>OV884058.1:113502610-123502610 GCA_930367215.1 Pollenia angustigena | reverse complement strand
TGCTTAGTTAAGTTTTGTTTTGAGACATTAAACGGTGACTTTCGTTAGTTTACATTTTGTGAACGTTATCATTTATTTAAATAAAGTGATTGCATTTATTTTGTAAAGAAGTAAAGCTTCGACATTTGTCGCTATCTCCGGCTAACACATAGTATTCAAGTGAGCCGTCATCGTGTCTGCTACCCATTTAACGTAACTTATATATGAACTACTACCAAAAAACACTTTATTGCGAGATTTGAATCCAACGATGAAATCATCTCACAAACAAATAACTATTTTGATGATCTCGTCAAGTCTCATGTTTTTGTGGAAGCGGTAAAAAAAAGTGGACAAACGTTGGATAAAGTGCATAAAGTTTAAAAGAGACTGCGTTGAATAATCACATTATTTTTATTTAAAAAAATTTGTGTTACCCTTAAAAAGTTGCGGACTTAATGACCAGCCCTTGTATGGCTAAAATTGTAACGAAAAATTCAATAATTCGAGTAGAATAAGATTATACAACGATTAATAATTTCCGTGCCAATATGGAACAGTAGGTTATGTCAAATATTGTAGTTCCGATATTTCCTCAGTTATGTTTAAGTTTTATTCGACGAGTTTTTTTCTCCGCATATTATTAACTTCAAAGGATGTTTTTTAAAAAACAATATCAAAGATTTTACGCCTTTTCTTCTTGTACAAACTTAATTTTGTGAAATTTAGACTCAATCAGCATGTGAATCCACTCACGAAAAATTATAAAAACTTTGATTATTATTAAAGATTATTATCAAAGATACAATTCAGCCAAATATAGCATTCTTAATTATGTTTTACCCTCTACCACAATTAGTTGTGAAGAGGGAATACTAAGTTTGTCATCCCGTGTAAAACTTTTTTTTATTCATATCAGACCCCATTTGGCTCCTTTAGTAATTCAAAGTCAATTTAGCCATGTCCGTCTGTTGAAAACACGCTCACTTTCGAAAAACTCAAAGGAAATGAACAAACTTGGTGCCAAATTGCTGTGGGATTTTGCAAAAATTCGTTTTATTTGATTGGAAACTACACTGTCAAATTTCGCGAAGATCGGTCCATAATTTACCCTTGGCCTCCTGTAAACCCTACAACAGAAAAACAGTTTAGTACGCCTAAAACCACAATTAATAATGTTATCATAGCAAAATTTGGCACCTCTCAGTTTTTTAGGACTAGAAATGACACTGTAAAGTTTCGTGAATATGGGTCAATTATATTCCCTAGATCCCATATTAACCCTACTCCCAGAAAACCGATTAGTAGGCCTAAAACCATAATTAATAGTGCTGTCGTTGTAAAATTTGGCACGTTACAGTTTTATAGCAAAAGAAAAATAATAATAAATTTCATGATGATTGGTCCAGAATTTATTATAGGCCCCATATTAAGCCCACTCTGGTAAATTAATTACATACCTCTAAAACTGTAGCAGTTATATTTATTGTGGTGAGATTTCTTCCAACTTAGTTTCATATACCAAGAAAAAATGACATGCAATTTTGGGATAGACGGTCCATAATTGCATTTTTTGATGATTGGTTCATAACTTACCATGGCTCCAATATAAATCCCTCAGCCGTAAAATCATTTCAGTTGGCTTAAACTGTTACGAATCATAATTTAGGTCTAAACCGAAACCAATTTTAATGCTGATGTCTGTTTTTATAAAGATAAATCTATATATTCTTCATCGCACAGCCTTATTTGGATCAGAGTTTGGTCACTCGCCAAATCAATCCACTAAGACCGGATTTTTGGAAATTCGAATGTTTAGGGGGTAAAAAAGAGTAAAAACGGAAAAATTCGGTAACTTCATCAGCCATGTCACAGAGTACAATTCCGTTCGAAAACGGAATTCATTCCGTATTTTGGTGCTTCAGAAAATGACGAAAAAATGTTTCGGAATGAAACCATTTTTGTTTTCATGAACGGTATGGGAGTTGTCTGTATCTGAAAGGCCATAAAACTATCAAAATACACCTTCCATCAACAAACAAATACGTTTTCTTCAATTCCGAACGGAATCATTCCGAACGGAATTGTACTCTGTGACATGGCCCTATATTTCCTAATCAAAAAGAGATACAAAATATGTAATACTTATCGCAGTTTTTTAGAAAAATAAGCGGACAGGGGTCTGGTACTTTTTTGAAATTCGGCCCTATTAGGGAGTTAACGGGTAAAACCAGAATTTTGGTACTTTTTGACACCCCATCTATCTTTTGAACCAATAGAGGACTGATGGAAAAACCATAATGGTTGTCGGTGACAATAATATGGTAAAATTAAGCATAATGTTTAAAATTTCCTTTAAAAACAGTTGTGTTGGAGGTGTCCATATTTAAACATGTTTTTTTCTGCGTGTATACAGTTTTGGTTTTTCTTCATGGATTGTTTTGTATTTGTGTGTATTTTAAGAACACCCAGCTTATTTGAATGAATTCTCAAATAAAATAAGACATACACAAATTCCAATACACCGGTGAAAAACTTTTTACATTCCCAACAAACACGGAGGTTTGAAAATGATTTTAAATCAAACGTTTTCTCAAACGATAATGATTTGAAAATCATAGCATTCTCAACAACAACGTCCTCTAATTGTTGCAAAGATGAGATAATTGGCTCCCTTTTATTTTGAGGATTGTAGCACCGCGATCACACAACAAACTTATAACTTCTTCACTTTTCTATTAATTTTTTTTTTTTTAATTTGTATTCTTAATCATTGTAATTACTCACAAATTATTTTTCACAAGAAAGAAATTGTTCACTTGTTAAACATATTTAACCACGAAGTAAAAATTTAACTTTAATCGCCATTTCTAATGTTTATATTTATTTTTCGCTGAAGTTTGCCAAGTTTAGTTTTGATTTGAATTTAACATTTGATACCAATTTGACATCAAAATTAAAAAAAATTTGATGTAAAATGTTTATTTTCAAATCATTATCAATTTGAATTTAAATGTTAAAATCAAACAATTGAAAAACGCTTTAAAATTGTGTTTGATGTCAAATGATAAAGTCGTGTTTGTTGGGTTTAGCGGTCATCGCATGTTGGATGGAGTTAAGCGAATTTGTTAAGCATCTCTTATCCCATAGAGCACGTCAAAGCTAAATAACTTCCGAAGATGGTATACAATGAGTTATTTGGCTTCAAATAAGCTTTAAACCAGAAGTTTAAGTTTAAATTACTAAAGAAAAAATCAGGAAAGTGTACTTAAAATATATTTTATTTAAATTTTTAAAAACACAATTAAAAATTATATTCTAATATAATTTCTCGAGAATGCTATGATTCCGTTGTAGTGTAAAGGGCTCTGGAGACTTTCAAATAAACCCGTCAATCAGTGCATATGTGTTAGTGTCGTTTATTTGAGGCTTTTTTTGGAGACGTACAAATAAACCCGTCAATCAACATTTGTAATTTTGATTTCATAGGGTTCGTTTCAAACAATGTCAAGTATTTATATTTTTTTTTCTTCCGTACATGACAACATACACAAAGCAAATAAAATTTTTTTTGTCAATCACAACTGGAGACTATCAAATAATCAGCCATCAAATAAAAAAATCAAAACTTTTTGATTTTCATCAAGCATTGCCGACAACGCGTATGCGTACCCGAAAAAGAACGACTGCACGCACACAACTATGTGATTGATGTATTTATTTGATAGTCTTCCGGGCGTTTAACAGACTAAAAATTCTACCGTTCCCGCAAACCTCAAACTGATGAACGATAAGTAAGTTGTTGTATTCAGAGGACAAAAAAACGTTTGATTTCTTTTTTTCCTTTTTTTCGCAACAGTTTATTTTAAAATATTCACAGAGTCATTTTGTATGTGTTACTATTTGAACCCTCGATAGAAAATGCATATAAAAATGAATTTACGTATTCGTACTACCCCATTTTCCTGCAGTTATAATATAAATACATTTAAATTTAATTTTGCTTGCCACAAATTTCCCAAGGTGCATTATTGAAAGTCACTTAAGTGTACGTGTACCACAAAAACACCGACCAGTGGTCTCTACGTGCGTTAGAGTAGAATTTTAAATTTGTTTACTTTTTTTGGTTTAACATTAAAAACCAGGTCAAAAACTAAACATTGAAAGTTGAATTATGTTGTTGCAAATGAAAATTCTGTATTCAGTTATGCCAAATCTTTTACACTCACAAAAAGTCACCACATTCTTTCATCAGAATTCTTTGCGTTCTAGCCTCTGCACCACTGCATTCAGGTTTTCAAGACAAAGTCTTGACAGAAAGAATACGATAGAACAGAAGAGAAGGATGCAACATGTAAAGATATTGAAAAATGATAATTAAAGCAAATTTCGAACTAACAGTACCACTGGTTAAAGATTGATGTTTGACTGTTGGTTAGCAGGCACCGCAGTGGTGCAGAGGTAAGAACGCAAAGAATTCTGATGAAAGAATGTGGTGATTCTTGAAACATGTAAATTCAACCAGGGTTCAAGCCCCAGCTCAGCCAAGAAAGTGATAAAAATAAAATTTAATAGAAATTCATGTTGTTAAAAAATTTTATGAAAATTAAATTTGATGAGCTCAAGCCTAACTAAAAATGTAAAAATTTTTTTTTTATTAAATAAAATGATTTGTGATCCCAACAAAATGGCGCTACGTGACATACAAAATCCTCAAATTATTGAAACTTCGTTTGGTTGCAGTGAAGTCATACACTTTTTTGAAAGGTCCTTGCGCAGCTCGAAAAAAATGCCTTTTTTCCCCTACGCGTTAAAAATGATTTTTAAATGATCCCAGTTGGCAAAATGTTCATAGACGCAAATGGCGTCAACGAAGTCTTCAGGACATTTGTGAATTTGTCGCTTATATAACATTGATGACGACAACTTAAGTAACAAAATGTGTATCTTGTCTTGTTTAAAATCGTATTAAAGTCTTTTTTGGAGACATTTGCTTAAATTTGACTTGAAAAATAATTTATTGAGGATAACGTAAGTGACCATTGCATGCATTTTGTCCGGTTCCATTCCTAACGTTGTTACGTTAAAAACTGTTAATTTGTATGTAATTTAAAATTAAAATTTCTTGATATTTTGTTTTTATTATCATTATTTCTGATATGAGAAAAATTAAATTAAAAAATAAATAATCCTGTCTGTTAAAAACGTTCTTTTGCTCTCATTGATTTGTAACTTACAACGTTATTCGCGGCTGTGCTTCAATTGTGAAACAAATTAATGTTCCTGCTGACTACATTTCCATATGTTAAGTTCAGAGCCCATTCCGTTATTAATCAGAAGTCTTTTAGAAATCTGACTGTCTCCACACAGCCAGTATTCCTTATTTTGAGCCCAGTCGCCCAAACTCATCGGCCATTTCATTAGCGGAATGTTGCAGTGACCAGGTACTAGCATACACTTACTGCATACTCCCCTAGAAGAACTCTTCTACAACCATTTTTGAGTTTGGAATTCGTAGCCCATCAAGACCCTAAGAGCTGTCCACATATATAGTGACGATCGAGCCCCAGTAATGTTACCTCTTACCAATAGAAATTTCGCGCCAGCCGAACGAAATAATAGATTGGCTAAAAAAGAAGACCAACAATTATAAAATAAAATAAATGTTAGTGCGAATGGTTTATTTTTATTTGGGAGAAACCTCCCAATTTTGTTTGGTTCAAAATAATGTTGGTTCAAGAGGATTGGTTTCGAGAGGATTCAGTTATACTATGTTCACTAGAGTGGGTCAATTTTTTTACCCGCCAAGCGTATAGCAAAATCGTAATCAGTAAGCATTAGAGTTGTCAGCCGATTAAGACTGTTCGATTAATTTTAAAATGGCGATTTTCGAATAACGAATAAATCGATTAATTAATGTCGATTAATCGAACAATTTTTTTATTAAAAAATTAATAAAAGTTTAGAATTTGATTTATTTTGATACGTTTTTAATGATCTTATAAAGAGCGGCCTAAAATGCAAGGGCATCCCAGACAAGATTGTCGACGTCATTAAGGCTTTGTATCATAATGCAAGCTGTCGTATTCTTCATGAAGGCTGTGTTAGTGACAAATTTCAAATTAGAACCGGAGTACGACAAGGTTGTGTACTGTCACCACTCCTCTTTAACATTGTACTGGACAACATAATGCAAAAAGCCTCACGCACGCAAAGGGGAATAACACGGGGACTTAATAGTAGACTAGAAGACCTCGATTATGCAGATGACATCTGTCTTTTATCGCATAATTACAACGACATGCAAGCTAAACTTAACGCAGTTCAGGCTGAAGCAGAAAAAACTGGTCTTAAAATAAATATTACCAAAACTAAGGTAATGAGAATAAATGCCTCCAACAACAGAGCTTTTACAATAAACCAACAGGAACTTGAAGATGTCTCAACGTTTTGCTATCTCGGCAGCTTGTTGACTACAAAAGGAGGCTCTGGTGATGACGTTCGAAACCGAATTAAATGCGGTAAACAAGCATTCGGTCAACTTAACCCAATATGGCGATCGGCGCATATCTCAAGGAGAACCAAGTTGAACATATTCAACTCCTGCATTAAATCTACTCTTCTCTATGGCTGCGAATCTTGGAATGCAGCCCCCAAAGACCTTAACTCATTGCAAGTATTTATAAATCGATGCTTGCGGAGAATTCTGAAAATATTTTGGCCTGTTACTATAACTAATACAAGATTATGGAACGAAACCGGTCAAAATAAAAAGTGAAATATTAAGAAGAAAATGGAGCTGGATAGGGCATACTTTGCGAAAGCCCAATGACGACGTTACAAGAAACGCTATAGAATGGAACCTCCAAGGTAGCCGAAGAAGAGGTAGACCATCCCACACCTGGCGTCGCCAAATCGAACTTGAAGCTGTCACACAAGATAAAAGCTGGAACGAAATAAAAACCTTAGCATCGGACAAATCACAATGGAACCAATTTGTTATGGCCCTATGCTCCTTATAGGAACCACGGGAACTAGTATATATATATATATATATATATATATATATATATATATATATATATATATATATATATATATATATATATATATATATATATATATATATATATATATATATATATATATATACTTATGCACAGGGCATATTATGCGAACACAAAAAATCTTTACTTTTTTTGATGAAATATTATAAATTGCAATATTTTCGAAATACAAATTCAATATTTTTCTTCTAAAAGTCTTAAAAGTCTTTTAAAAATCGTTTTTTGTGGGCAGAGCATATTTGACGAACAGGTGCATACGTTGCGTTTAATTGCCGAAACTGTCTGGAAAATATGCTCCTTGTATATGAAATTTTTTGTTGCCATGTTTCCACATTATTATTCCCAAATAATAATGTGGGAATATTAAATTTCCTATACAAGGGGCATATTATCCAGACAGTTTCGGCAATTAAGCGCAACGTATGCAGCTGTTCGTCAAATATGCGCTGTATTTGCCGACTTTGATGCTGCAGGTTGTTGTCTGTGCTTATTTTGCCGTTGTAGTCAAATTAAACTAATTTCTTTTTTTGTGCACTATAAAACAGAAAAAGTGTTGCTAATAAAAAAAAATTTTTAAAGAATGAGTGCTTAAAATTTTTTTTTTTTGTTTTGTTTAACAGAAAAGAATATTAACTCGGCTCAGCACCAAATTGATATTTATATAATTTTTTAGTATTCTTGAAAGAAGTTTTATAGGAACATGTTGTTCGCGCCAACGCTCCTAGTTAAGGAGTTATAGGTCGTAAAAATTGCAAAATACTTTATCCATATCTATTTAGGTAAAAATGAATTTATAAAATATGGGAATCATTGGAAAATGCTTCAAAATGTGTTTTACATGGAGTTTAAAGCATCCAGATTTACCAATTTTGAGGTAATATTATATATTCATACTCCGTGGCTGACATTTTTTTTAACAAAATTGGCTTTATCTTTTAATTATGTCGATATTTATTTATCTAACTCTAGATATTTGCTTAATAAACTTTCTTTATTGCGGGTTTTCGGCCTTGCGTAACACTTAAGTAATTATGTACATATAACAATAATTGAATATGTAACAAGTACATAAATTATTACTAAATACATACATATTTTTACTCAAACTTATAAATAAATTGAGAAATTTTCCAAAATAAAATTTTTTTATCTTTATAAATATAAAATTCTATATGATGGAGTTACTAAAAATATGGTTTATAAAAGCTTAAAGTATTCTTCCCTATTCATAGTCTTTTGAGTTGTATTTTAGGAAAAAATTTTATGAAAATTTTGCATCAAAACACATTTCAAACTTATTTTATTTTTTATGAATACGGCAGATTATGTTTAATAAATATACTAACAAAATTTTAAGTTTCGTAGAAAAATCTTTCTAGAAATATGGTAAATTATTGACAGATTTTCACTTAATTTTATAATAATTCAAGTTATACAAAACGAATATGTGCAAAATCTTACACCAATAATTGCATTCCGCTACTAATTATGTTAGTTTATAACAAAACTATAAATTTTTAGGTTGGTTGTTAGACATTTTGATTCATAACTATTATCCTGCTATACCGATCTTGTTGGATTTCGACCCCAAACTGCTTAAGAAAGCTAAAAACAATTTGACATCAATATTGTTATTTTCTTTTAGATTTTCTAAAAAGAGTTTTTTACAGACGGACATGGATAAATCGACGAAGGTTAGTTCACATACATCAAATATTTCACTATACACGCAAAGAAAAAACATGGTTGTGGTAAACATTAATAGCAACATACTATGATAAAATGCATGATTGAAGTCACCATATTAAGATTATTATTGAATCATAGTATGACTAAATATACTCGTAATATTACAACATAATATTTTTCCCTTAATCATATTATTATTCTGTTATCATACTAAGTAAAGATGTAATCAAATTATTGTCATGCTAATCATAATTAGTTAAGAAGTAATCATATTATTGCCATGTTAATCATAATAAATTTAGAAGCAATCATATTATCATAAAGCCCCTCTCATAGATGTCATAAAAATACAAAATAAATTAAAATTTTTTTGCAACGATTTTTTTATTTTGTGGCTTTTTTTAAATTTTTCTTAATGTAAATCAAATAGCGGAGTTCAAATAAGGCTTGCAAAAGAGCAAATGCAAAATCTTTGGTTTTCACGGGCAACCACGTATGTCCATTTTGCCCATTTTAAGAAGTTGATGCCATATTGCCTATTTTAAAACGCTCTTTACATGTTTAAGAACATTTTTGAAAAAATATGAATCAATTCCGATTTCTACTTAATGTCAAAGTATAAAAAGTGAAATACCTAGCGCATTGGATATCGAATGGTTTTTCGGCTTTCCTGAAACATTTGTTTTAAGACATACGCCGTTGCCCATGAAAACCACAAAAATATCGTAACACTTTTATCAAATATAACGAAATCTCTGTGTGTTTTGTTGTTTAATTTTACAAAAAAACTTCGATATTTTGCATTTGCCCTTTTAAATAAGTTTCTTAAATATAAAAATTTTTTGGTATTTTATGTTTCTCGGAAAAAAAGCTTTGAAGAATGAAATCGGAAAAAGGCAACAACTGCAAATTCTGAAATTGAAAACATTTATAATGGAATATAAAAATTTTTAAAATTTATGGGACATAAAACGTGTTTGGTAGAAAAGTTAAAAGTTCATAAATTGACATTTTTTGTATGTGGTCTTTCAACGACAATCAACGAATTTCTTCAGCTCATTATTGGTTTAACCCGCCGACCATTTAAGAAAAATTAGTAAGGTATAGGTATATTTATTTTGATTACCCGCTTTCTGAATATTAAGCATTAATTTTGCTCCATACCAACTCTTTTGAAGTGTATTAAATATTGTTTGGCATAACGAGCCAGTGCTTGGCAAATGCTGTAGAAGTTAAAGCAAAATAATTTGACAAGAAAATACATTTTAATCTTGCTTCGCTTCATTGCCGTAAAAAAGGAGTAGAAGTTAGATAAACTGTCAACATCACAATATACAGCATTAAATATATGTTTGCGGAACAAAAAGCTTATTTTGTAGAAATAAATTTTTAAAAGTGGCGAGTGCGGCACAAAATAATAATTTTCACTCTCAATAAAATACCTTTTTTGCAATTATAAGTGGATTTAGCTATAAATCGCTAAAAACCACACTTTTTGAAATAAAATTAATGAATTATTATAAAACAAACACAATAAATTATAGCTAAATTTTTTTAATAATAAGTGCATTTAGCTATAAATCGCTAAAAATAACTCCTTTTGAACTAAAATTATTAAATTATTATAAAACAAACGCAATAAATAATAGCTACATATTTAATTATGAGTGAATTTACCTATAAATCGCTAAAAATCACCCTTTTTAAATAAAATTTAAAGTTAAAGTTTGTCCTATAAATTTTATTAAAAATCGCTGGATTTGATAAGAAAATAGCTAAATTGGCAGCAGTGTGGAAAGAAACACACAGAGTTGCATATTACCAGCGTTACCATTTGTCATGTAATCTCTATTTTATAAGTATTTTTAGACGTAAAAATGTTTAAAATTTTTATAAAGATTTTCATAAATAATAATAAACTACAATTTGCAGTATATTAAATGAAAGGATGCAGTGAAGTTTTTATGAAACAAACCATATTAGACTCTATGTGTGCTTTATTACTGTAACGTTGTATAATTCTGTTTACTCCTTTAATACTTCATACCTTAACGATCCCAAATATATTCTTTTAGGTGCTGAAGTATCTAAAGATGATGAAATCGACTGTTATAGTCCTAAACATAACTGAAATTAAGCTCATAGAATAAATTCGAAAAATAAAAAATGTTGAAAATATAAAATTTTTATAAATATTTCACAATTTTTGGCCCACAGTCCAAAAATTGTATCTATATTATTTTTGTTGTTTCGCCAATGTAGTTGTTTAAAAAAATATATGCAATTAAAATGCATTTAATCCATATTTTCCCAACGTTTCGTGAATGTTATGTTCACTTTATCAAGGGATTCGTAAAAAGAGAAATTAATTTTTTATTACATTGAACAATAATTTGTTGTAGACAAACATAAAAACATTAAACATGAAAAATTAAATTAAACACAAACTTAAAAATTATATCACAGGTTAGTTTTTGCACTATTTTTGGCTCGTAGCTGCCAAACGGTAATCTTCAGAAAAAATATTTCATTCATAATTCCTCATATGCACATAAGTATGTATATAATTACCGGAAATCCATTTTCCACATTTTCCAGATGTATTTTTGAAAGAAAATTCGTGATATTTATGAAATGCATACAATGTTGCAAAAAGTAAAAAAAAGTTAATTATTCAATTGTTATTTTGACACATACATATTTCAAATTTTTGATAATAACACAGCTGAAAAAGGTAAAATAAGAATTATGATGTTCTAAAGAATTTTGAATTATATTTAAGAATTAATTTTTTTCTGAATATTACCACAGAATGCACAGAACTGTTAAAAGTGACGTGTGAAAAAGGCCCAAAACAGTTGCGAGGGCAGCTTTCGAAGAGACCGAAAGCGATTTTTGGTAGTGAAGTGGCAAGGTGTAAAAACAGACCGCAACAATCAACACAAATGGCGTTATCAAAATAACAAAACACAAACCACGTTAAGCAAATGCATTTGTTTAACAAACGATGTTTTTTGGGAAAAAAAAATGTATTTAGTAATATTGTTTTGTATTATAATGTTATTTACTTACTTAAATATTATTAACTTGTGTTGTGGTGAACTAAAAAGTTAATTTTAAAAACGTCGAAAACAAGGTTGATTTAAATTTTTTCGGTGGTGATTTTGCTTCATACGGGTTTCATGTTAATTCAACCTGATTTTACAATAACTGCGAACAACATTTTTTTCTTTTGATATAACTATAATTCATGTTAATTTAACATTGCAGTAAAGTAAGAGCAAAATGTAATTTATATTGAAATAACAATCGGAATCACGTTGAATGAAAGTTATTTCCAGTTGCAACAACGTGAATTTCATGTAGAATCAAATGGGTTTGAGTGTATTTTAACAGTGTGAAGAAGCTTCAGACAACATTTGCATTTATGTAAGAATAATTCAAAACCCTGTAACACATGTTTCACTTATTTTGTATTCTCCTTTGTTAACAGAAGCATCAGCAGAATCGCCCGATATGGTCATCATTCTACTTTGAAAACTTGATGTACTATTTAAATAAACAATTTTAATTAAAAGAATACGGGAATTGTCTTCTTTTTATAACATATTTTAAAAGTGAAAATAAAAAATGTACTTAATTAAGTAGGTATGCATGTTAATTTAACAAGATAAACTTTTGATTTTAATACAAAACAGGTTTTTATGGATTCAATATTGAATCAAGATTTATTTATATTTTAATATTTTTTTTTTTTTTAACAGTGAATAATATTAAATAAACGTAATTTAAGGTTATTTTGATATTTTTTATTAAAAATTAATATGAAATAATGATAAATTTAAGTAAAGGGCATAATTTTTCTGAAATTTAACATGATTCTCAATCAACATTTTTCCATGTTAATTTTACATGGGTATTTTTTTCTGTGTGTACGAACTCTTATATGAACTACATTAATTGTGTTTTGAACTTGACACACTATGTTAAAGTTTATGTAAAATTGTTTTGAAAAACATTTTTACTTTAAGAAAAGTAACAAGCGTACAAAACTTTACACGTTTTGTCCGCCCCGGTCAAAATTTTTTAAAATTTTTACTTCTAACTTTTTTAATTCCAAATTGCTCACTGATTAGAAACATAGCGCTTTACAAAAAGTACGAATTTGAACCCTGTTTTGCCACTTAAATTTAATTTGTTTGTTTGTAAGCTTTTTGATTTATTGTGCTTGTTCTATATACATACCACAAGTTGCACAAAATTATTATTAAAAAAATTTGTTCACAAAAAATACGAATTTTTTACATTTTTCTCTTCAAATGTACTATATTTGTATGCTGTCTCTATGTTTAAGGCTAGTATACCCTATTATACTTTGTAATAATACTGTGTAAAACTCAAGTAATATGTAAAAGTCTGATTGTGTGAATGCATGCGTGATAAAAATGACAAGTATTATAAACAAAATTTTACATTTCTAAGCAATAATACTTTTCATTGGATCAGGGATGCATTTTATTACATGTGTGAGATCGTGTGAACACAAACTGTTATGTTAAATTAGATTACTTGACAGTCGCAACAAAACTTATTAGATTTCTATCTCACAAAGTATTATGGAATACGTAAGACTTGTAAGATAGTGTAATCTAGCCTTAAGGAACACAATTGTACCATATAAACGTGGTACTGTACGACTTAGATACGATGCCAAATTAAAACGTACAATATTGTATACAAAGGCACACAATAGCTGGCGCAAATATAAAAGCGTATATAAAATTCACACTCCAACCGCGATGAAGTTTTGAAAATTTTTGATTTTCTTTTTTGCTAAGAAAAATTAATAATATGTTTATTTAAAACAAAAAATAGCTCAAGTATGTAATGTCATTAATATTTAGAGATGGTAAGAGATTTTTCCGCAAGCGAAAACGTATTTTTAACCTTTAATAACAAAAGAAAAAATAAAAAAGAAAACAAAACACCGTATAAAATTATGAATATTCAATATAGCATTGGTTTAGAAAAACCAATTGGTGCGTGAAATTTTTTGAGAAAAATTACAAAAGATTATTATTTTCGTGGTTACTAGGACATGGTTGGCCTCATGGTAATACGCCAAAAAATTGGTTGTACCCTAATGTACATGTTTAAATAATATGAGTAAAAATGTAATTTTTGCAGAACATGCTTCCCAGTAATTTGCAAGAGAATTCGCCTTTTATTCACATTTTTATGATTGTTCAAAAGTATTTAAAGTTGATTAAAGACTTTTGTATATTTACTATATAATTGATGTTGCTGGTTAATCGAATGACTGATAATCGAGGCCCTTTCTCAAATAAAAAAAGATGTTACTAAAAAGCGCGTCGTGTTACAGCAAATTCAGATGGGGATTTTTACGACGTCGCTTTTTTGACGTGTCTTTTGTTTTGGCTTTCAATGAAATATTTGGCGTTGCGTTGCGGTTTAGACAATAAAGTCCTAAGAAAAAAAGAAGCCGCAAAAGCGCTCGTATGAATTGTGTGTTAGATATAATTCTACTTCGTACACCGGATGCGCCCGCATTGCCATAGAAAAGAAAAATCTAAATTAAATTATTTTAATGTTTTCAAATTGAATATTTGAAAAAAAAAAACATAAACGAAGTACAAAATAAACAACCATTTCAATAAATTTTTCCACCTGTTTTGTCGACTTTTCTCTTTTTCTAAACCTTTGCGTACCAATTATAAACAAACACGAAGAGGAAAGTATCCAATTTAGCCTTGGCGTTTTTAAGTTTTAAGCAGTTGAACAACCAAATAAAACATATAAGAAAATTAAATTAAAAAATATATTTTTCTTTAAAAAAGGAGGATACGATAAACTATTTATTAAAAAAAAAACATAAAATAAATCAGCAGATCTTTAAAATGACACATGTCGCTCTTGATCAACAATAGTGTACTAATCCAAAATTTCAGTTTAAATTAATATTTGGTATAGATTTGGTTACGACAAAATTGTTTAACTTATTTTTTTTTAATTATGGAAAAACTTCAGAAAAACTTCATCGCAACATCTTTATTTTGCTCTGTCCATTAATCATGTGCCTAAAAATTTAAACGTTGTAGGTAAATCCACTCTAGAGAGAATTTTGAAATCAAATTCGGTTAAAGTTTAAAAAACTTGAAAGGCAAAACTTGATCGTGCAACCCTTAATTAAGGTATGTTGGACAGATAAAATAAGATCGGTCAGTAGCCAAAAATCATCATTAGATATTTTCATCATTATTTCAGCCGTATTTAAAATATAAAATAAGCTTAAAACGTGTTTTAAGGCAAAATGTTCATGCACTGTAATTCTTTATGAATACGGCAGGATATTTTTAAAAACCTTCATTAACTTTAAAACATCGTAAATTAACCTGTAAAAAACAAGGGAAAATTGTTTGCAATGGCAACGCTGAAAAATGTAACGGTTTGTCCTCGAAGTCACATGTATATATTTTTTCCCTTTGTGTCCTCGAAGTCACATGTTTATATATTTTCTCTGTGTCCTCGAAATCACTTGTATATATTTTTTACGGAGAAAAAAAATGGGAAAATATATGAGAGTACTTGGCAATACTACGCAACAAAATTTGTTAAAATTTGTTAAAAAAATACAAAATTAAGGCATTTAAACCGTATATATAGAAGTTTTAATAGTAATTGATTGATATATAACCACAGGCAATCAAATAAAGTAAAAAAAAAGAATAAACCAAAAAAATTAAAATTTGTGGGGAAAAATTGACGTGTCCGGTAAATATGCTCTAGGCATGTAATCATTTGGCGGACTGTTCGCTAAGTATGCAACTGTCCGCCGTTTATGCGCTAGCTTCAAAAACTGTTCGCTAAATAAACGCTGTGCATATATATATATATATATATATATAAAGAGCGGTCCAACTTAAACGCACGATGTTAATTGTAAATAAAGCATAAAGTTTTTAGAGAATATTTTTTATTGTTATAGAAAGATCTATGACAAGTATGTTGAAACAAAATATCGGCCAAATGCTCGCCACGGCTACAGTGGTATACCTCATTCCGATGGCCCATATTTTCAATGATTCTGAGACAAAATTAAGGTTCTATATCGTAAATGTGCTTATCCTTTAGCTCTTGAGTTGTTCTTGGCTTATTTACGTACAATTTTTCTTTTAACACGAACATTATATTTCTCGCGCAAAAGAGTTGGAGCCACATATCTTATTTTAAAACGACCATTGAATTTATAGCGCAAAACAGCCAAAAGAGCATAAAAGAGTTTGAACCACATATCTTCCATGTTCATATCCTCAATTTCTGGCTACAAGAAGTCCGTTATCATGTCGTGATATCGAACACTATTGTCGAAGAAATGCGGCCCGATGACGGCACCAGCCCATCGACGAGCTGCGCGAGCATGCACAGCTGTTTTCACATTTCCTACAGAACCGGTTTGCTGAAATTAACGCACAATTCTCCCGATTGTAGACACATTTAGTCGATTATTCTGACCAATAAAACCACGAAGTGGCCGAAATGCATTTGGGTTTGAACGCCCATTTTCATAAAAGGCTTCAATATTCATAACGCGCTGCTCAATTGTGTACCTTTCTATGGTTGAATTTGTCAAACACTAAAACAGAGAAATGTCAAATTAAGTTTGTCAAAAAAATAAACAATAAAATGCGACTCACAGTTAACATCGTGCATTATGGTTGGACCACCCTGATTGTAATTAATCTCAATGTTTAGTAAGCAAAAACCGTGTTAAGTACTTATAATATTTCAAAAATGTATTTAATGTTCTTATTAAGCAAATATTTGACAAGCAGAATTCCTAGGCTTGAGTCCACCATTGTAAAATGCATAAACTTTTCCCGTAAAAAGTATAGAAAACTTACTCCAATCCTCATTAAACAACAACCCGAAACACCTTGGTTGCTAGAAAGATCGTCCTTCATTCTAAGCCTGGTCCAACTCTCAAAAACTACGACACCTCCAACAGTTCATATTCAAACTTTTAAAAACATTGTTAATATATTTTCTGAAAAAAACTGGAACTTTTTGTTCACAGATGGCTCCAAGTTAAGCGACTCTACAACATTTGCAGTAGTCCATAGTAATGGCCAACAAATAATAACGGGATACATTGACAACACTTGATCTAACTTTACCGCTGAAGCGCTTGCCATACTTTTTGCAATAAAATTCGCAGCCCAAAACGAAATTAATCATATAATATGCACCGACAGCCTTTACACCATTCTCGCCACAAAAAACTCGTTACATGATTCTCCTTTGATAAATACTCTAAGTCTACATCCCAATAAAATAAAACTACTGTGGGTACCATCCCATGTTGGTATAGCGGGCAACGAGTATGCAAATGCTCGTTTAGCTACAGAGGCTAAACGTAGACCTCTTCACAAATTCGCCACTTGTTAGTACCGCGATACCTATAACACAATCTCAAACTATTTAGATTTAATCCGTCTGCGAAAAAACAAAAATACCCACAAAAAAAAGCGACAAGGAAAGAAACAAACACTATAGTTCGTCTAAGAATTGGACATTGCCAACTCTCGCATAAGTACCTATTAGAGAAAAACACAGCACCACAATGTACAACTTGCAACACGCTACTTAATGCTTCCCACATTTTAGATGTAGGACACACAGCTCTTCCAGAACAAAATTATTCGGATCAACTTTACCAACTAAACTCTTAACAAATGTCTGTGATAGTAACATTAAACTTATCTGTAAATTCTTGCCATTAAATGGACTACTAACTCAAATTTAAATAAATAGTTACTCACGGAGTCGAAAGCCTATGCTGCTAGTGCTCCTTTTTTTCACATATGTATATTAGTTATAATAATTGTATTATGTAATTAATAAAATAATAATAATAATAATATTATATTCGTTATTCTCATCGATTCATCGAATAAATTTTTAGATTTAATCGTTTGATCGAACGAACAAAAACAATTTTTTTAATTATTCGAACAAAGCTGAAAGGCGAATAATTGACAACTCTAGTAATCATCATATTTGAAATATAATCAAATACTATTTAATTTATGATTTGCGAAAAATACTTAATAATGATAATAATGAAAAATAAAACAATTGATTCTTGGACGTGATGCAGCAGATTTACAACGAGAGTATCATTTATGTTCAGAAACTTAGATCATTTTGCTCGAGAAGCTGATTCCTAAAATATTCGATTATGATACAAAATTGGCGCCCTTAGTTCAAGATAAACGTGTTATCTAATTTTTTTTTTTTTTTTTTTGCAAATGTAATGAACTTTTTTTTAATAAAGGATTTAAAAAAAATACAAAATATATAAATATATATACATTAGAGCGACTCAAGTTTTTTGAAGCAAAATTCATGCTCGATGTACCCTCCTAAAAATGAAGCTTGGACTTTTTTAAGATGACATTTTAAATATTTCGGCTCCAGCTTTGACCTCTCGTGAGAAAGAAAAAAAGAAATGATCCACGACTTTTTGGCGGCATATATTTTTCGCAAATTAAAAAAAAATTCAAGTCGTGGATCACTTCTTTTTTTCTTTCTTTAGTTCTATTTTCATCCATACATGATCTTGAAACTAAATCCGCTATCATATTAGAGTTACTACAAAATTGCATTTATATATATTCCAGAGCACCGTGTAAAATGCATCTATTTTGCAAAAATCTAAATTATTTACATACAAAGATGCCAAAAGATAAAATTTGATAACCATATTGCCCTATTTAAAACGAAGGGTTACCACCCCATCGCATTTTTGCCAAAACGCGAACTGGCACGAATTTCAAAAAAAGCTGAGACACGTATTTAATTAAATCGACTTATGATTAAAATGTGTTAATTTGGCACTTTCATTACAAATAACCCCGAACAAAAAATTCAAAAACCGTTTTTTTACAGAAAATCCTTGAAAAAAAGGACTTGGATGATCGTCCTTGGACAAATTGTATATACAGTTGGATGCGGTTTAAAAAAACCTTTCTTACCATACCCAATGTTTATATGATTGTAAGGAAACAGATTCTTAAATAAACAAATCATACAAAAATATACCCTTTTTCAAACTGGCCCAGCTCACGAGAGGTCAAAGCTGGAGCCGAAATATTCAAAATGTCATCTTAAAAAAAGTCCAAGGTTCATTTTTAGGAGGGTACATCGAGCACTTTTTTTGGTGAGTCTCTCAAATATACATATATAAACTCTTTTATGTGTATGAACTATTAAAACAGTTCTTTTTATTAACTTAAGACCATGTTTGTAATTATTATTTTTAATATTTGATTTAATATTTTAAGTATGGTAGATGTTAAATGATGTAAGTCCCTAAATTTTTCTGAGCACTCCTGCCGCTTCTGCCGAGAATCAAAATGCCCTTTTTTAAGAGAAATAAAATGAAAACAGTAGGTAGTATGTTTTTGAATTCTTAGATTAATTCTGATTTTTTTTACAAACTAATCTGGTTTATATACTAAAATTTAATTATCGATCAGCATATTTGAATTAATTATTTTCAAGTTTTAGCAACGTTCAATAACCGTTGAAAGTGCTGACGATTGCATATAGTGTATAGTGGTCATTAAACCTAATGGAATTATGCTGACATTTAATTTAATAAAATAAAAATAAAATAATTTAACAAATAAAATATCTTAAATTACCTACAGTTTGGTACGTAAGTATACGTACACGACACATGAGATATGAAGTACCAGGTATGTTCATTAGGAGGAATTGCCATTATTTACTCATGCAATGCCAAATTAATTTATTTGATTTTTAAATCTAGTTTTAATTTTTTCCTTAAGTAAAATTGAGAAAAAAATTTCTAATGACTATACCTTGTACTTATTCCACTATGCTTAAAAATTAATAAGAAAAAACAAGTCACATAAATTCACTTCAAATCATATACATATATGCTCTTTTTGATTTTGTTTGGATACCTACTAGAATAATTAATTGTTTGCCCGTATCAATCTTAAATTGTGATTTCCTAAAAATCGTACAGGTGTAAAAAAGAACGCATAATGCAAATTCAAGATAACATTTTATGACTTATCTTATTTTATTCATTAGTGAGAATATCAGTGATGATAGAAAACATTCTTTAATATTTGTATTGTTGCCGTATTAACAATTAGTAAGCTATCTCAAATGTATATAGTTGTGCCACTTACTGAAAATCCCTACATTTTATTTATTTAAAAAAGTCTGTTCTTTTTTTCCTACCATAATTTTTTAAGACAAAAAGCCCTTCGAATAAAACATTAGGATCCAGCGTACTTCCACTAACCATAAGCTTTCGGCATCAGCTAACGTTGTTGACAAACAGGGCGTTAGTTGAAAACTCATAAAATAGTTATATGATAAAAAGTAAATGAGCTTCGCCGATTCGACGATCATTTACCATCCAGGGTTAAAAAAAGTCACACTTACAGGTTTCTGAAATAAACGTTTCATTTGCAATTGTAACAAATGCAGATTTTTAATTTTTCATTTAATAAGTTCTTATACATATAACCTCCTTGAAGTTCAAGATTTTGCTAAAAAGTAAAAATTAACAATTTCGACCGTAAAAGATCGTATAAAATTTCAAATTAAAAATATTCTTAAAACTGAAAAATTTTCTATGCAAACATTAGCGTTAGTTAGTATTGATCCTTAGGGTAGGGTAAACATTTTTTTATGTTGTTTTTTAATAGTTAACACAGTGAAGTAAGATAACGTAAACTTTTGGGTCTATATCTCTTTCTACCGCCTTTATGATTTCAATGGATATCACGCTCTAATTGGTAAGAGGAAATATAAGACATTTTACACTAAAACTGTTCTTTTGAGTTGGGACTTTAAGAAGTGAGTTTCTAACACCGGCAAACGGGCAGATCCACAGACTACTCGACTAAATTGAATGAGAATTACTCAAGGATTCAGAATATACATACATACATACATACATACATACATACATAAGTATGTACATGTTTTGGTTCTTGGATTAACTATTTAAAAAGTTTTAAATGAAATTACTCCATTTCTAAAGCCTGATATCCAGGGAAAGCAGAAATATGCAATTGCATGTTTTTCCTTGTACGACCAAGAAAGGCAGAAACAATTTATTTATCCGTTTTAGAGCTTTTTAAGAATTTTGGGATCGATTTTTTAATGCATATTTTTACATATTTTATTGTTTGCAGCATTTTTTTGCATAATCTATTTAAAAAAGCCCTTTTTGCAGCATGTTTTAGGTTTATAGCGCATATTTTGCCTTTTTAAGGCATATTTTGATAAATACTACAGAAGCTTTCGCAGCAAATAATGTTTTTTTTTTTTTTTTTTTTTTTTTTGAATATCTGTTACTTCAATTTCGACATTTACATTTTATTTTTAATCTAAAATTGTAAGACAAAGCAGGTTGTCATTAAGGACAAATGTAATGCAATTTGTATCTAGAGCAGCGGTAATCACAAAGAGAGACAGTTAAAAATTTTTATGTAGTAGTGAGTGCATATTGCCCAGCGGTAAAACTCAGAAGACCTTCTTACTTCAAGCCTTTTAAAAGGCCTGCTTAAAAATTGTTTTGATTAAATTACTATTCTTATCTCACTGCTAAAGAATGCCTCATAAAAGGCCTGCGCTCTTTGGCGTAAGAGATAAGATACACCTTCCACACTCGCTTCTATGAAAAGGGTATTGTTTTTTGCACAATCAAAAGCAAAACAATTATTTTTTTGTTCCCGTTACTATTTTTATGTACCTGCTAAAGAAGCGAGAGCGGAAGGCCTTCTCCGCAATGACAACGTGTCTAAAACATAGTTAACCAAAACTCTCAATAAATCAAATGCGTCAGTATTGGATAAGATAATATTGCCTAGCAAACACAATACTAAGCATTGCAAATTTTACTTTTAAAAGCAAAATGGAAATGAAGTTTAAAAAAAGTTAATAAAATTAAATACAAAATATGCCTCAGTTTTTACAGAATTAGGCCATTTTCGTCACACATATTTGATTGGTCGAGTTTAATTTACAGTTAAAACTTGAAAAATTAAGTGTATTTAGGCATTATAAATTAAGTTTTCCAAATTTAAGATTTTGTAACAATTTCTTATTAACAAAATATGTTTTTAATTTGAAGAACTTAACAAAAATTTCTGTCTTCCATCCTACTATTTCGTTTGCTGGTTTATTTTAAAATTAAATCGCAGCTGAAAAAACAATAAAGCTGAAAAAAAGAAGTAAGCATCCGCACATGTGCACTCGTTAACACTCAATTAACAACTGAAATCAAACTGAAATAGAAGAGAACAAGCGTCGGTGAGAGTTTTTTTTTTATTGCTTTTGTAGCACAATTGTGCACAGAAAATGAAGATTTGGATTACACTGGTCTAAAAAAGGTATGTATATCCAAAAGAAGGAGTACAGAGGCTTTCTAGAAGGCATCCGTACTCCTTCTTTTCCCCGCTGGGTGTGTGCAATGAAACACCAATTCTGGAAAGAGAGGAAAATAAATTTACTCGTTTGAGACATTAACAAGTATGGGCACCACTACATTGAAAGCTTTGCATGTGTGGCATTGTATTGGTTTGTTTACGTTTGCATTTGTTGGTTTTATGCTCGTTTTCTCTTTGTTTTTTGTGTATGTATACACATCGTTCGCTCTTTTAGCATTTTGATTTTGCATTTGCCCATAGCTGGACATTAACTATGTGTTTTTTTTTTTTGTTTTTTAACAACAAAAGCGACGACGAGCTGTTTGTTTGAAAGCTGACATACAACTGAACGAAATTATGGCTTTTTACAATTGTTTCGTTAACCTTCGTGTTGTGTGTGTGAAATTCTCGAAAAGTGCTCGGCCCCTGGGGGCATAGCGTCATGATCGCTAATTTAGACCAATCTTTTAGTATTCCGATCGACTCAGAATCACTTTTAAAAGTGATCTAACGATGTCCATCCGTCCGTCTGGCCTTGTGCGCAAAGGGCAAGTTCCAATTTTGTAGATAATTTGACCAAATATGGACGAAGTCTATAGCTGTTATGATACTTGCTATTTTTTCTATATTGGAGAACAGTGCAAATATATTTGCATAGGAAAACTGACTAAGTGTAAAAAGTATGATTATATCATAAAAAATCTTGAAATGTCCAACAAATATACATGTGTTATCGATAAATAATCTAAGACTGTCAAAAAAAATATAAAATTTTTTAACTAAAATTGACATTTCCAGATTAATTGTTAGCACTGTTGCCAATTTTTTTAGGTTTTGATCGAAAGAAACGGTTTTTAACTTTTTTTTTGAGATTTTTAGCTTTTATTACGGTTTTTTGTGGGGAAAAAACGTGGGCAGTATTGTTTGTTTTGTTTAAATTTTATCAAATTGTATTTCTTGTTCTTTCTCGCATTTGTTGTTTCATTCAGTCAATCCTAAAAAAATCCAATTCAAAAAAAAGCAAGTATCATAACACCTTATGCAAATGGTGAGAATCGGTCTATAATTTCAGATCCAAATTAGACTCTCTGTGTCCGCAAGATATTTAATTATGATGGTATTTAAATTTAATTCGTCCGAAAAATATTTTACTGAAAATTAAATTATTTTCGAATCGGTTCACATTTGCTCAAAGCTCCCATCCTTAAATAGCATTAACTTCCTTTTAAATGTAAGCATTTGTCAACAATTTAGCGACCGTACCTAAAATCCTTTTGAAACCCATATGGATGTTATTATCTAGATAATATTCGGCGCAAACATTACTTATATGAATTTTAACCGATAATTTTAGCGATAATATTTTTAGTTTTTTTTTTTTTTTAAATTTTGATATCCAATTGTTGAATATTGTGTCTTCATATGGGACATTTTTAATTTTTAGGGCATATTTTTAACATTTTTCACGGCATATTTTCGGGTTTTACTGCATACCCTGCGGGAAATTTGTGTCAATTGTTCCAACAGACTGATACTGTGACTTGTGAAAATAGAACTAGTTCAAAAAGAAAGAACTGATGACCAGTGAAAGGAGAAACAGTCACTTAAATGGTGTATGAGTAACAAACGGGTTGAAAAAGTAAGAAATTACAGTACAGTCTTCACCGGTGGTGAGACACATTTTTTGGAACTTTCAAAAATTTGATTATTAAATTCAGTTCTAGGACTTGTTTTATTGAGATATTACTACATTGTACTGAAAAAATACTTCATTCTAGTAACTAACACTAAGCACGTTCATTATAAATAGATGTGTGACTGGTCAAATGGTATCAATTGATCCCCTCCAATGACAACTCCATGTAAAAGTGATAGGTCTTATTCATATAAAGTGTTAGAACTAGAACCGGTCCCTACCATCAAAGACCTATCACGGGACTACTTTGGTGTCAGTTCGCTTCCCTCTAGGGAAAAAACGCGTTTTTAGACCATATTTCTGGTTTCCCTGCTGATATCAGTTATTGTGCGTTTTTTCGTTGGTCTCACAAACAATTGCCAACTGGTTCTTGTTTTCCAAACACTCGTTTTTGGGATGAGGCTCATTTTTAAAATAGAAATTAAATTTGTTTGCAAAACAATTTTACAATTTCGTTTGACAAATCAACCAGAATGGAATAAATTAATGTTAAAAATTGAATAGGAAATTTATGTTCATCAAGAAGTAATCACAAAACGAATGACTAGAAAAGTGTCCTTTGACCTTCATGTAGATTTTATTTTATAAAGCTTACAAGTAACCATAAGTTCTTTTTCTACATTTTGTAATGTATCCCTTGGGAAAGGTGAGTTATTTAAAGAAATATTTACATTTAACGCAATAATACATAATTCATCCATTATCGTTCTTTCACTTGCGCATTAAATAAAAGTCTTACTAAGTCTTACTTTGGCATTTTCAGCTAAAAAGTAATTCAATGTATTCAGCAGCAGGAAACGACCAGAGTAGAAACTTTTTAGAAAGAATAAGAATAATTTGCTCTCAAATTATTACGTTTGAAGTAATAACAACAAAATAAAAACATTTATTTCTGTCCTTCTTTTTAGTCATTTTCTATGTTTTTCAGAAAATCTGTTCTTGTTTTACAATTGATGTTATTTAATTGACAACTTTTGTAATGTTTTATTTTAATTTACTTCGAAAGTATTTTGCAGCAGCAAAATAATAATAAAACAATTAAATTAAAAGTTCTTTACTTAATTTAATCGAGCATATTAAGCAGTTTATTCACTACCATATTTAGCGGGGTTATTGTGTCTGTAACGCCCATAACAAATGTTTTAGCTTTGTGGTCGATATAGAATCACTTTCGCAGTAGCACCAAGGACAAAACATATTTCAAATGACATAAATTATTTCCCATAGAGACGATCACTAAAAAAGGACTGCTACTGCTAAAAAGCTTGTTTAATCCTAGAATTTATCACTAAGTATCCGTTTGTCCACTAGTGACCAATGCTCATATACTATAGAAACTTCGGATGTAGAAAATGTAAGTCTTTTTGTGTCGTTTTATTATCCATTTATTAAATAAGGTATGAGCCGCTTTACATTCATCTACATCAAGCATAAAATATTTACAATTTCTATTATTAAATTGCTTTAAAATAAGTGGACTTATTCCTTTTCACAAACAAAAAAGGAATTTTATTAATTTTGAAAGTGCTTTAAGTCCATTTTAGGTTCTGAAAAATAGCTTATTTTTCTATTAAAGTTTACAAAACGTATTACGTTACATATTCCAACATGTTTAAAGTCACAAAAGCCATACAAAAAGTTAATACGACTGAAATATATTTTTGAAACAAATCAAACACAAACCCTTAACCGACTCATTTGATTAATTTGTTTTTATATTTTTCTGAAACTCAAAATTATTTAAAATTATATTAACCGGTATAACGTACGACAACGTTTACGTGGAATTTTTAGTGCTGTACGGTTAATATGTTAATATTTAGGAGCAGTAGGTTAACTTATATGCCTACATAAATGTCCAAAAAATGTACGTATACATACACCCAGCATCAGGGTTGTTAAAATTTTAAAATTTTATCGCTAAAATTGGAAATTTGTAGGCCCAAAAAAAATTTTTTTTTTCATCCCCAAAAATCTTCACTTAATACTCTGAAATTTTGTTCTAAAATATGTTATTTGTACATTTTGCTTTATTTGACATTTGAATTATGCATCAACTGAATAAATGTTCCTTTGATTAACATAGTCAAAAAGTTCACGATCAAATTTACCATCCTGCTCTATTTTTTGTTTCATATGTCTTGATTTAAAAAGCTTTATCATTTCTTGGGTTGGTTTAAACCATTAAGGCCCGAGTTATGATCCCATTGAGCTATAATGATGAAACTTTTAAAATTTTAGCGTTTATACCTAGATATGAAAGAAAACTAATTTTGAGCAAATCGGATACGTGCGAGCCTAGATAACCCTGTCAACTTTCGTAAAGATCGGTTCATAATTTACCATAGGTGCAATATAATGCCCACTCCTGAAATATCCTAGCTGTCAGTGGATGGTATCAAATATTTGGCATAGCTGAATATAGCACTCTTACTGGTTTTTCTTAAATATCGTGGGAGAGAATAATTTCACATTACTTGTTTGATTTTCTCTAACTGTATCTATTGAAGTAACCCTGGGGTATATACCCACGGATATATCCAATCATAAAAAAAGTCTCAAATGTCTACGATGATTGGATTTTTCAGTAAAAATAATAATGTTCGTATGTTAGCTACCTCCTTCAGAAGTTTCAAAAAGGTATATTATATATTACTTTATTTTTTTTTAACTTTTTTCAAAAGTACCCAAAAAACAGGAAAAATTAAAAATGTTTATAAAAAATCTTATTTATGATAGATATCCAAAAACAGGCCGATTAGATATTAAGTTAAATTTTATTTTACAGTGCTTTATAATAGTGATAGCCACTTCATAGGCTCGCGAGTAAGTTAATAATCGTATTTTTTACACAGACACTGTCGGCAATTCACATATATACAACAACTTTGTTCGTTTCAAAACATCAGACTATCATCAGTCTCTGCGACCGCACACAAGTACATACTATCTTTGTGTGCGTGCGTTCGGGGCTTGGTTATCACTGCTTTATCACAATATCACGTAGCAAAAAAATGCCTGAGGGGAGGTTTAAGTGAACGTTGCGCAAACGCAACGCAGGGCCTTAATGGGTTAAACATCGCGTAAAAAGTAGCTTTTTAAATCAGTATTTATTCGTCATTGTATTTCTTTTTATTTGGTTCACTGCCGAAAAAAACACTTCAAAAGCATCATTATTTGTTGATAAACAAAGCAGTGTTAATACCAACTTGACTTAATCTTCCAAAGTCGGTGGATAGAGCGGTATCTTTGAACCTTTTGTCTACAATGAGCTCAAAGTATTAAATTTTTTACGTAAAATATTGTTTCCATTAAAAAAATGCAAGTTTTCTCCATTGTCTGTTGAAACATTGATATTTATTCATATCCTGTGGATTTATTTTTATAGTAAATTGGGCCGTTCTCATTTATTGAAACATATACATATTTGGACCAAAATGCTTGTACACAGAAAAACAATTTGAATTGATATCAATTAAAAAGTTTGTGATGCTGTGGTTCTTTAGAGCTTTAACGACTTTTAATAAATAGCTGCTGTTTGAAAACTTTTGCGGATTTCCGCTAATTTAACAATTTTTACCAGGGACCAAAAATAACAGTTATATTGGAATTTTAACATAAAAAAGCATATAGAAGTAAATGTCGAAAAACTGATTCAAGTATACCATATTGTTTCTTATGCACTTGTCAATGATAAAATATATTGATTTTTAAAATTTTGATTTTTATATTTTCGATCAAACTGAAGTCTGAGTTCATACGGCTCATGTCTTATTGACATGATTCTTCCTTTTTCCTCTTTGAACATGAATTGGCGTTCAAATGATTCATGTCATATTGACGACATGTTTTTTATTTTGTTTTATTTGATATTGAAAACAAAAACCAAATTAAACAACGAATAAGAAAGCAAAACGTAAAGACAATACATGCATCTGTGTACTCGTTTCTTTTCCCCTCGGCCCTCTCGCCTATAAAGTAGCAATCTTGTCAATAAGACATGAGCCGTATGAACACAGACTAACAGTTATTTTTTGATTTTTATTTTTTTGAACAGAAATAACAGTTATATACTCATTTTTATTTTTTCGAGCACAAATAAAAATTATTCTCTAAAGAAATGTACGTGATTTAATAATTTAGCTGCTTTTAATAATAAGAAATTCCAATGATAATTACACATTAAAATGAAAATTTCAAGTCAACTAAATTATTAAATCACGTACATTTCTTTAGAGAATAACTTTTATTTTTGCTCGAAAAAATAAAAATCAGTTTATAACTGTTATTTTTGTTCAAAAAAATAAAAATCAAAAAATAGCTGTTATTTTTGATCGAAAAAATAAAAATCAAAAAATTACAGTTATTTTTGTTCAAAAAACAAAAATCAGAAAATAACTGTTATTTTGTTCAAAAAAATAAAAATCAAAAAATAACTGTTTTCATCTGACTTTTATGAAAAAAGGAGTAACTGTTATGGTCCCTGATTTTTACCAAATTTTTGCATTTCCTTATAATTTAAGCGACTTTCAATCAATTTTATAGCATGTTTGATATATTAAAAATTTTCGCTATTTTTGCAAATTTTTATAATTTTTGCAATTTTCGCTAGACAAGCAAAACCTAAATGGGGTTTTGTTAGTATCGAAAGAATTTTTAGTCATTACACACGATAAATAGTTTGCTCATCGATGACAGTGTTTGTTAAATATACTAATTAATTAACAAAGATGCCACCTGATTGAAATTTGTAGCTATGTTGTTAAAACTGAGTTACTGAATTGCTGTATTGCTGTATTGTTACGGTAAGCAATAAACTGTGCCGGTAAAATTAACGTTAACGTTAATCATTAAAAGTTAGAGAATTCCACTACAGGTTTTATTTGTAGACATAAGTATAAAAATGCATTCCCTTAATGCCCTTATTAAGCGCAAATAACTTTTATGTAAGTCACAATAATTCAATAAGTGCGTAACTTTTTGATTTTCCCGCCTCCTAACTGAAATAACAACACTGCTCCTGTCAACAAGCATCTGTCAATTGATTCATGCCAGTATTTAATTAATCTCTGTCATTTAGTTTGTATACCCAAAAGAAAACTCAATCCAAACGTGCTCAAATAAATACGAATCGGTATTGATAGTACAGGGTGGCTCAGAAAGACCGAAGTAGTGTGAATTCCTTGTAACTTTTTTATTATAATTTTTTTTTTTTTTTTTTCTTTTCTTTTCAGTATTTTGTAACGAAGACTTGGACAATTTATAATGGAGCAATACACAACTGAACAACGTGCCCAAATCGTTGAAATTCACTTTTCAAATTTACTTTGACTCAGCTTGCATGAGTGACGAAGCCCATTTCCAATTAAATGGGTTCGTTAACAAGCAAAACTGTAGGATATGGGCTACGGAAAACCCGAGAGTACTTCATCAACGACAATTACACCCAGTTAAGTGTACTGTTTGGTGTGGTGTTTCTTCAGAAAGGATCACTGGCCCTTATTTTTTTGAAAATGAACGAGGTGTTGCCATTTCCATCAATGGTGATCGATATCGGGCCATGTTGGAAAATTTTGTAAGGGCAGCCGTGGAAAACCATCCGCAAATATGGTTCCAACAGGATGGAGCCACAACGCACACTGCGAGGGCCACAATTGTGTTTCTGGGCCACCCTGTACAATGAGTACGGATTTTCTTGAATCAATTACAGAAAGATTGATTCAAACGGATTTTCAATCTCAAAATACTTAACTTATCCATATTCAATCCCGATTTCGTACTTGAAATAATCCGAAAATGAGATTGATTTAAATAAAACTAATATTGAATCAATCTCAAAATGAGTTTGATTGAAGAATTATAAAATTGTTTTAATCTGAATTCCTACTTAAAATATGTAATCCAAAAATGAGATTGATTTAAGTAAAACTAAGATTGAATCAATCTCAAAACGCGCTTGATTCAAGTATAATAAAGTTGATTCTATCTCCAAATCGTGCTTGAAAAAAAACAAAAAAGAAATTAGAAAGAACAAATTATTATGAATGATAAACTTACCCGTTTTACACCCTAACGAATGATAAAACACCAATATCATGCCCGATATGGTTTTTACTTTAAAAATCTTATGTACATATTTTACTAAAAATATAAACTAAATGAGAAGCAAGATTTCAAATTTACTTTGTAACCCTTCATGGTACACATGAATCTGGCCAGACCTTTGTTTAATGTGTGTAGATAATAAAAACATGCGTTAGCCGGAGTGTTAAACATGAAAATAATACATACATATAAACATATGTATAAGTTTTTCTTATTTTTCTGCTCTTTTTGTTGTTTCTATAAACAAAAAGCAAATCGTTTTGTTTGAACTCGTGTTGTGTTGTTGTAATTGTACAACAAATTTTGAAAAACACACACGTACGCACGCATTAAAAATGCAATGCTGAGAGATGAGACTATTAAGTTTTATGAGATTAAACCCCTAATTTTGTAATTTTACTCTCAGAGTGGCACTTTCAACGAAAAGTTCAACTTTTTTGTGCTTGATTTAAGAATTTTATACTTATTTCAAGAAATTCCGGGATTGATTTTTGAAAGTAATCCCATTTAGGATTGTTTTGAGTGCGTTTAAGCGTTATTCGTTCATGCATTTGTGAGTACGACTCGTACTTAAAGTTATCATAAAAAACTTGATTTATCCCGAGTGTTTTTCTTTATGTGTATTTAATGGCAGATTTAATGGATTTTGTGTTCATCTGTCAGTTAAATCATTTAATGGCAAAACACCATACATGAAGCCACAAATTGCTCCTTCATCCGCGCTTTTGTCTGGATTAAGAACTGAGTGACTATTTTTTGTTTCCCAACCTGAAGAAAGGGCTTATCAGAAAGTGATTTAACACGAACAAGGAAACCATCTCACAAACAATTATATATATTTTGTTACATCGTCGAATCTTATTTTTGTGGAGGGGATAACAATTGGAGAAATGTTTGACAAAGTGTATGATTTATTAAATAGCTATTTTTAAAGTATTTATTTTTATTTATATATTTAGATGGTGTAGGGATTTCTATGATCGGGCTGGCCCAATCCTTCTTTCCAGTTTGTAACATTTGTTGATTGAAAATGTTAATAAAGCAAAACTTTATTAAAATCTCTATTTTGTTGTGGTGTTTTTTTTTTATAGCAACATTTGATTGCTCTATTGTTTTGTTCTTTTTTCGCTCACAAATATAACAAATTTGTATTGTTGTTTATGTACATAAGTATGTATATTAAATGTCAAATTTAATTTAATTTTATATTATTATAAATAGTAAATAATAATAATAATGGAGTATAATTGCTGAAAATCATGGTGTAATTAATCAAAATGATTTATTATTTGATCTTTTTATATTTGATGAGTTCTAATGAAGTTCAAATTAAATACTACAGTTGCATATACATATTTAAATTAACAACAATAAATGATGCTAAATTTTACAATTAACTATTATTTTCAAGAAATTAACTTTTGTTTTCAAAATACCAAATTATACACATGCAATACACTAGATTTTAAATAACCAAAAATAATAATATGGAATTTAAATTTTTTAATCTCGGGTTTTTCGGGATGTCAATCCCAAAATTGTTAACTTAATGTTTTTGTTTTACCTTTGATTTAAAAAGATAAGATGGGAAAGATGGGAGGTTTGGGCACAAAATACGGATGTGTAGATATGACTAACTCTGTCGCAGCAGAAGCAGGATCTGCTGTTTCAGGTGGCAACTGCAAATTTCTGTATGGATGCACAAAAATGCTGTCGGCAATAGATTGAAAACTTCTCACTGCAGAGGCAAAACAACTTTCTCGCTAGTATGAATACTTTGTCAAGCTTGTCCTTGTCCGCAGCGATTTATCTGTCAACTGGACTCAATCTGAACCTCGTGATTCCTCAGGCCATGAAAGGGGCAAAGCAGTTAGAATCGACAAGGTTCATGTAGAACTTTCTAAAGCTGACTTTAAATTATCTGCACGAATTCCACACGAGCTATTTGGGAAACTGAAACATTTCCCAACGATTGCCTGCAAGGAAGCACTGCACGACTGCAATAATTGGAGAGGAATCATGATTCTATGCTGGCTTCTTATTTTGCAAAATCATACTTACTCGTATAGAGAAGAAACGAAAAGATACGCTTTGATGCCAGCAAACACGATTCCGCAACTGCAAATTTAGTTTTGGCCATATTGCACCCTTACAAATTATCACGGAACAAATAAATGAGATACACTAATTACTCTTCTTTGTTTTTATTGATTTCCAGAAGGCTTTTTTTCTAATAACACTTCAAAGCATGTCGGAAGCTATGGACAGAAAAGACGTTTCTTAAAAGATCTGCCGTCTTATCAAGGCACAGTATCAGCGTTTTTAATTCAGAGTGTGTGAAGTCTGACGCGAGGCAAGAATGTGTCTTGCCACCATTGCAGTTCCTAGCAGACATTGATGAAATTTTAATTTATGCCAAATTAAAATAACCTTCATCGTGGAATATTGTGGCATCAACTACGCATGGAACATACGAATGACCTTGTATATACTGATGACTTTATCATTATATCTAACTGTCATTCTGGTATTCAAAGTAAACTAATATACATCGATACATAACGAGTATATATGGTCTTGGGATCACTACCGACATAAATGAAGAACACACAGAACCACTTACTCTGTGTGGCCAGAACATCGAATCAGTCATATATTTCACCTACCAAGGCAGGCAAATTACAACAGACAAAGGCACGTGGGTTAATATATATCTCACAGAAATATGAAGGCATAACAATAATTGAGGGTCTAATCAAGTCAGCTCCAGTACAAAAATACGTGCCTTCAAAAACAACATCCTCGCTGTGCTGTTACAAAATGCGAAATTAACAACAAGTTGCAAGCCATTGTCAACAGATCCCACATATGGTGGCCACACAACTGGGAAACGAATCCTATAGAAGCAATGTGAAACCTTTTTCTATTAAAATTCGCTAAAGGGAATAAAGATGGATAGGTCATGTTCTACGCAAACCAGTCAAAGAGCAAAGACCGCAAAGCAGCTGAAGATGCAGTCTTGAGGCCTTGTCGGCTTAGACCGGCGATCATCACGCTATGCCCCTGCGGGCCGAGCCCTTTTCGTCAATTTAACACACACACAATACGAAGGTTAACGAAACAATTGTTAAAAGCCATAATTTAAAAAAACAAGAACAAAACACATAGTTAATGTCTCAAACGAGTAAATTAATTTTCCTCTCTTTGCACTCACCACTTCATACACATGTTTAACTGTCTCTCTTTGAGATGACCGCTGGTTTATACCTGCTTAGCGCGTATGAACCATTTCGTTTGTAACCGCGAACGAAAATGAACAAAAATATAAAAGCGATTTATTTTTCAGCTCCTTAGCCGTTTCAAGCAAGTCATGCACAGAATCGTCTCTTACACGCTAAACAAAATTTTCCGATTTTAGACTAAGTGTCCTCTGGTAGCACTGTTTAGACATTGATTTGTAAGTAGCTAACGTGAGAAAGTGGGTAACAAACGAGCCACCTGACCGGCATCCTCTTTGGAAGGTGCGTCTCAGAAACTAGATGGCACTAGCAAAAAAAAAAAGCGTCACTAAAAATCTGTTGCTATCTCTTAAAACCCTGCCTTGAGGGTGTTGTTGGCAGCCCCAACACTAGGATGGGATACTTTGAGCCAATTGATCACTCATCATAAACTTCAAAAATTACAGAAACGTTAGCAAATTTCGTGAACCCTTTTATTTACATTGTTAACGACATTCTATTTTTTATACCCTTCACCGAAGGGTATTCCGTTTGTTGTTTCTTCAATATTGATCTTAGACTATATAAGGTATATATATTCTAGATCTTTCACTTTGGTTAGAACTTCTCGCATCGAAATATTCCACAAAATACTATCATTGCATTTTACAATTTTTATATATTTTAATCGGTGAGTAATTTCCTTGCGTGGCAGCTATTACTCGCCAAAAATATTACAGAAGCAGTGAAGTGAGAAAAACCGTTATTTCTTTAAATTTTTGACATTTTCGACTACCATATTTGCTATTTTCACAACAAAAGTAATTAAACGTTTAGTAAAATTTATATGAAAAACATTCTGTTTTTTGAGAAAATCTTTTGTGTTTTTTATTTTTTTTTTCTGTATATCTGGAGAACTGCATGAGCCAAAGCTTTAAAATTAGGTACAAGAATCTTGGCTATTAAAATACCAACTCTGTACAAATTGGGCGGGATTGGAGAAGTTGGCGTGGCACTTCTCATACAAAAATGGGCTAAAACCATCATCATTTTTATTAAGACTAAAGACATATTGCTGTAATATGACCTCTGGATATAAGACGTATCCAGAGGTCATAGGTCAGAGCTAAAGCGAACCAAGTCAAAAATGAAAATTCGATAATATTTTGAGTTTGAGTAAGTGAATTTCCTTTAATTTCTGGAGCCATTGACATGGGGTTATTACCGTAACTTTGGAACAAAAAACTTTTCGATTTAAACCGTTACAGAACTCGATAGAGTTAAAAACCGAAAATTTAAAAACATGACAATTAAAAAATTATATGAAATATACATACACAATCAAAAACTATATACTTTAAGATTGAAAAATGAGACGAAAACGATTCAATAATGAATTTAAAAACTAACATTTAAATGATCAAAAAGGAATCAGAAAATTGTATCACAAATGATTCTTTCAGGTGATTCATCGGTAGGGTACAATTTTCTCACAACGAGAGTATAACTTATGATTAAAAATGAGCTCATACCCGTAGTATTTTTATCTTGAAGCTGATTCCTAAATAATTAGATTATGATACTATATGCTAGCTGGGAAAATGCTCAAATCTTCATGTATTGGTAAACGATAACACTTACATCAATGTCACTACTTCTGAAACTGATTTTAAGAATTTATTGCTGGGCATAGAACTACATCGTAAGAAGCGTAATTAATGATTTGTAAACTAGGCAAAATCAAAACGTTTGATTTTTATTTGTTTGTCGGGTATGAGTAATAATATTATAAACTGGATACAAAGCTGTGTAAATTATTTAGAAGAAATTGATCTTTCAAACTGTATTGTTGGTATGTTTCATCTTCGTAGAAATTTTTTAAGTTATAAAGCGTTATTTACAAAATTTATGGACAAATTTCAAAAAAATTTTAATGTAGGGTGTATAAATGAGCAAATGCATTGCAAAAACTTATAGTCTTTGTACGCCAACAAAAACTTGGACATTTTTCTTTTCTGTTATTTCCTTAAAAGTGAAGAAAATCGTGGTTTATGATACAGTTTTTAAGAAAACTTTCCTCTTCCGAAAAATCTGCAAAAAAATTTCAAAAATACTTAACCCTATAAGTTCTTTAATTATGCTTAAGCACCCATGAAAATCAAAAAAATTGAGTGTACAGACCTAGTTGAAATTCGAAGGGTAAACGGAAAATAATATTAGTTATAAACCTAACTTTTTCATTATTTTATCTAGTCCTAATACAAATCTTTCACAAGAATTAAAGATTTAATGCAAAAAAAAAAAACATAAAAAATACTTAAAAGATATTCCATTTAACTGCTTATTTTATTACATTCGCATATACGTTTCCTTTGTTATTATACCCTCCACCACAATTAGTTGTGAAGAGGGTATATTAAGTTTGTCATTCCGTGTGAAACTTTTTTATTATTCATCTCCGACCCTATAAAGTATATATATTCTGGGTCCTTGAGTAATTTTAAGTCGATTTAGCCATGTCCGCCTGTCTGTCCGTCTGTCCGTCTGTTGAAAACACGCTCACTTTCGAAAAACTCAGAAGAAATAAACAAACTTGGTGTCAAATTGCTTGTAGTTATCCTAAGCAGTTTGGGATTGAAATCCAGCAAAATCGGTTCAATAGGATCTGAGCTATGAATCAAAATGTGGAACCCCCACCTAAAAAAAATTGATAATTTTGTTACAAAAACTAACATAAATGGTGGAAAAATGCACAGAATGATATAACATTTCGCAACAGTTCGTTTTATTTAACTGGAAATCACGCTGTAAAATTTCGTGAAGAGCCGCTCATGATTTACCCTAGGCCCCATATAAGCCCTACTCCCGGAAAACAGTATAGTAAGCCTAAAACCCTAACTAACAATGCTATCATAACAAATTTTGGCACGTCACAGTTAAATAGGACTAGAAATGAAACTATTAAGTCTCGTGAAGATCGGTCCATCATTTACCATAGCCCCATTTAAACCTTACTCCCGGAAAACAGCTTACTACTCCTAAATCCGTAAAAAATAATGCTATCATAACAAAATTTGGTGCATCACAGTTTTATTGAACTAGAAATGACACTGTGAAATTTGGTGAAGATCGGTGCATAACTTACCATAGGCCTCATTTAAAGCCCACTCTAGTAAAATAATTAAATACGCGGTAAACTTTCTTCCAGTTTAGCTTCATATGGCCAGAAAAAATGTTATGCAATTTTGTGATATACGGTCCATAACTTACCTTAGATTCCATTTTAGCAGCCTTCTGAAATTCACTGCAAACGCTTAAACTAATTGCACCGCTGTATTGAAATTTATGTTTTTTAATACCAGAAATCGTTCTGCAGAATTTGGGATGATTGGTTCATAGCTTACCATGGCTTTTATATAATTTGTTCTCTTGAAAATCATTTAAGTTCAGCTTAAACTGATATTCTACTCAAACTCTTTAAAATTGATTCTGATTGTCGATCAATAATTTTATATAGGTTTAAACCGCAACAAATTTTAATGCAGATGTCTGTTTTTACATAGATTATAATAATAAATAGACATCATACAGATATTAGTCCTAAAACATTCGAAGTGTCGGTGGAGGGTATCAAAAATTCGGCACAGCCGAATATAGCACTCTTACTTGTTTTTAAGTTCTTCCTAGGAATAGTTTACTGTTTCTTCGAGTATATTCAGAGACAATCTTAAATGTTTTCTTTTACACTCATCTTATTTTTTTAAAAGGCATCGCTGTTATTTTGTAATTTTTATTACTTTACCATGTTTTCTTTTAATAAAACTCTACTTGATACTTAGAATTTAATTTTTTTTTCAAACATGTATTGAGGAGTTCCGTAACACATTATGTAGCTCTACTTTTTTCGTTTTTTTTTTTATTATTAAATATATCCAACGCCAAACATTCTTCGGTAATTTTACATATATGCATATCCCCTCACATTCCCCAACTTTGATCTTTGTGGGTCAATTGGACCAAACTATTGCTTTGAATATTTTGCTTAGAGTCTAAGAAAACATCAGATTATAAAAAGATGTATACAATGTACATCACTTTATTTACTTTTCTTCTTCAGGCCATTGTAAAAACATTAAAACAAATTTGCAAGCAGTTTCCAAAACAACTATCACTTTTGCGAAAATAGAAAGCCACACGATCAAGATTTGCCTTTCAATTCCTATTAATTTGCAATACACTCTCATTTTTTTACTAACACACGCAAACTTTTTTAACTGACAACCCCTGCAAATAATATTGGACCACTGGTCCGATGTAATGCAAGCATGGACCATGTCATTGTTAAAAAGTGTTTGTAGTGAGACAATATGTTTTCGTTTTTTAACGACGTGCTTTCGTTTTTAAACGACTTCAAAACTAATCCTCTTGAGTATACCATGAAGAAGTTTTAAAACTAGTATTTTGTAGTCCACAGCTGGGTAATATGGTCCTCCCCTAGGACATCGTAATGTTTAATAGACCATGTTTTTTCCATACGTTTGGGTTACTTTTGGACTAGTCCTAGTCCCTTGTGGGCTACTCTTTACACGCGTGTTTGGACTGGTCCTATTATTTGCAGGGACGAGATTGCTTTCAATTTCACCTTTTCATTTGCTTGGCAATGTTACTATCAATTTAACAGCTGAGTACAAGTTTGTCTTTATAAATTGTGTTCATGTTGACATATTGAGTGCAGCCTACGTCACTGCTTTAAATTTATGTAAATTTTGACAAGCAGTATATATATGTAAAAGACTATCAAGAACAACTTGAACGTGTGGCTGGAAGGTTACCTCAAGAACTAAATTCTTTATCATACAAATACTTAAGTTTAGTTTCTAATGCGTTTGTATTATAATACGGGGAAGTCCCATTTACATATCATGTATGACCAGGGATGATAAAGTTAGTACAATTGTACTTTTTTCAGTACTATTAGCATTGCAAAAGTACTGAAGTACTCCAATGACAATTTAAAACATTTAACATTTAAGCTTTTTGGTCTATCGTTGTATAATTGAAAACTAAAATTAATATACTTATGTTTCCAGATATCAGTAGAATTGCCAAATGTATATGTATTGTCTATACCACATTCGTCAGCGAGTGTGGAACATATTTTTTCATATCATAATTTAATAAAAACAAAGCAAAGAAATGTCTTTTATGTAAATATTGTATCGACAAAATATTAACTACAGTCTAATGAATCTAATGAGCGTTACGTTAAGTACAAGCTCATTAAAAGCTGATTTCCTATATAAATCGGACTTTGATGTCCTTGAAAAATAATTCAATAATTATTGTGTTCCTTATTTTTCTTCGTTTACATAGTATGAACTTATGTGAATACCTTATTATTGGATTCAGAGGAAGACTTTTTAGATTGATTTTTTTAAGAACGGTCAAACGCGGTATAAGGGCTTTTAGCGGGATGAAAAATCCAAAAGAAATTTACTTTCCAAGACAATATTTTTTGGACTTGATACTCTGTTAAACACTTTTTTACCCTGTTTTACTATCATCCTTATAAAAATAAGCCCTATGCTCCTTATAGTAGTCAAAGGAAACAACATATAATATAAAATAAAACGCGATTTAAGACTAAAACCCTAGTTTTAGTACAATTAGGGTCTTAAAAGTACAATTTTTTACTGAATTAAGTACAATTTTGAAAATGTCATTTATCATCCCTGTGTATGACCATTAATGTGCAACTGTGATACTAAAATATATTGTTCTGTGTTAACAATTTCAATTTATGCAGTTCAAAGTTAAAAAATCATATTTTAACATACATAAATATCAATTAATACGTTCTTAAAAATTTAATTGTTTTTCATTAAAATATTGATTATTAATACATTATAGTATATACATAAGTACCCGGTTACCCCGGGTGCTTGACAATGTAGAGAAAGTTGGGTATTAACACAAGGGTTGAAGGAAGGAAAATGGGTACCACAATTATTAAGCCTGATTCTGGGAGACGTTAGCAAATTTATTACTTCATTGCTAACGATAACAAGGAGCGTATAGCCTGAGTAGCAAGCCAACCAAAACCAAAATCCAATTAACCGAATTAGTGCTCTTTTTCTGCTGGATTCAACTGATTCATTTAAAGCTACCAGTAGACAAAAAAAAAAAAAAAACGGCCGACACATGCGACCAGATATGAAGCTGTTATACTCCATTGTGACAATTCTTGGCCACATGTAGTTGTAAAGTTTGGGTACACCTGTCTTATAATTCAGAAATTACAACGACCGATAATCATTTGTTTCGATTGATGCAGAACAATTTTGTGGAACATTGGAGTTTATTTAGTCGTCCCATTTAAAATTGGAGCTTCAAACGTAGTAAGTTTGTAAGGAAGATATTTCAACGTTTTGCTTACCATCTTACGGAAGGCATGCATTTTATATGGCGGGTTTCCACTTCCAAGCAATATATTTTACACACTGAATTTTTCGTTGTTACAGTTATTTGTTTATATTCTCTCTTTCAAAGCTGGTCCTTTGAATAACATTATTTTTAATAAAATTTGTTAAGCATTTTTTCACTTTCCCAACTACATCTCTTTATATATTATTGGGTAGGGCAGTAAGGTGAGTTTACTTTTTAAAATGTACTCTTAGTGCTTCTAAATGTAAGAAACTTTTCATTGGGGTGTTTGGCCTAAAAACTGAGCAGGTATCATGGCAAGGAATCAATTTGGTGTCAGAAAATGAGGTCGAGATCATGAGATCATTATCTTAAGAGATTCATTTTAAAATTTTGTATATTACAAACGCTGAAATTTTGCTATAAACTCCGTATTTTTAAGTTATACACCCAATACGATTTGCAAGGTCCCTAGATTGAAATCAACACACTTGACAAAGTCTAACCTAATACTGTTTTTTGATACTAGTATTTATACTGTAATTCAGCCATCTAGAACATTCGAAATGTTTCTCAAAGGTTCCAGGCTTTACTTTTCACCACTCTATCGTCTATTATGATTTATGGCAGCACTTATGTTTACTTAATTTCACCACTTATACTAAAGCTTTTTTTAACCGTCATTTCTAGGGCTATCTGCACAATGGGATTGAAGTGTACTAAATTATAACAATATTTAATAACAACGTAAACTAATAACTTATGAATACAAAACAACTAATAAATAATAATAATAAATAAAGATTAATAATAATTACAACTAATTCTTAAACAATAATTATAGCATTTTACATAGAACTCCTCAAATATTGTAGAGAAATTATTTAATAGCATCGTTATTTGTTCCTTCCTTCAACCAAGAAAATTACTTATAATTCTATTGTTAGTAAAGTAGTTCCCTGTTTTGTTTCCTTTTTCTCGAGTTTCTCTTACCTGTGGCAGGAATTTGTCACTTTTGTTTTAAGATGATGTTTAAATGAAGAAAATTTTTCTTATTAACTTGAGCGTTAAAGTTTCGCATTTCTTTAAATTTTCTATACAATTTAATGTTATTTTATTAACACGCGCTTTATATTTTTTAAACAACTTTTTTTATATCATAAGTTTTTGCGCAATGTTGCCATTGTTGTTGCGTTTTCTTATTTTTTTTCCACATATTGAAGGTATAACGCGCTTATCTAAGTAAATAAAAATATAAAAATATTTTTTGTACATTACAATGTAAATGTGTAGATGTATTGTTCAGGCTCTAATTGTTCCACTTAACTACATTAGCACCTGCTACAGCATCTGCTTGCCACATTAAGTTTTTGCTTTTCAAGTACTTTAATAGACAAGGTACTTTGGTTACAATATTGGTAACACTGTGACAACTTACAGGTGTTGTGTATAAATAGAAGATAAAATTGTAGGAAGTGTGTGGAATAAATTAAGTTATTTTTAAAGACATAAACACATTTTAAGAAGTTGTAGGGCTTAAAGGTAACAAAGTGGAAAACACTTGCGACATGTTCTTTTTAAAAGGTTATTATTTTGTTATGTGTTAAAATTTATTTAATATTGTGACATCATTTTATCTCCACCCCTCTCATTTGTTTTGTTCATTCGTGTGGATCATTTATATGGGGGATAGGTGAAGTATTGTACAGATTTCATCAGCCCATTCATAATATAGAAACAAATTTTTATATAAAAGTATCGCTATACTAGCACGTTGCACTAAACATATGTTTAAGTTTACATAGCCTTCACCATAGGTATGAAAAACCAATTGTTCCCTAGCTTATATGGTCTAAGCTTTATTGCGTCAAAGTCCCTATTTCGGGAGAATATTTTAATGGGTGCTCCGCAAAATAATTGGTCGATTTGGCTGATTTAAATACCCAAACAGATCTCGTATATAGAGAATATTTGAGCGCAATTTTATAAACATATCTTGCCAAAACCCTTAGTTCTGGAGGACATTGGTATGGGGGCCAGTTGAAGTAACATACCGATTTGGCAGATTTTTAATAATTTTTTAATACTAATTGTACACAGAAAAAATGTTCGCCAACATTTTTTCAATTAATTCAATAATGCTGTTTCAAATAATTTTTTTAATTGTTCCAATTAATTTCCTTTAATTGAAAACAAAAATTATAATGTTTGCGTGTATATTTGCAAATCTGAAAACATACCCACAAACTTTAAAATATTTAAAATTTTCAAACAATTTTTAATTATTTCAATTAACTGTGTTAATTGAAAAAATATTTTAATTTGTGCTTACGTTTTATTTAGCCTCTTTTGCTGGTGGTCACATTTCAATTAAACCTATTGATTGAAACTGAACAGCAAGAAAAGCTCAAACTTACAAACGTGTTAATTGATATGATCAATTTGTTTGCTGGCGGAAAATCAGTAGAGAATTTAATTAATAGTACAAATTTCTAACAAATACGTTAATTGAAGTTGGTTTTTCATTTTTTCTGTGTATATAATCCAAGTATCTAAAATAAATTTCGTTCTCCTATTTAACATGGTATGAACCTACCAAACCCATTATTTTGGGGAAAATAGAGTAGTTGAATGTCTTTAACTCGGTAATGTATTTGCTTAATTTTTATACGAGTATTCTAGTAAGTTTGTGTAAGACCTTACAAAGTTATGGTTTATGGCTAAAAATTTGGCATTATGGGCAAAAATTGGGGGGGGGGGGGGTGCTTTTTAACCATGGGAGGTAAGACCATGACGGCTTTATCTCCCATTCAAAAGAGAGATAAAGCCTTTTATTTTATTTTTTCATTCGAATGGGAGGCAAAGCCATCATGGCCTTAGTACACATTAGTAACATTAGGAAATGGCTTTACATATATCTCATTTCAGTTTTGAAGAACTTTTCCATTTTACATTGATTAATAGTTTTCTTATTTTTATAATTAAGAGGTAATGATTTTCCCTTTTACTGAAGTTATACTTAAGTATTGAAATCTGGCTTCGCATACTTAAGTTTTATGCGCGGCAGCCTGCGGCCGCGCTTAGGGGTTTTTTCCTCCAGTAGGACGCGGCAGGTGGCTTCGCTGAATAAAGTTTTCCTGCGTGCGCCACAAGATTAAATAAATGTATTTTCTCGGGAACACTAAAGTAAAGTATTGGATCTGGCTTCGCATACTAAAGTTATTCTGCGTGGCTGTGTGATTGATAACTAGTAACTGATAACACACATGTGATTAGGAACTTAAAATATTAATTCTTAGTTGTTATTTTTTCAATGATAACTATTGATTTTCCCTTTTACAGAATGTTTACACCATGCGTAACAATATTCTGGAAAAATATGGCTTTGTCTCTCATTTGTGAAAAAAATATGGCTATATCTCTCACTTCGCAAAATTTTACATATTACCTCTCAATGATTGGGCAATAAGACCATTACGACTTTATCTCCCATTCAATTTAGCAATAAAGCCATTAGGGCCTTACCTCCCATGGTTAAAAAGCACCCCCTGCAAAAATTATAGGCAGTCTGAGGATTTTCTTATATCTCAGCCATTTGTTGATAGATCTGGTTAAATAACAATAGCAAAATTTTGCTTTCTATATGTGATTTAATTATATTTCAACGTAGCTCTCATCATACACATGCGGGCAGAAATAATATATTTATCGGTTAAGAGCTTTTTATGATTTTTTTTTCGTCGATTTGTTAGTGCATTTTCTACCGTTTGCAGCATCTTTTTGCATAATTTTGTTAAAATAGCCTTTTTGCAGCATGTTTATAGCACATATTTTGGATTTTTGAGGCATATATTGTAACATGTTGAATATATGTAGATTAGCATGGCCGTTAGTTGTATGGAGAACTTTTTTTTTGATTTCTTATATTCTCCCCACCCAAATCGGTTCAGTTTTGTGTAAAAAAAAAATACAAAAAAATTTCGTACCGATAAGTTGTGTTTTAGGGGGGGCGTCCGCCCATCAAAGTTTGCCTTCAAGCCATTTCTTCAAATGTAATTTGTTTTCATACGACTATCTCTTAAAAACAAAATTTTACAAGAATATTTTAGCTCTTCTAGTCAACAACATTAGCCTCGCACAAAGTTATTTGCTAAAATTAATATTTTAGAAAATAATTAAGAAAATAACAACAAAATTACCAAACATTTTATATACGTTTAATATTAATAAAGGGGGGATTTAATGTCAAGTGACCCAATTTTTAAATCGATGTCTTCCGATATGAATGAAATTTGCACCAATGGTAGTCCTATTGGATAGTAGGTTAGATACAAAATTTTCAACATCGATTTCAAAATTGGGTAACTTGACATTAAATCCCCCTTTTATATATATAAAACGTATATAAAATGTTTGGTATTTTGTTGTTTTTTTCTTAATTATTTTCTAAAATTATCAAAAAGTAATTTCAATTTTTGGGAATACAAAATTTTAATTTCAAAAGATTTAGCTATTCGTGCTTAACTCCCAGTTTTTATTCTTGACAAAAACACTTGAAATTTATTGTTGATGGGATAAGCTATTCCTATGCATTTCACTGGTTGCTTAGGCCAGATCATCAGGAAACTTCATCCATAAAGATTTTAGACAAACTAAAGATATTAAACCAAATAAAACTGTTAAACGTATAAGAATTATAGCAACAGTTCTACTTGTAACAATATCAAAGCTTGAACAAAACACATCAACAATAAACAACAGTGGGTTTATCTCATCTTACATTCCCCACTACAATTAGTTGAAATTCTCTCAACATTAATTGTAGTTGTAAGTAGGTTGAGAAAAACAAAATAAAAACAACAACAACTTACAAAAGATGTTGTCAATTAAGTGTTTTTTAGGCCGTGCACTTGCCTGTTTATTATCAAAAAGTAATTTCAATTTTTGGGAATACAAAATTTTAATTTCAAAAGATTTTGCTATTCGTGCTTAATTCCCAGTTTTTAGCATTTTTTGAATGCCTGCTCCATGTGGCATACAAGCTTCCAATAAAGAAATGGCAAGCTAGATCGGACATCGAGAAACAAGTTGTTGCAAAAAACAAAGCACGTATTCAAGAGGAGTTCAAAAATAAAACTGGTCTTATTATTGATCATCCGAAACCTGGCTTTGGAAATTCGAATGACGGCAACACAGCTCGGCGCTTTTTTCAAAATGCGGACATTTCAGCTCAAATTACAAAATTGGATGCAAAATTGATAAGACAACTGCATTCAATTATGGTTACTGTTTCTTGTGGTTTTCAAATAAACACTAATGCCTTTCGAGATTTCGCTCTTGATACCGCAAGATATTTTGTACAACTGTATCCCTGGTATTATATGTCCCCAACTATCCATAAATTTTTAATCCATGGACCAGAAATAATAAACCACGCTTTACTACCAATTGGACAGTTGACGGAAGAAGCACAAGAAGCTCGAAACAAAGATTTCAAAAATTTTAGGAAGCATTTTTCGCGAAAATGTTCTAGAGAAAAATCAAATGAAGATATATTTAAAAGACTATTAGTTACTTCAGATCCAGTAATAACAAATATGAGAAAATTAAAAGAGAAAAAAACCCATAATTTGCCTATGGAAGCAATTCAATTATTAATATTTGAATCAAATCTCGATGGTGAAGAAGATGTCAATAATGATGATAATGATACCTATACTAGTTATAGCGATAATGGTGATGATAATTATTGATGATGATGATAAAGAATCGGATAAGGAATAGAAATGTGAATAAATATTTTTATTTTTATTTTTGTTGGAAATATTACAATTTTTATCAATATTAAAGGTATGTTCTAAAAAATTAACTAATTGAAAATAAATAAAATTTGAACTTAAAAATATAAAAAAATTGATAAGTTTTACTTCTTAAAGTGAATTTGACTGAAAAAAGTTAAAATTAGAAACAGGGAAAGTTACCTCGAATTAATTCCCAATTTTGGTATCAAAAACCCCACTGTGCAACGTGTTGCTTCAATTTCGCCATCTACAGTTAATTTTAACTTTACAATTTTAAGACAAATCAGGTTGTCATTAAATATAATTGTTATTTTTAACTTAAAAGTTTTATATATAAGCAAAAATCAAGGAAAAAGCAATACGTCAGCTTATTATTGGTTTGAACTCGTAGAGGTTTGCAAGAATAAATAAAAAACAATTTAAACACACTCATTTGTTTTTTAACTACAATGTGTCGAGCACCCAATAATAACGAAACAAATGAAAGAATAACCAAAGACAAAAGAAGCAAAAACTCATTCAATTCAGTGAACTCAAATCAAATATAATTTGAATATTAAATATCTGTACCTACACATTATGTATGTATGTGTAAGCTTAACTCTTCCCAGCGGTAAATATTGAAAGGTAACTAGAATGAGTAAAGAGGCCTAATAGAAGGCCTTATTTAGCAGTCACAAGTAGTCAGAAGCCCTTCTCGCCGCATTCCATACTTATTTATTTTTTACACAGGTTGTCATTGGGCGCAAGGCCTTCCACACTTCCTTTAAAAACAACTTCGATCCCTTCCCAAAGAAGGGAGTAAGGAAGGTCACTAAAAATAAAAATTAAATAAAACTGAACACCTTCCTTTCTCCCTTCTCAAAGAAGGGAGTAGCGAATGTGTACTGAATATTTCAGAAGTTCTTTTAAAAAGAAGTTTATGCCTTCTACAAGGCATACTTCTGAAGGCAGGATATCATGCGAAGCGAATCTTTTAGAAAGGAGTATATAGGCCTTCAAAAAGGCCTGCCACTTGCGGTCCTTTCAATATTTACCGCTGGGAAGTAAAAGAAGCCACAAGCTTGTACACATATTATGTCAATGTATTCAAATAAGTGTATGCATATTCAATAATTCAAAAATTATTTGAATGTTTTTTGTAAACTGGCTCTCTCTTACTGGGCAATGTTTTATTATATATGAATGACAATCAAATTCATTTACAGTAAAAAGTTTTGAATTTATTTCATTCTTTCTTATTTTTGTATATGGTTTACACTCATCTTATCTTTTTGCATGTTTTGTATTTGAATAAATGTTGTGCACTTTTAAAGGCAAACGAGTGAGTTATTCAAAGCAGACCTCTATGACCAGCCGACAATTTTTATGGCGTTTATATTTTAAATACCCCCTTTCCGATTTTAAACCAATTTCACCAAACTTGTTATGGTTTCTGAGATAATAAGCATTAATAATGCTCAACTATTTTAAAGTTTATTAAGTATTGTTTTGCTTTACACGCAACTGTTTGGCGAATGCAGAAAATTCCTCATACAAAATCGAAAAAAAATAAATTGAGCTCTTGATTCGCTTCATTGCTTTAAAAAAAGTAGTTATAGCAAAATTAAATGTCGACAAATCAGTACACAGCAGTAAGTACATGTATGCAGCACAGAAAGCTATTTTAAAAAAAATTTAAAAAAAGTGGCGTATGCGGCACAAAACAATTTGTTTCACATTAAATTATATATTATGTATTAACTTCTATGTTCGTTAATGAACGTTCAAAAAATGTTAATTTTTCTTCAAAACAGATGCCATGGCTAGTAGTGAAAATGCAAAAGAGTTCTATCGGGTATATTTTCAGAAAACTTCATGTAAAACTTCATTGTTGTTTTTATTCACAACGACTTTTTGGCATATGCGCAAAAAAAGTAATGAGCTTACGAATTATATAAGTTTTTGGCGATGTGTGTAATACATAGAAATCTAAACCAGTATACCGATCGATTCAGAATAGTTTTTAAAGTGATCTAACGATTACCATCCTTCCGTCTGGATGGTTGTCTGTCCATGTTAATATTGTGTGCAAAGAACAAGTTATGATCTTGTAGATAATAAAATCACATTTAATAAATACATTTAAATTGTACTAAGGACGAATTCTATGTAAATGGTCAGAATCGGTTTATAATTTCAAATTTTTTAACCATAAAAACTTATTTCCAAATTCAAATCTTCAGTGTCCATAAACCATTTAATTATGTTGGTATTTATCGCCTCAAAAATATTTTACTGCAAATTTTAACCTTTTCGAATCGGTGCACATTTGCGCAAAGCTCCCATCTATAAATCTAATTAAGATCTTTAGATCTGTAACTTCCTTCTAAATGTTTTCATTCATAAACAGTTTAGCGACCGTCCCTAATATCTCTTTTAGACAAAAAATTTCATATGGTTTTTAATATCTAAATAATATTCGTTTCCAAATGGGGTGAAATCACAAAAATTCGTTTGTAAATAATATGGTGTTTGGGACTTTCCAATTCTACTTTTAGGATTGTTTTTATTTACTGAAACTGTTATTAAATTAATCAATATTTTGTTTTCAAATAAGCATTTTAAAATTTTTTGCGGCATATTTTAAACAATTTTCAGGGCATATTTTCAAGCTTTTACTGCATATTTAATGCGAATAAAACGCAAAATATTTCTGGTTTCCCTGGTAATGACAATTAATAGGATATTCCTCCTTGGGTGTTACATTCTCTGGGGAAATCACATGCAGCCATTAGCTGGAATTCCGCAGAATTTAAAACTGTTAGATCTGCAGAGATAGCGGCTGACTAAAGATCCTATATGTTATCACAACAGTCAGTACCTCCGCTAGCACGGCAGCAGACTGACTATTGGCTGAACCCCTTCGTGGTTCACGTGTTGGTTGTGATTTCGCCCCAAAGTTTCGGGTAGCAAGATTTTAAAAAGTCCTCTTCGTGGGCTGATTTCTCCCCACTTGTGGGAAGTTCGGCCTGTGGATGGATGATGTTAGTATTCAATAAATGCTGTCGACTATTCTCATGTAGTAGATGTTAAAAAGCTCCAGGTTTTCAACGAGGGGCTTGTGTATAATCCAGCCGAATCTTGTTCTTAAAACTGCTTACTGCCGTTGTATCCACATCTTCATCTTCACATCTTCACCGACAGCCACATGGCCATTTGGGTGTTCAATTTCTCGAAGAAAAGTATTCCTTAAAATTTAATTATCACGAAATGAGATGGCTAAGAAGATCAACGAGAAACAGCAAAGTAATATAGCAACAACTTGAACTAAATAAAAGCGGTACGCGTTTTCTAGTTGTCAAAATTTTTCATGCCCAGACAATTTATATAAAGTATCCTTAAATAGAGCAGCGTCAACGCTATTAGAAAATCCGCTTTTGACAGCGTGTTTACTAGTGAAGTTAGCCTATTGTTAATAAATTATGGGAATTTAACTGTCTTTTGGCATTCTAGCGGTTTTATCTCCATATTTTATTGCTTGTCTTATTAAACAATTTTTATGTGGGCCTTATTAAACACTTCTGTTCATCACACAACGTTGACGCTTTTATTAGGGTAAGGAATATCAGCGTTATAGCTACGTGGAAGAAAACGTTCCGCCTTCCGTTCTATGATGGTGATTAATGTTCTTAGCGGAAAAAGATTGATTGAAGACAATGAACCATTAATCCTAAATTTCATTATAACTTTACTAACAACATAAGTGAATATAATATGTTAAATAAAACCTTTTAATCAAAGGTTTTCTTGGGAGTCAACAAATTTTCATTAATAAGATTTAGTTTTAATGTGCTAAATTCCCAATTCTTACTATTGATTAACTGAAGTTTATTTTTGGTTGGATAAGCTAAAGATATTATGCAACTAAAACTGTTAAGCGAATAAGAATTATAAACACAAAAAGTCTTACCCGTAACAATATCAAAGCTTAAGCAAAACACCAACAACAAACAGGGAGTTTATCTGTTCTTACAATCCCGACTTGGTTGGTTTTTTGTCAACTCTAATTGTAGTTGTAAGGGGAAACAAAAAGAAAAAACAAATAGCTCTGTTTCATTGTTGACAGATCAGTTTTTTGCACTGCCACTTGCATATTTGTTATCAAAGGTTTTCTTTTAATGTTTTAATGTATTTAGTTAATTCCGTTTTCTTTAAAACCAGTCGTGCGATCATAAAATCCTATATGCTATTTAATGGCTGATGGAAGAGGATGGCCATATCATTTTTGTCGTTTCCTGCTTACAATTAAACACACAAAATTTTATCCAATTGTCTAATGTCATCTATTTAAAACTTTAAAACAAAACGTGGACATTAATTTTTCTGCAATTTAATGATGAAAGATTTCATTAGTATTTTTCTTAAATGTCACTTTAAAATTTTTACTATTCCATGAAAATTATTGCATTAACTTTTTACATAAAAAAAAAACAGCAAAGCATCGAATAAATAATCACATTTATAGTTTTTTTTTTTATTTTGCTCGTATTTTAAACAACCAATTCAGTTAAATCTTCTCAATTATTTGGTTTATGTTTCTTCATCAAAACTAAAAAATCCAAAGAAATTCTTGAACTAAAGTTATTTACTTAAAATCTCATCTAAAATTTATGACCATTTATACCCACAAAAATAAAAGAAATCTTGAATATAATGTTCAATGCTATGGTACTTTATTTTCGGTGGTACATGGGTACTTTCACCCATAAATAAGTACAATAAGCATGAAGAATTACTGTTTGGAGTGTATGTCTGTGTGGGTTTTTTGTACGTATGTTGGATGTGAGCATAAATCTTGTTGTACTAAAAAATTCGAGAAATTAAATAAATTTTATTTACTAGAAATGTTGGCGAATTTAAAGGAATAAAGCAGACATTTAATAAAGTTTTTATTTAGGGTTGTTTTTTTTTAAATTAAATTTCGTTAAGTGATATTGATATGAGACGTAATTGGATGAATTTTAAATACAAAATGCCTTATCGGTTTGCTTGTTGTTCCAAAATATTAGAACAATTTTCTAAAAATGTTAAAACTTTTCTCAAGTTATATTTTTATTTGACCTTTAAAATGCAGTATTAAATTAAATTGCTCAAGCTCGAGAGCTGTTGTTTTTAAAACTTGTGTATTTGTAATAATATATCTATCTATCTATATATATATATATATAAAACAGGATGTGTGTATGTATGTATGTAACGTATGGACTCCAAAACGGCTGGGCCCATTTTGATTAAATATTCAGGGAATCTTCGGAATATTCAGCTGGGTGACCCTGTGAAGTCTGATTTTTGATTTTCGGTCTGCGGGCGGAGGGGCGTGGCAAAATCCAATTTTCATATTGCACCACCAATGACATCTATATAATTTGGACGATTTTTTCTTTAAAATGATTGCCATGGTCCAACTAAGGTTTTTACGGAAAGAAAATTTTGCCTGCCCGCTTTTTTCGATTTACCTAAAATCAAAAAACGGCTCCATCGATTTGACAAATTTTTCTTTCAAATGTTCGTATTAATCTATTTTACGTTTTCATCGAAAGAAAATGTACCACGCCTACTTTTATGCCCACTTTTTCTATTAAGCGCATAACTTGAGAACGGCTTGACCGATTTAGACGATTTTTTCTTTAAAATCATCGCCATGGTCCAACTTAGGTTTTTACGAAAGAAAATTTTGCCCCGCCCACTTTTTTCGATTTGCCTAAAATCAGAAAACGGTTTCATCGATTTGACTAATTTTTCTTTCAAATGTTCGTATCTTTTTTACGGGTTTTAAAAATCGAACGCAAACATTTCTCCTAATTTGGACAGGACAACGTCTGTCGGGTCAGCTAGTAATGTTACAATTTCGTAAATTTTTTCTATACAAATTAGAAATACAAAATTTTACTGATAATAATGGAATTTTGCAAAAAATGTTATAAAAAGGAAAATTTCGACAAATTATTACTTAAAGTTTTTACCACCACATACATGTGTTGAATTTCGCAGAATTTTACTAACAAAAATTAAATTTCGGAAAAAATCATTAAGAAAATGGAATACTGCAACATTTGCTTACTTAAATTTAAATTTTGGAAAACTTTTGCAAAAAAATTTCAATTTTGCAAAACTTTCCATTTAAATTGAAATTTGCAACCAAAAGTAAATTCAATTTTTAAAAGAGTTTCTATCAAAAGTAAAATTGTGCAAAATTGTTTACCAAGAATTTTTTTTAATTTTTACATTCACCACTAGATGTGATAAGGATGTCCTTGTGAGAGCGATAATTCGACTTTTTTCAAAAACCAAATTAGTAATTAAAAGTTAGTTTGAATAAAAACAGAACATGTCACGAAGGTAAGGAACCAACAAAATACATAGATATGGCTTAAGGTATGTGTTGGCGTCTGGCTGGTGTAAACCAGGCGTTATGATTCCCACTATTTTGACCGTGTGCAACGGTGCTACATGTGGTGGCGGCATCTGGCAACACCTCATTTGATATGCAGCTCAGCTGTGCTTTAACGTCACCTGTACTTGCTTTCAAAAACTTCAACCAGCCAGACGCCGGCCCAAAGTTAAAATTGTGAAAAATTAAAAGTGTAAAATAAAAATTACATTGAAATAATAGAAAAGTAAACGTGAAACCTAAACTTATTAAAATGAAACAAAGTGAGTTTCATTTGGAAACAGCAGAGCCACAGTAATAGTGCCATTGAGCTACCAGAAAAATAATCATTAAAGTGTGCGTGCCAGCCGCTAACTGACCTGTCTCAACTAACCACTTCAGTGAGGTTCCCGGCCACTTTGAATTCCGGACAACGTACCCAAGCTGCAGGTAACCAGCCCCAACTACACCCCAACAGTATGTTCAGACTAGAGAATCCACTCGATTAATCCGAACAATTTATGTCAATTAATCGATTAAAATGTATTTCTTAGAAAATCCCACTTTTTTAATGTATAAATACTTTGTTTAGATATCTAACTGATGAAGTATTTTAAAAGTTAATTAAATGTTGTAACCTTTTGCATTTAGTTTCAGTCATTATTGCAAAAACTTGGTGACCAAAAATGGATAAATTTACAGAAAAAAAATGGCTAAAACCAAAAGCCGAAAAATTGGATACTATAGTTCATACTCTGTTTTCAACAGACGGACATGGCTTAATCGACTTAGAACTACTCAAGGAGCCAGAATATATATATACTTTATGGGGTCTGAGATAAATAATAAAATACGGAACAGAAACTGAAGAACACGGAATGACAAACTTAGTATACCCTCTTCACAACTAATTGGGGTGGATGATACTAAATCTTTTCGATTGTTTTTGTAAGTCTTACGGAAAACGTAATTTCAACAGACATTCAGACAAACAGACGGACACGGCTAAATCGACTTAGAACTACTCAAGGAGCCAATATATACTGTATGTACTTTATGGGGTCTTCAATGAATAATAAAATACGGAACAGAAACGGAAGAACACGGAATGAAAAACTTAGTAAACCCTCTTCACAACTAATTGGGATGAATGATACTAAACCTTTTCGATTGTTTTTGTAAGTCTTACGGAAAATGTAATTTCAACAGACATTTGTATATCTGTACATGGCATAATCTATTAAAAGTTGTGAACGGGTTCTATCTTTATATAAATCAAAAACTCCTAACGTATTGTCTGATTACTCGTAATATTAATATATCTATATGTGCGCATAGAGAAAGGGACCAGTAAGGTAAAGGGAACATTAAAAAATAAAAATGGCTCTCCTGAACAAAACCCTTAGGTCCCTTTCTATTTTGCGCGTCACATATATCTATATATATAAAAATGAAAAATTAAAAATGAAAAATGTTTGTATGTTTGTTTGTTTGTTTGTATGTTTGCTTATAGACTCCTCAACTACTGAACCGATTTTCCTGAATTTTTACAGTAGCATCACGTGAGCCCTTAAAATAAAATAGGCTACTTATTTTTTCGATAGGGGCAGGGAAATTGGTACCCCCATCGGCTGCCAATATTAAATATCGCATATTTTAAGAGCCGCTGCACGCATTTTGTTAAACTTTTGGTAGAAGGATCTTCTGAGCCCAAAATTTAAATAAAATAGCAGCGGGGGAAATAGTACCCACCATAGGACGCCAATGTTTAATATCGCATATCTTAAGAAGTGTTATAGTGACAATGTTCAGACCTTGTAGAAGTCACTCTTATGGTATACTACACTTTTGAAAATAAAAATAAAGCGGGTAGGCGCAGGGGGGGAATACCTCCAATAGGATGCATATATTTAATATCTCTCAACTGAAAAACTATTAAATGGAGAATCTTCAAACGTGGTTTAAGCAGTGTAGCGAAGCGCACCGGGGTAAGCTAGTAATTTATATAACCTGCGCTAAATATTGTGTATGGTTGCAAATGAAGTGACAGACCGCTTTTTCTTTTCTTCTAAACTGTGAATATTTTGAAAAGATGATACACTTTTCAGAATATTTCCATGCATCAAAAACAACACCTTTTAATTAAACAATCAGTTGAAGTTTATAGTCAAAATTTAAATAGTTTTTCAGTTAGTGGCATCTTTAACTTCACTAGTTTACACAAATCTGTACCGTGTTCTTATCTATGTACTTTGCTTATTCACTTGTTTATCATCACCCATCATTTCTCTTGGGCTGGATTATTTTATTTTTTCAAGGAAATCAATATAAAATTGCCTTCATGATTTTACAGGATACGATGAACCGATACTCAGTACGCATGTAATATAAACGTTTATACGATTGATAAATAGGATATTAAATAACTTAAAAAGACACATTTGTAACAAAATGTTAAACATGGAAATGACTTTGAGCAATTTAAAAATAATTTATAATTTATTTAATCCATACGAAAACGTAACAGTAGATGAGCAATTGATTCCATTCGGTGAGTGTTTAAGTTTTAAGACCCGTCAAATATGGCTCTGTTTGCTTCTTAAAGTAAATATGCATGGAATATAGAGGTTATAAAGGCAGAGCAAAAGCCACACATGATAGGCTAAAAACTGGCAACAAAAGCAAGGTTGCAATTATTTTTATTTTTAGACAAATTAATATTAAATATAATTAATTTTTTTAACCAAAATCTTCCATAAATTCAATCAGATGTAGGTAGCTTACACGTTCTTATAAATGGGTGACATTTTAACCGAGGGACCTTTTCGTAATTCTTCAAATAATCATGTAACGTTTAGATATACCATAAAACTTAATATTATTAATGCAAAATTGAAATTAAAACAAGTTAGAGTGCTATATTCGGCTGTGCCGAATCTTTGATACCCTCCACCGACAGTTCGAATGTTTAAGGAGTAATATCTGTATGATGTTATTATTATCTTAAACTGTGACGCTTTGTGATTAATTATGGTTTTAGGTGTACTAAACTGTTTTCCGGGAGTATGGTTTCTATGGGGCCTGGGGTAAATTATGTACCGATCTTCACGAAATTTCACAGTTTCATTTATAGTCCTATAAAATTGTGACGAACCAAAATTTGTTATGATTGCATTATTTTTTACGATTTTAGGCGTACTAAACTGTTTTCCGGTAGTAGGGTTTATATGGGGCCTAAGGTAAATTATGGACCGATCGTCACGAAATTTCACAGTGTCACTTCTAGTCCTAAAAAACAATAACGTACCAAATTTTGTTACGCTAGCGTAATTTTTTACGTTTTTAGGCTTACTAAACTGTTTTCCGGTAGTAGGGTTTTTATGGGGCTTAGCGTAAATTATGGACGGATCTTCACGAAATTTAACAGCGTGATTCCAGTCAAATAAAACAAATTTTTGCAAAATCTTATCTCATCCCGTGCCTTGTTCCAGCATTTATGTTACTTTTTGTAACAAAATTATCAATTTTTTTAGGTGGTGGTTCCACATTTTGATTCATAGCTATGATCCTACTGAACCGATTTTGCTGGATTTCAATCCCAAACTGCTTAGGATAACTATAAGCAATTTGGCACCAAGTTTGTTCATTTCTTTTGAGTTGTTCGAAAGTGAGCGTGTTTTCAACAGACAGACGGACAGACAGACGGACAGACAGACGGACATGACTAAATCGACTTAAAGTTACTCAAGGACCCAGAATATATATACTTTATGGGGTTTGAGATGAATAATAAAACAAGTTTCACACGGAATGACAAACTTAATATACCCTCTTCACAACTAATTGTGGTGGAGGGTATAAAAATTAGAAAAATCTAATTTAGATCCAGCAAAATGTTTAAGAGATATTATATTTTGAAACATGAAATGGATGAAATTTCACCCGAAGACCGTATACGGGTTAATGAAATTGAGTTCCACAAATTTTAAAGAAAACAAGTTAGAGATGACAGTGACGTTAACGAAATTTTCGTGGTCGTTATATACTTAATGTGCGAACTGATATATGAAAACATAAACCATTTTTAAAAATTTCAAATTGTAACTCTTTATGATTTTGCGTGCGATATGTACAAAATTTATGATTTAAGTGAGCGCTTAGTAATAAGTTTAGTCAAAAAGAAAAGACATTAGAGAAGATAAAGCAAAAAAAAAAAAAACAGAAACTGTACATCATTTTAACAATACTAAAGCTAGAGTTGATGCTCTTGACCAGCTAGTTGCAAATTATTTTCCAATATTATACATACTAGATGTTTGAGCTTATAACTTGTATGCGTTATGGACTGAAATTAATCTTGCTCGGAATTGCAATACAGATTTTAAATTATGGCTTTTCGTTGTATAAATAGCAGAGCAGATGATCAATAAACACACATTCGGTGGAAGAACAAACATGGGATGTTTGTTAAATATTTGTTTGCTTAGGCCACAATACGGCTGTATGTGTGTGAGGACTACTTCGCCACTTGCAAAAAATTTAAATTTAAGTCAATAAATTCGATTTAGTTTTACAGCCAGGCCCACGATGTCACACGTTAACGTTCGCATAGAAAATTACATTTTAAACAAAAACAAATTTTAGATATCCATTTATTTAGTGTTTGCGTAGACGAACACAACCCTTAATACTGTTCATTACTATTTTCAAGAAAGAGTCGAACATAGTATAGTGTTATGTTCTTCGTTTTTGTACTGGTACTGTAGGCAAATTTTATATATTAGTGTTCTACACAGAGAAAACAGTGTCTAATAAATACCTAATAAAATAGAACAAAGTTAATAAGATATCTCTATGGTTTTTTTTTCAAGGAGGAAGTCGTATTATTTTAATAAGGAAAACCTTTTTGAAAAAATCAAGAAGGAAACTTAGGGTCTTTATTAGGCAATCTTCTTGATTTTTTTCAAAATGTATTTCTCCTTTCATTAAATTGTCTTATTAATTTTTTCAATAAGGTTTTCTTTTTGATTTTTTAAGGCTGCCTTATTGAATTCTAGATTTCATTAGGCGGTCTTATTGTTTTTTTTACAAGATTTTCATTTTGATTTTATTAGCCTATCTTATTGATTTTTTTTAAAACATATACTTCTTGATTTTATTTATTAATTATATAAAATTACTTAGGAATACATTAATAATAGTAATAAAAAGTAAGTGTAATATAACTTTCATATACATATGTATACATTTGATATAATTGAATAAGTTGAACTCAACGAAATTCATATGTATATTGTTGGTGTTCCGTGAAATGATTTTAAATATTTTATAGGATCAATTAAAGTTGTATGACTTTTTGTACAAATAAAGCAAGTAAGTGGGGTCATTAAAACAATTTAATTAAGATTACATTACTGTACTTCACTTAAAAAATTTGCAACAGAGGAAAAATCCTCAGACTTTAACTCAAAACAATAGTGCTCTAAAAAAGACCATACTTGCTTGCTTTTTGGGGAATACTCTGTCTTAAAAACATACGATTACTTAATAATAATATCTTCTCACTTCATATAAGTAGCGCACTTCTACTTCAGGCAAAATACGTGAACTCGGAAATTTTGGAATAATCTGGTCCAATAACCATTATTCTCGGCCGTAGCGTTTCTCTTCTTTCTGCATTCATTTTAACAATTTCAATGATTTTTGGCTGCATATCATTAATATTTGGTACTAAAGTGACGAAATCTGTTTGGGCATCGGCTATTGAAGGCTTATATTCTTTATTAAGACGTTGTGGTTGTACTTAAACATGAAGAAGTATTGTACATACAATACTTCGAATCTGAAGAGAAATGAGAAAATAGTAAATGTTAGATATTAAATAGTATATGTATTTATGTCAATATTTAAAAAAGAACATTTACTTTTTGTAATTTTTTCTAACCTGCCAAATCTAACAGCCATTAATTCACAGATTCGCTGTTTTTTAAGTTATCTTGTAACCTTGACCACTGTTTTCCTTGTTAACAATATGTGAAACAATATAAATAGAAACTGGGAATTATTTCCTTCCGAAGGTTACTTTATATTATATTCAACATTTTTTAATTTTTCGAATTTATTCTATGAGCTAAATTTCAGTTATGTATTTTATAAAGCTTTTTTGTAATAGTCCTATTCCTTCAATTTTTCAGAAATGACTTTATACACTACCAGACTATTATTTTGTATTTCTTGTTACATTTTACCTTAGCCTTCCGTTGGAAAGCAATGAGGTATATTGTTTGTACAGAAAAATTTACAATTATTAGACACCAGCAGAATGTAATGCATTTTTTGGCCCGCTACGGCCTTCGTCAGGTAAAATGTAACAAGAAATACAAAAAAAATAGTCTGGTAGTGTATAAAGTCATTTCTGAAAAATTGAAGGAATAGGACTATTACAAAAAAGCTTTATAAAATACATAACTGAAATTTAGCTCATAGAATAAATTCGAAAAATTAAAAAATTTTGAAACAATATAAAGTTATACCGTTAGTTTTAACTAAAATGACATCTACATTCATAATATTCTGTGACGTAAAATAATTAAAATTGTAATATAAAATAAATGGAAATTCAGTTAAAACCCAGCCTACTTATTTTTCATTTATTTTTTAAAAAAAGTTAATTTAATTTTTATTGTCAAAAATTCAACCCCAAGCTAATATAATCAAGAAGATGATATACACATGATCATATAGGAAGCTAATAAAAATAATAAGGAAAACCTTTTTGAAAAAATCTATAAGGTAGCCTAATGAAATCAATAAGAAATTCCTTTTTATACAATTTAGAAGAAAATTTAATAATATCAATAACTTTTTCTCCATGGATTGTTTTTTTTTTTGGTGCCAAAATTACGGTAATAGAGTAAAAAAAATTGCGAATAACAAGTTTCCTTTTTGATAAAATTAAAAAGATTTACAACATGAAAATAATAAGGAATCTCTTTGGAAAAATCTTCGTTTCTTTCTGTTGGGATACCCCTTAGAATAAAAACGTTTCATAGAGAATATCTTCTTGATTCTATTAGGCAGTTTTGGCTCTGTGGATAATGTCACTTTTTTACTTTGATAAAGAAATCAACAAAGAAAAATTTTATCAACGACCACAGCACGAATAGGTTTTTTGCTGGCTTTTTGTTTTTTTTTTCGTATATGTATTTTGTTTTTGTAAAAAAATTTTGTTTTTTTTTGCAACTAAAAGGGCACTTAGCAAAACTGAAACGAGCGAGAGCTTGTGAGCTGAACCGAACACAATTAAGTTTGTGGTTTTTTAAAAAACCGAGCGGAATTAAATGTTCGCATCTGTTTGTTGAGCCAAAGAATTACATAGAAAGCAAAAACAAAGTCATAAATATTTTGTAACTTTGTTGTTGCTTTCTACAGAAATTCACATTGCCTTTTAAAATATCAAACGCCTCACAACTTGTAGCGTTGAAAATTTTAAAACTGTACATACATTTCTGTAGAAAGCAACAACAAAATAACAAAATATTTAAGGCTTTGTTTTTGCTTTCAATGTAATTCTTTGACGTTGCGTAGAGTTAAATATAATTAGGGCCCAATGTTTATTTTCGAACACTGATTATAAGTGTAATTTTGTTTTTATAATGGATAAATACCCAAGGCGAATTCATCCCAGGTAATCTCGGTATTACAACAAGTACAACTCGTACAAAAACCACAAGCAATTTGTTTTTGTAAAATCATTGTACAATGTCAAAAACAGAAATAAAACAAAACAGAAACAAAGATAATAAAAGAGAATAAACAAAATTTTGACATCCAACAGTGATTTTAGCAAATATCAGCAGGGCTTTTAAGACCACCTGTAATAAATTCGCCTTGATAAATACCAAGTATTTATTTTTAACTTTGATTATTTTTGCTTACACGCAGAGAAAAAACATGATTAATAAGTGGTCACTACGAACATTTTTATTCAAATTTGACTAATATGTTTACCCTAATAAGTTTATTATAGTCCTTATATAACTTGAAAATATATTTTTTGTCCTTAACATTTTTAAATTCACTGTAATAATATTATATGGTGTTTAACACCTTAAAAGTTACTCTGATCTAGCTAAACATATAAAATTATGTGAAATGTTTGCTACTATAATATATATTTTCAACTATACAATAAAATCATAATATAAGTTGCGCACAAAAGGTATGTTTAGTACCATAATTTTTGTTTGCTTTAAAACATATTCTCTAGTTGGCCAAACATTTATTGTCCAAACAAAAAATGTGTATTTATAAAGAAAACAAAAATTTCTTCAAGACATTAACGTCTGCAAGCATCAGTTAATCGGACAATTTGGATTATTACAAAATAATCAAAACTTTTTTTAGGGAGAAAAAGGAAATGCTGCCTTGCAAAACTTATAAGTTTATTAAAACAGGTAAGTAATTTAAATACATATAATTATAAAAATACATACATACATGTATAAACGTTTTCTTTCTTGCAGCCAAAAACACCTACAACATTGAAGAAAGTAAATAATTGGCAGATGAGTGCTGGTTAGCTTTGCGACAGAATAGAAGCAAATGAGACATAAAGAAAACCAAATTTCGTTAATGTGCAGTTTTAAATGCATGTATTTAATTTTATTTTTTAATATATTCGTTACTGTTTATTTAAAACAAAGTATACATATGTACATACATTTGTATTTTTAATAAAAAAAATTTTGGAGAAAAATTTTTTTATCGTTTTTATTGTGAGAACCATATTACATGTTGAAGTAGACATTTTGCATGGTTTTGGGAAATATAGAAACATGGTTGGAAAGGTCGTTTTTTCTGAACATAATCATATGTTTGAGACAACAATAATCTAAAACATTATGTCTAAACATATATTGTTACTAAAGACGTGTTTGACACAATCATAACCACAAACATTAATGATAGTTTGCGATTGTGATTACATCAACCATGTTTTTTCTTTGCGTGTATATATTAATTTTTTGGGCAAGGACTTAAGAAGGATAAAGTTCGAGGAATTCAAAAGGCTTTGGTCGGATTATCTGAAACCAGCGTTGCCATAAATGATTGATGAGAATATACAACAACTTCAAAAAAACACAAAATATTCTTAAGTCAGCTAAATCGTAAAATTAAGAATATATGCTAAAAATCTGCTTACATTAAAAACTAACATTTTTATTATTTTAAGTTTTTTAAGTAAGCGGAATTTTTATAAAAAGTATGCTTAGTAAAAAGGAATTATAATATGAATTTATTTCATAAAAACTTGTATTTATAAAAAATATAAATAATATGCTTTTCCAAAAAGTAAAAATACGCTAAAAAAAATCTGCTTTTTAAGAAGGAAATATGCTAAGAAAATATACTTTAATGGTAACACTGTCTATAACTGTCTTTATCCTCTATGCTTTGAATGTGTAATTTTCTTTTTATTAAATAAATAATTCACAAAAATTTAATTGGTTCTATTTAATGTAAAAAGGCCTAATTTCAATTTTAAGCTCGAGTTCGGTCTGTGCAATAACGTTCGATCGGATACTATTTAGCTTTGAAGGTCACACTCAACTGGTCACTATAAATAAGTTCGGAGGGTCCACTCGTAATCACTTTTCTTATTAAATATATGTTTGATTTTATACAACGTTTGCTTAACCCAATCAACTCCCTCTTTCCTTCCCAAAGCCTATTTTCCTAGTTCAAACACAATGCAATTCATCATTAGAAGTCATCCCCTAAGTGGTGGTCCTAACAATCAGTGATGCCAGGAGTAATTTCATAAAATCCCAACATGTCTAAATAAAAATTCCTTTTTTCCCTACAACTAAAAACAGTATCCCTATACTTTTCCCTACGTTAGAAATGTATTGCTTTAGCAACAGGAAAACAAAAACATATTTTGTTCACCTTCTGTAAATATTATAATTTAAGCATTTATTAACAACAAGAAAGAAACCATTCCATGCACGCACAAATATATAAAAATTCAATTTCATCTTACGGCCTTTTTAAAGAGCTTAATATTTTTAAAGAATACTTATTTTAAATAATTTTTTTTAATAAAAGTAACTAAAATTTTTAGCAAATTTGGTACGAAATAAAAGGCTCTGTAAAATTTAAAAAAAATATTTTTTTCAGTTCCCCTGAACTTAAATATATAGCAAATTTCCTTTTAAAAATATATCATTCAATATCCTTAAAAGTTTTCATTCAAAATTTTTTAAAAATTCGAAATTGTATAATCATCAAATTAATCTTTTAAAATTAAAATTTTGTTATTCGTGCTTAATTCCCAATTTTTATTATTGATAAAAAACACTGAAATTTATTGTTGATGGGATAAGCTATTCCTATGCGCATTTCAATGGTTGCTTAGGCCAGATTTAGGAAACTTCATCCATAAAGATTTTAGAAAAACTGAAGATATTAAACCAAATAAAACTGTTAAACGTATAAGACTTATAAGCAACAGTTTTACTTGTAACAATCTCAAAGTTTAAACAAAACACATCAACAATAAACAGTGAGTTTATCTCATCTTACATTCCCCACTACAATTGATTGGAATTCTCCCAACATTAATTGTAGTTGTAAGTAGGTTAAGAAAAACAAAATGAAAACAAAAACAAATTTCAAATGCAGGTTGCCAATAAGTTTTTTCAGGCCGTGCACTGCCAGTTTATTATCAAAATAATTTTTGGGAATACAAAATTTAAATTTTAAAAGATTTTGTTATTCGTGCTTAATTCCCAATTTTTATTATTGATAAAATTGTATTATTTTATTTCTCTTTTTTCTGGGTACGCAATTAATTTGTATGTTGAAATTTCATTCATTAAATATTAGCATAAACTTTAGCGGATGTGAGTGCGAATGCAACTACCTGGCGATTTCGAATATGGGTAAATCCAAAGTGTTGAACGTGACAGTCATACGCATCAAAAATGCAATAACATTTTAATTAAACAACAAATGTTTTTTCGTTATCTTAACCCTTTAATTATAGCAATTAGAAAGCACTGTTATCTATGCTAAAGTTTATGAAGAGCGCAATTCTAGGCCAAAGATAATGGCAAAAGAAGTAGCGGTTCGAACGTGAAAAACAGAAGTAGTTTTTTGGCCATGTATAAGAAGGCGTAATTTAGCGAAACCTGGCACAATTTTTTAGTCAAACTACTTTCAGAATTTTACGTAGCAATGTAACATTAAAATGAGAGGTTTGGTAACATTGGCAGCCATTCGACAGGTGTAGCTTTTAATGTGCCAGATATTATTCGCATCGTCGTGTTTAACTGCGTATCTATTCTTTTTACGTGGTGGCTGTTCAATCATATTGGAGCGCCGTATACGGCAGTCGAGTAGACTAACGCTATTGCAGAAGTTCGTAGGCAATTTGCGGAAGCACCCCAACCCGTTCCTGTGAGTTTCGGCATGATGTTATTTCTCGACTTTATTTTCTGGGTGGTTTTATCTAGGTGACTTCTATACGTTAACGTTCTGTCTAGGGTTATACCAAGATATTTAAGCCAAAATATGGGTCGATACGTGACATTTCGAACGTGAAATTTTTTCCATAATAATTTAACTGCATAATGACTAAAACAAAATAAAAATTTACCGTTAATCCGAATAACATATTTCTCTTTGAACTCTTCCTTAGATTACAGACCATGTAAGAACATTTTTTTGGAATAATTTTTATCAAATATCACCTGTTTTCAGAAAGATAACATTAAAGAAAACATACAATAAAACATTCTCACAAATAAGAAATTACGTTTGCACAACTTTGCAGTCTGATTGTTCATCTAAGTGAACAAATTTATGGGTAAATTTATAAAATTAGTAAAATCTAAATATTTCTCTATAAAAATATCGTAAAATAATCTTTAAATGACTTTTAAAATTTCGGTAACGGTGGACCTTTTGACGGATATGCCCATATTCGTACCCCCTTAATTATATATTTGGGATGCCATGAATATTCGGGTACACGGGTTTGGCAATTGTTGAAGATTGCCAGGCTGTTAGGAGTCAGAGTATATAGTTTATCCCTAGAAAGATAAAGTAATTTTTTTTTGTACTGAAAAGATAACGACACGTCTGAAAGACGTATGCTTGTTTATATCCTTTAAAGGATGTCATCGCAAATAATATTGATCAATTTTATTGTTGAAATCATTTATTTATTCTATTCCTTTTAAAAAAATATAATTTTTAAGCAGAAAATTATAATAAAAATAAAATTTAATTAGCATTATCAAAAATTAAAGAGTTTTAATAAAGGACTTCAGTTCGGTTCTAGAAACTTAAATAAATATTTTCTTTGTACTTTATGTAGGTAACGTTATCTGTATCAACTTATATAAACAAAAAAAAAAATTATTTGTATAACATAGTGCAAGATTTACAAATTTAAGTTTTGTGGTCGCCACATACAGGTATACCGCACTTGACACATACCATTTTGGACATAAGTTTAATTTCTGATGGACAAAAGCCACCGTGTTATTTCTTTTTTGATTCATGCTGTTCTCCACTAAACCCTCAATCATTGCTTACTGCATCTGGTAAAATTTGTTCAATGTTGTCGGTTAAAGTTTTCGATAAAATAGGAATTTCTAGCCTTAAAATTAAACAATTTATGGAAATTTCGGCACTGGTCCATTGAACAATTTCCGAAATTATTTCGGTAGTAAAAAATATCGAAGAATGAAATTGGGTCGTACAGTGATTTGTATTCCCGAGTTTGTCCTCTTGCAGTACGAACTATATTCATTGAAGAAACTCAGCCATCACTTTGACCCTTCGTTGTAGCCCACTTACTTTTACTTCTTAAAGTGGGTCGAGATATCGTAATAACGCAGCTATCGGAAGAATTAGTAAAATGTTCAGGTTCTTGAGGATTTTCCTGAATCGGTGGTATATTCTCGTCAGGCTTAAGGATGTCAAAAGCTTATATTTATTCTTCATCACTTTGAAGACAATCCTTCAATAATTCATCTTCCGATTCGCTCACATTTTCCAGTGAAACCGATTCCTCCAACACGCTTTGCAAAATAGCGCCAATTTCTGCGTCGCCCAAGCCGCGCTTACAACACATTTTTAAAACAATACCAAACTCAACCAAAGCACAAAGTTATCTTCGCTACAAAAGTAACAGTAACGCTAACGATACGTCTCTCAGATATATGTTGTGTTTATTTGTATTTATTTCTCAAAAAATACATAATTTACAACATAAAAACTGCCACCACCAACTAGGTGCTGCTAACAATTGAGATTATTGAACGTGAGAAAGTTGTATGTTAACAAATGTGAAAGTAAGAGCACAAAATTGAAAAGGGGTATGTCTCGCAGACGTACCTTATCTTTCTAGGGTTAATGAAAATAAGGGGATTATGTACTTTTTTTTAGAGAATTTATAGAACCTAACATTTTGAAAATTCCCTACATTTGCCTTAAAAAAATATCTGTCCTTTTTCCCTATGCTTGAAATTTTTCGAAAAAAATTTCTACAAAAAGGGAAAATTCCGTACTGTTGGCATCACTGCCAACAATAACAAATAAATAAACAAATAAAAATAATACAAAAAAAGAAAGTTAATGGTTAACCAGTTTAGTATTCACGCTTTTTTGAATTTTTCGTAAAATATTTGTCTTAGAAATATGTGCGAGGGCTACTTTAGCCTTGGGAATTGAGTGAATTTAAAAAAAAAAAATCCTTTACCCAGAAAAACTCAATTTTGTTGGCACTTAATGGAATCCTAATTTCTTAATAGATTTATTCCACTTAAATAAATAAGTTCCATATTTTATTATTATGACAAGTTCGTAAATTATTAACTTTAACTAAAAAAAAAAAAACAGTTAAGCCATTTCATTAAAAGTTTTAAAAAAAGTTAGGGGGTTCTTCAGTCAGAGCTTCGTACCCTTTTGGGATAAACTTTAAGAAAACGATAAAATCATGACCATAAACACGACTGCTTTTTTTATTATACTTGTATATATTCTTTATACACTGAAAAGAAAAATAAATTTCTCCGTACTAAAGCTATTGCAGAAATTATTGCCAAAACCAACATTTATAAGGTAATTAAAGCATTTAAAGCAATTTACAGAAGTGGTTTTGTATAAGAGCTATGGATCGATTACAATTATGTTTGGAAAGTTGAATAGGGTTGCAAATTAAATTTAAATGCTAACATAATAAGATGGTTTAAGGGAATTCTACGCAAAGATAATGGGACAATGTAAAATAATAGACCAATTCTTTCCACTTCTTATACTAGAAACACAACTGGGACGAATTATTCGCAACGACTATTCGTCACCAGAAATAGAGCACATTGGTATGTAACCATGAAAATCCACACAATCATGGCGTGGAAAAATCCATAAAAAATTCAATTTTGAAATAATTGCAGATAGGTTATTTGGTCTTTAAGGTGACAATATTAAGCGTCCTATAATATTTTAATTCTCAGTACAGTCGAATAAAGCACCCTTAAATGCTTTTTTATGTAAGTTTTTATTAAAACAAAATTTTTCTTTTTTAAATTCATACAATATTCAAAGTCTCAGCGCCTCTAAAGAATAAAAAATGGGTAATTCCAAAGTGTTGAACGTGACAGTCGTACGCATCAAAAATGCAATGACATTTTAAACGACAAATATTTTTACGTTTTCTTAACATTTAAATAATAGCACTAAGAAAACACTGTTATCTATGCTAACGTTTATGCAGGGCGTGATTCTAGGTCAAAGATAATGGCAAAAGAAGTAGCGGTTCGAACGTGAAAAAACAGAAGTAGTTTTTTTGGCCATGTATAAAAAGGCGGAATTTAGCGAAAACTGGCACAATTTTTTAGTCGAACTACTTTCAGAATTTTACGTAGCAATGTAACATTAAAATGTCTTCCAAAATCTTCTGTATTTTCTTTTTTTTAAGCAAAAATATGGGTCGATACGTGACATTTCGAACGTGAAATTTTTTCCTTAATAATTTAACTGAATAATGATCAAAATAAAATAAAAATTTACCGTTAATCCGAATAACATATTTCTCTTTGAACTCTTCCTTAGATTACAGACCATGTAAGAAAATTTTTTTTTGGAATAATTTTTATAAAATATTACCTTTTTTCAGGAAGATAATATTAAAGAAAACATACAATAAAACATTCTCACAAATAAGAAATTACGTTTGCACAACTTTGCAGTCTGATTGTTCATCTAAGTGAACAAATTTATGGGTAAATTTATAAAATTAGTAAAATCTAAATATTTCTCTATAAAAATATCGTAAAATAATCAGCTTTTAATAACTTTTAAATTTTCAGTCACGGTAGACCTTTTGACGGAAATGCCCATATATGTTTGTTGTTTCAGTTTCGTTGTATTCCCTATTTTTGCTTACAGAAGAACTCTTAATTTTTGAGACACCAGTAGCATGCCCGATGGTTTTCTTAATCACTGTACTTTAAAAATTAGATGTTTTTAGCAAAATAGTTTTAAAAATTAGCAAACGGGTATTTTTGCTTCTTATTCCACTTTTCAACATGAAAATAATGATTGATTTTCATTTTACAGTGCTTCTACAGTGTTGATGTTGTTTCAACACAAAACAATCAGTTTTCTGCTTACTTTTGTAAAGTTGTTGTTGTTGTTCCTACAACAAACTTTTACAAACCCATGCGTATGTAATGCGTAATACCATTTTGTATTGTTTGAGGTTCTTTTTAGTGTTATTCGTACTTGAGTTGTTAAGTTCGGCTCATATTTAAAGTAAGTGTAAAAAACTTTAATCTTGTATGAGTTTTTTTTTCTTTCTGTGTAGTTGTTTTTATTGCTCTTGTTGTGTTGTGTCTTTTCCTTGCTGTTAACAAAAACAATTTAAAAATTTGACCATTTTTAGCCCGAGGACATTCCAAGATTCTTTATTTACACATCATAAATTCTTTTCTTTTTCATTTATTTTGCTTAAAAAAGTGCCTCCTTTTCTTTCTCTTCAAGAGTTTATTTCCTTTATTTTCAAAATATTTTATAGAAATAAAAAGTCGTTTTTTATTTCCACTTAACTTTGTTGGAACTTTGAATTACCAGAACGCCACCCACCATTTACACTTCACACCCCTAATGCATGGGGCTTCTTGCTGGCGTTTTTTATATATTCTCGCTCAAATACTTTCATAAAAGTTTGAAATATTTTTAAAGAAAAAAATATTAAATGAAAATATATCTGCGTTAAAGAAAAGCAGCAACTTGTTAATAAGTTTTTTTAACATTTAATAATATAATGCACTCAATTATGAATTTATTTGTACATTTGTTTGAAACTTAAACTGAAGTTAGACAAGCAGACTGAAAATAAAAAATTAAAATGATGTTTAAAGGGAATTTTATTACACCACACTTATGATTTATAGCATATTTTAAGGAACTTTTGTTCAATGATTAGGAGAGATGTTGGTCTGAAAGTTTGCTTGCTTTATTTGAAATATGTTGATTGAAACTAGTATAAGATTTTTTTTAAATGGTGTAAAGTTCAGGAATTCTTGCTGGTTGGTTTGTAAGACTGGGATTTCATTATGGCTTTTTTTGGTTCGAGGAAGAGCCTGACAAGTATGAAAACTAATAAATGTTTCTAAACAGTTTTGCCTTCTAGATTTCTTAAGACGCTTAATACAGTGGTATCCCGGTTTAACGAATTATATATTGTCAGGTTGACCAACAAGGTTGAGATGTGTCGCTTTCAAATGAGGTTTAGGCAGACAGTATAAATTCAAGTTAAGCAAGCAGTGAAGAATGTGATTTGATATTATAAAAGATAGGTTTACATAATAATGGATATTATACCTAACAGAGCTAATGTTCATGGTTAAAAATGTCAAATATTAGGAAATAAATAGTTTTATTCCCTAATGGCTATGGTAATCTGATGCTTTTTTTTTAATGTTAGGGATCTAGATCCAGTCCCAGCAAAATAAAAAACACAAAATATTTGACTTTAAAATCTTTTCTTTCCACATTAACCGCCTGGCTCACGATGTCGAACGACAACTTAAGTAAGCGACAATAGGTCACTCATTGCTTACGCAGCTACTACGCCTCTTCTTAAAGAGGTTTTTGTCGCCACAGTCTAGGGGACTATTTGACATTACATTAATCAGTGCTGCCATAAGGCAACTAATTGTAGATTTAATGTGCTAAATAGGTTAATACTGAATTTTTAAAGCAAAAGTCAAAATTTTTTAAAGCAAAATGTATTGTTTTACCATTAAAAAAATTATTTAAGAAGTTGTGTACCTTACTAAACTTGCTTTCGATACTTTAGATTTAAATGAAAGTATTCTAACTGGCAACACTGCTCATACGTAACATAACAAAAATACGAGATCAATAAATATTTTAAAGAGAAGTATCAAAATTGTCGCTTTAATAGTCATCACGTGCGGCTTTTACTACACCGCTTCTCTACACTTTATTAATGCCGTTCATGTTCCTCTAAACTCGCAGTGAGTAAAAATTTATTTAAACCAACGTTACCAAAAAACGAAAAAAAAAACAGACAAAATATCCAAGGCGAATTCATAAAGGTGATATTTTCCAGTCATCTGCTTATTGTTTATATTTTTGTGTGTATACTGAATGTCAAGCTTTGTTTACATTTTGTGAAAAAATTAATTTAAATTTAAAATTCAATAAAAATTTAAATAGTTGAAAACAAACTTATTTAAATTATACAAAACAAAAAAAAAGTGAAAAAATATAAACACAAGAAATTAAAAATGCGTAAGGAATAAGTGGAGCCACAATTAATTTGCAATTGAGGAGTTTCTTAAGCAATTGTGTACATTTTACTAACAAAAAAATTTCCTTTTTTATATTTTCAACAAATATTTTTGACATTCACTCTAACTTTTTACAAAAACAAAATACATAGTATTTTTCAATAAAAAGGGATAGCTTTATAAATTCGCCTTGCAAAATATCGAACCAAAAAATTTTAAGTTTTTTCAGTTGTTAAAATATTTTTATAAAAATTAATGAAATAAATTTCGGGTTATTGGAATTTATTTCGCTAAAATAAATCATTATTTTAATGGAAATTTGTTTGGGAGTTTACTTGTTTGCCTCTTGGAACTGCTTTGGTTTGGGAATTATTTCATACCCAGTAAAAATGTACTCCAAAAGGACCAGGTTTTTGAAACCTGCTGATGGGATGCCAGAATTTTGTAAAAGGTGTTCCCGGTTTGGAGGACTATTTTCTGCTGACAATAAGCGCATCTTTTAACAAGCAAACAAAGCACTACTAAAGTGCTTTTTTAGGGCGAATTATATTAACATATACATTAATGTTTTGCTTTTTCTTGTTTAAATACATTTTTTCAAACATCTTCGTAAACCATGATATATTTAAATTTTTTTTCGCTTTAAAACCTTCTTCGTTCTTAGCATTTAAGTAGCAGCTTTTGTTTATATTTAATTTTTTATCATTTACGGCTATATAAGACTTAATAAATATTACAGAGTTAATGGGAGTACAAGAGTTGCTACAGCCTCCTCAAAAAGTACCCCTTACGAAAATCACAAAACAAAAAATGCTCCTGATTGACGGTTATTATTGCAATAAATCTCTATAAATTATGACTAGTCAAAGTGCATTATTAAAACGTTAAATGTTTAACGTTATGTTTATATACGCCACAAAAGACAGTGAGGTATATACAGTTTGGCATTCTATTTGTATCATGCAGGTATAATCATCCAAAGTACACATATTCTGAATCCTTGTTAAATTTTTAAGCGAGCTAGATATAGATATAAAGCTAGAACTAGAAATAAAAGTCTTGGAAGAATGACTGGTTAACAGTTCACAAAATTATTAATTTCTCTGAAAAAAATTTTTGAACGGACTCATATAACAACACTATATTTAATGTAACAATATATTGTTGTCGAACACAAATAATTGTTATTTTTATTTAATATCAACAATATTATAGTTACTGTAAACATATCAATGTTTATCGCAATTATAAATTTGAGTATTGTATTTTTCTAACAACTAAATTATGCCAACTTTCAAAACATAATTTATTACTCACAACCATATCATGAATTCTAATAGCCATAACATGATAACTTGCAATACATTTATCATATTAAAATTAAGATGCAATCAAACTATTTTAACTCTAATAACATTATGTTAGCGCCATTTGTAAAATAATTTTGAATCAGTTGTGTCGTTTATTTTATATGTGAGCGGTTAAACAATTTAAAGATAAATTCCCATAAAAAAAATAAGTTTAAAGATATTAAAAAATATTAAATATTAGCGGATTCCATTCAGTAGTAGTGATTTAATAGTGCAAATGCAAAATATCGTAGTTTTTTTTGTAAAATCCAATAACAAAACACACTGAGATTTCGTTATATTTTATAAAAGTGTTACGATATTTTTGTGGTTTTCATGGGCAACCACGTGTGTCTTAAAACAAATTTTACAGGAGAGCCACAAAACCATTTTAGATCAAACTATGGGCTAGGTATTGCACTTTTTAAACTTTGTCATTACGTTAAAAAATCGGAATTGATCCATCTTTTTACAAAAATTTTTAGAAACATGTAAAGAGCGTTTAAAAGTACACAAAAAAAATTATTTTTCCAATTCAAACAAAAAAGTTGTAGAATCGAACAATTTTTTGTCTGAAATCGGTCCTATAAACAAATTCGCATATTCAAGCAATTTATTTGCATTTTCTTTATTGAAAAAAACACCGATTTTTTCAAACAAATAATTTAACTGAATCAAACAAAAAGTTTACTGAAATTTATATAAATTTCAAACAAATAATTTTGCTGAATCAAACAAAAAAGTTTTTGCACAAGCAATGACGCGCACACAAGCAAGCACTGTTGGAGAAGATGAAGCAGAGCAGAGCGGCCGGCTGGCTTTGAGACACAGCTTTTAGTTGGAATAATTTTTGAACGAAGTCTTTCTTATTTATACACACATTGTTTTCGTTCATCACTCACTGTTGCTGCATCTTTTCCTTTGCTAATGAAGAAGAAATGTAACTAAAAACGGCGGCAGACCGACTCGATATGTTGTTCGTCATCATTCTATTTTTGTATTTGATGTATTTTAAGTTAGCAGTTTGAAAAAATTGAATACGGGATTTTGTTTTTTTACCAACTTTGAAACCAACCAAAAATGTATTTTATTTCTTATAATGTTTTTGTTTTTTCTGTTGTTTTTTCTGTTGTTTTTTAAAGCGTCCAAAAATAGAATGCATGTGTTTTTTGTTGTAGTTCTTATATTTCACATAAAGAAGTGTTGCTTACGATCAAATAAAAAAAAAATGCAAAAAAACGACAACATTAAGGAGCGTGAAATATTTCATACAAAATTATGAAAACTTGAAACCAATAATGAATAGTTGTCAACATTTTTGTTTGTTAAATAAAAATCAAACAAAAATATTAATTGAATCAGTAAAAAATTTTGTAGAAATCAAAAAAATTTTCAAACAAGCGTTTGTTTGAAAATAATTCGGCAATAATATTTTCTGTGTAGGCAATACGGCATCAACATCTCAAAATCGGAAAAATGGACATACGCGGTTGCCTATGAAAACCACAAATTTTGCATTTGCTATTTTGCAAGCCTTATATTGAAATCCGCTATTTGATTTACATTAAGAAAAACTGTAAAAAGCTACAAAATAAAAAATCAAAAAAAAAAAAATAATTTTTAATTTATTTTATATATTTTTATGACAGTTATGATAATATTATTGCTTCTAAATTTATTATGACTAACCTGATGATAATATGATTACTTCTTAGTTTATTATGATCAACATGACAATAATATGATTAATTTCTTAGCTTATTATGATTAACATCATAATAATATGATTGCTTCTTAACTTCTTATGATTAACATGCCAATAATATGATTAGTTCTTAACTTATTATGATTAACATGACAATAATTTGATTACTTCTTAACTTAGTATGATTAGCAGAATAAGAATATGATTAAGGGAAAAATATTATGATGTAATATTACGAGTATATTTAGTCATAATATGATTCAATAATAATCTTAATATGGTGACTACAATCATGAATCTTATCATAATATGTTGCTTTTATAATACGTTTACCACTACCATGTTTTTTCTTTGCGTTTGGGTACATAAATTCGGCACGAACTTACAAAGCTTTCTCACTTGTTATTTTTGCTCGCTGCACTAAGAAAATATTGTTGCTGCTACTTTTAAAAGTATTTTTTTTCCGTTTTTGCTGCTGTTGTCGGAACTACAAATTTTATATCTGAACACATTCTTCAGCTACTGCTACTACAACTCTAACAACAAGACCATTTAAAGCATTAGCAACAACAATATTGTTTTCTTTTTAGCTGTTCCCTTTGATTTTATGATGCGTTTGAATTAGAAGGATACTTTAAATGTTGTAAGCGTGAAGGGAGTAAAGATGATGATTATGATGTTTATGATGATGTCTGTAATAATGTTTGGTATGGAGGACGTTAGTGCAGTTAGTGCCAATAATGTTTTTTAGAAAATGCATTATTTATAATTTGTTTATAGTATAACTAGCTTAACCCAGTGCGCTTCGCTACACTGCTTTAACCATTTCTTCAGTTGAGAGATACTTAATATATGCATCCTATGGGAGGTATTTCCCCCTGTGCCTACCGGCATTATTTTTATTTTCAAAAGTGTAGCATACCATAAGAGTGACTTTTACAAAGTTTGAACATTCTCACTTAACAGTTCTTAAGATATGCGATATTAAACATTGGTGTCCCATGGGGGGATAACACTTCCCCCGCTGCTATTTAATTTCAGTTTTGGGGCTCTGAAGATCCTACTATCAAAAGTTCAACAAAATCCGTGCAGTGGCTCTTAATTATATTTTTATCTATGAGGTGTACTGCTCCTTCTCTGTCAACCCCGCCCATTTTTATATTGAAATTTAAAGTTAACCATAATAGTAGCTTTAACCACGTTTGAAGACTCTCCCTTTAATAGTTCTTCAGTTGAGTGATATTTAATATATGCATCCTATGGGAGGTATTTCCCCCCCTGCGCCTACCCGCTTTATTTTTATTTTCAATAGTGTAGTATACCATAAGAGTGACTTCTACAAAGTTTGAACATTCTCACTATAACAGTTCTTAAGATATGCGATATTAAACATTGGTGTCCTTTTGGGGGTAACACTTCCCCCGCTGCTATTTTATTTCAGTTTTGGGGCTCTGAAGATCCTACTATCAAAAGTTCAACAAAATGCATGCAGCGGCTCTTAATTATATTTCTATCTATGAGGGGTACTGCTCCCCCCCTGTCAACCCCGCCCATTTTAATATTGAAATTTTCATTTTACCATAATAGTAGCTTTAACCACGTTTGAAGGCTGTCCCTTAAATAGTTCTTCAGTTGAGCGATATTTAATATATGCATCCTATGGGAGGTATTTCCCCCCTGCGCCTTCCGCTTTATTTTTATTCTCAATAGAGTAGTATACCATAAGAGTGACTTCTACAAAGTTTGAACATTCTCACTGTAACAGTTCTTAAGATATGCTATATTAAACATTGGCGTCCTATGGGGGAAACCACTTCCCCCGCTACTATTTTATTTAAATTTTGGGGCTTAGAAGATCCTACTACCAAAAGTTCAACAAAATGCGTGCAGCGGGTCTTAAGATATGCGATATTAAATATTGGCATCCTATGGGGGGTACCAATTCCCCTGCCCCGATTTTGGATTTCAAAATCAACTAACCATCATCACTCCTCTCTGTACCTTCCCTAAAAATTTTATGGCTATCGGTCGAGCCGTTCTCGAGTTATGGAGTGACAATCAAAATGTACACTTCTTTTTATATATATAGATGAAAAGTAAAAAAAACAAAAATATTGTGCCATACATATGCAAGGGTTCTCGTGTACAAACAAGAATTATGTAAGGGTTCTCATCTAAAAATACTGTTTTATATTACGTGATATTTTGTTATTTTTCCACACATATAAAACTGCTCTATTTATAGCAAACTTGGCCATATAAAAAGCAAAGTCAAATATTTTAAGATACCTTATGATGTTAAGCTTAGCTATTGTCCTTTTTAAAAATTTCCTCCATAAATAGTCTAATATCAGCTAAACTTTTAAGCCAGGCCAGGCTGTTTGTAATATTAAACTAATAGGAATAAAATCTAATGGATTTTATTACCGCACAGTAGTATTGTTCAAAACAAAATGATCCTTTCATACCATAAAAATCAAAATTAAACCTAAACGTAAACCAAGAAAACCAAAATCAATTTTACCATCGGAATTTTTACAAAGTGTAATATTTATGAGGTTTTTTTACATCTCTAATATTTAATATGTTTATTTTCAATTTATCTGGGAAAAGTGTTAAAATATTTACAACACATGCTAAGAAAATAAGAAACGCCAAAGGATTTTGTTCAATATGTCCTTTGAAATGGCATATAAATACATCAACATTCTTCTGCATGCCTATAAATACAATGGATCAAGTGAACATGGTATTTGTAAAAGTAAAAATGTGTATGTATGTGAGTATATTTTTTTACATGACTGCGTTTATGTTTTTTTAGGCCATATAACAGTAAATATTCTTTTGTTCTTTGCATGTAATCTTAAATACACTACGGGGCATAATTATAAACGAAATTATTAAGTTTGTATAAAAAAATGTTTAAATATCTATTTAAGTAAATATCGCTCCTTTATTGCAAGAAAGTCATATCTCAAAAAATCTAAAATGTTTAGTTACCTAAGCAAAAGTGTTCCTTTCTACCTTCTTTATATGTAAAACAAAGAATTATATCTGAAACAGAACCGTTATAGTACAGTATATTTTATTAAATTTGTATAAAAAGATACATTTTGAAAACTTTAATCGCATTTTGTCAAGTTTGTTTTTTTTTGTGATATGACTATGTTGCAATTAAGGAGCGATATTTCACCAGAGAACGGCTTTGTGCAATTGCAAAAAAGTCGCATTAAATGAACAGCAACAAATACACTCGCTTGCGGTCATACAATCAAACTTGCGCAACCGCAAACATTCGCTGCTGGTTTGCAGTCATTCAAATAATGCTAATCGTGCTTTGTTATTTAAACCATCGTTAGCTTTGTTTTTTAATAAAGATATTTGTGTGTTCGGTGCGACAATGATTGTTTTGGTAAAGAAAAAAAAATACAAACAAAAAAAGCCAGAAATCAAGCAATCATTACTCATGTATTCATTCAGCATTAGGTATGTATTACAAGAAAAAAAATTTAAATTAAACTAAACGCACATATGTAGGTACATACTTACAAACAATTTCCATAGAAACAGAATATTTTTTTTATCATCTTAAAAAGTACAGTAGTTCTGTATGTACAATGTATTCTTGTTATTGTTATTAAATTGCGCGCGCAACAAAAATGCAAACAAAGCACTTTCAATAAAATACGAATACATGCAAAAATCAAATGTGTACGAAACGATGTAAAATACCAACGTTGAACTTTGTTTTGCAAGGAAAGAGTGAATGTAAATTTGAGCGTATGAATAAATCAAGAAAAATAGTGATTTGCAGTTCTCTGTATTTCACCTAAATAAATCATAAAAAATTCTTTAGTTCTTTCCGTTTTATAAGACACAGACAGTAACATGTAATTTGTTTTTTAACCCTAGGAATACTCTCTTGGTCTGACAAGACAAAATTTGTTTTTTCGCTTGCTTTATATTTCAAATAGGACGAAATATCATTAAAAAAAACGGGAACTCTATAAATGATATGTTCTAAATCAGTTTTGATTCAAATCATAGAATTACGGCCCATTACGACTTAGCGCTCAACTACAAAATCGAAATGCAAAACTCGTTTCAGCTTTCGTAGATGCGAAAAAACAATATGCGAAATTAAAGACTAACATACAAATCAGCTTGTTTGTAGATTCTGGCTAGACGAACGCATACCCGATGATTTTAACTTCAATATATAATTTCCCGTGCACAACAAAATAGGCAAGAGAGCATGTGCCAATTACAGAGGAATAAGTCTCCTTCGCATACAAAATATTGTCGATCGTAGTGTGTGACAGATCAAAAGCTTAAGACGGTGAGATAATTGGGCCGTATAAATGCGGCTTTAGACCTGGCGAGTCTACCATAGACCAGATATTCACACTACGTAAAATCTTGGAAAAGACCCAAGAAAAAACACCTACCATCTATTTTTCGACTACAAGGCCGCTTTCGACAGCCCCATACGTTCAAAGGCGTTTCTAGCTATGTCTGAGAATGGTATCCCAAACGCAAAGAAAAAACATGGTTGTGGTAAACAAATTCTAAGAGCAAAATATTATGATAAGATTCATGATTGTTGTCACCATATTAAGATTATTATTGAATCATATTATGGCTAAATATATTCGTAATATTACATCATAATATTTTTCTCTTAATCATAAAATTATTCTGTTAATCATAATAAGTTAAGAAGTAATCATATTATCATCACTTTAATAATAATAAATTTATAAGCAATCATATTATGATACAGCACCTTTCATAACTGTCATAACAATACAAAATAAATAAAAATTTGTTTGCATCGATTTTTTATTTTGTGGCTTTTTACAATTTTTCTTAATGTAAATATAAAAGCAGAGTTCAATATAAGGCTTGCAAAAGAGCAAATGCAAAATATCGTAACACTTATAAAATAAAACGAAATCTCTGTGTGCACGCAGAGAAAAAATATGGTTAGGCATTGTTACGGCAACAACACTATGTTTAATGTTACAATATATTGTTGTCGTACACAAATAATTGTTATTATTATTTAATATCAACAATATTATAGTTACTGTAAACATATCAATGTTTATCGCAATTATAAATTTGGGTATTGTTGACCGAAAAATTATTATTTTTCTAACAACTAAATTATGATAACTTTCAATACATATTATATTACTCAAAACCATATCATGATATTTAATAGCCATACCATGATAACTTTCTACACATTAATCATATTATTCTTAAGATGCAATCAAACTATTTTTACTCTAATAATATTATGTTGGCGCCATTTATAAAATAATTTTGAGTCAGCTGTGTCGTTTGTTTTATATGTTTAAAGATAAATTCCCATAAAAAAATAGGTTAAAGAAATTAAAAAAATTAAAATATTAGCGGAGTTCATTCGGTATTAGTTATGTAATAGTGCAAATGCAAAATATTGTAGTTTTTTTTGTAAAATCAAACAACAAAACACACAGGGATTTCTTTATATTTTATAAAAGTGTTACGATATTTCTGTGGTTTTCATGGGCAACCGCGTATGTCTTAAAACAAATGTTTCAGGAAAGCCGAAAACGCATTCGGGATCAAATGGGCTGGGTATTGCACTTTTTAAACTTTGTCATTACGTTAAAAAATCGGAATTGATCCATCTTTTTTTCAAAAATTTTATGAAACATGTAATGAGCGTTTAAAATTAGGCAATATGGCATCAACATCTCAAAATCGGCAAAATGTACATACGTGGTTGCCAATGAAAACCACAGATTTTACAATGGTTTTTTTTGTAAGCCTTAAATTGAACTCCGCTATTTGATTTACATAAGGAAAAATTGTAAAAGGCCACAAAATAAAAAATCGATGCAAAAAAATGTTAATTTATTTTGTATTTTTATGACAGTTATGAAAGGGGATTTATCATAATATGATTGCTTCTAAATTTATTATGATTAACATGATGATAATATGATTACTTCTAAGCTTATTATGATTAACATGACAATAATATGATTAATTCTTAACTTATTATGATTAGCATGGCAATAATTTGATTACATCTTAACTTAGTATGATTAACAGAATAATAATATGATTAAGGGAAAAATATTATGTTGTAATATTACGCGTATATTTAGGCATACTATGATTCAATAATAATCATAATATGGTGATTACAATCATGAATCTTATCATAATATGTTGCTCTTAGAATATTTTTACCACAACCATGTTTTTTCTTTGCGTTTGAAATTTGCTAGCAAAACCTTTATGAAGCTGTTCTGGGCTAAAAACATTGGCTGTTTTATCAAAAAAAAAAAAAAAAAAAAAGATGTTAAGAGGAAACACCTAATTTTACGAACAACTCAAAACAGAAAAATATTGACATTGGCCCTTTTAGCACCAAGCCAGAGAATTAGTATTGTGGCTATTTTATTGACCTGTTTATGGATTTTAATCCAAATTTTAATATATTAATCAGGCTTAAGTTTATTAAATTTAATTCTTATTAAGTAATTTTTATGAAGTAAGGAACTTTACAACATGAAATTAATTACAATTTATAGATAATTTTTCATTCTTCACTGACCAGGGAATTGAATCCACGTTTACCAACATGTTGATTTGACATGTTTCAACAGTAACCACACTATCTTTTCAGAAATCTCTGCCGTTTTAATTCACCATTGACGACAGCTGGCAATCATTAGTTAAATCTCAATTTATAAGCCAAAATGGTATACATACTTCGGTTGATCGGAATTAGCTTTGAATGAAATTGACACTTTTTTTGAGACAAGCTGGGCACTTGTGGTTTTAAGCTACGTTCACAATCTAAAAAACAATTTCGTTTTTTCTTCTATCTTTTTTCTTCCCAAAGTATTTCATATATTTTCCTTTCATTTTTAAAACAAAAATGTAACTAAAATTTTTTTTAAAATTTAACTTAAGTTGAGTCTACTTTAACTTCAGCAACAATTTGTATGAAATTGTTTCTGACATTTAAAATTTTATTAAGTTTTGAATGAAAATTTAACATAATGTAGCAAAAAATAATAATAAATTCATAATATTGTTGTGGCTAAAATTTGCAAACGGTTTCTTAATGCAAAATGTCATACGCATGCCATACGGAAATCGTATTAATAATAAACTTTGTATTCCCGAAAATAACTTTGATAATATACTTGCATGTGCCCGTGCATAAAACTGAATTTGCAAATTGGTTTTTTTGTTGTTTTCTTACGAAGATAATAGAATGAAGCAGTTTGTTTTTTAATTTTGTTTTTTCTTTTAACCCACTTACAACTACAATTCGAGTCGGAAAGAACCCAACCCATTGTAGGGGGAAGTAAGAAAAACTCACTGTTTCTTGTTGGTGTTTTTTTTAAGCTTTGATATTGTTACAAGTAAGACTTAGAGTGTTTATAATTCTTATTCGCTTAAGGGTTTTATTTGTTTTATATTTTCGGTTTTTCTAAAATCTTTGGAAGGTTTCCTGATGAGCTGGCCTTCGCAACCAGTGCGCATAGAGGCTAGCTTTCCCTCAACAATAAATTTCAGTGTATTTTTCAAATATGAAAAATGTGGAATTAAGCACGTCATACGGAACTCGTATTAAAAATGTGTGTGGTTGAAAAAGAAATTGTTGCTCTATTATGAACACCAAGTGAAAATGTTTTTTTGATTGTGAACGAAGCTTTAACCTGATTCGGGTATGCTCAATCCAGTGGTGCTAGCCGTTTCTTTAAGGTTACCTCTGGTTTTGGAGATATACCGTTATTTCGAAAGTGGAGGAGGTTGCACAACATATGTTTGCGTAACTTAAAAACGCTTTAGCTTATTGAAAAAACTAACAAAATCGGAATTCAGCAATAAGATTGCTTTAAGAAAAGTAACACTTTTTTCTAAAATGCGCAGTCGTTTTAGAAACATAATTAATGATTGAGATGAAAAACAAAAATGAACCATACAAATATGGCGGTTTTATAAAATTCTTAAATTTGGCCCCTGCCGCGCGTAGGCTGCCCCTAGATGGGTCAAACCTATGACCCACCCCACTTTATTTTTCATCTCAATCATTAATTTCTAACATACCCACCCGCTATCTCCATTCGTTTAAGGGCCTCCCATACAAAATGTTCAATGCAGACTAGAGATATATTGAAGAAAAAGTCCCATAAATGCCCAGGAGTCGCCCCTAGTGGGATATAATGTTATACCGACCTCAATTAATTTTTTGTCCTTAATAAAGGGTGGTTAAATTGTAAGGGCCGATGTTGAATGTGAACCACACCTAAACGCCAAGTTTTTTTCCGAATTTTATTTGACATTTCTCTATTTCAGACTTACTCAATTTGAACCATGGAGAGATACACAATCCAACAACGTGTTAAAGTTATCCAGACTTATTATGAAAATGGGCGTTCAAATCAAAATGCATATCGTGCACTTCGTGATTTTTTTGGTCAATTTGATCGTCCAAATGTGCGTACAATCGCAAAAATCGTGGAAAAATTCGAGCAAACCGAATTTTCTTCTGTAGAAGATGTGAGAACACCAGTGCATGCTCGTACAGCTCGTACTGCAGAAAATATTGCTGCTGTTCGCGATAGTGTGGCTGAAGAGCCGTCCACCTCAACTCGTCGTCGTGCCCAACAATTGCACCTCTCACGCTCGTCGTTGATGAACATTATGCATAAAGACTTGCATTTACACGCTTACAAGGTGCAATTGGCTCAAGAACTAAAGCCTCTTGACCATTCCAGACGTCGTGAATGGGCAGAATGGTGGCAAGAAATGGCAACAGTGGATGATCAATTTTCGAAGAAAATCATCTTCAGTGATGAGGCACATTTTCACCTCAGTGAATTCGTCAATAAACAGAATTGCCGCATTTGGGCGAATGAGAATCCAAGAGTGATTGTCGAAAAACCAATGCACCCACAAAGACTGACTGTTTGGTGCGGTTTATGGGCTGGCGGCATCATCGGGCCGTATTTTTTCCAAAATGAGGCCGGTCAGGCAGTTACTGTGAATGGTGTTCGCTATTGTGAGATGATAACGAACTTTTTATGGCCCGAATTGGAAGATATGGATGTGGACGATATGTGGTTTCAGCAGGACGGTGCCACTTGCCACACAGCTAACGAAACAATGGCTCTTTTGCGCAACAAATTCAATGGCCGTGTTATCTCACGTAATGGCGATGTCAATTGGCCGCCAAGATCATGTGATTTGACACCGTTGGACTTTTTTCTTTGGGGTTATTTGAAAGAAAAGGTGTACGTCGATAAGCCAGCAACAATTCAAGAGCTAGAGGATGAGATAATTCGGCACATTAACGGCATAGAACCTCCATTATGCCTCAGGGTCATCAAAAATTTGGACCATCGGATGGAGGTGTGCCGCCGTGGTCGCGGCGCCCATTTGGCCGATATTTTGTTCCATACATAATTGAGTAATACCAATATATCATAATAAAATAAAATTACAATAATTTCCTAAATAGTTTGTGTTTTATTCAAAATCAACATCGGCCCTTGAAATTTAACCACCCTTTATTTTCTAGACTTTTTAGTGGGGCTCCCATACCAACATTGAGTTTTATGAAATTCTTTTTTTTTTTGTCAATATATTCTTGCACAGTATCGTAAACCATCCCTGACGATCTGGCCTAAGCAACCACTTAAATGCGTATAGGAATAATTATCCCTTCAACAATAAACTTCAGTGTTTTTATCAAAAATAAAAATTGGGAATTAAGCACGACAAACAAAATATTGTGAATTACACTAATTAATGCGTCCTTTAAATTTAATAAAATGAGAGAGGTTTTAAGAAAATACTTTTTTCGTGCAATTTGTGAAAATTATAACCCATTTTCTAATGCTTTACCAAAATTAAAAAGGGAAATACAAAAGTTCAGAAATCGAGTCCGCGTATTTAAGTCCGTGTTTTTCTTAAGAGTTCTTTAAGTAAAGTTTTTACGTATCTCTTTATGCCGAACAAGAATTTTTGGTATCATCGTTCAATGTTAAAAGATTCGCAAAGTAAGCTTTGCCAGTACCAAAGCAGTTATTCATAAAAGTAAAATGTGGGCAAGCCAGACCATAATGTGCACTTAAGTGCACTTTTTAAAGGGGATAATTTGTCCCCTTAATGTAACCCAATTGATTACAAATTTGTTTTATTCGATTGAGAACAACTTACATATAGAATTCATACCCATCATTTTTAAAGCTTTCGTTACAAAATATATATTGCATATGACAATCAATTATAGTCTAGCCAGACCATGAAGGATTCCTAAGGGTTAAGCGGCATATAATTTAAAACTGGTGTTGTTAAAAATAAGTAGAAATTTTATTTTTTCACAAATTGAATGAATATATAAAAACTACACGCCCTTATAATTTTGCATCGCAGTGTGATAGACTATGAATATCTGAGCAAAGTTAATGTGTATTACAGGAATTTATGATGGTTGCTAAATGGATTTGTAATCAGAAAACCGAAACAACAGCCACATTGAGTTCGAATAAAAGCAAAAACAACACAAGAAAAAGTTGAAGTAGCTCAAGGATTTAGTTTATTTGCATACATAAGAATAACCCATCATTATTATAATAAATAGAGACATTAACCCTTAAATATGCTTTGTGGGAAAATCAGTACTTAAAAAAGAACATGAATTTCTTTATGGTTATTCACTTAAAGTACAACAGAAGTTAGTGTTTTATTTAATGGTTATGTTGGAAGTAATAAAACAGTAAAACACGTACATTGAGATAAACAAATAACTCCAAGGCTTTCTGTATCGGTATTATGCAGCAGTATCCTAATAAGATAGACACATAAGAAATAATTGTATAAAATGAGTAAAATTTGACACTCCAAAAAGTCCATGTGACACTTTTGAAAATGTCATAATGTCCGTGGGCATTAAGACACTTTGCAAATGGACATTATGTCATTTTCAAAATGTCATAAGGTCCATAATTACTAAACACGTTAAAAACAAAAAAAGATCTACATACACGCAGAGAAAAACATGTTTGATTATGGTCACAACCAACAAAACTATTTTTAATATGGTTGTCGGTGACAATGATTTGGTTAAATTAAACATAATTTGGTCAACAAATAGTTAAAAATGGTTTTGTTGTTTTTTCTCTGGGTGCATCTATAAAATGTATAACAGAAACACTTTTGGGCGCAAGGATTTTCTACTCTATGGTATAACAAATACAGGCCTCGCTAACTAAAGCTTTTCTGCACAGAAGGCCTTTGGGCGGGCGCAAGTAGTTTTTCCTTTATGGTACAACAAGTACCGGTTTCGCAGAGAAGCTTTAATTAGCGAAGCCAGTGTTTCTTATACCATAGAGGATAAAATCCTTGCACCCGGCCGAATGACGGCTATACAGAGAAGCTTTAGTTAGCGAAGCCGGTGTTTGTTATACCATAGAGGATAAAATCCTTGCGCCCGGCCGAAGGCCGTCTGTGCAGAACAGCTTTAGTTAGCAAGGCCGGCACTTGTTTTATCAGAGAGGAGAAAATCCTTGCGCCCGGCCGAAGGCCGGCTATGCTTTCGAGCTTGTAAGCATGTTGTGGACATTATGACACTCTGCAAAGTATCATAACGTCCACGACCTTTATGACACTGCTCTGATGGATATTATGACACTTTTGAAAGTGTCCGTGGACACTATGACACTGGACGTTATGACATGCCACCAATTGTTCTACATTTAGGAATGGTATGCCTGAATCTTAAAATACCGAATTTCCAAATTCTGAATTTAAAAATCCGGGATCGCTACCCAAGGCTCCTATGCATATCCGGCCAACAGCCGGCTTCGCGAACTAAACACTCTCTGTTAAATTTTTAAAGTAGAGAATTATATCAACGTGATTGGGGATTTGTTTCATTTTCAAAATAAGGGTTTTATTTAATTCAGAATAAGCAGATTCTCTAATTTTAAGGACTTAGTTAATTTTTGTTCCCGAGGCTAAGCTCCTTAGGGACTTAGTTCGTTGCTATCTTTTCATACTAAATCGTACTGCTAAGGATAGTTTGAAATTATTTCTTGCTATATATATTTATTGAATCTTCATGTATTAATTATAATAATCAAATTTTAATTTAACACTTTATTTTTTGATGGTTTAATTAGTCCTCCATCACGATGCCGCTTTAATAAAAAATGCATGCCTCCGAACAAGTTATAGAATGTTATTTTGGTGAAGAGGAAAGTACAATTGTTAATTTAAAATCAAGCAATTACTGTTGGTAAACAAATTATTGTCACATTAAATCATAACATGCTTAGAGTCAACCATTATATGGTTGATGCTTCTCGATGAAGGACCGGTTTAATTATAAAATGGAAGCCGATAAGGAAATTGTGGTTTAATTAACAAAAAAAGCTTAAACATTTTCGTTAAAAATTGTTTTGTTCGACAAATGTTTCTTTTCTCTGCGTTTAACAGGCATGATTGAAAATTTTTTGGAAAATTATACTTTGAGTATTTGAAGGATTTTTCCAACTTTCGCCTTTAGAGCTCTGTAGTGTGCACATTAGTTGTACACACAGAAAAAATTCAGTGTAAATCGTCGAAAACAATGTGGATTCTACAGTTTTCGGTAGTGATTTTCATAGTTACTTCAAGTTAATTTAACAGATTTTACAATAACTTGCGAACAAATTTTTTTCTTTTAAAATAACTATTTAGGTTAATTTAACATTGCAGTAAAGTTAGAACAAAATGTCATTTATATTGAAATAACAAACCGAATCACGTTGAATGAAAGTTATTTCAAGTTGAAACAACGTGAAATTTATTTAGAATCAAATTGGTTTGAGTGTGACACAACAGTGAGAAGCAGCTTTAGAGACAACATGTGCACTTATTTAACAATAATTCAAAACACTTACCCCTGTAACACTTTTTTTGTATTCTCCTTTGTTAACAGAAGCATCAGCAGAATGGCCCGATATGATTTTCGTCATCATTCTACTTTGAAAACTTGCTGTTCTATTTAACTTAATAATGTTAACTTAAAGAATACGGGCATTTTCTCTTTTTATAACATACTAGCTTAACCCGATGCGCTTTGCTACCCCATCGAAATAAAATTAGTAAAATTTTTTTAAAACAGATCTCATGTATTGCTTACAAAAAGCATCTTGTACCAAATTTTAATGCTTTTACAGTACCGGTTCTACTGATATGTATACAGAAAACTTATGTGTTCGTATGGGAGGTGCCATGACTACTTTTCCTGTTGTACCTACTTTTGAAAGATGTTGTGTATTATTATCTAAGCTATTTTTAAAAAATTGGAACACCTTCAGTATAAGAGTGACTCCTACCAAGTTTGAACATTCTCAGTATAACAGTTCTTAAGATATGCGATATTTAACATTAGGGTCCTATGGGGGTATCACTTCCCCTGCTGCTATCTTATTTCAATTTCAGGGCTCAGAAGCTGCAATTAAAAAAAAGTTCAAGAAAATGGGTGCAGCGGCTCTTAACATATGCAATACTTAATATTGGCATCTTATGGTAAGTACCACTTCCCCTGCCCCTATCAAAAAAATAAGTGCTCCTCCTCTGTCTATCCAGCCCATTTTTATATTGAAATTTATAATTTACCATAATAGAAGTCAGGGCTCAGAAGCTGCTACTGAAAAAAGTTCAAGAAAATGGGTGCAGCGGTTCTTAACATATGCAATACTTAATATTGGCATCTTATGGTGAGTACCACACCTGCCCCTATCGAAAAAAATAAGTGCTCCTCCTCTGTATATCCAGCCCATTTTTATATTGAAATTTATAATTTACCATAATAGTGGCTTTAATAGTTCTTCAGTTGAGCGATATTTAATATATGCATCCTATGGGAGGTATTTTCCTCCCTGCGACTACCCGCTTTATTTTTATTTTCAAAAGTGAAGTATACCATAAGAGTGACTTCTACAAAGTTTGAACATTCTCACTATAACACTTCTTAAGATATGCGATATTAAACATTGGCGTCCTATGAGGGGTACCACTTCCCCCGCTGCTATTTTATTTAAATTTTTGGGATCAGAAGATCCTACTACTTAAAGTTCAACAAAATGCGTGCAGCGGCTTATCGAGTTTAAGCAGACTAATCCACAGCAATTTATGGTGCAATGTAAAATTTGCATACAAAACACATTTTGCGCTTATTCGATTTTTAACCTTTTTGGGCTTTTCTGAACTTTCTTTTTTTCTAAACCTTCCTCGTTATTAGACGAAGAAAACAAAAAAAAAAATCCTACAAATCGGTCAAGTAGTCCTCGAGTTTTAGCGTGACTAAGACATAGCTTTTGATTTTTATGTACTGCCGTATTCATAAAAAATTAAAATAGATTTGAAATGTATTTTATGAAAAATTTGTATGAAAATTTTGCTTTAAAACACATTTCGAACTTATTTTATTTTTTATGAATAAGGCAATATATATGTATACTAATATACTATATAGATTTTAAACATGAATATAAAAAAAGTATGTTTTTCTTTTTATGGGGGTTTTTTTAACAAAACGAGTAGAACAGGTTTTATGGTTTTAATATTGAACAATGTTATTTTAACATTTTTCATTTAAAAACAAATTTTAAACAATGGTTATTTTTAATAGAGTCCATACTTTTGCATAAATGTACTATGATTTTTAATCAACATTGCGCCATGTTAATTTAACATTGATATTTCTTCTAGGTGTACATGCATACGCACAAACAAGATAAATTTCTGATTTTAATATATAAAACAGTTTTTTATGGATTCAATATTGAACAATGTTATTTGAATAGTGATAATATTAAATAAACGTGATTTTAGGTTATTTTAATTTGTTCATTTAAATTTAATTTGAAATAATGATAAATTCAAATAAAATGCAAACTTTTGCAAAAATTTGCTATGATTCTCAATCAACATTTCGCCATGTTAATTTAACATTTGTATTTTTTTTTTTGTGTTAACTAATCACTCTGAAATTCATACATACTACCTTAATCAGAGTAGGGTAAATGTCACACTTACGTCCATTTTCACCAAGTTCCGTTAAAACTAACTTGCAATTAAAGTTCCGGTTACCAATATGTTTTGACAGCTATGACCGATAGTTAATTATAACCGAACTTGGTGAAAATGGCCGTTATTGGCAAATGAATAGATTAAATTACAACACTCATCCATTGACTTACGTTTATTTGAATGTAAGTCAATGGGAATAGCATGATACAAATGCATGCTATAAATTGAAAATAATAATTGCTTATCAATCAGAATATATGAGAATATATGTGAGTGACAAACATAATTGAGTACATTCTAGAGCTGTCAACCGATTAAGAATAATACGATTAATCGATCAAACAAAACCAAACTCTTGTTCGAATAATTTCAAAACGACGATTTTCGAATAACGAATAAATCGATTAATTAATGTTGATTAAACGAAAATTTTTTTTTATTAAAAAATATTGTTGCCATAGCCCTGGTTGTAATTAATCACAATGTTCTATAGAAGAAATTGTAGCAAAAACCGTGTTGAGTACTCATTGTATTTCAAAAATGTATTTTATATTCTTATTAAACAAATCATAACAAACAATTGAGTAGGTGAGTTTCAAAACTCGTTCGTTACAAAATTAAATATACGAGATGGCAAATGATTCTTACAGTTCTTTTAGCACTTTATGAAAAGAAATATACTTATCGTATTAATGCATGTCCCCTTCCATGATTTTAGCACGGGCATGCATTAATGCAATCAGAATATTTCGTCTAATAAAGCGCCAAAAGAACTGTAAAAATCATTTGCCATCTCGAATTTTTAACTTTGCAACAAACGAGTTTTGCAACTCACCTTCTCAATTGTATCAGCTGTTTTATTTTTAAGCAAACGTTAAAAAATTTTCAAGAAAGGGGATTTTTCAATTTCGGGTGAATAATTTAGAAATAAACAAAAAGCTTAAAATTAAAGAATTGATTTATATAAAATTTATATTTTAAATCATATCTTGAAAGTAGAAAATGTTGTTGTATGTGTAACAATATTACCATTGAAAACGATGTAGTGAAAGATAATCCAACGACGTCAAGAAATGCTGAACTTGGTTCAATGAAAAAATAAATAAAGACAGACAGACAGCGGCTGTTCTATAGATGAAATTGTAGACAGAATATTGGCTGAAGATGGTAGGTCTGTCAACGCCTTTTGAAAATCCAGAGTAATATCGGATTATTAAGGAATTAAGGGTTTTACGACGCCTTTAAGTAATACAACGATATGAAGTTAAGATGAAAAATTGTATGCATCAAAGAAAGAAAAAGTCATAGCTGATGGAATGGAAGATTTTGAGTTGGCTATGCCGAGATGCTTTAGTTAGCGAAGCCGGTGTTTGTTATACCATAGAGTAGAAAATCCTTGGGCCCGGCCGAAGGCCGGTTGTGCAGAGAAGCTTTAGTTAGCGAAGCTGGTATTTCTTATACCATAGAGGAGAAAATCCTTGCGCCTAAAAGTGTTTTCGTTATATATATAATATATACACCCAGACCAGCAAAACCATTTTTAAAAAATTTTAACCATATTATGTTTAATTTAACCAAATCATTGTCACCGACAACCATATTATGGTTAAATTAGTTTCTTTAAAAATAGTTTTGTTGGTTGCGACCATAATAAAACATGTTTTCTCTGCGCATATGCAGATCTTGTTTTGTATTTAACTTCTTTAGTAATTATGGACACTGTGACACTTTTGTCCGTGGGCATTGGACATTATGACACTTTACAGACATACATACTTTGATTTATAACGTTAACCGTCTATATCAGCATTATATTATTTCGAAGATCCTCAAATTTTTTCTGGCAGTCCTTTTGAATGCCTAAGATCTAGCTGGTACCCTACAGCTGTATAAACATACATTGGGCTATAGGAAAAGATAGTAAAGAACTAAACACCCATCCCCCCACTTCTACCTACTTTTATACACATCAAACTCTTTCTTGTTTCTTCAAACAATTAACAGTCGTAATGATAAGTAATAGTAATGCGATTTTAACTTAATATTAAACAAACTGTAGTACGATTTTTTCTTTTAATACGTGTTTCTTGTAATTTTGTGAATTAATAATAAAACCGCAATTTAGACCTTTTTAATACGAGTATTAATAAAAAAAGATTTAAAGCAAGCAATATCACATTCAAAGTTATACCGCAACAATGAAAAAAGGGCAAAGTTTACAACTCAAAGTTTTTTTGCTATTTTAGCTTTAACAATCACTTGGGGCCATGTAAAGTTTTTTGCTTAAAACAATTTGCAAAAAAAAAAAAAATAAGTGTGTTTATGAAGATTATTTAATGGAAAGTTTAAGTCAATTGCGTGCTTTTGCTTTTATATGTATGTTAGAATTGAAAGAAGTGTGGTAAGTGTAGTTTTTTATTTTGGAAAACAATGGAAAATCAAGAATGTAGATAAAAAAAAAACAAATAAAAAAAGCATTTCATTTATCAAAAAATACTTAATGATGTTTACGAAGTTTCTTTAGTTTTCTTTCGCTTAAATTTGTAGAGTATATTTTGATGGATTGCAAAGGTTAAAACAAATACAAAATATCGAAGATTTCTTTGAACTTTAATTGTTTTTAAAAATAATTGTAATCCCTTTAGCGAAAATATCATTAAAAAAACCAAGAGAATATAATGGGTGCTCCAACCATAATGCACGATGTTAATTGTGAGTTACACCTTAACTTTAACTTTTTAGCCCAACTTAATTTGAAATTTCTCTTTTTCAGTGTTTGATAAGAACAACCATGGAGAGGTATATAAATGCCCATGTTTTACATGCATAACTGTTACTCTGACGTAATTGCATGGTGGGTCTTAGCCACTGAGTTTTTTACATTTACTAAATGTCGATGTACAGAGTTGACAAGTCTCGCATATCTTGCAATATGTAAGCAGTTGGCAGAACTGAAAACATTCAAACTCCTTGCTATGAAGTTCGAGCTATCTAATCTCTGCTGCATTGTTCGAACCTGTCATGCAGCTCCTGTTAAATAGTAACAGGACACAGATGTTTCTTCCTTGCAACCGAACCACTCCACTAGTTCTAGTTCAACTGTAATAGAGAAAACATCTACATGCGAAAGTTTGGGTTGCATCACAGCCACCTCGGTTTATCGACATCATTGTAAGAAAAGTATTTTGAAACAAAAAGCCTAGTCTTTGTTCAGTAACATTAATCTTTTGCAAAGGAAACACTGCTACAACCAAGATCATATTTTTGAACTAATTTTTGGAAAGGATTGCAACGGGTACCGACGGAGAGCTTTCACCTGCCTTACCCTCGGGCTTGCGCTGTATAAGGGCACACAGAAACAACCGTATCGGGATGGTGTTACTAATCCCATCTTAGTATCGTTACGCTACAAACCTTTCCTCCAAGACATAAAATGTCTTGTCCAATTTGGCTTCAAAAAAGAAAACCGTGTAGTGCAACATTCAATGCATTAGGATTTTCACACTCTCTATTAGAGCACATGGCCTAGGGCGCAACCATGTGCACTACTCTTCTAAGACAGGCTACTAGTCCGAATACATCAAATGCCCACTACACCACAACTTTCTGACATCTCTACAACCGTTTAGTGAACATCTAATGTATGAAGACTTTCAGACTTTCTTTTCAGCGGCATCTGGTCTGATGACCCAGAAGCGAACTTACTAGCAAAGCTTACTAATCAACACACACATATGTGCCTTACACCACTTCTGACACCCCTTACGAACCACTCCAAACAACCACACGTCTCCAACGCTGACGGACTTTCCTTCACAAATAGTGTTACAGACAAAAATTTGGCTTTCTGAATTAAATCCCTTGACATTACAAGAGTCTCCACTACAAGTGGCTGATAAACCAATACCTCTCCAATGATCAGCACAGGTGTGCATGCCCACCTGCGGGCCACTGATCCCCGAGGAAAACCATATCACCTTAGGTACTATGGTCAAAACTTCACGCCATTGAATTAATTCAAGGGCGCTAGACTTTTGGAATTCGCTCTGCCATTTCCTAGCGAAGTCGCAACTAGAGCCCTGTATTTTAGCCATCTACCAGAGATGTTTCCAGAGATTACAACGGGGAGGTAATACATCTTTTGTTGCAAGTTGAAGGTATACCACTAGGGCCGTCCTTCTGAACGAGCAACTTAATCTCGGGAGAGGTATACAATTGAGCAGCGCGTTAAAATTGCTGAGGCCTTTTTTTTGTCAGCATAATGGTTTCGTTAATTATCAGAATTTTCACATTTGGCCAAATCAGAATCCACGAGTGATTATTGAAAAGCCGATACATCCACAAAGAATGTCTGTTTGGCTCGGTGTACGGGCTGGCGGCGTCAACGGGCAGTATTTCTTCAAAAATTAGGTTAACCAAGCAATGCCATCGAAGCCGCGGCAAGCATTTGGCTTCACACATGATTGTCACAGACCCTTCTATTATAAAAAAAAATATGAAGCTAATTGTCTGAAAACTTTTTGTTTTGTTTGCAATTAACATCGTGCATTTTTATTGGACCACCTTTAATATACAAAAGTATTTAATTTGCAGAAAACTTTTAATGCAAACATTAAGCAGAATTTGTAATAGTTGACCAATATTAAAATACATCCAAACTTAAACAAAACTATAGTTAATACGCTTAGCGAATTGCAAATACAATTACGTCCATTTTTACGAATTGTCAACGCAAAAAAAAAACTATTCATTTCACTTGCCTTCTTCCATTTTCCGCCATCCCACTCATTTAGAAACAAAAAAAGTTAAACAAACTTTGGAATAAAATTAATTTGAAAAATTGTGCTTCTTTGGATTGTCAAAACACTAAACTGGTGTTTTTTGCCACCTCCTTTTTTCACACATTTTAGCAAAAATATGGAGATATACCGATTTTGTCATTTCATTTGTAACACAACAAAATTATCTTCAGAGAGGATTAAGCCGTGTCTGGCATAAACTAACGGAGATAGTGTTTAATTTTGGTGCTTTATTTTTGTGTGTGAAGACACAGCCAAGAAGCTTTAGATATTGAGTCAAACAAAGTTTTAATTTGTTGATTATATTGCGACAGCGAAATAATGGATCATATACAGGTAGTCCTATTTCTTTTGCGCTGAGATTCGTCCTGAAAACATATATCGTACTTGATCATCAATATGGTATTAACTTGAATTTTTTATTTTTTTAACTTTTTGGAAGAAATCGACACGTAATATTCAAACCTACCCGCTGTTAAATTATCAAGCTATTTTGTCTACTTTTTGTTAATGAAAATATTGGTTTAAACAGTGTTCGAAAAACACAAAACATTATTTAGCGTTCGGCTGACACCCCAAGAACGATATTAATTTTTTTAGTGATTGTGTAGACGAACACAACCCTAAATACAGTTCATTACTATATTCAAGAAAGAGCCGAAAATTATATCTTGTTCTTAGATTTCTATAATGTTTTTTTTACATTGATAAAGAAGTGAACAAAAAAAAACTTTTAGCAATGACCGCAGCACGAACAGCTTGTGTGAGTATTGTGTATATGTTTTGTTTGCGTAAAATTATTTTGCTGGATTTTTGTTTTTTTTCGTATGTGTATTGTTTTTGTAAATAATATTTTGTTTTTTTTTCAGCCAAAAGGGACGAACATTAATGAGCCGAACCGAACACAATGAAGTGTGTGTTAAAATAAAAACCGAAAACAAAATTATTTCTGCGTTCGAAAGAGAAAAAACAGGGAAACGATAGTTATTTTTTAATGATTTTCTACACAAACACTTTTAGCGTTTGTTTTTTCCACAAATCTACCGAACCGAACACTAAGGAGCGATATTTAATACCTTTAATGCAAAGATAAATTTAAACATTTTGAATAAATACCTTCTTGTTGATTAACCCTTGATTATCATAAATATTTGTATGACGTTAAAGTCATACCTCATCGATTCGACGACGCTGATACTCACATAACCAAAAATGATCAAATACGTACAAAATATAATTAAAATTACACTTGTTCAATAACTTGTTATAAATATTAATGAAATAAAATAAAAAAAATACTATTATTTTAAAATTATATAATAAAAACAGAAGATATTTGTTTGCATCGTAGAAGTAACTTATTAAATACAAAAGGGTTACAGTTTTCAGTACATTTAGACATAAATTTGTGCAAGATGCAAGAGGCGCATAACTCTATTTTGTGCTCCCCACATAGGCTTTTCGCCATTTCAAGCACACAAATTTTGTCATTCGTCGTTTAAGCGGAGGGCAAAATATGCATATCAGTAATTTCTTTATTCGTCAAAATGTCTCTATTTGCTATTATATATAAATCACAAATACTAAAATACTAACTAAAAAAAGTATTCATTGAAGATTTATAGTAAACGTTGCGAAACCTCGTCGTTTCGACCACTCATTTCCAAATAAAAACCTATTCAGCCAATGCGTAGACAGCTTTATATGTGCACACATTAAGAGTATATCAGCGGCTACCGCTTTATGAAAAATCAGAACACAAATAAGAATAATAAATACGAAATAAAAACATGCGTCTTCGAATAGACAAAGAATGGCGTTCTAGGGTTAAGTGCGATATATCTTTTTATCATTTTAATTGTATTGAAACTCTTTGAAATTTGTATGGGAAAAATGCGTTTGTTCCCTCAATAGCTTGGCAAATTCGTATACCGGTATATAGACATATAAATAATTAGTCCGATATAATGCCGCATTTCTGTAGCCGTTACTTTGAAAGAAGTATTTATATTGTCTGTGTGTACAGCCCGAACTGTTTCCTTAACAAACATCTCTATAATATCTTCGAAAAAATTGCCGTTTAAGGCTTTTAATTGAAGGCAGAGGTTGGATATTTCCTTGAAATGCTACTTCGCTGACGTGATGTATTTCGCCATAAAGCATTTGAAAATTCTTTGAACTCCTTTTTTATATGAACTAAGGCTAAAAATTGAGGAACGGATAATTTAAGTATTCAGTAACAAAGTTTTTTACTACCTAAACTAGTAAGACCTGAATCCTCCACGATTGGAAGTGGAAATCAATTTCTTTTTTTTTGGAATAACTGACTCTCTTGCAATATAAACGCTTTGGTGAACTTCCCTTTCATTTGCATTTTGTGATGCTGCCACTAAGGGCCATTATTATAACTTGGCGTTAGCTGTTATCCGACAGTTAATAGACAATTTTTGACAGATAACACATTATTATCTGTCAATTTAATCTTAACTTTAGCTAAATTCAAGTTTTAATAATGGCCCTAAGTAATGTACAATAATATTTGAAAAAGTTTTGGCCTCTGTCACCGGACTAGAATTTCTGTACACGCAGAGAAAAAATATGTTTGGGCATGGTTACGGGAAAAACACTATATTGTTTTTAACAATATTTTGTTGTCGTACACAAATAATTGTTATTTTTATTTAATATCAGCAATATTATAGTTACTGTAAACGTATCAATGTTTATCGGAATTATAAATTTGAGTATTGTTGACTGAGAGATAATTATTTTTCCAACAGCAAAATAATTATAACTTTGAAAACATAATTTATTACTCACAACCATATCATGATATTTAATAGCCATAACATGATAACTTTCTGTACATTTATCATAATATGTTTAAGATGCAATCATAATATTTTTACTCTAATAATATTTTGTTAGCGCCATTTGCAAAATAATTTTCCATCAGTTGTGTCTTTGTGTGTTTTACATATCATCGGGTGATAATTTAATTGTCGTATGTGGATTTTTTGCGGATTTGAGTTAAAATCGATTCGTTAGGTTTTCCAACTTGATTTTTCATTTGACGTTATCAGTTTTTCGATACCTCATACGGTTTTCGAGATATGGAGTGTTGTGGTTTTTTAATTTTCAAACTTCAAACTCCATTTACTCGAAACTATCGGAATCCACATACGACAAATAAATTATGAACCGACGATATGCCTATCGAAATATTTGTTTGAGAGTGGTTAAACAATTTAAAAAAAAATAAAGGAATTGTATTAACATTAAAAAAATTATAGTGTCACAAAATAAAAAAATCGATGCAAAAAAAATTTTTTTTTAATTTAACCGCCTTATATTATTCCTGATGACAATACACGAATACATGGGCGTAGCCAGGATAAATTCTAGGGGAGGGGGGTGGGGCAAAATTTTTTTTAAATGTTCTTTTTTAAGAAAAGCGTTTCTTAAAAATTTTTTTATTTTTTAATTGTTGTGACAGCACCACTGTATCATAATATGATTACTTCTAATTTTATTATGATTAACATGACAATAGCATGATAATTCGAACAATGTCCGAATTTTGTTTTTGTTTTAAATGTAATTTTCTATGCGAACGATGACGTTCGATATCGTTAAACAGGCAGTAAATAAACAATTTAAAAAAAAATAAAGGAATTGTATTAACATTAAAAAAATTATAGTGTCACAAAATAAAAAAATCGATGCAAAAAAAATTTATTTTTAATTTAACCGCCTTATATTATTCCTGATGACAATACACGAATACATGGGCGTAGCCAGGATAAATTCTAGGGGAGGGGGGTGGGGCAAAATTTTTTTTAAATGTTCTTTTTTAAGAAAAGCGTTTCTTAAAAATTTTTTTATTTTTTAATTGTTGTGACAGCACCACTGTATCATAATATGATTACTTCTAATTTTATTATGATTAACATGACAATAGCATGATAACTGCTTAACTTATTATGATTTACATGATAATAATATGACTACACCTTATCTTATTATAATTAGCATGACAATTATATGATTACTTCTTAACTTAGTATGAACAGTATAATAATTTAATTAAGGGAAAATATTTTGATACGAATGTTTGGTCATAATATGATTCAATAATAATCGTAATATGGTGACTACAATCAGGAATCTTACCATAATATGTTACTCTTAGTATATGTTTACCACAACCATGTTTTTTCTTTGCTTGTACAAAACAAGCTAATACCAATACTATCTAAATACTTAATTACGCCTGGCTCCCGTACAATATTAGGTTGAAATATGAATTTTGGCACAATAATGGCCTCAAGAAATAAGCAATAGAAAAATAATTGGCCATACGTTCTTATTTCATACAAGTGTGGATTGATATTTTAAATTGATGAAATCAATAAATCACAGTTACCGCAACAAAAACACGTTTTTCTCTGATCTTTGATTTTGGTTTTACAAATAACGCACAGTGGACGGTAGTAAGTTGAACTTGTCGGGTACGGTATCGCTTGTACATAATCGGATTGGTCCTGTAATGTACTTTAAAGGTACCTATGATCCAGCCGGACCATGAGTTGCACTTAGCAAACTTTTTCTTGTCGGAGGATTTTTCTGCTCTTAATGTTATCCAAATGATTTCAAATTTGTTTTATTCGATTCAGGACAGCTTACTTGCTGAATAAATAGCCTTTGCTCCAAAAAAAAGATATTGCAATGGAAGTCTAATATTGTCTGGCCAAGACTATGTAGAACATCTAAGGGCAACAAAAAAATCCTAATTCTTTGAGTTAAGCTGTTATGATACTTGCTATTTTTTGTATTTTTTCTATATTGGAGAACAGTGCAAATATATTTGCATAGGAAAACTGACTAAGTGTAAAGAGTATGATTATATCATAAAACATGTTGAAATGTCAAACAAATATACATGTGTTATCGATAAATAATCTAAGACTGTCAAAAAAAATATAAAATTTTTTAACTTAAAATTGACATTTCCAGATTAATTGTTAGCACTGTTGCCAATTTTTTTAGTTTTTGATCGGTTTGACGGTTTTTAACTTTTTTTTTTTGCGATTTTTAGCTTTTATGACGGTTTTTTGTGGGGAAAAAACGTGGGCAGTATTGTTTGTTTTGTTTACATTTTATCAAATTGTATTTCTTGTTCTTTCTCGCATTTGTTGTTTCATTCAGTCAATCCTAAAAAAATCTAATACAAAAAATAGCAAGTATCATAACACCTTTAAGAATTATTTAAAAAAATATTTTAAGCGATGTGTTTATTTTCCTTTTATAATTTCCTTTCGATTTGTTTAACCATTAAGAGTGGTAGGTCTTATAGATTCGCCATTGCTGAATAATTTATTTTCTTTTTTTCTCATACCCATGTCCGCAACATTCAATGCTGCTTTTTACGTTGGCAAATGGTATTCAAAAAACTTAACTTGGTTCTTTGAATACTTGAGCATTTTATGATGAAATCAACATCCCCTCTCAACTAAATGAAAAAAAAGACTCCAACTTAAATTCATTATTATTGAAAAGAAAACAAACAGTTCTAGTGACATATTTAAATCAAAAAATATCTATGGGTCAGTGTAATAGCAATTGTAAAAACAGGATTGGAACAGGATGTCAAATCTAAAAAAAATACAAAAGGCTGATATTAAAATTTCGAAAATTGACAGAAAATAAGCGAAGTTTTTTATCGTGATCAAAAGAAATGTAAACATTTTTTAAAGCCATTAAAGATTAATATAAAAAAAATTTTTTAGAAGTCTAAATACAAATATTCGGGCATGTTCTAGAAATCTTAATCAATTGAAATTAAAATCGAACGCGTTTTTAAGTTCAATTATTAGATTTTTCCTGGTTGTTTTTTTTTAAAGCTAGTTGGTGTTTTTAATAAGGATCCCGCACATTTTTCGGGAAAAATTCCCGGGAAATTTGGGCGGGAATTCCCGGGATATTTATTTATTTAATTATGGCAACTTTACTACTGATATAATTTTAAATAAGTTGTGTCATGATGCGTATCATGGGCCAGAGTGTATTATTCTAAGGGTTTGAGTTGCGTTATATCCGTACCTTTACGTTGAATTTTTCCATTACATCAGGTTTTCGCGATATCTTCGCATAGAGTTAAGGACGTTATAGCTGCGCGAGTTAATCATCATATATGAAACGTGATATCATCGGCTCATTATTGGTTTGGCTCATATCATGGGGAAATTGCCATGATATGCGGCAAACCAATTATGAGCTAAGGATATGTCGTCTGAAAGTCATACGATAAATAATTTAAGTGAAGATATTGCTAAAACCTGATGTGATGTAGAAATACCTGGTACAGATTTGGTTTCAGCGCAACTAATTCCTTACAACGTTTTCCATATTCTGCAGAAAATTGGAAATGTAAACGCAAAAGCAACTTTAAAGAAGAACCGACAAATGTTGTAGCGAAAAAATCGATTAATGTAAATGGGCACCTAGTGATAAATAAATTTTATTTTTTTAAATAAATTATCCGTTTTGATGCTGCGTTAAATTTTGTTTTTAAATTCAATAATCTTTTTTTTATTGATTGATTTTATATCTCACTGTGCGTATGAGCAATATTTCCATTATATACATTTTTAATATTACTCATACGCACTTTATGCACGTAAATTGTCATTTATGATTTATTTAAAAATGTTCGAAAATAAACACTAAAATCGCTCCTTAGTGTTCGGTTCGGTAGATTTGTGGCAAACACTAACGCTAAAAGTGTTTGTCATCTTTTAGCTCAGCTCATTAAAGTTCGTTCCTTTCTGTTGTGCGTAGCGCCCTTTTGGCTGGCAAAAAAAAAAAACAAACTCCTTTTCCTGGATTTCTCTAAACATATAAAATCTTCCATTAAGCTAACTTTTAACAAACCGACAATCGTAATATTTGTCGACATACATATATATTCGTTTGCAGTAACGATATTGTGATTCTGTAATTTTTTGAACGATAGTTAGCAGCTGCATATTTTTAACATCTCTGTCTACAAAAGTTAAAAAAAAAAACGAAAAGCACAAAAGAGAATAAAAAAAAACAAATGAAATTGCTCTTAACGCATATTTTTTTCATTCAAAATGCATGGAAAAAACCCTGGCCAGACTCATGGGTAAGACGAAGGGTTAATTCTGTGGTTGTCATGGGCAACCGCGTGTGTCTATTTTGTTCGATTTTGAAATGTTGATGCCATATTGCTTAATTTTAAGCGCTCTTTACATTTTTTAAAAAATGTTTGATAATACAAAGTTCAAAAGGTGCAATACCTAACCCGTAGTTTGATCTAGAATGGGTTTTTCGGCTCTGCTGAAAAATTTTATTTTAAGACATACGCGGTTGCCCATGAAAACCACAGAATTTACGGTTTATATGTTTTATTTTTTGTGAATTTTACATTTAGAGTTTTGTTGTTGTTCTTAATTTTTGTAAATTTTGAATTTAGAATTTTGTTTTTGTTCATACATATACATTAGGGTGTCCCAAAATTTTGTTTGTCAGAGGCTCAAGCATAATTTGAAAGCTTATAGGTTCCAGTATTTTTGAATTTATTTTTAGATTTTTAGGAAGAGGTTTAGAGGTCGCGCAAATCAAGTCTTTGTTAAAAATCTGCTTTTTCGGCCTTTTTTCAAACTTGACTCGTAACTTTGTCAATAACCAACCACGTTCATTTAATTTTTTGACCAAATATTTCTAAAGAAAATTTCCCAAACTTTATTTCCATATGCAAAAACTTTAAGTTCCGGCAATATTTTTGTCCATTACGATTCCACATATTCAGTTCTTTTGTAATTTTTTAACAAATTCTGTAAAAAACGGTTTATTACTTTTCAAATTTATATGAAAGGTATAAAAACTAGTGACGCGATTTTGAATACCGATAAGTTCTAAACAATTAAGGAAAACAAACATGAAATTGTATCCTACAGTTTCCGAGTTACACTATTTTTAAAGTTTGTACCTTAAAAATGGTGATACTTTTTTCGTTATAATTATTGTATATTTCCATTAATTTTAATAGTTACGTTTTAACTGTCATTAACTTCTGACATTTATTGACCTAAACCGTTACACGCTGTCATTTTAACTTTCTATTTTATGTGTGCTCCAGGAGCTATCAATCGGGCTCGCTGGATAATGAAAACTATCTATTCTTTGAAAATATGCATTTTCCGAAACCAGTTGCATTCTTATATAGACAAATCAACAGTTGATGCCTTGCTTGAATTTAGTTCATTTATTTTAAGAATATATGTATATCAAATATTGGTACCTCTGCCAGTGCCCTCGATACGCTCCTCTAAATGATCTGAGCTAATTAAAGGAATTGCATAGAAATTGGCTACCCCAGCGTTTTTTGATGAACGTATCGACACCAAACCTTTGCACTTAATGACAAAAAAACTTGCAGATACTCCATGCAGCGATTATGAAGTAGCAAATGTAACTTGAACAGAAGAAAACTTTAGAAATAAAGAAATTCAACAATTCATTTCAAAAGCCAGTCTAACTTTTTTTGAAGCTTGCAATATTTCAATAGATTTTTTAAAAATAGATCCACAGAATTGGAGGCAAAGAAAAAGTTCAACAATTACAAGTAGTAAATGATGTGGCAGAACGAGGTGTGGCTTTGGCTAATACTTATATTAATGTCACAACTTCTGAAACTGATTACCAGAATTTATTGCAAGGTATAGAACTACATCGCAAGAACCTCAATAAATGATTTTTCACAGAGCAAAAGAAACGTTTTTCTTTTTTTTTTGTTGATTGGGTAAGATTGGTGAACTGGCAAACAGCTTATAATAACATATACTGGGTATAAAGAAAAAAACGGGTATAACTCAGGAACGGTAAGAACAAATTTAAAAATTGTTTATTCATATTAATAGGAATTAGTGCTGGGAAACTATCGATAGACTATCGATATTATCGATAGTCTTAAAATATCGAAAATATCGATAGGAAAAATATAAATATCGATATTTTTATTATTTAAAATACAGATATGAAGACATCTAACAGCAGGTATTCACACACGGTATTTTGCGCTAAATAACAGCAATGAATACAAACAACAAGAATGGCAAGTGGTATGGATTGCTTAGCAGTGCTTTTTACTGCTAATTAAAGGCTTTTTAGTCGAAATTTGACTGAAATGTCAAATATTTTTGTAATTTTGTAAAAAAAATACAAATCCAAATGCAATTGCAAGCATAGGATAAAACAATGAACGACCATTAGAGGATAAGTCCGCTAGATTGATTACTTTTTGCGTTTGGAATTTAGAAACATTTTTAAAGTTGCAAAAAAAAAATTAAAGTTTTCCTGCACAAGTACAAACATTCAGTCGATAGTTATATCGATATATCGATAGTGAAATCTGAACTATCGATAAATATCGATAGTAGAAAATATCGATAGTATCCCAGCACTAATAAGAATTAATTTGTCTTTCAAAGTGCATCATTAGTTTTTTTCGTTTTTATTTAAATTTAAAAAGTTGTAAAGCGTTATTACAAATTTTTTTTTTTTTTAAATTACGAAAAATTGTAATTAAGGGTATCTAAATGAGTAAACTCATCACCAAAACTTATAATTTTTTCACACAGGAATAAAGCTTGGATATTTTTCTTTAAGACTGTTTCCTCAGCAGTGATGAAACTCGATGGTATTAACCAAGTTATGAGTAAAGTTAAAAAAAGGCCCAAAAATCAGTTTTTTTATGAAAAGTCCATTTGCGCGACGAAAAAACCAAAAATATTTTACCCTATACGCTTTTAAATTTTAACTGAGCACCTATGAAAATCAGAAAGAAAACATTTTTTGGGACACCCTAATATACATATGAATATATGTTTATATGCATGTATGTAAGAAGTCTGTCCTCAACTATTTTAAACATAAATACACTTGATCGATTTAATAAACACAAAGTAAATTATGGTCGCTAAAATAACGACAAAAAATTGCTTAAAGTAACAGCTGACTTCAAACGACAGCGAATATCGTTAAAAGTTTTGCTGAGTAGCTTATTCGATAAATTCTCGTTAAACATAAGCGCTATAACCAAGTTTTTGGTTATAAGCAGGGAAGAAAATTTCTAAAACCTTTCAAGAAATTTTAAATTTTGATGAATTGTAAACCGTTGGAAGATTTTAAAATTGAAAGCAGTGGATAAATTCCAAAATAGCATTTAAGTGATACGTATAGGAATATATACAAATATCAGGTGTATACTTTTTAAGCTTTTCGTGAGACAAAAATGGTTTTTTTTCAAACTTCAACCGTTCCCTGCGTGAACTTTTTAAACAATTCGAAAAAATTATCATATTTTTTATTAATAACTTTTAATGATCTACACGACTATACTTTGCCATTTTTGATATTCGCAAAAAGTGTGAAAAAGTGATAGCCCTATTATACATATTAATTTTAACGATACTATTATTGTATAAAAGTTAGTGAATTGCACTACTGGGATCTTCATAAGTCCCATTTTAACATGGATAGTCAAACCGACGTATCGTCAAATGAACTCCGCTTCTTATAAGGATCTGAAATATATAATTATATATATATAGTTATAAACTGAGTAACAAACTTATGTATATAAATAACGAAGGGTATACAAAAAACTCTATGGCTAATTTAACCGAATTTTGAATTGTGAATAAAATCAAGCTTTTTCATTTAAATGTCAAGCTTTTTGCCAATTTCGATATGGCAATGCTTCATAGATCATATGCGTGAGTAAAGCAAGTTAAAGATATAAACTTTTTTTTTTGTCAGAAGTCACCAGGAACTTTTTCACGAATAAAAACGTTTAATATTTCCCACCGTATTCAGGCTACAGATCAGTAACAACCAATTTACCGCTCACATTGAAACCATTAATGATGGACTTATTTCCTTTTTAATTCAATATTTTTCAACATTTAATAGCCTTCGTTGTATTACCGCATTTACGCCGTGTTTTCAAAATATTTTGAATAGAAAAATTTTGTTTCTCTAACTTTCTTTTTAAAATTCTCTTGATACGGTGGGTGACCCCATTAAAATTTCACTCTGAATTACAAGCCTTGGTGACGTTTTTTTTTAAGTGGATAATGTGTAAATATTAGGCTGCATCTCTTGTTGTTTACATTGTGTGTGCGTGCGGGAGTTCATTAGAAAATGTTGCTTGTAATTTAGCTGCTTTTGCTAAAGCTGTGTGTATTGTTGATTTTAGTGGTTTTAAAAATGTTTTTTAATTAGCTTTTTTTCTTTTTTGTTTGGCAGTTGTTCATTTGCCATTTTTTCTATGCTCTTTCATTCCTTTCCGTTTAAACATGTAAAGTAGCTCATCCTCTTTTACTTTATGGCATTATGGTGTCATTTGGTTACTGCCTTTTGGTGGAGCGGAGGCAAATTCAAAAAAGTTTTGCTTTTTTTCAGTTGTTTGTCTTGATGTTTGTTTTTTAATGGTAAAATGTCATTTGGGGAAAATGAACTAAAAGTTAAGAAGGAAAACACTTTGCTACAAAATCAGAAACAACAACAAGATAAACACAGAAAAGGAAATAATAAACAAAACAATTAATTAAATGTTATGTATAAACTTTTGTTGCATTTTTTAATGAACAATGCAAAGCAACAAATAAGTAAAAGGGTAGTAAAAAATGTAATGCAAAATTTAAGTGGCATTTCCTAACTGATATTATTTGATTGATTTGTTTAAAATAAAAACAATTGTGTTATACAGTAGAATCCCGATAATTCGTAATCGTAAGGAACCGGCCATTTCTTACGAATTAGAGGGGTGTTCGATTTAGCGGGGTCTCGATTTAACGGGCTGAAAATAAAATAAATACGAATTAACGGGGTTTTAAATTTATTTACCAAAACGATAAAAAAAAAACATAGAAAAGACAATTGTTAAAAATAAAATATAAAAAAATTATTCATGTAACAAACTGATCTTAAGAGACATAAGAAATTGCTACGAATTGTTTATCCTGTACTACAATTATAAGACTTTAAGTCCTGTTGTATAGGAATACCAATAAATAAATAAAACTTAACTAAAACTAAGAAAACAAACACACACAAGCAAAACGCACGCAAAAAAAATCAAATCGGTAAACAAAAAATCATTATTTCCATGTTTCTGTTGCTTTTATTACGACTTATAAGTGGTAGTAAGCAAACAATTACGATTTATAAGAGGTAAAGAAGATTTTATTAAAAAAAAAAAATTACGAATTAGCGAGGGGACCAAAATCTATGGAAATTTTATGAATTAACGAGATTTTTTCAAGGGACAACAGTTGATTACGAATTATTGGGAATTACGATTTATCGGGGTACGAATTATCGGGATTTGACTGTATTAATATCAACAGATCCCTAAATAAAATAAAAAAAAAAATAATTTTATTGTTCGATTGGTTCTTTCTTAAACACGTCTTAGAATTATTTAAAATTTCTTAAATTCTTTATTCTATTTTCGTTTATTTATCATACAGTTTTGTTTTAGTGTATTTAAAAAAATGAAAAGCTTTCATTAAATTGAAATGTGGTAACTATATATTAACATGTGTACATATATGCCAATAACAATACTTGAATAGGAAGTACAAATTGCGACATTATTTTTAATTTATCACACCTCTTTTTTCACCACTCTTTAAATGCACATATTTACACACAATTATGATCATAAAAATACCAGAGCTTTAAAATAGTTCAGTCGATTTAATTGAAATTACACGACTTCTCGTTTATCATTGCTAAATTTTTAATTGCACTTAATATCGAAGGAACGATTTTATAATTTCAATCGTTTTGATCTCAGATCCCAGATACAGTCCACTAGCCAAAAATTTTTCAAATGAATTTTTTTTTTAATGGAATATAAGACTAGATGTATAATATCATTTTTATATTAAAAAATATGTATTTAAATGATCATTAATACTATCATTTTTACCAAATCCTACCCCACCCTCGATACTGCAAAAATTTTAGCGTGCGTTGTGAGGCGTGCTACACAAAGAGTTAATTTCATGCCTTTTGTCAAAAAATCACAACCTTTTTTGGCTGCGAATAAGTCATTTTAGAATTCTCTTTTAATCATCTTTATTATGATATAAAACTCGCTAAAAATTAGGAAAACACACTTCAAGCTTTAAAGTTACTTCCACTTTTTGTGGCGTGCGTCAGAAAACTTGTCATCATTTATTTCGCAACAAATACTTGCTAGAAAAGTATGATATATGCCATTCGTAAGTTCATATTAATGTCACTTAATACTATTGGGGGATTCACAAGATGTCATAAAGTCATTAGTCTTAAAATAATAACATGAAAAGATACGACTCTTGTGAACAACCCCTTATAATTTAGTGTACTCTTTTGAATTTAAATCAGCTAATTTAAAACAAATAAAATAAATAAATATTTACGTAACATCAGATTTTTTAGTTCTTATCCATGAATTAACCTTTAACTGTGAAGGTGGTGGTAAATTGTACCCTCTCTTTATATTTTTTTAAAATACTCTCTTCTGTTGCGCTCAACCAATCTAATTCTCTTAGTATCTTCTCATATCGTGATCGTTATTATTCACTTGTGTTTTGGCTGAGCTCGACTTTGCAAGAGCGGAGCTAAGCACATGCTGGTGTAAAAATTACAACTCGTCATCATTTACGTAATTTTTTCTTTGAAAATATTATACCCCACCTCAAAATTACCGTAATGTTTTCATGGAATTATTTTTACCACTTGTCCGTTTTCTTGTTGGTACCAAAATTATTTATTTCCAAAACATTATTTTATATAATACAATCTTAACTAAGTGTCTCATTAAAATACGTACATTTTATTAAATCTTGTGCATTCCACAGGGAATTTAAGGATTACATATCGTTACTTTAATATAGAAAAGCCCTAACTAACGTTTTCCTTACTTTACAGAAGAAGTAAAAAACTTAACCAGGGTGTCCTCTGATGTCAGCAGACAATGCAGCTGTTCAAAATTTCTGGAAAAGCGACAAATGCGAAACATACGCCTTGCTATTCCCATAAATCGAACAACTTAATTTCTAAAAGCAATAAAGTGCCACTAAAACAAAAAGTTGTATCATTTGTTAAAGAAACGACAAAGTTTTTTAAATATAATCATCCAAAGCGAAAAACGGTTTTAGCAAAGTATTAGGGAGCCAAACTCTCTTCATTATGCGTCTTAGCAACAAGTGTACATAATATAGTAAAAGCTTTGGAAAAAATATCTGAGTGGAAAGGCAGTATCTCTACCTCTATATTAAGGAATTCACTTAGTACTTTTAAATTTATTTGCGGAATATACATATTAAGTGTGATATCTATTGTAACACAGCCACTTAGTATCATTTTACAAAAGGATCAAGCCTTATCAAAATTTTAATCATTTGCCTTGAAGAAAAAAGAAATAAAGCTGAAGAACAATTTAAAGCGATTTTTTAAAAAGTTAAAGTTATTTGCGTTCAAACCGAGGTTCCAATCAAAAATACAAGATTTGAGCGAAATAATCACATCCAAAATGTTGAAGATTACTACCAAGCTGTATGTTACATTCCTCTTATTGAATTTATTTTAGAAAATCTCATAATAACTTTCCCAATAGATATCCCAAATGTATTGAAAATACCTAAGCTTCTACCTCAAAGTGTAATCAAGTCATATACAGATACAAAACTCTTAAAACCACATTTTGCTGATGATGAGTTGATTATATTTGATAAAAGAGATAAACACCAACTAAAATCTAAACTTGAGCCTGATCTATAAATCTAGAAAAATATTTAAAATTTTCGTTTCAATGCTCGTCAGAAAAGCTACGAGCCGGAGGTCATTTCCTACGATTCGTCGAATAAAAACATGGCTCAGATCAACAATGACAGAAGATAGACTGTACTGTCTAAATTTCCCTCACAAGGAAATCATAAATTGCTTATTTAAAAAGATTAATGTATATTGAACTGTTCTTACATTTTATTTAACCTTTTTGTTGAGTTTTTTAATAAGGGTAAAGACTTTTTTTGGACAAAATTTCTTCATCCCACCACGCGATGGGCAATTTATTATTGATAATGAATAGGGATGAATATGCACTAAAAAAATAAAAAATATGCACTAAAAACTTGAAAATTTTCCACAAAAAATCTTTTTTTAATTTAACTAAAAACAAAAAAAAAAATAAATAAAAAGTGCAGTATATTGTTATTAAAATATCTTAAAAAAACTAAGTACTGTTTTATTAAAAGTAAAAATGTCTTGTACTTGAAGAGTGCCAATGCATTTTAAAAAAATTTACTGTCCGATCCCACTTTGATTCCAGATCAGATCAAATATATTTGAAATTTTTTTGAAATCCTAAAATTTTTTTTTGCAATAAGTGTTCGATTTTTTTTTTTCATTCGTCGGGCTATTCTTCCTTCCACATTGTTCATTTTACTTTTTGCAATATCAATTAATTTGACTTGAGTATTAGCTGAACTAAACCCCTCCTAATTATTTACTTTTTCACCAATATATCCAAAATTTTCCAATTTGCATACAAATGCTTATTGACTTCTGATGTTTTTTAAATTAAATATGTATTTTTCTGCTTTTTTAATTGCACAATCATCGGCATCAACAAGCTCTTCTAACATTCTTAAATTACTCGAAGTTTTTTGAATAGATTTCTGAAGCATGGCCTCCATTTTGCTTCTACTGGCTGCCGTGGCAGGGGAATCAAGGGCTATATTTCATTAAAAATTGCAATACTATCGAATTGGCTTCTTAATTATCTGCAACCATTGTGCCAAGCAAATAGCTTGTAACAGTTTTGGATACAAATTTTCAAACACATTGGAAGCCTTAACTACGCATCGGTTTAAAAAAGAAGCATTTTTGTCGAAATCTTGTATTTAAAGCAAAGCTCCAAAAGAATTTATTTATTTTTTAAAAATTTCTTTGGAAATTTTTTTTTGTGTATTTAAAAATTTTTTTAAGAACTTTTTATAATATGGAAATTTACAAAAAATCACTCAAAAATGTCAAAATATGCAGAAATATGCATTCAAAACCTAAATATGCAAAAATATGCATTTTCACCAAAATATGCAACAATATGCAAAAACAGATCGATGCCATTTTATCGCAAATTTAATGATTCGGAAAGATAATTGATCGACATCGTTCTTAGACTACCGACAAAAAACATGCATTTGCATGTATGAAATGAAAATAATGTTTTTAGGCCATTTTGGCCAAAAAAGTTTCCGCACCAAATGCAATTTCTATAGGGTAAATTTATTGTTTATATATGCTATATAAGGAACTGTATAACAAAAATGTAAAGCTATTTTTTTGGGTTTAATGGAATAAATTTTAAGTTTAAAGTGCGAGTTGATTAACATAATGGAAAAATATCTTGTGCAACTTTAATAGTTCGTTCCGCGCATATAGTACTACGCAGCTGAAAATTATCACTATTTCATATATCCGCCAAACAACTCATCTATCACAACATCTATCATTTGCCATTAAAATTTAGTTTATTAAAAAAAAACCACGAAATAGAGTCGCGAATTTTTTTGCGCCCTTCTTCCGTACAAATGGTAAGATCTTGTTATGTTCATGAAATTATAATAAAATACTTAAAATTTTGTTATTAAATGCTAAATTTGTATAGTAAGCAGAAAAATTTAAATACAAAACTTTCTTCACAATCGCGAAAAAGTAATAAATAATTTCTTAATATTTTTTCACGGTCTATACGGCTATGCGATGAAGAATTTGATATTCGCAAAAATTGCAAAAAGTACTTACCCTACTACACATATTGTTTTTAATAAACTTTTAAAAACAAATTTGTTACTTTTTTGTATCATACAAAATCCCACCTCCTTTTTGACTGATGTTGCATATTGGTAACCAAGCTATTTGTTCCGAATTTGGAAACTTAAGCTGTTACCGTTTGGGAAATTTTATAACTTTCTCTGCCGTTCTTTAAATATAAATTAATCTGTTTTATGCCACACCCACTTTTCCAATCCCGGCTATTGTTGTAGAGAGGTTGTGTATTGATAACTCACCTGTGTGTACCAGATTTAGAAAATTTTCTCTCACTCCCAATTCTTTAATCCCACCAACATTTTATCGGAAGTTGTGTATTGCTTACCAAGATGCTTGTTTCGAAACTTTGACTCTTGGCATTCTTCGGATGTACAAAAATCGGCTGTAGGAAAAATCGCCCAAAGAAAAATGGCCCAATAATTAAATGAATAAATGAAAAATCGCCCAAAAAAATTCCATGTAAAATTGGGCCTGAATTCATATGAAAAGTGGCCCAAAATTATTATATGAAAAATAGCCCATTTTTCGGGCATACTATTTGTCTAAATCATATATTATTACTATAAGACGAATTCCTAAATGTTATTTATAAAAATAACGGGACATATTGCAAAAAGGTGGCATGTCATAACGTCCAGTGACATAGTGTCCGTGGACAAACTCGAAAGCATAGCTTACAAACTCGAAAGCATAGCCGGCCTAAGGCCGGGCGCAAGGATTTTCTCCTCTTTGATAAAAAAAAGTACCGGCTTCGCTAACTAAAGCTTCTCTGCACAGCCGGCCTTCGGCCGGTGGCAAGGATTTTCTTCTCTATGGTATAACAAAAACCGGCTTCGCTAACTAAAGCTTCTCTGCCCAGCCGGCCTTCGGCCGGGCGCAAGGATTTTCTCCTCTATGGTATAACAAATACTGGCTTCGATAACTAAAGCTTATCTGCGACGTCGGCCTTCGTTCGGAAACAAGGCAGATTTTAGAAGCTTTACTTAGCGAAACCGGTACTTGTTATACCATAAAGGAAAAAATCCTTGCGCCCGCCCAAAGGCCGTCAGCTCGGAGAAGCTTTAGTAAGCGAAGCCGGTCTTTGTTATATCATAGAGGAGAAAATCCTTGCGCCCGGCCGAAGGCCGGCTATGCAGAGAAGCTTTAGTTAGCGAAGCCGGTTTTTGTTATACCATAGAGTATAACGAAGCCGGTCTTTGTTATATCATAGAGGAGAAAATCCTTGCGCCCGGCCGAAGGCCGGCTATGCAGAGAAGCTTTAGTTAGCGAAGCCGGTTTTTGTTATACCATAGAGTAGAAAATCCTTGCGCCCAGGCGAAGGACGGCTATGCCGAGACGCTTTTGTAAGCGCTGCCGGTATTTATTACAACATAGGGAAGAAAATCCTTGCGCCCAAAAGTGTTTTCGTTATATGTTTAATATATGCACCCAGAGATAAAACAACAAAACCATTTTTAAAAAAATGTTGACCATATTATGTTTAAATTAATTAAATCATTTTCACCGACAACCACATTATGGTGAAGTAAGTTTCTTTAAAAATAGTTTTGTTGGTTGTGACCATAATAAAACATGTTTTTCTCTTTCATTTGTAAGTTACTAAATTTATATGAATAATAAACACTGTTTTGCAAAATGGGTAATTTTTAATTTCTTTCTTGGGAAAAAATTTATTTTTTCTTTTTGGGTAATTTTTCATTTTTATTTTGGATTCTTTTTCGTTTCTTTTGGGCAAATATTCATATATAACTTTTTGGGTTATTTTTCATGGGCGATTCTTCATTTGGGCGATTTTTTTTTTTTTGGCCATTTTTCTTTGGGCGATATTTCCTACAGCCACAAAAATCTATAAGGTAGTTGTTTGGGAGGTGCCACGCCCACTTCTCCAGTCCCGCCCAGATATTGTGTATTGATAACAAAGATATTTCGTCCAAAGCTGGAAACTTGTTCGTACCGATTTGTCTGCAATGTCGTAATCCAATGAGTATGGGATGCAGATTTTGATGAGTAAAAAACCTCCAAAAATGTTGATCTGTAGTTTCTACACCTAATTATATTTTTTCATGATCTCTTTTTTATCTTTAAATATATAAATTTGGCAGTGAAAAAATGTGCTTTAAGTTTTTAGTTTTTTTTTTAATTCATATTTTTTTGATAAGGTTTTTATATATCGTTTTTTTATATTAAAAAAAAAAAAGGTTTGTGAAGTAAAGTACCTGTTTTGTTTAAACAAATAAAAAAAATTTTTGGTTTCTTTAATTTTTGTAATTAAAAATGTAGGATCTTATTTTTCAAAAACAAATAATTATAAAAAAATATTTTTTACTAAAATTTTTTTGGTAAAATTTAGAGGGATAAAATTTACCAGCACGTCATAAGGTATGTCCCAAAATTTCACCTCCACTGTTAAAGGTTAAATCTTACCTGACTATTTTCGCTTTTTAGACGCAAATCACAAATTAATTTTATTTTGTTTGTTTACCAAACATCAGAGTCCTAAGCCGATATAATTTGTTTTGTCGCAAAAATTGCTAGCCGCAGGTCAAATTCGGATATTAGCCGGATAAAACTATACCATCAACGGCGACGGCTACAAAAACTAAAGCGGATCGGCTCAGCCGCTCAGCACAGGTCTACTCTAATTAATTACGACAGCACAATGAACATAGCAAGCAAAGTTCTATTAATTTAAGACACTTTTTGTTTACAAAGCAACAACAATGTTTTTAAACCATTGTAAAATGTTAGAATATTATGACAATATAACATGATAGCACACCTTGTGAATACCCCATATATATATAAGTTGAAGCAATATCTTTTAAAATACCAAAAAATGGTTATTCAATCAGAAAACGCATGAAAATGTACCGTTCGTCCCGCAGGATTTTCCCATATGGAAATTGATTGCAATAATTTGATTGCAATACTTTAAGTGAAATCAATTCCAGTATTTGCAATCAAAATTAAAATCTTCGTTCTTTTCAAATGAAACTTCTCCTAGAAATAAAGCAGACTTTTGAATTGCAAAGAATTTTCCAATTCACAAGTTCGCATTATCGTCGTATTCATTGTATAATCGTCTAATTATACAATGTTGTATTTTTGTTGTTGGTAATTTTCATTATATGTTTTAAAAAATTTCGTATTTTTGATTTGTTTGATGAATTTGTACAAATGTTTTTAGAATGTAATATCTAACATAGCAAATTTAATTCTTTAATTTAATATTGATATACATACCTTTATTGAAATCATTTCAATATTTTTTTTTTTTTACTTTTTAACTAAAATTTCCTATCAGTTGATATATGGGCATTTCCCCAGAATGGTCAACCAGGATGAAAAAATAAAATGTTATTATTTTTTAAAAAGTGTCTATGTTTTTCTAAAAGAGTGGTTTCATAACATATCTCAGCTGTTTTACTAGAGGAAATTGCGCTGGAAACTGGAAAATTTTATATTTTCTTTCTCAGCTCCTTTTAAAGACATTTTTATATACTTATTTTACATGCAAAAAACATGTTATGCTTACACTCTTTCTTCATAAACTCTCCATTACAATCAATTGTAAAGGGAGTATAAAATTTGTTGTTAAGAATATTTGCGGATATTTATATGCATGGTGATCATAATATAATCGTACGTTCGCGACCCGTACGTTCACGACCGGTACATAAGCCAATTAAACAAAAACCAAGAGATATAATTTATTTTGTAAGAACTGGATTGAGACTTACATTAATACACTTTTAAAATAAATTAATCACTTTTAAATATTCCGTTACTTTACGCAGATTTTTACATATCACTACTGTCAGCCAAAGTTCACTTCTATTTTGCGTACGTTCCTGACCACATGTTTATAACTATCATTATGAAAACTTAAACTCAATGAAATCCCTCTTTTGAATTAAACATAGAGCTCCCCAAAAGCTATCAAATCATAAAAAAATGTTAGGAAAAGTTTTGTTTTCTTTATTATATGTACATCAAAAGCGTACGAACGTACACGTTCGTGATCCCAGGAAATGTCCATATATTACTATTTCAACTCAAATGACAACTCCAATACCTGGTTTAATTTCATGGTATCGAATAATGTGAATGGCATATAGTAAAGAAGAAGAAATATATAAAAAGTAAGCAATTATTACTTAAGTTAATTCATTTAATTTTTTAGTTTTACTTTTCATATATTTCTTTATTATTTGGTAAAAAAAATATCTGCATCTTCCAGAATTACGTAGAGTTTACGTACATACACTGAAAAAAATTTCTTCACAGATCCAATGAAATTTACATTAAAATTCAACCTATGTAACCTTTCATTGGATTAATGAAATGTTTCATAAAATCAATGAAAATTTTGTATTAGTTTAATGATTAACGTTTATTTTATCCATTTTTTCAATGAGGATTCATAAAATCAATGAAAATTTTGTCATTGCTTTTATTAATCCTTCATTAATCCAATGAAAGGTTACATAGGTTGAATTTTAATGTAAATTTCATTGGATCTGTGAAGAAAATTTTTTCAGTGTACATTGAATTGATATATACAATTTTCTTCATTTAGCAATACGATAAAATAACTATACAAAAAAAGCGCAAAAGTGCATAAACAACAATCGTTTTTTTTTGTTTAAACGATAAGCTAAACGACAGAGCTTATGAATTACTCTGTCGTGTGATTCCAACTGCATATTATTTCGTTGGACTTTCGCAACTGCAGTTCGTCAGCTCAGAATTGGTTTGACCTACCGAACATTTTTAAAAAAATTGAGTTTGGTAGGGGGTATATATATTATAAATACCCCCTTTTTCTTTCATTATATCTTTGGTTTCTGAGATATAAAGCATTCATTCCGGACATTGCGTGTTGCTTTGAGGTCAAATATTAGCGATAATTAAAAAATACCAGTTGTATAACCAAAAAGCTGAAGAAAGATATTAAATTTCCCGTATTTCCCATCTCGGTACTATTTTTCCCCCATTATAGTATCAAAAATTGCAAAATGCAAAATGTTTTTTAAAAAAGTACCAAAAATAGTTACGATTTTCACCCCTTAATTCGAAACTTAAGGGGTGGTATAAACTTTATTTCTAGGTTTAGTGGATCAAAAGATACATGGGCTAACAAAAACGTACCAAAATTCAGGTTTTACCCGTTTTCACCCTAAAAGAGCCGCTTCCGGTAGTGGTAAAAATATAAAAAAATTCTATCGGGTACATTTTGAGAAATCTTCATGTAAATTTTCTTAGTCGTTTTGCTCCACTCAGACTTTTTGGCATATGCGCCAAAGCAATTCTGAGCTGACGAGTTGTGGTTTCAGAGGAATTTCGATTAAAATCGCATAATTTCAATAAAAATTAGATTGCAATTGGATTGCTTGATTTGATATTAATTGATTTTAATTATTTCTAAAACAAACTGATTTTAATATGACTGCAAGCACAAAATATTGCAATTTTGACATGAATTAATTTTTCAATCGGAAAGCATTTTAAAATCAAAGCCTGAAATCAGTTTGTTTGAAATAATTTATATTTCAATGCCAATTGATTGTAGGTTTTTACAGCTCTGATAAATACATATGTATTTGGGGGATTCACAAGGTCTGCTATCAAGCCATATAGTCATAATGTCCTAAATAATATTTTACAATTGTTAAAAAAAAAAACTCTTGTTGTGTTTCAAACAAAATAAAAATGTTAATGCTGTGTTCACTGATTCGTCATAACTGTGCATTAGAAATCTAAATTATAAGCGGTTGTCCACAGCGTTGTGTCGTATATATATTTCTTGTAGATATTTTAAGACATATGACTTTACAACGTTATGACTATCTTGTGAATCCCCCAATTGTTTATTTGTGTTATTTTACGTTCAGTGTTCCTTACGTATTTAAAAGATAATATACATAACTCTTACACAAACAATCACTTAAACATCAACACAATACAACAATTAAACCAACAAACCGTGAAAAGAAACACAAAAGCAAGTCTCATAACGTATACTGAAAACTATTAAAAAGCGTTACTTGTTTTTTGTTGTCGTTTTGCACAAGAGCAGATATAAATAATATTTGCGTACAACAAGAAACAAGTGCGTTTATGAAAAGCTAACTTTTATTCAAATTAAAATAATTTTTTTAATTAAAAAAGTTTTGTAGTTGATTCATTTATTTTAGTTACCAAAATTTAAATAATTTATTATTAAGAATTGTGTTTCCAAGTGAATTTATTGGAAATAGGGCAATATGCGGGATTTGATATCGATAGAAATTTCCATAGGATTTGTATTTAAATTTTCATCGATATCGAATATCGTAATTTGCTTCCTCATTTTGTTTAAAACGATTACAGGATTGTTAACAAAAGCTATCGGTATTAAATTTTATTGTAAAACAAATTTGTGAGAGTCATATTAATATATTTTTTAAAGGTTTATTTTTTCTATTTTCTTCTGCGATTTGTAGTGCTTTCATTTTATCCAAAACCGGTAACAGGTGTGGAACTAAGTGAACTAAATTTGTTCAAAATATATTTTATATGTACACTGATAGAAAAATGCATCTTCATATTGATGATGCCCTAACATCAGAATTGTGACATCAATGTTACTACAAATGGCATCAATGATGCTAAAAATAACATCAATCCGATGATTAATATCTTCGTACAATTTTGTCATTTTTTACGTGTTATCTATTTGATGACTATAGTGACATCAATTCGATGCCACATTTTGTATATTATTAGCATTATTTTCAAGACTACAATGCTCTTATAAAAAGCAAAAATTCCTATATTCTGTTTTTTTTAATTATTTAGTTAAATACATCAAATTTTTAAAGTAGAATGATTACAATAATTAGTATTGTGGTTATTTTGTTGAACTATTTATGGTTATTAATCCAAATTTTTAATATTTTTAATTAGGATTAAGTTCATGAAATTTAATTTTTCATTAAATTATTTTTATGAAGAAAGGAATTTTACAACATGAAAATTAATTAAAATTGTTATTGATAATCTTTCTTTCTTGACGACGATTACGAAAACCATATGGGGCATTCAGAGTTCTGCTGTAAACAAAGGTCGTTATTCAATAAACGCAAAACAAACATATTGTAACGAAAGTAGCTTAAGTTAAGAATTAGTTGTAATTATTATTTATCTTGTATTTATTAGTTGTTTTGTATTCATACTTAAGTAATTTTATTAGTTTACATTGTTATTAAAAATTTTTATAACTTAGTACACTTCAATCCCTAGAAATTACCGTTAAAAGAGCTTTAGTATAAGTGGTGAAATTATGTAAACATAAGTGCCGCCATAAATCATTATATACGATAGTGTGGTGAATAGTAAAGCCTCGAACCTTCGAGAAATATTTCGAATGTTCTAGATGGCTGAATTACAGTATAAATACTTGCGGCGGCTAGCATCAAAAGTCAGTATAAGTTCAGACTTTGTCAAATTTACTATAAACAATTAAGTGTGTTGATTACAAAAGTGAATTGTAAATAAAATCTGTAAATTACGGTTTTTAAAGTGACTAAGTTCTTAATAAATAAGTGTTATAGATTAAAGTGTTGTGTTTTTTTGTTTTATTTGAATTGCAATAAAAGAACTCGAAACGGTTTATTATAAAGGAAATAAACCAAAACGTTATTGAAAGGCAGTAACGTAACAATATGTAACGGGTAAGTAAATAATAATATTCTCTCACTTTGACTTAAGTCAATTCCAATGTTGTTGACTTAAAGAAGAACTGTCATTAAATTGATGCAAATGTGTCCTTTCTCCGTTGTTACTGCGCCATCGTTCTGAGGACATGTTCGTCATTTCTGTGATGCCGATGTGTCATCCCATTGATGACATAATTTCATTTTGACCTTGATGACACTTGGCCAAGTGATGTTAAGGTTGACATCACCATGATGAAAAGTGTCATAGGGTCAAAAACGAAGACACTTGTAATAGTACTGATGTCAAAATACATCAGCGTTATGACGCCTTTTCTATCAGTTTAGAGGTTTATTCTTAAACCACTTTTAACGGAATCAAATTTTTGGCGTTTAATGAGTGAGATCTATGTCACCTTAATTGGAAAAGTATTTTTTGCATTCATATTGATTCTACATTTAATCAAAATTATATTTTTAATTTTCTTTCCACAAAAAAAAAAAAAAAAAAAAATAACAACTGAATTATAGACATATGGTTAATTTTATAAAAACGGCGATAAAGATTTAAATATGTAGAAAAAAGAAGAAACCAAACACCTCACAAAATGGAATTCATGCGTTATGCTATGGACCTCCTAATTGCTCTCCGATATTTTCTTGTGGTTGCTTTTTACCTTAAAAACTTCAAATACAATGATTATTTACGGTTTTTAAAAATGAGTATATCGTTATGGCCTCTCGACTTTCAGAATTTAGAGAAAAAATCTTTTCGACATTCTTCCTGCTCTTTGAAATGCTTTGACTGTAAAACATTGGTGCTCAAAAATGTTTTGCATACGTATTGAGAGAGAATCTTAAAATACAGAGATAAGCAAAACTATGCGCACCAGATTTATTTAAATTTAATAGAAAGAAATTGAGTTGGTTGTAAAACATTTATAATAATGCAGTCAAAACTAAATTTTCTAATTTTTTTTGGCTTTTAAAATTTTAACTTTTTAAAAATTTTTAAAAACAGTAAGAATTGGAAGTTTTCCAATGTTACTATAAAAAAAATTAAGTGTGAACTCCGAGCATGTTTGTATATTAAAAGTAAGAATTATATCTAAAAAAACTGCACTAAAATCTTGTAAATTTATGCTTTTATGAAAGTTTCGCATTAAAAAATTTGTTTTAAGTTTATTACTTATCCTGCACACTGTATTTGAAACAAGATCAACTCATCTTCCGTACATGTGCAACTAAATTAATGAGCGTAAAAAACAAAGGGGTGGGGCTTCTAAACAATTGTTTGCCTGAATGAGCATCACTGCTGTAAAACAAATACTTGCATGTGCCCGTGCAGAAAACTGAATTGCCAAATTGGTTTTTTTTTCTTGCGAAGACAATAGAATGAAGCAATTTGTTTTTTAATTCTGTTTTTTCTTTTTACCCACTTACAACTACAATTCGAGTCGGAAAGAACCCAACCAATCGTAGGGCGATGTAAGAAAAGATAAACTGACTGTTTATTGTTGGTGTTTTGTTTAATCTTTGATATTGTTACAAGTGAGACTTTGAGTGTTTAGAATTCTTATTCGCTTTAGGGTTTTATTTGTATAATATTTTTAGCTTTTCTAAAATCTTTGGAAAAGGTTTCCTGGTGATCTGGCCTAAGCAACCAGTGAAATGCGCATAGAGGCTAGCTTTCCCTCAACAATAAATTTCGGTGTATTTATCAAATATGGAAAATTGGGAATTTAGCACGTCATAAAAAAATCTTAATAGTAAATTTTGTATTCCCGTAAATAACTTTGATAAATTGATTATCATTGCCCACTCCCAACTGAATGGAAATCATCTTGCCACAGTCCATTTGACAAATATTCCATATATAGAATTTGTTTATTTGTGATTTAAGTTTATAATGCTTGGAGTCATTCTAATAAAATTTATTTACCCTCTTTAAACCATAGATAATGATAAAATGGAATTTAATTGCAGTTGAATGTTAGTAATCTAATTTCTTATTTTCCATCCCTAACTATCATGCAATATTGCGAATATTTTTCAATGTGCAAATTTAGCGTACTAAATAAGGCATTCGGTCAAGCTCTTTTCATTTACAAAAGAATATTATCTTGCAAGTACATCCTATGGTATATACAAAAAATAATTTTCTCTTTTTTGTTTTATAATTAAATTAGGATAATTATTTATTCTTTTAATTAGTTAAATGAAGAGGATGAATTTGGAAAAAGTGTGGAAATAAAAAACTCAGAACATCCTTTGCCATCAAGTAAATTAAACTTTAAAAATCCAGTGCTGCAAACAATTTGAAGCAATTAATAATTGCAAGCGCAATGAAAAAAAATACTTTAACAAAACTTAGACTTAAATGCACTACTTAGTGTAAATAGCAAAATAGCACATGCTTTTAAATTAAAAACAGTTTTACAAAATTTCATTTAATATTTTTAGCTTAGATTGAACTATAAAAATAATTAATAATTCTAGCTGTGTGTATCGAATTCGATACATCATACAGTGGATTGGAAATAATTTACATATTAAACAATTTTGTTCCAAAGTTTAAATAGATTTATTGATATTGATTCATGTTATAAAAATTCGTTTACATTGTTACATTTCTATGTCGTGTTAATGCAATACACGCAAATGTTGTTATGTAGCAGCATGTTTTCCGTTGCAGCATGTCTTTTAATAGAGGTAACAAGTAGACGATGTCAATTTATTCTTGTTTTCTCCTTACTGGTAGCATTTTTGTCATCTACCACGTTTTAATTTAATTTAAAGAATCAGTCAAAATTTTCATCGAATAAAAAAAACATTATGCACGCAGAGAAAAAACCTTCAACCAGACCATTTTAAAGAAAAGTTTAAACATATTATGTTTAATTTTACAAAATTTTTGTCACCGACAACCATATTATGGTTAAATTAGTCCTCAATTATGGTTTCCTCTAAATATTTTATGGTTAAATATGACAAAAATATGTTTTTAATTAACAATGTTCCTCTTTTCTAAGAGCTATGGTTAAAAACCAACCCTGATATCATAATTGTTAAACATATTTTAGAAATTATTAACTATAACATGTTCGAAGGCAGCCATAATATGGTTTTTTGCACCTATTACCGAAATGATTATATAGATTAATAAAAATTGTAAAAATTTTAAATTGTGAGTATTTCTTTTTCTCAATGACATTTTTAATTTTAATAAAAATCGAAACATGTCATGGTAACCTGCCGGCCAGGTGGCCCGAGCCACGTCAAGAATGAAAGATTATCAATAACAATTTTAATTGATTTTCATGTTGTAAAATTCCTTTCTTCATAAAAATAATTTAATGAAAATTAAATTTCATGAACTTAAGCCTAATTAAAAATAATAAAAAAAATTGTCAAAAAACGTTGTGTTAATTGATTTAACAAAATATAGCTCAGGTTTTGACAATTCCCAACAACAATTCTTCAATTTTAAACTGTTTTATTTTAAACGAAAAAATCATTTCAAAACAACTAAAATGTTAACTAGTTTAAAATTAGATTTTTAATTTTCTTTCAACAAAAAAAAAAAAAATTGATTCAACTATCACATTAATACGCTGTATCCAAATTAACCCCCTTCGAATCATCTGGGCCAGATCCTTCCATGCTGCCTGCAGCAAGCGGGGAAATCCATCACTTCTCAGCTGTCAAGGATCTTTCGATCCAGTTTACTGGCGTGCAATGTGCAGGTGCTATGGAAGGAGGTTAAAGTGGTCTTCGTACCTAAGGCAGTGAGCAGGTCTGAACAATTGCTTAAGTCTTACAGACCAATAAGCCTTATCACGTTTTTCCTAAAGACCATGGAAAAACTCAAAGACCAATTTCTAAGGGATGAATATCTTTCGGTAACTCTGATACATCGCTTTCAGTTTGCATATCAGTCTTTTGTTTGGGCACGATTGAGAAGGCGCTGGATGCAAGGCAAATAGCTTTGTGTGCGTTCATCGACATTCAAGGTGCCTTTGACAATACTTCCTATGACGCTCTGCTCTAACAAGGAAAGGTGTTCCAGTTATTATAAGAAACTGATTGAGGGAAATGCTTGTGTCAAGGGTGATCAAGTTGGATCTATGTAGTTTATCGAAAACTATTGAAGCAATCAAAGGTTCTATCGCCACTTCTGTGTACCCTGGCCATCGAAGAGCTATTGGTTCCTTAATGACCTGGGTGTCCGAACTTATGGATACGCTGACGATCCAGTTATATCTGTGACTGGATTCGATGACGAAACTATTTCGGGAGGGATATATGCCTGCCATAGACTCTTCGGAAAGACATGGGGGATGAAGCCTAGAATGTTCTACTAGTTTTTTGTTACGATAATAAGACCGATCTTGACCTATGCCACCCTAGCGTGATACTTGACAGGGCTTATCGCCTGATCTGCGTATCGATCACTGGCACCATGAGGTTCTGGTCCACTCCGGCTTTGGGAGCGATCCTGCACATATCTGCCAAGGAGGAGGCCTGCAGGAGTGCAAGCAGGATGCCGCGCATTGCTGAATACGGGGAAATTCTTAAGAATGATCCATTCATCCTGGTTGGTGATGATATGCTGCCTAGTCTGATATTGGATAGTAATTTTAATGTCCACATACCTGACAGGGACAAATAGGCGGAACAGCCCTGGTGGCGCAGGCGCGCGGACAAGGTCTGGTTCACCGACGGTTCGAAACAGATGAATGGGGATACCGAGGCAGGCATTATTTGCCCGTGTTTCCAAAGGGGCTTACCAATAGGCAACCATCCTGCAATCTTCCAGGCGGAGTTTTCGCCATTTCCATATGTGCTGGAGAATGTCTGAGGAGGAGGGCAAAGGGATTGAGAATATTTATAATGTCGGATAGCCAGGCCGCTCTTAGAGCCTTTCGTCGGCGTCCTTGCTGGTCACATAACCGGGCCTTTGCAAACCTGGTCCGAACGGGAATTCCTTCACATATGGATGCTGGATTTAGGCAATCCGAGTTTTGTGACTAGGTCACGTAGCAGGGCGAGTAGGCTACTTCTGCTTAAGAAGGCGAAACTTAGACTACTAGTTGTCTTGTTTGCCTTTTAAACTAAAAAGTTAATTGTATTGGCGTATATGGTGTTCAATTTCATAAATTAATAATTAATTTTTTTCTGTGTATGTTGATCTGTGCCAACAAGGAATAACAAGTTATCTCGATTTCGGCAATTGCCCAGCAGAGCATTTGTAATTTTAAAAAACCGTTGCCAAAAAGCCAGTAAATTATTTATACACGGATAGAAGTTTATTATTTTCTAATGTAATCAATTTCGTTTCTTAAAACAAGAAAATCCAAAATCCACAAAAAATTTTTTGCTTTTAACTTATTTTGTTCGTATTTAGTAAAATATTTTTAAATAAAGAAACATTTTCTCATGATCAAAAATTCACGTTTTTGGTATATGATCAAAAATTTCATTAAACAAGAAATTCAAAAGTTGCTAGTTTTTATATAAAATAAGAAAGATATTTCAAGCTGCATTTATTTAATATTAGTCTGGTTTTCTTGATTTTTTTGTTTCTTGCATCAATGCTAGTGATATGAGTTTAATTCAGGGACCGTAACAGTTATGACTTTTTTCATATAAGTCAGATGAAAAGAGTTATATATATATTGATTTTTATTTTTTCGAGCATAAATAAAAGTTATTCTCTAAGTAAATGTACGTGTTTTAATAATTTAGATGACTTTAATAATTATTTTAATGTGCATAAGGAATTCCAAGGATAATTACACACTAAAATAAAAATTTAAAGTCAACTAAATTATTAAATCACGTTCATTTACTTAGAGAATAACTTTTATTTATGCTCGAAAAAATAAAAATCAAAAACCAACAGTAATTTTTGTTCAAAAAAATAAAAATTAAAAAATAACTGTTAAGTTTGATCGAAAATATAAAAATCAGAATTATAAAAATCAATATATTTTTTCAGTGACAAGTGCATGAGGAACATTATGGTATACTTGAATCAGTTTTTCGACATTTACTTCTATACGCTTTTTTTGTTTTAACCCTTCTTTGCATGACTTTTTCTTTTCTTGTGAAAAAAATCACAGAGATGTAATTTATGCTCTAGATTAAGGAAAAAATATTTAAAAATTTTTAATTATAAATAAAAAGTATTAAATATGTAAAACAACAGTATGATGGAAATTTCCATCACCATGCAAATTCGCATGTCAAGCTCAGTACTAAATAAATGAAAATCAAAATTGTTTTGTATCTTTTTTAATTCCAGGTGATAATTCAAAAAACAAAGTACATACAACTTGAAGCCCCATTTGTGTGGCTTATTTGGTAGGTATTGTTTAAGAAAGTGACCTATCTTTGTAGAGCACATCTGCTTATCTACAGAAAGTCTTTGATCCGTTGGAACTGTGGAGAACCTCTCATTTAGATACGTGATTATAGGACGGATTTTGTAAAGCCTGTCATGTTCTGGATGTCCTACAGGTTTATGATGTTCATTGTTGCTGAAGTGTAGTGATAGTTTTATCTTTTCGAACTTGTTAAGAGGCATTGTTGAAGAAATTGGTTGATATCCATAATTTGGTGACCAGTACGATCTTGTGCTGGGAAATTTCTGCACAGACATGTATAAAATTATACCAAAAAACCTGTTAATGTCGGCTTCAGTATAAGTTGAGGATGAATTGGGATTCTTTTGTATTATATATAAATTTGTTTCTTCGACAATCATATTAATCATATCATTTGTAAAAAAGTGAGTAAAGCACTGGTATGGGGTCTCCAGTTGTGAAACTTCGTTTGAAGAGCTTTCCAGGAAAGCAATTAAATCTTTGTTGTACACCATATTCTTTTTTTTTCCAAACTAATTGTCTTTTGTCAAAAGGAAAAGTTAACGATCTGTGTGGAGCAACTGATTGCAAGGCTTCCTAATTACTTATAACGTCCTCTTCTACGATAGGAGAATCAGATTCGCCAATTATATCTATTTCATCATTGTCACCATTTTCCTCCTGCAACAACCGCACAATTTCATCAGCACCGTTCTCGTCGTCAGAATTTTCGGTATCAAGGTCATCTTCTGATAGCCAACCGTCCTCCAATTGAGCCAAGTACGCTTCAATATCTTTTTCATCCATTTTTGTCTAAAAAAACGAACATAAAGCAGGTTTACTATAAATGCATTTTCACCGTACATTACAAGTGAAGCAATTGCATAATGATGTAAATTTCTGTCACATAGTTTTTCATGATTTCTTTGGGTATTTCGAAATCAATTGCACAGAATATTACTAAAATAATAAAAACAAACCTTTTTTCCACTCAGTTAAAGTTTTTTGTCAAACAAAAGTTTCAAATCAGCTTTCGAAAAATTGCAATAATTTTGCTTGTTTTTTTTTTAACTTAGCAAACAGCGGAGTTACGAGACAAAACCAATAAATTTAAATGTTATGCTTCTTCTTTTTTTTTACCGCTATGATTATTTGTATACAATAGTGATGAGAAATGATGTTGACAGCAACCAATTTACATTAGACCTGTTTGTGTTCGTTTTCTTCTTTAATAAATATTATGATGGAAATTTCCATCACCATGCAAAGAAGGGTTAAAATTCCAATATAACTGTTATTTTCGGTACCTGGTTTAATTCAATTAATTTTTATTTGAATCGACATGTTAAACATAGCAATAAAATGTTTCTTATTATATCCTTCACTACAGGGGGAAAAGGGTATATATGTATATTAGTTTGTCATTCCGTTTGTAATTTCGACAATATTGATATTGGACCCTATAAAGTATATATATTCTGGGTCCTTATGAGGAGCGAAGTTGATTCAACGATGTCCGCCCGTCTGTCCGCCCGTCTGTCCGTCTTACGTTTGATATATGTATGGCTAGGTTGTTTTACATTTATGTCACATATAGTCCACCATTTCTTGCTATTGCAATTCAGCTCCATTGATCCATAAATGACTGAGATTTGAGCAAAAACCATGATTGCCTCTAATTTTTGTCATAAAATCTCTTTTGTTGTTGTTGTAGATTTTTTATTTTGTTACACATAACAAATGCACATAAATGTAAATGATTTGCCGCCTTAAGCCTGGTACTCTGTTCAACATTTCATGTGAAATGCTGTCAAAACGCATATGAAAAAAACTTGTGCGGAATATCTATGAAATAATGTTGATAGAGTTGTACTCTGTTCATATTGTGGAAAAGTTCCGAAATGTTTCTGGCAACATTTTTTTACAACTGCGAAATAATGTAAGCTGCATATATTTCACGTGGAATTTTAAGCAAATACAAATAAATATGAACTGATTATTTAAAAAGAAATAAAAAATTAATATAACACAACCGGTAGCAGTTTTTAATCCATATTTACTTTCTTTTTTATTAAATTTTTTATTAAAAAAATAAATTTTAGTAAAATAAATGTGGGGTTTGTTTACATACGCAAAACAATGTCGCATACATAACATGAATAAAAACGTCAAATTGTACAAACTCACAAGATAGGTAACACTGATACATGTCAAAATTTTCGTGTGAAATTAAAAATGTTGCTCAACATTTTTCACAAATTTGAACAGAGTACTAAGCTTTAATAGGGAAAAGTATTTTAAACGAAAAAATTTATTTGTTCTGTTTGATAATGTGCGTGAGTGTTCTAAGACGCTGCATTACATTAGGTGAAGGGTATTAAATAATATGCACAGCCTTCTTAATTGTTTTTTTTTTTTTTATAAAGTTTACAAATACAAACAAGACTAATAATTATAACATCGTTTTAACATCTTGCAATTAAACTTGTTTATACATAAACATATTTGGTTTTCTTTAAACATTTATTACTTATACTATTTATTACAACAATATTGAACGTTAACGTTTGCATGGAGTATTTTCTTTGAAAAACAATCAGGCTTATTAATATTTTCCATATAAAAGTCTTAACGAATGTTTACGTTCGAAATTGTTAAAGAGGCAGTTTATTTATTAGCATTTCGCGGAAAATCCGTTTCGCAAGAACTGTTAAAAATAGCTTAACTTAAAATTTTCCTTAAACAAGAGATGCTTTCTGATTTTACACAATTAAAGAGGTATTTACCCTATTTTTTATAATATACCAACCTCTTGTGTGCTGGGCAAGTTTTTGTGCTTATTTCTTATTAAATAAATGTTTGCCTAACAGCGTATTTTTTGCAGCATCAATATATTAAAAAGAAGTTATGATTTTGAACCCACACCATTATAGTGGAGAGGGGGGTGGGTATAATTCGTTTGCGCCAATGAGCGAAATACCAAAAAATATTGGTCCAAAAATTCAAATATTGGTACCAATCGACTCAGAAAATGATTCGATGTTCGTCCGTCCGGCTGTCTGTTCATGTAAACCTTGTGTGCATAGTTAAGGCCGCAATGAAATTCGCAGAAATCTGAAAGTGCTTTTAAATTGTGCTCAAACCCCTTCTTTTTATGTTGCTATTTAGAATAAGTGTGGCCATATTGGAATATAACTCCTGTATAAATACCGCTCCCGAAAATAGCTTTTAATTAGGGACGAAACGATACGTCTTTTTTTCGATACGATACCGATACTAACTCAAAAAGAAATATCGGCGATACCGATAACGATACGAATATTAAATTTAATTTCAAGGTAAATTTAATAAAATTCACGTAGGCTTATTTCTTTTTCATACAAAATTACAGTGTACGAGATTATTAATATGTTAAACTAAAATGAAGATTTTTGTTAAAAAAAACAAATTATTTCGCAATTCCGCTGAAGGCAGACCTGCAATGGAAAATAATCTCCCAGGTGTTACTGAACTTATTTAGCTATAACATTTAATTGCGCCAGTAATAAATATGCTTCTCTAAGTTGTATCTAAGCTTCTGCTTTAGCTGAACCACAGCGTACGATGAACAGAGGATAATTCTTCTCTAAATTTTCTTTTAAGATTTTCAAAAACGCTTCAAAGGTCAGTTCTTGTAGGCTTATCAGAACATTTACAAGGTGTAGCAGTGACCTTGTCTTCAACACTTTCGGTATGTAGAGCCATGTTAAGTGGCTCAAAAAACGTTTTTTCAATCAATTGTCTTTGACAATTTATAGCTTTGTATCGCAGGTCAAGAATTTAAACAATAGATTTCATTATTCTCTAAACCCTCAAATCTTTCATTAAGAGCTAATGCTACGTTAGTCGCCAGTTTTTGGAACTCTGAACTATTCTGCATTTCAGTTTATTCATTTATGGTATTTTGTAATAATGTTCCAAGGCTGTTAACTAGCGAAATAGCTCCAGAATATATAGCAATGGCTTTGCATGTCAATTTTGTGGTCTCTTCGAAGTAGGCCAAAATTTTCAGCAAAATATTTTTACAAAAATCATTAAAATTAGCAGAAATATCTTAAAACGTACAAATATATATAAGACTTATCAATGGAAAACGTTTAGCTATTATGGTGCAAAGCAAAACATCTAAGCCTGCAGGTCCACACCAAGCATTCAATGCGTTTATGGATCTGTCCGAAAAGTTGTAGTGTAATAATAATATTGACAAGTTACACAACAAACAAACACGTAGAATGCATATACATACTTATGAGCAGGGAAACTATAAATATGCCATTGCATGTTTTTCCTTGTAAGACCAATGAAGGCAGAAACAATTTATTTATCCGTTTTAGAGCTTTTTATGAATTTTGGCATCGGTTTGTTGCATATTTCACCGTTTGCAGCATTTTTTTTTTGCATAATTTAGTCAAAAGATCCTTTTTGCAGCATTTGTTAGGTTTATAGCGCATATTTTACCTTTTTAAGGCATATTTTGATATATATTAAATTTTTTTAGATGCCTACAGAAGCTTTCGCAGCAAATACGACATCTACATTCAATTTTTACTCTAAAATTGTAAGGCAAAGTAGGTTGTCTTTAAGGATAAATGTTGTGCAATTTGTATCTAGACCAATCTTTCAGTATTCTGATCGACTCAGAATAAGTTTTTAAAGTGATCTAACGATGTCCATTCGTCCGACTGGCTGCTTGTCTGTCCATTTAAGCCTTGTGCGCAAAGTACAAGTTTCAATTATGTGGATAATTTGATCAAATATGGATGAAGTCTATTTAAATGGTGAGAATCGGTCTATAATTTCACTTCCAAATTAGACTCTTTGTGTCTGCAAGCTATTTAATTATGATGTTTTTTGTAATTTAATTCGTCCTAAAAATATTTTACTGCAAATTAAATTATTTTCGAATCGATTCACATTTGCTCAATGCTCCTTAAATAGCATTAACTTCCTATTAAATGTTAACATATGTTAACAATTTAGTGACTGTACCTAAAATCCCTTTAAAACCCATATGGATGGTGATATCAAGATAACATTCGGCGCAAACATCACTTATATGAATTTTAACCTAATATGAACTTAAGCGATTATATTTGTAGGTTTTTTTTTAAATTTTGATATTCAACTGTTGAATATTGTGTCTTCATATGAGACATTTTTAATTTTTAAGGCATATTTTCAACATTCTTCAGGGCATATTTTCGGATTTTTTACTGCATAATTAATGCGCATAAAACTCGTTTTTTAGAGCACATTTCTGGTTTCCCTGCTTATGAGCATTATGTAGAATTTCTTTCTACTCTAAATTAAAATATGCGTTAAAAGATTGATGTTAACTTCCATTTTAAGATATAAAAGACACAATTTATTATACTGTTTGATTTTATGCTCTGCTTTAAATGTTTCATTGCTCTTAATGGTTAAGCAAAAAATTAGCATTGAAAATCCAATTTTTGGTTCCAAAAAACTATAAAAAATAGTATTGCGGTATCGGCAGTAAAATATCGCCGATACCGATATTTTTGTTACTTCACTACTTTTAATGTCATTACTTATGTTGGAATTGACATAAAATTTGGTGACGATAACATTAATAATATTGTTGATGGGATAACTTATCCTATTCGCGTTTCACTGGTTGCTTAGGCCAGATTTATGAAACTTCATCCATAAAGATTTTAGAAAAACTGAAGATATTAAACCAAATAAAACTGTTAAACGTATGAGACTTATAAGCAACAGTTCTACTTGTAACAATATCAAAGTTTAAATAAAAAACATCAACAATAAACAGTGAGTTTATCTCATCTTACATTCCCCACTACAATTGATTGGAATTCTCCCAACATTAACTGTAGTTGTAAGTTGGTTAAGAAAAACAAAATGAAAGCAAAAACAAATTTCAAGAGCATGTTGCCAGTTAGTTTTGTCAGGCCGTGCACTGCCAGTTTATTATCAAAATATCAATAATAATTAGATTATTTTTTAAGCGAAAAAAATGGGACACACTTAAAAAAATATTTCTGTAAATACTGTGGCTTGACCAACCATTCTTTCTAAGTAATGTTTGCACAGTTGACGCGATAAACTAAAAAATACTAAATTTGGCTTTTATATGTATATTTTATATTGTTGATTGGTCTGTGCGATGATTAGTCAGTTTAATTACACTCTGAAAGTCGAAAATTCAGGTGTTTACAGTTTTGCCTGACTGGCTCGAGTATTCGAAATATTCGCATTCATGTTTTTTTTTTTTTTCACTAACGATTCAATGCAGACATTAATCTTTTCTATGGTGCAAAGCAGGATATCGGTCGCACTTAAAAACAAAAAAATTTCGCTGTACACAATTTTATTCAATGTTTTATATGAAAATAATAACTCTCTAAAAAGCCATACAAGTCAATCAAGACAAAAATCCTTGCGTAAGTATTTCGCACTTGTTGGGATTCACAATTTTTAAGTTACCTGCAGGAAATGTGAATGATAATTAATTCACAGGTGACTTTGTCACCAGTACTACTGAACGGTAGACCATACAAGGACTTATGCTTTATACACTTCGCATGTAGTTTTCATTGAAATTTCACTATTGAAGATTTCCAGACACTTGATCATATATATGTTCTAGTGTTATTTCAGCTTTTATAAGCACTAGCAAACTAATAAATTTAAAAGCCAAAAATACATTAATGAATTTCATTGAATTAATCCAATCCAATAAAATTGTATTATTAGGAAGGTGTGAGTGAGTGCGTGTGGAAGGGTCTATAATACAATATGAAAAAACTAGCAAATCAACTTAAATACCATTAATAATTTTTTTATTACTTTTTTTTTGGCTATCCTTAACCAGTAACAAGAGTAATTTGGCTGTATTTTGTGCTTTCACTAATTATTTAATTATCATAGTATCTCGGTTTAATGACGAAGTTAATTACTTCTTATTAATTAAAACTTTATTAGCCATGAAATTAAATGACCAGTAAAACTAAGTATTGTTGTGTCATCATTGAAGAGGTTTGGAGACTGCTACCTCTGTATTTGTTTATGGATTTTATAAGTTAAAAGTATCTTAAAATTTGATGCATGTTTATATGTATCTGAGTAGGAGAAAAGTTTAATAAATATAATAATTAATAATCAAAGTGACCAAAATCTTAACAATGTCACATCAAACTTTCTCATCATACATTTTAAACAGATTAGTGTTTAGTATAGTACAACATCGTATCCTTAATTTCTCACAAATTTCGTTATTTTCTAGCAAAAACTTTAAATTAAAGTCAGGCATATTTGTGAAACAAGCAAAGAGATTCAAATCGAGATTTTTGTTTGTACATTTTTTGTCTGACACTCATTTTTGATTAGAAATATTTGGATAATTTCCAATCTATAGCTGCTTATGGGCATGGAGGTTTTCTTACCAGGATACAGAATACGTCTAATAAATTAGTTCTTAAACGAACTAAAACTAAGAACTTAGCCAATTGCATATTGGTATACATTTTGCCATCCCATTTATATAACAACGGTAGCTTTCAAAAGTAAGAGGCAGTCGTAGGTTTTTGCTCATATTTCAGCAATATGTAGACCGATCAGGCTAAATTTCAATATCAATTTTTAACGGAGAATATGTGACATAAGTAGTTATATACCAACCAAGTACCGACCATTTCTGGAGTCACGGGAGAAACAATTTCAGCAGACATACAGACGGACATCGTTAAATCAACTTCGCTCTACATAAGATCCCAGAATTTAAATAGTTTATAGAGTATAAATAGGACCAATATTTGAAAAAATACCATCGAAATGAAAAACTCTCCACCTGTGATGAAGGCTTTAAAACCCAGTAAGATCTCTACATTAAGTATATGGGCATTTCCATTTTGACGTGCCGTCATATTTGTACCACAAAATGTAAAAAAAGTAAATTAAGAAGTCAAATTTGTAAAAAGGGTTTTTATATATACAAAGTAATGAAGTGGCACTATATTCAAAAAGAACCTTTTTTAGTAAACTTTGGACCTATATAGATAAATTTTTAAAGCTTTCTTATTTAAAAATCTTTGTTTATTTTAAGGTACATAACGAAATTTTCATCGAAAAGTCTACTTTTTTTAATTTAACGCTAGAATGCAAATAAGGTGTATTTAAGGACCGTGTTGTTCAACCGTTATCCCTTTTGTTACTAAATGTAGAGCAAGTTGCGCTTTACACCAAAATATAAAAAAGTAAATTACATCATTATTAAATTTCTTTACGTTAATAAATCATGGAATGACCTTAATCAATGACGTGCATTTTTACCGCAGCATCAAATCTGCACTTCAGTGTTTTCACTGTTTTTTCATGATCCTCTTTGTTACTAAAAACTCTTTCAGTTTCTTTACAATAATTCTTTGCCCAATGGAAGATGCGATTTTGGTGAAAGCACTAGAGGCTTTACTTCTCTGCATTTCTTTTGGCAAATTTTGAGACAGATTTTGCTAAAACCAAGAGGTAATAAGTTACATGAATGAGAAAGAACACCTGTTTGGCCAAAATATTGGTGCAAATTTTATCCAAAACGGAAGAAATCGATTTCACTTGACATTATCCTCCATATATATACACAAGCTAACAAGTTTGAAAACTATTTAAGCCCCATGGACAATCATGAACCCGACAAAACAAAGTTATGTTATGATGTTAACACTCATGTAAGAGTTCTGTGGGCCAAATAATATCTAGATAAGTTCGCGAAATATCTAGATAATATATGGGTCGAAAAAGATACTTAGTAAAAACTGATTTTTCCACATTCGTTTGATGTTTAATGGCTTCATTGTTTCATTTAATCCCACAAAAAAATTCTGATGGAAAAAGCTTCTTAAAATGCATAGTTGCCTTTCAGACAGGCTCAAATTTAAAATTTTTGCTTGGCCAAAGTTTATCGTTTTATCTAGCACCCTCCAAAAATATTCCAATTATTTGTCATACCCTTTGTTAGTGTTAGAGAGGTAACAAAAACCGATACTGATGCCGATATATCGGTATCATCGATACTTTGCTGTCGTTTGATAGTACTTTTTATACATATTTTAAGGAGTAGTTTTTAACAAAAAAATTAATTTTCTATTCATATTTTTGGTTAGAAATAACGCATTTAAAAGGGGAGCATAAAATCAAAACAGAATAATGAATTGTTTCATAGTAAATAAAAATAAATCAACGGAGATGGTGAATAGTTCCACAATTTAGCGGCTGACAGCGTTGGATATAAATCAAAGATTTGAGGCTTTAGAAAATAACGACACCTATTGTTTATCTATTATTCTTGACCATCGATGCAGTACTCGAATATTTCAAAGATAATTGGCTTTAATCAAATCGAAAAAAAGTAAGGTTAGGTTGAGTTAGGTTAAGAAGGGTTATGCGCCCAAGGGCACACCTCCACTCGGAGACCATTATGGTCCATTGTGAATCCCTTCAATAAGAGAACACAGTAAAGAAAATAAGTATAAGATGGATAGAATCAAGAAAGATAGAAAGTTAGTAAGTTGTAAGATCCCGCGTAGAACTATTGACCCCTCTACAGTCCCCTCAACAGAAACAACCGCACTATTTCCCTGACAAACCCCAGTAGATCCGCCGGACCACCCCAGTTCGTCGTGAAACCTATCTCCTAGCCATTTCTGTCTGAGGCCCTGCATCCTGGGACAATGGCACAGTACATGCTCGATCGTCTCCAGCTCCTCTGAATCATCGCACAATCTGCAGAAGTCCGGTATGGCGTTGTCCCATCTGCCCGCAAAAGCCCTTACAGGACAATGACCCGTCAAGAACCCTATAAGCGTTCTAAGACTACCCCTATCCAATCCCAGTAGAACCCTGGTTGCCCCCGAGTCCAATCTTGGCCATAGTGCCCTGGACACCCTGCAATCCGTTCTGTTCCCCCAGGATCGGTTAACGTTATCACGGAATTTCTCCCGTATCAACCCATAGTAGTAACATAGGGGGGCTTAACCCCCCTATCCCTTACCGCTAAGTCCAGATTCGAACATGTTACTTGAAATGTTATTACATTTCGAAAGTGTTGAAAACACGGTTTTATGATTGCAATAAAATAAGTTTGATCCAAATTTAATCTAAATTCCAACATAATAAGATGGTTTATGGGCACAATGACCCTATTCCGAAAAGAAGCCTTTGCGGAGCCTATGTGAATGTATGGACGAATTCGCCCCATCAATAGGATTGTGCCAATTAGAACCTATGGTGTTACAAATGCATAATACCCTCTCTACTATTGAGGTGTGGGTATAAAAATGAGTCTTCTTAAATTTTGATAATTTTATCTTGCATTCAAATTGAAAATGCGTATCGGTGTTGGTATCGATATACCCAGAGAAAAAACATGTTTAAATGTTCACCTCCAACAAAACAATTTTTAAAGAAAATTCTAAACATATTATGATTCATTTAACAATATTATTATCACAGACAACCATATTATGGTTGAATTAGTCCTCCATCATGAAGCCACAACCATATCATGGTTGCCTCCAAACATGTTATGGTCAAAAATAACAAAAACATGTTTAACACTTATAATAGCATTTGGAGGTGACCATATTTACGCATGTTTTTCTCTGCGTGTATCGACGATATTTTCTTTTGAGTATCGGTATTGGCAAAAAGGGGTATCGTTACATCCTTAGATAGAATAGTCATGTCGACCGACCCCTTTGCGCGAAATTTTCGTATGTTACAAAAACCAAATTCTTGTATCTTTAAATTTCGAAGAAGATTGCATCAAAAACTCAATTTTATTAAAATTGGAATATACGATAATTACGCGCAAAGGGGTCGATGTATAAGACCTATTCCCGGTCAAGGTACAATTAAAGGCCTGGTACTCAGTTTTTCGTGCGAAATGTTGTCAAACTCAATATAAAAACAGTTTATGCGAAATGCAAAGAAAATAATGTTGATAGAGTTGTGCTCTATTTATGTTGTGAGAAACATTTGAAATGTTTCTGGCAGCTGTGGGCCAAAAATGGCGGAAAAGATATAAGAAATTAAAACTTTTCGATATTTTAACAATTTTGAGGCACCACTATACGCAGCTTTTTCGCTTTAGTTTTTTCACCCTTTTTATCTCCTTGTATATAACTGCAATTGTTCCGAAGACAGGACACAAAATTTGAATTGGTTTCCGATTAAAATTGCATGTTCCTTGAAAAAATCATGTTTAAGGAATCACTAGCAAGTAAGTTATATTGACAGTTTACAGTTGTATGTATAACAAGTTTTTCTTTCTTCATAATTTTAATTGTTTTAAACTATTTGCACATGGTTATTGTCTCTTAATTTAAGAAAAGTATATCTTAATGTTATTAAACAATTTTTAATTCAAAAATTAATTCTTTATACATTTTCAAAAGTTTGTTTAAGAAACAAAAGCATGAAAGTAGCAGAATTAAAAAAAAAAAATATTCTATCAAATTTGTATGCTCTTTGTTCATTTTCTTTTTGTTTATATGTATTTCGCAACGTTATGATTACCGATCCAACTTTTAGTTAGGGATTATGAGAAGGGTATCCGTGTAATTTCCGGGAGTTAACAAATTCGTTTGGATAGTTGACGACATCGTTCTGAGAAGAAACGGAATCCAACGATTTATACGTCTTCAACTCAACGGTTTCACTTTGAATCTTAAATTTCAATTCTTTGTTTTTTCTTACGAAGAAAAGAATGAAGCAGTTTGTTTTTTATTTTTTTTTCTTTTAACCCACTTACAACTACAATTCGAGTCGAAAAGAACCCAACCAATTATAGGGGGATGTAAGAAAAGATAAACTCACTGTTTATTGTTGGTGTTTTGTTTAAGCTTTGATATTGTTACAAGTAAGACTTAGAGTATTTATAATTCTAATTCGCTTTAGGGTTATATTTGTTTAATACTTTTGGCTTTTCTAAAATCTTTGGAAAAGGTTTCCTGATGAGCTGGCCTAAGCAACCAGTAAAATGCGCATAGAGGCTAGCTTTCCCTCAACAATAAATTTGCAGTGTATTTATCGAATATAAAAAATTGGGAATTTAGCACGTCATACGGAAATCGTATTAATAATCAATTTGTTGACATCAACGTTTTTCGCAGCCAATATAGCACGTTCGCTCAACAATCATGATTTCTGTAGTTTTGTGTAATGTTTGGAAACAACTTTCGGATGAGTTCGGACTTTGATTCGGTGAACTGGCAGAAATCGCCAGGAAATTGCATACAGCCGGTCGAAATATCCACCGGGATTTTTCCGTTTCCTATGTCCAGAAATTGTTTGGAAAATACGTTTTGAGATTGATTGTTCTGCAGCTCGACCCGCATGTTTAGAATCAATTTGAGCTTCCTGATGTGTTTCCACAAAGCAGACGACTACAAACATGCATTTTGTTCATCGGCGGGCGTTGGTCGTGGTATCACTGGCAGTTTTTGCCGATTTTCTTAAAATTACTGAAAACGAAAAAAATTTGCCAAATCGGTGCAACTGTTTTCCGATTTTAGATAAATAGAAAAAAGTGGGTTAAAGGTAAGCGTTGCAAATTTTCCATTCGATGAAAACTTAAAATGGATTAATACGAACATTTGAAAGAAAAATTAGTCAAATCGATGGAGCCGTTTTCTGATTTTAGGTAAATCGAAAAAAGGGACAAAATTTTCTTTCAGTAAAACCTAAGTTGGACCATGGCAATCATTAGAAATCGTCCAAATGGGTCCAGCCATTCTCAACTGATGCAATGACCAACGAACAATATTGATTTTTATTTATATAGATAAGTTACAGTATAGATACTGAACAGACCCTTTTATTACTTTTAAATATTTCGAAAATTTTTTAGAATTGAATAGAATACAAATTATTTAAAACTAGCTGACCCGACAGACATTGTCCTGTCCAAATTAGGAAAAATGTTTGCGGTCGATTTTTAAAATCCGTTAAAAAGATACGAACATTTAAAAGAAAAATTAGTCAAATCGATGGAGCCTTTTCTGATTTTAGGTAAATCGAAAAAAGTGGGCGTTAAAGTAGGCGGGGCAAAATTTTCTTTCTGTCAAAACCTAAGTTGGACCATGGCGATGATTTTAAATAAAACATCGTCCAAATTGGTCACGCCGTTCTCAAGTTATGCGCTTAATAGAAAAAGTGGGCGTAAAAGTAGGTGTAGTAAATTTTTCTTTCGATGAAAACTTAAAATGGATTAATACGAAAATTTGAAAGAAAAATTAGTCAAATCGATGGAGCCGTTTTCTGATTTTAGGTAAATCGAAAAAAGTGGGCGGGACAAAATTTCCAAAAAAAAAAATCCGTAAAAACCTAAGTTGGACCATGGCGATGATTTTAAAGAAAACATCGTCCAAATCGGTCAATCCGTTCTCAAGTTATGCGCTTAATAGAAAAAGTGGGCGTAAAAGTAGGCGTGGTACATTTTTCTTTCGATGAAAACTTAAAATGGGTTAATACGAACATTTGAAGGAAAAATTAGTCAAATCGATTGAGCCGTTTTCTGATTTTAGTTAATTCGAAAAATGTAGGCGGGGCAAAATTGTCTTTTCGTATAAATCTAAGTTGGACCATGGCGATCATTTTGAAGAAAAAATCGTCCAAATTATATAGAAGTCATTGGTGGTGCAATATGAAAATTGGATTTTGCCACGCCCCTCCGGTCGCAGACCGAAAATCAAAAATCAGATTACAGTGTCACCCGCCTGAGTATTCTGAAGATTCCCTGAAAATTTCATCAAAATCAGCCCAGCCGTTTTGGAGTCCATACCTTACATACATACATACACCCATCCTGTTTTTTATAAATATATAGATATTTTAAAAATTTTAAGTATTTTATTCTTTAAAGTTTGCCCCAAATTAAACAACTTTTTTTAATATATCCTTTTATTCTAGTATCTGGTAATATTAAATCATAAACATGAAAAATTGTATTTTCAAAAATTTATTAAAAATTTGGATTTTTCTTCGCTCTTAAAGATTTCTTAATTGCACACCAACAAAAAACTTGCCCTGTTAAAAAGTTACAATTTTTTACGTTCTAAAATATTGACAAGAACTGATATCGTTTAGATGCAGTGAAAATTCTACAGAATATATCATAAAAGAAATCACAATGATGTTGGTTTATAAGGAAACTATAAAAACTTAACAAGAAATACAAAAACGAAATCGCAGCATTACATTGTGACAAGATGAAATGAATTCTGAATAGACTCCAACTTGAAAGAAAGACAAAAAAGAAAATGTCTTTTAGCAAAAGGAAGCTGTTTGTTGTAGTCTTGCTACAATAACTAGCACAAAAATAAAATTTTCTTGAAAAAAGAATGATAACAAAAAAACAGTAAACTAAATAAAAGTAAAGGAAGAAAAGAAAACAGGAAAAACTGAAATAACTTGACTATAAGGAAAAAGTCTTGAAAGGGATTTCTCTTTTAGCTTCCTTTTCAAGAAATATTCGTGTCCTACAATTGTTGTTACTGCAATACGGTATGGGTACTTATGTGTATTGGTATTTACAACAACTTTATCTTTATTGTAATGTTTAGTTGCTAAAGCATAAGTAACATCCGCTTCCGGTGTCCTTTTCGTTTATATCCAACAGTCAGCCAATCACCCCTACCTGCTCTCCTAAATGTGCTTCCTTTTTGTATTGTTGTAATGCTTCAACACTTTTTCATATTCAATTGAAAATATTGAGTTCTACCGATGTTCGTTTATCGATATTTTCTAATTCCTTTTTTTAAAAACATTCTTTTCATTGTATTCGTTAGCACAATATGGGGAAGAGGGGGAATTTTAAACAAATTGCCGTATACCTTTTTAGTTGAGATTTTTTTTTAAATTCTTCACAATATTGTACACCAGTGTTGCAAAATCTTCACTTAAAATGGCTAAATTTTTGTATAAAATGGCTTAGAAAGATTGTATTGCTAAGAAGGCATAAATATTAATAAAAAGTTTAATTATGACACCTAAGCTCCACTTATTTATTTTTTTTTTTATTTATTTACTTATTTCGAAAATGGGTTTCTAATACAACAAGACATAATATTTTATAATTTAGAGTATTAGAATCAGACTTGTTACATGATGTGATTACAAACTTATGAAATTATTTTCTTTTTATTTTTTGTCTCATTTTTTTTTATTGAATCTTCATATACTAAATATGAACTAACAATAATTAATCAATTCTTATCCTAATACTTTATTTATGTCCTGCCAGTGCCAGACAAATTTTATTTTTTTTCATCACGCTTCTGTTCACATATATAGGTGTTTATCGCTCATCTAATTGGGTAAGTGCTGCAGTGTCTCTTCTTCTTAAGCGAGTGTGGCCGCCATGATTTAAAATATTTCAAGCTAGTGGATTTGGGTGTTGTTCAAGCCTTTTTTAATATTTAACTGCATATTTTGCTATGATAGTTTTTACAAATGGCGCATTGAGATCCTTATGAATGTTTGAGTTTTTAACATACCAGGGAGCGGCTGTGATTATTCGAAGAAGTTTATTTTGGCGCCTTTGAATTTTTTCGATATTAGAGGCCGAGGCAGTGCCCCATATTTGAATACCGTAGCACCAGATAGGCTTTAATATGGAGTTTTAAAGTAGAAGCTTGCAATCGAGACTAAGGACAGAATTTCTTCCAATAAGCCAATGAATTTGAATAGCTTTTAGTTTCATTTGAGTTAATTTTGCCTCTATATGGCATTTCCACGTTAATCGCCGATCCAGATGTATACCGAGATATTTTACATGCGAATGTTGAGGAATTATTTGATTATTGATTGTAATAGGGGGGCAAGATTCCCGGCGCAAGGTGAATGTAATATGTACGCATTTTTGCTCATTGACCATATTTCCAGTTGAAATATATGATGCTGTAAGTAACGAGATGCTTCATAACGGTTTCCGTGGACGCTTAGAAAAGCTGTATCGTCTGCAAATGTTGAAGTTTGGGTGTAGTTGCTTGTTGGCATGTCCGAAGTATAAATAAAGTATATACTGCCCTGTGGGACTCCAGCGCCAATTGGCTGAGGTGAACTTCAGAAATTTCCTTCTTTAATAACACTGGTTTACAGCCAAAAAATACCAAGAACACCACATGCCTAGATAAGTTAATTGGGACCTCCTGAACACGCCACTTATTTCTATCGGACTTTTTGGTTGGGTTCCACAAGGGTTTGAGTGGGACCATACACCGAAAAACACAAAAGTACCGTTATCTAAAAATCGGTACTTAGGAAAAAAAAATCACAGCGATTTTCGTGTTCAGGAGGTCCCAATTAACTTATCTAGGCATGTGGTGTTCTTGGTATTTTTCCAAATTAAAAATTTGTAAAGCAGTGTAATAAATTGACGACCGACTAAGTAGCTTTCTAACAGCTTGTGTGTGTTTGCCGGTAAATTTTTTTTTTTTTTTTTTCATCATGCCAGACTTTATCAAAAGCGAAACACCGATGAAGAGTGCCGAGCAATATTTTTTTTCTTCAAATGCTTTTCTTATGACATTTACTATTCGATGAGTCTGTTCGATTGTGCTGTGTTTTCTTCTAAATCCGAACTGATGGTTTGGAATACATCTATTTACACTTAAAATAGGAGTTAATTTTGAAACTAATAATTTTTCAAACAGCTTTGACATATTTGATAATAAGCTAATATGCCTATATGACTCAACTTTTGAATGATCTTTGCATGGCTTTGGTATCATGGTAACTAAGGAAACCTTCCATTTTTGAGGATAGTATTCAAGGCGTAAAATAGCATTAAAAATAAAAACAAATAATTTTATTTGCTATGCGAGGTAGCTCTAAAAGCATCTTATTACTGATCCTATCAATACCAGGTGCCTTCTTAGTATTTAAGTCACAAATAGCCTTTTCGATTTCTCTTATCTCAAATCTGAGGGGAATAGCTGCTTTAGCAGCAACAGGTGGTAACTCGACCGCAATATTGTGAGATATATTTGGTGTAAATACGTTTTTCAAGTGACTAACAGACAAACAGATTTCCTTTTTCAATATTGTGTCTTGCCAACTACCATTCTTTTCTTTTTATAAATACATTTTTAGTAAAAAGTTAATAAAAATAAGAAAAATATTTGAAAATTAATAAATTTTTTTGCGTTTCCTCATTAAGAAAAGTTTAACGTTACAGCACAACTAATGCAGAATTTATAAAAGTTTTTTGTAATAAAATTTGTTTTTTTTTTGTTTAAAAGTTTTTGAAAAATTTGCAAAATTTGCAAAATAAAAATTGCAAAATTAATTTGTTTCATCGCTAAGCGGGAAACAAAATGCCTAAATCTAGCCACTAAATGATTAAATTGGCCACACTGTTGTATACGTAAAATATTCTTACAAGCTCAATAAAATATACATACATGAACAATTAGTTTAATAGAAATCATTGGGAATAAAAAAAGAAATTTTATTAGATTTAACAGCACAAATAAATTCCTATTGAACCGTAATGCTTTGGGACTAGGAGACTCTGCATGGCATTCACAATTAATTTCAATATTTAAGGTAAATTGGATTGAATTTCTTTAATATCTGTTGTGCATTTTTATTGATACTATCACTATTAATTTTGGTACTACAGGGAAGCGCAAAAGTAACGTTACAATGTAACCCTGTAGTCAATTTTTTATTTTGAGTTTGTCTTTATAGTTGAAACGCTCTGTGGCCGTATTCTGTAATTCGCTAAAGCTTAATCTCCATCGCTAAAAATCTTTAAAGTTGATTAAATGATTTTTGGCTACGAATGCAGTACTGTAACTTGCATTGCTTAATTTGGCAATGCCATAACAATTTAATTCGCCGCAATTTTAGCTTTTATTGTCATTACTAAAATTTTTAAATTTTGTATTCTCTAAAGCATTTTAGCGATAGAGATTTAGCTTTAGCTAAGCGAATTACGGAATGCGGGTGCTGGATAAAATATTTTCTAATTTTTTTTTTTTTTTTTTATTGAATTTTTCTTGTCGAAAATAACAATATGTATTCAAAGCTTAATCGTAATTCTTATTTGTATTTGTTAGCCGTTACCAATGTTACCGCTAATTAATTGCATTCAAGTGTCAAAAAAGCCTGCTAGGCTCAAAGTGTCGGATCTTTTCAGCCTCCGGTGGCCGTTGAACTTTATTATATCGCGAGCGAGCTAGTTGGGATGGACCATTAGTTTATCTATGTATTTGACTGAATACTTTTTAACCCATTTAGGCCCTGCGTTGCGTTTACGCAACGTTCACTTAAACCTCCACTCAGGCATTTTGTTTTTACGTGATATTGTTATAAAGCACAGAGAAATAAAATTTAACTTACGTCCGGTTCATCGATTTCGATATCTAATCGACCTGTTTTTGGATTTGTATCATACATAAGTTTTTTTTTATAAAAATTTATAATGTAAATTTTTAATTTTTCCTGTTTTTTGGGTACTTTTGGAAAAAGTTTAAAAAAATAAAGTAATATTTAATATACCTATCTGAAACTTCTGAAAGAGATAGCTGACATACGAACATTATTATTCGTACTCAAAAATCCAATCATCGTAGACATTTGAGACTTGTTTTATGATTGGATACATCCGTGATGCGAAAACGCAACACTGGGCCTAAACCATATACAAATTACATAAAATTATCAAATAAAATATATTAAACAATCACTTCCCAATAAAAAATTGTGCTTCGAGCGAAGCAGGTTTGTAAGGGAGAAATGTAAGAGTTTCGCTTACCATTGCGCTTACGGAAGACATGAATTTTATATGGCGAGTTCCCACTTTGAAGCAATACATTTTTGACACATAAAGCGCATTATTCAGCGCATAAAAAAATTGTTGGATGTAACGCTCAGCTTTACACACTGAATGTTTTTTTACAGTTATTTTTTAGTACTCTCCCTTACAAACCTGCTTCGTAGTAAGGGAATGCCGTAGCACTTGAAATTTTATTTTTTTTTTATAAAAAATTGTGAGAGTTGTTTCACTTACTTTACTGCATTTCTGTATGTCTTATTGCGAAGCGCATAATTGTGCGCTTATTTTTTGAAATGTACCATTAATGCTTCGCAAAATGATAAAAATTTTTATTGGGTTGCTATTTAAATAAAACATGTATACATGTAAATTATAAGTTCTTGTTATTACGCAGTAGGTAAATTCTCTATGTCAAGTGTGCTATTTTCCTAAAGGGAAGCGAACTTCCACCAAAGTAGTCCCGTGATAGGTCTTTGGTGGAAGAGACCGGTTCCAGTTCTAACAGTTTATATGAATAAGATCTAACACTTTTACATGGGTTTGTCATTGGTTAGTTGACACCATTTGACCAGTCACACATCTATTCTCAATGAACGTTAAGTGTTAGTTAGAACAATGTAAGATTATTTCGGTACAATGTAGTATGTACCGTAATTCATTACTTTTTTTACCTTCTTGTTCTTTATGCACCAGTTAGATGATTAGTCCTCCTCTCACTGGTCATGAGTTGTCTCTTTTTGAACTTGTTCTATTTTAACAAATCCAGGAACCATTGACAAAAATTTCCAGCAGGGTTACTTCAATATTTGATACCATCCACTAACAGCTAGGATATTTCAGGAGTGGGCATTATATTGAACCTGTGGGAAATTATGAACCGATTTTTACGAAAGTTGACAGTGTGATTTCTAGTCATTTAAAACTGTGACAGAACAAAATTTATAACAATAGAATTATTTTTTATGGTTTTAGGCGTACCAAAGTGTTTTTCGAGAGTGGGTTTTATATGGGTCCTATGGTAAATTATGGACCGATCAATTTACAAATGTCAAAAAAGTGACGTAGCAGTGCGCCCAAAGTGCCTTGGAGCATATCATAATTGAATTAAAAATAAAATGTAAATGAATATCTTTTTAAATTTTTTTTCCTAAAGACGTGAATAAAATATTTTAATTTAAAATTTTTACAAATGCGCTTAATTTGTATATCCTTAAGGCCCAACGTTGCGTTTTCGCAACGGGAGTTATCTGGGCTCCCACGTATCCGATTTACCCAAAATTTGTTTTTTTTTCATATTTAGGTATAAACAATTAAATTGTAAAAATTTTATCATTATAGCTCAATGGGATCATGGTTCGGGCCTTAACCCTACGGTCAATAACCGGGTACCCGGGTTACTTTTTCAACTTAAAAATGCTCGCAATTTTTTCACAATGGAGATGTGGCGATGAAACTCCAAATCGTCGCTATTTAGGACTTAAAAATCATTATGAAAGAAAAAAAAAATATATATATATAGCCTGATCTTTGTTTAAAACCGTTTAACATTCGACACCTACGCGAGTCAATGACCGGGTACCGCGGTACCCCTACAAGTTTTATTTGTTTTTCTCTACAAATTAGCACGGTTATTTTGACTTTGATTGAAAAAATATATAAATTTGTTTTTTAACAACTCTTTTATTGTTAAAATATTATATTTGTGGGTATCGGCATGCATTGACAGCATTTAGTAGCAGATCGTGATGAAAAGTGGCGACTAATTGGAATGTTCCGCTAAATCATGAGTGGTAAAAAATTTAATTTACTGTGATGGGGCGCCAACTACCATGGAAAGGACCTGTTAGATCCCTAACGACTCTTTTTCCTTGTCGGTTCTCAGGACCCATTGGTGACTTCCCGGTACATAGATGGTCATCGAGCGGATAGGAGTTTTTTGCATCACAAATCTGCAAAACTTTATTCCCCAATTTGGCTAGATTCGCATTCACTGGATGTTAACATCGTCAAATCGTATAAAACGCCGCAGTGACCAGAATCTGCTAATGGCCATTGTTACTCGACATAAAGGATTAGATGCGAAGGCACAAAAATCTTTCGTATTATCATTACATGAATGATTTGCACCTGTCATTATTAAAATGTCAGTAAAGGCATACATTTCATTTACTGTTACATATTTCCAATTAAGTCGTGTTTTAATTTGGATAGTTCCAATATAGACTGCATATGTGGCATCTGCTTTTTTGATTGTCTTACGCACTATTATGTCCACAATATCTACTCTCCAGTTTGAGCTTTTGAAAGCCATTCCGTTGATCTTGCAGGCTCAAAACGTTGCCGTAGAATATTAAGACTTCTAGTTTTGATGGGATAAAAACCTGTGCTTTTTCCACATGGCAAAATATTTACTTCGGCATCACTTCCAATTGAAGACTTATTGTAAATCAGCATAAGACATATTTATACTTCCAGTATATAGTGTTTCACCGTCTACTCTTTAAGACAACTGTTCTTCATCCACGATATCGTCAAAAATAGATCAGTTATATTTAGCTTTTCTTCATCTAATAAATGTTTGTATTGGCTTTATGTTGGAAACTTCACTTTACGCGACATTCTAACCTAATTTTTTATTAAAAATTATTATACCTACAAGGGTAGGAGCGACACTTCTATAAACCGACCTACATGCATATGTAAGAGCAACAAGCAAATGCTTAAAGTATTTAAAAGCTACAAAAATTTTAAAGAAGCACCGTAATCAAAGAAAAAACAAAAAAACTGCTATGTGTTTACTTTAACGACTTCTTTTGATAACTACAAATGGCTTTGCGACAGAAGACAAAGTGAAGCGTAGCGATTTAAAACAAAAATCTTTATAATTTGATTATTTTTATATACGAAAATTTATTATTGGCCTATTTTGCAAAACTATGTATATATATGTATGTGATTGGACTAAAAACAATATTTTCTAATATAAAAGTGCAAAAATCTACAAAGGGGTACCGGGGTACCCGGTTATTGACTAACGTATATTTTGTTGGTTATTGACCGTAGGGTTAATGGGTTAATTTCTTCCTGGATAGTAGCGATGTAGCGATATTTTCTAATGTGTTGATTTTATATTTTATAACTTCTACGAGACTTTTTACTTTCTTTTGGGTTGTTTTTTTCTTTTCTTGATCGTTGCAATTAATTTCTGCAGATTTGTGCATAATTTTTTTTAAAACAGAACCTTTACACTTGCGGCTTATATATGAAACCAATATAGCAGTTTCATTGAAAGCAAATTTTGATGTATATAAAAGAAGTTTTTTAAAACAAGCAATTTGACAACGTATATAAGCTTATTTTTTTAAATTTTTTTCAAATAGAATCTGGAAATTTAGTTCTCATGGTTAGTAACATTTATTATATTGTTACGTTTTTCCTTTAATAAGCGCGTTTGAGTTCTTTTAATTGCAAATCCGAATAAAAACACACACTTATTCAACTTAACAAACTTTATTGAAATTAATTATTTTGTTCACAATTGTAAGTTACGAACAGAACCGTTTTTCAAAACAGACTAAACTAATTTTACATGAGTCACCCCTTTTTATATTTCATAATTATTTCTAGATTTTTCCTGAACCTTCCCGTAAAAACTATTTATTATGTTCTATAACCATTTCTAGAAATGACTGGGAAATTTATATAGGAATTATTTTAAAATAACAGTTGTGTTGAAAATTATACATGACAATTTTAAGTAACATTAAACTATAACTTACAAGATAACTTATAACTATAACAATTAGTATTGTGGTTATTTTGTTGAACTATTTATGGTTTTTAATCCAAATTTTTAATATTTTTAATTAGGCTTAAGTTCATCAAATTTAATTTTCATTAAATTATTTTTATGAGGAAAGGAATTTTACAACATGAAAATTAATTAAAATTTACTGATAATTTTTCATTCTTGACTCAATCTGGGCTCGAACCCAGGCGTTTTTACGGACAGGTTACCCTGACATGTTTCGATTGCAACCACTCAATCTCCTCAGAGGGCTTGCCGTTTAACACTCGCAGCCATCGACGACTGCTGACGTCATTAGTCAAACATCAATCCTTAAACCAAATTGTATTTAACCTTTGGTAGATCGAAATTTGCTTTCAATGATTATCTATTTTAATTCATTTTACATGTTCCTCCTTTACTTCTGTTTTTTTCTATAACTATAAATAATTAGAAACTGGGAATTATTTCCTTCCGAAGGTAACTTTATATTATATTCAACATTTTTTCATTTTTCGAATTAATTCTATGAGCTAAATTTCAGTTATGTATTTTATAAAGCTTTTTTGTAATAGTTCTATTCCTACAATTTTTCAGAAATGACTTTATACACTACCAGACTATTATATTGTATTTTCTTTTTACATTTTACCTTAGCCTTCCGTTGGAAAGCAATGAGGTATATTGAATGTATAGAAAAATTTACAATTATTAGACACCAGCAGAATGTAATGCATTTTCTGGCCCGCTACGGTCGTCGTCAGCATTCTTTAAAGCTTTATAAAATACATAACTGAAATTTAGCTCATAGAATAAATTCGAAAAATGAAAAATGTTGAATACTATAAATAATTCTTAGATAATTTAACTTTCATAACAATATACATTCTCATATTAATTCGATAAAAAATATTGAAGGAATAAGACTATTAAAGAATAAAAGCTTTAAAAATTGTTATTTGACGTACACAAAACTTAAGGTAATTTTTTCACAGTGGCCTTAAGAAAGTGATAGAAACTTTGTTCTACGCGATGACCATTATTCTGTAATCAATGACTTTCAAATAGCCGGTAAAATGACGGTCACTGTTCTTGTAGGATATAAGCCCTACGGGAAGTAGTCGAAAGGTGGCAGATCACACGACCTTGAAGGCTAATTGACAGGCTATTTTCTTGAAATCAACATACCGGCTTCATTTGTGAACAAATAAGTTGCGAAATAAGTACAAATCATGAAGTCGCCTATATGTTGCGCGAATTGATGACTGATTTTAAAAGTAAATTTGGATGATTTGGTAGCGTTATTCAAGCATCTATCCATGATGATTTACGGTGAAAAAGTGGGAGCAGTAGACAGTTCGTTTGCCAGCAAACCTTTCGTAAGTTCTATTGAGCTTAAAAAACACCCATTATAAAGGAACGCCAATGATGAATTAAAGTATTTAATAGAATTGTATTAAATATTTTTTTTAATAAGGGCCCTGTTTCTCAGAACTGCAAGTTAAATATCTGCAAGTAAAATACATTAAAAAAAAACAACAATTTTACAATTTTTTTCAAATATATTTTACTTGCAGATTTGCAACTTGTAGTTCTGAGAAACAGGGCCCAGGTGTCATTTCATTTTAATCTGGTGATTTTGCTTCACCTCAAGTGTAATTTAAAATTTGGTTGGTGGAAACTAATACCAGAAAATTTTGTTTATATGGAATTTTCTTTGCAGCAACCAGCATATTTAGAAAATTTACAATCCACCATAATTTAACAAAGCAATTAAAGTAAAAATTAATAAAGTTAACAAAAATCACACATTAAACCAATTTATGAAGTAGAAAAATCGTAAACAGTGTAAACAGTTTGCAAACATCAACAGAAAATACACAACAAGCATAAACTGCGACACCGACAACTAAAACAACTGACTGACGACTGATTTATACAAGTTTTTCTGTTTCTTTAATTTAGTTACATTGTTTGTTTTTCACGTTTTATTTGTTTTTTATTTTCTTGAATTCTATTTTAGGAACATCCAGAATATGCCTTCAGTTATGGTGTCAAACATCTACATACCGGTGATGTGAAGTCACAGTGGGAATTCCGTGAAGGTGATGGTATCAAGGGTCATTATAGTGTATTAGAGCTAGATGGTTCCATACGTACCGTTACGTATACAGCAGATGGCAAGTCAGGTTTTAACGCTGTGGTAAAAACGGTGGGGGCTAATTCTCATCCTATAACCGAAACGCCTCATGGTTTGGAGAGTAAGAGCGATGAAACTTCGCAATCGAAAATAAATCATTACAGCAAAGACCAAGAACATATTGTCTTAAGTTCGGATATTAAACCTATAAAGAAGCCAATTGAAGATCTAACACATTCTCATCCCAAAATACCGAGTTTAATAGAATTTAAGCCACATGCTCGTATTAGACAAGTTCCCATGGAATTAGAACCGGGAATGAAGGAACGTTTAAAGGAGGCTAGAGATGAATACTATCAGAAATATGTCGCCGTTAAGGAGAAAGAAGAAAGTGATTTTCAACCTTCTGGCGGGGTATTTGTTCCCTATGACAAAGAGGATAGTGAATGGAAGGCAGTAGTGAGAGACACTAATGAGTTTAATGCCCAGCAAAATTATGGCCTAAGTCCAGGTTATTATCATCAAAACGAGGACTATCAAGCACCTTCAGCTCATTCACAGTATTATGAAAATAAATTTAATAAACATGGTCACAGGAATACTAACAGTAACCATCAGACAGATTTCTTAGCTTCCAAGCCATTACACTCTTATCGCCATAGTTCTGCAGGTGCCCATCCAGATCCTAGCAGCAATTCCATACCCTTTCATAATAAGAAAACTGTTCTACCCACAACACCGGGACTTAAGCATTATGCCTCGTTGCCGAATAAATATTTGAATAACAAGCCGCGATGTGATTATTCTTCGTATTTCCAGCATAGTAAATCTAAGAAGCCTCGTAAATATGAATCCAATAAATTAGCGTCATTGGCCTTTAGCGATGATCTGTTTCGAAAATAATTTCTTCGTTTAAAGAGAGTCATCACGAAAACCGCTTAGAATGTGCCACCCTTAAGAGACCCACCCTTTATTTTTATTAAAATTAACAGTTGTTATTTTCTCGTCCTTATTGTTATTGACACAAAGAATTTACATAGGGAATTCTTACCAACAAATTTATCGTTTCCAGCAAAATTAGTAGTTCGTCGCAGTTGTGTTTCTTAAAGGAAAAACACAATGGTCAAATGCTTTTCCAGCCGTTCAATTAACTTGTGTACTTGTGCTGGACGTTATATTCGCCGAAATATCAGAATTTTTTGATTTTCCATCCAGCATCGTCGTTGTGACACACAAACACATTTTCACTAATAGTACCACAATTATTGATGAGTATTTTGATCACTGTATTTGGGCCTTTACTCAAGTCATTTACATTTTTTTTGTTGGGTTCAAGGCGAATTCACTTAAAGGTTGAGCTAAGTCAATATAAGGTTTTTTCGGTATTCGAGTTGTCAAAGTTGGTATACAAACTACATTTTTAAGTAAAAAAAAAACCTTTTATTACTAGCAATATATTTGACAATCGGACCACAAAAGCAGTGTTATTTTGGAGTTGACCTCATCTTCTAGAGGTAACTTCATTCGATAAGAAAGAGCTTCTTTTATTTTTAAAAGAATAAAGTTTGATTTAGAATTATTTTATTTTAATTTGGTGTTTAAAGATTTACGGCCTAATTTATAAAAAATAAAACCGGTTAATAAAGGGTTTATTAAACGGATTTTGTATGAAAACTTAACATGTTTTATTTTTTATAAATAAGGCAGATATTCAAGTAACAATTTTGTTAATATTACTTTAGTAATTTTTTAGCTGCATGAGAAATTTCTATGTCGATAGCTATGATTTGACAGCTGGCAATGTCAAATTGTGTTGACATCTCTGTTTGCAGTAAAGTTTGGCAAGTCATCATGAATCTTTTTACGCCAGAACAACGCTTCAAAATTGCGGAAATTAACTTTGAAAAAAAAATCTGTTCGAGAAGTTCACAGAGCACTTTGACCATTTTACAAAACTAATTTCAGGGCCCAAATCGTCGCACACGTGTTCGAATGAACTTTCGTATCGAATTACATTTCGTTCGTATCGAATTGCCAGATCGTGGTGTTCGATAGCATTCGAATCGAAATTTATTTTAATATGTAAAAGATTATTTTACTTTGTACTGGAATGAAAACATATGATCAGCTGAAAACGTAAACAAAAAACTAAAATTAACAAGGTAGGCAAAAGAAAAATCTTTACAAAACAAAATTTGTTTGTTATAAATTACTTTTTTTTTAGTAAATGGATCCCCTTTTTATATTTCATTTGCCTTCATCTGATAAAGAAGATGGGAATGTTAAACGTACCCGAAAATTAATGCGGAATAAAAGCGACCATCTTTCATTGTCCGGTAAAGCGTAAGTAATAAAGTTGTCATTCAAGTATATTAAATAAATAAAAAGCTTTTGTATAGTTTAAGGTTTCAAAAACGATTAAGGTTGACAAAAGAAGCGTTTAATTTTATCTTATCTCAAATTGAATTAACAAGCGGCATGTCGACAGCAGTACCTCCTAAACTACAATTGGCAGCAACATTGTCGCTTTTGGCAGGTGGAAGCTTCCAATACATCGTTGGGAATGATTATTTGATGGGCATGTGTCAAAGTACTGTATGTAAGTACGTAAATCAATGCGTGGAAGAATTGGAGTTAAAACTGTGTCCGGAATTCATAAAATTTGAACCAGAAAATTCATATGAATGTAGCAATACATTCATGGAAAAATATAGGATCCCTGGAGGTACGAGTTAATAAATATTCAAAGAGCATTTAACAATTATTTTTATCTTAAAGTTATCGGTTGTGTAGATGGCACACATTTTGGTTTGCAAAGGCAATCCAGCAATAAACATATGTTTTTCAATCGAAAAGGATTCCAAAGCCTCAACTCTATGGTGGTGAGTTTTTTATATAAAAAAGTTAAACAAAGTACTAAAACATAATATTTTTACAATCTTATTTTTAGATATGTGACCACAAGTATAAAATTTTGTCAATTAATTCAAAATATGGTGGATCTTCTCATGGTTCATTTGTATGGAAGCACTCCAATGAAAGAAATGTTTTAAAAGAGCTCTACGACACGAATGAAGCAAGAAATGTTTGGGTTTTAGGTAAGATATAACATACACTACCTCTTACTGTTAATTACAAACTGCGACTTTAAATTGCAGGCGACTCTGGATATCCTCTAGAGCCGTGGTGTATTACACCCTATAGAAGCCCAGAAGAAGGTTCGCTTGAAGCGCATTTTAACGAAGTTCATTCTAAAGCCAGATGTATTATAGAAAGAACAATTGGCATACTTAAAGGCAGGTGGAAAATATTAATAAATGAAAAAAGGAGTCGTTACAGCCCACAAAAAATGGCGAGTTTTGCGAATGTGTGCGCAGCGCTACACAATTTATGTATATATTTTAAAGTACCTAGATACACAAATGTTGTAATTTCTGACCCCATTGAACAAACCTTTGATGTTCAAAATGAAACTAACCTAACCAAAATTGGAGATAAAACTAGGCATCATATAAAAGTAAATTTAAGAAATTAAAAACTTCATTCTTTTTTATTTTATACTTTGTGCACAAATGTAAATATAAAGCAAGAAAATAAATTAAATTCATATCAGTCTTAAATTTATTAAAATTTTAAATTATTTGTACTCTTTAAAGACTTAGTAGTGGTTTATTTTATTTTGTTCTACTTTAAAGTAAAATTCATATGATTACTTCAATTTTATTTTTTGGTTTTCTGCATATCACTATTTTTTATTTAAATTCCATTTCCTTTGCAGTTTATAATTTTTCTGGAATATATTCACTTTAGTTAACACTGTCTTTGTGTAAGCACTCCAAGCTCAATTGTTTTTATTTGCAGATCAATACTTTTGATAGCCATATTTGCGGCATGTTCTTCCTCTTTAAGTTTTAACGATCTTTCTTTTAGATTCATTAAGTGATCCAGCTTTGCATTTAAGTCGGAATAATATTTCTCAGTCTTAAGCTAAGATCCCACTATCGGCTCAAATAGCACAATCTGTGACGATTTTTATCGTGCTATATCGGCACACATTTAAAAACATTGCACAATTTTTTCTTAGGTGGTCCCATTATCGTCGCACATTGTGACAATTTTTTTCGGTTCATATCGGCCAAAACTCAATTGCGACCATAATCGGTACAATGCGGTCACACTATCGTGCTATTTGGGCAAATTAAATCAAATGTTTTTGTTTATTTACTTGTTGGCAGACATAATTTTACTTTAGAAATTCGCAAAATTCTCCGTCCGAATATTAAATTATGTTTCCTAACAATTTTAAATAATATGTTAATATATGTATAATAAAAAATATATTCAATTTCATTCAAACTTACTGCACTTGTTCTTTTTTTTTTTTTGTAATTGTTGTTTTGTAAACAAATCGTCGGTTGATTATTTAATTGTCGTATGTCTTATGTAATTTGTATCCACATACGACAATTAAATAATCAACCGACGAAATGTTTACAAACCAGGGATGGCAACATCGATAAAACTGCAATGTTTTGGTTAAAGCGAGTTGTTTTTTTTCATTAAGTAGTACAAATGTACTATTTAACGTTTCAATACATAAATAATAGATAAAACAAATGTAATTTTGGTACAATTAAGCTCAAAAAAGTAAAATTTTAGTAACCAGTTTGTGCAATTTAAAAATTTCGTTTTGCCATCCCTTGTATCGGCGCTGATTGGCGACTGTGATCGGCACACAAGTGGCCGATAAAAATCGGGACATATTAAACAATTTGATTGCTCCACATTGTGCAAAATAGTGTTCACATTATCGGCGCATCTAGGTTAATTTTGATTGTCCACAGTCAGCACAATTTCGGCACAGATTGTCGCAAATTAAAACATTTTGAACGTTCACACTATCGGTACATGAAATACGCCAAAAATTGGTACATTGCGCCGATAGTGGGATCTTAGCTTTAGAAATGTTACTCAATAAAAGGCTTAATTTTGTATCAGCCTTAGAATTTTGTTGTTGTTGTTTTTGTTGCTGTTGTTGTAGTAGCCTTGGCGTTTCTTTCTCCAAGTTTTCTGATTCCATATTTGTATCATCTAATAAAGTGTTTAAACTATCTTCAATATAATTAACAGTTTCCTTTGTATTCGTTGATGAGCCAAATGTCTTGATGCTGGGGCTGCCTTCAACAGCAGCTTCAATTCCCGCAGCTTGAATAATTTGTTCCTCTGCTGGTGACAAAATCATCTCTTCGTATGGTCAACCACCGGTTTTTCTTTTAGATGCCTTGTTAAAGGAAAGCTTCTTTTTAGCGTTGTGTTTTTGGTCTGCATACACCTGAAAATACACATGCATATGTAAAAATTAATTGTTTAAAAGTTTGTACAAACTACAATTACTTTTCTTCAAACCGACGCATTTTTTACGGGAGGACCATACGAATTTAATTTATTTGACAGTTCCTCCCACAACCTTTTTGCAGTTGTTTTTCCTTGCCCGCAGTTAGGTATTAAGTTCTTGGCAAAGTTTGGATGGTCCGCCATTAATACTTTTTGTTTTCCATTTATTTTATTTACGTTTGTCCTAAATAATACGGAAATTTGTAAACACAATATTTTTGAAAGGTTTAATATGTACTTACATTTTTAATGTTTGTTTGAAAAAATACAAAAGTTTGGCACAAAATAAAACTTTTTTTATATTAAAAATATGCAAATGAGTGTGTTTACGACAGCTGTTAGAGTATCGAATGACATTTCGAGAGAAGGTACTCGATCGGTCACACGTTATCGAATGCCATGATCTGAAATTTCGATACCATTTATTCGATAACGAGTACGACGATATCAAAAAGTAAAATTTCGATCAAATTCATTCGATCACGAATGCAACGATTTGGCCCCTGCTTAAATGGCTACTCCAATTAGCGAAATTGCCATATTTGGAGCGAAGACGTTAACGAATCACCATTACATTCATTAAAGTTGACTGTCTTGTGCGTTTATCATGCTCTTTCGAAATGAGCAAGGATCTTCCGTTACTGAATTTTTGTTTCCAAAAATGTTAATCCAATTAGACGGCACAACTTGCCATATAGCGTGCTTAGTAATCGATTTATTGCAAAATCAATTTGGTGACAACTTTATTTCCAAAAGTGGTCCGGTTCACAGGCCCCTGTTTCATGCGATTTAACGCCTCTTGGCTTATGCCGACAAACCAGCAACTCTTTAAGCATTGAAAGCCATTATTGACGCCCTACGGCCAGATTTATTGCAGACAGTAATAAAAAATGGACTGGCAGATTGGACCATTTAACTCGTAGCCGCGGCGGTCATATGTCGGAAATCGTATTTTAAAAATAAATGCCATGTAATTATCTAGCAAGTTTTAATGAAAAAGCGTCATTCATGCAGCTAAAAAAAACACCTAAATTTTAAAATAGCACTTTTTTTTTTTTTTGCATAAGCATTCTTATACCGCATGAAAGGTTTTCTCCCTTGGGTGTGACCACAAATGGCTTTACTTACAACAGTATGCTTGCTTTGGTGGCCATCGGCCAGACAAAAACCAATTTTTTTCTGGCTATGATAAAAACAGAATCGCTTAAGTTTTTTTGAAGAGAAGGCCAAAAATATTTTTTTTTTTACATTTTGACACTTTGCAACTTTTTCGTTTTCTTTTTAATTTAGGATTTGTTTAATTTTTTTGGGATCTTTTTTTATTTTTATCTGAGAACTATTTTATGGTAACATTAAAAAAGGAAAAATTAACAAAGTATTTTAACTACACCAATTCCTTAATCAGGGTTTTATAACAATGTGTTAATTGCTGTGTTTTTAAAACCAAAAAAAAAACATAATCAAAATAAGAACATTTTTATGATATTATACCTTTTTTATCTTCTTCAAATGGTTAAATTATTTTGTCTTTCATTCCTTACGAACGGGTTTTAAAGAAATTTTTTGTTAATGTAAGTTTTAAATATTCTTTTTTATTGTTTTTAATTTCAAAAGTAAAGCTAAAGTTAGTCAAGTTTCTTTGATAATAGTTAGTCGAATATCTTTAAGTGTCTTTAAAACAGAGTTCAGAGAAATTCATATGTGACCGCTCACATATAACCATTCTTGAATTTTTTTCATAAATGAAAAATGTAAAATGTCTAACTTTTTTCATAGTCATAAATGAATTGTTAATATTTCGCCAAATTCATTCATGTTTTTGAGGAAAAATCCATTTTTGCCTTTCTTCAGTCATGAAAAATGAGGAAAATAAAGTTTTAGAAACGATCCTCACTAGTAATGTTGTTGTTGCTTGACAGTTTGCATGATCACAGCTCGAAATGCCTGTCTGTATTTGTTTGTGTAAACCCTTCAAATAATAGAACCAGTCCAAACACGCTTGTAAAGAGTAGTCCACAAGGGACCAGGACTAGTCCAAAACTAACCCAAAAGTATGAAAAAAACCTGGTCTATTTAACATTACGATGTGCTAGGAGAGGACCATATAACCCACCTTTGGACCACTAAGGAGTAGTTTTAAAACTACTCCATGGTATACTCAAGAGGATTAGTTTTGAAGTCGCTTAAAAACGAAAGCATGTCGTTAAAAAACGAAGACATGTCGTCTCACTACAAACGCTTTTTAACAATGACATGGTCCATGCTTGCATTACATCAGACCAGTCCATGGAGTAGTCCATTTTTATCAAAATGGATCAGGTGGTCCAATTTTATTTGCAGGGAAATATTTTTGGTAAAGGCAACAAGCCAAAGTGACTGCTGGATTTTTTGTAGGAAAAAATTATTGAAAAAAAATTAAAAAACTGCACATATTGTCATCTTAAATGCAAACTAACATCACATTTCATAAGTTACATGCAAAGCAGAAAACTTTTTTAAATGTTTATTATTTGAGATTTATATGCAATTTTAAATATTTCAGCCAACACTCAAAAAAAAAAATAACTGAAACTTAGAAAAATTTACTAAACTTTAGTAAGCCATGGCTGTCGTATGGCGCCAAAGACATTTTTTACAGCAAGTTAGTACAAAAATTTCTTGTTATTAAGAAATAAATTTTATTCACTTCTACTTCAAAATATCAAAATTTAACCAAAATTTTACTTAATTTAAATAAATGTTTACTAAAAAATATGAATTTTTGTTGTTATACTTAATTTAATAATTATCTTAAAATTTCCCTTAAATATGTTTAAATTTCCTTTAATTTAGTTCAGATAATTTGTATACGCTATAGGAAATAAGAAATCATTTCCAAACTTAAAGTTAAAAAGATAAAATTTTTTAACTTAAAATAATGGAAATTTTACCTAAATTAAGTAAAAACATTCTTTAAGTTTCCAACTTTTAATTTACTTCGATTAAATTACGTAAAAGCTCATATTTAAAATTCGTTTGCGTTATTTTCCACAACATTTTAATATATTTTTATTATACATTAACTTGGTACCTGAAAACTGCGCTTCGTCTAATTCAATAGATTTAGTTTTGTTTTCAAGAATATTATCAACTATACCCTCTTTTTTCAAGTTTGATATAGAATTATGATACTTGCTATATAAACAACCACCTGGCTTTCTACTTTTCTTGCGTATAAAATACAAGTCCTATTTAAAAAGAAATAGTTAAAATTTGGTTCCAGAAATTTTGCTGACAACAACTTACTTTGTTTTCAGTAGTAAAATATTTAACAATATTTTCAGCAATATTTTCAAAATATGTTGGAGTTGGACTTATTTTGTTTTCGATAATGTAAGCTGTAACACAACGGGCAATCATTCGACGAAATTTTGTAATCAATTTTTTGTTAATGTTGTAATACGTTAAAACTGATTTTCCAGTTAGAGACGATTTTAAAACTGCTTCAATAGAAAACTATTTTTGAAAATTTAATAAAACAACCACATATAAGTTATATACATATAAAAGACTTACTTCTTTCTGATCTAATAATAAATTAACAGATGGTTGTTTCGATAAATTTGACAAAGGTGCCACCTCCTTTTGCCAAGAATTAAGATGGTATTCAAATACAATTCGTGTGCCAAACAATGGTTTTGGTATTATGACATTTAAATGGTTTGAAGTCATATATTTTAAAGCATTTGTATCAATTTTGTGTTCTGTATTACAAAAATAAATAAAATTATGGGGAAATTCAACATAAAATAGGGCTTTTGATACAAATACTAACCTTCAATGTTTTCAATAAATATTTTAAATTATCTTCTGATTCCATATTGGACATGTAACCTTTACGTATTTGAATTAATTATGGTAATAAAAACAAAATATTACTTCTAAAAACAATGATTTAAGCAGACAAAAGAACAAGAACTTAAGAACAAGTAAATATGGAAATAGATAAGAGTTACAGTAACTTTTTAGTTTTCCAACAATACTCAAATGCTGAAATTATGACTTTTAGTACCACATAATAATTTGGTAATCATCGTTGAACACATACAAAAGCCGAATTTATATTAAATCGAGTTTCACACGAAATAATCGTTGTTGCTTAAGATACAAAATAAAACTGAATTCTAACGAAATATTATATTATTATTACATATATTATTTAATTATATCCATGTCTAGATAGTGATTTATGGAATAAAGACGAGACCTGCAAATTTCAACAATTACTAATTTTAAGAGGATGTAAATGCTACTCAAATCTACAGTTATATTATTTAATTTGCTGTGAAATCAATAATACTCCATATTTCTTAACAAAATTTTTTTAATCAGAACACCAACTGAATAAAATAGTGTTGAATCACAAAAAAAATCTATAATCCGAAAAGGATAAAACCAAATTCACGTACAAATACATACGATGGTGCACGAACCTGAGCACTTAAAGCAAAACACAATCAAAAGTGTTTTAAAAATTAAATTACTGATAACAAAAGTACATATTTAAAACATGTTTTCTTCTTGCTCTTACCTTTCGTGGTTTCTCAGCTGTTGCTCTGAAATTTGCTGATGAGGTTGTCGGAGTTCAGGTTGCAGAATTGCTGCAGCTAGATACAGTTGTCAAAGAATTCAGTCAACAGGTTAGAGCAAACTATAGGGGCAATACGACAGCAGAAAAATATAATTTGTTCCACAAAAAATTCGCCAATTTAAACTCACGTTTTTAAGTTGTTAATACTTATTATATGAATATTAACCACAATAGTTATTCCAACTTTCAAAATGAGTTTTAATTTAAATTTTAAAAAAACTTTAGAGCAACTTTATTTTCTATAAAATTTTTTATAATAATTAAGGCATAGGTTGCTTTTTTTAAAATAAAATTTTTTCATAATTTTATCTACATACATTTTCTAGGAAATTTACAAATAATTAAAATATTTACTAAAATCTAATAAATTTTTTCTCAAAATTAATTATTAAATTAAATTTTCAATATTTTTTTAACTTATTTTTAAGTAAGTATATTGTAAAAAGTAGTTTAAAATTAAGAAAAATTAATATATCTTTTATCTGAACTTTTTTAAAAATCAATTTTTATTGAATTTTTGTTAGATTATTGTCACCAGGAGAATACATCTTTACTTTAAACAAGGAAAAGATTTGTTAGTATGTTTTTTATCTTTATTTGAACTAAATTGATGAAAAAAGTTCTTTAAGGTTAGTAACACATAAACTAAATTTAGGTTTTTGGAAATAATTTCACAAATTAAGTATAAATTCTGCAACAAAAACGAAAATTGAATACTTAAATAAAGTATATTTATTAACAATTTATGAGTTTTTAAAATTTTATAAACTCCTTCAAAGTAAATCATTTACTTAATCATATTTTTTGAACTATACTGAAAATTGATTGTTTTTACGAAGTAATTTCCTTTAGTTTAGTAAACGTACCCCTAACTTTAGGAAGTACTAATTTTCTTTCAGTAAGAATTTCTTAAAGTTAAGTAATTTTCCTCTGTAAATTTATAATCTATTTTAAAGTTAATGAACTATTATATTTTAACACGTTCTAAGGTAGTTTTATTGCATTTTAATAAATGTTTCTACATTATAGTAAAATGTTGCTTCAAATTAAGGAAATTTTTGAACTATTTTAAAGAAAATCGTTTTCCTCTCATTAAGTATGTGTCTTTTTTTTTGAGTGTAAAAATGTCTTTAGATTTAGCTTTAAAAAATATAAAGTTTTCCAGTTTCCAGCCCAATTTCCTCAAGTAAACATAAACAATAATAAACAATGAAAGACGATGCTTACCAACATTCTGTTCCTTCATCCTGGTAGAACATTCTGTGGGAATGCCCATATGTATTAATTAGCATTGTATTTTCTTTGTTTGCTCATTTTAGTCCAAGAATTGTTTTGTTTGTTGTTATTGTTTTTTTTTTCACTAATAAACTCCAAATAATAAATAATTTTTGCATTTTTATTTATTGAAATTACTTAATTTATAACAAAACTTTATTAATCGGTTAACCGATCAATAGCAATATTAACCGATTAAACCAAAACCTCGGTTAATTAATCGAGCGATTAACTGATTAAAGCATGAGCCCGATTAAATGAATACCCTAGTATTTACTGTAGCATTTAATAAATTTTTTGAACATCCCATTCAACAAGATTTATAGATTATAATAACAGTATAAAAATTTAAATCTCAAATTTTACAGTTTACAAAAAATATTTAAAAATTTAACACTAAAAAAAATTATTTTAATTAGACGTTAAAAATAGATTTTTATCTGAAGTGTAAAGAAATGGTGTAATATTCAATAAAGCAAATCTTTAAAATTAATTAATTTTAATTTGTTAAAAGTCTTTGAATTCTTGATTGGTTGGAAAATAATAGGAAGTATGTTCCAAATATGGGCGTATGTTCCTGTATATGGTGTCCCAGAAAGACCGAAGTGATGTGAATTCCTTATAACTTTTTATTTAAGACATATTTTTTAATTTTTTATTTTTTAAATACAGTAAATTTATAGGAAATATTTTTACAGTAGTTATTAAAAATGATATCCCGCAAGTGGTGTCCATTTTCTGCTTCGCACAAATGTGCTCTTTCCAACACATTATCCATGACCTTTCGCAAAACTTCCGGTGTTATGTTGTTAATTTCGTCTCGAATATTGGTTTTTAATTCCTCAATAGTCCTAGGCTTATTAACATAAACTTTCCCTTTTAAATAACCCAAAAGGAAACAGTCTGGAGCGGTTAAATCCGGGGAACGCGGAGGCCAATTAAAATTGCTTCTACGCGAAATTATTCTTTCACCAAAGATGTCGCGTAAAAGAGCCATTGTGGCCCTCGCAGTGTGCGCTGCGGCTCCATCCTGTTGGAACCATATTTGCGGATGGTTTTCCACGGCTGGCCTTACAAAATTTTCCAACATGGCCCGATAGCGATCACCATTGATGGAAATGGCGACACCTCGTTCATTTTCAAAAAAATATGGGCCAATGATCCATTCTGAAGATACACCGCACCAAACAGTACACTTAACTGGATGTAATTGTCGTTGATGAAGTACTCTCGGGTTTTCCGTAGCCCATATCCTACAGTTTTGCTTGTTAACGAACCCATTTAATTGGAAATTGGCTTCGTCACTCATAACTAAGCTATGAATAAAATTAGGATTCTTCAACGATTTGGGTATTGTGCCATTATAAATGGTCCAAGTCTTCTTTACAAAATACTGAAAAGAAAAGAAAAAAAAAATTATAATACCACTTCGGTCTTTCTGAGCCACCCTGTATAAAGAAAAAAGTATTATGATGTCTGATTGGAATAAGTTTGTTGCCCATATTTGTTCACGCAAACATAAAGCAATTAAATTATGTGTCAAAAATAACTATGTTGTTATATTTCTTGCTTAATTTATTTATAATTTGTATTTAAGAGAAGAAAAGAACCTTCTTTTAGGGTATTCTTCATACTTTTGGCAACACTTCATCACTCCATTATTATATCAGTATCCCAAAAGTGAGCACTACTTTTTTCAAAATAAAATTCTTCTAAGATATTTAATGACATCAGACGTGCTGTACAAAAATTCCTTTGAGCATTTCAGCTTTAATATATTTTCTTTCCAATTCATCTAATGCCATTTTCAGTTAAATTCCTTTAAACAATCTTTACAAGCAAAAATATCTAAGCTACTAGTACAACTTAATAATACAACGGAAGACTTTATGAATATATTTTATTTTTTTGGCTTACACAAAACATTTTTCGTTATAAATATTTTATTTCATCTCCTTTAGTTTCTTCCTGTTCAGCAGAATAATTCAAATGCATCACTAAGGATTTTAATATTGTAAGATGCTTTAGCTTCCATTCCGAGAAGGGTCATAAAAATGGAAAATTTTTTGCACAAATTGAAAAGTGGAAATATACAAAATTTCTTCATCAAAACGGAATTTAGCTTTAAGTTAATAAGAAGGTTTTATTTTGAGATTTAATACGTGTTTAATTCTTATAACTTCTTTGCAGGTTTTTTTTTTAGAATTTTAAAATTATAATAGCACCACCACCGGGAACTGGGTTGGCAATACATGAAAATGAATCCAAGGGTTTTGTTAATGTGTTTTTCGGAAGCCCAGCTGAGTGCTATCGGCCGCGTATAGTGGATAGTCGCGGACAATCAGCGGCCTGAAGTAGAGAATCTCAGAGAATTTCTGGGTGGTACTTCACTCCTAACAAGTTCTGCGTGCGTATGGTACTTGCAACGTCAAGGCGACTTTCTGTAACCAATAGCCACCATTAGCCAGCGTCTGTTTCCCATGTAAGTGGCTAGCTATATAGACGTGAGACAAGGCAACTTACCTAGCCTGGAGGCCATGCAGTCCAATAAGCTTAAACCGACTGATTACAGAAACCTCAAGCAACAAAAATAATACTCAATCAACCCCTTTGATGACGAATTTCTGCTTTAAACACCAGACACGATTTGGAACTTGGAACGTAAGGAAGGAAACTTGTGCAGGTGTGCAGAAGTGCAAGATTGTACAACCTCGCCTTCCTAGGTCTTTGTGAAACCAGACGGCCGGACTCTGGAGAGTTTGCAACATCTAATGGTCTAACCATGCTGTACCCTGACAATCCAACAGATCAACAATGGTACATTGGAGTAGGAATATATCTAAACAGAGAAACGCAAAACTTATTGAAAGACTGGCACTCATACTCTGACAGAAACATTTCGGCAAGACTCCGTACCCGTGCTCAGAACATTACATGTGTTCAATGCTTTGTACCTACTGAAACTATAGACATACAGATTAGAGAAGATTTTTAAAGCTACCCGGTCATCGTAATTTCAACTGTCTACAGGGGAGACCGGGGTTGCGAGTTCGATTCCCGCCAGAGGCTCTCGTTTGTTTCCTGCAGACAAGCGTAGAGCTCTGCGGGATAAGTTCTTTTGCTTTAGAGTGTGGTACAAAAACTATGAAGCATAATGGAACTCTGCATTTATTCCAGACCTTGCGGAGTGGAATAAAACTCCGAAGCATGATTAACAAGATAATTACTTATATTATCCTTGACTTGCTGTCTCCCTTGAAAAAGTGTTTACTGAATCACATTATGACTTAATACATTCGTAGTATTACGTTATAATATTTGTCCCTTAATCATATTCTTATCCTGTTAAAAATAAAACGCTGTGAAGTAATTTGTTTGCTTCGATTTTTTATTTTGGGCCACATTACAAATTTTTTTAACGCAAATACAATTTCAATTTATTTTTAAATAACGTGGAGCCTAGGCGGACGTCGCACAGTGCTTTGTCCCCATATAACGATGGGACATAAATAGAAGGAGTTGTCAGAAATTTTTGAAATTTCGTACACTAGCATAAAATAGCTTAGTTAAGAAAAATATGAATTTTTGGAGAAATCGGTGCAAGGACACGCCTACCTCCCATGTGTCCTGAAATGGAAAAATTTAATTTTAGCTTCAATAATGCCCACAAAACTACAAAAAATAGTAAGGCTAATACACACACAACTAGCAACGTGTGTGCAAATTTTCATTTAAATCTGAACAAGGACTCAAGGTCCTGCCATATATCTTTTTTCTTAAAAACGCTATAACACTTTCAAAAATTATCCAATCGTAATAAAATTTGTTATGGAAATTGATATTTGTTAGATATATATGTGTGCCGAATTTTGGTAGAATCGGATTATTAATGTGAAAAATACAAAAACATCATTTAATGAAAAATGAGTTAAAAACGCTTAAAATGCTCTTGCAAAAATAACAAGTAAGCAAGTATAATCGGTCAAGACCGACCATGTGATGCCCTATAGTATAGTATTTAAAAACAAATTTCCTAGAGTGTAATCTATTTGGGACCCATGGGCAATCATGGACCCGCCAGAACAAAATTATGTTATGAGGTTAAGATTCGTTTAAAAGTTCTTTCTCCCGAATATTGTTTAGATATCTTAAGCTCCGTATATGAGTTTTTTGGTTGAGGGTTTATATGGAACCTATAGTTTATTTTGGACCTATCTGGGCAACTTTTTGTCATGACTTAGTAGCTATCGTAAAAGTCATTGTCGCCAATTTGTATGTAAATACTAATATTTTTAAGGAAGCTGTCATAAAAAGCTATTTTCGAGAGAATGATTTGTATGGGAGCTATGTTCAAAAATAGAAAGATTCCAATAAAATTTGATAAGCTGATTTTGATTGCAATAAAATTAGTTTGGTTTGGACCAAATTTAATCTTGCCGATGTAATAAGATGGCTTTTGTAAAATTATGGACCGATTCGTTCCATTTTTAATAGGCTTGGTCCTTGTACCAGTCAGAGCCTCTGGGACAAATTTCATCAAATTGTCTCCGAATTTGCGATCTGTATGGACAAAGTTGCATGGACCGCCAGCCGGCCAGACGGACATCGTTAGATCGACTCAGAAAGTGATTCTGAGCCGATCTAATGAATTATTTGGAGTTATTTCTTATTATATTCCTAAATTATTTTCTTTAAACTAATTTATTTATTATTTACATACATATGTATGTTTATATTTTTTAATTACAATAAATCATCTTCAGTACTGAATTCTTCCAAAAAAATATTGCCGCTCAACGAAAAATTTTTTTTCGTCATCTTTAACTGGATCATCAACATTTTCCCTCAGTATATACATATTTCTCAACTTCTTCAAAAAATATATTTTTTTTAGCCTTTGGATTCCTGTTTGAAGATAACAACGGATCTGAGGAATGTATTAAATGAGTCATTTAATCTTTATGAGTGTCGTCGTGACGTTTTTCTCGTATGGGAAAGTCTGGGTTTTCTCACGATTTTGTGGTTGGCTTCCAATGCTTCTTCGGACAAGCACCCTGAAATTTATTTTAGTTATTAGTAACGTTTCATTATAATTACATAAAGCCACTTTAATACCTTAATATTTCTTATTATGTTCCTAGTTTATTTTTTTTAAACTAATTCAATCTATGAAAATTTGAGCGAAAATCACGAAAATATAATTTTTTTTAAATACATTTTTTTCAAGTTGTTGTAAAATTTTTTAAATTTTTTTTCTTGTAGTTATTAGAAAACAGTCTAAATATTTGAAATCAGAAAAAAACCCATAGACGGTATTTTTCTTTTTTTTTTTTTTGAATATTCCATCAAAGTTAGGAAATTTTTAGAGCTTAATAAAATAATAAGCATTTTTCAAACAATTAAAATATATGTATTGGAGAATAATTCACATAAAATTTTTTTATAGTTGATTTAGAATATAGTTAGCTGTTACAGAAAAAAATTTAAATCTCGTAATCCGGAAAATGAATTTTTTACAATTATTTTCTTGAAACAATAAAAAACCAAGGGCATTTGTGATTTCAGCGCCCTCTTATGCCGTAAAATGCAGGCAAACACAAAAAATTTTTTATACATATTTTGATCTTTGTTGTTTTTTATTGAACGGTATAAGTTTGAATTAATATTTCACAGTATTTGTAGTTAATTGTCTTTTAAACTCCTGAAAACTATTAAAATTTGAGCAAAAATCATGAAAATAGCCACTTAAAAAAAAAAAATTTTTTTCAAGTTGTGGTAAAAATTTTTCAATTGTTTTTATTGGAGTTATTAGAAAACAGTTTAAATATTCGAAATCAGCAAAAAACCCGTAGACGATATTTTTTTTTTTTTTTAATATTCCATCAAATTTAGAAAATTTTTAGAGCTTAAGTAAATAATAAGCATTTTTCAAACCAATAAAAAAACACTTACGAGGAAATAATTCAATAAATTTTTTTTACAGTTAGTTCTAAATGCAGTAAACTACTACAGAAAAAAATTTCAATCTCATGCTTTAAAAAACAACAGTTTTACAACAGTTTTCCTAAAGCATGTAAAACTCAAGTAGTTGTTTGGGCATTTTTACTATAAATTCTCAAACTTTGGCGCCCTCTAGCGCCGCCAAAAAGAGTAAAATCTTAAAAATTCTTCAAAATTCATTTTAATTATTTTGTTATCTATCGATCTGTACATTTTTAAGTACAAAATAAGACTTGTTTTTTTTTTTTTATTAATGTCTATGGGCCAAAGCACTGTGCGTGGTGTAGACCTTGATAATATGGACGACATATATCTTCGTTAGCTGAAATGCCTAACCACGTAACTAACATTTGTAATATTTTATAGTACAAACAAAATAAGAAATATACTGAAAAATAAATGCAATTTTGGTATTCGAATGTCGCAGATTTACTAAAAATAGAACGGATTATCCATTTGTGGAACAAAAATAAAAATTTATAAATGTTTTAAAGAAAATATGAGTTTAAAAGACCGAAACTAACATAAGTTCTTTTGCACTTAAATTTGCTTCAATAAAACACGTAACTACAATGAAAATTGTTAAAGTTATTAAAGTAATTTTTGGGAATACAAAATTTTCAATTAACAAGATTTTGTTTGTCGTGCTTAATTCCCAATTTTTATTCTTGTTGAAAACACTAAAATGTATTATTGATGTGATAAGCTATTCAGGAAACTTTATCCAAAGATATAAGAAAAGCTAAAGATATTAAGCAAATGAAACTGTTAAGCGAATAAGATTAAATATAAGCAAAAATAAATTTAAGTGTTTTTATCAATAATAAAAATTGGGAATTAAGCACGACAAACAAAATCTTGTTAATTGAAACTTTTGTATTCTCAAAAATTACTTTGATAATAAACCGGCAAGGGCACGGCTTAAAAAAACTAAACCGGCAACATGCTTTATTTTTTGCGAAAACAATAAAACAAGTTGTTTTTGTTTTGTTTTTTCTTAGTCTGGGATCACACTATGAAAGTTTTCTTTCAGAAAGTCCGAGTTTATTGGTGAGAGGGGAAGAGAACATGCTTTTATTCTCTCCCGTCTCACCAATAAACTCAGATTTTCTGAAAGAAAACTTTCATAGTGTGAACCCAGACTTAGCCTACTTACAACTACAGTTAATGTTTGAAGAATTCCAACCAATTGTAGTAGGGAATGTAAGAAAAGATTAACCCACTGTTTATTGTTGTTGTTTTTGTTTAAGCTTTGATATTAATTAAAGTAAAATTGTTGCTTATAATTCTTATTCGCTTTACAGTTTTATTTCTTTAATATCTAATTTGTCTAAAATTTTTGGATGAAGTTTCCGGACGATCTGGCCTAAGCAACCAGTGAAATGAGCATAGGAATAGCTTATCCCATTTACAATAAATTTCAGTGTTTTTATCAAGAATAAACATTGAGAATTAAGCACGACAAACAAAATCTTGTTAAATTTTTAAGTTTTAAAACTAAATTTCTTTTGTTTTCCTAAAATGTCAAGTTATCAGAGCTCTATCCGCTTTTTATTAACTGCCTATTCCCGATATGCGATACAAGTCTTTCTTTTATACAACGTCATTTAAAACAAAAACAGATTGTATATAAAATATTTGGACAAAGTTAAATTTTTTACTTCAGAACTAGAAACATCTGTGATTTTCCCCATGTAAAATTTGTTAAGCGTGGCTTGGTGTAGTTTATGTCACTCCAAAGAATATGAATTTTTAAACAAATAAATTGATCGTTTTCATCAATGTACTGGTCATTGTTTTTTCCGTTCCATAATCAATATTATTATTGCCCAAGACCAGAATTTTTTAATACTACCCCCAACCACAGAAATTTTGCAGTAGCCCTGCGTTATGTAAAACGAAGTTCGAAAGTTGCTTATTTCTTTAGTTCTTAAAAAACGTTTAATTTCTCTTTAAAAATATTTCAAATCTTTTTAAAGTTTTTTTTTATTCGAGGTCTTTACTTTTAAACTCTGTAAGGGATAACCCTAACTTTTAAACAATTTAATGTAGACATAAATGTTTATTTAAATGTTAAAGTACATCCAAATGTATGCGTTTATATGGTATACTAGAAACTAGGGTATTCACTCGGTTAACCGATTAATTACTTCCCGATTAACTGATCGGTGATTTAAAATTAACTTTTTTCGATTAACGATTAAACCGGTTAATTTCAGTCGATTAACAAAGCGTTGTAAAGAAGCGAGTTGCTTTGCAGCCGACGTTTTGGAACTCACCCGTTATTTAAAACACAAAAAATATGGTTTAATACCATAAAAAAACTATAATTTTTGTGTTTTAAACTACGGGTGAGTTCCAAAACGTCGGCTGCAAAGCAACTCGCTTTTTTAAATGCATTCTACAGTGCATCCATGTACAATTTTACAACATTATCCGTGCCAAGATTCGCCAAAAAAGTTACCAAAGTGCATCAAAAAAGTTGTGCTTAGAATTATTTTTTATACAATATATCCCCTTCTACACATTTTTAAAATACAGTACAAAAACAGAAATTAAGGCATTCGGAAATTAACTTTTTTGCAGAAAGTTCGGTGCTGAGCTTTGCCAGGATGAGTTAAATGATAATCTGACAACAGAAGAAATTTACGATAGTAATGAAACAACGGAATTAACCCAAACAATTAGAAGTGTTAAAAATTTTAAAAAATAAAACAGGATTTAAACGGCTTAATGGAAGATTTAATATGTTTAGAGAAATCCAGATAAAAGACTGAGAATTTAGATATTCTGTATTATGGGGTGCTTTCGATTTCTCCAACATCTACGATAAGTGAAAGAATTTTTTCCAAGTCAAAATTAATCAAAACTAAAGAAAGGAATCGCTTAAATCCAAAACATTTGAACCAAATTATTTATATGAAAGATTATGTAGTTCTTCTTACACTATTGCAATTAATAATAAAATGATCTCACTCATTTAAAAATATGTTTTAAATAATCAGCCATGTCACAGAGTACAATTCCGTTCGGAAACGGAATTCATTCCGTATTTTGGTGCTTCAAAAAATTACGAAAAAATGTTTCGGAATGAAACCATTTTTGTTTTCATGAACGGTATGGGAGTTATCTGTATCTGAAAGACCAGAAAACTATCAAAATACACTTTCCATCAACAAACAAATATGTTTTCTTCAATTCCGAACGGAATCATTCCGAACGGAATTGTACTCTGTGACATGGCCCAATATGAATTATTATTTTTTGTTCGTTTTAGTTCAAGAATTGTTATGTTATTCTTTTTTTACTACTAGACTCCAAATAATAAAACATTTTTCATTTTTATTCATTCAAATTACCTTTTTTATAAAAAAAACTTTATTAATCGGTTAACCGATCAATAAAAAACTAGCCGATTATTAACCGATTAAACCAAAACCTCGAATTATTAATCGAGCGATTAACCGACTAAAGTAAAAAGCCGATTAAATGAATACCCTTCTGGATACCTATAATTGTATAGCAAGTAAATATTAAAGCATACAAACAAATATCTCAAGATGCACATATGTGTCCAACAACAATGTAAACATACACTTAAATGTTTATAAACAAATATATCTATGTATATATTAATGTATGCATGCAAATTTTGTACATATAGTAAATCTACTTCTTCATCCACGTTCGGGTTAGTATCCTTGCAAACTCTTGTTCTTAGTTACACGTACATGCTGAATCCGAAAATGTCTTTAATATAAAGATTTTTGCTTAACATTCTTTTTTATTGCTGGCATTTATTTGTATTATTTAAACTTAGGAAATACAGACAGAAAACCAAAGGATGTGTAGTCTTATTTAGGAAAAACATGTAAGAGTGCTATATTCGGCTGTGCCGAATCTTTGATAAACTCCACCGACAGTTCGAATGTTTAAGGAGTAACATCTGTATGATGTTATTATCTTAAACTGTGACGATTTGTTATTAATTACGGTTTTAGGCGACTAAACTGTTTTCCGGTAGTAGGGTTTATATGGGGCCTAGGGTAAATTATGGACCGATCATCAGGAAATTTCACAACATCATTTCTAGTTCTTTAAAACTGTGACGTACCAATTTTTGTTATGATAGCATTATTAATTATGGTTTTAGGGGTACTACACTGTTTTCCGGGAGTAGGGTTTCTATGGGGCCTAGGGAAAATTATGTACCGATCTTCACGAACTTTCACAGTATCATTTATAGTCCTATAAAACTGTGACGAGCCAAAATTTGTTATGATTGCATTATTTTTTACGGTTTTAGGCGTACTTAACTGTTTTCCGGTAGCAGAGAACCTCCAAATTCACTATTTTTGTTGATTTATTCATACACAAAAATTTACAGTAACTCTATACATGCAAAACAAAGTTCAACGTTGGTAATTTTTACATCCTTTCGTACACATTTTATTTTTGCATTTATTCGTTTTTTATTGAAAGTGCTTTATTTGCATTTTTGTTGCTTACGCAATATAACACAACTGAGTAAATTCAAAAGAACACATTCTTATACTTTTGTTTACATTAACAACAACAATAAACCACTCGATGAGACGCTTTTTCCAAATTAACAACAATAAAAACAACAATAACAAAAATACATTGCACATACCTACTACTACTACTACTGTACTTTTTAAAATGAAAAAAGTCTGTTTCTATGGAAATTGTGTGTACCTACATATGTATGTGTGTTTAGTTTGATTTCAATTTTTTTTTCTTGTACTACATAGTTAATGCTGAATAAATCCATGAGTAAGATTGCTTGATTTCTGGCTTTTTTGTTTGTATTTTTTTTCTGTACCAAAACAATCATTTTCGAACCGAACACAAAAACATCTTTATTAAAAAACGAAGCTAACGTTTGTATAAATAACAAAGCACGATGTGCGTTATTTGAATTACTGCAAACCAGCAGCGAATATTTGCGGTTGAGGAAATTTCATTGTATGACCGCAAGCGAGTGTATTTGTTGCTGTTTAATTTGTTTAATGCGATTTTTTTTTCAATTGCATAAAGCTATTCTCTGTCGGGTAGTAGGGTTTATATGGGGCCTAAGGTAAATTATGGACCGATCGTCACGAAATTTCACTGCGTTATTTCCAGTCCTAAATGCTAAATGCTAGCGTTATTTTTTACGGGTTTAGGCGTACTAAACTGTTTTCCGGGAGAAGTGTTTATATGGGGCTTAGGGTAAATTATGGACGGATCTTCACGAAATTTAACAGCGTGATTTCCAGTTAAATAAAACAAATTTTTGCAAAATCTTATCTCATTCCGTGCCTTGTTCCAGCATTTATGTTATTTTTTGTAACAAAATTATAAATTTTTTTAGGTGGTGGTTCCACATTTTGATTCATAGCTCTGGTCCTACTTAACCGATTTTGCTGGATTTCAATCCCAAACTGCGTAGGATAACTACAAGCAATTTGGCACAAAGTTGGTTCATTTCTTTTGAGTTGTACGAAAGTGAGCGTGTTTTCAACAGACTGACAGACGGACAGACAGGCAGACGGACATGGCTAAATCGGCTTAGAATTACTCAAGGACCCAGAATATATATACTTTATGGGGTCTGAGATGAATAATAAAAAAGTTTCACACGGAATGACAAACTTAATATACCCTCTTCACAACTAAATGTGGTGGAGGGTATAAAAATAAGATTGGGGCAAATGCCTTCGTATAAGGACGAAAATACAATGAAGAGTTGTGAACTAGAGTTGAACGCAATTGTCTTCAGCTAAATATAATGGCTTTATTCTGTGCAAACTTTGTTTTTAGAAAAAGAATTACTTGACAATTTATTAATATCGAATTGATAATGATGTTGTTATTTGTATATTTTTCACTTATATATTATAGAAAAAATAATGTCGCTTGCAAATATCCTCAACTGAATTGTTTGGTTTTTTTCAACATTTCGTATGCATGTGACGTTTGTACGCCTTCAGAGAGATAGAAATTTTGCAAAAATAGTTTTAACTGAAATATTTTTTTTATCATTATGTTTCATTTTGAGGGTTCTATATATAACAAGTTAGAGTGCTATATTCGGCTGTGCCGAATCTTTGATGCCGTCCACCGACACTTCGAGTGTTTTAGGAGCAATATCTGTATGATGTCTGTTTATTATTATAATCTTTGTAAAAACAGACATCTGCATTAAAATTTGTTGCGGTTAAGACCTATATAAAATTATTGAGCGACAATCACAATCAATTTTAAAAAGTTTGAGTAGAATATCAGTTTAAGATGAACTTAAATGATTTTCAAGAGAACAAATTATATAAAAGCCATGGTAAGCTATGAACCAATCATCCCAAATTCTGCAGAACGATTTCTGGTATTTAAAAACATAAATTTCAATACAGCGGTGCAATTAGGTTAAGGCTGCTAAAATGGAATCTAAGGAAAATTATGGACCGTATATCACAAAATTGCATAACATTTTTTCTGGCCATATTAAGCTAAACTGGAAGAAAGTTTACCGCGTATTTAATTATTTTACCAGAGTGGGCTTTATATGAGGCCTATGGTAAGTTATGCACCGATCTTCACCAAATTTCCCAGTGTCATTTCTAGTTCTATAAAACTGTGATGTATCAAATTTTGTTATGATAGCGTTATTTTTTACGTTTTTAGGCGTACTAAGCTGTTTTCCGGGAGTAAGGTTTATATGGGGCCTATGGTAAATTATGGACCGATCTTCACGGAACTTAATAGTTTCCTTTCTAGTCCTATTTAACTTTGACGTGCCAAAATTTGTTATGATAGCATTATTAGTTAGGGTTTTAGGCTTACTATACTGTTTTCCGGGAGTAGGGCTTATATGGGGCCTAGGGTAAATCATGGACGGATCTTCAAGAAATTTTACAGCGTGATTTCCAGTTAAATAAAACAAATTGTTGCGAAATCTTATATCATTCTGTGAATTTTTTCACCATTTATGTTAGTTTTTGTAACAAAATTATCAATTTTTTTAGGTGGTGGTTCCACATTTTGATTCATAGCTCAGATCCTATTGAACCGATTTTGCTGGATTTCAATCCAAAACTGCTTAGGATAACTACAAGCAATTTGACACCAAGTTTGTTTATTTCTTTTGAGTTTTTCGAAAGTGAGCGTGTTTTCAACAGACGGACATGGCTTAATCGACTTAAAATTACTCAAGGACACAGAATATATATACTTTATAGGGTCTGAGATGAATAATAAAAAAGTTTCACACGGAATGACAAACTTTATATACCCTCTTCACAACTAATTGTGGTGGAGGGTATAAAAAAAAAATTACTAAATTCGGAACCATGTTATCCAAAATATCGAACAAAATAATTGCATATCGTACGTGACATAAAACGGAAGTGAGTTTGAGGTGAATGTAAAAAATACGAAAATCTGCGAATTGCGGGAGGTTTTTCTTCTTTTTTTAATTTTTTACATTAAATCACATATTTTTCCTTTATAATCCGTAATTGGAAAAAAAAAGTTTTTTTTTTGATGGTTTTATAATGAAAAAAATGTAATATCGTTCGTGACATACCGTACGTTACAGATTTTTCTCTTATAGTATTTACATGACACGAAATATATTTTTTGTAAATATATGTATATAAAACCCTTAAAACAAACAAGTAAGAAAGTATAGTCGGTCAAGCCCGACCATATGATACCCTACACTATTTAAAAAAAATTTGAGAGTGAGCTATGGTCAAATATGGACCGATTCCAAACAAACTTTGTAAGATGATTTTGATTGTAATAAAATAAGGTTTGACCAAATTTAAACTAAATACCAACATAATAAGATGATGCATCTAGTTGCATTTTAGTACTTACAATATCGAACGTGAAGAGCTTTAAAAGCTCATAAAATTTGTATTATACCAATTTAAAAAAAATACCGATCAATATTTTTTTGCAGCAAATATCTTGCTTTGAACTTTTAATTTGAAACAATTAAGACTGACCAACTTCAAATGAGAAAGATAAATTATGTTTTCGCACCACGTACGTGACATTAGAATAGCATGCAAAACAGACACAAAAATATACCGCTAATCGAACTATATATTTGGTCTTTCCTCATGGATCTTGTTAATTGCTGTTGTAACAGTAATTTTAAGGCATAATTCCAGGGTTGCCAGTATATGTATTTAATTTGCAGAAAATTGAAAATTGTTAATTGCAGTTACTAAAAATGAATCAAAGAGAAAGTCAGTTTAAACTTAAATTTTTTGCTTTTTAAAAATTGTAATAACCTATAAGTACCTCGGCATAGTAAATTTTGGGTGTTTTTTTCCTTTCTACCATATTTGAAAAAAGTTTCAAGCGTTTTAATTTTTTGAGTCATGGTTGACATTCTCATGGAAATGCCCATATAAGTATGTATGTTTATGTAAATATGTATTTTATAATGTGTCAGTGTTATATTTAAAAATGTGAAGTGAATATATATATATATATTTAAACAGTGGCGTCAAAATAAAGTGTACAGCTTCTTTTCCAAAACCAAAAGTGTTATATTAGTTATAAAAAATTTTAAATTTCTACTTTGCTAAATTTGATCAGAGCTTGTTGTCATCTGTGAAAAATACGTTGATCCAAAACTTGATTTAAGCAAGTTGGACAAAAAAAAACGCGATAAAAGTAGAAATAAGAAATTCAACGGAACCAATATAGTACACTTATAAAATTATTACAGTAACTGATTGTGGGTTATTAAATTCGTTTTCCGTACTGTTAAATTTGAATAAAAATATAGTTATTTTACGAATAATTTTATTTATTAACATTTATGTTTGTTATTCAAAAAACAAACTACCAAAAAATTATGTTTTTTCGTTTTTATTTTTTTATGTAGTTTGATTTTTGTCGGTTAAAATGTATTTTTTAAAAGTAAAAACTATTCAATTTTAAGGAACATGCTGTTTAATAAATAAAAAATTTAAAAATGACTGTATAAATCATTTGTTTTAAATGAAATGTAAATGATCCGTTTTTTAAATGAATTTTAATTTGTTTAAAATGAATTTTCGTTTGATTTTAACTACATAATATTTTGAGTGTATATATAGTGAAGCGTTATAGGGTTGGTTGTCGTACTAAGTCCTTAAACAGCTGTATCAACCCAATTGTCGCTCGACATCAACCCAGCATTTGGACAGTTAATTAAAAAAAAAAAAAAACATAAGCAGCAAGCACTCTCTGAAGAAAGGAAGGAAGTGTGGCAAAACGTTTTTACTGAGTTGACTTTGAAATGGGTGAAATCGTAGTCCAAGAGACTAGAAGCCGTCCTAAAAGAAAAGCGAAATCAAACAAAGTATAATTAACTAAACTTTTTTTTTTTAGTATTTTTAGTACACTTTTTTTGAAGCGTTCATAACGGAGCAATTCAATTTAATTCTTTATTTACATAACATTTACAGGTGCATTTATTTAACAAATAGTTTTTAAATAGTTTAGGATACATATTGCTTTTCTGCTTAAAATTGTAAAGGCCAATGTTGAATGTGAACCACACCTAAACGTCAAGTTCTTTCCTGCATTTAACCCATTAAGGACGGATGGGTATTTAAATACCCAAAAACAGAGCCTTCGTAAAAAAATCCTGGCTAACTTCATGTAATAGATATCGGAAATTGGTTTTTACAGAAATATAAAGAAAGGATAGGACTACTTAAACAAATTTTTTAAGCTAAATTTTCCCCCTTTAATTGGGTAAGTTAGCGGCTTAAAGGTTAGTAATTTTTAATAATTGGAAAAAGAGAACGACAACGGCCTTGGAAAATTGGGAGAGTGGAAAATCGGAAAACCCTCTTGGTGACTTATAGCCTTAGGTGTGCTCTGTTTTAGAAAAAAATATTAGCTAAGTTGGGCCAATAACGTTGACTACAGGTTTGATTCAATGCCATGGGTATTTAAATACCCACTTCGCTGTCAGAGGGTTCAAACACACATATTATTTTCTTTAATTTGTTGGCAAGTAAACGTTCGTTGTTTTATGTAAACTGAACTATTTATTAGTAAAAAATAAAGAAATTAATACCACTCGTGCTCGATTATTGAGATAATTTAATCTTTTTAATGTTTTTTGGTAAGCCAGCATGAAACTGTGCAAAACAAGCCCTTGGGTGTAGCTTACATTTCCATTTTGTACGATGTGGATTGTACAATGTGTGAAACTTTCGCTTCACATTGTCCACAACGGCCACGCTTAATAATTTATCTTATCATATGGTCAAAGTTATCCATGCGCTTTGCCATTTCTTGTGCATTTGTGACAACTTTTTCTTTTACACGAACACTATTATTAGGAATTGTTACCAATGCTTCAACAACGCTCACACGAAATACAATTGATTCATGATTGGAGATCTTTCAGCTTTTCTTAGTATGCAGTGTAATTTCCAGGCATACACTATACAAGCATCCAAAGCATTAGTAAGAAGGCCTCGGCTCTTTCGTCTAAAATATACGATACACATTCCACATTCCCTTCTATGACAACAGAGAAGAGAAGGAGTAACAAGCACAAGCAAAAGAATAATTTTTTTTTTTTATCGCGTTACCATTTTTTGTAACTGTGAAAGAAGCGAGAGCAATGACAACGTGTGTAAAAAGATATATGTAAGTATGGAATGGAGCGAGCAGGCCTTGTAAACGGCCGATGTTGAATGTGAACCACACCTACACGTCAAGTTTTTTCTGCATTTCATTTGACATTTCTCAATTTCAGACTAACTCAATTTGAACCATGCAAAGATACACAATCGAGCAACGCGTTAAAGTTATTCAGACTTATTATGAAAATAGGCATTCAAATCAAAATGCATATCAGCTGCAGTATTGAGGCACATTTTCATCTCAGTGGATTCGTCAATAAGCAGAATTGCCCTATTTGGGCGAATGATAATCCAAGAGTGATTGTCACCCACAAAAATTTACTGTTTGGAGCGGTTTTGAGCTGGAGGCATCATCGGGCCGTATTTTTTCCAAAATACGGCCTGGTCAGGCAGTTACTGTAAATGGTGTTCGCTATCGTGAGATGATAATGAACTTTTTATGGCCCGAATTGGAAGATATGGATTTGGATGATATGTGGTTTCAACAGGACGGTGACACTAGCCACACAGCTAATGAAACAATCACCCTTATTGTGTTTGGCGTATTTAAGATACAACTACGACAGTTTGGTAATAGATTAAAGACAAAAAGTTCACGTTCTCTTTAATCTATTACCAAACAGTCGAAGGCGTATTTTAAATACGCCAAACACAAAAAGGGTGAATGTCTCTTTTTCTCGACAAATCGTGTTATCGTGTTATCTCATGTGGTGACGATGTCAATTTGCCGCCAAGTTCATGTGATTTAACACGGTTGGACTTCTTTCTTTGGGGTTATTTGAAAGAAATAGTGTACGTCGATAAGCCAGCGACAATTCAAGAGCTAACGGATGAGATAATTCCGCACATTAGCGGCATAGAACCTCAAGGTGGCGGCATCCATTTGGCCCATATTTTGTTCCATACATAGTTGAACCATACCAATATTATCATAATAAAAAGAAATGACAATAATTTTCTTAATAATTTGTGTTTCAAAATCAACATCGGCCCTTTATTATAAACAGTTTCCTCTATTTCTAATAAGATTTCTGTATGACGTGCTAAATTCAATTTTTCATATTTGAGAAAAAACCTGAAATTTATTGTTGAGGGAAAGCTAGCCTCTATGCGCATTTCACTGGTTGCTTAAGCCAGTTCATCAGAAAACCTTTTCCAAAGATTTTAGAAAAGCTGAAAATATTTTATACAAATGGATTTGATTTTTCCACTATGTCTGATGATGAAGTCTATAGTACCGTGATGAGCATTCGTTCTAATGCCGTTGGTGAAAATGGTGTGTGTTTACGATTTCTGAAAATAATATTACCCTATGTTGTTGGATTTATAACGCATAGCATTAATTATTGTATCACAACTTCCACTTTTCCAAAGGTATGGAAAATTGGTAGGATTATACCGGTTGCAAAAACGAACTCTCCAAATCTTCCTAGTGACTTTAGGCCAATTAGTATACTTCCTGTGCTTGGTAAAGTATTTGAAACAATAATGTCACGGCAAATAATTGACTTCATCAATGCAAATTGCTTGCTGTCCCCGTAGCAATCTAAGTTTCGCTCAAACCATAGTTGTACTACTGCTGTATTGAAAGTACTTGATGATATCAGGCCAGCATATGATGTGGGTGATCTGACGCTGATGTGCTTATTGGACTTTTCAAAGGCCTTCGATAGAGTAGCTCATTCACTTCTTTGTAGGAAATTGGAATGCTTCTTTGGATTTGGTGGAAGCGCAGTGTCCCTCATAAGATGCTACTTATCTGATCGTGTACAAAAGGTTGTTATCGGCTTAAGAGAGTCAGGTTTCAAGGATGTACATTCTGGAGTTCCACAGGGCTCAGTTCTTGGACCATTACTTTTCAGTATTTTTATCAACGATATATTTAATGTCGTTAATTTTGTTAAAATTCACGCATATGCTGATGATATCCAATTATATATATCTAGTCGTATTGGTCTTGTTGATGATATGTGTTATAAACTTAATGAGGACCTAGAAGCTCTTAATGAGTGGGCTATAGCTAACAACCTTATGCTGAATCCCGTAAAATCTGTTTTATTACCCATCAGCAGGTTGAAACTTGATTTTAAGCAGCTTCCAATTGTTAGTTTAGGCAACACACCACTTTCATATGTGGAAAAAGTAAAGTACCTTGGCTTTCACATCAACTAGCCCTGTCATGCAGTGATCATATTAATAATGTAGTACAGCGTGTATATGACACTACGCAACCTGCGAATAACCTCTAGTTACACACCGACAGAGATTAAGAAACGTCTGATTTTACAGTTAATTCTGCCCCTTATTACTACTTCGGCGGTGGTGTATAGCAAATTGGACTCGTGCAGTCTTCATAAATTACAAGTATCTTTTAATAATGCAACTCGTTATGTATACGGTATTCACAGATTTAGTAGTGTCTCATCCTGGATAACCATGATTCTTGGTTGTGACTTAGTTGACTACCTTCGCATGCGAAACCTACTATTTTTACACAAATTGTTAACTGATCGCTCACCGACATACCTCTTTGACAAAATTTCATTCGGTAGGTCGGCCAGGGGTGTGACCTTGATACCCCCTCGTTACAACTATTTAAATTCAAGCAGATTTTTCTTCATCAATGCCATAAAGCTTTGGAACTCGTTGCCCTCAAATATAAAACTAATTGTTGACAGACAGAGATTCAGGAAAGCTCTTATGGATTATGTCTTACAAAATGGCTAGCCTTTAACTTCATCTCTCTCTTTATTATTATTATTATTATTAATTTTTTTCCCCCACTTTTTCTTTTTTCTTTTTTAATAATATTATAATTGCCAATTTATTTTTGCTCTAATTTTTCTTTTTTTTTTCTTTTGGTTTAATTACTAATTGTTTTGTTCAAAACTTAATTTTATAATTATATTATTATTGAATTATATTATTACTATTATTATTGTTATTATAATTATTATTATTACTATTGGTGTTCATTATGTTATCCTCTGGACTATAAAAGAATTTAATTCTTAAGGTCCTTATAACTGAAATAAATAAATAAATAAATTAAAACCCAAAAGCGAATAAGAGGTTTTAAACACTCAAAGTCTTGCTTGTAACAATATCAAAGCTTAAACAAAACACCAACAATAAACCTTGAGTTTATCTTTTCTTACATTCCTCTATTTTATTTTAATAACCTGAAAACTATTATGGAATTTAATTTTATTTTTATTTCTTATTTATTGTCCTTTAAAATCAAAAGCTTCCATAAAAACCGTGAAAAATAGCGCCGTAAAACATTTAATATTATTTATGTAAACAAAATATATTATTTACATATAAAAAATATCTTTGAAGATAAAAAAAAACCCATGTTTGATTGCAACAGTTTATTAAAAAATTCATTCCATTTAGGAATTCTTTTTTTCTGCGTATGAAACTTATTTGTTTTTCTTTTCCAAGCAATTTTCTCTCTTGCCATATACCGTTTTGCATAAAACTCTTTTATCTATTTTAGTGTTTATGGGGTTTAGTTTTTTATTTCAAAAATTTTTGATTTATGGCTTTAAACTATTTTTTCATGCACATTTTTTCAGGGTGATTTAAAATGAAAATACCTGTTTTGTTTTTCCTTTTTTACACTTTACCATCAGGAGTGGTAAATGGCAGTATATTAACCCTCTCATGCAGCAAACTCTGCTATGGCAGCTATATTTTTTTTAAACATTGATTTTAACTTTATTGACCTCAAAAAATATAAAAAAAATAATTAAAATTAAGAACAATTTTTTTAGTTGAACTGTTAATTTTTTTTTTTTAATTTTTGATATTCTTTAATTAGGCTTGAGTTCATCAAATTTAATTTTCATTAAATTATTTTCACTGAGGGAAGGAATTTTACAACTTGGAATTTTTATTAAAATTTATTGATAATTTTTCTTGGCTGAGCTGGGATTTGAACCCGGGTTGATCTTTACATGTTTCAAGAAACACCACTTTCTATCGTCAGAAGATCTTTGTGTTCTACCCACTGCACCACTGCGGTGCCCGTTAGCCAACAGTCAAACATCAATCTTTAACCAGTAGTACTGGTGGTTCGAAATTTGCTGTTATTATCACTTAAATTTCAAATTATATATTGCCTCCTTTTTCCTCTGTTTTTTCGTATTCCTTCCCTCAGTGAAAATAATTTAATGAAAACTAAATTTGATGAACTCAAGCCTAATTAAAGAATATCAAAAATTAAAAAAAAAACTAATTAAAATTTTAATTTACAGTTCCAATGGCGCATAAGCGGGGTAATAAGGTAAATTTTTTTGCTAGAAGAAAATAATTGTTTTATATTGTTTTTATTGAGTCATTTATAAAAAGAAAAGCTTTTAACAACGAAAAAGTTTTTAAAATATTTAAATATACATTTTCATTTTTCATGGTACTCCTTGAAACAATTTTTTTTTTTGGCGTAAACATATATTTACATTACATTTAGTGCAATATACAGCGGTAAAGCCATTTTTACAAAGTTTGCAAAGGGACTGCTTTGGTTTGTTACATGGGAAATGACCAACCCCATCATACCTGACGTCTTCAACTTGAATTGAGGGTACACAACGCTTTGAAGTTACAGGAGACATTTGGGAAGAGTCAGATTTTTGAAAACTGACTGTGACGTCTATATAGAAGCCAACTATTCGTGACTGCGGAGTTCAACACCCAAAAGAAAATTCTCATGTAGTATTTTCGGGATCGGTGATTTATTCTATATAATTCGCAAAGCATATCTGCCAAGTCAACACCTCCCATAAAACGGTTATATTGCTGAACAGCATTTGGAATTGGAATTTCAACAAATTTTTTCTCTCTTTGATTCCATCGGCGACATGTAGATAATGGTTCAATACAATAGTCCGTGGATAGCAGCTGTACTGTTTTATTGTCAAGCCATTTTACAACTTTGATATCATTGTTTGATTCCACTCTATAATCGTATGAACCACGTCCTTTTCTTTCAACTTTGCATCAGAGTCTAAGCTTCCAGTTGCCACAAAACCTTTGTCTCTTAGAATCTTCATCAAATGAAAGGATGTAAACCAATTGTCAAAGAACACCTTATAGTTTTGATTCTCTGGTAAACTCTTGAGTAGGTGGATAACAATGTCCGAAGAAATTCCTAAACCATAATTAGGGCCCGATTTCCCACATCTTGTAAACATTTTAAAACCCCATTTATGAGGCTTTTTCGGGTTATATTGTTTTAATGTTTGTTTACCTTTAAAGGGTATAATCTGCTAATCTATGCAGTGATGCTGCTCTGGACGAATTTTAAGCCCTCTAAAATTGGCTTTAACTTTTGAAGCTTATCATATCCATCCTCACCTCTTTTCTTTTCGTCACTAGAAAAATGTAAAAACTTCTTGATTTTTTCAAAACGTTTGCCAGTCATAGCTGCATCTATTAAAGGAATCCTGAAATCTGCCTGCCATAACATTCTCATTTCGGGGTATTTGACAATTCCCATATATAGAAGGATTCCCAAATATTGCTCCATTTCTTTGAACGTTGCATTAACCGAAACACCACTTTTTCGGACTGAATATAAATAAGTCTCCTCCAAAATTTTGGTGACCATGCTGTCATCAAAAAATAATTTAAAGTACTGCAAGGGAGTATACACGTCCACGTCTTCGGAAATAGAACCACTCCATTGTTTTCCACAAGTCTCTATATTTCGTTTTCTCCATTTTAAGTTTTTCAGATCCACTTTTTGAAACTCCGACTCCATCGGGGAATCCCTAGGGATTGTTGCAACAACGTCCTCCAATTCTAATCATTCAGCTTCAATTTCTTCAGGGAGCTCATTAATTAAATCTGCAGCCGTTATTTCCTCGCAAAGACTATTCAAAACGTTTGCTTCGTCAATAGGAATTTCTAACGAAGGTACTTCGGTTTCTACTTCAGCGTCTGAATCATCCCAATTGAACTCCAAAATATAATTAATTTCTTTAACAGTCAAGCCTTTTTGCCTGTCCATAGCGATTTAAGGTCAAAACAAGAATATAACTTACTGGAAAATAACATAAAAGCAACAAAAAAATTTAATGCAAAATAGTAAGAATAAAACAACCGTAAATCCACCATGTTGTACATGTACAACATATCAATAAATGCTCTTACTCATTGTCCGAACAAAAGTATTACCTTTTTTTATTTTATTTCACACCTGTATAATGAATTGTAACTAAAGAAAAATTATCACTGAAATATTTTAAGGTTTTTATCAAAATTCATGCACTTGTTTATTGACAAAATTAGCAGGAAAAAAATCGTCCAACCTTTGCACACAAAACACTAAATAAGACACACAAAAACATTTTTATTTGGAGAAAAAAAAAAAAAAAAACACAAAACTAAAGCAAAGGCATAAAATGTATTTTTGCTTTGCTTTTCTAAAAAAAATTTACCGTTAGACATGAGATATGTACTCTTAAATAGCGTTGTTGTATACAAACAACAAATGCATGAAAGGGCTAAGTTTTGGTTGCTTGTATAACACCTAGAGATAATCATTTACGACCCCATAGAGTATATCTTGGATTATTGGAAACTTTCAAGTCGATTTCGCTGTATCCGCCTGTCTCTGCGTCTGTTCAAAAAATGCTAGCTTTTCAACGATTCCATAGAAATGATTAATTTGGAGTGTCAGACTGGCTTTCAGTTCTATGGATTTTTTTTTAAGCTCGATAGAACGCACTAAATGATTAGCTGTCAAATGGGTAGGGTTGTTGGTAGAAGTGGGTCGTAGTTTCTACCATTTATTTTGCTTTACCTTTCCTTCATAGTATTTCTTAATCTCTCTTAACTCTCAAGGCGACACAATTGACCATACTGGTCTCCTAACTACCTATCCAGATGTAGGGTATAAAAGATTCGGTATAGCTGAATATGTCAACTTAAAATATTTTAAGATTTATGCAGAGCTCTACTATAAAAATATCTGTGAAATTCGTTGCTCTTTTAGCTGGTGATATTTTTTAGGGAAACCACACAAAACAAGTAAAAAAGTAAATTCAGCTGAGTCCAACCATATTCATGGTTTAAGGGTTTATGTTTTCCGATTTTAGATAAACCTTCAAAGTGTATTTAAAATTATCTGTAACTATAGTGAGAACTTCTCGCATCGAAAAGATGAAACAAAATAAGAGAAAAATTGTGTCTGTAACTCATGACGAAAACTATCAAAAGAGATTACGTCGTTACGTTATAAATGTCATACCATTGCACTCGAAGCCGATGTTACACTGCAGACGTTGAGAAAGCCAGTAACAAATATCGTTGACGGCGACCAACATTTACTAAAATTGAAAGTTTTTCAACAACGGCGGCATAAATACGACCGTCGGCTATACCAAATAATGTAAAGTGCGACTTTAATGTTTGTTGTTTCAAACAAGCTTTAAAACCAGTCGAATATATTATAAAAATGCTAAAAGCAAAAGAATTAAACAATAAAAAAATGTGCCAAGAATAAAATATTATTATTAATATTATTCTTTTTATATTGCATTTTCAACTGTTTTTTATGGTGTTTTCTTTTCTTCAAAAAAGTGTGACATTTTATTTCAAAAAAATGCAATTTGCTGTCTGTTTCTTAAAAATGTTGCTCCCGAAATGGGTGGCTTGTTTTATTCTAAAAAAAACTCACTGTTTTCAGAAGCAAAATTTTTAATAAACAGACACCAAATTGCATTTTTTTAAATAAAATGTCACATTTTTTTGTAGAAAAGAAAACACCATTAGTGTCAAAATTTGTCTCCCATTTTTATTCGTGAGTTTATTTGCCAGTTCAAAACACAAAAATGTTACAGACACACTTTTTCTGTAAATGGGCGAGTAATTTCCTTACGTGGCAGCTCGTACTCGCGAAAAAGTTACAGACACAGTTCAGAGAGAAAAACAGCTGCTTGTTTCAATATATGGCATTTTTGTTTCATTACACACATTTCAATCGAAAAGTTTCTCGACGCGAGAATAACAGAACATGGGCACTGGACAAATACTAACTTTATGATTAAAATTAACTTAAAATTCATAACAATAAGGAAATTGGGCTTGTTCGCCAAAATATGGCCAGCAAATTAGTTTTTTCGCGGAAATCGTAAAATTAAAATTGAAGAAGTGGGAAAACTATGGGAGGTAATGACATAGTTTTTTCATATTTGCATTCTCTATTATATGCTCAAAAAATCCCAATATGATAACAGAAAACTTCTGAAATTTGTTATTATTTTATTAAGACAAAAAACTCATATAAAAATTTTTTAAGTTAAAAGTAGCTCTAGTTCAGATATTTCTTAAAAAAATTATTTTTTTGCCTACATTTCTTGTTCAAGCGGCCTGAGACACGTTAATAGCCTCGGGAAATTTTAACAACTTTAAAATTTTTTAACCAAATTTTGTCTTTTATATTTTCTTAGTACGATAATAACGTACACATTTCAAATCTTTTACATTTTGTCGTAAAAGTAATTATTTAATGGAATAATTGTTACAAAAACTAAACAAAATGTATTTTTTTTCTTGTAAGTGCACCTTCAAATTTGAGTAGTTTTGCGGTGCCCGTTAACGTTATCTTTTAAACTTATGTTTTACACAACGCACAGTGATCGATTTGAAGTATTTAGGCGGCCAAAAGTCAAAATCTTAAATACGTAGTAGGCACAAAATATTGACGTCTACGTATAGTAAACACTTCCGCGAATTACCCCCCACCCTGTTTTTCAGCAACCATACGTCACCGCTTCCGTGCAGTTAGACGCAATTGGATCGTTGACTAGATACGTATTTCTATTTGGGTGCCCAAATTATATCAAATTTCGCACTACGCATGTATGTTTATTTTAAGTTGTGTATAGAAGTGAAAGTGAAAGTGATTCCCATAGCTCAAGTAAGCTTCTATTAAATAAATAATAGTTTTAACTTTTATTTTTAACTTTCGTTATATTTTTCGGTACACAGAAAAAATTATTGCCGAATTATTTTCAAACAAACGCTTGTTTGAAAATTTTTTCAATTTCTACAAATTTTTTTACTGATTCAATTAAAATTTTTGTTTGATTTTTATTTAACCAACAAAAATGTTGACAACCATTCAAAAATATAATACACGCGTTATTGCTTTCAAGTTTTCATAATTTTGTATGAAATATTTAACGCTTTTTAATGTTGTCGTCTTTTTGCATTTTTTATTTGATCGTAAGCAACACTTCCTTATGTGAAATATAAGAACTACAACAAAAAAACACATGCAGTCTAGTTTTGGACGCTTTGAAAAAGAGACGAGGTTTGTAGTAAAATAAAAACAAAAACAATACCAGGTAAAAAAAGTTTCACTCTTTTTAAACAACAGAAAAAACAAAAACATTATAAGAGACAAAATAAATTTTTTGTGGGTTTCAAAGTTGGTTAAAACAAAACAAAATCCCGTATTCAATTTTTTCAAACTGTTTACTTAAATACATCAAATACAAAAATATAATGATGACGAAAAACATATCGAGTCGGTCTGTCGCCGTTTTTGGGGTACATTTCTTCTTCATTAGCAAAGGAAAGGATACAGCAACAGTGAGTGATGACGAAAAACATTGTGTGTATAAAAAAAGACTTCGTTCAAAAACTATTTCAACAAAAAAATGTGTCTCAAAGCCAGCCGGCCGCTCTGCTCTCTCTCTCTCTCTCTGCCATCATCTTCTAATACAGTGCCTGCTTGTGTGCGCATAATTGCTTGTGCAAAAACTTTTTTTTTGATTTTGAAATTTAGTATATGAATTTCAGTAAACTTTTTGTTTGATTCAGTTAAATTATTTGTTTGAAAAAATCAGTGTTTTTTTTTCAATAAACGAAATGCAAATAAATTGTTTGAATATGCGAATTTGTTTATAAAACCGATTTCAGACAAAAAATTTTTTGATTCTACAAATTTTTTGTTTGAATTGGAAAAATAATATTTTCTGTGTAGTTGAACATACCCTCTTTTTCACATAAAAAATGTAATTTTTTTAATTTCAAAAGCAAAGAGCAAAAAGAATCATTTATAAATGGGGGTGTGACGGGTCACAACAAGCACGGTACAAACAAAAATTCTCGGAAGACACCGAATCCGATGCTAGTATATTTTTGAGTTCTTTTGTCCCACTTCAAATTATTTGTGGTAAAGAAAACAATAAAGTGTTGTGGCTAAACCCAACACCATCATCACCACGATTTTGCCGCCCCATCAGATTTCGGTATGTAAAAGAAACTACAGATGTAACAAAAGAGGAAATAAGTTATGTGCAAAATGAAATTAAGAACCTCACTCCTACAAAAGTAAATATTGATGGAAAAGAATTTGCTTATAATCACATTTTAAAAATGACCATGATTGATGGCAAAGTTTGCAATGCTGTAACCAACACGACCTCAACTAGCCGATGCTATATATGTGGCGCCACTTCCAAAGATTTCAATAATTTAAGCAAAAAGAACGAGATAAGTCCCGAAGCTCTTGAGTTTGGCATTTCGGTATTGCACGCAAAAATACGTATTTTTGAAAGCATTCTGCATTTGGCATATAAATTGCCCGTGAAGAAATATGGAAAGAAAAGCAACAAGGAAGAGAAAGCATTAGAATTGAAAGGAAAAAAGAAATCCAAGAAAGATTCTGCTTAGAAACTGGGCTGTTGGTGGACATGCCTAAAGCCAATTTTGGTAATACCAATGATAGCAATACGAGAAGTAAGTTTTTTGAAAACACAGAATTAGCGGCGGACATAACAGGCATTAACCACGAATTAATACACAAATTTAAAATCTTATAAGAGGCGATTTCAAGTGGACACAAAATAAATACAAGAAAATTCGAAGAATATGCCTTCAACACCGCGCAAATGTATGTGGAATTATACGGATGTCATCCCATGACTCCAACAATGCATAAATTACTATTACATGGGGCGACCATCATAGATAATGCCCTGTTGCCAATCGGCCAATTGTCGGAGGAGGCTGCAGAAGCACGAAATAAACATTTTCGGTCATACAGACAGAATTTTTCAAGAAAATTTTCAAGGGAAGAATGCAACCGTGATGTTTATCAAAGATTGCTTCTTACTTCAGATCCACTCGTAAGTAGTGAAAGATCGTTAAAGAAAACTTCACACAACATTTTTTCCAGTGAAGTTATAGAACTATTAGAACCAGCCAAGCCCCACAGACAATCAAGTATTGAGCATGAAGAAGTCGAGATAGAAACATCTTTTAATAAGACACTTTAACGCATTTTTATTTATTTATGATTTATGAGAATAAAATGTGTTTTTATTATAAAATATATGTTTTTCTTATTTATTTTTTAAAATAAATAGATAGTTTTTTAAAATACAGTCTTTCGAAGCCATTAACGTCCAAAAATATTTTTGGCCGCCTAAATACTTCAAATCGATCACTGTGCAACGTGTATCTACGATAAAACGAACAATTTTAGGGAGATTGGAATGTTAAAATTAGCAATTTCATTTTTGGAGCGCTCTTATATGTATAAAATTGTAACGTTACTTGAAATTTTGAACGCAGGTGGGTCTCTCCCCACTAGACAGGATTTTTGGAAATTCGTATGTTTAGGGGGTAAAACGGGTAAATTCGATTTCCTTATATCTCCAAAACAAAAAGAGATACAAAAAAACTATAATACTTATCTTTGTTCCTTAGAAAAATAAGTGGACAGGTGTCTGGTACTTTTTTTAAACTCGGATCTTTTAGGGAGAAAACGGGTAAAACCTGAATTTGGGTACTTTTTTGTCACCCTATCTATCCATTGAACCAATAAACCTAGAAATAAATTTTATACCACCTTCGAAACTTATCAAACAAATTTATGAATTTTTCGAAATTCGATCGTTTAAGGGGTGAAAATCGTTACTATTTTTAGTACTTTTTTTACAAAACATTTCACTCCATTCATTAACATATTCGTACATAAGTATGGGCCCCCACTACAAAACTAAAATTTTTAATACTTTAATGGGGGGAAAAATTGTACCAAAATGGGAAATACCGGAATTTTAATATCTTTCTTCAGCATTTTGGCTCTACAACTGGTATTTTTTAAATTATCGTTAATATTGGACCTTAAAACATACAATTTAACATGCCAAGTGCTGAGTGGATACGAATCTATGAGGGAACTTTTTGGTACTTTTTTGTTCTTTAACTGGTACTTTTTGAATTTCCGTAAGTATTTGACCTAGAAACATAAAATTCAAGTTCCTGAGGGAATGATAATCTGTAGGAGAATTTGCTTTTTTTTTTTTTTGTTCTCTAACTGGTACATTTTTTAAGTAGTACCAATTTTTACTTTCTTTAATTTAATACTTATTATTGTTCATTGAATAAAAAACAGCAAACAAACTTTAGCATACAAATATGCTCATGGAAGAAAAGGCCTGTTGCAAAGTAGCGGGTTAAATGCTAAAATTTAAACCAGCTAAGAAGTAGAAAAATAAACTTTGGCATACAGTTATGCCCATGAAGAAAAAGGAGACACTTACGAAGTAGCGGGTTAAATGCTTATATATTATATTTTTGTTGGATTTGCCAACACTCTTTGAGATGCGATTAACCACGCCTTTCCTTTATCCGATATTCATAATTTTTTGCACACCGTATTTTTACCCCAATATTTATAAACAAAAATTTGATTTATTAAAGGCTTATTGAACCCATTTTAAGTCCGAAATGTTTTTTATGAATATTGGGGTTAACTTATAACGTACAAAGGGGGAGTTACGATCAAAACAACAAAGTTGAAAAATAACGACCATTCGATAGTGGCGTGGGTATATTGATTATTTTCCTAAATAAGACGTATGTATACATTTTGCGATAATTCACTTGAAGTAGTTCATTTTACAGCAAAACTTTATACATGAAAAAGTCTTGGAGTTTTATTGTTTTAAAACAAATTTTTTTTTATAAAGATAGCAAATAGTTTTTTAAATTTTCATTAAAAAAGTGGCCAATCTTACTTGTATTCAAAATTCTCTATTTTTTTTTAAATCCGTTTGTGATATAATTGTGCAATTATTTTGTTTGCAAAAGCGTTTCTAACTTTTAAAGCAGAGTACCGAAACGTTCACTCATTTTTCAGGCATGACCGAGCGTGAAAAATTTAAAATTTTACTGCTTTTTCACATTCATGAGGGTGAGGAAAAAATATATTTTGAATTTCCTCATTCATGAAAAATGAGCAAACAAAAAAATTCATATGTGAATTTGTCAGATATGAAAAATTGAAAAAAATTCACATTCAAATTCCTCATAATGAAAAAAAACGCGATTTGCCCGACCATTAACAGCGGGGAAATGAAGTAGTAAAGATGCCTTATAGAAGGCCTTTCTGTCGATATAAAGTTTTCCTGTCGCATTCCAACTCTATTTCTAATTTACACAGAGTCATTTTAGATCAAAGCCTTGCCTTCTCGCATCTACTTTAAAGGCTTCTGAAAGGCCTTCAAAAAATAATTTAGAATTATGAATAAAGTTGTATCCAGTGTATTTGGCGACCTTAGGACAACAAGGTTCTATATGCACCTAAACAGCATGTAATATAGAACCTTGTTGTCCTAAGGTCGCCAAATACACTGGATACAACTTTATTCATAATTCTAAATTATTTTTTGAAGGCCTTTCATGTTGTCCTAAGGTCGTAAATTATTGTTGCTACTAACGCGAAGTTAGTAAATTAATAACTAAACTTGCTACACATTCTAACATAACTGCTAATAAAACTATTTCGACAGGCCTTATCTCAGAAAAGATAATTTGAATTTGTAAAATATTTCATAAAACCCATTCTAAAAGACCTTTTCGAAGAAGGCAGAGTGGAATAAGTAAAAGTTTATTAGAAATCTAGTTGTAAACCTTCTTTAAGGCCTGAAAAGTCAAAGCGCTCGCAATTTTTCCCGCTTTGCAGCACGATAGCCTGTGTGTGTTTTCTAAACTTATTTGTTGGCTGGTAAGGTTAGGTTAGGTTAGGTTAGGTTAAGAAGGGTTGTGCGCCCACAGGCACACCTCCACTCGGAGACCGAATACGATCCATTGTGATTCCCTTCAATGAAAATATGAAGTTAGAGAGATAGAGATAAGACGAAGTGAAGAAATAGAGAAAAGGAAGTAAGATAAAGACAGAAAATTAGAAAGTAGGACCAATACCCCCCTTACAGTCCCCTCAACAGAAACAGCCGCGTTATTTCCCTGACAAACCCCAGTAGATCGGCCGGATTACATCCAGCTATGCACCCCAGTTCGTCGTGAAACCTATCACCTAGCCACTTCAGTCTGAGACCCTGCATCCTAGGACAATGGCACAGTACATGCTCGATCGTCTCTAGCTCCTCCGAATCCTCGCATAGCCTGCAGAAGTCCGGTATGGCGTTGTCCCATCTGCTCGCAAAAGCCCTGACAGGACAATGACCCGTCAAGAACCCTATAAGTGTTCCGAGACTACCCTTATCCAATCCCAGTAGAACCCTGGTTGCCCCCGCGTCCAATTTGGGCCATAGTGCCCTAGACACCCTGCAATCCATTCTGCCCCTCCAGGATCGGTCAACGTCATCACGGAATTTCTCCCGTATCACCCCATAGTAATAGCATAGGGGTGGTTTCACCCCCCTGTCCCTTACCACTAAGTCGAGACCCGAACCCTCTCTCGCGAGTTCGTCCGCCACCTCGTTTCCCTCAACCATGCAGTGTCCTGGTACCCAACACAGCCTCACGTTGAATGCACCCATGAGTTCCCTAAGAGCGCTCCTACACCGCGCAACCAGGCATGATCGCACCGTATGGTTCTTCAATGCCCGAAGCGCCGCCTGACTATCGACGTAAATTGTCACCTCAGATCCACCCACGATGTGATCCAGTATCACCTCCGTCGCCCTCCAGATCGCTAGGATCTCAGCCTGGAAGACACTGCACTCATCAGGGAGTCTGAATGACCTTTTTACCTCGGTGTCCGCGATATAAACACCGGCACCAGTGCCGGTTTCCATCTTGGATCCATCCGTAAATACTGCCCACCCCTCAAACAGTCCATTGGATCCACTCCAAATTTCCCTACCAGGGAACTCCACTGGTGGTGTTGCACCGAAGTCCAGGGTCATAGTCCTATGATCCGAAATTCCCTCGAGAATAATACCCTGATCAAGCAGACCCATTTCGTACAAAATTCTTGTGTGATCATCCCGCCTAGGTCTAACTAAAGAAGACTCGTAAAGTCTAAATAGGTTCCTAGCTGCCACACTCCTCACATAATGCTCGATAGGGGATAGATATAGTAGGATGTCCAGCGCTGCCTGCGGAGTGCTTCTCCTTGCGCCTGTGATGCCAAGAGATGCACTCCTTTGAACCTTGCTGAGCATCTTCCTATAGCTATCCACTCCCAACGCACCCCATGTTGGCTGGTAAACTAAAATGTGTTTTGATTTTGTAAAATATTTGTTGATGCCTTTGAAAGGGTCCGTTTTTTTTTTTTTTTTTTTTTCGTTTAAAAGACATAAAGGCAAAAATAATTGAAACAAAATTACTACCTGCAAGAACTGAAGAAAACTGAAGATGAAGTCTTGTGAAAAAAATGTTGTTTCTGGACCAAGCGCAACGGTGTTTGAAACACTACGTTGAACTTTCAAAGCCTGGCATAATATGGCGCGAAACAATAAAATAACATTATTGCAACAATAAAACAAATTTTCTTACCCATCAACTATACTTAAGGGCATAATAAACCTCACAAATGGCTTGGCAAATTGTCAAAATTTTACGTTTGTACAAACATTTTGTGTTGTTAATTGTGGTGTTTGCTGTTTGGACAAACATTTGAAGCAATGTTTGCAGAAATATTAAAAACTTTTAATATTTGGCAGACATGTTGGATATTTGTCAAACTTTTTGTGGCGTCTAATGCTAAATGTATTCAATTCAATTAATTTTTAATATTAAACTAAATTTTTTTAGTAGTATTGCTTGCCACAAAACAGCTCGTTGTTTTAAAACTGTTTACTTTAAATTTTTTGCCTTTATTTTATAATTTCTTCTTCGTTTTAAGCTAGAAGCAATAAAATTGCCGCAGCACTATTGTCATCTGCATTCATTGAAAACAAAACAAAAATGAAAATTAATGTTTGAACGGAGAATATTTGTGTTGTTTATTGGCAAACCCCAAACGGAAATAATGTGTGTGTTTGCCAAGCGTTTTGTGTGGTTTATTATGCCCTTTACTGTCGCTTTGCTTGTGGCGAAACAAGACTTTGTTAGTGTTTTCCAAACAACTTTAACTACGTAAGAAAAGTGTTTTCAGCAATAAAAACACATCGTCGCGATTGGAACAGAAACCAAAATATTTTTACAAACTCATAATACCAACAACTTCTTGTGTCTATTTTTTCTCAATAATTTCTGCATAAAGGTACGTATTTTTAACGAAAGAAAAAGTGACCATTTTTAAAGGCACCAAAGAATTGTTTACACAAACAAAAAACATATCGTTAGCTCATATGCAAAACATTATTGGAAAATTTTAAATTGATTTGTTTTGTTGATTACGATTCACATTACATATTTTTATAAAATTCTAAACTGCTACCTAAAAAAATATCCAAGTTTTTTACGAAATTAAAAATTACGTTTCATCAAAAATATAATTTTTTTTAACAACAAAAAATTTTCTTGTATTTCCTTTTTAATAAATTTAAATATAGTCGAACTTCCCTATAATGAATTTGTATGGGACCATAAAATTTCTTCATTATAATATAAAAAGTTTATAATACAAAAGAAATAGTTTTATTAGTTTATTTAAAATAATCTGTTTTTTTTTATTTGGATTGCAATCTTCCAAGGTGCCCTTAATCAATATCCTCAAAAAAGACAGTTATTATTAATTTTTGGAATAATTGCCTTTTTTATTTTTTATAAAGTAGTGGAATATAGACTGTTTAGCTTTATTTTGTGGTAATCCTTTCGAATTATTAAATTGTAATAATATCTTTCTTTGGAGAAGTACTACTTTGTCCAGCATTTACGTTAACTTAATATGGGAGCTGCTATCAACACTACGCTTTCCTACTTCTTATTATTTTTCAGAAGTTACCTAATTAAAATTTACTTTTTGCAACGTACAATGCGTTGTAAGAATGCGATATGCAGTTCATTGTAAAAAAAATCATTTTAAGGAGACCAAAATACTTTTTAATTAGAATGAAAAAGATGGCTTTTTAAAATCAATTCATAGCTAAATTAAATGAAGTTACATTTTCTAGTTTAAACCACTACTTATTAGTAATAAAATCAATAAAAAATTGTCATATACATATATTTATATCCTATTTTTCCGGTAATTTAACACAAATATTTAATTATTTAATATTTTAAATGTTTGTTTCACTTAAAACTAATATGTATACTTTCGTTGATGATACGTCTTTTTGTTTCTGAAAATTACAAATTTATATAACGTAACACACACAACTTAAAAAATAATAATAAATTTAATATGTTTTCCTTAACCCTTATGTGAGTGACAAAAAAAAAAAAACGCCTTTAACAGAGTGACAGGGTACCCTGGTACCACATACAATAAATACGAAAATTTTACATTATATTACAATATATATAAGAAAATTCATTTAACAAAATGTAAAATACAAGTTTTTGCAATGTCTAAGATAAACACGAATCGGGGGATTTTCCTTCGGCTTTATGATTGATCGACAAATACATCTACTTGCTACTACTTTCATACTTTACTATGTTCATACATGAATAAGTTCGGTGAGCACAAGAAGAAGGTAAAGTGCTATAACAACATTGGCTTCTTGTTCTAAACAAGCACGCTTAGATTCCATAGATAAAAATGATATATAAAACGAATGTGAACATATTCTGAAAATGTGCGATATAATACCAGAAGCATCCGATGCAAAACATATGAGATAAATAGAGGAAAACGAGGATTCATATGATTCTGACGGAAGTGAAGAAACAACTGAAGTGCATGGAAAGGATGGTTCTCATTGGCGTCTTGATCGCTATCCGGAATACCAATACATCAACAGAAATTACGGCAACGCAGAGGTCCTGATCCTGGCTTAATTATAGGAGCACCTAAGCACGTATTTAAAACTTAATTATCCAGTGAGATGTGCGATATAATTTTGCGTGAAAGTAATAGTAATTTCAGAGTTGTCGGCAGCTGCTTTATGTGCAAAAAAAAAAAAACAATAGAAAAACTCGGAGGGCGTGCGCAAGTTGTACCGAACATTCAATTCACCGTCCTCTGTGTGAATCCTTCTTCCAAGGATCTAAGTACACTATTTTTTTTTTGATTTTTCTGATTTGTTCTATAGTGAAGTGTATATAATTTCTATTTTTTTGTGCTTTCTTCAAGCCTTTTGTTTGAATAAACAATATAAACGAAATATGTATATGTACAAAATAACTAACACTGTCTTTTTATTTTTAAATTTTAAATTTTCATTCATGTGAAAAGTAAAAACATATTCCAGTTTATTCAATTCAACATGCTTTTAAGCTGATATTCATAACAATAAATTAAATTATACTAAAAAATAAATGTTATTTTAAATATTTTCGTTAAGGTTCCCGGGTACCCTGTCACTCCGTTAAGGGTGCAAAATATAAATTGACCCACAGAACCCTTTCAAATTAAGAAACTAAGCTAATGTTTATAATGTTTATAATGGTTAAATTGTAAGGGCCGATGTTGAATGCGAACCACACCTAAACGCCAAGTTTTTTTCCGAATTTTATTTGACATTTCTCTATTTCAGACTTACTCAATTTGAACCATGGAGAGATACACAATCCAACAACGTGTTAAAGTTATCCAGACTTATTATGAAAATGGGCGTTCAAATCAAAATGCATATCGTGCACTTCGTGATTTTTTTGGTCAATTTGATCGTCCAAATCGCAAAAATCGTGGAAAAATCCGAGCAAACCGGGTCTGTAAAAGATGTGAGAACACCAGTGCATGCTCGTACAGCTCGTACTGCAGGAAATATTGCTGCTGTTCGCGATAGTGTGGCTGAAGAGCCGTCCACCTCAACTCGTCGTCGTGCCCAACAATTGCACCTCTCAAGCTCGTCGTTGATGAACATTATGCATAAAGACTTGCATTTACACGCTTACAAGGTGCAATTGGCTCAAGAACTAAAGCCTCTTGACCATTCCAAACGTCGTGAATGGGCAGAATGGTGGCAAGAAATGGCAACAGTGGATGATCAATTTTCGAAGAAAATCATCTTCAGTGATGAGGCACATTTTCACCTCAGTGGATTCGTCAATAAACAGAATTGCCGCATTTGGGCGAATGAGAATCCAAGAGTGACTGTCGAAAAACCAATGCACCCACAAAGAGTGACTGTTTGGTGCGGTTTATGGGCTGGCGGCATCATCGGGCCGTATTTTTTCCAAAATGAGGCCGGTCAGGCAGTTACTGTGAATGGTGTTCGCTATCGTGAGATGATAACGAACTTTTTATGGCCCGAATTGAAAGATATGGATGTGGACGATATGTGGTTTCAGCAGGACGGTGCCACTTGCCACACAGCTAACGAAACAATGGCTGTTTTGCGCAACAAATTCAATGGCCGTGTTATCTCACGTAATGGCGATGTCAATTGGCCGCCAAGATCATGTGATTTGACACCGTTGGACTTTTTTCTTTGGGGTTATTTGAAAGAAAAGGTGTACGTCGATAAGCCAGCAACAATTCAAGAGCTAAAGGATGAGATAATTCGGCACATTAACGGTATAGAACCTCCATTATGCCTCAGGGTCATCGAAAATTTGGACCATCGGATGGAGGTGTGCCGCCGTGGTCGCGGCGCCCATTTGGCCGATATTTTGTTCCATACATAATTGAGTAATACCAATATATCATAATAAAATAAAATTACAATAATTTCCTAAATAGTTTGTGTTTTATTTAAAATCAACATCGGCCCTTGAAATTTAACCACCCTTTATTTAAAACACAATAATAAGAGTTCTCAAGAGGTTCCACTCCCTTAAGAAACTTCAAACAAACAAAAAATGCAATTAAAGATTAAAAAGTTACCCGGGTACCCTGTCACCCACATAAGGGTTAAAAATATATCGGTTATCGCATTCTTCACTCAAAAAAAAGACACATACTTAATGAGAGGAAAACGATTTTCTTTAAAATAGTTCAAAAATTTCCTTAATTTGAAGCAACATTTTACTATAATGTAGAAACATTTATTAAAATGCAATAAAACTACCTTAGAACGTGTTAAAATATAATAGTTCATTAACTTTAAAATAGATTATAAATTTACAGAGGAAAATTACTTAACTTTAAGAAATTCTTACTGAAAGAAAATTAGTACTTCCTAAAGTTAGGGGTACGTTTACTAAACTAAAGGAAATTACTTCGTAAAAACAATCAATTTTCAGTATAGTTCAAAAAATATGATTAAGTAAATGATTTACTTTGAAGGAGTTTATAAAATTTTAAAAACTCATAAATTGTTAATAAATATACTTTATTTAAGTATTCAATTTTCGTTTTTGTTGCAGAATTTATACTTAATTTGTGAAATTATTTCCAAAAACCTAAATTTAGTTTATGTGTTACTAACCTTAAAGAACTTTTTTCATCAATTTAGTTCAAATAAAGATAAAAAACATACTAACAAATCTTTTCCTTGTTTAAAGTAAAGATGTATTCTCCTGGTGACAATAATCTAACAAAAATTCAATAAAAATTGATTTTTAAAAAAGTTCAGATAAAAGATATATTAATTTTTCTTAATTTTAAACTACTTTTTACAATATACTTACTTAAAAATAAGTTAAAAAAATATTGAAAATTTAATTTAATAATTAATTTTGAGAAAAAATTTATTAGATTTTAGTAAATATTTAAATTATTTGTAAATTTCCTAGAAAATGTATGTGATTCAACACTATTTTATTCAGTTGGTGTTCTGATTAAAAAAATTTTGTTAAGAAATATGGAGTATTATTGATTTCACATCAAATTAAATAATATAACTGTAGATATGAGTAGCATTTACATCCTCTTAAAATTAGTAATTGTTGAAATTTGCAGGTCTCGTCTTTATTCCATAAATCACTATCTAGACATGGATATAATTAAATAATATATGTAATAATAATATAATATTTCGTTAGAATTCAGTTTTATTTTGTATCTTAAGCAACAACGATTATTTCGTGTGAAACTCGATTTAATATAAATTCGGCTTTTGTATGTGTTCAACGATGATTACCAAATTATTATGTGGTACTAAAAGTCATAATTTCAGCATTTGAGTATTGTTGGAAAACTAAAAAGTTACTGTAACTCTTATCTATTTCCATATTTACTTGTTCTTAAGTTCTTGTTCTTTTGTCTGCTTAAATCATTGTTTTTAGAAGTAATATTTTGTTTTTATTACCATAATTAATTCAAATACGTAAAGGTTACATGTCCAATATGGAATCAGAAGATAATTTAAAATATTTATTGAAAACATTGAAGGGAGAAGAATTTTTGGAAGTTTTTAAAGGTTAGTATTTGTATCAAAAGCCCTATTTTATGTTGAATTTCCCCATAATTTTATTTATTTTTGTAATACAGAACACAAAATTGATACAAATGCTTTAAAATATATGACTTCAAACCATTTAAATGTCATAATACCAAAACCATTGTTTGGCACACGAATTGTATTTGAATACCATCTTAATTCTTGGCAAAAGGAGGTGGCACCTTTGTCAAATTTATCGAAACAACCATCTGTTAATTTATTATTAGATCAGAAAGAAGTAAGTCTTTTATATGTATATAACTTATATGTGGTTGTTTTATTAAATTTTCAAAAATAGTTTTCTATTGAAGCAGTTTTAAAATCGTCTCTAACTGGAAAATCAGTTTTAACGTATTACAACATTAACAAAAAATTGATTACAAAATTTCGTCGAATGATTGCCCGTTGTGTTACAGCTTACATTATCGAAAACAAAATAAGTCCAACTCCAACATATTTTGAAAATATTGCTGAAAATATTGTTAAATATTTTACTACTGAAAACAAAGTAAGTTGTTGTCAGCAAAATTTCTGGAACCAAATTTTAACTATTTCTTTTTAAATAGGACTTGTATTTTATACGCAAGAAAAGTAGAAAGCCAGGTGGTTGTTTATATAGCAAGTATCATAATTCTATATCAAACTTGAAAAAAGAGGGTATAGTTGATAATATTCTTGAAAACAAAACTAAATCTATTGAATTAGACGAAGCGCAGTTTTCAGGTACCAAGTTAATGTATAATAAAAATATATTAAAATGTTGTGGAAAATAACGCAAACGAATTTTAAATATGAGCTTTTACGTAATTTAATTGTTTGTTTTTAAAAATACAAAAATCGCAACATTTAATTCATTATTTTTCGTCATGTGAAACTTAGAGTTTTATTTACAAAGATTATTACTTCAGTTACGATTTTTTACTTTTGAAACAATTGCCTTTTGCTAGTATAATTAGGAAGACTAAGGACCTCAAGTGTTCCTTAGCCATAGATGCTGTGCGTCACAAAGAGTGCCTCTTCCCCGAACTTTTCTAAAAGAGAACCATGATTAAACTAGAAAAAGGTTTGAAGTATATTCATCAATATATTACGTTTTTGAAAATACTCAAAAGTACGTCTTTTTAATTTGTTTACTTTGTTGGCAACAAAATTTTAATATATGTATGACATTAATACATCGAAGTTTTTTGTTTACTTCTTAAATCTTTATACAAAACATTTAAATGTTTCGACGAAGGCGATTCGTTAAGTGATAAGGAATGGCTAATGAGCAATATTGAGCCAATGTGCGATGTAATTAAAAAATGGGATAACACATTTTTTATAAGAACAAATTTCCTAAAATCTCCAGATAACAGTTTGGATGATATTTTTGAAGAATGGCCTATTTTCAAACAATCTTTTGGGCATAAATTAGTTAGTTATTCTTTGGTTGTTTTTAAAGATAAAATTAGAAATAATTTTTGTTTCATATATTTACATACATACATATATAGATATTGGCGGACTTTTCAAAACTTTATCCAGGAAAAGAACATTTACTTGATGAAAAGTGGGAGAACTTTTGTACGCAGATAATGAAAATAATAGAACGCGATGTAAAAGATAACAACAGTTTGGATACATTAGTAAAATTTAAAGCATCTGAGTACAATTCTGGTAATTAACGTTATATTTTTGATATTTAATCAGTACACTTATATTAAAATTAAGTATTCCAACTTATTAATAACCTTTAATTTACAAATATTCACTTTTTTATTTGTAATAACATGTATGTATATATTATTTGTTTTTTAATCAATAGTTTAGTTTTGATTATACTTTTTACTTATTGCATTAAAATTTACAGATGTAAGAGATTGTGTTGTTCTGGATCTTATTCACTCAGTTTTAAAACCAGCTTCGAGAAAATGTATAATAATTGACAAAAAGAAACGAAAGTATGAAAAGGCTTCAGTTGAAGATTCAAAGAACTCTTTTGTATTGTACTCATCTAATAATTCCGAGCTTAATTCAAAAATAAAACTTTTAGTTGATGAATGTTTTATCCAAAAACAAACGCTGCAACCTTTTATTTGTGCGATTGGGTCGTCAGTATTTGATTTGTACGAATTTTATGTTTATTTTGGAAATATTTTTTACAAGTTGGAAAATATTAAATCGTGTGTGGATTTGACATTCAAAATTTTTAGTTCAATTAATATCAAATACCCACAAAACTGCAATTTAATTTGGCTTTTCATCCAGGAATATTTTTTTGAAATTACAGTAAATAACAATGAAAGATGTACAGCACTATCTACAATTTTAACAGATATTCAAAATATTTGAACCCAAATACTTGGTAAGGTTAAAGCATCAAAAATTAAAATCGCATTCCATAAATTTTAATTTTTATTTACAGATTTACAAAAATCAAGTACTTTATTACTTATACCTAAAATATAAATTAACATTTTAATAATAATAACACTATTTTATAGAATTTATATTATTATTCGTATTGTTAAATTCTTGTTATAAAAAAAAATGAATTTATATTGCTTTATTTGTAACAAAACATTTGCCGAGTTTAAGAAAATTGCTTGCCATTTAAAATATTTTCATAACTTACCACCAAACAACTTATACGAATGTGCCTTTTTAAATTGCAATCAAAAGTTTAGTAACTTCAAAACATTTTCAAAACATGTGCGAAATAAAATATCGAAAAATATTTTAAAAAAAAGGAGAAAATATAAAATGTATCGAAGTAAATAATGTAATAAATAACATAATAGAAACAGAAAATGAATTTTTAGAACCAGAAAATATTTTAGAAACTGAAAATCGTGACATAGAACTACACAGCAATAATTCCGAACCGCAAAAAAATTATTTTCAATTTGATATTTTAGAAAATACCTGTTCTAGAATATCTATAAACAGGTTTCCTCTTTTGGCAAAAAGTTCTTTTAAATTAGCTTTGACTAATTTCTCCTCCCATAATTTTTCTAGAAAAGATGCTACAACATTACATGAAAATATAAAAAAGAATTTAACACATTCAATTAGAGACGAAATTAAAAAAATAATCAATGACCTTCAAACGAATGACTTGTCGGAAATTAAAAATAGCCTTAATAATCTAGTGTCCTTTTGCGATAAGCCATTTAATAATTTCGATACGGAGTATAAGTTTATAAAAACACTTAAACACATAAATTTGTACGAAAGTCCATTGGTAATAAAATTAAATAATACAATTAGCAATATTGTTTTAAATAATGTTAATACAATGGATGAAGTCGTAGCAAAAGGAGTTTTATTTCCAATTAAAGTCCAATTACAAAAATTTTTGGAAATTCCAGGAATTTATGAAGAATTTCAAGAAACAATGCAAAATATAAATAATTGTAATACCTTAAAAAATTTTTGTAATGGTAAAATATGGAAGAAAAAACTTAGACACTACAATCAAAAATTTGTATTACCATATTTTTTATATTTTGATGATTTTGAAATTAACAACCCCCTTGGGTTTTAGAGGGTGTATTGAAATACGACTTTTGCCATATACTTTTATTTTTCATAAATAATAAGATATTTGATCTTGAGCTTTTTAATATTCGAAAACAAAATTTTAACTATGGAGAACAAGATATGGGAAATAAATCTCCGGAAATTAAAATAAACCATCTAAAGTCATTTAACCTGAAAATGTCTGGCAGCGAAATGCTTACCTTTGCTCACTTTTTTCCATTGTTTATTGGGGATTTGGTAGATATCAATTCAGATGTATGGAAATTTGTTATTAATTTAGTTGAACTAATTGATTTATTACGGTTAACAGATTTTACAAGCTAAGACATTATAAATTTAAAAACTCACATTGATTATCATAACGAAAAATATATAACACTTTTCGCAGATAATTTAAAACCAAAGCATCATTTTTTGACACATTATTGTAGAATTGTAGAACATTCTGGTCCATTTGCTTATTTGTGGACTTTCAGCTTTGAATCAAAACATCGGCAATTAAAATCTTATGTTAAAAATATAAGCTCTAGAAGGAATGTTATGTTATCATTGGCTATAAAGTTTTGCATATCTTTTGCAGAAACAATTTTAAATTTTGAAAAAAAAATTTTGGCAATGGGAAATAAAAAATACAATGCTCACAATTCGTTATTCTATGATATACTACTAAAGTTCATAAAAAGGGATGAATTAGAACGGTGCACATGTTTCAAAAGTTTTGAACGTTATGGAACTTTATATAAAAATGGCTTTATTATTTATAATTACGATCCCGACTTTAATGCATCTAAAATTCTAGAAATTTTTGAAGTAAATGGCAATATATTTTTGTTATGTCAAACAATAAAGATTTTATCATATGTCAAATCTTTTTCATCATATTCTGTTTGTTCTAAGTTGTTAGACTATAGCATAATATCTGTTAAATCCTTAAAATCGCCTCCAATTCACATTCTTGAATTAAATAAAAAATATTATTTAAGACCTAAAAACACTTGGTAATTGTAAGTTTTATTATTAATTTAAAATTTGATGTTAATCATTTTTATATAAATATTAAACTTAAGATATTTTGTTTTTTCGTTTTGAAATGAGCAGAATTTTTATTGAAATGTAACTTATTTTATGTTTATGATTGGTATGTATTTTTCTTACGACCAATTTCACCAAGTTCAGTTAAAACTAACAATTTCTTTAACTTCTAGAGAACAATATAACTGATAGTAAGTTATAACTGAACTTGGTGAAGTTGGCCATTAATGTTATTATTTTAAATTTATGTGTAATAAAAACATATTATATCTTCAATGCTCAGTTTGTATATTTTTTTTGTAATTTATCAGCAATCTTAAAAAACTAAGAAAACGTATATAAATTAACTAAATATGTTTTCGAAAGGTTAAACAATTGTGTATACCGCACATATTGAAAAATTAAGTAGATATTCATTCCAAATAGAATTCATATCTACCCGCTGTAAATATATAGTGCAGTATTGAGAACTTTTTGGTAATGAAATGGTTAGTTTAAAAATTCTTTTTGGCGGATGAATATTTGCTTAATTACAATACCCTTTTACTTATTTTTAGGAAATACATACTACTGATAAGTTATCATGTTCTTTGAACATATAAATAATTTTACTGAATGGCACAATATAGTTCCCATTCAAAAGGAAAAATTTATAAAATATCAAAAAATAGTTATCAAAAACTGGTTCTAATTTGCCATTTTTAATAAATGTATGTCCTAATTATTAGATATTTTTTTATAGAATTAATGAAATGGGTGGGTTGGAAAGCTGTATTTTTTATTGGCTTTTGCAAAAATATTTACTAAATCGAAGTAAATTAAAAGTTGGAAACTTAAAGAATGTTTTTACTTAATTTAGGTAAAATTTCCATTATTTTAAGTTAAAAAATTTTATCTTTTTAACTTTAAGTTTGGAAATGATTTCTTATTTCCTATAGCGTATACAAATTATCTGAACTAAATTAAAGGAAATTTAAACATATTTAAGGGAAATTTTAAGATAATTATTAAATTAAGTATAACAACAAAAATTCATATTTTTTAGTAAACATTTATTTAAATTAAGTAAAATTTTGGTTAAATTTTGATATTTTGAAGTAGAAGTGAATAAAATTTATTTCTTAATAACAAGAAATTTTTGTACTAACTTGCTGTAAAAAATGTCTTTGGCGCCATACGACAGCCATGGCTTACTAAAGTTTAGTAAATTTTTCTAAGTTTCAGTTATTTTTTTTTTTGAGTGTATACAAATGTGGGAGTAATTTCATTATGAAATAGCTCCCAGCCCTTTCGGTTTTATTTCATTTTTTTGGAAGTTATTTCATTTTTTGCCTGGGAGTTATTTCATAATGAAATAAAATCCAAATGAAATAAGTCCCCGAAAAAATTAACGTGGAAGTTATTTAATTTTATTTTGGTTTTCGGTGTTATTTCATTTGCTGTGGGAGTTTTTTCATTTTTTGCGGGAGTTTTTTCATTTTCAATTATTTGCAATTTCTTAAAATTGTTTAAAATTTTAAACGGTATTTATAACGGGATATTTCAAACTATTTGAATAAAATGACTTAAGTTTATCAAAGAAGAAAATTTTGCTAATTGCAATTGCAGTGTTACCGGCTATGCAGTGAAGCTTTAGTTAGCGAAGCCGGTGTTTGTTATACCATAGAGGAGAAAATCCATGCGCCCGGCCGAAGGCCGGCTATGCAGAGAAGCCTTAGTAAGCGAAGCCGGTGTTGGTTATACCATAGAGTATAAAATCCTTGCGCCCGGCCAAAGGCCGGCTATGCAGAGAAGCTTTAGTTAGCGAAGCCGGTGTTTGCTTTAGTTAGCGAAGCCGATGTTTGTTATACTTAAATATACTTAAACTGCAGGCAGTTGCTATTGCTGGAGGTCAGGATATAATAAAATGCCCCATTTGTTGTCAAAATGTCGAGGACTCAATGTTAGTTTTTTGGTAACCTGATGCTGGATACACACAGTGCAATCTGTTATTTCATTATGAAATAACTCCCAAAAGTTAGGGTTTGTTTCATTTAAGATACGAATCATAATATTTTACTCAAGCTATTTAAAATTGCTAAAAAAAGCATCAAACTTTCTGATTGTCGGTCAATAATTTAATATATGGGGGATTTCATGTCAAGTGACCCAATTTTTAAATCGACGTCTTCCGATTTATGTGAAATTAACACCAAGCTTTGTCCTATTAAATAGTAGTTTAGACACAACTTTTCAACAAGATCGGTCAAAAGGTTTCTGAGATAAAGGGGGTCAAAGTTTGATATTTTGGCCATATAGGTGTTCTTTCTCATCCATGTAACTAATAACCTATTGGTTTTAGACAAATTTGCCCCAAGTAGCTTAGATAGCTATTTGATCAATCTTTTTCAAAAAATATTTTTGTTTTTGTTTTAATTTTTTTTTTTTTAATTTAAAACTTTTTTTTATTTTTTTTTTACCGGGAATGTTTTTTTTCGCTCAAAAGAAAGCTTCTGTCTTTTCCTTTAAGGTAGTTTTGGTCGCTTATTGGGATACGAGTTGCTTATGTATAAAAAAAATAATTTCTTACTCAAGACGATTGTTATTAAATTTTTAGCATATGCAGCATTATTTTGAATTTTTTCCTTAAAGACCAAAAAACCTTAAAGGAAAAGACATAAGCTTTCTTTTCAGCAAAAAAAAAAAAAAAAACATTCCCACTAAAAAAAAAATAAAAAAAAGTTTTAAATTTAAAAAAAAAAATGTTTAAAAATTAAAAAAAAAACAGAAATATTTTTTTTAAAAATATTGATCAAATAGCTATCGAAGCTACTTGGGACAAATTTTGATAACACCAATAGGTAATAAGTTACATGGATGAGAACGAACACATGTATGGCCAAAATGTCAAACTTTGACCCCCTTTATCTCAGAAACTTTTTGACCGATCTTGTTGAAAAGTCGTGTCTAAGCTACTATTTAATAGGACTAAGCTTGGTGCCAATTTCACCCAAATCGGAAGACATCGATTTAAAAATTGGGTCACTTGACATGAAATCCCCTATATTTTTAAACCGCAACCAATTTTTATGCAGGCGAATGTTTTTATAAAGATAATAATAATAAATAGACATCATACAGATATTACTCCTAAAACATTCGAACTGTTGGTGGAGGGTATCAAAGATTCGGCACAGCCGAATATAGCACTCTAACTTGTTGTTTTTTACCGGTATAACGAATACGCAGTTTAACGAATATCCGATATAACGAATGGCCAAATGTTTACATTAACTACCTTATATAGCGAATGGCATAAAAAAATAATCCCGATTTAACGAATGACAAAGCAATATAAAAAAATTGTTACAGAACCGTTAGATTTGTGTGTGTATTTTTGGCTTCTTTGCTTTGTATTGAAATAATACGTATAATGCGTTACCTTTTTCGTTTAAGTTTTAGTAATTTTGTTTAGTTCATTGTGAAACCGCGATGTCAAATCCAAAAAGAATCTTTCAGTAATATCCCAAAAGTATGGAATACCAAAATTATCAATGTGTGCATTAAAAAAGAACGAACATAAAATTGTGGAAAATTTAAAAATTACAAACAATGGGACAAAAATAACAGATTTCTTAAGAAATGAATAGTAAATGAAATGTAATAATAAACCTATGTTCATAGCATCCAAATATAAGCATGCATGTATGTATATGCACATATGAACATTTATGATTTTCAATGAAATTACATATTAGAAATAAAAAAAATCTTAAAAAAACGAGAAAATATCATTTAAAGTTTTATGTCTACAGTAAATTATAAATACAATTAAATTTTGATGTTTTTCAAATTGTGGACCACCGTTTTTATAAAATTTTAAGGTAAAAAATTACTGATCGATATAACGAATATCTCGGTATATCGAAAGGTCTGAACATTATATCATTCGTTAAACCGGGCTTTGACTGTATAATTTTTACGTATACTTAATTTAACAATCACACATTTAAAAACTATATTTCTCATACGCATCGTAGTACTTCGAGCAGCATTTTCTCCATTGCATAATTTTCGGATGCAAGTCACAATGATGCCTACGCGTATACTTAACAAAAGAATAATAGCCAAAAAAAAATTGCTCATACACGATCTTTAGTTTCGCATAGGAATTTGAATTTAAAATTAGCAACTTCGTTTCGTTTTTTTTTACCCTTCAACGAAAATAAAAGGGTTTATATAAGTTAATCATTTCATTTGTAATTCAAAAATATTAGCCTAAAGCGGCTCATACACTTGCAATAAAATTGTTAAATTTTACGTATTCTACAATTATATCGTCAGTGTGTATGTGATATTCAATGGTGGCACAATTTATTGGCAACAATCAAAAGACTTTTGATTTTTATTGCACAACGAAAAAAAGGTGAAATGTGTTGGCAACACTGTACAATGCTGTTTATGTTATTCCTATAGGTTATGTTCACCTTTTTATTGCATGAATGAAACTTTTGTGTGGCTTATTGCATAATATAGGAGAAAATGCAAATAATATGGCGAATATCATATGCAATAATATTGCAAGTGTATGGGCTGCTTTAGACTATTTATTAGACTATATATTCTGGGTCCTTATGAGGAGCAAAGTTGATTTAACGATGTCCAACCATCCGTGTGTCGGTTAAAATAGGCTGTCAGATATGATTGATGGTGACTAGGTTGTAACATAATTATATCACATTTTTGCTGCTGAATTTCAGCCTGATCAGCTCAAAAATGGATGAGATGCAAAGCCAGGAATGAGTCTCTCTCTTGTTTTTTTTTTGTTTAATGTCTATCTAGAAAACGTCTAGAGCCTATGTTTCCAAATAAGGTACAAGCATCTTGGTTATCAATACGCAACATCCGAAAAAATGTGAGCGTGGTGGAGAAATCGGCATGGTAGACAATAATTTATTTATATCTAAAGAACAGTAAGAGCAAAATTGTCCAAACTTGGTGCACATAGCTGGGATTTCAATACACAACCACTCTAAAGAATGGACGGGATTGAAGAAATGGGTGTGTCAACTCCCGTATAAAGACATTATAGATTTATGTATAGCTGGAGAATGGCATGGTTAAAATTTCAAATTGGGTACAAGCATCTCGGTTATCAATACACAACATCTGACAAACTATTGGCGAGATTTGATAAGTGGGCATGGTACTTTCCAGTCAAAGATATTAAAGATTTGTGTTTATCTGAAAAACGGCATGCTTTAAGTCGTTTGGCATGCAAAAAACCGATTTAGAAGGTAGCTTTTTTTTCTAGCACTATTAAAAAAATTCCTAGCATTTTTTATTTTTTGTAATTTTTTTAATATTTTCTAGTTTTATGTTTAATACAAATATAAAAGAAAAAAACGGAAGGTTCTAACATTAAATTAGATCTAAAAACTGCAAACGATGTAAATGCTCATTAATGTTTCACCGAAATAAACATCAACAAAAGAGACCATTCTAAATCATAAGTAAAAACCTATTCAAAAAAGTTTCCTAAAGAATAGGGAAAGAGAATGGGTGAAGGAAACAGATGACTTAGAAAAAAAATTTTTTCCAATTACAGCAAATGCGATATTGTCTTAAATTAGTGGCCTGGAACAACTCGCAGAAAAAAATTAAGCACAAAAGTGTAACGGGCAGGGCTGCCAGATAAATGTGTAAGAAAATCGTCTGTTTCCTGAGAAAAATCGTCAAAAAAATCGGACAACATAAAATTTAGTATTATTGAGGTTTTTGTTTTCCTCACGGGCTAATCAATAAATTGCTAACAAATGTAAATAAAAAACATTTATGGTAATTCTATTTGCTTTTTCCCAAAGTTTTGTTCGTTTTTCTTCTTCGGGATTTGTTTTTATTCCATAATAATGAAATAGGGCTTACATTTGTATTGCACTTATTCAACTATTTAATATTAAAAACTGGACTACACGACACAGAAATAAATAAATACTTAAAAAATAAAATACCCAAAACACAAACACCGAATAATAAGTCAAACTTTATGTTAATAAAACAGAACTATAACTGAAGTTTTTTTTAAACAATTTTTGTTCGATTCAAACAAAAACATAATTCCTTCATACCCAGCTAGCATTTTCAATAGAGTAAGAGCTACTTGGATCCTCGTAAAGAACGTCTTTTTTCGTAGAAGATTCCTCACACGAGAAAAACTGTAACACGAGTGAAATTCTTCCATAGCACAGCGAAAGACGCTTCTTCAATCGTTGCGGGAATCGTGTAAGACGTGGTAAAGATAATCTAACGAGACTTTCATGTCAAGAATCGTATGAGACTCATGTAGATATTCTCTTGAAACTCGTGAAATTCTCGCCGTATAATTGTTTAAAATATGATTTGTACGGCGAGGCGTAAAATGTTCATTCGAAGATGGTTTGACGAAAGATAAAAAAAAGTGTAACATTGTTGTTTTTTTACTTTTAAAAATAATTACAGATTTTCTTAAGACTTGCCTAATACAGCCGTACCTAAACAAAAGTGGCACGCGTTTTCTAGTGTTTTGAATAGAGCGGCCTGAACGCTTTGCAATTGAAAAACCCGATTTTGACAGTTCGCTTAGTAGTGAAGTTTGCCGCTCTGGCTGATTAATAATGGCAATTTAGCTATTTTTTGGTCAATCTAGTGTTTTTATCTTCAATTTTATTTTTAATTTGTGGGTTTTATTAAACAAGAAAGCTATCACTACTGTTCATGACACAACATCGACGCTCTTTGACACTTTAGTATGGCATATCAGCGTAAAAGCTAAGCGAAAGAAAAGGCTCCGGCTTCCGCTCTTGTTAAGGTACGGCTGGTAAACAATGTTTTATCAGACTTTGGAGACTGAAAAAATCGTCACTTTGTAGAAAAAAATCAGCAAATCGGCACTTTTTTCGTAACAAAAAATCGTCAAAATGACGATAAATCGTCAAATCTGGCAGTCCTTGTTACGAGCAGAACTAAAAACCATCCTATCCATTTCTAAAGAATTTGTTATAAAGTTCAGCACAGGCGACATTTTGTTTATGTGCTGTGCATAGTTCGATTGCACCTGTCAAGTTTCTGACAAAGGCAATTAGACAGGTCATCATTGAACCTGAAGGACAATATGCAGCGTATTATAAAAAATATATTGGCCCTTACTTTAATGAAGATCTGTCTATATTTTCCATATACATTTTTTTTAGAATTTTTTGCTCAATAAGTTTTGGCAGCACTGCCGACCATAGTTAAAACATCTTGGTTCGCACCAAGGTGAAGGGTATATAAGATCCGGCGTAACCGAACATTGCACTCTTACTTGTTTTTAATAATCGTTATATCAGCCTTCGGCAGTAACGTACCAAATGAAAGAAATTTGGTGGCAAATCAAAAAAGTTTAATTGCAAAAATAAAAAAACAACAAGTTAAAGAACATTTTCATTTACCTTGTTGATGCTGACAAAGAGTTGTAATGATATTTGCAATAATATAATGACATTTTTTCCTTATTACACTAATTGGCTTCTGGCAGGAAATTAATTGACTCTTATAAAACCGTTTAAAGTGAATTGCGAATATTAGCAGGGAAATTGCTTTTCATTGGTATTTTAAATTGAATAAGCATTCAAGTGTAGTTACAGCAAACACTATTAAGGGGAGTAATCAAAAAAATATCAAAAACTACTTACGGTACGAAAATTACATTGAAATTCAATGAAAAGTAAAATTAAGTTATAAACAATTTTTAAAGGAATGTGAAATGATAGTAGAGTATTACTTGGAAATATATTACAAAAAAGAGCCAAAGAAATATAATTTCTTTTTTTCTATTAAGTCCATTTAATTTTTTTTTTACTAATAATTTAACATTAGTTTTTTTATGGATTTTCACCCACAGAATATTTAATAAATCTATTTTTACCAGCATTTTATTACCTAAGTATTCAAAACAAATATAAATTTTATTTAACATTCATCCATTCATTCATTTTTGATTAAATTTTCTTTTTGGAAATAGATCTGTATTTTGTTTATTCATTGGAAAATATACGTGTTGATACACTCGACTACCGTCGTCATACATACAAAATATTGAAATAGTGTTTTATTTATAAAAATATTGAAATTGTGTTTAGAGTGACATTTTTTATGTCTAACGCATCAGTTATTTTGTAGCATTTTCCGTATGTGCACATGAGATTTTTTTTTTTTTTTTTCTGAAATATTTTATTTTCCTTCTAAATTTCAACATCAGATTTTGCTTAACATGCATCAAAATATTGATATGCCAGCAAAATGTTAAACGTGGTATGAATTTTTTTTTAACTTTAAAGGAAATGCAAACAGAAAATATTTTATAAAAGGCATCAAAATAAGAAAAATGAGGGAATGGTTTCTTTGGGGGGGGGGGGGGGGGGGGGGGGGGGGGTAAATAGTTTGGAATGTTGTAATCAGCCTAGCTGAATATATGATACCTATTAGTGATGTTACAAATATTCTTATTTATAATGCCGAAATTTAAACGAATATTTCAAAAATATCTCGAATATTTATGAACGTCCTTCATTAGTTCTTCGTCGTGTGTGTGTTTTTTGTTTTAAGTGTCCCATCTTTGAGGTGGCATCACTGTTTTATTTGAGCACCCATTTAACAGCTGATAGTTGCTTTTTGTTTAGTTAGCGTAGTTATTAGAAAACAGTCTAAATATTCAAAATCAGAAAAAAACCCATAGACGATATTTTTCTTTTTTTTTAATAGTCCATCAAATTTAATCAATTTTTAGAGCTTACGAAAATAATAAGCAAAACACTTATGAGAAAATAATTCAATAAAATTTTTTTACATTTAGTTCTAAATTTAGTAAACTACTACAGAAAAAAGTTTCAATTTCGTGCTTTAAAAAACAACAGTTTTCCTGAAGCATGTAAAACTCAAGTAGTTGTTTAGCCATTTTTACTTAAAATTCTCAAACTTTGGCGCCCTCTAGCGCCGCCAAAAAGCGTTCAATCTTAAAAATTCTTCAAAATTAATTTGAACTATTTTGTTATCTATCGATCTGTACATTTTTAAATACAATATAAGACTTGTAATTTTTTTTTATGTCTATGTGCCACAGCACTGTGCGGCGTATCTTTCTCTTCCACACAACATCAAAATCTAAGTTTACTTAACCCTTATGTGTGTGGAAAAAAAAACACCTTCTATAGGGTGGATAGGTACCTGGGTACCTTCATGCAAATTGTATGAGAAATCTAATTTTTTGTCTTGTATTGTACAAACAATCGATGGTTAATGATATAATATTAGAATTTTACTCTGGTTTCCTCCTTTTCATATATTTTTTAAAATCCTACACCCAAAAAAAAAAATTTGTAATATAAAACGTATACAGGTACCCAGGTACCTATTCACCCTATTAAGGGTGCAAAAAGCAAATTGGTATGCCACGCCCCCCCCCCCCCCCCCCCCCCCCAACTCATATTGTATATAAACACCTATGAAAATATAATAATAACAAAAAGTTAGGAGTTCTCATGAAATTGTAGAATTGTAGACTAAAATCTTATATAAAAAATTTCGATTTGAAAACGCAATAGGTACACAGGTACCTGTCCACACACATAAGGGTTAAAAAGTGGATTTAGCAGGTTTGCTTATTAAGGGGACGATATGAAAAATACAAACAGTGCATACAATCGCAAAATGTAATATGCAGTACTTTTCGCTTATAGTCCACTACTCTAGTTGCACAACTTTTGTGGACTATAAGCGAATTTGGACTATAACCGATTTTTTTGTAAGCCATTTTATGGATAATAAGTGAAATCTATTATAATCCACATTTTGGACTATATAAATGTTATTTTCTTTAATAAAACCATTATTTTTAAACAAAAGACAAGTTTATTTAAAACATAACCAAATATTGATTTAATTGAAATAAATTGTTAAAACTAATAGTTGCCAGAAAGTTAAATAAAAACATGTTGCCTGTTGATTAAAAAAAATATAAAAAACAGAGTGGACTATAAGGAACCATTTTTGCATAAAGAATTATAAATGCGTGCTAAGAAAATGTGGCTTTTAAACGAAAATGGACTACAAGCGAAATGGACTTTAGAACAAATAATTTGTATGAAATTCGAAAAAATGTGCAAGTAAATATGACAGGTTTGGCTTTAATCCGGTTTTGGCCTTAAAGCGGATTGGACTATAAGCGAAGAGTACTGTAATAGGTTACCTATCGCAGCTTAAGAGTGTTTTTGTCTAAACTTTAGACTCTGAATTTAAGAGTCTTAAGCAACGATCATCACGCTATGCCCCCGGGGGCCGAGCACTTTTCGTGAATTTCACACACACACAACACGAAGGTTAACGAAACTATTGTAAAAAGCCATAATTTCAAAAAACAAGAACAAAACACATAGTTAATGTCTCAAACGGGTAAATTTATTTTCCTCTCTTTGCACTCACCACTACATACACATTTTTAACTGTCTCTCTTTGTGATGACCGCTGCTCTAAAGGCAATGAGAATGAGCTTTTTCGCTATTTTAAAATTTAAAAAACCAACAACACAACAAACCCACAATGCGTAAATATATGTTTTTGCATCCTGTGAATAACTCTATGTCATTGTTTTGGCAATGATATTTAAAAGCAAGGGATAACGTAACGTAATGCATCTCACTCACCCAATTACCAGCGTTGCCATAATAGAAAAGAAATACAAACTAAAAAAACAACCCAATTTTTTAGTGAATCAAGTGGTAATAAAAAACCCAAATAATACATTTATACTATATACAAACATACATACATATAAGTACACGGAGAGAATTATTTACAAAAATTACTTATTCTTAATACCTATAGGTCCCTATATGTGGCTTGGTTTAAGCAAAATTTTTCCTTATTTAAGAAAATTTTACTAAATAGGTAGGTAGGGACGAAAGAAGTTAAAATCAAGAAATTATTTTTGGATGACATTTTAAATATTTCGGCTCCAGCTTTGACCTCTCGTGAGCTGGACCAGTTTGAAAAAGGGTATATTTTTGTATGTTTTGTTAATTTGTGAATCTGTTCCCCTACCAACATATACAAATTGGGTATCGTAAGAAAGGTTTTTTTAAGGCGCGTCCAACTGTATATATTTACAATTTATCCAAGGACGATCATCCATGTCCTTTTTTTTCTTACGGATTATCTGTAAAAATAACGCGTTTTGAATTTTTTGTTCGGGGTTGTTTGTAATATAAGTGCCAAATTAACATGTTTTATTATTTAGTCGATTTAATTAAATACGTGTCTCAGCTTTTTTTGAAATTCGTGCTAGTTCGCGTTTTGACAAAAATGCAATGGGGTGGTAACCCTTCGTTTTATATAGGACAATATGGGTATCAAATTTTTTCTATTGCCAAGTACAACATCTTTGTATGTAAATAATTTCGGTTTTTGCAAATTAGATGCATTTTACACGGTGCTCTGAAATATATAGAATTGCAATTTTGTAGTCACGCTTATATGACAGCAAATTTAGTTTCTAGACCATGTATGAATGAAAATGGGACTAAAGAAAGAAAAAAAGAAATGATCCACGACTTTTTGGTGGCATATATTTTTTTCGCAAATAAAAAAAATTCAATTCGTTTTTTCTTTCTTTAGTCCTATTTTCATCCATACATGATCTAAAAACTAAATTCGCTATCATATTAGAGTTACTACAAAATTGCATTTATATATAATCCAGAGCACCTTGTAAAATGCATCTAATTTGCAAAAATCTAAATTATTTACATACAAAGATGATGTACTTGGCAAAAGATAAAATTTGATACCCATATTGCCCTATATAAAACGAAGGGTTACCACCCCATTGCATATTTGTCAAAACGCGAACTAGCAAGAATTTCAAAAAAAGCTGAGACACGTATTTAATTAAATCGACTAAAGATTAAAATATGTTAATTTGGCACTTTTATTACAAACAACCCCGAACAAAAAATTCAAAAACCGTTATTTTTACAGAAAATCCTTAAAAAAAGGACATTGATGATCGTCCTTGGACAAATTGTATATACAGTTGGCCGCGCCTTAAAAACACCTTTCTTGCGATACCCAATTTGTATATGTTGGTAAGGGAACAAATTCACAAATTAACAAAACATAAAAAATAGACCCTTTTTCAAGTTGGTCCAGCTCACGAGAGGTCAAAGCTGGAGCCGAAATATTTAAAATGTCATCCTAAAAAAGTCCAAGGTTTATTTTTAGGAGGGTACATCGAGCACTTTTTTTGGTGAGTCGCTCTAGTATACATATTTTAACAAAGTAATAAAAAAAGGCATAATAAAAAATAAATAAATAAAAAAAAAAAAAAATTTTATGGACTGGGATTCGAACCCACAACTTCAAAGAGAATTATTTCTGACAGAGATCCTAGACCACTCAACCACTGACACACGTAAACGATCTTTGTGAATATAAATTAATAGACCGTGCACCTTTATAAATTTTTCATTACAACAAATTTCTTTGCATGAGTTTGTTGTTTGTGTATAATACTTAGGTGATAAGGTAAAATTAAAGAACATAAGTTCAATACACCACACCCAACTTCAATACTCAAAATGAAAAAAACAACAACAATAACTAAAACAATGCCAACACACAAACTAAGTAATTGTTGCACAGAATGACAATAACAAAATCACATGACGAGATTTTCTATGTTTGCAGGGTTACCGTTACAAATGGTTACAAAGTATTTGTATTGATTTTTGTATAAGTTTTCTTAAAAGCTTTCTAATATTTTGCCAAACTTTTATGTTAAAATATTTCTATAAGCAATACTATAGGAACTTTGAATTATTTTACTGCAACAGTTACATATCGTTTTTTAATGTTCGGTTCCGTAGGTTAGGTTAGGTTCCATGGGCAGCCATCAAAAGACAGCTCACTTGGGTCCTTCAGTGGTCCCTTTGTGATACCCGGCGCCAATGCCCATCCCCCAGATCAGTCATCCAGATGGCGTCACTGCAGGTTCCAACCACTTCGTCTTCCTAATGAAGAGAAGGAGCGATTTCAGTTCTGTCATGGACAGATCCCCCAAACAGGAAAACATCGGTTCCCCAAGGTATTTTTCCCTGATGCCCCGTAGTCCAGGGCAATGACAAAGGAAGTGAAGAACAGTCTCCTCTTCCTCCTCGTTCTGAAAACTCCTACAGTAGTCATTAAATTCCAGACCCATCCTCGCAGCATGAGTCCCCACCGGCCAGTGTCCAGTTAAAACCGATATCACCGTCCTAATCTGGTTCCTATTGAAACCAAGTAGAGCTCTAGTTCTCCGTTCATCATATCCAGGCCAAAGGATCCTGGATATCAAACAGGTGGATTCACAGGTCCACCGCATCTGCGCAACTCTATACGACTCACGCCTGATGAGTAATTTACAGTGAGCCATTGGAAGACCGACAAATTGATCGATGAATACGTCATCCATGCGACCACCTTGTCTGGCCAGCCCATCTGCCATTAGATTACCCGGGCACTCCGAGTGACCCGGTATCCATATAAGCGTTACCCTTGAATGTTTCGCAATCTCATCCAAAGACATCCGACATTCTACAGTTAACCTAGATGTCGTGTAGACACCCGCTAGGGAAGCAAGGGCAGCCTTGCTGTCAGTAAATATACGTATATCTCCCGATATGCGATGATACCTCAGCCAGTTTGCCGCCCGCCTTATAGCCGAGATTTCCGCCTGCAGGACACTGCATCCGTCCGGCAGACGAAAGTAAACCTTCACATCCAGTTCCTCTATGAAGAAACCTCCGCCAACTCTCTCGCCCTTCCTCGAACCATCAGTATAAACCCCTAGGGTAGGTTCTCGGAAGGAATCCGACAGCACGTTGCCGTGCGCCACTTGTGTCACGAACCTCGCACCAAAGAACGGCACCGGGGTGCAGTAATCCACACCGTCAGGGACAATCGTACTTCCGATAATCCTGGCGTGTCCATAGTCACGGGTCGACCAGCCGTTCGTTGCGTGCAGCCGTGTCGCCGAGCAAAGAGCCAACTGTTTGGCCGTTATGTCCACCGGGAGCCAGTTCAATAACGTAAACAGCGCCTTCGTAGGAGTAGATCGCATTGATCCCGTGATCATCAACGCGACAAGTCTGTATACTTTCTCAAGCATTGCGCGGTGTGTGCTCCTATCCAATGCAGTCCACCATACAACGACTCCATAGTACAGGGTCGGCTTTACTACAGCTTCAAAGATCCAGTTGACATACTTTGGGTTCATACCCCAGTTTCTGCCAATTGCACCCCTACACGCATAAATGGCAACTATTGCCTTTTCCACTCTCATCCGGACATTAAGTCCCCATGACAGCCTGCTATCCAAAACCACGCCCAGATACTTGGCACTTTGAGATATCTGAAGCTCAGTTCCATTTAACCTTGGAAGTCTAAAGTCCTCGGTCTTATACTTCCTCGTAAAGAGTACCAGTTCCGTCTTAGACGGATTTACACCCAGTCCACACGATGCACTCCAGGTGCTGAGTACCTTCAAGGCAGCCTCCATACACTGGGACATAACTCCCAAATGCATCCCTGTGATGGCCACTGAGACATCATCAGCATACGCCACTACTTTGATCCTCATGTTGTCCATCTTTGTCAACATGGTGTTCATAGTCAGGTTCCACAATAGTGGGGATAGAACTCCCCCTTGGGGAGTACCCCTATTCACCAGCCTCTGAACACTGGTTTCACATATCGTAGAGCAAATGACCCTGTTCCTCAATAGATTGTCCACAAATCTACATATGCCAACATCGATCCCCAGACTCATCATGGACGTCACGATAGAGTCCGGGTTGACATTGTTGAAGGCTCCCTCAATATCGAGAAAGGCCACTAGTGTGTACTCCTTGAATTCGAGCGATCTCTCAATAGTTCCTACTAGAGAGTGAAGAGCCGTCTCAACAGACTTGCCCTTTGTGTAGGCATGTTGAGAGGCAGAGAGCAGACCTCTTGGGATAGTCATCCTCAAGTGCACATCGATAACCCTCTCAAGAGTCTTTAGAAGAAAGGATGCAAGACTGATCGGTCTGTAGTCCTTCGGCTCGGTGTGAGAAGCCTTACCCCCTTTGGGTATAAAGACCACTCTACACAGGGACCATTTCACAGGAAGATACGAAAATCTAGCGCATCCCCTGTATATGGCCAGCAACCAGGGTATTATCAGGGCCGAGCTCCTCTGCAGGTCCGCCGGAATTATACCATCCATACCCGGAGATTTATATGGGCTAAAGCTATCGATAGCCCATTTAATCCTGTCATAGTCCAATTGAATGGACATAGGAATGGGAGTCGCCTCCCACGCTTGATCCCGCATACCCCATTGGGAGTTACCAGGAAAGTGAGTATCAATTAACACCTCTAGTGTTTCTTGACTATTTGTAGTCCAACTACCATCCGATTTCCGGACGTAGGTCGGAACCATCGGGCTCGAGGCCATTATCTTACGTAAACGGTTCGTCTCAGAGGATCCTTCCACGCCGCTACAGAAGTTCCTCCAAGCAGTCCTTTTCGCTGATCTTACCAAGTTTCTAAACTTATTCAATGATGACTTGTAGTCCGCCCAGTTGCCTTGGCGCTTCGCCACATTGAACAGCCTACGACAATCAGTTCTCGCCTGCGCAATGTCAGGATCCCACTATGGTGGCCGGTTCCTACCCCTACGCACCCTTGGCTTACACGCCAAGGACGTCGCCAACTGCAGTGAGTTCGAAAGCAGATCCACTGCCGCATCGATCCCCCCGATATCATAAACCCTAGGAGGGTCAGATAGAGACCGGATCAGAGAGGAGTGTTGAATCCCCCAGTTCGTCCGTCTCCTGTTCAATATAGCCATCGATCCCGAAGACCTAAGCCCTAAACTAAATTCCACATATCTGTGATCAGAGAGTGAACAGTCATTCGATACCATCCAACCCTCGATCAAATTGATGTGGTTTATACTAACTAGCGTGACATCAAGAACCTCACACCTATTTGCAACCACAAACGTAGGCTCACAGCCCCTATTTACTACTCCTAAATTATAATTAATAATAAAGGAGAAAAGCGACTCACCTCTTACATTTGTGTCCGTACTACCCCATATAGTGTGGTGCGCATTAGCATCGGCACAGATTACAATCGGCGTTCCAGTGCCCGCAGCCTTTATTACGGCATCACGGATAAGCCCGTTGGGAGGGTCCTGCCCGTGGTCATGCGCCATATACGCCGAGACCATCCAGACTATACCGTCCTGTGTCTCAAGAGCAACAGTAGAAGTATCTTCATCACTGTAATCAGAAAGAATGAAGATATTCAAAGAGTTTTTAACTAAGACACAAGATCTTATGTTACCTGTACCTTTTGCAAACAATAGCTTGTAGCCTTTTAGGTTTAGTCCGCAAACCCGATTCTTATGAATCCAGGGTTCTTGGACCATCACGAGCTCCTCCCCTCTTTCCACCACACGGAGGAGCAGTGCAGCAGATGCTGCTTTAGAGTGGTGGAGGTTTATCTGTAGCACCTTCACCATGATCCATTTTGGCGACCACTGTGATGTTGACGTCCTCCTGGTCAGATTCCAGCAGCACGTCCTCATCAACCATGTCACCCAAGCGATCAAAGAAGTCACCCACCAATCCTGAGACAGACTGGGTATCCTCTTTGTCACTTGAGCCCACGGCATCGTCGCAAGCCATGCTTTCCTCAGGTTGCTTGGCCTCACTTACCGACGGAGCCGGATTGCCCTTGTTGTCACTTCGGTAGACACGGAGCAAGATCGTACTAAAACCATAGTAGAGCTTGCCCTGCCTCTCCCTCAGTGGCTCCAAGGATTGCTGGTTAATAACCACAATCGCCGTCCTTGAGGACCCCTCAGCAGCTGAAACCTTCACTACTTTCCAGTCCTGTGTGGGCAGTTGAGGGTTGCAGCACTGAATGATCCTCAAGATCTCCTCAGGTTCAGATGGTTCGGCGGGGATGGTGGCAATCGATCTCGGCCTCCGTGGTATCTCTCCAACTAACACCACGTCAAGCCTGGCACCTTCCCAAACCTCTCCTAGTAGTTCAATGGCCCGCTTTAGAAGCAGCGCTGAGCGCTCATCTGCGCAAGCCATCAGCTTCACGTGACCCTGGTACCAGCCAGCGTCATCGCATTGAGGGGGTGCCCCTGGATTTTCCCTGAGGATCGTCCAGAACACACCCATAAGTTTTTGTTTTACCAGATCCCACTTAGTATGAGAAATGGCACCATTATCAACGCTTCTGTCGATGATAGCTCGTACAAGGTGACCTTTGGCCACCTCGCTAAAAGATTTGTTCATCGGTTTCGATGAAATTTTGGGACGTTTCGTCCCTGGTTGCTGTTTAACGGCTGCAGCTTCCTCCTCCGAACGTTGCCGTTTAGGCATTGTCACCTTTCCAGGGACTGGAGGAGTAGCACTTGGCAGCTCAGCTATGTGGGCTTTTGCCCATGCCAATGAAGCTTTCTGCTCATTGGTGAGGTCTTCGGCTTTCTTGGAGCCGAGAATGTCGATGAAACGCAAGGCAGCACGCCTTGTGTTCGAAGCCCTCTTTGTAGGGTTTTTGTGCCAAGGGGACTTTCTGCGGTCGCCGAGTTTGGCGGGGGGTGGTGCAACTTTGGGATAGGATGTTGTCATCGCCATCCCTCCTTGCACAATAGACACATGGGAAGCTGCTTTGTTAGGCGACTTAGTCATACCCAACTTTGCAGCACCCGAAGCAGGGGTTTTATCCGTTCCAATGACGGAAAGGGCTTGAGCGGTTTTTGAGGTACTTGGAGCGAAGTTCAGGGGTACCTCGCCGCAGTTTTTGGAATAGCCGCCTTCTGGTCGAGCTGCCTTACCACTTCCGATCAGCTTGGGCCGATCTTCACTGGTTGCCTGGGCTGTTACAGCTCCTGGCTTTTTCGTCTCGCTGTCAATCGTTGTCCTTTTTCTCGCCTGTCCGTCATCAGTTATCGTTAATTGTTTTTTTTGTGTTGGTTTTTGTTGTTTTTGTTTTTGTTGTGCTTGTTCTGGTTGTGTTTGTTTTTCGAAATTGTTGTTCATTTTTGGTCCCACGAGTGTAGGGGAATTGAAAGGTCCACCACGTCATAGCCCCCATTAACGTGGTAAGGGCGTGGTCTATTTGCTGAGGTGCCCAGGTATCAGCAAAGCTCCGTACTAATACAGTCGGTAACCCCTGACTGCAAACCAACCGATAGGCACGGGTCGCATAACACCTCGGTTTAGGGGATGGATAACTTTTCGTCGCCAAAGCCTTTAAGTTCCTTGCCTTCGCCTCGGGAATCACCAGTTGCTGGCAACATGCCCGGGCCAAGACACAAACCACAGCCAAGACTTAAGCCACCACATCGCTTCAAGATTGTTATCCATAATAGTGGTGGTGTTCGGTTCCGTAGATTTGTGGAAAACACAAACGCAAATAGTGTTTGTGTAGAAAATCATTAAAAAAATAACGTTTCCCTGTTAGTCATCTTTCGAACGCAAAAATATTACTGTTTTTATCAAACTCAACAAAAGATGTGAACATTTAATTCCGTTCGGTTTTTTTTTTGAAAATCCACAAACTTCAATGAGAACGGTTCGGCTCGTTAATGTTCGTCCCTTTTGGCTGGTAAAAAAAACATTTTTACAAAAACAAAATACACACACGAAAAAACATTATAGAACATTAAAATATAGTGTTTGTCTACAGTATCACTACAATTTTTCTGTTTTTTAACGAAGAACCGAACATTATATAATGTTCGGTTCTTTCTTGAAAAAAGTTACGAACGGTATTAAGGGTTGTGTATGTCTACACAATCACTAAAAAAAATAGATATCGTTCCTGGGAGTGTGAGCCGAACGTTAAATAATGTACTATTTATTTTCGAACACTGGTATGTATATACCCTTTTGCTTCGGTGAAGGGTATACAAAGAGTAATTTTTGGGATTCAAGTATTTTGGTAATAACCGATTTGGTTGATTTATATACTGTTCATAAAATTGGGTTATAGGTATATATACTTACTATATGTACATATATTTAAACAAACTTAATTATAATAAAAAATATCTAAATTTTGGGGTTTCAGTACTTTTGACATAACTCAGCCATGTATTAACCCATTTGACAGACTTATATACCGTTGCCTTAAGGAATAAATTTACCATTTGGTTGTGGTGATAAGCCTTGGACTCGGAATGACGTATGGCTCCCGTAAATGGGGAAAAGATTAATATTTTGGACATAACTTTGTTGTATTTGAACCGATTCTGAGTTTTTTAGAATACATGTTGAACTAAAGATTTTCGATCGTTTGCTATATAAGGCGTGTCTATCGGACATATGGAAGCCCTTAAATTTAAGTTTTACTAAAATTTTTGATATTTTCTGGTCAGGAGGTACCACGCTCACTTTTCCAATCCCGCCCATTTTTAGATAGGTTGTGTATTGATAACCAAGATGATTGGATCTTATTTGGAAACTTTGGCTCTTGCCGTTGTCCAGAAATACAGAAACAAATAAAAAACATCAAATGATTTTTGGGTAAAACTAGAGGCAGTCGTTTTTTGCTCATATCTCCGTCATTTTTGAACCGAATTGGCTGAATTTCAATAGCAAACTTAAACGGAGTATATGTGACATAAATATATGACAACCTAGTCCCCATCATTTCTGGAGTCTTCGGAAAACCCATTTCAACATACACACGGAGAGACGGACAACCGGATTTGAACTTCGATTTTCATAAGGACCCAGAACATATATACATACTTTGTAGGGTGTAGGATCAATATTGTGGAACATACAAACGGAATGGCAAAGTTATATATACCGTCTTACCTTCGGTGAAGGGTAAAAAAGCGAAGCAACAAGCGATGAGCTTAAAGTACATTGTGTTTGTGTTAGATAAAAAGTTTGGGAGTATTGCAAATTTCAAGAACATTGTTTCGTGTGTAGTTACGTTGTCAGATTTAGAAAATATAATACGAAGACACGCAATTCCTGGCGTAAACGGAAAACGCATCTTCGTCGTACGATAACTTAGATCTTATTAAATTTTGCGACACGCAGAGAAAAAACATAGTTGATGTATGATTAAAAAAAAACATTTTATGGCAACAAACAAACTATTGTTATATTTAACATTACTTTTTTCACGATTATTAATATTTAACTATAAAGTGCTTACCACCCTTGAAACTTTGAATATATTTGAATTTAACAATACAATGTTTTTATAAAATAAAGTTACAACCACACACTTTAACATTTTATGTTTACTTTAACCATATTATTGTTACCAGCAATCATATAATGCTTAAATTCATCCATTAAAGCCATAACCATATCATGGTTGTCTCCAAACATGTTATGGTTAATATGTTATAACAACAGTATGTTTGAAAAATTTTATGTTTACTTTTAAATTTAAAATAAAATTTTTAAAACAACAACGTTATGGTCGTTTTGCTTTCAACAATAGTTTAATGCTTTTCAAATGCAAACTTGCTTGGTTTGCTTAAAATTCTCATTCATTTTATTGTTATTATTGATTAAAATACATAAACTTACGTAGTACTTTGAACCAGTAAAACAGGAGGAATACTAATGAAGGTCGTTAATGGGTGGAAATTTATATAAATGCGATTATTTACTGAGCTACATAAGCCAAAAGTGTTTTTCAAAACATATAAATTCTATTGCCAATACATTTGTAATAAAACTAACCGACCTAGCGATCTGTTAAAGGAGATTTTCCAACCTGATGGTGTTGAATTAGAGTTCTAAATGTTTGTTTCATTAAACTGTTTGAAAATGAGAAGGGTTGTCATTAAAACTAGAGATGGGCAGAATCGTTCATTTTGTGGAATCGTTCCAATCGATCCAAAAGATCAAAGGAACTAGGTCGTTCCATGTTTATACTTTAAACAATGAATGAACGAGGAGCGAGAAAACTTCTCCGTCGTTCGTTAAAACGTCAACAATCAAATATTTCTTATTGTTTGTTTTTATGTTGTGGCGTAACAACAACATATATGAGCAACTTCAAAAATTTACGACACCTAGACATTTTTTTTTTTAATTTTTTTTTTTGTCTGACATCAAAGTTGATTTGCGTGTGTATAAACCGATATTTGATCATGTGAAATCCGTTCGCGTTAATCATTTTTATTACACGGCGCAAATTTTACTGCGGTTTAAAGTTAAAAATTAAAAAAAAATATAAAAATTACAGTTTTTGTTAAAATTGAAAGAGGATAACGCGTGTGGATAATACCCTTTAAGGGCTTTCTTAGCACACTTAAATATTTGTAAAAGCTTGAATACTTTTCAAAATACACTGGAAAAAAATATATAAAAAAATTTTTTTTGAGCGTGTATGCATATAAAAACTTATTTAAAATTGTTAAAAATTTTACAAAATTACGGCTAGTATTAGACATAATTTGCAATATTTTGGAAAAAAAACTATTTGGATATCGCTAATGGCTTAAGAGATATAACCATTTAAACTTTACCACTCATGATTTTTTTACCAAATTATATATTTAGATCAGTAATACCTCTAAAATGGTTAGTTTTTCTGAGTTTAGTATAGTATTTATATATTTGTCAATACTTACTGAGATATTTATTCCATACATTTATTTTTTTTAATGTTTTGAACAAAATAAAACACCAAAAAAACTATTTCAATTATTATTTATTAATTATTTTTATTTAAAATAGTAAATGTGTTACAAATTAAGATATAGTATCAAAATACTGCCGTTTTTAATATGAAGAGTAATATTTATAGAATTAAAAATATTTCAGCATAAAAGGTAAAAAATCATAAACGTACATACTAAATTAGTAAGTTAATAATATACAACATAAGTTAATTAATTAAGTGACAGATAATAACTATTTCTTTCGTTGTCTTTTAATTTTTATTTCGGCAATTGGATTATAATTATCAGGGCTTAGATTGTAATGATAACAAGGTGGTTCTTTATAACATATATTGCATGACAAGTAGTTAATAAATAATTTATTACTTTGGTTATTACTCCAAATGACTTGATGGATCTTCATTGAGTTCGGTGCAGGCTTTATGTCAATTTTTAAAAGTTTATCATAGTATATTATATCATTTTCGTGTACTAAGTACCCATTTACGTTCGATTTGGTTATTACGTCGAAAATATCTTGTGCAGAGATAATATCTCTTCCGTGCAATACAGCTCGATCACATAATCCTTTCACGGTGCCTCCTATACCATCTGCAACACTTTTACCGTGGCCCGAAGTTGAAAAATTCCATGTTGCCTCTTGAAGTTTTAAAATTGTGCAATGATGAAATAAGAGATAAAAATTATATTTATTTTTATATTGGGTTGCAGGGCCATCGCTTTGAAAATGAATTATTTTGACACGAGTAACATGCTCTTTAATGAGATTTAGCACTGGTTTCATATGGGCCCAAATGGATGCTGCATCGTGGCGTAGGCACTCAGAAATAGTACAAAAAGAAACACACTTAATAGTGTTTTCTAAAGGTTCGCGGAAAAAAAATGCACCGGTATGTAAAGATACTTGCTTTTTTGACGCTCCGAAGTGTACGCTCTGAATTTCGGTTGCATATTTACACAAGTAATTCTCCGAAAAATCGACGACTACAAGAACTTCACCTTCCTTTAAAGTGTTTTTTAAATTTTGGACGAATTTCAATTGGTGGTCTGTATCTTGAACATGCTTTAAATAAAAAGGTGTTTGGGTATTTAATAGCACAATTAACTCGTTAACATTGCATTTTATAGCTTCTTTTGACGTGACTGTTACGTTGTATGTTAAACCTTTAGCACCCTTTCGGTCAATTGTTTTCTGACACCACTTATAGTAAAAAGTCTCTTCTAAACCATTTTCAGCCTCCGGAATTTCTTTTTTATTGCAAACTTTGCATTCTCTATACATACAACATTTCGAATCTAAGTTACATACTACCATTGAAATAAAGTTATGTGAGCTAGATGAAGATAAAACCTTTAATCGGTACAACTTTTGCAGCATTAAATCAAAGTTAATGTGTGTTTTACACAAACATGTATTTCGAGCAGACATTTTACTTTTAATTATCCAAAAGGGCTTGTATTTAGCAAAAGTATTAAAGGATATTTTGAGTTTAGTTTCTTTGCAAAACTTTTGGTGCAGATTAGTAAGAGTATCTTGAAGAAATCGTTTTCGAAATTCCTTTCCATTTTTTATTATAATATCCCTTTTTCCTGGACATATACCAGAGATTTGATCTTTTTGTAAAAACTGTTCAATTAAATGTTTTATAGTGTTCTCCTTACAAACTCTATGTTCTTGGAGAGTTTTAGAATTTTTATTTTGTTGATAACGATTAACTACGTGATATAGAATTTTACGGCTTTTATATTTCTTTAACACTTTTCCAGAAATGATTTTGGAGTGCATAGATTTTTCTTTATGACTTACTATATTTTGTTTATTTTTAACCAATTGTTTTTCTAAAACTTCACAAAACATTAGCCGCTTTTTCACCGCACTGTGTCCTTGTTATTTTTTTCGGGAGTGGTTTCAGTTGGTTTTGATATTCTTTTAAATTTTTGTTTCCAATACCTTACGCGAGTTTTATTGTCCTCAATAGTTTTTTCCATTTGTTCAATTTTTCTTCTTAATGCAGATTCCCGGGCTAGTGAACGTTTAAGCGCTTTTCGAACCCGGTTTGGTACCTTCAAACATTCAGAAGATTTTCCACATTCTTTGCAATTAAAATTGTTCTGCAAATTAGAAGCTGTAACTGACGTTTCGTTAATTAAACCTTGGGTTTCAGTGATAGATTCTAAGCCGTTTTCAATTTCTTTTAATCCGCGATTTTTTGTTTTCATGGCATTGTTTTTATTATTATTATTATTATTATTATTTTTATTTTTATTGTTATTTAAAACCGAATACCTAACTGATTTTCTTACACCAATTTGCGATTTGTTTGTTTTTTTTTTGCTTCTTATATTTTCAGATTGGCGATATTCACGTCTTTTATCGTTTAATTTATTTCGCTTCTCAGTTTTCTTCTTACGAATTTCTCGTTTTTTTGATGCATAATCTGAAACCATTTAACTAATTTTTATGCACAACTATTCACGCACATAAATAAAATAAACTTAACTGAAACTCAAATATTTATTCTTAGAAGCATTCAGCAAAAGGTACTATGATCATAATTTGTTTCGCTATATGAAACAAATATTTCATACAAGGATGCTTTTTGAGGTTAGAAACATTTTGTTTCCTCCATAAAATTTTAAATCCTTAAAATTTTTTGGTGCGTTTTCAATTTTATTATCAAGCTCAGTAAAGTCTTCTATTCGATGTACGTTTCAGCGGAATTGATACAGCGGTTCAGTTGTCACAAAGCGAAATGTGTTTGGAAAAAACTGCCGCTGCACGCGCCAGGGTTGAAAAAAATTATTTTTTTTCCACTTTATCAGTTTAGTCCGTCGCGAAGAATCTATTTAGATACCTAAACATGTTCCCATGACATGTTTTGATATAAAAAAAAGCTTAAAAATAAATTGTTTTTTTGCAAAAATTTTCAAAAGTTCATAAAATTTTTGCGTTTACAAATTTTAAAGTGCGTTTTCGCCTCGGAGGTGCCCTTTACGAAGTTACTCACATCACGCAATACACTAGCCAACTTAAAAGGCAATTCAGATTGTCAGACGCAAAAAAGATACATTTTTAAAAAATTTACGCTAATTTCTTTTAAGTTTGTGATGTCCGTGATACGTTATTGGTGCGCTGACACCAACTTGATACACCTCAAACTTTATAAAATTACGCAGTTTTTTTAATTCTGCGCTTAAAACTCATTTTTATTAAACGGCGCAAAAACTCTATGTGATATCTTCAAAAATTTCAAAATTCGGAAAATTTTGGTTTCACTTTAAAACACCATGCAACTTTTCACCCAGCAGCGATATCAAAATTTGAAGTAGCCCATATAAGATTTATGTATTTTTTAAAATGTTTGTATAAAATAATAAAAAAAAAAAATAATAAGTGGAATATTTCTTAAATATATTGCTTTGGATCACATTATTAATTGAATTAATTAGAAATTTTGTCACGATAAAAATGCACAAAAGTCGGCAACACTGATCAATACACAAAAAATTAACCAACAAAAAGACAAAAACGAAACTATTGAAAAAGTCCGCACCGTTCTTTTTAGGGAATCGTATGAAACTAGGTTGTTCCGCAACGACACAACTCTAATTAAAACAACGCTTGCTGCTCCGTTATAAAAGTGGAACGTAACATGTAATAGCAAAAAGCTCGAAAAGTAATTATAGCTTGACATTTAATGAACTTATTGAAAAAATGGATGAAAAAATAACCACAATATGGTTAACTTTGGTCATAGTATTGTTAATTCTTACCAAATTCTGGACATTTTTTACCATATTATGTTTAATTTTGAACATAATATGATTAATTTTGACCAATATTAATATTGGGCAAAATATGGTTAATTTTAAATAAAATATGTTTAATTTGACCATATAATCGGGGATTTCGGGAAATTTTTGGTTAATTTTAACCATTTTATTGTAATATTTAACCATAATAACCTGCAAACATAAACATTGTTGGAATTCAGTCATAATATGTTGCTCTTAGAATATGGTTAACTACAAATGGTCAAGTCATCGTCCAGACTTGCAATTTTTGTTGCTGCAACGTTTTAAAGTTCTGCTTTGAAATTGCATTAGTATCCAGTTTATGAAATTATGGTCTTGCAATTTTGTATTTTTAACTTGTATCTCCTCTTCTCCCTTTTAAATTTAGTATATAAATAAAAATGCACCTCAAGCCAACTTCGAGTTAAAACGTGTAAGAATAACAAAACAAAACAAAATTGCAGAGTAAATGAAACTGAGGACACCTCCCGTATCGTCTATTAAATATTTACGACGATACTTCTTACGACGTATGACACAATTGTATTTCTAACATAACTTATTATTTTTAAAACATATTTTTTCAATTCACAAGCTTGCTTTATCGTCGTAAATGTTGTAAAATCATATAATTAAAGAATGTTGTATTTCTGTTGTTGGTTATTTTCGTACAAAAGTGCATTCTCACTATACGATTGATTTTTGTAAGTTTTGAATTTATGACAGGCCTGGAAGGTGTTGTTTTGGGTTTTTACTTTTTTCTTATTAATGCTTCATTGACTTTCATTGAAATTAAATTTAATTTTGCAAATTTAGACTGTTTTTCTTTTGTTTTCTTTTCTGCCATGCATATCAGGGATGGAAACTATGGTGCAGTTGTACTTTTTTTTCATAATTAAAACAAAATGTATTTTTTCTAAATATCTAAATCAAGAGATGAACCAGAAAACATTATATTGGTACCGTCATTATCTCATTGTTATTGCAGTTGGTGAAGAATCCTAAAGCCTATTTTCCATTCCTGATACGCATGTTTTTGCACAATAATACCATTGTCAGATGCATAAACTTCGCATATTTGAAAATAAGAAATAAGCTTTCTACGTCTGACAATGATCTGTAAATTGCAACGATGAGTGTTCACATGACTGTCAGACATAAAACAATATTGTTTTCTTACAATGGAATTGCTTTATTACATACACGCACAACGTTCTAACAACGTGGTAAAACAAAAATTGCCAGTTCACACGGCTGAAAGACATTTTGCCGGCAATATTGTTAGATCTGACCACCGTCTGTTAGAAGCTTATGACATTTACCAATACGACAAAGTACCGATGCAACAAATTTATCTATTTACAAGTGCATCTTATTTTTTTAATAGACAAGCGCGATATACGATAGTACTTGTAAATTGGACAGTTGTTAAAGTTGTCAATCAAAACTTATAAAAAGTATTATTAACATATTTAAATACAATATAACAATAAAAAAAATCATGAACAGTTCATAATTTTATAAAAATGTTTCTGAAGAAGAAGTAGACACAATTTTTTAAAACTTATGTTTCAATTAATGTTCAAAAAGTGAAAGGAATATATATGATATATATGAATCGATTATGGATGGCAACACAACTTTAGTTTTTTTTTTATCTTAACATCAGCGACGTTGCCTGATTTCCCTGCTGTAACCAATCAGGATGCAGAAGAAAAACAAATATATTGCTCTTATTGTGAATGAGGCTTAAAGCTAATTATTTTAATCGAAATTTTTGATTATTTTAAGCACTATCCGTTAAATAATATTCTTAATTAAAAACCAACTTTACTGGAAATTCAAATAGTTCAGAATATAACAAAATTTATATCTAAAACTCTAAGCCGCGAGGTTATTTGTATTGGAGTAAGTTTATACTTTAACTGCAACCTGTCTGCATACAATTTAGATGAACACGCAAAGGTAGATACACAGCCATACGAACTTCAGTGCAAACGCATAATAACCTACTTACCTATAGTGTAAACTCATTATCATAAAGAACATTATTAATATGAATAAATATTTCTACTCTCAACGATTTAAATTTTAAATCTCTTATTATAATGGTAAACCTTTAATGCAGAAACGTTTTCATAAGTATATTTTCTTTAAATCGGTGATGTACATTTTTCGCAATTAAATTAAAAAAATATAAAAATTACGAATATTATATTAAACCAATTTAATCCACTTTCATACCAGATGTAGCAACATATCACAAAAATGTTGACTTAAATCAGCATGATTTGGGAATATGTATGTATTTCTTCTTTTTGGATTTTGTGTACAAATGTGGTTAATGTTGTTGTATATACCAATACACACTGGCTTCAAACAAATAATACCAGACTTGAATAAAAAATAATTATAAACTTAAGTTTGTACTGCAAATCACTATTGCACAAATCAATTTCGTATAAGTTTTCTTATACGAAATTCACAGAATGCAACTGCAATCCTATGGGTTTAATAAATTTGTTTTATACCCTCTACCATTACGAGCTGTAGAATGATATACTAAATACCAACCTAAATTAGAGTGGAAAGTGGTTTTTGCATATGAAATATTCTGCAGCACAGTATTGCTGCAGGCCATTCTAGCTTGGAAAAAAGTCATAACATTTCTTCAAAAGCAGCTGGAAGCCTGAAATTTAAGAATTTTGTATATCTTGTGGAAAGCATTATTCGTTTGAAAAATTACGTTATGGGTAATGTGATCGTGGCAGTTCCCAAAGAAGATTTTTAACACTTTTTTTACGTTCATTATAAAATTTCAACGGATTTATACATTAAGAGGATTCCTGGACCCATTTCGATAATTTTTTTGATAGAAGTCTGTAGGTGTGCATGAACTAAATCGGACAATAGCTTTGAGTACCACTTTATAAAATATAATGCAAAATGTTCAATATCTCTGATTTTATTTTATTTGAATTTAGCAAAATAAATTTTTTATTGAACTAAGAAGACCATGTAACGCCAAAACGCGAACGTTATTATTCAACTAGATGTTTCTAATTATAGCGTTTGCCTATTCCTTGAGTTCCTTTTTTATCATTCAATGTTTTCATTGTACAGATCAAAAGATGAGAATCCATTGCATGGGAATCGGCGGAGATTAAAAGTTACACTAAATGCCTGACACTACAAAATATTTACTCCACAAAACACACTTTTTCCATAATTTATTTTTTATACGCAGAATATTTCAATTTCAACCAATCTTTATTAAAACTAAAAAAATATATCAATAAATTTTAATTCATTTCATGTTGAAAAATTATTATACCCACACCACAATAGTGCAGAGGGTATTATGCATTTGTGCTGATGTGGGTAACGCCTTAAAATAGTGGTCCTAGACCTACCTTAAAGTATACCGATCTACTCATAATCACTTTCTGAGTAGAACTAACGATGTCCGTCCGGCTGGCTGGCAGACTGGCTGGCTGTCCATGTAACCTTGTGCGCAATTTTGGAGGTAATTTGATAAAATTTGGGTCATAGGTTATTATTGGCACAAGGACCAAGCCTATTGAAAATGGGCCGCATCGTAGGACCACGAGGGAAGATAGGGGGAAATTTCTTTCTCTCGGAAACTATCAAACCGATTTAAATGAAATTTAAAACATACATAGATAGAACCATATCTATATGGACACAAAATGTATAAATATTTAAAAAAACATTTTACCACGAGGGGAGATAGGGGCAATTTCTGCCTCTCAAACCGATTTTAATGAAATTTAAAACATAGATAAATCCATATCTATAGGGACACATTAGCTATAATTTTTTTTAAAAATAGGACCACAAGGGGAGGCAGGGGGCAATTTCTGCCTCTCACAAACTTTCAAACCGATTTTCATGAAGTTTATAAACATAGATAAATGCATTTTTACATGGACACATAAGCATGATGTGTTTTTAAATACTGTAGTGTAGGGTATCATATGGTCGGGCTTGACCGACTATACTTTCTTACTTGTTTTCTTCATAAAAATAATTCAATGAACTTTAGCCTGATGGAAATATCAAAATTTGGATAAAAAACATAAACAGTTCAATTAAATAACGACAATACTTATAATTTTTAAAAGGTAAAGCACGAGCTCTAGGTTTACGTTTGTTCTTTAAGTTGTACAGAAAGAGGTCAACAGGAAAAAAGAAAGACAAAAACATGAAAAACAGAAAAATGGACTTTGGACTTCAAGAACAATTCTTGACAAAAAACAAATGAAGAAAATCAATTAAAAGAGATAATCATGCAAAGCAAATTTCGATCAACCAAAGTAAGAATATCATTCTGGTTTAAAGATTGATGTTTAAGTAATGACTGCCAGCCGTCGTCAATGGCATTGAGTGCTAAAACGGCAAATCACTATGAAGAGATCGAGTGGTTACAATCGAAACATGTAAGGGCAACTTGTCCGAGCATGCGTTCGATTCCCGTGGCAGCCAAGAATAAAAACTATCAATAAATTTTAATTCTTTTCATGTTATAAAGTTAATTTCTTCATAAAAATAATTTAATGAAAATTAATTCAATGAAATTTAGCCTGGTTAAAATATCAAAATTTGGATAAAAAACCATAAAAAGTTCAATAAAATAACCACAATACTAATTATTGCTAAAACATACCTGTAATAATGCAGTAAAAAACAATATCGAAAAATTTTCCGGATTTTTATTACGATCAGTTCAAACATGACGCTAAAAATAGACTACGGTTATATAAAATCATCCAGAATGTCATATTTCCATCAGTTTAACAATGCATATAATGAATAAATGAAGAAAACTGACGTATAGTTATAAACTGTTTGGAAAAAATCACCAAACAAATAAGGTAAATTTTAAAACATTAACAATTTGACTTTTTCCAGCTTCATTGGTCTGCGGCAACACTTTGCAATGTATCAATCTACCAAATCGGATTTTCAGTTGTAAAGTGTTAAATTTGCCTTACATAGATTGATTTTGTATAGTTTATTATAAGGACCTCCTAAATAGAAGATGTCGTTTTTATTAAGGATGTGCTGTAATATTTTTTTTTTCATTTCGTGAGTCAAAACATAAAATAATTATCTAAGAACCCATCAAATATGTATATATATTCTAGGTCCTGGAGTAATTATAAATCGATTTTTCCATGTTCATCTTTTGAAATAACGCTTACATACAAACAATCAGACATAAAATACTACTTGATTTCCAAACTATTAGTTTAACAGCAGGGCTCATTACACTGTGCGACAAATTGTAAGGGTCAGTGATCGGGAAGGGTTCAAACTACCAGGGAAAGTCATATCGGTAAAAAAGAAGTTATACGTGTCCCGGCGTTTCGCTAGGTCACATCTAGCAATCGAGATACAGTGAACTCGCGAAAACGTCAACTAATTAAAACCGCGGTTGTTGACGTTTAACAAATTTTTGACGTTTACGAATGTAAAATTTTTAAATAAAAAACATATCGCTAATGTGCTTTTAAACATTTTTATTGATTATAAACTAAAACCAAACATAAACAAATTCAAAAAGGTAACAAAAAAGGAATTCAACCTGACTAGAATCATGGAAGACAACTAGAACCAAAAGAATACATTTTAAATGAGATCTTATTTGTATTTAAAAAAAATCTGTTATTTTTTCTGCTGTTTTTTTTTTCTTTCCAACACTTGAAAGAGAGCCTTCTCTCTTCAACGTCTTAATACATTTAAGTAATTTCGCCCAACATTCTCGCATTGAGCCCATTCCAAAGCCCAGTTTAATATTTCGACGGGCCTCACAGGCCAAGGCGTAAATCCACCACTGCGCACTTGTACCCTTTTCTAATAAGTTTGGTAATGTGATACCTTTGAGACCAAAAAAGCAACTGAACATAAATAAAAATACAATACATACATACAGTTGTAACTTCTTTTCTACTCTTCTTATAAGGGGAATCCCCAATTTCTGAAATGATTTCATAAAATAAATGTGTGTGTGTATTAAACTGCTGCTAAATTCAAAATTTTGTTTTATTCACAGTTGACGTTTTAGAGCTTTGTGGTTGGGTTGACGTTTTAGAGTAGGCAATGTAAAAAAAGGGGGTTGACGTTTTGGGATGTTGACGCAAACGAGCGTTGACGTTTCCCCGAGTGCACTGTATATCGATTTGAAAAATGGGCTAAAAAACCTCAAAATTTTTATAAAAACCTAAATTTAAGGGCTGCCATATCCTATGGATATGACTTATATACCAAAATACCTTCACCGAAGGTAAAAAGGGTATATATATTAGTAATTTTTGGGGATTCAGTATTTCGGTTATAACTCAGCCATTTTTTAACCGATTTGACAGATTTATACACCGACGTGTTTAAGAAGAAATTTGCCATTTACTTGAGTTTTTTATAAAATATGTTCTACCAAAAATTTCCAATATTTTGGTATATAAGTCATATCCATAGGACGTATGGCAGCCCTAAAGTTTTTTAGCCCATTTTTCAAATCGATATATCTCGATTCCTAGACGTGACCCAGCGAAACGCCGGGACACTAATAACTTCTTTTTTTACCGATAGAACATTTCCCGTTGGTTTCATCCCATCCCGATTTTGACTGTCGCATAGTGTAATTAAATCAACATGTTTTAATTTTTTTAGTGTATCCTTGTGATATTTTGTTATTCCTCGAAAAGGTTTGCTCACTTTATCACAGCAAATCGGATTTGAAGTAGAAACGTGAAAATGAAATTAAAAAATGAGCAGAATGCAGTTATTTTCATGAAATTTCGGCTTAACTATTTTTATGATCAGGGCCGTGTTTTTCAAACCTACAAGTTACAAATCTACAAGTAAAATACGTTAAAAAAGCAACAATTTTTGTTTTAAATGTATTTTACTTATGGATTTATAACTTTTTGGTTTGAGAAACTGGGTTATATATTTTTTTTTAGTTACAATATTAAGCCTTCTCTAAAGAAACTTAAATACGCCTTAAACCAAAACGACTGCCGACATTGGAATAAAAATGACACTGCCGGATTTCGTAATGATCGGTCCATAATTTTCGATAGGTTATATACAAGTCCTATTTCCAAACGATACTTTAATACACCCAAAAGCAAAAAATGTTTCCAATTTAAATTCATAATTAACATATAAAGCGGCCTATGGTTAATTATGGAACGATCTTCACGAAATTTTGTGGTATGATTTCTGGTCATGTAGAACAATTTTGAGCAAAATATCGTAGCAATATGTGCATTCCGACCTTATTTATGCTAGTTTTTGTAACCAACTTTAAATTTTTTAAGGGTTGTTGTTCCACACTTTGATTCATAACTTTTTCCTACTGAACCGATGTTGCAGTATTTCAATCCGAAATTGCTTAGGAGCACTAGAAACAATTTGACAATAATATTGTTCTTTTCCTAACAGTTGTTCGAAAGTGAGCGGCATTTCAACAGACGGACTGACAGACGAGAATGGCTTAATCGACTTAAAACTGCTAAAGGACCCAGACTTTATATAGTTTATTGGGGACTTATACGAATATTAATAAATTTCACACGGAATGACAAACTAAGTATACCCTTTTCGCAAAAAGCTGTGGTGGAGAGTTTAGTAAATTAAATTTGCTCCAGTTAACAAATTAATATTATCAATTAAATATTTTTTTAAATTAGCACAATTTTTTGCATCAGCAACATTAATACAAGAAAACATTAAATTTAATTGAAACATTGTTAATCAAAACTGATTTTACTTTTTATTAATAATTTAATTACAAAATATTGCTCAGAATTTTTTTTGTGTAAAGGGTGTTACAAATTCGGCTGAGCCCAATTTTGCATAATTACATGTTTTCCTTATTTATTCAAATGCAAAGAGTGAGAATCATAATTCAAATTGGAAATGAAAGCCGGATGTGGCAGGATGTGCGTAAAATGTAAACAGTCATAGTGGATGCTTTTGAAAAGTTTTTACCCTCGTCGAACTGAAATAACTTTTTCTCGTATACAACACACAACTAAAGTATTTCGACAACTTCAAACTTTTAAGCTTCGTTCACAATCAAAAAACATTTTTACTTGGTGTTCATAATAGAGCAACAATTTCTTTTGCAACCACACACATTTTGCATTAAGAAACCGTTTGCAAATTTTAGCCATAACAATATTATGCATTTATTATTATTTTTTTCAACATTGTGTTAAAATTTTCATTCAATACTAAATAAAATTATTTTAAAACGTCAGAAACAATTTCATACAAATTGTTACTCAACTTTAGTTACATTTCTAAAAAAAGTTTAGCTACATTTTTGTTCGAAAAATGAAAGGAAAATATATGAAATACTTTGGGAAGAAAAAAGATAGACGAAAAAACGAAATTGTTGCTCTGATTGTGAACGAAGCTTTAATTGTTTTTATATATTTTTTTTTTAATTTCAAAATAAAATTTCAGCGGCTTCTTCGTGAATTAGGACTTTGGTTATTTCACACCCATTAAAGACTGTATAGAAACAATTGTACCTTCATAGACTTTGTATGAAGAAAACGTCATTAAACAACAAAAAGTTTGTTTACTTTTTTCTCAAGCTTTTTGCTCATTATAAAGGACTGCAATAAGGAAAATTTAGTGTTTATCACAAATTAGTTTAATGGCCATTTTCTCAATGTATCGACAAACTGTCTGTTACTTAATGTCAACATAAATTCGCTGGACCGATAAACTGTCCGTTAACGATTTTGGGTTTCTCAATATACCGACAAATAGCATTGTTTTCAGCTGGCAACGCCACTCAAAATACATGTAAAAGTTAAGAGCAAGGCGAATTTATTACAGGTGGTCTTAAAAGCCCTGCTGATATTAGCTAAAATCACTGTTGGATGTCAAAATTTTGTTTATTCTCTTTTATTATCTTTGTTTCTGTTTTGTTTTATTTCTGTTTTTGACATTGTACAATGATTTTACAAAAACAAATTGCTTGTGGTTTTTGTAAGAGTTGTACTTGTTGTAGTAACGAGATTACCTGGGATGAATTCGCCTTGGTTGAGAGTCAGCTGATTGGATTTAATTGTACGGCAAATAAAAGGAAAATAAATAATTGGCAGATGAGTGCCGGTTAGCTTTGCGATAAAATCGAAGCAAATGAGACATTGAGAAAACCAAATTTCTTTAATGTGCAGTTTTTCGTTGGGAAAAAAGATAATCGCCTAATGAGAAAATGGCCATAAGACAGTTTAAAATGGACTTATTGTTGTATAGTTCGAATTTTTCTCAAATCGACAAGTCGATCGACAATGGAAGCGAACGATAATGGTTTTCAACACAATTTGCGCCCACAAATTTCAAAATCAGGCATTGTGTTGTGGTTGCTAATTTGTAAAAATAAAATTTTTCTTTACTCACAAACACAAATTTTTTTTTAAATCAATAAAAATGGGTTGAGAAAAAATGTAGACACAAAAAATATATTAAAAATGTAATGAAAAATAACACGGTATTGATAAGTATTTTTTTCTTGTTTGATTTTTTGATTGTTTAATTATTTTGCTTTTCACATTTTTTGAAAAATAAACGAATGTTTTCAAAGCCATATTGTAAGCAACAAACAGTAAAGTCGCATGTGTAACGATATGTGTTACTGGCGCTATCAACGTCTGTAATTTCACATCGGTTTTGTGTGTATAATAATGACATTTATAACGTAACGACGTAATATCTTTTGATAGTTTCAACATAAGTTACAGAGAGACTTTTATCTCACTTTTCGAGAAAAGATGGAATTTTTTATTTCACATCTTTTCGATGCGAGACGTGTTCACCAAAGTTACAGAACATGGGTACAGGTCTCCTTTCCAATTCTAAAATTCAAGGTTAACGTATTTTTTCATTAAGTTGAAATATCTATTATTTTATGTGTAGTAAATGTATGAAGATACAATTGTACCTACTCCGTCCTTTAATGTTGTTGGTCAGTTCGACGAGGGTTAACAGAATGCAATTGCATTATTATTATTTTCAGTTATTTAATTAAAACTATTATAGAATTACTCTTCTGTGGGCAACAAAGATTATTGTTAACAAAACAAGCGGAATATTTAATTGAACATGTTTTATAATCAACTTGCTTTTGTACATTTTCAACATACATTTGTTTAAAACGACTTTTTAGCTTCTCTTAGAAATTACAGTATCAAGATAATACAGAGACAACAAAATCATGTTTAAGTAAATAAAGAGATTTATTTAAACTAAAGGCCCAACCATACCATACTGTGCACAAGATGGCTTAGGCAAATGTGTGAATACATGTAAATAAAGGCTCCACGAAAAGCCCCCCAATGAAATAACGCCCAAACGAGAAATGAAATATTCCCCAATTTTTTTTCATACATTTTGGTTGTTATTTCATATGAAATAACTCCCAATTTTTTTGGGCCGTTTTTCATTTTTTTTTTTGGGAATTATTTCATTCCTCATTTGGGGTTTTCAAATTATGAAGTAATCTCCAATGAAATAACACCCAACAAATTTTTTAAATTCGGGGCTTGTTTCATCGCGTGCTTAATTTGGGTGTTATTTCATTTTTGATTCGGGGGTTATTTAATTTTTAAAGCTGTTTGTTTTTGGAGGTTATTTCATTTTATTTGGGGTTTATTTCAGTTGCTTATTTTGATCTTTTTCCTTTTTTTTTTTGAGAATTCAAGTATCTGTTTTTTGGAATAACAGTGTCAACATAGAAGTAAAATCTGCCTTGCATGTTGAGTTGTTGTAAAACATAAAATATTTTCAGTTGTGCATCGAAGTTCGGACGCTTTACATCATCTCGTGTTAATATTTAAAAAAATGGAATTCGAAGTTGTTAGTGAAAAAGAAGAAATAGCAATTTTCTATATTCTTTAAGTGAAAAACAATTATATTTAAACAGTGGATGTAGTTGTGTAAAGGCCAAACATAAAAGGCAAATTGTCTTCCGAACTGCAAAAATAGAGGGGCTACAAGGATATACTGCGGCAAAATTTTTGAACCGAATATATCCTTATTATGAAGAAGACGCCTGCGGGCCTCCACACGATTCATTTCAATAATTTTGCGACTTTGATGTTGGTCCATATTGACTTCATCCTTGGTTAAACTGACTCTTTTATGAATTTTGGGCATAATTTCATTTTTGTTGCTGATGGGGTTTATTTCATTGGGGGTTATTTCATTTTCATCATTGGGTGTTATTTCATATGAAATAACTTCCAAATATTGGGGGTTGTTTCGTTTTCGTTTTGGGGTTTGCTTCATTTATTTTTCGATGTTATTTCATTCACAGCTTTTGGGTGTTATTTCCTATTTTTTGGGGTTTATTTCATTGGGGATTTCCTGGGTGTTATTTCATTGGGGGGCTTTTCATGGAGCCGTAAATAAAACCATGTTGAACTTAAGGAAACTTTTTGTTAAGTTTTATGAAACTGTCATTTGCTTAAACAAAGTGCACAACAGGTCGCACATTCCGTACGGAATCAAATATTTTTTGTTTTGTTTTCTTTTTAATGCGTTTGAGTGATTGTTTTTGTTGGGTTTTGAAAGCAGGCTAGGCTTAAGCAACTGTGTTAATACATGTTAATTATATGTGTCAAGCCATAATCAACTTGAAGAACATTTTTGTTAAGTTTTATGCAACTGTCATTAGTATTATACCCGCACTTTTACAATAGTAAATCAATTTTGTTTTTACTTCTACACGTTCACACACTTACGTACGTTCGTATTCGACACTTATCTTCAGAGAGAGACACTAAACTAAGTGCGGATAATGTCGTATAGGCTGGTATTGTATTAATGAGTTAAGTTAAACTTCCAAGTCAAGAATAGTTGAATAATTGGTTCGCCGCTCTCAAAAAATTAAGAAAGCTTTGATTTGTATAAATATAAATAATTATTTATTTAAATAAAAACCACTTTAATTAGCTTTGATTTGTGTTATATTTGCAAGTCATTCTAAGTATCAGTTGCAAAAAATTCGAGTATGTTTGTGTGACGTTAAAAAATAAATTTTTATTTTAAAGGTACATTTTAAAGTTTTTAAAAGTAATGACTGAATAAATTCATATACAGCTTCAGTAAATATATTGAAAAAAATAGAAATGTGCATTAAGCCCAGCCTATTTGTTATAGGGTTTCCCATTACCTTCCAAATGCAACATTAACCCATTAAGGCCCGAACCTTGATCCCATTGAGCTATAATGATGAAACTTTTAAAATTGTATTCTTTATACCTAAATATGAAAGAAAGCAAATTTTGGGCAAATCGAATACGTGGGAGCCCAGATTACCCCCGTTGCGAAAACGCAACGTTGGGCCTTAACGATATACAAATTGAGCGCATTTGTAAAAGTTTTAAATTAAAATATTTTATTCACGTCTTTAGGAAAAAAAATTAAAAAAGTTATTCATTTACATTTTATGTTTAATTCAATTATGATATGCTCCAAGGCACTTTGGGTGCACTGCTACGAGACTTTTTTCACATTTGTAAATTGATCGGTCCATAATTTACTATAGGACCCATATAAAACCCACTCTCGAAAACACTTTGGTACGCCTAAAACCATAAAAAATAATTCTATTGTTATAAATTTTGTTCTGTCACAGTTTTATATGACTAGAAATCACACTGTCAACTTTCGTAAAGATCGGTTCATAACACTGCTTTACAAATTTTAAGTTTGAAAAAATACCAAGAACGCCACATGCCTAGATAAGTTAATTTGGACCTCCTGAATACGAAAATCGCTGTAATTTTTTTTCCTAAGTACCGTTTTTTAGATAACGGTACTTTTGTGTTTTTCGGTGTATGGTCCCAATCAAACCCTTATGGAGCCCAACTGAAAAGTCCAATCGAAACAAGTGGCACATCGTTAGAAAGATAATCGAATGCCTTTTCCGTCGATATGCTGAAAATTTCTATCTGATGAGAAATGGCAGAGTTATGGCACTTTTCGGTTGGGCTCCATAAGGGTTTGATTGGGACCATACACCGAAAAACACAAAAGTACCGTTATCTAAAAAACGGTACTTAGGAAAAAAAAAATTACAGCGATTTTCGTGTTCAGGAGGTCCCAATTAACTTATCTCGTTCTTGGTATTTTTTGGCTGTAAACCAGTGTAATTTACCACAGGTTCAATATAATGCCCACTCCTGAAATATCCTAGCTGTCAGTGGATGGTATCAAATATTGAAGTAACCTTGCTGGAACCTTGTGTCAATTGTTCTCGGATTTGTGAAAATAGAACAAGTTCAAAAAGAGAGTACTCATGACCAGTGAAAGGAGAACTAATCATCTAACTGGTATATAAAGAACAAGAAGGTAAAAAAAGTAATGAATTACGGTACATACTACATTGCATCGAAATAATCTTACATTTTTCTAACTAACACTAAGCACGTTCATTGAGAATAGATGTGTGACTGGTCAAATGGTGTCAATTAACCAATGACAAACCCATGTAAAATTGATAGATCTTATTCATATAAACTGTTAGAACTAGAAGCGGTCTCTACCCCCAAAGACCTATCACGGGACTACTTTGGTGTAAGTTTGCTTCACTTTAGGAAAACAACACACTTGACATAGAGAATTTACCTACTGCGTAATAACAACAACTTATAATTTACATGTATACATGTTTTATTATGTTGTTTTAAATAACAAGTGATTGTATAAATATATTTTATTTGATGTAATTTGTATATGGCTTAGGCCGGCCCAGTGTTGCGTTTTCGCATCACGGATATATCTAATCATAAAAAAAGTCTCAAATGTCTACGATGATTTGATTTTTGAGTAGGAATAATAATGTTCGTATGGACGCTATCTCCTTCAGAAGTTTCAGATAGGTATATTATATACTACTTTATTTCTTTAAACTTTTTCCAAAAGTACCCAAAAAACAGGAAAAATTAAAAATTTAAATTAAAAATGTTTATAAAAAAACTTATGTATGTATGATACAAATCCAAAAACAGGTCGATTAGATATTAAGTTAAATTTTATTTCACTGTGCTTTATTACAATATCACGTAGCAAAAAATGCCTGAGGGGAGGTTTAAGTGAATGGGTTAATGAAATTGTGGTTTTTTACATGAATAGTTTTTGTTATCCCGTTTTTTTTTTAAATACATATATACCACATTACCAAAATAATTAGTAGATGGGATAAGCTATTCCTATGCGCATTTCACTGGTTGCTTAGGCCAGATCGTCAGGAAACTTCATCCATAGATTTTAGAAAAACTAACGATATTAAACCAAATAAAACTGTTAAACGTATAAGACTTATAAGCAACAGTTCTACTTGTAACAATATCAAAGTTTAAATAAAAACATCAACAATAAACAGTGAGTTTATCTCATCTTACATTCCCCACTACAATTGGTTGGAATTCTCCCAACATTAATTGTAGTCGTAAGTACCCAGCAAAAACTTTGCTTACAAAATAAGCAGAAAAATAATGAGAATTTGACGAGCCGACTACTTACTTTTCTACTAGAAAAAGTACTTATTTTTGTTCGAGATGTCCCAAAAGTAATCCTTTATAATTTAGCCTATTATAATCTAAAAAATAATATGTTTTTTTTATACTTAAAATTTTTATAAAAATATATAGTTACACAAAGTCAATAAAGTAAAAAAATGTTTATTTATTCTAATTTTTTTTTTTTTTTTAATAATTGGTATTGTGGTTATTTTGTTGAACTATTTATGGTTTTTAATCCAAATTTTTAATATTTTTAATTAGGCTTAAGTTCATGAAATTTAATTTTCATTAAATTATTTTTATGAACGTCAAGAATGAAAGATTATCGATAACAATTTTGATTAATTTTCATGTTGTAAAATTCCTTTCTTCATAAAAATAATTTAATGAAAATTAATTTTTTTTTTTTTTAATTATTTTTTCTTATTTTATTTTACTTTGTTTTATTTTTTATTTTTTTTTTCTGTCTCTTGCGGGATTCGATCGGGCAACCTCGGTGCTGATAGACTAGCTCGCTACCAGCTAGTCTACCGGGGCAGTGTAGTTTTTGTATTAAAAAACTATGTTTTTTGACTATAATGCCTATAATGACATTTTTATTGTCATAATGAAAATTTAAATTTTTCTGTATATTTAAGATATAATAATAAAGTTATTATTTAATATATAACTAATAATCCAAAAAGTGGCGAATAAAGCTTCAAAGTAATGAATTCTTGAAGTCATTAAAAGTAGGATTGTAAGTAAAGTTTTTGCTGGGTAGGTTAAGAAAAACAAAATGAAAACAAAAACAACTTGGGAAAGCATGTTGCCAGTTAAGTTTTTTCAGGCCGTGTACTGCCAGTTTTATTATCAAAATAATTTTTTGGAATACAAAATAAATAGTATTGTGGTAATTTTGTTGAACTATTTATGGTTTTTAATCCAAATTTTCAATATTTTTAATCAGGCTTAAGTTCATCAAATTAAATTTTCATTAAATTATTTCCATGAAGAAATGAATTTTACAACATGAAAATTAAAGAGGTTAATGGCCGAGATATGAGCAAAAAATCAGAACTGCCTCTAAGTTTACCCGAAAATCTATTGTTTTTTTTTTTTTTTTTTATTTTATGCTTATGTATATCTGCAGAACGCCAAGAGCCAAAGTTTCCAAATTAGGTACAAGGATCGTGGTTATCAATACACAACATAAAAAAACAAGTATGCGTGAAAAAGTGGAATTTTTTATATCTAAAGAACGGTATTAAAATAACTTTCTCTTATAATCGCATCATGGTGAAGGGCAGAGTTCTCAGTTTTATTTTTAGCCTTATCCCCAATTTGCGATTTTTCATCCCCAAAAAAGCCAAATTCTTATCCCCAAAAATCCCCAAATTTTCTTAAAAATAAAAAAATAATATTATGTCAATGGAAAACTATTATATTTAATAAATCCATTTGTGTAATATATTATTAAAACTAATGTTATTTATTTTTTGAGTTCTACATATCTATGTACAAGGGTAACGTAAAAACGCAAAAGAAAATAATAATGCATCAATACATATTTATAATCTCCAAAACTAGGGAATCGTAATCTTCTAATTCATAAGCCAAAGCAATTTTGTGTTACATGTTGTTTGTTTAAAAAGTGCATTTGAGATTATTGAATAAATTTGTCACAGCAAGCTGCATTATTTTAAAGTGTGTATTTATTCTAAGAAGAGCTCTTAATTACTCATATTGCATTCTGTTGCAAGTATTGATTTTGGTTGTATTTATTACAGAAAAAAGCTAGTTCAACAGAAGTAACGCTAGTTGGTACACCAAACATATTTAAAACTTTTTCAACAAGCTCTTGAAATAGTTTTAAACCGCAAAAAAGACTAAAATTTGTACCCACATCTTGACCAAATCGGTCTTGCCATTGCAAAAATGAAATTTATAATAATAAATTATCCCCAAGAAACCCCAGCGAAAAAAAATGCTTTTCCCCAAAAAATCCAAGGGGATTTTCACGAAATTTGTATCACCAATTACAAAAAAAAAAATACCCAATTTGGGGATAAATCCCCAAAAATTGGGAACACTGGTGAAGGGTATATTAGATTCAGCAGAGCCGAATAACGGACTCTTACTTATTAAAAGTCGTGTTTAATGGGATTTGCAATTTTTTCTTAAATAGCTCTGAAAATGTATGCATAATATTATTCGGAAGTGGTGAAAGCCTTACTCATGTAAATGGGTTAGTCATATTTAAAAAAAGAGGAAATTTGGCCATCTTAAAATAAAAAGCTATATCACATTACCAGCACTAATTCCTTAGTATACACACAGAAAAAAATACCCATGTAAAATTAACATGGAAAAATGTTGATTCAGAATCATGTTAAATTTCAGAAAAATTTTTAATAAAAAATATCAAAAATAACCTTAAATTACGTTTATTTAATATTATTCACTGTTAAAAAAATAAAAAAAAAAAATATTAAATTATAAATATACAAAAACCTGTTTTGTATTAAAATCAAAAGTTTATCTTGTTAAATTAACATGCATACCTACTTAATTATGTACATTTTTTATTTTCACTTTTAAAATATGTTATAAAAAGAAGACAATTCCCGTATTCTTTTAATTAAAATTGTTTGTTTAAATAGTACATCAAGTTTTCAAAGTAGAATGATGACCATATCGGGCGGTTCTGCTGATGCTTCTGTTAACAAATGAGAATACAAAATAAGTGAAACATGTGTTACAGGGTTTTGAATTATTCTTACATAAATGCAAATGTTGTCTGAAGCTTCTTCACACTGTTAAAATACACTCAAACCCATTTGATTCTACATGAAATTCACGTTGTTTCAACTGGAAATAACTTTCATTCAACGTGATTCCGATTGTTAAGGCTCAGTTAGGCGAACGTTGCTGTACCGTATCTGTACTGTATCCATCAGCTGTTCGCTTCTTGTTATATGAAAACCAATACAAAAGCTTACCGAAATGCAATGTACCGTAGTTGCAACGTACCAATCTGTATAAAATAGAATTTCATGCCGTTGTTACGTGAAATTTGTAAGACAGTGATGGGCGGCTTGTATGTTACATTGAATGTGGGTAATTTTGATCTTTTTTTTGGTACTATTTTCAGTATATCTACGGAATTGCGACAAAACAACTTACAATTCAACATATTTCCAAATATACAAATATACATATCTTTAGATGTTTAAAATAAACAAATGCATTTACACATACAATGGAAATGTCAAACATATAAAAGACTTTAAATGGTATCAAAACCATGTTTGGTGTATGCACATTTACAATATATGTATGCTAAAAATTTATATATGCTAAAATAAAAATTTATTTATTGTAAATCTATAATATAAATATTAAATTATTAACATTTTTTACATATACAAAATACTATTTTAATACCATTGAAATCACGTGGTACCTTTTCTGCACAACGGTCGCCATTTGAACATTTTTGATTCCCATCACTGTGTGTTTTGTTTTATGTATACCATTGCTTTTTGTTTATGTATGAGAAAACATATGACACGTTTTTAAACGTTCTTTAAGTGCACCAACGTGCTTACAGTACGGTGCGGTACATTACGGGTACAGCAACGTTCGCTTAACTGAGCCTTTATTTCAATATAAATTACATTTTGCTCTAACTTTACTGCAATGTTAAATTAACATGAATTATAGTTATATCAAAAGAAAAAAATGTTGTTCGCAGTTATTGTAAAATCAGGTTGAATTAACATGAAACCCGTATGAAGCAAAATCACCACCGAAAAAATTTAAATCAACCTTGTTTTCGACGTTTTTAACTTGATTTTTTTCTGTGTGTAGAATTTGACAATTTTTCAATGACTTGAATGTGTTATTCCAAAAGCATTGCAATTGGGTTTTTATCTAGCAAATTAATACAAACAACATACGAATGTGTTATAATTTTTATTTAGATGGTTTTTTTTACAACAAACCAGACTTTTAACAACGTAGGTATGTATTTGGAACGCTTAACATTATCCTGAATATTTTTCTACCATTTTTAAGAAAAGCACAAATTGGCTTTTATCCAAAAATTACCCACTTAGGAACAGGATTTTCTTCACTTTACTCGTAGTCGAACTTCACAATTGTAAATATTCCTTTTATTATTGCTGATGTTGTTGTCACTTTTTGTGGAGCCAACCAGTTTTGTTGCCTTGCGTTTCTTTTAACAAGCAAAAAAAAAACATGCAACCAAAATGCAACTGTTAATGTAGCTTTTGGCAAAATGCCACAATTTAACATAATTTACCAACAATAAACAAAAAAATAAAGTAATCGCAACGTCTTTTTCTCATGTCATGGTTGATGGCTGTTCTAAAGGTTCCCATAATGAATGAGTTCTTGTGGAAATATTTAAAATTATGTCTAACAGTGGGACCATGCTAAAAAAAATTTGTTAATTTTCAGTTTAAACCATATTCCTAACATTTTAATATTTTTCCCACTGCAGGCCATCATATATGAGCTGACATCCGTTTTCATCATTAACAAAAAGTGATGTCATTTACCAGGCAGAGGAAGAAATTTTCAAAATACCACGCCAGCTACAATAAAACGAAAACACATAGATTTCTTTTTTTTTTTTTTTGTTTAATGCAAGCATAAGAGCAACTAAATTATGTATGTATGAGTAAAAATGGCTTTTGTATATAAAAAAGGACAACTTGCAGAAAAATCAACAAAAAATGGCTTGTTTTGGTGATGACAATGTTGATTGTGTTGGCGTTCATGGCGACGGTAATGATGATGTGCAAGAGATGTTGGTAATGATAATGAATGTTTACCATACACATTAGGAAAACAAGACAAGATATAAGTGAGATTACACCATATACAATGTATGTTTGTTTTTAATGTCTGTTGCAGGGCATGCACTTTAACGTTGTTCTTAAATCGACCTAATGCAATAAGTTACTTTCGAAAGAGAATGATATCAGCAGGGCTAGCCTTAGTTGATTTAACGCCCTCTGTGAGTTTTTTTCGGCGCCCAACTCAGCACTGAACTTGTCTAGTGTATGGCAGGCATTACGTTGTTTGTTCCATCGTTTTAAAAATTCTGTTAGTGACGTAGAATTCTCATCAGTATTTTTGATCGTATAGAGGAGAGATCCCCTTTCTTGGGCATTTTTAATAAAATACCTTGCAGCCAGATTTCTTTAAAAAGTAATGCTATTTCCCTTGAACAGCATTTTATTAATTCAGGTAAAATACAGTCGTAATAGCATTTGTTATTTCTTCCAGTCAGGCGCGGATCCAACTTGAGCCTTAGAGGGGGGGGGGGGGGGTTGGAGGAATTTTGTATGATACAAAAAAGTAAAAAATTTGTTTTTAAAAGTTTATTAAAAACAATATGTATATTAGGGTGAGTACTTTTTGCAATTTTTGCGAATATCAAATTCCTCATCGCATAGCCGTTTATACCGTGAAAAAATATTAAGAAATTATGTATTACTTTTTCGCGATCGTGAAGAAAGTTTCCGCACCAAACACGATAAAGTTTTGAATTTAAATTTTTCTCCTTACTATACAAAATTAACATTTAATTACAAAATTTTAAGTATTTTCTAATAATTTCATGAATATAACAAGATCTTACCATTTGTACGGAAGAGCGCAAAAAAAATCGCGTTTTTTAAATAAACAAAATTTTAAAGGCAAATGATAGATGTTGTGATAGATGAGTTGTTGGGCGGATATATGAAATTTTCAGCAGCGTAGTAAAATATGCGCGGAACGAGCTATTAAAGTTGCACAAGATATTTTCCATTATGTAAATCAACTCGCACTTTATACTTGAAATTTTTTTATTAAACCCAAAAAAAATAGCTTTACATTTTTGCTACACAGTTGTTTATTTTATGTATTTATGCCTGTATTATAAAAATATTTTAAATTTGATAAAGGCTTGAAAACCAAATTTTCTATGAAAATTTTCCTTATTAAACGTTTATTAAATTTTATAATCATTTATGAATACGGGGGCTAAAATATATACCATTATACACACAGGAAAAAATCAATGTAAATTCGTTCAAAACAAGGTTGATTTTACATTTTTTAGTAGTGATTTTGCTTCATTGTTGTTTCATGTTAATTTAACATGATTTAACAATAACTTGCGAACAACATTTTTTTCTTTTAAAATAACTATAATTCATGTTAATTTAACATTGCAGTAAAGTTAGAGCAAAATGTAATTTATATTGAAATAACAATCCGAATCACGTTGAATGAAAGTTATTTAAAGTTGAAACAACGTGAATTTCATGTAGAATCAAATTGGTTGGAGTTGATATAACAGTGTGAAGACAACATATGCATTTATTTAAGAATAATTTTAAACACTTACCTCTGTAACACATGTTTCACTTATTTTGTATCTCCTTTGTTAACAGAAGCATCAGCAGAATGGCCCGATATCGTTTTCGTCATCATTCTACTTTGAAAACTTGATGTACTATTTAACTAAATAATTTTAATTAAAAGAATACGGGAATTGTCTTCTTTTTATAACATATTTTAAACATGAATATAAAAAGATGAACATACTTAAGTGTGTATGCATGTTAATTTAACAAGATAAACTTTTGATTTAAATATAAAACAGGTTTTTATGGATTCAATATTGAAGAATGTTATTTTAACAGTGAATAATATTAAATAAACGTGATTTAAGATTATTTTAATATTTTTCATTTAAAATTAATATGAAATAGTGATAAATTTAAATAAAGGGCATACTTTTGCAGAAATTTACCATGATTCTCAATCAACATTTCGCAATGTTATTTTAACATTAGTATTTTTTTCTGTGTGTATAAACAATAAATGTACCATATATCAAGAAATTTTGTCCAAAAAAAGTCATTACCCTTATTAAAAAAACTCAACAAAAAGGTTAAATAAAATATAAGATCAGTTCAATAAACATTGATCTTTTTAAATAAGCAATTTATGATTTCCTTGTGAGGCAAATTTAGACAGTACAGACAGTACAAAATGGCCTCACGCTCGTAGCTTTTCTGACCAGCATTGAAACGAAAATTTGAAATATTTTTCTAAGATTTGGGTAGATATCTTCATCACAGTTAATAAAAGCATCTACAGCGTTATTTGATAGATCAGGCTCAAGTTTAGATCTTAGTAGGCGGCTATCTCTTTTATCAAATATAATCAGCTCATCAGCTAGTTGTGGTTTTAACAGTTTTGTATCTGTATATTATCTGATTACACTTTGAGGTAGAAGTTTGGGTATGTTCAATACATTTGGGATATCTATTGGGAAAGTTGTTAAGAGATCTTCTGAAATAAATTCAATAAGAGGAATGTTGTGCTTCGGCTTTATTTATTTTTTCTTCAAGGCACATGATAAAAATGTTGATTAGGTTTGATCCTTTTTGAAGATCTATATCTTGTTTTTGTAAAATGATACTAAGTGCCTGTGTTGCAATAGGTATCACACTTAATATGTATATTCCGCAAATAAATTTAAAAGTACTTAGTGAGTTTCTTAATATAAAGGTAGAGATACTACCTTTCCACTCAGATATTTTTTCCAAAGCTTCTACTTTATGGTGTACACTTGTTGCAAAGTTAAAATTGAATGGATACTTATTGAAAATCGTTAGAGATTCAATAAAAAAAATTTAAAAAATACTTATTGAAAATTTCGTTAGAGATTCCATAAATAAAACCAAAAAAAACCTTGCTGGGATTTCCAAAATTTTGTACATTAAAAAAATATTATTTTTGGGAATTCTTGTATTATCGAAATTAAAAAAACATATTTTTATAATTTTAGGGGGGGGCGGAGAAATTTCATTATCCCCCCTTATCCCCCCCTTATCCGCGCCTGATTCTAGTGTATTGGGTTAACTGTTAAATTGGGAGGTGTAAGGTGCAAGCTCCTATATAGATGAAATTCATTTAAAAATCGAGATAAAACTGAAATTTTGAACCCGACCAACTCAGATATCGATGAAATTTTATTCATAGCTAAATTTGATCAACACAAACAAACTCTCAATTTTAGAAATGACTGTTTTGCGATTTTTTGGGCGTGACACAGTGGGAACGTTTTCGAAAAAACGCGAAAATGGTCGAAAAGAGCTCCATTTAAACTACAATAACTCAGAATCGGCTAAACCGATTTCCATGATCTTGGTATCATTAAAAAGATATTTTAACAGGCTTTATGACACGTTAAAAAAAGAAAAAGAAATACACTGTAAAAAAATTTATAACGAAAAAAAAATTTTAACTGACGAAAAAACCAAAAAGATCAAGGTTTTTTTTACAGTGTATTAATTTTTTAGAAAGGTTTATCCTTCATCTATACCATATCAAAAAATAAAAATGGGTTCTTTTTTAGTTTTTTTTATATAATTTTTTAAGTAGTGTCACTTCTAGTAATTGCCCTTATATTTTATAACAAAAAAAAATTTTAGGTAACGAAAAACCAAAAAAGATCAAGGATTTTTTACAGTGTATTACTTTTTTAGAAAGGTATTTCCTTCACCTATAACATATCCAAAAAGTAAAATGGGCTTTTTTTTTTTTTTTTTTAAATAATTTTTTAAGTAGTGTCACTTCTAGTAATACGTACCGAAAGTTTTCGAAATAATTCGAATAACAGCGAAAATATCTGGTCACATTCACAAAATAGTTCAATAATTCTAACATTTTTTAAATGTTTACAAATAAAAAACCATCAACAATTGTTTATATTATTTGCCATGTTTTTATTAATTTGTGTTTTATTTTATTTAAATTTTTTTTAAGTTAATTATTTGTAAGAAATTTTGCGCTGCTCAAATTTGGCACAGTCAGAATATCTGCGCACATGTACAAAAGTTTCATTTATCGGAATGAATGAATGAAAGCCTTGAGTTCCTGTTATAGTTTTAGCTTCTTAATATCTTGAAAATAGCTTTTCTTTAACGTTGTTGCATTCGTCAGCATCTGCGTAAGCAACTTGTATGGTGGTCTTATATGTTTCTGGAGCCCAGTGATAGAGTTGCCTCGTTGTCTGGATTTCATTTTTATTTGCAATACTATAATTTCGAGCACCTCTCTTCAATGTTCCTCCGATTCCATCACATGCAGATTTATTTTCAGATAACGATAAATTAACTCATAAAAGCTTCGCCATAATATCTGATTACAATACCCATGGTAGTATAGCAGTTCATCTATATATTTCAAAAATGATACAGTTCGTGAAGGCGAATATAACCAACAATATTAATAAAATCATTTACGTATCAGATGGTGCAGGAGCACAATATAAAAATAAATATAACTTCATTAATTTATGCCATCACAAATCTGATTTTGGGATTGACGCTGAATGGCACTTTTATGCTACCAGTCACGGAAAATCTGCATGTGATGGAATCGGAGAAACATTGAAGAGAGGTGCTCGAAATTATAGTATTGCAAATAAAAATGAAATCCAGACAACGAGGCAACTCTATCACTGGGCATCAGAAACATATAAGACCACCATACAACTATACCAACTAAAGGGTGGTTAAATTGCAAGGGCCGATGTTGAATGTGAACCACACCTAAACGCCAAATTTTTTTCCGAATTTTATTTGACATTTCTCTATTTCAGACTTATTCAATTTGAACCATGGAGAGATACACAAGCCAACAACGTGTTAAAGTTATCCAGACTTATTATGAAAATGGGCGTTCAAATCAAAATGCATATCGTGCAGTGATGAGGCGCATTTTCACCTCAGTGGATTCGTCAATAAACAGAATTCCCGCATTTGGGCGAATGAGAATCCAAGAGTGATTGTCGAAAAACCAATGCACCCACAAAGAGTGACTGTTTGGTGCGGTTTATGGGCTGGCGGCATCATCGGGCCGTATTTTTTCCAAAATGAGGCCGGTCAGGCAGTTACTGTGAATGGTGTTCGCTATCGTGAGATGATAACGAACTTTTTATGGCCCGAATTGGAAGATATGGATGTGGACGATATGTGGTTTCAGCAGGACGGTGCCACTTGCCACACAGCTAACGAAACAATGGCTCTTTTGCGCAACAAATTCAATGGCCGTGTTATCTCACGTAATGGCGATGTGAATTGGCCGCCAAGATCATGTGATTTGACACCGTTGGACTTTTTTCTTTGGGGTTATTTGAAAGAAAAGGTGTACGTCGATAAGCCAGCAACAATTCAAGAGCTAAAGGATGAGATAATTCGGCACATTAACGGCATAGAACCTCCATTATGCCTCAGGGTCATCGAAAATTTGGACCATCGGATGGAGGTGTGCCGCCGTGGTCGCGGCGCCCATTTGGCCGATATTTTGTTACATACATAATTGAGTAATACCAATATATCATAATAAAATAAAATTACAATAATTTCCTAAATAGTTTGTGTTTTATTCAGAATCAACATCGGCCCTTGAAATTTAACCACCCTTTATAACAGGAACTCAAGGCTTTCATTCATTCATTCCGATAAATGAAACTTTTGTACATGTGCGCAGATATTCTGACTGTGCCAAATTTGAGCAGCGCAAAATTTCTTACAAATAATTAACTTAAAACAAATTTAAATAAAATAAAACACAAATTAATAAAAACATGGCAAATAATATAAACAATTGTTGATGGTTTTTTATTTGTAAACATTTAAAAAATGTTAGAATTGTTGAACTATTTTGTGAATGTGACCAGATATTTTCGCTGTTATTCGAACTATTTCGAAAACTTTAGGTACGTATTACTAGAGTGACACTACTTAAAAAGTTATTTAAAAAAAAAATTAAAAATAACCCATTTTACTTTTTGGATATGTTATAGGTGATGGAAATACCTTTCTAAAAAAGTATTACACTGTAAAAAATCCTTGATCTTTTTTGGTTTTTCGTTACCTAAAATTTTTTTTTGTTATAAAATATAAGGGCAATTACTAGAAGTGACACTACTTAAAAAATTATATAAAAAAAACTAAAAAAGAACCCATTTTTATTTTTTGATATGGTATAGATGAAGGATAAACCTTTCTAAAAAATTAATACACTGTAAAAAAAACCTTGATCTTTTTGGTTTTTTCGTCAGTTAAAATTTTGTTTGTTATAAATTTTTTTACAGTGTATTTCTTTTTTTTTTTTTAACGTGTCATAAAGCCTGTTAAAATATATTTTTAATGATACCAAGATCATGGAAATCGGTTTAGCCGATTCTGAGTTATTGTAGTTTAAATGGAGCTCTTTTCGACCATTTTCGCGTTTTTTCGAAAACGTTCCCACTGTGTCACGCCCAAAAAATCGCAAAAAACAGTCATTTCTAAAAATGAGAGTTTGCTTGTATTGATCAAATTTAGCTATGAACAAAATTTCATCGATATCTGAGGGGGTCGGGTTCAATGCATCTCGATTTTTACATGAAATTCATCTATAAGGTTGCAATATACGTATCGTGTAATAATTTAATATTTGGAAAAACTACTTACACAATTATACTTCTATTGGCATATAATATTTTGATATATTTTTTTAAATTTTTTTTATTAATATTAGATTGCAGAGCAGCTTACTTACTTATTTCTGACCTCTTCTACCTTGCAGTGTACAGTAACGACAAAGGGCTCGCCAGGCTCTTCGATCTTGAGCTTTAGTTTTAACTGTTTTGAGAATAATGTCGTATCTCTCAAAAAATTTATTTATGGAATCCGATCAAGACAATCTCTTCACCCCCTTAGACAGGTTCCAACACAGAAAAAATTAAAAAATTTTCCCTAATCACCAAATTTATTCCAAATGCACCTACACAGAACAAATTATAAGTAGTTTTTAATCAATTAAAAAAATTGTTTCAAAAGTGTTTAAATTCAATTAATGTGATAATTGAATCAAATATTATTTTTTTTTTTAAAGAAAATGAAAAATACAATTTTGATTTAACTAACATTTTAGTTGTTTTGAAATAAATTTTGAATTAAAGTATTAATTAAATAACAAAAAATCTTAATCGATTTTTTCATTTAAAATAGAATAATTTAAACTTGCAGAATTGTTGTTAATAATTGGCAAAACCTGAGCTATAATTTATAAAAATAATTAACTCATTGTTTGAAACGGGAAAGTTTTTTGATCATTTTTTTAATTAAAATTAAAAATATAATTTATTGAAAAAAAAATCTTTAATTCGTACCATGTGGCCAAACCAGCTGGCCTTATAATAGTTTTTTTTTTTTTTTTTGCTTACCACTTCTAATTATCGCAAGTACTCCTGTCCCTCGATCTACACGATAGATGCGTTTCTGAAAAAATCGTTTAAATCGAAATGAAAAATGTTTTTATAAGAAATCGTATAAATCGAAAAGAGACGAACAAATTTGAGATATTGTTTTTTAGCAACAATTTCAGCAATTTGTTGGGATATTCTTTAGCCGCATCTTTATCAGCTGAAGCTTGTTTACCTTTTTATTTTAGATTATGTATGGAGTCTCTTTGCTTAAATTTGTCAAACCAACCATGACTTTCAAATAAGCAATAAGTATTCTATTGATTTTTTTATATTTTTTTTAATTAAATGGGAAACTCCATTTTTATATTAATTGCTGGTGGGACCACACGAAAATACATGTTTGAAAATTAACGTTAATTTAAAATACTGTGTAAAGGTGTGATGTTTAGAAGCTTTGCTAAACGTATGTATTTATTATAGTGATTAAATAACTATTTTTGATAACTGTGCAGGATATAGCTAAAGAAAAAATATGTTTGCTTAAAATATTAGACATAAAAATCGTGTAAATGGAGGTAATAAATCCATGTAAACGAAAACCAAATAAATCGTGATAAAGGAAACCGTGCAAAAAAGCATTGTATTAATCGAGGGATAGGTGTAATTAATTTCAACTGCCTGTTAGCGACCTTATCTTGTGTTGGTACGGGTCCACGATTTGCACGCATATGTAAGTGTTGGGATGTTATTTGAGGTGTAATTTGCTACTTTTGTCTTTTTTGATACTTCGCGTTTACTTAAAATCAGGGCAAGGAAGTTTATGCACTTAAAACCGCAAAATATGCGCATAAAACATGCACTAAAAATCGTAAAATATGCAAAAATAAAATTAAAAAATATGCATTAAAAATATATTTATTTAACCATATTTAACAAAAAAAACATAAATACATTTCATTCAGTTTTAAAAACATAGTTTAAAAAGTAGTAGTAGATAAAGATATATTTACATATATAAATAAATAAGTTTTTTTTAAGTTATCAAATGTAAAACTCATTCTATTTGCTCTTAAAACAGTTTTAAGCATTGAAAATGTTCGTTCGACATCAACGGATGTAATAGGTGGATATTTAAAAGTGGTCAACTCCTTTGTAGAATATTCATTGCCTACAATTTTTTCTTTACTGGAAGGTAAATTAAAAATATTACCAATTTCTTTTACTTTTTTAAATCCGGCATTCTTTTTTAAAACTCCATAAAGTTTGGCTTTTATTTTTTCGCCGATTTGACTTTCTACTTTTCTTATTTTAATGACAGCGTCATCAACGAGTTTAACCGAGGTGTTCAATGATTTAAGCCCCTGAAGTTCAGTTATTGTCTCGACTAGAAACCCATTGTTTGAGTGTATTAATACTAATTGAGCCTTTATATTAGGTACATTTAAAATATTGTTTACTTTTTTATCGCGACTGCATTATTTTCGTTAAAATTATTAACCACATCTTTAAATTTTTCAAAATTTTTGGCATAATACTCAACTGCCTGCAACCAGGTACCCCATCTTGTTATACATGGTTGAAACGCAAAGGTGACTTTAAAAACTTTCATGCATGGCATGAGCTTAGCATGTGACATGTAACATTTTTGAGTAAGATATCTTAAAAAAAAGGTCAAGTAGAGCAAAATTTTATTTTTATTAAAGGATTCTAAAAGAGAAATTGAATCTTTGAAAGTTCGAGCTATTGAAGCATGATCCACCTTTTCCAACTTTACAATATTTAACAAAAATTTGTGTTTACTCTGTTCTTCTTCTGCATTCAAGATCCCAATTACGTAGACAACGAAACGTCCTTCAGTGTCCATTGCTTCGTCAATAGACAGCCACAAATTATGTCACTTAATTCTTTCAACCATGTCACATAGTTATATAGTGTACAACTTGGCGATATAAGTTTTTATAAGGGTTGTTTCCGTAGGAATGGTTTCATTGTTATATTTGTTTAAAAAAATTCTTTAATTTTGGTTGATAAGCTAATATAGAGGTATATTTGCAGACACCAGAGCATTATACAATTCAAAACTAAACTTGCTAGTCTTATCCCCAAAAGTTGATTTTCTTGAAATTAAAGTTTGCGAAAAGATTTCTTAAATCATAAATCTTTGTGTTTCTGGCTTTGAAGGTGCTGATTTACTTGAAATTTTTAAATGAAACACCTTTTTGTAAACTTTGCAAAAAAGTACTTTTCCCTCTATTTTGAAGACTCATAAACACACTTACATACTTAAAAGATTATTTTTTTATATTTTTTCTTTTGCCATTTTTTCCTTTAAAACAATTTATTTTATTAATACTTTTTGGATTTTAGGTCGTACTTCTTACACCGTTAATCAAAAATATTATGTTGAGTTCTATTTTTTCTTCGCCGAACATTATTTTTATTTGCTGTTTCTTCAAGTAAAAAAAAACCGCGAACAAAATGAAATGTCAAAAACTGTTTTATTGTTACTTCTACAATTATGTGCACTATTATACAAATTGTATAATTTGTGTATGTGCTACTTTTTAAAAGTAAAAGAAACATGGTGAATTTATAATAAAATGTAGGTAATTCAGTATCAAACACCAACATGTTGTTTTTGCTCCTTGAAAATGTCGAAGTTAGCAGATTTTCCCACACTGTTTTGACTGTTTGACAGCTTCAGGGCTGAAACAACTATAACCAGCTGATTCACTGACTACACCTTATAATGAACTCGCCTTGGACAGAAAGATATTTCTAAACAAAAACAAGAAAATAGCAATTTTTTTTTATAAATATTACAAAATATGACGAAAAATGTGAATTTATAACAAAATATGACGAAAAATATGCATTTATATCAAAATATGCAAAAACATGCATTTAAAGCAAAATATGCAAAAATATGCACTAACAAATTGATGCCATTTTACTGGAAATATTGTGATTCGCAAAGAATTAACTTTAGGTGGGTCTCAGAGTACCGACAACAAACATGCATTTGCATGAAGTCCCTTGCCCTGCTTATAATAAAGTTTTTATTCAAAGCATAGAATTTAAGTTTTTATCCGACTTGCTGTCTTCACTTATTACTACGCCTAAATATTTGAAATGGTCCACTTGCCTAACCAAATCCTTTCTGATGTGTATGCTATGTCTGACCTATTCTCGACTTATTATAATGGTCTTACTAACGTTGATACAATGCCTCTTTTATTATTCTCCTCTATTGTCATTTCTAAGTTGGCTTCCAGGTTTTCTGCCAAGTCAGCCAAAATAACAATGTCTTCGGCATACGCTAACCTCGAGAGCTTTGTAGGTCGTATTTTCCAATTGCCAACTGTAAACGGACGCACTGTATGTTTTTTCAGTTTAATAACATCGTTCATTAGTATGATAAACAAATACGGGCTAATTTATCTTCTTGTCTAAAACTTTCGTATATAGAAAATTCTTCCGAAGTTGCATTGCACTACGTGGCGAAACTAGCCCCCGTATTCATAAACGATTATTAAATTTAACAAATGTTTATAAAGGACTAATTTCTTAGAATATTGTTTTTTTGAACCTTTTAAGTTTTGTTATAAATACAGGCATACAAATTTTGTGTTCGTTACTAACATTTATATCAAGCCTGAAAGGTAACTAACTCTTCATTTTGGTTACTTTTCGAATATTTAAAAAAAAATTCTAGCGGAACGAGTTTTTAAGTAAAAAATTAGCAAAAACTTCTTAAGCATTTTATTAAAAAAATAAACTAAAATAAAATATAAAAAATAAAAGTTTTTCATCTATTTCAAAATTTAGCACTTTTTGTGTTTTCAAATGAATTATTTTTTTTAAAGCTTTCGTCATCAGCTAACGTTGTTGAAAAAAAGAGCGTAAATTGAATACACATAAAAAAGTTATACGATAAAACGTAAATGAGCTTCGTCGATTCGACGAAGAGTAACCGTGCAGGGTTATGCAAGACTTTTTTGATTTCTGCCCATTTCATTTTATAAAAAGCTTTTTCTAGATCTATAAAGCAAGTATTGATCTGTCTGTTGAATTCAATAGCCTTCTAAGTTATTTGTCGCATAGTAAAAATAAGGTTTTAGATACCGCTACTTGGTCTTGATATTCAACCTGATCTGTAACCGTCCCACAAAAATTCTCAAATTGAATTTTTCAGGTGATTTTTGCATTTTGCTTGTGCCCTTTTTTGAAGATCGGATCGGATGCCCACTTGTCAATCTCTAGGATTCTTTGCCTGTTTCCATGCTATATTAAATACTTTAAGCTGCATTTCATTCCAGCGTTACTCATGTATTTTAAAAAAGCTGGTGCAATTGGTGCCCTGCTGCTTTGCCCGTTGTCTTTCCTCTTTAGTTATGAGGTCTACAGGATTATCGTTATCATCGGGAATCTGAAAAATTTATATCGGGCTTTCGTTTTCCATTCCGTTTAAGTTCAGAGAAGTATTCTTTCAACCTACCCATAATATCCGTTTCTTCTCTGAGAATTTATCATGAATATATAATATTTGACAGATTTGCCTCGTCTTATCTTTCTAAAGGCCTAACCATAATATGCATAGCCTTGCTTAACCTACTGTCAAAAACAAACAAAAAGTCTCTCAATCTCAAATGAATTTAAAAAAAACTAAATCAAAAAACATTTGATTCCGAACGGAATAAGTGATCAGTTTCGCACTTTGCTTAAGCAAATGACAGTTTCATCTGAGGAGATCGAGCGGTTGCGATCGAAACATGTCATGGTAACCTGCCGGCCAGGGTTCGAGCCCGAGCCACGCAAGAATGAAAGATTATCAATAACAATTTTAATTAATTTTCATGTTGTAAAATGCCTTTCTTCATAAGAATAATTTAATGAAAATTAAATTTCATGAACTTAAGCCTAATTAAAAATATTAAAAATTTGGATTAAAAACCATGAATAGTTCAACAAAATAACCACAATACTAATTAGTTTCATAAAACTTAACAAAAAGTTTGCTTAAGATCAATATGGTAAGCCAACTTAAGCACATTATGGTTGGGTATTAAGGGTTCTGTAGAATAATTCCATGTTTTCTTCGTGATTTTTTTTTTTTTTCTTCCTATCTTCCTAGGCTGTTCCTTTAGCTTGTCGGACTATATTTTTGCGCTTTTATTCTCGGTTGTTTATATAGCGCGTACGCGTCGTCTATTTTATTGCTCAGATACATTTTCCATAGTTCTTTATTATAATTTCCTTCTTCTTTTGTATGATCATTCCACTATTTAGTAGATTTTACGTGATTGCCACCACATTTTACTTCACCACAAAGTTTCAAAGCTGCTTTTAATATTGCATTCTTGAAATATGGCCATGTAGTTTCTGAATCGTTATTGTGTTCTGCAGTCTCTCAAATTTTTCTCTTCAGATCTCTTTTCATAGTCTGTTTCTTAATGGAGGGTGGCTGGAAACAAACTGTAGAACAACTAACTGGTACGCTTTCTATTTCTGGGCCTCGCACTACTCTACCATCTTTGTAACTTACTTCTTCTCACGATATTGTAGTCAACTATTGATTTCTCTTTCCTTCATGGTTTTTCTCTTGTGTAAAGATTAATGTTCTTACAGCCATTCCTAAATAAGAGCAAATGGCGGAACATTTTCTTCCACTTAGCTTTTACTCTGATAAGCCTTACATAAGACTGCAGTTACACGCTCAAGTTTTTCTTGATAGTATTTTACGTACATATACTGTCTGTCAAAATTTCCAAAAATTGAAAGCTGTGAAGTAGGCTGCACGCAATTTTTGAGAAATTTACTTTCAAGATGTCATCAAGAAAACAATTTATAAAAGGAGAAACGAAAAATTTTCTCACTTACCTTTAAATCAACTGTTTTCTTGAACGTAAATTAAAACACTCACTGGAACGAGTATTTTAACCCTTATGTGTGTGGAAAAAAAACTCCTTCTATAGGGTGGATAGGTACCTGGGTACCTTCATGCAAATTGTATGAGAAATCTAATTTTTTGTCTTGTATTGTACAAAAAATCGATGGTTAATGATATAATATTAGAATTTTACTCTGGTTTTCCCCTTTTCATATATTTTTTAAAATCCTACACCCAAAAAAAAAATTTGTAATATAAACCGTATACAGGTACCCAGGTACCTATTCACCCTATTAAGGGTGCAAAAAGCAAATTGATATGCCACGCCCCCCCCCAACTGATATTGTATATAAACACCTATGAAAATATAATAAAACAAAAAGTTAGGAGTTCTCATGAAATTGTAGAATTGTAGACTAAAATCTTACATAAAAAATTTCGATTTGAAAACGCAATAGGTACACAGGTACCTGTCCACACACATAAGGGTTAAATGCAGTTCGTTTTAATTGTTAAAAGTTTGATTGTATTTGTAAAAAAGTGTGAGTGTATTAAAACTTGATAGGTAAAACTTGATCGTGTAACACTCAAGTAAACAAGAGCATCAACGTTGTGTCACAAGCAGTAGTGTTAACCTTCTTTTTTTAATCAAATACACAAAATGGAAACAAAACAACCAGATTGAACAAATATAGCTAATTTGCCAATATTTATTATAAAAAGCGGCCACCTTCACAAATAAACGCTCTGTCAAAATCGGCTTTTTCAAATGCAACGCGTTGACACCGTGCTATTTAGGGACGCTTCATACAAATTGTAGGGGCATGAACATTTTTGACAACCAGAAAACGATTGCCGCTTTCGTTAAGGTACGACTGATGTTAATACAGAATTGCTATAAACAAATTCTATCGTTAGTTTTGTGTACTTCGCCATGTACTCCAATCACTTTTTCGACTTCCTTAAGCTGAAGGTCCACACCATGCGTTCATGCGTAGATGCGTATGATACTCTTTGTGCGTTTCTTAATTCAAGTTACATGCAATGCGTCTTATGCGCCAAATTTGTTTTTTTTTTTATCAGCTGTTGTGCTAATATGTTTAACAATTAAACACAATTTTGCAAGAAATTGAGAGTGTAATTGATATTTTAATAGAATTCATAGGGGAGTAAGCTTTTATTATAAAAATATTCGTGATTTTTCACGGTATCAATGAGTTTCCAATTCATGGTATTTGTTAAAAAAGAAAAAATAAACACAACAAACATGACACTCAGAAGATAAAAGTAATCGATAACTAGAATGGCAAATTTTGTTCTTGTAAAATTGTGCTAAAAATTAATTTTAATGTATTTTATTCATTAAAGTTTATACAATCTTTATTACGAAAGCTTTTTCTCTTATTAAAAACCTTTTTTAATGCGAAAACATAGTAAAAAGTAATCCACCACACAAACATATTTATCGATAAAATTTAAAATAAAAAATGATTTGCCATCCATGGCCATCAATAACAGCTGACTTTTTTTCACCACACATGCGACGGATACAAAAGTAGAAAGTAAACCTACTTTCATGCGTTGATGCGTCCATGCATTCTCTGCATTTTGTTGTGTAACTTGTCATATACAATTACACTGATTCAACTTTTTTGTCAAATGCATAAAAAGGACAGACGCATAAACGCATGGTGTGGACCTTCAGCTTTAAGCTTCGATCCAACTCTTGGGTCAAAATCTCAGAGAATTATAACATTTGTTGTTATATTGTCTAATTTTTGTTAGAGTACATCCAAGGCGAATTTAAAAAGGTAAGTGCAACTTGTCAGCCGTTCATCAGCTGTCTCCACGGCGAGTTTAAAATATAATCCACAAACGTCAAAAAATACGTTTGCCTATGTTTTGCGCCATAATAAAAGAAAAAATTTCTGAGAAAAATTTGATTCAAAAGTGTGAAAAATATTTTTATAATAAAACAAATATAAATATTAAAGTGAAACTACTAATTCCTTTTATCAAAAAGTGAAAATTTTAATTTTATATAAAAATGCGTTGGTGTTCTGTTTACTGTTTTTGACAACAAGCAATTAAATTGCAAACACAAAATATACATATGGCTTTTTGTAGTTGTAGTATTGCACTTACCTTAAATTCGCCTTGAAGTGATATCTTTAAATGTTCTTAAACAATTTTTCCTTTTATCTTAATGAATGGGGTTTAAAGCTTTTTATTTGGTCGTAATCAAATTTATTTGAGAAAAAGGAATTTAAGGTTTAATTTTTTTTCTAACTCTGATTTAACAGAAAGAAAGAATATTTAAATAACTATTAGCTCATGTCTGGAAAAAAAATTAATTCCTAAGCAAAACGACTCCTTACAGGAAATTACTTCTCTTTTGTTGATACGTTTCTTTTTTTCCCTTATTTCCCTTTTTTTTTTGCATTTAATATATATTTAAGAAAGCGCTAAAACTGTTTTTTCCATATTTTTCCTTTATCCTTTATCTTTTATGATTCTGTTGATAAGCAGTTTGTAAATATTTTATTCTTCAGAAAAAAAAAAGTTAAACAGGTTATTACATTTTTCTCATAATGGTTTTGGTTGGTGAAGTGCACAAGTTGAATAACAAATACTTGAGGTGCTAAAGTTCGTGCCACGTTCTTAGCGTTTTTCTTTATTAACATCTTAATTCTTTTCAATCCATGTTTTTGTATGCCCTGTGTTTATGTGTGTCGTCATAGATGACTGTAATGGAAGCCAGCATACCTTTACTATTTCTTGACACTAATGCTTGTCTCTGGCTCATCATCATCGCCATTCACTATTATCATTTGTGGTGGCACCTTTGAATTCCTTTCGTGTGTACGACAATGTCATTAAAGTGCTCTTGAAGTGTCGTTTTAATTCTCAAGGCAGTTTTATAAGTTTAATGCATTTGAAATTGCTTTACCTTAGAAATTTTTTCAAAATTCTTCTTTCTTTCAATTTTCTTTTTTTACGAGACATTAACGAAATATAATTCTTTTAAGGCTGCATTCTGTTAGGTATCTTTTTTGAATAATAACTTTTTTGAGCTCATCGTTTTTATTTCATTAATTAACGGGTTTTATATTTTATATCATTAACGAAAAGATATTAAGCAAATTAAAATGTAATTGTTACTGTGTTGTTAAAAAGAAACAAGAACATCTTAAAGGATTCCATTTTATAAATTTTAACTTGGAAATGTTAAGATCGCTTTGTTATATGAATATAAAACAGGGTGGCTCATTAACTAAGTAATTTTTTACACTGCTTTTGCCATCCTGCATGACATTTTTAACGCATTCGCCGCCATGGCTGTTTTTATGAAACCAACCCCTGAGGCCAGTTTAAGTGTTTTATTCATAACGAGAAATAATGGAATAATAGCGTACCGACCACAATTATTGGCATCCATAAGAAATTTTCAACTTGTTTCATGGGATATACCGTCTGGTTGTCTGAGAGCCTATCTTGTGTTATTTTTGTTTAATTCTTTGATATGTTTTCTATTAGATACAGTTTTTGACATAGACCATATTTACATTATGCAATTAATGCCGCATGCAACTTTTTGTTTGTTAGCAAGAGGTGTAGGGAAGAAAACGGGATTGAAAAAGTTGAAAAAATGCATGAAAAAATGTAAATGTAAATGTGAAAAGAGTTTCGTAGCAACTTCTTTAAAAGAAAATAGAAAAAAAACTCGGCGTTAATTGCATAGTCTAAATACGGTTATAATGATATAAACTCTGTGCGATTTTGAGTAATTAAAACAAAAATAACCTTTAAAAAAATATAGTTATTGGCACTCAAGTACAACTATTGGCACATTAAATAATATAGTCATTGGCACTTGAATACAATCATGGGCCCTTTAATTCTTATAATTATTGGCACATTACCATAATTTTTAACACCCCTAAAAGTTGAATTATTAGCACCATGGTAACTCAAAAAACGTAAAAAACTTAACTAGCTAGCTAGGTAGAGGATTGTTATAATTCTTTCTCTGTTTAACAAGAGAAATAAGCAAAACAATTTTAATTAACGCATTAATTCATATTACAGTATTTATCGGATATAAGAAACTTAAAAAATCCAGGAAAAAAGTTTCTTATAAGCGTTTTTTTTTCTTATATACAAATATTTTATATAAGAAACTTATATCTTATATAAGTAGCTATGGCCATAAGACTTTCATATTTTGGTTTTCTGTCTGTTTTTTTGTTACATAGGGTCATCACCTGACAATTTTTTGTCATAATAAACGTCAAACTTCATATAAAAAAAAAAAAACGCTGACAAAAATTTTAAAGTTTTTTCTATTATTTCTATTCTATTCATTACTTAAAGCAACAAACTTCAAAGCAAGTAATTTTCATTATTTTGTTACTGTTAAAATTTTTCTGAAAAAGTATGTGTTGGTATGTATTTATAAAGTGTGCTCCATTATTTAAGTGTTATTAAGTGAACATGTCACACGTGGAAAACACCCACTGACATTTCATAAAATATACAGTGGATAGAAAAATACAGTGGCTTAAATTATTTTAAAATATTTAAAACTATACATTGTATGCTAAAACATCTTTAATACATTTAGTTTATTTACGTAAAAAAAATTTGCTGATTACGGGCTCCATCACTTATCCAAGACGAGGGTAGGGAGATTTCAGTAATAATAAATTAAGGGCTGAATTTTGGCCGCTACAATTGATTAATATATCTGGCTCAATATTATAAGATTGCATGTACAATGTTTTTATGTTCAGCTAATAAAGGTTTAGGGTTGTATGGGACAAATTTCGACTGCTATTGTTATTCTTGAACCACTTGCTTAACTTTTTTCTTTACATAACTTTAACTGAAAATAATAGCATATAAATAAGATACTATAAACTTGGCTTTCTCCATAATTTTGCAATTTCAGAGTACTCAGATACTGAGACAGCGATATGTCATAATTTTTATAAAGTATTGATATTGATTTTGGAAAGAGTTTTGCATAAAAAGTATATTGCCTATAAAAATATGGCTTCATGACATAAATAACTTTTTTTCCTCAACAGTTCAATAAGTGGACAGATATTTAAGATAATTTTGTTAAACAGTATGCTAGCAACAGATAGGAGTGCAACTTCACTCCAATTGTTGCAATTATAGAGGTTTTTGCTTTTTTAGGCTTTTCTTTATATCGGCTTCCTTTTATTCTGAGAGTTATCGCGCCTATGCCATACAAGAGCTGTCATATTTTAGCAATTCAACTGGCAGTTTGATTTTGGTTCCTTAGATCTATATATTTGGTACTGCTAGAAGACTGTATATTTGTTGCTTGCTGGTGAAGATTTCTTCACGCAGTGGGGAGAGGCACATTTTCGCTGTTTGAAAGATAATTAAGGGTCCTATTAAAATGCCGTCAACAGTATTAATTTCAAAATAGTGTAAATTCCTCCATAAACTTTGGGGTTTACAATTGACCATATATCTTCTCTCGCATACTACTTTCACCATAAAAATTGCATTGATATATTTGTGTCAAGAGAAATTCGGATATAAATCTGTTGATTAAATCGAGTAGAAATAAGCTAAATTGAATGGTTAAATCATTTATCATTTTAAATTGATATGCTCGTGTTATGAGAATCATATCGACCTATTCACCCAACCATATTCCCTCCCTTATTGATTTAAATTTAATTCTACCTAATTTTTTTTTTTTTACTATAGTTTATATTCCACAAACCTCAGTAACTACACGCAAAGAAAAACATGGTTGTGGTAAACATATTCTAAGAGCAACATATTATAATACGAATTATGATTGTAGTCACCATATTAAGATTATTATTGAATCATATTATGGGTAAATATACTCGTACTATTACATCATAATATTTTTCACTTAATCATATTATTATTCTGTTAATCATACTAAATTAAGAAGTAATCAAATTATTGTCATGTTAATCATAATAAGCTAAGATATTTATCATATTATTGTCATGTTAATCATAATAAGCTAAGATATTTATCATATTATTGTCATGTTAATCATAATAAGCTAAGAAGTAATCATATTATCATCATGTTAATCATAATAAATTTAGAAGCAATCATATTATGATACAGCACCTTTCATAGCTGTCATAAAAATACAAAATAAATTTAAATATTTTTGAATCGATTTTTTATTTTGTGGCTATTTACAATTTTTCTTAATGTTGACGTTTGGTATGACAAAAAATTGTCAGGTGAAGACCCCATGTTAACGTTTCTAACTGTTAAATAATTATTGTCTATGTCTTTTGAGTTTTTCACTATTTTTGATAACGTTGAAAGTCCAATTAATATTTTTTGCAATTTCGCTTCTTTTTGTACCGTTTTGTATTTCTTTTAAAATTTTAACTTTTGTTTTTATTGACAAAAAACGCAAAGCTTCTCATGAGTACCAGCTCGCTCATCAAAAACTAAAGCTGGAGGTCCAGACCACGCGTTACTCGATTTTTTGCAGCATACGTAGTAAGTTACATGTACAAAAGCGTAGATGCCTTGAGGCGAAAAGTAGGTTTACTTTCTACTTTTGTAAGCATCACAAGCAGCTTTCGAACAAATCAGCTGATTTTGACAAATTAAATTTTATTTTTACTTGTGCTGCTGCTGCATAAAAAGCGTTGCATGTAACCTGAAACGTAGAACGCAAGTAAGGCTATAAAAGCATGCGCTGCGTGGAGGCGAAAACGCGTGCTATGGACCTCCAGCTTTAAGCTACGTATAACTACACAGATTCTACTTTTTTGACAGCTGCGTATGCTGCGAAAAAGCGAGTAACGCGTGGTGTGGACCTCCAGCTTAAAAGTAAAAAAAAAAACTTTGTTCTTGTTGTAAAACTGTCAGAAAACAGAGTTTTCCATGCAAACTACATATATTCTGTGTTGCCGTTGGAAGTTTCTTATATAAATTCTTTTTCTATACATTTTGTGATTTTGGTGTTTAAGAAAAATGTTCTTTCATCAGTTTTTTTCTTATAAGCGTTTTTCTTATATGAAACCTTTTTTGTTAGAAAAATCGCAAAAAAGACATGGTGTTTTTGAAAATGTTTCTTATAAGCGTTTTGTTCTTATATGAGTTGTTCTTATATCCGAATAATACTGTTAATACAAAATCTACCTAAACATTTAGATAAATGTATGGCTGTTTTGTTCCAAGGTTAAAATCCACACATTCTAAGGCCCGTTTTCACAACTTACCGATAGTTAAAAGTAGACTTTATATGGCCTGATAAAAAGTGTTCCATTACTTAAACTTAACATTTACCTAAAGTAAGCGATAGAGTTAATTTAAGTTCATCCTACCTGGTAGGTTAAAGCAAAATTGCAATAGTGGAACAGTTTTTATACGGCCGATACAATCCTACCTTTAGCTATCGGTAAGTTGTGAAAACGGGCCTTAATCCATTTTTCATGCTATCAGAACTTAGACTTTTTCTACCACTTTTTTCAGCAATGGAGCAAATAATTCTCCTGTTAAATGGTTATGTGGATTATTGCGTCGCCATTCTAAAACTGCATTGTTCCAAGCATTTTTTAATGGTTTAAAGGCTGCAACATCAGTAGGCTGCAGAATCCTTGTTGAATTTGGATAGAGTGCTATTAAGGCTCAGTTAGTCTTTACTTTCGGGTTCTGTTCTGTTCCGTGCCGTTCTGTTACGAAATTGTGATAGTTACTTTTTCTGTAGTTTTATTTCAATAACTTTAATGAACATGAATTTGAAGAAATTACATTTTATGAATTCTTAAAATCAAAAAACATATTATTTCAATGAAAATATGTATTTTTTATTATTTATTTTGCTGTCACTTACAATTACTTAACAATGTTTTGATTTTAACAAACTGAACCGCAACAGAACAGAAAAACTAATCAATTTCACAGGTTTTTTTAAAAACAAAAACAAATCAGCTGATTCGTAACAGAACAGAAAGTAAAGACTAACTGAGCCTTTAGAATTATACCCAACTGAACGCAAAGCTTGCTGACTTCAAGTGTCAAATAAGTGCTATGCCCATCTACAAAATATATAACAGGGAATTGAACGTTGTGCTTCACAAGATCCGGATAAAATTCTTTTGAAATATATTCATAAAACGTTTGCTTGGTCATCAAACCGTTATCGCTTATTCCATAACCCCAATTTTCGGGAATAGTTTTTCGAATTTCATCCCTCATTCTTTTGTAAGTATAAATGATAACACTACGTGACAAAATTTCAACAAAGTTGTGCCCAAATGAATCTGACAGCTAATCATTTTGTAAAATTTTCCACTGAATCCGAATATGAAGTCAGAATTGTCAAAAGTAGAACAGTTTTTGAGATATTCCAAAATAACCGTTATTTGTGTTTTTAAAAAAGATGATGTGACTGAAATGCAAATATCTTCAAAAATTTTAAACGGGATATGTAATTTTTCTTTCTAGTGAAAGGTTATAAAATTTTTAAAATAACCATGGATTACATGTGAAGTTTGGTCAAGAAATGACAGAATTACAGGGGACAAAAGTTCAAGCTTCATTGAAAATTTTATGATTTTGTTCAATTTTGCTCTATTCAAGCTATTTTTTTAAAACCAATAATTTAAAAATCCTAATGTTTTATTGCATGCGACATTAGATTATTTTAATATGAACATTTTGCGCCCAACAAGACAAAGATTGGTACAAAAATGACAAAGCTACAGAAGATTTAGTAAATTAACCCACATAGAAATTCAATACTTTTAAGCAATTTTTAATATTTATTGTTACTAAAAATTTAGCTTTGTATATTAATTTGTTGTGGGTTAATTCAATTAATCTTCTGTAACTTTGTTATTGTTCGACCGATCCGGATCCAATTGGGCATAAAATGTTCGTATTGAAATAGGCTAAAATTTTATTTTTTGGATATTTGCATTTCAGTCACAGCATCTTTTTTAAAAACACAAATAATGGTTATTATGGAATATTTCAAAAATTGTTCTACTTTTGACAATTTTGCCTTCATATTCAGATTTAGCGGAAAATTTTACATAAAGATTATGTGTCAAATTCATTTGGTCAAAAAATTGTCACGTAGTGTAATCGATGGTGTCATGATTCCTGCCGCAGAAAATGAAAACATTACAGTTAGGTTGGATTTTGCTAATCCTCTGTCTAACTCATATATATTTTTAGCTCCCTTTGCTGCTAGTACACTTTTAGTCCTAGGACATAGCATGAAGTTGGGTTCATCTCCATTAAAAATTCTGGAAGGGTCGGATAGTAAGCAAAGTAGTTGTTTTCAACCAAGTAGTTTTCTATCTTGTCAAACCAGCCAAAAATGTCAGAAGCAGCTACATTGGCGCTGGCGGATGTGATGACATCGGTGGCTTTAAATGCTAATGTTGGATGCCGCTTTAAAAATTAAGTAAACCATCCTTTACCCGGCAAATTTTCTTCACCAAAAGGGTGTTGCCGCGTATTTAACGGCATGGAGTACGTCTTCCTTTCTTTTGGGAAAACCTTTCCGCTGAGAGACTTTCACCCAATCGACAATGGCTTCTTCTTCTGCTTCTGTTTAAATGGTTGGTTTAGGGCCTACACGAAATTGTAGCGTGGACCGTGGAATCCCATAAGTTTTTGATGCAGCTTTTTTTGAAATTTTGCCATCCTTAATTTTGGAAAGAGCTTTCTGCAGACGACTTTCTTCATATGAATTGTTTTTAAAGCCTGGTACTCTGTTCAACATTTCACGTGAAATGCTGTCAAAATGCATATGAAAAAAACTTGTGCGGAATATCTATGAAATAATGTTGATAGAGTTGTACTCTGTTTATTTTGTGAAAAAGTTCCGAAATGTTTCTAACAACATTTTTTTTACAACTGCGAAATAATGTAAGCTGCCTTTATTTCACGTGGAATTTTAAGCAAAAGCAAAAAAGTATGAACTAAATATTAAAAAAGAAATAAAAAATTAAAATAACACAACCGGTAACAGTTTTTTTTATCCTTATTTATTTTTTTTATTAAAAAAAAATAATTTTAGTAAAATACATGTGGCGTTTGTTTACATACACGAAACAATGTAGCATACTTTCAAGAAATAAAAACGTCAAATTGTATAAACTCGCAAGATTGGTAACATTGATAAATGCCAAAATTTTCGTGTGGAATAATCAATGTTGCTCAACATTTTTCACAAATTTGAACAGAGTACTAGGCTTAAGGCATTTCAAAAATTCTGAAAATACAAAAAATTCAATTATTGGCACTCAAAAAAGGTATAATGAGTGGCAGTGCCAATTATTGTTGTAATTACAAATTCAATTATTGGAACCACCTGCCAATAATAGAAATTATAGTTTTTTGGAAACTGTTGTTGGCACTGACGTTTTATTACAATACTTTGGAAATATTATAAAATTAGATTATTTAATGTTTTAGTATGACAATGAATCAAAAGGCGTAACCCTTATGTGTGTGGACAGGTACCTGTGTACCTATTGCGTTTTCAAATCGAAATCTTTTATATAAGATTTTAGTCTATATCAATATCATATCAATTTGCTTTTTGCACCCTTAATAGGGTGAATAGGTACCTGGGAACCTGTATACGTTTTATATTACAAATTTTTTTTTTGGGTGTAGGATTTTAAAAAATATATGAAAAGGGGAAAACCAGAGTAAACTTCTAATATTATATCATTAACCATCGATTTTTTGTACAATACAAGACAAAAAATTAGATTTCTCATACAATTTGCATGAAGGTACCCAATTACCTATCCACCCTATAGAAGATGTTTTTTTTCCACACACATAAGGGTTAATTAGCCCTTTCGGTTATTCTATGCCATATGGCATAGTGCTTTTTGCAAGCCCCTGTTTGGGGCAAAATAGTAATAAAATAATTTTTTTGATATTTTTGTATTTTTATTTAATACTTTTTATTGAAATTGAAAAATAACATTTTTTGATTGGTACACCCAGTGAATTCTGATAGGCCAGAAAGCAAACATGCCTTTCAAGATTTGTAATTTACGAAAAAACGTCCCTTTGTAATTTTGTAAATATTGTTACGAAAATAATCTTATTTTATAACTTTCAATAAGGTTTTAAGCAGATTACACAGGCCAACACTCAATTTGCTTCTTTGAATTTATCAACTGATTCTAGTTAATTTGGGTGCGCTGAATTCAAACCTGTAATCAGTTTGTCTCTATCAGCTCTAGTTTTCATGATAAACTTTATGTACCCTCCACTTATGACCTCCAATTACACCAATTCCCCAAATTTTTTTGCCAAAATTTTTTTTTTTTATCAAAATTTTTTATTTACTGTTATAGTTATTGCCAAAAAAAAAAAAAACTCCCAAATTTTTTTAAGTATTTTTTTTTTTATTTTAATAAATCTGTATGAAACAGTTTTACTTCTTTTTATTTTTTTAAATTCCTATGGAAAAGTTTTACTTTCTAAATACTTAAAAAAATTTGGGAGTTTTTTTTTTTTTTTGGCAATAACTATAACAGTAAATAAAAAATTTTGATAAAAAAAAAAAATTTTTGGAAAAAAAATTTTGGTAATTGGTGTAATTGGAGGTCATAAGTGGAGGGTATAAAAAGTTATATCATGAAAACTAGAGCTGATAGAGACAAACTGATTACAGTTTTGAATTCAGCGCACCCAAATTAACTAGAATCAGTTGATAAATTCAAAGAAGCAAAAATATTTTTTAATTTTGTCGGGCTGTGTTATCATTGCCTTAATAAGTGGAGAAAAAGTAAGATCCCAAGTGTTGTTCAAAGAAGGTTTCCGATTTTTTTAAAAATATACTATGCCATTTGGCATAGATTTTATTCAGAGGAAACATTTTATTATATAGAAATATACATATGTACATACATATAAAATAAATGATAGTGTTTTTTAATTCATTTGTCTATCTGACTGTAGAATAATAGCTTTATTTTATAAAGAAAACGCATTTATTATTTTTATTTATCTATTTATTTATTTGTCTATGGAATATAATCCTTACAGACTTCTTAATTAAATAAAAATAAATTTTACAAAACATATATATATGTGAAAAAAAAGTTACAAAAATTATGTGTTTAAAAAGATTAATAATTTAGTTTTAATATCAGTGGGACCATGGTCCAATTAGTAGGTCTGCTTGAAACGCCTGCTGATTTTTTGCAGAGTTGTATTTTATACGTGCAATTGTTTTTGTAACAATTGCTTTTGACATTTCCACCATTTCTTACACAAACAATTACTTTTGTTCTTGACATCTTTATCATTTTTTACACAAACAAAATGCGTGTTGTTTTTTCTGTTGTTGGATTGTTGTAGTTGCGCGCAGACCTACTAATTGGGCCATGAGTGGGACTAGAAGAATAGTCAATAAATTAATAAAACTTGTTGAACTCAATACACATCCTTCTTAACGGGTCACTATTAGCATAATTAGCTCTTAAAAATTGAACTGATAACGGAACCAAATGACGTGATGGGCGTTGAGGGACATTAAATGTTATGTTATTGATTAGGCATCCAGAGCATACGTCGCCAACAATTATGTTAAAAATAAACGAGATGTTCATCACAGTTCTACGGCTCTTTAGAGTTGGCAGCTTGATAAGGGCTAGTCTTGCAGAATAAGACGGCATATTCCATTGGTTAAAGTTCAACCTACGCAGACAAAAAGTCAGAAACTGTTTTTGGACTGATTCAATTTGGTCGGAATATTTACTATATATAGGGTCCAATATTACAGATCCATACTCCAATACAGTTCTTACAAGGGAAGTATACAAACTTTTCGTAACATATGGATCCTTGAAATCTTTAGCCCAACGTTTTACAAAACCGATCATACCTCTGCCTTTATTAGCTGTCATTGTTATGTGTGCGATTAAATTTAGTTTCGAGTCAAGCAGAATTCCAAGATCTAAGAAATTATCCGCCGACTCTTGGACTCTTTCTAACAAAACGCATGTATTTACATTTCTTTAGATTAAGTTGCATAAGATTCACATTGCACCACGTGTAAAAAGAATTTAAGTCGTTTTGAAGAAGTTGTTGCTCAGATATTTGACGATAGCTGAGAAAAACTTTCACGTCGTCCCCATACATCAGAATTTTGGATGAATGAATCACCTCAGGTAGGTCATTAATAAACAATGTAAAAAGAAGTGGCCCAAGGTGGCTTCCCTGAGGTACACCAGAAATAACTTCTATGCTTCTAGAAATTGTGTTATTAAAGCAAATCGTTTGTGTTCCGTTGCTTAGGTATGAATATATCCATTTTATACATATATCAGTAAAACCGAGTAAATTAAGTTTAACTTTCAAAAGTCTATGGTTAACTTTTTCAAAGGCCTTGGTAAAATCAGTGTATATTACATCAGTTTGCAGTTGTTGAATAAATCCTCGATGTATGACAGTTGTAAGATGAAGGAGATTAGTTGTAGTAGAACAACTTTTCTGAAACCCATGCTGGTAAGGTGAAATCAAATTAGATACTTGGTAACAAAGAATTTTGGAGACAATTTTTTCCAGTAGTTTAGGTATAATACTCAATTTTGCAATACCACGGTAATTTTCAACCTCAGATTTATTTCCCGATTTAAACAAAGGTATAATAAACGACTTCTTGCATAGATCCGGAAAGTGACCGTGCTTGATCGATACATTAAATAAAATTGTTAGAGGGATAGCAATACTATCAGCACAGTTAATTAAAATGTTACTTGGAATATTATCAGGACCAGAATTGAATGAGAATTTAAGACTTTTTAATTCCTTTGCGATTGTTGCGATATCAATAAATGGAATGTGAGTTGTTTGGTACGCATTTATCTTGAAGGGATAATTTACAGATTCGTCATAAAAAGCATTCGAATAAGTTGTAGAGAAAAAATCGGCGAACCAATTACTTATTGTGCCAATATCACCGGATTCCATATGTTGGAACTTCATGGATGAATGAAAGCCAGTTGTTTTCTTCTTAGAGTAAACAAATTTAAAAGACGATTTCGGATTACGCCTGAAATTATTTGAATAGTTTTTTGATAAAATAAATCTTCTATAAATCTTTCTGATTATAAAATTTTTGAAATTGCATTAAAAAATTTTAATTAAAACTATTTCTTTTTTTCCTTTAAATACATTCTATGCCATATGGCATGATGCTCAAAAACCACTTTTGCTACAAAATTTTAAAAAAATGATTATTGATAGTTTAATAATTATAAAATCGAAAAAAAATTTTTTTATTCAAAAACAAAAAAGAAGTACCGAAGGGATTAAAAAATATATAAATAAAAAAATAATGGTACTTACCAAACTTATGTGGTGCGATTCACTAACTTTTAACGATCCGACAATCGTAATATTTGTCGACAATTATATTCGCTTGCAGTAACGATAGTGTGATTCTGTAAATTTTTTAACGATAGTACACAGCTGTTTTTTTGTAACAAATCTGTCTAGGAAATTTAAAAAAAACGAAAAGCACAAAAGAGAATAAAATAAAAACATATGAAATTGTTCTTAACCCCCCTTGTAACACATGTTTTTTCATTCAAAATGCATTGAAAAAGTTCTGGCCAGACTTATAAGTAAGACGAAGGGTTAATTTGTGGTTTTATATTTTTTTTTTGTGAATTTTACATTTAGAATTTTATATTTGTTCTTAATTTGCTTTCTTTTGAAAATTTTAAATTTATTATTTTGTTTTTGTTCATACATATACATATGAATATATGTAAGCTATTTTCAACATAATAACATTTTATCGATAAAATAAACACAAACTTAATAATTGTCGCTAAGGTAACGACAAAAAAATTGCTTAAAGCAACAGCTGACTTTAAACGACAGCGAATATCGTTAAAAATTTTACAGAATAGCATATTCGATAAATTTTCGTTATACTTATTTTAACGATTCGATTGTCGTTATAAAAGTTAGTGAATCGCACTACTGGTCGCTATCGACATCCACACAAAAAACCGCGCACAAACTCCCTCTAAAACACCCTTTTTATTTTGAAGATTACAAGGAACTAAGCGTTTTAATGCTTTGCATCAGTTCAGACAAAATGAAGGAAAGAAATCACAGAGTGAGAAAAAATGAACTTAGAAACAACGGGACTTTAACGATGTCTCGTAAATAATAAAATAAAATAATTGTAGTCGGTACGCTTTTGTGTAAGAAACACAAAAAAAATTTATTATGGTTGTAATTTGCTATTTATAGGTAATTTTATGTACCACGAGATATTTCGCATTGTCGGCAATAAAATATTAAATCGTAAGCTTCAAGCTCCTAAGGCCACTGAACCGAATTTTATTGATCGTCAATAAATCGACACCAAAAAACATTAAATTTTTACATATTAATGGTTACTCTCTTAACTCTTAAATTTCAATAGATATTATTTGATTTTTTTGCGTCACCCGTTATTTAAGCGCTATTCAAACTTATTGTTATCTTTCATAAGGCCTTTGGGTCAAATCTGACCCATTTTGAAATAAAAGTTTAAGTTTTTCTAAGAGTGAGTGACTTATATTTTTTATATTTTATGACTTTTATTTAATTTTAAAAGTCAACAACCACGTTAGGTTTTCAGAAAAAAATATTGGCGAAAATAATGTTTATAAAATTTTTTGCACTTAAGGTCGTCGGGTCATATTTGACCTGAGGCAAAATTCTTGAATTTTCATTAGAAGTTTTCAGTGGTTATTTGTTTTTTTTTCACCTCCTGTGACATAAGTTATTTCTAAGTTTACTAATAATGAAGGTGAATGTGTATTTGATATTGGTTGGACTAAAGTTGGCGACACAAAAATTTCGCATTTATTGGTTTAGATCAAATAATAAAAGGTGGCATGTCATAACGTCCAGTGTCATAGTGTCCATGGACGTTATGACACTCCAAAAAGTGTCATAGTGTCCATGGACATTATGACACTTTCAAAAGTGTCATAACGTCCATGGACACTATGACACTTTGCAAATGGACATTATGACACTTTTAAAAGTGTCATTAGGTCCATAATTACTAAAGAAGTTAAATACAAAAAAATGATCTGCATACACGCAGAGAAAAACATGTTTCATTATGGTCCCAACCAACAAGGCTATTTTTAAAGAAACTAATTTAACCATAATATGGTTGTCGGTGACAATGATTTGGTTAAATGAAACATAATATGGTAAAAAAAATTTTAAAAATTGTTTTGCGGTTTTTTTCTGGGTGTATATATTGAATATATAACGAATACACTTTTGGGCGCAAGGATTTTCTTCTCTATGGTATAACAAATACCGGCTTCGCTAACTAAAGTTTCTCTGCACAGCCGGCCTTTGGCCGGGCGCAAGGATTTTCTCCTCTATGGTATAACAAACACCGGCTTCGCTAACTAAAGCTTCTCTGCATAGTCGGCTTTCGTTCGGAAACAAGGCAGATTTTAGAAGCTTTACTTAGCGAAGCCGGTGTTTGTTATACCATGGTGGAGAAAGTCCTTGCGCCCGGCCGAAGGCCGTCTGTGCAGAGAAGCTTTAGTTAGCGAAGCCGGTATTTGTTATACCATAGAGAAGAAAATCCTTGCGCCCGGCCGAAGGCCGGCTATAATCCCAAATTTGTTTACATTCTTGATTGTAAGAATTTTTGGCATTATATTTACTTATTTTGATATTTCAAAACAAATTTTACACATTTTAATATTTTTCATTATAAGTTAAGTTGTGGACATTATGACACTTTGCAAAGTGTCATAACGTCCGCGGACGCTATGACATTTCTTTGATGGACGTTATGACACTTTTGAAAGTGTCATAATGTCCATGGACACTATGACACTTTCAAAAGTGTCATAACGTCCATGGACACTATGACACTGGACGTTATGACATGCCACCTAATAAAAGCACAGACAGTTTGTGGGATGTTGTGGAAGGAAGGAATTTTTAGAGCAATCATGCCGTTGAACAAATTCAAAAACTTTCGAGAGTACAAAGATTTGACAACAAGGACACTCGCAGTGAACGCCAAATTTTGCGCCGATACGTGAGCTCTGAAATCGATGGGTTGATTAGTTATGCCTGGAATATGCAACCGTATACAAGCAAATAAATAGCAAATAAATAGGAGCTTAGCCTGAAATAAACAAATGTTCTTGATTTGACAGTTGGCTTGAAATGTCACAGTATGACTGCAGAAAGTTGTTTTACATCGTACTAATTGGGACAAAAATTGCTAAAGAATTAAATTATTTTAGTAAGAACTATATGTAAAACAATATTGAATTGCCGTCAGAGTTTTTGGCAACTAAAAAATGTTTTATTAACATCAGCTACACATATCAAGCAGCCAAAAGCATTACGCAAAAACTTATTTTCACGAAAAAAGTGCATGCAGTAGCTGAACAGGAACAGCACCCGTCATTTTCAACCAAAACCTAGGAAACATATGTTTACCAGTCAAAAATACGTCAAAAATAAGTCGTTGCCAATTTTGTTACAAAACAGATACTACCACTTTATGTTAAATGTACTTTTTTATTCGAAATAAATGTTAACAATAAAGATAGCAAATACTGAATATGCAGAAAATATACTGAATCTAGAAATAAAATATCAACTTTTAAAACATACTTAATTGAAAAAAGTGAGTTTTTATATCAAATATTCTATTTGGGTCAAATTTGATCCGAAGACCGTTAAAGTCAGCAAATTTGAAGGTTAAATATTTATATATTATTAATTTTTATTAAAAAATGGTTGCCTGAAATATTTAATCCTTGACTTAAAATGTCCTTGATCCTCCTTGTAAAAAATGTAACAGGTATTGTCAGTTAAACACGAGCATATTATACCCTACACCACTTATTATTTTGAAGATGGTTAAGTGTTATTGGTTCTGAATTTTAAAGATTTTATTAGTAGAAAATATTTTAGATTTATTTACAGCCTGGCATCCGATTTCGAGCGCTTTCGTTCGCTTGCATTTTCAAAGACAAACAGTTCAGTTGATTTTCTGCCCACTAAGAATTGTCAGCACGACATGTCGATGGACAATTCAAGATATATTATGCGGCCACAAATGTCATAACAAGTCACTTGTGTTGTAGTTGTCGACAGATGAATTTTGTTAAAATATTTAACAATATTTTACTTTACACACAAACATCAAATATTTTTTTTTTTTTTTTGTATTATATATTTTTTGGTGAACATAATTGAACAAATGTGTCCAAAATCAGCGAACCGGCTCGGTAGGAAATGCAAAAACAACTGTGCGAGCTCGTCATCTTCGAACATGAGGTCGGCCAAGCTGCAACCGTGAATAGTGTTTGCTATCACGAGATGATTAAGAAATTCTTGTAGCCAGAAATTGAGGATATGGAACTGGACGATATGTATGTAGTTCCAACAGGATGGGGCCACTTGGCACACAGCCAACGAACAACGAGAAAGTGTACATCAATCAGCAAAGAACAATTCAATAGCTAAACGAACCTCAATTATGTATCAGAGTCATTGAAAATGTGGCCCATCAGATAGAGGTATGCCACCGAAGTCGTTGGAAACATTTGGCTGATATTCTGTTTTACACATAATTGTCATAGATCTTCTTATCAAACACGCAGAGAAAAAATAGGTTTGGGCATGGTTACGGCAACTACACTATGTTTATTGTAACATAATATTTTTGTTGTACACAAAAAATTTTTATTTTTATTTAATATCAGCAAAATTATAGTTACTGTTAACATTTCAATATTTATCGCAATTATAAATTTGAGTGAAATAAAAATTTTGCTAACAACTAAATAATGATAGCTATGAACACATATTATATTACTCACAACCATAACATGATAACTTTATAAACGTGAACTCATGATATGTTTAAAATGCAATTAAAATATCTCTACTCTGATTAACTTTTGTTATCGCCATTTGTAAAATAATTTTGCATCAGTTGTTTCGTTTGTTTTAAATACTCCTATCCTATAGACATAAAGTAATTGTATTAACATTAAGAGAAATTGTACAATCACACAAAATACAAAATTGATAAAAAAAAATTTTATTATTTGGACCATGGCGGTGATTTTTAAAAAAAAATCGTCCAAATCGGTCAAGCCGTTCTCAAGTTATGCGCTTAATAGAAAAAGTGGGCGTTAAAGTAGGCGTGCTACATTTTCTTTCGATGAAAACTTTAAATGGATTAATACGAACATTTGAAAGAAAAATTTGTCAAATCGATGGAGCCGTTTTCTGATTTTGGGTAATTCGAAAAAAGTGGGCGTAAAAGTGGGCGGGGCCAAATTTTCTTTTCGTATAACTCTAAGTTGGACCATGGCGATCATTTTAAAGAAAAAATCGTCCAAATTATATAGATGTCATTGGTGGTGCAATATGAAAATTCGATTTTGCCACGCTCCTCCGCACGCAGACCGAAAATCAAAAATCACACTTCACAGTGTCACCCGCCTGAATATTCTGAAGATTCCCTGAAAATTTCATCAAAATTGGCCCAGCCGTTTTGGAGTCCATACGTTACATACATACATACATACATACATACATACATACATACATACATACATACATACACTCACAATATTCTGTACATAAAATTAACTGAAATTGTAATATAAAATAAATGAAACTTCAATTAAAAACCGGTCTACTTAATTTTCATTTATTTTTAACAAAAAGTTCATTTAATTTTTACTCTCCAAAATTCAACACCATATTCCGTAATATCAAATAAATATTCAGTTATTTTGTAAAATTTTACTGTCAAAAAATTGACCCCATATTCAGTAAAAACAATAAAATATTCAGTTATTTCATTAAATTTTCGATTACTCCACAAAAGAGCCGAATTTCTAAAAAATACCAGACAGACACCTACTATTATTATTATTTACTTACCCTGATACACAAGTTTGTTTTACTTTTGTTGTACTGACCACATTGTTTACAGAAGAACTCTCAATTATAAGACACCAGCAGCATGACCGATATAGCTTCGCAATTATTTTACTTTTAAAATTTGATGTATTTAACTAAATTATATTAACAAATAGAAAATGGGTATTGCTTACACAAAACAAGCAATTCATTTTTTATAAATAAGTAAAAATTAATTTTTGGAAGTACAATTATATAAAATAACTGAATCTTTAATTGTTTTTACTGAATATGGTGTTGAATTTTTGACAGTAAAATTTTATAAAATAACTGCATATTTATTTGTATTTACGGAATATGTAGTCATTTTTTTTAAAATTAATTTATATAAGATAACTGAAAATTCATTTGATTTTACGGAATTCGTGATTGAATTTTTGACAGTAAAAATTAAATGAACTTTTCGTTGCTTTAAATTACATTGTTTTTTTAATTTATCATAAAAAAGAATTTAACTCAATCAACGGACAATATTAACTGCAACTGAAAATCAGTATTAATATGTACTTAGTTTTTTGAATAACATTTAGAATCAGTTAAAAATAAATTTGCTTGGAATTTTAAATGTTTATTTATTTAAAAATGACTGATCGGAATATTTCTTAAATAAACTACAGTCCGTTACTGTAATAATATTGTGAGTGTACATACATACATATATACATGCATACATACATACATACATACATACATACATACATACATACATACATACATACATACATACATACATACATACATACATACATACATACATACATACATACATACATACATACATACATACATACATACATACATACATACATACATACATACATACATACATACATACACACATACATACATACATACATACATCTAGATCGATTATAGATATTACTTTTGCGTCACCGTCAATAGCAGTTAAAGCATCAAAATGGGAAGTCCTAGAGGAGGAAACACTAAGTGATCACCAATATATAGAAATGGAAATAGATCTATCGTGTCACAATATAACTACGAACCAAACTCGAATCAGATGGAACACTCGAAAGATAGACAAGCAATTATGTCTAGAAAACCTTACGAGGATCAAAACTACAACAGAAATGGGAGATAATCTGAATATAGAAGTAGTTGTCGCTCAACTTACCAATATACTTACCGAGATTTGTAATGCTGGAATGACCAGAACCAAAGTTCTTGGTCGATCACGGAAGCATGCTTACTGGTGGAATCAGGAAATTGCCAGACTCAGAGGAGAGTGCCACAGGGCAAAACGAATAGCCACGCGAAGCAAAGGTGACCTAGCGGTAATAGAAGCGTATAGAAAAGCTAGAAAAAGCCTTAGAATGGCGATCAAAGATTCGAAGAAAAAATCGTGGGAACTTCTATGTGACGAAATAAATAAGGACCCTTGGGGACTTCCGTATCGAATAATAATGAGGAAACTAGGAAATCGAAACACAATTCCAGGCATAAGAGACCCAACTTGGGCATATACTATAGTGAGCACACTTTTCCCCAAAATTGATAGGGATGGGTTTAACTTTTCCTTACCTCAATGCGCAGAGGATTGTGACCTTTTCTCGCACAAAGAGGTAATTGATGTAAGTCGCACATTAAAAAAACGCAAGGCACCAGGACCAGATGGGATCCCGAACGAGATCGTGTCCCTGGTGTGTGAGCATTGGCCCGATATATTTAAGGATACTTTTAACCGTTGCCTTAAAATGGGAATCTTTCCAAGGGCGTGGAAAAAACAATACCTTGTATTGCTACGTAAAGCTGACAAGCCATTGAATAATCCATCTTCATATAGACCCCTATGTCTATTGGATACCTGTGGAAAGTTCTTGGAGAAATTACTGCTGAATAGACTTGAGATTGAAATAAATAGAAACGGCGGATTCTCAAACATGCAGTTTGGGTTTGTAAAAGGAAAATCAACTATTGGTGCTATCCGTGAGGTTGTGAATACTGCGGGGAAAGCCATGGAGAATATGAGATTCTGTTCCATCGTAACTCTGGACATTAAAAATGCTTTTAATTCTGCGAGCTGGAATGTAATCCGTCAAACAATGCGAGATCGAAATTTTTCGGAATACTTGATCAGGATGGTAAATAGTTATCTGCAGGACAGCATACTGGAATATGAAATAGAAGGTGGAGTAAACTATTACGAAGTGTCTGCTGGTGTCCCACAAGGCTCTATTCTTGGTCCATTCCTGTGGAACCTAATGTATGACGGGCTGTTGAGTATGAACTTACCAGTGGGTTCGAAACTAATAGGTTACGCAGATGATGTGGCTCTATTAGTGGACCAACCCTCTACACCGCTGATAGAGATAGTGACAAATGACTGTCTAGCGAGAGTTAGTAGGTGGTTGAGATCTAAGGGTCTGACACTTGCGGCAAATAAAACGGAAGCAATTCTTGTAACCAAACGAAGATCTTTCGGATATCCGATACTAAAGGTCGAAGGATATGAGCTGACTATCAACAAAAACTTGAAATACTTGGGAGTAATCTTGGATAACAAGTTATCTTTTGAACCACACATCAGGATGCTAACTGAAAAAGCTCTGGGAACAGCGGCGAAGCTAGCCAGAATAATGCCAAATATTAGGGGTCCAGGACAAACCACCAGACGATTAATTGCCACGGTAGCATACTCACAGGTGCTTTACGCAGCTCCTGCTTTCAGTGATGCTGTCAAAAACAACAGGAAACTAAGGGATATCCTGGAAAAAGTGCATAGGACTTGCTCGATACGAATAACGTCAGCATACCGGACTATATCCAGCGCGGCCGTGGCTGTACTCGCTGGTGTACCACCGATCGATCTGTTACTGACCGAAAGAAAAGAAATATATGAAAGGCGAGAAAATATAACACATGCGGGTGAAAACTTCGATGGTAGAGAAAAGACACGTATAAAAGATGATGCAAGGGATAGGCTGCTCCAAGCTTGGCAAGTACTATGGGATGAAACGGATAAGGGTAGATATACCCACACTCTTATTCCGAATATAGGGCCTTGGATTGATAGAAAACATGGGGAAATTAATTACTTTCTTACCCAGATATTTAGTGGGCACGGCAACTTTGGAACATACCTAAAACGTTTCGGGAAGAGGGAATCGGATGTTTGCGACCTCTGCTGTAGCTCCGAGGACAACGTTGAACATACTGTTGTAAAATGCGGCTTTTCGAGGAGCAGAGGAAACATATTTCAGGAATTGTCTGAGAATATCAAGATAGCTGATATATTTAACTTAATGCTATCAACCCCGGAGAAATGGAAGCAATATTCACGTGCAATTGAATCTATTCTGAGGGCGAAAATGGAATGGCAACGAGCACAGGCGCCGAACCCCTAATCTCATACGGATGTATGCTGGACGGGGGAGTAGGAAAAGGTGATGGTTGATGACCAGTAAAATGAACTCCACCCCGAAGTAATGCTAGAGTGGTTCCGGGGTGGTGGTTCCGGTGTAGGGCCACTAGTTGATAGCTCGCTATCACTACGTCCATTTAAAAAAAAAAAAAAAATACATACATACATACATACATACATACATACATACATACATAGATACATACATACATACATACATACATACACACATACACAATTCCTATTTTATATATATATAGAAGATAACATCGAATGTTTCGGTTGGACCACACTTTATTTTAGTATACGTGAGTCGATATCGCTGCCGCAGAATTTTTGTCCGCGAGTATAGTTATATAAGAATTGGGCTTTACTGGTGTAGATCATTGATGTCCATTCAAGCAAACAATTGTTTGTAAGCCCCACCCCTTTGTTTTTTACGCTCTTTAATTTAGTTGCACACGTACGGAAGATGAGTTGATCTTATTTCAAATACAGTGTGTAAGATAAGTAATAAAATTAAAAAAATATTTGAATGTTTTTACGAAATTGTCATAAAAGCATAAATGTAGAAAAATTAAGTGGAGTTTTTTTTAGATATAATTCTTAATTTTAATTTCTAAACATGCTCGCACTTCACATTGAATTTTTTTTAATGGTAATATTTAAAAATTTCCAATTCTTACTGTTTGTTAAAAAGTTTTTAAAAGTTAAAATTTTAAAAGTAAATTAAAAAAATAGAAAATTTAGTTGGACGGTATTATTATAAATATTTTACAATCAAAACAATTTACTTGTATTAAATTTAAATAAAATTTGTGCGTTTAGTTTTGCGTATCTCTGTATTTTGAAACTCTCTCATAATACATATGCAAAACATTTTTGAACATCAATGGTGTAGATCAGAGATACGCAAAACTAAACGCACAAATTTTATTTAAATTTAATACAAGTAAATTGTTTTGATTGTAAAATATTTATAATAATACCGTCCAACTAAATTTTCTATTTTTTTAATTTACTTTTAAAATTTTAACTTTTAAAAACTTTTTAACAAACAGTAAGAATTGGAAATTTTTAAATATTACCATTAAAAAAAATTCAATGTGAAGTGCGAGCATGTTTAGAAATTAAAATTAAGAATTATATCTAAAAAAAACTCCACTTAATTTTTCTACATTTATGCTTTTATGACAATTTCGTAAAAACATTCAAATATTTTTTTAATTTTATTACTTATCTTACACACTGTATTTGAAATAAGATCAACTCATCTTCCGTACGTGTGCAACTAAATTAAAGAGCGTAAAAAACAAAGGGGTGGGGCTTACAAACAATTGTTTGCTTGAATGGACATCAATGGTGTAGATTGTTAACACACGGTCTTCATAAGCGATAGCTATGTTCAGAGAACAAATGATTTCATGAGCTCACATGAATTTGGATCGTGAAGACTGCTGTTGTCGATATTTTGTTCTTATTAAAACAGCGCTGTTCAAACATTTGCTCGCACGAAAGTGTCTAAAATCTCTGCAGTATTGCCATATAATTAAAAGCCATCTTAATGTTTGGCTTTTATATGGATTTCCATGCCATACGTTTTTGCCTCAATCAATGAACATGAGTAAAATTAAAATTGCGTTTACAGCGAGAACATTAAAAGACTATACACATACTGCAAATCATACTGCAGCTATGATTTGATCTCTCATATGAATCAGAGATCAAATGATTTTATATGGATTTTCTAATATGAATTAGAGATCAAACCAGTTTGTTTATCTCAACATAAATTATAACTACATTTCTATTATTTAATAAACAACGAGTATAAAACAAGTATATTACCATTGTAGGTAAAAGTTACGTTAGAACTCACAACGTATAATTAATTACCGTTAAGTTTCGTACAGACAGTGGTTAGATCTTACAATAATGTAAGTTCTGGCAATATGTTGATAATATACTGCCAAAGGAAACATTTTACTGTTATAATGGACTGTCAATGTTTTTTCTGTCAACGTTGATAAACAAAAATTGCCCGTTCAGACGGTTGTTAAACATTTTAAACAAATTTTACTGTAATATCCCTTTTTTGTTTTTTTTTTTATCAAAATAGATTAAATATGTGAAAGACAATTGTGGGATGCCCCGTTTTCGATCAAGAAATACAAATATTTGCAGTTCAGTTTGTGTGTTGTTTGCAATAGTTCAGACGTGAACTGTGGGACCGTTGGCAATTACTTCTTCCCATGTCTTACAATTGTTACGAAAATGTCACCATTGATAAGCAACTTGTTGCATTCAACATCAAAACCAGAAAAATATGATTTGAATTCATTGGACCAAATGGCCTTAACCGAACAGCAGGGTTAAGATGGCACCACTTTACACCAATTACTCTCATACAAACTAACTTACTTAAGTGGTCGCCTACAGTGTTGCCAGACGAAATCTCTTCATCTACATTGGGAATTTTAGGATTGATTTGGGGACAGATTTTCATTTAAAATTATTAATTATATTATTTGTGGATATTTTATTTTCAAAAATTAATTTTGTCATAGAAGAAAAATTTGAAAAATATTAAAAAAAATTTTTTTTTTTTTTTTTTTTTGGTTTAAAATGTATTTTTTTTTTTTTTAATTTGTATAGTTCTTAAATCTGATATATATAGTTTCAATGCGGTACAAATTTGGGGTTTTAAATTTTCATATAGAGATTTTGTGGGACTTTAAATTACAAGTTGAAAACATGAGGTAAAATTGTGCTGGCAACACTGTCGCCTGATATAAACAAACGATCTCTAGTTATCGATTATTATTTCAATGTTTAGTAGGTGTGGAACTCTTTTTCAAAGAACATCGTTTGCTTTAAAGGCATTATGGAAAGTTAAATAAATTCCAGAAAATAAATTTTAAATAAAAAATCGAAACTGTATAAAATGGCAACCAAGCTCATAAAAGAAATAAAGCGAGAGGTAATTGACAAAAAAAATATAAAAAAATTCTCAATTGTTTTGATAAATTATTACAAAAAAAAAAAAAAAAGAAATAAGACTTTAATCTTAAATAAAGCTAGAGGTAATTGACAAAAAAAATATTAAAAAAATTCTCAATTGTTTTCGTAAATTATTACAAAAAAAAAAAAAAAAAATGGAAATAAGACTTTAAACTTTTACCTTTTCTTAATGCGATAAGAAATGAACAATTTAATTTGTATACAAGTGCCATTAATAAATTACATTATGAGACATACAAAATGTAATTGATCTTGTTTTTTAATAAAAAAAAAAAATAAATACGTTTTGTGCCGTTTGTGGTATTATTTTCAGCACCGTGGTAAATTATTAATAATACACATAAATAAATATAATCTTTGACGCATTTAAGCTGATTCTGATAAGATTTTAATATCTTTCGATTTCAATGGCACAATGGTTTTAATCGCGCATAAAAAATAGTGCTCATTATGTTTCAACTAACTGTCTGAAGTCGCATTGAAAATATTTCTCAATTAAAAAAAAAACAATAAGTAAAATGAGTCAAAGTATATGGAAAAAAAGTATTTATTATACATTAGCCGTGTGTGTCTTTGTTTTAATTTTAACTTTATTTAAAGTTTTTTTCAAAAGTGAATATATTGGACTTCAACCTAATCTGTACATCGGATCAATATTTTAATAATTAAATATTTTTTAGCGCAGTCTAACTAAATGGCGCAATAGAAAAACAAATAAATATTTCATTTTATTTGGTTTTATAAAAATGTAAATATGTGTTTTTCCACAGGAAAGTCTACTTTTTGTCACGTTATACCATCAAGATTTTTAAATTGTTTCTTTTAGAATAATTTTTATATTGGTTATTTGTATTTCGATGTAAAACGCTATTTGTTGATAGAGAGAAAAAAAATTTAACAACATGGGCCAAAAATACAAGATTGATTGCTTGGTGGCGTAAAGCGACACTTCTGTGGAAGTGCCCACATGTAATTTAAGTTAAATACACGGTGCAAACAATATTTAGGTCATCGCCACCAGCCTAAAAACTTGGAACGCGAAATTAAACTAGACTGTTGGTAGAGCAAATCTGCCAAAGGGTTTTGAAAAGTTAGCTCGGGTTCCTGAAATATCGGCCCCTAAAATTTTAGACTTTTTTTGAAATGGTATACCAAACGCCATTTCAAAAAAATTCTAAAATTTAAGGGGTCCAAAAAAAATATACTAAATGTAATTCTGAGCTAAAAAAAACTATTTCAGATGTCTTCAGTAGAATTTTATGGTGACCATATTAACCCTCTAACACTTATTTTAAGGGGTTATTTTTGTCATTTTTTTAACATCCACACAAAAGTATACTAAAACGGCACTTAAGAGGATTAAAATCTTCGACGAATATTTTCTGAATCAAATTTCACTAGGAGTCTTCTAAGACCAAAAAATCGTGCAATGTGTGTAAATCGGATTTTAAAAATTCCGGGCCTTGAAATTTTTGAATTTTTCGAAAACCCGTTATACATACATTGCACGATTTTTTGGTATTAGATGAATAAGAAGACATAAAGTTGAAAGAGCACTTTTGCTTAAGTAACTCCAATTTTTTTATTTTTGAGATATGACTATGTTTCAATAACGAAGCGATATGGAAGAATGTGCGTTTCTTAAACATAATATTTGGTTTAGATCTCGGATGTTTAGCAGATACTACCGCCCTTTTAAATAAAATCAACTTAGAACTTTAAGGAAAGAAAATAGTTTAAATGGAAAGTGACAGAGAGCGTTTTTTGGTAGTGAAGTGGATAAGTGTTAAAACATGCCACTTCGATCAACACAAAGTTCGTGATCAAAACAAAAATTACCAAACCAAACCACGTTAAGCAAAAGGATTATTTCAGCAAACATATTTGGTAATACTGTTTTATATTGTAATACTAATAGCTAACAATAATTAGTATGTGGTTATTTTATTGAACTGCTAATGGATTTTAATCAAAATTTTAATATTTTAAATCAGGCTATTATTTCTTTAACCCTTTATTAACAACATTATTATTTTTTTTTCTTACAGTTTATAGATTTACGCATCCCCATGCCCTGGGGTTATGTAGTTGGACGTTGGTATGGCAATCGTAAAGTGAGACCAATCTTGGCCTTGCATGGATGGTTAGATAATATGGGTACATGGAACACTCTTATTCCGCTACTGCCCGAACATCTCGGTATACTCTGTATAGACTTACCTGGACACGGTTTGTCGCCCAAATTACCGAAAGGCATTGTTTATCATGCAGTCGATTACGTCTGCGTAATTCTGCGCATTATGGATGTATACGACTGGCAAAAAGTTTCGATATTGGCACATTCCATGAGCTCTATGTTGTCTTTCATATTCGCCTCTTTGTATCCCGATCGCCTGGACATGTTGATTAGTATAGATGTAGTGCGCACGCGATATCGTGATCCCAGTTCGCAAATTGAGTTCATACGTAATAATATCGAGAAATATTTAATAGAAGATGATCGATTACAATTGGCCTCACTAATGGAGCCGCCCGCTTATACACGCGAACAATTGTTGCATGTCATGTACGAGGGTTCCGGTAGATCTGTGGCCTTAGAGAATTGTAATCATATATTGGAACGTAATTGCACTAAATCTATAAAATATCCCGACAAGTATTATTTCTCCCGAGATGGTCGCGTTAAATTTTATTTTGAATTCACTACCTCTCCACCTTTTGCTGCTGAATTGGCTAAAAGAGTTCACGATGTACCCTATTGTGTCATAAAGGGTTCCCTGTCCAATTATATAGATGAACAGAGTACGGAAGTTATAGAAATATTGAGAGCAAAAAATCCTAATTTTGAATTACATGAAGTAGAGGGAACTCATCATGTTCATCTGAATAATCCACAAGGCGTGGCAGCCGTCATTAATCCATTTATAAATAGACATCGTCCACCTTTAACCGAATCGTGGTCATTGAATGATGTGGTGGTGAGTGAAACCATGGAACAGTGGAACATTAAGAAGAAAAAACGAAGAAGTAAATTAAGACTTTTACCTTTTTTCACGAACTGTGGCTTGGATACGATGGAGAGTAGTGGTGAAATAAGCGAAGATGACTCAATACGTTAAAAAAAATTAAAGTCATTGTAATAATAAGCGAAATTAAGAAATGTATTTGATAAGAAAAACCTGTGATGCCATACAAATCCGTATGCTTAGGCAAAATTATAAAGTGTTGCTTATATAATAATTATTATACGCCCAAAGTTTTGCCTGATATGACTTAAGCTTTAGATTTCTTAAAGCTTTATTTTAAGAAAGAAGAGCGATTATAAAGTACATAGTTTATTTAATAAAACGAAACGACAAACGTAAATAAAATTTTGTATGAAATAAAAATAAAAAATAGAAATGTCCCAGTATTTTTCATACAAAATAATCGTACCGTTTATAGTTTCGTCTTATAAAATTAAAACTTAAAATTAAATATTAAAGGCTTTTTTTTAAATATAAAGCTTTGTTTAATTGTTTTATTTTTTTATTTTATTAGTAAGTTCGCATGTTAAACATATTTTTAATTGGTATTATATACAGTGTTGCCAGTGGATATTTCGAAAAAATACCTACACATGCTAAAAAAAAAAATCCGAATTTTTCCCTACACGTTGATAAAATTTCGCCTACGCTGACTATAATCATTAAAATAGAAGAAAAAACATTAGTTCTAAAAAATAAATTTTATTCGAATATGTATATTAAAGTTTTGGAAATGTTGATTAGTATAGATGACGTGCGCACGCGATATTGTGAAAATACCTGCATGTAGGGGTTTTCCCCTACTTCTGGCAACACTGATTATATAGCATGTTCATAAATGAATGAATAAAAGAGACATTTCTGAAAAGGCATTCTATAAATGCCGCCTAAGGCCGAGGCCACGCAATGAGCGGCTAAGCGTCAAGCGGCTGAGCGATGAGCGTCAAAAAATTAAAACACATGAAATACTACTGAAGTGGCCACGAAATGAGCGGCATGCGAGCGAAAATTTTTAGCGGCTAAGCGGCGTCGCTCAGGAATAAAACTTGTTCTAATTTTTAGTTGTTTTCTGAGCGACAAAAATTAAACATGGAGTTTATAATTTCATCCCTAGAAAGCCGACCGAATTATGGCAAGACAGATTACCAAATTTTAAAAATAAAAATATGACCGAGAAATTATTTTTTTGTTTTGTCAATTTGGTCTTAACTTTTTGCAACAGCATATCAAGGGATATCACAGACAAACTACCCAATACAATATATTTATACCCGCACCACAATAGTGGAGAGGGTATTATTCATTTGTGCCGATGTGTGTAACGCCTTAAAATATTGGTCCTAGACCAATCGACTTAGAATCACTTTCTGAATCGAATTAACGATGTCCGTCCGGTGGCTTGCAGGCTGGTGGCCATGTTACCTTGTGCGCAGGGTACAGATCGCAATTTTGAAGATAATTTGATAAAATTTGGGACATAGGTTGTTATTGGCACAAGAACCAAGCCTATTTAAATCATACATAAAAATATATTTATATGGACACATAAGCTATGTAGTTTTTCAAAAATAGGACCACCAGGGGAGGTAGGTGGCAATTTTTGCCTCTCACGAACTTTCAAACCGATTTTAACCCATTTAAGCCCAAAAAAAAACCACCGGAAAAAAAATCGAATTTTTTTTATTTTATTATTAAATTCATTACAAATAAACAAAAAATAATTAAAAAAATATATTTTTTTTGGAAATTAAAGGGGTGTACCCAAATTGGCACAATGGTCACTTATGTGTGAAAATTTTTAAAACAACATTTTTCAATGCAAAGTGTTTTTTTGCATTTTTTGCAGCTCCAACGACTTCTGTTGTGGCAAACAACACAGCGCACACGATTTGGCAGTTTCTCGGGCACGTGATCAGTTTCGTCTAGTCGTAAACCACTAATGCTTGATGATGTTGGGCGGGCAGAGTATTTTTGGGGCAATTGGCTTAGATAGAATCTAGCTATATTTCTTCGGAATAGTAATTGATCCATGCCATTTTCTCTAGATTCTACATGTAACCGCCATGCATTTGATATAGCCATATCAATCATGTATGTGAATAAAACCCACCACCATTTTTTTCCATGTATACCGATTCTATAAACTGAAATAGACTGGTCCATCTCATCAACTCCCCCCATGCCCTTATTATAGTTTTGAAACAGATATGGAATTTTCATGTCGGTCTTTTGCTTTTTTTCTGAGTTCCATCTTTTGATGGTTCCTACTGGATCAAATGAGTCATGGTTTTTTGCCATTGTGCAAATGCTGTTGTCCTTCCAGCGGACAAGCAGTATCTCATTATTTTTATCGAATCTGAAATCAAACTCACTTCTGGACTTCTTCATCATCTCTTTTACTGTTGGAAGAGGGCACTTCTTTGTACGATTTTCACGTATAGTTCCCGTGGCAAGATATCCCAAATCACGTAAGTCGCGAAGAAGATCATAACTTGTAAAAAAATTGTTAAAAAAATATTTTATGGTTGGCAGGATTTGTGTTCAATTTGTTCAGCAGCATTTTAACAACTTTTGTACCTAATGGTTCATTAGAATTACTGCTCGATTTGCCACAATAAATGTCAAAGGCATAGCATTTACATTGCTACATACATGCATGGAATTTTAAAATGATTCAACGTGTTGCTTTGTTATTGTTGTCTGTTTTCAGAATTCTAAGATTTAGTGCACTTGTGCACGTTGTACCAAATTTGGCACATCAATATTTGAAGTGCTATAAAATCATATAAAATAAATTTATCAGATTGAAAAGACTTGGTAATATTTTGTTATTTACTGGATTTATTAAACAATATATAACTATGGCGATTTTCACTTTGCATAAAAATTATACTCAGAAAACCATACCCACCTCCTTTATTGTGAAAATTATAAGATCTATGCCACATAATCACTTAATGCAATAAAATTTTTTGATGTTATACATAACGTCTGAACTTTCAGTTGATCAATAATGCAAATATATATTCAATAATGTCAAAAACTTTGTCGTATGGCGCCAATATTGAAGTGTTCCCAAATTGGCACAGCGGGCGTAAATGGGTTAATAAAGTTTATAAACATAGATAAATCCATATTAATATGGACAAATTAGCATATGTTTATTAATACTGTGGTGTAGGGTATCATATGGTCGGGCTTAACCGACTATACTTTCTTACTTGTTTATAATTTGTTTTTGTTTTAAATGTAAGTTAAGCGAGCGAAGTCTTCGCTCGAAATCGACGAACAGGCTGCAATTTTTTTTTTTCTTAAAAACGCATTAAATTTTTATGAATACGATTTTCGGGTACTAACATTAAACAAGCTACTCTTTACAATGGCATTTTAACAACTAACCGCTCAGAAGTGACGCTCAGTAATAAGCCACTTGCCGGTAAAACTTGACGCTTTGACGCTCACCGCTAAGTCGCTTGACGCGTAGCCGCTCATTGCGTGCCCTCGGCCTAAGTAGCAAAATTCGTTGTTGATGTTTATACCTTTGACCGATAATGGTGAATAATAGTCACATAGGATCCCATAAAGTATATATCTATATATTTTGGGTTCTTGAGTAATTCTTAGTAGATATAGCCATGTCTGACTGTCCGTCCGTCTGTTAAAAAAAGTGCACTTTCAAACGTCGCAAAAGTAATGACCAGGGAAACCATTAATATGCAATTGCATGCTTTTTCTTGTGCGACCAATGAACGCAGAAACAGTATATTTATATATTTATATTTATCCGTTTTTGAGCTTTTTAAGAATTTTAGCATCGATTTGTTAGTGCATATTTTACAGTTTGCAACATTGTTTGGCATAATTTAGTTTAAACCGCATATTTTGCCTTTTTTAAGCATATTTTGATACATTTTAGATTTGTTTGGTGCCTACAAGAGCCTTCGCAAAAAATAAAATATTTTTTTTTTGTGGAATTATATTTTAAAAATTTATCTGTGATCCAACATGTTGCTTCAATTTTTCCAACACTTTTTAAAGTGATCTTACGATGTCCATCCGTCCGTCTCGCTGGTTACACTATGTGTCAATTTCCTGCACAGTGTTGTCTATATATGTTAACCTTGTGCGCAAAGTACAAATTGCGATTTGAAGATAATTTGAGCAAATTTGGTAAATGCATTTTAATTGTACTAAGGACAAAGTCTATGTAAATAGTGAGAATCGGTCTAAAATTTCACATATTCCCCAAGCAACTTCTTTCCAAATAACACTCTTTGTGACCGTTAACCATTTTATTATGTTGGTATTTAGATTGAACTAGCGGGCCCGTTGCCTGCTTCGCACGGCAAAACAAAATAAGAAAAGAAACACACTTGTTTTTAATAAAGTTGGTTTTCCTGCGGCAAAAACACACTCACTTCACATACGCACCGCACACACATGCGTTATCGGATTTCAACCAAACTGCATATAAACCATATAAGGGCCACTGCCTACGTAGTGTATAAGTTTGGTTGAAATCGAACGACGCGTTTATGAGTAGTTCGGCGACGTACATATACGGACTTATTTTTATATATATAGATTCGCTATGATGTTTAAACTTTGCCGATTATAATTTTAGGAATGTTTTGACTAAATGGAACTGTTAATAAATTGTTGAATATTTTGTTGTAAAATTAGCAATTTTAAATTTGTTAGGGCATATTTTTAACAGTTTTCAGGGCATATTTTCAAGTTATTAATGCATATTTAATACGCATAAAACCTTTTTTTTTGGTGGCGGAATGCACCGATTTGTACTAAATTTTACACAAACTCGTTTTATATGACTAGAAAATACACTACCAAATGTCGTGAAGATCGATTCCTAATATAGAAAGGTCTGATACAAAGCTTATATGAATTAAAAAGTCACTTTATTTCGCCTATAGCCTAAATGAAAAAGCTATTTCAGACAAATTTGGTCGGTAAAAGTTTCATTCGACAAGAAAATATAATTCGAAAATTCGTAAAGATCAGAACGCAAAACGAATTGAGTAAGAGAGAATACGGATACAAAATTTGACAAGCTGTCGGTAATTGTTTACTTTACCATTTTAGAAACTAGCATATTTTCACCACACGAGAGGTGTATTTAAAAGTAAACATTAGCGGCATTAACAAGATATATTAATATATACTATATATATTATTAAGTGTTAACATTTTTATACAATAATTACAAAAACAACCAAAATCAATTCGTATCGCGATAAGTGCAGCTAGACTGTTATTCTGGGGAGCGCTACCTAAACAGTGTAAAGAATCATTCCTAGGAAGTTTATATGCTCTAGAAAGTTGTTTATTGGGACCTTAAGCTGAAGGTCCACACCATGCGTTCATGCGTCTGTCTTTTTTATGCATTTGACAAAAAAGTTGAATCAGTGTAATTGTATATGACAAGTTACACAACAAAATGCAGAGAATGCATAGACGCATCAACCCATGAAAGTAGGTTTACTTTCTACTTTTGTATCCGTCGCATGTGTGGTGAAAAAAAGTCAGCTATTATTGATGGCCATGGATGGCCATCATCATTTGTAGTTGATTGTTTTCTTTGAATTTTGAACGGTTTGCTATCTATGGACCTGAACAGGGGAAAAAAGGTAAACAAAAATTGAATTTTTTAAAGTTTTTTTGCGATTTTGATCTAGAAGATGAAGTTTTTTGATTTTATGTGTTTTTGTTCTGTATGGCAAGAGCTACAACTTTGTCTGGAACGGTTTGCAAGATATTAGCCTGAGAAAATGATCACGTTTGATCGAGAGTAAGATAATGACGACGGTAACAGCAACACACTAGCTTATAGGAATCTTTGTGTGCGTAAATTATTATTTGACTGTCCCTGATGATGTTATTCAAAGAATAACGAAATATTGGAATAAATAAAATAAAGAATATTTTATACAAAAAAAGGACCTCGAGCTTGAAGATTTATTTGTTATTTATATTAATAAAAAGGTCGAAAAACAACTTCATATATTTAGTTTATGATGTTTTACTCAAATTTTTTCGAATTAAGTTACATTTGACTATAAATAAAAGCATAAAGCTTTTTGATTGTTGTTCAATAATTTAAATTGTGAAAGTCGAAACCCCAAAAAATTTTAATACTGACGTCCCTTTTTATAAAGATTTATTAATAATTTACAGATCCCATAAAAGGCCCACGCCTGAAATATTCTAACTGACGCAAAAATTCGGCACAGAATATAGCACGCTTACCTGTTTTTACTTAAGCTAATATCCCACTATCGGCGCAATGTACCAATTTTTGGCGTATTTCATGTGCCGATAGTGTGAACGGTCAAAATGTTTTAATATGCGACAATCTGTCCCGAAATTATGCTGACTGTGGACAATCAAAATTAACCTAGATGCGCCGATAATGTGAACACTATTTTGCACAATCTGGAGCAATCAAATTGTTTAATATGTACCGATTTTTATCGGCCACTTGTGTGCCGATCACAGTCGCCAATCAGCGCCGATACAAGGGATGGCAAAACGAAATTTTTAAATTGCACAAACTGGCTACTAAAATTTTACTTTTTTGAGCTTAATTGTACCAAAATTACATTTGTTTTATCTATTATTTATGTATTGAAACGTTAATTAGTACATTTGTACTACTAAATTAAAGAAAACAATTCGCTTTAACCAAAACATTGCAGTTGTATCGATGTTGCCATCCCTGGTTTGTAAGCATCTGTTTACAAAACAATAATTACAAAAAAAAGAACAAGTGCAGTAAGTTTGAATGAAATTGAATATATTTTTTATTATACATATATTAATATATTATTTAAAATTGTTAGGAAACATAATTTAATATTCGGACAGAGAATTTTGCGAATTTTTAAAGTAAAATTATGTCTGCCAACAAGTAAATAAACAAAAACATTTGATTTAAATTGCCCAAATAGCACGATAGTGTGACCGTATTGTACCGATTATTGTCGCAATTGAGTTGTGGTCGATATGAACCGAAAAAAATTGTCACAATGTGCGACGATAATGGGACCACCTAAGAATAAATTGTCACAGATTGTGCTATTTGAGCCGATAGTGGGATCTTAGCTTTAGAAACAAATTTACAGTCATTAGTTAGATTACAAAAAATGGTTTAACCAACAATATATTGTTACCAGCTTTTTGTTAACCATAAGTTAAACATCAAACATCAATCTTTAAACCAAATTGTATTTAACCTTTGGTAGATCGAAATTTGCGTTGAATGATTATCTATTTTAATTTATTTTACATGTTCTTCCGTTACTTCTGTTTTTTCGTACTTTTGTCTTCTTGAAGTTCAAAGTACATACATATTTTGTTTTTGTTTTTTCATTTTTTTTTTTTTTTTTTTTTTTTTTTTTTAGTTAAATTATCAAACGTTCTTGATTAACTGCGAGTTAAGGCTCGTTTAGGCGAACGTACCGTATCTGTACTGTATCCATCAGCTGTTCGCTTTTTGTTATATGAAAACCAATACAAAAGCTTACCGAAATGCAATGTACCGTAGTTGCAATGTACCAATCTGTATAAAATAGAATTTCATGCCGTTGTTACGTGACATTTGTAAGACAGTGATGGGCGGCTTGTATGTAACATTGAATGCGGGTAATTTTGCTCTTTTTTTTTGGTACTTTTTTCAGTATTGCTATGGAATTGCGATAAAACAACTTACGATACAACATATTTCCAAATATACATACATATGTTTAGATGTTTAAAATAAACAAATGTATATACACATAGAATGGAAATGTGAAACATATAAAAGACTTTAAATGGGATCAAAACATTGTTTTGTGTGTGCACATTTACAATATATGTATGCTAAAAATTTATATATGCTAAAATACAAATTTTTTTATTGTAAATTTATAACACAGTACAACAGCCAATCTGGGGGGTGAGAAATTCCAAGTCAGGGTGATGGTACTAGGTCAGTATAGTAAAACCCTCAAAGGGTTTGGCGTTCGTATGTGTCAGTTTTTTTTTATGACATTTTAAATCCTTATCTTGATTTTTTTTTCGCTTAGTTGTAACATTTTGGCAAAAACGTAGTTTAACATAACTCGAGAGCCACTTGTCCGATTTTGATAAAACAAATTTAGAAAAATTAAGAATTACAATTTTCTATACCGTTCTCCTATATGTGCAACATTTTCGAAGTTAAAAATAAATGTATGAAGAAAAAAAATATTTTTTGCCCAAAAAATTTAAATTTTTTATTTTTAATTCATAAAAAATCCAAAACAGAAAAAAAAAGTTTCAAGTCCTATTACTTTCACGTGAGGTCGCATAACCTATGAAATAAATGAGACATAAATCATGAAAATCGATGAACGCGTTTCGCTTTTAAAAACAATTAAGTGAAGGTATGCATTTCAAAAATTTACTCGAGATATGCACAAAAATCTTTGCAAAAACATTTATGACTTTTTTATGATTCTTAGAATTCAAAAAAAAAAAAAAAAGTAATAAACAAAAGGTTATTTGATTTTTATGATTGCGGTAGCAAAGTAATAAGCGGTAATAAATGTACGTGGACAATTGAAAGGAAAAAAGGAAAGTGCACTTTTTTAATTATTTGGGGTTTTCCGTTGGCTACCTGAATGATTTTTTTACAGAAATTCCACGCACATCTATTAGTGCTCATGTTTTGAAACGTACCTGTCAGTAAAATATTGCAAAATACGTAGTATTTATATGTGTTCATTTATCGATTTTTGTCATTCAACAAGTGCCGACGAACGCGAACAGTAAAAGTGATTTTTCTCCAGTTTTTTAAAACTGAACAAAAGAGAACAGAATATGGAACTGTGCAAGCCAGATATAAATAGCTTTTGCTACTGCTGTGGTCAATATGTCTCACATAAAAAAGGGGAAATTTCAGTACTGATTTTGTTCAAACATACGAGATGTACTTCAACCAAAATGTTATAGTGAACGAAAATTGGGTACCAAATATAGTGTGTAAAATCTGCTACAACCGTCTAATGGATTGGAAAAATAGAAGACGTGAAAGTATGCCATTCGGTATCCCAATGACTTGGACTAATCCTGGCGAAGGTCACAATCCATTGAATTGATATGCATGTGCGAATAAAGGAGCCGCAAAAAGGATAAGAAAATCGTATAATTACGTTGGTGTTGCAAGTGCAGCAACACCATTGCCTCATTCGGACCACATTCCTGTGTCAAAAGCTTCTAGCCCAGATTTTTTCTCTTCTACGACTGCTCCGACATATCATGCACGTGATGATCCCCCATATGAGCCATCAGTATCCAATAGGCCAATTTTAATAAATCAAAATAAGTTTGATTCAATTGTTGCCAAGTTGGCATTAACACAGCATAAATCGGAAGAGCTGGCTTCCATTTTAAAATCAAACAATTTGTTGGCACCCAGTGTGAAAGTCACAGCTTATCGAAGTCGTCAGGTAACACTCCAAAGTTTATTCCTTGTGAATGATGAAAAAACTTCTGCATATTGCCCGGATGTAGGAAAATTGATGGACGCAATGGAAATAAAATATGAAGCAGATGACTGGAGATTATTTATTGACAGTTCAAAACTCAGCTTGAAGGCGGTTTTACTGCATAAGACCAATAAAAAACCTTCAGTTCCAATCGCCTATAGTACAGAAACGAAAGAAACATATGATGCACTGGAAAATATTTTAAAAATGGTTAACTACGCCAAACATATGTGGCGCATATGCTGCGATTTAACAGTTGAAGCAATGCTTTGCGGTCTTCAAAGCGGCTATATAAAATATATGTGCTTTTTGTGCGATTGGGACACACGATTTTCCGGTGACCAATATGCATGCCACGGATGGAAACTCAGAGAGCACAGCAGGTTACAAACGGCCAATATTATTCGTAAGCCTCTAGTGCCGAAGGCGAAGATATTGCTGCCTCCACTGCATATTAAACTTGGAATTGTTAAGAATTTTATCAAAACTGTCGCCAAAAGAGATGAAGTTTTCTTGTGTTTGAAACTAATTTACCCGATACTCAGCGAAAGTAAAATTAAAGAAGGTAAAAAAAAAAAAAAAAAAAAAAAAAAAAATGTAAAATCAATTAAAATTGATAATCATTCAGGAAAGCAAATTTCGATCTACCAAATGTTAAAATACAATTTGGTTTAAGGATTGATGTTTGACTAGTGACGTCAGCAGTCGTCGATGGCTGCGAGTGTAAGACGGCAAATCCATCTGAGGAGATCGAGTGGTTGCGATCGAAACATGTCATGGTAACCTGCCGGCCAGGGTTCGAGCCCGAGCCACGTCAAGAATGAAAGATTATCAATAACAATTTTAATTGATTTTCATGTTGTAAAATTCCTTTCTTCATAAAAATAATTTAATAAAAATTAAATTTCATGAACTTAAGCCTAATTAAAAATATTAAAAATTTGGATTGAAAACCATAAATAGTTCAACAAAATAACCACAATACTAATTGAAGGTAAATTATAATATCACATTCATTTCCCATGATTTTCCATCTTAACAAATTAATTTTTTCCAATCAGGCGTACTAAATGGTCCAGATATACGAAAGCTGATTAAAAGTGACGCATTAAACAATATTTTGATTGACGCTGAATTGAATGCATGGCAGGCAATCAAAGAAGTAATAGAAGGCTTGTTGGGAAAGCATCGTTCTAACAACTACGATGTTTCTGTCGCAAGGATGTTAAGAGCATTCTCGGAAATTGGTGTCCACATGTCCTTGAAAATCCATTATTTACATCATCATCTGGACTACTTCAGCAAACAATTGGCTACCGAATCTGATGAACAAGGTGAACGCTATCATCAAGTTGCTATGCCATTTGAAATGAGGTAATACTGATTTTTTATTTTTTCAAACTCATTTTAATAAAACAAAAACTTACAGATATAGAGGCAAAAAGTCGCCGAGTGCAATATTTGCGGAAATTTGCTGGTGGAGTAAGCTTGTGTGGCAAGACAAGGATGATCTTGATGATAAAGAATTTTCAGGAGATGCAGAAGGGCCAACAGTGGAGTCACACATTGACATTATGTGTGGTTCAGAAACTGATGATAGCGATGAATGCGATGCCACTAGTCCCGAACAACCACCATCGAAAAAGTCTAGGCAATATTTATTAAAATAAATAAAAATAAATAAATAAAATAAAAATAAAAAATTATAAAAATGTTTACTTAATTTTTTTAGTAGTTTATGGCCAGAAGTCTGGAGTTATTGGGGAAAATTTATAAAAAAGGCGATAAATTACACTTTTTTGAATAAAAACAAATATCAATATTCTTGTCAAAATGGGATACCTTCACTTAATTGTAAATAAAAGCAGAACGCGTTCATCGATTTCTATGATCTATATCGCATTTTGTTTATAGGTTATGTGACTTTACATGAAATTAATAACACTTGATCCTTTTTTCCGTTTTGGAAAAAAAATTTTAATTTTTAGGCAAAAAAATATTTTTTTTTCTCCACAAATTTATTTTTACCGGTAAAACTGTTGATTATAAAGAAAAACGTTATATGAACGGATTAAAGAAATTGTAATTCTTAATTTTTCAAAATTTGTTTCATCAAAATCGGACAAGTGGTTCTCGAGTTATGTTAAACTACGTTTTTGCCAAAATGTTACAACTAAGCGAAAAAACATCAAGATAAGGAAAAAATTTAAAATGTCATAAAAAAAAAACTGACACATACGAACGCCAAACCCTTTGAGGGTTTTACTATACTGACCTAGTACCATTACCCTGACTTGGAATTTCTCACCCCCCAGACAATAATCCCAAAAATGTTCCATAGTGTAATTGGGCTATTCACAAGGTAGTCATAAAGTTGTAAAGTCATATGTCCTAAAAAAATTACAAGAAATATATATGACTGCTGTGGGGAAGCGCTTATAATTTAGTATTCTAATGAACAGTTACGACGAAATAATGAACACAGCATTAAAATTTGTATTTTGTTTCAATCAGAACAATATTTTTTTTAAACAATTGTAAAATATTATTTAGGACATTATGACGATATGACTTGATAGCACACCTTGTGAATAGCCCAAATATAAATATTAAATTATAAACATTTTTTACATACACAAAATACTGTTTTAATACCATTTAAATCACGTGGTACCTTTTCTGCACAACGGTCACCATATTAACATTTTTGATTCCCATCACTGTGTGTTTTGTTTTATGTATACTATTGCTTTTTGTTTATGTGTGGGAAAACACATGACACGTTTTTAAACGTTCTATAAGTGCACCAACGTGCTTACAGTACCGTGCGGTACAGTACGGGTACAGCAACGTTCGCCTAACTGAGCCTTTAGTCGACGGCTGTAGCGCTTAAAATTATTTTTACATTTGGTTTTTTTTTTTTGAAAAATGACTATTATAAATTGTACACCGACGCTGCCACGCATCTTCTTTTTTGTTAAGCAGTAACACTTTCACTTTTTTGTTTTTTGCTCTGATAAAATTCCTTAAGCTCAAATTAGACGTGACATAACCATAACCATACAAAACAGCTGTTTGTACCAACCTTATGGGTAACACTCACATGCAGCAATCGGTTTCTACAATTTTATTTACAGCGAATCAAAGAAAAAAAGAAAATGAAAGACAAATTTACATGCAGCCAATGTTGTGCATATACCTACGAATTAAACACAAGCGTCCTGACCGAGTACACGCACCTCCGTACAAATCCCCTTTATTATATTTCTCTCTCCTAAAAACACTAGAGTGGAGCATCAAAAGGTGAAAAGTGTGAGATGTGGAATAAGTTAAAACTTATGGCGATTTCTTTTCTGAGAAAAATGTTGCATTAATGTTACATGTTCTACATTTTTGTGTTCTTTTGTACAAAAAATACAACTGTGTGAAAAATTTTCAAGTTCTTTTGTGAATATGTTGATGAAAAACATGGTGCATATTTTACCACTACTTTTACTTAATTAAGGTGTTCATACTGCCCTGTTCTACAACTTTGGTATTTACTACTTACTTAGTACAACAAATGCTTTATTTTGTTTGTCATAATTCATACCGCTCTTAATTTTGTAAAAAATTTGTTTTAAAACAAAATATAAAAATATTTACACATTAAAATCAAAAAAAGTCCATTTATATTATAATCGTTTTAATTTTTATAAGTGATGTTAATATTTGGTTCCAACCCGTTAAAGCGTGCAGAAACCGCTTAAATAGCTTTAAAAATCGCTCATTAAGTACATTAAAGATGAAAGTGTAATAGTTGTAAATAAAAGCACTAATTGTGTTCTATTGAAATTGCACAACATGTAACACTTCGAGTGATTAAAGCTAACATTAGAAAAAGTAACATGTATATACTGTAACATATTTTTCTCAGAAAAGAAATCGCCATTAGTTTAACGTAATGTTTTTTTCTTTTATTTCATTAAAGACCAACAATTTAGGCAAATTTAAGCTGTTGCTTCAAAATGTCGTATACAAACTTAGTAATTGGCAGCATATAACATTTAAGTTTACTAATAATAAACTAATGACTGTAAATTTTGGCATTAGAGCGAGAAATGTCAAAAGTTGCTTGGGTTTGTATAGTCTGAGTTCATACGGCTCATATCTTATTGACAATATTCTTCCTTTTTTTTCTTTGAACATGTATTGGCGTTCAAATGATTCATGTCATGTTGACGACATGTTTTTTATTTTGTTTTATTTGATATTGAAAACAAAATTAAACAACAATATATTAAAAAATATATTTTTACCGACAAAAATCAAACTACATACATGAAAAAATAAAAACGAAAAAAACATTATTAATGTTTTTTGGGATTTCCAAACAGGCTTTCAAGGTCTAATTATTTCCTATATGTAAATAAAAGATTTATTTCATATTTTCCTCCGACGTTTCGTAGGCTGTTTTCCTACCTCTTCAGGGATTATTTTTATTGAAATCTGGCAACAACAAATTATAAAAAGCAATAATATTTAGTACATTAACATCAAAAATACAATAACATTTAAAGAACAATTTAACTTACATAAAATCTTGAATTTGTATTTACATTTCCATTTCTAATTTAAATGTGGTTTTAAACAATACACACAGTACAATTAAACACACAAATAAAGCAAAAATATAAATAAATAATTAATATAAATATCACAGTTTAAACTTTTCTCAATGCCAGTATCACAGTTGAAAATTAACCAAATTATAATATTGCAATCGTGTAATTTGCATTCGTTCGGTCTTTGTTCTCTTTTTTGTTTACAGCTGTATTAAGTCTCTCCTGTATTCGTAGGCTTTCCAGTGTAAATCTTCTGTTTACCCTCCGCTCTACTTCTAGTACTTTAACATCGTTTAGATTTGGTGTGTGCTTATTATCAATGCAATGTAGGGCTAAAGCTGTTGAGTATTTTAATTTGTCAATGTCTGCTTTATGTTCGTTTATCCTAGTAGCTAAATTTATTTTGGTTGTTCCAACATCACTGTTGCCAACTTTTTTTGAACACTTCCCGCCAAATCTGACTTCAAAACCGCTAGAAACCGCTAAATATTTAATTTAGCGGGAATTTTCTTAAAAATACCGCCAAAACCTATACTTTTTTAAGTTTTATATAAATCTAGATATGTGTTGCTTTTGCAAAGGTATGTGACTCTCAAATTACGTTGTTAACTTCCCTATCTATTTTATTTCCAAAAAAAAGGTTATAGTGAAACATTCGGCTGTGCCGAATCTTTGATACCCTGCACATACAGTTAGAAAATTGCCGGAGTGGTCTTTATATGGGACATATGGTAAATTATAGGCCGATCTTCACAAAATTTGAACAGGTTATTTATTGTCTTATAAAACTATGACTGACCAAATGTTATTAGAATAGAACACAGCTTGAGAGAGTAAAGGTTTTACGCGTACTTAAGCTTTTTCCGAGAGTGGGCTTTATATGAGGCTAATGGTAAGTTATTTACCGATCGGCACGAAAGTTGACAGTGTCATTTATAGTCATACAAATTTTTGGCAGACCAAAAATTATTATAATAGCAATATTTGTTACCGTTTTAGGCCTATCGTTAATTATAGACCGATCTTCACTAAAAATTTACAGTATTATTTTTAGTCTTATTTGTGCAAAATCTTATATCAATGTAGGCATTCCGCCGTTAGTTATGCTAGTTTTTATAATAAAATGATAATTTTTTTATGGTGGTTGTTTCACATTTAGATTTATAACTCTTTCCCTACTGAACCGATTTTGCTGGAGGCTTATTCTGAATTGCGATGCGAAAATCAATGCGATGTTGGACCAACATACACTTTACCGCACGTTTCGTCATTATTACCCTCACACTTAATTTCGTACACAACATTGCTAAGATCATATTTTTCAATTTTGGTTTTTGTTTGTGTAAATAGTGTGCTAATTGTCTTATTGGGTTTATGAGCTAATGATATTGTTTCATCTTCTATTATCTCCTTCATTTGTTTGCTCTCTGTCAGTTTTGGTATATATGAGAGACTGTAAAATCGTTTGGTGATGCCAGATGTATTATTAATAGTTTGTTCCCGAGTTTCTTCATTTGTTGCTTTGGTAATAAGGTTATTTATAATATTCATTGGATAATTATTAGACGTTATTTGTAATTATTTTTAAGTTTTTGTCCTTAAATTTAGTATCACTTAATTGATCAACTTTTTTAATTAAATCTATGGCGGTATTGGTTTTTTGTTTCATTGGTTGTGTGGAGTGATAATTAATTAAACGGCCGGATGCGACCGATTTAGTAAACCAATCTGTAATGAGTTTATTATCCTCTCTATAGATTTTCGTATCTAAGTAGGATATGGCATTATGTTGTTCCTTTTCAATATTTTTTGGTTGTTTGTTTTTTGAATAACAAACATATGTAAATGTTAAAACATAAAATTATTAGTAAAATAACGCTTCTTTTCCCCTCGTCCATCCCGCCAATAAAGTAGTAATCTTGTCAATAAGACATGAGCCGTATGAACTCAGACATATGTATATATTTATGATATAACGAACAATAAAAGTACACTCAAAATATTATGTAGTTAAATTCAAACGAAAATTCATTTTAAACAAATTAAAATTCATTTAAAAAACGGATCATTTACATTTCATTTAAAACAAATGATTTTTTCATTTACTTCAAAATTTTTTATTTATTGAACTTCATATTCCTTAAAATTGAATAGTTTTTACCAAGGCGAATTTATTACAGGTGGTCTTAAAAGCCCTGCTGATATTAGCTAAAATCACTGTTGGATGTCAAAGTTTTGTTAATTCTCTTTTATTATCTTTGTTTCTGTTTTGTTTTATTTCTGTTTTTGACATTGTACGATGATTTTACAAAAACAAATTGCTAGTGGTTTTTGTACGAGTTGTACTTGTTGTAGTACCGAGATTACCTGGGATGAATTCGCCTTGGTTTTTACTTTTAAAAAATATTTTTTAACCGACAAAAATCAAACTACATAACAAAATAAATACAGAAAAACATTATTTTTTGGTAGTTTGTTTATTGAATAACAAACATAGATGTTAAAAAATAAAATTATTCGTAAAATAACTATATTTTTATTAAATTTAAGCAGTACGGAAAACGAATTTAATAACCCACAATCAGTTACTGTAATAATTTTATGAGTGTAGCAATCATTAAATATTGCCACAACTGTTTACCTGTATACGCCTCGGGTATTACATATTTGTACATATTTTGAGTGCAAAGTACAACGTACTATTTTATTTTTATCATGTATGTAAAGTACCAAATTAAATTTTAGCATCATCAGTAGAGAGTGTTTGTTAAGAGAGTATTTTCTTACTTAAACTCTCAATACATTTATAAATTCTAAAAAAATTAGAAGACAATAGTTTTAGTCTCTTTCCAACAAGCCTCCAACTCAAAAGTGTTAGTTTATCAAACTGTTTAAATTTAAACATAGTCAACTTACAAAAAGTAATAAATAAAAGTTTTTAAAAGAATAAAAACTAATGATTATTTTTTTATAATGAATGTGAGTGAGTTATTTATGAAAACTGTACAGTATTTATCTATTTTTTAAAATATTGTATGGATATATTATACATAGGAATATGTTAAAGTTTAAAATTAAATACTGCCGCTTTTCAGAAACAGTACACTGAAAAAACTAATGCTTTTATGGTTTTGTAATTATTCCGATTATTTTAGCATAAAGACATTTATATCTCAGTGCCCTGGGGCTATATTGCTGGTCGTTGGTATGGAAATCGCAATGCTCGACCCATATTGGCTTTACACGGTTGGCAAGATAATTTAGGAACCTGGGATCGTCTAATACCTCTTTTGCCCCAACATATAGGTATCTTATGTGTGGATTTCCCTGGTCATGGCAGATCATCTAGATACCCAAATGGAATGACTTATCACATGATTAACTATGTGGACACGATTTTACAAATTAAAAAGGAATATAAATGGGAAAAAATTTCCCTTATGGGACATTCTTTAGGTGGAATTGTTAGTTTTTTATATACAGCTCTATATCCAGAAACAGTTGATATGCTTATACAGCTGGATATCATATTAACGCCTTTAAGAGATCCTGATTATGTAATACGACACCTTCTAGATGGCTCGAAGAAATGTTTTATCGAAAATGAGCGTTTAGAGCGGGAAAAAAGTGAACCTCCTTTGTATACCTATGAGCAATTAGAGGAAAAACTATATTTAGGTTCTAATAAATCCATAGAGAGAAAAAATTGTAAATATATATTAAATCGCAGTATTAATGCATCTCAACTTTATCCTGAAAAATATTATTTCTCACGTGATCCTCGCATAAAATATTACCACGAATTTAATCCTCCTCTTGAGCTAATACAAAAAATGACCGAACGCTTAAAAGATGTTAACTATTTGGTTATAAGATTCAAAAAATCTGGCTATATAGAAGATCATATGATGGAGAGTATTCGTAAAATTCATACCAAAATGGAAGTTCAAGAGGTTAATGGATTACATCATGCCCACATAAATAATCCAAAAGAGGTGGCGTCTAAAATTACACCTTTTATTTTAAAAATAAAATTGATTGAAAGTAACACAAATGCTTCGAGTTTAAATACTGATGGAATTCAAAGTAAATTGTAATACTTGAACGATGAATTTACAAATTAAATACACAATTTTTCTTTCAATTTACAAAATATTTCTTTGTTTTACATTTTTTTCTTAGTGTAAATATTTGTTAAGCTGTGTACAGTGTTGCCGTTGGATATTTTATAAAAGTACCAAACAAGGGGATATATATAAAAAGTGGAAACAAAATGGGGATTTAATAAATAAAAGAGTAATCTCTTTTGTAATCAAAACAAGTACACCAAATTATTTCTTTCACGTTTTTTCTTCAATCTATTTAAAATTACATTTCAAAATGCTATAAAAACATTTCGGGAAACATTATATTTTGCAAACAAAGACTGGACCAAAAACTTTGTTATGTGATGTTAATTGACTTTAGCGTTACTAATCCATATCTGTTTTACGGACTATACCAATATTTTGCCCAAAATAAGGCGTTTATCTTAAACATTTAATCTTTACTTGGTGGGGACCAGAAGCATTACGGATAATCGATTTTCACGGCTAATCGAATAACAAATTTTATTACGCATTTTTGTTTAATATTAATATTATTATTTAACAAGTGAACATTGGTGTACATACATATAAACATTAAAAACAATTAATTCAAGATGTTTACGTACATTTTCAAATTAAATGAGTATGTATACAAAAAATTTTCTACTGAAAACATTATGCAAAAAAAGGCCAATTTCTAAAAAAAAGTCGTGTAATATTTTCCAACTGCCATCACGGATAATAGAGGTAATCACGGTTAATCGAAGCAAACAATTTGAAAACATTGCAAACAAAAAACAATAGACTGATCTTTGGCGATCACAGATAATCGAGGCCCGCGTGTATATGAAATGTCTGAAGTGCACCGCAACTTCTTCAAGCTAAATAAAAGGGTTAAGCAATTGTAAAAAAAATTAATTATATACCTTCAGATCATTAGGAATAAAATTGAGCCATCCAAATGAATTTTTTTTTATTTTTACTGTTTCGAAGTATTCAGAAATTAGTGGCGATACTTTTCTGCAAAATAAAAATAATTTTTTTTATGTAAAATGAATGCTATTTCTTGTTTTCAAAAATCAAAAAAAAAAGTAAGAAGACATAGTCGGTCAAACCCGACAAAATATCACAGTGTATACAATTTTTTTTTGCTGGTGCGACCCATTTGGGATCCGATTAAGGGAAATAATGTTATGATGTTAAGATTCATGTAAAAGTCCTTTGTGTCGAATATTATTTAGATATCTTTATTTATATGTATGTATAAGACTTTAGGATGGGAGTTTATTTGGAACCTACAAGGACAAAAATTTGTCATGGCATAGTAGCTATCGTAAAAGTCATTTTCACCAATTTTTATATTAATACTAATATTTAAAAAGCTATTTTCAGGAGAAGAATTTGTATGGGAGCTTTCGTCAATATGGACCATTCTAATAAAATTTGGAAAGATTTTGATTGCAATAAAATAGGTTTCGATCAAATTTATTCTAAATAGCACCATTATAAAATGGTTTATGGGCACAAATACCCTATTCCGGAGAGAAACTTGTATAGGGGTTATGTGAAATTATGAACCGATTCGACCAACTGTAAAAGGTCCTTGTGCCAATTAAAACCTTTGTACCAAATTTCATCAAATTATCTCCAAAATTGCGACCTGTACTTTGCACACATGCAGGGCTGCCAGATATGACGATTAATCGTCATTTTACGACTTTTTGTTCCGAAATTAACAATGTGCCGATTTGCTGATTTTTTACTAAAAAGTGAAAATTTTATTCAGTCTCCAAAAAAAAATGTTTACCCTTCACAATTGTATTAAAAATCGTACCAAAACCTTAAGCTCAAGTTTGGGGACCTAGTGATAAAAAAAGGACCGACTTGGCTCTTTATATAATACTCCTTATATAGAAAAAAAATGTGGGCTAAATTCGATCGCCCTAGCACAAATGAGCGCTTTAGTGCCAAATTTAAATTTTTTATTTTTAATTCATAAAAAATCCAAAACAGAAAAAAAAAGTTTCAAGTCCTATTACTTTCACGTGAGGTCGCATAACCTATGAAATAAATGAGACATAAATCATGAAAATCGATGAACGCGTTTCGCTTTTAAAAACAATTAAGTGAAGGTATGCATTTCAAAAATTTACTCGAGATATGCACAAAAATCTTTGCAAAAACATTTATGACTTTTTTATGATTCTTAGAATTCAAAAAAAAAAAAAAAAGTAATAAACAAAAGGTTATTTGATTTTTATGATTGCGGTAGCAAAGTAATAAGCGGTAATAAATGTACGTGGACAATTGAAAGGAAAAAAGGAAAGTGCACTTTTTTAATTATTTGGGGTTTTCCGTTGGCTACCTGAATGATTTTTTTACAGAAATTCCACGCACATCTATTAGTGCTCATGTTTTGAAACGTACCTGTCAGTAAAATATTGCAAAATACGTAGTATTTATATGTGTTCATTTATCGATTTTTGTCATTCAACAAGTGCCGACGAACGCGAACAGTAAAAGTGATTTTTCTCCAGTTTTTTAAAACTGAACAAAAGAGAACAGAATATGGAACTGTGCAAGCCAGATATAAATAGCTTTTGCTACTGCTGTGGTCAATATGTCTCACATAAAAAAGGGGAAATTTCAGTACTGATTTTGTTCAAACATACGAGATGTACTTCAACCAAAATGTTATAGTGAACGAAAATTGGGTACCAAATATAGTGTGTAAAATCTGCTACAACCGTCTAATGGATTGGAAAAATAGAAGACGTGAAAGTATGCCATTCGGTATCCCAATGACTTGGACTAATCCTGGCGAAGGTCACAATCCATTGAATTGATATGCATGTGCGAATAAAGGAGCCGCAAAAAGGATAAGAAAATCGTATAATTACGTTGGTGTTGCAAGTGCAGCAACACCATTGCCTCATTCGGACCACATTCCTGTGTCAAAAGCTTCTAGCCCAGATTTTTTCTCTTCTACGACTGCTCCGACATATCATGCACGTGATGATCCCCCATATGAGCCATCAGTATCCAATAGGCCAATTTTAATAAATCAAAATAAGTTTGATTCAATTGTTGCCAAGTTGGCATTAACACAGCATAAATCGGAAGAGCTGGCTTCCATTTTAAAATCAAACAATTTGTTGGCACCCAGTGTGAAAGTCACAGCTTATCGAAGTCGTCAGGTAACACTCCAAAGTTTATTCCTTGTGAATGATGAAAAAACTTCTGCATATTGCCCGGATGTAGGAAAATTGATGGACGCAATGGAAATAAAATATGAAGCAGATGACTGGAGATTATTTATTGACAGTTCAAAACTCAGCTTGAAGGCGGTTTTACTGCATAAGACCAATAAAAAACCTTCAGTTCCAATCGCCTATAGTACAGAAACGAAAGAAACATATGATGCACTGGAAAATATTTTAAAAATGGTTAACTACGCCAAACATATGTGGCGCATATGCTGCGATTTAACAGTTGAAGCAATGCTTTGCGGTCTTCAAAGCGGCTATATAAAATATATGTGCTTTTTGTGCGATTGGGACACACGATTTTCCGGTGACCAATATGCATGCCACGGATGGAAACTCAGAGAGCACAGCAGGTTACAAACGGCCAATATTATTCGTAAGCCTCTAGTGCCGAAGGCGAAGATATTGCTGCCTCCACTGCATATTAAACTTGGAATTGTTAAGAATTTTATCAAAACTGTCGCCAAAAGAGATGAAGTTTTCTTGTGTTTGAAACTAATTTACCCGATACTCAGCGAAAGTAAAATTAAAGAAGGAAAAAAAAAAAAAACATGTAAAATCAATTAAAATTGATAATCATTCAGGAAAGCAAATTTCGATCTACCAAATGTTAAAATACAATTTGGTTTAAGGATTGATGTTTGACTAGTGACGTCAGCAGTCGTCGATGGCTGCGAGTGTAAGACGGCAAATCCATCTGAGGAGATCGAGTGGTTGCGATCGAAACATGTCATGGTAACCTGCCGGCCAGGGTTCGAGCCCGAGCCACGTCAAGAATGAAAGATTATCAATAACAATTTTAATTGATTTTCATGTTGTAAAATTCCTTTCTTCATAAAAATAATTTAATAAAAATTAAATTTCATGAACTTAAGCCTAATTAAAAATATTAAAAATTTGGATTGAAAACCATAAATAGTTCAACAAAATAACCACAATACTAATTGAAGGTAAATTATAATATCACATTCATTTCCCATGATTTTCCATCTTAACAAATTAATTTTTTCCAATCAGGCGTACTAAATGGTCCAGATATACGAAAGCTGATTAAAAGTGACGCATTAAACAATATTTTGATTGACGCTGAATTGAATGCATGGCAGGCAATCAAAGAAGTAATAGAAGGCTTGTTGGGAAAGCATCGTTCTAACAACTACGATGTTTCTGTCGCAAGGATGTTAAGAGCATTCTCGGAAATTGGTGTCCACATGTCCTTGAAAATCCATTATTTACATCATCATCTGGACTACTTCAGCAAACAATTGGCTACCGAATCTGATGAACAAGGTGAACGCTATCATCAAGTTGCTATGCCATTTGAAATGAGGTAATACTGATTTTTTATTTTTTCAAACTCATTTTAATAAAACAAAAACTTACAGATATAGAGGCAAAAAGTCGCCGAGTGCAATATTTGCGGAAATTTGCTGGTGGAGTAAGCTTGTGTGGCAAGACAAGGATGATCTTGATGATAAAGAATTTTCAGGAGATGCAGAAGGGCCAACAGTGGAGTCACACATTGACATTATGTGTGGTTCAGAAACTGATGATAGCGATGAATGCGATGCCACTAGTCCCGAACAACCACCATCGAAAAAGTCTAGGCAATATTTATTAAAATAAATAAAAATAAATAAATAAAATAAAAATAAAAAATTATAAAAATGTTTACTTAATTTTTTTAGTAGTTTATGGCCAGAAGTCTGGAGTTATTGGGGAAAATTTATAAAAAAGGCGATAAATTACACTTTTTTGAATAAAAACAAATATCAATATTCTTGTCAAAATGGGATACCTTCACTTAATTGTAAATAAAAGCAGAACGCGTTCATCGATTTCTATGATCTATATCGCATTTTGTTTATAGGTTATGTGACTTTACATGAAATTAATAACACTTGATCCTTTTTTCCGTTTTGGAAAAAAAATTTTAATTTTTAGGCAAAAAAATATTTTTTTTTCTCCACAAATTTATTTTTACCGGTAAAACTGTTGATTATAAAGAAAAACGTTATATGAACGGATTAAAGAAATTGTAATTCTTAATTTTTCAAAATTTGTTTCATCAAAATCGGACAAGTGGTTCTCGAGTTATGTTAAACTACGTTTTTGCCAAAATGTTACAACTAAGCGAAAAAACATCAAGATAAGGAAAAAATTTAAAATGTCATAAAAAAAAAACTGACACATACGAACGCCAAACCCTTTGAGGGTTTTACTATACTGACCTAGTACCATTACCCTGACTTGGAATTTCTCACCCCCCAGACAATAATCCCAAAAATGTTCCATAGTGTAATTGGGCTATTCACAAGGTAGTCATAAAGTTGTAAAGTCATATGTCCTAAAAAAATTACAAGAAATATATATGACTGCTGTGGGGAAGCGCTTATAATTTAGTATTCTAATGAACAGTTACGACGAAATAATGAACACAGCATTAAAATTTGTATTTTGTTTCAATCAGAACAATATTTTTTTTAAACAATTGTAAAATATTATTTAGGACATTATGACGATATGACTTGATAGCACACCTTGTGAATAGCCCAAATATAAATATTAAATTATAAACATTTTTTACATACACAAAATACTGTTTTAATACCATTTAAATCACGTGGTACCTTTTCTGCACAACGGTCACCATATTAACATTTTTGATTCCCATCACTGTGTGTTTTGTTTTATGTATACTATTGCTTTTTGTTTATGTGTGGGAAAACACATGACACGTTTTTAAACGTTCTATAAGTGCACCAACGTGCTTACAGTACCGTGCGGTACAGTACGGGTACAGCAACGTTCGCCTAACTGAGCCTTTAGTCGACGGCTGTAGCGCTTAAAATTATTTTTACATTTGGTTTTTTTTTTTTGAAAAATGACTATTATAAATTGTACACCGACGCTGCCACGCATCTTCTTTTTTGTTAAGCAGTAACACTTTCACTTTTTTGTTTTTTGCTCTGATAAAATTCCTTAAGCTCAAATTAGACGTGACATAACCATAACCATACAAAACAGCTGTTTGTACCAACCTTATGGGTAACACTCACATGCAGCAATCGGTTTCTACAATTTTATTTACAGCGAATCAAAGAAAAAAAGAAAATGAAAGACAAATTTACATGCAGCCAATGTTGTGCATATACCTACGAATTAAACACAAGCGTCCTGACCGAGTACACGCACCTCCGTACAAATCCCCTTTATTATATTTCTCTCTCCTAAAAACACTAGAGTGGAGCATCAAAAGGTGAAAAGTGTGAGATGTGGAATAAGTTAAAACTTATGGCGATTTCTTTTCTGAGAAAAATGTTGCATTAATGTTACATGTTCTACATTTTTGTGTTCTTTTGTACAAAAAATACAACTGTGTGAAAAATTTTCAAGTTCTTTTGTGAATATGTTGATGAAAAACATGGTGCATATTTTACCACTACTTTTACTTAATTAAGGTGTTCATACTGCCCTGTTCTACAACTTTGGTATTTACTACTTACTTAGTACAACAAATGCTTTATTTTGTTTGTCATAATTCATACCGCTCTTAATTTTGTAAAAAATTTGTTTTAAAACAAAATATAAAAATATTTACACATTAAAATCAAAAAAAGTCCATTTATATTATAATCGTTTTAATTTTTATAAGTGATGTTAATATTTGGTTCCAACCCGTTAAAGCGTGCAGAAACCGCTTAAATAGCTTTAAAAATCGCTCATTAAGTACATTAAAGATGAAAGTGTAATAGTTGTAAATAAAAGCACTAATTGTGTTCTATTGAAATTGCACAACATGTAACACTTCGAGTGATTAAAGCTAACATTAGAAAAAGTAACATGTATATACTGTAACATATTTTTCTCAGAAAAGAAATCGCCATTAGTTTAACGTAATGTTTTTTTCTTTTATTTCATTAAAGACCAACAATTTAGGCAAATTTAAGCTGTTGCTTCAAAATGTCGTATACAAACTTAGTAATTGGCAGCATATAACATTTAAGTTTACTAATAATAAACTAATGACTGTAAATTTTGGCATTAGAGCGAGAAATGTCAAAAGTTGCTTGGGTTTGTATAGTCTGAGTTCATACGGCTCATATCTTATTGACAATATTCTTCCTTTTTTTTCTTTGAACATGTATTGGCGTTCAAATGATTCATGTCATGTTGACGACATGTTTTTTATTTTGTTTTATTTGATATTGAAAACAAAATTAAACAACAATATATTAAAAAATATATTTTTACCGACAAAAATCAAACTACATACATGAAAAAATAAAAACGAAAAAAACATTATTAATGTTTTTTGGGATTTCCAAACAGGCTTTCAAGGTCTAATTATTTCCTATATGTAAATAAAAGATTTATTTCATATTTTCCTCCGACGTTTCGTAGGCTGTTTTCCTACCTCTTCAGGGATTATTTTTATTGAAATCTGGCAACAACAAATTATAAAAAGCAATAATATTTAGTACATTAACATCAAAAATACAATAACATTTAAAGAACAATTTAACTTACATAAAATCTTGAATTTGTATTTACATTTCCATTTCTAATTTAAATGTGGTTTTAAACAATACACACAGTACAATTAAACACACAAATAAAGCAAAAATATAAATAAATAATTAATATAAATATCACAGTTTAAACTTTTCTCAATGCCAGTATCACAGTTGAAAATTAACCAAATTATAATATTGCAATCGTGTAATTTGCATTCGTTCGGTCTTTGTTCTCTTTTTTGTTTACAGCTGTATTAAGTCTCTCCTGTATTCGTAGGCTTTCCAGTGTAAATCTTCTGTTTACCCTCCGCTCTACTTCTAGTACTTTAACATCGTTTAGATTTGGTGTGTGCTTATTATCAATGCAATGTAGGGCTAAAGCTGTTGAGTATTTTAATTTGTCAATGTCTGCTTTATGTTCGTTTATCCTAGTAGCTAAATTTATTTTGGTTGTTCCAACATCACTGTTGCCAACTTTTTTTGAACACTTCCCGCCAAATCTGACTTCAAAACCGCTAGAAACCGCTAAATATTTAATTTAGCGGGAATTTTCTTAAAAATACCGCCAAAACCTATACTTTTTTAAGTTTTATATAAATCTAGATATGTGTTGCTTTTGCAAAGGTATGTGACTCTCAAATTACGTTGTTAACTTCCCTATCTATTTTATTTCCAAAAAAAAGGTTATAGTGAAACATTCGGCTGTGCCGAATCTTTGATACCCTGCACATACAGTTAGAAAATTGCCGGAGTGGTCTTTATATGGGACATATGGTAAATTATAGGCCGATCTTCACAAAATTTGAACAGGTTATTTATTGTCTTATAAAACTATGACTGACCAAATGTTATTAGAATAGAACACAGCTTGAGAGAGTAAAGGTTTTACGCGTACTTAAGCTTTTTCCGAGAGTGGGCTTTATATGAGGCTAATGGTAAGTTATTTACCGATCGGCACGAAAGTTGACAGTGTCATTTATAGTCATACAAATTTTTGGCAGACCAAAAATTATTATAATAGCAATATTTGTTACCGTTTTAGGCCTATCGTTAATTATAGACCGATCTTCACTAAAAATTTACAGTATTATTTTTAGTCTTATTTGTGCAAAATCTTATATCAATGTAGGCATTCCGCCGTTAGTTATGCTAGTTTTTATAATAAAATGATAATTTTTTTATGGTGGTTGTTTCACATTTAGATTTATAACTCTTTCCCTACTGAACCGATTTTGCTGGAGGCTTATTCTGAATTGCGATGCGAAAATCAATGCGATGTTGGACCAACATACACTTTACCGCACGTTTCGTCATTATTACCCTCACACTTAATTTCGTACACAACATTGCTAAGATCATATTTTTCAATTTTGGTTTTTGTTTGTGTAAATAGTGTGCTAATTGTCTTATTGGGTTTATGAGCTAATGATATTGTTTCATCTTCTATTATCTCCTTCATTTGTTTGCTCTCTGTCAGTTTTGGTATATATGAGAGACTGTAAAATCGTTTGGTGATGCCAGATGTATTATTAATAGTTTGTTCCCGAGTTTCTTCATTTGTTGCTTTGGTAATAAGGTTATTTATAATATTCATTGGATAATTATTAGACGTTATTTGTAATTATTTTTAAGTTTTTGTCCTTAAATTTAGTATCACTTAATTGATCAACTTTTTTAATTAAATCTATGGCGGTATTGGTTTTTTGTTTCATTGGTTGTGTGGAGTGATAATTAATTAAACGGCCGGATGCGACCGATTTAGTAAACCAATCTGTAATGAGTTTATTATCCTCTCTATAGATTTTCGTATCTAAGTAGGATATGGCATTATGTTGTTCCTTTTCAATATTTTTTGGTTGTTTGTTTTTTGAATAACAAACATATGTAAATGTTAAAACATAAAATTATTAGTAAAATAACGCTTCTTTTCCCCTCGTCCATCCCGCCAATAAAGTAGTAATCTTGTCAATAAGACATGAGCCGTATGAACTCAGACATATGTATATATTTATGATATAACGAACAATAAAAGTACACTCAAAATATTATGTAGTTAAATTCAAACGAAAATTCATTTTAAACAAATTAAAATTCATTTAAAAAACGGATCATTTACATTTCATTTAAAACAAATGATTTTTTCATTTACTTCAAAATTTTTTATTTATTGAACTTCATATTCCTTAAAATTGAATAGTTTTTACCAAGGCGAATTTATTACAGGTGGTCTTAAAAGCCCTGCTGATATTAGCTAAAATCACTGTTGGATGTCAAAGTTTTGTTAATTCTCTTTTATTATCTTTGTTTCTGTTTTGTTTTATTTCTGTTTTTGACATTGTACGATGATTTTACAAAAACAAATTGCTAGTGGTTTTTGTACGAGTTGTACTTGTTGTAGTACCGAGATTACCTGGGATGAATTCGCCTTGGTTTTTACTTTTAAAAAATATTTTTTAACCGACAAAAATCAAACTACATAACAAAATAAATACAGAAAAACATTATTTTTTGGTAGTTTGTTTATTGAATAACAAACATAGATGTTAAAAAATAAAATTATTCGTAAAATAACTATATTTTTATTAAATTTAAGCAGTACGGAAAACGAATTTAATAACCCACAATCAGTTACTGTAATAATTTTATGAGTGTAGCAATCATTAAATATTGCCACAACTGTTTACCTGTATACGCCTCGGGTATTACATATTTGTACATATTTTGAGTGCAAAGTACAACGTACTATTTTATTTTTATCATGTATGTAAAGTACCAAATTAAATTTTAGCATCATCAGTAGAGAGTGTTTGTTAAGAGAGTATTTTCTTACTTAAACTCTCAATACATTTATAAATTCTAAAAAAATTAGAAGACAATAGTTTTAGTCTCTTTCCAACAAGCCTCCAACTCAAAAGTGTTAGTTTATCAAACTGTTTAAATTTAAACATAGTCAACTTACAAAAAGTAATAAATAAAAGTTTTTAAAAGAATAAAAACTAATGATTATTTTTTTATAATGAATGTGAGTGAGTTATTTATGAAAACTGTACAGTATTTATCTATTTTTTAAAATATTGTATGGATATATTATACATAGGAATATGTTAAAGTTTAAAATTAAATACTGCCGCTTTTCAGAAACAGTACACTGAAAAAACTAATGCTTTTATGGTTTTGTAATTATTCCGATTATTTTAGCATAAAGACATTTATATCTCAGTGCCCTGGGGCTATATTGCTGGTCGTTGGTATGGAAATCGCAATGCTCGACCCATATTGGCTTTACACGGTTGGCAAGATAATTTAGGAACCTGGGATCGTCTAATACCTCTTTTGCCCCAACATATAGGTATCTTATGTGTGGATTTCCCTGGTCATGGCAGATCATCTAGATACCCAAATGGAATGACTTATCACATGATTAACTATGTGGACACGATTTTACAAATTAAAAAGGAATATAAATGGGAAAAAATTTCCCTTATGGGACATTCTTTAGGTGGAATTGTTAGTTTTTTATATACAGCTCTATATCCAGAAACAGTTGATATGCTTATACAGCTGGATATCATATTAACGCCTTTAAGAGATCCTGATTATGTAATACGACACCTTCTAGATGGCTCGAAGAAATGTTTTATCGAAAATGAGCGTTTAGAGCGGGAAAAAAGTGAACCTCCTTTGTATACCTATGAGCAATTAGAGGAAAAACTATATTTAGGTTCTAATAAATCCATAGAGAGAAAAAATTGTAAATATATATTAAATCGCAGTATTAATGCATCTCAACTTTATCCTGAAAAATATTATTTCTCACGTGATCCTCGCATAAAATATTACCACGAATTTAATCCTCCTCTTGAGCTAATACAAAAAATGACCGAACGCTTAAAAGATGTTAACTATTTGGTTATAAGATTCAAAAAATCTGGCTATATAGAAGATCATATGATGGAGAGTATTCGTAAAATTCATACCAAAATGGAAGTTCAAGAGGTTAATGGATTACATCATGCCCACATAAATAATCCAAAAGAGGTGGCGTCTAAAATTACACCTTTTATTTTAAAAATAAAATTGATTGAAAGTAACACAAATGCTTCGAGTTTAAATACTGATGGAATTCAAAGTAAATTGTAATACTTGAACGATGAATTTACAAATTAAATACACAATTTTTCTTTCAATTTACAAAATATTTCTTTGTTTTACATTTTTTTCTTAGTGTAAATATTTGTTAAGCTGTGTACAGTGTTGCCGTTGGATATTTTATAAAAGTACCAAACAAGGGGATATATATAAAAAGTGGAAACAAAATGGGGATTTAATAAATAAAAGAGTAATCTCTTTTGTAATCAAAACAAGTACACCAAATTATTTCTTTCACGTTTTTTCTTCAATCTATTTAAAATTACATTTCAAAATGCTATAAAAACATTTCGGGAAACATTATATTTTGCAAACAAAGACTGGACCAAAAACTTTGTTATGTGATGTTAATTGACTTTAGCGTTACTAATCCATATCTGTTTTACGGACTATACCAATATTTTGCCCAAAATAAGGCGTTTATCTTAAACATTTAATCTTTACTTGGTGGGGACCAGAAGCATTACGGATAATCGATTTTCACGGCTAATCGAATAACAAATTTTATTACGCATTTTTGTTTAATATTAATATTATTATTTAACAAGTGAACATTGGTGTACATACATATAAACATTAAAAACAATTAATTCAAGATGTTTACGTACATTTTCAAATTAAATGAGTATGTATACAAAAAATTTTCTACTGAAAACATTATGCAAAAAAAGGCCAATTTCTAAAAAAAAGTCGTGTAATATTTTCCAACTGCCATCACGGATAATAGAGGTAATCACGGTTAATCGAAGCAAACAATTTGAAAACATTGCAAACAAAAAACAATAGACTGATCTTTGGCGATCACAGATAATCGAGGCCCGCGTGTATATGAAATGTCTGAAGTGCACCGCAACTTCTTCAAGCTAAATAAAAGGGTTAAGCAATTGTAAAAAAAATTAATTATATACCTTCAGATCATTAGGAATAAAATTGAGCCATCCAAATGAATTTTTTTTTATTTTTACTGTTTCGAAGTATTCAGAAATTAGTGGCGATACTTTTCTGCAAAATAAAAATAATTTTTTTTATGTAAAATGAATGCTATTTCTTGTTTTCAAAAATCAAAAAAAAAAGTAAGAAGACATAGTCGGTCAAACCCGACAAAATATCACAGTGTATACAATTTTTTTTTGCTGGTGCGACCCATTTGGGATCCGATTAAGGGAAATAATGTTATGATGTTAAGATTCATGTAAAAGTCCTTTGTGTCGAATATTATTTAGATATCTTTATTTATATGTATGTATAAGACTTTAGGATGGGAGTTTATTTGGAACCTACAAGGACAAAAATTTGTCATGGCATAGTAGCTATCGTAAAAGTCATTTTCACCAATTTTTATATTAATACTAATATTTAAAAAGCTATTTTCAGGAGAAGAATTTGTATGGGAGCTTTCGTCAATATGGACCATTCTAATAAAATTTGGAAAGATTTTGATTGCAATAAAATAGGTTTCGATCAAATTTATTCTAAATAGCACCATTATAAAATGGTTTATGGGCACAAATACCCTATTCCGGAGAGAAACTTGTATAGGGGTTATGTGAAATTATGAACCGATTCGACCAACTGTAAAAGGTCCTTGTGCCAATTAAAACCTTTGTACCAAATTTCATCAAATTATCTCCAAAATTGCGACCTGTACTTTGCACACATGCAGGGCTGCCAGATATGACGATTAATCGTCATTTTACGACTTTTTGTTCCGAAATTAACAATGTGCCGATTTGCTGATTTTTTACTAAAAAGTGAAAATTTTATTCAGTCTCCAAAAAAAAATGTTTACCCTTCACAATTGTATTAAAAATCGTACCAAAACCTTAAGCTCAAGTTTGGGGACCTAGTGATAAAAAAAGGACCGACTTGGCTCTTTATATAATACTCCTTATATAGAAAAAAAATGTGGGCTAAATTCGATCGCCCTAGCACAAATGAGCGCTTTAGTGCCAAATTCTGGATGAAAAACATAGTTTTTTCCTCTATTACTCGGTCATTTATGAACCGATTATCTTAATTTTCACTATCAGCAATTTACTAAAATGATTTCAGGTAAAAATAAGTAATAAAAATTAAAGATTATAAGAAGACATCAAAAAGTTAAAGGTAACTGGTAAACATTAGCAATTTATGAAAAAAAAATTAAAAGCAATCGTGGTCATTTGGCAATAACTCAACCACTTGTGGAGCGATCTATTGAAGTTTTAATAGCAAACTATTCCAGACTATATACATATGTATGATATAAGGATATAAGAACCTAGTTACCATCATATAGAATCTGCGGAAAACCTATTTCAAACAAGACTTTAAAGGGTGCATGGTTAATATTATAGAAGTTACAAACAAAATGATAAACTTATATATAAACGAATTTCATTTATTTTGACTTTGATCTCGTATATGAATTAAATAAATACCACCCAGCTAACAGGATGTTTGTTAGACGATTGGTTGATTATACACGATTGAAAATGCTAGCTGGGGTTGAAGTAATAATGTTTTTTTTATTGTTTTTATTTTAAATCGAGCAAAAATTTAAAAAAAAGTTTAGTTTTAAGTTTTCCGATAGTTTAGAAGATTTTTCAAAACGAGAAAGACGTTTTTTTTATTTTTTTCAGTAAATTTACGATTTTTTCACAAACTTACTTAGCAGTCCTGTGCAAAAGGTTTGGACAGCCGGACGGACACTGTTAATTCGACACAGAAATTGATTCTGAGCTGATCGGTATACCTTAAGGTTGGTCTAGGACCAATATTTTAAGGTGTAACAATTATCAGCACAAATGCATAATACTCTCTCCGATATTGTGGTGTGGGTATAATATAAGATCAAAATTTTACATATTTGTAAGATTTTGCTAGGTATATAACGAATAAACCAAGGCGAATTCAACAAGGTAAACTCAACTCGTCAGCCGTTCATCAGCTGTCTCCACGGCGAATTAAAAAATAATAGGGAAACGTCAAAATATAATTTTGTTTATGTTTTACGCCAAAATAACCAACAAAAATTCTTAGAAAAACTGCGAATAAATAAAGTGAATTTAATAATCTCTTTTATAGCCCGAACAAAATTTGTATTTTGTTTTTCAATAAATTTTTGCCTTGTCAGCATTTTTGACAACCGCCTATTAAATTGCAAGAAAATACATGGGGCTTTTTGTAGTTGTAGAGTTGCACTTACCTTGTTGAATTCGCCTTGGAATAAACCATAAAAATCGTTTGACATATGTTGATTTTGTTTAAAATTCAATAAAATTTTTATCTATATAAAAAAAATGAAATATTGTGTGTTGCTGTTCGCATAACTTAGGAACGGCTTGACCGATTTTTTCTTTAAAATAATCGCCATGGTCCAACTTTACGGAAAGAAAATTTTGCCCCGCCCACTTTTTCGATTTACCTAAAATCAGAAAACGGCTTTATCGATCATTAGCAATCAGCTACCGTAACGTCATTTAGTAAAAAGTATCAAATAAATGACACGAATTACAAAAAATGTCACATTTGGGTGTATTTTTACGAAATAGCTAAATAGTATCCAATCAGTTGACAAAGTGCCAAAATGCTGCTTTAGTAGCTCCAACGGTAACGCTGGTTGTGAGCAAACAACCTTTGAACATTTTTTAAATTAAAACAAATTTTGGTAAATTTAAAGAGAATCAGGGTGGGCAAAATTGGTACTATTGTACTTTTTTATGAAATAAGTAATTTGTTCTGTTTTTATTCTTTAAATACTATATTTTTTTGGTGCAGTTTTAACTAAAAAAATACAATGCCAATGGCTTATTTAATACAGTTAAGGAATCTTCCAAGGCGAATTTACACCAGGTGAACTTATCTTGCTACATAAGCAACAGCAGATTACTAACCTTGTGTCAAAATGGTAAACCGTCCTGTTGGTTCTGGCGAATGTTAACTAAATTCTATAATTTTCGATTAAGATTGTGAAATTTAAAACTTTTTTTAGTTATAACATTTCAAAAAAACACAATTTAATATAAAAACAAAATCAAATATTTGTTTTAATTTTTGACACAACGTTAAAATATTTTACAGTGTTGTAAAACGTTTTCAAAATAAGACCACCTGGTATGAATTCGCCTTGGAATCTTCCCAGTTTTTTAGTAACTGAAAACTTTAAAAAATAACTATACAATCAAACAGCGTATCCAAACAATTAATATTTATTTTAAAGCAAACAGTGCGTTGACATATCTTGCTTTTCGTCGTCATTGCAAGGTGCAGATTACACTCACAACGTCAACAATAAATAAACAAAGAAAATAATTTTTCAAAACTTATTAACCAATAAAATAATGTATAATAGTTTTAAACAATTTAAACTAAACCGCTTATTCTGCGCGAGCCTGTATATTTATTTTTTCTTTTCTCTAATAATTAATATTTTCTTGCATGCGACTCGATCGAATTTACGTACATATGCACGTCACTATAGTATATTATTATATTCAAACTGCATAAAAAAAATATACATTATGTTTTTGTTGTAATACCGAAGCCACCTTAAGTAAATATACCATAGAAGAAGTGATATCCACATGTCAAAATGCTATGCAGTATATATATTTTATATTTTATAACCACGAAATAAAAAATAAAAAGCTTTTAGTACAATTGAGGTCAAAAAAGTACAACTTTTAAAGGTTGTTGGTACAGTTTTAAAATGCTCAATGCCATCTCTGGTACAGACAAGCTGATAAAACTCTTATCAACACAATATTTAAGAGCTCTCTTTTTTTCGAACTGATTGAATACAAACTTGTTCGCTCTTTTTTACGTAACATGTGCAGCAGCTGCAATAAAAACGGCTGGCGATAAAAAAAAACTTTGTTTCTATCAAGTAATAAATTTTCAGTAATAGGCGATTTATTTATTGTATTATTTAGGCGATAAAACGTATTTCCAGTTTGTCGTCCTAATTAAATTTAATGTACACTACTTTTAAGTCTTTTTTTTCTCTTGTGTTTAATCTAAAAGAGTGGGGTTAATGTGAACATGCTTAAAAAAAACGCTAAAATATCTATAGACACAAAACAAGACAATTTCATTGTGCATATGTGCGTATGTACATATGTACATTGATTATTTAAAACACAGCTGAGCTATGTATTGAACGTTGGTAGAATTAAGTACCAGAACAACAAATACAGCGAAAATGAAAATTTGTTTCCAAATTCATTAAAAACTAGATGACCCGTGCGAATATTTCGCACCGTTAGTTGTCATTTTTGTAACATAAAATGAAAATAATTAATAAAAATTTTAGTAACTTCAATACATTTTAAAATATAATTTTTATCAATGAAAATATTAATTTTTCAATTTCTAATTATTTTTCGTCATTAGTGTTAGAAATAAGCTTTAAAATGAGATATCATTCATTAAATTTGATGCGGTGGTATGGGAGATATTTGCAACCGACAAAAAAAAGTGCTTTAGAAATAATATATATGATGATTGTTTAAACAAAAATTTAATTGAGGGGCTTAAACATGGTGAAATAAATAAATTTTTAGCCAATTTTTATTACGGCCAATATCTTCTTGTATTTTAATTAAAATAATACAAAAAAAGCTTAAACACAAACAAATTACAACACAAAACGTGGACTTTTTTTAAACAAATAATTATAAGTAGAGTAGACAATTAAAACTGCAATATTCGGCTATTAGCAAAATAGATTAAGTTAATTTTTTGTTTAAAACACATTTCTCTATTTAAGCAGAAAATCATTTATGTATTTGTTAAGTACCTGATTTGGATATACATATGTACATATGTATGAACATTTTTGTATTTAGACAAAATGTTGTTATTTTTATTAAAACCTTTTATTTAGCTTCACTTCGGAAAATCAAATCTTGTAACGTTATTTTAACCACCTTATACTCAATGCAAATGGATGAAACTTTGCAGGCATACATATTCCCGATGACAATACACGAATACATGGGCGTAGCCGGGATAAAATCTAGGGGGGGGGACAAATTTTTTTTTAATGCTTTTTTGACCGCCTTATGCTCAATGCAAATGGATGAAACTTTGCAGGCATACATATTCCCGATGACAATACACGAATACATGGGCGTAGCCGTGATAAAATCTAGGGGGGGGGACAAAATGTTTATTTAAAATGCTTTTTTGACCGCCTTTTACTCAATGCAAATGGATGAAACTTTGCAGGCATACATATTCCCGATGACAATAAACGAATACATGGGCGTAGTCAGGATAAAATCTAGGCGGGGGGCAAAGTGTTTTTTTTTAAATGTTCTTTTTTAAGAAAAGCGTTTCTTAAAAAATTTTTTTTTATATGTACTTATTCTGTTTAAAAAATAAAAAAGTTTATAAAAGTAAAGAAAAATTCACTATTTCTTTTATAAATACCTTAACACATTAACAACAAATTAAACAAATGCATAAAACTGAACTTTACCCATGTTCTGTAACTTTATTGAAAACTTCTTGCATCGAAAAGATGTGAAACAAAATACCTATTCAATCGTTTTTCGAAAAGTGAGAAAAAAGTGGGTCTGTAACTCATGTCGAAAACTGTCAAAAGATATTAAGTCGACACGATATCAATGTCATAAAATTGCACTCGAAGCCGATGTGATATTGCAGACGTTGAGAACGCCAGTAACACAAATCGTTGACGGCGACAAAAATCAACTAAACTTGAAAATGGTTCAACGACGGCGGCGAAAATACAACCGTCGGCTGCAACAAATAAATAAAAGTGCGACTTTAATGTTGGTTGTTAGCAAACGAGCTTTGATAACATTCCTATATTTTATAAAAATGTTAAAAGAAAAACTATTAAACAATAAAAAAAATGTGCCAAGAACAAAATATTATTATTATTATTATTCTTTGTATTTTGCATTTTTAATTGTTTTTTAGTGTAAAAATTTTTTCTCGCCCCATTTTTATTCGTGAGTTTATTTGACAGCTCAAAGCGGCAACTTTTCTAATAAATATGTTACAGACACACTTTTTCTGTTAATTGGCGAGTAATTTCCTTACGTGACAGCTAGCACTCGTAAAAAAAATTTACAGACACAGTTTAGTGAGACAAACAGTTGTTTGATTTAATATATGGCATTTTTGTTTTATTTCACACATTTCAATCGAAAAGTTTCTCGACGCGAGAGTTACAGAACATTGCCACTGGTTGGGCTCCTAAGACAACCCATCATTAAATACGGTAGTTTAATATATGATACAAATTCAAGATGCAAATAGCTAATCCCGCCAATCCTGGGACTCGGGATATCAAAAAATCAAATTCCGAGATCCCCGGATTTTACGGGATCCCGAGATTTTTCAGGATATCAGAATTTTTTGGGATTTGGGGTTTTTAAAAAATTAAAAATAAATGCTTTTTATAGATATTTAAAAAAAGTCTTTAAAACAGGTTAACAAACAAAAGTAATTATTTTATTAAATAATTAAGTTATTATTTTTAAGTTAAGTTTAATGTTATATTGATTATTAAGTGAATAATTACGTTAAAAATATAATAAAATAAACAACGTCCGATTTCTAACAATGTGTTTATTGATTCAATTCAAAAATAATAACCGTAAAATCTATATTTAACTTAAATACCTCAGTTGATTCAAAGTCAATAAAAAAAATAATTAATATTGTAATTGAATAGATCAAGCTAGCAATTGCTTTATTTGTAAGATTCTATTAAAATGTTAATTAAATGAATTTAAATGAATAAATAAATTTGAATTCGAAATTATGTAATTAACAACATTTATTTCTTTAGTAAACCATAAAAATCATATTTTAACAAAAACAAATATTTATACCCACCCCCCCTAGTGGTAGAAATTATGTAGTGTATAAATCAGTGTTGCCACTTTGTGGGTAATTACCCGAATTTGGCATAATTTTTACTGTCGTGGGTAGAGCGTGGGTAATTTCTCTTAGGTATTATTGAGGTGTTATTTGAAATTCTTACTTAAGATACCCAAATAAAATCAAGTTTCGATTTCAGTGATGATATTTATTTCTTTTTAAAAATTGTTGATACAAAATACTCAGTCTTCTGAACCAAAGTCTCTGTTTCTTTTAAGGAAAAGACTTCAATCATTAAGTAAAACTGTTTTTAAAAGTTTGGTAATAAATGTCGCAAGGCGGACTCTTTTTAGATTTGGATAAATCGAAAGATTTAGAACCTGAAGTTTATTCAAAAAAGTTATTAAAACTACAAACTAGCCTGGGGGTAGAAATGTTTCCAATACTCCAACATATAATTAAATTTGTTTGTGTCTGGAGACTTTTAAATGCTTAAGTTTGAAAAATATTTAACGCCCCTAAAAGTTGTAAAACTGAATTGCGAAAGGGACAGTTGTATAAAACCCTGCAGGAATTTTGTTTACTACATAAGGTATAAAGGGTATCTTGTAAGACCATGAAACTTAATATGGTAGAAAACACAAAACAAATGAATTTTAATCGCAGATTAATACACCACACTACCATTTGAACGCATTGTAGACGACCAATCCTTTCGAGCATTGCTGGCTGCATATCACGAATAAAATGAACCATGTTGACCCTCCAAAACGTCAATTGTTTGTGCCCATTTAGGCAGGGAAACATTTGGAAGGGAAACATTTTATTTGGTAGCAAATTACGGGTGGGGAAGAGAGAATGGTTTTTGTGTTCGGAACTCGGCGACACGCTTTGTTCTCATTTTCTTTGTTGACATTTACTTTGCTTTTTGAGAAAAAAAAAAACAACAATATTAACAGAATGTTTCCGGCAACATGTTCGTATGTGTGACCGCGAATGAAAAAACGAAAGAGAATTCTAGATGTTTTCCTTCCAAATGTTCGCTCGTCTAAACTCAGACTTGCTTGAAGTGTAATTGACAGTTTAATTTCTCTAAATCAACACATTGCCTTCAATTGTGAAAAAATAAGTTGCGTCATTTAAATCATAAAGTCGCCTATACGTTGCGAAAATCGTTGGCTAATTTTCATAGTAAATTTGGATTATTCGGTGGCGTTCAAGCATGATGATGTGCCTGAGCAAAAACAGAGAGCAGTATGACAGTTAATTTGACAGCTAACCTTTCGTTAGCTATTTCGGTCTTAAAAATTACCCATTATAAAGGAATGGCAATGAACATTTTAAACCTTCCCTAGATATATGCAACCAAATTTGGAATTTAAACTCATTATATTAGGAGTTTTATTGTATGTTGGTTATTAATTGTTTTTAAGTCTTTAATGCTAATTTATTTTAAATTACAAAAAGATTGTTAAATGTTTAACTAATATTGATCTTCTTTCAATGAGTTTGTTGTGTTTTTGATTCTTTGTAAATGTCTTTTGTTAAAAAAAACTTCAATTTTATATCAGGTGTAATTTTATTTAAATCGGGTAATTTTGCTTGATCACAAGTGTAATTTTGAATATTTCTAAACTACACCAATTAATTTCGTGTAAACTCTCGGAAAACACTATAATAATCCTAACCGTGTAAAGAGTAAAGTTTAAATTTTGACTTTGGTGAACCAATGGAATGTTTCGTGCATTTCAAAAGATATTTTTTCTTTAATTAATGATCTTCTTAAATTATTTTCAGCACCTTTTTTTTCGTTTTCAATGACAATATTTACAGAGCTATTCAATATTGTGTTCCCTATCCTCTCAAGGAGGAATGTCATGATCAATTTCTTTTTATAAAAAAGGTAAAACAAAAAATTGAGTTAACAAATTCTGGATTTACTAAATCTCGGGATTTAATTTTTTTTCGCGAAGTCCCGGAAATTTTTTGTGATCGGGATTTCGGGATAGGCATCCCTAGGAAATTACAACTGGTATATTTTAAGCTAAAATTAAGTTACTTTGCTTGCTGATGTGTGCACGTAGAAAAAAAATATGGCTGGAGCTAACCATATTCTAAGAGCAACATAATATGGTTGGATTTTGCCAATCGTTATGTTTGCAGGTTACCATATTATGGTTAAAATCAACAAAAAATTTTCCGAAATCAACCATATTTTGGTAAATATTAACCATAATAATGATCTAAACTAACCATATTATGTTCAAAATTAACCATAATATGGTAAAAGTTTCCCAGAATTTTGACAAAAGTAACCATTTTATGGCCAGAATCAACAATAATATGGTCAATGTTAATAATGTGGTTATTTATTTCATCCATTTTTTCAATTTATTTTCAAATGTCGTATTATAATTTTATTTAATTTTGTATTACTGATAGGTGTTTTGTTCCACTTTAATCAAAAATCCCCTTTGATTCATATTCCAGCCAGTGACGACCTTCATTGCCATTTTTTCTGTTCTACTAGTTTATTTTACTTAAATTTATGTATTTTATTCAATAATTAAAATAAAATGAATGAGAATTTTAAACAAACCCAGTTAAATGCAAACGACCAGAATGTTGTTGCTCTTTAAACATATTTGTTATTATTATACAATGTTTTAAAATATTATATTATTGTTATTAAATATTAACCACTATATGTTTGGAGGCAACCATAATATGGTTATTGCTTTCCGATGGATGAATTTAACCATAATATGTTGAAGTGTATAGTGGAAACTTTCTTTTATTAATATATTATATTGTTGAATTTAACCATATTTAAAGTTTCAAGGGAGGCAAACACTTTTTTGTTAAATAGAAACAAAATATGATCAATCGTGAAAAAAGTTTTGTTTAAAACAACAAAAGTTTGTTTGTTACCATTGCAGGGATATGTTCTTTTTAACTATACTTCAACCATGATTTTTCTCTGCATGTGTAACACTTTCAGTATCGAACTTATATATTTTTTTTTTTTTTAGCTGCAAGAAAACTTTTGATGACGATAACTATGATTTGAAAGCCGAAAATACCAAAATGTGTTCACATATCTGTTCAGTAAGGTTTTGCAAGTCATCATGAATCGTTTAACGTTAGACCAACGCTCATAAATTGTGGAAATTTAATTTGAAAAAAAATTAAATCTGTTCGCGGAGTGCATAAAGCACATCGTCCATTTAACGGAGCATATTTTTAGTTAAATAACTACGTCATGAAGCAAAATTGCCGATGGAGCGAAGTCAATCATTAAGCTTACACGTCGTACACGCTCTTTCGAAATGAGCTGCCGTTACGTTGAAGTACCGAGCCATGCTGACTGAAATATTGTTTTCAAAAATGAATCAGCTAAACATCAACGACATTTGGTTCCAACAAGAGGGCGCAGCTTGCCAGACAGCGCGCTTAGCAATCGCTTTATTGCAAAGTCAAATTGATGATAACTTTATTTTTAGGGGTGTAACTGTTCACTAAAACCGTCGTTCGTACAATTTAAAACCTCTGGATTATTTTTAATGGAGCTTTGTTTAGTTATTGGTTTATAACGATTGTGAGTCTATGCCGACAAACCAAAAACTCTAGAAATATTGGAAGCCAATATTCAAGCCATCATTAACGCCATACGGCCAAATTTATTGGAAAAAGTAATCAAAAATTGGACTAATCGAATGGACCATGCAACTCTTAACCGCGGTTGACATGTGCCAAAAAACATATTTAAAAGATTAAAGCCATGAAATTATCTACCAGATTATAATAACAACAACATTTCTGTCTTGTAGTATCATTTTAAGATCTCAAGCAGCTAAAAACACCATATAAAACGTTTTTTTTTAAATAAAGTTTATTTAATCAAGAAATATAAATGTTTAAAACAACAAAAGCTTTTTTCGTAATATGTACATTTGTATAGTGTGAACATATCTTAAGTTAAAAAGTTTAGTTTTTACAAATTTTTAATTCGTTGTTGTAATGATAATTTTTAACTTGATTTTAGTTCAACAAGCGCACTCATTCCGATTACAACGAAAATTTTGCGGTTTCAATTCAATAACAATTTTACCACATTTTAATTCCTCCATAAATTGCAGTCTTTAAACTTTAATTATAGAAACTAACCTTCTCCCTGCAGTTACATAAATAACGCCTTTAGCACTTGACTTAAGCAGCGAAACACCTGAAGCTATTTTAAGAATTTAGTTTCAAAATTTTTTGCAATTTTTTCCGTTTATTTTAGTAAATAGCAGTTCGCACGTAGAATTCTTTCTGCAAGTATTTTGCTATGGAAACATTGTTTTGGGAAGTAAGCGTTTTTTCCATGAACATGGTTTCATCATGTGTACGTGGTTACTACAATTTTGTAATCATAATGCAACATAACGAAATTTATATTTATTGCATTTGATGAGAACTTTGTGTTGGCACAACTTCAATAATCGTTTCGGTCAAAGTTTACAAACTTTAAAAACAAAATATTTTAAACACAAATTGAGATAAAGCTTATAATAAACAGTTTTTATTGATACAAATATGTTTCTTAAAAGCGATTTTCTGTTAAAAACTCACATTTATGCCCGTAATTTCTACAAAAAGAAATCTAGCTGTGTATAGAAACCTGTGGTGTAAATGCTACCATATTTTAAAGGAAAACTGAAGGTAAAACCACGAAGGCCAAATAAACGTTGAAATAGGTAAAGGTAACTGTTAGGTACGAACACGGCCAGCTTTCTTTTAGTAGAAATTACGGGCATAAGTGTAACAGTACGATTTTTGAGTGAAAATATACTTTTGGTGTTAAACTTTTAACATTTTATAAAAGTACTTTAAGTTCGTATACAGAAAAAATTATTAGTAGTTTTTTATCAATTAAAAAAATTATTGTGAAAGTATTAAAACTTAATTAATGTGATAATTGAATCAATTGTTTTGTTTGTTGAACGAAAATTAAAAATATAATATTGATTTAATTAACATTTTAGTTGTTTTGAAATAAATTTTGAATTAAAATAATAATCAAATAACAAAAAATTATTTCGTTTGAAATCAAATAATTTAAACTTGTGAAATTGTTTTTGGAAATTGTCAAAATCAATCAACACATTGTTTGAAACGGCAAAGTTTTTTGTAACTTGTTTAATTAAAATTAAAAATATCATTTGTTGAAAAAAAAATATTCAAAATATTAAATTTTTACAATTTTTAGTAATCAATATAATCATTTTGGTAATAGGTGCAAAATCAACAAATGGGTTGCTTGATTCTATGAATTTTGAACAAATTTGGTGATTAGAGAAATTTTTTAATTTTTTCTGTGTATATAAAATATTTCCCACTTAACAGCAAAATAACTACCAACACATGTTCACACAATACTGCACAATGGGAATAGCAGATACAATTATCTATTTTATAACATCTGTAAAAGTGGACATGCGACATGTCTTTTTCGACAGTCAGGTTTCGTTATTTTTCTTTTTTGATTATTGCCGGTTCACACATGGCCAGTCTGACAAGTGCACTCTTGAGCTTTTAGGAGAGAAGGGAAAACTCTTGACGAGTCAAACTTGACGTGTGTGAACAGGAACTTAGAGACTAGAGACTTCTTTTAAAATAAACGCTTTTATGCATGTACATTAGTGTGACCGCAAGTTATATGGGCAATTTTTTTTTCGTATTTTCACTTGGAATGATTCCAAATATAAAAAAAAAATATATATAAAAAATTTTAGATCGTTTGCATAGTTATTAGCCGTGCCTTGAGCCCACAAAGTTTTCTAAAATTCTATTTTTTTCAATATGGGTCGCTTTAATTGTTGATTACTTCCGTAATTTTTATTTCAGAGAAAAACCTTATTTACAAATATTCTAGGGCTATATCTTATGAACAATGTTGCTCTGTATTAGTTTTCTTTAACATGAATATTTTATCCAGAAAAAACCAAATTACAAAATAACACCGAAATTTTCACATATATTCGCATTCTTTGCCTGGTGATTACACTACGTGACAAATTTTCAACAAAGTCGTGACCAAATAATTCTGACAGCTAATCTTTATGTAAAACTTTCCCCTGAATCCGAATATGAAGTCAGAATTGTCAAAAGTGTAACAGTGTAACAAAATAACCCATATTTGTGTTTTTAAAAAATATGATGTGACTGAAATGCAAATATCATCAACAATTTTGAACGGACTATGAATTTCTTTCTTTTTATTGAGAGGTTATAAAATTTATTAAATAACCATGGGTCGTTTGAAGAGATGAGTCATTAAATGGTTGAGTTATAGTGGACAAAACTTCATTATAAATTTTATGATTTTATTTTTTATTTTATTGGTTATTTAATAAATGTTATAACCTCTCAATAAAAAGAAAGAAATACATAGTCCGTTCAATATTGTTAAAGATATTTGCATTTCAGTCACATCACCTTTTTTAAAAACACAAATATGGGTTATTTTGTTACACTGTTACACTTTTGAAAATTCTGACTTCATATTCGGATTCAGCGGAAAATTTTACATAAAGATTAACTGCCAGATTCATTTGGTCACGACTTTGTTGAAAATTTATCAAGTAGTGTAATCACCACGCAAAGAATGCGAAGATATGTGAAAATTTCGGTGTTATTTTTTAATTTGGTTTTTTCTTGATAAAATATTCATGCTAAAGAAAACTAATACAGAGCAACATTGTTCATAAGACATAGCCCAAGAATATTTGTAAATAAGGGTTTTCTCTAAAATAAATATAACGGAAGATATCAACAATTAAAGCGACCCATAGTGAGAAAAATAGCATTTTAGCAAACTTTGTGGGCTCAAGGCACGGCTAATAACTATGCAAACGATCTAAAATTTTATATATACATATATTTTTTTTTTTCTAATTTGGAATCATTCTAAAGGCTCAGTTAGGCGAACGTTGCTGTACCCGTAATGTACCGCACCGTACTGTAAGCACGTTGGTGCACTTATAGAACGTTTAAAAACGTGTCATATGTTTTCCCATACATAAACAAAAAGCAATAGTATACATAAAACAAAACACGCAGTGATGGGAATCAAAAATGCTCAAATGGTGACCGTTGTGCAGAAAAGGTACCACGTGTTTAAATGGTATTAAAACAGTATTCTGGGTATGTAAAAAATTTTAATAATTTAATATTTTTATTAAAGATTTACAATAAATAAATTTGTATTTTAGCATGTATAAATTTTTAGCATATATATATTGTAAATGTGCATACACCAAACGAGGTTTTGATACCATTTAAAGTCTTGTATATGTTTCACATTTCCATTGTATGTGTATATGCATTTGTTTATTTTAAACATCTAAACATATGTATATTTGTATATTTGGAAATATGTTGTATTGAAAGTTGTTTTGTCGCAATTCCATAGATATACTAAAAAAAAAGTACAAAAAAAAAGAGCAAAATTACCCGCATTCAATGTAACAAACAAGCCGCCCATCACTGTCTTACAAACGTCACGTAACAACGGCATGAAATTCTATTTTATACAGATTGGTGCGTTGCAACTACGGTGCATTGCATTTCGGTAAGCTTTTGTGATGGGCGGCTTGTATGTTACATTGAATGCGGGTAATTTTGCTATTTGTTTGGTACTTTTTTCAGTTTATCTATGGAATTGCGACAAAACAACTTACAATACAACATATTTCCAAATATACATATGTTTAGATGTTTAAAGTAAACAAATGCATATACATACACATACACATACAATGGAAATGTGAAACATATAAGAGACTTTAAATGGTATCAAAACCTTGTTTCATGTATGCACATTTACAATATATGTATGCTAAAAATTTATATATGCTAAAATACAAATTTTTTTATTGCAAATCTATAATATAAATATTAAATTATTAACATTTTTTACATTCACAAAATACTGTTTTAATACCATTTAAATCACGTGGTACCTTTTCTGCACAACGGTCACCATTTGAACATTTTTGATTCCCATCACTGTGTGTTTTGTTTTATGTATACTATTGCTTTTTGTTTATGTATGGGAAAATATGTGACACGTTTTTAAACGTTCTATAATTGCACCAACGTGCTTACAGTACGGTGCGGTACATTACGGGTACGGCAACGTTCGCCTAACTGAGCCTTTAAGGGGTTTGCCAAGTGAAAATACGAAAAAAAATTACGGTCACCCTAATGTACATACATATTTAAAAATGAACATTCTTAGCTTTGTAATCTTCTATGTTCCCAGTAGGCCTCTAAACTACACGGTGCCTAACATAGACTACAAATATTTGTAAAATTCCATGTGGCACTTCCCATACAAAGAAAAAATAAATTTTATCTGTATAACGGTAACAGTAAAAGTTTCCAAATTTGGTACACATATTTTTGTAACCAAAAAAAAAAAAATGTGTCAAAACGTCAAAATCTGTGCTAAGTGAATATATTTTTCTCAATATTAGAAGAATGGTAACGCTAAAAGTTTAAAAGTTTTATATACAAAGCTTGGTTATTACAACTACACAATATCGATCAACAAATGGGCTGGAATGGAGAAAAGGACGTTGAACAACCCATACCCAGACAATAGAAATTTCTGTTTATCGTAAGAACGGCTACAATAAAGGTTTTCAATTCTGGATTAAATAGCATTGGCTTTTATTGTGAAAACGTTTCGTTGTTCGATTTTGAAAGACTCGAACAACAAAAAATGATCAGAACAAATGCCTTAAACTAAACCAACCAAATTCTATTTTTTAAAAAGACATTTAAAACAGTTTTTAGCTTTCTGCAGAAGTTTTTGAGTTATAGTTCTTTAAAATCAAACTTATTGAAAACTAAATTTTTTTTCTTTTTCTACAGAGAAAAAGCGCATACTCAAGCGCTTCAATTAGAGAGCTCTTATAAAGCATAAATGATAACGAATAAAACATACAAAAAAGCTGCTATTTAAGTGCTGACAACGAAGAGGGTTTTAAAGCGAAAAAAAAAATATATTATGGTTTACGAAAATGATTGAAAAAAGGCATTTAAACAAGTAAAAGCAGACATTAATGAATATGTTAATATAGTTAGCCCTTAAAAAAGCACTCTAGGAGCGCTTTGTTTGCATGTTAAAAGAAACGCTTACTGTCAGCAGAAAATAGTCCTCCAAACCGGGAACTCCCCATACAAAAATCAGGCATCCCATCAGCAGGTTTGAAGCGATTTGAGGTATGAATTCATACAGAAGGTATGCTCCTATTGGAGCACGTTTTTACTGGCTAAGTACATTAAAGGGTTAAACAACTCATTAGCGACGAAAGCATAACTTTCTTTGTTATGCAGTTTTTAGCACCATATATTATTCAAAGAATAATGTTGTTGACATGTGCTCGTTATATCATAATAACAGTGTAAATATTTTAAGTTCAAAAAAATACTAAATTATTTGGTGAATTACTTATATTTACTTAAATTTTTTTGTAATGGGTACTCGAATAAAAATAATTTATCGTTACCTAAAACGCAAAACGCCCTTACTTAAAAAATTTTAAATTAACTTTTTCATTGATTTTGATATAATTAAACCTCATTGTTTAACGCTTTTTTATGTTATTTTCCGACAAATTCGTTTTTTTTTATCGATTTAGCGATCTCAAATCAGTTTTTGGGTGTGTTAAAATTTTGCAATTTTTAGCGAATATAAGCCATGATCGCGATAAAAGCGATTACTCCTGTAGTTTTTTTGATTCTATACAGCTTTAACGATTTACAATAAATAGAAGACTTTGCTATCAGCACATTTTTGCGAATTTCCGCTAATTTAGCAATTTTTACCGAATTTTTGCCATTGCTTATATATTAGGGCCGATTTTGATTTTGAATAAAAGAAAAATTATTTTGGAAATTATTGTCATTTCTTTTTATTACGATAATATTGGTACACGCAGAGAAAAAATATGGTTGGGCATGGTTACGGCAACAACACTATGTTTAATGTAATAATATATTGTTGTCGTACACAAATAATTGTTATTTTTATTTAATATCAACAATATTATAGTTACTGTAAACATATCAATGTTTATCGCAATTATGAGTTTGAGTATTGTTGACCGAAAAATAATTATTTTTCTAACAACTTAATTATGATAACTTTCTAAACATATTATATTTTTCACAACCATATCATGATATTTAATAGCCATAACATGATAACTTTCTATACATTTATCATATTATGTTAAAGATGCAATCAAACTATTTTTACTCTAATCATATTATGTTAGCGCCATTTGTAAAATAATTTTGAAGAAATTAAGTTGTTTTTTTTATTTGTGAGCGGTTAAACAATTAAAAGATAAAATTCCATAAAAAAAATAAGTTTAAAGAAATTAAAAAATTAAAATATTAGCGGAGTTCATTCAAGTATTAGTGATGTAATATTGCAAATGCAAAATATCATAGTTTTTTTGTAAAATCCAACAACAAAACACACACAGAGATTTCGTTATATTTTATAAAAGTGCTACTATAATTCTGTGGTTTTCATGGGCAATCGCGTATGTCTTAAATCAAATTGTTCAGGAAAGCCGAAAAACCATTTTAAACTTTGTCATTACGTTAAAAAATCGGAATTGATCCATCTTTTTTCAAAAAAATTTAAAGAGTGTTTAAAATTAGGCAATATGGCAAAAACATCTTAAAATCGGAAAAAAATGGAAAAAATTGTAAAAAGCCACAAAATAAAAAATCGATTCAAAAATATTTAAATTTATTTTGTATTTTTATGACAGCTATGAAAGGTGCTGTATCATAATATGATTGCTTCTAAATTTATTATGATTAACATGATGATAATATGATTACTTCTTAGCTTATTATGATTAACATGACAATAATATGATTAATTGCTTAGCTTATTATGATTAACATGACAATAATTTGATTATTTCTTAACTTAGTATGATTAACAGAATAATAATATGATTAAGGGAAAAATATTATGATTTAATAGTACGGGTATATTTAGTCATAATATGATTAAATAATAATTTTAATATGGTGGCTACAATCATAATTCTTATCATAATATGTTGCTCTTAGAATATGTTTACCACAACCATGTTTTTTCTTTGCGTCAATTATGTGTGGAACAAAATATCGGCCAAATAGCCGCCGCGAAATCGGCGCACACCTTCATCTAATGCACAGTGGACGAAAACGTCAATCTAGCGTCGTTTAATTCAAATTTTAAATGTGGAATTGCGATTTTTTTTTGGTATTTTCGATAACCAATATTCACTCATAACTAATATATTCGAACTGCTGTGAGCTTTCAAATATAACATTTGTGTCAACAGGTGCAGCAAGAAATTTTCCCGCCATTTCATAAAGTGCAGTACGATCTCTGTGAACAGTATTTTCCTATTTGCCAAGTTAAGCGATTTTTTTTTAAGTTTGTGATATATATTTTAAAAATAAAAGTATTTATGGCATGTGTTTCATATATTTTTGTCACAAATGTCTGTAGAAAACAGCCTTCGATGTGTCGCCCGGTGAACTTTTGTAGAGCAGATCTTTTGTTGTCCAAAAGTGTCCGGTCCAAATCTTATTTATTTTTTTTTTTGTACTATTTCTTGTGAGTGTAAAATGTCTATCATCTTCTGTAACTTTTTGCGACTCTCATTTTTATTTCATCTTGTAGGTACAATGACAGTTTCAAAATGAGAACTTTTTTCTATACCGTATAGCGAAGCTGTTCCGTCTTAAAAATTTTGACAGTAGAAGACTCCATATTTAGGAACATAATTGACAAAAATAAACATAACGAAGGAAATAAAGATTGAATACTGTCAAGTTAGTGGAAAAATGGAAATATTGCAAAAGAAGATTAGCATATTTTGTGAGAAAAACAAAGAATGGTTAGAAGGAGAATTTGAGTTAATGCTTCAACAACTTCTACACAAGTTTGACGACCGCTAAGGAGTTTTCAGCTTGTACTGTTAAAAGAAAGGTCAATAAAGTTTCTTTATTAATAAATTTATCTTCGTGTAGCGAGCTAATGGCAGCAACTCGTTCTAGTCTTAACAGGAGAGGTATAAGATGCAGTGATGCAATGTGATTTCAATGTTGTATTCAAATGAAGTCACGGCTGCAAAAATTAAAAAAGTATTGAATATGAGATTCAACTACCTGTAAAATAGCTCCAGAAGATGCATTTGCTCCTTACATTGATGGAGGTTACACAGAACAGGCGTACAAATTAATGCAGGCTGGTGCCAAAGCACAAAGTGCCAACATTTACTCAAGATATGACGTTTTGAGACTAGCTTAACAGAGGTGCTATGCTAATGGATTATTGGTGACAGATTTGCCAGGCCTTGGTGGACCACACTGTTGCTAGAATCATTGCAGCACACCCACAATTATTCCGAAATATCAATACCAATGACAATCTTGAAAAATTAGTTGCAATTTATAAATGGGAATGTGATGGCAGTAGTGGACATACCACCTACAGGCAAATATATAGTGATGATATAAAGAATATGATCCACGAGTGTTTAGGTGCAAAGCCAATCTGGCAACCTCACGTGGTGAACAGACGGAGGTGGGAAGAGGTTGCAACTCAACAGCTGGTGTATGCAGCCACCTTCTATACGTTCGCCTTGTTGCTTTGTTCTTTTGTTTTTGCCGCCAGTTCTTTTGTTAATGTGAACCACAGAATACACAGAACTGTAAAAAGTGAGGTGTGAAACAGGCCCAAATCAGTTGCGAGGGCAGCTTTCGAAGAAAGAGACAGAAAGCTTTTTTTGGTAGTGAAGTGGCAAGGTGTAAAAACAGGCCGCAACAATCAACACAAATGGCGTGATCAAAATAAAAATAACAAAACACAGACCACGTTAAACAAATGCATTATTTCAACAAACGTTTTTTGTGCAAAAAAAATGTATTTAGTAATATTGTTTTGTCTTACATATAATGTTATTAACTTACTTAAATATTATTTACTCGTGTTGTGGTGAACTTAAAAGTTAATTTTTAAAACAGTTTTGTAAATAAATCTTAACTAAGTAAATTTGTGTTCATTGTATTGCGGCATAGAAGATGATGAAAAGAGAAATGCAAAAGGGCAGCTTTCTTTGAAAGAGACAAAAAAAAACGCAAAATCTTCCGTCTCGTGACAGTTCTGTGTATTCTGTGATGTGAACCAGTGCGTATCTGAACGGGAAAAGTATTTTGCAATCTAAGTAAGAAAAAAAACCTAATTTTTTAGCGAATTTAAGAAAAAAATTTTAGAAAAGAGAAAAAACCAACAAATAGTGAACGTATGTATGTATGTATATACCCAAAATAACTTGGTTTGAAATTATCAGTAAAACCTACTAAAGAATCCAAATCGTACCAAAAAAATTATTGTAAACATCAACCCAAATAACATAAAAATAAATATAAATAAATTTGTGCATTATACCTATGAAAAATTCATAGACGTTTTTATCTTTATTATAAAAAGAGAAAGAATTTAGTGACCTCGGTATGTTCCACCTACTAGCCTTGTAGCCTTGAGTGAAGATAATCAGGATAATTCCCACTGGGATATCATCTATCGGTACAAGTGCCAATCCACGGAGGTACTGTCCATCGTTATCAGCGCCAACCACGCCGACGAACAACGAATAGCCATCAACCGCAACCCAAACTCAGGAATCCCTCCAAAGTCGAGTCATAGCAGGTGCGTCTGTGTAATTGGGTAAGTCTCCCCCTTTTTTCTTTACTTATCTCACATCAACCCCCGTTTTCAACATAAGCTAGTTGGTCCCAAGTCGGGCGCCAACATTCTGGTGCTTCGAACCGGATCCGGGTCCGCTATAACCCGGCACTTCACCCTTTTTTTGAAATTTAAAAAAAATAATATTTAACATTTCACCCCCTAACTTAACCCCGCATGTGTTTACATTGTGCTACGTAAAATAATGAGTTAACTAGTTGGTGCAAATTACTGTTTGTCTTTTTTTTGCGTACAAAAAGAAGAAAACAAAAACCAACGGCACCAAGAAGAAAAAACTTTAAACATACGAACATACAAACATAAATACGTACATACATACATACTTATGTACACGTTGACATCAGCAACAGTTGATCTCGTTGATAAACAAATACGCATTACATGCAATAAGTAAAGAAGAAAAAAACCATTTGTTCAAGGTTTTTTTGTTTTTGTCAATTGACATTGAACTTGAAGAAAAGGGCTGTAGGAAATATCGCCCAAAGAAAAATCGCCCAAAAAAAAAAGTGAAAAATCGCCCAAAAAAATTGCATGTAAAATTGGGCCTGATTTCATATGAAAAATGGCCCAAAATTTTTGGGCTATTTATCGTTATTGTTGGGTGATTTTTCGTTTTTTAAATTTGGGTGATTTTTCATTATGAAAAATCACCCAAAAATGTTGTATGAAAAATGGCCCAAAAAAAATGGGCTATTTTTAAAATTCTACCATAATCTTACATAGCAGAGAAAACCATGTTTTATTATGGTTGCAAACAACAAAACTATTTTTCAAGATACTAATTTAACCATTATATGGTTGTCGGCGACAATGATTTGGTTAAATTAAACATAATGTCGGTAGAATTTTTTTAAAAATGGTTTTGTAGCTTTTTCTCTGGGTGTATATATTAAATATATACATATATATCGAAAATAAGGATTTTCTTTTCTATGGTATAACAAATACTGGCTTCGCTAACTAAAGCTTCTCTGTATCGCCGGCCTTCGGCCGGGCGCAAGAATTTTCTCCTCTATGGTATAACAAAAACCGACTTCGCTAACTAAAGCTTCTCTGTATAGCCGGCCTTCGGCCGGGCGCAAGGATTTTCTCCTCTATGGTATAACAAACACCGGCTTCGCTAACTAAAGCTTCTCTGCGTAGTCGGCCTTGTTCGGAAACAAGGCAGTTTTTCGAAGCTTTACTTAGCGAAACCGGTTTTTGTTAGACCATAAAAGAGAAAATCCTTGCACCCGGCCGAAGGCCGGCTATACAGAGAAGCTTTAGTTAGCGAAGCCGGTCTTTGTTATACCATAGAGGAGAAAATCCTTGCGCCCGGCCGAAGGCCGGCTATACAGAGAAGCTTTAGTTAGCGAAGCCAGTATTTGTTATACCATAGAAAATGAAATCCTTATTTTGGATATATATATTTAATATATACACCCGGAGTAAAAGCTATAAAAATATTTTATCCATATTATATTTAATTTAACCAAATCATTGTCATCGACAACCATATTATGGTTAAATAAGTATCTTTAAAAAAATCACTTGAAATTTTAACGGTATTTTAAAAAAAAATGTACACATTTTTGATTATAAGTTAAGTTACGTTATGACATGTCACCTAAATTTATATGAATAATAAACACTTCTTTGCAAATTTAGTAATTTTTTTTTTTTTTTGGGAAAAAATTAGTTTTTGCTTTTTGGGTCATTTTTCATTTTTTTTTTGGGCCCTTTTTCGTTTTTTTTGGGCAAAATTTCATATTTACCTTTTTGGGTCATTTTTCATGTTCGCTTGGGCGATTCTTCATTTGGGCGATTTTTCATTTTTTTTTTTGGGCCATTTTTCTTTGGGCGATATTTCCTACAGCCGAAGAAAAGAAGAACAAAAAATCAACCTGTATGTATGTATGGCTGTATAAGCAACAACAATAACACAACAGAGTACAGCGAGTCGTTAGTGGAGTTAAATGATTTGTATGAACATATGTACCTATAAACATTTTAATATAAAAATTTGTTTACATAACAAACAGATGCTGAAGTACATAAGTTATATGTACATTCATCATATACGAGGGTCAACCTAAAAACTGCTTACCCGCGAATCATTGAATTTAAGGAGTTCTTATTATAGAATTGAGAACAAATAATGCTATCGGTAAATAAATGACAATTGTTTATTATAAAACCCCCCATTTAAGTTTTTTGTACACACATGCAAATTTAACTAACCCCAATTATTATGATCATTTGTAAAACTTATTTATTTTATTAAAACCCCTATTCAATGCCCACCTATACGAGGTGCCATTGAAATCTTTGCAAATTAATAAAACCCCCTTTTCATTGGCTGCTTATAGGAAGCGCCATTGAAAATTTTATGAAATTTTTAAAACCCCAAGTCAGTGGTTCGCTTATACGAAGCGGCATTGAAAAATTTGCAAAATTATTAAAACCCCAATTTAATGGTTCGCTTGTACGAAGCGCCATTCAGAATTTTTTTAAATTAACCCCCCAATTCAGTGGTTCGCTTATACGAAGCACCATTGCAAATTTTTTCAAAATTATTAAACCATATATTCATTGGCCACCTGTACTAGGTGGCATTGAAAATTTTTCACAAACTAAAATCCATATTCAGTGGTTCGCTTATACGAAGCACCATTGAACATTTTTTTGAAATTACTAAACCCTATATTCATCGGCCGCTTATACGAAGCGCCATTGAAAATTTTCTCAAAATATTCATATAGGCTGAAATAGTGGCGATCTTTACGAAGTGTAACTCATCATAATCATTGTAATTATACTGCCTCTTCTACTATTGGACTTGCTATACAGCTACATACTTTATTATTGCTGTCTAATTCGTTCTCCGCGAAATTTCTGCCACAATGTCTTTGGTCAAAAAGGTTATTCGATCTTCTGATCGCGTTGTGGAATTTCAAAAGTATTTTAATGAGCTGCCAGAAGGCTCTCCTACGCGACGTTTGATGTACATGCGGCAATCACAGCAAAAATGGACGAACTCTGTGAGTCTTTGAAGGCCTAGGCTGGGAAAAGCTCTGCGACTAGGCCGAAGGAGACCGATGTCTCCGCTCATATATCGGTACCACCATGCGATACCGAAGTTTTTCGTGGCGACTACAAATCCTTGTCAACGTTTCGTGATATGCTCACGGCCTTGTATCGCCAAAACAACCGCTTATCGCCGGTTAAGAAAATGTGTGATCTGGTGAAAAAGACAGAAGGAGAAGGTCGAGAACTCCTCAAAACATGTCCGATGACTAACGATGGTTTCGAAATGGCGTGGCAGAACTTAGTTAATCGTTATGAGATTAAACGAATTCTCGTTAACCCCCTTTTACCAAATAAACAGGTCCCATAGACGTTTACAACGAACCATTAATGACTGCATCAGTAATCTGCCACTTCTAAAAGTCGACTCTGAAAGCTGGGACATAATTTTCATCTACATTTGTTCAACTTGTCTTCCGGAGGTTACCCTAAACCCATGGGAACAAACCCTGCCAAATTCATCCAACATTCCCACCTGGAAAGCATTAGATCGTTTTCTGTCCTCTAGATTTCAGACTTTGGAATCTGTCGCGGATATACGATCAACCAACAAATAGTGAACGTATGTATATACCCAAAATAACTTGGTTTGAAATTATCAGTAAAACCTACTAAAGAATCCAAATCGTACCAAAAAAATTATTGTAAACATCAACCCAAATAACATAAAAATAAATATAAATAAATTTGTGCATTATACCTATGAAAAATTCATAGACGTTTTTATCTTTATTATAAAAAGAGAAAGAATTTAGTGACCTCGGTATGTTCCACCTACTAGCCTTGTAGCCTTGAGTGAAGATAATCAGGATAATTCCCACTGGGATATCATCTATCGGTACAAGTGCCAATCCACGGAGGTACTGTCCATCGTTATCAGCGCCAACCACGCCGACGAACAACGAATAGCCATCAACCGCAACCCAAACTCAGGAATCCCTCCAAAGTCGAGTCATAGCAGGTGCGTCTGTGTAATTGGGTAAGTCTCCCCCTTTTTTCTTTACTTATCTCACATCAACCCCCGTTTTCAACATAAGCTAGTTGGTCCCAAGTCGGGCGCCAACATTCTGGTGCTTCGAACCGGATCCGGGTCCGCTATAACCCGGCACTTCACCCTTTTTTTGAAATTTAAAAAAAATAATATTTAACATTTCACCCCCTAACTTAACCCCGCATGTGTTTACATTGTGCTACGTAAAATAATGAGTTAACTAGTTGGTGCAAATTACTGTTTGTCTTTTTTTTGCGTACAAAAAGAAGAAAACAAAAACCAACGGCACCAAGAAGAAAAAACTTTAAACATACGAACATACAAACATAAATACGTACATACATACATACTTATGTACACGTTGACATCAGCAACAGTTGATCTCGTTGATAAACAAATACGCATTACATGCAATAAGTAAAGAAGAAAAACAAAAAAACCTTGAACAAATGGTTTTTATTTGTTCAAGGTTTTTTTGTTTTTGTCAATTGACATTGAACTTGAAGAAAAGAAGAACAAAAAATCAACCTGTATGTATGTATGGCTGTATAAGCAACAACAATAACACAACAGAGTACAGCGAGTCGTTAGTGGAGTTAAATGATTTGTATGAACATATGTACCTATAAACATTTTAATATAAAAATTTGTTTACATAACAAACAGATGCTGAAGTACATAAGTTATATGTACATTCATCATATACGAGGGTCAACCTAAAAACTGCTTACCCGCGAATCATTGAATTTAAGGAGTTCTTATTCTAGAATTGAGAACAAATAATGCTATCGGTAAATAAATGACAATTGTTTATTATAAAACCCCCCATTTAAGTTTTTTGTACACACATGCAAATTTAACTAACCCCAATTATTATGATCATTTGTAAAACTTATTTATTTTATTAAAACCCCTATTCAATGCCCACCTATACGAGGTGCCATTGAAATCTTTGCAAATTAATAAAACCCCCTTTTCATTGGCTGCTTATAGGAAGCGCCATTGAAAATTTTATGAAATTTTTAAAACCCCAAGTCAGTGGTTCGCTTATACGAAGCGGCATTGAAAAATTTGCAAAATTATTAAAACCCCAATTTAATGGTTCGCTTGTACGAAGCGCCATTCAGAATTTTTTTAAATTAACCCCCCAATTCAGTGGTTCGCTTATACGAAGCACCATTGCAAATTTTTTCAAAATTATTAAACCATATATTCATTGGCCACCTGTACTAGGTGGCATTGAAAATTTTTCACAAACTAAAATCCATATTCAGTGGTTCGCTTATACGAAGCACCATTGAACATTTTTTTGAAATTACTAAACCCTATATTCATCGGCCGCTTATACGAAGCGCCATTGAAAATTTTCTCAAAATATTCATATAGGCTGAAATAGTGGCGATCTTTACGAAGTGTAACTCATCATAATCATTGTAATTATACTGCCTCTTCTACTATTGGACTTGCTATACAGCTACATACTTTATTATTGCTGTCTAATTCGTTCTCCGCGAAATTTCTGCCACAATGTCTTTGGTCAAAAAGGTTATTCGATCTTCTGATCGCGTTGTGGAATTTCAAAAGTATTTTAATGAGCTGCCAGAAGGCTCTCCTACGCGACGTTTGATGTACATGCGGCAATCACAGCAAAAATGGACGAACTCTGTGAGTCTTTGAAGGCCTAGGCTGGGAAAAGCTCTGCGACTAGGCCGAAGGAGACCGATGTCTCCGCTCATATATCGGTACCACCATGCGATACCGAAGTTTTTCGTGGCGACTACAAATCCTTGTCAACGTTTCGTGATATGCTCACGGCCTTGTATCGCCAAAACAACCGCTTATCGCCGGTTAAGAAAATGTGTGATCTGGTGAAAAAGACAGAAGGAGAAGGTCGAGAACTCCTCAAAACATGTCCGATGACTAACGATGGTTTCGAAATGGCGTGGCAGAACTTAGTTAATCGTTATGAGATTAAACGAATTCTCGTTAACCCCCTTTTACCAAATAAACAGGTCCCATAGACGTTTACAACGAACCATTAATGACTGCATCAGTAATCTGCCACTTCTAAAAGTCGACTCTGAAAGCTGGGACATAATTTTCATCTACATTTGTTCAACTTGTCTTCCGGAGGTTACCCTAAACCCATGGGAACAAACCCTGCCAAATTCATCCAACATTCCCACCTGGAAAGCATTAGATCGTTTTCTGTCCTCTAGATTTCAGACTTTGGAATCTGTCGCGGATATACGATCAACATTCTTGAATCCTCATAGCCCACCCAAAGCTCATCAATCCAGTAGCCATTATAAGCAAAATTACGCTCAGAATAAGAAAGCGCAAAGTTTCAACACTAATGTTTCAACGACAAAGGACGGCACGTGCCTCCTTTGCAACCAAAGTCACCCTCTTAGGCTGTGCGCTAAGTTTATTGCTTTGTCCGTTGACGCACGATACAACAGGTTAAACAACAAAAGCGATGCACGAGTTGTTTAGGTACCTCACATGGGTATAAAACCTGCAAAAGTCGTTATGTGTGCAATGTGTGTAAAGCTAAACATCACTCATTACTACATTGAGTCACTCATCAGGAAAAAACGCCTACTTCCCCTCAAGCGAGTTCTAACCCACCTACTGCTGAGAATCATAATGCAAATACCCCCCCTGAAAGGTTGAATACGAACCACTCTACCTCAGCAGAAGTACGAAATCTTAAGTTTAGGTCTTTTTCTACACAATTACAAGATAATTCATCCGCAGTTGTCCTTGGTACTGCTCTGATAGATGCCTACAAGGATGACCTTAAGTGTACCGTCCGAGCCCTCATAGATTCGGGATCAGAGGCACCCTTCATTTCTAAGAAACTACACCCAACATATTATGTAGTTAAATTCAAACGAAAATTCATTTTAAAAAAATTAAAATTCATTTAAAAAACGGATCATTTACATTTCATTTAAAACAAAGGATTTTTTTATTAATTTCTAAATTTTTTATTTATTGAACATCATATTCCTTAAAATTGAATAGTTTTTACTTTTAAAAAATATATTTTAACTGACAAAAATCAAACTACATAGCAAAATAAATACGGGAAAACATTATTTTTTGGTAGTTTGTTTTTTGAATAACAAACATAGATGTTAAAAAATAAAATTATTCGTAAAATAACTATATTTTTATTCAATTTTAACAGTACGGAAAACGAATTTAATAACCCACAATCAGTTACTGTAATAATTTTATGAGTGTACAAACTTAGTAAGGACTTGATACTCGGCCATCACGGGCAAAAATTCATGTGTTAAACTTCTACGCACACATTCGGACGTACTTGTCGTTAAGTAACTCACCGGTCCACTCTCCTACTACCCTCCGACTGCGCTTAATAATGGCAACCTTTCAAAGCTGCAACTGGCGGATCCATATCGCCATCAATGCGTGGAAATTGACATGCTTTTAGGTGGAGACGTATACCAAAAAATAATTCAAGATGGTCTCAAATGGGACAACCAACAATCCCTGGTAGCACAGAAAAAGGTAGCTAAAAGTCGGTCTAGGATAGGGCTGCCAGATATTTGAACCTATCAACCAGGACACATGGAAAAATGGATAAAAAATTATACCAACAGAAAAGTTTTTTTTAATACATATGTATGTAGTATTTCGCATCCTAAATACTAAAGGGTCACAACTCAAAACTTTTCAAAAATTACTTTTTTTCATAAATTAATTCTCATAAGGCATAGCAAACTTTCTTCAAATTGGACTTTTTTAATAAGGAAACTAATTTTTTTTTAATATTATCACCATTTTTACATAAACAGTTTTTTTTTTGGTCTCCTGAAAATTTAAGAATTTTGAGTTGTTACCTTTTACTTTTTAGGGTGCGATATGTAAAAACCATCCAGTTTTTATTTTTAAATCCAACAATATATAGAAAAAACATTAACTTGTACATCATGTACATAAAAACCATGAAAAATAATAAAAAGTTGAGCTTAAACTAAAATAATTTTCAGAAGATTGCACTTTTCTAGAACTGCATTTCGGTCTTTGATATAGTTCTAAAACAGGCAGCATGTCATATTAAAATCAAACTTACATTGAATAATACTCTCCAGTGATTCAGTATTTAACGAGTTTCTTTCTTTAGTCCATTGAGCAGACTAGGTACTCAACTTGAAAAAAATCAAACTCTTTTGATTTTTGTTCAACCAACTGGACAACTGTCAAACTAATCAAAAAAGCCATACACGCTTTGATTTGGACAACGACCGACTCAGTTTACAATTGAATTGAAACGTGTATGGGCGCCTTAGAGAAAGCAATTTGTTATCGGTTTTCGATTACTTATAAAAGTTGTTTACACGGTATAACTTTTTACAGCCACTAGTTGAAACAAAATTTGAAAGAGGATTGACTATCATCTATTGAAAGCTTTTACCAGCTTTACACCAGAAAACAGTTGAATTTAATTAAAGTTCTTTATACAATTACCTTATGTTAGCAGTGTTATAACAAAAATCTTAACCTTTATTAACAACTAAAGCAAAAAACTAATTTGTTTGTCTTGACCTGTACAAAAAACCAGGACAATTTAATATTGGACCAGGACACCAGGACAAGAAGTCTAAAACCAGGACAATCCTGGAAAACCAGGACGTATGGCAGGCCTAGTCTAGGAACGCCGTACTTTAATGCCGTGGGCCTGAATAACCAATTTCAGCGTTTTTGGGAGCTCAAAGATGTCCCGAGAAGAGCAAAGTCATCCCCGGAGGACCTATACTGTGAGGAACTGTACGAGTCAACTTCATTCCACTCTATTGACGGTCGATATACTGTATCACTCCCCTTCAAACGAGAGCTTCCTGAAAATCTCAAGGTACGACAATCGAGAAGTAGCGCCATAACTCAATTTTTGCGAAACGAAATAAAATTAATTAATAATCCCCAAATCAAAACCGAATATGTTCGGGTAATAACCGAATACTCTACCCTCGGTCAAATGGCGGTTTTTCCGATACGTTTTTAACGCGGACATAGAGAAAATGTACCGGCGAATATCAGTTAATAAATCTTACATCCCCTTTCAGCGAATCGTCTTTCGAAATACAGTCACCTTCGGTGTAAACTGTGCCCCTTATTTGGCAATCAGAACTTTGCTGAAACTGGCAAAAAAAATTAAACCACCTACCCCAATGTATCGAAAATCTTACGAAAGCTGCTGATAGCCCATACGCTATCAGCGGCTAGGTTCACGCTTCGTAAATGGATAGCCAACAATGAAGTGCTGCTCCAAGGTCTACCGGTCACACATTTGTTACATGGGGAATTTCTTAAGCTTTCTGACTCTAGTACTACAAAAACATAAGGGCTCAGGTGGAACGCTGGAAGTGACCACTTCTACTTCAAACTTAAGTCTAATCCCTACCGCGACTTAACCACAAAACGATGTCAGAAATCGCAAAGTTATTCAACCCAGCGGGTTGGTTATCCCCAAAAATAATCGAACTTACTGGGATGAAGATCTAAATCCTAGTACCCTATAGCAGTGGCATGATTTTCTCGATGACTATGTAAAACTAGAACAAATAAAAATCCCCCGTTTTATCGACTTCGACCCCTCATATAATGTTGAGCTACATGGTTTCTGCGATGCTTCGGAGAAAGCATTCGCGGCAGCCATTTACATACGTTCTGAAAATCAAGGTTTTGTATCTACCCACCTTTTGGTCATGTTTGTTTCTCTTCCCCGCAAGGAGTTGTGTAGGGCAGAGCTGCTGGCAACTATGATAGATTCAATTCAAGGTCAACTCGAACTTATCGATTATAAACTTTTTCTATGGACCGACTCGACCATCGTGCTAGCATGGCTGCAAAAACCTGCTCATAAATGGAAGACGAATGTACAAAGTAGAGTCTCGTCTATTACTGAAAAAGTTGGGAAAGATGCGTGGTCGCACGTCGACTCCAAAAACAATGTAAGAAAGAACAGTTTGGACGTTTACCGCACTAGTCGACAACGACGATATTCTCGACAGATTCTCTAATCTTCCGCGAGCATTGAGGGTTATCTGCTACATCTTTCGCTTTTACAACCGCATAAGGCCCAAATTAAAATCTGATACTATAGCGCCAGAAGAGCTCTCAGCCAAAGAAATACTTTTCGCAAAAAATCGGTAATCGCCTGCCAAAAGCTTAACTTTGCCGAGGAGTACGCCCTCCTTATTGAAAACTAACCACTGTCACGAAAAAGCGATCTTTTGACCCTTAATCCCTCTATTGACTCTAGAGGATTAATGAGAGTCAAAGGGGTTAGCTTTCTCCCCTACATTAAGCTTCGACGAACGTTACCCCATTATACTCCCCTACCATGCACGTTTTACGCGATTATTTTTAACTTATATACATAAGTTTTCACTGCATGGCCAAAATGCACTTTTACACCGGCTTACCCGACTTCGCTATTATGTCCCTTAACTTAAGACGCTGATGATATCAAAATGTATCAAATGTGTAAGAGAAAAACATCAGCTTAGTCAACAAATCGTGGCTGCATTACCCCCCGAGCGCAAAAGTTTGACGCGCCCGTTTTATCATACAGGAGTTGACTTTGCCGGACCCTTCGCCATAAAGTCTTATGTGGGTTGCAGGTGCAAGGTCACGAAAGGATACGTGCTGGTTTTCGTATGTTTTTCCACCAAAGCAGCTCATCTGGAGACCACCGGAGATATTTCAACACAAGCTTTCCTAGCCGATTTCGCCCGGTTTTTCCTCAAGACGAGGTACACCTCATACTATGTATTTCATGGAATTTCATCCCCACATGGGCGGACTCTGGGACGCTGGAGTGAAAAGTTTCAAGTCTCATCTCAAGAAACTGTGTCATACCCAAAGCGTCACATATGAAGAGTTCAGCACCATGCTCGCACGCATCGAGGTGTGTTTGAACTCCAGGCCTCTTAGTCCGATGAACGAATAGCGACACAACCTATGCGCCTTAACCCAGGGTAATTTTTTAATCGGAACCCCCCTGTTATCACCCTCTGAACCTGATTTAGCGAGCCATTCCATCAGTTATGTAACAAAAACTAAAAATACTGCACCATCAGCTTGCTCGTCGCTGGAAGGAGGAGTACTTAGTCGAGCTCCACAAAAATAATAAGTGGAAATATCCCCAAAGAGATTTTTCTAACGCCGATCTCGTCGTTGTCAAACATGACAATTGAACTCCTAATCAATGGCGTCTAGCACGCATTGAAAGGATTTTGCATGGCTCGGATGATAGAGTAAGAGTTGCCGAAATACGCACTGCCAACGGCATTGAAACCCGACCTATTGTCAAACTAGTTTTACTTCCGCTTTCTCCGTCCGCCTGACAATTAATTTTTTCCCATTATATATTTCTTATTACAGAAATTAAGCGTCCACGCTACCGTGATAGCGCTTCACTCCTGGAAGAGCGCAAGGACGTCCGCCGTTTAAAGGCGAAAATCCCCGATTGTAAAATATGCCGTAAGGATCACCCCCTCCGCAAAGGCGTACAATTTTAAAACATGTCCTTATCAGAAAGGAAAGATGTGGTCGCTCGACAAAAATATTGCAGAAACTGTCTTGGGCATTCTCACCTTACCCCAAAATGCTGCAGCATGGAACGATGCAAGAACTGCAATGGCAACCACCACGCTCTGCTTAACCCCCCGGCTATTACCAGAACTCCCAATAATGCCAGTCTAGCTGATGCTCGTACCGTAACACCCACCGTTCTTTTTAAAATATGTCTTACGGAAGGCTGGAGACTAGTCCGCGGTCTGATCAACCCCCCGCTCCAACGAGCTCCATCGCAACGTTTTTGGTGGATAGGTATCACCTGCCCTTTGAGAGGTACGAGTCTGAGAAATGGTGCCAAATCTCTATGCGAGCACGGTTTTGACCAAGCAGGTTTCATCACGATCAGGGCTCGTGTATCGTCTAGTCTGCCAGAAAAGATCCCAGCGAAGAAGCTGGATCGGAGTGTCTCTGATACGTACCGAAACTTAAGGCTGGCTGACCCTGAATTTTTTGAAGGACACAACATCAACATCATCATGGGAGCAGACGTTTACCCTCGCCTGATTCGTAGCGTTTTGCAGTTTCCATCCTCTGGCTCAACACCACTAGCCTAAGACACCGCACTAGGATGGTTCATCATCGGCAAGTTTGACTAGGGCATGAAGAAAATATGGTCTGAAGGACCCAACACATCTAACTTTTTTTTATTATTATTATTAATGAATTTCTACAAATATTTCTAACCCATTATTATTGAATTCTGGATTTATTACATTTAATTATATTGTAACTTTTATTGCACTTCCTTTATATTGGTTTTTTCTGCTATCACTAATCCACTATGTGAACCAGTGCGTGTCTGAACGGGAAAAGTATTTTACAATCTACATGCAGAGAAAAAATATGGTTGGGCATGGTTACGGCAACAACACTATGTTTAATGTAACAATATATTGTTGTCGTTCACAAATAATTGTTATTTTTATTTAATATCAACAATATTATAGTTACTGTAAACATATCAATGTTTATCGCAATTATGAGTTTGAGTATTGTTGACCGAAAAATAATTATTTTTCTAACAACTTAATTATGATAACTTTCTAAACATATTATATTTTTCACAACCATATCATGATATTTAATAGCCATAACATGATAACTTTCTATACATTTATCATATTATGTTAAAGATGCAATCAAATTTTTTTTACTCTAATCATATTATGTAAGCGCCATTTGTAAAATAATTTTGAAGCAGTTGTGTCGTTTTTTTATTTGTGAGCGGTTAAAAAATTAAAAGAAAAAATTCCATAAAAAAATAACTTTAAAGAAATTAAAATATTAGCGGAGTTCATTCAAGTATTAGTGATGTAATAGTGCAAATGCAAAATATCATAGTTTTTTTGTAAAATCCAACAACAAAACACACAGAGATTTCGTTATATTTTATAAAAGTGCTACGATATTTCATCAACATTCTAAAATCGAACAAATGGACACACGCGGTTGCCCATGAAAACCACAGATTTTTCATTTGCTCTTTTGCAAGCCTTATATTGAACTCCGCTATTTTATTAACATTAAGAAAAATTGTAAAAAGCCACAAAATAAAAAATCGATGCAAAAATATTTTAATTTATTTTGTATTTTTATGACAGCTATGAAAGGTGCTGTATCATTATATGATTGCTTCTAAATTTATTATGATTAACATGATAATAATATGATTACTTCTTAGCTTATTATGATTAACATGACAATAATATGATTAATTTCTTAGCTTATTATGATTAACATGACAATAATTTGATTACTTCTTAGCTTAGTATGATTAACATAATAATAATATGATTAAGGAAAAAATATTATGATGACATATTACGAGTATATTTAGTCATAATATGATTCAATAATAATCTTAATATGGTGACTGAGGAGATCGAGTGGTTGCGATCGAAACATGTCATGGTAACCTGCCGGCCGGGGTTCGAGCCCCAGCCACGTCAAGAATGAAAAGATTATCAATAACAATTTTAATTAATTTTCATGTTGTAAAATTCCTTTCTTCATAAAAATAATTTAATGAAAATTAAATTAAATGAACTTAAGCCTAATTAAAAATTTGGATTAAAAACCATAAATAGTTCAACAAAGTAACCACAATACTAATTATTGTTAAAGCTAAGGCCAGTTCCGTCTCTACCATAAGGGCACACGGGGCCCGTGCCCAGGGCCCCGACCTCATGGGGGCCCCGAAATGCCGATATATTCGATTACACGAAAGAAAAAAGTTAAATATTTTGTATTTTTCTGGTGATTTTCAGCAATTTTTTTTGTTTATTTCAAAAACAAAAAGGGATAGAAAAAAATTCAGCGAAACTTAAATAAACAAACACTAACAAATACTAAAAAAATTTATTTTTGCGATTTTTGAACTGTATTTGGCGATACAAACAAAAAAAATCTGGCAACCCTGACTGGTGCAGATAGTAATAGTTTACATTGTGTATATTTAAGGGATTTCCCGTGTAAGGCGTGTAAGTGTTTAATGTGAATTATTGAACTTATTTAAAAGAAGTATTTATTAGTTTGACGTCTTAGTTGTAAAAACTTGTCTAGTATATTGTTTTATAATTAATTAAATTATGTCGAAAAGAACATATTTAAGTGGTTCACAAAAAAGAAAAAAAGTTCTAGCCCAAAAAGAAATAGCCGAAAAACTTTCTAAGGTCACTTCATTTTTTAAGGTGGAAGAAACAAACAGAATGACTGATTCTTTGCCTTCATCATCTCAAGATCCGGTTACTTTCGAATTTCAACGGGAAAAAGAACTTACGTCTGCCAAAAGTGATAATATTATGCAAGTTCCAGATGTAGAGACAGTAACAGGTACATTAGATGCTGAATCCTCCAATTCAAGCTTCTGTGACTTATTATTTACGAGCATAGAAAGTGTATCTCCTGATCCTGGTACGTACTGTGATGAAATTGTAACGGAAGAAGTACGCGATATTTGGACTCAAAAAGGGCCAGAATTTTTTCAAAATAAAGAGTGTGACTTCTCCAAAACTTCTAAAATTTTTCCAGATTCAAGCAGTAAAACAAAAACTAGATACTTGACTAAAAATATGTTCACCCGTATATTGACGAATGGTGAGTCTTTAGAAAGAAAATGGCTCCTATTTTCACCGTCAAAGAACTCTGTATACTGTTATTGCTGCCGTCTATTTAATACTACTACTGGTATTGGTCATAATTTGAGTTCTCCAAATGGATATAAAGACTGGAAACATATAAGTAATTTATTAATAGAGCATGAGAACAGTTCACAACACAGGGAATCAATGATGAAATATGTCGCAAGAAGCAAAACTACTGGGCGAATTGACAGCGAGTTTTTGTTCCAATATAAAACACAAGTCAATTATTGGAATAATGTACTTAAAAGAATTGTTGCAGTAGTGAAATTTTTGGCATCCAGAGGACTTGCTTTTCGTGGTGATAATGAAATATTAGGGTCTCAAAATAACGGAAATTATTTGGGATGCTTAGAAGTAATTAGTGAATTTGATCCTTTTCTTGCTGATCACATGCGAAACTGCGGAAATAGTGGAAAAGGAAATACATCATATTTTTCTGCAAATATTTGTAATGAAATTATTAATATAATGGGACAGCAAGTGCTAAAAGCGATTGTAAATGAGCTAAAAGCTGCAAAATACTACTCTATTAGTTTGGATTCTACACCAGATCTTTCACATGTTGACCAACTCACCTTTATCGTTAGATACGTCAAAGACGGAGAGCCTATTGAGAGATTTTTGCAATTTTTGCCTATGGAAGAACATAATGCTCAATACATAGAAGGTTCCATTTTAAACTTTACTGAAAGTCTTGATATTCCTATAAAAGATTGCCGAGGGCAGAGTTACGATAATGCATCAAATATGGCAGGAAAGTATTCTGGTGTTCAGGCAAGAATAAAAGAAAAATGTGAACTTGCCATTTTTGTTCCATGTGCGGCACATTCATTAAATTTGGTAGGTGTTGAAGCTGTTCAATGTGTTTCAGATGCAGTATCCTACTTTCAATTTGTCCAAAAATTATTTAATTTTTTCTCGGCTTCGACCAAACGATGGAAAATTATGACAGCGAATTTGGGAACAAATAAAGTTTTGAAGTCTCTCCCGGATACTAGATGGTCTGCACGTGCTAATGCTATTAATGCTTTGAAAAATGGTTATTTTCATATATCGGAAGCTTTAACATCAATTGCTAATGACATCAATCAACCAGCAGAAACAAGAAACGAAGCTCAAGGCCTAGCCAAAAAAATGGAAAAATTTGAGACTATGCTTCTAACGGAGATTTGGGATGATCTTTTAGGAGTTATAAACAAAACAAGCATAAGTTTACAAAAAAACACTTTGACACTGGACGTTGCAACAAAACTTTACGCATCTTTAATCGGTTATGTCAGTAACGCACGCGATAATTTCGATCAGTACGAATCGGCCGCTAAAGAAAAAAAAGCCCAATGTTGACTATAAAGATATGTTTGAAAGAAAAAAATTTCGCAGCACACGTCTTACTTTTTTTGACGGATCAGCGGAGACTGTACAGTTAATTGGCAAACAAAAATTCCGCGTAGAAACGTTTATTCCCATAATTGACACACTACATGCTCATTTAAAAAAGCGTTTTGCAGCATACTAAGAAATTGATGAAATTTTTTGTTTTCTTTCTCAATTAATAACAATTGATTCTGACCAGTTGTCAAAAAAATGCAAAGAATTTGCCGAATTCTACCACAAAGACATTAATGCTAAGGAGTTCATATCAGAATGTTTCCATTTAAGGCAATACCTCAAGAACATAGCAACGGAATCATCGGATTTAAGTATCTCAGCATTACATAACCTAATAAAGTCCGATAAGTTAGAAGAAACTTTTCCAAATGTTGAAGTTGCTACAAGAATATTTCTTTGTTTAATGATCACTAATTGTAGTGGTGAGCGTTCATTTTCACGGTTAAAGAGAATAAAAAATGAATTACGAACGTCTATGTTACAAGAGCGCCTAACTAACTTGTCAATTATGTGCATTGAAAGTGATATCCTTCAAAAAATTGATTTTGAGGATATAATAGAAGATTTTGCAGCACAGAAATCCCGAAAAAAACCTTTAGCGTAGCCAATTTAAATCAGAAAATAAATACCTAGGTTATATTTCTTATAACATTTAATAACATGTATTAAATTTGTATTAAACATAATAAATTAAAAATCATAACAAATAATTCTTGTCATGAGTTTTTTTTACTTTCCAGTGGGGCCCCAAATTATTTTGTGCCCAGGGGCCCCGACATGCCTGGCTAAGGCACGAGCTCTATGTGTACATTTGTCCTTCAAGTTGTGCTGAAAAAGGTCAACGGAAAGAAGAAAGACAAAATGAAAAAACAAAATGTACTTGGACTTCAAGAAAAATTCTTGACAAAAGTACGAAAAAACAGAAGTAAGGAAAAAACATGTTAAATCAATTAAAGTGGATAACCATTCGGGAAAGCAAATTTCGATCTACCAAATGTTAAAATACAATTTGGTTTAAGGATTGATGTTTGACTATTGACGTCAGCAGTCGTCGATGGCTGCGAGTGTAAGACGGCAAATCCATCTGAGGAGATCGAGTGGTTGCGATCGAAACACGTCATGGTAACCTGCAGGCCGGGCTTCGAGCCCCAGCCACGTCAAGAATGAAAAGATTATCAATAACAATTTTAATTAATTTTCATTTTGTAAAATTCCTTTCTTCATAAAAATAATTTAATGAAAATTAAATTTCATGAACTTAAGCCTAATTAAAAATATTAAAAATTTGGATTAAAAACCGTAAATAGTTCAACAAAATAACCACAATACTAATTATTAATATGGTGACTACAATCATAATTCTTATCATAATATGTTGCTCTTAGAATATGTTTACCACAACCATGTTTTTTCTTTGCGTGTAAGTGAGAAAAAACCTAATTTTTCAGTGAATTTTAGAAAAGAGAAAAAACCAACAAATAGTGAACGTGTATACCCAAAATAACTTGGTTTGAAATTATCAGTAAAACCTACTAAAGAATCCAAATCGTACCAAAAATATTATTGCAAACATCAACCCAAATAACATAAAAATAAATTAACTTATAAATAAATTTGTGCATTATATGAAAAATTCATAAATGTTTTTATCTTTATTATAAAAAGAATTTAGTGACTTCGTTATATCCCACCTAGCCTTGTAGCCTTGAGTGTAGATAATCAGGATAATACCCACTGGAATATCATCTATCGGTATAAGTGCCAATCCACGGAGGTACTGTCCATCGTTATCAGCGCCAACCACGCCGACGTGCAAGGAATAGCCATCAACCACAACCCAAACTCAGTAATCCTTCCAAAGTCGAGTCACAGCAGGTGCGTCTGTGTGTTTGGGTAAGTCTCCCCCTATTTTCTTAACGTATCTCACATCAACCCCCGTTTTCAACATAAGCTAGTTGGTCCCAAGTCGGGCGCCAACATTCTGGTCCATCGAACCGGATCCGGGTCCGCTATAACCCGGCACTTCACCCTTTTTTTTTTGAAATTTTTAAAAAAATAAAATTTAACATTTCACCCCCTAACTAACCCCCGCATGTGTGTACATTTTGCTACGTAAAATAATCAGTTTACTAGTTGGTGCAAATTACCGTTTGTCTTTTTTTGCGTACAAAAAGAAGAAGACAAAAACCAACGGCAATAAGAAGAAATAACTTCAAACATACGAACATACATACATACACACTTATGTACACGTTGACAACAGCAACAGTTGATCTCGTTGCTAAACAAATACGCATTAAAGAAGATAAGAAAAACCACTTGTTCAAGGTTTTTTTGTTTTTTTCAATTGACATTGAACTTGAAGAAAATAAGAACAAAAAATCAACCTGTATGTATGTATGGCTGTATAAGCAACAACAATAACACAACAGAGTACAGCGAGTCGTTAGTGGAGTTAAATGATTTGTATGTACATACCTACATACATATGTACCTATAAACATTTTTATATAAAAATTTGTTCACATAACAAACATATGCTGAAGTACATAAGCTACATGTACATTGATCATATACGAGGGTCAACCTAAAAATTGCTTACCCCGCGAATCATTGAAGATTAACTTAAGGAGTTCTTATTATAGAATTGAGAACAAATAATGCTACCGGTAAATAAATGACAATTGTTTATTATAATTAACCTCCCTTTTAATTTTTTTGTACACACGCAAGTTTAACTTGCGAGTACACAGATGCATGTACTGTCTTTACGTTTTGCTTTCTTATTCGTTGTATAATTTTGTTTTTGTTTTCAATATCAAAAGGCACACATGCATACGCACGTCGTCAGAATGACATGAATCATTTGAACGACAACTCATGTTCAAAGAAGAAAAAGGAAGAATCTTGTCAATAAGACATGAGCCGTATGAACTCAGACTAACCCCAATTACAGTATTTTCCGATTGTACGCACATTTGGACAATTAAATTGACCGAACAAATCACGAAGTGCACGATATGCATTTTGTACGCCCATTTTCATAATAAGCCTAAATAACTTTAACGCGTTGCTCGATTGCGTATCTTTCCATGGTTCAAATTGAGTTAGTCTGAAATTGAGAAATGTCAAATGAATTGCAGAAAAAAACTTGACGTTTAGATATGGATCACTTTCAACATCGGTCCTCAATTTTATGGCGTGTTTGGAATATTAAAAAATTTCGCTATTTGTGCAATTTTTTTTATTTTTTTTTTCCCACATTTTGCTTTAGGGTTTGTTTGAAATTTTTTGCGAATTTTTTTTATGTTCGCGATAAAAGCGATTTATTCCAGCTTTTACGATTTTTAATAAATATTAGACTCCGCTCTCATGCTGCGTAAGCAAATTTGCGATCTTTAGTTAAACTAAAGTTTTTTCGAACAAAAACTTCGAATACACAAAAACATGCGGATCTGAGAACACCAATTTATGAATTATGCGGACTCAAAAAATTTTTCTTTTTCAATTCGAGTCGAAACCTAGAACATATCTGTATATGTATGTTATTTTAACGTAAAGTAAAAATTTTTTTTTTAACAGATCATGCCCTATATTAAGTTTATTTAACAAAAAACTAGATATCGTTTGTATTTTTCAATATAAATTGGTTTTTAAGATCGTTCGAACGAACAAGGTCCACAATTTATGAAAAAAATTACATTGTAGCACGATTTCCATTCCTGATTCAATCTCTATCTCTTTTCTGCCTTAGCTGTTTTTATAAATTCACAAGGATAATTATCTTTGTTGTTCTTATACACTTGACGTTAATAAACATTTTAAATTAGGATGCTTAAAAGTTTATATTTAAATGAAACTGACCAGCTTTGTTAATTTTATATTTTTTCATCTTCTTATTTATTCCTTCTGTAGGCACTTAAAATAGAAGGAGTATTTACAATTTGCTGGGTAAAATTTAACTAATTAAAAAGTCATGAATTATTTATTTGTTTAACTTATTTTCATAAGAATTTTATGGAGAATAAGATAAGAAATAGAGAGTATGGTTAATTGGTGGAAAATTATAAAGCACATTTATAAGATGAGATTTATGTGAATTACTAGAATTAAAATATTGTGTGCAACTTAAAAGGAATTGCGGTTTGTTACTTAAGCCTAGATTACACTATCTCACAAGTCTTACGTATTCCATAATACTTTGTGAGATAGAAATCTAATGAGTTTTGTTGCGACTGTCAAAAAATCTAATGTAACATGACAGTTTGTGTTCAGACCATCACACAAAGTATAAACACTCACACATGAAATAAAATGCAACCCTGATCCAATGAAAAGTATTATTGTTTAGAAATTTTTCAAAACACGACGAAGTCGTATGGGATGTCAAACTTTTTTCATAATACTTGTTATTTTCGTGACACATTGCATTCACACTATCACACTTTGTCATATTACTTGAGTTTTTGACATGTATTAATACAAAGTATAATAGTGTAATCTAGCCTTTAGTATGAAGCTAAAGGAGCTAAAAAAGTACAGTAAAAGTGGTTATGTATTAAAAACCTAGCTATGTGTACCAAATTTTTACAATATTTCGCTTACCGTTCTTTAGATATAAAAAAAAAACTATTTTGTGCCACCCCCACTTCTCTTATCGCGCCCACATTTTGTGGGATGTGGTGTATTGATTGAACCGAGATGTTTGTATCTAACTTGGAAATTTTGGTTCATTTCGTTCTCCAGATATAAAAAAATTTACAATGTATGAGAAGTGTAACGCCCACTTCTCTAATCCCGCCCATTTTTTGGAGTGGTTATGTATTGATAACCAAGATGCAAGTATCTAATTTCAAAATTGTATGCAATTATATATTTGAGTATTGTTGTCTGAAAAATAATTATTTTTCAAACAACTTAATAATGATAACTTTGAAAACATATTGTATTACTCACAAATATGTATTTCATGGTATTTAATAGCTATAACAGGATAAAGTCATAGTATGCTTAAGAAGCAAACAAAATATGTTTACCCTAATAATATTACGTTAGCGCCATTAGTGAAATAATTTTGAATCAGTTGTGTCGTTTGTTTTTAATATGCCTATGGAATTATTTGAATTATTTTTTGTGAGTGGTTAAACAATTAAAAATAAATACTGATTAAAAAAAAAAAAGAATCATAAAAATAAAGAAATTTTATTAGCATTAAAAAAAATTTTAAAGAGCCACAAAATAAAAAATCGATCCGAAAAAAATACAATTTATTTTTTGTTGTTGTGACAACACCAGTGTACCGTAATATGATAACTTTTAAATTTATTATGATTAAAATTATAATAATTTGATTACTTCTTAGCTTATTATAATAAACATGATACGAATATAATTAAGGGAAAAATATAATGATGTAATACTATGAATATATTTAGATTTAATATGATTCAAAAATAATCGTAATATGGTGACTGCAATCATAATTCTTATAATAATATGTTGCTCTTAGAATATGTTTAGTAGAACCAGGTTTTTCTATGAGTGTGTTTAGTTACATAGGCAAATAGGCAAATAGCAATTAATGTAAGAGAATTCTAAATATTACATTTATGTATTTTTATACAGAAGTCATCTCTGGAGATTTTTCAAAGATAATTTAAAAGACAAATGGCAATGGTTTTTCTAGATCATGAATTTTTAATCACCTTTAATTAGTCCACAAGCTTGACATTAAAGTAGTTTTTAAGTGACGTCAAAGAATTCATTACTAAAATACGCTGACAAATGAAAATTTTGTGCATATTGTTTCCACCTGGTCCTGGCCAGGCCATAACCTAATTTATATGTTCTGTAGTAAATAAAGTCAACATGGAAAATATCAAAAAAAAACATATGCAACACATAATAATTCTTTCTTTTCCATATTTTCGAAGAATTATTCTTTTTGACAACAAAATGTCCCTGCTATAGCCGTTAAACTCCATACGTATAAAAGTAGTCCCCACGAGTTCGTTAGTGTGAGTTTTTTCTATAGCCATAAAAAACTCCATACAAAATACACGTGGTCCCAGCCAGGCCCAGGTGGCAGTTTGTGCCACACAACTTAGGTGTCAACTCAAGGGCTTATATTCGTTTCTATAATGCTGAAACAAAATCATTTGAAATATATAATCCTGACTAAGGGATTTTTTGTAACTTTTCAAAAATATGGTTGAGGTCTACTGATTCATATAAACATGCTTAACCTACAACAAATTAAAAATTATTGAAATAAAATTGGGAGAATATCTCAAATAATAATTTTTTTAATTTCCTATAGTTTTTAAAAACCAAAGCTCTTTAAATATTTCTAGTCATTCATATCTATGTATTTTGTCGGCTCTTTACCTTTGTGACTTGCTTTGTTTTTTTTTTCAAAATAACTTTTTATGAAATTAATTAAAATTTACGGATAATTTTTCATTCTTGACTGAGGCTGGGCTCGAACCCAGTCAAAAATGAAAAATTATCAGTAAATTTTAATTAATTCATGTTGTAAAATTCCTTTCTTCATAAAAATAATTTAATGAAAATTAAATTTGATGAACTTAAGCCTAAATAAAAATATTAAAAATTTGCATTAAAAACCACAAATGGTTCAACAAAATAACCACAATACTAATTATAACTTTTTATTTCAAAATCTTACTTGATATTGTGTTTTCATTAAGCCCGGTTAACCGGTTTTTAAAATATCAGCTCTTCGGTATAATTAAAACCCGGTTTTTGAAAAAAGTCAAATAATCGATTGCCCTAAGGGCTACCCTTGCATAACAAAATTTTTTCAATTAATTCAATAATGCTGTTTCAAACAATTTTTTTAATTGTTCCAATTAATTTCCCTTAATTGAAAATAAAAATTATGATGTTTGTGTGTATATTTGCAAATATGAAAACATACACACAAACTTTAAAATAATTAGTATTGTGGTTATTTTGTTGAACTATTTATGGTTTTTAATCCAAATTTTTAATATTTTTAATTAGGCTTAAGTTCATGAAATTTAATTTTTATTAAATTATTTTTATGAAGAAAGGAATTTTACAACATGAAAATCAATTTAAATTGTTATTGATAATCTTTCATTCTTGACGAGCCACGTCAAACTTTAAAATATTTAAAATTTTCAAACAATTTTTTAATTGTTTCAATTAACTGTGTTGATTGAAAAAAATATTTTAATTTGTGTTTACGTTTTATTTAGCCTCTTTTGCTGGTGGTCACATTTTAATTAAACCTATTGATTGAAATTGAACAGCAAGAAAAGCTCAAACTTACAAATGTGTTAATTGATATGATCAATTTGTTTGATGGCTCTTACAAATACGTTAATTGAAGTTGGTTTTTCATTTTTTCTGTGTACGCACAATATAATTCAAGGTCAAAATTCGTTAAAATTAAGATATATCAGGAGGGCCGTAAATTTCTGTAGAAAGCAACAACAAAATTACAAAATATTTATGACTTTTTACTTTCAATGTAGGTACTTCTTTGGTGTTGCGCTGCGTTTTTTATTATTAGGGCCTTAAATTTACGTTTAAAATTTGACTATTTTTCATAATTCTATCAATTTGAGATTAAAGCTAAAAATAACAGGTTTTTATTAAGAATTCGGTACTTTATACATGTAAGGGTGGGCCGATTTGTAAGGACAAAAAGGTGTAGATATTGTGCCCTCGATTTTTCGATAGCTTTTCGCATGAGGAAAAAAGTTCCTGTACGAAAGATTAAAAAAAAATTATTTTCGAGGCGCCCAAATTAAAAAAAAAATATTGCCGTTTCAAATTTTTTAAATACATCATATTCAAAGTAAAATTGTACGGTTAAAACCATGGTGATATCATTAAGAAAAATGTTTTTTTTTTGTTTTTAGACGAGTTTTTGTCGCAAAAACTTTTTTTTCGATTTTTTGGACGAGTTTTTGTTCTACACTCACAATATTATTACAGTAATGGAATGCAGTTTATTTAAGAAGTATTCCGTTCAGTCATTTTTAAATAAAACGTTTTGCGTAAAATAATTCCCAGTTTCTATTTGTTAAAATATTTAAGTTAAATACATAAAATTTTAAAAGTAAAGTAATTGCGAAGCCATATCGGCCATGCTGTTGGTGTCTTATAATTGAGAGTTCTTCTGCAAACAACGTGGTCAGTACAACAAACGAGTATAACGGGGTAAGTAAATAATAATATTCTCTCTCTCATTAGAAAAACAATCGGACAGGTGCCTGTCTGGTACTCTTTAGAAATTCGGCTCTTTTGTGGAGTAAACGAAAATTACTGAATTTAATAAAAAATTTTTATAGTTAATTTATATAAAATAACGTTAGATTCATTTGTTTTTACGGAACATGGGGTTGAATTTTTGACTGTAAAAATTAAATGCACTTTTCGATAAAAATAAATGAAAAATTAGTAGACCGGTTTTTAACTGAATTTTCATTTATTTTATATTACAATTTCAGTTAATATTACGTACAGAATATTGTGAGTGTACAAAAGTTAAAACGAAATGCACAGTTTATCACTTTGCACAGGTTAACTCAAGTGAACAAATTTTTTTTGCAAATTAAATGTTTAATTTTGAAGCCTTCGCTTAAATTTTTTAATTAGTCAAGTGTTCAGAGAAATTGTAAAAATTTTTTAAAAAATATTCAATCCTTTTATAGTATAAATTGCTTAATTTTTTTGCACCGATTGCCTTAAGACAACACTGTTTTCATTAATAATGTAATAGTATTAAAGGCTTGTTAGTTTACCACTATTTTTGTAGGGATAACTTCGTGCTTATGCACAAATCTTTCACATCTGTTGGAAACAAAGATAACATTAGCCAACAAGGTTTTGGATTGGAGCAACGAAATATCTTTCCTAGGTTAATTTGGTGGGCTGAATTCGAATCTGTAATTGGTTTTTCTCTATCACGTCAGGTTTTCGAGACACAAGAAATGTTTTAATTCGTTTCTTACATAAAAAATCACTAGTTTATTTAAAAATCAATGCATTTTCGAAAGTGAATCGCATTATTTGAACGTCGCACAGTGGCGCCCGTAGAGCAAGCGAGGTTGCTAAAATCAAAATTTTCATGAGCGCCGACGAAGTTTTGAATAAACCCATGTTATAGAAAACTTTTCAACGATTTCAAGTATGCCACTCTTAATAATATCACATTTTTGGTTTAGAAGATATAACCGTTCAAAGTTGACCGACTTTCGGTTTTCAAAAAAACACACAATTTTTAGTAAATATGTTGCGATTTCAGGTGTAATATCATGAAAAATAGGTAACGAATCGCCTTATTTTTTGTTTGTATTGATTGATGTATTTATTAAATGTATAATGATAAAAAAAATATTAAAATTTAAAATTAAGCAAACAGTGCTTTGTGTTTCTCCTGGTAAATCACTATTTAAAAACTCAGTTTTTTCACTATTTTTCAACTTTGACGGAAAATAAAAAAAATCTATCTTTTCTATATTTGCCATATTTGCAAAACCTGTTCTTTGATTATTTCTTTACAAATAGAAACTGGGAATTACTTCCTCCCGAAGGTAACATTATATTATATTCAACATTTTTAATTTTTCGAATTTATTCTATGAGCTAAATTTCAGTTATGTATTTTATAAAGCTTTTTTGTAATAGTTATATTCCTACAATTTTTCAGAAATGACTTTATACACTACCAGACTATTATATTGTATTTTCTTTTTACATTTTACCTTAGCCTTCCGTTGGAAAGCAATGAGGTATATTGAATGTAAAGAAAAATTTACAATTATTAGACACCAGCAGAATGTAATGCATTTTCTGGCCCGCTACGGCTGTCGTCAGCATTCTTTGTGTCTCACTTAGACTTGCCAACTGGCCAGTTTTCGCCGGGACAGTCCAGTTTTAGAGTGGAATGTCCCGTGTCTCGTCGATACTCTGAACTGGACGCCATTTGTCCCGTTTTTATTTTTGTAGCTCTCAACTTTGAATCATAATACACAAGTTATATTGTGTATGAGCAAGGCAAGTACATGTAAAGTAAATTCGCTTGTGATTAATAATTTGACATCTTCATGGAACTGCAACTACCTGGTAAATTATTCTGCCTTAATTCGCAACACTGGAACATTTTGCTTCCCTTTTGTCATTATATATAGTGCATCAACTTCAATGACCGAAATCCCCCATTCAAATAAAAAAAATCCAAAAATGGTTAAAATTTTTCGATAATGGGGAAAGTCCAAATTGTTTATTACAGTGCAATATATTTTTATTGTACCACCTAGTAATTGCTGTGTAGGCATGATACGTGCTCTAGGATGCTTGTTCCTTTAGTCAAAGCTGAGTTGTTGGTTCATTCCAATTTTAGCTTAAGATGTGCTAAATTTTTCGAATTTATTACTTTAAATAAAGATTAAATAAAAACTGCTAAAATTAATAAAAAAATATAAATTTAAAACTAAATAGTGAAATAATTACACTTTTTAAAATTCTATTTTATGTTCATCATCATATCAACTATGTATTTACGTTTATGGTTTGGTAATGTTTTTATAAGTCTAAATTTTACACAATTTGAATAATTGTGTGATTGTTGATTTTCCAAATAAAATAGTATAATAATTATACATAAATGGATTTGTTTAAATTTTTCTTTGATTTATTAGTGATGTCCAGTTTTGGCAATCTTAAAAAGTGGTAAGGCTAGTCTCACTGGATAGTGTTACTTTATAAATTGAATGTATTTAACTCAGCTATTTTAACAAATCGAAACTGGGAATTATTTCCTTCCGAAGGTAACTTTATATTATATTCAACATTTTTAATTTTTCGAATTTATTCTATGAGCTAAATTTCAGTTATGTATTTTATAAAGCTTTTTTGTAATAGTTCTATTCCTACAATTTTTTTCTGTACATTCAATATACCTCATTGCTTTCCAACGGAAGGCTAAGGTAAAATGTAAAAAGAAAATACAATATAATAGTCTGGTAGTGTATAAAGTCATTTCTGAAAATTTGTAGGAATAGAACTATTACAAAAAAGCTTTATAAAATACATAACTGAAATTTAGCTCATAGAATAAATTCGAAAAATGAAAAATGTTGAATATTATTTCTTTACATAATTCAAAAGGTTTTATCTGCCCGTACGTCCCCGTTTGGCTTCTTGAGGTAAAAAAGGTTAAAAAGACATGGTTGCAGAAATTGTATGGCGCCCATCCCTTATATGTTTTGACTGACAGTAGTTTGATCTAATAGTTTGAAAAAAACTACTCATTGAAATTAGCAGGAACGTACCTCACTTAAACAATACTTTGGCTTACAAATGGTCAAGAACAATATTGACTTATGGTCCCTACAGGTAGGCACAAATCTTATTTGGACACGTGCATAAAATCAAAATTGCATTATTCAGCCTAAATCCATATGTATGCATGCAAATTTTTAGGCATGGTAGCATAAGCTTATATATTGCAAAATAAGCATAATGCCTGGATTAGTCTACGACTGAAAGTTGGCGCAACAATTACTGAAACCATTAAACAATTTAAGTACTGAAAACATGGCGTTGAACAATTTAAAATTATTTGAACTGTTTAGAAAGTCAACCACACCAAAGTTTTTCACGGAAGCTGCTTTAGAAGAACTTTATAGCTTATACGGAAATATTGAGAGAAGCGAAATTATAAAAAATAATTTTTATCTGATATATGCAAATATTAAGGCAAAATTATAGATTCGAAATGGTTAGTCTTTTAGATATACCTTCTCTTACGAATTGTGATGAATATTTTACAGAAAATTGAAAAAATAAATTTAAAAAAAAATTATTTTTTTTTTAATTTGTTGGGTAATAATTTAAAACATAAAACCCTAAAGAAAAAAAATTAAAACAATCTAAAAATGTAAAAATAATTTTTTTTGTTACCACAAAATTGATTTTTCTACTAATTTTAACTTTGATAACCCATAAGTAGGCCCCTACAAAGCGTAGCACCCTTTCCAAACGCTCATTTCATAGGCTGAACAGTTATCTATCTATGCTGTTTAAAGTGTTCAATCATCTTATTCGGTTCGAAAGATATGATTTTTGCAACGAAAAAACTCAAATGGCGACACTGTGCGTCGCACAGTGCTTTGTCCCCATATAACGAAGGGACATAAATAGAAGCAGTTGTCAGAAATTTTTGCAATTTCGTACACTAGCATAAAATAGCTTAGTTAAGAAAAATGTGAATTTTTGGAGAAATCGGTTCAAGGACACGCCTACCTCCCATGTGTCCTGAAATGGAAAAATGTAATATTAGCTTCAATAATGCCCACAAAACTACAAAAAATGGTCAGGCTAATACACTCACAACTAGAAACGTGTGTGCAAAGTTTCATTTAAATCTGAACAAGGAACAAGTACACGTTGCCGATTCTCTTGCGAAAGATAATGGACTTCACTGGTGCTGTAATTCGTGCAGAAAAATTGGTGTTACTTTCTACCGTTTTTTCCAAGGAAACAAAAACCATTTCTCTGAAATTCAAGATGAAGCAAATAAGCTATTGGATAGAATTTCTAACTATGGCAAGCTATTTGAAGATTTCAAATGTTTGGACTCCATAAAATCTCCTGTTCAGTCTTCACCCAAAAGACGTAAATCATCTAGGATTAACAATCAAGATAAACAAGACGACCCTCACACCGACTCCTTAAAATCTGATGCTGCTACTTCTTCTGTTCAATATAGTTCTTTAAAAAACTCTGCTTCAACCTCATCACAAAATTCTACTACGGCAATACGCGATGTTCCATTAAATAATGCGTCATTTAGTAATGCTCCATTAAATAATGCTCCATCAAATAATCCTGTCGCCTCTAGTTCTTCCATCAACAACAACCCTGTAACTAATTTAAATTATGCCGAAGTTTTAATAAATAATGTAAACAATATTAGTTCTCATGGAGAATTAAGAGTAGTTCCTCCAAAAAAACAAATTTTTATATCACGCTTTGCATTCGACACTTCTGCTGATGATATTGATTTCTATATTAAATCAAAGCTTAACCAAAATGCTGACATTGCTGTTCGTAAATTCACTTATTCACAAGCGAGGAGTATTACGTCTTTTTAAATTACTGTTCCGTTTAATATTTTTGATCGTGTGGTTGACCCGTCATTCTGGCCAAATCATGTTATAGTCCGAGAATACGAATACAATATAAACCAACGTGGAAATAATATTGTACATCTCCAACCTCGCCAACAAACAAGCCAAAAAAACTAATTAATACTAGAGATATTCAACTTAATATTATCTATCAAAATGTTCGAGGATTAAAAAGTAAATGCTCTAAACTATATCAAGACAGCTTTGACTTTAATAATCATATTATTTGCTTCACCGAGACCTGGCTTAACAATAACTTTTTAAATACGGAAATTTTTTGCAAAAATTTTCAAGTCTTCCGTCGAGATAGAATTACAAATACGACTGGGGGTGGTGTATTAATAGCGATCTCTAATGACTTTTCAGCTGAGGAATTAAAAGTTGATATAGCCTGTAACATTGAATTTATCGCTGTGGTCCTGAAAATTAGTCACATAAAAGTTTTTATTACTTGTTCGTATATTCCTCCTCAATCAGATTTGTTAATTTATCAGCAACACATTGCTTTAATTAAAACAGTTTCTTTAAAGACTAATCCGGATGATCTCATTTTTGTTTTTGGTGATTTTAATTTACCTCGAATTAGCTGGCAATTCTCTCCTGAGAATTATAATTACATACCCATAAGTTCTGATGAAAATGGTGCCGATGTATTTTGTAATATTTCAAATCTATGTCTACACCAAATCAACGGAGTCTACAATATTTTTAGAAAATTGCTTGATCTGGTATTTGTAAACGTACCTAATGAATGCACAGTAAATCGTGTTGATCCAATTACACTGCCCGAAGATCGATACCACCCCACAATTGAAATAAGCTGTAATGTTCAAGGTTTAAATTGCGCTAAAAATGTTACGAAAAAGGAAAAAAAATTCTGCTTCCAACGTACAAATTACGCGGATTTTAACAATCGTTTATATAATACTAATTGGCTTCAACTATTATCCATACCAAATGGTTTGACGAATTCTGTTGATAAAATGATTCAAATTTTTTATGAAACCATGTACCAATATATGGATGAATGTATTCCAAAATATTCGCCACGTTCTCAAACTGGTCCACCCTGGAACTCTAAACAACTATCTGCTTTAAAAAATCTTAAAAATAAATATTATAAAAAATACAAGAAATATGGCCACGCATTTGATTATGGAAAATACTCTGTTCTTCGTGCTGAACACAATTTGCTGAATGCTCAACTGTACAAAAACTACTTAACCAAAATGAAACATAGTTTCAATCGTAATCCGAGGTCGTTCTTTACGTTTGTTAACTCAAAAAGGAAGAATTACGGCACCCCATCATTTATGAAATATTTAAGTACAGAGTCAAGCAATGAATCAGACATTAGCAATTTATTCGCTGAATTTTTTGCCTCTACTTACTCTAACGCCGAATACGATGATGATGAACCCTATCCATTTAATGTTCACTCCATTCAAACAATATCTTTCCCATTACTTGACACTACGCACATAATAAAATGTTTAAAAAACTTCAAGTCCTCACTGTCGTGTGGTCCAGATGGCATACCAAGTTGTCTTTTGAAAAACTGTGCACCAGCTATTGCAACACCTTTATCAATTATATTTAATACTTCTTTAAAATATGGCTACTTCCCTAGAATTTGGAAAGAATCGTTTCTTATTCCTTTATTCAAATCTGGTAATAAGTCAAATATCATAAATTATCGAGGCATAGCTAAATTAAACGCTATTCCAAAACTATTTGAAAAATGTATTACTGATTCTCTCGTTCATCAAGTATCTCCCCTCCTTACGCCATATCAACACGGTTTTCGTAAAGGATCTTCAGCTATGACTAACATTCTACAATTAACTACTTTGGTTAATGAAGGATTTACTCTTGGTCAACAAACAGATGTCATTTATACTGACTTCAGTAAAGCCTTTGATAAAGTTAATCACAAGCTTCTGCTTAAAAAATTGGATAAAATGGGTTTCGATAATACTTATTTAAGCTGGTTAAAGTCATATCTGTTATGCAGAACACAGTCCGTTAAATTTAATTCTGCAAATTCAAGAAATATTTTAGTAAAATCCGGTGTTCCGCAGGGAAGTCATCTGGGCCCAATTTTATTTCTACTTTTCATCAACGATTTGCCTGAAGCAATAAATTATTCTAATATACTGATGTTCGCAGACGATGTTAAAATATTTTTAAGCCTCAAGCATTTACCAGATAATAATTATCTCCAAAAGGACTTGGATAATTTTTATAATTGGTGTAACATTAATTTAATGGAACTTAACCTCAAAAAATGCAAGCACATGACTTTTTCGAGAAGGCGTGACGCTCTTGGTCACTATTATATCAGTGGTCACAAACTGGAATCAGTAAACGTAATTATGGATCTTGGTGTTTTGTTGGATGGAAAATTAAACTTTGTACAACATATCATGATGGCTGTTAATAAAGCTCGAGGAATCTTGGCTTTCATCAAACGATGGGCAAAAGAATTTAAGGACCCCTTTATTACCAAAAAATTATTCATGTCACTTGTAAGACCGATTTTAGAGTATGGCTCAATTGTATGGGACCCCTACTATAACGTTCACATTAATCTTATCGAATCTGTTCAGAAACAGTTTTTACTTTTTTGTTTAAGAGATGCTTATAGAGGCTATTATGCGCTTCCATCTTATTCATCACGACTTGCTTTGATTCGACTGCCAACATTAAAAAGCCGAAGAATTATGCTTAACGTTTCATTTCTAGTAAATCTTTTAAACGGAAATGTTGTATCAGATTTTCTTTTAAGTAAAATATCATTGAATGTTCCTCAACGCACATTAAGATTTAATCAACCACTATATGTTAAAACTTTTAGAACAAACTACGAGATGGCAGACCCGTTTAGGAAATTATGTTGTTGTTTTAATGAAATGTTTAATTTTGTAGATTTTTCTTTAAATGTTAATGTTATTAAACGTAATATTATTTTAAGTTTAAACATGTAACTGCAGTTATATTGAGAAAAATTGTTAAATTTAATAGTTAGTCTGTAAGGATTGTATCTATAGACTTAATTTAATAAATAAATAAATAAAAAAGGACTCAAGGTCCTGCCATATATCCTTTTTCTTAAAAATGCTATAACACTTTCAAAAATCAATCGTAATAAAATTTGGTATGGAAATTGATATTTGTTAGATATATATGTGTGCCGAATTTTGGTAGAATCGGATTATTAATGTGAAAAATACAAAAACATCATTTAATGAAAAATGAGTTAAGAAAGTATAATCGGTCAAGCCCGACCATGTGATATCCTATAGTATAGTATTTAAAAACAAATTTCCTAGAGTGTAATCTATTTGGGACCCATGGGCAATCATGGACCCGCCAGAACAAAATTATGTTATGAGGTTAAGATTCGTTTAAAAGTTCTTTCTCCCGAATATTGTTTAGATATCTTAAGCTCCGTATATGAGTTTTTTGATGAATGTTTATATGGAACCTATAGTTTATTTTGGACCTATCTGGACAACATTTTGTCATGACTTAGTAGCTATCGTAAAAGTCATTGTCGCCAATTTGTATGTAAATACTAATATTTTTAAGGAAGCTGGCATTAAAAGCTTTATCGGGAGAATGATTTGTATGGGAGCTATGTTCAAAAAAAAAAAAGATTCCAATACAATTTGATAAGTTGATTTAGATTGCAATAAAATTAGTTTGGTTTGGACCAAATTTAATCTTGCCGATGTAATAAGATGGCTTTTGTAAAATTATTGACCGATTCATTCCATTTTTAATAAACTTGGTCCATGTACCAGTCAGAGCCTCTGGGACAAATTTCATCAAATTGTCTCCGAATTTGCGATGTGTATGCACAAGGTTGCATGGACCGCCAGCTGGCCGGACGGACATCGTTAGATCGACTCAGAAAGTGATTCTGAGCCGATCTAATGAATTATTTGGAATTATTTCTTATTATATTCCTAATTTATTTTCTTTAAACCAATTTATTTATTATTTACATATGTATGTTCATATTTTTTAATTACAATAAACCATCTTCAGTACTGAATTCTTCCAAAAAAATATTGCCGCTCAACGAAACATTTGTTTCGTCATCTTTAAGTGGTACATTTTCTCTCAGTATATATCCCTCAACTTCTTTAAAAAATATATTTTTTTTAGTCTTTGGATTCCTGTTTGAAGATAACAACGGATCTGAGGAATGTATTAAATGAGTCATTAAATCTTTATGAGTGTCGTCGTGACGTTTTTCTCGTATGGGAAAGTCTGGTTTTTCTCACGATTTTGTGGTTGGCTTCCAATGCTTCTTCGGACAAGCACCCTGAAATTTATTTAAGTTATTAGTTACGTTTCATTATAATTACATAAAGCCACTTTAATACCTTAATATTTCTTATTATGATCCTAGTTTATTTTTTTTAAACTAATTCAATCTATGAAAATTTGAGCAAAAATCACGAAAATAGCATTTTTTTTAAATGCATTTTTTTCAAGTTGTGGTAAAATTTTTTCAATTTTTTTTCTTGTAGTTATTAGAAAACAGTCTAAATATTCGAAATCAGAAAAAACCCATAGACGGTATTTTTCTTTTTTTTTAATATTCCATCAAAGTTAGGAAATTTTTAGAGCTTAAGTAAATAATAAGCATTTTTCAAACCATTAAAAAATATGTATAGGAGCATAATTCCCCTAAAATTTTTTATAGTTGGTTTAGAATATAGTTAGGAGTTACAGAAAAAAAATTTGAATCTCGTAATCCAGAAAATGAATTTTTTACAATTATTTTCTTGAAACAATAAAAAACCAAGGGCATTTGTGATTTCAGCGCCCTCTTATGCCGTAAAATGCAGGCAAACACAAACAATTTTTTATACATATTTTGATTTTTGTTGTTTTTTATTGAACGGTATAAGTTTGAATTAATATTTCACAGTATTTGTAGTTAATTGTCTTTTAAACTCCTGAAAACTATCAAAATTTGAGCAAAAATGTTTTTTTTTCAAGTTGTGGTAAAATGTTTTCAATTGTTTTTCTTGGAGTTATTAGAAAACAGTTTAAATATTCGAAATCAGAAAAAACCCACGGTATTTTTATTTTTTTTTTTAATATTCCATCAAAGTTAGAAAATTTTTAGAGCTTAAGTAAATAATAAGCATTTTTCAAACCAATAAAAAAACACTTACGAGGAAATAATTCAATAAAATTTTTTTACAGTTAGTTCTAAATATAGTAAACTACTACAGAAAAAAATTTCAATCTCGTGCTTTAAAAAACAACAGTTTTACAACTGTTTTCCTAAAGCATGTAAAACTCAAGTAGTTGTTTGGCCATTTCAACTATAAATTCTCAAACTTTGGCGCCCTCTAGCGCCGCCAAAAAGAGTTAAATCTTAAAAATTCTTCAAAATTCATTTTAGTTTTTTTTTATTTATGTCTATGGGCCAAAGCACTGTGCGTCGTTTGTATTTTGTTGGCTCGGTTTCACGAATTAGAGCCCAGCAATAGCCTCTCAGCATGCTTTTGTCTCAAAATCCTTAATAAATTCTTTAAATTTTCATTAAGTCTTGATAAGCAGGCTGCCCTTGTTGGCGCTCACTGCACCGAGTTTTTTTTTTTTTTTTGGAAAGAAACCTAAATGCGAATGAATAATATGCAAAACATTGTCGTTGTCCACGTATTGTCCAAATTTCTGACTACAAAACCAAAATAATGTAAATATGCATATTTTAATGATTCTGATATTGCATATACTTTTCTTCAACCAAATATTCACCCCACACAAAGCAAAAATTGCTTGAATCAGTAACTCACGATCTCTCTGCCATGCTTAAACGCTACTATTATGAAGACTTAAAATGAATGTGGGCTTCTGTCAAATAAATAATTGTGAAATGGAAGTGTCAGTACCCTACAGATAATATTGGACTACATGGTCCATTGTGTCTTAAATGGACTACTTACAACATGATCCAATGTACTGTTGTATGGACCATGTTATAAGAAATCAACATGCAGTGCTGCCAACAACTGCATGATGTATACTTTTCTATAGTTTACAGTATTACACATTGGTAGCCCTGATGGTGTCCATTGTTAATTGTTGATTTAAAAGTGAAAGTTTGTGAAATTTATGGAAAAAAGGTAAACAAATTAAAATACCAAGTAAATTTATTTAATAATAGCAATAATAGACTACAGTACACACCATAAAAGGCGATTAGTAAAAAATGAAAAAGAAATATGCTTAAACTACCCCTTAAGTGTACTCCATACCGTAGTAACATGGGGTACTTTTAAAACTAGCCCACTTTAGTACTCCATGGATTAGTTTAGGGACTACTTCGGTGGGTTATATGGTCTCCTCCTAGGACATCGTAATGTTAAATGGACCACCTTTTACCCATGTATTTGGTGTAGTTTTGGAGTACTCCTACTCCTTTATGGACTACTCTTTACATGCATGTATGGACTAGTCTCGTTATCTGCAGGGTATTGACTGTTTTACAGCAATGCCAGCATGCGATAAAAAATTAATAAGACGTGGTAGCCCAATTTATATGCCAGATTCGAATTCAGTGCACCCAGATTAGTTAAAAAACATGTTTCTGCAGTCAATTTGTTTTCCAAAGTTGTAGACCAGTGTAATGTAATAATATTAGAGGCTTGTTAGTTTACAACTATTTTTGCAGGAATAACTTCGTGCTTATGCACAAATCTTTTACATCTGTTAAATAAAGATAATTGAAGTTTATAAAACATTTTTTTACTTCCCTATTTAAAGAATGGCGGTACGAGCAATTTTTTTAAATAAACTTGTAATTTAAACGCAATTCATTAAAATAACTTAATGTTTCTAAAAGAGTTTTGAAAGGAATAAAAATATATTCCACTATAAACATCTAAATTTTCCTGGTTTTATATGTGTCATTAATTGTTTGTCCTTGTTGCCGTGTGCTAAAGATGCTTTTCTAAAAACTTTATTTTTCTTTTTGCCAACGAAAATACCTAAGCAATTAAGTCAAAATTTACTTACACAAAAATCCTGATTTCAGAAGGGGATAGAATAAATTATGTTAAACAATTTTATAATTCTTAAGTACATATATTTTCGTAATGTTTTCACCCAGTACTCTACTAACTAATCTGGAATAATTTGGCGTGGCTTGTAGTTGTGTATGTTTTTGTGGTAAAATGGCATTTAAAAGAAAATCTTGAATAGGGCGAGGAATTCAATTGGATAACAGGTGTTTTTTTCGTAACCAGTTTTGAAAGAAAGCTAAATTTTGTTTTATAAACCCGATACGCTTTGCTGCCACAGTTCAAAGACATTTTTTTATTTTAAATTAGTATTGGGGTTATTTTGGTTGAACTGTTTATGGTTTTTAATCCAAATTTTGATATTATGTTTCATTAAATTATTTTTTTATGAATAAAGGAATTTTGCAACATGAAATTAATTAAAATTTAAATAAAATTTGCCGCGGGGCTCGAACTCAGGCATTCACGGACTGGATACCCTGACATGTTTCAATTGTAACCACTCAATATCTTCAGAGGGTTTTGCCGATTAACACACACACAGCCATCGAGTCAAACATCAATCTTTAAACCAGTCATAGCCACTCCATAGCCTCGCGAGGCAGTCAATAATCGTATTTTTCACACAGTCATGGTCGACAATTCACATACATATACAACAACTTTGTTCGTTTCCAAACATCAGTCTATCAGCGACCACAGCTTTTTGTCAAGAATTCTTCTCAAAGTCCAAATTCATTTTTAAAACCTTTTCTTTAGCTGCACTTCGGAAAATCAAATCTTGTAACGTTAATTTAACCGCCTTATACTCAATGCAAATGGATGAAACTTTGCAGGCATACATATTCCCGATGGCAATACACGAATACATGGGCGAAGCCGTGATAAAATCTAGGGGAGGGGGTGGGGGGGCAAACATTTTTTTTCGGTAAAATGCCTTTTTGAACGTCTTTTACTCAATGCAAATGGATAAAACTTTGCAGGCATACATATTCCCGATGACAGTAAACGAATACATGGGCGTAGCCAGGATAAAATCTAGGGCGGGCGGGCAAAATTTTTTAAAACCTTTTCTTTAGCTTTACTTCGGAAAATCAAATCTTGTAACGTTAATTTAACCGCCTTATACTCAATGCAAATGGATGAAACTTTGCAGGCATACATATTCCCGATGGCAATACACGAATACATGGGCGAAGCCGGGATAAAATCTTGGGGAGGGGGGGGGGGTAAACATTTTTTTTCGGTAAAATGCCTTTTTGAACGTCTTTTACTCAATGCAAATGGATAAAACTTTGCAGGCATACATATTCCCGATGACAGTAAACGAATACGTGGGCGTAGCCAGGATAAAATGTAGGGGGGGGCGGGCAACATTTTTTAAAACCTTTTCTTTAGCTTTACTTCGGAAAATCAAATCTTGTAACGTTAATTTAACCGCATTATGCTCAATGCAAATGGATGAAACTTTGCAGACATACATATTCCCGATGACAATACACGAACACATGGGCGAAGCCGGGATAAAATCTAGGGGAGGGGGGGCAAACAATTTTTTTTTTTTGGTAAAATGCTTCTTTGACCGCCGTTGACTCAGTGCAAATGGATGAAACTTTGCAGGCATGCATATTCCCGATGACAATACACGAATACATAAGCGTAGCCAGGATAAAATCTAGGGGGGCCAAATTTTTTTAAATGTTCTTATTTTATTTTATTTTTAAACAAGACCTCGTGTATTGATTACGAAGCAATTTGTAATTAATTTTGATACTTTTATTGTAACCGTTATCCAGATATAAATAAATCTATATTGTTTAATAAAAGACGTACCGTGGTCACTTTTTAAACCAATTTTTGACAGATGCTTTATATAGAAAACCAATCAATTTGTGGCAAATTTAAAAACTTTTACTGTAACCATTGTACAGATATACAGAAATATTTGTTGTACTTTTATGGGAGGTACCACGCCCACTTATGTACATTCACCCAATTTTGGACAGATGATGCGTATTGATAACCAATCGATTTGTAATAAATTTGTACACCAACCGTTTTACAGGTATACGGAATCCTATTTATCTAATCGCAACCGTTTGTTTGCAGATGTTGTGCATTTATAACCATGCTATTTGTACCCAATTTGTAAATTGTAGATATTGCCGTTCTCTTTATATACAGAATCTTAGTTTGTGTCACGCCCACATCTCCAATCCCGCCCACGTATTGCCATTTGTTATGCATTGATAGCCAAGATTTTGTAACCTATTGCCGTTCTCCATATTAAATAGTTATATATTGCGCCACTTATTTATTGGGAGATGTTTTGCATTAATATCAAGAAATTTGTACTAAATTATTGCCGTTCTTTAGATACACGGAAACCTTCCCCACTAGCGTTTTCAATCGTCTTGGAATCTTCTGGGAATCTCATAAAGACTGTTTTTGATCGTCGACGAACTTATTTTTTAATTGTAGGTGATTCCTCGCACGATAGAAATTGAAACATGTGCTGATTCGTATGAGAGATTCTTCCATAGCACAACGAAAGACGCTTATATAAATCATCTAAAGAGTCTTTTAAAAGTATGCCAAGAGTCGTATAGGACTCATGTACTGATTATTTTGCAATACGTGAAATGCTCAGCCGTATAACTGAGCTACCTAAATAAGGGCATCAAGCGTATTTTTAATATCAAAACATCTAATTTTCATACAATTTATATGAAATTAACCTTAAGGTCGTGGAATCCTGTCGGCAAATCCTTTTTTTTCAGATCCTTAGATCGGTTTGTTTGAAATTTTGTTGGCAATAGAATTTTCATATATCAAAAAAGCTCTTATTTAGGTAGCATAGCAATTGTTATATGACTCTAACAGAGATTCGCAAAAGGTTCATTCCAAGATTATATGACGAGCGTGTCAAAAAATTAATAAAAAAGTAATAAATAAAAAAAAATAGATATTTTTGTTGTTGTTACTCGTCAGGTAATAATCAGAAGATTCTTAAAGGAGTTGTATATTTAACATAACCGCCTAACAAACAGCCTATGCTAGCTGGGTTATTGTCTTCGTATGGGAGCTGTCGCTCTCACTTAGTGTTCGAAAATACACACTAACTATCGCTCCTTAGTGTTTGGCTCGGTAGATTTGTGGAAGACACAAACGCTAAGAAAGAAACATAATATTACATTTAAATACAATATTTGTCTACAGTATCACTACAATTGTTTTGTTTTTTAACGAAGAACAGAACATTATATAATATTCGGCTCTTTCTTGAAAATAGTTACGAACGGTATTAAGGGTTGTGTTCGTCTACACAATCACCAAAAAAATAGATATCAATCTTGGGTGCGTGAGCCGAACGCTAAATAATGTTCTGCCTATTTTCGAACACTGCTCTCACTTATAAAGGGTGGTTAAATTTCAAGGGCCGATGTTGATTTTGAATAAAACACAAACTATTTAGGAAATTATCGTAATTTTATTTTATTATGATATATTGGTATTACTCAATTATGTATGGAACAAAATATCGGCCAAATGGGCGCCGCGACCACGGCGGCACACCTCCGTCCGATGGTCCAAATTTTCGATGACCCTGAGGCATAATGGAGGTTCTATGCCGTTAATGTACCGAATTATCTCATCCTTTAGCTCTTGAATTGTTGCTGGCTTATCGACGTACACCTTTTCTTTCAAATAACCCCAAAGAAAAAAGTCCAACGGTGTCAAATCACAAGATCTTGGCGGCCAATTGACATCGCCATTACGTGAGATAACACGGCCATTGAATTTGTTGCGCAAAAGAGCCATTGTTTCGTTAGCTGTGTGGCAAGTGGTAACGTCCTGCTGAAACCACATATCGTCCACATCCATATCTTCCAATTCGGGCCATAAAAAGTTCGTTATCATCTCACGATAGCGAACACCATTCACAGTAACTGCCTGACCGGCCTCATTTTGGAAAAAATACGGCCCGATGATGCCGCCAGCCCATAAACCGCACCAAACAGTCACTCTTTGTGGGTGCATTGGTTTTTCGACAATCACTCTTGGATTCTCATTCGCCCAAATGCGGCAATTCTGTTTATTGACGAATCCACTGAGGTGAAAATGTGCCTCATCATTGAAGATGATTTTCTTCGAAAATTGATCATCCACTGTTGCCATTTCTTGCCACCATTCTGCCCATTCACGACGTTTGGAATGGTCAAGAGGCTTTAGTTCTTGAGCTAATTGCACCTTGTAAGCGTGTAAATGCAAGTCTTTATGCATAATGTTCATCAACGACGAGCGTGAGAGGTGCAATTGTTGGGCACGACGACGAGTTGAGGTGGACGGCTCTTCAGCCACACTATCGCGAACAGCAGCAATATTTCCTGCAGTACGAGCTGTACGAGCATGCTCTGGTGTTCTCACATCTTCTACAGACCCGGTTTGCTCGAATTTTTCCACGATTTTTGCGATTGTACGCACATTTGGACGATCAAATTGACCAAAAAAATCACGAAGTGCACGATATGCATTTTGATTTGAACGCCCATTTTCATAATAAGTCTGGATAACTTTAACACGTTGTTGGATTGTGTATCTCTCCATGGTTCAAATTGAGTAAGTCTGAAATAGAGAAATGTCAAATAAAATTCGGAAAAAAACTTGGCGTTTAGGTGTGGTTCACATTTAACATTGGCCCTTACAATTTAACCAATAATTAGCAGTTCTCGAGGAATTTTGTACATTGACAATTCAGGTATGTGTACCCAACAGGGATATTTTTTCGCTAACCGCTTACAAGATATAAATAAATCTGATTTAGAAAAATGCACACTTTTTAATGCCGCCCACTTTTTGCCAGAAGTCAGACACTGACATCGAATATATTTGAAACCAATTTGGAGACTTTTTATGCTACGATTCTCCACGCATACAGTAATCAATTTTTTTATTTCGAAGGTGCATCTCTTACCACCGTTTAATAAACTGCAGTCAAAGTAGAAAAACTGCAATTTCTTGCACTTCTTAATTTGTCATTGGCCAAAAAATAGCTGTTGCTTTTACTTCTGATTCATTAGTAAAACAGTTTCTTAAATGTTAATGGTTTTGTGTCTCATACAAAATGGCCATCCTTTTAGGCCCAGGTTCATCACTTGTGGAGGAAGAAGTTGAAAAATTATATTCTTTCAAAGTCATGATAAAATGAAACTTATAATACACATAATTGTATACCGGGATATTAATATCTACTTATTAATGCTCATACTTATGTTGTATCGGATTTTTTAACAAGAACTTTGTCAAATTTTTATTGTATTACGAAAGGAAAATTGCGGCAATAATTAATGAAAAATTAATCTTGGTAAATGTCTACCACGAGCACGCTGACAGATGCAGCAACTTTGCTTGTTGACATATCCTATCAAGTGAAAATGGGTTTACGCAAAATCCGCCATTTTGTGGTTGTGAATAACCCCAATTGTTGAGAATGTCGAGGAATTGACAACATTACGAATTTTACGAAATGTAACTTTAACAGAACCATCATTTTCATAGTGGACTTTAAGAATTTTAATGCGATTTTCGAGCAAAATTGAATTCATTGCAACAATTGCCAATGCATCTTTTACGAATATGTCAAAAAACTTAATGTCACAATTAAAAAACAAATTTCTTGTTGAAAACCCCTTACCTTGTACATTAGGGTAAATCGTTACTGTGTGAAGGAAAAAAGTCATTCAAAAAATTTCGAATAACTACAGACTATTGTATCTACATAAATTACACTGTACGACGCAGAAAAAATAAGGGGCGTTGGAAAATCGATTCGAAATTGTAATTAAGGGGGAACAGATTTCCCCTTTTGGCCTGTTCGTGAAGCATATCGGCATTCAAAACTATGTGTTCTTAACATCTGACCTATATGATATGTTAAGCAAAATGCAGAAAATGGCATCCGTCATGACGGTAATTTTTGGCTCTTTTTTAACAAATTGAAAATGAGAATAATGTGCAACGTTTTAGTACTTTTCAAAATTGAAACTTGCAAAAAAATTGTGAAGGTCCACCCTATTGTACATATGTATTTACTTACTTTTATACATACACAAATACTTATGTAAGCGTGTGTTAAATATTGTTTTGTGTGTATTTTCTTATTTCATGTTAACGTTAATCTTTGTGACAGTTTCATTTCGTATATCATAAATGAATAAATTTTCAACACATGCGTCTGTTTTGACACACAGAAATTTATAGATTAAAGATTTTGCAAAAAATTTAATTTTAATTAATTTTATTTTTAGTTGCAGGGATTTTGTAGGATTTTTAAAATAATTCTTAGCAATTTCAAAGAATAAAATTAAATTTATTTATTAAAGTGTTTTAAAAAATTCGCATCTTATTTCTGATTTTCAAAACAAAAAGTTTACACATATTGAAGTGAATATTAGAATTATAGCCCTTGAGGATTAAGTCGATATACATATGTATACACAAATTATGTTTAATTTAACTATATAATTGTCCCCGAAAGCCAGAAAATTCATTACATTCTGCTGGTGTCTAAAGATTGTAAATTTTTCTGTACACACAATACACTTCATTGTATGTAACAAGAAGATACAATATAATAGTCTGGTAGTGCATAAAGTCATTCCTAAAAATTTAAGGAAAAGGACTATTGGGCGATTCTATTCTAGACAACTTTTAACATCAATTTTCAAATCACACTATTTGACACTTTTTGATGCCAATTTAAAGTAAAATATCTATATTTTAAAGTAATATAATTTTTTTAGACGTAAGCTTAACTATAAATTTGTTGTTCACTTTGAATCATTAAGATTCATAGATTTGGCGTGAACAGAAAATTTATTGAATGTTGCACCCGTCATGGCTTAAAGAGAAAATTCCTTATTATCTATTATATAAAAATAAGTCGGGTTTTCCTTCGTTGGAAAGGGAGCCCGAGAGGTTTATAACATATAAAATTGTTCCCCGCCCACTTTTACGCCCACTTTTTCTATTAAGCACATAACTTGAGGACGGCTTGACCTATTTGGACGATTTTTTCTTTAAAGTTATCGCCATGTTCCAACTTAGGTTTATACGGAAAGAAAATTGTTCCCCGCCCACTTTTACGCCCACTTTTTTCGATTTACCTAAAATCAGAAAACGGCTCCATCGATTTGACTAATTTTTTTTTCAAATGTTCGTATCAATGCATTTTAAGTTTCCACCGAAAGAAAAAATTTACCACGCCTACTTTTACGCCCACTTTTTCTATTAAGCACATAACTTGAGAATGCCTTGACCGATTTGGACGATTTTTTCTTTAAAGTGATCGCCATGGTCCAACTTAGGCTTATACAGAAAGAAAAACTTATGACTAATTTTTCTTTCAAATATTCGTATCAATGCATTTTTAGTTTCCATCGAAAGAAAAATTTACCATGCCTACTTTTACGCCGACTTTTCCTATTAAGCACATAACTTGAGGATGGCTTGACCGATTTGGACGATTTCTTCTTTAAAGTGATCGCCATGGTCCAACTTAGGTTTATACGGCAAGAAAATTTTGTCCCGCCCACTTTGTACGATTTACCTAAAATCCGAAAACGACTCAATAGATTTGACCAATTTTTCTTTCAAATGTTCGTTGCGAACTAGCTCTTGACGAGTACGGACGTGTATCAGTGAGTAACAAAAATACAAAAAAAAAAAAAAAATAATATAATAAAAAAAAAAAGTGAAAAAATATTTACCGTAGGTGAAAAAAAAATATTTGTAATAGGTGAAAAAAAAAGAACAATAACTAGTGTGCCCGAAGAGATTTGTGAATGAGCCTCACAAATACTCCCAATAAGGAGAGTAGGCCCAGCACAAATAGCAGAAATGCGTATATTGTGGTAAGCTCCCCGAGCGTGAGCAATGAAAACATTCGATACCCTGAATTAAACAAACATCTTTTAAGTGCAAAAATTGCCAGCGCAACTGGTTTTCCATACAGAAATTTAAGTTCAAGTGTGCCCAACCTGAGCAAGTGTGTTGATCCGACCGTAAATGTGGTTCAAAGTGTGAAGCCGTCTGACCAGAGGAATAATAACGAAAAACCTGGAACATCACGATTTGCATTAACAAATACAGGAGCTGTACCAAAAAGTACTAAAGTGCAAACAGGCATGGACAGATATATAACAATAACTAAGAGAAAGGCTAGCCCTAGGTCCACCCAACAGGAACGCGTGGCCAAACAATACAAAGGCTCTAACGTAGTCTCTTTGCCAACAAATGGTAACAGATTCTCTGTACTATCCATACCTGACGATGAAGAAGCAGAATTAGCTAATGGGACAGCCACTAAAGAAGTTAAACCGCCACCTATCTATCTGCGGGAGCAAACATCAAATAGCATAGTCAACATGTTGACTCAACTTGTAGGTAAGAACAATTTCTACGTCGTTTCTATACGACGCGGACAAATTCAAGAGACCAAAATTCAAGCCAGTACAGAAACGAACTTTCGTATTATATCAAGACACCTGGACGCAGAAAATAAAAGCTACTATACATACCAATTAAAAAGTGCTAAGGGATTGATTATTGTCATAAAAGGCATAGATAGTTCCGTTCCTACAGATGAAATAAAATCTGCCGTAGAGCAAGAGGGGTACGAGGTAAAATCGGTTCATAACATTTTGAACAGGAACAAAGTTCCCCAACCACTGCACCGCATTGAGATATCGTTTGATTCATCGGTTCTCAAAACCAAAAATTCTGTTCATCCCATATACAACTTGCGCTACCTACTCAACAGAAGAATAACTGTTGAGGAGCCAATAAAACGAAAGGGTCCCTCCCAATGCACAAACTGTCAGGAATATGGGCATACAAAATCATATTGTAAATTGCCTCACGTATGTGTGGTTTGTGGCGACGCTCATAAAACCGCCGAATGTAATCGTTCTAAAGTTGACCCAAATGTCAAGAAATGCAGCAACTGTGGCGAAAATCACACGGCAAACTATAGGGGTTGTAAAGTCTTCTTGCATTTAAAAAAACCAGCTTTAGTTCAAAAATATACTCACTCCCAATATGGTCCATCACATGCGCCCAGCCAAGCCGCTGGCTCTATTGCTAGTACTACACAAACAAACAAACAAAACCAATCATATGCCCAAGTCCTAAAAGGAAACCCTAATGCGAAAAATCCCCCGAGTACTTCCAACGCAAAGCAACCTCCATACGCTAATGTTCCTAGGGAAGGTCTACAAATGCCTACCTCAATTGAAAATTTAATTCAAACTATGAATAACTTCATGGCCACTATGCAGAGCATGTTTCAGGAAATGATGCGAAACCAGAACATGCTCCTGCAAGTTCTACTCAACAAAAAATGAACCAGTTAAAAATATGTTTCTGGAATGCAAACGGGTTATCCCAACATAAACACGAAGTTGCAAACTTTCTTCATAGGCATGAAATCGACGTACTTCTTGTCTCTGAAACACACTTTACTCATAAAAACTGCTTTAGGGTAAATGGTTACCTTACGTATGACACAAAACATCCCAGCGGACGAGCTTGTGGTGGCACAGCCATAATTGTGCACAAACACATCAGACACTTACCATTGCCAGAGTTCGAAGAAGATTGTATCCAGGCCACATCTATAAATCTGACTGATTTCAAACTAACGTTAACATCCGTTTATTGTCCCCCGAGGCACAAAATTCTACACGATAAATTTCTCAACTTCTTCTCCACATTGGGCCAGAAATTCATTGCTGCTGGCGACTACAACGCTAAACATACATATTGGGGCTCCAGACTTATTAGTCCTAGAGGTAATCAGCTATATAATACCGTAACTGCAAATAACTTTGATGTGGTATCGAGTGGTGAGCCTACCTATTGGCCAACCGACTTCAACAAGCTACCAGACCTTATTGACTTTGCTGTAATCAAAAACATCAAGCGCGATCAGGTACTAGTTAGTTCCTCCTATGATCTTTCGTCTGATCATTCACCTTCAATCCTCATTTTAAAATGTAACTCTGACGCCGCAGCTGCAAACTGGTTTTCCTATCCAAACAGAAACACAAATTGGTTAAAGTATAAAATGTATGTGAGCTCTCACCTATCACAGTGCATTCCCCTAAAAAATTCATCTGACATCCAAATAGCTGTCGACCGATTTACAGAAGTCTTGGATGCTGCAGCAAGAAATGCAACCCCAATCAAGCGGACAATTAAACGTGCTCCTTACAATACATCGACGGATATAGAGACCCTTATCAGAGAAAAAAGGAAGTTAAGAAGACAATGGCAAAACAGTCGTTCCCCAACCACTAAGGCCCAACTACAATTATGCCTGACAACTCTTCGCAACAAATTGAGACAGAACCACGAGTCTGCAATAGAAGGCTATCTAAACAGCCTAGATGCCACAAAAAACTCCAATTATAGCTTATGGAAGGCTGTACGGCATATGAAATGCCCTATAACCCAAGAATCTCCATTAAGACTGGAAAACCGCACTTGGGCGAAAAACACAGATGAAAAATTAAACGCTTTCGCGGGCCATCTTGAGAAAGTTTTCACGCCACATGATACACATACTTGTTCCTGTCGTCCAACCATTCCTGATAAGGTAAACCATCCATTAAAATTTAACATTACTCAAGTAAAATCTGCAATAGAAAAAGTGAATATTAGAAAATCTCCCGGACTTGACCGTATCACAGGGTCAATGATAAGAAACTTACCTTCGTCTGCTTCCAGAATCTTGCTGTTCATTTTTAACGCTATATTAAGAGTCGGATACTTCCCATCCTCATGGAAGAAGTCTATAATTGTTATGATTCCCAAGCCAGGAAAAGATGCTAGCCAGGTTGCGTCGTACAGACCGATAAGCTTATTATCAATCCTATCAAAGCTTTTCGAAAAAATATTCATTTTAAGTATAACTCCTCATCTAAATGAACACGACATCATCCCGGATCACCAGTTCGGATTCAGAGCGAAACATGGTACAATAGAGCAAGTGCATAGAATTGTCACCCTTATTAGATCGGCGTTTGAGAAAAAGCAATACTGCTCAGCCCTGTTTATAGACATTTCCCAAGCATTTGACAAAGTTTGGCATGATGGGCTACTCATCAAAATAACACGAATGCTTCCTCAAAACACTCACAAGCTTCTGGAGAGCTATCTAACAGGCAGAACATTCATAGTAAGGTCGCAAGATAAATACTCCCCCCTCAAGAAAATTACTGCTGGTGTTCCCCAAGGCAGCATATTAGGACCGCTTCTATATATAATATACACAGCGGATATGCCAACAAACCTGAGCACGCATACCTCTACATTTGCAGACGACACAGCATTTATTAGCGTTAACCATGACCCAAAAGTCGCATCGCAAAATCTGCAGTCCCACATCAATGAACTAGAGGCATGGCTAGAAAAATGGAGAATAAAGGTTAACCCGGCTAAATGTGCTCACTTAACTTTCACGCTCAGAAGACAAACGTGCCCAGCAGTAAAAATAAATAACATCACTGTTCCGGTAGAAAACCATGTAAAGTACTTGGGAGTTCATATAGATAGACGTTTGACCTGGTCTCGTCATATCGAAGCGAAAATAACGGCTATGAAACTTAAAGCAGCTCAACTACATTGGCTTCTCGGTAGAAACTCAAACTTGTCTTTAGACAACAAAGTTCTTCTATACAAGTCCATCATAAAACCAATATGGACATATGGCATCCAATTATGGGGTACTGCATGCGCATCTAACATCCAAAAGCTTCAAAGAAGACAGTCTAGAATATTACGACAAATTGTCTGCGCCCCATGGTATATACGTAATGATATTATCCACAGAGATCTCAACGTCCCCACTATCCAGGAGGAAATTAAAAAATATTCAATAAGCTACATCGATAAACTAATGGTTCACCCTAACTACCTCGCTCGGGGTTTGCTTCAGTTTGAAGGTCACCAGAGGCTAAAAAGAACCGATACTTTGAGCCTTACTAGAAGACAGTCTTAAAAATTTGAATACAGCAGTTAGTGGTTACACAGGTAACAACTAATAAACAACAAGTAGAATTAAGATTTGAATACATATTGTAAATTTCGATAAGAAAGATTCAATAATAAAAATAAATTATTAAAAAAAAAAAAAAAAAAAAATGTTCGTATTATTCCATTTTAAGTTTTCATCGAAAGAAAAATTTACCACGCCTACTTTTACGCCTACTACGAAACAATCAAAGCCGATTTGGAGGTACGATGATTTGTTGGCAGGTGATTTTTGGCAAACACTTCCAGTGATACCACGATCAACGCCCGCCGATGAATTAAATGCATGTTTGAAGTCGTCTGCTTTGTGGGAACACGTTAGGAAGCTCAAATTGACTCTGAAAATGCGGGTCGAGCTGCGAAACAATCAATCTCGAGACGTATTTTCCAAACTATTGCTGGACATAGGAAACGACAAAATCCCGGTGGATATTTCAATTTCTGCCGGTTCACCGAATCAAAGTCCGAACTCATCCGCAAGGTGTTTTCAAACATTACAGAAATCATGATTTGTTGAGCGAACGTGCTATATTAGCTACGTTGATGTCGACGAACTGAATTTTAAGATTCAAAGTGAAATCGCTGGCAAATTGGAGACGTACAAATCGGTAGATTCCATTACTTCTCAGAACGATGTCGTCAACTATCCAATCGAACTTCCTGGGATTACCCGGATTACCTCCTCATAAATTCAAACTAAAAGTTGGATCGGTAATCATAATGTTACGAAATATAAACCAACCACGTCTTTGTAATGGCACCCGACTTACGGTAAAAAACTGATGAATAACGTCATCGAAACAACAATGCTTAAAGGAAAGTACAAGGGAGAAAATGTTTTGATACCTCGGATCCCAATGATTCCAACCGACATGGCATTCAATTTTAACGCTTGCAGTTAGTTTCCAGTAAGGCTCGCATATGCAATGACAATCAACAAACCAGACAACCAAACAAAAAATGTTGTATTTTACAAAGCATTGCAATTAAGAAATTATGATATCCTAGCAAAGCAACCGAATAAGTTTTACTTTTTTTACTGTTTACCTGAATATTGATCTAATCAACTAAAATGTAAATAGAATACTATAAGATTCACAGCATATATATACAAACATATGTATTTGTATTTTCAAATCAAATGTAAATCATATATAAGTATATGAACAACATTTTAATTTAAAAATACTTTTTACCTATTTTTAACGGATTTTAAAAATCGAACGCAAACATTTTTTCTAATTGGGACAGAACAACGTCTGTCGGGTCAGCTACAAAAAAAAAATTTTCTTCATCTTTTAATCACCAAACGAAATGTTACATAAAACGAAGCCATGTGGTGGCGAAACGGAGTTCGCCGGGTTTGCTAGTTGGATTATATTTCTCTACGATGTTTGATTTGATAATCATCGTCTGATATCTCATCTTTCACAATAAAAAAGAACAGTACAATAAAAGTTTGAAAATTAACAGAGTTTTGTGTTTTTGTGGTATGAACTTATGAAAGTGAGCCGATTTGGTTGCACCCGTCATGCACTTTAAAGCTCTTTCGTGGCTATTTGATCGTTTCATATAAATTTTTGTAAATAGATAACAAGAGTATATACAAAAATGTTACCCCTTCTAGAAATAACTTAATTGCAAATGTGTTTCTTTCTATTAGTAAAAGACGTTTAAAGCGTCTAAATGCTGCACCCGTCAGAATAGAATCGCCCTATTACAAAAAAGCGTTATAAAATACATAACTGAAATTTAGCTCATAGAATAAATTCGAAAAATAAAAAATGTAATTATAAATAACAATAAATAAATATATATAAATATTTGCATAAAGGTACCCGGGTGTCCTGTTACCCTTTTAAGTGTGCAAAATGTAAATTGACCCACAGCACCTTCCCTAGTCAAGAAACTAAGCTAATGCTAATTTCAATATATTTGAAACACAATAATAAGAGTTCTCAAGAGTTTCCAATCCGTTAAGAAACTTAAAACGAAAAAAATTTAATTAAAGTTTAAAAAGATACCCGGGTACCCTGTCACACACATAAGGGCTAAACAGATCGCTCCACAAGTGGTTGAGTTGTTGCCAAATGGCCACGATTGATTTTAGGTTTTACCCATAAATTGCTAATGTTTACCTATAAACTATAACTTTTTGATGCCTTCTTATAATCTTTAATTTTTGTTACTTATTTTTCACCTGAAATAATTTTAGGAAATTATTGATAGTGAAAATAAAGATAATCGGTTCAAAAATTACCGAGAAGTAGACAAATAACTATCTTTTTCATCCAGAATTTGGCACAAAAGCGTCCATTTGTGCTAGGGCGATCGGATTAAACACACATATTTTTCTATATAACGTGTATTATCAACAGTGTTCGGGAAATCGAAAACGTAAAACGCAAGAATTTTAAACTTCGCTTTTAATGAGATTTCTGTAATCAAAGAATTTTGTGACAAATGTTATACATATATTTCTCTATTAAACAGAATTTTATAACAAAAATGATAAAAATTAGAATAAAAGTGTATTAAAAACAACTTCCAAATTCTTGCGTATTACGTTTCCGATAACCAGAACAACCCTGCATATAAAGAGCCAAGTCGGTCCATTATTTCACTTGGTCCCCATACTTGAATTTAAGGTTTTATTACGATTTCTAATACAATTGTGAAGGGTAAACATAAAAAAACATTTTAAGTTTCCTTTTTTTGGAGACACTTTTTAATAAAAAATCAGCAAATCGGCACTTTGTTAATTTCAGAACAAAAAATCGTCAAAATCTGGCAGCCTTGGCGGTACAATTTTAAAGAGAACGTGAACATATTTCCTTTAATCTATTACCAAGCAGTCGCAGGCGTTGGTGACAGAAGTAAACTAATAGTTTCGTTAAAAATTGCAACTAAATGCCTCTGCCGACAACCACAACACAAGTGAGTGACATTTTTGGTTGCTTAATATGAAAAATCGCTGTTTTTCTTAATTAATGCTCAATGAGACACATGTTAGCGTTATCCGATTAGGCTGAAACTTCATCAATCGCAATTTCTATCCTATTGGCACATATTAGGGAGTTGCCCCGACGGAAAATCCAGCATTGATGTCTGGTAACCACCCTATTAGGGTCGTTACAAGATATGGTAAATCTTTTTTGGGGGCTATCTTTTGGTGCTTCCCTCTGAAATGTGCCAATTGCTTAGAAAAGCCGATTGACAAAGTTCAAGCCCAATCGGATAACGCCATCACGTGCATCATTTATCATAAATTAGGGAAAAACAGTGATTTTTCACTAAAATTCGTATTTCTTTGTCCTTAATTAATGCTAAATATCACTTTATCTATTGGTATAAGGAACAAAACTATCAATATCAAGATTAATAAGAATAAAATTTCCTATAAAACAAGACTCAACTCAGGTTCCTCAAATTAATGGTTTCGGTTATAAAGCCAAAGCAATACGAATTTTAGTGAAAAATCGCTGTTTTTCCTTAATTTATTCTCAATGAGGCACATGTTAGCGTTATACGGTTGGGCTGAAACTTTGTCAATCGCATTTTCTATGCCATTGGCACATATAAGTGGGTTGTCCCGACAGAAAAATTAACATTAATTTCTTGTAACCACCCTATTCTACACACAACAAGCAAATCGTTTGAAATTTTAAATGATATTTAACCGCTCACTTTGTCATTTTACTCTCCGAATTGGCACTACCAACGAAAAGATTAATCTTTTTTTTACTTCGTTTAAGAATTTTGTACTTATTTTAAAAAATTCCGACTTTAATTTTCGAAAGTAATCGCATTTAGGATTGTTTTTAGTTTTATTGTTATTCGTACTTGAAGTTTTGAGTGCGACTCGTACTTAAAGTATGTATAAAAAACCTAATTTCTCCCCTGTGTTTTCTTTCTGTGTAGAAACAAAATTAGATTGAACTTAAACTTAAACTACTAAACAATTAATGGGTATAATAAATTAAGTAAAAGTTGCTTAGAAGATTAACAATTCTCAGTTAATATTTATGTAAATATGGAAAAGTAGCTTTTGGCGAATACTGTAGTTTCGACATATCCTCAGTTTTGTTGAAGTTTTATTCGCTTTTTCTTGCTTTATTATTTTAAAATGTAACACTTTTTCTACTTGTAATAACTCATTTCTGCCTTATATCGACTTAAGCTACTCTTCCATATGATCACATACATTTTTTTGAATAATATAAAAAATCTCATTTTTATATTATGTCTACTTTAAATCCCATTCTTTAACTTAGTTACAACCCATAATATTCCAATTTCCAATTAACAATTAAGCGTTTATTACACATGTTTCTGAGAATGCCATAAATAGTGCTTGTCTCCAGTCCATTATCCTTGTTTATGGCATACTGTTTAAAGAGTTTCCATAATTGTCTTAAAGCAAACATGATATTTAACACTTGTCTTACAAACATTCTTCTTTTATTTTAGTCCTTTCATCTGGCACTTGTACTCGTACCCGAATTATGTGCTTTATTTTTGCTGGTGCTGGCATTTGTGGTTGTGCTATCATTGATGCTGGAAAATTAGAGTTTTTGTTGTTTTTATTTTCTAATTTAAAATTTATTCTAGAATTGTTGATATTTTTTACACTTCTAGTTTGTCATGACTCACAAATATTTCATGGTAAAATGTACAAAATCATGGTACTCATGGTCCATAAAAGAAAAACCATGTAATATGAACAACAATTTCATTAGATGTAGAAGCATAGACAACAACAACTGTAGCAGAGTAGTAACAGCGTTGGCAACAAGGACATTATTGTAAATAATCGCAGTTATACACACACAACACACAGTATTGTAGTGAAGCATTGGACAATCAAAGTGATAAAAGTTCCATTTTTTTCATGAAAAAAGGATCCTGCAAAAAGAAAATTTGTGCAGAATATCCTGTCCAAAGCAAAGTTTTGCTAAATTTTCCAAAAATACCGAATTCGTGCAAAATTTCGTCAAAGTAGATTAGAAGATGTTCTTGGGAATAGTAAATTTTCGCAAGAGATTTCTTATAGAATTAAATGTATCCAGGTTTTCAAGACAAAGCCTTGACAGAAAAGAAACGGAAAAAACAGTAGAAAATGAGGCAACATGTAAATAAATTGAAAAATGATGATTACAGCAAATTTCGAACCACCAGTAGTACCATTGGTTAAAGATGGCTGTTTGACTGTTGGGTGGCAGGCACCGCAGTGGTGCAGAGGTTAGAACGTGAAAGAATTCTGTTGAAAGAATGTGGTGATTCTTAAAACATGTTAATTCAACCCAGGTTCGACCCCCAGCTCAGCCAAGAAAATTATCATTAAATTTTAATAAAATTTCATGTTGTAAAAATTCCTTACTTCAGTAAAAATAATTTAATGAAAATTAAATTTAATGACTCAAGCCTAACTAAAAGAAATATCAAACATTTAGAATTAAAAAAATTTATAAGAATTTGCCATAAAATTTAACAATTGTTGCAAAAATTTTTAAAAGAAAAACAAATTTTTAGCAACATTTTTATATGAAACAATAATTTTTTTTTTAAATGTCCCATAAAAAGAATTATTTTTACAAAATTTTTTGTATGTAGCAAAATTTCCGGTTTAGAAAAAATTTTTGCAGAACTTGGCGCTAATTTTCATAATCTCCTACTTTGGGACACCTCACTGTATTTTATCGACTTGAATATGTTTAAATGTAGGGTGACGCATAAGTAACATTATGAATTTTGTTATTATATTTAAAACATTGTCTGTTTAAATGTGCTGATTGTTTAATTGAACCGGACGACCTCTTATTATAACGTTTCCTTACTTTTCTTGAAATTGCAGGTCGCAGTGGAATTCTCGAGTATCGGCCTTAAGCTTTAAAATAATTCTTGTCTTATTGATGTTCTCTTGATAATTTAACCTAGCAAAAAAAAAACAAAAAAAATGGGACCGTTAAACTGGGGGAACGAGAAAATATCTTGTTGAGACTATATTTCTAATTTGTTTTTATCTGTGCCCTAAACATTTTTTTAAAAAATTTCCCGGTATTGATTGCCATTAACTTACTCCAATTCGATTGTAGTTTTCGGAAAAATTCGGTCCTATTATTGATTGCCATTAACTTACTCCAATTCGATTGTAGTTTTCGGAAAAATTCGGTCCTATTATCCCTTTTTAAGTCATTTCAGGCAATATTGGCATTTTAAAATAAGCAGAACATTATTTAGCGTTCGGCTCACACACATAGTTATGATATCTATTTTTTTGTGTTCATGTAGACGAACACAACACTTAATACCATTCGTAACTATTTACAAAAAAGAGCCAAACATTATATAGTGTTCTGTTCTTTGTTTAAATACAGAGTAATTAAAGTGATACTGTAGACAAACATTATATTTTAATGTGCTTTAGTGTTTCTTTTTAACATTCGTATGTGTCTTTTGTTTTTGTTCTATTTTTTACCAGCCAAAAGGGCGCTACGCACAACAGAAATGCACGAACATTAATGAGCTGAACCGAACAAAATGAAGTTTGTGGTTTTTTAAAAAACCGTATGGAATTAAATGTTATAATCTTTTTGTTGATTTGGATAAGAACAGTATTATTTTTGTGTTCGAAAGATGATAAACAGGGAAACGTTATTTTTTTAATGATGTACTACACAAACACTATTAGCGTTTGTGTTTTCCACAAATCTAACGAGCCGAACACAAAGGAGCGATATTAAGTGTTTATTTTCGAACACTGGTTAAAGATCCTTTCTTGTGTGCCCTGCAGTCTGAAATTTGGTTTATTCATGTGATCATTGACCATCGCATTTCGTACATGGAATATCAATTTAGTCTTTGTCAAATTCTTATTTTTGAAATAAAGTGTAACAACATTGATTCTTCTCTACTTTGTTCAGAGTCTAATTAAGTCATAGTATTACTATTGCACCACCCTGTAGTTCACTAAATATGTGTGCATGTACTTATATATGTGTGTAAACATTTCGTAAAATGTAAACATTCATCCAGTGAACACGCTTCCATAGTTTTCACATATTATATATGTATGTACATACAATAATACATGTGTACGAATGTATATATATATATATGTATTTAGTACTTTTGTATATAATACGTACATACTTTACACTTACGAACTGTATTTTGTTATAACATTCCTTTTATAGATGAAAAGCCAGAGATTGTATTTTGTGCAAATGAAAGACAATTTATTCGGCTTAAAAAGGTTCATTTGTTATGCCGTCTTAAAATTTAGCACATTGTCTAAATGCTTTTATCCTTGAACAAATACAAATACAATACAACGAACAATAACAAATATGAAACAACATAAAATTAAAATTACAAAATGGAAAAAAATTGCAAAATCAACAACCAAATCAATTTAAACTAAAAATACTTTCTTCCTCTTTTTTTTAATCTAGTTTTACTTAGTTGTAAAACATGAATGTTAAACACAAAAATACATTTATTTTACTTTGTGGAATGTTCTTTGATTTCCTTACCAAAGGAACTCGAAAGAACATTAGTGAAGTAATTCCAAGAATTATTTTGCACATTTTAAAAACGATAAATGGATGTTAAAGTTGAAATTGTTAAACAAGCAAAAATAAATAGAACTGAATAAATTTAAGCTGTTGGTTGCTATTTATACACATACATTATCGACATACAAAAGTAAAATTAAGGAGCATAGAGAATTTTCTATTTGTAGGAAAGTTTATGAAAATATGCTATTTTAGGATGTTCCACGCTCACTTTTCTAGTTAAGATCCATTTTTGACAGATATTGTGTACTTAAGATCAACAAATTGTTCCCGGATTTGAATACTTTATTTTGGTACCGTTCTTCAGACATAAAAACATTAATATGATCCTTATATTGGAGTTTCCACGCCAACTTTTTCAGTCCAGCTCACTTTGATTATTAGACTATTTGTACAAAACTTGAATACTTTTACTATATACCAGTGTTGCCACTTTGTGGGTAATTACCCGAATTTGGTATAATTTTTACTGTAGTTGGTAGAGCGTGGGTAATTTCTCTTAGGTGTAGTTCAGGTGTAATTTGAAATTCTGACTTAGGATACCCAAATAAAATCCAGATTCGATTTCAGTGATGACATTTATTTCTTTTTAAATACTGTGGCAAAGTATATTTATACCAAGTACATGCAAGTCTACAATAAAATAAACAATAAAAAAACAACATTCATTTTGTTTGTGTAAAAACATTTGATACTGTCAAACAGCCAAACATAAAGGAAAAAAAAAAAAAAATTATGGCGCACTAAAATGTAAGCTAATTTTGACACTATCGAAAATAAAACAACTGAACAGCTGATCACTTGCATGTACTTGTAATAAATATACTTTGTACTGTTGCTTATAGTCAAAGTCTTGGTTTCTTTTTAAGAAAAGACTTCAATCATTAAAAATATATTTTCTAAAGCTTGATAATGAATGTCGCTAGATGAACCCTTTGATTTGGATAAAGATGCCTATCAAAGTGACTAAGAACCTGAAGTTTATAGAAAAAGTTATTCAAACTAAAAACAACCATGAAGAAAGATATGTTTCCAATATTGCAACACATAATTAATTTTATTTTTATCTTGCAGCTTTTTAATTCTTTAGTTTGGAGAATATTTAACGCCCTTTACAGTTGTAAAACTGAATTACGAAAGGGACAGTTGTATAAACCCCTGCAGGCATTTTGTTTACTAAATAAGGTATAAAGGGTATTTTGTAAGACCATGAAACTTAAAATGGTAAGCAACACAAAAAAAAAATTAATTTTGATCACAGATTGATACACGGCATTACCATTTGAGCATTGCTGGCTGCATGTCACGAATAAAATGATGAATGCCCTGAAGTCTTATTGACAGTTTGTTTTCTCTAAGTCAACACATTGCCATCATTTGTGAAAAAATAAGTTGCGTCAGTTTAATCACGAACTCGCCTATAAGTTGCGAAAATCGATGGCAGAATTTCAAAACAAATTTGGATAATTTGGTGGCGTTGTTCAAGCATGAATCTATTCATGATGATGTGCCTGAGCAAAAAGTGAAAGCAGTATGACAGTTCGTTTGAAAGCTAACCTTTCGTAAGCTTTATGGGGCTAAAAAACACCCATTATAAAGGACTTGCAGTCAGCATATTCATAGATATATGCAACCAAATGTGGCAGTTAAACTCATTATTTTAGGAGTTTTATTAGTTGTTTAAAGTCTTTAATGTTTATTTTGTGAATTTACTTAAAATTACAACAAGTTAGAGTGCTATATTCGGCTGTGCCGAATCTTTGATACCCTCCACCGACAGTTCGAATGTTTAAGGAGTAATATCTGTATGATGTTATTATTATCTTAAACTGTGACGATTTGTTATTAATTATGGTTTAAGGCAACTAAACTGTTTTCCGGTAGTAGGGTTTATATGGGGCCTAGGGTAAATTATAGACCGATCATCACGAAATTTTACACCGTCATTTCTAGTCCTTTAAAACCGTGACGTACCAATTTCTGTTATGATAGCATTATTAATTATGGTTTTAGGTGTACTAAACTGTTTTCCGGGAGTAGGGTTTCTATGGGGCCTAGGGTAAATTATGTACCGATCTTCACGAAATTTCACAGTATGATTTATAGTCCTATAAAACTGTGACGAGCCAAAACTTGTTATGATTGCATTATTTTTAACGGTTTAAGGCGTTCTAAATTGTTTTCCGGTAGTAGGGTTTATATGGGGCCTAACGATCGCCACGAAATTTCACAGTGTTATTTCTAGTCCTAAAAAACTGCGACGTTCCAAATTGTGTTACGCTAGCGTTAATTTTTCGGTTTAAGGCATACTAAACTGTTTTCCGGGAGTATTGTTTATATGGGGCTTAGGGTAAATTATGAACGGATCTTCACGAAATTAAACAGCGTGATTTCCAGTCAAATAAAACAAATTTTTGCAAAATCTTATCTAATTCCGTGCCTTTTTCCAGCATTTATGTTATTTTTTGTAACAAAATTATCAATTTTTTTAGGTGGTGGTTCCACATTTTGATTCATAGCTCTGGTCCTACTAAACCGATTTTGCTGGATTTCAATCCCAAAATGCTTAGGATAACTACAAGCAATTTGGCACCAAGTTTGTTCATTTCTTTTGAGTTGTTCGAAAGTGAGCGTGTTTTCAACAGACGGACGGACAGAGGGACATGGCTAAATCGACTTAGAATTACTCAACGACCCAGAAAATATATACTATATGGGGTCTGAGATGAATAATAAAAAAGTTTCACACGGAATGACAAACTTAATATACCCTCTTCATAACTAATTGTGGTGGAGGGTATAATAAGAATCTTAACAGTTTGACTAATATTGATCTTCCTTTAATGAGTTTTTTGTGTTTTTGCTTCTTTGTAAATGTCTTTTTATTAAATAAATATTCAATTGCATCTCAGCTGTAATTTTATTTAAATCGGGTAATTTTGCTTCATCTCAAGTGTAATTTTGAATTTTGCTGGTGGTAGCACTGCTATATACCTTTCTCCAGATATACAAATTTATATTGACCTTTGACAGGAGGTGCAGCCTAGAATAAATTGGAAATTGCGCTGGAAACAACAAAATTTTATATTTATACCCACACCACAATAGTGGAGAGGGTATTATGCATTTATGTGCAATACCTTTAAAAATTAGTCCTAGACCCACCTTAAAGTATACCGATCGACTCAGAATCACTTTCTGAGTCGAACTAACGATGTCCGTCCGGCTGGCTGTCCATGTAACCTTGTGCGCAAAGTAAGTACAGGTCGCAATATTGGCGATAACTTGATAAAATTTGGGACATAGGTTCTTATTGGCATAAGGACGTAGCCTATTGAAAATGGGCGAAATCGTAGGACCACGAGGGAAGATAGGGGGAAATTTCTTCCTCTCAGATCGATAGTTTCCGATTTTAATGAAATTTTAAACATAGATAGAACCATATATGGACACAAAAGGTATGCATTTTTTTAAAAAAAGGACCATGTGGGGAGAAAGGGGCAATTTCTGCCTCTCAACCCGATTTTAATGATATTTAAATAATAGATATTTTCATATCTATACCCAGTAAAAAACGTGATCCAAAAGGAGCAGGTTTTTTGTATGAAATCATACCTCAAATCGCTTCAAACCTGCTGATTGGATGCCTGATTTTTGTATGGGGTGTTCCCGGTTTGGAGGACTATTTTCTGCTGACAATAAGCTCTTCTTTTAACATGCAAACAAAGGGAATAGTTTATCCCATCAACAATTAATTTCAGTGTTTTTATTAAGAATGAAAATTGGGAATTAAGCACAACAAACAAAATCTTGTTAATTGAAAATTTTGTATTCCCAAAATTTACTTTGATAATTAGTTTAGATGCAAAAAAATATGTTATGTTTGCACTATTTCTTCATGTTCTCCCCATATAGACCTAAAAAATCATTGTGACATAACCATTAATAATATTTTTTCTTTTTTAGTTGCAGGTATTATAAGTGATAATAAGTGAAAAATAATAAAAAACAAGTTAGAGTGCTATATTCGGCTGTGTCGAATCTTTGATGCCCTCCACCGACACTTCGAATGTTTTAGAAGCAATATCTGCAGCAATATCTATACATATCGACCCCTAAACGCGAAAATAATGTAAGCGCCAAAAATCAAATTTTACAGGAGAGAGCTTTTTTTGTTTTATTTCATATTAATTTTGTATGAAACTTGTCGCTTACACTAAAATTGTTTTTGCTATAAAATCGTAACGGTACATAATGTGACCATGATATTTTAGGAGATGATGCAAGTGTTGCCAATAAAGTCATTTATTAAAAAAAACGAAAATTGAAAATCATGTCGCTTACGTTATTTTCGCTGTTAGGGCTCGATATTATTAATTTAATCTTTATAAAAACAGACATCTGCATTAAAATTGGTTGCGGTTTAAACCTATGTTAAATTATTGACCGACAATCAGAAAGTTAAAAGCTTTTTTTTTTTAGCAATTTTAACTACCTTAATTAAAATATCATGATGCGTAACAGTTTAAGCCGAACTTAAATGATTTTCAGGAGGGCAACTTATATTGGAGCCACGGTAAGCTATGAACCAATCATCCTAAAATTCGGCAGAAAAAACATAAATTTCAATACAGCGGAGCAATAAGTTTTAGCGTTTTCAGTGAATTTCAGATGGCTGCTAAAATGGTATCTAAGGTAAATTATGGACCGTATATCACAAAATACCATAACATTTTTTCTGGCCACGTAAAGCTAAACTGGAAGAAAGTTTACCGCAATATCTATATCTGCTACGGTTTTAGGCGTATTCAATAAAAATATTTACCAGAGTGGGCTTTATATGGGGCCTAGGGTAAATTATGGAACTTTCTTTACAAAATTTTATAGTCTTATTTCTGGTTCAATAAAACTGTGATGTACCAAATTTTGTTATGATAGCATTATTTTATACGGTTTTAGGCGTACTATACTGTTTTCCGGGAAGAGGGCTTATATGGGGCCTAGGGTAAATAATGGACGGCTCTTCACGAAACTTCACAGTTTCATTTCTATTCCTATTAAACTGTGACAAAGCAAATTTGGTTATGATAGCATTATTAATTATGGTCTTAGGCGTACTTAACTGTTTTCCGGGAGTAGGGTTTATATGAGGCCACAGTGTCACAGTGTCATTTCTAGTCCTATTAAACTGTGAAGAGCATAAATTTGTTATGATTGCATTGTAAATTAGGGGCTTAGGCGTACTATACTCTTTTCCGGGAGCTGGGCTATATGGGGACTAGGGTAAATTATGAACCGATCTTCACGAAATTTTACAGCGTGATTTCCAATCGAATAAAACGAATTTTTGCAGAATCTTATATCATTCTGTGCTTTATTTCAGGATTTATATCTCTGATCCTACTGAACCGATTTTGCTGGATTTCAATCCCAAACTGCTTAAGTTTTTCGGAAGAAGCGTGTTTTCAACAGACGGAAAGACGGGCAGACAGACGGACATGGCTTAATCGACTTAGAATTAATCAAGGACCCAGAAAATATATACTTTATGGGGTCTGAGATGAATAACACTGCTTTACAAATTTTTAATTTGGAAAATTACCAAGAACGCCACGTGCCTAGATAAGTTAATTTTGACCTCCTGAACACGAAAAACGCTTTAATTTTTTTTTCAAAAGTACAGTTTTTTAGATAACGGTACTTTTGTGTTTTTCGGTGTATGGTCCCACTCAAACCCTTGTGGAGCCCAACCGAAAAGTCCGATCGAGATAAAAATCGGATGAAAAATAAAGTTTTTATTAAGGATTTTGTCGAACGACAATATTTTTCATCTCATATAAAATTCCGTTTTTTTTTAAATACGTTAAAACTGATGGTTAAAAAAAGACGGAATTTTATATGCGATGAAAATATTGTCGTTCCACAAAATCCTTAATAAAAACTTTATTTTTCATCCGATTTTTTTCAAATTGTGCTTAAAATGTTGGTAATTAAATAAACTATTTGGTTAAAAAATAAAACATTCCAGATATTTACTATTTTGTAGAAAAAAAACGAAACAAAAATGAAACAGAAGTAAAGGAAAAAACATGTAAAATCAATTAAGATGGATAATCATTCAGGAAAGCAAATTTCGATCTACCAAATGTTAAAATACAATTTGGTTTAAGGATTGATGTTTGCCTAGTGACATCAGACGGCAAATCCATCTGAGGAGATCGAGTGGTTGCGATCGAAACATGTCATGGTAACCTGCCGGCCAGGGTTCGAGCCTGAGCCACGTCAAGAATGAAAGATTATCAATAACAATTTTGATTAATTTTCATGTTGTAAAATTCCTTTCTTCACAAAAATAATTTAATAAAAATTAAATTTCATGAACTTAAGCCTAATTAAAAATATTAAAAATTTGGATTAAAAACCATAAATAGTTCAACAAAATAACCACAATACTAATTAAAAATGAACAATTTTGAAAAAAATGTAAAAAATAGACAAATTTCGAACTTTGAGGTGCCATAACTCAGCCAATTCTTATCAAATAAAAATTTAGCATATCGACGGAAAAGGCATTCAATTACCTTTCCAACGATATGCCATTTATCTCGATCGGACTTTTCGGTTGGGCTCCACAAGGGTTTGAGTGGGACCATACACCGAAAAACACAAAAGTACCGTTATCTAAAAAACTGTACTTTTGAAAAAAAAAATTACAGCGTTTTTCGTGTTCAGGAGGTCAAAATTAACTTATCTAGGCACGTGGCGTTCTTGGTAATTTTTGGCTGTAAACCAGTGTAATAAAAAAGTTTTACACGGAATAACAAACTTAGTATACCCTCTTCACAACTAATTGTGGTGGAGGGTATAAAAATGGTTTAAAATACAAAATTTTAAAAACAAAATTTTTTAACATTTTAAATTTGACTTAAGTTGTTTTGTCAAAATGCCACACATATAAACAGTAGTTAATAAAATAAAATCAAAACGAAACGTATCATAAAGCATAGGCAACACGCAAGAATTCTTTCTTTACTTTTATTTCAAAGAATTATTTTAGTTGACAACAATATGTTCTCTCTATAGCCAAAAGAAGTCCCAGCCAGGCCCAAGAGTTCTTCAGTGTGAGCTTCTGCGATAGCCACAAAAGAATCTTAACAACATACAAGTGGTCCCAGCAGTTTGTGCCCCACAAATTAGGTGTCTACTTAACACACTATACACTAAAGTTTTTGCAATCACCCTGATAAAGAGAAAAAGGAGAAAGAAATGAGGATAATTAATAACGAGAGATATTTTATTTAAAATCTACTACTACGTTCAATAAATTTGAAATATGAAAAAAAAATTTAACCTTTTAAGGTTATTCATACAAAAAAGTAATGACTAATTACACTGTGATAGTCGAAAAAATGAACTTCGGTGAATCTTTTTCGTACTATTAGGGGGAGTCCCCTGAGTGCGAAAGTACATTTGGAAGTTTCAGATTGGCTCCAGTTTTTTGAGAAATCGGTAAATATCAATTTTTCAGGGATATAGCTGTCTCCGCTTTTTAAAAAAATTGTATTCGACTTATTAATTTTTTAGCTTTCTTAACTTTCTTTTACGGTATGTTTTGACTTTTTTTTTCAAAATTTCACGTAATTTAAACCATTAAGTCGACCAAAAGTAACGATTTTTGACAATTTTTTTAGGTTTTATAGCCATTAAAAAGATTAAATTCTCTTTTAGCAGACCTTTGCAATCCGAGTTGGATGATGAAGTTAAGCATGATATGTAACTGTTATTTTAAAGATTATTTGTTGTTAAAACAACATATAAGAAGGACAAAAATAGACACTAGATTTAAAACTTTACGCAGACTTAGCTATGTCCACGAAAAATGGATATATACCGACTTCTCAAAAACTGGAGCCAATTTAACACTTCCAAATGTACTTTCGCACTCAGGGGACTCCCCCCTAATAGTTCGAAAAGGATTCATCGAAGATAATTTGTTTTTCGGGTCAAAAACTACCACAGTGTTATATACCTTAAAATACTGCGTTACTGCTTTATTACGTTTATAATTTTTAACAGTTTGATGGCCATTATTTTGAACATTGTGTCGATGGTCACGCCTAAAGACTTTTTAAGCTCTAACGAAGAATTAGATAATTCCTTCAGCTCCTTAGATTACGCATTGATTAATAATTGTATAATCCGTATACCGCTTAGTCAAAAAAAAAAAAGCCCTTATCAATCTCGTTCAAAACTCTGTAAGTTCTGGTTAAATATTCAATACTTCTGCAAAACTCTCTATATTGATTATCAGTTCACTTTTAAATAACTTAAAGTTACATATAAGCTTTCAAAAGTCGCCGTGTTACGTAGTAACTGCTACTCCAAATAATATAAAAAAATATAATAATCATATATCCCATCGTAGGGCATTCATTTTTGCCTCCCGACCGTAGTTTTTGAAAATATCGAAAGGGCAAAACTGTCCATAGATGTAATTGTAGTAACAGAAACCTATTTTGATATTTTCTAAAAATTTGCTACTGTACTGAGACTTGGCAGAGAGAGTAAAAGAGGCAATATGGCGATATGATAAATACAGGCGTTCCCGTAAATCGGCGAGGAGAGGATTAGGCTACCCTTGATAGTCTAAAATATTTTTGATTTCTCCAAGAAGACTAAAATGAGGCTGCACTAGAAGAAGCAGCTGATACCAAAGAAACTTTAATGGATGATGAAGAAGAAACAAGAGTATACCATTTGTATGAACTGCTTTATTAAGATTTAACGTTTTTGTGTAGAACCGATTTAAAACTCGTTATGTTATGCATATTTACAACTGCAAAATTTATTCTATGTTAGAAATAAATTTGTAAAACTAGCTTGTTTTAAATTAAAAATACACATTTAAAGATTCCTATTCAAGCGGATATAATTTATCATAGGAAAATGACTCCCTGTGACAATAGTGCTCAATCATATGCAGTAATATAAATTGCCATAGCTTAATTTCAGGACTAGAAGCTTAAATCGATTTTCTCAAAACACCTTTCTTTTAACATAGCGGTGTTTGCATGTGGACTACTCATATACATATACTTTGAATATTTCTTCCACAAAAAAATCAAACAAGTTATTGCCAGTGTTTGGCAATCGTTGCAGACTTATTTACTCAAACCAATTAAATATATACAACCAATGCCAAAGGTGTTACATTAAGCGATGTTGCTGTCAATAATGCGTACGTTGTTTGCCGTTAAGTCTGAGTCGTAGGACAGGATGCGAGATGTTTGATTTCCCGATAACCGCTTAAACGCATTCATCTCAACGATTGACACATAAAAAATATAAAATTTACTGGCAAAACCTCCAAGCTGGCAACAGTGCTGGACAGCATTTTTTTAAAAATACATGTGAAACCGAAGAAGATGTCTTATTGCGAAGCGCATAATTGTGCGCTTATTTTTATAAATGGACCATTAGTGCTTTGCAAAATGATACAATTTTTATTGGGTGTCGAACACTTTTTTCCTATTATTTGAAATTGTAATGGGTAACGGTGAGTTGCAAATTACAATATGATATCAGATGTATAATTCGCAACATTAAATTACAATTATATGTAATTTGTAATTGTTATTTGGCAATTACAATTCACTCGTTCGAGAGTTTTTGTAAAAAGTCTTTCTCAAATTGTCTACTACTTGTCAACTTTAATCGTTTAAATCCTTTTACATCCTACAATTATTTGTTGTTTTATGATTTTAAATATACCTTTGTATATTTAACGATGTGCTTTGACATTAAAAAAAAAAAAAACATTTCAAGGTTTTTAGTTATCTGCCAGTATAGAGACACTAAAGAACAATTTTTATTGGCATAAACGTTTTGAAAACAAAAAACAATCATAATAAAAATAAAAGAAAAAGACACGCAAAAGTGTAAACAAATTGTTGAAATGAAAACAATTTTCCTCTTAATAGTTGCAAAAAAAAAAAAAAAGATATAATAACAACTTATAAACTATAAAGACATAAAAAACTAACTAAAACAAACTCAAGAGCTTATGCTTCCGCTTCCGCAGAGAAAAAGCGTCTCATCACACATAAAACACGCCATTTAAATGTGAACACAAATAGATATTTATAGGAATGTGTGTTTAAAGGAGATCAGTTTAAAAAGTCTGGTGAAAACTTAAATTTTAGAAAAGGGTTTCTCTAACACCCTTTTGAACAAAAGGTTTCTCTGGACATGTGTTTCCTTTTACATTATTTTTACCGCCTAATTTTAAAAAACAAAATGCGTGATTTTTTTATTTTTATTTAAACTAAAATTTTATAAAGCAAGATTTTACTTGTGGTTGATTATATTAAACCACTTTTAAAATTTACCTCGTATATGTAAATTCATACTTGTGCTATACAATTATACTAACTAAGGGTATTCACGTCACAAGTTGCACCCTTGCAAAAAAGCAAAAGTGCAAAAACATAACAACAACCACAACGAAAATTATTTACGCACAACTAATTGTCTGTGGGGTTGTTGTTATATTTTTGCACTTTTGCTTTTTTGCAAGGGTGCAACTTGTGACGTGAAAACCCTTACTATATCATTTTCTTTGCATTTGTTTGGGACCTTTTATACACTGTAACATCACAAGTGGCGAATAAGAGAATAAAAGGTTTGTCATTCCGTATGTAACCACAAGAAATATTTATCAAGGGCCCATTATGTACTCTAGGCATGGCTTTATTGGGTAAGCCATGCCTAGAGAACCTAATGGGCCCTTGATAAATATTTCTTGTGGTTACATACGGAATGTAAAACAAAATCCAAATGCGCATGTGGTTCTGACGTAATTTTGACGTCATTATACAATACACAATGGCCATTTGATTTATTATTATGAATACTATTGAACTACATATCTTGACAAAATTTTACACTTCTGCGATCAAAAATTTCGCTTTTATTGCAAAAACAAAGGGAGGTAACTACAACAGTGTTTGTTTTATAAATGCAGGATTACGTAATAACCACGGGCCGAATTTTTATGCAAATGAATATTTGTTATCCCTAGTCTGAGGTTACCGTATACTAAATATCTTTGCGAATCAAGAAATTTGCAGAAAAATGGCATTGATTTGTTAGTGCATATTTTTGCATGTTTTACTTTAAATGAATATTTTTGCATATCTTGCTGATATTGCATATTATTCTTGCATATTTCAAATAAAACTTGTTTTAATTGCTTTATTTTGCCTGCAACCTGTTGAAAACAGATAAGAGACAAATTCTATGATATTATTTATAGATTTTTCATGGGAAAAAAATATTTTGTCAAGCAACTTCGCGTGTTGCTGCATATAAAGAGAAGTATCCCGATTGTTGTCTTCCTCCACAGCCTATTACAACCAGGTGGGGAACGTGGTTGAAAGCAACTGTGTATTGTGCTGAAAACGTTTACCAATTCAAAGATGTGGTGAATGGATTCAACAATAGTGATGCAGAATCAACAAACAAATTTTTAATTTAAGTAAATTGATATTGCCATAAATAAGATGAATGCTGTGGACGGTAACTTTAGTAAACAAATTCGTATCAAGCTTGATAAGGCTTAAGGGCGATTCTATTCTAGACAACTTTTATCATCAATTTTCAAATCACACCATTTGACACTTTTTTGATGCCAATTTAAAGTAAAATATCTATATTTTATAATAATATAATTTTAATTATTTAAAATTGATTAAGCTTGAGGTCTTTTTATAAAAAATGATATTATATTTCCATTTTCTTTTCTTTTGTAAACGGGCAGTAAACTTTAAATTGGAAAATATAAAAACATTTTTTTTCTTAATTCATATTATATGTAGGTTTAAATATCTATCTAACAAGTGATATCATTTACATGATTGTTTTATATTTGGTTTTTCTTTATGGTTTTTGCATTTTACTTAATTTTAGCTTCTACCTTTAAGGGTATTGTGCTTTACTTACGTTTACGAAACTGAATTTTAACGTTTTTTATGTAACTTTTGTTTTTTCTTGTTATTTTTCTGTTTTTTTTTATCACTAATAAAAAACTATTAAGTGCATATGTTTTAAATTTAAAGCGCATATATGTCTGTTTTGAGTGCATTTTTTATGCGCATAAAACGCGATTTTAACTGCATAAAAGTCTGGGCACAAGTGATGATAACCCACTTTTTTCTAACTAAATATAATGAAATGGTTTCTTTTAAAATTGTTTGAAGAATTCCATGGACGAATTATCAACGCATGTTTTCTGACATGTTTATAGTTTTAATTATATAAAGTTTTTTGCTTTTCCTGTTTAATTATTTTTTTGTTTTTAGTTACGCTTTTTTGCAGTTTAGCTAACGATGTGTACTTTAAATAAAGTGATAAAAACAAAGAACTGTGAAATCTGAACTATCGATAAATGAGCCGTTTATTTTGAAAGTGGCATAAGTCATTTTGTTTTTAAGTCGAGATATTTAAGGGTTTGCGATTTAACACGTTTAAAAATATGGATGCTAACTTTCGAGAGGATTCACTTGCATTTGATATATCATGATACTGATATTTTTCTGAGTATTTATTATTATTATTATTTATTAATATTATTTATTATTATTATTTATTATTATTATTTATTATTAACTCGATTTTTTTGAAAAAGTGACTTATGCCACTTTCAAAATAAACGGCTCAAATATCGATAGCAGAAAATATTAATAGTATCCAAGCACCAAGCTATACTCTAAATTTATTTACAAACACAAAAAACTTAAAATTAAGATAAAATAAAAAATAAATAAAAATGAAAATGTAACCAAACTAAAGTTAAAGCCTGTCAGAAATGCTGCACAAATTTTATTTCTCACCGTTGGCCAACGCAAAAGATATTGAGTTTCATACTCTCTGGCTGGTTATTTAAATAGGCACGTGTAAATAAAATAATTCGTTTATTTTGGTTGTGCAATCAATTATATTGTATATAACTTATATAACTCTCACGCTTTGCTTGGCTTGGAAACAAAAATAAAAATCAAAAAAGGAAAATTCTATTGGAGATTCATTTTATTTTGTTGCTAAAAAAAAAATAATCATAAGAATTAACAAAGTGCATAGAGATAACTGAAAATTAAACCATATAATTTTTACTAGGCGTGCTGCGAATATTCTAGTTAATATTGGAATTTGCGGACTATTCGCTAATAGTTGCTACTTAAATTTGCAGTCACATTCGCTTTAATGATGGCGAAATTAATAATATCCTTATGGCCGTTTTCTCATTACACGATTATCTCTTTTCCCAACGAAAAACTGCACATTAAAGAAATTTGGTTTTCTCAATGACTAATTTGCTTCTATTCTGTTGCAAAGCTAAACAGCACTCATCTGTCAATTAGTAATTTTCCTTTTATTTGCCGTACAGATAACTTCAATCAGCTGACTCCCAGCTTTAACATGTATTTTGAGAGGTGTTGCCAGCTAAAAACAATGTTTTTTGTCGGTATATTGAGAAACCCAAAATCGTTAACGGACAGTTTATCGCTCTAATCAATTTTTGTTGACATTAAGTAACAGCCAGTTTATCAATTCATTGAGAAAATGGCCATTAAACTTAAAAAAAATACATTGTAGCCAGTGTTCGAAAATAAACCGAACATTATTTAAAGTACGGTATACACGCCCAGAAATGAAATAATTTTTTTTAGTATTAGAACCAGTATTCGAAAATAAACACTAAGTATCGCTCCTTAGTGTTCGGTTCGGTAGATTTGTTGAAAACACAAACGCTAATAGTGTTTGTGTAGAAAATCATCCAACTCAGCAAAAGATGAGAACATTTAATTCCATTCGGTTTTTAATTTCAAAACCACAAACTTCATTGTGTTCGGTTCGGCTAATTAATAATCGTCGCTTTTGGCTAGTAAAATAAACCAAACATTTTTTACAATAACAAAATATACATATGAAAGAAGAAAAAAAAGCCAGCAAGATAAATTTACACCAACAAAACATATACACAATACATAGGGGGGGGGGGTGGTGGTGTGCTTTAAAACCATGGTAGATAAGGCCATGATGGCATTATTGCTCAATTGAATGGGAGATAAAGCCATAATGGCCTTATTGCCCAATCATTGAGAGGTAAGGTCATATTTAAAATCTTGCGATAATAGAGATATGGCCATATTTTTTTTCGCCATTGAGAGATAAAGCCATATTTTTTCAGAATATTGTTATGCATGGTGTAAACATTCTGTAAAAGGGAAAATCTTTAGTTATCATTGAAAAACGTTTTTTTATTCTTGTGACGCACGCAGGAAAACTTTATTCAGCGAAGCCACCTGTCGCGTCACACAGAAAAACTTTAGTGTACGTAGCCAGATTTCAATACTTAACTTTAGTGTCTCCGAAACTGAGATGAGAGATAAAGCCATTTTCTAATATTGCTAATGTAAGCTAAGGCCATGATGGCTTTATCTCCTATTCAAATGGAAAAAAAACCAATAAGGCTTTATCTCCCTATTGAATGAGAGATAAAGCCATCATGGCCTTATCTACCATGGTATTAAAGCACCCCAATACATACGCAAGCTGTTATTGCTGCGGTCGCTGCAAAAATTTTTGGTTTGTTCATTTCTTCATAAATGTAAAAAAGAAACATTATTGAACATTAACAGTATCTATCACTACAATTGTTCTGCTTTTTAACGAAGAACAGAACATTATATAATGTTCGGTTCCTTCTTAAAAGTAGTTTAAAGCAGTTACGGTATTAAGGGTTGTGTTCGTCCGCACAATCACTAAAAATATAAATATCGTTCTTGGGTGTGTGAGCCGAACGCAAAATAATGTACTGTTTATTTGCGAAGACTGGTTAGCACACAAACCGTTACACCGTTCATAACGATTTAGACGAAAGTAACAAACATTATGTAGTGTTCTGTTTTTCTTTATAAAGCAGTACAATTGTAGTAGTTTTGTATACATACACTATATTAAATGTTCTGTAGTATTTTTTCACATTGATGAAGGAATTAGCAAACAAAAAATTTTAGCAACGCTTCTAACTAGAATTGTTGTTGCTTGGCATTTGCACGGTCAAAGAACGAAAAGCCTGTGTGTGTATTTGAATTGTGTACATGTTTTGTTTTTGTAAACAAATCTTTTTTGGCTTTTTGTTTTTTTACACCAAAAGGTATTTTGTTTTTATACAAAAGATTTTGTGTTCTTTACCAGCCAAATTTGCACAGAGCACAACCGAAACGAACGAACGTTAATGTGCTGAGCCGAACACAACGAAGTTGATGTTTTTTTCTTTACGACAAACAGAAAGCAATAAAATGTTCTCATCTTTATGTTGAGTAGGATAAGTACATTATTTTTAGGTATAGACAACTTTTTTTATGTTTTTACTACGCTATTAGCATTTGTGTTTTCCATTTTTCTAACATACAGAACACTAAAGAACGGTGCATTGTCAGCTATTGTTGGATATAAAAAAAACGGAGATCCCATATAAAGTTCACTTTCGCAAAATTCCAAAAAAAAAATTTAATCTTGGTGTAGTGTTTCCAAGTTCGGCACAGTCACATTAAACATTTTTTGTTGTTGTAATTTCTTTTTTTTCAGACGTATTCTTATTATTCTGCAATAGAACAAAATGTAGATGGCGTTTGAAAAAAAAAAATATAAAATTTTATTATAGAGACGACAAAAACGAATCGTATACAAGTGGGTAATTTAAATATTTTCGCTTAAGGGAAAATATTTTCTTTTTTTTTTATGCGTTTAACAGATTTAAACAGACTTATAATTGTTTTAGGTATGAAAATAGAAAAGTTTTAAGGTTTGTGAATTTTTCAGCAGAGGTTTTAAATAAAATGGGATGGCTTTATAGTCATTGCCGTTTATTAAAAAGTTATGAATCACCGAGTGCCAGTCTAGAAAACGAATAACATCGAAGTGCAATGAACTGTTTCATAGACATCAAGTTTGTTCCAAAGCATAGTCGGAAACTTTTTCGTTGTAAAGGAATTTTTAAAAGCCGCTTAATTGTGAACCTCACATGCCAAAAGCTACCCAAAATACCCAAGAAAACAAATTATGTAAACTTTTATTATATATATACATATATGTTCCCAAAGATCCTATAGGAGCATTGGGCCCCAACAAAATCTCTCCACTTTGATCTATCCATCGCAATTCTTTTCACTTTGTTCCAACTGGTGTTAAAAGTTGTTGCTTCAGCTATGACTTGCCTTCTCCATGTATGGGCCGGATGTCCTCTTCTACGATTCCACTCTATGGCGGTTTAAGCAATGTCTGGGTGTGTTTTTCTTAATGTATGACCTATCCAGTTCCATTTTCGTCTACGTACTTTAGCGGTTAGAGGAGATTGCTGCGTTTCCGCATTCCATGTTTCGCAGCCGTATAACAAAGTAGAACGAACATTAGAATTAAACAGTTTAATTTTGACACCACGAGAGAGTGTGGAAGGTTTCCAAATGTAATTAAGTTGGCCGAAAGTTTGTGATGCTTTTTTAATTCTGTGAGAAATATCTGCCCTCGAGCCACCAGTTGTTGTTAATATAGAGCCGAGATAGCAGAAAGAGTCTACATCCTCCAGTATATTATTACCAATTGTAAATCTGCTGCTGGTTTCAGCGTTTATTCTCATCACCTTGGTCTTGCCAATGCTTTTTTAAGGCCAGCATTCGAGGCCATGTCTGAAAGATATTGCAACTTTGAATGCATATCAGAGTATCGATGAGAGAGGAGGCAAATGTCATCGGCATATTCTAAGTCCTCTAATCTTCCATTAAACCCCCAAGAAATACCCTTGCCGTCATGAACGATGCGGTAACTGGCATCAGCGTACAGGCTCTTGATAAGGTGGATTAGCTTGAGTGGGACACCTTTGCACTGTAAGGCTTTCCAAATAACGTTGTGGCTTAGAGTATCAAAAGCTTTCTCAAAATCAATAAATACCAGATACAGTGGAGAACGCCATTCGACCGACTATAATTCTGAGTGTATTAACATGGACAATATGCGATTTGTTTGAGCGGAAGCCAGCTTGTTGACATCTGAGTTGAGATGTTAGTACGTCTGAGATTCTTGACGTAATTATGTGGGTAATTATTTTGCTGACCATACTCAGCAACGTTATTCCACGCCAGTTATTACGGCAAGTTAAATTACCCTTTTTCGGAATGTTAATGAGCATACCTTCCTTTAGTTCGTCAGGAACTCTTTCGTTATTCCATATGTCATCTACTAAGGGCAAAATAAGCTGGGCACAGGTAGAGGGATCTGTTTTGAGAAGTTCTGGGGAAATGTTGTCAGGCCCAGGGCTTTTATTATTTTTAAGTACTTTATAGCTGAAATCAATTCAGAAATAGATGGAGTTGCGAAGGGAATATTTGCAGTATAATTATGGTTATCGCAATTGCATATGGCCTTATCCCCATTAGGTCCCGGAGCAAGGTTTAAGGAGTAGTGGTCGGCCCAAAGATCTAGCTGTTCCTCTTTCGATGTTATGAGTATGCCATCATTGTTTTTTATGGGCTTTCCTGTTACAGTGGCTTTATTGGTAAGCTTTTTGATGAGCTTATATAGATCGCCAGAACGATTTGTATCCGCTGCAGCTTGAGCTTCTAACGCCATACTATTCCTCCAAGCACGTTTGTCGTTGCGGGTATTTCGCTTTACAAGACGGTCTATAGCAGTGTGTTGTGAACGTAGGTTTGCTTTCTCGTTTCAAGTTTTGCAGTATTAATGGCCGCTTTTATTAGTTTTCTTTCCATAATCAAGGACCAAGTTTCGTCAGACAACCATTGCTTTTATTAGCCGTGAAGAAGTTATGATATATGCCTCCAGTGTTGCAAGAAAATTTGTTTTTAGAACTCTTTTCGCAGTCAATAATATATCCGATTTTTTCGTAAATTCCAAACTAAGTACGACCCATTCTTACATATGGATCTCTGGTATGGTTGACCGCGACAGGCAGGAAATACGTCGTGAACCAGCTGGGCAGAGTACAAAGATCAGTCTGTATTGATATAACAGGCGCTCTACGCACTAGTCCTCCACAGGCTCTGAATACTATACTGCACCTTACTCCAATAGAATTACACCTTATGGCCATATCTGTCAACAGCGCTGTTAGGCTCTCTGTTTCAGGATGTGTTACGAACAACTTATTCCTTTTTATTATCACGCGTCTGCACACCTAGCTATGCTTCGGTCTTAGATCAGGGAAAATGGGCGTAGGTGGCGATAATTACATAAAGGGTAACGTTACTTTAATTAAAAATTTTTATGTGTGCAGTATTTACAAAAATAAAAAATTAGGACAAATGTACAAAAGCAGAGGTGAACTACCCAGCAAAAACTTACATTGCAAAGTAATGAGTTAAAAAGCTAATATAACGACTCTTCACTACTTATACATTGGCATTTTAACTCATTATTTTAACACGGGATGTCATTGGAGGCAAGTACTTACCTCCCTCGCTTACAAATAGGGAGTTTAAAAGTTATTACTCCGATGTCACCAAAATTACAACTAACATTGAATGACTTTAAAAAAATTTTTTTTTTGTTACATTTTTTTTTATTATTTTTTTTTCTATTTTTTCTTATTTTATTTTACTTTATTTTTTTTTTCTATTTTTTCTTATTTTATTTTACTTTGTTTTATTTTTTATTTTGTCTCTGGTGGGATTCGATCGCGCAACCTCGGTGCTGATAGACTAGCTCACTACCAGCTGGTCTACCGGGGCAGTGTAGTTTTTGTATAAAAAAACGTTGTTTTACTCAATTAAGAGCGTAAATATGAGATTAAATTATTGTAGGCAACTACTTACCACCCTCGCTTACAAATAGGGAGTTAAATAAGTCATTACCAAACTACTTCTATGTAATGAAGATGGTATGTAGTAGTCATTGAAAAGTAAGTTGTTCAGTAATGGCATGTCATTACCAAGTTTTTGCTGGGTAGTTTCTAAATTTTGCTGCTAAAGCGGGGATCGAATGGTGTAGATTTACCCCCTTGGTCAGTTTCCGTCCCTACCATGCTGACTTTCATAGTTTCCTATCAACCCATTGTACTACCTACTATATAAAATCAATACATTTCATCAACCATTTAAAATGGTTTTACCAATGCATTTTAAATTCTAGTAAATTGCATAACTTACTTTATTGGCAAACATTATTTTCGAAACACAAAGTAAATATACAAAATTTCGTGTATTATGGGGTTACATTCCTTTAAATTTAACAAAAAAAATATCATTCAATCCCAGTAAAAACTTCGGCTACTTTTTCAAAATGAATAGCTTCTTTAACTCATTATTTTGTAGCTTTCTTCTATAACTACATCTATAACAACTTCTATAACTACTTTTTTCTGGATGTATACAGGTAAAAAAATAATGACTTACTTTTTAATGCGTTCATTTTGGGACATCCCTTGTAAAATTCATTGGTTCTTTCAGTAGAATTGTAAGTAGTGCTCTTATGTTTTTCTGATTACTCAACACATTATTTTGTAGGCGAAGTTTTTACTGGGATGACAAATGCTTGTACATAAGTATCTAAGTAGATTAATTATGCAAAAAAAAATATAATAAAAAAATTGTAAATAAAGTGGATTGATGCATTTGAATGTCACAAGGTCTCTTTGTCTACTTAGGAGCTACTTTGCTTGATTTTGAAAACTTTATTGTCGGTCGCAACTGCTCAAGTGCGATATAATCTTCGCTATCACTGCCGAAAAATACTTCGACTTCACCTGGTACACTATTTGGCATGCGATCAAAAAGAAATCCCTTAGCATTCTCCTCCTCTTCATCTGTGTTATAGTCCGGATCTGGTGGAATAATAGCTATATTGAAAGTTTTGTGATCATCTTCATCTAGCTGTTTAAATTTGGAAAAGCTTTACCATAAAAACTAAACGTTTTGATGGCTTGATTCCATTAGTCCAAGAAAAAATTATAAAAAAATTATACATATCAAGCCATTGTACTCGATTGGGTACACATACATCCAGAAAGAAGTATGTAGTTATAGAAGAAAGCTACTAAATAATTAATGAAGGAAGCTATTAATTTTGAAAAATTAAGCGAAGTTTTTACTGGGTGGTTTAAAGCTCATTTGATTCTTTAAAACTACCCAGAAAAAAAAATATTACTTCCAATTCTACTGAAAAAACCAATGAATTTTACAAGGGATGTAGCAAAATGAACGCATTTAAATGCAAGTAATAACTTTTGACCTTCTTACATCTAAAAAATAAGTAGTTATAGAAGTGTTTATAGCATTTATAGTAATTATATAGAAGAAAGCTACTAAATAATGAGTGAAAGAATCTATTCATTTTCAAAAATTAGCTAAAGTTTTTACGGGGTACTAAATTACAAAATTTTTTAATTTCATAACTTAATACATTTAAAAAAAGTTCCATAAAAATATGTTTAAACCAAAAATGTACACATATTTCTGTAACATATTCAATAACAATACTTATAAGCTCAATTCTATTTTTAGCACAACCAATTTATTTTAACTATTCCGTGTTTACCAGATTTAAACTTTTGCATGAGTTGTTAAAAAAACTTTCTTAATTATTTTACAAAACATTTAATTTTTCGGAATTCCAACAACTTGTTGGCGTAATTACCTAATAGAATTTTATTATTTAAATGTTCCGATTAAATATTTAGCCACACACTATTAGTTCTGACATTAAATGTAAACTAATTGCAAACTTAAAGTTCAAAATAATGTGACCAGCTGAATTTAGTATATCAATTAACACATTAAGGCCCGAGCCATGATCCCATTGAACTATATTGATTTATTAAGTGCATTTGCAACTATTTCAAATTAAAATAAAAGGAAAAACATGTAAAATCAATTAAAAATGGATAATCATTCAAAAAAGCAAATTTCGATCTACCAAAGGTAAAAATACAATTTGTGTTTAAGGACTGATGTTTGACTATTGACGTCAGCAGTCGTCGATGGCTGCGAGTGTAAGACGGCAAATCCCTCTGAGGAGATCGAGTCGTAGCGATCAACACAACTCAGGGTAACCAGCCGCCTGGGTTCGAATCTCAGGTCAGTCAAGAATAAATGATTATCAATACCCATTTTAATTAATTTTCATGTTGAAAAATTCCTTTCTTCATAAAAATAATTTAATGAAAATAAAATTTGATGAACTTAAGCCTGATTAAAAATATTAAAAATAAAAAAGATATTCATATACATTTTATTTTTAATTCAATTATGATATGCTCCAAACCACTATGGGTGCACTGCTACATCACATTTGCAAATTGGTCGGTAAATAAGGGTACGTTCGTAAATGCATCAAAACTGTGCATCACTGCCGCAGTGATGCAATATTTTGTTGCTGATGCGTGATCACCAGTTGCGCTTGTGATACTGATGCTTTTTTACTGCACAACAGCTGTTCAAAGTTGCATTTTTGAACATGAGCTTCATTTTAAAAGTTTTATAAGCGAACATAAAAAATTATAACAAAAAGTTATAAACAATACCGATTGCAAATTTAATTGAAAATACTGCACCAAAAAGAGTCAGATTTCTTATAAATTACAAGAAAAAGCATCAAAAAAGAAAAATAAAACGATTTCTTTTATGTTAAAAGTTATTGCATCAGAAAATTAACTGATGCAATAATTGCCAACATTTGCTGCAGAGCTGCGGCATCACTGCATAAAAAAACGTTTTACACGTGAAAGTAATGCCAAATTTTTTAGAAGTGATGCATTTACGAACATTAAACTTTACTAATGCGCAGATGATGTGCAACAACTGCATTTACGAACGTACCGTTATTTACCAAAAGCCCAATATAAACCCGCTCTCGAAAATCAGTTTAGTACGCCTAAAACCATAACATTTCTTGAAGATCGGTCCATAATAAACAATGGGCCCTATATAAAGCATACTCTCGAAAAACTCTATATTATGCTTTATGACTAGAAATCACACTCGGTTCATAATTTACCACAGGTCCAATATAATAACCACTCCTGAAATATCCTGGCTGTTAGTGGAGGGTTTCAATTATTCGGCAAAGCCGAATATAGCACCCTAACTTGTTTTTCTTTAATGTCCTGGGAGAGGATAATTTCGCATAACTTGAGCGGTTCTCTCCTGCTGTACCTATTAAAGTAAATAACACACTTTGGGCATAAGAAAAAAAAGAAATTGAGATAGAGAATTTACCAACTGCGAAATATCCTGCATTTTGCAAATTGATCATTAGTTTGTTAGAGGTGAAATAATTATCGAAAATTTCAAAACACATAAATAACAACAACTTATAATTAACACACGCAAAGAAAAAACATGGTAGTGGTAAACATATTCTAAGACCAACATATTATGATAAGATGCATGATTGTAGTCACCATATTAACCCATTAAAGACTGACCCCCGATTTCGTGGTCCGATTTTGATGAAATTTTACACATTTGATATTATCGTCATTTACATTGACATTACGTTTTTTTTATATTTTTACCTGTCAAACCTTGGCCCCTAGACCATGGGTATTTTTCTACCCTCTTCGCTATTAAAGAGTTCTAAAACACAAGATTTTTTGAAAACAAAAAAATTAAAAAAGGCATTTATTGCATGCATTGATGTGAGTGTTGTTTGTTTATTCCACCATGTACGTAGAATCTGTACCAGCGGGAAAAGGAAGAATTACGGATGCCTTCAAGAAGGCCTTTGCAATCCTTCTTTTGGATGTAAAGGGTGGTTAAATTTTAAGGGCCGATGTTGATTTTGAATAATACACAAATAATTTAGGAAATTTTTGTCATTTCTTTTTATTATGATAATATTGGAATGGTTCAAAATGGAACAAAATATCGTCGGCACAGCTCCATCCGATGGTCCAAGCTTTTGATGACGTTGAGGCATAATTAAGGTTCGATGATGCCGACAGCCCATAAACCGCACCAAACAGTCACTCTTTGTGGGTGCATTGGTTTTTCGACAATCACTCTTGGATTATCATTCGCCCAAATGCGACAATTCCGCTTATTGACGAATCCACTGAGGTGAAAATGCGCCTCATCACTGAAGCTCATATGCCTTTTGATTTGAACGCCCATTTTCATGATAAGCTTGGATAACTTTAACGCGTTGCTCGATTTAGTATCTTTCCATGGTTCAAATTAAGTTAGTCTGAAATTGAGAAATTTCAAATTAGGTGTGGTTCACATTCAACATCGGCCCTTTACAAGGCCTGCTCGCTCGATTTCATATCATATCTTGTTACACACGTTGTAATTGCTCTCGCATCTTTCAAAGTTACATAAGAATGGTAACGGGATCAAAAAAAAAAAAAAAAAATTTTACTCCTTCTATTATCTGTTCTCATAGAAGGGATTGTGGAATGTTTATCTTATATTTTATACGAAAGAGCCGAGGCCTTCTTACTGATGCTTTGGATGCTGGTATGGTGTATGCCTGGAAATCACACTGCATTCTAAGAAAAGCTGAAGGATCACCAATCATGAGTCAATTTTATTTCGTCTGAGCGTTGTTGAAGTAATAGTGTTCGTGTAAGAGAAAAAGTTGTCATATATGCACAAGAAACGGCAAAGCAAAACTAAGTTTGGTTGTTCAAAATGCAAATTAAATTTACACCCAAAGGCTTGTTTTGCACAGTTTCATGTTGGTGTCCCAAAAAACATTAAAAATATAAAATTATCTCAGTAATCGACCACAATTGTGATATTTATTTCTTATTTTTTTACTAATAACTAGTTCATTTTACATAAAACAACGCATTTTTACTTGCCAAAAATTAAAAAAAAAAGTATGTGTTTTGAACCCTCTGACAGCGAAGTGGGTATTTAAATACCCATGTCGTTGAATCAAACCTGTAGTCAATGTTATTGGCCCAATTTAGCTAATATTTTTTTCTAAAGCAGGGCATACCTAAGGCTATAGGTCACCAAGAGGGTTTTCTGATTAACTACTCTTCCAAATTTTCCAGAGCCGTTGTCGTTCACTTTTTTTAAATATTAAAAATTGCTAACTCTTGATCAGTTAGCGACCCAACAGTTAGCGACCCAACAAGAGGGGGCAAAATGTAACTTCAAAATTTTTTTTAAGTAGCCCTATCCTTTCTTTATCTTTCTGTTAAAACCAATTTCCGATACCTCTTACCTGAAGTTAGCTAGAATTTTTCTACGAACGCTCTGTTTTTGGGTATTTAAATACCCAACAGGCCTTAATGGGTTAAGATTATTATTGAATCATATTATGACTAAATATACTCGTAATGTTACAACATAATATTTTTCCGTTAATCATATTATTATTCTGTTAATCATACTAAGTTAAGAAGTAATCCAATTATTGTCATGCTAAGCATAATAAATTTAGAAGCAATCACATTATGATACAACTTCTTTCATAACTGTCATAAAAATACAAAATAAATTAAAATTGTTTTGCATCGATTTTTTATTTTGTGGCTTTTTACAATTTTTCTTAATGTAAATCAAATAGCGGAGCTCAATAAAACGCTTGCAAAAGAGGAAATGCGAAATCTGTGGTTTCCATGTCAATTTTTCCGATTTTGAGATGTTGATGCCGTATTGCCTAATTTTAAACGCTCTTTACATGTTTTTAAAAATTTTTGGAAAAAGATGGATCAATTCCGATTTTGTAACGTAATGACAAAGTTTAAAAAGTGCAATACCTAGCCCATAGTTTGATCTAGAATGGTTTTTCGGCTCTCCTGAAAAATTTGTTTTAAGATATACGCGGTTGCCCATGAAAACCACAGAAATATCGTAACACTTTTATAAAATAAAACGAAATCTCTGTGTGTTTTGATGTTTGATTTTACCAAAAAACTACGATATTTTGCATTTGCGCTATTACATCACTAATACCGAAAATGAACTCCGCTAATATTTTAATTTCTTTAAACTTATTTTCTATGGGAATTTATCTTTAAATAGTTTAACCGCTCACATATAAAATAAATGACATAACTGGTTAAAAATTATTTTACAAATGGCGCTAACATAATATTATTAGAGTAAAAATAGTTTGATTGCATCTTAAACATAATATGATTAACGTATAGAAAGTTCTTATGTTATGGCTATTAAATGTCATGATTTAGTTGTGAGTAATATAACATGTTTTGAAAGTGGCCATAATTTAGTTGTTAGAAAAAGAATTATTTTTCGGTCAAAAATACTCAAATTTATAATTGCGATAAACATTGATATGTTTACAGTAACTATAATATTGTTAATATTAAATAAAAACAACAATTATTTGTGTACGACAACAATATATTGTTACATTAAACATAGTGTTGTTGCCGTAACAATGCCCAACCATATTTTTTCTCTGCGTGCATACATACATGTTTAAATCATGCTGTTTTAAATAGTAAGTGATTGTATAAATATGTTTGTTTTTGAAAATTGTTTGTAATTTGTATATCGTTTAGGCCCAGTGTTGCGTTTTCGCATCACGTATATATCCAATCAAATATATAATCGCAAATGTCTAAGATGATTGGATTTTTAAGTAGAATTACTAATGTTCGTATGCTAGTTACCTCCGTTAGAAGTTTCAGATAGGTATACAGGATACACTAACATTAAGTGTGCATCAGAGAATGACAAAAGTATCATTTTAAGTACTCTTTCAATATTAGTGAGAAGACATGTACGGACATGTATGGGTAAAGATCAAAACCATACACATACGTACCAATACCCATAAGAAGCTAAAATTGAATGTGCTGCCAATGTGTATTTGCATATTCATTGTTCTTTTTGAATGTACATGCAGATATAAATAAAATTTCTGTTAGCTATCTGCAATACCCAATGTGTATTACCGTAAGTAAAACGTAAATATACAGAGCACGAGAGAGAGCAGAGATGGCAAATGCAATTTTAAAAATGTTGAAACTAGGAAAATTTTTTTGTGTTGTTATTCAGAAAAATATCAAGATAATTTTAAAGCTTTTTAACATTTGACTAAGGCGGTAAGCTTATTTTATTAGAACAACGAGGGGCGGTTGGCAGCAATTTCTGCTTCTCCGAAACTATCTAACAGATCTTAATAAAATTTCAAACATAGATATATCCATATTAGTATGAACACACAAGCTTTATATATTTTTTTAAAAATAAGACCCCGAGGGAAGCTCGAGGATATTTTCTGCCTATCTAACAGATTTTAATGATACTTAAAACATAGATATATACATATTTATGTAGACACATAAGCTATGTATTTTTAAAAAAATTAGGATAACGAGGGGAGATAGGGGGCGACTTATGCCTCTCCAAAATCATTTATTTTCTCTAAAATTTCTTGATTATTTTCCATACTTTAAATTTATAATTTTTCATATGTAAATATGGATATATCTATGTTTTAAATTTCATTAAGATCTGTTGGATAGCTTTGGAGTGGACTAAATTGCTCCCTATCTCCCCTCGTTATCCTATTTTTTAAACAAATACATAGCTCAAGTGTCTTTATAAATATGAATCTATCTATGTTTTAAATTTCATTAGAATCTGTTAGATAGCTTCGGAGAGCATAAATTGCTCCTTCCCACCCCTCGTGGTCCTATTTTTTATAAAAATGTATAGCATATGTGTAGTTTTACATAGGTACTGCTGATTTTACAGACAAATTTATTTAATCCTATGTATTTTATCCTATGTTTATTTTAAATATCATAAATAATATGTACATAATCCCATACCTGACTAGTGACAAAGCACATTTTTGGTAAATTTTTTTTTCATTTTTACACAGAAGTGCCAAAAATACTGAAAGTATGTTTTTAAACATGGATATTTTATTTATATGGCAGTTAACCAAAACACATTCATGGGTATTGAATAACAGCTGCATAATATTCATGTATTTTTGTTTACTGAATGTGGTTGCTTGAAGATATTGCCGTGCATAAGTATAAGTAATAACCATACTTTTTGCGTTATAAATATGTGTATACACAATAACGAAAAACGTGGGTAAATACCTCTGTATATTATTCTTATGGGTACTTGTTGTCATTCTTTGGTCTGTATTACCACGAGAAAATGTGAAACTAAAGGAAAATTTGGTCAATATTTAAAGGAAATTTTTGAAAAATTTTATACAAAAAAATTCAGGAATGTTCCTTTCTAAGAAAAAATTTTCTAAAAATTAGCTTTCAAATAAAAAAAAAGTAAATATATTATTCTGAAGAGTTTTCCCTACCAGAGTCTATATCTCTAAAATTTTGCTTTCTACTATTTTAGAGAAAATTTCCAATTCGATAGGAAAACTTTTCCTAAACTTTGATATTCTATAAGAAAATATAAGAAATTTTTTTTTATGATTTAGTAGATTTCCCTATATAATTTACTATTCCATAAAAAAATTTGCGTTACAAAGAAAATAATTTTTAACTTAACTTGCTCTTAAATGGGATTTTTTTTTTTTTTTTTGAAAATTTGTATTATATAAAAAAATATATCCGAAGATTTTGTATTCTTTAGAAAACATTTATATCCAAAATCAGATTTTTGTGCAAATATTCTTTTTATAGCTAAATAATTGTTACATATACATACATAATAACAATACTTAAAACTTCATTATAAATAAAATTTAAAAAGCGAAAACTGGTAAACATTTTTTTAAATCGTTTTTAGAACATAAAAAAAATAAAAATATTAAAAAAAAAATGTTCTTTTGAAAAAACCAAGATTCGAACCAGGGAACTCTCAGTTTCTAACTTAACACACCCCCTAGACAACTGAACCATGAAGAAACGTTAATCGAATATCATTAAAATGAAATATGGCCTGTTTACTGTTCATAAAATTCAATACGGTTGAGTTGTAATTACTTTTGATGTTTTTGTTCGCCGCAATAGCAAAGTTGAAAGAGGGGGAGGGGGGGGGGGGGGTGTAGACGGATATGGTTCAAGTTCTCTCCTCATAAGGACCCAGAATATATATACTTTATACGGCCTTAGATCAATATTGTAGAAATTACAAACGGAATGACAAACTTATATATACCATTTTCCCTTGAGGTGAAGGGTATAAAAAGAGTAATTTTTGGAATTTTTATTATAACTCAGCCATTTTTTAACCGATTTGACAGACGTGTTTAAGAAGAAATTTTGCCAGTTAGTTGGGTTATAAAACTTGGACTCGGCAAGATCTATGGTTCCCGAAAATGGATATTTTTCAAAAAAAAAAATTAATATTTTGGTCATAACTTTTTCGTATCTGAACCGATTTTCTCGAGTATTTTAGAAAATATTTTCTACTAAAAATTTGATATATAAGGCGTAACCATAGGTCATAGTACAGTCAAAAAATTCAGGTTATTATACAATGAAATGAGAGGCAGTCGTGGTTTTTTGGTCATATCTCAGCCCTTTGTGGACCGATCTTGCTGAATTTCAATAGCAGCAAATGGTGGACTATATGTGATATAAATGTAGAACAACCTCGCCGCTACCATGTCTGGAGTCTCCGGAAAACACATATCAAACGTAAGACGGATAGATGGACGGACAGACGGACAGACAGACGGACGGACGGACATCGTTAAATTAAGTTCTCTCCTCATAAGGACCCAGAATATATATACTTTATAAAGTCTTAGATCAAAATTGTAGAAATTACAAACGGAATGACAAACTTTTATATACCCTTTTCCACCTGAGGTGAAGGGTATAATAACAATAAACAAGTAACCAAGGTCAAGCCCGACCATTTTGTGACCTACAAAGACACATTTTCGAGAGTGTACCTATGGGCAATCATCTACCCGCCGGAAAAAAATCATGTCATTAGGTTAAGATTCATGTAAAAGTTATTTGTGCCGAAAATTGTTTATATAAGATTTGCTTGCCTTTAAGTGCTTTTAGGATAAGGGTTCATATGGGACCTTTATTTAATTTAGGACCTACCAGCACAATATTTTGTCATGACATTTAAGCTATCGTAAAAGCAGCTGTCGACAATTTGTATGTCAATACCAACATTTGTAAGGAAGTTATGGCATTAAAAGCTATTTTCGAGAGTAGTATGGGAGAAGTGGTCAAATATGGACTGGTTTCAATAAAATTTTGTAAGGTATTTAAAATTGCAATCAAATATGTTTGAACCAAATTAAATAAAAAAAAAATAAAAATATTGTTAATGAGCACAAAGCCTCTTTTTAGGAATGAAGCTTCTATGGGATTGGAATTTGAGGTATTTCTTAATCAAAAGTGGGGATGCTTTTTAGTCCAGTGTTTAAAGGTATTTTTCGTCTACGTAACTTTAAAATTTCATTCATATATCTGTTTCCATGTCAGTTTAATGGATTGTCAAACAATTAAATTATTGTTTCTATTGCGCAAATAAATGAAAGGGCTTTCAATATGAGTAAAAAATAGTAATTTTAATATTCGACATTCTTTAAATCTGACATAGATAAAATAGTGCACTTTACACACCCCCCTTTTTGGATAAAAAATACCATAATTCTCAATCTCTATCAAAATCAATTGACTTATTAAAATTAAAACTGTAGAAAAGTCCAAGTAGTTTTCTCTCCAGCAAAGAAATTGCAATATTATCTCTATCGGTTCAAAAGTTACAGAGTTTTGGCCGATGCAAAACGATTTTCAGCTACTGTTCGTCTGTCCGTTTGTCAGTTTTTCTCTCCGTGTGTCTGTTGAAATGAGTTTTCCGAAGATCCTTAGTATGATAGGGACATCTAGTGTCATATACTTATGCCACAAATACTCCGTAAATGTCTGTGATATGAACAAAAAACTGCGACTACATCCAATTTTACCCATAAATCACTTGTTTTTTCTGGATATCTGGAAAAAAGGAACACCCAAAGTTTCAAAATTAGGTTCGATAAGAGAATATATTTTTTGTATTTGTATTTGTATTTATTAATTTGATTTTCTAACACAACAAGACACAATATCTTATAAATTACAGCATTAGAATCAGACAAGTTAAAGTATACATTGATAAAGAAATATTTTCTAAAAACTACATAGATTATATTTAAATTTAAATAGAGTAAAATAAATAAAGTAAAGGTATATAAAAATAAAAAAAATAAAAATAAAAATAAAAAAAGTTTTCATTTAAAACATTTAAAAATTTACGAAAAATATTCCCTCAATAACCTTCTAAATCTTATAGCGTTGCTAGTGATTTGCAAATCATTTGGAAGTTGATTCCAGAGACGTATGCTTAATATAAAGTATTGACATTCAGAAGCATGGTCATGATGACGAAATTGTATTAAATTTTTCCCTCTACACGATCTAGAAAACTGCAGACGATCATAAAGATATTTTGGCTCCTTTGTCGTTATTATTTTGTGAAGTAATATTAAGTTTTTGAATTGAAGATAGTTTGAAAATGACATATTGAATAAACGAAAAGAGTGCTGCGATATATGATCAAATCTTTTTAAAGAGAAAATGTAACGGATGATATTGTTGTATGTTACGGTCAGCTTTCTCATATCATTTGTGTTACAACCAGTAAAAATTTCAGATGAGTATAAAAGTGTCGGCAGAAGATATGTTTTTGCAAGTAATATTCTTACTTGTAGAGGTGTAAAGTGCTGAGTAGCCCATAAATTTCGCAGCATGCCATAAACTTTACCACAAACTTGTGTAATGTGATTCGACCAGGTTAAAGTTTTGTTAAATAGTACTCCTAAGTTTCTTGCTGAATCTACAATATCGATTCTCGAATCGCCAAGAAATAAATTTACCTCAAAATCTACATGAAAGGCTCTTTTACATATTAATATGCACTTCGATTTGTTAGGATTAAGTCGCAAACCGTTAGCCGCTGCCCATGTAAGTATTTTCCCAAGATCATGATCATGTACATATATATATTAGCAATAATTTTTTCATTCCACTAACCTTCACTATGATAAACACCAAAGTTTTAATTAAGTACTTATTTTGATTTTTCACGGGCTTGCTTGTCTTTATGTATGTAAGTTTACCATCCTTTTCACATAGAAATTTTTGATGTATATTATGTTTTCGTATGAAAATATCTTGGCATTTGTTTTCACTCTACACGTAGAGAAAAAACATGTTTAAATATGGTCACCTCCAACCAAACTATTTTTAAAGAAAATTTTAAACATATTATAGTTAATATAAGCATATAATTGTCAGCGACAACCATATTATGGTCAAATTAGTCCTCCCTCAAGAACCCACAAACATATTATGTTTGTCTCTGAAAATGTTATGGTTAAATATGATAATAATTTGCTTTTAATTTTACAATAGTATTTGTATATTTTTCAAGAGCAACATACTATGGTTGAAAACCAACCATGCTATTGTAAGTGTTTAACAAATTTTAGTTATAATTGATCATAGTATGTTTGGAAGCAACAATAATATGGTTAGGGCTTCTTGATGGAGGCCTAATTTAACCATAATATGGTAACCGCTGACAATTATATGGTTATATTGAACATAATATGTTTAAAATTTTCTTTAAAAATAGTTTGGTTGGAGGTGACCATATACAAACATGTTTTTACTCTGGGTGTATAACAAAAATGAAAGCGACAGAGTTGTGTTACTGTAAAAAATATTTTATTTCACTTTTTACCTTGTTAAAACATTTTGAAGCTATTTTTTGATTTGACACAAGCACGAATCAAAAGTACTATGAAAAGGTGAAACACATTTTGATTAAACAAGAGTTGGCCCCTGATCTCATTAATTCCATCCTATAGACAATTGAACAACGGTAACTTAACCTATAGACACACTTGAAAAACATTTGACTCTTAACATGTAACCACTATTTAAATAAAACATTTGTTTGCCTTGGCACTATATTTGCTTGGTCAAATAGCATCCAAAAGTATTTTTTAATAATAAAGTTTATTAAAAATTAATAAAACGTTTAAAAAAAAAGTTAATGGTTGATTTATTTAGTGGTCATGCTTTTATTGCGGATTTTTTTCTTTATCAAATATTTCTGTAAATATACCTTTGAAACCGAATCCTTTTAGTTGTTGAACAAGGACAAACTTTTACTTTGTGGATTTAATTAATTTGTACACACAGCTTTGCATCCTTGACAAAAGGAGAACAACAAGAGATCAATAAATAAATTGAATGCAAAAGAAATGTAAATTAATGACAAAACCCTCGAAGACACAAATAAGCTGATATTGATTGTAAATTTAATTACAGATAAATTTTAAAATGTTAAAGCTTTTAAAAGTTCGGTTCATGCATTTATTTTAAAACTTTTGATAATGAGAACATTATAAAGGGTGGTCCAATCATAATGCACGATGTAAATTGTGAGTCACACCTTAGAGTCAAGTGTTTTGCATAACTTATATATACATTTCTTTCGTTCAGTGTTTAAAAAATTCAACCATGGAGAGGTACAAAATTGAGCAGCGCGTTAAGATTTTTAAACCTTTTGCGAAAATGGGCGTTCACATCGAAAGAAAATCATCTCCAGCGACGAGGCACACTTTCACCTAAGTGGATTCGTTAAAACGCTCAAATGCAGCATTAAGGCAAATGAGTGTTTGCTGAAAAACCGATGCATAATTTTCGAAAATTAGTTACAGTGGATAGTGTTTGCAATCGCGAGATGATAATGGACTTTTTGTGGCCAGAAAATGAGGATATGGGCCTGGACAATATATGGTTCCAAAAGTAACAATGGCTCTTTTGCGCAAAAATTTAATGGCAGTGGTTTTTGGCCGCTACGATCATGACCATTGACACCGTTGGACTTCTCTCTTTGGAGTTATTTAAAAGAAAAAGTGTATGTCAATAGGTCCAGCACAATTCAAGGGCTTAAGGATAAGATAATTCGGCATATTAAACCTCATTCATCTCTCGCAGTCATTGAAAATATGGACCATCGGATAGAGGTATGCCGCCGAAGCCGTAGCGAGCATTTGGCCGATATTTTGTTTTACACATAATTGTCATAGACCCTTCTATCGTAATAAAAATATTAAGATAATTCTCTGACAACTTTTTGTTTTCTTTACAATAAGCATCCAATATTTTGGTTGGACCACCCTTTATAAATCTTATAATATTTACATCAAAGACCTTTTTTTAATTTTAAGCAAATTTAAAACTTAAAAAATTTATCTTACACGAAATAATATTTTAAAAGCCGTTTGCAAAAAAGTTTTAATTATCATTATTTTTAATAATAGAAAAAAATGAAAACAAATAATGCTGCCTGTAAAAAACATGTTTTTTGCTCTCCTGAAAAATTATTATTTTGTAACTTAAAACGTTATTCGCGGCTGTGCTTGATTTGTAAATTTTAGACAGTATTAATTTTTAATATTTTTGTAATTACATACATGTACTTATAGCACTGAAATTAAAAACTTTTGTTAAAATTAATTCCTTCACTGTCTTTCATTAAAACTTATTGAAATATGGTCGTTTAAATTTTTCTTGAGGCGGAAACAAATGCATTTGTCAAATAATAATTGAAGCACAGCCGCGAAAAACGTTGTAAACGCCACATTTTGCAAAAACTGTTTTTTTGCAGATAAACGTTGACTTTACTCTCTTACACAGTTTAAACATCAAATCAACCAAAACTATGCACCTTAACGCCTTCAAAATGGCGTACAAAGTGTCAGCCAGTGGAAGAACATTGCAAGTTACTAACATAATGATGAAACCGAAATGGTTTTGCAGTGCGGAATAATGTTTTAAAAGCCTTTTGCATTAAAGTTTTTATTATCACTATTTTAAATAATAGAAAAAAAAAATTTTTAAAACAAATAATGCAACTTGTCAAAAAACGTTTTTTTGCTCTCCTGAAAAATTATTATTTTGTAACTTAAAACGTTATTCGCGGCTGTGCTTGATTTGTAAATTTTAGACAGTATTAATTTTTAATATTTTTGTAATTACATACATGTACTTATAGCACTGAAATTTAAAACTTTTGTTAAAATTAATTCCTTTACTGTCTTTCGTTAAAACTTATTGAAATATGGTCGTTAAAATTTTTCTTGAGGCGGAAACAAATGCATTTGTCAAATAATAATTATTGATGTTTAAAAACAAGTACTGTGGAAACTACTGAAATATTTAAAAACATATTTAGGGCGGTTCTTATTCTTATAAACAATTTTATCTTTATCGAATTTACTCCAAGAAAAGGCTAGAAATATTGAGTTGCTGCATGTAGGTCTGATTTAATGACGGTGAACATATTTTTAGAACAATAAAAAAAAAGTTTTATGTTTAAAATATATCGAATATGGGTACTTCCACAGAAAAGCTCTCTTTTTGTCACGTCACGCCACCTAGCAATTATTCTTGTATTTTAGAACCACGTTGTTCAAATTTTTCCTCTCTTTCACTTAATGAAAACCTAGTTGCGCTCTACACCCAAATGCAAAAAAGTAAATAATATTTCCATTATTCTTTGAGAAACAATTAAAAATGGTTGGTGACGTTACGTGACAAAAATTAGACATTCCTGTGGAAATACCCATATTGTTATATGTACATTAGCGACGGGTTATGCCCGTAATTTTTACAAAAAGAAATCTAGTTGTGCACTGAAAGAAAAATGCTTCATATATTTAATGAATCATTTTCATACAAAAATTTTCCTTGGGTAAATGAAAATTTTCATTGTCTAATTGGAATTTCATAGTTATAATGAAGTATTTTCGTTAAAATCGCTTCATTAGATTTCGTAATTACGTTAAAAATTTTCATTGGATATATGAAAACTTAAGTTTGTCCAAGTTAAACAAAAAATTTTAATTGGGAACATAAAAAAACAATATACAAACATAACTATATTCATAAATTAATTGTTAATTGTTAATCAAAAAATGTAAGATTGATTTAATTTAATACATCTAATGTAATATGCCAAAAAAATTTGTTTACTTTATTGAAATTATTCATCCAATGAATAATATTCATAGATCTAATGTAATGTTTCATTAAATACATTTTACGAAACAGGTTTAATTGATCCAACGAAGCGCTGCATAGGTTCCTTTTTAATGCGATTTTTCATGGGATTAATATCAAAATTCATTGGTATTGCGAAGAAAATTGTTTCAATGTGTAGAGAAGACTATGGTGTAAATGCTGCCATATCTTTAAAGGAAACACGACCAGCTTTCTGTTACGAGCATTAATTTAAAAAATTTTGCCTGTCTTTATCGTAATATTATTGTCGAAAATTTTCGAAAATGGCAATGTTATTTTTTGTTTTTAAATTTCGGAGTTGAAGTAAAATAAACAATCATATGAACTTAAAATAAGAAAAGTATTAAGGATAGATTTGTTGAAAATAATAGAAAATTAACGATCTTCAAACGAAATTTACGTTCGGTTAAGTTCAATGCACCGCCGAAATGAGGAAGACTTGCTTCGGTACTTACAGCGGTCCCTTTATGATAACCAGTGCCCATGTTCTGTAATTTCCGCGTCGAGAGACCTTTCAATTGAAACGTGAGAAAGGCTCTGCATATAATCCACATACAGAAAAAATGGACTTCTATTAAAAAATTTGTGATATTAATTAAAAAATAAATTCATTTTGCACCAGTAAACAAATTAATAGTTTCAATTAAATAAATATTTTGTGTTGTCGTAAGTTGTAAGTACACTTGATTAAAAGACTTGATGTAATTACAAGTAAATAATTATTTTTGATTAAATTTTTAATTTAAGCTGACCTTATTTTTTATTGAAGAAAAATTGTCAAGAATTTTTCTGTGCATAATTTAGTACTTCCTACACTGAAAGAAAAATGCTTCATATATTTAATGAATCATTTTCATAAAAAAGTTTTCCTTGGGTAAATGAAAATTTTCATTGTCTTAATGGAATTTCATAGGTTTGATGAAGTATTTTCGTTAAAATCGCTTCATTAGATTTCGTAATTACGTTAAAAATTTTCATTGGATGTATGAAAACTTAAGTTTGTCCAAGTAAAACAAAAAATTTTAATTGGGAACACAAAAAAACAATAAACAAACATAACTATATTCATAACTTAATACAAAATTATAGTTTCATTAAAAAAATGTTTAATTGTTATTTAAAAAATGTAAGATTTAATAAATTCATACATCTAATGTTACATGTATGCCATTAAATTTATGAAATCAAAAAATTTTTTTATAAAAGCAACATATTTCAATAATTGCCTTCATAAATTTAAATTTTCATTATGACAATAAAAATGTCATTATAGTAATGAAACAAAAACTTTCAATCCACTTTCAATCAACGTTGTTATTGTTATTATGGACAATTTAATCTCATATTTACGCCCTTAATTGAGAAAAAAACATAGTTTTTTTATACAAAAACTACACTGCCCCGGTAGACTAGCTGGTAGTGAGCTAGTCTATCAGCACCGAGGTTGCATGTTCGAATCCCGCCAGAGACAGAAAAAGAAAATAAAAATAAAAATAAAGTAAAATAAAATAAGAAAAAAGAAAAAAAAATAATTAAAAAAAAAAATATAAAAAAAAAAAAAAAATTTTACTTTATTGAAAGTATTCATCCAATGAATAATATTCATGGATCTAATGTAATATTTCATTAAGTCCTTTTAATGAAACAGGTTTCATTGATCCAACGAAGCGCTGCATAGGTTCCTTTATAATGCAATTTTTCATGGGATTAATGTCAAAATTCGTTAGTATTGCGAAGAAAATTCTTTCAGTGTAGTTTCTTTTTAACCAAAAATCTCAGTTCATATTTTTAATACCTTCACCACAATAGTGGAAAGGGTATCAAATATTGATCCAAGGCCCACCTTTAAGTATGCCGATAAACTCAGATCTCTTTCTAAGTCGATCTAACGATGTCCGACCTGCTCTGCATATAATCCACATACAGAAAAAATGGACTTCTATTAAAAAATTTGTGATATTAATTAAAAAAATAAATTCATTTTACACCAGTAAACAAATTAATAGTTTCAATTAAGTAAATATTTTGTGTTGTCGTAAGTTGTAAGTACACTTGATTAAAAGACTTGATATAATTACAAGTAAATAATTGGGGGGTGTACTGGAAATCGCAAACGCAAAGCGCAAGAATTTGGAGGCTGTTTATAATACACTTTTAATCAAATTTTTATAATTTTTGTTATAAAATTCTGTTTAATAGAAAAAGGTTTGTATAATATTTGTCATAAAATTCTTTTATTACAAAAATCTTACTAAAAAACGACTTTTAAAATTTTTGCGTTTTGCGTTTGCGATTTCCAGCACACCCCTGATTATTTTTGATTAAAATTTTAATTTAAACTGACCTTAAGTCTTAATTTTTTTTATATTATAATTTATTACTGTACCCTCTTCAAAGAAAATCGGGGATAAGTTGATTTTATCATTCCGAATGTAACACATCGAAACAATCTTCGAAAACCATACAAAGTATTTATAACCTGGGATCTTCTAAATGAATAAGAGCTCACAAATGAGGATTTAGGAAATCAAATTTTCTTAAAATAAATCTTTTGTTGGCAATTTTATTTGTCATTGACTGTTTCAATAACTCCCTCTAAAAAAAATTCCCCGGGAAAAGAAAGTTGACATGAAAGCAGTGTTATTTGGTGAGATCAAGCAGCAGAATTAAACTAGATGACCTAATTAACAAAACAAAACAAAATTTAGTACGTAAGATGAACCAAATTAACCTAGCGTCTTTACAAATGTCCGGTCTTTTAAAAACGGTATTATAGCGACCAAACTGGATAAGGTTACAGAGAAAAAAAAAGCATAAACACTTTTTTGTGAAATGAGTGTTTGACAATGAAAAGGGATAAATTGAGTTTATTTTTTTATCCAGGTCCTCGAAAAAAGGATTTTATTGCGATAGCTGTCAAACAGAAAAGGCTAAAAAATTAAATTTAGGCAAACTTCTTCTTATATAAGAGGTGATATTAAGGCCTTCATTTAAAATAATTTCACCTGTCTAAGCACTGCGGATGTGTTTAAAGAAATGCATTTTGTACGTCGAATCTTAGGCCACTTTGTTGAGTATTTGTCGTCGTCTGTCAAGAATGAAACAGTAACTTTACGTAGATAGCCCCACAATTTGACACAGAGGTGTCAAATCACACGACCTTGGAGGCCAATTGACAGGTCCTTTTCTCTAAATTAATCTTATCACAGAACTTTAAATAGAACAAGTCGAGGGGTGCAGTCGCTTTATGGCACAAGGCGTCATCCTGCATCCAGGCGGTAACCATCTCGACTGACCAAAACGTTATATATAAGGAATTGCGGACTATAGAGCTTCACACACAAAAATGTTCATCATATAACCTTAAAACATTGTTTGTATGTTTTAAAATACTTGCAGAAGGGCTTTTAAGTAAATATGTATAAATACAAGTGCATGCACTCATATGTATTGAAACTCAATATTATTTAATGACACAAAAGCAAATGATTTTATTTTAAATTCAATTTTTATTATAAATATTCAAAAATGCCTACGGTGTCACTTGCACTATCATCTACTGGTGAAATATAAACCTTACAATTCAAACTCCTTGAAGCGTGAACTTATCAAGGAGTTGGATTTAATGTACATATTTATTTTTAATGCTAATTTTTTTTGTATATATGCAAAACATGTTTTTTACTAATAAAGCCCATCATTTGCTTGCCATGAAAGATTTCAACAGTCTTAATTTTAGGCTAAAAAAAAAAATTATAAACTCTTGCAGTTAAGTGTGCTGAACACATATTTGTTAAACAAATCATTCTCGAGTTTAAGTAGAGTTTGTGAAGAAATCTTTCTCTTTTTAAGAGGGTTAAACTAGAAATGTAAGTTAAAAAGAATCTGTGAATAGCATAAGAAACCTAAAGACTAATATTCAGCACAACTCAATTTACATATGTAGTCATCATTCTTTAAGGGCTTTAAGTTAAATTTAACTGTTCGAAACTTTGTGAAAATAACTGAAACTATTAAGTGTTTTCCAGTTATAGGAAGGAGAAGTAAATTTTAACTATTATTTGCCCATTCAGCAAAACGATCAATTTAGAAAGGAAGTACATGCCTGGCGAGCCAAAGTGTTTGAATGTTGGCAAAATGATAGCAAAAATCTGCATAAAAAATTGAATTGACTGACATACGACACAAAATTTTGACGATTTGTTCCTTTGTTATATTGCTACTTTACAGCACAGACAAAAATTGATTTGAAACTATATTTTTTCTGTATTTCTTTGTGGAGGGAGGGCATAGGAAAATTGTGTCGCGACATCCACCATCAGCTACACTAAGTCGGACAACCATTTTTAGTTTATTTTCTTGGTAGTTTTATTTAGGGAACATAATACGCGCCCATACGAGCATAGCCGATAGTATTAGGTAGCGCTGTTCCCATGGGAAAATACCCTAAGGAATCGTTACATATTAAACTTTCTATTGTGGTATCAGTATAATGATTAATTGGCGATTTATTTTCTGAGAAATAAATTGCATTAGTGTTACATGTTTTACATTTTTGTGTTCCTTTGTGAATTTGTTAACGAAAAACATGCAAAACATATTTGTTATTTTACCGTTACTTAAGATGTTCATACTAGCCGATGTTGATTTTGAATAAAACACAAATTATTTAGGAAATAATTGTAATTGCTTTTTATTATGAAAATATTGGTATTATTTCATTATGTATGGAACAAAATAACGGCCAAATGGCCGCCGCGACTTCGGCGGCATACTCCCATTCAATAGTTAAAATTTTCGATGACGCTGAGGCATAATTGAGGTTCTATGCCGTTAGTGTGCCGAATTTTCTCATCATTTAGCTCTTGAATTGTTGTTGGCTTATCGACTTCAAATAACCCCAAAGAAAGAATTCCAACGGTATAAAATCACATGAACTCGGCGGCCACGTGTGATAACACGTCCATTGAATTTTTCGCGCTGTTGAAACCACATATCGTCCACATCTATATCCTCCAATTCGGACCATAACAATTTTATCATCATCTTACGATAGAGAACACTATTCACAGTAACTGCCTCACCGGCCTCATTTTGGAAAAAAAAACATGGCCCGATGATGCCGCTAGCCCATAAACCGCACCAAACAGTCACTCTTTGTGGGTGCATTGGTTTTTCGACAATCACTCTTTGACTATCAGTCGCCCAAATGCGGTAATTCTGCTTATTGACGAATCCACTGAGGTGAAAATGTGCCTCATCACTGAATCACGAAGTGCACGATATGCATTTTGATTTGAACGCCCATTTTCATAATAACTATATGTAAATTTCCATGGTTCAAATTGAGTTGGTCTGAAATTGAGGAATGTCAAATGTAATGCAAAAACAAACTTGACGTTTATGTGTAGTTCACATTCAACATTGGCCCTTAAAATTTAACCACCCTTTACAACCAATGTTTTATTTTGTTTGCCATTATTCATACCGCTCATAATTTTGAGAAAAGATTATTTTAAAACAAAATATAAAAATATTTTGCATAAACCGCTCAAATAGTTTTAACAATCGCTCATGAAGTACATTAATGATAAATGTGTAATAGTTGTAAATAAAAGCAGCTAATTTTGTTCTATTAAAGTTGCACAACATATTCGACATTTCGAGGATAAAAGTTTACATTTAAAAGTGTTACATGTATAAACTGTAACATATTTTTCTCAGAAAAGAAATCGCCATACGTCTTGTAAAAAAATTAATTTTGTAGTGTTTGTTCAGATTTCTTACTACAATATGCACTTTTTATGGAAAATATACAAAAATCTAGTTAGGTACTAACCTATAAAAAAATTCGACAGAACTTCAAAACTTTTCCAAATATTAATATAAATGCTCAAAGCCTTTTTAGTAAAATTGATGAATTCATATAATTTGTGTATCAGAAACACGGTTTAGTGAAGCAAAAACAGATGTCATGGTCTCAATAAACGGTTACAATTTATACAGAAATGACAGGAAGGATGGATACGGGGGTGTTGCATTATATGTAAAACGTGAACTTGTCTGTAAAATCAAAAGCAAAAATAATCATGTCAACAACGATAAAGTTGAACATCGTTTACTTGAAACATGTTGTGCAGGGAAAATGTTTTTGATAGGAAGCGTGTATAGACCTAATAAGAGAATTGACTTTTCACACTTTTACAAAATAATGGAAGTATTAACGACACTCTACAATGATGTAGTTATAGCAGGTGATTTCAATTCTAATCTGTTAACTAGCTCAAATCTTATGGAAAATATGAAATCATATGGTCTTTATCCTGCCAACATAAGTATGCCGACACATTTTTCCTTGACAAATAGTTCTTTGATTGAATTGTTCTTCGTATCCAACAATTCAAACAAACAGCTATTCGCATCGTGTTTTTCCAGACATGCTCTTATTTTTTTAACCTACAATTTCGTACTGCATCCTGCTAGCCATTTAGTAAGCTTTCGTAGGTAGCAGACATAACCCATGGTTTACTTCAAGCATAGAACGACTCATAACAGAACGTAATATCGCCTATTCCCGTTGGAAGAGGTACAAAACTAATGAATTGTATAACTGTTACCGTACATTGCGAAAAAATGCTACAAGAGCAATCACACAAGCCAAGACGTTGTTCTATGCTGACAAATATGCAAACTCAGCTAATTCACGTAATACTTGGAAAACTATAAGGGCAATTGGAATGGTTCGTCAAAAAACAACTTACGGAAATCACACTTCAGATCCAAACTCCATTAATGAAAGCTTTCTTATCATACCAATGCCACTTGCAAACCACTCGTACTGAAGCAACTATCAAAGTAACTTTATACCCGAAAAACGTTTTAGCTTTGAATGTGCCAGTCAGTTCGATGTCTTAAAAAGCTGTTTATCTATCACATCAAAAGCCACAGGAGCTGATGATATCCATCCGATATTTTTAAAAATGGTTCTCCCATATATTTTACCAATTATAACCCAGATTTTTAATTTATCCCACAAGTTGGAAACGGGCCAAAGTCCATCCCATTCCAAAATCATCTTCCGAATACCGTCCTATTGCTATACTACCGTATCCATCAAAGGCTTTTGAAAAATTACTCCATACTCAAATAACTAAATATCTCAATGATTTCAACCTACTAACATCAAAACAATTTGGATTTCGTGCCAAGCACAGTTGTACCACTGCTCTCATTGACGTAGCTGAAGATCTTAGAATAGAGCTAGATGGTGGTCATAGTGCATTGTTGGTGTTACTAGACCACTCAAACGCTGTTGATAATGTTGATCATGTTATTTTATTACAAAAACTTAAAAAAATTATTTATTTTTCTCCTACGTCTTTGAAACTAATGTAATCATACCTTACTGGGCGACAACAGTGTGTAGAAACCAATCCGTTGTTAACATCCTCCTTTCTCCCAGTCACTAGAGGAGCACCGCAGGGCTCTATTCTTGGACCTTTACATTTTTCAATTTATGATAACGACTTGCCAGATCAGTTGCAACACTGCAATATCAGAATGTATGCGGATGATGTTCAACTGTATATAAGTAATAAAAAAAGAAACTTTGTGTAAAAGTTACACGAAGACTTAAAAAGTATATCACTGTGGGCTTCTATCAATGGCTTAAGCCTTAACTCAAACAAATCAAAGTGCATCCTACTACATAAAAGAACACAGCGCGCCGTTGAACTATCACAAGTCTACGTTAATAACCATCGAATAAAAGCAGTGAGTAGAGCTAAAAACTTAGGAGTTATCTTCAAAAGCACGTTAACCTAGGCAGATCATGTAACAAATACCTGTGGAAAAACTTTCTCTATGCTACGTACTCTATGGCCCACACAATACTGTACACCACTCAAAATCAGGCTGCTGCTTGCAAAAACTTGTTTAATACTCATCTTAACTTATGCCTGCGAAGTTTTTTAAAGTTGTGATGCAACAAGTAAGCGAGACTTAATGTAACGTTCAACAACATAACTAGATACGTTTATGGACTTAAGCTTTACGGAAATAGTGAATATATTACCATCTATGCAGGGAAAATTCTCGGCGTACAGTTCCATGATCATATAAAAATACGAACATTGGTATTCTTGCATAAAATCATACCAACTCACGAACCTGATTACCTTTATAGCCGGCTTATTTTTAAGTCGATTTGGCAGAAACAGAACTTTAATACAACTGAGACACCATGCCCTTATATCAAATTGGCAGTTCTTGTTTGCAATACGTCTTTGGAATACTATTCCTCCAATCATTAGGGAAACCAGCAACGCTCCACTTTTTAAAAAAAGAATTCTCAATTTTTATTGTAACTTAAAACTCCATGCACTTTTTATATACATACATATATACTTCCTGATAAATTAAAATTTTTTATAACTTATACTCTGCATGTCATTATTTAATATCTTCCTTTTACCTGCTCAATAGTTATAACTTAATAAAAACAATTTTTGTTAAATCTTATATTATTATTTTTTTTTTTTTTTGCTCAACTGTTAACCAAATAACTATGTCTGCACTTCTATTATTATAAAAAAATTATGTTTTGTTACCAACTTATAAATAAATAAATAAAAAAAAGATAAGTCAAATATGTCTTTAAATCTCCTGAATAAGCGTTGAATAATAATGTTTGCTGGGCACCGTTTAATTTCCCAAAAATGTAAAACGAAGTTTTCATTGTAATACTTTACAAATGTGTATTCTTTTTTGTTAAATTGTTTGCAATTTCTTTTAAAAATTGTGTAAAACTTATTAGTATTGTGGTTATTTTATTGAACTATTTAAAGCTAAGGCACGAGCTCTATGTTTGCATTTGTCCTTCAAGTTGTGCTGAAAAGGTCAACAAGAAAAAGAAAGACAAAAAAATGAAAAAACATAAAATATGTACTTTGAACTTCAAGAAGAATTCTTGACAAAAAGTTCGAAAAAACAGAAGTAAAGGAACAACATGTTAAAATAAATTAAAATTGATAATCATTCAAAGCAAATTTAGATCTACCAAAGGTTGAATACAATTTGGTTTAAGGATTGATGTTTGACTAATGACGTCAGCAGTCGTCGATGGCTGCGAGTGTTAAACGGCAAGCCCTCTGAGGAGATTGAGTGGTTGCAATCGAAACATGTCAGGGTAACCTGTCCGTAAACACCTGGGTTCGAGCCCAGATTGAGTCAAGAATGAAAAATTATCAGTAAATTTTAATTGATTTCCATGTTGTAAAATTCCTTTCTTCATAAAAATAATTTAATGAAAATTAAATTTAATGAACTTAAGCCTAATTAAAAATATTAAAAATTTGGATTAAAAACCATAAATAGTTCAATAAAATAACCACAATACTAATAATTCTTAAAGCTAAGGCACGAGCTCTATGTTTGCATTTGTCCTTCTAGTTGTGCTGAAAAGGTCAACAAGAAAAAAAAGACAAAAAAATGAAAAAACATAAAATATGTACTTTGAACTTCAAGAAGAATTCTTGACAAAAAGTTCGAAAAAAAAGAAAAAAAAAAACAGAAGTAAAGGAACAACATGTTAAAATAAATTAAAATTGATAATCATTCAAAGCAAATTTCGATCTACCAAAGGTTGAATACAATTTGATTTAAGGATTGATGTTTGACTAATGACGTCAGCAGTCGTCGATGGCTGCGAGTGTTAAACGGCAAGCCCTCTGAGGAGATTGAGTGGTTGCAATCGAAACATGTCAGGGTAACCTGTACGTAAACACCTGGGTTCGAGCCCAGATTGAGTCAAGAATGAAAAATTATCAGTAAATTTTAATTGATTTCCATGTTGTAAAATTCCTTTCTTCATAAAAATAATTTAATGAAAATTAAATTTAATGAACTTAAGCCTAATTAAAAATATTAAAAATTGTGTAAAACATAAAAAAATCTAAATTTAATTTCCTACCCCTTGTTAGTATTTAAAAATTCTATAAAAACTTTTATCTCTATAGTCTAGTTTAAAAAAAAGAAAAAAATCTATTTTGAACTGAATTAAAGTCTTTTTCAACGATAACAAAAAACCAAAAGCAAACTTATTCGTAGGCACTCTCTACTGAGTGCAAGAAAAAATATTTGTCTCCACACAAAATATGGCTCCATAAAGATTTCGATGTCGCAAGGGTTCAATAAGTGCAATCATGTTGTTTTTAAACTTACAAAGCAACAATGACAAACAACAACAGCGGCAACAAAACATGAACACGAACAATGGAGCAAGTACCAGGAGTATTCCCACTAATACTCCTATGGACTTTATGGAATAAACAAACTTATGGCAAATAGCTGTCATGGTGTTAGTAAGCCTTTGAGAAATACACACAGGGTCTTAAAAGTTCGAGTTTATTTTCAAATTCAAATTAAAGATATGAAAGGCAGTTCTGAAAGAGAAAAGTTTTAATTTATTTAAAACAAAAAAGTAATACCAGTTTTTTTTTAATGTTAACAAAAAGTTATAGCCCAAACTGCTCCAAAGATCTGCACCAACATTTTATTTCTTTTGTTTTATTATTTATTGAATTTTGGTTTTCTTTGTGGTCCTGTGTTCTCTATTTCGATATAATATATCGATCGCACTGATACCTTTTAAGAGAGTCAACTCAAAATTTACAAATTTTCAGTAGGGGCAAAAAACTGTTTTTTTTTAATTTTTGTAAACTGTTTTTGTAATTTTTTCAGGGATTATCGAAAAATAACAAGTCTTTTAACCTTCATAAGGTCTTCGGATCAAATCTGACCCATTTTGAAATAAAAGTTAAATTTTTTCTAAGAGTGAGTGACTTATATTTTTTATATTTTATGACTTGTATTTAATTTTAAATGCCAGCAACTACGCTAGGTTTTCAAAAAAAAAAGTATTGGGGAAAAAAATATTCGTAAAGTTTTTTGCACTTAAGGTCTTTGGGTCATATTTGACCTGTAGCAAAATTCTTGACTTTTCGTTAGAGATTTCCAGTTGTTAACTAACTTTTTTCACCTACAGTGACATGCGTTTTTTTGAAGTTTACAATTGAAGGTAATTGTGTTTTTGGTATTGATTGAACTGAAGTTGGCGACACCAAAATTTCGCATTTATTGGTTCTCTAGTTAGCTGAATTGTATCGATAAAATAATGAAAGAACAGACAGTTTGTGGGATGTTGTAGAAGAAAAACTTCTTTTTAGAGCAATCATGCCGTTGAACAGATTCAAAAATGTTTCAAGAGTACTTAGATTTCACAACGAGGATACTCACAGTAAACGCCAAATCTTAGAGAAGTTTACGCCGATACGTGAGCTATGAAATCTATGGGTTGATTAGCTATGCCTGGAATATACAACCATATACAGGTTAATAAATAGGAGCTTTGCCAGAAATAAACAAATGTGTGCTTGTAGTTCTTGATTTGACAGTTGGTTTAAATGTCACAGTGTGACCGCAGACAATTGTTTTACATCGTTCTAATTGCGATCAGAATCAAATTACTTAGGCAAGAACTATATGTAAAAACAAGATTGAATTGCCACCAGAGCTTTTGACATCTAAAAGCTATTATGAACATCAGCTTAACATGGCAATAATGAAAACTGTTTTGCCAAACGTCTAAATTTTTTAGATAATTAAGGTTTTTAACTTGCCGCACCCTATATCCTGCAGCCAAATACATTACCCAAATACAAATTTTCTCGAAAAATTGCGAAAAAGTTCATGTAGTAACTGAGCAGGAGCAGCACTCGTCATCTTCAACCAAAACCTAGGAAAAAATAAGTTTACCAGTCAAAAATAAGTCGTTGCTAATTATGTCACAAAACAAATACAACAACAATTGAAAATTAATACAGCTTCAATATACTGAATAAATCCAGAAATAAAAAATTAAATTTAAAAAAACATACTTAATTAAAAAAGTGAGTTTTTATATAAAATTTTCTATTTGGGTCAAATTTGACCTGAAGACCGTTAACGTTATTGTAAAATTAGTTTGCTTACAATCAGCGTCAAAAGAAAGTATACACCGAAAAGTTCAACATTTATAAGTCCGTAGATGTTAAAAGGGGGAGAGTAAAAAAAATCTGTTTTTATGTTTTTGAAGTGTATTCAGTACTTGTTTATTTTAATAAAAAAAATTTGTCATTTATTTCTTCTTCATGTTCAAATTAACATTAATCTCAGAAAACGCCTTATTTTACGCGTCAGAAAAAAGTGTACAATCTCATATTATTTCCATGTTCCTGCGTCATAAAGGTACACAGAAAAAATTATTTTTCCAATTCAAACAAAAAATTTGTAGAATCAAACAATTTTTTGTCTAAAATCGGTCCTACAAACAAATTCGCATATTCAAACAATTTATTTGCATTTTGTTTATTGAAAAAAACGCCGATTTTTTCAAACAAATAATTTTACAGAATCAAACAAAAAGTTTACTGAAATTCATATAAATTTCAAACAAATAATTTTGCTGAATCAAACAAAAAAAGTTTTGGCACAAGCAATGACGCGCACACAAGCAAGCACTGTTGGCGAAGATGAAGCAGAGCAGAGCGGCCGGCTGGCTTTGAGACACATTTTTTTGTTGGAATAATTTTTTAACGAAGTCATATTTATACTCACATTGTTTTTCTTTATCACTCAATGTTGCTTTATCCTTTCCTTTGCTAATGAAGAAGAAATGTAACCAAAAACGGCGGCAGACCGACTCGATATGTTTTCCGCCATCATTCTATTTTTGTATTTGATGTATTTAAACAAACTATTTGAAAAAATTGAATACGGGATTTTGTTTTTTTTTTACCAACTTTGAAACCAACCAAAAATTTATTTTGTTTCTTATAATGTGTTTTTTCTGTTGTTTAAAAAAATGAAACGTTTTTTTTACCTGCTATTGTTTTTGTTGTTTTTTTACTACAAACCTCGTCACGATATTTTATCATTTTTCTTATTGCTGTACTTTTTTAAAGCGTCCAAAAATAGACTGCATGTGTTTTTTGTTGTAGTTCTTATATTTCACATAAAGAAGTGTTACTTACAATCAATAAAAAATGCTAAAAGACGACAACATTAAAGAGCGTTAAATATTTCATACAAAATTATGAAAACTTCAAACCAATAGCGCGCTTATTAATTTTTTGAAGAGTTGTCCACATTTTTGTTGGTTAAATAAAAATCAAACAAAAATATTGATTGAATCAGTAAAAAAATTTGTAGAAATCAAAAAAATTTTCAAACAAGCGTTTATTTGAAAATAATTCGGCAATAAATTTTTCTGTGTAATTTGACCCCTAGTTTTTAGTTTTTTTCTTCCTACAATCATATTACGGATGTTAAATTATCTTTTCTTTCTATACTGATCAATTAAAAGTCATGTTAACTGTAAAATTCAAAAAAATTGTCTGGAATATGCGAAAAAGCAACACAACAAAAATATTTTTTCTTATGGGCCAAAAAATATTAATTTATCTTCGTTTTTATGCTTTTTCGAATATTCCAGACGATTTTTTTGAATTTTACAGATACAAGTGGCTTTTTTCTGGGAACACTACGATATATCCCATGTTCATGTAGTGCTTAGCGAACAGTACTGCAGCTAACACTTGCTCCTAATGTTATTGCTCGTTCCTCTGCTATTTTTACTGTACTGCGCCAGGGATTAGCCTTTACTCTTCGCACTTTTGTCCTCTTCCCCACGTCGGACAAAGTTTTAGGTCTGCTAGACGGTGGAAGTTCTTTAACATTTTTCACATTTTTGTACTTACCTTATAATTTTTTTCACATAATTATGACATCTGCCAATAGTACTGCCAATTTCTGAGATTAATGTTAATTTGAAAATGAAGACGAAATAAATGACAAATTTTTTTTATTAAAATAAACAAGTACTGAATACACTTCAAAAACATAAAAACTGATTTTTTGTACTCTCCCCCTTTTAACATCTACGGACTTATAAATGTTGAACTGTTCGGTGTACACTTTCTTTTGACGCTGACTGTATATAGTGAAGTCATTTCATAAATATAAAAACAAAACGAAATATAACTGCACAATAAACTTACCTATAACAACTTAAAAGAGACAACTTCAAAAAGAACATCATCAAAGTAAACCGCTGTAAAATAAAAACTACCACAACTAAAAATATTTATCTTTACTTGAAACAAAGCTGATATGAATTCAGTTACATTTGTGGACAACTCAAAATATTTTTCTTTAATTGACTCTGGAGCAGCTACTTTTTTTGTCAAGTAGAGGGATACAACTGTTTTTTATTTATGGTTTTTTTTTTTTAGACGAAGAGTAGAGAAATTAATGTAAGTTTTTTACAGTGGGTAGATATTACTTCTCCACATCGATTTCTTGCAAAAAGTGAAAAATTTTGAGTTGACTCTCTTTAGGGGAACTAGCATTATAGACTTTGATATAAATATCATCATTTATATTAGTTTATGCAAAGTTACTAACCACTTCAAAAAATTTACTTACAATGACCTTACACGTACAGGTAGCCGGGTACCTTGGGGCGCATTTAAGGGTGTTAAGAGTAAATTGGTCTGTCATGCAAATTACGAAAACAAATTCTGCTAGACGGCTGCAAAAACACAACATTTTTTTAAAGTTATTAGTTCTCTTATCAAAATAATTTTTGGGAATAAAAAATTTTAATTTTAAAAGATTTTATTATTCGTGCTTAATTCCCAGTTTTTATTCTTGATAAAAACACTTGAAATTTATTGTTAATGGGATAAGCTATTCCTATGCGCATTTCACTGGTTGCTTAGGCCAGATCATCAGAAAACTTCATCCATAAATATTTTAGAAAAACTAAAGATTAAACCAAATATTATTGTTAGTTATTAGTTCTCAAGAAGTTTCAGATATGCAGATTATAAATTTCAATAAGAAAATTTGGGTTGAAAATGCCAAAGATTGAAAAAACAGACAAGCCGGGCACATGGCGTTTTAACATAATTCGGGTACGCTGAATCCAGTTGTGCTCGCTGTTTTTTTTAGATATACCGTTATTTCGAAAATGGAGGAGGTTGCACAACATATGTTCGCGTAACTCAAAAACGCTTTACCTTAAGCTTAAAACCGAAATTCCATTTTTGATATTCTTTTAATTAGGCTTGAGTTCATCAAATTTAATTTTCATTAAATTATTTTAACTTGAGGGAAGGAATTTTTACAACTTGTAATTTTTATTAAAATTTATTAATAATTTTTCCTGGCTGAGCTGGGATTCGAACCGGGTTGATCTTTACATGTTTCAAGAATCACCACATTCTATCGTCGGAAGACCTTTGAGTTCTACCCACTGCACCACTGCACCACTGCGGTGCCCGTTATGCCAACAGTCAAACATCAATCTTTAACCAGTAGTACTGGTGGTTCGAAATTTGCTGTAATTATCACTTTAATTTCAAATTACATGTTGCCTCCTTTCCTCGGTTTTTCGTATTCTTTCTGTCAAGACTTTGTTTTGAAAACCTGAATACATTTGTTTATTATGTTTTTTTGTCCACTTTCGTCGACATTTTTATTTGTACAAATTAAAGTACAAATGTAAACATAAGAGCTTGTGCCATAGCTATTTTAAGAACAATTTTGATTTTTAATTGAACTGTTGAAATTCCGCAATATAATTTCCTTTAAGAAAAGTAAAACTTCTTTCTAATATGCGCAGTCGTTTTAGAAACATATTTTTTTTTTTTAAATATTTTTTTTTATCAAAATTTCGAAATTTTTGTTTTTTAAAAATTCATATAAATTTGGAAAATGCTTCTAATCGTCGTATAAAAAACAAAATTCCAAAGATAACAAACCATAAATGATTAAAATCTGTTTACAACTTTTGATTTTATTCACAAAAGACGAAAAATGTTAATTAAATCTAAGAATAAAACGCAATATTTGTAAGGGAGACCCCCTAAGGGGTGGCGATAAGGGGCAAGGTTATGGCTTTTTATGGCTTTTTCGAAATAACGGTATATCTCGAGAACCAGAACCAATATAAAAAACGGCGAGCACCACTGGATTCCGCGTACCCAAATTAGGTAAAAATGCCAGGTGCCCAGCTTGTCTCAAAAAAAAAAGTGTCAATTTCTTGCACAGTGTGTTATTATTGCTTTATTGCTTCATTTTGAATTTCAATTTTCCACATTCAATAGTGATATTTTTAAATATGTAATTGAAACACATTTTAAGAATATTGCTACTAATGCAGAATGTTTTTTAAAGCAGTAGTTATAGCTAAAGACATAAAATTGGTAGTAACTGTAGCATTATATCGATACTTTCCCGTAATAATGTATTAAGCGACACTTTTTTCGAAAATGACTTTTTGATGTGGAACTATACTAGAAGTTAAGCGCCACATTTTGGCCTGGGTTTCGCTGCCCTATCATGGATGCAAAGGAAGCTAGAGTGAAAATAAAATTGTATCAACCGTCAAGGTTTCTCACTGGAATAATGTTGCACCCTGTAATTTTTATTATCAGCCAAAGAAATTATGCTAAGCCACATTTTTAAATATGTTTTGTATTCTGAAAATCGCTTTCCAAATATGTTTCTTCTTGTACCGGAAAATATGGCTCTATATTTTTGATTAGCTATACATATCCAGTCTGAGCTGAACTACCCTAAAGACTTTATTTCACTAATTTCCTAGACTCAATATGTTCGTAATGAATTTCTTACGCGATTTTTAAGGAGAAAATTGAACTTATTGCAAAAAATTATAAAATTTCTACAAAACATTGTTTTAAGAAACAGAAGAAAGTCTGTTAAAAAAAAGAAATATAAAACTATTGAGAATGAAACTTAAACTTTAAAGACCATGTAAAAAGATACGGGTAAACTGTATACGGGTAAAAAGTCTATTTATACCTAAATATTTGATTGTATGTGTTTATCTGTGAACGATTTGGTTTGAGTGCAAGAGTTGACTTGATTCTTTGCTTTTATTATTGTTGTTGGTATTGTTGTTTTACATACAAAGAATATTTATATTTGTTTTGCAAAACCGATTTAATGTATGTTTTTATGTACATTGTAATGTATTTATTACATATCACTAATCATTTATTACACATCTCTAATAATTTATCGTTAAATCAGCTGTTTCATATATTTTTAGAATCAGCTGTGTTGTTTATATTTTTACTAATAAATAAACAATATTTTATGTATGTATGTGTAAGCATATAATTTCATGTAAATATATAGAATAAGGATTAGATTTAAGTACCGTTATTTTAGTTTATAAGGAGACAAATTTTGTAATAAAGCAAGATTCAAAATACGAAACTTAGCCGAGAAAGTTGGCTCTTTGTTTTCTTTTAATTAAAATCACCAGCGCTCCAAGTAGTGCTTTGCCTTGGCGCTTGTTAGTGCCGGCATAAAACCCTAGTGCCAGTGGCGTTTCAAACGCCGGCCAAACAAAAATTCCTATACCCCAACAAAGTAGGGACTTCTTTTTATTTAAATGACATCCAGTCATTACATGGCGATCCTGCCTAATTTGGAAAAAACTTCTGTGCCGGTCACAGGGAATAAACAACCACAACCAATTACCATCGAGGAATATTTGAAGCGGCAGCAGCGCAGAACAGAGGAAAAGTTAACTGCAATACCGCCAACACAAAAGCCAAAAAGAAGAAGAGCGGGCAGAATTGTGAAGCTTCGAAGAAAATTGGCAGCGTTGAAAAATATTGTGTCGTCCGAAACTCCACCATCTTGGGAACGGGCATCAGAAATTTGGGAGCAAATCGATGCTATAACGCATGAGTTAAAAGCTCACAAAAAGAAATAATTTTTTGTTGTTTGTAAGAAAAATAATGTAAAAAAAAAAGAAATAAAACACACATAACAACACGCCATTATGTGGCATTAAAAATAATTTTTATTTTTTTAAATTCTTTATTTTATTTTTATTTATTTTTGCTAAAAATACAAATCATGTATTATAGTATATAAAAAGAAAAACACAACACTTGATTTTAAAGTTTGAAGTTAACATTTAATTGAATTTAAAAACTTTAAATTAAAAACTAGAAATTTATGCACTTGTTAATAAGTAAAAGAAAAAGGACAGTAAAAGAAAATACGAAAAAGTCATCTACCGATCAGCTGACGATTAAACGTCAATCATCGCAGAGTATTTAATAGATCAGCTAATCACAGTACTCGGTACCCATACACTTAGAAAAATTATTGAAGTAGAATAATATATTTTTTTTTTAAAACTAATTTAATTTTGTTTAAAACAAATATTTAAATGAAATAACCAATTTTTTTTGTAAATTAATGCACATGGAGAAATTAAGGTATTAAATTAACAAATTTTGTTATATTAACTATTTTTTTTTATTATCATTTTGATAAATGAGTTTTATAAATGAATGTATTGAGGAGTTAGTAAAGCTCAAATTGGATATAAAAAAGAGCAAAAATAGAATTTATGAGGAAAAATATAGGGAAGGTAAATTAGGAAGATTAGCGTTTTTAAGACAGAGCGTTGAAGAGTTCACTAAAGATAGTGAAGATGAAAATATTGAAACACTTAAAACAGAATTTGAAATTTTGCACAAGGAATTAATTGAAATAATTGAAAACATAAATATAAAGAAGAAAGATACTGAACAGGATAGGCAAGAAGGTAATTTACCAAAAATGGCTGATTTTGATATTAGTATGGTGAGTAAAAACCTACAAGTTTTTAAAGGTTCTTACGAATACTTAGAGGATTTCATAACTCAATCGGAATTGTTACTTGATTTGATAAAACAAGAAGATAGAGAAATATTCGTTAAGTACGTCTACAATTTTAAATTGTCGGTACATGTGCGAAGTATTTTAGGTCGTTCAAACCGACCAGTAACTTTTAATGATTTAAAAAAAGCATTGGAAAGCGCTTTTCCTAATCCGAAAACGCTTCAACAAGTTCTGACAGAATTAGGTACAACAAAGCAAGATGAGAGCAGCATATCTGATTTTAGGAAGAAAATTGCCGAACTTTCAGACCATATGAGTAATTTTGAAATTAAAAATTTACCAAGCCCTACACAAGAAGCTAAAGATGCTATTTACAAAGTAAGTGATAGTATTGCGCTGAATGTATTTATAAAAGGAGTGAATGTTGAATATCAACCACTTTTATTGGCCAATATGCCGAAAACGTTAAATGAGGCAGTTGAGAGATGCATGACGGCAGAGAGAAATTTAGGAGTAGATAATGTGAACCTATTTCGTATAGATAGCCGTTCAAGTAATAATTTTAGAAAAAACAATGGTTTTAGCAACAATTATAGAAACAACAATGGTTTTAACAACAATTGCAGAAACAACAATAGTTCAAACAACAATAATAGGAAAACCAATGGTTATAATAACAATTACAGGAACAGCGATGGTTCAAACAACAATTACAGAAACACCAATGGTGCGAACAACAATTTTAGGAGGAATAATGGCGATTTTGGAAACAACAATTACAACAATAAAAATAGTGGCAACAGAAGCTTCAAAAATAGTAATTATAATCAAAATAAAAACCCCACTAGAAACAACGATTCCAATGAAAATAGCGATAACAGCAATAAAGCACAAAATAGTAGAAATAACGCACACAGGTCGTTACACTACAATGCTGATGAGGGAAACTAAGGGGGCCGGGTGACGGGAAAAGTTGCCCAATGAGGCCAAAGTTAACAATTTATAGAATATCGAGCAATATAAATGTATACATAACTTTAGAATGTTGTAATATTAATAGTAGTCTAAAATTTTTAGTTGATACAGGGGCGGACATTTCAATATGTAAAAATAAAAATTTCTGTGATATAAATACAACAGAAATTGTCAGATTAACCGGTATAACAAAAGAAGCCGTAGATTGTATAGGCACAAAAAGTTTAAATCTAAAAATTATAGGAGAAGCTTTTCAACACAGTTTTCACATTGTGGAAAATGATTTTCCAATCCAGACCGATGGAATAATAGGACGGGACATTTTGGAAAAACATTTATGTAAGATAGATTTTGAAACGTATACGATCACTTTTAATATAAATGGGAAGGAGGTTGTCATACCAATGAATTCAAAAAAAATTCAACCAATAAACATGGTTGTACCAGCAAGAACAGAAGCGATCATTCCTCTCGATGTAGAGGTAAATGAAGAGAGTATTGTGCTTAGTGAGGAGTTAGCCGAAGGTGTATTTTTGGGAAATTCCTTAATACCCGCGAAAGGCATAGCACATGTTAAAGTACTAAATACTACTGACAACAGTGTGATTGTTAAAAGTGCTGGTTGCAAAATAGAACCACTAAAAAATTATAATGTATATTCGACAGGAAAATCAAGTCAGCCTGACGGTGACAGATTAGGTACACTTTTGAAAATTTTAGATATTGGAGGAAGTGATCCACATGCAGAAAAATCTCTAAGGGAAATTTTTAAAGAATTTCAAGATGTTTTCCATCTTCCAGGGGAGGAGCTTAGTGTTAATAATTTTTATACACAACAAATACAAACAACAGATTCAACGCCGGTATATATAAAAAACTACAGGCTTCCACAGACACAAGTAGAGGAAATAAATAATCAGGTTGACCAATTATTAGGCGACAACGTAATTGAGAATTCGGTTAGCCCATACAATTCACCACTACTCGTGGTACCAAAAAAGTCAACAGATGATACAAAAAAAATGGCGTCTAGTGGTAGATTTCCGTAAACTAAACGAGAAGATAGTCAACGACAAGTTTCCGCTGACAAGAATAGAAGATGTGCTAGACAAGCTTGGTAGAGCCAAATATTTTTCGACGCTGGACATGACCAGTTCATTTCATCAAATAAAGTTACATAAAAATTCGCGTCCATTGACAGCATTTTCCACAGGAAATGGTCATTACCAATTTAAGCGATTGCCTTACGGTTTAAAAATATCTTCAAACAGTTTTCAGAGAATGTTAACAATTGCGCTTAGTGGCTTAGATGCTGAGGCTTTTTTATATGTGGATGACATTATCGTATTTGGATGCAGTTTAAAGCACCACAACGACAATTTAATAAAAGTTTTTCAAAGGTTAATGAAATACAACCTCAAACTAAATGCGAGCAAGTGCAGTTTTTTGAAACCAGAGGTAGTGTATCTTGGGCACCTCATAACAGATAAAGGAATAACAACAGATCCAGCTAAGGATGACGTAATTAAAAACTATCCAGTTCCGACAAGTGCAGATGAAGTGAGAAGATTTGTGGCTTTCTGCAATTACTATCGTCGGTTTATACCAAAATTTGCAGACATAGCTAAAAATTTAAATGCACTGTTAAAGAAAAACAAACCTTTTCTATGGAACAAGGAATGTCAAGACTCGTTCGAAACACTAAAAGAAAAGCTTAGGAAACCACCAATACTTCGATACCCAGATTTTACCAAACCATTTATTTTAACCACAGATGCGTCAAATTATGCTCTTGGTGCAGTCTTATCGCAAGGTGAAGTTGGAACAGATTTGCCAATTTCATACGCGAGCAAATCACTATCGAAACATGACCTAAACAAACCTACAATAGAAAAGGAGTTATTAGCTATTCATTGGGGAGTTAATTTTTTTAGACCTTACCTATATGGTAGAGATTTTATCGTAGTCACTGACCACAGACCGCTAATTTCTCTATTTTCACACAAAAACCCGTCGTCAAAAATGACACGAATTAGAATGGATTTATCTGATTACAATTTCGAAATACAATACAAGAAAGGAAAAATGAATACGAATGCGGATGCATTGTCGAGAATAGTTTTGAATAGCGACACATTGAGAGCAATGATCCCAGAAGTGGATGAATCAGCTAAGAAGGTGTTAGCAATAACCAGAAACAAGAAAAAACAATTGGAGGATGAAAATAACCCTGACATTACAAACAGTACAAAATGTACGTCCGAGCAAAGGCCTGATCAACTTTTTGTCTGGGACTGCACATCAATATCAGATTTACGTAAAACAAGAAAACTCAAATTTCAAATACATAAAGATTTTAAAAATAATTTAATAGAAGTATCGGATAATGAAATCATAGCAAGATGCAGCGATAATTCATCGAGCACAACGTTGACGTTGAAGAAACTGTTATCAAAAATGCGTGATTTAAGAATAACCGAGCTAGCGTTGAGTAAAAACGATGAAATATTTAAAACCATGGCCATGGACAAATTTAAAAATGTATACAATAAATTACAATTGAAAACGAAAACAAATTTAAAAATATTATTATATGAAGAACCAAAACGAATACTTTGTAACGAAACACAGATGAAACTTATCGATGAATACCACAATTCAACTCATGGAGGACATTTAGGCATCAGGAAGACAGTTTTGAAGTTGAAGCAGCGCTACATATGGAAGAATATGAGCAAAATGATAAAACAACATATTTTGAATTGCAAACAATGCAAAATAAATAAACAAACTAAACATACAAAAGAAAAAATGATGTTAACAGACACGCCAGGGACTAGCTTTGAGGTGGTGTCAATCGATACGGTTGGACCTTTGCGTTTGTCAAATTATAACCGATACATACTTACAATTCAATGCGAACTTACAAAATACGTGGTAGCATTTCCCATGGAGACTAAAGAGGCGAGAACAGTGGCAAAAACACTGGTAGAACAATTTATTTTGAAATACGGTAATTTTAAAATCTTAAAATCAGATAAGGGTACTGAATTCACAAATGAGTTAATGTCAGAAGTATGCAAATTGTTAGATATAAAACAAATTTTTAGCGCACCTTACCATCATGAGACTTTGGGCTCAATAGAACGAAATCATAGAGTACTCAATGAATTTTTATTAAACTTCTGTAAAGATAGTGAATGGGATACTTGGGTTCAGTATTTTACATTCGCGTACAATACAACGCCACACGTAGATACAAATTACACGCCATATGAGTTGGTCTTTGGGAAGTTACCTTACCTGCCAAACGATGAAATTAAAAGTAATGAAAAAATTTACAATATAGAAAACTATGCAAGAGAATTAAAGCAAAGATTACAATTTTCTTTAGAGAAAACGAAAGAATATTTAGAAATAGCTAAAGTCAGTAGAGTGAATAAATTTCGAAATACAGAAACACTTAATTTAGAAGTAGGAGAGCTAGTGCTACTAAGAACAGTGAATAGGAAGAAAAACCAGGCACCATATCATGGGCCATACAGGATAATAGAAAAACAAGGAGTTAATTCTATTTTAGATATAGGAGGTAAAATGAGAAAATATCATAATAATATGTTGAAAAAATATAATTAAATGAATTTTACTATATATATAAAAAAAAAAAAAAAAAAAATTATTTTTAAAATTTTTTTTTTTTTTTCAATAAAGGGTTAGGGTGTAATGTATTTATTACATATCACTAATCATTTATTACACATCTCTAATAATTTATCGTTAAATCAGCTGTTTCATATATTTTTAGAATCAGCTGTGTTGTTTATATTTTTACTAATAAATAAACAATATTTTATGTATGTATGTGTAAGCATATAATTTCATGTAAATATATAGAATAAGGATTAGATTTAAGTACCGTTATTTTAGTTTATAAGGAGACAAATTTTGTAATAAAGCAAGATTCAAAATACGAAACTTAGCCGAGAAAGTTGGCTCTTTGTTTTCTTTTAATTAAAATCACCAGCGCTCCAAGTAGTGCTTTGCCTTGGCGCTTGTTAGTGCCGGCATAAAACCCTAGTGCCAGTGGCGTTTCAAACGCCGGCCAAACAAAAATTCCTATACCCCAACAAAGTAGGGACTTCTTTTTATTTAAATGACATCCAGTCATTACAACATATGCACACAGCCAAACAAAGCAGATACATATGTATCAGGCGCGCCTCCAGCTTTACCGTTTGGGGGGGAGGGACTTTTAATTTGTTTTTTTTTAACAAAACAATAGGGCTCATCATAAAGTTGTTTAAAATTTCCATTTGTGCAAATAGTGAGACATGTTTCATGAAGCATCTTTTTAACTTTTATGCAATTTTGAACAATTAATGTCAGTTTGCAAGAAACGTCAAAGCAAAAATAAAAAAAATCCAAAGTTTACGTAATTTATGTAAATGAAATTTCATAAAATTTTTGACGGTTCATTTAAGGGGAGTTTTGTTTAATACAATTTCTTAAATGGATTTAAATGTGGCGAGCGGACAACTGACACATTGACCTACTGATCTGCAAAAAATTTTAGATATCATCGATTTTGATGTGGTTAAAAACATCCCCAATGTTACTTTTTATGTTTTAGCTTTCATAGAATTGTCTTTCGATCACGCACCTACAATTATTGCAATATTGAATCCAATTAGAAATGTATCTCCGTCTGGTTACTTAGCGACGTCAGCCATACAAATAAATTGGATAAAATATAAGAAATATCATTGCACAGAAAATATTCCGCTTAGTACACCGGAAAATTTGGATCTCTCTATTGCTAATTTTAACAGAATTACCCTCAAAATAATCAAAAATAATAAAATATGTATATTCTACAGATAACGAGCAGCTCTTGACTGAAAAAAGAGAGTTCGAAGAGAGTGACATTTGTTCAGATCCCCTCAACAGTGTGACCACAATTGAATCTTATGCTGAATGGCAGGGTTGTCAGATTTATTTCGAACTTTTCCGCCAAATTCAATGTCAAAAATCGCCAAAATCGCCAAATCCTTTGCTTACAAGTTTTTGACAATAAAATACATATTTTTAAATTATTAGTAATATTTTTTATAAATCCTAAAAAATTAATTAGTTCCGTATCGCTAAAATACGCCAAAACTTCAAAAAAAAGTCGCCGTAATATATATTTTGTTTAATTCTTATATAGAGCGAAATAAAAATAGTTAGTAAACACAAAAAAGTTACGATGTTTACTATAAATAGTAGTCTACTTAAAGCAACAAATAAAGAATTTTTGCGGTTAGTACTAAACAAATATTAGAAATACAATAGTTGCACTTTTATTATATATCTAAACGCTTCACCGGCAAGACTCGCTATTTGTCTTCTTATTTGGAATACTTTGTGAGGGTATTACATTTATTCAACGAAAGTACACAGGACCTATAACTCCTAATAACGCGTCTAGAAGTTCGTATTGCATTCTTATTCGAAGGCGAGTTCTAGTGGAGTTTATAGTTTCAACACAGGCATTACAAGTTGTAATTACCGCAGATAAAGGACAGCCAAAGTAAAGTCCTTGAAATTGTACGTACCTGCCGTATCCTTGTAGCTTTAAAATGTTGGCCTAAACTTCTTAAGTTATCTTTCCAATTAACCAACGCTAATTTTTTTCATTGTGTTTCATAAACGTCCAAAGTATGATAGGATTCATAAAAATCTTAATGTGAAAATGTTTATAGACTTAAAACATATTAATGTTTTAAGGAATTCTATTTATTGATTTTTTCAAGTGCAATTTTCAATATAAAAAAAACTTTTCTAGAAGATTTTCATTAACTTCATCAGCCATTTGAACATACCTTCAAATACCTATCATACATATGATTGCCTGAAATTTCATTCATAAAAATACGAGAATTAAAATAATATTGAAATTAACGAATTTCAAAACAAATTCATAGGTCATCAAAAATAGCCATTTGGCGATTTTAACTATTTTATAAATCGCCAAAAAATCGCCATGTCGCCAAATCAAAAATTAGGTCGCCAAACATGTTTGAAAATCGCCACGTTTGGCGAGAAATCGCCAAATCTGACAACCCTGCTGAATGGAGCATAAAGTAATGTTAAAAAAGCTAAAAATAATTTATTTGGATATGCTAAATTTGTCAGAAACATTATAGAAAAAAAATCTATAACGATTTTATTTTTAAGAAAATAACAATTATGTCTGCAGAAAAATAAACGCCAAAAGTTTTAACGTTGGAAGAATTGCCATTTTGGGAATTGCCAAAAAAGTTTGTACAAAAAAAACTTTAATTATTGAGAAATCGCTTATTACAAATTATTGCCATAAATTGTTTAATTAAATAATTAATAGGTGGACATTGATTTTTTCAATTTATTTTTTAAATTCATAATTTGAATGTTCGTGTATATGTTGGGTATTTTGTTTTTTTTTTGTTTATGCAGTTAATCTTTTAATAGACTAAATTTGTGTCGCATGACTCGAAAATACAAATAGGTTAATTGATATGATCAATTCTTTTGCAGGGGCAAAAATAGTAAAACAATTTAATTGTCTGCACGCATTGTTTAATTAAATCCTGTTTTCTATTTTTCTGTGTAGCTAAATAAAGCAATAATTTTTAGGGGGATGTTCACCTTGCCCCCTGGATCCGCGACTGGATGTATACAAATAATTTTTCTGGCAAAGAGGACATCATGGAAGTGCCACGTTGCTTAGAGTCAGTGAGTAAGTGAATAAATGCAAAATGCACATACACTGTATTGTAATCGTAGAAAACTTTTCACTTTATTTTAGACTTCAGTTTCATTTTTTAGTTTTTTTTTTTTTTGGCAAATACTGTTGTCGTTGCCTCTTGACCCAATTGGCAAATGTCAACAATACTAAAGAATGTTTCTCCACATAAATAGACAAACACAAACAACATTTGAAAGCTGGGTTATTTTTGAAAGCAACAAACTATTTTTGGAAAGTTTTTAGTAAAGGTACTTTTACACGACATGTTATTTTCAGTGGGGCTTTGTCCGATGTAAAATCCACATGTTGTTTTCATCTGACATAACCTAAGCTCGTTCTCAACAGCAAACTATATACTGATTTATATTTATATCAACTTTTAATTGTATTTCAGTTAATCAAACATTTTATTTTTTAAAGCATATGTGTTAACAAGATTTAATATCTGTGGCATTTTCACAAAACATCTTTAGTCAAATTTAAAAAGTTGAAAAAAATACATTTTTAAAATTTTGTATTAAAAACGAAAATTTTCCTAAATTCTGAATTATTTTTTTATTTGATAAAAATGATTTTTGATGCATGCGAATGGTCTTGCGAAAGTGCAAATGCAAAATATTGTAGCTTTTTTTTGCAATCCAACAACAAAATATACAGAATTGCAATTGTCACATCATTGCTTTTGCGCAACACTAAAACTGTTTAGCTTTTTTTGCTACATGTATTGCGTTAACATAACTGATACTCGAACAGCTGACATTCGTAAACAATAATTTAGAATCGTGAAACAAAATTTAAGATATGGAGCTAACAACTCTAACTAAAAAGAGAAAAACCCAACTAAAAATGGAACGGCAGATGAAATAAAAACTGCTTTGAAATTGTTGAAATATATTTAAAAAAAAATTAAATAAACCTGTTTGCCAAGTTCGTAGAGCATTTCGTCCATTTTACTGTCAACATAACCGGCCTAGTTAGCAAGCAATTCGCGCATTAACTGATAGTTTTCGAACTCGTTGTTCTATTCTCGATTCAAGATCATCAATAACAACTTTGATATGAGCCGTCATGACAGGTATATACCAAAGACGTGCAAGAGTGTATCATCACTAATATATATATCTGTTATGAATATAATTGAGAGAATGAGAGTAACTGATTTTGTATGTACTTAAGGCTCAGTTAAGGAAGAACTACATAACACGCGTTAGTTCGCGCGCGCTCTGTAGTCTTCTGTCAAAAAAAGTTAAACTAGTGTATTTTCATAGAAAAAGCTACATGCAAAATATTTTGACGCGTTTGCGCCAGAAAGTTGGTTAACTTTGAACTTTTTGACGCGCTGTGTATTTTTGACAAGTAATCAGCTGACAATAAGAAGAATAATTTAACAAATTTGTGAATCATAAAGGAAAAACTTATTAAAGTGCTTAAAAAACATACAATATTTATATAAAAAGAATAAACTCAATAAAATAACAAAATCTTGATATACTTTCGAACACGTTTTTAATGCACAAATAAGTAAACAAATAAAAAACAGCTGACAGGAATGGCTTTTGTAACGCGTGTTGTGTAACTTGCAATTTTTTACGCGCTAAAGTTTTTAAACGCACGATACTCGGCGACGAACTAACGCGAGTTATGTACTTCTGCCTTTAGGCGAACGTTGCTGTACCCGTAATGTACCGCACCGTACTGTAAGCACGTTGGTGCACTTATAGAACGTTTAAAAACGTGTCATATGTTTTCCCATACATAAACAAAAAGCAATAGTATACATAAAACAAAACACACAGTGATGGGAATCAAAAATGTTCAAATGGTGACCGTTGTGCAGAAAAGGTACCAAGTGATGTAAATTGTATTAAAATAGTATTTTGTGTATGTAAAAAATGTTAATAATTTAACATTTATATAATAGATTTACAATAAATAAATTTGTATTTTAGCATATATAAATTTTTAGCATACATATATTGTAAATGTGCATACACCAAACAAGGTTTTGATACCATTTAAAGTCTTGTATATGTTTCACATTTCCATTGTATGTGTATATGCATTTGTTTATTTTAAACATCTAAACATATGTATATTTGTATAATTGGAAATATGTTGTATTGTAAGTTGTTTTGTCGCAATTCCATAGATATACTAAAAAAAGTACCAAAAAAAAAAAGAGCAAAATTACCCGCATTCAATGTAACATACAAGCCGCCCATCACTGTCTTACAAATGTCACGTAACAACGGCATGAAATTCTATTTTATACAGATTGGTACGTTGCAACTACGGTACATTGCATTTCGGTAAGCTTTTGGATTGGTTTTCATTTAACAAAAAGCGAACAGCTGATTGATACAGTACAGATACGGTACAGCAACGTTCGCCTAACTGAGCCTTTACTCTTACACACGCGCCATATCTTATCTCATTCTCTTTTTGTTTTAATGTAGCGATTTTAACAATTTTTAAAACAAAATTACTTTTAACCATAGTGGTACCTTTAACTAAACCGAAACATTTGAACCTTGTAATTATTCACATAAAAAAGTGTGGCTCACTCTGTCACCACTAAACATTAGTGGTTGTAAAAGTTTTGCACTACAATAAAATAACAGTCACTACATGAATGCTTTAATTATATTATATGTACTAAAATCTCAAAAAATTGTTTTTATAGAAATTTTCCAAACAAATTCAAAATATAGTCAAAATATTTCCATTTTATTATTTATTATTATATATACTAGCTGACCCGACAGACGTTGTTCTGTCCAAATTAGGAAAAATGTTTGCGTTCGATTTTTAAAATACGTTAAAAACATACGAACATTTGAAAGAAAAATTAGTCAAATCGATGGAGCCGTTTTCTGATTTTAGGTAAATCGAAAAAATTGGGCGTTAAGGTTGGCGGGGCAAAATTTTCTTCCCGTAGGAACCTAAGTTGGACCATGGCAATCATTTTAAAGAAAAACTCGTCCAAATCGGTCAAGCCGTTCTCAAGTTATGAGCTTAATAGAAAAAGTGGGCGTAAAAGTAGGCGTGGTAAATTTTTCTTTCGATGAAAACTTAAAATGGATTAATACGAACATTTGAAAGAAAAATTTGTCAAATCGATGGAGTCGTTTTCTGATATTAGGTAATTCGAAAAAAGCGGGCGTTAAAGTGGGCGGGGCAAAGTTTTCTTTTCGAATAAATCTAAGTTTGACCATGGCGATAATTTTAAAGAAAAAATCGTCCAAATTATATAGACGTCATTGGTGGTGCAATATGAAAATTGGATTTTGCAACGCCCCTCCGCCCGCAGACCGAAAATCAAAAATCAGACTTCACAGTGGGTCTATGAAATAACTCCCACGAAATAAGTCCCACTTTTAAAAACGAAATAAGTCCCACAAAAAATTGCTGTTTTGAAAGTGGGAGTTATTTCGTTTTTAAAAGTGGGACTTATTTCGTCAATATATGGGACTTATTTCGTTACGCGTTTTTATTTTAAGTGGGACTTATTTCGTTTTGAGTGGGAATAAATTCGTTTTGTAAAGTGGGAGTTATTTTATACCCCTAAATTTATATTTGTAAGCACTTGAAAATTTGCAGTGAATGCTGTCTTACAATGCAAACTCACAAAATTGATCAAACCAGTAAACTAGTATGCCCATTCTGTCGTGCAGAAGTTCATGAAACCCTTCAAATATTTATCTGATAAATAAATGATTTTTTTATGGAGGAGTGCGATAGAGCCATGAAATATAAGGCCATTATGGCTTTATTTCTCATTTTTTTCTTATGCAAAAAGTTATATATTGGACATTTCGTAAAAGGGACAACTATAATTTTTTGTCCTTATCTCTCATGGCTCTCCTTTTTTTGTTATTAATTACTTTATACTTACTATAATAAAAAAAACTTTAAAGAAATGAGCACAAATAGGTACCGAACTTAACTACTGGAAAAACAATATTAAAACTTGTTGACGTAATTACGTATGTATGTGTTTTATTTTATTTTTAGTAGGAAATTGGAATTCGTGTTCCATGTTTTCTAATACCATTACAAAATACAACTAATCCCAATGCCACGTTAAAACTATAATACCGTCTACCATGCACTGGATCTTCAAGCCATTTATAAAGGTCGATAATTTTAATCTGATGGTCCTTCCGAAACGGTTTCCATCTTAATAATAAGAACAATTGATCTGTACTTAATCCATTTACGAATCCAAACGTTGTTACTCGTAGGCGTTCTCTATACGTTCCTTGACCGAAAAAAGAATTAATAATAAATTCTGGAACTCTATCAAAGTTCGTAATATCCATTCCATTAGGAAGCCTTCTGCAAGCTTGCATACGATTTTTCTTTATTATTCCTCTGCTTTGATTATTCATATTATTCGACGTGTTTTTTTCGAAGAGCCAAATACTTCTTATTTGAAATCGCATTAAACAGTGAAAAAGTGGGACTTATTTCGTTTATGAAAGTGGGACTTAATTCATTTAAGAAATATATTATTCAAGGGGGAGTTTTTTCATTTTGAGTGGGAGTTATTTCATTTCAAGTAAATTTTTAAATCATTTCATTTTGGTGTGACTTATTTCGCTTTCAAAAGTGGGACTTATTTCGTGGGAGTTATTTCATTTTTTTAAGCAATTTTTGGTGGGACTTATTTCGTTTTTAAAAGTGGGACTTATTTCGTGGGAGTTATTTCATAGACCCTTCACAGTGTCACCCGCCTGAATATTCTGAAGATTACCGTTTTGGAGTCCATACGTTACATACACACATACATACATACATACACACATTCTATTTTATATATATAGAAGATTTATTATTATTTATTATTATTTATATAAAAACAATTAGTATTGTGGTTATATTGTTGAACTATTTATGGTTTTTTTATCCAAATTTTTTTAATATATTTTTTTTTAATTAGGCTAAAGTTCATCAAATTTAATTTTCATTCAATTATTTTTATGAAGAAGGGAATTTTACAACGTCTAATTATTGTTAAAGCTAAGGATCGAGCTGTATGTTTGCATTTGTCCTTCAAGTTGTGCTGAAAAAGGTCAACAAGAAAAAGACAGACAAAAAAATGAAAAACAAAACAGAAAATGTACTTTGGACTTCAAGAAGAATTTTTGACAAAAAGTACGAAAAACAGAATTAAGGAAAAAACATGTAAAATCAATTAAAAATGGATAATCATTCAAAAAAAAAAGCAAATTTCGATCTACCAAAGCTTAAAATACAATTTGGTTTAAGGATTGATGTTTGACTATTGACGTCAGCAGTCGTCGATGGCTGCGAGTGTTAAACGGCAAACCCCTCTGAAGAGATTGAGTGGTTGCTATCGAAACATGTCAGGGTAACCTGTCCGTAAAAACGCCTGGGTTCGAGCCCAGCTTCAGTCAGGAATGAAAAATAATCAATAAATTTCAAAAGATTTTGTTATTCGTGCTTAATTCCCAGTTTTTATTCTTGATAAAAACACTTGAAATTTATTGTTGATGGGATAAGCTATTCCTATGCATTTCACTGGTTGCTTAGGCCAGATCATCAGGAAACTTCATCCATAAAGATTTTAGACAAACTAAAGATATTAAACCAAATAAAACTGTTAAACGTATAAGACTTATAGCAACAGTTTTACTTGTAACAATATCAAAGCTTGAACAAAATACATCAACAATAAAAAAGTGGGTTTATCTCATCTTACACTCCCCACTACAATTAGTTGAAATTCTCTCAACATTAATTGTAGTTGTAAGTAGGTTAAGAAAAACAAAATAAAAAACAAACAACAACTTACAAAAGATGTTGTCAATTAAGTGTTTTTTTAGGAGATAAACCCACTTTTTTATTGTTGAGGTATTTTGTTCAAGCTTTGATATTGTTACAAGTAAAACTGTTGCTATAAGTCTTATACGTTTAACAGTTTTATTTGGTTTAATATCTTTAGTTTGTCTAAAATCTTGTAACGACGTGTTTTCCACCTTATGCTGGGGTAGAGCTCGCGGCTCCCAGGGTTCGTTACAAAAATTTATTTAATGACCAGAGAAATGAAACACCGGACTCGCTCTTTTCACAAAACGTTATAAACCGTACGCTTAGTTTATTTATTTCTCTTAGTTTCATAAGTTACTACAATAGTCGATAAATTAAATATAACTAATGACGGAACCGACAACGCACACGAGGTTAGCGATGTGACAGACACGCCGTCTGTGACAGAAAGGCCCACGTAGCCAAGGGAGAAGCAGACGGCAAGCCAAGAGAATTTAGTCTACACCGCTGTTCTCTTGTCTTGCTATCTTTACCGACAACAAGTTGTATTGCACGAAAGAGGTGTAACCTCTCTTCGATAATAACTAGATATTATTTAGCTATAGAGGTATAACCTCTCACAGCTAAACAAGATCCTACCTGTTTGCCGGCTGCCGACTGACTCCCTGCTTGATGGTACGTACTCCGCTTTTATACTGTTTGCCAGCGTACATTTACACACACATACTAAAGTACTTATAAATCATGGTTGCTCATAAGTGTATGTTGTCGTGTCCTACTCTTTCCTACTTGCCAACAGATGGCGGAAGCCATCGGTCCGTTAATTTCAAAATTAGTACATAAATTAATTCTTATTTAATACAAAATAATTAAAGCACGAAGATAATATAAATTATAGAATTCACTGTAGCAAGAAAATTAAGTTAAACATAATATGAATTCATTCACTCAAGGATAATATAAGCTATGCAATACGGTGTAATACAAAATATAATAATACAATCAAATAAATATGATTCATCTTGAGCCAGGTTGTTCTGGTGTGGTGGTGTAGTCTAGGGCATGTGACTCAAAAACGAGGGCTCCGACTTTTGGTCGTCACATTGCCTCCGGTTTTCCCCAAAAACAAATATGAAAGCCCTGTCTGGCCTGGATGCGGCTGGAGTTAAGGATGTGGATGAGATCTGTGAAGATGAGATTGGTGATTTTGCAGGTGTGGGTGACACTAATGATTTCGGCGGTGAAAATGATGATGTTGGTGATTTCACCGGTAGAGATGATGAGGATGAATGGTCAATGATGAGTACTGCTTCTGCAATATATACGGATCTTCCTCGTCACTAGGGTTTTCGTCTTTTTTCAAATCACTGCTGGATAGGCAGGTTGCAGCCTTAGCGGGTTGCGGCGCCGTCGGATGAAAACGGCGATCTTTGGCAACAACGGAAGACGGCTACGGACGGCAGCTGAGGCCTGGGATGTCGGCGACGGGTGTGGCGTCAGGCAGCGGTGGCCTGCGGCATCAACGGTCGGCAACGGGTGGCAGCGAAAGCCTGGGGATGTACGCGATGGATGCGGCGTCAGGCGGCGGCGGCAACTTATGGCGGCGGTGGCCTGTGGCGGCAACGGTTGGCATCGAAAGCCTGGGGATGTACGCGATGGATGCGGCGTCAGGCGGCGGCGGCAACTTTTGGCGGCGGCGGCCTGTGGCGGCAACGGTTGGCATCGAAAGCCTGGGGACGTTGGCGATGGGTGCGGCGGCCTCAGATGACGAAGTTGTAGTGGATGACGATGATGTCGGTAATGACGTGGAGGATATGACGATGAAAATGATTTTGCTGCGTGTCGTTAGGGAGACGTATTTGTACTTGAACATCCGGCTGAAGATTTTACTGTTTCTAGCCATGCCGTTGGCGTTAGGGCCATGATTGGGCTGGACTATTGCCAGTTTTTATCTTCTCATATCCAGTGTTGGTTGTATGCAAGTCTCGTCGCCGCAGCTTGTAGCAGCGTTTTTGCTGTAATGGGGTCCTCGTCTATTTTCTTCTTCTTATGGTGGAAATCATTTTCAGCTCTTGGGCCCACTCATGCGGTTGGGGATTATAAGGTTATCATATGCAAGCAGTGACTTCGTCTTAGAAAGCATTTAGTTGTCGAGTTTCTCGTCCTTGATGAGGAACATTGGAGAATATCTTTGCGCTTGCCGAGTTTCTCGTCCCTGGGTAAGGAACATAGGAGAATTACCCGTAGTGATAATATGTTGGCATAGATAACTCACTTAATCTCGGATACGAACTCACTGCATTGGTTGTGTTAAAGGTGATGCTGGTGACACTGCTTACAAATTTGGCCCATCGCTTTCTTAACTCCTACACATTGCCGTTCCAGTTGGAACTCCTTCAGGCAGGATAGCAATTCTTCCGTCTTAAGGGAGTACACCCATGATGTCCACAACATTTTACTGTGACGAATCAGGCTGTAGAGGAACCTGGAACTCACTATTACAGTCTTCTTTTTTTAAATTATCGTTTAATTCTTTCCCGATTTTAAGAAAATTGTTTTTTTACTACCGTTACTTTCGATCTTCTTCGCGCTACGAGATTTAGAAGTTGTTTTTTTTTTATTACGCGTCGATTAATTGCACACGCAGAAGGTTTGTTCGCTCCGTTATTTTTTGTCTTCTTCTTGTTACGAAATTCGAATTGTTTTTGTCCCACGTGTGTTATAACAGTTCCCGCGGTATTTTTTCAAGTTCTTCCCGTTATTTTTTTCTTCGTCTTACTAACTAGTTGATTTTTTCCTCTACGTATTTTTGTTACATGTTTTAAAAATATTTTTTTTTTTTTTAATATACCGTAAGTATGTTTTTCTTATCATATTACCGCACAGAATTAATTTTCATTTTTTTCTTCGAGTTCAGTCTATCAATTTAAATTATTTTTTCCATTCTTTTTTTTCAACTTCTTTTTCTCTTTCCCGTACAAGAGTCGAGAGTGTGGTTTCTCTGGTCTGAGACGATTAACACAGTTTTTGCTGCTAATGTCCCTGCTCGGGCGCCATTGTAACGACGTGTTTTCCACCTTATGCTGGGGTAGAGCTCGCGGCTCCCAGGGTTCGTTACAAAAATTTATTTAATGACCAGAGAAATGAAACACCGGACTCGCTCTTTTCACAAAACGTTATAAACCGTACGCTTAGTTTATTTATTTCTCTTAGTTTCATAAGTTACTACAATAGTCGATAAATTAAATATAACTAATGACGGAACCGACAACGCACACGAGGTTAGCGATGTGACAGACACGCCGTCTGTGACAGAAAGGCCCACGTAGCCAAGGGAGAAGCAGACGGCAAGCCAAGAGAATTTAGTCTACACCGCTGTTCTCTTGTCTTGCTATCTTTACCGACAACAAGTTGTATTGCACGAAAGAGGTGTAACCTCTCTTCGATAATAACTAGATATTATTTAGCTATAGAGGTATAACCTCTCACAGCTAAACAAGATCCTACCTGTTTGCCGGCTGCCGACTGACTCCCTGCTTGATGGTACGTACTCCGCTTTTATACTGTTTGCCAGCGTACATTTACACACACATACTAAAGTACTTATAAATCATGGTTGCTCATAAGTGTATGTTGTCGTGTCCTACTCTTTCCTACTTGCCAACAGATGGCGGAAGCCATCGGTCCGTTAATTTCAAAATTAGTACATAAATTAATTCTTATTTAATACAAAATAATTAAAGCACGAAGATAATATAAATTATAGAATTCACTGTAGCAAGAAAATTAAGTTAAACATAATATGAATTCATTCACTCAAGGATAATATAAGCTATGCAATACGGTGTAATACAAAATATAATAATACAATCAAATAAATATGATTCATCTTGAGCCAGGTTGTTCTGGTGTGGTGGTGTAGTCTAGGGCATGTGACTCAAAAACGAGGGCTCCGACTTTTGGTCGTCACAATCTTTATGGATGAAGTTTCCTGATGATCTGGCCTAAGCAACCAGTGAAATGCATAGGAATAGCTTATCCCATCAACAATAAATTTCAAGTGTTTTTATCAAGAATAAAAACTGGGAATTAAGCACGAATAACAAAATCTTTTGAAATTAAAATTTTGTATTCCCAAAAATTGAAATTACTTTTTGATAATAAACAGGCAAGTGCACGGCCTAAAAAAACACTTAATTGACAACATCTTTTGTAAGTTGTTGTTTGTTTTTTATTTTGTTTTTCTTAACCTACTTACAACTACAATTAATGTTGAGAGAATTTCAACTAATTGTAGTGGGGAGTGTAAGATGAGATAAACCCACTTTTTTATTGTTGATGTATTTTGTTCAAGCTTTGATATTGTTACAAGTAAAACTGTTGCTATAAGTCTTATACGTTTAACAGTTTTATTTGGTTTAATATCTTTAGTTTGTCTAAAATCTTTATGGATGAAGTTTCCTGATGATCTGGCCTAAGCAACCAGTGAAATGCATAGGAATAGCTTATCCCATCAACAATAAATTTCAAGTGTTTTTATCAAGAATAAAAACTGGGAATTAAGCACGAATAACAAAATCTTTTGAAATTAAAATTTTGTATTCCCAAAAATTGAAATTACTTTTTGATAATAATCAATAAATTTTAATTAATTTCATGTTGTAAAATTCCTTTCTTCATAAAAATAATTTAATGAAAATTAAATTTGATAAACTTTAGCCTTATTACAAAAAATATTAAAAAAATTATATAAAAACTTTAAATTGTTAAGTAAGTAAATTTGATGAAACTTCCTTAATTTTTTTGTATTACTATTTCCTTTTGTTTTTTAATTATGTTACTACTTTAATATTAGTATTAATTAATTAAATAAATAATAAAAATAAAAAAGTATAAAATAATTCAATATAACGATATGTATTTGAGTTCCATTAACATTAGTGAATGATTATATTTTCCACTATCCTGTTAATGGAGAAAAAAAAAATTTGAACTAAGCTGTAAAAAAAAAGGTTTTTCACTATCACTAAATTAATTTTAGTGAACAACTTTCTTGTACCACAACCACTATTGCCTAGTGAGGCTGTTATTTTTCAACTCACCACTAAATAGCTATTAGTGATAGTGAAAAATTGTCCACTATCACCAACGTTTAGTGGAAACTGCAAATTTAGTGCACTACCCCCAACTCTGATTTTAATGAACTAAAATATTTTAACATTGTAAACTACATAAACGAGAAGTTCCTCTCGCTAAAAAATCTTACATTTTTCAACACTTAATCGAATTGATAGAAAATTTATTCATTTAAATTTATCAGCTTCGATGTAAAATGTAACACAAATCGCAGCCATCTAAAAAGTAAAACTTTTTTTACCATTTTCTCTTACATATGTAGGTATATTCCTTTGGGAGTAAATGTTTATTTTTTGTTACAAAATTGATTTGAAAATATTCTCCTGTGTTATTTTACCTTAAGTGTTTTTAAAACAAACAACGCAATAGTTCGGTAATAGCAAATGTGAAGGTTGCTTTAGTTGGAAAATTTCAAGACAAATAGTTTCGTTCACAAATTTAAATTTTAATTGTTTTTCTTTTATTTTATTTTTTGGATATGAACTGCCAAAATAGGTAGCTGAAGAACAAACCGCCAATGACAACGCAAAACCAAATCTACTGGGGGAGTAACATAATTTATTTTTGGGTGTGTGTGCGAAAAGTTGTTGCTTTTTTAAATTGTTAAACTAAAAAAGTTTCGAACAACACTTAAAGTGTTTAATAAAACTTTTTTTCCGTTTTATTTTTTTTTTTAACTTCAGGGGTAATTTTTTTTTTTTTACTTAATTTATTTATTGAATGTAAATTTATAAAATATGAATATAAATATAAAATATAAATCATAAAATGATATTTTATCATTTTTCCCTTCTATTGGGATAAGTCCTGTGGTATCTCTTCTCCTTAGGCGAGTTTGGCCACCCTCACATAAAATATTTCGAGTTATGTGGAGGATATATGTGGAACTCAGGCTTTTTTTAAATATTTTAAAAGAAAAAAAAGAAAGAAAAAATATTATTAAAACAAGTAAGAGTGCTTTATTAAGCTATGCCGAATATTATAAATCCTTCACTTTAGTGCGATAAGAACATGAAGTTATATAAATACAGTTCTTAAGATTTATCTTAATAAATCTATACTTGTCCTATGCCGCCCATATTTTGTCGGATGTTGTCTAATAATAACCAAGATCAATATACCTTATTTGGAAAATTTCGCTCTGTAGATATTCAGGAATCTATAACGTTCTTTGGGTGGGAGGTGCGACAACAACTTCAATACTCCCGCCTATATTTTTCTGATGTTGTGTATTGATAACCAATTTGCTTGTAATGTATCTAATACTTTGGCTCTTACCCTTCTCCTGATTTATAGCAATCTATAATTGTTTTGTACGGGAAGTGCCACGCCTACTTATCCAAAACTTCACACATTGATTTCTGTGACAGGCCTGCTAACTAGATATGGCCATTTCCATTTTGACGTGGCGTGATATTTGTTCAACAAATATAACCCCTGCTATGGGTTATCAAAATACATATATTGGAAATATATTGAAAAACATCATACTTGACAAATTTAATACAAGAAACTCGTTAGAATTAAAGACAAAACCGGATACACTTACATTGGACTAAGATGAGATTCTTGTATCATTGGACGTGGTATCGCTATTTACAAACATACCTATACACCTAGCGATAAGTAATATTATGACCAAATGGAATGTGCTACAAAATCACACTAAAATACCGAGAACACAATTTCTGAAAATACTTAAATTTTGCTTAAATGAGAATAATTATTTTATGCATGATGGCAAACCATTGTCACCGACTGTTGCCGACATTATATTGGACCACCTAACGGAACAATGTATCGAAGAACTACAAATGAACAATATACAAATAAGACTGATCACAAAATATGTGGATGATTTATTTGCCATAATAAAATATAAAGACGAAGACATAATATTGAAAACATTTAATTCATATCATAACAAATTGAAATTTACTCTTGAGTGGGAGAAGGACAATGCAATACCATATCTGGATATGAAGATACTCCGACAAAATGGCAAAATAATAACAGAATGGGGTACAACGAAAAGAAATTTAGGCGTGAGAATAGATGAACATAAAGCTGACATAAAAAGAGGAAAACATTCAACTGCACTTCACAACACTGCATTGAAAACGGACACAAGCCAAAATTTGAAAAAGTGAGAAAGGGAAAATAAGAGATACACGTTGGTGAGCTTAAGAATACAACAAAAATCGACAAGTGCAATAAACACAAAAGAAGACAAAGACAATACAAATGCAAACTACACCATTGCAATACTTTAGTAATAATAACAACTGTGATCTAAAAAGGACAAATTTTCTGTGATAATTTTTAAATTTACATATATTTATTTTAATATTTTAAGTTTTGTGTTGTGTTGTCCACCTATACAAAATACTGTGATATATTTTATAAATGATGTAAACTGACGAAAAAGATTATTGTAAGTTAATTTGTCAAAAGTTAAGATTATAATTATTGTTATTATTGACTACTTTTTTACTTTGTATCTTTGCAATGTTGCCAGATTTTAATAAAACTCGCTAAGGATTTGCAAATATAAGCAAAAATATGCGCTGGAGGGACCTTAAAAAAACGGAAGTGGATTTTGACTTGCATTACAAAGCTGAAAAAGACTGCGAATTGAGCAACACGTTTTGTATAAAACCTTTTTTAGTAAACTTGGGACTTATAAAGATGTTTTTTTTTTAAGCTAAAAAATTTAAAAATCGTTTCTTGTTTTAAGGTACATATGGGCATTTTAAGCGAAAAGTCTACTTTTTATAATGTAACGCCAGAATGCCAATAAGGTTTTATTTTAGGACCATGTTGTTCAACCGTTATCCCTTTCGTTACTTAATTTAGACCTAGTTGCGCTTTACTCAAAAATATAAAAAAGTTAACTATACATATACAATTTTTTGAGAAACAATTAAATTACTTCTGGCGTTCCGTTACAAAAAGTAGACTTTTCGCTGGAACTGCCTATATATTCTTTGCATCAAACATGTATACGCTAAAACCTAAAAATTTGGGTAATTCCGTCCGTCCAACTAAAATTTCGGGCTTTTAGACTCTTATTTTTTGACCCCTTCAAACGTAAATTTTTGGTAAAAAAGCGAACTGTTTATGCTAGTGCTGGGATACTATCGATAGTTTTAAAATATCAACATTTATCGATTTTATTATTTAAAAATGTATAACAATAATTTCAAAAGATTTTGTTATTCGTGCTTAATTCCCAGTTTTTATTCTTGATAAAAACACTTGAAATTTATTGTTGATGGGATAAGCTATTTCTATGCATTTCACTGGTTGCTTAGGCCAGATCATCAGGAAACTTCATCCATAAAGATTTTAGAAAAACTAAAGATATTAAACCAAATAAAACTGTAAAACGTATAAGACTTATAGCAACAGTTCTACTTGTAATAATATCAAAGTTTAAACAAAACACATCAACAATAAAAAAGTGGGATTATCTCATCTTACATTCCCCACTACAATTAGTTGAAATTCTCTCAACATAAATTGTAGTTGTAAGTAGGTTAAGAAAAACAAAATAAAAAATTACAACAACTTACAAAAGATGTTGTCAAGTAAGTGTTTTTTAGGCCCTGCACTTGCCTGTTTATAATCAAAAGTAATTTCAATTTTTGGGAATACAAAATTTTAATTTCAAAAGATTTTGTTATTCGTGCTTAATTCCCAGTTTTTATTCTTGATAAAAACACTTGAAATTTATTGTTGATGGGATAAGCTATTCCTATGCATTTCACTGGTTGCTTAGGCCAGATCATCAGGAAACTTCATCCATAAAGATTTTAGAAAAACTAAAGATATTAAACCAAGTAAAACTGTTGCTATAAGTCTTAAACGTTTTACAGTTTTATTTGGTTTAATATCTTTAGTTTTTCTAAAATCTTTATGGATGAAGTTTCCTGATGATCTGGCCTAAGCAACCAGTGAAATGCATAGGAATAGCTTAACCCATCAACAATAAATTTCAAGTGTTGTTATCAAGAATAAATGGAAAGGCGGGAGTGTGAGCAAATCGAGATGTACAGGAGTCAAAATGAAGTCCGAAAATTGTACCAAAGAGTTAAACATCAAGCCTAACTTTGGTACAGCCACATTCTCCTGTAGAGATAAAGAAGGTAATCTGGTGACTGAAACAGAAAGTGTGCTGAGGATGTGGAAAGATCACTTTTCCGAACTGTTGGTATCTGGTTGTAGCGGCGACGAAGATACTTCAGAACCAATCGCAGAGGACGGTATTGAGTGCATACCGCCTTGCCAAAATGAGGCGAATGCAGCAATATCACGGCTAAAGAACAATAAGGCAGCAGGAGGCGATGGATTACCAGCTGAGCTGTTTAAGACCGGAGGTGACATGCTGTTAAGGCGCATGCATCAGCTCGTTTGTTCTATTTGGCGAGAAGAACGCATACCCGATGATTGGAACCTCAGCATACTATGTCCCGTGAACAAAAAAGGAGACAAGACAATATGTGCCAATTACAGAGGAATAAGTCTCCTGCCCATTGCATATAAAATAATTTCGAGCGTATTGTGTGACAGACTTAAATCTAAAGTTGGAGAGATAATTGGGCCATATCAATGCGGCTTTAGACCTGGCAAATCCACCATCGACCAGATATTGACACTACGCCAAATCCTGGAAAAGACTCAAGAGAAACAAATCGACACCATCCACCTTTTTGTCGACCACAAAGCCGCCTTCGACAGCCCCATACGATCAAAGGTGTTTCAGGCCATGTCTGAGTTTGGTATCCCGGCAAAACTTATACGACTTTGCAGAATGAGTCTTACTGATACGCGGTCTTTAGTCAAAATAGGAAAAAACCTCTCCGGGCCATTCAGTACCAAGCGAGGTTTCAGAGAAGGAGATAGTCTCTCGTGTGACCTCTTTAATATCCTGCTGGAAAAGGTTATACGAGACGCAGATGTGAATAGAATTGGCACACTATACACAAAACAACACATGCTACTTGCATATGCTGACGATATTGACATCATGGGTCGAACACTGCGAGCAGTGACTGCCACCTTTGAAAAAGTCGAAAAAGTATCTGCTAATTGGAGCTGGTGGTAAACGCAGATAAAACAAAGTTGATGGTATCAACGCACAGGACGTCCAGTAGACTCGGGCCAACAGTGGAAGTTGAAAACTATAACTTTGAAATAGTCAACGATTTTATCTACCTCGGCACCGCCATAAACAAAACGAACCACATCAGTTTTGAAATTAAAAGAAGAACTATACTGGCTAATAGATGCTACTTTGGACAAAGTAAGCAGTTTAAGAGCAAAGCCATCTCTCGACAGACAAGAATCACATTATACAAGACACTGATACTACCCGTGCTGTTGTATGGCTCTGAAGCATGGGTACTTGCGAAAGCAGACGAGGCAGTACTTGGAGTATTCGAGAGAAAAATTCTTCGTAAAATTTATGGACCCATCTGCGTTGACGGAGAATATCGGTGTCGTATGAACCATGAGCTGTATGAGCTGTATGCCGACATTGACATTGTGAAGCGTATAAAACTACACCGATTGCGTTGGCTAGGCCATGTTGTGCGAATGGAAGAAAATGCTCCAGCTAAAAAGGCATTCGAATACGCGCCTGGTAATGTTTCACGCAGAAGAGGAAGACCAAAACTCCGATGGAAAGATCAGGTGGAGGAAGACATTTCAAAGCTTGGTGTTATAAATTGGAGAAGGAGTGCGAAAGATCGAGGCGCATGGAAGAATATTCTTTGTTCGGCTACAGGAACAAACGTTCTGTAATAGCCATTTAAGTAAGTAGTAAAGTCGTCATGTTTGATCACTGGGATCTACAATTTTTTGTGAACATGTAGTTTAATAAAACGAACAATCCAAACAAAACTCTATTTCGAATTTTTTTTTTGTTGTTACGCCCTTTTGCATTTAAGGTGACGATACATACATCCTTTTTAAAAAAATATGTAAGATTATATACATACTTACAATAAAATCATAAAAACAATGAACTGTTGTGTAGTGTAGTTTTCTTACTCAAGTACAAATAATCAGTCGACACTAATATAGATAGTAACGATAGTGAAATCTAAAATATCTATAGAAGAAAATATCAATATTATCCCCGCTCTACTTTATGCACATAAAAACATTCCACAAAATAAATTGTCAGGCTTAAAAACATTATTTTTTAAATACCGACTAGTGCAACATACACAAAGAATATGTAACAAATATGTGAACATTTCATTTATTTTAAGCCTTTTATTGTGCTTTTTTATTTTCTTATTCCAATTTTAGGATTTGGCAAACAAAACATTGGCAAATAACCGAAATTTTAGCAATCCGAAACAATAGCAATAACAACAACAACAATGTTATCAACAATTTGTAGCAAATTGTCTGGTTGTTATTGGATATTCAGTGTTCAATAATGTCCAAAATATTTGAGAGAAAAATAATGTTAAAAAAGACCAGAAAAAGGATAAAATGTTTGTTCAACCAAATCGTAGAAAAATGTCAAATAATAATTGTGTAGGTTCCGCAAGAGATGCCACAATTCGATGTAGTATTTTTTGTTTTTTTTTTTCATTTTGAGATGATTTAATACTAAGAAACTTAATTTAAATTTTTTTTTCGGGTTGTCAAAGCTGGCGCCATTTATTTACATTTTCATTTGTGTTGCAGTTGAAGTTTCTTATATGTGTGTGATTTGAAATAGATTATAGTGTTTAAACCCCAAATAATATTGACCAAAGTTTGTCAACAGTGACCATTTTATGCCATTTACTGGCGGATTTAAATTACATTTGTAGAACGAAATAAGAATTACACTTTGTGAAAAAAAAGGAAAACCCTTAAAACATTTTAAAACGATATCGCTTAGGTAAGTTCAGCTTATTACGTGGAAAGTTTTGTTATTATTGTATTTTTAATTAATAAAGCTAAAGCTATTGTTTTCATACGATGTTTTAGGACTTTCCCCAAAAAAGGTATATTGTAGTTAATTTTTATTTAAATTAAAAATATAAATAAAAATTTAAATTAAAATTAAATAAAAATTAAATTCAAGCTCAGCTTTCGAGCAATAGTAACGAAGACCTTCAATCCGTTGTAAATAATGAAAACGACAATAGTCTACTGCGGAAATAGAACCCGAAACTTTATTACTGATAGACTAGCTGACCATCGACTTGTCTACTCGGGCTCACAGCCAAAGGATAGGTAAAGTATGCATCGTAACAGAAATAAGCAAACGAAAATTCTGATAGTGCATAGAAAACATTCCTTTAAAATATTGAAGGAATAAGACTATTAAAGTATACAAGTTATGAGGATTGTTATTTGGCTTAGAATACACATTCAAATAATATAAAAATTTATAAAATGCATTACGTTCTGCTGGTATTTAATAGTTGAATACATTTTCTTTACAATTTACTTCATTGCTAGCCAAAGGATTGCTTAAGTAAGCCTCGTAATAGAAATATTCAAACGAAAATTCTAATAGTGCATAGAAAATATTCCTTTAAAAAATTGAAGGAATAAGACTATTAAAGTATAAAAACTTATGAGGATTGTAATTTGACACAGAATACACATTCAAATAATAAAAAAAATAACTGAAATATTGGTTTTTTCTAAATATTAACCAGTGCCCATGTTTTGTAACTCTCGCATCGAGTAACTATTCGATTGAAATGTGTGAAATCAAACAAAAATTACATCTATTGAAACAAACAGCTGTTTTCTCACTAAACTGTGTCTGTTACTTTTTTTGGCGAGTACTAGCTGTCACGTAAGAAAATTACTCGCCAATTTACAGAAAAAGTGTGTCTGTAAAATTTTTGTGAGAACAGGGCGAGAAAAAAATTTAACACTAAAAAACCATTCAAAATGCAAAATACAAAGAAAAATAATAATAATATTTTGTTCTTGCCACATTTTTTTGTTGTTCAATTATTTTGCTTTTAACATTTTTATAAAATATACAAATGTTTTCAAAGCTCGTTGGGAAACAAAAAACATTTTTTTTTTTTTTTTTTACTGTTAGGACCAGCACTCAGGGGATGACCCCAACTAATGCATTGCATTGTGTTGGAACTAGGAAAATAGGTTGTGGGAAGGAGGATAGAGGGAGTAGTGTTTGTGAACATTCGATTTGAACTTAATCATGTTGTAAGTGAGAGGGAAAACTTCTGCATGAAGGTTATTCCACATACGAACTGTGCGGGAAAAAACGAATTCTCTCTGTAATGCGTTGTACGATTCACCTGCCAATCGACCACATAAGTCAAGTCGCACTTAACATTATTTGGTATAGCCGGCGGTTGTATTTTCAATTTTTGGTAACTTTTGGTAGCCGTCAACAATAAGTGTTACTGGCGTTCTCGACGTCTGCAATGTCACATCGGCTTCGAGTGCAATGTTATGACATATAGAACGTAAAGACGTAATCTCTTTTGATAGTTTTCGACATGAGTTGCAGACTCACTTTGTTCTCACTTTTCGAGAAACGATGCAAAATTTTTTTTTCACATCTTTTCTATGCGAGAATTTGTCACAATTGTTGCAGAACATGGGTACAGTTTGTTAGTTATTCTTTAAACTGTGTTTGAAATGACATTGTTATGCTGCGTTTAAAAAACTCCAGTCAAAGTAAAAAAACTGAAATTTCTTCATTTGTCACTGGACAAAGAAAAAATTGTTGCTTTTACTTTTGATTCATTAAATGTAAACAGTCGCTATCACTTTCGACTGCAGTTTTTCAAACCCTATTATTATGTTTATTAATCTCATCTAGTATAATTGAGGGGTATAGATGCAAAGACTGCAATGTCCACATTTATTTCTCGTAATTATTAGTAGAAACCTCTAGCTCAAAGTATATTCATATTTATGTATTGTATATCATGCTAATCAGTAAATAAGAAAATGATGAAGATATGACGCAAGTTTCAACCAAATCGATATAGCGATTTGCTGGCAATATAATAATAAAATTGAAGATTGCTGTGTTTACTTTAATCAAATGAACATTGCTGCTTTTTGACATGGGCATGTACTTAAAAAAATCAGTAGTTATAAAATTCTTCAACTTAACAAAGGCTTAGTTGTTTCTTGATGGATTTGGAGGAACTTCATAACAACTTAGCTCCATAATAACGACTAATGACAAAGTTATAAAATGAACAATAAAACTATCTGTTTCATAAAAAAAATATTGTTGGACCTGGCATATCACTTATTATAGAACAGCGACGCTAAATTTTATATCGATTCTAACATTTATAAAGAAGAGTGGGATCTGAAGTTAAATATTCAGCGATTTTAACAACATCTCTGCAACTATTGTTGTGTGGCTATAAGAATGAAATCTAATTTAAATATATTCCAAACGCAATTTTTGTATACAAAATGAGTAAAATCAGTGCATCGCACAAAGACATGTATTTCGTTTGGGTTTTAGCATAATAATGCACATCCAATGCGTGACGAAGTCTAGCCCAAATCGTTCTTAATCATTATATGTAAATGATACACCGATTACAGCAATATAATGCCAAGTAAAAAAAAAAAAAAAATACCTAATAATTTGACCACAATCTGTAAATACTTCTCAATTGTCAGTTCTACACTTACAAACATAAATATATATTAGGAAGAATTGTTATCACTATTACATTTTCTTTATGTATATTTAACAAGTCCTGTTTCCTGTTTGTAACTACTTGTATTTATTTGGCAAACTTATTGAAACGTTTACTTAAATATCTTGCAAACAAATGCAATAACATTTCCGACAGACACCATCTTCTTTTAGAAATAGTTATAAACATTAACGATATTAGCAAAAAAAAAAACAAAAAAAAAAATTTTATAATGACTTACGTCATTATATTTTGTATAAATCCTTACATGTAATAAGAATCTCCTTCTGAATTGATCAAACGGTATGCGGCACACATGTAAGCCGTGTGTTTAAAGTACAGGTTGGAATTTTGAAAATACTTTTATGAAATATGATACATACAAGTATCCCTTGATTTACACGTTACTTCATTTACGCTATTTAGATATAACACGGATCAATAATAGTAACCTTTTTTTGAATTACGCGCTTTTTTTTGCGCGGTTTTAATAAAACACGCTCAAAAAATTATAATAATCTTTATTTTACGGGAATTGCAGCACTGTGATTCAAGAAATTTCATCATTTGTGTGCTAAAATAGATCTGCACAAGTGCATACTGACATATTTTACAAAAATTAAAAGATTTATGTACCCATGTACCAATGTAAATTCACTGCTTAATGGAAATTTTTACAGGTTACTGCAATTTTTTTCAGTAACCTGAACATTTTCTAAATTTTTTTCGGAAACCAGCAAAATTTTATTGGGTTTTAGCAAGGACCGGATTTTACGAACGGAAAACATAAAATAAAATTTTATTTTTTAAATAAAAAATTTTTGTGTGTGAAAAAAAGAATATTGTTTTTCTGTGTTTAAAATTTAAATGAAAAAGAAAAGAAACATTTTTTTTGAAAACAAAATTTATAGTTTCAAAAAAAAGCAAAAACTTTTTTTGTAAAAAAAAAACAAATAAAAATTTTCAAAAAACTTTTTTTTTTGTTGAAAAATATTTTTTAAAACGTTTTTTTTTAGAATTTTTTTTTTTCTATGTATGTATTTTTAAAAAATGAAATATGTATGTATGTATTTTCAGAAGCCTCTTCATAAATTTGATTTGAATTTGTTTTAAAGAATGAAATTTTTATGACAATGCTTAAATATAATTATTTTGTTTTTGTTTTTTTATGTTTTTAAGAAAACGTTTTATTTTAAAAACTTTATTTAATGTTTTTAAGAAAACGTTTTATTTCAAAAACTTTATTTTATTTATTTTTTTCGACGGCTTTTTTTTCAAAACTATTTTAGAAATTTTTTGTTTTCTGTAAAATGTAGAATTTTTTAAACTTGCACAATAAATATTTTTTTAGAAACAAAATAAAAAAACATTTTCCGATCCTTGGGTTTTAGTCAATTCGTCCTGGCTTAGTTTGTTTTTGACTATTTTACAATTGACATAATTTTCTTATATTTTTAATTTTACTATTCAAATGTGTTTCAATAATTTTTTTTTTTTGTTCTCTTTTAATTCAAATGTTTTATAAAAATATAATAACAAAGCTTTATACATATCATTATAAAGAAATATCATTTAATTTAAAATAAAATTTTAATTTTATATGTTTTTGATTAGCGCGGTTTTTGGGCCCAAAAATTAAATTTTGTATGCATCGCATGTCTTGATTTACACGATATATTAAATTTCTGGTCCCATAAACGGAATTTGTACCCGGCCTGAACCTTTTTTTACACGAATTTGATTTACACGTGCTTTCTTCGGTCCCAACAGACCGCGTAAATCGAGGGTTACCTGTACTTTGTTTTTATTGCCAAAGTCTATTAAGTATGGTAAAAATTGGTCTGTTATTTTACAAAGCCCCATTCAAAATTCTTGTGTGCCCCTAAACCATTTAATTATCATTAATTGTTCCAAAGATATGTTATAGGCCATTTACATTAAAACGAAATCTAATAGATTTAATATGAAATCTCCTTCAAAATCTAGTGCAGTTACATTATCCTCTTTTGACATAAGCGAGCTTTTGTTTTTATAACAAAACAACTGACTAAACGTTTTTTCCATCCAAACACAAAAAGAAATAGACATTAAAACATGTGCATTACCTTTTATTTATTTTTTTACAATTTTCTCAATTTTTTTTTTTTTACTTTATTTAAGAGTTTTTGTTTTGTTTTTTTTTTTTTTATTAAAATATCTTTTTTTTCCTGTACAGCGAAGTATTTTTTTGCGCTTCATTGAAAAAACCATAGTTGTATCACTAAAGGCTGTTTTACACTATCACACAAGTCTTAAGACTTTTGGTCTTACAAAATGAAATGATTTTTGGTCTGATTGTCAAAAAATCAAAGAGAAATTTTTTTTCATTACATTTTGCTTCTACACTATCACACTTCAAATAAAAAGTAAAATCTTTGTGATTTATGAGATCCACTTTAGATTACAAAATAAAGACGAAAAAACATTTTATTAAGCATTGGAACATTGTTAGCTGGCGTATTATTCACTAACTTGCACATTTAAACTTGCACCTTGGTCCTCAGATATATTTTTGCTTTATTTTTAATATTTCTTTAATATTTAATTTAATAATTTTTATTTTGATGTGGCCGGCAAATTATTCAACAGCTGTTTTTTTATTTTCTTCTAGGGTGGAAAAGTTGATACAATCATATTTTTTTATTTTTTTTTTCGTCTGTGTACCGTATTTAACGATTTTTTACAACAAATATTTGTGATTTATTTAAATTTTAAAAGAATTCACTTGAAATTTTATATTTTTTTTATCATTTTGCAATTTTTTATTAGAAAAAATAATAGTGAATATTTGTGCACAAAATTTTAATTTTCCATCCCTGATTTTCTTCTTGTGCTTTTGTAAAAAAACACAATTCTGATAAAATGAAAAATCTTATCGTTTAGAAAAATTTCAAAAAAAAAAGAGAGAACCATACGACTGCCAAATTTCTTTACGTATTTTTTGACATTTCATTACAAAATGTTTTTACACTATTATACATTATGAATGATTTGAAAGTTTTTGACACGTCTTAACACAAAGTATTATAGTCTAAAATGGCCTTAAAAGCTAGTTTACACTATCCCACAAGTCTTACGTATTCCATAATACTTTGTGTGATAGAAATCTAATGAGTTTTGTTGCGACTGTCATAAAATCTACTTAAACATGACAGTTTGTGTTCACACCATCACACAAAGTATAAACACTCACACATGAAATAAAATGCAATCCTGATCCAATGAAAAGTATTATTGCTAAGAATCAACAAACGATGAAGTCGTATGGACACATTGCATTCACACTATCACACTTTGTCACATTACTTGAGTTTTTGACATGTATTAATACAAAGTATAATATAAGTACTACTCGATTTTGAATAGATTTCGTTAAAATCTACCCTGCAGGAAATGTCACTAGTGAATCAGTATCACTATTGACATAGTCACCAGTACTAGTGACTTATTATACCCCAGGCAATGTTATTTACAATGGACATTTAACATGTGCCTGTCATTGGAAATCTACTGCTGACGTTGGTACTACTGACTAGGTAGTTCCTTTGGGAACATATGTAGACATTGGAACCAGAGAATCGCTAGTACATTTTAGTAAAACTAGTCTACAATTTTTGTGAGAATACGTAATCATAATTTTTTTTTTTTATTATTTCTTCACTTTTATAGGAATTGTACTTCTCAGTTGTTATTGATAAAATCTTTTTCGTATTAAAGCCAAATATAGTGGCAAATGTGTAGACACTTCGTTGACAATGTCACCAATATAGTCGACAAAACTGGTGACTTGGAGACACTTGCCCCCATGTTTCCTTCAGGGTAGTCACAAAGTAGATTTTGTTTTGTATGAGAAAACTGGTCAGAAACAACTAGATTTGGTTCGAAATCTAGATTTTGTACTAGAAGTACTAGATTTTGGTGAAGTGTAAATTGGTTACTAGTGATTTGTTAATAATTTTTTTTATTATTTAATTTTAAACATTTCCTTAATATTTGTTACAAGATACTCTCCATAGTTTAACTAACAACTGCTTTTAATTGTAGCACAAACTATATACAGAGCATAATAAATAAACTGTAAAATATTTAACAGTTCATTAGTTATATTTTCAGTTCACTTCACAGAAATTCTTAAGAATTTATAAAATTTATCAAAAGCATAAATAAGTTATTCCAAAATTATTTGATTGTTATTTAGTATAAGTTAACTTGACCTTTTTTATTACAGTTATATAAATTGATTAAATATAATATTATTTTTTTATAAAAAGGCCTCAAGCTTAATCAATTTTAAATAAATAAAATTTGTTAATGTTGTTTTTAAAAGGAGAAAATTAAGATGACTGTTGACTTAAGTTTTAAATACTTTAAATAAAAACGCGATTAATGATTGAATTTAAAATTACTTTATTTTATTTTTTACCATTAAACACCGAACGGCAGAACGAGTCTGTATCGCTAAACCAGCAACCGCATAACGTACATGGTTTCATAGAACCCTATACCAAGCTTAGTTTACGACAGCCAGTACGCTTAGCCTTGTTGTTAGCGCACTTGAAAAATACCGGCTATCAGAGCCTGGCGCTACCATCTGCTAAACGGAGCTTCAGTAGCTGACACCTTACTACAGCGTTAAACCTATGTTGTAGATGTTGGGTCTCCGAAGATTATAAAGCCGTTTACTGGATACGTAGGTGTGATTTTTCGGACAATTGTGGAGGGGGAATTTGGTTGCATTTTATGTCCAAATGCCAGGCAAAAGGAATAACAGTTAAGCCCTCGCATCGTAACAAGATGACTACCAATTCTCGTGGGAAAACGACAATTTTAATAATTTAAATAATTTTTTTACAGTTGCCAAGTAAATAAAAAAGGATTAAAATATACCCTCTTATTATAAACACACAATCAAAATCCGCTACGAATATAGCAAATTTGGGAATAAAAACACATTATTCAAAATTGGAAATATTTTGATACCCTTTACTACCACAACTAGTAAATTAGAGTGCCTTAAGTTTGTCCTTTCGTAAGTAACAACAATAAACATTTATCCAAAACCCCTTAAAGTACTTTTATTGTGGGTCCTTGAGTAATTCTGAGTTGCTTATGCCATGCCTTTCTCATTAAAACACGTTCATATCAAATAAATCAGTAAAAAAGAATAAATTTTTTAGCCGCCTGTGGTTTTTTTACAGCAGGAAAAGTCTAATGGGCTGTTGGGGTGTTATATTTACTGTTTATTACCCAGTAACGCCTTCTCGTTGGTGCAGGACATTGACCGAGAAGCTATTATTCCTCATGCTACTCATATTTGTAATCGCAGCTGTGGCAGTAATTATAGTGTCTGGTTCTCAGATGCTCTGCATGCCTACCTATAAAACAATGTCTAGTGAAATAAGACACCAAAGTGAAACGTCCATTTTATTCATAAATGCTAGAGACATGTTACGCCCGCCATCATTGCTTGGCTATCCTACATCCAGTGTTCGCGACCCATCAGACGTTAGTAATATCGCTATTCCATCTTCGAAGTTTGAGTTTGCAGGAGAACAAAGGTACTTTTACGCTTTGCACATCCGGTGGAACTTGTAAGGTAGTGCCATATGTTACCTAGTATATCTCTGCGCCCTGAGACCCAAACTGCTAAGCCACATTGTTAGTGGCAGTCAGGGTCTGTTTTCGTTCTTAGGGAGGGGAAATACAATTAATAGTATAAGCGTCTATTAGAATTCTTTAATTACGATCATGAACCAAAACTTGAGAGGTGTGATCAATTTCGTAGCTCAAGATTGTCGTGTTCGTAACCCTGCAGTAACCTCAGCTATTTCCACAAAGTTTAATTCCAAGAAATTCCAAAAATTGGCGTTTTTTTTTGAAGAGCAGCAAACATTCGGCATAGGCGAGTAAAGCTCTCTTCTACAGACAATCTTTATCTACCAACAAAAAACTGAATTAAAAAAAATAATAATAAAAGATAGAAATCACCCAGTCGTACAAATATCGCTTCCCTGCAAATAATAGGACCAGTCCAAACACGCGTGTAAAGTGTAGCCCACAAGGGACCAGGAATAGTCCAAAAGTAACCCAAACGTATGGAAAAAACATGGTTTATTTTACATTACGATGCCCTAGGGCTGGACCATATAACCCACCTTTGGACTACAAAGGAGTAGTTTTAAAACTACTCCATGGTATACTCAAGAGAATTAGTTTAAAAGTCATTTAAAAACGACAGCATTTCGTTAAAAAACGAAGACATGTCGTCTCGCTACAAGCACTTTTTACAATGACATGGTCCATGCATGCATTGTATCGGACCAGTCCATGGAGTAGTCCATTTTATCAAAATGGATCAGGTGGTCAAATATTATTTGCAGGGTTATTACAAAAAATGATCAAAATACTTGTTTAAGTAGTTCTCACTGCACTTGGGCTGTGTTAGAATTAGGAAATTATCGAGAGCACTATCAATAATATCGATAGTTAAGAGCTATCGAAAAAATCTAATAATATTTAAACTATATATAGCGACAGTATTTAATAGCGTTTGAGAAGTATACTTAGGTAGCAGCAAATATCATCACTAATATTTGTTTGCTAAATTTAGGGGTAACACAAAATTTAAAAAAAATAATTAAAAGTTACAGTCGTCTCGCAGTGAAGGATTGCTTTTATTTGTACAAGAAAAAATAGTATTATTTGAACATCTTTAGGGGGTGCAATTAATAGCGTAAGACAACACACGACCTTAGGACAAAAAAGTTTTATCTTACGTTTACATAGTTTAGATGCACATAGAACCTCGCTGCCATAAGGTCGCGAACAGTTAAAAAACCGGTAAGCAACAAATCAACACCCACAATATTCTGTACGTAAAATTAACCCTTGTGTTAATACCCGGGTACCATGGTACCCACCTACATATATAAACATGAATTACAACAGACTTTTCTTTTTTTCTTTTAAACACGGAGAGAATTTCATTTATTTTGATTCTACAAAGTCGTAATACATTGTATTACCGTGTAAACTGGCCTTTACTCCACAAAATTTCTAAAAAATACCAGACAGCTGTCCGTTTGTTTTTCTAATATGAAGGAGAGAGAGAATATTAGTATTTACTTACCCCATTACACATGTTTGTTTTACTTTTGTTGTACTGACCCTTTGTTTGCAGAAGAACTCACAATTATAAGACACCAACAGCATGACCGATATGGTTTTCGGAATTATTTTAATTTTAAAATTTTATGTATTTAACTAAATAATTTTAACAAATAGAATATGGGAAGTTTTACACAAAACAAGCAAATAGTTTTTTATAGATAACTAAAAATGCATTTATTGGAAAATTTATTTGGTTTAACGGAATTCTCGGTTGAATTTTTGACAGTAAAAATAAAATGAATTTTTCGTTATTTTGAATTACATTTTTAATTAATAAGTATTGGGCTTATGGTTAGGTTATGTGGACAAAAAAAAATAAGTATATTGCGTGCATTTGAAATTCAATGATAACAAATTGAGAATTGAATTTCCAATTAAATAGACCCTCAAAATTCAATAAATTCTATTCAAACAAATCATTTGAAAATTTCAATACTTTTAAATTCTTAAAACCAAAAATATGTCCACCCTAATAATCTTTCGCGTTAAAATCATAATCAGCATATTGAACATTTTCACGTTCTCTCAATTAATCAACGTAACGAAACACAATGATAATTTCAACTAAATTGCTGACATGCAGATGAATTTAATTGAATTATTACCTGTCAAATAAGCATTTATGGAATAAAACTAAAATAAAACAAATACCTGCTTAAATGGTGATAATTAAAAAGTCAGTCAGTCGACTGTAATGAGCAAAGTGACATTTTAATTAAACAAATGAATGGAAAAAAAGCAAAAAATTAAATAATCCTGTCATCACTAAATTCGTAATAGTTCACTACGAACATATTTAATTAAATTGAGTTTCTCACACAGCTAAATTTTAGTTTTTTTTTTGTGTGTTCATTCATTCATAATTAATGAAGTCATTTGGCCAACATTGGCCTTTCTAATGGGTGTTGAAATGTGTCAAATGTTTAATATTTAAGATTGAAGTAATCACATAAATAAAATGCTTTGTTTGTTGTGTTTCTAATTTCAGAAGAAAAATTACATTGTTGGGATTAACAAGCTAGAATGCAAAATTTGGCTGGGCCGAATCGTTGATACCCTTCAACTCAAATAAAAATAATTGAAAGAATTAGACTAGAAAATAATTAGAACAAAGAAGTTATAATTATTATTTGTTTAATCTTTTTTGGGATGATATTCCTACTAAAAACAAAAATTTCGTATGAAGCAAATTTTGATTAAAAGTTAATTCATTTGTGAAAAATATTCACAAAAAAAAAAAAAAAAAATTAAACAAAACTTTTTCTTCAAATGTTTAAATGTTTCAAATGTAGCATTTTTAACAACAAAGCAACCATTTGCGTACCTTTCCTGTAGGTCATTTATAATATTTCCCATCTTTTAGTGGCTCCGTAGACAAGGGGGCTCCTTTGTCAAGCTGCCACTACTGACCAGGCTGCTTAATATAAACAAATGCCTCGCTCATAAATCGTATTAAAATTTTATGACTGCCATACATTTTTCTAGTTGTATATAATTCTAATATAGTCGGTAGAAGTGGAAAAATAAAACACGGGTTGTTAGGAATAAATAGGAATTAATGTGGCATGTTAAGTAAATTATACTCTGGATTCTTATGTTGCATAAGGGAATAATCAACATTTATTTTCAAATGATTTATAGTGTTAAACAAAAACCAAAGACTTATACAAATCTGTACTTTGTTGTACAAAAAATAAAGAAAAAAAAACAACCATTTTAATAGACATATAAAAAAGCAAAGAAAAAAAAAGACATTTGTCGCAGTTTACGCAAATTATGCAAAATGCTCACAAATAATTACTATGGGTTTTAATTCTTTCTTAAACCCTTAACAAAATATATATGGGCAATCCATAGAGTGTTCTATAATGGTTTAAAGTTTTTCTTAATGGTTTTATTTAGTTTATTTTTATTGATATCACATTTGTAAAATTATACCAAATACAACTAATACGATACAATTAGGGTTTTTCCCGAGATTTCCCGTCCCGGGAATTTCAATTATTATTTTTCCCGCTTTCCCGGGATTTTTCTTGCTGGATCCCGGGAAATATAAAATTCCTCATAGTTTAAGAAAACAGCTGTTTATACTTTGAAATTTAGATTTCTATTCTCTTAAAATAAGCATCTGTCGATTGATTGTCGATTAGATAAATTACAAGAAGTGAGTACATACGTAAATCAATGTCTCCTGATGCAATAAATCTACTAAAAGCAGAATTGGCAGTGCAACCGTTAATAATTAAAAAAATTATTGAAGTGAAGAGTTAATAAGGAACATTAATTTAAAATAAGATGCAGGCATTAAAGTTTCATTGTCCATGGACAAGTCTTAAAAATAGGAGATACCTAAACATATCGCTCCTTCATTGCAACATTTTCATATCTACAAAAACAAACAAACTTTGCAAAATGCGGTTAATATTTTCAAAATGTACCGATTTAAAGAAATATTTTGCCATAACTTTGGTTCAGTTTGAGATATGATACGAGAAGGTCTGAAGGAACACTTTGCCTAAGTCACTTACAATTTTTGATTTTTTGACATATGACTACGTTGTAATGAAGGATGAGCGATATGTTTACTAGCTGATAAACACAAATTTTTTTCAATTTGTGTTGTGAAGTACGGGGAAACCGAAATAAAAAAGATACTACAATATACAATTTGAAAAACACATTGTCCTAAAGATTACAGATCGACCTAATGAAATAAAAACGTTTGTAAGAGGTTGATGCTATTTTTTGCATGTACCTTGACATACATTTGACTGTTATAGACTTTGTTTATAAAAAATTGCTTCTTATTGTGAATCAGAAGAATTCTACAACGGTGCACTTTTAACTATTTGTCCAACCTCGGTAAAAAACTTAACGAAATTTTTCGGAAACAATCAGAAATATCCTTTTTGACGACTTACGCTTTAAGTGTGTCAGAAAGTTATTTCCTAAGCCGTTAAAAATTTGTATATATTTATTTAAAACTAGCTGACCCGGCAAACGTTGTTTTGCCTAGAAAAGTATTGTTTTTGTGTATATTTAAAATACAGATACAGAATCAGGTACAGGTAATATTCGGTGCAGATAATTTATCTTTATTTACAAGAAAAAACAAAGAATATGAAAATGTGAATTATAAGTTAACTATTGAATAAGTTAAGAGAATATCATTGAAGCACTTTGTGATAAACAACATTTTTCGTTTTGCTGTCAGTTGCGGAAATGAACAAAGAGGATGGCTTTCCGACACGGGAACATGCGACATAGAGTTGAACGTGTGAAAAACAGTCGTTCTCCAAATTTAGGCTACAAACACTCAATGATTGCCCTTGGAATTTGTTGATTGTCATGGCGAATGCGAGACGAATTGGAAATTGGATTCGTTTAAACTCGAATGGCATATCGGTTAGGATCATTGGAATTCTCGGAATGAGAACTTCCTGTATTTTAAACTTTCCTTTTAGCACTCCATACAAAATGTATGAGAAAATGAATTTTCTTTATAATTTCTGTTTTCTGGAATATTTTAGAAATTTTTTTGGTAACAGATCAAACATGATCAATTGCATAGCTTACGATTTGATTCATTTTCAATGGCACTTCTTATCGGAAATTGTTCATACCAACATAGAAACCTTTGCCGGCTCATGCGCAACAACTTTACTAAAGACCATAGCATGATCAAATGATATAATTTATTTTGAGTAATTTTCAATGGTGCCGCCTATCGGAAATTGGTCATGCCAACCTAGAAACCTTTGTATGGTAATGCTCAAGAGCTGTGCTAATGATCATAGCATGATCAAATGCACAGTTTATGATTTAACTCATTTCGATTCAATTTCAGTGGCGCCACCTGTCTGAAATTGGTCATATCAACTTATAAACTTTCGCCGGCTCATGCTCAACAACCTTGCTAAAGATCATAGCATCGTCAAATCCAGAGTTTACGATTTAATTCATACTGACTAATTTTCAATGGTGCCACCTATTTTAGATTTGTTTTATTCTTCTTACTTGGTCATACCTTGAGTACCTCATTTTGTTTTGTTTTTATTATTGTTTTATGAATTAAATTGTTATATTTACGTTATCTTTTTATCTTGTATCTAGAACATAATAATACGGAATTTACATATAAAACCGTAAGGTTATAACAATTCAAGTTCCTCTTTTAATCTTCAATTAATTTTGTAGTATTTAAGCATTTCTTTAAAAGTTTTTTTCATTTATAGAAAACAAATTTACTTTGTATTACTTATATGTAGGGGATCCCGGGATATTTAAAAAAATTTCCCGCTTTCCCGGGAATCAAAAAACTCCGGGAAAAAAATCTAGACACAATAGAACAGTTTGTGAAATGCCTAATAAAAAAGAGTGTTAAACTATAGTTTAAGGACATTTAAATTAAAGTTTAATTTCTTTTAATAATACAAGAATAATCGAATTAAACTAAACTTAACGTTTTAAGAAGAAAATATAAAACACTTCTGAAGTATCACTTGCCTTTTTAAAAAAACATAATACTTACATAACCGAATTTATTGCTCTTTCAGTATTTCCTTTCGATATCCCTTCGAAAATTCTCAGAGGGTTTTAACATTAAAGGTGACATTGCTGGGGCACGGCGCCTGCGGCTGGTGTTTGTTGGTGGCTTGCGTTGCAGTAAAAGGAGCACGTAATTAGAACAGAAGTGAACATTTCTTTATCTCGTATTTATACCCACACCACAGTGGTGGAACGCCTATTATGCTTTTGTCTAGGACCTTAAAATATCCTTCCTAGCCCTTGTTTTAAGAATACCAATCTCAACTCAGAACCATATTCTGAATCGAACTAACAATGTCCGTCCGTCCGGCTATATGCCTGTCTATAAATATTTTGTGCGTAAAGTACAGGTCGCAATTTTAGAGATAATTTGATAACATTTGTTACATAGATTTCAATTGTAACAAGGACCAAAAAAAATCTATTGAAAATGGTGAGAATCGGTACACAATTTCACAAAGCCATTTCGAGTCTTTGTGCTCATAAGCCATCTTATTATGTTGGCAAAGGGTGTTTTTTTTTTGGAGTGATACAACTTTGAGTTGGCAGTTGCTGATAGTTGCTTTTTGTTTAGTTTGCTTTGACATTTCGTTATTAATCGACTTACATACACCAAAGCAACGCGTGAAAATTGTTGAAATTTTGAATCAAAATAATTCGGCGAATGGGCTGAAGCACAAAACTGATTTTGAATTTCCATTCAAATTGTTATTTTCCGATAGAACCCATTTCTGGTTGAATGGGTACGTAAATAAGCAGAATTGTCGCATTTAGAGTGTGAAGAACCCACAAGCTTTTGTCAAAACAGAAAATGACTGTTTGGTGCGCTTTATGGGCTGGCGTGTTCATTGGCCCATATGCTTCAAAAACGATGATGGTCAGAATGCGAAAAATTGTTGAAAATTGGTGTTCCAGATTGCGCTTTCTACGCGCCAGCCATGGCGGCCACATGGCCGAAATCATATTTAAACATTAAACATCTATCCAATAAAGACCGTTTCATTGATACTAAAATATATTAATATCCCAGTTAAAACTTCGCTTACTTTTTCAAAACGAATAGCTTCTTTAACTCATTATTTAGTAGCTTTCTTCTATAACTACATGTTTAACAACTTCTATAACTACTTTTTTCTGGATGTATTTAAGTAAAAAAATAATGACTTACTTTAAAATGCGTTTATTTTGGGACATCCCTTGTAAAATTCATTGGTTCTTTCAGTAGAATTGTAACTAGTGCCTTCATGTTTTTCTGATTCCTCAACACATTATTTTGTAGCCGAAGTTTTTACTGGGATGTTTTATTATGATTTAAACTTGTATAACTCTATAAAAAACACCTCTTTATTAAGATTCAATTTGCTACAAAAATATATGATTGCAATCTTAATTATCTTGGCAAATTTTATTGGAATCGGTCTTTTTTTCACCATAACTTCCATACAGAAACTACTCCCGAAAAAAACATTTAATGCCATCACTTCCTTTTAATGTTGGTATTGACATATAAATAAGCGACAATAACTTTTGTGACAGCTACTTTGTTATTGCAAATTATTGTGCAGGTAGGTGCAAGACTTATCATAGGTCCCATATAAACCCTTATCCTTAAACCACTTAAGTCTTATATAAATTAAGATATCTTAATAATTTGGCACAGAGAACCTAAAATCGGTTAAACTCAGGAATAGTAGTAAGAGCTAATTCAAAAAAATGTTCTTCTAATTATTTAAAATTAATTGATCTTTCAAACTGCATGGACCTTTTTTTAAAATTATTTCCTTGAAAATGAAGTAAATAACGGTTTTTGACGGAGTTATGAAGAAAACTAAACAAAGACCCGCAAACCCGATTTTTGGCAAAAATTCGGGTTGAGCGACCACTAAACCTCTTCCAAAAAATCTGGAAAAAATCCCAAAAATACTCTACCCTATAAGCTTTTAAATTATGCTTGAGCACCCCTGGAAATTAAAAACAGAAATTTTTTTTTGGGACACACTAATATGTATGTAGTTTTACTTAGATATTTTCAAAACTGAACCGAAGCCGACCGGTTTTAATAATTTTAAAACCGAAAATGAGCAAACTCTACTTGAGCCTAATTTTAAAACCAAAACCTTCAGTCTTTGATTTGCTTTAACCACTTAGAATTAATAGCGACACATTCTTTTCAGACGGGGAAAGTATAAAATATATAAAGACTAATTTTTTACACAACATAAAGAGAAAATAACACGCAATTTTTTGAGTTGTCACTATTGAAATAAATGAGCGATTTTTTTCAATATTGTGGTGGTGCATAAGAATTGTGTCTATGGAATTGCTTTATAAAAGCCAAACCATTTTAATAGTCAGCTTTAAGGCTGTAGATTATACAATACAAAACAATCATAGCTGTTCATTGTAAATTATTTTCTTCTAAATATTGGCTCAAAATTAATAATTTACAATTTGAAACTGTTTGTCAAAAATTAAAATATATTAAATTTATTTAATACTTATTTAAATTAAATATAAATCAAAGTTTTTTTGGGCATTCAAAAATTAATTATCAAGGTTTCGTTATAACGTGCTGAATTCCCATTTCATACTATTGGTAAACTGCAGTTTATTGTTGATGGGATAAGCTATTCCTATGCGCATTTCACTGGTTGCTTAAGCCAGATCGTCGGGAAACTTCATCTAAGATTTTAGAAAAACTAAAGAAATTATACAAATAAAACTGTTAAGCGAATAAGAATTATAAGCCCCAGTTTTATTTGTAATAATATCATAGCTTAAACAAAACAACAACAATAAACAGTGAGTGTATCTTTTCTTCCAATACAGACCACAATTGCTTAATTTTTTGGCAACTCTATATGTAGTTGTAAGTGGGTAAATAAAAAACAAAAAAATTGTTTTTTTTATTTTGCCAGTTCAGTTTTTTTAACACTGCCACATGTATATTAGTTATCAAAGTTTTTCTTGGGATAAATTCAAATCCATAGAAAAGTACTCAAATTTGTTCAAAAAAAAATTTAATTTAAAAGAAACAAATAAAATAAATTTGTGTAAAACTTGTTGAGCAAAAAAATTTCAGACTTCGTATGAAAAAATTTTATAATTTAAAACAAAATGCCTAACAATTATAATTCGACAAAAATTTTTTGAATTACTAATATTCTAATTATTAGAACTAGTGTTCGCCTAATGGTCAAAAGTCGACCATAAATTTGTATGTAAATATGAAGAAAACATAATTCATTTAAGTATATATGAATTTATTTGTTTCGAGCATTTTTTTTTCCTTCTAAGTGGATTGATTTGGCGAGGGACAAACCTCCGGTTCATATTTTATATTCTACGTGAGTTAATTTAATTTTATAAGTTCAGTGTAAAAAATACCAACTGAAAAACAAAAAAGTATCAAGAAGTCTTCTTTATAAATTGTCATCCAATCAGGACATTCACGTTTAATTTTATGTTTTTATATCTAATATTAACGAAAATTAATCAAAGTACCAGCTGCTGAACGAAAAAGTACCAAAAAGCCCCCCTTACATGTTCTTATTCACCCAGTTTAATGTATAATTTTATCTTTATATGTCGAATATTAACGAAAATTCAAAAAGTTCCAGATGAAAAACAAAAAGTACCATAATTTTTTTATCTTATAGGTTATCATTCACTCAGGACCCTACACCTATAATATTATGTTTCCGATTTATACATAAGATTTATATAGTAGAAATATTCGAAAACCGGTTTCTGAAAAATGTCGAATAATCGATCACCCTAATTTTTTATTATTTGATAATTGAAAAATAATTTTTATTTATGTATTTTGCATTTGGTTTAGTGGCAATTTTGAACGCTTATAACTCTGAATTTATTGATCAGATTTTAATAAAATATGCATTGTGCACTTCTTTGAGTAAATACTAGGGTATTCATTTAATCGGGCTTTTGCTTTAATCGGTTAATCGCTCGATTAATTAACCGAGGTTTTGGTTTAATCGGTTAATAATCGGTTAATATTGCTATTGATCGGTTAACCGATTAATAAAGTTTTGTTATAAATTAAGTAATTTCAATAAATAAAAATGCAAAAACTATTTATTATTTAGAGTTTATTAGTGGAAAAAAACAATAACATAACAAACAAAACAATTCTTGGACTAAAATGAGCAAACAAAGAAAATTCAATACTAATTAATACATACGGGCATTCCCACAGAATGTTCTACCAGGATGAAAGAATAGAATGTTGGTAAGCATCTTCTTGCATTGTTTATTATTAAAAAAAAGTATGTTTTTATAAAAGAATGGTTTTTATAGCATATCTCAGCTGTTTACTTGAGGAAATTGGGCTGGAAACTGGAAAACTTTATATTTTTTAAAGCTACATCTAAAGACATTTTTATATAATTATTTTACATGCAAAAAAAAATTTTATGTTTGGACTTTTTCTTCACAATCTCTCCATTACAATCAATTGTAAATTGAGTATTAGGTTTTTGTTAAGGAAATTTTAAGATATTTTTGGGAAAATTCATGGCGATAATAATAAAAAAACATATGGAAAAATCGTTCGAAAAATAACACTATGGAACATTTTTGGGATTATTGTCTGGGGGGTGGGAAATTCCAAGTCAGGGTGATGGTACTAGGTCAGTATAGTAAAACCCTCAAAGGGTTTGGCGTTCGTATGTGTCATCAGTTTTTTTTATGACATTTAAAATTTTTTCCTTATCTTGATGTTTTTTTGTTTAACATAACTCAGGAACCACTTGTCCGATTTTGCTAAAACAAACTCAAAAAAATTTAGAATTACAATTTCTTTAATCCGTTCATATAACGTTTTTCTTTATAATCAACAGTTTTGCCGGTAAAAATAAATTTGTGGAGAATTATAATTGATAAGTGCAAAAAAATGTTCAAGCCTGGATGTATGCAGCAGATTTTATCACAAACCTGCACTGCAATTTTTGTGACTTTTTTTAAGCGATCGGTGAAAATCGTCGGACTTTTGTTTGTTATTTGAAAGAATACACCCACATTCAGTGATGCCAGCGTAGGGGATTTCCCCTTTTCTAGGGATTTTTTTTCGGATCATTTTTATCTTCAATCGGATCTTAATAACTTCTTTTTATGGTGTAATCATAATATGATGGAGCTGAATCTTGTGAAATGCAAAAGCATGCGTTTTTATAGAAATAACTGTATTGCTGTTAATTATGCTTTTGGTGGTCATCAACTGGAGTTGGTTGATTCGTTTCTTGATATTGGCGTCTTACTGGATCCTAAATTAAACTTTGTTTCTCATATTACATTAACTGTTAATAAAGCTCGAGGCGTTCTTGGCTTTATTAAGCGCTGGGTTAAAAATTCACCGATCCATACATAACGAAGCAACTTTACGTATCACTCGTTAGACCAATCTTAGAATATGGGTCAATCATTTGGGATCCATTTTACAACATTCACAATTCTCGTATTGAATCGGTCCAAAAACAATTTTTATTATTCTGTTTACGTGATCTTCATTGGAGTTACTCGACAAACTTTCCTTCCTATGCTAGAAGACTGGCGTTAATAAAATTACCATCGCTCAAAAGTCGTCGTACAATGTTAAATGTTTCTTTTATGGTTAATCTTATTAATGGTAATGTTTGTTGTGATTTTCTGTAGAGTCTGCTAAATTTAATATACCTTGTCGCAATACGCGTCATTATAATCTGCTTTTTGTTAAATTTTTTTAGAGAAAATTACGCTATTGCTGATTTTTCGAGGTTATGTAGACAATTTAATTCTATGTCACAATTTGTTGATTTTTCTTATTGTTTTTCTTTATTCGTAAATTTTTATGTACTACATATATTCTGTAAATTTGTAGTATATTTTAAAATGAATATTGTTATTCATTAATAATTAGTATTGTGGTTATTTTGTTGAACTATTTTATGGTTTTTAATCCAAATTTTTTTAATATTTTTAATTAGGCTTAAGTTCATGAAATTTAATTTTTATTAAATTATTTTTATGAAGAAAGGAATTTTACAACATGAAAATCAATTAAAATTGTTATTGATAATCTTTCATTCTTGACGTGGCTCGAGCTCGAACCCTGGCCGGCAGGTTACCATGACATGTTTCGATCGCAACCACTCGATCTCCTCAGATGGATTTGCCGTCTTACACTCGCAGCCATCGACGACTGCTGACGTCACTAGTCAAACATCAATCCTTAAACCAAATTGTATTTTAACATTTGGTAGATCGAAATTTGCTTTCCTGAATGATTATCCATTTTAATTGATTTTACATGTTTTTTCCTTTACTTCTGTTTTTTCGTACTTTCGTCAAGAATTTTTCTTGAAGTCCAAGTACATTTTTTTGTTTTTTCACTTTGTCTTTCTCTTTTCTGTTGACCTTTTTCAGCACAACTTGAAGGACAAATGTACACATAGAGCTCGTGCCTTAGCTTTAACAATAATTAGTATTGTGGTTATTTTGTTGAACTATTTTATGGTTTTTAATCCAAATTTTTTTAATATTTTTAATTAGGCTTAAGTTCATGAAATTTAATTTTTATTAAATTATTTTTATGAAGAAAGGAATTTTACAACATAAAAATAATTTAATAAAAATTAAATTTCATGAACTTAAGCCTAATTAAAAATATTAAAAAAAATTTGGTTATTCATTAATTTTAAGTCAATATTGTTATTAGTCAGTAAGGATAATATCCATTGATTAAATAAATAAATAAATAAATAAATATGCCCTAAAATAAAAAATTGTGTCCTCTTTTTCCTACGGTTAAAATTTTCCGAAAAAAAAATCCCTAGAAAAGGGGAAATCCCCTACTGTTGGCATCACTGAATGTGGGTGTATTCTTTCAAATAACAAACAAAAGTCTGACGATTTTCACCGATCGCTTAAAAAAGTCACAAAAATTGCAGTGCAGGTTTGTGATAAAATCTGCTGCATACATCCACATTTTTTTGCACTTATCAATTATAATTCTCCACAAATTTATTTTTACCGGCAAAACTGTCGATTATAAAGAAAAACGTTATATCAACGGATTAAGGAAATTGTAATTCTAAATTTTTTTGAGTTTGTTTTAGCAAAATCGGACAAGTGGTTCTCGAGTAATGTTAAACAAAAAAACATCAAGATAAGGAAAAAATTTTAAATGTCATAAAAAAAAACTGACACTTACGAACGCCAAACCCTTTGAGGGTTTTACTATACTGACCTAGTACCATCACCCTGGCTTGGAATTTCTCACCCCCCAGATTGGCTGTTGTACTGTGTAATTTGGTTTAAATGTTTAGCATTTAAGCGATTATTTTCTTTAGATTTGTTTAATCTTGATTTGGAGCAAAATTCTTGCATTTATCGAAGATGTTAGAGAAATCCAAAGCAATCCATAATACAGAATATCTAATTTCTCAGTCTTTTTCCTGGATTTCTCTAAACATATAAAATCTTCCATTATGCCATTATAGTGCTGTTTTAATTTTTTAAAATTTTGATCACTTCTGATTGTTTCGGTTACTATCGAGAGTTTCTTCTGTTGTCAGGCCATCATCTGGCATAGCTCAGCACCGCACATTCTGCAAAAAAGTTTATTTCTGAATCCCTTAGTTTCTGTTTTTGTACTGTATCTTAAGAATGTATTGCTAGAAGAAAATATATTGTATGAAAAAATATTTTCTGAACACATACCTTTTGAATATGAGACGAAACAAATAATAAAAAACACAAACAAATTTGTTATAATACTATAAAAAATTCAAAATTTTGTTATATCGGTTAATCGGTTAATCGACTGAAATTAACCGGTTAATCGTTAATCGAAAAAATGCAATTTTAAATTAACCGATCAGTTAATCGGGTAGTAATTAATCGGTTAACCGGTTAACGGTTAACCGAATGAATACCCTACTAAATACCTCTCACATGGTGTATATTTTGTTCAAATCGGTTGACATACAGAGGAGGAAAGTGTTCTTAACTGTTTTGCCTTAGCCGATTTATATATACATAGATTATTACGTTTTTTTTTATTCTTAAATTGAAAGAAATTTATAAACATTATAACCTTTTATATAATAAGTAAAAGTGGTATTTTTGGCTATGCCATTCAAATTTCAGTCGAATTGATTTCAAGCACATAACTGCACGTCTCTATTTGGAAAACGATGGCTAGGAAGTTTTATTACAAAGTGTTTAGAGCTCTGTCCATATTCTTACATAAATTTGCTTCGAGCAATTCAAGCTCAAAACAACCTCACAAATTGCGCTTTACCAAAATTCAAGGAACATAATATTGCTTTTAGTTTCTGGCCAGTTTTCCGCCGAATTTATGTCTGAATGCCGTGGAAAATGACCTTATGGTAGTAAAGTAACTAGTCTATGTATAACCCTCCGATGAGTGACAGTTCTGAACTTCACGGCCGTGTGAAAAGGTCCCTACGGACCTTTTTTGTAAATCATGTTTTTTTCATATAAAAAATTTTTTTTTGACTTTTTTTCTTTTGTTTTTATTGTTTATAACTAAATTCTACATACAAATATGAAGACATGAACTTTATTGCTTTCAAGGAAAGGCACAACATTCTAATTTTATACTACTAGCAATAAACCAGTTATAAGAATTTTTTGTTCTTAGTATTTTTGTTCTTAGTATTTTTATACCCTCCACCACAATTAGTTGTGAAGAGGGTATATTAAGTTTGTCATCCCGTATGAAACTTTTTTTTTATTCATCTCAGACCCCATAAAGTATATATATTCTGGGTCCTTGAGTAATTCTAAGTCGATTTAGCCATGTCCGTCTGTCTGTCCGTCTGTCCGTCTGTTGAAAACACGATCACTTTTGAACAACTCAAAAGATATGAACAAACTTGATGCCAAATTGCTTGTAGTTATCCTAAGCAGTTTGGGATTTAAATCCAGCAAAATTGGTTCAGTGGGACCAGAGCTATGAATCAAAATGTGGAACCACCACCTAAAAATTATTTGACTGGAAATCACGCTGTTAAATTTCGTGAAGATCCGTCCATAATTTACCCTAAGCCCCATACAAACACTACTCCCGAAAAACAGTTTAGTACGCCTAAAACCGTAATTAATAACAAACCGTCACAGTTTAAGATAATAATGACATCACACCGATATTACTCCTTAAACATTCGAACTGTCGGTGGAGGGTATCAAAGATTCTGCACAGCCGAATATAGCACTCTAACTTGTTTGTTCTTAGTATTTTTGTTCTTAGAATTTTTTCTTAGAATTTTTTGTTTTTATCATCATCCCTAATGTCTTTGTGTTCAGAACAAGTAAATTATGTTATGAAACAATAAAAAAATTATAATGATGCCCAAAAACATGCATTTATTAGTGAAATTCAGTACAAGGTCCATACGGACCTATTCACACGTCCGCGTACTATTCTCACTGAAACATCAATAACTAAAGTAGTGATCCGATTGGCTTTATTTTTTTTCCAAAAGATGCGCAACAAAAACCTCTTAGAATACCGAGTAACTTTGGGGGGGGGGGGGGGGGAGGGGTGTTGTAGTGGCCGAAGTAGGAGTAATTTCAGTTTGAAAAGGCGAAAAGGTCCCTAGGGACCTTCTCACTCATCGGAGGGATAATATCGTTAAATTTTTTAAATTTCAAATACGAATGCGTCCAACTTTTAATGTTTGTATTTTAAAATGGAGCTGTACTTTTTTTATCCCAGTATTTTATTGCATTGTCTTCCTCATTTTTCAAGGAAAAATTTAAAAAAAATTTATAGAAATTTTTGTATTTAAAATTTTTTTGTTTGAATATTTTTATTTTCTACCAATTTTGTTGAATAAAAATTCTAAAACTACAAATCAAATTTTTTTTAATTGAATTAAATTGATTTGAATATATTCAGCTTAGAATATTTGAATATAAAAAGAATTAAAGAACATTTTTGAGAATCCAACTTATTTAATATTAGGTTAGGTTAGGTTCCATTGGCAGCCGTGATCAAGCACAGCTCACGTGGGTCCATTAATTAGTTCCCGTTGTGTTATCATGTCACACCGTCTCCCATGGGTCCTATGTTGTCTGGCTGCTAGTGCTCCCACGCAGCCATCCGGTCGATTCAGTAAAGGAGTGGATCCTGTTTACATCAACATCAGAGAGACAAGTTTTGTCCCCAAGGGCTCTTCGACCAAACATTTTGAGTCTTAGATCTCCGAATGCCGGGCAATTACAGAGAAGATGTTCCGTTGACTCTTCCTCCTCCTCCTCGCCGCAACTTCTACATAAGTCATTGTCAGGGAGCCCCAGCCTCTGGGCGTGCCTCCCAATGGGCCAATGGCCGGTTATAACCGCAATCAGGTTTCTAAGATGATGACAGCTGTAATGACAACCAGCTTCCAGTTCTTGGATGAAATGGTGCCGTCACTGGCGTTGCGGTCAATGATCGCCCAAATGAGGTGGTCTTTAGCCACATCTTTGTACGACCTGTTTTGCAGCCGTTGAGGCGTATATTTGGACCGTTTAGTCCCAGGAAGTGTGTCCTCCCCTGACCGTTGCCGTTTACGCGCTGCTACGGTTGGCTTCCGTTCAGGATTGCCTTCCTCTGCAGAGGGAGGTCCACGTTTTAAACCCTCAATATGGGTTTTTGCCCACTGAAGAGAAGTTTTCTCCTGCTCAGTGAGCTCACCAACCGGTTTTTCACCAAGTCGGCTAATGATTTTGTAGGCGGAGCGCCTGGTTGTGAAGGCCCGTTTAGGTGCATTTATGTGCCTTTGGGTTTTTTTGGTAAGTGCCGTAGAGGCTAACGGAGGTGCATCAGAGAGCATCGAATCATTCTTCGTGTGCTCTCTTTGCACAGGTTTCGGCACATGGGAAACTGGCTTTCTGGCAGACTGAGTCTGTACCGTCAAGCCAGCACCCATGCAAGGGGTTTTGACAGGTTTTTCTCCCGTCCGGACCTGGGAAGCCTTAGAGGTACCTGGTTTCAAAGAACCCTGCACCAAGCTTGGTTTACGACCGCCTGACGGCTCAGTCGTGTGTTTTTGCGCACTAGTAGCTAACCGTCTAGCAGAGCCTGGCGCAACCACCTTGCTAGACGAGGTCTCAGTAGCATTCAACATACTACAGCCTGATACCGACGCTGTAGTCGTAGGGTCTCCGGGGATTATGAAGCCCTTTGCCGGATACTTAGGGCATGAATTTTCGGACATTTCGGGGGGGAGGGGGTGAATTGGGGTTGCATTTTATGCCTAACTGCCAGGCGAAAGAATACCTGCCGCTCCTCTGGAGACAGACGCAGACCATCAGCCGCTCAATATGAGAATAGACGCTGATGGATTTTATTGCGGACCGACGGCCTTCAGGAGGCCTAACAGTTGACCGTAAAAGGCCAGCGGACGCATAGTCATTAGCCGCTCCAACTAGGAGAAAACAGACGCTAATAGACAGGAGGGGTAGTTCTTGGTTCGTACTCGGTTTAGACCCTTCTGGCATGGGAGGCCCTACCGGTCTTGACTGACGTCACTACCGCCAGCATGACTCTAAACGTCCTTGTACTTAAGCCCTCGCATCGCGGCAAGATGACTACCCATTCGCGAGAATTAATATTAATATTAAAAAGTTCAAATAATTTTTTGTAGAACATTTTAATTAAAAATATTTAAATATATCAGAATTTTATTCGATTTTATAAAAATTAATTTTACAAACATTTTAACAAAAAATCTAAAACTAAAATTGTTGTTATTTCCTTTTATAAAATAGAAATTAAAATTAAAAAAAAAGTATTTTGATATTGTATTGTATTGTAATTCATATCTTACAGCTATGAAAACAATACATAAAAATAAAACAAGCCCTTATTTATCATACAGTAGAAGAAATGTTAGAAATTTTTAAATTAAACGATTACGAAAACGCAAACATTTAAAACGACCCCCCTCGAGAATGTGTAAACACATTCTACTTATGAAAACCATCGAAAAAATGTGCTCCATATTTAAGACTTCAATTACACTCAACACATTTTCTAGTACTTTTTAATACCTCATTAAATTTACTTTACACTTTTAAGTTCTTGACAACAACTGTTTAAAATGGTTTGTTAGCAATTAAGGCCGAGAGAAAGCGAACTAATTGGAATTCATGTTCCACGGCACTACAATTTCACCAGTGGCTTGTAAATGGTTCGCCAAAACACAAATGATACAATAAAAACATTTGTTGATGCCCAAGTAAACGTAAACTTTTCAATTTGCTAAGTTAAACTAATTAAAAGAATTCGTTAAAAAATAATACGTGAATCAATTGAACACAAGTAAAAAGTATATGTGTTAGTAATCCTTTAACATTTTGCTCAGACAAGTCTTTTAATAAATCTATCTTAAATTTAGTTAATAACTGAATTTTTTTCTATTAAAAGCTTTTTTATGGGTACTTTTTTCAATTTATTCCAGAGAAAAATCCCTTATTTTTTGTATTTGTTGTTTCTACATGAAATTTTTGGGTGTTATAAGAGTAAATGGCTTTTGAATTGTTTTTCTGTCATTTGAAGAAACTTTTTGCACTCATTTTTATTTTTGTAGCTGTCATAAATTTTTATTATTATTTTTTTTGTGCTTCATTCTGAGGCAAAAATGTTTGTTAAAAATGTCACCTCAAGTTGTTGTGTCTGTGGTAATAAAGACAACTTTTGTCGCTGCTGTCTTATCTGTTTGTTTGTTTTTTTTTTTGTTTTGTTTTTATGTTTTTGAAGTTGTTAACAATTTTTATTCGAGCTTTATTTTGTTTGTTAACTAAACTAACAGTTGCGGTAAAATTAATAGATATTAAAATTTGTCAAATTTGTTTTTGATTAATTTTTACATCAAATCAAAAAGTTCCAAAATACTTTCAAAAACCTGTTGGTACCCTGCGGGAAATTTCTGTCAATTGGTTCAACAGACTGTTCCTGGGAGTTGTGAAAATAGAACAGGTACAAAAAGTAAAAACTCATGACCAGTGAAAGGAGAACCAATCATGTAACTGGTTTATGAAAAACAAAAAGGAAGAAAAAGTAATGAATTACAGTACAGTCCTCACCGGTATTGTGATATATTTGTTCTAAAATTTGGCTCTTGAATTTAATTCTAGGACATTTTTTTTGAAATAAAACTAAATCGTATTGAAATAATACTACATTTTAGTAACTGTCATAAAACACTTCCATTGAGAATAGATTTGTGACTGGTCAAATGGTGTCAATTGACCCCCTCCAATGACAACCCCATGTAAAAGTGATAGGTCTTATTCATAGAACGTGTTAAAACTAGAACCGGTCTCTACCACCAAAGACCTATCACGGGACTACTTTGGTGTCAGTTCGCTTCCCTCTAGGGTAGTTAGACTCTCAATCACTGGATTTAATGTTTAAAAAGCTGCAGTTGAGATAGTAAAAGTCATAAGATTGTGCTGAAACTTCAACTTCTTGTCATTCGACAAAAATAAACCGTTGCCTTTACTTCTGATTCATTAAATGAAAACAGTCGCAGTCAAGGCAAAAGCAAAAAATGAAAAGTTGTACACAACAAATAGCAACGAAAGTCGACATGTTCGGAAGTGTCTGGTTTGACAGACTGAAACTTTAAAAAAATACCCCAGTTAACGAAGATGGGATGTTTTGCTTCTGTTGTTTTTCATTTTTGTTATTTTTTTCCAATGAAAAATCTATTACCAAAATGGTTATATAGACTACTAAACATTGTAAAAATTTAAAATTGTGAATATTTTTTTTTCAATTAATAATATTTTTTTTTAAAATAAAAATTTTGCTGTTTCTAACAATGTGTTAATAGATTTAATTCAGGTTTTGACAATTCCATACAACAATTTTACAAGTTTAAATTATTTTATTTTAAAGCTTCGTTCAAAATCAAAAAAGCCTTTTCACTTGGTGTTCATAATAGAGCAACAATTTCTTTTGCAACCACACACATTTGGCATTAAGAAACCGTTTGCAAATTTTAGCCACAACAATATTATTCATTTATTATTTTTTTTTACAACATTAGAAATAAATAAAATAAAATTATTTTAAACGTCAGAAACAATTTCAAATTTCATACAAATTGTTGCTGAAGTTAAAGTAGACTTAACTTTAGTTACATTTTTAAAAAAAAATTCAAGTTACATGTTTGTTCTAAAAATGAAAGGAACATATATATAAAATACTTTGGGAAGAAAAAAGATAGTAGAAAAAGGGAAATTGTTGCTCGGATTGTGAACAAAGCTTTAACGAACAAATCAATTCAGATGTTTTGTTATTTTATTAATTTTTTTTTTCAAAAGAACTTTATTGTTAATTAAATCAAAATTATATTTTCTTTCAAAAAAAAAAAAATAATAATAATAATTGATTCAATTATCACATTTATTAAATAAAAAGACTTTTTATATTAAGATTTTCGTTTGACGTGCTAAATTCCCAATTTTTCATATATGATAAATACACTGAAATTTATTGTTGAGGGAAAGCTAGCTTCTATGCGCATTTCACTGGTTGCTTAGGCCAGATCATCGGGAAACCTTTTCCAAAGATTTTAGAAAAGCTTAAAATATTATACAAATAAAACCCTAAAGCGAATAAGAATTTTAAACACTCAAAGTCTTACTTGTAACGATATCAAAGCTTAAACAAAACACCAACAATAAACAGTAAGTTTATCTTTTCTTACATCCCCCTTTTTATAAAATTGTTTTAATTGATAAAAAGTACTAATACATTCTCTGTGAAGGCCACTTTAAAGAATCTACACACAAATTTGTAAGAATTTCTCCAAATCTACTACTCTAACTTTAATAAACAAGCGTTAAAATTAAATACAGGGTGGCACAGATGAAAAAGATCATAAATCGAAATTTCGTGCATTTCTCAATCCATTACACTGCTTTACAAATTTTTAATTTGGAAAAGTACCAAGAACGCCACATGCCTAGATAAGTTAATTGGGACCTCCTGACACGAAAACCCTGTAATTTTTTTTCCTAAGTACCGATTTTAGATAACGGTACTTTTGTGTTTTTCGATGTATGGTCCGACTCAAACCCTTATGGAGCCCAACCAAAAAGTCCGATTGAAATAAATGGCACATCGTTGGAAAGGTAATTGAATGCCTTTTCCGTCGATATGCTAAAAATTAGCCTTTTTTTACGTTTTTTTTCAACATTTTTCATTTTTATTTCGTTTTTTTTTCTACTTTATAGTAAATATCTGGAATGTTTTATTTTTTAGCCAAATAGTTTATTTAATAACTAACATATTAAGCGTGATTTGAAAAAAATCAAATGCAAAATAAAGTTTGTATTAAGGATTTTGTGGAACGACAATATTTTCATACTCAACAAATGCAAAAAAAAAATCATGAATAAAATTGCTACGTAAATAGCACATGAAAGATTCGATTTCGATCGGACTTGTCGGACTTTCGATCGGACTTGTCGGTTGGGCTCCACAAGGGTTTGAGTGGGACCATCCATTGAAAAACACAAAATACCGTTATCTAAAAAACGGTACTTAGGATAAAAATTACAGCGGTTTTCGTGTTCAGGAGGTCCCAATTAACTTACCTAGGCATGTGGCGTACTTGGTATTTTTTGGCTGTAAACCAGTGTTCTTGATGGCAAGAACTCAGAATTGCTAAAACCAATCACATATCATTTTTTGGTTTAGACAATACCCCATAAAAAAAAAAATTCGCTAGATCGATAGTCCTCTAGTTAGATTCCGCATAGGGAATTATATTATTTAGCGTCCTCTTCAGGTTTTTTATACCCTGCACTACAATTTGTTGTGAAGAGGGTAAACTAAGTTTGTCATTCCGTCTGTCTGTTCGTCTGTTAAAAACACGCTCACTTTCGGAAACCTCAAAAGAAATAAGCAATCTTAGTATCAAATTGCTTGTAGTTATCTTAAGCAGTTTAGTATTGAAATCCAGAAAAATCGGTTCAGTATGATCAGAGCTATGAATCAAAATCTGGAACCACCACCTAAAAAAAATTGATAATTTTGTTACAAAAGTAACATAAATGGTGGAATAATGCACGGAATGATATACGATTTTGCAAAAATTAGTTTTATTCGACTGGAAATTACGCCGTAAAATTTCTTGAAGATCCGTCCATAATTTACCCTAGGCCCCATATAAGCACTACTCCCGGAAAACAGTATAGTACGGCTAAAACCCTAATTAACAATGCTATCATAACAATTTAAGCACGTCACAGTTAAATAAAACTAGAAAGGACACATAATTAACCCTAGGCGCCATAAAAACCCTACTTCCGGAAAACAGTTTAGTTCGCCTAAAACCGCAAGAGATAATGCTATCTTAACAAAATTTTGTACATCACAGTCTTAATTGACAAGAAATAAGACTATACAATTTTGTGAAGATCGGTGTATAATTTACCCTAGGCTCCATATAAACCCTTTAAGTAAAGTACGCATAGAGCTGTTGAAAATAACGCTATCATAACAAAATTTGCCTCGTCACAGTTTAATAGAACTAGAATTAACACCGTGAAATTTCGTGATCGTTCCATAATTTACCCTAGGCCCCATGTAAAGCCCACCCTGGTAAAATAATTTAATACGCCTAAAACCGTAGCGGATATATATACTGCGGTAAGCTTTCTTCCAGCTTAGCTTCATATGGCCAGAAAAAATGTTATGCAATTTTGTGATATACGGTCCATAATTTACCTTACACAGAAAAAATTATTGCCGAATTATTTTCAAACAAACGCTTGTTTGAAATTTTTTTTTGATTTCTACAAATTTTTTTACTGATTCAATCAATATTTTTGTTTGATTTTTAATTAACCAACAAAACTGTGGACAACTCTTCAAAAATATAATAAACGCGCTATTGGTTTCAAGTTTTCATAATTTTGTATGAAATATTTAATGCTCTTTAATGTTGTCGTCCTTTTGCATTTTTTTTATTGATTGTAAGCAACACTTCTTTATGATAAATATAAGAACAACAACAAAAAACATATGCAGTCTATTTTTGGACGCTTTAAAAAAGTACAGCAATAAGAAAAATGATAAAATAGCGTGACGAGGTTTGTAGTAAAAAAACAACAAAAACAATAGCAGGTAAAAAAAAACGTTTCATTTTTTTTAAACAACAGAAAAAACACATTATAAGAAACAAAATAAATTTTTGGTTGGTTTCAAAGTTGGTAAAAAAAAAAAAACAAAATCCCGTATTCAATTTTTTCAAACAGTTTGTTTAAATACATCAAATACAAAAATAGAATGATGACGAAAAACATATCGAGTCGGTCTGCCGCCGTTTTTCGTTACATTTCTTCTTCATTAGCAAAGGAAAGGATGCAGCAAAAGTGAGTGAAGAAGAAAAACATTGTGTGTATAAATAAGACTTCGTTCAAAAATTATTCCAACAAGAAAATGTGTCTCAAAGCCAGCCGGCCGCTCTGTTCTGCTTCACCTTCACCAACAGTGCTTGCTTGTGTGCGCGTCATTGCTTGTGCCAAAACTTTTTTGTTTGATTCAGCAAAATTATTTGTTTGAAATTAATATGAATTTCAGTAAACATTTTGTTTGATTCTGTAAAATTATTTGTTTGAAAAAATCGGCGTTTTTTTTCAATAAACAAAATGCAAATAAATTGTTTGAATATGCGAATTTGTTTGTAGGACCGATTTCAGACAAAAAATTGTTTGATTCTACAAATTTTTTGTTTGAATTGAAAAAATAATTTTTTCTGTGTAGATCCCATTTTAGCAGCAAATTCACTGCAATCGCTAAAACTAATTGCACCTTTGTATTGAAATTAATGTTCTTTAATACCAGAAATCACTCTGTAAAATCTTGGAATGATTGGTTAATAGCTTACCATGGCTCCAATATAAATTGCCCTCCTGAAAATCATTTAAGTTCGGCTTAAACTGTAACAAATCATGATATTATACTCAAGCTAGTTAAAATTGCTAAAAAAAAAAGAATTAAGCTTTCTGATTGTCGGTAAAAATTTTTATAAAGGTCCAAACCGCAAGCAATTTTAATGCTGATGTCTGTTTTTATAAAGATACATTAATAATTAATAGATATCACTCCTAAAACATTCGAATTGTTGATGGAGGGTATCAAAGGTTCGGCATAGCCGAATATAGCACTCTAACTTGTTATACTCACACCACAATAGTGGAGAGGGTATTGTGCATTTGTGCTGATATGTGTAACGCCTTAAAATAGTGGTCCTAGACCTACCTTAAAGTATACCGATCTACTCATAATCACTTTCTGAGTCGAACTAACGATGTCCGTCCTGCTGGCTGGCAGGCTGGCTGGCTGGCAGGCTTGCTGTCCATGTAACCTTGTGCGCAAAGTACAGGTCGCAATTATGGAGATAATTTGATAAAATTTGGGTCATAAGTTCTTATTAAGGACCTTAAAAGGACCAAGGCTATTGAAAATGGGCCGAATCGTAGGACAACCAGGAAAGATAGGGGGAAATTTCTTCCTCTCAGAAACTATCAAACCAATTTTAATGAAATTTAAAACATATATAGAACCATATCTATATGAACACAAAATGTATAAATTTAAAAAAAAATCGGACCATGAGGGGAGATAGGGGCAATTTCTGCCTCTCAAACCGATTTTAATGAAATTTAAAACATAGATACATAGATCTGTATCTATAGGGACACTTTAGCTATACAGTTTTTAAAAAATAGGACCACAAGGGGAGGCAGGGGGCAATTTCTGCCTCTCACAAACTTTCAAACCGATTTTCATGAAGTTTATAAACATAGATAAATCCATATTTACATGGACACATAAGCATGATGTGTTTTTAAAAACTGTGGTGTGGGGTATAATATGGTCGGGCTTGACCGACTATACTTTCTTACTTGTTTTTTATTAATTTTTTTTCTTAAATTTGGTAAAAATTGTTCGTGGTGGAGAGATAATTGTATAATCTTTCTACAACTATTATTTTGTCCTCTGCTGTAATCGGCTTTGTCATCTGTTTGTGAGTGAAAGATTTTAAATTTTTTTTCTTTTTGTTGTATTTTTACCCTTCACAATTTTAAGTGGGCAGGTTATTATATATTTGTGCTGACGTCTATATCGCATAACATTATTAATCCTAGAATTTTTTTTTATTTTTTTTTTTTTTATTTCTTAACTTTCAACTTTTCGAGTTTCATACATCAGATTGACCGAGTGGTTGGTTTACAAACTACAGATCGCGATACAAATAATCTCGCGAAGGCTTATTCCACGCAAATTATATTCCCGAAAATAAAGGTGTAAATTTTGATGTTTAAAAGTCAACTCTGAACTCAAAGGTAAAAATATTGTATGACTCAAGCAATGATGATTTTCCAAAAAAATTAGCAAAATTGTGTTTCTTTTAGCCCGATAGAACTTTAAATTAGTGGGTTTCGCCCTTGATAGTAAAGTCCTTTGTAAACCTGTTAATCTTTTTAATTTATTAAAAGTACTAAGATTTAGAACACTGCAACAACAAAATGTATGAGACTAAAATATACCACGATATGGTTGAAATATCCAACAAAAAGCTGTAGTTAACACGTTTGTTAAATAACCTAGAGAAAAAGCAGTTGACGAAACTCTTTCTGTCACTTTCTCTCTCTAACTCAGAAAATTCATTAATTTACAATAGATACGGAAAAGACACTCACGCTTTGTAGTATAAAATCGTATTAAGGAAAGCAGAGTTTTACACTTTAACAAAGTGTGAAAACCGCTATTGTAAAAAATTACACAAATTATTCAATTAAAATATTTTTTTTTTTTTTTGCTAAAAATAAATACATGGCATTAATTTTTGGAAATGATTTGTGAGCATTTTGAACGTCAAATTTTTGGGAATAATATGAAAATTTCGGGCCATATGTCATGAACGTTGTTGGTGGCTTATCACAGTATCCACTTAACGTAGCCGCGCAGAAAATATTAGAAAATGCTCACATCTTAGAGAGCAATAGACTGGTCCATTTCTCGAAATAAACTGATCTTCGAATATTGATTGCAGTGAGTCGAAGAGTTTATAATTGCAGATAATTTGTGGCTCAATGAAGTTTCAGTGGTACGGCACTAACCGCCATACAGTTGTAACCACATCTCGCTCGGTTCAATGTCATCCATATTTCCAAACAAAAAAAAAAAAAAAAAAATGGCTAGTCAAGGACCAGTCTACGTTGACTGTAAAGCGACCTCTAAATTCGTTTTAAAAAGCATAAGGTCCGAGAATGGCCACCAACGCGTATTTACCACACAAAACATTGCATTTTTCTGGTTGATTAAGCCATAAGTGAGCCTTTTCGCTATGTGCGCCACGAAAATAAGAAAGTTGAACCAAATAGATTTTCAATAATATCAATAAATGTTCAATATATTACCTCGTTAAAGTACGTTTAAGTAGATACAAAATTGTCCATTTCTCCCACGTAGGACGCATTCCCGAAAATCCGTAACATCTTTCACTGGTATAGCGTATCGTATGATACGGGTTTGATCTACTATTCTTTCCTACTTGTTGTTATGTGTTTTTTTTTTGTCACCTATATTGTCAAGGTTGTTGTATTTTATGTTTGTTGAAGTTTGAGACATTTGTTTTATATTTCTTCTTTCCATATTTTTATTTTTATGTAAAATTATGTAGCTTATTAAAAATTAACAATGTTTTTGTTATTTTTATTTTTAATACTTGGGTTACACACTTTTCTCAAGTGAAATAATTTAAAATTTTGTTTAGGAGTCAGAGTAAAATAAACGAAATTTTTTATGAAAAAAGAAAACTAATATGACACCTGGGTTTTGTAGACATTTTATGTCTCGTAAAAAGGCAAAAAGTTAGAAAATATTGCTCTTAAGCAAACAAAAAAGAAAAAAAAAAAAAATATTTTCATATGTAAAATTATTTAATGATATATGTACATTAGGGCGGGTCGATTTTTTTTTTTTTAATCGTATAGCTAAAACGTAATCTACATAAAATTCTAAGAAAATTCTCCGAAGAAACCATAGGTCTAATATAAAATCCTAATCCGCGCCTCTCGACATGAAAATTTATATGCCCGCCTTTGCAAAAAAAATTTTTTTTTGGAAATAATAGCTTTTTCAAAAAGGAATCGAATTTTTTGAATAAAATTGTTTAGTAAGGTAGTTCTTTTGCACTTTATATTTTTTTACACTCAAAATTTTTTTTTCATTAAAAAAAATTTTCACCCAAGTAAAAAAAATTTTCAAGTCGAGAGGCGCGGATTAGGATTTTATTTTAGACCCATGGTTTCCTAGGAGAATTTTCTTAAAATTTTGTGTAGATTACGTTTTTGCTATACGATTTTTAATTTTTTTTTACCCATACAAATCGACCCGCCCTAATATACATACATGTACCCGTACTAATGCAAGCCCTAAAGTAAAAGTTTAGAAAGGGATTATTTAAAGGCAAAAAGTGTAATTAAAAACTTAAGTATAAATGAAACTTTGTGTAAAGTTTTTCTGTTTAATTAAATTAAATAACTGATGTAATTTGGAACACCGAGTAATAGGCTAATAATCAACTAAATTACACTGAAAATAAAAACCATGCTAAAGTTTACGAAAGAAAATTTTTCTTATTATTTACAAAATTTCGTATACATATTTATAAAACAAAAAATATTAATAAAAAATTTTTAAATTTTTGAAATTAACAAATCCGGCCGTAGTCTAGTTTTTCGTTTAAAAAAGTTGTTTAGATTGTTAAAAGTAAAAAAAAATATATACATATCGCACATTTCCTGCAAGACCGGCATAACTCAAAAAATGAAATTTTGGAGTTAGAGATGCAGAATTGTTCGCTTTGTTTTTCTTTATATTGTGTATTTAATTCACTATTATATCTTTTATACTTTCCTAGTTTGAAGAGAATGTGTCTTCTTTTTTTCTTAGTAGTTAGAGCAAATCAAAAACTTTAAATGCATTAATCTCGAAATAGATTTTTTTTGAGTTATGCCGGTATTGCAGCGAATGAGCGATATGTATGTGACAGTTTCAGTATGGATGAAAAAATCGTTTTTTACTATTTTGGAGATTCTTAAAATAGACAACACGCTCTTTCTAATCCAGCAAGCCACATTTATCGAACTGCATTGCTTTTGTCATAAGAAAGCTTTAAAATACACTTTTGGTAAGAAAAGAAAAAGTTATGTCATATTCATAATGTCATAATTTCGCCGAATTGCCGGCTGTGTTGAGGTTATTTCTTCAATACAGTGGTATCCCGGTTTAACGTATACTCAGTTTAACGAATTTGCGATTTAACGTACGGCCTTATTGTTTCCATTGAGTACCTTATATTACAAAAAAAATTTGATTTTACTGAAAACAACGAGCAAGGCGAATTCAACTACAGGTGGTGTCGGAACTACAACAATCCAAAAACAACAGAAACAACATAGGGGGTTTTGCATTGCATTGTTAGTGTTTGCGACTCGAAATGTGAACCACACGCAGCGAAAAAATATGGTTGGGCATGGTTACGGCAACAACACTATATTTAATGTAACAATATATTGTTGTCGTACACAAATAACTGTTATTTTTATTTAATATCAACAATATTATAGTTACTGCAAACATATCAATGTTTTTCGCAATTATGAATTTGAGTATTGTTGACCGAAAAATAATTATTTTTCTGACAACATAATTATGATAACTTTCAAAACATATTATGTTACTCACAACCATATCATGATATTTAATAGCCATAACATGATAACTTTCTATACATTTATCATATTATGTTAAAGATGCAATCAAACTATTTTTACTCTAATCATATTATGTTAGCGCCATTTGTAAAATTATTTTGAAGCAGTTGTGTCTTTTTTTTTATTTGTGAGCGGTTAAACAATTAAAAGATAAAATTCCATAAAAAAAATAAGTTTAAAGAAATTAAAAAATTAAAATATTAGCGGAGTTCATTCAAGTATTAGTGATGTAATAGTGCAAATGCAAAATATCATAGTTTTTTTGTAAAATCCAACAACAAAACACACGGAGATTTCGTTATATTTTATAAAAGTGCTACGATATTTCATCAACATCTTAAAATCGAAAAAATGGACACACGCGGTTGCCCATGAAAACCACAGATTTTTCATTTACTCTTTTGCAAGCCTTATATTGAACTCCGCTATTTGATTAACATTAAGAAAAATTGTAAAAAGCCAAAAAATAAAAAATCGATGCAAAAATATTTTAATTTATTTTGTATTTTTATGACAGCTATGAAAGGTGCTGTATCATAATATGATTGCTTCTAAATTTATTATGATTAACATGATAATAATATGATTACTTCTTAGCTTATTATGATTAACATGACAATAATTTGATTACTTCTTAACTTAGTATGATTAACAGAATAATAATATTGAACAAGTTATTTGGGATTTCTGGGGGTTAGATAGTTGGCTTATTAGAGTTTAGTGGACGTAGAGTCAGCTATGCCTATAAAGGTATAAGTATAAGCCAACTAGTTAGGCTGTTCCCGTTTACTTGTTATACGCGGCTTTATAATTTCTCGTCGCCAGGAGAAATTATAAAGGAATTAGAGTTTGGTTAATTTTTTGGGGTTAGAAAAAATAAAAGAGTTAGGGTTAGATTCAGTATAATTACAAATTCAGTTTTATTGATGATGCTCACCGTTGGCTAGCTTCCAGACAAGTGCCATCTTTTTAATTTTAACAATTTCAAGTTAGTTACGTTAACAATTGTGTGTATAGCAAGATTCCAGTATAACATTTTATAGTTTAATTCACAATAATAGAAACTTAATCGTTACATGATATTAACATTAAGGAGCAAATTCAATATTCTGTTAATATAATCCGTTAAAAATATGTAATTTCAAAGTAAAAGGAAATTTGGTGTTTAAAATTTTGATTTTAAACATGCCGGGCCCCTTGCACTTGTGCAACATTGTTATTTGGTTGTGAACAAAGTACTTGAGCAAGAGAACGGATGGCTTCGGAAATTATTTGATGATCAGGAGCAGTTGGAGCGACTATAGCAGTTGGAACTGTTGAAGCAGTTGTGGTTTGCAACCTGTTGTTAGTTTCGGTGGTTTCAGTTCTCCTGTTGCTTCTATTAGTAGTGCTAGGCCGTTCGTCCCGCTGGCTACTGCGCCTAGAAATTCGGTTACGTAAATCAGGTTGTCTTTTTGAACTTGGGTGCAGAAGGGTGTGGTGATAGCTTCCGCACTTTCGACATGTCTCTAGAGACGAACAGGCCCTCAGGTCATGGCTCCTGGCTAAACAGTTGTCACAATAGTGGAATCGGCGAACCACCCGGTCTCTCTCTTTGACGCTCATCCTTAGAAAACGACGGCAAAATCTTAAGGCGTGATATTTTTTGCACACCATACATTGGTGAATGGATGGATTTCGCTTACGTTGATGTTGCCTTCTGTGAAAGAGTCAATTTAATAAAGAAAAAAAACAAAAAGAGAAAAACAAAATATGTGTTTTAGTAAGGATAACAGGATATGATATTAGTGGTTTTGTAAGGGTTAATTAGAGAGCATGTTTTTAGAGTAAGAGTTTTATGTTGTTAAAGAATCATTTTCATTAAGCAATGGCAAAAAACACAGCTTTACTATAGGTCGTGTTATGACCCCAGTAGTGATTCGAACATCCGCTACCCTAACATTATCATCCGAGCCTTTATATGTTTTAATTATTCGTCCCAGTCGCCATTCCGAAGGGGGTAAAATATCATCTATAACTACGACCAGGTCTCCTGGTTTGATATTAGGAGTGGCACTTTGCCACTTATATCTTTTATGTAAGGCTGTTAAATAGTCTTGTTTCCACCTTCTAGAAAATTGACAATGAAGAGCTTTGAGTTTTTCCCATCGATTTATAAGAGCTATATTTTCGGTTACTGGGGTTGGGAAAGACATTATGGGTTTTCCAGTAAGAAAGTGTCCCGGGGTTAGCGCAGTTAAATCGGAGGGATCCTCTGACATGGCTGAAATGGGACGGGAGTTTAAAACTGCTTCTATGCTAATTAGAATTGTTGAAAATTCCTCGAAATTAAACTTGTGTGCTCCAGCGATACGTTTTAAGTGATATTTAAAACTTTTAACAGCGGCCTCCCATAGGCCGCCCATATGTGGAGCATGAGGTGGGATGAAACTCCATTCAAATCCCTGGGTTACGTACTTTTGAGCAATGTCCTCTGACGCTGAATTTATAAAAGCAGTAAATTCTCTTTTTAACTCCCTACTAGCACCGAGAAAATTGCGACCATTGTCTGATACTACCCTGTAGGGGAGCCCCCGCCTCCCAATGAAGCGAGAAAATGCCGCCCGAAATGCTGCGGTGGATAGGTCAGAACATACTTCGAGATGTATGGCCTTTGTGCTGAAGCAGATGAAAACAGAAACGAAGCCTTTTTTGTAGGGAGCGTTTCGTAACGAGGACGTTTTGAGTTCAAAAGGACCGGCAAAGTCCACACCGGTGTTTTGAAAAGGAACAGATAGATTACATCTTTCCGGTGGTAATGGAGCCATTATTTGAGAGCAGTTTCTTTGTTTAAAAATAAGGCATATTTTGCAATGACGAATAATTTTCTTAATTCGAGGTTTTAAGCGAGATATGTAGAATTCAGTTTGAACCATTCTACACATTTGATTACAATCTGCATGAACTAAATTTATATGTAAATAAGTAAGATATAATTGGCAGAGTCGGGAGTTGCCTGGTAATATAACTGGAAAGCGCTCGTTATAGGGAAGAGATGATTCTGATAAACGACCATTTACACGCATAATTTCATTTGAGTCGAGAAATGGATTTAATGTTTTCAGAGGGCTGTGGTTAGAAATTAATTGAGAGTTCGATACGCTTGTATATTCGGAATTGTAAGCGTATTTTTGTGCAAGTATGATAAGTCTATTTTTTACGAAGTTTACTTCGTTCTGACATAGACTGAGGGATGAATGACCATTATATGGCCTACGAGTTGACTGGCTTTTGTTAATAAATCGAAATATGTAGCACAAGACACGCAAAGCTTTATGATATGAGGAAAATTTTTCTAAAATATCACTATTTGGGATAGGATTCAATGATGTTGCTAATGAGTGTTGTAAAGGCGGAATATCCTTTTTTGCTGGCCATTCTGAAGGCGGATTGACAAGCCATGATGGTCCGTGCCACCATAAGGGATTTATTATCAGATCTTGTGGTTTACAACCACGTGTACCGATGTCGGCGGGGTTGTCATGGGTGGGAACATGACGCCATACTGCTTTGGGCACCGATCGGTGGATTTGAGCAATGCGGTTAGCAACATAAGTTTCCCAAGTTGCTGGGGGTTTCGACAACCAGCTGAGTACAATTGTCGAGTCAGTCCATAATATGACTTCGGAATCATTAAAATTGAGAATCTTAAGTACATGATTTACCAAATTGGCTAATAGGACAGCGCCGTTGAGCTCAAGTCGGGGCAAACAAACAGTTTGCAATGGCGCTACCTTGCTTTTTGCCACGAATAGATTTGAGAAAACGTTATTTTTAGTTTGACATCTAATAAAAATAGCTGCGCAATATGCCTGCTTAGAGGCATCAGAAAAGCCATGTATTTGAACACGGTCAGAAGGTGTGTATTGGATCCATCTTGGGATAACTATTTTTTCAACGTGAGAGAGATCAGAAATAAGATGGTTCCAGTTGTCGAGAGATTCTGAGCTAACATTTTGATCCCAATCTAGCCCTTCTAGCCAAAGTTTCTGCATCAGAATTTTGGCTCTGATAACTACCGGATTTATCCATCCTGCAGGATCGAACAATTTTGCTACTGAAGAAAGAATAGAGCGTTTAGTAGCCTTAGATGTTTGAGCAATTGGGTTAAACGAGTAGGAAAAATAATCAGTACGAGCATTCCATTTAATTCCTAATGTTTTAGTTGTGCTTGTTTCATCAAATCGAAGAAATTCTAAATCATATAAATCCTCGGGAGGGATGTTAGCAAATAGTTGGGAGTCGTTAGCAGTGAGTTTTTTCAACGGAAATCCTCCTGACTTTAGGGTTTGAATAAGTTCTGTCTGAGCATCTAATGCTTCTTCAATAGAATGACCTCCAGCCAGTATGTCATCGACGTAAGTTTCATTGCGTAAAATTGAAGATGCCCTTGGAAATTGTGATTCTGAATCTTTAGCCAACTGAAGAAGTGTGCGAATGGCTAAAAATGGGGCACAGTTTACTCCAAAAGTAACTGTCTTGAGTTGGTAGTCAGTAAAAGGAGCATTGTGTTCTTTTTGAAATAAAATTCTTTGGTATGGCCGGTCTTCGGGATGTACTAAGATCTGGCGATACATTTTCTGAATATCGCCGCTAAATACATATCTATACTTTCGCCAATTAAGAATTACATTCATAAGATCTTGCTGTAGCGTGGGCCCTGTGTACAGAGTATCATTGAGAGAGAAACCAGATTTGGTTTTTCGTGAGGCGTTAAAAACTACTCGGACTTTTGTCGTTTTGTGCTCTGGTCGTACTACTGCATGGTGTGGCAAGTAGAATGAGAAAACTTTTCCATTAGAGCACACTTCACGAAATGTAGTTTTTTCCATATGTTGGAGAGATAAATATTCATCCAAAACTGCATTATATTGGGTTTGGAGTTCAGGGTTTTTTGCGAGAGATTGTTTCATTCGTGAATATTGACCAATGGCTAATATTCGAGAAGTGCCAAGAAACATTGAATTAGGAAATTCTTTTCTGAAAGGTAATCGTACCATGTATCTTCCGTCCGCTTCGCGTGTAGTTGTTTGCGTGTAAAAATCTTCGCAGTATTGGTCCTCTTTTGACATATTTTCGGTTAAGGGCAATTCTTCCTGTTCCCAAAATTTTCTCAGCAGGCTATTTAATTCAGAGTTTTCTGAGGGAACTATAGAAGTAGTAAATGAGTGAATAGGATTGCCCCTAATTGGGCCGCTAAGCACCCAACCAAATATTGTGTTGTACGCAGAAGCGCAACCACAAATATTTTTCTTTATACCATCGAGATTAATGAAACGTTCTGAATCGTTTCCGAGAATAAGGTCAATTTGAGAAGACTGATTGAAAGTTGGGTCAGCAAGATCGAGATTTTCTAAGTTTGAGCTTGAAATTTTGAATGACGTTGATGGGATGAGCTTAGTAACTTTTGGCAAAATAATAGCATTTATTGAAAACTTTGTGTTTGCTTTCTTTGCAAAAACAATCAGATCACATTCTTTAGTTGCGGTTTGTATTTGACCCCCAATACCAACTACATCTACATGCGATTTTCTAGTAGGCAACTGTAATCTATTCATTATTCTTTCGGATAAAAAGGTTCTCTGAGATCCAGGGTCAATTAACGCCCTAACTGTGAATAGCTCTCCCATGTGTTCAATATGAACTAAAGCAGTTCTGAGTAATATAAATTCATTATTGAGTGAAACGTTTGAATGAACTTGGGATTTGATAGACGTGGATGGTAGATTAGGTTCCAGGTTTACGCTTTCCTGGGAATTAGTTTTAGTTTGACCCGAGTTAGTGGGTTGAAAACTTGAAGGGTTAGATGCATTAGTTTGATTTAAATTGCTTACAGGTTTTATTAAGTGTAGGGAAGTATGATGGTTCATTTTGCATATGAAACACGTATTTTTACTAGGACATTTAGCTTTTAAATGGTTAGGAGAGAGGCAATTGTTACAAATTCTATTAGCTGCTACAAAATCTATCCTTTGCTGTACTGTAAATCGTTTAAACTTTTGGCATACTCTCAAGTTATGATTCTCATTGCAGACTTTACATGTAGGGTTGAGCTTTTCTACTGACGAATAGGATTGAATTCTGTTTTGAGGAATATTTGGAAGACTTAGACGATCTCTTGTTATTTTCATATTAGAGATTCTTTCTACGGCTTCGTATCTGTCAATCAGGAATTCCTCTAACTGAGACCATTTGAGTAATTCACGATGGGATTTGAGTGATTGTTCCCAAAGAGCGAGAGTATCATTAGGAAGTTTAGAGCACACTAAGTAAACAATAAAGAAATCGCAGTTTTCCGTGTTAACATTTAGAGTTTTAAGAGTTTGTAAAACGTCTGAGACAGTTGAATGGATTTTTTGAAGGGTTTTACTGTCTTCAGATGTGGCTACAGGAATGTTAAAGAGAATTTGAAGTTGGTGATCAACTAAAACTCTTTTGTTTTCGTAACGAGCTTTGAGTGCATTCCAAGCCAGATCAAAGCTGTCATCGCACAATGGGTAGCGTTTTACTATTGCTCCTGCCTCATTTATTGTTTTATTTCGTAAGTGAAACAATTTTACCACAGGTGGGCAGTTTGTACCGTTGATGTACACGGCCGTGAACATATCACGAAAGGATGGCCATTTTTCGTAACTGCCTTCAAAATTTTCAGTATCGCAAGGAGGTAATTTAATTTGCATCGCAGAGTTTTGGACTGAATAGTTCTGAAGAGGTAAACTCATACGAGAAGCAACATTTTGAGAACTATGCGTTATTCGTGTGATTTTAAGTATGTCCATAATATTTGCCCTACAAGTATGGAAAGTTTCCGAACATGCTTGAAAGTTTTCTTTAGATGTTTCCTTGAGTTCTTTGCTAATTGTGGAGACTGGCGAGAGCATGAGATTCTCGTATGAAATTTCCAGTTTCCTCCACCTATTTTCTAGATCACTTAATTTTGTTTCCAGTATAGAATCCGTTTGATCCTGAATTTCTAAATTGCTAAAACTTGTGCAAAATGTGAGAAGGTGATCTGTGTCAAAGAGAAATTTATCTTGGACAAAAGATTGAGAGTGATCTCCAAATGCTTCGCTTTGGTTAGGCATTATTAAATTTTTAGAAATTAGGGGAATAATAAAATACTAAATATATAATTGAATTTTGGCAAATGCTTTAAGAAATTAAAATTTCAGTTAGGTATATGTGTATTCTGGGTTGAAAAAATTTATGTTTTAACCAAAAAATAGGTTTTTACTAAATTTTCAGAAAATATCGAATTTCGGTCACAGTCGCTAAAATGTGCGAGTTATGGAATTTTCGTTCCTACAAATTATGAAGAAATAGAGATCTTTTTTGCAAATTTCACGATTTATATTCTCAGCGTTATAAGCAAAATATTAATTCTGGTTCCAAATAAACAAACAAATTTTTAGATTTAACAGAAAATTAAAAAATTTTTCCAAGTTCCTTTTTCGATGTAAATTGTTGTATAAATATAGTTGGTAAGGAAAGATATCGATGTACTTTATTTTGAGATAAATAAATGTTTGCCATATGATAAAATATTTTAAGTAATAAAAATTTGGATATATGTTTTTTAATTTAAATTTCTAACCTTTCAGATAAAATTTCTTGAGGTATCCGTGTTTTGAATAGTGAACGTATGTTTTAGTTATTAGAAAGATAATCTTATGTTTTTTAAGCTTGCGTATTTTCCACGAATTTTATTCTTGTTTGCACGACGTTAAGTACATATCACGATTAATTAAACAGGTTATTTTTATTCCAAAATCATGAGACTTTATTATTAAAACTTTTGAAATTTACAAAATCGAAATATTTTTTAGCTTCGTTTCATTTTTTATTTTTAACACTTTCGAAAAAAAATTTTTGAGAACAATTATATTTTTGTAATTATTAAAAACTTGTAACTATATAAACAAATGTAATTATTTTTATTAAAACAATTTCAAAAATTTTATAGAACGCTTTTTCTCTTTATATGATTAGCAAAAAAATTTTAGCTTCTCGGCAACACTGCTTATTTTATGTACAAAATATTGTACGCAGCTTTTAATAAATTTTCGTTTTAATTTTAATTGAAATTCAAGTAATTTTGTAATTTATTCACCAATTAAATTTATTTGTGGATGAGATAGAATTATTTAGAACGATTTGTAAATTCTACAATATTTCACATTTGTTTAATTCTGACTGATGTTAATGTTTTCTGCTTCACTGTATTTGTTGATCGCTGATAAATAATGTTAAATGTGTATCTGAATGTAAACAAACATAACTTTCTGCAAACGATTAATAAATATATGTTTCATGTGTATCTAAATGTAAACAACCAAAAAGCTTTCTGCAAACGATTGAACCATGTATTTTAATTTAAAGTTAACATAAACCTTCTTAACACTGTTAGAGATTTAACATAAAGCTTGCTTATTTACTTTTATTAAGGATAAATTTCACCACACTTTTCACTTTGATTCGTTTGCTTTGGAAAAAAAAATTTTTTTTTTTATATTTTCTATATTTGCTTTTGTAATAAAATCTTACAAAAAATTCGCAACAAAAGGCACAAAAGAGTAACGGTACTGATGATTTGCAAATAAATTTAAAATAAGAATTGTGAAATTTGGCAACATATTTTTGCATGAAACATATCAAGATTTGGAATTTGGCAAACTTTTTGCAAATGGGTGTTATGTATGTTCTATGTATGGTTTTTTTTGTTGGTTTCTTAAGATTTTTCGTACCTATGTTATTATATTTTTTGTTTTATTACCGACACTTTTTCTTTTTTAGGGGTTGTTATGACTTTTACCGATTTTTCTCGAAATTTTTCGTAATTTTCCCTTAAAAAATTTATATTTTTTATATTATTTTTTACTACGATTTTCTGTAATTTTTGTCACAACATTTCTATCAATGTATTTTCTATAGGTAATGTATGTACTTTTTTTAATGGTTTTTTCAACAGAAATTTTCGTTCGATCACGACTTCGTTTTAAAATTTTTACTTTGTTTTTTCCCGCGATGCGTACAATTTCTATTTGTTTCGATTTTCTAGTTTTTTTTTTTTTGACACTTTTTCAGTTTTTTTCCTTATTTAATGTTCTAGGTAATTAACGCGACACACTATTTGATTTTTATTGTTTGCTTGCCCGGTTAAAACTAAAAAACAATAACTAAAAGTAAAAGTGAGAATTTTACTTTACCTCATTCTCCTATGGTGAAGTACTAAATCCAGAGATGTTTAGAGATCTTTGATGAAAGCTCGATGTGATGTTAAATTTGGTTGACTGTTGGATGATTTTACTCTGTTAGGGATTTGTTGTTGCTTTTTTTCTGACTTCAAGGGTTTTGTAGGAGATTCAAAAAAAATCTTTGAAGTCACTTTTTCAGATGTAAAAAATTATGGTAAGATGTTGATTTTTTATTTTTAGATTCCTCGGCTGGATAGTATTATGCACAATACTTAATGAAATTTGCCCAATTTAAACTTTATGTTAGACTAATGAGCTCCAAGGATCGCTAGTTGGTTCCATAAACCATCGAAGGACCATGAACAAGTTATTTGGGATTTCTGGGGGTTAGATAGTTGGCTTATTAGAGTTTAGTGGACGTAGAGTCAGCTATGCCTATAAAGGTATAAGTATAAGCCAACTAGTTAGGCTGTTCCCGTTTACTTGTTATACGCGGCTTTATAATTTCTCGTCGCCAGGAGAAATTATAAAGGAATTAGAGTTTGGTTAATTTTTTGGGGTTAGAAAAAATAAAAGAGTTAGGGTTAGATTCAGTATAATTACAAATTCAGTTTTATTGATGATGCTCACCGTTGGCTAGCTTCCAGACAAGTGCCATCTTTTTAATTTTAACAATTTCAAGTTAGTTACGTTAACAATTGTGTGTATAGCAAGATTCCAGTATAACATTTTATAGTTTAATTCACAATAATAGAAACTTAATCGTTACATGATATTAACATTAAGGAGCAAATTCAATATTCTGTTAATATAATCCGTTAAAAATATGTAATTTCAAAGTAAAAGGAAATTTGGTGTTTAAAATTTTGATTTTAAACAAATATGATTAAGGGAAAAATATTATGATGACATATTACGAGTATATTTAGTCATAATATGATTCAATAATAATCTTTATATGATGACTACAATCATAATTATTATCATAATATGTTGCTCTTAGAATATGTTTACCACAACCATGTTTTTTCTTTGCGTGCATTCTAAGCAAAACACTAACAAATCAAAACAAATAGGCTCGAACTGTCAAAATTAGAAGGCGTTTCGACACCACCTTTAGTTAATTCGCCTTGACAACGAGTTAGAAGAAGTATTTTTTTTCTTCCGAAGAAAGCAAAAAAAGTACTTGCTCTTCAAATTTTACTTTGTTATTGTGAAGTTTTTGTAAAGTTGACATCAAAATGCCAAAGAGAAAACGTTTAATTCTTAAAGAATAAATAAAATAATATTGACGACTATGAAAAGCGCCTGTGACTAATTGCTTTATCTAATAAATATCAGCTGTTTGTGTTATGAATGGACATAAACTAATTTTCTTGGTTTTATTATTGTTTTAACCCATATCGTCCCAATGTGCGATTTTTCGAACATAACATTAAATTTTACGCGTATTGTAATTTTTTTACTCTTTTTAGGTAAGACAAAGAACTAATTTTTTAAACAATTATAAAAATTTAAAAATAAAAGTTCTTACCCACTTCACTCCTGCCTTGTATAACAAGGGGGAAGAAAAACCCTTAATTTTAGCATCATTTTAAAAACTGAAAACTTTGTATAAAATATAAAAAAATTAAAAAAGTGAAAATGTAGTTCCATTAAAAAACGATTGAACTTTCAACAACAGCAAAAAAAATTTCCGCGTTTTTCAATTTTGTTTTTGTTATTTGACTTGAAAAAATTTTGGAATACTGGGCACTATTGAGCACTTTTGTTTTTTCTCTGAAATGCTAACTGAATCATCGCATATTACCATAATATAAATTTTTCACGCATTTGAATAAACGGAAATATATTTTTTTTTGTTTTTGCTGATCAATAAAAAGTTAACGCACTATCAGCGCTCTGTGAGAAATGTTTTTCGTGAGATTCGAGGAACTTACGGTGCGCATAATCGGCCTACTGAAACCACAATTGCAAACATCATTCGCAGTATTGAGTCTCCGTTTATATTGGTGGATGATATTCGACCGGTAAGACCACATCCAGTACGTTGTGAAGTCAATATAACAGCTGTAGCTGAGAGTGCAATTTTTCAAAATGCATGCAAAGAAAAAACATGGTTGTGGTAAACATATTCTAAGAGCAACATATTATGATAAAAATTTTGATTGTAGTCACCATATTAGGTTTATTATTGAATCATATTATGACTAATCATACTCGTAATATGACATCATAATATTTTTCCCTTTATCATATTATTATTCTGTTAATCATACTAAGTTAAGAAGTAATCAAATTATTTTCATGTTAATCATAATAAGCTAAGCAATTAATCATATTATTGTCATGTTAATCATAATAAGCTAAGAAGTAATCATATTATTATCATGGTAATCATAATAAATTTAGAAGCAATCATATTATGATACAGCACCTTTCATAGCTGTCATAAAAATACAAAATAAATTAAAATATTTTTGCATCAATTTTTTATTTTGTGGCTTTTTAAAATTTTTCTTAATGTTAATCAAATAGCGGAGTTCAATATAAGGCTTGCACAAGAGCAAATGAAAAATCTGTGGTTTTCATGGGCAACCGCGTGTGTCCATTTTTTCGATTTTAGGATGTTGATGAAATATCGTAGCACTTTTATAAAATATAACGAAATCTCTGTGTGTTTTGTTGTTGGATCTTACAAAAAAACTATGATATTTTGCATTTGCACAATTACATCACTAATACTTGAATGAACTCCGCTAATATTTTAATTTTTTAATTTCTTTAAACTTATTTTTTATGGAATTTTATCTGTTAATTGTTTAACAGCTCACAAATAAAAAAAACGACACAACTGCTTCAAAATTATTTTAGAAATGGCGCTAACATAATATGATTAGAGTAAAAATAGTTTGATTGCATCTTTAACATAATATGATAAATGTATAGAAAGTAATCATGTTATGGCTATTAAATATCTTGATATGGTTGTGAGAAATATAATATGATTAGAAAGTTATCATAATTATGTTGTTAGAAAAATAATCATTTTTCGGTCAACAATACTCAAATTCATAATTGCGATAAACATTGATATGTTTACAGTAACTATAATATTGTTGATATTAAATAAAAATAACAATTATTTGTGAACGACAACAATATATTGTTACATTAAACATAGTGTTGTTGCCGTAACCATGCCCAACCATATTTTTTCTCTGCGTGTGGAGGAAAATCAGAGCACTCAGGGGATGAGCCCTACTATTGCATTGCAGCGGGTTGGAACTAGGAAAATAGGTTATGGGAAGGAGAAAAGAGGTAGTAGTACCTGTGAACAGTCCACTTGAATTTATTCATGTTGACAGTGAGAGGGAAGACTTCAGCAGGAAGGTTATTCCACATACGAACAGTCCTGCCAAGAAATGAATTTTCCCTGTAACGCGTTGTACGATTTACCGGTCAATCGACCACAAAAGTATGGGCTTTTGAGGAAAAACGTGTATTACGAACAAACGTACTGGTTTCGGTCTCGGCCAAGTGTATCATTCATGTTGTGACTCATAGCACCAACATCGGACACGCTTGGTCTATAATCAAATGATTACGAATGACAAAGGTTGCTGTCATTAGAAAAAGAGTAGATAGGGTTGGAAGTTTGACATAGGAGGTCCAATTTTAAACTCGTTTGACGAAACTCCATCTATAAAAACTCGTATAGTGCGATCTCTGAGAAAACTCAATATTAATCGAGAGAAATAATCACCGACAACAAATGCAACAAGTTTTGATAAGAGTGCACCATGTCAGACTCTGTCAGACTTGGAAATATCTTTAGCAATTCCCTTACTTTCGCCAAAATGATAACAGGGACAGGAGGTATCCAGTAGAGCAATCTGAAAATATGATTTTGTTTTCTTTCGCAACCTTTAAAAAAATAATCCCGAAATAGAATTTTAATATTGTAATTTTGAGCAATAAGTACACTGCGCTAGTTGTAATGAACAGACCAGCCGCGCACCTAGCATTTTACCCTAATTGGGGCACGCTGAATCCAGTGGTGCTTTTTTATGTTAGCTCTTGTTTTCAAGATATACCGTTATTTCGAAAATGTAAGTGGTTGCACAGTAGACTGGTCGCAATTTTTTTTTTTTTTTTAATTTAATTGTTTGCGCTGCTTAAAATATGAGGTTTGGTGTAAGAAATCACGACTTAATTTTTCAGGTCAATCCGACGGTGCCTAGCCGTGCCAAGTGGGGCCCAAAGTTCCCCATTTTATAAAAAAAAACATCTTTTCTATCAGATCTTTATAGTTATACTAGTTGAAAAGCCGAAAATCAAAAATATGACTACGCTACGATCTTCGGCAGAGAAAGTACTTCAAGTGTGCCAAATTTCAGCTTCCTATGTCATCAGATGGCTTCAGAAAGTTGCGGAAAGAATAGGACATACATGCAAACATCCTGACATACTAAGAAATTATATATTGTAGATAGATTAAAGTATTTGCAGTTTAATATTTTAGTATGAAACGAACGAAAGATTTTTAACTAATTTTAACTAATTCAGGGTCGCTGAATCCAGTGGTGCTAGCCGTTTTTTTTTATGTTAGCTTTGGTTTTCGAGATATACCGTTATTTCGAAAATTAAGGATGTTGCACAACATATGTTCGCGCAACTCAAAAACGCTTTAGCTTATTGAAAAACTAAAAAAACCGAAATTCGGCAATAAAATTTACTTTAAGCAAGTAAAAACTTTTTTCTTCATATTGGCTTTGGTTTTCGAGATATACCGTTATTTCGAAAATTAGGGAGGTTGCACAACATATATTCGCGTAACTCAAAAACGCTTTAGTTTATTGAAAAACAAAAAAAAAACCGAAATTCCGCAATAAAATTTACTTTAAGAAAGTTAAAACTTTTTTCTTCATATTGGCTTTGGTTTTCGAGATATACCGTTATTTCGAAAATTAAGGAGGTTGCACAACATATATTCGCGTAACTCAAAAACGCTTTAGTTTATTAAAAAATTAAAAAAACCGAAATTCCGCAATAAAATTTACTTTAAGAAAGGTAAAACGTTTTTCTTATATGCGCAGTCGTTTTAGAAACATAATTTTTTTTTCTGGAAAAAAAAATAATTTTTTTATTAAAATTTCGGAATTTTTGTTTTTAAAAATTCATAAAAAATTGCAAAATGGAGCTATGCTTCTAATTTTATAGAGTCATATAAAAAACAATATTGCAAACAAAACAAGCTATAAATGATTAAAATCTGTTCACAACTTTTGATTTTATGTATTCACAAAAGACGAAAAATTTTAATTAATTTAAGAATTTTATTAAACCGCCATATTTGTATAATTGAAATTCTTATATTTGGCCCGTGTAGTGCCTAGGATGCCCGAAGATCGTAGCGTAGTCAAGAAGGGTCAAATGTATGACCAACTCCTCTTTATTTTTCATCTCCATCATTTATTTCTAAAATACCTACCTGCTATCTCCATTCATTAAGGGCTCCCATTCAAAATTTTAACTACAGACTAGAAATATATTGAAGAAAAAGCTCCATAACTGCCAAGGAGTCAGACCTAGGGGAATAGAATGTATGACCGACCTCATTTAGTTTTTTGTCCTAAACATTTTCTCGAGACATACTTGCCCTTTACCTTTTCTTTTTAGGGGGGCTCTCATACAAATTCATTTAAAATTGGAAAATGCAGTAAATTTATTTGATTGATTTTATTAAGTTGATAAATTTAAAAGAGAAGATTTGTTGTGGGACGGATATAAATGACGATAGTGCTCAACAACTTGGAGTAGGTACTGCTTATCTGTCTCATTTTGAGGCACCCTAGGCACTACACGGGAAAAATATAAGAATTTCAATTATACAAATATGGCGGTTTAATAAAATTCTTAAATTAATTAAAATTTTTCGTCTTTTGTGAATACATAAAATCAAAAGTTGTGAACAGATTTTAATCATTTATAGCTTGTTTTGTTTGCAATATTGTTTTTTATATGACTCTATAAAATTAGAAGCATAGGTCCATTTTGCAATTTTTTATGAATTTTTAAAAACAAAAATTCCGAAATTTTAATAAAAAAATTATTTTTTTTCCAGAAAAAAAAATTATGTTTCTAAAACGACTGCGCATATAAGAAAAACGTTTTACCTTTCTTAAAGTAAATTTTATTGCGGAACTTCGGTTTTTTTTAGTTTTTCAATAAGCTAAAGCGTTTTTGAGTTACGCGAATATATGTTGTGCAACCTCCCTAATTTTCGAAATAACGGTATATCTCGAAAACCAAAGCCAATATGAAGAAACAAGTTTTTACTTGCTTAAAGTAAATTTTATTGCCGAATTTCGGTTTTTTTAGTTTTTCAATAAGCTAAAGCGTTTTTGAGTTGCGCGAACATATGTTGTGCAACATCCTTAATTTTCGAAATAACGGTATATCTCGAAAACCAAAGCTAACATAAAAAAACGGCTAGCACCACTGGATTCAGCGACCCTGAATTAGTTAAAATTAGTTAAAAATCTTTCGTTCGTTTCATACTAAAATATTAAACTGCAAATACTTTAATCTATCTACAATATATAATTTCTTAGTATGTCAGGATGTTTGCATGTATGTCCTATTCTTTCCGCAACTTTCTGAAGCCATCTGATGACATAGGAAGCTGAAATTTGGCACACTTGAAGTACTTTCTCTGCCGAAGATCGTAGCGTAGTCATATTTTCGGCTTTTCAACTAGACGGCTAGGCACCGTCGGATTGACCTGAAAAATTAGGTCATGATTTCTTACACCAAACCTCATATTTTAAGCAGCGCAAACAATTAAATTTAAAAAAAAAAAAAATCCCATACAAGATGCGACCAGTCTATTGCACAGCATATATTTGCATAACTCAAAAACGGTTTAGTTTATGGAAATTACAAAAAAAAAACCGAAATTCCGCAATAAATAATTAAGTGGGGTTGGTCATACCAAATTATAGAATTTCGGTTTGTGCTTTGTTGTGATACAGACGTGTATTTTAGCCCCGCATACAATTTAAACTATTAATTAATCACATTTGATTTTGTAATCTAAGCAGCGAATGGACGCTTAAAAAAAAAAAACAAAATAATATATTTTGTTAATTAAATTATTTAACATAATAGTGAACAATTTAAAACGATCAAATTAAATAAAATAAATCAGTAAAAATATATATGTACGTATGAATGTTCATACATGTGTATACATATTCTGAAAAAAAACATTTAAATTCTGGTTTTTCTTTTGTTGTTGTAAAATACAATAAATAATAAAAATATTAAAGCAAAGCAAAACGGTGAAAAACAAAAACAACTCTTTGCATGAGTACAAACAGTGAAACAACACTAAGACAAAATGAAAGAAACGTTTACGTTTTAGTTAATGCAAATGAAAATAATGCAGAAATAAATAAAACCAAACAAAACAATATTAACTACCTAACGGCTAAGCCAATTACTCGAACACGTTCCCTCTCACCCTCGGTATTTACACAAACGGTGGATAGTGACTCATTAAAAAAACTACAACAAGATTTGGTGACAAGTGTTGCCAGGCCAGCAAGTATTGCCGTGACGTCAAAAACAAATTTAGTGGGCAATGATACCATGAACTTAAACACAAATGCAATGGAAAACCCCCCTGTAAAAAGTTGTCAAAAGCCTACAGTACAAGTTGGTATGGACAGGTACATAATAGTGCTTAAACGGGGACGCAGCCCTACCTCTGCAGCAGTTGCTTCGGCCTCAAAAGTACCATCTTTTGATAAAATAAATACACAAAATCGTTTCGCGATTCTGGAGGATGAATCCTCTGAAGCACCAAACGTCATTAAATCGTCTAAGCCACCCCCGATATACCTTAGAGAGCAAAACTCTAATGAGTTAATAAAAAGTTTAATTTCGGAGATAGGTGAAAATTCCTTTTATGTAGCTGCAATAAAGCGCGGTATCATTAACGAGACTAAAATACAGGTGAATCACGAGGATGATTTTCGAAAGGTAATTACAAGATTTGAGATTCTGAATAAAAACTTTTATACGTATCAACTGAAGAGCAGTAAAGGTCTTCAGGTAGTAATCAAGGGCATAGACTCATGCGTAGACCCAGGGGAAATTAAAGCTTTTTTGGAAGAGAAGGGCTTTAAAATCAAAAACGTAACAAATATCAAAAATAGGGAAAAAAATCCCCAACCACTATTTCGAGTGGAGCTTGAACCCGGCGACGTTAAGCTCAAAAAAAATGAAACGCATCCAATTTATAATTTGAAATATATTCTGTACAGAAGGGTAACTATTGAGGAGCCGCACAAAAGAAATGGTCCTGTTCAATGTCTAAACTGCCAGGAATTTGGCCATACTAAGGCATACTGCTACTTACCCCCTGTTTGCGTAGTATGTGGTGAATTACATGGAACAGTTCTTTGCGACAAGTCTAAAACCGACCCCAACTTAAAAAAATGTAGCAACTGTGGCGGTAATCACACTGCCAATTATAGAGGATGCCCTGTATATACTATCGTCAAGCAGTCGGTCGGACCGAAAACTAATCCCCCTCAAATGCAGGTAACAAATCAGGTTAACACAAATGCAATTCAAGCCCCCCAGCCTAGTAATAACAGAACCTCTTACGCTAACGTCCTAAAATCAAACCATGAGCCAATGCAAGGTGCCTCGCCAAGTAATGATGAAACTCAATTTTCTAATTTAAGTCGTTTAGAAAAAACCATGGAAACATTAGTGCAAACAGTAAATAATTTTACGAACACAATGGGTAATATGATGCAGGAAATGCTTAGAATGCAATCGATGTTATTGCAAGCTGTACTTAACAAACCATGAACTGTTTAAAAATTTGTTTTTGGAACGCAAACGGCATCCGCCAACATAAAAATTAATTAGAATACTTTCTTAAAAATAAACAAATTGATGTCATGATGATTTCTGAAACTCATTTGACCTCAAGAAGTACGTTTAAAATAAATGGTTATATACTATATGATACCAAGGACCCTCGAGATAGAGCTTGTGGAGGTTCTGCCATTTTAATAAAGGCCCGAGTCAAACACTACCTAATGTGTGATCATCGTGAAGATTATCTCCAGGCAACGAACATTTGCGTTGAGGAATTAAATAGAAACCTAATAATTTCATCGTTATACTCCCCGCCTAGATTTTCAATATCGGAGGACCAATATTGTAAATATTTTAAATCATTAGGACCGTGTTTCCTAGCCGCTGGCGATTATAACGCTAAACATACCCTCTGGGGGTCGCGACTTATAACACCAAAGGGTCGTGTTTTATTTAACATAATTTCTAAAATGGATTTAAATGTGGTAGCGAGCGGACAACCAACATATTGGCCCACTGATCTTCAAAAAATTCCAGATGTCATAGATTTCGGCGTGGTTAAAAACATTCCCATAGAAACGATTCAAGTTGAAGCCTCCCTAGATTTATCTTCCGACCACACACCTACAATTGTTACTATAATGAACCCCAATAGAATTGTTCCTCCGACGACAGCTACGCAAATTAATTGGTTGAAATATAAAAAATATCTCAGTACCCATTGCACAGAAAATATTCCGCTCAGTACACCGGATTATGTAGATCGCTCTATTGACAATTTTGACAGTTTTCTGAAACTAGCTGTTCAACATTCCAATATTGCCCCCAAAAAAACAAAAACTATTAAAATATATTCCACAGATGTCGAGCATCTTTTGTCTGAAAAAAGGAGGGCTCGAAGAGAGTGGCAATTGCACAGATCCCCTCAACTTAAGAACTTACTTAAAGAGTGTACAAAAAGACTTAGAAAGTTACTGCAGACTAAGAAAACGGCTTCTCTGGAAAAATATCTTGAGGAACTTGATGCAACCCCACAATCAAACTACTCATTATGGCGCGCAGCTAGAAATCTCAAAAGGCCAGTTGTCTCTAAACCACCATTAAGAAACTTGAATGGAAGTTGGGCAAGAAATGATGTTGAAAAAGGAAATCTGTTTGTCAATCATTTAAAAAACGTATTTACCCCAAATATATCTCACGATATTGCGGTCGAGTTACCACCTCTTGCTGCTAGAGCAGCTGTTCCGCTAAGATTTGAGATAAGAGAAATCGAAAAGGCTATTTGTGATTTAAACCCCAAGAAGGCTCCTGGGTTTGACAAGATCAGCAACAAAATGCTTTTGGAGCTACCCAGCATAGCAAAGAAAATTATTCTTTTAATTTTTAATGCTATTTTACGCCTTGAATACTATCCTCAAAAGTGGAAGGTCTCCTTAGTCACCATGATACCTAAACCTGGAAAGGATCACACAAAAGTTGAGTCATATAGGCCTATAAGCTTACTTTCTAATATATCAAAGCTGTTTGAGAAGCTGTTAGCGTCAAAATTAACCCCAATTTTAAATGATAATAGATGTATTCCTAACCACCAATTCAGCTTTAGAAGAGAACACAGCACAATTGAGCAAACCCATCGTATAGTAAACGCAATAAGAAAAGCCTTTGAAGAAAAAAAATATTGTTCCGCTGTCTTCATCGATGTTTCTCAAGCTTTCGATAAAGTCTGGCATGAAGGCTTATTACATAAATTGAAGCTAAACTTACCAGTAAACATACACAAGCTGTTAGAAAGCTACTTAGTCGGTCGAAAGTTTATTATTAAAGAAGGTGATTATTTAAGCTCTCCTCAGCAAATTGACGCTGGAGTCCCTCAGGGAAGCATCCTGGGCCCACTTTTATACTTAATATATACCTCGGATATGCCAACAAACAACTACACACAAACTTCAACATTTGCTGATGATACAGCTTTTTTGAGCGTGCACGAAAACCGTCAAGAAGCATCTCGATACCTACAGGATCATATATTTCAACTCGAACTATGGTTAAAGCAATGGAGGATAGAGGTCAATGAGCAAAAATGCGTACATATAACATTCACCTTGCGTCGGGAATCATGCCCCCCTATTAAAATCAATAATCAAATAATACCTCAAAATTCGCATGTAAAATACCTCGGTATTCATCTAGATCGCCGTTTAACGTGGAAAAGCCATATAGAGGCAAAATTAACTCAAATGAAACTAAAAGCCATCCAAATTCATTGGCTTATTGGAAGAAACTCTGTCCTTAGTCTCGACTGCAAACTTCTTCTTTACAACTCCATCTTAAAGCCAATCTGGTGCTATGGTATTCAGTTATGGGGCACTGCCTCGGCCTCTAATATCGAAAAAATTCAAAGGCGCCAAAATAAACTACTTCGAATAATCACAGCTGCCCCTTGGTATGTTAAAAACTCAAATATTCACAAGGATCTCAATGTTCCATTAGTTAAAACTATGATTACGAAATATGCAGTAAAATACTTAAAAAGGCTCGAATTGCACCCGAACCCACTAGCACGAAATATTTTAAATGATAGCGGCCACACTCGCTTAAGAAGAAGAGACACTGCGGCACTTGTCCAATTAGATGAGCGATAAACACCTATAAAAGTGAACAGAACCCGCGATGAACAAAATTTTTGTCTGGCACTGGCAGGACAAAAAATAATATTAGGTTAAGATTTGATTAATTATTGTTAGTTCATATTTAATATATGAAGATTCAATAAATAAATAATGAAGAAAAAAAAAAAAAAAAAAACATTCGGCTAATTCGGCGAAATTATAACATAACTTTTGAAAAAAAATTTTTAATTTGTTTTTGTTTTTGTTCATATATGTTCCTTATAAGATAAAACGAACTTTCTCACCAACTTTCATTAAAATCGGAAGAGGTCGTGTCCCACACTTGGTCGTTATGACATGGAATTATCCATTTACATAATCCTCCTTTTAGTGAACGCTTAATTATTTACATGTTTACTGTCAAATACATATTTTTAAGATGATTCAAATTTCAGAATTCTATCTCATCAAACAAAAAAGTTACAGATTTTTGATGCGAAAAGGCCCAACATTGACGATTGTGCGACGGTAGGTATTAAAAAAATCTGTTTGTATCAAATACACAATTGAGCAGCGCAAGTTTAGCAGTAATTTACCAAAGCCTAAAAATGTACAGTTTGAACCGACTTCGAGACTTTTGAGTGATATCATGAAAACCCTGATTATATTGTATAAATTCAAATAATATTTTAAAAATATTTTAGTAGGGTTGCTACACTGAAAGAAAAATGCTTCATATATTTAATGATTCATTTTCATAAAAAAAATTTCCTTTGGTATATGAAAATTGTCATTGTCTAAATGGAATTTCATAGTTATAATGAAGTATTTTCGTTAAAATCGCTTCATTGGATTTCGTAATTACGTTAAAAATTTTCATTGGATATATGACTCAAGTTTGTCCAAGTTAAACAAATAATTTTAATTGGGAACATAAAAAAACAATATGCAAACATAACTATATTCATAAATTAATACACAATTTGAGTTTCCTTTAAAAAATGTGTAATTCTTAATCAAAAAATGTGATTTTATTATTTCATACATCTAATGTAATATGCCATTAAATTTATGAAACCAAAAATTTTTTTATAAAAGCAACATATTTCAATAATGCTTTCATAAATTTAAATTTTCATTATGACAATTAAAAAATTTCATTATAGTAATGAACAAAAAACTTTCAATCAACGTTGTTATTGTTGTTATGGACAATTTAATCTCATGTTTACGCTCTTAATTTAGTAAAAAACATGGTTTTTTTTATCCAAAAACTACACTGCACCGGTAGACTAGCTGGAAGTGAGCTTGTCTATCAGCACCGAGGTTGCGCGATCGATTCCCGCCAGGGACAGAAAAAAAATAATATAAAAAAAATAAAAAAAAATTAAAAAAAAATTAAAAAAAAAATTGTTTACTTTATTGAAAGTATTCATCCAATGAATAAAATTCATAGATCTAATGTAATCTTTCGTTAAATACATTTTATGAAACAGGTTTCATTGATCCAACGAAGCGCTGCATAGGTTCCTTTTTAATGCAATTTTTCATGCGATGAATGTCAAAATTCATTGGTATTGCGAAGAAAATTCTTTCAGCGTATAAAGAACTTAAAAAATATCTTTTATAATATTATAATCATGTAGTTTTTTATTATTAAAACATGTTGCAAATAAAAAATAAAATCTCAAAACTAAAAAAGTAAAGTATCTACCCAACAAGGACCACGGCTTCCGTTTGATCATTTTGGAACTGTATTTTCACTGTCATACTGCGTTATTTATGATGGAAAAGTTAAAATTCCTTCAAATAACTTATAAGTTTTCTAAGCAGAATTGCAATTAAAATTGTTATACGTAGCCTGTATAAAAAATATAATTAATTAAGCAACTTATTTTTTTTTTTTTTTTTGCCATCAATACATTCTTTTATTATAATTTTTTTTTCTTCTTTTATATCTCTTTCATTCGTGCAACCTTTAAAAGCAAAAATATCACCGACCGCATTACAAAAGTGCAAAAATATTTTCAAATATTCACTGTGAAAATTCCCTTAGTCAGTTTTCCAATGTCATTGCAACAAAACACAGAATGTGCTAAGTATTATGAGTGTAAAAATATAACGCCAAGCAATTTTCATAAACGCTTTATGAATATCAAATTGATTTTTTCCTTTTGTGTTTTAATCTGAAATATATTGTTTATCGCAAATATTTATTCATATCGACAACGCGTCAAGTCATTAACATGTTGTTGAAAAAAAATTTTTTAAATGAAACACAAAAGAAAAACACAGTCATAAAGGCCTGAACTAGAAATATGTAGATATGTTAGAACCCCAGCACAACAAGAGGTGTGTGAAGATATTATTTCTTTGTCATAAACATAATTAAATCACATACAGTAAAAGGTATGTTCATATACTTTACTAGCTTAAACTTGCTCTCTCCTTTCAAATTTTGAAAACTTTTAAAGATAATTAAATGCCTTCTCCGTCGATATGCTGTACGATATTAACATGTCAGGGCAACCTGTCCGTGAAATCTTGGGTTCGATTCCCAGTTCAGTCGAGAATGATTTATTAATTTTAATTCATTACACTGCTTTAAAAATTTTTAATTTGGAAAAGTACCAAGAACGTCACATGCCTAGATAAGTTAATTGGGACCTCCTGAAAACGAAAAACGCTGTAATTTTTTTCCTAAGTACCGTTTTTTATATGACGGTACTTTTGTGTGTTTTCGGTGTATGGTCCCACTCAAACCCTTGTGGAGCCCAACCGAAAAGTCCGATCGAAACAAGAGACACATTGTTGGAAAGATAATTAAATGCCTTCTCCGTCGATAGGCTGTAAATCTGAAAATCTATCTGATAAGAAATGGCTGAGTTACGGCACCTCAAAGTTCAAAATTTGCCTATTTTTACGTTTTTTTTCTTCAAAATTTTTAATTTTTATTTCGTTTTTTTTTCTACGTTATCTTAAATATCTGGAATGTTTTATTTTTTAACCAAATAGTATATTTAATTGCCAACATTTGAAGCGTAATTTTAAAAAAATAAAGTTTTTATTATGGATTTTGTGGAACGACAATATTTTCATCTCATATAAAATTCCGTTTTTTTAAATACGTTAAAACTGATGGACTTAAAAAAAACGGAATTTGATATGAGGTGCCATAACTCAGCCATTTCTTATCAGATAGAAATTTTCAGCATATCGACGGAGAACGCATTTAATTATCTTTCCAACAATGTGCCTCTTGTTTCGATCGGACTTTTCGGTTGGGCTCCACAAGGGTTTGAGTGGGACCATACACCGAAAAACACAAAAGTACCGTCATCTAAAAAACCGTACTTAGGAAAAAAAATTACAGCGTTTTTCGTGTTCAGGAGGTCCCAATTAACTTATCTTGGCAAATGGCGTTGTTGGTATTTTTTGGCTATAAACCAGTGTTATCAATTAATTTTAATTCATTTCATACTGTAAAACTCCCTTCTTCATAAAAATAACTTAATGTAAAATAACTTCAATGAACTTTAGCCTGATTAAAATATCAAAATTTGGACTTAAAACTATAAACAGTTCAATAAATTAACCACAATACTAATTATTGTTAACAGCTAAGGCACGAGCTCTTTGTTTATATTTGTCCTTCAAGTTGTGCTGCAAAATGTCAACAAGAAAAAGAAAGACAAAAACATGAAAAACAGAAAAATGTACTTTGACCTTCAAGAAGATTTTTTGACAAAAAGTACGAAAAAACAGAAGTAAGGAAGAACATTAAATTTAATTAAAATAGATAATCATTAAAAAACAAATTTTGATCTACCAAATTTAAAATAGCATTTGGCTTAAAGATCGATGTTTGACTATTGATTGCCAGCCGTCTTCAATGGCGGTGAGTGTTAAACGGCAAATCCCTCTGCAGAGTTTGTGTGGTTACAATGAAAACATGTCAGGGCAACCTGTCCATAAAAACCTGGGTTCGATTCCCAGCTCAGTCAAAAATCAAAAATTTTCAATAAATTTTAATTCATTTCATGTTGTAAAATTTCTTTCTTCATAAAAATAATTTATTGAAAAATAAATTCAATGAATTTTAGCCTGATTAAAATATCAAACTTTTGATTAAAATGCGATACTATTTCTTGATAAATTCAATTATTTTGAACTATTTGCGCAAGAATATTTTGGTTCTTAATTTTTAATTTACTGAAAAACTATTTATTTAAAAATTATGAAAATTATTTTTGTTTTGTTAACAAAAGGTTAAGGGACCGTTTTGTCCATATTATATTTTCTTTGGTTTTCATTGATTTTTTTTTACATATATTTCAAAAAAATAAGTATTTTTTTAGTTTTTTTTATAATGATTGTCATTGAACGATGATCAAAATGTTTTTCGATTAGTTTTGCAAATAAACTTGCTGCAAATAGAGCATTTGATGTCAGACTAAGACTTGCAACAATGACAACAGCTACAAATTCCACGCTTTCGAACTCCTAAATTAGAAGAATCGCTATTTAAAGAGGCCACTGGAACTATGCATCATATTTCAGTCAATAACTGTGCTGAGAACTCTTCTTGAGGAAATCTAGTCCGTTTCATTATATACGTCTTAGCCAGAGAAAGTGCTAGTTGCCACAAAAACTCTGTTCTACTGCGATTCCGATCAGCTGGAGCCCATGAAACATCGATTTCAGAAAATAATATGTACGCATTCAAAGCGGATATATCAAGTATGTTTGCAAATACAATGTTTGATTTGTTTTGCGTTTTGTGCATTAGAAACTAATCATTTGATAAGCAGTATCAACGCCACCTAAAAGAGATGAAGCATTAGAAATTATAGGAGAACATTAACACTAACATACCTTTTGTTGAATTGTAATACGAAACAATCTCTGGTTTTTTCTTCAATCCACTCTTTGTTCTTGTGTTTGATGTATGATACCAATGCCGCAATGCCATCGAATGCAAATGTGGAATGGTACAAAGGAAGTTTTTTGACAGTCAGCAATTTCGGAGGAATGAATGTTTTATTTTTGCGCACAGTTCCCACATATGTAAGTTTTCTTTCCTGAAGTTTTTTACCAACTCAAAAGTGGAAAAAAAAATTGTCGCTTGTTATATTTTGCGCTTTCAAGCCTTCTGTCATGTCCAATACAACGCGTTGCCCTTGGTTCTTTTCAGGCTGTGCATTTCTAGGCTTACCAAGGAATGGTTGTATTTTCCATCCACTGATAACCAAAATTTCAAACCCTATTTTGATGGTTTTGATGGCATAAACTGGCGAAAAGAACATCGCCTCCTGAACGTAACCAGTTGCTCATCAATGATCACATTTTCGTGGCAATTGTAAAACATTGGTAGAAGGTGTTGCTAACGGTCCCACAGTTCAAGAATAGGAGAAAATTTATCGCAACTACGCATTTGTCGTCGACTCAAAACATCATCGAAACGTATGGCACTATTCATCATATGAAATGTATCTTCAGACATAATTGATCGGAAAATTGGGCGACCAAATGTTCCATGCAAGAATGCGTACTGCTATATATGCGCGAAATGCGTCTTCATCAAAATCTTTCCATTTGCCACCAAACTTGACCCTGCCGTACTTATTAGTATTTTCGGTGATAGTTTTTTTTCTATTGGAGGCGGAAAAAACAACAAAAAAGCTGACAGCGTGTCAGTGCATCTGGACACTGCAAATCGAGTTGGTCCTGGTAATGTTGAGATAATAGACTGAAGTTATGGAGTGGCACTCCAAACCATTTTGTTTTTAGCAATAAAAAGCGGATCAACAAAGCTAGCTGCAACTAAAATGGGTTCCTGTTCAGTATCTGATTTAGAAGAATTCAATTTGCCATTTTCTGAAATAAAATCAATTTCAGAATCTGAAATATCGGAGTCACTTTCTCCATTGAGCAGTTCTCGTATCTCATCGTCACTCAAAATTGTCATGTCGTAAGTAAAACACGTCTGAACTTTTGAAATATGTGTGCTTTTTTACAACAAAAATCAAAAAGGGGAACCCCACAATTGTCTTTTACATATTTAACATATGTTGATTAAAAAAAAAAAAACAAAAAAGGGGATGCCATACTTGTTTTTTTGCAATATCTGTTTATATGGACCAAATGGTCAACTAACCTAATATTCGTAAGTTTTTTCTAACCGCTCACATAGATCTCATAGAATTTACTTGCAATCTAGGATATAATTTGATTGGCCTCATTCAAATTTCATTTTTACTCGTTTATTACAAAAAAACATACGCAGCAGGCTCCATTCTTTGTTTCATTTTATTTTTAATAATTTTAAAGTAACAAGTGTACCATACTCAATACGGACAATACACATAAAGATATCTACCCTCTGATATGTTTTATAGAACAGGGATATTAATTGAATAAATGCGTTGATATTACAAACACTCCTACTGCCATTGTCGTCGCCACCTATTATCCTATCCGCCAATTCTACTGAATGTTATTAAAGTAAGTTAATAAAATTGAATGCCGACACTAAACTGAAAGAATGTGTACTGTCATTTAAAAATGACGACAGCAACCGTCATAAAAATGAACTGAGTTCATGTTGATTTCGCAGCAATCAAAAATAAAATTCTTCCATGAAACTGCGAAAAACCATGTAAATGTCGGTGTATGTAGTTGCAAAATTATCAGGGTATATATGTATGTGTAACATGAGCCAGCGGAAAAAAGAAGCAGTAAAAAAGGCCTTCTATAGACTTTTTGCAGACAAAAGAACCCAACTTCACAGAGGGATCGTTTCAAACATGTTTGTGTAAAAATTATAAAGAGTGGTCATAGATAATTGGAAGTTGGCACCGAGGATTAGTTATATTCACTAAATTAAAGAAAATGGAGTTTTATCAAAATCGACAACGTCAATCGCGACACCGTCATACAAGCAAATTTGATGCTTACACTTTCTAGAATTAACATAACGATAGAAGGCAAGTTTTATGAATATCAGCCGCGCCCAACGCCCACTTCTCATACAATCCAAATCAATGTTTTCGCTTAAAATTTTTCCTATCCAAGCAAAACTCTTTAAATAAAAAATATACTTTCTAAAGTAAACATAATATGCATGCCAAGTTTCGTCCACCACGCCTCCGCCCATATATAAGTATAAACTAAATAAGTCCAAAATAATCAAACATTTTATACATTAACTATAATTTCTTTAATGCTATCTTCACATTTGGAGTTTTAAACGCGTTTAAGCAAAATGTTGATTAAGTTAATCAAAGCCGTTCACACTACATTTGAGATGATTAAGATGACAGAGAATTAAGAAAAAACACAACAATCAACTTTAAATTTACTTAAAGTATTAAAAATGGATAAAAATGCTTTTATATCATTTATATCATAAAAACATTAAGCAGAAATCGTGGCCGGTTAAACACGATCATGTTGGCGATTCTAAATTATACTCAGCTTGAGGTATGTTCAGTGGATTCTATGTGGTTTATGAAGTGATTTAGTTGTAATCATGTCAATTTGAAGTGATTAACAAATCATGTACGGGTAATCAGCTCGATTTTGAAGTGATTAGAGCTTAATCACGTTCGAGCTGCTTAAACACGTTTAAGAGCCCAAGTGTGAACATGGTATAACCCAATTATCTAGTACTTAAAGATGCTTAGGAGCTTAATGTTTTGTACTGCTTAAATACTGATCAGATGATGCAAGAAAACGATGCAAAACATCAGTATGTGTTAAAACTCTTTTGCAATTTCCTAAAAATATTAATCTATAGTTTCTATAATCATTATTACGTGTACCTTCTCTTTCCTCGGAAAGCATAATAATAGGGATTACTGCTGTAATACTTATGTGCTTTCCATATATTGGCATTTAATCCCACGTAAGTTAATGGAACTTTACAGTTTACATTTTTATGTCCCAACAAACACGAAGTCATACCTTTAATATTAATTGACTTTTAATGAAATGAGCAAACTATCATTTATAATGTAACTGTAGACCTTCTTAAGGCCTCAAAAGTTCGAGAACATGCAATTTTTCCCGCAAGGGTGTTACAGCCAGCACACACTAACAACTATCGTTTCAGCAAAATATAGAAATAATAACAGCATTACAACAGAACTCAATCTAAAACAGTGCGAATGAGTTTAAGGACATGACATAACAAAAGGAATTGTGCTGAAACTACATGTGTATAAACATGCCAATCACATGAGTATTGAGATGGATTTTATGACTTGACTTAAATTCGTTTTAACGTCTCTTCTAGTTGATGTTATTGTTCCAAGGACCGCGAACATTTTAAATATGTATATGTTGTGAAATATGTATTATGTTTTATTTTAACTAATCTGAAATTAAACACAAAACAAAATAGGAAAAACTGCCTGTTTTTATAAATAAAATACAAATTTTTGCTTGGGAATTTATATTAGCGGAATTCATTAATTAAATCTAACGCAAACTCTGTGTATTTTGTTTCTGGATTTAGCAAAAGCGCTACAATATCTTGCATTTGTTCTTTTGAAAAACTTATATTGAAGTCTGCTATTGAAAAAAAAAACAATAAGAAAACTCAAACTTGTTTTTGTTTTCCGTATAATTTTGATTTTAGTTTGAAAAATAAGAGGAAAGTCTTTTCAACCAAACCGTATTTCACTCTTCGCCACAATATTAACAGACAAATTTTCAATAGTGTGCCCTATCTTGGACTCATAAGAATTAATTTACGTAAACTAAAAAATTATATTCTGTGGTTTATGTAAGAGTTCTTTGTGTCTTATATTATATCTGTGTTAAATACCAGTATAAACATAAATAAGTTAGTTATGGCATTAAAAACCAATTTCGGGCACGGTATTTGTATTTGGAGCTACTTTTTTAGGTTGCAAAAAAAAACAAAACAGGGTGGACAAGCTTCGTTTGGCTAGTTGCCTATTGTAGTCGTTGTGACGCATCCTTTTGCAGTAGTTCTATAGCTCAATAAAATGTATGGAGAAACACCGGCCCAATTGAGTAGCAAGTTCACAAGTAGACTGAGATGATGCCATCTGGACACTTTATCGGAAAGCATCCACAGCTTCTTAACGGCTATTGCCTTCTTCGCCCTGGTTCTCGAAACGGGTAATAACTTTCAAGCAAACGACTTGCTTCTATCAAAAAGGTTTCGTGAAAAAAAATGTTTTTTTTTTCTGCTAATGTTAGGTTAGGTTCCATTGACAGCCGTTATCAAGCACAGCTTACGTGGGTCCATTAATAAGTTCCCGTTGTGTTAACATGTTCCACCGTCTCCCAAGGGTCCTAAGAACCAAGCTACTAATGTGCTCACTCAGCCCCGCGCTTTATTCAATGTTCAAATCAATATCAGAGAGACAAGTTTTGTCCTCAAGGGTTCTTCGATCAAACAGTTCAAGTAATAGATCTCCGAATGCCAAGCAATGACAGAAAATATGTTCCGTTGACCCTTCCTCCTCCTCGTCGCTACAAGTTCATTGGGTGTGACTCCCAATTGGCCAGTTATAACCGCAATTAGGTTTCTTTGGTGATGTTTAGTCAGCTGTTATGCCCACCGAGTCCTGTTTTCATCTATGATGGGCCACATTTTCATTGTTTCTCCACAGGTAGTGAAACACTTATATTATATGTTGAACTCCTTGATTTAAGGTCGAGCCTGCATACGAAAACCAGTACGCCATGCAGTTTCCATGTGGACAATTCTCGATGTGATGAACTATCGATGACTATAATGAGCTATCGGCAATAATGTCAATATTCAATATCTTGTCAAATATTTTACCATACCGGATGTGTCTCGCGGCTGAGTAGATCGCTTATATCTCGGCCTGAATAGGAATGCTCCAGTTTAGCTTCACAGAAAGAAAAACACTCGGGATAAATCAAATTTTTTATAATTACTTTAAGTACGAGTCGTTTTCACAAATTCAAGTGCGAATAAAACTAAAACGTACTCAAAACAATCCTAAATGGGTTAACTTCCGAAAATCAATCCCGGAATTTCTTGAAATAAGTTTAAAATTCTTAAATCAAGTAAAAAAAATTATTTAACTTTTCGTTGTGTTAACCTCCGGCTTACGCATGTTTTGATTTTCTATATACAATGAAAAAAGATCTTACCAGACTCATATGTACCACGAAGGGTTAAACAGTAAATTTTAGCTCTTACTTCTCATTTAGTTTATTTTTTTGGTTAAATATGTAAGGTGTAATGCGGGCAAGTAAATCAATCATAATTACTTTTTCTTTCTAAGTTTTTTTTTTATTTTTCCAAGAACGCATTCGTGATTTAATCAGCTTTTGGGATTATTATTTTAAGTACGAAATCGGGATTGAGTATGGGTAATTTACTTGAATCAATCTTTCTGTACTTGATTCAAGAAAATCCATACTCACCGTACTTTAATACCGCTTCGGATTGATTTGAGTACGGATGGATTAATTTTTCTTTTGAGTGCAGAACCGACACCATACAGTGTTGTAAGACCGTCAGTGAATATCCGAATCGTATCCGCGGGAATTTATAGGCCATCGTAGTGAACCACGTTGTCCGAAACGCATGTGATGAAGCCAGGATCAAAGATTGGCTTAAGTGTGACTTAACCGACGTCAATGTGCCAATTTATTTCATTCCGAAAAAAACATTGGTTGTGTTTGAATTTACAATGCTTGTTATAGGTTCAGTTTTATACAAATTTGTGTTTGTTTCACTGAATTCCTTTTTTTTTTTTACTGTTAGGACCAGCACTCAGGGGATGACCCCTACTAATGCATTGCATTGTATTGGAACTAGGAAAATAGGTTGTGGGATAGAGGGAGTAGTGTTTGTGAACATTCGATTTGAACTTAATCATGTTGTAAGTGAGAGGGAAGACTTCTGCAGGAAGGTTTTTCCACATACGAACTGTGCGGGAAAAAAACGAATTCTCTCTGTAATGCGTTGTACGATTCACCTGCCAATCGGCCACATAAGGATGGGCTCTTGAGGAAAAACGTGTATTACGAACAAACGTACGGGTTTCGGGAACCAGATCCCTAATTTCGACAGAACACATCCCATTGTAGTAACGACAAAACAGACAAATACAACCCATATTGCGACGGTGCTCAAGGGAGTCAATAGAATTGGATACCCTACTGTCACCAATGAGAACGTTAGCCCTCTCCTGCACGCGGTCGAGAAGCTCCAAAATAGACTTTGAAGCACCGGCCCACACATGAGAGTTATATTCCATACGGGGTCGGATATAGGTGGTATAAATAGTAAGGAGATCAGATGGAGTGAAGTTTATCTTACACTGTCTTAGAAACCATCGGACATCATATTGTATCCTCATGCCAAGAACATCAAGAGATTCTGATTCCTCAATAATTATACCACCCATATAAACAGATGAGGCACCTTGATTTGTCGCGCGTTTATGCGTCAGCACGCAACATTGGGTTTTTCGTGCATTCAAATTGACCCTATTCACACGACCTCACTCCGAGATTATGTCAAGGTCTCGGCCAAGCGTATCATTCATATTCTGCCTCATAGCAGCGACATCGGATACGCTTGGTCTGCATTCGAATGAGAACGAGTGGCAAAGGTTGCTGTCATCTGCAAAAGAGTAGATAGGGTTGGAAGTTTGACAAAGGAGGTCGTTTAGAAAGATAAGAAATAGACTAGGAGAAAGAACGGAGCCTTGCGGCACCCCTGAATGAATCTTGAACTCGTTTGACGAAACGCCATCTATAACAACTCGTATAGTGCGATCTCCGAGAAAACTCGATATAAATCGAGAGAAATTATCACCGACACCAAATGCAGCAAGTTTTGACAAGAGTGTACCATGCCAGACTCTGTCAAACGCCTTGGAAATATCCAAAGCAATTACCTTACTTTCGCCAAAATGGTGAATGGAACGGCACCAATTTTCCGATAACAGAGCTAGTAAGTTCTCAGTAGAGCGACCTCTACGAAAGCCATACTGGCCATACCATACTCTCCATAACTTTGGAAAGTGCCGAACAAATTGCTATTGGGCGGTAATTTTCAGGGTTATTAGCGGTTCCTTTTTTTAGGAATTGGCATTACGTTAGCAACTTTCCAGTAGACTGGAAATTCCGCGGCACGGTATAAAGTGCTGAAAAGTTTGCTAAGGGACGAGCTAGCGTTGAAGAGCACTGCTTCAAGACCAGTGCATGTATACCATCCGGCCCAGGAGACTTGTTTATGTCGAGATCCGCAAGAACCCTTTCAACAGCTCGACCCCGAAAAAATATTCTAGGCATAGTTACAGATACTTTTTCGACTTCGGGAAGTGGTTGATTGTTAGCTCGTAGGTAAGAATTATTAGCTAATAATTCGGCAAAACAATTAGCCTTATCAACCGGGACCGTGAATGATCGGCCATCCTTTAAAAGAGTTGGTATTGAAGAACTAGCATTAACCCTTACCCTTTTAATGAATGACCAGAAGCTTTTACTACCCCGGGGAGCAGCAAGAACTTCAGCACAAAGACGTTGCTCGTGAAGAGTATTTTCCCGTCTATGTACTTTGGCACACGAAGACCTTGCCATTTTGCGTAGCAATTCAGTATCAACGTTTTTATTTTTACGCCAATTTCAGAATGCTTCCTCTCTGGATCTGACTGCTGATTAAACCAAGATTTGGATCGAGGTTTATTCGAAGCTTTTTTAACTGGGATGAAGATTTTCATTCCCAGCATTATTACGTTTTCAACCATTTTCGCCATGGCATTGACGTCATTGTCCAGGAAACATATTATAATTTTTTTTTTTAATTTGACCCTCGTCGAGCGGTATAATTGTACAACGTTAACAATCGGTATGCGTGCAATTGTACCCGCATATATAAATGCACTTATCTGTATATATATAACATTTCTTTAAAATCTAATTACATCATGTTATGCTTAAAATTATTGTTCACATCTAAACTAAAGGCTGCGGGTTTCCCATCCCTGGTTTCTATTTTGAATGATGTTATGCCCTAAGACGATCTTTAGTTTTTATAAAAAGCAATACAACAGTGACGTCCAAAATTTAAATTGTGGTTGTATTGCTTTTTATAAGTATTAGTGAATAAAGAGACAAATATTCTTAATAAAAATACAAAGAAGCGAGAAAAGAAGGAGTAACATTTATTGTTTTGTTTTTTTGCACAAGCAAAAGCAATAGAATTCAGATCCCTTTACAAAAACAAAGTAACATATGTTGTAAATCATTTTAGTTGAACTTGAAAAGAGAAAGATTAAATTTTTTTGTTTTGTTTTTTTCGCCAAAGCGAAAGAATTCAGATCCCGTTATAAAAACAAAGTAACAAAGTAGGTGCATAATAAAATGCAAAAAAAAAACAATAATGTAAATCATTTTAGTTGAGTTTTTTTTCATTAAGGAAGATAGGTACTTGTGCTTAAAAGTTTTATTTTATTATAAACTTTTATTTGCAATCTATTTTACGATATTTATCAATTTTGATTATTTCAATAAAAAAATAGGTATCACATGTTTTATTAAACTACAATAAGTTTAATAAAATATATAAACATACGTTTGTAAAATAGGTATACATACCTACTTATATAAAAAGTTAAATAACAAGATAACCTTTTTGCTAAAGCCTTTTGACAGTCATTCTCTGGAACGCCTTCTAAGAGCCATTTATTTGAAGGCCTTTAAGAAGCTCTGGGGAAGAAAGGAAAGTGGAAGGCCTTCTCCGCAATGACAACGCGTGTAAAAAAGATATGAGTATGGAATGGAGCGAGAAGGCCTTGTTTATCCAAAAGAAGGGGTACAGAAGGCCTCCGTACTTCTTCCTTTTCCCGCTGGGCAATGATGTAATTATATTGAATATTACTCTCATTTTGATTTATATTGCGTATTATTCTCATTCTCACTTACAAAATTTCATTGTACATGCATATCTACATATCATTACACAATCAAATTTCAGAGCGCACAAAAAAAGTTCAAATTTGTTCCCTCCCTTGTGTAATTTAATTGGAGAAAAAGTGAGGTAAAGACAGAATTTTAAATAATGTATCTGTTTATTTTTAGATAACTTTTCCATAATTTGGACACAGTTTGACATTTATAACTATACTTTTACTGAAGCGATTGCCAATGCAAAATTTAATAAATATTATATTGGAAGACATTTTTTTGCGATGTAAAATTGTACCCAAAAAATTTGCCAGCAATAGTAGACGAAATAATAGGCAATTCTTTTAGTGAAATAAGAGTACGTATTAATTTTTCCTAATTAATTGAAAACAAATTTATTTTAATATTATAATCTTTCAGGACAACTATATTATACCACGATGTTGGAAACTGAATCCTGTTGGTAAACTTTGGGAAAAAAAAGTTCAATACTCACTTTGATAAGGGATGAAACTATTTTAAAAGAATTCCTTAAATTTTTGATATTTTAAGTTAGGCTTGAGTTCATCAAATTTAATTTTCATTAATTTTTTTTTTTTTTACTGAAGGAAGGAATTTTAACAACATGAAATTTTATTAAAATTTATTGATAATTTTCTTGGCTGAGCTGGGGCTCGAACCTGGGTTGAATTTACATGTTTCAAGATCCACCACATTCTTTCGTCAGAATTCTGTGAGTTCTAACCTCTGCACCACTGCGGTGCTTGCCAACCAACAGTCAAACATCAATCTTTAAAACAGTGATATGGGTGGTTCGAAATTTCCTTAAATTTGTTTAAACTTTACCAAATTTCTGTTATTCTTATGTGAGAACATAAATAAATAATCAAATAAATAAATAAAATAATAAAACATTAATTGTTTTTTACTGAACCTAAAACCTTTAACGTTATTTTAATATATAAATCATTTCAAATTAACAGTTCGGTTTGTGCTTTGTTGTGATACAGACGTGTATTTTAGCCCCGCATACAATTTTAACTATTAATTAATCACATTTGATTTTGTAATCTAAGCAGCGAATGGACGCTTAAAAAAAAACAAAATAATATATTTTGTTAATTAAATTATTTAACATAATAGTGAACAATTTAAAACGATCAAATTAAATAAAATAAATCAGTAAAAATATATATGTACGTATGAATGTTCATACATGTGTATACATATTCTGAAAAAAACATTTAAATTCTGGTTTTTCTTTTGTTGTTGTAAAATACAATAAATAATAAAAATATTAAAGCAAAGCAAAACGGTGAAAAACAAAAACAACTCTTTGCATGAGTACAAACAGTGAAACAACACTAAGACAAAATGAAAGAAACGTTTACGTTTTAGTTAATGCAAATGAAAATAATGCAGAAATAAATAAAACCAAACAAAACAATATTAACTACCTAACGGCTAAGCCAATTACTCGAACACGTTCCCTCTCACCCTCGGTATTTACACAAAGGGTGGATAGTGACTCATTAAAAAAACTACAACAAGATTTGGTGACAAGTGTTGCCAGGCCAGCAAGTATTGCCGTGACGTCAAAAACAAATTTAGTGGGCAATGATACCATGAACTTAAACACAAATGCAATGGAAAACCCCCCTGTAAAAAGTTGTCAAAAGCCTACAGTACAAGTTGGTATGGACAGGTACATAACAGTGCTTAAACGGGGACGCAGCCCTACCTCTGCAGCAGTTGCTTCGGCCTCAAAAGTACCATCTTTTGATAAAATAAATACACAAAATCGTTTCGCGATTCTGGAGGATGAATCCTCTGAAGCACCAAACGTCATTAAATCGTCTAAGCCACCCCCGATATACCTTAGAGAGCAAAACTCTAATGAGTTAATAAAAAGTTTAATTTCGGAGATAGGTGAAAATTCCTTTTATGTAGCTGCAATAAAGCGCGGTATCATTAACGAGACTAAAATACAGGTGAATCACGAGGATGATTTTCGAAAGGTAATTACAAGATTTGAGACTCTGAATAAAAACTTTTATACGCATCAACTGAAGAGCAGTAAAGGTCTTCAGGTAGTAATCAAGGGCATTGACTCATGCGTAGACCCAGAAGAGGTTAAAACATTCTTAGAAGAAAAAGGCTTCAAGGTAAAGCATGTAGTAAATATTAAAAATAGAGAAAAAATTCCCCAACCACTCTTTCGAGTTGAGTTTGAACCCGGCGACGTAAAACTTAAAAAAAACGAAACCCATCCTATTTACAATTTAAAATATATTCTCTACAGAAGAATAACTATAGAAGAGCCGCACAAAAGAAATGGTCCCGTTCAATGTTTAAACTGTCAAGAGTACGGTCATACTAAGGCATACTGCTATTTACCCCCTGTCTGCGTAGTATGTGGTGAACTACACGGTACAGTTTCTTGCGATAAGTCTAAAACCGACCCCAACGTAAAAAAATGTAGCAACTGTGGCGGTAATCACACTGCCAATTATAGAGGATGCCCTGTATATAATATCGTCAAGCAGACGGTTGGACCTAAAACAAATACCCCTCAAATGCAGGTTGCAAATCAAGTAAACACAAATGCAATTCAAGCCCCCCAGCCTAGTAATAACAGAACCTCTTACGCTAACGTCCTAAAATCAAACAATCAGCCAATGCAAGGTGCTTCGCCAAGTAATGATGAAACTCCGGTTTCTAATTTAAGTCGCTTAGAAAAAACCATGGAAACATTAGTGCAAACGGTAAATAATTTTACGAACACAATGGGTAATATGATGCAGGAAATGCTTAGAATGCAATCGATGTTATTGCAAGCTGTACTTAATAAACCATGAACTGTTTAAAAATTTGTTTTTGGAACGCAAACGGCATCCGCCAACATAAAAATGAATTAGAATACTTTCTTAAAAATAAACAAATTGATGTCATGATGATTTCTGAAACTCATTTGACCTCAAGAAATACGTTTAAAATAAATGGTTATATACTATATGATACCAAGGACCCTCGAGATAGAGCTTGTGGAGGTTCTGCCATTTTAATAAAGGCCCGAGTCAAACACTACCTAATGTGTGATCATCGTGAAGATTATCTCCAGGCAACGAACATTTGCGTTGAGGAATTAAATAGAAACCTAATAATTTCATCGTTATACTCCCCGCCTAGATTTTCAATATCGGAGGACCAATATTGTAAATATTTTAAATCATTAGGACCGTGTTTCCTAGCCGCTGGCGATTATAACGCTAAACATACCCTCTGGGGGTCGCGACTTATAACACCAAAGGGTCGTGTTTTATTTAACATAATTTCTAAAATGGATTTAAATGTGGTAGCGAGCGGACAACCAACATATTGGCCCACTGATCTTCAAAAAATTCCAGATGTCATAGATTTCGGCGTGGTTAAAAACATTCCCATAGAAACGATTCAAGTTGAAGCCTCCCTAGATTTATCTTCCGACCACACACCTACAATTGTTACTATAATGAACCCCAATAGAATTGTACCTCCGACGACAGATACGCAAATTAATTGGTTGAAATATAAAAAATATCTCAGTACCCACTGCACAGAAAATATTCCGCTCAGTACACCGGATTATGTAGATCGCTCTATTGACAATTTTGACAGTTTTCTGAAACTAGCTGTTCAACATTCCAATATTGCCCCCAAAAAAACAAAAACTATTAAAATATATTCCACAGATGTCGAGCATCTTTTGTCTGAAAAAAGGAGGGCTCGAAGAGAGTGGCAATTGCACAGATCCCCTCAACTTAAGAACTTGCTTAAAGAGTGTACAAAAAGACTAAGAAAGTTACTGCAGACTAAGAAAACGGCTTCTCTGGAAAAATATCTTAAGGAACTTGATGCAACCCCACAATCAGACTACTCATTATGGCGTGCAGCTAGAAATCTCAAAAGGCCAGTTGCCTCTAAACCATCATTAAGAAACTTGAATGGAAGTTGGGCAAGAAATGATGTTGAAAAAGGAAATCTGTTTGTCAATCATTTAAAAAACGTATTTACCCCAAATATATCTCACGATATTGCGGTCGAGTTACCACCTGTTGCTGCTAGAGCAGCTGTTCCGCTAAGATTTGAGATAAGAGAAATCGAAAAGGCTATTTGTGATTTAAACCCCAAAAAGGCTCCTGGTTTTGACAAGATCAGCAACAAAATGCTTTTGGAGCTACCCAGCATAGCAAAGAAAATTATTCTTTTAATTTTTAATGCTATTTTACGCCTTGAATACTATCCTCAAAAGTGGAAGGTCTCCTTAGTCACCATGATACCTAAACCTGGAAAGGATCACACAAAAGTTGAGTCATATAGGCCTATAAGCTTACTTTCTAATATATCAAAGCTGTTTGAGAAGCTGTTAGCGTCAAAATTAACCCCAATTTTAAATAATAATAGATGTATTCCTAACCACCAATTCGGCTTTAGAAGAGAACACAGCACAATTGAGCAAACCCATCGTATAGTAAACGCAATAAGAAAAGCCTTTGAAGAAAAAAAATATTGTTCCGCTCTCTTCATCGATGTTTCTCAAGCTTTCGATAAAGTCTGGCATGAAGGCTTATTACATAAATTGAAGCTAAACTTACCAGTAAACACACACAAGCTGTTAGAAAGCTACTTAGTCGGTCGAAAGTTCATTATTAAAGAAGGTGATTATTTAAGCTCTCCTCAGCAAATTGACGCTGGAGTCCCTCAGGGAAGCATCCTGGGCCCACTTTTATACTTAATATATACCTCGGACATGCCAACAAACAACTACACACAAACTTCAACATTTGCTGATGATACAGCTTTTTTGAGCGTGCACGAAAACCGTCAAGAAGCATCTCGATACCTACAGGATCATGTATTTCAACTCGAACTATGGTTAAAGCAATGGAGGATAGAGGTCAATGAGCAAAAATGCGTACATATAACATTCACCTTGCGTCGGGAATCATGCCCCCCTATTAAAATCAATAATCAAATAATACCTCAAAATTCGCATGTAAAATACCTCGGTATTCATCTAGATCGCCGTTTAACGTGGAAAAGCCATATAGAGGCAAAATTAACTCAAATGAAACTAAAAGCCATCCAAATTCATTGGCTTATTGGAAGAAACTCTGTCCTTAGTCTCGACTGCAAACTTCTTCTTTACAACTCCATCTTAAAGCCAATCTGGTGCTATGGTATTCAGTTATGGGGCACTGCCTCGGCCTCTAATATCGAAAAAATTCAAAGGCGCCAAAATAAACTACTTCGAATAATCACAGCTGCCCCTTGGTATGTTAAAAACTCAAATATTCACAAGGATCTCAATGTTCCATTAGTTAAAACTATGATTACGAAATATGCAGTAAAATACTTAAAAAGGCTCGAATTGCACCCGAACCCACTAGCACGAAATATTTTAAATGATAGCGGCCACACTCGCTTAAGAAGAAGAGACACTGCGGCACTTGTCCAATTAGATGAGCGATAAACACCTATAAAAGTGAACAGAACCCGCGATGAACAAAATTTTTGTCTGGCACTGGCAGGACAAAAAATAATATTAGGTTAAGATTTGATTAATTATTGTTAGTTCATATTTAATATATGAAGATTCAATAAATAAATAATGAAAAAAAAAAAAAAAAATTTCAAATTAACACGAAATTTAATGTTACAGTGCACTGGCGATAATATGAACTAATTAAAACAAAGACAAAGTTCACAAAGTTCACTTTTGCAAGATTGTTCATATTTTTATTAAAATTAAAGTTCCTAATGTTGAGGTAAAAACGCCCCGCTTTCTTAAAAATATCCAGATATTTGACGTTTCCGCTAACAATGATATTTTTGTCTCTCATTTTCAAAAACCGTCCGTGCATGCATTTTCCATTTATTGGGTATTCGGAAGACCGATCATTTTTTCTTTTTCCAAGTCAAATAAACGTATTGTTAGAACATGAAAAAAACAAAGTTATTCGCTAAATTAATAATACCATTTCCTAAATGTTTTAAAATTTCAGATTTTACTTTTTAAGGTTTAAAACTGATGCTTTATTTAATTCATTTATAAGCACTTTGCACGTTAAATTTAAATTAAAAAATGTATACAGAATTCCATGTTAATGTAAGAACTAACATAAAAGTGTATGTAATACATTTTGACTAACAACTGAAGACAATTTTAAAGAGATAGCTAGGGAAATCCCCAAGTTATTATGCAGTTGAATCAATATTGATCTTGATTTTAACACAGTGTAGGTAGACAATAACCGTTTAATACAACTATAAGTTTTTCATATTTAAAAGGTTTTGCACAAGCTCATATTTTAGAGTAGTCAATGGAAGAAAATAAGTGTTCATATTTTGGGGTGTTCATATACAGTGTAGCCTCGTTGAACGCAACCCTCGATATGCGCAACCCCTCGCTTAAAGCAACACCCAATTTCGTAACATTGGTGACTCTGTAAACGCAACTTTTCAAAAAACAAAGTCTCAGCAAAACAAGTAAGACTTGTTTTTTTTTTTGTTTGGTTTTTGATAAATAAATTCAAAACTAAAACGTGTGGATGTAAAATCTTATGCTTAAGTGCAATAGTCTTACTGATTTACCGGTATTCTAAGAATAACATATATTTTGTGGGTATTAGAAACTGCTTTGTTTATGAGTGGTTCTACAATGGACAGTGGAGAAAAGCTGTCCCTTAATGGGCCGAATTATCTCATCATATAGCTCTTGAATTGTTGCTTGCTTATCGACGTACACCTTTTCTGTCAAATAACACTAAAGAAAGAAAACCAGCGGTGTCAAATCAAATGATCTTGGCGGCCAATTGACATCGCCACCACATGAGATAACACGGCCATTGAATTCGTTGCGCAAAAGAGCCATTGTTTCGTTAGCTGTGTGGCACCGTCCTGTTGAAAGAACATATCGTCCACATCCATATCTTCCAATTCGGGCCATAAAAAGTTCGTTATCATCCCACGATAGCGAACACCATTCACAGTAACTGCCAGACCGGCCTCATTTTGGAAAAAATACGGCCCGATGATGCCGCCAGCCCATAAGCCGCACCAAATTGCTCTCATTGCTCTCCCTTCTTTTGCAGTTACATAAGAATGGTAACGGGATCAAAAAAAAAAAAAAAAATTATTTTGCTTTTTACGGTTTAAGGCGTACTAAACTGTTTTCCGGGAGTAGTGTTTACATGGGGCTTAGGGTAAATTATGGACGGATCTTCACGAAATTTAACAGCGCGATTTCCAGTCAAATAAAACAAATTTTTGCAAAATCTTGTCTCATTCCGTGCCTTGTTCCAGCATTTATGCTATTTTTTGTAACAAAATTATCAATTTTTTTAGGTGGTGGTTCCACATTTTGATTCATAGCTCTGGTGCTACTGAACCGATTTTGCTGGATTTCAATCCCAAACTGCTTAGGATAACTGCAAGCAATTTTGCACCAAATTTGTTCATTTCTTTTAAGTTGTTCGAAAGTGAGCGTGTTTTCAACAGATGGACAGACGGACATACGGACAGACGGACGGACATGGCTAAATCGACTTACTCAAGGACCCAGAATAAATATACTTTATGGGGTCTGAGATGAATAATAAAAAAGTTTCACACGGAATGACAAACTTAATATACCCTCTTCACAACTAATTGTGGTGGAGGGTATAAAAAAAAAACTATGTGTTTTGAACCCTCTGACAGCGAAGTGGGTATTTAAATACCCATGTCATTGAATCAAACCTGTGGTCACCGTTATTGGCCCAATTTAGCTAATATTTTTTTCTAAAGCAGAGCACACCTAAGGCTATAAGTCACCAAGAGGGTTTTCCGATTTTCCACTCTCCCAATTTTCCAGAGCCGTTGTCGTTCACTTTTTCCAAATATTAAAAATTGCTAACTTGTAAGCCGCTAACTTACCCAATTAAAGGGGGCAACATTTAATTTCAAAAATTTGTTTTAGTAGCCTTATCGTTTCTTTATTTATCTTTAAAAACCAATTTCCGATACCTCTTACCTGAAGTTAGCCAGAATCTACGAAGCCTCTGTGTTTGGGTATTTAAATACCAATCCGTGCTTAATGGGTTAAAACTGCTATTTTTAAAGGACTTAAACATAATTTTTTATAAGATTATCCCTTAAATTTAACTGGAATAAAATGTTAATTTAGCATCGCTTCCGTTTGTTTTTAATTGAAATAATAAAAATATTTGGTTTATTGTAAAATCATGTTAAATTAACAGGAAACGCTGATCAAGCAAAATCATTAATAAAAAATATTAAATTAATCTTGTTTTTATTGATTTTACAATGATATTTTTCTGTGTGCAAAATTGTACCTACCCAGTAAAAACTTTGCCTACTTTTTAAAATGAATAGCTTCTTTCACTCATTATCTAGTAGCGTTCTTATTTATAACTACTATAAATACTTCTATAACTTCTCCACATAGAAAAAAATACGAATGTTAAATTAACATGACGAAATGTAGATTGACAATCACAGTAAATTTCTGCAAAAGTATGCGCTTTATTTAAATTTATCATTATTTCAAATTAATTTTATATGAAATATTAAAATAATCTTTAATCACGTTTATTTAATATTATTAACTGTTAAAATAACATTGTTCCATATTGAATCCATAAAAACCTGTTTTATATTAAAATTAAAAGTTTATCTTGTTAAATTAACATGCATACATACTTAATTATCAATTTTTCAATTAACATGGCGCAATGTTGATTAAAAATCATTGTAAATTTCTGCAAAAGTATGTTCTCTATTTAAAATTACCATTGTTTTAAATTAATTTTAAATGCAAAATGTTAAAATAACATTATTCAACATTGAATCCATAAAAACCTGTTTTATTTGTTTTGTATAGAAAAAAACTACACCATAAAAAGAAAAACATACATTTTGTATTTTAATGTTTAAAACATGTTATAAAAATAAGAAAATTCCAGTATTCTTTTAGATAAAATGATACAGTTAAATAGCACATCAAGTTTTTAAAGTAGAATGATAACGAAAATCATATCGGGCCATTCTGCTGATGCCGCTGTTAACAAAGGGGAATACAAAGTTAGTGAAACATGTGTTACAGGGGTAAGTGTTTTGAATTATTCTTATATAAATGCATATGTTGTCTCTGAAGCTTCTTCTCAGTGTTATATCATAATCAAACCAATTTGATTCTACATGAAATTCACGTTGTTTCAACTTGAAATAACTTTCATTCAACGTGATTCGGATTTTTATTTCAATATAAATGACATTTTGCTATAACTTCATATTGAAATGTTAAATTAACATGAATAATAGTTATTTTAAAAGATAAAATGTTGTTCGCAAGTTATTGTTAAATCTTATTATATTAACATGAAGTAACTATGAAGCAAAATCACAGCCGAAAACGGTAAAATCAACCTTGTTTTCGACGATTTTACATTGATTTTTTTCCTGTGTTTTATTTTTCAGATGTATGTAGGTTTAGATGTGCTCATTTTGGGACAGCCATTGTAAAATTCACAGGTTCTTTCAGTAGTATTTTTACTTTTTCCTGAGTACTTAACACATTATTTTGTAGCCGAAGTTTTTACTGGGTATATAGACTCTTAAGAATTTTAAATTAACCACACCCTATTTTAAGGGAATAAATGAAATAAGTGTGGAGATGTCACAGAATTTAAGGCATCCAATGATTAAGGAAAAAATGCTATTATAGCTTATCACTTTACTTTAGACCATTTATTATGCTTTAGTAAAGTGTGTTTTTAAGAGTGTAATTTTAATCAAAGCAAATGTTTTTCGAAAGGTCATCACCATCAGAAAATTATTTGGGGTATATGACCACCGCTGCTGTTCTTGACAAAGCGCATTCTGGACAATGATGCCAATGGATTTAATTAATTGGAAAATTAAGCCATGCACAAAAAAAGTAACGATGGTGTCTATCAGTGCATGAATAAATGGCTAATTTTGAAAGTACTTAAGGATTATTTTGTAGCGTTGTTCAAGCGTGAATCTTTTTTTCCCTCAATATTTATTTATTGAATCTTCGTATATTAAATATGAACTTACAATAACTAATCGAATCTTATCCTAGTACATTATTTGTGTCCAGCCAATGCCAGACAAAAGTTCGCCATCACGGTTCACATATGTATATGTATGCTGCATTGTCTCTTCTTCTTAAGCGAGTGCGGACGCCATGATTTAAAATATTTCGAGCAAGTGGATTTGGGTGTTGTTCAAGCCTTTTTAAATATTTCACTGCATATTTTGTTATCAGAGTTTTTACTAATGGCGCATTGAGATCCTATTGGATGCATAGCACCAGATTGGCTTTAAGATGCAGTTGCAAAGTAAAAGCTTGCAATCGACTATGGACAGAATTTCGTCCAATAAGCCACTGAATTTGGATGGCTCTTAGTTTCATTTGAGTTATTTTTTCTTCTATATGGCTTTTCCACGTTAAACGGCGATCTAAATGTAAACCAAGATATTTTACATGCGAATGTTGAGGAATTATTTGATTATTGATTTTAATAAGGGGCCATGATTCCCGGCGCAAGGTGAATGTTGTATGTACGCATTTTTGCTCATTGACCATTATTCTCCACTGTTTAAGACATATTTCTTGTTGAAATATATGATCATGTAAGTAACGAGATGCTTCATGCCGGTTTTCGTGCGCGCTTATTAAAGCTGTATCATCCGTAAATGTTGAAGTTTGGCTGTAGTTGTTTGAATCTATTCAGCATTATTTGCCAGAGTTTTTTGATCACGATTGTCAGAAAGTGACCACAGTATGACTGGTCAGGATTATTTGCCGGATATTTTTGCGCACGAATGCCAGAAAGTGACCGCAGTATGACAGCTCGAACAATTTTGGAACTGCTATTGATCTTAAAAAATACCCTTTATTAACACATACATACATCTATGAGTGTATAAAAGCTTTAACTAACATCTCTTCTTAATTTATTAGTGTGTTAACAAAATAATTAATATTTGATTGTCCTAATTAAAATCTTCACAGTTGAGACATACAAATGTTTGATAATTCCAATCAATATAAATTCCGTTTTGTATGTAACTTAATTTGTAATTCGAATCGTAAGTTTCAAATAAATTATTAAGTTAACAAAGTGCTTGTGTGTTTGTGTCAGTAATGGATTAAACTATTTTAGATGTTAATGATTTGTTGTATTCGACAGGTTCCAACAGAGATCTTAATGAAATAAAATACAATTAATTTAAATAATTAACAAAATATTATGCAGTTCATTTTACTTGAAAATTATTAAAGGAAACTCTACGAATATATTTAATTAAATGGCAATTTAAGATTTGAAACTAAGTTTTTTTTAGAAAGGCTTATTAGAGTTTTGGTTAGGTTTTGTAAGACTTTAAAGAAAACACATTTTTTAAGCTCTATGTAGATTTTAAAGTATAGGCTTGGCTGTGAAGAACGGAGTACATGCTCTCAACTTACGTCCAGTAGGAAGCAGATTAGAAGAGTGATCTGAGTGATAACAGGGCACTGGCCTGTATGGAGTCATGCAAAGAGAATGAGTCTGGATTTCAATTACTACTGCAGAATATGTTATGACGAGGAGGAAAAGAAAGCTTCGTTTTAATTTCTTTGTAAGTGTCCGAGAATTTGGGTCATAAGGGAGAGGTATCTAGAAAAACCAAACTATCTTAGATAGAATAAAGGTTGTTTCTTATCTACATTAAGAATTATAATTGGTTTAATTGTGCTGAAACGCATGTTGAGTAACTGTTTTGGAGGAAGGGCATTGGTGCTGGATCAGCTGTCTTTCGACCGCTGCCCAAGGAACTTAACCTTGATATTGATAATAGAAACTGAATAACAGCTACTTCTAAATCAAACAACAACATTTTAATGTCGTGCATCTTCATATCGCACGTGATCATTAACTCAAAATTTGATAAATTAAAGCAGAAGCAAAAAATCTCAAAAAGTTGACAAAACAGCCTGATATTTTTACAGCGATAATTGAAAAGTTTTGAATTAATGCTCTCGTAGTTTCTACAAAAAGAAATCTAGCTGTGTATAGAAACCTACACCCAGAGAAAAAACATGTTTAATTATGGTCACCTCCAACAAGACTATGTTTAAATAAAATTTAACCATATTATGTTTAATTTAACCATATTATTGTTAACGACAACCATATTATGGTAAAAATAGTCCTTCATCAAGAAGCCACAGCCATAATATGGTTGCCTCCGAACACATTATGGTTAATAATAACTAAAATATGTTTAACACTTATAATAGCATGGTTGGTTTTCAACCATAGCATGTTGCCCTTGAAAAAGAGGAAAATACTATTTTCAATTTACAAACAAATTATTGTCATATTTAACCATAGCATGTTTAGAGGCAACCATAATATGGTTGTGACTTCTTGATAGGGGACTAATTTAACCATAACATGGTTGTCGGTGACAAAAATATGGTTAAATTAAACATAATATGGTTAAAATTTTCTTTAAACATAGTATTGTTGGAGGTGACCATATTTAAACAGGTTTTTTCTCTGCGTGTATGGAGTAAAAATTGCCATATTTTAAAAGAAAACTTAAGGTAAAAACACGTAGGACAAACAAACGTTGAAATGGGCAAAGATAAGTGTTAGGTACGAACACGATTGAGTTGTAGTTTTTTAATTCTTGTATTATGATTAACAACTTTGATATATTGCGGCGAAAAAAAACCACAAAAGATTACAACTCAACACAACCAGTTGTTTTAATTACAACTCAACTGAGGTGAGTTGTGAACCGTAACAGGGGCCTTTTCTTTATCTTTTCTCTAATTTTTAGACAAATATTAAATATTTAGATAAATATTAAATCTGTATCGCTTGGAATAAACATACATAAATTGAAATAAATTTCTTTTTATCCAGAATTCATGAATTTGCATAAAGTTTTTCTTTTTACATTTGCCTCTATTTAAGACATGAAATAATAAATTTAATATTCATTTGTTTACAAACTTGGAAAATATATGACATTTATTTGATTAATTACAAATTACTATGCAAGACATATTAAATTGTTTTTTTTTTGCAGTCACAACATCTAAAAACATTTCCTTCTTTTCTGACACTTTTATAAAAAGAAAAAAAAATTCTTGTACTTTAAGGTCTAATTTGGCACATGGTCTGGTAGATTTGAGGACACAATTTTTTTTTTCCTTGAGATAGCAAAATAAACAAGTGTCATCACACTAAATGCTTTTTCATTTTCTTGTTATACCCTCCACCACAATTAGTTCTGAAGAGGGTATATTAAGTTTGTCATTCCGTGTGAAACTTTTTTATTATTCATCTCAGACCCCATAAAGTATATATATTCTGGGTCCTTGAGTAATTCTAAGTCGATTTAGCCATGTCCGTCTGTCCGCCTATCCGTCTGTTGAAAACACGCTCACTTTCGAACAACTCAAAAGAAATGAACAAACTTGGTGCCAAATTGCTTTTAGTTATCCTAGGCAGTTTAAGATTGAAATCCAGCAAAATCGGTTCAGTAGGACCAGAGCTATGAATCAAAATGTGGAACCACCACCTAAAAAATTGATAATTTTGTTACAAAAAATAACATAAATGCTGGAACAAGGCACGGAATGAGATAAGCTTTTGCAAAAATTTGTTTTATTTAACTGGAAATCACGCTGTTAAATTTCGTGATGATCCGTCCATAATTTACCCTAAGCCCCATATAAACAATACTCCCAGAAAAGAGTTTAGTACGCCTAAAACCGTAAAAAATAACGCTAGCGTAACAAAATTTGGTACGTCACAGTTTTTAAGGACTAGAAATGACACTGTGAAATTTCGTGACGATCGCTCGATAATTTACCTTAGGCCCCATATAAACCCTACTACCGGAAAACAGTTTAGTACGCCTAAATACGTAAAAATTAATGCAATCATAACAAATTTTGGCTCGTCACTGTTTTAAAGGACTTGAAATGACGCTGTGAAATTTCGTGAAGATCGGTACATAATTTACCCTAGGCCCCATAGAAAACCTACTCCCGGAAAACAGTTTAGTCGCCTAAAACCATAATTAATAACAAATCGCCACAGTTTAAGATAATAATAACATCATACAGATATTAATTCTTAAACATTCGAACAGTCGGTGGAGGGTATCAAAGATTCGGAACAGCCGAATATAGCACTCTAACTTGTTTTTATATTTAATTTTATATTTATAAACATTTTTTTATTTAACTTCTGAAGTTATTCTTAGCTGTCATATTTGTTGCTTTGTGTTTTTCTTGCATTTAAAATTAAGTATTGTCAAAGTGTTTTCATGTGGAGATCTTATGAACATTTCATAAAATTGTCAAGTGGCTTATGAAACGAAGCAGGAACAAGATTTTAATAAACCTTAAGAAAAAAATATTTATTTCTGCCTCTGTTTCAAGTGAAAACTTCTTTAATACACCTTTTTAAGTAGATGGTAGAATGCAAGTGTCTACACTTAAAGAAAATTCAAGGAGTTATTTTTAAATGAGGCTAGAAAAGTAAAATTATCTAATAATTGTTTGTGTTGCAAATTAAACTAAGCAAAGTTTAGTAAGAACATTTTTTTAATTAATGCGTATATGGATGGGCATTTCCCCAGAATGGTCTACCAGGATGAAAATATTGATAATCATCGTCTTTTATTGTTTATTATTATAAAAAAAAGTCTATGATTTTATAACAGAATGGTTTGATAGCATATCTCAGCTGTTTAACTTGAGGAAATTGCGCTGGAAACTGGAAAATTTTATATTTTCTACTTTTAAAGACATTTTTATATACTTATTTTATATGCAAAAAATATGTTATGTTTGCACTCTTTCTTCACAATCTCTCCATTACAATCAATTGTAAAAAAAGTATTATTTTTTTTTGTTAAGGAAATTTTGAGATATTTATGGGAAAATGCATGGTGATAACAATAAAAACATATGGAAAAATCGTACTTTCGCGACCCGTACATACGCGACCGGTACATTAGCCAATTAAACAAAAACCAAGAGAGATATTTTATTTTGTAAATACTGGAAGGAGACCTACATTAATACCTTTTTAAATTAAATTAATCACTTTTGAATATTTCGTTCCATTTTCCAGATTTTTAGATTTCACTACTGTCAGCCAAACCTGACTTCTATTTTGCGTACGTTCGTGACAACATGTTTATAGCCATTATTATGAAAAATTAAACTCGATGAAATCCATCTTTTGCACTAAACATACAGCTACCCAAAAACTATCGAATCGCAAAAAAAAATGCTAGGAAAAGTTTTGTTTTCTAGCGTACGAACGTACGTTCGTTACCCCAGGAAATGCCCATATGCAGTTTAACTTTTTTGTTTTAATTTCTTTTATCATTACAGATTTCCCTGGATTTGCGCGGTACTTAATTAGCCCATATAATGAGAATAATAGCAAAAATTTTATCACTTTTCGTATCGTTAAAGTTTGGTGAAATATTTAAGCGTTAAATCGTTAACAATTTTGACGTGACGTTATTTTCCTAGTTTATCTACAATGAGCGCCATCGTTCTACAACTCAAATTCTTAGTAAGCAATGTGCATAAATGGCCAATTACGGACTTACCATATTAACTTGTTTTCCATTTATTGTAATGAAGTTTAAAGCGATATAAATATAATTATTTTAGATAGATTCATTCTAAAAAAATTGCTTTTGAGCTCTTCGAACAAAAATACACGCCTATAAGAAACAATATGTGCATAAAATAAATACTCTTAAAAGAAAATTTCGTATACAGAAACAGGAAGAAAATCACTCGGGATAAATCAAGTTTATTATGCTTAAGTTAAGTACGAGTCGTACTCAAAAATTCAAGTACGAATAACACTAAAACGTTTGCAAAAGAATCCTTAATGGGATTGGTTTCGAAAACTTATCTCGGAATTTCTTGAAATAAGTATAGAATTCCCTAATCAAGTAAAAAAAAGATTAAACTTTTCATTGTGTTTAACCCTCCGGCTTACGCATGTTTTAATTTTCTATACACATTGAAAAAAGTTCTGGCAGACTCATGTGTACCACGAAGGGTTAAAAAGTAAATTTGAACTCTAACTTCACATTTAGTTTATATTTTTGGTTAAATATGTACATGAGATTTCTAAAGTAAAAACCATATCGAACATGATGTGGGTGTTTTATCATTCTTTAAGGTGTAAAATGGGTAAAAATAAATCAATCTTAATTACTTTTTCTTTCCAATTTTTTTAGGCTTGTTTCAAGCACGAATTCAGGATAAAATCAACTTAATAATTCTTGAATCAAACGCATTTTAAGATTGATTTAATCTGAGTTTTACTTAAATCCATCTCAATTCAGGATAACTTCAAGTACGAAATCGGATTAAAACAATTTATAATTCTTTAATTAATCTTTCTGTACTCACCGTACTATTAATACCGCTTCGAATTGATTTCAGTACGGATGGATTGATATTTCTTTTGAGTGTTTACTATGTTTCATGGCCAACACATTATTTGTTTTCTTTCCCACTTTTGACTTAAAAGTAATTCACCATTAACATGGTATCAGAACTAGTTATATGGTTATGTTTACCACTAACAATTGTACGTTTGCGATAGCATGATGCTTTAGAATTATTGTATACATCTGAGATGTAACAGTAAATATGTCTAAGATCTTTCAATATTGACTTTCGAACAGTCGACTTTCCAACCGTTGATAGTATGTTTTCCTTAATCAGCATGGAAGGATAAAGTGTTTAGCAACATCTGAAGATTATAAAATTAGTTTATAAAAAATAAAAAAAAACTGCTTGGGTAGTTTAGTGTTTCAGTAAATATTTAACTAAATGCAAGATCTGCCGAAACCATCGCCACTGTTTTCAAATGTGTGCAAGCGAATCCGAAGTAGTCGATTTTACCATCGGTCAAAGTCAGCCTGATTGATGCGCTATCGTCATTAAAAACTGGTAATTTCGGATGCGTGCCACCCAGCAAAGCCGTAACGAACATTTGTGCGACAATATATTCTACACATAATTGCATCTATAGTTATTTAAACTGGAGAAAAAGTTTCGATAATATTTCACTTATTCCTTGGCTGCATTAATACGATGACTTCTCAGACACGTCTGGTTTATTCTTTCTGCTTTGAAAACGTTACCAAAAACGTTTTGCATTATGATGATGTCTCCAAGCATGCCACATTTAATGTCTAATTGTCCAATCTTCGTTATATACGAAGCAAGTTTTTAATGGAGAAACGTAAAAGTTTTGCTTACCATATCGCTTACTTAGGACATGAGTTTTATATGGCGAGTTCCACTTGGGTGAATGTAATGATCAGATTTACACACCGTTACCGTTATTCAGAAATATGCTATCTTACAAACCTGCTTCGTACTAAGGGAATATAGGTTAATCCTTTCCGTGTTTTTGTCATATATATATTCGACGTTACATTGTTCTCTGTTTCTATGCGCTTGAACGATATAAAAATTTAAAGTTTATTATAATATAGAAATTGCATTTGTTACTTTATTTTTGAGCGGAGATGGCCAAGATGAAAACTAAAATTTTTCCTGGCTTTAGCACCATCATATTACCTTAAATATAAGTTTTAAGATTTTTAGCTCGACTTAAATTATTTTTGACCCGGAAAGGGTTAATTATAATAATTTTTTTTTCTTACTTCTATCTTTTAGTGTTGCGCAAAACACAAACATTTTTTATTGGGTATTAACAAACATGAAAACTCATTTCGTTTTTGTTTGGCGACCCCTCTTTCTCTTCTCTAACACGATCGCCAACTAAGAAAATAAATGTATGTATTTGTTAGACGTGTCTGATAAGCCATCGCATAAATGCCGCTATTTTTTATTTAAAGTAAAAATTTAAGGTAGATGCACCACCGTATGTAAATTAGATATGGGCAAATCCCAGAAACAGTCCACCAGCCAAACATTTTTCAAATGAATTTTTTTTTAATGGAATAAAGGACAAGATGTATAATTTCATTTTTATATTAAAAAATATGTATTTCAATGATCATTAATGCAATAATTTTTATTAAATCCTACCCCACTACTGATTTCTTAATGTTCAACGTGAATTTAGCATTATTTTAGGTGATTTTTGTGCTTAAAATAGCACTTACAGCAGACTTATCAATATATAAATTTCGTTAAAAAAAAGTTGATATTCATTAGTTAAGAAAATAGTTTAAGACATGCAATTCATAAAAATATAATTTGTTTTGTTAAAATAAATAAAATATGATAACAAAATACTACTGGAAAAACTGTAGCGTGCGTCACAAAGGGTTCACGGCTTTTGTCAAATAATTACAACATATTTTGGCTGCGAATAAGTGCGTTTAGAATTCTCTTATAGTCATCTTTCTTTTAAGAATTAGAGGAATTGATAAGGTATACATATCATGCCAAATTCTCTAAAAATTAGGAAAAAGCACTTCAACCTTTGAAGCTACTTCCACTTTTTGTAGCGTGCGTCACAAAACTTTGTGATCAATTATTTCGCAACAAATACTTGCTAAGAAATTATGATATATGCCATTCGTAAGTACATATTAATGTCACTAAATACTATATATAAGTTGAAGCTATCTCTTTTGAAAGGCAAAAAAATTTTATATATCAATCAGAAAATGCGTGCGAATGTAGCGTTCGTCACGCAGGATTTGCCCATATGTATGTATTTTCATTGATTTGGCATGCTTAAATCAGCGATCATCACGCTATGCCCCCGGGGCCGAGCACTTTTCGTCAATTTCACACACACACACACAACACGAAGGTTAACGAAACAATTGTAAAAGCCATAATTTTAAAAAACAAGAACAAAACACATAGTTAATGTCTCAAACGAGTAAATCTATTTTCCTCTCTTTGCACTCATACACATTTTTAACTGTCTCTCTTTGTGATGACCGCTGCACTGTGGCTGAAAATTGAATTTCATCGGCCAAAAGTCCAATTTTTTGTCATCGAAGATTTCAAAAATTTTTATGCCATTCGATAGCAAACATATTAGAACTAAGGTATCCAAAAAACTAGATTAAAATATTGATAATTGTGGCTGTGGCATGCTGCTGGAAACAAATATTTTATGTTGTTTTAGAAAAAAATTAATTTTTGTAAATTTGATCAGAACTAAATTATGATTTCTCGCAAACCGTTATCAATAATGGGTCGAAATTTTTTTTTGTTATATTAGTGGGATAGTAGTCTTTAAAAAGTGGTTCATTACATCACTGTATCTTTTATACCTGATGTGTTATTAAATGTTTCCCCAGGTTCTATATTTTAGTTAAATCCGAATTTTAGAGGAGTAGAACTTGTTAGGGTCAAAATGGGTTAAAGAGATTTTAGTACCATCAGAAAGCTAAAAGTGTCCTCTTTAACCCCATATATACTTGTTCAACTGTTTGGAACTGTCTGTTGAACACTTTTTTCATTTTAATGAAATTACTCGCAACATTTTTTTTTTTTGTTGCTATTTTTATTTAAGCTGCTCATATGACTGAAATATAACACAAGGGTTTACGAACGTTTTGTTTTGAAAAATTATTTTGCTTCTTATGAACGGCTGAACATATTTGAATGAAATTTTAAACTGTCATAGCCGGATAGCTTTTGAGTTGAATTGAAAGAATGGAGGGTCGGGAGTGTGACTTGCGGACCTCTAAAATTGGTAACCTCGGAATTTCAAACTTTTAAAAAATTCACCAAAAATATTTTATGGACTTAAAAAAAAAATTAAATTTAAGGTGTGCTACAAAAAATATGCTTAATTAAATTTAGGTTATCTCCTTTGCCTTTGGAGATATTCGGATAAAACGGATTTTTGGCTTGATTTTATAACGGTTTTTCTAGTTTTTTAATCGGATGGATTATGTTTTATGTCAAACTCTTATCAATAGTGGGTTCAACATTTTTTATATTGGTAGTTAAGCAGTCTTCAAACAATGTAATGTTGTATTACTGTACCGAACATACCTGCTGTGTTATTAAATATATTTACAGGTTCTATATTGTAGTCAAATTGAAATTCAGAAGTATAGAATTTATGAGGGTCAAAATGGGTTAGAGAGATTTTACTAGCTGTAGGAAGGTGAAAGTATCTACTTTAAACCCAAATGCACTTTTGTACCTGTTTGGACCAGCCTATAGAACACTTTTTTAGTTTGTGTAAAATTATTTGCAACATTTATTTTGCTCTTTTTATTTTACCTATTCATATGACTGGAATATAAGTGTACCAAGCCAAGTTGTGCTAGGTATTTTATATTATATAATTACCAATACCTGTGGGAATTTAAGCGTATCCTACTTTAGCCCAATTTAGTTTTTTATTCTACCTTATTATGCTACTTAGGAACACAGTATAACGCAAGCTATGTATAAAAGCCAGTGGTATTCGAATAAAATCTCAGTTGTTAAAATATATCTAAGCAATAACAATCTAATTTTTAAACATCTATAAAAATGGAGAGCTTCAGCTATAAAGAATTATCCGAAGAGTATTTTAAAAATAAAAAGGAGGAAGATGTTTTAAGTTACATTGAAGGAAAACTCAATTTATATTCCTGCAGCACTGAAATACGATCGGAACTGCAAAATAAAATAATCGATTTCGTCAAAAACTTAAAAAAGCGGTTCAAACAAGTTGGATGGAGTAAACCTAGATTTAACAACAGTTTTGCAAACTGGTTAGATGGCGAACTCAGTGTCCAGATATCTTCAGAAGGTACAAATGAAAAGAACCTTGGGAGGCCAAAGAAATCACTTGAGAACTGTAGCGAAAGATCTAAAAGGCGGAAGCTTAAGGATATCAACGAAGACATCGGAGATACAAGTATTCAAGAAGCTTTGCTATATCAACTGCGATCACAAAAAGAACTCACAAAAGTCGATATTATTGAAAAATTTTTTATCGCTAGTCCCAAGAGAACAAAACGGATGCTTAAGATTCTTTTGTCCTTATTGTTATTTAAATAAAAAAAGAAAAAAAAAAAAATTTTAAAATTTACACTTATTTATTTTTTTAATCAAAAAAGTTTTCTAGTGGAACTGGTTCCAGTTGAACCTGTTGTAGAGTTGATAATGTAGAAACCTATTCACAAAATGAGCATAGGTATTATTACATGCCTATACATTTTTTTTAAAGGTATAGTGGCATATACGAAGCGAATGTATATGCATATAAAGGTAATATGAATACGAATTTCTCCAGAAATATATAAAAATATTTATATTTTTCAAAAGAAAACATTAAGTGTATGCTTGTAGAAGCAAATTATAGTCAGTTTGACATTTTCACTCCCATATGCCCTATTCCAAATCAAATTTTTCAAACAAAAAAAAAAAAATTATTTGAGTAAAAAATTCTAATAATTCAGCACACCGATTTTTATACATTTAGAACAGTAATGTTTTCTAATATGTCCATTATTTTCTAGAAAATTCTGAGCAATATCGAATGGTAAATTATATTGCCTTTATTGAACAAAAAAAAAATTTAAAGCCGTTTTCCGGGATTGGGAATTTGGGTATTTGTTTATCAAAAATGGGGATGTTTTTCAGTCCACTGTTTTAAGAACTTTTTAATCTACATAACTGCCAAAACTCATTATGATACCTTTATTCATGTTCGATTTATAGAATGTCAAACATTAAAATTATTAAAATATAGTGTAAATGAATAAAAGGGCTTTCAATATGAGTAAAAAATAATATTTTTAAGGTTTGACATTCTATAAATCTGACATGAACAAAGATATGCTAACGAAATTCGGCAGTTATGTAGATTAAAAAGTACTTAAAACAGTGGGCTAAAAAAAATCCCACTTTTTTAATAAAAAAATACCATAGTTCTCAATCTCAATCATTAGCATTTTCATACTAAATGCTAAAAAACATCAAAAGTTCAACATTGACCTTAAATTTCTCAACAACTACTGAACGGATTTTAACAAAATTAAAACTGTAAAAAAGTTCAAGAAGTCTTCTCTCCTGTAAAAAAAAAATTGCAAAATTACCTCTATCGGTTCAAAAGTTACAGATTTTTGGCCGATGAAAAACGATTTTCAGCCACTGTGCGCTGGCTTAAATTGAAATGACAATGTATACGTATGAGTAGTATTTATATGCAGTTCATTATCTGCAAATATAACTCATACGTCCAGTATGTAAATATAACTACACCCAAATATTACTCATACGTGCAGTAGTTCATATTAGTACTATTAAAAATACATACTTTTTTGTCACATCATATTAATTTATTTACTTATTTTTCCAGGTGTAGACAACAAATTAAAAAACTTTCACAGTCAGACAGAAGTTTATCCCACCTTGAATTTTTGTATTAAGAAGAGAAAAGGCTTTTTTCTTTATTAAAGAAAAAGTTTGTATATAAAAAAAATATTGTATTAAATAAAGCCAACTTTAAAGTTATTTTCAATTAGCTTGAACATGTAAAAGAATGTCTAGTCTTTTTAAAAGAAATGTAAATAAATCAAGGGAACATACGAGAACATTTTAAGAAACCCTTTAAGAAGAGAAAACAGCTTTTTCCAGTAGATAATTTTTTTATATATTGCAATGATATAATTCACCATCTATTATTTTAATTTCTAAAAGAAGTATTCATTTGTATTTGTTATAAAATTTTCTTAAATACTTTGTGTAACTTCTTCAGGATATAAAAAATCTGTATTAAATATTATTTAATGATGCAATCGTTTGTTCTAAAACAGTAACGAACGCCCAGTCTTGATGTTAATTTCTTACCCTAAAGTATATTAAAATGAATACACCCAGAGAAAAAACATGTTTAAATATGGTCACCTCCAACAAAACTATTTTTAAAGAAAATGTTGAACATAATGTGATTAATTTAACCATACTATTGTCTCCAACAACCATATTATGGTTGAATTAGTCAACCATTAAGAAGCCACAACCATATTATGGTTGCCTCCAAACACGTTATTTTTAGTAATAACTAAAATATGTTTAACACTTATAATAGCATGGTTGGTTTTCAACCATAGCATGTTGCTCTTGGAAAAGAGGAAAATACTATTGTTAATTTAAAAACAAATTATTGTAATTTTTTACCAAAACATGTTTAGAGGTAACCATAATATGATTGTGGCTTCTTGATAAAGTACTAATTCAGCCATAACATGGTTGTCGGTGACAATAAAATGGTTAAATTAATCACTTTATGTTTAAAATTGTCTTTAAAAATAGTTTTGTTGGAAGTGACCATATTTAAACATATTTTTTCTCTGCGTGTAGATTTTTTTATTAATATTTATTTTAATATGCGTGATGATATAATTATCTTTAGGTCTAGACAAATACTATACACACTTGAATCACACATCATCGATTTCTTTTATTGAAATCCAATTAAAGTGTTAATTACATTGTGGAAAATACCCCATATTATATAACAAATTGGAATGCCTTGAACAACTAAATTCTACATGCAAACTTCTGTTTTACTGGTAACGATATTTGGAAAACAATGCATGCAAACATTTAAGGCTTTAATAAATACTTTTATTTTAAACAAAAAGTAGAATTCATAAACATAACAATAGCAAAATTAACCAAAAACATAAAAACTTCAAAGGACATAATTGTACATACAGTACAAAGGAACAAAATAATTAAAAATTGTATCAAAAAAATTGATATTTTAAAAACTTACTGCCTGTTTTTAGAACACGAGTGTAAAGCTCGTTCGCTTAACTTACATTTAAATTGAAAAAAAAAAATTGTTATTGATAATCTTTCATTCTTGACCGTGGCCGGAGCTCGAACCCTGGCCGGCAGGTGAGCATGACATATTTCGATCGCAACCACTCGATCTCTTCAGATGGATTTGACGTCTTACACTCGCAGCCTTCGACGACTGCTGACGTCAATAGTCAAACATCAATCCTTAAACCAAATTTTATTTTAACCTTTGGTGTATCGATTTTCTGAATGATTATTCATTTTTAATTGATTTTACATGTTTTTTCCTTACTTCTGCCTTCACGTACTTTTTGTCAAGAATTCTTCTTGAAGTCCAAAGTACATTTTTTTTTTTTTTTTTTGAAATTTTGTTTTAAATATGTAATTCAAACGAGTGAGTATTGTGCTCGTGTTCAAAAAATAGGCAGCGAATACTTAGTTAGCCAGCCCTAAGCACCGATCTCAGCTAGTTAATGTCGAGGCATTAAATTTACTAAATTTTCTGTCATATTTTTGTTGTGTCTGCCCATACACATTCAACCTTCTATATATCTTCTTAAGGGTGCAAAAACGCTGATTGTGGTATGGAGTTGAGTTGTCTGGGATCATAAAATATGCTTAGGACAATTGTCTTGCTGAAAAATTTAGTTATTTCCCATACGTAAATTTTCAACCTATTGTTTCAAATGTTGTTTAAAAATCTATTTATAAAGTTATCGGTCTATTGTGCCTTTAATAAAAACTAAACTGAAACATCCAGATGCTGTCATTGCTCTCCAAACAGTAACGCTGCAACCTCTATGTTTGAGGATAACATTGTTTGCATCAAAGACTGTGTTGTGTTTCCTATAAACTTTGAAACGGCCATCGCTCTCAAAAATACTTTATTAACTCTAGTCAGTAATAAGACTCATTTCCAGACTTGTTTCGTATCCATTTTAATGTGTTTAAGCAAATTTAAGATGGAGTTTATGGTTTTTGGCAGATATTTTTTAACGCTTAACCGGGCTTTTAAAGCCATATTCTCGTGCAAACCTATTTGAAAAACTTTTGAGTGGACACTCTATTTAAATAATTTTTCAATGCAATAACTTTGAGGACTTAATTTCGAATCTGTATTTACTTCTTAAAGAATACTGCTAACTTCGCGCCATAATAGCTTTTTTGCCCGGTCAGATCTACACCTACCTCGGAGAATCCGATATAGAGAAAATCAGATATAGAGAAAATATAATTATTTACTTACCTGTTACACATGCTTGCTTCACTCTTTTTGTATTCACCACTTTGGTTACAGAAGAAATCTCAATTATTAAACACTAGCAGTATGTCAACTACGGTTTTCGTTATCAAATCATTTTCGCCCCAAATCGTCGCAAACGTGTTCGAATGAACCTTCCTATCGAATAAAACTTCGAGACGTATCAAAAACGAGATTGGGGCTTTCAAATCAAAATTTGTTTAAAAAATTTAATAGATTTTTATGCTTGTATACTAATGCTACTTGCAGGAGTAAAATGAACAAATATATATACTAATGGCATAAGGCACTTTTCGGCCCAATTTAATCAACAGTGTTAATAGTGACACATGAAATAGTTGACTTCGTTTTATTTATGGGTCATTTTATAACGGCGGCTTGCAAAAAATAGCAACAAAGCAACGCAAAAATTGCAAAAATGCGGAATACTATAGAAATTTGGAAAATTTTACAAATTCAGAAAATTTTTAAAAATAGCAAAAATTTGCGAAAGCTTTTAATATATGGAGGGCTCAGAGCTGAACCGAACCAAGTCATAAAATATATCACGTATATGTATTTCAAATCTGGTGCGAAAATCTCCGCAAAATTTAACTCAATCCAGTTCTGTAATGGGGTAAATCAAAAACAGTTTCATTCCTAAGGTAACGGTAATAAACCCAAGTCAGTGGCTCCAGTAATTAATGGCAATTTTCTTACTCAAACTCAATATATTTTCGAATTTTCTTTTTTGACTTGGTTCGCTTCAGCTCTGAGCCCTTCATATCAAACAAGCCATTAGATTGATTGAAAGTCCCTAAAACTACAAAGAATAGCAAAGATTCGATAAAAAAAATTTAAATAAGCGGAAATTCGCAAAAACAGCAAAGTCTAGTATTTAGTAAAAATTGTTTAAGCTGTAAAGAATCAGAAAATTTACAGAGAAAATCGCTGCGTTGACAAACATGGCTAAAATTCGCGAATAATCATGAACTTGGAAACAAACCCTTAAATTAACTTGAAACCGCTTAATCGGCTTAAAAAAAGTTGTCAACAATTAACAAAAAAAATATTTTGCAAAAATAGCGAAAATTCGGGAAAATTTTTAATAATTCGAACAAGCCATAAAATTGATTAAAAGTCCATGAAAGTATAAGTAATGGAAAATATGCTTAAAAATGCTAACAGCGGCATAATAGCAAAGTCTACTATTTATTAAAAATGGTTAAAGCTGTAAATAATCAAAAAACTTACAATACAAAAATCGCTTCTATCGGAAACATGACTAAAATTTGCGAAAAATTGCAAAACTGAATGTTATTATTTTTTTTTCTTATTAATAAAAAAAGTTGAATACCTACATTTTTAGCTATTTGTTGAAGAAATCTAATAAATATTCCAAAAAAATGTGTATTTACATTTTTTGTGAAAAACACAAAATGTTTCTACGCAAGTTTTTAACCTATCGAATGACATTTCGAGTGAAGGCATTCGATCGACGACTCGTTATCGAATGATATAATCTCAAATTTCGATAGAAATTTTTTGATAACTAATGACCCGATTTCAAAAAGTTAAATTTCGATCAAAGTCACTCAATCACGACTACGACGATCTGGGCCCTGTTTTTAAAATAAAAATCAAAATTTTCGCTTTGAAATTTATGTTGAAAACAAAAAAAAATTTGAGTTTTGTTTTAATTGTTTTTTAAATGTTATTTCCCAAGCGAACATTCTTATTTTTATTCCAAAAACATTCAGTTAAAATTTGATGTATTAACCTAAATAATTTTAATAAATAGAATTTGGGAATTTGTGCTTTTTATTTTAATTTTTAAACATAAAAATAATGCATCTTATTCGGTGGGGGCGGGGGGATGCTTTACTACCATGTGAGATAATGTCATGATGGCTTTAACTCTCATTCAATAGGGAGATCATTTTTTCATTTGAATGGGAGATAAAGCCATCATGGCCTTAGCTCACATTAGCAATATTAGAAAATGGCTTTATCTCTCATTTCAGTTCCGGAGACACTAAAGTTAAGTATTGAAATCTGGCTTCGCATACTTAAGGCATCGCTGAATAAAGTTTTTCTGCGGGCGTCACAAGAATAAAAAAATGTTTTTCAATGATAACTAAGGATTTTCCCTTTTACAGAATGTTTACACCATGCATAACAATTTTCTGAAAAAATATGGCTTTATCTCTCATTTGCGAAAAAATATATGGCTATATCTCTCATTTCGCAAAATTGTTAATATGATCTTACCTCTCAATGATTGGGCAATAAGGCCATTAAGGCTTTATCCCCGGCAGGCTAGCTGGTAGTGAGCTAGTCTTTCAACCCCGGGGTCGCGGGTTCGATTCCCGCCAGAGACTCTGGTTTCTTTCCTGCAGACAAGCGTAAAGCTTCGCTGGGATTTGCATAGGGAATTAAAAAAAAAAAAAAAAATTCTATTGAGCAAGTAAGCCATCATGGCCTTATCTAACATGGTTTTAATGCACCCCCCTCATATTCTTCCTATTGAGTTGTAATTGTTTCTACACAAAACAAGCAAATTGGTTTTTACTTAGTTGTGTAGTGTTGTTGTTATTTTTACAACAAACTTTAACAACACACGCGTGTGTACGCATATTTAGTGGTATGACCAATGAAAATTGAAAGATTTATTTAACTTGTGCTAAGAAATTTTGGAATTGATTTTCAAAAGTGATTTGGATTGTTTAAATACGACGTGTACTAAACGTATACTAGTTGGAAAATAATTAAATTTTGTGTGACAATTTTCTTTCTCTATACGTAAGCGTTTTGCTGTTTGTGCCTTCTACCGTCTTGAAACCTTATAGCATTATTCTTAATTGGAGAGGACAGATACATATCGTCACCTTAAATCCGTTAGGCTGTAAGTGGAACAACATTTATATCGATTGATTGATTATGGTATACATTTTGCTTAACTACATCACAATCAACCAAAAAGTCAATTTTTAAGTTTTGTCGATAACGCTCTTTTAAATTTTATGTGACGATATACAGAGATTATTTTTGCAATGTATTAAAAATTTATTTCTGTTTTCTCATACAAGTTAATTCTTCAAATGTTCTTGACCTTAATTATATTTCTATACTCGTTAATGGAACTTTTAGGGGTAAACTGGATATTATGTTTATGGTATGCATGTATGTATGTTTTTTGTTTTTTACGTTTTGTAGGATTTAGGTTTATTTTTGTCACGTGTTTCAGTAGCAGTTGGGTATTTATTGCATTTAAATATAAAGCATTGTAAATTAAAGTGTCAGTTATTTGTCATGATTTCGATTAAGATGAATTTATATGAAATATGAACATGATGCCAAGAAAACAAAATCAAACATGACATTTTTACACAAACAATAAATGTTATGTTTCTGTAATGGAGTTTGGTGGCTTCTGTAAGCCGTTTCAATAAATCTGTTATTTTGTTGAAGGTATTAAATATAAATTAATTATTTAAAAAATTTTGCATTTGAAACGCTTTAAATAAAGTTATGTTAGTTATGAGAACATTTTTTAGTCACTGCTGACAACAATTGATTTCTATTGACAATCACATTTTATATTTTAAGGCGCTTTTAGACTGACGTCAAGTGAACTGACTTTGTTGAAGTCGAAAGAAAATTTTGCAACGACTCAACGTAAAGATTACAAATGTTGGCATCTTGCCGAAAAGAGGAAACTTAAATAATTCAAACGTTGATAAACAAGGTTCTAAGAACCAAATTTGAAACAAAATGTCATTTTAGCTTGAAATTTGTCAAAAAAAAATTAATTTTAATTTTGTTGAAACAAGTTTTTGCCGCTGATCTTAAATTTTTTTTTTCAAATCAATCAAACAAAAAATGTTTAGAAACGTCTTAAAGTTAATGCCGACATCGACGACGACTTCCAAAATAGCGATATATATACTTTAAACGTCATATCTGCAAATTTTTCAAGAAATACATTTATATGCCGAATTGCCCAGTACTTTACGCTTTGAATTCATTTACGTAGCTTAAGCTTCTTGTATTTTTCAAATAAAAAACGGCCAAGTATGTTAAGATATGCGATTTTGTCGCGAATTAAAATATTTTTTAACGCCCATTGCGCGACAAGTTGCCCGGTTACCTTTATGGAAGATACGTAGAAAACAAACATTTTCTCCCTAAATATCTTGTTAAAATGCTGTAAAATGTGCTTGGCAAAAGAAAATAAATTACTTACTTAGCTGGCACCACAACCCCATGCACTTCGTTCTTTTGTACGTTGCCTCTAGTTTAAACCACCAGCGATTTTTATGTCTTCCCAATTTACACATTCTTTCATATAGATTCTCGAATATCTTCTGGAGTATCGGAACTCTAGGATCCCTTTAAAAAAAAAATTACTATTGTACATATGGGCAAATCCCAGAAACAGTCCACCAACCAAAAATTTTTCAAATGAATTTTTTTTAATGGAATATAAGACTAGATGGCTCCGTGCAATAAGTCCCAAGAAAAAAAATGAAATTAGACCCAAACATTTTTCATACAAATGTGGGAGTAATTTCGTTATGAAATAGCTCCCAGCCCTCTCGGTTTTATTTATTTTTTTTGGAAGTTATTTCATTTTTTGCCTGGGAGTTATTAGTCCCCGAAAAAATTAACGTGGAAGTTATTTCATTTTATTTTGGTTTTCGGTGTTATTTCATTTGCTGTGGGAGTTATTTCATTTTTTGTGGGAGTTTTTTCATTTTCAATTATTTGCAATTTCTTAAAATTGTTTAAAATTTAAAACGGGATATTTCAAACTATTTGAATACAATGACTTAAGTTTATCAAAGAAGAAAATTTTGCTAATTGCAATTGCAGTGTCTTATTGTTACCGGCTATGCAGTGAAGCTTTAGTTAGCGAAGCCGGTGTTTGTTATACCATAGATGAGGTAATCCTTGTACCCGGCGTGCTTAAATTGCAGGCAGTTGCCATTGCAGGAGGTCAGGATATAATAAAATGCCCCATTTTTTTGGGTCTTATTTCATTTCTTCTCGATGGACTGTTTTTGGAAGTTATTTCATTAATGTCTTTAGGAGTTATTTCATTATGAAATTACTCCCAAAAGTTGGGGTTTGTTTCATTTAAGACTTGGAAATTATTTTATTTTTTTGGGATTTATTTCTCTTTTCCAGTTTGGGACTTATTTCATTTATTTTGGGAGTTATTGCACTGGGACTTATTGCACCTGGGAGTTATTGCACGGAGCCGACTAGATGTATAATTTCAGTTTTATATAAAAAAATATGTATTTTAATGATTATTAATGCAATAACTTTTACCAAATCCTACCCCACTGCTGAGATCTTAATGTTAAACGTAAATTTAGCCTTATTTTAGGTGATTTATGTGTTTAAAATAGCACTTACAGCAGACATATCAATACATAAATTTCGTTAAAAAAAAGGTGATATTCATTAGTTAAGAAAATAGTTTAAGAAATGCAATTCATAAAAATATAATTTGTTTTGTTAAAATAAATAAAATATAATAATAAAATACTACTGGAAAAACTGTAGCGTGCGTTACGTAGCGTAGGGTTCACGGCTTTTGTCAAAAAATCACAATACTTTTTGGCTGCGAATAAGTTCGTTTAGAATTCTCTTATAGTCGTCTTTTGTTTAGGAATTACATTTTGTATACCTTATGATCCAAAATTCGCTAAAAATTAGGAAAATGAACTTTAACCTTTGAAGTTACTTCCACTTTTTGTGGCGTGCTTCACAAAACTTTGTGATCAATTATTTCGCAACAAATTCTTGCTAAGAAATTATGATATATGCCATTCGTAAGTACATATTAATGTCACTAAATGATATATATAAGCTGAAGCTATCTTTTTTGAAAGACCACGCAGGATTTGCCCATATCTCTTTTTAAGCCAACGGCTCAAATTTCATGTCAATTACATCCAATTAGTTGTTGTAGTTGTTTCTTTGGCCACAGTGATGAATTTATGAATGTTTTTTGTTAAGCTAATAGGGCCTAAATTTCTTCAATGTAAATTAAATTCAATTTTTAATTATTTATTTAATTATTACATTTTGTTCCCTAGACTTAGATTTAAAAAACAAATAAAATCTAACTAAAAACACAATCAATTATGTTACAAAATTAATTTTGTCAGTTTTTTTAGAGTATAGAAAATGTTTCCCTTTATTTTAATATTGAAATGTAGAGAATAATATAATTTTTGCTTCATAAATTTTGTGAAATATTTAAGTTTCATGTGAGGAAAAATAAAACTTCTAATATTTTAATCTGGCTTTAAATCATCCTGAGGTTTAAGAAAAATGGAAAAACCCAAAAGTTTTATTATAAACGCACACAATTTAAAAACTTTAATACAGTTTCATTTGGCACGCATTTTCTTTTGGCATCTAAAATGCATGTAAGACTAACATTTACGTCATCATGAGAAAGGAGTTTTCTTTTATTCTTAAATTTAGTAACTATATTTCCTTCGGTATTACAAATATATGAACATCTTTGTAACATTATACCATACTGGTGCAATTTTAATTTCCTCTTAGGACCTTTTTTATTTAAACCGAAAATTTTCCATAAGATCGTATATAAACTAAGACAGTAATTGTCATAGATAAGAAATTTGTTAGTCAATTTTTTTAAAAAGTATTGGAAGTTAAAATAGGGGACTTATTGAGCCCTTATATATGTTACCAAATAAACTAGATATGCAAAAAATATATGACCTTAACCGTACGATGCATACCCAACTTTTTCTACGAGAACACACACCCGGGATACGTTTGTACCTACTAGCTTATTTTGGCTTTTCTTATGTTTAAATGGTCCAATTTAATTTTTATTTTTTGAATCGTAAATAGATATTTTAAAAATGATTAGTATTGTGGTTATTTTGTTGAACTATTTATGGTTTTTAATCCAAATTTTTTTTTTTTTTTTTATTTTTTTTAATATTTTTAATTAGGCTTAAGTTCATGAAATTTAATTTTTATTAAATTATTTTTATGAAGAAAGGAATTTTACAACATGAAAATTAATTAAAATTGTTATTGATAATCTTTCATTCTTGACGTGGCTCGGGCTCGAACCCTGGCCGGCAGGTTACCATGACATGTTTCGATCGCAACCACTCGATCTCCTCAGATGGATTTGCCGTCTTACACTCGCAGCCATCGACGACTGCTGACGTCACTGGTCAAACATCAATCCTTAAACCAAATTGTATTTTAACATTTGGTAGATCGAAATTTGCTTTCCTGAATGATTATCCATTTTAATTGATTTTACATGTTTTTTCCTTTACTTCTGTTTTTTCGTACTTTCGTCAAGAATTTTTCTTGAAGTCCAAGTACATTTTTTGTTTTTTCACTTTGTCTTTCTCTTTTCTGTTGACCTTTTTCAGCACAACTTGAAGGACAAATGTACACATAGAGCTCGTGCCTTAGCTTTAACAATAATTAGTATTGTGGTTATTTTGTTGAACTATTTATGGTTTTTAATCCAAATTTTTTTTTTTTTAATATTTTTAATTAGGCTTAAGTTCATGAAATTTAATTTTTATTAAATTATTTTTATGAAGAAAGGAATTTTACAACATGAAAATTAATTAAAATTGTTATTGATAATCTTTCATTCTTGACGTGGCTCGGGCTCGAACCCTGGCCGGCAGGTTACCATGACATGTTTCGATCGCAACCACTCGATCTCCTCAGATGGATTTGCCGTCTTACACTCGCAGCCATCGACGACTGCTGACGTCACTGGTCAAACATCAATCCTTAAACCAAATTGTATTTTAACATTTGGTAGATCGAAATTTGCTTTCCTGAATGATTATCCATTTTAATTGATTTTACATGTTTTTTCCTTTACTTCTGTTTTTTTCGTACTTTCGTCAAGAATTTTTCTTGAAGTCCAAGTACATTTTTTGTTTTTTCACTCTGTCTTTCTCTTTTCTGTTGACTTTTTTCAGCACAACTTGAAGGACAAATGTACACATAGAGCTCGTGCCTTAGCTTTAACAATAATTAGTATTGTGGTTATTTTGTTGAACTATTTATGGTTTTTAATCCAAATTTTTTTTTTTTTTTTATTTTTTTTAATATTTTTAATTAGGCTTAAGTTCATGAAATTTAATTTTTATTAAATTATTTTTATGAAGAAAGGAATTTTACAACATGAAAATTAATTAAAATTGTTATTGATAATCTTTCATTCTTGACGTGGCTCGGGCTCGAACCCTGGCCGGCAGGTTACCATGACATGTTTCGATCGCAACCACTCGATCTCCTCAGATGGATTTGCCGTCTTACACTCGCAGCCATCGACGACTGCTGACGTCACTGGTCAAACATCAATCCTTAAACCAAATTGTATTTTAACATTTGGTAGATCGAAATTTGCTTTCCTGAATGATTATCCATTTTAATTGATTTTACATGTTTTTTCCTTTACTTCTGTTTTTTCGTACTTTCGTCAAGAATTTTTCTTGAAGTCCAAGTACATTTTTTGTTTTTTCACTTTGTCTTTCTCTTTTCTGTTGACCTTTTTCAGCACAACTTGAAGGACAAATGTACACATAGAGCTCGTGCCTTAGCTTTAACAATAATTAGTATTGTGGTTATTTTGTTGAACTATTTATGGTTTTTAATCCAAATTTTTTTTTTTTAATATTTTTAATTAGGCTTAAGTTCATGAAATTTAATTTTTATTAAATTATTTTTATGAAGAAAGGAATTTTACAACATGAAAATTAATTAAAATTGTTATTGATAATCTTTCATTCTTGACGTGGCTCGGGCTCGAACCCTGGCCGGCAGGTTACCATGACATGTTTCGATCGCAACCACTCGATCTCCTCAGATGGATTTGCAGTCTTACACTCGCAGCCATCGACGACTGCTGACGTCACTGGTCAAACATCAATCCTTTAACCAAATTGTATTTTAACATTTGGTAGATCGAAATTTGCTTAAAAATAATTTAATTAAAAATATTATTTTAAAAATGTTCAATATTCTTAATCAGGCTTAAGTTCATCAAATTTAATTTTCATTAAATTATTTTCATGAAGAAAGGAATTTTACAACATGAAAATTAATTGAAATTGTTATTGATAATCATTCATTCTTGACTGACCTGAGATTCGAAGCCAGGCGGCTGGTTACCCTGACAGAGGGATTTGCCGTCTTTGGCCGAGGCCACGCAATGAGCGGCTAAGCGTCAAGAGGCTGAGCGATGAGCGTCAAAGCGTCAAGTTTGAGCGGCAAGTGGCTTATTACTGAGCGTCACTTCTGAGCGGTTAGTTGTTAAAATGCCATTGTAAAGAGTGGCTTGTTCAATGTTATTACGCGAAAATCGTATTCATAAAAATGTAATGCGTTTTTTAAGAAAAAAAAATTGCAGCCTGTTCGTCGATTTCGATCGAAGACTTCGTTCGCTTAACTTACATTTAAAACAACAACAAATTATGAACAAGTAAGAAAGTAAAGTCGGTCAAGCCCGACCATATGGCACCCTACAACACAGTATTAATATACAAATCAAATCAGTATTAATATATACAAAATGCAAAAAGAGCGAAAGATGTGTATACATACACAAAAAACAAAGAGCAAAAGAGCATAACCCTTTCAGACCCAAGCTTTACATTGCTTTTAAATTACCCATAATCATAAAAATCAAACAAAATATTTTTGTATTTTGTATAAGATAGACCCATAATATATTCCTACAGGGTCCTTTTTGGCAAACAGGACATCGCACAATTGTGCGGTCTAGGTCAATATCTGCAAATAATCTTTGAAATGATAAAACATAGCTTGGAACTTTTCTAGCGGTTATTAAACTTAAAAAATGCAGATACTTTACTACCTTATAAGAAATAAAACATTTAATCAAAGGAGTTTCAAGTTTTTGTTCTATCTACTAATTTTTCTTACAGGATCCTTTCCACATTTACTTTTTCCCCCTATGCTAATCCCGAGGAGATCTACGCTTGTCTGCAGGCGACCAGTCTACGGCGGGAATTTAAACCCCCGCACTGATAGCATATCTCACTACTAGCAATTTTACTGACTATCACTGTCTATGTGTCCTTCCATTTCAAAACAGCTTCAATTTCGATATTGGTAAATTGGGATATTCGCCCCGACTCATTTCTTTGTCCAAAGAGAATTTTACACTATATTTGCCATACTTGTACCTGTTGCTACCAACCCATCTGGTGTAATGCTTCAAACAGTAGTATTTGTGTAAAAAGTCGGTCCGAAATATATATTAATGGATATAAACGGTCCATGATCAATACCCCAATCTTTAATCTACAATATTTAAAAGTTCACTAAGCCAACTCTTGTAGTAGCACAGACAAGATTTCTCAGCCCAACGGATTGTGGTTTGGCTTAATTGCTTCAAGATATCTTCCCAAAAAAATATAATCTGCCCATCAATTAAGTAATTCGAGATTTCTGTTGCCAAATCATAACACCATATTTTGGTTAAACTCTCCAAAACTTATTTGTCGAGTGTGGTGTGGAGTTATCTTCAAAATGTGCATATGAACGGAGCTGTAAAAACTTATCGCGGGACATGGAGTAATAAACGGCAGTTATTTTGCTTCCATTCGCCCAGTACATTCTTATCGCAGGGTAAAATTGAGACACCCCATCATGATCGCGCACCAGTCAAATCTTTTTATATCTGCTGGTACGTCACGCCATGACCAGTTTACTCAACACATACATACATTTTAGTTTGTTTCACAACTTCCTCGGTATATTTCTGGAAATAAGCTTTCAAAATTTTGTAATGGTGTTATGAAAGTTATCGGAAATAATAAACTTTTCAATATAACGTGCCTGTTTGGCATTTTGGATCTTAAAACTGATGATAGTTACGCTGTATCTGGGTGGTACGATGAGTATGATTGCTTAACTGGTGTAGTTGTTTGGTCAATCGTGTTAGGGAAAGTGTTTGGATTACATGAGCTTTCATAACTTTCTTGTGCATCAGCATTTACATTACAAGGGATCCATGTTTCATAAGTAACATTATCATCAACACTGATGTCAGCATCTGAATCGTTCAAAATTTTTAAAAGTGCCCCAACATCATAATTCCCCTGTAAAATTATTAGGTAGCACAAACGTGAGCATAAAACAAAATGTCATGTTGTGTCTGATCATCACAATTGTGCTATCTGTATTTTCTTGAGCGCTGACTCCTTGTTACTATGCACAATATCAACACTAAAGAGCCTAATTGTTGCAAATACCACTACTAAAACTAAAAACGTATTTCAATATTACTAGATGACCCGTGCGAATATTTCGCACCATAATTTTTATCAATGAAAATATTAATTTTTCAATTTCTAATTATTTTTCGTCGTTAGTGTTAGAAATAAGCTTTAAAATGAGATATCATTCATTAAATTTGATGAGGTGGTATGGGAGATATTTGCAACCGACAAAAAAATGGGCTTTAGAAATAATATATATGATTTTACAAAAACACTTTACTTGTGAACGCATGTTTACACTTGTGGAGAGACACAATAAAACATAAGCTGTAGTTTTTTATTTCTGCTGGTTAGTTTTTTTCTTTTTTTTTTTTTTTTAAACAGAAACAAGAACTCACTCATCATTGCTTGCCGGTTAATAGACAAAAAATTATTATTTCATGAATTTGAGGCAAACAAAGGCAGACCGCACAATCGATTCAGTTAGGTCTGAAAGGGATAAAACCAACAAATGCAAACGTAAACAAACCAATACAATGCCACACATGCAAAGCTTTCAATGTAGTGGTGCCCATACTTGCTAATGTGTCTATATTTATCAAGCAAGGGGAATTAAGCCATTAATATATAAATCTGCCCAATATAATTCTGCCTTATGTCCGTGAAATCCTTTGATTTGCTGATGCAAAAAGTTAACACCAACTTGACAAAACCAAAAAATAATTTCTCGGTCATATTTTTATTTTTAAAATTTGGTAATCTGTCTTGCCATAATAGCGGTCGGCTATGTACAGCTGAAATAATAAAGTCCACATTCACTTTTGCAATGTTTATTCTTTGACGCTCAGAAAACAACTAAAAAATAGAACAAGTTTTATTCCTGAGCGAAGACGCTTAGCCGCTCAGAAATTTCGCTCACATGCCGCTCATTGCGTGGCCACTTCAGTAGTATTTCATATGTTTTAATTTATTGACGCTTATCACTCAGCCGCTTGACGCTTAGCCGCTCATTCCGTGGCCTCGGCCTTATACTCGCAGCTATCGACGACTGCTGACGTCAATAGTCAAACATCAATCCTTAAACCAAATTGTATTTTAAGCTTTGGTAGATCGAAATTTGCTTTTTTTTTGAATGATTATCCATTTTTAATTGATTTTACATGTTTTTTTCTTACTTCTGTCTTCACGTATTTTTGTCAAGAATTCTTCTTGAAGTCCAAAGTACATTTTTGTTTTTTCATGTTTGTCTTTCGTTTTCTTGTTGACCTTTTTCAGCACAACTTGAAGGACATATGTACACATAGGGCTCGTGCCCAAGCTTTAACAATAATTAGTATTGTGGTAATTTTGTTGAACTATTTATGGTTTTTAATCCAAATTTTCAATATTCTTAATCAGGCTTAAGTTCATCAAATTTAATTTTCATTAAATTATTTTCATGGAGAAAGGAATTTTACAACATGAAAATTAACTGAAATTGTTATTGATAATCATTCATTCTTGACTGACCTGAGATTCGAACCCAGGCGTCTGGTTACCCTGACATGTTTCGATCGCTACTACTCGATCTCCTCAGAGGGATTTGCCGTCTTACACTCGCAGCCATTCATGTTGTAAAATCCCTTTCTTCATGAAAATAATTTAATGAAAATTAAATTTGATTAAGAATATTGAAAATTTGGATTACAAACCATAAATAGTTCAACAAAATTACCACAATACTAATTATTGTAAAAATGTTTTAGTTTTGTTTCATACAAATATTCTCCATGGTTCAAAAGATATAAGCAAAAGAGTGCATGCAGGCAACTATTATTCAAGTTATAAACAAGTGTTTGTATTATTTAAATCAGTGTTTGAAAATAAACAGTACATTATTTAACGTTCGGCTCACACACCCAGGAACGATATCTATTTTTTAGTGATTGTGTAGACATACACAACCCTTAATGCCGTTAGTAACTATTTTCAAGAAAGAACGGAACATAATACATTTTATAATGTTCGGTTCTTCGTTAAAAAACAGAACAATTGTAGTGATACTGTAGACAAACATTATATTTTAATGTTCTTTAATATTTTTTTCGTGTGTGTATTTTGTTTTTGTAAAAATGTTTTTTTTTTACCAGCCAAAAGGGACGAACATTAACGAGCCGAACCGAACACATTGAAGTTTGTGGATTTTCAAAAAAAAAAAACCGAACGGAACTAAATGTTCACATCTTTTGTTGAGTTTGATAAAAACAGTAATATTTTTGTGTTCGAAAGATGACTAACAGGGAAACTTTATTTTTTTTATGATTTTGTACACACACACTATTAGCGTTTGTGTTTTCCACAAATATACCGAACCGAACATTAAAAAACGATATTTAGTGTTTATTTTCGAACACTGATTTAAATATTCTAACGGTTGCCTTTTGATGTTGTTGTGCATTCGCCATTATTAAGCTGATCACCGAGTACACAACAACAATAATTCATAACTTTTATTTTTCGAATAAAATAATATAATTTAAACACACTATAAAATGGTTTGTTGCCTTTTATTTTGATATTGACTGGTGTGGCACAAACGTATCCCGGGTGTGTACGTAGGTGTCGATTTTGGAAGCTCGTAGCTCCTGAACCACTGAAACGAATTGCATCAAATAACCTTTAAACAATTAGACATTACTTATGTTTCCTAGATCCAAAATCTCTATTCCTTAAGTTAAGACGTTCCTGAGTAACAGTACTACAAAATTTGCAAATGGATACATTTGTACCCGGGTGTGTGTTCTAGGGTTAAATTGGAGCGCTTCTCTTTTTATAGCCGCCATCTTAAAAACATTATTCCGAAAAGAATTTTTACTTGGACTAGGTAAAAAAATGGACGTACTTAGCCGAACAAAACTTTGTTAATGAAAATCTTTTGAGCCATAAATTTCCCTTCACCGAAGGTCATTCTGTTCTGCAATATTTATCCTATAAAGTATATACTTACATTCTGGGTCCTTATGAGTCTGTCCGTGTATATGTTGAAATGGGGTTTCCGAAGACCCCAGACATGATAAAGACCAGGTTGTTATATTTTTATGCCACATATACTCCCTTTAAGTTTGCTATTAAAATTATGTCAGATCGGCTTATAAATGACTGAGTTATAAGCAAAAACTACGACTGCTTCTGAATTTACCTATAACTTCCTTGCTGTTGGTTTTTTTTAATATTTTCTGTATGTCTGGAGAATGGCAGGAGGCGATGTTGTCAATACACAATATCCAACAAAATATGGGGGTAATCAAGGAAGGGGGCGTCGTACAAAATATATAAACAATGCCTAAGATATAACAAAAAAAAAAGGTAAAAAAGTGATCTCTATGTTCGGCAAAAAAATTTTTTTCGAAACCTCCTTGCAAAAATACTTTATATAAGTTTGTGTACGTCGCACTTTTTTCCTTGCAAAATGGTACGTACGCTCTACTGGGCATGCAAGATAAAGAACTTGCAAGCTCAAAACATTCTTATACACTTTAATTTTAAGGGTTTGACAGCACATACTGTGTAACTCGAACACGCCAACTATAGTTATACACTCACAGGTATTTAGCATAATCCGAATGTCTCAAAGTGCAGGGGAAAACCCCTGAAATACGTTCTGGTTAAATGGATGTTATTTGTTTGATAAAATTTTTATTTTCTATTGCATTTAGGTTCGCGGGTACCATGTCGTTCAGTATAAGTTGTTTTCTCTCGTCAAACACTTAAGAGCTAAACGTAATAAAAACTATTTCTTATTTCTCGTCAAATATTTTAAGAAAGTGTTTATGTAGGAGTTATCAATGTTGTGTTTGACTGTCTTTGTTTCAAAACAACACTTTGCGTAATTTGAGCGATATCGCATTATTCTTTTTCTTTTACATTGTTTTTTTTTTTGTACAGGGAATTGCTAGAAAGTTTTTTTGATGTAAGTTTTTACACTTGACAGCAATATTTTGTTTTCTTATTTCTAACTTTTACAGTAGAACACAATATACCTACGTATGTATGTATTTCAGTATTAGAACATGTACTTAAATTTAAAAATTTACTTAAAGATATGTATAAGAAGAGTTTATTGTTAATATTTAACCAACATTTCTACAGACTGTCATGCTGACGTGTAAAGCTGAGAGATGTTTTTATAAAACAAAATTTTTTTTGGCAATTAAATTAATTTCTTGATTTTTTTTTCAAATTTTATTGACAGCAATTTGCTTCTTTGTTTTCAGGATCAGAGGTTCAATATTTCTAAAACCCCTTTCATACTAGACAAGTAAATTGCGCAACTCCTGGTTTGTAGACATCATCGGTAAGGTCGGGGTAAGGAAAAAAAATTTTGACAGGCTTAGTTGTACTCGGCAAGTAACTTGCGCAACTAACTTGCCGAGTATGAAACGGGTCTAATAGATATTGCCTTAACAAGTTTAACATTTTTATTTAATCTTTTATTGCTTCCAACTTTATTGTTTAAGACTTAGGACTTAAGATGTAATTGGTGTTATACTTAGGCCCATTTCCACAACTTACCGATAGCTTAAAGTAGACTTTAAATGGCCTTATAAAAAGTGTTCTATTATTAAAACTTTACTTCAACCTTAAGTAAACGATAAAGTAGATTAAGGTTAATCCTTCCTGGTAGGTTAAAGTAAAGTTGTCATAATGGAACACTTTTTATGCGGCGGATAAAATCTTACCTTTAGCTATCGGTAAGTTGTGAGATCGGGCCTTAATCTCTTAATGTTATATTTGACAAATAACTGCAGAAAAGTAAAGTTATTTTTTCTAATTTTTAAATTTTCATGTTTTAGGCGCGAAACGAAGGTGGAAATATTGAAATGCAGAATTATAGCTGTTGTTATTTTGCATAATTAGGTATTTGTATTGTTTATAATTTTTCGAACTTTTTCCTCTCCCGGGAGAGCATTTAGTTTTTCTTTGATACCTTGAAACTTCCGGGAGTTTTTTGTAGAGAATAATATGAAAAATAAATTAAGATGTAATTAGTTATTTGCACTCGATGGTCGTTTATGCAACAAAATTTGTTTAAATAGAAAAGGAAACTTAATCGCTGGTAATGCTTGGAAGGTCCTTCAGATCTAAGAGTCCAACAAAAGTCATTCAACGTGCTTCTAACTGCCTGTTTGAAAACAAAAGCAAATTTTGGAATGTGGTGTTTGTTTTGAATGTTGGTTTTTTGTTATAAGTTGGTTTTTTTTTAAGTTATTTAATCATTTTTTTTTAATTCCCTATGCTAATCCACGCGAAACTTTACGCTTGTCTGCCGGGGTTGATAGACAAGCTCACTACTAGCTAGTCTACCGGGGCACTCAAAAAACAAAAGAAAAAAAAAACAAAAGAAAAGCAACAACAAATTTCTTTATTTTATTCGCAAGAAAATCAAAAAGTAAAGAAAGTTGCCAATCCAGTTTTGTGGACTCGATAATTTTCTGACTTTAAACTATAAAAAAAACTGTTAAAGCTAGTTAAAATTTTACTTAAAATAAACTCCTTTTAACAAAAGTCATATTTTTTCCCTAAAAAGCTTAAAAACTTATCGATACTAGCAATATTGAAAGCATTTATTTGAAAACTTTTTTCTTTTTTAGTTTCAAACATAAAAATAACCTTTTTTTTTAGACACATTTGCATGTTGTCTTCGACTTTATGGAAAATAAAGTTAAAATAAAATAGAAACTTTACTCAGCGGTTAATATTGAAAGGACCGCAAGTGGAAGGCCTCCATACTACTTTCTAAAAGATAAGATTCACTTTGCATGATATCTGCCTTCAGAAGAATGCATTCTAAAGGTATAAACTTCTTTTTAAAAGACCTTCTGAAATATTCAGTACACATTTGCTACTCCCTTCTTTGAGAAGGGAGAAAGGAAGTTATTCATTATTATTTATTTTTATGGGACCTTCCTTACACTCTTCTTTGGGAAGGAAATAAAGTTGATATTAAAGGCAGTGTAGAACGGCTTGCTCCCAATGACAACCTGTGTAAAAAGTAAATAAGTATGGAATGCGGCTGTTTTCCTAGATCCGACACAATGCAAGGCATTAGTAGGGGTCATCCCCTGAGTGCTGGTCCTAACAGAAAAAAAGAAGGGCTTATGACTGCTAAATAAGGCCTTCTATTAGGCCTCTTTACTCATTATAGCTACCGCTAGGTAAATTTGTTAAATAAATACACTTAAACTTGTATGCATGCAATAACTGCAATAACATTTTAAAATATAAGGGAAGTTCGTAATTTAAGAAAGAAAAATAATTTTTCAATAAGCATTCATATTAGATGTTAATATATATTTTTGATTTTAAAGAAATGAGTAGGAACTTGTATATTTTACGCCAATAAAAACACATAAATTTAAATTTAAGAACTAGCTACACCCTAATATAACAACTATGTGACAATTTATATAAATATTTTTTATGGTAGTACTTATATCTAAATGAAAGTATTTAAAGTGTAAAACATTTAACAACAATAAAACACACACTCACAAAAAAGCACAAAATACTCGTACATTTTACTTTTGTAGTGATAGGGGAAAAAAAGAAAATAAATTGTTGAAAAGTTTTTATGGGGTGTTAACATTGATTTGTGCTATTTAAATTTTGGGCTTATCTTTCTGGTCTAGTGGTTAAACACAGAACTACTTCTACATATTTGTGGTTAAATACAGAACTACATCTGCATACACACAAAAGGAAACTTAAACTAAATACTCTCTAATTTTAAAACATTGTGTAAAACATTTGCACATACAACCTTACAATAGACAGATGACATTTGTGAGTATTTCTAAACTTCCATTCAGCATTTTACGAAAATAATGATCATATAAAATGCAAGGAAAGCAACTGAGACGAATGAAGAAATCGTGGTCTTTGGGACGAATCTAAAAATAAAAATATTTTTGTAGGTGTAAAAAAAAAATCTCAACGCGGTGAAATCTATTATATGACGGAAAATTTAAAAGTTATTAAAAGCTGATTATTTTACGATATTGTAATAGAGAAATATTTAGATTTTACTAATTTTATAAATTTACTCATAAATTTGTTCACTTAGATGAACAATCAGACTGCAAAGTTGTGCAAACGTAATTTTTTGTATGTGAGAATGTTTTATTGTATGTTTTCTTTAATATTTATCTTTTTTAAAAGAGGTGATATTTGATAAAAATTATTTCAAAAAAATTTTCTTATATGGTCTGTAATCTAAGGAAGAGTTCGAAGAGAAATATGTTATTCGAATTCACGGTAAATTTTTATTTTGTTTTAGTCATTATGCAAGTCAAATTATTATGGAAAAAATTTCACGTTTCGATCCAGATTTTGGCTTAAAAAATAAAAAATACAGAAGATTTTGGAATCAAATGTTACATTGCTACGTAAAATTCTGAAAGTACTTTGACTAAAAAATTGTGCCAGGTCTCGCTGAATTATGCCTTTTTATGGCCACAAAAACTACTTCTATTTTTTTCACGTTCGAACCGCTATTTCTTTTGCCATTATCTTTGACCTAAAATCGCGCCCTCCATTAACTTTAGCATAGATAACAGTACTTTCTTATTGCTTTAATTTAAGGGTTAAGAGAACGTAAAAATATTTGTTGTTTAAAATGTTATTGCATTTTTGATGCGTACGACTGTCACGTTTAACACTTTGGAATTACCCATATATAAATTTATTTCTATTTCTTACGCAGACGATCGACGAACAAAACAGTACCAGGTTAATATGTTTGGTTTTAGCTTGGAAAACACAGTAACTTCTTTCTTTAATAATTATTTTATTTAACCTTCGCTTTCATGAAGAATTTTTTTACGTCAACACATAGTATCTACCCGGGTAGATATAATAATATTTTCTTAATTTTATATGGGGCAAAATACAAACAATGTCAAACAAGGCAAAAAAATACTTTATGTAATTTATTTGCTTTTTTCTACTACGAAGAGCTGTGGTGTTGCTATCGTCCATGCATCGAGATTCAGCTGTGTCCGATATAAAACAAAAGCCAGAAATGATTTTGTTTTATAATCAAACCAAGAACAGTGTGGACGCAATGGATGAAATGGTGTCCCAATATACCATAAAAAGGGAAACAACTCGTTGGCCTTTTGCGATGTTATACAACATGTTGGATATCTCGGCCCTGGCAGCATATATGTATGAGGCCGTCAGCTCAAAAGTGGTGTAGGTCGCACTATATTTATTTCATATTTGTTTGGCTTATGGCTTCTTTTGTATTACAAGCAACGCTTTCTGTAAGTGATTGGTAAAACAAGAGATAAACTACCCTAGAGGGAAGCGAACTGACACCAAAGTAGTCCCGTGATAGGTCTTTGGTTTTGGTTTGGAGACCGGTTCTAGTTTTAACACTTTCTATGAATAAGACCTATCACTTTTACATGGGGTTGTCATTGGAGGGGGTCAACTGACGCCATTTGACCAGTCACAAATCTATTCTCAATGGACATGTTTAGTGACAGTTACTAAAATGTAGTATTATTTCAATAAAACAAGTCCAAGAATTAAATTCAAGAGCCAAATTTTAGAAACTCCCAAAAAATGTATCACACCACCGGTGTAGACTGTACTGTAATTCATTACTTTTTCTACCTTTTTGTTCTTCATAAACCAGTTACATGATTGGTTCTCCTTTCACTGGTCATGAGTTCTTTCTTTATGTACCTGTTCTATTTTCACAACTCCCAGGACCAGTCGCAGGGTAGTGTCTTGTTTTATTTTCGCAGTTTTTTATCAATTTGGCGTAGATAAGTCAGGGTATGAAAAATTGAGGCTTACACCACTTTTGCGCGACGTAGAAAATTTATACAGAGCTTTATGAAGATTTATGAAGAGCTTTGTATTTCGCAAATTAGGGTCCGAGCCAAAAGACCAATGACAGTCAAGAAGATTGCCATCAAGACAGCCGTTGAATGTATTTTAGGTATATTTTTGAACCTTTTTGAGTGGAAAAATATTTAGTTGTTTTTATTATTACTGCATAATCATTCTCTGTATCGAACTACGAAGATAAAGAATTTGACACTGATGATGTCCCGGAACGAGATGCAAGTTGGCGCATCAAACAAAAATGTTGGTGCTACATATGCTGCCATTGTTCTAAAAGGAAGAGAGCTGCACGACAAGCATGTGTCAAATGCAAAAAACCCGTATGCGTTGAACACAGCTTCACCCAGTCAAAGTGTGAAGATTGTCATATGGGCCCATCTTCATCTTCTCACAATTTGCCTAAATAAATATTATATACATTCATATATACTTTTTCTCATTTTTTTGTAAATTTTAAATTTCAATAAACGAAAATCCATTTATTCACATGATGTACTGTTTTTCTAAAAGTTTCAGATGATTATATTAGGAAATGTGTCATAGAAATTTTGTATACCTACCTGGGTAGATACTATTAACTTACGTAGAAAAAAAGACAAAATTACAAAAAAAAGTAAGAAGTTCTGCAGTAAAATCATTTTTGTTTGCATTTTCTGCTTAAATTCGAAAATTTGATAACTGACTCGGTGGCATTTTCAGATTTGATGAAAACTCGCTCAGCTATTTGCAAATGAAAGTCGCTTTCTCTACCCGGGTAGTGATTATGAAAGCGAAGGTTAAGTTAACTATAAAACTATTTTTTTTTTAGTTGTGTTTTTGTTAATGTTTTATTTCTTAAATATTATTTATAAAATAATGTTTTTTTGTTAATATAGCGACTCTACTCTTTTTTTTTTTTGCTTTGAGCCAACACTCAGGGGATGTCCCCTACTGATGCAATATATTGTGTTGAAATTAGGAAAATTGGTTATGGGGAAAAGGAAAGAGGGAGTAGTGGTTGTAGACATTTAATTTGAATTTTTCCAAATTGTAGCCGACTGGGAAGACTTCCGCCAGGAGTCTATTCCACATACGGCTAGTTCGATCAAGAAATTTATTTTCTCTGTAATGCGTTGTGCGATACATTAGAAAGTCGAAAACAAACGGATGTTATCTGGAAAGGCAAGTACTACGGGAATGCACCCGCGTCTTGGTGATGAGTTCGCCCATCTCAGCTGAACACCTTCCGTGGTAATACGGATAGAGCAATGCCGCACAACCCACATGCCCACATCCGACGATGCTCCAAAGAGTCAATAGAGTTGGATACCCTACTGTCATTGATGAGCTTCAACGCACTCCTTTGCACCCAATCCAGAAGCTTCAAGATTTCATTTGCGGTCGGATATAGGCGGTATAGGTAGGGGAGAGATCAGACGGAGTGAAGTAGTTCTTGCAGCGTTTTAAAAAACCAAAACACTTGAATGCTTCTTGTGACACTTGAAAGACATGTTGGTTCCAGCGAACGGCACAATGAATTTTCATGCCCAGAACATCAAGAGTGTCTGATTCCTCAATAGCTATACCTCCCATGGATAAAGATGATTCTGACTCCACAAGACGTCTGTGGGTCAACATGCTACATTGGGTCTTACGAGCATTAAAACCGACCCAATTCGCAAGACCCCACTCTTCTTTTTGCTGAAAAATTTGTCGTGTTTTGCTAAATACTTCGTTCGTCTTAGTTCCGTTTCTAGTTTAAGTTTCTTTTATTTTACATGACACAAAATCCAGTCAGCCAGGTTTGCATGCTTTCGCCACATCATGTTCAAAGCAACTCAGGATTTTGAGGCTCCAGAGCCGATTTGAAGATCTGGACTACGTAGATGACATCAGATTACTTACGATTAAATTTACCGAATTGCAGGAAAATCTACACATGTTTGAGCTAATGGCCGCTTAGGTGGATTTAAAGGTAAACTCCCTTAACCCTAGAATGCTAAACCCCGCCTGTCAGGCGCAATGAATGCTCTTTTTATGTTTTTTAATACAATTTTGTGCAAGTAACAGCACGAGCTTTAAAACGACCGCAGTTTTCTATCGTGTGAGCTTGTGAAGGGACATATTGCAAAAAAAAAAAAAATTTTTTGGGAAGGACATATACTACTTAGTGTTGCCTGAGAGGTGAGGTATGAGGTGGTATTTCTCTGACTAGATCTTTTAAATATATTCATACTTTCGAGTACCAGCAAACAAACTCAGAACTTCAAATAATGTAAGGGAAAATGCCAATGTGCAATTTATGTCCAACAAGGAGTGTTTATTATTGTTCAAAATGCAATAAAACGTACTACGAGTGTTTATTATTGTTCAAAATCCAATAAAACATACTGTTTGGAATACAGATCTCAAACTTGCTATAGAAAAAAAGTCTGAAATAATTTTTATATACATACAAAGCAAAATATAAATGATATGATGAAAATTTTTATATTTTATGAAACTTAGTACTATAAGCTATAAGAAAAATGTGCACTGATGTCTTTAATTTTAAAGCTTACACCATTTATTTTATATTTTTCAAAGTTATCTCTTTGTAAAAAAAAACTTGAAGTGCGATTTCGAGTGAGCACTTTATTGACTTATAAAACTATTTATGAACAATTTTTTGTTCTACAATTTAATTTTCCGCCGCTTAAATATAATTACATTAAGAAATCCGCATTCGGGTAGGATTTGGTAAAAATTATTGCATTAATGATCATTAAAATACATCTTTTTTTAATATAAAAACGAAATTATACATCTAGTCTTATATTCCATTAAAAAAAAAATCATTTGAAAAATTTTTGGCTGGTGGACTGTTTCTGGGATTTGCCCATATGTTTAAAAAATGAAAACACTCTAATTTCTAAAAAAAAGTAGCCTCACAGGTGAGGTTTAGCTTTAAACGTTAAAGAGGAAGGTTTAGTTTTCTAGGGTCAAGATGATAACAAGGCGGATCTGATGGCTCCATTGAAGATGCCAGTTCTTATGTTTATGTAGGCTCTGTTATTTCGAAGTAGGGCGGCTCCTCCCAAGACATAAAGAAAAGGCAAAACTTGCGTGTGGCATACGAAACACGGTGTGGAGAATTGTTAACAGTAATATTAACCTCATACTGCTATACCGTTGCGAACCATGAAACGCTTCACCTAAGGATGTCGATACTATCCATTCACTGGTAAACCGCTGTCTACACACGATTATGCGAATCTTTACATATAAGTAACGAAGCGCCTGGGGCTTCTTTACACTAAGCCCTTTAATGGCCAAAATCAGCACTCGTAAATGCCACTGGATAGAACATACTCTTAGGCAACCACCCGGCAATATCACTAGAACTGCGTTAGAATGTAAGCCCCATGCCCAAGGACTCTTTAGTAGACCAGTAGTAGTCTGGTAGACATGGAGGAGGCAGCTTGAAAAAGAAATCAGATTGACTGTACGCAGCGGGGCCGAATTAAAATAAATAGCTATTCATAGGATTGCTTGGAATAACTGTGTAATGGCCCTTTATAGGAATTTCGTTGCAAGGCATTTGATGTCGGATTGAAAAGTCAGCACAAACAATTATTTAGTAACAGCCAAACCGTAAACACCAATAGCCGATACTATAAAATCGGTCTCTAAGTGGCAGTATATATAAAAAACCAGACATGCTTAATGTGTATGACACAAAAGTCGGTCTACAGATTGTCAGTAGTACAAGTAACATAGCCAGTAATAAACAGGTTTCTACAGGGGTTTTACAGGCAAGGCATTTCTAACTAAATAATAATAATAACAGTAATATTTTTTTAAGTTAATTTAAAGTTAAATAATTTAATAAGTTCCATAAAGAAAAAACTGATCTGTAGCCCGTCTTTGTATATCTCGCGTTGTAAAATTTGCCGCATGAAACATGTGAATTGCAACAAAAACAGTTCAGTTATCATACAAGTGTTTTTGTTTATTTATTCTCGCAATTTTCTGTCATTTGAATAATTTTCCAGCTATTATTGAAAAGATGTAAAACGAAAAGCAAAAATTCCCATATTCTATTTGTTAGAATTATTTTGTTAAATATATAAAATTTTTAAAGAAGATTGAATGCAATAAATCATATAATTGAAAGTCCCTTGTAAATAAAAAGCGGCATGTTTTCAAACTTTTCTAAGTACTGTACACGATTCATAGAAATCTTTACTTACCGTACTATTAACGGGGAAAGTTTTGAAGTTTTTAACCAGCTGTATAGCTCGTTTTACAGGGCGACTATATTGGCATTATATATTCATGGAGGTAAGCTGAAATAACAGACTGATTTGCTTAACTTATTTTTATCCCTCGCCGAACTAAAGAATTTGTCAACGCTAAATGACAGAGTAGGTGCAATTGTACATTCATACATTTGTTTCTTCATACTTTTTTATTCCAAAATTATTGAAATAAGCTTTTAATCAGTGTTCGAAAATAAACAGTACATCTTTTAGCATTCGTCTCACACACCCAAGATCGATATCTATTTTTTTTAAGTGATTGTGTAGGCGAACACAACCCTTAATACCGCTCGTAACTATTTTAAAGAAAGAGCCAAACATGATATAATGTTCTGTTCAGTACACTAACAGTAAAATTGTAGTGATACTCTGTAGACAAACATTATGTTTTAATGTTCTATAATGTTTCTTTTTTTACATTGATAAAAAAATGAACAAACAAAAAATTTTAATATGTTTTGTTTGTGGAAAATTATTTTGCTGGCTTTTTGTTTTTTTTTTTCTTTTATGTGTGTATTTTGTTTTTGTAAAAAATGTTTGGCTTTTTTCCAGCCAAAAGGGACGAACATTAATGAGCCGAACTGAACACAATGAAGTTTGTGGGTTTTTAAAAAAAACCGAATGGAAATAAATGTACTCATCTTTTGTTGAGTTTGATAAAAACTGTAATATTTTTGTGTTCGAAAGATGACTAACGGGGAAACGATATTTTTTTAAATGATTTTCTAAGTATAAATTCGTTAGTTTCTATACACATTGAAAAAAGGTCTGGCCATACTCGTGTGTACCACGAAGGGTTAAAAAGTAAAGTTGAACTATTGCTTCTCATGTAGTTTATACTTTTGGTTAAATATGTACATAAGATTTCTAAAGTAAAAACCAAATCGGGCATTATCAAAGTTATTTTCGGGAATACAAAGTTTATTATTAATACGATCTTCGTATGACGTGCTAAATTCCCAGTTTTTCATATTTGATAAATACACTGTGTGTCTTATCATTCTTTAAAGTAAGTTAATCAATCAGAATTATTTTTTCTTTATAATTTCCTTTTTGGTTTTTTTCAAGCACGAACTCGGGATAAAAACAATTTTATAGTTCTAGAATCAAGCGCATTTTTAAATTGATTCAATCTTAGTTTTACTTAAACCAATCTCATTTTCGGATTATTTCAAATACGAAATCGGGATTGAATATGGATAATTTAAGTCTTTGCGACAGAAAATCCGTACTTCAATCAATATTTCTGTACTTGATTTAAGAAAATCCGTACTCACCGTACTATTAATACCTTTTCGGATTGATTTATGTTGATTGATCTATATACAAAATTAAATATCGATATCTGTATTCTGCTAATCGGCTAGATAAAATACAAATAAATACTAATCCTTTTATTGAAAGCGTGAAGCTTTTAAATGTTAATTTGATAAACATTTATTTAAGCGTCTTCCTTATTTCCCTTTAAAATTAAAAAAAAAGAAAATTATATTGTTTTTCCCAATAAGTTTATTGCACAGAATACGAAAATATAAGACAAAAAAATCATAATCTTGTTTTTATTCAGTCTTTTATTCATTAATACAACTTTGTATTTCATAACACCAAATGGGACTTAATTTGCCTCCATGTCCTGTTTTTAGAAATCATGCATTTTTAATAAACTGCAATTAAGCAATCTTTTATTGGTTTTTGGTTAACTCATAAAATTTATACCAAACAATATGAGATAAGTTCTGAAGTATACTAAATGGTTTATTAATCATATTTTATTAATACAATAGGTAGGCTCGATAACATTGAGCTTTATTCTTAAAAGTATTCTGAAACACAGAGTTCTTAAATCGGTTAAAATTACATTATTTACATAAAGAAAAATACACTTGTCGCTTGAATTGTTTTTTTTTAAAAATTTTCTTTGCATGGAGACCTCCCTAATTTTTTTTTAGTAATGTGTAAACAGAAGTTAGTGCAAATGTGGGTCATTAGAAAAATATTTATTTATGTTTATTAATGGCAAAAATCAATATGTATAAATAATGATATTTTTAATTAATTTCTATTAGCTGTAATTTATCACTATAATTTGAATAAACGTAATAAATATAACCTCCTCAGTAGCGCCCTGCAGCCCGCTGGACATTTTTAAATACCCTCTTTAAGCTGTAGAGTGTTTCACTAGTGCATAAAAAACACTTCATTTTTCCAAATTGTTAACGATTTTGTAGCTTTGTGACTGCATTAAATATATTTACCAAAAGTTTTTTAACAGCTACTCTTAAATTCACATTCCGCGATAGAGATTTTGAAAAAATTCAATATTTTTGTGATTTGCTGTTAATATCTAATGGGGTAACAAAATTTTATATGGTCAAGCCGGCTGCTCATTTGAAATAAAAGCTCACAAAATGGCAAGAAAAAATAATGGGTGATTTTTTAAGAGCTATAGGAAAGTTAAAAAAAAAACACATAAAATTCAGAAAAATGCATGAAATCTTTATTTGAATCGGTAGTACGGTCCATATAATTTAATGTTTGAAGATTATTTCATGCAAATGTTGACCGCTTAGTCCAATTTTGGCATTCTCTTTCCAACATTTCGACCGGTATCTCATGAATAAATGCTTCAATGTTGTCTTCCAATGCGTCAATTGAAGCGGGCATGTGTGTATTGACATGAGCTTTAACATAGCCCCACAAAAAATTGTCTAAAGGCGTTAAATCGCACGATCTAGGCGGCCAATTGACCGGTCCCGAACGTGAAAAAAAATGTTCACCGAACTCGCCTCTTAATAAGTCCATTGTTAAGTGTGTGGCAAGTGGCACCGTCTTGTTGAAACCACATGTCATGCAAGTGAAGCTCTTGCATTTTGGGCACAAAAAAGTTGGATATCATTTCACGGTAGCGCTCACCATTCACAGTTACGTTACGATTCGCATCATCTTTGAAGAAGTACGGTCCAATGATGCCACCAGCCCATAAACTGCATCAAACTGTGGCTTTTTCTGGATGCATTGGTAGTTCTTGCAATGCTTCTGGCTGATCTTCACTCTCCTTATTAACGTACCCATTGAGCCAAAAATGATCTTCGTCGCTGAACACAGGAAGCGCGATGAACTTTCTTAACAGAGCATGCATTGTGATAATAAAATTCAATAATTTGCAAGCGTTGTTCGTTTGTTAGACGATTCATGGATAAATTATTGACCAAACTGAAGATGTTTGACAGTGAAACAAAACACGAAACGTGCGTCAGCTGTTTAAACCAGTGTTGCCAAAAAGATAATAACTAAAAAATCACCCGATACAAGGGCTCTTTACGCTCAAGTGCGATAGCAAATTTTTTTTTATAATATTTCTAAAAGTTGTACATAGGGTGGTTAAATTTAAATGGCCGATTTTGATTTTGAATAAAACACAAATTACACTGTGCAACAAATAAAAACCAGCCTCAATACTTGCAACAAGAAATGAAACTAGAATATTGGTAAAGCAAATCTGACAAAGGGTTTTGAAAAGTTAGCTCAGGTTCCCGAAAAAAGGCGTTCGGTGTAAGTCAAAAAAATATACTAAATGTACTTCTGAGCTAAAAAATTATTTCAGATGTCTTCAGTAGAATCGTATGGCGATTATTTTCTTATAATATATTACACTCATTTTAAGGAGTCTATTTGTCTTTTTTAATTTCCCCACAAAAGTATACAAAAACGGTACCTTAAAAGGTTAAAATATTCAACGAATATTTTCTGCATCAAATTTTACTAGGGGTCTTTTAAGACCAAAAGTTCGTGCAATGTATGTAAAACGGATTTTCGAAATTTCGGGCATTGAAATTCTTCAAAATTCGTTTGGTACAAGCTAAAAAAATATACTAAATGTACTTCTGAGCTAAAAGACTATTTCAGATGTCTTCAGTAGAATTGTATGGCGATTCTTTTTTTTGAATATATTTACCCTCTAACTCTCATTTAAAGAGGTAATTTTTTACCTTTTTTTAACCTCCACACTAAGACAGCACTTAAGAGGGTTAAAAGGTTCTACGAATATTTTTTCCATCAAATTTCACTGGGGGCCTTCTAAGACAAAGCTTTTGGTGCATGGTATGTGAAACGGGTTTCCAAGATATTCAAAAATGTCAAGGTGCTGAATTTCGAAAATCCGTTTTACATACATTGCACGAACTTTTGGTCTTAGAAGACCCCCAGTGAAATTTGATACAGAAAATATTCGTTGAACTTTTAACCTTTTTAGGGTGCCGTTTTAGTATACTTTTGTGGGGATGTTAAAAAAAGGACAAAAATAACCCCACAAAATTAGTGTTATAGGGCTAATAAATTCCAAGAAAAGAATTGCGTTATTGCTACTGAAGTCATCTGAAATTATTTTTTAGCTCAGAAGTACATTTAGTATTTTTTTTGACTTATACCGAACGCTTTTTCAAAAAATTCAAACATTTTAGGGGCCCATATTTCGGGAACCCGAGCTAACTTTTCAAAACCCTTTAGCAGATTTGCTCTACTAGTAGCCTACTTTCATTTCGCGTTGCAACGACCCGAAGTTTGTTGCACAGTTTTATTTAGGAAATTATCTTAATTTTTTTGTATTATGATAATATTGGTATGGTTCAATTATGTATGGAATAAAATATCGTACAAATGGCCGCCGCGACCTTGGCGGCACAGCTCCATCCGATGGTTCAAATTTTCGATGACGCTGATGCATATTAAAGGTTCTATGCCGTTAATATGCCAAATTATCTCATCCTTTAGCTCTCGAATTAATGCTGGTTTATTGACGTACACCTTTTCTTTCAAATAACCCCAAAGAAGTTCAACGATGTCAAAGTACATGATCTTGACGGCCAATTGACGTCGCCACCACGTGAGATAACACGGTCATTGAATTTGTTGCGCCAAAGAGCCATTGTTTCGTTAGCTGTGTGGCAAGTGGTACCGTCCTGTTGAAACCACATATGGTCCACATCCATATCTTCCAATTTGGGTCATAAAAAATTCGTTATCATCTCACGATAGCGAACACCTTTCACAGTAACTGCCTGACCGGCCTCATTTTGGAAAAAATACGGCCCGATGATGCCACCAGCCCATAAACCGCACCAAAAAGTCACTCTTTGTAGTTGCATTGGTTTTTCTACAAGTAATCTTGGATTATCATTCGCCCATATGCAGAAATTCTGCTTATTGACAAATCCACGGAGGTGAAAATATTCCTCATCAGTAAATCACAAAGTGCACGATATGCATTTTGATTTTAACGCCCATTTTCATAATAAAGGGCCAGTTAGGCGAACGTTGCTGTACCCGTAATGTACCGCACCGTACTGTGAGCACGTTGGTGCACTTATAGAACGTTTAAAAAGGTGTCATATGTTTTTTCTATACATAAACAAAAAGCAATAGTATACATAAAACAATACACACAGTGATGGGAATCAAAATGTTTAAATGGTGACCGCTGTGCAGAAAAAGTACCAAGTGATTTAAATGGTATTAAAACAGTGTTTTGTGTATGAAAAAAACGTTAATAATTTAATATTTATATTCTAGATTTACAAGAAAAAATTGTATTTAAGCATATAAATAGATACATATATTGTAAATTTGCATACATTAAACAAGGTTTTGATACCAGTGAAAGCCTTTTATATGTTTCACATTTCTATTGCTTGTGTATGTGCATTTGTTTATTGTATACATCTAAACATATGACTATTTGTGTACATATATGGAATTATGTTGTATTGTAAATTGTTTTGTCACAATTCTATATATGCTGAAAAAAGAGCAAATATACCCGCATTCATTATAACATACAAGCCGCCCATCACTGTTTTACAAATGTCACGTAACAACGGTTGAAATTCTAATTTATACATATTGGTACGCCGCAACTACGGTACATTACATCTCGGTAAGCTTTGTATTGCTTTTCATATAACAAAAAGCTAACAGCTGATTGAATAACTTAGTTAAAATTGAGTTAGTCTGAAATTGAGAAATTGAGAAAACTTAATGCTTAGGTGTGGTTCACATTCAAAACCGGCCCTTAAAACTTAACCACCCTTTTCAATAAGAGCAAGGAAGGGATAATTCAATTATTTTAAAGTTCTATAACCACAAACCCATAAAAAATATATTTTACTACAGGAAAGTATTGCTTATCAAGTTCTTGTTAACAAAAAGGTGACAGTAAACTTGTATACATTTTTATTATAGAATATCATCTCAATGAGCCAAACTTGTGCAACAAATTATAGGTTAATGTTCGACATTTTTGTTGTTGTTATTAAGTGTTGTTATACCCTACTGCATCATTGATAAAGAGGGTAGTACACGTTTGTCAAGTATAAAACTGCAATTGCTACACAAGCCTTCAATCGACTAAAAACGGCAGTACACGTTTGTCAAGTATAAAACTGTAATTGCTACACAAGCCTTCGATCGACTAAAAACGGCATATCCGCCCATCTTTCTGTTTGTTGGATGACTGAAGAATTAGTTCAACTTATAACTATAAAAATTGGTTTTATGTACCCAGAGATTCCATAAATCTTTCATATAAATCACCGCATCTAATTTTTTTTGCGGGTATATGGTATTTTATGGTCAAACTAACCAGTTTTTTTTTTTTTTTTGCTGTTAGTTTTAAATAGTTTTGACACTTAATTCGTTGAAATTTTGAATTTCTCTAATTTCTTTCATTGTTTTTCTGACTGTTTCGATTTGCAACTCCATACATCTTCACTCGGATATGAGCTAAAAACTCTATATGTTTTTTTTTTTACTTTTCTAACCCAAATAATTTCTGTTCTTTTCACTAGAGAACCTTAACCATCAAGTTTGTCTGCTTCACATTTAGTCGTTTACAGGGTTGTCAGATTTCTTTGAGCTCCATCGCCAAACCGGATGTCACAAATCGTCAGTTTTTGTAAAATTTTCTTTTTTTTAAATTAAATTCTGCATACAAAAAACGCTAGTATAATTTTTCAGTCAAAAATCGCCAAAAACTGAGAAAAATACAAAAAAGTCGCCGAAGTAAATTTTGTTTTGTTTCTGTAATTTTTTTTTTATATAACATAAAATGGAGATCATATACATATGTATTCAGTTAAAACCTTAAATTAAGTACACAAGTCTATAAGATCGTACACTTCAGCCTCACCGATTTCATTACTGGAGTTTTGACCTGCATACTATTAGAATTACATACATAATATTAGAATTAAATAGTGACTGAATATAAAATTCACTTAATATGTTTTTTTATATTAGTAATGATAACAAAAATGACAAGTTGTTAAACAAAATTACCGAAATAATATAAATGGTAAAAATAGCCAAGTTAATTGCCAGTTATATCAGAAATCGCCAGTCGCCAAATGGGAAATCCCATCGCCAAACACTTTTCAAAATCGCCACGTTTGGCGAGAAATCGTCATATCTGACAGCCCTGGTCGTTTATTTTATTTTGTGGTTGTGGAAGAGTTGTCTTTAAGACATAAATGAAATATACCACATTTGAGAAGAGCAAGGTGGAGAAAATAAATGAATACTACATAAATTGACATCAGTGGGTTTTCGATGCAAGTTTTTGTTGTTATTTTTTTTAGAAAATGTTTTAAAAAGTTTTGTGAAAACGTAAGGAAAGTAAAAGTGTGAACAATTTTTGGTAACAATAAGGTAAATGTTGAAAATATTAAGTGGCTTTTAAAGTTTCTCTTGAAATTTAAATTCAATAAAACTTTTTAATTAAAAAAAAAATCGGTAGAAATATGTATGCATGTGTTAATTTAATGATAAGTGCAAAACCGTTGTACACTAAAACAATATTGTAAAATTTTTTCCTAAACTCTTGTTCTTATAAACTTTTATATCACATTCAGCCGAATTGCTGGAATTTACATCATCATATTGTCTATAAAATGGCAATTCCCGTAAATTTTGAAACTAGAGTTTTTAACCGTCAGATTTTTTTTAACATGGTACTTAATTCGTGTTGCTATAGTTTTAAATTATTAGTACAACTAGCATAACTTAACACAACAAATTCCAATTCGAATGATTGAAAGCGCATAATAACTGCTTTTTTCTTTAGAAACGACAAATTGCGGGAATTCCCGCATCATGTGCATAAAAACTACTTGTACTTACGTAAAATAAATTGAACTACCGTCATGGCTTGTACACTGGTACTTTGTTCAATACAGTTTAAAAAATTAATTTCTGATAAATAGCAGGAATTCCAGCACTTAATTTTTAAACGGAAACCATAATTAATTCTCAGGCAGGCACAAGCTTAAATAAATTGAAGCCAAACGTGATATCATTACAAAACTTCTATAGAAAACTTTTGAAGTTTCATTATTCGTTCATTTCTGTTGTAAGTCTAATTTTTTTTCATTTCATTTTTACTTTTTTGTTGGTGATGTAAAGAAAATTATGTTTTCACGAAATATCTACAAAAGTTAACAACAATTGTTGGTTAAGAAAGAAATTTGACAAAAGTGGAAAACAAGAATAAGAAACCAAATTACAATTAAAATCTCCATTTTAAACTCAGCCAAAAGTAATTGCAATAGATAAAGAACTTAAAGGTGAAATGTTAAGGTTGTAAAGTAATAATTCTAAAAATAAAATGTTTGTGTGGTAAAAAAATTTTCATCAAAGTTTTCCAATGAACACGATAAAAGAAGTGCAATTAAGGAGCTAAAATTAAATGAATACATACAAGGAAAGTAATATGGAGGGTTCTCATTTCAAATGCATTTTCGTGTTCATTGAAAGTAAGGATAAATATTTAATTAAGGTGAAAATTAAATCTTCTTCAGTGTGGTTTCTCATTAAGAAACTTTAAATGTCACAAAGTTAGAGAGAAATTTAGTATGGGTTTTAAAATATTTGCATTTGGTTTTAGTATTTTAAACTCTGAAAATATGGAAAATAATACTTTTGTATTATAATTTTTTTACCCACACCACAATAGTGGAAACGGCATTATGTATTGGTGCTGTGTGTGTAACATAGGGATGCCAATCGGGACTGGTTTTCGCAAATCCCGGGATTCGGGATTTCAAAAAATCAAATCCCGGGATCCCGGGATTTTTCGGGATCCCGGGATTTTACGGGATCCCGGGATTTTCCGGGATATCGGGATTTTTCGGGATTCGGGGTTTTTGAAAATTAGAAGATAAATGCTTTTTATAGATATTTATTAAAAAAGTCATTAAAAGCGGTTTACAAGCAAAAGTTTTATATTAATTTGTTATTTTAAAGTTAAAGATAATGTTATATTTATTACTTACATTAAAAATTGTGATTTTTTTCTTAATTAATGATTGATTTAATTAAAAATATGATAATAAAAAACAGCGTACGATTTCTAACAATTTGTTAATTGATTCAACTAAAAAATAATTACCATAAAATTTATATTTTATTCAATTACCTCATTTAAAACAATATTATATATATTGTAATTGATTAGAGCAAACTTGTATGTAATTGATTTATTTGTAAGATGCTATTCAAATTTTTATTAAGTAATTAATTAATTCGAAATTAATTATCAAAATCAATTTATTTAGTTAACCACAAAAATCTAATTTAAAAAAAAAAACATTTTTATACCCACCACAAAGTGGTAGGAATTGTGTAGTGTTTAATTATGTATAATCGCTCCATAAATTGCCGTAGTTCCTATGCCTACTCTCGTGCAACACTTTTATATTTCTAGCCCTGTGAAGAGTAAAGTTTTAATGTAGAATTTGGTGCACCATTGGAATGTTTTGTGCATTTGAAAAGACATTTTTTTCCTTTATTCATTTTCTTCTTTAATTATTTTCTTCACTACTCGTTAAAATTTCTTTATAATTGTTGGACATGCTTAAAACAAACAAAGTTTAACTTTTTTGTTTCGTTTTTAATGACAGTATTAACAGAAATAATCAAGTAAATATTAAAGATCAGTATTTTGTTCCCTATGCTCTCAAGGGGGAATGTAAAGTTGAATTTCTTTTTATAATAAAAGGTAAAGCAAGAACATTTTGTTAACAATTTCGGGATTTACTAAATCCCGAAAATCCCGGGATTACAAAATTTAAATCCCGGGATTCGGGATTTGCTGAATCCCGAAAATCCCGGGATTTTCGGGATCGGGATTTCGGGATTGGCATCCCTAGTGTAACACCTTAAAATATTGGTCCTTGACCCACCTTAAAGTATACCGATCGACTCAGAATCACTTTCTGAGTTGATCTAACGATGTCCGTCCGGCTGGCTGGCTGGCTGGCTGTCTATGTAACCTTGTGCGCAAAGTACAAGTCGCAATTTTAGAGATAATTAAATAAAATTTGGCACAGAGGTTCATATTGGCATAAGGCTATTGAAAATTGGCCGTATCGTAGGACCACGAGGGGAGAAGGGGGCAATTTCTGCCTCTCAGAAACTATCAAACCGGTTTTAATGAAATTAAAAACATAGATAGATCCATATTTGCACGGACACATAAGCTACGCATTTTCATAAAAATAGGGAGATGGGGGGCAATATTTTCCTCTCAGAAGCTATCACACTGATTTTAATGAAATTTAAAACATAGAAAGATCCATATTTATATCGACACATAAGCTATGCATTTTTAAAGAAATAGGATCACAAGGGGAGATAGGGGCAATTTCTGCCTCCCAGAAACTATCAAGCCGATTGTAATGAAATTTAAAACATAGATAGATCCGTATTCATATAGCCATACACTCTCGAAAATTTGTTTTTTAAAAACTGTGGTGTAGGCTATCATGTGGTCGGACTTGACCGACTATACTTTCTTACTTGTTTTACCTCAGTAAAAAGTATGATCACAAAACATTCAATAAAATATCTTAAAGGTCTTAGAATGCACCTTATCGCCTATGCAGAAGGGACAAAACGGCGCTTAACACCTATGTGAAGGGCAACCGTCATCAGGAGAATTTTCGTCATGCATTGGCAGGACGTAAACTTAGGAACTGTAATAAATCGCACTAAACAAGATTTATTTATTTATTTCCAAGACTTAAAGCCTGTTATTGCATTTAAGAACATTGTTTAAGCAGAAACATTAAAATTATAATTTGTATGATAAAATTTTAAAACAACATCCGAAAAATTAAAAGAGAAAAAAAATTATTAATACCTTATAATAAATTAAATTGAAAATGCAAAAAATGATAATATTAAAAACCAAAAACAATTAAAAAAAAAGACAAAATTGAACATGCAAAAAATTTAAAATGCTTTTTATTTGTATATGCGGGACTAGATTCCAAAGACGAATTGCATTAAGGAGAAATTGCCAATCGGAAGTTAAACTTTTGTGTCTAAACAATAAAATTCTTTTAAATCTATTAGAGATAGATATGGTTAAGCGGTTATACAGCTGTTGTGGTTGTTGGATAAACACGATTTTGTGCATTAATATCAGTACTCTTGTTTTAAGAAGGTTATCAAACTGAATACCATATAATTTTACCATAAAACAAAATTAAACCTTTTCACACCATATACGTATCGTACAATACTTTTAAAGACTGAGTTTAAAATTCTTTGATTAATTATTGTTAGTGCATATTAAAGGTACGGTCACATATGGCAAACATTTGTCAAAAAATATCAAATTTTTGTTTGCCCTAATCTGACCACAAAATATTTTTGAGAGGCAAACAGAAAAACAGCTGATTTTGGGCAAACAAAATTATTTGCTAGCAAACAAAAATGCTCCTAATGTGACCATTTAACGTCAAATATTTTCCTTGTTTTTAGGCAAATAAATATTTTTGTAAGAACAAACAGCGGCAAATAAAAAGCTTTAAAATAAAAATTATTGAATATAATTGAAAAAATTAACAAAATTAAATAAGTTTTTAATGACGAAAACACTTATTTATGTAAACAATTTTCCTGTGTTCTCGTTTTAGCAAAGAGATTTTTAGGATTCAAGATATTACAAAATACATTTTTCTTAAGTAAATAGGTAAACTATATGAGCCTGTGTTACGAATTATGAATTGCAAGCATGGCGTATCTATATAAATAGATAAATTTTTGAGAGTGTACCAGTTTGGGGTCATTGGACAATCAGAGACCCGTCAAAATAAAATTATATAATGAATTTAAGTTTTATATAAAACATATTAGCGCCAAATAATATACCGACATAGACACCTTTATGAGATTTATTTTCGTCTTGAAGTGATTGTAGCAAGTGACAAAGAACCAAATATCGGCCTAACAAGACGAAATTTTGACACGACATACAACCTTTTATAGAAATTATTGCCAAAACCGACATTCATAAGATTATTATGACATCAAAAGCTATTTACAGAAGTGGTATTTGTATAAGAGATATGGTAAAATATGGATCGATTACAAAAACATTTGGTAAGGTGATAATAGATTGCCTATGGGCACAAGGACTCTTCTCCAGAAATAAGTTTTTATGGGGGCTATATGAAATTATTGACCGGTTCTTTCCACCTCTTATGACATTAAAAACAACATTTCATTACTACCAGGTGTGTTTTTGGAATCCGCATAATTCAGAAATTGGTGTTCTGAAATCCGCATGTTGTTGTGTATTCGAAGTTCTTGTGCAGGAAAAAAAATTGATGATGTTTTCTTTGATAGTGCCCTGTAAAATAGGTGACTACGGTGGGGCTATCTTAATAATGGCGGCGATTGCCGAAAAACGCAACAAAGATATGCGAAAATTGCAAAAAATTTGCAAAAATAGCGATAAATTTTAATATTTCAAACAAACCATAAAATTGATTAAAAGTCCCTAAAATTATAAGGAATGTCAAAAATTTGATAAAAATTGCTAAATTAGCAGAAAATCACGAAAAATTGCAAAGTTCGAAGCAAACCCAAAAATGTATCGGTTAAAAAACAAAATGTTGGAAAAACAAAAAATTTTAAAAATAGCGAAAATGCGCGAAAATATTTAATATATTTGGAATAAGCTTTAAAGTTGATTAAAAGTCCCTAACACTACAAGGAATGGCAAAAATTCTGTAAAAATTGCGAAATCAGTGGAAATTTGCAAAAATTCGCGATATTCGCAAAATTCTGTTTTTGCTTAAAATGTTCTCAAATATAAGAATAAAAGTCGATTTGTTTTACTTTCACTAACCCCTTACTACCCTAATTGAAAACGAATAAAAACATGTGGTGGTGAATTGCAGAACACAAAAAATGCTAAATTAATCCACTTTCGATTGAATTCGGATTTTAGAACACACCCGATTATCTCAAAAATTGCGACATGTACTTTGCGAATAAGGTTAACATGGACAGCTAACCGGACGGATGAACATTGTTATATCGATTAAGAAAATTTTGGTGGCAAGTTCTCTCAAGTTCTTTTAAGCAGTTTGGATTGAAATTTAGCACTTTTGGTTCAGTAGGAAAAGCGTTATGGACTAAAATGTGAAACAACCTCCCGAAAAATCGATATTTCTGTAACAAAAACTAACGTAACTTGGTGGCGGAATGCACCTTTTATCGTTAAATTTTGCACAAACTCAATTTATATGCCTAGAAATCATACAACTAAATTTCTTGAAGATCGGTCTATAATTTACAATAGATCCACTGTCTAAAAACACTTTATTGCTCGCGTAACTAAACCGTAACGAATATTGCTTTAGTTCATAATATAGTTTAATTTAGTTGTATTAGACTGGAAATTACTTCGCCAAATTGCATTTATCTCTTTATTTGTTATGTAAATCCTTTTTTACTTTTAAAACTGTTGTTCTCGCTCTTCTATACCATAAAACCATAAAAGTTTCAATATTTTGCATCAAAATGATAATTTTTAGTTTTAATAAAAAGTAATTTTATTTATTTAATTTTTATTTTTGACAATTTGTTCAAATATTTATTTTTAGGCAAATATTTTTATATGTGAACACAGGGCAAACATGTTTTCCCATTTTTTATTTGAAGCAATTTAATATCTGTTTGAACAAACAAAAATGGGCAAATAAATGTGCGTAGTGTGACCAGCAAATAAAATTTTTATTTTTTTTAACAAATTTTTTAAAAATGCCGGCAAACAAAATTTGACAATTGTTTGCCATATGTGACCGTACCTTAAGTATTTTATGATACAATTAATAAATTATGAATTTAAAATTTTAAGTGGATAATTCAGAATATTATTTTGAAACCCATAAAAGTTTATGTACCTCAATTGTTATAAATTCAACATATAGTTTGTATTAAATTCGCACAAAATTGTATTGAGCGTTATACTGAACAAATTTGTATATAATTTAACTGTAAATTTTTGGACGTCAACAACTAGTTAACAACAGCAACAAGGCAGGGATCATATATTTATTTAACGATATATTTTTAAATTTAATTTATTTTTTTATTATTTAATAATTATTTTCTTTCCAAAGTAACTGAAAAACCACAGGTTTTTGTAATTGAAGTGGATTACTTTAATTTTTTGTATTATTAATCTTCACTGTGGGGCATTCCACCACTTAAACTACATTGAGCGACAAATTATCTGCAATTAAAATTTCTGTTCATAGTTTATTTTTTTATATGTTAATTATAATTTTTTGTATTATTATACCCTTGAATATTTTACTTTTTGCTTAAGCCAATTTTTGTTAACACTAAAGCTGTATATTTCTACATTAGGGTGACCGTTAAAATCTAAAGCTGGATTTCTTAAGGTCTCGCTCGCAAATTTGGTTGGTGTTTATTAGAGTTGTCAGCCGATTAAGAATAATTCGATTAATCGATCAAACAAAACCAAACTCTTGTTCGATTAATTTTAAAATAGCGATTTTCGAATAACGAATAAATCGATTAATTAATGTCGATTAATCGAACAATTTATTTTTTTTTAAATAAATAAAAGCTTAGAATTTGATTTATTCTGATACGTTTTTAATGATTTTATAAAGGGCGGTTCAACCAAAACGCACGATGTTAATTGTTAATAAAATATAAAGTTTTCAGAGAACATTTTTAATTGTTATAGAAAGATCTATGACAACTATGTTTCATAACAAAATATCGGCCAAATGCTCGCCACGGCTACAGTGGCATACCTCTTTCCGATGGCCCATATTTTCAATGATTCTGAGACAAAATGAAGGTTATATATCGTTAAAGTGCTGGGGTCTAATTACCGCATTAGATATCGAGCAAAATTGATCGAAATTTTTTTTTTTGGTATTATGACTCTCGATATCGAATGAAATGTATCGTAATTTGAGATGATAGCATTCGATATCGAGTAACCAAAGCCATTACAACTCTCTAGTTTTCATTCGATATGACAGTATCTATCGAATGCAGAAAAATACGATAGTTTACTCGATACGATAGCTTACTCGATAACGACTGCGGTAATTAGGCCCCTGAATTATCTTATCATTTAGCTCTTGAATTGTTCTTGGCTTCTTGACGTACAATTTTTCTTTTAACACGACCATTGAATTTCTCGCGCAAAAGAGCTAAAAGAGTTGGAACCACATATCTTCCATGTTCATATTCACAATTTCTGGCTACAAGAAGTCCGTTATCATGTGATATCGAACACCATTGTCGAAGAAATGCGGCCCGATGACGCCACCAGCCCATCAACGAGCTGCGCGAGCATGCACAGCTCTTTTCACATTTTCTACAGACCCGGTTGGCTGAAATAAACGCACAATTCTCCCGATTGTGGACACATTTAGTCGATTATGCTAACCACGAAGTGCCCGAAATGCGTTTGGATTTGAACGCTCATTTTAGTAGAAGTCTTCAACAAACCAGCGTTACCACCAGCAATATTGAAAATTACCCTTGAGATGAAGCAAAATTACCCGATTTAAACGAAATTACACCTGATATGGAGGGCTCAGAGCTGAAGCGAACCAAGTCAAAAATGAAAATAAGTGATTTTCCATTAATTTTTGGAGCCATTGACATGGGTTTATTACCGTTACCTTTGGAACGAAAAACTTTTTGATTTAGTCCGTTACATATCGTCGGTTGATTATTTAATTGTCGAATGTGGATACAAATTACATTAGACATACGACAATTAAATAATCAACCGACGATATATGCATCTTATATTATGACTTGGTTTGGTTCAGCTTTGAACCCTCCATATAAAATTTAAATTTTATTTAATAAAAAGAAGCAAAACATAACCAACTCATTGAAAGAATATTAAAATTAGTCAAACTGTTAAGATTCTTATTGTAATTTCATATAAAATAACAAAAATAACATTAACGACTTAAAATCAGTTAATAAAACATAAAATTAAAATCCTAAAATAATGAGTCTAACTTCCACATTTAATTGCATATAACTAGGAAAGGTTCAAAGTGCTCATTGCCATTTATTATAATGGGTGTTTTTAAGCCCGATAGAGCTTACGAAAAGTTAGCTGTCAAACGAACTGTCATACAGCTCTCACTTTTTGCTCAGGCACATCGTCATGCATAGATTCATTATTGAACAACGCCACCAAACTATCCAAATTTACTTTGAAAATCAGCCATCGATTTTCGCAACTTACAGGCGACTTCAGGATTAAAATGACGCAACTTGTTTTTTCACAATTGATGGTGATGTGTTGATTTAGAGAAAATAAACTTTCAATTAGACTTCAAGGATGTGCGATGTGACACCTCTTGATTGTTTTCCGTAAAGCTGTGAAGTCACCGGTTTATGCTGATAAACCCGCAACAAGTGACGTCTTGGAGGTCAACATATTTTATTCTATTTGTGACATGCAGCCAGCAATGCTCGAAAAAAAAAACAAAATTGAAAACAGGCGGGGTGCCTATTTGTTTGAAATCAGTTTCAAATGGTTGCGATTAAAATGAATTTTTTTTTTGTTGTGTTGTCTACCATTTCAAGTTTCATGGTCTAAAAAAATACCTTTTATACCTTATTTAGTAAACAAAATGCATGCAGGGTTTTATGTAACTATCCCTTTCGTAATTCAGATTTACAACTGTTAAGGGCTTTAAATATTCTTCACACTTAAGCATTTCAAAGTTGCAAGATAAAAATTAAATTAATTAAATGTTGGAATATTGGAAAATCAATAAACTTCAGGTTCTAAATCACTATGATAGTCATCTTTATCCACATCTAAGAGTCCATCTTGCGAAATTCATTACCAAACTTTTGAAAATATACCTTTAATGATTGAAAAGTCTTTTCTTAAAAAGAAACCGAGTAACCTAGGGGGTGGCAGAATTTTTTTTTTGTAAAATGCTTTTCTTTACATTCACTTCGGAGCATCAAATCTTGCATCCATTTGCGTTGAGTAAAAGGCGTCTAAAAAAAGCATTTTACAATTTTTTTTTTTTAAAAATTAAATCTTATTATCAACAATATTTAAAAAGAAATAAATGCCACTGAAATCGAATTTTGGCTTTATTTGGGTATCTGAAGGAAGAATTTCAAATTACACCTGAATTACACCTAAGAGAAATTACCCACGCTCTACCCACGACTGTAAAAATTATACCAAATTCGGGTAATTACCCACAAAGTGGCAACACTGCAACAAACATAACGCGCTGCTCAATTGTGTGCCTTTCCATGGTTGAATTCGGTTTGAAATTGTAGCCATAGCCCTGGTTGTAATTAATCTCAATGTTTAGTAAGCAAAAAGTGTGTTAAGTACTCATAGTATTTCAAAAATGTATTTTATGTTCTTATTAAATAAATATTTGACAAGCAATTATAAAAATAAAGAAGATAGTTGTAGATGAATGGAACGGAATGGTATCAATTAAAAAAATGTAAATTTTTTGTAATAATAATATTTTTTATTCGCTATTCTCGAATAATTTTTTAGATTTAATCGTTCGATCGAACGAACAAAAACAATTATTTGAATTATTCGAACAAAGTTGAAAGGCGAATAAATGACAACTCAAGTGTTTATACAAAATAACGCCAACAAAAGTTTTAGGACGATCGGCTAAGGCTAAGGTGTCCCTCACGTCCACCAAAGCTGGAGAAAAATTCTATTCTTACATGAAATCTGACTTTTAGGTTTCATAACTTAGAAGATAATAATTATGTAGAAAAGTTGTAAACAAGTCTTTCCTTGATTTTTTATTAAACAAAATAACTGAAAAATGTCGAATAAGCCATTAAAAAAATAAAATTTTTAATTTATTAAACAAACGCATTTTCAATGAATCACGTATCTTTAAAATTTTTTTGAAAAACATTTTTATTGTTTATTTAAAAAAAAACGAACAGTCGGACACCTTGCGTTTTAGCCTAATTCGAGTTCGCTGAATTCAGTGGTGCTAGCCGTTTTTTATGTTAGCGCTTGTTTTCAAGATATACCGTTGCTTGGAAAATGGAGGAGGTTTCACAACTTTAATTATAATAAAGAATTTTTTAACAAAATTTCAAAATTTTTGTTCTTTAAAAAATCAAAAAAAAAAAAAAAAAATGGAAAATGCAGCTATGCTTATGATTTCTTCTAGACATATAAAATGAAGATGCTAACAAAAAAAGCCATAAATGATTAAAATCTGTTCACAAAAGACGAACAATTTCCATTAAATTTTGAAATTGCATAATGTATATGAGTCTCCCTAAGGGGTGGAATAGAAAACGCGTGTAGGTATGCATGTTAAAAACAAATGATGGGAATGAAAAATAAAATGGGGTCGGTCATACATTTGACCCATCTAGGGGCATCGTAGGCACTTAAGGGGTCAAATATAAGAATTTCATTAAACCGCCATATTTGTATTGGAGCCCCCTAAGGGATGGAGATAAAGTGCAAGTATGTTTTGAGAAAATGTTGAAGACAAAAAGCTAATTGAGGTCGGTCATACATTTTATCACCCTAGGGGCGAATCCTTGGCCGCCTTTAAGAATAGAGATAGAGAGGTAGGTACACTCAAAATATTATGTAGTTAAATTCAAACGAAAATTCATTTTAAACAAATTAAAATTCATTTAAAAAACGGATCATTTACATTTCATTTAAAACAAATGATTTTTACATTCACTTTTAAATTTGTTATTTATTAAACAGCATATTCCTTGTAATTGAATAGTTTTTACTTTAAAAAATACATTTTAACCGACAAAAATCAAACTACATAACAACATAAATACGGAAAAACATTATTTTTAGGTAGTTTGTTTTTTGAATAACAAACATAAATGTTAAAAAATTAAATTATTCGTAAAATAACTATATTTTTATTCAAATTTAACAGTGCGGAAAACGAATTTAATAACCCACAATCAGTAACTGTAATAATTTTATAAGTGTATGTTAGAAAGAAATGATATGCGTTTGACTATTTTTATACCCTCCACCACAATTAGTTGTGAAGAGTGAATATTAAGGGCCTGTTCGTCGATAACGAATGAAGACTTCGTTCGCTTAAATTACATTTAAAACAAAAACAAATTATAAAATATTGTTTTTGTTTTGCATGTAAACTATGCGAACGATCTTCATTCGTTATCGACGAACAGGCCATAAGTTTGTCATTCCGTGTGAAACTTTTTTATTAGTCATCTCAGACCCCATAAAGTATATATATTCTGGGTCCTTGAGTAATTCTAAGTCGATTTAGCCATGTCTGTCTGTCTGTCTGTCCGTCTTTCCGTCTGTCCGTCTGTTGAAAACACGCTCACTTTCGAACAGCTCAAAAGAAATGAACAAACTTGGTGCCAAATTGCTTGTAGTTATCCTAAGCAGTTTGGGATTGGAATCCAGCAAAATCGGTTTAGTAGGACCAGAGCTATGAATCAAAATGTGGAACCACCACCTAAAAAAATTTATAATTTTGTTACAAAAAATAACATAAATGCTGGAACAAGGCACGGAATGAGGTCAGATTTTGAAAAATTTTGTTTTATTTGACTGGAAATAACGCTGTTAAATTTCGTGAAGATCCGTCCATAATTTACCCTAAGCCCCATATAAGCACTACTCCCGGAAAACAGTTTAGTACGCCTAAAACCGTAAAAAATAACGCAAGCGTAACAAAATTTGGTACGTCACAGTTTTTTAGGACTGGAAATAACACTGTGAAATTTCGTGACGATCGGTACATAATTTACCCTAAGCCCCATAGAAACCCTACTCCCGGAAAACAGTTTAGTTGCCTAAAACCATAATTAATAACAAATCGTCACAGTTTAACATAATAATAACATCATACAGATATTACTCCTTAAACATTCGAACAGTCGGTGGAGGGTATCAAAGATTCGGCACAGCCGAATATAGCACCCTAACTGGTTTTTTTTAGCAAATGCAGACAAGCACAAATATTGAAGCTGAATTGACGTGTGTAAGAAAAAATAGTTCTAAAGAAAAAATTCTCATCAAGGTTTTGTTAAATGTTACATTTAGAGAAAACTTGTTAAGAACAAACTTGGTAGAAACTTCACTAATAAAAACTTTTTAGTAAAAGATTTTCACTTAAGAGGCATAAAATTCGGACTGTACGATTTTTATCAAACTTTGGCGGGCTTGAAGGTCGGCTTAGACTTCGCCAATTGTCCTAAAATTTCTTTTGGCGTCCCTTCATTATCAATACCCACCGAATCGGGGGTGAGAGCATGGAAAAATAGAAAAAAACAAATATGATCCATACAGTTAACGACCACCCTAATGTTCATATATTTAGAAAGGGGGATAAACAAAATATGGCAAGCGTTCTAATTTGAACTTCATATCTCCGCTCGTGTACACCATGGAAAGGTCACCGACCATGTAAGTATGCTTTTGCCACGTATACATTTTTGGAAACAATTATCTTAGAATTTCTTACTTTAAACAGTGGGATCCCGATTATTAAATTTTTTTTAAAGAGTTGATGTATAATGCATTCCTAGGCCCACCGTAAACATAAAAATGTTAAAATTTCGAATTAAATTGAGATTCACAGCTGTTAAAGAAGAAACGTTTAAGAAAACAATTGCGCAAACGAAATGTTCGTGGTCGCTGTAGATTTGATTTGTAAACTCGTTTATGAAAAAAATATTTTTGATGAATTTTGAGTTGTGCCTGTTTATGGTTTATAATTCAATTCATATTTAAATATAATTTTTTAATTTTATTATTATTTGACAAGAAAAACTAATTTTAAACATAAATTTATTGTTGAGGTGCCCTCTGAGGAAATGCTATTAGATCAGGAGCACGACTTTCTTGATCCCCTGCTGTAGGTTATTGATATCGTGAATGCCAATAATGACGTTCTGACAGAGGAAATTCGCCTTAAGTGCGGTCAAGGCTTTCAAGCGCCAATACTGTTTTGTAAAAATACATACCAGGGCACTAACTCTATTCTATCTTCATAAAAAAATAAAGGCTTATAACGTTTTATCACACCAAGTTGTATTAACTATAAATTTGTTGCACCGTGAGTATTTTTATCTTAAATTCTTTACGATTTGGTTTTTGCTTTTCAACCCGATTGAAAAGTCTAAAACAACAAACTTCTAACCAAAGTTTGCAAATTTGTCTATTGATATTTTACTAAATGGCTGAAATTGGCAGTACAGCAGTGTTATTTAAGAAACGGTGTAGTTCAAGGTATCACGGTATAGTTTAAGGTATCATGTTTTAACTATAGTGGTGAAAAGATTGGTTTTACTCATATCATTACAAGACTTAAAATATTTCTGTCAATGTCAAAGTCGAGACAAAATTACCGCAAAGAGTTTAAAAGTTCATAAGAACCACTTTTATAAATGTTGTGATGGTGTTGTTTCTCACTTTCTGAATGTGTTTAAATTAAGAATAGATAAATTAAAAAATATGAAATGCTTTTTAAAAATTAAGTAACGTTTACATCTAGAAAATTGCTTTTTCAAATTGACTTAGTGAATAGTTGGTTTTATATAGTGTCATTTTATAACACACAAAGTTAATCAAAAGTCTTTGTGCGCATAATTAAAAAAAAAAAACAAGTATAAAAGTAGTTGGTCAAGTCCGACTATATAATACCCTTCGTCACAGTATTAAAAAACAAATTTTCGAGAGTGTACCCTATATAAAGGTTTTTGTGCCAAATATTACTTAGAGATCTTCATCTATATGGGATTTTAAATCCGTAAGGGATTTTGGGAGGATCTACCAACAAAAAATTCTGCATTTGATGCATTTATTAAGAAGTTATGACATTCGAAAATATACTGCAGTAGTATTTATATTGGAGCTATGGTCAAATATGGATCGATTTAAATAACGTTTGGTATGATGATTAAGTAGGGAGATAGAACAGTTAGTATTCGACCGGTTTTAACCGGTTATTTTAGTTTTACCGAAGTCGAATATTTTAAAATGTGCATTTTTCGAATATCGAATAAACGGGTTATTTTGGTAAAATAAACCGGTTATTTTAGTAATGTGTAATTTTTATATGTTTTCCTTCCTTTTGTTATAAATTTACCCGTAATTTAAGTATTTTTCTAATACAATATTGGGCAAATTTAAACTTTTTATGAACAACTAGCGGGCCCGTTGCCTGCTTCGCACGGCAAAAAAAAATTAGAAAAGAAACACACTTGTTTTTAATAAAGTTGGTTTTCCTGCGGCAAAAACACACATGCGTTATCGGATTTCAACCAAACTTCATATAAACCATATATGGGCCACTGCCTACGTAGTGTATAAGTTTGGTTGAAATCGCACGACGCGTTTATAAGTAGTTTGGCGACGTACATATACGGACTTATTTTTATATATATAGAAGTCAAAATAAAAAGAAGAAAATTAAAAAAAACATTTTGAACATTTTAAACCGGTGCGCTTCGCTACACTGCTTTAAAAACGTCTGAAGACTCTCCCTTTAATAGTTCTTCAGTTGAGAGATATTTAATATATGCATCCTATAGGAGGTATTTTAAAAAGTGAAGTATACCATAAGAGTGACTTCTACTAAGTTTGAACATTCTTACTATAACAGTTCTTAAGATATGCGATATTAAACATTGGAGTTTTATGGGGGGTACCACTTCCCCCGCTGCTATTTTATTTAAATTTTGGGGCTCAGAAGATCCTACTACCAAAAGTTCAACAAAATGCGTGCAGTGGCCCTTATTAATATTTCTACCTATGAGGGGTACTGCTCCTTCCCTGTCGACCCCGCCCATTTTTATATTGAACTTTATAGTTAATCATAATAGTAGTAGTAACACGTTTGAAGACATTTCCTTTAATAGTTCTTCAGTTGAGCGATATTTAATTTATGCATCCTATTGGAGGTATTTCCGCCCTGCGCCTACCCGCTTTATTTTTATTTCCAAAAGTGTAGTATACCATAAAAGTGACTTCTACAAAGTTTGAACATTCCCATTATAACAGTTCTTAAAATATGCGATATTAAACATTGGCGTCCTATGGGGGGTACCACTTCCCCTGCTGCTATCTTATTTCAATTATGAATTCAGAAGATCCTACTACCAAAAGTTAAACAAAATGAGTACAGCGGCTCTTAAGATATGCGATGCTTAATTTTGGCATACTATGGGGGTACTATCGAAAAATAAAGTAACCTATTTTATTTTTAGGGCTCACGTGATGTTACTGTAAAAATTTCAAGAAAATCGGTTCAGTAGCTCAGGAGTCTATAATCCAACAAACAAACAAACATTTTTCATTTTTATATATATAGATGTGTTCTTGTACCAAAAACAATTCAAAATACTAATTAGCAACTTTAAAGTATTCTAAATATTATATATATATTTTTGTAAAGATGTCATCTCTGGTGATATTTCGAAATGATTTAAAAGATAATAGTGCTTAAAGGGCCCTAAAATGATAAGTTGCAAAGGTTCTTCAACGTCAAGACTTATAAACCACCTTTAATTAGTCCACATAAATATACGTCAATGCAAACTTGACTCTGTTCCAAGTAGTTCTTAAGAGATTGCAAATAATACTTTACAAAAATTTGCTGCCAAAAATGAATGAAAAACTCTTAAGTAGTTCTAGTATATATTCATGCTTAAAAGTACAACATACCGGAGCAATCAACGATACAGGAAAATTCATCAGTTTTATTTATTAAAACACCATGAACTTGAAACAAAATTGAAAGAACCAAACAATGCCATGGTAGGTTTTTAATTCTGATTGGCGAATTGAACAAATTAAAACTCATTTTAAATAAATTATTCAGAATATCCCAAATAATAAATTTATTAACTTCCTTTAATTTTTTAAAACCAAAGCTTTTCAAAATTTTAAGGCTATGTTCACAACTATTAAATATTTGACGTCCTACACGTAACCAGTAGTTTTCTTAACCCTTCCGCACTCTTTGGGCCAATTTGACCCAATTTTGGTTTGCAAACGCAAAATTTTTCTCTTTGATTATAAGATATGAACGTGAAACATTAATTTATCCATTACAGGGCAAAAATTATAAATTTAAATGAAAATAATAACATTATAAATTTACTCCCACCCACCACGTTTAAAAATACGATTTACACACATTTAAGCTCCTTTTGGTCAATATGGCCCAACAAGCGATATTGCAAGCTTAACCCATTAAGGCCCTGCGTTACGTTTTCGCTGCGTTCACTTAAACCTTCTCTCAGGCATTTTGTTGTTACGTGATATTGTTATAAAGCACAGTGAAATAAAATTTAACTTAATATCTAATCGACGTGTTTTTGGATTTGTATCAAACATAAGTTTTTTTCAAAAGATTTTGCAATTCGTGCTTAATTCCCAGTTTTTATTCTTGACAAAAACTCTTGAAATTCATTGTTGATGGGATAAGCTATTCCTATGCATTTCACTGGTTGCTTAGGCCAGATCATCAGGAAACTTCATCCATAAAGATTTTAGACAAACTAAAGATATTAAACCAAATAAAACTGTTAAACGTATAAGAATTATAGCAACAGTTCTACTTGTAATAATATCAAAGCTTGAACAAAACACATCAACAATAAACAACAGTGGGTTTATCTCATCTTGCATTCCCCACTACAAGTTTTTTTTATAAAAATTTTAAATTTAAATTTTTAATTTTTTCCTGTTTTTTGGGTACTTTTGAAAAATTTAAATTTTTAATTTTTTCCTGTTTTTTGGGTACTTTTGAAAAAAGTTAAAAAAAAATAAACTAATGTATAATATACCTATCTGAACCTTCTCAAGGAGGTAGCTAAAATACGTACATTATTATTTCTACAGAAAAATCTACTCATCGTAGACATTTGAGACCTTTTTTTATGATTGGATATATCTGTGGTTTTCATGGGCAACCGCGTAAGTCTATTTTTTCGATTTTGAATTGTTGATGCCATATTGCTTAATTTTAAACGCTCTTTATGTTTTTACAGATATAGACCCATTTCGATGTTTTAACTCAATTACAAAGTTCAAAAGTTCAAAGTTCTAACCCATAGTTTGCTCTAGAATGGTTTTTTCGGCTCTCCTGAAAAATTTTATTTTAAGACATACGCGGTTGCCCATGAAAACCACAGATATCCGTGATGCGAAAACGCAACACTGTGCCTAAACGATATACAAATTACATAAAATTATCAAATAAAATATATTTATACAATCACTTGCTATTTAATACAACAAAATAAAAACTTGTATATATGTTAATTATAAGTTGTTGTTATTTATGTGTTTTGAAATTTTCGATCATTTTTCCACCTTTTTCAAACTAATGGCCAACTTTTAAAATGCAGGATCTTTCGCAGTAGGTAAATTCTCTATGACAATTACTAGTTCTAACACCTTATATGAATGAGAGCTATCACTTTAACATGGGGTTGTCATATTTCAATAAAACAAGTCCAAAAAAAGTGTCACACGATCGGTGAAGACTGTACTGTAATTCATTACTTTTTAACCCTTTTTGTTCTTAATATACCAGTTAGATGATAAGTTCTCCTTTCACTGGTCATGAATTCTATCTTTTTGAACTTGTTCTATTACACAAATCCCAGGACCAGTCTGTTGGAACAATTGACACAAATTTTCCCCAGGGTTACTTCAATAGGTACAATAAGAGAAAATCGAACAAGTAGTGTGAAATTATCCTCTCCCAGGATATTAAAGAAAACCAGTAAGAGTGCTATATTCGGCTATGCCAAATATTTGATACCATCCACTGACAGCTAGGATATTTCAAGAGTGGGCATTATATTGAACCTGTGGCAAACTATGAACCGATCTTTACGAAAGTTGAAAGTGTGATTTCTAGTCATATAAAACTGTGACAGAATAAAATTTATTACAATATTACAATATTTATTATGGTTTTGGGCGTACTAAAGTGTTTTTCGAGAGTGGGCTTTATATGGGGCCTATGCGTTGCGTTTTAGCAACTTGGGTTATCTGGGCTCCCACGTATCCGATTTGCCCAAAATTTGTTTTCTTTCATATTTAGGTTTAAACAATAAAATTTTAAAAGTTTCATCATTATAGCTTAATGGGATCATGGCTCGGGCCTTAATGGGTTAATTACACATTACCATTTTTATACCCTCCACCACAATTAGTTGTGAAGAGGGTATATTCAGTTTGTCATTCCGTGTGAAACTTTTTTACTATTCATCTCAGACCCTATAAAGTATATATATTCTGGGTCCTTGAGTAATTTTAAGTCGATTTAGCCATGTCCGTCTGTCTGTCCGTCTGTCCGTCTGTCCGTCTGTTCGTCTGTTGAAAACACGCTCACTTTCGAAAAACTCAAAAGAAATCAACAAACTTGATGTCAAATTGCTTGTAGTTATCCTAAGCAGTTTGGGATTGAAATTCAGCAAAATCGGTTCAATAGGATCTGAGCTATGAATCAAAATGTGGAACCACCACCTAAAAAAAATTGATAATTTTGTTACAAAAACTAACATAAATGGTGGAAAAATGCACAGAATGATATAAGATTTCGCAGCAATTCGTTTTATTCAACTGGAAATCACGCTGTGAAATTTCGTGAAGATCCGTTAATAATTTACCCTAGGCCCCATATAAGCCCTACTCCCGGAAAACAGTATATTAAGCCTAAAACCCTAACTAACAATGCTATCATTACAAATTTTGGCAAGTCACAGTTACATAGGACTAGAAATTAAACTGTTAAGTTTCGTGAAGATCGGTCCATAATTTACCATAGGCCCCATAAAACCTACTTCCGGAAAACAACTTAGTACGCCTATAAACGTAAAAAATAATGCTATCATAACAAAATTTGGTACATCAAAGTTTTATTGGACAAGAAATAAAATTGTGTTATTTCGTGAAGATCGGTCCATAACTTACCCTGGGCCCCATATAAACCTTACTCCCGGAAAACAGTTTAGTACGCCTAAATCCGTAAAAAATAATGCTATCATAACAAAATTTGGTACATCAAAGTTTTATTGGACAAGAAATAAAATTGTGTTATTTCGTGAAGATCGGTCCATAATTTACCCTGGGCCCCATATAAACCCTACTCCCGGAAAACAGTTTAGTACGCCTAAAACCGTAAAAAATAACGCTAGCGTAACAAAATTTGGTACGTCACAGTTTTTTAGGACAAGAAATAACACTGTGAAATTTCGTGACGATCGGTCCATAATTTACCTTGGGCTCCATATAAACCCTACTACCGGAAAACAGTTTAGTACGCCTAAAACCGTAAAAAATAATGCAATCATAACAAATTTTGGCTCGTCACAGTTTTATAGGACTATAAATGATACTGTGAAATTTCGTGAAGATCGGTACATAATTTACTCTAGGCCCCATAGAAACCCTACTCCCGGAAAACAGTTCAGTACACCTAAAACCATAATTAATAATGCTATCATAACAGAAATTGGTACGTCACAGTTTTAAAGGACTAGAAATGACGCTGTAAAATTTCGTGATGATAGGTCCATAATTTACCCTAGGCCCCATATAAACCCTTCTACCGGAAAACAGTTTGGTTGCCTTAAACCATAATTGATAACAAATCGTCACAGTTTAAGATTATAATAACATCATACAAATATTACTCCTTAAACATTCGAACTGTCGGTGGAGGGTATCAAAGATTCGGCACAGCCGAATATAGCACTCTAACTTGTTTCCTATTGAATGTAAAATTGAATTGAGTTTATATTCATTCCGAATCATCGATCAATATTTTTTTTCAGTCAAATAAATAATCAATATAATCGCGTTCATTTAATATTTTTTCATTAAAAATTTCATTATTCTCAAACATGAAAATGTTACTGTATATGAACAATTGTTTCCATTTCGATGTCGGTGCAGTTTTTGGTAAAAGCCTGCCAGATTCGGCAAGGTGAAACTTTTGTACTTTGTATTACATTTGTTATATTTCCATATTTTTAATTCAGGTTAGAGTGGTGCTAACATTATCAGACCCTCTCCCAAAGAGATGCACAATTACATGTGAGTAGTGTTTTACTACATAAATAAAATCTTGCCATTCAACTACTTTCTTCGGAATATTACATTAGTTGGCACTGTCCGTAAAAATAAAACTTTTTTGTCATCCAAAATTCTTGATATGAAAATAAGTAGTTGCTAATTCCATATGCAAGCGCATTAGTAGGCGATGGCCTGTTGCATTATTTTCAAATATGATAGATTTATCAGCATCATATCATATCAAATGTACTGATATGAATCCTGCCTGGAGGTTTAATAAAACCTTCTGATGCAGGCTTTATCTATTTTGCAAACATTTTGCCACATGGATCATAAGCAAGAAATCTTGTAAAAAATATTCAAGAACAAAATTTTCGCTCAGGTACCTCGCAATGTTCTAAACAAAATAGTACAGCTACGCCATTGCCCAGTACTTTACCAAATAAACGACATCGGTGTTTCTTGTGTCAACATGGAAGAATTCTAATAAGTATTCCATAAATGTGATTCTTGTAAAAAATTTACTTGCAAAGAGCACATGGTCACATTGTGTGACACAAATTCTTAAACTTTATACTCGTACATTAGTATTACAAATATAATATAATAAATTTTATTATCAGACCTGTTCTGAAAATCACATTTTATGAAAGTGATTTGAAATCACAAGAAAGGTGTTCTAGGCATATTATTTTGTGATTTCAAAACGTTCAGCTACGTAAACAACTTTTTGAAATCACTTTGTTATTTTTGCGACTATTGCAAGATGACCGTCATTATAAATTACTTAACCCTTAAATGCATGATTTTTTCTTTTGGATTGAAAAAAATGTTTTTTAATAGAAACTTAGGCGTAGATTTCGTAAAAAATAATAAAAAAATTTTAGAAATTAGTTTTGAGTGTTATTTTCGATAAAAACGGTATGTAGACTTTTGGCAACAATATGCGTTTGGCACTTGAATTTTTAAGACATGAACAATAGTCACATATATATTTATATTACATACAGGTGTTCAGAAATTTGTTTCTATTTATGAAACAATACAAAACAAATGCCATTTTTGATCTGGCACAAAGCAACTATACATTTAGTACACTCAGTCCGTGAAAATCCATTGCACTCTAGAAGTTTGCGTCTGTTTTTAGTGGAACATCTCTTTTCAGTATGTCATATACCATCGGTTCGTATATCTGGTGTCGGTATAGGTTTTGGAGGTCCTCGGGGCCTTTACCACCATCTGCCTCTCTGGTTGAAGGTCTTCCTCGTTTGTTTTCATATGATTTATAGGAGCACAATGTTTCCGCCAGATCTGATTTAGAATCTGGCAATTTAATGTTTGGGTGGTTTGTTTTTTAGAGTATTCATGAAATTATTACGTCATATGGTAAATTAATCATAAGTACCACTTACGACTTTTCATGCTATTTAATACCTGCCTAAAAAGCTATCATAAGGTCAACTCCTCCCATATGGGCGTTATAATTTTCGACCGTTTTTGGACAAGCTATTAAAGTTTGTGTTTTTTGCGATTTTTCATATCTATTGGCATCTTCAACCGGTTCCGCGCCTACGTCATTTGAAGCTTACGTTACAAGCTTATTCTCCTTTCAGCATGTCACAGAGATAGCTATTCTTTAATAATTTGTAACAAATTTCTCATAGCAACCCCGTGCAACAGACCGTTTCATAAATTTTTTGCGGTAGGTAATTTGCAGTTCTTTCCAATCCGATTTATGTGAATTGTGCCCAACAAGTATATTTCCTGAGTCCATAGGTAATACTTTAATGGAATTGACGTATAATAATTGTCGAAATAAATTATGTGGTTCGTTTAACGGGAAATTTAACGGCACAGTCTAACCACAGTCTACCCAAAACAAATTGTAACCGTCAAGTAATATTTATGTCACAAACGCATGTTGTAGACATTTGGCAACATACATTTTTTTTCAAAAATATTGCATTTATTCAGTAATATTGTTAAATTAAACATGACCAGGCCATAGCTAACCTGTCAACAGATGCAAATTTATTTTTTTCCGACAAAATTTGATTTTAACTAAGAAACTGATCTTTATCAGCCACCTCAATGAAATGCCAAATAAATACAAATCAAAGCAACTAAAAACAAAGTAACGATTTATTTTTATTCATACTGCTTGTGTGTGCTTAGAAACGAACTTTTATAAATGCACTCACATTGGAACATAAAGAAAATTGGCTTGAACTGGTATGTAGCCAAATGGCAACAGTATGCATTTAAGGGTTAAAGAAAATATTCAATGTATTGGTTATCGATTTTTTATGCAAAAAACTATTTTATTTACAACAAATCATTTAAAAATAGGAAAATTCGTTGACACTACAAAAATTATATTTGCTTTTGTGACTTTTGTTGTGATTTTAGGTTTGTTGTTTAGTTCAGTTAAAGATCGCTAATTTGCTCACAGCGCACATAGGGCTCGCTAGAACAAATATTTGGCCAAAATTATTTTAAAGCCATATTTATACTTTTTTTTAAAGAAACAGCATTTACAACCAAGATTACGCTTATCTTCACAAAAAAGAATTTCGGAAAATATGCCTTATAAGTACTAAAAAAAATTTAGATTTTTTTTAGATTAACAAAAAATTGTTATAAAAATTTTAAAATATTTTTTTTTTTGAAATCAAAATTTTCAACATTTTTAATCAGGCTTAAGTTTATCAAATTTAATTTTCATTAAATTATTTTTATGAAGAAAGGAGTTTTACAACATGAAAATTAATTAAAACTGTTATTGATAATCATTCATTCTTGACTGACCTGAGATTCGCACCCAGGCGGCTGGTTACCCTGACATGTTTCGATCGCAACCACTCGATCTCCTCAGAGGGATTTGCCGTCTTACACTCGCAGCCATCGACGACTGCTGACGTCAATAGTCAAACATCAATCCTTAAACCAAATTGTATTTTAACCTTTGGTAGATCGAAATTTGCTTTTTTGAAGGATTATCCATTTTTAATTGATTTTACATGTTTTCCCTTTACCTCTGTTTTTTCGTACTTTATGTCAAGAATTCTTCTTGAAGTCCAAAGTACATTTTTGTTTTTTCATGTTTGTCTTTCTTTTTCTTGTTGACCTTTTTCAGCACAACTTGAAGGACAAATGTACACATAGAGCTCGTGCCTTAGCTTTAACAATAATTAGTATTGTGGTAATTTTGTTGAACTATTTATGGTTTTTAAGTTAAAGCTGTAAAAAAAAAAACAGAAAACTTACAGGAACAAATCGCTTCTATCGCGAGCATGGATAAAATTCGCAAAAAATTGCAAATTTTAAACAAACCCTAAAACGAATTTGAGATGCTAAATCAGTAAAAAGAAACAAATTGTCAAAAAATAACATACAAAACGTTAAAAAATTACAATTTTATTATGTTTGTTTGTGCTTTCGACAATTGAAAATCACACCGAAAGCACAAAAACTATGTGATTTACAGAACACCACGTGTGATTTTAAAAGCACATGTGATTTGAAATCACGTGATTTTCAGAACAGGCCTGTATATTTAAAAAAAAAAGAAGGATTAGGCCCCTATTACGGCTCACAACTGCTATATTGCAGTGAACAAACCATAACAAAAAAAAAAAAAAAAAAATACAACTGATCACAACCAGTTGTCTTAAATACAACTCAACTGAGTTGAGTTGTGTACCGTAATAGGGGCCTTAATTTCAAATTTAATTTTATTATTTTGGTTTTCATTATTTTTTATTAAACTAAAATAAACAACAAAATAAATAAATTTCCTATAAAAAATATGAACTTTTGTTTACATTTTAATATTGGGTCATTTTGACCCAAAGGATCATAGATATTTGCCCATCCAAGGGAGGCCGAAGGGTTAAAGAATTGTTTGCTTTTGCAAAACGTTTCGCTAAAGTAAACCTTATTCAACAGCTTTTAATTTACATTATACAATTATCTTCCTAGTAATAAAGTTTAGTAAATAAATAGGAATAATAAAAAATAAAGCTTAAGTTTAATCAATTTACAGGTCACACATTTTTTTTGGATTCTACCGTCAAATATTTGTTAGGTCTGAACATACCTTAAGCCATATCTATGTATTTTGTTGGTTCCTTACCATCGTGAATTGTTTTGTTTTTATTCAAATTAACTTTTTGATTTTTGTATTTTTATGTATTCTAATTAAAAACGGTTAACCGGTTATTTTTAAAATAGAAGCTTTTCGGAGTATTCGAAAACCCGTTTTTGAAAAAAGTCGACGAATCGATCTCCCTATGATTAAGATTGCAATAAAATATGTTTAGATTAAATTAAATCTACAAGCATAATAAATGGTTTTTGGAAACAGACTCTATTCGGAAAAGGGTTATGCGAAATCATGCCATTTTTAAAAGGCTTGGTCCTTGTAATAATGGAATTTCATAAAATTAGCGGACAATTAAACGTGCTCCTTACAATACATCGACGGATATAGAGACCCTTATCAGAGAAAAAAGGAAGTTAAGAAGACAATGGCAAAACAGTCGTTCCCCAACCACTAAGGCCCAACTACAATTATGCCTGACCACTATTCGCAACAAATTGAGACAGAACCACGACTCTGCAATAGAAGGCTATCTAAACAGCCTAGACGCCACAAAAAACTCCAATTATAGCTTATGGAAGGCTGTACGGTATATGAAATGCCCTATAACCCAAGAATCTCCATTAAGACTGGAAAACCGCACTTGGGCCAAAAACACACATGAAAAATTAAACGCTTTCGCGGGCCACCTTGAGAAAGTTTTTACGCCACATGATGCACATACTTGTTCCTGTCGTCCAATCATTCCTGATAAGGTAAACCATCCATTAAAATTTAACATAATTCAAGACAAAATCTGCAATAGAAAAAGTGAATATTAGAAAATCTCCCGGACCTGACCGCACCACAGGGTCAATGATAAGAAACCTACCAACGTCTGCTTCCAAAATCTTGCTGCTCATTTTTAACGCTATATTAAGAGTCGGATACTTCCCATCCTCATGGAAGCGGTCTATAATTGTTATGATTCCCAAGCCAGGAAAAGATGCTAGCCAGGTTGCGTCGTACAGGCCGATAAGCTTATTGTCAATCCTATCGAAGCTTTTCGAAAAAATATTCGTTTTAAGTATAACTCTTCATCTAAATGAACACGACATCATCCCGGATCACCAGTTCGGATTCAGAGCGAAACATGGTACAATAGAACAAGTGCATAGAATTGTCAACCTTATAAGATCGGCGTTTGAGAAAAACAATACTGCTCAGCCCTGTTTATAGACATTTCCCAAGCTTTTGACAAAGTTTGGCATGATGGGCTACTCATCAAAATAACACGAATGCTTCCTCAAAACACTGCCAAGCTTCTGGGCAGAACGTTCATAGTAAGGTCGCAAGATAAATACTCCCCCCTCAAGAAAATTACTGCTGGTGTCCCCCAAGGCAGCATATTAGGACCGCTTCTATTTATAATATACACAGCGGATATGCCAACAAACCTGAGCACGCATACCTCTACATTTGCAGACGACACAGCATTTATAAGCGTTAACCATGACCCAAAAGTCGCATCGCAAAATCTGCAGTCCCACATCAATGAACTAGAGGCCTGGCTAGAAAAATGGAGAATAAAGGTTAACCCGGTTAAATGTGCTCACTTAACTTTCACGCTCAGAAGACAAACGTGCCCAGCTGTAAAAATAAAGAACATCACTGTTCCGATAGAAAACCATGTTAAGTACTTGGGAATTCATATAGATAGACGCTTGACCCGGTCTCGTCATATTGAAGCGAAAATAACGGCTATGAAACTTAAAGCAGCTCAACTACATTGGCTTCTTGGTGGAAACTCAAACTTGTCGTTAGACAACAAAATTATTTTATACAAGTCCATCATAAAACCAATATGGACATATGGCATCCAATTCTGGGGTACTGCATGTGCATCTTACATCCAAAAGCTACAAAGAAGACAGTCTAGAATATTACGACAAATTGTCTGCGCCCCATGGTATATACGTAATAATACTATCCACAGAGATCTCAACGTCCCTACTATCCAGGAGGAAATTAAAAAATATTCAATAAGTTACATCGATAAACTAATGGCCCACCCTAACTACCTCGCTCGGGGTGTGCTTCAGTTCGAAGGTCACCAGAGGCTAAAAAGAACCGATACTTTGAGCCTAACTAGAAGACATTTTTAAAATTTGAATACAGCAGTTAGTGGTTACACTGGTAACAACTAATAAACAACAAGTAGAATTAAGATTTGAATACATATTGTAAATTTCGATTAGAAAGATTCAATAATAAAAAATAAATTAAAAAAAAAATTAATAAAATTAGCTCCAAAACTGTGAAATGTACTTTGCGAACAATATTGACATAAAGAGCCTGCCAGCCGAGCGGACTTCTTTAGCGATTTCAAGTCGGATCAATGTCTGAAGGTGTTACATACATAAGCACAAACGCATAATACCCTCGCCACTATTGTGGTGCGGGTAGAAAAACTAAGAAACAAACGTTTGAAATATTACGATCATGACTGCAGATATATTTCTTTGTAACTTAAAATATATTGTGGTTGTAAACCACGAATGTAAAGTTTTTAATTATTTCATATAAAAAACCTCTTTTTGTGGCAAAGTAACCACATGAAGAATTCTACAAAGAAAATTATAATTAGAGCATGCATTTTACATTCTTTAATTTCAGAGAAATTAGTCATGCTGAATAATATTGCAAAAACAAAAATTCTAGCTTTTTAGCTAAAAGTTAGGGGGAAATATTTTGATTGTTTCAGCAGGGTTTTTGCAAAAATATTATTCCAATTTATATAGTTTAAATTGAGAAAATATAACGTGTCGTTTGAGTTTTTGTAATTACATAGCAAATTTAAACACTTCTTTAGCAAATGTATAATTTTTTGTTTAATAAACACACATACACGTACTTCAATTTATTTTTTACATAAAACCACATCGCGCTGATTGCAAAGTGAGTCATGTTTAAACGAGTAAATTAAATAAGAGAGTGAAAGTTTAGAACAACTATACATTTTATGATTTAAAGGAGGAAAGAATTGTGGAGTTCCATAAAAAAATAATACAAAAACAATAAAATTTCAATTTTAAAATTTCATTTTTGTTTTATGATTGAATTTAGCTCTACATAATAAAATCTATGTCAACTTAATTATTATGAGTCAATAATTTTTAAAGAATAACATACCAGCCGATGGCCTTGGCAGCCTGTGTTATATCCCTAGAGGGAAGCGAACTGACACCAAAGTAGTCCAGTGATCGGTCTTTGGTTTAAGAGACCGGTTCTAGTTTTAACACTTTCTATGAATAAGACCTATCACTTTTACATGGGGTTGTCATTGGAGGGGGTCAATTGACACCATTTGACCAGTCACAAATCTATTCTCAATGGACGTGTTTAGTGATAGTTACTAAAATGTAGTATTATTTCAATACGATGTAGTATTATTTCAATACAACAAGTCCTACAATTAAATTCAAGAGCCAAATTTTAGAAAGTCCCAAAAAAATTTATCACACCACCGGTGAAGACTGTACTGTAATTCATTACTTTTTCTAACTTTTTGTTCTCCATAAACCAGTTACATTATTGGTTCTCCTTTCACTGGTCATGAGTTCTTTCTTTTTGTACCTGTTCTATTTTCACAACTCCCAGGACCAGTCTGTGGGACCAATTGACACAAATTTCCCGCAGGGATATTATATATATATTAACCCAGTAAAAACTTCGCATACAAAATAATGTGTTGAGTAATCAGAAAATCATAAGAGCACTACTTAAAATTCTACTGAGAGAACCAGTGAATTGTACAAGGGATGTCCCAAAATGAACGCATTAAAAAGTAAGTCATTATTTTTTTACCTGAATACATCCAGAAAAAAGTAGTTATGGAAGTTGTTATAGATGTAGTTTTAGAAGAAAGCTACAAAATAATGAGTTAAAGAAGCTATTCATTTTGAAAAAGTAGGCGAAGTTTTTACTGGGAAGTAGATACATGAATTAAAAAAAAAATACCAAAAATAGTAATTCAAATTATAATGAATCATTTATATATTTATGGAACCAAAAACTTGAATTAATTAAAGGTTCTTTAGTAATTCTAAGTCAATTTGACTTTGTCCGTCTGTACTTTACTTGGCGTGTATTAATGCCAAGCTTGTGGACTAATTAGAGGTGATTACTAAGTCGTGACGTTGAAGAACCTTTGCAACTTATAATTTTAGGGCCCTTTAAGCACCATTATCTTTTAAATCAGTTCGAAATATCACCAGAGATGACGTCTTTGTAAAAATATTTATAATATTTAGAAAACTGTCCAATTGCTAATTAATTTTTAAGCTGAACATATTTTTTTTTTTTTTTGTATTATTTTGAATTGTTTTTTGTTTTTGTTACAAGAACACACGCTTATATAATTGATTTATATTTACATTTGTTACATTTTGCTTTGACATTCTTTATAAAAAGTTAAAGTTTGCCCAATGTGCAATTAGAAAAATACTTAAATTGCGGGTACATTTATAACTAAAGTAAGGCAAACGTATATAAATTACACATAACAAAAATAACCGGTTTATTCGATATTAGAAATATTGACACTTTAAAATATTCGACTTGGGCAAAACTAAAATAACCGGTTAAAACCGGTCGAATACTATTCGATCGTTCTCCCACAACTGCCCCAAAAATGTATATTTCCGTTACAAAAACAAATACAAATTGTTGGGGGTTTGCACCGATTACTCAAAATTTAACACAAATACACTTTATATGACTAAAAATCACAATACCATTTTTTATAATGATCGGTCCATATTTTGCCATAGACAACATATAAAGCCCGCTTTCTTAAAGAAGACTAAAAATCACACTATCAAATTTCGTTATGATAGTGTATGAGGGACAACGGTCCCATACATGGTCCACTCGCAATAAATACTTGAGTATGTTGAAAACTGTAGCAAATAATGCTTTGTGATAAAATTTGTTCCAAAGAAGTTTTAAAAAAGAAATCTCACTACCAAATTTTATCAAGGCTCATTATTAAGCCCACTCTCGAAAAATACGTAAAACACTCATTGCAAATATATCCAATTGTGTTTAACCTAGCATTTACACGTAAAAGTAGTTTCTTGAAAGTCGCAATACACTCACTCAAACTTTTTCACAAATACTCACACAATTTTTTCACTTTCAGCCAATCGGATGTGTCTTAAATTTTTCGTTGATAACACGTATACTCTATTTTCAAGAAAGTAATTTCACGTGTAAACTCAGGCTATGCAACTAGAAACAAAATTATAAAAATTTGTAATGATCGGCCCATATATAAACATGCCTCGGAATAAACTTTAACGTGCAACGAACTAAAATACTGTGAGTGCAAACTTTATAAAGATTGGTTCATAATTAAGCATAGATAACGCTATGCGACAGTCGAAATCGGGATGGGATGAAACCAACGGGAAATGTTATATCGGTAAAAAAGAGTTATACGTGTCCCGGAGTTTCGCTGGGTCACGTCTAGGAATCGAGATATATCGATTTGAAAAATGGGCTAAAAAACATCAACATTTTAGGGCTGTCATACGTCCTATGGATATGACTTATATACCAAAATATCGGACATTTTTAGTGGAACATATTTTATAAAAAACTCGGAAAAATCGGTTAAGATACAAACAAGTTATGACCAAACTTAAATTAAATACCCACTTTCGGGAACCATAGATTTCCCCGAGTCCAAGTTTTATAACTCAAGTAAATGGTAAATTTCTTCTTTAACACGTCGGTGTATAAATCTGTCAAATCGGTTAAAAAATGGCTGAGTTATAACCGAAATACTGAATCCCCAAAAATTACTTATATATACCCTTTTTACCTTCGGTGAAGGGCAGTTTTGCCAATTTAGCCATTTAGTGGCTAGATTTAGCCATTAGAAATTGAGTTTAGCAATAAGCCATTTTTTTTAGCCTTTTTTCAACTTGTTTAGCCATACAAATTTGTTTGCCCTTTTTCCTTTAAAAGAATAACTTTTAACTTATTATAAAAGTTTATAAAAGTAAAATAAACATTTTTAACAATTAAAACGGCTTTAGTTTAAATCACAATTTTAACAAATGTTGAAAATCGCTATAAACTATGATCATGAAACATCTTTCAAAATAAAGGAACAGTATTCCAATATTAAATTTACAGAACGGATTAACACAAACATCTGTGTTCCTTTCTGGTTGCAAGTATTTCAATAAAGAGATGCAGGCGGCAACAAAATTTTTTTTAGAAATTTCAGAATTGACTATAAGGTTTCTCTCACTTCCATGCTCTAATGCTGAAGTAGAGAGGGTATATATGTATAGCCAAGTAAACATCGTTAAAAGTAATTTGAGAAAAAAGGTTACATTTAGCAACCGTAAATTCGATTTTATCAACTAGGTTAATATTTTTACCATAACAAAAAATATTTGTACCAACACCACAGTATTGGAGAAGGTACTATGCGTTTGCGCTCATGTTCATAACACCTGAAAATATTGGTCCTAAGCCCACCTTTACGTATACCGATAGACTCAAATCACTTTCTGAGTCAATTTAACGATGTTTGTCCGGTTGGCTGGCTGTCCATGTAAACAAAGTACAGGTCGTAAATTTGCAGATAATTTAATAAAATGTGCTACAAAGGTTTTAATGTGGTCGGGATTGACCGACTTTACTTTCTTACTTGTTTTTTATTGTAGATCAGGACTCAAAAGGCGTTGGGTAAATGTGTTGTGATTATGATTTACCTTCAAATTATTTAAAACTTATCGCCACGAGTGATCGAGTGACATCGAATTTATCGATGATTTAACTTTTTAAATATCTATCAAAATATTAAATTACGTATATTCTTATTTAACAAATTGATCTTAATTTACAATATCATCGTAAACAACTTTAAATGAATTATTTCTGTTTTGTTATTGAATTTTAATGAGTTTTTGTTAAAAAAAATTTTTTTGCCATTTTTAGCCCATTTTTAGACATTTTTTTCCGTAAATTTTGCCATTTTTGGTCACAAAGTCTTGGCAATACTGGCGAAGGGTATAAAAAGAGTAATTTTTGGGGATTCAGTATTTCGGTTATAACTCAGCCATTTTTCAACCGATTTGACAGATCTATACACCGACGTGTTAAAGAAGAAATTAACCATTTACTTGAGTTATAAAGCTAAAAATTTTGATGTTTTTTAATCCAAATTTTTAATGTTTTTAATTGGGCTTAAGTTCATGAAATTTAATTTTCATTAAATTATTTTTATGAAGAAAGGAATTTTAAATTTCATGAACTTAAGCCCAATTAAAAATATTAAAAATTTGGATTAAGAACCATAAATAGTTCAACAAAATAACCACAATACTAATTATTGTTAAAGCTAAGGCACGAGCTCTATGTGTACATTTGTCTTTCAAGTTGTGCTGAAAAAGGTCAACAGAATAAGAGAAAGACAATGTGAAAAAACAAAAAAATGTACTTGGACTTCAAGAAAAATTCTTGACGAAAGTACGAAAAAACAGAAGTAAAGGAAAAAACATGTAAAATCAATTAAAGTGGATAATCATTCAGGAAAGCAAATTTCGATCTACCAAATGTTAAAATACAATTTGGTTTAAGGATTGATGTTTGACTAGTGACGTCAGCAGTCGTCGATGGCTGCGAGTGTAAGACGGCAAATCCATCTGAGGAGATCGAGTGGTTGCGATCGAAACATGTCATGGTAACCTGCCGGCCAGGGTTCGAGCCCGAGCCACGTCAAGAATGAAAGATTATCAATAACAATTTTAATTGATTTTCATGTTGTAAAATTCCTTTCTTCATAAAAATAATTTAATGAAAATTAAATTTCATGAACTTAAGCCCAATTAAAAATATTAAAAATTTGGATTAAGAACCATAAATAGTTCAACAAAATAACCACAATACTAATTTTGATGTTTTTTAGCCCGTTTTTCAAATCGATATATCTCGATTCCTAGACGTGACCCAGCGAAACGCCGCACACGTATAACTTATTTTTTACCGATGTAACTTTCCCCGGTAGTTTGAACCCTTCCCGATCACTGACCACTACCATTTGTCGCACAGTGCAACATATTACGCCCTCTTCTAAAATATTCTAAATCTCGTATCAAACATTCGCCTCAAACGAATGTATTGTTCTTAGTTGTATAAAGGAAAAACTTATTATTACTATCGACTAAGATCGAATAAGATGACGGGTTTGATTGGTACTGAAAATGCTTCAATCGGTCAATTATTTCATCACCCACAACAGTAGCTTTGACGCAATTGTGACCAAAAGAAATGTTATAGGGAAAGGAAATTTGATTTGAATTTTTGTTTTTTTTTGGTTTTTTTTTTTTTTTTTTGTCTTATATCCTTAGTGAAGGGTATTAAAAATTCGCTACAGTCGAACATAGTTAACTGGCAAGCTTAGAGCATTTCCTTAAATTTAAATTGCTGCTTTTCTTTGTTTCGTAATATTGCGTGACTTGCCCTGTTCCTAGAAAAAATATTCGCCTTAAATTACAAGAATAAAAGCTTGTAAAAATTAATAGGTGTAGTAAAAAAAAAAATCGAAATTTATAAAAAAGTTTCCATTTAAGGTCATTTACTAAGTATTTTAAGTCAAATTAAAAGCAAAAGCCACAAATTCACTGAAGTTTTCTATAAACACAAGTGTCATATGATAACAAAATCATAACATATACACTAGCGTGGGTCCATTTGCAAGGACAGAAATTTGTCGATATTGTGCCATCGAGTTTACGATAGCTTTGCCACGAGAAGACAAGTTACTCTAAGACATATCAAAAAAAAAACATTTTTAAAGTATACCGATCTACTCAGAATCACTTTCTGAGTCGAACTAACGATGTCCGTCCGGCTGGCTGGCTGGCTGGCAGGCTGGCAGGCTGGCAGGCTGGCTGGCTGTCCATGTAACCTTGTGCGCAAAGTACAGGTCACAATTTTGGAGATAATTTCATAAAATTTGGGTCATAGGTTCTTATTGGCACAGGGACCAAGCCTATTGAAAAAGGGCCGAATCGTAGGACCACGAGGGAAGATAGGGGGAAATTTCTTCCTCTCAGAAACTATCAAACCGATTTTAATGAAATTTAAAACATAGATAGAACCATATCTATATGGACACAAAATGTATGCATGTTTTAAAAAATAGGTCCACGAGGGGAGATAGGGGCAATTTCTGCCTCTCAAACCGATTTTAATGAAATTTAAAACATAGATAGATCCATATCTATATGGACACATAAGCTATACAGTTTTTAAAAAATAGGACCACAAGGGGAGGCAGGGGGCAATTTCTGCCTCTCACAAACTTTCAAACCGCACTGAAAGAATTTTCTTCGCAATACTAACGAATTTTGACATTAATCCCATGAAAAATTGCATTATAAATGAACCTATGCAGCGCTTCGTTGGATCAATGAAACCTGTTTCATTAAAAGGACTTAATGAAACATTACATTAGATCCATGAATATTATTCATTGGATGAATACTTTCAATAAAGTAAAATTTTTTTTATTTTTTTTTATTTTTTTATTTTTTTTTATTTATTTATTTTTTTTTTTTCTTATTTTATTTTACTTTATTTTATTTTTTATTTCTTTTCTGTCTCTGGTGGGATTCGAACATGTAACCTCGGTGCTGATAGACTAGCTCACTATCAGCTAGTCTACCGGGGCAGCGTAGTTTTTGCATAAAAAAACTATGTTTTTTTCTCAATTAAGACCGTAAATATGAGATTAAATTGTCCATAATAAAAATAACAACGTTGATTGAAAGTGGATTGAAAGTTTTTGTTTCATTACTATAATGACATTTTTATTGTCATAATGAAAATTTAAATTTATGAAAGCAATTATTGAAATATGTTGCTTTTATAAAAAAATTTTTTGATTTCATAAATTTAATGGCATACATGTAACATTAGATGTATGAAGTTATTAAATCTTACATTTTTTAAATAACAATTAAACATTTTTTTAAGGAAACTATAATTTTGTATTAATTTATGAATATAGTTATGCTTGTATATTGTTTTTTTAAGTTCCCAATTAAAATTTTTTGTTTAACTTGGACAAACTTAAGTTTTCATATATCCAATGAAAGTTTTTAACGTAATTACGAAATCTAATGAACCGATTTTAACGAAAATACTTCATCAAACCTATGAAATTCCATTTAGACAATGAAAATTTTCATTTACCCAAGGAAAACTTTTTTATGAAAATGATTCATTAAATATATGAAGCATTTTTCTTTCAGTGCGATTTTCATGAAGTTTATAAACATAGATAAACCCATATTTACATGGACACATAAGCATGATGTGTGTTTAAATACTGTGGTGTAGGGTATCATATGGCCGGGCTTGACCGACTATACTTTCTTACTTGTTTTTTAGGTTTTTTTAGTAGAAAATAAAAATAACGGCGTATTTATTTTTTTTTTTATTATTAACTTTCCAAGGTGAAATTGCATGCTAAAAACGAAGGCGATAGCAGCTAGAAAAAAATGTTGTTTTCTTATACCAACTAGGATCTAGGATTTTGCCTTTGTCGAGTAACGAGTTTTGGCTTTATCTATATGCCGTAAGGATAAAACGGCAAGATGTGAAAATCCCCAAGATGTATACCTACATATCCCAGAGGGGGAAAATCTAAGAAATTGTGGACCACCTTAGGTTTGTCTTAGCACCGGATGACAGCAATGCGTTTACCAACTGCCTCTATGTGTGAGAGTAATCAGCACATACGGGTAACAAATTAATCGCATTACTCGCCATTGTTTTGGGACTGAAGCTATAAGACCTCCGCAGAGGTTTTGAAGCAAGCAGCATCTGTAGAAAGCAACAGCACCGAAGAACTTTCCATTAAAGCTGGAAAATTAGCATGTGATGCTGACTGCTTTTAATCTTTAATAGAAGTCGAAGTTCTAGGGTCTCCTGACACCCGTGATACCAAACAGAATCTCTGGTCAGATCTGTCAATTTTGAACTCTGCAGAATTCCAGGTATTAACTGCACCTGTTCCAAAGAGAATACAACACGAAGAGGTGAAATATCCCAATGATGTCTCCATACATGCGGATCTAAACTTATACAGTAACCTTAAGGCTTAATAAAAATTCTAATATTAACCTTATTAGAAAACTACAAACAAGGGCTAGCTAAACGTAGATATTTAATTTAACAATAATATGCTTGCGCCTTTTACTAATTCAATTTCAGCTTAAGTATTTAATAGTAAAAATTAATATGGTATTATTTATAAAAGTCCTTTGAGAAATTATGGCTTTCGACAATCGTTTTCTACAGCAATTAATAAATTTTAATGAACTTCCGTTCATTGTTTCCAATTTTTATTGCTTCTTATTCATTCATCGTTTTATATACTCTTGAAGGTCCTTTAATTCATTTCATTGTTTGACTGTAAAACACGTATGAATGTATGTTAGAGTATTTTAATTAGAAGCATATTCTGCGCATTGGTACATAATACAAAAAGCAATAATAAAAAAATGTTGAAAATAATGATGGCAAATATTGGTACCCAGTAAAAAATTTTAAGGTTTTGGGAAGCAAGAAAAGTACAAGAGCGCTGATATATGCGCTGGCTATTACATACTACTTAGAAGCAACAGGGAAGCGAAAACCATTGAAGTCAATTTTTAATATAAGTAAATGAAAATTATTTAATAGCTTCGCATAATCCCTTATAAGTAAGCAGGTTGCAAGGGAGTAGTTGAAATGATTATTTAAAAGAAAAAATTTACGACCAAAGTTTAAAGTGCTTCTGTTAATCCCTTACATGGAAGCACGTTGTATTGCAATGATTGCAAAATGTGTTTACGATTATTCCCGACATGTAATCGAAAACAAGAGATGCTTAAAATTACTTCTTTTTTATTACGCAATCAGTCAGCAAATTGTTTTTGAGCAGAGAGGACGCAAGCAAATTTTTGTGTGGTCAATTACTAGATTTGTTGTTGTTTTCTTTTTAATTTGCGTACAGTTTCGTTCTATTTTAAAAATTACATATTAACTGTGTTGTGTGTTTGTTTTGCTTTTTGTTCTTTGCATAAGTTTTTGTGTTGCGCTTCTTGTATACAGTATAGAAGCAATTAATCAAAGGTATGAAAGCTGCGGTTTTTGGAAGCTATTCCTTCACGGAATAATGTAAGCCATGAAAAACGCAGTGATTTTACAAAAAAGTAGTGCTTCCAAGCGGGAATTTGCCATATAAAAATCATGCCTCTTGTAAGCAGGTTTGTAAGGGGGAATTGTGCTTCTCTCCCTTACAAACCTGCTTACCAGTAAGCACCATTTTTTACTGGGTATATACATATTAGTTTGATGGCCATCAGATTGATAAATGATTTTTCAAAGGAAAATATGTAATATCCTTGAATACTGATTAAACAGAGTAATAATTTTAAAACTGGCAAAAGTTGGAAAAAAAACTTCTCTAAGGAAAAGTTTCTACTCGAGAAAAGGAACGTCAAGTTTAGTCTTAATGTTAACTCTACTTTATGCAGTCTTTCACAACTTCTTATTGATTTCTAGCATTCTTTCTAAAAAAAAATCCTATGTTTAAATTCTTCTAACACTCAAGACTTTATATCCTTAAAGCCTTAAAGTTGGCAACTCTTTACTAACCAGAAATATTTAGGCGGTAAAATTATAAAAATTATATTGTACTCTGTTTCTACGCCCTTTTAATGTATAAAAATGTACAGTTAATTATATTTTTTTGTTTTATCTGAAACAGAGACACTTTTTCTATTTTAATTTGTTATTATAGTTGGCATTGACTTTCTTTTCTTATTATTGAGCGCATTGTCGTACACTAGTCAGAAAATTTGTGAAAAGGTTGTATTAAGGAAGCAAAAAATAAGAATTTCGGTAATCAGGCGACAATAAAAAAAATTGTTAGAAATGATACAAAGGTAAATAAGTGTTTACTTGAAAAAAATATTGCAAACATAAATTGAAGGTTCTTTTGTGGACCTTTTTCGGTTGTCGAATATAATCGGCATTTACCTTAAGAGGTTGTATTTTTTTTTTTTTTTTATTAGTAAGCCCTACCAAATAGTGTTTTTATTTAGAAATCATAACATTTTTCCCACAGATTTCTATAGACAAAGGAAAAATTAAATAAGGATCAGGTAATGGCCATGTTAGAAGCTTATTCGGATGTTGAGGGCGCAATTGAGGATGATGATGATGACGTCATATTTGAAATCCCACAAGTGTTATCAAAGGATATTGTGCCTGGCGAGCAAAACTTTATGTCAGAAGAAAATATTGAAGATATTGATATATATTCCAAGTCAATACGTACACTGAGCTCCGAAGTTTCCACATTTGTTGACTCTTAAAAGCAATATTAGTTGGCGAACAATCCGAATACCCGAAAACCGTGGAGGCGTTCATTGTGTGCCACTGTCAGAAAACAACAGCAGGTTGAAATTGCAAAAAAATTTCTTATCAATAATAAATATTTAACGGATAAATCGTAAAAAATCTATTTCCGTACAAAAGAGAAGCATATATACGTAACAATAGGTATCCTTGAAGGTCAATGTCGAATATATTCGACATTCCCTAAAAACCAGGGGGCAAATTATGGCAGTCGTGATCGAATACTTTTTCGATTCGAAAGCAATTTTAGTTCTTATTCTTTCTGTTCATACTGAACGGATCGAAATTATTTCTTTAGTGTTGTAAAACATTTATTTGAGTGCTCATAACACTGAAAAAATAATAACGATACGTTCAGTATCGACTAAAATAAAATTGCTTCCGAATCGAAAAAGTATTCGATCACGACTGCCATAATTTGCCCCCAGAGGATGTGCTTGAGACGAAAACTACTTTAACATTACCTTAAATACAAATTTTTAGATTTTTACCTCGCCACAAAATAATTTTGACCCTGAAAGGGTTAACGTTACAAGTAGTGCTGGGAAACTATCGATATCGATAATATCGATAGTCTTAAAATATCGAAAATATCGATAGGAATAATATAAATATCGATATTTGTATTATTTAGAATACAGCTATGAACACATCTAACAGCAGCTATACACACACAGTTTTTTGCCGCACATTTTTACTTGCTATTATTATTTCACGCTGAATGATAGCAATGAATATAAACAACTAGAATGGCAAGTGGCATGGATTTCTTAGCAGTGCTTTTTACTGCTAATTAAAGGCCTTTAAGTCGAAATTTGTACATGTTTATATAGGGACTGAAATGTCAAATATTTTTGTAAAGTTGTAAAAAACAAAGGCAATTGCAATTGCGAACATAGGACAAAACAATGAACGACCATTAGAGGATAAGGCTGCTAGATTGATTACCTTTTTGGGTTTAGAACTTAGAACATTTTTTAAATTTGCATTGGAATATTTTATAGTCCCTGTACTTCGATTCCTTCAGAAAGGTACTTATCAATTTTTAAAAAACTGCCATCTAAAATAAAGTGGATACATACACACGTCTCATACATTCAATAAAGTGATAAAAACAACTAACTGTAGGCTTATAAAAAAATAATTAAAGTTTTCCTGCACGAGTACAAACATTCAGTCGATAGTAATATCGATATATCGATAGTGAAATCCGAACTATCGATAAATATCGATAGTAGAAAATATCGATAGTATCCCAGCACTAGTTACAAGATTTGATTTTCCGAAGTGAAGCTAAAGAAAAGGTTTTAAAAAGAAAATTAAAATGTTAAACAAAATTGACAAATTTGTTTTTTTTTTGTGGCTTAACAAATTGAAGACTGGCCGGAGGGTTGGGGGGGGGGGGTTCTTTAAAACCATGTGAGATAAGGCCATGATGGCCTTATTGACCAATCATTGTGAGGCCATATTTTTTTTTCGCAAATGAGAGATAAAGCCATATTTCTTTTGGAATATTGTTATGTATGGTGTTAACATTCTGTAAAAGGGATAGTCCTTAGTTATCATTGAAAAACTTTATTGAGCGAAGCCACCTGCCGCGTCCTGCTGGAGGAAAAAACCCCTAAGCAGGCCGCCACGCAGAAAATTTAGTATGCGAAGACAGATTTCAATACTTAACTTTAGTGTCTCCGGAACTGAAATGAGAAATAAAGCCATTTTCTAATATTGCTAATGTGAGCTAAGACCATGATGGCTCTATCTCCCATTCAAATAAAAAAAAGGCTTTATCCCCCTATTGAATAAGAGACAAAGCCATCATGACCTTATCTCACATGGTATTAAAGCACCCCCCCCCCCCCCTCCCCCTGACTGGCTAAATCTAACTACAAAATGGTTGAATTGACAACTCTGATATGGATAATAATAACAAATTTATGTTATAGGAAGTATAGTCCGTTCAGTCCGAATATATGATTCCCAACGCCACAGTATTTAGAGATAAACTTCGATGGTGGAGCCTATTTGAAATGCATAGGCAATCGTGGACCCGCCGGAGCTAAATTATTTTATGATCTTAAGATTTATATAAGAGTTATGAAGACAAATGTAGTCACTTTATAAGATTCCTTCGTCTATAAGTCAGTTTAGGGAGGGGGCTTATATGTACCTATGGTTAATTCTGGACATAACAGTAACAAATTTTTAAATGGCATAGTAACTATAAAAAAATTTGCTGTCGCAGTTTTTATCTCAATAGCAACATTTGTTAGAAAGTTATTGCATTAAAAGCTATTTTCGGGAAATGTATCTGTAAGGGAGTAATGGCCAAATATGGACCGATTTCAATAAAACTTGGCAATATAACTTTAATTTCAGTGAAATATATTTGAACCAAATTTAATATAAATACCAACATAATAAGATTATTTAAGGGCACTAACCCTTTATTCCGGCTTTGTCTATATGACAATTTAAGCTCGCATAGAAAATCTTTATAAATAATCTGCAAAATTGCGATTTCCGTCTTAAAGAAAGGGTTTACACTGAGAGCCATTCAGCCATTTCGAAAACCGGACGGACATTGTTAAAACGATTCAAAAAGTTTTAATAATAGGGGCATTATAGTGTTACACACATCTGCACAAACGCATAATACCCTCTGTACTAAAGTTGTGTGGGTATAAAAATCCAATAATCCACGTTCTGCCATTTTATCTGCTTTATTCTCTTTTTTAAGGCAAAATAATAATTACATGGTGATTTGAAATGATGAGATTTTAACAACTGGTTGTGAACAAAAATTAAACAATTCATCATTTACATACATATAAGCATAGACTTTACTACAAATATAATTTCATTCCATGTTCACAATAATGATTGGCCTGGATTGGTTGAAGAGTGATGGTGATGATGTTTGTGAACAGAAAAACTAATGATATTTTACAAGTAAAAAAACTTAAATTGGCTGTACCGAATCCAAAATACCCTTCAACCAAAAATTGTTAATTTCGATAACACATTATTTAAATGAGACCTATGGAAAATTATGGACCGATCATCATAGAAGTATGAAGTGTGATTTCTAATTACATTAAGCGAACTAATTTCAAATTTGGTAAAAATATATTTTTGCCTAAAAAATTCGTTATATTATTCCTATTTTTAAACACGTCTTTCAAAATAATTTTGCAAAAGCTTGAGACTTGTTTGTTTTTTTTTATATGAAACTAGCATTTAACCCGCTACTTCGTTAGCGTCTCCTTTTTTTTCGTAGGCATATCTGTGTGCCAAAGTTTATTTTTCTAGGTTTTAACTAGCTTAAATTCCGGAAATTCAAAAAGTACCAGTTAATATACAAAAAAGTACCAAAAATTCCCCTCAGGACATTGCCTGTTGAATTTGTTATGTTAAGGTCCAATATTAACGATAATCAAAACAAATACCAGTTGTAGAACCAAAAAGCTGAAGAAAAATATTAAGTTTCCCGTATTTCCCATTTTGTTATTATTTTTTCCCTCCATTAAAGTATCAATAATTGCAGTATTGTAGTGGGTACCAATAATTTAGTACGAATATGTCTATGAGAAAATGTTTTAAAAAAAAGTACAAAAAATAGTTACGATTTTCACCCCTTAAAAGTTAGAATTTCGAAAAGTACAAAATCTATATTCGTATTTTTTTGATAGGTTTCGAATATAGTATAGACTTTATTTCTAGGTTTATTGGTTCATAAGATAGATGGGGTGACAAAAAAGTACCAATTCAGGGTTAACCCGTTTTCTCCCTAAAAGAGCCGAATTTCAAAAAAGCACCAGACACATGTGCGCTTATTTTTCTCAAGAACACCGATAAGTATTACAGTTTTTTTGTATCTCTTTTAGTTTTGGAGATATAAGGTTATCGAATTTACCTGTTTTTACTCTTTTTTACCCCCTAAACATTCGAATTTCCAAAAATCCCGTCTTAGTGGACCGATTTGGTAAAGACCCACCTCCGGTCCGAATTTCAAGTATTTAGCTTCAGGCGTTTAGGCTGTGCAATGATGAATCAGTCAGTAACTTTACAACTTTATATATACTTATATATATATATATATATATATATATATATATATATATATATCGGGTGATTTTTTAAGAGCTATAGGAAAGTTTAAAAAAAAACACATAAAATTCAGAAAAATGCATGAAATCTTTATTTAAATCGATAGTACGGTCCATATAATTTAATGTTTGAAAATTATTTCATGCAAATGTTGACCGTGACCGCGCCTCAAATGGTCCACCCGCTTAGTCCAATTTTGGCATACTCTTTCCAACATTTCGGCCGGTATCTCATGAATAAATGCTTCAATGTTGTCTTCCAATGCGTCAATTGAAGCGGGCATGTGTGTATTGACATGAGCTTTAACATAGCCCCACATAAAATAGTCTAAAGGCGTTAAATCGCACGATCTAGGCGGCCAATTGTCCGGTCCCGAACGTGAAATAAAATGTTCACCGAACTCGCCTCTCAATAAGTCTATTGTTAAGCGTGCTGTGTGGTATGTTGCACCGTCTTGTTGAAACCACATGTCATGCAAGTCAAGCTCTTGCATTTTGGGCAAAAAAAAAAAAGTTGGATATCATCTCACGGTAGCGCTCGCCATTCACAGTTACGTTCCGATTCGCATCATCTTTGAAGAAGTACGGTCCAATGATGCCACCAGCCCATAAACCGCACAAAACTGTGAGTTTTTCTGGATGCAGTGGTAGCTCTTGCAATGCTTCTGGCTGATCTCCACTCCAAAATCGACGATTCTGCTTATTAACGTACCCATTGAGCCAAAAATGAGCTTCGCTGAACAAAAGAAGCACGCGGTGAACTTTCTTAACAGAGCACGCATTTTGTTTGTAAGACTATTCATGGTTAAATTATAGACCAAACTGAAGATGTTTGACAGTGAAACAAAACACGAAACGTGCGTCAGCTGTTAAAACCAGTGTTGCCAAAAAGATAATAGCTAAAAAATCCCCCGATATATGATTAAAAAAAGAGTCCTTTTGTTGGCAAATTGTTTCTATTTTTAAGTGTAAAACAAGGAATGACAAACTAAGTATACCTTTATTTACCATATAGTGTAGGGTATAATAATCGTAATAAAACCGGAATAAGCTTAATAATCTATCAGACAGCATTAATTTGCCATAGAACGCCTTGTAAAGTGTCGGCAAACACAATGAGTTTTAGCAACATTAATTGTGTTCTTAATAATAAAAGTATACCACTAGGTTGTGCAATAAAACTAGGGGCATATAAAAGTTGTATGGGGATTTTATAGAATGAAAATACTAATAAAAAATAAGGGGCTTATGAAAAAAAGGAATAAAAACTTACAGAAAGAAAAATATTTTTTTCATCCGGGAACACTAGAATGTCGGTGTCGCTTAGGTATCGATAAATTAATGCTTTCTCTCCCTAGCACAATGATTAACTTTAATATATCAGTTAGGCGAATATAGAAAACAATTTCAGAGATACATAATTTTCAATTATATTAACCAATTTTTTTTTAATGCATTTCAAATTTCAATTTATAAAGCTTTTTACAATAAGCTTATTCCCTCAATATTTCACATAAAAATCTACTTAATTTCGATTGATAGAACATGCATAATTTCGAAGTGATTCGTAACTTCTACTACGTATCTTCTTTAAAAAAGACGATATATTTACTAACAGAATAAATCTTCTAAAAATTGTTTTTTAATTTTTTGTTAGCGTTTTAGGGGAAGCACTTAATCTACGAATCCAAGTGCAGACAGATTAACGTCCATCACTTCCAAAAATGTACTGTTAAGCGTGGCGGCAATGTTATGGTTTGGGGGTGTATGAGTGCTAATGGAGTATGTAACCTTGTGTATATCGAGGGAATCATGAATAAAATAGATTATTTAAATATCCTGAAAAATAATTTGCCATAATCCGCCCAAAAAATGGGTTTAGAGAATGATTTTGTTGTCATGTAAGATAATGGTCCAAAGCATTCGGCCGTTATCGTAAGGGAATGGTTGCTTTATAACACAAACAAAGTTTTGCCTCATCCTCCCCAGAGCCCGGATTTCAATCTGATTGAGCATTTGTGGGCTCATATGAAAACAAAGTTAAGAGATTACCACATATCCGGTAAATAATCCTTAAAAAACGCTTTCAAAGATATCAGGAGTTCTATTCCCCAAGAAGTTACAAAAAATCTGGTCCATTCGATGCCAAGAGGACTTCTTTCTGTTAAAGAAGATAAAGGACGCCATACAAAATACTGAAAACCTAAATATATATGAATCTTTTTTAAAGTTACGTTTAGTTTTTTGTCCTGTACAACTTTTTTTTTGTTTATGAGTTTTAGCACATTTATGTTTTTGTTGTTGTTTTTTTAACGTTAAAATATACAAGATGAAAAAGAAGGTTTATTTAAATTAAAATATAGATCTTAAAATTTAGTTAATGTGAAATAAAAGTTATAATATGGTTTTACTTTCATCTCTGTGTTTTCTTTTATTTTAATTTAACAAGTGTAGAAGTTTTTGTTTTTTGCTCACTGTATTTTACGGAATACTTTTTAATTTCCTCCAGGATGGTAGGGAAGTAAAGATCTCTGTGGACAATGTCAAAACGTTTGTATATACCAATGTGCGCGGACGACTTGTCGTAATATCCTAGACTGTCTTCTTTGTAGCTTCTGGATGTTTGATGCACATGCAGCATCCCATGATTGGATGCCATCAGCTAAAGAACTTCTAAATCAAACTAATGACATAGGAAATATTATAAATACAAATCATATAGACTGGTCTTATAATGGACTAGTATAAGAGAACCAAGGTGCTTGTAGCTAATTTGGAAACTTTTGCTCTTGCCGTTTTCCAGATAAAAGAAATCTATAATGTTTATGTATGGGAGGTACCAATCCAATCCCGCCCATATTTAAAGATATATTGTATATTAAAAACCCAGCTTTGTGTAGCGATTTTGAAAAATGTTTCTCTTAACGTTTTTTTTGAAAAAATCTCACCTAATTTTGTCGAATGTAAAGAATTGATAGTGAATATAATTGAATCTAATTTGGAAGCTTTTGCTCTTGTCGTTCTTTAGATATACACAATAAAATTAAAAATAACAACAACAAGGGATTTATGGGTAAAGTTAGAGACAGTCAGGGTTTTTTGGTTATATATCAGCCATGTGTAAACCAATTAGGATGAATTTCAATAGCAAACAATTCTACACCCCAGCGGCAAATATTGAAAGGACCGTAAGTGACAGGCCTTTTTGAAGGCCTCTATACTCCTTTCTAAAAGATTCTCTTCGCATGATATCCTGCCTTCAACAGTTTGCCTTCTAGAAGGTATAAACTTCTTTTTAAAAGACCTTCTGAAATATTACTCCCTTCTTTGAGAAGGGAGAAAGGAAGGTGTTCAGTTTTATTTACTTTTTATTTTTAGAGACCTTCCTTACTCCCTTCTTTTTGAAGGGATCGAAGTTGTTTTTAAAGGAAGTGTGGAAGGCCTTGCGCCCAATGACAACCTGTGTAAAAAATAAATAAGTATGGAATGCGGCGAGAAGGGCTTCTGGCTGCTTGTGACTGCTAAATAAGGCCTTCTAAGAGGCCTCTTTACTCATTCTAGTTACCGCTGGGACTATATATGTGATGTCAATGTATAAACCGCTGGTGCCCATCTTATCTGGAGTCTTCGGAAAACCCATTTCAACGGACAGACGGATGGACGTGATTTTAATAATATAATATAATATAAAAAATTCCTAAATCGGTTTTTTGTTTGTTTGCAAGGAAAGAAAAAAAACTTACTAAAATCCATATAATTTAAGATATTTAAAAGGTTTTAATGCAATAATTAATAAACAGATGCAACAAACTTTATAGCGCCCAGAAATTTGTAAGTAAGCATTTCTCATTAAAATACCAGAATAAACAAAAAAAAAAAAAAAATTAAACAAAATGAGTTACGCCTCTTTTACTTTTCTTTGTAGGGTCTAGGATCAATATTGTAGAAATTACAGACGGAATAACAAAGTAATACATCGTAAGCTAAAATGCAAAAAGGCGTAACTAGCTAAAAATTTAAAATCAAAAAAACCATTAAATTGCATATCTTGATAAAATTTTACACTTTTGCGATCAAAAATGACGCTTTTATTAACAAAAAAAAAACGCAACAAAAAGTGTGTTTATTTGATAAATGCGAAACGATTTTATTTAACCATTTTTTTTCAACCAAATATTTTTAACCAAAGTTGTTTAAAGAACTACATGAACGATTAACCAATGCATGTTTTTCTTGACATGTTTATAGTAGTTTATAGTCTCCTGTAAAATTATACTTTTGTTATTTACGCCTTTTGCTTTTACCTTTGGTGAAGGGCATAAAAAGGTCCCATATAAAGGATCCTCCCAAAATAATAAATACACCTTTAGCGCTAACAGAAAATTATATTGCAATACAATTTGCTCTAATTAAATTTTGTATATCAAGAAATTACAAGTTCATGTTTATAGTAAATTATAGTCTCCTGTTAAATTATACTTTTGTTATTTACGCCTTTTGCTTTTACCTTTGGTGAAGAGCATAAAAGGTCCCATATAAAGGATCCTCCCAAAATAATAAATACACCTTTACCGTTAACAGAAAATTATATTGCAATACAATTTGCTCTAATTAAATTTTGTATATCAAGAAATTACAAGTTCTGTGATGAACGGTCCTTAGTTTACAAAAGGTTTCATACAAAGCGCATTCTTGGAAAACAAATAAATAAGGCTTAAACCGTACAGCATAATAATTCTAGCATAAGTTTGACACGCATTGCTCTCTTATAACAAGAAAATATGAAGACTTATTTATAAATCACTACAAATGAATTTTATTAACGACCAATTATATCTGTCAAAGCGTTCTGTTAGCTGGAAGTTAAAGTAATAGTTAGTTTTAACTGAACTTGGTGGAATTGGCCGTAAATTATGTAAATTATCAGTGTGGCCATATCCAAAAATATTTTACAGCTAAATCAGCTTTAAAATAATGGTACAAAAAATCCTAAACTGCCAAAAAATAATGCTAAAATTTAAACTGTATTATTTTTTGGATATTTTAGTTAATAAACCTTTATACATGATTTATTTAACATAATTCTTCATAATAAATTCTCATCATATCAATAGAACAAACTGATTAAAATATAACAACATATTTAAGTCTTTATATACGTACATAAAAAGTTTTCAAACAAAAGGTACCATACCATAACAAAAAATCAAAGGAACTTCACCCATTAATGGCTATTATTTAGTATTTCAATAAAATTGATACAACATGTTTAATAAAAAACTTTCATTTTATAAATTAAATACGTCAGCTTCTGAAGAATCGATCGAGATATCATTATAACATATGTTCTTATCGCATTTTTCAATGAGATCGTAAATTTTTTTTAAAGCTATCGTAATATTTTAAACCACAAATTATATAAAGTAGCGAATTCATAGTCTTTAACGTCATTCTAATTAGAATTTTCGTTTTTAACTTCCGCGTTGCTAAATGGCAAAACCAAGAACTTCATTGGAAAAGAAGCTAATGCACTGAATGAATTTTCAGTTAATGCATTTTAATATCCACATACGTTTATCCAGATATCAAGAGTTGAGTTCTATTTTCACAATTCATATGAATTTAGTGTCTGCCACTGATGTCCCAAAGTTGTAATTTCTTCCACAGTGAAATCAATAAATTGTTCTTTGAAAAATTCGCTTAACCCTTAAGCATACACCAAAATGATTTTACGCAAACGAACCCCAGGGCCTGGCTGGGACTCATTGCATTTTATATGGAGCTTTGTGTGGCTATAAAAAACTCACACTAACGAACCCCTGGGCCTGGCTGGGACTAGTGCTGGGATACTATCGATATTTTCTACTATCGATATTTATCGATAGTTCAGATTTCGCTTTAGATATATCGATAGTGAAAACTTTAACTAGTTTTTTATCAGGCTACAGTTCGTTGTTTTTATCACTTTATTGAACGTATGAGACGTATGTATGTATCCACTTTATTTTAGATGACTGTTTTTAAAAATTGTGATGCTGATAAGCACCTTTCTGAAGAAACCAAAGTAATAGGAACTATAAGATATTTCATTGTAACTTTAGATAATGTTCTAAATTGTTTTTGATTCTCAACCCAAAAGGCAATCAGTCTAGCGGACTTTTCCTCTAATGGTCGATCATTGGTTTATCCTATGCTCGCAATTGCAATTGCATTTTTATTTGATTTTTTTACAACATCATAAAACTATGTGACATTTAAGTCCCTATGTAAACATATACAAATTTCGGCATAAAGGACTTAAGTTAGTAGTAAAAAAGCACAGCTAAGCAATCCATACCACATACCATTCTTTTTGTTTGCAATCATTGCTGTAATTCTGCGTGAATTAATAAGAGCAAGTAAAAATTTGCGGCAAAAAACTGTGTGTGTATAGCTGCTGTCTGTATTAAAGTGGTCCAAAATTATTTTTTTTCGATCTTCCAAAAAAAGTAGACCAGTTTTGTGTTAGGTTAGGGTAAAAAAATTTTTATAAAAATATTAGCGCGATCAGTTTAAAATTGCCGTGCCGCACGCACATTGAAATCTGTGAGAATGAAATTCGGGCTAAATGGAGAGAAAAACGCCCGTAACTACTGAGGAGTCCCCCTTAAGATGTAAAATGTATGAGCAACCCCCATTATTTTTGCATTCCCAATATTTCTCTAGAACAAACTTATCCTCTATCTCCAACCCTTCATATGGTCCCCATACGAAAAATTAAATTTTCTCGAAAACCGACTCCAGAACAGACGGACATAAAGTCCAAGATTAAAAATGGAACCAATTAGATGTAATCCAATCCAATTCCGTTTTTTTAATCTTCATGTCCATCTAGCTGTCCGTCCGTCTGTTCTAGAGTCGGTTTTTCGAATGTTGACCATATGAACTGGTTTCCTTTATAAAAAAGATAACTTTTTAAATTTTCCCTTCATGATGGTCCACTCTAGTCTTCATAGCTGTATTTTAAATGATAATAATATCGATATTTTCGATAGTTTAAGACTATCGATAGTACTATCGCAGCACTAGCTGGGACTACTTTTATATGTATGGAGTTTTATGGCTATAGCAGGAACATTTTGTTGGGAAATAGAATAATTCTTCGAAAAAAAAGTAAAGAAAGAATTCTTATGTGTTGCGTATGCTTTCTGAAACGTTTCATTTTGATTTAATTTACTGCAGTTCATATATAATATGCCAGGGTCTGGTCAAGCCATGGTGGATACAATATGCACAAAATTTTTATTTGGCCAATGCCACGCCCACGGCGTTTAAATTTACACTTTTTTCTCATTTTCTTGTAAAAAAACACTTTGATTGAGGAAAACAAGAAGTTTCGTTCTAATATATTTAATAATTATATTAAAAAAACTGGAAAAAAATCAAAAATGCCTGGCCAGGAACTGGTGTTCGCTTAAGGGTTAGTTGGAATTTTTTAATTTTTAAACTGTTTTCTCCACAAAAAAAGTTAATATATATTAAATAAGAAATTTGTTTGGCAATCGTTGTATAAATTTACATATTAATTGAGCTATAAAATTACGGCATGTAATTCGTATTTGTTTTCCTATTTCAAAAGTAAAGGTATCTCTTTTCGATTCCAAAAATTTTTCAAAATCGTAATTGAGGGAAAAATTCAGCTTAAAACAATTTGATATGAAAGGTCTTTTAAACGATTGTACAGTTTCTTTAGCAAAATAGTAAGGATTTGTATGTGGATTCAACAAAAAGGTGTGGTAGATTTTCAAAAAAAGATTACTTGAATATTCTTAAATTAAATAATTATAAAAAAGGTTAGATAACGCCCGTATTTATAAAAAATTTTAATTTTTAATAATGGTTTACAAAACAAATTTTGTATGAAAATTTGCCTTAATAAACGTTTGTTAAATTTAATAATCGTTTATAAATACGGGGGGTAAATATGTAGTTGAAAAATGCTTAAAATAATGCTAACTGCTAAATGGAAAAATGCCAAAATGGCCACGCTGGTAATTATATATTGAAATTAAAAGTTGTGGCGTATGATTAATAATTGCTAGCATTGAATAGAAATATCACTCATACTTTCAGTATGTCAAATCTATGTTAAATAACGTAGCATATGCAAAGGAGTAAACCTTACACAGAAAAAATTATTGCCGAATTATTTTCAAACAACCGCTTGTTTGAAAATTTTTTTGATTTCTACAAATTTGTTTACTAATTCAATTTATATTTTTGTTTGATTTTTATTTAACCAACAAAAATGATGACAACTATTCAAAAATATAATATACGCGATATTGGTTTCAAGTTTTCATAATTTTGTATGAAATACTTAACGCTCCTTAATGTTTTTTTATTTGATCGTAAGCAACACTTCTTTATGTGAAATATAAGAACTACAACAAAAAACACATGCAGTCTATTTTTGGACGCTTTAACAGAGTACAGCAATAAGAAAAATACTAAAATAACGTCACGAGGTTTGTAGTAAAAAAACAACAAAAACAATAGCAGGTAAAAAAACGTTTCACTCTTTTTAAACAACAACAACAACATTACAAGAAACAAAATAAATTTTTGGTTGGTTTCAAAGTTGGTAAAACAAACCAAATCCCGTATTCAATATTTTCAAACTGTTTAGTTAAATACATCAAATACAAAAATAGAATGATGACGCAAAACATATCGAGTCGGTCTGCCGCCGTTTTTGGTTACATTTCTGCTTCATTAGCAAAGCAAAGAATGCAGCAACAGTGAGTGATGAAGTAAAACTTTGTGTGTATAAAATAAGGTTTTATTTGTTTAATATTTTTGGCTTTTCTAAAATCTTTGGAAAAGGTTTCCTGATGAGCTGGTGTAAGCAACCGGCGAAATGCGCATAGAGGCTTGCTTTCCCTCAACAATAAATTTCAGTGTATTTATCAAGTGTGAAAGGCTGGGAATTTAGCACGTCATACGAAGATCGTATTAATGATAAACTTTGTATTCCCGAAAATAACTTTGATAATATAATTGCATGTGCCCGTGCATAAAACTGAATTGGCAAATTGGTTTAGTTCGTTGTTTTCTTGCGAAGACAATAGAATGAAGCGGTTTGTTGTTTAATTTTGTTTTTTCTTTTAACCCACTTACAACTACAATTCGAGTCGGAAAGAACCCAACCAATTGTAGGGGGATGTAAGAAAAGATAAACTCACTGTTTATTGTTGGTGTTTGGTTTAAGCTTTGATATTGTTACAGGTAAGACTTAGAGTGTTTATAACTCTTATTCGCTTAAGGTTTTATTTGTTTAATATTTTTGGCTTTTCTAAAATCTTTGGAAAAGGTTTCCTGATGAGCTGGTGTAAGCAACCGGCGAAATGCGCATAGAGGCTTGCTTTCCCTCAACAATAAATTTCAGTGTATTAATGACAAGACTTCGTTCAAAAATTATTCAAACAAAAAAATGTGTCTCAAAGCCAGCCGGCCGCTATGCCCTGTTTCATCTTCGTGTTTGCTTGTGTGCGCGTCATTGCTTGTGCAAAAACTTTTTTGTTTGATTCAGCAAAATTATTTGTTTGAAATTTATATGAATTTCAGTAAGCTTTTTGTTTGATTCAGTTAAATTATTTGTTTGAAAAAATGGGTGTTTTTTTTCAATAATCAATATGCAAATAAATTGTTTGAATATGCGAATTGGTTTATAGGACCGATTTCAGACAAAAAATTTTTTGATTCTACAAATTTTTTGTTTGAATTGGGAAAATAATTTTTTCCGTGTTATGAATAGTTTTCTTTAATATCTAGAGTTTATTTTTCCCGCAATTTTTCGATTTCTGCGAAAGCGGGAAAAAAAATTCTGTATTTATTTTCAAAAGATTTTGTTATTCGTGCTTAATTCCCAGTTTTTATTCTTGATAAAAACGCTTGAAATTTATTGTTGATGGGATAAGCTATTCCTATGCGCATTTCACTGGTTGATAAGGCCAGATCATCAGGAAACTTCATCCATAAAGATTTTAGAAAAACTAAAGATATTAAACCAAATAAAACTGTTAAAAGTATAAGACTTATAGCAACAGTTCTACTTGTGACAATATCAAAGTTTAAATAAACACATCAACAATAAACAGTGAGTTTATCTCATCTTACATTCCCACTACAATTGGTTGGAATTCTCCCAACATTAATTGTAGTTGTAAGTAGATAAAAAAAACAAAATTAAAACAACAACTTACAAAAGCATGTTGTCAATTAAGTGTTTTTAAGGCCGTGCACTTGCTTGTTTATTATCAAAAAGTAATTTTTTTGGAAATACAACATTTTAATTTCAAAAGATTTTGTTATTCGTCCTTAATCCCAGTTTTTATTCTTGATAAAAAAACTTGAAATTTAACTAAAGCAAAAACTTTACTTACCTGGTAAGTTAGCAAATAATGTTGGAGAAAATAAACACCACTTATTTTTCGACTGAATAAATACATATTTTTGTTCAAGGTGTCCAAAGAATTCAGTACTTACAAGAAGTCAAAAAATACCTAGTTATTATTTAACTACTAGTAAGTTGAATTGTAAGTACTTACAATAAACTTACCAGAAGCCAAAAAATCTTTAGTTTATAGTCCTAATAAGTAGTTATTGAGTACGTTACCAGTAAGCAAATATTCAGTAGTGAAAATAACAGAAGTAATAAGTAGTTGCTGAGGTCATTACTTGTAAGTACTTATTGAAGTTTTCAGAATAACGACAATTGTAATGACAACATCTTACCAGGCAATGTATGAAATAACTACCACCTATTACTAAAAATCAAAAAGTGTTTCCTGGGATGGTAGCACTACATGGTTTAAGCCACCACCCAAAAATATTAAATTCAATTGATACTAGATTAACTTAATTCTCAGATTAGCTAATTAAAGAATAAAATTGACTTTAATCTCAAACCCAAAAAGTGGCTCTAAAGAGGTTATTTTTGAAACAAATAGGATCAGAAGAAAAAAAAACGTGTAAACGTTTGTTAAATCCAAACTCAACATTACGAAGAAGGAACTCTGAAATATTTGCAATCTTTAACAAATTCAGCAAGTAGAAGAAATTCCACTTAACACATCAAATAATATATTTTTGTTGTTTTCTTGCGAAGACAATAGAATGAAGCAATTTGTTTTTTAATTTTGTTTTTTTCTTTTTACCTACTTACAACTACAATTAGAGTCGGAAAGAGCCCAACCAATTGTAGGGGGATGTAAGAAAAGATAAACTCACTGTTTATTGTTGGTGTTTTGTTTAAGCTATGATATTGTTACAAGTAAGACTTTGAGTGTTTAAAATTCTTATTCGCTTTAGGGTTTTATTTGTATAATATTTTTAGCTTTTCTTAAATCTTTGGAAAAGGTTTCCTGATGATCTAGCCTATGCAACCAGTGAAATGCGCAAAGAGGCAAGCTTTCCCTCAACAATAAATTTCGGTGTATTTATCAAATATGGAAAATTGGGAATTTAGCACGTCATACAAAAATCTTAATAGTAAATTTTGTATTCCCGTAAATAACTTTGATATTAACAGTTACATTCCTCTAACAAGCAGTGGTGAATGAAGGTGTACTTAGTTGGTAATTCCATGTGAATCTTTTTTTAATATTCTTCTCAAACCACATAAAGTATATATCGATTATTTACTTTAGCAACGCATAAATCAAAAAAATTCATTCTTTTGTTTATATTAAAAACGTGTATAAAATGCATCTTAATATCTTGTTTACATTCCCCGTTTGAAGAGAATGTGTCGTTATTTTTTCGAAGTGGTTAAAACCAATTAAAAACTTTAAGCGCGTTTATCTCGAAACGGATTTTTTTGAGTTATGACGCTGTTATAGCAAATAAGCAATATATGCTGGGTCCTTCAGCAATTCTAAGATGACTTAGCCATTTGTGTGTCAAATTGATTCCTAGGTAGCTAGTTAATTTAATTGCAACAGAAACAATTCAATAGGAAAAGTGTCATGCACGCAAACAACATCCCTAAGAAATTAACAAAAACTAACAAAAATTGGTGCCGGAATGCACCGGTTGTCATAAAATTTCAACTAAATTTGTTTTAAATGCCACTAAAATTCGTTAATGTCGGTCCATAATTTACCTACGACCACATATTGAGATCACCCCTAGAAATTATGTTAGTTTTACTTAAAACGTAACGAATAATGCATTGGTGGTAAAATTATGCATTATCTACTTTCATAAGACACGAAAAAACCCCCATATAAAACACACTCGGAAAAGACTTAACACTATATAATCAAAGTGTTATCGTGGTGGGCGTCAACGTCAGTCACTATAAGGGTAAATATTGTTGTAAAATTTAGACCACTACAGTTTGCTAAGACAAGATATAAAATTTCGTTAAGATATATAAGCCGATTCTAAAAAATCGGCTTAATAAGCATTTAACTGCAGCAAATTTTAAAATTGTGGTGAAATTTCATTGGATAAAACAACTAACGACACGAGTATCACCGAGATTTGCTAAGTCTTAGGAACTTGTTTTTCTTCATAATGTCCTAGGAATCCCGCAATTATTTCTTGGGCATGCGGGAATCAAAAACAGTTCAGCAGCCCGGAATTCCTCGTCCATAGAAAATGATATCTCATATTTCCATCAGCTAATTGTTAACACTTACCTTGACAAATTATACATCAATATGAAAAAATTTCATATTTTTTTTTTTTTGAAAAATAAAATACGAGTATAAAAATGCACTTAGGAACAACATTTTATGGAGAAATAATCTTTAACAGAATTTATCAAGGATTTTGAGACAAAATATGCTGAGAGACTACTGCTGGACTTTAATACATGAAACCGAACCAATCGTGCACTTTCGGTCAACTTAATTCCAAATGTGCGTACAATCGGAAATATCGTACAAAAATTTGAGCAAACCGGGTCTGTAGGAGATGTGAAAACACCAGTGCATGCTCGTACAGCTCGTACAGCAGAAAATATTGGTGCTGTTCGCGATAGATGGCAGAGCAGTCCACCTCAACTCGTCGTCGTACCCAACAATTGCATCTCTCACGCTCGTCGTTGAGGAACATTATACATAAAGACTGGCGTTTACACGCTTACAAGGTGCAATTGACTCAAGAACTACAGCTTCTTGAGCATTCCAAACGTCGTCAATGGTCAGAATGGTGGCAAGAAATGGCAAAAGTGGATGATAAATTTTAAAGAAAATCATCTTCAGTGATGATGTCAATAAGCAGAATTGCCGCATTTTGGCGAATGATAATCCAAGAGTTATTCTAGAAAGACCAATGCACCCACAAAAAGTAGCTGTTTAGTGGCGGCATTATCGGGCCGTATTTTTTCCAAGATGAGGCTGGTCAGGCAGATTCTGGGAATGCTGTTCGCCATCGTGAGATAATAACAAACTTTAAATGGCCCGAATTGGAAGATATGGATGTGGACGATATGTGGTTTCAACAGGACGGTGCCACTAGCCACACGGCTAATGAAACAATGTCTCTTTTTCGCGAAAATTTAAAGGACGTGCTATTTTACGTGGTGGCGATGTCAATTGGCCGTCAAGATCATGTGATTTGACACCGTTGAACTTCTTTCTTTGGGGTTATTTGAAAGAAAAGGTGTACGTCGATAAGCCAGCAACAATTCAAGAGCTAAAGTATGAGATCATTCGGCATATTAACGGCATAGAACCTCCATTATGCATCAGCGTCATCGAAAATTTGGACCATCGGATGGAGGCGTGCCGATATTTTGTTCCATACATAATTGAACTATACCAATATTATCATAATAAAAAGAAATTACAATAATTTCCTAAATAATTTGTGTTTTATTCAAAATTAACATCGGGTGTGCAAAGTGCTGGCAGGAAGTAAAAATGGTTTTATATCATAAACGAATTTATATACATATACTTATATGTATATGACTTGAATTTTCATTGAATATTACTTAAAATTTAAAAAAATATATAATCTCTAATTAATCTAAAAATATAAGGCAAATTTTTAATAAATTCTAGACAAAATAAAGTATATATTGAATCTCAACCAAATATATCTTATACCCCCGACAGACATAGGATTTCTATAATATACTAGCATGGTATACTACATGTGTGTCAACCTAAACTACAATTAAACCTTGCAACAAAGTGGTATATTTCTGGTTTATATACTACGAAAATGTACGTAGTATAAATGTGGTATCTTATTTAAAGTATACGTACTACAAGTCTGCCAATATAATATAGAATATAAAACCGTAGTATACATACCATGTTATGTAAACTATTTGTCTGTCAGGGGTTTTATTAAATACAATAAATTACGTATATATTTCATATATATGGCGATAGCCCTGGTTGTAATTTATCTCAATGTTTAGTAAGCAAAAACCGTGTGGAGCACTCATTGTATTTCAAATCTTAACAAACAATTGAGTTGGTGAGTTTGCAATACTTGTTCGTTACAAAATTAAAAATACGAAATGACAATTCATTCTAACAGTTCTTTTGGTGCTTTATGAGAAGAAATATACTAATTGTATCAATTTATATCCTCTTCCATGATTTTAGCACGGACATACATTGATGCAATCAGAATATTTCGACTTTTGCAACTCACCTTCTCAAACGTTAAAAAATTTTCAAGAAAGAGAATTTTTCAATTTCGGATGAAGTATTTAGAAATAACCAAAAAACTTAAAATAAAGAACTGATTTATATAATTCATATCTTGAAAGTATAAAATGTTGTTTGCGATAAATGCGTTCCAAAAAAATAGCACAAATTGAATTCCAATAAAAACAAAACGTATTTCAAACAACTCTAAACCTTGGTTCAATCAAACAATTAGGCATCTCATTGAGCAAAGAGATATTGCATACAAAAGGTGGAAACGTTATAAAACCACGGAGTTACATGAAGAGTATCGTCGACTAAGAAGGGATACCACTAGTCTAATTAGAGCAACTAAATCTGAATACTATTCTCAACGTTTTTCCAGTGCGCTTAATTCCAAAAAAACATGGCAAACTATAAAAGAAATCGGTATAGGAATAGTAGAAAATAACAGAAATTTATCTGCTGACTTGAACGAAATTAGTAACACTTTTATGAATATACCTATGGTTGATTCTAACCCTGAATACTACAATTTCAACAATTCCTCCCCAATAAATTTACAAACCACAAATACAATCCATAATTCAACAGAACATTTTTCCTCTGGCAACCACCATAACTTAAATTTGCACACTGATTTAGGTGAAATATTTGAATTTCAATGTGTTAATCAATTTGATATCGTATTGTGCTGTTCAAGAATCAAGTCAAATGCCGTTGGATTTGATAATATACACCCAAAATTTATAAAAATACTTTTACCATTTCTTTTACCTTATATAACATATCTTTTCAACAACATCATTACAAAAAGTGCTTACCCCCTTAAATGGAAATATGCAAAGATTATACCAATACCTAAATCAAACAAGGAGTTTAGGCCAATTGCAATCCTTTCATTTCTTTCTAAAGTTTTTGAAAAGTTGTTACATTCTCAAATAAGCGATTTTGTCAAAAGAAATAACTTACTTACTGAAAGGCAATCAGGATTTCGTCCAAAGCATAGCTGTGTCACAACTCTGTTGAGTGTTACTGAAGAAATAAGGCAACAAATCGATAATGGAAAAGTGGTTCTCTTGGTACTACTCGATCACTCAAAAGCCTTTGATACTGTGGATCACTTCATTTTATGTGAAAAGCTGAAACATATGTTTAATTTTAGTTACACCTCAGCTAAACTTATGTCTTCGTACCTATCTGATCGTTCTCAATCAGTAGTTTTATATAACCGCATATCTGCAACAGTCTCTGTAACAAGAGGTGTGCCTCAGGGATCGATTTTGGGTCCCCTTTTATTTTCCATATATGCTAATGATCTACCGGTTCAACTCAAATATTGTAACATACATATGTACGCTGACGACGTCCAGGTATATCTCAGTAGCACAGTCAAAATGCTGAATGCATCGATCTCCAAGCTTAATTATGATTTAAATAACATACATAAATGGGCAGCTGCAAATGGGCTTTGTCTTAACCCGAAAAAATCGAAATGCATTGTTATTCATAAGCGATTACTTAATCTTGATCGTGTTTTTGACGTTAGACTTAACAACAAGCAAATCGAAATCGTAACTTCTGTCAAAAACCTGGGAATTATATTTAACGACATTCTCTCCTGGACTAATCACGTCAACAGTGCTGTGGGACGAACATATGGAATGTTAAGAACACTCTGGGCGACTCAACATTGCACCCCTTTAAATATTAGAATGCTTCTTGCTAAAGCTTATTTAATACCATCTTTGCTCTATGGGTGTGAAATTTTCTCGAATTGCGATGCTGTTAGTAAGCGTAAACTAAAATCCATCTACGGGAATATTGTGAGATATGTTTTTGGTATCAGAAGATATGGCTCAGTATCCATGTTTAACACAAAACTTTTTGGAATCTCATTTGAAAACCTCCTTAAACTACGAACTCTTTTGTGTTTGCACAAGATTGTTTATGAGAAAACACCAAAGTATCTATATGACTTACTTAGATTTGGGAGATCCAGTAGGAGTAAAAGAATTATCGCCATAAGATATAGAACGCTTGTATCTGAATGGCAATTTTTTATCAATGCCATACGCCTCTGGAACGAACTACCATATCACATCCAGCTATATAGTAACGCATCCAAATTTAAAATTGAAGTTCTAAAACTGTACGCTTAGCGTCTCGATTTATTGTTTAATGATTTGATGTTTATGATTTTGTTTTTATGATTTTGTTCTTATGATTTTTAATTGTTCAATCACTTTTAATATTATTTTTATGATAATTTATTTATAATTTTTGTTAAAATGTTTAAATTAGATATCTTTACTATTTATTATATGTAATTCTTTAAGTTAATTCTTATAAACAAATTAACCTGTTTAGCTTTATAAAATCCTATGCTGTAATTATAAGATTTAATCTTGTAGCATAGGACAGTCAATGAAATAAATAAATACAAACAAATAAACAAAATAAATTTTGTCGGAAAAGACCAAGTTCGGCAACCCTGATTGTATAAAACGATTCTCTAGCTTCATGTAAAAACTAATAATTCGTTCCAAAATTCTGAAAAATCGCTTAAATTCAAATTTTCATTAAAAAATCAAAACAAAACCGCATAAAAAAATCAACAAAAATATATTTGAGGCATTATTTGTGAAGCGGACAACCCAATAAAATAATTTTCATAATTCCTTTATATTTTGCATAACTATAGTTCTACAAGATATGAATAAGTTTGCGAAATATTTTTTTCTAAGATGTTTATTTGTCGAGTTACGGGGTGGTAAAGTGTTCAAAGAATTGTTTGTAAAATGATCTTCTCGACCTAAAAACAAATCAAACAAAAAACAAGTAAGAAAGTATAGTCGGTCAAACCCGACCGTATGATACCCTACACCACAGTATTTAAAAACACATCATGCTTATGTGTCCATGTAAATATGGATGTATCTATGTTTATAAACTTCATGAAAATCGGTTTGAAAGTTTGTGAGATGCAGAAATTGCCCCCTGCCTCCCCTTGTGGTCCTATTTTTTAAAAACTGTATAGCTAATGTGTCCCTATAGATATTGATCTATGTATCTATGTTTTGAATTTCATTAAAATGGGTTTGAGAGGCAGAAATTGCCCCTATCTCCCCTCGTGGTCCGATCTTTTTAAAAATTTATACATTTTGTGTCCATATAGATATGGTTCTATCTATGTTTTAAATTTCATTAAAATCGGTTTGATAGTTTCTGAGAGGAAGAAGGCTTGGTCCTTGTGCCAATAATAACCTAGGACCCAAATTTTATCAGATTATCTCTAAAATTGCGACCTCACTTTGCGCACAAGGTTACATGGACAGCCAGCCAGCCAGCCGTACGGACATCGTTAGTTCGACTCAGAAAGTGATTCTGAGTAGATCGGTATACTTTAAGGTGGGTCTAGGACTACTATTTTAAGGCGGTACACCAGCACAAATGCATAATACCCTCTCCACTATTGTGGTGTGGGTATAAATATTAAGTGATTCTAATAGAAAATCGATTGATGTTTAAACTTCGACCTAAGTGTTTGATTTTGTTTCTACCGAAATTAGCCTTCGGCGTACTTATTATATTGTAAAACTTTTATTATGTGATCTTCATAAGTTTGAAAACACTCATACATACGTATCGGCTATGCATAGAAAAAACTCAACATAAAACAAACAATGACGTATGTATATACCAGTGCTGCAAACTTGCTTTAGTTGTAAAACGGTAAAAAGCTTAAAAAACATCTAATTTTTCAAAATCTTTAAAAATTCTAAAAATATCGTTAATTTAAAAATCGTAGATATGTATTTGAATCCGCATAAAACGAGACCTGAGTGTATATTTTTTAAAAAATGTTTTTTTCACAATATTACCATTGAAAAAAATGTGGTGGAAGATAATCCAACGACATCAAGAAATGCCGAACTTGGGTCAATGGAAAAATACATTAAGAGAGACAGGGGCTGTTCTGCAGAAGAAATTGTAGACAGAAATTTAGCTGAAGATGGTATGTCTGCCAACGCCTTTCGAAAATCCAGAGTAGTATCGGATTATTAAGGAATTAAGGGTTTTACGATGCCTTTAAGAAATACAACGATATGGAGTTAAGATGAAAAATTTTATGCGAATGGAATGGAAGATTTTCCATAGTAATTTTTTTTTATTAAATAATTTTTTTTATTCGTTGTTCTCATCAATTAATCGAACAATTTTTTTAGATTTAATCGTTTGATCGAACGAACAAAAACAATTATTTGAACTATTCGAACAAAGTTGAAAGGCGAATAATTGACAACTCTAATATCATCCTTTCCTACCGAATACACATAGAGGAGTAACATTTTGATTCAACCACTATCAGGGGAAAAAAGTAAAACTTGACCTACTTGGACACCCTTATATGGACTATCTTTAAGGAATAATAATTTCAAAAAAAGCATAAAAAGAAACTATTATCTAAAATTTCATTTTTGCAGAAAATGTTGATAACATCTTTTTATACATGTTGCTGATTTTTTTTATGTTTTTGGGAAAAGAAAGGAACATATTTTCAGATAATCGATCACATCAAACATAAACTTTATAATTGTCTCTCTCCAGCCCATATAGGAAGCATTGCTGAATGGCCATTCATCGATGGAATGAACTAGACAACTGTAAGTTACAAACTTCTTTATTTTACATTGGTTTTTAGTTTCTTTCACTACTAGAAGAAGAAAAAACAATAATTAGTTTTAATATACCCGTGTCAGTGTTAAAAATATAAAATAAAGTCTGGTTTGCAAGAAAAATTAAATTAAAAAAATAAATAAGAAGTAGTGAAAATTTCTAGAATGCCAAAATATATGAACTTATAAAATTTGTATTTGATGTGAAAAATATAAATATAGTTTAAAAGTGAGAAAGTTGAAAAATAACTTTAATTACAAGGAAAAGAAAGAGAAAAGAATAACAAGAAAAAAAACAGCATGAATAAAAGAAAATAGTGAGATAGGAAAAAAAATAAATTATATAAAAAAAAAAAAACCAAAATATTTTTAAACAATTAAGAAGATGAGGTAAATTCATAAGTAAATTACACAATTTTAAGTATATTTTAAGAAATTCTCATAAATATCTAACTAAACCTTGTCCTGTCCGTCCGTTAGTTTCCTTTTTCTATTATAAATTTATATTCGTACTAACTGACCTTCATCAATCTGACCTAATTTTGATTTCGTTTTTATATCTCTTTTCAATATATTTATCCTGTACAGGGTGTGTAGCTAATTTTACTTTTAAGTAAAATTGCATGAATTAAAGTTATTTTTTTATTTATTTTTTTTTTTTAAGAGATATTAGTAATTTTGACATATTATGTTCACGTTAAGAAATATTTTAATGAGTATTACTAAAATTAGTGAAAGTTATACTTTGCTATTTAAGAAGAACTTTGTATTTTGAATTTAAAATTACAATAGTTTTACATGAATTTTTTTTTTGTTTATATTAACTTTTTTTGAAATAAAATTTAATATAATGAATTGGTAAAATCGTTTCATTATGATGTGATAGGATTTGTTAGGGATCATCTACAGACAGAATAGGTTATAGGAAAGCAAGTACACACAGAAAAAAATACCAATGTAAAAATAACATTGCGAAATGTTGATTGAGAATCATGGTAAATTTCTGCAAAAGTATGCCCTTTATTTAAATTTATCATTACTTCATATTAATTTTAAATGAAAAATATTAAAATCACGTTTATTTAATATTATTCACTGTTAAAATAACATTGCTCAATATTGAATCCATAAAAACCTGTTTTATATTAAAATCAAAAGTTTATCTTGTTAAATTAACTTGCATACACACTTAAGTATGTACATCTTTTTATTTTCATGTTTAAAATATGTTATAAAAAGAAAACAATTCCCGTATTCTTTTAATTAAAATTATTTAGTTAAATAGTACATTAAGTTTTCAAAGTAGAATGATGACGAAAACGATATCGGGCCATTCTGCTGATGGTTCTGTTAACAAAGGAGATACAAAATAAGTGAAACATGTGTTACAGGTAAGTGTTTTAAATTATTCTTAAATAAATGCATATGTTGTCTTCATACTGTTATATCACACTCCAACCAATTTGATTCTACATGAAATTCACGTTGTTTTAACATGAAATAACTTTCATTCAACGTGATTCGGATTGTTATTTCAATATTAATTACATTTTGCTCTAACTTTACTGCAATGTTAAATTAACATGAATTATAGTTATTTTAAAAGAAAAAAATGTTGTTCGCAAGTTATTGTAAAATCATGTTAAATTAACATGAAACAACAATGAAGCAAAATCACTACTGAAAAATATAAAAATCAACCTTGTTTTGAACGAATTTACATTGATTTTTTTCTGTGTGTAGATGATCAAGGTTGGGAGGGCTTACGTTGCAGATTTGACACCTACTGGCAACATTAACCATACTTCTGTTTATTTATTTATTAAATTAAGTCTATGGAATACAATCCTTACAGACTAAATATTAAATTTAACAATTTTTCTCAATATAACTGCAGTTACATGTTTAAACTTAAAATAATATTACGTTTAATAACATCAACATCTATAGAAAAATCTACAAAATTAAACATTTCATTAAAACAACGATATAATTTCCTAAATGGGTCTGTCATCTCGTAGTTTGTTCTAAAAGTTTTAACATATAGTGGTTGATTAAATCTTAATGTGCGTTGAGGAACATTCAATGATATTCTACTTAAAAGAAAATCTGATAAAACATTTCCGTTTAAAAGATTTACAAGAAATGAAACGTTAAGCATAATTCTTCGGCTTTTTAATGTTGGCAGTCGAATCAAAGCAAGTCGTGATGAATATGATGGAAGCGCAGAATAGCCTCTATAAGCATCTCTTAAACAAAAAAGTAAAAACTGTTTCTGAACTTATTCGATCAGATTAATGTGAACGTTATAGTAGGGGTCCCATACAATTGAGCCATACTCTAAAATCGGTCTTACAAATGACGTGAATAATCTTTTGGTAATAAAGGGAACCTTAAATTCTTTTGCCCATCGTTTGATGAAAGCCAAGATTCCTCGAGCTTTATTAACAGCCATCATGATATGATGTACAAAGTTTAATTTTCCATCCAACAAAACACCAAGATCCATAATTACGTTTACTGATTCCAGTTTATGACCACTGATATAATAGTGACCAAGAGCATCACGCCTTCTCGAAAAAGTCATGTGCTTGCATTTTTTTAAATTATTTATATTTATACTTTCCTATTTAAGAAGAACTTTGCATTTTGAATTTAAAATTACAATAGTTTTAAATGAATTTTTTTTTTATATTTACTTTTTTTGAGATAAAGTTTAATATAATGAATTGGTGAAATCGTTTCTTTTTGATTCTAAAGGCGAAGTAGAGTTATGCTGTGATAGGATTTGTTAGGGATCATCTACAGACCGAATAGGTTATAGGAAAGCAAGTAGATGATCAAGGTTGGGATGGCTTATGTTGCAGATTTGACACCTAATGGCAACATTAACCATAGATGCAGTACATCATTAAATTCAATAATTTTTTTTTACCTTTTAATTAAATTTGTTTTTCCTGCTAGCTTCAGTTTTCCTCTTGTTTGTTTTCCTTAATGCATGCAATTAAAATATATATTACTATGTGGTCTCATTACATCTTGTGATAAGTTCTTATACCCCGCCTATTAGCCGACGAGCCGGAGCCGGAAAAATAAAAAGCATGCAAGAACTTAAACGCATTTCAATGAAGAGATTTTCTTTTACGTTATATGCTACACGGGCCTTAACCACCCTTTAGTTATCGTAAAAGTAATTGCTGCCAATTTTTATGTCAATATAAATGGGAGCTGTGGTCAAGTCTGAACCGATTCCAATAGTATTTGTTAGGATGATTTATCTTGCACTAAATATGTTTGAACCAAATTTAGTATACATAAATACCAACACTGAAAGACAATTTATGGGTACAGTCAATTAACTGCGGAAAGAAATTTGTATTGAGGAAATGTAAAATTTTTAAGGATTTTTAATGGGGTTTGTCCTTATAAAAATCAAACGGTACCAACCAAGTTTTATCTAATTGTGACAGAGCATAGAGAAAGGGAACAGTAGAAACCAACTACATAAAACAAGAGGTAGGGACTAAAAGGTAGTTCTAGAATCGTTAGTCAGCACTAACGCATAATAACCTCGCCACTGTGTGGAGAATGGCTCTTTCAGTAAGAATAAGTATCAAACACCCCAATAAGCAATTTTGATGGAAATCATGTGCAAAGTAATTGGTATTCAAGTTCGAAATTCAAGTTTCAAGGGTTGAGCTATCCTTTTGTTACACTTTGTTTCAATAGCATTCTCCAGTAAAATGGGCATTTTAATTGAATTTAATATCAGTAAAATACCTTGAAACTTGAAAAGCATTAAAAATACGTGTGAACTCAAGTTTATTTCCAGCTAAATTTAAAGCACTTAAAATTTTATTTCTGAGTGCTTATTGGGACTTATTGAAGTGTACAATTGTCGGTAATACTCAATGCCTCCTTTTTCGCTTTAACTTACTCGATGCAACAGCAACCGTAACCAAATACGTATTCCAGGTAAGAGTGTGGAAATTATGGGTGAAAATGGGCTTTGGAATTTTAAGCTTCTTATTTTTTAAATATTTTTTTTTCATTATTATCGCTTACATTTTCTTTATGTATTGTATCCAAATATCCAAAGTTTCTACTTGAAACTATAAATAATTCCATTAAACTTTTTACATTGTTTTATTCAATTTGTCGTTGTTTGTCATTAGTGCTGTTGTATGTCTTTCGGAAGTATCAATTATATTAAATACATGATAAAATCCAAAAGGGAATTAAGTTGAGTTATTGTTTATGCTCTTATTGTTTACTGCATATATTTTTAAACATAAATATTAATGTATGTATGTATGTATATATGTTTGTATTAAAGTGCGTTTATGTGTTCGCAAATGTATTTTATTAATTTCAAATTCATGACATGCATGAAGCAATTTATGGCTGACATACTTAAAATTTAAGTCGTTTAAAGAACAAAGAACAGAAAAAAAATCTTTTGAACAAGTCATCAACAAGGAAATCCATAAAATTGTATCATTTATGGCTTCATTTACAAAAACTAAATACAAAAAAAAATTAAGCTTAAGTCATGTACAAACATACTCTTAAATATGCACGCATATAAAATGTGCTATATTTTAATGACAACATCATCAGCACCCATCACCATCACCATTATCATTATCATAATTTCATCAGTGACAGCACGCAACAGTATCGACAACATTATTATAATTTTTATTATTGGCAACAATAAATGAATTGAATTGAATAAGACAAAAACAATATTTGTTTTCATTAAATTAGTATCTGTTGTTGTTGTTGCTTCTGTTAATATTGTTATTTCTTTGTATCGATAATATTTTAAAGGAGTCATGTTTCAATTTTATTGCATAATTTCAATGCTACAGATAGTTTTATAAAAGATATGTAATTAAACAATATACAAATTTTATCTGTTGATAAATTTTTATTTGTATATTTGTGCTAAAAGTGTTTTATTTGTTATTGCCCTGCGGGAAATTTGAGTCAATTGGTCCAACAGACTGGTCCTGGGAGTTGTGAAAATAGGTACAAAAAGAAACCACTCATGACCAGTGAAAGGAGAACCAATCATGTAACTGGTTTATGAAGAACAAAAAGATAGAAAAAGTAATGAATTACAGTGCAATCTTCACCGGTGGTGTGACACATTTTTTAGGACTTTCTAAAATTTGGTTCTTAAATTTAGTTCTAGGACTTGTTTTATTGAAATAATACTACATTGTATTGAAATAATAGTACATTGTAGTAAATGTCACTAAACACGTCCATTGAGAGTAGATGTGTGACTGGTAAAATGGTGTCAATTGACCCCCATGTAAAAGTGATAGGTCTAATTCATAGAAAGCGTTAAAATAAGAACCAGTCTCTACCACCAAAACCTATCACGGGACTTCTTTGGTGTCAGTGCTTCAAAGATATTTACTAGATGGCTTAACTGTTTCGTTGTCTAAGATTTTATGGAATGCTTTATAGGGCCATGATGAATTAATGACACATTATATACAAACACGAGAACAACAAATACCAAAGGGCCCAAATGAAACTGTTGCATAAAATTAATTTTGCACAGAATTATATTTTTCCCAGTTATCTATTGCGATCTGTATAGTATTTTCAACAAACAGTCGGCTAATTCGTCGGCGTTGCGCAAAATGACCCCAGGAAATATGGCCTCAAAAGGAAAGTGAAGAACGGCTCCAAAATTTTACATGAGACGCAACAACACGCAAGTTTGAGGAAATTTTTTTGTTTTTTTTTTTTGGGTTATTTTTCATTTTTTCATATATGTATATAACTTTACTTCAGGTACGATAAACCGAGATATAACCGTGTTAAAATAAAGAAGAATTGATAAAAATCAACCTTGAGTAAAAAAAAATTCGTTTGTCCATTAAATTGTTAATGCAGCCAACTTGACAAAACTAATTAAGCAGAAGTTCTTATTTTTGGGGCTACTTTCACGTGCAATTGTCAGATTTGAGTCTCAAAATCATGGTTGTACTGCGTTATACTTACTTAATTTGTGTATTTAATTTTTGTAAAAATACCGAAAATCATTCAACGTTTTAATCACCTTTTTAAGAGATTTTCTTGGAACGGGCCTATGTAGAAGCTATGGCGAAATATGATTTACATGAAAGTTATTATATATCGAACTCTTACGATTAAGAGCGGAACCAATTGTAGATTTCAATAAAATTTTGATTTTTTAATTCTGGTCTAAAAAAACTAATTTGTTGTGGAATTTCGGATTTTTTTACGGATAGGGAAACTCCTTTCAAGTTATGGTTTTACATGTTGTGAAAGTGCTCTTATTTTTTAAAATAACGCTTTATCGCGGAAATTAGAGCTGATGAATAAAGAGATTGCAGAATTGCGTTCGATGTTTATGAAACTTGCCACTGTGACCTCTAGCCTTATATAACTGTAACAGCCCAAATTAGGTTACAATAGCGTTGATCATAACAGTTTCAGGTGTACTTAAGTGTTTTTCGAGAATCACATATATGGCGCACATGGTAAATTATGAACCGATTTTGGCCAAATTCAGCAGAGAGATTGCAGCCTTATAAGACTGTGAAAGACCGAATTAAACTACAATAGCATTATTCGTTACAGTTTTAGGCATACTAAACTGTTTTCCAAGTTATGGACCGATTTTCACGAAATTTATTAGTATGGTTTCTAATTATAAGCAACTAATTTGTGCAAAATCTTATATCGTTTTAGTTTTTTGTAACAATTTTGCTGGATTTTAAGATCAAACTGATTTGTAGAACTTGAAAAAGTTTGATCATAATCAGCCGTGTCACAGCTTCCGATCGAAATGCTGTCAATTCCAATTGTTTTCATCAATCCGAAACTAATTTGGCAGTATTATTATTAATCGCTGTTTAATTTATGTTGGCATATTCACTTAGGAAACGAAAAAACAGCTGTTAGCAACATCTGTTGTACAAAAAAATTTACATTTCAAATATAATTTATGTAGAAAAAAGTGATACACTTTGAAATTTGTGAAATTTAAAAAGTAAATATGCCGGACGTTAGTATCAATAATTGAACTTGTTTTAAATTTTGCTTCGTTCTTTTCAGTTTTCTTTTGTTTTGTGTTGACGGTACGTAAAATTTGGCAAATTTTACAAAAAAGAGATATGGCAATTCTTCATAAATCCATTAGCAAAACTTTGTTTCCTAAACAATCCCCCCGTCACCCATCCCACAGGAGCTCAAGTCGATCCGTCTGAGTTATGTTATGTTATGTTTATGTATTTATATAATCACATAAGTTCACATATTATATTATAACCATATATGATCATATCTACTTTTATTTGCTTAGGTAGGCAAAAAGATGGGGAAAGATGAGCATATATAGATATTCCACAAACTACTAATATAATCGCTACAAATGATCATGTTTTATTACACCTCCAAAGCCTTTTATAATTTTGGTCGATACTTTTGGGTCGTCAATGATCTGGCCAACCCCCGTATGTACGTGCTTAAATTTTACCTAGGGATCAAACATGCTATTCTTAACTTGGATACCAAATTTCAGCCATTTACGTTAACCCTTTCGACCCGGTCGGTACAATATATCCCAAAAAAATTTAAAAACACCTCTTGGTAATATTTGATAAAGAATGTAAATGCAAATGTATTTTTTTCGTTTTTTATGACATTCAACACATCTTGTCGATGCTTGCTTGAAATTTTGAAGCTGCAGTTGCTTGTAATTAGTGAAGAAGTGAACACGTGTTGGAAAATTTTGCAAAAAAGCATACGAATTACTACGAAAAAAGCAGTAAGTGTTAAATATTTTTTTCTTTCCCGTGTATTTATATAGTGTTTGTGCTATGTGTTTTCAATTCAAGTTTAGAAATTCACTAATTCGTGATATAACTAAGGTTTAGTGTTCTTGGGATTATATGTCCCAGTAGTATTTTTACTTGGGTCTATATATCCCAGGAGTATATTAACTGCATATCAGTTCAATAATGGTAAATTTAAATTTCTATACCCAATATGCATAATGACCAGCAAGAGAGCTGGACTTACTGACGATGACATCGAAAATGTGCTCTACGATTCCTCAGGTGAGTCGGAGCCATTTAAAAATAGCGGATCTGAATATATAGCGTCGGAGGACAACGATTCATCTACAACTGAAGAACAGTGTTTAGGCGATATGGAGTCCAGTTCTGATGACGATATCGGTGCTGACGACGTGGAAGAAGATTGCCTTATTGCAGTAACACCTGCTACTGCGAATATATGGACGGTTGACGGCAGTTCCCAGCCACGAAAAGAATTACCTCCCGAATACAATCCGTCTGTGCTTTGCGATATAAATCGAGGCTCCAGTGAATTGGAAACTTTTTTGAAATTGTTTCCTCGAAGTTCCACTATGTTTTAACTGTTTTACACCCTATCATATGTAAATCTTTTTATAAATCAATAAAATTGATAAACTTTTTCTAGTGAGTTTTTTTAATATGTGCACTGCTGGGACATTTTATCCCAAATTTTAATTTAAAAACACCGACTGGGATTATATATCCCAGTGCCCCCAGCGCCTCTGGTGACGAAATCTGAAATTTTGGCGTGGTAAAGTTATTAACTTTTTTCTATTCTTTAAGGTTCACCTAGTGCCAATATTGCATTTCCAGCAATTTTTTGTCGGTTCGAAAGGGTTAAGAAATAAAGAAGTTATGGATTTTTGGGCGGAATTTCCCAGTGTGCAATGTTATAATTTAAAATTACTTTTCTATGTTTTTTTAACCCGATAAATTTTAATTTCTCTTTTTTCTATGTTCAAAATACCATAAACTTTTATTTTCTCTACTCAAACTATATTTCTTTGCCCAAAGCAAAAAAAGTTTTTTTAAACTGTTTTAAATACAGCAATATTTTTTTAAATAAAATACCTGGAAGTAGCAAAAAAAAAAAAATTTCCTATTAGAATTTGTGTGTTCAAATACAAACACATTTGTACTTACTTCAATTGTATTGACCAACCCATCCTTGCATTAAAGACACTTTTAAAAGTTTACAAACTTTCCAGACTTTGTAGTTCAATTTGGAGACTACAGACGCAGATGTTGAAAATATTTGGAAAAGCAGCCATTCGAATTTTGCAAACAAAAATTGATTTGTAGTTGCAAGTTAGACATTAAGATCAAGAACAAGTTTTTGTTAGGTGAATTCAGATGACAGATACTGTAAAAAACCGAAATTTATTTCAGACTCATTTTCATACTTCCAAATAATCAACATAAACTAAATCTTTCTATTACTGTTCCTTATTCCACCTCTACATTGCAATCAATAAATTATGCTTTACAATATTTGGGAGTGTAAGGACAATTGTAGAGGAATTCCACAATTTACTAAGCAACTACTCACATATTAAAACTATTTAAATTCACAACTAAACATGAGCCAAAAGTTAGACCTGGGCTGAAGAAAAAAACTACAGAAATTGTAAAAACGTGCTCGAATAGATTAAAGTTCAAAAGCTTATATAAACCGATATAGCATACGTTTAAGTTATACAATTGATTATATTTTATGCTTGAATAAAACACAGTTGCCGAAAAAATAAAATCATTTTGTTTAAAGAAAAAATCTAAAAGAAAACTAAAAAATACTTGCAACCAAAAAAAGTTTATTTTTAAAATTATAAAAAAAGTAAAAGTTGCATATTCAGCTGTAGCCAAATCTTTAAAACCCTTCACCAAGAGTTCGAATAATACAAGAGTGGGCTTTATACGTGAACTCTTAGTTAATATCAATCTTAAAAATAAACTGACCTCACAGTATTATAATTCGTTGCGGCTTTAATCGTATTTAAGTCATTTCATAAAAAGTCATATAAAACTAAATTTGACTTTATTTAAAAAATAATATCATGTTTTGTTTTAGTTCAAGATGTATTGCAGATGCTGATAGACGGAGAAGGCCATAAATGCCACGATCCAGAGGAACTTTTGTGCAACCTGTGTATCATAGATCAGCAATGAATCGTGGTTTCGCTACTTATACTGACTCACGAAATTTCAAGTTTAACTGAGTAGACATCATTTAAGCTCAACTACCATGATTTATTTATACTCACGAAACCGTATTCATGTTGCAATAAATATTAGTGCGACGTCGACATGATACTTATACTCATAAATGACCTCAGTTTGATTTATAATTTCAGGAAAATACTTATAATACTCACATTGATTCAACTCATTCAGCTCATCCATTTACCGTTTTAACTCAACAAATCAAATGCACAACTTCATAGTTAGCTCGGGTTTTCGAAATTTCGGGTCTTGAAGTTTTTGAATTTTTTGAAAAAAAGTTTGGAATAAGTCAAACATAAATATACTAATGTCACTTGTCACCCGGAAACAGCAAATAAATGTTCTTCTGAGCTTAGCAATTATTTCAGATGTCTTCAGTAGAATTATATGGCGGTTATTTTCTCATTTCTCTACCTCTCATTTTAAGGGTAATTTTTGTTCTTTAAGTAAACTAAAACGGCACTTTAAAGGGTTAAAATGTTCTACTAATATTTTCTGCATCAAATTTCACTAGGGGCCTTCCAAGACCAAAAGTTCGTGCAAATGCTTAATAAAGGAAAATTCAAAAGTATCATGTATATTTAATTTTTTACAAAAGCAGTGGAAATTAATACAAAACAGAGTTAAGTATATCTGTGCTAAATGGAGTACCTTATGAATCAACCACTACATTAATGTATGCGTACGATGAGTACCATCAAACTTCTGGGTGATTATTAGCTTCGATAACATTGCAATAAGTATGAGTGAGTATAAGTACAAGAAATTGCTGATCTCTACTGTGTACCTTACCATGTCAGGGTCAGGATACGTATAAAGCATAAAAGCCTTTCTGGTGAAAGATCATAAATGTTTGTTGGGCTCATCATTTGCCCAATAAAAAATTTCTGCCTGGAACTCCCAAGGCAGGGGACAGCAGATGGGTAGATGTTCTCACGTTTCCTCATCAACCTTACCAAATCAGCATATCTTGGCACTGACATTACTCATTATAACAAGTAGCCCTAGTTCGCCATTCTCAAGCAGGGTCATGGTACAGAGTTACAAATGTCTTGGACTGTCTTAACCCATAACCCATGTGCGAAGGAGTTCACGTTCGGACCATGTTTGTATCGTCCTCTTATTGTAACCGACAGGAATGCCGCAGAAAGGCTTAGGGCCTATAAATGGAGGGCAAGTACCCTTGGTTGCTAAGCAGTCAGCCCTTTCGTTGCCCACATGGCCTTTATGACCGTTTACTAAACACAAATTCAAATAATTGTGTTTTCCCAGATTGTTCAGAGATGCAAAAAAGTCCACGCCTAATCTGGACTTCTGGACTTAAAGAGCTAAGTACGAACAAATTTTTCCAAAATATATATTAATTTCTTAAGGTTTAGGGCGTAGTGGATTTAATATAAGCCTTACTTACACCTGTGCGATTTGCTTCTCCATTGAAATAAAAGAAGTTAAACTTTAAAAAAAGATCTTGTGCATGGACAACGAAGCAATTCGTACTAAATTTCAAATATCTACTGCTATCCTTCTCACATATACAACTAGCGGATTCCCAGCGTGTACTATTACGTCCGCCCTCTTGTGTCTATCTAAACAAAGATGTATCTATTTAATTCACAAGTTTTTTTTATCGTGCTTATTAACAGATTTTTCCAAAATCTGGTTGTTGTTGTAGCAGCGAGACCTGATAAACAGGTGTAGCAGAGTGGTGGACAGTTCTTGGCCGATGTTCGTGCATAGAACCGGGTATCGTAGGAACGATTAATGTCGGGTTGTTTATAGTGGTTAAATAACATAATTCTTTTTAGGTCTTATGCATACTCAAGTATTTCCCGAGAGTTGGCTTTATATGGGGTTTATAGTAGCGTTTTTTTTCAGAAATGTTAATTTCTGTCTTTTCCTTTTGCTAGACTCTAGACTTCTTTTTGTGGGATTTCTTGAAATCACGTGTCTGTGTCAACAATTGCCTGAAGTTCTTGCAAAAATTATGGATAATGCTTTAAGTTCTCTGGTGGCAGCCACCAAACCGGTATCAATTTTTCAAGTAAACACAATCCAAAGGTCAAACTAAAGTTTTTCAGTTATTTAACATATTACAGTCAAAGAACATCTGGTGAAAAATGTGGAGATTTATATATACATATATAATTAAAGTTTAACACGGAATTACAAACATATTATACCCTTGTTCTAAACCAGTAATGCATGGTATACAAATAAACAAAGTAAATAAATATTTACGTTTACTTTTGCACGTTTAAAAAAAAATCTCGATAAATGCAGAAGTTTAACTTTAAATAGGAATCACAATCGCAAAAGTTATTTTGTGTGCGGTAAACCAATCTAAAATATCAAAAACACAATCAACTTAAAATATGTGAGAATGAAGTTTTTTTTTAGTTGTATAAGAAGCAAGGTTGGCAAACAATACCGTTATAAAAACGGTATTTAACGTTTAAAATTGAATACCGGTATTAATATCGATACTGAAATTCGTTTCAACTCTGCAAAATTTAAATATAAAACAAAAATAAATTTTGGTAAACTTATACAATACCTTTGGCCACCATGTTAAAAATAGAGCTTGTTTATCATTTAGACGCCTTCTATATTTTTTAACATTCTGCTTTAGTTTATTCAAGTTTAAAATAAAGGCTTTTGGACAAGTATCCGGTTACCAATATAATTAAAATCACGAAATCGTATCGTTTACCGAAATATAAAAAAAAAAGTTACCGATATCAAAATTCGTTTCGGGCGCCAACCTTGACGCAGAGATATTTTTTTTTGAATTATTTACGTTTGTTTCAGTAAACAGAATAAGGCTTAAAGGATTTTAACACATACTTTCCCATACTAAGCAATTGGAACTTTTTTACACTGTGTGGTCACCTCTGATTTAAAATATTTTTCGACTGAATGCAAAATTACTCTTAACAAAAGTTTCAAAGCCCAAAAATGTTTAACCATAAAAAGGTATTTTTATAGAAATGCGTGAAATTGAGGATTTTAAACGTTTTTTTAAAAAGGACTTTGAAAAAAGTAACCACAATGTTCACATTTTGTTGCATATTTATAATGTATATGAAAAATTATCATATACTATGTACATATATGTACTTAAATAGTTTTATTTACTCTTTAAACTGTAGTACACGCAGAGAAATTTTTCAATATGGTCACCTCCAGCAAAACGAAATTTTAAGGAAGAAATTTAAAACATATTTTAGTTACTTTAATAAAAGTATTGTCATAACATTAATATGTTTATAACTTGTCGTCGTTGCTCTGACAACTTCGGTTATGTGCAAAATTATGAAATTTTTTTTATTACACCCTTTAATACCTTTGTTAATGATACATCTATCCAACAAACCGTTAAATGATATCTTAACTGGCTCAGAAGTTAACAAAAGTTGCAATGTGAACCCATATACAAAATTTTCGTACAAAAACTGCTATTTGTAAAAAATCACTTAACTGTTTTTCACAACATGTAGATATTAACTAGTATTTCAGAGTAGTATGTTTCTGTATCTCCTATCCACCTTTTTGTATGGAGGCACCAACCAAATAGAAATTTAAAAACCGGGAAACCAAAAAAAATCCACCTTATGGGAAAACACGTTGGGAGGAATTTTTAAATAGGAATTTAAAACCGGGAAACCAAAAAAAAATTCCTCCTTATGGGAAAACTCGTTGGGAGGAATTTAAAAATTCCTCCAAACAGAAATTTAAAACCGGGAAACAAAAAAAACTTCCTCCTTATGGGAAAACACGTTGGGAGGAATTTAAAAATTCCTCCAAATAGAAATTTAAAAACCAGGAAACGAAAAATACCAACAAAATGGGTATTTTGAGGGGGATTTTAGCTTGAATATTTATTTAGGATTTTAAAACCGGGAAACCAAAATATCAACAAAATGGGATATTTTGATGAAGTGAACCTTTTTATTTAACTTTATTTTAAGAAAGTTCCGAAACATTTATTTCATTTCCGAACCATTTGATGAGGTGAACCTTATGTTTATTTATCCTAGTTCCGAACCATTTTCTGAAGTGATTTGGATATAGGTGGCGCATTATTAAGCATTATTTTTTTAAATTTAGTTTTTTCTTCTATGTATTAACCCTAGGATTACTGTATTGGTCTGGCCAGACCAAATTTGTGTTTTGCTTGCAATATTTTTCGAATACAACAAAAAATCAAAAAACCAGGGACGTGAATTCTATAAATGATATGTGCTGAATCGAATGAAACTATTTTGGGTTCGGTTGGAGCAAATTAGTGGGGTGAAATTCCATTTTTATGTAAAAGTCTATTAAATTACCATCTTGGTCTGGCCAGACCAAATTTGTGTTTTGCTTGCAATATTTTTCGAATACAACAAAAAATCAAAAAACCAGGGACGTGAATTCTATAAATGATATGTTCTGAATCGAATGAATCAAGTTTGAAACAAATCAGAAAACTACAGCCCATTATGCGCTTAGTTCAACTACAAAAACCAAACGCAAAACTCGTTTCAGCTGTGGTAGATGCGAAGAAGCAATGTGCGAAATTAAAGACTACATTTTCGATGACTTGCATGTGGAATAAAATAATAAAATTATATACATACATACTAAATTCGTTTAATCTAAAGTAAAAAGCATAAGTTCAGTAAACAATTATTCTCATTGTGGTCTGGCCAGATCAAGAGCAGAATTTAGTGGAAACATTTTACCGGTAATCCTAGGGTTAAGAAATATTGTATTCGCGTTTATGCTGCCATTATGTAATTCTTATTTGCAGCTTGTTTTCTTTCATAATACAACGTGTCCTAATAAGATTTAATAAGAATTTGTATATTTTAATAAAATGCTGACGATGTGAAATAATTATTTCTAATTTCGGTTTACTTAATAACTAGAGTGAAAGAGAAAACTATATTAATTATCCCAATGCTATTCGGTAATTTGTTCTGTATTGATTCTTATTTATTTGGTAGTGTTATTCCATATTTATTTTTATCGATTTCTTTCTTTAGAGTAAAGGGAAGAAATGTATGTCTTCGTCTCATTTATTCACATGATTATAAGTATATCAATAACCTTTTTTTGATTAATAAAATAGATTAATATTGATTTAGTTAAGCTCTTTTCAATTTAGAGAAGTTGAAAAAAAGAAACTAACAAAATTAATTGTAATAAAACCGTCAGAGGAGGAGGTTTAATTAATAAATTGGTAAATTCACTTCCTTTTGAACTACATCTTCCTGGTTGTCAATATTGTGGTCCTGGAACGAAATTACAAAAACGTTTAGAACGAGGTGATAAAGGAATTAATCTATTAGACGGTGCGTGTAAAGAACACGATATTGCTTATTCAAAAAGTAAAGATATAAATATAAGACATCAAGCTGATAAAATTCTTGAGAACAGAGCTTGGGAACGAGTACTTTCAAAAGACAGCAGTCTTCCAGAAAAATCGTTTGCATATTTGGTTACTAACGCAATGAAAGCAAAAACTAAACTCGGTATGGGGATGACTAAGCAAAGCAAAAGTAATAGGAAATCAAAATCGAATAAAGTTATTGGAAGAAAACTGTTCAATTCAACGCTAAAAGCAACAACAAAAATTTTAAGAAAAGAAAAACCAACAGATCTTGACGCTGCACGTAAAACCATTAACAAATACTTAAAGGGAAGGAAATCTGAAATTGTTGTACCACGTATAATACGTGTTCCAACAGTTGGTGGTTTTTTACCATTAATACCAATATTAACAGCTTTAGGTGTAATTGGAACCCTATCGAGTGGAGGTGCTAACATAGCAAAAGCAGTTAATGCAGCAAAGAATGCTAAACTCCAACCTGATGAAGCCACTAGACACAATAAGAGTATGGAAGCCATAGCAATGGGTAAAGGGCTTTATCTTAAACCATATAAGAAAGGATATGGATTAACTTATGAAGAAAAAGCAAAAAACTTCTAAACAAGCCCAAAAGGCCATTGCCTGATATTGATATACGAAAACTCTCAAAAAATATTTTAGAGGAATTTTCATGTTAGACGCAATACCAAAACATCCCAGAAATATTGAATGTGGAGTAATTAATTTGGATTCTACAATCGGTAGTGGTACACTTTGGGTAGCTTACTATAAAAACAATAAACAAATAGAATATTATGATAATTTGGAAATTTACAACCACCATTGGAACTAGTGAGTACCTAGGAGGAAATATAAAATATAACTACAATCAACATCAAAACTATGATTCATTTAATTGTGGACATTTATGTCTTGAATTTTTATATAAAATAACTGAAAAAGAAATTTATAAATAAAACAATTGAAATTATTTTAAAAAGAAAAACAATTTTTTTATATAATTATTTTAAGGTACATATTATTATCATTTTTATCGTTAAAATATAATTTAAAAACTGTTAAAGTTTGCGTTTATGGGGTATCTAGAATTGGCTTCAAAGATATCACCCTCCTCAAATGGCTTCAATCGCAAGTTTTTCTCCCCTTCCCTGGATACAAGATACGATCCAGATGCTAAATTCTTCAAATCTTTGTCAGTTAGCGTATTGCAGCGATATTGGCAAAAACAATATATTCTCCTTAAGCTCAACTTTTATTGAGCTCCCATACTTAGTTTTCACTCTACTTGCATTCATAATAATGTGTTTAGATGATATCACAAGATCCTTAATGTGAATTAAGGATTTGTTGTAGTTTAGAGTATTAAATTTGATTACTAAGTTTTTCGAGAGTTCCATTTTTCACAACCGATCACGTTAGTTTCTTTTTTTCAACTGAGATTAAAACCACTTCTCTAAATTGAAAAGAGCTTAACTAAATCAATATTAATCTATTTTATTAATCAAAAAAAGTTTATTGATATATAATCATGTGAATAAATGAGACGAAGACATACATTTCTTCCCCTTGCTCTAAAGAAAGAAATCGATATAAATAAATATGAAATAACACTACCAAATAAATAAGAATCACCCAGCAAAAACTTTGCTTACAAAATGAGTAGAAAAATAATGAGAATTTGAGGAGTCAACTACTTACTTTTCTACTAGAAAAAGTACTTATTTTTGTTCGAGATGTCCCAAAAGTAACCACTTATAATTTAGCCTATTATAATCTAAAAAATAATATGTTTTTTTTATAAAAATAAAGTAAAAATTTTTCAATTTTTTTTTTTAATTATTTTTTTTTATATTTTTAAATTTTTTTTTTTTTTATTTTATCTTATTTTATTTTATTTTACCTTATTTAAATTTTTATTTTTTATCTGTCTCTGGCGGGATTTGATCCCGCAACCTCGGTGCTGATAGACTAGCTCGCTACCAGCTAGTCTACCGGGGCAGTCTATTTTTTGTATTAAAAAACATTGTTTTTTGACTATAATGACTATAATGACATTTTTATTGTCATAATGAAAATTTAAATTTTTCTGTATATTTAAGTATAATAATTAAGTTATTATTTAATATATAACTAATACTCCAAAAAGTGGCGAATAAAGCTACAAAGTAATGACTTCTTGAAGTCATTAAAAGTAGGATTGTAAGTAAAGTTTTTGCTGGGCAATACAGAACAAATTACCGAATAGCATTGGGATAATTAATATAGTTTTCTCTTTCACTCTAGTTATTAAGTAAACCGAAATTAGAAATAATTATTTCTCATCGTCAGCATTTTATTAAAATATACAAATTCTTATTAAATCTTATTAGGACACGTTGTATTATAAAAGAAAACAAGCTGCAAATAAGAATTACATAATGGCAGCATAAACGGTAATACAATATTTCTTAATACAAAGAAGAAAAAAACAAAATTTAAAAAAATAAAGCTTAAAACAAATCACTTCAGAAAATGGTTCGGAACTAGGATAAATAAAAATAAGGATCGCCTCATCAAATGGCTCGGAAATTAAATAAATCTTTCGGAACTTTCTTAAAATAAAGTTAAATAATAAAGTTCACTTCATCCAAATATCCCATTTTGTTGTTATTTTTGGTTTCCCGGTTTTAAAATCCTAAATAAATATTCAAGCTAAAATCCCCCTCAAAATACCCATGTTGTTGGCATTTTTAGTTTCCTGGTTTTTAAATTTCTATTTGGAAGAATTTTTAAATTCCTCCCAACGTGTTTTCCCATAAGGAGGAATTTTTTTTTGGTTTCCCGGTTTTAAATTTATATTTGGAGGAATTTTTAAATTCCTCCCAACGAGTTTTCCCATAAGGAGGAATTTTTTTTGGTTTCCCGGTTTTAAATTCCTATTAAAAAATTCCTCCCAACGTGTTTTCCCATAAGGAGGATTTTTTGTGGTTTCCCGGTTTTTAAATTCCTATTTGGTTGGTGCCTCCATACAAAGAGGTGGATTAGGAGATACAGAAACATACTCCTTTTCAGTTATTTTGTGTCAAAAAAGGGTGTCCCGGTAGGCTTGTTGGTAGTAAGCTAATCTATCAGCGAGATGGTTGCGGCTTCGATGCTAGTCAGAGTAACTGGTCTGTTTCACGTTAACGAGCAGAAGGTCTTCATTACTATTGCTCGGTTAATTAAGTACATTTTATTCGTAAACTTAATAAAGAAACAACCCAATAAAAAATGGAGCTTCCACAGAAGCAGGTTTGTAAGGGAGAAACATAAAAGTTTCGCTTACCATTGCGCTTACGGAAGACATGAATTTTATATGGCGAGTTCCCACTTTGAAGCAATACATTTTTGACACATAAAGCGCATTATTCAGCGCACACAAAATTTGTTGTATGTAACGATCAGCTTTACACACTGAACGTTTTGATACAGTTATTTTTTAGTATTCTCCCTTACAAACCTGCTTCGTGGTAAGGGAATGCCGTAGCACTTGAAATTTTATTTTTTTTATTAAAAGTTGTTGAGAGTTCTTTCACTTACTTTATTGCATTTCTGTATGTCTTATTGCGTAGCGCATAATTGTGCGCTTATTTTTTTAAATGTACCTTTAGTGCTTCGCAAAATGATAAAATTTTTTATTGGGAATATACAAGAAATCCATTTTCACCGGCCAATAAGCCGAGTTTTATTTCATGAAATACTTAAAGCACTGTTAACATTTATTCACTTTTACGCTTCACTTTAAAAACATAAAACGGTTTTTTTTTGCTCTCCTGAAAATCCAGGAAGAAAAACACATAGCTAATTTTGTCGGATCAACGACGTTATAATAGTATAGTTCTTTGTCAACCATAACATTTTATTATATATTTTAAAACTACACTGTGCTAATTGGAAAAATCGTCTAGCGCGGTACCCGGATGGTTGAATACTCCTCTGTTAGCACAAGTAACGTCTGGTTATTATAAAAACTAAAATTAGTCATCTTGCTAACCTTTTTTAAGAGCTAACCTAAACAAATAGTTAGCATTATTGGATTAAGCGCAAATCGACTGCGCCCACCGGTTGCCCCGCTTTTGTCGGTTAATCTACCACAGTGTTATTATTCCTGTTGACTATAATATGGTTAAAGTTACCATTATATGTTGAAAGATCTTTCGTTACAAATATTTTCATTGGAGATGACCATAAAAAAGTGCGTTTTCTCTGCGTGTATATACAAATGTTTGTAGTTAAGGTGCTAGAGGTAAAACAACTTAATTTTGTTATAAATTTTTATTCAAATAAATTTTTGTTAGGATAAATGTTTTTTTTATTTTCCTTTAAGTACTCTTGCTAACATAAGTGCAATTTAAAATATAATATTTTCTATGGCAAATATAAGTGCTTTTTAAAATCCGTATTGAAAGAGTTAAACAAATTTAAACTATAGTCAACATACATACATACATTTTTATTAAACTATTTCAAAATCATTTTACTTTTTTTCTTTGTTTATTTGTCATTTAGAAAATGCTCTTAAAACTACACAGGCGGTAAATTTTAAAAAGACCGCAAGGGGCCTCTATACTAATTTCTAAAAGATTCGTTTTTTATCATATCCTGTGTTCACAAATATGCCTTATAAAAGGAATAACTGCAAATAAAAAATAAGCTTAGGACGTTATAGTGAAACAACAATAAAAAAACTAAAATATTTTTTGTTTTCAATATAAATTTCTAAACATAATTTTTTATCAAATAGAAACTGGGAATTATTTCCTTCCGAAGGTTACTTTATATTATATTCAACATTTTTCATTTTTCGAATTTATTCTATAAAGTCATTTCTGAAAAATTCAAGGAATAGAACTATTACAAAAAAGCTTTATAAAATACATAACTGAAATTTAGCTCATAAAATAAATTCGAAAAATGAAAAATGTTGAATATAACATAATTTTTTATTTTAGTTTAAAAAACATGTAGTGAATTTCTTTTAAAAACTCCTTCCAATATATTCATTACACATTCGTTAGTGCCGGCACTCTCTTTTCGCTTCTCTCCTAAAAGGACAAGCGAAGCTGTTAAGCATCCATTTTTAAGTGACACTCCTTTACTCCTTACACCGACTGCGGCACTAGACGTGATACTGGACTTGCAACCGATTCATCTAGGGGTAGAACGAACGGCGAGGAAGTCTGCGATGTCAGTTTGCATACGGACCTTATGGTCATGACAGTATTATAAGTGGAATAGATTGTAGCAGTGACTACACCATTCCGAGACTGACATTTGGAAGGAAACCGCGAGTTACCTTGGAGGAGGATGGCTGGTTGGCAGGACTCCGATCTGGCCATGGAAGCTTCAGTTCCTACACTGACGGTTCCAAAATGGAGGACGGAGTTGGAGCTGCAGTCTACTGCCGGGAACTGGGCATTCGGGAATCTTAAAGGCCTCCCGATTACTGCAGCATATTCCAGGCGGAGATATTTGCGGCCAAGATGGCTGCTGATTTGGCACGTAATTCCATTACTGGGAACTCGCACGTGAATTTTTTTATCGAAAGTCAGGCGGTGATCAGGGCAATTACCGCTGATTATTCATACTCTTCGATCGTCCAGAAGTGTAGGGACTCGATGGATGGACTCTGTGCGAATAGGAGAGTTCACATGTATTGGGTTCGCGGCCACCAGGGCATAGACGGCAACGAGGAGGCGGACGAAATGGTGAAACGGGGGGTCCATTTACCATACGATAGGGTGATGCCATTCCGGCTCCAATTCAGAATATAAGAAGAGATACGGACTCTGCTATACGGAGGAGATCAGAGGCGATTTGGGAAAACACCAGAACGTGCAGGGTCTCCAAGGTAATGTGGGGATCCTATGATCCGGAGTCGACAAAAATTCTTCTTTCGCTATCGAGAAGGGAGTGTAGACTTCTGGTAGATCTTTTGACGGGTCATTGTTGGACTGTGGTATACGCCCAGAGGGCGGGGGGTTGAATAGTGGCAATTGTAGATTATGTGGGGTACCAGGGGAAAAGGAAACAGTGCAGCATCTACTCTGCTACTGTCCGGCACTCGTGCGCTCCAGGGCGAATTGTCTGGGAGATCATTACTTCCAAAGTCTCGGGGAGGTCTCCGGAATTGGGTTAATGAGACTCCTGGCATTCGTCAAGAGAGTGTGGGGTACTCTGACTACCATTTCATCGGAAAACGTGGTAACGCTAAGGACCTATTTGGTCTATGCGGGGTCTTTGTGACCGGCCACTCTAACCTAACCTAATCTAACCTTTACTTCTTTTTTGGGAAGGGAAAGAAGATATTATATTTGTGGGGTCACGAGCGTACATTCGCACGCTTTTGATGTACAAATAATAAAGAAAACAAATCAAAAATTCAATAGCATTTGGACAGCTCTATGTTTAGTGCAAAAGATGGATTTCTTCGAGTCACGAATTTACGCAAAATAGAAGTCAACTTTAGCTGACAGTAGTTAAATGAAAAAATTAAGGAAAACATTAGTTAGGGCTTTTCTATATTAAAGTAACGATATATATAATTGTTTTTGTTTAATTGGCTTATGTACCGGTCGCATGTGTCTTTTTTATTACTATCACCATGCATTTTCCCATAAATATCTTCAAATTTCCTTAACAAAAAACTTAAAAGGCAATTTACAATTGATTGAAATGGAGAGATTATGAAGAAAGTGTGCAAGCATAAAATATTTTTTGCATGTTAAATAATTATGTACCTATATAAAAATGTTTTTAGAAGTAGCTTAAAAAGAATATATAAAATTTTTCAGTTTCCAGCCTAATTTTTTAAAATAAAACAGCTGAGATATTCTATGAAAACATTCTTTTATTAAAACATTGACTTTTTTTATAATAATAAACAATAAAAGACGATGATTGCCAACATTTTATTTTTCCATCCTGGTTGACTTTTCTGGGGAAATGCCCTTATATATTTTTTTTGGTCTTGTCCGCTTTCCTTTTCAAGCTTTGTATTAGGTGCCCTGACATAAACGTAACGTTGCGTTTCTACGCATCAGCTGTTGAAGAATTTTGAGTTTGTGTATGTTTATTGATTAAGTGAACATTATATCGACATACACAACTTTTTTTATATTTTTTACAAAACGCACAAATAACAAAAGCTAAAAGACATTCCTCATATTCCATATTTAAGTCCTTAATTTGAAAGCCTTTAAGAATGCCTGTTAAAAGAAGGGAGTTTGAAAGCCTTTAAGAATGCCTGTTAAAAGAAGGGAGTTTGGCCGTGCTTGCTATCAATACCTAACCTGTCTATAAAATAAATAAGCATTAATAAGAAGGGCTTGATCTTCCTTTTATCTGCAGTTTTTAAAAATTCTCTTATAAAATTGCATTAGCATTTGCATCCTAGTTTTGTAATTTTTGTATTTTCATCTTGTCTTTCCTCTTCCCCTTTTTATATTTTACTAGCTTTACCTGGTGCGCTTCGCTACACTGCTTTAACCACTTCTTCAGTTGAGCTATATTTTATATATGCATCCTATGGGGGGTATTTCCCCCCTGTGCCTATCCGCTTTATTTTTATTTTCAATAGAGTAGTATACCATAAGAGTGACTTCTACAAAGTTTGAACATTCTCACTATAACAGTTCTTAAGATATGCGATATTAAACATTGGCGTCCTATGGGGGGAACCACTTCCCCCGCTGCTATTTTATTTAAATTTTGGGGCTTAGAAGATCCTACTACCAAAAGTTCAACAAAATGCGTGCAGCGGCTCTTAAGATATGCGATATTTAATATTGGCATCCAATGGGGGTACCAATTCCCCTGCCCCTATCTAAAAAATATGTAGCCTATTTTATTTTTAGGGCTCACGTGATGTTACTGTAAAAATTTCAGGAAAATCGGTTCAGTAGTTTGGGAGTCTATAAGCCAACAAACAAACAAACATACAAACATTTTTCATTTTAATGTATATTGATATGATATATAAATACAAATACGCCTACACCTACAGACAACAGTGCATAAAACTGAGTTCTCCTCTCCAATCTTCCTACCCCTCTCACCAACAAACTCAAGATTTGAGTCAACAAATATTGCAATTCTGTACTAGGGAATGGTAAATGGATTCCAAAATCGATTTTCGATTTTTCGATCGACTTTTTTATTTCGGTTTTTGAAATCGATTAATCGAACCTCAAAATCGATTTTAAAATCGATTTCAAAATCGTTTAAGATTCATTTGCAAACTTATACCTTATATCACAAAAGGGGATACACCAGCATTTTTTGTTTGACAAACAACTAAAAAAATTGAACTGAGATTTTTACAGTGGGTAGATATGACTACTTTTTATAATTTTCCTGTAAAAAGTGAAAATGTGTAAATTTTGAGATGGCTTTTAAAGGAACAAGTGCATGTTCATTTCCATTCAATCAGGCCTGTCACATAAATGAAATCCAATTAAAATTACTTCCACGATTTCGTATCTTGCTTCACATAAAAAGAAATCACTTTTGATCGGAATTGATTTCTGTGACAAGTCTGAATTTATTGATAGTATTTCAAAGGGTTATGACAATAGTTCCTTATCGGAGGCGACTGTTTCTTTGCTAAGTTACTATTAAGTTAGTTTTAGAAAACAGACGTTTGCATGTCATTGATGTCAGAAAGATGCAGAGGTATTTCCTTGTAATTTCGTATTTGATAGGACAAATTAAATATTTTTTGTTTTTTCACTTTGCTTATAACTATATTTAAATATCGCTCATACACTGGTCTGTTTGAATATTAGCGTTTTTCCAAAGGAATGCCATGGCTTAATTTACCTGCTGTGTTTCTATAATATGTAGATTTTCACGAAGCTGACTTTCAGTGTTTGGTTCGGTACGATATGTTTAGGACTGTTTTGTTCATGATGACTTTAATTTCTGAAGAACAAGAGCCCTTATTTTAAAGTTGGAAGCATACCAAAGGTACTAATACCTATATAAATACGTAAAACTGCAACTTTAGACTGCGAAAACTGCATAAGCATACCTACGGACGTATGTAAGCACAAAAAAAAAGTTTTATTGTGCATGCTCATAATTTATCGATTTTATTAAAAAGAAAAATTGCCAAAATTTTGATAAAAACAGAAAAATCGATTTCAAAAGCCCAATAATCGATTTCAGTATAAAATCGCATACGTAATTTCGATTGCAAAAAATCGATTTTTCTTGCCACAAAATCGATTTTCGATTGGAATCGAAATCGATTTACCATTCCCTATTCTGTACCCATTATCTGTTTCTCGAAAAGTGAGAAAAAAGTGTGTCTGTAACTCATGTCGAAAACTATCAAAAGAAATTACATCGTTACTATATAAATGCCGTAATATTCTACTCAAAGTCGATGTTAAATTGCAGGCGTTGAGATCGCCCGTCAATACTACCGTTGACAGCGGCCAACATTTACTAAAAATTTAAAAATGTTTAACAACGGCGGCGAAAAAGCAACCGTGGGCTGTACCTAATAATGAAAAGTGCAACTTTAATGTTTGTTGTATACAAATTGGCTTTGAAAACATTCGCATATTTTTCAAAATTTTAAAAGCCAAATAGTTATACAATGAAAAATATGCAAAGAACAAAATACTTATTTCTTCCGTGTTATTATTCATTGCATTTTAAATTTTTAATATATTTTTTTGTTGAAAATTTTTCTCACTCCTTTTATATTTATTCGTAAGTTTATTTGACAGTTTAAAGCGAAAACTTTTACACGCAAATTTTACAGACACACTTTTTCTGTAAATTGGCGAGTAATTTCCTTACGTGACATCTAATACTCGTCAAAAATGTTACAGACGCAGTTAAGCGAGAAAAACTAGGGATTGCTGTTCGGTTTTAACTGAAATTTAAACCGCGGTTTAAAATTTTAAAAAACCGAAAACTGACAAAAAAAACCTCGGTTCTAGGATTTACTTTAACAATATATTTATGCTTAAAGAAATGGCAAATTATACATAATACTGGAACTTCATAAACAAAAACTTTATACATAACAACAATCGTTACCTTTTTAACTCTTAAGTAGACACCTAATTTGTGTGGCACAAACTACCACCTAGGCCTGGCTGGAACCAGTATGATTTTGTATGGCGTTATTGTGGCTATTGAAAAAACTCACGCTAACGAACCCCTGGGCAAGGGAATACATAAAGTTTCGTTCTAATATACATAATAATTATATTAAAAAAAAACTGGAAAAAAGTCAAAATATGCCTGGCCAGGCCCAGGTATACAATGGTTTATAAAAGTACATACATGCATTGAAACAAACCGAAACCGACCGGTTTTAATCATTTTAAAACCGAAACCGCGGTTTCACATTTTTACGTCTTTTAGAAAACTCTAAGAAAAACAGTTCTTTGTTCAATTAATGGCATTTTTGTTTCACTTATCACGTTTCAATCGAAAAGTTCCTCGACGCGGGAGTTACAGAACATGGGCACAGGACGATGACTAAATAAGGCCTTATTTTAGGACTCTTTACCCATTCTTTTTGCTGCCGAGAATATTTATATACCAATATCTACATATTTTCAAATTTACATTTATTTTTTAGTGCTCTTCTTCTTTTTTACAACAACAATGTTCTCAAATGTCGCAATTTATTAAAAAAAAAAATAAGCAGCTTTGAAGCAAAAAAATAAACCTTTAAAGTTTAAGGGTTAACATTGCTTTATGAAACCCGTATATATTTTTTTTAAATTCTTAAAACTTGTATTACATGAAAAAGTGAACAGTCTGTAGAAACAATGTGAGTAACTGTGGTCTGTCACACATTTAAATAGATTAAAAATAACATCACATAATTGAATCACTTTATTAAGTTGGCTTTGTCATTATTTTTTGAACTTTTTCATAAGTGGTTTGGAATTTGGTTTTTGTGTTGTGTGTTTCGTTAGGAAAAGTCTGTTATAAAAAATAAAAGAAGGTCTGGATAAAGGAGGGAGGGATCATATTAAATAAATTACTAATATTTTAGTTATTCCATAAGATTTTGGCTATTAAGGACGAGTTAGTTAACCTTTATGTCAACAGCTGAAAAATTATACTTACGTCAACAGTAAGCATACCCGGGTATACACATATATTTTATATGGGATTTTTTTTTGTTATATGCTGTTTTGCGTTGGCGATTTTTAGTTTAAATATTAAAAAAGTTGGTTATTAGTTTGGATTTTACTTTGTGGTTTTTTGAGTTAAAATATTTGGAAAATGGGATTTTTTAACAGTTATAACACCAGGTAAGTAAGAGCAAGATAAAAATGGCAGATAATGAAAGTCTCCCTCCAAGGCAAATAAGTGTACTTGATTATGAGAAACAACAAGAACATATTTGTCAAAGATTTATTAGTGTCCGAAGGAGTTATGGACGGAACCGACGCTGGTGTATCTCCAAATTACTCCGATGTGGAAAAAAATCCAGTTACCAAAATACAATATAGATGATAAAACTGAAGACAGTAACGATTTTCTGATATACGGTGTCAAAGTGGGGACAGCTTTACGCAAAGATGGAATAATTTTGTTTGCTGCACCAAACTAAAGTCTGCAAACTATGAACCAGTAAGAAGTACACAAGGGGTTTCTATTATGGAAACATTCAGGTTGATAATGTCCGATGAAATTTGCGACTTAATTATTCTTGAGACAGGAAACTAATGCTATGAGCGTGAGGATAAAAAAACCCTACACGACAACATTGTATATGGAAAGCTCTAACAAAAAGCGAGTTTGATTCGTATTTTGGTATTTTCTTACTGAGTGTCGTAACACGTTTTGGCAACATTTACACTTAAGACTTGTGGAAAACAACCGCACATCCGTTATATCGCGGTGCGATAAGTGTACGGCGCTTCTAGGCAATAGGACGCTTCATACGTTTTGATATTGGGAATACACGCGAGTAACGTAAGCAAACTGAAAAAGCGGCAGCAATAACGGTCCAACAATGAAGGTCTGCACATTATGCAAAAGACCCGTACTTGCAGTTCATTCTACTGATATGTCGCAATACAATAGTTGTAGTTAGAAATGTTTAATTATTTACAACTGGTTAATTTTCATCTTTAATTATAATATAAGTTAAGTGCATTTTTAACTTGAAAATTAATTTTACTTACTAACTTTATGCAATAAGCATGTAAAATAAATTTTATTTGTATACGTTTGTCTATACATACCCAGGTATGCAGCTGTTGACGTAAGGGGTACAAATTTAAAATTGTCCTTCCCTTTGCCCCAACTTGACCAATTTCACCCAGGTGTAGGAATATGGTATAGTACACTTTTATTAAGGATATCATGAAATTTCACGACGATCCGATGATTACTTTTCATGATATAGCGGTTTTAAATCGCAAAACATACCCGGGTATGTAGCTGTTGACATAAAGGTTAAACATAGCATGGTTGGGTTTCTTCTCCATTAATTTTTTTCATCTTAGTATTATTTAATATGTATTATTATTTTATTTGTCGATCCTGTGGGTACCTAATTTTCAGTTTGTGTGGTGACCAATTTTCTGTTTCTATAGATGTAAGAGCCAGCCCCATTTTCAACTAGTATGGCCGGTTATATAGGCAGGACATCCCCTAGAGAGATACGCCCTGCGATTTTGATTGCTTGCAAGAGAAAGAAGGGAAATAATTGTCAACCATATAGCAAATATATACCCAGTAAAAAAATTTTGGGTTTTTTGAAGCACTACAGAGAAAAAGCGAATACTCAAGTGCTTCAATTAGAGAGCTCTTATAAAGCAGTAAATGATAACGAATAAAACATACAAAAAAGCTGCTATTTTAGTGCTGGCAACGAAGAGGGTTTTTAAGCGAAAAAAAATATATTTTGGTTTACGAAAATGATTGAAAAAGGCATTTAAACAAGTAAAAGCAAAACATTAATGAATATGTTAATATAGTTAGCCCTTAAAAAAGCACTCTAGGAGCGCTTTGTTTGCATGTTAAAAGAAGCGCTTATTATCAGCAGAAAATAGTCCTCCAAACGGGGAACACCCCATACAAAAATCAGGCATCCCATCAGCAGGTTTGAAGCGATTTGAGGTATGATTTATACAAAAAACCTGCTCCTTTTGGAGCATTTTTGCTTTTCTATTATAGAATGGGAAAGAATATTTTGCAGGCTGCTGAAGAGATTTGTAAAGTTTGCCGAAACGATGCTGTAACTTGAAAACAGCAGTGCAATGGTTTTCTCATTTTTGATCTGAAAATTTTTGATGTCTAAGGTGCACCTCGCTCCGGTCGACCACTGGACAAATCACTAAAAATGTTGATGCAATCGCGGAAAAAATTGAGATAGACCTGCTCATAAGCAGAAAGGGCGTTGCTTGGCAACTAGGAATTGATCACCGAACAGTTATCAATCATTTAAAAAAAGTTGGATAATCAAAGAAATTCGTTGTTTGGGTGCCTCATAAATAAACAGTGAAAAATTTAATGAACCGAATTTCCATTTACCATTCACTGATACGAATGAAACGAAATCTGATGCGAATGATAACAGGCTTCAGCGCCTGGATTCACCTTGCCATCAAGCACGTGGAGAACTGGCTAAGGTATTACCGTATGTCGGGAAATAAATACAAAATAACGGACAGCAGGGCTGTCATTGCATCTCTGGCTGGTGTCCTAAGATGTCTCTAAACTAGATTGCGGACCATTCTGGGGTTGGGTACCAGGACACTGTGAGTACCTGGGAAATCAAATTGCGGTCTAGCCAAATAGTGCTGTCTTTTGGACGACATGTTCGTCGACGGTCTCATCGGCATTTCAGTGGCTCACTGTAAGACTCTCGCTGAAGGTGAGTCGTACAGAAAAGCAAAGGGGAGATTCCAGTGTGGGAATAGTTGCTGGATGACAAGGACTCTATGGCCTGGCTGGGACACGGGGAAAACGGATTACTACTTGGTTTCCGTAGGGCTCAGATTAGAAAGGTGATATTGGTCATGACGGGTCACTGGGTAGGACCCATTTATATATATTTTATACGAGTTGGCAAATAATACTAACAGCTACTCACACTTTAAGTGGGACACATTGAAAAGTTCAAATGTTGCTATGTTCGAAGCTCAAAAAAACATACTATAATTAAGAAATCTTCTAATTTAGTTCATACCTGTATATAATAATGTATGCACATAAGGTATACAAACTTATAATTTTTATGAGGACAGTTATAGTGAAAATATCTGTATATTAGTGTGTCCCAAAACAATTTTTTTTTTTTTTGATTTTCATAAGTTCTCAAGCAAAATTTAATAGCTTATAAGGCAAAGTATTTTTGAGATTTTTTTTTCAGATTCTTATTAAGAGGCTTAGATGTCGCTCAAGCCGAATTTTTGCCAAAAATCGAGTTTGCCGGTCTTTTTTGAGTATTCTTCATAACTACGTCAAAAACCGCAATTGAAAATCAAACTTTTGCTAACGGTGTAGCTTTACGTCCTGGAATGAATTCGGACAATCAGTTTTGGAAATTGTGACATTGATGTAAGTGTTATCCATTAGCAAAACGTCAAGATTTGAGCAATTTTACAGAAGACCATCATGAAGACTTGCTACTAAGAGAAGACTATAAAGAATAGTTTCATCTGATTCTTATATTTTTGGGTGATAGAAAAGCCCTATCCAACAGTAAAAGATTCAGGGGTTTTACTAATCAGGCTTGCTGGAGGAAGAAAATTATACATTCTTTAAAAATATGCATTTTTCGAAACTAGCTTCAATCTTACATTGACAATTAAATAGTGATGCCTTGCTAGAATTTAGTTCATTTATTTTAAGAAAAACTATCAAAAATTGGTACCTCTGTCAATGCCCACGATACAATCCGCTCAATGATCTCAGTTTATAAAAGCGGTTGGATAACTACAAAATTATTAATGTAGCAGTCCCACTTGGTACTTTACCCCAAAATTTAGTACCTAAGCCTTTTTTTTAATGAACATATTGACACCAAAACATTGAGTTGAATGGCAAAAAAAAATCTTTATACGCCAAGTTGTGAGACCGATGTAGTAAATTTGAATAGAAGACAACCTTAAAAATAAAGAAATTCAAGGATTAATTTCAAATACCAATCTGAATTTTTTTTGAAGCATGCAGTATTTCAATTGGTTTTTTTAAAACAGATTCAAAAAATTGAGAAGCCAACAAGGCTTTCCAAGATGCAAAGAACAAAGTTAAACATTTAGAAGTGGTCAATAATGTGGCAGAACGAGGTGTGGCTTTGGCTAACACTTACTTCTATGTCACAACGTCTGAAACAGGTTTTCAGAACCCCAATAAATAATTTTTAAACAAAACAAAAAAAATTGATATTAATTTGTTTGTTGGGTGTGAGTAATAATATCATAAACTGGGTATAAATCTAAAAACCGGTAAAACTCAGGAACGGTAACAGCAAACATAAAAATATTTGTTTCTAAACTATTTAAAAATAATTGATCATTCAAACTGCGTTTTTAATTTTTTTGATTTTCATGAAAATTTTAAAAGTTATAAAGCGGTTTTTATAAAATTTATGGAAAAGTACGAAAATTTGCAAATAAAGGGTACCTAAATGAGCAAATTCATTGCAAAAAATTAAAGTGGTTGCACGCAAAAATTAAGCTTGGACATTTTTCATTAAAATTTTTCCTTTAAAGTAAAGAAATCGAAGTTTTGGACAAAGTTATAAAGAAAACTCAAAAAAAGACCGGCAAACCCGATTTTTGGCAAAAATTCGACTTGAGCGACCTCTAAACCTCTTCCGAAAGATCTGAAAAAAAAACTCAAAAATACTTTACCCTATAATCTTTTAAATTCTGCTTGAGCCCCAACAATTTTTTTTTTTTTTTTTGGACGCAAGAAAGAATGTTAAATTATCCGCCAAGAATTAGAAATAAATTAATTAAACCATTTGTTTATGACAACTACAACCCATGATTTTTGGAATGCATTTTTTAATTTGCAATCTCATTATTTTAATGATAAATGTGTTAGATGAAGCGCCAAACAAAAAAAATTTAATTTACCAACAAATATAAAACGGTTCAGTCATTTCTTAAATTTCCGCTACATTCGTCAATAATTCACATTAATATTTATGTTCAACCATCAATCCATCAAAAAGCCAAATTTTAAATGTGTGTAATTGTCTCTACATATTCAAAAATTCATTAAGTTTAGTTTTTAACATTACACAAAAATATTATTTCGAGTTATTTTCCAGTAAAAACTTCTCCTATTATCTTAAAATAAATAGCTTCTTTCACTCATTATTTAGAAGCTTTCTTTTTAATTACTTCTATAACTACTTATTTTACAGATGTATGTAGGTAAAAAATAATGACTTACATTCAAATGCGTTAATTTTGGGACATCCATTGTAAAATTCATTGGTTTTTTCAGTAGAATTGGAAATAGTATTTTTGCTTTTTCCTGATTACTTAACACATTATTTTGTAGGCGAAGTTTTTTCTGGGTTACTTGTTGTCCGTAATTTAATTATGATGCCCAAAATAGGGGCACATGCTGCCAAGATAAAGCCCACAAGAAAGAAAAGCAAAATCCAAAAAGAGTTCGACCTGTAAGAATAAAGATTATTAATAATTAATACAGGGTGGCTGATGAATTTTGCTATATTAAGAAACTCAAATAACATTTTGTAAAGTTTATGTTATTTTGTATTAATTCATTTGAAAAATAACACAGAACAACATATTTTTTGCCAAAAAAATTTAAATTTTTTATTTTAATTCATAAAAAATTCAAAAAAGTAAAAAAAGTGTCAAGTCCCATTACTTTCACGTAAATTCGCATAACCTATAAAAAAAGTGACACATAAATCATAAAAATCGATGAACGCGTTTCGCTTTTATTCACAATTAAGTAAAGGCATGAATTTCAAAAATTTGCTCGAGATATCCACAAAATTCTGTGGAAAAAACATTGATGACTTTTTTATTGATTCTTTATTTTGCATGAAAATAAACATTCCGATTCATATTACAGCTATTCTTACACAGAAAATATGCAATTTTTATATGTTACATATCTATGCATGGAAACAAAATTTATAACATTTTCAATTATTGTCACTATTCATCCTCGTTGAAGTTGACGCTTGTGGTTCTGATGACCTTATTTTCTTCGTAGGTTGTTCATATTCATTTTCTGAGTCTGCATCATCCTCCGAGATAGACGTAATATTCAAGGGCATGTTTTGTTCAGTGTGTCCACAAATTTCAAACTGCATAATTTTAGAACTCCACCATGGTCACCTGGTGGAACCTCTCTCCTTCGTCAGCGGAATAAAATTTCTAAAAATCAGCTTGGAGTTGTCGGTATGATGTTGCGCTGACATTTTGCTGTGTCAGTTTTCTGCTTTCAAAAATGATGCCAACATTTCGCAGTTTTGTTGTGATAGTCACAATGTAATCCATTTCGATTTGTGTTAGCAGTTGTGGTCCATTATTGTCAATACCGGGTGTCCAATTAGCATCATTCAAATTGGTCGGATTGGTGAAAACGGTTTCGGCTTACAGGGACACAGTATCCATACTCGGAGGTTTAGGTGTATCGGTACCAGCAGCGCGTTCATCTGGAAGTGTGGCAGTAAAAGCAGCAATGTATTCTTTTGTTTTCAATTTTTTTCTGTTTAATCCAGCACGAGAATTAATGCATGCGTAGCACCTGGATTCACCATGTCCAGTTACGTCTTCCACCCAAATTATTGGCTTCATAAAAGAAAACTGTCCACCTCTTCCATGTATCCACATTATAAGTGTATTATAACAATTTTTGCACACTGTGTTTGGCGTAAAATTTGCACCACTTAAATCTGCTTCATCAAAATAATGACAATATGCTGTTTTGAATTCCTCAGTAATCAATTTTTTTCGATCGAGTTGGCCTCTTTTTGGGACGATATGATCACAAACGTTATTTTCCATATTTGAAAAATATATTATATGTTTTGTTATTATTCACTTTTTAAAACCGGGGAAAAGTTCACTTGTAATTCTCGCGTTTGTCGACTCTTGTTAAATGACAGAAATCAATCAAAGAGCACCTATAAATACTACAAATATTTCAATATTTTACTGGCAGGTACTTATGAAATACGTTTTCGAAACGTTCCAAAACATGAGCACCCATAAATGTGGGTGCAATTTCTGTAAAAAATCGTTCAGGTAACTAACGGAAAAACCCAAATAATTAAAAAATTGCACTCTCCTTTTTTCCTTTAAATTGTCCACTCACATTTATTAACGCTTATTACTTTGCTACCGCAATCATAAAAATCCAATAACCTTTTGTTTATTACTTCTTTTAAATTCTGAGAATCATAAAAAAAGTCATCAATGTTTTTTCCAAAGAATTTTGTGGACTGCATTTTTTTATGTCTGACGAGGCACATTTTGATCGTACCGGCAATGTTTACAAACAAAATTGTCGAATATGGAGTAATTCTAACCCACAGATACTCCATGAGATGCAATTGCATCCTCTACGCGTCACAGTGTGGTGTGCACTTTCATCAAGGATCATTGTCGGGCCTTACTTTTTAGAAGAAAACGGTCTTACTGTTACGGTCAATGGAGACCGTTACTTAAAGATGTTGAAAGAGTTTTTCTTTCCAGAACTAGGCCGAAAGAGTATCTCGAGCAAATTTTTGAAATTCATGCCTTTACTTAATTGTGAATAAAAGCGAAAAGCGTTCATCGATTTTTATGATTTATGTGTCATTTTGTTTATAGGTTATGCGAAGTAAAAGTAATGGGAGATGACACTTTTTTTAATTTTTTGGATTTTTTATGAATTAAAAATAAAAAATTTTAATTTTTTGGGAAAAAAATATTTTTTTTCTTCATACATTTATTCATAACTGCGAAACTTATGTAGCGAAACGTTGTATGAAGAAATTAAAGGAATTTTAATTCTTAATTTTTTTAAATTTGTTTCAGCATATTCGGACTAGGTTCTCGAGTTATGACAAAAAAGAGCCTTAAACGTGACAAATTCCCCTTTACGATACTTACTAACTTCAAATTAATTTTTAAGCTATTTATTGAGCTATCATGACCAAACTAATGATTCAGAAGTTCTTCTTTTTGGGTCTACTTTCATAACCAATTATCAGAATTGAGTCCCGAAATCACGTGTTGTACTGTGTAATACATTTTTATTAAAGTAATTCATTAATTTTTGAAAATAACTGAATTCAAATGGCCTCCACCCTCGGTGAGACATCTGCGGCATCTTATCAAAAAGTTATTCATTACTGCCTGGAGGGTTGCAGCGGGAATTGCCTCGATTATCATTCGAATGGATTGCTTTAAATCAGTGAAGGGCACATTTGCACACATGTACACTATAAACTTCTTTATGTGGTCTGTGACAATGTACGTTCGGCTGTTGCTTTGTTATTTCGTCAACACAAGCATAAATGTGTGTGCCCTTCACTGCTTTAAATTGTCCAAATTTGTTGGGTTTCTTTTGTAAGCTTCCTGTTTGCAATAACCCAAAAAAAAATAAGGTGCAGTAAGGAAATCTGGGAGGCCAACGGAATGTGGAGTTTTTTGAAATCAGCTTATTGGGGAATTTTCGCCGCAATTATATTATAACAGGCGTGGCTATGTGATAAGTTACCCATCTTGTTGAAATCACACAGAGTTAAAAGGGATACTCTTTCGGCCTAGTTCTGGAAAAAAAAACTCTTTCAACATCTTTAAGTAACGGTCTCCATTGACCGTAACAGTAAAATCGTTTTCTTCTAAAAAGTAAGGCCCGACAATGATCCTTGATGAAAGTGCACACCACACTGTGACGCGAAGAGGATGCAATTGCATCTCATGGAGTATCTGTGGGTTAGAATTACTCCATATTCGACAATATTGTTTGTTGACATTGCCGATACGATCAAAATGTGCCTCGTCAGACATACAAAAATGCAGTCCAAGATGTTTTCATCATCTGCCGCCATTTGAATGATCTTTTCGCAAAATTCCAACCGAATCAGGAAGTCTTTTGTGTTCAGTTTGCTTGTTAATTGAATCTTACATGGAAATTTAAACTTATTTCCACTTGATGTTAATTATTGTTTTAAAATAAACAGCCAATCATTAAAATGACTGCTAAATTTTTCTGAGCTTATCTTCATTATCAAATGGCTGTTTGGTTTTAATTGCAGGTTTTCTAATGCAAAATTTTTTTGTTTTATTGTTCGCATATTTTATTGTTTGAATAATTAAATATTTCGTATGTTTGAAACCAAGCACCGAACGCATAATAGACTTTTTACATGCAATGAACTGATTGTTTCATTTTAACAAACAGTTTATGTAAAACCACGAAATAATTACGCTAAACAATAACAATTATTTCCTAATTTTTGTAAATATTTTTTTCCAAATTGTAAATTTATAAAGAGAAACTAAAAAGGTGTATGGTAAACTAATGAAACTTCATCATGAATTTTGGTTTTCTGGCATTGCGGCAAGTATTCAGCTGTGTTGTAATTGGAAAGAAAATTATTTATTAGAATTTTAACACTTTAATTTAAAAAATATATAAAATCTGAGTTTTCAGTTTCAGTTACCGCCACTGCCGATTACAATGTTATCGATGTAAAAAGCTCTTTCGTACTTCCACTAATGCTAAACGTCAAACCCCAGATTGTCAAAACCATTAAGATTTATTAAGATAGCCAATACTCCCGCGTAAGGCAAGCGCCATATTTTTTCCTGTAATTTGCTTTTAATATTTAAATTGAATTTGAATGCTTCAGTTTCATACCAAAAAAGTATGTATATAATCAATGTAAAAACCAATTGAATTATAATACATTTGTTTATTAATTAACGTCGAGGAATTTTAACGTTTTGCAAATAAACAATTAAAACTGAAACTGTTGTTGTTATTTGTGCGTTCACAATCTGATGAAATTCAGGCGCTTTGGTAAACTTCAATAACATTTTGAAATTCTTTTTTGTGGGGTCCATCCTTAAGGACATTCTTCTCTTCTCCAATTTGCCAAAAACAAGACCAAAAGTTCAACATAACCTAAAAGCTGAGTTGAGAGCCGGTCAACGTGTGCATAAAAGGGGATAGCACCACCAACAGCTACATAAAAACGTAAGTCAAAAAATGGACAATACTTATTTGTTTCAGGGTCAGCCAGTGCAACAATCGCACTTTGAACAAACCACAACCACCGAATTCGAACCATGTTGTCCAGCTTGTCTAAAACCTACCGACAGACAGTGTATCTTATGTAAAAAATGCCACAAGCCATACCATCTACAGTGCGCGAATACAACTAGTGAACAACAATCGTTTAGTTGTGTAGACTGTTCAACTGTAACACATTCTGCCGGCTCACCACGATAACAACGCAACTACTTACCTAATAACGAAACTAACGATATAACTAAAAAACGTGACCTTGAGCTACAACGCCTCGAAGAGAAAAAATCTTGCCATGGAATTTTTAAATAGAAAATATTAACTATTAGAACAAGCACAGAGAGAATTAGATGAAGTGAGCTCGTCGAATTTTGGCTCTGTTCAGGAATGGGTCGACAATCAACCTGAACAAATCAATAATAACGAAATGACGGAAACCATTAACCAGCTACATTTTTCAGGAATATCGAATAATGACGCTTCCAACCATAAAAATGCTAATTCGCACGGTCATGAAAACATCACCGGCATAAAACAAATTCCCGTGCCATCAAATGAAATACAAAATAAAGCAATAAATACTCCCTCGCAAGATAGATTTAAAACACAAACACCACAAGTTTTATTTGCATCAATATTTGCTAAGGCAGCTGCTTCATTAAACAAAAATACTGCAGAACCTGTAAATTTATCAGCGCCAGCTATATCATTGGCTGCCAACACCATGTCTTCATTCATACCTTCATTCTCGGCAGTCCCTTCAAGCTTCATAAACACAAATTTAACATCACAGCAAATAAACGCCAGGCAAACAATGCCAAAAGATTTGCCCATCTTCACAGGAAAACCGGAAGAGTGGCCACTGTTCAGCTCCACTTATAGTGAGTCTACCAACTTATGTGGTCTCACGGAAGCTGAAAATTTAATACGCTTGCAGAAATGTTTACGTGGAGAAGCCCTTCAGTCAGTTCAACATATATTGATTCATCCGTCGTGTTTTTCTACAGCAATGTCAACATTAGAGCTTTTATATGGACAGCCAGAAAAGATTTTACATTCGCTGAAATCAAAAATACGTACATTACCGAAAATAAATCCGAATAAACTGGAAACAATTACCTCATTTTCGGTCCAGGTTAAAGGCCTTCAGTCATATATAGAAGCGTGTGGAATTACTGAAGAATTAAATAAATCGTCTATGCTACAAGAGCTTGTATCAAAATTACCACCTTACTTTCAAATAACTTGAGGAACACATAAAGTGAGTTAAATAAGAAACAAACAAAAATGTAGTCTTTCAGAGTTTTCAGCTTGGATATATGACATTAGCCTCTCTACCATTGAAAGCAATACTAACTCTGCAGCAGAACCTCTTTCACAAATCAAACAGAGAAATGTTTTTGTTCACTCACACACAGAAGAAAACAATAGAAAATGTTTACTATGCGAAGGCAACTGCAGTAATGTAGGTAACTGCGACCTATTCAAAGCAGCAAATCGTTCCGAGCGTTGGGATATTGTAAGAGGACATAAGCTCTGCCGGCAATGTCTTCGAAAACATTTTGGCCCTTGCAAGAACACTAACAACGTATGCGGTGTAAACAAATGTCAAGTTAAACACTATCGCCTTCTTCATAAAGACCAAACAAATGATACCCCAAGTCAAGCAGAGATGGTAAACAGTAGTGAAGAAAATGTTTACAATTTGTGCGAGAATAATAAAATACAAAGTTGCAATACACATAGTGTTCCTATGAATACAAATTTCTTCAAGATTATTCCTATAACCCTTTACGACAATAAAAACACGGTTTTAAATACATTTGCCTTTATTGACGAAGGGTCGTCAACGAGTTTGATGATCAAAAGTTAGTAAACGAATTAAATGGAACAAAAGAACCATTGTGTCTTAAGTGGACTGGCAATGTGGAACGAAAAGAAGAAAATTCTCTTCGGCTGAATATTTCTATGTCAGGTATTAATAAAAATAAATTCAATGCTGACGTTCACACAGTCGCATATTTGTCACTTCCACGACAAACATTTAATATGAAGGAATTAATTAAACAGTTTTCTTATTTAAAAGGATTGCCTATACAAAGCTACACAGACGCAAATCCGCGAATAATTATTGGATTAAATAATTCAAGATAATGTGTAGCTAGACAAATAATAGAGGGTAAAATTAATCAACCTGTTGCTGTAAACACGCACCTTGGGTGGCTTTTGTACGGTTCTGTAAAACAAAATTCTTAAATAGGCTTACATCAATCACATATGTGAATACAGTAATAGTAACGACGAAATTTTATCTGATTTAGTAAAGAAATTTTATACTTTAGAAACAGCGGGTATAATGAATACAGATATAATTATGAGTAAAGAAGACGAAGAGACAATCTCAATTCTACAGAAAAATACTATTCAGAGATTAGATAACCATTATGAAACTGCATTGCTATGGCGTAATGAGAATATTGAATTGCCAAACAGTCTGGATATGGCTAAAAAGAGGTTTTTTATATTTAGAAAAAAGGTTGAATAGCGATCAAAACTTGAAGAAAATTTTTTATAAGACTATTTCAAAATACAAAGATAAAGGTTGCATAACTAATATTGGGAACTTGAAATCAGTACCTACTACCATGTCAAAAGTATGGTAGTCAAAAGTAGAGTAGTGTTCTGTCTTTTGTCGTGTACACACGTGTTTACGTTTAGTCCGTTAAGTTTGTTCGAATTGTGGAAAACTGTGTTAAAATTAGTGCCCTTGCAGTTAAGAAAAAAAAAAAAATAAATAAAAATAAACATAACAAATAATAACAAATTATTAACTCAGTAACAAACCAAAACAAACTGAAATAAAACAAATTAATCAACAAACAAACAAAACCGAAATTACATTCCTACTAATTTACAAAATTAACAACAAATCAAAGTAAAATCATAAACAAACAACCGCTTTAAAACAATACAACAATAACAACAAACAAAAAAAAAACTAGCAATACAATTAACAACAACAATAAAACAAAAATAACAATAATTCGTCAGTGATGGCCTTTTTTCGACGATGACCAGATCAGGGCTTTTATGGTCCTTTTTATGGCATTGTCTTTTGTGTTCCTTTTTTAACCGTCCTTTTTATTTTTGTTAGTGCGGATGTTCTTGTGTTAATCGTTGTTGAACTGTTTTGGTGATGAAGGTATAACACTGATCACCAAACAGTTTTTAAACGACTTTTAACATAGTGGATATCTGTACTTTCCGTTTGATTTGAATTTTTTTATGTTGTGATGAGAGGTCGGTTTAGAATTGACTTTTGCAATATACGTGGGCTGAGAACGAATTTTTTCTCTGTGTATGCTCACGTTTGTCTCCACCGGCCGGATGTTTTCGCCTTATGTGAAACTCAGGTGTCTGAAAATTCGGATCCACTTGATTTTCAGATTCCTGGGTATCACCTTCTATTCCTCTTTAATCTTCATCGGGGTCTTGTTATGTACATACGCAATGAAGTTGTGTATCAGTGCCAGCAATCAATGGGCATGCTTGATGCGGAATTTAACTGTCTTTGGGTTAAATTCGAAATCGATACACACTATTTGCATTTCGGATTTCTTTACAGAAGTCCAAACGCGGGAAGGGATATTACCTTATGGGGCTTCGACTCCCTTTCCGACTTAAAAGCGAAGATTCTTGAGAATTGTCCCGACAGTGAAATCATTGTTGCTGGTGATTTTAATGTCCACAATTCTTCTTGGCTTCACCACTCGGGCCGTACAACTTACGAAGGCCAATATGTTGAGCTTTTTGCTGCGCACAACCACCTCGTGCAACTGGTGAATGAACCAACACATATTCCGTGTGTTGATGGGAAACAACACAATACCCTTGACCTCTTCCTCTCTTCGCACCCTCAAAAGTACGAAGTTGAGGTTCTAGCACCTCTCGGCAACTCGGATCATTGCACCATTTCCGCCTCTTTCCCGTTCTCCGAACTTCGGAACGTTTCACGACGGGCTACGAAACGATCAATATTTGTTTACGGGAAAGCACGTTGGGCTGAGCTCAATGACTTTTTTCGGCATTTCAATTGGAAACTCTGTTTCCAGGACAATGAGGTCAATGCCATGGCGAAAATGGTTGAAAACGTAATAATGCTAGGAATGAAAATTTTCATTCCAGTTAAAAAAGCTTCGAATAAGCCTCGATCCAAATCTTGGTTTAATCAGTCTTACAAATCAGCAGTCAGATCCAGAGAGGAAACATTCAGAAATTGGCGTAAAAATAAAAACGCTGATACTGAATTGCTACGCAAAATGGCAAGGTCTTCGTGTGCCAAAGTACTTAGACGGGAAAAAAACTCTTCACGAGCAACGTCTTCGTGCTGCTCCCCGGGGTAGTAAAAGCTTCTGGTCATTCGTTAAAAGAGTAAGGGTTAATGCTAGTTCTTCAATACCAACTCTTTTAAAGGATGGCCGATCATTCACGGACCCGGTTGATAAGGCTAATTGTTTTGCTGAAATTTTTGCTAATAATTCTTACCTACCAGCTAGCAGTCAACCACTACCCGAACTAGAAAAAGTATCCGTAACTATGCCTAGAATATTTTTTCGGGGTCGAGCTGTTAAAAGGGTTCTTGCGGATCTCGACGTAAACAAGTCTCCTGGGCCGGATGGTATACCTGCACTGGTCTTGAAGCAGTGCTCTTCGACGCTAGCTCGTCCCTTAGCAAATCTTTTCAGCACTTTATACCGTGCCGCGGAATTTACAGTCTGCTGGAAAGTTGCTAATGTAACGCCAATTCCTAAAAAGGAAACCGCTAATAACCCTGAAAATTACCGCCCAATTGCAATTTGTTCGGCACTTTCCAAAGTTATGGAGAGTATGGTAAATTACCATCTTGTCAAATATTTAGAGTCAAACTACCTACTAAGCGACCGCCAGTATGGCTTTCGTAGAGGTCGCTCTACTGGAGACTTACTAGCTCTGTTATCGGAAAAATGGTGCCGTTCCATTCACCATTTTGGCGAAAGTAAGGTAATTGCTTTGCATATTTCCAAGGCGTTTGACAGAGTCTGGCATGGTGCACTCTTGTCAAAACTTGCTGCGTTTGGTGTCGGTGATAATTTCTCTCGAATTATATCGAGTTTTCTCAGAGATCGCACTATACGAGTTGTTATAGATGGGGTTTCGTCAAACGAGTTCAAGATTCATTCAGGTGTACCGCAAGGCTCCGTTCTTTCTCCTACTCTATTTCTTATCTTTCTAAATGACCTCCTTTGTCAAACTTTCAACCCTATCTACTCTTTTGCAGATGACAGCAACCTTTGCCATTCGTACTCATTCGAGTGCAGACCAAGCGTATCCGATGTCGTTGCTATGAGGCAGAATATGAATGATACGCTTGGCCGAGACCTTGACATAGTCTCGGAATGGGGTCGTGCAAATAGGGTCGATTTTAATGCCCGAAAAACCCAATGTTGCGTGCTGACGCATAAACGAGCGACAAACCAAGGTGCCTCATCTGTATATATGGGTGGTATAATTATTGAGGAATCAGAATCTCTTGATGTTCTGAGCATGAGGATACAATGTGACGTCCGATGGACTGAACATATATTCAAGGTGTCGAAAGAAGCATTCAAGTGCCTCGGTTTTCTAAGACGGTGTAGGATATACTTCACTCCATCTGATCTCCTTACTATTTATACCACCTATATCCGACCGCGTATGGAATACAACTCTCATGTGTGGGCCGGTGCTTCAAAGTCTATTTTGGAGCTTCTCGACCGCGTGCAGGAGAGGGCGAGGGTTCTCATTGGTGACAGTAGGGTAACCAATTCTATTGACTACCTTGAGCACCGTCGCAATGTGGGTTGTATTTGCCTGTTTTATCGATACTACAATGGGATGTGTTCCGACGAAATCAGGGATCTGGTTCCCGAAACCCGTACATTTGTTCGTAATACACGTTTTTCCTCAAGAGCCCATCCTTATGTGGTCGATTGGCAGGTGAATCGTACAACGCATTACAGAGAGAATTCGTTTTTTTCCCGGACTGTTCGTATGTGGAATAACCTTCCTGCAGAAGTCTTCCCTCTCACTTACAACATGATTAAGTTCAAATCGAATGTTCTACACTACTCCCTCTATCCTCCTTCCCATAACCTATTTTCCTAGTTCCAACACAATGCAATGCATTAGTAGGGGTCATCCCCTGAGTGCTGGTCCTAACAGTAAAAAAAAAAAAAAAATCTGCCAATATTTCCTGTTGTCAATAGAAATAAGCCTGGTAAAACAAGAATTGTTTGAGATGCTGCTGCAAAAGTAAACGGGATATCACTTAATTCATTGCTAATGAAAGGACCAGATTTTTTTATCGTCCCTTCCCTCTATCATTTACCGCTTCCCCGAAAAAGCTGTGGCGATTAGTGGTGATATTGAACAGATGTTCCACCAAATTTTTATGAGAAAATCAGACCGCGATGTGCAAAGGTTTCTATGGCGAACGGATGAAAACGATGAAGAACCAGATATAAACGTGATGAATGTTATGCTATTTGGGGCCTCTTGTGCTCCATGTACATCACAATATGTAAAAAATATGCACGCTTTAAAGTTTGAGGAACAGTATCCGGTAGCATCGGTAGCAATAAAACACAATCATTATTTCGATGACTTCTTAGGTTCAGTTGACACCTCAGAGGAGGAAGCTATTACCCTTGCATCGCTTATATATCGTTAAATATATTCACACCAAAGCAGGGTTTAACATTAGAAATTGGCTATGCAACAGGACCGATGTCTTGAATGCATTGAATGAGATTAAGTTTAAAGATGAGAATACAAATTTAACATTAGATAGTAACACAGGTGTTGATAAAGTTCTTGGCATTTTCTGGAAGCCAATTAATGACGTCATTTGTTTTAAATTTTCGCCTAGTATATTGAACAGCGAATATTTTGTAGTAAAAAAGGCACCCACAAAACGGGGACTATTGAAAGTTTTATGACTATTTACGATCCATTGGGTCTTATTGGGAATTATTTCTAATCTAATGAATTGCTCGCTCTTATTCATGCTAACTAGCACACCTTCGCTGATGCCAGCGAAAATGGATATGCAGCAGTAATTTACTTACGAATTTCTGATGAGCATAACGTTGTCGTGTCTTTAATTGGTTCTTAGACAAGAGTTACACCTCTTAAAATAACATCAATCCCCAGACTAGAACCGCAGTAACAGCATCTCGGCTCGCCTATAGTATATGTCAAAGTCAGGCAATAATAGTCAACCGAAATATTTATTGGTCAGACTCAAAGACAGTAGTAAGCTGGCTAAGGTCCGATCATAGAAGGTACCACCAGTTTGTGGCACTAAGATTTAATGAGATACTAGATACCACTAAGGTAAAGGAATGGAGGTGGATTCCTAGCAAGTTAAAAGTGGCTGATGAAGCAACCAAGTGGTGCAAAAATGGTCCAGACCTAACAAGCAATAGCCGCTGGCTAAATGGTCCCAATTTTTTAATGCAACCAGAAAGTACATGGCCAATAGAGGCAGATCCAGAATCGCGAACCGACTGTGAAATGAGAAAACATTTTCTTCTTATACAAAAAACTGATTATTTGATAGACGTTAACCGATTTTCCCAATGGAGAAGACTTTTAAGGGCGATGGCCTACGTATTTCACTTTAGATAAGCTTAGAAATAGAAAAGTTAATAAATATTGTAGTAATGACTGCTTACGCCAAATAAAGCTAAAAAATGCAGAAATAATACTGATTAAAGAAGCTCATAAAGAGGTGTATAAAATAGAAATCGTGCAACTCGAACAAAGGCGTAATGTGGACAAACAAAGTACAACTTATAAATTATCACCATACTTAGACATCGACGGAGTTTTGAGGATTGATGGCAGAATTAATGAAGCTTGCGTTCCCGAAGAGTTTAAGCACCCTGTTATTATGTCAAAAGGCAGCCGAAGTACTGAGCTTGTGATACTCCATTACCATGGTCAATACCATCATGTAAATCATGAAACAGTTATTAATGATATTCGGCAAAAGTTTCACATACCGCGACTTAGAACAGTCTTCAGAAAGTTGAGAGGAGCGTGTCAAATGTGTAAGGTGAGGAAAGCTGTACCTAGCTACCCCCAAATGGCTAAACTTCCTAGGGCTCGTTTAGCAACTTACACTTTGCCATTCACGTTCACTGGCGTCGATTCCTTTGGATCTATATTAGTAGCAGTCAACAGACATAAAAAAAAGGTATGGCGTCATATTTACATGCCTGACAATATGAGCAGTTCATGTAGAAATCGCTCACTCATTAACTACGAGCTCGTGTATTTTGGCCATCCGTAGTTTTATTGCCAGACGAGGCACACCCAGAGAGTTCTTTAGCGACAATGGTACGAACTTCGTTGGAGCCGAGCGCGAATTACGATAATGCATTAATGAAGTTGACCGCAGTGAGCTAGTTCGTGCTTTTACCACTGTAGCATCGAAATGGAATTTTAATCCAACTTCCGCACCTCACATGGGAGGTGCCTGGGAGCGTATGGTAAGCTCTGTTAAGTCTGTTCTGTACAATATAATGCCCACGAGACTACCCAATGACGAAACATTACGTGCCATGGTGGCCGAAGTTGAAAATATCATAAACTCCCGCCCACTAACTTACGTTCCACTTGATGATGAGAATCAAGACGCTCTAACTCCAAATCATTTATTATTGGGCTGTTCTAACGGCATGAAGCCTTTAGCCTTTTACGATGATAGCAAAGTTGTACTACGAAGTTGTGGAAAAGGTGGTTTGCCGAAAATTTGCCTTCACTCACATACCGAAGCAAATGGTTCGAAAGGTCAAACCCGTTGGCTGTGGGCGATCTAGTAGTAGTGGTTGACCCTGCGAGCCCGCGTAATGTATGGCCTAGAGGACGCGTTTTAGAAACAAAGGCCGCTGCCGATGGACAAGTTCGAAGTGCTAAGATCATGACGAGTTGCGGTGTCCTGGACAGACCAGCTGCCAAACTAGCCGTACTCGACGTGGCTAAGGGAAATAAGTAAGCCTCCGAACCTAATTCTCGCCATACTGTAGGGGAGTGTTACCGCCACTGCCGATTACAATGTTATCGATGTAAAAAGCTCTTTCGTACTTCCACTTCCACATGGTCAAAACCATTAAGATTTATTAAGATAGCACACTCAAAAGAAAAATCAATCCAAACGTACTCAAATCAATCCGAAGCGGGTTTTCCATGAAAACCCCATATTATGTGAATTGGTTCTAAACCATATTTTAATATACCTAGCGACTTTGAATCACCTTCATATTTGAGCTAACGGTGTTTGTCTGGCCGTGTAAACTTCGTGATAGAATGTAGTATTTATATTTTAATTGTCATAAGCACGAAACCTGTCGTGAATTAAGTCTTTGTGCCAAAAGACTATATTTTTATGCCCAGATAGAGATTAACATGAAACCAAAATTATCATATTGCAACTTTAATCATCTAACCATATTTTGCTGGAATCGGTCAACATTTTAACATTGTTCCTATACGGCCCAAGAAAATATGTCCCAAACAGAAAATGAAAATTTATAAAATTTTTTTAATTAAAACGCCACCCCAAAAAATTTAAAAAAAACCTTCAAAAATTAAATAAAATATGACCAGTATTTTAGGGTAATTCTTCATATGAAAAATCATTTTAATTTTAATAATAAAATTTTACCCCAAAAAAATTAAAATTAAAAAAAAACACAAAGAAAGTTATATTAAAAATAAGGGGTAGGTTCAAATGACCGAAACTTAAAATCCCAAATTCGGAAATCCGAATTTCAAAATCGCAATTTTAAAAATGCACAATATAAAAATACTAAATTTTAATATCCCGAACAATTACTGAGATTGAGGAACTTTTCGTAAAATTTATAGAAAATTTCATCACATTTATAAAAATTGTATTTAACACTTCTAAGGTGAATGAAATGTAGTAGTGCCAACTAGTGATGGGATACTATCGATATTTTCCACTATCGATATGTATCGATAGTTCAGATTTCACCATCGATATTACTATCAACTGAATTTTTGTACTTGTGAAGGAAAAAATTAAATTTTTGTAAAAACACAAGCATGTCCAGCTTATTTGGCCTTTTTTAAGGCATTTACTCTTGTTATTTAATATTTAAAATGAAAGGCACCTATATGATGGAACCGAAGTAGCAGGGCTTATAAGATATTTTATTGCAAATTAATATTATGTTCTAAATTGGTTTTGATTCTCCACCCAATAGGTAATCGGTCTAGAGGACTTTTCCTCTAATTGTCGTTCATTGTGTTGGCTTTGCATTTTTTTTTAAACATTACAAAAACATCAGTCCCTTTGTTAACATATACACATTTTGACAAAAGGACCTCTAATAAGCAGTAAAAAGAAGCACAGCTGGGCTATCAATACCATTGGCTATTCTCCTTGTTTGTGTACATTGCTGTTATTCAGCGCGAATTGTTAGCGGCGAAAAACTGTTGCTGTTGTAGCAGCGTGACCTGAAGTGCAGGTGTTGCTGAGTTCACAATCCTTGGTCGGTGTTTATTGAACTTCAAGTCATTCCGGTAAGTAGAACCGATTACCGTGAAAGCGAAAAGCTTTGATAATAACTGCAGTTACATAATTTCATAACTGTATTTTAAATAATTATATCGATATTTTTCCTATCGATATTTTAAGACTATCGATAAACTGTTAATTCTTTTATAAATAATTTTATTTAGAAAAGCAGAAACATGAACATTTTTCCCCGCAAGAAAATATTTTTTACCATAAAATGTTTCTACCGTTTGACATACGGCCTTAGAAAGAAATAGTTCGACTTAATTATAGTGTATTAAAAAAAAATTTTAATAATTAGAATTTTGGCTGTTCTGGGCATTGAACCCATTGGGAATCGAACCCAGTTCAGTCAAGAATAAAAAATAATCAATTTATTTTTATTAATTTCATGTTGTAAAATTCCTTGCCACATAAAAATAATTTAGTGAAAATTCAATTTAATGAAAATATATAAAAATTTGGACTAAAAACAAAATTAAAATGTTTCCACTTTTTGGAAAAATCTACATATTATCAGCTTTTTGGTCAGAATTAATTAATTTATTAATTCTATTTCTTAAGCTCTCAATATTGTATTTAAATTTTTTTTGATTCTATTGAAAATTTTAAAATTCTTGATTTAAAAATTTTTATATTAAATTTTATTGATTACAGTAAAGTTTCGTTCAATATTAGAGACAAATTATGTCAATCTAGTTATTTTTTGAAGTTCTTAAAACTTAATAAATATTCCTTTTATTCTAGGGCGTGACTGATGAAAATTGTTTTGGGTTTGTATTGGCTTCTACTTGGTTTAATGTAGTATGTATGCGAAAAAGAAAAAAGGGGCATAATTTGGAGGCGTGTCATAAAAGTGAGCATATTTAAATCTATACATACGTAGTTTTATAAGGACTTTCGTGGACCGTCCAAAAAATTGGACATTTGGGGGAAGGATCCGAGATGGCATAAATGGCGCCCAGTACTTCAGCTCGGATTGAAAAGTCACCAAAGACAAAAATGAAGCCACTATCAAGCCATGAACAACGATATGCGATATGATGAGATCGGACTTTAAATGGCAGAGCTACATATAAAAAACCAAAAGTGCTGTATTTTGGGGCGTGGCAAAAAAAAAATTTCCTGTTTTAGAAACTTCATTGACATATCTTTCATTCTAGGGGGTGACTGGCACAACTTTTTTTTTCGACCCACCCTAATGTCTATTTATTATTAATTTATCTTAATAAAAAAAACATCGTTATTAAAATTGGTTGCGGTTTAGACATATTTTAAATTATTGACCGACAATCAGAAAGTTGTACGCTTTTTTTTAACAATTTTAAATAGCTTGAGTAAAGTATCATGATTCGTAGCAGTTTATGCTGACTTAAATGATTTTCAGGAGAGCAATTTATATTGGAGCCATGTTAAGCTATGAACCAATCATCCCAAAATTCCGCAGAGTAATTTCTTGCATTAAAAAACATAACTTTCAATACAGCGGAGCAATAAGTTTTTGCGTTTGCAGTGAATTTCGGAAGGCTGCTAAAATCGGATCTAAGGTAAATTATGGAACGTATAGCACAAAATTGCAAAACATTTTTTGTTGGCCATATGAATCTAAGCTGGAAGAAAGTTTACCGCAATATCTATATCTACTACTGTTTTAGGCGTATTTAATTATTTTACCTGAGTGGGCTTTTTACGGGGCCTAGGGTAAATTATGGACCTTTCTTCACAAAATTTCACAGCCTTATTTCTACTCCTATAAAACTGTGACGTACCAATATCTATTATGATAGCATTGTAAATTATGGTTTTAAGCGTGCTAAACTGGTTCCCGGTAGTAGGGTTTATATGGGGCCTATGGTAAATTATGCACCGTTCTTCATAAAATTGTACAGTCTTATTTCTGGTTCTATAAAACTGTGATGTACCAAATTTTGTTATGATAGCATTTTTTTTACATTTTTAGGCGTACTAAGCTGTTTTCCGGAAGTAGGGTTTATATGGGGCCTATGGTAAATTATGAACCGATCTTCACGAAATTTCACAGTGTCTTTCTAGTCCTATAAAACTGTGACTTGTTGGGATAGCATTATTTATTATGTTTTTGGGAGTAATAAACTATTTTCCGGGAGTATGGTTTATATGGGGACTAGAATAAATAATAGACCGATCTTCACGAAATTTCACAGCGTCATTTCTATTCCAATTTTTTAATACTCCACCCATTTCTCAGAAATAAAGTGGCATTTCATTTTATTGACAAAAATTCGTCAGATTAATTAAAACGAGTATTAAATTTACAAGATGTTCTTTGTCGTGCTTAATTCCCAATTTTTATTGTGAATAAAAAAACTGAAATAGGGATAAGCTCTCTATATGCGAATTTCATTGGTTGCTTAGGCCAGATCGTCAGGAAACTTCATCCAAAGATTTTAGAAAAACTAAATATATTAAACAAATACAACTATTTAACGAATTAGAATTATATAAAAATATTTAAAGTTTAAACTAAGAACAATTTTAATTAAAAAACGGTAATATTAAGCTGAAAATGTCAAAAACTCTTATAAAAATATTGGCTAGATATCTGTTAGACATTAAAGTCAGGGTTATAGGTTCTTTTCTCAGCAGATATACTGGTCAGTTTAGCTACAACGTGCTCAAGGTCTTCGTTACTATTGCTCTGTAAGTTAAGGTAAAATATACTTTTTGCTTGTAATTGTAGCATAGAGATTAAGTTGTTAGTTCAAAAGGACGGCCTTAGTGGTTGCAGCAAAAGCCTATGTATTACCTCCCCGTGGTGATCTCTGTTAACTTCTCTGGTAGATGGCTAAAATACAAGGTTCTAGTTGAGATTTCGCTAGGATGTGACGATACGAGATCCAAAAGTCTAGCGCCCTTGAATGGAAGGATTCAATGGCGTGAAGTATTCATCATACTACTTAAGGTTATATGGCTCTCCTCGGGGACCAGTGGCCCGCAGGTTGGTTGCAAACACCTGTACTGGTCATTGGTAAGGTATTGGCTTATCATCCACTTGCAGTGGAAGAGTCTTGTAATGTAAGGGGATTTGATTTAGAATTCCAAATTTTTGCCTTGTAACACTATTTGTGGAGGAATGTTCGTCTAGCGTTGGAGACGTGTGGTTATGTGGAGTGCTGTTAGAGAGGTGTCAGAGATGTCAGAAGTGGTGTAGTGGACATTTATGTATATTGATTAGTAGCCTTTCTTAGTAAGTACGCTGCTGGGTATTTCGTGGGGAGTATGATACACTCACATCAGGCCCGATGCCGTTTCGAAAAGAAAGTGTGAAAGTCTTTATATATTAAATGTTGCACTTTGGTTGTTTAAACCAATTGGACAAGACATTCTATGTCTGGATGGAATGGTTTGTGGCGTTATGATACCAAGACGGGACTAGTAACACCATCCTGATACGGTTGTTTCTCGATGGGAAGGCAGGTGAAAACTCTCCGTCAGTACCCGTCATATTCCTTTCCAAAAATTTGTCCAAAATATGATCTTGGTTTGTAGTAGTTGTTTCCTTTACAAAAGATTAATGTTACTAGATAAAAACGAAGCTTTTTGTTTAAAAATGCTTTTCTTACAATGATGTCGATAAACCAATTACACGAGGTGGTTGTGGTGCTACCAAAACTTACGCGGGTAGATTGTTTCCGAATTACAATTGGAACCAGTGGAGTGGGTTCGGTTGTAAGGAGGAAACATCTTTGTCCTGTTGCTAATCAGCAGGAGCTGCATGACAGGTTCGAACAATGCAGCAGAGGTTAGATAGCTCGAACTTCCTAGCAAGGAGTTTGAATGTATTTAGTATCGTCAACTGTTTACATATTGCAAGATATGCGAGCCTTGTCATTTCTGTACATCGACATTTAGTTAATGTAAATAACTCAGTGGCTAAGACCCACCATGCATTTATGTCAGAGTACAGGTATGCATGTTAAACATGAACATTTGTAATTGTAACATTTAATTAAACAAAAAAAATATATTTGTCTTAAATTGCGCTCTGAATTTCACAATATTTAACTTCTATCTTTGATTCTGTGTTTTCTTATATCTAAATTTATGAAATAATTTCTGTTTCCTTCGTTTTTTTCCTATTCTATATTTGAATGCAACTGAAATAATGGCTTTTCATCAAAAAAAAATCAGGTCATTTTAGCGCTGCAAGGGATTTATGGTCAAAAATTAAAAAAAAGAGAATTTTACTTTTTACCCCTTTCAAAGCGATTGTTCTAAAAAGCACAAATGCTCTAACCTTTAGTAACAATTATAATATTTTTTTTCTTTCTGCTCTGCTCTGATCCTTTTTCATGATTCTCAATTAAATAAAACTGTTTTTGATAGCAAAAACTTTTTTTGTTCACATTGTTTACACAAACAAAAACTTTTTTACACTTTTGAACTGAAAATTCTCACTGGCATTTAGAAAATTGTAGTTACACTTTCATACCCAGCCAATAATCCCTAACGAACATTAAGCAGGACAAATAGCGTTAGTTAGATTGTGACCATATAAGTATGATTTGGTCGACTTTTCATGGAAAAGAAAAAGGGGGAGGAGTGAAACTACAAGTTATTTTTAGGTAAAAAAGCAAGCAAGCAAGGGCCAAAAACTCCATTAACAGGCCACAATATTTTGTGGGAAATTTTATAATTTGTTCAAAGTATGGAAGAACAATAGTAGCAATAACAAATATGGCAACGATAACACACTATTTTACACTTCCTACAAACCTTATTGTAACATTATAGTACCTACTTTTGATGTTATGCCTGTCCTGGCCAAGGAAAGACTATACCAACAGGAAATTTCCAGTAAAACAACACTGTATTCGTTGTTTGCTCATAAACATAAACTCACACACACACATAGCCACAGGCTTACAGAAGTTGTGTATGTCGGAAGAGGAAGTAAAAGTCATTGTTCTTTATTTTTGGTCAGCAGCAATTTCTTTTCATTATCAATGGCATTTTAAGGGCTCAGACACTTTTGCTTAAATCGTTTCTTGGAAACATTATAGTACCATAATTAATGATAAGAAAGTTTTAGGGAGCACAGAAAATTGTTTATTTTTTGGATATTCGGTTTGGGGATAATTGAAAACTTGTATAACCTTTACCGTTGAGAACGTGACTGAAATACTAAATAGACTTTATTGAAATAAATATTTAATTTAAACACTTTAAGTTTTGCTTGAAGAAAGTTTACTGGCATAAATTTATTTGTTTTAGACACTTTTTTTATAAGATATATTCCTTAAAAGACTTATAAGTACATTAAATATATTTATCTCTTTTAAAAAAATGATTTATGCCTTTTATTTCTCTTAAGCTTAACCCGCTTCGGTGCCTCCATTTTCGGTTATACAGATATACATAAATTTATATTGTCTTAGTTTGGGGGTGACACAATGTTAGCAATACCACATCGCATGAGATCATAAAGAAGGTATTAACTCAAAATTTAAATTATTTAATATTAATGCTATATGAAAAGGAATTATTAAAGCAAGTGTTTCATCACTCTGGGACTCACGACTTACTACTCCAAAGGGCAGACGCACAGAAAGAAAAACACTCGGGATAAATCAAATTTTTTATGATTATTTTAATTGCGAGTCGTATTCAAAAATTCAAATACGAATAACACTAAAACGTACTCAAAATAATCCTTAATGGGATTACTTTTGAAAATCAATCCCAGAATTTCTTGAAATATTTAAGTATAACATTCTTAAATCAAGTAAAAAAAAAGATTAAACTTTTCGTTGGTAGTGCCACTCTGAGAGTAAAATAACAAAGTGAGGGTTTTTATCTCATACAACTTATAATTCCCATCTCTCAGCTTTGCATATATTTTTGCTTGTTTTTCAAAGTTTCTTTTAGATTTACAATAACTCAGCACAAGGTTGGAAAAACAACAACAACAGAAAAAACAGAACAAAAAGAAAAACATGTTGTATTTTCATGTTTAACCCTCCGGCTAACTCATGTTTTGATTTTCTATACACATTAAAAAAAGGTATGACCAGACTCATGTATACCCCGAAGGGTTAAGAAGAAAATTGGAACTCTTGCTTCGCATTTAGTTTATATTTTTGGTCAATAATGTACATAAGAGTTCTAAGGTAAAAATCATATCAGGCATAATATTGGTACACCTATCCCTCTATTTACACGATACTTTTTTTGCACGATTTCACTTTTACACGATTTTTTTGGTTTTCGTTTACATTGAGGGATGTGGAAATTACCTCAATTTACACGATTTTTTATTTTGAATATTTTTAGAAAAAAATTACTTTTCTTTTTTTCATAAAATATATCCTGCAAAATTATAAAAAAATAGTTAGTTTATAACGTTATTTTATACGTTTTAGGGTTGATTTTAAATAATATTTATATTTTAAATCGTTTTAAATAAATAATTCTAATTTCACTAAATATTAAAATGAAAAAAAATGTATCGATCTGGTACACTTAAAATAAATTAAAATTTCCATTGTGTATAATTTAGCAAGGTGGCTTCAATATCACAACAATACACCAACAACAGGCAAAGCAAAAACAACCAGCTGGTTTTTGAGACCACCATGTATACAAATGCACATTTTTATGATATTTTGTATATACTTAGTATACATATATTGCTACCATAGTTTTATCTTAAATAATTAAGACTATTTAAATAACACTGAAAAAATCAGACTACATACATTTAGATACAAATAAATTTTATATTAAAAGTAACAAAGTACATTTTTAATTACGAAGTCAAGAATTAAATATATAAATTATTAAGCTTATCCTATTATTTGAAATTTACGAATATTTCCAAACGTTTATTTTCGTATGGTAACCTTAGCATTATATATAAAAAGGGGGTTTACCGTTTTTATATTCACATACACAAGAAGACTAAAAATGTATTAAAGAATCGTGGTACATTTTTTAACCAGAAATATAAAAATATTTGTGACGTCGGTTTTTGCAAAATTTGTTTGGTATAATTTATTAAAAACTCTTCAGCATGCCGAAAAATATTAATAAGAACCAGGCGAAAAGAAAAGTAATATCTTTAGAAACAAAAATTCAGATTTTAGATAGACTACGTAATGGAGATAGAGTAACAACAGTTTCTAAATTTTTTTCCATTCACGAAGCGACAATAAGATCTATAAAAAAAATTAAAATCTAATCAGGAAAAGTGTAGCAGCTGGGACTAAAACAAGCTTGAGTACAACTTCATACGTTCGGGACATTACAATTGAAAATATGGAAAAAGCACTAATGATCTGGATAGAAGATCAAACTAAAAAGCGAACTCCAATTGATACCAATGCTATAACAAATAAAGCTTTGAAGATTTATGAAAAACTTAATGATCAACTACCATCTACATCATCAACTGCAAAAAAAAACATCGTTTTCGGCAAGTCATGGATGGTTTGAAAAATTTAAGCAAAGACATTCCCTACAAAATCTAAAATTAAAAGGTGAACAAGCTTCTGCTGATATAGATGCAGCTAAAGAATATCCTGAAAAATTTGCTGAAATTATTGCTTCCAATTCAAACACTCGTGATCAAGTCTTCAATGCGGATGAATCGGGACTATTTTGGAAAAAAATGCCACAGCGGACTTTTCTTTCAAAAGCTAATAAAAGTGCAAGTGGATACAAAGTTGCAAAAGATCGCATAACAATTCTTTTTTGTTCCAATGCTTCCGGCGATTACATTATGAAGCCATTGGTTATTAACAAATCCCAAACGCCACGTGCATTTAAAGGATTAAATAAAAACAACTTGCCCGTTTATTAGATGGCCAATAAGAAAGCTTGGGTTACGGCCGCTGTTTTTAGTGAGTGGTTTCACAACATATTTGTCCCAGATGCAAAACGGTATTTAAACAAGAAGGGATTGCCATTTAAAGTGCTTCTAGCAATTGACAACGCTCCTGGACATCCAAAAGACTTGCAACACGAGAATGTGCAAGATATATTTCTACCAAAAAATACGACTTCTTTGTTGCAGCCCTTAGACCAGGGAATCATTTCGACTTTTAAAGCATTGTATATCAAGCAGTCGTTCAGGTATATTTTAGATCAAATCGAAAATGATGAATCCTTATCTGTAATAAATGCTTGGAAAAAATTTACAATATTAGATTGTGTAAAGCATGTTGCATTGGCTTACACTGCACTCAAGCAGTCAACGCTCAAAGGTTGTTGGAAACATTTGTGGCCAGATGCAGGAGAAAATGTTATCCTACCTTGTAATTCCTTGGAGAATGAATATTCTGAGATAGTTCAGTTGGCACATACAGTGGGAGGAGAAGGTTTTGATGACTTTTGTGCAGGTGATATTGAAGAATTGATGATAAATAAGGAACTAGATGTTGAAGATTTAGTAAATATGGTGATCGAAACAAACGACAGCGATTCCGATGAAGGAGTTACGGTAGCACTGACAACAAAAAATGTAAGTGAAGGGCTTGAATTAGGTCGAAAATTGGGAAATCATTTTTTAAAAAATGACCCAAACATTGAAAGAGCCCTCGCATTCCAGCGATATATTTCACAAGGCTTAGCCCAATATCGGGAGGTTTATAAGGACTTAAACAATAAATCAACACAAGTTTTAATAACAAATTATGTTTACAAATCTCCACGAACTGATGTTAACTCCAATTTATCAACTATTGAACCAGAAACACATGAAATATTATCTAGTGACGGAAGTGATATGTCGCCTACCAAAAAGATTCGATTAGTGGTGGAAGACAGTGATGAAGAATTAGTTGGAAGTGATCACTGATACATATACAGTTAAACCTCTATTATCCGGCTTTCGTGGGACCGGCACCAGCACGGAAAATCGAAATACACGGTTAATAGAGGTTATATTAAAATATACAGAAATTTATGTATTTTTATTAAAACATTCGATTTATGTAACTACAGATTATAATATACAACAAATTTTTTACAAAATATACAAATTGTCATAGACAATGCAAAATCAAATATGTATGTATCGTCAAAAACATTAAAATTTGGATTTTTACTTACTATGCTTTGGTTGATCAAACTACATGACTGCACAAAATTTGTAAATTTTACAACGTTTATTGCTTTTTTGTTTTTGCATTTCTTCTGACGAAATGTTTAAATTTCACTTACTAAATGAATAAAAACGCATATATGTATGTTCTTATGTGTGGGCACATGAACTTAAAAAGGGGAAACACCGTATTTAGATTAACATACATAATAAAAATCATATGAATCCTGCACGGATAATATATGTAAAGCACGGTTAATAGAGGTATAAATCTAAAGCACGGAAAATAGAGGTAAAGCACGGATAATAGAGGGAAAAAGTAAAAAGAACCGCATGCCGGTTAATAGATGTAACCGATTAATAGAGGCCCGGTTAATCGAGGTTTAACTGTACTATAAATAAAAAAAATATATTTCTAATTGTCTCTTTAAATGAACTGACATGTAATATTTTTTATGAGTTCCATTTATTCTGTTTTATTAAATGCTTTAAATACAATGTATTGATTTTTATTATTTTTTATATGCATACATAATTCAATTTACTTTTAAATAAATGAATTTTCTTAACAAAATTTTAAATTTAATGGTATATGGGTCTTTTTTCGATTTACACGATTTCTCATACAAATATTTTCTGTTTCGATTTACACGATTTTTTCAGGAACGTATTTATCGTGTAAATCGAGGGATAGGTGTATTTTATTATGCTGTAAGGTTTAAAACGCGAGAGTCAATCAATCATAATAATTTTTTCTTTCTTATTTCTTTTTTGGTGTTTTTTCAAGCACGAATTCGGGATAGAATCAACTTTATTATTTTAAGTACGAATTCGGATTAAAACAATTTTATTTCTTGAAACAAGCGCATTTTTAGATGGATTCAATCTTAGTTTTACTTAAATCAATCTCATATTCAGATTAATTCAAGTTGAGATTGAAAATCCGTACTTGAATCAATCTTTCTGTACTTGATTTAAAAAAAATCGTAATAACGCTCTGGATTTGGGTACGGATGGATTGATTTTTCTTTTGATTGCTGCTATTAAAATAGAGCTCATCTCTTAAACTTTAAGTTATTTCTGGTGGACAGCCCTATTATTGGCGCTCAGATCTGCAGAAGGCTCACGATTTAATAGATTTTTAATAGAATTTCTACGGTCATTTGTGCTATTTGTCTTTTGACCACTCCCCACTAGTTACCCCATTTTGTTTTCCCAATAGACATACTAACTGGCACAAATATAGAAATTATGTAAGCTCCCACGTATCTAAATATATCTCGTTGAAATCCGATGATGAAATCAAGATGCTATAAACTTGTTCCCGGAAACATTTTTAACTGCAGCTAAGAAGCTAATGCCTTTTAGACGTTACGGCGGCACAAAATATAATAAATGTTCAACAACCATTCAAAAACCTTATAAAAACAAAAGAGAAATCTATAAAAAGCAAACTAAACCACTGTCACAGTATCCATTAAAGTGATATTTTGAAGGACAAACAGTCAGCTATAAAGGTAAATTTAAAAGGTCTATTTACAACAAAATTCATGGATTAAAGTCTTTGGAAAGTCACCAGAAAACTTAAAAATACAACAAGATACGAATCTGCTATTCATTATAGCGATTTTTAAAAAAAAATAAAAATTTTAAGTTCCACCCTCTTTATGATCAAGTTCGATATGCATGTATGGATGTGTAATACTACCCAACAAACACGAAGTCAAACCTTTGATATGAAATGACTTTGTCATTTGACATCAAACACAATTCTTAAACGTTTTTCAATTGTTTGATTTAACATTTAAATTCAAATTGATAATGATTTGAAAATAAACATTTGATATCAAATGTTTTATCAATTTGATGTCAAATGTTTGTCAAATGTTAAATCAAATCAAAAATAAACTTGGCAATACTAAAGCGAAAAATAAATGTAATCATTAAAAATGGCGATTAAAGTTAAATTTTTTACTTTGCGGTTACATGTGTTTTACTATTAAAAATAAATTTTAATATAAAGTGAACAGCTTATTTCTTGTGAAAAATAAAAATTATTTGTGAGTAATTTCAATGATTAAAAATACGAAAAAAAAGGAAAATAAAACGGGAAAGTGAAGAAAGTTTGTTGAACGATCGCGGTGCTACAATCCTCAAAATAAAAGGGAGCCAAGTAGTTTGTCTTTCCAAGAATTAGAGGACATTATTTAATCTTTAAGCTATGGTGCCGAATGTTTATCTCACAGTTTATTTAAATAAATAATAAATTTATATTAAAAAAATAAAATATTTTTATTTATATTCCACATTGTATTATAATCCACATTTAAAAAACATTTGAGAATTACGTTTGAAAGCAAGTTGAAAATAAAGGCATTTTTCAATTTGAAAATAATTTCCCCTTTTTGTTGAGAACGCTATGATTTTCAAATGATTTTCAAATCATTATCAAACGTTTGTCGTTTGAGAAAACATTTGATTTTAAATCATTTTCAATTTGAAAGCAAACCTTCGTGTTTGTTGGGTAATTACATACATATTATTGAATAAGTATACGCCTAGTTAATATTTCTTTTCTTTCATTGAGCTCTCTAAATCAACCACATAAAGTAAAGCATACTTTTGGGATGATTTTGTTTTGTAAGCGATTTTGTATTTTTTTTTCTGTTTAATTTATATTTTCTTCGATAAAAACACAAATTTAAAGAAAAGAATGAGAAGTCACAGATAATCGTCATTTTCCCATAAGAAATTAATGTGAAATGACGACTGCAGTTTTGAAAAAAAACTAAGTTAAAGGTAATTTAATTTTTTGTACGCACTACTTAAGGCTAGATTACACTATTATACTTTGTATTAATACATGTCAAAATCGCAAGTAATATGACAAAGTGTGATAGTGTGAATGCAATGTGTCACGAAATTGACAAGTATTAAGAAAAAAGTTTGACATCCCATACGACTTCATCGTTTTTTGAAAAATTTCTAAACAATAATACTTTTCATTGGATCAGGGTTGCATTTTATTTCATGTGTGAGTGTTTATACTTTGTGTGATGGTCTGAACACAAACTGTCATGTTACGTTAGATTTTTTGACAGTCGCAACAAAACTCATTAGATTTCTATCTCACAAAGTATTATGGAATACGTAAGACTTGTGAGATAGTGTAATCTAGGCTTTAAACGCTAGACAAAATTTGAATGCGCCATTCAATATTACATACGGAAATATTCAGAGTTCCAATTGAAACATTTTCAAATAGAAGAGTTTTACTACGATAGTTATTCCTTTCGAGTGAGCAAAGAAAGTACTTTTTTCCTTTTTATTCTTAAAATCAGTAAATTATTTAACCTATCCTCCCAACAAATTTCTCTCTAGTAAAATCGTTAAGGTATATCGACGTAAGGTGGTCAAAAAATTACAATAAAAAAAGTGTTTTTTATAACGAAAATGAATTTAGTAACTTACGGACGAACGACAAGAACTAGCTGCTTTTATTAGAATTACAACACTGACACGACAAGGGGAATTAACTTACGAGTGACAGGGAAATGGACGAGTAGAACATTGATCGACGAAAACAGGACTATGGACTGGCTGTTGAAGTTAATGAGGATATATAACTATATTATTTTTATTTATTTTATTTTTAGCACGAAATTCATTTACATAAAAAAAATTTAACTCTTTTTAATTTAAAGTAAAAGTATATTGTTTTTATTAAAATCCTACATGAAAACCTGCTCATTTGCGGCCTAAAACCCCTAAATACTTACCATACAAAACTGATATCAAAAATTAACCAAATGATTCGTTTATATCACGCTTTCATAAAAGTTCTCAAGGAATTAAGCCTTTGAAGCTATGGCGATTGTGCGAGCTGATCTCCAGCATTAAACTTGTCCATGCTTACAAAGTTTACTTCGTTCACCCAATACATTGATTAACCTAGTCTTAATTTTAATGTTTCAACCCATAAAATCCGGTAAAATGTAATTATTTCGAATAATTCTCATTTGTAGTCTGGGCAAAATTTGTACTTTATTTCACTGTGCTGTAACGACGTGATCACTACTCAGCTTGCATTTTGTATTATAATCGAATATTTTAGCAATCGGCTTTATGAGTAGCATAACCGTATACTAACTTTTTGATCATAACTGTTACTCTCGTTGCCAGAAAATCATTGCAATACAATTTGCATATAAATCATATGAATGAATAATTTTTCAATCGCTCAAGTGATATATGAGTTTTAAATCATCAAAAGTGATTTGAAAATACTGATTTAGGTGATTTGTACAATAGATGATCAGCCAAATGCTAGCTGGGTAAGGTCTTGTTGACCTATGAATAGGAAGGCCTTTTTTAGTGAAATATAATATCGTGTGGCCGATTTTCAATACTAGAGAAACTTGCGCTTAAATTTCGGCAAATTTCTACCTTTTAAGATAAACCGAGTCCCTTTAAGTAAGTAAGCTCTACTGATTCTAGGTAAAATAAAACAGTTTTTAAGCACGTTCACACTAGCAAACTAGTTTATTGTCTAAAAAATACTTTTGCCAAGTTAACTATTCTTAAGCTTTGTTCACACCAAACAAATATGTGACATCCTGCACTTAACCACTAGCTTTATTAAAACAAATGTTGATTTTTGCAAAACATTTGCTAGATCAAACACTAACTGCCGTATTCATAAGAAATAAAACAAATTTTAAATGTGTTTTAAGGAAATATTTTCATTCCAATTTTTTTCTTAAAATACATGGGGGGAGGGGTGCCTTAAAACCTTGTGAGGTAATGGCTTTATTGCTCAATTTAATGGGAGATAAAGCCACAATGGCCTTATTGCCCAATCATTGAGAGGTAAGGTCAATTTAAAATTTTGCGAAATGAGAGATATAGACATATTTTTTTCGGAAATGAGAGATAAAGCCATCTTTTTCCAGAATATTGTTATGAATGGTGTAAACATTCTGTAAAAGGGAAAATCCTAAGTTACCATTGAAAAACATTCTTTTTATTCTTGTGACGCACACAGGCAAACTCTATTCAGCGAAGCCATGGCCGCAGGCCTCCACGCAGAAAAACTTTAGTATGCGAAGCCAGATTTCAATACCTAACTTTAGTGTCTTCGGAACTGAAATGAGAGATAAAGCCATTTTCTAATATTGCTTATGTGAGCTAAGACCATTATGGTTTTATCTCCCATTCATATAAAAAAAAGGCTTTATCTCCCTCTGGTATGATAGATAAAAACATAATGGCCTATCTCACATGGTATTTAAGCACCCCCCCCCCCCCCCCCCCACTCCCAAATACATTTTAAATCTATTTTAATTTTTTATGAATACGGCAGTTAATATTTATAAAAAAAAAAAAAAACTTAAACACAAAAAGAAATATTTGGAAATATTAATTTATACCTTTCAATTTGGAAATTGAGAACAAGGTTTTTTCTAAGCCGAATTGAAGTTACAAAAGGGTTATCTCTAAAGCGAACTGTCATACTGCACTAATTTTTTTAAATCTATGATCTGCAAACCTTTATTCGAGCGAAATGCAGTTACAACAGGATGACGCAGCGTACCATAAGGCTACCGCAACCTTCGATTAATTAAAATCAAGTTTTGGCGATCAGTTTATTCTAATGAATTGCTCTTTATCTTGTAAAATTAAGAAAGATATCGCACTATGAGAGTTTTTATAGTTGTGTATTCGTCAAATGAATTCAAGATTAATTCAGGGGTGCCACATGATCCGTTTTTTTCTCGTACTCTATTTCTTATTTTTCTGCATGATCTCCTATGTCAAACTTCCAACCGTACCTAAACTTTTACAGATGTCAGCAACTTTTGCTATTCGTATTTGTTTAATTATAGACCAAGCGTATCTGCTGTTGGTGCTATGGAGCAAAGCATGAATGATTCGCTTGGTCGAGACCTTGATATAATTTGTAATTAGGAAAGACCAAATGTTGCATGCTGACTCATAAACTTGCGACAGATCTCAAGTGGCTCATCTGTATATATGGGTGATATAATTATTAAGGAATCAGAATCTCTTGATGTCCTGAGCATGAAAATACAATGTGGTGCCTCGGGATCCCAGTCTTACTGACAACTGTTCCCGTACTCAAAGTTAACTCTCACCAAAATGTAGGCAATTTAATAAAATTCAGTGAAAATAATTTATTTTCCATCATGCAGTTTCGGAAAGAAAGTTGCATTATGAGGTTAGACATCATTTAATTTTTATTTTTTTTTTTTTTTTTTTATGTTTTAATTGGACTAAAAATGGAAAATTTTAATCTAAAAAACAATTTTTTGAAAAAATAAACAAATTATTTGAAAGTGGCATTAAGCAAGATTCCAAACAATGCTTAATGCGTATTTAAATTGTTAACGCTATTTTACAACTGACAAACCTGTCCTCTGGTCATTATTTTTTCTCTCTGATAAGTAAAACGCATTTACGTGTGTGAAATTGAATAATAAAAGATAAATATTGCAAATGATTACAAAAGTATGTTTAAAAATCATTTAATATGGAATAAATGTACCACCAATTAAAGTCAATGAAGAGAAAAATTTGCCATTTAATTTAATTTTTCATTCACACATTTTCCACACACCAGCTAACATTGCGAATACTAAGTATATTGTTCATGTATGAACAAAGCAAATCCCTGAAAACAAATCGAAAATTTTTCAGCATAAAAACCATTAATGCATGCAAATAATGAAATGATTTCAATACTTTTGTTCCATGTTATTTAAACGCGCATTTGTAACCCCGGTCACATAGTTAAATAAACCCAATACTAATATTTGCATTACAGAAATTGGATGGCACGATAATGGAAATTGGGTTAGAATAATCAACAAAAAAAAAATCCATATATTTTACTGAAAACTTTATTCGACAAACTGGAAAAGGATTGAGAGACAACAGCAAGTTTGCAGCTAGGAATTTTAATTTTAAACTTGCAGTCCCACCATTGTTAGAGGTCACTTTCATTCGTACCAAACTATGGAAAGTTAATAAACCCATTAACAAATTCATGCATAACGTAAGTCAAAAGCCATCTACTAAAAGGAGACTAACGCACAGATAGCCTGCACTAGTGGGGAAAAAGTTTAGGTATTTACTTATTAAGGCCCTTTTGTATAAATAAAAGGCATTTTTCACTTAGAGTATCCCTGCGGGAAATTTGTGTCAATTGGTCCAACAGACTGGTCCTGGGAGTTTGAAAATAGAACAGGTACAAAAAGAAAGAACTCATGCCCAGTGAAAGGAGAACCAATCATGTAACTGGTTTATGAAGAACAAAAATGTAGAAAAAGTAATTAATTACAGTACAGTCTTCACCGGTGGTGTGATACATTTGTTCGGGTCTTTCTAAAATTTATCTCTAGAATTTAATTCTAGGACTTGTTTTATTGAGATAATACTACATCGTATTGAAATAACACTACATTTTAGTAACTGTCACTAAACACGTCCATTGAGAATAGATTTGTGACTGGTCAAATGGTGTGAATTAAACCCCTCCAATGACAACCCCATGTAAAAGTGATAGGTCTTATTCATAGAAAGTGTTAAAACTAGAACCGGTCTCTACCACCAAAGACCTATCACGGAACTACTTTGGTGTCAGTTCGCTTCCCTCTAGGGATATTATTGTTGGATTTCAACAATGCCATTGTTTGTAGGTGTTCAGTCGATTTATTTTTGTTCGATTAATCGAATAATTTTTTTTAATTGTTCGAATAATTTAAAATTTCTTTTCCGATTAATCAAATGAAAAAATATAGAGTTTTTAATCGAATAAACAAACCAAACGAATGTATGTGTCCGTTGAAATTAACAAAAAAAAAAACAGTCATGTTTAGTGAGTAATTTATCTTATATTTTTTTAAATTCATTCAACAAATTTAATTTTTATTAAATTATTTTTATGAAGAAAGAAATTTTACAACATGAAAATTAATTAAAATTGTTTTTGATAATCATTCATTCTTGGCTGACCTGAGATCCGAACCCAGGCGGCTGGTTACCCTGACATGTTGACCTATCACGGGACTACTTTGGTGTCAGTTCGCTTCCCTCTAGGGAAACTATTGTTGGATTTCAACAATGCCATTGTTTGTAGGTGTTCAGTCGATTTATTTTTGTTCGATTAATCGAATAATTTTTTTTTAATTGTTCGAATAATTTAAGTTTTTTTTTCCGATTAATCAAATGAAAAAATATAGAGTTTTAAATCGACTAAACAAACCAAATGAATGTATGTGTCCGTTGAAATTAACAAAAAAAAAAAAAACCGTCATGTTTAGTGAGTAATTTATCTAATATTTTTTTAAATTCATTCAACAAATTTAATTTTTATTAAATTATTTTTATGAAGAAATGAATTTTACAACATGAAAATTAATTAAAATTGTTTTTGATAATCATTCATTCTTGGCTGACCTGAGATCCGAACCCAGGCGGCTGGTTACCCTGACATGTTTCGATCGCTACCATTCGTTCTTGTCAGAGGGATTTGCCTCCTTACACTCGCAGCCATCGACGACTGCTGACGTCAATAGTCAAACATCAATCCTTAAACCAAATTATTTTAACCTTTGGTAGCTCGAAATTTGCTTTTTTGAATGTTTATCCATTTTTAATTGATTTTACATGATTTTCCTTTACCTCTGTTTTTTCGTACTTTTTGTCAAGAATTCTTCTTGAAGTCCAAAGAAAATTTTTGTGTTTTCATGTTTGTCTTTCTTTTTCTTGTTGACCATTTTCAGCACAACTTGAATGACAAATGTACACATAGAGTTCGTGCCTTAGCTTTAACAATAATTAGTATTGTGGTAAATAGAGATAAAGCGACGAAACATGTCAGGGTAACCAGCCGCCTGGGTTCGACTCTCAGGTCAGCCAAGAATGAATGATTATTAATAACAATTTTAATTAATTTTCATGTTGTAAAATTCCTTTCTTCATAAAAATAATTTAATGAAAATTAAATTTTATGAACTTAAGCCTGATTAAAAATATTGAAAATTTGGATTAAAAACCATAAATAGTTCAACAAAATTACAACAATACTAATTATTTTCAATACAATTAACAGCCTGTTCATCGATTTTGAAAGCTAACGTTCGTATAGAAAATTAAATTTAAAACAAAAACAAATTTTAGCATTTTGTTTTTGTTTTAAATATAATTTTCTATGCAAACGTTGACGTTCGAAATCTCTAAACGGGCAGTTAGTAATACATTTCACAAAAGAAAAAACGACAAAGGTATGTTAACTCAAAGATTTATATTATATATTGGTATGTTCTATAAATCGAAATAAAGTGGAATTGAAATCGAACGATAATTTAAATTCAATTGTTTACAAAATGACCGTTGTTTTAAAATGTTCTCGAACGCGCCCGTACAAAATAGTTCAAGCGTTTCTCTCTTAAGAAAAAGTTTGGTAGGAAGGATAAATCTAATAATCCTAAATGTAACAGATGTCCAAAAATGTATAACCGTAAATGTTCTTCAACAACTTCACTAAATTTCCAATTACACAGTGACTATTACATTGTACTTGAAGAAGAGGATCCACCAACAAAATCAAAGGGAGCTACAGTGGATCAATGAATAAATATTTAAAACAAAATGCTTTGAATGATTCTCTAGAGGAAATTATTTGCGGAAGCATAGCAGAGGATGCAATGTCAGTGAAAAAAATCTAGGTGCCCGAAAGTGAAGCACCAATCTGGATCAACATTGACAAGTTTTATTTAAAAAAAGAAAGTTTATTTACGCATGTACTAATTGTTTCTATAATTATCAAAAAAAAAAAAATCTCGTTATTCATAAAATTTCTGTATTTAGAATTATTCGATTAATTTTAACATTTTAATCGAATAAGTTTAAAATTCCAAATATCGATTAATAAAAATAAAACCCGATTAATTGAACACCCTAGTAGGTAGCCATATCATGGGTAAGTAATTACCACAACATTGATCAAATTAACCATTATTTGGTGGAAAATTACCATAATATGGTAAATGTTCACCAGAATTTGGTCAAAGTTTATTATATCTTAGACAAAATTTACTATGTAATGGTTGAAATAAACCAAAATTTTTTGAAATTTGGTCAAAAGTAACCATATTTTGGTCGGAATTAACAATAATATGATCAAAGTTGGCCTTATTATGGTTATCTCATTTCAGCCATTATTAAATCCAGTTTAAATTTCATAGCTTTTTTTACTCCTATTACAAATCAAGTTATGCAGCAATGTTTTTAAATTTAATTCGAGTGAAATTGAAATCGAACATATTTTCAATTTTTATACCCTCCACCACAAAAAGTTGTGAACTTTTTTATTATTCATCTCAGACCCCTTAAAGTATATATATTCTGGGTCCTTGAGTAATTCTAAGTCGATATAGCCATGTCCATCTCTTACACTATTTAAACATCAAATCATCCTTAATTAAGGCCCAGAAACATAATGTGCTTAAGTTGGCTTAAGCAAATGTGCGAATACAAACCTAGTAAAAGCTTTGCTTCCTTTTTCAAAACGAAAAGCTTGTTTAACTCATTATTTAGTAGCTTTGTTTTATAACTACATCTATAACAACTTCTATAACTACTTTTTTCTGGATGTATTTAAGTAAAGAAAATAATGACTAACTTTTGAATGCGTTAATTTTAGGACATCTCTTGTAAAATTCATTAGTTTTTTCAGTAGAATTGTAAGTAGTGCTCTTATGTTTTTCTGATTACTCAACTCATTATTTTGTAGGCGAAGTTTATACTGGGTGTAAGTTATATGAGGCAAATCATATTGAAGTTAAGGAAACGTTTTGCTAAGTTTAATGAAACTGTCGATTAGATTCGCACATTCCGTACGGAATTAATTGTTTTTTATTTTGTTTTTGTTTTCTAAAGTACGTTAAGCAAGGCTATGCAATGCGACGCTGAAAGTGACAAAACATAAAATGTTTACCAGAGCCAAAAAACCTCTATGAAAGAAAGTAGAAAACATTCATATCACAAAAACTATACAACTTAGCAACATGATTTTAAAAATGTACTAGCTGGCCCGGCAAACGTTGTTTTGCCACATAACATATTTGTTTCAGATTTAACAGTGCCTGCTAGTCAAATTTTAAGAAAAAATATATAGTTCTTTCAAGATGTAACACTATTTGCCTACCCAATTTCAAGAAAATTCATTGATTAGTTAAGAAGATATAGGGAGGCGGAGCTTTTACCCCTCTTGCCCTGTTTAATGCACTGTCCTCTTTCCGATGTTACAGTGTATTCATGCCAAATTTTAAGAAAAACGGTTATTTAGTTAAGAAGATAGAGGGAGGGGGAGCTTTTACCCCTATTGCTCTATTTAATGCCCTAAATAATAAAAACTATAGGCTATAGTTCTTTCTATCTGTAAATGGCTAAATCTAGCCACTAAATGGCTAAATTGGCAACACTGTTCAGATGTTACATTGTCTGCATGCCAAATTTTAAGAAAACCGGTTGATTAGTTTAGAAGATTGGGGAGCAGGAGCTTTTACCCATATTGCAATATTTTGCGCCCTCTAGCGATGTAAAATATACTCTACGACCTATTCTCATACCTAACAAATACACATACAAAATTTCATAAAAATCGGTCAAGCCGTTTCGGAATGAATGCAGTGTTCACTTATGGCTATAACTCATGAACCAATACACATTTGAAGACCGTTGATACATAACAACCTTGGTATTGACGTCACCTTCCACGTGAACTTTACAGAAACAAAATCGGTTCACCCATTTCAGAGAACATCAATTACTTACACAATGCAACTTATTTTTATATATGTATATAGATTTTAATTTTTTCTCGCTTTATTTATTGGCTGTAAACATTTCCTCTCAAGTCTATTGTTCCCGGTGATTCTGCGGCTTAAAGCCGGGATCGGGACTGACCGACGCAGTATTTTTTTTTCTGATAAAAATGATGCAAAAAAAACGTATTTTCGATTTTTGTCAGTTACAGCATTCTTTAATTCCTGCGACGATATTATGGTTGAGCCTCTATGCATCTCAACAATTTCAAAATGACATACAAAGAGTCAGCCAGTGGAAAAAACGTTATTACTTACAAAATGATACAGGGGAAATAGTTTTGCAAAGTGGAAAAACTTTTTAAAAGTCTTTTGAATTAAAGTTTACCTTATCGTTATTTTTGATAATATAAAATAGAAAATAGAAATAATCCCGCCTGTTATAAACGTTTTTTGCTCTCCTGAAAAATAATTATTTTGTAACCTTAAAAGTTATTCGCGGATGTGCTTCAATTGATAAAAATAAGTTTTTTTTTCTTTATGTGTAGCTTGGTTTCAGTGCATTATTGCAGACTCAATACAGTTCTGGTATTTATCTAGCTGTTTGCGCTCTAAACCCATCCCCTGCTCCCCCTCCACAGGGAGATTGGATACATCCTACAGATATTTTATTTTCGGTGTAACATTCTGCAGAGATACTGTTGGTATAAAGGTATACATTAAATATAACCTTAAAGTGCTGATTTACGACTCATTGTGCCGCTGCTTATCAACAAAAGCTTCTGTATTGCAGCTGTGGATATTAGATAGCTACAGCTCCTGAGCAAGGGAGGAGTGTTTGATTCTGTCGGATCATGCATCCACTTAAAATGTTCATGTCTGTGGCATATAGGTGTTAACGCGCACAAAGAGGCTTTGGAAGAAGAACTGCTTCCCGGCCAATACAGCTGTTAGTCACGTAAATTGCAACACATCTGTGCCACTCTCCATCTCAATGAAAATAATAGAAAATCATACTTAAACCATAAAGTTATTGACCACAAAAAAAAATTGTTTTTGCCAACTTATAGATAATGCCTAATTTTTATTTAAAGTTTCCTTATTTCTGTCTCGAGATCAAAAAGGCAAATAAAATCTTGTGTATTCCTTGCTGGGAAAAATTATGGCCCAAATTTGTTTACCAGCTCAAACAAAATTTCACAACCTTAGTTAAACTTGTTTTGCCGCTGTTATTTTAAAAATCTTGCTGCGAGTAGCCCTTGTGCAAGGCGTTTAAGCCTTTTATATTTAACTCTTTTTTTTCTGTAATTACTCTCTAAACAAGCTGCCTAATGAAGTGGGAAAGATAACCATAAAGTGTGATTCTTTTAATTTTATTTTTTTAATTTTTGTTCAAGTTGAATTTGTTAATACTTCCCTGTACGGTTTTATCTTTTATGGCACAGTTATCTGGTTACAAAAATTTATTTTTTAAAGCTAAGAACAAATTTAAAAAATAAGGCCCATATTCATAGTCAAAAATAAAGTCGACTTTTTCTAAAGTCGACTTTAAAACAATGTTATTGACATTATTTAAAGCCGGTTTTAACTTATGTTTCATAAATTTCTTATATTTTTTTTTACCAATAAATTACAATGTACAGAACAAAAAAAAAATTACAAGGTCTGGCCTATAACGCGTATCGGCGTTTCGAAAGTTTAAATCTGAATTTCATTTGAGGGGGGGTTAAAGTGTCCCAGCCTTGGCACATTCTTATTGTTAATAGGCATCGGGTCACATGGTCCCTTACATTTTGGGTATAAAATGTGTTCAGCAAATTTATGTAAAACGTTACGGAGAACGTTTTTGTACAATATGTAAACCCTCTAACTCTTCAAGGTATGGGTCTTTTTTTCCTTCTTTTAAAAAAGAGCAAAAACACCATTAAAACAGGTATTAAAGGGGTTAAAATTAAAAAGTCTTCATCTGCTTGAACCTGGTGTCAATGTTACCAGCTTTCGTAAGCTTCAAGACAGCTTTCTGCCGTTCTTTTCAGTAAACGATGATAACACGTTTGCTTATAGCAACGATTTTAAAGGAATAATGAATGCAATTAATTTTGACGACGACTGGCGTATATTTATTGATTCATCTAAAAAGAGTCAAAAACCCGGACTTCTGTATTACGATAATACCAAAAGTCCTATTCCAATCGTGTATGGAATAAATATTAAAGAAAGCTATGATTCTATAAAATTAATACTGGACTCCGTAAAATATGAAGACCATAAGTGGCGGATCTGTTGTGACTTAAAAGTCCTTTCAGGTATGCAGGCTGGATACGTTAAGTACGGATGCTTTTTATGCGCTTGGGATAGCAGATGGAAGGGCGACCAATTTTCCAAAAAACAATGGAAGTTGAGAGCTAAAGGAATATTAGGAAAGCACAATATTGTTAATCAGCATTGGAAACAATTCTCTTACCCCCATTGCATATCAAACTTGCTGTGGTAAAAAAGTTTGTTAAATTTCTGAATACAAATGAAGCAGCATTAAATTTTCTGAAAACCATGTTTCCAAAATTAAGCGAAGCAAAGATTAAAGAAGGTATGTATATGTTCTTCAAGTCGTTGTTATTGTTGAAAGCCTTAAAATTGGTTTCATACCAACAGGTGTTTTTGTTGGTACAGATATAAGAAAGCTGATGCAAAACGCTGACTTCGACGAAATGCTCTTACCAATTGAGCTGACACCATGCTTAGAGCTTTCGAAAAACTAGGCGTTCATATGTCAACAAAATTCATTTTTTGAGAACCATTGAGAACCAGTTGTCAACAGAATCTGATGAGCATGGTGAAGACCGCTATAAAGGCAAAAGCATTCGTTCGCTTATCGCTGAAATATGCTGGACGTTGTATGATAATGAAGTGGAATTGCCAAGAGCTAAAAACATATAATTAATGTGTACATCCTGTCCATATTTGCCATCGAAGGTAAAATAATAGAGATATTAGTGATTTTTAGTTATATTTGAACTATTTTTTTCATGCTAAATTTTTGGGGTACTTTAAAATAAAATTCTTAATAACTGCGAAATTAACCCTAAGCTCTCTTTGGTTGTGTCTTATTTCTGACTTTCTGGTTGAATTTTCCGTTTTGGTGTATTCAGGGACTTAAAGTAAAATTTCACGGTTACTATTTTTGCGGAACATTTTAACTCTTTCAATCCCTGTTTTAATGGTGTTTTTTGTTCCTTTTTAAAAGAATGACAAAAAATACCCATACCTTGAGGAGTTAGAGGGTTAACATATTCTACAAAACTGTTCTCCGTAACATTCTACAGATGTAGAATGTTTACAGATGTAAACTTTCAAAACGCCGTTACACGTGTCTTTTTTTTTTTTTTTTTTTTTTTTTTTTGTCTCTTCTATTAAAATTTGTAGGCCGGACCTTGTTATTTTGGAAAAAAATTGATTTTGTTGTACAGTGTTATCAATAAAAAGAATTTAATATTTTATTTAAGACTGAAATATGACAATAAATATTTTCTGTTAAATTATTTTACTTTTTAAATGCCGTATTTAAAAAAGTATATATTTTTTTTATTTCCAACGTATTACAAAACTTCATTTCCATAAAAATTTTCCTGAAAATAGATTCCGAATCAAATTTTTTGTTTTTTATATGTGACAGTTATAAAAGTTATATGCTAAAAAAGTATTGGTTTACTTCTCTAGCAAGCAGCCTTTAAAATTAATGAAAAAAAACCGCAAAAAAACTACACAATTTCTGTTTCATACAGAGAATACACAACCATTTAATTTTATACCAAATACCCAGGAATAAATACCAACTAATATTTAGAAATGTATTTCCGATTTTATGGTTATTGCATCGAACTAATGACAGTAATTCGTAATTATGAATATTTTTTAAGAAAAAAAAAAAAAAAACATGTTGGAAGGAAATAGTATATGCGAACTCCATTATCGAAGGATAAATGCACCCACAACCATACTATAAGTATGAATATGCGCATGTAAATTCATACTGGGAAATATGTATTTTGCCTTTTTTTATAAAATGGCCATATATTGTTGAAAACGATTTATGGCAATTTTATAATGGTACGAGGATTGCTCGTTGCATTAAAGGGTATTAAAATTTTACACAAAATAAAGTAAATTTTTTACAATTAGAAAATCATAAATGCGTCCTCAGAGTTTTAACGGACTTGCTGCTTCAAAATTTTAAGGTCAGCAACTTTATCTTTATTCCAATTTGTATAAGAGATTTATAAGCGTACAAATTGTCTTTCAAAAAATGTCTTATGCTTTATAAAAATAATGATTCAATTTCAAAACGATACTTTATGAAAAAAATTTTAAAATTGCCTGAATTTACACCTAACTACGCATTAATGCTGGAAACGGCGGCTGTGCAAAATCATTTGTACTCCCTAGAACTACACCTACAGTATATATCTCGGGCTATGTTTCAATACCAGCCTAATAGGCTACCGTTTCAAATCACTCATATGCTAATAAGGAAGGATTTGTTTTGGGTTAAAGAATTTAAAACTATTGCCAACAACAATAATACTCCGTGGTCTGTTACACAGCCTGACGAACATCATTGGTTTGCACAAAATAAGCTATTGCAAAGCAATATTAAGGAAAATCATCATAAGCAATATTTACACAGTCAAGCAGTCTCTTCAAGATTATATAAATATCTCGATTATACCAAGGGTCAATGCTATATCCTTGATACTTTAAATTTAGAAAATAAAACGTGGATTTTTTAAGGCCAGTTGTGGACTAATCAAATTTAATAACAACACTTTTGGTGCAGTTGATGATGACAAAGTATGCAAACTCTGTAATTTGGGTACGATGGAGGCCTTTGAACACTTCTTATGTGTTTGTCCTGTTCTTAAGGAATTCAGATTAGCTAGTTTTGGGAAGCCCTTATTACAGCATATGGAAATGATACAAATATTAAATACTTCAAATACTTCACATTGGGGAAAACTAGTTTTATACTTAAAAACATCTTTAAAATACAGAAACTTTTTGGTACAAGAATTAATTTAAATGCTTTGTAATAATAATTATTTTTAATTATTTGGTTAATCGACAGACATTTTTTATAAAATATTGTCGAAATTTATTACCTTTCCACTTTTTTGTTTACGTTAAATATATATGAATACATGTAATTTATTTTATAAATTTAATTTATTGTAAATAAAGAAGAAACTACTACTACTACTACTACTAAAAAAAAAATCAATTTCATGAAACTTTTTTCTTTAATACAATGAAAAACTTAATTACTAGAATGTAATTTTACAAATCTAATGAAGCCAGTTTATTAATACTACTAAATTAAGAAAAGTAAATTCGTTACAATTTTTAATTGGATTAACAACAACATAATATATCTTTTAAAAGAAAACCCCAACTAACTGTTATACATTTTTCAATAGATTTTTAAAAATTTAAATTAACTATTAATTAAAACATTCAAATATTTTTAAATTTATCAAGAGAAGAAAACTTTTGTAAAATCACATTTTTAATAAAAATGTTCCCAGAAAAAAAATTTTGGTTTTTTGAAGCACTTAAGAGAAAAAGCGCATAATCGAGCGCTTCAATAAAAGAGCTTTTATAAAGCAGTAAATGATATAGAATAAAATATACAAAAAAGCTGCTATTTTAGTGCTGACAACGAAGAAGCTTGTAAACCGAAAAAAAATAAAAATATGCGAAAATGATTGGAAAAAGGCATTTAAAGAGAAGTAAAAGCAAAATATTAATGAATATGTTAACGCGTTGACGACCACACGACGCATATATGCGTCATGCGGGTTTTCCCATAAACCGAGGACGCTTATATCCGTCGCAATTTGTTTTGTACTTCATGTATTATAGTTTCTATATTGGTGTACAGATTCTTTTGATTTTTTTTTTTTTTTGGTTTAGGGGAAGTACCAAGCTGTTATTTTCCGTGTTTGGTTTTGGTGTGGGTATCCCATACTATATGAGAAAGGGAACTTTTAACTGCTACTGTTTACGAACATAATCGACTGATTCTAAAATGATGGTCATCACTGTATTCATTATTGTTTCTCATTTTTTGAATTACGGTACCCCTTTTTTTGTTGCAATTGAGTTAATTTGTCGTGTTACTTTTAGTGTGTTCATACAGTGTGTTTTAGTGTGTAGACCTTTGGACGGACAAGTTGATTTTCTCCCGAGTTTTCTTCCATATACTTGATATTTCAGTATGGAACAGCAATTGGTTGTTCAATAAACACAAAGGAAGTAAAACATCATGTCTTAGTTTTCGTGAATTACTTGCAATCTCTTTATTGAATTCACAAGATGCTTCAGATGAACCGTATTCCTCCAGACTGGATTCTTCTAGCTCACAGAAGAAAAAAAGTACAAAGGAAAGAAATTTGCAACACTATGCAATCCGTACTAAAAACCGTAAAAGGTATCGACAATGTTCAAAGCAGAAAAGAAGGACTGATACTCATTTTATTTGCGAAACATGTGTAGATACCATGGGTTAGCCTATCGGATTATGTGTAGAACCATGTTTTAAATTGTGGCACAATCCAACGGAATAATTTTTTGTTTTTTTTTGCAACTATTTAATTTTTCAGTGTTTTTTTTATATAGTTTTGAATTTTTTGTGCTATTTTTGAATGAATTGTTATTTTTTTTAAGTTTATATTGAAAAGTAATATGTATGAAAATAAATAAATTGCAAAAACAACATTTCTTTTCGGTTAATTTTTCTTTAGTTTACACTATTTTAGTGACGCATATGTGCGACCTGCGGTTTATACAACGAATTTCGTTCCATAAACCGGCGACGCGAATAAGCGTCATACTATCTCTGACTTTACAAACTCCACAAAACACATAAAAAAACATAAACTCTAATATTGAGTTAGATTTAATTCATTTCGTGGAAATTTATCATCTGGTTTGTGGCCACCCCCCAGCCTGATCGCTTCGGTCGTGAACGCGTTAATAAAGTAAGCCCCTAAAAAACACTTAAGGAGTGCTTTGTTTGCATGTTAAAAGAAGCGCTTATTGTCAGCAGACAATAGTCCTCCAAACCGGGAACACCCCATACAAAAATCAGGCATCCCATCAGCAGGTTTGAAGCGATTTGTGGAATGAATTCATACACAAAACCTGCTCCTTTTGGAGCACATTTTTTACTGGGTCACTTAACCAATTAAAACAAAATAAAGTTTTCTTACTAGAAAATACTAATAACAAAGTAGAAAATATTTTTTTCCCAGAACTGTTGTAAAAACGTATTTTTTAATTAAATTTTTGGCGGTAAACACAAAATTTTCTGAAAAATAAAACATTTTTATGTTTCACAAATCAATGAAAAAAATTTATTGCGATATTAAAAAAGTAATTGTAGCCAAGTGTTTGTAATAGGTTCAAAAACAAACAACAAGAAAGAAAAAACAAAAGCAAAACATTTTCACATTCTTTTTCCTTTGATTGTTAATTGAAATTCACCAAATCTACGTAGCAATACAAACCAATAAAATGGAAAGAATGCTGATGGCGGTCGTCGTAGGCTTGAAAAATTATTAAGTGCAATTTAGCTTATACAGGTTGCTACCCCGGTAGGCTAGCTGGTAGTAAGCTAGTCTATCAGCGCCGGGGTTGCTGGTTCGATTCCCGCCAGAGTCTCTGGTTTCCTGCAGACAAGCGAAAAAGCTTCGCGGGAGTAGCTTAGGGATTTAAAAAAAAAAAAAACTAGGGAGATCGATTATACGAATTTTGTAAAAACCGGTTTTAAATATTCCGCATAGCTGCTATTTAAAAAAACCGGGTTTCGATTAAGCATTTTAAAAATAACGGTTTTAATTCGAATACATAAAAAAACAAAAATCTAATTAGTTTTTGTAAATTAAAGTTATTTTTAATAAAGACAAAGCAAACCAACAAAATACATAGATAAGACTTAGGCCCGTTTTCACAACTTACCGATAGCTAAATGTCAAAAGTTTTCCATTTTTACAACTTTACTTTAACCCTTTCAGCCCCATTGTTGCCTATAAGCAACATTTCAATCAAACGCTTATAACACTCGAAAGTTTTATGTTTTCTTATTCTGTTCTTAGTAAATATTAGGGTATTCATTTAATCGACCTTTTGCTTTATTCGGTTAATCGCTCGATTAATTAACCGAGGTTTTCGTTTAATCGGTTAATAATCGGTTAATTTTGTTTTTGATCGGTTAACCGATTAATACAGTTTTTTTTATAAATTAAGTAATTTCAATATATAAAAATGCATTAATTGTTTGTTATTTGGAGTTTATTAGTAAAAAAAAAAAACAATAACATACCACACATAACAATTCTTGTTCTAAAACGAGCAAACAAAAAAAAAAAACAATTCATAAATAAGTAAAATGCTTTTTTTCAATTAGGTGTGCTTTGAAGTCATATTGTAATTATATCCTTAATAATAATTGTTTAAAATAAATAAAAATAAAAATGTTAGTGCTGTGTTCATTGATTATTCACAGTAGAAATCTTAATTATAAGCGGTAGCCCGCAACAGTCATATCGTCGGCTTATTATGCAAACCTGCTAACTCACCTTCAGCACATTTTACAGGAGACAAAAAACTTTTTGTTTTTTCCTATTTGCAGCTTGATAGAAAATTTAAAATACAGTTAGTTTTACACACTTCAAGCCTTAAATAGAAGAAAAACCACATGCTGGTCGACGAGGCGTATCTTTCTCTACCACACGGCATCAAAATCTCAATTAACATAAAAAGTGGATTAAGCCTGTTTACATATTAAGTCGACGATATATATTTCTTGTAATTATTTCAGGACATAAGGCTTTATGACTACCTTATGAATCCCCCAAATGTGTATTTATAAGAAAATGAACTAAGATAATTTTATTAGTTATTTCAATAGTTAAAGGAGATCTTATAAAATAATCTTTTAGAAAAGTAATTTGGTTTAAATGTTTAGGATAAAAGCGATTCTTTTCTTTAGTTTTGAAGAAACTTGACTTGGAAAAAATTTGTTCACTTATCGTAGATGAATATATAATTTCTAAGTCCTTTTCCAGGATTTCTCTATGCCATTAGAGTTTTTGGAAATTTTCAACACTTCTAATTGTTTCGGTTAATTCTGTTAAAAGACTGATATGAAAAGATATGAAAAGAAACAAATAACTAAACACATACATACATCTAAAAAGAACGTGAAACAAAAAAAGGTGTTGGCAATTAAACATTTAACCAATTTTTCGCCACATTCTTGTTGATCGATGTTGAAGATAAAAAAACATTGTAATTTAAGTCACCGGTCGGCGAAAAATGGGTTAAAATCAAAATCACTGGACACCTTCTTTGTTCGTATGAAAAAATATTTTCTTATATACATTTTGTATATGTGACAAAACAAATAATTAAAAACCAAAAAAAAAATATAGTTTAATACTACAAAATATTGAAAATTTTGTTACATCGGTTAATCGGTTAATCGATTGAAATTATCCGGTTTAATCGTTAATCGAAAAAAGCCAATTTGAAATTAACCGATCAGTTAATCGGGTAGGAATTAATCGGTTAACCGATTGACGGTTAACCGAATGAATACCCTAGTAAATATGCATCTTAGCAATGTGTGTGCATAATTTAATACTATAAGCTTTGTTGGTGTTCATTTGCGAACTGTTTGTTTAAGCGACCACACGTATTACAAATTATTTGGAAAAATTGAGTTTTTGAAAAAACTAAAGAAATTGATTTAAGAAAAAAATATTTGTGTAAAAAAATGTAATTTGCTATTTACAACAGGATAGTTAATGATATTAAACAACAAACACAATAAAAAGTTGTATGTTTGTCCTCAGTATTTTTTTTAACCCATGTTGCCTATAGGCAACATTGGTCCATTATGTTCATAATTTACATAAGAATATTTTGTTCACTAGAAATAAGTGCAAGTGGTTTGACAAAGTTAAAAATTGAAAAAAATTATTAATTTTGATTGTGCTGATTCTGCTTAAGAATGTGAAGATGAAGACATCGAAAATTATGCATTTTTGGCAATTTAGGTTAGGTTAGGTAAGGAATAAACATTACACCCTCACCAGAGACCAATATGGTCCATTGTGACGCCTTAGTTAGAGAAAGAATTCTAGTATGAAAGAATAAGGGAAGTAAAGAGTGGAAGCACAGGAAAAAAGAAAGTAGTGGAAGATAAAAAAATCGGACTGCACAATCCAACAACAACCCTACTAAACAGAAAACAGCTAGGTCATTCCCATTGCAAATCAGATTCTCGTGCTTGCACCCCGAGACATCTCCTAATTCGCGCCGGAATCTGCTTCCCAGCCACCTCAGCCTGCTGATCTGTAGCCTGCGACAGTGGCACAAAATGTGCTCAACTGTCTCCAACTTTTCTGGGTCCTCATATAACCTACATGTATCCGACAAGTCAGATACCATTCCCACCGCCATCCTGCCTATCATACAGAGGCTTGTGGTAATACCTATCATAGTCCTGACGCCGGCCCTACTCTTACCTAGCACCGCATCAGTCCGTTCGGCTCTGCCACGCCCAACTAGTCCCGCTCAAAGGCCATTCCCTAATTCTTCCAAAGTAGAATCGCGTTGAAGGCCTGACCACCTGCAAACTGTCAGGATCCTCCATTTCCGAGCCCAGTCTCGCCAACTCATCAGCTATCTCGTTGCCGGTGATGTTGAAGTGACCCATATTCTGCACAGCGGCCTCCATTTGCTAGTACTAATCCTTTTTTGTTTTTGTTTGTTAAAAACAGCTGACACGTTTTTAAATGTTCTATAAGTTCACAAACGTGCATACAGTACGTTACGGTAAGTAACATTGCATAACATCACGGTCAGGTAAGGCGGCCTTTAAGGTTTTTGTTGCATTTCACACGTAGCAAATATTTGTTGACAACTTTTGTTTTGTTTAAAAAGAATTTTGAATCTTGTCCATTTCCTGTGGCTTATAACCGCTGTGAAAAGAAGATGTATAAAAAATCTTAATTTCGAATTAAAAAGTAATGAAAAATTTTATAATCTTTCAAATTAAATTTATTTTCTCGAAATTTTTTCACAACCCTCGACTTAGATTTACAAAAATATTAATGAGCAGACAAAAAAACAAAAAAAAAAAAAAAAAAACGAGAAAAACATAAAAATCATTCCTCTGCTACCATCATTTAAATTCAGAATTCAAAATGATATTATGGCATCATAAATCTACAAACCAACACAACAATAATAATTGCACTTTCATTAAAATTAATGTTTATTAAACACAAATATGCAACACAAATTGCTTTCAAAAGACAACAAAAGGATTTCATGGAAAAAGATTACCAACTCATTTTTTAATTTCGGAAAAAAACAATATTTTAAAGTAAAAAGATTCTTAGCAATTAGAAAAATACTGTAATAGAAAACTTTGTCTTAAAATTATTATTTATTTATAAGTTCATACTGCAGTATGTGTGCTTGTTTTCTTTTTTTTTAGTAGCCCAAATAGATAAAGACAGCTTAAATATCGCTACTTAGTGTTCGGTTCGGTAGATTTGTGGAAAACACAAAGACTAATAGTGTTTGTGTAGAAAATCATTAAAAAAAACGTATCCCTGTTTGTCATCTTTCGAACACAAAAATAATACTGTTGTTATCCAACTCATCAAAAGATGAGAACATTTAATTCCGTTCGGTTTTTTTTAAATCCACAAACGTCATTGTGTTCATTTCGGCTCGTTAATGTTCGTAACTTTTGGCTGGTAAAAGAAACCATAAATTTTTTACAAAAATAAAATACACATTCGAAAAAAACATAAAGCCAGCTAAATAATTTTACACAAACAAAACATATACCCTATACACACTCAAGCTGTTCGTGGTGCGGTCATTGCTAAAATTTTTTGCTTGTTTATTTCTTTATCAATTTAAAAAAGAAACACTATAGAACATTAAAAAATAATGTTTGTCTACACTATCACTACAATTGTTCCGTTTTTAACGAAGAACAGAACTTGATATACTATTCGGCTCTTTCTTGAAACTAGTTACGAACGGTATTAAGGGTTGTGTTCGTTTATACAATCCCTTAAAAAAATAGATATCGTTCTTGGGTGTGTGAGCCGAAACAGTGATGGCTGTTCTTGGGACACTAAACGCGTTAATTAAAAATACTAAGGTTTAAGATCAATTTCATGCCATTGTGATCGTTTTACAAAGTAAAGCTAATTCGAGTTGGATGGATTAAAAGTATACAATGCACAGAAAAAAAATTTTGCGCCGGTAAAAGAATTAATCAAAAATAAATCAGCTTTAATTAAATATTTAATCAGGTGAATTAAAATTTTAATCAAGTGTATTAAATGTTTAATTGACAATATTTCATTTTTGATTTTATTTTTGATTAACTCTTTTACTGGTGCAAAATTTTTTTTCTATGTGGTACCAAACCTATAACTTTCATCGTTTTATGGAACATTATAATTAAAAGTTTTAATCGCGAATCAGACCGCTAACTTCGAAAAACAACTAGCTCCATTGAATTCAGCGTACAGAGTTAATTTACCAGTAGGGTGGCCAAAAGGATGAAATTCGTACACTGAACACGAAATTTTATTTTTAAGCAAAAAAAAAAAGCCAATGACGAATTTAATTTTTATTACTATGAACATCAATCCAACGTACGTTCAACATTTTTCCATTCACACGTTTTTAACCCTAATGTGAAAAAAACACCCTCAAGAGCATTGCAAGGTACCCGGATACCTATATGGAAATAGTATTGGAAACTTAAATTTTTTGTCGAAACGAAGACTTACAATAGAAGTTCATTTTCAGTAAAATTTCAATATCTTGTAAACGCCCTGGGTTGTGTAGCGTATAACTGCTAAGATACGCCAGTCTGCAATTTAGCGTTAATATTTTTCTATGCATAACAAAGTTAGCAAGTGTGAAACAAAATAATTGTAAATATTATTCCGGTGATTTCGCTTATTGAAAATATACACAAGTTGAACTTTTAATGAGGAATAAAACATTTGAGTAATTCCGTGAAGAATAATTAGACGCTTTTATGGGGATTCTTAATAACGCTGGCATCCACAAATCCAATAAAGAGCACATAACAGAGTTGTGGAAACCTACTCAGTTGCCATTGCCTGCAGATTAAAAATGATGCTACAGTTCAAAAGTTTTGACAATGATGAAACCCGCATATAACGAACGATATAATTTGGACAATGTTGAATGAGAATTTACATCAGAGATATAGACCTTCTTTGGCTTGCGATGCAATGAACTCTTACCCTTTGCATGGAAAGTTGTCCGCTATAACCAGCAGAAAGCCTAATGTAGCATCTACTTTTGCTGCTAAACCTGAAATTTTTACATTTTAAAATAAAACCAAAGAAGGAGTTGGCAATATGGACAAACTATTAGGCGAATATTCCTGAAAACGCAGAGCAAATCGATTTTATAATACTATAGATGTAGTAGCATTAGCATCTTATATCATATATATCTGTGGCATTTTGACAAAACATCATAAGTAGAGAAAATATAGCAAAAAAGTTTTTTCGGTGAAAAAATTATTTTTATCAAATAATTAAATACACCGAAATTAAAGAATAATTTCGTTTATAATACAAAAGTTTAAAAACGTAAGCAAAAATATTTTTTGAATGAAAATTTGTACGATTAACAACATTTTTTTCAACTTTTTTTAATTTGACTTAAGATGTTTTGTCAAAATGCCACAGATATGGAGAACCGTTTACAATTGCGTTCCACAGACCGTCGTAGACAATTTTTGAAAGTGATAAGCTTTGAAGTGTGTTAGTAAAATATTCAACAACGCATCATAAATCCAAAAGTTATCTCAGTCAAATCTGTAATACCGAGTTTGCTGGGGAAAGATTTTAATGTATCCACGTCAAACATTTTCGGTTTGCAAAATAATTAATAAAAGCGAACGTACTCCCGTAGTAGGGAAAATTCTCGTGTGCTCGCAACTAGTGCTGGGATACTATCGATATTTTCTAATATCGATATTTATCGATAATTTAGATTTCACTATCGATATATCGATATTACTATCGACTGAATGTTTGTACTTGTGCAGGAAAACTTTAATTATTTTTTTTTTATAAGACAGTCCGTTGTTTTTATCACTTTAGAGTCTAAACACAATGTTTGCGGTGCGGTGCGATTCCTCGTTGCGGGAGAAAAAAATAAACATAATGCAACGGAACACGGCAACGGATATGGTTGTCATTTTTTGTTTAAATTTTTATTAATTTATTTGTGCACACATTTTTATCATGTTGTTTGTTTTCAATAATGTCGTGAACATAGCCAATTATTCAAAAACTATGGCAACACCAGAAAGAGAACGAGTATCAAAAATTAAGAGACAAGGCGAATTTAATTCGCTTTGTTGAGAGAGAAAGAAAGCCCGCAATGAAAATAAAATAGATTTTTTATTTTATACCGTTCTGCACTGCGGTTTTTTACTTCAAAATCGTATGAAAAACCACACCGCAATAAATTATCGTTACACTGTGTTCAGACTCTTGTTGAATGTATGAGACGTTTGTAAATACGCACGTTGTTTTAGATGGCAGTTTTTTAAAAATTGATAAGTACCTTTCTGAAAGAAACGAAGTAACAGGGACTATAAGATATTCCATTGCAACTTTAAACAATTTTCTAAATTCTAAACCCAAAAAGGTAATCAATCTAGCGGACTTATCATCTAATGGTCGTTCATTGTTTTGTCCTATGCTTGCAATTGCATTTGGATTTGCATTCTTTTTTACAACATAACAAAAATATTTGACATTTCAGTCCCTATATAAACATGTACAAATTTCGACTAAAAGGCCTTTATGTAGCAGTAAAAAGCACTGCTAAGCGGTCCACACCACTTGCCATTCTTGTTTGTATTCATTGCTGTAATTCAGCGCGAATTAATAATAGCAAGTAAAAATTTGCGGCAAAAAACTGTGTGTGCATAGCTGCTATTAGATGTCTTTATGCCTGTATTTTAAATAATAAAAATATCGATATTTATATTTTTCCTATCGATATTTTCGATAAAAAACAAGCAAAACTTTCACTAAATTTTCTAAACTAATTTTAAATGAGTATTGAATTCAACAAACTTTCCAATATGCATAAATCGTTCGCGAAGCGATCAATGAAAATTTTTTTGTAGCTAATAGCCTTTTTACACTGATCAACATTCTACCATCCAAGATGTAGAAAATCTGAAACACTCGTTTACATTGCTCATATCTTACATCAACCATCAAACAAAAATGTCACCATTTTTGAAAAAAAAAAAAAAAATTTTAATAAAAAATGTTTTTTCTCACAAAAGTTGCAAAATTTAAAAAGAAAACAAAAAAATTTATTTGAAGTTAAATTTGTTTCAAAATATAAAAAATACTTAACAATAAAACATTGCAATAAAAAATAAAACTTGACAAATGGTAACGCTGCTTTCAAAACCAACTTCTTTTTGTCAGTGATGCCACAATAATAATAGAACTTATGGCCACTTTTCTAGTGATGACACTAAAATAATCGAAAGATGTAGAATGGAATAAAATGAGATAGGAACATCTTTTAAAGATGTTGAAATATGTTGGTTTTCAGCCCTTTGTATTTCTTATGGAAAGATGTTAACATCTATCAAATTGTGGCAAATTGATGGTAGATGTTAGATGTTGATCAGTGTAAAAAGGCTATAAGTGTTCATTTCTGGTAATATTTTAATGTATTATTATTATTATTATTATTTTATTTAATAAATTATAAACCTAGCCTATTTACAAAGGATTTCCATTCAGTTCTATTTCTTGCTATATATCTTAACTGGTCTATTGATTTGTCAGTTTCAGAATTAATTGTCCTATGCCACGTATTTCTTGGTCTCACTCTGGATCGGTGACCTTGTGGGTTCCATTGAAGAGCAGAGTGTGATATTTCGTTTACGTCCTTTCTTAGAGTATGCCCGAGCCAACCGTATTTTCTGATCTCATTGTGTATACTTTTTTGATGAGTAATAGTCCATAATCTTTGATTGGAGATAGTACGTGGCCACCATATTTTTAGAATGGACCGTAGGCATCTATTAATAAAAGATTGCAGCTTATTAATTATGGCAACAGTCGTCAGCCATGTCTCCGACCCGTAGAGTAATACTGATTTGACACATGCGTTAAATATTTAAATTTTTGTTTGCAGAGCTATTGTTTCTGACATCCATATATTTCTAAGAGATCCATATGCCCTTTGTGCTTTCCTTATTCGATTGCATATATCTACATAGTCACCACCATCTGTCGTTAAAACACTACCCAGATACTCGAATTCTTCTACATCAGCTATCTGTTGTCCACTAATAACAAAAGGCGTAGCATTGCTTGTATTAATCCTCATAGCCTTGGTTTTTCGGATGTTTATTTTTAAACCTAATTTAATGGATTCGCGTTCTAGTAAATCCATTTTGGATTGCATGTCTGAGTGAGTGTAGGTTAAAAGAACCGCGTCGTCAGCGTATTCAAGATCGCCGAGTCTATGATGAAGACCCCAGTTGATTCCAGTTTGATTTCTATCCAATGTTTCTAATACCATATCAAGCACAGTGATGAAGAGTAATGGTGATAGAGCTTAACCTTGTCGCACTCCGCTTGTTGTAATAAACGGTTCGCTGACACATCCATCATGTAGTACTCTACAACAGGTACCGTTGTAACTATTTTTAAGGATATTAACAATTTTCTCTGGTATACCCCTAGCCAAAAGTGCGAGCCATATATATTTACGGTCGAGGGCGTCGAATGCTTTCTCGTAGTCGATGAATGTTAAATATAGAGTTGCGTTGTATTCGACAGACTGCTCAATGTATACATAAAAAAATTGATTGTTTTTGTTTGTTTTTCTTTTACCAAATAAAAGTTTTATTCTTAAATATTAATAACGACTTCCTTTAATTTTACTTTAGAAAAACTTCACTAAAAATATATTTGCAATAATCGTTTTTTGATACTTGATGTATGAAGGTACCCGGGCACCTTGCCATACCGTTAAGGGTGTAAGATGAAATTTGGTACACCAAGATCTTCCAAAATAATTTTTTTAGCTAAAAAATAACGATAATTTAAAATATATTAATAGTTAGGGTACCTTGCCATTCACATAAGGGTGAATATAGCTATATTGTTGCCATTACTTAAGCTGTGATATATTTAAAGTTTAAAGTAATATGTATTTTTTAAATATTAAAATTAATATTTATATTTGTATGATCCTGAGTACATCTAAAACTTTTTAATGTGATTAAATTTTCATATTACAATCCCATGAAAAAGTCGACAAACAATCGACGAAACGTCGGGAACAAAATATTGTAATTAAAAATTGAATTTTATTTACATTGAAGAAATTTAGGCCCTATTAGCTTGACAAAAATAATATTCATAAATTCATCACTCTGGCCAAAGAAACAACTACAAAAATAAAGTTTAATTTATTTTGAAAAAGGCTTCGTTTATTTTGAAAAAGGTTTCATTTATTTTGAAAAAGGTTTCGTTCATTTTGAAAAAGGTTTCGTTCATTTTGAAAAAGGTTTCATTTATTTTGAAAAAGTTTAATTTAAACTGAAAATGCTATATATCATCACTGTGTTTTAATAAGTCGTAAATAAAGGTCATCCTTTATTGTTTTATTCATTTCTTTTTTTTTAATTCTTAATTCTTTTCATATTTATTATGTTTGTACAATCTCTTGTGTTTGTGTATAGAAATATACTTTCCCCCATTTAGTCGCCATAACTTTTTTGTTTGTTATATTTTTATTTGGCGCCAATAGCCACAGTTCCGTATCCGATTTAAATGCATTATTTTTGCACTGTGTTTGCTTTTTTGACATTCTTTTCATTGTTGTTGTAATGTTTGTGGTTATTTGTCTTAACGTTCACCCTGAATAAATGCCGTATTGGTGACGATATGGGCAGTATTGTGTTATTAAAAATACACCAGCATAAGTGGAGAGGATTTTAGGTGAGAATATAGAAATTTTGTAGTACCATATATTAGTATATCGATCGATTCTGATCCAGTGTTGTCCGTCCGTCTGGTAGGCAAAAGTTTTGCTATTTTATCGAAAACTTTTTTAAAATTCCATTTTAATTGCAAATTTTGCTATTTTATATCCACAACTTTGATTTTTTTAAATCACAGCTATTTTTGGGAATACAAAATTAATTATTAATAAGATTTCTCTATAACGTAATAAATTCCCAATTTTTTTTATTTTTTATAAATACGCTGAAATTTATTGTTGAGGGAAAGCTAGCTTCTATGCGCATTTCACTGGTTGCTTAGGCCAGATCATCAGGAAACCTTTTTCCAAATAATTTTAAAAAGCTAAATGTATTATAAAAATTAAACTGTAAAACGAATGAGAATTAAAAACGTTCAAGTCTTAATTGCAAAGAATATCAAGGCTTAGACAAAAACGCCACCAATAAACAGTGAGTTTATCTTTTTGAAAAGCTACTTTTTTTGTCAAAATCTACGTTTTTTTGAAGTATTTTTTTTTAAACGCTCCACCACTAGCGAGAATAAGGTTTGTCATTCCTTTTGATATTTTTTTTTTAAATTTTGGAAGGACCCCTTAAAGTTTACACATTCTGGTTGCTTAGGTAACTCTAAGTTGATTTAGTCATGTCCATCTGTCCGTTCGTCTGTTAAAAAACACGCTCACTTTCGAAAGACCCAACAGAAAATAAAACTTACTTTATGGTTCTCCTTAGCAGTCTTGGGTTGAAGTCCAGCACAATCGGATTAGTAGGAAAAAAAGTTATAAAACCAAGTTTGAAATAAACTTCTTCAAAAATTTATCTTTTTAATACAAAAATTATTATAAATTGATGACGGAAGGCTAGAAATCACGCTACATACCTATTTGCTATAAGGGCGATATAAAGCTCACTCTCGAAAAACACTTTCGTACGTTTAATACCGTAACACATAATGTTATTAAAGTACAAATGTGCCTATCATTGTCTCGAAATCACGCTACGAAATTTCGTAAGGATTGGTTTATAATTTATCTAGGCCACATATTAAGCGTACTTTTGAAATAGATTTTAAAACGCCTTAAACCTCAACCATTAGGTCGTTGTTATTAATATTTCTTTGTAATTTTCAAATTGGAAGTCCAATCATGAAACATTCTTATTCTGGGTGGTGGATATCCAAGATTGTCTACTTTTGCTTAAATTTGTCTTTTTTTTTAGAAAATTTTAACCAATTTTTTTTTTCTTTTTTTTTTATAAATTGTCATAAAAAAATCTTAATAATAAATTTTGTATTCCCGTAAATAACTTTGATAATATACTTGCATGTGCCCGTGCAGAAAACTGAATTGGCAAATTGGTTTTTTTTGTTGTTTTCTTGCGAAGACAATAGAATGAAACAATTTGTTTTTAATTTTTTTTTTCTTTTTACCCACTTACAACTACAATTCGAGTCGGAAAGAACCCAACAAATTGTAGGGGGATGTAAGAAAAGATAAACTCACTGTTTATTGTTGGTGTTTTGTTTAAGCTTTGATATTGTTACAAGTAAGACTTAGAGTGTTTATAATTCTTATTCGCTTTAGGGTTTTATTTGTTTAATATTTTTGGCTTTTCTAAAATCTTTGGAAAAGGTTTCCTGATGAGCTGGTCTAAGCAACCGGCGAAATGCGCATGGAAGCTAGCTTTCCCTCAACAATAAATTTCAGTGTATTTTTTTTATATGAAAAATTGGGAATTTAGCACGTCATACAAAAATCTTAATGTAAAAAATTTTGATTTGAATTAATTTTGATTTAATTAAAAGTATTTTTATTGCCAACCGCAATATTGGAGAGGATATTATGCATTTGTTCGATCTTACGATGTCCGTCCGGCTGGCTGTCCATCTTGCAATTGTTAAGATAATTTTATGGAATTTGGTGCATAATTTTACATAGCCCCCATAAATATTCTTTTCGGCATAGGGTATTTTGTGTCCATACCCAGAGAAAAAACATGTTTAAATATGGTCACCTTCAACAAAACTATTTTTAATGAAAATTTAAAACATATTATGTTTAATCTAACCATATAATTGTTACCGACAACCATATTATGGATAAATAAGTCCTCCGTCAAGAAGCCACAACCATACAAAGGTTGCCTCTGAACATGTTATGGTTAATAATAACTAAAATATGTTTAACACTTATAATAGCATGGTTGCTTTTCAATCATAGCATGTTGCTCTTGGAAAAGAGAAAAATACTATTGTTAATTTAAAAACAAATTATTGACATATTTAACCATACCATGTTAAGAGGCAACCATTACTTGGTTTCGGCTTCTTGATGTAGGACTTGTTGAATCATAAAATGGTTGTCAGTGACTATAATATGGTTTTCAGTGACTGTAATATGGTTAAATCAAACATAATATGTTTAAAAATTTCTTTGAAAATTGTTTTGTTAGAGGTGACCATATTTATACATGATTTTTCGCTGCATGCATAAGCCATCTTATTATGACGGTTGTTAGTTCTAATTTGGTCCAAACTTGTTTTATTGTATTTAAAATAAAATCATGTTACCAAATTTTATTAATCGGTCCATATTTGACCATAGCTCCTGAAAATAGCTTGTAATGTCATAACTTGCCTTTAAAAATCCCAAAAACATCACTTTGACATCAAACTCTTTGAAGTGAGCACTTATTTATTCAATAAATTCCTTTTATTTGTTGAGAAAAAAAAACAATTTTTTTGCGTTGATATCTTTTTATCTATTCCTTTTCAATCGGTATCTAGGACTTAAAAATTTAATAAATATTTCACACTACGAATAATTGCAGAGCTTAATGTACAAAACCACTTATGATGAATAAAATACTGCAAACCTTAAAAACCATTTTTGAAAAACCTTTTTAATTTTATAGATTTTTAACTGCACTAAACTTTTAATATTTACTGTACTCACTTGTGGAAGTAAAAAAGCAATAAAGTCATAAAATAATCTGATTATTAAAACACTCACGAAATCCTCACACCCTAATTTATACAGTTTGTAACACACATTTACTAACATATAAGGAAATAAGTAAACGTATATGCACGAACCATAGACTTATTCAAATAAAGACTGCATGCATGTTTCAGCTGATGTAGTTTCTTTATACAGTTTGTAGATTTTTCGTTTCAGTATTATTTCTTTAATTTATATTATATTTTTTATTTAATTTTCCTATGCCTTAAATTCATAATTTAGTCCCATTTCTTTTTTTTAAATATTATTTTTACTACCTCGCATTTGAAACAATACAAGGACAAGGGGCCCCTTAAAATATGCAATAGTATTGTTTCCACACACAAACAAATATACAACTTTCGCATTTTTAGCTATTCTTGAATTATTGCCAATTAGGTCAACTGTTAGAATTGTGGTTTAGAAAGTGAATTGTTATTGTTTTCTTTTGTTCGCTTTTGCATTTTCCTGTTTTTGTGTGCAACGGCTTAAAAAAGAAAAAACTTTGATTTAAAAAAAATTCGTTCTACTCAATTTCATTTACAAGTGTATCGCTTTAAGTGGAGCAAACATGAATTTCAAAGTCAATCAGAATTGTATTCACAGTTTTTTGTGGTTTAACATAATTCAACAAAATAAACTCTCAAGCGAAATTGGTTATTATTTAAAAATATTTGCAAAAATAATAAAAAATTATAAGCCATAGCCTTACCAAAGCTTTTATGTACCACTTTACTAATACCCACCCGGGTGGTAAAACGCATACATACATTTATAGGCGATGAACTAGTTTTCGTCATAAAAAAAGTTGTTTTAATTAGTTTGAGAGAAAAAAAATTCTTTCATTTAAAGCAAATTTAAGGAAGTAATTAAAGAAATAAAACTGAAATGGCCACAAGGTTGGTAAGGCGAAGGTAAAGAGAAAAACAAAAAATTTTAACTTAAGATTGTTTTGAAATGACTGTTATATTAATGAGGTGTGTTTGAATTCTTCCAGTTTAGCAAGTCACAATGCAAAGACTTACACCAGAAAAACGTTTATAAATCGAGGACATTTATTTCCAAGTTCGAGCTTTGTTCGCCAAACTTATGAAGCACTTTGTCAAGTTAAGTAAGAGTCACATTTCTGGCTCAATGGAAATGTGTATCCCGAATAAATCATAGTTTGGTGCGGTTAATATGTCGATGGCTTCATCGTCCCATTTGCCTATACATACGAAATCGATGCCAACATTACCGCGAATGGCGAACGCTAAAGGCAAATGATTTTGAGGAAAAATGGTTCCAGCAAGATGTCGCCACATGCCATATAGCGCAGGAAACCATCACCCAACATTTGGCGACGGAATTATCTAAAGAAAGGGACCAGTGAATTGGTCTGTTTGTTCGTGGGATTTTACACCTTTGTACAACTATTTGTCGGAGTACTTTAAATCTCTGGTCTATGCTGATATACCAGTAACGACTGATCATTTAGTAGCCAACATTCAACGTTTATTTGAAGCAATAAGACTGGGTATGCTCGAAAAAGTGGTGCAAAATTGGACCGACAAGATGACGTTTATTAGACTTAACCGCGGGGGTCATATGTCGGATGTTACTTTGAAAGGTTGAAACGATGAAAGTTATGAGGTAATAAAGCCAACATTTTTGTCATTCTACTGAAGTTTTGTGTTTTATTTTTAAAAAATTTTTATAACTTTAAAACAACAACCATTTTTATCAAATTCAGATAAAAAAAATACAAATTTTAAATATTCTTTTATTTTTATAACTGAATTTAAACTGTATTTTAACTGCATCGACTAATTCGTATTTTTTTTTACTATAATCTATATTAAATTAAATGCAGCTATAAATAAAAAAAGCGAAAAAATTAATTTACTAAGTAAATCATGTAACTTTGCTTATGTAATAATTGTCTTCTTTAATTGTCCTTGAATTTCCTTTTCGTTTTTACTCATGAGAACAAGTCGTCAACTACTCAAACTTAAAAAGACTTATAAAATATCTATCTCTGTCCATACAAACCATTCATGTCAATATAAAATGCTTAAGTCTCTATCCTCTTCCTTAAGCAATTTTATACTTGTGTTTGCCAATTTGTTTTTTTTTTTTTTTTTTTTTTTTTTGTTAACGAATTATAAATAGTAATAAATTCTATTAGTTATAACTGAAATGTGTATAATTTGTAAAGACATGTTGTCAACCAAACATTCTGTTATAATTCTTTGAGACAAAACTACATGCAAGATAAACGCGATAACTTATTAACAGGGAAAGTTTTTATATGCCCAAGAAAAATACCAAGTTTATGCTCGATAAAAAAAAAAACAAGTAAGACGGTATATTTATTTAAAGCCGACCATATGATACCCTACACCACAGAGGCATTTTCGAGAGTGTGCCCTTATAGGGACCGATGGGGACCTGGGCACATTCGGAAAAGCAAAACTATGTGTTATTACTTTAAGTTCTCGTGCAGCTAAAAAACACATAAAAAAGCAAAGAGACTTTTTTTGCAGTCAAAATCCTCTAGGCTTCACTTGTAAATCCTCTATAAAATCATTTTAAAAACCGTTTTGGACATATGGTTTCCAATTATGAAGAACGGCTTGCAATTATAGTATCGAAAGGATGAAATTCGCAAAGTCAATGGAAAATATATTATTAAGCGAGAAAAAAATTGGAAGAGCTGATCTTCCACCCCGCTAAGTCGAGGACCGTCTAACCATGAATGTTCCTCTAGAGTGAGATTAAGTTTTAATTTTTAGTTTAAAAGTGTTTACTGCTTTCTGTTTGGCCTACATAAGCCAGACTTAAACTTTACCAAGAGCGGCAAGCGTTCTTTTCTACTGCCACTTAAAAAAACAAACTGCCATAGTGATCTATCAAATCAGATTAAGTGCTGTCTGAAGCTATTGATTTCTAACTATAAAGTTTAGTTTAACATAATTTTTAAGTAAATAAACATTGAAAATTTCAAGCAAATTTATTTGTTACCCTTAAATCACCCTTGTGTGTAAAACTACACAAAATTAATCATTTTTACACGATAAACCAAAATCTTGTTGAGGTACACTAAAGAAACTTCTTGAAAAAGGTACTGAAAACAGATTTTTAGATTGAAAAATATATTTTAGTAGCAAAATATTTTAGAACTTAAGTAAGTTACCCTCGTGTGTGGTTTTCCACACAAATGGGGTTTATTTGTAATTTGCACTAGGCACACAATTTTCCGTCGGCAATTGTGATCATTTTTGATATTGTTGCGAACTGCATGCAATGTTTGGTTTATAACATGAGTGCTTATACAAGCTTTGTATGGTTTGTTGTTGATCACCAACGGGTTATATACTTACATCCATTAATGTTACGTTAATGATGACTTTGATTGCAAACGAACTATGACGCCACAGCAAAGTAGCAGACATTGCATTTGTGTGAAAAACCACACACTAGGGTAACTAACGGAAGTTTTTTGAGCGTGATTTGAGGATTAACTGATTCTTATATTTAATCAAAAAACTAAATGCAAATTAATCAGGATTTTCAGTTGCAGTTAATATTGTCCATCGGTTAAGTTAAATTCTTCTTTATGCAAAATTCAATGAAAATGTTATTTAAAATAACGAAAAGTTCATTAAATTTTTACTGTCAAAAATTCAGTTATTTTATAAAAATTAACTATAAAAAAATTAACTATTTATTCCGTAACAAAAAAGGAATATTCAGTTATTTTATATAATTTAACTAACAAAACTAAATTTTTAGTTATCTATAAAAAACCATTTGTGTAAAAAATTCCCATTTTCTATTTGCTAAAATTTTTAAGTTAAATACATCAAATTTTTAAAATAATTGCGAAGCCATATCGGTCATGCTGCTGGTGTCTTATAATTGTGAGTTCTTCTGTAAACAACGTGATCAGTACAACAAAAGTAAAACAAGCGTGTGTAACGCGGTAAGTAAATAATATTATTGTCGCTCTCTTTCATTAGAAAAACAAGCGGACAGGTGTATGTTTGGTCTTTTTTTTTAAAAATTTGGCTTTTATAAACGAAAATTACTAAATTTAATAATATAACTGCATATGGGCATTTCCGTCAAAAGGTCCACCGTGACCGAAAATTTAAAAGTTATTAAAAGCTGATTATTTTTCGATATTGTTATAGAGAAATATTTAGATTTTACTAATTTTATAAATTTTCTCATAAATTTGTTCACTTTGATGAACAATCAGACTGCAAAGTTGTGCAAACGTAATTTCTTATTTGTGAGAATGTTTTATTGTATGTTTTCTTTAATATTATCTTCCTGAAACAGGTGATATTTGATAAAAATTATTCCAAAAAAATTTTCTTACATGGTGTGTAATCTAAGGAAGAGTTCAGAGAGAAATATGTTATTCGGATTAACGGTAAATTTGTATGTTATTTTGATCATTATTCAGTTAAATTATTACGGAAAAAATTTCACGTTCGAAATGTCACGTATCGACCCAGATTTTGGCTTAAAAAAAAGAAAATACAGAAGATTTTGGAATCAAACCAAGACATTTTAATGTTACATTGCTATGTAAAATTCTGAAAGTAGATTAACTAAAAAATTGTGCAAGGTTTCGCTGAATTACGCCTTTTTATACATGACCAAAAAAACTACTTCTGTTTTTTTTTTTTACGTTCGAACCGATACTTATTTTGCCATTATCTTTGACCTAGAATCGCGCCCTCCATAAACTTTAGCATAGAGAACAGTGCTTTCTTAGTGCTATAATTTAAGGGTTAAGAAAACGTTAAAATATTTTTTGGTTTAAATGTTATTGCATTTTTGATGCGTACGACTGTCACGTTCAACACTTTGGAATTACCCATATGCCTTTGTTTTTTACGGAATATGTATGTAGTTAATTTTTTGATAGTTAGTTTACGTGTATGTATAAAATAACTATGCATTTGTTTCTACGGAACATGGGGTTGAATGCTTGAAAAACCATCGATGTGAGCTATCGATACATAATAACAATTCAAAGTTTTTTTTATTAATCAACATCGAATGAACATCTATGTTTTTTATTCGACGCAGCGAAGTAACAAAATTAATACAAGAACTTTGTAGCATAAGTTAAATGTTATTCTCATCACCTTTGCCAACATCTCATTAAGGTTGCCAGAAGTAAATTAAGCTTTGATATATTTGTTTTATTAATATGAGTTGATAATTTTAACTCCAAGGGAGCGTTTATGTAATATGGCCTGTATGTATCACAGGTCATATTACGCCTTTTAATATTATTTTGAAGAAAAAAACATTAATGTTCTTTTTCAATGTCCATCACTACATAGTAGGAGTAAGTTTTGAGGCTAAATCTTTATGTCTACAGCCAAAATGATGTACACAGAAATGAAAAACACTCGGAATAAATTAAGTTTATCATACTTACTATAAATACGAGTCGTACTTAAAAAATTTAAGTATGAACTTAAAACAATTCTAAATCGGATTACTTTCGAAAATCAATCCCGGAGTTTCCTTAAATAAGTACATAATTTTTAAACCAATAAAAAAAGATTAAACTTGTCGTTGGTAGTGCCACTCTGAGAGTAAAATTATAAAGTGAGCGTTTAAATCTCATTTAACTTATCAAATTTTGTTGCAGACACTACAACAACACTACACAAATGGTTGAAAACGATTTGCTTGTTGTGTATAGAAACAACAAAAAAAACAGAACAAAACGAAAACACATTATTTTTATTTTTAAAAAGTAAAATTAAGAACTCTCGCATTAAGTTTTTGATATAAAAACCACATCGGTAATGATGCTGGTATTTTATAATTGAAATTCTGTAAGGTGTCAAACGGGTAAGTAAATCAATCATAATAAAACTCTCCTTCTAATTCCACTTTTGGTTTGTTTCAAGTACGAATTCGGGATTAGATCGCCTTTATAATACTTGAATTAAGCGCATTTTGAGAAACATTCAATCTTAATTTTACTTAAGTCAATCTCATTTTCGGATTATTTCAAATATGAATTCGGGATTGAATATGGACAAAATTGTTGTTTTTTGCGATTGAAAATCCGCACTTGAATAAATCTTTCTGTACTTGAATCAAGAAAATCCGTTCTCACCGTACTATAAATACCACTTCGGATTGATTTGAGTACGGACTGATTTTCCTTTGAGTGTAAGTATGCATACCCACGCATACTCAGGAATGCTGCTATATTGAAACCTTCACGGAAAGAAGTATTTACTAAATATGGCTTGAGCCAAGAAAATTTTGCATGATTCTCGTTCAGGCCAAAAATTACTTATTCTAAATATATGTGTGGCTTGATTTAAGCAAAATGATTCTTTATTTAGGAATTTTTACTAAGTTAGAACTAAATAAGTTAAAATCAAGAAATTTTTGGCTTGGACGAGAATCATGCAAAATTAAGTAAATAGTTCTTTTCGTGTGTATACGCTGTAAAGATAAAAATGCGGCATCAACAAACTATGCATATGTTGCCGTATTGAACTTAATCACTACTCGTTTGTGGTCAGTCGTAGTGTATTTTTATAAAAATAAATAGCGGAATCCAATGCTATAAATATGTTGTCATTGGAGAGTTTATTAATTGCTTTTGAATGGAAGAGTTTAAATGTGTGCATAATTTACATTAAAAAGTAAAACAGAGATCTTTTTATGTAAATCAATCTGTATAAATGTATGTAAAACAATTGAAATTTAAGCTAAAGTTCAACAAAAATGTTTCTTTTTTTTATTTCTGCCAGCAGTTTCAAATTTCTATTACAAACATATCTGGGTATGCTAGGTGTAATTAAATAAATATTATTAACCCTAGAAAGATAAGGTACGTTTGCGAGGCGTACCCCTTTTCAATTTTGTGCTCTTACTTTCATATTTGTTAACATACAACTTTCTCACGTTCAATAATCTCAGTTGTTAGCAGCACCTAGTTGGTGGTGGCAGATTTATGTTGTAAGCTATGTATCTTTAGTGTTATTTTTGTAGCGAAGATAACTTTGTGTTTTGGTTGAATTTTAAGGTATTGTTCTAAAAATGTGTTCTAAGCGCGGCTTGGGCGACGCAGAAATTGGCGCTATTTTGCAAAGCGTGTTGGAGGACTCGGTTTCACTGGAAAGTGTGAGCGAATCGTAATATGAATTATTGGAGGAGAGTCTTCAAAGTGATGTAGAAGATGAGCTTTTGACATCCTTGAGCCTGACGAGAATATACCACTGATTTAGGAAAATCCTTAAGAACCTGAACATTTTACTACTTCTTCAGATAGCTGCGTTATTTTGATATCTCGACCCACTTTAAGAAATAAAAGTAAGTGAGCTTCATCGAAGAGTCAAAGTAATGGCTGAGTTTCTTCAATGAATATAGTTCGTACGGCAAGAGGACCAACTCGGGAATTCAAATCACTGTACGACCCAATTTCATGCTTCGATATTTTTTACTACCGAAATAATTTCGGAAATTGTTTAATCGACCAGTGCCGAAATTTCCATAAATTTTTAAATTTTAAGGCTAGAAATCCCTATTTTTTCGAAAACTTTAACCGACAACATTGAAGAAATTTTACCAGATGCAGTAAGTAATGATTGAGGTTGTAGTGGAGAACAGCGTGAATCAAAAAAGAGATAATACGGTGGCTTCTGTCTATCAGAAATTAATCTTATGTCCAAAATGGTATGTGTCAAGTAGTGCTGGGATACTATCGAAATTTTCTACTATCGATATATAGCGATAGTTCAGATTTCACTATCGATATATCGATATTACTATCGACTGAATGTTTGTACTTGTGCAGGAAAACACTAATTATGTTTTATAAGGCTACAGTTCGTTGTTTTTATCACTTTTATGAACGTATGAGACGTATGTATATACGCACGTTATTTTAGATGGCAGTTTTTTTAAAAATTGATAAGTACCTTTTGAAGGAACCGAAGATTTTCTAAATTCTGAACCCAAAAAGGTAATCAATCTAGCGAACTTATCTCTAATGGTCGTCTTTGTTTTGGGCTCAGCGAATAAAGGCCTAACGAACTAACGCCTAATTTTTCAAAATGAAAGAATGCCTAAACAAGAACGCCTTAGAAGAAAGTGAAAGAACGTCTAACTTTAAAAATGAAGGAAAGTCTAATTATAAAAATGAAAGAAAGTCTAAATTGTTAGGGTTTCTTTCATTATGAATTAACACCTAATGAAAGAAAACCTAACAACTGGAATTAAAATGCTGAAAATATATTTTGAAAGGAAAAAATGTATTTTTAAATTATATTTAACTATAAGTTATGTAAATACAGTTAAATTTTCAACAACTATAGCTCTACATAGCGGACATTTGAAAAAATTTTCACCTGCGTTTTCCGATTCACCATGATTATGTTCAATGATTTTTTTTGGTTTTTGACACACGTCATTCACTAATTCAACCTTTGCCTTGCATTTTTTATTTAAACATACATAATACTTTTTATTTCTTATTAATGTTTTAAATTTATACAACTGTTTTTCTGATATTACATAAAGTTAATTTTGAATTAATCCTCTTGCCAGAAATAATTTCGTAATCCATTTTTAATTATAATATAATTTTTAATGTCCAACACTTATGAATGACTTGCTCGTAGTGATAGAAGTTTAACGAATGACGACAATTGATAACAAATTGCAAAAACATTTGTCTAACCGTAAATACAACTGTTAGTTTTCAATGAATTCACGCATAATAGTAATCACACTTTTAGCAAAATGAAAAATCGCCTAACATTAATGAAAGAAAGCCTAACAATCAAAAATGAATAAATATCTAATTAGGCGTTTTTTCATTTTTGATTGTTAGGCTTTCTTTCATTATGAAAAATCACCTAACAATTTTAATGAAGGAATGCCTAAAATATTACACATTCTTTCATAATGAACAACCGCCTAATTCCTATATAATTTTTTGTTGCAATTTTTAGGCATTATTTCATTTTTTTTTTAGGCGTTAGTTCGTTAGGCCTTTATTCGCTGAGCCATTGTTTTGTCCTATTCTTGGAATTGCATTTGGATTTGCATTTGTTTACAACATTACAAAAATATTGGACATTTCAATCCCTTTGTAAACATGTAAAAATTTCGACTTAAAGGCTTTTGATTAGCAGTAAAAAGCACTGCTAATCAATCCATACCTCTTGCCATTCTTGTTGTTTGCATTCATTGCTGTAATTCAGCGCGAATTAATAATAGCAAGTAAAAATTTGCGGCAAAATACTGTGTGTGTTTAGCTGCTGTTAGATGTCTTCATAGCTGTATTTTAAATAATATAAATATCGATATTTATATTTTTCCTATCGATACTTTCGATATTTTAAGACTATTGATAATATCGATACTATATCGATAGTTTCCCAGCACTAGTGTCAAGTGCGGTATACCTGTATGTTGCGACCACAAAATTTAAATTAGTAAATCTTGCACATAATGTTATTCAAATTATTTTTTTTTTGTTTATTTAAGTTAATACAGATAACATTATCTACATAAAGTACAAAAAAAATATTTATTTAAGTTTTTATAACCGAACTGAAGTCCTTTATTAAAACTCTTTAATTTTTGATAATGATAATTGAATTTTATTTTTATAATAATTTTCTATTTAAAAACTATATTGTTTTAAAAGAAATAGAATAAATAAATGATTTATACAATAAAATTCATCAATATTATTTTCGGTGATATCCTTTAAAGGATATAAACAAGCATATGTCTTTCAGACGTATCGTTATCTTTTCAGTACAAAAAAATAACGTTATCTTTCTAGTGTTAAATTATTAATAAAAGTAATTAAAAATTTATAATAACTTTACAATGTGTATTAATTAATATATTAAATAATAAATCATTTTAGTTTAGTATTAAGGAAAAATTTAGTAGAATCATTTCAATTAGCAGAGATTTCCCCAAGATCTCATTTAAAGTGTCACCAGCAAAAATTCCCAGTAAAAAATGTGCTCCAAAAGGAGCAGGTTTTGTGTATGAATTCATACCACAAATCGCTTCAAACCTGCTGATTGGATGCCTGATTTTTGTATGGGGTGTTCCCGGTTAGGAGGACTATTTTCTGCTGACAAAAAGCGCTTCTTTTAACATGCAAAGAAAGCACTCCTAAAGTGCTTTTTAGGGGCTTACTATATTAACATATTCATTAATGTTTTGCTTTTACTTTTGTTTAAATGCCTTTTTCCAATCATTTTCGTATATTTTTATAATTTTTTTTTGTTTGCAACCTTCTTCGTTGTCAGTACTAAAATAGCAGCTTTTTTGTATATTTTATTCTATATCATTTACTGCTTTATAAAAGCTCTTTTATTGAAACGCTCGATTATGCGCTTTTTCTATTAAGTGCTTCAAAAAACCCAAATTTTTTTTACTGGGTTATATTTTAATTATAAAATTTAATGCTTATTTTTCCAATTTATAAACATAGAAAAAATTATCAGTATTTTTTTATCAATTAAAAAAATTGTTTAAAAAGAATTTCAATTTGATTAATGTGATAATTGAATCAATTATTATTATTTTTTTTTTTGGATGAAAGAAAATAAAAAAGATAATTTTGATTTAATTAACTGCTATATAGTTGTTTTGAAATAAATTTTGAATTAAAATATTAATTAAATAACAAAAAATCTGCGCTGAACGGCTGTGCCGAGCAGCATTAGTTTTTGTAAGCCGTCGTCGTTGATGGTAAAATTTTATCCGGCTTACATCCGAATTTAGCCTGCGGCTAGTAATTTTTGCAACAAATCACTTGCGGCGTCAAAATAGATCGGCTTAGTACTCTGCTGTTTGGTAAACAAACAAAATAAAATTTATTTCTGATTTGCGTCTGAAAAATGGAAAATAGTCAGGTAAGATCTAATTTAATTTATTCATCCATAAATTAGAATTAAAAAATATTTTTATTTTTGGTAAATAATTATTTTTTTTATATTTGCTTTAAATCAGCGGATTTATATTCAAATTAGCACAGTGAATTATGAGGGGTTATTCACAACAGACGTAGTTTTTCATGTTATTATTTTAAGACATATTATTTTATAACACCTTGTGAACCTCCCAGTTGTTTGTAACGGCAAAGTTTTTTGATTATTTTTATACCCTCCACCACAATTAGTTGTGAAGAGGGTATATTAAGTTTGTCATTCCGTGTGAAACTTTTTTATTATTCATCTCAGACCCCATAAAGTATATATATTCTGGGTCCTTGAGTAATTCTAAGTCGATTTAGCCATGTCCGTCTGCCTGTCCGTCTGTCCGTAAAAAAAACTTACATAAATGGTGGAATAATGCACAGAATGACATACGATTTTGCAAAAATTTGTTTTATTCGACTGCAAATCACGCTGTTAAATTTCGTGAAGATCACTCCATAATTTACCCTAGGCCCCATATAAACCCTACTTCCGAAAAACTGTTAAGTACGCCTAAAACCGTAAAAAATAACGCTATCAAATCAAAATTTGGTACGTCAGAGTTTTATAGGACAAGAAATAAAACTGTGTAATTGCGTGAAGATCGGTCCATAATTTACCCTAGGCCCCATATAAACCCTACTTCCGGAAAACAGTTTAGCACGCCTAAATCCGTAAAAAATAATGCTATCATAACAAAATTTGGAACATAAAAGTTTTATAGGACTATAAATAAGACCGTGAAATTTCGTGAAGATCAGTTCATAATATACCCTAGGCCCCATACTCCCGGAAAACAGCTTAGTACGCCTAAAAACGTAAAAAATAATGCTATCATAACAAAATTTGGTACATCACAGTTTTATAGTGCATAACTTACCATAGTCCTCATTTAAAGCCCACTCTGGTAAAATAATTAAATACGCGGTAAACTTTCTTCCGGTTTTTTTCATATGGCCAGAAAAAATGTTATGCAATTTTGTGATATACGGTCCATAATTTACCTCAGATTCCATTTTAGCAGCCTTCTGAAATTCACTGCAAACGCTTTAACTAATTGGACCGCTGTATTGAAATTTATGTTTTTTAATACCAGAAATCGTTCTGCATAATTTGGGATGATTGGTTCATAGCTTACCATGGCTTTTATATAATTTGTTCTCCTGAAAATCATTTAAGTTCAGCTTAAACTGATATTCCACTCAAGGTTTTTAAAATTGATTCTGATTGTCGATCAATATATAGGTCTAAACCGCAACAAATTTAAATGCAGATGTCTATTTTTACAAAGATTTTAATAATAAATAAACAGCATGCAGATATTACTCCTAAAACATTCGAAGTGTCGGTGGAGGGTATCAAAGATTCGGCACAGCCGAATATAGCACTCTAACTTGTTTTAATTAAAATTAAAAATATAATTTATTGGAAACAATGTTTCTCATTTTTAACCTTTACGTGCTTGGTAGTCTACATTTGTAGCATTTTTGCAGAAAAAGTTGAATATAAAAAAATTTCCACAACAACAGGTTTCGAAATTTTCAGTAGCTTCCTAAAAATCAATTCTAAGCAGTTTTGGCTACTGACACGTTAACAAAGTAATTTAGAGCACTCCCCAGACCAAACTTTTCAAAATGACCATCTCCTGACAGGTAGTCTACAAAAGTAGACACCATATAAAATGTATGGAAATTCACATCGTTCTTTCACTCAACTCGAATTTGTTTGAATGGGGCACGTCGAACATGTAGTTTAGTATTTTTTTTTTAACTTTTGGTTTCTTGTGCACGTTTGTGTATGCATGCGTGTGCTTTAGGCTTGCCAGATGGGCTTGATTTTGCCTAGCTAAACCGGAATTTTAAAAATTGTTCCATTAAATTGCTAAAAAAAAATCAAGAAACAATAACAATTATTTATCTATTTGGTATTTTTAGGCTACAGTTATAATGTATTTTGTCGGAAAGAGCTGTGGGAATTTTTATCCCAAGGAATTTTGAATTGTTAGAGGAAGAATGTATAGCAGGATTATCAGCAGTGTTGCCAATTTAGCCATTTAGTGACTAGATTTAACCATTTTTCACCCTGTTTTGCCATTAAAAAAGGAGTTTAGCCATTAGACATTTTTTTGCCATTTTTCAACTTGTTTAGCCATAAAATTTGTTTGCCGTTTTTCTTTTAAAAGAATAATTTTTATTTTATTATAAAAATTTATAAAAGTAAAATAAACATTTTGAACAATTAAAACTCCTTTAATTTAAATCACAACTTTTACAAACGTTGAAAATCGCTATAAACTATGACGCTGAAACATCTTTTAAAATAAAGGAACAGTATTCCACTATTAAATTTATAAAATGGATCAACACAAAGATCGTTGTTTCTTTCTGGTTGCAAGTATTTCCATAAAGGGATGCAGGCGGTAACAGAGTTGAGAGGGTTTTAGCCAAGTAAACATCGCTTAAAGTATATTGAGAAATAAGTTACATTAAGCAACCGTTAATTCGAATTTAACAATTAGGTAAATATTTTTACCATAACAATACAATATTTATACCACCACAACAATAGTGGAGAGGGTACTATGCGTTTGTCCTGATGCCTGTAACACCTTAAAATATTGGTCCTTAGCCTACCTTTACGTGTACCGATTAAGTCAGAATCACTTTCTGAATCGAATTAACGATGTAAACCTTGTGCGCAAAGTACAGCTCGCAATTTAGAGATTATTTGATAACATTTGGTACAAAGGTTCTAATGTGGTGTAGGGTATCATAAAGTCGGGTTTAACCGACTATTCTTTCTTACTTGTTATTTATTGTAGATCTGGACTCAAAAGGTTGGGTAAATGTTGTCGTGATTATGATTTACATTAAAATTATTTAAAGCTTATGATCATTTGAAACTAATGAGTGATTCCTATGAGATGAACAATAACGACATCGAATTTTTCAATGATTTCATTTTTTAATATTAATTAACTTTAATTTTAATTTAGATACGTTTATTCTTATTTAACAAATTTATCTTAACTCACAATTTTGTCGTTAACAACTTTAAATGAATTATTTCTGTTTTGTTATTCAATTTTAATGTGTTTTTATTTAAAAAAGCTTTTAGCCATTTTTTAGCCCATTTTTAGCAATTTTTTCCGTAAATTTAGCCCTTTTTGGTCACCAAGTTTTGGCAACACTGATTATCAGGCTCTATTTTGTTTTTTATTTATACCAATTCATATCAATATTGGCTTTAGAAAGCAATTTTGGATTAACAGATATTATACGAAGGTACAGGAGCGCCCACACAATATGGGCCCACACAATATGGGCGTTCCTGTACCAAAACAGTGATTTCTAGAAGAAAGAGGTAGTTAATTGTCTATAACTAGATCATTTATAGACCGTTTATTCTAAGTTAATGTTATGCAAATGTTGAAAAATAAAGCTCATAATGTATAACAAGACTTTCAAAAGTAAAGTTTTATGGGTAAAAATTAGAGGCAGTTGTAATTTTTTGCAGAAAACTCATTTCAACGTTTACAAGGACAGAAAAACCGACGGACGAATAGACGGGGATCGTTAAATCAACTCCACATTTATTAGATCAATACTGTAAAAATTATTAACTAATATAAAAAACGAACTTACGTATGTATGTCCACCTGTGTTGGAGGGTATAAATAATATAAACTTTTTTTGTCAATTTAACCGAAATATTAATTGTAAAGAAAAATCAAGCTTTTTCTGTTCAATGCCAAGCTTTTTGGCGATTTTGATCTGGCAAGCCAAGTGTGCTTGCATATTTGATCTTATTATATTTTACAAATACGCATTAAAGTATAACACTCTCCTACCTATATTTTTTTGATATGTGGACATAGTTTTCCATACAAATACATATTTGCTAAAAATTTAGACTTTCGACCGCCATAAAGGTTAAATTTTTAGCATTCTATATAATCTTTATTATCACTTTGGTAAAAGGTGCAAAATCACCAAATGGGTTGCTTGATTCTATGAATTTGGTATAAATTTGGTGATTAGAGACAGTTTTCAATATTTCTGTGCATCTATGCAAATAAATCATTTTTCCAAGAAAAAAGCTGAAAGAACTTGCCCTGCTTATTACTGATCTGCTGACCATCTATTTTCACTTGAGTTTGTCAGTGGAACCGAAAGTGGTTGTTATTTAATAAATAACTGTCACTTAATGTTTGGTGAGTATTATTTTTCGAATTTACGATGAAGAAAAAAATAATAAGAAACTAATATTTTATGTTTGCAATTTATCTTTCTTAAACTTTTTTGTTGATAATTTGTTTTATCGCAAGATGCTTTTCTATAAGCGTAGAGAAATGTGTAAACATATTGGTAATAAATTAGATAATCCAATTTTCTAAAATTGTATTTGCTTTGATGCCATTTATTGGGTAAAATATTTTAGGACTATCGGTTTGTTGTTGGCTCAATCACTAAGAGTAAAGGGGTTTTTTTTAGCTGCATGAGAATTGAAAATGATAATAAAAGGCAGAAATATTTTTGGAATGACATTTTTTCTATTACGATCTGATGGATAATTTCATGGCATTTATTTTTATACCCACACCACAATAGTGGAGAGGGTATTATGCATTAGTGCTGATGTGTGTAACGCCTTAAAATATTGGTCCTAGACCCACCTAAAAGTATACCGATCGTCTTAGAATCACTTTCTGAGTCGAACTAACGATGTCCGTCCGGCTGGCTGGCAGGCTGGCAGGCTGGCTGGCTGTCCATGTAACCTTGTGCGCAAAGTACAGGTTGCAATTTTGGAGGTAATTTGATGAAATTTGCGTCATTGGTTTTTATTGGCACAAGGACCAAGCCTATTGAAAATGCGCCGAATCGTAGGACCACGAGGGAAGATAGGGGGAAATTTCTTCCTCTCAGAAACTATCAAACCGATTTCAATGAAATTTAAAACATAGATAGAACCATATCTATATGGACACAAAATGTATGCATTTTTTAAAAAATAGGACCACGAGGGGAGATAGGGGCAATTTCTGCCTCTCAAACCGATTTTAATGAAATTTAAAACATAGATAGATCCGTATCTATATGGACACATTAGCTATACAGTTTTTCAAAAATAGGACCACAACAGGAGGTAGGGGGCAATTTCTGCCTCTCACAAACTTTCAAACCGATTTTCATGAAGTTTATAAACTTAGATTAATCCATATTTATATGGACACATAAGCATGATGTGTTTTTAAATACTGTGGTGTAGAGAATCATATGGTCGGGCTTGACCGACTATACTTTCTTACTTGTTTAGATATGAATTTAGGCATATGTACGCCGCGGCTACGAGTTAAACGGTCCATTCGCTTAGTTAAATTTTTGACTACTTTTTCCAATAAATCTAGCCGTATGGCTCATGGTGGCAATATTTGCTGGGTTATCGGCATAAATCAATGAGTTAACTTTGCCCCATCAAAAGTAATTCAGAGGCGTTAAGTCACAAGAAAGAGGGGGCCAGTGAATGGGTACGTTTCTGAGAATTAAGTTTTCACCAAATTGATTTTACAATAAATTGAGTTTTAAACGCGCTGTGTGCAAGATTATCGGAATTCAATGTCGTAGGTGTTAAGCTGATAAATTTTTGAAAACAAAAGTTTAGTTAGTATGTCTCGATAGCGCTTGCCCTTTACCGTACCGGCAACTCTTTTCAAAAGGGTGTTTACACACCAAACAGTAAATTTTAATGGGTGTAATGGTCACTCATTAACGGCTTGGGGATTGTCTACGCTCCAAATTCCGCAATTTTGCTTATTAACGTAGCCATTTAACCTGGAATGAGCTTCGTAAAATGGGCGAAGTGCTAAATAAACTTCGGGAGCAGATATATTTTTAATTTCAATCATTTTAAAGCCTTGTTCTAGTGTTAAACCCTTATAGCCGTACCTAAATAAAAGTGGCACGCGTTATCAAACATTGTCATGCCCATACGATTTGTATGAAGCATCCCTAAATGGCGTGGCCTCAACGCCTTGCAATTGGAAAATCCCATTTTGACAGCGCGTTTAATAGTGAAGTTGACCGCGTTTGTTTAAAAATAATATCAATATAGCTCGATCTAGCGGTTTTATCTCCTTTTTCATTTCTTATGTGTGCGCTTTGTTAAACAAGGAATTTAGTAAGTTATAGAAAACATTGTTGCGTAAAAGCTAAGCGCAAGAAAAGTTTCCACCTACCCCACTTGTTTAAATACGGGTGTTACTAAGTGTCAACAAAGATTGACATTCTCTGCTGCCAAACTAAAGCTATCGATATTAAAATTTCTCCACCAGCTAAAAAAAAACACCCGAAATAATCATATTATTTGTAATATTAAATAAAGAGTTTACAAGATATTAAAAAAAAAATTTAAGATGTGTAACTTTAAACAAAACTCTCTCTTACTCTTTTAAAATTTTGGCAATACACCAATTCTGTGTGAGATAATCTGAAAGAGCTGAATGAGTTTGTACAAAAATCATTTTGCTGAACATCTATTAAAATTTTGCCAAAATTACTTAAGTGATTTATATCAATGTGGAAATACATCGGAAAATGATACTGTATGCACACCAGAGAACAGCTTTATATGATTGAAAAAAATCGCATTTAATCAACAGCAACAAATACACTCGCTTGCGGTCATACAATGAAACTTGCGCAGCCGCAAATATTCGCTGCTGGTTTGCAGTCATTCAAATAACGCACATCGTGCTTTGTTATTTATACAATCGTTAGCTTCGTTTTTTAATAAAGATGTTTGAGTGTTCGGTAAGACAATGATTGTTTTGGTAAAGAAAAAAAAAAAATACAAACAAAAAAGCCTGAAATGAAACAAGCATTACTCATGAAGACATTCAGCAGCAACTATGTAGTAAAAGAAAAAAAATTTAAATGAAACTAAACACACATGCATACATATGTAGGTACAAACAATTTCCATACCCAACAAACACGAAGTCAAACCTTTGATATGAAATGACTTTATCATTTGACATCAAACACAATTCTCAAACGTTTTTCAGTTGTTTGATTTAACATTTAAATTTAAATTGATAATGATTTGAAAATAAACATTTGATATCAAAAGTTTTATCAATTTGATGTCAAATGTTTGGCAAATGTTAAATTCAAATCAAAAATATACTTGGAAATACTTAAGCGAATGGTATCATTAAAAATGGCGATTAAAGTTCAATTTTTTACTTTGTGATTACATGTGTTTTACTATTAAAAATAAATTTTAATATAAAGTGAACAGCTTATTTCTTGTGAAAAATAAAAATTATTTGTGAGTAATTACAATGATTAAAAATACGAAAAAACGGAAAATAAAACGGGAAAGTGAAGAAAGTTTGTTGAACGATCGCGGTGCTACAATCCTCAAAATAAAAGGGAGCCAAGTAGTTTGTCTTTCCAAGAATTAGAAACGGAAAGAACATTATTTCATCATTTAGCTATGGTGCTGAATGTTTATCTCACAGTTTATTTAAATAAATAATAAATTTAAATTAAAAAAAATAAAATATTTTTATTTATATTCCACATTGTATTGTAATCCACATTTGAAAAACATTTGAGAATTACGTTTGAAAGCAAGTTGAAAATAAAGGCATTTTTCAATTTGAAAATAATTTCCCCTTTTTGTTGAGAACGCTATGATTTTCAAATGATTTTCAAATCATTATCAAACGGTTGTCGTTTGAGAAAACGTTTGATTTCAAATCATTTTCAATTTGAAGTCAAACCTCCGTGTTTGTTGGGTAGAAACAGACTTTTTTTCATTTTAAAAAGTACAGTAGTAGTAGGTATGTACAATGTATTCTTGTTATTGTTGTTTTTATTGTTGTTAATTTGGAAAAAGCGTCTCATCGAGTGGTTTATTGTTGTTGTTAATGTAAACAAAAGTATAAGAATGTGTTCTTTTGAATTTACTGAGCTGTGTTATATTGCGTGAGCAACAAAAATGCAAATAAAGCACTTTCAATAAAAAACGAATAAATGCAAAAATAAAATGTGTACGAAAGGATGTAAAAATTACCAACGTTGAACTTTGTTTTGCAAGCAAAGAATGAATGTAAATTTTAGCGTATGAATAAATCAAGAAAAATAGTGATTTTGAGGTTCTCTAATGCACACTATTAAAGTTTAACGTGTTGAAGCAACTTTTTAAAAAACTTATACAACGGTGTTCAGACTACAATTACCATGTTTTGATTTGACACATTGTCACATGCTTTTCCAACGGCAAAAAAAAAATATAAAAATGGATTAAAATGAATTAATAAAATTATCGGTATTTTATTTAAATTTCATTTACGATGCTGTTGTAAACATTGATGAGTTATTTAAACAAACGAAAAAGGAGTATTAAAAGAGACGTTACGGTATAATTACAAATACAATGCACTGGAGCAAGGAGCAATTAAGACTTTAAATACCAAAGCAGCTATTGACAAATGTATTAATTTTATTATCCATAGGACCGTAAGAAATCATTTTGGGAAGTGGACAGCCAAATTCTTAGTAATGAAAGCATTAAGAACAACTTCCGCGTGAACCGCAAAACATTCAAAGTGCTGTGCAATAAGTTAAGATGTTTGCAAAAAGAGCAAACACAACTTCGGGAGACAATACCACTTGACAAAAGGATAGCTATTGCTCTGTATTCATTAGGATCCTCCGCAACTTCGCATCTGTACTTTTGAAGCTGGCGTTTCATGTCTTCAAAATCATGGATATTTCTTCGCGCACCACTTAGTTCACTAATGTATTTCGACCAGCTTTTTATTAACAGTGCCTCCTCTTCAACTGTCCACGATTTCTTTCTTTTCTTTTTTTCGGTTTATTGATTCAATGTTCCTAAACTTTTTTTAAATTTTTGCAAACAGCACTTTACTTTTCAAATTATTTATTTTTTTAAATTATTTAATTTTTTACGTATTGTCTTTAAAAATATGTTCAGTAAAAAATAAAAATCACAAAAGCTACTGAACATACCCAAAAACACACTCCGATCCCTGACTTTTACTTGTTTTGAAAAGAGTTTAATTTTAAAACACGTAATTTCTATTTGTTTTTGTGACAATAAAATATATGGAAAAACATGTAAATTAAACATGTTTAGTTCACATTTTGCTTAAACGCATTTAAAACCCAAAGTGTGAACATTAGAGTGGGTCAATTTGTTCGGGCCCAAAAAAAGTGACAAAGCGTATAGCAAAATCGTAATCTACGGAAAATTCTAAGAACTTTTCGTAAAGAAACCATGGTTCGAAAATCAAAATCGAGCTACCGGTTTTTGACTTGAAAGTTTGGTGCTCGGAAAATCTGAAAAAATAATACTTTTTGGAAATATTTATTGCAATTGGTGAATAGTTGCCCCGTATCGCTGAAAGAGGGCTTGTTTAAAAGGAAATTTTCTCAGCTTTATATATCTGTGCTCAGTTTTAAAAAATTCTGTACATAAATAATTGGTTAGGAGATTTTTGTCAAAATGTTCATAGTGAAGCTGGTAAAATAAAAAAAAAATGTATTTTATTTTTTTTAACCCAATTTTTTATTTTAAATTCACTTCCTTTTAAAAAAAGAAACTAAATGAAAAAAATAAAATAAAATTACCCAATAAAATTTTTTCTCATTTTGCGAAGCACTAATAAAAAAATACAGAAATGAAGTAAATATAAAGGGTGGTTAAATTGTAAGGGCCGATATTGAATGTGAACCACACCTAAACACCAAGTATTTTTCCGAATTTTATTTGACATTTCTCTATTTCAGACTTACTGAATTTGAACCATGGAGAGATACACAATCCAACAACGTGTTAAAGTTATCCAGACTTATTATGAAAATGGGCGTTCAAATCAAAATGCATATCGTGCACTTCGTGATTTTTTTTGGTCAATTTGATCGTCCAAATGTGCGTACAATCGCAAAAATCGTGGAAAAATTCGAGCAAACCGGGTCTGTAGAAGATGTGAGAACACCAGTGCATGCTCGTACAGCTCGTACTGCAGGAAATATTGCTGCTGTTCACGATAGTGTGGCTGAAGAGCCGTCCACCTCAACTCGTCGTCGTGCCCAACAATTGCACCTCTCACGCTCGTCGTTGATGAACATTATGCATAAAGACTTGCATTTACACGCTTACAAGGTGCAATTGGCTCAAGAACTAAAGCCTCTTGACCATTCCAAACGTCGTGAATGGGCAGAATGGTGGCAAGAAATGGCAATAGTGGATGATCAATTTTCGAAGAAAATCATCTTCAGTGGATTCGTCAATAAACAGAATTGCCGCATTTGGGCGAATGAGAATCCAAGAGTGATTGTCGAAAAACCAATGCACCCACAAAGAGTGACTGTTTGGTGCGGTTTATGGGCTGGCGGCATCATCGGGCCGTATTTTTTCCAAAATGAGGCCGGTCAGGCAGTTACTGTGAATGGTGTTCGCTATCGTGATATGATAACGAACTTTTTATGGCCCGAATTGGAAGATATGGATGTGGACGATATGTGGTTTCAGCAGGACGGTGCCACTTGCCACACAGCTAACGAAACAATGGCTCTTTTGCGCAACAAATTCAATGGTCGTGTTATCTCACGTAATGGCGATGTCAATTGGCGATGATCATGTGATTTGACACCGTTGGACTTTTTTCTTTGGGGTTATTTGAAAGAAAAGGGGTACGTCGATAAGCCAGCAACAATTCAAGAGCTAAAGGATGCGATAATTCGGCACATTAACGGCATAGAACCTCCATTATGCCTCAGGGTCATCGAAAATTTGGACCATCGGATGGAGGTGTGCCGCCGTGGTCGCGGCGCCCATTTGGCCGATATTTTGTTTCATACATAATTGAGTAATACCAAAATATCATAATAAAATAAAATTACAATAATTTCCTAAATAGTTTGTGTTTTATTCAAAATCAACATCGGCCCTTGAAATTTAACCGCCCTTAGAACTCTCAACAACTTAAAAAAAATAACATTTCAAGTGCTACGGCATTCCCTTACTACGAAGCAGGTTTGTAAGGGAGAATACTAAAAAATAAATGTCTAACAATTTGTATATGCCATATAAAATTCACGTCTTCCTTACAAACCTGATTCGTTCGAAGCTCCATTTTTTTATTGGGTTACGACTTCAATAAAATGGTATTTAAAAGAAAAAATACTGGCCAAACCAGAAATTAAACCATTACATCCTGGGTCACAAGGCCCAACATAACCCTTAAACGGTAACAGCACTTATTAACTTATGCGCTTAATACGAGTTTTTGTACATTTTTATATTGCTGGTTATTCTTGAAAACGCGTCAAAAAAGTGAACATTTTTTTTTAAAAAACTTATTTTTCTTTGCCATACATTTCTAAAATGGAATAAACGTGAGAATTTTAACTTTAAATTGTGTGAACGATAGAATTACAAACTTTTCAGTTTCTCATTACCTATTTATTTTTTGTTTTTAAATTATGGCCCTTATTATGTTAAACGCAACGCCAAAGCATTGAAAGCAAATTTTCAACGCCACAAGTAATGAGGCGTTTGAAATTTTAAAACGCAAAAAGAATTTCTGTAGAAAGCAACAACAATATTACAAAATATTTATGAATTTGTTTTTGCTTTCAATGAAATTCTTTGGCGTAACGTTGCGATTTATATAGTTAGGGCCTATGTTTCTTACTACACCATTTCCAATTGTATTTCAGAAATTTCCAATTTAACTTAAAAAATTTCCAAATGTAACTTCTGAAAGTGTCCAATTGTATTTCAGAAATTTATGTTTTTTTAGCTAATACAATTTTTTAAATTGGATATGGGCGATAGCAATTTGTCGGAGCCGCCATTTACTACAAGCATCTACCGTTTACTGATCTAGGGTTACCGGCACATATTCAGGGAACTGAGCGATTTGTACAATTGCTTAACAATGTTTCCCACGTGCCATAGAATGTAATCGAGATGATATTTTGGCAGTTACTATTAAAAGCCACAACAGAATACCACGAATGGATAGTAAAAAAGATATTGTATGTAAATTGAAGCTATAGGCCGAAACTAAATTTATTTTCCCCCGGCTTTTTTTTATAAATTTTTTATTTTAATCGGTTCCTTTTTTTAAGTTGTGAATTTTCCGAAAAATTACGTTTTAATAAAAAATAGAATAATAATAATAATAATATTTATTTTTTAATTTTTTTATTTTCAGTTTTTGCTTAAATTTTATTTAAAGAAATTTTCGTTTAATTAAGTTTTGATTAGTCAATTCTATGGCATTCTGACAAAAAATTTTACGTCAAAATTAAAAAGTTGAAAAAAATGGCGTTAATCGTACGAATTTTCATTAAAAATAATTTTTCCTTACGTTTTTAAAATTTTGTATTATGAACAAAATTTTTCTTTAATTTCGGTTTATTTTATTTTTTACCAAAAATGCTTTTCTCACCGAGTGTTTATAAAATGTTTTTTGCTCTCTTATCTCCACTTAAGATGTTCTGTCAAAATGCCGCAGAATTATTTTATTTTAATCGACTTTGAATTAAAATTAAGTTAAATTATTTTATTTATCAGCTTGGCTATGATTATTTTGACAAAAACCTCTTAACCAATTATTGATGTACAGATTTTTCTTAAAAATGAACACAGATATAGAAAGCTGAGAGAATTTTCTTTTAAACAAGCCCTCTTTCAGCGATACAGGCCAACTATTCACCAATTTCAATAAATATTTGCAAAAAAGTATTATTTTTTTCAGATTTCCTGAGCACAAAATTTTCAAGTCAAAAACCGGAAGCTCGATTTTGACTTTAGAACCATGGTTTATTTAGGAAAAGTTCTTAGAATTTTGCGTAGATTACGATTTTGCTATAAGCTTGGTGGGTAAAAAAATTTACCCACTCTGGTGAACATAGTAAAGGGTGGTTAAATTGTAAGGGCCGATGTTGAATGTGAACCACACCTAAACGCCAAGTTTTTTTACGAATTTGATTTGACATTTCTCTATTTCAGACTTACTCAATTTGAACCATGGAGAGATACACAATCCAACAACGTGGTAAAGTTATCCAGACTTATTATGAAAATTTTGATCAATTTTCGAAGAAAATCATCTTCAGTGATGAGGCACATTTTCACCTCAGTGGATTCGTCAATAAACAGAATTGCCGCATTTGGGCGAATGAGAATCCAAGAGTGATTGTCGAAAAACCAATGCACCCACAAAGAGTGACTGTTTGGTGCGGTTTATGGGCTGGCGGCATCATCGGTCCGTATTTTTTCCAAAATGAGGCCGGTCAGGCAGTTACTGTGAATGGTGTTCGCTATCGTGAGATGATAACGAACTTTTTATGGCCCGAATTGGAAGATATGGATGTGGACGATATGTGGTTTCAGCAGGACGGTGCCACACAGCTAACGAAACAATGGCTCTTTTGCGCAACAAATTCAATGGCCGTGTTATCTCACGTAATGGCGATGTCAATTGGCCGCCAAGATCATGTGATTTGACACCGTTGGACTTTTTTCTTTGGGGTTATTTGAAAGAAAAGGTGTACGTCGATAAGCCAGCAACAATTCAAGAGCTAAAGGATGAGATAATTCGGCACATTAACGGCATAGAACCTCCATTATGCCTCAGGGTCATCGAAAATTTGGACCATCGGATGGAGGTGTGCCGCCGTGGTCGCGGCGCCCATTTGGCCGATATTTTGTTTCATACATAATTGAATAATACCAATATATCATAATAAAATAAAATTACAATAATTTCCTAAATAGTTTGTGTTTTATTCAAAATCAACATCGGCCCTTGAAATTTAACCACCCTTTATAACTGAATCCTCTCGAATTTCTATAAAGAACTCAGAATTTATAAAATTAAAGTTTAATATACTTTTCCATGTACTGAATAGAAAACACGAGTATCAAACAAAAATACAATAGCGAAAGTCGATGTTTGGTGTATGTGGTCTAGGGAAAGAGCAAATGCAAATATCATAGTCCGTTTATAAAATGTAATTTATGTAGCAAATGTACTACAATTTTTGCTCTTTCGCAAGACCATTTGCACCATAGACTGACCTTTATTCAAAAAAATTGTCCATTTAAAAATAAATACACACATTAAAACATTTATTTAATCCCAATTCACTTATTGATTCCAAGAAAAAAATTAAAATACTTTCAACCGAAAGCCAGATTTATTTTTATGGCTTTTTCGTTAAATGATGTTAAAAAAAATCCTTAAAAGGAATTTAACACCAAGTTTCCTTAACTACAGCTCTTATATTGTGATGTAGATATGTATGTATTTTTTCATCTTCTAGTTCTCTTTCGTGTTAATGCAGGACATGCAACTGGCATGACCATTTTACAAGTTTTTTTCTTGCAATTTTCTCTGCTATTTTTATGGCTTAAGGGCCTGAAAAACTTGTATGTTTTTTGCTCGTAATGCATTGGCAGACAATTCGTAAGATTTAAAAACACTTTACATGATAACAAGAAATGTGTCAGGAAGGAACAAATTTAAAAAATTTCGAAGCAATTCAGAAAATAAATAGTTTAAGGCGTCAATGTAAAATAGTATAACGGAAAAGAAAATATGTATGTTAAATTTTATTTAATAGTTTAATAAATTTCATGTTGTTGAATTCCTTGTTGAATTTAATGAAAAATAAATTTGATTAACTCAAGCCTAACTGAAAATATGAAAATTAAAAAAACACAGTTCAACTAAAAATCACAATTGTTCTATAAAATGGAAATAAAAATACTTTTCTAGTTAACTAAAACTAAGCCATGAGTTTTCTGTTGTTATATATTTTACCATAGAAATGAAAAGGTTTCCCATCTCTGTCTTTTCAAAATCAATCCTGTAAGCTCTTATCCCCAATTGTATTTTAAGGCTTGACCAGCTTGCTGTTAATAGTCTAACTCCTGCTGGTGTGACCAAAAAAATACAGCTTGTTTAACTTATAGTTTGTTAAACATTTTCCATTGTACTTAATGTAGATTTTAAATAATAAAGCATAAGTTGATTTCCTTCAAATTCATTATTACAATAAAATTGCTTATAGCGGAAAAAAGGCTTTTAAATTTAACTTAAAACACTGATTACGGATAAAGCTTAAGCATTTTAAATTAAATTTCTTCATAAATTTCTTTCGCTGGGAAATACAGAAAACCAGCACTGTCAGATGAAATCATACGGGACAGAAAATATACGCTACACTGAAAAAAATCCATGCCTTATATAAACGAAAAACTGTCATACTTTGTACTAAAAACTTTAAACGCTAGAATAAAATGAGCTGCGAAAGTTTTGGTTGTAAAATTAAACATGGATTGTTTTTAGTGCACTCACTCTTTCTTATTCTCATCATATAGAAGATTCAGTCATGTGACTCTAAAATACAGCACCTCGATTAAACAGCAGTACACATCGTTAGAAGCTCTTTATCTGGAGAAGCACTACCCGACCTGTAAAAAATAAGCTAAATAAAAATAAAATATTCATACACGAAAAAACTCCCCAAGAGCCAGTGACGTCTGTTTCTTTTCATACTTATTGACACTTTCATTAGCTCGACAAAAATTAGGAAAATATTCTCTTAATAAGGATTAAGCAAACAGGACAACTTTTAGGCCGTTCACAAAAGTATATCGTTTGGCACTCCTAAGTAAGTTTACTAGCTGCCTCGGTTATCAATCGTACTATTAATATTTTTCGGGACAGCATTTACAACGACTTTTGTCTTTGTCCGTTATGACACACCAAAAAGTGTCATAATGTTCACGAACGCTATGATACTTTTACAATTTTCACAATGTCTATGAACGGCGTAACATAAGGTCCCTGGGGGTTATGACACTTTTTAATAAGTTATAATCAAATAGTAGTTAATTCATTATTGTCAAATCCCGAATTTTTTAAATCTTGTATTTCAAAGTTCTGAGTCTCGAAATCCTGAACTTTATAATCCCAAATTTTTAAATCCTAAATTAAAAAATTCCGAATCCTCAAGGGTTTTTTACTCTATGGTATAACAAACACTGGCTTCGTTAACTAAAGTGGACATTGTGACACATTTGAAAGTGAAGTAGCACCACAAAGTGTCATAATGCCCGAGAACCGTATAACGCTATTAAAAGAGCCATTACGTCCATGGACATTCTGACACTTTTTGGTTTCGAAGAAACCCTCATTAGCTAATTTGCCGAATTAGAAATGAGCATCTTTTAAATTAATTAAGTTGGCAATTTTGTTATGAGCTGGTTTTTCATCGCCATCCACTTAGAAAGAAAGTTCGACTCGAACACACAGAAAAAAATACCAATGTAAGATTAACATGGCGAAATGTTAATTGAGAATTATTTAAATCTATCATTATTTCATATTAATATTAAATGAAAAATATTAAAATAATATTATTCACTGTTGAAATAAATTTGTTCAATATTGAATCCATAAAAACCTGTTTTTTATATTAAAATCAAAAGTTTATCTTGTTAAATTAACAAGCATACATACTTAAGTATGTACATTTGTTTATTTTCATGTTTAAAATCTGTTATAAAAAGAAGACAATTCCCGTATTCTTTTAATTAAAGTGATTTAGTTAAATAGAACATCAAGTTTTCAAAGTAGAATGATGACGAAAACCATATCGGGCCATTCTGCTGATGCTTCTGTTAACAAAGGAGATACAAAAAATGTGAAACGTGTGTTACAGGGGAAAGTGTTTTGAATTATTCTTAAATAAATGCATATGTTGTCTTCACACTGTCATATCACACTCCAACCTCGGGCCATTCTTCTGATGCTGCTGTTCACAAAGGAGGTACAAAAAATGTTAAACATGTGTTACAGGGGTAAGTGTTTTGAATTATTCTTAAACAAATGCATACGTTGTCTTCTCAGTGTTATATCACACTCAAACCAATTTGATTCTACATGAAATTCACGTTGTTTCAACTTGAAATAACTGTCATTCAACGTGATTCGGATTGTTATTTCAATATAAATGACATGTTGCTCTAACTTTTCTGCAATGTTAAATTAACATGAATTATAGTTATTTTAAAAGAAAAAAATTATGCTCGCAAGTTATTGTAAAATCAGGTTGAATTAACATGAAAAACGTATGAAGCAAAATCAACACCGAAAAATTTTAAATCAACCTTGTTTTCGAAGTTTTTAACTTGATTTTTTTTTCTGTGTGAAGTAGTAGAATCAGGGACCGTAACAGTTATGCCTTTTCTCATAAAAGTCAGATGAAAACAGTTATTTTTTGATTTTTATTTTTTTGAACAAAAATAACAGTTATTTGTTGATTTTTATTTTTTCGATCAAAAATAACAGTTATTTTTTGATTTTTATTTTTTTGAACAAAAATAACTGTTATTTTTTGCTTTTTATTTTTTCGAGCAAAAATAAAAGTTATTCTCTAAATAAGTGTTCGTATTTTAATAATTTAGATGACTTTAATAATTATTTTAATGTGCATAAGGAATTCCTATGATAATTACACACTAAATTAAAAATTTAAAGTCATCTAAATTATTAAATCACGTATATTTATTTAGAGAATAACTTTTATTTTTGCTCGAAAAAATAAAAATCAAAAAATAACAGTTATTTTTGTTCAAAAAAATAAAAATCAAAAAATAACTGTTATTTTTGATCGAAAAAATAAAAATCAAAAAATAACTGTTATTTTTGTTCAAAAAAATAAAAAAATAACTGTTAAGTTTGATCGAAAATATAAAAATCAAAATTATAAAAATCAATATATTTTATCATTGGCAAGTGCATAAGTAACAATATGGTATACTTGAATCACTTTTTCGACATTTATTTCTATATGCTGTTTTTGTTTTAAAATTCCAATATAACTGTTATTTTCGGTCCCTGAGTAGAATTCTGCACGATTTTCTATAATGGCAAACATACATGTACCCATGTTCTGTAACTTTAGTGAGAACTTCTTGCATCGAAAATATGTGAAACAAAATATTCCATCGTTTCTCGAAAAGTGAGAAAAATGTGTGTCTGTAACTCATGTCGAAAACTATCAAAAGAGATTACGTCGTTACGTTATAAATGTCATAATATTGCACTCGAAGCCGATGTGACATTGCAGACGTACAGAACGCCAGTAACACATATCGTTGACGGCGACCAAAATTAACTTAAATTGAAAATTTTTCAACGACGGCGGCGAAAACACAACCGTCGGCTATGCCAACTTGTGTAAAGAGCGACTTTAATGTTTGTTGTTTGCAAACGAGCTTTGAAGACATTCGTATATTTTATAGAAATGTTAAAAGCAAAATAATAAAACAATGAAAAATGTGCCAAGAATAAAATATTATTATTATTATTCTTTGCATTTTGCATTTTTAATGGTTTTTTAGTGTTAAAATTTTTTCTCGCCCCATTTTTATTCGTGAGTGTATTTGACAGTTCAAAGCGGGAACTTTTCTCACCAAAATGTAACAGAAACACTTTTTCTGTAAATTGGCGAGTAATTTCCTTACGTGACAGCTTGTACTCGCCAAAAAAAGTTACAGACACAGTTAAGTGAGAAAAACAGCTGTTTGTTTCAATTTATGACATTTTTGTTTCATTTCACACATTTCAATCAAAAACTTTCTCGACGCGAGAGTTACAGAACACGGGCACTAGTTAATAATGACAATGTTCCATCTGAATATGCATTGAGGTTTGAAGGAACTGCAGTATTTTTTCCAACTTTCGGGTTCCTATGGTATCAAAACAATAACTCTTCTACGCCCAATTAAGTTCCTTTCCACGTCCTTTTAAATACGCGATCATCTTTTTAAGAAGCAAAGCAGATAACCAATCATGACAATGATATCATATCCCATTGCCATATCATATCCCATTGCCTTATTAAATACAAAAAAAGATCTACATACACGCAGAGAAAAACATGTTTTATTATGATCACAACCAACAACACTATTTTGAAAGAAACGTATTTAACCATAATATGAATGTCGGTGACAATGATTTGGTTAAAAATAAATTTTAAAATGGTTTTGTTGTTTTTTCTCTGGCTGCATATATGACAGAAACACTTTTGGGCGCAAGGACTTTCTCAAGGATTTTCTCTCTGGTGTAACAAATACCGGCATAGCCGGACTTCGGCCGAGCGCAAAGATTTTCTACTCTATGGTATAACAAAGACCGGCTTCGCTAACTAAAGCTTCCCAGCATAGCAGGCCTTCGGCCGGTCGCAAGGATTTCCTACTCTTTGGTATAACAAAGACCGGCTTCGCTAACTAAAGCTTTGCTGCACAGACGGCCTTTGGGCGGGCGTATATCATAATTTTAAAGGGTGCACTTTCACCTTTAAAGCGATATCAAAAAAAAACTAAATATCTTGCGTAGTTCAAAAGTTCTATCCCCTTTTATAAGGAGACTTTTGTTTTTTTAACATTTTTCACATCTTTTATGACGCCATATTTCGGAAGCCGAAAGAATCTTGGGTCTGAAAATTTATGTTTTGTTAAAGTCCAATAAGATACAATATTTGTGTTGAATTTCATTTAAATCGGAGGTGATGATGCCGAACGGCATGATGGTTATACATGTTTTTACTCTTTTTAGCTTTTTCCGCATTTTTTTTCTGATTGCGCTACCGTACATGAGTACATGAATTTTAATAATTCTTGGACAATTATTTATTTTAATTTTTCTTTAATTGTTTTTATCTTATAGCGATTTATTAGCCTTTTGAGACTTGACAAATATTTATTATCCTTCTGTGCCCTTAAGAAAAACGAAATTTGAAATTCATACATTTTACAAGATATTTTCTTAATTAATGACCCGAATTTTTTTTTTTTTTTTTTTTTTTTTTTTTTTTTAGTTAAGATTTTTTATTTCCCTTTACAGTTAAGAAGTTTTTTATGGCAAAGTAGTAAGTGGTGGTCTGTGCATGTTCTTTGTATAAAATTCCAGTCACGTTAAACAAATCAAAGGAAACACGGAAATATTTTCTGCCTAATACAAGTGTTAAAATGGCACATTTTTTGTTAAAGCCAAAATCCATTTAAAGTATGTTGTAAAACTTTATAATGTTTTGGAAAATATAATTTTATACGCGAGTTCGTAGAAGAATTTTAAAAGACACATAATCAGTATTCTATAAGAATACCCAGCGGTAAAACTCAGAAGACCTTCTTACTAAAGGCCTGATCAAAAAATTTTTTGATTAAATTACTATTCTTATGTAACTGCTAAAGAATGCCTCATAGAAGACCTCGGCTCTTTGGTATAAAAGATAAGATACACCTTCCACACTCGCTTCTATGAGAAGCGATAAAAGAAGGAGTAACATTTTTTGTTTTGTTTTTTTGCACAAGCAAAAGCAAAAGAGTTCAGATCCCTTTACAAAAACAAAGTAACATACTTACATAATAAAATAACTTCCAAATGAAAACAATAATGTAAATCATTTTAGTTAAAGTTGAAAAGAGAAAGAGTGACATTTTGTGTTTTGTTTTTTTCGCCAAAGCGAAAGAATTCAGATCCCGTTATTAAAACAAAGTAAGTCCCCTTTAGACAGGCAAAGTTTACTTTGCAAAGTCTTCTGTAATTCTCTTTTAAACTTTGTTTGGTGTTTAGACACATAAAGTTTAATTTGACAAATTTTTGTTTATTCGTTGTTGCAGCCAACTTCAGATACAGGGTTGATAAATGGCATTTTTTTAAATGTATTTAATACAGAAAAAAAAAATTACAACTTTTACCCTAATTGAACTTAATGCCAAAAAAATATTTTTTACAAGTTTTATTATTTGCATAACAAAAAATGTACATTAAAATGCACTTGTGCTATACATTTATATTTGAAATATACCTTTGGCAATTAACAAAAAGAAAAATTAAGTAAATAATAAGGAATTTAGACGAAGAATCTAAAGCTTGTTTTTTAGATTTGAAAGTGGAACAGGCTAAAAAAATGTTTTATCCACCCAGTAAAAACTTCGCCTGCAAAATAATGTGTTAAGTAATCAGGAAAAAGTTAAAATACTACTTCCAAAAGAACCAATGAATTTTACAAGGGATGTCCCAAAATGAATACATTTTTATGTAAGTCATTATTTTTTTCCTACATACATCTGAAAAATAAGTAGTTATAGAAGTAATTATAGTAGTTATATAGAAGAAAGCTACTAAATAATAAGTGAAAGTAGCTATTCATTTTAAAAAAGTAGGCGAAGTTTTTACTGTGTAGTAATGCCCGTAATTTCTACTAAAAGTATCTAGCTGTGTATAGATATCTATGGTGCAAGGAATTTTTCATAATTTTAACACATATGATTTGCTTACTAGTTTTATATGTTCCACCATCGATAAAAATACAAATGTTGTCATATTTAAAAGAAAACTTAAAGGAAAAAACTTATATAGGCATTTCCTCAGAATGGTCTACCAGGATGAAAAAATAAAATGTTGATTATCATCGTCTTTTATTGTTTATTATTAAAAAAAAAAGTATGTGTTTTTATAAAAGAATGGTTTCATAGCATATCTCAGCTATTTTACACTCAATTTACATGATGAATTTTATGACGTCCAATTTTAGACAACATTTTTTTTTTTTTGTAGCAAGCGGTGTAGAGAAGAAAGAGGAAGAGAAAACAGAAATCATGTCTATTTTTCTACCCCTCTTTCTTCTCTGCACCGCTTGCTACCAAACAAAAAAATGACGTCTAAAATTGGACATCATAAAATTCATCATGTAAATTGAGTGTTACTTGAGGAAATTACGCTGAAAACTGGAACATTTTATATTTTCTAAGTATTAAAGCTACTTCTAAAGACATTTTTATATACTTATTTTGCATGCAAAAAATATTTTATATTTACACTCTTTCTTCATAATCTCTCCATTACAATCAATTGTAAAAGGAGTATTAAGATTTTTAATAAGGAAATTTGAAGATATCTATGGGAAAATGCATGGTGATAATAATAAAAAAACATATGGAAAAATCATACGTTCGCGTCCGGTGCATAAGCCAATTAAACAAAAACCAAGAGAGATATTTTATTTTGTAAATACTGGATGGAGACGTACATTAATACACTCTTAAGAAAAATTAATCACTTTTGAATATTCCGTTCCATTACGCAGATTTTTACATTTCAGAACTGTCAGCCAAAGTTGACTTCCATTTTGCGTACGTTCGTGACTACATGTTTATAACTATGTATCATTATAAAAAATTTAAACTCGATGAAATCCATCTTTTGCACTAAACTTAGAGCTATCCGAATGCTATCGAATCGCCAAAAAAAAAAAATGATTGGAAAAGTTTTGTTTTATATATTATTTGTAAATCAAAAGCGTACGAACGTACGTTAGTGACCCCAGGATATGCCCATATATAAAATATTTAATTAAAAAATTACAACAATCAGGTATAGTAAGGAACATAAAATTATTTTTTTAAAAGAAGATGAAAGTTCGGTTGGTGTATGAAATTAGTTTTGTAACATATTTCTATACATATTTAATTTTTTTTATTTTAAACTATAGCAACAAGATTCATAAGACTGTAGCAATAATTTGTTTGAATTAAATTCGATATAGTATTTACATAAAGGCGAAAAAGCGTTTGCAATTTTTAAATTGTACTAAATTTGCACTGGAGTACTTTATTACTTTTGCACTGCTAATAGTAGTAAAAAAAGTACAATTGTACTACCAACTTTATCATCCCTGCTCAGAAATAAACTACGAACGAAAAACAAAAGGAATTTGCGAGTACAGCAAAGTTCGTACTCCCCCGCTATTCTCTTTTCCCCTCCCTTCCATAAACTCAAGACTTTGCAAAGTATACTTTGCCTGTCTAAAAGGGGACTAACATAGTAGGTACGTATTAAAATACAAAATAAAAACAATAATATAAATCGTTTTAGTTGAGTTTTGTTCATTAAGGAAGAAGGTACTTGTGCTAAAAAGTAAAACAAAAATTAGTTAACAAATTAAATGAAAATAATGAAAATTTTATATTTATATTATGTATGTCTTTATTAATTAATTGTTTTTGATAGCATATAAGCAGGGATTATTGTACAGGCCTCCTTAAATGCCTGCAGCTGAAGGCTAATAAACCTTTATTAACAATCCTTCAATATGATCTTTAATCAAAGGCATTTGTACAAGAATGGTCTGAAAGGCTTTTTAAGAGCCATTAACTGAAAGGCCTTTTAACATACCTGTTGAATTAAACGCTTTCTTAATGAATATAAATATGGTAACATTTATCAATTTGAAATTGTAAATTGTAAATGCCAATTCAATATTAAAAAAAAAAAATCTTGATTTCCGCTTATTTTATCCTTCTTCTTTTTGCTGACTGTCATTGTAAAGCCACGCTAATTTTTTAGTATATAAATCAAATTAAATATAACCCTGAATTTTATATTTGAAATCTTTTAAATCTTGTTTTTTACTTTTGAGGATCTACTATATTAAAAACAATACCTTTCTTAAAACCCCGTCAAGATAACATTTTTTAAGGCCTTTAGGTATTCATGCTCTGCACGCAGAGAAAAAACATGTTTAAATATGGTCACCTCCAACAATACTATGTTTAAAGAAAATTTTAACCATATTGTGTTTTATTTAACCATATTTTTGTCTCCGACAACCATGTTATGGTTAAATTAGTCCCCTATCAATAAGCCACAACCATATTATGTTTGCCTCTCAACATGTTATGGTTAAATATAACAATAATTTGTTTTTAAATTGTATTTTCCTCTTTTTCAAGAGCAACATGCTATGGTTGAAAACCAACCATGCTATTATAAGTGTTAAACATATTTTAGTTATTATTAACCATAATGTGTTAGGAGGCAACCATATTTTGGTTGTTGCTTCTTGATGGAGGACTATTTTTACCATAATATGGTTGTCGTTGGCAATAATATGGTTAATTTAAACATAATATGGTTAACTTTTTCTTTAAAAATAGTATTATTGGAGGTGACCATATTTAAACATGTTTTTCCCTGGGTGAGGAAAGCCTTCTAAGAGCCATTTATTTGAATGCCTTTAAGACGCTCTGGCGAAAGAAAGGAAAGCAGAACCCTTCTCCGCAATGACAACGCGTGAAAAAAAGATATGAGTATGGAATGGAGCGAGCAGGCCTTGTTCATCCAAAAGAAGGGGTACAGAGGCCTTCTAGAAGGCCTCCATACTCCTTATTTTTCCTGCTGGGTATTTTATAAGAATATTAAAAATTGTGTTCGTACAACAGAATTCTAGATAAACACATACATACATACATACATAGATCGATATTAAAAATATTTTTTTATTTTCACAACTTCTTCTTTAGAATATATTTTTTATTGTTATTATATTTTTATAGATTTCTGCTGGCTTTTACACATTTTGCAGAGCGTTGTTATGATGGCATATTACGGCTTTATGTCTGGCCGCATATTAACCCATTAGATCCCACTGTACTCGCTTAGGTACAGAAAATTACCGAATTTTATGCCCTCATAACAATATCGTTATTATCTTTTTTGAAGAGCTGTTCGTTTAAAATATTACTTTAGAATGTAGAGAGTAAATCTGTATCAAAAGAAACTAAACATGTGTAAGAGTGAACTAATATTCTTAAAAAGGTGATTCCCCGTTTTTCAGTATTTTGCACTTGTCATTGCTATTTTTTTTTTATATTTTGCTAGTGTTGAGCTTGACGCGGAGAAGATCGCTTGAAGTTTAAAGTTAATCTTACTAAATTACGTATAATTATTAAAATTTGTTGAAAAAGTGGTTAAAAGTGTTGTTTGGTAAGCATTATTATTGCTGTACTCGTATGAGTACAATGGGATAATGCATTTTATAATTTTCATATAATAATTGTAGTTATTTTGCGATGTGCTTTAACATGTTTTATGATAAAAAATTTGAAAATATTGCTGCTGCATTTGATTATGCTGAAGTAATAGTCACACGAATTTCGGCTTTACCATAATTCCTCCAAATGCCGATCACGAAACAGATGAAGAAGAAATTGACGAAGGAAATTTAGAACGTAATGATTTTCCACATTCCAGGGGAGTTAGAATTGCTTGGAGATAGCGACAGTGATGATAATGATATTCCACTCTCAGAGTTAAGGAAATCGATGTTAGGGCCATCGGCAATAAAATGGAGGAAGAGACCCATGAATAACGATATGCCGTGCTCTTTTGAAACGTTTATGAGTAATATGAACTACACAATTGAATGCAAATCTCCTGTATGAGTATTTGAAACAGTTGTTGATAATGATGTTGTGCATCTAATCATTGACCAAACTATGAAATACGCCTCACAACACAACATACATAAGTTTAACATTACTCCTTACCCAGAGAGCGCATGTATTGGCAGTTAGACGAAGATACGCACTTACCATTTATTTCCAATAACATGTCTAGAAATCGTTTCCAGGAAATCAAATGCTACTTACATCTTGCTGATAACTCTCGATTAGATTTGAGTGATAGAATAGCGAATATTAGACCGCTGTCCAAAATGTTGTGTTCTTTAAGATCTAATTTTTTATACACCCCATTGTCCCATTGTACTCGTACGAGTACAGGACAAAAAACACTCTTCAAAATTTTTTTTTTTTTTAATTTTCTTAATTTTTTCCCCTTAACTGAACTCTTATAAGCTCGATTTAATAGAAAAACGTGTGAATTTTTTATCAAGATTTTTGTATGACGTACTAAATTCACAATTTTTCATATTTGATAAATACACTGAAATTTATTGTTGAGGGAAAGCTAGCATCTATGCGCATTTTTTATTTAAAAGAAGCTTGGGATCTAATGGGTTAAAGGCAGTTTTTGGACAATGTTTGTTATGATAAATCAGTTGTGTTCGATAAAGTTAACCTGTGTATATATGGGACTATGTATCTTCCAGCTGTCTCCTGTCAAAAATTTAACAAGCTGCGTCAATTAGTATGGTAAACGAAAAACAATAAGTTTTGTGCGCTCATTATAGCCTTTTCACAGTTATCCGCATTTAACATCAATAATTAATTTGCGAAGATGTTGAAATTATCCTATAAGAAATACTGTTACGATTTTTTTATTAAAACTATGACTTGTTTTTTTTTTTTTTTTTTGTCGTTTTGTGTCATATAATTTCCAACATTTTGTTTAGTAATACCTATTTAACTAAGGTGCCCTTCCCTCATAATTATGTTAATTTCTAGCATGATTGATGTTTATCTTTTAACAATATTAACAATAATATATGTAGTTGCGATTTAACTGATCTCAATTATGGAGCCTTTTGCTTAAAAATATTTTTGTCTTTTTTTCGTATGTTCATTTAATTGCATATTCAGAAATATCAAACTCTCATTGGAAAGTAATTACGCAGTTATTATTAAACTCGGGCTTATGCAATTTAGTTTGTTACCTATCCTCTCATCCAAAAAATTCATTATATACGTTAAAGTGGTTGTAAGAGGTTCGACAGATTGAATCGGAAAAATAAATTAAATTAAAAAAAAATTATAATTTGTCCACGTGAAAATGTTACAAGAATTAGCTAAAATATTTAAATTGATGTGTAATTATTCTGTGAAGTCATTTACTTTTTAAAAGGGAATCTTCTGACTTTCCCAAAAAAAGTTTGGTTTTGTTTTTCACGGTGGCCTGAATAGGCTTTTCAAGATCATGCCGTGCGAGGAAGAAGCCATTTTTAAGTTGCTTAGATAAGCTAGAACTGCTGCGCAAAGGATAAGCTCCATTTTGTTAAGTCCACCAAAAAGGGATGTACAACTAAGGTAAATGATTTTTTTTAAGAAGTTTGAAGCGTCATTATCAACAAGGTATGGAATTCGTCTCTAACCTCCAATTAAATTTTTATATATATCGTGCTAAGAATAATAATATAATTTGATTGCTAGAAAATTACCTAAATTTGGCGTAATTCCTTAAAAACTAATTACCCAGTAAAAACTTCGCTTACTTTTTCAAAACGAATAGCTTCTTTAACTCATTATTTAGTAGCTTTCTTCTATAACTACATATATAACAAATTCTCCCAGCGGTAAATATTGAAAGGACCGCAAGTGGCAGGCCTTTTTGAAGGCCTCCGTACTCCTTTCTAAAAGATTCGCTTCGCATAATATCCTGCCTTCAGAAGTATGCCTTCTAGAAGGCATTAACTTCTTTTAAAAAGACCTTCTGAAATATTCAGTACACATTCGCTACTCCCTTCTTTGAGAAGGGAGAAAGGAAGGTGTTCAGTTTTATTTACTTTTTATTTTTAGTGACCTTCCTTACTCCCTTCATTGGGAAGGGATCGAAGTTGTTTTTAAAGGAAGTGTGGAAGGCCTTGCGCCCAATGACAACCTGTGTAAAAAATAAATAAGTATGGAATGCGGCGAGAAGGGCTTCTGACTGCTTGTGACTGCTAAATAAGGCCTTCTATTAGGCCTCTTTACTCATTTTAGTTACCGCTGGGCTATTACTACTTTTTTCTGGATGTATTTAAGTAAAAAATAATGATTTACTTTTAAATGCTTTCATTTGGGGACTTCCCTTGTAAAATTCATTGGTTCTTTCAGTAGAATTGTAAGTAGTGCGTTCATATTTTTCTGATTACTCAACACATTATTTTGTAGGCGAAGTTTGTACCGGGTAATTCAATTAACTTTTGACAGTCTAATATATTTTATGAAAAACCTGTCTAAACGATTTATAAGATTAGTTGCTAAAACCTTAAAATTATATTGCACACTTTCAACTTACACCTGCGATACAATATGGAAAAAAACTTAATTCTAACAATTTCCTCAAATTAATCTATCTATATTCATATGTATGTGACGCGAAAAATAGAATGGGACCTAAGGGTTTTTTTCAGGAGAGCCATTTTATCTTTGTATCTTTGGTATACCATCACTGAGCGTGTTGGTATTGGTCTCCTTTGAAAGCGACACATCTCAACCTTGAAAACGCGCGTAGGTCGTCCCTACCTCTTGTTTTGTGTAGTTGGTTTTTACTGTTCCCTTTACCTTACTGGTCCCTTTTGTCACATATATAAAACAGAATGTGTGTATGTATGTATGTATGGATGTATGTAACGTATGGACTACAAAACGGCTGGGCCGATTTTGATTTTTCAGGGAATCTTCTGGTTTTCGATTTTTGATCTGCGGGCGTGGCAAAATCCAATTTTCATATGGCACCACCAATGACATATACATATATGTATTTTTTTTGTTGCTTTTTTGGTTTTATTTAATTTTTTTTTCAAAATCCGTTGTCATGTTTTTCAAAACGAGATATCAAACTCTTAAATCGGTTATGTATGTTGCGGCATGAAAAAACCCCCAAAAATATAACCCCCCAAAAAAATAATGAAATAACCCCCCAAAAGTTTGTACAGAGAACAACAAAAACGATTTTTGGGGGGCTATTTCATTGTGTATGGGGTGTTATTTAATTTTTTTAATTGGGTGTTACTTCATAAGAAATTATCCCCCAAAAATCAATTTGAAATAAAGTCCCAATATATTTTTTGGGGGGATTATTTCATTTTCAAATTTATAATGAAAACATTTTCGGGCGCAAGGATTTATCCACTTTGGTATACAGAACACCGGCTTCGATAAATAAAGATGCCCTGCATAGCCGGCCTTCGGGCGGGCGCAATGGGTTTCTTCTATATGGTATACCAAACACCGGCTTCGCTAACTAAAGCTTCTTTGCATATCTGGGTCGAGTCGGTATTTGTATACTATAGAGGAGAAAATCCTGGCGCTATGCAGAGAAGCTTTTGTTAGTGAAGCCGGTGTTTGTTATACCATAGATGAAAAAGTCATTGCGCCCGGCCGAATGCCGGCTATGCAGAAAAGCCTTAGTTAGCAAAGCTTGTGCTTGGTATATCATACCATAGCAAAACTGTTTAATTAATTGTATTACATATATTGGGCTCTTATTTCATTTCAGAAATTGGGATTTTATTTCATATGAAATAAGCCCCCAAAAATTAGGCAATTATTTCATTTATGTTTGGGGCGTTATTTCATTTCGTTGGGGGCAAATTTCATTTTCAAAATTGAGGCTTTATTGCACATGAAATAAGGCCCCACGCTTTGGGGGGTTATTTCATTATTTTTTTGGGGGGTTATAATTTGGGGGGTTTAAAAAAAACCTATGTTAATAATGATGCAATATCAAAATTTTAAAACTACCGAAATCCACGGGCTCCGATGATTTCCAACGATTTACCATTCCTCCAATTCCCTTTGCGTCTTGCCTTTGCTATTACCATCAGCAAAGCAGAAGGCCAATCATTGACTATTGCTGGCTTAAGCGGCCAGTTGTATGCGGCTGGCTCCCGATTTGGCACGCCAAAAAATGTATACGTTTTTACACCAAATAAAAAAACAAAAAACATTGTCTAGCGGCTGGCTTAAGATGAAGTAATAAATAAATATAATTTCCAATTTGCCTTAAATACACCATATGTAAGTTATCCTGTAAAACAACTTTATGATAGGTATTCCATGGATTTTTATTTAAAGGCCGTAAATTTTGTAAAAAGCTCAATTTAAATCGTGTGGTAATACAACACTAATACTTGCTTAGGGCCAGCAACGCGGACTGGGTCAGCTAGTGTATAATAATTTTCGTAAAATAATATTTTTTTATGATGATTTAAGTTACATTAAATTAAAATTTAATATTAATAGCTATAAAATCAAATATGAATTTAAAATAATTAACTTTGATTCTTTTTTTCATTTGTTTAAATAAATTAATTTTTTTTCAGTTCTAATTTTCCTATTAAATAACAAAATTACTATTTTTCGATATTTAAATTAATGACAATTTTTCATTTGTGTATTTAAGTTTCTTTTCCATTGTTTATTTTTATTCTTTTGAATATACTTTTTTATATTACTCCATAAAGATTAAAAACATTCCTCAAAATGAAGTACAAGTTGTTTAGTTTTTGAGAAAATAGGCCATTTATTACGAGGTGATAAGTGTTACAACGTTAATATGATAACAAAATTACAAAAACTTGTAATTTCATGGCGTTTTTTACATTTTAAATGGGCTTTTTTTTATATAGCAAATGCTTAAGAGGTATCGTCAAACAATAGAAAATATAGTTAAGCGTGCAAAAAAACGTGGAAATATTGAAAATTTGGCACGAAATGGCCGTCCAAAATTGTTATCAGCCAGAAACGAAAGGAAAATACTTAAAGAAATTCGAGAAAACCTGCATTTATCTGCTCCAAAACTGAATGATAAGCTGAGAGGAACTCTATGAAACAATGTTAGCAACGAAACACTTCGTAGAGTACTACGATCAAACAACTTTAATGCTCGAGTAGCAAGAAATAAAAATTGCTAGTTTCTGAAACAAAGAGAAGTAAGCGATTATCCTTCGCTAATCAATATATAACCAAAGGTTTTGACTTTTGGAAATCTATAATATTTAGCGATGAAAGCAAATTTAATATTTTTGGGTCTGCTGGACGACGCAAGGTTTGGAGAAAGCCGAATGAGTCCCTTCATATAAAAAATATCAAGCCGACAGTAAAACATGGTTGAGGTTCTGTTATGGTTTCGGGCTGTATGTCCGCCTTTGGAGTTGGAAATCTAATCTTTGTGGATGGAATTATGGACAGACATGTTTCATCTGTCAATTCTAAAAGAAAACATTAGCGCTAGTGTTGATAAAATGGGACTTCCAGCAAGAGGTTTTTATTTCCAACAGGTAAACGATCCCAAACAAACAGCCTTAGATGTTAAACTGTGGATTCTTTACAAAACCAAACATTTTCCAACGACTCCTCAAAGCCCGGGCTTGAACCCAATATAAAATGTACGGGTGCATTTGGAGAAAAAGGTTCGTCAACGCCACATATCTTCGAAAACTACTTGGAAACAAGTTTTGCTACAAGAATGCAGAAAAATACTTCGAGACAAGTGCCAAAAATTGGTGGAATCTATACCACGACGGTTAGCTTCAGTTTCTAAAAACAACGAATATGCCACAAAGTATTAACTGTGACATACCATTGTTACATATACGGTAAAAATACGTGGTATTTTTTGAAAGCAAAATACTTTTGTGACCTTAAAAATTCACTATATTCTTCTAAAATCTCGTATAAAGAGTATAATAATTAAGATGTTCAAAATTTTTTTTTATAATTTAATTCTTTGTCTTTCTCCAAACACGTTAATAAAAGGAAATTCCTGTTTAATATAATAAATAAATGGATGTCAACCAAGTTTCTTCTAAAAAGCTTATTTTTCTTATAAGCAAAATAATTATGAGAGTCACTGTATGTATATTTCTTTCTTAATTTAAATACTAATTGCAAAATCATGTTTGACATTATGTACCATATCACATTGAACATTCATACGACAACAACATTATGTACTGCTATGTATATGCTGGGCCCAACATCAAAGAGACATCGTGAATTGGAACAACTAAGTGATCAATGATTATGTTAGTAATTTTATTTTTATTTTTATAAAAAATAAGGAAAAAAACTCTTATTGCTTATTTTATTTTTGTCCGTCAGTCCGCTTTCTATTTTGTCCCAATCATATACAGTTTGTTTTTTTTTTTTCTCTTACCCATTATAATTACTCTTTAAGTAAGAATATTTTTTAAGCATGAAAATTTTTTTAATGAGTATACATAAGAGTACTACTACCTGTAATTTTTTATTTTGGTTTTGTTTACATTTCCAGCCATGTCACAGAGTACAATTCCGTTCGGAAACGGAATTCATTCCGTATGTTGGTGGTTCAGAAAATGACGAAAAAATGTTTCGCAATGAAACCATTTTTGTTTTCATGAACGGTATGGGAGTTGTCTGTATCTGAAAGGCCATAAAACTATCAAAATACACTTTCCATCAACAAACAAATATGTTTTCTTCAATTCCGAACGGAATTGTACTCTGTGACATGGCCCTTCATATTTCTTTTGTTATTTTCTGGAATAAAATTATGAATGAATTTTTGTTGTAAAATGAATCATTAATTTCTTTTTTTTTAATGGGAACGATAGCCAAAACAAAATGTTACTATAGTTAATACAAGGTTGTTTTTAAGGGACAGATTTATAATTAGGGGTATTCTTTCTGTCACGGTGTTTATTGGGTGGGATAATTGTAACCTATGGCGAGTCACCTAAGCATAAATTCGTGTTTGTTAAATTTGATATCTTTTTTTAAATTCGATTTCCTTGTAGTTTTTATACATACTCTGGTATTTTATTTGGGATGAAATATGTATTTTTATATGATTACGCGATTGGAATTCGGGTTAAGAACTACTTATACCAAGGACCTAGCGGGAAAATCTTGTTTATGCCCTCAACCATTATTTTCACTTTGGTAAGACAAACTATGTATTTAGATCCAATTTAAATTATTAATAGATGTTAGCCGCTCGTAACAATACATAGAGCTAACAATTTAAAATTTTCACCATCTTAACAACATTTTAATATCTCATGGTATTTCATTATTATTTTAGTGCCATCAGAAGAAAAGTGGCAATAAATTATATTATTATTGTGGCATAACTGATGGCATTTGCTGTGAAATCAGCGTTAACATTTCTCAAGTTTTTCCGTTTCGCAAGCCTTATTTTGCTTAAAAAAATTATAGTATGAAACAAAATTAATTCTAAATAGATTTTAAAAATTTGGCACTAGTAAACAAAGAGCCAATCCCACGATGTCACACGGTAACGTTCGCATAGAAAATGACATTGAAAACAAAAACAAAATTTTAGAAATTGTTTTTGTTTTAAATTTTATTATTTTTTTTAAGGAAATATTGGACAAAGAATATTAAGCTCAAAGAAGACTACGTTGAAAAATAAAATGATTTTGTAGTCAAACACCGGGGGGCTAATTCTGGCAATCATGATCGAATACATTTTCGATTCGAATGCAATTCTTGCAGTCGATAATGAACGAATCAAAATTAGTTTTACAGAATTGTAAAGGATTTATGCAAGGTCCTATAAAATTGCTTCCGAATCCAAAAAGTATTAGATCACGACTGCCAGAATTAGCCCTATAAGTACTACTGTAAACTTTACGGACTTTAAAATCCTCCGCCCTCGTATCCATTTTCATATGATGCAATACGACTTCTTATTCTGGTGTTCAAATATAATGCAAAAACATGGTCATCGATGGTAGGTCAATTCTCTTGCTGCTAATGCTTAAGGAGGTTTTTTTTTTTTTGTTTGGCAACAATCAATAACTTCGTGTATGTAAATGTATTTCCAATTCATCACCTTTACAATTTTTTGGCAGCCGTATTCTGTAACATGCTTAGCTTAAGCTTAATCTCGGTCGCTAAAATGCCTAAGAGAATGCAAAAATTAAAATTTTTAGCGATGACATTAAGAGCCAAAATTGCTGCGAATTTAATTTTTATGGCATTGTTAAATCTAGCAATGCACGTTACAGTATTATTCGTATCCAAAAATCGTTAAATTTTTTGTAATAGATATTTCTTTAAATGACTAATTCCGACGATACAATATATGAGTTGAGAGCTCAAGTCTGGCACTGTACAGTAGAGCGGAGCAGTCTGTCCGTCTTCTGAAAACACGCTAACCTTTGAAAAACTCAAAAGAAAATAAAAATAATGGTATTAAATTGCTTTTAGTTGTCCTATGCAGTTCGGGATTGAAATCCCTCAACATTGTTAAATTACACGCAGAGAAAAAACATGTTTAAATAAAATTTGTTAACATTGTCGCCAACAACCATAGTATGACAAAATCAGTCCTCCATCACCAATCCACAATCGTATTATGGCTGCCTCTAATCATGTTATGGTTTAATATGACAATAATTTGTTTTGAAATTGACAATAGCAAATTCCTCTTTTTTTCCAAGAGCAACATGCTATGATTGAAAACCAACCATGCTATTATAATATATATAATATATTTGTTCCTTTTACTCCTGCAAGGAGTATAGGGCCGCTATTAGTTAAACATATTTTAGTTAAAAATAGTTAACCATAACAAGTATGAAGGCAACCATAATATGGTTGTGGCTTCTTGATGGAGGACTTATTTAACCATAATATACTTGTTGGTGGCAATATAATGGTTAAAATAAACATAATATGTTTAGAATTTTTTTTTTAAATAGTTTTGTTGAAGGTTACCATATTGAAACATGTTTTTTTCTCTCACCCTTAAAACTATATAAATAAACCCAAATCTTTAAAACGTACATACATTTACAAATTAAATAATATTATATAATTTTTCTTTATATTGTTCATTCCAGACATTAATTTTACCATGAAACTCAAGAGAAATTTTCATTTGCCTACACGCTCATTCATAAATGAAATATAACTGATTTCCATTTCATTTTCACCTTCTTTCCATCGGTAAGAACAACACGGATATGCAAATTGCAACAAGTTGCAATGACTACATGGCTTAAGCTGCTTTTATCATTCTTTAACATATTGAAATATTTTTCAATTAAGAAACTGCTTTCATAAATCCCCGTAGGCAATGGAATGATATTTCAGTTGTTTGTCCATCGATAACATTTTAATTGAATAAAAGATGTTTTTTTATTTTATTTCTTATTTCTTTGTTTTAAAATGGTGGTAACTAAAAGAAGCGATTGGATAAGAAATCATGTCAAAAAATTCCGGTATTCTTATAGATGAATTTTATTTCAAATTGTTTTTATTTTAAATGGAAAGTATCTTTTCGCAGTACCGAGCCACCCCGCAGGAGTGATTGACAAAATTTTTCACGTCGTATGTAACATTGAAGTCTATTCTGCTTCGACTCCTTAAGGCAATGTCCCAATCAAAATTTTTCTTATTTTGCAGTTAAGTAAGTCAACGAATTCTTTACAAATTTTTTAAGAAGATAACATTTAACGGAGTACTTCATTTCAAACGAATCAAATTTATAAGGAAAAATATAAAAGATTAACTATTATAGCCTTTTTACACTGATCAACTTCTAACATCTACCATAAATTTGCGAAGAAGTTAACATCTTTGAATAAGAAATACGCAGGCCTAAAAACCAACATCATTAAAACATATTCCTATCTCATTCTATTCCATTCTACATTTTTCGATTATTATTTATTCACTGACAAAAAGACGTTTGTTTTTAAAGCAGAGTGTTTTTTGACAGGTAGATAGGTAGGTAGGTAGGTAGGTAGAAAGGCTGATGTTAAGTTTTCTTCACACCTTCACTCAGAAACCAATATGGTCCATTGTGACGCCTTATTTAGGAATAGACAAGTGATAAAAGGAAAGTAGATGAAATAAAGAACGACAGCATGAGATTCGAAAGACAGATAGTAAAAGAAAGTAACAGGCCAAACCAAAATTCGCCCAACGTACGGCCAGCACCCTGTCTCCTCTCGCGCAGCCAGGTCATCCCCATTACGAATCCTATTAGACCCTCGAGTCTACACCCCGAGACATCCTCTAACTGCCCAGCCACCTCAGCCTGCTGCCCTGAAGCCTGGGACAGTGGCACAGAATGTGCTCAACTGTCTCCAGCTCCTCTGGGTCCTCACACAATCTGCACACATCCGACACATACAGTGGCCCGTGATAACCCCTATCATGCTCACACACAGACCTACTCCTGCCCAGCAGCGACTCCGAATCGGATTTCCTAAGCACCGGCCACAGTGCCCCTGATACCCGGCAGTCCATTCGGTTCCCGCAGGCCCGGTTGGTTGCGCCCAGAATCCATTCCCTGATCCATCCAAAGAAGCCCATTTGATGCCTAACTGACTCCGCCCGAAATCTACCCTAATGCTCACATAATCAGTATAGGTGATCCCAGGCAGAAGCCCCCAGCCTCAATCTCCATCCATTCCTCATCAATTCTAACTCCCGCATCCTAAGAAGGCTCCTGGCTGCCATTCCCATCACATACTGCTCAGTAGGCAGAAGATGCAGAATAATATCCAGGGCCACTTAAGGAGCACTTCTCATGGCACCTGTCATGCCGATTGAAGCACACCTCTGAGCCTTAGACAGAAGGTTCCTTCGACTATCCAATCTCATTGACTCCCACCAAACACGTCATCCATATGTAAGAATGGGTGTAACCACCGAAGTAAACAGCCATCCCATTACTGACAGCCGCAGACCCCAACTCTTACCTATTGATGATCTGCAAGCATAGTAGGCATTAAGACCCCTCTTAAGGCTCTTCTGAGCGTTCTTGCCCCACGACAGCTTGCTCTCCAGAAATACTCCCAGATACTTAGCACTATACTGGTAGCCTAAAATTATCCACGTTGTACCTCCTTGTAAAAAGAACCAGCTCCGTCTTTCCCGGGCTAACTCAAAATTCCTTATCACTAGCCCATGCCGACAGTTCGCCCAACGCTTCTCGCATGACTTCGCTTATTGTCGGCAGAAGCTTTTCCGACACCAATATCACTACATCATCCGCGTAGGCCACAACTTACCGACCCATTCTGTCAAAAAGTCTCAGAACGACATTGACGGCCAAGAGCCATAATAAGGGAGAGAGAACTCCCCCCTGTGGGGTCCCCCTAGTCACCAGTCTCCCTACACGTTCATTTCCCCAGTCCGAGTGAATAACCCTACTACCAAGCATTCTAGTTATCCATTCGACCAGGAACCCCCAGATCAACCAGTGCCTGCCTAATAGCCTCTATGTCCAGGAATGCCGCCAAGGTGTAATCCTTGTTTTGCAATCCTCGCTCCACATACCCCACCACATCATGAAGCGCACTCTCAACAGATCTACCCTTAGGATAGGCGTGTTGAGTGCCGCTGATGATGCCGGCGTCAATCTTCGTCCTCAGATATATATCCATCAGTCATTCCAACGTCTTCAAAAGAAAAGACGATAAGCTGATTGGTCTAAAGACCTTGGGATTAGAGTGACCGTCTTAGGTATAAAAATTACGCCGACCTCCCTCCACCCTCTAGGTATGTACCCATTCAGCACACATACCCTAACCAGCTCCATCAACAACAGGAGTGATGATTTCCCGATATTCTGTAACATCGCCGGAAAGATACCACCATCTGGTCCCGCCGATTTGTAAGACCCAAAGGTATTAACCGCCCATGTTACCTTATCCAAGGTGATGATTTCCCCCTCCGTTTTCATTTCCCCACCGCCTGAGGCCGACCCTGAGAAGGGGTCTTCACCCACATCCTGTTCCCCTAACCCAGGATCCACACACCCCAGAAAGTGAGTCTCCATAAGCAGACAGAAAGATTCAGGGCCCGATTCCGTCCATGAGTTGTCCGGTCTCTGAATAAATCCAGGGTCTACCGGGTCCTTGGACAAAATTCTCCTGAATCTAGTTGTCTCATTTACAGATTCCACTGACTCGCTAAACTTAATCAACGAGTCCTTTATCGCTTTTCTAATTTATACTTATACTTCCTGTAACTCAATCTAAATTTACTCCAATCCTCTTCCCTATGCGTATACTTCGCCCTATTGAACAGCCTTCTGACAGTAGACCTTAGAGTCCTCAACTCATCTGTCCACCATCTTGGCTGTGTACGTCTGCCCGGAAAATTTAATGGAGGTGGAGGAATCCATACCGTGACTACCGGCCTTAATGGCAATTCAGAAACGAGTATGACGTCCAATCTGGCTTCAGGACAAGCGCTGCCATACCTGCCGATTGCAGCCTTTAAAAAGTCAAAGGTTTTTGGATTGCAGCAACTGACAGTTTTGACACCTCTTATTCAGTCAGCGTCTTTGAACGATACTTCGTCCGACCTTCCTTTGACGCTAAAGATTTCATCGAGTAGCTTGTTTTCTAGCACCTGCCATTTCTCGACACTGATCCTTCCATCGGGATCCATACGATCAATGACAGCCGCTAGAATATCGTCCTTACCTGACGACTCCCTTAGCTTCCTTGACGTGGAGGGTTGGTCCTCTCTGGGGCCAGTCCTCTTAGTGATCTCCTTTCGGGGTCATTACCAGACCAAACTCTCTTAAATACCCCCTTATTGGGGGCCTTAGCAGAGCTCTGTCGGCGATCACCCGAATTTCCTGCATATGTTGACTGATTTGTAGAACAAGCGCTTTTGTGACTTCCCTCGGGGGGGCACTCTCGGAGATTATCAAGACTTTACCAGACCTCATCGCGCAACTAGTGGTGGGTAATAAGTCCACAGGCTTGGTTCCCTTATCTGTGACCGTACTGTCACGTTTAAGAGGACCAGGTGTTGATTCCTTACCCTCCTTTTGATTTTCCGTCTTGGAGGATTCGTCAGCAGCGGTTGCTGAGGGTTCGTTGTCTTTACTGACAACATTTGAGCCCTCAGCAGCCCTTGTTGTGTATCCCGCAGGATAGGGAATGCGTAGGATATCACCGACAGATCCGTGTTCACCAGGACCTGGTGTTCGCTTAAGGGTTAATATGTTTGTATATATTTTTTCAGTTGACTTCATTGCATGCTTGTTTTACTTATTTTGCTTCTATTTGTGTTTTACGTCGCTATGCAATATGTTTGGTTGATATCTGCATGAGATTTAAACCAATTTGTAGTCATTTGAAAAATACTTAATTTATAGTTAGTGTTTTTTGCAACTGACTATTTTATTTACTACAGGGTGGTTATAGAAGTTGTTGTAATAGTAGTTATCGAAGAAAGCTACTAAATAATGAGTGAAAGAAGCTATATTTTGAAGCTATCGAAGTTTTTACTGGGATTTGTTCAACAATAGTGTATTAAGTCAACCTTCTTATATTTTCACTTTTTGGAAGAAATCGTCACGTTATGTTCATATCTACCCGCTGATAAAATATCGTGCCATTTTGTCTACTTTTTTGGTCAACGGTTAGTTTTACATTATTTTCCATATGTCTTTAATGTAAAATTTAAAATTTGTTTGCTTCTACTTCTTATCTTTTAATTTTCCCAATAACGTTTTATCATTTTGCGGAGCACTAATGGTACATTTGAAAAACTAAGCGCACAATTGTGAGCTACGCAATAAGACATACACAGGTGCGGTAAAGTAAGCAAAGGAACTCTTAATAAGTTTTATAAAAGAAAAAAGAAAATTTCGAGTGCCACGGCATTCCGTTACTATGAAGCAGGTTTGTAAGGGAGAATACTAAAAAATAACTTCTTTTACATGCATTGAATAAATCGCTTTTGTGTCAAAAATTTACTGTGTCAAAAATGTATGCCTTCGGTAAGCGAGATGGTAAGCGAAACTCTTCAATTTCGCCCTTACTAAACTGCTTCTTTGAAGCTCAATTTTTATTGGGTTCCCCTTAAAACAGTATTGTATTTACTTGTGAGTAATGATGCAATTTTTTCCAAAAGTATGAAAATTTTTCGATATACAGATACCGAACAGGCAGAAAGATAAGCCAAAAAGGCAAAACGTGGTCCCCACAAAGAGAGCCAACTAGCCAGCAAAATACTACGATATTGTCTGAAAATTTCTTCCAAAAATCATCAGTCAAAAATCAATAAGTTTTGACGCATGCGGAATTTTATTATGAGTAAAAAAAGCGGTTTTGCCGTTATTGCTGTTTCCTTCACCTTGCTTTGGCTGTTAGAAAATTAGGCCAATTTCTAGTGGCCAATTTTACCAATTCTATTTAAATAATTATTCATATTTAAATATAGTTTTTATACCCACACCACAATACTGGAGAGGGTATTATGCATTTGTGCTGATGTGTGTAACGCCTTAAAATATTGGTCCTAGACCCACCTTAAAGTATACCGATCGACTCAGAATCATTTTCTGAGTCGAACTAACGATGTCCCTCCGGCTGGCAGGCTGGCAGGCTGGCTAGCTGGCTGTCCATGTAACCTTGTGCGCAAAGTACAGGTCGCAATTTTGGAGATAATTTGATAAAATTTAGGACATAGGTTCTTATTGACTCAAGGACCAAGCCTATTGAAAATGGGCCAAATCGTAGTACCACGAGGAAAGATAGGGGGAAATTTCTTCCTCTCAGAAACTATCAAACCGATTTTAATAAAATTTAAAACTAACATAGAACCATATCTTCATGGACACAAAAGGGATGTATTTTTTAAAAAATAAGACCACGAGGGGAGATAGGGCCAATTTCTGCCTCTCAAACCGATTTTAATGAAATTCAAAACATAAATAGATCCATATCTATATAGACACATAAGCTGTACAGTTTTTCAAAAATAGGACCACAAGGGGAGGTAGGAGGCAATTTCTGCCCCTCACAAACTTTTAACCCGATTTTAATAAGTTTTATAAACATAGATAAATCCATATTTATATGGACATATAAGCATGATGTGTTTTTTAATACTGTGGTGTAGGGTATCATATGGTCGGGCTTGACCGACTATACTTTCTTACTTGTTCATATTACTTTATTTTTATTTTATATTAAAAACGAATTTTAAACTAAAATTTATTTTTAAATAAATTGGTGAAATTGGCCATAAGTAATTTTGTTGTATTAAAGTTTTGTTTTGATAACGCTTAGCTTGGTAGTCGAAATTTTTCCAAATAGTTTTTCATTTTAGACCAAAATCTAGATCATAGCCCAATTTAAGTTAGGCGAATTCTGGTGTTAAGTGGGGATTATCCATATTTGCAAGCTTCTTCAAAAAACTTGTCTTCTGATGGAGTTTTTTTTTATATATACTTTTGTAAGTTTAATGCAATTCGAGGAAGATTTAGTTTTTGTAAGGGCCTGTGCAACCTCTCCGTCAATCAAAGTTAGAAGCATTTTATAATTTATTTTGAGTTTTTGGCCAGCAAAATCAAGCTAATTAATTTGTTCTCTCATTAAAGATACTTCTTCTATCATCACATCTTTTGTTTCCTTTTTAAAAGTAAACTTACTTAGTCTGTACAGTTTCGTTGAAGAAGGTACTTTGTTCTTCTATATATCGAGTTCTGTAGATGTTGGGGTATTCAAACGATTAACCGTTGTTCGAATAATCGAAACATTTTGGGCGATTAACCGTTCGCATAATCAAAAATTGCTTATTTTCGATTAACGAGTAATTTATGTCGATTAATTGATTAATCGAAAATTGTTTTTTTCACAGTATACGTTTTTTTCTTTCTTTTATGTAAAAAAAACAAGCCGGTACGTTTTAGATATCCTTTTGTTGTTTCTGTACTCAGTTACATTTCCTTCGAGTAACAATTTTTTAAAATATAGAACAAAGACTGGGAGTTATTTATTTTTTGGAATGTTTAGTACAGACTTTTACCACAAGGATTCAGATGAAGAAAATGGTTTGAGACGAATTAAAACAACCTTCTACCAGACCTTAACAAGACTATTGAAATTGCTAAAAAATCAATAAGAGATGCAATTGGTATAATGGAAGACTTCTAATTTTTAGAAAAAAACAAGAAAAAGAACCGATAAATTGGATATGCTTCGTAACGCTTTGCTCTCAATCTCTCCAACGCCAACAATAAGTGAAAAAATCTTTTCTAAATCAAGTTTCATCGAAACAAAAGAAAGGAATCGAAATATAAACAAGCATTTAAACTGTTTTCTATTAGCTTTAATTTTGGTGCTATTCTTATTTAAAAAGTTTTTTTTCTCTTATTACATGAAGTACCTTTTGTAAAATTGTTGTTACTTTTTTAATAAAATTATTTAAAATTGATTAAGCTTGAGGTCTTTTTATAAAAAATGATATTATATTTTATTATTTCTCAATATTTCGCTAACCTTTGGTTAGCATCTTCAGGAAATTAACAAAATTTTTATATAAAAATAATAAAAAACAATAACAAAATTAGGAAAAAAATTTTTCAAATTGAAAAACCTACTTGTCATAAAAATTTTCAAAAGCCATAATAACAAAAAATTAAATATAACTAAAGTATAAGAATTCTTATAAACCGAAAAATTTCCTTATTTATAAATCTAATTCAAAAACCATATTTACAATAATATAAAACATTTTGACTAAAGAAAATTCCTATAACATATAAACATTTTAAACTAAACTTATTTTTATCTTACATACATATAGAAAAATTTTTAATTAAATTTATCTTCATTCTTACAAATGTATCCGTTTATCGTGACCTAAGTACAAGAAGGTCCTAATTTTCATGCAATTTAGGTGCAAATTAAACCCTCTTGTTCCAAGGCTACGATAGATATATTTATATTATATCTAATCTTCTATCTCTTAATAACTAAATTCTTATAGTTATTCGCTATATGTTCTGTGTCTGCTTTAAAATTTATTCTCTGTGCAATTGGTGTATTAATTATGTGTAACATTTTAAAATTTAAATAAAAATCTCAATGAAATGTTTAAGAACCAAGTTTTATTAATTACACTGGCCGTCAAAAAAATCGTTTTAAATAAAAATATATGAAAAACAAAGATACTACTGCGCTAAATTCAAATCCGTTTTCAGTTTTTCTCTATCATGTTTTATGGGCTAGACTTATATTTTGACCGAAATAAGGCATTTATGCTACATACATTTTATCATAACTTGCGAACGATATTGATCTTTTACAAATATTTATTTTCAAACTTATTTCTTAATTAATTTTTCCATGCAAATAAGGCCAAAGGCGCTAAATTGGCAACTCTGTGCATACGACAAAAATCAGCGAATAGTTTGCAAATGCGAAACCGAATATTCGCCTCACTCATATTGTGTGATGTTCGAGAATGCAACAATTGTATAAATTATAATTTAGTTGATTTATCATTTATCAAATTTAGCGCTCTTTTTTAAAAAGCGCTAACGAAAAAATATGCGCCTTTTCGACAGTTAAAAAGCGCTAAATCTAGCGCCAAAGGCGCTAAATTGGCAACTCTGTAATGGGGCATGATGTTAGTGTTTTATCATTCTTTAAGATGTACAACGGGTAAGTAAATCAATCATAATAATTTTTTCTTTCTAATTTCTATTTTGGTTTTTTTTCAAGCACAAATTGGAGATAAAATCAACTTTATAATACTCGAATCAAGCGAATTTTGAGATTGATTCAATCTTAGTTTTACTTAAATCAATCTCATTTTCGGATTACTTCAAATACGAAATCGGGATTGAATATGGCTAATTTAAGTATTTTGGGATTGAAAATCCGTACTTGAATCAATCTTTCTGTACTTGATTCAACAAAATCCTTACTCACCGTACTTTCAATCCCGCTTCGGGTTGATTTGAGTACGTTTGGATTAATTTTTCTTTTGAGTATAAGCAATACAGTACTTTTCGCTTATAGTCCACTACTCTAGTTGCACAACTTTTGTGGACTATAAGCGAATTTGGACTATAACCGATTTTTTTTATAAGCCATTTTATGGATAATAAGTGAAATCTATTATAATCCACATTTTGGACTATATAAATATTATTTTCTTCAATAAAACCATTATTTTTAAACAAAAGAAAAGTTTATTTAAAACATAACCAAATATGGATTTAATTGAAATAAATTGTTACAAAAAAAATAGTTGCGAGAAAGGGAAATAAAAACATTTTGCCTGTTGATTAAAAAATATAAAAAACAGAGTGGACTATAAGCGACCATTTTTGCATAAAGAATTATAAATGCGTGCTAAGAAAATGTGGCTTTTTAACGAAAATGGACTAAAAGCGAAATGGACCTTAGAACAAATAATTTGTATGAAATTCGAAAAAATGTGCAAGTGAATATGACAGTTTTGGCTTTAATCCGTTTTTGGCCTTTATCCGGAATGGACTATAAGCGAAAAGTACTGTAATACTTTTCATTGGATCAGGGTTGCATTTTATTTCATGTGTGAGTGTTTATAATTTGTTTAATGGTGTGTACATAAACTATCATTTTAAATTAGATTTTTGACAGTCACAACAAAACTCGTTATATTTCTATCTCACAAAGTATTATGGAATACGTTAGCCTTGTGAGATAGTGTAATCTAGCCTTTAGCCACACTTTAAGTATATATTTCTGTTCTCAGTAATACTCCAAAAATATATCAATGTGTGTGTTTGCCGAGATCTGCTCTAGATTAAACATTTTACGCACTAACAAACATCGGCACGGACGCATAAAACCCCCGCCACTAATTGTTTTCCAAAAACTCAAATTCCAAATTATATTTTGCTAATTTGCAATAAATGTTAAGTTTTTACATTTTTAAAAAAATCTTTACAAACTAATACTTTTTAACAACAAATATCTATAAGATTTATTAAAAAGAATTAAAAATAAACATTTATATTTTGTGATAAAATTGTTTCCAGCCTGTCATATCATTCTGCACCACAACTGGTTTGTAGGACAAATTGCCCCACATTAAATGCAACTGCAAAACTGTCAACAGTTTAAAAACTATGACACACATTTTAATGTTAAACACAAAAAAAAAAAATTAAAATAAAAAGTTGTACAACATTTCAAAACACACGCACTCGCACTCATGAACTTGTTGTTGTGGCAGTCTGTGTCATCTACTCGGAATATGTGAAAAACTTTTCATTTTCTCTAACCCCTTCTGGTTAAAGGAAAATGTTCGTTTACAAAAAAATAAGAACAACTTAAACAAATTTCCTGTTTTACACAAGTTGGGCTTCTTTTAATGAAATGAAATTGTTTATTTTTAAAAAGGCACGTATTTAAAAAGTCACTACAAGCGAAAAAAATTGTTTTAATGTGAAAAACTGAAAAGAATTATTGTTGCAGTGAAAATAAATACAAAAAGACAATCAAGATTCTCCTCTTTAACTTTAGAAAAAAAAACTTTTTTTCGTTCAAAAACATCTGAAAACAGTCGCGATTCTTATGGGTTAAATACGACCACTAGCTACTGTTCCGTTTACATACTAAACTATATTTTTTTTTATTTTACAACTCATAAGCCATTGTGTGTTGTCTGGAAATGCGTTTTATGTGTAAAACCAAATAACACTACCATATTCATGTGGCTTTTGGATCAATGTTGCAACCCACATTTGCTCAGAACATGTTTAACTATGCAGCAAATATACGAATGGTTCGTAACAGCGGTAAAAGTTGTTGAACAATTTGTAATTCTTAACAAGTAAGAACCAAGTACACACAGAAAAAATACCAATGTTAAAATAACATGGCGAAATGTTGATTGAGAATCATGGTAAATTTCTGCAAAGGTATGCCCTTCCTTAAATAACGTTTATTTAATATTATTCACTGTTAAAATAACATTGTTCAATATTGAATCCATAAAAACCTGTTTTATATTAAAATCAAAAGTTTATCTTGTTAAATTAACATGCATACACACTTAAGTATGAACATTTTTTATTTTCATGTTTAAAATATGTTATTAAAAGAAGACAATTCCCGTATTCTTTTAATTAAAATTATTTAGTTAAATAGTACATCAAGTGTTCAAAGTAGAATGATGACGAAAGCCATATCGGGCCATTCTGCTGATGTTTCTGTTTCACAAAATAAGTGAATCATGTGTTACAGGGGAAAGTGTTTTGAATTATTCTTAAATAAATGCATATGTTGTCTTCACACTGTTATATCATACTCCAACCAATTTGATTCTACATCAAATTCATGTTGTTTCAACTTGAAATAACATTCATTCAACGATTCATTCATTCAATGATTAGGATTGTTATTTCAATATAAATGACATTTTGCTTTAACTTTGTTAAATTTACATGAATTAAAGTTATTTTAAAAGAAAAAAATGTTGTTCGCAAGTTACTGTAAAATCATGTTCAATTAACATGAAACAACAATGAAGCAAAAACACTACTGACAAATCTAAAATCAACCTTGTTTTGAACGAATTTACATTGATTTTTCTCCGTGTGTATACGTATTGTGTATTTTCCAAAAGTAAGGAACTTAAAAATTAAATTTTGCATTAAAATTAATCATGTTTAATAAAGTATGTAAAAATTATTTACTTGTCTGCTTTAGTTCGCAGCAGATATTGCAACAGAGTCATGACAGTCTAAATCAACTTTGGTTCAAAATAAGGAAAAAAAAACAGCTCTATGGGCTAAATTGAGAACTCCATAATTTCTTATCCAATATATGTACTGAAGACCTTTTAGAACATACTAACCAATAACTATCCGTTGAGAATTTGTACTTTTTATACCCTACACCACCACTAGTGGTGAATGAAGGTATACTTAGTTTGTCATTCCGTGTGACTTTTTTTATTATATATCTAAGACCCTATAAAGTATATGTTTATTAGGGTGTTACAAGAAATCATTAATAGATTTTCCACCGGCGCAACTCCTTAATATATGCCAATAGCATAGAAAATGCGATTGATAAAGTTTCAGCCCAAGCGGATAACGTTAACATGTACCTCATTGAGAATAAATTAAGGAAAAACAGCGATTTTTCAATTAAATTCGTATTTCTTTGCCTTTATAACCGAAACCGTTCATTCTAGGAACCTGAGTCGAGTCTTGTTTTATAGGAAATTTTAAGGACAAAGAAATACGAATTTTAGTGAAAAATCACTGTTTTCCCCTAGTTTATGCTCAGTGAGGCACGTGTTGGCGTTATCCGGCTTATTGGGCTTAAACTTTGTCAATTTTCTAGGCTATTGGCACATTTAAGAGGAGAGCACCAAAAGATAGCCCCCAAAAAAAAATTTACCATATCGTGTAACGACCCTAATAGGGTGGTTACCAGAAATCAATGCTGGATTTTCCGTCGGGCAAACCTCTAATAGAATAAGAAATTAATGTTGATTTTTCCGCCAGAGCAACCCCCTAATATGTGCCAGTAGGATAGAAAATGCGATTGATGAAGTTTCAGCCTAATCGGATAACGCTAACATGTGTCTCATTGAGCATTAATTAAGAAAAACAGCGATTTTTCGCTTAAATTCGTACTTCTTTATCTTTATAACCGAAACCATTCATTCTAGGAACCTGAGTCGAGTCTTGTTTGATAGGAAATTTTATTCTAAGTATAATTTTGACTTTGATAGTTTTGTTCCTTTACAAATAGATAAAGAGATATTTAGCATTAAATAAGTACAAAGAAATACGATTTTCCACTAAAATTTGTTTTTCCTTAAATTATGCTCAATGAGGCACGCGTTAGCGTTATTCGATTGGGCTGAAACTTTGTCAATCGTATTTTCTATCTGGCTCATATCAGGGGGTTGCTCTGGCGGAAAAATCAACATAAATTTCTTGAAACCACCGTAATGTTTATATTCTGGCTCCATGAGTAATTTTAAGTCGCTTTAGCCATGTCCATCTGTCTGTCTATCAGCCTAACCGTCTGTCCTTCCATTGAAAACACGCTCACTTTGGAAAAACCTAAAATAAATGAAAAAACTTGGTGTCAAATTTCTTGTAGTTATCTTTAGCAATTTGGTATTAAAAGCGATCAAAAGCGGTTCAGTAGGTTCATGTGGAGCCAACACCCAACCAAATTGATTATTTTATAACAAAAACTAACATAAATGGTGAAACAATTTATGGAATGATAACAGATTTTGCAAATTCATTTTATTCGACTGGAAATCACACTGCAAAATTCCGTGAAGATCGGTTCATAAATTATCCTAGGCCCCATAAAAACCCTACTCTCGGAAAACCGCTTAGTACGCATTAAACCGTAATAAACAATGCTATCATTATAAAAATTTGGTCACAGTTTTATAGGACTAGAAGTCATACTGTCAAATTTCGTGCACATCGGTCCATAATTTAAAGCCCACTCTGGTAAATTAATTAAATAAGCCTAAAACCGCAGCAGATGTCGATATTGCGGTAAAATTTCTTCCATCTTAGCTTCATATGGCCAGAAAAGATGTCAAGCAATTTTGTGATACACGGTCCATAATTTACCTTAGATCCCATATTTACCACCCTTCTGAAATTTACTGTAAACGCTGAAACTAATTTCACTGCTGTATTGAAACTTATGTTTTTTAATACCGGATATCACTCTGCAGAATTTTGGGATGATTGGTCCATAACTTACCATGGCTCCAATATAAATTTCCCTCCTAAAATCATTTAAGTTCGGCATAAACTGTCACCCGTCATGATATTCACCAAAATTTTACTCGTAATTCTCCACGATTTAAATGAATTAAAGCAAAATACCTTACAACTATACACCAAAAGACCCATTCAAAAGAACGGACAGAAGCGATGTTCTCTTAAAGAAGTCAATGCTCCTTTGAAACTCAACCAGGTAACAGTGTCCGGCAAAAGAGGATGCCCCTACAAGAATGGTGAACATTAAGCAAGGTTACACTGTGCCTTTTTATTTTCTAAATTAAAAAAAAAAAAAAAAATTAGAACATCCATCATGCTTGTAACTAAAAGCGGGCCAATTGATATTCGGTAATTTTTGTACAAATAAGACTGTAAATGGGAATATCTGCATTTCGTAAACTTTTTGTTTATTTCAGAAATTTCTAAATATTGTTAAAGTTGAAAGTATTGTTGCAAAATTTGAGTTATCTAAGAATTATTTATATTTAAAGTTGTCTTGTAAATTTAAACTTATTTCGTATTAGTTTAAGTTGTTATTTACTCCACTGTATTGTAGAGTTTAGATTTAATTGTAAAATTTCAAATTCGAACAGAATACTTTGGAATCGACTAGAAGGTTCTTAAATCTACTGCTCTACAACTTCTATCGGTTGTGAATTTCGATTTCGAACAGAATATTTTGGAATCGACTAGAAGGTTCTTAAATCTACTGCTCTACAACTTCTATCGGTTGTGAGCTATAAATGTAAATAGTTAAGTTTGGTTTGTTTTGATATATTAAAAGCTTTGGTCGTTACTAACAATATTAGATAAACTTTAAGTGGAATAAGTGGTTATAATGGTCTCTCAGAATACCCTAACCTAAGATCAGGGCAAATTGAAATATCACAGAGAAAGTGAAATATCGTCTTTATTCCGACAACTACAACAATAACCATAATGTTTTAGGCCCAGTCACATTGCATTGGTCCTTATCAGCCAGTGCCGCGTAATGAAAGATGTTACTGTTTTAATTAAGTTTCTGACAATCCTCAGTAGCACATTGGTCTTCCCCATCATATCTAGGCCATAAGGTTCCGGACATAGAACAACTTGAAATTTTTCATCAGTCTGCTTATTTATTTTAGCTAAGAACGTGTGAATTGCTTATCATGAATTGATTTTTTTACGAATGCATCTGCAAGGTTTGTGATTAAAATGTGAAAAAGTTAACTTTCATATATTTTAACACTAGAAACGTCGAAAGTAACGACCATCGTTTAAACGTTTCTCTTAAACCAATATATTAAGACAGCTGAAGCAAACTTATTTAAGCGTTAAAATATTATATATTTTCTTTCGAATACAAAATTTTAGCAAATTGTGAATACAAATCACATGCAGAAAGGAAAAAAATGGATCGGTGACGCTTCTAGAATAAAGATGAATATGAACTTTTTGGTGTAGATATTAAAGAGATTGAACGGATAGAATTCCACCGGTTTTAACCGGTGATTTCAGTTTTGCCCAACTCGAATATTTAAAATGTCCATTTTTCGAATATCGATTAAACCGGTTATTTTGGTAAAATAAACCGTTAATTTTTGTAATGTGTAATTTATTTAAGTTTCCTTACTTTTGTTATAAATGTACCCGTAATTTAAGTACTTTTCTAATTGTATATTGGGCAAACTTAAACTTTTTTGGAAGAATGTCAAAACAAAATGTAACAAATGTCAAAACACAGAGTTAAAAGGTCAAACGCATTATGATCAATGTAAATCAAGGCGAATTTTTTACAGGTGGTCTTAAAAGCCCTGCTGATAACTTTTGTTAAGTTAAAATTATTGTTGGATATCAAAATTTTGTTTATTCTCTTTTATTATCTTTGTTTCTGTTTTGTTTTATTTCTGTTTTTGACATCATACAATGATTCTACAAAAACAAATTGCTTGTGGCTTTTGTACGAGGGGTACTTGTTGTAGTACCGAGATTACCTGTAATGAATTCGCCCTGATGTTAATACAAATCGCTTATATAAGCTACTTGTTCTTGTAACAAAAACCAAAAACAATTCAAAATACTACATAAAAAATGTTCAGCTTAAAAGTTATAAGCAATTGGAAAGTATTCTAAATATTATAAGAATAATTACGAATACAAATACCCCGGGAGTTTGTTCCCTTTTCCTATTTTTACAATTGAATTTACATACGAAAAATGGGGGAAGGGAGAAAATTCCAAGCGAATTTTTTTTTATAATTGAGTTGTATATACCCAATAAAAAATTGAGCTTCGAGCGAAGCAGGTTTGTAAGGGAGAAATGTAAGAGTTTCGTTTACCATTGCGCTTACGGAAGACATGAATTTTATATGGCGAGTTCCCACTTTGAAGCAATACATTTTTGACACATAAAGCGCATTATTCAGCGCATAAAAAAATTGTTGGATGTAACGAACAGCTTCACACACTGAATGTTTTTTGACAGTTATTTTTTAGTATTCTCCCTTCGTAGTAAGGGAACGCCGTAGCACTTGAAATTTTATTTATTTTTTATAAAAATTGTTAAGAGTTATTTCACTTACTTTACTGCATCTCTGTATGTCTTATTGCGTAGCGCATAATTGTGCGCTTATTTTTTTAAATGTACCGTTAGTGCTTCGCAAAATGATAAAAATTTTTATTGGGTATATTTTTATAAATATATCATCTCTGCTGATATTTCGAACTGATTAAAAAGACAATGGTGCTATAAAGGGCTATAAAATTATAATTTGCGAAGATTCTTCAGCGTCGCGAATTTTTAATCACCTTTAATTAGTCCACAAGCTTGACATAAATATACGCCAAGTAAAACTTGACTCTGTTTCAATTAGTTCTTAAGAGACTGCAAATAATACTTTACTAAAATATGCTGCCAAAATTGAATGAAAAACTCTTAAGTAGCTCTAACATATCTTCATGCTTAAAACTAAAATATACCGGCGGATATGGGAATATTCATCAGTAAAACAAAATTGAAGGAATCAAACAATGTCATAAAAAGTTTTAAATTGTGATCGATGAACTGACAGATATTTCAAGATACAAATGGCGTGTTAATACTATTCGTTTCTATAATGCTGAAACAAAATAATTTGAAATGTACAATCCTTGCTAAAAGGTTTTGTTTGAAACTTTTAAAAAATTAGGTTAAAGTTTAGTGATTCATATAGACATGCCTAACCACCAACAAATTAAAACGCATTTTAAATAAATTTGGGAGAATATGAGGGAGTTTACACGGTGTCTTTTCAGACATGTCTAACAAACACGTTTGTTTTGTTTGCTGGCGATCGGGGTAGAGAAGAAAGAGGGGTTGCCAAATAGACATGAAATGAGTTTTCATGTTTGTTTATATGAATTAACATACCTGTAGGAAGTCAAACACATTATAACTAGCTTCAAACTGGTTTTTATAACCACATCTAGTTGATTAAGTGACTTTATTCCTTGTCGACGACTCATTATTTTAACATAGGCATCAATTGGCCATCTTTGCATGACTTTTTAACTGACTACTTACTACTTATTTTTCAACCTATTTGTAATTAATTAAAAGTAATGTCAGTTTATAATAAATTATTTAAATTTTAAATTTTTATGTGGCGGTTTAATAAAATTCTTAAATTAATTAAAATTTTTCGTCTTTTGTGAATAGATAAAATCAAAAGTTGTTAACAGATTTTAATCATTTATAGCTTGTTTTGTTTGTAATTTCGTTTTTTATATGTCTGCATAAAGTTAGAAGCATAGCTGCATTTTTTAATTTTTTATGAATTTTTAAAAACAAAAATTCCGAAATTTTAATAAAAAAATTATTTTTTTTCCAGAAAAAAAATTATGTTTCTAAAACGACTGCGCATAAAAGAAAAACGTTTTACCTTTCTTAAAGTAAATTTTATTGCGGAATTTCGGTTTTTTTTAGTTTTTCAAAAAACTAAAGCGTTTTTGAGTTACGCGAACATATGTTGTGCAACCTCCTTAATTTTCGAAATAACGGTATTTCTCGAAAACCAAAGCCAATACAAAGAAAAAAGTTTTAACTTTCTTAAAGTAAATTTTATTGCGGAATTTCGGTTTTTTTTAGTTTTTCAAAAAACTAAAGCGTTTTTGAGTTACGCGAACATATGTTGTGCAACCTCCTTAATTTTCGAAATAACAGTATTTCTCGAAAACCAAAGCCAATACAAAGAAAAAAGTTTTAACTTTCTTAAAGTAAATTTTATTGCGGAATTTCGGTTTTTTTTAGTTTTCCAATAAACTAAAGCGTTTTTGAGTTGCGCGAACATATGTTAATCTATCTATACAATATATAATTTCTTAGTATGTCAGGATGTTTGCATGTATGTCCTATTCTTTCCGCAACTTTCTGAAGCCATCTGATGACATAGGAAGCTGAAATTTGGCACCCTTGAAGTACTTTCTCTGCGGAAGATCGTAACGAAGCCATATTTTCGGCTTTTCAACTAGTATAACTATAAAGATCTGATAGAAAATATGTTTTTTTTATAATATGGGGAACTTTGGGCCCCACCCGGCACGGCTAGGCACCGTCGGATTGACCTGAAAAATTAGATCATGATTTATTACACCAAACCTCAAATTTTTAGCAGCGCAAACAATTAAATTTAAAAAAAAAATTGCGACCAGTCTAATGTTCATATGAACATGCATACATATCTTTATATATTTTGATAAAGAAATAATTATTTATGAACATTTTGCATTAAACTGCCCTAAATAATGATGTATTATAGTCCGCCACATAATTTCTAGTACATAAACAGATTTGTATCGATTTAATTTTTAATTATTTTAAAATGTTTGTATATATTTTTTTCATTTGACTTCATGGTATGCTTGTTTGACTTATTTTGCTTTTATTTGTGTTTTACGTGTGCCTTTTTGGTTGATATCTGCAAGATATTTAAAACAATTTGTAGTCATTTAAAAAAAAGTTAATTTATTGTTAGTGTTTTTTGCAACTGACTATTTTATTTACTACAGGGATGTTTTTAATTTCTATGTATATGTATACTAGACCATTACACATGAAAACAGACATGTTTGGAAAGACATCGTGAAAAGACAATAGGTTTTTGGAAGCATGTTCAAAAGACAATGTCAGAAACAGACATGTCTGAAAAGACTCCGTGTAAACTCCCTCTATCGCAAATAATAAATTTATTAAATTCCTATAATTTTTAAAACCAAAGTTTCTCAAAAATTCTAAAGCTATGATCACACCTATTTCCTGAAGAATTGTTTGCTTTTGCAAAACGTTTATCTGGAGCAAACACTATTTAACAGTTTCTTAACCACATTATACAATTATAATCTTAGGAATAAAGTGTACTAAACATTAATAGAAACTGTAAAAAATAAATCTTAAGTTTGATCAATTTATTGGTCACGCTTTTTTTTTTTTTGGATTAAATCGTCGAATATTTGTTAGGTTTAAACATACCTTAAGTCATAACTACATATGTTTTTTGTTGGTTCCTTACCATCATGAATTGTTTTGTTTTTATTCAAATTAGCTTTTTATTATAAAAACTAATTTGATTTTTGTATTTTTATGCATTCGAATTAAAACCGGTTAACCGGTTTGTTTTCGGTTTTTTTTAAGTAGCAGATATTTGGAATATTCGAAAAACGGGTTTTGAAAAAAGTCGAATAATCGATCTCCCTAGTAGATATCCTGCTCCAAAGCTTTATAGGATTGTTACTACCCAGTAAAATATACGCTTAGTTTTCCAACATTAATAGCTTCTTTCACTTACCCAGGAAAAACTTTTTGATTTTTAGTAATATGTGGTAGTTATTTCATACGTTACCTTGTAAGTAGCTGTCATTACAATTGTCATTATTCCGGAAACTTTAATAAGTATTTACTAGTAATGACCTCAGCCACTACCTATTACTTATATTATTTTCACTATTGAATATTTGCTTACTAATAATCAGCTCAATAACTACCTTTTAGTTGTAATGTTTTCAGTACAGAATATTTACTTACTGGTAAGTACTTACACTCATAAAATTATTACAGTAACTGATTGTTGGTTATTAAATTCGTTTTCCGTACTGTTAAAATTAAATAAAAATACAGTTATTTTACGAATAAATTTGTTTTTAACATTATGTTTGTTAGTCAAAAAACAAACTACCAAAAAATAATGTTGTTCCGTATTAATTTTGTTTTGTAGTTTGATATTTGTCGGTTAAAATATAATTTTCAAAAGTAAAAACTATTCAATTTTAACGAATATGCTGTTCAATAAATAAAAAATTTAAAAATGAATGTAAAAATCATTTGTTTTAAATGAAATGTAAATGATCCGTTTTCTAAATGAATGTTAATTAGAATTTTCGTTTGAATTTAACTACATAATAGTTGACTTCTAGTAAGTGTATTATATTGTATGTATAAGTACTGAATTCTGTGGACACCTCGAACAAAAAAAGTAGTTATTCAGCCGAAAAATAAGTAGTATTTACTTGTCTCCAACACTTTCCAGGTAAGTAAAGTTTCTGCTGGGTTATTATTGAGTAGCTTTTTTCTATAACTAGTTACTTCTGTAACTACTCCCAATAAAAAATTTTATCATTTTGCGAAGCACTAAAGGTACATTTAAAAAAATAAGCGCACAAATATGCGCTACGCAATAAGACATACAGAAATGCAGTAAAGTAAGTGAAAGAATTCTCAACAACTTTTATTAAAAAAATAACATTTGAAGTGCTACGGCATTCCCTTACCACGAAGCAGGTTTGTAAGGGAGAATATTTAAAAATAACTGTATCAAAACATTCAGTGTGTAAAGCTGATCGTAACATCCAACAATTTTTATGTGCGCTGAATAATGTGCTTTATGTGTCAAAAATGTATTGCTTCAAAGTGGGAACTCGCCATATAAAATTCATGTCTTCCGTAAGCGCAATGGTAAGCGAAACTTTTATGTTTCTCCCTTACAAACCTGCTTCGTTGGAAGCTCCATTTTTTATTGGGTTTCTTCTGTAACTAGTTACTTCTGTAACTACTGCTATAACTACTTTTTTCTGCAAAAAAGTAAAAACTTACTTCTGAATGCGTTAATTTTGGGACATCCCTTGTAAAATTCATAGGTTCTTTCAGTAGAACTGTAAGAAGTACTTTTATCCTTTTCTGATTACTCAACACATTATTGTATTGGCGAAGTTTTTACTGGGTAGATTTGGTACTTTGTATAAAAAAGTCCCATAATGACGCAAATACAATAATACGATGGTTATTTGGCACAAAGAATCAAGCCAGTGTTTATGTGAAATACTTCATCCTTAAAATAATAAAAATGTATGTTTTTTTATTCGGTTATCCTTTAAAATGAGATCTGAACTTTGCGCACAAAGTATGCATGGACAGACAATTAGCCAGCTGGACAAAATAACATTAATTCTGAATCAATCAGTATACTTAGAGATACATCTTAACACAAGATTTTTGTTTGTAAAACACATTATCACAAACGCATAATAACCTTTCGACTATGGCGGTGCACAGTGGCTGAAAATCGTTTTTCATTGGCCAAAAATCTGTAACTTTTGAACCGAAGGAGATATTTTAGTGAAATTTTTTTTTAGTCGACAGACAGATTATTAAGCTTTCTCCACTTTAAACTTCATTAAAATCGGTTGAGTAGTTATTGGGGAATTTAAGGGCAAAGTGGTGCTTTAGATTTTTTTTAACTTTAGCGTGCAATATGGTTTTTTTATTTCTTTTAATTATTTAAAAATTAAATTTTAAGATTTAAATAATAATCACTATAAAAAAATTTTAACATTAAAAAAAAATAGTAACATCCACTGGAAATTTTGCTATTATTGCTGAAAAATAGACAATTTTTAGTTTTCAAATTTGTTTACACTTATTTATTCTTATTTATTTATTAAAACATTTCATACATATGTGGATTAAAAAAACATAAATATTAGCAGCAATAGATTTTAATAGCTTTTGTAACAATGTGAGTTTTTGTTTATTATTATTTTTTACTAATACAATGTCTGTCTTAGATCTAATGAATTATAATTATTGTTCATTTAATTGAAAGATTGATTGCAAATATTCCATATTTTGTTCTGTGTTATTTCTGTTCGTAAGTAGTTTTTTGACTTCTTCATCTAAATCCCGATGTTCCACTTTCCATTGATTTCGAATACTGGAGATAAACGGATCTGACGTTGCCAATAATATATTAAATAGATCTTCATTAGTGGAATTTCGTGAAATTTTTCTAGTTTGTGCTCTCTATAAAATCTGTAATCTTTATTCCTTTTTTTCTGAGCTTCGTCTGATAATTATCCAAGTGGCACCAACTGATATTTACTGACATCTTCTCCATGATAAAGGATTTTGTGAACTGTAGCAAACATATTTCTCCATGGGTACTTGGTTGTATATATTTTTGCAGTTTCCTTAGCAAAATCTCCAAATTTTCTAGAGTCAATTTCTTCATTGCACGCAAGTTCTTCTAGGATTATTTTAAGTCTAAAAATGAAGTTTAAATCTACACCTGCTATTTCAGATACTGTTTATGGATCTGAAAAGAATCTTCTTGCGGTATTGCCATCATTTGCATTGCTTGACCCTTGTTTCGGCTGATCTATAATCAATCCAAATTTGCGATGTTCATCTTGAACATGTTTCCTTTTTGAAGTTCTTAACTCCTTGTTGGTTTCGTTGTTTCTTATTGATCCTGAAGATCCGAAATCCAAATCATAACTAATTTTAAGTATGTGTTCCATAAGTCGTATTCTTGCATGTAGTGGTGATAATCCAAATTCATATGCATCAGTATTATCTAATGATTTTGTCGGGACTTGGTTTAATTGGCTTGATGTTGCATGGCATATGATGCAGCTGGATGCAGCCTTCGTGTTAGTCAAAGCCTGGCCTACTTTTCCATCTATCATTGTTAACACTAATTGGTAGCTAACTTCAATTTGCTGCCCATCTAAATCTAACTGTAATGGCTGTAGCATTGCAATTGGGGCCTTGATATCACTAACTTCTTTATTAATGGCATCATGAGTTTCTTTTTTGAATTCAAATTTTATAGGTCTGCAATATTTCGTAGAAGATGGTGTCTCATTTTTCCAAATATACTTTGTTTGCGTTGTACTCTGAATCTTCCAAAATCTTTTTTAATCGCAATGGTACAAATGATACCATGAACATATCTGAGTCCGAAATATTTTCACATACTACTTGTTTGTATTGTTTTTGTCCGGAAGAACCATCACATCCCCATTTACAAAAAAGAATTAACTTTGTGTTTCCATATTTCTTTAACTCATTTCCTTTAATTGATTGTAGCAAGCGTTCGGATGTGTGATCAAGTAGAGATTGTAGTTGTACCTCTGCCGAAATTGATGTGATTGTAATAGTGTCCTTTAATGGCAAACAGTCCATTTTAGCAGATGTTATGAGATGATATGCTGGATAGAGATTTGAGCCTTTTTCAATCGCACGCAATCTGAGCTGTATATATTGCTGTTTTGTTAATTTTAAATCCAGAAATAGTGCTAATGCCTCCTCATTTGTGAATTGTTTTGCATCGCTTGGAGTTGGTATACTTTTAAGAATCCGTTTTGTTCTCAATGGACTAGCTTTAACAACTTTTTCAATGATATCCACTTTTGTCAATTGTTTCTGTGATTGCAATTGATGTAGGAAAGTATCTTGAATATTTTCATATCCGATTTCTTCATTTATATCCTTCAGCTTCCGCCTCTTGGATCTATCGCTACAGTTGTCCAGCGATTTTTGTGGTCTCCCACGTGTGTTTTGATTTGAAGTTTCTGAAGCGATCTGGACAGAAAGTTCGTTCTCTAACCAGTTTGCAAAGCTCTTATAAAATCTATCTTTGCTGTAATCAACTTTCCTGTATCGCTGTTTTAAATGTTTGATGAAAACATATAATTTATTTTCTAAGTCCGATTGTATTTCAGTGCTATAGGAATTTAAGTTTCCTTTTTTTCGAATGTAATTTTTAACATCTTCCTCGTTTTTGTTTCTAAAATACTCTCCGGCCAATTCTTTATACCTGAAGCTCTCCATGTTTATGAAAAACGTTGTTATTGCTCAGATATATTATATCCACTGAGTTTGCATCCGAATATCACTTGCTTTTAAACCTTTTCATACTTTTTTTCATACCAAGTACAGGTAGAATAAAAAGGATTAAAAAACTTAAAATCCTTTTATTTATATGCTATAAAATACCTGACACAAATTTAACAACGCATTGCATAGCTATAGGGTCATGGACTATTATTAGAGTCATAAAAACAGATAAAATAAAAAGACCAAACAAAATTTAAAAAGCCCTTCTAAGGTGGGAGTCACAATATACCTGTTTAGCGTAAACGCGCGTATAAGCTCTTTATACTACTATTGAATACGCTAGTGTGAACGTAGTGTAACGGATAAGGATGAATCAGGGTAGCTATACGTTTTTCTGATTGTGTAACATTAATAAAAATTTTTATATGTACTACCTGTATTATGTTCGATCACGATCAATTTTCCCTATATCATAAAATTTTTTTGAAGACAATAGCACATGATTTCTGTTACTTCTGCAAACATTTTTGCGGAATAAAAAAAATTGTAAAAAACAATTAAAAAAAATTTTTTTTTTCTGAGTAATTTCATTAAAATTACGTTTCTATCAGTGGTTTTACCTTCTTAATCCCTTTTGGGCCGCAAAAGTTCTATTGTACTAAAGTTGAAATTTGACAAAAATATAGTAGTTTAGAAATTTTTTTTTTTGAGTAATTTCATTAAAATTAAAAAAGTGTTAAACAGACGGGTCCAAACGGGTACAAGAGTATATACAGGGTAAAAGAAAACACTTTCACCTTTCTATCAGTGGTTTCACCTTCTTGGTCCCTTTTGGGCCGCAAAAGTTCTATTGTACTAAAGTTGAAATTTGACAAAAATATAGTACATAGTTTAGAAATTTTTTTTTGAGTAATTTCATTAAAATTAAAAAAGTGTTAAACAGACGGGTCCAAACGGGTACAAGAGTATATACAGTGTAAAAGAAAACACTTTCACCTTTCTATCAGTGGTTTCACCTTCTTGGTCCCTTTCGGTCCGCAAAAGTTCTATTGTACTAAAGTTGAAATTTGACAAAAATATAGTAGTTTAGAAATTTTTTTTTGAGTAATTTCATTAAAATTAAAAAAGTGTGAAACAGAAGGCTCCAAACGGGTACAAGAGTATATACGGGGTAAAAGAAACCCGTTTCACCTTTCTATCAGTGGTTTAACCTTCTTGGTCCCTTTTGGTCCGCAAAAGTTCTATTCTACTAAAGTTGAAATTAGACAAAAATATAGTAATTACATCTCAAATATAAATAACACAATAGTCGCAAATATTACCCTCTTAAAGATAACAAGACTACCAAAAAAGCAAGCAGGTCATTATCTCTGATAGTTTTTGTGCAATGATAATTTCTTTCGGATTAAATATTAAAAAAAAAAAACACTTTTTTTTGAATTAAAAAAAAAGTTGTGTTTAACAACATGGCACAAACAATTACCAATATTTTGACCAAATTTGTTGGCTACCTTAGTTCTAATATGGTTACTATTAAATCAAATTAAATTTTTTGAAATCGGTGACAAACAAAAATTGGACTTTTGGCCAATGAAATAAAATTTTCAGCCACTGTGCGGTGTAGGTTTTAATATCGTAAACAACCTAAATCCAATTGATGTTTAAACAATTTAATCACCAGTCAATTTTCTTTGTATATTCAAATCATTTGTCATGTTATCGAATTGGGTCTTTTAAAATTCATCGCATTAAAAATGAAAGTACAAAAGGTAACAAACTAATCAAAACAACATTAATACACAATCAGTCAGTAAATAAATCACACTTCGACTCTGTCAAATAAAACGGCAAACAAAATAAACAAAAATTAGATAAAAGCATACAATTAATTATATTAGAGCGAATAAGACAATTTAAAATGTATTGGCAAATTGCTTTGAATCTTTAATAAGCTGTTAAAATGGAATCTATTTGGCATAAAAAAAATCAACATTTTATTGTTCCCAACTCATGAGGATTTTCAAGTTTCTTTTTTCTATTGACTTTTTCTACAATTATTTTTTTTAAGAACTCTTAAACTCTGCGAAGAAATATACGTTGCTGTTGTAGCACAGTGGGAAACTTTGAAACTTTTGCTGTGTGTTCAATAATTTCGAACGTTAACGTTGAAATCAGGAAAAGCTACGTTAATTTTAAGAAAAATTCAATTAAACATATGTATGTATAAATCAATTTCAAATTCGATTAATTGAAATTTTGTGTGAAGAAAATTGTTGTTGAAAGTATGTTAATTACCAAGTGAAGACAAATTTTGCGGTTTATTAGTGGGAATCTTAAAAATTAAATAAAAAAAAACACTTAAAACAAATCAACAAACATAGTTTTTTTCAAATAGAAACTGGGAATTATTTCCCAGTAAAAACTTCGCCTACTTTTTCAAAATGAATAGCTTCTTTAACTCATTATTTTGTAGCTTTGTTCTATAACTACATCTACAACAACTTCTATAACTACTTTTTTCTGGATGTATGCAGGTAAAATAAATAATGACTTACTTTTGAATGCGTTCATTTTGGGACATGCCTTGTAAAATTCATTGGTTCTTTCAGTAGAATTGTAAGTAGTGCTCTTATGTTTTTCTGATTACTCAACACATTATTTTGTAGGCGAAGTTTTTTCTGGGTTCCTTCCCAAGGTTACTTTATATTATATTCAACATTTTTGATTTTACGAATTTATTCTATGAGCTAAATTTCAGTTATGTATTTTATAAAGCTTTTTTGTAATAGTTCTATTCCTTCAATTTTTCAATTTATAAAGTATCCAGTGTGACACAAAGAATGCTGAAGAAGGCCGTAGCGGGCCAAAAAATGCATTACATTCTGCTGGTGTCTAACAATTGTAAATTTTTCTGTACATTCAATATACTTCATTGCTTTCCAAAGGAAGGCTAAGGTAAAATGTAAAAAGAAAATACAATATAATAGTCTGGTAGTGTATAAAGTCATTTCTGAAAAATTTAAGGTGTGGAACTATTACAAAAAAGGTTTATAAAATACATAACTGCAATTTAGCTCATAGAATAAATTCGAAAAATGAAAAATGTTGAACATGGGTAATTCCATGTCAAAACGACCAAGACCGATTTTAATAAAATTTGGTGAGAATGTTCCTTTTATCTTATTAGGAACATATATGAACGAAAAAAATTTTTAAAATTTGTTTTTCGAAAGTTATGACATATTCAAAATGTCATAATTTCGCAGAATTAGCCGAATGTGTTGAGCTTATTTCTTCAATATCTCGAAAACTAATTGACATACGAAGATGATTTTGATGTCATTTTAAAGAGAATACTTGGGGCTACAAACCATAAATTGAAAAAAAATATTTTTTTTGAAAAATGTAATATCTGCAAAATGTTAAATTTTAAAAACGGACTAACTCAAAAACTTATTTTTTTATTTGGCTGATTATTTTTTGTATAATACCTCAAACTGTTCTTTAAAAATCCTGAAACTTTGAAGGAGGTGTTTTTTTTCTTTTTTAAGATATGATTTTTTTCCTTTCGCAACCCTTAAAAAAATAATATTAAAATAGAATTTTTATATTGTTATTTTGAGCAATAAGTACACTGTGCTAGTTGCAAACAATAGACCAGCCGCGCACCTGGCATTTTACCCTAATTGGGGGCGCTGAATCCAGTGGTGCTAACCGTTTTTTTTAGGTTAGCTCTTGTTTTTAAGATATATCGTTATTTCGAAAATGTAAGAGGTTGCACAGCATATATTCGCGTAACTCAAAAACGGTTTAGTTTATTGAAATAACTAAAAAAACCGAAATTCGGCAATAAAAAATAAAGTGGGGCTGGTCATACATTTGACCCATCTAGGAGCATCCTACGCGCTGCAGGAGCCAAATTAAAGAATTTAATTAAGCCGCAATATTTGTATGTTACAGCGCGTAGGATGCTCCTAGATGGGTCAAATGTATGACCAGCCCCACTTTATTTTTTATTGCCGAATTTCGGTTTTTTTAAGTTATTTCAATAAACTAAACCGTTTTTGAGTTACGCGAATATATGCTGTGCAGCCTATTGCATTTTCGAAATAACGGTATATCTTGAAAACGCGAGCTAACCTAAATAAACGGTTAGCACCACTGGATTCAGCGTCCCAAATTAGGGTAAAATGCCAGGTGCGCGGCTCGTCTGTTTTTTGCAACTTGCACAGTGTACTTATTGCTCAAAATAACAATATTAAAATTCTATTTTAATATTATTTTTTTAAGGGTTGCGAAAGGAAAAAAATCATATCTTAAAAAAGAAAAAAAAACTCCTCCTTCAAAGTTTCAGGATTTTTAAAGAACAGTTTGAGGTATTATACAAAAAAAAATCAGCAAAATAAAAAAATATGTTTTTGACTTAGTCCGTTTTTAAAATTTAACATTTTGCAGATATTACATTTTTCAAAAAAAATTTTTTTTTTCAATTTATAATAATTTTGAATATGACATAACTTTCGAAAAACAAATTTTAAAAATTTTTTTCGTTCATATATGTTCCTAATAAGATAAAAGGAACATTCTCACCAAATTTTATTAAAATCGGAAGGGGTCGTGTCCCACTCTTGGTCGTTTTGACATGGAATTACCCACATAGTTTTTTTCAAAAGTGTCCCTGCTGAAAAACCTAATTAAGACCAAATTTCACCATAATAGCTCATTGTTTGTGTCCGCTTTTGAGTCAACAGCGTTTATCCGATTGGGATTTGCATTTCACCCATTTTTGTTGCTGATTAATATACATACATTTTGATATATACATTTTAAGGACCGATGTCCGATGTCAAGTCTTTTTCTGCATTTCATTTGACATTTCTTAACTTCAGACTAACTCAATTTGAACCATGGAAAGATACACAATAGAGCAACAATGTAAAACAATACTTTGTTTGCCGTACTTCACAGCAAAAACTTCGCCTACAAAATAATGTGTTAAGTAATCAGGAAAAAGTAAAAATACTACTTCCATTTGTACTAAAAGAACCAATGAATTTTACAAGGGATGTCCCAAAATGAACGCATTTAAATGTAAGTCATTATTTTTTTACCTACATACATCGGAAAAATAAGTATTTGTAGAAGTAATTACAGTACTTATATAGAAGAAAGCTACTAAATAATGAATAGCTTCTTTCACTCATTTTTTAGTAGCTTTCTTCTATAACTACTACTATAGCTACTTTTATAACTACTTCTTTCTGGATATATGTAGGTAAAAAAATAATCACTTACGTTTGAATGCGTTCATTTTGGGACATCTCTTGTAAAATTCATTCGTTCTTTCAGTAGAATTGTAAGTTGTGCTTTTCGTTTTTTCTGATTACTAAACACATTATTTTGTAGGCGAAGTTTTAACTGGGAAGTTAAATTTTTTGTCGGTCAAAATATATTTAAAAAAAACTATTAAATTTTATGGCAAATGGTGTTTAATAAATAAAATATTTAAATATTAATGTAAAATTTATTTAGTTTAAATTAAATGTAAATGATCCGTTTTTTTATACCCTTCACCTCAGCTGGAAAAGGGTATATATAAGTTTGTCATTCCGTTTGTAATTTCTACAATATTAATCTAAGACCCTATAAAGTATATATATTCTGGGTCCTTATGAGGAGTGAACTTGATTTAACCATGTCCATCTATCCGTCTGTCGGTTGAAATGGATTTTCCGAAGACCCCATATATGATGGGGGCCAGGTTATTATACATTTATGTCACATATGGTCCGGAATTGCTTGCTATTGAAATTCAGAAAGATTGGTCCACAAATGGCTGAGATATGAGCAAAAAACCACGACTACCTCTAATTTTTCCCAAAAATCCCTTGTTGTTGTGGTATTTTTATTACTTTTTTCTGTATATCTTGAGAAGGGCAAGAGCCAAAGCTTTCAAATTAGGTAACACATTTAGGTTATCAATACACAGTATTCCACAAAATGTGGGCGGTATCGGAGAAGTGGGCGTGGTATCTCCCATACAAAAAGTATCAAAAATTGTATAAAAACCTGATTTTTTGAACTGTTATAGAGCAATTCCATATGAAAACGATCAAAATTGGCAAATTTTTGGACGACCCCTCTCCGATTTTAAAATAAATAGTCTCAATCGATTGCCCAGCAAAAAATAATGTACCTACATATTTTTTTTTTTATAGTGACTGGTTTAGTGGTGGTGTACACCACTGTCATGTGACAAAATTGAAGAATTCTTCCTAAGGGACCTCATTGAAAGTTGTTTAAAAAAAAAACTACTAAAGCGATCGCAACGAGTGATAGCTCGTTGGAAAGGTGAATCAGGCTTCAATTGAAAAATAAAATTTTCCTAAGTTCTTAGAAATTTACCTTTAAATTTTCCCATGAAAATTAAATTTTCCGATTTTCCACAGAAGCTCCTAAATTTTCCGGCTAATTTTTTTTTTTTTTTGGATTCCTCATAATTTTTGCTTTAAGAATCAGCAATAAAAAAATGGGCCCCGACTCCTTGTTTGGACAGGAGAAGAGCATTTTTTTTAACAAGGTGGTCTCTAACTTGTTAAAAATCTTTCTTATTTTGCTGCTTATACTTAATTACAATATTTATTAAAAATGTCAATTGTCTTGGCATCATTATAAAATTAAAGTAACTTTAAATTTAGCACGTCGGCAGACGAAGAGTACCGCTTTACATTAATTGACATATCAGAAATATTTGGTATGAAGCAATGAAACTTTTGCGTTCCAGTTATAGTTTTGACATTATTATATCTGTTTTGAATTCGTCGCTCCATGGCATCGTGTTCTTTTTGAGTGCATAAAACTGTGTTAATGGCAATTTCCTTGCTTTGAATCCACGAAAACAAATGTTGTACATTTAAGATCTGGTCAGTATATGGCCTTTGCAAACTTGCCTTAGTCGCCATGCGTTTTAGGGGTCCCCCTAACGCATCGCATGGGCCCTTACCGTGGGACGTCGCGAAAAAGTGCCACTCGACCTTGCAGTTTTGTTCTTCTTCAATTATGCAAAGATTGTAAAAATTTTTTTATTCTTGTAAAACGTTACTTTGTCGATTGCATCGAATTTTGATCTTAAGAATTCAAACAGTTTCATTTGAAATAAATAAACGGACACATAATTATGAGCTAAACTCTCCGCGACAACAACAAGGCTTACGGTCTGTAGTTCGTTATCTTCGTTTTTGAAATAAATGCAAAAAGGATGCACCGTGCACTGGTCGTTTGCCCAGTGATAAGCCTGAATTTCATCCTGAACGAGAAAAGTGTAATTCTCGGCAAAGTCGCTTATCACAATGAATTCATTTTGGGCTAATTTCTCCTTACTTTCCTTTAGAAATTTCGATTGCATCTCGGATATGAAATGGTGCGCCTTCAGTTCATTCAACTTGAATCCGAATTCCTCGATGAATTCCGGAATCTGCTTTACCACGGTCTCAAGGGAACATCTGCCGCTGCTAATTATCCACTGTTTGAAATGCACCCCCTAAATTAACAGCTGTTCAAACTTTTCCGCCAAATATTGCTCTAGCTCGTCAATCTTCGGACAATTGTCGCATTTGGACAGATGACAATTTTCCGTGGGGTATGCGCACAACGACTTCGACAGGAGGTCCCTATATGTTTCAATTTCACCGTGAAATACTTTCAATTTCTTGCATGGAAAGAAAATTAATTTGATGTTTTGATGAATCATGCAAACGCAGACTGAATGCGTTCCGTGCCTGTCTAATGCCAGCACGCATTCTTTTGGTCGTAGGATGGCAAACTTAGAAAATCCCACTTTTTCTGCTGGGTATTTCTCATTGAACTGATGGTATGCTTCGGATAGATTACATAATAATAATCTGCGCTGCTTGTGTACTTTTTCTCCATCTTCACGTGTGATAACATAGTCACGTGTACCTGGGCAGGCGCGGCTGTTGTCATCATTGCAGTAAAATTCTTGAATCAATTTCACCGTTGCTTCGATGACGGTCCTTGAGCCAAATTTCTTGGTGGGAGTCGCCAATATGCCCTTCTGTCGAACTAATTCTTTGCTTCTTCTCGCGATGTAAAAAGATGTTTGAAACTGTTCAGAAATCTTGCGTATAGACCATGATTGAGGCAGCACATATAAAATGTGGTCGCTAAATTGAATTTTCTTTTCAACTGGTCAATCATTTGTTTGCCGTCATCAACGTCATCTGCTTGACTGCATTCGTTATCAGAGCCTTCATCAAATATTGTCGCGATTGCACTCATAACCTTGCCTTTTTTCTCTTTCCTGTATGTTTCACTTCGCAACTTTCTTTTTCTAATAGGCGTTTCACCTAAAGTGGTAATAGCCTCATTCAAAGGACTCAAAGACATATTGACCATCGGAATGTCTGCCTCACTATCAGATGAAACATTTTGTTCACTTGTCATTTCACTCTCGGATTGTGGCTGAATTTGTTTCAATGCATTTGCTTGTTGAGACAAATCGATTTTACACTTGGGGCAAATGAATTCTGCTTCTTCACCGTATTGTATATTTAATTCATTCATGTATCGCTTCGAAACACCAGTTAATTTTAATACTTTTATCTTTTTCGAACGATGTCCACTCTTGTTAAACGGATTGCAGCAAAATTTATTCATTTTATTTTAAATTGTCTTTACAGCTTCACTCTTTACTTTACAAAAAAAAAACTTTAACACTTTCACGTTTAGTATTCAACTAAAATTTGACTCAGAGTGTGTGAAGTATTTATATTTATTTTTTGGTAAAAAATAGGTAAAAAAAAATAAGCGATATTTGCTTTTCTTTAATAGGAAAATTTGCGTGAACTACTGGTCATAAAATGTTTTTTAAAGAGGGACTTAATTGGTTACTGCCAATAAGCCGACCACAGGTCATAAAATGTTTTACAAATTTTTTAAATTACCAGGTAATAAATATTTCGCCATATTTATGGAAAATCCGTGTTTTATGACTTGTTTCTGCACGTGTCATTTTAGGCGAAATATTTATTACCTGTAATTTAAAAAATTTACAAAACATTTTATGACCTGTAGCCTCAGTCGGGTTTGGTGTGCCATTACATGCCACTGCTGCTATTATCCATGGATTTATGGCCGATCTTGTGAAGGCAGGCAGACCATATTCACTACACACTCAACTTGGGGCTCTTAAAAAAAAATTGATTTTTTCTTCATAAATGTATTTTTAACTGTAAAATAATTTTTAAAATGTATTTTTAACAAGGTGGTCTCTTAAATGCTCTTCTCCTGTCCAAACAAGGAGTCGGGGCCCATTTTTTTATTGCTGATTCTTAAAGCAAAAATTATGGGGAATCCAAAAAAAAAAAATTTGCCGGAAAATTTAGGAGCTTCTGTGGAAAATCGGAAAATTTAATTTTCTTGGGAAAATTTAAAGGTAAATTTCTAAGAAAAATTAGGAAAATTTTATTTTTCAATTAAAGCCTGATTCAATACCTTTCCAACGAGCTATCACTCGTTGCGATCGCTTTAGTAGTTTTTTTTTAAACAACTTTCAATGAGGTCCCTTATGAAGAATTCTTCAATTTTGTCACATGACAGTGGTGTACACCACCACTAAACCAGTCACTATAAAAAAAAAAAAAAATATGTAGGTACATTATTTTTTGCTGGGCAATCGATTGAGACTATTTATTTTAAAATCGGAGAGGGGTCGTCCAAAAGGTGATCGCTTTCATATGGAATTGCTCTATATGACCTATGGATATCCCTGGCATATCAAAAGATCGGAAATCTTTAGTAAAAAATTCAATTGTTTACATATACTGGCATAATGCCCAATATGATTTTCGTTATCACCCTTCTTTATTATTTCATCTATTTAACGAAATAATTTTAACAAATAGAAACTAGGAATTTTTGTGTTTTTTGCTACTCGCCAAAAAAGATAAAAGAAAACAAACAAACACACATACATACATGGCACAAACTATTTTGGTGAATATATTTCCCGTCTTTGCTATTGCGGTGAACAAAAACATCAAAAGTAATTACAACTTAACTGTGTTGACTTTTGTGAGCAGTAAACGTGCCATATTTCATTTTAATGATATTCGTTTAACGTTCTTTCATGGTTCAGTTGTCTAGGGGGTGTGTTAAGTTAGAAATTGAGAGTTCCCTGGTTCGAATCTTGGTTTTTTCAAAAGAAAATTTTTTTTTTTAATATTTTTATTTTTTTTATATTCTAAAAGCGATTTAAAAAAAATATTAACCAGTTTTCGCTTTTTAAATTTTATTTATAATGAATTTTAAGTATTGTAAATATGTATGTATGTGTATGTAAAAATAATTTAGTTTTTGTCTAGCTGCTCTATATTCTGCTCGCACTCTTACTTGTTAAATTTCCGTTTGAATTTAACTATATTATATTTTGAGTGCACTTTTTTCTCTTAGTCTACAGCTTAAATTAAGCCGAAGACAGGGAAAGAATAATTCCAATTGATTTCCATGTAATAATCGTGAAAAAAATTTCATGTTCTTCAAAAAAATCTAGTTTTAGCCAAATATAAATGAGACCAAAAAAAACCCCCTAACAGCAGCCAAACAAGCGAAACCCAAATGGTGTTTTGTTCGATTCGAAAGGTACACCAGATGGAGTTTACATTTTATGTGTTGCTTTGTGTAAGTAGAAGGAAGATATCGCTTCGAGTTTCTTTAAAAGTCTCATGCATATTATTTATACTAATTTATTGGCGATAAATGATATACTTTGTTCAATCCGCAGTCGCAGCGAACGCATTTACAATTTGTGTAATGGGATTCAAATTATCATGATATTTTATGGACCTATTCCAGTTTTAGATAATTTTCTAACAATAATTAGGCAATTGCTTCCTTCAAATGATAGAAAATCTAGGAGTTATTAACATCAACTTCAGATATTATCATAATTTTTTTTTGTTCCGGTACAATACTGCCAATGTTGTATGTATGTTTATACTTAATTAAAAAAAGATTTTATTTTTCACTAAAGAGAAAAGTTTTTTTTTTAATAAAAATTATTAAAAATAATATTCTGGTTTTATTTTATGTATATTTTCGCTTGAATTTGGCGAACAAGAATTTCATAAAATAGCCGAAACTCGGCATTTTGAAAGCGAATATGAATGTTCTTATCATGACTCGTGCATTACCTGGCTTAAGCAACTGCACGAATATACATATATAAATCATATGTGTCAACCCATACTGAGCTTAAGGAAACTTTTTGTAAAGTTTTATGAAACAGTAATTTGCTTAAGAAAAGTTCGAAACTAATCGTACAATCCGTAATTCTTTTTTTTTTTTTGGTTTTTATATCAATTCATATAGTTTCATATAGTATATAGTTTTTTAAATAATTCTTTTTTGATTTGAAATGAAAAGCGAATTTTAAAAATAAATTATTATTTAAATAAATTGATGAAATCGGCCATAAGTATGTATATTTTTATCCATACTTGCATCACAAAGTTGTCCACTGTGCCTTCATTTATACATTCGTTATTCTTTTGCATGTCGGTGCGTATTCCTTGTTATGCTTTTTTTGCATTTACATTTAGGTTCATTATTCATTCTGCTGAATTCTTGGAAGATTTTAAGTGAAGATATTTAAGGAATTTGCCTTGGAATTTAATGATTGTGGAAAAATGTATTTAAGTGGGAAAGCAGGCAAACAGGAAAAAATATACTTTAAAGTACAACAAGATTTATCTGGACGAAATTATTAAAAACAAATTAGAGTGCTATATTCGGCTGTGCCGAATCTTTGATACCCTCCACCGATAGTTCGAATGTTTAAGAAGTAATATCTGTATGATGTCTATTTATTATTATTATCTTCAACTGTGACGATTTGTTATTAATTATGGTTTTAGGTGTACTAAACTGTTTTCCGGGAGTAGGGTTTCTATGGGGCCTATGGTAAATTATGTACCGATCTTCACGAAATTTCACAGTATCATTTATAGTCCTATACAAATGTGAAGAGCCAAAATTTGTTATGATTGCATTATTTTTTACGGTTTTAGGCGTACTAAACTGTTTTCCGGGAGTAGGGTTTATATGGGGCCTAAGGCAAATTATGAACCGATCGTCACGAAATTTCACAGTGTTATTTCCAGTCCTAAAAAACTGTGACGTACCAAATTTTGTTACGCTAGCGTTATTTTTTACGGTTTTAGGCGTACTAAACTGTTTTCCGGGAGTAGTGTTTATATGGGGCTTAGGGTAAATTATAAACGGATCTTCACGAAATTTAACAGCGTGATTTCCAGTTAAATAAAACAAATTTTCGCAAAATCTTATCTCATTCCGTGCCTTGTTCCACCATTTATGTTATTTTTTGTAACAAATTTATCAATTTTTTTAGTTGGTGGTTCCACATTTTGATTCATAGCTCTGGTCCTACTGAACCTATTTTGCTGGATTTCAATCCCAAACTGCTTAGGATAACTACAAACAATTTGGCACCAAGTTTGTTCATTTTTTTTGAGTTTTTCCCATAATATATATACTTTATGGGGTCTGAGATGAATAATAAAAAAGTTTCACACGGAATGACAAACTTAATATACCCTCTTCACAACTAATTGTGGTGGAGGGTATAAAAAAAACAGAATCGGCTTAAAAATCTATTTAAATTTTTTTTAAATGTCAATAATTGGACCGATCATGAAATGTTAAGCATCATTATGACATTCGAAAAATCCTGAATGTAAAACTGCATTCATGTGAAACACTAAATATTAGCCCAACTTATACAACTCCTTGCTAATGAAATTTTGTGCAAAGACATATTAGAAAGTACGCAAATACGTATTTCAGAACTAAAAACTTTAATAAAAATTGTCGATATTTACCGTTTTCAAAGTTCAAAGTTAACCAACTTTCTGGCGCAAACGCGTCAAAATATTTTGCATGTAGCTTGTTCTATGAAAATACACTAGTTTAACTTTTTTGACAGAAGAAGACAGAGCGCGCGCGCACTAACGCGTGTTACGTACTTCCACCTTAAATATTTTGTAATTTCACATTTTCCTGTAAATGTTCAAACGCCTCATAACTTGTACACGAATTTCTGTAGAAAGCAACAACAAAATTACAAAATATTTATGAATTTGTTTTTGCTTTTTATTTAATTCTTGGGTGTTGCGTTGCGTTTTATATAATTAGGGCCATAATTTAAAAGACAATGAGAAAATTTTGGCAAAAAAAATTCAAGAAAACTTTGATTTTAATATACACAGAAAAAATTCTCCAAAATTTTTCACCAATTAAAGCATTAATCAAAAATAAAATCAGTAAATCAAGTAAATTAAACGTTTAATTAATACTATTAACTGGTTTAATTGATACTATTAATTTGTTTACTGGTGCAAATTTAATTAATTTTTTAACTAATATCACAAATTTTTATTGTTTTTCTGTGTAGAATTCATACAAAACCAGAACAATTTTTCTGGCCCAAGGTCCGATAATTTTTCATAATTTATGACTACAAAAGTTTCCCAAAAAAAGGAACAAATTATGCTTTGTGTAGGGGCACCTTTATGGAATCGAGATAACGGGTAGGTACGTTAGAAACAAGTGTTAGGGTTGAAAAACAAAGTGGCATTGGTTTTACCTTTGACCCGTCTAAGAGCATTTTATTCACTCCAGGGGCAAAAGCTAGGAATTACGTTAAACCGCCATATTTGCATGGGTAGCCCCCAAAGTGGGGTGATAGAGAGCAATTATGTTGGAATAAAGCTTAGAAGAAGAAATCGTGGTCGGTCATACATTTTACACCCCTTTTTTGGACTCGTATGCAGTTATGGAACTTTTTCTTCAATTTCTTTCTTGTCTTTTATTTAAAATTAAAATTAAGGGATGAAATCTTAAGTGGTTTCGGTCCTACATTTCAATACTTTGCAATTTCATAAAATTTTAAACTTTGTTTTTTATTCATTTTATTATCGTCATACATACAACAAGTTGTCCTTGATTTAAAAAAGTATGTTTATTAAACACTATTTATTACTGAAATTGTTAGAACAATTGTGATTTTTAAGGCGATTTTTAATTTGAAATTTTGATATTTAGCTCGGCTTGAGTTCATCATATTTAATTTTTATTAAATTATGTTTACTGAAGCAAGGAATTTTACAACATGAAATGAATTAAAATTTTTTTGATAATTTTTATTCTTGGCTGAGCTGATGCTCGAATTCGGGTTGAATTTAAGTTTCGAGAATAACCACATTCTCATCATCAGAATTCTTTGCGTGCCTGCCCGCCAACAGTCAAATATCAATCTTTCTTCTCTATCGTAGCTCAATTTTAGCCAATATCAGGTAACTTGTACATTCGCTACATAACAAACTATATTTTCACGATTTTTCAAAAAAGTCGAGCTTTGGCACTTAGAACTATTAATTTTAAGGCGGCTAAAATTTTGGCATTTCTTGGTAAAATGTATGTAAAAGAGTTATTAATGAGTATTAGTTGCAAAAGTTTCTGATAGAAAAACACACTTTAAAAAAAATCTTTTTTTAACATGTGCTACACTTCATTTTATACTTAAATTCAACTAAAAACAAAAATGTATTTTAACACCCCATAATTTTTTTTCTCATCAATTTGTATATTTGATACCATTAATTATGGGCCAAGGTCCCATATACAAAACAAAGAAAAAAAAAACGTGCATCAAACATCCAATCCAGTCAAATCGTCGTGCCGAAGTTATCTTGCCGTATATCACAAAAATTTTTTTTTGGGAAATCGAATTTTAAGGTTCAAATTTTTATACACAAAAATTTACGTGAAAAAAGTCTTCCAATATTTTTGTCAGATATTGTGTTTGAAGTTCTTTATCGATTTATGTAAAAATATCCAAAGTCATGGAAAAAAATTTTCAAGTTATAGCCATTGTCACGTCCGAAAAAAATTTTCAATTTTGCCGTATACGCCACTTTTTGCGATATATTTTTTAGTTTGTGTGATATTAGTCAAAATAAGGTATTAAAACCTACATTCACGTGTTTGACCAATATTGAAAATTACGTTATAATAATTTTCAAAACGAAAATTTATGCAAGTGAGAAATATATTTACGTATAGTTATAAATTTTATATTATCGAATTTCCTTATGTATGAATAATTTTAAGTTTATTATTACTTAAGGGTGGTCTTACGATAATGCACGATGTAACTGTGAGTCACACCGTAACGTCAAATTTTTGTCCAACTTATTTTGACATTTCTTGGTATCAGTGCCAAATTCAACCATGAAAGGGTTCAGCATTGAGCAGCGCGTTAAGATTGCTGAAGACTTTTACGAAAATTGGCGGTCAAATAAAAAATACATTTTGTGCACATCTTGATTTTTTTGGTCAGCATAATCGATCAAATGTGTCCACAATCGGGATAATTGTGCGCCAATTTTAGCAAACCAGCTCTGTAGGAAATGTGAAAACGCCTGTGCTTGCATGCTTGGCGCGGTTTATAGCCAGGCAGCATCATCGGGCCTTACTTCTTCGAAAATGAGGTATGGTGTTCGCAATCGCGAGCTGATAATGGATTTATTTTTGCCATGGAAATGGAGGATATGGACCTAAACGATAAGTAGTTCCAAAAGAATGGCCATGTTAATTGGCCGTCACGATCATATGATTTGAAACCGTTGGCCTTCTTTCTTTAGTAATATTAAAAATAAAAAGTGTACGTCAATAAGCCAAGAAGAAGAAAGAAGAAATTCAAGAGCTAAAGACAGATAATTTGACACATTAAGTACATTGAACCTCAATAATGTCTCAGAGCCATTGAAAATTTGGACCATAGGACAAGGTATGCAACCGACGCCGCGACGAGCATTTGGCCGATAATTTGTCTCACACATAGTTGTCACAGATCCTTCTATAATAATAAAAAATATTCAGATAATTCGCTAAAAACTTTTTGTTTTATTTACAATTTACATTGTGCATTATGGTTGGGCCACCCTGTATTTTCAACCTTTAATTGCTTAGCAATAAAATGAATTTAGGCAATATAGCAATAATTCCATCAGTATAAATAGCCGTTGTGTACTACGTCCGAAAAATATCTTTACATATAAAACGAAAAATGTTAAAAAACCGGAAATATTTATAAGATAGTCTATTTTCTGTAACATGCCTAATATACTTTGTTCACATACAACAAGATAACGCAAGATTTTTTTAATTAAAAGTTTTGATACGTTTTTTGTCGTATATCCACAATTATGCTACATACGGTATTATAACGCATTAAATTTTTCGTAAAAGTGGATATACAACAAAATGGCTTCGTAATATCTCATTAACCATAAGAGATAGAGACGTGAGGATTGCGCAGATCGATAGATCTGTTAAATTTACCACAGGAAACGGTCTTATCTCATTTTTTTCGATTTTGTGATATACGACAAGATAACTCCGGAACGACGAAATGTTAAGGATTTTTGACAACCTACTCGTCAAATGGGCCACTGTGGTATAATTTGGTGGCGTATACTTAATATTTAATTCAATTTGCATGAAATGGAGAAACAGTGCGTCTGATTGATATTTTTAGAACAAATATAATACTAACCACTTCACCACTGCAGTTAGGATCAAGAACTGTCTATTCCAAATCAGGATATGTATAGAAAGCGCAGACCTGCCTTAAAAAATCAAATGAGAAAAAATGCCCCTAATTAATGGACCTCACTGCTGATAATTTTTTCACTTGCTGAATTAGAATTTCATCTTTTAAAATGCTACTCGTACGACATTTAATTGCATCCAAAGACTGAAATAAAAAAAATAGAAAAGGCTTTTTGAAAAGAAGGTGACAAACGTTGCTATAGTCGGAAAAAATAAAATATTTATTCCTCTAAAAACGCTTGTTTTCAAAAAGTTCCCTTTTACAATTCAACATTTTGCTTTAATGAAACTGGTACATTTACTTTATTTATTAGCCAAAACATAAAAGTAGCTTTTGAATGACTAACTTGCACAGATCAAAGGAAAAAAAAAAACAACCATAATTTCCTACTATAAGTCAAAGAAAGAAAATAGTGTAAAATGTTTTACGTTGCAGTTCAGCTGTTCCGTTTTTCTTATCAAATTTATGTATAAATGGCTGTAGGAAAAATTACCAAAAAAAAAAAATTAAAAATCGCCCAAAAGAACATGAAAAATTACCCAAAAATTTAAATATGAAATTTTGCCCAAAAAAACAAAAAAGGGCCCAAAAAAATTAAAAATTACCCAAAAAGGAAAAAAAAATTTTTCCCAAAAAAAAAAAAAAAAATTTAAAATTACCCAAAAAGCAAAAACGAATTCTTTCCCCAAAAAAAAATTAAAAATTACCCAACTTGCAAAAAAGTGCTTATTATTCATATAAATTTAGTTACATACAAATGTAACTTTTCTGTAAAAAATTGCATTGTATCTTCAATAGCTGCTCGGCAATATGGACAGTAATACTTATTTGAGCCCTCCGCCAAACTTTGTGCACTCTTCAATAGTTAAATATTAATTAATCACTGCAAAGCTATAATCAATTACTCAAAACAGAATAAAGCTTTTTGCAAGGTGGCATGTCATAAAGTCCAGTGTCGTAGTGTCCATGGCCACTGTGACACTTTCGAAAATGTCATAAGGTCCGTGGGCATTAAGACACTTTGCAAATTGACATTATGTCATTATGTTAAAAATGTCATAAGGTCCATAATTAATAAAGATGTAAAATACAAAAAAAGATATGGTATAACAAAAACCGGCTTCGCTAACTAAAGCTTCTCTGCATAGCAGGCCTTCGGCCGGCCGCAAGGATTTTCTACTCTATGGTATAACAAAGACCGGCTTTGCTAACTAAAGCTTCTCTGCGCAGCAGATGCAGGTCGTGACACAGAAGAATTTTTACGGCAGTTACCTGCCTTCTCAACTATCTAACCTACCTATAAATATATTTTCAGGTGGGGTGTCACAAAGCCATAGGACATAAAGCCATAAATTTTTTCCGTAAAATGAGACATAAAGCCATATTTTTGATAATGATTGTATTTCACAATATTTCATGGAGAAAATGCTTTGTTGTTTCATGTCGCCCTGTTTTATGTCAAAAATGGCGGTATGAACTAAGTCCCCAATGAATTAACTCCCCAAACCCAAAATGAACTAAGCCCCTAAATTTGGGAACGTCGTTCATATATGGAAAAAAACCCGAAAAAGCTACGCTAACAAGTGCTTCTCTGCATAGCCGGCCTTCGGCCGGACGCAATGATTTTCTCCTCTATGGTATAACAAACACCGGCTTCGCTAACTAAAGCTTCTCTGCGTAAGCGGCCTTCGTTCGGAAACAAGACAGATTTTAGAAGCTTTACTTAGCGAAATCGGTACTTGTTATACCATAAAGGAGAAAATTCTTGCGTCCGCCAAAAGGCCGGCTATACAGAGAAGCTTTAGTAAGCGAAGCCGGTGTTTGTTATACCATGGAGGAGAAAATCCTTGCGCACGGCCGAAGGCCGGCTATACAGCGAAGCTTTAGTTAGCGAAGCAGGTCTTTGTTATACCATATAAGCATTTGTAACGCAACACATCAAATGGGACATAACACCATAATGGCTTTATGTCCCATTCCACTAAAATTGATATGAGACTTAAGGCCATATCAAAATTATGGCTTTATGTCCGTTTGGATTGAGACATAAAGCCATTATGGCTTTATGTCCTATGGCTTTGTGACACCCCACCATATTTTCATCAGAGCTTTCGATCAAAGTTACAACAACTTTTTCTGACTGTGCAGCATCTACGAGTGGTGTAAGTGATATAATAAGTTATACTTATTTATATCAGCAAGTGAGCTGAAATATTTTTATCATTTGAAAACAAATACATAAGAAAAAATATTTTTTCATAAAAACATAACAAAAATTTATTTTTTTTCATCAATCCATATTCACAAAAACAACCTCATTTGCTATTTACTCGAGCTATCTTTAAATGATTAATTTTAAGCGCTTACACTATTGCAAATTGTTTTTACTGTTGAAGTGCTAAGCCAAGGGTTCTGTCGCTATCAACAGTCTTTTAACCCGACTTGAAACGTTTTATTACGTCCAAGTTTATTTCCAAACTAATGTATTTTCTTCTTTTTGCACTCATTTTTCTCCACTACTTCTTATGAAGAACTAACTGCTTACTTCCAAACGCGCAACTATCCTTAGAATTACTTACCTAACAGAATTAAATGGGAATTCGCCTTTTTACACGTAAATAGAAAAATACTTCACACATGATTATGATTTCAGCGAAAAACGCACATCGAAATCATAAAAACGCAAAGAGGATTTAACCAATTTTTTAAAAGCGGGCCAAATATGGCCGATGCAAATCGGGGCTCTAGTATTTATTTTTTGCTGTATCGATGGCATTCATATAATTGTAGAATTGTAGAACCTGGTTTGTGATGGGGGAAGAATTTTTTTGTTTAATTTCCATTAACTTTTGTATTTCGAAAAATTTATTTCTACGTTTTGAACTGTTCCCAATATAATTGTAAATGTTTCTTCTAAGTGTTTTCTTGATGCCAGAAAATCGCCATAACACTATTTGTTCTTTCTTTTAACCCAAATTTAAACTCTAGGGTGACCGTTAAAATCAAAAGTTGGATTTGTTTAGGTCTCACTGGACAATTTGGTGGGAATTGATAAAAAAACAACTCAACAAAATTTTTAGGACGATCGGCGAAGGCTAAGCCGTCCCTCAAGCCCGCCAAACTTTGAGAAAAATCGTTAAGACCGACTTGTATGACTTATATTTAGGAAAATATAATTTTTACATAAAAATTGTTTTCTAAGAAGTTGTTGTTAGTAAAGTTTCCAACAACTTTTGCCTTAACAAGTTTTCTGTAAAACTCATATTGAACAAAACCTAATTAAAATAAAAAGTAAACCGCAGCATTGATTCGAATTTTTTCTTTAGCTTTAATATTTGTGTTTATGTGCGTTTGCTTAAAAAAAAAGTAGTCAAACGCATATCATTTGTTTCTAACGTACCGCAGTTGATAATAAAGTTGGTGCAATTATACTTTTTTGTTACAATTCAAAGCCAAAAAGTACGGTGGTACCCCCGTGACTCATTTGGTACTATTTCCAAATTTTCAAACCTAAATATTTATAATTGATATAAAATGACAACTCGTATTTACTGTCCAATGAATATAAACGGATTTCAGTGTTTGGTGCAAATGGTTTTGCCAAAGTGCAAATGCAAAATTTCGTAGCGTTTTTATGAAATCTTAAGGAAACTCTGTGTATTTTGTTGTTGGATTTAACAAAACAGCTATGATATTTTGCAATGTTCTTTGCAAGACCATTTGCAACAAACACTAAACTTCGCTATTGTGAATAGATTTTTGCACTTGATCATTGGACGATTGCATATGCCACATTCTAAATCAAGTATAAGCGGCAGCATATAAGCCTTCATGCCAAAATACTATAAAAACAAAGGAACGAAATAGACCGTATGTACCAATGGTTTCAATTGTAACCGAAATAAAAGTCTTTTTCTTTTATAAAAAAAAAATTATTTATTACTATTGGGGTCGAAAAAGTACGATTTTAGAAGTTCGTAAGTACGATATTGGTTTTCTCATTTATCATCCCTGTAACATACCTGCACGCTTTCTTTATTCTTTAAGGGGGCTCTCATATAAAATTGTCAACACAGACTAGAAATATATTGAAGAAAAAGCCCCAGAACTGCCAAGGAATCGCCCCAAGGGGGATTAAATATATGACGAACCTTCATTAGTTTTTTGTGCTTAACATTTTCTTAAAACATACTTGCCTTATATCTCCACCCTTTAGGCAGGCTCCCATACAAATATGCCGGTTTAATATAATTCTTAAATTTGGCCACTGCCGCGCCAAGATTGCCCTTAGTTGGGTCAAATGTATGACCAACCTCACATTATTTGTTTTATCCCCATTGCCAAAAAAAAATTTGGTTTCTAAAACGACTACGCATATTAGAAAAACCTATAACAATTGTTAAAGGTAATATTGTGGAATTTCGTTCTTTTTAGTTTATTTTATAAACTAAACCGTTTTTGAGTTACGCTGTGCAACCTCCTCCGTTTTCGAAATTTTGAAAACAAGAGCTCACCTAAAAAACGGTTAGCACCACTGAATTCAGCGTACCCGAATTAGGGTAAAACGCCAGGTGTCCGGCTGGTCGGTTTTTTTTTTAAATAAATAATAAAAATGCTTTTCAACAAAACTAATTCATAGAAAATGCGTTTCTTTAATGAATTAAAAATTAGGATTTTTTAGTGGCTTATTCGATATTTTCAGTTTATTTTGTTTAATAAGAGATAAAGAAAAGCTTGATAACAAATTTTCTACAAAATTAATATTTTCTAAGTTATTAAACATAAAAGTCAGATTTCATGTAAAATTATAATTTTTCTCACACTATGGTGGGCTTGAGTTGTTTTTTTTATCAATACCCACCAAATTGGCGAGTGAGACCTTAATAAATCCAACTTTTGATTTTAAATGTCACCCTAGGGTACCACCGTACTTTTTGGCTTTGAATTGCATCAAAAAAGTACAATTGCACCAACTTTATCAACCGAGGTACGTTAGAAACAAATGATATGCGTTTGACTATTTTTTTTTTTTAGGCAAACGCACACAAACACAAATATTAAAACTGAATTAACGTGTGTAAGAAAAAACAGTTCTAAGAAAAAATTCGCATTTAATTAGGTTTTGTTCAATATGAGTTTTAGAGAAAACTTGTTAATGCAAAAGTTGTTGGAAACTTTACTAACAACAACTTCTTAGAAAACGATTTTTATGTAAACTTAATATTTTCCTAAATATAAGTCATACAAGTCAGACTTTACGATTTTTCTCAAACTTTGGCTGGCTTGAGGGACGGCTTAGCCTTCGCCGATCGTCCTTAAATTTTTTTTGAGTTGTTTTTTTTTTTGTCAATACCCACCGAATGGGGGGGTTAGAGCATGGAAAAATAGAAAAAAAAATTTATCCATACAGTTAACGACCACCCTAAAAAACTCACTGTTTATTGTTGGCGTTTTGTTTAAACTTTGATATTGTTACAAGTAAGACTTAGAGTGTTTATAATTCTTATTCGCTTTAGGGTTTTATTTGTTTAATATTTTTGGCTTTTCTAAAATCTTTAGAAAATGTGGCCTTAGCAACCAGTGAAATGCGCATAGAAGCTACACTTATAAAATTATGACAGTAACCGATTGTAGGTTATTAAATTAGATTTCGGTACTGTTAAAATTGAATAAAAATATAGTAATTTTACAAATAATTTTATTTTTCAACATTTATGTTTGTTATTAAAAAAACAAACTACCAAAAAATAATGTTTTTCCGTTTTTTTTTTCTTAATTTGTTTGATTTTTGTCGGTTGAAATATATTTTTTTAAAGTAAAAACTATTCAATTTTAAGGAATATGATGTTCATTAAATAAAAAATTTAGAAATTAATGAAAAAATCATTTGTTTTAAATGAAATGTAAATGATCCGTTTTTTAAATGAATTTTAATTTGTTGAAAATGCATTTTCGTTTAAATTTAACTACATAATATTTTGAGTGTAGCTTTCCCTCAACAATAAATTTCAGTGTATTTATCAAATATGAAAAATTGGGTATTTAGCACGTCATACGGATATCGTATTAATTTTATAATTAACGTTTAGTTGAAAAATCGTCAATAGTCATTTTACTGTATTTTCGCAAAAAATCGTCAAAATGACGAAAAATCGTCACATCTAAAAACCCTGGGTATTACAAAAATTTTATTTTCTAGAAAACAAAGGACTTGCATCTGCTGCAAATTTAAGTGCGATAGTAAATAATATGCAGGATTTTGTTGCAAATTTTTTTTTTTTTTTTTTAACATTTCATTTCTTTATTGAATCTTCACTTAATAATTGTGAACTAACAATAAGTATTCAAATCTTAAGACTAAATAAAAATATTCAATCCAGCCAATGCCAGACAAAATTTCACGCTTTCATTAAATTTAACTTCTCACAAGTGGGCCAAGTCAGCAGTGTGCCTCCTTCTTAACCTCAGGTGGCCACTGCTATTTAGTAAGTTCCGGGCTAGTATATTTGGATGGGTTTCGAGTTTTTTTAAATAGGTTTGGCAATGTTTTTTTATTTCATCTTTAACAAGGTGGACGTTTAAATCCTTGTGTATGTTGGAGCTTCTGATATACCAAGCTGCACACGTAATCATTCTTAGAAGCCTGTTTTGATGTCTTTGTATTTTTTCTATATTAGATGCAGAGGCTGTACCCCAGAGCTGAATTCCATAGCACCATATGGGTTAAATAATTGAGTTATAAAGCAACAGCTTACAATCCAAGCTTAGTATGGAGTTTCTACCCATAAGCCATGTAAGCTCAGACGTTTTTAACTTTATCTGGATTAGTTTCGCGTCTATATGATTTTTCCATGTAAGACGACGGTCAAGGTGTATACCGAGATATTTCACATTTGTTTGTTGGGGTATGTTGTAATTATTAATTTGGATTGGTGGACACGATCCTTTTCTTAACGTAAAAGTTATGTGGATACATTTCTGTTCATTCACTTTGATTTTCCATTTATCTAACCAATTTTCCAATTGTGATATGTGATTTTGTAACAATCTTGACGCTACTAATGGGTCATTGTGGACACTAAGAATATCTGATGTGTAAAGTATGTATATATAGAAGTGGTCCCAAAATACTACCTTGCGGTACTCCAGCTCGTATGTCTTGGGGGGTGCTGTAAAAACTTTTTTCTGCAAGAACGAATTTTCGATTTGTAATGTAGCTTTCTAGCAACTTGTGGGTATTTGATGGTAACAAAAGTTTTGTTTTTAAAAGAAGTCCCTCATGCCAAACTTTATCAAAGGCTTGTGAGACATCAATAAAAAGAGCAGCGCAATATTTGTTTTCCTCAAATGCCTTTCTAATTACTATGATTAACCTATGAACTTGTTCAATGGTGTTGTGTTTTCTCCTAACGCCAAATTGATGTGCTGGATTATTATTGTTTTCGCTTACATATTTAGTTAACTTGTTCATAAGTAACTTTTCGAATAGTTTTGACATATTGGGTAAAAGACTGATGGGTCTATAAGATTCTACTTTAGTGTGGTCTTTGCCTGGTTTGGGTATCATTTTAACAAGCGATGTTTTCCATTCTGGCGATAATAGCCTATGCGTAAAATAGCATTAAAAATATAGAGAATTATTCTTACAGCTATGCGGGGTAATTCCAAAAGCATCTTTTTACTGATATTCTCGATGCCTGGTGCTTTTGCTCTTTGAACCTCTCGCATTTCAAAGATAAGCGGGACACTTGCTATGTGCTGTGATATTACAGGGGGTAACTCAATTATAGTGCTAGATAAATTCGGCGTGAAAACATCCTTTAAGTAATCAACGAACGGATTTCCTTTTTCAGTGTCAGTTCTAGCCCAATCTCCATTTGGTTTGCGTAAAGGAGGTTTACAAATATCGGGTATTTTAAGATTTTTTGTAGCACGCCACAAAGAGTAATTCGTTTTTGATTTTGGATCAAAGTTTTCAAGAAGCCTATTAAGCGATGCAATTCTCTTTTCTTCAAGAAGTCTGCGCAAGTGCATTCTTTCAAACGTTCCTTGAGTTGTGGAGATCTGTGCTGTTGCCATTCTCTTCGTGTACATCTTTTTTTACTTAGGAGTCTTTCAACATATATAGCGAAAATTCTGGTTTCTCTTTTTTGTCGGGGGGACTTGGTAGCAAGTTGAGCAGCCAGTTTGATTTTTAGTTCTAAATTTTTTAACGAAATGTCTATATCATTTGGTGTTCTTAGCGGTATATTGCTAATTAAAAAAAAATGTTTGCTCATTCTGTACTCATGCTCTGTAACTTGGGTGAGAACTTCTCGCATTGTTAACAAGTGAAATACAACGTTCTATTGTTTCTCAAGAGGAGAGAAAAAAAACTGTGTCTCTAATTCATTTCGAAAACTATTAAAGAAATTACGTCGTATAAAGGGGCCAAAGGTGATAATTTTACGTGTTAATTAATGGAAAAAAGTTTAAGTATCGTGAACATTGAAGAAACTTGCCTAAAGTGCACAAAATTCTACATCAATAGACAAAAAAATAAATGTCAAATATGTAACTGTACAGAAAGCGTAGGATGAAAATGCAACTCAGCTGGCATTCCATCTTTTTCATGAGCTATAAGATTTGCGAAGCTCCTTTTGTTTTAAAATGTAACCGAGCTCGGTTCGAAACGTATTATACCTTCTCTTTTGTAAATATCGATTTAAGATAATTAAGTATTATTTTCTGGTACCCATAAACTGCAACAGTAACATGTTTTAAAGATCAATGGTCATAATTCAAGAATTTGAAGATACATTTAAAATCTAGCGAATTCGTTATTTCATATGATCTTGTAGATAACTAAATTTGGGGTTTTTCCGAAAGTTTGGCAGGAATCTTTTATTATTCTATTGCTTAAGTCTGGCATTAGATCTGATATTAAAAATTACCGTGGTATTGCAAAACTCAGTTCTATCTATACCTAAACTTTTTGAAAAATTTAAGTCTATATAGTCTCAAACATAATATCTCCATATCAACACGGATTTAAAAAAGGCTGCTCTACCACAGAAAACCTTCTTTAACTCACAATTGCAATTAATCGTGGCTTTTTCGTATGAAATTAAACAGATGTTATCTACACTGATTTCAGCAAAGCTTTTGATAAAGTCAATCATTTTTTTACCAAAGAAAATGATTAATTAATGGGGCTTAAAGATGTAAGCTATAAGGGCTATTTTTCGAATAGAGTGCAAAGCATCCGTTTTAATAACACATTTTCTAGAAAAATAAATGTGCCATGTACCCCAAGGCAGCCACCTTGGACCTTTATTCTTCTTGCTTTTTATAAATCTTTTGCCTAGTGTTATAAAGTTTTCAAATGTTCTTATGAATGCTGACGATGTTAAAAATTTTTTTCAACTTACAACCATGTGTTAGACAATCAACTTCTTCAAAATGATCTAAGTTGTTGTTATGAATGGTGTGAAGCAAACTTAATTGAGCTAAATTTAAAGAAGTGTGAAGAAGGTAATTAAGTTGATATAGTTGAAAACTTCTTTGATCTTGGAATACTACTTGACTCCAAACTGAGCTTTAATTCGTATATAACGTTTATGAAAATAAAGCTAATGGAACACTTGGATATATAAAACGCTGGGCAAAAGAGTTTGTTGCTTCGTATTAAACAAACATTTTATACATACAACAGTGTTAGGCCGATTATTGAATATGAATCGATTATATGGGACCCCATTTACCAAACGTGTTCTAAATTAATACAAACGGTACAGAAGCAATTCATGCTCTTCTGTCTTCGAGGATTATATTTCGACCCTCTAAGCTTGCCTTCATACACAGCTCAATTGGCTATGATAGAGCTCTCTACTTTAAAAAGTCGTGGAACAATGATGAATGGTTTGTTTATTTTGAACATTATTAATGGTGATATCTGCGCTGAATTTTTGGTTAATGAGATTTGAGACTGGACCCAAAGTCAATAAATAGATTAATCATTGCTTTTCTTAATTGATAGTAAAATTAATGTTATGTAATCAAATAAAGTTTATAGTCTATTTGATTTAAGTGTAAATTTGAATTTGTAAAATGTCTGTAAGGACCAATCCATAGCCAAATAATAATAAATAAATCCACCTCAATAACGACCAACAACTGAAGCACAGCCGCGAATAACGTTTTAAGTTACAAAATAATAATTTTTCAGGAGAGCAAAAAAACGTTTTTTGACAAGCAGCATTATTTGTTTTAAAAAATTTTTTTTTCTATTATTTAAAATAGTGATAATAAAAACTTTAATGCAAAAGGCTTTTAAAACATTATTCCGCACTGCAAAACCATTTCGGTTTCATCATTATGTTAGTAACTTGCAATGTTCTTCCACTGGCTGACACTTTGTACGCCATTTTGAAGGCGTTAAGGTGCATAGTTTTGGTTGATTTGATGTTTAAACTGTGTAAGAGAGTAAAGTCAACGTTTATCTGCAAAAAAACAGTTTTTGCAAAATGTGGCGTTTACAACGTTTTTTGCGGCTGTGCTTCAACTGTTGCACAGTAGTTATTTACTACATAGAAGATAATAAACAGGAACACAAAAGTATGGCAATTGTATCCGACGATTTAAAACATGAACCGTTGCAGTTTATTCCTAATCATATATCTGTGGCATTTTGGCAAAACATCTTAAGTCAAATTTCAAAAGTTGAAAAAATTTTCATTCAAAACATATCTTTTTTACGTTTTTAAAATCTTGTATAATAAACGAAATTTTTCTTTAATTTTGTTTAATTTTAGTATTTAATAAAAATTATGTTTTCATCGAGTTTTTTTTAACCTTTTTTGCTATCTTATCTCGACTTAAGATGTTTTGTCAAAATGCAACAGACATATATATATCAGTGAATGACAACAAGTACCCATAAGAATTGTGTGTATACACATATTTATAACGCAAAAAGTATGGTTATTACTTATACTTATGCACGGCAATATCTTCTCGAAACCACATTCAGTAAACAAAAATACATGAATATTATGCAGATGTTAATAAATACCCATGAATGTGTTTTGGTTAACTGCCATACAAATAAAATATCTATGTTTAAAAAAATACCTTCAGTATTTTTGGCACTTCTGTGTAAAAATGAAAAAAAAAAATTTACCAAAAATGTGCTTTGTCACTAAGCAGGTATTGGACTATGTACATATTATTTATGATATTTAAAATAAATTTGTCCGTAACATCAGCAGTACCTATGCAAAACTACACAAAAGCTATACATTTTTACAAAAAATAGGACCACGAGGGGTGGGAAGGAGCAATTTCTGCTCTCCGAAGCCATCTGACAGATTTTAATGAAATTTAAAACATAGATAGATTCATATTTACATAGACACATAAGCTATGTATTTTTTAAAAAATATGACTAAAAGGGAGATAGGGGGCAATTTCTGCCTCTCCGAAACTATTTAATACATTTCAATAAAATTTAAAAAATATAAAGGTTTTTATTTATTTGGACACATTAGCTATGTATTTTTTTCAAACTATGACCACGAGGGGCAAATTACATGTACGTTTTTGATCGAATATTCACCCTTATTGTGTTTGGCTTAAAATACGCCTACGACTATTTGGTTATCGATTAAAGAGAACGTGAATTTGTTTTCTTTAATCTATTACCAAACAGTCATATGCGTATTTTAAATACGCCAAACACAATAATTAAAAAAAAAAAACTTTGTTAAACAGCAATTGTAACACACATGCACAGCAGCATGTGACATGAAAAGTTGACAAGTCAGATGTAAAAAACATGTCGTGTACATGTATCTTAAGCAAACGCTTTAAATAAATATGTAGTGAGTGGTTGTTTCACTCTTTCTTATTAGCACAACATACAAATCAATACTTACATGCATACATAAAAAACAATATCTTCCATCTCGTGTCGTCTACCTATGCTATGTGCGTGTGACAGCAACAAGTGGCTCTACGATATTTTTAGTTTTGCATGTAAAACCCCTTTACGCATCCGCACAATTTTTTTGAACTTATCGCTGTCATACACACAAAGCATAGGTAGACGACACGAGATGGAAGATATTGTTTTTTATGTATGCATGAAAGTATTGATTTGAATGTTGTGTTAATAAGAAAGAGTGTAACCGCCACTTAATACATTTAGCGCTTGCTTAGCCGCCTTTCTGTAACGTTTTAAAATTCAAACATTGTTTTTTAATAAGTTGTAAAGAAGAGTTTTTCTTTAAAAATTTCATCCAGTGTATGTATGTATGTAGCATACGAAAAGGTTTAAATTTAAAGTATGGAAAATAATCAAGAAATTTTAGAGAAAATAAATGATTTTAGAGAGGCATAAGTCGCCCCCTATCTCCCCTCGTTATCCTAATTTTTTTTAAAATACATAGCTTATGTTTCTACATAAATATGTATCTATCTATGTTTTAAATATCATTAAAATCTGTTAGATAGTTTTGGAGAGGCAGAAAATACCCTCGAGCTTCCCTCGGGGTCCTATTTTTAAAAAAATATATAAAGCTTGTATGTTCATATTAATATGGATATATCTATGATTATGTTTAATTAATATTTACATTATTGCCAGCGATAACCATATTATGGTTAAATTAGGCCTACATCAAGAAGCCCCATATTATTGTTGCCTCCAAAGATGTTATGATCAATAATAGCTTATATTTGTTAAAAAATTACAATAGCCAATTACATAAACCAACTATTTACAACCACAGTTTGTTGATCTTGGAAAAGAGGAAAATACTATTGTAGATTTAAAAACAAACAAGTAAGAAAGTACAGTAGGTTAAGCCTGACCATATGATACCCTACACCACAATATTTAAAAACACATCATGCTTATGTGTCCATGTAAATATGTATTTATCTATGTTTATAAACTTCATGAAAATCGGTTTGAAAGTTTGTGAGAGGCAGAAATTGCCCCCGGCCTCCCCTTGTAGTCCTATTTTTTAAAAACTGTAAAGCTAATGTGTCCCTATAGATATGGATTTTGGAAATTGCTACTATCTCCCCTCGTGGTCCGATTATTTTAAAAATTTATACATTTTGTGTCCATATAGATATGGTTCTATCTATGTTTGAAATTTCATTAAAATCGGTTTGATAGTTTCTGAGAGGAAGAAATTTCCCACTATCTTCCCTCGTGGTCCTACGATAGGCTTGGTCCTTGGGCCAATAAGAACCTTTGACCCAAATTTTATCATATTATCTCTAAAATTGCGCCCTGTACTTTGCGCACAAGGTTACATGGACAGCCAGCCTGCCAGCCAGCCTACCAGCCAGCCAGCCAGCCCGGACATCGTTAGTTCGACTCAGAAAGTGATTCTGAGTAGATCGGTATACGTTAAGGGGGGGGGGGGGGGGTAGGACCACTATTGTAAGGCGTTACACACATCAGCACAAATGCATAGTACCCTCTCCACTATTGTGGTGTGGGTATAATTATTATCATATTTAAACATTTTTAGAGGCAAGCATAATATTGTTGTTGGTTCTTGATGAAATAATTCTTACAGACTTCTTTATTAAATACAACAAAATTTTACAAAATATATAAAAGTGTGAAACAAAAAATTATGTGTTTAAAAAGATTCATAATTTAGTTTTAATATCAGTGGGACTAGAAGAATTGATAGCCAATAAATTTATAAAACTTGTTGAACTCGATACACATCCTTCTTAAGGGGTCACTATTAGCATAATTAGCTCTTAAAAATTTAACTGATATCGGAACTATATGACGTGCTGGGCGTTGAGGAACATTTAATGTTATATTGTTGATTAGGTATCCAGAGCTTAGGTCGCCAACAATTATGTTAAAAATAAACGAGATGTTCAGCACATTTCTACGGCTCTTTAGAGATGACAGCTGGATGAGGGCTAGTCTAGGAATATTTATACTTAGGGTCCCATATTACAGATCCATACTCCAACACAGATCTTACAAGGGAATTATTAAATCATAATATTGTTGCCGCAGACAATTATATGGTTATATTAACTATAATATGTTTCGAGCGCTGTTTCTTACGTCTAAAAAGAAAGAATCCCCTCTTTCTTTTTTTTCTTCATATATGGATCCAATCTTAAATTATATATCTTAAAAAAGGTCTTGAGAATTTATCAATAAGTTTAGACATTAAGCATCTTGTTTAGTCTATAATGCAATTATTAAGCCACTTGTTTTGGAAAACTTTCCTTTCAGTTTCAAAAATGGTTTACGAACAATTTAAATGTAGTGCAATTATAAAAAAGCAGGTTTTTTGTTTATAAACATTTTATACTTTACACTTTTTGTTACAAAACTTTTAATTTTGATGTTTTATTTAAGAAAAAAAAGAGTTTCATAACTTTTTCGTTTTATACTTTTTTCGCGTTACTTAAAGGACAAAATAAGGACACTTCCGTTGATTTAATACAGTGAATTAAGCTATTCCAGTACCCATGTTCTGTAACTTTAGTGAGAACTTTTTGCATCGAAAAGATGTGAAACAAAATATTCCATCGTTTCTCGAAAAGTGAGAGAAATGTGTGTCTGTAACTCATGTCGAAAACTAACAAAAGAGATTACGTCGTTACGTTATAAATGTCATAATATTGCACTCGAAGCCGATGTGACATTGCAGACGTTCAGAACGCCAGTAACACATATCGTTGACGGCGATCAAAATTTACCTAAAATTCAAAATTTTTCAACGACGGCGGCGAAAATACAACCGTCGGATATACCAAATTGTGTAAAGAGCGAATTTAATGTTTGTTGTTTGCAAACGAGCTTTGAAGACATTCGTATATTTTATTAACATGTTAAAAGCAAAATAATAAAACAATGAAAAATGTGCCAAGAACAAAATATTATTATTATTATTCTTTGCATTTTGCATTTTTTAATGTTTTTTAGTGTTAAAATTTTTTCTCGCCCCATTTTTATTCGTGAGTTTATTTGACAGTTCAAAGCGGGAACTTTTCTCACCAAAATGTTACAGACACACTTTTTCTGTAAATTGGCGAGTAATTTTCTTACGTGACAGCTTGTACTCGCCAAAAAAAAGTTACAGACACAGTTAAGTGAGAAAAACAGCTGTTTGTTTTAATTGATGGTATTTTTGTTTCATTTCAATCGAAAACTTTCTCGACGCGAGAGTTACAGAACATGGGCACAGATTTAAAACAGATTAGTAAGAAGCTGCCTTCGGCTATTAGAACAACTTCACAAAAGAAATAAAAAGCTTAGTCCTATAAAACGCTAGCATATATTCTAGCAGTCAGGGTTTTTATAAATATTAAAAAAAAACCATTCTGACTAAGAAATTCATCACTGATTTCAATACTTTTTTGTAAATACCTTTTCATTTTTCTTATAAATTTTCTAAAATGTTATTGTTTTTGGAAATGAAGTGGTGGCAACAGTATTTAGAGAGTTATTTAAGAATAAGTACATTTAGATGTCATTAAAACATAAATAATTTTAATGTATTTGATTTTGACTAATCAAATTATTAGAAGTAATTAAAAAACGGCTTTAGACTAAGACATTTTCAAATTAAAAGTCGATCGCACTATTTTGGTCGTTTTATAACACAGCTAAAAATTGTTTTGGGAAAGAGTCATGCTGGCTTCATACAACTTTATTATAAACAAGTAAGAAAGTATAGTCGGTCAAGCCCGACCATATGATTCTCTACACCGCAGTATTTAAAACACATCATGCTTATGTGTCCATATAAATATGGATTTATCTATGTTTATAAACGTCATGCAAAACGCGTTGAAAGTTTGTGAGAGGCAGAAATTGCCCCCTACCTCCCCTTGTGGTCCTATTTTTGAAAATCTGTATAGCTTATGTGTCCATATAGATATGGATCTATCTATGTTTAAAGTTTCATTAAAATCGGTTTGGGAGGCATAAATTGCCCCTATCTCCCCTTGTGGTGCTATTTTTTAAAAAATGCATACCTTTTGTGTCCATATTAATATGGTTTTATCTATGTTTTAAATTTCATTAAAATCATTTGCTAGTTTCTGAGAGGAAGAAATTTCCCCCTATCTTCCCTCGTGGTCCTATGACCCAAATTTTAAAATTATCTCCTAAATTACGACCTGTTCTTTGCGCACAAGGTTACATGGACAGCCAGCCAGCCAGCCGGACTTTCACTTTCACTTTCTGAGTCGATCGGTATACTTTAAGGAGGGTCTAGGACCAATATTTTAAGGCGCTACACACATCAGCGCAAATGCATAATACCCCAGTTGGCGAAATGGTCATAGACGCAAATGTCGTCAGCGATGTCTTTAGGACATTTTTGAAATTGTCGCCTATACATATTTGGAGACATTTTTTAAATTTGTCTTGAATAATACTTCATTGAGGACAACGTAAGAGCCCATTGCATTAATTTTGTCGAGTTTCAAACCACTTTGACGACAAAATGCTTGCAATTATAGACTTTAAATTTGTATTTAATTTAAAATTAAACTTTCTTGATATTTTGCTTTTATTATCATTATTTTTGATAATAAAAAAAATTATATTTAATTTTTTAATTAGGCTTAAGTTCATGAAATTTAATTTTTATTTTTTTATTTTTATGAAGAAAGGAATTTTACAACATGAAAATCAATTTAAATTGTTATTGATAATCTTTCATTCTTGACCACTCGATCTCCTCAGATGGATTTGCCGTCTTACACTCGCAGCCATCGACGACTGCTGACGTCACTAGTCAAACATCAATCCTTAAACCAAATTGTATTTTAACATTTGGTAGATCGAAATTTGCTTTCCTGAATGATTATCTATTTTAATTGATTTTACATGTTTTTTCCTTTACTTCTGTTTTTTCGTACTTTCGTCAAGAATTTTTCTTGAAGTCCAAGTACATTTTTTTGTTTTTTTTTTCACCTTGTCCTTCTCTTTTCTGTTGACCTTTTTCAGCACAACTTGAAGGACAAATGTACACATAGAGCTCGTGCCTTAGCTTTAACAATAATTAGTATTGTGGTTATTTTGTTGAACTATTTATGGTTTTTAATCCAAATTTTTAATATTTTTAATTAGGCTTAAGTTCATCAAATTTAATTTTCATTAAATTATTTTTATGAAGAAAGGAATTTTACAACATGAAAATCAATTTAAATTGTTATTGATAATCTTTCATTCTTGACGTGGCTCGGGCTCGAACCCTGGCCGGCAGGTTACCATGACATGTTTCGATCGCAACCACTCGATCTCCTCAGATGGATTTGCCGTCTTACACTCGAGCCCGAGCCACGTCAAGAATGAAAGATTATCAATAACAATTTAAATTGATTTTCATGTTGTAAAATTCCATTCTTCATAAAAATAAAAAAATAAAAATTAAATTTCATGAACTTAAGCCTAATTAAAAATATTAAATATTTGGATTAAAAACCATAAATAGTTCAACAAAATAACCACAATACTAATTATTAAAAAAAAATATAAAAAAAAAAATAATAATAATCCTAAACGTAGAAAACGTTTTTTTTTTTGCTCTCCTGAACAATTAGTTTGTAACTTACAACGTTATTCGTGACTGCGCTTTAATTGTGAAATTGGACATATGTGAATTGACGGGTCAAGAAGCACAAAGAAATAAATGTTCCTGCTGACTACATTGCCATATGTTTAGTTCAGAACACATTCCCTTACTACTTTGAATTCACAGCCCATCAAGGCCCTTAGAACTGCCCACATACATATATAGTGACCGTCGCGCCCCAGCAATGTTACCTTTTACCAATTCTATGGCCTTCAAAATCCCTAGAGCCTCCGCCAAAAATATACTGCAGTCATCAGGACCTATTTGAGCTTGAAGTATCTATATCCTCAAGTTAGACCCTTTTTGCCGTTCCCCTTATACCGGTTATATCGGCAAATCTGTAGTTTCGCCGATATATCGTTTTTCGTTACATCCCTAATTGTCACTTTCATATCAGCGACTAAATCGGCGGCAGTGTCCACAATACTGTCATCAACGACAATATTAAAGTAATTTCGCTAATCGGGCATTAACGACTTTATGAGAAAAAAGTCGTTTATATAGTCGCCAATGACAACTTTAACCACATTTTTACCCATATGATCATTAACGGCAATGTGCATGATAATGTCGCTCATATTGTCGCGTACGACTTGCGTGCCCTTTGTTCGAAAAAGTCGTCAATGATTTGCATGGGCTGTCGCCAACATGTCGTCAGGGATGTACTATGGGTCTTGTACGCGTCGTCGACGTTGTTTTGAGGACATGGCCAACTGGGACCCTCTCCACTATTATGGTGTGGGTATAAAAAAATTCATTTAGGAATCATATTTTCTACGTACTAGTCACATAAGTTTAATTTTCTGTATTTATAGAGTGACATACATAGATTTATGTGCACATATACGTACATTTTATGTATATTTATAACAATATTTGCATATTTAAAATTTTATGCAAGGAGCAAAATGTGAATGTAATTCATAAAAAAACTCATGTCATCGTCATTATCATGACTTAAAATTTTATAGACATCTATATATCTGTGCGAATATGGAAAAGTAGCTTATGTCGCATATTGTAGTTTCCAGATAGTCTCATTTTTTTTTTAAATTTAATTCGAGGAGTATGCTTTTGCTAAAAGTCTATACATATATTATCGTTTGTGTTACAATTCCAATAAAGGTTTAAAATAAATGTTTAAAAAATAGATCTTCTTATTTTTAAGTCAAGCTTAAGGTCAGTTATGAAATATATATTAATTTATTATTTATCCAATATTTCGCTGCCACATTGGACAGCTTCTTCAGAGGTCTAAGGTTTATAAATTTTAAACAAATTTTTAAAAAACGAAATGTAAATTTAATAACAATAATTGACAACATGAAAAATAAATAATAAAAATACTACACAGGAGACAAAATTATTCTATTTCATTTTTCTAAACATATTCAATTTCCTATCTTATTCTTATAAATTAAATGTCTGTAATTTGAGCTACATTGTCTGTATCGCTTTTAGAATTAATTCTTTGTTCTATTGGTGTGTTGATTATTTGTAACATTTCTAGCATGAAGCGTAAAAAAGATTTTAAAACTTTTCTACTTGTAATAAATCAATTTTGTCTTATGTCGACTTAAGCTTCTCTTCCATATGAGCACAGATATGCAAATTTGTCTTTCACCTTTTAAAACATTTTGATTTATTTTTTTTTTTTTTTGTTTTAAATGTAAATATTTTATGTGCATAAAGTTAAATAATTTAGCTGTTTTTGATATTTTCAAGTTTATTTAATAAAATTTTAGTAAAAACAGGAAGTTTTTTTTAATATTTATACAACATACTTTTTATTCCGTTGGAGTGAAAGTACTACACAAATTTGGGAAATGTGTAAATTTTGACAGATTAAAAAAAAATTGCTTACTAACGCAATAAAAAATGTTCAGGGTTTGGTGAAGAAATTTTTAGTGAAAGAACATTTTTACGTGGGTATAAATTTTCATACCAACCAAAAGATGGGTGGCATATTTTCTGGGTCGCCAACCAATTAAAGAAAATCTACATACTTCTATATTCTTTTTTAACCCTTTTATAATAAACCATTTAAGTGCTACTTATTCTAAGCTTCCCAAAGTCTCGCTTTACAATTTCTTAAGATATACGGAGATATCGCTGGGATTCTTTCTTGAAAATTTTATTTAACAATTTTTCAACTCAAGATGAAGGTTTTCACCCACCTTAATTTCCTTAGGCTTTCACAACTTACCAAGAGCGTGTTCTAATATTACAACTTTACTTTAAGTCTGGTACCCTGTTCAACATTTTACGTTAAATCCTGTCAAAACTCATATAAAACATTTGTGCGGAATATCTACGAAATAATGTACTCTGTTCATTTTGTGAAGAAGTAACGAAATGTTTTGAGCAAAATTTTTTTGTACAGCAGCGAAATAATATAATGGAAGAAGATATAAATTTATGGTGGCATGTCATAACGTCCAGTGTCATAGTGTCCATGGACGTTATGACACTATTGAAAGTGTCATAGTGTCCATGGACATTATGACACTTTCAAAAGTGTCATAACGTCCATCAAAGAAATGTCATAGCGTCCGAGGACGTTATGACACTTTGCAAAGTGTCATAATGTCCATAACTTAACTTATAATGACAAATATTAAAATGTAAACAACTTTGGGATTATAGCCGGCCTTCGACCGGGCGCAAGGACTTTCTTCTCTATGGTATAAAAATACCGGCTTCGCTAACTAAAGCTTCTCTGCACAGACGGCCTTCGGCCGGGCGCAAGGATTTTCTCCTCTATGGTATAACAAATACCGGCTTCGCTAACTAAAGCTTCTCTGCACAGCCGACCTTCGGCCGGGCGCAAGGATTTTCTCCTCTGTGGTATAACAAACACCGGCTTCGCTAACTAAAGCTTCTCTGCACAGCCGGCCTTTGGCCGGGCGCAAGGATTTTCTCCAACTTCGGCCCTTAAAATTTAATCACCCTTTATATGCTGCTCAACATTTTTCACAAATCTGACCAGAATACTAGGCTTTAACCTAAAGTGGGCGATCAGTAAAATGTAAGTACATCCTATCTGGTAGGTTAAAGTATAATTTCAATAATGGAACACTTTTTATACGGCCGATAAAAACCTACCTTAAGCTTTCGGTAAGTTGTGAAACCTTATAAAAAAACAAGTAAGAGTGCTATATTCGGCTATGCCGAATCTTATATACCTTTCACCATGGTTTGGAAAGAACAGAAGTTTATATATGTATATTTATAAAATATATATAGTTTAGTTTTATTTAATTATTTGCACATGATTGCGTGCTATTAAATATATTAAAAGTTTAATTAATATATAGCACGTTAAGTTTTGATCGAATTTCAGTATTTGGTCATACCGACATCTTAAAGTATAAAATTACCATTTACTTTGGTGATAAAACTTGTAGTCGGGAAGTTCTATGGTTCACGAAAATAGGTATTAAAAAAAAAACTATATTTTTGACATTACTTTTTTTCTAAGTTTCCGAGTTTTTCTAAAGATTTCCGATATTTTGATATCTAAAACGTATGAATAGGTCATAATACAGCTCTAAAATTTTAGCTTTTATAAAAATGTTAATGTTTTTAGTCCTTTTTTGGAGTATTTTGCACATAACTTAACCATTTTTAACCGATTTGGCAGATTTATATACCAACGTGCTTAAAAATAATATTTCCATTAAATTGGCTTTTAGGCATATATATATAGCAAACTTAATTATAAAAAAAAACAAACTTAATTATAAAAAGAGTAACTTTTGGGATTTCAGTATTTTGATTATAACTCAGCCATTTTTCGGGAAGATCCATGGTTACCGAAAATGGGTATTTAAAAAAAAAAATTAATTTTGGTCATAACTGTTTTGTATCTGAACCGATTTTTCCGAGTTCTTTATAAAATATGTTCTACTAAAAATTTATATATTTTGGTATATAAGTCATATCCATAGGACATATGACAGCCCTAAAATTTAGGTTTTTATACAATTTTTAATTTTTTTTGTACGGGAGGTACCACGCCCACTTCTCCAATCCCGCCCACATTTTGTAGGGTGGTGTGTATTGACAACCTAAATGTGTGTACCTAATTTGGAAACTTTGGCTCTTACCGTTCTCCAGATATACAGAAAAAAGCAATAAAAATACAACAACAACAAGGGATTTTTGGAAAAAATTAGAGGCAGTCGTGGTTTTTTGATCATATCTCAGCCATTTGTAAACCGATCTTGCTGAATTTCAATAGCACGAAATGGTGGACTATATGTGACATAAATGTAAAACAACCTAGCCGCTATCATGTCTGGTTTTTGCGGAAAACACATATCAAGCGTAAGACGGACGGACGGACAGACGGACAGAAGGACAGACGGACGGATATCGTTAAATCAACTTCTTTCCTCATAAGGACCCAGAATATATCTACTTTATAGGGTCTAAGATCAATATTGTAGAAATTACAAACGGAATGACAAACTTATATATACCCTTTTCCACCTGTGGTGAAGGGTATAACAAGTAAGAAAGTATATTCGGTCAAACTCTACCCTAAATTAGCTATATGGCATTTTTTAGAAAATGAGTAATCACAGATTCGCCAGAACCTAATTATGTTATGATTTTTAGTATCATGTAAAAACCCTTGTGTCGAATTCTATTACGAGTTCACATCTATATGAGATGTTTTTGTTTTTGTGTGATTTTTTCTTTTAAACAAGGCCAGGACTTAGTTACTGTCGTCAAATTTGCTGGCAATATCAACATTTATTATATTTATAAATGACATTAAAAGCAATTTTCGGGAGGAGTATTTACATGGAAGTTATAATCAAACATAGACCAATTCCAATTAAATTTGGTAAGATAATTTAGAATTCAATAAAACATGTTGGGTCCAAATAAAATCTAAACACCAGCAAAATTTAATGGTTTATTGTCACAGAAACTCCATTCCATAATCAAGCTTGTATTGGGGCAATGTGAAACTATTTACCAACTGTCATAATTTTCCATAAGCACTTGTGCAAATAAATATAATCTACGTACAAAATTTCAACAAATTATCACCAAGATTGTGAACTGTACTTTGCGCACAATGTTTACATGGACAGCAAGTCTGTCTGCCTGCCGAACGCACGGCCATCGCTAGATCGAAAAGTGGTTCTGAGTCGATCAATATACTAAAAAGGTGCATTTAGGGACAACAGTTTAAGGTACTTAAAACATCAGCAGAAACGCATCATACCCTTTTCATTATTGTGTTGTGTGTATAATAATATTAAAATATTTAAGTAAAAAATCATTTTAATTTTCTCTTTCCTTTTTGTCCAGCCTGTATAAATATTTGCTTAAGAATTTGAAAGTAAAAATAAATCAAATTTATTAAGTGCAATTAATACATTTAAAAGTAAACAATATAAATTAATAATGGAATTTTTTGTATTGTAATGTTACAAAACTATTGAATACACCCCAGTAAAAACAAAAAAAAAATTGTTTGAGACCTCTTCATACCTTAAAGAGAAGATTTTGAAATAGTTTTTGTTATTTATCTGCCCTTCCATTGCTAGACGAATATTTTTCCCAGTGCGGTTTCTTTTCACGTATGTATACAGTGTTGTCAGATTTTTTTGAGCTCCATCGCCAAACCGGATGTCAGAAATCGCCAATAATCGCCAAACGTCAATTTTGTTCAGTTTTTGTACAATTTTTTTTTTTTTTTTAATTAAATTTTGCATACAAAAAACGCTAGTAAATATTTCAGTGAAAAATCGCCAAAAATTGAGAAAAATACAAAAACTACGCCGAAAGTAAATTTTGTGTTGTTTCTGTATTTTTTTTTTTTTTTTAAAGAACATAAAATGGCGATCAAATATGTATTCAGTTAAAAAACTTAAATTAAGTACACAAGTCTATAAGATCGTACACTGCAGCCTCACAGATTTCATTACTGGAGTTTTGACCTGCATACATATCGCTCATTTGCTCCAAGACCGGCATAACTCAAAAAATAAAATTTTGGAGTTAGAGATGAATTGTTCGCTTTGTTTTCCTTTATATTGTGTATTAAATTCATCTTTATATCTTTTATACTTTCCTAGTTTGAAGAGAATGTGTCTTCTTTTTTTCTAAGTAGTTAGAGCAAATCAAAAACTTTAAATGCGTTTATCTCGAAATGGATTTTTTTCAGTAACGCCGGTCTTGCAGCAAATGAGCGATTTATTGAATTAAATAGTGACTGAATATAAAATTCACTTAATATGATAGCAAAACAAAAACATTAAAAAAAAAGTTGCTAGTTTTTTTATGTTAGCAATGATAACAAAAAATGACAAGCTGTTAAACAAAATCGCCGAAATAATATAAATGGTAACAATTAAAAGTTATATCCGAAATCGCCATAAAAGTCGCCAGTCGTCAAATGGGAAATCCCATCGCCAAACACGTTTCAAAATCGCCACGTTTGGCGAGATATCGCCATATGTGACAAACCTGTATATATAGCACCCCTTTTACTCAGATAAATCTTGCGTTTTCTCTTCTCCTCAGGTGGGTGTAGTTTTAGGCGGCATGAAATAGCCCCCCAAAATATAACCCCCCAAAAAATAATGAAATAACCCCCCAACGCGTGGGGCCTTGTTTCATATGCAACAAAGCCCCATTTTTGAAAATGAAATTAGCCCCCAACGAAATGAAATAACGCCCCAAACATAAATAAAATAATTCACTAATTTTTGGGTTCTTATTTCATATGATGTAAAACCCCAATTTCTTAATGAAATAAAGGCCCAATATATGTAATTCAATAAATTATACAGTTTTGCTTTAAAGAATCACGCGATATATATCATGGTATGATATTCCAAACCCAAGCTCCGCCAACTAAGGCTTTTTTGCATAGCCGGCCTTCGGCCGGGCGCAATGACTTTTTCCTCTATGGTATAACAAACACCGGCTTCGCAGGCTAAAGCTTCTCTGCATAGCGCCAGGATTTTCTCCTCTATAGTATAAAAATACCGACTCGGTCCGGGTACGCAGAGAAGCTTTAGTTAGCGAAGCCGGTATTTGGTATACCATATAGAAGAAAACTATTGCGCCAGGCCGAAGGCCGGCTATGCAGGGCAGCTTTTTTTTATCGAAGCTGGTGTTCTGTATACCAAAGTGGATAAATCCTTGCGCCCAAAACGTTTTCATTATAAAGTTGACAATGAAATAATCCCCCAAAAAATATATTGGGGCTTTATTTTATATGAAATAATACCCCAATTAAACAAATGAAATAACACCCCAAACAAAATGAAATAACCCCCGAAAAATCGTTTTTGTTGTTCTCTGTACAAAATTTGGGGGGGTTATTTCATTATTTTTTTGGGGGGTTATATTTTGGGGGGTTATTTCATGCCGCCGTAGTTTTAATTACTTAAAATATTTCGAGCTAGAGAATTTAGATAGAATTCAAGGCTTTTTAGAAATGTTATAAAATATTTTGTGATCAAAGTTTTTACTAATGGATAGGTACACTAAGAATTTGAAGAATTTAACGTTTCCAAAAAATGACGACGGTTGGTAAGAGTGACTCTCAATAATAGTGAAAACCATGTTAAAATCTCTGGCGAAATGCCCTAAGCATTCAGTATAAACATGGTTGTAAGACAAGGTGGCCCAAAAGCTGCTACAATATTATTTTTTGTTTTTTCTTCAGAGATGTGCTAGATGTGCAATAAATCGCAATGATACAAACAACAATCAATCATCACAATTTCTGTCCTTCTCGAAGATAACTTGCTTAAACTAGTCAATGCCGCAAAAAAATAGGACTACACGTAAATGAAGAAAAACAATAAACATGTGAATTTCGAAAACCATTAATACACAACACGTTATAACACCAGGCAACTACAAATTTAAATAATTGGGCACTACTATCACGACTACTGCTATTGGTGAACACAAAATAAACGCTACACTGAAAGAAAAATGCTTCATATATTTAATGAATAATTTTCATAAAAATATTTTCCTTGGGTAAATGAAAATTTTCATTGTCTAAATGAAATTTCATGGTTATAATGAAGTATTTTCGTTAAAATCGCTTCATTAGATTTCGTAATTACGTTAAAAATTTTCATTGGATATATGAAAACTTAAGTTTGACCAAGTTAAACAAAAAATTTTAATTGGGAACATAAAAAAACAATATACAAACATAACTATATTCATAAACTAATACAAAATTATAGTTTCCTTAAAAAAATTTTTAATTTTTAATTAAAAAATGTAAGATTTAATAATTTCATACATCTAATGTTATTTTTTTATAAAAGCAACATATTTCAATAACTGCCTTCATAAATTAAAATTTTCATTATGATAATAAAAATGTCATTATAGTAATGAAACAAAAATTTTCAGTCCACTTTCAATCAACGTTGTTATTATTGTAATGGACAATTTAATCTCATATTTACGCTCTTAATTGAGTACAAAACAAGTTTTTTTTTATCCAAAAACTAAACTGCCCCGGTAGGCTAGCTGGTAGTGAGCTAGTCTATCAGCACCGAGGTTGCGCGATCGATTCCCGCCAGAGACAGAAAAAAAAATAAAATAAAATAAGAAAAAATAAAAAAAATATAATTTAAAAAAAAATAAAAAAAATTTGTTTTTACTTTATTGAAAATATTCAACGAATGAATAATATTCATAGATCTAATGTAATGTTTCATTAAATCCTTTTAATGAAACAGGTTTCATTGATCCAACGAAGCGCTGCATAGGTTCCTTTTTAATGCAATTTTTCATGGGATTAATGTCAAAATTCATTGGTATTGCGAAGAAAATTCTTTCAGTGTAGAATTCAGGATGGAAGCGAAGCCTTTTTACCCTGTGTAAGCCATTGAGATCATCGATATTGACGAAGAAACCAAAATTAAAATTAAACGAAACTAGTATAAAGCCATGTATAACTTATATTATATTATATCTTATATTTTTCAAAGCAAATTTCGATATACCAAGGTTAAATACCATTTGGTTTAAAGATTGTTGTTTGACTATTGACTGCCAGCCGTCGTCAATGGAGGTGAGTGTTAAACGGCAAACCCCTCTGAAGATATTGAGTGGTTGCAATCGAAACATGTAAAGGAACCCTGTCCGTGAAAACCTGGGTTCGGTTCCCAGCTCAGTTAAAAATGAAAAATTATCAATAACAATTTTAATTAATTTTCATGTTGTAAAATTCCTTTCTTCATAAAAATAATTTTATTAAAATTAAATTTAACTGAACTTAAGCGTGATTAAAATATCAAAATTTGGATTAAAAACCATAAACAGTTCAACAAAATAATCACAATCATAATTATCTTCGAAAATGTTCGATGGTGTTTTTATTTTATTGAAATACAATAAAATTACTAACACAACCACGGCTCCTTTGTAAAAATTTGTCAAGAAGTGACTGAGTGACAGTGGACCAAAATACAAACATTACAAAAATGTTAATGATTTTTTGCAATTTTGCTCTTATCAACTAATTTTTTTTAAACCAAACAATAAATTTATGTTTAACGTAAGTTTATTTCAATACGAACATTTTAAGCGAAATAGGATCCAGATCGATGCAAAAATAGAAAAGTTACAGTAATAATAATAAATTTAATCAAAAAAAGAAATACAAAATCCCTCTAATATTTTTTTGAGATTCGTCATGGTTTTTATCTTTTTTAAATACAAATAACGGTTATTTTGGATATCTCGAAATCTGTTCTACTTTTGAGCATTCTGAGTTTATATATGGATTGAGCGGACAATTTTACATAAAGATTAGGGGTCAGATGCATTTGGTCAAAAAACTGTTACGTAGTGAAATACGAAAAGAAGACGAAAAAAAATAATAAATGCTTTTGAACGGAAAATTTTAAGAAGAATTTTAGGCCTAATAAAAATAATTGATATCCCATTCCGACAACGTTACTTAGAAGCAGAAGGCATATTGTTCGAATGGAAGTTGATGCAATTCCTAAGCAATTACTTTAAATAACTAAATCTAAATAATAATTACAGTAATTTTTCAGGTACCAAAAAATTTACCACTTGTAAGAAAAATTGGTTTTATTATAATGTATAACTAGCTTTACCCGGTGCGCTTCGCTTACCCCACTGAAATAAAATTAGTAAAAAAGTACAACATTTAGATGCTTTTACTGATACCGTTCTAATAATATACAGAAACCTATAATGTGCTTATATTGAAGGTATCTGGCCATTTCTCTAATCCAACCTATTGGCAAATATTTTGTAAAGAACACCATGCTATTTGTTTCCAACTTAAAAGCTTTTACATACTATGACCATTCACCAAATATAAAAAATTTTTGGCGCACAGGATGCTTCAGTAAAAATTTGTTGCTCCCCCTGCAACTACTCCGTTTATTTTTATTTTAAAATGTGTAGCTTACCATAAGAGTGGTTACTACAAAGCTTAAGGCTTTTGTCTTCAGATATGCGGTATTTAATGCTATCGTTCTATGGGAGGTACAGCTCCTCCTCCGTCTACCCCGCCGATTTTTATTTTGAAATTTATTGTTAATCATAATAATGACCTTAACCCCGTTTGAAGACTCTCGCCATAATAGTACTTCAGCTACGCTATATTAAATGTTTGCATCCCATGGTGGGTATTGGTCCCCTGCGCCTACCACCCTTATTTTCAAAGGTGAAGTCTACCATAAGAGTGACTCTCTACCAAATTTGAACATTCTCACTATGACAGCTCTTAAGATATTTTTATTTTGAAATTTATTGTTAATCATAATAATGACCTTAGCCCCGTTTGAAGACTCTCGCCATAATAGTACTTCAGCTACGCTATATTAAATGATTGCATCCCATGGTGGGTATTGGTCCCCTGCGCCTACCACCCTTATTTTCAAAGGTGAAGTCTACCATAAGAGTGACTTCTACCAAATTTGAACATTCTCACTATGACAGCTCTTAAGATACGCAATATTTTTCAATGGCGCCCTATAGGGGTTCCACTTCTCCTGCTGCTATCTTATTCTAATTTTGGGGCTTTGAAGATGCTACTGCGAAAAATTCAAGAAGCGGATCTTAAGATATGCGATACCTAATATTGGCATCCTATAGAGAGTACCACTTCCCCTGCCCCTATCGAAAAAATAAGTAGCCCATTATAATGAGTGATTTTTTAAGAGCTATACCAAAGTTTAAAAAAAACACATAAAATCATGAAATCTTTATTTGAATCGATAATACGGTCCATATAATTTAATGTTTGAAGATTATTTTATGCAAGTGTTGACCGTGACTGCGCCTCAAATGGTCCATCCGCTTAGTCCAATTTTGGCATACTCTTTCCAACATTTCGGCCGGTATCTCATGAATAAATGCTTCAATGTTGTCTTCAATTGAAGCGGGCATGTGTGTATAGACATGAACTTTAACATAGCCCCACAAAAAATAGTCTAAAGGCGTTAAATAAACGATCTAGGCGGCCAATTGACCGGTCCCGAACGTGAAATAAATTGTTCACCGAACTCGCATCTCAATAAGTCCATTGTTAAGCGTGCTGTGTGGCATGTGGCACCGTCTTTTTGAAACCACATGTCACGCAAGTCAAGCTCTTGCATTTTGGACAAAAAAAGTTGGATATCATCTCACGGTAGCGCTCACCATTCACAGTTACGTTACGATTCGCATCATCTTCATATATATCATATATATATGTATATAGATAATTAGATAAAAATAAATATTTGTTGTACATTAATATTATATCCAATCGATATTTTTTTACATTGGTTCATAACTATTTTGATCGATAAATATTTATTTTGCTTGCAGATAATTATTTATTTTTTAAGATAATAATTATTTCGAATATTTTCTTGATATAAATTTTATTTTTGCAGATTTAGCATGTATATGTAAACAAACATATCGCTCATTTGCTGCAAGGCCGGCATAACTCAAAAAAAAAAACAATTTCGAGATAAACGCATTTAAAATTTTTGATTTGCTCTTACTACTTAGAAAAAAAGAAGACACATTCTCTTCAAACTGGGAAAGTATAAAAGATATAAAGATGAATTTAATACACAATATAAAGAAAAACAAAGCGAACAATTCTGCATCTCTAACTCCAAAATTTCATTTTTTGAGTTATGCCGGTCTTGCAGCAAATGAGCGATATCCCAGCGGTAAAAATAATGAATAAAGAGACCTAATAGAATCCATACTCCCTTCTTCTTTCAGATATTCTAAAATACTTTCAACAGAAGGTCTTTTGTTAGCCCTTCTGATACATGTCCTTAAGAACACCTTTTAAAAAAGGATTGTTAAAAGGCATTACAAAACTGTACTGTAAAATAGGCTTCTATGAAAGTTATCTAGGAATACATATGTACATAAGTACAAATTGAATACCTATAAAAAAAGGTTTGTTTAAAGGACTTCTAAACATTTTGTTTTTACATTCATACATACATCGTGACATATGTATGTACATTAGGGTGGTTACAAGAAATAAATTTTTATTTTTCCGTCGGGGCAACCCCCTTATATAAACCAATAAAATAAAAAATACGACTGACAAAGTTTCAGCCTAATCGAGTAACGCTAACACGTGCCTCATTGAGCATAATTTAAGGAAAAACAACGATTTTTCACTAAAATTCGTATTTTTTTGTCTTTATAACCGAAACCGTTCATTCTATGAACCTGAGTCGAGTCTTGTTTTATAGGAAATTTTATTCTTATTAATTTTGATATTGATAGTTTTGTTCCTTATACCAATAGATAAAGTGATATTTAGCATTAATTAAGGACAAGGAAACACAAATTTTAGTGATATCGAATTAACGGTTGCTAAATGTAACCTAATTCTTAAATTACTTTTAACGATGTTTACTTGGCTAAATACCCTCTCTACTTCAGCATTAGACCATGGAAGTGAGAGCAACTTTATAGTCAATTCTGAAATTTCTAAGAAATTTTTGTTGCCGCCTGCATCTCTTTATTGAAATACTTGCAACCAGAAAGAAACACCGATGTTTGTGTTGATGCATTTTATAAATTTAATATTGGACTACTATTGCTTTATTTTGAAAGATGTTTCTTCATCATCGTTTATAGCGATTTTAACATTTGTAAAAGTTGTGATTTAAATTAAAGGCGTTTTAATTGTTAAAAATGTTTATTTTACTTTTATAAATTTTTATAATAAAATAAAAATTATTCTTTTAAAAGAAAAATGGCAAAAAAATTGTATGGCTAAACAAGTTGAAGAATGGCTAAAAAAGTGGCTAATGGCTAAACTCATTTTTTAATAACTAAACAGGGTGAAAAATGGCTAAATCTAGCCACTAAATGGCTAAATTGGCAACGCGGTATATCATGTATAGATGAAAATAGGACTAAAGAAAGAAAAAAAGAAATGATCCACGAAAAAAAGCCGCCAAAAACTCGTGGATCATTTCTTATTTTCTTTCATCCATGTACTGTAGTATGAAGCATGTTATAAGAAATTTGCATGCAGTTCTGCCAACAACTGCATGACGTATAATTTTCTATAGTTTACAGTATTATACATTGGTAGCTCTGATTGTGTCCATTATTAATTGTTTATTTGAAAGTGAAAGTTGGTGAAATTTGTGGAAAAAAGGTAAAAATAAATAAAAATACCAAGTAAATCTATTTAATAATAGCAATAATAGACTAAAGTACACACTATAAAGGGCGATGAGTAAAAAATTAAAAATAAAAATGCTTAAACTACCCCTTAAGTGTACTCCATACTGTAGTAACATGGAGTACTTTTAAAACTAAAACACTTTAGTAGTCCATGGAGTAGTTTAGGGACTACTTTGGTGGGTTGTATGGTCCCCTCCTAGGACATTATAATGTTAAGTAATAATCCTGCAACAATATTCCTATTTATATTGTGTGTTCCTTTCAAAAAACTTGTACACGTTTAGACATTACGTCTTTTGTTGTAAGCCACAAGTTCCAATTAAAAGGCCTTTCTTTGTATAATTGTGATATGTTTTTTTTCTAAATCCAAATTGATGGCTTAAATCTTTAACAAGTTAACAAATCTTTATCAAAATTGTGTATTGTATCTGCCATTGTTGCAAAAACATCAATTACCAAAAAAAAAACAAATGGAAAGCAATACATATCATTTCTTGTAAGCTTAAGGAAATATTATCTTCTGATTTATATCTGTTTTGTACATCTTGCGGCATGCGGTTGTAAGACAAATTTAATAATGTGGCCGGTAGCATAATGTCTTACATACAAATTGCAATAACATGTGTAAAACAGTGTATTAGATGGATTTTCCAGGAATTTTGTATGCAACAGATTTGTGAAAAATGTAGAACTAAAACACAACTTCATTCTTAGAGTATTGACACGATGAAGTGAATCAATTTTAATTGAAAAACCAAAATAATTTAATTAAATTGAAGGTAGCAAATATTTATTCGGCATTGCTGGCAGTTTTTGATTACCGTTTTATATCAAATTAAAATAAGAAATATTGACAAAATATCTTATTGAATTTCCCCCCCTTTTTGTCAACTCAAATACTCCAAACTTAATTAATCAAAAAACCAAATACATCATAAAATTAGCATATAAATACCGCTTATTAAAATCCAATTAATCAAATTTTTGCATCTACATTTTGATGAAAAACTCCATGCTTCTTAAACCACAAAGTTCTGCCCTCTAAGCACATGTATTTTTTTAAGGAAATAATTTTGATTCCTGTATTTTAGGAGTTTAAGTTATGCATAATTTCTTTTCCAGGATAACTAAGTGGCTTAAAAGACTAGAAAACTTTTTTTTTATATTAAATATTTCCATATAAAGCTATTTTTTCTCATAATTTATTAATTGAATCTTCATATATTAAATGAATATAAAGTGAACTTAATTATCCGTGTAAATCTTTTTGAATATAGATTTAATGCCTGTTCATCAATTTAAACGTTAACGTTCGCATAAAAATTTTCCATAAAAACACACAGCTTTAAAATTATTTTCATTTAAAACATGATGGTCACTACGAACATTTTTATTCATATTTGCCTAATATCTTTACCCTAATAATTTTTTTTTTGTTTTTTTTTAATAATTTATTTTTATTATTGAATCTTTCTTATCGAAATTTACAATATGTATTCAAATCTTAATTCTACTTGTTTTTTATTAGTTGTTACCAATGTAACCACTAACTGCTGTATTCTGGTTTTAAAAATGTCTTCTAGTTAGGCTCAAGGTATCGGTTCTTTTTAGCCTCTGGTGACCTTCGAACTGAAGCAGACCCCGAGCGAGGTAGTTAGGGTGGGCCATTAGTTTATCGATGTAGCTAATTGAATATTTTTTAATTTCCTCCTGGATAGTGGGGACGTTGATATCTCTGTGGATAACATCATTACGTATATACCATGGGGCGCAGACAATTTGTCGTAATATTCTAGACTGTCTTCTTTGAAGCTTTTGGATGTTAGATGCGCATGCAGTACCCCATAATTGGATGCCATATGTCCATATTGGTTTTATGATGAACTTGTATAAGAGAATTTTGTTGTCTAAAGACAAGTTTGAGTTTCGACCGAGAAGCCAATGTAGTTGAGCTGCTTTAAGTTTTATAGCCTTTATTTTCGCTTCAATATGACGAGACCAGGTCAAGCGTCTATCTATATGAATTCCCAAGTACTTAACATGGTTTTCTACCGGAACAGTAATGTTATTTATTTTTACAGCTGGGCACGTTTGTCTTCTGAGCGTGAAAGTTAAGTGAGCACATTTAGCCGGGTTAACCTTTATTCTCCATTTTTCTAGCCAGGCCTCTAGTTCATTGATGTGTGACTGCAGATTTTGCGATGCGACTTTTGGGTCATGATTAACGCTAATAAATTTTGTGTCGTCTGCAAATGTAGAAGTATGCGTGCTCAGGTTTGTTGTCATATCCGATGTGTATATTATATATAGAAGCGGTCCTAATATGCTGCCTTGGGGGACACCAGCAGTAATTTTCTTGAGGGGGGAGTATTTATCTTGCGACCTTACTATGAATGTTCTGCCTGTTAGATAGCTCTCCAGAAGTTTGTGGGTGTTTTGAGGAAGCATTCATGTGATTATGATGAGTAGCCCATCATGCCAAACTTTGTCAAATGCTTGGGAAATGTTTATAAACAGGGCTTTAACAAATTTGTGTTTCTGTTTGGATAGGAAATAAAGGTTGCAGCTGCGGCGTCAGAGTTGCCTTTTAAAATGAGGGTTGAAGGTGAATGAGCAGACGATAGATCATAGGAGGAACTAACTAGTACCTGATCGCGCTTGATGTTTTTAATTACAGCAAAGTCAATAAGGTCTGCTAGCTTGTTGAAGTCGGTTGGCCAATAGGTAGGCTCACCACTCGATACGACATCAATATTATTTGCAGTTACGGTATTGTATAGCTGATTACCTCTAGGACTAATAAGTCTGGAGCCCCAATATGTATGTTTAGCGTTGTAATCGCCAGCAGCAATGAATTTCTGGCCCAATGTGGAGAAGAAGTTGAGAAATTTATCGTGTTCAATTTTGTGCCTCGGGGGACAATAAACGGATGACAACGTAAGTTTGAAATCAGTAAGATTTATAGATGTGGCCTGGATACAATCTTCTTCGAACTCTGGCAATGGTAAGTGTCTGATGTGTTTGTGCACAATTATGGCTGTGCCACCACAAGCCCGTCCGCTGGGATGTTTTGTGTCATACGTATGGTATCCATTTACCCTAAAGCAGTTGTTATGAGTAAAGTGTGTTTCATGCCTATGAAGAAAGTTTGCAACTTCGTGTTTATGTTGGGATAACCCGTTTGCATTCCAGAAACATATTTTTAACTGGTTCATTTTTTGTTGAGTAGAATTTTCAGAAGCATGTTCTGGTTACGCATCATTTCCTAAAACATGTTCTGCATAGTGGCCATGAAGTTATTCATAGTTTGAATTAAATTTTCGATTGAGCTAGGCATATTTCCAGAAGGCATTTGAAGACCCTCCCTAGGAACATTAGCGTATGGAGGTTGCTTTGCGTTGGAAGTACTCGGGGGATTTTTCGCATTAGGGTTTCCTTTTAAGACTTGGGCATATTATTGGTTTTGTTTGTTTGTTTGTTTGTTTGTTTGTTTTTTTGTTTGTTTGTTTGTTTGTGTAGTACCAGCAATAGAGCCAACGGCTTGGCTGGGCGCATATGACGGACCATATTGGGAGTGAGTATATTTTTGAACTAAAGCTGGTTTTTTTAAATGCAAGAAGACTTTACAACCCCTATAGTTTGCAGTGTGATTGTCGCCACAGTTGCTGCATTTCTTAGCATTCGGGTCAGCTTTAGAACGATTACATTCGGCGGTTTTATGAGCGTCGCCACAAACCACACATACGTGAGGCAATTTACAATATGATTTCGTATGCCCATTTTCCTGGCAGTTTGTGCATTGGGAGGGACCCTTTCGTTTTAATGGCTCCTCAACAGTTATTCTTCTGTTGTGTAGGTAACGCAAGTTGTATATGGGATGAACTGAATTTTTGGTTTTGAGAACCGATATCTCAATGCGGTGCATTGGCTGAGGAACTTTATACCTGTTCAAAATGTTATGAACAGATTTTACCTCATATCCCTCTAGCTCTACGGCAGATTTTATTTCCTCTGTAGGAACAGAACTATATATGCCTTTTATGACAATAATCAAACCCTTAGCACTTTTTAATTGATATGTATAGTAACTTTTATTTTCTGCGTCCAGGTGTCTTGATATAATACGAAAGTTCGTTTCTGTACTGGCTTGAATTTTGGTCTCTTGAATTTGCCCGCGTCGTATAGGAACGACGTAGAAATTATTCTTACCTTCAAGTTGAGTCAACATGTTGACTATTCTATTTTGCTCCCGCAGATAGATAGGTGGCGGTTTAACTTCTTTAGTGGCTGTTCCATTAGCTGATTCTGCTTCTTCATCGTAAGGTATGGATAGTACAGAGAATCTGTTACCACTTGTTGGCAAAGAGACTACGTAAGAGCCTTTGTATTGTTTGGCCATGCGTTCCTGTTGGGTGGACCTAGGGCTAGCCTTTCTCTTAGTTATTGTTATATATCTGTCCATGCCTGTTTGCACTTTAGTACTTTTTGGCACAGCTCCTGTATTTATTAATGCTAATAAGTTTATTACAGTCCTAATATAACTTGAAAATATATTTTTTTTTTCTTAACATTTTTAAATTCACTATAATAATATTTAACACCTTAAAAGTTACTCTGATCCAGCTAAATATATTAAATAATGTGAAATGTTTGCTACTATAACGTATACATATTCAACTATACAATTAAAATCAGAATATAAGTTGCACACAAAATGTACGTATAGTACCATAATTTTTGATTGCTTTAAAACAAATTCTCTAATTCACCAAACATTAATTGTCAAAACAAAAAATGTGTATTTATAAAAAAAATAAAAACTTCTTCACGTTATTTACGTCTGCGAGCATCAGATAATCGGACAATTTGGATTATTAAAAAATAATTAAAACCTTTTTCAGGGAGAAAAAGGAAATGCTGCCTTGCAAAAGTTTTAAGTTTTTTAAAACAGATAAGTAATTTAAATATAATTATAAAAATACATACATGTATAAACGTTGCCTTTCTTGCAGCCAAAAACACCTACAACATTGAAAAAAGTTGGAAGTCAGCTGATTGAATTTATCTGAACGGCCAATAAAAGGAAAATAAATAATTGGCAGATGAGTTCTGTTTAGCTTTGCGACAGAATATAAGCAAATGAGACATTGAGAAACCTAAATTTCTTTATTGTGCAGTATTAAATTTAATTTAATTATCAAATAATTTTTGGGAATACAAAATTTTAATTTAAAAGATTTTGTTATTCGTGCTTAATTCCCAATTTTTATTCTTGATAAAAATACTGAAACTTATTGTTGATAGGATAACCTATTCCTATGCGCATTTCACTGGTTGCTTAGGCCGGATCGTCAGGAAACTTCATCCAAAGATTTTAGAAAAACTAAAGATTATTAAATAAAAAATTTGGCAGAAGACAGATCAGAATGGAAGAAGTTTGTTGTGGCCCTATGTTCCTCCATGGAACCCTAGGATTAAATATATATATATATATATATATAAAGATATTAAACCAAATTAAAATTAAAAAAACTAAAACTGGCAACACTTTATTATTTAAAGCAGGTTGTTTTTGTTTTTATTTTGTTTTTTCTTAATCTACTTACAACTACAATTAATGTTGGAAGAATTTCAACCAATTGTAGTGGGGAATGTAAGAAAAGATAAATTCACTGTTTATTGTTGATGTTTTTGTTTAAACTTTGATATTGTTACAAATAGAACTGTTGCAATTAATTCTTAAACGCTTAACAGTTTTATTTGGTTTAATATCTTTAGTTTTTCTAAAATCTCTGGATGAAGTTTCCTGACGATCTGGCCTAAGCAACCAGTGAAATGCGCATAGGAATAGGTTATCCTATCAACAATAAATTTAAAATTTTGTATTCCCAAAAATTATTTGATAATTAAATTAAATTTAAAACTGCACAATAAAGAAATTTAGGTTATGATGGGATATCAACAATAAATTTCAGTGTTTTTATCAAGAATAAAAATTGAGAATTAAGCACGAATAACAAAATCTTTTAAATTAAAATTAATTTTATTTTTTAATATAGGTTTATTGCTTTACTGTTTATATAATACAAAGTATATGTACATACATTTGTATTTTTAATAAAAAAAATTTTGGAGAATAAATTTGTTTTTATTGTGAAAACCATATAACATGTTGAAATAGACATTTTGCATGGTTTTGGGAAATATTGAAACATGGTTGGAAAGGTCATTTGCGTTTTTCTTCTAAACACAATAATATGTTTGAGACAATAATAAGTTAGAAACATTATGTCTGAATATATATTGTTACTAAAGACGCGTTTGACACAATCATAACCACAAACATTAATGATAGTTTGCGATTGTGATTGCATCAACCAAGTTTTTTCTTTGCGTGTACGAGGTCGTACGTAAACGTGCTAATATTAATTTCTTTCTTATAAGGAAAAAAAAAATTATATGGATATGAAGTAAGAATGTGAAAAAATAATTGTCCAATTCAAAAGCTCCGTCGAAAAGTGGAACGAAATAAGATTTAGATAGATAACAATGTGCTAGTTGAAAAAATAGACAAGCACATGGCATTTGAACATAATTTGGGTACTCTGAATCCAATGGTGCTAACCGTTTTTTTTAGGTTAGCTCTGGTTTTCGAGACATACCGTTGCTTCGAAAATGGAGCAGGTTGCACAAAATATGTCCGCGTAACTCAAACGCGCTTTAGCTAATTGAAAAAACTAAAAATGAAATTCCGCAATAAATTTTCCTTTAAGAAAAATACATTTTTTTTTTCTGAGACATAATTTGTTTTTTGGAAAGAAACAAATTTTTATATAAAAACTTCGAAATTTTTGTTTTTTAAAAATTCATAAAAAATTGGAAAACGTAGATAGACTTCTAATATTTTTAGACGTATAAAAAACGAAATTGCAAACAAAACAAGCTATAAATCATTAAAATATGTTTACAACTTTTGATTTTATTCACAAAGGGCGAAAATGTTAATTAAATCTAAGAATTTCCTTAAACGCAATATTTGTTAGGAATTGAGATAGCGGGTGGGTATGTTAGAAATTAATGATTGAGATGAAAAATAAAATGGGGTTGGTCATACATTTGACCTCTCTCAAAGGAAATTTTATTGCGGAATTTCGGTTTTCGTAGTTTTTTCAATAAGCTTAAGCGTTTTTGAGTTACGCGAACATATGTTGTGCAACCTCCTCCATTTTCGAAATAAAGGTATACCTCGAAAACCAGAGCTAACCTTACAAAATGGCTAGCACCACTGGATTCAGCGTACCCGAATTAGCTTTAAACGACAAGTGCCCAGCTTGTCTAAAAACAGTGTCAATTTCTATCACAGTGTAATTGATCAACCTATGAAATTAGTGTTTGAAAAGGGTTCTACGTCTTTTAGGTGCCTATTTATGGGTTAGCAAATTTGAAATTTGTTGAAAATTCAATTTTGTGGGAAGTAAAATAATTTTTTTTATTTTTCTTTTTATAGGATTTTATAGAAAACATACTCTCTTTTTCAGATTGAACTGTTTCCTTGCAGCTTAAAACATTCAAGTTCGTTCCTTACCTCTTAACGATTTGATTGTTTTTCCAGTGATTCGAGTAGCAGCCTCATAATTTTCAAACAAAAACTCATCGAAGTGTTTCCATCGTTTGAGTTTCCGTATTCTTACTTGGGGTAGTCTACTTTTAGTCCAACTTCATCTTAAAACGCATCATGTATTCGATTCCATCTGATCCTTTCCTTTTCTGTGCTTGATGTAATTTCATCAAAATGTTCCCCCTATTGTTGAATCTTATAAGCTTTTTTTAACAAGAACACCATACACCTTATTTTTGCGTGTAATGGTGAGATCCCATATTCTAATTTTCTTCATTTGTAGGATCGTTTAAATTGCCGAAGTTCTTTTGCGTCTTTTTGCAAATTGGGAATAACAATGTTAAGGTTGTATTTATCAGTTCGCAAACGCCTTTTCCGCCAACCCTGGCCAGGTGGAACTCGTGACTACATTCAATGTATTTTCCTTCACTGATTTATAATTTTGTGGGTTTAATCTTGTTTATTGATTCTTGAATGTCCTTCACTGTGGTCCCTTTGGGTTCCTGCGATGTCCTTGCAAATTGAAACATTGATATCATCCTTTGTATATCTAATAGACATCGCTTTCGATAAATGTTACGTGGTCAAATCATCCAGTTTCCTCTTTCTTGTAAAATTTAAACGCTTCTGCAGGATTTTTCTTGGCCTTCCTCTTGAACGTCCGGTTGATGTGATGGGTTCATCTTCTCTCAAAGTATCCAGGTTGTTATCATTATTACGCCACTCCTGTTTTTTTAAAGAGCATCACTCATTGTGTTGGAACTAGAAAGTGCTTGTAGACTTTCGACTTGAATTTATTGATGTTGAAAGCAAGAGGGGAGACATCAGCAGAAAGGTACGTAGGAACAGACAAAACAATCGACCACAAACGAAAGGCTCTTAGAAAAAACGTGTATAACGAACAAACTAGCGGGTTTCTAGAACCTGATTCCTAATTTCATAAGAACGCATTCAATTGAAGTAACGATAAAACAGGAAAATACAGCACACGTTGCGATGGTGGTCAAGGGAGTCAATAGAAGTGGAAGTGTTACCAATGAGTACCTTCGCCCCTTCCTGCACCCGGTTGAGAAGCTCCAAAATAGACTTTGAAACAGCGGCATATGAGAGTTGTATTCCATTTGTGGTCGGATATAGGTTGTATCAGATGGAGTGAATTTTATCTTAAATCGTTTCAAGAAACCGAAGCACCAGAATGCTTCTTTCGACACCTTGAACATATGTTCTGTCCATCGGACATTACATTGTATCTTCATGCCCAGAACATCAAGAGATTGTGATTCTTCAATAATTACACCGTCCTATATTGTTATTCATATTGCCTTTTTAAGGAAAGTGCCACGCCCACTTAAAAGTTTAAAAATATTTATACGTGTTCATGATCTTATTACTTCCTAACAAACAATGGTTCTATACAATTTGGCATTAACTTTTCACAATCACAATTTGTGTTCAAAAAAAAAATCATCATAAAAATTCCTTAACGCATTATTCCGAGCAGTATGAAAATAGGAACAAAAAATTAAGCGAAATAAAAAGAAAATCAATGAACTAGAAGACATCCCTTTTAAATTTTTGCTTTAGTTTTTTGTACCATCGTAAATACATTTTCTACATCATAAAATTTTTAAGCGTCAGTTTTTCTATTCTTTTCAAGACATCATTTTGCCAATGATTTTTCTTGCTATTGTTTTCTTTTGTTGTTGTTGTTTTGGGAGAAGTGTGCAAACAGTAATAGACCTCAACAATGATGTTAGTTGGTTGGAGAACACTTAAATGTTCATTGCTGTAGAAGTTAATGGGAGCAAATTCCTTAACCAGGTTAAGAAAGCAAATTCCATTATTATTACTACGTTCTGAATAAGGGCAATAGAATCATTATGTCGACATTAACTATGCAAGGGAGAGAGAGATAGAGACAAAGAGAGGGAAAGAAGGAATAAATAAAACTTAAGTTATCAGTGGCATATTGGATAAATGTGCAGTAGTGAAGCTTTTGGATTCATCGATTAAATAATGAAGCATTAATGGAGGTAAATTAACATAAATAACAAAAATCAAGTGAATAAATAAAATGTTCTTTTGTTGAAATTAAAAAAATATTTAAAATTGTAGCACACAGAAGTAGCACACGGCTGCGTGTTGTTAAAGGTGTTATGATACTTGCTATTTTTTGTATTGGATTTTTTTAGGATTGACTGAATGAAACAACAAATGCGAGAAAGAACAAGAAATACAATTTGATCAAATGTAAACAAAACAAACAATACTGCCCACGTTTTTTCCCCACAAAAAACCGTCATAAAAGCTAAAAATCGCAAAAAAAAAGTTAAAAACCGTCAATCTGATCAAAAACTAAAAAAATTGGCAACAGTGCTAACAATTAATCTGGAAATGTCAATTTTAAGTTAAAAAATTTTATATTTTTTTTGACAGTCTTAGATTGTTTATCGATAACACATGTATATTTGTTTGACATTTCAAGATGTTTTATGATATAATCATACTCTTTACACTTAGTCAGTTTTCCTATTCAAATATATTTGCACTGTTCTCCAATATAGAAAAAATACAAAAAATAGCAAGTATCATAACAGCTTAACCGATGTACATTAGACTGGTCGCAATTTTTTTGTTTTTAAATTTAATTGTTTGCGCTGCTTAAAATATGAGGTTTGATGTAAGAAATCATGATCTAATTTTTCAGGTCAATCCGACGGTGCCTAGCCGTGCCGGGTGGGGCCCAAAGTTCCCCATATTATAAAAAAAAAAACATCTTTTCTATCAGATCTTTACCTTTTTTACTGCCTGTTTTTAGAAAACATAAGCAAGTGAGTAAGTGAGAAATGATATTGAAAACAAAAACAAATTTTCGTTTTTTATTGTTGTTTTCAATATAATTTCTCACTCACTCACTTGCTTACGTTTTCTAAAAACAGGCAGTTAAAGTAAATTTTATTGCGTAATTTCGGTTTTTTTTAGTTTTTCAATAAGCTAAAGCGTTTTTGAGTTGCGCGAGCATATGTTTATCTATCTATACAATATATAATTTCTTAGTATGTCAGGATGTTTGCATGTATGTCCTATTCATTCCGCAACTTTCTGAAGCGATCTGATGACATAGGAAGCTGAAATTTGGCACACTTGAAGTACTTTCTCTGCGGAAGATCGTAACGAAGCCATATTTTTGATTTTCGGCTTTTCAACTAGTATAACTATAAAGATCTGATAGAAAAGATGTTTTTTTTATAATATGGGGAACTTTGGGCCCCACCCGGCACGGCTAGGCACCGTCGGATTGACCTGAAAAATTAGATCATTTAATACGTAAAAACCTTTGGTTAGCCGAAGGTTAATATAGGCTTTAAGCAAAGTAAAAACTTTTTCAGTTTAACAGTTAAATGCCCACATTAAGGTTATAACTCTGGAAGACAATTGAAAATTAAAAAACAAAATAAAACAAGTTAGAGTGCTATATTTGATACCCTCCACCGCAATTCGAATGTTTTAGGAGTAATATCTGTATGATGTCTATTTATTATTATAATCTTTATAAAAACAGAAATCTGCATCAAAATTGGTTGCGGTTTAAATCTATATTAAATTTTTGACCGACAACCAGAAAGTTTAATGCTTTTTTTTAGCCTTTTTAACTAGCTGGAGTAAAATATCATGATTCGTAACAGTTTAAGCTGAAATTAAATGATTTTCAGGAGAGCAATTTATATTGGAGCCATGGTATGCTATGAACCAATCATCTTAAAATTCTGCAGATTGATTTCTGGTATTAAAAAACATAAATTTAAACATACAGCGGAGCAATTAGTTAAAGCGTTTGCAGTGAATTTCAGAAGGCTGCTTAAATGAGATCTAAGGTAAATTATGGACCGTATATCACAAAATTGCATTACATTTTTTGTTGGCCATATGAACCTAAGCTGGAAGAAAGTTAACCGCAATATCTACATCTCCTACGGTTTTAGGAGTATTTAATTATTTTACCAGAGTGGGCTTTATATGGGGCCTAGGGTAAGTTATGGACCGATCTTCACAAAATTTCACGGTGTCATTTCAAGTCCTATAAAACTGTGACGTACCAAATTTTGTTATGATAGCGTTATCTTTTACGGTTTTATGCGTACTAAACTGTTTTCCGAAAGTAGTGTTTATTAAGGGCCTAGGGTAAATTATGGACCGATCTTCACGAAATTTTACAGTCGTATTTTTAGTTCTATAAACCTTTGATGTACAAAATACAAAATTTTGTTATGATAGCATTGTTTATAAGGTTTTAAGCGCACTATACTGTGTTCCGGGAGTAGGGCTTATATGGGTCCTAGGGTAAATTATGGACGGCTCTTTACGAAATTTTACAGCGTGATTTCCAGTCGAATAAAACGAATTTTTGCTAAATCTTTTATCATTCTGGGCATTGTTCCACCATTAATGTTAGTTTTTGTTACAAAATTATCAATTTTTTTAGGTGATGGTTCCACATTTTGATTCATAGCTCTGATACTACTAAACCGATTTTGCTGGATTTCAATCCTAAACTGCTTAGGATAACTACAAGCAATTTGACACCAAGCTTGTTTATTTCTTTTGAGTTTTTCGAAAGTGAGCGTGTTTTCAACAGACGGACAGACGGACAGACGGACATACTGACAGACAGACGGACATGGCTAAATCAACTTAAAATTACTCAAGGATCCAGAATATATATACTTTATGGAATCTGAGATGAATAATAAAAAAGACTCACACGGAATGACAAACTTAGTATACAATCTTCACAACTAATTGTGCACGTAGATAAAAAACATGTTTAAATATAGTCGCTTCCAACAAAACTATTTTTAAAGAAAATTTTAAAAATATTATGGTTAATACAACCATATTATTGTAAGCGACAACCATATTATGGTTAAATTAGTCCTCCATCAAGAACCCACAACCATATTATGGTTGCCTCTAAAAATGATATGGTTAAATATGACAACAATTTGTTTTTAAATTTACAATAGTATTATCCTCTTTCCCAAGAGCAACATACTATGGTTGAAAACAAACCATGCTATTGTAAGTGTTTAACAAATTTTAGTTATTATTGATCATAACATGTTTGGAGGCAACAATAATATGATTAGGGCTGTTTGATAACTTAACCATAATATGATTATCGCTGACAACAATATGGTTAAAATAAGCATAATATGTTTAAAATTTTCCTTAAAAATAGTTTGATTGGAGGTGACCATATTTCAACATGTTTTTTCTCTGGGTGTGGTGGAAGGTATAACAAGCAAGAAAGTATAGTGCATTAAGCCCAACTACAACAATAATAAAAACCAATATTTTTACCATATTTGGCATGCATGGGCATTAATGGATCTCCGACAGAGACAAAGTATGTCATGAGGTTAAGATTTATATAAAAGTTCCTTGTGCCAAATATTATTTTCAATATGATTTCGAAATGTACCTTTAAAAACAGATTTAATAAAATATATTTTGCTATAACTTCGGTTCAGTTCGAGATATAACACTAATATTTTTTGCACATAAAGAAGGTATGAGCAAACACTTTTGCTTAGTTTTTTAAAATTTTTGATTGCTTGAGATATGATTATGTTGCAATAAAGGAACGATATGTATGCCTTTAAGTGATTTAAAGAAGGGAGTTTATATGGGACCAACGGTTAACGTTGGACCTACCAGCACAATATTTTGTCATGGCATAGTAGCAATCAAAAAAGATAGTATCGCCAACTATTGTGTCAATACGCGCTTTTCTAAGAAAGGTATGGAACTACGAGCTATATTCGGGAGTAGCTTTTGTATGTGAGCAGTGGTCAAATATGGTTCGATTCCAATGAAATTTTACAACATTATTATGATTACAATGAAATAAGTTTTGACCAAATTTAATCTAAATTCCAACATACTAAGATGGTTTTTGGGCAAAAAGGGTATATTTCAAAAAGAAGCTTGTACACAAAAAGAAGAAAAACACTCGGGATAAATCAAGTTTTTTTTTGATAACTTTAAGTACGAGTCGTACTCAAAACTTCAAGTACGAATAACACTAAAACGTACTCAAAACAATCCTAAATGGGACTGATTTCGAAAATCAACCCCGGAATTTCTTGAAATAACCATAAAATTCTTTAATCAAGTAAAAAAAATATTAAAATTTTCGTTGTGTTTAACCCTCCGGCTTACGCATGTTTTGATTCTCTATACACATTGATAAAAAGTCTAGCCAGACTCATGTGTACCACGAAGGGCTAAAAAGTAAATTTGAACTCTTGCTTCTCATTTAGTTTATACTTTTGGTAAAATACATATGTACATAAGATTTCAAAAGTAAAAACCATATCGGGCATGATGTTGGTGTTTTATCATTCATCTTTTATCATAATAATTTTTTCTTTCTAATAACGTTTCCCTGTTTGTCATCTTCGAGCACGAAAATAAAACTGTTCTGATCCTCTTAAGAACTCAGCAAAAATATGAGAATATTTAAATCCGTTCGGTTGTTTTAAAAAAAAAACACGAACTTCATTGTGTTCGGCTCAGCTCATTTGTTAGGTTGTGCTTACCGCCATTTTGGCTAGTACAAAAACCAAAAATTTTTTACAAAACAAAATACACATACAAAAAACAAACAGTCAGCAAAAAGAATTTACACAAACAAAACACATACACTATACACACACAAGCTATTCGTGCTTTGTTTGTTTGTTCATTTCTTCATCAATGTAAAAATAGTAACATTAAAGACAATTAAAATAAAATGTTGGTTTGTCTACAGTACCACTACAATCGTTCTGCTTTTAACGAAGAATAGAACACTATATAATGTTTGGCTCTTTTTTGAAAATAGTAACGAATGATTTAAGCTACGTTCACAATCAAAAAAACAAATTGCTTTTTTCTTCCCAAAGTATTCATATATTTTCCTTTCAGTTTTAGAACAAAAATGAACCTAAAATTTTTATAAAAATCAAGGCGAATTCATAAAGGTGACATTTTCGAGTCATATGTTTATTGTTTATTTTTTGTGTGTATACTGAATGTCAAGCTTCGTTTACATTTTGTGAAAAAATTAATTCAAATTTAAAATTCAATAAAACTAAAAAGTGAATATAAAATACAAACACAAGAAAATAAATAAGTGAAGAAAATAATAAGTGGAGCCAAAATTAATTTGCAATTGAGGACTTTCTAAAGCAATTGTGTATATTTAATTAACAAAAATATTTCCTTTTTTATATATTCAACAAATATTTTTGACATTCACTCTAACTTTTTTACAAAAACAAAATACATAGTATTTTTGAATAAAAAGGGATAGCTAGCATAGTTCTATCTCATGATGCGGTCACCTTTATAAATTCGCCTTGATAAAAATGTAACTAAAGTTTAGTTTACCAGAACTTCAGCAACAATTTGTATGAAATTGTTTCTGACGTTTAAAATAATTTTATTCAGTTTTGAATGAAAATATTAACAAAATGTGTACAAAAATAAAAATAAATGCATAATATTGTTGTGGCTAAAATTTGCAAACGGTTTCTTGATGCTAAATGTGTGTAGCTACAAAAGAAATTGTTGCTCTATTATGAACACCAAGTGAAAATGTTTTTTTTTGATTGTGAACGCAGCTTTAAGGGCTGTGTTCGTCAACACAATCAATAAAACAAATAGATATCGTTCTTGGGTGTGTGAGCCGAACGCTTTATAATGTACTGTTTATTTTCGAACACAAAAAATCAACTATTTGAACATCATGTTAAAGTGAAGGGTAATAATGACTCAACGCTTTTAACCCTTCTGTGACATCCTTCGTACAGCTGTGCCAATTTGGATTTAAAAAACGAGTTTTCAATATTTATGCATATACAGGGCTTACAATTTATATGGAAATAAGTGATGGCATTTGTTTTGTTTTGCATGCAGGTCCCCGGTAGGTATCTTTCATTGCCATCCTTTTGACAGTTGTACAAAAAATCACTGTTGCTTCAACATCAACATCGTCAGGTGCAACTGCAGTAAAAGGCTGCTATAAGTTGTTTGTGATAAGCGATAAAAGACATTGTCAAATACGGCAGAATTACTCAAAATGCAGTGATCCGGTAAAAAAGGTCTGTGATGAAAAGCTTTAAAAACTTAAAACCTCTTTTGTTGCCAACGTTATTAAACCTTATTTTCAATATAAAATACATGGTGGTACAGCTGCTCTGATGTCACTAAAGTCATATAAAACAACGTCCATTCTCGTCAACCAGGGTAAGGAGGAACGATCCAGACTGGGCAGCCTATCTGACATTATCTCTATTTGGGCCCCTGTGCATAGGGACCATTACGGTAATGAACAGGTAGATGGGCTGGCCAAGACTGGAGCCGGTCTTGATATTTCATAGGGTGTGCCAGTCGCAATACCCCTGGGAACTATCAGAAGCGAAATCTTCAGAGACTATCTGGATATGGATGACGATAAATGGAAGAAACTAGATGGCTGCAGGGCTACCAAAGTAACGTGGCCCATATATGTCATAGGTTGCGTTGAGCGACTTCTCAACTTCAGTCGGAGGGACGTGTCGAGACTGATATACGTACTTACTGGTAACTGGACGATCGGTAAGGGCGTTATGAGACTCGGTCTCCCATTTAACGAATGCTGCCGCAGATGCAGGGAACCTGGAAATGAGGGGACGTTTTTTCATCTTCTATGTGATTGCCCAGCGTTTAATTCAACACGACATGGATTATTTGGGAGTTACCTTCTACAAGGACCATAGAAGATAACGCGGGTGAAACTCAGCAACTTGTTGAAATACCTCAACGCAACGGGCTGACTCTAGCCACCTCAGAATTGCCCCTGGGTCAGGTTTGAACAGAATCACTATCGACTCTACTTTCAGCACGCATAGTTCTGTGCATGCTACCATGTTAACCAACCAACAGCTGTAGCACGGATATCAGTGTTGTAAGGGTTGTAAGGAAGGATGTCACAGAAAAGTTAAATAAAACTCAATGTGTACGAAATAATATATATTCATTAAACTTATTGATTGTCAGATGGAAATAAAATGAATTTTTCTCATTCTCAATCTCTTTCGTTTTTTTTTTTTTTTTCAACTAAAAGCAAGTTCTTTACAAAATTTTATATTTTAAAAATTCGAAAATACACACAGGACACACAAATTCCGTTGGAGAATCAACAATATTTAGACAAAAAACCTAAAACAAATAAAAAATTACTCACATTGAGACAATAATAAAACCCTTATAAACATGTCAATCACATGAGTATTGAAAAGGATTTTATGACATTTTTCAGTTCGTACCATTAACACATGTCCTTTTTTGTTTTGCTGCAAAGTTTTGATCCTTTTCAATACTTTTATTTGTTTGCTTAAATGTATATGTCCTGTAAATAGTTTCACTAGCAGTTTGGGAAATAAATAAAATACCAACTATAATGGAGGGGGTATTTTGCATTTGTGATAATGTGTATACACCAATAATAAAATTTAGCTTTAAACGTAGCAGGCTTGTAATGGAAAATGTTCAAGTTCACTTAACATTTCAGTTAAATTTTTGGTGGTAAAGTTACTCTTTAATATTCTTCCGTTCAAAAATGCTTCGTAGTAAATGAATGAATTGGACCTTACATTTTTGTATACAGTGTGTTAACAACTCGTACACTTACCTTACAGCATCTCTGTATCTGTCTTATTGTCTAGCGCATAAATGTGCACTCACTTTTTAAAATAACCATAGTGCTTAGTCCTTTTCCGGCTTAATTTTTCAGATACCGGAAACGCAAAAATTGTAGCCCCAAGCTTAAAAAAAATAGCAAATTCTGCCCGCTTTTGTCGTTGCTATTTGGTATTTTAAACAAGTTTTAACTTTTAGCTCGGTATGTTTACACTTTTGTTTTTCTAACAATGTTGAATTGTAAAAACTGTTTTAAAAAATTAAAAACGTGCGAAAAGAAAAACATTTAAAGTACATCTGCATATAAGCCGAAAAACTTGGCGTGGATATAAGATTTAAACTGTAAACATGTTGTAAATAAATAATGTAAAATTTTAAATATAAATTTTGGATTGAGGCTCGCTAGTCATAAAAATGCAATTGGAACCAATTCATTTATTTAACCTTCTGGTTTGGCTTAAAAAATATTAATATTCGAACGCAAGTGCTGAAGTTGAAAAGACTTTAAGTGTCATAAATTTATTTTAAATAAACATCAACAATTCCACAAATGAAACGCTATTTTAAAAGTAAAAATCTGCAAAACATATAAATTAAGCCATAAAAAATAACTCTGTGCTACAAACAAAGCAATAAGCAAAACAAAGCAGTGAAAAAACAAACAAAGAGGTAAACAAAAATACATCTAGGCCCGTTTTCAGAACTTACCGATAGATAAAGGTAAGATTTTATCGGTCATATAAAGAGTGTTCCATTATTACAACTTTACTTTTACCTACCATATAGAATGAACCTCACTGAATTTTATCGCTCCCTTTAGGTTAAAGTTTTAATAATGGAAAACTTTTTATAAGACCGGTTAAAGTCTACTTTTAGCTATCGATAAGTTATGAAAACGGAACTTAGTGTTGGTGTTTCAAGGATATAATTTCGTTTAATATTCCTACAAAGTGCTTCTGTGGACAACCACAACACTAGTGACTGATTTTGACATTTCTGGTATTTCTTACAGCCGTATCTAAACAAAAGCGGAAATCTGAACATTTTCTTCTGATAAACTTTTACGCTAATATTCCATTCATAAACAAGAGCGTCAACGTTGTGTCAGTAACAGAAGTGTTAACTTTTTTAGTTTAATAAAACTTTCATAATAAAATTCAAAAATGAAGATAAGCCAATATAGCGGTAAAGCGGGCCAACAAATGGCTAAATTGCCATAATTTATTAAGAATAACGGCCAACTTCATTCATTATTAAAAGCTGTGTCAAAATAAGATTATTCCAATTGCGTTGACTTTCAATTTCACCTTACCATTTGTTTGGCAATTTTACTTTCAATTTAACAGCTGATAACATGTTTTTCATTATAAAGTCCCTATTTCCACAATGCAAGTCTTATTGATAAACTTATCACATTTTCTTCTTTGAATCAGCTTCGGCGTTTTCACGAGTCGGGTCTTATTATGTATCTGTTATTCCATTTGTATGAATGTATATGTGCGTTTTGAAAATTCACACACAAAAAATCACACATGCTACGAAATTAACCAAGGCGAATTGACTAGAAGGTGAGGTCTCTACAACTACAATGCTGCTGTGGTCGGGTTGTCAAAAATATTGCTAGTAAAAAAAACAGGTTTGAAAAAAACACCACATGTTGACTTGACCCCACCTTCTAGTCAATTCGCCTTGAAATTAACTTTGTACAACGAAATTAAATATGAAAGATAATTGTCAAAATAGACCTGCTGAAAATTACGAATGAGAAAACAAAACGCATATGACGAGTACAGCAAGCTGAGTACTCATTTCTTTTCCCCTCGTCACTCTCGCCTACAAAGTAGCAAGCATCTTGAAAGTAAATTGAGTGCAGCCTACGTCACAGCTTTCAATTTATGTAAATTGTAACAAACAGTATATGTAAAAGACTATCAAGAACAACTTGAACGTGTGGCTGCAAGGTTAGAAACTATCCACTTTCAAATGAATTTTTTTTTTATTGCTTATTGAAAAATAAGTTTAATCAATAAAATTATTCCTCCAAGTTATTCAAATAAAGCTTAAACAAGCTAAATATATTTTATAAAAATCCTAAATAAAATGCCAAATGAAAATTTATTAATGCTAAATTCAGTTGCAAAAATGCCAAAAAGGTTACACTGGTCAGAGTGGTAAGACTTTTAAAGAGAATTTACTCTTTAAATCTATATCATTAATCAGAGCTGCCGTTTTTTGTTTATATCGAACCAAAATTTATATTTTTTTCAACACGAATATTTTTTTTCATTTTGGTAACATTATTCCTAAAATAATAAGAATACGAACAATATTTTGGATTTATAAAAGTTTTATTAAACAGATTCTCATAGGAAATTCATTGAATAAACCTGTTATTAACCAGAAATATTTTTTATCATGAAATATTCTCGATCTTGTCTTTGCTTTCAATACAATTTTTGGCGTTGCGTTTGCGTTTTACACAATTAGGGTCTTAAACTACATAAATGTATCTTAAAAATATTTTTTGAGTGTTGAATAAGTCCATTCCTAATATTTTAAATTAAAACAACTTTCATATTGCAATTATTATTTGATTAAATTGACACTACATTCTAGCACACACAACTTAGCTAGTGACAATTATTAAGAAGGTAACGCTTTTGTTGTTCTAAAAAAAGCTGAGAAATTATTTGTCTGTTTTTGTTAGTTTTAAAGTACATATTAAAGAAAATGCTCCACTTAAAACAATTTATTTATTTGGGAAAAAGGAAGACCTGTATAAATCGTTGAGACCGATAACAAAAGTGAAATATAATTATGAGTTTACTGCCTTTCATTCCACCTATTTATCATAAACACTTCACAGCGCAAGAAATAAGTGAAATATTGAAATTTTTTTATTTTACTAAAACAGTTTTATACACATGTAATTAAAATAACAATTAATAGACTTCATATATTTAAATTTCTTCATAAAATTATTTTTTTTTTTAAACATCCATATGAGTAAAAATATGTACTTAAATGTGCTCTTGTTTTTTTTTATAATTTGTTATTTTTGAAAGCGGTATAAGATCAATTGGAGCTAAACAAAAATCTAATGTTTTTCTAAATTATTATAATGATTAATTTTTTATAATGAAATGTGAAGGATGTTGAGTGGTAAAAAACAATGAAACTCCTTTAGATGATCGTTCTCCAACATTTTTGAATTAACTCAAACACAACTCAAATATTTCGATACATTAAAAGCGGACTTGGTGGTATCACTTTCAAAGATAACAGCTCAAATAAAGAATAATTTTATTAACTTAATAAATTAATAATAAGTTTCACTTTTTTCCGCCTCACGAATAATGCCCCTTGTGTATAATAATTATATATTTGGTTTTATTTTCTTGATTTGTTATTATTTATAAAGTAATAAGTACTAATGAAAAAAGTGCAAAAAACATTTGTATTGCAATGCAACTTAAAATAAATTTTAATATGTTTTTAAATTTAAAAATCCATTTTAAATTTGGTCACCTTTTTCAAATATGGTAACACTCTCTTGCTTAAATTTATTATGTATATGTAGGTACATGTTAACCCATGTCAACTTAATATTAGCTCAATAAAAAAGCAACATGTTGTTGAGAATTTGCCATTTATAAAGTTTACATAAATAGAAACATTTAATTAAAGAAACTTGTAATTTTATGTTTATAAGTATTTAAGCTTAAATATACAAGTTAACATGAATATTTTTTTTTATTACACATAATAAAAAACACAGAATGAAGATTATTCTCCGAAAATTTCTGGCACCACTGGTAGACAGTGCTGCAAAAATGCTCTCTTTTTAAGTTTAAAGTGGTCTGCTAAATTATTTATTATGTGCAGAGTGTTGCCATAAATTTTATCAATGAATTAGAAAGTATTAAAAAATATTTCTTAAAAATCAAAAAGTAATTTCAATTTTTGGGAATACAAAATTTTAATTTCAAAAGATTTTGTTATTCGTGCTTAATTCCCAGTTTTTATTATTGATAAAAACACTTGAAATTTATTGTTGATGGGATAAGCTATTCCTATGCATTTCACTGGTTGCTTAGGCCAGATCATCAGGAAACTTCATCCATAAAGGTTTTAGACAAACTAAAGATATTAAACCAAATAAAACTGTTAAACGTATAAGAATTATAGCAACAGTTCTACTTGTAACAATATCAAAGTTTAAACAAAACACATCAACAATAAACAACAGTGGGTTCATCTCATCTTACATTTCCCCACTACAATTAGTTGAAATTCTCTCAACATTAATTGTAGTTATAAGTAGGTTAAGAAAAACAAAATGAAAAAAACAACAACTTACAAAAGATGTTGTCAATTAAGTGTTTTTTAGGCCGTGTTTATTATCAAAAAGTAATTTCAATTTTTGGGAATACAAAATTTTAATTTCAAAAGATTTTGTTATTCGTGCTTAATTCCCAGTTTTTATTATTGATAAAAACACTTGAAATTTATTGTTGATGGGATAAGCTATTCCTATGCATTTCACTGGTTGCTTAGGCCAGATCATCAGGAAACTTCATCCATAAAGGTTTTAGACAAACTAAAGATATTAAACCAAATAAACTGTTAAACGTATAAGAATTATAGCAACAGTTCTACTTGTAACAATATCAAAGTTTAAACAAAACACATCAACAACCTTTATGGATGAAGTTTCCTGATGATCTGGCCTAAGCAACCAGTGAAATGCATAGGAATAGCTTATCCCATCAACAATAAATTTCAAGTGTTTTTATCAATAATAAAAACTGGGAATTAAGCACGAATAACGAAATCTTTTGAAATTAAAATTTTGTATTCCCAAAAATTGAAATTACTTTTTGATAATAAACAGGCAGTGCACGGCCTAAAAAACACTTAATTGACAACATCTTTTGTAAGTTGTTGTTTTTTTCATTTTGTTTTTCTTAACCTACTTACAACTACAATTAATGTTGAGAGAATTTCAACTAATTGTAGTGGGGAAATGTAAGATGAGATGAACCCACTGTTGTTTATTGTTGATGTGTTTTGTTTAAACTTTGATATTGTTACAAGTAGAACTGTTGCTATAATTCTTATACGTTTAACAGTTTTATTTGGTTTAATATCTTTAGTTTGTCTAAAACCTTTATGGATGAAGTTTCCTGATGATCTGGCCTAAGCAACCAGTGATATGCATAGGAATAGCTTATCCCATCAACAATAAATTTCAAGTGTTTTTATCAATAATAAAAACTGGGAATTAAGCACGAATAACAAAATCTTTTGAAATTAAAATTTCTTAAAAATAAATTTTTAATACAAGATTTCAAATATAATGATTAAAAATGTTTAATTAACCCAGAAATTAAAACAGAAAAAATTATTTGGAAACGGCTATGGCAACACTTTTGCATTAAAGCAAAATATAAAAACTGGTTCCTTTTAATCAGTATTGTTTTAGTAGCGTGTTAATGTACACAGATATTTTGTTGTTGATTATACTTGCTTATTTATAAATAAGCTTGGTGTTTTGTATCTGCTTAAAACTTTATTAATCTACAATATACTAAAATACAAAAACATGCAAGTTGTTGAACCAATAAATGTGAGTACAGAAAGCAAACACAACAAAAAAAAATATTTTAAATATCTGAGAAAAAAAATGGAAAAAAATTATTCCAAAGATTAGAAATATTAAGAGAGTGTCCAAGAGAGTTTTGTAAAGCAGGGATGATCAATGAAATTTTTAAAATTGTACATAATTCAGTTTAAAAATTGTACTTTTTTTGCGCTAATTGTACTTTTCTAGTTTTATTCTGAGAATTACAAAAAAATTTACGTATATACATACATTAAAACTCACTTGTACTATACATTTATATTTGAAATATACCTTTGGCAATTAACAAAATGAAAAATAAATGGTGTCCGAGCGAAGCCACCTTTTTAGGCCGATGCCGTAGCTGACATTCGGTCAAATCTTTAAAACTTTTCTTATCGAATTTCACAACGAGGAAAAAATTTTGAAATATTTGAGATCAGTTAATTTATTAAACAGAAAAAGCAATTTATTTCTAAAAATTGTTAATAATAAAAAATAAACAAAAATTTTTTGTTGACAAGCCAGCCAGCAAAATACTCTGACGTAGTCTGAATCAGACATTTCTTGCAAATACCTGACTTCATTCATAGAGACTTCGTTCAGATTTCTATCAGACATTGAATATACGTTTATATGTTTACTATATACAGATTTGCTGCTTACAAACCTACTTTTAATGACTTCATGTACCCATGTTCTCTAACTGTAGTGAGAACTTCTCGCATCGAAAAGATGTGAAACAAAATATTCCATCGTTACTCGAAAAGTGAGCAAAGATTATCTGTAACTCATGTCGAAAACTATCATTTCATTGCACTGAAGCCGTTGTGACATTGTAGACGTGGAGAAAGCCAGTAACACATATCGTTGACGGCGATCAAAATTTACTAAATTTGAAAATTTTTCAGCGACGACGGCGTATATACAACCGTCGGCTATACCACATAATATAGAGTACGACTTTAATGTTTGTTGTTTGCAAACGAGATTCGAAAGCATTCGGATATTTATGAAAATGTTAAAAGCAAAATAATTAAACGATAACAAAAATGTTCCAAAATTAAAATATTATTGATATCTTTCTTTGTATTTTGCACTTTGTATTGTTTTTTAGTATTAAAATTTTTTCTCGCCCCAATTTTATTCGTAAGTTTATTTGACATTTCTCACAAAAATGTTACAGACACACTTTTTCTGTAAATTGGCGTGTAATTTCCTTACGTGACGAGTACTCTCAAAAAAAAAAAAAAATACAGACACAGTTTAGCGAGAAAAACAGCTTTTTGTTTCAATATATGGCATTTTTGTTTCATTTCACACATTTCAATCTAAAAGTTTCTCGACGCGAGATTTAGAGGGCATGGGCACTGAATTTATTTCTTTGTAGCTTTATTCTCCCCTTTTTTGATTATAAGCTATTAAATAAAAACTTTATTATTATGTTTTAAATGTGACAAATTTAATATAATAATTTCAATAAGTTATTATTATACGATTTTAAATAATCACTTAAATCAATTTGCAATAAATTCCGTTAATATTTGTTAGGCAATCGGTAAAACTTTATAATTTTAATGGAAAATCCAAAAATCAATCAAATGTATGTAAATATACACATAAATATGTTCCACATCCCCACAGAATATTTTTGTTATTATTAAAAGTAGTGGTATCGATCTTATGTAAACGATGTTTTTTAACAACAGAACATTAACATTCATTGCACACAATTGTATTACAGTCTTAAGCTGGGATCACACGATTGCCGCAAATGCACCAATAAGACACAATTTTGATTGTGCTTTATTGACGCACAATAATGAAATTGCACCAACCAAATATTCTGAAATCACACGATTGCCATGTTTTAAACAAATTTAATTGCCGCTAGTTGGTACAAAGCGAAATGGGTACAAAAGTTGCCGCAGCACAGTCACACGATTGGTCCTACTTGTGTAGACTGCGAAATCAGCTGTTGTGGTAGCTTTTTTTATTCTAGTTGGTTTGTTCATTAAAAAAGAGAAAATTTTAAGACTTTTACTTATTTTTTTTAAAACCTTGAATAAAAATATTCACACTGAATAGCTATGCTTGTGAACATATGTGAACATTAGACTGGTCGCAATTTTTTTTTTTTAAATTTAATTGTTTGTTTGTTTGTTTCAGCTTCCTATATCATCAGATGGCTTCAGAAAGTTGCGGAAAGAATAGGACATACATGCAAACATCCTGACATACTAAGAAATTATATATTAAGGAGGTTGCACAACATATATTCGCGCAACTCAAAAATGCTTCATTTAATTGAAAAAACTAAAAAAAACGAAATTCCGCAATAAAATTTACTTTAAGAAAGTTGAAACTTTTTTCTTTATGTTGGCTTTGGTTTTCGAGAAATACCGTTATTTCGAAAATTAAGGATGTTGTACAACATATGTTCGCGCAACTCAAAAATGCTTCAGTTTATTGAAAAAATAAAAAAACCGAAATTCCGCAATAAAATTTACTTTAATAAAGTTGAAACTTTGTTCCTTATGTTGGCTTTGGTTTTCGAGACATACCGTTATTTCGAAAATTAAGGAGGTTGCACAACATATGTTCGCGTTACTCAAAAACGCTTTAGTTTATTGAAAAACTAAAAAAAATCGAAATTCCACAATAAAATTTACTTTAAGAAAAGTAAAACGTTTTCTTTTATGCGCAGTCGTTTTAGAAACATAATTTTTTTTCTGGAAAAAAAATAATTTTTTTATTAAAATTTCGGAATTTTTGTTTTTAAAAATTAATAAAAAATTTAAAAATGCAGCTATGCTTCTAATTTTATGCAGACATATAAAAAACAACATTGCAAACAAAACATGCTATAAATGATTAAAATCTGTTAACAATTTTTGATTTTATGTATTCACAAAAGACGAAAAATTTTAATTAATTTAAGAATTTTATTAAACCGCCACATCTTTTGTGAATACATAAAATCAAAAGTTGTTTACAGATTTGAATCATTTATATGAATTTTTAAAAACAAAAATTCCGAAATTTTAATAAAAAAATTATTTTTTTTTTGCGCATATAAGAAAAACGTTTTACCTTTCTTAAAGTAAAGTTTATTGCGTAATTTCGGTTTTGTTTGGTTTTTAAAAAGCTAAAGCGTTTTTGAGTTGCGCAACCATATGTTAATCTATCTATACAATATATAATTTCTTAGTATGTCAGGATGTTTGCATGTATGTCCTATTGTTTCCGCAACTTTCTGAAGCCATCTGATGACATAGGAAGCTGAAATTTGGCACACTTGAAGTACTTTCTCTGCGGAAGATCGTAACGAAGCCATATTTTTGATTTTCGGTTTTTCAACTAGTATAACTATAAAGATCTGATAGAAAAGATGTTCTTTTTATAATATGGGGAACTTTGGGCCCCATCCGGCACGGCTAGGCACCGTCGGATTGGCCTGAAAAATTAGATCATGATTTCTTAAGCCAAACCTCATATTTTAAGCAGCGCAAACAATTTAATTTAAAAAAAAAAAAATAAATCCCATACAAGATGCGACCAGTCTAATGTACATATTTCGTTAATAGCAATAATTAAAAAAAATTATAACGCATAATAAATAAATTCATATTTATCTTTATTAATTACAAAAAGAAACACTAAAAAGTATATTTAATACAAAAATGGCAAATATTGTCGCGAATTGTGTTGTTTGATTGCCGCACAAGAACACAATAAATATTGGTGCATTTTTGTTATTTTTATAGACGCGTGGTTGCATAGCAAACAGTCACACGATTGCCGCACCAGGGTTGCATTTGATTGGTAAAAGCAAGCACAATATTGTCCTCGATTGGTACATGAGCCATTTGATTGTGCAGTCACACGATTGGGGTATTAAAAAGTGTGAAAATTGGTGCATTGCGGCAATCGTGTGATCCCAGCTTGAGAGTTATAAATTATTTGTGCAGCCAAACAAAAATATCCATAAGATATCTCATGCATATAAGCACAATTTTAATTAGTGTGTTTTAACATTTTTATAAAAGAAGTTTAAAAGAAAGATATTATTATTATTGCTATAATTGGCCAAATTATAAAGGATTACCTTTGGGACATCGCGAACACAAATAAGTAGAAAAATAAGTAGTCTTATCGTCAAGTTGTCACTATGTTTGTGCTTATTTTGTAAGCAAAGTTTTTGCTGGGTGGTTTATAGCATTTATTAGTTGATAGTGGAAGAAAGCATGAGGGTAAGGTATTGTCTTTAAGAGTAAATTAATTTGGATTTAATGACCAACTTAACGCACTAAAGCTGAAGGTCCACACCATGCGTTTATGCGTCTGTCCTTTTTATGCATTTGACAAACAAGTTGAATCAGTGTAATTGTATATGACAAGTTACACAACAAAATGCAGAGAATGCATAGACGCATTAACGCATGAAAGTAGGTTTACTTTCTACTTTTGTATCCGTCGCATGTGTGGTGAACAAAAGTCAGCTGTTATTGATAGCCATGGATAACAAATCATATTTTATTTTCAATGTTATCGATAAATATGTTTGTGTGGTGGATTACTTTTTACTATGTTTTCGCATTAAAAAAGGTTTTTAATAAGAGAAAAAGCTTTCGTAATAAAGATTGTATAAACTTTAATGAATAAAATACATTAAAATTAATTTTTAGCACAATTTAACAAGAACCAAATTTGCCATTCTAGTTATCGATTACTTTTATCTTCTGAGTGTCATCTTTGTTGTGCTTATTATTTTTTTTAAACAAATGCCATGAATTGGAAACATATTGATACCGTGAAAAATCACGAATATTTTTATAATAAAAGCTTACTCCTCTATGAAGTATATTAAATAAATTCTATTAAAATATCAATTACACTCTCCTTTTTTTGCAAAATTGTTTTTAATTGTTAAAGATTTTAGCACAACAGCTAATAAAAAAAAAAATTTGGCGCATAAAACGCATTGCATGTAACTTGAATTTAGAAACGCATAAAATGCACAAAAAGTATCATACGCATCTACGCATGAACGCATGGTGTGGACCTTCAGCTTTATGCTCCGTTTGACAATACTTTAAAAAAATCAAGCTAAATAGTTTTTGTCTAAATCCCGTATAAGGGTATTTATATAGTACATAATACTATGTACTACCCGTATAAGGGTATTTATATAGTACATAATACTATGTACTTATACATATCGAGCCCTATTTGCGATTATATCTTAAGCGACAATTTATTGAAATTCAGTTTTTTTTCTGGCAAATAGGTTATTAGTACTCATCCCATAAAAATCCAAATTAAGAATTGCACTTCCTAAGAGGAAGATAATTAAAACTCTTCTGCTGTGAAATTTGCTGTCTTACCATTTTTTTATTTATTTCAGTCTTGAGACTACAAATACTTACAGACGTAAGTGCTAAAATTAGAGTACAATAAATAAATAACATTTTTATTAACTAATTTACATAAACAATAATTTTATGTCTAAACATCGTTACTATCCTAAAAGTCAATATAGGGCTCGAAATACGTATACATAAAAAATAACTTAAAAACTTACAAAAATCTGGTTTGGTAAGGGAAGCAAAACGATTATTTTTTAGGGAGATCAAAGTCTAATTAATGTAGGAAATTAGTTTTTGATCATTTTATACATTAGTTTTTTCCTAATTTAAAACCATATTAACAAGATTTATTATTCTGTAGCAAATCTTTTGACAGAATTTAGTTCGATATAGTATTAAGATAAAGGCGATTTCTTTACTCCGTTTCACTCATTCCGACAAATATGGTATGTACATATTCCTTTTCAAACTCTTGTGATATCTGGAAACATTAATTTATTTATTTAATTTTCCACTCTCCATCCAAACCTAGATTAAAAAGTTTCAATATTAAAGTGTTTAAATTTTTAAATTGCCCTAAACATGTCATTGGAGTATTTCAGTACTCTTGCATTGCTAATAGTGCTGAAAAAAGTACAATTGTACTCACTTAATCATCCCTGTGCTAAAGAGTTGTGTAAAGAGCAACAAGCAAAATTGAGTTTTGAGAACGCAGTGTTGCCGTCATAAAAATTCAAAACTAAAGTTCAGTTATACAAATATACCAGTGTTAATGAAATTACACCTGATATCAAATTTACGTTCTTTTACAACAAAACACTTTAACGAAAAAGAAGCGTATACAAAATTCATTAAAAGAAGTACAACATTAGCCATACTATTTTTAAGCATATATATTTACTTAATATAACAAATTGTTTTTAAAATTAATTTACAAAAACTAAATAAAAAGAAATAAGAAATAAAACCCAATAAGCACTCAAATTTTAAAAATTCAAATGCCTTAAATATTGCTAGAATTCTGCTTTAACTTTTGCCCTATTTTCAAATAACATTCTAGTTCATACAAAAAGCTTTAACTTTAAAAAAAAATATTTTTTGAATATTTCTGTGAGCTGAAAGGGAGGAGAAGGATTTTAAACTTTTTGAAAAAAAAAATGTAATCGTTAATTTCTATACACAAAATAAAATCAAACGAAACGAAACGAGGTCTCCATAAAACAAATACATATTTGGTATTAGGGAAAAAATTTAAAGCTAAATAAAATAATACCATTTGCGTTATTGTCCTTGATACCTATTACTCTAGCACCAAAAAATTGTACCATCGTAGTCCTTTTTAATCCTTTTTTATATAGATGCCTTAAGAGGATCAATAATTTCATACACCATTTTTTTTTTTTTTTCTTTATACGATATAATTTTTTGGAATACGTAAGTCTTGTGAGATAGTGTAAACTAGCTTTAAGCAAAAACCGTGTTAAGTATTAATTTTATTTCAAAAATGTATTTTATGTTCGTATTAAACAAATCTTTGACAAACAATTGTAACATCTGTTTTCTTTTTAAATCAAACGTAAAACAATTTTCATGAAATGTTGATTTAGTTAGTCAGAGCCGTTCACATTACATTTGAGATGATTAAGATGACAGATGATAAAGAAAAAAAAAAAAAACGCAAGAAACAAATTTATATTTCTTTAAAGTAATGAAAATGGATAAAAATACTTTAATAAAGTTATCAGAAGGTCATTTTAAACATATTAATTATGGAATTGTGAAAATTTACGAATTATTTAAAGTAATTTAAATAAAAACATTAAGAAGAAATCGTGGTCGGTTGTACACGCTAGGGGTACGTTCATGTTGACCGATTCTATATTATACTCAGTTTGAGGTATGTTCAGAGGATTCGATGTGATTAATGAAGGGATTTAGTTGAAATCATGTCAATTTGAAGTGATTTACAAATAACTTCAACATATGTTAAATCATCTCGATTTTGATGTGATTACAGCTTAATCACGCTCGAGTTGCTTAAACGCGTTTAAAGTGTGAACATAGTATAAGTGTCACAATATTACAATTGAAAACGATGTAGTTGAAGATAATCCAACGACATCAAAAAATATGCCGAACTTATTCCAATGGAAAAATACATAAAAAAAACAGCGGTTGTTTTATAGAATTATGGCTGAAGATGGAAGGTCTGCAAACGCCTTTCGAAAATCCAAAGTTGTATTGGATTATTTAAGAATTAAGAATTTTACGATTCCTTGCAGTAATACAATGATATGGAGCTATGATGAAAGTTATACGCATCAAAAAACGAAGTCATAGTATATTTGAGAAAAAACTAAGAAGAAAATGGAAGATTTTCTATAGTAAATTAACGGACGGATGTATCTTATTGAAAATATGTAATTATTTTTTTTTAAATAATTTTTTTATTTGTTGTTTTTGTTTGGCTGCAGGTCCACGTAAATAAATAAAATAAAAAAAATAAATTCTTGATTAGCGCTAAGGACAATTGAAGAAAAATGGACATTTTTAGAGGCACATACAAATATACCTAAGGATTTGTTTTTGGACATGTTGAGATTTTGTTTCAAGGAGAGTAGATATTTAGTGTATGATGACAAAATCTATGAACAAAGAAAGGGAATGCCGATGGGCTCTCCAGCCTCACCAGTCATAGCTGATATAATTATGGAACAACTTCTTGACATATCACTGGATAAAATGGACGAAAAACCGAGGATACTTATAAAATATGTGGATGATTTATTCGCAATAGTAAAAAAGGACAGAATAAATGACACCATCAAAAAACTGAATTCATTTAACACAGAAAAAAGTAAAAAATGGTTTTGATCACCAAAATAATTGAAACAAGCAAAAAATTGTTTAATTTTGCACCTATTACCGAAATGATTATACCAATTACTCGAATTTGCAAAATTTGCAAAACAAGGATTTTTTTCCAATTAAAAAGTTTTTACATTTTAATTACAAAAATAATTGAAAAAATTATTAATATTAAACAATATTTTAATTGAATGAATTAACAAATTAATTAAAAAAAAATTTATATTTTATTTGAATGAATTACTAACGTAATTGATTACAATACAGAAAATTAATTATTTTAATAATTGTATTGATTAAAACAGTGATTGAATTTTTGCGTTAAATCGATTAAATTTTTAATTGAATAAATTAAACAGTGTATTTGAAATGCAATCTAAATTCAATTACGCAAACTATTCAATCAAACATATTTTTAATTGAATAAGTTTGTTAAATCAATTCAGTTGATGGTTAAATAAAGCAATATAATAATATTTAAAATACATATATGTTTTATTTAAATATGGTTTAAAAATAGGTAACTTGTTTTATTTGTTTAATTGTAATAGCTCATGCTTAATTGTACAAATTTTGGAAGATTTTTTTGACAAAGGAATTTCATACATACAACTTTGTATAAAATTGTAGAATAACTCTGATTCTTCAGGATATTCAAGATTGAAAACAAAAAACTGTTTTTGTTGTGTAATTCGGCCGTACTTTTTTCACCTATTCACTTTCAACGTACAACATGAAATGACGCCAAAAATAATTCAAGAATTAACAAACAAAGAAAATAAACACCAAATTTCGATTGCGAATATAACCACCGTCAACAATGTGGTCAGCCACAAGGCGATTTTTTATTTTACGCATAATATACATATGTATGTAGGCTCATTGACATTGTTGGTGGTCATAATTGTAATTCGTCTATAACAAATTTCAGTTCATTTTTTACTTGTTGATAGCTTTTTTTTTTGCACGCGACGCTTACTGTTCTTTTTGATGACAAAACCATGTGTGCTTGTGTGTATGTACATGTAAGGGCAAAAACAATAAATTTATAAAGATGTTGGTTGCACTTGTAACATTTTTCGCAAACTGTTGATGAGGGAGGAAATCAAGGAGAAACCAACAAAGTGTTCAATTCAAACAACCGAGTTGATTGATTCAATTAAACTTATAATTAAAATTAAGCTTAAAATCAAGTAAAATTTTAATTGAAAAAAAATTTTTTTTTAATTCAATCAATTAAGAACGTAATCAAATTTATTTTTAAATTCAAAAATCACTATTAATTGAAAAAAAAACTGCCAATAATATTTTCTGTGAATGGACAAATACAGTTTACCATGGAGGAAGAAAATGACAACCAACTACCATACTTAGACGCAATTGCTATTAGAAAAGGGAACAATATAAAAGTTAATTGGTATCAAAAACCAACAGCCTCGGGACGATTGATAAATTTTAATTCCAAGCAACCTAGAAAAATTATTATAAATACAGCATCAACTTTCATACGACGAGTTCTAAAAATAAGTGACACGGAATTCCATAAACACAATATAACTAAAATAACGAATATTTTAACCATGAATGACTTCCCAATAAGGACAATTAAAAATCTTATAAAACGTGCAAAAAACAACAGGCAACAGGTGATAAGAGAACCAAAAAGGTATAAAAGCATATCATATGTTTCTGGACTCTCGGAGAGATGGAAAAACTCAGATATTTATGACGAAGAAAAATTTGAACTAGCATTTAGAACGGACAAAACTGTGAATCAGTTATTTAGCAAAACTAAATCAAAAATTAAAAAGGAGGACAAGTCAAATGTGGTATACAAAATTCCCTGTAGTGGTGACGGGCGCAAATATTGAATAAAGTATACGTTGGGACGACAAAAACAAAACTTAAGACAAGAATATCTTCGCACAAATCTGACCATAAAGCTATTGACAAACCTATTGAACAAAAAACTGCACTAGCAGCCCAATGTACGTTGAAAAATCACAAACCACATTTTGAAGGAGTAGAAATAGGAAGAGAGAAATTATTCAAGAAGATTTACATTGGAGATGCTGCATATTATTGATGTTATGTGTTTGGAAACATAAAATATCAAAAAATGTTGATATTTGAAAAATATCAACCAGAAACATTACCACACACTTAGCAACATTTAGCGAAACTTTTTAATGTTTCGACAAATGTCGACTGGTCTGTGGGTAACTTAAAAGTGTAAAGTATTTGGTTACTTTGAAATGCAATTGTTTTTTAAGTAATCAATCACCCCTATTATGAAAGTCGACATCGACACAAGTCGACGGCACCTGAACAGTAATGGTATTTTCTGAGTCGTTGTTGACAATAATCGATTACTATTGACAGTCAATTGATATTTTCCAAGGCGCTTTCAAGTCGACGTCGAGTAGTATTGTCTCCGTTTTAGTCGACAGGAAATTTTGCGACGACTCAAATGAAAGTTAAAGAAATTTTAAATGAAATGTAAACATATTTATTGAATACGTTTGAAATAAAAAATGCAAATTTAAACGAAGTTATGGGCACAAATTTTATTAGTAAATTTAACGCGAAAATTGCGAAAGTTCGGAAAAGTTTGCTAAAATAGCGAAATTTCGCGAAAATTTTTAATTTAAGACGAACGCCTCAAAGAACCAAAATTGCGAAAATTCGAAAACATTTGCAAAAATAGCGAAAATTCGCGAACATTTTTAATATATAAAAAAAAAGCCATAAAATTGATTAAAATTCCCTAAAACTATAAGAAATGGCAAAAATTTGGTTAAAATTGCAAAATTAGCGGAAATTCGTAAAAAGTTGCTAACAGCTATATGATAGCAAAGTCTAATATTTATTAAAAATCGTTAAAGCTGTAAAGAATCAGAAAACTTTCGCTTCTATCGCGAGCATGGCTAAAATGAGCAAAAATTGCAAACTTTGAAACAAACCCTCAAATTGTTTTGAAATCGCTAACGGCTAAAAAACAAAATGTCGGGAAGTTATAAAAAAAAAAAAATATGCAAAAACAGCGAAAATTCGCGAAAATTTTTAATATATCAAACAAGCCATAAAATTTATTAAAAGTCCCTTAAACTAAAAGGAATGGCAAAAATTTGGTGAAAATTGCTAAATTAACGAAAATTCGCAAAAATTTGCTAACAGCGGCATGAAAGAAAAGTCTTATATTTATTAATAAACGTTAAAGCTATAAAGAATCAGAAAACTAACGGTAACAATATCTTTTATCTAAAACATGCCAAAAATTCGCGAAAAAAATTCAAAATTGGAAACAAACTCTACACTTTATTTTAAAAAGCTAAATCAGTTAAAACAAGTAAGAAAGTATAGTCGGTCAAGCCCGACCATATGATACCCTACACCACAGTATTAAAAAACACATCATGCTTATATGTCCATATAAATATGGATTTATCTATGTTTATAAAACTTATTAAAATCGGGTTAAAAGTTTGTGAGGGGCAGAAATTGCCCCCTACCTCCCCTTGTGGTCCTATTTTTGAAAAACTGGACAGCTTATGTGTCTATATAGATATGGTTCTATCTACCAGTCAGTTTTGTATTTTTCTTTTCCTTTTTCATCCGTAATATAATAAAAAGCTACAAAGTTGAAGGAAAAGAAAACAAAAATTAATTTTGTGCATGAACGTGAACGCAAGTTCAAAAGAAAATTTAAATAAAACTGTTCAAGTAAACTTGACCTGTGTGAACCAGCACTAAGACATGAGCCATATGAACTCAGACATAGCGTTAAAAAGTGAGTGCAGAACAAAAATAAAATTAAAAAAAAAACAATTGGAGATGGGATTTTTTTTTTGTCAAATTTTCGATAACTAGTCGACGTCGACACAACATTCTTACAAAATACCAAATTAACGTCGAAGTGATGTAGTCGTCGCCTTGATGTGACAACAATTAAAAATTAATGTCGACGTCGACAACGCCTTACATAATAGGGGTGAATAGCAAAAATGTTTTAATATTCTTTTGAATAAATTAACCAGGCACAAATTTGCAAAATAAAAAAATAAAAAAACATATATATATGAAAAATTACAAAAAGTTATTTACAGTACACGCTCGGAAATTCGAACCACTTTGTTTTTAGGGCGATTCGAATTTCCGAATTATTCGAATTTCTGGACAGTTTTTTTATACAAAAATTTAGGTATATTTGACCATAATAATATAAAAAAAACTATTATTTCTTTAATTTTAGTTTATTTAACATAAGAACTATAAAAAAACTTAACGAAATATAACAATAAATAACAATTCAGTTAATTTTTCTTTATTTAGTATGTGTAATACAAACACCAAAAAAACTGACTTTTAATTTCTAACAAGATCTACAAGATCTGTAAATCATCTTTTAAAATGGGATTCCCCTTTTTACTTTGTATTTGGTAAAACTAAATTGTCAAAATTTTAGTGTTTACAATAAAAAGAAAAAACCACTCGGAAATTCGAATTTTGGATTCTAATCTTAGAGCGCCAAATGTAATGAAACTACTAATTCGAATTTCTGGAAATTCTAATTTCTGAGAGTTCGAATTTCTGTACTTGTATTTACCGAAACTGTTTGTGTTACAAAAAGTATTTTACCGAATACTGAAAAGAAATAAGAAAATTTAGTCCAAACTTAACGAATTTGTCGCTTGCGTACTTTTTTGGACAACAACTTTTTTGAGAGTAATTTTCAGTTTACTCAGTAATTGCTCATACACTGGATTTTACTGTAAACCACATTTTACTGTAATGTAGCCCGTCTTTGTGTACGAACAATGCTTGCACACATAATTTCTGTAACGTAACATACAAAGAATAAAGTACTTGAGTGGTGTTGTGTGCTGTGTGTTGTGTGTATGTATGTATGTATGTATATCAATACAATACAATATTATTAATAACAGTACGATCAACACACATTTGATCAATAGCAATACTATCAACACTCTTTATATTGAAAGATTGGCTTTGACATTGTATATATTGTTCTAGCAAACCGCTTTACCTTCATCTCTAAATCAAAATGCTTGTACAGCATTTGTTATGTATAAAATTCGGAACAATTCTTAAGCCCTTATGACTTTGCATTTTTTATTCATTTAATTGATATAGAATTGATATAAAGAAACAGAAAATGTTGAAGAGAGCAAACTATAAAAATGTAAACTTTTTTTTTTTTTTTTTTTCATGTAGTTTTTATTTGCAATCTATTTTTCAATAATAAGCAAATTAATTAAAAATAAATATTCACATGAGTTTTAACCTACATTAAGGCTAAAACATATTTACATTAGTGCTCTTTTCTCTAAGTACAATTATAAGTATGCAATTGTTTACATGTATACAATTTGTTCTCTATATTTACATATGTACAGTAACTTATTTAAATATTTACATGCTTATTTTCTGTATGGAAGGTCAAGCACATGAAGCCTTTTTAGCCTATGTACTTCCTCGCTATCATCTAGTAAACTAATAGCAAGTGGGTTAGAATGGTTACTAAGTCTTTCAATGTACCTCGAGCTGTACACGTTTATTTCATTTTTAATCTTTGGTATAAGTAAATCTCTGTGAATCGTTTCGTTATTTGTATTTGTATTTATTAAATATGATTTTCTAACACAACAAGACATAATATCTTATAAATTACAGTATTAGAATCTGAAAAGTTAACCATACATTGATTTAAATAAATTAAATTTAAATTAAAATAGATTAAATTTAAATAATTATAAAATATTGAAAAATAAATAAATAAAAATTAAATAATTAAATAATTAAAAAATAACTTTTTAACTAATTTTTATAGAATATTGTATATCATTAATAAAATTTACGAAAGATGTTCTTTAAGTAATTTTCTGAACCTCATTGCGCTGCTAGTAGTCTGCAAATTATCAGGGAGTTCATTCCAGAGACGGATGCTAAGAATAAAGAACTGACATTCAGAAGCGTGGCTACGATATCTAAATTGAATTAACAATTTACCTCTTGGTGATCTTGCAAATCGTAAGCGATCAAAGAGATACTTTGGTTCCTTTGTCATTATAACTTTATAAAGAAATATTAAGTTTTTGAAAATTAGGAAGTTATCAAATGTAATATCGAATATACGAATGGAGAAAAGTGACACATGATCAAATTTTCTCAGTCCGAAAACGTATCTTACGATGTTGTTAAATGTTGTTTTAAGTTTCCTCGTATCCCCTGAGTTACAACCAGCAAATATTTCGGATGAATATAAAAGCGTTGGTAATAAATATGTTTTCGCAAGTAATAATCTAACTTTCGGCGGAGTAAAGTATTGGGTTACCCATAAGCTCCGTAGCATGCCGTAGGTTCTACCACAGACTTGTGTAATATGATCTGACCAAGTTAAACGTTTATTAAATGTTACACCTAAATTCTTAGCCTGACTTACAATTGCAATTTTTGACCCTCCCAAGAAAATATTCACCTCATCCTCTATCCCCAATATGTTCTTGCTTATGACTAAGCATTTAGATTTCCCTGGATTAAGTCGTAAGACATTTGCTAAAGCCCAAACGAAAATATTATTTAGATCATAATTCAGCTCCTGCACCTTAGACAAAATTAGCTCCTTGGTACTACTTAGATACAGCTGAACATCGTCAGCATACATCTGAACATTACAAAATCGGATTTGTTGTGGAAGATCATTTGAATATAACGAGTAAAGTAGGGGTCCGAGTATTGAACCCTGTGGAACACCTCTTGTGACCCGTAACGGATTAGAAATAGATTCGCCATTGGTGACGGATTGAAATCTGTTTATAAGATACGACAACATCAGCCTCACAGCAAGTATGGAGAAGTTAAACATTTTTGACAATTTAAGACATAAAATTGAATGATGCACTGTATCAAATGCCTTTGAATGGTCCAGTAGAACCAGAAACGATATTTTACTTTCATCCAAGTTTCCCCGGATTTCCTCTATCACATCTGATAAGACAGTAATACAGCTGCGCTGTGGCCTAAAACCGGACTGACGATCAGTTAATAGATTGTTTTCGTTAACATACTCAGAAATCTGATTATGTAACAGTCGTTCAAATACTTTGGATAAAAAGGGAAGGATTGCAATAGGTCGGTACTCATTGTCAGCCTTAGGCACGGGAACTATTTTGGCATGTTTCCAATCCATTGGAAAAGTGCTGGTGGTAATAATCGTATTAAATAAGTGGGTGACAAAACGGACTATCCAAGGCAAGATTATTCGCACAAATCTAGGGTTAATATCATCTAAGCCAACAGCGTTAGATTTAACTGAAAAGAAACCTTCAACTACTTCAAACAGGTCTTGGCAGCGGAAATTAAATTTACTTATACTAGTGTCGGGGAAAGTGAGTTTTTCATAGTAGTCAGTTTGAACATTTGGCAGAGGGATGTTAACAAAGGCTTCGTTCAACAAGTTGACGTCCGCATCCACTGCCCTGACAGTTGACTTACCAATGCCAATATCACGAATTTGCTTCCAAGTTTTTTTACCGTCGACTGCCGTATTAAATTTGTTAAAATAATAAATTGATTTGTCATGCCTTATCTTGGAAACAACAGCTTTTCTAGCATTACGATATGCCTGTTTGTACTCTGAAATTTTATATCGTTTCCACATATTGTACATGTTGTCACGATGTGCAATTAACAATTTAGTTTCACTATTGAACCAAGGTCTTGTTCTATTTCCGATAGTTTTATTCTTAAGTGGGACATGGTTATTGTAAATCCGAAGGATGTGAGTATTAAGAAAAGTTAGTTGTTCATTAACCGTGTGTAAAAAGAAAATATTGTCCCAAACAGTGTTATTAAGATCACTTTCCAAAGCCATGAAGTTGATATTATTAAAATCACGATAAGTAATTTTTTTTTGTACATTTTTAATAGCAAAATTATATGTGATGAAAATAAGGTCATGTTTCGAGAAAGCAGACGCAGCCAATTGTTCATAAAGCAAAACTTTTCTCATATTACTTACAAAGAATATATCCAGTAGGGTACTATTTGTGGTTGTAAAGTGTGTGGGCCTAGTAGTATTGACGGCAGATAAGTTAAACAGGGACATTGCGTTTGTCACACTTGTCATATTCTCAAGCAAGTTGCTATTGAAATCGCCTCCAATAACAACTTCAGAGTAGGATACGGACAAAAGTTCCAACTTATCAATGAGAGTGTCCATTTTCAGATTCTTGCTTGGTCTGTAGACACACCCAAGAAGCATCTTCTCACCACCATAGCTAACATCAATAAACAAAAATTCCACATCACCGGACACATTGTACGAACAAACAAGTTTACATGGTATAGTGTCCCTAACGTAGATTGCCACACCTCCTGCATAACTATTCCTGTCAGATCTAAAAATTCGGTTCCCATTCAGACTGTACATGTTGTCCGCTATTCTATCAGAAAACCAAGTTTCGGATATACATATAGCGTCAACTCCAGAATTTTCAAATAAATATCGAAATTCATCAAGCTTAGGACATAAACTTTGTGCATTGATATGACAAACCATGGAGCATCTACTATCATTCGAAGAGTTTTTGATTGATATCGTTGGAGTATTTCTATGTTCGAATGGCTAGCGGTGCCCCACAATTGGATTCCGTATGTCCATATCGGTTTTAAAATTGTTTTGTATAAAAGTACTTTGTTTTCTAAGCTAAGTTCTGATTTTTGACCGAGCAGCCAATACATTCGTTTTGTTTTAATATTTAGATAGTCCCTTTTTGCTTTTATGTGTTGCTTCCACGTCAGCCTTTTATCAATGTGCATGCCAAGATATTTCACACAATCAGTTCTTGGAATTTCTTCATTGTTTAGTAAAATAGGAGGAGAAATTCCCTTTCTTAATGTAAAAGTAATGTAATTAGACTTTTCTGTATTTATTGAAATATTCCATCTTTTAAACCAGTTCGATAATCTGTCCAGATAATTTTGAACCTGGTTTGAGGCCTCTATTGAGGAAATATTACTTGCCATTAAGGCTGTATCATCCGCATACGTAGCAATAGTAACATTTTCATTAGATGGCATATCGGAGGTATATAAAGTATATAAAACTGGGCCTAGTACGCTACCCTGCGGAATACCAGCTTTTATTTCACAGATATTGGAAATTTCATATTTTACTTTTACATAAAAGTAACGATTTTGTATGTAGGATTTGAGGACCAAAAAGAATGGTGCAGGGATAAGCGTTTTTAGTTTATATAAAAGACCTACATGCCATACCCTGTCGATGGCTTGTTTAACATCCAAAAAAACAGCAGAGCAGTACTGTTTTGTTTCTAGAGCATTTCTAATTACATTTACGACTCGGTGGCACTGGTCAGGAGTACCATGCTTGTGACGGAATCCAAATTGATGCTCAGGGATAATATTCTTGGTGTTTAAAACAGGCTGCAACCTATATAAAAATAACTTTTCAAAAATTTTTGAGAATATGGGCAAAAGACTTATTGGTCTATAAGACTTAATATCATTTTCAGGCTTAGATGGTTTATGAAACATCATTATTTCTGCACATTTCCATTGTGTTGGAAAATGATTAAGTCTAACTATAGAGTTGTAGATTGTTGTTAGAAGGATAATGGCTTTTTTAGGTAAATTTTTGATGTCATTTGCGCAAATTTTGTCATAACCAGGAGACTTTCTATTGTTTAATTTTAAAATTTCTCGTTTGACCTCATTTGGGGATATGTGCGTAATTGGTAATTCCATTTGGCACGGTATGTCTAAGAAGGCAGAAGTGATATCAGCATCTGCAGGTTCGCATAAAGCAAACGGTGTAAAGATATTTTCTAAACATTGAGAAAAAGCAACGGCTTTGTTATAGTTCGATCTGCACCAAGTGTCGTTCTGGTCTTTTATAGGGACGTTTCTTTTTACTGGCCTTTTTAAATATTTTGTGGCATTCCATATATTATGTTCATTCCTTCTATCGCATGAGGTAGTAAGGCTCTTCAAATAACAGCTTAATTGTTCATTTTTGTTCTCATCTAAACGTCGTTTTAACTCATTTGAGGTTCGGTTAAAATTGGTTTTGTCTGCTGGATTTCTTGTACGTTTCCATATTTTCCGTAACCTTCTTTTGTGTCTTATTAGATTTCTGATTTCCGCTGATACTATTACCTGGTTTCGAGAATGTTCTTGAGTCTTCGTAGGGGTGGCATGAAAACCAGCTACATGGATCAAGTTTGTGAAGTTTTCGACGACGCACAGTGCTTTGGCCCATAGACATAAATCAAAAAAAAAACAAGTCTTATATTGTGCTTAAAAATGTACAGATCGATAGATAACAAAATAATTAAAATGAATTTTGAAGAATTTTTTAGATTTAACTCTTTTTGGCGGCGCTAGAGGGCGCCAAAGTTTGAGAATTTATAGTAAAAATGGCCAAACAACTACTTGAGTTTTACATGCTTTAGGAAAACTGTTGTAAAACTGTTGTTTTTTAAAGCACGAGATTGAAATTTTTTTCTGTAGTAGTTTACTATATTTAAAACTAACTGTAAAAAAATTTTATTGATTTATTTTCTCATAAGTGTTTTTTTATTGGTTTGAAAAATGCTTATTATTTACTTAAGCTCTAAAAATTTTCTAACTTTGATGGAATATTAAAAAAAAAAGAAAAATATGGTCTATGGGTTTTTTTCTGATTTCGAATATTTAGACTGTTTTCTAATAACTACAAAAAAAAAAATTGAAAAAATTTTACCACAACTTGAAAAAAAAAAACTTTTTTTAAATGGCTATTTTCATGATTTTTGATCAAATTTTGATAGTTTCCAGGAGTTTAAAAGACAATTAACTACAAATACTGTGAAATATTAATTCAAACTTATACCATTCAATAAAAAACAACAAAAATCAAAATATGTATAAAAAATTGTTTGTGTTTGTCTGCATTCTACGGCATAAGAGGGCGCTGAAATCACAAATGCCCTTGGTTTTTTATTGTTTCAAGAAAATAATTGTAAAAAATTAATTTTTTGGATTACGAGATTCAAATTTTTTTCTGTAACAGCTAACTATATTCTAAACCATCTATAAAAAACTTTTACTGGAATTATGCTCCTATACATATTTTTTAATGGTTTAAAAAATGCTTATTATTTACTTAAGCTCTAAAAATTTTCTAATTTTGATGGAATATTAAAAAAAAAAGAAAAATATGGTCTATGGGTTTTTTCTGATTTCGAATATTTAGACTGTTTTCTAATAACTACAAAAAAAAAAATTTAAAAAATTTTACCACAACTTAAAAAAAAATTTATTTAAAAAAAATGCTATTTTCGTGATTTTTGCTCAAACTTTCATAGATTGAATTAGTTAAAAAAAAATAAACTAGGAACATAATAAGAAAAAAATCCAAATATATATACTATTGAATTAGAAAAATTGACAAGATAAATTAAAAAAAATTAGTATAACAGTTGTGTCTGTTTCTTTTTGTCGACACAAGATGGCGCTAAATTCCCAGATGACGTTGGTTTTTCATCGTATAAAGAATATTTTCAAAATGTGACTTAGTGCCGTTATTTTTTATTTAAATTGAAGATGGTTACGTGACAGAAGTTTTTTTTTGGTAACAGCCTTTGTTTGTAGTAAGAGCAATTCTATTGTGGAGTGTTCGAAAATATTGCATACAGGGTTTTCAATTTAAAAGAAAATAAAAATTTTCTATTAAAATGTTAAATCAATTTATATATTTAATAAATACTTACTTTTACAAACGAGTAAAAGTGAGGGCGCGTGGTTCAAAAAATGAACGTGCACATCTCTAATCAATTTTATTGCAATCAAAATCAGCTTATCAAATTTTATTGGAATCTTTCTATTTTTGAACATAGCTCCCATACAAATCATTCTCCCGAAAATAGCTTTTAATGCCAACTTCCTTAAAAATATATGTAGTAACATACCAATATAAACCATAGGTTACATATAAACCCTCATCCAAAAAACCCATATATGAAGATGAAGATATCTTAATAATATTCGGCAGAAAGAACTTTGAAACGAATCTTAACCTCATAACATAATTTTGTTCTGGTGGGTCCATGATTGCCCATGGGTCCCAAATAGATTACAATCTAGGAACTTTGTTTTTAAATACTATGCTATAGGATATCACATGGTCGGGCTTGACCGATTATACTTTCTTACTTGTTATTTTTGCACGAGCATTTTAAGCGTTTTTCACTCATTTTTCATTAAATGATGTTTTTGTATTTTTCACATTTATAATCCGATTCTACCAAAATTTGGCACACATATATATCTAACAAATATCAATTTTCATACCAAATTTTATTACGATCGGATAATTTTTGAAAGTGTTATAACATTTTTAAGAAAAAGGATATATGGCAGGACCTTGAGTCCTTGTTCAGATTTAAGTGAAAATTTGCACATACGTTGCTAGTTGTGTGTGTATTAGTATGACCATTTTTTGTAGTTTTGTGGACATTATTGAAGCTAAAATTACATTTTTCCATTTCAGGACACATGGGAGGTAGGCGTGTCCTTGGACCGATTTGTCCAAAAATTCACATTTTTCTTAACTAAGCTATTCTATGCTTGTGTACCAAATTTCAAAAATTTCTGACAACTCCTTCTATTTATGTCCCTTCGTTATATGGGGACAAAGCACTGTGCGACGTCGTCAAGTAATAATACATTCAGTAAATCGAACCATTTCAACAATAATCAGTCGTACTCAGAAGCGTTAAAAACCAATAATAACAATAACAATAACATTGCCATAGAAAGAATTGAATCCATGTTAGCAAACCTACTCAACATGATAACCATGCTGATCTCAAAACTATGCAAATAAATCTTCGTATAGCAATATGGAATGCCAACGGACTTCTAAATCATATAGGAGAAATTGAGACTTTTATTCATTTACTACATATAGATATTTTCTTAATATCTGAAACTCATTTTACCAAAAAAAGTTACTTTAAAATTAAAGATTACGATATAGTTTCTTGCAATCATCCAGATGAAAGAGCTCACGGTGGCTCTGCAATTTTAATAAAATCCTCTCTGAAGTACGCTCCCCTTGAAAATTATAGAATGCCACATTTACAAGCAGCGGGTATCGAAATTAAGTCAGGCAACTCTAGCTTTTCTATCTACTCCATATATATTCCGCCAAGGCATTCTGTTAAATGTCAGGACTTTAACAATTTTTTCGACTCAATTGGAAACAAGTTTATGGTAGGTGGTGATTTCAACGCCAAGCACCAGTGGTGGGGTTCCAGGCTAGCTAACCCAAAAGGCAAAGAACTCTACAAAGCTATAACCAACAAAAAATTTTCAGTTCTATCCACAGGAAGTCCAACGTACTGGCCTAGTGACCCCAGAAAAATCCCAGATTTACTTGACTTCGTTGTGTACTCAGGGATTTCAAGCCATCTTTTAGATATTTTAGACACCGACGAGCTGAGTTCCGATCATTCCCCACTCATTGTTAATTTCAGTGCGTATTGCTCTACTATAGATAAAAAGTATAAAATAATATCACCAAAAACTAATATAAATTCCTTTAAAAACTGGATAGAAGCAAACATAAATCTAAACGTTCGAATTAAAGATGGAAAAAATGTAAACAAAACTGTTTTTTAAGTTTTTCTTTTGTTTCGATTTTGTTCAAGCCGAATTCATACAAGGTGGTCTTATTTTGAAAACGTTTTACAACACTGTAAAATATTTTAACGTTGTGTCAAAATTTCAAACAAATATTTGACTTTTGTTTTTATATAAAATTGTGTTTTTTTTTTGAAATGTTATAACTTAAAAAAGTTTTAAATTTCACAATTTTAGTCGAAAATTATAGAATTAAGTTAAGATTCCCCAGAACCAACAGGACGTTATACAATTTTGACACAAGGTTAGTAATTAGCTGTTGCTTAAGTAGCAAGATAAGTTCACCTGGTGTAAATTCGCCTTGATTTTGTTCATTTTATTAAATGTTGTCAACTTTTTGTTTATGAGAAACATAAAAACAAATAAGCAAAAAGCGGCAATCGTTGAATTTGCCGCTAAACCGCTGATTTAGCAGCACTTTTAATATTTCAAGCTTGAAATGTCAATTTTAAGTTGAATAATTTTACACTTCTTTTTTTTTTTTTTTGACACAACTTTATTTTTTTTTCGATAACTTTTTAAAAATTGTTGACAGTTTGCTGTTTATCATAATACAGCTGAACTCTTTGCACTTGGTAAATAAATGCATTAAAAATGTAGTGTCATAAGGCCTTTACCCTACGTTTTCACATTTAAGTAATTACAAGTAGTGTATACGTCCCAGCGGGAAAACTCAGAAGGCCTTCTCACTTCAGGCCTTTTTATAGGCCTGCTTAAACATTTATTTTTTTCAGTTACTATTCTTATCTAAAAGCTAAGGAATGCCTCATAGAAGGCCTCGGCTCTTTGGTATAAAAGGTAAGATACACCTTCCACACTCGCTTTTATGAGAAGGGAGTAGAGAAGGTTTAACATTTTTTGTATTGTTTTTTTGCACAAGCAAAAGCAAAATAATGTTTTTTGATCCCGTTACCATTCTCATGCACCTGCTTAAGAGAGAGAACGGAAGGCCTACTCCTCATTGACAACGTTTGTAAAAAAATATGAGTATGGAATGGAGCGAGAAGGCCTTGTTTATCCAAAATAAGGAGTACAGAGGCCTTCTAGGAGGCATCCGTACTCCTTATTCCCGCTCATATATTATCAATGAAAAATCGAGGAAAGAGCCGATTGGCTGAAAGTACAAAAATTGTGTGAATGTTAGTGGAACAGTGTTAGTGTATTGAGTTTTTCGAACTTGCACTTGCATATAGAAACGGGGGTATGTCAAAATCAATTCCTTTAACCATACCAACCAGTGCGTACCATCCACACTTAAATAAAGAATTAGAAACAACAAAATAAAATTGTTTTATTTACTGTAATACCCTTTTTACACTTGCATACGTTTCGGAGGAACGCGTCGAAGATGTTGAAAATGTTAAACATGCGTTCACACTTGAAACATCTACATACTATCAATAAAAAATGTTACCATTTCAGAAAAAAACATTAAGTTTTTTATATAAATTTTTTCACAAAATTTCCAAAATCTAAAATCAAAACACCAAAATGTATTTGTTTAATAATATAAAATTATGATTTTTTAGCCCTATGGATTTTTTATGGGGAATTTTCAACATCTTCGAAAATTGATGGTTAATGTTAACAAGTGTGAAAATGCTATAAACCGTGGTGGAATTTTAAAAAGAGGGAAATACGTTTGCGGTTTTTAAACGGCTGGTCTAATTTTGAGTTTACAAGGCTACAGAAATTGTGTTTTCGTGTCAAATTTTTAAAAGAATTTAAAGTTTGTTTTTTTTTTTTTTTTTTGTATAGCCGAGAAACCTTCCAGGTATATACATACCACTAACTAAAATTCACCTTTGCAAGAAATTGCAAAATTTTTATCATGTATGTATTATTCCTCTTAAAAAAAGCATTCATTTCCCCCATATTTGACTTTTGTTTTTATATAAAATTGTGTTTTTTTTTTGAAATGTTATAACTTAAAAAAGTTTTAAATTTCACAATTTTAGTCGAAAATTATAGAATTAAGTTAAGATTCCCCAGAACCAACAGGACGTTATACAATTTTGACACAAGGTTAGTAATTAGCTGTTGCTTAAGTAGCAAGATAAGTTCACCTGGTGTAAATTCGCCTTGATTTTGTTCATTTTATTAAATGTTGTCAACTTTTTGTTTATGAGAAACATAAAAACAAATAAGCAAAAAGCGGCAATCGTTGAATTTGCCGCTAAACCGCTGATTTAGCAGCACTTTTAATATTTCAAGCTTGAAATGTCAATTTTAAGTTGAATAATTTTACACTTCTTTTTTTTTTTTTTGACACAACTTTATTTTTTTTTCGATAAATTTTTAAAAATTGTTGACAGTTTGCTGTTTATCATAATACAGCTGAACTCTTTGCACTTGGTAAATAAATGCATTAAAAATGTAGTGTCATAAGGCCTTTACCCTACGTTTTCACATTTAAGTAATTACAAGTAGTGTATACGTCCCAGCGGGAAAACTCAGAAGGCCTTCTCACTTCAGGCCTTTTTATAGGCCTGCTTAAACATTTATTTTTTTCAGTTACTATTCTTATCTAAAAGCTAAGGAATGCCTCATAGAAGGCCTCGGCTCTTTGGTATAAAAGGTAAGATACACCTTCCACACTCGCTTTTATGAGAAGGGAGTAGAGAAGGTTTAACATTTTTTGTATTGTTTTTTTGCACAAGCAAAAGCAAAATAATGTTTTTTGATCCCGTTACCATTCTCATGCACCTGCTTAAGAGAGAGAACGGAAGGCCTACTCCTCATTGACAACGTTTGTAAAAAAATATGAGTATGGAATGGAGCGAGAAGGCCTTGTTTATCCAAAATAAGGAGTACAGAGGCCTTCTAGGAGGCATCCGTACTCCTTATTCCCGCTCATATATTATCAATGAAAAATCGAGGAAAGAGCCGATTGGCTGAAAGTACAAAAATTGTGTGAATGTTAGTGGAACAGTGTTAGTGTATTGAGTTTTTCGAACTTGCACTTGCATATAGAAACGGGGGTATGTCAAAATCAATTCCTTTAACCATACCAACCAGTGCGTACCATCCACACTTAAATAAAGAATTAGAAACAACAAAATAAAATTGTTTTATTTACTGTAATACCCTTTTTACACTTGCATACGTTTCGGAGGAACGCGTCGAAGATGTTGAAAATGTTAAACATGCGTTCACACTTGAAACATCTACATACTATCAATAAAAAATGTTACCATTTCAGAAAAAAACATTAAGTTTTTTATATAAATTTTTTCACAAAATTTCCAAAATCTAAAATCAAAACACCAAAATGTATTTGTTTAATAATATAAAATTATGATTTTTTAGCCCTATGGATTTTTTATGGGGAATTTTCAACATCTTCGAAAATTGATGGTTAATGTTAACAAGTGTGAAAATGCTATAAACCGTGGTGGAATTTTAAAAAGAGGGAAATACGTTTGCGGTTTTTAAACGGCTGGTCTAATTTTGAGTTTACAAGGCTACAGAAATTGTGTTTTCGTGTCAAATTTTTAAAAGAATTTAAAGTTTGTTTTTTTTTTTTTTTTTTGTATAGCCGAGAAACCTTCCAGGTATATACATACAACTAACTAAAATTCACCTTTGCAAGAAATTGCAAAATTTTTATCATGTATGTATTATTCCTCTTAAAAAAAGCATTCATTTCCCCCATTTCCCTTCACTGCAGGACTTCTATTATTCTTTTTTTTTTCTACCAAAAATATTTTGCAAATAAAAATTAAAAATTACTTGTTTTATTTTTTGCTTATCCACAGTACACTGAAGTCAGCATCAAGGTACCCTGGGGCCATATAAATGGTCGCTGGTATGGTGACCAAATGGAAAGACCTATTTTGGCTCTGCATGGTTGGCTAGACAGCTGTGGTACCTTTGCCAAACTCGCACCCTTAATAGCTCCTTATCGCAGTATTTTATGCATTGACCTACCGGGCCATGGCCATTCTTCACATCTTCCTCCAGGCATATTGTATAACAATATAGAATTTGTTCGAGTTATATTGCGCATTATGCAGGTCTACAAATGGAACACTGTCAGTTTAATGGGTCATTCAATGGGCGGTGCAACGTGTTTTCATTTTGCCGCATTTTATCCCGATCGCGTCGATATGGTCATAAGTTTGGACATTATCAAAAGCACGTATTGGGAACCGCATTTGTTTCCCACGGTCATCGGACACATTATTGAAAAAGCTGTAATAAACAATGAGCGTTTGTTAATGGGTAGTCTTTCTGAACCTCCTTGTTATACTCTGGCCGAATGTGAGAAACTTTTGTACGAAGGTTCTTTTAAATCGGTGGAATTGGAAAACTGTAAATATATTTTGGAACGTAATATACAAAAGTCTCAACTATATCCAGAAAAATATTATTTTTCACGTGATGGTCGCATGAAATATTTGAGTGAGATGAATCCTAATTGGGGCTTGTCATTGGAAATGGCCAAAAGAATTTGCGACAAATTAATGCCTTATCTGGTTATAAAAGGCGGAAAATCCACAAATATGAGTGCCAAAGCAACACAATTAGATGAGTATATGGTGAAAAATAATAAAAAATTTCAAAGTCACATTTATCCAATGGGAACACATCATTTGCATTTGAATCATCCGAAACCCGTGGCTCAACTGATTATCAACTTTTTATTTAAATTTGACAAAAGAATTTCTAATTTCGAAAAATCTAAGCTTTAAAGCTTCGTTCTCAATAACAGCAATATTTTCATTTGGTGTTCACAAAAAAGCAACAGTTTTAATGTACGCACACATGTTCAATTAAGAAAACATTTGTAAATTTTGCTCACAACAATATTTCGTATTAAGGTTTTAACATTTTGTTATAATTTTCATTCAAAACTTTGTTTATAAAATTATTTTAAACATCTTTACAATTTCATACAAATTGTTGTTCAAGTAGAAGTAGACTCAAGTTTTTAAAAGATCTTAGTTTCATATTAGTTTTTTAATGTATAAACCTTGGAAATTCAATAAATCTTAATACTGCTTAACAAAACGAATTTTTTATGGTCCCGTTAAGGCTAGTTAACACTATCACACAAGTCTTACATATTCCATAATACTTTGAGAGATAGAAGTCTAATGAGTTTTTTTCCGACTGTCAAAAAATCGAATGTAACATTACAGTCTGTGGTTACACTATCACACATGAACATTAGACTGGTCGCATCTTGTATGGGATTTTTTTTTTTAATTTAATTGTTTGCGCTGCTTAAAATATGAGGTTTGGTGTAAGAATCCGACATTGCCAAGCCGAGCCAAGTGGGGCCCAAAGTTCCCCATACTATAAAAAAACATCTTTTCAATCAGATCTTTAAAGTTATACTAGTTGAAAAGCCGAAAATCAAAAATATGGCTTCGTTACGTGCCAAATGTCAGCTTCCTATGTCATCAGATGGCTTCAGAAAGTTGCGGAAAGAATAGGACATACATGCAAACATCCTGACATACTAAGAAATTATATATTGTATAGATAGATTAAAGTATTTGCTATTTAATATTTTAGTATGATACGAACGAAAGATTTTTAAACTAAGTCGGGTACGCTGAATCCATTGGTGCTAGCCGTTTTTTTAGGTTAGCTTTGGTTTTCGAGATATACCGTTATTTCGAAAATTAAGGAGGTTATACCACATATGTTCGCATAACTCAAAAACGCTTTAGCTTATTGAAAAACTAAAAAAAACCGAAATTCCGCAGTAAAATTTACTTTTTCTTATATGCGCAGTCGTTTTAGAAACATAATATTTTTTTTCTGGAAAAAAAAAATAATTTTTTTTTTTAAATTTCGGAATTTTTGTTTTTAAAAATTCATAAAAAATTGGAAAATGCAGCTATGCTTTTAATTTTGTGCAGACATATAAAAAACAAAATTGTAAACAAAACAAGCCATAAATGATTAAAATCTGTTAACAACTTTGGATTTGATGTATTCCCAAAAAACGAAAAATTTTAATTAATTTATGAATTTTATTAAACCGCCATATTCCGTCGGATTGACCTGAAAAATTAGACCATGATTTCTTAAGGTACGGTCACATATGGCAAACAATTGTCAAATTTTGTTTGCCGGCATTTTAAAAAAAAATAAAAATTTTATTTGCTGGTCACACTACGCACATTTATTTGCCCATTTTTGTTTGTTCAAACAGATATTAAATAGCTTCAAATACAAAATGGGAAAACATGTTTGCCCTGTGTTCACATATAAAAATATTTGCCTAAAAATAAATATTTGAACAAATTGTCAAAAATAAAAATTAAATAAATAAAATTACTTTTTATTAAAACTAAAAATTATCATTTTGATGTAAAATATTGAAACTTTTATGGTTTTATGGTATAGAAGAGCGAGAACAGCAGTTTTAAAAGTAAAAGAGGATTTACATAACAATTAAAGGGATAAATGCAATTTGGCGAAGTAATTTCCAGTCTTGTACAACTAAATTAAACTATGTATATTATGAACTAAAGCATTATTCGTTACGGTTTAGTTACGCAAGAAATAAAGTGTTTTTAGACAGACAGTGGATCTATTGTAAATTATAGACCGATCTTCACAAAATTTATTTGTATGATTTCAAGGCATATAAATTGAGTTGTGCAAACTTTAATGATAAAAGGTGTATTCCGCCACCAATTTACGTTAGTTTTTGTTACAGAAATATTGATTTTTTCGGGAGGTTGTTTCACATTTTGATCCATAACGCTTTTCCTACTGAACCAAAAGTGCTGAATTTCAATCCAAACTGCTTAAAAGAACTTGAGTGAACTTGCCACTAAAATTTTTATTTTCGTCAGCATCCTTTTCTTAATCGATATAACAATATTCATCCGTCCGGTTAGCTGTCCATGTTAACCTTATTCGCAAAGTACATGTCGCAATTTTTGAGATAATCGGGTGTGTTCTAGAATCCGAAGTCACTCGAAAGTGGATTAATTCAGCATTTTTGTGTTCTGCAATTCACCACCACATGTTTTTATTTGTTTCCAATTAGAGTAGTAAGGGGTTAGTGAAAGTAAAACAAATCGACTTTTATTCTTATTTGTGAGAACATTTTAAACAAAAACATAATATTGCGAATTTTTGCAAATTTCCAATGATTTAGCAATTTTTACAGAATTTTTGCCATTCCTTAAAGGATTAGGGAGTTTAATAAATTTTATGGCTTGTTCGAAATATTAAATATTTTCGCGCATTTTCGCTATTTTTATAATTTTTTTTTTTTGTTTTTTTCCGACATTTTGTTTTTTAACCGATACATTTTTGGGTTTGTTTCGTGATTGTCCGCTAATTTAGCAATTTTTATCGAATTTTTGCCATTTCTTATAACTTAAGGGACTTTTAATCAATTTTATGGATTGTTTGAAATTTAAAAATTGATCGCTATTCTTCGCAATCTTCGCATATCTTTGTTGCGCTTTTCGACAATCGTCGCCATTATTAAGATAGCCCCATATATAAACCGTAGTCACCTATTTAACAGGGCACTATCAATGAAAACATCATACATTTTTTTCTGCACAAGAACTTCGAACACACAAAAACATGCGGATTTCAGAACACCAATTTCTGAATTATGCGGATTCCAAAAACACACCTGATAGTAATGAAATGTTGTTTACGTTTTTATTGTCATAAGAGGTGGAAACAATCGGTCGATAATTTCACATAGCCCCCCTAACAACTTATTTGTCCATAGACAATCTATTATCACCTTACCAAATGTTATTGTAATCGATACATATTTTACCAAAGCTCTTATACAAATACCACTTCTGTAAATAGCTTTTAATGTCTAAATAATCTTATAAATGTCGGTTTTGGCAATAATTTCTATAATAGCTGGTATGTCGTGTCAAAATTTTGTCTTGGTAGGCCGAGAATTGGTTCTAGGTCACTTGCTACAATCACTTCAAGACGAAAAAATCTTATAAAGATGTCTATGTCGGTATATTATTCGGCACTAATATGTTTTATATAAATCTTAAATTCATTATATAATTTTATTTTGGCGGGTCTCTGAGTGTCCACTGACCCCAAACTGGTGCACTCTCAAAAATTTATCTATTTATATAAAAACGCCATGCTTGCATACGCAACTCTTTGCTTAAAAGAGAACACAGGCAAAATTTTTACATAAATAAGTTTTTTCGTCATTAAAAACTTATTTGATTTTGTTAATTTTTTAAATTTTATTCAATAATTTTTATTTTAAAGCTTTTTATTTGCCACTGTTTGTTCTTACAAAATTTTTGTAAGAACAAATATTTATTTGCCTAAAAACGAGGAAAATATTTGACGTTAAATGGTCACATTAGGAGCATTTTCGTTTGCTAGCAAATAGTTTTGTTTGCCCAAAATCAGCTGTTTTTTTGTTTGCCCCTCAAAAATATTTTGTGGTCAGATTAGGGCAAACAAATATTTGATATTTTTTGACAAATGTTTGCCATATGTGACCGTACCTTTACACGAAACCTCATATTTTAAGCAGCGCAAACAATTAAATTAAATAAAAAAAATAAAAAAATTGCGACCAGTCTAATGGACATGCTTTTGTTATAATGCAACCCTGATAAAATGACAAGAATTATTGTTTTAAAAAATATCGAAAAACGATGAAGTCGTATGGGATGTCAATTTTTTTTCGTAATAGTTGTCATTTTCATGACACATTGCCTTTAGTGTCTTTCTATTAAACTAGCTTAAGGTAGGTACATTTACACGACATGTGTTTTGCAGTGGCTTTGTCAGATGTAAAATTAATATCTAATTCCACTTGTCTATCAAAAGTGAGAAATACAGAATGTTTATATATTTGCTTTCACACGTTAATTTTTGGTTTCATCTTACATAACCTAAAAACCTTCACAAAAAGCAATTATATACTGATTAATATTTCTATTCACTTTTAGTTAAATTTCAGTTAATCAAGAATTTTGTTTTTTAAAGAATATGTGTACAGCTGATGTCATTTGGTTTGTCAGTTCAAAATAGAACACGATTTAATTGAAAAATTTTACACTGCAAATTCAAGCTGACAGAAGTTATTGTTTTTTTTTTCTTGCTTTTACGCGACATGTTTGCATTTTGCAGTGGGAAGTTTGGCAAGTTTGGCGACGTATAAAAGTACCTTACAAAGACATTGCAAAATACATGCCGTTTAAAAGTAGCATTAGCACGGTGCTCCTCTCTCTCCCCATTATAAGAAAATAAGTATGATATTTTAAAAACAGATCTTGTGTATTGATCGAGTCAATTTTTAACAAATTTCAACGGTTTTCATTAAAGGCTGTTTTGAAACAAACTGCATGTTCATTTATTTCCGAACGAAGACTAGGCTCACTTAACTAACATTTAAAACAAAAACATATTATAAAATATTGTTTGTTTGAACCGCTTTTAAAATTAATTCCGCAATTGTTTTCATGTTAAACCAAAAAAAATGTGTGATTATTTTATGATTACATACTTGGGATTAAAAGCTGAAATAAATCTTTTATATATATTTAAAGAAATAATTCCTGGGCGCTGTTTCTCAAAACTACAAGTTACAAATCTACAAGTAAAATAGATTTGAAACAGAAACAAAAAATATAAAATTGAACCATTAACTTTACTCTCTTACACTGCTTAAACATAAAATAACCCAAAATTATGCACCTTAACCACTTCAAAATGGCATACAAAGAGTCAGCCAGTGGGAGAAGGCTGTAAGTTACTAACAAAATGATACAATCGAAATGGTTTTGCAAAGTGGAATAACGTTTTAAAGGCCTTTTGCATAAAAGTTAATAATATCATAATTTTTAATAATCTAAAAATAAAAAATAAATAATCCTGCCTGTTATAAACGTTTGTTTGCTCTACTGAAAAATGATTATTTTGTAACTTAAAACGTTATTTGCGGCTGTGCTTCAATTGTTGTTGGTTTTCACGTATTTGTATAATCAAAACAGGCATTATTAATGTCTGTCTTTTTATTTAATTTCTTTTATAACTGCATACAATAATCTTATTTTATAAAGTTTTCAAGTAACACCTGAAAAGAATTAAAACTCTATCTGTCTTTTACAAATAAGAGCCGATCTTCACGATATTTGACAGTGTGATTTACAGCCTCATAAAACTATGACAGACCAAATTTTAATATAATTGCATTATTTGTTACGGTTTACGAGTACCAAAGCGATTTTTCGGTAGTGAGCTTTATATGGGGCGTGGGAATTATATACCGATCTTCACGAGATTTGACAGTATGTTTCTCAGTTTCATAAATGTATGACAGTCCGAATTATTCGTTACGGGTTAAGAAATACTAAAATTAATATATGCTTAAACTTATATCAATTCGTGTTTATTTATTGTATAAGTTTGTATAACAAAATCATCAATTTATTAGGGTGGTTGTTCAACATTTGCAGGATTTCAATCCCAATTTGAATTTCAATCCAATTTTGTTCTTTTCTTTTGAAATGTGTGAAAGAGAACGTGTTTTCAACAGATGGACAGACAGACGGACATGGCTTAATCGATTTAGAATCACGGAAAAAAAATTTTACATGGAATGACAAATTTGGTACATCCTCATTCATCACTAGCGGTGAAGGGTTTAAAAAATTCTGGAATATTTACCCGCCAATGGTGACGAAAATTTGACTTCAATGGTGACGACGGTCTTAGGTCGGCCGTTCACGTACAGTTTAAGCTGTCAGTTTTAACTTTTCAGTAAAAACTGACAAACTTAACTGTTCACTGAGATGTACACACGTGCTGTTAAATTCTTCAGTTTTTAACATGGATTTGACGAGCAGGACGGTTTGGCCATATACGCACTTTCGCTCGACACAAATTGAACTGAGAACTGTGCAGTTGAACCCCCACACACGTTCACTTAAGTTGAAACTGTCAGTTTAAAATATACAATTTTTATATTTCTCAGTAAAACTGAACCGTTGAGTTGAACTGTCCGTTATTTTACCACTAACGCACAGTTTTTACTGCCAGTTTCAACTGAACAGCTTAAACTGTACATTAATGACCGGCCTTAAGCACCAGGAGTTTCAACTCAAGATTTTTTTAAACGTGATACTAATAGTTAATGTTAGGTTTTGTTTTTTTTAAGATCTTTGACAATAAAACATATACATAGATATTTAATCAAATTAATTTTAATATTAAATTGCGTAGTATTCATTTAAAAGCCTAACGAAAAGTTCGTTGTGCACAGCAAAAATTACCAATTGTCTCTTATCACCAACTTCATAGAATCAAGCAAACAGCTTGTTGATTTTGCACCTATTACCAAAATGATTATACTTATACATACATATATTACTAACATTTTTAAAAATTAAAAGATTAATAAATATTTTTTCCAATAAATGATGTTTTTAATTTAAACTAGCGGACCCGACGAACTTCGCCTCGCCCCAACGTTATTCGTTATATTGACTGGTTGGGAGAGTAGCGAAACCACGTATGCAAAATGTTAAACTTTTTCTGAATAAACTTTGACGTTTACAAAAATGAAGGGATATCAAAGAAATTGAGTGAAGAGAACAAAGGAAAGACACAAAAATAGGACATTTCAATGAAGCGAAGTGCAACGCCGCTAATCAGTTTTTTACAATTCAAATAATCAAGACAACAAGGATACTGACGAAGAATGAAGAAACGTACGAAAATAATGAATCGTGTTGTCAGTACGGTACGAATAACGAAACGAATCATAAAAAAAATTGCATAATCGAGCTAAAAACGTTTTCTATCACAATGATTCCCACAATTATGATCAAAATAAATAAATTGAAGCCAGAATAATAGCACCTTTACTGTAGACAATTACAATGGCAAAATTACACCTGTGAGATTGCGCAAAGTCTAAGTCAACGAATAACGAATAACGCATTTATCTGATTTTGTCTGAGAACTTTTTATTTTTTCATTTGGAAAGCCATTAAGGAATAATTTCACACAAAATTTCATACAAAAACTCGATTTTTGATTTTTCAAATTTTCCGACTTTTCCGAAGGGGTTTTCTTCCGTAAAAACCTTCTCCTCGAATAACGAACAACTGACAAAAAATTGTACAGAAATCAGCCCAGCCGTTCTCATTTTATTAATTACTATACATTTTTTACACCATATATATATATATATATATATATATATATATATATATATACTAGAGTTGTCAACCAATTAAGAATAATTGGATGAATCGATATCAAACTCTTGTTCGAATAATTTTAAAACCGACGATTTTCGAATAATGAATAAATTGATTAATTAATGTCGATTAATCGAACAATTGTTTTTATTAAAAATTAATTAAATTAAATATTTATTCTCATACGTTTTTAGTATTTTTATACAAAATGCAGGAAACTTAAAAAATATTGTTGCCATAGCCCTGGTTGCAGGCGCGGATTCAGAGGGAAGGGGGGGGGGGGGGGGGGGGGGGATAGGGAAATTCCCACCCCCCCCCCCGTAAATTATAAAAATATGTTTTGTTAATTTCGATTATACAAGAATTCTCTATAACAATATTTTTTTTAATGTAAAATATTTTTGGAAATCCCAGGAAGGTTTTTTTTGTTTTTTTTTTTATGGAATCTCTAACGAAATTTTCAATCAGTATATTTTTATTGAATCTCTAACGATTTTCAATAAGTATTCATATCTTAATCCTAATAGCTATTTATTAGATATTTCCAAAGAAACATGTAGTTTATCGTATTCAAATACTTTTTATTCTACATTCAATCCCAGCAGGTGCCAAAGACTAAACGTTTGACTTGATAATGCGTGCGGTTGAATTATTAAAAAGCCTTAGTATTTGCAGTATTTATGTATATATTTATGTGTTATATCAATCAAAATTCTATTCGATAATTTTTGACGAAAGCACGGAGTTGTCGGGGAAAAGCCAGATTCCTTATCTTTAAGATATTTCAATATACAACAAAAAGTTTTCAGGGAAAAATTTATTGGCTTTGTTGTAAACGCATTTGAAGAGGCTCCAAAAGATATTGATGACGTTGATGTGTCAATTGATGCAAAGGCATTATCATCAATACTTCTTAAAGCTTTGACAAATTTTGGTCTTGACCTTTAAAATTGTGTAGGAGATGGGTGTCTTCTGATGTCAGCAGAAAATGGAGCTGTTCAAAATTTCTGGAAAAACGACAAATGCGAAACATACGCCTTGCTATTCCCATAAATCGAACAACTGAATTTCTAAAAGCAATAAAGTGCCATTAATACAAAAAGTTGTATTATTTGTTAAAGAAACGACAAAATTTTTTAAATATAATCATCCCAAGCGAAAAACAGTTTTAGCAAAGTATTTGGGAGCCAAACTCTCTTCATTATGCGTCTTTGCAACAAGTGTACATCATATAGTAGAAGCGTAGAAGCATTGGAAAAAATATCTGAGTGGAAAGGTAGTATCTCTACCTTTATATTAAGGAACTCACTTAGTACTTTTAAATTTATTTGCGGAATATACATAATATTATTAAGTGTGATACCTATTGTAACACAGCCAATTAGTATCATTTTACAAAAGCAGGATATAGATCTTCAAAAAGGATCAAGTCTTATCATAATTTGAATCATGTGTCTTGTCATGTGAAGAAATAAAGCGGAAGAACAATTAAAAGCGATTTTTGAAAAAGTTAAAGTTATTTGCGTTAAAATCCAGGTTCCTATCGAAAAGACAAGATTTGAACGAAATAATCACATCCAAAATGTTGAAGATTACTACCGAGTTGTAGGTTACAATCCTCTTATTGAATTTATTTTAGAAGATCTCATAACAACTTTCCCAATAGATATACCAAATGTAGTGAACATATCTAAACTTCTACCTTAAAGTGTAATCAAGTCATATACAGATACAAAACTGTTAAAACCACAACTAGCTGAAGAGCTGATAATATTTGATAAAAGAGATAAACACCTACTAAGATCTCAACTTGAACCTGATCTATCAGATAACGTTGTAGATGCTTTAATAAACTGTGATATCTACCCAAATCTAAGAAAAATATTTCAAATTTTCGTTTTAATGCTCGTCAGTAAAGCTACGAGCGGGAGGTCATTTCCTACCCTTCGTCGAATAAAAACATGCCTCGGATCAACAATGACAGAAGATAGACTCTACTGTCTAAATTTGCCTCACAAGGAAATCATAAATTGCTTATTTAAATAGATTAATGTATATTGAACTGATCTTATATTTTATTTAACCTTTTTGTTGAGTTTTTTTAATTAGGGTAATACCCTTTTTTGGACAAAATTTCTTCATCCCACCACGCGATGGGCAATTTAGTATTGATAACGAAAAAAATTTTTTTAGGCCATTTTGGCCAGAAAAGTTTCCGCACCAAATGCAATTTCTAAAGCTCCTCAAAAAAATTTTTTTTTAATTTCCATACACATTATATTTACATTTATTGTTTATATATGCTATTTATTTTAGCCCCCATATTCATAAATGATTTTAAAATTTAATAAACGTTTATTAAGGAAAATTTTCATAGAAAATTTGGTTTTCGATCATTTATTAAATTTAAAATATTTTTATCGAATACAGGCATAAATACATAAAATAAACAACTGTATAACAAAAATATAAAGCTATATTTTTGGGTTTAATGAAATAAATTTTAAGTTTAAAGTACGAGTTGATTTACATAATAGAAAAATATCTTGTGCAACTTTAATAACTCGTTCCGCGCATATATTACTACGCTGCTGAAAATTATCACTGTTTCATATATCCGCCAAACAACTCATCTATCACAACATCTATCATTTGCCATTAAAATTTAGTTTATTAAAAAAACCACGAAATAGAGTCACGATTTTTTTGCGCCCTTCTTCCGTACAAATGGCAAGATCTTGTTATATTCATGAAATTATTAGAAAATACTTAAAATTTTGTAATTAAGTAATAGTAAGGAGAAAAATTGAAATTCAAAACTTTATCGCGTTTCGTGCGGAAACTTTCTTCACGATCGCGAAAAAGTAGTACATAATTTCTTAATATTTGTTCACGGTCTATACGACTATGCGATGAAGAATTTGATATTCGCAAAAATTGCAAAAACTACTTACCCTAATACACATATTGTTTTTAATAAACGTTTTAAACAAATTTTTTACTTTTTTGTATCATACAAAATTACCCCCGCCCCCCCTAAGGCTCAAGCTGGATCCGCGCCTGCCTGGTTGTAATTAATCTTAATGTAATTTATTTTTATTAAACAAATCTTAACAAACAATTGAGTAAGTAGGTGAGTTGCAAAAACGCTTTATGAGAAGAAATACAGTACTTTTCGCTTATAGTCCATTCCGCTAAAAGGCCAAAAACGGATATAAGCCAAAACTGTCATATTCACATGCAGATTTTTTCGAATTTCATACAAATTATTTGTTCTAAGGTCCACTTCGCTTGTAATCCATATTCGTTTAAAAGCTACATTTTCTTAGCATGCGTACAGTGCTGCCACAGCCAATACAATTTTTACAACCAAAATTTTTTAAAAAGTTACCAAATGTAAAAAATATAACCAAATTTAAAATGCCTTTTATTAATTGAGAAAATCATTAATATTTATTTTAAGTTGCATTGTAATACAAAGGTTATTTGCACTTTATAGAAAAATAATAATTATAAATCAAGAAAACAAAACAAAAATGTAATTCTCTTACATATTAAAAAAAATAACGAGAAACTTAATTCAAAGTTTTTATTTATTTGAGACTTTTATCGTAAAAAAAATATTTTTATTTTACAAGAGTTAAACCCGTAAAATTTCCATACAAAATTCAGTATATATAACAAAAATGAAAAATTTATTTCCGCTTTTTAGCTGTTATTGGCAGGACTATCAAATGTGGCGATTTCTTTATCCTTTTGTCGATGGAAATTTACGTTTGGCTATATGCGAAATGCATTTAATTTAAATATTTTCTAATTTACATATGTATATCTAAAATATTATAAAAACTTTTTTCTCTTGTTTGAAAATTTTATTTCAAATTTATAAGTCCTATTATAAATAATTGTTTCAAAATGGTTATATTTGAAATATTTTGTGAATCATTGTAAAATATTATGGTGAATATAAACAAATTCGTCTTTTGTAACGTTCATTCAATGGGGAAAAATTAGCAAATAATTATCTTAACAAAAAAGCATTATATAAATATATGTTTCTTGAAGAAAATTCCATAAATTTTAAAATTATATGGATAAAATCTTTAAAATTCCTATGTGTATTTTCAAATATGTATATACTTCTGAAAATAACCTAATTAAACTAATTTTCAAGTTTTTAGAAACACTAAAACGACTTATGTAATATTTCTGTAATTTTCTGAAGTCGATTCCGCAAATTCTATTTTAAGTACTTTAAATTAATTTTAAAAAAATAATTGAAAATCTCCATTGATTAAAACTTCATTTGTTTTTGATTTCAGAACATGGCGTTTTTAATATAAAAATCACAAATGGCAATATTTTCTAAGCAAAAATCTTAAAAAGCTATGTGGTTGCTGTTTCGATAAATTGTAAAAAACTTCCGTTCATTGGTAACAAATAATGAAAAAATCGTAGAACAAAGTACAAAAAATATAAACAATTTTGGTTAGAATTAACCAAAAACGGCAGCTCTGACTACAACCATCTATGCTATACGTCCCTTTTTGTGTTTTCAAAATACATATTTTTAACATTGACGTTTTTAGTAATAATTCTTTTTTATATTTTTAGTTTAATGATGGCTTTTTACAAAAAAAAAAAATTATAAAATTTTATATTTTGCCTTTTTAGATCTTTTCTCTTTTCTAACAAAATATAATAAAATGGTTTTCTTTGAAAATTGTTTTAAGAATTCCATGAACGACTTATACATGCATGTTTTACTGACATGTTTATAGTTTTCATTTTACAAAGTTTTTTGCTTCTCCTGTAAAATTATATTTTTGTTAGTTACGCCTTTTTGCATTTAAGCTAACGATATTTATCTAAACGAGTACTATTTATGTCCATTCTTAAAGTTTTTAAAATGTCAACGTTTCTTTTATATTAAAAACTTGTTTTTATATGTATGTAAATATTTACCTTTGCAAAGAAAGACACTCAATTGTGTTGGTTGTATGTATTTACTTTTCCATCTTATTTTTTTCACTCACAAAAACACACTTTAATACAATTCGCGTATTAAATTGCGTTGGCTTTAATTATTTCCTTTCCTCTTTCTACAACAGGCAACCTAATTTACTTCTACCACTCATTATAACCAACAAAAACAATAACACTCAATTACCTAAAGCACACTCATTGATTGCCAAACTTTTTCTCTTTTGCAATATTTCTACCAACAACAACAATGAACATTTCACCAAATACACACTTTTTAATTTTGTTTGTTTAATAAAATACTCGACTGTTACCGAGCTACTCGCGCATCACACACTTTCTGTTATTTTATTAACTGCTGCCAACCGTACAAAAGGAAACGGATAAAAAAACAAATTGATGATGACGTCACTATTTCTAGAACAATTTAGACTTTTATACACATTAGGAAATTTTAAAATGCATTTTTTTCACCGAAATCGATTATAAACGGATAACATTATTGATTTATTTGAAAATATATCAACTTATTTACATTTTAACGCTATTTTCTAAAGCGAAACTCTTATGTTTCCTTTTTAATTTTATTAAAGACCCAGAGACAGCAGACAAATCCGACTTTACCACGCACCGATTGCAATAAAACTGATTTTATTTATGCATTACAGTTTAGAGATCATTGCTTAAGGATTCGGAAATGTTATTAGGTGGGATGATGCCAAGTTTTGTTTTAAATATTATTAGGGTTTGCGCCTGTGCTAAGTAATAATTAGCATGTTGAGCGACCACATTACACAAGAGGAAGTTGTTTTGTGACTAAGTATGTACCAAGGCTGGATACCAAAACAAATTTCGGTATCGGTTCTAAACTTTTTTTTATATTACGGTATCGATATTTTAATTATATCGGTATAGCGCTATAAACATTTTTATAACGGAATATATCAGTATTACACACTGATTGAAAATACAGTACTTTGGTACTGTTTACTGTTTCATTTTTATGAATACTACAGTACCATCACGTCAGTTCTAGTACTCTTTTCTTGTTATGCTTCCAGAGCTGCCGTTTTTGTTTATTTCTAACCAAAATTGTTTATATTTTTTTTCAATATTTGTTACCAATGAACGGAAGTTTTTTACAATTTATCGAAACAGCAACCACATAGCTTTTTAAGATTTTTGCTTAGAAAATATTGTCATTTGTGATTTTTATATTAATTTTATATTATATTCTGAAGTCGAAAACAAATGAAGTTTTAATCAATGGAGATTTTCAATTATTTTTTTTAAATGAATTTAAAGTACTTAAAATAGAAATTGCGGAATCGACTTCAGAAAATTACTGAAAAATTACATAAAAGTCGTTTTAGTGTTTCTAAAAACTTGAAAATAAGTTTAATTTAGGTTATTTTCCGAAGTATATACATATTTCAAAATACACATAGGAATTTTAAAGAATTTTCAAAAATACATCGATTTATCAATATAATTTTAAAATTTATGGAATTTGGAAGAAATTTGAAACTTTACTGTTTATAATTTGTCGGTATGAATATTTATATAATGCTTTTTTTTAAGATAATTATTTGGTACTTTTTCCCCATTGAATGAACAAAAGGCGAATTTGTTTATATTCATCATAATATTTTACAAAGATTCACAAAATATATCAAATATAACAATTTTGAAACAATTATTTATAATAAGAATTATAAATTTAAAACAAATTTTCAAACAAGAGAAAAAAAGTTTTTATAATATTTTAGATAAATGCTAATTAGGAGCTCCTAAGAATTAAGAATTTTTGTAGAAAAACATTTTTTAAATTTTAATTTTTTATTTACTGTCAATTATTATTAATTAAAACTGAAAACATTTTTAATTAAATTTAAATAAAATTAAGCTTTGGTTCTTCTGCAACATTAAAATCATTTCTCGGTCACAAAATCTTGTTTAATGTCAAAATTGGGCATCTCTCGTCTTGATTCAAGTTGCGTTTATATTAAACCTTCTCTTGATTTTTTTATCGCATAGAGTCATCGATGCTTCTGGCATCATTTTCACGAACTTTAGAGTCGTAAGAAAACCGTAATATGCTTTTCTGCCATACAATGTTATGCTGTTATATTCATTTACTTCATTTCATTTACTCAATAAAAAGGCGAACATAACCTATAGGAATAACATAAACATTTTACACTGTCGTTGTGCAATAAAAATCAAAAGTCTTTTGATTGTTGCCAATATATTGTGCCACCTTTGAATATCTCATACACATTGGCGATATAATTGTACAATACGTAAAATTGAACAATTTTATTGTAAGTGAATGAGCAGCTTTACACTAAAAATAAATAAATAATTGGGGTATTCACAAGGTGTGCTATCTTGTTGTATTGTCATAATGTTCTCACATTTTACAATGGTTTAAAAATATTGTTGTTGCTTTGTGAACAAAAAGTGTCTTAAATTAATAAAACTTTGCTTGCTATGTTTGTTGTGCTGTCGTAATTAATCAGAAAAGACCCGCGCTGAGCGGCTGAGCCGAGCGGCTATAATTTTGTAGCCGTCGCCGTTGATGTTATAGTTTTATCCGGCTAAAATCCGAATTAAACCTGCGGCTAGCAATTTTTGCAACAAAACGCTTGCGGCGTCAAATTAGATAGGCTCAGGACTCGATGTTTGGTAAGCAAACAAAAAAAATTTGTTTGTGGCTTGCGTCTGAAAAATGGAAAATAGTCAGAAAAGAAATAATTTAATTTATTAATTCACTAGCAAACCCGGCGAACTCCGTTTCGCCACCAGATGGCTTCGTTTTATGTAACATTTCGCTTGGTGATTAAAAGATGAAGAAAAATTTTTTTTTTGTTTTATATTTGAAAAGAAAAAATTTTATTTCATTTCACAACAGTAATGAATTCATTTCGATTACAAAAATGAAGTGTTATTAAGTTGAACTTCTCTAAGTAAATGGCGTTAAAATTGAATGCCATGTCGGTTGGAATCATTGGGATCCGAGGTATCAAAACATTTTCTCCCTTGTACTTTCCTTTAAGCATTGTTGCTTCGATGACGTTATTCATCAGTTTTTTTTTTACCGTAAGTCGGGTGCCATTACAAAGACGTGGTTGGTTTATATTTCGTAACATTATGGTTACCGATCCAACTTTTAGTTTGAATTTATGAGGAGGTAATCCGGGTAATCACAGGGAGTTCGATTGGATAGTTGACGACATCGTTCTGAGAAGTAATGGAATCTACCGATTTGTACGTCTTCAATTTGCCAGCGATTTCACTTTGAATCTTAAAATTCAGTTCGTCAACGAAGCTAATATAGCACGTTCGCTCAACAAATCATGATTTCTGTAATTTTGTGTAATGTTTGAAAACACCTTTCGGATGAGTTCGGACTTTGATTCGGTGAACCGGCAGAAATTGAAATATCCACCGGGATTTTGTCGTTTCCTATGTCCAGCAATTGTTTGGAAAATACGTCTCGAGATTGATTGTTTTGCAGCTCGACTCGCATTTTCAGAGTCAATTTGAGCTTCCTAACGTGTTTCCACAAAGCAGACGACTTCAAACATGCATTTAATTCATCGGCGGGCGTTGATCGTGGTATCACTTTAAGTGTTTGCCAAAAATCACCTGCCAACATATCATCGTACCTCCAAATCGGCTTTGATTGTTTTGTTGTAGGCGTAAAAGTAGGCGTGGTAAATTTTTCTTTCGATGAAAACGTAAAATGGAATAATACGAACATTTGAAAGAAAAATTAGTCAAATCGATGGAGCCGTTTTCTGATTTTAGGTAAATCGAAAAAAAGTGGGCGTAAAAGCGGGCGGGGAACAATTTTCTTTCCGTATAAACCTAAATTGGACCATGGCGATCACTTTAAAGAAGAAATCGTCCAAATCGGTCAAACCATCCTCAAGTTATGTGCTTAATAGAAAAAGTAGGCGTGGTAAATTTTTCTTTCGATGGAAACTTAAAATGCATTGATACGAACATTTGAAAGAAAAATTAGTCAAATCGATTAAGCCGTTTTGTGATTTTAGGTAAATCGAAAAAAGTGGGCGTAAAAGCGGGCGGGGAACAAATTTATTTCCGTATAAACCTAAGTTGGACCATGGCGAACACTTTAAAGAAAAAATCGTCCAAATCGGTCAAGCCATCCTCAAGTTATGTGCTTAATAGAAAAAGTGGGCGTAAAAGTAGGCGTGGTAAATTTTTCTTTCGATGGAAACTTAAAATGCATTGATACGAACATTTGAAAGAAAAATTAGTCAAATCGATGGAGCCGTTTTCTGATTTTAGGTAAATCAAAAAAAGTGGGCGGGGAACAATTTTCTTTCCGTATAAACCTAAGTTGGACCATGGCGATCACTTTAAAGCCGTCCTCAAGTTATGTGCTTAATAGAAAAAGTGGGCGTAAAAGTGGGCGGGGAACAATTTTATATGCTATAAACCTCACGGAGCCCGAGACCTTTCCAACGAACGCAAAACCGTGGAAATCGGTTCGTCCGTTCTGGAGTTATAGCGTCAGGAAGGAAAACCCGACTTATTTTTATATAATAGATTAAATATTTATTTTTTTATATTTCAAAAGACTTTGTTATTCGTGCTTAATTTCCAGTTTTTATTCTTGACAAAAACACTTGAAATTTATTGTTAATGGGATAAGCTATTCCTATGCACATTTCACTGGTTGCTTAGGCCAGATCATCAGGAAACTTCATCCATAAAGATTTTAGAAAAACTAAAGATATTAAACCAAATGAAACTGTTAAACGTATAAGAATTATAGCAACAGTTCTACTTGTAATAATATTAAAGTTTAAACAAAACACATCAACAATAAACAACAATGGGTTTATCTCATCTTACATTCCCCACTACAATTAGTTGAAATTCTCTCAACATTAATTGTAGTTGTAAGTAGGATAAGAAAAACAAAGTAAAAACAACAACAACTTACAAAAGATGTTGTCAATTAAGTGTTTTTTAGGCCGTGCACTTGCCTGTTTATAATCAAAAAGTAATTTCAATTTTTGGGAATACAAAATTTTAATTTCAAAAGATTTTGTTATTCGTGCTTAATTCCCAGTTTTTATTCTTGATAAAAATACTTGAAATTTATTGTTGATATGATAAGCTATCCCAATGCGCATTTCACTGGTTGCTTAGGCCAGATCATCAGGAAACTTCATCCATAAAGATTTTAGAAAAACTAAAGATATTAAACCAAATAAAACTGTTAAGACGTATAAGCAACAGTTCTACTTGTAACAATATCAAAGTTTAAACAAAACACATCAACAATAAACAGTGGGTTTATCTCATCTTACATTCCCCCACTTTAATTTAATATCTTTAGTTTTTCTAAAATCTTTATGTATGAAGTTTCCTGATGATCTGGCCTAAGCAACCAGTGAAATGGGCATAGGAATAGCTTATCCCATCAACAATAAATTTCAAGTGTTTTTATCAAGAATAAAAACTGGGAATTAAGCACGAATAACAAAATCTTTTGAAAATGTATACCTATATAATTAAAATATAGATACCGTAATATAAAAAAAAGTTTAGAACCGATACCGAAATTCGTTTTGGTATCCAGCCTTGGTACATACCTAGTCACAAAACAACTTCCTCTTGTGTAATGTGGTCGCTCAAAATGCTAATTATTACTTAGCACAGGCGCAAACCCTAATAATATTTAAACAAAACTTGGCATCATCCCACCAAATAAAATTTCCGAATCCTTAAGCAATGATCTCTAAACTGTAATGCATAAATAAAATCAGTTTTATTGCATTCGGTGCGTGGTAAAGTCGTCTTTGACTGCTGTCTCTGGGTTTTTAATAAAATTAAAAAGGAAACATAAGAGTTTCGCTTTAGAAAATAGCGTTAAAATGTAAATAAGTTGATATATTTTCAAATAAATCAATAATGTTATCCGTTTATAATCGATTTCGGTGAAAAAACTGCATTTGAAAATTTCCTAATGTGTATAAAAGTCTAAATTGTTCTAGAAATAGTGACGTCATCATCAATTTGTTTTTTTATCCGTTTCCTTTTGTACGGTTGGCAGCAGTTAATAAAATAACAAAAAGTTTGTGATGCGCGAGTAGCTCGGTAACAGTCGGGTATTTTAATAAACAAAAAGTTTAAAAAGTGTGTATTTGGTGAAATGTTCATTGTTGTTGTTGGTAGAAATATTGCAAAAGAGAAAAAGTTTGGCAATCAATGAGTGTGCTTTAGGTAATTGAGTGTTATTGTTTTTGTTGGTTATAATGAGTGGTAGAAGTAAATTAGGTTGCCTGTTGTAGAAAGAGGAACGGAAATAATTAAAGCCAACGCAATTTAATACGTGAATTGTATTAAAGTGTGTTTTTGTGAGTGAAAAAAAATAAGATGGAAAAGTAAATATGTACATACAACCAACACAATTGAGTGTCTTTCTTTGCAAAGGTAAATATTTACATACATATAAAATCAAGTTTTTAATATAAAAGAAACGTTGACATTTTAAAAACTTAAAGGATGGACATAAATAGTACTCGTTTAGATAAATATCGTTAGCTAAAATGCAAAAAGGCGTAACTAACAAAAATATAATTTTACGGGAGAAGCAAAAAACTTTGTAAAATGAAAACTATAAACATGTCAGTAAAACATGTATGTATTAGTCGTTCATGGAAGTCTTAAAACCATTTTCAAAGAAAACCATTTTATTATATTTTGTTAGAAAAAATTTTTTAATGACGTCGTTTTGCATTTATCGCAATAACAAACAAACTTGTAGTTACGTCCCTTTGTTTTTTGTTAATAAAAGCGTTATTTTTGATCGCAGAAGTGTAAATGTTTGTCAAGATATGTAATTCAATGGCATTTATTATAATCAATCAAAAACTCGATTTTGAATTTTTTGTTAGTTGCGCATTTAAGCAACGCTGTACACATCCTTTTTTTATTGATATTAATTCTTTATTAATTTTTAAATTATTTCCTTAAAATATTCGATTGCTTAACACTTGAAGACTACTTGACCAAATTAAATACTTCCTTCTGCGGGTTTCTTCGTACTTGCTAAGAAACAGGGTAAAAGTGCGTACTTTTGTTATATTTTATGCAGAGAACTTGGATAAAGGTTGTACAAAAAGGGAATTTAAGTTTTGTTTGAAGTAAACAATGTACTTTCTGTAAGAGTTGTGTTAGAGAAAAGATCTAAAAAGGCAAAATATAAAATTGTATAATTCTTTTTTTTTGTAAAAAGCCATCATTAAACTAAAAATATAAAAAAGAATAATTACTAAAAACGTCAAAGTTAAAAATATGTAATTTGAAAAAACAAAAAGGGACGTATAGCATAGATGGTTGCAGTCAGAGCTGCCGTTTTTGGTTATTTCTAACCAAAATTGTTTATATTTTTTGTACTTTGTTCTACGATTTTTTCATTATTTGTTACCAATGAACGGAAGTTTTTTACAATTTATCGAAACAGCAACCACAAAGCAAAAACAAAATCGAAAATATTTCATAATTTTGTTGTTGTTTTCTATAGAAATGAATATTGAATTTTTAAATTTGTAACGCTGCATATCTATGATAAATTATGATAATTTTTAAACGCAATATGTATTTCTGTAGAAAGCAACAACAAAATTTTGAAAAATTTTTGACATTGTTTTTGCTTTCAATGTTATTTTTGGGATTGCGTTGCGTTTTACAAATTCAGGGCCTTAATGAATTAATAAATTAAATTAGATCTTTTCTGACTATTTTCCATTTTTCAGACGCAAGCCACAAACAAATTTTTTTTGTTTGCTTACCAAACATCGAGTCCTGAGCCTATCTAATTTGACGCCGCAAGCGTTTTGTTGCAAAAATTGCTAGCCGCAGGTTAAATTCGGATTTTAGCCGGATAAAACTATAACATCAACGGCGACGGCTACAAAATTATAGCCGCTCGGCTCAGCCGCTCGGCTCAGCGCAGGTCTTTTCTGATTAATTACGACAGCACAACAAACATAGCAAGCAAAGTTTTATTAATTTAAGACACTTTTTGTTCACAAAGCAACAACAATATTTTTAAACCATTGTAAAATGTGAGAACATTATGACAATACAACAAGATAGCACACCTTGTGAATACCCCAATTATTTATGTATTTTTAGTGTAAAGCTGCTCATTCACTTGCAATAAAATTGTTCAATTTTACGTATTGTACAATTGAAGCACAGCCGCGAATAACGTTTTAAGTTACAAAATAATAATTTTTCAGGAGAGCAGAAAAACGTTTTTTGACAAGCAGCATTATTTGTTTTAAAAATTTTTTTTTTCTATTATTTAAAATAGTGATAATAAAAACTTTAATGCAAAAGGCTTTTAAAACATTATTCCGCACTGCAAAACCATTTCGGTTTCATCATTATGTTAGTAACTTGCAATGTTCTTCCACTGGCTGACACTTTGTACGCCATGGTGAAGGCGTTAAGGTGCATAGTTTTGGTTGATTTGATGTTTAAACTGTGTAAGAGAGTAAAGTCAACGTTTATCTGCAAAAAAACAGTTTTTGCAATATGTGGCGTTTACAACGTTTTTCGCGGCTGTGCTTCAATTATATCGCCAATGTGTATGAGATATTCAAAGGTGGCACAATATATTGGCAACAATCAAAAGACTTTTGATTTTTATTGCACAACGACAGTGTAAAATGTTTATGTTATTCCTATAGGTTATGTTCGCCTTTTTATTGAGTAAATGAAATGAAGTAAATGAATATAACAGCATAACCACTCTAAAGTTCGTGAAAATTATGCCAGAAGCATCGATGACTATATGCGATAAAAAAAATCAAGAGAAGGTTTAATATAAACGAAACTTGAATCAAGACGAGAGATGCCCAATTTTGACATTAAACAAGATTTTGTGACCGAGAAATGATTTTAATATTGCAGAAGAACTAAAGCTTAATTTTATTTAAATTTAATTAAAAATGTTTTCAGTTTTAATTAATAATAATTGACAGTAAATAAAAAATTAAAATTTAAAAAATGTTTTTCTACAAAAATTCTTAATTCTTAGGAGCTCCTAATTAGCATTTATCTAAAATATTATAAAAACTTTTTTCTCTTGTTTGAAAATTTGTTTTAAATTTATAATTCTTATTGTAAATAATTGTTTCAAAATAGTTATATTTGAAATATTTTGTGATTCATTGTAAAATATTATGGTGAATATAAACAAATTCGCCTTTTGTTACGTTCATTCAATGGGGAAAAATTAGCAAATAATTATCTTGACAAAAAAGCATTATATAAATCTATATTTCTTGAAGAAAATTCCATAAATTTTAAAATTATATGGATAAAATCTTTAAAATTCCTATGTGTATTTTCAAATATGTATATACTTCTGAAAATAACCTAAATTAAACTTATTTTCAAGTTTTTAGAAACACTAAAACGACTTTTATGTCATTTTTTTGTAATTTTCTGAAGTCGATTCCGCAATTTCTATTTTAAGTACTACTTATCTTTACTACTCTTAGATTCATTTAAAAAAAAAAAATAATTGAAAATCTCCATTGATTAAAACTTCATTTGTTTTTGACTTTAGAACATGGCGTTTTTAATATAAAAATCACAAATGGCAATACTTTCTAAGCAAAAATCTTAAAAAGCTAGCAACCAAATAGCTTCGATAAATTATAAAAAACTTCCGTTCATTGGTAACAAATAATGAAAAAATTGAAGAACAAAGTACAAATGATTCGAGCTTAAATAATTGTATCAAGAAAAATATATTCGTACGTATTAATATTTTACAAAAAAGTAACCAAAATGAAAAAAATATTCACATCTCCACATTGCAAAAAAATATAACCAATTTTGGTTAGAAATAACCAAAAACGGCAGCTCTGCATTCGTATATAATTGTTCATGCAAAAATGTTCGCTTATATTCCACTCTGTTTTTTATATATTTTTAATCAACTGGCAACATGTTTTAATTTACCTTTTTGGCAACTATTATAAATGCCAAATTTCGCAATTTATATTTCATGGCATGGTGTCTTCGTCTGACAATTTTTTGTTAAATAAACGTCCAACTTCATAAACAAAAACGCTAATAGAATATTAGAGTTTTTTTACATAGACTTTGACGTTTGGTATAACAAAAAATTGTCAGGTGAAGACCCCATGTAAATTTCCTATGAAATTGATATTTATGTTGTGTTTGATTTCGTCATCCAAAGAATTAAAATGAATCGCATACGCATTTGTTTTTATTGAAATCTTTTAAAGCATTTGAATTAATTAATAAAAAAGATTTTTGTTTTAACTATTTATTTAAAATAAATTAATATTTGGTTATGTTTCAAATAAACATTTCTTTTGTTTAAAAAGGGTGGATTTATTGAAGAAAATAATATTTATATAGTCCAAAATGTGGATTATACTAGGTTTCACTTATTATCCATAAAATGGCTTATAAAAAAATTGGTTATAGTCCAAATTTGCTTATAGTACACACAAGTTGTGCAACTATAGTAGTGGACTATAAGCGAAAAGTACTGTATACTAATTGTATGTCGACTTCCATGATTTAACACGGACATTTTTTGATTGATTCAATCGGAATATTTCGTCTAATCAAGCGCCAAAAGAACTGCCATCTCCTATTTTTAATTTTGCAACAAACGAGCTTTGCAAGAAAATGTTGTTATTGTATTATATTTTTTTTTTTTAATTATATATGTAAACTAGCTGACCCGACAGACGTTGTCCTGTCCAAATCTGGAAAAATGTTTGCGTTCGATTTAATCCGTTAAAAAGATACGAACATTTGATAAAAAAATTAGTCAAATCGATGGAGCCGTTTTCTGATTTTAGGTAAAACGAAAAAAGTGGGCTGTGCAAAATTCCTTCCGTAAAAACCTAAGTTGGACCATTGCTATAATTTTGAAGAAAAAATCATCCAAATCAGTCAAGTCGTTCTGAAGTTATGCGCTTAATAGAAAAAGTGGGCGTAAAAGTAGGCCTGGTAATTTTTTTCTTTCGATCAAAACTTAAAATGGATTAATACGAATATTTGAAAGAAAAATTTGTCAAATCGATGGAGCCGTTTTCGGATTTTAGGTAATTCGAAAAAAGTGGGAGTAAAAGTGGGCGGGGCAAAATTTTCTTTTCGTATAAACCTAAGTTGGACCCTGGCGATCATTTTAAAGAAAAAATCGTCACAATTATATATGTAGATGTCATTGGTGGTGCAATATGAAAATTGAATTTTGCCACGCCCCTCCGCCCGCAGACCGAAAATCAAAAATCAGACTTCACAGTGTCACCCGCCTGAATATTCTGAAGATTTCCTGAAAATTTCATCAAAATCGGCCCAGCCGTTTTAGAGTCCATACGTTACATACATACATACATACATACATACATACATACATACATACATCCTATTTTATATATAGATATATCTTAACCATTTGCTTAAGTGTCAGAATATTACCATTGAAAACGATGTAGTGGAAGATAATCCAGCGACATCAAGAAAAGCCGAACTTGGTCAAATTGAAAAATACTTTAAGAGACACAGCGGCTGTTCTACAGAAGAAATTGTAGACAGCAGTTTAGCTGAATATGGTAGGTCTGCCAACGCCTTGCGAAAATCCAGAGTAATATCAGATTATTAAGGAATTAAGGTGTTATGCTGGGTCCACACAGTGCAATCTACATGCAATCTGTTTCAATGCAACCTCAAAATATCAAAGCGTTTGGATGTTGATGCAATCTGGAATGAATGAAAATGAATTTAATTCACTAGATTGCGTAAATGAGTTGCATGGTGTGTACCCAGCATTACGATGCCTTAAAGTACTACAACGATGTGGAGTTAAGATAGAAAATGTTATGCATCAAAAAAGAAGAAGTCATAGCGGATAGAATGGAAGATTTTCCATAGTAATTTTTTTGAAAAAATAATTTTTTTATTCGGTATTCTCATCGATTAATCGAATAATTTTTTAGATTTAATCGTTTGATCGAACGACCAAAAACAATTATTTGAATTATTCGAACAAAACTGAAAGGCGAATAATTGACAACTCTAATATATACATACATAGATTGAACTTTGCCGTGTTTTTAACTAAATATAGTTCAGAGCAGTGTTCGAAAATAAACACTAAATATTGCTCCTTAGTGTTCGGTTCGGTATATTTGTGGAAAACACAAACGCTTATCGTATTTGTGGAAAACACAAACGCTTATCGTATTTGTGTAGAAGATCATTAAAAAAAATAACTTTTCCCTGTTTGTCATCTTTCGAACACAAAAATATTACTGTTTTTATTAAACTCAACAAAAGATTAGAACATTTAATTCCGTTCGGTTTTTTTTTAATCCACAAACTTCTTTGTGCCCGGTTCGGCTGTTCGTGGTGCGGTCGTTGCGAAAAATTTTTTGTTTGTTGATTTCTTTATCAATGTAAAAAATTAAGGGCTGTGTTCGTCCACATAATCACTAAAAAATAATCGTTCTAAATAATGTACTGTTTATTTTCGTACACTGGTTCAGATTTTAAGAATTTCCAACAAAAATTCTGCCAATTTTAATTATTCTATTTGAAACGAAAAGATCAATAAAGATTTTTTGTTATTCAATTAACATTTTAATTCAAAATTTATTTCAAAATAATTAAAATGTTAATTAAATCAAAACTATATAAAAAAAAAATTATTGATTCAATTACCACATTTATTAAATTGAAATACTGTTCAAACAATTTTTTTATTCGATAAAAAACTACTGATTATTTTTTTCTGTGCAGACTGTAACGCATGAAAATGCAGTTAGTTTTGATTATTGCCAATATAAAAAAATATAATTACTACGAAGTTTGTTCGTATTTTGAATATGTACAACGAATCAATAGCTATTCAAGATTCACTTTTTATATATTTTAAGAATATTATTCTCACTGGAGGCTACCAAAGATTCGACCAGCCGAATATATCATTCTAAATTGCTTATGCTTTTAAAAATGGTTGAACTTAATCTAAAATTTTGGTAGGCCTTAAAAATATCGCCCCCCCCCGCCTCTCCAAAATTGTCCCATTCTTACATAGAAACACAATTAATATATGTATTGATTTTTTTAAGATTTAATTGTGATAATGGCAACTTTGAAATACATATAATTCTTATCATATCTTAATTCTTATCATATCTTAATATGTATATTGATTTTAGAATTTCTTTTTCAAACAAATTTGGTTTCTGTGTGTCGCGCATATTGAAATCTAAAGGTCTTTTAATAAAAGTGTTTGGATTTTAGTCGTTTATAAACAAAACAATAGCAAACAGGTTAAATAAATAATTCTCAAAAATATATAGAATTAAAAGTTTATTTTATATACATATACATATTTAAAGCTAAAATGATGAAAACAAAGGTGAATTAAAAAAGAAAAACAAGTAAGAGTGCTTTATTCGGCCATGTCGAATCTAGAATAACCTTCACTAGATCATCCACCCACTAACGGACATTATTAAACAGAATTAAGAAAAAAATAATAAAATATGTTGAGTACAAACTTTCGTTAAATACACATTTCTCTATTTAAGCGGCAAATCGTGTACATATGGTTTTGACATGTGTAAAAAAAAGCAAAAAAAATCTATACAAAATAAAAAAAGAAAGTTGAAGTACTAGATGGGCAGTTCTAGCGAAAAGTCTACTTTTTGTAACGTAACGCCAGAAGTTATTTAAATTGTTTCTCAAAAAATTGTATATGAATAGTTTACTTTTTTATATTTTGGTGTAAAGCGCAACTAGCTCTACATTTTTTAATAAAAGGAATAACGGTTGAACAACATGGTCCGAAAATACAACCTTATTTGCAATCTGGCGTTACATTAAAACAAAATTGACATTTAGCAGAAAAAGCCCATATGTACCCTAAAACGAGCAAAGATTTATATAGCTTGAAAAATAAATCTATATAGGTCCACAGCTTACTAAAAAACGTTTTATACAAAACGTCTTGCTCAATTCGCAGTCTTATTCAGTTTTGTAATGCAAGTAAAAATATACTTCCCTTTTTTAGCGTCACGCCAGCGCATATTTTTGCTTATATCTGCAAATCCTTTGCATCAATTGCTTTTATTTTTTTTTCTGAATATAGTGCTACTTCATTACTTTGTATATGGGCATTTCCTGGGGTCACGAACCTACGTTCGTTCGCTTTTGATGTACAAATAATATAGAAAACAAAACTTTTCCTAGCATTTTTTTTGCGATTTGTTAGCATTTGGGTAGCTCTATGTTTAGTGCTAAAGATGGATTTCATCAAGTTTAAGTTTTCATAATAAGAGTTATAAACGTGTGGTCACGAACGTACGCAAAATAGAAGTAAACTTTGGCTGACAGTAGTGAAATGGAACGGAATATTCAAAAGTGATTAATTTATTTTAAAAGTGTATTAATGTAGGTCTCCATCCAGTACAAAATAAAATATCTCTCTTGGTTTTTGTTAAATTGGCTTATTTACCGGTCGCGAACGTACGATTTTCCATATGTTTTTTTGTTATTATCACCACGAATTTTCCCATAAATGTCTTCAAATTTCCTTAACAAAAAACTTAATACTCCTTTTACTATTGATTGTAATGGAGAGATTATGAAGAAAGAGTGTAAACATAACATATTTCTTACATGTAAAATAAGTATATAAAAATGTCTTTAGAAGTAGAAAATACAGAAAAATATAAAATTGTCCAGTTTCCAGCCCAATTTTCTTCAAGTAAAACAGCTCAGATATGCTATGAAACCATTCTTTTATAAAAAAAAGACTTTTTTATAATAATAAACAATAAAAGACGATGATAATCATCATTTTATTTTTTCATCCTGGTTGACCCTTCTGGGGAAATGCCCATATATAGAACTTCTTAATTAAATTTTTTTAAATTTTGTGGTACAAATATCACGACAAGTCAAAATGGAAATGCCCATATTCGGCCATACCGAATCTTTGATACCCTCCAACGACAGTTGGAATTAATTAGGAGTGGTTTTTATGTAGAACCTATGATAAATTATGGACCCATCTTAACGAAATTTGACATTGTGGCTTGCAGTCTTATAAAACTATGACAGACCAAGTTTCATCACAATAGCATTGTTTCTTACATATTTAGGCATACTAAACTGTTTTCCAGCTTGGACCTTATATAGGGTATACGGTAAATTATGGACCGATCGTCACGAAATTCGGCAGTGTGATTTCCGGTCATATAGAAAGATTTCGTGCAAAGCCTAATATCAGTCCATGAAGTTTGCCACCATTTATGTAAGTCTTCCCCTGCAAATAATAGGACCAGTCTAAACACGCATGTAAAGAGTAGCCAACAGGGGACCAGGACTAGTCAAAAAGTAACCCAAACGTATGGAAAAAACATGGTCTATTTAACATTACGATATCCTAGGGCAGGACCATATAACCCACCTTTGGACCACTAAGGAGTAGTTTTAAAACTACTCCATGGTATACTCAAGAGGATTAGTTTTGAAGTCGTTTAAAAACGAAAGCATGTCGTTACAAAACGAAGACATGTCGTCTCACTACAAACACTTTTAAACAATGACATGGTCCATGCTTGCATTACATCAGACCAGTCCATGGAGTAGTCCATTTTATCAAAATGGATCAGGTGGTCCTATTTTATTTGCAGGGTCGTAACAAAATTTTTTAGGGTCTCGTTTGCCCATTTTGATTCATAGCTCCTTTTCTACTGAACAGATTTTGCTATATTTCAATCCCAAACTGGATAACTAGATGCAATTTTACACCAATATTGTTCATTTCTTTTGAGGTGTGCGAAAGTAAGCCTGTTTTCAACAGACGCACAGTTGCGCATGTACAACAAGTGAGGTTGCAAAAATCAAAAATTGCGTGTGCCCCTCAAAAATTTTAAATTGTCCAATGATTTCAAATATCCTACACTTATTACAATCAGATTTTTGATTCAGAAGAAATATCCCTTTAACATTGATTCATTTTCAGTGTTCAAAAAACAGTCCATTTGTATGTAATTTGGTCCGCTTTCAAATACAGTATCTCGAAAACTGGATAACGGATCGTCATTTTTTTTTTTGATTTTATTGATAGACCTATTTGTTATAAAAATAATTAAAAGACTGTTTGCTTTGTGTTTGTCCAGGTAAATCGATATTTACCAACTATCCATTTTTTCAATATATCTCAACTTTGATGGAAAATAAAAAAAAATATAAATCTTTATAAGGGTTCTTCTTAATTTGTTAAATTCACATTTCATACTATTGATAAACTGAAAATTATTGTTGATGGAATAAGCTATTCCTATGCGCATTTCACTGGTTGCTTAGGCCAGATCAAAAAAAATGGCGCCACTGTGAGACGGAGATACCAACAGACTGACGGCCATGGCCAAATCGACTTAGAATTACTCCAGGACCGAGATTATATATATTTCATGGGGCTAAGATGAATAATAAAAAAAATTCACATGGCATGACGAACATAGTATATCATCATTTACCACTAGTGGTGGAGGGTATAAAAAACAACTATTACATGTGGTTTTATGAGAAAAACTGGAGTCAGTCGTGGTTTTTTGCTCATATCGCAGCTATTTATGGACAAACAAACTCGGAGTATATGTGACATAAATAAATAGCAACCTTGTCACTATCATATGTGGAGTTTTCGGAAAGCCCATTTCAACACCCATACAGATGCACAAAACAGAAGGATAGACGTTAAATCTATTTCGCTACTCATAAAGACCCAAAATATACATTTACTTTATAGGCTCTAAGATCAATATTGTAGAGATACTCACTGAATGCCAAACCTTTACCTTTATCTCGGTCAAGGATTAAATAAAATAAAGTGCTGAAAAAATTATAATAATGCAAATTTATTTCTTTTATTTTCTTTTAAAGTGTGAAGAAATCGAAATTCCTCTGCGATTGGGCAAAGTTGCTGCTTGTTGGTATGGCAATCGGAATGAAAGGCCCATTTTAGCCTCTCATGGCTGGCAAGATAATGCCGGGACATTTGCTCTATTGGCTCCAGTTTTAAGTAAACATGTAGCAATTTTAGCTATAGACTTACCGGGTCATGGCAGGTCTTCTCATTTTCCAGTGGGTTGCATCTATCACACTCTCGATTATGTGCGTACTATAAGGGAAATTATGTTGTACTTTAAGTGGCCAAAATCTCGTTAATAGCCCACTCAATGTCTAGTGCTGTTATCTATCACTTTACTTCATTATTTCCAGAAGCTGTGGACATGGTAATCAGTATCGATGTTGTGCATACCCGTTACTTTACTTTGGATCAACAGATTGGCATATTAAGTTTATGTATTGAAAAACTTTTGATAGATACTGAACGAAAGCTGAAGAGCGGTTTGGAAAGTAAAAAACCTCCATCTTATACCATTGCTGAATTGGAAAATATGTTGCATGAGGGTTCAGAAGAGTCGGTGGAGTTAGATAAAGCTAAATATATTTTAGAGCGTAGTATTACAGCTGCGGAAAATCTTCCAGATAAATATTATTTATCCAGAGATAGTGGTATAAAATGTGTAATGGAAAGCTATACAGAGCCGGGACTAACTGTGGCTATGGCTTCAAGAATGCATAATATTAAGTGGCTGATTCTGAAAGCGGAAAATTCATATCACATTAATGAAAAGCACCCAACTACAAAGAAAGTATTGGAAATCTTAAAAGAAAACAATCCAGATTTATTTTATTATTTTGTACCAGGCGTTAAGCATCACTGTCATTTAAATAATATGGAAAAAATAGCGGAATATATATTACCATTTTTAAGAAAATATCGTCCACCGGAATATTTTAACTATGAAAAGAGTAGCAAGTTGTAATGTAATACTCAAAAATCTTCATTAAGTCTATATCGTCGCCTATAAGTTTAAAGGCTCTATCTAAAATTTTGAAAATTTTACATGAGAAATAAAAACCATTTAAAATGATAAATTGAACTGTTTATAACTTATTATTCTTTTAAAATCTACAGGTTGTTTTGATAATTGAAAATATTGCATATTATTTAAACTGTTAGTTAGGCCATTTACCATATACTCTTTTGTAGAAATAGCCCTTAGGTTTTTGTCAGTAAACTTACTAATGTTAGTCAAAAGATTCCAACATTTTGTAGACATTTGTATTAATGCAATCAATGTTCGAAAATAAACACTAAATATCGTTTCTTAATGTTCGGTTCGGTAGATTTGTGTTAAACACAAACGCTAATAGTGCTTGTGTAGAAAATCATTAAAAAAAATAACGTTTCCCTGTTAGTCATCTTTCGAACACAAAAATATTACTGTTTTTATCAAACTCAACAAAAGATGTGAACATTTAGTTCCGTTCGGTTTTTTTTTGAAAATCCACAAACTTCAATGTGTTCGGTTCGGCTCGTTAATGTTCGTCCCTTTTGGCTGGTAAAAAAAACCAAAAATTTTTTACAAAAACAAAATACACACACGAAAAAAACATTATATAACATTAAAATAAAATGTTTGTCTACAGTATCACTACAATTGTTCTGTTGTTTAACGAAGAACCGAACATTATAATATGTTCGGTTCTTTCTTGAAAATAGTTACGAACGGTATTAGGTGTTGTGTATGTCAACACAATAACTAAAAAAATAGATATCGTTCTTGGGTATGTGAGCAGAGACCTGCGCCGAAGCGGCTTAGCCGGCTGTTAGCCATCCGCCGATGAAAATTTTTGTAGCCACCGCCGCCGAAAATTCTTCGGCTAAAAATCGGCTGCAGCTTAGCCACCGCACTGTGGCTGAAAATTGAATTTCATCGGCCAAAAGTCCAATTTTTTGTCATCGCCGATTTCAAAAATGTTAATGCCATTCGATAGCAAACATATTAGAACTAAGGTATCCAAAAAACTAAATTAAAATATTGGTAATTGTGGCTGTGGCATGCTGCTGGAAACAAATATTTTATGTTGTTTTAGAAAAAAATTAATTTTTGTAAATTTGATCAGAACTAAATTATGATTTCTTTCAAACCGTTATCAATAATTGGTCGAAATTTTTTTAGTTATGTTAGTGGGATTGTATTCTTTAAGAAATGGTTCATTACATCATTGTATCATTTATACCTGATTTGTTATTAAATGTTGCCCCAGGTTCTATATTTTAGTTAAATCCGAATTTTAGAGGAGTAGAACTTGTTAGGGTCAAAAGGGGTTAAAGAGATTTTAGTAACATCAGAAAGCTGAAAGTGTCCTCTTTAATCCCATATATACTTGTGCAACTGTTTGTAACTGTCTGTTGAACACTTTTATCATTTTAATGAAATTACTCGCACCATTTTTTTTTTTTATTTTTATTTAAGCTGCTCATATGACTGAAATATAACACAATGTTTTACGAACGTTTTGTTTTGAAAAATTATTTTGCTTCTTATGAACGGCTGAACATATTTAAATGAAATTTTAAACTGTCATGGCCGGGTTGCTTTTAAGTTGAATTGAAAGAACACGGGTCCATGGAGGGTCGGGAGAGTGACTTGCGGACCTCTAAAAGTGGAAACCTCGGAAATTCAAACTTTTAAAAAATTCACCAAAAATATATTTATGGATTGCAAAAAAAATTAAACGTAAGCTGAGTTACAAAAAATATGCTTAAATTGGAGATATTCAGATAAAACGGATTTTTTGGCTTGATTTTATAACGATATGTCTTTTCTTCAACATTTTTTATATTGGTAGTAAAGCAGTCTTTAAACAATGTTATGTTGTATAACTGTACCGATTATACCTGCTGTGTTATTTAATATTTTTTCAGGTTCTATATTTTAGTCAAATTGAAGTTCAGAAGAATACAATTTATGAGGGTCAAAAGGGGTAAGAGAGATTTTACTAGCTGTAGGAAGGTAAAAGTATCCACTTTAAACCCAAATGCAATTTTGTACCTGTTTGGACCAGCCTATAGAACACTTTTTTAGTTTGTGTAAAACTATTCGCAACATTTCTTTTGCTCTTTTTATTTTACCTATTCATATGACTGAAATATAAGTGTACAAAGCCAAGTTGTGCTAGGTATTTTATATTATATAATTACCAATACCTGTGGGATTTTAAGCGTATCCTACTTTAGCCCATTTTAGTTTTTTATTCTACCATTAGAATTAGAAATATATGGCCATATAATTGAAGTTAACTATCAATTAGTGCTAAAGATGATAGATGGAAAAGTAGGCCAGGCTTTGACTGACACAAAGGCTTCATCCAGCTGCATTATATGCAAAACCACATCAAGCAAATTAAACCAAGTCCCGGAAAAATCATTAGATAATTCTAATGCATATGAATTTGGATTATCGCCGCTACATACAAGAATGCAAATTATAGAGCACGTACTAAAAATCAGTTATGATTTGGGTTTTGGACCTACAGGATCAATAAGAAACAATGACACCAACAAGGATTTAAGAAGTATAAAAAGAACCATGTTCAGGATGAATTTCGCAAACGTGGGTTGATTATAGACCAACCAAAAGAAGGATCAGGCAATATGAATGGTGGGAATACAGCAAGTTATTTTCTGATCTCAAAAAAGCATCTGAAATAAAAGGTTTAAAACAAAGATTTAAAACAATCATTGATGTACTTGCATGCAATCAACGAATTGATTATAGAAAATTTGGGGATTATGCCAAAGAAACAGCACGAATATTTACTACCAAATATCCATGGAGAAATATGTCTGCAACAGTTCAAAAAATCCTTAGTCATGGAGAGGATGCCATTAGGCATCATTTAGTACCACTAGGAGATCTGTGAGCGGATGTCCAGGAAAAAAGGAATAACGATTAGAGATTTTATAGGGAGCACAATACCAGAAAAATGTCACGAGATTTTACAAACGAAGATCTGTTTAATATATTGTTGGCAACGTCAGATCCGCTCATCTCTAGCATTCCAAGTCAATGAAAAATATAACATCGCGACATAGATGAAGAAGCAAAAGGGCTGCTATAGGACAGAGGTAATACAAAACCAAATATGGAATATTTGGAGGCAATTTTCCAAAGGAATGAATAGTAGATATAATTAACTTTTATTGTTATTTAAGCAAAAAATATGTTTTTTGTCCTTATTGTTATTTAAATAAAAAAGAAAATAAAAATTTTAAAATTTACACTTATTTATTTTTTTAATCTAAAGTATTCTAGTAGAACTGGTTCCAGTTGAACCTGTTGTAGAGTTGATAATGTAGAAACCTATTCACAAAATGATCATAGGTATTATTACATTCCTATGCATTTTTTTTAAAGGTATAGTGGCATATACGAGGCGAATGTATATAAGACTGGTCGCAATTTTTTTTTTTTTAAATTTAATTGTTTGCGCTGCTTAAAATATGAGGTTTGGTGTAAGAAATCATGACCTTACTTTTCAGGTCAATCCGACGGTGCCTAGCCGTGCCAGGTGGGGCCCAAAGTTCCCCATTTTATAAAAAAAACATCTTTTCTATCAGATCTTTATAGTTATACTAGTTGAAAAGCCGAAAATCAAAAATATGACTACGCTACGATCTTCTGCAGAGAAAGTACTTCAAGTGTGCCAAGTTTTAGCTTCCTATGTCATCAGATGGCTTCAGAAAGTTGCGGAAAGAATAGGACATACATGCAAACATCCTGACATACTAAGAAATTGCAAAATTATCTCTATCGGTTCAAAAGTTACAGATTTTTGGCCGATGAAAAACGATTTTCAGCCACTGTGCACCGATTACTTTGTAACTAATTTTTATTCTTTTTTTTTAACTCTTAGTTTCTTGTTTATAAAGCACCAAAATTTCATCAACATTTTTAAAATAAGGACATACCCATAGGAAAATGAGTGAACACTGGTGCAATCGTTGATTATTTTTTGTGATAACTATTCTCTTTATTTTCCCGCCGAAAAGTTTTAACTTTGTAAAAATTTTACCAAATCACTTTTGTTAAATAGCCTTGAGTGTTGATTGTTTTTAAAAATATATATTTGGCTGCAATTCAAAATTAAATAAATATGTGTGAGAATTAAGTGGTGTAAATCGAAACATGTAAGGGTAACCTGTCCTGGGTTCGAGCCCAGATTCAGTCAAGAATGAAAAATTATCAATAAATTTTAATTAATTTCATGTTGTAAAATTCCTTTCTTCATAAAAATCATTTAATTAAAATTCAATTTGATGAACTTTTGCCTAATTAAAATACTAAAATTGGGATTAAAAACCATAAATCGTCCCCTTTATATAACAATAGCGTATGTGATCAAACGCTATTATTTTTTATGGCATATTTAGAGTCTCCATTGTTGATTTTATGTCTGGTAAAAATTTCGTCAAATTCTACTTCCAAAAAGTGGGTCAAAATGTCGTTGGAAAAAATTGTGTATAATTTCTTGTTCAAAATAGTATACATATAAGCATAATACTCCATTTTAGCCTGTAGAAAAAATACAACTTATGAAAACTTTAACTCATAAAATAGTTTATAATAATATACACTATTGTTTGAGAAATAGTTTCATTCCGACCATCGAAAGCTGCATGATCTTCAAAATTTGTGCAAGAAGAATTAATTCCTCGTGGCTCGCAGTAATTTTTTTTAAACTTACAAGGTGGAAAGAAGCGAAATTGTTTAGATGAGCCTGATGTAGCAGAGGAAGAGAAAGAAGACTAGTTATTTTTGATTTACGCAATATATACCTTAATTTGTAATAATTTTATGTTTATAATAACCCAAATTGGAAAGTAATGAATATGTGCCACTGAATTAACAAAACTATGAATTAATCACTGTTTTATAATTTTACAAAAATGATATTTTTGAGATCAAATATTTTAATAAAAATACCGTAAAATTATTGAATAAAACAGCGTATACCATACAAAATAAAACAGTGTATGAGATACATCATACGAATTCCTTAAACAATAAAATAGCCTAAATGGAGGACTTGCACTTTGAATGACATAATTATGGTCTTAAAGAATGCGTAGAATAAAAAAATTGGTCAATTTAAAGACAAGAAACGGTATTATGTATTCTTCGAAAAATCCAATATGAAGAGTTTGTATTTACCGCAATATTGAGGTTTTAATAGACAGCCGATTTGACAAAAACTTTAAATACGATTTTCTCAAAAACCCAAAAAAAATTATACGCTATTGTTATATTGAGGGGACGAAATAGTTCAACAAAACAACCACAATACTAATTATTTTTCAAAACATCAAAAGTAATGGAGGATGAAACTGATTCCAGCGATCCGGTTGCCGAGTTCAATTCAGATTTCGTACATTACGAAAAGTGAATTTAAGAGTAAAACAAAAATATGTTTGTTTGCGTCACTACTGAGGTATTCGTGTACGCGGTCAACACACCAAGACTACCCTTCAACGTAATCGAAATTTTGGTGTGTCACTGTACCATATTTTGTCCTTTTTTAAGAGACTGTTTTCAAGCCGAACAAAGATAAATAGAAGTTCTTAAAGAAAGATGGTGTGTTTTATTATAATTGTTTTATATGTAAAAATGTTAAATTTTGTACCTCTGGAATAGCTAACTATTCAATTATTGTTTGATTTCCTGTGTCATTGAAAACATGTGATTCTTGTTTAAACAAAAACCTATTTTTATGCCATGAATAGTGAATTATAATATGAAAAATGGCTTAAATTGTTTGTTATAATATAAACACATACAAATATGTTTACACAAATGTACATACATATAATTTTAATATACATATCCCATCGGCTGACAGCCACATCGGCTAACAGCCGGAGCGAGCCGCCGCCGAGCATTTTTTTGCGTCAGCCGCCGCCGCCGATGAAATTCCACGGCGCAGGTCTCTGTATGTGAGTCGAACGTTAAATGATGTACTGTTTATTTTCGAACACAGCAGTACACAAGATTTAATAAAAAAAATTGTTTTAAATTTTTTGCGTTTTAGGTGGCGATATAGAAAAAATTAATCTTATAAAACAAAATTTCTCATGTACACAGAAAAAATTAAAAATTGATTTTATTCATCGAATTCACAAAATCAAGTAAACAAATTGTTGAATTTGCTCCTATTACCAAAATGATTATATTGATTACTAAAAATTTTAGAAATTAAAAATTATAATTTTTTTTCAATAAATGATATTTTAAAATTTAATTAAAACTATGATCAAAAAACTATGAGATTTCAAGCAACGTGTTAATTAATTCAATTATAAAAATAATTAAGAAAAAATCGATATATTATTCAATAACCTCATTTGATTAAAAAGAAACAAATAACTAATGAATATAGTAATTGAATTGAGCAAAGTAGTAGAAAAAAAAAACAATTATTGAATAAAAAATAATTTTGAAATAATCAATTTTGTCAATTCCCAATATAAATAATACACAGTTTTACAACTTTGTTTTATTTTACTTAAAAAGAAAAAATCAATTAAGGTTTTAATTTATTCAATTAATATTTTAATTGAATTTTATTTTGAAAACAATTTAAATATTAATTAAATTAAAAATTTGTTTGTAGTTTTCGTTCAATGAAAAATATAATTGATCCAATCAACACATTTATTAAATAAAAATTTTTTTCAAGCAATGTTTTTAATTGATAAGAAACTAAGGAAAATTTTTTCTGTGTAACATTAATACACAAGCGAGAAACTGAATACAAAAAAAATTTTAGTTATAATTTTCCCTTTTACAGTAAAGCCTTTATAACCAGACATCATTTTTAAATGGATAATTTTTTACCCTCGTATTCATAAACGTTTTTTTAAATTTAACAAACCTTTATTAAGCATAATTTTCATAGAAAATTTTTTCTTTAAACCTTTATAAAATTTTAAAACTTTTTATGAATACAGGCAAAAATCTTTAGTAAATTTAAAAAATAAAGAAACGAGCAATCCGATAACGGTCAAACTCTTACCGCCAAAAGGTGTCCGCTTATGAGAGCTGTCACTGTTTATACTGCAATAATATATATTTTACTTAAATACACCAAGAGAAATCTTTTAATTAACAAATATCAACGATTCTTTCTTTATGTTTTTTTACTGTTACTTTTTTCAATTCGACACTATAACTCTAAAAATGCAGTGTATCAAGCAGTAAAATGAGGAAAATATGTATGTGCGTGATAAATTTGTATACTACTTTTTTCTGGCGGCATGAAATAACCCCCCAAAAAAATAATGAAATAACCCCGCAAAGCGTGGGGCCTTATTTTAAATGCAATAAAGCCCCATTTTTGAAAATGAAATTAGCCCCCAACGAAATGAAATAACGCCCCACACATAAATGAAATAATTCCCTAATTTTTGGGGGCTTATTTCATATGAAATAGAACCCCAATTTCTGAAATTAAATAAAGCCCCAATATATGTAATGGAATTTATTATACAGTTTTGCTTGAAAGAATCACGCGATATATATCATGGCATGATATTCCAAAGCCAAGCTCCGCCAAGGCTTTTCTGCATAGCCGGCCTTCGGCCGTGCGCAATGACTTTTTCCTCTATGGTATTACAAACACCGGCTTCTCTAGCTAAATCTTCTCAGCATAGCGCCAGGATTTTCTCCTCTATAGTATAAAAATACCGACTCGATCCGGCTACGCAGAGAAGCTTAAGTTAGCAAAGCCGGTGTTTGGTATACCATATAGAAGAAAACCATTGCGGCCGGCCGAAGGCCGGCTATGCAGGGCAGCTTTTTTTTATCGAAGCCGGCGTTCTGTATACTAAAGTGGATAAATCCTTGCGCCCAAAACGTTTTCATTATAAATTTGAAAATGAAGTAATCCCCCAAAAAATATATTGGGGCTTTATTTCATAACGATTTTTTGGGGGATAATTTCATATGAAATAATATCCCAATTAAAAAAATGAAATAACACCCCAAACATAATGAAATAACCCCCCAAAAATCGTTTTTGTTGTCCTCTGTACAAAATTTTGGGGGGTTACTTCATTATTTTTTTGGGGGGTTATATTTTGGGGTGTTATTTCATGCCTTTTTTCTCTTATATATAATTGCTTCAATTTATTTGTATCTTTATGTTTAAATATTTTTATTCATTGATTTATTATGGTGTTTTTTTTTTTTGTTAATTTTCTAAGTAACCAATAAATTATGGTCATAAATAAATTTCAATTAATTGCCAATAACATGGTATTTTACCACCTTGTCATCGCTGTTAGTTTTGTTATGCGTTGCGCTTAGTCGACTCGAAGCATTGCCAAATATTTGACCACAATACAAGTGTACCAACTGCAAGGAACTTTAGATTTATTTATGTTTGTATGTATGTTTGACTATTAAACACAAATATGCCGCTACATTTTCATACATTTGTAAATAGCGTACGTAGCGGGTAATTTCTTAAAGCTTGAAAGAACTTGAAATAGTTAAAAATAAAGTTCAATATATGCCAATAACTTTCTTTTCTTGACGAAGCGTTTTCTGGTTGCTGAATTTTTAAAGAAATAAGTTCTGATGTTTCCACTAGCGTGTATGGCGCAATAATCGGTGAATTTTTCTGGATCTAATGATGTCTGCAGGGTCTGTTGTGGATTGGTCTCATTACAAAAGCGGTAATTAAGTATTTTTTCTTAGCCGTTCGCCACTGAAAACACGAAGTCTTCTATAAGTGGCGCGAATCGGTGACTTATTTTAATAGTATATTTGGACAATTTGGTAGCGTTGTTTAAGTGTAATTCTCTTCATGATGATTTTCCAGAGTATACTGATCACACACGCAGAGATAAAACATGTTTAAATATGGTCACCTCCAACAATACTATTTTTAAAGGAAATTTTTAATATATTAATTTAGATTTAACCATATTATTATAACCGACAACCATATTAGGGTTAAATTAGTCCTCCATTAAGAAGCCACAACCATGTTATGGTTGCCTCTAAACATGTTATGGTTAAAATTGACAATAGCTTGTTTTTTAATTAACAATAGTATTTTCCTTTTTTTCAAGAGCAACATGCTATGGTTGAAAGCCAACCATGCTATTATTAGTGTTAAACATATATTAGTTATTATTAACCATAACATGTTCGGATGCAACCATAATATGGTTATGGCTTCTTGATGGAGGACTAATTTAACCACCATATGGTTGTAACTAACAATAATATTGTTGAATTAAACATAATATGTTTAAAATTTTATTTAAAAATATTATTATTGGAGGTGACCATATTTAAACATGTTTTTTCTCTGGGTGTATACATGCTTATCAATTTATTTATGTATTTGTTTTTATAACTTTATAATAATATAATTATGCTACAGTTAATTTTAAGCTGCAAAAATGTTAAGAAGTGAGCGCAGTCTGATAGTGCGTTTAATACCAAACCCCTTCGTAAGTTATTTCGGGCTTGAAAAAAGCACCCTTTACTTACTCTCAAGTATGTGTGCCTGGTTAGAGGCCTGTGGACTTGTGTTTATACAAAATTCGAAATGTACAAAATTCAGTTTTAAACAATTGGGTAGCAAAAAGAGAGTTTTCGACAGAAAAACAATCTAATTATTTTTGTCATATTTGGCTAAAAGATAAGACATTTTCGTACTACAGGGTCGCACCCAATGAGCTATATGGGTAAATTGGCTTATCACTTTTTCATTCAGGCGATGATTATTATTCTTTTTAAGTTATGTTTTAACCATTAAACAAACAAATTATGTTTAATTTAACAATATTATTGTTAGTTACAACCATATGGTGGTCAAATTAGTCTTCCATCAAGAAGCCACAACCATATTATGGTTGCATCCGAACATGTTATGGTTAATAATAACTAATATATGTTTAACATTCATAATAGCATGGTTGGTTTATAGCCATAGCATGTTGCATTTGGAAAAGAGGAAAATACTATTGTTAATTTAAAAACAAACTATTCTCATATATAACCATAACATGTTTAGAGACAACCATAATATGGTTGTGGGCTCTTGATGGAGGACTAATTTAACCATAATATGGTTATTGGTTACAAAATTATGATTAAATCTAAAATAATATATATAAAATTTCCTTTAAAAATAGTGTTGTTGGAGGTGACCATATTTCAACATGTTTTTTCTCTGCGTGTGTTTCCAGGTGACAAACAATTGAATTTGCAGAAAAATTTATATGAAAAAAATTTTCAAACAACAGGTGTGTTTAAAAGTGTTTGAGAAATAATGTTTTCTGTGTATATTTGTTGGTCTAGGCCAAATCAATGCTTTTTCCCATACCTAATATTCCATAACCATGTTGGTGGCCAATCTATAAACACGCACATAATTATTTGGAAGTTTTTTTTTATAACTGTGTTCATTTCTGCACAATAGGAGTAATCGGATTTTAGATTGACCACAGTTCTAAATATTTCATACACTTCAACACATCCTTGACCTTTGGAAAGAGAGTCCTTTATATGTTTTTCTATTGTGTAGTTTACAAAATAAAAGCGGCAACCAGGAAATAAAATAATGGCGAACTAAAAATGTTAAGTGGATTTCTATCAACAATTCATGGAAATAAAATTTAATCAAAATAGAAGGTTTTTGTAGTAAATTCGTAACGTCTGGCAGAAAACCGAATAGACAAAGTAAAACAATTGATTCAAATAAAATAACTGAAATAACTGTGGAAAGCCCTTTAATTATTTTAGATGTCTTACGCTGTAATTGTGTAAATTTCCTCAAAATATAAAATTAATTAAAATTAAGCCAACAACTTTGTAAATATTTGTTATTTTCTGTTTCTCATTACAAAACTTAAAAGTAGCTCTCAAAACGAAAGATTGGTTGTTTTGATGGGTATTGATGAAATACATGGTCCTTTTTCTTCTTTTATAAATAATGTTGCAAGTATGTAGTGTATATTTTTTTAAATTTTTTATTTTTTTGTAAAAAAAAACCAAGGAATGATGGTAAATTTAGCTATGTCATGTCATTGATACCCTCTACGATGATATCTGTGATAAACTCTGATACAACCAGTACTACCATCTAGGGCAGAGACGTAGAAATTGTCTTAAAAGGCGCAGCGAAATATGACACCAGGAAATATGGCCAAAAAAGAAAAATTTTCCCAAATATGAGTGCAAAAAAATTAAAAATAACCCTAACAAGTTAGAGTGCTATATTCGGCTGTGCAGAATCTTTGATACCCTCCACCGGCATTTCAATTATTTCAGGAGTCATATCTACATAATATCTATTTATTATTAATTTATTTTATAAAAACAGACATCAGCATTAAAAATGGTTGCGGTTTAGACCTAAATTAAATTATTCACCGACAATCAGAAAGTTTTATGCTTTTGATTTTAGCAATTTTAACTAGCTTGAGTAAAATATCACGATTCGAAACATTTTAAGCCGAATTTAAATGATTTTTATGGGGGGAATTTATATTGGAGCCATGTAAGTTATAGACCAATCATCCCAAAATTCTGCAGAGTGATTTCTGGTATTAATAAAACATAAATTTCAATACAGCGATGAAATAAGTTTTAGCGTTTACAGTAAATTTCAGAAGTCTGCTAAATATGTGATCTAAATTATGGATTCGAAACATTTTAAGCCGAATTTAAATGATTTTTATGGGGGGAATTTATATTGGAGCCATGGTAGTTATAGACCAATCATCCCAAAATTCTGCAGAGTGATTTCTGGTATTAATAAAGCATAAATTTCAATACAGTGGTGAAATAAGTTTTAGCGTTTACAGTAAATTTCAGAAGTCTGCTAAATATGTGATCTAAATTATGGATTCGAAACATTTTAAGCCGAATTTAAATGATTTTTATGGGGGGAATTTATATTGGAGCCATGGTAGTTATAGACCAATCATCCCAAAATTCTGCAGAGTGATTTCTGGTATTAATAAAGCATAAATTTCAATACAGTGGTGAAATAAGTTTTAGCGTTTACAGTAAATTTCAGAAGTCTGCTAAATATGTGATCTAAATTATGGACCGTATATCACAAAATTGCATGACAATTTCTGGCCATATGAAGCTTAGATGGAAGAAATTTTATCGCAATATCTATATCTGCTACGGTTTTAGGCGACTATAATTGATTTACCAGAGTGGGCTTTATATGGGGCCTAGGGTAAATTATTGACGGATCTTCACGTGATTTCAGTTTTTGTAACGAAATTATAATTTTTTAAGGTGGTAGTTCAACATTTTGATTCATAGCTCTGATCCTACTGAACCGGTTTTGCTGGATTTAAATCCCAAACTGCTTAGAAGAACTAAGAAAGGTTAAATTTTAAGGGCCGATGCTGATTTTGAATAAAACACATTTTACACTACGTGACAGTTTTTTGACCAAACGAATTTGACACCGAATCTTCTGGTAAAATTTTCCGCTGAATCCGAATATGAAGTCAAAATTGTCAAACGTAGAACAGTTTTTGAGACATTCAACAATAAACGTTCTTTGTGTTTTTAAAAAAGATGATGTGACTAAAATGCAAATATCTTCAAAAATTTTTTACGCATTATGTATTTCTTTCTTTTTAGTGAAAGGTTATAAAATTTTTTTAATAACCATGGGTCGTTTGTGAAGAAGAGTCAATAAATGGCAGAGTTATAGTGGAAAAAACTTCAAACTTCATTATAAATTTGATGATTTTTTGTAATTTTGCACTTTTCAAGTTAAATTTTTTGAGTTTTAACACTTACGACAGTAACCTTTTTCAATACGAACATTTTGTGCCCAATAGGATCCAGATCCAATCTATGTCTTCTTGGACGCAAAATGTTTATATTAAAATAATCTAATGTCTCACGCAATAAAACATTAATGGCTATTTTCTCATTAGGCGATTATCTTTTTTCCCAACGAAAAACTGCACATTAAAGAAATTTGGTTTTCTCAATGTCTCATTTGCTTCGATTTTATCGCAAAGCTAACCGGCACTCATCTGCCAATTATTTATTTTCCTTTTATTTGCCGTACAGATAAATTCAATCAGCTGACTCCCAACTTTTACATGTATTTTGAGTGGCGTTGCCAGCTGAAAAATTTGTTTTTTGTCGGTATATTGAGAAAACCAAAATCGTTAGCGGACAGTTTATCGGTCCAATAAATTTATGTTGACATTAAGTAACAGACAGTTTGTCGATACATTGAGAAAATGGCCATACGATTTTTAAATCATTGGTAAAAAAAATAGCTTGAAGAAAGCAAAATTAAACAAAATCATAACATTTTCAATGAAGCTTGAACTTTTGTCCCATGTAACTCTGTCATTTCTTGACCAATCTTCACTAGCAATCCATGGTTATTTTAGAAATGTTATAAACTTTCACTAAAAAGAGAGAAATACAAAGTTCATTTAAAATTTTTAAAGATATTTGCATTTCAGTCACATCATCTTTTTTAAAAACACAAGTAACGGTTATTTTGGAATATCTCAAAAACAGTTCTACTTTTGACAATTCTGACTTCATATTCGGATTCCGCCGAAAATTTTACATAAAGATTAGATGTCAGATTCATTTGGTCACGACTTTGTTGAAATTTTGTCACGTAGTGTTATTTAGGAAATTATTGTCATTTCTTTTTATTATGATAAGATTGATAAGTTTAAATTATGTTTGGAACAAAATATCGGTCAAATGGCCGCCACTTACTCGGCGACACACCTCCATCCGATGGTCCGAATTTTCGATGAAGAGGCATAACTGAGGCTCGAGCTGTTAATGTGCCGAATTATCTTATCCTTTAGCTCTTGAGTTGCTGTCTTATCGAAGTACACCTTTTCTTTCAAATAACCCAAAAGAAAGAAATCCAACGGTGTCAAATCACATGATCTTGGCGGACAATTGACAGCGCCACCACGTGAGATAACACGGCCATTGAATTGGTCGCGTAAAAGAGCCCTTCTTTCATTAGCTGTGTGGCAAGTGGCGCCGTCCTTTTGAAACCACATATCGTCCAATCCATATCTTCCAAATCAGGCCATTAAAAGCTTATTATGGAAAAAATACGCTCCAGACAGTCACTCTTTGTGGGTGCATTGGTTTTTCGACAATCACTCTTGGATTACACTGTGCAACAAAAAAAAAAACAGCCTCAACACTTGCAACGCAAAAGGAAAGTATACTACTAGTAGAGCAAATCTGCCAAAATGTTTTGAAAAGTTAGCTCGGCTTCCCGAAATATGGGCCCCTAAAATTTTTGAATTTTTTGAAAAGGCGTTTGGTATAAGTCAAAAAAATATACTAAATGTACTTCTGAGCAAAAAGACTATTTCAGATGTCTGCAGTAGAATCGTATAGTGATTTTTTTCTTACAATATATTAACCCTCTAACACTCATTTTAAGGGGTAATCTTTTAACTGTCACGTAAAAATGTACTAAACCGGTACTTTACTGTTCTACGAATATTTTCTCCATCGAATTTCACTAGGTGTCTTCTAAAAATCAAAAAATCATGCAATGTATGAAAAACGGATTTTCAAAATTCCGGGACTTGAAATTTTAAAATTTTTCGAAAACCCGTTTTACATACATTGCAGGATTTTTTGGTCTTAGAAGACACCTAGTGAAATTTGATGCACAAAATATTCGTAGAACATTTTATCCCCCCAAAGTGCCGTTTTAGTATATTTTTGTGTTGAAGTTAAAAAATTACCCCTTAAATAACTGTTAGAGGGTTAATATATTTCAAGAAAATACAATTCTACTGCAGACATCTGAAATAGTCTTTAAGCTCAGAAGTATATTTAGTTTATTTTTTTTGACTCATACCAAACGCCTTTTCAAAAAATTCAAAAACTTTAGGGGCCCATATTTCGCTAACTTTTCAAAACCATTTGGCAGATTTGCTTTACTAGTAGTCTACTTTCATTTCGCGTTGGAAGTGTTGAGGCTGGTGGCGATGACCCGAATTTTGTTGCACTGTGTTAGCATTCACCCAAATGCGGCACTTCTGCTTATTGACGAATACACTGAGGTGAAAATGTGCCTAATCAGTGAAAATGATTTTCTTCGAAAATTGATCATCCACTGTTGCCATTTCTTTAAAGAAGACAAAAAATAATTTACAAAATTGAACGCAAAATTTTCCTGGTGCGAAGTTACAAACGATTTCGTGCAAAATACGAAGACTTTCGTGCATACAAATCATGGATTTTTTGAGTGCACCACTTTTCCTTCTGCCTTTGAGAACAATAAAGAATTTGTTACAAAAATAATTTATTGTTCTTTTTTTTTTTTGGTACTTATTTTATTGTCCTTGAACATGAACTTGTTGTTCATAAAATCAGATAAAATAGTTTTTTACGTTTTCATTTCATTTCCATTTTCCTTTTTTATACCCTCCACCACAATTAGTTGTGAAGAGGGTATATTCAGTTTGTCATTCCGTGTGAAACTTTTTTACTATTCATCTCAGACCCTATAAAGTATATATATTCTGGGTCCTTGAGTAATTTTAAGTCGATTTAGCCATGTCCGTCTGTCTGTCCGTCTGTCCGTCTGTTGAAAACACGCTCACTTTCGAAAAACTCAAAAGAAATCAACAAACTTGGTGTCAAATTGCTTGTAGTTATCCTAAGCAGTTTGGGATTGAAATTTAGTAAAATCGGTTCAATAGGATCTGAGCTATGAATCAAAATGTGGAACCACCACCTAAAAAAAATTGATAATTTTGTTACAAAAACTAACATAAATGGTGGAAAAATGCACTGAATGATATAAGATTTCGCAACAATTCGTTTTATTCAACTGGAAATCACGCTGTGAAATTTCGTGAAGATCCGTCAATAATTTACCCTAGGCCCCATATAAGCCCTACTCCCGGAAAACAGTATATTAAGCCTAAAACCCTAACTAACAATGCTATCATTACAAATTTTGGCAAGTCACAGTTACATAGGACTAGAAATTAAATCGTTAAGTTTCGTGAAGATCGGTCCATAATTTACCATAGGCCCCATATAAAACCTACTTCCGGAAAACAACTTAGTACGCCTAAAAACGTAAAAAATAATGCTATCAGAACAAAGTTTTATAGAACTGGGAAAAAGACTGTGAAATTTCGTGAAGATCGGTCCATAATTTACCCTAGGCCCCATATAAACCCTACTACCGGTAAACAGTTTAGTCGCCTAAATCCATAATTAATAACAAATCGTCACTGTTTAAGATAATAATAACATCATACAGATATTACTCCTTAAACATTCGAACTGTCGGTGGAGGGTATCAAAGATTCGGCACAGCCGAATATAGCACTCTAACTTGTTGTGATTTTCATTTTGAAGATTTTAAATCGAATACATATATTCACCAATCAACCGCATGTCTTTGTGTTATTACTTTTTCTATTTCGATTGTTTTCCTCTTCTAACTAGAATGCCAATAAATTGCTAAAGCTAAGCTGCTCATAGTGACATTCAATCAATCACATGGTATTGAATTTACCAACTACATGGATATTGATATATTGGGTATTTAGTTTTGATGAAATTGCCTAAATTGTATGATTGTATGTAATTAACTTGTATAGTGTGTAAAAAATATATCGGAAGGCCAAGATTTGAAACATATTAGATTAAGTGAAAAAGGTTCTTTTTGATTTTGAAATAAATCTTATTTAAACTTTTAGTAAATTTCAATAAAAAAAATTAATGGTCCATTATGGAAATTAGAACCCAATTTTTTTGCAGATTGTAGGAAGTGAAGGGCGATTCTATTCTGACGGGTGCAACATTTAGACGCTTTAAACGTCATTTACTAATAGAAAGAAACACATTTGCAATTAAGTTATTTCTAGAAGGGATAACATTTTTTATATACTATTGTTATCTATTTACAAGAATTTATATGAAACGATCAAATAGCCACGAGAGGGCTTTAAAGTGCATGACGGGTGCACCCAAATCGGCCCACGTTCATAAGATCATACCACAAAAACACAAAACTCTGTTAATTTTTAAACTTTTATTATATTATTCTTTTTTATTGTGAAAGATGAGATATCAGACGATGATTATCAAATCAAACATCGTAGAGAAATATAATCCAATAATACGAAATTTGCTCTTTAAGCCATGACGGGTGCAACATGCAATGAATTTTCTGTTCGCGCCAAATCTATGAATCTTAATGATTCGAAGTGCACAACAGTTTTATATTTAAGATTCCGTCTAAAAAAATTATATTGTTATAAAATATTGATATTTTACTTTAAATTGGCATCAAAAAAGTGTCAATGGTGTGATTTGAAAATTGATTTTAAAAGTTGTCTAGAATAGAATCGCCTTGAAACTTTAATGGAAGCTATTGTCCATTGCGTGTTAAGCAAAATTTTTTAGGAATACTTTGCCTGGCATGTCAGCCAAATTACATTTAGAATCAACAATATTTTTAAGATTAATCGCGTTTAAGGTGATTTTCGATAGAAGGGCTTATATGAACTCAAAAACACGGATAACTAAACCATTTTAAAAGGAACATTTTTAAACAACTTTAAGTTACTTTAACCATAATTGCGTAACTGTAACCAAATAATAAAGAAAATAATCAATACAACCATCAAAGGAACAATGGTATTTTTGGATTTTTTTTATACCCTTCGCCTCAGGTGGAAAAGGGTATATATAAGTTTGGCATTCCGTTTGTAATTTCTACAATATTGATCTAAGACCCTATAAAGTATATATATTCTGGGTCCTTATGAGGAGAGAACTTGATTTAACCATGTCCGTCTGTCCGTTGAAATGGATTTTCCGAAGACCCCATATATGATGGGGGCCAGGTTATTATATATTTACGTCACATATGGTCCGGAATTATTTGCTATTGAAATTCAGAAAGATCGGTCCACAAATGGCTGAGATATGAGCAAAAAACCACGACTACCTCTAATTTTTTCCAAAAATCCCTTGTTGTTGTGGTATTTTTATTACTTTTTTCTGTATATCTTGAGAACAGCAAGAGCCAAAGCTTTCAAATTAGGTACACACATTAAGGTTATCAATACACAGCATCCGACAAAATGTGGGCGGGATTGGAGTAGTGGGCGTGGTATCTCCCGTACAAAAAATATCAAAAATTGTATAAAATCCTGATTTTTCGGACTGTTATATGACCTATGGATATCCCTGGGATATCAAAAGATCGGAAATCTTAATTAAAAAATATTTTCTGAAAAACTCGGAAAAATCGGTTCAGATACGAAAAAGTTATGGCCAAAAAATAATATTTTTTTTTTAAATACCCACTTTCGGGAACCATAGATTTTCCCGAGTCCAAGATTTATAACCCAACTAACTGGAAAATTTCTTCTTACACACGTCGGTATATAAATCTATCAAATTGGTTGAATAATGGCTGAGTTATAATCAAAATACTCATTTCCCCAAAATTACTCTTTTTATACCCTTCACCACAGGTGGAAAAGGGTATATATAAGTTTGTCATTCCTTTTGTAATTTGTACAATATTGATCTAAGACCCTATAAAGTGTATATATTCTGGGTCCTTATGAGGAGAACTTGATTTACAACTTTGCTATTGCGGTGAACAAAAACATCAAAAGTAATTACAACTCAACTGTGTTGAATTTTGTGAACAGTAAACGTGCCATATTTAATTTTAATGATATTCAATTAACGTTCCTTCATGGTTCAGTTGTCTAGGGGGTGTGTTAAGTTAGAAACTGAGAGTTCCCTGGTTTGAATCTTGGTTTTTTAAAAAGAAATTTTTTTTTTTAATATTTTTATTTTTTTATGTTCTAAAAACGATTTAAAAAAAATATTTACCAGTTTTCGCTTTTTAAATTTTATTTATAATAATGAAGTTTTAAGTATTGTAAGGTGTACATACAAGGTATGTAAAAATTATTTTGTTTTTGTCTAGTTGCTCTGTATTCTGCTCGCACAATGGTGAAGGGTATATAAGATTCAGCACAGCCGAGTATAGAACTCTTACTTTTTTTTTTGTGACCGTATTGAATCATATTTTCTTTTTCTTTGGGTTTGCGAATTACGACCCCCTATAGATCCAATGCCATCGAAATGAATGTGCGGATAATTAAATATTTTAAAGAGCTGGGTTATATAATCGACGAGATTAACTTACTTCTGTAGTTATCGTTCGTAATACAAAAATGGTTGATGTACTAAAGTACATGCAATATTCTGCAATATTTCGACTTGTAGTTCGTTTACACAAAAACTTCATATGGGCAAAGGGACATGTTTTAATCGAATCAAAAAATTATCCTTAGAGCCAATATTTGACTTACACTGTAAGTTCAGCAACTAGTTTTCAACTATTATAAAATGAATAATGATGAACTAGTTGGGCTCCTACACTAAAAGAAAAATCGTTCGTTTAAGCAATGAAACAGCTTCATTAATAATTCTTCATTGGCTAAATGAAATTTTTCATTAATATAAAGAAAAGTTTCATTGATGGAATGAAATCTGCAAATCGCCATTTTTTTGAAGTTTCATTATTTCATTGTTTTGGTGAAAAGCTTTACATTGGTTTTATGAAGTTTCATTTATTGCAAATTTTGAATAAAGTATAATAAAAGTTGGCTTTCTTTTGTAAGATGCAACATATAAAAACAGTTTGGTATGTAATTAAATACATTTTGGTTTAAAAACTGATTTATTTATCAATTTTCTAATATTTCAAAAAAATTAATGAAACCAAGTCATTAATACAATGAAGCTATTTCATAACTGTAATGATTTTTTTTTTACTTTTTTTGCAATATTTACATATGTGTGTGTAAAATTTGTTAATACCCTCACCCCACTTTTGTGTATTACCTCCTGTAGTCTTCCGTTTACGAGAAATATGTATGTTGTTGTTTTAAATAAATATACACTCGCATGTATTTATATATATATATCTATATTCGTTTGTATAATGAAGATGTGTCATATATACAACGAATATTCTTCATAGGTGCTGTATAAAAAGTTGTATGTATTCTAGCTCTTTTCTCTCTCTCCACTATTTTTGTTTCTCTGATAATATAAACGTAAACGTTTCATATATCCAATGAAACATTCTTCATTAAAAAATATGTATTTTGTTGTTTTAAAGCAGAATGTTATATGAGCATCTTGAAAGTAACTGTAAACTTTTAGGAAAAAAATGAGAAGATCAACATGTGTTACTATGTGTCTTTATGTTAAATGTAGAAAATTGAGAGTAAAAAAATCAACCACCTGTTTATTTGTCTTTCTTAATTTGAAGTGTAAAGACGTGCCTATGCTATTAAAAAAAAAAAGAATTTAACAAAAACTAAAAGAAATAATATATGTATGTGGTGAAAAAATAACAGCTTGATTAAAAATAATAAAATAAATAAAAAGGTATGGAGTGTTTTTTATGTTGCAAAAGTTTTAAAGAAAATGATAATTATTTTAAACATTAAAAAAGTTATCATTTTCTCAAACATCGTGATAACTATAGATGTTGTGGAACAATATACATAAATGGCTCTAGCTTTAAAAGACATGTCCGGGCAAAGCATGCAACTCCACCAACAATTTATGTTGTGGGAAAAAATAATAATGTTGATTCAAGGTTAAACGCAACAAAATATAAAAATCCGATCACTTTAAGTAAATCTATAGAAAGTGAAAAAGATGATTATGTTAGCCCTGACATCGAAAATAATAATTTAGATGCAGTTGCCAAAAACTTTTTAAAGTTTCAGAGTGATATGTATGCCACTTATAACTTTTGTAGAAGTGATGTGGAAAAAATAAACAAGCACATGATTAATTTAATAGTAGATCCAATTTTAAATCAATTTCGTGTCCTATGTGAAAAAAATGAACACCATTTTTATTTAAAAATTTGTAATTTTACGGAGAAGTGCAAAAATATATTTTCGTCTGCAAAAAGCGAATACCGCATAAGAAAAAAACTAATGGAGGAGGATCTTTTGGAGGATTTGATTGAAGAGGTGGTAGCATCAAAAGGAGATTTAACCCATAAGAAAGGTAAGCTTAAATTTTCCCAAGTTGAAACGAAAATTGCATACATGCCTATAATAATATTGTTTAAATAATATTTGTTTTATATTTAATTTAACCTAATGTTATTTGTGTATAGTTTCAGAAGACAACGCACAACATTATGTACAAAGTCTAAATTTTGATAATCTAGCCGCAGAAGATTTTAGAGCAACGTGGTCAGCCTGCTCAAAATTTCGACTTAACCAAATACACTTTGAAGCAAAAAATATCAATGAGGCTCTTACGCTTTGGCCGCAATATAAAGGACCGATTGGCTCACAACTGGTAAGTACTTCGTACATACATATTTTTTTTTATATTTTTTGTTAAAAACTATTTAATGAATACGTTCTTTTGTTTTTTATAGATTGACTTGGACTTTAATGTGCTCCAAAAAAATTATTCTACCATTTCTGATGAAAAACTAAAACAAATGTTTAGTTATGTTAAACATGATTTAACAATTCACGATAATGACATTCAAAATGTTGTAGACAGCTTAGAGTGGGAACAAATCCAAAAAGGTAATAGTACATATTTTAATTTTTTGTTTTCACCATAAACTAATTTTTATTTTTTTTCTTTCCAAATTACAGATAAAAACAATTTTTTTCTTAAAATATTATGGAGTCTTCATTACTGTCTCTACCCCACTAAAAGATTTTTAAGAAAAAACAACAATGGTAAAAAAGAATATGGGAAATTTACCGCCAAGAATTCCCAAGAATAATTTATATATATAAATGAGACTCTTCAGTCAATACAAGACCACGTCGACTTTTTATTGACCAGAAATGAGCCAATACAGCCCTTCATTTTGGCATTGGGGGATCCTAAAAATTTAAGCATATCAAAATATTATGTTTATTTAGATACAATTATGATTGAATTTAACGATTTTTGTAGAGCATTTGATATATGTTTTAAATCATTTCATGTATTTAACGTAGAGTATCCTATAGCATGTTCAAATTTTTGGTGTTTTGTTGAAAGTTTTTTTTATAACATAAACAAAACAACTATAAACAAAAACACCAAAGTTTCACTTCTGGTAAGTGAATTATTGCGCTCTTAAAAGTAATGTACTTATATTAATTAAAATTATATATGCATCTACAAATGTAAAAATTGTTAACTATTTCTTAAAGTTATTTAAGTTAATTGTCAATACCTCAATTATTGCCAATAAGTCAGTATTAAATTATTATTATACCCAACTGTTCAATTAAACACATTTCAGTTCTGTTTATTGTAAATATGTTTTGTATTAATGTTAAAGAAAATTTAATACATTCTTTTTGATTTATTAATTAAAATCAGATCCATTTATTGAATTTTTTAAAAAACCAACCTATGTTTTGAATAGCTTGTGAAATATTTATTGAATATTAAATTTAAATTAATATTAAATATTTAGGTATTTATTGAAATTAACAGCCAATCCCACGATGTCACACGTTAACGTTCGCATAGAAAATTACATTTAAAACAATAACAATTTCTAAAATTTGTTTTTGTTTTAAATGTTATTTTCAATGCGAACGTTAACGTGTGACATCGTGAGACTGGGTGTAAATTTATTTTACAAAATTGTATACATAGCTCTTTCTGCTTAACGTTTAATAAAATTATTTATATAAACATATATGTATACATACATACGTATATTTATCTCAAAACTACATATTTTCATTTATTTTTTTTAAAATCACAAAAATTAAAAATAATTTTTATTTAACTATACATAACAGTAATTTTAATCGTAATATATGAACATACATTATATCACCCTTATTTATAAAAAAAGGATTATGAACCGTATTTCGTTTGAAAATTTGTTCAATAGACCTGTTTGATTTTATATAAATAAAGGGTTTATATAATTATGTATTACTGTGATATTTTTATAATTAAATAAAAATTATTTTATTTAATCTTTGTGGTTTTAAAAAGGGGGAAAAATTCATATATTATATGAAACATGTCATTAATCTAATGATATTGTTTCATTAGCTTAATGACAACTTTTTCATAGGGCCAATGAACAATTTCATTAGATGAATGAAGCAATTTTATAAATGTAATGAAACTTGTACATGAAATTAATGTAACAATTTCATTATATTAATGAAACTAAGTTTTTGAATTAATGAAACAACTGCATTCTATTAATGAAAAATATCATTTAGGCAATGAATTTATTTCATGTTATCAATGAAATATTTTCGTTGCATCAATGAATCATTTCATTCCATTAATGAAAGAGTTTCATAATACAGCATTTAAATCATTTCATACTATATATGAAGCATTATGAATGTTCTTCATTGGAACAATGAAATGCTTCATTGGCTCACTTTTAATGACAAAATTCATTGATCCAATGACGAAATTCACATCTGGAATGAAGCTTTTTCTTTTAGTGTATGGCAACCCAACGGTATGGTATAAACACAACTGGGACGTACGGCGAACTTCGCATAGTACGACGAATTCGTCGGCAGGAATTCGTTGCATAAGTTCGTCATATGAGACACAATAAGTGCGTAAACTCCATTATATAATATACGATTGTGAATTTTTGCCATTCATTATAGTTTTAGAAACTTTTAATCAAATTTATGTCTTGTTTAAAATATTAAAAATTTTCGCGAATTTTCGCTGTTTTTAAATTAATTTTAGTGTTTGTTTACAAGTTTGCAATTTTTCGCGAATTCTAGCCAAGTTCGCAATAGAACCGATTTGTCCCTGTAATTGTTTACAGCTTTTACGATTTTTAGCAAATATTAAACTCTTATATCATGCTGCACTGTCTCTTTCCCAATTTATTCGTCGTTCGTCTGCGTAAGGAATAAAAATAAACCTATCGCAGAGTTCGTTACGCACGACGAATTTCGGTCTACGCAATAATAGTGTGTACTTCCATATACACCAATGTCTTCTGTTTCTAATGACGAATATTCGTTGCGTATAATTCGTCGTTCGCCCCAGTTGTATTCCTAACATTAAAAGCGAAAGTTTAACCCGAGGCAACTAGTTTAAAGTAAAAACCAACCAGTATATATCTACCAAAATACTAGTTACTTTGTCTGCAGGGAATCTTCAGAATATTCAGGCGGGTGACACTGTAAAGTCTGATTTTTGATTTTCGGTCTGCGAGCGGAGGGGCGTGGCAAAATCAAATTTTCATATTGCACCACCAATGACATATACACATATATACAGTTAGGGACAAAATTGTTCACGAAATTATAAAACATTTATGTTTATCATGAAAACTATTAAAGTTTCAACTTGGAAACTTTCAAAAACTATTGTATGGGTTTCTACATTTTAAAATAATACTATGTAAACTTATTTTCAAAAGTACCGTTTGTTTTTATATTAATACTAAGCTAACATCCAAACCATATGTGTGAACAATATTGACCCTGTGTGAATCTGTCATAAAAATTCCAACAAAATTTCAAGTTTAATCTGTGGGATTTGCTTTTAAAGTGAGTCAATTAATTCATTAATATTAAATATTTTTAAAATTTGAAAAAAATTCGAGCAGTTAAATTTTGTCTAGTTTCTTCAAGAACTGTAAGTCAGAAGCGGCAATTTTAAAACAAAGCATTGTGAAAAATTTATAAAAAGAAGTCTCACATCGCAAGATCACACAAAATACAACAATTCAGAGAGATTTGAATGTTAAATAAAAAAAAGTGTAGTTTGGATACCAAAAGCAACAAAGCTGGTCGCCCAAAAAAAACTTTAGCCAAATGATTTTTGCGAATCAAACCGACTTATTGTTATTGGTGTTGTCAGTATAGCTATTAAGGTACGGCAAATACTGAGCATAGAGTACAATTTAGATGTAAGCGCTAAAATCATACGAAGTTGCTTAAGTTCTAGTAGGTTAGTAGCTAGAATAAAGAGCGACAACCCATCTTTAAGCAAAAATAAAAGCTGAAAACGGCTGAAGTTTGCAAAAAAAGTAAGAAAAATTCAGTTTTAAAGATTTAATTCGTGTAACATGCTTAGATCGGACAAAAATTATGGGATTGCAGGCAGGCGGACCGGAGTTAACATGGCTGGCCTAAAAGTGTTAGCGTAAAAGAGTGAAATAATTCCAAATGTTAAAATTTTGATGATCTCATAAATGACATGAGATTGTTTTCGCGGGAACCAGCTTCGAACACTCCGCTAATTCAGAAGTAAAATGTGTGCCAAGCACTACATAATCATCATTAAAGACCCGTTGATTCTAAGATAAGCCATATTCGGCCAAGAATCACGACAGGGTGATATCATTATGCAGGACAACAATATTAAGCTTACTTCAGAAATACCTAAAAGTTAGTTTGAAAAAAATAAAAACTCGAAAATAATTTTACCTAATTAGTCGCCAGAGTAGTAGCCACTTGAGTACCTTTGGTCCTTTCCAAAACACCACTTTTTTTTTGCTCAGAGGAACCCGCCTAACACTGGATATAAGCTTAGCGAGCTTGCCGTTTAAGCTTGGAAAAAAAAGAGCCAAAACTGCTAAGAACTCTTGTAAAAGAATGGAAAAAAAGATTAAGGCAGCTTAAAAGAGCAAATGGACAACATACCAAACGCTAGGACCCAAATACAGTATTTTTTTTTTAAATTTTTTTGAAAGCCGTTGTCATGTTTTTCCGAACGAGATATCAAACAATTTAATCGGTTATGTAGTTCCGAAGATATTTAAAAAACCCAAGTTAATAATGATCCAATATCAAGACTTTAAAATTTTTAAATCCACGAACTCCGATCGAATTCCTTTTACGTCTTGCCTTTGCTATTAATAAAGGCAAAGCACAAGGCCAATCATTGACATTTGCTGGCTTAAACGGCCAGTTATATGTGGCTTGCTCCCGATTTGGCACGCCAAAAAATTTATGCGTTTTTACACCAAATAAAAAAACAAAAAACATTGTCTATTGGCTGACCTTAAGATGAAGTAATAAATAAATATAATTTCAAATTTGCCTTAAATACATGCGTTTCTTTTTTGATTGAGCCCATATCTACACCATATGTACACTCAAAATATTATGTAGTTTAAGTCAGACGAAAATTCATTTTAAACAAATTAAAATTCATTTAGAAAACGGATCATTGCCAATTCATTTAAAACAAATGATTTTTACATTCATTTTTAAATTTTTTATTTATTGAACAGCAAATTCGTTAAACTTGAATAGTTTTTTTTTATTATTGTAGTTGTTTCTTTGGCCAGAGTGATGAATTTATGAATATTATTTTTGTCAAGCTAATAGGGCCTAAATTTCTTCAATGTAAATAAAATTCAATTTTTAATTACAATATTTTGTTCCCGACGTTTCGTCGATTGTTTGTCGACTTTTTCAAGGCATTGTCTATTTAAAAATTATAAAAACAATAAAATAAATACAATAATGTACCACATAAACATTAAAGACTTACAAAATGAAAATTTAATCACATTAAAAAGTTTTAGTTGTACTCAGGATCATACAACTATAAAAATTAATTTTAATATTTAAAAAAAAAAATATTACTTTAAACTTTAAGTAATGGCAACAATATTATAGCTCGCATTTATTTTGTTCGTGTCTTCCTTCAAATTCATTGTTCTATTAATTTGTTGTTGGATTCTTAGGCTTTCAATTGTGTACCTCTTTCTTTCTTTATTTTCTTTATCTAGAATTTTTACATCATCGAACCTAATTGTGTGACCAGTATGTAGGATGTGTTGTGCTAGTGCTGTCCGCATTATGTCCATCTTGTGTTCTCCCATTCTTGCCTCCAGTGTACGTTTTGTTGTTCCTATATAAATTAGCTCGCATGGCTGTTTGTCATTTCCTTTACATTGTAATTCGTATACAATGTTGCTTTGTTTTTGTTTATTAATTGGCGCCTTAACTCTAGAAAAAATTGTACTTAATGTCAAATTGGGTTTGTATGCAAAACAGATGTTTTTTGTTTTTATTGACGACCGTATATTATTATTATCGGTTAACCCAGGTATGTATTTTACACTGTCAAATTTTTTCTCTTCTCTTTCTATGTTTGCAAATTTGTTGTGGTTATTTTTGTCCTTATCCAATTGTTTAATCGTATTGTCTGTCAATGTAGATGTGAGTTTGGTGGGGAAGCTATTGTTTTTTAAAATGTTTGTTATAATGTGTTTGTTTTTTATTATGAAATTGTGTATCACTTATGTTGTATACCCTAGAAATAACATTTTTTGCTGTGTTTATAATTTGATTTTTGGGTTGTGTAGCGTGGTAATTCATTAACCTTCCTGAAGATGTTTCTTTAGTGTACCAATCAAACAGAATCTTATCATTTTTGCTTATAATTTTTGAGTCTAAGTACGCGATTTCTCCGTTTTTCTCAATCTCAGTAGTAAATTGTATTTTAGGGTGTTGTTTGTTAAGAATTGTGTCCTTGTCTTCTATGCGAGTTATCGCCAAAATGTCGTCTACATATTTGGCGATATATTTAATGTAAATATTTTCACACTCATAAAATTATTACAGTAACTGATTGTAGGTTATTAAATTCGTTTTCGGTACTGTTAAAATTGAATAAAAATATAGTTATTTTACGAATAAATTTATTTTTCAACATTTATGTTTGTTATTAAAAAAACAAACTACCAAAAAATAATGTTTTCCGTATTTTTTTTTGTTAATTTGTTTGATTTTTATCGGTTAAAATATATTTTTTAAAAGTAAAACCTATTCAATTTTAACGAATATGATGTTCAATAAATAAAAAACTTAGAAATTACTGAAAAAATCATTTGTTTTAAATGAAATGTAAATGATCCGTTTTTTAAATGAATTTTAATTTGTTTCAAATGAATTTTCGTTTGAATTTAACTACATAATATTTTGAGTGCATTTTCTAGTTTAGTAATTGCATCGGCAAGTAGGTTGTCAAGTATGATATCCGCTATAGTGGGTGATAGTGGGTTCCCCATTGGCATACCAAAGATTTGAGTATAAATATTTTCACCAAACATAAAATAATTATTGTCATTTAGACAAAATTTGAGTATTCTTAAAAATTGTGAGCTGGACATCTTAGTATGATTTTTAATAATACTCCATTTTTTCATAATTGTGTTTATTGTCGTCTGAATTGGGATGTTCGTGAATAGTGAAATCACGTAAAACGATATCATAGTTTCATTATTGTTAATTTTCACGCCGCTCAGTTGCTCCTTTACCTGTAGCGAATTTTTAACATTATATTTGTCAGAAATTATGACTTTAAGAATATTACCAACGTATTTTGATAATTGGTAACATGGTACTTGAACTGACGACACAATAGGTCGTAAGGGTGTCCCTTCCTTATGTATTTTGGGTAAGCCGTATATTCTAGGTGCAGTAGCCGCAGAACAAAGAAGTTTACGTTTTTCACCTGTATTAATAATATTATTTTTGTAGAGATCAGAAATAATGGTATTGTTTTGTTTCTGCAGTTTGTCAGTTGGATCTGCTCTTGAAATTCTGTAGGTGTTTTTGTCTCTTATAAGTGCTTGCATTTTCCCCTCATACTCATTTTTATACATAGCTACCGTCTTATTTCCTTTGTCCGCCTGTATAATAATTATGTCGTTATATTTTCTTAAAAGTTTCTTGGTTTTCTCAAAAATTGTCAGGATAAACTTATCCTTTTTAGTATTTTTAATGCTTCTTTTAAAAGCGGATACATGGTTCGCTAATTTAGTTCTAGCGACGTCCTTTTCTTTATCAAAATTCCCATCCATGGCCTGTATACATTGCTCTACATCAGCTATTATATGTAATGGGGAGAAGTTATGTTTATCTATTGGTAATGCGAACTTTCTGCCAAGTGATAATATCCACTTACATTCCATCGGGATATCGTGTTTCGTTTTATTTTCAAACCAGTGGTTTGTAAATACTAATCCATGTAATTTGAACTGTTTTTCTTTTAGTGTAGTTAATTTTCCAATGTGTTTCTCCTTAACATTTTTCACTATTTGTTTTGATCTGTCTCTTTGTGTGTTAATAAATTTAGTGTGGTCCTCTTCTGTTATCATGTTTTTAATACCAATATTTAAGTGATAGAGTTTACGTTTAATTAATTTAATATTTGTATTAGTCTGTGAAATTTCCACGTTCAAAATTTTCTTATGGAAATTGTGTTCTATTGTTCTTAGTTTTTTAGTTTTATTTTTAATATTGGACAACAAATAGTGGCGTTATGGGCACTACAGTATAAGAGGCGTTATTTATGGGCGTGTTAGATATTTTAAAACGTAAATATAACACCATTTTGCTACTTCACAGACGTACTAAGTTTAATTGCTTTACGAAAATAATTCACAAACTTTTAGGGCTTTCGCCGAAATCTCTCGTACTGACTATAAAATCTTCTTTTTTCTGACTTTCCTTTTATTCCTATCTCATTAAAAGCATACTGCAAGCAACGACACCTACACAAAACATAATTTTTGTTAAAACAAACAAGAAAAACAGGAAACTAAAAGGCAAATAATTTGACTTTTACTAAAAACACTGTAAGCCTTTCTGTCACGATCCCTTTTTTCTTGCACCATTAATATTTAACGACGAATTTGTTCTCTATTCAAAAGGCACAATTTAAATGAACGCGACTCTTAAGAGTCTGCACTAAAACTAAAAATATTGTTTTGCTCTCATGCATACAAAACGCTCGAGGATAAAAAGGAAGATGTAGAAGGGATTTTTTTTCTTTAGTTTTCTTCTTTTATTTGTTGCACAAAATAACATTTTAGCAACGAAATTATAACAATAGTATTTGTTGCTACAAAAGTAATTGTAGTGTCACTTGAAGTGACATAAAATACATTTTTGTTCGTTTTGTCTATTTTTTTCAACGGAACATCAAGATATTGAATATTTATGAAAAACAGCAACATCACAAATATAGCAAAAGTCCTTGAGGTAAAATAATAATATGGAAAATATAGAACAACGGATAAAAATAAAGAAAATAAGCTTCTAGAAATATTTGAATTCACCAAATCTATTGAAACAAATTCAGCTAAAAAAGTTAAAGGTGCTTAGCTCTTCGCCTAAAGCAAAAAGAATGGGAAAGCAAATATAGACAAATTGCAAGTAGCGTATTTTGGAACAAAAGGAATTTTAAAAAATCAAAACAAGAACTTATTTGTATTGTTTCAAGATTTCAATAAAACTAGAACACTTAAAAGCCGACAACAGGAGCCGGTTAGCGGGTTCTTCTGCCTATTTATCAACTTAGTTTTAAATAGTTTTTATTTTCGAATAAACCGATATCCAAGTATTGTATATTTTTTTGCTATCAGCCATTTTAACTCCTAAGCTTCGTTCACAATCAAAAAAACATTTTCACTTGGTGTTCATAATAGAGCAACAATTTCAACGTAATGTTGTAAAAAATAATAATAAATGCATAATATTGTTACGAAAGTAACTTTAGTTAAGAATTAGTTGTAATTACTGTTTAAGAATTAGTTGTAATTATTATGTATCTTGTATTTATTAGTTGTTTTGTATTCATAAGTAATTTTATAAGTTAACATTGTTATTAAAAATTTTTATAATTTATTGCACTTCAATCCCAATGTTCAGATACCCTAGAAATGACCGTTAAAAAAGCTTTGGTATAATTGTTGAAATTATGTAAACATAGGTGCCGCCATAAATCATAATAGACTATAGAGTGGTGAATAGTTAAGCCTCGAACCTTCGAGAAACATTTCGAATGTTCTAGATGGCTGAATTATAGTATAAATAATTGCGGCGGCTAGCATCAAAAGTCAGTATTAGTTCAGACTTTGTCAAGAGTACTATAAACAATGAAGTGTGTTGATTACAATAGTGAGTTGTAAATAAAAGCTGTAAATTTCGGTTGTTAAAGTGACTAAGTTCTTAATATATAAGTGGTATACATTAAAGTGTTGTGTTTATTTAATTTTATTAAAGTGCAATGAAGAACTCGAAACGGTTTATTACGAAGGAAATAAACCAAAACGTTATTGAAAGGCAGTAACGTAACAATATTGTTGTGGCTAAAATTTGCAAACGGTTTCTTAATACAAAATGTGTGTGGCTGCAAAATAAATTTTTGCTCTATTATAAACACCAAGTGAAAATGTTTGTTTGATTGTAAACGAAGCTTTATGTGCGCATCTAGTCACCCGGTAAACTTTGGTGTTTTCAACAAATATTCATTAAAATTGATATTTCTTGTGTCTGAAACTTCTTGAGAACTACGAATATTTAAAAAATTTAGTATTTTTGCAGCCGTATAACTTAAATAATAATTTTAATTTGGTATAGAGACCAATTTATTCTTAAAGCCCTTAAATGCGTACCAAGGTATACTGGTACGTGTACGTGTTTTATATGGGAATGTGATCATTGTAAGTAAATTTTTTTTCAGTTTTTAGTAGACTCGTATAAACAAAGAATAGTATTAATTTCTTGCTTGAGCACCGTCTTTTTCAAATTAACTCCATCTCTAATGCGTTTGGTAAAATGTTAGATCTAATATTTGTTAATGAACCATCAGATTTTTCGATATTGCGACATACACCAATCTCTAATCTTGAGGATCAATATCACCCAACTGTTGAGATACACTTTTTTATCAATCTCCCATTCAACAGAACAAAAAAACTCAACAACAGAAAATGTTTCGTTTTAAATCAACCGATCACAGCAAACTTAATTTTCAATTGTCACAGATTGACTGGTTAGATGAATTACACGTTTTTGGCGATGATTTGGACAGTTGTGTTATGAAGTTTTGCCAACTTCTTTATCAATGTTTTTCGTATTCAGTGCCTTTGGTAAAACCAATTTGTTATTATGGTCCACCTTGGAACACAAAATATCTTACAAGACTTAAAAATAAAAAAAGTAAACTGTATAAAATTTTTAAAATAAACAGTTCAACAATAAATTATTCCAAATATTCCTTAGCACGATCTGAATACACGATCGCTAATCAAATAGCTTATAATGCATATTAAAATAAAGTTAAAAATAATAAAATAAATAAAAATTACCCTAAATCATTTTATAAATTTGTTAACTCTAAACGACGAGCAGCTGATTGTCCTACCATTATGAAGTTTGATGACATTGAATCGTCAGATGATAATTTAATAAGTAATTTGTTTGCTGATTTTTTTGCGTCAACTTACTCATCATCTACATTTAATGCGAATGATCAGTATTCATACTCTATCCCTGAATCCAATAACTTTAATATAGCCGTAATAGATCATCTAACTGTCTCAAAGTATATGGAAAACATGAAACTGTCGTATGTTCCAGGCCCTGATTTGGTTCCTAGTAGGATTTTAAAGCATTTCCATCATTTATTAAATACTCCGTTAACATACATTTTTAATAAATCACTAAAACTTGGGCATTTTCCAACTATTTGGAAAGAAGTGTTTATTATACCTCTACTTAAATCTGGATCAAAAGCTGATATCTCAAATTACAGAGGAATTGCTTAACGCAGTGTTATACCAAAACTGTTTGAAAAACTTTTATATGATACACTATCACATCAGGCGTTATCTGTTTTATCTCCATTCCAACATGGTTTGTCTAAATCACGATCAACAATCACAAATCTTCTAGAATTTAGAACTTAAGTTACCGAAGGATTTATAGCTGGCAAACAAACCGACGTCATTTACATTGATTTTAGTAAAGCGTTCGATAAAGTAAATCATAACTTACTCGTTCATAAGCTTAACCGATTTGGATTTCGCACTTCGATAATGAAATGGATTGAGTCTTATTTAACGAATAGAAAGCAATGTGTAAAGTTCCGTAACACGTATTCTAATAACATAGATGTATTATCTGGAGTGCCTCAGAGCAGTCATCTTGGGCCGCTTTTATTTACTCTATTTATAAATGATCTTCCTTCTGTTGTGAAAATTTCAACACACTGATGTATGCAGACGATGTTAAAATGTTTATTACATTCAACAACATTGATCAGCAAATACTTCTGCAAGATGATATTAATTTCTTGACATTTTGGTGTAGTGATAACTTAATGGAACTAAATGTAAAAAAATGTAAAAAAATGTAAATGTATGATATTCTCAAGAACGTCACCAAATAATGGCTTATATACTATGAATGCTTCTTTACTTGAATTGGTTGATTCCATCAATGATTTAGGAGTACATTTTGATAGAAAGTTGGATTTCAAGAATCACATCACGTTAACTACTAACAAAGCTACTGGTGTCCTTGAATAAATAAAAAGGTGGTCTAAAGAGTTTTCAGATCCTTATGTTACCAAGCAACTGTTTACTACTTTGGTTCGACCGATTCTTGAATATGGATCGGTGATATGGGATCCACAGTACTCAGTTCACTCTAACAAAATCGAGTCAGTTCAAATCGAGTTTTTATTATTCTGTCTTCGCGGATTGGGTTGGAACGCTCACATGAGGTTGACTCCTATGTTAACCGTCTGGCACTTAATAGGTTACCAACTTTAAGAAGTCGTCGGAAAATGTTAAATGTTTTTTTTTTCTTCTTAAGCTAATAAACGGAAGCGTCAATTCTCATTACCTTATGGGAAAAAATAAATCTGAACGTACATGTTCGTCTATCAATACATTATAGCATTCTGAGTATTAAATATTATACTACAAACTTTGCTCAGTTTGATCCATTTCGTAGAGTCTGTGATGGTTTCAATAAGTTATATAAATATATTGACAATATGTAATTGATTATATGTAATTGCTAAAGCTTGTAATTTTATATTTACTAAATTTTTCAATTTGAAATAGTCTGTAAGGATTTTTCCATAGACTTAAGAAAATAAATAAATAAAAATAAAAAAATAAAACATAAACGTAAACAATTAACTTCATGAAATAGAGAAGCATTAAGAACTTTTTAGCAGATCCTACACAGTGGACGGTTAATGATTGACCCTTCATAATAAAGGGTGTTGGACCACCAACCAAAACGCAAGATGTCAGTTGTAAATTAAACAAACAAAAATCAGAAAGTTATCTAAATATTTTAAATTTTCTGATAATGGCAATATACTCATCGTACGATGGAAAGACAATAACGTAGTCACCTTAGGAACTAATTTTGACAAAAATGAAATTGGAACGTGAAAGCGTTATGTAAGAGGAGAAGGCACCATGCAGATACCCAACCAAAAGTATTTCAACATTACAATGAAGGCATGGATGGTTTAGACAAAATGGACTAGTTAATTGCTGTTTATCGGTCACGTATAAGACAACGTAAGTGGTGCAGACCAATTTTCGCATATCTGTAAGAGGCTACAGACCGTCGATTTTCAATGCTGTCAATCGATATGACGGTAGAAATCATATTATATACTACTCCAAAACGGATAAAAGATGTGCAAACTGCAGTAACAAGTCTAATTTTATGTGCAACAAGGGCCTTCACCCAAAAGAATGTTTAAAAAAATTAAAAAAAAAAAAATGTATTCAAATAAAACTTCTAAAAATTATTTTAATAGTTGTTTTAAATTACGTGTTCAAAAAGAATTTGCTTCAAAAGTACTTAGGGTACTTCATGCACTAATGGGTTATTATCTGTTTTTTACGTACTGGTTTTACTCGTCTATTGTACGAAGTCACATCAAAAAAACTGTACGACAGCAAAGACTATAGAAGACTTTTCAACAGTTGAAATTCATTTTAACAGCAGTAGCGAAAGCAAGAATTAAATCGTACTTTATTCTTCAAATAGAAAATCAAAAATAGTTTACACATTTAAAAAATTATAAATACATCACTTTTTACGGCCATTTCACCAAGTTCGGTTATATTTAACTGTCAAAACATATTGGTAACCGGAACTTTAATTGAAAGTAAGTTTTAACCGAACTTGGTGAAAATAACCGTTAATTATGATAAAAGGCTTTCTGGTTTAGGAAGTACATTTCAGTATAAATTTTATAAAACTAAATAATTTGCTATAAATTATTCTACCATCCATTGTTATACCCTTCGCCACAGGTGGAAAAGGGTATATATAAGTTTGTCATTCCGTTTGTAATTTCTACAATATTGATATCAGACCCTATAAAGTATATATATATTCTGGGTCCTTATGAGGAGAGAAGTTGATTTAACGATATCCGTCCGTCTGTCCGTCTTACGTTTGATATGTGTTTTCCGGAGACTCCAGACCTGATAGTGGCTAGGTTATTTTATATTTATGTCACATATAGTCCACCATTTCTTGCTATTGAAATTCAGCCAGATCGGTCCAACAATGGCTAAGATATCACCAAAAAACCAAGACTGCCTCTAATTTGTCCAAACACTCCCTTGTGGTTGTTGTATTTTTATTACTTTTTGAAAATAAATAAAAATTTATACATATTTTATTTTCAAAAATATTTGACCATAATAACGACCATATAAAATTAAAAATAAAACAAAATACATGTTTTCATTTAAAAAATTTAGTGCGTGTTTTTTTTAAAGAAAAATAATTTAATAAAAGTTCGCTGCAAACTAAGAGAGACAAAAGCAAATGATTCTATTTTTTAAATGAAATCCTTGGAGGAATAATATGCAAGTCAACTGAGATGCTTTGTATGTTTGCGATGTCGAATGTATTTTTCACACCATTTGTTGTTGTTTGTGCATATAAATCTACATCACTATTTCATTTGTATCTGTAAGACTTAGTGTGTGTTTCATATTCAGGTACTTTTTATATTCAGTTCTCTTTGCGATACAAAAGCCTTCAAGCTCAGGTGTTAACGAAGTCAACACGGATCATCATGCAGTCATGTGAGTTATTTAGTTGATGCACAAACAAATGTGCCATAAAACAGCAAAACAACAATAACGAAATGAAAGCAACAACTGCAATAACAAAACAAATATATATATTCAGGCGACACAAAAACAATTGTAAATTAAAAGTAACAACAAGACAGGATGAAATATAAACTCTTGAAAATGTAAAAAAGACAATAAAAACTTTAGTTTTAAAATATGATACAGGAAAGGAAACCATGTCGGTAGTTACGGGTATCAAATAAGTTTAAATCAGGATCCTTTGAGTCCTTATATGAACTGCCTTGTTTTAAACCCAATACCAAAATAAGCAGAATTTCAGTTCAAAGTAATGTAAATTTAAATTAAAGAAAACAAGACATATTAATATAAGGCGTGCTATCAATTTATTTCCAATATCCGTAGTAACTAAAGGATATCTATTGATAGTTACATTATCTGATTCATGCTATAGACTATCCAAACTAGATACAATGACTTATATTGGCTACAACTTGTATGATGAATAACAATCGTCAATGTGGAAGGATATTCATAAAATGTGTACAATCTACGTAACTATAGTTCTTGTAGTTGCTATTGTCGTCATCCATGTCGTTTTTATTTCAAGTACCTTAAGGGCTTTAAACTGAAACTGAAATATATTTTAACAAACACACACACAAATAAAAACTGTTATTTGCCGGTCTGTTATTTTATTTCCGTTTTTAAGACCTGCACCCTACAAAGTAACACAAAGATATAACAAAATGTGCAGGGAAGTCGTTTGTAATAATCAAATTCAAAGTATAAACTTACTTAACAGGAGTTAAGGACGGGTAGGCCATTAACTTAGATAATTAACTAAATGGACGGTTATAAAAAGTGAGCCATAAAACACAAACACACAATTCCAGCGAAAACTTATCTTTGGTCCAACAATTTTTTTTTTTCAATTACTATTTCGGTAAAACTGAAAATCGGAAAAAGTACGTGAAAAATATTAAAGCTTTTCAAAAAAATAGCAGCATAAGGAAGACTTGAACATTGAAAGAAAACCTTTGCCCATGATCTGTAACTCTCACATCAAGTAACTTTTCGATTGAATTGTGTGAAGTCAAACAAAAATTCCATATGTGACAGCGCATAGAGAAAGGGACCAGTAAGGTAAAGGGAACAGTAAAAACCAACTACTCAAAACAAGAGGTAGGGATGACCTACGCGCGTTTTCAAGGTTGAGGTGTGTCGCTTTCAAATGAGACCAATACTATCACGCTCAGTGATGGTACACCAAAGATACACGTATTTAAATATTTAAAATGGCAAAACCCTTAGGACCTTTTCATTTTTTCGCGTCACATTTATTGAAAAAAACTTCTATTTTTCTCACTTAACTGTGTCTGTAACATTTTTGGCAAATACTAAAGGCGACCGTACACGACATGTTTTTGTCATCTGACATGTCAAATTTCCCACTGCAAAATACATACGTGGCGTGTGTGTTACTTTTTAAACTTTGCTTCTGTAAAAGTCAGATGCAAAGTCATGTGACAAAATTGCAATTAGAGCGTGCTCTATTTTCTTCTGACAAACCATCTGACATCAGAAACCTATGCCGAGAAGAAACCGGCTGAAGTTAGTTTTTTACAATACCGAGATAGGTATGATCATCCCACTATAGAATAGAATTATGTAAATATATATGTATATATAAACCGTTTCATTCTAATATCCTAAATTGGTATCTTTGAATTAAAAGAAAAATATGTACTGTAAAACAGCAATTTTGACAGTCATGCACAATTCCATGTGACTTGAAAAGTTGACAAGTCAGATGTAAAAAACATGTCGTCTACATGCACTTTAGGAAATTACTCGCTAACTTACAAAAAAAAGTGTGTCTGTAACATTTTTGTGAGAAAAGTTCCCGCTTTGAACTGTTAAATAAACTCACGAATAAAAATGGGGAGAGAATAATTGTTAACACTAAAAAACAATTAAAAATGCAAAATACAAAGAATAATAATAAAAATAAAAAGAAGTGTACACTTTGATGTCACCACTAACTGCGGAAACGGGTCGACCGATTTAAGCGAAAACTATCTCGGTACTTTGGGGATAGTCTGTAGATGGTTGATGTAAAGTTAGCACGAGATTGGCCCTGTGGTCCCGGATATATTGTATTTAGATTTTCCTATATATTATTCCCATCTAAATATCAACAAAATGCCTTTCATTTTTCATATTATGTTTTTTTATTGTCACTTAAAAAGTTACCCAACCATGTATCGTAATGCCTTACGAGCATTATAGCTTTCGGAATAAAATAGGGCAACTCGGGTAAAAGCTCCCCCTCCCAATATCTTCTTAACTTATCAAGCGATTTTCTTGAAATTTCGCAGCCAAATAGTGCAACATCTAGAAGGAACTATAGCCTATAATTCATATTATTCAGGGCGTGAAATAGGGCAAGAGGTGCAAACGCTGCCCCTTCCTATATCTTCTTAATTTATCAACCGGTATTCTTTAAATTTGGCTTGCAGATACTGTAATATCTAAAGTTACTTTAAGATATACTTTTTTTGCAAATTCCAACAATTAGGGCGTGAAATAAGGCAAAAGGGGTAAAAGATCCATCTACCCATGTCTTCTTAATTAATTAGCCGATGATAGTTTCAAGTCTTGAAGAAATTTAAGTCTAAATATTTTAAAGCAAAACGGGTAAATGCACCCTCATCCTATCTATACCTTCTTAATTAATTAAACAATTTTTTTGTATTGCTTTAAAAAATTTTATTCTCCGTTTATTCTACTTCTGCTTTGCAATGGTACACGATTGGTCGTTACAAAATTGATGAAAAACGTTATCGAAACTACCATTTTGAATATTAAATTCCGAGACGTTTAATTTCCTATTAGATTGGTATTGCAATGACGATCAATAAATCGCAAGGCCAAACGATGTCTGTTTGCGGCTTAGATTTGGGCACACCATGTTATTCACACGGACAATTATACGTGGCATATTCTCGCTTCGGTAAGCCATCGAGTTTATTTGTGTTGAATTAAGACAGACTGACAAAAAATATCGTACACGCATTTGCTCTCCGTAATAAAAATTGATTATCCCAGTTTGATTTTTATACTTCAGGATAAAAAATACATCACTTTTTTATGTTTAACTTTTGAAGGGGTCGACCCCTAACCGCGAAAATAACGTAAGCGCCAAAAATGAAATTTTACAGGAGAGAGCTTCTTTATTTTATTTCATATAAATTTTGTATGAAATTTGTCGCTTACAATAAAATTGTTATTGCTATAAAATCGTAACGGTACCTTTTGTGACCATGAAATTTTAGGAGATTATGCAAGTGTTGCCAATAAAGTCATTTATTAAAAAAAACAAAATTGAAAATCATGTCGCTTACGTTATTTTCGCGGTTAGGGCTCGATGTAACGAAAAGAAATAAAGAAATAAATAGCTATTCTATTTTTTTATCGCCGATCATGGTATAAAGCGCTTTATACATCTTTCTTTCACTAGAATTAAGTTATATGGCAAAACGATGTTTGCCGGGACAGCTATTAATAATAATATTTTGTTTTTGGCACATTTTTTTATTGTTTAATTATTTTGCTTTTAACATTTCTATAAAATAAACAAAGGTTTTCAAAGTTCGTTTGCAATCAACAAACATTAAAGTCGAACTTAACATTATTTGGTATAGCTGGCGGTTGTATTTTCGCCGCCGTCGTTGAAAAATTTAAAATTTTAGTAAATTTGGTCGCCGTCAACGATATGTGTTACTGGCGTTCTCAACGTCTGCAATGTTACATCGGCTTCGAGTGCAATGTTATGACATATATAACGTAACGGCGTAATCTCTTTTGAGCTACAGACACACTTTTTTCTCACTTTTCGAGAAATGATGGAATATATTTGTTGCACATCATTTCGGTGCGAGAAGTTCTCACTATAAATACGGAACATGGGTACTGGATCAGGAAGAAAAATCGTCTAACAGATATTGGCAAGGCAAAAAAAAGTCGAACAACTCCTTCGAAGAGCACCGAACACTTCTATCAGAAAAGCAGCCCGTAAAGTTAATGCTCTGATTCATTTGTGCGCAGAGCCAACGATAATGCTGGGTGGAAGTTGTATAAAGTTCTAGATCGCAATGCGGTAAAGAACTTGGAACAAAAGAACGAGCGAAAAATTTAAAGAAGAAATTAAAAATTGTCTCTAATCACCAAACTAATAGAATCAAGCAATCAGTTTGTTGATTTTGCACCTATTAACAAAATGTAACATATATAATTACATAGTTTACTAAAAATTGTAAAAATTTAAAATTTTGAATATTTTTTTTTTAATAAATGATATTTTTAATTGGAATTAAAAACATGATCAAAAAACTTTGCCGTTGGCAATTGATTTAATTAAATATAGCTCAGGTTTTGACAATTCTCAACAACAATTCTACAAGTTTAAATTATTTTATTTTAAATAAAAAAAATCAATAAAGATTTTTTGTTATTTAATTAATATTTCAATTAAAAATTTTATTTCAAAACAACAAAAATTTTAATCAAATCAAAATTATATTTTTTATTTTCTATCAACTAAAAAATAATAGATTCAATTATCGCATTTAGTAATTCAATTAAAATACTTTTTAAGCCATTTTTTTAATTTTTTCTTAACCTTTATGTGCTCGGTAGCCTACATTTGTAGAATTTTTGCAAAAAAAGTTGAATAAAAAAATAATTTCCACAACAGCAGGGTCCGAAATTTTCAGTAGCTTCCTTAAAATCAATTCTTAGCAGTTTTCGCCACAAACACGTTACAAAAATAATTTAAGGCTCCCCCCCGGACCCTATTTTTCAAAATGACCATCACCTGGCCGGTAGTCTACAAATGTAGACACCATATAAAATGTATTGAAATTCACATCACTCTTACTAAACTCAATTTTTTTTTAATGCGGCATGTCAAACATGTCATTTAGTATTATTTTTTACCTTTTGATTTCTTGTTCACGTTTGTGTATGCATCAGTGATGCCAACAGTAGGGAATCTTCCCTTTTTGTAGGGATTTTTTTCGGAAAATTTCAAGCGTAGGTAAAAAAGGACAGATTTTTAGTTTTAAAGCAAATGAGGGAATTTTCAAAATATTATCTAATTTTCAATATATTGTGTAAAAATACGGAAATATTCGTATTATTTTTATTTATAAATTGAAATTGTTCATATACAATGAGCATTTAAGTGCAAATGTATTATTTTTTAACAGAAACCTTATACTACGACTACTTACAGCATGGCCCAATATTCGGGTTCGCATTTGCGAACTATTCTCTCTCACAATCGCTAAAATATATGCGAATATTTAAAGTGAATATTTAATAAAAATATATAATTGTAACTTCTAAACTAAGAAAACTCAAAAAATACACTTTCGAATTTTAAAAAAAATTTTAATGAAAACTTTTAAGGATACGGAAGGTAATATTTTTAGAAGGAAATATTCTTAATACAGTCAAATCCCGATAATTCGTACCTCGATAAATCGTAATTCCCGATAATTCGTAATAAACTCTCGGTCCCTTGAAAAAATCTCGTTAATTCGTAAAATTTCCATACATTTTGGTCCCCTCGCTAATTCGTAATTTTTTTTCAAATAAAATCTTCTTTACCTCTTTTAAATTGTAATTGCTTGCTAACTACCACTTATAATTCGTAATAAAAACAACAAAAACATGGAAAGAATGATTTTTTGTTTACCACTATTTTATTTCTGCGTGGGCTTTTGTTTGTGTGAGGATTTATTTTCTTAAGATCAGTTTGTTACATGAATAATTTTTATGTATGTAGGTATGTATAATTTTTATATATTTTATTTTTAACAATTGTTTTTTATGTTTTTTGTATCGTTTTAGTAAATAAATTGAAATACCCCGTTTATTCGTATTTATTTTCTTTTAACCCCGTTAAATCGAAACCCCGCTAAATCGAAAACCCCTATAATTCGTAAGAAATAGCCGGTCCCTTGCGATTACGAATTATCGGGACTCTACTGTATATATATTTTTTTTTTAAATTCTACTGAAACTTATTTAGTACCCCAAGTTTGCTTAAAATTATAAGATACTTATAGCCTATTTCCGATGTGCGAAAGAAATTCGAATTTGTTTTTGTTTTAAATGTAATTGTACGAAAGAAAGAACTCTTTCGCATATGGAGGGCTAAGAGCTGAAGCGAACCAAGTCAAAAATGAAAATTCGATAATATTTTGAGTTTGAGTAAGTGAACCTCCATTAATTTCTGGAGCCATTGACATGGGTTTATTACCGTTACCTTTGGAACGAAAAATTTTTTGATTTAGTCCGTTACAGAACTCGATTGAGTTAAACTTTGCGAAGAATTTCACACCAGTTTTGAAATACATACATGCATTTTATTTTATGACTTGGTTCGGTTCAGCTTTGAACCCTCCATATAGGAAATAGGCAGTGTTATTAAAAAAAAAAGATATTTGAAATAAGTATTCTTGAAATATGTAAAGTTCTTTAACAAGGAAAAAAGATAAGGAATTGAAAAATCACATACTAAATTTGACTATGTTTTTTCCTTAGATTAAGGATATATAGCGGTGTTTTTGCACAAATTTAAATTTGTCACAGTGTTATTTTTGAAATTGAATTTTTATATGTGCGTGTATAGCATTTACTTATTTATTTTGGTTTTTTTCTTGTTGTTAATAAATGCTTATATTATAATGTTTACAAAATGTAAACAAAATATATATTTACATATATATATATATTTGTATTGTAGGAAAATAAGGGATTTTTTTAGAAACGTAGTGATTTTCTTAAATTTCTCCTGGCATAACTGGTATGCATGCTAGTGCTTGCATATTTTACTTTATTAGATTTTATAAATATGTATTAAAGCATACAACTCTGCTTGCTAGTGTTTTTTTTTTCATATGTGGACATTGTTTTCCATACAATTACATATTTGCTACAAATATAGACTTTCGACCGCCAACGTAAGTTTACAATCCCGAGCACATAAAGGTTAAAGGTATGATTTTTCCACAAGCCAATTACTGTTTTCCTACAATAAAAGACAAATAAAAGGGTACAAACAATTCGTTATCGTCCACAAAAGGCCTCTTATTTATTCAACTAAATACTTGTTCGAGCTGAATTTTATTTCACATTTTAATTGTTGTAGTATGTATTTTTAATTTGACCCAAATAAAAACTGAAAAAAAAAAATAAAAATAACAATGTATAAATTCTAAAAGAAAATTGTTCTTCGCTAACAAAAGCAACAAGAATGGAATGAAAAATATATTGCAAAAAAGAAAAAAAAAATAATAGTATTTTACATTCATTTTCAGTTTGCTGTTTATTGTTGTTGTTGTTGGACTTTGTTGTTAACATGTGTGTAAATTAAAAATGTAACAACACCAACTCCTACAACAATGTAGTGGTGGTGCTGCATACGATACAGTTAAACATTTCCTTCAATGTAATAAATACTTGTTTGTTAAAACAGGATATTCGGAAATAAATAAAAACACAAAATAAATATTTAAAAAATTCTTTACACATTGCCCAAAAAATACATACATTATCATATATATACTTACGTCGTGTACTGTAAACGACATACACAAGTACCTTTTGCTATGAAAATTTGCTTAAAACAATACAAATGAAATGGATTTTTTTTGTTAGCCATGTGATAGAAACCATATTGGAATTAGTTGAAATATCTTTGAAATCTCTACAAAAATAGACAAAAACTAATATGTCAGTTACGTTAAATGGAGCATGGAAATGATTGAAAATAGTTGAGTAGAAAACTTCTAGAAAACAAGAAAAAAAAACCAATAAAATAATAGGTGTGTTCGTTTACTTTACTAGCAGAAGCTTTCCACAAGAAAGTTAATATAATATAAACAAAAATTTTCCCCCAATTACCCAAGAAAATAAAAAGTATATGAACGCTTTACCAATAAGAACTAGCAAGTTAAGAATTTCGAAAGTATTCAGTTGTTAGATGCGAGATTATTTCTTTCTTAATTTAATTGTTCTGAACTATATTTTATGTTATTGAAAAACTTTTAATTTAAAAATTATTAGAGATGTAACGATACGCCTTTTTGCCGATACGATACACAGTAAGATATATCGGCGATACTGATACCGATACGAATATTAAATTTAAATTCAAGGTTAAATTAACAAAACTCAAGTAAAGCAATTTCTTTTTTATACAAAATTACAGTGCTAAAGATTTCACAAGGGAACAAATTTTGAACTTTTTTTGTGCGGTCTGGAATTTGATTGCAAATGTTTACTAATTTGAGGTTGCGGATTTCAAATCTAATCTCCATTTTTCTCTGTCAGATCTACTTTTCGAGATATACAGTTATTTGTTATTTACCTGAAATTTTCGAGCTTTGTATTAAACGTAAAAATTGTGCATATGGGCATTTCCGTCAAAAGGTCCACCGTGCCCGAAAATTTAAAAGTTATTAAAAGCTGATTATTTTGGCTGTAGGAAAAATCGCCCAAAGAAAAATGGCCCAAAAAAAATAATGAAAAATCGCCCAAAAAAATTCCATGTAAAATTGGGCCTGAATTCATATGAAAAGTGATCAAAATTTGTGGGCTATTTTTCGTTATTATTAAGTGATTTTTCGTCTTTTCAAAAATATTATATGAAAAATAGCCAATTTTTTCGGGTCATCTTTAATTTTTAAAATTTCTTCCAAATCTTACATACTATTTGTCTAAATCATTCATTATCATTATACGTTTCCTTCATGTTATTTGTGAAAATAACTATGACACTCCAAAAGTGTCACAGTGTCCATGGACTTTATGACACTTTTAAGTGTCATAATGCCTATCAGAGCAGTGTCATAAAGTCCGTGGACGTTATGTCACTTTGTAGAGTGTCATAATGTCCACAACATACTTACAAACTCGAAAGCATGGCCGGCCTTCGGCCGGGAGCAAGGATTTTCTCCTCTATGGTATAACAAAGACCGGCTTCGCTAACTGAAGCTACCTTGCGAAGTCGGCCTTCGTTCGGAAACAAATCAGATTTTAGAAGCTTTACTTAGAGAAGCCGGTACTTGGTATACCATAAAGGAAAAAATTATTGCGCCCGCCCGAGGCCGTCTGCGCAGAGAAGCGTTAGTTAGCGAAGCCGGTCTTTGTTATACCATAGAGGAGAAAATCCTTTGGCCCGGCCGAAGGCCGGCTATGCAGAGTAGCTTTAGTTAGCGAAGCCGGTTTTTGTTTTGGTAAAATAAGTTTCTTTAAAAATAGTTGGTTTTTTGCTAATTAGGTTTTTTTTTTTTATTTTTTTTGGAAAATTCGTTTTTGCTTTTTGGGTAATTTTTAATTTTTTTGGGCCATTTTTTTTGTTTTGTTTTGGCAAAATTTCATATTTAACTGTTTGGGTAATTTTTCATGTTCTTTTGGGCGATTCTTCATTTGGGCGATTTTTCATTTTTTTTGGGCCATTTTTCTTTGGGCGATATTTTCACAGCCGATTATTTTACGATATTTTTATAGAGAAATATTAAGATTTTGCTAATTTTATAAATTAACTCATAAATTTGTTCACTCAGATGAACAATCAAACTGCAAAGTTGTGCAAACGTAATTTCTTATATGTGAGAATGTTTTATTGTATGCTTTCTTTAATATTTATCTTTCTTAAAAGAGGTGATATTTGATAAAAATTATTCCAAAAAAATTATCTTACATGGTCCGTAATCTAAGGAAGAGTTCAAAGAGAAATATGTTATTCGGATGAACGGTAAATTTTTGTTTTATTTTGATCATTATTCAGTTAAATTATTACGGAAAAAATTTTACGTTCGAAATGTCACGTATCGACCTAGATTTTGGCTTCAAAAAAGAAAATACAGAAGATTTTGGAATCAAACCAAGATATTTTAATGTTACATTGCTACGCAAAATTCTCAAAGTAGTTTGACTAAAAAATTGTGCCAGGTTTCGCTGAATTACGCTTTTTTATACATGGCCAAAAAAACTACTTCTATTTTTTTCACGGTCGAACCGCTACTTCTTTTGCCATTATCTTCGACCTAGAATCGCGCCCTCCATAAACTTGAGCATAGATAACAGTGCTTTCTTAGTGCTATAATTTAGGGGTTAAGAAAACGTTAAAATATTTTTTGCTTAAAATGTTATTGCATTTTTGATGCGTACGACTGTCACGTTCAACACTTTGGAATTACCCATATACAATAGATTTCATTATTCTTTAAACCCTTAAATCTTTCAATCAGTCATTCAGCTAAGTAAGTCGCCAATTTTTTTGACTCTGAACTTTTCTGCATCTCAGTTTATTCTTTTTCGAAAAATATTCGAAGACGGTTAACTAGAAAAATAGCGTCAGACAATGTACTAGTGGCATTGCTTGTTGATTTTGTGCTCTCTTTGGAGTAATTCTAAATTTGTAGCTAAAAAATTTGTATTTTCGCAAAAATCATTAAAATAAAGCAGAAAATTCGTAAAGCGTACAAAAACATACTAGTTTTATCAATGAGAGAAAGTTTTACTATAATGGTGCCAAGCAAAATGGTTAAAGCTGCAGGCGCATACCAATCGTTCAATGCCTTTAGATATCAGTCCAAAAAGTAGTAGTGTACAATTGTATTGACAAGTTACGTAGCAAAAGCGTAGAATGCATATATGTATCGAACGTATGATCTAGGATTACTTTCTATCTTAACATGCGACTTGAAAAAATGACTCCAGTTTAAGAATTTAAAGAAACAATTTCTTATTCTGTTTAATTTTATGCTCTTCTAAAATAAGCATTGCATATAAAATTGTATGTTCAAGAAAACTATAAAAAAATATTGTCGTATCTTCAGTAAATCTAGCCGATACCGATATATCGGCAACTCCAAAGTATCACCGATGTATCGGTATCGGTATTCGTTAGAACTAAGTCTTCAACTTCAGGCAAAAATTTTTAAGCCCATAATTAAAACGTCGGCAGTAACTTCAAATTCGCTCTCATTTCTTTCGTTTTCTTTTGTTCATATTTTTCTTTGTTTACAAAATGTATGAAATTGAATGAAAGTATGGTAGCATTGTTAAGAGAATAATTGTATTTATGTGAGAGCATTAGAAAAAAGTCCTCAAAATAAAATTGATTTTATTTCTCGACCGCATTCTCTGGCATAATTTTATGTCAAACTGTATGAAAAACATCGTTCAGCCCCAGTTCTGTTTCATCATTAAAACAATTTTTTACACATTTTTTGTCTCTAAAATTTGTAAGCTCTTTTCTCTTTCTCTCGAAATCTGAGATTTTTTCAATCAAATTTGAAATATCGTGTGGCGCTTAAATTCAAATTGGATATTCGTATTCGGCGAATTCTGGCGTAGATATTTGCATTTTGTATTCGCTAATATTAAAAAATAATATTCGTAACATCACTATTGGACAGCTATTCATAATTATTTTATATGCTAATTTTATTACTTATACGTACCGAATACCTTAGTATCACCAAAAATATTTAGGTATTCGGCACGTATTAGTAACATAACACTGCGCAGATGTTCTTCATACGTACAAAACAATTATGTTAATTTGACCAATCACCGGCCCTATGCGCATATAAGGACACTTGTTCAACTGATGGCAACGCTAAGAAAACCGTTGTGCTTCTCAACGTAAGAACAAATATCTCATCTAAAAGCTAACAATAAATTGTGGCAAAGCGTACAAGGTGCGGTAGAAAAAACAAGTGTTGTTTATATGATTTTTTATTACAGATTAAAATTTGGTTCGCTTTGTTGATTTACAAATTGTTATTTTTTGTCTAAAGTGGCTTAAAATAAATGAATGTAAATTATTTGTTGTCTAAGAAGTGTATTAATGATTTTTAAATAGCTAAGTTAAAGTAAAGTATGATTTAGTTATAGGCTTATTGTATGTATGAATTTGTAAAGCTGTCCCCAATAGGGGACAATGGGCGTTACAAAATAAATAGTTTTTTTATATTTTTCAATATGTGATATATGACCCATCGCAATATTTTTAGAAGCCAACATGATATTTTAATTGTGCCAGCTGATACCGCTTTAAAAGTTGTTTTTTTTTAGAGTGACACAAATTTGAGTTGGCATTACTGCATTATTAAAGCACCCATTTAACAGCTGATATTTGGTTTTTGTTTAGTTTGCTTTGAACTTTTATTATGAATCGACTTACATCAAAGCAACACGTGCAAATTGTTGAAATTTTTAATCAAGATAATTCGGCGAATAGGCTGAAGCACAGAGATATAGATTTTGAATTTCCATTCAAAATTTTATTTTCCGATGAAGCCCATTTCTGGTTGAATGTGGACGTATGTAAATAAACAGAATTGTCGCATTTGAAGTAAAGAGAATCCAGAAGCTTTTGTCGAAACACCATAACATCCACAGAAAATAACTGTTTGATGCGCTTTATGGGCTGGCGGAGGCATTGGCCCATATGTTTTCGAAAAGGAAGGGTCAGAATGCGAAAAGTTGTTGCAAATTGGTGTTTGGCGCCTTCTGCGCGCCGTGGCGGCCGCATGGCAGAAAATATATTCAATCATTAATTTCATAAAATTATCTTTCCAATAAAGCCCGTTTCACTGATATTAAAAAATATATTTCCTTGTTTTATTATGATTTAAACTTGTGCCACTCTATAAAAAACAGCCTTTATAGGCGATGTAAACGAAGGAAATGAAGAATAATTATTCACCCCTGTCGTGAATAAAAAGTGAACAGTTTTTTCTCGGAAAATTTTGCTTTTCCCCACATATTTTATGCCGAACGATGAGATAAGAGAATTAAGCATGCGTCTAGAACAAAAATCATAGTTCTAGTTTAGTTTGGAATGACAGTCTAGTTTTGAAAATTTACAAGGTAGAAAAAAAAATATCAGGGTATCTTAAGAAACGTAAAAATATGGTGAAAGACTCGAAAAGAAAATGTTGAGTTTAATATACCAATATTATTAATAAGTTATAACCAAGGATTGCCAGGTTTCGACCAATCCATTATAGGAATGAAGTGTTGGTGGCGTGCTCTTACGTATTTTGTAGAGATTTGGCACTAAGTAACGATATGCGGTGATATGTTTTGTTAAGTAGAGTTGTTTATAAAACTTCTATGGATGAATTGTTGTTTTCAAAAAATAGGGCCTATTCGCAGCTTTCAATTTAAAGGAAACAACCAAGTTGTGATGCATTAGCCGACGCTGATCATTAAAATAATATCAATAATCCTGAACGGATAGCAAATCAGTTGCGCTTTGTTGTTTGACATTGTAAGTACTGATGGAGATGCGAACTGTGCACAAAAAAACTTTGTGTTGAACGAAATTGGTTTGATTCTTTTTTTATTAGCTCTTAACTCAACAATTTATTTCATTTAAATGTGCTGTGTTTAAAAAATATTAAATCGTAACAGCTATTTGTTCTAGTTAAAACCACTTCTTTAAACATAGGAATGTTAACCTGCTGGCCAACGCTTAAAATTTAAAGGTTTGCTTTTCATATTTCATATATGGTTGTGGTAGTAAGATTTTGGCTCGAAGTTCTTTACATTTTTTAACTAGACTATTTGTTAAGTTTTCGCTGCTGCTAGTTTTTTAGACATTGGTTATTCACAATAAATTTACCAAGTCTTTTTTACAAAAAAAAAAAAAAAATGATCAGTATTCTGCGCCATCCTGTATTTACTTTACTAATAGTTTGATTATGTATGAACATTAGACCTGGCGTTTAAAACATTTTTTTTGAAATTTTTGAATGAAAAAAATTATATAGCAAATATTCAGGCTGATTGGCTGGTGCTAACCCGTGCCATAATAAGGTCAAAGGTCAAAATTTAAAAAAGCCACGAAAGTACTGTTTTTTGCAATTTATTATTTTTTTTGTTATAAGAAATACTATAAATTTATTTTTTATTAAATAGACTTATTATTTTTTTTTTAATCAATGAACATTTTATTAGGCTGGGAAGTCCTTACGGTATCCCTCTTGTGTGTTAGGCATCTGTTAAAGTTAGTTATTAGTTTGACTTTTCTTTCGGATGCATCATTCACGACAGTGATGCATTTGTTGATATGTTCCCCTTATTAAAATGCTTCGCTCTTAGGCCAATTTGACGGATCAAAGCGTAAGAAATCCAAAGAAATTGTCAAGCGAGAAAAATTTGTTTGCTTTGGTAGTCACAAAAGAGCTTAAACCCTGGGGTGTAAATAATTGGAAATCATCAACGGTTAACATGATCACCGATATGATTTTCTTTATGGGACTCTATTTGCCACGCAATAACCATATTTTCCTTTATTTCAGAGTCTACACGCAGAGAAAAAACATGTTTAAAAATGGTCACCTCCAATAATACTATGTTTAAAGAAAATGTTAACCATATTATGTTTAATTTAACCATATTTTTGTCACCGACAACCATGGTATGGTTAAATTGGTCCCCTATCAAGAAGCCACAACCATATTATGGTTGCCTCTAAGCATGTTATGGTTAAATATGACAATAATTTGTTTTTATATTGACAATAGTGTTTTCCTCTTTTTCAAGAGCAACATGATATGGTTGAAAACCAACCATGCTATTTTAAGTGTTAAACATATTTTAGTTATTATTAACCATAATGTGTTCGGAGGCAACAATATTATGGTTGTGGCTTCTTGATTGAGGACTATTTTTACCATAATATGGTTGTCGTTGGCAATAATATGGTTAAATTAAACATTATATGGTTAAAATTTTCTTTAAACATAGTTTTATTGGAGGTGACCATATTTAAACATGTTTTTTCTCTGGGTGTACATGTCGACCAAAAAAGGACAGACGGCTCCAAATTTTTTTCAATAGAACTTAGAACTTCAAGAACTTAGAATGATCTCATTATGCTAGCCGCCGCAAGTATTTATGGCTCCACGAAAAGCCCCCCAATGAAATAACGCCCACACGAGAAATGAAATATTCCCCAATTTTTTTCATACATTTTTGGGTGTTATTTCATATGAAATAACTCCCACTTTTTTTGGCCCTTTTTCATTTTTTTTTTTTTTTGGGAATTATTTCATTCCTCATTTGGGGTTTTCAAATTATGAAATAATCACCAATGAAATAACACCCAATAAATTTTTTAAATTCGGGGCTTGTTTCATAGCGTGTATAATTTGGGTGTTATTTCATTTTTTATTCGGCGGTTATTTCATTTTCAATAATTTTGTGACTTTGCTGTTGGTCCATATTGACTTCATGAAATCCTTGGTGAAACTGACTCTTTTATGAATTTTGGGCATAATTTCATTATTGTTGCTGATGGGGTTTTCTCATTGGGAGTTATTTCATTTTCATCATTGGGTGTTATTTCGTCTAAAGTGCCTTTTTAGTATCCCTGTAAAAAATGGAGCTTTCAACGAAGCAGGTATGTAAGGGAGAAACATAAACGTTTCGCTTACCATTGCGCATACAGAAGGCATGCATTTTATATGGCGAGTTCCCACTTTGAAGCAATACATTTTTGGCACATAAAGCGCATTATTCAGCGCATATAAAAATTGTTGGATGTAACGATCAGCTTTACACACTGAATGTTTTGATACAGTTATTTTTTAGTATTCTCCCTTACAAACCTGCTTCGTAGTAAGGGAATGCCGTAGCACTTGAAATGTTATTTTTTTTTTATAAAAGTTGTTAGAGTTCTTTCACTTACTTTACTGCATTTCTGTATGTCTTATGGCGTAGCGCATAATTGTGCGCTTATTCTTTTAAATGTACCATTAGTGCTTCGCAAAATGATAAAAAATTTTATTGGGATACTTTTGTGTGGAAGTCAAAAAAATAACAAAAATTACCCCTTAAAATTAGTGTTCGAGGGTTAATATATTCTAAGAAAAGAATGGCCATACAATTCTACTTAAGACATCTGGAATAGTCACTTAGCTTAGATAGTATATTTTTTGACTTGTACCAAACGCCTTTTCAAGAAATACAAAAATTGCAATGCACGAAATTTCGGAAATCCGTTTTACATTCCTCACACGAACTTTTGGTCTAAGATGACCCCTAGTAAAATTTAATGCAGAAAATATTCGTGGAACATTTTAACTCTCTAAAGTGCCGTTTTAGCATACTTTTGAGTGGAAGTTAAAAAAGGACAAGAATTTCCCTTAAAATAAGTGTTAGAGGGTTAATATATTCAAAGTAAATAATCGCCATACCATTCTACTGAAGACACCTGAAATAGTATTTTAGCTCAGAAGTACATTTGGTATATTTTTTTTTTTTTTTTTTTTTTTTTGACTTATACCAAACGCCTTTTCAAAAAATTTAGGGGCCGATATTTGGCGAACCCGAGCTAACTTTTCAAAGCCCTTTGGCAGATTTGCTCTACCAATTGCCTAGTTTCAGTTCGCATTGCCAAATAGGACCTATCAATGAATGTTATTTTTGTCAAGCTAATAGGGCCTAAATTTGTTCAATGTAAATAAAATTATATTTTCAATTACAATATTTTGTTCCCGACGTTTCGTCGATTGTTTGTCTGTTTAACACGTATTACTTTTAATTTATTTAATATTTTTTTTCTATTTTTGCAGGTTATAACTAAATTCTTGGACTTTTCAAATGAATACATGCAGTGCACAACAACGTGTTAAAATGATCGAATTAGTTTACTCCTGTCAGCGATCAATTGTTATGACACAGCGAAAATATCGTCAATACTTGAATTCATGATTAGCACCCATAGTCATCATCTTTAGGAATTAAGTCGGCTATTTTGAGGAACAAGCCAAATGTTGATTATTCCGTTGAATTTGTTGTTTCATTTGTAAAAAAAAGTTCTGTGCCTCTTAAAAACACCGGTTATTTTGAGACATCTTTTTTGTTGGTATTACATTATGTAATTAACATTCTAAACTCGCTTCAGTATAATTAAGTCTTCAACAAAAACTATTGTAATAACGAAATACTTCATAACTTTATAGTTTCTGACTGTAACGTTTTTCTTAATCGAGCACTTTTTAGAACATATTTAAAAGTACTAGGATCGCCCGGTGGCCGAAATTCGACCACTTCACATTTACTTTTGAGAGAACCTGTGCGTTGTACAAAGTAGTATATTTAGGATGGTCCTACGGCACTTTTTCCATACAAATTTGGGAGCATGGTATAACCCAGCAAACAATCCATACACATTTGGGAGCATGGTATAACCCAGCAAACAATTTCATGTAAAAACTATCCTCTATATATCCCTATGTATCCCCTTCCTATCTTGGAGGCGATATCGTAGTGAGCATTCGCTATCAAGATTTTATTTTCACCCTACAGTCGGTTGGTTAACTTAATAAGTTCATCGATTTGCAAGCTCCACCACTTTTATTGTCTGTGTATGTTTGTGTGTGCGTAAATGTGACCGTCTGGCAACCCTATGCGGGCTCTTTGTTAGGTGTTCGTAAAGAGTAGGGTGTGTCTGTGTATGTTTGTGTGTGCGTAAATGTGACCGTCTGGCAACCCTATGCGGGCTCTTTGTTAGGTGTTCGTAAAGAGTAGGGTGTGCATGTGTGTAAATGTAACCATCTGGCAACCCTATGCGGGGTCTTTGTCAGATGTTCGTAAAGAGTAGGGTGTGTGTATGTGTGTGTGTAAATGTGACCATCTGGCAACCCTATGCGGGGTCTTTGTTGGATGTTCGTAAAGAGTAGGGTGTGTGTAGATACAACCATGTCGAATGGTCTTTTTTATGTAATATGAAACTTTTTTATTTTTCAAATGAGTTGTACATACGTGACAAATTTAAGTTTCATAAAGTCTCAAAATTCTTGGAAATACAAAGAAATTTGAGTATTAGTTGAGCAGATGTGTAGGTGTTTAGAATTCTTAAAAAAACAAAACAAAAATAACTAAATAAATATTTTATAGAATCAGCTAATTGCTCCTTTTCATAATTATCTTTTTTATGTAATATAAAACCTTTTTATTTTTTTCAAATGAATTCTACATTTATTCGTAATAAATTTATTTTATGTTTGTAATATGATTTCATAAAAAAAGAAACTATGTTTATGAATTAGAAAATAAAACAAATAGTTTGATATATGTATGTATGTATATGTTTACATTTTATTAAAAATACAATTTTTACATTTAGTTAAATTATATACATTATTATTATAATATTCCATGATTTCTTTAGCTTCTTCTATGACAGTTTCTTTTGTTTTCTTAAAGCGGGAGCAGGAACAAGTATCTGGACCACACGTATTATTTTCATATGACCAAGCACAATTATTGTAATGTTCCCCATATCGATTAGTTATTGTATGAAATTTGTTTCTATCCTCCAGATATGATTTAATGTTCATAATTTTATTTTTATGTTTATCAGAAATAACGTTAGAAAATTTTTTTAAAAAAGTATAAATCTCTTTGATAATCATTGTTGAATATGTTACTGTATACCTATATGTAATGTTTGTGAATAATCATTAATAGGGATTGCTCTTCTATTTATATAATTTTAACTACGTTCGAAGTGGACTTGTTTCAAAGTCACTATTTCTATCATTAAAGTATATGAAGAGTAATTTCACAATATTATGAAATTTATAAAAATACTTACTTACTTATAATATTAATAAACAAACAAAATAAATAAAAACAAAAGATTTTTAATAGAAAAAATTATATATATTTATTTATTTATTTTATTTCTATTTTACATTGGTTTTTTTATTTCATTTGTAAGTGGTATGTATTCGAACATTTTATCATGTATAATTAAACAATATGCGGCCGTATTGAGCTGGAATGTTTGTTAAAGTTTTCATCTCAATGCGAATATCGATTGGTCCAGTTTTGACTGATTCATTTTGATGAGTCACATCTAACACAATTAAAGGAGCATCGGATTTAAATTGTTCTCGTGTTAGTAATGGTTGTGGATGACGTAAATAATAGCTTTGTTGGAACTTCAAATACATTTCGTATAGTAGAGCAAAACGATTTCTATCAAATTTGAGATTTAGATCATCATATGGATAAGTATCAGAATTTAGATAAACTTTTATATCTGACAAATCGCAATGTATAAACTTGTTGTTAGTAGTGTTTCGAAATCCTAAAAGAAGAAAACGAGGTCTTTCATTTTCGTTGGCTAGCTTAACATTCCACAAAACAGTTGTACTTTCTGGTAGCGAAGGATAATAATACATATCCCAACTTCGAAATGATATATTTAATGGATGACGATTGTTGATGGTTTTAAATATATACAATTTATATGTATCAGAAAGTTGAACATGCGGTACTTTCCATGTAATATTAAGTATAGTTAACTTTATTCTTTCTGTGGCAACGCTAGATTTGAAAACTTGTTTATCATCTTTGGAACGTAAAAGAATCAATTCATGTTTTGAATTGACTATTATTTTGTTAAAATCTTCAGCAAATCCAAGTAACATCTTTAATGGCACACAAAAGTTAAAATATCCGTTTACAAGTGTCAAATCATTATTATTAGAGGGTGCCCATCCTGCATTTAAGAGGTTATCACTTTCAGATTTATTAAGTGAGGCGTAGTTTTTTATTTCTGTTGCAATACCCAAATGTCGTGTACGATCAATCTCTACACCGTTTAATTCATATCGAATTTCATCAAACAAATGTGCTATACAATTATTTAAGAGCCGTATATTTGAAGAGATTGTTGAATCTTCCTTTGATGCTAACCCTTCAACATATAAGAGACTTTCATGTGGTAATACGTATAAATCCTGATTTTGAATGGCTATACGAATTTCATCATTATTCTTAAACGATTGTAAATATGATGAGTAGCTATGATACTCCTTTTTGATGATTGAATTGTCGAATTTAGGTTTTTGTAAAACATCAATAAAATGATTCATTTTTTTAAATGTTTTAAGCGAAATCCCAAGTTTTTTAAAAATTCTTGATTATTCTCGCTTAGACTAAGTCTTAAAGTTTTTTCAGCTTCTTGCTCCTTTGAACGTAAATGTGTGAATGATGACTCCTTATACAAATCACTTGTATTTTTATTACTATTGTTATTATTGAATATAATCATTCTTTTATACTGGTTTTAAATGTAATCGTATAGATATTTTCTCCTCACGAAAATTTATTAAATTTCCGTCTTGATCGATTACTTTTAAAACTAAAGTGTTTATACTTTTAGTGTTAACGGGTAAATATATAACATTAGCCGGTGTCTCTGTTATTTTATAGCCGGGACTGACAACAAGCGAAAACTGATGAAGGGTATGCGCAGATGTGCTATTTATATAGGATCCGTTAACAATATTACATTCAACTATAATATTGTTTATTTTTGTAATCTCTATAGTTTTATCTGAAAAATGTTCTTGATTCTTTTCCAAAATTTTCTTACTAAAGCCCAATAGGGAACCGATTGATCGCTCCTTGTTAAAATAAATTGTATCGGTTGTACATTTTATAGACGTTTGTAAAGTATTATAATTAGCTTCAATAATAAGATTTCCTCTTGGATTAAGGGTGTTATATTTATCTATAATCAAATCAGCTATATCCGAGAATTCATATGATCCAACAGGTATAACTATTTCATAATCACCAATATGAAATCTATTGTTTTCAACATCAACATTTGGTATAGAATGATATGTATCAAGACTAATTAATCCGCAAACGTAATTTCCATCAAGTTGAATGGGGGGAAAATAGTTGGCAACTAGAAGTGAAGTATCACCATTTAATGTTAGCGTTATTGACATCTTAAAGTTCGGTGTATTAATAAATTAAAAATTTTTTAATGCTCTTTATATAGGAGACGAATCGTTTACATTTATCCAAGAGTTATGATCTGATGTAAATCCCAACCATTTAACATATAACATATTTCCTCTTCTTCTTAAAATCTTTTCAACCAAATACGTTTCTGGATATTTAGTTTTCATTAGTTCAAAATCATAAAAACCACCTTTAATATCATGTCCTTTATAATCTTTTAGTATATAAGTGGTAGGACTTGTGGATCTTACAGTTTTAACTTTAAAGATTTCTGTAGTCCAATTCGGTGTATAACCTTTTTCAAACACATGTTTATATTTACTTATTCGAACATTATCACCAACTTTAAACTTCGGTCTTTTAAACACTTTTAAATTGTTGTAGACTGTATCCAATAGTGATTTTTCATTTGATAAATTTACTTGATTTGGTGTCATTTTTATTGTTCTATGATAAGTATTATTATATTTATTAACAAGTTCTTGATAAATGTGTATCCATTTATATGTTCCTTGATAACTAAATTCTTTCCACATTAGTCCCTTTAATGTTCTATTAAATCGTTCAATGATGGAAGCTTTTAAAACGCTATATGTTGAATAGTGATTAATATGATTTAATTGCATCAATCGATGAAATTGATTATTGAAGAATTCTTTACCATCATCTGTTTGTAGGTTTTTCGGTTTTCTATGATTAATATTAAATATATTTTTAAAAGCGTTCAGTACACTTTCACCACTTTTATTTTTTACTGCAACAGCCCAAGCTTTTTTCGAAAATGTATCTATTACGGTTAAAAGATAACGATATCCATTGTTAAATGTTGCATAACTTCCCATTTCTACTAAATCCGCTTGCCATAAATCATCAATTCCTTTTACAACAACTCGCCTTCTTTTAAAATTTTTTCTCGCTTGTCTATGTAGTTCATTAACTATTGTTCTTTTATCTGCATTTAGATTCATATCTTTTATTTTTGTATTATGTCTGAATTAATATATATTTATGGATATTTAGTTATCTTTATCGGAGGACGTTTATCAATATTTTTAAAAAGGTAATCTTCAATATTGTTAAATCTTTCATCTATGCCATCCAATTTTAAAATATATTCTTCTACTTTATTAACTCTTTCATCCACTTTTTTCATATATTCTTTATTTACTTTTAATATTTGTTTCTCAACTGATTGTTCAATAACATTTTCCTCCTTCTTTATATGATTTGGAATGGCAATACTAATAGCTTCTACATCTTTATAGAACTTTTCAATGTTATTAACGATAGCTTGATTAATTTCATTTTTTAAGTCTGATATTTTCTTTTCGAAATCTTTGTTAGCAGTGGTAATGACTTCAACATCTTTATACAGCTTTTCTATGTTATTAACGATAGCATGGTTAATTTTATTTGTTAGCAGTTGTATTTTAGTTTCAACATCTTTAACAGTTTTATCTATTTTATTTGTTAGTAATTCATTTGTTCGTTTTAAATAGGCTTTTGTAACAGCATCCTTAGGTTCGATCGGTGTGGCTAGATTAGTAATTCTTTTTTTATGTATATCAAAAACATGATTGTTTACTTCAACATCAAGCATTTTTAATAGATTTGATCTTAGTTTTGAATCGTTAAATTTATACTTATGTGTTGAGCTTTCTCCAAATTTATTTATAAAACTCATGTTTTTAATATATTATATTAGCCTCTCTTAGTTCCTCAATAATTGAAATTATCTCGTTTTTATGATTATTATGACCAGCACCTTCCGATGAAAGGAGTAAACGTAATCTGTCGACTAATTCATTAGGATCATCCCAATATATATAGTTTGGTTTACGTTTTTCTACTAATTTTAAGGATAATCCACTACCTTTAGTAAGAATATTACCCTTTGTGTTGAATAATTTTTTTATAATGCGTTCATATTTAAATGCTTTAGTTCCTTTAATTTGTTTATTTGACTGATAGTTACGTCTGTGTACATTTGTATTAATAAGAATATCTTTATATTTTTTTAAATCTATTTTATTATAATGTAAAGGTTTTATGTGGAATAATAGTTCAAATAATCCTGGTGTCAATTTCAATTTTTTATCGCCTATATATAAAGTGTTATCGTTATTAAATTTTAGTTTGTTTGTTCCATATCGCCAATTTCCAGCATGATCTATATTAAATCCATAGATTCTATCAATCATTTCATTATTTATTAACAACATAATATTCTTATAAAGAGGTGATTCATTTAATTTAGAATTACTTAATTTAGTTCGTTTCTTATCGGTATTTAATTGTGTTTTACTTTTACGTTTGGAAAATAAATGTGTGATTTTGTTGCGTTTTCTATCACCATCTTCATCGAAATTTGAAAGCAATGAATAATTCTTTCTTTTTAGATTTTTTTGATTTTTATCATTCTTCAATTGTGTTGTGGATGTTGTTGTTTTTGTTTTTAGTGAAATGTGCTTTTTAGTACTGATAGGTTTTGATGATTTCGTTGTTTCTGTTGATTGTAAAATTTTCATATTATTTTTCTTTCTCTTTATATTAGGTAGAGTAGATGTGTTATTGCTAAATGTTCTTATTCTTTTTAAGTTGTTTAGGTATTGGACTTTGTTATCATTATTATCTTCATTGTAATGGTCATCATCATCAATATCCATGTCGTAATTGGATTTATTTTCTTCATTTAACCTCATCAAACTAGATACATTATCAATATCATTATCATAATCCATATTGGAGTTAGATCTATTTTCTTCATTAAAAACAGCAAAACCAGCTTCGTTATTATCAATTTCATCATCATCATAATCCATATAAGAAATAACATTACTAGAAGCATTATCCTGATTTAAATTAGGTCTATATAGTGATAGAGAAGATGGTGTATATAGTGATTGATATGATGGCGCTCGTACTGTTCCAGAAGATTTATTTGTCTTATCAAGTTTTTTTATTATATGTTTTAAAGGTTTTGTTATAGGTTAAAAGTATCTTCTAACATATTAACTTTATCTATTTCATTAAGTTTAATATTTTGTAATTTTTCCTTTAATACCGCTCTGGTTTCAACAATATGTTTTAACAATTCATTATTCTTATTCATGATTGCTGAATGCATGTGTTTGTATTTTAAATTATAAACGATCTGCTTTATATCTGCTTTTGATCTGCTTTTGATCTGCTTTATATCTGCTTTTGATCTGCTTTATATCTGCTTTATATCTGCTTTTGATCTGCTTTATATCTGCTTTATATCTGCTTTTGATCTGCTTTATATCTGCTTTTGATCTGCTTTTGATCTGCTTTATATCTGCTTTTGATCTGCTTCATATCTGCTTTATATCTGCTTTTGATCTGCTTTATATCTGCTTTTGATCTGCTTTATATCTGCTTTTGATCTGCTTTCGATCTGCTTTACATCTGCTTTTGATCTGCTTTACATCTGCTTTCGATCTGTTTTATATAAAATCTTACTTATAATTGAATAAAATTATTAAATCCCTTCCTATAACGACCGCCATTAATTGGATCGTCCTTACTGACAACAACAAAACCATAATTATCTTTCCAACATTCCTTACAAATTGTTATAAACTGTTTAAATGACATATCACCGATAACATGATCATTATATATATGCTTTAAATTCATTTCATCTTGTTTAAATATTATAATCATATTTGCATTATCACGTATCAAATGTTTAGGAATTTTTGTATATGTTTGACATAAATAGAAACAATCTATATGTTTATGTCTACCCATACAAAAGTAATCTCTTACAGTGTCTTGTTTACCACAAATAACATCATCGAATATTATTATAGAGTGTGGATTTGCTTTAGCTGGACTTAAAACTTTTTCATTTTCCGAGAATGTAAATAGATTTATATCTTTTATGGGTTTAATAAGTTTTCTTAAATAACAATATTTCGGTTGATATAAGGATTTAGAATATATGTATATGTTTTTGAAACAAAGACCATTAGGACTTTCTATAAGACTAATCATTACATTAGTCTTACCACAGTTTGATGGTCCAACAATTAACGCTCTTATTGTGTTTGGTAATAGTGTGCTATGTACAATTTTAGATTTTTTTTCTTTTTCAACATCAGCATTTCTAATAACAATTTGTTTCGTTTGTTTAACTATTCGCATATTGCTGTGCTCTGCTTTATATCTGCTTCTGATCTGTTTTATATCTGTTTTCGATCTGCTTTATATCTGCTTCTGATCTGTTTTATATCTGTTTTCGATCTGTTTAACTATTCACATATTGACGAGTAATAAAATAATTAACTATAAAAGTAATGTTTTACAAAAAAGATAATTATTACAATTTTAAGCGCTGAACATATAAAATGGTTATAAGATATAACAATATACACAACACTAATCAGTTTAAAATTGGACGTGGAGTAGTCAACAACTTAATTAACAAATTACCAATTGAATTACATTTACCTGGATATCAGTTTTGCGGACCGGGTACAAAACTTAAAGAACGATTAGCAAGAGGAGATAAAGGAATAAATTTATTAGATGCTGCTTGCAGAGAGCACGATATTGCATATTCAGAAACTGACGATATAACTAAAAGACATAAAGCTGATCAGATATTAGCTGAAAAGGCTTGGCAACGAGTTAAATCTAAAGAAAGTAATTTAAAAGAAAAAGCTAACGCTTGGTTTGTTACGAACGCTATGAAGGCAAAAGTAAAATTTGGATTAGGTATGAAGAATAATACAGATCGAATATCAAAAAAAGGAAAAGGTGGAAAGAAAAGAGTGTGTAGTAAGAAATTATTCTCTAGCACTGTTAAAAATACTCTAAAACTATTGAGAAAGGAGAAACCTACCAATATAAATGATGCTGTTTTAATTGCACAAAAAGCAGTTCGCTCTGATTTTAAAAGAAAAAAGAAAGCTGATATAAGTATACCAAGAGTTATTCCAGTGCCTAAAGTTGGTGGATTTCTGCCATTGATTCCAGTTTTAACAGCCTTGTCAGCTCTTGGAAGTTTAGCTACAGGTGGATCAGCAATAGCTAAAGCTGTTAATGATATAAAGAATGGAAAAGAACAATTGGCAGAAGCAACACGTCACAATAAATATATGGAATCAATTGCTATGGGAAAAGGTTTATATCTTAAACCATATAAATCTGGTTATGGACTTTATTGTACATCAGCTTCAAAAAACTTTTAAGTAATCTACCCAGTCGAGCGTTAACAGATGTAGATTTAAATAAATATGGAAGAAAACTAAAACATTTTAGAGGTGTTTTTATGCGTAATTCTTTACCTAAAAAAGCCTTAAAGAATGAATGTGGAATTGTTAATCTGGATGATATAAAAGGTCCTGGGACACACTGGGTAGCATATTATAAAAATCACAATTATAAAGAATACTTTGACAGCTTTGGAAACTTGCAACCACCACTTGAAATCATCAACTATTTAAAATTGCCCATCGAATATAATTACGAACAAAAACAAAAATTCAATACATTTAATTGTGGCCATTTATGTTTAAAATTTTTATTCAATAAATATGGTTTGAAATAAAAACAACATTTTAACGTTTTCTTTTTTCATAATTTTTTTTATATTACAATTTTTCTAATCATATAAAAACTTAAAATTAATTAAAAATCTATATTTACATTGAGAAGAATGTCATCATCCTCTTCCATAAGTTCATAATAGTTATTTATTCTATAATGACCCCATGCAAAAGTATCAACGCCATTATCTCTAATAAATCTCTTATCATCTAAATAACTTAATGTTAGTTTTCTTATATTTTGAGTATAAATTTGATGTATCTTAGATCTAAATATATACATTGAATTATAATATAATTTTTTATCTAAAAGACATTTTCTAAAGTCATTTATACTTAATTTACTAGTTACACATTGCTTAACGCCCTTAATTCTTTTAATTTCCTTATCTTCTCTATCAATTTTCACTGAGTACATTTTAGCTCTTAACCCAATGAATTCCTTAATAATTTTACCATTACACTCATCCTTCATCATCCCTAAAACTTTTTTATTAAGAAGTGGGATATTGTAGACATTATCTATCGGATATGCAGATGTATCAAAATGAGTATTTATGTCATTTTTAATATCTCTGTATAGATCATCTGTTTTAATGTCGTAAATAAAGGAATCAGTATCCATATAATTGAGTTTAATGTTTTCACGATATTTAGGCTTTATGTAATCATAATGAAAACTGTACATTTTAAATTTGGATATTTCTAATACTGCAAATCCAACATAAATAGGTTTGTTGTATTCAGTTTTAATTCTACTCATTTGGATAGCATGCATATCTTCATGAATTTGAAGTGAACTATGGAAATTGGGTTTAGCTATAAGAGCACGGGCTCCTAAACGTTTACCTCTATTCTCCCATTGACATACTATTTTAATGTCTTTCCTCTTATCAACATTTTCCATAGTTTTCCCGTATACTGCATTATTCAACAATTTAAAAAAATTTTGTTCAAATGAATTTTTTGCTAGTGTTCTGTGATGGTTATTTAAATCAATATATTTTTGTAACCAATTTGATTGGTCAAATTGAAGAATTCTATGTATTTTCTTTAAAACTAAACCATGTTGAATACATTGCTGAAGATTTCGATAATGTATTATGTAATTAGTTCTACTATTTAAATCAGTTATTAGTTTCTTTTGTTTCATGGTTTCAATTTTTTTATTCTCAGCACATAATGGTAAATCATTATGATAGTCGTGTAATGTAGATGGATATTCTAGATCTACCTCTAATATATATCCTAATGGAGAATCTTTTGCTATTTTATTAACGTTGAAATGGTTATAATTTTCAACCCATTTAAAATTTTTATAGGGGAGGTATTGTGACATTGCATAGCCATACAAGTTATTAACATCTAAATATATTAAGTAGTTTGATTCTTTGTTAGAATCATAATCACTAATATATTTGTTATTAGCAATTGAATGTCGATTAGAACATTGAACAATACCTCCCCTAATGCCCCGAAGGACAAAATTATATATATATTAATATCAGTCAACAACTCCAATTCTATTGCAGTTGTTTTCAACATTGCATCCCAGGATAAACCTGGGGTAGTATAATATTGACATGGATCTAAATTATAAATGTTTGCACAAACTTTACGGAAATTTTCAAATATATCGCAAAGTAAAAGAAAATCTACTTTTAAATATAAAAGTAGATAATCTTTTAATGTTCTACATTTAAATGTTTTCCATACTTTTTGTGCATGTTCATAATCCTCCACACTACACGACTCATTATTTAATTTATTGAAAAATATTGACCGAGGTGGTAATTGAATTTCTTCAAGACGATTCATCGAATCTAAATAATCATACGGAAAGACACCCTTACGTTTCATTAAATTAAATTCTTCATCATTTGGATAGCTTGATTTTACTACCGTTAAATCACTGTCGGACAAATAACTTGCTAATTTTGCTATACTCGATGACATAAACCTAAATGAATCGAGAAAACGTAACTCAATTGTATCTTTTTCATTTATAGAAATTCTTTTTGATATAGACACATAAAGCTCCTTATTTAAAGGTATAATATTTATATCGCCTTCAATTGTTGAAAGCTCTCTTACAAACAGATGGCAATCATATGCCGAAAGATTATGAAAGAATATAGGGATGAAATTTGCAATTTGATATTCTAAATTACATTGATTATGAGCAGCACCCCTATATTGACCAGTTAGATGACAATGGTCAGCTACTTTATCTTCATTAGATAAAGATTTCGTACAAATATAACAAGTCTTGCTTTCATAATGTTGTATCTGTTGCAGGTGTGTTAAGGAATTCATTGGTTTAATAACACTTAGATGACTAGTGTAAATAGCTAAAATGTCGTCAACTAAAGTTTTAAAAAAATGTCGTGGCGCATCAGTTCCAGTATAAATTTTAAAAATATCTAAGTCTGAGTTATACGAACATTTAATAAAATAATTATAAGCAAATGGAATATGCTTTTGTGTTGATTTTACGTTCTTAGAATTTTGAATGTTTACTGTTTCCAGAATACATTCAAAATCAGCGTATACAACAAAAGGCACATCCATTTGCTTTTTAAAATTTTTAAAACTAAGCTTACTTTTATCTATACTAGGCATCCTTGTAACCATTTTATTACATTCCTCTTTATGTTTAATTAACGACGTCTCTGTACGAAAATGGATTAAGCATGTATTGCAGATGTATACTTGATTCTGCCGTTTCGTCAGTTGACTACGTATCAATCTGTAATTAATAGGAAAAAAGAAAATGATTTAAATTAATATAATATATTCATATATAAATAGAATATAAATATTGTGAACCTACTTTGAAATATTTTTGATCCATACGTAATGGAATCTTTCTCCATCCTCTATCAGCATTAAGTTGATGTGTTTGGACTTTTCTTCTTTGGTGAAGTAGTATGGTCCCACTACAACATCATCTTCTAGTCCAAACACATTCACGCTTATTTCAGGATTCATAATCTCGAAATCTTTTATTTGATTAATCGGAAGAGGGAAATTTAAGTTGGTGAAATTTAATTTGATTCCATTATTCAGCAAAATGATGTCATCTTCAATATTATTTATTTTATACGATGAACATCTCTTTGTATAATCAGGATCGACTGGGTATAGTGCTGATATTATAGCCCACTTGAAGCAGTACTCGTCTCTATTTTGTACGTTGACACATGCTTTTTTCTGCATTATTTTTGCTGGCAAAGGAAGGTATTGTGATCCTTTGATACACTTATATTGATTTATGTTCATCTCCAAACGTGTTATTTCAATTAATGCCCAGCCACTATCACGCTCCTGAAATTCGCTCATCTTTTTTATTATAATATTACATTGTTCGTTGAAAACATTTAGGATATCATCTCTTGTTGAAAGCATAGTAAGAATGTTCATTTTAGTCTGATGGGATTTTATATCCACCATACAAGAATCTTCACCTTCCTTAATCAGCACATATTCACCATACAGTTCCATATTAAATTTTATGTTTCCGTGTTTTTGCATGGTGTCTGTTAATAATTTTATTAATTTCTCTCTTATTTCCGTTAAAAATTTTTCAGGTATTAAATTATTTTTATTGTTGTTTTCAATTAAAAATGTGACAATTCTATTGTTAAAAGATGATTTTATGCATTTAATATCACTATTATTATCTGCTTTTTCAACACAGTTAAATTTATGTGCACTTGACCTTATATGATAATGCCAATTTGTTTTTTTTATATCTTTTTCACAACCTTTACAGTAAATATTTGTTTCGTCATCATTACCGTCACCTTTTGTATTAGAATGTGAGTGTCGGTGCCATTCCTTACGATCCGAAAAATGTAAATTACATGTTTGGCATTTAAACGATGATGATGGTCCATCATGATGCAATCGAACATGTCTTCTTAAATTTCTATTCAAAGTGAATACTTTATCACAAAACTCACAAATAAAACCGCCAGCCATTTCACTTTTTTATTAAAGAACACAATGATTTAACTATCAGAACAAGAATGGTTCTGTGTTCCAGAAGTAGACATATTTATATCATAAATTGTTAATTAGGGGAGTAATTAGTAAGGGGCAAGTTTCACATAAGTTCGTATAATCAAAAACCGCAACATCAGCGGTTTCTTTGTTTTTCCAAGAATTATAAACATCTGCACATGCATGACTCCTATTTCATTGTCTTTTCCAAGAATTTTGAGACTACAGTCCTAATCAAAAACCGCATCAAGAGCGGTTTCTTTGTTTTTCTAAGAATTCTAAACAGCTGCACTTGCATGACTCATATTTAATTGTTTTTTCCAAGAATTTTGAGATGAGGACTCATTCAAAAAAAAAACTTTATGAAATTTAAATTTGTCACGTACATATTTAGAATTCATTCGAAAAATTAAAAGGTTTCATATTATATGAAAAGCAGCAATCAGCAGAATCTTTAAAATATTTATTTTGTTATTTTTATTTTTTTTTTATTTTAAAGTTTTGCATTACAGTAGAATCTCGATAATTCTTAATCGCAAGGGACCGGTCATTTCTTACGAATTATCGGGAATTATGATTTTTCGGGGGGTAATTTATCGGGATTTGACTGTATTTTATTTAATATAATCAAAAACTGCAGCATCAGCGGTTTCTTTGTTTTTTTCCAAGAATTTTAAACAGCTGCACATTCATGTCTCATATTTCATTATTTTTCCAAGAATTCGAAAAACCTGCACATGCATGTCTCATATTTCATTATTTTTCCAAGAATTCGAAAAACCTGCACATGCATGTCTCATATGTCTTTGTTTTTCGAAGAATTCTAAACAGCTGCACATTCTTGTCTCATATTTAATTATTTTTCCAAGAATTCTAAACAGCTGCACATTCATGTTTCATATTTCATTATTTTTCCAAGAATTCTAAACAGCTGCACATTCATGTCTCATACTTCATTGTTTTTCCAAGAATTCGAAAAAACCTGCACATGCATGTCGCATATTTCTTTGTTTTTCCAAGAATTCTATGTTTATATAAACAAGAACCACAACTATTTAATGAAAAAAAGAATTATACCATTACATCTATTATTTTCTAAAATCCCTTCACCTATAAAATTATAGTATAAATATCTGATACAAAAACACAGTTTCATCAGTAGTATTTGAAAAATTGTTAATTAAATAAGTAAACTTTTTCCTCTAACCAACTAAAAAAAGTTTAGAAAATGAATAAAACATTGAATTATCTAAACAATATCATCAAAAAGTATTTAAAGGAAATAATGCCGTTAAAGCAACTCCCCATAAACAAGAAAATTAAAATTTTAAAATGTTTAAAAAAATCTACAAAGTTTGGTCCGAAAACAATGTTAGAGTTGGAAACTCATATAATATTCCTACCGGAGAAATACACAAACCTACCAGCGGAAGTTATGGACGATTTATCATCTGGAAATTTTTATTTAAAAAAAGTTGTGGATGGAGCTTATTATAAATTCATATTTGAAAATAAATAAATAAAAACTATAAATAGAATATGTTTTATTTATCTTTAAATTAGTTTTATAAGGGGTGACAATAGAACAACAATATAAATTTATAGTTGTTGATGTGCAAGGATTTTTCATCAATAATGAATTTCATGCTAAAGAAGTCTGTGTTTCAATCAGTGATATCGAAAAACAAACTTTTCACATTGAATCAATAATAAAATATTCTGAATTAAGTAATAAGGATAGATTTACAAATAAATGGTTATATAATCACTTGCATGGACTACACTGGGATACTGGAGAGTCTACACTGAAAGAGTTAATAGAATATTTAATATTAACTATAAAAAAAAGAAAAAAAGAAGAAGAACACCCTGTTTTATATGTTAAAGGATTTGAAAAAGTTAGATGGTTAAAGGAGCTACTTGGAGGAGAAATCGACATATATATAATTAATTTAGATTATTTGAATTGTCCAAATATCAAGACTTTATATAAAAATAATCCTAATATTAATATTTGTAAGAAACATACTAATTTTAATCAAATATGTGCTGAAAAGAATGTAATTTTATTAAGAAATTATGTGAATTTATATTTAAAATAAAGAAAAACCTAATTAATTAATAAAACATTTGAAGTTGATCATTTTATTTTTAGTTGATTTTAAGTCTTTAAACGGAGTACATCTCTAGTACGATTTAACTCAAAAATGATATCATCAGCTGAATTGGAAGAATTATTGACAAAACATAGTTACCAGATTGATAAGGAACATATGGATTTATTTATGAAACTTATAGATGAATTAAGAATTTATAATTATGTAAATAGTCCATTTATATGTATAAATAATATCATACATAGATATTATTGTGAAAATGTTTATTCACAAACCTTTAACATTTGTCGATGTCAAACACTTTATAAACAACATTTGTTAACACTTAAGCTTTTTAATCTTTATAAACGTATTTTTAATTTTGAATCTGTAAAATCTGAAAAAATTCCTAATAAAATTTAAAATAAAATAACACAACATAACATAATATTGTTTTTATTTATAGGTTTCATATTACATAAACAAGACAATTATGAAAAGGAACAATCATCAGACTTTATAAAATATTTATTAAGTTATTTTTCTGAGTTTTTTAAGAATTCTAAACACCTACTTGTATTTTTAATAAAATGTAAACAAATACATATACATACATACATATATCAAACTATTTGTTTTATTTTCTAATTCATAAACATAGTTTCTTTTTTTATGAAATCATATTACAAACATAAAATAAATTTATTACGAATAAATGTAGAATTCATTTGAAAAAAATAAAAAGGTTTTATATTACATAAAAAAGATAATTGTGAAAAGGAGCAATTAGCTGATTCTATAAAATATTATTAAGTTATTTTTTTTTTGTTTTGATTTTTTAAGAATTCTAAACACCTACACATCTGCTCAACTAATACTCAAATTTCTTTGTATTTCCAAGAAATTTGAGACTTTATGAAACTTAAATTTGTCACGTATGTACAACTCATTTGAAAAATAAAAAAGTTTCATATTACATAAAAAAGACCATTCGACATGGTTGTATCTACACACACCCTACTCTTTACGAACATCCAACAAAGACCCCGCATAGGGTTGCCAGATGGTCACATTTACACACACACATACACACACCCTACTCTTTACGAACATCTGACAAAGACCCCGCATAGGGTTGCCAGACGGTCACATTTACGCACACACAAACATACACAGACAATAAAAGTGGTGGAGCTTGCAAATCGATGAACTTATTAAGTTAACCAACCGACTGTAGGGTGAAAATAAAATCTTGATAGCGAATGCTCACTACGATATCGCCTCCAAGATAGGAAGGGGATACATAGGGATATATAGAGGATAGTTTTTACATGAAATTGTTTGCTGGGTTATACCATGCTCCCAAATGTGTATGGAACAAGTGATTGTTTGCTGGGTTATACCATGCTCCCAAATTTGTATGGAAAAAGTGCCGTAGGACCATCCTAAATATACTACTGTACAATAAAATCGTACACATTTTAAGAGAACGGCTAAATTCACTATTCACCTATCTTTGTATGTAAGTGTGTCTATAGGATAAATTAAAATGCTTTTTAAACACTTTTATTCCAAAAATTTAGAAAAAAAAATATATTGCGCATATCCCCGTAATTCATTTATAAGATTTTCATAAAATGTTATCAAAGTAAAAAATAGAAACACAGATCTTCGTTAAAAGTCACTACAAAAGGTTCCGACTTTTATTTTTCTAAACGACGTTTTTGCGCGACTTCATTTTTTAAAATGTCTAAGGCAACCCTGTCCTAATACGTTTATACATGTGTGTTTGCAAGTGCAAAATGAAAACAAAAACATGTTGGGAGAACAACATAGAGCATAACCGTCGTTTATACATTTGTGTACATGTGTGTTTGCAAGTATAATAACAACATCCCAGCGGGAAAACTCAGAAGACCTTCTTACTTCAGGCCTTTTTTAAAGGCCTGCTTAAAAAATGTTTTGATTTAATTACTATTCTTACGTACATAACTGCTAAAGAATGCCTTATAGAAGGCCTCGGCTCTTTGGTATAAAAGAAGCGAGAAAAGAAGGAGTAACATTTTTTGTTTTGTTTTTTTGCAGAAGCAAAAGCAAAAGAGTTCAGATCCCTTTACAAAAACAAAGTAATATATGTTGTAAAATTTACATGTAAATCATTTTCGTTGAAGTTGAAAAGAGTATAATTTTTTGTTTTGTTTTTTTCGCCAAAGCGAAACAATTCAGATCCCGTTATAAAAACAAAGTAACAAAGTAGGTACATATGAAAATATAAAATAAAAACAATGATGTAAATGTAAAAATAGGTATCACATGTGTTATTAAACTACAATAAGTTTAATAAAATATATAAACATTTCATCACAAAAAACAGCTTTATCATCCCATTGTGCTAATCTAAACCATTATCCGCATTTTGAAAATACAACGGTTTTAAACACGGAAAATAACTACAAACGTAGATTTATGTTAGAAATGTTACAAATCATAAATGTGCCGACGATATCGAGAATTAATTTTAAATCGGACACTGAGAATGTTACACAAAATTATAGACATTTAATTTACAAAAATAGAAACGGAAGTTAGAAAAATTTATTTATTTTGTAATAGATCAAGTTTGATTTGAAAAATATTTTTTGTATTCAATTGGAAAATTTTTTAATTTGTCATTTTATTATATTGTTAATTTGTTTGTTAAATTGTGTTAAAGAAAAAAACCCTGAAGAAGGCACTCAAAGAAGTGCCGAAATATTGGTAGAATAAAGTTTAAAGTTTTTTATATAAAATTAAAAAAAGACCTCAAGCTTGAAAATTTAGTCATATTATAAAAAAAATGTGTATTGTGCATTTCTACACAAAAATACCTTTAAAACGATATATGTTTCATTAAAATCGGTGGACTTTAAGATACTTAAAAATCAACGATAAAAAAATTGCTTCCGTATTTGTATATGTATATGTATGTATATAAGATAAGATTCCTCACATTCCTCATTTTTCTTTGAGTATTTGTACTGTAAGGGTTTGTTCATACATACATTCCTAACAAATATTTGACGAAAAATTCCAAAAAAGTGTGACCAGTAAATTTATCAAACTTTAGCTTTATTTTTAACAATTTCTATGGATTTGCTGAACTTTATTTATAAGAACATAATTGCATAAAGTCAAACGTTTTGCAAAAGCAAATAATTTTTTAATAATATAAGTGGTTACGTGTATGACGTCATATATTCAATTGGTGTGAACAAAGCTTTACATTCATAAGCTTTCAAAAAATTACTTAGACTACAAAATGCATATAATCAATTGTAAATATCTGCGTACGATAAATGTCTTTCAAATGCTCATAATCCTAAATGTGTGACACTTGTAATCTTAGTATTCATCAGCACTAATTTATTTTGCTTTTTGTATTTATAAGAAAAAAACATTTTACCCCTTTTTTATAAAAAAGGTGACACTTATAAATTTGCTCATCCAACACTCCTGGGTAAATGCTTTCATTTCTTTTCAGTACTTTTTCATGTAAACACTTGAATTTAACTATCATTTATAATAAAAAATAAAGTTAAATTTGCAAAGTCAGAATAAGTAAAAATATAAATGAGAAGGTAAAAGAGAATAGGTAAACAAATAAGAAGAAAACAATATTTAATTAAGAAAAAAAAAAAAATTTGCAAGAAAAAAAGTGGCATGTATTTATTGTATGTACCTTGTCTGCAGTAATGAATAAATATCACATAAAATAAAGAACAAAGTACATAATACAAATTTAAATACCACATACATACATGCATACTTACATATGTACATTAGTGTGTCCCGCCTATGTATGAAAATAAAATTTCGAGCTGCACTATCGAAGGAGGTATCAAAATTGGTGGAATTTTTGAGTGATTACAAAAAAGTTAATCAAACTTACAGATCGTGTCATCAAGAGTACTCTATAGATCTTTGTAGTTTTGCTAATTTAACCTCTTTATAAATAGAATAACAAAATTAAGCTCAAAAGTATGTCCTTTTTTGTGAAAAAATTTGGCATTTCTGCTCGAGGTTGCAATCTGTTTGTAACTCCCGTGTCGAAAAACTTTTCGATTGGAACGTGACAAATGTAATAGATTGAAACAAACAACGGTTTTTCTCACTTAACTGCGTCTGTAACATTTTTCATGAGAATTAGCTGTCACGTAAGAAAATTACTTGCCAGTTTACATAAAAAGTGTGTCTATTAAATTTGTGTAGGAAACTTCCCTCTTTGAACTGTCAAATAAACTTAATAAAAATGGGGTGAGCAAATATTTCTACACAAACTAAAAATATATTTAATATGCAATGCAAAATAAAACGGAAGAGATAAGTATTTTGTTCTTGGTTGCTTTTTAATTGTTTTGTTGCAATGCTTCTGGCTGATCTTCACTCCAAAATCGACAATTCTGCTTTTAACGTACCCACTGAGCCAATGATTTTGATAATAAAATTCTATAATTTGCAAGCGTTGTTCGATTGTAAGACGATTCATGGTTAAATTATAGACCAAACTGAAGATGTTTGACAGTGAAACAAAACACGAAACGTGCGTCAGCTGTTTTGAACCAGTGTTGCCAAAAAGATTATAGCTAAAAAATCACCCGATATATGAAATATTTTAATTTTTAAATGAATATTTACGTATTTTTAGATAATATATTGAAAATGAGATATACATATTTTTGAAAAATTCCCTACATTTGCCTTAAAAAAAAAAATCTGTCCTTTTTTCCCTACGCTTGAAATTTTTCGAAAAAATCCCTACAAAAAGGGAAAATTCCCTACATTTGGCATCACTGAGTCGATGTCTTATCAAATCGCTCTTATTTTTTTTTATTGGGTTTCCCTCAGAACTTGGCCATTTTTGAACCCATTTAAAAAATTTTGACATTATTTGGATGGAATTACATCCTAATAGTAGCATCTTTATAAATAACGGACTCCATGTATATATAATTTTATATTATTTTAAAAATTATTATGCGTTACGAAAAACAAAAAAAAAAAAAAAAATTCGGGACACACTAATGCACATAGCTTGTATGTATTTAAAATAAAGATGTATTCGTGCAACTATTCTGTTTCATGTGTGGTGATGATAAAACGGATGCTGGCACTACAACTTGGTACGACAAGCAGTTAGATGTCTGTGCTACACTTTATTTGCCTCATGTTGCACATCCTTTTTTTATATGAATGAGTTATGAGTGAGTGGAAGTTGAATAAGTAAACGAGTTAATGGGAATGATAAACAAACTGTAATATTGTAAAGTGTTATTACTTACTAGACTTACTTTTTGTTTTGTGATTTGAGACAAATGAACATTTATATATTTAACATAAAAAAATCTTTTGAACATTAATATATTCTAAAGAAATTTTATTGTTTTTATGGCCCTTAAATCGTTTTGCGAGAAAACTTTTTGGAAGAAAACTTTATTGAAGTGCCATATAAACGTTACACTTTACAATTTTGTAATAAAAGTTTGACTTGGATTAAGGTCAGAAGTAGGACGGACCTGCTTGAGTTATATTGTGGATTAAGAATTCATATCTCTAAAAGTTAATAAAACTATTTTGAGTCAAATAACAGTTAATTGCGCAGAATTTATCTTTATAGCAAAATTTTGGCGGTAACTGTGACTTTTGAGAGTAGGGCTTCAATGAGAGCTTTGGCCTATTAAGGTAGGGTTTCTAATTTCCCGGACTTTTTCTATTCCCGGAAAACGAAACCTTTTTAAAGGAATTAGTGCTGGGAGACTATCGATATTTTATACTATCGATATTTATCGATAGTTAAGATTTCACTATCGATATATTGATATTACTATCGAATAAATGTTTGTACTTCAGTAGAAAAACTTTAACCAGTGTTGGGCAAAATACATGGTTTGCGGTATTTAAAACACAAAATACTTGCTGGACATGTATTTAAAATACAAAATACTTGCACGTCATGTATTTAAAATACAAATACAAAATACGTATTTCAAACACATGTATTTCAAATACTGCACAGCCTTGACTGTAACTAGTTTTTTATCAGGCTACAGATCGATGTTTTTATCGCTTTATTTAACCTATGAGACATACATACATATGTATGTACTAGGGTATTCATTTAATCGACCTTTTGCTTTAATCGGTTAATCGCTCGATTAATCAACCGAGGTTTTGGTTTCATCGGTTAATAATCGGTTGATTTTGCTTTTGATCGGTTAACCAATTAATAACGTTTTTTTATAATTAAAGTAATTTCAATATATAAAAATGCATTAATTGTTTATTATTTGGAATTTATTAGGAAAAAACAACAATATACCAAACAAAGCAGTTCTTGAACTAAAACGAGCAAACAAACAAAAAACATAAATATGTAATATGCATTTTTCGGCGGCATGAAATAGCCCCCCAAAATATAACCCCCCAACAATATAATGAAATAACCCCCAAAGCGTGGGGCCTTATTTGATATGCAGTAAAGCCCCAATTTTGAAAATGAAATAAGCGCCCAACGAAATGAAATAACGGCCTAAACAAAAATGAAATAATTCCCTAATTTTTAGGGGCTTATTTCATATGAAATAAAACCCCAATTTCTGAAATGAAATAAGAGCCCAATATATGTAATACAATTTATTATACAGTTTTGCTTTAAAGAATCACGCGATAGATATCATGATATGATATGCCAAACACAAGCTTCGCTAACTAAGGCTTTTCTGCATAGCCGGCCTTCGGCCGGGCGCAATGACTTTTTCCTCTATGGTATATCAAACACTGGCTCCGCTAACTAAAGCTTCTCTGCATAGCGCAAGGATTTTCTCCACTATAGTATAAAAATACCGACTCGACCCGGCTACGCAGAGAAGCTTAAGTTAGCGAAGCAGGTGTTTGGTATACCATAGAGGAAAAAGTCATTGCGCGCGGCCGAAGGCCGTTTATGCAGGATATCTTTATTTATTGAAGCCGGTGTTCTGTATACCAACGTGGATAAATCCTTGCGTCCCAAAACGTTTTCATTATAAATTATAAAATGAAATAATCCCCCAAAAATATATTGGAGCTTTATTTCATAACGATTTTTTGGGTTATGATTTCATATGAATTAATACCCCAAATAAAAAAATGAAATAAGACCCAAAATAAAATGAAATAACCCCCCAAAAATCGTTTTTGTTGTTCTCTTTACAAACTTTTGGGGAGTTTTTTCATTATTTTTTGGGGGGTTATATTTTGGGGGGTTATTTCATGCCGCCGCATTTTTCAATTTTTCAATTTTCTGGAATGCAAACGGGTTATCCCAACATAAACACGAAGTTGCAAACTTTCTTCATAGGCATGAAATCGACGTACCTCTTGTCTCTGAAACACACTTTACTCTTAAAAACTGCTTTAGGGTAAATGGATACCTTACGTATGACACAAAACATCCCAGCGGACGAGCTTGTGGTGGCACAGCCATAATTGTGCACAAAAACATCAGACACTTACCATTGCCAGAGTTCGAAGAAGATTGTATCCAGGCCACATCTATAAATCTTACTGATTTCAATCTAACATTAACATCCGTTTATTGTCCCCCGAGGCACAAAATTGTAAACGATAAATTTCTCAACTTCTTCTCCACATTGGACCAGAAATTCATTGCTGCTGGCGACTACAACGCTAAACATACATATTGGGGCTCCAGACTTATTAGTCCTAGAGGTAATCAGCTATACAATACCGTAACTGCAAATAATTTTGAATCGTATTGAGTGGTGAGCCTACCTATTGGCCAACCGACTTCAATAAGCTACCAGACCTTATTGACTTTGCTGTAATTAAAAACATCAAGCGCGATCAGGTACTAGTTAGTTCCTCCTATGATCTATCGTCTGATCATTCACCTTCAATCCTCATTTTAAAAGGTAACTCTGACGCTGCAGCTGCAAACTTTATTTCCTATCCAAACAGAAACACAAATTGGTTAAAGTATAAAATGTATGTGAGCTCTCACCTATCACAGTGCATTCCCCTAAAAAATTCATCTGACATCCAAATAGCTGTCGACCGATTTACAGAAGTCTTGGATACTGCAGCAAGAAATGCAACCCCAATCAAGCGGACAATTAAACGTGCTCCTTACAATACATCGACGGATATAGAGACCCTTATCAGAGAAAAAAGGAAGTTAAGAAGACAATGGCAAAACAGTCGTTCCCCAACCACTAAGGCCCAACTACAATTATGCCTGACCACTCTTCGCAACAAATTGAGACAGAACCACGAGTCTGCAATAGAAGGCTATCCAAACAGCCTAGACGCCACAAAAACTCCAATTATAGCTTATGGAAGGCTGTACGGCATATGAAATACCCTATAACCCAAGAATCTCCATTAAGACTGGAAAACCGCACTTGGGCCAAAAACACACATGAAAAATTAAACGCTTTCTCGGGCCACCTTGAGAAAGTTTTCACGCCACATGATGCACATACTTGTTCCTGTCGTCCAATCATTCCTGATAAGGTAAACCATCCATTAAAATTTAACATAACTCAAGTAAAATCTGCAATAGAAAAAGTGAATATTAGAAAATCTCCCGGACCTGACCGCATCACAGGGTCAATGATAAGAAACATACCATCGTCTGCTTCCAGAATCTTGCTGCTCATTTTTAACGCTATATTAAGAGTCGGATACTTCCCATCCTCATGGAAGAGGTCTATAATTGTGATGATTCCCAAGCCAGGAAAAGATGCTAGCCAGGTTGCGTCGTACAGACCGATTAGCTTATTGTCAATCCTATCGAAGCTTTTCGAAAAAATATTCGTTTTAAGTATAACTCCTCATCTAAATGAACACGACATCATCCCGGATCACCAGTTCGGATTCAGAGCGAAACATGGTACAATAGAACAAGTGCATAGAATTGTCACCCTTATTAGATCGGCGTTTGAGAAAAAGCAATACTGCTCAGCACTGTTTATAGACATTTCCCAAGCATTTGACAAAGTTTGGCATGATGGGCTACTCATCAATATAACACGAATGCTTCCTCAAAACACTCACAAGCTTCTGGAGAGCTATCTAACAGGCAGAACATTCATAGTAAGGTTGCAAGATAAATACTCCCCCCTCAAGAAAATTACTGCTGGTGTCCCCCAAGGCAGCATATTAGGACCGCTTCTATATATAATATACACAGCGGATATGCCAACAAACCTGGGCACGCATACCTCTACATTTGCAGACGACACAGCATTTATTAGTGTTAACCATGACCCAAAAGTCGCATCGCAAAATCTGCAGTCCCACATCAATGAACTAGAGGCCTGGCTAGAAAAATGGAGAATAAAGGTTAACCCGGCTAAATGTGCTTGCTCACTTAACTTTCACGCTCAGAAGACAAACGTGCCCAGCTGTAAAAATAAATAACATCACTGTTCCGGTAGAAAACCATGTTAAGTACTTGGGAATTCATATAGATAGACGCTTGACCTGGTCGCGTCATATTGAAGCGAAAATAACGGCTATGAAACTTAAAGCAGCTCAACTACATTGGCTTCTCGGTCGAAACTCAAACTTGTCCTTAGACAACAAAATTCTCTTATACAAGTCCATCATAAAACCAATATGGACATATGGCATCCAATTATGGGGTACTGCATGCGCATCTAACATCCAAAAGCTTCAAAGAAGACAGTCTAGAATATTACGACAAATTGTCTGCGCCCCATGGTATATACGTTATAATATTATCCACAGAGATCTCAACGTCCCCACTATCCAGGAGGAAATTAAAAAATATTCAATAAGTTACATCGATAAACTAATGGCCCACCCTAACTACCTCGCTCGGGATCTGCTTCAGTTCGAAGGTCACCAGAGGCTAAAAAGAACCGATACTTTGAGCCTAACTAGAAGACATTTTTAAAATTTGAATACAGCAGTTAGTGGTTACACTAGTAACAACTAATAAACAACAAGTAGAATTAAGATTTGAATACATATTGTAAATTTCGATAAGAAAGATACAATAATAAAAATAAATTAAAAAAAAAAAAAAAAAAAAAATTTTTCAATTAATACACAAGGTGTGCTATCAAGTCATATCCTCATAATATCCCAAATAATATTTTGCAATTGCTTAAAATAAATGTTGTTGTGTTTCAAACAAAATAAAAATGTTAATGCTGTGTTCATTGATTCGTCATAACTGTACAGTTGAAATCTAAATTATAAGCGGTAGCCCACAACAGTCATATCGTCAGCTTAATATGAAAACCTGCTAACTCACTTTCAGCATATTTTACAGGAGAGACAAAAAGCTTTTTATTTTTCCTTTTTGCTTGATAGAAAATTAAAAATAGTTAGTTTTACACACTTCAAGACTTAAATAGAAGATAAACTACCTACATGCTGGTCGATGAGGCGTATCTTTCTCTACCACACGTTATCAAAATCTCAATTTACATAAAAAAAGGATTTAGCCGGTTTGCATATTAAGCCGACGATATCTACTCCTTGTAATTATTTTATGACATAAGACTTTATGACTACCTTGGTGAATCCCCCAAATATGTATTTATAAGAAAATAAACTGAGATAACTTAATTAGTTATTTCAATTGTTAAAGGAAATCTTATAAAATAATCTTTAAGAAAAGTAATTTGGTTTAAATGTTTAGGATCAAAGCGATTATTTTCCTTAGTTTTGACAAAACTTGTCTCATTTTCTAGAAATTCTTTAAAATTTTCAAAATTTTTAACACTTCTAATTGTTTCGGTTAATTCTGTTAAAAGACTGATATGAGAAGAAAAAAATAACTAAACACATACATTATAAAAGTACGTGAAAAAAAACCCATTTAACCCATTTTTCGCAACATTCCTGTTGATCGATGATGAAGATAAAAAAACAATGTAATTTATGTCACCGGTCGGCGGAAAATGGGTTAAAATGAAGGTCACTGAACACCTTCTTTGTTTGTTTGAAATAAATATTTTCTTAAAACATACATATATTTTGTATATGAGACGAAGCAAATAATTAAAAACACAAAAAAATACTACAAAATATTGAGAATTTTCTTCCATCGGTTAATTGGTTAATCGACTGAAATTAACCGGTTTAATCGTTAATCAAAAAAAGCCAATTTGAAATGAACCGATCAGTTAATCGGGTAGTAATTAATCGGTTAAACGATTGACGGTTAACCGAATGAATACCCTAGTATGTACGCACTTTATTTTAGATGACAGTTTTTAAAAATTGTGATTCTGATAAGCACCTTTCTGAAGGAACCAAAGTAACAGGGAAGATATTTTATTGCAATTTTAGATAATGTTCTAAATTGGATTTGATTCTCAACCCAAAAGGTAATCAATCTAGCAGACTTTTCCTCCAATGGTCGTTCATTGTTTTATTCTGTGCTCGCAATTGCAATTGCATTTTTTTTGATTTTTTTACATTATGAAAATATCTGACATTTCAGTCCCTATGTAAACATATAAATATTTCGGCATAAAGGCCAGCTAAGCAATCCATACCACCCCTGCCATTCTTGTTGTTTGTTTTCATTGCTGTAAGTCTGCGCGAATTAATAATAGCAAGTAAAAACTTGGGGCAAAAAACTGTGTGTGTATAGCTGCTGTAACATGTCTTCATAGCTGTATTTTAAATAATAATAATATCGATATTGATATTTTTCCTATCGATATTTTCGATAGCTTATGACTATCGATAGTACTATCGATAGTTTCCCAGCACTAAAAAGAATATACACGTATCAACAGTCTAAAAAAATTTGCTTTATTAATTCCAAAGAAAACCAAAACAAACCCAAATAAATTGTTACATTCATATGTACATACATATTATATATGTATGTACATATATATTTATTAATACTTAACAGTTAAAAGTATGTCAAAAAGCTTTTTAGACATTTCATCAGCAATTAAAAATACCATTGATTTATTGGGGTAGGAAAAATTGTTCGATTTTTAGGTAGTTTTTATTAAAAAATATATTTTTACTGCTCGTTTTTGATTTCAACGATGCTAACAAATTAAAATTTCATATGAAATTCCCGGAAAAAAAATTTCGCGGGATTAATTTAAAAAAAATGTCCCGTGACGTATCACTTAAAAAGTATGTAGAAAGTTTTTGGAGCATATGAAAGTTACTTTTTTTATTAAAAATTTCTTGCTTATACATATCTATGGCAGTAGAAGTAGTTTTTTAATTCAGCGCTTTTATATACGGAAGCTACCGCACCATTTGAAATCGCCAGAATCGAACTTTGTGGAACAATGGACATTTTATTCATTTACAGACTATATAAGTAATTTTTTAACAATATCATACTCAAACATCTATTGTGACGGCCTTACCATACAACAGTTGCTTTCTAATATGGTTACAATGCTGCCAAGCATTATTTTCTAATAATCGCAAATTTTGGTAACAAAATCATCAAGATTTAAGTTTCTTATTTCTGTGGTCATATTGAAGAGTACCTTAAGTCAATATAAGACAAAACTGAGTTATTAAAAGTAGAAACGGTGAAAAATCTGTTATCTCTTCACAATTTTTTTTTTAACATTTACTTTTAACAACGATTGAAGTTGTTAGAAAACAATAATAAAGACTCCTCAAACAATATACGATAAAAGCTACTTTTCTTCACGCAGAGAAAAAATATGGTTGGGCATGGTTACGGCAACAACAATTTATTGTTACAATAAACATAGCGTACACAAATAATTGTTATTTTTATTTAATATCAACAATATTATAGTTACTGTAAACATATGAATGTTTATCGCAATTATAAGTTTGAGTATTGTTGACCGAATAGCAACACTACGTGACAAAATTTCAACAAAGTCGTGACCAAATGAATCAGGAAGCTAATCTTTATGTAAAATTGCCTGCTGAATCCGAATATGAGGTCAGAATTGTCAAAAGGAGAACACTTTTTGAGATATTCCAAAATAACCGTTATTTGTGTTTTTAAAAAAGATGATATGACTGAAATGCAAATATCTTCAAAAATTGTAAATGGATTATCTAATTCTTTCTTTCTAGTGAAAGGTTATAAAATTTCTAAAATAACCATGGATTGCTTGTGAAGATTGGTCAAGAATTGACAGAGTTACAGGGGACAAAATTTCAAGCTTCATTGAAAATTTTATGATTTTGTTCAATTTTGTTCTTTTCAAGTTATTTTTTCTAAACTAATGATTTAAAAATCCTAATGTTTTATTGCATGCGACATTAGATTATTTTAATATGAACATTTTGAGCCCAACTAAACATAGACTGGTACAAAAATGACAAAGCTACAGAAGATTTAGTAAGTTAACCCACATAGAAATTCAATAGTTTCAAGCAATTTTTAATATTTATTGTTACTAAAAATTTAGCTTTGTATATTCATTTGTTGTGGGTTAATGCGATTAATCTTCTGTAACTTTGTCATTTTTGCACCGATCTGGTTCCTATTGGGCACAAAATGTTCGTATTGAAATAGGCTAAAATTTTATTTTTTGGATATTTGCATTTCAGTCACAGCATCTTTTTTAAAAACCCAAATAACGGTTATTTTGGAATATCTCGAAAACTGTTCTACTTTTGACAATTCTGACTTCATATTCGTAATTATTTTTCTAACCACTAAACTATGGCCACTTTCAAAACATGTTATATTACTCACAACTAAATCATGACATTTAATAGCCATAACATGATAACTTTCTTTACATTTATCATATTATGTGTAAGATGCTATTAAACTATTTTTACTCTTATGATATTATGTTAGCGCCATTTGTAAAATAATTTTGAATCAGTTGTGTCGTTTGATTTATATGTGAGCGGTTGAGCAATTTAAAGATAAATGCCAATTAAAAAAATATTAAGTTTAAAGAAATTAAAATATTAGCGGAGTTCAGTATTAGTGATGTAATAGTGCAAAATATCGTAGTAAAATCCATTAACAAAACTCATAGAGATTTCGTTTTATTTTTTAAAATATCGTAGGAAAATCCAACAATAAAACACACAGAGATTTCGTTTTATAAAAGTGTTACGATATTTTGCATTTGCTCTTTTGCAGGCCTTATATTGAACTCCGCTATTTTATTTATATATTAAGAAAAAGTGTAAAAAGTCACAAAATAAAAAATCTATGCAAAAAAATTGTAATTTATTTTGAATTGTTGACAGTTATAAAAGGTGCTGAATCATATGATTGCATCTAAATTTATTATGATTAACATGATGATAATGTGATTACTTCTTAGCTTATTTTGATTAACATGAGAATAATATGATTCATTTCTTAGCTTATTATGATCAACATGATAATATTTTATTTGCTTCTTAATTTATTATGATTAACATGACAATAATATGATTACTTCTTAACTTATTATGATTAACAGAATAACAATATGATTAGGGGAAAAATATTATGATGTAATATTACGAATATATTTAGCCATAATATGATTCAATAGTAATCTTAATATGGTGACAATATCATGAATCTTATCATAATATTTTTCTCTTAGAATATGTTTACCACAACCATGTTTTTTCTTTTCGTGTTGATTGGCACAGATATAAATAATTATTTATGTGGCAATAAGGAAAAGTGTTAAAGGCCCTAATTATGTAAAACCCAACGCAACGCCAAACATTTCATTGAAAGTCAAATTAAAGTCAAAAATATTTTTTAATTTTGTTGTTGCTTTCTACAGAAATTCATACAGATTTTTTTAAAATTTCAACGCCACATAATATGAGGTGTTTGAAATTTAAAATTTAAAGATACGGTTTCATCAGGATAGCGCTACGTGTGATACAGCGATCGTTACCAGCTATTTTTGGTGATATGTAAAATTTTTGAAATTGATCTGTCAGTTTGACTCCCAGGTTTTTCAAACTGACAGCTCTCGATTATTTCTTGTGGGGATACTTGAAATCATTAATTTATGCTGATAAATTAGCAATAATAAACGCCTTTGAAACGAACACTGTTTGTATTATTCGTGACATATGGACAGAAATGCGCGAAAAAAAATGGCCCAAAATTGGACGTGTAGCAAGCGCTGCGTCAAGAACAGCCGCGGTGCCCATATCCCAGAAATCGTTATCAAATTTATCGTATATGATTATTTGAAGTCAATTCAGGCTTAAAAACATCCTTTACAAATTTAAATTGTGCTCATTTTATCTGACTTCTCATAATATATTTTGCAAATAATTAATACGAATTTGGTTTGGTTTTATTTAAGCTAATTTCTTAAGCCACTTCACTTGCATTTAATTGCTAACTTAACCAAATCTCATAGATCACATTTATGAAAAATACAAGTCGATCTTTAGAACAAATGCACAAATACTAATGACATGTTAATCGAATTCGAACGAAGGCTTCGTTCGCTCAACTTATATGTCAAACAAAAACAATGTTTCATAATTTGTTTTTGTTTTAAACGTACGTTAAAATAGATGAACAGACAGTAAAACGGCATAAACAGGCAAACTAAATTATAATTTCCTTTAATCCCAATATTTTCTTTGTTAACAATACCACATCTTGTATAACAGCTTTTTACTATTTCTAACAGAATAATTAGTTTTATTTTGTGATATTAGGGTCATGTTAAATCTCACTAACTATAAACAAAAGTTGTGGTTATGCTTATTTAACAAAATACTTAATAATTGGCCGTAGCTTAAGTATACTGCACTCCTAAAAGGAAAGTCACAAGTGCGAAATTCGCAAAATTGAGATAAAGGCAGATTAGGAACCACGGTAACTTGAAAACGTTAGGCAAAATGGTCGCATCTATGATTTTTTTTGATATGATCACGTTTTTTCGTTGTGTGTGCAATATTACGTTCTTGCAAACACTGACAATTCCGAATAAGTTTAGGAAACTGGAGAACTTTTTTTTTGGAACTGCGAATATCATCTCAGAGTAGTACAGAGTGGACAGTGGGCACCTGGTCACGGCACCATATTGTAACGCAGTTTACTTTCCAGGATGAGGTAGGACTCAGTCTGTCCAGGGTCAATTTCAAGGTCTGCTTCCTTTGAAATGAAACACGGGATGTTTTCGTGTATGTTTGTTCACAATAATTCTAACAAAGCTTTATTTACGAAACCTTTATCTACGTAAAATACTTAAATCTATGATGGCTTTCTGTTGGTTCTGCGCAGCTGTAAGCGGGATCGAATGCTGAGGCGCGTGGCTGGTAGTGGGCTGGACTGTAGAGGTTACGGGAGTGCGGAAACGGGCGGGCAGATGTGCTGCTGGACTGCGGCAGGACGGTGACGATCTGGTTAAGAGACTGGTATTAGGTGTTAGTTGACCGAGGGGTTCGGCTGATTAACTACGGTTGCGAATACCAACGAAACTCGGAGGCACTAGCAGTCGGCTCAATGCGACTAACTACGGTTACGAATACCAACGAAATGCGGAGGCGCTGGTGTTCGGGCAAAATACGATAAATATGGGTTCGGATCAAGTCAGCTACCAACGAAATTCGGAGGCGCTGGCGGTCGGCTCAATATGACGGTTACGAATACCAACGAAATGCGGAAGCGCTGGTGTTCGGGCAAAACACGATAAATACAGGTTCGGATAAAGTCGGTTACCAACGAAATTCGGAGGCGCTGACGGTCGGCTAAATACGACTAAGTACGACTAACTACGATTAAATACTGCAAGCTACTAAGAGTACACACTGGGGTTAGCATCATTTTCTACTCTCCTTGTTATGAACAAACTTAATCTATTTATTCAAAAATAAAATAAACTAAATGGGAACTATGAAGAAAAAAAGTTATTTAAGTAAACAGTAAGGGTATTCATAGTGGTAAGTAAAATAGTAATTAGTAAGAATTCAAGGTATTGGGTTACTTATACTTAATGATGTTAAGCCCTTATGACACTACATTTTTTATTCATTAATTGATACAGAATTGATAGAAAGAAACAGTAAATGCTAGAAAGAGCAAACTAAAAAAAATGTAAACAAAGTTTTTCATTTTTTTTTTCTCTTTTTATGGTTTTGTTTCAGCGATGGCGTTGAGAGTTTTTAAAATTGTACCAACAACCTTTAAAAATTGTACCTAATTGTACTTAAAGATTTTTTTAGATGAAATTGAAATGAAATGAAATGAAACAACTTAGCCATTCCTGTTCTGGTTATTTTATTAAATGTTGCCAGCTTTTTGTTTATGAGAAACCTAAAAACAAAAAGCGGTAAATCGCTGAATTTGCCCATAAACCGCTGATTCAGCAACACTTTTGATATTTCAAGCTTGAAATGTCAATTTTAAGTTTAACAATTATTCATTTTTTTTTTTTGACATAAATTCATTTTTTATCGATAACTTTAGTTATACGTTTGACAGCTTGCCATTTATCTTAATACAGCTGAACCCTTCGCACTTGGTAAATTTTTCAATTACTTTATATTTGCTCCGTTCGCCATAACTTGAACAAAGCATTAAAAATGAAGTGTCATAAGGGCTTAAGAAAGAAAAGGGTATATTGTAATTAAATGTATATGTAGGGTTAGTTTTAACGTCACGTTACAGTCCCCCCTACTTTAAGTAAAAAAAAAAAAAATAAATAAATGGACATTGGGCACTAGGCGAGTTTCGACCGGAGGTCTGCACTCTGGCTCGGCCTTTAGTTTTTTTTTTTTTTTATATAATTCATTGATATATAAAATACAGGGTGATAAATTAATACAAAAAACCAATTTATAATTCATTTATATAAGACTACACTACAATAATAATACAAACAAGTTAGAGTGCTATATTCGGCTTGGCCGAATCTTTGATACCCTCCACCGACAGTTCGAATGTTTAAGGAGTAATATCTGTATGATGTTATTATTATCTTAAACTGTGACGATTTGTTATTAATTATGGTTTTAGGCGACTAAACTGTTTTCCGGTAGTAGGGTTTATATGGGGCCTAGGGTAAATTATGTGCCCATCATCACGAAATTGCACAGCGTCATTTCTAGTCCTTTAAAACTGTGACGTACCACTTTCTGTTATGATAGCATTATTAAATATGGTTTTAGGTGTACTAAACGTTTTTCCGGTAGTAGGGTTTATATGGGGCCTAAGGTCCATTATGGACCGATCATCACGAAACTTCACAGCGTCATTTCTAGTCCTTTAAAACTGTGACGCACCAATTTCTGTTATGATAGCATTATTAGTTTTAGGTGTACTTAACTGTTTTCCGGTAGTAGGGCTTATATGGGGCCTAAGGTAAATTATGAACCGATCGTCACGAAATTTCACAGTGTTATTTCTAGTCCTAAAAAACTGTGACATACCAAATTTTGTTACGATAGCGTTATTTGTTACGGTTTTAGGCGTACTAAACTGTTTTCCGGGAGTAGTGTTTATATGGGGCTTAGGGTAAATTATGGACGGATCTTCACGAAATTTAACAGCGTGATTTCCAGTCGAATAAAACAAATTTTTGCAAAATCTTATCTCATTCCGTGCCTTGTTCCACCATTAATGTTATTTTTTGTAAAAAAAATTTTCAATTTTTTTTAGGTGGTGGTTCCACATTTTGATTCATAGCTCTGGTCCTACTGAACCGATTTTGCTAAATTTCAATCCCAAACTGCTTAGGATAACTACAAGCAATTTGGCACCAAGTGTGTTCATTTCTTTTGAGTTGTTCGAAAGTGTGCGTGTTTTCAACAGACGGACAGACGGACAGACAGACGGACATGGCTAAATCGACTTAGAATCACTCAAGGACCTAGAATATATATACTTTATGGGGTCTGAGATGAATAATAAAAAAGTTTCACACGGAATGACAAACTTAATATACCCTCTTCACAACTAATTGTGGTGGAGGGTATAAAAATAACCAATTTATAAATTTATAATCCCCCGTTATTTATCGGATAGGGCAATAAATTTTTCGTGGCATTGGCAGCGAAAGCGGGCTCTGCCTCCCAGGATCCGGACCTCTACCTTGGGCTTGCCCGCCGGTTATTTCATCCATTGCGGTGTTTTGCTGTTTTGGTGTTTTGCGTAGGGGGTTTCGTATGATCTTTATGTCACTTCATTAAAAATTTTCCTGTCTATTGCGATAACAAAATTGAACAACTGTGATTTTTTTAGCTGAACGGTCGTTTTTTAATTTGCAATTTAGGCTTGAGTTCAAATTAAATGTCGACGAAAATGGGCAAAAAACATATTAAGAATATGTACTCAGGTATTCAATACTTTGTCTACGAGAAAATATAAGAAAAGGAAGAAACATGCACATAAATAGATTGAAAAATTATAATTAATAACAGCAAATTTCGATGTTGCTATTGTCTGCCAGGCATCGCAGTGGGCTAGAGGGTGGAACTGCAAATAATTCTGCTGATGAGAATGTGGTTATTCTCAGATGGTAAATCTAACCCGAGTTCAAGCCCCAGCTCAGCCATGAATAAAAATTATCAATAAATTTTAATTAATTTTACAGAAAAAATTAAAAATTTTCTCTAATCACCAATTAAATACCAAATTCATAGAATCAAGCAACCCATTTGTTGATTTTGCACCTATTACCAAAATGATTATATTGATTACTAAAAATTGTAAGAATTTAATATTTTGAATATTTTTTTTTTTCAATAAATGATATTTTTAATTTTAATTAAATTTAATTAAAAAAAATTATCAAAAAATGTTGCCGTTTCAAACAATGTTTTGATTGATTTTGACAATTTCCAAAAACAATTTCACAAGTTTAAATTATTTTATTTTAAACAAAATAATTTTTTGTTATTTAATTATTATTTTAATCAAAAATTTATTTCAAAACAAATAAAATGTTAATTAAATCAAAATTATATTTTTAATTTTCGTTCAACAAAAAAAAATAATTGATTCAATTATCACATTAATTAGGTTTTAATACTTTTACAACAATTTTTTTAATTGATAAAAAACTACTAATAATTTTTTCTGTGTTCATGTTGTAAAGTTCCTTCCTCAGTAAAAATAATTTAATGAAAATGTAATTTGATGAACTCAAGCCTAACTAGATATCAAAATTTCAAAAAAATAAAGTTGAAAAATATCTCAAAACTACTGAAATGGATATGAGACTTTTTTTCTTGGGTGGGCAGTATTGCAGACCAATAGCAATACCGGAGAACCGGATCGATGCTTTAAAAACCAGGGTCGTGCAATCTTACATGGGACAATGCGAAAATAACTTCAACAAATCTTGTAAGATGGAGATGCTTTGCTCCCAAGAATGACAATAAAGAAAAAAAGAACAAATAAGTTAAACTGTCAAAGATAAGTTTGTCAAAAATTCATTGAAACAATTAAAATTCAGTATAGATGTGATTGCAGTTGATTATGATGTATTTTGTAAACTCGATTATCTGTTCGCTGCAATCTTTTACTCATGTAATGCTGTCCGATGAATTGCGAACAAAGATTACCTTCCGTCTTCCCAATAAATTAAACATATTTCAAGCGAAAGTAATAGCGATGCAGAGACCTTGCAGGGATAACTTTTTTTCATTATTTATTTATTTATTTATTTATTAACCTAATACGTTATTTTATGTCCTGCCAGTGCCAGACAAAAATTTTCTTCATCACGGGTTCTGTTCACTTTTATAGGTGTTTATCGCTCATCTAATTGGATAAGTGCTGCAGTGTCTCTTCTTCTTAAGCGAGTGTGGCCGCTATCATTTAAAATATTTCGTGCTAGTGGGTTCGGGTGCAATTCGAGCCTTTTTAAGTATTTTACTGCATATTTCTTAATCATAGTTTTAACTAATGGAACATTAAGATCCTTGTGAATATTTGAGTTTTTAACATACCAAGGGGCAGCTGTGATTATTCGAAGTAGTTTATTTTGGCGCCTTTGAATTTTTTCGATATTAGAGGCCGAGGCTGTGCCCCATAACTGAATACCATAGCACCAGATTGGCTTTAAGATGGAGTTGTAAAGAAGAAGTTTGCAGTCGAGACTAAGGACAGAGTTTCTTCCAATAAGCCAATGAATTTGGATGGCTTTTACTTTAATTTGAGTTAATTTTTCCTCTTTATGGCTTTTCCACGTTAAATGGCGATCTAGATGAATAGGGAGGTATTTTACATGCGAATTTTGAGGTATTATTTGATTATTGATTTAAATAGGGGGCATGATTCCCGACGCAAGGTGAATGTTATATGTACGCATTTTTGCTCATTGACCTTTATCCTCCATTGCTTTAACCATAGATCGCGTTGAAATATATGATCCTGTAGGTATCGAGATGCTTCTTGACTGTTTTCGTGCACGCTTAGAAAAGCTGCATCATCAGCAAATGCTGAAGTTTGGGTGTAGTTATTTGTTGGCAAATCCGAGGTATATATTAAGTATAAAAGTGGGCCCAGGATGCTTCCCTGAGGGACTCAAGCGTCAATTTGCTGAGGAGAGCTGTAATAAACACCTTCTTTAATAATAAACTTTCAACCGACTTAGTAGCTTTCTAACAGCTTGTGTGTGTTTACTGGTAAGTTAAGCTTCAATTTATGTAATTAGCCTTCATGCCAGACATTATCAAAAGCTTGAGAAACAGCGATGAAGAGAGCGGAACAATATTTTCTTTCTTCAAAGGCTTTTCTTATTGCGTTTACTATTCGATTGGTTTGCTCTTTTGTTCTGTGTTCTCTTCTAAAGCCGAATTGGAATTGGTGATTAGGAATGCATCTATTTTCATTTAACCGTTAATCGAGCTTTGTATCAAAAATTATACATTTCGTTTTTTGCGTCAACATAACTTTATGCGAAAAAATGAGGGAAGCCACATCTATTGAGACTTTGTTAACATTGTGTTCTTGCCGTTATTTTAAACAACAATTTAAATAAAAATTCCAAGCAGGGGATGAGAAATTCAAAAAATTCATAATTTTTGGTACATACTGCAATTTAAAAGATTTTGTGCTGTTGTTCATATCATTTGTAAGGTGGTTTCCATATTTTTTTGTTTTTGTCCTGATGTGTTTGATCCCGAGGTAGAAGAGAATAGCAGCACAGATTCAGATGATAGTATTGACAGTAACACACATGGTGACCCGTCGTATACTGCCAAAGATGGCACTAATTGGAGCAGCGAAACTTATCCCATTGGTAGGTTGGGAAGGGAAAATTTTATAAATTTCCATATCTCAGAATCGGATGTTTTGTTGTTTAGGCGTTGCAAGATTTGCATCCAGCCACGTAAATAGTATTCGGGACTCATTTCTATTAAAACTAACAAATATTGTAATCGATAGCACCAACAAATATGGAAAGCATTTACATGCTTTCAGTCACAGTGAAATTTACGAGGATCTCTTTTATGCTTATTTGGCAGTATAATTGTTGGCTGGAGTATACAAGTAAGCAACACTTTAGATACAAATTTGAAAAAATATATATTTTTACGCTCACCACATCCAAAAAAGAGACATTGACTGCTTTATTTGATGAATATTATGGAAGACCAATATTGCGGTCAATTATGTCTGGAAGAACATTTTTATATATTCACAAAATAATTCGCTTTGATGATGTGCTAACCATACGTGCCCAGAGAAGTGATGACAAGCTGGCGCCAATTAGGAACATTTGGGAAAAATGGCTTGGAAGATTTTCAGTATTATATAATCCTAATGATTGTGTTACTGTAGACTAACAACTACTACGATTTCATGGCCGTTGTAAGTTTCGCATATATATTTCATCCAAACCAGAGAGGTATGTTCTCAAATTTTGTCTGCTTGTTGACTCGCGTACTTGTTATGTGGGAAAGGATATATCAGGAATTCCTGAGCGAAACCAAGTCGAACGGGTGGTTCTTGATTTAGTGGATGGTCTTAAAGGACATAATGTTACCATGGATAATTTTTTTTCTTGGCATAGCCTTGGTCAAAAGGTTTTTAAATGCAATATAACAATGGTATTCGAAAAAACAAGAGATCAATTCCTCCAAAGCTTTTGGTATGTAAACAAATTCCACGGTATGAGTCAACATTCGCTTTTACACATGATACAGCTATGGTTAGTTATATAAGCAACAAAGTCCTAAAGTTGCGGATTGCCCAAAAAGTTGACTGTATTAATAATATCGTTTTATAACTCCACGAAAGGAGGTGTTGATACGGTTGATAATATGTTGTGTTGCTATAGTTGCAAATGAAAAGATAATCGCTGGCCGATGGCTGTTTTTTCCAACATTATTGATATTTCTGCTTTGAATGCTTACATTTTATTCAACGAAGTTGACGCCAACTGAAAACAAACTCAAACCAGCACAAATTGTAAAACTTTTCTTTACGAGTGATCAATATCACTGTCAAAGCCTTATATGGAAAAACGTCCTAAAAAAGAACGTTCTCTGGCAATTTTCAAAAAACTTTCAGCCCAAAATACAGATGAATGAAGGTGGTGCATCAAAAAAATATAAAACCGATAATTCTGAATAAAAGAAACGTGCTAGATGTCAAAAAATGTTACACTTCAGGAGAAAATAAAAAGAAAAGGTCATCGAATTTCTGCTTTTTATGTCAGAAGAATTGTTGTAGTGATAAACACGCCAAAAATGTTTGCGTTGATTGCATTATGATTTCTAGAATTATTTATACTTTATAGACTTAATTAACCATAAATAAGAAATAATAAAAACAACTTTGTGTATTGATTTTAGTCAATTACTCCTATGCTCTCTAGTATGTATCAAAAATGATACATAGGAAGAATTATGAATTTTTTTTAAGGCTCGATCTACGGGTTAATTGGGGTTAATTTTGACATTAACAGCTTCTCAAACAGCTCTGATATTTTAGAAAGTAAGCTTATAGGCCTATATGACTCAACTTTTGTGTGTTCCTTTCCTGGTTTAGGTATCATGGTGACTAAGGAAACCTTCCACTTTTGAGGATAGTATTCAAGGCGTAAAATAGCGTTAAAAATTAAAAGAATAATTTTCTTTGCTATGTTGGGTAGCTCCAAAAGCATTTTGTTGCTGATCTTATCAAAACCAGGAGCCTTCTTGGGGTTTAAATCACAAATAGCCTTTTCGATTTCTTTTAACTCAAATCTTAGGGGAACAGCTGCTCTAGCTGCAACAGGTGGTAACTCGACCGCAATATCGTGAGATATATTTGGGGTAAATACGTTTTTTAAATGATTGACAAACAGATTTCCTTTTTCAACATCATTTCTTGCCCAACTTCCATTCAAGTTTCTTAATGGTGGTTTAGAGACAACTGGCCTTTTGAGATTTCTAGCTGCACGCCATAATGAGTAGTCTGATTGTGGGGTTGCATCAAGTTCCTTAAGATATTTTTCCAGAGAAGCCGTTTTCTCAGTCTGCAGTAACTTTCTTAGTCTTTTTGTACACTCTTTAAGTAAGTTCTTAAGTTGAGGGGATCTGTGCAATTGCCACTCTCTTCAAGCCCTCCTTTTTTCAGACAAGAGATGCTCGACATCTGTGGAATATATTTTAATAGTTTTTGTTTTTTTGGGGGCAATATTGGAATGTTGAACAGCTAGTTTCAGAAAACTGTCAAAGTTGCCAATAGAGCGATCTACATAATCCGGTGTACTGAGCGGAATATTTTCTGTGCAATGGGTACTGAGATATTTTTTATATTTTAACCAATTAATTTGCATAGCTGTCGTCGCTAAGTAGGCAGGGATAACTTAAGGATAAGAAAAGGTGGCCCATACAGAAGCATCTTTGTAACTTCGAAACTAGACCCGAAAAAAAGATTTATGGTAACCAGACACTGGACACACTAACGGAATCTGTCTGCCTCTAAATTAATTTTAAAGATTGGTTCATAAATTTTAGGTCCCATGTTAAGCCCAATCCAGAAAAATGTTTACTGTCGGTGGAGGATATGTACATTTTGACTTAATGCAAAATACAGAACTATAAAGAACAGATATAAATTATACAACGTGTTCAAGAACTGGTATATTAAAAAGGCCATTCGTCAATTGGGCTTAAATAATAGAACATATAAAAACATACTAACAGCCAGGCCCACGATGTCACATGTTAACGTTCGCATAGAAAATTACATTTAAAACAAAAACAATTTCTAAAATTTGTTTTTGTTTTAAATGTAATTTTCTATGCGAACGTTAACGTGTGACATCGTGCGCCTGGCTGTAAATGTTATTTAAAAAAATTTAATTCTTTTATTTTCAAATTTAAGAAAACCTTTTTAAGCATTTAAAACACAACTCTTTTTGCTGCTTTGCATTCATGACCGTAATAAAATTTCAAAGACCTTGAGAAAAACTTATGTTTTTATTGTGACTCCTTAAAAAATCCAAAAAAAAAACCACATAAAATTATTCTTCAACAAACATCTTTTCGTATCCATAAATTTATGCAAATTTGTGCAGACACTCTGCCATGCGCAAGAAAAAAAAAATCAAATTGTTAAATAAAATACCAAAGATTGCAGTTTCTTTATGGCCCATTATATCAATTTATGAATAAACTTTCATAATATTCAGTCTACATATTTTCGAAACTGAAGTACAAATCCCAGCCAACAGTCAGTTATGGAACCAACACTTAAAGCCACAGGCAGGCTCCTTCTTCTTTATAAAACTTTTTCGTTTGCGAAACTTTTCAAGTTGATTGGCAAAATGAATACAAATAGAAATGGATTTTATGAATTATTTTTTTCCAATTTCAATCATTTGCTTAGCAACTTCTATCAACTGAGTTGCAACATTTTAGTTATGAAAATATTTTTATTTATCTTGTTTGTTATTTTGGCCAGAAACTTTTGAAAATTGCTTTTTACTGAAATTGTAACAAATAGATACGAAAAAAAATCAATGTTGGTTTTTGCATGGATTTTGAAAAGGAGTTAATTTTGGAGTAGAGTTAGTATGTATCTTTATCTTTCAGATACAATTGAATTTTACAGGGGGGCATTTTCATATTCAGGAACAGTACCATCTAGAAATAATTTGTAAAGTCCGTGAGAAATATTGAGGAGATTGAGTGGTTTCAATCGAAACATGTCAGGGTAACCTGTCCGTAAAAACGCCTGGGTTAGAGCCCAGCTTCAGTCAAGAATGAAGAATTATCAATAAATTTTAATTAATTTCATGTTGTAAAATTCATTTCTTCATAAAAATAATTTAATGAAAATTAAATTTGATGAACTTTAGCCTAATTAAAAATATTAAAAAAATTTGGATTAAAAACCATAGATAGTTCAACAAAATAATCACAATACTGATTAAATATATTTTTCCTCAGATTTTTTCTGATTTTAATAAGAGGTCATCTAAGATTCCGCAGAAAGAACATGTAGTCAAAACAACCGTGAGTTTAAGTTTTCACGTGAAAAAATCATTCTGATCGCACGCCAGGTAACTGAACCAAATTTCATCGGCAATATTAACTAAAAAGTTTAGTAAACCCTTAAGTAGTTCAATCAACTGCATTTTTCCTCAAATCTAATCAAAAATAATTTGACTACACAAGTTTTCTTCAAGTCAACACAATGGTTTTTGTTAAAAATATATTTAATTGAAATCTGTGTTTATAAATAAAACACAAAAATGTTGTTAAAATAGTAGTAAACCAGTAGTAAAGCAATTTTAAGGGAACAACACATACAATTATTTGATTAAGTATCCTTAAAGGATGCTAATTTGAATACTTTTTATTCCTCGAAAGTTATTTTGAATACAAATTGGTTGAAATTTCGTAAAAATAAGAAGAAATTTTTTTTTTAGTAACATTGAGATATAAATATTCGCCCTTATTATGTCAGTCGTCGTCGACATTAATTTTAAATACTACATCACTTCGACGTTAATTTTTGTATTTTATAAGAATGTTGTGTTGACGTCGACTAGTTATCGAAAATTTGACAATTATTTCTTTATTATTTTGTTCTTTTCTTTATTTTCCGACATTTTTTTAACCGATTTAGCTTTTTAAAATTAAGTGTAGAGTTTGTTTCCAATTTGGATTTTTTTCATGAATTTCTGTCATGTTTTCGATAAGAGATATTTTTACTGTAAGTTTTCTGATTCTTTATAGCTTATTAATAAATATAAGACTTTTCTATCATGCCGCTGTTAGCAAATTTTTGCGAATTTCCCTTAATTGAGCAATTTTCTGCGAATTTTTGCCACTCCTTCTAGTTTAAGGGACTTCTTATAAATTGTATGGCTTGTTTGAAATATAATTTTTTTTTTTTTTGGTATTTTCCGACATTTTGTTTTTTTTTAGCCGATTTAGCGATTTCAAATCAATTTTAGGGTTTGTTTCCAAGTTTGCAATTTTTGCGATTCTTTTCCTAAAGTTTTCTGATCTTTTAAGGCTTTAACAAATTTTAATAAATATTAGACTTTGCTATCATGTCGCTGTTAGCAATTCTTTGCGAATTTCCGCTGATTTTGCAATTTTCACCGAATTTTTGCCATTCCTTTTAGTTTTAGTGACTTTTAATCAATTTAATGGTTTTTTTGATATATTAAAAGTGTTTGAAAGTTTTCGCTACTTTTGCAAACTTTTCCGAATTTTAGCAATTTTTGTTCTTTGAGACGTTTGTCTTAAATTAAAAATTATTTTCAAAAGATTTTGCTATTCGTGCTTAATTCGCAGTTTTTATTCTTGACAAAAACACTTGAAATTTATTGTTGATGGGATAAGCTATTCCTATGCGCATTTCACTGGTTGCTTCATCCATAAAGATTTTAGAAAAACTAAAGATATTAAATCAAATAAAACTGTTAAACGTATAAGAATTATAGCAACAGTTCTACTTGTAATAATATCAAAGCTTAAACAAAACACATCAACAATAAACAACAGTGGGTTTATCTCATCTTACATTCCCCACTACAATTAGTTGAAATTCTCTCAACATTAATTGTAGTTGTAAGTAGGATAAGAAAAACAAAGTAAAAACAACAACAACTTACAAAAGATGTTGTCAATTAAGTGTTTTTTAGGCCGTGCACTTGCCTGTTTTATCAAAAAGTAATTTCAATTTTTGGGAATACAAAATTTTAATTTCAAAAGATTTTGCTATTCGTGCTTAATTCCCAGTTTTTATTCTTGACAAAAAAAATCTTTTGAAATTTAAATTTTGTATTCCCAAAAATTGAAATTACTTTTTGATAAAACAGGCAAGTGCACGGCCTAAAAAACACTTAATTGACAACATCTTTTGTAAGTTGTTGTTGTTTTTATTTTGTTTTTCTTAACCTACTTACAACTACAATTAATGTTGAGAGAATTTCAACTAATTGTAGTGGGGAATGTAAGATGAGATAAACCCACTGTTGTTTATTGTTGATGTGTTTTGTTCAAGCTTTGATATTATTACAAGTAGAACTGTTGCTATAATTCTTATACGTTTAACAGTTTTATTTGGTTTAATATCTTTAGTTTGTCTAAAATCTTTATGGATGCAGTTTCCTGATGATCTGGCCTAAGCAACCAGTGAAATACGCATAGGAATAGCTTATCCCATCAACAATAAATTTCAAGTGTTTTTGTCAAGAATAAAAACTGGGAATTAAGTACGAATAACAAAATTTTTTGAAATTAAAATTTTGTATTCCCAAAAATTTAAATTACTTTTTGTTAAAAATTATCGCTAATTTAGCAAACTTTTCCGAATTTTCGCAATTCTCGCGTTAAATAAACTAAAAAAATTTGTGCACATAACTTCTTTGAAATTTTTTATTTTTTATTTTAAGCGTATTCAATAAATATGTTGACATTCATTTTAAAATTTCTTAAACTTTCATTTGACTCGTCGCAAAACGTTCTTTCGACTAAAACAAGGACAATACTACTCGACTTCGTCTTTCAAGCGCCTTAGAAAATATCCATTGACTCTCTAAAGTAATCGATTATTGTCGATAACGCCTCAGAAAATACCATTACTGTTCAGGTGCCGTCGACTTTCATAATGAGGCGTTTTATTAAAATTGAGTAAAAAAATGTCCTATAAAAATAACACCCGTAAAATAATAGAAATTACGTTGAAATTATCAAATATTTTTCGAAATTATTAACGGAGTCTAAAATTGAATAAACGAAAAAAACTTAGCGAAAATTGGAATAAATTTGAAATTTTTAAAGATTAATTTTAAAACAAAATACGTTTACGATGGAATTGTGAGTAATTGAAGCGTGATTGTGGAATGGCAACAACGTACCACGCAATTGTGTTCCTAGTATTATATTGAAACAACAATATAAAAAGTAAAATTTGTTTTTGTTTTCAATATACATTTTTAAGAAACATTTGAGTTTGTTAATGAAAGCGGAAAGACGAAAGGAAAAGTGTATTTTATTTCGTGCACAAGCAGTTTTTGTGAGTATGGCTGTTTTCCTAAACGTGTGTTCACAATGTATCAATACCGTGTTGATGCAATGTGTACTTAAATTTTCACCTATTTTGTATTTTATATGGTTTGCATCTACATTATTTTAACTGCTTTATTAGCTTTTCTCTGCGCAGTGACAACTACAAAGTTGCATTTCGGAACTAAATGCATTGTCAAAATTTTTATGGTTGCATTTAAGAACATGTTGCCATGTATTACTACAATGCAACAGGCGTTTAGGAAAACAGCCTTTGTTATTGAAAGAAAGAGAGAATGTTATGGAAAGAAAGAGAGACGTCATTCAAAATGCTAAAATGCTGTAAACAATAGTTTTGTTTTAAGGAAACGAATGTAGAGACAAAAGAGAATTAAGAAAAGTTTCCGCAGCAAATGTTTCATAATATGGACGAGGACTAAACGAACATTTTTATTTTATTTGAAAAACAGGCAGATAAAAAAGAACAGTTAAGGTTTTGGACACAAGTGAGTAAATGTGAAGTATGTTCTATATTCAACGTGGTAAGAGCTCGTTTTTAGCTTCCCTTTTTTGGCATAACTAGTAGAACAAGCTTTTAAAATTTTATGTTTTTAGGAATACTACTACTTCAAGCAATCTGGAAAAATATCACAATGCAAATTATAGAACAAATTTTTTTACGTGGTGCGCAAACTTAAAAAAGTGGCGTTTTCCCTAAGAGGTCACATGCCTATAGAAAAATATAAAAGATTTTCAGAAATTTGCTTAATCCATACTTGTGTATATAATAGTTCTGTGAAAAAAAATTGACGATAGTATTGTAGCAATTCTACTGGACTTGCTCTTGTTGAAAGTAATTGGGGTGCAACAAAAAATTATCGACTGCATGAGGTTTCACAAGTGAAATACACTTCTGTTTTATTAAACTAATGGACACATTTTAGAAAGCCATTTGGTCTCAAGTTGGTATGTTTGGAATCTTTTTTTAACCTACTTACAACTACAATTAATGTTGGAAGAGTTCAAACTAATTGTAGTGGGGAATGTAAGAAGAGATAAACTCACTGTTAATTGTTGTTGTTTTTGTTTAAGCTTTGATATTGTTACAAGTAAAGCTGTTGCTTATTATTTTTGTACGCTTAATAGTTTTGTTTGTTGAATATCCTTAGTTTTTCTAAAATCTTTGGGTGAAGTTTCCTGACGATCTGGCCTAAGCTACCATTGAATAGCTTATCCCTTCAACAATAATTTTCAGTGTTCTTATCAAGAATAAAAATTGGGAATTAAGCACTACTAACAAAATCTTTTAAATTACAATTTTGTATTCCCAAAAATTAATTTGATAACAAATTCATACCTTCTAGAAGGCATATCAATAATCTTTTAGAAAGGAGGATCAAATCTTTTATAAAGGAGTTAAGAGGCCTTCAAAAAGCAATGCCAATTTCCGTTCTTTTAATATTTGCCGCTGGGTACCTTCTCCACTTTGGTGGTGTTGGTATACGAATAGTTTCGGACAGTTTTGTATCTTAAGTCGAATATTGCGACCCAGAAAATGTCAATAACAGACGCAATAAATTTTTTTTTGTCACACAAAACAATACATTGCTGTTGTATATTTTACTGTGGGGCAATGGATTAATATCCATTCACTGGAGCCTATTGATATCCGCCAACTTTATTTATTTTCACTTTAGATAATCTGGAAGCCGATTGGATACAGAAGGTTGACTAGCAAAGTTAATAGAGTAGTCAATAAAGTGGTCTCAGCAGAGGAGAATTGACAGAGAGTAGAGAGTAAACAAGAGGTGTCAGCAGAATAGAGAGATCAAAGAATGTTAAATAAGGAAAACCGATGCAATACAGCAGGCAATATTATGAGATTTTTCCGCTAGTGTTTCAAACCGAAGTAGATAAGTAGCAGCTTAAAAACAAAATTGATGTTGTTTAACGTTGGTATAAAAGGTGGAGTAATAAATAAGTAAGCTCTTAGTTTTAGGACTGGAAAGTGAGACGTTGTATCAGAGCCGTTAAGAATAAAAATAAACAAAGGAAAACAATACACAGTGCTAGTAGTTAAACAGTGGATTGGTAACAGCAACTCCTTGACAGTGAAGTATAGTGCACTGGTCTTACATCCAGTATAGCGAGGAGAATTTAAATACGACTTAGTTTGGCTAAGACTGACATCAAGTCTGGAAGGAGTACAGAACACTGAGTAAGGGCTAAGCTATTGGAATTTCTGAGGCTTACACCCAGAAATCATAGAGTCATATTGTAGTCTTGGATTTAAATTCAAGGCAACAAAGGGTAAGAGTTACAGGGCAGGAGTGGTAGGACTATGGCACTGGTTAAACTGAAGGCTTCAAGAGGCTACAGTATCTCCTTAGAAAACTGGTGTGAATAAAAATGTGTGTAAACAAACGAAACAAAACACAGAGTATTATAAAGCCCAAATCTAACAAACGTGTTTTTTTTACAAAGAAATTGGACGTGACTTAGTAGCACCCCAGCTTGAAACCCGAAGTTACCAAAGGTTCCTTACACATTATGAAAAACATATACTTAAATTTGGGTCTCTATAGAATTTAGAAAATAAACTTTAGCTAAAAAAAAAAACTCATTTCCTGACAAAATCATTACAATTTGATCAATAAAAAGAAGAACATTCGGAAGCAGACTGAAGGAAGTGAAGATGAGGAAGCGAAAATATACAGGTCAATTACATATGTACCAGGCATATCGGAACGAGTAAGAAACTCCAAAATATATAATGATGAAAAATATAAAATAGTACAGAGGGCCGATAATACGATGAGAAAATTGTATCATGCACCAAAGCTATCAGATAAAATGTAATGACAACGAAAACCACAGTTGGAAACAAGTATATGTTGGCACCACTAGAAACAAATTACGAACCAGAATTTCTAAACACAAATCGGACATTAAGTGTAAGAACAACATATCAACACAAAAAAAACAGCACTTTAAGCCCACTGTAAAGAAATAGGACACACACACTTAATTTTGAAGATGTTAGAATACTACATACTGAAGATAAATATAATTGAAGATACACACTGGAGATGCTACACATAATTAACATACCGTTACAAAAGAGAATTAATTTAAAGAGTGACACTGATAACTGCGCTCAAAGTTACAGACACATTATAAATAACAATAAAAAGCTACAATTACCCTGCAAATCGTTGCCCACAAGGGAACAGGACTAGTCCAAAAGTAACCCAAACGTATGGAGAAAACATGGTCACTTTAACATTACGATGTCCTGGGGGAGGACCATATAACCCACCTTTTGACTACTATGGAGTTATTTTAAAACTACTATATACTTAAGAGGATAAGTTTTGAAGTAGTTTAAAAACGAAAGCATATCGTTAAAAAATTAAGACATGTCGTCTCACTGCAAACACATTTTAACAATGACATGGTCCATTCTTGCAGGGTAGTGCAATAACAGCTCTACAGGCTTATTGTTGTGTACACTGAAATAATTTTCTTCGCAATACCAATGAATTTTGACATTAATCCCATGAAAAATGGCATTAAAAACAAACCTATGCAGCGCTTCATTAGATCAATGAAACCTGTTTCATTAAAATGTATTTAATGAAACATTACATTAGATCTATGAATATTATTGATTGGATGAATACTTTCAATAAAGTAAAAAAAATTTTTTTTTATTTTATTTGTTTTAATTTTTTTTTTTTTTTTTTTATATTATCTTTTTAATTTTTTTATTTTATTTTTTAATTTTATTTTTTTTCTGTGTCTGGCGGGAATCAATCGCGCAACCTCGCTGCTGATAGACTAGCTAACTACCAGCTAGCCTACCGGGGCAGTGTAGTTTTTGCATAAAAAAAATGTTTTTACTCAATTAAGAGCGTAAACATGAGATTAAATTGTCCATCACAACAATAACAACATTGATTGAAAGTTTTTGTATAATGACATTTTTCTTTGTCATAATTTAAATTTATGCAAGCATTATTGAAATATGTTGCTTTTATACAAAATTTTTGATTTCATACATTTAATGGCATATTACATTAGATGTATGAAATAATTAAATCTTACATTTTTTGATTAACAATTAAACATATTTTTAAGGAAACTATAATTTTGTATTAATTTATGAATATAGTTATGCTTGTATATTGTTTTTTTATGTTCCCAATTAAAATTTTTTGTTTAACTTGGACAAACTTAAGTTTTCATATATCCAATGAAAATTTTTAACGTAATTACGAAACCCAATGAAGCGATTTTAACGAAAATAACTATGAAATTCCATTAAGACAATGAAAATTTTCATTTACCCAATGCAAATTTGTTTATGAAAATGATTCATTAAATATATGAAACATTTTTCTTTAGTGTAGTTTTGTGACTCGATGTAAGGGTTAATTTTTTATTGTTTACATATCGCACCTGTTCATCAAAAGTAACACAATTCAAAAAATTCTATTTTCCACTTTTTTGAAGGAAACAGTGTATGATTACCATATCTAACGACTGTAAAATTTTTGGTATTCTATTTGTAATATTTCATGAGAGAAATGCCTTTATGTCTTTCTTTGCGTACTCATATTGTTTGTTTTGATTCAATTAAAGAGTTGTAATTTTAGTTGCGTTGAAGTGTTCAAGGGTTATGGTGCTCAAATGAATCAGCGAAACTGTATTAATTCGAGTTGTGATTGTTTTCATGTTAAAAATCTGTTTATCAATAGCTGTTGATTTTGGGTTGTGATAAGCATAACTTGAAATAATATTGACATGTAGATCAAAAAATTTCATGAAAACTGTATTAAATCAAAAATCCGTAATAATTTCGGAAAAAGGAAGAAGAGAAATAAATTTTGTGATTTTATTGAAATATTAGTGAGTTTCCTTTATAACATTATATTTGTTTATAACAATAATTCCATCATATTGGCGGAATTAGTTTTTTGCCTCTACTGAAAACTTGTAAATTTTGAGTTGTGTTACTTTTGATGAACAGGTGCGATATGTTTTTGTTTATGTTATATTGAAATTTGATTTATGTTTGATTGTATTTCTTTTAAGATTCCTAAAGATGACATCCAAAAGATAAAGAATTAAAAGGAAAAAAAAGTAATATATTCAGTGTTACAAATGTATGTGTTACAAATGAAAGTTGTGTAATTAATAAAATATGTTTACTATTTAGTATATATCCTTTATTTTCCTGTGCATATTTTTCAAACTTACCTGTACAGTGAAACACGCATCTAAATGTGTAATTTAGAACGTGTAAAATATTCAACAATAATTACTTTGTTAATTGCCCCAAACAGCAGAAGCTTGTTGCCAAATCTTTTTTATGTGTTCAGATATTAATATTGCATGTAACAGTAATAGTGTATGTAATGGATTTCCAAATGGAAATTATGTGTTAATTTGGAATTCAAGTTGTAATAAGGAGCAACTACTTAACTGTGGGCAGCAGAAGTTTATACAAGAGAACTATTATTTTTGTGTATGTAATAAAAACGTTACCTTTTATAATTTGGAATATAATGATAATTTATTTTTGCTATTTTTAAGGAGAGCAAGTTATATTTGAAAATAAGCAAATTATTTTAAGTAGCTTATCTTTGAATAAATAGTAAGAATAATTTTATTTCTCTCTAATATATTAAATTCTAGCTAAAACGGTATTTACAAAAAATTTTTTTTTATGGTATTCTCTTCTTTTTTTATCTATAAAAAAAATTATTTAGAGATAACTTTTAGTTTAATTACTATTTTTTTATAATCTGTTCTTCCTTTCTTTCTGTAGTTTTCAAAGGACAAATTTTAATTTTGTATTGCAACAAAGTAAAAATTTTCAACATCCTGTAACTAAACAAAGAATAATTAAAGGAAAACAGTAAAGTATTAAAAAGGGACAAAAAAAAGACTAAATGTTAAAGTAAATTTCATTTTATCTTTTTTTTCAAGTGCAGTTTCAAAGGTATCGAATCTGAAACAGGAGTTTATTTAAAATAAAAAAATATTTCTATTAAGGTTTTTTTTAAATTTTTAAAAATAAAACAGTTTTATTTTTAAGCAAATAGAACAAAATACACTTCAGTATGGTCACTAGACAGCTTTTAGGGAAAATTTTAATCTACAATATAATTACTTAAGCCATATCACTGTTACAGTCACCATGACTTAACAGTCCTCCTTAACCCTAGAAGGCATAACCGGGTAGACGTGTTTCCACTGGCGATCTTAAGCGTTTTTAGTGGCAAAACCAATGCCAAAAGTGTATAAAAACTTTGGGTCTAGAAAGTTAAAGTTTTTTTGCGTCGTTTTATTGAATTCGGTTCAGTATTTCCATAGCCATAAGCCTCCAAAAATACCTTCACCAAAACACATAACTAGGGTACACTTGAGAGAGGGTTTTATGCGTTTGTGCTGATATCTATTATACCTTTAAATATTGGTCCTAGATCGACCTTTAAGTTTACCGATCAACTCACAATCACTTTCTGAGTCGATCCAACGATGTCCGTCCGTCCAACAGGCTGATAGGCTGGCAGTACATGTCAGCCTAATGCACAAAGTACAGGTTTCAATTTTTGAGATAATTTGGTACAAAGATTCTAATTGTAAACAACCAAGCCTATTGAAAATGGAGATAATCGGTCCATAATGTCACGAAGCCCCATACAGAGCATCTTTCCGAAGTAAAGCTTTTGCGACCATCTTATTAAGTAACTATTTAAATTTTTTTAACCTTCAACAACCAGTTGTAAAAATTTCGTGAATACAAAACCCACTCCTGAAATATTCTACTTGTCGGTGAAGGGTATCAAAGATTCGGAAAAGACGAATAAATCACTTGTTAAATAAATAAAGTAAATAATCAGCCTCGAGGTCTGTGTTATAATATTTTATTTATTTATTTTTCAAAATTTCGCCTACCATCGGTAAGCATTATCAGGATTATCTTTACACAAAACAGAAGTAATACAAATAAATTTATTTTACTATTGTGACAGAGTATAAGGATCACACGACAAGAAACTTGGAAAACAATTAATAAAAACCCAGTAAAAATGTGCTCCAAAAGGAATATGAATTCATACCTCAAATCTCTTCAAAACTGCTGATGGGATGCCTGAGTTTTGTATGGAGTGTTCCCGGTTTGGAGGACTATTTTCTGCCGACATGCAAACAAAGCACTCCTAAAGTGCTTTTTTAAGGGCTGACTATATAAATACATTCACTAATGTTTTGCTTTTACTTGGTTAAATGACTTTTTCAATAATTTTCGTAAACCATAATATATATATGTATTTTAATTTTTTTAAACCTTCTTCGTTGTCAGCACTTAAAAATCAGCACTAAAATAGAAGCTTTTTATATTTCATTTTTTATCATTTACTGCTGTATAAGAGCTCTCTTATTGAAGCGCTCGAATATATGTGCATTTTCTCTTAAGTGCTTCAAAAAACCCAAATTTGTTCTACTGGGAATAATCAAAAATTAGCACTTTAACGTTGAAACAAATAATATTGAACTAAATTATCTACTTTGTTTTATTTATTATGTTCGTATAACTCTTTGACAAATTTTCTATATCGATTCGGTAGTTCATTCTCTTTTCTTGTTCTACTTTGTTGATGTGCAACATTTCCAATGTTAACCGTCGTTAAAATATTTTCTCTCGTTGCAAAAGTTGAACGATGTCAAAATCTGGTGTATGTCCTCTCATTGCACAATGGGCTGCATGAGTTGTTTTTTGTGTTAATGAAATATCACTACATCTTATATCTAATCTGTTTCCTGCTTATCTATTCGTAAGCTTGTTTTTTGTAGTCTCAACATAGACTTGGTTGCATGTGTTAGTGTTGTAGAAAAGATTTGATTTATCCATGTCGTCAATCCTCCTTTTTGTATTTGAAAAACGTTGTCTGAGAGTGTGTTTTGTTTTTGGAGATATTTTTTTATTTTTCTTTGTTATAAATATCAGAGTTTTGAATACATTCCGAGATTTTTGGCGCGTAGGTCATTGTTTTATCTATTGTTAATTTAATTTTTTGGAGGGGTGTTACAAACATCAACTCAAACCCATAATATCCTCTCCACTTTGGTGGTCTAGGCATAAAAATGCCAGCACAAAATATGAATACAGACATATTTACATGAATAACTCAATCATTAATTAAATTTGAAGCAACCATAATATAATTGTAGTAGACATATGACGGAAAGGATTGTTTGGCAGTAATAATTATTAATTAGAGTAACCGTATTATATGTTTAGGGGTGCAATCGCCAGAAACTGGCTCAGGGCAGGGTCCCGCGGTGTGTGAATTGGATATTTGAGGTTGTAGTTTAGCCGACTTTGTATTACGGAGTTGTTGTATAGTGGACTGCAAGCTATAGAGACTGGTACCGCGCTATTCTTAAAAAGTCTCTGATATGTTTGATTGTTAAAGAATAAACTTGCTATTTATAAGTTTTGTTTAAAATCTATTGACTTTGAGTTATATGTTTTTTGATAAAAAATTTGTTAATAGATTTGATTTCGGAGTTCATATTTGATGTTTAATAAATGAAATTTTCTTGATACCAAAAATATATTATTGGCGACGAGTTTTAAAATGGAGAAATCAATTGAGGAAATTTTGGAAAGGCAGCAGTCTTGGACTCAGCAATTGTTTGCACAACAACAACAATTTTTCGCAGAAATCTTAAATCAGCGTAATGTTAGTCCTGGTAGTAGTATAACTACGAATAGCATAGCAGTGCCGAAGTTTCAACAGTTTGATGAAGATTCCAATGATTTTGGCACCTACAGGAGACAATTAGAAGAGCATTTTAAGGCGTACAGCGTTGAAGATGAGGAAAAGAAGAGGTCATTTTTCTTGTCATGGATCGGTGACAAGAGTTATCGGTTGTTGCAGAAAGTTGTTGAACACATAGTCTAGGAGTTTTATCGTATTCACAATTAGTCTCCAATTTGGATGCTCACTATAAGAGTAAAATACAGTTTTACAAAAGAACCAAGCTTGAAGGAGAGAGTTACAATCATTGGGTAACTGAATTAAGAGGTATGGCTAGAGAATGTAAATTTGTATGTAAAAAAGAAACATGCTGTAGTGATTTTTCTGATGAACTCATACGAGATATTCTAATTTTATATACACCGGATGAGCCCGTTAAAACCGCAGCGTTGCATAAAGATGATCCAACATTGGAAGAAGTATTACAGATTGCAGAAACCTTCGAAGCAACACAAAAGACAGTTCGAAGTATAGGTATTATCACATATTGAGTTATATATATTTTTTTACTAATAGAAAGGCTGACATTGCTTCCCTAGCGGGTGTCTATACGGCATCTGGGTTAACTGTAGAATGTCGGATATCTTTGAATGAAATTTCAAAGCATTTAAAGGTAACACTTATGTGGATACCAGGGCATGAGGACTGCCCGGCAGCAGATTAACTTGCCATACTAGGTGGTCAAATGTATGAAATACTTATTGATCAATTCGTTAGCCAATGGTTCACTGTAAGTCACTTATGGATCGTGGTTCTTATAGAATTGCGGAGATGAAATGAGTTCCCGAAATCACCTGCCTCAAATCCAGGGTACTGTGACAAACCGCTACGATGAACGGTGAACTAGCTCTCTATTAAGGTTCAATAGGGATCAGTTCAGGGCAGTGGTCTCAGTTGTGACTGGGCACTGGACAGTTAGGACTCATGCGAGGAGAAGGGCCTGGAATTCAATGACTACTGCAGAATTTATCATGTCAATTTATGAAATTTCGTGAAGATCGAATCATAATTTACCCTAGGCCCCATATAAACCCCTCTACCGGAAAACAGTTTAGTACGCCTTAAATCATAATTAATAACGCTATCATAACAAAATTTGGTGCATCACAGTTTTATAGGACTAGAAATAAGACTTAAAAATTTTGTGAAGATCGGTCCATTATTTACCATAGGCCCCATGTAAACCCCTTCTCCCGACAGTTTAGTACGCCGTACAAAATAATGATATTAGAATAAAATTTAGTACTTCACAGTTTTATATTACTAAAAATCACACTAATAAATTTCATGATGATCGGTCAATAATTTACTATAGACCTCATATAAAGCCCACTCTGGTAAAATAATTAAATACGCCTAAAACCGTAGCAGATATAGATATTACGGTAAGCTTTCTTCCAACTTAGCTTCATATGGTCAGAAAAAATGTTATGCAATTTTGTGATCCATTTAAAGCAGCCTTCTGATTCACTCTACAAACTAATTTCTCCGCTGTATTGAAATTTATTTTTTTTAATACAGAAATCACTCTGCAAAATTTTTGGATGATTGGTTCATAGCATACCATGGCTCCAATATAAATTGCCCTCCTGAAAATCATTTAGGCTCTGCTTAAACTGTTAAGAATCATGATATTTTACTCAAGCTATTTGTGTTTATTTATTTAAAGCGTTTCTTATTTCTTGTTTGAACTATTTTTTGAAAAATTATATGAAATTGGAAATAACACAAAGAATGTTATTATGTTAATGTTTTTTGGGATTTCCAAACAGGCTTTCAAGGTCTAATTATTTCCTATATGTAAATAAAAGATTTATTTATGTTTTTATGACCAAAAAAATTTGAGCAATTTATTTTTTTAAAGAACATTATTTAAATAAAACCTTAAATCAAAGTTATTTTCTGGAATACAAAGTTTATTCTTAATACGATTTCCGTATGACGTGCTAAATTCCCAGTTTTTCATATTTGATAAATACGCTGAAATTTATTGTTGAGGGCAAGCAAGCCTCTATGCGCATTTCGCCGGTTGCTTACACCAGCTCATCAGGAAACCTTTTCCAAAGATTTTAGAAAAGCCAAAAATATTAAACAAATAAAACCTTAAGCGAATAAGAGTTATAAACACTCTAAGTCTTACCTGTAACAATATCAAAGCTTAAGCAAAACACCAACAATAAACAGTGAGTTTATCTTTTCTTACATCCCCCTACAATTGGTTGGGTTCTTTCCGACTCGAATTGTAGTTGTAAGTGGGTTAAAAGAAAATAGATATTTAAAACAATGTAAGCACGGCTTAAAGATAGTATTGTTGCCGAGTTTAGGTTTTTGCTTTTAAACTGAATATGGTACACCGTTTTCAAGTTATTCCAATATATGTAGTGAAAGTGCCTTAATTTTGGACATAACATTATATCTCGCAAACTAGAGCTGATAGAGAAAAATGGAGATTAGATTTGAAATCAGCGACCTTAAATTATTAAAAATTTGCTATCAGATTTCAGAGCGCACAAAAAAATTTCAAGTTTGTTCCCTTGGGTAATCTTTGCATTATTTTCTTAATTTTGCATATGGTTTTGATTGTCAAAAACTGTTGTTTTTTAATTGTGTCTCCCATTTAAATGATTACAACAACAATGTGCATGTACTGCAACTCACATTTTATGTTAATTACACTGGTCTACACATTTGGGGGGAAAAAATTGACTGCGGAAACGAAGCATATTTTTTAACTAATCTGGGGGCGCTGAATTCGAATCTGGCATAAAAGTTGGGCTACCACATCCTGTTAATTTTTTATCGCATGCTGGCAATACTATAAAACAGTCAATGCTGACACTACAATTTCACAATTATTTATTTGACAGAAACCAACATTCAAAAAAGTATCGTTTTAGCATGTCAGGGAGATCGTGTGTTACTGATTCAAGCTATTTTTTCTTTGTGTTTGGTGAATATTTGGTTGGAAAAAAAGGATATGCAATATCAGAATCATTAAAATATGGATATTTACATTATTTTGGGTTTGCAGTAAGAAACTTGGAAAAACCATGGACACCGACAATGTTTTGCATATACTTCATTCCCATTTAGATTTTTTTTAAAGCTAGGTGCAGTGAGCGCGAACAAGGGGAGCGTGCTCACTAACACTTAATAAAAAAGCATGCTGGAAGATTATTGCTGGACTATAATACGTGAAACCGAACCAACAAAATACAAACGGCATTCAAATAACGCCATTCACTTTTGAAAATTCATTGATTTTTAGATTAACTAGTGATTTTTTATGTAATAAACGAATAAAAGCATTTTTTTATCTCAAACACCTGACGTGATAAAGAAGAACCAATTACAGATTCGAATTCAGCCTAGGAAAGATATTTGGTTGCTCCAGTCCAAAACCTTGTTGGCTAGTTCTATTTTATGTAGGCATAAATTGGATTTAATTAATTTAATTCATAATAAATTAAGGTTTTAAATTTATTAAATTACAATTCTTAAATTAAACAAGGCTTTGGTTTTGAGTTTCTAACATATCCTTTTTTATATGTCCCACTTATAATGTGACCAGCTGTATGTTCATATAAATCAAAAAACCTAATTTTGTTACCACAATTAGGCTTTCAAAGTCCTTAATTTTATAAATATAAGAGATTATTTAACAACTTTTCGTTTAAATGTACTAAATTCCCATTTCATACAATTGATAAACTGAAATTTATTATATTATATTATATGCGCATTTCACTTGTCAGATCGTCAGGAAACTTCATTCAAAGGTTTACGAAAAACTAAAGGTATTAAAAAAATAAAACTATAAAGCGAATAAGAATTATAAGCAATAGTTTTACTTGTAACAATATCAAAGCTTAAGCAAAAACAACAACAATAAACAGTGAGTTTATCTTTTCTTACATTCCCCACTAAAATTGGTTGGAAGAACCAACATTAATTGTAGTTGTAAGTGGGATAAGAATAAACAAAATGGAAACAAAAACAACTTGCTTTATTGTTTTCGCAAAAAATTAAGCATGTTTCCAGTTTAGCTTTTTTAGCCGTGCACTTGCCAGCTTATTCTCCAAGCAACTGGGAATTAAGCACGATAAACAAAATCTTTTAAATTAAACATTCACTAACTTCAAAAACATTTTTAAGCAATACATTCTGTACATGAATTTACTTAAGTGGCATCATTGATGAAGAGTATTTATAAAAAAAAATTAAAGAGTGAAAACTGTAAAATAAAAGTCATTTCATTGAACAAGTTTTTTGTGTTAGCCTAATGAAACGAAATGTGTTTGCTAGTAGGATGAAAAAACCGAAGACATGTCGTCACACTACAAACACTTTTTAACAATGACATGGTCCATGCTTGCATAACATCGGACCAGTCCATGGTGTAGTCCATTTAATCAAAATGGATTAGGTAGTTCAATATTATTTGCAGGGTCTTTATTCACTAATACTAATATAAAGCAATACAAGCAAAATTTACATTTTGGACATCACTGTTTTAGACCGAGAATTTACCTGCACATATTTTACGTTTAACGTTCTTGCTCTAAAAGCACTTTAACGGCAACCAATGATTTGTTTATGGTTTTACGTTTGCTCAAAAACTATTGAAAAAAGCACTTATTAAATTTGGCACCGTTAGGTGACTGGATGCTTGAGTAGCAACAATGGTTTAGCCTTCTCGGGTTAAGAATAAATTTAATGAAAGAAGTAAATACAATAATAATAATAATAATAATAATGTAAATGTACAAATTTTTATTAATGACTCTAATCCTATTTAAGCTGACAGGATAATCGAATATTTGTTATTAAATTGTAGTGAAAAATAAAATAGAGTTCCAACAAAATTCGTTTTAACTTAATTTCCAGTATGCAATTTTATATTTTCTTCGTTCGCTTTTTTTTGCAAACAAATCAATCAAATAATTTTAACACTAACACGACACCATTCGAGGAAAAAATTCTGCCTGTTTAACAATTTCGAACATAAATGTTCATATACAAAATAGTTGAGTAAAGCCAAAGTAAAAAATAAAACGTTTAAAGTTAAACAGCCTCATCTTTCTTTTAGAAAAATATTTTTAAGAGTTTTCTCATGTTTTAAGCTGAAAATAAATCAGGTCTTGCAAAAAGAAGCACATTTGGGTTTTTTGCATAAAAAAAGTTGCAAAAATAAAAAAAAATCGTTATTTACTTTTGCAGGCGTTAAGAAATTTGATAAGGGTTTGACATTGAATTAAAGCCCCAGGGAATTACAGGCGGCAAAATGTTTTTCTTTAACAAAAAAAAAAAAAGAAGAAAATTGCGGTCTCATTAAAATTGTCTGGTTTATACTTTGCTTGCAATTTTCTTGTTTTAAAAGTCTATTAGCCAGACTTAAAACTTGTAAAATAAATACATAATTAAAATGTTTAAAAAGAAAATCCTAAATAATTAAATTTTTTTTTTGGTATTTTGCACAGACAAAAAAACAAAAGAATTGGTTTTTAATGACTTTTAAATATTAACTCATTAAAAATGCATAACATGTTGATAAAGGATTGAAAATTAATTTAACACATTCTAATTGTTTAACTTTTTATTAATGTGACACTGCAACATCCTTTAGAATTCAAACAGGGAAAACATTTAAACCCTGGATGGTTGTTGTTCATCGAATCAACGAAGCTCATTTGCATTTTATCATATAACTTTTTTATGTGTATTCAAATTACGTTCTTTTTCAACAACGTCAGCTGATGACGAAAGCTTTAAAAAGTAGTGATTTTCAATACACAAAAAGTGCTCAAATTCGTAAAAAAAAATAGTTGATGAACTTTTATTTTTATACCCACACCACAATAGTGGAGAGGAGTTTTGCTTGTTAATACCCAGTAAAAAATGTGCTCCAAAAGGAGCAGGTTTTTTGTATGAATTCATACCTCAAATCGCTTCAAACCTGCTGACGGGATGCCTGATTTTTGTATGGGGTGTTCCCGGTTTGGAGGACTATTTTCTGCTGACAATAAGTGCTTCTTTTAACATGCCAACAAAGCGCTCCCAAAGTACTTTTTTAAGGGCTTACTATATTAACATATTCATTAATGTTTTTTTTTTTACTTGTTTAAATGCCTTTTTTCAACCATTTTCGTAAACAATAAAATATTTTTATTTTTTTCGCTTTAAAACCATCTTCGTTGTCAGCACTAAAATATCAGCTTTTTTGTATGTTTTATTCATTATCATTTACTGCTTTATAAGAGCTCTCTAATTGAAGCGCTTGATTATGTGCTTTTTCCGTGTAGTGCTTCAAAAAACCCAAATTTGTTTTACTGGGTATAGCCATTTAATAGGAAATGGGCTTCATCGCTCATCATAAACTTGTGAATAAAGGGTGGCTTTCTCTGCTTTTCTACGAATTCGATTGGCATAGTCAAGCTGTTGCTGGTTGTCTCTCACGTTCGGTTCCTGCACAAGTTAAACAAGTCTAATATACTTAAAACTCTCTGCAGCGACAGCGGTTATAGTCCAAGTTGTGTCGAACGTCCTTTGCTGATCTTGAGGGACTATGCTGTATGCTCTACCATACAATATTTCCGTATTTTAAGCAGTGTTCACGGTACGCACACTTCTGGCACCAGGAAGGGTTTTTACAAATCCATTTTGACGAAAATTTCCAATCAAATGGTTGCTGATGCTGTGGGTGTAATGCTAATTTTAAAATGAGGACGATATGCACATTGTTGGTTGGAGAAATAAAATTCAACTTTTTTTGTTCGTTGTTTGATTGTATAACAAAGTGATTTTATGCTTTGAAAATATAAAACTTTGTGCCATGAATATATCGTTTTCTAACCCCCAATATATTTTATCAATTTCAACGTATGATAGCTGGTTTGTGCGTTGCAGAAGAAGAAATTTGTATACGAAAGACAAAGACTGCACAAGCCAGCCAACAAAACTGTAGATTTAAGACATTTTACTATTAATGTCCGTAATTTCTACAAAAAGAAAGCTGGTCGCTTTCGTACCTTACATCTATGTTTAACTATTTCAACGTTTATTTGGCCTACGTCTTTTTACCTTTAGTTTTCTTTTAAAATATGACAGCTTTTACACCATAGATTTCTATACACAGCTAGATTTATTTTTGTTGAATTAATGGCATAAGCATATTTTAAAACTCAAGAAGAACTTGGAAAACTATTGGGAGCTATTTCAACAGCAATTTTTTATTGTTTGAAAGTAGCTGTATTTACTTAAAAGGCAAGAAATTGGGTACCATACAAACTAATTCCAAGGGGCCTTTAAATACGATACCATCAATTAAAACTGGATCCTTTATGAACAACCAAGGCATAGCGTATATACATAAGTCCAAACATCGACAGCGACAAGATAATGCTGTGTAGTCGATAGATTCACAAGGGTCGCAGGTTACCGACCAATTCAGCAAAAAAAGTTCCATGTTGATTGATTATAGGCATTTAAACTGTCCTAAACCTTAAAAATAACTTTGACAATTGGAGGGTTCTAAGCTGAACCGAACCAAGTCATTATATAAAATGCATATATGTATTTCAAAACTGGTGTGAAATTCTTCGCAAAGTTTAACTCTATCGAGTTCTGTAACGGACTAAATCAAAAAGTTTTTCGTTCCAAAGGTAACGGTAATAAACCCATGTCAATGGCTCCACAAATTAATGGAAATTCACTTACTCAAACTCAAAATATTATCGAATTTTCATTTTTGACTTGGTTCGCTTCAGCTCTGAGCCCTCCAATTATTGGGATCTAGTCAGGTAGCATTGAAAGGAATGAAATGAACGAATGGCTAACATACTAGCTGAAGCCAAGAGCCCTTAAAAGCAGGGACTGAAACCAAACCGTAACTCGAACCCAAAAGGGTTCAGGTTTGCTATTGATTGAACTCAAAAATCCCACCAGGTTCGGGTTCAAAAATAGAAAAAATAAAAATATTCTTGACGTTCGTGGCGTGAGAAATGTTTGATAGAAAATTAAAAAAAAAACACTATATTACTTGCACTCCAATAAAAATTCGTAAACGTTTTTTTATATGTTAAAAAAATAACAGGAAGAAAAGATGAATTAAGGCGATTTTTAAATTTTTTTTAAGCCAGATTAGTGTTAAATATATGACAAAACTAAATAATTTTAAAAAGTATATTTAAAAAAGTATATTTATATTATATTTAAATATTATAAAAGGAGAAAGCCACCTTATAAATTTTCCACTTTTGATTGCAACTGTACATCTAGATTCTAAATAAATGCTAAGTTTAGAAGATGGTAATAATGCTGAAAAACATATTTTAGAAACAATAAAAAAATTTTACAAATGGAAAATTTTTTGAGTAATTCAAGGCTCGAACAAGTTCTTAAAAAGAAGGACCGATTATAAAAATCAAATTTTCAAATGTAACTGTCACCGTTTGATTAATAGCTCAGATTATATTCGCAGTACTAAACTTCAAGAGGGACTTGAAATTTATTTTGTCTCACAAAGAACAAACTTAAAAGACAAAAACTTGAAAAAAATAAATTAATTATGGAAACCAGAAACATGCTCTAAAAACACGTTTTATGCGCATCAAATATGCAGTAAAAACTGAAAAGTATGGCCTGAAAAAATCATTTATCAAAGTTATTTTCGGGAATACAAAGTTTATTATTAATACGATTTCCGTATGACGTGCGTAATTCCCAAATTCTTATATTTGATAAATACACTGAAATTCATTGTTGAGGGAAAGCTAGCTTCTATGCGCATTTCACTGGTTGCTAAGGCCAGCTCATCAGGAAACCTTTTCCAAAGATTTTAGAAAAGCCAAAAATATTAAACAAACAAAAACCCTAAAGTGAATAAGAGTTATAAACACTCTAAGTCTTATTTGTAACAATATCAAAGCTTAAACAAAACACCAACAATAAACAGTGAGTTTATCTTTCCTTACATCCCCCTACAATTGGTTGGGTTCTTTCCGACTCGAATTGTAGTGGGTTAAAAGAAAAAACAAACTGCTTTATTCTATTATCTTCGTAAGAAAACAACAAAAAACCAATTTGCCAATTCAGTTTTATGCACGGTCACATGCAATTATATTATCAAAGTTGTTTTCGGGGATACAAAGTTTATTATCAATACGATTTCCGTATGACGTGCTTAATTCCCAATTTCTCATATTTGATAAACATATTAACAACAATTTAATTACAATTTATTAACAAAATTTTGAAAAAAAAACCTAAAAATATAATCGCCTAAGCCCATATTAGGTTAAAATTCATACATATAAGAGATGTTTGCGCCAAATATTATATTAACATCCATATGGATTTTTGTCTTAAAGGGATTTTAGGTACGGCCGCTAAATTGTTAACAAATGTTAACATATAAAGGAAGTTTGGCAGTGTAAAACGATTCGAAAAGAATTTAATTTGCAGAAAAATATTTTTGGGGCGAATTTAATTTAAATACCATCACAATTAGATGGCTAACTGACACAAAGCGTCTTATTTGGAAAGAAGTTTTTATGGAAATATGTGAAATTATAGATAGATTCTCAACATTTACACAGTACTCGTCCATATTTGATCAAATTATCTACAAAATTGGAACCTGTACTTTGAGCACAAGGTTAACGTGGACAGCCAACAAGCCAGATGGACACCGTTAGATCAGTTTAAAAAGTGATTTTGAGTCGATCGGTATACTTAAAGATTGGTTTACATTTCTATGTACTATACACATCGCATAACATTTATCCTTAATGACAACCTGCTTTGACTTACAATTTGAGAGTAACAGAATTTGGAATAAAAAAAAATTTTATTTTCCAAGAAAGCTTCTCCTACACGCAACTAAAAAATTTAACGTAAATCAAAATATGACCTAAAAAGACAAAATATGCTGCAAAAATGCTCGTTTAACTAAATTATGCACGAAAATGCTGCAAACGGTAAAATATGCAAAAATAAGCACTAACAAATCGATGCCAAAATTCATAAAAGGCTATAAAACGGATAAATATATTGTTTGTGCCTTCCTTGGTCACATAAGGAAAAATATTTATGGTTTCCCTGATTTATATAAAATTAAACGATAAATTCTTTGAGAAATAACTAAGTTTCCTACTTATCAAACATTTGTAATTCTTTTTTAATTTTCGAACCCTGAACCGAACCCGAACATGAAATATATATTTCGATTAACCCGAACACAATTTAGGTATCAGTTCCTACTTTAAAGATGACTTTTCATGTCCAAAAAGCTGCTGGATTTTACTAAAATTAAGTTATTTTAGCATCAAAGACCAATGAAGACGTTTAACATCAATGTAATATGGATTCATTACGAAAAAGTGAACTGCAGGAAATCGTATATGAAGCCCGACTAGGGTTGCCAGACGTACTGTTTTTAGCAGTACATGTACTGATTTTTGTCAATTGTACTGTTTTATGCACAACACCCAAAACAGTACGTAAATGTACTGTTTTTTTACACTTTGTACTGTTTTTGTACTGATTTTTTGGTTTAGTATCCAAAAAACAATGATATTAAGAAAAACCGTGTTTATGTAATACACATTTGGGTATTTTTAACGGTATGCTATCAAGCTTTATTGTCATAATATTTAAGAAATTGTTGTTGTGTTGCAAACAAAAAAAGTGGTAAAATAATTAGAATTTTTTTACTACGTCTATTGTTTTGTCAAAAAATACACAGATTAAATTACGGGTTGCTCAAATCATTCATATTTTTTCGTGGTATTATTTTAAGACATATGATAACCTTTAAATCCCTCATTAGTATTTCCCGTTATCAGGATATTAACAGTGCATAAATTTAACACACCTGAAAAAAAAATTCTTTTATATTGATAAAATATTTTCAGATTTTGTGAAAAAAAAAAAATAAACCAAACAATTTTTTTGAGCTTATAGATTAACGGCCAATTTCACTAAGTTCAGTTATACTTAACTATAACTATTAATGTGAATAGTACAAAATACAGTTATAGAAATATAGCTGAAATTGGCCGTAATTAAATAAAAATTTGTTTGATATCGGAAAATTAATTGAAGAAAGAAACAAATATTTTCTGAAATTTATACGATAGTTCGACACTCTGTGTGTGGTGAAGATTGCTTTAAATACCAACATGCTTTAAGAAAATTCTACTAGCTTAATCAATGAGTAGCTTCGAAATACAACGATAATACACTTTCAAATAGTTATGCACGAAACACGTATGCTCTTATTGATTTCGAATAATAAATTTATAAAATCAAACAAACAATCAGCGCAAAAAACGTTTTGTTCAACACACACACATACATACAATGATAAAAAAAAAAAAATATTTAGATTATTTTAAGGTGCGTTTTTTCCATTTCAACCCACAGGCAAACATACTTGTTAAACATATTTGGGGTAAATCTGGGCAGGTTGAAATTTACACATACATACTTCCCCCATATATATTTTAAAAGGTAAGAGGCGACTCCAAAATATACCCGAGTTTTAGCCAGGTGTGCCCTTCGCTCTTCCACAGCACCCCCTGAAATAAAGCGACTTTTTGGCCAAATTTGAGGTATCCTAGCGGGCAAATGGGGCTATGTAGGGCCCTACCACCTTCCACATTTTTGTTGCCGCAACCCTCGGCTACAAATCCGTTTTAAACATATTTACTCTATCTCTTACGTGAACAATTATATGATGCAAAATCCCCTGGGCAAGTATGTTTGCCTATGGTCGTAAAATCTCAATCAGTGAGTAGCTTTTTTAAGTTAAATACAAACTTAGATATTTAAACGTTTTACATTGGAACATAATACTATGGCTAAATGCTTTGTTTGTGATGTATGATTTATAAACGCAAATGGTGTCATTTTGTATATGAAATACATACCATTAAATGTCAATCTTTCCTTTGATATAAAATGCATTTTATTCGACCTTTGATGTTATACTTTTAAAGTGTATTTCTTTATGTTATTGTTATTCAAGAGTTGTAAATATTAAATAAATAGTTATACTTTCGTAAAAAAATGTACTGTTTTTTTCTTGATTGTACTGTTTTTCTGAATTCAAAATCTGGCTACCCTAAGCCCGACCAACCCGCCTGAGCAATTACAAAGTCCTAAATCCATGACCCCTCGGTTATGCTCTGCAGATGGTGGAAACAGAAGGGTCCCTATTATTGACTGCGGGCTAGACAATTAGAGGCGACCTTTATTGAAAAAAATTGATTCGTTGAAAACAAGCCTTTGGCTGGAACATACGACATGACTTTTTATATTATAACAACGCTCGGCCACAAGTTGCAAGACCAGATTAAAACAATTTTGAAAAATTTCGCCCGCCTTAAAGTCAAAACTATCATTTGTTTCAATCAGTGCAACACGCTCTTACCAAAAAGCACTTAATTTCAAAACACAGAGTATTAAAATGTGTCTTAATTCGGTCTCGGCTCCAAAAAAATAAGGGTTATACCTAATGATATCTTATCTACATATGTATATTCCAAAATACAAATAAAGTTATTTAATTCAGTAGACAAAAATATAAAGGAAATGGTATAAAAGAAAAAAATAGAGCCAATATAAAATAAAAATTTTCAGATTAAGTTACTTGAAACTCTAAAGACATACCACAATGCAACAATTAAAACTGTCAATTTGCTTTCAAAAATGAAAAGAAAAATATCAGACCAGACAAAATACCAAATAAAAAACACACTTATTTTTACCAAACTATTGCAGTAAAAGAAATTTTACCCAAAAGTAATTTCAATTCACTGGTCTCCTTTGGCCAGACAAAAAGAATATTTATTCGTTCTAATTTGTGCTGTTGTCATGTTTATGCATGCAGCATTTTAATTTTCAACAGCTTCTGTGTCTTTAGCAGCACTTGTGTTTATGCTTTTGCCAAAGAATTTTTTCGTCTGTCTTTTTTTGTTGTATCTATTGCTTTTACTGTTGGTGCTGGTTGCCCTTCTTTGGAGTCCTTTGTGCATTTTGAATTAAATGATAATTTTAAAATGTACGTATAAAGAATCGTTCCTATCGTATAATTTAAAAAATTATATTGTCCAAATTATTTCGTAGTTGAGCTAAAGTTAAAAAAAAAAATATAAAAAAAAACAAAGTTTTCTTATAGTTAATTCTCCCTCCAATAGGCACGGTGACTATATTTTTCAAACGAAAAAAAGGAAATTTAAAAATGATAAATAGTATCAAGGTTATTGGATAGGTTTTAAGGTAATTCAAAGAATATGATAGCAAGGAGAACTACTATTTATATTTATACTTTATTTATTGTCTATAAAAAAATTAATTAAATACTGAAATGTACTTTTGATGAGAGGTGATTTTCCTTATGTATTTTCTTCTGGTGAATTCGATAATTAAGGTTAAATTTTTTAAATTTCAAGAATGTATTGCAAGCGTTTAAGCCCAATTAATTGTCGAAAAAAATATATATTCGGTAAATAATAGAGTTGTCATTTATTCGCCTTTCAGCTTTGTTCGAATAATTCAAATAAGTGTTTTTGTTCGTTCGATCAAACGATTAAATCTGAAAAATTATTCGATTAATCGATGAAAATAACGAATAAAAATACATTAATTTAAACTATGGAAAATCTTCCATTTTCTTCTTTGTTTTTTATCATATACACTATGACTTCTTTTTTTTTTATGCACACAACTTTTTATCATAACTCCATATCGTTGTATTACTTACTTACTTACCAACTTCAACCAAACTTCTGCGTACAATTTCTTCTATAGAACAGCCGCTGTCTCTCTTTATGTATTTTCCCATTGAAACAAGTTCCGCATTTTTTGATGTCGTTCAATTATCTTATACTAGATCGTTTTCAATTGTAATATTGTGACACTTATACTATGTTCACACTGAGGTTCTTAAACGCGTTTAAGAAACTCGAACGTGATTAAGTTTTAATCACATCAAAATCGAGATAATTAACCATATATTGAAGTGCTTTGTTAATCACTTTAAATTGACATGATAACAACTAAATCACTTCATTAATCACATCGAATCAATCGGTCACCATGAACATACCCCTTACGTGTACAACTGACCACGATCTCTTCTTAATGTTTTTATTTTCCTTAAATAATTAATAAATTTTCACAATTCCATCATTAATATGTTTAAAATAATCTTCTTATAACTTTTTTAAAGTATTTGTATCCTTTTTTTAATACTTTAAAGAAATATAAATTTGTTTGTTGTGTTTTTTTTTTCTTAATCAACTGTCATCTTAATCATCTCAAATGTAATGTGAACGGCTCTGATTAACTTAATCAATATTTGGTTCAAAGCGTGTTTAAAAACCCAAATTTGAACATAGTATTACGCAAATGGCAAAGATATATATAATTTACAAAATATATATGTTAAATACAAAAACAGCATTTTCTACTTTCATATTATGATAAATCAATTCTAAGTTGTTCACCCGAGGATGAAAGATTCCATTTCTTGAAAATTGTTTGATTTAAAAAGAAAACAGCTGTAACAATGGTTGGTCAAAGATTTGTTTAATAAACATAAATATTTTTGAAATACTATGAGTTCTCAACACGGTTTTTGCTTACTAAACATTGAGATTTATTACAATCAGGGCTGTATCTACAACATCTTTTACCTTTCCTATATTTTGTATAAAATCGCTAAAAACATATGAGAATAAATCAAACTCTTTGCTATTATTTCTTTTTAGTTTTTCTTATTAATTTATGTTTTAATAAAAAAAAAAATTGTTCGATTAATCGACATAATTAAATCGATTTATTTGTTATTCGAAAATCGTCATTTTAAAATTATTCGAACAAGAGTTTGTTTTTGTTTGATCGATTAATCGAATTATTCTTAATCGATTGACAACTCTAGTAAATATGCATATGATTTAGATTTATTCGCTTAACCCTTTCAGACATTTTGTCCAATATATTGGACATTTAAATTTGTCTCTTTGAAGTCATGTAGAGTTGACGCCAATCAACCGATTTTTAAAGTATTTACCGTTATAAAAAGAGTATTTGTTATACTTTAAACACAGGTGTTTATATTTATATTTATTTTATTTATTTGAAAATCCTAGCACAACAAGATTGACATCTTATAAATTACAGTGCTAGTGAATAATTTCGTAAAACAATACTTTAAAGATACAATAGGTATATTATATTATATGAAATTTCCTTCAAGAATTTTAAAAATTGTTTAAGTTAACAAATTTAGACTTAATCATTAAAAAGAGCAAAAAATAAATAAAAAATATAACAAAATTTTTAAATATAACAAAATTTTAAGAAAAGTTAACAGTTAAAAACAAGTTTAGAAAGATGTTTTAAAATGTTCTAAAATGTTCTAAAAGCTCCTTTTTAAAAAGCGTTGCATTGTTAATTTTCTGAATATAAGGTGGAAGTTCGTTCCAAAGACGAGTGGTATATATGAAAAACTGTCTTTCCGACAGAAGGCTTTTGTAGCTTTGTTGAATAATTCTTTTACATCGATTTGATCGGCTGAATCTAATCCTCTCATAAAGGAACGAAGGTTCCTTGGAGACTATTATTTTTTGGAGAAATATAAGGCTTTTGAATTTCAATAAATCACAGAAGGTCATATCAAATATACGGTAAGAAAAAGCTGATATACTAACGCGCCGGCTTTTATTGAAAATGTATCGAGCAATGTTATTATATGCTACTTTCATTTTACTAAAGTCGTTACTGCTGCAATTTGCTAAGATTTCACAGCCATATAAAAGAACAGGGATAAGATAGGCCTTGGCCAGGAGCATTCTTATTTTAAAAGGTGTGGAATATTGAACAGACCAAAGGTTCCTTAACATTCCGTGTACCCTACCAACAGCAGTGTTTATATGATTGGACCATGTAAGTTGATTATTAAAAGTAATACCGAGGTTTTTTGAGGATTGCACAACATTTATTACAGCGTTATTGATTCGTATATCAAAGTCAATGTTTACAGTGCGAGCATTTTTGGAAATAAATATACATTTAGTCTTGGATGGATTAAGACATAATCCATTATTTGTCGCCCACTGATGAATATTATGCAAGTCCTGGTTAATATTTGATAAGCATGGTTGAATATTGTTAACATTAGTACTTATATATAACTGTACATCATCAGCGTACATTTGTATGTTACAGCTCATGCATATTTGAGGAAGGTCATTAATATATAAAGAAAAAAGTAGAGGTCCAAGAATGGATCCTTGAGGAACTCCTCTGTTAACATAAAGGGCTTTAGATACCTGACCGTTAGCATGTACTGACTGAGACCGATTGTGCAGATAAGATGATATTAAGTTACAGGCCATTTTTGAAAAATGAAAAAGTTTTTCAAGTTTTTTTACGAGAATAGAATGGTCAACCGTATCAAATGCCTTACTATGATCAAGAAGTACTAGAAATGATACCATATTTTTATCAAGTTTCACTCTGAGGTCTTCTACAACATCCACCAAAGCAGTAATGCAACTTCTTCCTTTAATAAATCCTGACTGTCTTTTTGATATAAGATTATTTGCGTTTAGAAAGAAGTTCATCTGTTTATGCATTAATAGTTCTAATACCTTGGATAGAAAAGGAAGAATTGCTACAGGGCGAAAATCATCGCCTTGTTTAGGAATTGGTATGATCTTGGATTCCTTCCAACTAACTGGAAATGTAGACTTGGTCAATATAGAGTTAAACAAAAAGGTAAGATATGGCAAAAGTTTAGGCAATATAGCTTTTATAAAAACAGGATCCAAATTGTCAACACCAACGGCATTCGATTTTACAGACAGAATACTCTCCAGTACATCGCACTGGTCGACACACCGAAAATAAAAACAATTTTCAATGGGTGCAAAGCAAAGCTCGTCATAAACATTTGCAGTTGGTTGTGGAATATTAACATTGACAAACTGTTGGTTCAAATCGTTCACATCAATGTCTGTATCAAGTTTTGTAATCTTCTTATTGCCTATGCCAATATTTCGAATCTCCTTCCACTTAGATTTACTGTCGATTGCAGAAGAAAATTTTCGTTTGTAGTAACAGGTTTTAGCAGTTTGAATTTTCCTTACAACATTACTTCTAGCAGTTTTAAATAGTGCTTTGAGCTCTGGAGTTTTATACCTTTTCCACCTATTGTAAGCTACATCGCGTGTTCTGATAAGGTTTTTTATTTCACCATTAAACCATGGTTGCTGTTGTTTGTCTGTAATGAGCTTAGTTTTAAGTGGTACACACGTGTTGAAAATATTATTTAAATTAGTTTGAATAAAATTTTGTTGATCATTGACATTTTCATAGTTGTAAATTGTATCCCAACAAACATTTTCAACACAATGGCTTAATAATGAATAGTCAATGTTACGAAAGTCACGGTATTTAAAATATGTATTTTCCCTGCTAACAAAAATGTCATACGTTGTGAAAAGTACATCATGTTTTGAAAAAACTGGGGCTGATAATTGATCATAGTGTTGAACTTTTGATTTACGGTTGACAAAGACAAGATCTATCAGACTACTTGATGAATTAGTATAATGCGAAGGAGTTATAGTATTAACAGGTAGTAGGCCGAGAATTTGCATTGGTTCTGTAAACGTGCTGTCTATCAATATATTGTTATTGAAATCACCTGTGATAAATACATCATTGTACAGTAAAGATACTTCCTCTATTGTTTTAATTAAATTTTCAAATGGAATATCTTTATGCGGCCTATATATACTACCAACAAGTAATTTTTCCTTGTCTTTGTTGGTGACTTCTATAAATAAATATTCTATTTTATTGTAAATTCCCATTTTCCTTTCTTGGTCTGAAGATTTTTTCAATGTACAATTAATACCATTTCTAACATAAATCGCCACGCCGCCACCATTAGTATCCCTATCAGCACGGAATAATTTAAACCCAGGAAGTTTATATATATTATCGTTTATATCAGGTATAAACCAAGTTTCCGAGACAGAAATTATATCAATTCCAGACGAAACAAATAAATATCTAAACTCGTCCATTTTATTGTTCAAACTTTGGGCATTTAGTTGAACAATATTCAAACCTTTCTTTTGACGTGATAAAATTCTGATCATATTATAAACACTGTCCCTGGAACTATTTCTATTGTCGTTACGGATCATTATTTATCAGAGGAAAAATAACGCAAGTAAGCATACTCATGAAGCAAATAGTTGTATATTTGTGATTTAAAAAGGAGCTGAACAAGATCTTATTTATTATTTGTACAATATTATGATCATATTTTGGCATGCAATTATTATTTAATAAACAGTATATTTTTAAATAAATAAGTTTAAAAACTAAATGATTTAAATAAAGAAAATTTTGTATAAAATATATTTTTATGAAGTTATACTTAAGGAAAACTTGCAACACAGTTGCTAATATTTGGCACATCATTTTCAGCAGCAGGAGTTTGATTAGTAGACTGGAAATCATTGGTAGCAATAAACGATTGATCAGGAGGGCGAAAAAAATTACTATCTAACTTTTCCAACGAATCAATTCGAATAGCACGACTTCCATGGCTAGTTTTCACGTAAACTAAGCCACGCATAGTAAACGCAGCTGATATTATACTTTTATTTTTTAACTTAACAGCAGCTTGTAAAATTTTGTAGTTTCGATTTGTGAGATCTTCGTTTACATAAAAAACAGTGTTCGATTTTTTGCCGAGAATATCTAACGTTAACTGAGTTTTGCAATCACGTTTGTAGTTAGCGATAGATCTCAAAACAAAATTTCTTTCCTGAGGCGAGAAAAATTTAACTAGTATTACACCATCGGATGCACTATTTTTATTTTTTTTATCAGTCTTACTACGAATACGTTGTATTGATTTAATATTCGGTTGTGGCATATTTAAAAAGTTACACATATTTGAATACAAGTCGAACAAATTTTCATTTTCAGTGTACGGTACACTACATATACGAAGATTATATGAGACATTTAAATTTTCTTGATGCTCGATTTTTGATTTAAGGTAGTTTAGTTCTTGGTGAATTGCCTTAATGTTTGGTATGGATTTTTCAATATTATTTACTCTTTCACTTAGCTCACTTAAATTGTTTTTTATTTCGTTTACTTTCAATTCAAGTTCTTTAAATATTTCGTTAACACTTTTTTTAACGCACTCTTCTATGTTCATAATCATAATTTTATTTTGTTTTGCAAATTTTTGTTCTAGTAAGAGTTCAAGTATTCTTGGTGATTTAGTTGAAGTTGGTGTATTCTCTTCATTGCGAGGTCTCTTTGTTGTTGGCGTTGAGAACATTTGCTCTTTTTGTATGATTGAAGAGTTATTTTGCTGCATTGTTGTAATAAAATTGTTATTATTATATTATTGTTTTCTTTCTGTTTGTTTTCTGTTTATATTTTGTGAAAAGAAGTTTTTTTCTTTTGCAGTTCTATATTTTTGTTTTTTAAAATTTTTAGGTATGAATAATTTTAATTCCAATAAGTTATATTATTTCAGAATTGTAATTTTTCATTAATTTGTGTTAAATTGAGTGGTTTTCAAAAGTTCCATTGCTATTGTGCACTATAGTACTCTTCAGTGCTAGTTTAAAGTGATAATTACGTTATTTTACACTAAGAAAAATTTTTTTTAGTGTTACTTGAGTAGTTCTTAATCTATTATAATGTTTATTCCATTTAATTTTAATATAATATAGCCTTTAGACGCTTTTAAATGCACGTCCATTGTACAAATTGACTTTGTGGTTGCAGTTTTTACAATTGGCGAGAACATTATTTTTGCCAGTACTGGTGTTAATTTTATGAAAAGGCTTTAAAACTACTACTTAATTAAGAAGAAATCTTCAAACTATAAGAAGAATCTTTTGATGTAAGCGGTGCTAGAGAAGATGATGAGCTTTTCTCTTAGTAATTTTCTTGAATTAAGTGCAAACGCCTGTGGGGATCTGTTGATACACAGACGCGTCTGGACGGCCCTAAACTAGGTAACAGAACGAGCATGGGTATCTATTTTGAAAACACAGACACCGAGATATTCTAACGTCTTCCGGATAAAAACGCAGACTAGAAATTAGGAATTACGTCTGGAAAACTCAGTTTCTTAACGCCGGACGTTAACACCCTCCTATAGGTAGCACTACCCACCTAAGTCCCCATGTTTCCAATGGAGTGCACAACAGGCCCGATAGTGGCCTAGGTGTATATCGTACTGAAATGAGGTTGCATCATAGATGCTTCGTCCTCCTTTCGACCTACCCTTACCTTAGTTTCTTGAAACGTTGGTTAAAGACCATGAATCATTGCGAGAAGAAATTAAAGATGAAGAAGTCTAAGAAGAATTGAGTTGACCAACATTGTGGATTAAGTGCCAAAAACAAAAATTATGAAAGCACCAAAATAAAATTTACTCAAAATCTATTGTATGGAAGAATAGGCTCATGCGAAATCAATAACTTGTTGCATTTGTCCGCCAAATGATAATATTATTATAGCAACTCTATTTCAATATTTCCAAAAATAAACAAAAATAAACGGTATATAAAAAATTTTATATGCCGTTCAGCAGGGCAAGTCATCTTCTAAACCATCCAGCGCTGATGAAATGCGTGTATTTTTTGGATTTCATATTATGATAAAAAATGATCCGTAATTACCAATTGCCCGTGGAGGAAAATATTTGCTTGGACGAGCATATGTCCATTCAAAGAAAAATGTATTTCTACTAAGCCATTGCAAAATTCAATCAAGCACAAAAAAACAAAACAAAGTGCTCCTGTTCAAAAAGTTCAATACGATGATCACAACCACTTGCCAGCATTAAAGAAAAATACAAACACTGGTCACTACAAAATAGTCGGTAGTTCAATAAAATTATTTTTTATTTGCAAAAAATTTTATGTTTATCTTTTTGTAAAACGTAAAAGCAATTGCTTTGCTAACTATCACACAAAATAGATTTTTTTTATACTTTTGTCTCATTAAATTACACTTTTTGACTTTAAGTATACTTAAAAGAAGCATGTATACCGAGTAACTTTGCCCAATATATAGGACAACACCTTGCGGCCAGGTGAGACCGATACTTAATCAGCACCCCCAAATTAGCTTACACTGAAAATTTCAGATTTTTTTCTCAACAGGTTCTATTTATTGTCTGAAAGGGTTAATTGCTTACAATATTGTTATTTTTCGGTAGATTTTAGTTGGTGTTAGTTCTTACGTAAAAGTATCATGGTTTTTTTAACGATTTGTATTTTTCCATCGGAACAGAATCACTGTAAAATATGATTTTTATTTTGAAAATGTGCCTTATTTTCATCGATATATTTTGAACCGCTTCACCAATCAAAGACCCGATTATACATACTTGTTGCTTGAGATATAATTTGTCAAGTAAAAAAATATCGAAAAAAATTACATAAGGAAATCAATATCTCATCAAATGTACATGAAAAAATGCCATTTTGTAAACTAGTGGAATTGATATATTTCTGTAAATGTAATTTTTTTAAATACCCTCACAATACGGACAGAAGTTTATTTAAGAAGTATTCCGTTCAGTCCAGGGTTGATAAATGCGAAAACCAATATCGTACCAATGAACTTTTAAAATCGTACTTTTTCAGTCCCAATAGTACTAAATCTTTTTATATATTGTTTTTAACTTATTTTTAAAAAACAAAAATTTAATACAACAAAAACAAAGAAGTTTGCTTTCCCTCAACAATAAATTTCAGTGTATTTATCAAATATGAAAAATTGGGAATTTCGTCATACGGAAATCGTATTGATAAAAAACAAAGTATCTTTTTCATTTGTACATTAATTATATATTATAATAGGGTGGGCAAAATTTTTTCGCGTCGAAAGAAAATCGCGATTCTTATGCTATAAGTTATTCCAAGAAACTCTGCCAAAGAACCATAGTTCAAAAATTTATTTCGATCCCCGGATTTTTCAAAATAGTTAGTTTTCCAAAATATTCAAGTATAGAGGCAAACATATTGTATTTGATCTGGTCGGATCTGTATCATGCGATTTTTACGGTCAAGAAATCCGTTAATTTTTATTTTTGATGGGCGCCAGAGAGCGTTTATATACACTTTTTAGAATTTATTGTCCTTTTCTCAAAATACAATCTCGAATTTTAAGCGAAAATAAAATTTTTTTAGCGTTCTTAAAATATGTACATACGAACATCTTCGAATTGCATTTCCAAATTCATTGTGTTTACAATTTTCAATACCCTAGAGGGAAGCGAACTGACACCAAAGTAGTCCCGTGATAGGTTTTTGATGGTAGAGACCGGTTCTAGTTTTAACACTTTCTATGAAAAAGACCTATCACTTTTACATGGGGTTGTCATTGGAGGAGGTCAATTGACACCATTTGACCAGTCACAAATATATTCTCAACGGACGTGTTTAGTGACAGTTACTAAAATGTAGTATTATTTCTATACGATGTAGTATTATTTAAAAAAAAAAAAAGTCCTAGAGTTAAATTCAAGAGCCAAATTTTAGAAAGTCCCAAAAAAATGTATCACACCACCGGTGAAGACTGTACTTTAATTCATTACTTTTTCTACCATTTTGTTCTTCATAAACCAGTTACATGATTGGTTCTCCTTTCACTGGTCATGAGCTTTTTCTTTTTGTACCTGTTCTATTTTCACAACTCCCAGGACCAGTTTGTTGGACCAATTGACACAAATTTCCCGCAGGGTATGTACTGTAGAAACAGGAGAGAAGTAGAAAGTCCGAATCTCCTTTAAAATAATTCGGAGTAAAATAAAAATGGAGTGGGCCCCACTGTTCCAATATTCTGTTGATTATTTCTTAACGTGACAACCATCTTGTTAACGAATATTTGAAATTTTAATATTTTAGTTTGTTCCAAAATAATCTCGAATTGAGAGGAATTCGTCTCTTCTACTATGTAGAACTTTTGCAGAAGTGGTTTCCTATATCTTTTAAAAACTAGTCAATATCATCATACTAAATTTAGAATGTGGTATAAGCAATCGTTCAATGAACAAGTGCAAAAATCTATTCACAGTAGCGGAGTTCAGTGTTTGGTGCAAATGGTCTTGCAAAATATCATAGCTGTTTTGTTAAATCCAACAACAAAAAATAGAGTTTCCCTAAGATTCATAAAAAAGCTACGACATTTTGAATTTTCGCAAGACTATTTGCACCAAACAATTAACTCCTCTAATATTTATTGGACAGTAAATACCAGTTGCCAATTTATATGAATTATAAATATGAAGGTTTGAAAAATTTAGAAATATTACCAAATGAGTAACGGGGGTACCACCGTACTTTTTAGTTTTGAATTGTACCAAAAAAGTACAATTGTATCAACTTTATCAATTTTTTGCTAAATAAACATTTAAAATTCCAAGCAAATTTATTTTTAACTGATTCAAACATTTTTAAAAAAACTAAGTGCATGTAAATACGGATTTTCAGTTGCAGCTGATATTGTCCGTTGATAAAGTTAAAGACTTCTGTATGTAAAATTAAATGAAAATGTAACTTAAAATTACGAAAAGTTCATTTAATTTTTTTAATGTCAAAAATTCAACCTCCTATTCCGTAAAAAGAAAGGAATATTCAGTTATTTTATATAATTTAACTACAAAAAAAATTTTAGTTATCTAAAAAAAATGATTTACTCGTTTTGTGTAAAAAATTCCCATTTTCTATTTGGGTAATTCCTTGTCAAATCAACCAAAAGTGGGACACGACCCCTTTCGGTTTAAATGGAGTTTGGTGAGAAGTTTTCTTTTATCTTATAAGGAACAAATATGAACGACAAAAAATAAAAAAAAAAAATTTCGAAAGTTATGTCATATTCAAAATGTCATAATTTCGCCGAATTAGCCGAATTGAGTTGAGGTTATTTCTTCAATAGATTCAGCGTGCTCCAATTAGGGTTAAATGCCAGGTGCCTGGCTTGTCTGTTTTTTGCAACTAGCACAGTTTCTATTTAAAGATTATTTTTTTGAAGGTTGCAAAAGAAAAAAAAAACACCTCCTTTAAAGTTTTAGGATTTTTAAAGAACTGTTTAAGGTATTATTTAAAAAAAAATCAGCCAAATAAAATAAAAAGGTTTTTGACTTAGTCCGTTTTTTAAATTAAATATTTTGCAGATATTACATTTCTCAAAAATTCTCTTTAAAATGGCATTTAAATCATCTTCGTATGTTAAGTAGTTTTCGAGGTATTGAAGAAATAAACTTTACACATACGGCTAATTCGGCGAAATTATGACATTTTGAATATTTCGTTCATTTTCGTTCATATATGTTCCTTATAAGATAAAAGGAACCTTCTCTACAAATTTCATTAAAATCGAAAGGGTTCGTGTCCCACTCTTGGTCGATTTGACATGGAATTACCCATTTGTTAAAATTATTTATTTAAATACATACAATTTTTAAAATAAAATAATTGGGAACCCATATCGGTCATGTTGCTGGTGTCTTATAATTGAGAGTCTTCTGTTAGCAACGAGGTTCAGTACAACAAAATTAGAACAAACATGTGTCAGGGGGTAAGTAAATAATAATATTTTCTCTGTCTCTCTTTCTCATAAGAAAAACAAACGGACAGGTGTCTGGATTTTTTAGAAATTTGTCTCTTTTTTAGAGTAAACGAGTAAAACATGTATTGTATAAAATTACTGAATAACATAAAATAACTGAATATTCCTTTGTATTTACGGAATATGTATTTAATTTTTTTAAAGTTAACTTACAATATAAAATTACTGAAAAGTCATTTATTTTTAAGGAATATGGGGTTTAATTTTTGGCAGTAAAAATTAAAAGAACTTTTCGTTAAAAATAAATGAAAACAAAGAAGACCGGTTTTTAACTGAATTTTCATTTATTTTAAATTAGAATTTCAGTTAATTTTACGTACAGAATATTTTGAGTGTATGAATGTTTTTTTTATAAAACTAATTGAAGTTCTGCACAGTCCATTTGAAATATGCACTTTGTTATTAAAATTGATTCTTAAGTAAACATTTTTAATTGGGACATTTCATTATATTTTTTGCTCCAATATTTTTTTCATTGAAATAGTTGGCCAAAATTTTCCATCTATATTTGATCCACTGATGTATCCTCTTTTCTCCACTTCTCCCCCAATCAAAATCTAAAATTTCTGTTAACACTGCAGCCCATTGATTTAAATCGTCAATACAGAATACTATCTGCCAACTTAGTATGCCAAAATGGTTTAATAACCAATAGTAAAAACCAGCGTTTAAAGAGCTGCAGTCAAAGTGGAAAAAACTGCAATTTCCTACACTTCTCCTTTTGCTATTGGCCAAAAGAAAATTGTTGCTTTTACTTCTCATTCATTAAATGAAAACAGTCGCTTCTCTTTTAACTCAAAAAGATAAAAGTTGTACCCAAATTTTCGTTTTTTGTTCGACAGTTTTTTGATTCGACTGCAGTTTTTTAAACCCTGGTAAAAACACATTTTCTTTGCGTGCAATTTATTTTATTTTAAAGTCCTTTAAAGTAAGAGCAGCCTCAGGCATTGGAATATTGAGCCCTTACCGCAAAAAAAGCTTTAGATTTTCGTTTTTTTTATAAATGACTAAACTGGCAACACATTGTGCATCATGTCCTAGAATATCATGGCCGCATAAGGTACCGTTACGATTTTATAGCAATAACAATTTTATCCCAAGCGAAAACCTTAATACAAAAATGTTTATGATATAAAAAAAAAAACTTCTAGTGTATAATTTTTTTTGTCGCTTAAGCTTTTTTTGCGGTTATGGCTCAATATGTTGTGACTCTAGGCGACAAATATATTTCTGGAATATAAAGGCTATGCAATGTGCCAAAAATAAGGACAGTCCAGCACATGAATTATCATAATAATATTTGCAATATCATCAGGAGAAGATGATGATATGAGAGAAAATATTTGTTCAATGGACCGAAAAATTTTAGAATTCGATCAAACAGTGGCATTAATGTTAACCAGAGTGTTTTTCTGTATTAATGTTGAAATTTTGTGGTTTTGGAAAAATAAAAGTTATAGCTTTTGAGTTTAAAGGAGAAGCCATAATCTTACAAAACGACAATTCACTAAAAAGAAAAAAAATCTTAAGGGTCAGTGTATAAAAAAAAAAAAAAAAAAAAAGAATTATCCTCTTAAAAAATGAACGAATGATCACCGTACCAATATGATTCGATTTGGGGAAGAATTCTTATATTTACCCGGGACTTTAAAAAGAGAAAATGTTCGGGAATTTTTCTTCAAAGTCTGCATTAAGAATTTCTGGTCAAATTTGTTTCTCTTTCCCTAAACATTACGACGCGACCATTACGATTTGAAGAAGATACCATGAATTTTAGAACTTAAGTGGAACTTTACTGTCATAACAAATGTCGGACAAAATTATAATAATTGAAGTATACTTCAATGGGTTTTGAAAATAATCAAATCAAAAATTACTTTAAAATTCAGCAGAATAATAAAGAGTGCTTTGATAGCCCCCAGTTAATTAAATTATACATAATATCGATGAAAATTTTGCAAGAAATTTGATTAATACTGTGCCTATTTGTCATTACATGAATAAAAAAACATTTCATTAACAAGACCCTGAAGGAAACCTGGGTGCAAGTGCCTCAAAGTAACCGGTTTTATCGACTATTTTGGTGCCATTGTCAACGAAGTGCCTACACTACATTACATTTGCCACTATATTTGGCTTTAATACGAAAAAGATTTTATCAATAACAATTTAGAAGTACAGTTCCTATAAAAGTTGAAGAAATAATTAAAAAAGATTGTTATGCATTCGTATTCCTATTTAAAGTGTAGACTAGGTTTACTTAAATGTACTAGTGATTCTCTGGTTTCAATGTCTACATATGTTCCCAAAAAAACTACAACGCACATGTTAAATCTTGGGTATAATAAGTCACTAGTACTGGTGACTGCGTTAATAGTGAATCAGTACAAATCCACTGGTGACATTTCCTGCAGGGGATTATAAATAGTCAAACTTCTAAAGGATTTTTTCATTATTTTAATCAAAAGGTTTTTGTATTTTAATGAAATTTTTAATTTGTTCAGTGACATGAATCAACTGCTTAGTTTCGTAATTTGTATGACAGTTTTTTATTAGTTTAAAAATTATTATGGTTATTTATTTTAGCCATTTTTTTAATGTGCGTTTTGAGTTGTTGTGTATTTTATTTCGTTTTTATATTCCTGTTACATCATGGTGGTTATTTCTACCTTTATAAGCTAACCTTTAAGATAATTGGATTTAATTAATTTTTCAGCCCTCGACGACCTTCATCAGCATTGTTTCCATTTTAATTGTTTAAACTACTACGTAAGTTTTGTCTTTTTAAATTTACAATTAAAAGAAAAAGATTGTGAGAATTTTTGACATAAGATTTTCTTTCTCGTTGTTTATTTTTTAAGCTATTACGAATAAATCTTTTCCATCGATATTACAAAAGATTAAAATTTACTTTTTTTCAAATTTTAATGTGTATTGCCTAAAATTTATTTATAAATATGTTTTTAAAACAGTTCTAGGAAGAAAATATTTTTTAGTTATTTTAGTTATAGTCTTTTTGTTTTTGGGGGATGAGGTTTTTCGTAAAGGTGAAAAGCACTCTTATTGCATTTTCCAAGTTTCTCAAGCAGGTCACTACATCCGGCCATTGGGCAAGTAATGTTAAGTGTATGTCCGACATTACGAAAGAGAGACAAAATAAAGAAAATTAAGTTTTTTCGTCAAAAGTTACGTTTTAAAATATGCCTTGAATAAATAATAAATTTTTTGCAATATTTTCTTTCTTCTTTTTCTCTTTCCTTTTTAAGTCAGTTTTAAATTTTCCTATAATTTAAGATTCTTCACGGAAACATTTACATTTTTTTTTATAACGTTGTCTATGTTTTCTTAATAAAAAACATATACATGCATTTGTACAACACAGTAAGAACAAAAAATCACTCAGTTGGATATTTATTCATCTAACTAAATAAAAGTAGCTTTAAGATTAGAGCAGTGATTCCCTAATTGGAGTCATTATAACACATTTGAACGTGTCCTTAACAAAAAAAAGTTTCCAGTCTCCCAGTTGCGTTACAAAGTCGTTGCGTCTCTTTTCAGGATTATATCCACTAGAGGTCTGCAAGAATAAATAAAAACCAATATCAATACACCCATTTGTTATTTAATACAATTGAGTGCTCGCACCCAATAATAACGAAACAAATGAAAGAATAACCAAAGACAAAACAAATAAAAACTCATTCAATTCAGTCAACTCAAGTCAAATGAATGAAATATGCAAATATAATTTGAATGTAAAATTTCTGTACCTACCCTGCAAATAATAGGACCAGTCCAAACACGCGTGTAAAGAGTAGTCCACAAGGGACCAGGACTAGTCCAAAACTAACCCAAACGTATGGAAAAAACCTGCTCCATTTAACATTACGATGTCCTAGGAGAGGACCATATAACTCACCTTTGGACCACTAAGGAGTAGTTTTAAAACTACTCCATGGTATACTCAAGAGGATTAGTTTTGAAGTCGTTTAAAAACGAAAGCATGTCGTTAAAAAACGAAGACATGTCGTCTCACTACAATTACTTTTTAACAACCAGTCCATGGAGTAGTCCATTTTATCAAAATGGATTAGGTGGTTCAATTTCATTTGCAGGGTAAACATTACGTATGTATGTATGTGTAAGCTTACCCTGCAAATAAAATTGGACCACCTGGTCCATTTTGAAGGAATGGACTACTCCATGGACTGGTCCGATGTAATGCAAGCATGGACCATGTCATTGTTAAAAAGTGTTTGTAGTGAGACGACATGTCTTCGTTTTTTAACGACATGCTTTCGTTTTTAAACGACTTCAAAACTAATCCTTTTGAGTGTACCATGGAGTAGTTTTAAAACTACTCCTAAGTGGTCCAAAGGTGGGTTATATGGTCCTCTCCTAGGACATCGTAATGTTAAATTTTTTTTTTTTTTTTTTTTTTTTTTTTTTGTCATTATTTTTTATTGAATCTTCATATATTAAATATGAACTAACAATAATTAATCAAATCTTAACCTAATACGTTATTTTATCTCCTGCCAGTGCCAGACAAAATTTTCTTCATCACGGGTTATGTTCACTTTTATAGGTGTTTATCGCTCATCTAATTGGGTAAGTGCTGCAGTGTCTCTTCTTCTTAAGCGAGTGTGGCCGCCATGACTTAAAATATTTCGAGCTAGTGGATTTGGGTGTTGTTCAAGCCTTTTTAAATATTTTATTGCATATTTTGTAATCATAGATTTCACTAATGGCACATTGAGATCCTTATGAATGTTTGAGTTTTTAACATACCAGGGAGCGGCTGTGATTATTCGAAGAAGTTTATTTTGGCGCCTTTGAATTTTGTCGATATTAGAGGCCGAGGCAGTGCCCCATACTTGAATACCGTAGCACCAGATAGGCTTTAAGATAGAGTTGTAAAGTAGAAGCTTGCAATCGAGACTAAGGACAGAATTTCTTCCAATAAGCCAATGAATTTGAATGGCTTTTAGTTTAATTTGAGTTAATTTTGCCTCTATATGGCATTTCCACGTTAATCGCCGATCAAGATGTATACCGAGATATTTAACATGCGAATGTTGAGGAATTATTTGATTATTGATTGTAATAGGGGGGCAAGATTCCCGGCGCAAAGTGAATGTTATATGTACACATTTTTGCTCATTGACCATTATCCTCCATTGTCTTAACCATATTTCTAGTTGAAATATATGATGCTGTAAGTAACGCGATGCTTCATAACGATTTTCGTGGACGCTTAGAAAAGCTGTATCGTCTGCAAATGTTGAAGTTTGTGTGTAGTTGCTTGTTGGCATGTCCGAAGTATAAATTAAGTATAATAGGGGGCCCAGGATGCTGCCTTGTGGGACTCCAGCGGCAATGGGCTGAGGTGAACTTAAGAAATTTCCTTCTTTAATAATAAATTGACGACCGACTAAGTAGCTTTCTAGCAGCTTGTGTGTGTTTGCTGGTAAATTTTGCTTCAATTTGTGTAATAAGCCTTCATGCCAGACTTTGTCAAAAGCTTGCGAAACATCGATGAAGAGTGCTGAGCAATATTTCTTTTCTTCAAATGCTTTTCTTATGACATTTACTATTCGATGAGTCTGCTCGATTGTGCTGTGTTTTCTTCTAAATCCGAACTGATGGTTTGGAATACATCTATTTTCACTTAAAATTGGTGTTAATTTTGAAACTAATAATTTCTCAAACAGCTTTGACATATTTGATAATAAGCTAATAGGTCTATAAGACTCAACTTTTGTATGATCTTTACCTGGCTTTGGTATCATGGTAACTAAGGAAACCTTCCATTTTTCAGGATAGTATTCAAGGCGTAAAATAGCATTAAAAATAAAAAGAATAATTTTCTTTGCTATGCGAGGTAGCTCCAAAAGCATTTTATTACTGATTTTATCAATACCAGGTGCCTTCTTAGTGTTTAAGTCACAAATAGCCTTTTCGATTTCTCTTATCTCAAATCTGAGGGGAATAGCTGCTCTAGCATCAACAGGTGGTAACTCGACCGCAATATTGTGAGATATATTTGGTGTAAATACGTTTTTCAAATGATTTACAAACAGGTTTCCTTTTTCATTATCATTTCTTGCCCAACTACCATTCAAGTTTCTTAATGGTGGCTTAGATATAACTGGCCTTTTTAGATTTCTAGCTGCACGCCATAATGAGTAGTCAGATTGTGGAGTTGCATCAAGTTCCTTAAGATATTTTTCTAGAGAAGCCGTTTTCTGATTCTGTAGCAACTTTCTTAGCCTTTTTGTGCATTCTTTTAATAAAATCTTAAGTTGCGGGGATCTGTAAAGTTGCCACTCTCTTCGAACTCTCCTTTTTTCAGTCAAGAGCCGCTCGACATCTGAAGAACATATTTTATTATTTTTAATTTTTTTGGGGGTAACGCTGGAGTGTTGAACAGCTAGTTTAAGATAACTTTCAAAGTTAACAAGAGAGAGATCCACATTCTCCGGTGTACTAAGCGGAATATTTTCTGTGCAATGGGCACTGAGAAATTTTTTATATTTTAACCAATTTATTTGTGTGGCTGGCGTCGCTAAGTAACCTGACGGAAATACAATTCTATTTGGGTTCGATATAGTAACAATTGTAGGTGTGTGGTCGGATGATAATTCTAAGGAAGCTTCAACATGAATCGTTTCTGTGGGGATGTTTTTAACCACGCCAAAGTCGATAACATCTGGAATTTTTTGCTGATCAGTAGGCCAATATGTTGGTTGCCCGCTCGCGACCACATTTAAACCCATTTTAGAGATTGTGTTAAACAAAACACGACCTTTTGGTGTTATAAATCGTGACCCCCAGAAGGTATGTTTAGCGTTATAATCGCCAGCGGCCAGAAAACAGGGTCCTAATGATTTATAATATTTATAATATTGGCCTTCTGATATGGAAAATCTAGGTGGAGAGTATAAAGAAGAAATTACTATGTTTCGATTTAGCTCCTCAACACAAATAGTCGTTGCTTGCAGATAGTCTTCACGGTGATCACCATAATGTAGTGTTTGACTCGAGTTTTTATTAAGATGGCAGAACCTCCACAAGCTCTATCTCGAGGGTCCTTGGTATCATATAGTATATAACCATTGATTTTAAACGTATTTCTTGAGGTCAAATGAGTTTCAGAAATCATCATGACATCAATTTGTTTATTTTTAAGAAAGTATTCTAATTCATTTTTATGTTGGCGGATGCCGTTTGCGTTCCAAAAACAAATTTTTAAACAGTTCATGGTTTGTTAAGTACAGCTTGCAATAACATCGATTGCATTCTAAGCATTTCCTGCATCATATTACCCATTGTGTTCGTAAAATTATTTACTGTTTGCACTAATGTTTCCATGGTTATTTCTAAACGACTTAAATTAGAAACCGGAGTTTCATCATTACTTGGCGAGGCACCTTGCATTGGCTGATGGTTTGATTTTAGGACGTTAGCGTAAAAGGTTCTGTTATTACTAGGCTGGGGGGCTTGAATTGCATTTGTGTTTACCTGATTTGCAACCTGCATTTGAGGGGTATTTGTTTTCGGTCCAACCGTCTGCTTGACAATATTATATACTGGGCATCCTCTATAATTGGCAGTGTGATTACCGCCACAGTTGCTACATTTTTTTACGTTGGGGTCGGTTTTAGACTTATCGCAAGAAACTGTACCGTGTAGTTCACCACATACTACGCAGACAGGGGGTAAGTAGCAGTATGCCTTGGTATGGCCAAATTCTTGGCAGTTTAAGCACTGAACAGGTCCATTTTTTTTGTGCGGCTCTTCTATAGTTATTCTTCTGTAGAGAATATATTTTAAATTGTAAATAGGATGTGTTTCGTTTTTTTTAAGTTTTACGTCGCCGGGTTCAAACTCCACTCGAAAAAGTGGTTGGGGAATTTTTTCTCTATTTTTAATATTTAGTACATGTTTTACCTTGAAGCCTTTTTCTTCTAGGAATGTTTTAACCTCTTCTGGGTCCACACATGAGTCAATACCCTTAATCACTACCTGTAGACCTTTACTGCTTTTCAGTTGGTAGGTATAAAAGTTTTTTTTAAGCGTTTCGAAGTTGTTTACTATTTTGCGAAAATCATTCTCATTATTGACTTGTATTTTTGTCTCGTTTATACTTCCGCGCTTTATAGCCGCTACGTAAAACGAATTTTCACCTATCACCGATATCAAACTCTTTATGAGCTCATTTGAATTTTGCTCCCTTAGATATATCGGGGGAGGCTTGGATGGTTTAACGACGTTTGGTGCTTCAGAGGATTCATCCTCCAGAATTGCAAAACGATTTTGAGTATTTATTTTATCAAAAGATGGTACTATTGAGGCCGAAGCAACTGCTGCAGAGTTAGGGCTGCGTCCCCGTTTAAGCACTGTTATGTACCTGTCCATACCAACTTGTACTGTAGGCTTTTGACAACTTTTTACAGGGGGGTTTTCCATTGCATTTGTGTTTGAGTTCATGGTATCATTTCCCACTAAATTTGTTTTTGACGTCACGGCAATACTTGCTGGCCTGGCAACACTTGTCACCAAATCTTGTTGTAGTTTTTTTAATGAGTTACTATCCACCGTTTGTGTAAATACCGAGGGTGAGAGGGAACGTGTTCGAGTAATTGGCTTAGCCGTTAGGTAGTTAATATTGTTTTGTTTTGTTTTATTTATTTCTGCATTATTTTCATTTGCATTCACTAAAACGTAAACGTTTCTTTCATTTTGTCTTAGTGTTGTTTCACTGTTTGTACTCATGCAAAGAGTTGTTTTTGTTTTTCACCGTTTTGCTTTGCTTTAATATTTTTATTATTTATTGTATTTTACAACAACAAAAGAAAAAACCAGAATTTAAATGTTTTGTTCAGAATATGTATACACATGTATGAACATTCATACGTACATACATATATATTTTTACTGTTTTATTTTATTTTATCGTTTTAAATTGTTCACTATTATGTTAAGTAATTTAAATAACAAAATATATTTTTTTTTTTTTTTTTTTTTAAGCGTCCATTCGCTGCTTATATTTATGTATTACAAAATCAAATGTGATTAATTAATAGTTCAAATCGTATGCGGGGCTAAAAATACACGTCTGTATCACAGCAAAGCACAAACCGAACTTTGTTAAATAGACCAGGTTTTTTCCATACGTTTGGGTTAGTTTTGGACTAGTCCTGGTCCCTTGTGGACTACTCTTTACACGCGTGTTTGGACTGGTCCTATTATTTGCAGGGTAACTCTTACAAATAAAAGAAGCCACAAGCTTACACACATATTATGTCAATGTATTCAAATAAATGTATGCACATCCAATTATTCAAAAACTATTCGAATGTTTTTTGTAAACCTGCTCTCTCTAACGGGTCATTCCAATGTTTTGTTATTTATGAATGACTCTCAAATTCATTGTATTCTATTCATTCTCTCTTATTTTTGTATATAGTTTGAGTAAATGTTGTGCACTTTGAGTAAAGGCAAACAAGTGAATTATTCAAAGCAGTCCTCTAATATCCAACAACAACAAAAAACGGGCTATATTAAATTTGATTTTCCACAAAATAATCATTTTGGGCCCTATAATGTCCTCTTGAAATCTTAAACTATTATATTTCTATGTCTGTCATTTGTATAGTCGTAAGTGTTATCCTTTAGGCAGAGAAAGAACATGGTTGTGGTTAACATATTCTAAGAACAATACATTATGATAAAAATCATGGATGTAGTCAAAATCTATTGTGAGTATTATAGGAATCATTAAATAACATATTATGACCAAATATATTCATAATTTTACATAATAATATTTTCCTTTTAATCATAATTTGTTTCTTTACATCAAATTTTAATTTTATGTAATTATACGCTTATCATATTAATTACTAGCATACACCCGCTACTTCGTTGGCTTCTCCTTTTTCTTCGTGTAAATATTTGTATGCCAGTTTATTTTTCTATGTTTAAACTTGTTTAAATTCTAGCATTTAACCCGTTACTTCAGTAGAACCAAAAAGCTAAAGAAAAATGTCAAATTATCCGTATTTCCTTTTTTGGGTACTATATTTTTCCCCCATTAAAGTATAAAAAGTTTCAGTATTGTAGTGGCAGCCCAAAATTTAGTGATAAGTTTCGAAAGTGTTATTAACTTTGTTTCTATGTTTATTGGTTCAAAAGATGGCAAAAAAGTACTAAAATTTAGATTTTACAATAAAACAATAAGTATTACCTTTATTTTGCATCTCTTTTAGTTTTGGATAAGGTTACCGAATTTTCCCGTTTTTACCCCCTAAACATTCGAATTTCGGAAAATCCCGTTTTAGTGGATCGACTGGGGGAGTGACCAATTGCTAGTTCAAATTTCAAGTTTCTACGATCAGCGGTTTGGGCTGGGCGATGATGAATATATATGACGATGATAATACATTAAGAAGTTATCATATTACGAAACAAAGTGATAATGTTATGGCTAACAGTAATTATATTTTAGTCTGAAAGAATCATATTACGATTCAAAAAATGGTTACAGTTGGTTGCGGTTTAGACATGTATTAAATAATTGACTGACAATCAGAAAGTTTTATGACTTTTTTTTAGCAATTCTTACTAGCTTGAGTAAAATATCATGATTCGTAACAGTTCAAGCTGAACTTAAATGATTTTCAGGAGAAGAATTTATATTGGAGCCATGGTAAGCTATGAACTAATCATCTCAAAATTCTGCACAGTGATTTCTGGTTTTAAAAGACATAAATTTCAATACAGCGGAGAAATTAGATTTTGCAGTGAATTTCAGAAGGCTGCTTTAAATGGATCTAAGAGTTATTATTTACCGTATATCACAAAATTGCATAAAATTTTTTCTGCCCATGTGAAGCTTAGTTAGAAGAAATTTTATCGCAATATCTATATCTGATACAGTTTTAGGCGTATTTAATTATTTTACCAGAGTGGGCTTTATATGAGATCTATAGTAAATTATGGAACGATCATCACGAAATTTATTAATGTGATTTTTAGTAATATAAAACTGTGGAGTACTAAATTTAATTCTGATAGCATTATTTTGTATGGTTTTAGGCGTACTAAACTAAACTGTTTTTCGGGAGGTGGGTTTATATGGGGCCTATGGTAAATAATGAACCGATCTTCACGAAAATTTACAGTCTTGTTTCTAGTCCTATAAAACTGTGATGTACCAAAACTTGTAATGATAGCATTATTAATTATGATTTTAGGCACACTAAACTGTGCTCCAAGCGAAGCAGGTATTTTAATGTCAATTGCTTGAATTGTTCACCATATCTTCCGTCCGAATGAGAATCCTACATTCACCTCTTGTGCTCTGAACAACTTCCCCGAACTTCACCTTGAATTCCATTTGTAAACTCCATTTTAGAAAAAGGCACTTAAACCCATTGTGCTTAAGCCCCTCATATATAATCCCATATTAGACAAAATCACTATAACCAATACGAAAAAAAAATGATTTTTTTTTTTTTAGGTCAAGTATAAAAGTAGGGTGTTATTTTTTCATAGGAATTTAATGATATTAAAAATTAAGTGAGAAATTAAAGTCGGTCAAGACTGACCATATGCTCAAGGCTGTGTCCCACACTCAAATGAAAAATCAATCCATCCGTACTCAAATCAATCCGAATTATTAGTACGGTGAGTACGAATTTTCTGCATTAAGTACGGATTTTTAATCGCGAAATAAATACATAACTTATTCGTATTCAATCCCAAATTCGTACTTAAAGTAAACCGAAAATGAGATTAGTTAAGGTAAAACTAATATTGAATTAATCTCAACATGCGCTTGATTTAAGAATTATAAAGATGATTCCATCCCAAATTCGCGCTTGGATCAAACCAAACCAAAAGTGGAATTTGAAGGAGAATTTTGTTATGGTTGATTTACCTACCCGTTTTACACCTTACAGAATTTCAATTATAAAACATTAAAAATTGAATGTACATATTTATCTAGAAATATAAACTAAATGAGAACTTTTGCTTTAAATTTTACTTTGTAAACATGAAAATAACATGAAAATAATGTGTTTTTGTTGTTTCTACACACAACAAGCAAATCGTTTTTTCACTATATGTGTGGTGTTGTTGTAGTGTCTACAACAAACTTTGATAAGTTATATGAGATTAAAAAGCACACTTTGTAATTTAGCTCCCAGAGTGGCACTACCAACAAAAAGTTCAACTTGGTTTAAGAATTTTATCAGTGATGACATTAGGATAAGAAAGATACATTTTACGTATCTTTTGATGGCTTCAGGTACCATGTATAATCCTGACATTTTTCGTATCTTTTGAATCGTTTCGCAAAATGTACAGAAATAAAATATTAGAGAATTTTAAGCCAAAAAAAAAAACTTATTAAGACTAGCCGACTCATTGCTAATACAACAGCAGCTTAATTAATAGTGGTAGAAAACATTAAGGATCTAGTAGTGCGAAGATATTCTGAGGAAATATGAAAGACTTTTTCATTTTCAGGAAATTTACACGAACTTGTTGATATAATCACCTTAGTATAAACGCCTTAACTTGTATATTAAACATTTAATTAATTTTAAAGTCGGCTTACTGTATTTTTGAAAATTACATACTTAATATGACTAGAATAAATATAAAAATGAATTTATATGATATAATTTTCTTTACAATATGCATTTAATCTATTTATATAAAAAGAAGTATACAATTTGATGTCACCACTAACTGCGGAAACGGTTCGACCGATTTCAACCAACATTTTAGGGTACGTTGGGGATAGTCTGTAGATGGTTTGCACGAAATCGGCTTAGGGGTTCCCATACAAATATCTACAAAATGCCCTTCATTTTGAACTCCTCCGAAAAGGCTTGATTGATTTTTATGAAATTTTGTATGCGTATTTGTTAGGTATGAGAATAGGTCGTCGAGTATATTTTATATGGCTAGAGGGCGCAAAATAGGGCACTAGCTCTCCCTACCTATATCTTCTTAGCTAAACAACCTGTTTTCTTAAAATTTGCCATGCAGGCGCTATAACATCTGAAGGAAAATAGGGCGTGAAATAGGGCAAGAGGGGCAAGAGCTCCCCATCCCTATATCTGTTTAACAAATCGACCGATTTTTTTGAAATTTCGCAGGAACATAGTGTAACATCTGGAAAGAACTATAGCCTAAAGTTTTTATTATGTAGGGCGTGAAATAGGGAAATAGGGGTAAAAGCTCCCCCAAACTTTTAAGCTCATCAATCGGATTTCTTAAAATTTGGCATGCAGACACTGTAACATCTGAAAGGAAATAGTGAATAGGGCGTGAGACAGGGTAAGAAGAATAAAAACTCCCCCTCCCAATATCTTCTTAACTTATTCTTGAAATTTCGCAGGCAAATAGTGTTACAGCTGGAAAGTACTATAGCCTATAGTTTTTGTTATTTAGGGCTTAAAGCAAGAGGGGTAAAAGCTCCCCCTGCCTATATCTTCTTAACCAATCAACCGGTTTTCTTAAAATTTGGCATGCAGACACTGTAACATCTGAAAGAAAACAAGGCATGAAATAGGGCAAGAAGAGTTAAAGCTCCCCCTCCCTATATCTCGTTAAGAAATCAACTGATTTTCTTGAAATTTCGCGGGCAAAGAGTGTAACATCTGGAAAGAACTATAGCCTATAGTTTTTAAGATCTTATTAACTAATCAGCCGGTTTTCCTAAAATTTGGCATGTAGACACTGTAACATCTGAAAGAAATAAGTTATATGGCAAAGCAACGTTTGCAGAGTCAGCTAGTACGAAATAAAAATGTGTGTATCTTTTTCGAAATCAAAATGAATCTTTCTCGAAATTTCACTGGCAACACTGAATATTATAAATATTTTAAGATATTCCGGTCTTTCAAAAGATTTTGTTTGTCTTGCTTAGTTTCCAATTTTTGTTCTTGATAAAAACAATTAAATTTTTTGTTGAAGGGATAAGCTATTCCTATGCGCATTTTACTTGTTGGTGTTAGAAAAACTAAAGATATTAAACAAATAATACTGTTAAGCGAACGAGAGTTATAAGCACCATTTTTACTTGTAACAATTTTTGAAAGTTACCATATTTAGGACTGCTTTAGGTAGGTTTTAGTGATATTCGTACGTGAATTTTTGAGTACGACTCGTACTTAAAGTAAGTATTAAAATTTTAATTTAATCCGAGTGTTTTTCTTTTGTAAAATTAAAAAATTGTTGCATGCAAATACAGTACATAATACATCACAATTTATGCTACTTCCAATCAATTCTGTGTATGGATGTAATTCGTTAATTCTTATCAAATTATATATCGCACCTGTTACAAAAAACAATCGGAACCTCTGGAATTGAAAGTATATTAAACTTGATGTAGACAAATCTATTTGTTTGCTTTTATAAATTGCTTTCAAATGGAGCGAAGAGCATTAATGTATAATATTGAAAGTTATTTTATTTTAATAATGACTGCATAAGTTGATAAGAAAATCGAAGCCCATTATGGACAAGAAAAATCGATATATATATATGGGGCAATCCAAGTAAAATCGGACAGTTTGGAGAAAAATATGTTTTGATTTCCTTAATTTTTTGACCCTGTTGTTGTTTCTTCTCTGCAGCACATTTCAGCAAACTTTCAGATTGGCTAATTTGGTTAATGGTTACAGAGATATCGAATATTAAAAAAATCGAGTTGTATGAAAACTATGTTCGAATAAATACTCATACGTTTTTCAATATTGCACAGTGGGCTTGGATGCGATTTTCGGGATTTAATACGTTAAATAAATTTTTTTCACTGTTTGTAATCTTTGATTTTATAGGATTTTTTTTATATAAAACTTTGATTTTTTTCCACAAATTTTAAGACCCATTTGGTTGTGGAATTAAAATAACTACTAGTTTTTCTGATTTTTGAAATTTGTTAAAAAAAATATAAACCACGGTGCACAAAGTTTTTAGGATTTCGCAAGATATATTTTTAATACTTATTTATTAATTTATTTTGTTAAATATTAGATATCTAACCATGTCAGCAGCCTCGAGACCCTTGTGAAAAACTCTTCGGAATTCGTTGATACATATATTTTGCAATCATCTTGCTAGTCTTTTAACACATGATTTTATATGAAAAAACAATCAGCATTTTTGAAACAAATCAAAGAATCCTTCAAAGAAGGAGCAACTGTTTCATTGGAATATTAATCAGGCAACCATATTCCCGATTGTTATTTATTTCAAGCATAATGAAGTGCTCACTCATCGAAGTCTGGTCATAATATCTGATGGCATAACCATGATGCAATTGCTGTATACGTATATCTAAGCATTATTATTAAAATCGGTGAACAAATTTTGATTTTATTCACAATTTACTGAGAAAACTGAATATCGATTTACATTCAAAAATAACATTTTAAATATGTACATTAGGGTGTCCCAAAAAATTTTTTCTTTCTGATTTTCTTAGGTGCTCAATTAAAATTTAAAAGCTAATAGGGTAAAGTATTTTTGGTTTTTTTTAAGAATTTTCGGAATAGGGTTAGAGGTCGCGCAAATGGAGTTTTCATAAAAACAGGAGTTTTCGGCCTTTTTTTAACTTTACTCATAACTTGGTTAATACCATGAGTTTCTTCACTGCTGAGGAAACAGTTTTAAAGAAAAATATCCAAGCTTTATTCTTGTGTGAAAAAATTATACGTTTTGGTGATCAGTTTACTCATTTAGATACCCTTAATTTAAATTTTTCGTAATTTTTTTCAAAAATTTTGTAATAACGCTTTATAACTTTTTAAGTTTAAATAAAAACGAAAAAAAAACTAATGATGCAGTTTGAAAGACAAATTAATTCTTATTAATATGAATAAACAGTTTTTAGATATGTTCTTACCGTTCCTGAGTTATACCCGTTTTTATCTTTATACCCAGTATATGTTATTATAAGCTGTTTGCCAGTTCACCAATCTTACCCTATCAAAAAAAAAAAAAAAAAAAAACTTTTCTTTTGCTCTGTGAAAAATAATTTATTGAGGTTCTTGTGATGCAGTTCTATACCTTGCAATAAATTCTGGTAATCAGTTTCAGAAGTTGTGACATTTATATAAGTATTAGGCAAAGCCACAGCATTTACTACTTGTAGTTGTTGAACTTTTTTCTTTGCCTCTTGAAATGACTTGTTGGTTTTCCAATTCTCTGGATCTATTTTTAAAAAATCGATTGAAATATTGCAAGCTTCAAAAAAAGTAAGACTGGCTTTTGAAATGAATTGTTGAATTTCTTTATTTCTAAAGTTTTCCTCTGTTAAAGTTACATTTGCTACTTAATAATCGCTGCATAGAGTATCTGCAAGTTTTTTTGTCATTAAGTGCAAAGTTTTGGTGTCGATACGTTCATCAAAAAACGCTGAGGCAGCCAATTTCGGAGTTAAGTACCACTGCTGACCTATAAAAGTTTTAAGCGAGGCTTTTGCAACTGCTTTATTAATTAATAATTTTATAACTATCCAATTCCTTTAATAGGCTGAGATCATTGAGAGGAGCGTATCGAGGGCACTGGTAGAGGTACCAATATTTGATATATATTCCTCAAATAAATGAACTTAATTCAAGCAAGGCATCAACTGTTGAATTGTCAATATAAGATTGCAACTGGTTTCGGAAAATGCATATTTTCAAAGAATATATAATTTTCTTCATCCAGCGAGCTTGATTGATAGCTCCTGGAGCACACATAAAATATAAAGTGAAAATGACAGCGTCAATGACAGTTAAAACCTAACTATAAAAATTTATGGAAATATACAATAATTATAACGAAAAAAGTATCACCATTTTTAAGGTACAAACTATAAAAATAGTGTAACTCGGAAACTGTAGGACAAAATTCAAGAACTTATCGGTATTCAAAATCGCGTCACAAGTTGTTATACCTTTCATATAAATTTGAAAAGTAATAAACCGTTTTTTACAGAATTTGCTAAAAAATTACAAAAATACTTAATATGTGGAATCGTAATGGACAAAAATATTGCCGGAACTTAAAGTTTTTGCATATGGAAATAAAGTTTGGGAAATTTTCTTTAGAAATATTCCGTCAAAAAATTAAATGAACGTGGTTATTGACATAGTTATGAGTCAAGTTTGAAAAAAGGCCGAAAAACCAGATTTTTAACAAAGACTTGATTTGCGCGACCTCTAAACCTCTTCCTAAAAATCTAAAAAAAAAATTAAAAAATACTGGACCCTATACACACAAAAAAATAATCTAGGTAAGTTTACCAAGGCTCGCATTGATATTTTATTTTCATATAAAAACAAAAAACTAAGTTAAATTGCCTAAGATAATTGGTGAATTATAAAATAAGTTTTGCCTAAAATTTTTGATAATATTCCTAATTGAGTTAGGTATCTTCTTCGAATTTGTTTAATATAGTTTTATTTTATTGTCAGTTGGATTTTTTTTTTTTTGTGAAAAAACGTTAAAATTTAAATAAAACTAAGGGGGTAATTTTGTTGTTCACTTCACCTTGCGTTGAGAAAATTTTCATATAAAATTTTTGGAAATTTTGAAAATTCAAAAAATTTTATATGAAAATTTTCTCAACGCAAGGTGAAGTGAACAACAAAATTACACCCTAAAAGAAATGAAATTAAAAATATAATTAACGTAAATGGTATGTATAAACATTTCTTAATTTAAAATTATGTACATTTGTATGTTATAATTTATAAGAATTTAAAGACATTTGGATGAAAAGTAACGCGAAACTTTGATCAATGGCATTATGTTAGAGGGTGCACGTGAGAAAAAAAAAACTGAAATGGCTAAGTAGGTACTTATTGCATATTCTTTTCCAGTATTTGTATTTAAGAAATTATCTTATTTTCAGATTTAAAAAACCCAACAAGAAAGAAACAAATTAAGACGGAAACTTAGAGGCGATAATTTGTAACTTAAAGATACTTAACATTTGGGTAGTAAGTGGGTGTGCCATTACAGCCCTAGTAATCAAGATGAACCCATAGACTTTGAAGTACATTTACAGACAGAAGATCTAGAGCATGTGCTCTCTAAAGCACGTAACCTTAAACAAAAGGAAAGTATAATTAAGAAATCTGAGTGGATTTAGAGGCCAATCGTGATTCACATATTATACTTCATAAATTATCTGAATTTTGTAGGACATAAGGGGATATACCTACTAATGGCATGGCCGGAAATCGATATGAATATTCCAATAATATGATGGACTTTGAGACAAATAAAAATGCTAAGGAAATTAAAATATGGAACTTAGATAATCCCGATTAAGCTTATTAACCTGCCGACTTGTATAAAATTGTTAATGAAGTGGAAGAGGGGTAATTTTCGATGAAAACCCCGTATGTTGCGTTGAGTGGTGGAAAACAAACTACAAATAATGTAACCGGTTCAACAATATCCAAGCTTAAGTAAATGCAAAAGAAATGTAACCCAATTGTATCCATATTTTCTAATAGTTATTAAAAATAAGTTTATATGTACTTAAATTTAGAAAGACAATGACAACTATTTAAAAAGTTTCAGTAGATTATTTAGTTAATTCTTGAAAATTAAAATGTTACGTAACGCGTAAAAGTTTAAAGTTTATTAAATTTATATCTTTGTAAAAATTATATATATTTATAAATAAAATGTTGTAAAGAAATGAAGAAGGTAGTTAATTTTATTTAAATTAACAAAAAAGTAGTAAATTTACCTAAAAGCTATGTTCTTGTACAAAATTGAACTTTGATAATTTTCCAAAAACAAAAATATAAAATAACTTTGCTATTATTGGTGAATTTTCAAAGTTTTTAAGTTAATTTAACAAAAATTATAGATAATTTTTCGAACATAGAAATTACATAAGTTAATAGTCATATTACCTAAGAAACTGTGATACTGCCATGCTACCTTTGCGCTTAGATAATTTTATACCATATTTTTAGGTGATATAACCTACGAATTTTTTTGTGTGTAAGCTTTCAAATTATGCTTGAGTCTCTGACAAAAAAAAATTTTGGGACACCCTAATGTACATACGTGTCATGAACATTTTTTCTTTTTGTATGGAAATCGATATCCAGTTTTCTTAGTAAATTATGAATCTAATCAAAAGTTGTGCACCTATTTTAATGAAACAAAACTCATTTCACTTGAAATTACGTTAAGCTAAATGTTTTTAGACCAAAACTGTGATTTTTGTCGCGCCTTTATTTTTCATGAATTTTTAAAGAACAAAACATTGGTTTATATTAAAAATTTTCCTATTTTTATACCCTTTATTACCACAGGTGGTGAAATGGGTATATATAAATTTGTCATTCCGTTTGTAATTTCTATAATATTGATGTTGGACCCTATAAAGTATATATATTCTGGGTCCGAAATTGATTTAACAATGTCCATTTTAATATTTAAATACATTTAAATATCAAATTTGCAATCATATTTGTTGTCATGTTATAGGAAATCTCTTATGATAAGCTTGTTCTACAACTCATTTACATTTTTCTCTGTTTTGGTCTGTTGGGAACAGACAAGACGTGTGACCTTCTTTGAATGTTAATTTGTACATTTTGTGTTCTTTTTATAAGACCATTTATTTATAAAGCCAGAAGCGCTTAACAAAAACTTTATAAAAGCTTTATTGTTGCATAGAATTAACTAATTTATTGCAAAGTAGTGAATAAAGAAAGGATTCTATTTAAATGAAACAAATAAAAAGAAAACTAAAATTAAAATTAAAATTAAACTTTGAAAAATATTCCATCTTAGTAAATAAAGCCTTGCAAGCTTAACATTAAAAAAATTTAAGCAAAAATTATATTAATTTTTTAAATTTCTTTTTTCCTTAAGAAAATAAAAGACTTCTTAAATTTTCTTAATAATATCTGATTGATTTGCTTTTCTTTTTCTTGTACTGGGAATTTTCCAAAGTTTCATTATCGTTGTGGTTTGGCTTTAAATGAGTTGAGGATATAGAAATACATTTCTAAGAAGACAACAATATTTGAAAAAACATATTATAACAATCAACATACATAACTAATAAAACCTCGTACATTTATAAATACATATGTATATCCCAACAATTACTCAGATTATGTTTTACGTATGTTTAATATTAATTGCTAATTATCACTCATACGTTACAGGAAGTGCACATATAAACATAAAAATATTAAATAATCTCGAATTTATTGAGCTTATACAAAATAAATTTTTTTTATTTTTTTTACAAATTTCTAAGTATTTAATAAGTAAAAATTCTGCACAAATAAAAAATGTTTTTGAAAAAATGTGTACAATTAATTTATTAAACATCTTAAAAACTTTAAGCAAAATTAAAATAATGTATATACATATATACATATTAGACTGGTCGCAATTTTTTTTTTTTTTTAAATTTACAAGTTTGCGCTGCTTAAAACTAAAGCGTTTTTGAGTTACGCGAACATATGTTGTGCAACATCCCTAATTTTCGAAATAACGGTATATCTCGAAAACCAAAGCCAATATGAAGAAAAAAGTTTTAACTTTCTTAAAGTAAATTTTATTGCCGAATTTCGGTATTTTTTAGTTTTTCAATAAGCTAAAGCGTTTTTGAGTTGCGCGAACATATGTTGTGCAACATCCTTAATTTTCGAAATAACGGTATATCTCGAAAACTAAAGCTAACCTAAAAAAACGGCTAGCACCACTGGATTCAGCGACCCCGAATTAGTTAAAATTAGTTAAAAATCTTTCGTTCGTATCATACTAAAATATTAAACTGCAAATACTTTAATCTATCTACAATATACAATTTCTTAGTATGTAAGGATGTTTGCATGTATGTCCTATTCTTTCCGCAACTTTCTGAAGCCATCTGATGACATAGGAAGCTGAAATTTGGCATACTTAAAGTATTTTCTCTGCGGAAGATCGTAACGAAGCCAGATTTTCGATTTTCGGTCTTTAAGACCGGCTTTTCATCTAGTATCTGATTGAATAGATGTTTTTTTTATCATATGGGGAATTTTGGGCCCCACTTGGCACGACTAGGCACCGTCGGATGGAGCTGAAAAATTAGGACTTGATTTCTTACACCAAACCTCATATTCAAAGCAGCGCAAACATTTAAATTTAAAAAAAAAAAAAATCCCATACAAGATGCGACCAGTCTAATACACATATTAATTAAAAGGATATTATCCAGCCTTTAGATCTTTAAAAAAGATTAAAAAAATAAGTGCGATAAAAAAGGAGTACAAGCCCAACCATATAATACTCCATACCAATGACAGGTTCATAATTTAAACCTGTACACAGAAGGAAAAAACTTGTACTAAATTGAAGTTTTTGTTTGAGCTTTGATATTGTTACAAGTAAGACTTAGATTATTTATAATTCTTATTCGCTTGAGGGTTTTATTTGTTTAATATTTTTGGCTTTTCTTAAATCTTTGGAAAAGGTTTCCTGATGAGCTGGCCTAAGCAACCAGTGAAATGTGCATAGAAGCTAGCTTTCCTCAACAGTCAATTTCAGTGTATTTATCATATATGAAAAATTGGGAATTTAGAACTTCTTACGAAAATCGTATTAATAATAATCTTTGTATTCCCGAAAATAACTTTGATTATAAAGTTTTTTCCATTTACTTTTAGTACGATTCGTACTTACAAACTAAAGTACGAAAGAACGTAAAACAATCTATATAAAAATTTTTAAAAATAAAAAAAAAAAATAAATCATTTTCGAATTTAAAATATAAAAAAAAAAAAAAAAATTATACAAATTCATTAAACATTAAAATCCACTTTTTCCGAAAAACCTCTCTTTAAAGATTTTATTGTTGCTTTCGTTACCTTTTTAGACGAAGTGGATGTCTCTCCTCCCTCCTCTGTTCTTTAATTCTTTTTTTACAAGATATCCATACCTTTCAGTTGGTTAGATTTGCCTACCGCGGTACAAAATTAACATTATTGCTTGAAAACCACTCAAAAGCCTTTTTCCATAGTCTCATTATGCCAAATCGGGCAGAAATATGTAGGCACTCTGTGCTGGTCTAAGTAAGGTAAAACCTTAGGAATATATATATGTGTATATATGTATATTTCTGTGTTTATCGTGACTGATGTCGCAAATGATTGACTTTTTGCCACAACTGCAAATCGCTTGCCACATTAGAAACTTCGTGGGGAAGTTTGTTTGTTTTCTTGTCCGATATTGTTCTTGGACATTATCTCGTCCATCAGCCACATTTTAATGTTGACCCAGAAGTTGTGAAATGTCAGCCAGTACATAAGTTTCATCATCCATCACACAACAGGAGTTTTTTTATAAGTTTGAACTCAATTTGTACGCTGGTTCTTTTGTTCTAAGTTCTTCACCGCATCACGATCTGCAACTTTCCGAACTTTATACAACTTCAACCCATCACTAGCTTTGGCTCTGCTCACAATAGAATCAGAGCATTTTACTTAAGGAGCTGCTGATAGAAGTGTTCAGTGCTCTTCGAAAGAATTGTTCGCGACTTTTTTTGACTGAACACTACCTGTTAGATCTTTTTTTTCCTGTTCCAGATTTTGTTTCAATGTTTAAGTCTTTCTTATACTGTTTAATTGCTTTTGAATCTTTAACAGAATGAGTTTTATCCTAAAAATAACATTTTAGGGGGTTTTTGCGGGTCTAGGGGGTATAGATATTTAAAAGGGCTAGGTGAAATCATTGAGCAATTTTCCCTTGATTTATTTAAAGCTTTATTCGAGCAAATTATCTTAAAAATTGCAACCTGTAATTTGCACGTAAGCAGAGCGAAAACCTCAGTATAAAATAAATAATTTTCCAGCGTCCGTGGTCAAAAAAGTGCCAACTATGTTTTTTTTCTATATGGTATTATGCTGATAACACACTGTTAACATTTTATCACCATAATTGTGGCATTGACAACACTCAGTTGTCTTTTTTTCTTCTTACTTTAGTACGAGTCGCACTCAGAAATGTAAGTAGGGATCAATATGCGAGTATACGCGTGTGTTTATTAAAGTTTGTTGTAGAAACAACAACAACAACACTGCATAAAGAAAAATATAAGGAGATTATCTTCATGTTTAAAAAGTTAAATAAGGAGAAATAATTCCCATATTCTATTTCTTTAAATTATTTAGTTTATGTACATAAAATTTTTAAAGTGGAATGATTACGAAAACCATTTGGACATCCTACTGGTTTCTAATAATTGAAATTTCTCTCTGTGAACAAAGGGTGGAATACAAGAAAAGTGAAATAAGCATGTGTAACGAGTTAGTAAAAAAATAATAATCTTCTGGTTCTGTCGGGCAAGTGTTAAAGTGAAAATCAATCTAACCTCAATTTCGGATTATTTCAAGTTTGAATCGAGATTAAACCGTCTAAGAAATTATTGAATCAAGCACAGTTTAGGATTAATTTAATCTCACTTTTTTGTAAGTCAATCTTGTTTTCGGACTATTTTAAGTACGAATTCAGGTTATATATGGATAAGTAAAGTATTTCGCACTTGAATAATTCGTAGCGTTCTGTACTTGATTAAAGGAAATCCGTACTAACCGTACTATTGGCACCGCTTCGACTTGATTTAAGTATGGATGGATTAGTTTGTTTTTTTTTTAGTGTGCAGCTTTAGTTACACCTTTTTTATATACCGAAAGCTTCTAAATATATGTAACATTAGCTTCTTAATTAAAAGAATTATTTAAATTAACTAAATCTATTAGCATTGACTCCAATTGTAGACTGTCAAAAAAATGGTTCGAACTTCTTGAAAATCCAGTCATACATATGTGAACATCGCTGTTTTGAAAAAATTTAGTTCTCCTCCTGGAAAAACCAAAGAATATTGTTACGAAATTAGATTTATCTAAGAATTATTTGTAGCTTTAGTTAAAAGTTGTCTTGTATTATTATAATTTGTTGTATTAGTTTGAATTATTATTTGCTACAATGTGTTTTAGAACTCAGATTTAATTATATAATCACGAATTCGAACAGAATGTTCTGAAATCCACTAGAAGGTTCTTGAATCTGCTAGTTGTAGAATTTCCAATTCGAACAGAATGATCTGGATTCGAATAGAAGATTCTTGAATCTACTAGTCTACAATTTCTACCTGTGGTTACTATAAATACAGGCTGGTTTGTATATGTTAGTTGAGTTTGTTTTGAGACATTAAACGGTTCTGTTCCTAAATAACAATATTGGATAAAATTTTGTGATCAAAATAATAAATTTCAATAAAGTTTGTTAAGTTGAATGGGTGTGTATTTAGTTGGATTTGCAATTAAAAGAACTCAAGCGCGTTTATTGAAGGAAAAACGTAACCATATTTTACTTTTAAGTTGTAAAAATGTGTTCGCATCCATACTTTATTATTGTTAAGTAAATATAATTCATCTGTATAAAAACCAAACAAACATACGCACAACAACCACACACACACACACACACACATATATATATATATACATCCACCCATTTGTTGATTTTAACTTTTGCAACGATTTATTTACGTTTTGTTTGAACAGATTTTACAAGCAATAAGAATGAAACAACAATGAATTTTGCAAATATGAAATGCAATGAAATAATACGTCGCTTGGTAAAAATTAAATTTAGAAATAAATTTCACAAAAATAATATTATTTAATTATTTAATAGCAACAATATTTGAACTTCTAAGGCCCGTTTTCACAACTTACCGATAGCTAGAGGTAGGATTTTATCGGACGTATAAAACGTGTTCCATTATTGCAACATTACTTTTACCTACCAGGTAGGGTGGACCTTAATTTACTTTATCGCTCACTTTAGGTTAAAGAAACGTTTGAATAATGGAAGACTATTTATAAGGCCGGTTAAAGTCTACTTTAAGCTATCGGTAAGTTGTGAAAATGGGCCTTAAATGGTTTAGATTAAATAAGATTATTATTTTAAATGCAAATTAGTACAAGTGTTAAGTCATGCGTAAATGCGAGGTTGTAAATTAAAAAATTTATTTAAAAATTTTGTGTAATTATGTTTAATGCGTATTAGTGGAGTGAATGGAGAAATTTCGTAGGTAAGAAAAAACACACACAAAGAAATAGTTCAAATATTAAAAACTCTTCATTAATATGTTAAGGTTATAAATTCTGTCTAAAAGTATAAATTTGCGACGTTAATATGGAAAATATGGCCAGTTATTTAATTATAGTTTTTTGTAATTTATAATTGATAAAAAACACTGTGCTAGTCGCTAATGTTGACATGCTGGCCACTTTATCGGTAAAGGTAATTACAGAATGCTGAATTCAATGGTTTTAAATAGATCGGCGAGAAAAAAAATCGCAAAAAAATAATAATAATTTATATATAACACTGATAGCAAAAGTTAAAAAAATTATCGTTTTATGGCACTTTAATAGAAAGTATTTTATTTCTATTCGTTATATCTGTGGTTTTCATGGGCAACCGCGTATGTCTTAAAATAAAATTTTTCAGGAGAGCCGAAAAAACCATTCTAGATCAAACTATGGGTTAGATATTGCACCTTTTGAACTTTGTAATTGAGTTAAAACATCGGAATGGATTAATTTATTTGTTGAGTGTATGTATGATATATTTACCCAGAGGAAAATGTTAAAAGGACCGCAAGTAGCAGGCCTTTTTGAAAGCCTCTTTACTTCTTTTCTAAAATTTTCGCTTCGTATGATATCCTGCCTTCTAGAAGGTATGCATTTCTTTTTGAAAGACCTTCTTAAATATTCAGTACACATTCTTTAAGAAGGCAGAAATGAAGTTATTCATTTTTATTTATTTTTTATCTCCGAGCGCAAAGTTCTAACAAGATTGTGAACAACAAATACTCCAAATTTTCTATTTTTGATTGAACTTTATATGTATTTGCTTGTTAAAATTCCTAAGAAATACAAAATTATTTAGCATAAAATATAATTGTTTATAAATTACAATTCTACGTACTCTTTTAGTATGAGAACTAAGCGCGAAATATTAATTTTTATTTTCTATAAATTTATAATTTTATCTCCACGGTTAAAGAAATAGACAAAAAGGAAGTGAGCAACAAAATGTGCGCTATTTAAAAATTTTTTTTTTTTTTTTGACAGTTGGAGATAACATACATTAAAATTTAACGATACATAACTAATCGATACTTACTTGAGCGACTGTGGCGATAACAGTGACCTTCCTTACTCCCTTCTTAGGGAAGGGAACGAGTGTGGAAGAGGTTGTTCTCAATGACAACCGGTGCAAAAAAATAAATATGTATAAAATACTGCGAGGAGGGCTTCTGTCTGCTAAATAAAGCCTCTTTACTCATTCTTGTTACCGCTGGTTTAGTATGAACATACAAATGTACTTATGTACACATACAAATTTATTCCATATTTAAAATTTATAAATTTTATGACTGTTGACAATGGAAATAATAATGATTTGTGATTTTTATTTATAGCAGGCAATTTCGTTAGGCATGTTGAATTTTTCAAATTAACTGCATTTAAACTACAAAATACTGATTGACGGGAAAATTAATATAAATAATAAAACTGTTTTTAAAAATATGAGCGAGTATTGGAGTATTGTACCAAAAATAAAATGTATAAGATATTCTGTTTCAATTTGTGTTTTCCAAAATGTCATAGCAAAATTTCATAATGGTGTAATCTTAATGGATCACAGTTTTAAGAGCCTATTTTCGTAATCTCTTTAACTACACAAATGTTTGTATCAACACCAGGGTTCAGAAAATACACACATCAGACACACATTGTACCGAACACAACCACGATTGTGTTTTTATATTTGGTTGCGTGCACGTACATGTGTAGTACTCGTACCCTGCAAATAATAGGACTAGTCCAAATACAAACGTATGAAAAAAACATGGCTTGTTTAACACTACTTAAAATGTCAATTGCGTTCCTCTCAAAATATGGACTGTATTAAGGGTGGATCTAGTATTGCAAATGTTTGAGGGTTGCTCAAAAAATAGCAATCAAACTTTGAAAAACAGAGAAAGGTAAAAAGGTGAATGTTTTCACTAAAACTCGCTTATCTGAATAAAAGCACTTTCCTTATTTGGTTTAAACGTTATAAAACTCGGTTTATTAAAACTTTGAAATTTAAAAACTTCCGCGATTAAGAATTCTAAAAAAACTTAATTTTCTCAAAATAAATATAAAAACAACTTAACGAAAATACATAAAAGAAAATTTAAATATGAGCTTAAAATAAACCATTTGATGACAGTGGCGCCTCGAGATGTCAAAGTTCATCTAAAATAGTCCCAAGGGCTGGAAACACCATTGCCTTCAGTTTAGATGTAAACAGCTACGATGTCCTAGGGCAGGACCTTATAACCCAGCTTTGGATTACAAAGGAGTAGTCTTAAAATTACTCCCTGGTATACTCAAGACGTTTAGTTTTGAAGTCGTTTAAAAACGAATACATGTCGTTAAAAACCAAGACATGGCGTCTAACTTCAAACAATTTTTAGCAATGGCATGGCCCATGCTTTCATTATATTGGACCAGTCCAGGAAGTAGTCAATTTGATCAAAATAGATCAGGTAATCCAATATTATTTGCAGGGTATTGTAAGATCGAAACACTTTTTAAACACACATGTACGATTGTAGCTAAGGTCGTGTACGTGTACGGCAAAAAAGTGCATGTACGATTTTTAATAAAAACCGGCAACTTTTAAATTTCTTGTTTTAAGAAATTTCGATCATATACCAAAATCGTACATATATGATCATGAGAAAAAGTTTATGTATTTAAGAAAATTTTACTAAATACGAACAAAATAAGTTAAAAGCAAGAAATTATTTGTGGATCTTCTTGAAACGACATTGACTACTTAAGAAAATAAACTTCTTTCCGTGTAGCATCTCAAAAAAAGAATTGTAAAATTATCTACATATTCCACGTAATTCCATATGTTTACTTACCTTTTAAATGCCTTCCACGTTTATAAAGGGTGGTTAAATTTCAAGGGCCGATGTTAATTTTGAATAAAACACAAACTATTTAGGAAATTATTGTAATTTTATTTTATTTTGATATATTGGTATTACTCAACAAAATATCGGCCAAATGGGCGCCGCGACCACGGCGGCACACCTCCATCCGATGGTCCAAATTTTCGATGACCCTGAGGCATAATGGAGGTTCTATGCCGTTAATGTACCGAATTATCTCATCCTTTAGCTCTTGAATTGTTGCTGGCTTATCGACGTACACCTTTTCTTTCAAATAACCCTAAAGAAAAAAGTCCAACGGTGTCAAATCACATGATCTTGGCGGCCAATTGACATCGCCATTACGTGAGATAACACGGCCATTGAATTTGTTGCGCAAAAGAGCCATTGTTTCGTTAGCTGTGTGGCAAGTGGCACCGCCCTGCTGCAACCACATATCGTCCACATCCATATCTTCCAATTCGGGCCATAAAAAGTTCGTTATCATCTCACGATAGCGAACACCATTCACAGTAACTGCCTGACCGGCCTCATTTTGGAAAAAATACGGCCCGATGATGCCGCCAGCCCATAAACCGCACCAAACAGTCACTCTTTGTGGGTGCATTGGTTTTTCGACAATCACTCTTGGATTCTCATTCGCTCAAATGCGGCAATTCTGTTTATTGACGAATCCACTGAGGTGAAAATGTGCCTCATCACTGAAGATGATTTTCTTCGAAAATTGATCATCCACTGTTGCCATTTCTTGCCACCATTCTGCCCATTCACGACGTTTGGAATGGTCAAGAGGCTTTAGTTCTTGAGCCATTTGCACCTTGTAAGCGTGTAAATGCAAGTCTTTATACATAATGTTCATCAACGACGAGCGTGAGAGGTGCAATTGTTGGGCACGACGACGAGTTGAGGTGGACGGCTCTTCAGCCACACTATCGCGAACAGCAGCAATATTTTTTGCAGTACGAGCTGTACGAGCATGCACTGGTGTTCTCACTTACTTCTACAGACCCGGTTTGCTCGAATTTTTCCACGATTTTTGCGATTGTACGCACATTTGGACGATCAAATTGACCAAAAAAATCACGAAGTGCACGATATGCATTTTGATTTGAACGCCCATTTTCATAATAAGTCTGGATAACTTTAACACGTTGTTGGATTGTGTATCTCTCCATGGTTCAAATTGAGTAAGTCTGAAATTAGATACAAGAAAGTTGTTAATCCTTATCGTCGTCAACTTCATCATTATTATCCATGCCCATATTTAATGTTTTTATTTTACACTAATTTGCAATTTTTTATTTGTTAAGCTGCGAATATAAATGTTGCTAATTTGACAAGATATGTACGCTGTTAACAATGACTTTTTGGTTTCAATTTGACAGCGTTATGTTAAAAACTTGACAACAGATTTTGCCCAAACATTGACAATACTTCGTTATTGTTACTATTGGTTGGAAATTTTTTAAAGACTTTTTTCACTCTTATAGGAGAACCACATTTGGCTTTGATTATTTCTTATAATTTATTTATTTATTTCTTATGTAAATGAAGTTTTGAGAAAAACGTAAAAAAAGTAAAATTTTAATGTTTTTCTCATCTTTAGCGATTTTCACAAAACCCTGTTTTTTGACACACTAGGTCCGTTTTCTCGGAGAAGGTCACATATATTACATTATATTGAAATATTGAAAATGAGCCGATTTGGTCATTATATTACTAGGCTCTGTACATGTAGTGGTACGATATTTAGTACTTGTTTTTGCATAACATTTTTTTTTTTTTTTTATATGTCATAATTTAAATAAAAGCACTATATTCAGAACATTTCCCAAAAATAAATACATATCTCACTTGAATTTATTATATCTCGCTTTCAGGCATTCATTAAAAAATTACAAACATTCCCATTGCAAATTCAAACATTTGCTGACAACAAGAAATGCCAACTGCCAAGAACATTCACTTACGACAATAATAATGTTGATGAAAATTTTTTCGCACAACACATCAACAGTAACGACAATAATAGAAATTAAAATCCGCACATGTTTTTTTTTAGTTTATAAACAACTAGATAATGACATTAACTAGCGCTTCTAATGTACAATGTGCAGATATGAACATGAATATATTCATTTATTTATTCTCTCATTCATTCATTCATTTAGTCACACTCGTACATGAAAGTTCATAAATACGTATTTCAGTAATAATTTTACCAACTGTCACAAGTACTTAAATGTGACTGAAGTAACTGTGGGAGGTAAAAGTTATTGACATAAATCGTATTTAACAACTTGCTTGAGTGTAAAATATATTTGCTAATTTTTCAACTGACTTGAAATATTTTTCGCAAGAAATTTTTCGTATTTAAGTCATAGAGGTGTCAGCAGCAAGCTGCATCACAGAGATAGGTATGCTAAACGTCAGGTTTTTTTTTATCAGGTGTTTGACACTTAGAATACCTTTACCTTCGTACAAAAAAAAAAAAAAAGGACAGCTAGCAAACTCTCTCTCACGATGCGTAGTTCAATACGTATTTTGGTGCTTCAGAAAATGACGAAAAAATTTTTCGGAATGAAACCATTTTTGTTTTCTTGAACGGAATGGGAGTTTTCTTATCTGAAAGGCCAAAAAACTATCAAAATACACTTTCTATCAATAAACAAATTTGTTTTCTTCGATTCCGAACGGAATCATTTTAAACAGATTTGTACTCTCTGACATGGCTGAATATAACGTATTTATTTTTATTTTTGTACCGTTCACCGAAGGTAAGAGGGTATACTATATAATCTTGTCATTCCGTGTGTAATTTCTACAATATTGATCTATAAAGTTTATTTATTATCTATCCTTATGAGAAGGGAAGTTCTAGTTCGGTGGTCCGCTGGTCCATCCGTCTGTTGAAATGGGGTTTCCGAAGCCACCAGATATGATGGGGACTTGATTGGTATACATTTATGTCAGGTATGGTCACTGTAATTTTGCTATTGAAATTCAGCCAGCTCGGTCCAAAAATGGCTGATATATGAGCAAAAAACCACGACTACATACATTTTTTTGAAATCCCTTTGTTGTTGTTGTTTTTTATTTCTTTTTTCTGTATATCTCTCTAAATTAGGTACAAACATTAAATTCAACATTTTTCATTCTCCGAATTTATTCCATGAGCCAAATTTCAGTCTGAAAAGTTTAAGGAATAAGACTATTACAAAAAAGCTTTATGGGGTACAAACATTAAGGTAATCATTCCACAGCATCCCACAACACATGGGCGAGTTTGAAGAAGTAGGCGTGGTACGTGCCGTACAGAAAAATTTTATAAAAACTTGAATTTTTATATGACCTATGGATACGCCTGAAATATCAAAAGATCGGAAATCTTAAGTAGAACATATTTTCTGAAAAACTCGGAATAATCGGCTCAGATACGACAAGGTAATAACAAAAATAATTTTTTTTTAAATACCCATTTTTGGGAACCAAAGTAAATGAGAAATTTCTTCTTGAACACGCCGGTACATAAATCTGTCAAATCGGTAAAAAAAAATGGCTGCGTTATAACCAAAATACTGAAATCCCAAAAAGTGCTCTTATTATACCCTTCACCACAGGTGGAAAAGGGTACATATAAGTTTGTAATTCCGTTTGTAATTTCTATAATATTGGTCTTAGACTCTATAAAGTATACACTCAAAATATTATGTAGTTAAATTCAAACGAAAATTCATTTGAAACAAATTAAAATTCATTTAAAAAACGGATCATTTACATTTCATTTAAAACAAATGATTTTTTCAGTAATTTCTAAGTTTTTTATTTATTGAACATCATATTCGTTAAAATTGAATAGTTTTTACTTTTAAAAAATATATTTTAACCGATAAAAATCAAACAAATTAACAAAAAAAAATACGGAAAACATTATTTTTTGGTAGTTTGTTTTTTTAATAACAAACATAAATGTTGAAAAATAAATTTATTCGTAAAATAACTATATTTTTATTCAATTTTAACAGTACCGAAAACGAATTTAATAACCTACAATCAGTTACTGTAATAATTTTATGAGTGTATATATTCTGGGTTCTTATGAGAAGAGAAGTTGATTTAACGATGACCGTCTGCCCGTCCGTATGTTCATCTTACGTTTGAAACGTGTTTCCCGGAGTCCCCAGACATGATAACAGCTAGGTTGTTTAACATTTATGTCACATATAGTCCACTATTTCTTTCTATTGAAATTCAGCAAGATCGGTCCATAAATGGCGGATATATGACCAAAAAACAACGACTGCCTCCAATTTTTCCAAAAAAAAAAAAAAAATCCTTTGTGGTTGCTGTTTTTTGTTTGAAGAAGCAGACTCTGAAAATTGTATCCCTGATGCAATTAAATCATCTCTTATCTTTTGGCGGCTAGGACGTAAATTAATTTTTTTAATTAAAAAAATTTTTATATAACCACACACCTGAATTGCACAATTGCTTTTTAAAACTATTTATTATACCCTTCACCACAGGTGGAAAAGGGTATATACATGGTGAAATTACTATAAGGTGGCAGCGCTAGGTATTGTTGTACAACAATACAACAAAAACAGGCAAATTTGGTTGTGTAATAAACTCCGTGCTCTCAAAAATTATGTGCAACAACGTTGCCATTGTTTGTCTTTTCCGACAAAATTTGGTCGGATAATTTTCGCTTGGTAGGATGGTAGGCTAAACCTTAGGCCAATGTTACTCGTTTAATATATACTTACATATAGAACAAAACCGAAAAAAAAAATAAAGATTAAAGCTATTTTAAGATATTAAATTGGTAATGTTTGATGCTAAAATAATGAGAATGAAAATATTGAAGTCTAAGGGGAATGTTATTTCTGGAAGGGCAAATAGAAACAGAGAGCAAAACATTACGAAGTACGAATTCTGAAACAATTTCGTTACTAAACAAATTGTGCATTAAGGAGAAATTTAATTTATCATATTAAATAACATTTTTTTAGAGTTTTATACCCTTAATTAGCCATGGAGTATTAAGGGATACTACGTTTATCATTCTATGTGAATCTTTTTTTTTTTAATATTCATCGAAGATCACATAAGGTATATTGTCTAAGTCGATTAAGCCGTTTGGGTTCAAATTGTTTCTAGTTTTTCAAAGATGTTTTTATTAGCAAAAGAGTTAAGCTCCCAAATGTGAAACTACCTCCCTAAAAACTAACATAAATTTATAGCGTAATGCTCTGATTGTCATTTAATTTCAACAAAAATCATTTTATGACACCAAACATGGTGAAGGTCGGTCCATAATTTACCTACGGCCCCATGTTAACTTAAAATTTAAAAATTTTCAGTAGAAGCAAAACAATTTTTAATTTTATATTAAAGGTTCTTATATAAAAAGAAATTTTAAACTAACAGCTATAACTCGTAGTTAATTATAACTGAACTTGCTGAAATTAGCCGTTAAATGTATCAAAAATAGAAAACTGGTCCAAAGGATTTTGGTTAACAAGTTTGGTCGCATAGAAAATTTTCAGTGGCAACGCTGATCTACAACAAAAAAAAAAACGAAAAATATTATGAAAAAATTACTAAAAGATTCATACTTAAAATTTTAATGTTTTTTAAAAAAATTACATCTTTGGGTTCTAACCACAGTTAAGCAAAAAATTACCAGATGCCGTAGTGATGCCACCTTGTAGTAATTTTACCATGGGTATATATAAGTTTGTTTTTTTCAGTATTTTTTCAATTAAACATTTAAAACTAAGAAACTCTGATTATTTATTTTTTTCAAATAACAAGTTTTTCTTTAGAAAAGTTCACTTCACTTTAAAAGAACATTTCTACTGATTTTTTTTAATAATTATAAAATGTTGATTGTGTACAAAAAAAAAAATAACTTGGAAACCTTTAACAACATTTAACGAATCTGTCTTAAGTTGTAACATAAGTCTGTGGTGCATTTTCTTCAAAACTCAATTTCTCTTAAAATCTGAACATTTCACTTTATTGTAACTTAAATCATCATTTATCCATCGATTGTCATAAAATAAGGCTTGTTTTATTTGGAATATACGTAGTTTTAAGAAATTTTTTTAAAAATAGTTAAGGCCCAACCATTATGTGCTTAAGTTGGCTTAATTTTAGAATTTTTTTTTTAAATTATATTTGTTTCGACAATACTGTACTTGCTAAGACAAGACTATAGTTAAAAGACTTAATTTTTAAGACTTGATTTCATAGCTTTCATCTGCTAGACTGTATTTAAAATACTATATTTTCTAAACATGTAATCAAGAAAATCTAGTCAATACTTTCAAAACTTTATTTTCAAAAGTATATTTTTAGGCAATGCTCGTAGCGATGTTCGTGCTAGACTAAAGGCAATTGCGTTATTCACAAGGTGTGCTATCATATTTTATTGTAATAATGTTCTTACATTTTACAATGGTTAAAAAAAAAATCTTGTTGCTTTTTAAACAAAAAGTGTCTTAAATAAAAATTTGTATTGTCGTAATTAATCCGGAGAGACCTGCGCTGAACGGCTGAGCCTATCCGCATTAGTTTTGTAAGCCGTCGCCGTTGTTCGTATAATTTTATCCGGCTAAATCCGAATTTAACCTGCGGCAAGCAATTTTTGCAACAAATCACTTGCGGTGTCAAATTAAATCGGCTTAGAACTCTATTTATTCTATATATTTTTATTATTGGAAAATATTTATTTTGTATACATATTTGTTTTAAATCAACAGATTTAACTTCAAAATAGAACACTGAATTATGAGGGGTTGTTCACAACAGTCGTATGTTTTCTTGTTATTATTTTGACTTTATGACACCTTGTGAAACCCCCAAACATAAAATACTAGAGAGTAAGCCAGAAATATTCTATTCAATGGAATCAACAATAGATTAGACATTTAACTAGAAAATGAATTTGGATATATAAAAATTAATGTTTTTGCTTTTCACTAATGGCGTTTTCTTTTCTGAGTAAAATTCTGCATTTATTCTGCCTTTTACACTTTTTTATGTTCTTTTCTGAAAAACATGTTTTATTTTAAAAGTGTATATCGTTCTTTTCTAATGATGTTCCCTTTAAAATTAAAAAAAATGCTACACTTTCAACACTCATTTTAATTAAAGGGGCATGAGTGCAGCACTAGATCAAGGCGAATTCAGTACAACGCACAGTGGAAAATTTTAGCCCTTATCGGATCAAAAATCTGTAACTTTTTTGTTCTTAGAGATAGAGTTCTGAAATTTTGCACGAATAATCTTAAGTGTATTTGCTATTATTCTATAAAATATGAGCCAAATTAAACCAGAACTTATTTCACAATAAAAGTAAGAATTGTATTTTTTGTATATAGATGACATGAATATGTATTTGGTACAAAATAGTAACTTTAACTTGAAATAAATTTATTTTATTATATTAACATTTGTAATGTTATTAATTAATGTGATGTAATTTTAACCCACACCTTAATATAATTTTATTGATTTCCACTTTTCCCATTTTTAACTGGGTTTTAATTTTATAAAATTAAATTTACATATTCTTTAAATATTTAAGTAATACTTTAAACGTGACATTTTTGTGGTTACTTCATCAGTTTAAGCGTAGCTTGATCCAAATCTTTTGCAATTTTGGCGGATGGTTTTCTTGTACTTGTTACAAATGGATCAGAGGTGTAAAGAAGTCTGTTGAAAACATCTTCGTTAGTGGCTGATCGCGAACATTTTCGAGAGTGATGTAAACGATAATTTTTGTAGTCTTTATTGCGCGACTCTTGTGCGTCTTCGGACAGCTGGCCAATAGGCAACACTGCAAAATGTTTTATAATGCTTTCCCCATGTATCAATATTTTGTGGACAGATGATGGCATATGATACCAGTTGTATTTTTTTATATACAATCTTGCTGTTTCCATTGCATATTCGCCAAACTTTCCAGGGTCTATTATTAAATCCGACGATAAAGCTTGAAGAATAATGTGAAACCTTTTTATTAATTCTTCGTCTACTCCAGTTATATCAGCAGATCTAGCGGTATTACCATCATTGCTGTTACCACTTCCTTGTCTTGGCTTATCAATAATTAATCCCAACTCTTCACGAAAACGTTTTTGTATATTAGCTTTTTTAAGCTTCTTTATTGCTTTATGATTTTCAGTTAACGCTGACCATTTTTGGAATTCACTTTTATAACCAATGTGCAGAATCATTTCCATACATCTAATCCGCGCGTGGAGGGTCGATAAACCATACTTAAAAGCATTTTCATCTTCTGGTCTCATTTGAGTAGGTGTCGCTTTGCATATGGTACATGATGCACTTGATGGAGTATTTGTTAAAACTTGTGCTACTTTACCATCAATCATTGTAAGAAACAGTTTATGGTTTACGGCTACATTTTTGCTGTTCTTTGAAATAATAGTTGGTGACAATAACTTTATTTGAGTTTCAATATTATCTACTACTTCTCTAGTTTTTGCTGGTGTCTCTTTGCAAAGTTCTATTGAGATGGGGCGACAATATCGAACAGATGAGCAGATTGGATTTTCCCAAATAATATCACCTGTTTCTTCGCTTACAAGTTTAATTGGTACTAAAGATGTTATAAATAGATTTGTATCAGAAATTAGATATGATTCCTCTGGAAGCGCTTGTTTATATTCTGATTGACCTGACGAGCCAGCACAACCCCATTTACAGTAGAGAGTTAGGTTTATTAAGCTTTTATTATCCACAGCATCAATCATTAAAATCCTGGTAGAAGTGTGATCTAACAGATCTTGTAAAGACTTAACTCTAGCACAGGCGCGGATCCAGCTCGAGCCTTACGGGGGGAAAATTTTGTATGACACAAAAAAGTAAAAAAATTGTTTTTAAAAATTTATTAAAAACAATAAATGTATATTACATAAAAAAAACAATAGGGTTAAATAAAATATAAGATCCGTTCAATATAAATTAAAATAAATTAATTTTTTTATATAAGTAAATTGTGATTTTCTTGTGAGGCAAATTGAGATAGTACAGTCTATCTTCGGTCATTGTGGATCTGAGCCATGTTTTTATTCGACGAAGGGTAGGAAAGGACCTCTCGCTTGTAGTATTACTGACGAGCATTGACACGAAAATTTGAAATATTTTTCTTAGATTTGGGAAGATGTCTTCATCATAGCTTATTAAAGCATCTACAATGTTATCTGATAGATTTTCAGATATTTTCCATGTTTGTTGCCAATGCAACAGTTCAGGCTCAAGTTAAAATGTGTTAATCTCGTTTATCAAATATAATCAGCTCATCAGCTAGTTGTGGTTTTAAAATAAATGGTATATGGGCAAATCTCAAAAACAGTCCACAAACCAAAAATTTTTCAAATTAATTTTTTTAGATGTATAATTTAATTTTTATATTTAAAAATATGTATTTCGACGATCATTAATACAATAATTTTTACCAAATATAACCCCTTCCCTGATCTCTTGATGTTACACATGAATTTAACATTATTTTAGGTGCTTTTTGAGCTTGAAATAGCACTTACAGCCAGCGGACTCATCACAATATAAATTTCGTTAAAAAAAAAGATTGATATTCATTCATACATTCATTAATGATCACAAAATAAGTTTATATATATAATTTGTTTTGTTAAAATAAATAAAATTGGGTTTATTATAGGTATAGTACTGAAAAACTGTAGCGTGCGTTGTAAGGCGTGCGTCACAAAGGGTTCACGGCTTTTATCAAAAAATTACAACATTTTTAAGCTGCGAATAAGTGATTTTAGAGTTCTCTTATATTCATCTTTCTTTTAGGAATTAGACTTTGTATACCTTATCATGCCAAATTCGCTAAAAATTAGGAAAACACACTTCAACTTTGAAAGTTGCTTCTAAGTTTTTTGGCGTGCGTCACAAAACTTTGTGATCACTTATTTCGCAACAAATGCCTGCTAAGAAATTATGATATATGCCATTCGTAAGTATTAATGTCACTAAATACTATATATAAGTTAAAGCTATCTTTTTTGAAAGGCCAACAAATGTTTATATATCAATCAGAAAACACGTGCGAGTGTAGCGTTCGTTACGCAGGATTTGTCCATTTAGGTATGTTCAGTACATTTAGGATATCTTTTGGGAAAGATGTTTTTAGATCTTGTAAAATAAATTCAATAAGAGGAATGTAACCTACAACTCGGTAGTAATCTTCAACATTTTGGAAGTGATTATTTCGTTCAAATTTTGTCTTTTCGATTGGAACCTCGATTTGAACGCAAATAACTTTAACTTTTTCAAAAATAGCTTTAAATTGTTCTTCGCCTTTATTTCTTTTTTCTTCAAGGCACATGATAAAAATTTTGATAAGGCTTGATCCTTTTTGAAGATCTATATCGTGATTTTGTAAAATGGTACTAAGTGGCTGTGTTACAATAGGTATCACACTTAATATGTATATTCCGCAAATAAATTTAAAAGTACTAAGTGAGTTCCTTAATATAAAGGTAGAGATACTACCTTTCCACTCAGATATTTTTTCCAAAGCTTCTACTATATGATTTACACTTGTTGCAAAGACGCACAATGAAGAGAGTTTGGCTCCCAAATACTTTGCTAAAACTGTTTTTCGCTTGGGATGATTATATATAAAAAATTTTGTCGTTTTTTTTAACAAATTATACAACTTTTTGTATTAATGGCACTTTATTGCTTTTAGAAATTGCGTTTTTCGATTTATGGGAATAGCAAGGCGCTTGTTTCGCATTTATCGCTTTTCCAGGAATTTTGAACAGCTCCATTTTCTGCTGACATCCGAGGACACCATCTGTTTCATCTCCTACACAATTTTTTAGGTCAAGACCACTTCTCCAATCCCGACCACATTTTGTGGGATGGTGTGTATTGATACCTAAAATTTGTGTACTTAATTTGGAAACTTTGGCTCTTGCCGTTCTCCAGATATACTGAAAAAAATAATTAAAATACAACAACAACAAGGGATTTTTGAACACAAAACATACTTAGAATCACGTTCTGGTATATAACTCTGACACCAATCGAGTCTCCACCTTTAAATTTTCTGCAAATGTTGAAGAGGGTATAATACCTAACATATATTTTTTTAAGAATTTTAAAAAATATACTTTTCTAGATATGGATCTTTGAACTCAAGACCCCAAAAATTTACCTTTGACATTTTCTTAGAAAAACACAATATGCATATCATTTTAAAGGGTGCACTTTCACCTTTAAAACGATACCAAAAAAACTAAGTTATCTGGCGTAGTTCAAGAGTTCTATCCCCTTTTGTAAGGAGACTTTTGTGTTTTTTTAAACATTTTTCACATCTTTTATGACGTCATATTTCGGATGCCGAAAGAATGTGGGGTCTGAAACTTATGTTTTGTTAAAGTCCAATTACATACAACATTTCTGTTGAATTTCATTCAAATCGGAGGTGCTGATGCCGAAAATGCCATTTTTTCGTGATGGTTTGACGTGTTTTAACTCTATGGATACTTATTGAAAATCTTTAGAGATTCAATAAAAAAAATAAAAAAATACTTATTGAAAATTTCGTTAGATATTCCATAAAAAAAAAACAAAAAAACCTTGCTGGGATTTCCAACAATTTTGTACATAAAAAAAAAATATTATTATGGGAATTCTTGTATTATCGAAATTAACAAAACATATTTTTATAATTTACGGGGGGGAAATTTCCTTATTTCCCCCCCCCCCCTGAATCCGCGCCTGCTCTAGCATAAGTATTTGTTACTTCTAGTAAAGCTGGTGGAAGGCAGCAACTTTTTTCTGCTTCCTGAATTTTATAGTATGGAGGAAGAACAGTTTATTTTTTTCCATCATAAGATTTCCTAGATAAATGTATTGTGCTTTTGTCAGGTCAATATCAATAAAAACACTTAACGCCTCTAATTCATCGAAAGATTCACCCTTTTCGGAATCTTCCAGGTTTTTAAGAATCTCCTTCTTTTCAAGCTTAGAAGAAGATCTTAGCAGTTCAATAATGTTTGCCTCTTCTAATTCTCCCATCGATCGCAAGCCTTGGATATAAGCGCCATAAATATGTTGGAACCCATTATCTTTACATAGAGAAGTATTTTTACGTTTCTTTGATGATTTGGATGATGTTTCATAAGAGTTACAGGGTCTTCCTCGATTCGCAGCACATATTGAAGGTTTCACTATTGCTGGCAAAGTTCTGCAAAAGTCTCCATTTAACCACTCAGCATTTTTTTTTAAATATTTTTAAAGATCTGTTTGATTTCTTCCACCGATTATTAAAACTTGGTATGACAGTTTTTTTTATATTATTCACAATATATTTTATATTTTCTTCAGAAAATTGATAATTTTTTTCAACAAAAAAGTTAATACTTTGTGTATTTCTCCCACTTTCAACATATGTATCAATTATTTGACGCACTGAACACTTAAAATTATTCATTTTTAATTAATGTAATGCTGATTTTTAATAATCTCTTCACAAAAATAAAAAACACAGTATAACCAAAAAACATATATTAATTGTGACAATTCTTAAACTTTCCATCAAAAGGCTACTAGTAAACTTTTTTATATAACGGGATTTTTATTGTTTGCTCAATTTTTAAATTTTTTTTAATCTAGCAAAAAAAAATGACATAACAATGCAAAGCTACTTTAACAAAAATCATTTGTTCAATTATCTAAATAACTGAGTTTTTTAACATTATTGAATGTAACTTCTGTTTAGGCAGGAATATGCAGCTAATATTTTTATAGTATTTTACTAATATATTAAGCTTTACAATTTTTTACATATGAACGCAGAGCTAAGCAGAGCTCCTAATTAAAAGCCTTACCGAAGTTTTTACATGCAGCCAAAACAACATTACATCATTCAGAAGCTAAAATTTCAAAAGTTTTCACTAAAACCTGATCCGCTATTTATAAAATCGGAATCTACATTAAATTACCTTTCCAATAAGGTATATAACTCCTTAATTGTAATGTGAATTATATTAAAAATATGCTCTGAAATACGTTTTATTTTTATAGTTATAAATCGTTGTCGTAAAAAGATGTGAATACGGTCTTTATTTCCGAGTATTGCTATTGACCAAACATCAAATATTTCTCTTAAATTATTAAGTTCGACATCTTAGCTTTTCGGTAAAAAAAATTTTTGGTGTAATTCGAACCTTTTTAAAAATGAATTATGGGCTGGTCTTACTCGACGATTTTCCACTGTGCAACGTGGTGGCAAGTTTCGAGGCGTTAACACTAACAATGCAATACAAAAACCATCTGTTGGCTATGGATTGTTGTAGTCTTTCCACCACCTGTCATTGATTGCCGAAATTTGTGTTCTTTTGTAGACGTAAAATATGAAACACTTCTTAAAAATTATGGGAGCATTTAAAAATGTTGCCAATTCACATGTAACACTTATGCAACACTTTTTTTAGAAAATAAAACGCCATTTATTTTGCTTTTCACTGTAATTTTTTTCACTTAACGAACACATTATACTACTCGTAGTTAGTAAATGTATAAAAGGAAGTAGCAAAGAGGAAAAAATAGCAAAATATCAGTGCAATGCCAAGTTGCAATGACTGAATAGTTAACAATACAACTTTAGATTACATATCACATTTTCCGCCAACACATTTGTTTGTAGTTTGTTAATAAATATAAAAAAATCTAAAAATAAAATGAAACACATACACAAAGCGCCAACAGTGTACAGTCCTTATAGATTTCCTTCTGCATTTCTCCATAAATGTTTGTTCACTTTTGCAGTACACTCAGAAAATGTGTGCCAAATAGTTAAACAATTCAGTTTAAAACACAATATTGAAATTGCAACAGGAATAAAAGCAAATTTCGAAGGAATATTTGAAGGTGATGTTTTAACCTTAAACTTATTTAAATCAACCGATTTTCTTGAATTAAAGGTTTCACTTTTAGGAACAGTTTTATATCAATTTTTTACTTTGAAAATGAACCAGTCACAAAAACAAAAATGTACATTCCCCTAGAATTTTTAGAGGTTCTAGAAAAAAAGAGTTTCCTTTGAAAAAAAGATATAATGCAAAAATACTAATTTTCTCAGTGTATATTTTATGCAACTCACTCGCATACACCCACTCTTTAACATTGTTTAAATAAGTAAAGGGGTTTTCATTTAGCGCGATTCATTTTTTTAATTATAAGATTTGCAAGTGAATTATAGAATAGTTTTTCATTTTAAATGAACGTACAATCGAGCTGGCCATTCTCCAGCACTATTGCTACAGATAGCTCGCTTGATGCACGTGCGCCATCTTTTTAAAACCATATGTCGGCTACGTTCGTAATGTGGAGCTGGTCCCAAAAATATCCCGTTATCATGGTCTTGTAGCGATTACCGTTGACGGTTGTTGGCGCGCCACTCTCATCAAAAATTAAAAATAGGCCAGTAACGCTGCCGTCATGTAAACCACACCAAATATATAATTTGTTCATATAAGATTACGCCTTGTGCTTCATTTAATGTTACTTCAATGTGACAATTTTCCTTGCTGCCGAACAATCAAGCCAGAAATAAGCTTCATCCAAAAGATAAAATTTCTTAAGTGTGCGCACCTAATAAAGTCGCTATAAAACTTGAAAAAAAGAAAAATTAAATTAATTTTAAGCGTTCTTGTGACATGTATCTGTCTATGATTATATGACGTATACCAAAGTTTTAAACTGTGAAAGAATTGCGAAGCTAATTTCGCTAATTTCACTCATATTCGAGAAGTATCTTAAGCAAAGTACGTCGTACATTTTTAAAACCTTGATGTACATATGTGAGCAAACATCTACCAATTCTATACATTTTTGGACAACATTATTTTTGCTAAAAATAGAGCATGACAAGTCGAGAAAAAAAACTGTTAAAAAATAAACAAAGTTTTGTTGTAGAGCCATTAGTTGTAATGTGTGTTGGGAAACATGTGACACATTTTTGCAAACATTTCTTGTGGAAATGTTGTTTGAAAAAGTTCTCTATGCATTAATAGAAGGTGTCTCCTGACGTGTTGTTATCATTAAAAAGATTGACGATGTTCACTTCTTGGGAATGTAACCAATTTTAAGAATGATGAAGAGAATTGATAGGAACATGTTATCAGATTTGTTAAGGACACTTCAAGAAATTTTTAAAATTATTTATTTCATTTACACAAACTGGTACTTTTGTCTTTTATATTTTGTACATATTTTTTTATATCCTGCTGTGCTTAGCTCTGCAACTACAGGAATAAAAGCAGACTGATTTCCTTTGTTTAAAGCTATGGCATGCCATACTATTTCAATATGACAAAAAGTAGCTAGACAGAAAGGCTTAATTATAGCAAAGCCAGACTTTGGAAAACTAGAATAATAATAGTAAGAATAAACAAAGGACTAACGAAAATATAGCAAGACCACAGCAAAGCTAGACTATGACAAGACTATAATTAGACTATGACTTAACTATGACTACATTATGACTAGACTGTGAATAGACTATAACTAGACTACGAATAGACTATGACTAGGCAGTGACTAGACTATGCCTAGCCTACGACTAGGCTATGACTAGACTATGACTTGACTATGACTAGACTTTGACTAGACTTTGACTAGACTAGACTACGACTAGACTATGATTACATTATGACTAGACTGTGACTAGACTATGACTAGACTATGACTAGACTATGACTAGACTATGACTAGACTATGACTAGACTATGACTAGACTATGACTAGACTATGACTAGACTATGACTAGACTATGACTAGACTATGACTAGACTATGACTAGACTATGACTAGACTATGACTAGACTATGACTAGACTATGACTAGACTATGACTAGACTATGACTAGACTATGACTAGACTATGACTAGACTATGACTAGACTATGACTAGACTATGACTAGACTATGACTAGACTATGACTAGACTATGACTAGACTATGACTAGACTATGACTAGACTATGACTAGACTATGACTAGACTATGACTAGACTATGACTAGACTATGACTAGACTATGACTAGACTATGACTAGACTATGACTAGACTATGACTAGACTATGACTAGACTATGACTAGACTATGACTAGACTATGACTAGACTATGACTAGACTATGACTAGACTATGACTAGACTATGACTAGACTATGACTAGACTATGACTAGACTATGACTAGACTATGACTAGACTATGACTAGACTATGACTAGACTATGACTAGACTATGACTAGACTATGACTAGACTATGACTAGACTATGACTAGACTATGACTAGACTATGACTAGACTATGACTAGACTATGACTAGACTATGACTAGACTATGACTAGACTATGACTAGACTATGACTAGACTATGACTAGACTATGACTAGACTATGACTAGACTATGACTAGACTATGACTAGACTATGACTAGACTATGACTAGACTATGACTAGACTATGACTAGACTATGACTAGACTATGACTAGACTATGACTAGACTATGACTAGACTATGACTAGACTATGACTAGACTATGACTAGACTATGACTAGACTATGACTAGACTATGACTAGACTATGACTAGACTATGACTAGACTATGACTAGACTATGACTAGACTATGACTAGACTATGACTAGACTATGACTAGACTATGACTAGACTATGACTAGACTATGACTAGACTATGACTAGACTATGACTAGACTATGACTAGACTATGACTAGACTATGACTAGACTATGACTAGACTATGACTAGACTATGACTAGACTATGACTAGACTACGACTAGACTATGACTAGACTATGACTAGACTATGATTAGACTATGACTAGACTATGACTAGACTATGACTAGACTATGACTAGACTATGACTAGACTATGACAAGACTATGACTAGACTATGACTAGACTTTGACTAGACTAGACTACGAGTAGACTATGACTATGACTAGACTATGACTAGGGGTATCCTCAGTCCTGTGGCAGGGCGAGAGGATGGCGCCCTAATCTATGTATCCAACCGAAAATAACTCCCGCCGAAAGGCATTAAAACCAAGCCCAGTGCGGTTTTATTTATGGCATTTCTGGAACTACGCATATGAACTGATAACTGAAATAACTGGCAACTCTATGGCAACTGAGTAGACATTTTTGTTTGCTGTGCGATTTTTTTTTATTTCTTAATTAAATTTGTTGAGTTTTAAAAATAAATTAAATTATAAAAACGTGCTAAATAAAACAAAAGGAAACAGTATTATTGTTAAATAAGTTAAATTATTAAAATAATTAATTTATTATAACATAAATTGAAATTTTGAGAACATAACCTCAGTTTTTACATCTGCTACGTTCATTAAATATATATCTACATAAATGATGGATGGTAAATGTGATCATTGCGATAAAAATTTTAATAAAAATGATAGTCGTATGAGATGTGCTTTTTGTGATTCCCTCTTTCATCCAGAATGTGCAACTATACTTACTCCATCTCTAACCCGAACTGTTTTGGAAAGTGTCAAAAAAACAAGTGGAAGCCTTACATACAAGTGCAACAAGTGTCTTACGACCCGCAAAAGTGGGTCAGATGGTGTTTCTAGTAAACTTGATAACTTGGAAAAGTATATGCAAGAAATAACTGCGCAACTAACCGAAATAAAAAAAGATCTTGCCAGTAACATGATTCGCAATGAGAATTTTGAAAAAACTGTTACATCTAAGATAAAAAGACTTGAAGCTGACAACAATTACCTTAGAAAACAAATGAATCGTGCTGATATTATTATTACGGGTTTACCGTCAACTACTGCTAATACGCATTTATACTTTGTAGTAATAGACTTGGCGAAAGTGCTTGGAGTAGAAATTGAATTATCTCACATAAATTTTTGTACTTGGATTGGCAAAAAATCTGGGGTTTTGGTGAAGTTCAACAATGTTTTGATAAGGGATTTAATATTGAAAAGTTATCGCATTAATTATGATTTGACACTGAAGCAAATAATGCATACTGAAAAAGAGGACTCTAGAGTATATCTTAACGATCATCACACACCAATTGTGTCTAAATTCCGATATTATTGTCGTAAACTGGTTGGGAAAAAAATTCGTAAATTTGAAATGGTAAATTGGGACGTTCCTTGTGCTAAATTCTACTTTTTGGACGGAAAACAAGAGGAAGGTGATTTGGAATACGTGGTAAAACTTAACATGACATTAAGCGCTTCTAATGATGCAAATACACAGCCTGTGTTGTAATTGAAACTGCTAATGTGAATGGTGAATTATTGCGAGGATAGACATTTGAGTTGATGTAAGATGAAATAATAATTAATTGAATTCTTGAACTATATTTTTATTAAAAAACAAAAAAAAAAAATATTATTATTCCTTCTTCGTTAATATTTTTATCATCAATTTGTATGAATATTTAATATTTTTACTTTCTTCTCATTTACGCGTAATTTTGTTAACATTCCTCTTTTGCTGTGACTGTTATCATTCCTTGCTTTAATTTTTGTATTATGTTTTGCTCAACTATAAAAAGGTTGCTTATCTTATTAAAAATTGAGTGTTTTATTTTTGCTTAAATTTTTACACGGTTAATACATGGTTCTTTATGAGAAAATATTCATTTAAATTAATGCATTGTTGTTTTCTCTCTTTGTATTATTATTTTGTAAAAAATGTATACAGTGATGGTAAAACCGGTTGGAATTTGATTATAGTATTTGATCCAATGTGATTTGGAGCAGGAGAAATTAATAGAGACGTTCTTTTTTGTTGTTGTAAGAAGAATTGGCAACAAGATAATAATTGTTTTCTTCTGTGACTGCTGCCATTTGCATCAGTTCTATTTTGATTCCTCTGTTTTGATGTTATATTGAATCAAATACTGTTGCATTAAGTTGTATTTTTGCTAGCGTAAATTTTTGTTTGTTTTTATATAAATTTTAAAATTTACTTAATTATAAATTTAATTTTAACTCAATTAATTTAATTTTACTTATTTCCATGTTTTTTTTTTTTTTAATTCGCACAGTTAGTGATTTTGTAAGTGGTTATGTATAATTTTATAATGAAATTAAACTTTAAAGTTATTATTATAAGTTTTGGGGAATATTGTATATTAAGTGCACAAATTTTGAGAGTAACAACGCAATGCAATAATTATGTTGTTAGATAACTTGGGTCCAGTGATTGACGTCAACTGTATAAACAGCAACTTAAGTATTGATAACTTTAATGTATGTCATTTCAACGCCCAAAGTTTGGTGCCATGTAGTAGATCCATCAAATTTGGAGAAGTTAAACATTTAATTGAGAACAGCTTATATGATGTCGTCGGTGTTAGCGAATCGTGGTTTAAGCGGGAGACATCTGATAATGCAGTTGCATTTTCGGGATATCAAGTGTTTAGAAATGATAGGATATGGAGAAGATCTGGTGGAGTGTGCCTTTATATATCCAACAAATTTAAGGCCAGGGTTGTATGTTCTAAAATGGAAGAGGGCGATATAGAAAGTTTGTTTGTTGAGGTGGATTTAGCCAAATCTGAGAAAATTGTGGTTGGTGTTGTGTACCTTCCTGCAGGTAATTTTAGAAAATTTGAAGATTTTATGGGAGACGTAACAAACCGATTTTCAAACATCATTATGATGGGAGATTTTAATACAGATTTATTTGTTAAGGGACAATTAGTGCGAGATTTTACATCAAGAACAGGTTTATCTATTGTCCATAATGGTATACCTACTCATTTTTGAGAGTAGAAATTGTACAACATTAATTGATTATTTTTTGGTATCAGAACCTGAGTTAATTGTTGACAAAACCCAATATCAAATGCCAGTTTTGAATTCAAACCATGCCTTTTTATCAATTTCTTATAAAATTGACTTAGGGAGATGGTCGTCGGATTTTTGGTTTAGAGATTATAATTCATTAAATTTAGAGCAATGTTTTTCTCAATTACAATCGATGGACTTTTCGTATATATATAATAGTACAAGAGTGGATGATCAAGTTGCTTTTTTTAATGCTGCTATTACTGAAATTTTTAACCAACATGTTCCTTTAAAAAAAGTGACTCCATCAGCCCAATCAAAGTATGATAAATGGATGACCTGCCGAGAAATAGAAATTGCTCGAGTAAAATGTAATTTAGCTTTTCGTGCCTACAGAGAGAATAATTCTGATTATAATCGTAGTGTATACAATAAAAATAGAAATAAATTAAAGAATGTGATAAGGAAGCATAGAAGACGGTCGAGTATAAATTACTTTTCTAATTGTAATCAATCTCAATTGTGGCGTAGATTGAGGACAGAGGGTGCATTAGGGCGTTCTCAATTTGTAAGTTCAATTGATGTTGAGGAATTCAATGGTATGTCAATATTACCTCCGTTTGATAATGCTGATATCTCCTTGAGTCAGAATTATTCGTTTGATGAAAATGGGTTTTCTTTTAGAACAGTGGATGAGTTAGAGGTATTTAATGCAATCTGCAACATTAAATCGAATGCTATAGGTCATGACGGGATTCCTATTAGGTTTATAAAATTAATTTTCCCTATGATTGCCAGACATTTAGTTTTTAAGCTGAATTCGGTTATAACTTCCTCAAATTTTCCAAATATTTGGAAAATTGGGCGAGTCATACCTGTTCCATTCCGGTCATTATTGGATTATCGACCAATAAATGTTTTATGTAGTTGTGCAAGAGCATTTAAAGTCATGTAATTTTGTCAGTAAATTTCAGTCAGGCTTCAGAAAAGGTTACAATACAACGGGATTGACATTGGATGTAGTGGAAAAGTTGAGAGAAAACATGGATAAAAAATTTAATTCTGTTGTTGTATTCCTTGATTTTTCTAAGGCGTTCGATTCTTTGAATCAGTACTTATTAATAAATAAACTAAGTAATCAATTTATGTTTGGCAATTCGTCATGTCGGTTGCTGAGGTCTTATCTTACTGGTCGTAGTCAATTTACAGACTCGGGGGGTATGGTATCGTCAGTTTTGAGTACTTACAGGGGTGTACCTCAGGGGTCCGTATTGGGTCCCCTTCTGTTCATGCTGTATGTTAATGATGTATTTCAACAGGTTGATCATGGATTATGCTATACTTATGCTGATGATATGCAGATTATTGCAGGTGATGATGGAAATGGTCTTAGTCACCTAAGGTTAAACGTAAATATCGTTTTGCAACGAATATTAGAATGGTCAAATAGAAACTTCTTAAACCTTAATCCTTCAAAGACAAGAGCAATACTTTTTTCACATGATCCTGTTACCAGTATAGATATTAATTTGGGTGGTGAAGCTATTGAATTTGTATCTTACTATAAATCACTTGGGTTTTACCTTGACAAAGATTTAGATTTTGGAGTACAAATCAATCATATTATTTCTAGGATATCTTTTTTGTTTAAAAGGTTTTACACGTTAGGTTGTTATCTGCCTATTAACGTTAAAAAGCAATTGGTTTTTTCTGTTTGTTTACCTATTTTTTTGTATGACATAGAAATTTACAGTGGAACTTTCCAAATTAACATAGCAAAGCTTGAGCACTGCTTTAATAGAATTGTTAGGTATGTATATGGACTTAATTATAGAACACGTATGACCTCTTATGTAATGAAATTTATTGGATGTGATTTTCAAAATTTTATTAATACAAGACTGCTTCTTTTAATGTATAAAATAATTAAGTACGATTGTCCTCCATATTTGAGTGAAAGATTTCAATTTGGTAGTTCTACTAGAACGCATATTTTAATTCCGCCAAGATTCATGACGCTAGCTATGAAAAGATCTTTTGTTGTTCGGAGTGTTGGACTTTGGAACTCTGTAGTTCCTTACAATGACAGAAAGTTCTCACATTCTATTAATAAGTTTAAAAAAGTCGTTAGGAGAAATATTTAAGTACGTACATATTTGGTTTATGCTGGGGGATGTCATCCCTCCATTTTGTCTGATGAATTTTTGTTATGTTGGTGCTCTCAATATTTGTGCATGCGGGGGGTTTTATTATTATACATAAATATTTTTATTTAGGATTAACATTATTAAATATATTAAATTTATAGAATTAAGACTTTAAATTGTTATGCCATATGAATTTAACTGGTTTTATTTGGCCCTAAGGGCTTAAAAACTATTGAACGAATAAATAAATAAATAAATAAATATAACCCCGGGCCGACGGTTTTAACATTCTGGAATCTTAGTTCACAGAGGTGACACTCTGTGGAAATGGCATCTGGGCTAATGTTGAAACTGCCTCCGTCTCATCAAAACCTGGCAAATCTCAAAGAACGCTCAACGTTTTCGTCGCCATTAAGTTGGTGGTGTAGGCTCAATTGAGGGTAAACTCCTGACTAACACGGATCTGGCACTGAACATAATTTCCCATAAGGATTTTATGTTAACCCCTGCATGGCCTCCCTGCTTGCATGTATAACCATGGGATCTAAACGTGACTATACTTCAAATCGGTGATAACGGCTTTGAGTTGAGACCCTGAAGAAAAAATATGAACAGAAACAACCCCAACTACAATAACAAGAATCAAAACGAAGATGCAGTTTTTACAGATAAACCCAAGGATACTTACGGGAGCTACTTACCGTTACAACACAACACTTTCAAACGTAGCTCAGTGTTGGAAAGATCGCCCGCGAATAACATAACGGGAACTGCTGACATGAAACAACAAGGCGATCTGGGAAAAAATGGAGAAGATGCTAAGCATCTTATATTGCTAAAACAAGACGAAGAGAAAGCTTTTATAGAAATCGGTAATAAAATTAGTTCGTTACGGGATGATATCACATGTGCTATGGCCTATACCAACAGATGAGAGAGCTTAGAGAGGCAATTCCCAAAAGTCCTACTGCAGAGGATGCTTCTGTAGTTAATGTTACTATGGAAACAAAGGCAATACAAGTAGACGTTAGAACTCATACAACATCTTATGAACAAAAGCAAGGAGAAAGGAGTAAAAGAAAATCGTCAACTTCGCCAAAACAGGATAGTGTCCCGAAAAGACCAAAGACCGTTTATACAACACACGTAAAAGTCCTACCTGGCACAAGCAAGGAACGGCCGCAGGCGATAGTAGTCGTTGATCCCAGGGAAGAAGAGACCTCAGTGGATTCCAACAATTGGAAAATCGTACACCATCGAAAGGAGAGAAGAAAAAAGGCTATAAGGAATAAAAAAACCAAGAGATATACGTGAAACAGGTGAAGCAATTGCCATTAAAGCTTACCCGGAAACGTATACAGATGTCATAAAAAGGATGAAAAATGCTGTTTACCCTAGCGAAATAGATGTGGAAATCAGAGGTACGCGAAGAACAAGAGCGGGAGAACAAGCAAATAAATTGAGAGATGCGTTAACGGTAAAGCTTGGTGAAGATGTTACAATCCGATCTGTTCTTAAAAACCAAACACTTGATATCAGGAATATGGATGAAAGCACAGATATGCAGGAATTGATAAACGCCTTTAAGACTGCAACAGGTGAACAGGGGATACTTTGTTCAAAATTCTTAATTTAAGGGAAGGTTATGGTAAGACTAAGCAAGCTCTGGCACAAATGCCGGCAAACCTTGCGGCAAAACTTGTGAAAGAAAGGTTATAGTAGGACGGGTGCGATCCAAAATTAAACCAAGCACGCGGGCTGTAATATGCTTTCGATGTCTAGACCGTGGACACCGGGCAATAAAATGCTAAGGCGCAGATAGAACAGGAAAATGTAGAAAATGCTGCCAACCAGGACACCTAGCTAAAGAGTGTCAGCAAGATCAAAGGTGTATACGCTGCCAAGAAGCTGGTTTACAAAATATAGACCAGCTAATTGGTAGTGCGTTGTGTGTTGGAAACAGGACGAAACCCCGAACAATATGAATACGATTTTTATTCAAATAAATTTTGGACATGGAAGAGAGACGCATGATCTAATGATCCAAAAATCCGCAGAAAGTAAATGTGATAATGTTCTTATTAGTGAACCCTATAGAAAAGCTCATTCTAAAAATTGGTACGAAGACTCGACAAAGAGAGCGGCAATGATGATATTAAAAAAAAAACAAGTAAGAGTGCTATATTCGGCTGTGCCGAATCTTATATACCCTTCACCATTGTGCTAGTAGAATACAGAGCAACTAGACAAAAACTAAATAAAACTGGTAAATATTTTTTTTTTAAATAAGAGACAACCGGTTTTGAACTTCGCTTTTCACTAGGGCCCAGAATATATCTACTTTATAGGGTGTAGGATCAATATTGTATATACCTTTTTACCTTCGGTGTAGGGTATAAAAAGAGTATTTTTCGGGAATTCAGGGTTCTAATCACTGCGTTCGATACTATCGGACATATGGCAGCCCTTAAATTTAGGTTTTTATACAATTTTTAATTTTTTTTGTACGGGAGGTACCACGCCCACTTCTCCAATCCCGCCCACATTTTGTAGGATGGTGTGTATTGGCAACCTAAATGTGTGTACCTAATTTGGAAACTTTGGCTCTTGCCGTTCTCAAGATATACAGAAATAAAAAAAATACAAAAACAACAAGGTATTTTTGGAAAAATTTAGAGGTAGTCGTGGTTTTTTGCTCATATTACGTCATTTTTGGACCGATCTGGCTGAATTTCAATAGCAAGAAATGGTGGACTGTATGTACCATAAATGTAAAACAACCTAGCCGCTATCATGTCTGGATTATCCGGAAAACACATATCAAACGTATGACGGACAGACGGTCAGACGGACACACGGACAGACGGACATCGTTAAATCAACTTCTCTTCTCATATGGACCCAGAATATATATACTTTATGGGGTCTAAAATCAATATTGTGGAAATTACAAACGTTATGACAAACTTATATATTCCCTTTTTACACCTGTGGTGAAGGGTATAATAAGTATTAGCGAAGTAAATGATGAAAATGATGGCTTCGTTTATGCAACTATAATGGTATTTGAATTTATAGCTGCTATTTTTCACCGCATATGGACTACACAAACTTCTCACATGCAATTAATAAATAAGAGCTAAGTATCAAAACTGCAAAGGGAAAAAGTACCTGTATTATCGATATACTGAATAACCAGATCATTAAATAGAGGGTACCAGATAACATTACCTTAAGTGATCATCAATACATAACATTTGACATCACTAACAAGAGACCTGTTCTTAGATCCGAAGAAGAACTCCCTAAATGGAATGTACTTAATGTGAAGAAAACTACAAAACAACAGATATCATTACGAAGTCCTGCAATGCAAGAATGCCGAAAATCAAAAAATTCAACGGAAATAAACAGCCAGTTTACTTGTGGACTACGGAAATTGGGGAGCTAAGAAAATTATGCTTGACTGCTCGTAGAATTAAACGAGGCCCCCGATGATGAATCTCTCAAATTGGAATATAAAATGAAAAGAAAGGCTTTAAGAAGCGCAATAAAAAGGACCAAGCGGGGAAAATGGGCTGAACTGTGTAACGAAGTTGATGCAGACCCATGGGGTAAGCCATACCAAATCATTATGAAGAAAACCGGAGGGAATAAGCCAATACCGGGAATTAAAGAACCCATTTGGGCAGAAGAAGTAGTAAAACCGTTATTCCCAACAGATATAGAAGGAATGAACCCCAAAGAGAAGATGGTATCAACCGAAGAAGTAGTACCTTTTAATGCTGATGAATTAAAATTGGCAATTAGAAAATTAAAAACTGGAAACACCCCTGGTCCAGACGGTATAGTCATTAGATTGGCAGCTGAAACATGGCCTGAAATATTTTAAATGACCTTTGACATCTGTTAAGCAAACGGTGTATTCCTCAAATGTTGGAAAAGGCAAAAATTAGTCCTCATAAGGAAGGGCACCAAACCATTAAACGAAGCAAGCTCATATAGACCTTTGTGTATGCTTGGCACACTGGGAAAGTTGCTAGAATGTCTTCTATTGCACCGACTAGAAAAAGAAATAAAAAGCCTAGGAGGCCATTCGCCACAACAGTATGGTTTTAGAAGAGGATAGAGCACAGTAGATGCGATAAGTGAAGTAGTTGGCTTAGCAACAATGGCAAAAACTCTGTTTTTATGCTATCGTAACACTAGATGTTAAAAATGCCTTCAACACGGTAAAATGGGGAGTAGTCTTAAACGCTTTACAGAAGAAAGGAGTTAAAACACACCTACACAATATGATAAAAGACTACCTAGGCGATGAGAATACATCTATGACACAGATATCGGAATAAAGGAATATACCATCACGGCGGGCGTCACTCAGGGATCGGTGCTGGGTCCTTTCTTATGGAATGTGATGTATGATGGTCTTTTAAATATAAAACTACAACACGGTGCAAGGCTTATAGGATACGCAGAAGATGTTGCCCTAGTTGTAGCTCAGCAATGCGCTGATTTGCTAAGAAATATTGCAAACGATAGTATTTCTCGGTGCGATAGATGGCTGAAAGTAACTGGAAGCAATACTTGTAACTAATAGAAGATCCTTTAACATGCCTAATACCATTGTCCAACAGGAGGAAATATCCATCAGACGCAGCCTCACTTACCTTGGCCTACAATTAGACGACAAACTCAACTTCCATGAACATGCAGGAAAAATAAGAGATAAAGCTCTGAAAACAGTTAACACACTGGCAAAAATAATGCCGAATTACAGAGGTCCAAAGGACTCAACAAGAAGATTGATCAACAGTGTGATACACTCACAACTAATGTACGCCGCACCAACATTTGCTACGGCAATGAACAGAAGCTATATGGTGCAACAATTACAAAAACCACAAAAATCAGCGCCTTGCGTGTAATATCGGCATACCGCACAGTATACACAAATGCAGCTTCTGTACTTGCTGAAATTGCACCTATAGATCTCATGGTGAAAGAAAGAGAAATAATGTTTAACGTATCGAAGAGAGGAAACACTGGGCTAACTGCAAGCCAGATAAAAACAGACGCCCCCTAGCACTACTAAATGCCTGACAAGTGCGATGGGATACTGGTGGAGACGGTAGGTGGACCAATCGGTTAATCCCTAATATTCGCCGCTGGAAAGAAAGACAACATGGAAGCATGAATTATTTTATTACACAGATGATGAACGATCATGGTAGTTTCAACAGATATATATTTAAGATCAAAACTTATAAACACTGTGACGAATGCGGTGGTAAAGAAGATAATGCTGAAAACAATCTCTTCTACTGTCCAAGATGGGAACATGAGAGACTTGAACTAAACGACAGACTCCATGTGTTTTTATCTCCTGACAACATGGTTAATGAAATGCTGGGCTCTATGGAGTCGTGGGAATTGTGTGAAACCTTTAGCTAGCGCATAATGAGAGAAAAATGCCGCAGAGTTCCAAGCCCCTAATCTCTTTGGAGGACGGGGGACTGGGATCAAGACAACTATGTGATGAAAACGTGTAACAATAATAAACCACCCACTAGATGATAGCGCGCTATCACTACGTCCACTAAAAAAAAAACTGGGCTATGACTAGACTATGACTAGACTATGACTAGACTATGACTAGACTATGACTAGACTATGACTAGACTATGAATAGACTATGACTAGACTATGACTAGACTATGACTAGACTATAACTAGACTATGACTAGATTATGACTAGACTATGACTAGACTATGACTAGACTATGACTAGACTATGACTAGACTATGACTAGACTATGACTAGACTATGACTAGACTATGACTAGACTATGACTAGACTATGACTAGACTATGACTAGACTATGACTAGACTATGACTAGACTATGACTAGACTATGACTAGACTATGACCAGACTATGACTAGACTGTGACTAGACTATGAATAGACTACTACTAAACTATTCCTAGACTTTGACTGTATAAATTCACTTGCCACTTAAATTTTTTCACTTTTCCCAGTAATTATTTTTAATTTAAACTTTCCTTAAAAAATTAAATAGTAAAATATTCTAAAACTGTTTTGGTAGTTATTGCATTAAATCGTTCACAGCACTATTAACTATCCAAACAAAAACTGAATGTTCCCTTTCTGTAATAAATTGTCATCTAAATTGTTTTGTTTGTCTGTGATTTAGCAAAACTATGAAAAATAAATAAAACAGCAAATTTAATAAATTACGGCAGCAAAAACTTTCTGAAATTGTACAACTTTTTCGAACTTTATTTTTAGTTGTGACTGTTGTTAAAATATTTTTTTCTTATTTGAGTCTGTGCAAAATAAAAGGGCACTAAATAATTAAAATGACAACAAAAGTTGAAATGAAATTAGGCGAAAAAAGTTTAATTGTGCATACTATCAAAACTAATTTTAAGTTTGTTTTAAATCACAACATGACGTCCAAAGTATTTTAAGCTAAATTGATGTTTTTTTTTTTTGTAACAATTTGGTTTAACTTTATTTTCTATGTTATAAGATTGAAATGACTCTTCATCATCTGCAACAAAAAAATGTATTGTGGAATGTATTTTTCTTAATTTTTGTTTTAAAGGGCCAATTTAAATATATGTATGTAGATTTCCATACAATTTTGTTTTTGTTTTGACATGAGAAACAAAAATTTATACTTAAATACAATTGTTGAAGTAGGCACTAAAGACTCAGTAAGTCTTTACTTTCTGTTTCTGTTCTGTTCCGTGCCGTTCTGTTACGAAATTGTAATAGTTACTTTTTCTGTAGTAACTTATCAGCCTTTTATGACAAATTAATTAGTTTTGCACCGTCCATTGTTTACTTCAATAACTTTAATGCACATAAATTTGAAGAAATTAAATTTTATGAATTCTTACAATCAAAAAACAGTTTATTTCAATATAAATATGTATTTTTTATTATTTATTTTGCTGTCACTTACAATTTGTTTTAAAAGTTTTTGATTTAACAAACTGAAACGCAGCAGAACAGAAAAACTAATCAATTTCATAGGTTTTTTAACAACAAAAACAAATCAGCTGATTCGTTACAGAACAGAAAGTAAAGACTAAACTGTCTTAAGCTTTTTAAATTAAACAAGTATATTTAAACAAAAGTTAAACTTTTTTTAAAATAATTTAAATTTTCTTTAGTTTTAAATACTTACATAAACTCTTAATTAATTAAGTAAACATTTATTAAGGATAATTTTCATAGTTAATTTGTTTTTTAAACATTAATTGAATTTAAAAAATTTTTTATGAATGCAGGCATTTATATTTAAATACTCAAGTACCGCCCTAATATACGTTCTAACCTAACAAGACCTTTGTTTATTTAAACTTTGTTGTCTATGACAAATTAAATAGCTACAATTGCTTTTTGTGCGAATACAAAAATATGGTTCATAGGAAATTAAATCTTTTTGATCTAAAAAAAAAGAAGAACAGAAAAGCAAAATGGAATGATACTTTTATATATTGCAATACCTTTGCTTATCACCACCATCTCTTTTGAGAAGCAATTGCTGCACAAATTCATTAAAACACAATCCATTAACAACACAACAACAACACTTGCTACAGTTGTATATTGCTATTCATAGAAGACAACAAGAGGAGAACGTCAGTGCTAAAAAATTGCTAAAAATTCAACATGTGTAAAGAACAACATCAAAATCAACACATTTCTTACGAACAAAATCATATATCATAATGTTATTTTGACAGTTGAGTTGGGGGTTTTTCTCATTCTCCTTCAGTTCTAGTCGTCTTCTATACATCTATAGTTTAATGGCAGGTGACAAAATTTACATCATTTCATTTGTGACACCTCATGAAACTTTGTTGCAAAAACAAAAGAAATGGTATAACCTTTTGACTATAAATAACAACTTTTTTTATTCAGACTTTTTGACACTGTAAAATCATCACTAATATCTTGTGCTTTCAAACCATTTTGTCAGACTAAGTTTAGTTTCTGTATTTTCAAGTGTTTTACTATTATATTTTTGCAGAACTTAGAGAGATATGTAAAAAGAAATGCAGGACAAAAATATGTTGCATTTCGAAATGCATTTAAAGTTTTGAGTTGAATTTTAAGAAGTAATCAAGCTACACTTTTATATTCAGTTTAGGTTAACATGATCTAACGTGCGAATAGCAAAAACGTGACGATTACAATTCATTTATAAAATAAGATTCATGAGTTTTTGTATTAAATTCTATTAGAATTATTCTTTAGCTTTAACTTAAAAAATTAAAATTACTGTGATTATCGCTATGTAGTGGTTCCAGCTATAAATATGAAAATATGCAGGTGAAAAATTATTATAAATACCCTGAAGGAAACCTGGGTGCAAGTGTCTGCAAGTCACTAGTTTTGTCGACTATATTGGTGACATTGTCAACGAAGTCTCTACACTACATTAAATTTGCCACTATATTTGGCTTTAATACGAAAAAGATTTTATCAATAACAATTTAGAAGTACAATTCCTATAAAAGTTGAAGAAATAATAAAAAAAGATTGTTATGATTTCGTATTCTTGCAAAAAGTGTAGACTACTTTTACTAAAATGTACAAGCGATTCTCTGGTTCCAATGTCTACATATGTTAGCAAAGGAACTACCTAGTCAGTAGTACCAACGTTAGTAGTAGATTTCCAATGACACGCACATGTTAAATGTCTATTGTAAATAACATTGCTTGGTGTGTAATAAGTTATTAGTACTGGTGACTGTGTCAATAGTGAATCAGTAAAGATGCACTAGTAAAATTTCTTGCAGGGTAAGTATATTATATATTATCTATATAATAAACACTCTACAGCAGGGCAAAACACGGCTGAATTCCAAAACATAATAATAATTTTCAGCACTCTACCATGTCAGAGTAAAGCAAGGCGAGTTCACATCAGGTTAACCCGCGAAATCAGCTGCAATTTTTTAAAGCTTGCGTTTTGGTCGAATTTGTCAAAAAAATTATTTACACTTATTTTGAAAACTGATTTAAACAAATAATTTAGTTGTTTTTCCAAACGAATTCGGGCGAGTTTACCTGTTCTGAATTCGCCTTGAAGCAAAGCAAACAAAATGCAAAGTCAGCACAGTATCAACAAGGTGAACGATATACATGTTGTATACCATGTACGCATCGATAACCTTTTTGTGCATTTTCGACAGATAACATTATCCCTATTCACAATTTTGTGTAAATGGTCTTGCAACGTAGCATTTGCAAAATGGTATAGTATATTTTTACTCTATACCAACAAAATGTACAACAATGCTACTTTTTTGTTACTATCCAACACTTAAAACCAACAGTCCATATATATTCGACGTATGCAAAACTTAAACTGGGAGTCCACACCATGCGTTACACGCATTTTCGCTTTCTACGATGCTGTCAACAAAGTAGAATCGGGGTAGTTATATGTAACAAGTTACATGCACAAAAGCGTACGATGTATTGAGGCGTTGAATGCGAAAAGTACGTTTAATTTCTACTTTGGTAACCGTCACAAGCAGCGTTCGAACTAATCAGCTACACTCAAAAGAAAAATCAATCCATTCGTACTCAAATCAATCCGAAGCGGTATTAATAGTATGGTGAGTACGGCTTTTCTTGAATCAAGTGCAGAAAGATTGATTCAAGTGCGGATTTTCAATCGCAAAATACTTAAATAGTCCATATTCAATCCCGATTTCGTACTTGAAAAAATCCGAAACTGAGAATGATTTTAGTAAAACTAAGATTGAACCAATCTCAAACTGCGCTTGATTCAAGTATTATAAAGTTGATTTAATCCCGGATTCGCGCTTGAAAAAAACCAAAAAAGAAATTAGAAAGAAAAAGATATTATAATTGTAAAACCACATCGGGCATGATGTTGGTGTTTTATAATGATGTAAGGTGTAAAACGGGTTAGTAAATCAACCATAATAATTTTTTCTTTCTAATTCGGGATAAACACAACTTTATTATACTTGAATCAAGCGCATTTTAAGATTGATTCAATCATAGTTTTTCTTAAATCAATCTCATTTTCGGATTATTTTACGAACGAATTCCGATTAAAACAATTTTATAATTCTTGCACCCAGCGCATTTTGAGATTAATTCAATCTTAGTTTTACTTAAATCAATCTCATTTTTGGATTATTTCAAGTACGAAATCGGGATTGAATATGGATAATTTAAGTTTTTTGCGATTGAAAATCCGTACTTGAATCAATATTTCCGTACTTGATTCAAGAGAATCCGTACTCACCGTACTATTAATACCGCTTCGGATCAGTTTTACCAATTTAGCCATTTAGTGGCTAGATTTAGCCATTTTTCACCCTGTTTAGCCATTAAAAAATGAGTTTAGCCATTAGCCATTTTTTGCAATTTTTCAACTTGTTTAGCCATAAATTTTTTTGCCGTTTTTCTTTTAAAAGTATAATTTTTATTTTATTATAATAATTTATAAAAGTAAAATAAACATTTTGAACAATTAAAACGCCTTTAATTTAAATCACAACTTTTACAAATGTTGAAAATCGCTATAAACTATGACGCTGAAACATCTTTCAAAATAAAGGAACAGTATTCCACTATTAAAATTATAAAATGGATCAACACAGACATCGCTGTTTCTTTCTGGTTGCAAGTATTTCAATAAAGGGATGCAGGCGGTAACAAAATTGTTTTAGAAATTTCAGAATTGACTATAAAATTCCTCTCACTTCAATGGTCTAATGCTGAAGTTGAGAAGGTGTTTAGCCAAGTAAACATCGTTAAAAGTAATTTGAGAAATATGTTAATATTTTTACCATAACAATACAATATTAATACCACCACCACAATAGTTGAGAGGGTACTATGCGTTTGCGCTGATGTCTGTAACACCTTAAATTATTAGTCCTTAGCCCACCTTTACGTATAGCGATTAACTCAGAATCACTTTCTGAGTCGAATTAACGATGTTTGTTCGGCTGGCTTGCTGTCCATGTAAGCCTTGTGCGCAAAGTACAGGTCGCAATTTAGAGATTATTAGATAAAATATGGTACAAAGGTTCTAATGTGATGCAGGATATCATAAAGTCAGGTTTAACCGACTATACTTTTTTTTTTTAGTGTGGATCTGGACTCAAAAGGTTGGGTTAATGTTGTCGTGATTATGATTAACCTTCAAATTATTTAAAACTTATGATTATTTGAAACTCATGAGATGAACAAGAACGACATCGAATTTTTTGATGATTTAATTTTTTAATATTAATTTATTTTAATGTTAATTTACGTTTTTTCTTATTTAACAAATTGATCTTAACTCACAATTTCATCGTAAACAACTTTAAATGAATTTTTTCTGTTTTGTTATTGAATTTTAATGTGTTTTTAGTTAAAAAAGCTTTTAGCCATTTTTTAGCACATTTTTTCCGCAAATTTAGCCATTTTTGGTCACCAAGTTTTGGCAACATGCTTCGAATTGATTTGATTACGGCTGGATTGATTTTTCTTTTGAGTGTAGGCTTTCTGTTAAATGAAATAATACGAATATTTACTTTTTGTATATAATATATTGAAAATAAGATAACATTTTAAAAAATTCCCTACATTTGCCTTAAAATAAAATATATGTCCTCTTTTCCCTACGCTTGAAATTTTCCGAAAAAATCCCCACAAAAAGGGAAAATTCTCTACTGTTGGCAACACTGGTTTCAATTAAGAAACAGGCCAACCAATAGGTGCAAAAACCGAGAGTGTACTAAAAAGAGTGTGTAGACAAATCTGCGACGAAACAATTGGATGAAAATATGAATACATGATAAGAGGCATGTTTTCATATCTTCCTTATTAAAAAAAACCTATCTTTTAATTCAACTATATACTGATTCTATACTTAAATAAAGGCTCGAGTTTTAACTTAAATTTAATTAACTTGTCATTGGAATTTATAGTAGATTATATGAGGCTATCAGCGCAGAAGTGGTGTAACCCACATTCAATTTATTTACGGTTTTGGTGTAAGATATGTTCTTTGCACGTTTCTTTACAGTGCAATAGTCGAGTAAGCCAACTGTTTTTATCCAAAACTGATGGCGTTAGAAACATAGTTTTTGCACGGGCCGTTACAACCAACTACTATAGTGCAAGAGAAGTGTTAGCTCCTCATTATCTCATAATAAGTAGTCTGGGGTAACACCACTTCTGCGCTGATAGCCTCGTATAGCTTTGGCTATTTATTTAATGTATTTTATTCTATTCTATTTTTTTTTTTTTTTTCATTTTATTTAAATCGCAATTTGTTTTCTTTTAATTTTTGTTTATTTAAGTCCTTCAAAATAAAATAACTTCCTTTTACCCAATTAAAAAAGGTTCAGTTGATTCTTCTTTCTCTGGTTTTTCCATCTTGCTTTAAGCATTTTTTTAATATTATTTTGGTTTGTCTATTCCTTCCTTGTTAACAATATAAATATTAAATGAAGCCCGAAGAAAAATAAATAACAAATTTTTGCTGCTTTACTTTATTTCCGCTACCCAGCTCCTTTCTCAGAAGGCCTTTTGTTAACATTTAATAAATATTCAAATTAGCAGTTTTTAGAATTTTAATGGCCATTTTCTCAATGAATCGACAAACTGTCTGTTACTTAATGTCAACATAAATTTATTGGACCGATAAACTGTCCGTTAACGACTTTGGGTTTCTCAATATACCGACAAAAAACAAAGTTTTCAGCTGGCAACGCCACTCAAAATACATGTAAAAGATGGGAGTCAGCTGATTGAATTTATCTGTACGGCAAATAAAAGGAAAATAAATAATTGGCAGATGAGTGCCGGTTAGCTTTGCGATTAAAACGAAGCAAATGAGACATTGAGAAAACCAAATTTCTTTAATGTGCAGTTTTTCGTTGGGAAAAAAGATAATCGCCTAATGAGAAAATGGCCATAAGAGTTGCAAATGCATTACAAATTATATTCTAACTTTAATAACCGAGTAATAATTACTTGTATATACTTAATCCGTTGTAGTGAAACAGACAACAGGCTCTGAATCCTCGCACTGATATACTAGCTCACTACTTACAAGCTTACCGGGGCACCCATGTGTTTAACATGTAATTTTTTTATATAATTGTTTTTTTTTTTTGCTGGCTATAATTTAATTGTTAAAAATTAAAAATTAATGAAAAAGGGAAAATTATTGAATTTTGTTATGCTTGCCAACGATCAATTGTATATATTATCAAATTCAAAATAAGCTCTAACAGCCTTAATGATTAGGAATTAAGTCGGAAGTTTTGAGGATCGGGGTTATGTAATCGACCGTCCTGGAAGAGGTGCACACCAAAATATTGAAAGAGTATGAAAATGATCTCCCTATCCCAACTCGTCGGCATTTCGTTCAATTCGGCAGTTCTAGCACAACATTGCTGGGAATTCTAATGTTTAATGAATCTTAAGATACATCCACACAAAATTTAAATTGTGCAAGTACTGCTACCGCAAGAATACCAACAACTACTGGTATTTGGCCTTTGTTAATCAGTTTTCTTATTTATCTTCTTCTTATTTATTAATCTTATTTTCTACAACGAATTTTCTCCAAATTGTTGCTTAATAGCAAGTAGAATTATCATTTATTAAAAATCGTCAAATCCGCTTCTAATAATAATATGTAAAATCTTTAACCTAGTTTTAGTTAGTTTAAAAAAAGAAAAATCTGCTGTTCGAAAAAAACCTTCAACATTGTTTAATTCCAAACAGTTTCCATTGTTTAAGCTATTGTGCGCAGTAGAGCATCAATTGGATCTTAAAATGCACGGTACTGCTGCAATCTGGTTTTTTTTATAGCATTAAAACAAATTTATATTCGTTGCAACAAATAAACGGCATCATAAAAAAATCATGTTGTAAATTTAGCACCAGCTGCTGCTTTAGACATTTTCTTATACTGTCTATCAGAGATGTAAATGAATCAGTCATTTTTGAATTAATTCGTGAATTATTCATGCACTGAATTAGCAAATTTAGAATTAATTATTTTCACACACAAATATGAATTGAGTGAAATTTGAATCAATTTATTTGAATTGGGCAAAATAAACTGCAATTCATTTTTAATTAAATGAATTGGTAAAATGAATTGACTCTGAATTAATTCAAATGAGTTAGAAAAAATTAATTGCAATTCATTTCCAATTCATTTGAATTAATTCAAATGAGTTAATGCTCATGCTGATAGGATTTTCGCAGCTCCCTACTAATTCAAGTCACATTCTGCTTTTCTATGCCTTTCGATGATTATCTCGCACTAGGTGATACCCGAAATGAGTGTAATGCTGCCTGATATAATACAATGAATTGGATAACAAAAGTGAGTGCCCCGGTAGACTAGCTGGTAGAGAGCTTGTCTATCAGCGCCGGGGTTGCGGGTTCGATTCCCGCCAGAGACTCTGGTTTCTTTCCTGCAGACAAGCGTAGAGCTTCGCGGGATTAGCGTAGGAAATTAAAAAAAAAAAAAAAAAAAAAAAAGTAATGCTTCTTCACTTTTACTTACAGTAGCCTTTTTTCAAAATCAATCCAAATGAATTGCAATTAATTTTTTTTAACACTTTTGAATTAATTCAAAGTCAATTCAATTCAAATTAATTGGTAAAATTAATTGCAATTCATTTTGCTAAATTCAAATGAATTGACTCAAATTTCATTTTGCTAAATTCAAATTAATTGACTCAAATTTCATTCAATTCATTTTATGTGTGAAAAGAATTAATTCAAAATTTAGCTAATTCGTAATGAATTAATATCAAAAATGAATGATTCATTTACATCTCTGATGTCTTTACTCTACGGGTATTTTGTTTCATTTTACGACACCTAGTTTATTTGGATAGGACAGTGAAATCTAAGGAAAACGCTCATTACGTGTGGCAATTGTATAAAGGTTAGGTGAAATAGACGAAACAAGCTATTTATTCTTGGAATCCAAACTCTATTGTGCCTTACACGTTTGTTTTGCTTGGAGTTTATTCGTAGGTCTATAACTTATACAGGTTCGGCCTTATGCAAAAAAATTTAATGTGAACTTGAAATATTCGTTAAACATATAATTTGTAAGGAAACCCAATTTTAACGATTTTTTCCACAAGGCCGTTTGACTTTAATAAGCCTAATGCCATTTTGGAGGGTTGACCTGGGTCATGATTCCCATTCAATCATTGAAAGAAACAATGTAAACAACAAATTTTATTTTGTTTAGAAAAAAGCTAGTTTTGTACCATGGAAGTACTTTTTAGGGGAACTTCTGCTTTACTTATTCAATTTACAAAGAGTACAGCAGAAGCTGTGCATAATGCAAAGCTGAACGTCCATAATGGACGTTCAGCTTTGGGCAAATTTCAAGCATTTATGGCCGTATGTCGGTCATTTGCTCTACGATAGGTGAAACCAGTGTTCAGAGGGTGGTGGGAGTTCCATCCCCACTATTGTGGAACTTGACTATGAACACCGTGTTGACAAAGATGGACGATATGAGAATCAAAACAGTGGCGTATGCTGATGATGTTTTGGTTGCCATCACAGGGAGGCATTTGGGCGTAATGTCCTAGTGTATGGAGGCTGCTTTGAAGGTACTCAGCATCTGGAGCGCATCATACGGTCTGGGTATGAATCCGTCTAAGACGGAACTGGTACTCTTTACGAGGAAGTATAAGACCGAGGACTTTAGGCTTCCGAGATTAAATGGAACTGAGCTTCAGATTTCTCACAGTGCCAAGTATCTGTGCGTGGTTCTGGATAGCAGGCTGTCATGGGGACTAAATGTCCGGTTGACAGTGGAAAAGGCAAAAGTTGCCATATATGCGTGTAGGGGTGCAATTGGCAGAAACTGGGGTATGAGCCCGAGGTGTGTCAATTGGATCTTTGAAGCTGTGGTAAAGCCGACCCTGTACTATGGGGTCGTTGAATGGTGGACTGCATTGGATAAGGGCATACACCGCGCGACCCTTGAGAAAGTACTTGTCGCGTTGATGATCACGGGATCAATGCGATCTACTCCCACGAAGGCGCTGTTTACGATATTCAATTGGCTCCCGGTGGACATCACGGGCAGACAGTTGGCTCTTTGCTCGGCGACATGGCTGCACGGGGCGAACGGCTGGTCGACCTGTGACTATGGACACGCCGGGTTAATCAAATGTACGATTGTGCTGTAGGTTACTTTCCGTGAACTATTCCTAGGGGTTTATACTGATGGTTCGAGGAAAGGTGAGAGGATTGGCGGAGGTTTCTTCATAGAGGAACTGGATGTCAAGGTTTCCTTTCGTCTGCCGGATGGATGTAGTGTCCTGCGGGTGGAGATCTTGGCTACAAGGCGGGCGGCAAACTGGCTGAGGTATCATCGCATATCGGGAGATATACGTATATTTACTGACAGCAGACTGCCCTTGCTTCCCTAGCGGGTGTCTACACGACATATAGGTTAACTGTAGAATGTCGGATGTCTTTGGATGAGATTGCGAAGCATTCAAGTGTAACGCTAATATGGATACCGGGGCACACAGAGTGCCTGGGCAATCGGGCAGCAGATGAGCCGGCCAAACAAGGTGGTCGCATAGATGATACATTCATTGACCAATTCACTGGCCTTCCAATGGCTCACTGTAAATCACTTATAGGGCGCGAGTCTTGTAGAGTTGCGCAGATGCGGTGGAACTATGAGTGCACCTGCTTGATATCCAGGATCCTTTGTCCTGGATATGATGAAGGGAGAACTAGTTCTCTACTTAGGTTCAGCAGAGACCAGATTAGGAAGGTGATATCGGTTGTGACTGGACACTGGCCGGTGGGACTCATGCTGGAAGAATGGGTCTGGAATTTAACGACTACTGTAGGAGTTGTCAAAACGAGGAGGAAGAGGAGACTGTGCTTCACTTTCTTTGTCATTGCCCTGGATTGCGGGGCATTAGAGAAGAATACATGGGGGAACCGGTGTTTGCCTACTTGGAGGATCTATCCAGGATAGAACTAAAATCGCTGCTTCTCTTCACTAGGAAGACGTAGTGGTTGAACTTTGCAGCGACGCCATCTGAGTAACTGCTCTTAGGGATGGGCATTGGCGCCGGCTATCTTAAAGGGACCAATAAAGGACCCAAGTGAGCAGTCTTTTTGATGGCTGCCCATGAAACCTAACCTAACCATGGCCGCATGTCAAGAGAAAAAACACGAACAATGTAACTGGCTTATCAGCATAAACCTAAAATAATAATCAAAAGGTGTTAAATCGCTCGACTTTGAAGCCAGTTAACAGGTGAATTCTTTGTAATCTCTAGATTTCAATTTCAGTAAGTCGTTGGTTGCGGTCGCCATAGGCACACACCGCTAGCCTGCTTTTACCACATCTTGCCTGGACACATGCCATCTAGAACGATCTCCATTGACCGTAAAGCATGTTTGAAATAAGGTCCTATGATGCCAACAGCGTGTAAATCCTTCCAAACGGTGAATTTTTCTGAATGAAGTGGAATCTTAAGTATCCTTTGTGGATAAGTCTTACTCTGTATGCAGACATTTTCTTTACTAACAAACGCCTTGGGCCGTAAACCAGCCTCAACGCTAAACACAATTTCTTCGTCTGTCTTTACGAATAGATTGATTTTCAAATTGGATTCAATGTGAATCTATTCATGTTAATTGGGCAGAGTATACTGACAGCTTTTTTAAATTAATTAAAAAAAAATAGAAATTGTTTAAAATTTACACAAACTAAGTCGATTTCATACAAGTGGCCGCATCAAAAAAGGTGTGCTGGCTTTAAATTTTATTTTGTTTGTATGGAGTTTGTAAACATTAAGAATACAAATTACTACATATAAAACAAAAAGGGACAGCCAGTATAACTCACTCTCTCTCTCTCTTTAAAGCGGTCACCTGTATGAATTCGCCTTGACACAGATCATTTGGCTTGGTGATTTTCAATATTGTAGAATATCAACATTGATATAGATAGAATTCTACCGGGAATTTACCTGATGTTTGAATAAATACGGGTTAAGTACCGGGAATATTTCGGGAATCTTATATATTATTTCTAAAGCACTTTTTTCTGTCGGTTGCAAATATCTCCCATACCACCGCATCAAATTTAATGAATGATATCTCATTTTAAAGCTTATTTCTAACACTAATGACGAAAAATAATTACAAATTGAAAAATTAATATTTTCATTGATAAAAATTATATTTTAAAATGTATTGAAGTTACTAAAATTTCTATTAATTATTTTCATTTTATGTTACAAAAATGACAACTAACGGTGCGAAATATTCGCACGGGTCATCTAGTTTATAAATACTATAAAACACAAATCCATAAGGCAAATCATTAATTTTAAAATAGCAAAAAGCTAATTAAATTGCACCATAACTACAATAAACTGGAGTGAGTATATTGCTTTAAAATTGTGAAGACGATTTGTGTTTGTTGGTTACGCGGCGGTGAGCAAAATGACCCCAGTAAATATGGCCCCAAAAGGATAGTGAAGAACGGCCCCAAAATTTTACATGAGACACAACAACACGCAATTTTGGGGAATTTTTTTTTTTCAGGGTTATTTTTAATTTTTTTGTTAGGGTGTTTTTGCATTTAAAGTGGAATGAAAAATGGCCCCAAATAAAATCACAATTTTTACTTTGGGGCTATTTTTCGTTTACTAATAGAAAAAATACAAATTTTAAGAAATGAAAAATCACCATAAATATTTTTACACAAATTATATAAAACTGTACACAGAAAAAATTATTGTTCCAATTCAAACAAAAAATTTGTAGAATCAAACAATTTTTTGTCTGAAATCGGTCCTATAAACAAATTCGCATATTCAAACAATTTATTTGCATTTTGTTTATTGAAAAAAATCACTGATTTTTTCAAACAAATAATTTAACTGAATCAAACAAAAAGTTTACTGAAATTCATATACTAAATTTCAAAATCAAAAAAAAAACAGGTTTTTGCACAAGCAATGATGCGCACACAAGCAGGCACTGTATTAGAAGATGATGGCAGAGACAGCAGAGCGGCCGGCTGGCTTTGAGACACATTTTTTTGTTGGAATAATTTTTGAACGAAGTTCTTTTTTTATACACACAATGTTTTTCGTCATCACTCACTTTGCTAATGAAGAAGAAATGTAACCCAAAAACGGCGACAGACCGACTCGATATGTTTTTCGTCATCATTATATTTTTGTATTTGATGTATTTAAGCAAACAGTTTGAAAAAATTTAATACGGGATTTTGGTTCTTCTTTAACCAACTTTGAAACCAACCAAAAATTTATTTTGTTTCTTATAATGTTGTTGTTGTTTCTGTTGTTTAAAAAGAGTGAAACGTTTTTTTACCTGCTATTTTTTTTTTTTTTTTACTTCAAACCTCTTCATCTCTCTTACTGTTGTACTTTTTTAAAGTGGCCAAAAATAGAGTGTATGTGTTTTTTGTTGTAGTTCTTATATTTCACATTAGGAAGTGTTGCTTACGATCAAATAAAAAAATGCAAAAAGACGACAACATTACAAAGCGTTAAATATTTCATACAAAATTATGAAAACTTGAAACCAATAACGCGTGTATTATATTTTTGAATGGTTGTCAACATTTTTGTTGGTTAAATAAAAATCAAACAAAAATTTTAATTGAATCAGTAAAAAATTTTGTAGAAATTAAAAAAATTTTCATACAAGCGTTTGTTTGAAAATAATTCGGCAATAATTTTTTCTGTGTATGTAAAAGTTTCTAGGGATAGTATAAAAAACCCGAATTCTTAGACCAAAGTGGAAAAAATTCTTGCCGGTTATGCAGAGATGCTTTGGTTAGCGAAGCCGGGGTTTGTTATACCATAGAGGAAAAAATCCTTGCGTTTGGCCGAAGGCATGCTATTTAGAGAAGCGTTACTGAGCGAAGCCAGTATTCATTATACCATAGAAAAGAAAATCTATCTAAAATCAGCTTTAGTGAGCGAAGCCAGTGTTCGTTATACCATAGAGAAGAAAATCCTCGCACCCGGCCGAATGCCGACTATATACAGTGTTCGTTATACCATAGAGGAAAAAATCCTTGCGCATGGCCGAAAGCCCAACCGTTCTATCAATCGTACTGTATGATTATTTGGATTTTTAAATCGGGATTCTAAATTTGGGATTTTTAGTTTCGGGCATCTAAACTCCACCCAAAATGTTTAATATAACTTCTGTGTGTTCTTTTTTTGGGGTTTAAATTTACTATAAATTTTGAGGTGATTTATCATAATGAAGAATTACCTCAAATTAAGAGTCATATTTCATTTTATTTTAAGGGTTATTTTTAATTTTTTTTTTTTTTGGGGTAATTTTTCAAAAATATGGGGTCATATTGCATTATGAAAAATAGCCCATTTATATTTTGGGGCCATTTTTGCAGCGTCTAGTAAAGCTTGTATTGATTAAATTAAACAATAAATTTTGATCAAATTTAGTACAAAACGTTTATACCCACCCTTTGGGTTACTTACCAATTCTTACCAAATTTTCCCTTTTAGTCGAGTATTAATCACACAGAAAAAATTATCAGTAGCTTTTATTTTATCAATTTAAAAAGTTGTTTAAAAAGTATTTCAACCCAGTAAAAACTTCGCTTACTTTTTCAAAACGAATAGCTTCTTTAACTCATTACACTGCTTTACAAATTTTTAATTTGGAAAAGTACCAAAAACGCCACATGCCTAGATAAGTTAATTGGTACCTCCTGAACACGAAAACCGCTGTAATTCCATCAGTTTTAACGTATTTAAAAAACACGGAATTTTATATGAGTTGAAAATATTGTCGTTCCACAAAATCCTTAATTAAAACTTTATTTTTCATCCGATTTTTTTCAAATTACGCTTAAGATGTGGGTAATTAAATATTATATTTGGTTAAAAAATAAAACATTTCAGATATTTAATATAACGTAGTAAAAAAACGAAATAAAAATGAAAAATTTTGAAAAAAAAACGTAAAAAATAGACATTTTTTGAACTTTGAGGTGCCATTACTCAGCCATTTCTTATCAGATAGATGGAAAAGGCATTTAATTAGCTTTCCAACGATATGACACTTATTTCGATCGGACTTTTTGGTTGGGCTCCTCAAGGGTTTGAGTGGGGCCATACACCGAAAAACACAAAAGTACCGTTATCTAAAAAACGGTACTTAGGAAAAAAATATTACAGCGGTTTTCGTGTTCAGGAGGTCCCAATTAACTTATCTAGGCATGTGGTGTTCTTGGTATTTTTTGGCTGTATACCAGTGTTATTAAGTGCAGTGGGTAGAACTCAAAGATCTTCCGACGATAGAATGTGGTGATTCTTGAAACATGTAAAGATCAACCCGGGTTCGAATCCCAGCTCAGCCAAGAAAAATTATTAACAAATTTTAATTAAAAAAATTCCAAGTTGTAAAATTCCTTCCCTTAGTGCAAATAATTTAATGAAAATTAAATTTGATGAACTCAAGCCTTATTAAAGAATATCGAAAAATAAAATAATTTAAACTTGTAGAAATGTTGTAGGGAATTGGCAAAGCCAGAGCTTTATTTAATTAAATCCATTAACACATTATTTGACACGGCAACGTTTTTTAATAATTTTTTTTTAAATAAAAATCAAAAATATCATTTATAAAAAAAAATTTTTTACACACTCTTTAATATTTACAATTTTTAGTAATCTATAAATAGATCATTTTGGTAACAGGAGCAAAATCAACAAATTGTTGGCTTGATTCAATGAATTAAGTGATTAGGGACAAGGCGCTTCATATTTAAACAACTGAAAAAAAATTGCAACAACTATGTTCAGAATTTTCATTTAAATAGTTTTCACTGTAACAAAACAATAGCCAGCCTTGTTCAATTGTTTCTCATAATTGTTTTAAATAAAAAACAACAAAATAGAAAACAAACTACAAAACTTTTATTATTATTTTTTGCAGTTCTTATCATTACGAATACTAAAAAAATTGCAATAAAATTAAATCATCCATTTTTTAAGACAATAGGAATTGTTCTCCTTTTCTGGTTGAGTTTTTTTATTTTTATTTTGTACGTTCTTAAAAAGTTACAACCAAACAGTTCACATTGAAACAGCAACTTTTGTTACAAGCAAACATAAACAAAGAAGCTGGAAACTTAATCATCACCAGCAGCATCAGCATCACTAGTATTAACATCAACTATATAAACATAAAAATCAGCGTAAAAATAGAAAAGGCCCGGCTGTTTTATACCAAACGGTGTTGCCAGACTTTGTTTTTAGAAATACCTAAAAAGATGATATGTTAAGTGCAAATAAAATATTAATAGTCCGCATTTCCTAACGCCACATCCTTGTTAAGGAATAAAAATTTCAATGGAGAAAGTTTTCCCTACTTCTGGCAGCACTGATGCCAACTAAAATATACAGAAAGTCAGACAGATGGACGGACAGACTAAGTATAAAATAGCCGCACTCACAAATACATTTTGTGCCGATATTATTACAGGGTTATTTGAGAGACATTTTACGGAATAATTAAAATGACGGTAGCTTTTGTTTAACAAAAAATTGAAGTAAAAACAACAAAAATTAGTATCATCGTTATTGTTGCTGGCATTCCTTTTATGTACTAAATGCTCTTAGTATTTGAAATATGTCGCTTAAATGTATTTTTCGAAAAAATAATCATTTTTGCGAAATGAAATAGAGCCGAAAATTAGGCTAATCTTTATGAGGACTTATATGGGGGTAAAATGTTGAACTTAATTGCAGATTAAGAAGTTTTAGTATAATTTGTAATCACAATGTTGAAGAAGATACTTGTGATTGGTAGTTAATATTTAAAACGCAAAGTAAACGCACCAAATCTTATGTAGCGCATATTTGATGCATGAAATTTAGATTTTGTTAATAGTTTTTAGGTTTTTTGCTTAAATTTTAAAATAATTTAAAAATATTTTTTTTATAATTCCGTAACGGAAAAAGTTTTTCTTAATTATTTTTTTATAACCTGCACTACAATTAATTATTCATGCCAGACCCCATAAAGTAGATATATTCTGGCTCCTTGAGTAAATCTAAATCGATTTAGCCATGTCCGTCTGTTGAAAACTCGCTCACTTTCACAAAACTCGAAATAAATTAAGAAACTTGGTGTCAAATTGCTTCTAGTTATCCTACCGACACCTTTATCTATCATTTTAACGCTTCTTTAAATTGCGGTTACTTTTCGAAAGTTTGGAAAGATTCATATATTATTCCATTGTTTAACCCTTAGAGTACGAAGCTCGATTTTTGTACAGAGTGGGGTCACTTAGGTCCCCCAAAGACATATGAGCTTTTGTTGGTAATATGTTAGCATATTTAATTCTTAGCATAACTAATTGTTCATCGATAGTTATTTCACCAAAAGGGTTGAATGACTTTCGGCAATTATCTACAAAATGATCCCACACTTCTCTAATGGCAGCTAGCTTATGAGACTCTTTTTGAGCTTGTCTTGTAGTTTTATCATCAAATCTTATATACTTTGACAATGCAATAAATCTATCACGAGACATAGATGCAGTAAATATATTTCTCCGAATGGATTCATCAGTACTCCACATTTTTTTTACATTTTCTCTTCTACAATGTAGCGCTCCAGCTGTTATAAGTAATCCAAGAAATGCATCCGATTCACATTCAGTTACCAGTTTCCAATTTTTCTGCCTCTGGTGATGTTCTTCATTATACTTTTCAAACACTCTTTTGGCTTCTTCGTTAGTATGAAGACAAATTTTCTTTTTGATAACACAGTACAACAGCCAATCTGGGGGGTGAGAAATTTCAAGTCAGGGTGATGGTACTAGGTCAGTATAGTAAAACCCTCAAAGGGTTTGGCGTTCGTATGTGTCAGTTTTTTTTTATGACATTTTAAATTTTTTCCTTATCTTGATGTTTTTTTGTTTAACATAACTCGAGAACCACTTGTCCGATTTTGCTAAAACAAACTCAAAAAAATTTAGAATTACAATTTCTTTAATCCGTTGATATAACGTTTTTCTTTATAATCAACAGTTTTGCCGGTAAAAATAAATTTGTGGAGAATTATAATTGATAAGTGCAAAAAAATGTTCAAGCCTGGATGTATGCAGCAGATTTTATCACAAACCTGCACTGCAATTTTTGTGACTTTTTTTAAGCGATCGGTGAAAATCGTAGGACTTTTGTTTGTTATTTGAAAGGATACAACCACATTCAGTGATGCCAACAGTACGGGATTTCCCCTTTTCTAGGGATTTTTTTTCGGAAAATTTCAACCGTAGGGAAAAGAGGACACAATTTTTTATTTTAGGGCATATTTATTTATTTATTTGTTTATTTAATCAATGGATATTATCCTTACTGACTAATAACAATATTGACTTAAAATTAATGAATAACAATATGCATTTTAAAATATACTACAAATTTACAGAATATATGTAGTACATAAAAATTTACGTATAAAGAAAAACAATAAGAAAAATCAACAAATTGTGACATAGAATTAAATTGTCTAATTTTCTCTAAAAAAATTTAACAAAAAGCAGTTTATAATGACGCGTATTGCGACAAGGTATATTAAATTTAGCAGACTCTACAGAAAATCACAACAAACATTACCATTAATAAGATTAACTATAAAAGAAACATTTAACATTGTACGACGACTTTTGAGCGATAGTAATTTTATTAATGCCAGTCTTCTAGCATAGGAAGGAAAGTTTGTCGAGTAACTCCAATGAAGATCACGTAAACAGAATAATAAAAATTGTTTTTGGACCGATTCAATACGAGAATTGTGAATGTTGTAAAATGGATCCCAAATGATTGACCCATATTCTATTGGTCTAACGAGTGATACGTAAAGTTGCTTGGATCGGTGAATTTTTAACCCAGCGCTTAATAAAGCCAAGAACGCCTCGAGCTTTATTAACAGTTAATGTAATATGAGAAACAAAGTTTAATTTAGGATCCAGTAAGACTCCAATATCAAGAAACGAATCAACCAACTCCAGTTGATGACCACCAAAAGCATAATTAACAGCAATACAGTTATTTCTATAAAAACGCATGCTTTTGCATTTTACAAGATTCAGCTCCATCATATTATGATTACACCATAAAAAGAAGTTATTAAGATCCGATTGAAGATAAAAATGATCCGAAAAAAAATACCTAGAAAAGGGGAAATCCCCTACTGTTGGCATCACTGAATGTGGGTGTATTCTTTCAAATAACAAACAAAAGTCCGACGATTTTCACCGATCGCTTAAAAAAAGTCACAAAAATTGCAGTGCAGGTTTGTGATAAAATCTGCTGCGTACATCGAGGCTGCGAGTACCGGCAAAACTGTTGATTATAAAGAAAAACGTTATATGAACGGATTAAAAAAATTGTAATTCTAAATTTTTTTGAGTTTGTTTTAGCAAAATCGGACAAGTGGTTCTCGAGTTATGTTAAACAAAAAAACATCAAGATAAGGAAAAAATTTAAAATGTCATAAAAAAAAACTGACACATACGAACGCCAAACCCTTTGAGGGTTTTACTATACTGACCTAGTACCATCACCCTGACTTGGACTTTCTCACCCCCCAGACAATAATCCCAAAAATGTTCCATATTGTAATTGGTTTCATAAGATGGTTGAATATTTCGCTAACGTCACTCATGTAACTAGTTACTCCTGGGATAACATTCACAATATCGCATGCTAATCTATGCGTTTGGGGCAATGGCTTCAAAGACCTAACGCTGCCAGACTTAGCGGTGCAATAGTTAACATTCAAAGGAAAAGCAACATCATTTTTAATTTCGTCAATATCCGGAAGAATATCTTCTGCTTGTTCATGTTCTTCTTCCTCAATTTCGTCTTCTGTTTCACTATCATCAGTTACATAATTACTAGGTACATAATCATAATTCTATATCATTAGGATCCTTTTCACCGTCATTTATATAGTTTCTATAGCTCGCTGGGATAATTTTCTTTTGTAGTTTTCCATTTCTGGTCCTAAAAAAACAACGAAAATTTGTAAAGTAAAGTACGACGCGGGGTAACTTAGGTACCCCAAACGAAAAACATAGCTTCTAATTACAAACAGATTGATATTTAAATGCCACTTATAAGTTTTTATATTGTGCTCGAAATAAAATTGGAATACCTTAAAGGAAAAAGCCAGAAAAAAATTATTTGCGAAGTTAGTAAAGAAAAACTAAGATTGGGGGACCTAAGGTACTCTAAGGGTTAAATCACGAAATAAATCGGATATCTGCAATTACAGTGGTATAGCCAAACTAAGTGATATTCCAAAACTTTTTGAAAAATGTTTAATGGATTGCCTCACTCATCAAGTTTCTGACATATTGTCACCACGTCAACATGGCTTTCGGAAAGGATTCTCTACTATGACTAACATTCTCCATTTAACAACGTTAGATAATAGAGATTTTGTCAACGGACACCACACTGAAGTTATTTACACTGATTTCAGTAAGGCTTTCGACAAAGCTAATCATCAGCTATTGTTGAAAAACTAGACGTAATGGGTTTCAATAGTAACTTTCTGAGCTGGATCAAATAATATTTGTCATGTAGAACTCAATGTGTAAAATTTAATACGGCAGTTTCGGAAAAAATCAATGTAAAATCTGGAGTACTTCAGGGAAGCCACATTGGTCCAATTTTGTTCCTTCTTTTTATTAATGATTTGCCTGAAGCAGTTCAATATTGTAATGCATTGATGTATGTAGAGTAAAATTATTTTTGACTGTAAAACATCTTTGTGATCAACAACATCTACAAAATGAGCTGGATAGTTTCGACAAATGGTGTAAACTTAACTTGATGGAACTAAATTTAAAAAAATGTAAACATATGCGATTCTCTAAAGTAAAAAAGTGTGCTTACTCCTACGTTGTTGATGGCTGTACTTTGCTACCTGTTAGCGAAATAATGGATTTGGAAATATTGTAAGACAAAAAACTTAACTTTATTCAACATATAACGATGACTGTTAATAAATCCCGCAGTTTTCTGGCTTTTATTAAAAGATGGGCAAAGGAATTCAACGATCCCTTAACCACAAAAAGTCTTTTTACTTCGCTCGTCAGACCAATTTTGAAATACGGCAGCATTATTTGGGACACGATCTATAATATTCATAATGATCGTATCGAATCAGTGCAAAAACAATTTCTTATTTTCTGCTTAAGAAGTGAATATAGAGGATGTCTGGTATTACCTTCATGTTCAGCAAGACTAGCTGAAATAAAAGCCGGCGAATGATGCTAAATATATCTTTAATGGTCAATCTTATAAACGGTACACAGAAAAAATTATTTTTCCAATTCAAATAAAAAATTTGTAGAATCAAACAATTTTTTGTCTAAAATCGGTCCTACAAACAAATTCGCATATTCAAACAATTTATTTGCATTTTGTTTATTGAAAAAAAACGCCGATTTTTTCAAACAAATAATTTTACAGAATCAAACAAAAAGTTTACTAAAATTCATATAAATTTCAAACAAATATTTTTGCTGAATCAAACAAAAAAGTTTTGGCACAAGCAATGACGCGCACACAAGCAAGCACTGTTGGCAGAGCGGCCCGGCTGGCTTTGAGACGCATTTTTTTGTTGGAATAATTTTTGAACGAAGTCATATTTATACTCACATTGTTTTTCTTTATCACTCACTGTTGCTTTATCCTTTCCTTTGCTAATGAAGAAGAAATGTAACCAAAAACGGCGGCAGACCGACTCGATACGTTTTCCGCCATCATTCTATTTTTGTATTTGATGTATTTAAACAAACTGTTTGAAAAAATTGAATACGGGATTTTGTTTTTTTTTTTACCAACTTTGAAACCAACCAAAAATTTATTTTGTTTCTTATAATGTGTTTTTTCTGTTGTTTAAAAAAATGAAACGTTTTTTTACCTGCTATTGCTTTTGTTGTTTTTTTTTACTACAAACCTCGTCACGCTATTTTATCATTTTTCTTATTGCTGTACTTTTTTAAAGCGTCCAAAAATAGAATGCATGTGTTTTTTGTTGTAGTTCTTATATTTATCATAAAGAATTGTTGCTTACAATCAACAAAAAAATGCAAAAAGACGACAACATTAAAGAGCGTTAAATATTTCATACAAAAACAATGAAAACTTCAAACCAATAGCGCGTTTATTAAATTTTTGAATAGTTGTCCACAGTTTTGTTGGTTAAATAAAAATCAAACAAAAATATTGATTGAATCAGTAAAAAAATTTGTAGAAATCAAAAAAATTTTCAAACAAGCGTTTGTTTGAAAATAATTCGGCAATAATTTTTTCTGTGTAGTATACATTCCGAATTTTTATTGAGTAACGTAACTTTTAATATTTCTCAACGTTCACTTCGTTTTTCAACCCTCTTTATGTCAGGACATGCCGAACAAACTTTGCGATGTCAGATCCAATAAGAAAATTATGCAGCTGTTTCAATGAAATGTATAACTTTATCGACTTTTCTCTGAACATTAATATTAATAAAAAAGCAATATCATATTATATTTAAATCAATAATGTTTATTCTAATCTTTCTTTCTTTGCTTAAATAAATAAATTATTATGTTAATACATTAAAATAGTTTGTAAGGAATTTGTCCATAGACTTAAATTAAATAAATAAAATAAATAAGCAGCTTGTGATCGGTTCAGTAGGATCACAGCTTTGAATCAAAAACTAATATTAATGGTGAAACAATGCACGGAAAGATATAAGATTTTGCAAAAATTCGTTTTATTCCACCGAAAATCCCACTGTGAAATTTCGTGAAGATTGACCTATAATTCACCCTAGGCCCCATATAAACCCTACTCCCTGAAAAGAGTTTTATACGGCTAAAACTGTAATTAATAATGCTATCATAACAAAAATTTGGCACCTCACAGCTTTATAGAACTAGAAAAAACTCTGTGAAAATTCGTGAAGATTGGTCCATAATTTACCCTAGGCACCATATAAATAAACCCTACTCCCGGAAAACAGTTTTTTATTCCTAAAACCATAATAAATAATGCTATCAGAATAAAATTAAATACTTCACAGTTGTATAGGAATTAAAACTACACTTTTAAATTTCTTGATGATGGGTCCATAATTAACTATAGGCCCCATATAAAGCCGACTCTGGTAAATTAAATAAATACGCCTAGATATTGCGTTAAAATTACTTCCAACTTAGCTTTATATGGCCAGAAAAAATGTAATGCAATTTTTTGATATACGATCCATAATTTACCTTAGACCCCATATTTAGCAGCCTTCTGAAATTCACTGTAAACGCTAAAACTAATTTCACCGCTGCACTATAGAAAATTTACCCCCTTTTTTGGCCAAAATTAATTACAGCCAAACGGGTGGACCGATTTAAACCATTTTTTGGATTTGACTTTTGGTGAACTGAAGAGAGAGTGACTGGCCGAAAAAAATTTTTCATGCACTCAGAAAAAAACATAAGTAAATTTAACTAAGAAATTAACAAACAATTAGTTCTAAGAAAGGGTTTCGGGTTAGAGATTCCAGCATCCAAGATTTTTTTAGATCTTTAATAGATAATCTGATTTTCTAAACTGCTTTTTTAAATTTTTTCGAGTGAACACTTACCTTTCAAGTATAACAGTAGAAATTAATATTACCAATTTAATGAAGTAACAAGCAAGGTCATGTTTAAAAAGAATTTTATTCAACAATTTTATTTTCGAGTTCCAAACCGTCAACTAAAGCTGAAGGTCCACACCATGCGTTTATGCGTCTGTCTTTTTTATGCATTTGACAAAAAAGTTGAATCAGTGTTATTGCATGTGACAAGTTACACACCAAAATGCAGAGAATGCATACACGCCTCAACGCATGAAAGAAGGTTTACTTTCTACTTTTGTATCCGTCGCATGTGTGCTGAAAAAAAAGTCAGCTGTTATTGATGGGCATAGATGACAAATATATATATATATAATATATTTTATTTTCAATGTTATCGATAAATATATTTGTGTGGTGGATTACTTTTTACCATTTTTTGCATTAAAAAAGGTTTTTAATAAGAGAAAAAGCTTTCTTAATTAATATTGTATAAACTTTAAAGAATACAATACATTAAAATTAATTTTTAGCACAATTTTAAAACGAACAAAATTTGCCATTCTAGTTATCGATTACTTTTATCTTCTGAGTCTCATCTTTGTTGTGTTTATTATTTTTTTTAGCAAATGCAATGAATTGGAAACTTATTGATACCGTGAAAAATCAGGAATATTTTTATAATAAAAGCTTACTCCTCTATGAATTATATTAAATAAATTCTATTAAAATATCAATTACACTTTCCATTTTTTGCAAAATAGTTTTTAATTGTTAAACATTTTAGCACAACAGCTGAAGAAAAAAACAATTTGGCGCATAAAACGCATTGCATGTAACTTGAATTTATAAACGCATAAAATGCACAAAAAGTATCATACGCATCTACGCATGAACGCATGGTGTGGACCTTCAGTTTAAATGTAATATACATTGGTTCAAAATGCCAGCGCTCTCTTTTTCTTCATCTTCGCTTTCGGGATTTTCTGATTTTATTTTCATATCTTATATTGCAATATTGATCTTTTGAAAAGTCGTTCTCTAAAAGAAAGGCTAGTCCTTCATCAGCAGGAAGCTTAGTTGGCGTTGCTTTTGAAATTATTTTCCGTATTTTCGAAGCTCTAGTTGGAGTACTGACAGTTCGTTTTAAAACCACTGCTAAATCTTATTGGTTACATTTACGAGAAGATGCAGTTGCAGCAAGAATTATGGGTTCCACTTCATTATTATGATCTTAAGAGATGTCTGCTGCAACTCATCGTTGAGTTCTCTCAGATTTTTGGCAAAAAAGTATTTGCGGTCGTCCAGGTTTCGATTTAATGGAGGCACACTGCGTTTCATGTTTTCTGATCGAAGTACTGGATTAAAGCCAAGCAGCATGTTGTTTTTCAAAAACTTTCAAATATCTGGAATTATAACGCCATTTTATATTCATATTTGAACAAAATAATCGTGAATGCTCTTTTAAATACTGTTTGAAGTTTACGGAACAACCACTCTCAAACATGTAGGGCAAGAAATGGGCGTAAACGGCGCCTCTGTTGTCAATTTCGTTAATTTTTTTCTCTAGCCATATATTAAATAATTCTGAATTTGGCGCGAAGTAGTTAGTTGCCTGAAAAATTTATTTTTTTTTTAACTCGCAAAAAATTCGCAGATGAAATATTTTTAATTTGGAAGATAATTGATTGAACTATTATGATATTATGTCTAACAAGTGCAATAATTTTTTTTGTAAGTCTATATAAAAATCTAGTTTATAATTCCATTAGTTCATTTTAAGGTCACTTTAATTTTTGCAATTTATCGATTTTATAGATGAGTTTACCAACATTTTGCAATAGACAGTAAAAATACTAACCGTCGCACTATGCTTCGTTCCCATATAACGAAGGGACAAAAATAGAAGGAGTGGTCAGATATTTTTGAAATTTATTACACTAGCATAAAAAAGCTTAGATAAGAAAAATTAGAATTTTTGGAAAAATCGGCCCAAGGACACGCCTACCTCCCATGTGTCCTGAAATTGAAAAATGTAATTTTAGCTTCAATAATGCCCACAAAATTACAAAAAGTGGTCATGCTGATACAAATGCAACTTGCAACGTGTGTGTAAATTTTTATTTAAATCGGGCTAAGGACTCAAGGTCCTGCTATATATCCTCTTTTTTAAAAACGCTATCACTACTACAAAAATTGTCCGATCGTAATAAATTTTGATATGTAAGTTGATCTTTGCAAGATATATATTTGTGCCAAATTTGGGTAAAATCGGATTATCAATGTGGAAAATACAAAAACATCATTAATTGAAAAAAAGGCTAAAACGGTTAAAATGCTCTTGCAAAAACAAAACTTTAAGGATATTGGAAAGATAACATAAATGAAAAAATTAAAGAGGAAAACTAGCAATGTTAACGTCATTAAAAAATGATGAAACAATCATATCGCATTTGATCCATCAAAATTTTTATTTTTCCACTTTCCGCTGTAAAAATATATTGCCTACTTTTTGGTAATGAAATGGTTGGTTTAAAAATTCTTTTTCATATGCTTTTAATATTAAATTTAAAATTGTTTTGCTTCTATTGAACATTTTGAGTTAATACCCTCCTGTTGATTAAGTGCGATATATTTCCATAAACAAATTCAAATTTGGATTTTGAAACACTGCCACTGGAGCATAGAGCGCCAAAATTTCATCATTTTTTAAAAATTATAATAGCTTAACTTAATAATTTTTTTTATCACTCCTAAAATAAAAAACGTTAAAAAAACATAAAAAGACAAACTTATAACAAAGCATCATCGCTACTTGATTCTTCCCAAAACCAATTTTCGCTTAACAAAGAACTCATCTCATCTCGTCTTCTCTTATCTCATCTTCGATTTCAACATTTTCTCCAAGAATATATTTTCCAATTTTAGCATCTATTATTTTATTTTTAATCTTAATGTTTCTCTTTGATGATAATACGGGATCTGAAGACAACAACAAATATGTCATTAAATTAAAAACACCGAAGGTTTTTAAAAACTTAGCTCGAGTTATTTTTTTATGGTCCACTGAACTTTTTAATTTTTTTAAATGTGTTTGGAATGTGTAAAGAAAAACTATTTAATGTTTTTAGAACATTTTAATACTTTAAAAACACGTTTTAAAGGTTTTCAATAAGAATATTTAAAACAGAGACTTAAATGACTCCTAAAAATAGGAGTCCAAAAATGGGAGTCATTTAATCCCAAAAATTGGAGATAGAGGGTTAGATAATATGTTAAGCTCAAAAGTAGATTTATTACATTTTTTCGAATTATTTCATACGACTTTGCTGAAACACAATTTGATAATAATATATGATAATTTACAACTTTACTGTTTTTATGCTTATATCACACGAACTTACAACCCCTAGTGAAATTCGATGCAGAAAATTGTTGTAGAATATTTTAACCCTTTAAACGTACGTGTTAGTGGTGTTCTATGAAATGACCCCTAAAAACGGCTGATAGATGGTTAATTAGTTCTATGAAAAGAACCGTCATTAAATTTTATTAAAATTATCTATTAACCTTATTTAGCTCAGAATTAGTTAAAATTTATTTGAGATACCTTATTATCTTTCAAAAAATCTGTATTTAAAAACAATTTGAGACAAAAATTTTTTTTTGATTTTTGTCTATGGGTCGAAGCATAGTGCGTCGGCATTATTTCGCCTTTTTTAATTTTTCAAACATATAAATTTTTGTATCACAAAATTCACTGTACTTGAGGGTTTTCTGATAACTGGCTTAGAAATCGTTATCAAAACACCTGTTAAAGTAACAGAAATTACATTTTTGGAAAAATTTATAAAGCTATGTTTACTTTGTTATATTTTTTATTATATTAAAGCAAAAAAAATTAACTTTGCATAAATTCAAATTTTTACTTTTGGCCAAAAAAGGGGAAAATTTCTTATAGTGCGTTGTATGGAAATTTATTGGAGCACATGTTTATTAATTTATGTCTATTTATCACTCTGCAAAATTTTGGGATGACTGGTTCATAACTAACCATGGCTCCAATATAAATCCCCCTACTGAAAGTCATTTAAGTTCAGCTTAAACTGTTACGAATCATGATATTTTACTCAAGTTAGTTAAAATTGCTAAAAAAAAAAAGCATAAAGCTTTCTGATTGTCGGTCAATAATTTAATATAGGTCTAAACCGCAACCAATTTTAATGCTAATGACTGTTTTTATAAAGATAATCGATAATAATAAATGGATATCAGATAGATATCACTTCTGAAATAATTGAATTGTTGGTGGAGGGAATCAACATTTGTTTAATGAATCTATGCACAAAGTGTGTCCCCAAAAAATGTTTTTTAATTTAAAAGCATCTAAGGTAAAGTTTTTTCGAGATTTTTTTTATATTTTTCAGCAGAGGTTAAGAGGTCGCTCAAGTCGAATGTTTGCAAAAAATCGGGTTTGTGGGTTTTCCTTTAAGTTTTCTTTATAACCTTGTCAAAAATCACGATTTTGTTCTCTTTAAAAAAAATAATTTAAAGGAAAAATAGCCAAACTTTATTTTAGTAAGCAAAAACTATAAGTTTTTAAAAAAAAATGCTCATTTTGGCCCCTACATTAAAATTTTTCGTATTTTTAACATACATTGTGTTTATAACTCTTTATAACTTTAAATTCTTTTATGAAAATCATATGAACTAACAACGCAGTTTAAAAGATAAATTTATTCTTAATAGTTTAGAAACAACTATTTTTGAATTTTCTTTTACCATTTCTGAGTTATAACGGTTTTAAACTTTGTACCCAGTTTATGATATTGTTACTTATATCCAACAAACAAATAAAAATTAAACGTTCTGTTTGGCTTTGCTTAAAAAATCATTTATTAGGTTTCCACCTGAAAATCAGTTTCAGAACTGACATTGATGTAATTGCTAGCCATTACCAATATGTCAAGATTTGAGCAATTTTATTAAAGGTCTTCTTGAAGAAATGCAAAAAGAATACTATAAACCATTGCTTCATCTGAGTCTTATATTGGTGGGTAATAGATCAAAGCTCTATCCAACAGTAAAAGATTCAAAAGCTATAAATTAGGCTTGCTGAATGAAGAAAATTATATATTCTTTAAATCTAACATTGACAATTAAGAAATTGATGCCTTGCTGGAAAAATTGGAACCTCTGTCTGTATCCTCGATATGCTCCTCTCAATTATCTTAGTATATTAAAGCAGTTGGGTAACTACAAAATTATTAATGTAGCAGTTGCACGCGCCACGTGTAACATTTTTCTAGGTCATCAGTGGTACTTTACCCCAAAATTGACAACCTTAGCCTTTTTTTTTTTTTTTTGATGAACATATCGACACCAAAACTTTGAGTTGAATGGCTAAAAATCTACATACGCCAAGTAGCGAGAACGATGTAGCAAATTTTAATAAAAGACAATCTCATAAATAAAGAAATTCAAGGATTAATTTCCAAAACCAATCTTAATTTTTTTTTTGAAGTATGCAATATTTCAATTGATTTTTTAAAAACAGATCCAGAAAATTGGGAAGCCAACAAGTCATTTGAAGATGCAAAGAACAAAGCTCAAAGTTTACAAGTAGTAAATGATGTGGCAGGACGGATGTGGCTTTCGCTAACACTTACTTCAATGTCACAACTTCTGAAACTGATTTTCAGAATTTATTGCAGGGCATATACCACGTCGTAAGAACCCCAATAAATGATTTTTAAACAAAGCAAAACAGAACGTTTGATTTTAGTTTGTTTGTTGGGTATGAGTAATGATATCATAAAGTGGGTACAAAGCTGAAAACCGGAATAGCTCAGGAACGGTGTGAGCAAATTCAAAAATATTTATTTCTTAATTATTTAGAATAAATTGATCTTTCAAACTGCATTGTTGTTTTGTTTCATTTTCATAAAGACTTTAAAGGTAATTAAGCGTTATTTACAAAATTTATGGAACAATTACGATAAATTGTAATGTAGTGTGCCTAAATGAGCAAAGGCATTGCAAAAACTTATAGTTCTTGCACACAAAAATAAAGTTTGGATATTTTTCTTTTAAATGTTTTTCTAAAAAGTAAAGAAACTCGTGGTTTTTACTAAGTTATGCAGAAAACAAAAACAAGGCCGGCGAACCCGATTTTTGGCAAAATTTTACTTGGAGACCTCGTAACCTCTTCCGGAAAATCTAAAAAATACTTTACCCTATTTACCCTATTTAAAATGAAAGTTTTCGGACTCGTATAGCACATATAGCTCATTTACTCCAACATCGTCATAACTCAAAAAATGAAATTTTATAGTTAGTTAAGCAGAATCTTTCGCTATGTTTTTATACGCTTCACCGAAGGTAAGAGGGTATATATAACTTTGTCATTCCGTTTGTATGTTCCGCAATATTGATCCTATACACTATAAAGTATATATATTCTGGGTCCTTATGAAAAGCGAAGTTCAAATCCGGTTGTCCGTCTGTCCGTGTGTATGTTGAAATGGGTTTTCCGAAAACCCCAGAAATGTCGTGGACTAGGTTGATGTATTTTTTTGTCACATATACTCCGTTTAAGTTTGCTATTGAAATTCAGACAGATCGGTCCAAAAATGACGGAGATATGAGCAAAAAACCACGACTACCTCTAAATTTTTCCAAAAATCCCTTGTTGTTGTTGTATTTTTTTTTATTTCTGTATATCTTGAGAACGGCAAGATCCAAAGTTTCCAAATAAGGTACACACATTTAAGTTGCCAATACCATCCTGCAAAATGTGGGCGGGATTTTAGAAGTGGGCGTGGTACCTCCCGTACAAAAAAAATTAAAAATTGTATAAAACACTAAATTTTAGGGCTGCTATATGTCCTATGGATATGACTTATAAACCAAAATATCGGAAATTTTTAGTAGAACATATTGTATAAAAAACTCGGGAAAATCGGTTCAGATACAAAAAAGTTATGACCAAAATTAAATTTTATATAAAAACCTAAATTTTAGGGCTGCCTATGTGTATGACTTATATTCCAAAATGTCGGAAATTTGAAATTTGAGTTATAACCGAAATACTGGGGTCTAATCACCGCATACGATATCGAGCAAAATTCATCGAAATTATTTATTTTGGTATCTTGAAACTCGATATCGAATGGAATGTATTAAATTTGAAATAATAGCATTCGACATCGAGTAACTCGACATAACATTTATCGAGTTTTCATTCGATACGCCAGTGTCTATCTTATGCAAAAAATTCAATAGTTTATTCGATACGATAGTATCGAATGTGGTGATTAGACCCCTGAATTCCCGAAAATTACTCTTTTTATACCCTTCACCGAAGTTAAAAAAGGTATATATAACTGTAATTTCTACAATATTGATCCTACACCCTATAAAGTATATATATTCTGGGCTCTTATGAAAAGCGAAGTTCAAAACCGGTTGTCTGTTATTTAAAAAAAAATAATTTACCAGTTTTATTTAGTTTTTGTCTAGTTGCTCTGTATTCTGCTCGCACAATGGTGAAGGGTATATAAGATTCGGCACAGCCGAATATAGCACTCTTACTTGTTCTTTATTATGTGTATAAAATTTATCTTTATGTCTCTTACACTTTTCCCGTTTGAGGATAAAGTGTCGTTCCTTTATATCGAAATTTTTTTTTTTTTTTGAGTTATGAGCGATGTGTACATATCTTTAACATGAACTAACAATAAATAATCAAATCTTATTCCAATTCTTTATTTTATGTCTTGGCGCTAACGGACGAAAACTTGTCTCTTCACTGTTTCTGTCCACATGTATGGGTGTTTAGCACTCTTCTATCCCGATATGGTCTGACGTATATTTTCTCTTTAGCCGGGTGTGGCCATAATCGACCTTAAAGGTTTATGTTGAATTCATGCCTTCTTAAATATTTTACCAAATATTTCGTTTTCATAGTCTTAACTAATAGCACATTAAGATCCTTGTGAATATTCGAGTTTTTAACATATCAGGTGCCGCTTTTATCAATCGTAGAAATTTATTTTGGTGCCTTTGAATTTTTTTAGCACCAGATTGGCTTTAAGATAGAGTTATAATGAACAAGTTTTCAATCGGGACTAAGGACAGTGTTTCTTCCAATATTACAATGAATTTGAATAGGTTTTTGGTTTAATTTGGGTGTCCCTATTTCGCTATTGTATGAACTAGATATGCAACAAGATATTTTAAATACAAATGTTTAGGTATTATTTGGTTATTGGTTTAAAAAGAGGAGCATAATTTCATATGCAAAGTGACTGTTATATGCACACATTTTTGCTTTAACATTGATTTTTTTTAACCTTAAATAATCCCATAATCATAATTTGCACTCCAATTGAGTTTAAATTTCAGGCAATCGTTGTTATTAATTCATATTGCAGCCATTTAGGGACTTATCTTAAAGCAACAACAAAATTTCAAAATATGTTTGACTTTGTTCTTGCTTTCAATGTATTTTTTACCGTTGCGTTGCATTTTTCATAATTATGGCCTACAAGTTCACAAAAATTCCCTCCGATCAAAAATGGCAACATGATTAAACAAATTCAAACGCCGATGACACCTTGTTGTCACTAATTTTTATGTTTTTTTTCCTTTAAAAAAATGGGAAGTCTAGTTGCGCCTTTTTGCATTTTAGGGGCCGATATATAAGTTTGTCATTCCGTAATTTCTTCAATTAAATTAAATTGAATAAGTTACATATATTTAGGGTCTTTATAATGAGCAAAGTTTATTTGACAATGTCCTTCTAACCGTTTGTCTGTCGGAATGGGGTTTCCAGAAACCCCCGATACGATCGGTCACAAATGGCTGAGTTATAAGCAATAGGCTCATAATTTTACCCATAAATCCATTGTTGTTGTTGCTTATTTTTTCAGTTTATCTAGAGCAAGGCAAGGGCTATAATTTTCAAATAAGATACGAACGTGGCTCAAAACGGATATATTTATATCTTAAGAGCGATGGAAAAGGAATAATTTTCCAAATTTAGTAAATATAGCTGGGCTACCAATACACAACATCTCTAAAAAATGGGTGAGATTGGATAAATTGGGGTGACATCTACCGCGTAAAGACATTAAGGGTATTCACGTCACAAGTTGCACCCTTGCAAAAAAGCAAAAGTGCAAAAACATAACAACAACCACAAAGACAATTATTTACGCACAACTAATTGTCTGTGTGGTTGTTGTTATATTTTTGCACTTTTGCTTTTTTGCAAGGGTGCAACTTGGGAAGTGAATATCCTTATTATATATTTAAATACATGTCAAGAATGGCCACAACCAAAGTTTCGAAATAAGGTACGGACCTGTTGGTTATCAATGCACAATATGCGATATAATGTGTGCGGGATTGGTGAAGTGGGCGTGAAACAACATCGATTTTCTTATATCTTAGCAACGGTATTTTTTCTCATCGCACCGTGGTAAGGGGTATATAAGATTCGGCTAGCACTCTTACTTGTTTTTTTTTACTAAATTTATTCTGTTTGATTTTAATTTTCTATTTTCTTTTTCTAAAATAATAATAATATGATGGCAGCACCATCAGCAAATATTTAAATTTCTTGCCTTCTTAATTCTTTATTATGTTGTTAACAAACACACAAAATATTTGTTTTATTTATTTTTTTTTTTTTTTTTTGTTCTAACTTTAATTTAAATAAACAAGAAACTCTTTCACCAACAATTTATTAAGAAAATCTAAAAGGTTCAACAATTTTCCTAAAATTATGTATATATGCTTACAGTGTGTGGCAAAACAAATCCATCAAATAGTTATTTTAATATAACTTTGGATAAGTTGAGACACAATTTAATAAAGCTAATTAATATTGTTTTAAGACTAATGAAATAATTATACAAATTACAATTACAAATTATATTATAACTTAATTTACCGGGCAATAGTTACGTCCACCTTCAGTCCGTTGTTTTAGAATTGCCCAATTTTTTAAAACCTTTTCTTTAGCTTCACTTCAGAAAATCAAATCTTGTAACGTTAATTTTACCGCCTTTTACTCAATGCAAATGGATGAAACTTTGCAGGCATGCATATTCCCGATGACAATACACGAATACATGGGCGTTGCCAGGATAAAATCTAGAGGGAGGGCAACATTTTTTTTAAATGTTCTTTTTTAAGAAAAGCGTTTCTTTCAGCACAATCTGTCACTGAGCCCCGTTGATTAAAACAGCCAAAATTCCTTATCAAAAAGCTGTTGGAGTGGATCTTGAATTAAAATTTCCAAGAATTCAGTTTTTACCTGCAAAAAGGAAAAAAAAATTATTCCTGCAGGAAGTTTGCGTAAATTGTTCTTAAAACACTTATCCCGTGACCTTTAAACATAATATCATAATAGAAAGAAGAATTTGTGTTAGGTGAAAACACGACATATTAACATAAGAGTAGCTAGACTGTTAATCTAAGGTGGGCAAGTGCCCTTCTCAAATATACAAAATAATTTTTTATTAAAACAAAATTAAAAAATATGTGTATCACAAAAATTCAGTCTGCAATTAATGTAACAAAAACCAAAGTATTTAGAAAATTTAAGGTAATTCGTGTTTTCGAGTTTAAAAAACATAATTCTATTAAAATCAATTTTTTATTGAACATATTATTGTAACGTTATTTTTCTATTTTTTTTAATAAAATTTTTTTTATACTTTTTCTGAAGAATTTTCTATTTGACCATTTCATTTTCAATACCTAAAAGCGGTGAATTGGAACATTGCACTGCGTCACCATGTTTTAATTCTAAACACAGATGAGAAAGTTCTTTCTAAACTAATAGGAAGGCTTATTGCCACTTGTAATAGTTTGTTAATGTTTGGATATATGTATATTCTTTAACAATTTCGGATTTAAGCATATCAAAGTGTAATATTTTTTCGCTGGATATGTTTTAAAACATATTTTCAAGTTCTCGTGCTTCGGCTTTCATAGAATCGCAATCAATTTGCAAAACGGTTTTGTAATTAAAAATTAATTCGTCAGCGCCTCCCAAATCGAATTGAAAGAAATTGTTTGCCGCTTTAGCTAATGGAAGGTTTTCGAATCTGAATTCGATATTATAAATTATTGTATTAATTACTGGATAATACATATTTTACTTCCAATAACCAACTGAAGGAATATCATCAGGCAGATCCAGAAATTTGCTTTAACCTTAGGTTGATTCTACCTTATGATATATATTTTTCCTTTGAAAAGTTTTCAATATCTCTCCGAATTTCATCAAACTTATTACGATTCTCTTTAAATGTATCAATGGTAGCGGTAGTAGTGAGTGTGCTATTTTTATGCACACCACTATTTAGTTTGTAATTTAATAACATTGTTTAGTTTAAGTATTTTTGTTTTATTATTATTGTAATTTAAGTTTTCTTCATTTTTATTTAAAATTAAAAGCAACATCAGCATTCCCACGGTTTGAATCATTTAACCTTCATAAGGTCTTCGGGGCAAATCTGACCCATTTTAAAATAAAAGTTAAATTTTTTCTAAGAGTTTGTGAGTTATATTTTTCATACTTTATGACTTTTATTTCATTTTAAATGCCAACAACGACGTTAGGTTGGTTCTCAGAAAAAAATATTGGCGGAAAAAATATTTATAAAATTTTTTGCACTTAAGGTCTTTGGGTCATATTTGGACCTGCAGTAAAATTCTTGAGTTTTCGTTAGAAATTTTCAGTTGTTATTTATTTTTTTTTTCCTCCTGTGATATAAGTTATTTTGAAGTTTACTAATAATAAAGGTAAATGTGTATTTGGTATAGATTGGGCTGAAGTTGGCGACACCAAAATTTGGCATTTATTGGCTCTCTAGTTAGCTGAATTGTATATATACAAAATGAACTTTGCCTGAAATAAGCAAATGTGTGCATATAGTTCTTGATTTGACAGTTGGTTTGAAATGTCACAGTATGACTGCAGACAATGGATTAACATCGGTCTAATTGGGACAAGATTTGTTAGAAAATCAAATAAATTAATATGAACTATATGTAAAAACAAAATTGAATTGCCACGAGAGCTTTTGGCAACTAAAGGCTATCATTAACATCAGCTAAACATGGCTAGAACGAAAACTGTTTTGCCAAACATCGATTTTCTTAGAAAATTTAGGTTTTCAATTTGCCGCTCCCTATATCAAGCAGCCAAAAACATTACCCAAATACTAATTTTCACAAAAATTGCAAACATGTGCATGTAGAACATGAGCAGGTACACCACCCGCCATCTTCAACCAAAACCTAAGAAAAAATATGTTAACCAGTCAAAAATAAGTCGTTGCCAATTATGTCACAAAGCAGATACAACCACTTTATTTTAAATGTACTTTTTTATTCGCAATAAATGTTAACAATAACTAAAGCTTCCATATACTGAATAAAGCTAGAGATAATATATCAACTTTTAAAACATAACTAATAGGAAAAAGGGAGTTTTTATATAAAATTTTCTATTTGGGTCAAATTTGACTCGAAGACCGTTAACGTCAGCAAATTTGAAGACCCTATGAAGGTTAAGTTCAATTAATGTAAAAAATCAAATTGGATAAATGCTGATGATAGGTTAAAATTTTGTTTATAAGCCAGTTATTAATTTTAATAAAGGAAGAATTTTTAAAGTCACAATTGATATGTCAAAAAATTCGTGCATTTTAATCTCGGCAAAAAGCGGCAAATACTTACATTTTTTAAACCACTCCGTTTTAATCTTCCACTTATCTTCCATTTGGCGACACACTTATTACAATTTCCAAGTGTCGAATTTCCCGTTTCCGGAAATTTGTTCAAAAGGTTTATCGTTTGCAGACCAAAATTGATGATAAAAAACATTCACAATGAAATCAAGTTTCTTAATTAAAGTCATTATTCTAAGACCGTAAAACTAGTTAAATTTATTGGTTTTTTGTTAACTTTATTTAGCTCTTCATTTTATGTAAATGGCAATCACCAAGTAGGATTATTGTATTCGCCAGGCTACGCCAATGCATATTTAATAATAATTAATGGTGATAATGTGTTTAAAAAAGTGTAGTTACCTCAAAGGAAAGGTAATGGACACAAAAGTAGATGCGACTGAATTGTGCAGGTAGCGGCTAATTCTCTCTGGTTCTATTACTTAATATTTATTATTTATTAATTTATTTATTTATTTTCTAAAGTCTATGGACAAATCCTTACAGACTATTACAAATTGTAAATTTTAGTAAATATAAAAATACAAGCTTAAGTAATTACATATATTCAAAACGATTAGTTTAGAGAATTTAAATATGATATTATACACTCTTTATGATTTTAATGTTTTTGTTAAAGTCAATATATTGATATAACTTATTGAAATCATCACAGACTCTACGAAATGGATCAACCTGAGTGAAGTTGGTAGCATAATATTTAATACTCAGAATGGTATAATGTCTTGGTAGACGAACAGGTACGTTAAGGTTAATTTTTCCCAGAAGGTATTGAGAATTGACGCTTCCGTTTATTAGCTTAAGTAGAAAAAGGTTAAATAGGATGGTTACCTAACGTGACGGTCCCAACCCAATCTTGACTCAATTTTGTTAGAGTGAACTGAGTACTGTGGATCCCATATCACCGATCCATATTCAAGAATCAGTCGAACCAAAGTAGTAAGCAGTTGCTTGGTAACATAAGGATCTGAAAACTCTTTGGACCACCTTTTTATTAATCCAAAGACACCATTAGCTTTGTTAGTAGTTAACGTTATGTGATTCTTGAAATCCAACTTTCTGTCAAAATGTACTCCTAAATCATTGATGGAATCAATCAATTCAAGTAAAGAAGCATTCATTATTATTATTTGGTGACGTTCTTGAGAATATCATGTATTTACATTTTTTTTTACATTTAGTTCCATTAAGTTATCAGTACACCAAGGTGTCAAGGAATTAATATTATCTTGCAGAAGGAGATCTATCATAACAACATGGTTCACTTTTGACAGTGTGACAATATCTGGGTCACACTGTACACATGTGTAAAGTTTATAGATATACATATGTATGTATGTGTTTATAAAAAACATTTTCTTGCTAAGATTATTATGAATTTATTCTTATAATATTCAGCATTACCATACATAATCTACCCCAAAATATAAAATAATAAATAGAAAATATTATTCACACATTTTTTTACACTTCTCTAAGAGTAATAAATAATACAAGAAACCATAATATCAAACTAAACAATAGAGAGAGCATATAAAAATGACTACAACAAGGCAAATGAAATTCTGTTTTATAAGTTTTAATAAATTCCTGTAAAGGATGTTTTCATAAGAGCGTCTAACATCTTATATTAAGCAAGAAAAAAATACTTTATTTGGCTTTATTGAATATTAAAAATCAGAACATTTACAGGAGTAAACTTTATATTTTATCAGTGACACATTACCCAATAAAAAACTGAGCAGGTTTGTAAGGAAGAAAAGTAAGAGTTTGGCTTACTATTTCGCAGTAAAGGAATGCGGTGACACTTGAAATTTTATTTTTTTTTTATAAAACTTGTTAAGAGTTCCTTCACTTACTTGTCTGCATCTCTATATGCCTTATTGCGTGGCGCACTTTATTAACCTCACACCCATTAAAGTGTAATACAAAAGTGGGTTTTATATAAGAGATATGGTAAATTATAAAATGCACCACTTTTAACCTGAATATCATTCATCGTTTTAGTTTCAGGCTTATTGAAGTACTTTGCGAGACAAGAATTTATATAGAATCTATGGTAAATTATTAGCCCATCATGATTATTGACCGATTATTAGAAAATTAAAATCAAATACTTTCTGGTCTTACACGTGGAATGGCAAACTTAATATACCCTCATTTAATACTCGTGTTGATGGAGGGACAAATGAAATATACAGAACAATAAATTAGATCTATAAAGAGAAATTCCAAAGCATGTATGCTTTTATGTATCTGATAAATGACCAGGACGACCATATGTTACGTAACGAATAACATTTTTCTTTATTTTATTTTATTTAATTTTTTTTTTTTTTTTTTTTTTTTTTTTGTTGGCATGAGTTATGTTGACCAGAATTTGCTTAAGACTTGTTAGCTCAAGATTTTGTGGTTAAAAAAAATTTTAATTTCTTATGGAATATTTTTGGATAAAGATTGTTAAAAAATAAAAAAAATTGTCCAACTTTGCTTAATATCTTCCATTTTTTTAGTCGTTTTAGTTAATTTATTTTTTTTTTTTTTATTTTTAATCAGGCTTTTTTTCTATTCATTTTCAACACATATCAATCAAGACAAAAAAAATTAATCAAATTATACCCTTCACCTGGGGTCACGAACGAACGTTCGTACGCTTTTGATGTACAAATAATATAGGAAACAAAACTTTTCCTAGCATTTTTTTGCGATTCGATAGCTACCCAAATGTTTAGTACAAAAGATGGATTTCATCGAGTTTAAGTTTTCATAATAAGAGTTATAAACGTGTGGTCACGAACGTACTCAAAATAGAAGTCAACTTCGGCTGACAGTAGTGAAATGTTAAAATCTGCGCAATGGAACGGAATATACAAAAGTGATTAATTTATTTTAAAAGTGCATTAATGTAGGTCTCCATCCAGTTTTTACAACATAAAATATCTCTCTTGGTTTTTATTTAATTGGCTTATGTACCGGTCGCGAACGTATGATTTTTCCATATGTTTTTTTATTATTATCACCATGCATTTTACCATAAATGTCTTCAAATTTCCTTAACAAAAAAACTTAATACGCCTTTTACAATTGATTGTAATGGAGAGATTATGAAGAAAGAGTGTAAACATAACATATTTTTTGCATGTAAAATAAGTATTTAAAAATGTCTTTAGAAGTAGAAAATACAGGAAGTTATAAAATTTTCCAGTTTTCAGCTCAATTTTCTCAACTAAAACAGCTCAGATATGCTAGGAACCCATTCTTTTATAAGAGCATAGACTTTTTTTCTAATAATAAACAATAAAAGACGATGATAATCAATATTTTATTTTTTCATCCTGGTAGACCATTCTGGGGAAATGCCCATATACAAGTTTGTCATTCCGTTTGTAATTTCTACTATATTGATCTAAGACCCTATAAAGTATATGGAGAGTTCAAAGCTGAACCGAACCAAGTCATAAAATTAAATGCATATATGTATTTCAAAACTGGTGTGAAATTCTTCGCAAATTTTAACCCTATCGAGTTCGGTAACGGACTTAATCAAAAAGTTTTTCGTTCTAAAGGTAACGGTAATAAACCCATGTCAATGGCTCCAGAAATTAATGACAATTCACTTACTCAAACTCAAAATATTATCGAATTTTCATTTTTGACGTGCTTCGCTTCAGCTCTGAGCCCTCCATATATATTCTGGGTCCTTATCAGAGAACGGCTTTGTGCAATTGCAAAAAATCGCATTAAATGAACAGCAACAAATAAACTCACTTGCGGTCATACAATCAAACTTGCGCAACCGCAAATATTCGCTGCTGGTTTGCAGTCATTCAAATAATGCACATCGTGCTTTGTTATTTATACCATCGTTAGCTTCGTTTTTTAATAAAGATGTTTGTGTGTTCGGTGCGGCAATGATTGTTTTGGTAAAGAAAAAAAAATACAACAAAAAAGCCAGAAATCAAGCAATCATTACTCATGTATTCATTCGGCATTAACTATGTAGTACAAGAAAAAAAACTGAAATGAAACTAAACGCACATATGTAGGTACATACAAACAATTTCCATAGAAAAATACTTTTTATACCCTCCACCACAATTAGTTGTGAAGAGGGTATATTCAGTTTGTCATTCCGTGTGAAACTTTTTTACTATTCATCTCAGACCCTATAAAGTATATATATTCTGGGTCCTTGAGTAATTTTAAGTCGATTTAGCCATGTCCGTCTGTCTGTCCGTCTGTCTGTCCGTCTGTCCGTCTGTTGAAAACACGCTCACTTTCGAAAAACTCAAAAGAAATCAACAAACTTGGTGTCAAATTGCTTGTAGTTATCCTAAGCAGTTTGGGATTGAAATTCAGCAAAATCGGTTCAATAGGATCTGAGCTATGAATCAAAATGTGGAACCACCACCTAAAAAAAATTGATAATTTTGTTACAAAAACTAACATAAATGGTGGAAAAATGCACAGAATGATATAAGATTTCACAACAATTCGTTTTATTCAACTGGAAATCACGCTGTGAAATTTCGTGAAGATCCATCAATAATTTACCCTAGGCCCCATATAAGCCCTACTCCCGGAAAACAGTATATTAAGCCTAAAACCCTAACGAACAATGCTATCCTTGCAAATTTTGGCAAGTCACAGTTACATAGGACTAGAAATTAAACTGTTAAGTTTCGTGAAGATCGGTATATAATTTACCATAGGCCCCATATAAAACCTACTTCCGGAAAACAACTTAGTACGCCTAAAAACGTAAAAAATAATGCTATCATAACAAAATTTGGTACATCAAAGTTTTATAGAACTAAAAATAAATCTTAGAAATTTCGTGAAGATCGGTTCATAATTTACCATAGGCCCCATATAAACTTTACTACCGGAAAACAACTTAGTACGCCTAAAAACGTAAAAAATAATGCTATCATAACAAAATTTGGTACATCAAAGTTTTATTGGACAAGAAATAAAATTGTGTTATTTCGTGAAGATCGGTCCATAACTTACCCTGGCCCCATATAAACCTTACTCCCGGAAAACAGTTTAGTACGCCTAAATCCGTAAAAAATAATGCTATCATAACAAAATTTGGTACATCAAAGTTTTATAGGACAAAAAATTAAACTGTGTAATTTCGTGAAGATCGGTCCATAATTTACCCTGGGCCCCATATAAACCCTACTCCCGGAAAACAGTTTAGTGCGCCTAAAACCGTAAAAAATAACGCTAGCGTAACAAAATTTGGTACGTCACAGTTTTTTAGGACAAGAAATAACACTGTGAAATTTCGTGACGATCGGTCCATAACTTACCTTGGGCTCCATATAAACCCTACTACCGGAAAACAGTTTAGTACGCCTAAAACCGTAATTAATAATGCTATCATAACAGAAATTGGAACGTCACAGTTTTAAAGGACTAGAAATGACGCTGTGAAATTTCGTGATGATCGGTCCATAATTTACCCTAGGCCCCATATAAACTTTTCTACCGGAAAACAGTTTGGTTGCCTTAAACCATAATTAATAACAAATCGTCACAGTTTAAGATTATAATAACATCATACAGATATTACTCCTTAAACATTCGAACTGTCGGTGGAGGGTATCAAAGATTCGGCACAGCCGAATATAGCACTCTAACTTGTTTTCATCTTAAAAAGTACAGTAGTTCTGTTTGTAGGTACAATGTATTCTTGTTATTGTTGTTTTTATTGTTGTTAATTTTAACAAAGCGTCTCATCGAGTGGTTTATTGTTGTTATTGTTGTTAATGTTAACAAATCGTCTCATCGAGTGGACAATGACTACTTGAATGCAAAGGTAAAAGAATGTGTTCCTTTGAATTTACACATTTGTGTTATATTGCGTGCGCAACAAAAATGCAAATAAAGCACTTTCAGTAAAAAACGAATACACGCAAAAATCAAATGTGTACGAAACGATGTAAAAATTACCAACGTTGAACTTTGTTTTGCAAGCAAAGATTGAATGTAAATTTAAGTGTATGAATAAATCAATAAAAATAGTGATTTTGCTGTTCGCTGGTCCTTATGAGGAGAGATCTTGATTTAACCATGTCCGTCTGTCCGTTGAAATGGATTTTCTGATTTTCTGATGGGGGCCAGGTTATTATACATTTATGTTACATATGGTCCGGAATTGTTTGCTATTGAAATTCAGAAAGGTCGGTCTACAAAATGTGGGCGGGATCGGAGAAGTGGGCGATCCCAAAAAATATCAAAAATTGTATAAAAACCTGATTTTTTGGACTGTTATGTGACCTATGGATATCCCTTGCATATTAAAAGATCGGAAATCTTTAGTAAAAAATATTTTCTGAAAAACTCGTAAAAATCGGTTCAGATACGAAAAAGTTATGACCAAAATAATAATTTTTTTTAAATACCCACTTTCGGGAACCATCGATCTTTCCGAGTCCAAGACTTATAACCCAACTAACTGGCAAATTTCTTCTTAAACACGTCGGTATATAAATCTGTCAAATCGGTTAAAAAATGGCTGAGTTATAATCAAAATAATGAAATCCCAAAAATTACTCTTTTTATACCCTTCACCTCAGGTGGAAAAGGGTATATATAAGTTTATCATTCCGTTTGTAATTTATACAATATTGATCTAAGACCCTATAAAGTATATATATATTCTGGGTCCTTATGAGAAGAGAACTTGATTTAACCATGTGATGTCATTTTATATATGGGCATTTCCACGGAAAAGTCTCCTTTTTGTCATGTTACGCCATACAGAAAGATTTTAGTGTCAAAAACCTATGTTTTGTTTTGTAAATAAATATTTACAGATAAGCCCAGCATTAACAGTTTAATAGAATTTTTAAGAATTTTTTTATTTATTAAAATTAAAGTAAGGGGAAGCCATGGGCAAAAATTGATTTATATTTTCACGCAATTCAGTGGCCCATATAGATATGATTAATTTTCCTGATAACGCAATTAACCTTTAAAATATGGGCAAATCCTGTGTGACGAACGCTACATTCGCTTTTATCAACATTTTTTTTAACGAAATTTATATTTTGATAAGTCTGCTGTAAGTGCTATTTTAAGCACAAAAATCACCTAAAATAATGCTAAGTTCACGTATAACATTAAGAAATCAGCAGTGAGGTAGGATTTGGTAAAAATTATTGCATTAATGATCATTTAAATACATATTTTTTAAAATAAAAATGAAATTATACATCTAGTCTAATATTCCATAATAAAAAAATTCATTTGAAAAATTTTTGGACTGTTTCTGGGATTTGCCCATATTTGAAAAATACAGCATTTGCCTATAAGTTAAAAAAAAAAACAAATTATGGGGATATCATAAACAGTTAAGAAGATATGCCCAAATCTTTAAGCCCCTAAAAATTAACTCTTTTTAAATTTTCTATGGAAAAAATTTTGTAGCGCCACTTTTACTCAAGCTGCAATTTCAATAAAATTAAAGGTGGAAGTGTCTATGTTTGATTAAAAAAAAGGAGTTCCTGGAAATTTAGGGAATAGGGCAAACTTCAAAATTCTAGTAAAAGTCACGACAATCTATGGAATACATTTAGGCCAAGTTGTTATTAAATATTGAATATAACATTAATTTATTAACAATTTTAGCGAAAAAAGTGCATAGAGATAATTAAAAACAAAACCATATGATTTTTGGGATTAGCAGATTTGTATTTAATCATTTTGTAGTTAACAAAAGGAAGAAAAACAAAGTTTTTACATTTTTATATAGATATAAATCTAAAACTATGCTAATCTTGTGTAAAGAAACAATTAATTGCCAATGAAATTAATAAGTATAGTTTGCTCTACCTGTACTTATATTACCACATAGTAATTGCAATTAATAAAACTAAAACAACAGCATCAGAACCGCCGTTATTAAATACTGGCTTTAGCTACCATATCGACTAATGTAATTAATTACTCTATTGTTAAGCAACTATTTAAATGATTTGTATTACAGTTTTCTTTACATTAGTCAACATAATGTTCTATTGCAATTTTCAGTGACCTACGAAGTAATCAAATTGGTGTTGAATGTTAACCACACCTAAACGTCAAGTTTTTTCTGCATTTCATTTGACATTTCTAAGACTAACTAAATTTGAACCATGGAAAGATACACAATAGTGCAACACGTTAAAGTTATTCAGGCTTATATGAAAATGGGCGTTTAAATCAAAATCTATATCAGCTTCAGTGATATTCGTCAATAAGCAGAACTGCCGCATTTGGACGAATGATAATCCAACAGTTATTGTCGAAAAACCAATGCACCCACAAAGTGCGACGGTTTGGTGCCGTATTTTTTCATCGAAAATTCATCGTCATCGAAAATTTGGACCATCGGATGGAGGTGTGCCGCCGATTTCGCGGCGGCCATTTGCCCGATATTTTGTTCGATACATAATTGAACCACACCAATATTATCATAACAAAAAGAAATGACAATAATTTTCAAAATAATTTGTGTTTTACTCAAAATCAACATCGGCCCTTAAAATTTAACCACCCTTTAGTTTCTGCAATAATATGTATGGAGGCATCCCACTGTGAGCCATCAAGCATTGTAAAATGTTTCTTAAAGACATATATATTATTTACTTTTTGGTTTTTTTGGGTGTAAGCCGTAACTCACTTTAGAATTAGTGAACGAGAGGAAATGTTTTAACGACATGGGTCAAAGCTTAATTGGCTAGTGGCATAACGTGACAAAAATCGAGCTTATCTGTGGAAGTGCCTATTTATATATATTTCCTTATATGTTTTACATTTGGAGAATTCTTTATAAAATATTATTAACTCTATATATCTGTTTCACTGTCAAACATCTTCAGTTTGGTCTATTATTTAACCATGAATCGTCTTACAAACGAACAACGCTTGCAAAATATTGAATTTTATTACAAAAATACGTGCTCTGTTAAGAAAGTTCATCGCGCGCTTCTTGTGTTCAGCGACGAAGCTCATTTTTGGCTCAATGGGCAGAATTGTAGATTTTGGAGTGAGGATCAGCCAGAAGCATTACAAGAGCTGCCAATGCATCCAAAAAAAGTCACAGTTTGGTGCGGTTTATTTGCTTCAAGTTTTTGAAGCAAATGTTTTATAATACTGCAAAACTATTATAAGTAGTTATTTTTTGTTTTATTTCATTTAATTTGTCAAAAATAGTTAAAAAATAAATTTTGTCAAATAGTTATATTTTCATTATTTTTTAACTTAACAGAAAACGATTTTAATAAACCACAAACAGTTACTGTAATAATTTTTTGAGTGTATAATTTAAATTTTTGGACCAAATTTAATCTGAATGTCCAACATATTAAGATAGTTTATGGGCACGCTATTCCCTATGGTACTTGAAACTTACGTACCAAATTTCATCAAATAAGCTTTAAAATTGCGACCTGTTCGTTGCGAACAAGGTTTACATGGACCAACAAACAGGCAGGCAGCCCAACGGACATTGGTTGATCGACTGAGAATGTAGTCCTGGGGCGGTCGGAATACTCAAAGTAGGATCTAGGACCAATATTTGTATATGTTACACACATCAGCACAAACGCATAATACCTTCTTCACTATTGTTGTGTGGGTATCATGAGCACGGTTGCTAGTGGGTGCGATTGACGAAAATTGTTCATGCAAAGATACAGTGAGATATATTTAAAGCAGTTGTTAATCAATGACAGTGTTATTAGGTCATCTTGTTAGAAACACTAACAAGCACACACATAAATATCGACTATGTACTGGGAAAACCTTTGTGCATATTTTGGTCTTGGTAACTAATAGAACTACTATTACATAATTAACATTCATCTTAATAGGATTATTATGTAAACACATTTGCAAGAATAGATAAGGATTTAAATATTGTCTATGGAACTTTGCGTTTGCTTGTGTATTTTTCATCTACAAGAGAGTAAATATTTGTGTTGGCGTGAAAACATCAAGTTTTGGGTTGGCTGACTGCCTGATGGTAAATTATAAAGCAGTAATTTGTTGCTCTTCTTATTTTTAGCATTTTTCATATACGTTAACAAAGGCGTCGGCACTTTAAAGGAACTTTATAATTATGGACTTGAAATTTTCAGCTATAGAGTTAAAATAAAGGATTTTAAAGACCAGATAGGACAGAAGAATGTTAACTTATTAATATTTGGACCATAAACTTTAACTCTGAGTTTGTAAACTATCGCTATCTGAAAACTTAATGTGAAAAGTGGTCAAGTTTATAAGGACATTTTATTAATTTTACTATATTGGAGTGCTGAATTAGGATTCTAATCATATTAAAATGGTTATTTTTGCATTTTTTAATGACTTTTATTTTGAAGCCTATTTTTCGTTACTTCAGAGTGAAGTGAAGTGCATTTTAGCCTGATAGTTTTGAATAGAAATAAATAAATTGCAATCGTGAAACCCAGTTATGAAAAAAAATTCCCCGGAAATGTTCTCCTTTTCCCATAATTACAATTGAATAGAAATTAGAAAACTCCTGTGGAATTTGTTTTCATAATTGTATTGATAATGTGCAAAGTAAATGCTAGAAGTTATATAAATTGAAGTTTTTAACTCGCTGTTTTTATATCCTTTACCAACATTGGAAAAGGTATAAGTAGAGAAGATTTACATGAGAATCTCATGCCAGTCCTTATCACTGGGTGGAAAAAATGCGTTTATCTGCCGCCAATGAGTGAAGGCGAAACCAGCACACACACACGCAGAGAAAAAAAATGTTTAAATATGGTCACCTCCAACAAAACTTTGTCTAAAAAAAATCTAAAATATATTAGGTTTAATATAACCATATTATTGTCACCGACAACAATATAGTGGTTAACATAGTCCTTCATCAATAAGCTACAACCATAATATGGTTGCCTTTTAGCATGTGAAGGTTAAATATGACAATCATTTGTTTTTAAATTAACCATAGTATTTTTCTCTTTTCCAAGAGCAACGAGCTATGGTTGAAAACCAACTATGCCATTATAACTGTTAAACATAGTTTACTTATTATTAACCGTAACGTGTTGGAAAGCAACCATAATATGGTTGTAGCTTCTTAATAAAGGACTATTTTAATAATATGGTTGTCGGTGACAATAATATGCTTAAATTTAACATAATATGCTTAAAATTTTCATTAAAAATAGTGCTGATGGAGGTGACCATATTAAAACATGTTTTTTCACTGGATGAAGTCCATAGTTCTAGTGTAGCTGGAGCAATCTAACCTCCGCTGAAAATCCGAGAAAAATCATCGCTAAAGTGATCGAAAATCAGCTCTTGAAGCTGACTTTTTAAAATCCCTTTCCCTTGGGTATTAACCATAATAACCAAGTGATCCCAGTCGTGGCATTAAACAATAGTCCGACCGTAGCAATAGCTCCGGGGACTAATAATTCCTGTAGTACAAGATAGCGTCTCTTATCAGCAAGCGATATGCCGAACTCTGCACTCAAAAGAAAAATCAATCCATCAGTACTCAAATCAATCCGAAGCGGTATTGAAAGTACGGTGAGTACGGATTTTCTTGAATCAACTACAGAAAGATTGATGCAAGTGCGGATTTTCAATCGCAAAATACTTAAATTATAAATATTCGGGCCCTATGCTCCTTATAGGATAAAGGAGAATATATACACACAGAAAACAAATTGGTTGGAAAACGGTTGCAGTAACTCTGGGATCACACTATGAAAGTTTTCTTTCAGAAAGTCTGAGTTTATTGGTGAGAGGGGAAGAGAACATGCTATTAATCTCTCCCCTCTCACCAATAAACTCAGACTTTCTGAAAGAAAACTTTCATAGTATGAACCCAGACTAATAAAATATTGATCAAGAAATACAATTTACTATTGCAAATATTAAAAATGTATAGATATAACTGATTTTTAATTCTCTTGATTATTTAAACGTTATTCTAACTGAAATATGATTCGTTCAATTCTTTTATTAGTTATGATAACTAATTTAATGTAATTCTAAAAATTAGTACAAATGGTTAGAATCATAACCGAATTTAAAACAGGGCAATACTGAATATTGGTCTTTGCAATTAATAATTTGTTTTCGTCAATAAATTTTGTAATATAAATGTTAATTCATTTATTGCAACAATTTATCGATTGCTAGTATAGTTTCAATTCGACCACGACAAATGAAAATATAATTATTTGGTATTCACAACCAAAAAAAAAAGCTATATGTCCCAATTGATAACTTATTTTACTGTCAAAATATTAAATATAATAAAATAATTTCAAGGTCTTAACTATTATAAGTTTTATCGTGAATTAGTTAAGGAATAAGTATTACATTGTAACTGTTATTTGGTTTTCCTTATTATAATTATTATTTCGCAATTTTTATATTTTTTTATTGCATGATAATAATTATTGATAAGGAAAAAAATATTTGTTTCAAATAACTCTTATTTCTTGATTTTTATTTATAGATTATTTCGATAATAGTTACTCGAAAGACAGTGAAATAATAATTATTCGTAATAGTTATATTAATAATTAATAATTATAAATGTACACGTTTTCATCAATATTGTTCTCTGGTAAGTTGATTCATCTACTGGAATAAAAGTTGTAGATGTAGAGGTATTCACGTTAGAGGTCCTATTAGAATCGTTTCGCTGAAAAGTTTATGATAAAAAAAATTTAAGAACTTTAAATACACAAACCTGTGAAGAACTTTTAATGCACAACCTGTTTCAATGTAATTATCTTTGCTGCTAGTTTTTTGAGATGTTGTTTCGCACTTGCTTTTTTAGTGCAATTTAAAGTTCGTCTGAAACGAGGATCTAAAAAGCGTGCAGCATTTAAAACGTCATTATCAAGTAACTGCGGCTGTCGTTTTTCAATGCAATTGTGAAGATATTCACTTAAAGCGGTCGCTTTAGCGTTTATCATTGCTTTTAGAGTAAGCCAACTTTTATAAAAATCGCCTAGTGACAATTGTTCTTTTTGAAGTGCAAGCGTTGTTTCATAAACGGGTTTCAGTGTTTCCACTAATTCTTCAATGCTTTCCCATTGCTCATTTTTTGGAGGATTTTTAAGATGTTCTGCACAAACATCTTTTAGAGAAAGCAACGGTTGCAACATGCAATATGTAGAGTTCCATCTAGTTGGAACATCTATTTAAGGCTTACATAACCGTTTCATACAGATTTTTTATTTAAGAATTTTTTATAAAAAATAGCAAAATTTTAATTATTATTTGTAAAAATTTATTAATAACTATTAAAAACCAATTTTTAAAATATAAATTGGAAAATAATAATTATCCATAACAAATACTTTTTTTGTTATGCATAACTATTTCAAAGCAAAAAATAACAATATTAATTGGATATTAATCGTTTTTTGCAATTAATTGCTTTTTTAGTCGTTCATGATAATTATTAACCAATTTTTAAAAATATTCCTCAAAATGGGCAATTTTTTCGATTTTGGAAATGAAGATAATAGTTATTTTGGGTCCTTGAATAATTTTAATTTTATATTAAAATACATAAGTTTGTGTTAAAAAATTGAAAATGTGCAAAAAAATTAATAAATAGGGGTAAGTTATTTACGTATTTTTATAATTATGTACATATGCACGTACATATGTGTGTATGTATTATATTTCTTATAAATACATACATATATGTACCCAGCTAGCATTTTCAATCGAAAGAATTTACTGGGAATCTGAAGGAGAGCATTACTCGTCCACGAGCACAAATTTTAATCGTAAAAGATTCCTCACACGGGAAAACTGTTAAACAAGGTGATTCCTCTGCGACATACTTCTACAACACAGCGAAAGACGCTTATCTCACAGTGCAAAAAAATTCGGGACATTGCCGCCAGCCTCAACACTTGCAACGCGAAATGAAACAAGAATACTGGTAGAGAATATCTGCCAAAGGGGTTTAAAAAGTTAGCTCGGGTTCCCGAAATATGGGCCCCTAAAGTTTTTGAATTTCTTGAAAGGGCGTTTGGTATAAGGCAAAAAAAATATACTAAATGTACTTCTGAGCTAAGAAATAATTTCAGATGTCTTCAGTAAAATCGTATGGCGATTCTTTTCTTAGAATTTATCAACCCTCTAACACCCATTTTAAGAGTGTATACTAAAACGACACTTTAGAGGGTTAAAAAGTTCCACGAATATTTTCTGCATCAAATTTTACAAGGGGTCTTTTAAGACTAAAGGTGCGTGCAATGTATGTAAAACGGATTTTCGAAATTCCTGGCCTTGAAATTTTTGAATTTCTTGAAAACCCGTTTCACATAAAGCGCATGAACTATTGGTCTTAAAATTTGATGCAAAAAATATTCGTGGAACATTTTAACCCTCTAAAGTGCCGTTTTAGAATACTTTTGTTGGGAAGTTAAAAAAAGGACAAAAATGACCCCTTAAAATTAGTGTTAGAGAATTAATATATCCTAAGAAAAGAATCGCCGTACGATTTTACTGAAGACATCTGAAATTATTTTTTTGGTCAGAAGTACATTTAGTATATTTTTTTTTGACTGATACCAAACGCCTTTTCAAAAAATTCAAAAAATTGGGGCCCATATTTCGGGAACCCAAGCTTACTTTTCAAAACCCTTTGGCTGATTTGCATGTATTGAGGCTGGTTTTTTTTGTTGCACAGCGTATTGAGCATAGGCGAATTCGTTTGAGATTTCAGTAAAGATTTTCTGATGAGACTTTCAGAAAGCACATCGAAAATCTTATGAGACTCTTGTAGGAATTCCCTTTTAACTTGTGGAATGCTTAAACATATAACTTAGCCACCTAAACAAGAGCATCAAGCTTTTTTTCATACAATTTTTACGAAACAAACCTTTAGATCAGGAATTCAACAACAATCCTGTTGGAAAATCTTATTTGGCAGATACTTAAGTCGGCTTGTGTAAATAAAATTGTATTAACAAGTGAATTTTCATGTTTTAAAAACGCTCTTATTAAGGTAGCTAAGTAAGGAGAGCCGCAAAAGGTTCATTCTAAGATTAAAAGACAAGCGTGTCAGAAAATGTATAAAAAACTAATAAATAAAAAATGTTGATGTTTTTATTATTGTTACTCATCAGAAGTTACTCAATTGAGGAGTTAGACAATCGTCTAACAAACATCCGATGCTATCTGGGCAATATCTTAGACATACATACATATGTACAAAACATATACATGTACATATTGTTTATATTTTGCTCCGCGTGTACAGTGGTCAAACAAATATCTTATAAGTACATTCTATGAAAATCGCTCAGTTTTTTAGTGATTTTTATATTAATTAACAGCTTCAATTACTGTTCGTATTGTTAAAACCACATGTAAATTATTCTGTTTTACTTTAGACATTAGAACAAGATGATATTGATGAAAGAAATTGCATTGAACTGAAGCCAAAGATGGTTTTTGTTGGTACTTAAAGGGATAAGCTGTACACCTTTGGAAATCCGTTGGATGATGTGGAAAGCCGCATGTATGTATTTGTATAAAATTAAATAATTTGTAAACTGTACATAAAAATAATAATAAATAAAAACACTAACAAAAAATGGAGTTTATTGCAATTATTTTGATTTTCTATCTAATAAATCGGGAAAATGGTTTATGTAACCGGTTAAAAAAATATATTGATAAAGACAATCAAATCTTTTGTTATGAACACCAATTATGTGTTTATTCATTTGCATCTATCACATATTCGGGTGTAAGCATAATTTTGATTTCTAATAATCATACTTACAACTAACAATATCTGTTGTCATAACTGATAGTGTACTAAAATTCAAATGTTGCTATCAAAAATATTATGCTAAGCAACGAAATTTTCAGTAATTGTAACCGAATTGTGTGATAGTACATGCAACCGACAAAATTCGATTGGCGCCAAATTCGGTTGTGATCACGAATCTGTTTTCTCTGTGTATATAATAACGATTTCGTACTTGAAATAAGCTGTACATAAGATTGACTTAAGTAAATCAAGTGAGTCACTCTCAAAAAGCGCTTGACTCAAGAATTATAAAATTGCTTAAGTCCGAATACGCACTTAAAATAATCCGAAAATGAGATTGATTTAAGTTAAACTAAGATTGAATCAATCTCAAAACGCGCTTGATTCAAGTATTATAGAGCTTGTCAAAACCAAAAAAGATATTGGAAAGAAAAAATATTATGATTGATTTAATAACCCGTAATACACCTTACAGAATGATAAGACACCAACATCATGCCCGATATGGCTTTAGAAATCTTATGTACATATTTATCCAAAAATATAAACTAAATGAGAAGCAGGAGTTAAAATTTACTTTTTAACCCTTCGTGATACACATGAGTCTGGCCTGACCTTTTTTCAAAATCAAAATATGCTCAATGATTTAAGAATTTCATACATATTTCAAGAAATTCCGGGATTGGTGTTCGAAAGTTATCCATCGCATTAAGGATGGTTTTGAGTACGTTTTAGTGTGCGTTTAAATTTTTGAGTACAACTCGTACTTAAAGCCATCATTAAAAAATTAATTCATCCCGAGTGTTTTTCTTTCTGTGTACTGGACTTTCCCAAAGGTTGACTTTTCTTTTACTGTTTTCCTACATACCACTTGGGGTTAAAAGGGATGTATCTGGTGATTTTTTAGCTATTATCTTTTTGGCAACACTGGTTTGAACAGCTGACGCGGTTTTCGTGTTTTGTTTCACTGTCAAACATCTTCAGTTTGGTCTATAATTTAACCATGAATCGTCTTACAAACGAACAACGCTTGCAAATTATTGAATTTGCGTGCTCTGTTAAGAAAGTTCATCCACTTTTCTATCGAAAAATTGTGTTCAGCGTCGAAGCTAATTTTTGGCTCAATGGGTACGTTAATAATCAGAGTTCTTGATTTTGGAGTGAAGATCAACCAGAAGCATTGATAGAGCTACCAATGCATCCAGAAAAAGTCACAGTTTGGTGCGGTTTATGGGCTGGTGGCATCATTGGACCGTACTTTTTCAAAGATGAAAAAGTAACTGTGAATGGTGAGCGCTACCGAGTGCTGATATCCAACTTTTTTTGCCCAAAATGCAAGAGCTTGACTTGCATGACATGTCGTTTCAACAAGACGGTGCCACATGCCACACAGCACGCTTAACAATGGACTTAATGAGAGGCGAGTTCGGTGAACATTTTATTTAACGTTCGGGACCGGTCAATTGGCCGCCTAGATCGTGCGATTAAACGCCTTTAGACTATTTTTTGTGGGGCTATGTTAAAGCTCATGTCTATAGACACATTCCCGCTTCAATTGACGCACTGGAAGACAACATTGAAGCATTTATTCATGAGATACCGGCCGAAATGTTGGAAAGACTATGCCAAAATTAGACTAAGCGGATGGACCATTTGAGGCGCAGCCACGGTCAACATTTGCATGAAATAATCTTCAAACATTAAATTATATGGATTGTACTATCGATTCAAATAAAGATTTCATGGATTTTTCTGAATTTTATGTTTTTTTTTAAACTTTCCTATAGATGTTTAAAAATCACACATTATATAATATTGTCAGTATGTTGGTAAATTAAACAATACTGATCTAAAACCCAATTTTTATTCTGGGTTCTGAAGAGCTGTATAGTTGAGTGAACGATGTCCTTGTGTCTGTGTGTTAGTTGAAATGAATTTGCAAAGACCCAAGATGTGAGTTATTCAATACACTAGAGCCCCGATTTGGGTCGTTAATGGGGACCAGGGAAATGTGACGCAAGCTGAAACGACGAAAATCGGATTATTTATTTAATTTTTAATAACAATTTACTTACTTACTAACTTCTTATTTCCTAGCACGCAACTATGCTTAGCATAACTTTCCTAACAGAATAAAACTGGAATTTGCATTTAATTTAAGCAAGCCCTAAACAATTTAACACCAAAGTTCTTCACTGTTTTCATCACACATAGACCTTGTGAGATCTTAACTGATAATTTATTTACTGAAGGCAAATTTTGATAAAGTTTTTAAGTTGGTCTAACTTTGTTAGTGTTAAATATAAAAAAGTAAGCAATATTTGACAGTTAGGTGTTCCATACACTGCAAAAGCAAAAAAAAAAAATTATTTCCATATACGTAAAAAGTCAAAAGAATTTTACAAATCTTAATGCTTTTACTATTGGTAAAGTTGTTTAATAACATTTTTTCAATAAATATAAAAATTTTTCTCAAACGCATCCTTCATTTCAAGGCGAATTCATCCCAGGTAATCTCGGTACTACAACAAGTACAACTCGTACAAAAACCACAAGCAATTTGTTTTTGTAAAATCATTGTACAATGTCAAAAACAGAAAAAAACAAAACAGAAACAAAGATAATAAAAGAGAATAAATAAAATTTTGACATCCAACAGTGATTTTAGCTAATATCAGCAGGGCTTTTAGGACCATCTGTAATAAATTCGCCTTGCTTCATTTCAAATAATTATGACATTACAGAAAATTAAATTGCTCGCACAAGAATATCATTATTATTAAGACCTAAACACATGCCATTTGTAAAACAAATATTTCAATGTTTGTACTTGAGTACACGTGAAACAATAAAGCCCCCCATGAATAACAAACATTATTTGGCGATGATATAAATCTCAATAGTAAAAAAAAAAAACATCAAATTCAAATTTAATACTCCTATTCTAGCCAATCGATGTCGCATTATGAGAATGTACTCAAATGTGAAATTCTAATAAAAATGTCATCATTTAATGTAATCTTTGACTATGAATATGATTTATATATGAGTACGGTTTTCTTATTTATTGCATACAGAGTTCTGATTCCTGTACTTAGTCAGTACAGAAAGGACCATAAATCTTTCAAGTCATGACAAGATCATGAAAAAAGAAAAAAGCCATAAAACGTATAATTCATAATATGGGTGTTTATTGGATAAAACCATAGGGAAAAATTAAAAAAAATACACCGATAGTTTCACATACATATGTATATAACTAACGGGAAGTGTGTATGAAGAGAACATTTCCATAACAGATTACAAATACATCAACCTCTACACACTTGTTACTTGTGCGTAGGTGTAGATAAAAGAGCAGCATTTATTTTAACACAAATTGATTTAAGGTACATTTCTGTGGAAAGGTAGCAACAACTAGCAGTCTCCAGACAATTCAGAAGCCACCTATAGTGTCTTTTTCTCTTTTTTAATAAACCAAATTGAATCAAATCAGATGCGGTGCTTTTTGCACAAAAAATTTCTGCACCATTGGAAACTTTTTCTTTTGTTTGAGAATAAAAACAAAAGTTGTTTTTTGTTCTCTATGTTAATAAAAGATGATAAGGGATGAGTAAATTGTATTACTTGTGCACGAGAAATAAAAAAAATAATTTTTTTGTTTTATAAAAAAGTTTTTCTTCCGAAAAAGATTTGTAGAGAAAAAGCGGGAAGTATCCATAAAAGGAGAAAAATAAATTCATATGACATTGTGTAAACGTGTTGGGAACTTATCTAGAACAAGGATTGTCTGGTTGCCTGAAAGTAACTGTAGCTAAAAGTTACACATGGAAACAATAAATAATCAAGTATTGGTTGAGGGTAATAAGTTATTTCGTATCCAAGTTGTTGTAATATAATCAGGCTTAAGTTCATCAAATTTAATTATCATTAAATTATTTTAAAGAAGAAGGCAATTTTACAACATAAAATGAATTAAAATTGAATTTTTTTTCAACGATAAAGCGGGGAGGTTTCCCCCACAATGACAGGTACCGCGACCAGGTTAGGTCTATTGTACCCACTCCCCTCAGTTTGCCAATAGACCCTCTGCTTCCCAAAGGAACCCAACCAGGGCTTTGCCGATATATCACAGATTCGGGACGCACACATTATACCATGCCCCAATTGCCTCCTTCTGGCCCATGCCTGCGCCGGGCAGTCACACAGTATATGCTCCGTCGTCTCGTCCCCGCCTAGACACAGTCTGCATTCCTGATCATCAGCCAGGCCCATCCGATAAAGGTGGTATTTGATCGTGTGGTGACCAGTCAGATAGGCCACCAGTAGTCGCAGATCCCGTCTGTCGAGATTAATCGTCCTCGTTACTTTCCCGGTAGAAATGAATTCCCTTGCCTGACGCATTCCCGGAAGGTAGAAGTATATAACACGCGATTATTCGTATACGTTTGTCGTGCGTTTATAAAATTTTAGCGCATGAAAATTTGCAAGTTACACAACGCGCATTTCAAAAGCCATTCCTGCCAGCTGCTTTTTATTTGTATACTTATTTGTGCATTAAAATTCGTTTCCAAAGTATATCAAGATTTTATTATTTTATTAAAGTTATTCTTTTTATATAAATATGGTATGTTTTTTTAGCTCTTCAATAATTTTTTTTTCATGATTTACAAATTTGTTAAATTATTCTTTTTATTGTCAGCTAATAACTTGTCAAAAATACACAACGCGTTAAAAAGTTCAAAGTTAACCAACTTTCTGGCGCAAACGCCTCAAAATATTTTGCATGTAGCTTGTTCTATGAAAATACACTAGTTTAACTTTTTTTGAAAGAAGTCTACAGATGGCGCGCGCACTAACGCGTGTTATGTACTTCTACCTTTATTGATAATTTTTCATTCTTGACTGAATGCGTAATTGGACCCACGGACAGAATAATTTTTGACAAAAAGTATGAAGACTGAAGTAAAGAAAAACACATGTAAAATTAAAAATAGATAATCATTGACAACAACAAATTTCGTCCACCAACTAAAAATACCATTTGACTTAAATATTGGCAATTGCTTGCCAAACGTTGTCAGTGGCGCTGAGTGGTAAACGGTAAAGATTCCTGAAGATATAGCGTAGTTACTATCAAAACATATCAAAGCAACCTGTCCGTTGGTTAATCCCGCATTCAGTTAAGAATAAAAAATGATCAATAAATTTTAATTCATTTTATGTTGTAAGATTTTTTTCTTCTTTAAGCCTGATTAAAAATATGAAAGTTTGGATTAAAAACAATTTACAGTTCAATTAAATAACCACAATACTAATTATTAGTAATGAGTTATTGATAAAAATCTAAAAACAAGTTAGAGTGCTATATTCGGCTGTGCCGAATCTTTGATACCCTCCACCGACAGTTCGAATGCTTAAGGAGTAATATCTGTATGATGTTATTATAATCTTAAACTGTGACGATTTGTTATTAATTATGGTTTAAGGCAACCAAACTGTTTTCCGGTAGAAGGGTTTATATGGGGCCTAGGGTAAATTATGGACCGATCATCACGAAATTTCACAGCGTCATTTCTAGTCCTTTAAAACTGTGACGTACCAATTTCTGTTATGATAGCATTATTAATTATGGTTTTAGGTGTACTGAACTGTTTTCCGGGAGTAGGGTTTCTATGGGGCCTAGGGTAAATTATGTACCGATCTTCACGAAATTTCACAGTATCATTTATAGTCCTATAAAACTGTGACGAGCCAAAATTTGTTATGATTGCATTATTTTTTACGGTTTTAGGCGTACTAAACTGTTTTCCGGTAGTAGGGTTTATATGGGGCCTAAGGTCAATTATGGACCGATCATCACGAAACTTCACAGTGTTATTTCTAGTCCTAAAAAACTGTGACGTACGAAATTTTGTTACGCTAGAGTTATTTTTTACGGTTTTAGGTGTACTAAACTGTTTTCCGGGAGTAGGGTTTATATGGGGCCCAGGGTAAATTATGGACCGATCTTCACGAAATTACACAGTTTTATTTCTTGTCCTATAAAACTCTGACGTACCAAATTTTGTTATGATAGCATTATTTTTTACGGATTTAGGCGTACTAAACTGTTTTCCGGGAGTAGGGTTTATATGGGGCCCAGGGTAAGTTATGGACCGATCTTCACGAAATAATACAATTTTATTTCTTGTCCAATAAAACTTTGATGTACCAAATTTTGTTATGATAGCATTATTTTTTACGTTTTTAGGCGTACTAAGCTGTTTTCCGGGAGTAAAGTTTATATGGGGCCTATGGTAAATTATGAACCGATCTTCACGAAATTTCAAAGATTTATTTTTAGTTCTATAAAACTTTGATGTACCAAATTTTGTTATGATAGCATTATTTTTTACGTTTTTAGGTGTACTAAGTTGTTTTCCGGAAGTAGGTTTTATATGGGGCCTATGGTAAATTATGGACCGATCTTCACGAAACTTAACAGTTTAATTTCTACTCCTATGTAACTGTGACTTGCCAAGAGTTGTAATGATAGCATTGTTAGTTAGGGTTTTAGGCTTAATATACTGTTTTCCGGGAGTAGGGCTTATATGGGGCCTAGGGTAAATTATTGACGGATCTTCACGAAATTTCACAGCGTGATTTCCAGTTGAATAAAACAAATTTTCGCAAAATCTTATCTCATTCCGTGCCTTGTTCCACCATTTATGTTAGTTTTTGTAACAAAATTATCAATTTTTTTTAGGTGGTGGTTCCACATTTTGATTCATAGCTCAGATCCTATTGAACCGATTTTGCTGAATTTCAATCCCAAACTGCTTAGGATAACTACAAGCAATTTGACACCAAGTTTGTTGATTTCTTTTGAGTTTTTCGAAAGTGAGCGTGTTTTCAACAGACGGACAGACGGACAGACGGACAGACGGACAGACAGACGGACATGGCTAAATCGACTTAAAATTACTCAAGAACCCAGAATATATATACTTTATAGGGTCTGAGATGAACAGTAAAAAAGTTTCACACGGAATGACAAACTGAATATACCCTCTTCACAACTAATTGTGGTGGAGGGTATAAAAATATATAAATAAAAATCGTTCGTAATAATATTTTACAGTTCCAAAAAATCCAGAATACATTACCTTATTTGCTCACAGTTTATAATTTCGTACGCGAATTACCTAGCGTGTTCTTAGTTTGATGTTAACACAGGCAGAAATTACGATTCTTTTAAATAGTATGTACCGCCACGACCCTATAAATACAAAATATTGACTCTTTCAAAAATATTGTTCCGTCACAACACTGTAGATACAAAACAACTACCCTAGTTTTATAATACTTATGTTACACAAATTCTACACCGGTACAACACCCCAAATATTTATATTAACATTTACAACTAAACTATACCGCTGCAATATTGTATATACAAATCTAAACCTTAATATCCTAATACCGTATTAACGACAATTCTATAATGCTACAACGCTGTATATACAAAAGTTTAGTCTTAATTTACTAGTGCCGTATTGAAATTGAAACAAAAAAAACATTTTAGGTAAGAAACAATAAATAAAGTCTTATGCCAAATTTGGCTTGTTTATTTAACAAATTTATGAAGTTACATACCACACACCTAGTTTAAAAGTGACACAACTCGAATTTTTAATTTTTCGGGTTTATGTGCTTAATAGGGTGGTTACAAGAAATCAATGTTAGATTTTCCATCGGCGCAACCACCTAATATGTGCCAACAGCATAGAAAATGCGATTGACAAAGTTTCATGTGCCTCATTGAGAATAAATTGAGGAAAAAGAGCGATTTTTCACTAAAATTCGTATATCACAAAGAAATACAAATTTTATTGGAAAATCGTATTTCATTCTCCTTATTTAATGCTTAATATCTCTTTATATATTGGTAAAAGGAACAAAACTATCATAATAAGAATAAAATTTCCTATAAAACAAGACTCAACTCAGGTTCCTAGAATGAATGGTTTCGGTTATAAAGATAAAGAAATGCGGATTTCAGTGAAAAATCGCTGTTTTTGTTAATTAATGCTCAATGAGAGACATGTTAGCGTTATCCGATTAGGCTGAAACTTCATCAATCGCAATTTCTATCCTATTGGCACATATTAGGGAGTTGCCCCGACGGAAAATCCAGCATTGATGTCTGGTAACCACCCTATTAGGTCGTTACAAGATATGGTAAATCTTTTTTGGGGGCTATCTTTTGGTGCTTCCCTCTTAAATGTGCCAATTGCTTAGAAAAGCCGATTGACAAAGTGTAAGCCCAATCGGATAACGCCATCACGTGCATCATTTAGCATAAATTAGGGAAAAACAGTGATTTTTCACTTAAATTCGTATTTCTTTGTCCTTAATTAATGCTAAATATCACTTTATCTATTGGTATAAGGAACAAAACTATCAATATCAAAATTAATAAGAATAAAATTACCTATAAAACAAGACTCGACTCAGGATCCTAGAATGAATGGTTTCGGTTATAAAGGCAAAGAAATACGAATTTTAGTGAAAAATCGCTGTTTTTCCTTAAGTTATTCTCAATGAGGCACATGTTAGCAATATCCCTTTAGGCTGAAACTTTGTCAATCGCATTTTCTATTCCGTTGGCACATATTAAGCGGTTGCGCCGATGCAAAATCTAATATTGATTTCTTGTAACCACCCTAGTGCTTAAGCTATTCACAATACACTTGTTTATCTATGAAAAATATCAGTGTATTTTGTTGTTGTTAACTGTTATTAAAACACGGCATTACCGTTCTATTGGTAATAAGTTGCAATTCATTAAAGTACTAATTGGTTCTAAGATTAGGTTTTAATTTTTTTTTTTTTTTTTACTAAAAAAAGTTTTTCTTCGATTTCTGAAAAATTTAGTTTTTTGAGTTGAGTTACTTTTGAACTAGGTGTGCGATATGCACATTACATTTTATTTCATCATTAAATTAAGTAAGAATACATTTTTGTTCAACTGTTAAGCTTGACGATATTATTGTCTAGTTTTTTGGCGTTATACAATCAAATTTCTTTTGATGAAAGTTGATATTCGAAAAAGCCACTAATTTCAAGCGAAATGTTACCTTTTGAAAAAATTTCATTAGATTGGTTTTGGGAAAATTGTTTGCCCACAATTTTTGTGACTTTGAGCATATAATAAATATCCATACATTTGTATTGATTTTTATTTCATTAGTTGCGAGATTCATAATTTTAGCTGGAAAAATTTATTTTGATTTGATAGACTTTATAATGGATAATTTTATTTAAGATCTTCAAATAAAGTTAAAGCACTCTTTTGAAGGATCTTCAATCCAAATAGTAAGAAGTGACTTCATTTTTTTCATTAAGAGACTTCTCATTTTTGTAACCTATTTATTTTGTAACGATGTTATTGTTTCAACAAATTTCTTAATTTTATCGGCGTCACTGGAACAGCAAATGGATTTTATTGTAAAAGGGTCTAGCCTAGGTTTCTTTCAATATCAACAGCCTTTTCAATTGATTTAGAACGCGTCAAAATGCCAAGTTTTTGTTCTAAGCTTATTTGCTTTTTTGACTCGTTGCTGCAAAATATTAAAATTTGTCTTAACTTCAGCAAATGTAATTTGATAAACAGTTGCAATCAGCAGACAACCTTCACATACATATTTGCATTACACTAAAACGGGAAATCACCTTTTTCTGTTTAAGCTTTGTACAAATATTTGTAGCGAAGCCATGCAACGCAAAGTGAAATCAAAACGACGCAACTTTGAAATCACAGAAATTTTAAAAAGACGCAACTTCGAAAACGGCGCAAACCGGTGTATCTGAATTATAAATATGTACTTTTTCTTTTATAAATGCTCATTCAAAATAGAACAATGAAATTTTATAATACATTTTTCAATATAAAATTCAAACATAATTTTTAAAACGTTTTCTTATTTAAGAGGTACCCTGCGGGAAATTTGTGTCAATTGGTCCAACAGACTTGTCCTGGGAGTTGTGAAAATAGAAGAAAGAACTTATGACCAGTGAAAGGAGAACCAATCATGTAACTGGTATATGAAGAACAAAAAGGTAGCAAAAGTAATGAATTACAGTACAGTCTTTACCGGTGGTGTGACACATTTTTTGGGACTTTATAAAATTTAGTACTTGAATTTAATTCTAGGACTTGTTTTATTGAAATTATTCTACTTTGTATTGAAATAATACTACATTGTAGTAACTGTCACTAAACACGTCCATTGAGAATAGGTGTGGGACTGGTCAAATGGTGTCAATTGACCCCCTCCAATGACAACCCCATGTAAAAGTGAAAGGTCTTATTCATATGAAGTGTTATAACTAGAACCGGTCTCTACCACCAAAGACCTATCACGGGACTACTTTGGTGTCAGTTCGCTTCCCTCTAGGGTATTTCTAGGGTACAAAAAATTGAAAATATACAACATTGTATGGGAATTATATTTTCAGCTTATCAACATCAGATCATTGAGTGCCCTGGTTGGCTAGCTGGGAGTGCTCCGGTATGCTAGCTGGTAGTGAGCTTGTCTATCAGCGCCGGGGTTGCGGGTTCGATTCCCGCCAGAGACTCTGGTTTCTTTCCTGCAGACAAGCGCAGAGCTTTGCGAGTTTATTGATTCAATGTTGTAAATTTAAATTTACTGTGTTGTGACAATATTGTATGTCGGCACAGCGTCGTTCTGATTGTTTTTTTCTGGCTGGAAAGTTACTGAAAATTTATCCCTTTTGTTTCGATGCAAAATTTTTTTTTTTAATCTTTTTATCAATTTTATATGAGTGAAAGTTGGTAGCTTAAGGTCACAAAACTATTAGTTTAAATTGAAAACTTTACAAAATCCTCCTTAAGTTTACTTTTCCTAAATTCCACAAATTAAAAAAAAAATATACGAACTTACGGAATATGATCGTATATTAAAAGGGCAAGTTGCGGCGATCGATGTTAGTCGAAAATTCCATATCAACTGCATTGTAATTTCGACCGATATCGAATTTTCCTCATGGTTATTTAAAATTGAAATTATTAAAATAAAAATCTATGGAATGTGAATTTTCCTTTTATTTATGTGGTCTTTGTTTTAATTAATTGTATGTAATATTTTTATATATATAAAAATAAAAATCATTAAGAACGGTTCATATTTACTAAAAGACTTTTCGTATCTAAAATTGTCTACATCGAAACGTTGCAGAATTGTTTTGTTAAAATAAATAATAAATTGGAAATCAATCCAAAAGTTAAGCATCTTACTGCAGTTTATTAATTGCAAATCAATTTAGTAATAAGCAAGTTCTAATATGCACCCCTTTATACGTATGACTATTAAGTATACGCCCTGTGGTGTAGTTAAGATTATTCATTAAAACTATAGCATACTTTTAAGGAGATAATTTATTTTGAATGCAGCTGCTACGTAGACGTATGAGTAATAAACTATTTTCATATAAAAATCATAAAAAAATTTAAAAAAATAACCTTTTGCCATTTTTGAAAGAATATAACTTTCCACAAACCCAATAAAAACAAACAACCAACCAAAAGTATAAAAATTCATGTCATTTTCTCTGCAGAAACTTTTTATTGAACATATTGGAAAAAAAATTAATGGCTGATTATTGAGATAAATGTCACACTTGTGTATAGATTTGTAACTCTAAACAAATACAAATTGCCACTTGTGTCTGACGATGATTAGCGGTTTTTGCTGAGGGTAAAGAGACGTTAAGTAACGTAAAAACTTCAAGTTTATCTAGCGATTTATAAATAAAAACACGTGTGCAAATATTGAACTTTAATGTAAATAATAAATTTTATTTTCTGATCAATTGTTAAAGTAATTTTTACGGAGAAAAATTAAAAAAGTTTTTATTGTAATTTAAGGAAACTAAAAAAATACAATTTATTTAAAATAAACGCAACAATCTGCTGAGTAGACACAACAATGTAAATATGGTAAATAAAACGATTATGTAATTAATTAATTGATATAATTATATTGAATATTAATTCATAATTTAAATATTTGTAAAAAAAAATAATAATTGTTTTAATATATGAAGTATTGAGCTTTACTGATAAAATTCAATGTTTACGAAGGCCACAGAACGTTTGATATTTATGTATTTTATTTAATTAATGAACAAAGTAACTGTTTTATTAAACATTGTGGGCTCCCACTACCCTATTGAACTTTTTGATACTTTAATTTGAATTATTTGTTTTTCTTTACTAATCCGTTCTGCATGTGCTGCTTATGGAATGTTCTTCAATATCGAACTTAGAAACATAAAGTTAAAGACTCTAGTTCCTAAATGTTTGAAAACCTACAAGATGGAAAATGTTGGTAATTTTATGTTAAACCCTAGAAACATCAACTTTGCCATACAAATATGGCCACGAAAGAAAGCGAAGTTGCAGGTTATATGCTAGTTTTACGTTGAATTGTTTTTAAAAATTTAACGTGCCAATTATGATAATTTTTTTATTTCAACCGAGCAAATGTATAAAATGTTTAAGCCCCCGTATTCATAAACGATTATTAAATTTAACAAACGTTTATTAAGTAAAATTTGCATAGTAAATTTGTTTTTTGAACCAGTATTAAGTCAAAAATAATTTAATGAATGCAGGGTTAATATGTACAAGGTTTGCCTTCAATTAAAATAGAACAACTCGCTTAACTATTTCAATCACATACAAATGTTGCTATCGAACAGACTTTTTGAAGGATATGTGCCTCAAAGAAGGACAATTCAATTCGATCAAATAGTTTCTACAAAAAAGCTTCCATCAACCACATATTTCCAAAACTTAAAGAGCTACAAAACAAATTAAACTTATCTTTGTTCAATAGAAAAATAAGGTGCCTAGTACTTTTTTTTAAATTCGCCCCATTTAGAGAGTAAATGGGTTACACCTGTATTTTGGTCCTTTTTTGTCACCCCATCTATCTTTTTAGTCAATAAACATAGAAACAAAGATTATATAAAATTCGTAACTTATCAAAAAAATACAGAAACTTATTTGGTACTTTTTGGAAATCGAGCGTTGAGGGGGGGAAATCGTACCTATTTTTGGTACTTTTTTACAAAACATTTTCCTCTATTCATTGGCATATGGGCATTTCCATGTCATCGTACGTGACATTTGTACGCCTTCAGAGCGATAGATATTTGGCAAAAATAGTAGTAACTGGAAATTTTTTTTTTCATTACGTTTCATTTAGAGGGAACTTTATATGAAAAAAAAAAATTTTTTCTAATTCGGAACCTTGTTGTCCAAAATATCGGGCAAAATAAGTGCATATCGTACGTGACATAAAACGGAAGTGATATTTGTGTGAATGTAAAAATTTCATACATTAAACCACATATTTTTTCTTTATAATCCGTAATTGGAAAAAAAAATTTTTTTTTGGATGGTTTTATAATGAACCAAATGTAATATCGTACGTGACATACCGTATCGGTCAAGCCGTTTCGGAGGAGTTCAAAATGGAGGGCATTTTGTTGATATTTGTATGGGAATATAAATACAGGTTTAGGAATGAATGCAGTGTTCACTAAAATGGCTATAACCAATACACATTTGAAGACCGTTGATCCATAAAAGCCTTGGTATTGACGTCACCTTCCACGTGAACTTTACAGAAACAAAATCGGTTCACGCATTTCAGAGAACATCAATTACTAACACAATGCAACTTATTTCTATATATATTCAAAGATAAAATTCTTAAAGCTAGATACAAATGAATCAAAACTACAAACTAAGCAAAAATATAAAAATTATTTTGCAAGAAAGTCAAATTACAGTTTCAGTATAATTTTAAAGATCTTTTTTAAGGGTACAAATATGATGAATAAAAACTATTTTGTTACGTCTGGAAAACAAGATATGGGAAACAATAAAAAACAATTTTCACAGAGTCAGCAAACCAAATCTATGGGAATAAGTTTCTTATGTCTCTTGTACATTTAAACATTGGAACAAAATTGTTTCACCTTAATGTTGTGTATGGAACAAAGTAATGTGCGCCATAAAGAATAATTTTATTGTAATAAAATTTGGTCAGTCGAAGTTTTAGTAGACTAGAAATGACATTCAAAATTACTACGCCACAAAGTAAAAAAAAAAAATTGAACCTTAAAATTTTTTTAGTTTAATTGGGGGCGGCTGAACACGAATATGGCACTCATTTATTTCTCTCTTGAAAATTGTGTTCTTCAGGAGTTATATAAGATATCCAAAAACTGTTCATCTGAACTGTTCAAAAAAAAACTATTGAATAAATTTTAAATATATTTGTTGATCGTACAAAAACTCACGGAGTTGTTATATATTAATATTAATTATATATAAATTTAGTTGAAAATAAGTTTAAGCTTTTTATCTTAACCTCACAGATCTTTACATCTTACTTAAATTGAATAGATAGGATTCAAAACGCAATGGCTGGAATATGATTTACTTCAAAAGAAAGTAATAAAAATTTACTCTCTTCTGGGCTTAGAAGATAAGCAGTTTTTGAACGAGAAAATCACTTTAAAGCTAAAGCAATTTTTTTACAAAAATATTAAAAAAAATTTGTTTACTATTTTCGGATATTGGCCGAGTTTTTTACCAGTTCATATAAAGATAACTACAAATCGGGACATACAATTTTGTGAAAAATATTCTTAATTGAAATCTCAAAAGCACCTCCCTGCAAGGAGGTACTAGGGATACAATTTTGGCGTTTTGAGACATCATAAAGCATTAGGTTGGCCTCACTGGTACTAAACAATTTTCCGGGAATAGATTTTCAAGGGTAAATTATGGAAATTTGACTGTTTGATTTCCAATCGAATAAAACGAATTTGTGCAAAATCTTACATCATTCCGTTAAGTTTTCCACCATTTATGTTAGTTTTTGTAACAAAATTATTAATTTTTAGGGTGGTGGTTCCACATTTTGATTCAAAGCTCTGATCCTGCTGAAACGATTTTTTGGATTTCAAACCCTAAACTGCTTACGAAAACTACAAGCCGGACAGATGGACAGGAAGACGGGCATGGCTAAATCGACTAAGAACTACTCAAGGAGCCAGAATATACATATATACTATATGGGGTCTAAGATGTATAATAAAAAAGTTTCACACGGAAAGACAAACTTAGTATGCCATCATTTACTACTAGTGGTGGTGGAGGGTATAAAAGCAATATATTCTTTTTGTTCTAAAAATTCGTTTTTGAGACATTAATAATTTCTTGCACTTGGGCGACATATTTTTTTGTAATTCTTTATTTTTTATAATGATTTATTCTTTCTTAAAATCGTTTTTTTTCTATCTGGCACTACAATGAAAAAAGAGCGCAATTATTTTGTTACGACAGTTTTTAAGTTGTCGTCTTCTACTTCTCTTTTTCACTACTCTGTTGACGCCATTCTGTTCACTCCTCTGTTGACACTGCTCTGTAAATACACCTCTGCTAACACATATCTGTTCTCTCCTCTGTTGTCAAAGCTCTGTTGATGCTGTTAGTTAGAAGCACCCTCTGCATGCCCTTGATCAAGCTCTAGAATACCTTAAGCGAAAATTATGCAAAATTGGCAGATGTAAATCCATTCATAACTCGATGGATGAAATCCATCTTTCCCCCCATAAATTATACAACAATATATTTATTCTTTGTGTGACAAAAATGATCCACAATTTTCAACAAACATATAGTTGTACAACTTATCAAGCATTCATTCTTGTTAAATATATACATAAATAGAAACTGGGAATTATTTCCTTTCGAAGGTTACTTTATATTATATTCAACATATTTTATTTTTCGAATTTATTCTATGAGCTAAATTTCAGTTATGTATTTTATAAAGTTTTTTTGTAATAGTCCTATTCCTTCAATTATTCAGAAATTACTTTATACACTACCAGACTATTATATTGTATTTGCTTGTTACATTTTACCTTAGCTTTCCTTTGGACAGCTACGGCTACGGCTTTCGTCAGCATTTTTTGTGTCACACCGGATAGTGTATAAAGTTATTTCTGAATAATTGAAGGAATAGGACTATTACAAAAAAGCTTTATAAAATACATAACTGAAATTTAGCTCATAGAATAAATTCGAAAAATAAAAAATGTTGAATATATATATAAATACTATTTACTCGAATTATCTCAAGACTTTTTTTGTAAAGAATTCTGTTTATTTTTTTGACATAAATAATGTAATAAGGTGCAGATAATGGTAAAAAAAAAACTTTTTTGAAACAATCTTCTATACAAAGTGCAGAAAACTGATATTACAATATGGCTACGCGGGTACAAACATGGGTTGTTTTAATTATAAAAATTTTCTATTAAAACTAAAATAAATGCATTTTTATAGATGCTTTTCTACCACTTGATTTGCAGAATTCCCAAGCACAACGTCTTTTATTTTTAATAAGATTTCTGTATGACGTGCTAAGTTCCCAATTTCAATTATTTAGCGACCACAACCGTCATACATACTGCCGCCTGTACAGTGATTGACTGTTTTATCATGATACTTTTCACTGATGACCTCGACGCTGTGGCTTTTGTCTAAATTTGGCAATAGAATAGATTATATGATCTTTATAACACAATTTGTGACAGTTTTGGATGTTCTTTTCGGTACACAGAAAAACATAAAAATTGATTTCAATTAAAAAATTTGTGATAATAATTAAAACATCAATTAAATTTGCAACAGTAAACAAAAGGAGGTCCAATGGGAGAGTGAAGCGAATACAAATGTTACATTTGTGCACATAGCCAATCCTCTTCAACTGTCAACCTCACCCACTGTCCGCCCGAGACTTGGTGTTCTCTATCATGCGCTGTGGCACCTCAACATTTAGTGTTATTCTTGACCTTTCAATAGAGATGGCAGCAGATGAGCCAAGAGTATGACCAAAGATGGAGCCCCATGTCTTCAAAAGATTTACCATCAGCAAATTCTAGCCTAGAGGGTTGTTAGCAGCCCCAGCACTATGTATGGATGCGATGGCCTTATCAGCCACCCATCTTTAATATAAGTCGATTACATACATAAACAAGCAATGGATAAGAGAAATTTTTCTGTGTACAACTGCAAAGCGTCTTGAACGGTATCAAAATTAATTGCCACGAGTTTTTTTTTCTTTGAATGGTGTTCTTTAAACGTATACATTTTGATTCATTCGTTTTACACCGCTCAAGAAATTGTTATAGTTAATTATTGAGGAAAAATCGTGGAAAGAAAGTTGATAGTTTTGCAGCTCATCTGTTGCGGATGGCATACGTTTAGTTTTTTTCGTCATACCTCATTTGGAATTCATTTTAGTTCGACTTCAGCATCATCTCCACTACAAAGATCTTTATTTTCTGGAGGGTCAATAATATTGGTGTGCAGAGAGTTTTCGCTACCTTCATCTTCCCTTTACCTTTAAATTGTTAGAAAATAAGTAAAATAAGCCAAAAAAAATTCGTGTTGTTAAATATTTTGTTATTGCTTTAGGGATGCCTAATGAGAGCAGGTTTTTTCAAACCTGGGATTCGGGATTCTTAATTCAAAAAAATGAGATCCCGGGACGGATCAGGATTTTTCGGGATTTAATATAATTTAAGTTTGGTTTGATGTTTATGCATAAGTTTTCAAACAAATTATTTCATGAGGAAAATTAAACTTTTTACAAAATAAAACAGTTTAGTGTATTCTTCTAAAGTTATATGGAATAATTGTGTATTAAAACTTATATTTTAAAAAGCTTCTAAAAGAAATTAATGACGTCTGATAATCGATTCCTTATTTTATTGCAAACATATGCTGCCGACGATACCAATGTTCGCACTCAACACTTCTAGATGGTAAGCTTTATGACAATTTAAATTAATTGTATCTCAAATATATATGCAAGTATTAATCTTATAAAATAAACTTAAACAAATATGTGTCAAAAGACCTTTGGTAGAACCTCCTCAGGTTTTTAACACCTTTTTGCACAACTTGGATTTTGCGTGCGCAGTTCTATTATCATTCACTTAGAAAAAAGACCACACCGAACTTTAGCTTCTGATTTTGTTTTCTGTGGTACAAAATGCATTGCATGTAACATTTATTCACTTGGGACTTCTTTTTGTAACCAGTTAAAAATTGGATTCATTGCCAGTATTATTTAATATTAAATTTTTGAAGTTATTTTCAACACGGTGACTCACGTTTATTTAAATATAGTTGTATTTGAAAAAAAAACTAAACCCAAAATATGTTAAAATCCCGGGATTCGGGACTTAAATTTTTTGAATAATCCCGTGGTTTCGGTATTCGGGATTGGCATCCCTATTTTGTACCCATGTGTCCATATGGGCACATCTATAACATTTTTTAAAAATAATAATAATAATAACAAAATCTTAAAAATGTTACAACTGTGTTTTATTTTTTAACCCTCTAACTGCATTATTCATCAAAACTTAGATGATTAAAAATAACAACACTTATTTCTTCATCTAAATGCAAATTGAGGAAGCAGACGAATTGAGAATACTAGGTATTATTTTTAACAAAAGGTACAACTGGAGATCCCATATTGATAATTTGAGCACTTCATTAAACAACCAGCTTAACATTGTTAAGTGCCTCTCTTGTCAAAAATTTGATTGTAACATTATATCTCTGATTAATGTTGTGAAATCGCTGATAGTATCAAAAATTTGTTATGGACTTTTTTTATGTGGAAAAGTACACTTAGAAAAATTACTGGAATACTAAATGCGGCAGTCCGAGTAACGCTCGGAGCCCTACGTTCTACACCAGTCAACAATATGCTATTCGAGGCGAATGTTAATAACATACTTAACCAACGAGACTTTACCTCTGGAAAATTAGTGAAACCTCTTTTGTTCTGCAGCGATAGTCCTTTAAACACTATAGTTCAGAAATTCCGGAAATCAAAGAGAACTCAAAAAATACCTTCGTGTATCAGTAGAGTTTTTGAAAACTGTTCAGAGTTAGACCTAAAAATTAGCCCAATTAAAACGAGCCCCCTAAGAATCCTCCCTGGAGCTTGAGGGAAGACTTAATTGATTACTCTCTTCACACACATCTTAAGCATAAAACATTACCCATACAATATCAATGTTTATTCCGTAGCGTAACTGAAGGTCAGAAGGACAGCATTTTCATTTATACCGACGGCTCACAATGTGGAGAAAATACGGGCTATGCAGTAACGTATGAAAAAAAAGCTAATTAAGGTTTCCGAGCTGCCAAGCTATAGTTCGATTTTTTCAGCCGAAATTATTGCCATAAATGAGGCAATGAACTTTGTCAAAAACAGAAGGGGTAAATTCATAATTTGCACTGATTCTTTATCTGCCTTAATCGCGATATCGAATGTGAATAACAATAATGTCTATGCAAACAAAATTAGGGATATTTTAATCGAAAAAAATAAAATGCTTTCCCTTATGTGGGTTCCAGGCCACATGCAAATTACGGGAAATGAATGCGCAGATTCGTATGCCAAACAAGGTTTAAAGTCCCCTCTCATTAAAACCCAAAATTTTAACGTTGATGATATAATTAAAAATCTCAGGAGGAGGACAATTCGGAGACATATTTCGACTTGGGAAAATGCAAACATTTGGTACAAGAATATAAACTCATCAAAAATCAACATCAAACTTTGGATAGCATCGAGTACCGAAGTAGGAAGACGGGATCTCATAAAATTTTTAAGATTGCGACTAGGACATACTAAACTAACCCACGGGCATATAATAAGCAAAGATGACCAAACATTATGCAACTGTGATCAATCTACAACGGTAAATATAAAACATATTATATCCGTTTGTCCGCTTTATGCACAAGAACGAAAATTAATCTTTGGACACACTGACCCTATGCTAGCTCTCTCCTCCCCCTCAAATAAATCTGTTACAGAACTAACAAAGTATTTAAGATTAACTAAACTGTATAACCACATTTAATAACACTATAAAATTAGTTTTAGTTGTAAATATGAACTTGTAAATACTTAAGAATTTCCATTTTTTTTAAGCTTAGGCCATGTAGCTATAGCTATACTTTTAGCATTAAAATATTTATATTATAATGTTAAACCTAAATAAATAAAATAAATATTTCTTTATCTGAAAATATCCTAATTAATTTTGTTATTTAATTAACAGGCTTTTTTTGCTGAGAAGCTTTGCTCAAACCGAGTGTTCGCATTATTAGCATTTTCTGACTCTTTTAGCAACAGCTTGTTGTATATCCAAAAGGGCACACGGTGACATTTCGGGTTAATAATCATACCTTGATCGTAGACAACCATAATATGGTTCTGGCTGCTTTATGGAAGACTAAGTCTAACATACCCAGTAAAAACTACGCATACAAAATAATGTGTTGAGTAATCAGAAAAACATAACTCATAATTCTACTGAAATAACCAATGAATTTTACAAGGCATGTCCCAAAATGAACGTATTCAAAAGTAAGTCATTATTTATTTTACCTGCATACATCCAGAAAAAAGTAGCTATAGAAGTTGTTATAGATGTAGTTATAGAACAAAGCTACAAAATAATGAGTTAAAGAAGCTATTCATTTTGAAAAAGTAGGCGAAGTTTTTACTGGGTCCATGTCAAATCCACCAAGAATGGGACACGACCCCTTGCGATTTTAACGAAATTTGGTTTATTGCCGAATATTGGTTTTTTAGTAATTTTAATAAACTAAACCAAATTAGGTTAAAATGCCAGGTGTCCGGCATGTCTGTTTTTTGCAACTAGCACAGTGTACTTATTGCTCAAAATTACAATATTAAAATTCTATTTTAAGATTATTTTTTTAAAGGTTGCGAAAGAAAAAAAAATCATATCTTAAAAAAGAAAATAAAAACCTCCTTCAAAGTTTCCGGATAAAATAAAAAAAATAAGTTTTTGACTTGTAGCCCCAAGTATTCTCTTTAAAATTATCTTCGTATGTAAAGTAGTTCTCGAGATATTGAAGAAATACTCAACACATTCGGCTAATTCGGCGAAATTATGACATATAACGAGGGTTATTTTTCAAATAGTGCTATCTGCAATTTTTCAAAAATGTGATTTTTATAGAAACGAGTTCACTAACTGAAGGGACATCTGTCATTTAAATTTGCAAAAAAAATTCCCAAAACACGTTTTCATACCCACAACACAATAGTAGAGATGGTATTATGCATCTGTGCTAATGTGTGTAACGCCTTAAAATATTGGTCCTAGACCCACCTTAAAGTATACCGATCGACTCAGAATCACTTTCTGAGTCGAACTAACGATGTCCGTCTGGCTGGCTGGCTGGCTGGCTATGTAACTTTGTGCGCAAAGTACATTTGTTATTCGTGCTTAATTCCCAGTTTTTATTCTTGATAAAAACACTTGAAATTTATTGTTGATGGGATAAGATATTCCTATGCGCATTTCACTGGTTGCTTAGGCCAGATCATCAGGAAACTTTATCCATAAAGATTTTAGAAAAACAAAAGATATTAAACCAAATAAAACTGTTAAACGTATAAGACTAAGTTTAAACAAAAACATCAACAATAAACAGTGAGTTTATCTCATCTTACATTCCCTACTGGGAAGTGTTTTTATCAAGAATAAAAACTGGGAATTAAGCACGAATAACAAAATCTTTTAAAATTAAAATTTTGTATTCCCATAGATCATATTGATAATAAACTGGCAGTTCACGGCCTGAAAAAAATTATTGGCAGCATGCATTTGAAATTTGTTTTTCTTAACCTACTTACAACTACAATTGTTGTTGGGAGAATTACAATCAATTGTAGTGGAGAATGTAAGATGAGATAAACTCACTGTTTATTGTTGATGTTTTTGTTTAAACTTTGATATTGTTACAAGTAGAACTGTTGCTTATAAGTCTTATGGCCATTTTCTCAATGTATCGACAAACTGTCTGTTACTTAATGTCAACATAAATTAATTGGACCGTTAAACTGTCCGTTAACGATTTTTGGTTTCTCAATATACCGACAAAAAACAAAGTTTTCAGCTGGCAACGCCACTCAAAATACATGTAAAAGTTGGGAGTCAGCTGATTGAATTTATCTGTACGGCAAATAAAAAGAAAATAAATAATTGGCTGATGAGTACCGGTTAGCTTTGCGATAAAATCGAAGCAAATGAGACATTGAGAAAACCAAATTTCTTTAATGCACAGTTTTTCGTTGAGAAAAAAGATAATCGCCGAATGAGAAAATGGCCATTATACGTTTAACAGTTTTATTTGGTTTAATATCTTTTGTTTTTCTAAAATCTTTATGGATGAAGTTTCCTGATGATCTGGCCTAAGCAACCAGTGAAATGCGCATAGGAATAGCTTATCCCATCAACAATAAATTTCAAGTGTTTTTATCAAGAATAAAAACTGGGAATTAAGCAGGAATAACAAAATCTTTTAAAATTAAAATTTTGTATTCCCAAATTTATTTTGATAATTTTACTTATTTTTTTAATAAAAATTCGTGTAACTAAAACTAACTATCGAAAAATCAGTTTTTTCGCTCTCCTGTAAAATTGTGATTCTGCCGATAGCACTATTTAAAAAATAAACCTCGATATATTCCTTATAAGATAAAAGGAACCTTCTCACCAAATTTCATTAAAATCGGAAGGGGTCGTGTCCCACTATTTATTTATAGTTTACTTATCCTTGACCATATGACAACATAATTTTTCTTTATAATTTAATAGTTTTTTTTAGAATTTTTACAAAATTATTTGTTTGTTTATATTTTTAAACAAAATAATAAAAAAAAAAACGGCTGGTTTTCAACAATACCTTACTTTTTATGAATTTGCCTTGTTTTCAAATTATCTTTATGTTTAAAATTTGATAACTGTTTTTGTTTTCGCAATGGAACACAGAAACACTCTTAACTTACAAGCCGTGATGCGATAGAATTTTTTGTTTTACACATAATGTGAAAAATTTTCGATGCAAGAAAATAAGAAAAGAGACCTTTTGAAAATATTTTTGGAAATTTAATACTCTGAACTTAACACATAGTCAAAATTGTGAATTCTTTATGTTATAACAACTTTCTTTCCAAGTTTATTATTTCTTTAAGAAAATAATTTACTTAACTGAAGCACCTTTTTCAAATTCATCTTCATTTTCTTTTCTTCGACAGAGTGGTTGTCAGTAAGTTAGAATTAAAAAAAAATCCCTGGAAAAGTACTTGAACATTCATTATACCCTTCAGCACAGGTGGTGAATAGGGTATATTTAAGTTTGTCATTCCATTTGTAATTCCTTTAACATAGATTGTAGACCCTTTAAAATATATCTATTCTGGGTCCTTATGAGGAGCGAAGTTGATTTAACGATGTCCGTCTGTCCATCTGTCCCTCCGTCCGTTGAAATGTGTTTTCCGAAGACCCCATTTATGATGGGGGCAAGCTTATCATATATATTATTTCTAAAGCACTTTTTTTTGTCGGTTGCAAATATCTCCGATACCACCGCATCAAATTTAATGAATGATATCTCATTTTAAAGCTTATTTCTAACACTAATGACGAAAAATAATTAGAAATTGAAAAATTAATATTTTCATTGATAAAAATTACGGTGCGAAATATTCGCACAGGTCATCTAGTTATACATTTATATCGCATATGGTTCGAAATTGTTTGCTATTGAAATTCTGCAAGATCGGTCCACAAATGGCAGAGATATGAGTAAAAAACCACGACTGCCTCAAATGTTTTCCTTTAAAGGTCCAATTAGACGTGACATTACCATACCAACATTGTATTACCAAAACGAAATAAACGTACCATACAAACCAATTCAATTTTGGTTTCTACGGTCATACAGTGGCTATGGTAATACTGTGTTGGTAATGTGGTTTATTTTTCGTTGTTTTTTTTATACCCTTCACTACAAGTGGTGGATTTTATTTGTCATGTGTTTAATTTTACGCATACACATACACATTTATGCATGTATATGATATGCCGCTCAAATAAAGAAACAAACTCATAGACTCAATATATTTTAATATAACGCTTCTTCAGTTAAAGCATTCGTAGCCGAGTTGTTAAGTTCTCTCCTGAGACTGATGATATTGCCAGTTCAAATCCCAAAAAGATTTTTTTTTTCATTTTTTCTATTTAATTTTTTTATGTTCTAAAAAACGATTTTTAAAATATAAAACGAATTTCAAACATCAACTTTGGCAAAAGAGGAAACGGGCTTAGGTACATATGTATATACATTTTTAGTTTTTTTATATTCTTCGGCATGACGAAATGAAAAGTTGGCGTGGCTCAATTAATATTTATTTATACCTACCTAAAGAACGTTATTTATGTTTATAACTTTTTGTTCTTATCTCATCATGATGAAGGGTATATAAGTTTCGGCATAGCCGAATATAGCACTCTTACTTGTTTATTTTATGTTTGTATACAATAGAACACAAATACTCTTACCCCAAATACTGGTTTAATACTGAAATTTTAGCGCCACAATTTTAAAATTTTACAATGACAGGTGAAAAGTTTCAAAATATTTTTTTCTTATATAATTTGTTTCTAAATTTTTTCTATTCCATTCTGTTAATTTTGTTGGTAAATGTAAGTTAAATTTTTTTTTTCTCCGACTCTCTTGTTGTTGTCTAGTGTTGTAGAAGTAAATTGCTTTACAAAGTTTTAAACACTTTTTTTTATGTCCCCTTAGCTTAAAGAAAAAGATTTTAGAATAAATGAAATTTTGGCAACAAAATTTTTTCTTACATTATATTTTTACGGTCATAAAAGAATGGAGACAAAGATTTAGTTTTTGGGTTCGTGTTTTTTCTTACTATCGATAATTAACTGGTGGTTTTTGAGAGGGGAATTTGTTGTGGAATTTCAGAAACGTATTAAAGTGTTCTGCTCTAAATTGTTTGACAGTTTCCTTTTATGCTATGAATTTAAGAAAAAATTATTAGCAAAACTTTGTAACAGGGTTTTTAAATAGTAAAAGTTTGACTTGAAAAGAATTACAAAGAATTATTTTGAAATTTATTAATTCTTATTTTCAAACAATTAAAATACAATTTGGAAAATACATTCATATTTTTTGAAAAAAAAAACTCATGCTTTCCTTCCTTTTTTATTTAGAAAAACTTTTTAATAAAGCTTTGTTCACAATCAGAGCAACAATTTTGTTTTTTCTTCTAAAAAATAATAATAAATAATAATAAATGCATAATATTGTTGTGGCTTAAATTTGCAAACGGGTTTTTAATGCAAAGTGTGTGTGGTTGCAAAAGAAATTGTTGCTCTATTATAAATACCAAGTGAAAATGTTTTCTTGATTGTGAACGAAGCTTAAAGTTAAAGGATTTGCATTTGGTGTGTGGCTGTGCTTAGCAAAGTACAAAATTACCAAAACAAGCGGTCAATTTGAAAAAAATTTGTCAAAAAAAGTACATAAACATTTTTAAAATAATCGGTAAATTAATTAAGAAGGTTTTAGCCTTTTTGCTTTGTTTAACCCTTGTGTTAATACCCAACTTTATCCACATTACTTAGCTCCCCGGGTACCCATATACTATAATGTATTAATAATCCATATTTTTATGAAATAAAATAAAATTAAGTTCATCAAATTTAATTTTCAATAAATTATTTTTATGAAGAAAGGAATTTTACAATGAAAATTAATTAAAACTGTTATTGATAATCATTCATTCTTGGCTGATCTGAGATTCGAACCCAGACTATTGACGTCAGCAGTCGTTGATGGCTGCGAGTCTAAGACGGCAAATCCCTCTGAGGAGATCGAGTGGTAGCGATCGAAACATGTCAGCGTAACCAGCCGCCTGGGCTCAAATCTCAGGTCAATCAAGAATGAATGATTATCAATTACAGTTTTAATTAATTTTCATGTTGTAAAATTCCTTTCTTCATAAAAATAAATTTGATAATCTTAAGCCTGATTAAAAATTTTGAAAATTTGGATTAAAAACCATGAATAGTTCAACAAAATTACCACAATACTAATTATTGTTAAAAGCTAAGGCACGAGCTCTAAGTGTACATTTGTCCTTCAAGTTGTGCTGAAAAAGGTCAACAAGAAAAAGAAAGACAAACATGAAAAAACAAAAATGTACTTTGGACTTCAAGAAGAATTCTTTACAAAAAGTACGAAAAAACAGAGGTAAAGGAAAAACATGTAAAATTAATTAAAAATGGATAATCATTCAAAAAAGCAAATTTCGATCTACTAAAGGTTAAAATACAATTTGGTTTAAGGATTGATGTTTGACTATTGACGCCAGCAGTCGTCGACGGCTGCGAGTGTAAGACGGCAAGTCCCTCTGAGGAGATCAAGTGGTAGCGTTCGAAACATGTCAGGGTAACCAGCCGCCTGGGTTCGAATCTCAGGTCAGTCAAGAATGAATGATTATCAATATTAGTTTTAATTAATTTTCATGTTGTAAAATTCCTTTTCTTCATAAAAATAATTTAATGAAAATAAAATTTGATGAACTTAAGCCTGATTAAAAATATTGCAAATTTTGATTAAAACCATAAATAGTTCAACAAAATTACCACAATACTAATTATAAAATTAAGTTTTTTAACTTTTTAAAAGCGTATTAAATTATATTTATGTTAAATATGATTTCTTAACTTTGTATTGCATGACGGCTAAAATGTTAAGTTTTTTATACAGAACAGTATTTGTTAGTATAACAATTGGGACTTCCCCGCATTATAATTATAACGCTTTGGAAACTAAACTTAAGTTTTTGTATAATACAGAATTTAGTTTATTGAATTTTTTGAGCAGTTGAAACGTGTTTGTGTTTTCCGATAAAGTGTATTGTATTGGGTACCGGGGTACACGGGTGCGCATATTGCGATGGTTAAAGTTTAAGCAAATTTTTTTAGGTATTAAAGAAGCAAAAAAAATAAATCTAGAATCTGAATTCGCTTTCTTTTAAGTTGAATAACGACGATCCAGAAGCTTGTGTAAAAATGTTAATTCTTAATAAATTTTTTTTCATGTTAATATATGTAGGTAGGTGGGTACCCGGGTATTAACACAAGGGTTAACGCCGTAAATGTTAAAGTTTATGGCCCTAATTTCCTTCAAGACTTAAAACTATCATCGGATAATTAATTAAGAAGACATGGGTAGAGGGATTTTTTACCCCTTTTGCCCACTTTTAGCCCCTAATTGTTGCAATTTCCAAAAAATGTATATCTTAAAGTTCGTTTAGATATAACAGTGTCTGCATGCCAAATTTTTAAGAAAACCGGTTGAGTAGTTAAGAAAATATAGGGAGGGGGAGCTTTTACCCGTGTTACCCTATTTTACGCCATCTAGCGGTATGAAATATACATTAAGATATATTCCGAATGTTATTGTATACATAAGACATTACGATACATGGCTTCGTAACTTTACAATTGACAGTAAAAAATCATTATATGGAAAATGGAGCGCATAATATTGATATTTTTATGGGAATATTATATAAGAAAATCTAAATGTCATATCTCCGGAACCACTGGGCCGGATAACTTTTGGTTGAAATCAATTGTTCCATATGTCAATGAATGGAAAAAGATGTTTTGTAGAAAAGCAAAAAAAAAAAAACAAGTTAGAGTGCTATATTCGGCTGTGCCGAATCTTTGATACCCTCCACCGACAGTTCGAATGTTTAAGGAGTAATATCTGTATGATGTTATTATTATCTTAAACTGTGACGATTTGCTATTAATTATGGATTTGGGCGACTAAACTGTTTTCCGGTAGTAGGGTTTATATGGCGCCTAGGGTAAATTATGGACCGATCATCACGAAATTTCACAGCGTCATTTCTAGTCCTTTAAAACTGTGACGTACCAATTTCTGTTATGATAGCATTATTAATTATGGTGTACTAAACTGTTTTCCGGGAGTAGAGTTTCTATGGGGCCTAGGGTAAATTATTTACCGATCTTCACGAAACTTCACAGTATCATTTCTAGTTATGATTGCACTATTTTTTACGATTTTAGGCGTACTGTACTGTTTTCCGGTAGTAGGGTTTATATGGGGCCTAAGGTAAATTACGGACCGATCGTCACGAAATTTCACAGTATTATTTCTAGTCCTAAAAAACTGTGACGTACCAAATTTTGATATGCTTGCATTATTTTTTACGTTTTTAGGCGTACTAAACTGTTTTCCGGGAGTAGTTTTTATATGGGGCTTAGGATAAATTATGGACGGATTTTCACGAAATTTAAACGCGTGATTTCCAGTCAAATAAAACAAATTTTTCCAAAATCTTATCTCATTCCGTGGCTTGTTCCAGCATTTATGTTATTTTTTGTAACAAAATTATCAATTTTTTTAGGTGGTGGTTCCACATTTTGATTCATAGCTCTGGTCCTACTGAACCGATTTTGCTGGATTGCAATCCCCATTTGCTTAGGATAACTACAAGCAATTTGGCACCAAGTTTGTTTATTTCTTTTGAGTTGTTCGAAAGTGAGCGTGTTTTCAACAGACGGACAGACAGACGGACATGGCTAAATCGACTTAGAATTACTCAAGGGCCCAGAATATATATACTTTATAGGGTCTGAGATGAATAATAAAAAAGTTTCACACGGAATGACAAACTTAATATACCCTCTTCACAACTAATTGTGGTGGAGGGTATAAAAATTGCTATGACGTTGAGCCCTTAAACGACCAAAATTTCGAAAAAGTACTATATATTTGTATTTTTTAGATAAGCTACGAATATTCAGGCCTGTCATAGAATTCCATTCCGATCGAAAGTGGTTTTAATTCCGTATTTTGCTTCTTCAGAAAACGAAAAATTTTTTCGGAATGAAACCACCGAAAAAACTACTCAAAACAATTTTTTGTGGATAAATAAATGTTTTTTATGATATAGATTGAAGAAATAACACACTTTTGATTTATTTATTTTACTCTATATTGATTTTATTAAAATCATACAGGCATGTCACAAATTCCGATCGGAATGGTTTTTATTTCGTATGTTCAATTCCGATCGATTTAGTTTTAGCTTCTTCAGATTCCGATCGATTTTGCTAAATGTGTTTTTTTTTATAACAACTCTGGTTTTACAATTGGATATGGCAACTTTACATAAAAACCATATGTTTTTTGTGTTAAGTATGGCAATGTTCAGCGTAGAAATGAAAAAAGTGGCTTGTGAGGAAAAAAAGGTAGCAACGCAACGGTAAAGAATTTATTATGTTTTTAATAAAATCAATATAAAGTAAAATAAATAAATCAAAAGTGTGTTATTTCTTCAATCTATATCATAAAAAACATTTATTTATCCATAAAAAATAGTTTTAAGTAGTTTTTTCGGTTATAAAATACTGAAACAATCAATTCCACTTAGAAAACCAAAAGTGGTTTCATTCCGAAAAAATTTTTCGTTTTATGAAGAAGCAAAATACGGAATTAAAACCACTTTCGATCGGAATGGAATTCTATGACAGGCCTGATAATAAATTCTTCACCGTTGCGTTGCTACCTTTTTTTTCCTCACAAACCACTTTTTTCATTTCAACGCCGAACATTGCCATACTTAACACAAAAAACATATGGTTTTTATGTAAAGTTGCCATATGCAATTGTAAAACCAGAGTTGTTATAAAAAAAACACATTTAGCAAAATCGATCGGAATCTGAAGAAGCTAAAACTAAATCGATCGGAATTGAACATACGGAATTAAAACCATTCCGGTCGGAATTTGTGACATGCCTTAGTTAATTTTTATTTCAAGGTTTATTGGCTTGAAAGAAAGGTCGGTTGACAAACAAGTTCCATAATACTGGTTTTACTCTCCAAAAGTGCCAAATTGAAAAAAAAGTGCCAGACGCATGTCCGATTTGTTTTTAATGGACAACGAAACGTGATAAATTTTATTTATCTCTTTTAGTTAAGCAGATATTAGGATAACGAATTTACCGGGTTTTTCCCATAAATATTCGAATATCCAAAAATTCCGTCTTAAAGGATCGATTTGGAGAGAGAACAATCTCCTGTCCAATATTAGGCGTTTAGGCTGTGTGATGATGAATGAGTCAGTCAAGTCAGTAAGGTTACATTTTTATACAAAGACTAATAAAGTTTTTATAAATGTCTCGAAATACCAATTCAAAAATATATTAGCAGTCCGATATGAAAATAAGACAAATGACCACTGCCCGTCTTTCTAGTGCTAACTATTTATTTTATATCATTTATTTTATTACATTTTATTTGTATGATGTAAAATAATCTTACTTCATAGAATTATTAAAGCTAGAAAAAAATATGTAGTGTGCAGCTATACAACTCATACCATGTTACATCTATTTCACACTTTCACCGACACTTTTAGGGATTTAAGAACAAAATCAAGTTTAATCTCTTTCATACATAATATAATTTCTCATTGTTGGATTTATATCCAGATTAAAACTGGCAAAAAGAAAAAAGCAAGAACAGGTGTTGGAAAGAAAAACGTGACAACATTAGAAAAACTTATGTACGTACGTACATAAAACATGTTTTCATATGACATAAATAAAATAAATAACAAAACAAAAACATATTTTTAAATCAAAACAAAACATCTCCTGATAATACAAAATTGGTTATGATAAAGTTTTATAAAATAAATCATTTATTAAAACTATTAAAATTGTATTTTTTCCAAAAACTATTAAATGCAATTAAAACTTCTGCAAGAAAAAAAGCAAAATTGCGAAATAAAAATAAATACTGAAAATACTAATCCAATTTATGTTACAACTTAATTGGAATGAACACAATTAAAACTCATATAACATTCGATTTTATAAAATCAAATGCAATTTATAAAATAGTTTTTATTATATTTTTGAACTAAAAACCGTATTGAACAAATATAATAGTTAGTTCAAATAACTTTATGGGATTTGTATAGAGATTTTCCACCTATTAGATTCTTATGTGGTAAAAATGGCATTAAAACTTTTATTCGAATTTAACATTTGTTTGGGGGAAGGTGAAACAGAAGCTTAATTTGTTTTATTTTCAAAACTAAAGGCAACTAAAATTAAAACTCTTAATACTAAAGGATTTACTAAAAAAATTACTTAAAAACAAATTACATACTCTCTATTCTTAAACATAATAATCATTTTGATGTTTTGCGTATGATAAAATTAATCAATAAACTTTTTTCACTTAATAATAATGAATTTTTTCACGTACGGAAGTGTTAAGCAGTCCGTAAATACCAAAAATTGTAAAACCAATGGAAGCAATTTTTTACCTATTTAAGTCAACTCAAGTTAATTCTTATATATGTACACGCAGAGAAAAAATTTTTTCAATATGGTTACCTCCAACCAGTGATTCCAAATGTAGGGAATTTTCCCTTTTTGTAGGAATTTTTTCGAAAAATTTCAAGCGTAGGGAAAAAAGGACAGACAACAAAATGATTACAGATCTTTTTAACAGCCAATGCATAAATAAATGGCAGAAAAAACAACTTATTTGTACAGTTGGAATAGCTCCTAGAATTTATGGTCTACCTAAGATACACAAAACAGGGAGACCCCTCTTTCTCCTACAATTGCGGATATTATATTAGACGACTAACTAGATGAAACCCTCACAAAGTTAAAAAACAACAATGTAGAAATTTAATACATAAGGAAATATGTAGATGACCTACTGGCCATAGTTAAAGTGGACGACAAAGAAGAAATTCTGAAAAATTTCAACAACTATAATTATAAAATACAATTCACCATGGAAATTGAAACCAATAACTCTATAGCATACTTAGACACCAAACTATATAGAGAAAACAACAAAATAATCTTCAATTGGTACAAAAAAGACATTGCATCTGGAAGAATGATAAATTTCAACTCGACACAACCTAAAAGTCAAATAATGAATACGGCAAAAAATTATATCGCCAGGGTGATAAAAACAAGTGACGAACAATTTCATAAAGAGAATATTGTACACATCAAAAACACCTTAACAAATAATAATTTTCCAACAAAATTAACGAACACACTTATAGATGAAATGATTAGAAAATTAAAGAACCAAAATGACATAAATGAAAACTTAAACAATAATAAAGAACAAAAAATTTTCTTCAGTGTACCATACATCCCTGGACTAACAGATAATAAAAACATAAAAAATGCAATTGAAAACAAAAACATAAACTTGCCTACAAAGCCAATACCACATTAAACACGATATTTACAAAAACAAAAACCATTTTTTGTAAACAAAAATAAAACAATTTGGTATACGAAATACAATGCAAGGGAAACGAAAATAACAAATGCGACAAGGAACAACAAAACGAAACTTGGAAACGAGAATAAAGGAACACAAAAATGACATCGAAAAACAAAAACATTCAACAGCCTTGGCACAACATATATTTGAAAACAACCACACAGCTGACTTCGACAATATACGAATTTTAGACAAGGAAAAAACAGAAAGGAGAAAAAACAATGAACACGAAAGAAGATACAGACAAAATAAGCGCAAGTTACAGAGTGGCAATAGGATAATTTATTAACGACCAAGTTTAAATTACACAAATTTAAATTAAAACAAGTGCTATATTCGGCTGTGCCGAATCTTTGATACCCTCCACCGACAGTTCGAATGTTTAAGGCGTAATATCTGATGATGTTATTATTATCTTAAACTGTGACGTTTGTTATTAATTATGGTTTTAGGTGACTAAACTGTTTTCCGGTAGTAGGGTTTATATGGGGCCTAGGGTAAATTATGGACCGATCATCACGAAATTTCACAGCGTCATTTCTAGTCCTTTAAAACTGTGACGTACCAATTTCTGTTATGATAGCATTATTAAATATGGTTTTAGGTGTACTAAACTGTTTTCCGGGAGTAGGGTTTATATGGGGCCTAGGGTAAATTATGGACCGATCTTCACGAAACTTCACAGTATCATTTCTAGTCCTATAAAACTGTGATGTACCAAATTTTGTTACGGTAGCGTTATTTTTTACGGTTTTAGGCGTACTAAACTGTTTTCCGGGAGTACTGCTTATATGGGGCTTAGGGTAAATTATGGATGGATCTTCACGAAATTTAACAGCGTGATTTCCAGTCCAATAAAACAAATTGTTGCAAAATCTGATCTCATTCGGTGCCTTGTTCCAGCATTTTTGTTATTTTTTGTAACAAAATTATCAATTTTTTTAGGTGATGGTTCCATATTTTGATTCATAGCTCTGGTCCTACTGAACCGATTTTGCTGGATTTCAATCCCAAACTGCTTAGGATAACTACAAGCAATTTGGCTTCAAGTTTGTTCATTTCTTTTGAGTTGTTCTAAAGTGAGCGTGTTTTCAACAGAAGGACAGACGGACAGATAGACGGACATGGCTAAATCGACTTAGAATTACTCAAGGACCCAGAATATATATACTTTATGGGGTCTGAGATGAATAATAAAAAAGTTTCACACGGAATTACAAACTTAATATACCCTCTTCACAACTAATTGTGGTGGAGGGTATAATAAACAAAAGGTGAGAAAATGATAAATCAAACACGAAGTTTAACTCTGTTTTGTTCTAGATTAAAGGAATTATAGAGGCGTTTCTGTCAGAAAGAAAAAAAAATTGAATTCGTCACACAGTGTTATTTTTGAAATTAATTGTTTTTTTAATAAAAAAATTTTATTATAAGCAATATGTACAAAATGCTAACAAAATAAATATGTATTTATTTGTTTCTCGCTTACAACAATAAATTTTTAACGTAGGGAAAGTGTAGGGAATTTTTTTTTGGTTGTAGGGAAAAAAGGGATTTTTTGGACACACGTAGGGATTTTTTGAAATTTTTCCTGGCATCACTGCCTCCAACAAAACTATTTTTAACAGAAATTTTTTTAAACATATTAACTATAATTATTGCCACCGGCAACCACATTATGGTTTAATTAGTACTTCACGAAGCCACAACCATATTATGATTTCCTGTAAACATGTTATGGGTATATATGACAATACTTTGTTTTTGACAATAATATAAAATAAACAATAAAATTTTCTTCTTTTTTAAGCACAACTGCTATGGTTGAAAAACAAAATTAAAAAAAAAACAAATTAATCAAAATAAGGCAATTTGCCAGTTCAGTTTTTTTATGCACGGGCACTTGCCAATTTATTATCAAAGTAAATTTACTTTTTATTCTTGCTTTTTACTTTGATAATAAATTTGCAACTGCCGGTCCATAAAATGTACTGGCAAATTGCTTTATTTTGATTTTCTTGCGAAAACAACAAAGTTATTTTTTGGGAATACAAAATTTATTATTAATAAGATTTTTGTATGACGTGCTAAATTCCCAATTTTTCATATTTGTTAGATGCACTAAAATTTATTGTTGAGAGAAAGCTAGCTTCTATGCGCATTTTACTGGTTGCTTAGGCCAGATCATCAGAAAACCTTTTCCAAAGTTTTTAGATAAGCTTAAAATATTATACAAATAAAACCCTAATAGTGCATTTACACTTGTAATTTTCAAACTAGTTTATGATCGTAAATTACTTTCATAAACTATACCGTTTTCATCAGCATTTTAGACAGTTAAGTTGCTCATCTTTGACAAGGCAAAACAGTTTTAGCCCCAATATTAAAACAAAAACGTTGATGCACGTACATACGGACATATAAACATACCTTTTTTTAAATAAGGACAACGGAAAGTCCTTATTAAAAAAAAAAAACTATTTTTTTACAAAAAACTAAAATTTCTTATAAATTTGGAATTTTCTTTGTTAATTTTATTTTTCTTATCGTTTTTTTTTCCACAGATAAAAGAAATTTTTTTTTTTTTCACTTAAATTTTTTATTCTTGATGAAATGTCAAATATTACTAGCGTTGCCAGCACAAAATTTTAAAAAACAGAGTTGCATTAACAAAAACTGGTTGTTTGTAACTAGTTTATCTCAAAAGATAGTTACAAACTACCCAGTAAAAAATGTGCTCCAAAAGGAGCAGGTTTTGTGTATGAATTCGTACCACAAATCGCTTCAAACCTGCTGATGGGATGCCTGATTTTTGTATGGGGTGTTCCCGGTTTGGAGGACTATTTTCTGCTGACAATAGGCGCTATTTTTAACATTCAAACAAAGCACTCCTAAAGTGCTTACTATATTAACATATTAACATATGTTAATAATAATTTTCGTATATTTTTTTCGGCTTGCAATCTTCTTCGTTATCAGCACTTAAATATCAGCTTTTTTGTAAATTTTATTCTATAGCATTTACTGCTTTATAAAAGCTCTTTTATTGAAGCGCTCGGTTATGCGCTTTTTCTCTTAAGTGCTTCAAAAAACCCAAATTTTTTTTACTGGGTACTTATAACCTGCTTATGGCGTAGGTATAAACGCACTATAAAGCGAATAAGAATTATAATCACTAAGAGTCTTACTTATAACCATATCAAAACTAAAACAAAACACCAACAACAGTGAGCTTATATTTTTTTCATTTCGCTTTTCTATTTTTTCTTAACCCGCTTACAACTACAATTAATGTCGGGAGAATTCCAATCAATTTAAGTAGAGTTTCTGTCGGGATTCGAACCCGCAACCCCCGCTCTGATAGACAAGTTCACTAGTCTATTTTTCACTTAAAATTTTATTTACGTATACGAAGACAAATTTCCATTTTTGTTGTAATGTTGTATTTATTGCCGTGGCCATTCCACTTGGTGTCAAATTGCTTGTAGTTTTCCTAAGCAGTTTCGGTTCAGTAGGATCAGAGCTATGAAATAAAATGTGGAAACGCCACTAAAAAAAAATTGATAATTTTATTACAAAAAGTAACATAAACGGTGGAACAACGCACGGAACGATTTTGCAAAAAATCGTTTAATTCGACTGGAAATCACGCTGTAAAATTTCGTGAGGATCGGTCCATAATTTACCCTAGGCCCCATAGAAACCCTACTTCCGGAAAACAGCTTAGTACGCCTAAAACCGTAAGAAATAATGATAGCATAACAACATTTGGTATATCACAGTTTCATTTCGCGTTTTCACCCATCACATTTAAATACAATTTCATATATTATTATTATTATTATTATTATTATTATTATAAAGAAACAATATATGAAGTTGTATTAAAAAAAAAAAAAAAATTAAGAAAGGTGAACATAATCATGGAATTCGTGGACCGATTTTGTTAGTTTTTTACACTTTGCACCTGAGAACAGTAGGAAGTATTTAAGCAAAACATCTGGCATCTCGATCAACTGATGTGGGTGTAATCGAAACATCCCAAAGTGATAGACAGGTAGATTCACTTTAAAAATTGAAAATGTGTCATGGCTAAAAAATCGTGTCGTACAGTGTTATTCAACTCTGACCCCATTAAGTATGTAAATTCTAGCTCCTTGAGTAATTCTAAGTCTATTTAGCTATGTTTTCCTGTCTGTCTATCCGTGTTTCCGCCTGTTAAAAACAAGCTAATTTTCGAAAATCCAAAAGAAAAGAACAGTGTTAGTGTTAAATTGCTTCTAGTTATCCTAAGCAATTTGGGATGGAAATCCAAAAAAATATATATATAATTTTGCTATAAAAACTAACATAAAATATGGTATAAGGCACGCATCAATATAAGACTTGGCACATTGTTAAATTTCGTGAAGATCGGTCCACAGTTAACCATAGGCCCCATATGAATTTCACTCTCGGAAAGCAGTTTGGAAAGCCTAAACCGTAACAAATGACGCTATTGTAATGAACTTTGGTACGTCACAGTTGTTTAATTTATCATTGGCCCATATAAAGCCAGCTCTAGAAAAAGATCCAATATAAATTCCCCTCTCGAAAATATTTGTTCAAATTAATTTTTGTATGACTAGAAATAAAAGCATAAAGCTTTCTGATTGTCGGTCAATAAATTACCATATTTAGGTCTAAACAGCGACGAATTTTAATACTGTCATCCGTTTTTATAAGGATTAGTTGATATGGGATCCACAGTACTCAGTTCACTCTAACAAAATCGAGTCAGTTCAAATCCAGTTTTTATTATTCTGTCTTCGCGGATTGGGTTGAGGCCTCACATAAGGCTACCATCCTTTGTTAACCGTCTGGCACTTATCAGGCTACCAACTTTAAGAAGTCGTCGGAAAATGCAAAATTTTTTTTTTCTACTTAAGCTAATAAACGGAAGCGTCAATTCTCAATACCTTATGGGAAAATTTAACCTTAACGTACCTGTTCGTCTATCAAGACATTATAGCATTCTGAGTATTAAATATTTTTCTACAAACTTTGCTCAGTCTGATCCATTTCGTAGAGTCAGTGATGATTTCAATAAGTTATATAAATATATTGACTTTAACAAAAACATTAAAATCATAAAGAGTGTTATAATATCATATTTTAATTCGTTCAACTAATCGTTTGATTATATGTAATTGCTAAAGCAATTACTAGTCTGTAATAGTCTGTAAGGATTTTTCCATAGACTTAAGAAAAAAAATAAAAAAAATATAAGGCCCACGCCTGAAATATTCTGTCTGTCGGTAGAGGGTACATAGATTTGGCACAGCCGAATATTGACCTCTTAAGTGTTTCTCTTTAAGAACGATGTTAGCCAGGCAATCACTGTTAAGTATTACTTATTCTTTTATCATGAATTAAAAAATATGAACATCAACAACATGTGGCTTCAAAAGAACGGCGCTACATGTCGTACAAATTATGCCACATTGCACATTCCTCACGAGCGATTTCAGATTATGGTAATTTTACGTAAAGATTATGTAAACTGACCACCGATATCTTGCGATTTGACTCCGCTAGACTTTTTCATGTAAGTGTTTCTTAAGTCGCAGGTCTAGGCGCAACACTAAAGCCAACACTACCAATGCAATAAATTTAATTCGGCCTGATTTATGCGGCACAATAATGGAAAATTTTACATTTTGGATGAGCGCCACTTAGCGAAACCCATGCTTATATTTTCACGTTGTTATATTTCCTACATAATGTCATCGATAAGTCCTTCAGACGACTAAAAAAATATCAATGTAATCTTAAACATGCCTTGTTTTATTGAAATAAAAAGACTTCTTAGGGAAATTAAATGATAGAGTTTCTGTTGAACTAGGCCTTTAACTTCGTAATGATTAATAATGTATTAAAAAAACATTTAAATTCACATTTTTAATACAACCCACTGCTCAATTAATCTGTGACAATAAGGAAAAAATTCCTAGTTTTTCAGTTCCCAGTAAAAACTTCGCCTACAAAATAATGTGTTGAGTAAAGAACCAATGAATTTTACAAGGGATGGCCCAAAATGAACGCATTCAAAAGTAATCATTATTTTTTTACATAAATACATCCAGAAAAGAGTAATTATTGAAGTTGTTATAGATGGAGTTATAGAATAAACCCTGCGGGAAATTTGTGTCAATTGGTCCAACAGACTGGCCCCGGGAGTTGTGAAAATAGAACAGGTACAAAAAGAAAGAACTCATGACCAGTGAAAGGAGAACCAATCATGCAACTAGTTTATGCAGCACAAAAAGGTAGAAAAAGTAATGAATTACAGAACAGTCTTCACCGGTGGTGTGACAATTTTTTTTTGGTCTTTCTAAAATTTGTTTCTTGAATTCAATTCTACGTCTTGTTTTATTGAAATAATTACTACATTGTATTGAAATAATACTACATCGTAGTAAATGTCACTAAACACGTCCATTAAGAATAGATGTGTGACTGGTCAAATGCTGCCAATTGACCCCATCCAATGACAACCCCATGTAAAAGTGATAGGTCTTATTCATAGAAAGTGTTAAAACTAGAACCGGTCTCTACCACCAAAGACCTATCACGGGCCTACTTTGGTGTCAGTTCGCTTCCCTCTAGGGAAGCTACTAAATAATGAGTTAAAGAAGCTATTAATTTTGAAAAAGTAAGCGAAGTTTTTACTGGGTTTTGTAGGAAAGCAATTTTAAACTTTAAAGGTTTTTTTTGAAAATATATTTTTGTTCTAAACAAATCGTCATTTCTCTTCGGCTATACACACAGAAAAAAAACCAATGTTTAATTAACATGGCGAAATTTTGATTGAGAATCATAGTAAATTTCTGCAAAAATATGCCCTTCATTTAAATTTATCATTATTTCATATTAATTTTAAATGAAAAATATTAAAGCAACCTTAAATCACGTTTATTTAATATTATTCACTGTTAAAATAACATTGTTCAATATTGAATCCATAAAAACCTGTTTTATATTAAAATCAAAAGTTTATCTTCTTAAATTAACATGCTTCATTGTTATTTCATGTTAATTTAACTTGATTTTACAATAATTTGCGAACAAAATTTTTTATTTTAAAATAACTATAATTCATTTTATTTTAACGTTGCAGTAAAGTTAGAGCAAAATGTCATTTATATTGAAATAACAATCCGAATCACGTTGAAGGAAAGTTGTTTCAAGTTGAAACAACGTGAATTTCATGTTGGTTGGAGTGTGATATAACAGTGTGAAGAAGCTTCAGAGACAACATATGCATTTTTTTTTAAATAATTCAAGCCACTTACCCCTGTAACACATGTTTCCCTTATTTTGTATCTCCTTCGTTAACAGAAGCATCCGCAGAATTTGGTTTTCGTCATCATTCTAGTTTGAAAACTTGATGTACTACTTAACTAAATAATTTTAATTAACCCTTATCCTATAAAAACTATTTTTATTTTGCTTTATTTTTAAAAGTTATTAATATATTGTTCTGAAACTTCGTGACTTTTAATCATTCGAGAAAATGTATAGAATGCAAAAACAAAAATAAACCTATCTCCTAACAGAGTGTCCCCATAAAAAAAGTTGTGTATAAGGAGTAAGTGGGTCAAAATTGCCCAATACAAATTGCATGATAGTTTTTACATTTATGTGTGTATATACTTGTACATAAAAACTACCGTTATTTTAGAAATGAGAATTTTACTTTACTATGAATATTTTTAAGTCTGAATACAATTTCAAAACGCGCGGTTGTTGTAAAAAAAATTAAAAAAATGTCGTGATTGAACGAAAATGAAACTCATGATTATCTATACTGCCATTGACGCTGAATGGAACAAACAAAGACACTTTCGACGTCATCTTTTTTTGGAAGAATTAGATAATGCCCTTGTCCATGACGAAATATCACGTCGTTCCATAATGCCGAGAAGCAGTTTTGCCAAGTCAACTGTACGAAGTTTGCAGAAGAAAGATAAAGTGGTTGAGAAGAGCGCTCTAAAGCGGGGCCGATGCTATATATGCCCCCAACGTTCATCCAGTACAAAATATTCAAATAAATGTACTAACTGCAATAATTTTATTTGTAAAAGCCATTCAAATGTTATATTTTCATGTGAAAACTGTTAAAATGATACATAATTTAATGTTTTTTATGATAAAATACTATTAGGCAAATTTGACCCACTTACAACTTATACGTAATTTTTTTTTACACAGGATAAGGGTTAAAAGAATACGGGAATTGTTTTCTTTTTATAACATATTTTAAACATGAAAATAAAAAATGTATATACTTAAGCATGTAGGCATGTTAATTTAACAAGATAAACTTTTGATTTTAATATAAAAAAGGTTTTTATGGATTCAATATTGAACAACGTTATGTTAACAGTGAATAATATTAAATAAACGTTATTTAAGGAAGGGCATACTTTTGCAGAAATTTACCATGATTCTCAGTCAACATTTCGCCATGTTATTTTAACATTGGTATTTTTTTCTGTGTGTACTTACGTCACAGATTGAAAGTAAACCTAAGCTATATTCCTAATTTTATTGCACGTTGAAAAAAAAGCAAAGAGTAATTAATGTAAAAGGTAGCCTTAGATTAAATTAAGCTATGAACTGGCTTCTTTCGGCTTATGCTTATTTTAAATTTGCTATAATTTCCTTGGAAATTGTACAAAATAATTGAAACTTTGTCCATTGAGATTAAAGAGGTGCCATAAATTAAAATTTTGCATAAGTCGACTTAAGCACTTGTTCCTTTTTGCCACAGATATGTAAGTGAAATTCCGCTGTTTGGTATTTGTTTGCTCTGATACAAACCTTCAAATTCTACAAACAAATGTACAAAGAAACTGCATACTTTACACATTCATTTGTGTGGTATGTAAATTAGAATAACTTGTACATACATACACAATAATTTACATATTAAATTTCAATTGTGTAATTTTATTATTTTCTTATATGAACATGTTCTCTCCAGCACTATGGTTTCCATCCGATATGTCGCATTCCAAATTAGTCCTTCAATAAAAATGTGTACATGTGTGTATATTAAAACTGAGACTAATCCAGTATTAAATATTGCGAATGTTTTCATATTTTTTTGTGACTCCGTGTACTTGTGTAACACAAGTATGTACGTGTTTTATTTAAATTGTCATAGATTATAATGTGTTCATTTATAAGCAACATATTTTCAATATAACAGACGAACTTATGTTTTAGGCAGACTTAGCAAATATTTGATAGGATATGGGTGACGAAAAAAATTACTAATTTAATTATACTAACGAGGCAAGGTCAGTACTGCTCCTGCCAACAGCCTTCTGCCAGTTTACTCAACATTGTTAATAAGCTGCGTCAATTTAGGAAAAAATGGAAAGAGTGAATTTTGTTTGCTCATTAATCGTTATTTTTTGCAGAAAAAACATCACTAAAAAGAACTTTAACCCTTTAACCACCCTTGTGTAAAAAACCACACAAATTGAATAATTTTTTCACGATAAACAAAAACATTGTTGAGGTACGCTAAAGAAACTTCTTTTTAGTAACGAAAGTTTCTATTTTATTTGCACTAGAATCAAAATGATCTTTAGGCAAGTATGAATATTTATGATATTGTTGCAAACTACGTGCAATGTATGTTTTATAAAGTAAGTGCTAATGTAAGCTTTGTATGGTTTGTTGGCGATCACCATCGGGATGTATAAGTACATCATTAATTTTACGTAAATCATGATTACAAATAAAATATGGGCGCCACAGCAAAGTAGACAGGCATTGCAAGTTTGTGAAAAACCACACACAGGGTAACTAACGTAAGTTTTTTTTTGAGAGTAATTTGAGGGTTAAGCTTGATAAATGCCATAGAAACTCTGAACCATCAATTTCAATGGTAAAAAAGTGGTTAATTAAATTGTATTGTGCTGTTCAAGCACGAGAGATGTCGAGCGTTCTGGGTGCCAAGTTGGTGTTGGCCGATCGCAGATTGAAAAAGTTAGAGACTGTAAACGCCATCGGTATCTTACATGACTTACATGACCCAGAATGATAACATGGGTATGAGAAAGCCTTGCACAAGTTGGCGCACGCGATTGCTTACTATCAAATACAAACGCAATAATGTGACAACTTTACAGGAGTGTTTGACATTGTTCAACTGAAATACGGACGAGTTTTTGCGCCATTTCCTAACAGTGGACGAAACCAGGAATCAAACAGCAGTCAAAATACCAGGTTTATCAGGGGTTATCGACGGCAATGGAAGCCGAGGTTGGAATTAAGGAAGACCGTTTTTTGGGGAGCACGCACATAATCCTATTTGATTACCTTCAAAAGGTTAAAATAATCAATGGCGAATATTATAGGAACTTATTGGATCGATTTAATGAGGATTTAAATTAAAAAATGAACGCAGTTTGCCTAGAAAATAGTTTTTCTAAAACAACACAGTGCGAAGGTGCACACATGTTTAATTATCACAGGGAAAAAGCTCCATTGATTAATATCAAAAGGCTAAAAAAATCAATTACCGATATTATGGCAACTTATTGGGTCGATTTAATGAAGATTTAGATAAAAAAAACATATTTTGGGTAGAAAATAGTTATTTTGCACTAAGAGTGTAATTTTGCACACATGTGTAATTTTCATAGGAAAAATCTAGGTTATGAATTGCTTTCGCATCTGCCCTATTCTCCGGACTTAGGCTTTAAAAGGATTTAAAAGTTATCTCACTCATAATAAAGTAAATACCAATTAAAAAGATCCAAACTGCCCAAAATCTCCTTCTTTATAAAGCTCAAGTCCTTCCCGTCAAATAAATCTGTCTTCATTTTGTAGCCCGAATCCCCAATTAAATATCAGACAAAACATTTTCTTACGAAAGGTCAGATATTGTGTGCAAAATTTATTAAAAGAAAGGTTCTCCAAATCAATTTTTTTTTGAAGAGAATTGTTCTTTTATTCCTTCAAAATGTACAAATTAGGGCTTCCAATCGGGATTGGTTTTTCTGAATCCCGGGATTCGGGATTGGAGAAAATATTTCGGGATTCCGATTCCGGGATCCCGGGATTTTCGGGATATTTGGAATCCCGGGATTCACGGGATTTTTTAAAAATTTTCGAGATATTTCGGGATTTTTTAAATTTTTAAAACTTTAACTGTATAAAAAACAACTTAATTTTCGAGGTAAGATACACATTTCAAGAACGTATATTACACTGCTTTACAAATTTTTAATTTGGAAAATTACCAAGAACGCCACGTGCCTAGATAAGTTAATTTTGACCTCCTGAACACGAAAAACGCTGTAATTTTTTTTTTCAAAAGTACAGTTTTTTAGATAACGGTACTTTTGTGTTTTTCGGTGTATGGTCCCACTCAAACCCTTTTGTCGTTCCACAAAATCCTTAATAAAACCTTTATTTTTCATCCGATTTTTTTCGTTTTGCGTTTAAAACGTTGGTAATCAAATATACTATTTGGTTAAAACATAAAACATTCCAGATATTTAACATAACGTAGAAAAAAAACGAAATAAAAATGAAAAATTTTTAAAAAAAACGTAAAAAAATAGGCAAATTTCGAACTTAGAGGTGCCATAACTCAGCCAATTCTTATCAGATAAAAATTTTTAGCATATCGACGGAAAAGGCATTCAATTACCAATTACCAACGATATGCCATTTATCTCGATCGGACTTTTCGGTTGGGCTCCACAAGGGTTTGAGTGGGACCATACACCGAAAAACACAAAAGTACCGTTATCTAAAAAACTGTACTTTTGAAAAAAAAAATTACAGCGTTTTTCGTGTTCAGGAGGTCAAAATTAACTTATCTAGGCTCGTGGCGTTCTTGGTAATTTTTGGCTGTAAACCAGTGTTATTTATTTGTAAAAATATAATAAAAACAAACTTTTATTATTAATTGATCAAAATTCATAAAGATACAATTTTGCAAATGAATTTTAAATTGTCCAAATATATTTTTTAGTTTCTCTGGCCGGGTTTTTGAGTTTTGGAGTAAGTTTAAACATAGTTTAACGTTGTATAAAACTCAGATTTTTCTGGCGAAAAGTAATTTTTTTTATTTTATTTACCCCTTCTATAGTTTACAACTCAACTCAGTTGATATGAAATTGAACAGCTGCTAGTGATGAGTTGTAAATTTTTGTTGGTTTTGTTTACCGCAGTAACATAAAATTATAAGCCATAATCAGGCGCGGATCCAGCTTGAGCCTTAGGGGGGGGGGGACATTTTTTATGATACAAAAAAAAATTTGTTTTTAAAAGTTTATTAAAAGCAATTTGTGTATATTATATTAAAAAAACTCAACAATAAGGTTAAATAAAATATTCAATATAAATTAAAATAAACTTATCTTTTTAAATAAGCAATTTATGATTTCCTTGTGAGGCAAATTTAGATAGTACAGTCTATGTTCAGTTTGTTATTGTTGATCTGAGCCATGTTTTTATTTGACGAAGGGCAGGAAATGACCTCTCGCTCGTAGCATTACTTACGAGCATTGAAACAAAAATTTGAAATATTTTTCTTAGATTTAGGTAGATATCTTCATCAAAGTTTATTAAAGCATCTACAACGTTATCTGATAGATTTTCAGATAATTTCCATGTTTGTTGCCAATGCTACAGTTCAGGCTCAAGTTTAGATGTTAGTAGGTGTTTATCTCGAGTTGTGGTCTTAAAAGTTTTATATCTGTATATGACTTGATTACACTTTGAGTAGAAGTTTTGGTATGTTCAATACATTAAAGATATCTATTGGAAAGGTGTTTTGAGATCTTCTAAAATAAATTCAATAAGAGAATGAAACCTACAGCTCGGTTGAAATCTTCAACATTTTGGATGTGATTATTTCGTTCAAATCTTGTTTTTTAGGTTGGAACCTCGATTTGAACGCAAATAACTTTAACTTTTTTAAAAATCACTTTAAATTGTTCTTCGGCTTTATTTCTTTTTTCTTCAAGGCACATGATTAAAGTTTTGATAAGGCTTGATCCTTTTTGAAGATCTATATCGTGCTTTTGTAAAATGATACTAAGCGGCTGTGTTACAATAAGTATCACACTTAATATGTTTATTCCGCAAATAAATTCAAAAGTTCTAAGTGACTTCCTTAATATAAGGCTCTTGATGAAGTATCTCTACCTTTCCACTCAGATATTTTTTTCCAAAGCTTCTACTATATGACGTACACTTGTTACAAAGTGTAAAGCTGAGTCGTGACGGTCCACCCATCTTGTTTCGCATAATGTAGAGAGTTTGGCTCCCAAATACTTTACTAAAAACGTGTTTTGCCTGATTTACGGGAAATAGCAAGGCGTTTGTTTCGCATTTGTCGCGGTTTCCAGAATTTTTTAACAGCTTCATTTTCTGCTGACTTCAAACGACACCCGTCAAGACTAAAATTTGTCAAAGTTTTAAGAACTGTTGATGATAGTGCCATCGCATCAATTGACACATCAGCGTCATTATCAATATCCTGTGAAGGCTCTTCAAATGCTTTTACAACAAAGCCAAAACAATTCTTGCCTAACAACTATTTGTTGTATGTTGAAATATTTTAAAGATAATGAAATCTGGCTTTTCACCGACAAATCCGTGCGTTCGTCAAAAATTATCGATTAGGATTTTTTTCATATAACAAATACTATATTCATAAATATTGCAAATACTAAGGCTTTTTAATAATTCAACCGCACGCATTTTCAAGTCAAACGTTTACTCTTTGGTTATACATAGATGGCGCCTGCTGGGATTGAATGTAGAATAACAAGTATTTGAATACAGTAAACTAGATGTTTCATTGAAAATATCTAATAAATAACTATTAGGATGAAGATTTGGATACTTATTGAAAATTTGGTTAGAGATTCAATAAAAAAAACAAAAAAATACTTATTCAAAATTTCGTTAGAGATTCAATAAAAAAACAAAAAAAAACCTTGCTGGGATTTCCAAAAATTTTGTAGATTAAAAAAAGATAATATTAATGGGTATTCTTGTATTATCGAAATAAACAAAACATATTTTTATAATTTACGGGGGGGAAATTTCCTTATTTCACCCCCCCTGAATCCGCGCCTGGCCATAATACAAAAACAGCAATATTTCAACTGAACTAGAGTTGAGTTGTATTAAAGACCAACATTTTAACTAAGCAATACTAAGCTGTTCCGTCAAAATTATGTATACAAACTTTGTAATGGCGGCACAAATATGTTTTCTGATTTACTAAACCTAGTTTAACTGACATCTCAAAAACCCAGCCTAAATGTATTTTCAAATTATCAAAACATTTTGAATTTGTCAAATATATTATAAAAATAATACAATCGAAAATTTTCCATATGTATTTTAAATCTATCCAAATTTTTTTTGTCAACAAAAACACGTATCAAAACAAATCGGGATCCCGAAAACCCCGGGATTAGAAATCAGAAATCCCGAGATACGGGATTGGCCTAATCCCGCGATTTCCGGGATCGTGATTTCCCGATTGGAAGCCCTAGTACAAATATTTTTTATCGAAATTTGCAATATGTATTCAAATCTTAATTCTACTTGTTGTTTATTAGTTGTTACCAATGTAACCACTAACTGCTGTATTCAAATTTTAAAAATGTCTTCTAGTAAGGCTCAAAGTATCGGTTCTTTTTAGCCTCTGGTGACCTTCGAACTAGAGCAGACCCTGAGCGAGGTAGTTAGGGTGGGCCATTAGTTTATCGATGTAGCTAATTGAATATTTTTTAATTTCCTCCTGGATAGTGGGGACGTTGAGATCTCTGTGGATAATATCATTACGTATATACCATGGGGCGCAGACAATTTGTCGTAATATTCTAGACTGTCTTCTTTGAAGCTTTTGGATGTTAGATGCGCATGCAGTACCCCATAATTGGATGCCATATGTCCATATTGGTTTTATGATGGACTTGTATAAGAGAATTTTGTTGTCTAAAGACAAGTTTGAGTTTCGACCGAGAAGCCAATGTGAATGAGCTGCTTTAAGTTTCATAGCCGTTATTTTCGCTTCAATATGACGAGACCAGGTCAAGCGTCTATCTATATGAATTCCCGGTTTTCTACCGGAACAGTGATGTTATTTATTTTTACAGCTGGGCACGTTTGTCTTCTGAGCGTGAAAGTTAAGTGAGCACATTTAGCCAGGTTAACCTTTATATTTTTAGCCAGGTCTCTAGTTCATTGATGTGGGACTGCAGATTTTGCGATGCGACTTTAGGGTCCTGGTTAACGCTAATAAATGCTGTATCGTCTGCAAATGTAAAGCTATGCGTGCGCAGGTATGTTGGCATGACCGCTGTGTATATTATATATAGAAGCGGTCCTAATATGCTGCCTTGGGGGACACCAGCAGTAATTTTCTTGAGGGGGGAAAATTTATCTTGCAACCTTACTATGAATATTCTGCCTGTTAGATAGCTCTCCAGAAGCTTGTGAGTGTTTTGAGGAAGCATTCATGTTATTTTAATGAGTAGCAATACAGGCAGAGCAGTATTGCTTTTTCTCAAACGCCGATCTAATAAGGGTGACAATTATATGTCGTGTTCATTTAGATAAGGAGTTATACTTAAAACGAATATTTTTTTCGAAAAGCTTCGATAGGATTGATAATAAGCTTATCAGCCTGTACGACGCAACCTGGCTAACATCTTTCCTGGCTTGGGAATCATAACAATTAAAGACCTCTTCCATGAGGATGGGAAGTATCCGACTCTTAATATCGCGTTAAAAATGAGCAGCAAGATTCTAGAAGCAGACGTTGGTAAGTTTCTTATCATTGACCCTGTGATACGGTCAAGTCCGGGAGATTTTCTAATTTTTCTAATTGGACGACAGGAACAAGTATGTGTATCATGTGGCGTGAAAACTTTCTCAAGGTGGCCCGCGAAAGCGTTTAATTTTTCATGTGTGTTTTTGGCCCAAGTGCGGTTTTCCAGTCTTATTGGAGATTCTTGGGTTATATGGCATTTCATATGCCGTACAGCCTTCCATAAGCTATAATTGGAGTTTTGTGGCATCTAGGCTGTTTAGATAGCCTTCTATTGCAGACTCGTGGTTCTGTCTTGTTGCGAAGAGTTGTCAGGCATAATTGTAGTTGGGCCTTAGTGGTTGGGGAACGACTGTTTTGCCATTGTCTTCTTAACTTCCTTTTTTCTCTGATAAGGGTCTCTATATCCGTCGATATATTGTAAGGAGCACGTTTTATTGTCCGCTTGATTGGGGTTGCATTTCTTGCTGCAGAATCCAAGACTTCTAAAAATCGGTTTACAGCTATTTGGATGTCAGATGAATTTTTTAGGGGAATGCCCTGTGATAGGTGAGAGCTCACATACATTTTATACTTTAACCAATTTGTGTTTCTGTTTGGATAGGAAATAAAGTTTGCAGCTGCGGCGTCAGAATTACCTTTTAAAATGAGGATTGAAGGTGAATGATCAGACGAAAGATCATAGGAGGAACTAACTAGCACCTGATCGCGCTTGATGTTTTTAATTACAGCAAAGTCAATAAGGTCTGGTAGCTTATTGAAGTCGGTTGGCCAATAGGTAGGCTCACCACTCAATACGATTCAAAATTATTTGCAGTTACGGTATTGTATAGCTGATTACCTCTAGGACTAATAAGTCTGGAGCCCCAATATGTATGTTTAGCGTTGTAGTCGCCAGCAGCAATGAATTTCTGGCCCAATGTGGAGAAGAAGTTGAGAAATTTATCGTGTACAGTTTTGTACCTCGGAGGACAATAAACGGATGTTAACGTTAGTTTGAAATCAGTAAGATTTATAGATGTGGCCTGGATACAATCTTCTTCGAACTCTGGCAATAGTAAGTGTCTAAAGTGTTTGTGCACAATTATGGCTGTGCCACCACAAGCCCCTCCGCTGCGATGTTTTGTGTCATACGTTAGGTATCCATTTGCCCTAAAGCAGTTTTTATGAGTAAAGTGTGTTTCAGAGACAAGAAATACGTCGATTTCATGCCTATGAAGAAAGTTTGCAGCTTCGTGTTTATGTTAGGATAACCCATTTGCATTCCAGAAACATATTTTGAACTGGTTCATTTTTTGTTGAGTAGAACTTGCAGGAGCATGTTCTGGTTTCGCATCATTTCCTGAAACATGTTCTGCATAGTGGCCATGAAGTTATTCATAGTTTGAATTAAATGTTCAATTGAGCTAGGCATATTTTCAGAAGGCATTTTATACATGTAGCATCATATTATTGATGTTAATCCACAGCTTCGGTTCAATTACCGACAAGACAGAGAAAATTGTGCACACAAATACAGACAATTTATAAACAAAAACAGACGATCGATAAACTAGATTTAGATAAGAAAATCTAAAAAAAAGTCGCAAGAAGGGTGGCATGTCATAACGTCCAGTACACTTTTTTAAATGTCCCCAAATAAAGAAGTCCAACGGTGTCAAATCACATGATCGTGGCGGCCAATTAATACCGCCCCGACGTGAGATAACGCGGCCAAACGAATATACTCCTGTTGTAACCACATATTGTCAAGGCCCAAATCCTCAATTTCACAAGCATCAGTGATATTCGTGAGATGTTCAATTGTTGGGCACAACGACGAATCGATATTGATGCCTCTTCTGCCACACTATCGCGAAAAACAGCGAAAAACATGTTTTCCGCAGCACGAACTGGGCGAGTTTCCACCATTTTTAACTTAATTAAAATTCTTGTGGTTTTCAAAACAAACATTAATCACAATTGTGATTTCAAAATAACAACTGATTTGGAATCTTGTGATTTACAAATATCTAATAAAAATATTGGTTACTCTTTTTTTAAGGTTATATTTGATTAATGCGATCTTAACATTTTATTCTTCCATATTGTAACCAATGTTTACATTCCTGCAGATGTAGATTTGGTTACGTGCATATTTGAGCGTTATTATTATGATTGTGTTTAGGATAAAAATTCCATATCATATGGTAAGCAATATGGATTTTATTGAAAATTAATATGTATATTTCATATTCTTTGTCGTTTTTATTAATGATTAAACGAGAATTATTTTTATACATGAATAAAAGTGTTTTCGATTATTTTATATTTGCGCACGGAAAATTATCAATAAGAATTTTATTAAATTTGCTTTGAAGTAATAATTATTGTCTTAAACGCTTGAAGAAGGTGGCGCGTTAGTAACGTAAGGCATAACACTTAATGTAAAAAAATTTAACTGTATTTAGTTCTTTCAACAAGAGATTCTTTAAATTGAAGGCTTCTTTTGATATGCAAGTGAAATCATCGGATGTTTATTTAATTGTAAACAGAGAACCAGAGAATCCACTATTTTTGTTGATTTACTCATACGCTATAATTTACATTCACTCTATGCCTGCAAAACAAAATCCAACGTTGCACTGTGGCTGAAAATTGAATTTCATCGCCAAAAGTCCAATTTTTTGTCATCGCCGATTTCAAAAATTTTAATGCCATTCGATAGCAAACATATTAGAACTAAGGTATCCAAAAAACTAGATTAAAATATTGATAATTGTGGCTGTGGCATGCTGCTGGAAACAAATATTTTATGTTGTTTTAGAAAAAAATTTATTTTTGTAAATTTGATCAGAACTAAATTATGATTTCTCGCAAACCCTTATCAATAATTGGTCGACATTTTTTTTTGTTATATTAGTGGGGAAGTAGTCTTTAAGAAGTGGTGCATTACATGACTGTATCATTTATACCTGATGTGTTATTAAATGTTTCCCCAGGTTCTATATTTTAGTTAAATCCGAATTTTAGAGGAGTAGAACTTGTTAGGGTCAAAATGGGTTAAAGAGATTTTAGTACCATCAGAAAGCTGAAAGTGTCCTCTTTAACCCCATATATACTTGTTCAACTGTTTGGAACTGTCTGTTGAACACTTTTTTCATTTTAATAAAATTACTCGCAACATTTTTGTTTGCTCTTTTATTAAAGCTGCTCATATGACTGAAATATAACACAAAGGTTTACGAACGTTTTGTTTTGAAAAATTATTTTGCTTCTTATGAACGGCTGAATTGATTGAATGATTTGAATGAAATTTTAAACTGTCATAGCCGGATAGCTTTTGAGTTGAATTGAAAGAACGCGGGTCCATGGAGGGTCGGGAGTGTGACTTGCGGACCTCTAAAATTGGTAACCTCGGAAATTCAAACTTTTAAAAAATTCACCAAAAATATTTTATGGATTTCAAAAAAAATTAAATTTAAGGTGTGCTACAAAAAATATGCTTAAATTTTTAGGTTATCTCCTTTGCCTTTGGAGATATTCGGATAAAACGGATTTTTTGGCTTGAATTTATAACGGTTTTTCTAGTTTTTTAATCGCATGGATTATGTTTTATGTCAAACTCTTATCAATAGTGGGTTCAACATTTTTTATATATTTTAGTAAAGCAGTCTTTAAACAATGTTATGTTGTATTACTGTACCGATTATACATGCCTATACATTTTTTTTAAAGGTATAGTGGCATATACGAGGCGAATGTATATGCATATAAAGGTAATATGAATACGAATTTCTCCAGAAATATATAAAAATGTTTATATTTTTCAAAAGAAAACATTAAGTGTATGCTTGTAGAAGCAATTTTTAGTCAGTTTGACATTTTTACTCCCATATGCCCTATTCCAAATCAAATTTTTCAAACAAAAAAAAAAATTATTTGAGTAAAAAATTCTAATAATTCAGCACACCGTTTTTATACATTTAGAACAGTAATGTTTTCTAATATGTCCATTATTTTCTAGAAAATTCTGAGCAACATCGAATGGTAAATTATATTGCCTTTACTGAACAAAAAAAAATTTAAAGTTATGTAGATTAAAAAGTTCTTAAAACTGTGGGCTGAAAAAAATCCCACTTTTTTTTCATATGCATAAAGCCACAATTTTGAAAATGAAATTATCCCCCAACGAAATGAAATAACGGCCTAAACAAAAATGAAATAATTCCCTAATTTTTGGGGGCTTATTTCATATGAAATAAAACCCCAATTTCTGAAATGAAATAAGAGCCCAATATATGTAATACAATTAATTATACAGTTTTGCTTTAAAGAATCACGCGATAGATATCATGATATGATATACCAAACACAAGCTTCGCCAACTAAGGCTTTTCTGCATAGCCGGCCTTCGGCCGGTCGCTATGACTTTTTCCTCTATGGTATAACAAGCGCCGGCTTCGCTAACTAAAGCTTCTCTGCAAAGCGCCAGGAGTTTCTCCTCTATAGTATAAAAATACCGACTCCACCTGGCTACACAGAGAAGCTTTAGTTAGCGAAGCCGGTGTTTGGTATACCGTAGGGGAAAAAGTCATTGCGAGCAAAAACGTTTTCATTATAAACTCGAATATAAAATAATCCCCCAAAAAATATATTGGGGCTTTATTTCATAATGATTTTTTGGGGGATAATACCCCAATTAAAAAAATGAAATAACACCCCAAACAAAATGAAATAACCCCCAAAAATCGTTTTTGTTGTTCTCTGTACAAACTTTTGGGGGGTTATTTCATTATTTTTTTGGGGGGTATATTTTGGGGGGTTATTTCATGCCGCCGGTCCACCCATCTTGTCTCGCATAATGTGGAGAGTTTGGCTCCCAAAAACTTTGCTAAAACTGCGTTTCGCTTGGGATGATTATTTTTAAAAAATTTTGTCGTTTCTTTACACTGAAAAAAATTTCTTCACAGATCCAATGAAATTTACATTAAAATTCAACCTATGTAACCTTTCATTGGATTAATGAAATGTTTCATAAAATCAATGAAAATTTTGCATTAGTTTAATGACAAACGTTTATTTTATCCATTTTTTCAATGAGGATTCATAAAATCAATGAAAATTTTGTCATTGATTTTATTAATCCTTCATTAATCCAATGAAAGGTTACATAGGTTGAATTTTAATGTAAATTTCATTGGATCTGTGAAGAAAATTTTTTCAGTGTAACAAATGATACAACTTTTTGTATTAATGGCACTTTATTGCTTTTAGAAATTGAGTTGTTTGATTTATGGGAATAGCATGCCGTTTGTTTCGCATTTGTCGCGGTTTCTAGGATTTTTTAACAACTTCATTTTCTGCTGACATCAGAGGACAACATGACTCCTACACAATTTTTTAGGTCAAGACCAAAATTTGTCAAAGCTTTAAGAACTATTGATGATATTGCCTTCGCATCAATTGACACATCAACTTCATCAATATCTTTTGAAGCCTCTTCAAATGCGTTTACAACAAAGCCAATAAATTCTTCCCTAAAAACTTTTTGTTGTATGTTGAAATATCTTAAAGATAAGGAAATCTGGCTTTCCCTGACAAATCCGTGCTTTCGTCAAAAATTTTCGAATAGAATTTTGATTCATACAACACATATATACATAAATATTGCATATACTAATGGCCATTTTCTCATTAGGCAATTATCTTTTTTCCCAACGACCAACGCACATTAAAGAAATTTGGTTTTCTTAATGTCTCATTTGCTTCGATTTTATCGCAAAGCTAACCGGCACTCATCTGCCATTTTTTTCCCTTTTATTTGCCGTACAAATAAATTCAATCAGCTGACTCCCAACTTTTACATGTATTTTGAGTGGCGTTGCCAGCTGCAAACAATGTTTTTGTCGGTATATTGAGAAACCAAAAATTGTTAACGGACAGTTTATCGGTCCAATAAATTTATGTTGACATTAAGTAACAGACAGTATGTCGATAAATTGAGAAAATGGCCATAAGGCTTATTAATAATTCAACAGCACCAATAATCAAGTTAAACGTTTAGTCTTTGGATATAGATGGCACCTGCTGGGATTGAATGGAGAATAAAAAGTATTTGAATACGGTAAACTAGATGTTTCATTGGAAATATCTATTAAATAACAATTAGGATTTGGGCCCTTATTGAAAATTTCGTTAGAGATTCAATAAAAAACAAATAAATACTTATTGACAATTTCGTTAGAGATTCAATAAAAAAACAAACAAAAAATTGCTGTGATTTCCAAAAATTTTGTACATTAAAAAATAATATTATTATTGGGAATTCTTGTATTATCGAAATAAACAAGACATATTTTTATAATTTGAATCCGCGATCCGATTTCAATTAAAATTTTTTTAAAATAATTATAAAATTAATTAAATTTGCACTAGAACAGCAATTAATACTATCAATATTTTTTTAATGTAAACATTTTCTGCAGTAATTTTGTTGATATAAGTAAACGTTTAATGCACTTGATTAAATTTTTAACTTAAACTGATTCTATTTTTGATTAATGGTTTAATTAAAAACATAATTGGAGAGAATTTTTCCTGTGCGCAAAAAATGGAGATTTTCTTAATTTCTTGAAATAAAAAGGGCTGATCCTTAAGTCTTTTCATCTGCTGATGACGATAACGCTATTGTTTTTTTCCTTTCCAGCTATAGTTTTAATAATACAGTGACATATATTATTTGCTTAATTCACTTCAATTTTTGTATTTTTCGGTAAGTATTTCACGAACGGTCCTTTGAATCTTGAAACTCTTTCAGTTAAGTAGCGGCACATTGGTGAGTATAACAGAATATCTTGTGTAGATTAATAAAACACAATTAATATTTTAAGGTTTTAAGGTTCGTTCGTATAATATTACGTAGATGGTGCAAGTTATGGAAATATTAAATGTCACTATTCCTTTATTACAAGAGAAAAAACGAAAAGCATAATCAGCACTCTCAATTTAACCAAAACAAAAGATAGAAGTCTGGAAAATGTTGGTGTGTTGCTCTGTGTTATTGAATAAATCTAAGAACAGCAAAGTTTTTAACCTATTGACAAGTCTGTTAATTCACCTAAACCTTTTACACATAAACCACCAGAAGTAGGAATGTAAAGCTTGTGATTAAAGCTACGTTCACAATCAAAAATACAATTTCGTTTTTTCTTCTATCTTTTTTGTTCCCAAAGTATTTCATATATTTTCCTTTCATTTTTGGAACAAGAAAAAAATTGTTTTTTAAAAATGTAACTAAAGTTGAGTCAACTAGAACTTCAGCAATAATTTGTATGAAATTGTTTCTGACGTTTAAAATAATTTTATTTAGTTGTGAATGAAAATTTTAACAAAATGAATACAAAAATAAAAATAAAAGCATAATATTGTTGTGGCTAAAATTTGCAAACGGTTTCTTGATGCAAAATGTGTGTAGTTACAAAAGAAATTGTTGCTCTATTATGAACACCAAGTGAAAATGTTTTTTTGATTGTGAACGCAGCTTTAAGTTTAAGTCGAATTTTCAAAGGCGATTTGATTGAGTGTAAAAAGGATTATCTCTGCTTAAAAACTTTGATTAAATACAAATGCTGTTTTTCAACAAAACCACAGATATGATATGTATACTTTTTCTTCTTCTTTTATTTGCCCATCCGTTATTCGGATATTAGCGATCATACAATATATAGTACATTTTATAAAACATACAATTAATTAATTCATTTTGGAAGTCTTTTTTACAATTCAGAAATAATCAGTTCTCTATTTTTGGCGGCATATAGGAGACTTCGTTCTTCACGATAACCTGTCCATTCTTGAATATTTTTTAACCAGGAAAGTTCTCTTCTATCTCTAGCGCGTTTTCCTTCTATTTTCCCCTTGAGAATTGTTTGGATAAATTTATATTTGTCGTTTCTCATCAGGCGGTATACTTTTTAAAAACCTTAATTAAAATATTATTTTAGCCTTAACGAATCTTCTTCTTTAAGCAAAAACTTTTATTTATTTTAATTGCTTTCAACGTTTACCTTGTATTTACATTTTTAATTTCTACACAAATATTAATTCAATTTAAAATAAGTTTTCTTCTTACATATTCCAGCAATTACTTTTATCTATTTAATATTTAGTAATTTTTAAAACATTTTTTTCCCAAAAAACCTAGACTGCATTAAATATAGAAACTAAATTAAGTATTTTTCTGTAACCACTCATCTTCTTATTTGGTTATAATAGAAATAACTTGTTTATAAAACAGTGTTGCCAGTAGCGGAGAAAATCATGCAGGTGTTTTCTTCTCAAAACTGCTGGCATATAGAATATCGGAAAGTTATTTTAATTTCTTAGAATTTTATATACATACTTCTTTTTAATATAATTTTTTTATTACAGCAGTTTCTATAAATTAGATGCAATTATCCTTTTCGTGCATTGAAAATCTGCTTGAAAATTTTAAAATTATTGGTGTATTCAGAGACATATTTTAGAATTTGGGACCAATATTGTCGTAAAATATTTTAACCCATTTTTCCCCCTATTCAAGGGTGATTTAAGCCTCTGTACAATAAAGGGAGAAAAAACAGTCATACAGTGTAGAGCTAAAGGTTTGAAATGTTCCATAAAAATGTGCCTCGCACAATTTTTCATTCATCTTCCTAGCACATCGCATAACTTAAATACAAGGGTAACATTGTTTTCTATGAACCAAATCGGGGAAACTCTAACTTAACACCCCCATTAAAAAAAACGTTTGATCCTTGCTATTTTACAAAAAAATTTTATTTTGTTGTACAACAAACATCATTTTGAATAAAAAAATAAATTAAGTTATTAGCATTGTGGTTATTTTATTGAACTATTTATGGTTTTTAATCCAAATTTTTAATATTTTTAATTAGGCTTAAGTTCATTAAATTTAATTTTCATTAAATTATTTTTATGAAGAAAGGAATTTAACAACATGAAAATTAATTAAAATTTATTGATAATTTTTCATTCTTGACTCAATCTGGGCTCGAACCCAGGTGTTTACGGACAGGTTACCCTGACATGTTTCGATTGCAACCACTCAATCTCCTCAGAGGGCTTGCCGTTTAACACTCGCAGCCATCGACGACTGCTGACGTCATTAGTCAAACATCAATCCTTAAACCAAATTGTATTCAACCTTTGGTAGATCGAAATTTGCTTTGAATGATTATCTATTTTAATTCATTTTAACATGTTATTCCTTTACTTCTGTTTTTTCGTACTTTTTGTCAAGAATTCTTCTTGAAGTTAAAAGTACATATTTTTTGTTTTTCATTTTTTGTCTTTCTTATTCTTGTTGACCTTTTCAGCACAACTTGAAGGACAAATGCAAACATAGAGCTCGTGCCTTAGCTTTAACAATTATTAGTATTGTGGTTATTTTATTGAACTATTTATGGTTTTTAATCCAAATTTTTAATATTTTTAATTAGGCTTAAGTTCATTAAATTTAATTTTCATTAAATTATTTTTATGAAGAAAGGAATTTAACAACATGAAAATTAATTAAAATTTACTGATAATTTTCCATTCAATCTCCTCAGAGGGCTTGCCGTTTAACACTCGCAGCCATCGACGACTGCTGACGTCATTAGTCAAACATCAATCCTTAAACCAAATTGTATTTAACCTTTGGTAGATCGAAATTTGCTTTGAATGATTATCTATTTTAATTTATTTTACATGTTCTTCCTTTACTGTTTTTTCGTACTTTTGTCAAGAATTCTTCTTGAAGTTCAAAGTACATATTTTGTTTTGTTTTTTTCATTTTTTTGTCTTTCTTTTTCTTGCTGACCTTTTCAGCACAACTTGAAGGACAAAATGCAAACATAGAGCTCGTGCCTTTGCTTTAACAATAATTAGTATTGTATCAAATTATAACGTAATTACACAACTTATACAATATTTAAGCTTGTCCGTGCACTGTTCCACCATTTATGTCAGTTTTTGTAACAATCAAATTTTTTCAGGTCGTGGTTCCACATTTTGATTCATAGCTCTGATGCTACTGAACCGATTTTGCTGGATTTCAACCCCAAGATGCTTAAGATAACTACAAGCAATTTGACACCAAGGTTATTCACTTCTTTTGAGTTTTTCGAAAGTTTTTCAACAGACGGACAGACAGATGGACATGGCTAAATCAACTTATAAGCCAGAATATATACACTTTATGTGGTCTGAGATGAATTATTCTTCACAACTTACTGTGGTGGAGGGTATAAAAATTGTTTCTAGCGAATTTTAAATTGAGTAGCACACTGGGATATAAAAAGGGAATTCACTTCAATTTTTTTTCTTGGTTGGAAAAATGGCAAAAAGATAAATTACACTCTTATTGACGTGAACGGGGGGTTTTTTTTTTTGTAAAAAGTACAAACTGTCAAAAAAAAGTCTGTCAAATAATTCGTGGAAGTAATTGATATTTTTCAAGATGCCGAATAAAAGTGTTAAAAGTGAATTAATGGATTATTTAATTTAAAAGGAAGTGAATTGTGTTATTTTCGTCACAATATTCAACTACAAGAAGTTACCTCGAAATGGCGATTGTCTGCCAAAAAGTCGAGTATTTTATTTACTTCAGCTTCTGCCCATTTTTTGACCCCATTCATTTTTTTTAATTCTTTGTTAATAACTTTTTTCATTGAACACATTTTTAATATGAATTTTTTTTTTTAAAGATTAAATGAGAAAGTAGTTATCTTTGAAATGTTGTTACTATAAAAAATAATTTTTAAAATCAGAGTTATACAATTCAAGAGTTTATAAAAAGAGATGCAATTTTTCGTACTTTGTGTTGAAAATTAACAATTTTTTATGAATGTCGACATCATTTCGTTTGACGTTTAAAGCGAAAAATTACATCTTTTTATCCTGATTTTTTTACACTTGGTGATAGTTTGATAAAAATTTAACTTTTGGTGGAATTTTTATACCCTCCACCACAATAAGTTGTGAAGAGGGTATATTAAGTTTGTCATTCCGTGTGAAACTTTTTTATTATTCATCTCTGACTTTATTTTAAGTTTAGCCATGTCCGTCTGTCTGTCTGTCTGTTGAAAACACGCTCACTTCCGAAAAACGCAAAAGAAATAGACAAACTTGGTGTCAAATTGCTTGTAGTTATCCTAAGCAGTTTGGGATTGAAATCCAGCAAAATCGGTTCAATAGGATCTGAGCTATGAATCAAAATGTGGAACCACCACCTAAAAAATTGATAATTTTGTTACAAAAACTAACATAAATGGTGGAAAAATGCACAGAATGATAAAAGATTTCGCAACAGTTCGTTTTATTTAACTGGAAATCACGCTGTAAAATTACTTGAAGATCCGTCCATGATTTACCCTAGGCCCCATATAAGCCCTACTCCCGAAAAACAGTATAGTAAGCCTAAAACCATAACTAACAATGCTATCATAACAAATTTTGGCACGTCACAGTTCAAGAGGACTAATAATAAGACTGCGAAATTTCGTAAAGATCGGTCCGTAATTTACCATAGGCCCCGTATAAACCTTACTCCCGGAAAACAGCTTAGTACGCCTAACAACGTAAAAAAGAATGCTATCATAACAAAATTTGGTACATCACAGTTTTATTGAACGAGAAATAAGACTTTAAAATTTTGTGAAGAACAGTCCATCATTTACCATAGGCCCCATATAAACCTTACTCCCGGAAAACAGCTTAGTACGCCTAACAACGTAAAAAAGAATGCTATCATAACAAAATTTGGTACATCACAGTTTTATTGAACGAGAAATAAGACTTTAAAATTTTGTGAAGAACAGTCCATCATTTACCATAGGCCCCATATAAACCTTACTCCCGGAAAACAGCTTAGTAAACCTAAATACGTAAAAAATAATGCTATCATAACAAAATATTGGAACATATAAGTTTTACAGGACTAGAAATAAGACTGTGAAATTTCGTGAAGATCAGTTCATAATTTACTCTAGGCCCCATATAAACCTTACTAGAAATGACACTGTGAAATTTGGTGAAGATCGGTGCATAACTTACCATAGGCCTCATATAAAGCCCACTCTGGAAAAATAATTAAATACGCGGTAAACTTTCTTCCAGTTTAGCTTCATATGGCCAGAAAAAATGTTATGCAATTTTGTGATATACGGTCCATAATTTTCCTTAGATTCCATTTTAGCAGCCTTCTGAAATTTACTGCAAACGCTTAAACTAATTGCACCGCTGTATTGAAATTTATGTTTTTTAATACCAGAAATCGTTCTGCAGAATTTGGGATGATTGGTTCATAGCTTACCATGGCTTTTATATAATTTGTTCTCTTGAAAATCATTCATTAAGAATATCACTCAAACTTTTTAAAACTGATTCTGATTGTCGATCAATAATTTTATATAGGTCTAAATAGATCGTTAAGAATAAGGCAGATATTTTTTACAAAGTGTGCTTGTTGTTATTATATAAGAACTCTTTTAACGATAAAATTCTTTAATTGGCAGCAGTATCAATTTTACTTTTTTAGTTATTTTTTATGCAAACTATGTGAGAAATAGCAAATATAACTTACATGCAGTATTATTCTCATACATCAATAATCAATTTTAATTCTTAATTAATGTTATTTTAGCAAGTTAAATACATAATGACATTTCAATTCTTTTATAACGTTAACAACCGTTAAGTCACGCAGAAAAAAAATTGATTTTAATTTAAAAATGTGTGATATTAACTAAAAAAATTAATTCAATTTGCAACAGTTAACAAATTAATAACATCACTTAAACGTTTTATTCACTTGATTAAACGTTTAGTTCACTTCATTAAATTTGTAATTAAAACTGACTTTATTTTTCATTATTGCTTTAATTGAAAAAAAAAAAAAAAATTATAAAGTTTTTGTTTCTGTGCACTTTTGGGTTCTGAATTTTCTTGAAAACTAGATTTCAACAATAAGTCTTGTACGACTTAAAGAAGAAGAAGAAGATCAATGTGTTTATATAACGTCTTTGACGATATCGATGATTGAACGGACTCTTAAGATTAGAGTAATGTATTTAATAGATCCCTCATGGTTAACTCGCGAGTGATTGATATAGTGTGAAACTTCTTATAATTTCTAAAGCATTAATTTTTTCATTTCATTTCTTCATTCCAATTGGCAAAGATACAGATTTCATTATATCAGCACTCTGAATTAAGATTTTATGCAGGCTGGAATGCATGCTGTACCGAATAAAATGCACTATAATTAATATTGTGTTTCAAAGTATTTAAAAGGTATTTGTAATTTAATAACAACCCTGCAGGAAATGTTACTAGTGAATCTGTACTGATTTACTATTGACACAGTCACCAGTACTAGTGACTTATTATACCCCAGGTAATGTTATTTACAATAGACATTTAACATGTGAGTGTCATTGGAAATCTACTACTGACGCACAGTGGCGCCATTTGAGTTTTTTCGTTGCAAAAATCATATCTTTTGAACCGAATAAGATAATTGAACAGTTTAAACAGCATATGATAGATAACTGTTCAGCCTATGAAATGAGCGTTTGGAAAGGGTGCTACGCTCTGTAGGGGCCTAATTATGGGTTATCAAAGTTAAAATTAGTAGAAAAATCAATTTTATGGTAACTAAAAAAAATTATTTTTACATTTTTAGATTGTTTTTATTTTTTTTCTTTAGGTTTTTATGTTTTAAATTATTACCCAACAAATTAAAAAAAAAATTATTTTTTTTTAAATTTATTTTTTCAATTTTCTGTAAAATATTCATCACAGTTCGTAAGAGAAGGTATATCTAAAAGACTAACCATTTCTAAACTATAATTATTTTCTAACTCTATTCGTGACTTCACATGCCGCAGGGAAGATATAAGTGGATCGGAAGATGCTGCCAACATGTTGAAGAGGTCCTCATTTTGCCTTACCCTTGATGCTTTGAATGTGTTCTGCAATCTATATTTTTTATAAAATTTGTTAAGAGACTCCTGTGCTTCTTCAGAAAGCTCTCCAATTGGCAAAGACTGGTACTCAATTATATCTTTGCCATGCGCCAATATTTTATGGACGGTCGGGGTCAACTTCTTCTGTGGATACATTTCTGCTAAAAGAGATGCAGTTTTCGACGCATATTCTCCATATTTTGTAGAATTGACATTTTCTTTGCAGTTTAAAACATCCAAGATCGTTCCCAATCTTTTCACGATTTGATTGTCAATTCCAGTGATTCTAGTTACTGCCTCATCATTTTCAAAAAATCTCCTAGAAGTGTTTCCATCGTTTGAGTTACCGTATCCGTGCTTGGGACAGTCTACTTTTAGTCCAACTTGTTTAAAAAAAGCATCCTGTATTTGCTTCTTTCTGATCTTTTCCTTATCCTTTATTGATGTATTTTCATCGAAGTTTTCCTCCTCTTGTGGTAGGGTATACGCCAGTTTTAGCAAGAATTCCATACACCTTATCCTTGCGTGCAATGGTGACATTCCATATTCGTAATTCTCCTCATTTGTAGAATCGTTTAATTACCAAAGTTCTTCTGACTCTTTTTGCAAATCGGGCATGACATTGTTGAGGTTGTTCCTGTCAGTTCGTTTACGACTTTTCCGTCAACCATGGTCAGATGGAACTCGTAATTGCATTCAATATATTTTCCTTCTCCAATTTGCAGCTTTGTAGGCTTAATCTTGCTTATTTGTTCTTCAATGTCCTTCACCGTGGTCCTTATGAGTTCTGCCGATTCCCTTGCAAACTGAAACATTATTGGTCGGCAATAATGCACTGATGACGGACGTGGATTTTTCCAGTGAAGGGAAACATCCGATTTAAGCCGCAAAGGAACAACAGATGCCATAAACATATTTCCGTCCGATATTGTAGCGTCATCGGAAGATATCCTTTGCTTATAAACGCTTTGTCCGGATGATCCATCGCAGCCCCATTTGCTGATCAATGTCAACTTCTCAGGAAGAATTTTCACCTCATTTTCAGGAAGACTCTCCAACAACCGTTTTGCTGTATGGCCCATGAGATCCTGCAGATTGGCTTTCGCAGAGACTTCCGTAAATTCCGTATGCAGTGGTCGTGAATTTATTTTGGCTTGCGTAATATGCTTGTATCCGGGTAAAACGTCAGCGCCGTGTCGCGTTAAAGATGCCCGTAGTTTCTCATATTTCTCTTTGGAAAGTTCTAAGTCCATAAACAAGGCCAAGGCTTCTTCGGAACCATACTTTTTAATGTGTGCGTTTGTGGGCGTGGGAATGCTTTCCTTAATCCTTTTTAGTCGCAGTGGGCTTGCATCAGCAACAGATTTGGTTATGTGCGACCTAACTCTTTCACTATCCTTTGTAAATTTAATAGACAGCGCTTCCGATAATTGCTTCGTGGTCAAGTCATTGGTGGCATCGGCAAGTTTCCTCTTTCTTGTGAAAATTGAACACTCCTCAATACTTTTTTTTGGCCTTCCTTTTGCTCCTCTGGTTGATGTGGTGGGTTTATCTACTGCCAATATATCCAGGATGGTATCTTCATTAAGCCAGTCCTCGTATTTGGAGTTGAAGTTCTGAATGGTTCGATTAGATTTCACCCATTTTGCCTTAATATTTGCATATATCAGATAAAAATTATTTTTTATAATTTCGCTTCTCTCAATATTTCCGTATAAGCTATCAAGTTCTTCTAAAGCAGCTTCCGTGAAAAAATTTGGTGTGGTTGACTTTCTAAACAGTTCAAATAATTTAAAATTGTTCAACGCCATGTTTTCAGTACTTAAATTGTTTAATGGTTTCAGTAATTGTTGCGCCAACTTTCAGTCGTAGACTAATCCAGGCATTATGCTTATTTTGCAATATATAGGCTTATGCTACCATGCCGAAAAATGTACCTGTTCCCTACATACATATGGATTTAGGCTGAATAATGCATTTTTATATTATGCACGTGTCCAAATAAGATTTGTGCCTACCTGTAGTCAATATTGTTCTTGACCATTTGCAATATATAGGCTTATGCTACCATGCCGAAAAATTTACCTGTTCCCTGCATACAAATGGAATTAGGCTGAATAATGCAATTTTGATATTATGCACGTGTCCAAATAAGATTTGTGCCTACCTGTAGTCAATATTGTTCTTGACCATTTGTACGCCAAAGTATTGTTTAAGTGAGGTACGTACCTGCTAATTTCAATGAGTAGTTTTTTTAGATTTTAGATCAAACTACTGTCATACAATTTCTGCAACCATGTCTTTTTAACCTTTTTTACCTCTAGAAGCCAAACGGGCACGTACGGGCAGATAAAATTTTTGAATTATGTAAAGAAATAATCAAAGAACAGATTTTGCAAATATGGCAAATATAGAAAAATATAGATTTTTGTTATTTTCCGTCAAAGTTGAAAAATAGTGAAAAAACGGATAGTTTTTAAATAGTGATTTACCAGGAGAAACACAAAGCAAACAGTTCATTTTTTTTTTATCATTACACATTTAATAAATGCATCAATCAATACAAACAAAAAATAAGGCGATTCGTTACCTATTTTTCGTGATATTACACCTGAAATCGCAACAAATTTACTAAAAATTGTGTGTTTTTTTGAAAACCGAAAGTCGGTCAACTTTGAACGGCTATATCTTCTAAACTAAAAATGTGATATTATTAAGAGTGGCAGATTTGAAATCGTTGAAAAGTTTCCTATAACATGAGTTTATTCAAAACTTCGTCGGTGCTCATGAAAATTTTGATTTTTGCAACCTCGTTTGCTCTACGGGCGCTACTGTGTGACGTTCCCAATAAAATTTTTTATCATTTTGCGAAGCAATAACAGTACATTTTAAAAAATAAACGCACATTTATGCGCTACGCAGGTTTGTAAGGGAGAATACTAAAAAAATAACTGTAGCAAAACATTCAGTGTGTAAAGCTGATCCAACAATTTTTATATGCGCTGAATAATGCGCTTTATGTGTCAAAATGTATTGCTTAAAAGTGGGAACTCGCCATATAAAATTCTTGTCTTCCGTAAGCGCAATGGTAAGCGAAACTTTTATGTTTCTCCCTTAGAAACCTGCTTCGTTCGAAGCTCCATTTTTTATTGGGTTGGTACAAGGGCATCCATTGGTTTTTTTTAATCCCGGCATTCGGGAATGAAGAAAATATTTCGGGATCCCGGGATTTTCGAGATATTTTTAATCCCGGGATTCACGGGATTTTGAACAATTTTCGGGATTTATTTTTTTATTTATACGAAATATATATAAATTATGTATTTTATTCGACCTTTATTTTTTAAACTTTAATAAATTTTTGAGCCTTAGGTCTTTTTTTTATAAAAAACTTTTAACTTTTATTTAAAAACCAATATTTCGGTACTTCCTTGAGTGCCCTCTTCAGGGTTATTTTTTCTTTAACAAATTATAACAAATTTAACAATAAGTGACAAATTAAAAAATTTTTTTAATTCAAAAACAAAATAAAATATTTTTCAAATCAAACTTGATCTATTACAATATAAATAAATTTTTAACTTCCGTTTCTATTTTTATAAATTAAGTGTCTATAATTTTGTGCTACATTTTCAGTGTCTGACTTGAAATTAATTCTAGAAATTGACGGAACCTTTATAATTTGTAACATTTCTAACATAAATCTACGTTTATAATTATTTTCTGTATTTAAAACAGTTGTATTTTCAAAATCTGGATCATGGTTTAGATTAGCACAATGAGTTGATAAAGCTGTTTTTTGTGATGAAATATTTCTATATTTTTGATCTGATTTATGTCCTGCTATCCTAGTTCTTAGTTTATTTTTTGTTGTACCTATATATACTTTATTACACTGTCCACTATCATTACCCTTACATGGTATTTTATAAACTATATTTGACCTATCCATCTTCTTTACTTTGTCTTTCATTCTAGTAAATAGTTTACCTACTGTGTTAAAAGCTTTATGAGCTATTTTGTATATTTTGCTATCATATATATTCGATTTTTCTAATCTTTCTGAAAATTTTGGTATGTATGTTACCGACTTAAAAATCCTCTGTTCTGTAATACTATTTCGGTTATTTAATCTACTATTTAATCTATTATAGGTATTATTTATTTGTAAAAAATATAATAAAAACAAACTTAAAGTAATAATTGATCACAATTCATAAAGATCATGTAATAAAAACGTAACAAAAAAACATAAAAATCTTATTTTTATTAATATTTGATTATTGATATAAAAATTAAATCATTTCCAAATGTATTTTAAAAAATTGTGTACAGGAAAACATTTGAACAATTTTAAAATACAATTGCACAATTTCAACAAAAAAAAAAAAAAAAAATTGGAAAATATAATAAAAATCCTTTCAACATAATTAATCGATATATTTTGAACAAAACTTTTTTTTATTTATAAATTGTACATATTGTAATTGGGTCATTCTACGATAAGAGGTTACCTGATATTATGAATGGCGGCGTAATAAAAATATTTAAAATTATGATTTTTTTCAATATAATCGTAATTAATCAGGAAGTTTGAATGCATGTTTAATAATGGCCAGTCAAGTTATCTACTTTTTCCGGTATTTTAAATAACCAGGGGAGATACTCTACACAGGGTAATGACATGACCACCAGGATAAGATACCTTACTTTAAGCGGAAGGATAAATTGAAAACAAACCTTATTTTCGTAAGAATCAACTTTTATTATTCAATATTTGATGATAGTTTAAAACAAAACAAAATTTGGATAACTCCATAGAGTATTTTTTTATGTTACTTAAAAACAAAAATTCTTAACATCTGCTTACAGAAACGTAGTCGAAAAAAAGCTAATTATTTCATTTCCTTCGTTTACAAGCTGGCATGCCTTCTCGGTAACTGCTTGAGAACAATACTGAAAAGATACTTTATTAGTGGTTCGTCTTAAGATTCTGTTTCAGGCCCATATACATAATCAACATTAAGGCGCGGTTTGGTTTTCATGAAAGCAAAATCCAAGGTGCAGACCACAAAATACTTGTATACTTCAAGATCACAGAAACAGCTTAAGCTCTTCATTGTCAATTTATTGGGGCATCCAGTAATTTGTTGGACCTTCATAGTGGCTGAGAAGCTTTTAGAACTTTTTATATTAAGTGCCTCTTCTTTCTTTAAAATGTCTTCGTCATCAATTACATTTGGACAGCGATGAATTGTCATTCCCAGCTCCAACAAGTCTATCAGTAGTCCTTTTGCACGTCGCACCTACTTCATCAGGCGCGCCCTTGCCGTGACCGGCTTCGTGGTAATTCCACGTGAATTTTACTTAATTTAGGTAAAGTTCTTGCAATTTGGTCGCCAGTGCATAAAACTTAAAAAACGAATATTGGATTTGATTAAAAAGTTGGTTAGCACGATTTTGTATAAATCTTGAATGTCAGAACGTTAATATGGCAACTAAAGAAAGAACTTGACTACCTTCTATTATTGTATAATGCAACATATGTATGTTAGTAGTATAAAACTAACTTAAACCAAAATTCACATTAAATAAGGCATACATACATTTTTGAAGCGTTAAAACACGTATAACGTATATAGTGGAAATGTGTTATTTTAACGTAAAATACTAAGAAAGAATTAATTTCTCAATTCCTTATCTACCCTGGACGCAAAATCTTTACCCTGGCATCTGATGAAGCAGGGGAAATACGGCAGGGGAGAGATGTTTTCCTTAAAAAACTAGCATAATCGGAAAAATATGTATTGTAACGAAAAATCAAACTAACACAGTAAATTATACTGAAATTAAAATAAATCAATATTATAAACAAACTTTAACCACAAATAACAAGTGAATAAAACTCTCCAGTGGAGATACATTAATCACTGACACGTGCGAGTAACCCGAGTGTTTTTGTCGAATTATTGGCCCAATAGGAACACGCTAGTGGCTCGCGCGACTTTTATTGTTAAATGCACTTCAAAACAAATATTCTGCTATTTAAATTTGCAGCGTCAACGCATTTTAGCGGCATTTTTAAACGATCGAAAAATGTGCAGGGGAAGAGACTTAAAATACGAGGGACAAAAAATATGTAATTTTTTTCAATAAAATTTGAAAGTTTTTTTAAATGATTACCAATGTTATTTAAACTACTTTATGTAATAACTAACGATTAAATATTTTATGAATTAGTAATGTGTTAAATTTCAAATATTTTGTTACAGAATACTAAAGGGACAGGCCAGGGTAGATACTTTTTTCTAGGTAAACATGAAGTTATGACTAAACTAAGGTAATTTAGGTATTGCAATTTATTGGTAAAAAAGTATACTGTATTTATTATTAAACGCGTTTGATATTTCCGCAAATTTAAAAATTATATATGATTTTTTAATGTAGCCGTCGATAGTACCTATTAACGTTGAAACACCCAATTATTGTTTTCACAAATGAAAGGTAGTATAGTTTTTGTTTTGGTATGTTTTGTTTATTTTTGAACAAACAGGGTGTTTCAAAGACTTTTTTTGTCAAAAAATACACCAAAAAAATAATTTTTTTTACAAATTATTAAAAAAAAATGTAAAAATAATACAAAATATAAAAAAAAATCGGGATCCCGAAAATCCCGGGATTAAAAATCAGAAATCCCGAGATTCGGGATTTGCCTAATCCCGATTGGAAGCCCTAGTTGGTACTACTGACTAGGTAGTTCCTTTGGGAACGTATGTAGACATTGGAACCAGAGAATCGCTAGTTCATTTAAGTAAAAGTAGTCTATACTTTTTGTAAGAATACGAAATCATACCAATATTTTTTTATTATTTCTTCAACTTTTATAGGAATTGTACTTCTCAGTTGTTACTGAAAAAATCTTTTTCCTACTAAAGCCAATTATAGTGGCAAAAGTAATGTAGTGTAGACACTTCGTTGACAATGTCACAAATATAGTCGACAAAACTGGTGGCTTGGAAACACTTGCACCCAGGTTTGCTTCAGGGAAGTTGTTTCCGAAGCAAATTACAAAAATCGTATAAAAGTACAAACAGGTAAGAACATTAAAAAAAAATTGCTGTGGGATAAACTGATGATGTATCCGCAAATCTGCGCAGCTAATTTTTAAACCATATTATAATATCTAAATTAAGGTTCCAATAAAATTTCAGGGTTACTCAGGTATATTTTGTTTTTTAAAGATTTAAAAAAGTTTTCAAAACAAGAATTTTTACTGTATTTACGCTTCATAACCTCAACGTAAATAGCAAATATATAAAGGAAAGCCGTTTTAAATAGCTTATATCAAACGAAAGTTTCTTTGTCCGAAAACGTCCGGGAATTACGATTCAATATTCTAGCAAATGCATTAAAGGAAAAATTCGTTTATTGGCCGGACTGTGCGTATGTGGAATAACAATTCTGCTAAAGTCTTCCCTCATACTGACAACATGCATAAGTTTAAGTCGAATATTTACAAGCGCTACTCCCTCTATTCTCCTTTCAAAAACCTATATTTCTAGATCCAACACAAACATCAGCAAGGGTCAGCACCGGACTGCTGGTCCTAAACAAAAACAAAAAAAAGTTACAAGCAGATTTTTTCCCCAGTGCACACTGGGAAACTCCGACCAAAAATAATTTTTTTTTTTCATTTTAATAAAATTTTGATGACAGATTATAGCGAACACTTCAAAACATACAACTCATTTCTTATTTTGCCTCTGGGATAACTATTTTACTGTTAATACTGGAGCAAATTAGATAATTTGTTTCTTTCAAATTTAAGGTTTTCAAAGTGGATTTTTGTACTTTGAAATAAAAGTAAGCTATGATTTTTACTTTAAAGTATTCTTTGAAAATAAGCACGTTATGTTTAAACCGTATTAGAAATTAATCATTCCATGTGGTAATTGTGATTTTGTGCGCGTTATTTTTTTGGATAAGTGAAGTGATTGTGAGTTACTTTAAAAATTAATAAAACCTAAAGTAAGCAAAATTTAAGACAACCATAACAAAAAAGTTGGGACTAGGGGAGGTTAAGTGGTAATTATATCTACTACTGTTAAGTATCAAAAGTAAGTACTATTTATTTCAGATGCCACCACTTGCCACCCTAGTAACCAGAACATTTTTAGTGGTTTCATATTTTTTTTTTTTTTTTTTTGGTTTCATATATTTTTATAAGATAAGCGTGACTGACTGGGTGATCATCGCCCAGACACTTGAAATTTTGTCTATAGACTCCCCTCCCAATGTGACAAATTCAATTCATAAGGAGTTAGAAATGGGTAAAAGTGGGTAAAATCAGTAACATTATATCTCGTGATCTAACAGAGGTAGACGTAGAAATCAAAAAATATCATTATTGAATCGAAAATTAAATTGTCATGTGTTTGGTACTTTTTTGAAATTTGCACATTTTGGTACTTTTTTGGTAAACAATTTATCTTAATATTTAAAATAAAATTTAAATTGTGTTCTTTTCTCTTTAAAAGCTCTAATACAAATTTTGGTACCTTTTGGAAATTCGAATTTTTAATATCGTTGGTACTTTTTTCTATTAAGCTATTTTTATTTGTATACTTAATATATATATGCCCAATATTTGGATGCTAAATTTCAGCTATTTACTGAAAGAAATAGGAAAGCTATGAGGTTTGATATTTGTTATATATTGGTATGCAGTCGCGAGTACAAGGGAGGATATATACCATGTGGTCTTTCCAAAATAAATTTAGCAAAATGGTATGTTTCAGTTGAAGGTTCCTAAACAACCCCCCCCCCCCCCTCACCCATCCCACAGGAGCTCAAGTCGGATCCACGTCTGAGTTATGTAAAGACCCTGCAAGCATTTTATGAAAAAATTGATCATATTCGAGTCATTTATGACTCCTCTGCGCGATTAAAATAGGCATTTATGAGCTCATTTTCTGATCATAAATGATTGTTTTCTCGAGAAAAAGTGGTACCCTACCCGGGACTCTTCTTGAGGAGTCTTTTATTACTCGCTTTTCTGATCAGTTTCGACTCATTTATGATTCATTTTTTAGCTGTATTTCTAATTATTTTCGAGTCTTTTTCGAGTCATTTTTTAGTCGTATTTCTGATTGTTTTTGAGTCTTTCTCGACTCATTTTTTAGTCGTATTTCTGATCGTCTAATAAAATACCCCTCTGTGTGGCGTTGAGTAGAATTGACTCTGTTTTAGTCACCAGAAAGTATTGCGACGACTCAAATGAAAGTTAAAGGAATTTTAGTAAAAAAGTAAATATATTTTTATTAAATACGTTTTAAATAAAAAATGAAAATTTAAAAGAAGTCATGAACATAATTTGTATTAATAATTGCTAAAATTTAATGTTTGAATTACTCCACCAAATTTTACCAAAATAAAAAATTCATTTATTCTTAGAAAATACCAAATGAACGTCAAAGTGATATAGTCGTCGACATGATGTAATAACAATTTAAAATTATCATCGACATTGACAACAACTTATATCAAAGGGGTGAATATTTAAATTATTGTCGTCTAAGAAAAGGATGTTTGCTTTATTAATTTTATTTCCGGCAGTTGTTGAACGTTTTTCGATTAGTTCAATGGACAATTTGCAAGCAGCCGCACATAAAAATATAAGTAAAACCATAATAAGTTACATAATTAATACATATGTATGCATATAAATAATTGACTTTAAAACAGACCGCGGCAAAACTACTGCACCGCGCTCTTTGCTTTTTTTGATCTCACACCTACGTGCACTCTTGAACACTTGAATAAACCCAAAAGACTCGCTTGAGCTTTCACACTAGGCGGTTTTTTATTTATTTATTTTATATGTACAATTCTCTAAAATGGCGTAGATGCGATACAATATTTAGTTTAAAGAATACAATTATTTTCCATTTGGCAGATTTTTGAATAATATTTAAATAAATTTATCTAAGTTTTAAAGTCAAAACAGTCATATTTCAAACACCTGTATGATCTATTTTCGATTGCTGTATGTTTTGTTATTGCATTTTCAATAAATTACTTTTTAAGCATAAGAACGAATCATTTTCGAGTCTTTTTTCAAGCGCGAAAGCGATTAATCAGTTTTTAATCGTTAAAAGTACTCGAGGAAGACTTAGTTAGGTGATTTTTGATAAAACAATCTTTCAAATGCTAGTAGGGGATATATGTACATATATATATATATGTTAATGTATATAATCACATAAGTTTATATATTATATTATAACCATATATGATCATATCTACTTTTATTTGCTCAGGTAGGCAAAAAGATGGGGACAGGAGATGAGCATATATATTTATTTCACAAACTATTAATATAATCGCTACAAATGATCATATTTTATTACACCTTCAAAGCCCTTTTTTAATTTTGTTCGATACTTTTGGGTCTTCCATGATTATTTTTCCAAGCCCTGTATGCACGTGTCCAATTTATTTTACCTAGGGACCAAGCATGATATTCTTAATTTGGATACCAAATTTCAGCCATTAATATAAATAAATAAAGAAGTTATGGATTTTTACAAACAAGTTAACTTAAATTTAATTTTAAGTTCATTGACTTATCCGCTGTCATGCTGCGCTAAAGCTTTATTAAATTCAATAGTTTTGTTTTATTTGTTTGCTGCTAGATTGGCCATATTTCCAAGTGTGTGTAATTCTGTTTGAAAAAAAAACCGGTGGTAACAGTGATTTAAAATAAAACAAAACATTTATTTACACTTCAACATTTATCTGTTTAATTTATCATTCAAAAACTTATTCATTGTTATCAATAAAAGGTTAAAGAACAAATAGCATTACTTAAATAAAGTATTGAAAAATATATTGCATTATTCATTAAATACAGTACAGAGTAAAAGTTTGGAAACAAAATAGAAATAAAAAAGTTGATTTTTCTTTGACAATTTAGAATTGTTGTTGTATTACAATTATACTTATCGATAGTAACTGCATTCAAAGCGAAATGTTTCCTAATTTTTTTTTAAATATCTTTAACAAAGTAAATTATTTTGTTTTGTATTTGAAAATGCATCGTGGTAATTTTCCAATTGATAAAATCGAAAACTTAATAGATTTTAAAATAAAAACTCAATAATTTTATATGAATTCATTTATATGGAAAACAAAAATTTGGAAAATTTAAATTAAGTGAAAAATGTGGTCAGTTAGTAAATAGAGAATAATAAATGTTTTGTTAAATTATACATTGAATAAATTGAAACATTTTATTCTAAAGCCTTACCACCTTTTGTGTTAAAGTTTAAGGAAACCTTTTAAATCATAACCTTTATAACGTCAATTGAATAGCATGTACACTTAAACAAATTGTGTTATAATGTTTTAGGATTTCTCCAACGAAAAACGCAATCAATCCAATAATTTTTAAAATGACTATTTGATAAAATTTACATAAAAATTAAACATAACTTTTTGTGTCTACACGAAGAGAAAAACATGGTTGAAGCAACAAGCAAACTTTTGTTGTTTTCAACAAAGCTTTTTCACGGTTGATAGTATTTTGTTTATATTCAAAAATAAAGTGCTTACCGCTCTTGAAATTTCATATATCAGCAAATCCTGTGTAACGAACGCTTCATTCGCACGCGTTTTCTGATTGAAATATAAACATTTTTTGGTCTTTCAAAAAAGAAAGCTTCATCTTATATTTATATAGTATTTACTGACATTAATATGTACTTACGAATGGCATATATCATAATTTCTTAGCAAGTATTTGTTGCGAAATAATTGATCACAAAGTTTTGTGACGCACGCTACGAAAAGTGGAAGTAACTTCTAAGGTTGAAGTGCGTTTTCCTAATTTTTAGCAAGTTTGGCATGATCTGGTATACAAAATCTAATTCCTAAAAGAAAGATGACTATAAGAGAACTATAAACGCACTCATTCGCTGCCAAAAAATGTTGTGATTTTTTGACAAAAGCCGTGAACCCTTTGCGACGCACGATACGTAACGCATGCTACAGTTTTTATTATATATTATTTATTTTAAGAAAACAAATTTTATTTTTACGAATTGCATTTCTTAAACTAATTTCTTAATTCTGATAAGTCAGCTGTAAAAGCTATAACCATATTATGGTTGCCACCAAACATGTTATGGTTAATATTTAATAACAATAATATGTTCGAAATTATAATATTTTAAAACATAATGGCCCATAACTATAGTCATAAACAAAGCATACTTTAAGAGTTCTAAAGTAAACTTTTATTAAAAATATGCTTTTGATCTACTATAGACAAGCAAATGCATACTTTACACGTTAAACCCGATGTTAATTTTAAAACCAGCTGAAGTTGTGTTTAACTCATTTAACAACAGCATCAGCTGTTTTTCGCCAAATAAAAAAGTACTTGCAAAAAGTTAAAAATGTTTATGTTATAAGATGTTGGCTGATATTTTGCAATTATTAATGATTTGCAGGAAAACTTTTATGGAAAGAAACACAAAATATGTATAGGCCCTAATTGTGTAAAACGCTAGGCCATAATTGCCTAGCGTTTTACACAAAGTTTTCTAATTCTGTTGTTGCTTTCTACATAAAATCATATTGCGTGTTTCAACCGTACAAGATATGCAGTGTTTTATTTATATTTTAATTTTCAATGTCAGCTGTTTAAAGTTGCCACTTGCTTATATTTTGTTGTATGTTGTATGAAAAATTTGCTACATTTGAGGTGGCACCCAGTTAAAGTCGGTTCAATTTAAAACATACTTTAGTTTCGACTATAGTAGCAAAATATTTAAAAGAATGTTTTTATTTTAAAGTTGTTTTTAAATAGAACCGACTTTAGCGTTTGACTATGATTATGGGCCTGCATGTTTAATTTTAAATTTAAAATAATATGTTTAAGTAGCAACAACAATCTGGTCGATTGCATTTTACTTGGTTTGCTGAAAAATCTCATTCATTGTATTTTAATTATTGATTAAAATACATAAATTTACGTAGAATAGACTAGTAGAACAGAAAAAATGGGAATGAAGATCGTCACAGGCTGGAATATGAATCAAAGGGGAATTTTTATAAAAGTGGAACTTTTCACGAATAAAAAATTAAATAATATTATAATTTGACACTTAACAAACAAATTGAAGAAATGGATGAAATAAATAACCACAATATGATTAACATTGGCCATAAATTGGTTAATTCTGACCATCAATTCTGGGAAATTTTGAACATAATATGGTTAGTTTTGACCATAATTATGGTTAATATTGACCAAAAATTTGATTTGAACCATGGTCATATTTAAATATAATATGGTAACTTGCAAACATAAACAGTGCTTAACTCCAACCATAGTATGTTGCTCTTAGAGTGTGGTTACCTACAACCATATTTTTTTCTAAGTTTATATGCGGCGCAGTAATTAAATAAAACGTTTAAAACTACTTAAAGTATAGGTAAAAGTTATTGTATTAATATTTTGTTTAATATAAAAAATATGTATCTAAGTATCCGTTGGCATGGAAAGCAAACCTTTTCGTACACCGGAGATTATCTTCAAGCAACAAACATATGGGCATTTCCGTCAAAAGGTCCACCGTGACGGAAAATTTAAAAGTTATTAAAAGCTCATTATTTCACGATATTTTTATAGAAAAATATTTAGATTTTACTCTTATTTTATAAATTTACCCATAAATTTGTTCACTTATATGAACAATCACACTGCAAAGTTGTTCAAACGTAATTTCTTATTTTTGAGAATGTTTTATTGTATGTTTTTTTTAATATTATTTTCCTGAAAAGAGGCGATATTTGATAAAAATTATTCCAAAAAAATAATTTTACATGGTCTGTAATCTAAGGAAGAGTTCAAAGAGAAATATGTTATTCGGATTAACAGTAAATTTTTATTTTGTTTTTAATCATTATTCAGTTAAATTATTATGGAAAAAATTTCACGTTCAAAATGTCACGTATCGACCCAGATTTGGGCTTAAAAAAATACAGAAGATTTTGGAATCAAACCAAAGACATTTTAATGTTACATTTTTATGTACGTAAAATTCTGAAAGTAGTTTGACTAAAAAATTGTTCCAGGCTTCGATTGTATAAAAAGCATGACCACAAAAACTACTTCTATTTTTTTCACGTTCGAACCGCTTCTTCTTTTGCCACTATCTTTGACCTAGAATCGCGCCCTCCATAAACTTTAGCATAGATAACAGTGCTTTCTTAGTGCTATAATTTAAGGGTTAAGAAAACGTTAAAATATTTGTTGTTTAAAATGTTTTGATGCGGACGACTGTCACGTTCAACACTCTGGAATTACCCATATGCGTCGAAGAGTTAAATCGATGTATTGTTATTTCATCTTTTTACTCCCACATAGATTTATCATATAAGAAAAGCAAATATTATAAATTTTATTAATAAATAGGATCCTGTTTCCTTGCTGCTGGCGATTACAACGCTTAACATACTCTTTCGGGGGTCACGACGTATAACACAAAAGGGTTGTGGTTTGCTTAATAAAATTTCCTAAATGGGTTAAAGTGTGGTCCCGTGGACAGTAGACTGGTCGCATCTTGTATGGGATTTTTTTTTTAAATTTAATTGTTTGCGCTGCTTAAAATATGAGGTTTGGTGTAAGAAATCATGATCTAATTTTTCAGGTCAATACGACGGTGCCTAGCTGTGCCGGGTGGGGCCCAAAGTTCCCCATATTATAAAAAAACATCTTTTCTATCAGATCTTTATAGTTATACTAGTTGAAAAGCCGAAAATCAAAAATATGGCTTCGTTACGATCTTCCGCAGAGAAAGTACTTCAAGTGTGCCAAATTTCAGCTTCCTATGTCATCAGATGGCTTCAGAAAGTTGCGGAAAGAATAGGACATACATGCAAACATCCTGACATACTAAGAAATTATATATTGTATAGATAGATTAACATATGTTCGCGTAACTCAAAAACGCTTTAGTTTATTGAAAAACAAAAAAAACCGAAATTCCGGTTTTTTTTAAGTTCTCAATTGACTCCGAAATCCTACAGGAACTTCTTACCTTCTAAAAACTTGGATCTTTTGCATAGAAAACACTCTTGAACTTTTATTGATAAAAATTTCACGACAATTTTTTTTTTAATTTAGATTCAAACATTGACACCAATGTTGCAAAAACAAATTCGTCATATAGACCACAATCGTTTTTATCGTGAGCAAATTTTACCGCAAAATTGTTTTCCTTTTCCCTAAAAGATGTATTGGAAGAAGCAAAATTACGAGAAAAAAACTGTTTTCTTTTTATTCACGAAAAGTGTGAATAAATTACGCTAGACATTTTTTAATGGCTGGTGTTGGGCAAAATACATGCTTTGATGTGTCTGAAATAAAAAATACATTCGATTCGTGTATTTAAAACAAAAGATACAGTTAAGTTGTGTATTAAAAATACGAAATACAAAATACTTTTTTATTTTAAAAACATGTACATTGTACATGCATAAATATTAATATGCGCGGGTTGTTTTTAAATGTAAACTGTGGCTCCCAAAAGCAGTTTTTGCTTTCTAAGGATCAGCCAAAAAAAGCTGTTTTTGCCAAAAGTAACGACTTCGTTTATTTAGTCAACTCTTTGTCCTCAATTAGTATTGTATCTTATTTAAATATGAACAGGTTACTTTATTTACTACTGATTAATGATTTGCAAAAAAGTCCTTATTATGCAATAAAACCCGGATTTTAAAATATAACATTTCCAAAGTTCTTGCCTTATAAGTAAGCCTCGTACATTTGTTTATTAGATATAAAACTTTTTCATATTTGTTTATTGGAAACAACATAGAAGGTAAACAAAAATCGCACGCAAATGCACAAAATTAGCGAAATAAGAGCACCGCAAAAAATCGTTCACAATAGAATTTAGATTTTTTTCTAAAGTTAATTATATTTACATATAACACTATAGAATATTTTTGGGATTATTGTCTGGGGGGTGAGAAATTCCAAGTCAGGGTGATGGTACTAGGTCAGTATAGTAAAACCCTCAAAGGGTTTGGCGTTCGTATGTGTCAGTTTTTTTTTATGACATTTTAAATTTTTTCCTTATCTTGATGTTTTTTTGTTTAACATAACTCGAGAACCACTTGTCCGAATTACAATTTCTTTAATCCGTTCATATAACGTTTTTCTTTATAATCAACAGTTTTGCCGGTAAAAATAAATTTGTGGAGAATTATAATTGATAGGTGCAAAAAAATGTTCAAGCCTGGATGTATGCAGCAGATTTTATCACAAACCTGCACTGCAATTTTTGTGACTTTTTTTAAGCGATCGGTGAAAATCGTCGGACTTTTGTTTGTTATTTGAAAGAATACACCCACATTCAGTGATGCCAACAGTAGGGGATTTCCCCTTTTCAAGGTATTTTTTTCGGATCATTTTTATCTTCAATCGGATCTTAATAACTTCTTTTTATGGTGTAATCATAATATGATGGAGCTGAATCTTGTGAAATGCAAAAGCATGCGTTTTTATAGAAATAACTGTATTGCTGTTAATTATGCTTTTGGTGGTCATCAACTGGAGTTGGTTGATTCGTTTCTTGATATTGGAGTCTTACTGGATCCTAAATTAAACTTTGTTTCTCATTTTACATTAACTGTTAATAAAGCTCGAGGCGTTCTTGGCTTTATAAAGCGCTGGGTTAAAAATTCACCGATCCATACATAACGAAGCAACTTTACGTATCACTCGTTAGACCAATCTTAGAATATGGGTCAATCATTTGGGATCCATTTTACAACATTCACAATTCTCGTATTGAATCGGTCCAAAAACAATTTTTATTATTCTGTTTACGTGATCTTCATTGGAGTTACTATACAAACTTTTCTTCCTATGCTAGAAGACTGGCGTTAATAAAATTACCATCGCTCAAAAGTCGTCGTACAATGTTAAATGTTTCTTTTATGGTTAATCTTATTAATGGTAATGTTTGTTGTGATTTTCTGTAGAGTCTGCTAAATTGAATAAACCTTGTCGCAATACGCGTCATTATAATCTGCTTTCTGTTGAATTTTTTTAGAGAAAATTACGCTATTGCTGATCCTTTTTCGAGGTTATGTAGACAATTTAATTCTTTGTCACAATTTGTTGATTTTTCTTATTGTTTTTCTTTATTCGTAAATTTTTATGTACTACATATATTCTGTAAATTTGTAGTATATTTTAAAATGCATATTGTTATTCATTAATTTTAAGTCAATATTGTTATTAGTCAGTAAGGATAATATCCATTGATTAAATAAATATATAAATAAATATGCGCTAAAATAAAAAATTGTGTCGTCTTTTCCCTACGGTTGAAATTTTCCAAAAAAAAATCCATAGAAAAGGGGAAATCCCCTACTGTTGGCATCACTGAATGTGGGTGTATTCCTTCAAAAAACAAACAAAAGTCCGACGATTTTCACCGATCGCTTAAAAAAAGTCACAAAAATTGCAGTGCAGGTTTGTGATAAAATCTGCTGCATACATCCAGGCTTGAACATTTTTTTGCACTTATCAATTATAATTCTCCACAAATTTATTTTTACCGGCAAAACTGTTGATTATAAAGAAAAACGTTATATGAACGGATTAAAGAAATTGTAATTCAAAAATTTGAGTTTGTTTTAGCAAAATCGGACAAGTGGTTCTCGAGTTATGTTAAACAAAAAAACATCAAGACAAGGAAAAAATTTAAAATGTCATAAAAAAAACTGACACATACGAACGCCAAACCCTTTGAGGGTTTTACTATACTGACCTAGTACCATCACCCTGACTTGGAATTTCTCACCCCCCAGATTGGCTGTTGTACTGTGTAATTAAATATGCAAATTCAAATAGAATTTTACCTCAATAATTACAAAGGATTTATGACATTTAGAAAATTAACCTTTTGGAAGATATATTACACCAAGCTATAAAAATGACAGAACAGATTTTCATGAGAACCTGTCATATTTCCTTATCTCATGGTGGATCTTAACCACTGGGTAACAAATAACGCGCTTACCAACTGCCATCGTGTGTTCACGGATACGTCACAAAAATTATTCACTTTACCGTTTTTAGGAGACGGAACTATCAAACCTTTTGGAAGGCTAGATAGTTTGCTACTTGAAATCTAGCAGCTCCTGTTGAATAACTATAGCCCCGAACTTTTACACAAGTGGTGAAACATTAACGCTTAAGTAGGACTTGCAGTACTGTCCCTTCATCGTTTTGGGTATAAACTAAAGCCATCACGTGATCCCCAAAAGTATATTTTCGTCAAGAAACCCGCCTTTCGTTGAACACTTTTTGAGTTTTTGCCTTGGAAAAGGTACTTCCCCATCAGACGGAGAATAACTTATGAAAAGCAACCTTCAATGAGAAAGGTTAAGCTTTCGCAAGGACAATCATCCTTTAAGATAGGAATATTTCTCGCAAGAACCATTATAATGGGGAACTAACCAATAGTCATACCGGTGCCTTGTACCACTACCGTGGTACACCCAGGTATCGTGCGCCTGATTTGCCCGGCCGGATGTAACACCAAAGTTAAACTATCCTTGAGATTATCCCTAAGCCCCCTATGAGAGAAAACTATGCAGTTAATAGTGATTTTCGCTGATAAGTTATCCCTTAATTTTCCATTGTCCATATTCTACAATATTATTTATGACACAGCCATTTAATTAAACACAAGCTTCGCCACTAATTCTTGGACTGTTTTTTACCTCATGATTTTATATAATTCAGTTGTTTAAGTTCATTGTTTAACAATGTTTCTTTCTATCTCCAGTTTCTAAGTCTTCTTTACAACAATGTGGAAAACGTAGCAAAAAGATCATATAATGAAGTTAAAGACACATTTGTTTCTCGTGGACCACCATTTTCCTCTTACTTTTTGCTCTCAAATGTATGAAATTGTTTTTATAAAAAAACGGATTTTTGTATTTTTTTATAAAAAAAAAATAAATATATACGTAAATGATTTATGGTATAAACGCAACTGGGACGAACTTCGCATAGTACGACGAATTCGTCGGCAAGAATTCGTTGCGTAAGTTCGTCATATGAGACACCATAAGTGCGTAAGCTCCAGGTATTAATGTGAATTTTTGCCGTTCCTTATAGTTTTAAAGACTTTTATTCAATTTTATGGCTTGTTTAAAATATTAATATTAATATTTTTTGTTAATTTTCGACATTTTGTTTTTTTCACCCATTTAGCGATTTCAAATAAATTTTAGTGTTTGTTTAAGAGTTTGCAATTTTTCGCGAATTTCAATAGAAGCGATTTGTCCCTGTTATTCTTTACAGCTCTCAAGATTTTTAATAAATATTAGACTTTTATATTATGCTGCACTGTCCCGTTCCCAATTAATTCGTCGTTCGTCTGCGTAAGAAATAGAACTAAACCTATCGCAGAGTTCTTTAGGCACGACGAATTCCGGTCTACGCAATGATTGTGTGTACTTTCATATACACCAATGTGTTCTATTTCTAATGACGAATATTCATTGCGAATAATTCGTCGTTCGTCCCAGTTGTGCTTTTAGCATTATCTATTATTAACGAAACAAAAAATGGCCCGCTAAAGTAATATTATATCAGTATGTATAGTAAAGGTGACTATTTTAAAGGATAATATAATTGAGCGCAAAATACACGAAACAGGTACTCGAAATGTCAAAACTCCATATTAATGTTCTTTGGTTGGGTCTGAAATAAACAGAAATATTTTTCAAAATTTTATTTGTTGCAAAATAAGACTATGCGAAACAGAAAATACTGATCGCGAAAACCCTGAAATTTTTGATATTAAAAATAATTCCGAAATTATCATTTTTTCAAAACTCATGTAGGGTTAAATATTCACTAAAGTAAAAACGGTTATTATAAACTCGGCCCGTCCCCTTCCCTATCGTTACAAACAAAGTTCGCTTAAACCGTGTTTATTATAAGCGAAGTTATTTGCTTTAACAATGGAATCGAAGACAAGTTTTGACATAGTTCGCTGGTTCCGATGTTTTTATAGCCGTGTTTCATTGTATAATGATATTAATGAACTTTCTGAATAAACAAATATTAATTTTCAAATAGATTCTACAAGTCCAATGTGCCTTGAGTCAGGCTTTCTGCATGCAGAGAAACCCACATTTTCAATATGGTCAATGCAAAAAAAAACCTTTTTTAACGAAATATTTTTAACATATTACATATTTTTAACCATATTATTGTCACCTGTAACCATATTTTGGTTTAATTAGTCCGCCATCTATATATTCAACTCTAAGAATGCTTGTATGTGTCTTAAGGTCATATCATTACTTTGTTCTGGCAGGTAAATTATTGCCAATGGATCCAAATAGGGTCAGTCGGAAACAAAGTGTTTATTTTTCAAGTTTATTTTGTCTTATGCCAGGCTGGTCTATCAGCGCGGTGGTAACGGTTTCGATTCCCGCCAGAGACTCTAGTATGTTTTACTACAACGCACTATAGGTAAATTGATCCGAAATCTTGGCCGAATTTTTTGCACTATCAATAAAAAATGTTTTTGCTAATGATGTTTGATTTGCAACATACTAATTTCAGCTGATTTATTGACAGTGGAAGTTGATATTTTCAAGCAATGTTCAGAGTGCAGCATTAAAAGTGTTATTTTGATGTAAATTAAAACGTTTTTTAATAGTCATTAAACAAAAAGAAGGAGAGGAGAGTGGAAAGTAAGTAATTATTGACGTTATTGCTTTTGTCAACAAAAATTATCGTTCTAACTAAACCTCAAATAAGTTACTTTTTCCATAAATATAAACTTCCCCTAAGCTTTTGATAATATTGGGCGTGGACTGCCGTGTTTTCATTGATGAAAAGTGCTAAGAAAAGAATTCTTAATTTTTTTTACGTTGCGATTTTTGATATATATCCTTTTCCTTCAGACAGCCTCAGCTTAAACTATAGCGAACTTTCTAAGGTCTTGATTTGTAACAAAATTTAAAAGAAAAAAACTGATGATGTTAAAGCAAAAGTTACAGACTTTTTGTAAAAACTTACCGTTAAGTTGGCGCAAGGCTCCCGGGAAAATTAACGACTTATTCAAGCAAACCCAAATCTGATTTTGTCTGCATGGCTTGTACGCCATTTTGTTGACCCCTTGCGTGTTTTCATTGTGCCGAATTTTAAAAAAATGTATCCGTTAGTTTTCGAGATTAAATTATTAATTCAAATTAATTAAATTCAAATCAAAAACCGTAGCGTTCCTGCCCATTTAAAACTCTTAAATTCCAAATATAAGAAATATCGGTCCAAAACTTTGCCCGATATTATTACTCTTGCTCGGAAAATTAAGCTACAATAGGTTTAATTTTTTATTGTTTATTAGTGTGTGTGTTTTTTGGATTTTCATGGGTGCTCAAGCATAAGTTAAGAGCTTATAGGGTAAAGTATTTTTGAGATTTTTTTCAGATGTTTTGGAAGTCGTTTAGAGGTCGCTCTGCCGATGGTGGTTATGTAACATGTAATATGTTAAAGCACATATTACATGGTACTTGATGCCTTTGGCTAAGGATAGATAAGGATAGTGGAAACCCCAGTAGATATGCTGGTATGCTGCGAATTAAATAAGCAGTCGCGGACAATTCAGCGGTTTCAAGGGGAGAGTCTCGGGAGGTCTTGTTTTGAGGCACCTGTAAATACCCGAGTTGCCAATGATCCTTGGAGCGACGTGGCGAGTAATTGGCGCCATTCAATAGCCAATCCCAACAAGCAGATGGGAGAATATAAAGCATGTCTGGATGCTCCAACCGGCAGTCCCGATACCAGAGTCGGATGCGATCGGATAATCAACGGTTCATCTTAAACTCTAATGATTACAGAAACTACAACGAATGAAATCCAAAATGATCGCCAACTATAGACGACTTTTAGCTTTAAATCAGGGACACGATTCGGAACATGGAATATAAGAACGCTTCTGGAGCCATCAAGATTGGTCCAGATTTGCAGGGAATTCAGAAATTACAACTTTCTCTTCCTCGTCTTATGTGAAACAAGATGGCCTAATTATGGCACAACATTAACCGACGGTGACATTACCTTTTTATATTCTGGCAGGCCAATTGGAGTCCCCCGTTCAAGTGGCGTAGATTTCCTTCTTTCCAAAGAAATTTTGAAAAAAATCTCAAAAATACTTTACCCTATAAGCTTTTAAGTTATGCTTGAGCCCCAAAAAAAAACATATTTTTGGGACACACTATTGTTTATGTAGTTCTTTAAAAAAAACCTATTTTGCCCTTTAGTTGTTGTTTAAACATATATGTTGTGTATACATATATCCGTCCCATTTGCGTCTCACTGTTCCAAAATGTGTTATTCCAGTATGTGAAACAATAAAGCTTAAGATATTATGAATAAATTATTTATGTTTCTTATGAATGTTTACAACACCACAAAATATGTCACTTCTTTTTTTCTACTATTATTTTTTTTTTTTTTTTTTTGTTTTTCAGCAACAAACTTAATCTACAAACTCAAAAAAAAAAAGAAATTATTTATTCGTTCGTACCGAATCAACTATATCCACCACAATTTATTTAAATAAAATGAAGCAAAATTTAAATTAAGAAATGAAACACAAAGTTTTAATTATTTCTGAAATATATCGCAGTTGTTCAACAATACTGCATTAACTCCAAATTTTTTAATTTTTCGAAGAAGTAAAACAATTTTTACCGTTTCATTTGCCAATGAAAGGTTCATTGCAAAATTAAAAATACGAGATGACAATTGATTCTAACAGTTCTTTTGGCAATTTATAAGAAGAAATATCTGATGACGTTCAGCTGTATCTCAGTAGTCCTAAAAAGTCAGCTAATATGAAAATACGGGAATTAATTATGATCTTGGGAAAATACTTACATGGGCAGCGGCTAAAGCTTTGCGACTTAATCCTAACAAATCAAAATGCATATTAATATGTAAAAGGGCCTTTCATATAGATTTTGAGGTAAATGTATTTCTTGGTGATTCAAGAATCGATATCGTAGAATCAGCAAGAAACTTAGAAGTACTTTTTAACAAAACTTTAACCTGGTCGAATCGCATTACACAAGTTTGTGGTAAAGTATATGGCATGTTGCGAAATGTATGGGCTACTCAGCACTTTACACCTCTACAAGTAAGAATATTACCCCTACGGGAAATTTGTGTCAATTGGTTTTAAGGCACTTATCCCGTGACAAATTGGAAGCAGTTTTATTATAAAAAGGAACGAATTAGGATAGGATAAAACAGAACATATCACTTAACTGGTGATAATGTGCTAAAAGAGTAGTTACTCCAGAAGGTAATTGACCAACAACTTGTTATGTATCTGGATTTTGTGTGGTAAATGACTGATTTATTCTACCTGGTTTTATTACTTTTAATGAAGGGGATCCGCCCTAATAAAATGGTTCATTTGGGACAATATTTGCGACAGGCATTATTTAAACTGAAATTGAATGTGTCCATTTAGGTTGTTTCTATGACTTGTTACAAAGCATCAAAAAGGTGCCAATTTACCCCCTCGTAGGACATCGCCATGTTAAAGTGACAAGTCCCCTTCATATAAAGTGTTAGAACTCGAACCGGTCGCTATCACTATAAAACTGTCACGTGACTAGTTAAGTGTAACTAACACTTTGCTCTAGGGACTTGCAAAAACATATCTTCTGCTGACACTTTTATACTCATCTGAAATTTTTACTGATTGTAACACAAATGATATGAGAAAGCTGACCGTAACATACAACAATATCATCCGTTGCATTTTCTCTTTAAAAAGATTTGATCATATATCGCAGCACTCTTTTCGTTTATTCAATATGTCATTTTGAAACTATTTTCAATTCAAAAACTTAATATTACTTCACAAAATAATAACGACAAAGGAGCCAAAATATCTTTATGAACGTCTGCTGTTTTCTAGATCGTGTAGAGGGAAAAATTTAATACAATTTCGATATCGTGACCATGCTTCTGAATGCCAATACTTTATATTAAGCATCCCTAGAGGAAAAGGAACTAACACCAAACTTGTCACGTGACAGTTCTGAAGTGGTAGGGACCGGTTCTAGTTCTAACACTTTATATGAAGGGGTCTTGTCACTTTAACATGGCGATGCCCTAGGAGGGGGTTAATTTGCGCTTTTTTGACACTTCGTGACAGGTTACTGAATGGTCTCCTTCATATATAGTATTAGAAGCAGATAGAATCAGCCACTACCCGCACAAAATCCAGTCACATGACTAGTTTTGTGTCAATTACTCTTTAAACACATTATCACCAGTTAGGTGATGTGTCGTGTTTTCACCTATTACAATTCGTTACCTTTTTATTACAATATTGTGTTCACTGGTCCGGGGATAGGTACATTAAGAACAATCGACACAAATTTCCTGCAGGGTTACGTCTCTGGAATCAACTTCCAAATGATTTGCAAATCTCTAGCAACGCTATAAGATTTAGAAAATTATTTAGGGAATATTTTTCGTAAATTTTTTAATGTTTTAAATGTAAACTTTTATTTTTATTTTTATATACCTTTACTTTATTTATTTTACTCTATTTAAATTTAAATATACAGCCATGTCACAGAGCACAATTCCGTTCGGAAACGGAATTCATTCCGTGTTTTGGTGCTTCAGAAAATGACGAAAAAATATTTCGGAATGAAACCATTTTTGTTTTCATAACCGGTATAGGAGTTGTCTGTATCTGAAAGGCCATTAAACTATCAAAATACACTTTCCATCAACAAACAAATATGTTTTCTTCAATTCCGAACGGAATTGTATGCTGACATGGCCCATTATCTATGTAGTTTTCAGAAAATATTTCTTTATCAATGTATACTTTAACTTGTCTGATTCTAATGCTGTAATTTATAAGATATTGTGTCTTGCAAATATTGCGTTTTATGAAATTCTTAAATTAATCAAAATTTGTCGACTTTTGTGAATAAAATCAAAAGTTGTTGGCAGATTTTTATCATTTATGGCTTGTTTTGCTTGCTGCTTAGTTTTTAATATGTCTGCAAAAAATTAGAAGCCTAGTTGCATTTGGTAAGAACTCAAAGATTTTCTGAGGAGAGAATGTGGTGATTCTTGAAACATGTAAAAATCAACCCGGGCTCAAATCTCAGCTCAGACATAAAAATTATCAATAAATATTAATAAAAATTCTTAGTTGTAAAATTCCTTCCTCTGTGAAAATAACACTGCTTTACAAATTTTTAATTTGGAAAAGTACCAAGAACGCCGCATGCCTAGATAAGTTAATTGGGACCTCCTGAAAACGAAAAACGCTATAATTTTTTTTCCTAAGTACCGTTTTTTAGATAACGGTACTTTTGTGTTCTTCGGTATATGGTCCCACTCAAACCCTTGTGGAGCCCAACCGAAAAATCCGATCGAAACAAGTGGCACATTGTTGGAAAGATAATTGAATGCCTTTTCCTTCGATATGCTGAAAATTTCTATCTGATAAGAAATGGCTGAGTAAAGTTCCGTGTTTTTAAATCCGTCAGTTTTAACGTATTTAAAAAAAACGGAATTTTTATATGAGATGAAAATATTGTCGTTTCACAAAATCCTTAATAAAAACTTTATTTTTCATCCGATTTTTTTCAAATAACGCTTAAAATTTTGGTAATTAAATATACTATTTGGTTAAAAAAAAACCTTCCAGATATTTAATATAACGTAGTAAAAAAAACGAAATAAAAATGAAAAATTTTGAAGAAAAAAACCTAAAAAATAGGCAAATTTTGAACTTTTAGGTAGCATAACTCAGCCATTTCTTATCAGATAGAAATTTTCAGCATATCGACGGTTGGGCTCCACAAGGGTTTGAGTGGGACCATACACCGAAAAACACAAAAGTACCGTTATCTAAAGAACGGTACTTAGGAAAAAAAATTACAGCGTTTTTCTTTTTCAGGAGGTCCCAATTAACTTATCTAGGCATGTGGCGTTCTTGGTATTTTTTTGGCTGTAAACCAGTGTAATTTAATGAAAATTAAATTTTATGAACTTAAGCCTAATTAAAGAATATCAAAAATTATTTTTTTTCCAAAAGAAAAAATTATGTTTCTAAAACGACTACTCATATTTATTGCGGAGTTTCGGTTTTCTTAGTAGTTTTAATAAACGTAACCGTTTTTGAGTTACGCGAATATATGTTGTGAAACTTCCTACATTTTCGAAATAACGGTATATCTCGAAAACAAGAGCTAACCTTAAAAAAACGGTGGGCACCATTGGATTCAGCGTACCCAAATTATGCTAAAATGCCATGTGCCCGGCTTGTCTAATTTTGCAACTATCACAGTGTTATTATTTTTTATGTGTTACAAATGAAATGACCAAATTATTATACCGACCAAGTTTTTTGGTGCTGGGTATAAAAAAGAAAACCAAAATGTCAATAAATAAAAATTGTGTCGTGATGTCATTTTTATGCACAAATCCAAACATCAGTAAAACAAAACAGCAACAAAATATTGTCAATCAATATATTATCTTGTAAGTAGTTTAAGAAAAAAAAAATTGAAATACTTACAAAATTTATTCAAGCTTAACAAAATGTATATAAAATAAGATGTAACTTAATAATTTACATTTCAATTGAGCCTACAATATAATGTAAGAAAGTGCTTTTTAGAGATATTTTGAACATTATTTTGAAACGATGATATTCTTTATAATCTGTTCAAAGTAAAGAGAAACTTTATGAAAGGAAATGCAAAGATTTTTCTCCTCAATAAAAACAATTTTATTAACTATTTAATTTTATTATTAAATTTAATATTTTGTTCTAAAAAAGCAACAGAAAAAATACAAAAATTATATCAGAATAGCCAGCAAAGAAAATGTGTAATAAGAAAAAAGTTTCTGGTTGTGGTCGTATCAAGATTTGTTATCACGCACTTGCAATAAACTTTTGTAGTTCTTTTTCAAATACAACATTTTTTGTTTCTAGGCCTCTACATCACAAAGTTAATTTATGTGGCATTAGATACTACATGCGCGGTTTTGGTCACACAGTATTGGGATGGGAAAATGTATGGAAGTGTATATTGTTTGAATTTCAGTATTTTTTTTTCTTGCATGAATGAATCACAAATCGACTTAAGATCTTTTTAACTCAAATTATTCAGAATTCAACGACTTAATGCCATAAAAGTTTTAAGTCGTAAATTTTGCCAGATAGACTTAGGACAAGCGGATTCCAAATTTAACTCTTAAACTACACTGAACAAAATTTGTAATAAATCAATTTCATTTTATTTAAATCTCTTAAAATTAAAACATAATTTTTAAACGTTATGCGGAAAGGTATTAAGTAAAAAAATGCATTTTATGTTTTCAATTGGGCTTTACTTATGTTTCTCTTTTTTCCGTTTGATATCAATAACTAAAGTCTAGCATAACTGCTTTCAATCGTTATCATTTGCTCCTTAGAATGTAGGTGAATTTTATAAGGTAACAAATTTAATTTCAATTTAATAAAAAGAAAAACTACAGTTTCTGAGTTAAGTCCTTATTGCCTTACTGCAAAGACTTATCATTAGGAATGAGATTCTCATGCATTAAAAACTGCAAAATATGCATTAAAAAAATAAAATATATGCACTCTCCAATTAAAAATTGTATCATTTTGCGAAGCACTAAAGGTACATTTAAAAAAATAAGCGCACAATTATGCGCTACGCAATAAGACATACTGAAATGCAGTAAAGTAAGTGAAAGAACTCTAAACAACTTTTATAAAAAAAATAACATTTCAAGTGCTACGGCATTCCCTTACTACGTAGCAGGTTTGTAAGGGAGAATACTAAAAAGTAACTGTACAAAAACACTCAGTGTGTAAGGCCTGATTGTTACATCCAACAATTTTTATATGCCTGAATAATGCGCTTTATGTGTCAAAAACGTATTGCTTCAAAGTGGGAACTCGCCATATAAAATTCATGTCTTCCGTAAGCGCAATGGTAAGCGAAACCCTTATGTGTCTCCCTTACAAACCTGCTTCGTTGGAAGCTCCATTTTTTATTGGGTTATAACTGTACCATTTTCAATAAAAAAGCGTTTGGTTTTTTTTTAATTTTGTTTAAATCAAAAAATAAAAAAATCAAAGTAATTTTTGGGAATACAAAATTCACAAGATTTTGTTAGTCGTGCTTAATTCTCAATTTTTATTATTGATAAAAACACTGAAATTTATTGTTGAAGGGATAAGGTATTTCTATGCGCATTTCACTGGTTGCTTAGGCCAGATCGTCAGGAAACTTCATCCAAAGATTTTTTTTATGCGAACAAGAATTACCTTAATAAAAATTGGGAATTAAGTACGACTAACAAAATCTTGTAAATTTTTTATTTGTCTGTGTTCATACGGCTCATGTCTTATTGACATGATTGCTACTTTATAGGCGAGAGGGACGAGGTGAAAAGAAACGAGTACACAGATGCATGTACTGTCTTTACGTTTTGCTTTTTCATTCGTTGTTTAATTTTGTTATTGTTTTCAATATCAAAAAAGGACACATACATACGCACGCCTATAAAAAATAAAAAACATGTCGTCAACATGACATGAATCATTTGAACGCCAATTCATGTTCAAAGAAGAAAAAGGAAGAATCTTGTCAATAAGACATGATCAAAGTCATTTTTGGAAAGTCTAAGTTCATACGACTTTCCAAAAATGACTTTGATAATAAACTGGCAAGTGCAGGGCTTAAAAAACTAAACTCTGGCAGCATGCTTTTTTCGAGAGCAATAAAGCAAGTTGTTTTTGTTTTCGTTTTGTTTTTTCTTATCCTACTTACAACTACAAATAATATTGGAAGAATTCCGACTAATTGTAGTGGGGAATGTAAGAAAAGATAAACTCACTGTTTATTGTTGTTGTTTTTGTTAAAGCTTTGATATGGTTAGAAGTAAAACTGTTGCTTATAATTCATATTCGCTTAACAGTTTTATTTGTTTAATATCTTTAGTTTTTCTAAAATCTTTGGAGGAAGTTTCCAGATGATCTGGCCTAAGCAACATGCGCATAGGAAGGCTTATCCCTTCAACAATAAATTTCAGTGTTTTTATCAATAATAAAAATTGGGAATTTTGCACTACTAACAAAATATATTTTTTGCAACTCGTTTTGTATTTTTTTTAATTTGTCGGGCTACTTCCTTCCACATTGTTAATTTTACTTTCTGCCATATCAATTAATTTGAGTTGACTATTAAGTGAACTAAATCCCTCCAAATTAATTATGGTTTCACATATTCATAAACCTGAAGTTGGAAAATACAAATGCTAATGCACTATTGATGTTATTAAAATTGTATATTTCTTTTTATATACTTTGTATATACTTTTTTATTTGCATCGGTAGCAACAAGTTCTTCAAAAACATTCTTAAATTGCCCAAAGTTGTTTGAATAGTATTCTAAAGCATCTAGCCAGGTTCCAGTTCTTGATAATACTGGCTGCGGCGGTAAGGGTACCAAGAGATACCAAGAAAACCAATTAACCAATATTATCGAATTGGCTTCTAATTTCCTCTACAACTCGGTGAAAAACATGTGCCAAGCAAGTAACATGTAACAGTTTTGAATAAATTATTTTAGTATTTATTTATTTACATGACCCTGCAGCCAAACAAAAACAACTAATAATGACAGTTGGCAGCCTTAATCATGTAAGGTGCTGCATCGGTTAAAAATTGAAGGTTCTTTTGTCGAAATCTTTTATTTTAAGCAGAGCTCCAACAAAATTTATTTATTGATTTGAAACATTTTTTGGAAGAATTTTTTTTCGAAATTTTTTGGAAAACTTTTTTTATTTTTATATATAAAAATATGTATCACTCAAAAATGTTAAAATATGCAAAAATATGCATTTAAAACCAAAATATTCAAAAATATGCATTTTCACCAAAATATGGGCATTTCCGTCAAAAGGTCCACCGTGACATGAACAATCAGACTGCAAAGTTGCGCAAACGTAATTTCTTATATGTGAGAATGTTTTATAGTATGCTTTCTTTAATACTTATCTTTCTTAAAAGAGGTGATATTTGATAAAAATTATTCCAAAAAAATTATCTTACATGGTCTGTAGTCTAAGGAAGAGTTCAAAGAGAAATATGTTATTCGGATTAACGGTAAATTTTTATTTTATTTTGATAATTACTCAGTTAAACTATTACGGAAAAAATTGCACGTTTGAAATATCACGTATCGACCCAGATTTTATCTTAAAAAAAAGATAACACAGAAGATTTTGGAATCAAACCAAGACATTTCAATGTTTCATTGCTACGTAAAATTCTGAAAGTAGATTGACAAAAAAATTGTGCCAGGTTTCGCTGATTTACGCCTTTTTATATATGGCCACAAAAACTACTTCTGTATTTTTCACGTTCGAACCGCTACTTCTTTTGCCATTATCTTTGACCTAGAATCGCACCCTCCATAAACTTTAGCATAGATAACAGTGCTTTCTTAGTACTTTAATTTAAGGGTTAAGAGAACGTAAAAATATTTGTTGTTTAAAAAGTTATTGCATTTTTAATGCGTACGGCTGTCACGTTCAACACTTTGGAATTACCCATATGCAACAACAATTGCAAAAACAAATCGATGCCATTTTAATTATAAATTGCCCAAAATGTTTACTTTTGTTTTAAAAATATTCTCCTCCACATTAATGCATCTTAAGTTTAAAACCTTTTGGCGTATTTAGTTAATTTATGTCTAAAAACTTTATCACAAAAAAACTTAAGTTTAAAATGTTCATTAAACTACAACAAAAAAATTTACTGTTGATGGTGCCTCTTTGCCGCACACTGAGTAGGGCATCTAACGATTGCATGCTGATTGACAGACCACAGTTTTTCTTATTCATTTGGCAGCCAAAAGTTTGCATTTGTAGTTCGCAAGTATAAACAATAGCTAAAGTAAGTTAAGGCAGAACACTAAAAAAGAAAAAAAAACAAGTTAAAATGGTGTTTTCGGCAGTGTAGAATCTTTGATACCCGATATTATTATTTCTTCAAAATGTGAAAATTAAACGCTTTCACATGAAAAATTAAACGCTTTCGCGGGCCACCTTGAGAAAGTTTTCACGCCACATGATGCACATACTTGTTCCTGTCGTCTAATCATTCCTGATAAGGTAAACCATCCATTAAAATTTAACATAACTCAAGTAAAATCTGCAATAGAAAAAGTGAATATTAGAAAATCTCCCGGACCTGACCGCATCACAGGGTCAATGATAAGAAACCTACCATCGTCTGCTTCCAGAATCTTGCTGCTCATTTTTAACGCGAGATTAAGAGTCGGATACTTCCCATCCTCATGGAAGAGCTCTATAATTGTTTTGATTCCCAAGCCAGGAAAAGATGCTAGCCAGGTTGCGTCGTACAGACCGATAAGCTTATTGTCAATCCTTTCGAAGCTTTTCGAAAAAATATTCGTTTTAAGTATAACTCCTCATCTAAATGAACACGACATCATCCCGGATCACCAGTTCGGATTCAGAGCGAAACATGGTACAATAGAACAAGTGCATAGAATTGTCACCCTTATTAGATCGGCGTTTGAGAAAAAGCAATACTGCTCAGCACTGTTTATAGACATTTCCCAAGCTTTTGACAAATTTTGACATGATGGGCTACTCATCAAAATAACACGAATGCTTCCTCAAAACACTCACAAGCTTCTGGAGAGCTATCTAACAGGTAGAACATTCATAGTAAGGTCGCAAGATAAATACTCCCCCCTCAAGAAAATTACTGCTGGTGTCCCCCAAGGCAGCATATTAGGGCCGCTTCTATATATAATATACACAGCGGATATGCCAACAAACCTGAGCACGCATACCTCTACATTTGCAGACGACACAGCATTTATAAGCGTTAACCATGACCCAAAAGTCGCATCGCAAAATCTGCAGTCCCACATCAATGAACTAGAGGCCTGGCTAGAAAAATGGAAAATAAAGGTTAACCCGGCTAAATGTGCTCACTTAACTTTCACGCTCAGAAGACAAACGTGCCCAGCTGTAAAAATAAATAACATCACTGTACTTGGGAATTCATATAGATAGACGCTTGACCTAGTCGCGTCATATTGAAGCGAAAATAACGGCTATGAAACTTAAAGCAGCTCAACTACATTGGCTTCTCGGTCGAAACTCAAACTTGTCCTTAGGCAACAAAATTCTTTTATACAAGTCCATCATAAAACCAATATGGACATATGGCATCCAATTATGGGGTACTGCATGCGCATCTAACATCCAAAAGCTTCAAAGAAGACAGTCTAGAATATTACGACAAATTGTCTGCGCCCCATGGTATATAAGTAATGATATTATCCACAGAGATCTCAACGTCCCCACTATCCAGGAGGAAATTAAAAAACATTCAATAAGTTACATCGATAAACTAATGGCCCACCCTAACTACCTCGCTCGGGGTCTGCTTCAGTTCGAAGGTCACCAGAGGCTAAAAAGAACCGATACTTTGAGCCTAACTGGAAGACATTTTTAAAATTTGAATACAGCAGTTACTGGTAACAACTAATAAACAACAAGTATAATTAAGATTTGAATACATATTGTAAATTTCGATAAGAAAGATTCAATAATAAAAATAAATTAAAAAAAAAAAAAAAAATTGTGAGGACTTTACATATATTCTATAAATTACTCTTGATCATTCCCCGTACACGCAAAGAAAAAGCATGGTTGTGGTAAACATATTCTAAGAGCAACATATTATGATACGAATTATGATTGTAGTCACCATATTAAGATTATTTTTGAATCATATTATGACTAAATATACTCGTTCTATTACATCATAATATTTTTCCCTTAATCATATTATTATTCTGTTAATCATACTAAGATAAGAAGTAATCAAATTATTGTCATGTTAATCATAATAAGCTAAGAAAATAATCATATTATTGTCATGTTAATCATAATAAGCTAAGAAGAAATCATATTATCATCATGTTAATCATAATAAATTTAGAAGCAATCATATTATGATACAGCACCTTTCATAGCTGTCATAAAAATATAAAATAAATTAAAATATTTTTGCATCGATTTTTTATTTTGTGGCCTTTTACAATTTTTCTTAATGTTAATCAAATAGCGGAGTTCAATTTTAGGCTTGCAAACAAGCAAATGAAGAATCTGTGGTTTTCATGGGCAACCGCGTGTGTCCATTTTTTCGATTTTAAGATGTTGATGAAATATCGTAGCACTTTAATAAAATATAACGAAATCTCTGTGTGTTTTGTTGTTGGATTTTACAAAAAAACTATGATATTTTGCATTTGCACTATTACTTTACTAATACTTGAATGAACTCCGCTAATATTTTAATTTTTTAATTTCTTTAAACTTATTTTTTTATGGAATTTTATCTTTTAATTGTTTAACCGCTCACAAATAAAAAAACGACACAACTGCTTCAAAATTATTTTACAAATGGCGCTAACATAATATGATTAGAGTAAAAATAACTTGATTGCATATTAAACATAATATGATAAATGTATAGAAAGTTATCATGTTATGGCTATTAAATATCATGATATGGTTGTGAGAAATATAATATGTTTAGAAAGTTATCATAATTAAGTTGTTAGAAAAATAATTATTTTTCGGCCAACAATACTCAAATTCATAATTGCGATAAACATTGATATGTTTACAGTAACTATAATATTGTTGATATTGAATAAATATAACAATTATTTGTGTACGACAACAATATATTGTTACATTAAACATAGTGTTGTTGCCGTAACCATGCCCAATCATATTTTTTCTCTGCGTGTAGCCGCTTTTGTGCTAGAAGCCTTCTTTTGGGGTTGATATTTGTTTGAGAACTAGCTTAAATTAAAAAATATTACAAAATTCATTTAAATCATTCAAATCATTGTATTTTTTAACTCTATACTGTAGTGTCGCTGTCACAAACAAATACTGAGAAGTGAGAGAAGTGTAGATGTGAGTATGTGTGAATGTGCTAAAGCAAAAACCAATTGCTTTACAATAGCGGAAGTTCGGGTACAAAAGCTACTCTCAAAAATTAACAACGGCATGAAAAACTCACGCATCAATCAGAGTGACAACAAAAATTATACGCATTCTTTATTTTGTTAATGTGCGGTTGTGATATCGAGCCTTTACCGCAAAAAAAGCTTAAGCGACATAAATTTTAATTTTCGTTTTTTTTTTAATAAATGACTCTACTGGTAACACTCGCAGCATCTCCTAAAATATCATGGTCACATAAGGTACCGTTACGGTTTTATAGCAAAAACTATATAACTACTAGCTAGTGCCCCGGTAGGCTAGCTGGTAGTGAGCTAGTCTATCAACCCCGGGGTTGCGGGTTCGATTCCCGCCAGAGACTCTGGTTTCTTTCCTGCAGACAAGCGTCAAGCTTCGCGGGGATTAGCATAGGGAAATACAAAATTAAAAAAAAAAAGCGCAACCTTCATACAAAATTGTTATGAAACCAAATTAAAAAAAAAACTTCTCCTGTAAAATTTTGTTTTTGTCGCTTAAGCTTTTTTTGCGGTTATGGCCGATATGTATGTACAAGGTGGCGCATAAGTTACATTATGATGTAATAAATTTGTTTTAAGACAGATTGGAAAAACTTGGAAAATTTATGACGGAAAGACTGTGCACAAAACAAAGATCAAGAGTAGTTCAGTTTTATTTTGAAAGTCACCAATCGATTATTCAGCACAAAGATCATGTTAATTAATGAGCGATGCGACCCATTTGCACCTGAATGGTGACGTAAATGAAAAAACTTTAAAATATTAGCGCTATAAGTCCAAGAGTAATTGTTAAACATCAAATGCATCCACTTGATGCACATATTTTTTTCTGAATCATATTTTTTCGAATTTTAATCAATACCGGGCAAAAGTTAAAAATTTTTTAAGGCCCGAGATAGAAAACAATCCAGAATTGTGGTTACAACAAGATGGAGACACAGCTCTTCCAACTATGACACTGCTTTTATTAGGCACCGCGTTCACCCAATTTAACGGCTCCCGATTTTGTTATTTGGGGTTTCCAAAATATTTGGGTATATGCCAATAAGCCAAGAGCTAGCTATTCAACAGTTTAAGACGATTATCCGAACTGGGACCAGAAATTGTAAGAAAATTTAATGGAAACGTTTTGAAAACAACACGTCAGGTCCAAGCAAATAATGCACAGCATTTGCAGATATTATCTTCAAAACATATTGCAAACATTTTTCCAAACTATTATCTAAATTTAAATAAAAGCCATCGTTAAATAGACTAAAAAACAAGTAAGAGTGCTATATTCGGCTATGCCGAATCTTATATACCCTTCACCATGGTGAGAGAGAATAACGTCTTTGGATATAAATAAATATTAATTGAGCCACGCCAAATTTTTATTTCGTCATGCCGAAGAATATGACAAAATCAAAAAGTTGATGTTTTAAATTCGTTTTTTAATTTTAAAATCGTTTCTTAGGAAAAAAATTATATATAAATAAAAAAAGTTCTTTTTGAGAAACTGGGACAATCCAGATTCGAACTGGCAACCTCACGAGTTTTAAACGGGAACTTGAAAAACTCGGCTACGAACGCTTTTACTAAAGAAACGTTAAATTAAAATATATTGAATCTACGAGTTTGTTTCTTTATTTGAGCGGCATATCATGTGCATACATAAATGTGTGTGGGTTTGTATGCGTAAAATTAAACACATTATATATCTCAGCCATTTGTGGACCGATCTTGCGGAATTATAATAACAAGAAGTGGTGGACTATGTGCGACATAAATGTTAAACAACCTAGCCGCTATCATGTCTGGAGTCTTCGGAAAACACATATCAAACGTAATACGGACAGACGGACATCGTTAAAACAACTTCTCTCCTCATAAGGACCCAGTGTATATATACTTTATATGGTCTAAAATCAATATTGTAGAAATTACAAACGGAATGACAAACTTATATATACCCTTTTTCACCTGAGGTGATTGGTATAATAAATAAATTTTTGTTAAAAAAATTAATCATTAGGTTACTTTTGCGCAACCCTGTATGTACGAACAAATTTTTAGATTTATTTCTTTGATAATAATGCAGGCACAATTCTTTGCAAAAACAATTCTTTGTATGCGTACGGCACATAAGACATCCAAATATGCTAGGAGTATACGCAAAAATTGCTAACTGCACGCAGAGAAAAAACATGTTTAAATATGGTCACCTCCAACAAAACTATTTTTAAAGAAAATTTCAAACATATTATAATTAATATAACCATATTATTGTCACCTACAACTATATTTTGGTTGAATTAGTCCTCCAACAGGAACTCACAACCATATTATTTGTCTTAAAACATGTTATGGTTAAATATGACAATAATTTGTTTTAAAATTTACAATAGTATTTTCCTATTTTCCAAGAGCAACATGCTATTGTTGAAAACCAACCATGCTATTATAAGTGTTAAACACGTTTTATTTTTTATTGACCATAACATGTTCGGAGGCAACCATAATATGGTTGTGTCTCCTTGATGGATGACTAATTCAACCATAATATGGTTGTTGGTGACAATAATATTGTTAAATTAATGTTAATGTTTTTGTCAAGAATAAAAACTGGGAATAAAGCACGAATAGCAAAATCTTTTGAAATTAAAATTTTGTATTCCCAAAAATTGAAATTACTTTTTGATAATAAACAGGCAAGTGCACGGTCTAAAAAACACTTAATTGCAACATCTTTTGTAAGTTGTTGTTGTTTTTATTTTTTTTTTCTTAACCTACTTACAACTACAATTAATGTTGAGAGAATTTCAACTAATTGTAGTGGAGAATGGAAGATGAGATAAACCCACTGTTGTTTATTGTTGATGTGTTTTGTTCAAGCTTTGATATTGTTACAAGTAGAACTGTTGCTATAATTCATATACGTTTAACAGTTTTATTTGGTTTAATATCTTTAGTTTGTCTAAAATCTTTATGGATGAAGTTTCCTGATGATCTGGCCTAAGCAACCAGTGAAATGCATAGGAATAGCTTATCCCATCAACAATAAATTTCAAGTGTTTTTGTCAAGAATAAAAACTGGGAATTAAGCACGAATAGCAAAATCTTTTGAAATTAAAATTTTGTATTCCCAAAAATTGAAATTACTTTTTGATAATAAACAGGCAAGTGCACGGCCTAAAAAACACTTAATTGACAACATCTTTTGCAAGATGTTGTTGTTTTTATTTTGTTTTTCTTAATCTACGTACAACTACAATTAATGTTGAGAGAATTTCAACTAATTGTAGTGGAGAATGGAAGATGAGATAAACCCACTGTTGTTTATTGTTGATGTGTTTTGTTCAAGCTTTGATATTGTTACAAGTAGAACTGTTGCTTATAAGTCTTATACGTTTAAGAGTTTTATTTGGTTTAATATCTTTAGTTTTTCTAAAATCTTTATGGATGAAGTTTCCTGATGATCTGGCCTAAGCAACCAGTGGAATGCGCATAGGAATAGTTTATCCAATCAACAATAAATTTCAAGTGTTTTTGTCAAGAATAAAAACTGGGAATTAAGCACGAATAGCAAAATCTTTTGAAGTTAATGTTAATGTTAAAAATTTTCATTAAAAATAGTTTTGTTGGAGGTGACCATATTTAAACATGTTTTTTATCTGGGTGTGTATTGAAAGTTTTTGAAAGAAACAAGTACTATCTGGAGTGTATTTCTTTGAAGTCTTGTGCCACGTACGGTATCGCATAGCTTTTGCCAATGTGGTTGTACACAAATACTTTATACAAACATTTAATTTGAATTTATTTTTCGTCTAGAAAATATTTTTACCAAATTTACGGTTAATTTTACCGAGCTTTTTTATGCTTACCACAGACAGATGGATAGATGAACAGACATCGCTAGATTTTTTGAGAATTTCACAAGAGTCCAGAATATATGCATATACTCTACAAGATGTGTTACAAACGACATGAAAAAATTTATTTATATACGTGCTCATTCTCTTGTGCTGCTGGGTTAAAAAAAAACTGAGCAGAGTAGTATATTTCCTTAAGCTTTTCGTTTGATTGGTATTCTTATATCACTTCCTAACAAGCTGTCAAACTTCTATAATACTTTCCAAGCACATTTCATGGCTATTACTTTTCAAACAATGACAACAACAACAACAATAAAAACAATAATAAACATTTATAACTACAACAAAATTATTTAACTCAATACAAGAAGCAAAGAATGAAAGAAAACGCAAAAAAACATGTACCCATGATCCTATCTTTGCTGCTTGGGGGGTTGAAGGGGGGTTGGGGAGAAAAGCTTGACAAGACTTTAATGGTCTAAAAATCTTAGACACGTTTGAAATTGGAAAAATCAGCTTAAAGAAAAGTTGTTTTCTTACGTGCCAACAAAGTATTAAATACGGTATTTAATGTTGGTGTTGCACGAGTATGAATTATTCACAATAGCAGCAGCAACAACAAGAAGAAAACCAGCAACTTTGAAATTTGTTGTAAAATTCTTTAGACAGTTTTTACCCCCTCTTTTGGGTTTCTTTTTTTCGTTAGCACGAACGGAAGGAACTACATGACTTTAGTGTTCTAAATTTTGAAAAAAAAACTTTTAAATTAAATAAAACCAATGTATTATTTATAGGATTATTTTTATTAATAGGATTATTAAGTTTTTACCTAACGGCATTATTATGAAACTTAAATGGATTAAAACATTTTAATTTTTTTAGGTTATAAATTTAACCCCTAAAACTTTTTGTTATATTAAATTCAACTTAAATATTTCGTTTAACTTATAAAAGAAACAAGATGCTTAAAAGATGAAAATTAATTGAATTAATTGAGAATATTGGTGGTATAATACTCAATGAGAGAACTCTTGGTTTTATGAAGGGTAAACTTAGTTTTTGTTTAGTTTGTGAGGACACGCAATTATTCTTATTTTCTTGTATGTAAACAATTTAATATTTAAGAAATTTTTTTTGTAATTCAGAAAGCTTTGGAATATACATACTCTTGTTTTATGCTTTAAATATGCTTAAAAATGTTTATTTAAAATTTTTTAAACCAAAAAACATAAAGCTTAGTCTACACGATATGTTGAATCAGCAAATTTATATTGAAAAATTTGCTTTCAGTGCTTATATATCGTGTAGACACTAAATTTTTTCAACAAAAGTATCCCTACCAACATATGACAGGCATTTGTTAACAATGTCAGCAAACGCTTGGTCCCAATTATAGCATATCGTCTAGACACCATATTTTTTACTTTTCAACGAATTTTCTATGTATGTTGACACAAATATTATTTGTTGAAAGTCATATACAAGCTTTTCAGCATACGGTAAATTTGGTAGCATATAAGATATATAAAAATTGGAACTCATCAAGATTTGTAACACGTCGGCAAACAAATAATTGCATTTAGAACCGCTTTGAAAATAAAAATGTTTGCCAAAAAACTTTTTTTTAGAGTTAATGATCTTAAAAGTTGATAAATTCTAAACCAATATCCATTGAAGTATAAATTGTATTTCAGAAATATGGGTACCAGTGAAGGGAGTTTCCAAATACCTTTTACATAGATATAAAACATGCCAAACTATTGACCCAATTTTAAGAAATTATTTTTATTTACTAATGTATTTTATCAAACTGGCTCTAATTTTTAAATTTTGTCGATATAAAGTTTTTTTTACTTATAATCATTTATAGGGACCGCTTCAAGCTTTGATATAATAATGCATGGCATGGTTGCATGTCAAATTCTAAAGTTTTTAAAGTTAAAAATTTATATTCTAATAAATCTCTTTGTTTTATATGTAGGTACTCACACCTACATTAGGGTGTCCCAAAATTTTTTTTTGTCAGAGGCTCAAGCATAGTTTGAAAGCTTATAGGGTCCAGTATTTTTGAATTTTTTTTTTAGAGTTTTAGGAAGAGGTTTAGAGGTCGCGCAAATCAAGTCTTTGGTAAAAATCTGGTTTTTTGGCCTTTTTTAAAACTTGACTCATAACTTTGTCAATAACAACGTTCATTTAATATTTTGACCGATTATTTCTAAAGAAAATTTCCCAAACTTTATTTCCATATGCAAAAACTTTAAGTTCCGGCAATATTTTTGTCCATTACGATTCCACTTATTAAGTATTTTTTGTAATTTTTTAACTAATTCTGTAAAAAACGGTTTATTACTTTGCAAATTTATATGAAAGGTATAAAAACTAGTGACGCGATTTTGAATACCGATAAGTTTTAAACAATTAAGAAAAACAAAAATGGAATTTTGTCCTACAGTTTCCGAGTTACACTATTTTTATAGTTTGTACCTTAAAAATGGTGATACTTTTTTCGTTATAATTATTGTATATTTTCATAAATTTTTATAGTTAGGTTTTAACTGTTATTAACTTCTGACATTTATTGATCTTAATCGTTACACGCTGTCATTTTCACTTTCTATTTTATGTGTGCTCCAGGAGCTATCAATTGGTCTCGTTGGATGATGAAAATTATCTATTCTTTGAAAATTTGCATTTTCCGAAACCAGTTGCAATCTTTTAAAGACAATTCAACAGTTGATGCCTTGCTAGAATTTAGTTCATTTATTTTAAGAATATATGGGTAATTCCAAAGTGTTGAACGTGACAGGCGTACGCATCAAAAATGCAATAACATTTTAAGCAAAAAATATTTTTACGTTTTCTTACTCCTAAAATTAAAGCACTAAGAAAGCACTGTTATCTATGCTTAAGTTTATGGAGGGCGCGAATATAGGTCAAAGATAATGGCAAAAGAAGTAGCGGTTCGAACGTGAAAAAAACAGAAGTAGTTTTCATGGCCATGCATAAAAAGGCGTAATTCAGCGAAACCCGGCACAATTTTTTAGTCAAACTACTTTCAGAGTTTTACGTAGCAATGTAACATTAAAATGTTTTGGTTTGATTCCAAAATCTTCTGTATTTTCTTGTTTTTTTTAAGCCAAAATCTGGGTCGATACGTGACATTTCGAACGTGAAATTTTTTCCGTAATAGTTTAACTGAATAATGATCAAAATAAAATAAAAATTTACCGTTAATCCGAATAACATATTTCTCTTTGAACTCTTCCTTAGATTACAGACCATGTAAGAAAATTTTTTTGGAATAATTTTTATCAAATATAAAGATAAATATTAAAGAAAACATACAAAAAAACATTCTCAAAAATAAGAAATTACGTTTGCGCAACTTTGCAGTCTGATTGTTCAGCTAAATACAAATTTATGAGTAAATTTATAAAACTAGTAAAATCTTAATGTTTCTCTATAACAATATCGTAAAATAATCAGCTTTTAATAACTTTAGAATTTTTGGTCACGGTGGACCTTTTGGCGAAAATGCCCATATGTATATCAAATATTTGTACCTCTGCCAGTGCCCTCGATACGCTCCTCTCAATGATCCGAGCCTATTAATGGAATTGGATAGTTATACAATTATTAATAAAGCAGTTGCAAAAGCCTCCCTTAAAACTTTTCTAGGTCATCAGTGGTACTTAACTTCGAATTGATGAACGTATCGACACCAAAACTTTGCTCTTAATGACTTAATTATGAAGTAGCAAATGTAACTTTAACAGAAGAAAACTTTAGAAATAAAGAAATTCAACAATTCATTTCAAAAGGCAGTCTAACTTTTTTTGATGTTTGCAATACCTCAATCGATTTTTGAAAAATAGATCCAGAGAATTGGAAAGCCAACAAGTCATTTCATGATGTGGCCGAACGAGGTGTGGCTTTGGCTAATACTTATATTAATGTCACAACTTCTGAAACTGATTACCAGAATTTATTGCAAGGTATAGAACTACATCGCAAGGATCTCAATTAATGATTTTTAACAGAGCAAAAGAAAAGTTTTTTTTTTTTTTTTGTTGAGTGGGTAAGATTGTTTAACTGGCAAACAGCTTATAATAACATATACTGGGTATAAAGATAAAAACGGGCATAACTCAGGAACGGTAAGAACAAATTTAAAAATTGTTTATTCATATTAATAAGAATTAATTTGTCTTTTAAACTGCATCATTAGTTTTTTTCGTTTTTATTTAAACTTAAAAAGTTGTAAAGCATTATAACAAAATTTTTGAAAAAATTACGAATAATTGTAATTAAGGGTATCTAATGGTGTTTTCTTTTCTGACAATAATGTTCCATATATGCTACCATTCGTGCGGGTTTTTGTTCCATTCTAAAAATATATGCAAACATGTGAGAAGTTGTCGTTTTCCTTTCTTAACATGTTGCAACAATAAATGACAAATTTGTTCCATTTCTTACCCGCAGTTATAACTGAGTGTGAGGTAATACCCTTTTTGCATCTGCGTAAAGTACTTTTTTATGCAAGCAAGTATTTCTTTTTCTTGTGTTTGCGGACAATTTGCGTTATATTGTAATTTTTAGTTATATTGTGATGGATGTAAAAACTTTTTGTTTTTCGTTTGTTTTATTTTATTAGACTTTTTTTGTCGCAAAATTTTTAACAACAGCTGAAATTAAATATTGAAAATCAGTGCTGTTACGCTTATTGGAATTGTAAGAAAATTTAATGTTGAAAATTGCTACAAGCGTAGTGAATATCGCTTTTAGTACAAACTTTGCATTCAATATTTAACACGCTAAATTCACATTAGTGTTGAGTGTAAAACATAGCTATTATTTTGTTCCATTGTAATTTAGAAAAATGTATCACTTTGTAAGGGTTCGTGTAACCTAATAAATATATTACACAACTATAATGCATCATTATTTTTTAGAAAAGAAAACACCATAAGTGAGTAAACTCATCACCAAAACTTATAATTTTTTCACACAGGAACAAATCTTGGATACTTTTCTTTAAAACTGTTTCCTCAGGAGTGATGAAACTCGTTGCATTAACCAAGTTATGTGTAAAGTTAAAAAAAGGCCGAAAACTCCGTTTTTTTATGAAAACTCCATTTGCACGACCTCTAAACCTATTCCTAAAATTCTTAAAAAAAAATCAAAAATACTTTACCCTATAAGCTTTAAAATTTTAATTGAGCACCTATGAAAATCAGAAAAAAAAATTTTTTTGGACACCCTAACCTACATGTGGTAAAATTTCAAATACTTTATATAATTGTTTCAATATGGGTATTATTTAACTCTATGGTATGGCAAACACCGGCTTCGCTTAATAAAATTGTTCTTTATTGCCGACCTTCGACTGGACATAAGGGTTCTTAATTTTATGGTATATCAAGCACCGGCTTCGCTCAGCTAAAATAATTTTCTTCATTTAAACGAGAACCTCTACATCATAAACAAATTACACTTCTGTAATAGAAATTAAAAAAATTGGTGTCAAAAAGAACCGATTGTTATCTCTGTGGTCACAACCCATAACAGCCTAACTCGAGTTAGGACACAATTGAGTTAAAAGTACCATCGTACTCAGTGTGTCTAAATCTACTTGCTATGAATTCATTTTTCATTTTTGTGTCTGTTATAGGAAGCAATTAACCCTAAAACCCCTGAAAGATTAAGTTATTTTTCTAAATGACTGTTTTGGCATAACCACCTAGATCAATTCCGGATTACAACATATATAAACATTATTTGTTCATCAACTTAAGTCGTTATTCCTAAAACTGAATGAATTATTATATAGGAATAACAACCTAAATCAACATGAGAGATCGAATCTGAAAAATTTTGGCATAGAATAATAATTTATGTCACTTTAGGCGCACTGAAAGTTTTAAATTTTATCTGGAATAACAGCCCTAAAAGGGGTAATTTTGTTATTCACTTCACCTTGCGTTGTGAAAATTTTCATATAAATTTTTTTGAATTTTTTAAAATTTGTATGAAAAAATATTTTAAGTAAGGTGAATTGTCTTACAAAATAAGGGGGAAACTTTCTTTCAACAACTCATAAGAGTCTAAGTGTCTATTTCGGTAATATCTTTTGACTACGAGATTAAACAACTATTTTTTTTTAACAACTAAGCAAAGAAATTCGTTTCTTTGGAATCTGTATCAACATTTTCAAAAAAGCCGTCTCCTGATTTTTAGTAAGGATTCCAAACTTTAAACTGCTGTACTGTTAATTTTGAAAAACAGACTTAACCACAGGTTGTGGCCGTACAAGCACGTAAGATGGTGGACATTCAGGACGCACATTTGAGGTGTCTACATCCGATTCAACACGATATGGCAAATCGGATATTGAAAGTGCTAAAGATTGTGGAAACTATAAAAATCTCACATGGCTCAGTGGTTTCAAATTTGAATAATAACTTTGGTATGAGAAAGTTTTCCGGCAGATGGGTGCAGCGTTGGTTCACATTCGACCACAAACGCAATTGTGTGACAACTTCGAAGGAGTGGTAGCCGTTGTTCAGTCGCAATAAGGACGAGTTCTTGTAGCGTTTCATAACCGTGGGTGAAACGTGAATCCACCACAATACACCACACCAGAGACCAAACAGTAGTCAAACGCAGTGGGTTTCTCGGGGCTCAGCGGCGCCAAAGAAATCCCAGGTTAGTTTGCCAGCCAATAAAGACTTGGCTATCGTAGTCACACAATAAAAAAATATAATTATTTTTTATCGGCAGTAAAAAAAAAGTTTGGTTTTCTGATGCAGCACAGTGATATATTTACGAACATGCCTTATTATTCGGCACAAGTTACTCCCCGTCGACAACAGACATGATATGCTTAACATTAACACAAATACGAGGGGAGTTTTTCTCATGCGTTTTAGCGGCCCTTTTACACCATGAAATGACGTTAAAGTATGACAGCAATCACTTTGTTGCTGTTTTTTTTTTTTTTTTTTTTTTTTTGTCTAGAATAAAACGATTTTCATTCGGCAAACATAAACATTAACGTGAGTACGGTGATGATGTCTTAACATCATATTTTAGCAGCAACTCATGTCTGTTGTGAACGTAAATTTTAACTTTGCTAATATATTTTCCTAATTCGTTTTTCGTAAATCTCATTGATGGTGTAGGGTTAATATAATAGAAAAATGTCCAAAAGTTATAAATAAATTTTTCTCTTGTTGGTTGTTTAACAGTTATTAAAAATATGTCACATTGAAGTGGATTTTTAATGTGACATTTAAGAACCTTTAAAAATAGAATTAAAAATACTATTTCAAAGTGGCATAAACTTAACTGAAAATGTATTAAGTCCATTCATATGTATGTATATAAAATACAAATACTCAAAAACAATTTTTTGTATTTAAAGGAAAAAACAAAAAATTCTAAAATTTACACTTTAAACTCAACCGATTATTTCTACAAAAAAAATATAAAAGTAATTTTTTTTCGACTATAACGAAAACAAAAATTCCAAAGTTTTACTTTCACATTAATCAATGTTCGATAAAGATAAGAAAGAAAGCAGCTGCTTAAAACCGCATTCACAGATGTGAAGTTGGGGGGGGGGTGGCAAACTTTGGAAAATGACAGAAATGTTTTTAATATTTAAAACAAAAATAAAAAGATTATTTAACTTACTTGAATACTCAAGCTAAGAAATGACTACACCATTACCCCTACCAGTTCCAGTAATTGATGATAATGACAATTGTTATAAAAACCCCATTCTCTATCATTTATTTTAACGTGCGATTGTTTGTTTGGCAGCACACAAGAAAAATTTTTAAACGCAGACACAAAAATCCACAGAAGTCAAAGTTAAATGTTATAAAATCTATTTTTATAAATCACAAGTTCATGCTGCAGGTTCAAATACTTTCATCATTTATCATTTCGCAAAAGTACAAGTCAATGTGGCAACAAAAGTAGCTGTGAAATCAGGAAGTGAAATAAAAAGAAGTAGGCGGTATTTTACATGTGGCACTATGGAATATTTTAAACCCATCACCATCCAAAAAAAATTTGTGCAAAAGACCGCTTTTGTATTGCATTTAATATGATTTTGTAACAGATTAAGGCCCGTTTTCACAACTTACTGATAGCTAAAAGTAGACTTTAACCGGCCTTATGAAAAGTGTACCATTATTAAAACTTTACTTTAACCTAAAGTGAGCAATAAAGTAAATTAAGATTCATCCTTCCTGGTAGGTTAAAGTAAAGTTGTAATAATGAAACACTTTTTATACGGCCGATAAAATCCTACCTTAGGCTATCGGTAAGTTGTGAAAACGGGCCTAAGCAAGTCTTTGGAAAATATGCTCTTTTCTTCAAGTGATAACGGTATAATAAACCAATTCGGATTAACATGACAGTCAAATCTGTCTTTGAAACGATAGTACTGAAAGCTTTAACATTTGAGCTTTTTTCTAAATGTAATGCACTGCTGTCACCGACTTTAATATGTTCAAAATAAAAACACAGCTACATATGAGAATGATTATCTTGACGACTACAAGGCAACATGACTGCAGGTTGTTGTCCATACAGCTTTTGTCCTTGTGGTCAAATTAATTTATATTTTTTTCAGCTACACAACAGAAATGGTGTTGCCAAAACAAAAAAATTATATTTTATAAATCAGAAAAGAAAATCGGCTTAAATCAAGAATATAAACTTTGCTAATCCTTAAAAGAATTTTGACAAGAAGATGTTTTTCAAGCCAACAGTCCTAGTTCAGGAGTTATAGGTCCTGAAAGTTTCAAAATACTTTATCAACACCTCTTAAGGTAAAAACTAGATACATATCTGTTGCATTTTGACAAAACATCTTAAGTCAAATTTAAAAGATGAAAAAATTTTGTTAATCATACGAATTTTTATTTTAAAAACATTTTTGTTTACGGTTTTATAATTTTGTACTATAGACGAAATTGTTCTTTAATTTTGGTTTATTTTATTCATAGATGGGGGTAGTGCACTTACTTTGCAGTTTCAAATTACAGTTAGTGATAGTGCAAATATATTGCAATCATTTTGTTGATGTTGAGTGATGAATTGAAAATTTCTTCACTCATTTGAGTACAACCAAAAATGTTGCACTAAATTTAAAATCAAAAACTTTTTTTTTCATGATTAAAGCCAATAATTATGGCGTTGTTAGCAAAATTTCATTTAATTTTATTTCATTTCTTCATTTCATTTGATTTTAAGCGAAGACGCTTATGCATATCCACAAAAAAAAAAACTCAAAAACCATCCACATACAAAGTTCCATTTTTTAAATTTTAGTGAGACAATATTTGTATGCAGCTTTTTTGATTGCAAGTTAAAATTTTGCACTATTTGAATTGAGTACAGATTTTTGCATTAAATCTGCGTTTAGTGATAGTGAAAAAATTTGCAATATCTCAAATTTTTTTTAGTGGAAGTTAAAAAATATAACAATCATCACTAAAGCTGGTAAAAAGAGTGCAAGCTAATTTTTTGCAGTTTTATTTAGTGATAGTGCACTTGTGATTTAAATCAATATTTAGTGCACTACCCCCAACTATGATTTTGTTACTTAATAAACATTATTTTTTCACCGACTTTTTTTTAATTTAATTTTTTTTTTTTGTAAGGACCAGCACTCAGGTAATGACCTTTACTAATGCATTGCATTGTATTGAAACTAAGTGCTGGTTCACACTCTTCAAGTTTTGGCCGTCAAGTCTTGAGTTTCTAGGAGAGAGAGGAAAAAAAATGGCATTCTCTGTGCCCTTCTTTCCCAAAAGCTAAAGACTTGATGGCTAAAACTTGAAGAGTGTGAGCCAGCACTAAGAAACTAAATTATTGAAAGGAGGATAGGGGAGAAGTGTTTATGATGTTTCGACATAAACTTATTCGTGTTGAAAGTAAGAGGGAAGACTTCAGCAGGAAAGTTATTCCACATACAAACGAATTTTCCCTCTAATGCGTTGTACACTGCACCGGCCAATCGACCACAAAAGGATGAACTCTTAAGGAAAACCGTATATTATAAACAAACGTAAGGGTTTTTGGAACCAGATCCCTAAATTTATCAGAAGACATCCCATTGTAGTAACGATAAAACAGTCACATACAACCCACATTGCGACGGTGCTCAAGGGAATTAATAAAATTGGATACCGTTCTGTCACCAATGGGAACCTTCTCCTGCACACATTCGATAAGCTCCAAAATAGACTTTGAAGCATCGGCCCACACATAAGAATTGTATAATAGTAAGGGGATCAGCTGGAGTGAAGTTCAGGGTGTCTTAAATTCAAACTTAAGTAAAAAACGTAATTATTGACACAAAGTTTTATTAAGAGAATAAAACGATAGAATGGAAATGCGGATTTTATTTTTTAGGGAGTATGTCATCCAGATGTATTCCGTCGAGTTGAACTGTTCAAAACGGAGCCTTGTTTACATTTGTCCTTCCAGTTGTGCTGAAAAAGGTCAACAAGAAAAAAAAAACGAAAAACATGAAAAAAAGAAATATTTACTTTGGACTTCAAGAAGAATATAATGCAGCTTAAACAAAAAACGAAGAAGAGAAACAATATATCTTGCAAACAGTAACTGATTATAGGAAAAAGTACGGTAGCATTAATAATTATCAGAACTTTGCGATTAACTTTAAAGTTTATCAAGAATAGTAATCATTAAACGTAAGTTAATTTCAATAAAATAATATATTATAAACATATATGAAACATTTTACTTATAATTTCGTGCCTTGTCTCTTGAAAAGTCCAGTCCAGTCCAGTTTTAGCCACTTTAGTGGGCATGTGCCACGCCTTAACCTAGGGCAATCAGTCTAAGATTTTGGAATTTCACTATTGGCGTAAAAGGAAACAATTTGAGACGGTGGTTCACTTTTTTTGCAAAAAAAAAAATTTAAGTCCGGTCTAATATACATATATAAATTCCTTTTGTTCCTATAAGGAACATAGGGCCTTAACGATTGTGTTCCATTCTTGTTTGTCTGTAGCTACGATCTTCAGCTCGTTCCACGTTTTGTTGACTTTTGCTACTTCGATGTCTAGTTGTCGACGGCCGATGTGGCTCGGCCGACCCTTCCTGCGGATGTCTTGGAGATTCCAGTCTATTGCGTTTCTGGTGATGTCGGCTTGAGGTCTTTGCAGGGCATGTCCAATCTACCGCCATTTCCGTTTTCTGATTTCGTACTCAATTGATGTTTGTCCGCACTCGGCACATAAGCGTTCGTTTGTGATGGAGTTTGGCCAGAAAATGTTTAATATACGACGGAGGCAACGGTTGATGAATACTTGTATGGCATTGGTATCGCATTGAATTGAGTTCCAAGACTCGCAGCCATAGAGTGCAGCTGATTTCACGCCGCTGTTAAAATGTTGATTTTGTATTTGTATTTGTATTTATTAATTAGATTTTCTAATACAACAAGACACCATATGCGCTTAGAGATATGGGGGAATTCCGCACATGGTAAAGTTGGCCATAAGCTTGCCTGGCCTTGTTTATGCGATTCCCAATAACGAGCCCTAACCGCGAAAATAACGTAAGCAACATGATTTTCAATTTTAATTTTTTTAATAAATGACTTTATTGGCAACACTTGCCTCATCTCCTAAAATGTCATGGTCACAAAAGGTACCGTTACGATTTTATAGCAAAAACAATTTTATTGTAAGCGACAAATTTCATACAAAATTCATATGAAGTAAAATAAAAAAGCTCTCTTCTGTAACATTTGATTTTTGGCGCTTATGTTATTTTCGCGGTTAGGGGTCGATATCCTCTCTTGAGCCTCCACTTATTGATATTATACTACCCTGGTAGCAGAATGATTGGGCGTCTTCGATCTGTTGTTCTTGTAGTGTGAACTGTTGCATATTTGTTGTATTGATTCTCATTGCTGCCTCGGCTTCGATGTGATTAAGTTTTGGCTGCATATCGTCAAATCTATGTGAGAGCAAACATATGTCGTCTGCATAGTCTACTTTTTTCATGATGCTGTCGATGACAACGTTGAATAGTAGAGGGGATAGTGGGCGTCCCTGCCGCGCACCTACTTTGATACTTATTGGGCAACTGATTACGTCCTCGTGCAGGATTCGGCATTTGGCATTCTCGTACAAAGCCCTGATTATCACAATACGTTTTTCCGGTATTTCCTTTCAGCGAAGTTCCATATTGCAGCGTGATGTATTGTGTCGAGCTCCTTCTCGAAGTCGATGAATGTTACATATAACGGAGATCGCCATTCGACTGATTGATCCGTTATTATTCTAAGGCTATTAATATGGTCAATACTAGATTTTCTGGGACCGAAACCGGTTTGTTCGTTGCGAATATCGGTGGACAGTGCGTCTGATAAACGCTTGTTTATTATATTAGCTATGACCTTGTTTACCATACCCCTCCTGTTCTTGCATTGTGTAAGGTCTCCTTTCTTTGGGATTTTAATTATCATACCCTCTTTTAGATCGTCGCTAAGTTGATTGGTGTCCCAGAATTTGTCTATAATGGGGTGTATTAGTTGGGCGCAAGTAGCTGGATCTGCCTTTAGTAGTTCGGGCGATATGTTGTCGATTCGGGGTGCTTTATTGTTCTTGAGAGTCTTAATTGCTGTCTGAATTTCAATAACGCTGGGCTTATTGATGGGTATGTCATGCCTTTCAGTGTGTTGGGGGCAAAGGCTTGCTGCTTCAAAAGTAGCCTGAGTGGTGTTTAGCATTTTTTCATAGTGTTTCACCCATATACCCATTTGTCCTGTTTTCAATGTAATTATCTATCCTTGGCTGTTTTTTAAGGGTTTGCTTGAGTTGAAACTCTTAATAGCACATAAATTTGGAAACGCAATTACAGTAAAAAAAGTTCTAAAATATTGCAAAAATTAATTGCGATCAGCTCATAATGTTCAACAATTAGCCACTGTGCGCTTTTACGAATTTCCAATTTTATTGCTTTCGCTACCTCGAGGGGTGGATAACGGTATATTGAGTTTGTCATTAAAACTTTTATATCAAATTTTATAAAGATTGGTTTATAATTTAATATAGTCCCAAACAAATGTTAATCATTGATGAAGGGTATCATAAATTCGGCATAGCCGAATATAGCGTTCTCAATTGTTCTATTTTTTTATTTTTTATACAAAGATTTCGAACAAATTTTAAGTATAAATTTCCCAGAAATTCTTTTTTTTAATTTTCCTTTTGTACACTTTCATGCGAATGGAAAAACATGAGAATGCATTTGTTTAAAATAAAAAGATGGGTGGATAATTTACTGTTTATGATGTTTAAACAAACGTTTCAATTAAAAACTTCATTTCCATCGAATCGATTAAATAGAGAGTATGGGGACTTAACATACATTGTGTTCACTTTAATAGAATAATACTCTCAAATCTCCGTTAGTAACAATAACAATCTTGTCTTTACTCAAGGCGAATTGACTAGAAGGTGAGGTTAACTCCACAACAACACTGCTTGTGGTCGGGTTGTCAAAAATATTTTAGTCTACAAACTTTAACAAGTCGACCACCGAAAAAAGAACACCATATGTTGACTTGACCCCACCTTCTAGCCTTGGTCTTTATTAAAAAAAATCTCTTTTTAAATTATTAGTATTGTGGTTATTTTATTGAACTATTTATGGTTTTTAATCCAAATTTTTTAATATTTTTAATTAGGCTTAAGTTCATTAAATTTAATTTTCATTAAATTATTTTTATGAAGAAAGGAATATTACAACATGAAAATCAGTTAAAATTTACTGATAATTTTTCATTCTTGACTCAATCTGGGCTCGAACCCAGGTGTTTACGGACAGGTTACCCTGACATGTTTCGATTGCAACCACTCAATCTCCTCAGAGGGCTTGCCGTTTAACACTCGCAGCCATCGACGACTGCTGACGTCATTAGTCAAACATCAATCCTTAAACCAAATTGTATTTAACCTTTGGTAGATCGAAATTTGCTTTTGAATGATTATCTATTTTAATTTATTTTAACATGTTGTTCCTTTACTTCTGTTTTTTCGTACTTTTGTCAAGAATTCTTCTTGAAGTTCAAAGTACATATTTTTTGTTTTTTCATTTTTTTGTCTTTCTTTTTCTTGTTGACCTTTTCAGCACAACTTGAAGGACAAATGCAAACATAGAGCTCGTGCCTTAGCTTTAACAATTATTAGTATTGTGGTTATTTTATTGAACTATTTATGGTTTTTAATCCAAATTTTTAATATTTTTAATTAGGCTTAAGTTCATTAAATTTAATTTTCATTAAATTAATTTTAAGAAGAAAGGAATTTTACAACATGAAAATTAATTAAAATTGTTATTGATAATCATTCATTCTTGACTGATCTGAGATTCGAACCCAGGCGGTTGGTTACCCTGACATGTTTCGATCGCTACCACTCGATCTCCTCAGAGGGATTTGCCGTCTTAGACTCGCAGCCTTCAACGACTGCTGACGTCAATAGTCAAACATCAATCCTTAAACCAAATTGTATTTTAACCTTTGGTAGATCGAAAAAATACCCGAAATAATAAAAGGGTAGAATTATCTTGCCTTCCACCAACATCTGCCGCTGCTTACCAACATTTATGTCGAGTGTATTATCAAATCCAAGTGTGGCTAGGCAATGAATTGAATCCGGAAGACTGGGGTTGGACATTAGTAGATAATACTTTGGTGCCAATTCATACTTTACTCCCACCTGCTCCAGAAAAACTTCTGAACACCATTTTTTGCAACTGCAAAAAAGGTTGCAGTGGAAACTGTGGCTGCAAAAAAGTTGGATTGTTTTGCTCAGTAGCATGCACTAATTGTCAAGGTCAGTCTTGCTCTAATACTATATCAACTGCCTCAGGTGAAAATTTAAATGATATCGACGAAGAATCATCTGATGAATTTTTATTTGAACAATGTACAGATATACAAGAAGAAGTAGAAGAAAACGAAGACATTATAGTTGAAGTTGAGCTCGAAGACTATCAGTCAGATTAAAATTTTTTTTAAATCAATTCACATAATTTTATGAAATAATTTCCAATAATACCATATTTTATTTCATATTGTATTTTTTAATAATAAAATAAAAATAAATAAAATAAAAATAAATAAAAAAAAAGTATAAGAACGTTTTTTGTAGGAAATTTAATAATCTACAACTTTTACTTTAACCATTTTCGCGATATATTTACCGTTTACGAAAAAAATGCAAAAAACGTATATTTTTGACCTTTGACCTCGAATATCTTTTTTAGCAAGCATCGGATCAACGGGGACTTTTCACATATTATTTGTATTCGTGAACTGAAGGTCTATGCCAATTTTCAGCTTTATGCGAGTTAATGCAAGGTTAGCCTTTTTTTGTGTCTATTTTGACCGGACTATAAAGTATTATCTTTTTTTATTTAACTGTAATTCATATTTTTGCTCAATTCAGCTTAAACTCAAATCATTGTCGAGTTCTCTTGAATTAAAACTAATGAAACTGTGTACATATATTTTTCTTCTAAAACTATTTTTAACTTTAAAAAAATATAATGATACATTAAGGAATTGCTCATTAATTTACAACATTTTGCGAGTACAAATTTCAATATTGTTTATTATTTTTTTCTTCTGTTTTTTATTTGCTCTTTTTCCCCCACACGAGCATTCATAGACTGAAGTAGTTTCAATAGTTTTTCTTGCAATTTTTAATCTATCGTCGAAAAAAAAGAAATAATCATTGTTGGAAAAAAAATTAGGGGGGGGGGGGGGGGGGGGGTTAACTTACGAAAGATTGATTATTATGGGTAATTGAAAGAAAGAAAAAAACTGGATAATAAAACAATAAAAAAGAACAACGAATGAAACAGGTTGGAAGCCATGAAATAAAAAAAAAAATCAAATTCATAACATGTTTCAAATAGCAGCATCATATTTGATAGCACATAAATGTAAATTTTATAAAAGAATAGAAACAAGTTAAAAAAAGATCAGATGAGCCAAATTTTTGATACCCTCCACCGAGAGTAAGAATATTTCTAAGTTGCCGAATTATTGCCGAATTATTTTCAAACAATCGCTTGTTTGAAAATTTTTTTGATTTCTACAAATTTTTTTTACTGATTCAAACAATATTTTTGTTTGATTTTTACTTAATCAACAAAAATGTGGACAACTCTTCAAAAATTTAAGAAACGCGCAATTGGTTTGAAGTTTTCATAATTTTGTATGAAATATTTAACGCTCTTTAATGTTGTCGTCTTTTTGCATTTTTTTATTGATTGTAAGCAACACTTCTTTATGATAAATATAAGAACTACAACAAAAAACACATGCTGTCTATTTTTGGACGCTTTAAAAAAGTACAGCAATAAGAAAAATGATAAAATAGCGTGACGAGGTTTGTAGTAAAAAAACAACAAAAACAATAACAGGTAAAAAAACGTTTCATTTTTTTTAAACAACAGAAAAAACACATTATAAGAAACAAAATAAATTTTTGGTTGGTTTCAAAGTTGGTAAAAAAAAAAACAAAATCCCGTATTAAATTTTTTCAACCAGTTTGTTTAAATACATCAAATACAAAAATAGAATGATGGCAGAAAACATATCGAGTCGGTCTGCCGCCGTTTTTGGTTACATTTCTTCTTCATTAGCAAAGGAAAGGATAAAGCAACAGTGAGTGATGAAGAAAAACACTGTGAGTATAAATATGACTTCGTTCAAAAATTATTCCAACAAAAAAATGTGTCTCAAAGCCAGCCGGCCGCTCTGCTCTGCTTCATCTTCGCAAACAGTGCTTGCTTGTGTGCGCGTCATTGCTTGTGCCAAAACTTTTTTGTTTGATTCAGCAAAATTATTTGTTTGAAATTTAATGAATTTCAGTAAACTTTTTGTTTTGATTCTGTAAAATTATTTGTTTGAAAAAATCGGCGTTTTTTTCAATAAACAAAATGCAAATAAATTGTTTGAATATGCGAATTTGTTTGTAGGACCGATTTTAGACAAAAAATTGTTTGATTCTACAAATTTTTTGTTTGAATTGGAAAAATAATTTTTTCTGTGTAGATGTAATGAAAAAAAAACTAAATAATCCTAAGTTTACTGTACTAAAATTCGTTGTGATTTTAGGCGTACACCAAAAGTAGTTTTATCACATTGCCTTTCTATGAGGCATATGGTAAATTATTGATCGATCACGAAATTTGGTCATGTGAAGTCTTATAAGTTTATTTCATATCAAATCTAGCATTATTTGTTACGGTTTTAGGCATATGCAAGTATTTTCCGAGAGTTAGCTTTATATGGGGCTAAATTTAGTTGTGTGATTTAATGGACCCAGACTTCAAATACATAATTTATGGAATCTTAAATGAAAATTCAAAAAGTTTCACATAGAATCACAAATAGTTGTGAAGGGTGTGATAAATGTGAGGCAGGGTGAGGAACGGTGTGATAAATATGAGGCCCAAAAAATACTTTGCCGAAATTCTTTATATTTGGCATAGATACTACTTTTAGAAGGGTAAAATTTAGCACTAACCCCCCTCAATTTTCCCATACCGATACTTTTTTAGAAGTTTTGTAAATTTTTCTATAAAATAGGAAATATTCGTAGAACTTTCTATAAAATAAAATAAAAAATAAATAAAATTTTTAGCATTTTCTCTAAAATATCAACAGTGCCTCTTAAATGAGGAGCCGCAGAACAAAACGTACTTTTTTTACACATATAAAATTTTTGAGAAATTGAGGTTTATTTATTTGACCCCTTAAAAAACTGAATGGTCCTGGAAATGGAAACAAGCTTTTTGCTTACCAAAAGATGAATTAAGCTGCCGTAAGTCAGCACATTAAATGTCAAGGATGTTTTATATCAAACCAATTGTTTATCGGAAAATGTACGTTTTGTTTAAAAAATAGAAAAAAGAACATTTTGGTATGCGTTTTTTTTTTAGACGATAATATTTTGACTGAATGTTTTTAAACCTGAACCATTAAAGTAAAATATTAGTAAAATTAATACTTTATTATTTTAATTCAAATTACAGTAGACGCTCGTTTATATGAATACCCAGTTATATGATCATCCAGAATAGTGAACAACAACATTTTTATACATGAGGTTCTAAAGAGTGAACAAACCCTATCTCTATGATGTGAATAACTTGCAACCGTTGATTTTTTTGTAACCATTTGTTGTAAAGGGTGTGTTTTAGAGAATCATAACTTTGATTTGCATCGCTGCTTTTTTGAGCATCCATTTAAAAGCTGATAGTTGCTTTTTATTCAGTTTGCTTTGAAATTTCATTATGAATCGACTTATCGAGCAACGCGAAAATATTTGAAATTTTTAATCAAAATAATTTGGCGAATGGGCTGAAGCACAAATTGATATTGATTTTGAGTTTCCACTCAAAATTTTATTTTCCGATGAAGCCCATTTCTGGTTGAATAGGTACGTAAATAAAAAGAATTGTCGCATTTGGAGTGAGTAGTATCCACAAGCTTTTGTCGAAAGACCATTACATCCACAAAAATTACTGTTTGCGGGCTGGCGGAGTCATTGGCCCATATGTCTTCATAAACGATGATGGTCAGAATGCGAAAAGTTGTTGAGAATTGTCGCCTTCTACACTCCAGCCGTGGCGGCCACATGGCAGAAATCATATTAAAATTTCATAAAATGTTCTTTTCAATAAAGCCCGTTTCATTGATATTCAAAATATATTTCGTTGTTTTATTATGATTTAAACTTGTATCACTCTTTAAGAAACACCCTTAATTATAAATGAGTTCTTCCCCGAAATTAGCTAGTAAACGGTTGGTGTTTGCAAAGTTATTGCTTGGAGTGAAAATAATATATCTGATAATGATATTTGGCATTACGAAAATGCAGGGACAATGCATTACAGAAATCCCTTAAAGCAAAAAAAAAAAATATAACCGACTACTTTTATATACATTTTCTATTAACAAACTAATATAAATTAAAAACTTAATATAGGTTATGTATGTACACTTTTGGCATAGTACCATGAGGTCGACCATGTCCTAGTAACCACGAAAATCATAATCATTTGTAATTTTTCTCAAAAAAGTTCACGCACCAGTTGGTTTTTCTAAACCAATGCAATATTGAATATTCATAATTTTATACGGTGTTTTTTATTCTTTTTTAATTTGTTTTTTTTTTTTTTTTTTTTTTTGTAAAAAAGGTTAAGATACGTTTTAGTTTGCGGAAAAATCTCTTACCATCTCTAAATATTAATGAAAATTCATACCTGATCTATTTTTTGTTTTAAATAAACATATTATTAATTTTTCTTAACCAAAAAGAAAATTAAAAATTTTAAAAACTTCATCGCGGTTGGTGCGTAAACTTTTTTGTCCTTAGCGAAAAAATAAATATATGTTCCCTTATAGTTGTTTATGCTCTATCGGACTGTGCTATGCCAATTTTTATATTTTAAAAAATTGTTAAAAAGTTATATCCCTAATGTACACATATTAAAAATGATTTGAAATACTTATTTTATATTGTCTCGATTATATGAAATTTTCCATTTAATGGCCCTGTCTGAATTAGTTTATATAAGCGAGCGTCTACTGTAAATAGAAAACTAAACACTTCCATTTTATAATTTATTACAGAGTTTAAAGTTATTAAGTATAATACTTTTTAAATAGTTAAACTTTTTTCCCAACGTCTTCTTCTAGGCAAGTACACTCAATATCTTCTTCTATTGAATCATCCATATTTTGATTTTGGTTACACAAAATATCCTTGTACCAGAGTAGTGCCTGGTTTTGAATTCAGTCTTCACCAAACTGTGTAATAAAAAGATTTTCCACGTATTTTATTCTATCGGCGTTAATCCAACGGCCTGTTTTAACTTCTTTCAGCCCAGAAATTGAAAAAGTTGTTTTCCCTCGTTTCAGTAAATTTAAATTGGTGTTCCGTATGTTTTTAGTAAACACTAAATTGTCCCCTTTTTTAAAACATTTTAATAAAATGTTATTCGTTTAAATGTTTGATTATTTTCAATCTTTTTAAAAATTGAGTCAAGTTCTTTTATATTCAGGATACTCCAGTTTGACGCGTTTTTATCTCTATAAAAACGGTTAATTGTATGATAAACACAAAAAAAATTTCTTAAACTTAGTTTTTGTTTTAATGAAAATTTTCGCTTTTTCCACGCTTAAAGCCACAATTATTTAACAGTTAATTTTAACCAAAACGAAATGTCTTCAATAAACGTCAAACAAATTAAGAATATTAGAAATGATATGATATTAAATCAACGAAGAAATGGCAAAAAAATGAAAAAAGCACGTTTTGAAAAAAAAATTAAAAAAGTACGTTTGGTTATGCACCAATTTTCTTTGTAAAAAAAGAAAAAAAATATGCTACCTAGATTTTTTCTTAAAAATTTCAATCCAAATATTATAAAAATAGCAAAAAATCAATTTGTAAAAAAATGCGAAAAAGTACGTTTTGTTCTGCGGCTCCTCAAATAGCAAATTTAGTAAGCTATAAAGTAGAAAATTTTTTTTTTAAATTTCCTAAATAAAAGCAAATTTTCTTAAAATTTCCAACAAAATAAATAAAATTAATTTCCCATTTTTTTCCAAAATTTCTTTTTAAATACAGAATTTTGGTAAAATCCATGGTGGAACAAGTACAAGGTATAGTCATTAGAAATTTTGTTCTCAATATTTTAACCCATATAACGTCAAACCAAAGAAAGCAAGGAAAATTTAAAACAAGCGTCAAAAATCAAATAAATTAATTTGACATTGGCTCAAGAAAATGTACAGGACAAAAAACAATTGAGGTCGGTTATACATTTTATCCCACTAAGGGCAGTTCCTGGGCATTTATGGGACTTTTTCTTCAAAATATTTCTAGTCTGAATTGAACATTTTGTATGGGAGCCCCTTAAGGAATGGAGATAGTGGGTAGGTATGTTAGAAATAAATGATTGAGATGAAAAATAAAGTGGGGTTGGTCATATATTTTACCCATCAAGGGGCAATTCTTTCTTAAAGGAAATTGCGGAATTTCGTTATTATAGTTTTTTCAATAAGCTAAAGCGTTTTTGAGTGACGCGAACATATATTGTGCAACCTCCTCCATTTTAAACGACAAGTGCCAAGCTTGTTCAAGCCCAGGCGGCTGGTTACCCTGACATGTTTCGATCGCTACCACTCGATCTCCTCAGAGGGATAAGCAAATTTCTATCTACCAAAGGTTAAAAAGGATTGATGTTCGACTATTGACGTCAGCAGTTGTCGATGGCTTTGAGTGAAGGACAGCAAATCCCTCTGAGGAGATCGAGTGGGAGCGATCGAGATATGTCAGGATAACTAGCAGCCTGGGTTCGAATCTCAGGTCAGCCAAGAATGAATGATTAAAATTAACGATATGTACTTTGAACCTCAAGAAAAATTCTTGACAAAAGTACGAAAAAACAGAAGTAAAGGAATAACATGTTAAAATAAATTAAAATAGATAATCATTCAAAGCTAATTTCGATCTACCAAAGGTTGAATACAATTTGGTTTAAGGATTGATGTTTGACTAATGACGTCAGCAGTCGTCGATGGCTGCGAGTGTTAAACGGCAAGCCCTCTGAGGAGATTGAGTGGTTGCAATCGAAACATGTCAGGGTAGCCTGTCCGTAAAAACGCCTGGGTTCGAGCCCAGATTGAGTCAAGAATGAAAAATTATCAGTAAATTTTAATTGATTTTCATGTTGTAAAATTCCTTTCTTCATAAAAATAATTTAATGAAAATTAAATTTAATGAACTTAAGCCTAATTAAAAATGTTAAAAATTTGGATTAAAAACCATAAATAGTTCAATAAAATAACCACGATACTAATAATTGTTAAAGCTAAGGCACGAGCTCTATGTTTGCATTTGTCCTTCAAGTTGTGCTGAAAAGGTCAACAAGAAAAAGAAAGACAAAAAAAAATTAAAAAACAAAAAATATGTACTTTGAACTTCAAGAAGAATTCTTGACAAAAGTACGTAAAAACAGAAGTAAAGGAATAACATGTTAAAATAAATTAAAATAGATAATCATTCAAAGCAAATTTCGATCTACCAAAGGTTGAATACAATTTGGTTTAAGGATTGATGTTTGACTAATGACGTCAGCAGTCGTCGATGGCTGCGAGTGTTAAACGGCAAGCCCTCTGAGGAGATTGAGTGGTTGCAAACCAAACATGTCAGGGTAACCTTTCCGTAAAAACGCCTGGGTTCGAGCCCAGATTGAGTCAAGAATGAAAAATTATCAGTAAATTTTAATTGATTTTCATGTTGTAAAATTCCTTTCTTCATAAAAATAATTTAATGAAAATTAAATTTAATGAACTTAAGCCTAATTAAAAATATTAAAAATTTGGATTAAAAACCATAAATAGTTCAATAAAATAACCACAATACTAATAATTGTTAAAGCTAAGGCACGAGCTCTATGTTTGCATTTGTCCTTCAAGTTGTGCTGAAGAGGTCAACAAGAAAAAGAAAGACAAAAAAAAATGAAAAAACAAAAAATATGTACTTTGAACTTCAAGAAGAATTCTTGACAAAAGTACGAAAAAACAGAAGTAAAGGAATAACATGTTAAAATAAATTAAAATAGATAATCATTCAAAGCAAATTTCGATCTACCAAAGGTTGAATACAATTTGGTTTAAGGATTGATGTTTGACTAATGACGTCAGCAGTCGTCGATGGCTGCGAGTGTTAAACGGCAAGCCCTCTGAGGAGATTGAGTGGTTGCAAACCAAACATGTCAGGGTAACCTGTCCGTAAACACCTGGGTTCGAGCCCAGATTGAGTCAAGAATGAAAAATTATCAGTAAATTTTAATTGATTTTCATGTTGCCTAATTAAAAATGTTAAAAATTTGGATTAAAAACCATAAATAGTTCAATAAAATAACCACAATACTAATAATTTTAATTAATTTTCATGTTGTAGAAATAATTTAATGAAAATTAAATTTGATGAACTTAAGCCTGGGACTTGATTTTGGCAGTCGTGATCGAGTATTTTCTCGATTCGAACGCAATTTTATTTCTAATTCTTTCAATCGTAAAGAATTATTTTGAGTTTCACAATACTGAAAAAATAATTTCGATTCGTTCAGTATCGATTGGAAGAATTAGAAATTAAATTGCTTTCGAATCGAGAAATTACTCGATCACGGCTGCCAGAATTAGGCTTCTGATTAAAAATATTGAAAATTTAAAAAAAAGTAAAACAAGTAAGAGTGCTATATTCGGCTGTGGCGAATCTTATATACCCTTCACCATTGTGCGAGCAGAATACAGAGCAACTAGCCAAAAGCTAAATAAAACTTGTAAATATTTTTTTTTAAATAAGAGACAACCGGTTTTGAACTTAAGGGCCCAGAATATATATACTTTATAGGGTGTAGGATCAATATTGTAGAAATTACAAACGAAATGACAAAGTTATATATTCCTTTTTTACCTTCGGTGAAGAGTATAAAAAGAGTAATTTTTGGGAATTCAGGGGTCTAATCACCGCATTCGATACTACCGTATCGAATAAACTACTACATTTTTTTGCATACGATATGTAATGTCGAGTTACTCGATGTCGAATGGTATTATTTCAAATTCAATACATTTCATTCGATATCGAGTTTCAAGATTCCAAAATAAATAATTTCGATCAATTTTGCTCGATATCGTATGCGGTGATTAGACCCCAGTATTTCGGTTATAACTCATAAAAATTTCTGATATTTTGGTATATAAGTCATATCTATAAGACATATGGCAGCCCTAAAATCTAGGTTTTTATACAATTTTTAATTTTTTTTGTGCGGGAGGTGCCACGCCCACTCCTCTTAAAGCCCGCCCACATTTTGTAGGATGGTGTGTATTGACAACCTTAATGTGTGTACCTAATTTGGAAACTTGGGTTTTTGCCGTTCCCCAGATATACAGCAAAAAGCAATAAAAATACAACAACCACAAGGGATTTTTGGAAAAAATTAGAGGTAGTCGTGGTTTTTTACTCATAACTCGGCCATTTTTTAACCGATTTGACAGATTTATATACCGACGTGTTTAAGAAGAAATTTACCATTTACTTTAGTTTTAAAGCTTGGACTCGGGGAGATCTATGGTTCCCGAAAGTGGGTATTTAAAAAAAAAAAATTTTATTTTTGTCATAACTTTTTTGTATCTGAACCGATTTTCCCGAGTTAGTCGTGGTTTTTGCTCATATCTCAGATAGTTGTGGACCGATCTGGCTGAATTTCAATAGCAAAATTATAATAAGAATACCTGAAATAAAGATACCCCAACCAAGTCCCCGTCATATCTGGGGGCTTCGGAAAACCCATTTCAACAGAAAGACGGACAGACGGGCAACCGGTTTTGAACTTCGCTTTTCATAAGGACCCAGAATATGGCTGACTTCCAAAACATCAAATGATTTGTATAAGAACAAAGTATAATGTTTCCTTACGCCGCACTACAATATATATGCAATGCAAAATCTTCCTAAACATCAATGGTAAGTATTAGTAACGCAGCAAAAAAGTAATCAGAGCATCGGTTTCAAAGTTGATGCTTTGTAATATTTGACATTTAATTTGCAAGCAATACAGATTTAATTTAATATTATGCATTGCTTACATTTCAAAACGTTAAATTAAACAGAACACATATGTAGTTGCATTTGTTTCTGTACTTTGTACATGTGCATCGTTAAAATACAGTAGTAAAACTGTATACAAACTTTGTATTAGTACGTTTTGGAAGTCAGCCTATATATACTTTATAGGGTGTAGGATCAATATTGTAGAAATTACAAACGAAATGACAAAGTTATATATACCCTTTCTACCTTCGGTGAAGGGTATAAAAAAACCATGAACAGTAAGATAAAAAAAACAACCATAAACTAATTATAGCAAAAAAATATATATAAATATTTTTAATATTTCTTTGGATCATAAGTAGTTTTGATCTCCTGGCTCAGATGGCATCATATCTGCAGAACTGCAGACGATATCGAGTATTACAGCTCCCCAGCTAATGGGGCTTATTATTGCACATCTGGGTGCAGAAACGGTGTTCAAGAAAGTAGGACAGCACTTAGTCACAACAAGCGGTAAGCTTTGGAGTAAGATAAATAAACCCCAATCTCAATTTATCGTGGAGACTTCCGAATTTCTGTAGTGTTTTCCAGGCGGAATGTTCACAGAGAACATTAAAGCGGATGAGCTTGCTAGACTTGATACTATCTTACGGACTCCACTGATTACTGCATGGTACTCCAAACGCCTTCCGAGACCGGCAAACTCGATCTACTGCGATCGACTATCTTTATTACTAATGTAAGATGGTCTGCGATCGCTGCATGCAGGATTGCAAGCAATTGTAATCTCGCATGGATGGCGGGCGCTTTCACTTTTATGACAGCCGGCTTTACAAAATATACAGTATTCGACAAAAGCACCAAATGAATCTTTCTAAAAAATCGATTTAACTCTTAAAAACGTCAATTACGTCCTATGCTGGTTCGAACGAAATGCCAATACGTTTCGTAAGGTATGGACTGTATTTAGGAGTGGATGTATGGACTTCAGCTCCAGATCATCCAGCAAGTATCCAAAAACCTTGCTGATACTACCTAAGAAAACGCCGATTGCGTTTATGGAGTGTATGTGCTGGCTTTGGGACTCAGCGCAAAGATATAAGCCAAGTATTCAAACAATTTGGTGATATTATAAAGGCTAGAAAAAAAGACACAAATATTTAAACATAAAGAAATCACTTCTAGAGCAATACATAATCGTTCATTTTCTTTCAAACGTTATAAAACTTACAGGGGTATTCTGAAAATCGAAAACGCAAGAATTTGGAAGTTGTTTTTATTTTAATACACTTTTAATCTAATTTTTATAATTTTTGTTATAAAATTATGTTCAAAAGAAAAATATTTGTATAATATTTGTCATAAAATTCTTTTATTACAGAAATCTTATTAAAAAAAAACGTCGTTTAAAATTCTTGAGTTTTGCGTTTTCGATTTCCAGAACATCCCTGCTAGATTTTTTTAAAATGAATTATTAAAGTTACTGCAAAAATTTTAATTATAAAAAAACTAAATTGAATAACTTAATTGAAATTCCGAATGAATTTACTTTAAGTATCACACCAAGATATGACCGTTCAGTATGGCAACGATTCGACATCAAAAAATATTCTTAAGTTTTAAACAAAAAACTTTCTAAAAATATAAATAAACTTCAAATATACTACTTGACGATGGTGGCGCCTAAAGTTGTCAATTCCAATCAGTCACAATAAATATCAGGGATGGGAAACCCGCTGCCCTCAGTTTAGACGTAAGCAATTCTAAAGAATATTACCAATATGATAGTTATTTCCAAAATAGGCAGCTATAACCCAAATCTGAATATAACAAGTTCCTCTAAATATAATTTGAGCTTGTATGTTGTAGGTCATAGTCCTCTATATTACTAATTTTCGACAAGCGCTTTAACTCCGAAAAATCTATTTTCAACATACAGAACTTAATACAACTACTTTGGAAACAAAAATACGTAGTTCGTCTATAACTCGAACGTTTATAAACTAATTTTGTAATTTTCATAAACTGTTTTCTAGTACTTAGTTCACTTTAGGAAAAAGTTAAAAAAGTTAAGTTCATACCCAATAAAAAATGAAGCTGCTAACGAAGCAGGTTTGTAAGAGAGAAACATACACGTTTCGCTTACCATTGCGCTTAAGGAAGGCATGAATTTACATGGCGAGTTCCCACTTTAAAGCAATAAATTTTTGACACATAAAGCGCATTATTTAGGCATATAAAAATTGTTGGATGTAACGATCAGCCTTACACACTGAATGTTTTTATACAGTTACTCTTTAGTATTCTCCCTTACAAACCTGCTTCGTAGTAAGGGAATGCAATGTTATATTTTTTCTTTATAAAAGTTGTTGAGAGTTCTTTCAATTACTTTACTTCATTTCTGTATGTCTTATTGCGTAGCGCATAATTGTTTGCTTATTTTTTTTTAATGTACCATTAGTGCTTCGCAAAATTTTTATTGGGTAAATTCTAAGAAAACTTCGAAAAGTTACGGTTAATAGGCAAAAATTAAAGATTTATGCGTAAAGTCATGGCAGTAATTTTTTTCTGCTTATATTTGCGATTTAAATATATTCAAACCTAGTCCCTATCTTATCTGTCCTCGGACGAACAAACGGACATCGTTAAATGAATTTGGCTGCCTTGCTTCCCAGAATGAAGTTGAAGTTACTTAAGCAAAACTGCTCCCTCATACCTTCTCCAAATATAAAACAAAAATCAGTTTTTCATCTCAAACTGAACCGCAGTTAAAGCAAAATATATTTTATTGAATCTGTATAAAAAGGTAAATTTTTAAAACGTTAATAACATTTTGCCAAGTTTGATATTTTTTGAGAAATGACTATGTTGCAATAAAGGAGCGAAATGTTCTTTTAAGCGCGTAAAAAAATATTGAACACCCAAAGAAAAAATATGAATGGTGTTAAGAAAAGTCTCAAGATTTAATGTGCGGTTTCCAAAAAAAAAGCAGCCCAGCGGTAAATATTGAAAGGGCCTCAAGTTAAAGGCCTTTTTGATGGCATCTATACTCCTTGCTAAAAGATTCGCTTCATATAATATTCTGCCTTCAAGAAGTATGTTTTAAATTAAAAAAAAAAAAAGAAAGAACACTGCATATGGGCATATCCGTCAAAAGGTCCACCGTGACCGAAAACTTAAAAGTTATTAAAAGCTGATTATTTTACGATATTTTTATAGAGAAATATTTAGATTTTACTCTAATTTAATAAATTTACCCATAAATTTGTTCACTTGGATGAACAATCAGACTGCAAAGTTGTGCAAACGTAATTTCTTATATGTGAGAATGTTTTATTGTAGGTTTTCTTTAATATTTATCTTTCTTAAAAGAGGTGATATTTGATAAAAATTATTCCAAAAAAATTATCTTACATGGTCTGTAATCTAAGGAAGAGTTCAAAGAGATGTTATTCGAACTAACGGTAAATTTTTATTTTATTTTAGTCATTATTCAGTTAAATTATTACGGAAAAAATTGCACGTTCGAAATGTTACGTTTCGACCCAGATTTTGGCTTAAAAAAAATAAAATACAGAAGATTTTGGAATCAAACCAAAGACATTTTAATGTTACATTGCTACGCAAAATTCTCAAAATAGTTTGACTAAAAAATTGTGCCAGGTTTCGCTTTACTGCGCTTTTTTATAAATGGCCACAAAAACTACTTCTATTTTTTTCACGTTCGAACCGCTACTTCTTTTGCCATTATCTTTGGCCTAGAATCGCACCCCCCCTTTAGCATAGATAACAGTGCTTTCTTAGTGCTATAATTTAAGGATTCAGAGAACGTAAAAATATTTGTTGTTTAAAATGTTATTGCATTTTTGATGCGTACGACTGTCACGTTCAACACTTTGGATTTACCCATATGCTAAAAATTGAAAAACCCTCGTCTTGAGTTAGAAATTATTTTTTTTTATACATATCCCACTCGCATCCCAAAAACGGACCAAAACTACCTTAAAGGAAAATACATAAGCTTTCTTTTAAGCAAAAACCATTCCAGATAAAAAAAATAAAAAAAGTTTTAAGTTTAAAAAAAAAAAATTGTTTTCAAAAGTGTGATCAAATAGCTATCAAAGGTACTTGGGACAAATTTTGCTAACACCAATAGGTTATAAGTTAGATGGATGAGAAAGAACACCTGTTTGGCCAAAATGTCAAACTTTGACCCCCTCTAACTCTAAAACTTTTTAAACGATCTTATTGAAAATTTGCGTCTGAACTACTATCCAATAGGACTAACCTTGGTGCACATCTTTTAAAATCGACATCGATTTAAAAATTGGGTCACTTGACATGAGATCCCTGATATATTTGTTCCTTTTACTCCTCTGGGGAGCATAGGGCCGCTCTTTCTTTATTTGTACTTCAATTTTTAAGTACGACTCGTTCTTAAAGTATAAAAAACTCAATTTATCCCGAGTGTTTTTCTTTCGGTGTATATATTCCTAACGGAATGACAAAATAAATAAATTTTACAACCCCATATATGTATATAATGTTGATTAAACAAATAAATAATTAAATTAAATAAAGAAGCGAAAAAAAGCAATTATTCAAACACATTTTTGTTTCTACAATTAAATTATCGTAAAAATACACAGATGTGCTTTTTAAAACCCAAATTAAATTATGTACTTAAGTATTTAAAAAAAAGAATTTAACAAATACATTTCTAACATCTTGTGATATGTTCGCATGTGTAGTTTTACAAAATATCTCTTTCATGTAATTTTTTTTTTCGTATCTGTCTGCTTTTTGTTTAGCACAATTCATATCAAAACAGTGTCAACATAAATCATAATCAAATTTATTACTGACAAGAGTTGCAAAAAAAAAAAACAGCACAATAGCAAAAAAGCACGAATTTAGAAATTTATGACTGTTACAAGCAACCACATTAAAAATATTTTGATTTTATTTTTAAGAGAGAATATTTTGCTATTTTATGAAGCACATTTTTCCTTTTTTTTTAAGTTTTAAATATCTAAAATTTAAAACACCCTCTGGACTTCACTAAAACCATTCACAGTTATCTTAAATGTATGTATGTACGTATATATTTTAGCAATGTGTGAGAACATATCGCTCATTTGCTGCCACATCATCATATCTAAAAAATATTAGTTTAACAGAAACGGAAATTTACGCACAGCATAATGGAAAAAAAATTTATTTGTCTCTCAATACCCAGCTATTATTAAGGTGATTATTTTTTAAATTTTTATATTAATTTTAATATGTATTCTAAGTTTAATTAAAATCTATAAAGCTTTCATACTTTTAAAGGCAAATTCGTACAAGGTGATCTTATTTTGAAAACGTTTACAACACTGTAAACTATTTTAGCGTTGTGTCAAAAATGAAACAACGCTTTAGTAAACAATTCAAACAAATTTTTCATTTTGTTTTTAATTTTCAGCGAAAGTTATAGAATTTAGTTAAGATTCCCCATAGCCACCAGGACGGTATACCATTTTGACACATGGTTAGTTATCAGCTGTTGCTTACGTAGCAAAATAATTTCATTTGCTGTAAATTCGCCTTGGTCTTGTTCCTTCAATTTTCCAATAATAAATTTTTTCTATGCACTATCAGAAAATTTCGTTTTAGCCAAACACATAAGAAGCTTAACTAAAAGAGTAGCTCAATTATTCAAAATTTATGAACATAAATGTTAGTGCAAATTAATTTTTCTCTTCTTAGCGAAAAACCGAAAGCTTTTTTTTTTTTTTGTTCAAAATATAGCTCGTTCGAATAATCAAAAGCCATAATCGTGCTGATTATATCGGAGAAAAAATAAAAAACATGACAATTAAAAAATTATATGAAACCTAATCAAAAACTATATAATTTACGATTGAAAAATTAGACGAAAACGACTCAACAAAGTCGTGACCAAGGCGAATTCAACAAGGTAAACTCTTTAGAACATCTGTTCGTCAGCTGTAAAATCTGATTTGTCAATAAATTTTAATTTTTAATTATTTTTGTTTTTCATTTAAAAAAAATTGTGGTTGTTGAAATTTGTGAAATTTTTTTTTCTATTATAGGTATTACACGGTTATTTTAAATGAAGATCCTTAATTTGAGCAAAATGTCCAAGAACAAAAAAATGTTGGCTTAATTCTAGTTTGCCAACGCAGCTCCAAATAAAAAAGACAACGGGGAATAGAAAAGAGAACAATAAAGTTTTCATATAAATTTGCCATTCCCCTCTACATTTCTGAACGCATAAAGCAAATACATACTGTTATAATTTAAGAGCTTTTAAATAGTTCTTTCTGAATATGAACATTGTATTTAAAAATTCGTAATCCATTAAGGAGCGGCGATGAGTTTGCGACAATACAAGAGTTTATAGTTAGTACGCATATCAATTGCTATGCGGAGAAGCTTTATTTATATACCATAGATGAGAAAATCCTTGCGCCCGACTGATGGACGGCTATGCTGAGAAGGTTTATTTAGCGAAGCTGGGGTTTATTTGATTAAATTTTTGTTTCCTAGTGCACTTCCGTAACATTTTGATAAGCAATTTTGTAAAAATTGTTTTAGGAGCTAAAGAGTTAAAAACTTTTGGATAAATTTTACATTTTCAGAAAGATCTGTTCAAAAGCTATCACCAATATTGCCCACCTACGTTTACAAATGTAGTGGAAAATTGCAAATTCATATGAAAACTTCAGAAGTCCAGTAACCGGAAGCTATGCGTTTCCTATAATTTTGCCAGTTAATTTGTTCTTTCTGCGTTGGTAAGCTAGACTTTTTTTCCAATTTGTATGTATATGCTGGATCCTTGAGCAATTATTAGTCTATTTAGCCATGTCCGTCTGTTCAAAACACTCTCAAAAGAACTCAAAAGACAAGAACAATATTGGTGTACAATTCTTTCCACTTCTCCTAAGCATTTCGGAACTGAACTCTACTACAATCGGTTTAGTAGGAACCAAATGTAAAATACGTTCCTTTAAAATTTATATTTCTCATTTAATTTTCTAAAACATAAAATCCATTAAATTTTGTTAAGATTGGTTCATAAACACACAACTTTAAATATAAAAAAATGAATAAAATTTTTTATTGTTTACTTTTTACTCACACTTTTCGTAAACAACTATTTTGACAAATCGGATTTGTTACACTAACAAAATGCCTGTTATTTTTGTTAGAGTTGTAATTGTTGTAGCGACGAGTTTACCTTGTTGAATTCGCCTTGGTCGTGACCAAATGAATCTGGGACCTTATCTTTATATAAAATTGTCCTCTGAATCCGAATGTGAAGTCAGAATGATCAAAAGTAGAACAGTTTTCAAGATATTTGCGGTTTTTTAAAAGATGATGTCACTTTAATAAAAGTTTTTTCAAAAATATTCGACAGATTTTGTATACCTTTATTCAAAGAAATGACCAAAGTTCAAATTTCACAAAAATTTTAACGATTTTTTGCAATTTTGCTCTTTTAAACATATTTTTTAAAAAACCAAACAATAAAATATGTAATTAAAAATTGAATTTTATTAACATTAAAGAAATTTAAGGCCCTATTAGCTTGATAAAAATAATATTCCAAGTTTTATCCTTTACGACGTTGACTTATTTCAATATGCACATTTTGTGCCCAAATAGGACCCAAATCGGTTTTAAAAAAAATGACAACGTTACAGAAAATTATTTGCAATATCCCACTTTTCGATTTTTACCAAATTACAAAAACACACCAAGTAAATACACATAGCGAAATGTTTAATAACAAAAATGTTAAACAAAAGCCTTAAACAGTTAAATTAGTATGTGGGTTAATTCAATAAATCTTCTGAAGCTTATCATTTTTGCACCAATCTAGGTCTTGTTGGGCGCAAAATGTTCGTATTGAATGAAACTAATCAGCCTGATTACGGTTGGCGTTGGCGTATACGACTTAGTCGTTTTCTGTTGTAGATTAAAGAACACATGTTGCGTGTCTATTACAAAAACGACTCAGGAGTATACTCCAACGCCAAACTTAATCAGGCGGAATACTCCATGCAATAAAATAAATAAAAATAATAAAAATTAATTAGTATTGTGGTAATTTTGCTGAACTATTTATGGTTTTAAATCCAAAGTTTGAATATTTTTAATCAGGCTTAAGTTCATCAAATTTAATTTTCATTAAATTAATTTTAAGAAGAAAGGAATTTTACAACATGAAAATTAATTAAAATTGTTATTGATAATCATTCATTCTTGACTGATCTGAGATTCGAACCCAGACGGTTGGTTACCCTGACATGTTTCGATCGCTACCACTCGATCTCCTCAGAGGGATTTGCCGTCTTAGACTCGCAGCCATCAACGACTGCTGACGTCAATAGTCAAACATCAATCCTTAAACCAAATTGTATTTTAACCTTTGGTAGATCGAAATTTGCTTTTTTGAATGATTATCCATTTTTAATTGATTTTACATGTTTTTCTTTTACCTCAGTTTTTTTGTACTTTTTTGTCAAGAATTCTTCTTGAAGTCCAAAGTACATTTTTGTTTTTTTCCATGTTTGTCTTTCTTTTTCTTGTTGACCTTTTTCAGCACAACTTGAAGGACAAACGTACACATACAATAATAAAATTTTATTGGTTGGTATAAAAAAATAACTCGAAAAAAGCAAAATTACAAAAAAAAAAAAAAACCTAAAATTTTCAATGAAGCACAAATAACAGTTATTTTGGAATATCTCGAAAACAATTCTACTTTTTAGCATTCTGATTTCATATTCGGATTTAGTTTTTACATAAAGATTAGGTGTCAAATACATTTTGTCAAAAAGCTGTCACACAGTGTAATGATTATAAAAGCCAATATTAAAATGCTCAAAAAGGAATCATAAAATCGTAACAAAAATTATTGCCTCAGGTGATTCATCGGTAGCACGAAAAAAAATTTTGCACCAGTAAAAGCATTAACCAAAAATAACATCAGCTTTAATTTAAAACTTAATCAAGTGAATTAAACGTTTAATCAAGTCTATTAAACTTTTAATTGACAATATTAATTTGCACCAGTAAACAAATTAATAATATCAATTAAACGTTTAATTCACTCAATTTAATTTTTAATTAAAACTGATTTTACTTTTAATTAATGCTTTTGCTAATGCAAAATTTTTTCTGTATAGGGTACCATTTTCTTACACCGAGAGTATCATTTATGAAAAATGAGCTAAATGATTAGATAATGAAACAAAATTCTAGCGGGTATCTTTGTATGAAATAATTACTACTACATTGACTTTTCGTTAGTGATATTAAGTCAGAATTGGCGATTTTTGAGTTATTTCGTTGCTTCGGTAAATAAGCAATTTATAATTTCAAAAGCTTTGTTTTTTAATAACATTACACAATTATCTAGCTCTGTGAAATAAGCCCCAGGTGTAGTAAGTCCCAGTGCAATAATTCCCAATGAAATAAATCCCAAAATAAATTAAATAAGTCGCAAACTGGAAAAAAGAAATAAATCCCAAATAAATTATATAATTCCAAGTCTATAATGAAACAAACCCCAACTTTTGGGAGTTGTTTCATTATGAAATAACTCAAAAAAAAAAATTAAAGAACTCCCAAAGAAATTTATTATACATATATTCGTATTTCTTGAACATTTCCATATCAGGTTACTAAAAATCTAACATGGAGTCCTCGACATTTTGGCAACAAATGGGGCATTTTATTGTATCCCGACCTCTCGTAATGACAGCTGCCTGCAGTTTAAGCGCGCAGCTATTGCAAGTTTTTAGGTGCTTGCATGGCAAAAAGAGAGTATTTGATTGACTGCCCATACATATGGCACAATCGTTTGTACAAGGATTTTGTCCTCTATGGTATAACAAACACCGGCTTCGCTGACTAAAGGATTTTCTTTTTCAATCTCCCTCTTTTCACGTTTTTAACATTACATCCTTTACCTTTTCCAAATGTATGAGTAGCAACTGTTTAAACTATCCCGTTATAAATACCGTTTAAAATGTTAAACAATTTTAAGAAATTGCAAATAATTGAAAATGAAATAACTCCCACAGCAAATGAAATAACACCGAAAACCAAAATAAAATAACTCCCACGTTTACTTTTTCGGACACTTATTTCATTTCGATTTTATTTGATTATGAAATAACTCCCAGGCAAAAAATGTAATAAAATTGTTGGGCCTAATTTCATTTTTTTCTTGGGACTTATTGCACCTGGGAGTTATTGCACGGATCCAATTATCTTTTTAAAAATAAAATAAAGTAAATTAGTATAAATTGTTAAACCAAGAGCCAAAGTTTGATAAATTTACTAGTCACGCTTTTTTGGAGTTTTTCGTTAAATATATGTGAGGTCTGAATATACCGTTATACATCTATCTATATATATAAAAGTGAATGTATGCATGTATATTCCCAGTAAAAAATGGTGCTTACTGGTAAGCAGGTTTGTAAGGGAGAGAAGCACAATTCCCCCTTACAAACCTGCTTACAAGAGGCATGATTTTTATATGGCGAATTCCCACTTGGAAGCACTACTTTTTTGTAAAATCACTGCGTTTTTCATGGCTTACATTATTCCGTGAAGGAAGAGCTTCCAAAAACCGCAGCTTTCATACCTTTGATTAATTGCTTCTATACTGTATACAACAGTATAGAAGCGAAAACTTGTGCAAAAGAACAAAAAGCAAAACAAACACACAACACAGTTAATATGTAATTTTTAAAATAGAACGAAACTGAACGCAAATTTAAAAGAAAACAACAACAAATCTTTTAATTGACCACTCAAAAATTTGCTTGCGTCCTCTCTGCTCAAAAACAATTTGCCGACTGATGCGTAATAAAGAAGAAGTAATTTTAAGCATCTGTTGTTTTCGATTACATGTCGGGAATAATCGTACACATTTTGAAATCATTGCAATACAACTTGCTTCCATGTAAGGGATTAACAGAAGCACTTTGAACTTTGGTCGTAAATTTTTTCTTTTAAATAATCATTTCAACTACTCCCTTACAACCTGCTTACTTATAAGGGATTATGCGAAGCTATTAAATAATTTTCATTTACTTATATTAAAAATTTACTTCAATGGTTTTCGCTTCCCTGTTGCTTCTAAGTAGTATGTAATAGCCAGCGCATATATCAGCGCTCTTGTACTTTTCTTGCTTCCGAAAACCTTAAAATTTTTTACTGGGTTTGTATATATTTGTGCCTTATAGGAGGCCAAACCACTTGACCGATGGCCTTGAAATTTTCACAGCATGTTACTGTGACCCTGGAAAGAGACATTAGGCTACACAAAATTGTGACCGGGCAAAGGGGCGATGCCACGCCCATACAACACAAAATTTTAAATAGTGTCATCTATGATATTTTTTTACCTACGGCGATAATATTTGGTATATATGTTGTTGGCATAAATAGAAATACGTTTTATTAAAAAAGTGGGCGTGGACCCGCCCCTTTATAGAAAAAGTAAAAAACGTTATATCCAATAAACTACTGAACCGAACGTCATCAAATTTTCACAAAAGGCTATTGTTCTGAATTAATGTGTCGTAGGGCTCAAAAAGGTGTGATTGGACAAAGGGGCGGTGCATTTTTTTCCGTGGATGTCAATATTTAATATCGCATATTTTAGTTGGTAGTTGGATCTTCTAAACCCCAAAATTGAAATAAAATAGCAGCGGGGGAAGTGGTACCCCCATAGGATGCCAATGTTTAATATCGCATATCTTAAGAACTGTTATGGTGAAAATATTCAAACTTTGTAGAAGTCAATTGTCGTTCTACAAAATCCTTAATAAAAACTTTATTTTTCATCCGATTTTTTTCAAATTACGCTTAAAATGAGGGACTTTTTGGTTGGGCTCCACAAGGGTTTGAGTGGGACCGTACACCGAAAACACACAAAAGTTTCGTTATCTAAAAACCGGTACTTAAAAAAAAAATTACAGCGTTTTTCGTGTTCAGGAGGTCCCAATTAACTTATCTAGGCATGTGGCGTTCTTGGTATTTTTTGGCTGTAAACCAGTGTAATTTAATAAATAAATTTTTGTGTATATATATTGTAAATACTTTCAGTTTTATTTTATAAGGGGGTAGCGAAGCACCCTGGGTTAAGCTAGTACATATATAAATACGGGAAAAATTTTTTTGTATTTGATCTTATCGTCCATCGAATTTAATGAAACACATATTGTTTTAAAGGTATTTGTGTGTAGCCCTTCTGTATGCGATAAGGTCCCTATGAACCTTTTTGATTTTCATTCATCTATATTTCTTCCGCCTTTGGAATCACATACATGGTTATTTATGTATTCCAAAAGAAAAGTGTTAGCTATTTATTCAAACTAAATTTCAAGTAATATGACAAATTTTTCGAGTTTTAACGGTGTTTTATCAAAATTACTGCGTTTGTATGCGATAAGGTCCCGTGGGACCTACATGGTAATCATGGTAATAAATACCTGTAAATAAATCATATAATTACAGATTTCTCATAGACCAGATATTGAAATCGTGGGCGACATACCTCAATGTACACCAAGATATAATAGACCAGTATGCCATATATGCCGGTCGTACTGCCAATTATGCAAAAATGCTATTTTGGACTATTTAAGCACATTTCATAGATATGATATGCAATTTTTTTATATAAAAGTACAATATAAAACACTTCGAATTAATGTTATTAATGTGAGTTAAATTTTTTTATTCAATGAAATATAATTTAAATTTATACAAAACGTTAATAATACCAATTATGTTAGTTGCAGGCAGTGATGTTAGATGTTTTTTCGAATTATGGTCAAAATTTAAAAAAAAAATCGTCATAACCGTCAAAAAATCGTCATATAAAAAATCGTTTTTTTACACTATTAAAACATAAAAAATAATTAAGTATAAAATTATACAAAACCAAAAAATATAGAATTTTTAATACTTAAGACGATTTGGTGGGGCTTTGATATTGCTCTCCGGAGATTTTCGTCAAACACTTCCTGTCATCCCCAAATCTTCTGCTGCGGATGAACTTAACGCATGCCTGTAATCGTCGTCTTTGTGGAGGCATGTCCAGAAGTTGCAATTGACCACAAACATGAGAGTCGCGTTGCAGAACGATCCATTGGCTGCTAAATTCTCGGGACAACTGCTGGAGCTTGGCAACGGCCAAATTCCTGTTGATGTTTCGAATGGACTGATATCGTTCCCTGAAAATTTTTGTGAATTCACATCGTCCAAGGAGGAACTCATCAGCAAAGTGTTCTCTGGCATTGCACAAAATTACAAAAATCTCGATTGGATTCGTGAACGGGCAATACTAGCAGCGAAGAATAAGGACGTCGAAAGCTTAAATTAATTATTCAAAGTCAAATCGCAGGACAACTGCATACTTACAAATCTGTTGACTGCGTGACCGACGAAAATGAACCGACCAGTTACCCGTCGGAATTTTTGAACTCGCTTGATGTACCAGGAACTCCGCCGCATAATTTACAGCTGAAGGTGTTATCGATCATAATCATGTTCCGGAATCTCAATCCTCCAAAAATGTGCAACGGTACACGGTTGTCTGTCAAAAAACTAATGAACAATGTGGTTCAGGCGACAATCATCAAGTGCAAATTCAAAGGAGAGGAAGTCCTTATCCCACGAATTCCCATTATTCCAACTGACCTTCCATTCCAATTCAAGCGGATTCAGTTCCCTGTTTAATTGGCATTTGTAATGACAATCAATAAATCGCAAAGCCAATCACTAGAAGTCTGTGGGATTAATCTCGAATTTCCCTGTTTTCCGCACGGTCAGCTGTACGTACATTGTTCATCAAATCGCTCTCTACTGATTCCATTCAAATAAATCACATTGAAAATTTAAATATTTGTGTTGTATTATTACTCTAATGTTTGTCTGAAGGCTTAAAATTGGGGCGAGGCGAAGTTCGTCGGGTCCGCTAGTATAAATATATATTCGCCTTAACACACATATAAAAACTAAGAAAAAACTTTACTTGCCAGATTGAAGTGTTATAAAATTGATGCCAGATTAAAGTTTAAAATAAATTTATTGGCGAGATTAAATCGTCAAAACCTAACTAACTCTACATTAAAAATCGTCAATCGTCATTTTGGTAAATTCATCGAAAAAAATCGTCAAAATGGCGAAAAATAGTCACATCTAACATCCCTGGTTGCAGGTCCAAGCGGAACTTGTTGCACACGTATCATTACCGTAGTTGTTCTCTTAAAATGCGTAGGTTTTTGCAGGGTTGTAAACTATTTCTAATCAAAAAACGACCTGCTTCTTAAAGCTACTCACGTAAAATGTTAAAATAAAAACTAACTGCCAGGCCCACGATGTCTATAAGAACATTTCTTTCGCATATTTAAATTAAAAACAATAATAAAAAACTAAAATTTTGTTTTTGTTTTCAATACAAATATACGAAAGAAATTTTCTTGTCGACATTGTGGGCCTGGGCCTTAATTATTAATATTTTTTTTGCTTTTTCGCAAGAATGCAACTTTTGAAGTGACCACCATAAATGAAATACTAAAGAAGTAAGTTTTATTAATTACACTAGCCAACAAGGTTTTGAACTGGAGTAACCAAATATTTTTCATAGGGTAATTCGGTGGGCTGAATTCGAATCTGTAATTGATTTTTCGCTATCACGTCAGGTTTTCGAGATACCAAAAAAATGTTTTTATTCGTTTTTTACATTAAAAATCACCGGTTAACGGTTAACCGAATGAACACTCTATTGCTTAGCTTTATAACTGTTGGATATCAAAATTTTGCTTACTATGTATCTTTGTTTCTGTTGGGTTTTTTGTTTGTTTTTGAATCTGAACAATGATTTACAAAAGCAAATTGCTTGTGGTCTTTGTAGGAGTTGTACTTGTTGATGTACTGGCATTATCTGTAATGAATTCGCCTTGCAATAGATATTGAAAATCACTTTAACCCACATTAATCCATTTTTTAAATTTCAGTTTTTTTTAATAAAAAAAAAGTTTTGTTTATTTACTTTTTGTTGAGTGTAACTTCAGTGCTTCCACCATTTTTAAATTTCAAAAATATTTTCTTAAATAATTCTAGAAATCAGTGTCATATTTATTGGTGAATTTAGCATTAAAGCCAAATTTTTCTTTTAAATATACTTCATAATTAAAACGCAACATATTTTTGTCAATTTATATTGGCAACAATTTTTCATTAAATTTTACATTTTTTAATAAATTTCAACAAAAAAACTTTTTTTTGTTGACAAAATATGTCCTGATATTTAACCAAATTTTATAAATTGTGGCAAGGCTGTGTAAAATATGTTACTATGTATGTATGTGAATTCATATGGGCATGTTTTTCATTCATTCATTCATTCATTTAGCTCTGTTATTTAATTTATAACGGCAGACGTTCAGTAACCTGGCAAACAAAAAAGGGATTTAAGTCGTTCGCTTTATATTTAAGTCACAGGGTGTGTGTAAAACGGTAGCAAAGTACTCATGGTAGTAAAATTTTGACACTATTGAGGTGAATAAAATTTCACTAGCCCTGGGGGCTAGTATACAAATTTGACATTAGTGTAGAAGTTTTTGACAACCACAAAATTATTTTTTTTAATCAAATTTGCTTAAACAAAATAAAAAATAATATGAAAGCAGGACCAGCGGCAAGAAAAATTAAAAAGAATTATACAAGATGTAAGTATTTACATATGTATAATAGAGCGACTCACCAAAAAAGTGCTCGATGTACCCTCCTTAAAATGAACCTTGGACTTTTTTAAGGTGACATTTTAAATATTTCGGCTCCAGCTTTGTTCTCTCGTGAGCTGGACCAGTTTGAAAAGGGTATGTTTTTGCATGTTTTGTTAATTTGAGAATCTGTTTTCTTGCCAAAATATACCAATTGCATATCATAAGAAAGGTTTTTTTAAGGCGCGTCCAACTGCATGGACGATCATTCATGTCCTTTTTATAAGGATTTTCTGTAAAAAAACGGTTTTTGAATTTTTTGTTCGGGGTTGTTGTAATAAAAATGCCAAATTAACATATTTTAATCTTTAGTGGATTTAATTAAATACGTGTCTCAGCTTTTTTTGAAATTCGTGCTAGTTCGCGTTTTGACAAAAATGCAATGGGGTGGTAACCCTTCGTTTTAAATAGGGCAATATGGGCACGGTGTAAAATGCATCTAATTTGCAAAAATTCCATATTATTTACAAACAAAGATGATGTACTTGGCAAAAGAAAAAGTTTGATACCCATATTGCCCTATTTGAAATGAAGGGTTACCACCCCATTGCATTTTTGTATATATGTTATATATGTATATGTTGGCAAGGAAACAGATTCTCAAATTAACAAAACATGCAAAAATATACCCTTTTTCAAACTGGTCCAGCTCACGAGAGGTCAAGGCTGGAGCCGAAATATTTAAAATGTCATCTTAAAAAAGTCCAAGGTTCATTTTTAGGAGAGTACATCGAGCACGAATTTTGCTTCCATACAACTTGAGTCGCTCTAATGTATAAGCTTTTTTGCCCACACTTTTTGTAAAAATTGTTAATATATCAGAACGAATTCATCAAATACATAGTTGGGACGATATCATTTCCAACAGAATTGAAATGATTATTAGTAAACATTTGATTAATTTATTAATTTTCACAAAACTACTACTTATTGTTTTTTCTTTATATCAAAATTTTACGTTGTCAAAAATGATATAATTTCACACAGCACAAATATGAAAATTGTCTACCACAAACAAATTTGATTTCACCATAGATAGAACTTTGCTACCGTTTCACACACACCCACAATTAAAGAAAAGTAAAAAATTTAATATACAGTTTAATAAGAGATATGAAATTTTTTCCACCCTATAAAATGACAATTTTAGATTTTTATTAAAAAAAATTGCATTTTTTAACTGGCTTTTCTAATCAACTTTCAATATTAAAATTTTTTTTGTCAATAGTCCTATTCCTTTGGGGAAGCTTTAATGATCTAGATACTACCAGAAAAAAAGAACATATGAAAAAACTTTTGATATTTTAATCAGGATGAAGTTCATTGAATTTAGTTTTCATTAAATTATTTAAATGTATGAAGAAATTAATTTTACAACATAAAATTAATTAAAATTTATTGATAATTTTTCATTCTTGACTGAACTGGGAATCGAACGCAGTTTTTGACGGACAGGTTGCCCTGAAGTTTCGATTGTAACCACACAATCTCTTCAGAGGAGTTTGCCGTTTACCACTCAACGCCATTGACGACGGCTGGATGTCAATAGGCAAACATCAATGTTTATACCAAATGGTATTTGAACTTAAGAAGATCGATATTTGTTTTTTGAATGATTATCTATTTTAATTGATTTAAATATTCTTTCTTACTTCTGTTTTCTCGCACTTTTTGTCAATAATTCTTCTTGAAGTCCAAAGTACATTTTTCTGTTTTTCATGTTTTGTTTTCTTTTTCTTGTTGATCTTTTTGAACACAACTTAAAGGTCAAATGAAAACATAGAGCTTGTGTCTTAGCTGTTAATACTGGTATTGTGGTTAATTTATTGAACTGTTTATGGTTTTTAATCCAAATATTGATATTTTAATCAGTTCATTGAATTGGATTTTCATTAAATTATTTTGGTGAAAACAGGAATTTTACAACATGAAATAAATTATAATTTATTGATAATTCTTGACTGAATGAAAATTAAATTGAAATAAAAATACTTTAAATAAGAACAATTTTGATTTTAAGTTGAACTGTTAATTTTTGATATTCTTTAATTAGGTTTGAGTTCATCAAATTTAATTTTCATTAAATTATTTTCACTGAGGGAAGGAATTTTACAACTTGGAATTTTTATTAAAATTTATTGATAATTTTTCCTGGCTGAGCTGGGATTTGAACCCGGGTTGATATTTACATGTTTCAAGAAACACCACTTTCTATAATCAGAAGATCTTTGTGTTCTACCCACTACACCACTGTGGTGCCCGTTAGCCAACAGTCAATCATCAATCTTTAACCAGTAGTACTGGTGGTTCGAAATTTGCTGTTATTATTTCAAATTACATGTTGTTCTTAGAAATAGCTATGACACAAGCACTAACGTGAGCTTAGTTCCCGTTGTATTACCATGCCGAAACATCTCCCAAGGGCCCTATGTTACCTGGCTACAAATATTCTCACTCAGCCAGCCAGTCGATTCAGTGAAAGAGTGGATCCTGTTTAATTCAATATTAGAGAAACAAGTTTTGACTCCTTCGACCAAACGGTCTGTCTTAGATGTTTCTTTGCCCCTTTCTCTTCCTCGTCGCCGCAACTTTTACATAGGTCATTGTAAGGGAGCCCTAGCTTTTGGGCGTGCCTCCCAATGGGCCGGTGACCAGTTATAACAACGATAAGGTTTCTAACGCGATGTCTGGACAGCTGTAATGTCTGCATAGTCCTTTCTTCATCTGTGATGGGCCAGATTTTTCCTACAGGTGGTTTCATCAAGCCATCTCTGACCGGCAATAATATGAAACTTGTGTGCAATAAGTTGCTTACACATATATCATATGTTGAATCGCTTTAATTCAAAGTGGTGCCTGCATGCACCAACGAGTCCGACATGCAGTTTCCATGTATATCACTGTGTCTTGGGACCCACTAAAAGGTAACCACTGAATATCCCGCTATCTTCTCCAGAGAAATACCACATTCTTGGACAATGTTCGATATGATGAACACATTCACCAGGGATCTGATGGACACCTTGCTATCAGTAATAATGTGTAAATCCCTGCCAGATATTTCACCACTGACACTGCAGTGATCCTGCAGCCTAATAGAAATACTCCAGTTAAGCCGTTCGGGGAATATGCTAGAGCCGACACCGCACAGTGTTTTAGATCCATCCGTGAGTATCTGATTCAAATTCACGGCAATTGGTTTGGGCCTCATAGTGAACCATATTATCCAAAATGTGTGACATAATCAACATTCATGTGCCAATTTAACTCAAACCCAAAATGTCGCCAAAATGTCTGGTGGTAAACAGTTCAAGATCGTAAACAATGCCGTAGAGGGGATTGATCTAATAGCACCAATTACCATTTTCGCCACCATTCACATTGTACGTTCAAACTTAGTTTGATGACGCTTTACCTTATCGCCGGCCACCAAACAGCTGCCCCGTAGAATAGAATGGGTTTAATGACACATTCATGTAGCCAGTATACATTCCTCGGATTGATTCCCCTGTTTTGGCTAATAACCTTTTTGCAGCAATATAATGCAGTTGCTGCCTTAGTTTGCATATTTCTTACTGTTGGTGTTCATGGAAATGGTGTTCATCTTCTAGTTCAATTTACTGTCCAATATAAGCTCAAGATACTTGGCACTGTCGGACAGTATTTTAATCATTTTTTCACCGAGTTTTTTTAAAATTAAAAATTGTTTTTGCTATCTTATCTCGACTTAAGATGTTTTATCAAAATGCCACAGATATGAATATACAAATTTAATAGTTTGTTTGTTCCCTATAAACTCCTAAACTACTGAGCCGATTTCCTAAAACTAACACAATCATTTCCTGATTACGCCGCGCAATAAACATTTGCCAGAAATATTTAGAAATTTACAAGAGGGCATGGCACACGGTACTTTGTTCCATATACAAAAATAAGGTGAAACAACGTTTTTCCAATGTTTAAAAAAATTACTGTACTGTATTCTTATCTAAATAATTTACATGTAGGAAGAACCTTTTTTATGTTAAATGAGTTTTGCCGCGTCTAAAGGTCGCTAAACTTGTCCCAACCAGTGGTCGAAAATAAACAGTACATTATTTAACGTTCGGCTCACACAGCCAGGAACGATATTTTGTATTCCCAAAAATTGAAATTACTTTTTGAGAAAAATATAACTTAATTCATTTACTAGGAAACAAATTAATAAAAATTTATTTTAAAGAAGTACTACAAGTTTTAAGTTAGTATTTGGTAAAAAAGATATTTTTCTTTGATATAAGCCCACATTTTATTTAAAGTATGTATTAGTAACGCTCTGGATGTTTCTTAAAAAAGTGTTGCCGTAACTTAATAATAAAAAAGTAAAAAAAAACTTTTGATAGACAAATAAAAAAACTGAGTGAATACGTTTTAAAATTTTCTCAGCCGCACAGAGGAGTATTTGGCCTGAAAAGCTGGCCAAAAATACAAAACTGAATTTTAAGAAATCTTAAGAACTAAGTGCGCAGCTCGACAGATATTTTACATTATATTGTAAATTTTGAAGACTTTTAGATGCGATTTGTAGCTCTGAGACCCTGCTAAAGTCAGGAAAGTGAAGAAAATTATATGAGATTTAAATGTTTTTTCGATTTCTGGATGTTTATATGATATTTTTTGCGGCTAAACGAATAAAGGTTTAACAAAGATTTTTGGTTTGATCAAAAGTTATTTAAAACAGCAAAAAAAATTTAAAATATGTTGAATATTCATGTTGGAACAATTCGTTCAAAAGCTAAAAAAAACAAATTATACACTTTTTTTGCAAAAAAAGGAAAAGAAGAGGTTTTTAAAGGTGAGGTTAGCATGTCTACGAATTATGTTTGATACCACAATAAAATTTTGAATCTCTTATTTTAGAATCCAAAAATAAAGTGTGCGCAAGTTTGCGCCATTATTTTTGACGATTTTTTTAAATTTTCACATTTCTTCTATTTTGCTCGTATACCTTTATATCGTCATAAACTTTTATGTATTTTGAATTATTGATTTCAACTGTTATTCACATCACTTTTAACACTTCACAATATTAATACCTGCCTATATGTATTTATAAATTGTAAAAATTCTTAATTATCCAAAATAGTTTTAAGGGAATGTCCCTCACATCCCCATAAAAGATATTTTTATATACCTGCTTTAAAAAACAAAAATAAGATTACAAAAAATAAATATATTGTTACATTAAAAATACATGGGCACCCAGGTATCAGGCTACCATCCAATTAAGGCATAAAAGCATGCGCTTGAAAATACTTATAAAGGGTTATTGCACCCATTTTTTATCAAAACCGTTTTGTAACTTCGAGAGTCAACATGGAACAAGTTTACACAAGATTACAGCTATTCCAAATAGTGAAAAAATCTAATGCTGGAACCATGGACGAGAAATTGGATTTTTTGGTCAGAAAATTGAGCGAAATTTTAAAATGTCAAGGGGATGGGGACATATTAGCATTGAAGCAGTGTTTGAAAAATTGTTTCAAAAGATATTGGCTTTCGGCACAACGAAAAGAGGACCGCTTTTTAAGCACATACGCTAAATGGCTGGAAGGAACTGTAACAATACCAGTATTTGGCAGTTCGTCTTCAGGGCGACCACGAAAAGAATTTAATGAAGCTAGTGATAGAACAAAGCGGAGAAAAACTGAAGAAGTTCGTCACCAATTAGCAACAGAGGAGATCACATTTGCTGCATCCATGAGTCAAAGAGCAGCGGGACATAATGATGCGGCTAAATTAATAATGGATATAACGAGATCCCTAAGAAAAGCAAGAATTTGCAAGCGATCATTAACAACTTCTAAAGTCAACCCTGTGAATAAACTTTCAGCGGAACGAGCTTTAGCACTCTTTGTAAATGCAGAGCTCACGAAAAAGCAATATGAAATTTTATACAATGCCAATAAAAATGTGTATCCATGTTACTCGTTACTAAAAAATGCAAAAAAAAAATTGTTATCCCAATGAAGATGTCATAACCGTTACTGAAACATTAGCGGAAGTGAAGCTCCAAGCTCTCCTCGACCATACAGCAACACGTTTATGTATATACCTTGAAGAGGTTTTTCAGCAGTTAGACTATGAAGAGCTAAATTTCTTGGAACTTATAACCAAATGGGGCTGTGACGGCTCGCACCAATCATGTAATAAGCAGAAATTCGAAAACGAAGATGTTAGTGACGCTAATATATTCCAAAGCAGTTGTGTACCAATTAAACTAATCACAAATACTAATGGAAAAACTAAAACGATATGGCGAAATCAAACACCATCCTCAACTAGGCTGTGTAGACCAATCCGCATCCGTTTTGTGCAGGCAACAACTGACATCACGAAGCAAGAAATAGGACACATAAATAATCAAATTGAATTTTTAAAGAAAAGCGAAGTACCGTGTAGTGGAAAAATTGCACAAATTAAACACACGATGGTAATGACAATGGTCGACGGAAAAGTATGCAATGCTGCAACGGACACAAAATCGACAATGAGGTGTTACATTTGCGGTCAAACTTCGAAAGATTTTAACATGTTGCAGAAGAATGTTCGTATGAACTGTGATGCCTTGAGTTTTGGACTATCAACTTTACATACACGCATACGCTTTTTAGAATCGATACTTCATCTATCATATAAACTGCCAATTAAAAAGTGGCAAGCAAGGAGCGATGAAGATAAAGCAATTGTTAAAGAGAGGAAGATATTCATCCAAAAAAGACTTAAAGACGAGATAGGAATACTTGTACAAGTTCCAAAACCAGGATACGGTAGCACTAATGATGGCAACACATCAAGAAGATTTTCTTCGGACCCAACAACTGCATCGAAAATCACTGGAATAAATGAAGAATTAATCAACCGCCTGAAAATAATATTGGAAGCAATAAGTAGCGGACACCGAACTAATATTGAGAAATTTGAGGAATATGCACATAAAACTGCCGAAATATATGTGCAACTTTACAACTGGCACCCCATGAGTCCTACGATGCACAAGATTCTTATTCATGGCGGTAGTGTTATAAAGCAAGCAATCTTGCCAATTGGACAATTGTCAGAAGAAGCTGCCGAGGCCAGACATAAGCACTTACGATTATATCGCACGAATTATTCGAGGAAATTCAGCAGAAGCGATACAAATCGAGATGTCTTGAATAGGTTATTTCTGAGCAGTGACCCTTTTATAAGCTGCAGTACGCAAAGAGAACGGAATAATAAAAAAGCTTTTTCATCAGAAACCATCACACTTCTTCTTCCTGACACCGATGATGCAGCTAATAAGCATACAAAAAAATTAGTAAGGAATTTTTATTAGTTTAACTTTTCGTTTATAAAGTATTAAATAATATAAAATAAATATAATAAGCCTTTTTTCATAAAAAAATACTGTTTTATAAGAGCCTTACAATGATGGCTGCGAGTGTTAAACGGCAAGCCCTTTGAGGAGATTGAGTGGTTGCAATCGAAACATGTCAGGGTAACCTGTCCGTAAGAACGCCTGGGTTCGAGCCCAGATTGAGTCAAGAATGAAAAATTATCAGTAAATTTTAATTAATTTTCATGTTGTAAAATTCCTTTCTTCATAAAAATAATTTAATGAAAATTAAATTTGATGAACTTAAGCCTAATTAAAAATATTAAAAATTTGGATTAAAAACCATAAATAGTTCAACAAAATAACCTCAATACTAATTACTGTAAATCATATGTATGTATGTATGTACATACAGTCTGTCAAGAATGAGTTTAAACCTTTAAAATCAACATTTGTTAATTGAGTTTTGCGATTTATACCAACTTTTATTCCTTAGGAATGTGGCTTTTAGAAAAATCTTAAAAATTTAAACTTTTTGGTTCTTAAATTTTTTTTATTGCATTTTGAAAACCAAAAATTTTACGCATTTTGCATGTAAATTTTTTTTTTTCGCCATTAAATTTTTAATTACTCCAAAATAGTAATAGATATAAAATAAATATGTATGGTTAGTTTAAGCAGAATTTTCCGGTGCATCTTCTGATCCTCCTGCTTTTAAAATCGGAGAACACGTTTTCAAGTTATGGCAAAATATATAAGGCAACCCAACGATTTAAGGGGTGAAGTATGCCACGCCTTTAAAAGAAAATCCTTACGTACTAGTGAAAAACGGAAAACAGATTTGAATTAAGGGCATCAAAATCCCTATAGTCCACATTTTTTTATTTCTAGGGTAAAGAAAAATTTTTTGGTTGAGCAGTGTAATTTTTTCAAAATCTGCCACTAGACTTTTTATATCATACTACACCTAAAACTATCAAAAAACTAAAACTTTTAATTCAAAAAACACGTTTAATAATTTTGGCCAGCTTTTCAGGCCAAATACTCCTCTGTGTGCCGTGTAATAAACCAAGTGTATGCCATTAGAATCAAAAGAGTAACTAACCACATTTAAGTTCTAACTTAGGGTTATATGATCTTTTTTAGAGGCATAAAACGCATTCGTTATTTTTTATAATTTTGTACTTAAGAATAAAAGCTATAAATATTTTTCTGTACGATAAAATTATGCTGTTTTCTTTGTACTGTGTTTAAAAATTAACGTTCTAAAGAAATTAACTTCAAGAAAATATCTACCGTTACTAAACATTATTATGTAGCCGTAAAAAAATCAACCTGTATTTTTTGGCAAAGAATATGAAAATCGTCAAAATTTACTTTAAATTTAAAAAAAAAAACTGAGAGCACCGTTTAATTTTTTTTTAAAGAAAAAACAAAATTTTACAGGACAGCCATTTTTATACTTTTCTCTGCATTCGCTTGCAATATCAAAATGAAAATATACATTCAATTTTTGGAGCAACGAAATGGAATTCGCCTACAATATTTTGCATCAAAAACTCAATTTCAAAAAAATTGTCATATACGATAATTTCGCACAAAGGAGTCGATATGCTCCGTTGCCCTGACTATTGATGTAAAGAAAAAAATTTACCACATTTTGGGTTTAAGTGTAATTTTTTGTGCTTTACCAATTCAGCTTTATTTTGTCGGATATTATGTACTGATAACCAACATGCTTGTATCTAATTTAAAAACTTTTGCCCTTGCTGTTCCCCATATTTTTGATAAGTTGGGTCTTCTTTCTTCGTCTTAATTCCTAATACATAATAACTTAATTTTGTTTGTTGTTAATTGCCAAAGATTTATTTAAAATTTGTATAATAGTTTAATATGTACAAGTGAATTTTAATATACATATGTATGTGTATGGACAGTTCCAGCGAAAAGTCTACTTTTCGTAGTGTAACGCCAGAAATAATTTCAATTGTTTCTCAAAAAATTGTATATGTAAAGTAAGTATATTTTGGTGTAAGGCGCAATTAGCTCTACATTAAGTTATAAAAGGGATAACGGTTGAACAACATGGTCCTAAAATCCAACCTTATTTGCATTCCGGCGTTACATTAAAAAAAGGAGACTTTTCGCTGAAAATGCCCTTGTGTACTTTAAATCGAGCAAAGATTTTTCAATAAGATAGCTTGGAAAATAAATCTATATAAGTCCAAAGCTATTAAAAAAGGTTTTATACAAAACGTCTTGCTCGATTCGCAGCTTTATTCAGTTTTGGAATGCCAGTCAAAATCCACCTCCGTTTTTTTAACGTCACGCCATTGCATATTTTTCCTTATAACTGCAAATCCTTAGCGGCGATTGCTGTATTTTTTTTTCTGAATATAGTGCTACTTCATTACTTTGTAAAGGGTGGTTAAAGGGCCGATGTTGATTTTGAATAAAACACAAACTATTTAGGAAATTATTGTAATTTAATTTTATTATGATATATTGGTATTATTCAATTATGTATGGCGGCACACCTCCATCCGATGGTCCAAATTTTCGATGACCCTGAGGCATAATGGAGGTTCTATGCCGTTAATGTGCCGAATTATCTCATCCTTTAGCTCTTGAATTGTTGCTGGCTTATCGACGTACACCTTTTCTTTCAAATAACCCCAAAGAAAAAAGTCCAACGGTGTCAAATCACATGATCTTGGCGGCCAATTGACATCGCCATTACGTGAGATAATACGGCCATTGAATTTGTTGCGCAAAAGAGCCATTGTTTCGTTAGCTGTGTGGCAAGTGGCACCGTCCTGCTGAAACCACATATCGTCCACATCCATATCTTCCAATTCGGGCCATAAAAAGTTCGTTATCATCTCACGATAGCGAACACCATTCACAGTAACTGCCTGACCGGCCTCATTTTGGAAAAAATACGGCCCGATGATGCCGCCAGCCCATAAACCGCACCAAACAGTCACTCTTTGTGGGTGCATTGGTTTTTCGACAATCACTCTTGGATTCTCATTCGCCCAAATGCGGCAATTCTGTTTATTGACGAATCCACTGAGGTGAAAATGTGCCTCATCACTGAAGATGATTTTCTTCGAAAATTGATCATCCACTGTTGCCATTTCTTGCCACCATTCTGCCCATTCACGACGTTTGGAATGGTCAAGAGGCTTTAGTTCTTGAGCCAATTGCACCTTGTAAGCGTGTAAATGCAAGTCTTTATACATAATGTTCATCAACGACGAGCGTGAGAGGTGCAATTGTTGGGCACGACGACGAGTTGAGGTGGACGGCTCTTCAGCCACACTATCGCGAACAGCAGCAATATTTCCTGCAGTACGAGCTGTACGAGCATGCACTGGTGTTCTCACATCTTCTACAGACCCGGTTTGCTCGAATTTTTCCACGATTTTTGCGATTGTACGCACATTTGGACGATCAAATTGACCAAAAAAATCACGAAGTGCACGATATGCATTTTGATTTGAACGCCCATTTTCATAATAAGTCTGGATAACTTTAACACGTTGTTGGATTGTGTATCTCTCCATGAAATAGAGAAATGTCAAATAAAATTCGGAAAAAAAATTTGGCGTTTAGGTGTGGTTCACATTCAACATCGGCAATTACAATTTAACCACCCTTTATATATAAAAACCCTTTTTACAAATTTGACTTCTTCATTTTATTTTTTTTACATTTTGTGGTACAAATATCACGAGACGTCAAAATGGAAATGCCCATATATATACATTGCTGTTGTGTTAATAATTAACCAATGAAAAAATATATTTTTTTTTAGGTTTTAGTACCAATAGTGTCAAAAAAGTACAATTTTTTAATGAATTTTAAAAATAAATTTATTATACCTGCGCAATACACTTGTTTTCTTTAAACACAACCCGAAAGATATGCTACATTTTTTACTCATTTCGCCTTGAAAAATAATACCATACATTGTATAGCAGGCGTATACTTGTTATTTTAGTTAGATGATATCGTATATTACGCATACATAATATGCAAAACAAATGCGATTACAAAATTAAAATAAAAAATTACAAAAATAAGTTTAAATAATAATAATTAATGTCCGACCGAACGTTCGGGTTCGGTTACGCAGTTCGGCAAAGTTTTAACCGAACTTTTTTATGAAATAACATATTTATTATCAGAGACTAAAATGCTTTTTTTGCTTTTTTGGTTTTTTTTTAGCTGTTTTTATAAAACCTGCTGTTTTTGCTTCTTTTACAATGGTGTTGCTTTTTTGGATTTTTTTGTTTAAACTTAACATTTTTGTATTAAAAACTTCGTATGTTACTACCAAGGCGAATTCCTCTATAGAAATGAATTCGCCTTCGTTACTAACTTTTTGCAACTCTGTTTTTATTTTAAAAACAATGAACTGAAATCATAGTAGGCTGTTTAAATTAGAAATAATGAAAAAAAAGTTTAAAATATGCCGAAAAAGAAAAGTAGTAGAAATTTATTATTAAAAGTGGGAAACACCAATTGGCGTCTTCTAAGCAAGAGAACCATCCACAGAAACTAATTACGGAATATCCAGTGACTCCAACTGCCACAACATTTCAAAAAGATCTTTGTAAAGCATTGTTAGAATCCAATATACAAATAAAAAAAGTTAGTTCTCCCAGTTTCAAAAATTTCATTGAGAAATTTTCTCAAATGTCGGTTCCGTCTGAAACTTGCATTCGCCAGAAATACATACCAGGATTGTATAGGGAATCTATAGAAAAAAATGCGTCAAGCAGCCAAAGACAAATATATGTATATGGATTTCTATAGATGAAACTACGGACAGCGAACAGAGATATGTTGCAAATTTTATTTTTGGATTCTTAGAAGAATTGAACGACAATAAATCTTTTTTATTGAACATGGAAAATTTTTTCTCTTACCATTCCTTAGATATACAAAATCTATTTTGTGCCACACGCTTTGATAGCAAAAACCAGTTAGATATATCGACACTATAAACTGTAAGATACGAGATTATTTTTTAATAAATTCAATTGTTTTGAACTATTTGCGCAAGAATATTTTGAATTTTAGAAAAATAAATATTTTATGTTATTAAAATACTTTTAATTTTAAAATTATGGAAATTATTTTTGTTTTGTAAACAAAAAATAAGACAGGCGGTTGGACAATTCTTGCTAATAAAAATTTCACTATCAGACATTTTCAAAAAGTAGTAACAATTTTTGAAAATATTATTAAGAAAATAATTTCAGCATAAGACAGTACCGTTCATTTCAGAGTATTCCTAAATTGATATTAATTGGATGTGTTTGCTGGGATTATGCTTTATAGTTTCGCAATATTGTAAACACAAAATATTTGTAAAACGAAAAAACAAAAATTATTAAAACAAAGTCTGTAGCCAGAGAGAAACATTATGGAACAGATGTTAAAGTCATATACATATTTGCAAATATTTGTCTTATTAGACGAACAACTTTTTGCCACATGTATTTTCTGTTTGAATTTTTGCTTTTCAATATTAAAGATTCGGCACAGCGAAATATGCTTCTCAGCAAAGTTTTATTTTATTTGTAAGTCTTTTATCAGAACTTGTATGCATATCAATAGAAATCTATTGATAAATGACCGTATAAGTCGACATTGACTCTAACAAGTTAAAAAGTTAAAAGTTTCTGGATAACTGCTATTTACGGTCCCTGCTTAATATCTAAAATTTCTTATTGTGAATAGTTTAAAACAAGTAAGAAAGTAGAGTTGGTCAAGCTCGACCATATGATACCCTACACTACAGTATTTAAAAACACATTTGCTTATGCCTATGTGTCAATGTATATATGGATCTATCTATGTATTAAATTTCATTAAAATCGGTTTGAAAGATTTGGAGCGGCAGAAATTGTCCCCTATATCCCCTTGTGGTCCTATTTTTTTATAAGTGCATAGCCTATGTGTCCATGTAAATATGGATCTATCAATGTTTTATTTTTATGTTTTCATTGTAATCGGTTTTGCCTCCGAACTCCCCTCGTGGTCCTACGATTATGCCCATTTTCAATAGGCTTGGTCCTTGTGCAAATAAGAACCAGCATGCCAAATTTTATCAAATCATCTCCAAAATTGCTACCTGTACTTTGCGCACAAAGTTACATGGACAGCCAGACAGCCAGCCAGCCGTTAGATCGACTCAGAAAGTGATTCTGTATCGGTATACTTTACGGTGGGTCCAGGACCCATATTTTAAGGTGTTACACACATCAGCACAAATGCATAATACCCTCTCCACTATTGTGGTGTGTGTATAAAAATAGTACTTTTCATAAAACTTTTCTGAAATAAAAAATAGCAAATTTCCTTAAAATATTGAAAGTGATTTTCGAGATAAGTGCGATGATCTAATTTTTAGGAAGAATAAAAAGCAAAAAAAAAATTGTGCCCGCAAACCATCTTGTTATGTTTGTATTTAGATTAAATGTGGTTACCAGAACCATAACTTTTACTAGGGCTGGCAGTGTCTTCAACACATTCGGAATGCAGAGTTATGTAAGGTAGTTCAATAAGAAGTTTTTTCAATCTGTTGTCTTTGTCGTTTTCGAGATTTGTGTCTCAAATCGTACATTCCTTGAAATTTGCGACTAATTATGTTCAAAGACTTTTATCTACCAAATATAGCGTCAGACATTGTAGCGGTGACTTTTATAACGGATTTTGTGGTATCTTCGAAGTAACTTAAAATTTGATTTTTATTCTCACAAAAATTATAAAAAATAAGCAAAAAAAATCTTAAAACGTTAAATTCTATATATATAAAATAGGATGTATGTATGTAACGTATGGACTCCAAAACGGCTGGGCCGATTTTTATAAAATTTTCAAGGAATCTTCAGAATATTCAGGCGAGTGACACTGTGAAGTCTGATTTTTTATTTTCGGTCTGCGGGCGGAGGGGCGTGGCAAAATCCAATATGTATATAAAAATAATGTAAAAAATGTATAGTAATTCATAAAATGAGAACGGCTGGGCTTATTTCTGTAAGATCCCTTCGGAAAAGTCGGAAAATTGGAAAATCCGAAAATCGAGTCTTTGTATGAAATTTTGTGTGAAATTATTCCTTAATGGCTTTCCAAATTCAAACAATAGAAAGTTCTTAGTGCAAATCATGGAGAATAGAAAATTGATTTTTTTGGAACGAAATTTTGTGTTAAATTATTCCTTAATGGCTTTCCAAATGAAAAAAATAGAAAGTTCTCAGCCAAAACCCGATAGATGGTGTTATACGTTGACTTACTGAGCTACCTAAATAAGAGCGGAAGCGTTTTTTTGTATGTCAAAACTTTTCATTTGCATACAATTTATACGAAACAAACCATTAGAATGCGAATTAGAAACCACCCGGCTGATAAATTTTATTTAACAGATCGCTATGTCGGTTTGTTTTATTGAAATTGTATTTAAATAAAATTTTCATGTTTAAAAAAACGCTTGCCGCTTTTGTTTAGGTTGTTCAGTTAGACTTTGAGCAATCTGACAGCAGTCATTTTGGCATTTAAAATTGGGGCGAGGCGAAGTTCGCCGGGTCCGCTAGTACATACATAATCGTTCAATGCGTGTATGCATCTGTCAAAAAGAAGTATTGAAAAGTTACACAGCTAACGCGTAGAATCCCTATACATGTAGAAAGCATGAAGTAGGATTACTTTCTACTTTAGTATGCGTCTTAGAAAAAGATCAAAAAAGTAACAAAGAACTCGTGGTGTTGACCTCCAACTTAAGAATTAAAAAAACTTGGTGGGAACTTCTCGTATCGAAAAGATGTGAAACAAAATATTCCATCGTTTCTTGAAAAGTCAGAAAAAAGTGTGTCTGTAACTTATGTCGAAAACTATCAAGAGATATTACGTCGTAACGTTATAAATTTAATAATATTCCACTCGAAGCCGATGTGAAATTGGAGACATTGAGAACGCCAGTAACACAAATCGTTGACGGCTACCAAAAATTTACTAAACAATCGTCGGCTATACCAAATAATGTAAAGTGCGACTTTAATGTTTGTTGTTTACAAAATGGCTTTGAAAAAATTTTTATATTTTTCAAACATTTTAAAAGATAATAATTAAACAATGAAAAAATCTACCAAGAACAAAATACTTAACTCATCCGTGCTATTATTCATTGCAATTTTAATATATTTTTAGTGTTGAAATATTTTTTCACCGCAATTTTATTCGCGATTTTATTTAACAGTTCAAAGTGGGAAGTTTCTCCAAACATTTAACAGACACACTTTTTCTGTAATGTGGCGAGTAATTTTCCCTTACCTGACAGCTTCAACTCGCCAAAAATGTAACAGACGCAGTAAAGTGAGAAAAGCAGTTGTTTCTTTATATTTATGGCATTTTTGTTTTATTTCTCACGTTTCAATCGAAAAAATTCTTGATGCGCGAGTTACAAAACATGGGAATTCTTTGATTTTATGCTTTGATTTTCAATGTGTTATTGCTTTTAGTTGCAATGCAAAGAAATAAGCATTGAAAGTTCAATTATTTGTTCAAAAAACCTATAAAAAAAAATATCGTGGTATCGCCAGAAAATATCAGCAGTACCGATAATATATCGGCAAACACTTTTTTTTTGTATTGTTAAGGAATTTTGTTTACCAGAACTGAAGGACAAGTAAATGTGTGATTGCAAAAAATTTGCATTCAATGAACAACATCAAATACACTTATTTATGTGCATGCAATCAAACTTTCTCAGCCACACACATTGGTGTTGTTTTAAAATTCATTCAAGTAATGCACAGCGTATTGGCTTTGCCATTCATACCATGTTAAGTTTCGTTCGTCAATTACTGATTTGGTAAAAAACATATACAAAGAAAAATACACAAAAATCATTGCTCTGATGCCTATTCAGCAGTTGCTATGTATGTAGTACGTATTAAGGTGCATATGCTGGATTCGAAAGAAACACAAATTGAAATGTAACTAAACGCACATAGGTACAAATGGGGGGGGGGTGCTTTAAAACCATGGTAAATAAGGCCATGATGGCATTATTGCTCAATTGAATGGGAGATAAAGCCATAATGGCCTTATTGCCCAATCATTGAGAGGTAAGGTCATATTTAAAATTTTGCGAAATGGGAGATATAGCCATATTTTTTTCGCAAATGAGAAAATTGTTATGCATGGTCTTAACGTTCTGTAAAAGGGAAAATCCTAAGTTATCATTAAAAAACATTTTTTTTATTTTTGTGGCGCACGCAGGAAAACTTTATTCAGCGAAGCAACCTGCCGCATCCTACTGGAGGAAAAAACCCATAAGCACGGACGCAGGCCGTAGCGATTTCAATACTTAACTTTAGTGTCTCCGGAACTGAAATGAGAGATAAAGCCATTTTCTAATACTGCTTATGTGAGCTAAGGCCATGATGCCTTTATCTCCCATTCAAATGAAAAAAAAAAACAAAAAAGTTAATGAAAAGTCACCCAAAAATATTATATGAAAAATAGCCCATTTTTTCGGGCCATTTTACATTTTTAAACTTTCGTCAAAATCTTACATAGTATTTGTCTAAATCATTCATTATTACTATACGTCGAATACCTAAATGTTATTAATAAAAATAACGGGACATATTGCAAAAAGGTGGCATGTCATAACGTCCAGTGTCATAGTGTCCGTGGACAAACTCGAAAGCATAGCTTACAAACTCGAAGCATAGCCGGCCTTTGGCCGTGCGCAAGTATTTTCGCCTCTTTGATAAAACAAGTACCGGCTTTTATAACTAAAGCTTCTCTGCACAGCCTCCTCTATGGTATAACAAATACTGGCTTCGCTAGCTAAAGCTTATCTGCGAAGTCGGCCTTCGTTCGGAAACAAGGCAGATTTTACAAACTTTACTTAGCGAAACCGGTACTTGTTATACCACAAAGGAAAAAATCTTTGCGCCCGCCCAAAGGCCGTCTGCGCAGAGAAGCTTTAGTTAGCGAAGCCGGTCGTTGTATATCATAGAGGAGAAAATCCTTGCCCCCGGCCGAAGGCCGGCTATGCAGAGAAGCTTCAGTTAGCGAAGCCAGTTTTTGTTATACCATAGAGTAGAAAATCCTTGCGCCCGGCCGAAGGCAGGCTATGCCAAGACACTTTTGTAAGCGCTGCCGGTATTTGTTACACCATAGGGGAGATATACAGTTATTAATTAATATTAACCTATTGAATAGTGCACAAAGTTTGGCGGAGGGCTCAAATAAGTATTACTGTACATACTGCCGCGCAGCTGTTCAAGATACAATGCAATTTTTTACATTAAACTTACATTTGTATGTTACTATATTTATATGAATAATAAAAATTGTGTTGCAAATTGGGTAATTTTTTTATTATTATTTTTTTTTTTTTTTTTTTTTTTTTTTTTTGGGAAAAAAATTGGTTTTTTTTTTTTTTTTGGGTAATTTTTCATTTTTATTTTGGCCCCTTTTTCGTTTCTTTTGGGCAAAATTTCATATATAACTTTTTGGGTAATTTTTCATGTTCTTTTGGGCGATTTTTCATTTATTTTTTGGGGCCATTTTTCTTTGGGCGATTTTTCCTACAGCCAATTGTGTTATTGCGTGCGCAACAATAAATGCAAACAAAGCACTTTCAATAAAAACTCACACATGCACAAATCAAATGTGTAAAACGATGTCAAAACTACCAACGTTGAACTTTGTTTTGCAGGAATAGAGTTTATGTTAAATTAAGCGTATGAGTAAATCAAGAAAAATAGTGATTTTTGCAGTTCTCTGATGTGTATTATTAATAATAATAAAATAGTTTTATATGAATTTGTTTTCAAATATTTTTCTATTAAATCTTTATGGCAACAAATAATAAAAACAAGTAAGAATGTATAGTCGGTCAAGCCCGACCATATGATTCCCTACACCACAGTATTAAAAAACACATCATACTTATATGTCCATATAAATATGGATTTATCTATGTTTATAAACTTCTTAAAAATCGGTAAGAAAGTTTGTGAGAGGCAGAAATTACCCCCTACCACCCCTTGTGGTCCTATTTTTGAAATACTGTATAGCTAATGTGTCCATATAGATATGGATCTATCTATGTTTTAAATTTCATTAAAATCGGTTTGATAGTTTCTGAGAGGAAGAAATTTCCCCCTATCTTCCCTGGTGCTCCTATTTTTATAAAAATGCGTAGCTAATGTGTCCGTACAAATATGGATCTATCTATGTTTTAAATACCATAAAAATCGGTTTTATGGTTTCTGAGAGGAAGAAATTTCCCCCTATCTTCCCTCGTAGTCTTGCGATTCGGCCCTTGGTCCTTGTGCCAAGAGAAACCTATGTCCAAAATTTTATTAAATTATATCCAAAATTGCGACCTGTACTTTGCGCACAAGGTTACATGAACAGCCAACCAGCCAGCCGGACGGACATCGTTAGTTCGACTCCGAAAATGATTCTGAGTCGATCGGTATACTTTAAGGTGGGTCTAGGATTAATATTTTACACACATCAGCACAAATGCATAATAACCTCTCCACTATTGTGGTGTGGGTATAATTAGTTTTAAGATCAAACAAAAAGTTGAGCTTCAAACGCAGCAGGTTTCTAAGGGAGATACGTAAAAGTTTCGCTTACCTTCTCGTTTACAGAAGGTTTGAATTTTATATGGATAGTTTCCACTTTAAAGCAATACATTTTTGATACAAAAAGTGCTGTGTTCAACGAATATAAAAATTTTGTAACAACAATTTTTTGTTGTTACAGTTGTTTGTTAATATTATACCTTAAAAACCTGATTCGCAGTAAGGGAATGGCGTTGCTTTTTATAAGTTATTTTTTTATACAATTTTTTAAGAGTTCATTTCATCAGTTCATCACTGTATGTTCTAATCCGTATTGCATAAATGTGCGCATACTTTTTAAAGTTTTCTTCGCAAAATAAGAAATTTTTTTATTGGAGATCTACGGATGAGTATTTTTTCGTACTGTCAGCAAATGGATATCCAGTATACGCTCCCTAATTTCTAAAAATAATTCCATTTAAAAGAGCCCAAACTATCAAGTGTCGAGTGTACCTTTGTTTTCTCAAGTTACAGCTACATATTTGATATATTTAAGCAAAAATAAATTTTTAAAAGTTACAAAAATATATTTCAGCAAAAATAACAAAAACTTTTAAACAAGTATGTCTTTTAAGAAAAACCAACCAAAAACCAAACTGTGAGTACTAAATTCCACACCTGTGCTTGCAACATTTTAAATTAAATTATTCATATTTAGCAAAACCACCTCTTTGTAGGTGTAAATACAAGTGAACGTTAATAAAAACACATTAACCAGAATAAAAATATTTATATACAAACATGGCGTTGGTCTCATGCAGAAAGGTACTAAATTGATTTTTTTAAGGATTCCAATACATTTTACACAAATAAACCTTGTAACAAAATTTAATGCAACAGTTTCAGAAATAATGGCATTATAAGCAACCGTTAGTTAGGTTAAGAAGGGTACACCTCCACTCGGAGACCAATGCGATCCATTGTGAATACAAGCAACCGTACAAGGAATAGTTAATTTTAAGGCATACAGATTCTATATTGTTTTACCTTTTCCTGTTAAGTTGCTATTATGTGACTTAAGGCATTTCTACATGAGACCAAAGATGTGTTTATATTCATTCATACTTGTGTAGAACAATCAAAAACCAACATCATATTGTCAGTGTTTTTTTTGTATTATTATTTTTTTTTTTTTTTTTGCTGTGCTGCTTCTTCTTTATGGTTTTTTCTTTTGCTTTTTTGGTGCTTAACTTAGTTTTTTTTACATTAGATTCTATTTTTGTGTTAAAAAGACCGCTGACATCAAAAAAAAAAAAAAACAGAAACCCAAGAACTGTGTTAATCACATTTATTTTCATCTGAATGAATGGCTGTACATTGTTGCATGCATTTTGCATTCCTTTTGAAAAATCTTTCAGAAAACATATACTTGATATGTTTCATGTCGCTGCACCATCAAAAGAATAATACAAATCTGACTTAATTGTTGAAAATACTGCTTCAAAGTCTAAGAAAATGTATATTTTACCATTTTTAAGAAAATATATTGAAATATTTATCGGGTTTTAAAGGATTGTTCAATATTCACTTTCTATCTTCGAATTAAAATTTTTGATTCTTAATTCGTATTGTGGTTATTTTGTTGAACTATTTATGGTTTTTAATCCAAGTTTTCAATATTTTCAATTAGGCTTAAGTTCATTGAATTAAATTTTCATAAAATTATTTTCATGCAGAAAGGAATTTTACAACATGAAAATTAATTAAAATTGTTATTATATATATATATATATATATATATATATATATATATATATATATATATATATTGATTCCTATGGTTCCAAGTTGGAACAAAGGGCCGTAACGAAATTCTTCCATTGGGATCTGTCCTGTGCGATTTGTCTGATCTCAGACCAAGTTCTTCTTGTTTCGCTAATTTCGGATTCTAGTTGCCTTCTCCAGGTGTTAGCTGGTCTACCTCTTCTTCTGCTGCCATGAGGGTTCCAATCAATTGCCATCTTTGATATATCATCATGGGGTCTTCTCAAAATATGACCAACCCAGCTCCATTTCCTCTTTGCAATTTCTATGCGAATTGGTATTTCACCTGTTCTTTGCCAGAGGTCTCTGTTGGAAACTACGTTCGGCCAATATATTCGCAAAATTTTTCGCAAGCAACGATTAACAAATACTTGCAGGGATTGAATGTCGCTTTCAGTAGAGTTCCAGGACTCACATCCATATAGCAGGATAGAGCGAACATTAGAGGAAAAAAGGCGAAGCTTAGTTTTTATATGTATTTGTGGTGACTTCCATACTCTTTGTAATGCACCAAAAGACTGTTTTGCTTTATTGATAATCTTTCATTCTTGACCATGGCCGGGGCTCGAACCCAGGCCGGCAGGTTACCATGACATGTTTCGATCGCAACCACTCGATCTCTTCAGATGGATTTGCCAGGGTTCGAGCCCCGGCCACGGTCAAGAATGAAAGATTATCAATAACAAGTTTAATAAATTTTCATGTTGTAAAATTCCTTTCTTCATAAAAATTAAATTTGATGAATTTAAGCCTAATTGAAAATATTGAAAATTTTTGATTCTATCAAATTGCAAAGAATAAAACATCGAGCAAATGTCCGCCGCGGCTTTTCCATTACCTTAGCGCATAAGTCAGACTAAAATTTGATCAATGGCATGGATTATATTGGAGTTTAATGCCGCTGTAGCTTATGACTTATTCGCATACAAACAGAAAGAAAAACGCTCGAGATAAATCAAGTTTTTTATGACTACTTTAAGTAGGCGTCGTAGACAAAAATTCAAGTACGAATAACACTAAAACGTACTCAAAACAATCCTAAATGGGATTGCTTTCGAAAATCAATCCCGGGATTTCTTGAAATAAGTATAAAATTTTTAAATCAAGTTAAAAAAAAGATTAAACTTTTCGTTGTGTTTAACCCTCCGGCTTACGCATGTTTTGATTTTCTAAACACATTGAAAAAAGTCTAGCCAGACTCATGTGTACCACGAAGGTTTAAAAAGAAAATTTGAACTCTTGCTTCTCATTTCATTCATATTTTTGGTTAGATATATACGTAAGATTTTGGGCATGATGTTGGTGTTTTATCATTCTGTAAGGTGTAATACGGGTAAGTAAATCAGTCATAATAACTTTTTCTTTCTAATGTCTTTTTTAAGTTCTTTTCAAGCAAAAATTCGAGATAAAATCAACTTGAATCAAGCGCATTTTGAGAATTTTGAGATTGGTTCAATCTTATTTTTACTCTTTTTCGGATTACTTCAAGTATGAAATCGGGATTGAATACGAATAATTTAAATATTTTGCGGTTAAAAATGCGTACTTGAATCAATGTTTTTGTACTTGATTCAAGAAAATCCGTTCTCACTGTACTATTAATACCACATCGGATTGATTTGAGTACGGATGGATTGATTTTTCTTTTGAGTGTAGCTAAGACTTAAAAAAAACTACCCACAAGAAAACCCTAACGTTGTCAAATCGAACGATCTCGTTGCGAGTTTACATTATCACCACGTAAGATGACCATGACCTCAAATCGCTCGTGCAGAATGTCCAATGTGTCATGATTTGTGCTATTGAAACAACATGTCGTAGGTTTCAATGTCATTCAATTAAGGCCAAAAGAATTTGATTATCATTTTCTCTAGCGCATGTCGTTGACGGTGCCTAAACAACGTCGTTGTCAAAGAAATATGAATCGAGACTGAAATTCGCACCAAAGTGTTACTTTTTCAAGAGTAAATGGACAGTCTTGAATTTTATATCGGCAAGTTTGCTTGTTGGCCTAGAAATGGATCTAATCGCTGTGGATGATTTTTCGATTAGAATTGAATCAGTTTAAATTTTATCGTGTTATTGAATCCATTGTCCGTTCATGGTAAAAAATTATACTGAATAAATGACAGCCAATTGGAAAATGTAGCCTTAAGGCTAGTTTACTCTGTAATACAATGTATTACGACTTTGTTGAATCAAAATAATATGAAATTCTCTCCGTGTTGAAAGGAAAAAAATAAAAGTCTGTTGTAAGTATGTTTCATGTTTACACGGATGGTATAAGTAAAATCAAAAATAATAGCAAAAAAGCTGAAGGTTGCAGTTTTACAATTTTTACAAAAACAACATGAACATTTCCTGAGTTGATTTTAGTGGTTTTTATCATTGTGTAAAACAGATACCACCTCAATATATGCTGTTAAAATACAACTCGAGTGTGGTGAGAATACATAAGTTTCTTAAATGGTATAGAAAAAAAGATTTGCAGACAGCTTTTCAGATTTTGTATTCGTATTCTCTCTTACTCAATACATTTTGCATTTACGTGATAAAAATTTTTCATTCTGCTTCATTTTTTGCAATGTCGTAATACATACATTGTATAAGCGTGTAAGCTTGCATTTAACAATATGGCTCCTATTAACTGTCAAAATGAGAAAGTCTCTTTTGCTATACCCTCTATAACCCTAATCACAAACAGCATTAGCTCTTAAGTGGCTGAGACTACTAGTATATTGTATGGAGGTTCAAAATTGCCCGGCCTGCTCCAGGTGTCAGCTTAAGGGTTAAAAATACATAAATAACAAATTTCCTTAAATCATTGGAAAGGTATTTTCAAAATAAAGTTTCACTCCTAAAATATGCTGCACTTTTTGAATAACCGCCAATGAAATAAACCCCAAAAAATAGGAAACAACACCCAAAAGCAGTGAATGAAATAACATCGAAAACTAAATGAAATAAGCCCCAAAACGAAACGAAAGCCCCAATATTTGGAAGTTATTTCATATGAAATAACACCCAATGATGAAAATGAAATAACCCCCAATGAAATAAACCCCATCAACAACAAAAATAAAATTATGCCCACAAGTCATAAAAGAGTCAGTTTCACCAAGGATTTCATGAAGCCAATATGCGCAGGCGTCTTCTTCATAATAAGAATATATTCGGTTCAAAAATATTGCTGCAGTTATTTTACCCGCCCGTAGATCCTTGTAGCCTTGCTCTATTTTTGCAGTTCGGAAGACAATTTACGTTTTAAGTTTGGCCTTTACACAACTACCTCCACTGTTTAAATATAATTGTTTTACACTTAAAGAATATAGAAAATTGCTATTTCTTCGTTTTCCACCAACAATTTCGAATTCCATTTTTTTAAGTATTAACACGAGATGATGTAAAGCGCCGAACTTCGTGCACAACAGAAAATATTTTATGTTTTACAACAACTCAACTGAACATGCAAGGCAGATTGTACTCAAATGTTGACACTGTTATTCCAAAAAACAGTTACTTGAATATTCTCAAAAAAAAGGAAAAAGATCAAACTAAGCAAATGAAATAAACCCCAAATAAAATGAAATAACCCCCAAAAACAAACAGCTTTAAAAATGAAATAACCCCTGAATAAAAAATTAAATAACACCCAAATTAAACACGCTATGAAACAAGGCCCGAATTTTAAAATTTTTTGGGTGTTATTTCATTGGAGATTATTTCATAATTTGAAAACCACAAATGAGGAATGAAATAATTCCCAAAAAAAATGAAAAACGGCCCAAAAAAATTGGGAGCTATTTCATATGAAATAACACCCAAAAATGTATGAAAAAAAATTGGGGAATATTTCATTTCTCGTTTGGGCGTTATTTCATTTGGGGGCTTTTCGCGGAGCCATAATTTTCAGAATACTAGACGTATACTTAATGCAAGTGATCATCGTTTGCTACGCATACGCACGTACCAACAAATCTTTCTAGACTTATGGCTAATAAATCAATTAATGTTTAAACGTTGGTTTAGTTTAACTAAACTTAAATTTATATGTAGTTTAAACTTAACAGCTGTAAATCAGTGCCCCATATGTAATATGTAGTGCAACAAATAATAATGTGGCAGCACTACAATAAATATTGTCAAATTCATATGGTTTGTATTGGTAGTTTAAACGCCCAAATTTTTGCGGTTAAAGATGGTTTAAATGTTTACTTAATTATAGATTAACTGGTTCAGGCATATTTTAAACCAAAAATAGAGTTTACACTACAACGAAATCTAGTACTTACGATATTTCGAGCCAAAAACAAAAGCTACTCCGTGTCTAGATTTCGAATAAACCTACTCAAAATCTAGTAGTACTAAGTGATGCAACTATGGTTTTTTCCATAAAGCACTAAAAATACTTCCCTGTACAATAATAAAATGTCATTTTAATAAAAAACAAAAACTGTTTAAAATATAAAAAAATTTTGATAAAATTGTAAAAAAATAAAAAATACAAATAATATTGATGAAATAAATTATGTTGATTATAAATAAAAGGTATAAAAAAATTCTTCAATGTCTAATTCTTTTTGAATTTGTGTGTGTTACGCAAAAAACTTTAAGTCAGCTGTTATTACCGCCGTTAACAAAGGGTTAAACAAAACAACACTAAATATCACACCCAGTATGTTTTACCCGCAACATGATCTTTTAAAATTTCAACCGTTATAAAATATATCACTTTCTATTTACTTTGCCTTTACAAATATGTGTCTCAACTAACGGTCCTCGTCGATTTGTCGCGTAGGCATAAAATATTAAATTTTTTGTATTGTTTAACATACATACATGCATACACACATACACACGTATGATTCTGCATAAAGCAATGTAAATTAAAATTTGTGAACAACTCATTTCTTAGCATCGACGCGGTACAAAATATTTAATTTTAAAGTTAAATTCTTTTGTTTGGTTTTTTTTATTTAAATAAAATTAAATTAAACTTTAAAAAATGAAGTACCTTAAAAAGTATTTTTATTTTCATGTGGCCGAAGCAACAGTTGTTTTGTTATAAAAACAAAAGCTCGCTAATATTAAAAATATTATGTATCGCCCTAGATTTTAAGGATGATTTCAAATTAAATCTATTAGATTTCATTGTAATGTAAATGGCTTATAAAGAACATTAAATTATATTTATTAAGAAAGAAAATTTGCAAAATTAAATTAATTAAAATTCCTGACTGACTGGGGGACCGAACCTTAGTCATGGACAGGTCGATTTGACATGTTTCGATAGTAACCACACTTTCTACTCAGATTAGCGATTCTAATTGTTCTTTTCTACTTCTGTTTCTCATACTTTCTCCCAAGAATTCTTTTTGAAGTACGAAGTACATTTTTTTTGTTTGTTTTTAATTCTTTGTCTTTCTTTTACCTTTTCAGCACAACTTGACGGACAAATGTTAACATAGAGCTTCTGCCTAAGCTGTTTAACAATAACAATAACAAAAACACTGTGCTCGAAATTGACACTTTTTTCAAGACAAGCTATGCACTTGGCATTTTAACATAATTCGGATACGCTGAATCCAGTGGTGCCGGCCGTTTTTTAGGTTGGCTCTGGTTTTCAAGATATACCGTTATTTTAAAAATGGAAGAGGTTGCACAACATATGTTCGCGTAACTCAAAAACGCGTAACTCAAAAAAACTATAAAAAACCGAAATTCCGCTATAAAATTTCCCTTAAGAAAAGTAGAACTCTTTCTAAGATACGCAGTCGTTTTAGAAACATCAGCGTACCCTTATTATGTTAAAACGCCATCTGCCCGGCTTGTCTGTTTTTTCAACTAGCATAGTGTAATTAGTATTATATGGTTATTTTATTTTAATCTAAATTTTTAGTTTTTAATCAGGCTAAATTTCATCAAATTTTATTTTCATGCAATTATTTTTATTGAGACAATAATCAAGGCGAATTCATGTTAACGGTGGTGGCGATACTACAACATCAAAAATACAACATTGTATTTTAGTTGTTGCTTTCGTTGGTCAATATGTCAAAAACACAAGTAACTTTTGACCAAAAAAATTAACTCGCCTTGCAATAAATTTTACAACATTTAATTAATATTATTGATAATTTTTCATTCCTGACTGATCGGGGTACCAAACCCAAGTGTGTACCAAATACTAACATTTGTTTCAGTCAGGCTGACTTTGATGAGTCAATTTTTTACCTGCAGTTGCGCTGATTTGTGGCGAGGTTTAATCTTCAATAAAAGCTCTTAATCAAAAAGCTACGGTCCACTTAAAAAAAAATGTGTTGTTATATGTACCTGATATGTAAGAAACTGTGAGAAAATTAAAAAGCAATTAAGTCCAATTTTAGCGTATTGTTGGTTTAGAGGCCTAATGATGTTTTACAATGGTTGTTCCTTGCCTCATAGTCAAAGAACAGGTCGCAATATTGACACAATTGAATGAATGCATTTACTTGTTAATTCTCAAATAATTAACATTAACGTTTAAGTCCTTCATAGCCTCTAGTTATGTTGTTTTTAAAAACAAGACTCTACCAATATGTGCCAAGTCTATATTAAAAACATACAATTATAATTCAAAAATATTTCAAGTTCTAAAAGATCCACTAAATCTTAAGCATCAATATTTTTGAATAGTTTAATTGCTACTATTGAAAAAGAATTTAACTGTTTTTAAACAATAAAACTTAAAACGAGAACTAGAACTAGAAAAAATTTTAAAGCAAATTAACGATTCAGGAAATGTTATCGATATGTAAAATTATCTATTGGAAAACTTAAAAACTTTCCAATATTATTTAAAACAACTTGAACAAACCATACACCGCAAATTTATCGACTCTGTTTACATAAAACAAATCCTTAAAATATGCTACGGTTTTTGCACATTGAAATACTAAAAACTACTGAGGCGTATACTTGTCATAGTTATTTCCTTTTCATATTTCCTGTCTTAAATAAAACTTGATATCATATTTAGGAATGAAACGATACCTCTAAGGTATCGATACTTTTACTCGATGTGGTATCGCTCGAAAAGTATTGATACCTACTAAGTATCGAAAAAAAAGTATCGATACTTACTTGTATCGGTACTTGTATCGTTTGTATGATAAAAGAGAGAAGAATTTAAAACTTTCTTATTAGTGTTTTAGTATTATACAACAAAATAAGAACTACGATTGAGACCACTTTTAGTTACCACCTAGTACCAATTTCCTTTCGAAAAATCTTTTTTACCTTTGGAAACAAAATTTTATAGAACGTTCAGGAAAACAACCTTCATTCACCTTTTATTCCAGAAATTAACTATGTCCCTATGTATTTACCCAGCAAAAACTTAACTTACAATCCTACTTTTAATGACTTCACGAATTCATTACTTTGTAGCTTTATTCGCCACTTTTTGGATTATTAGTTATATATTAAATAATAACTTTATTATTATATCTTAAATATACGTTACAAAAAAAATTATTATTATTATACGATTTTATATAAATATTTAAGTCAATTTGCAGTATATTCCGTTAATATTTGTTAGACATTTGGTAATGCTATATAATTTTAACAAAAATTTTGATGCTAAATCAATGGAAAATCTAAAAACCAATCAGATGTATGTAACTATATACATAAGCGTGTTCCAAAAGAACCCTCATAGTATATTTTTGTTATTAAAACACTACTAGTTATATCGATCTTATGTAAACGATGTTTTTTGAACAACATAACATTTATATTACACACATTTGTATTACAATGTTAGAGTTATAAATGTTTTTGTGCAGCAAAACACTCCTTATTAAATTTTTTATTGTGTTCACTTTCATGCATATTAGAGCAATTTTAACAAGGGTGTTTTAACATTTTTGAATTAATTTGCAATAGCTTATTTTTGACCTCTTTTTGTAACTATATATTTTTATAAAAATTTAAGGTATAAAAAAACACATTATTTTTTAGGTTATAATAAGCCAAATTATAAAGGACTAGATGACCCGTGCGAATATTTCGCACCGTAATTTTTATCAATGAAAATATTAATTTTTCAATTTCTAATTATTTTTCGTCATTAGTGTTAGAAATAAGCTTTAAAATGATATATCATTCATTAAATTTGATGCGGTGGTATGGGACATCTCGAACAAAAATATGTACTATTTCTAGTAGAAAAGTAAGTAGTCGGCTCGTCAAAATCTCATTATTTTTCTGCTTATTTTGTAAGCAAAGTTTTTGCTGGGTATTTTAAGGCTAATACACTTATAAAATTATTACAGTAACTGATTGCGGGTTATTAAATTCGTTTTCCGTTCTGTTAAATTTGAATAAAAATATAGTTATTTTACGAATAATTTAATTTTTTAACATTTATGTTTGTTATTCAAAAAACAAACTACCAAAAAAATATGTTTTTTCGTTTTTATGTTTTTATGTAGTTTGATTTTTGTCGGTTAAAATGTATTTTTTAAAAGTAAAAACTATTCAATTTTAAGGAATATGCTGTATAATTAATAAAAAATTTAAAAATGACTGTAAAAATCATTTGTTTTAAATGAAATGTAAATGATCCGTTTTTTAAATAAATTTTAATTTGTTTAAAATGAATTTTCGTTTGAATTTAACTACATAATATTTTGAGTGTATGCATTTTATTTTTAAATTGATAAATATATAATAAAGGGGTGGTAAAACAATAATCCACGATGTTAATTGTGAGTCACACCTTAACGTCAAGTTTTTTGCGCAACTTAAATTGACCTTTCTTTGTTTGAGAGGTACACAATTGAGCAGCGCGTTAAGATTGCTAAAGCCTTTTGCGAAAATGGGCGTTCAATCAAAATGCATTTCGTGCACATCGTGATTTTTTTGGTCAGCATAATCGACCAAATGTTTCACAATCGGGAGAATTGTGCGCAAATTTCAGCATACCGGGTCTTTAGGAAATGGAAAACCATATGCGCATGCTGTCCAGTTAGTTCTGCGGCTGGCGGCGTTATCGGGCCGCACTTCTTCGAAAATGAGGTCGGCCAAGCAATTACCGTGCATGGTGTTCGCTATCGCGAGATGATAACCGACTTTCTATAGCCAGAATTTGAGAAAATGGACCTAGACGATATGTGGTTAATTTAAAAAAACGGAATCCCGGGACGAATCGCGATTTTTCGGTATTTCATATATAAATGCCAATTTGTAAAATTCATATAATTATAAACGATTGTTTATGTATAAGTAGTAAAAGGAATTAATTCCTGAAGAAAATTAAACTTATTACAAAATAAAACAGTTTAATGTATCTTTTAAAGTAATATGGAAGTATTATGTATTAAAACTTATATTGTAAAAAGCTTCTAAAACAAGTTAATGACGTCTGATAACACTATGCTAGTTGAAAAAACAGACAGGCGGGGCACATGGCATTTTAACATAATTCGGGTACGCTGAATCCAGTGGTGCCCGCCGTTTTTTAGATTGGCTCTGGTTTTCGAGATATACCGTTATTTCGAAAATGGAGGAGGTTACACATCACATATTCGCATTACTCAAAAACGCTTCAGCTTATTGAAATAACTAAAAAAAACGAAATTCCGCAATAAAATTATAAAATAACTTCTTTCTTATTAAGGTCGGTCATACATTTTATCCCACTAGGAGCATATCCTGGGCATTTATGGGACTTTTTCTTCAATATATTTCTAGTCTACATTGAACATTTTGTATGGGAGTCCCCTTAAGGAATAGAGATAGCGGGTAGGTATGTTAGAAACAAAAGATTGGGATGAAAAATAAAGTGGCAGGGGCATCCTAGGCGCTACAAGAGCCAAGTTTAAGAATTTTATTAAACCGCCAACAACTAGGTTAAAACGCCCATCTTGTCTCAAAAAAAATGTCAATGTTCGCATTCAACACTTCTGGGTATCGTAAATAAATAGCTACATATATGCTATATGACAATATTAAATTTATTTTATTTCAAATATATTTGCAAGTATTAATTTAAATAAAATAAACTTAAACAAATATGTGTCCAAAGACCTTTGGAACCCCCTAAAGTTTTTAATACCTTTTTGCACAAGTTGCATTTTGCGTGCGCAGTTCTATTATCATTAACTTGGAAAAAAGACCACACCTTCTGATTTTGTTTTCGTGGTACAAAATGCATTGCATGTAACATTTATTCACTTGTGACTTTTTTTGGAACAAGTTAAAAATTAGGTTCATGCCAGTATGATTTAATATTAAATTTTTGAATTTTTACTAAGCTCAAAATCTCGGAATTCGGGACTTAAATTTTTAGAATAATCCCGGGATTTCGGGATCGGCATCCCTAGTGTTTGCTGGTCAAACGGTTTCTTGATACCGTTTCTGCTGCTCCAGCTTTGGTAAATAATCAAAAATTTAAGATTAAATTCAATACCAAACTGAAACGATTACTTTTGACCGATACCGAGTATTTTTTACCGATACTACTTGGTACTCGGCTGCTAAGTATCGATTACAAAAATACTTGGTTCTTTCATCCCTAATCATATTAAGAACCCAAAGCTTTAACGTTAATAAGCATTATATGGAGAAAAAATATTAATTTTTTTGTTAAGCAAAGCCTTTTGGTAAATCGATGGGAAAAAGTTTACTAGAAAATTATTAATATAGACCAACTTTTAAGCTTAAAAAAAATTTAGTGAAAGGTTTTAGGTTAAAAATTGCGACTAAAAATCGGGGAAAAATTTCCGCGAAAACAAAACGATTACTTGTATTTAACAGAGTTGGATACACTTACAATGAACAGTTATACCAAAAGTATTACAAATATCGTTTTATGGTACTCATGTAGAATAAGTACAAGGTATAGTCATTAGAAATTTTGTTCTCAATTTGTAAACCCATATAACGTCAAACGAAAGAAAATAGGGGAAAAAATAAAAACAAGCGTAAAAAATCAAAAAAATTAATTTGACATTACATGGGTAAATAATGACAACTCTCCTTAAGGAACATACCTGGTACTTATTATACTATGATGGTACTAACATTTTTAATCGCGTTTATCACGAATACGAGTGCTGACTTCAAAAATTACTAGCACCATTAAATTCAGCGTACTCAAATGAGTTTCACTGGTAGGGTGCCTAGCTCTTTAAAAAATATCTACTTCGTGCAAGTTTTTAATTTTTAGGTCTCATAAAAAGCCCAGTCCTGAACTATCTGAACTCTCAGTGGAGGGTATTAAGATTTCTGCACGGCCGAATATAGCACTCTTCCTTTTTTTATATTTTATTTCCCATTTAAATTGTAACAGACAATAAAAAACTAATTCATGCAATTTTATGCCATTTAAATTATTTTGTTCTGTCAAATTAAATGGTTTTTCTTTTTGGATTTTTTATATAATATTTTTTAGCACATTTTTAACCCTTAAATGCCTGGGTGCAAATTATGGCTGTTGTGATCGAATACTTTTTAGATTCGAAAGCAATGCTATTTCAATCGATACTGAACGAATCGTAATTATTTTGTGAAAACTATATGGACAGAAAGATTGAGAAATAAAATTGCTTTCGAATCGAAAAAGTATTGTTTTACGTCTACCATAATTTGCCCCCTGATTTTTCAAATTAAATTTAAAAGAAAATATCAATGTGTTTATTTTATTAACCAGGCAAGGGGAAAAATAATAAAAAAAATTAAATTAATATAATATTTTATATATATATTAATTGCAAAAATCAAGCAAGTATCAATTTTGATATATTAATACTTTTTTTTAACATAATTTAGCATTTTTTTCGCAAAAATTTAGCATTTTCTCTTTATTAAGTCCTGGTAACACTGTCTGTCTGTATATGTTATTGAACGCTACATCCATATATGCTCTTTGGCAAATGAATTAAAGAAATAATTGTCAATATTCGACAGATGTTATTACAGCTGTTGATGAGCTGCAGCATATGTTTTCGTGCTGTTATTTTGTCCCACGTTCTATTTGAAATCCACTCTTTTCTTTCACGGGACAGTACATCAAGTGAAGAAGTGGCTGCTTCAATTAGTGCCTTTTCTACGCTATCCCATTCTGAGGTGATAATGTTATCGCGGCTTTGTGTAGACATTGTTGAATTAAAATGCGATATAACGTTATTTGCAGTGTGTGTGTTGCGTAGTTAGCATTGTACGCCTCAGGGTGCTTAAACAGCAATATAGCAACCTAAATCGCGATATCAAACGCTCAGCAAGAACTGACAGAAGAATTTCTTTAGCAAAGCATCTCGAAGAAGCAGAAACGGCGGCACGACGAAACGACCTTCGGAAAACGTACAAAGCTATTGCATCTGTAACTTCAATAAACAGAAACAAACACCCGCCACTATTTGATTTACAAAGAAATGTCCTAACCAGCACAGACCAACAACTTCGTAGATGGAAGGAGCATTTCGCTACACAACAAACCATCACAACTGAAGTTGTACATTACAATTCGCTACTGCCGTCGCGACACACGGAAATACCAGCCGATCCCCCCACCACAAGGTAGCTAATAACTGCAATCGCAAAACTGAAGGCAAATAAGACGGCGGGAACAGATAACATCCCACCAGAGTCTTTTTAAAACCAATCCTTCGTGGATTGAAAATGTAATAACACCATTAATCCGCAATGTATGGGTTAATAAACAAATCCCAAACCGTTGGAACGAAGGCCTCATAATAGGTATACCAAAGAAAGGAGACCTTCGAGAATGCAAAAACTGGCGGGGCATAATCCTTCTAAACACCATACCAAATTATAGCAACAATTATAATGCTAAGGCTGTCACCTCTTTGCGACACCCTAAAACAAGAACAAGCAGGCTTCCGCGAATGTAGATCGTGCATAGATCACGTGTCGACATTGCGCATTATAATCGAGCAAGCAAATGAGCACAGCTCGCCCACTTATTTGCTCTTCGACACAATCGTGAGGACGAGCATCTGGAAAGCACTGCATCGCAGAGCTGTACCGGAATCTATTATAGACGTTATAAAACTGATGTACTCCAACTCACAAAATCAGGTGCTTTACAAGGGTCAAACGTCTGAAACATTCACTATTGATGCGGGAGTTCGCCAGGGTTGTGTTTTGTCACCACTTCTTTTCCTGCTTGTCTTAGATGATGTCATGTCAATAACAAACATTGAAGAACCAGATGGCATTCAGTGGACGCCCTTTTCAAAACTTAACGATCTTAATTATGCTGATGATTTATGTCTCTTAGCACATAGGTTCGAACAAATAGAGAACAAACTGAAGGCTCTGCATAACAACGCTCTCAAAGTTGGTTTGAGAATAAACTGGCGGAAAACCAAACCAATGAGACATAACACCACCAATACCGCCTCTCTAACTCTCGATAATAATACCATAGAGGATGTACAATCTTTCTGTTACCTTAGCTGCACAATCACAACGAACAGCGGTGCAAACGAAGTCGTTTCTGCGCAACTTAACAAGGCCCGTCATGCCATGCATTGTTTAAAAAAATTATGGGTATCATCCGACATATCAATACAACTGAAGACCAAGGTATTTAACACATGTGTAAAACCTATACTTCTATACGGATGTGAAACATGGGGCCTTTTCAAAAGCGACATACGACGACTGCAAGTTTTCACTAATCGTTGCTTACGAAGGATTATTCGATGTTTTTGGCCCAACACAATAACTAACGCTGAGCTGCTTCGAAGCACGAGCCAACAGCCAATCCGGTGCGACATCCTCAAATGGAAATTTGGATGGATTGGGCATACAATGAGATTCGATAACGAGGTAGCAAAGGCAGCGCTGCAGTACAACCCCTTAGGTTCTCGGCGTCGCGGACGTTCAAAAACTACTTGGAGAATCGCAACCATTCTTGAGCTGACAATTGCAGGGTTTTCATGGAACGAGGCATTAAGAACAGCCCACAACAGAGTCCGTTGGAAGTCATTAATTGAGACCGTTTGCTCCCTAGCTGGAGAATAGCGGACCATCATCATTCGACAGATGTAGCATCTTCGAAAGTCCCTATTGGAACCCCCTTTGCAATACATCGTCATCTTATATGCATTACATTTACTTTTTCCTTTAACACTAGGGTATATAAAAGATTCAGTATAACCGAATGTATCTGTTTTGAATTTAAAAAAAAAAAATATTTCTATTTAGTTAAAAGTTAAAACACATTTAGACAAAATTGTGTACATGTTGTTGGGAAACAGTAGAATTGAAATGCAAACTTTAGGTATCTTGAATACAAACGAAACTAAAACTCTTATATTTTTAAGCTTATGAATTTTATTCTAGTGTATTAGAAAACGAGAGCAAACACATATGAATATATTAAAACATGGCTGGGCCATATTCATGATAAAAGTGTAAAACAGGTGCGTTTAACTCTTTTGTCACAACAATTGCTAAGCTAAATAATTGTTTTTTCTGGTTTTTTCTTTTATAAATTTTTTTAATACCTTTTTTATCATTGTGCTATTTTTGGCTTTTCTGTTTCATTTTAATAATACTAGTCAAATGTTTTCAGCATTTAAACCTCAAACCAAAAATGCATGGTTCAGAAAAACAATTGTAGATAAAAGTGAAATATAAAAACAATTAAAAGATTAGTATGCCCTACATTAGGCAGTTAAGAAAGTTTAATGGGTGGAAAAGTTTATTTTTATAACTATAATTGAATAAAGAGCCTCCATATATTAAACTTATATTTTGTACAAATACTGTGCAGGAGAAGCGCTTATATTTAATCTTTGCCTGAAATGTTTGGAGGAGAAAATGAAGAATATCTTCGCTATAAACATAAAAGATCCGTATCATAATTTTATTTTTGTATTTATTTTTTATTGAATTGTTAAATTTCCTTAAAAAAAAATATTTAAATTAACTACAATTTTCCATCATATTCAAAATGTTTTGTAAGAGCATTTATGGAAAAAATATATTTGATTTGGTTTGCCCTATACCGAGAAAGATGAGGGTATATTGATTATGTTATTTAGTTTGTAACACCTCAAAATATACACAGGTCCCTTAATAAAATACATAAATTCTGTCATCAAAAATTTTAGAAAGATAAAACATGCTCGGAGACAACTATAATATGGTTGTGACTTCTTTATGGAGGACAAATTTAAGCATTATATGGTTGCCGGTGACAACAACATGGTTAAATTAACCATTATATTATATTATATTTATATTTATATTATTATAAAATTTTCGTCAAAAATTAAAGAAAGCTCGCAATATAAGACATAGTGAGATGAAAGTTAGCAAAAAAAATGCTTTTTAGACGAAATTTTTGTCTATTACCCCATATCGACCAAATTGAGTCATTATTTTACCAGCCTCTATACAAATGAGCCATTATAACATACTTTGGAGCAGAATGAGCCAAAGCAACATAATTTCGCATAAAAATGTGCCAAACAGGTTCATTTTTTTTAAATAGCTTCCATACAAGAGTCGCCTGAAATAATACTTTTGACGCGATAACTGACAGACATAATGAACTTTTAACACATAATTTGACCTAAATAAAAAGCATTTGGTTATAAAAAATGGAACTAAAAGATTAAATAGTGGACCATATAATCTTGCCCCCAAACAAATCTTATTCCGTATAGAGACTTAAATACGCAATGAGCTGAAACAATTAATTTTGGTTTCAAGAACATTTGGAGTGTCAAATCGGTCTAGTTCTGTGGCCCTTATTGTAAAGTTAAAAGTGTTTTAAATCTAAATATATACTATATATAGAAGCCGTAACGAACGAAATAAAAGATGATTTCTGCGACGTTCTAAATAGCCCCATATGAAAGTCTGTGAAACCAAAAATGTAATAGCAGTTACAGGGGATTTTAACTCTTAAATAGGTACAGTGAATTTGAGTCTAGAACACATCATGGGTAAACATGGTATTGGTGTAATGAATAAAAAATCTTATAGGGTTACGTCGGATGAATAAGTTAAAGGCTGGTGGCCCACAAAATAGCCTGGGTATCGCCTTACAACAATACCGAAAACCAAATTTACCACACATGTGTCGCAGCCAAGTGTAAATTCAGTCTTTGTGATGTCCGAAATAAAATAGGTGCCGATATTGCTACCGATACCCATCTTTCAGTTGGAACAATTAGGTTTACGATAACAAAAATAGCACATAAGCCGGAATCCCTTAGAAATAAATATAATACTGACAAGCTTAATAGGTCAGATCAACGGTTTACATTCTCCGAACTTTGCAGTCGATGGTAAACGAAACTGATGCTTCCAAGAACTTTAAGCATAACCGGATGAGATTTAAAATTTCAGTTAGGAATGCTTGCCAAAAAATCCATGGTCGTGAAACGAAAACCAAAATAGATTTTTTATCACAACAAACATGGTATACAAGAGGGGTATAAAGAGAGAAAAGAAATTAAAAAAATTAAATTAAATTAGTTAACCTACTTACAACTATAATTAATGTTGAGAGAATTTCAACTAATTGTAGTGGGGAATGTAAGATGAAATAAACCCACTGTTCATTGTTGATGTGTTTTGTTTAAACTTTGATATTGTTACAAGTATAACTGTTGCTTATAAGTCTTATACGTTTAACAGTTTTATTTGGTTTAATATCTTTAGTTTTTCTAAAATCTTTATGGATGAAGTTTCCTGACGATCTGGCCTAAGCAACCAGTGAAATGCGCATAGGAATAGCTTATCCCATCAACAGTAAATTTCAAGTGTTTTTATCAAGAATAAAAACTGGGAATTAAGCACGAATAATAAAATCTTTTGAAATTAAAATTTTGTATTCCCAAAAATTGAAATTACTTTTTGATAATTTTATATTTAGTTTATTTTCATACATGTATTTACATTTACAAGTAATATATTTTGCCAGCTAGCTCCAGTAATGCCTATGGGCGCTGAGGCCGTATTTGAAATGAATTCATAATATTTATTTACAATAATAATAATTATATAAAAAAAAGTGTCAAAGAAATCACGAACAATTTTAAATGGAAGTACTCACAAAGCCCAAAGTCGTGGGTAGGGTTACATTCACATAAAAAGCGGATTTTCGCCCTCGTGGGAACATTCGGCCTGTGAATGACCCTTGATGCTATTCTCGAAGCTGCTGGGGTAAATGAATAGTAGCGGTAGTTAGATAGCTCGGGATGCTAAACAAAGCTTGGGTGTAAAATTTTTAGAGGATTTATGCCCGTAATTTCTACAAATAGATATCTGGCTGTATATAGATATCTATGGTGTAACGAATTTTTTATAATTTTAATACTTATGTCTTATCTACTGATTAAACTGTAGTGTATTTTAATAAAAACACATATGTTGCCATATTTTTAAAGAAAATTTAAGGGAAAAAACACGTAGGTAAATTTAACGTTGAAATTACCAAACTAGTTTTACCGCATAGGTAAAGAAAACTGTTAGGAACGAACACGACCAGATATCTGTTTGTTGAAATTACGGGCATTAACACTTCAATTGCTACTTGTGTGTGCAAATTATCCTTCATTTACACTGGGGCATTTGGTAAGTTCTTAATATTAACACACACTGTGGTTGAGATCCACCGTGAAGTAAGGTTGCAAGACAGCTATTCACGAAAATCAAAATCACAGCCCATAGCCCATGTCACAATTAACATTCTGCTAAAGCGATTTAAGGGAATGGTCATCTCATGTAAATGTGATGTGAACTGGCCACCAAATTCATGCGATTTGACTTCGCTAGATATTTTCTTGTGCAGTTTTCTTAAGTTGTAGGCCTATGCGAATAAACAATGGCAATCCGGATTAATGCACCAGAGAATTTGAAATTTCGTCTGCGCGAAGTTTGCTATAAGAAATAAACTATATCAAAAAAAAAAGTTTACCTTAAAGGGAAAAATCCGGTATAAAAATAATAAAATTAAAACCATCAGTTTTAATAAGTGAGCCATCTACGTTTGCGTACAATTTGATAATGGATTATGTCATTATTTGTCCACCTCATTATCATTTTTACGCCATGTTGTCTGATTCTGACAGCAAAATATTAATACACTATCACCATAATGATGTCATTCCGACAACACTTTGTTCTTAGTCTTTCTAAACGCAAGCAATAAAAAACTTAAACCCATCCTTTTTTAAAACCTTTTCTTTAGCTTCATTTCGGAAAATCAAATCTTGTAACGTTAATTTAACCGCCTTATACTCAATGCAAATGGATGAAACTTTGCAGGCATACATATTCCCGATGACAGTACACGAATACATGGGCGTAGCCAGGATAAAATCAGGGGGGCAAATTTTTTTTTAAATGTTCTTTTTAAAGAAAAGCGTTTCTTAAAAAATTTTTTTTTAAATGTTCTTATTTTTTAATATTTCTAAAATAAAAGTAAAATAAACATATTTCCTGAAAAAGCGTGTCAGCCAAAAATGAAAAATATCAATAAATTTTAATTCATTTCATGTTGTAAAAATTCCTTTCTTCATAAAAAATAATATAATGAAAATTCAATTTTTTTAAATCTTTGGATGAAGTTTCCTGATGATCTGTCCTAAGCAAACAGTGCAATGCGCATAGGAATAGCTTATCCCAGCAACAATAAATTTCAGTTTATCAATAGTCAGAATTGGGAATTTAGCACATTAAAACTAAATCTTATTAATAAAAAATTCAATGAACTTCAGCCTCATTAAAATATCAAAATTTGGATAAAACCCCATAAACAGTTCTATAAAATAACCACAATACTAATTAAAAATAAAAAATTTATGATTCACAGTATCTTTATTTAACCTTCAAAAGGAAATTGTGAAATCATTTCTGATGTTTAACGTTTAAAACAAATGACAACAAATTTTGTCGAAATATTGACAACACTGCGTTATCGTTATAAATTTTTTAACGTTTTTATCGCTCATTGTATTTTGCAATTTGCAAATGTTTTTCATTCGTATGGGTCAATTAAATAAACGCCAGTTTGTAATAATTTCGAAAACAATGTTCAACTAATGGATAATATTTCTCTAAAAATATCTCGAGCTGACTATTTTCTTTGCTTTTTTAAAATTTTCCGTCGTTGTATTTAGACCATCATAGTTTTAACAAGGACTTATATAGGCGTCTTATGTTCTTATTTTAATTAGAAAAAAAAATAATTATAACCACATCCAAACTTTATTGCCGCCTTATTTCATGTAAGGTATCTTCAAAGGACGAAAAAACCCCAAAATTAAGGCAGAAAAATATTTAATTCATACACATTTATAAATGTCGCAATAAAAATTTATTATAACTTCCGTTTCCTTTTTCAAGAAATATTATGGAAATAACTAACGGGAAAACAATGACAACAGCAAAAAACAAACAAGCAAATATTTTGCACACAATTGTAACAAAAACATAAAGAGAAACATGAACAGTTTTTGTGGAAACTTAAACGTTTAATGACTGAGAAAAAAAGTATCATTGTTTTTTCTCCTCTTAACGTTATATGTACTTGTATTCGTTTTAGTTTCCTTTTTTGTTTTGGCTTAATGTTTATATTTATGCGAATGAGTGTGTTAAAGCACAAATATATTTATGTGGGTATGGAAGTATATGTATATGCATGTGCGTGTGTGCTTTTTTAAGAAAATAAATAAAACTAATGACTGGTTGTTTTCTGACAATGCAGTGACAATATTTATTTCCTTTTTCAGAACACTCCCACCCTTTTATTCCTTATTATTTTCACATTTTTGTTGTTTTAGCCTTTCGTTATTTAAGAAATTCATTTAAGAGCAATGAGCCAAATTAGTGTTAAATTTAAGAGTTTATTTAAGCATATGCCATATTATTCTTTCCTATCGTTATAACTAGTATTTCAGGGAAAATTGTTAAAAAGAAGTCAGAATGTATTAACAGCTTAAGTATTATACCGATTATTTGATACCCTAATCAGTTAAAAGTAGAAAGATAATAACAGCGGTAGACATGTTAAACCTTTTAAAAGTTTTTTTAATCATTCTGCCTGATTTTTATGTTTTTGGCATGTCAAATCCGAATATCAGCTCAGTTTTCTCCCATCACGTCAGATTTATCAGATGCCGTTATAGGCTGTAGGAACAATCGCCCAAAAAAATAAATGAAAAATCGCCCAAAAAATTCCATGTAAATTTGGGCCTGAATTCATATGAAAAGTGACCCAAAATTGTTGGGCTATTTTTCGTTACTATTGGGTGATTTTTCGTTTTTTAAATTTGGTGATTTTTCATCATGAAAAATTACCCAAAAATATCATATAAAAAATAGCCCATTTTTTCGGGCCATTTTACATTTTTATAATTTCGTCAAAATTGTACATACTATTTGTCTAAATCATTCATTATTACTATACGTCGAATTCCTAAATGTAATTTATAAAAATAACGGGACATATCGCAAAAAGGTGGCATGTCATAACGTCCAGTGTCCGTGTCCGTGGACAAACTCGAAAGCATATCTTACAAACTCGAAAGCATAGTCGGCCTTTGGGGATTTTCTCCTCTTAGCGGCTTCGCTAGCTAAAGCTTCTCTGCACAGCCGGTCTTCGGCCGGGTGCAAGGATTTTCTCCTCTATGGTATAACAAAAACCGGTTTCGATAACTAAAGCTTCTCAGCATAGCCGGCCTTCGGCCGGGCGCTAGGATTTTCGCCTCTATGGTATAACAAATACTGGCTTCGCTAACTAAAGCTTCTTTGCGAAGTCGGCCTTCGTTCGGAAACAAGGCAGGTTTTAGAAGCTTTACTTAGCGAAACCGGTACTTATTATACCATAAAGGGAAAAATCCTTGCGCCCGCCCAAAGGCCGTCTGCGCAGAGAAGCTTTAGTTAGTGAAGCCGGTCTTTGTTATATGATAGAGGAGAAAATCCTTGATTCCGGCCGGAGGCCGGCTATGCAGAGAAGCTTTAGTTAGCGAAGCCGGTTTTTGTTATATCATATAGTAGAATATCCTTGCGCCCGCCGAAGGCCGGCTATGCCGAGACGCTTTTGTAAGCGCTGCCGGTATTTGTTACACTATAGGGGAGAAAATCCTTGCGCCCAAAAGAAATTTCGTTAAATGTTAAATATATGCACCCAAAGAAAAAACAACAAAACAATTTCTAAAAAAGGTTGGCCATATTATGTTTAATTTAACCAAATCATTGTCGCCGTCAACCATATTATGGTAAAATAAGTTTCTTTAAAAATAGTTTTGTTGGTTGTGACCAGGCGCGGATCTAGCTCGAGCCTTACGGGGGGGAAATTTTGTATGATACAAAAAAGTTAAAAACTTGGAATAAAAGTTTATTAAAAACAATGTGTATATATTATATAAAAAAAAAACAATAAGGTTAAATAAAATATAAAATTAATCTTTTTAAATAAATAAATTGTGATTTCCTTGTGAGGCAAATAGATAGTACAGTCTATCTTCGGTCATTGTTGATCTGAGCCATGTTTTTATTCGACGATGGGTAGGAAATAAACTCTCGCTCGTAGCATTACTGACGAGCATTGACACGAAAATTTGAAATATTTTTTTTAGATTTGGGTAGATATCTTCATCACAGTTTATTAAAACATTTACAACGTTATCTGATAGATTTTCAGATATTTTCCATGTTTGTTGCCAATGCAACAGTTCAGGCTCAAGTTAAGATGTGTTAATCTCGTTTATCAAACATAATCAGCTCATCAGCTAGTTGTGGTTTTAAAACAAATGACATAATATTTAATGGAATATAAGACTCGATGTATAATTTAATTTTTCTTTTAAAAAATATGTATTTCGACGATCATTAATACAATAATTGTTACCAAATATTACCCCACCCCTGATCTCTTAATGTTATATATGAATTTAACATTATTTTAGGTGCTTTTTGAGCTTAAAATAGCACTTACAGCAGACTCATCACAATATAAATTTCGTTAAAAAAAAGATTGATATTGATTCATACATTCATTAATAATCACAAAATTAGTTTATATATATAATTTGTTTTGTTAAAATAAATAAAATTGGGTTTATTATAGGTATAGTACTGAAAAACTGTAGCGTGTGTTGTAAGGCGTGCGTCACAAAGGGTTCACGGCTTTTATCAAAAAATTACAAAATTTTTAAGCTGCTAATAAGTGATTTTAGAGTTCTCTCATATTCACCTTTCTTTTAGGAATTAGACTTTGTATACCTTATGATGCAAAATTCGCTAAAAATTAGGAAAACACACTTCAACTTTTAAAGTTGCTTCTATTTTGTGATCAATTATTTCGCAACAAAAGCCTGATAAGAAATTATGATATATGCCATTCGTAAGTACATATTAATGTCACTAAATACTATATATAAGTTGAAGCTATCTCTTTTGAAATGCAAAAAAAAGTTTATATATCAATCAGAAAACACGTGTGAATGTAGCGTTCGTTACGCAGGATTTGCCCATATGACTTGATTTTACTTTGAGGTAGAAGTTTAAGTATGTTCAAAACATTTAGGATATCTATTGGGAAAGGTGTTTCGAAATCTTCTAAAATAAATTCAATAAGAGGTATGTAACCTACAACTCGGTAGTAATCTTCCACATTTTGGAAGTGATTATTTCGTTCAAATCTTGTCTTTTCGATTGGAACCTCGATCTAAACGCAAATTACTTTAACTTTTTCAAAAATCGCTTTAAATTGTTCTTCGGCTTTATATCATTTCTCTTCAAGGCACATGATTAAAGTTTTGATCAGGCTTGATCCTTTTTGAAGATCAATATCGTGCTTTTGTAAAATGATTCTTAGTGGCTGTGTTACAAAAAGTATCACACTGAATATGTATATTCCGCAAATAAGTTCAAAAGTACTAAGGAGTTCCTTAATATAAAGGTAGAGATACTATCTTTCCACTCAGACATTTTTTCCAAAGCTTCTACTATATGATGTACACTTGTTGCAAAGTGTAAAGCTGAGTCGTGACGGTCCACCCATCTTGTCTCGCATAATGTAGAGAGTTTGGCTCCCAAATACTTTACTAAAACTGTGTTTTGCCTGGGATGATTATATTTAAAAAATTTTGTCGTTTCTTTAACAAATGATACAACTTTTTGTATAAGTGGCACTTTATTGCTTTTAGAAATTGAGTTGTTTGATTTATGGGAACAGCATGGCGTTTGTTTCGCATTTGTCGCGGTTTCCAGGATTTTTTAACACCCATTTGTTCCAACTCCTACACAATTTTTTAGGTCAAGACCAAAATTTGTTAAAGCTTTAAGAACTATTGATGATAGTGCCTTCGCATCACTTGACACATCAACGTCATCCATATACTTTGAAGCCTCTTCAAATGCTTTTACAACAAAGCCAATCAATTCATCCCTAACAACTTTTTTGTTGTATGTTGAAATATCTTAAAGATAAGGAAATCAAAAATTATCGAATAGAATTTTGATTCATATAACACATAAATATTGCAAATACGTAGGCTTTTTAATAATTCAACCGCACGCATTATCAAGTTAAGCGCTTAGTCTTTCGATATAGATGGCACCTGCTGGGATTGAATGTAGAATAATAAGTATTTGAATACGGCAAACTAGATGTTTCATTGGAAATATCTAGTAAATAACTATAAGGATTAAGATTTGGATACTTATTGAAAATTTCGTTAGAGATTCAATGAAAAAAAAACAAATAATCTTGCTGGGATTTCCAAAAATTTTGTACTTTAAAAAAAGTATTATTATTAGGAATTCTTGTATTATCGAAATTAACAAAACATGTTTTTATAATTTACGGGGGGGAAATTTCCTTATTTCACCCCCCCCTGAATCCGCGCCTGGTTGTGACCAAATAAAACAGATTTTTTTCTGCGTGTATGTAGATCTTTTTTTTGTATTTAACATCTTTAGTAATTAAGGACCTTATGACATTTTTAAAAATAACATAATGTCCATTTGCAAAATATCTTAATGCCCACGGACGTTATGACATTTTCAAAAGTGTCACAGTGTCCATGGACATTACGACACTGGGCTTTATGACATGCCACCTTGCAAAAAGCTATATTCTGTTTTGAGTAACTGATTATAACTATGTAGTGATAAATTAATATTCAACTATTGAAGAGTGCACAAAGTTTGGCGGAGGGCTCAAATAAGTATTACTGTCCATACTGCCGCCCAGCTGTTGAAGATGCAATGCAATTTTTTACATAAAACTTACATTTGTATGTAACTAAATTTATGTGAATATTAAACACTGTTTTGCAAATTGGGAAATTTTTAATTTTCTTTTTTAAAAAAATTCGTTTTTTTTGGTCATTTTTCATTTTTATTTTGGGCCCTTTTTCGTTTCTTTTGGGCAAAATTTCATATATAACTTTTTGGGTCATTTTTCATGTTGTTTTGGGCGATTCTTCATTTGGGGGATTTTTTTTTTTTTTTTTTTGGCATTTTTCTTTCGCGATTTTTCCTACAGCCGCCGTTATATTTGTGTTTTTCATTGAATACTTCTCTTTCAGTCGCCATCCAGATTCAAAATCTCGTTCAATTAAAATAAAAAATATTTTTTTTTTTCAAATGGTTCTAAATAAAATAATAAAACGCGTAGAATAGTGACTAAAAACTGTCTGAGTTATAGTGGATCAAAGCTAATATTTTATGAAAATTTTAACAATTATCAAAGTAATTTTTGGGAACATAAAATCTTTTAAATTCAAATTTTGTATTCCCAAAAATTACTTTGATAATAAACTGGCAAGTGCACGGCTTTAAAAAAACTTAACTGGCAACTTGCTTTTGCAAGTTGTTTTTGTTTTTTCCTAACTTACAACAACAATTAATGTTGGAAGAATTCCAATCAATTGTAGTGGGGAATGTAAGAAGAGATAAACTCACTGTTTATTGTTGATGTTTTTGTTTAAACTTTGATATTTATTTTCCAATTTATTCGCTTAATACTTCGTTGCAGTAAATTAAAAATTGATGCATTCAATTTTCAAAAAGAAAACTCTGTCTATTTGAAGTCAGCAAGTTCTTGTACATAGAAAAAGTCCTTTCTACGTCTACATATCGACCCCTTTGCGCGAAATTATCGTATGTTACAAAAACCAAATTTTACAGTTCAGCCATTTTTCTACTTTTCTCTGCTTTCGCTTGCAATATTAAAATGAAAATATACATTAAATTTTTGGAGCAACGAAGTGGAATTCGCCTACAATATTTTGTCAGGTGACGTCTCTTTGAATGTAAAACAAAATTGCATCAAAAACTCAATTTAAAAAAATTGGCATATACGATAATTTCGCGCAAAGGGGTCGATATGTTAAGGGAGCATACTTAAAATTGAATATAAAGGGTTAAATTTCAAGGGCCGATGTTGATTTTGAATAAAACTCAAACTATTTAGGAAATTATTGTAATTTTATTTTATTATGATATATTGGTATTACTCAATTATGTATGGAACAAAATATCGGCCAAATGGGCGCCGCGACCACGGCGGCAGACCTCCATCCGATGGTCCAAATTTTCGATGACCCTGAGGCATAATGGAGGTTCTATGCCGTTAATGTGCCGAATTATCTCATCCTTTAGCTCTTGAATTGTTGCTGGCTTATCGACGTACACCTTTTCTTTCAAATAACCCCAAAGAAAAAAGTCCAACGGTGTCAAATCACATGATCTTGGCGGCCAATTGACATCGCCATTACGTGAGATAACACGGCCATTGAATTTGTTGCGCAAAAGAGCCATTGTTTCGTTAGCTGTGTGGCAAGTGGCACCGTCCTGCTGAAACCACATATCATCCACATCCATATCTTCCAATTCGGGCCATAAAAAGTTCGTTATCATCTCACGATAGCGAACACCATTCACAGTAACTGCCTGACCGGCCTCATTTTGGAAAAAATACGGCCCGATGATGCCGCCAGCCCATAAACCGCACCAAACAGTCACTCTTTGTGGGTGCATTGGTTTTTCGACAATCACTCTTGGATTCTCATTCGCCCAAATGCGGCAATTCTGTTTATTGACGAATCCACTGAGGTGAAAATGTGCCTCATCACTGAATCACGAAGTGCACGATATGCATTTTGATTTGAACGCCCATTTTCATAATAAACCTGAATAACTTTAACACGTTGTTGGATTGTGTATCTCTCCATGGTTCAAATTGAGTAAGTCTGAAATAGAGAAATGTCAAATTAAATTCGGAAAAAAACTTGGCGTTTAGGTGTGGTTCACATTCAACATCGGCCCTTACAATTTAACCACCCTTTATGTTCTAAAGTATATTTTATACAATTGAACTCACAATTCCCAAAATATCCCCAATATCTTTTAGTACCGAAAATCCTTAATTTTTTAATAAAACTAATTTCAATTTTTTATTTACTTTTATTAACTTTCCCCTGGAAAATCGAATATATTTCTTACGGTATCCATAACTTTTTTCACTTGGAAAACCAATGAAAGAATTTTGGTTTCCAATTTTGTTACAACTTCGTGTAAAAACCGAAAATTTGCAGAAATCAACAATATTTGGTTCCGCAAATTACTGTCATTCCAATCTATACAGAGAAATTCAAAATAGCTTAAACAATATTAAAAAAGCAAAAATAAGGATACTTTACCAAAAACAAAAAGAAGTGGAAATAACAGTCGTTTCTTTATACAAAAACTATATTTAAAAAGAAGGAAGACGTTACAAACTATGATGGTTAAAAGACATTACAGAAATAGTACTATTGTATGAAGTGATAGTGTGACTAAGGAATTTGATTGCTGGAATACAGCTATAGAATTTTCGAGAGAAAAGAACTTAAACAAGCAAATATTATAAAACGTTGATAAAAAGCTAAATCGAAAAACTTAAACACGTAAAAACAAAAAAGAAAGTATAGTCGGTCAAGCCCGACCCATGATACCCTTCACCACAGTATTTAAAAACAAATTTTCGAGAGTGTAGGGCTATATGAATAGGGATATAACTATATTTTTAATTTCATTTATATCGGTTTGATAGTTTCTGAGAGGCAAATATTGCCCCTCATCTCCCCTTGTGATCCTATTTTTTAAAAATACATAGATTATGTGTCCGTACAAATATGGATCTATCTATGTTTTAAATTTTATTGAAATTTGATAGTTTCTGAGAGGCAAAAATTGCCCCCTTTCTTTTTTCGGCCCATTTTCAAAAGGCTTGATCCGTGTGCCAAAAAGAACCTTTGAGGCAAATTTTATTAAATTATCTCTAAAATTGCGACCTGTACTTTGCGCACAATGTTACATGGACAGCCAGCCAAGCAGCCAGCCTGCCAGCGTAAGATCAACTCAGAAAATGTTTTAAGGTGTTACACACATCAGCACAAATGCATAACATGCTCTCCACTCTTGTGGTGTGGGTATTAACATACAGAGATAAAATAGGTTATTGGGATGATATTGTAAATTCAACGGAAACACAAGATATTACCATAACGTTGAATGATATTTTATAACCAGAGTTGTTAAACACAAAAATGGTTAATTTTTTTAATATTTATATTAAAAAAAAAGTTGCACATCAAAAAAAAAATTATAACGATGTTTGCAAAAATTTATTAAATAAGTTTTTTTTTCGTATGAAAAAATTAAAAATTATCTTAAAACAACAAACAAAATAAGTAAAAAACAAGTAAGAGTGCTATATTCGGCTGTGCCGAATCTTATATACCCTTCACCATTGTGCGAGCAGAATACAGAGCAACTAGACAAAAACTAAATAAAACTGGTAAATATTTTTTTTTTTTAAATAAGAGACAACCTGTTTTGAACTTCGCTTTTCATAAGGGCCCAGAATATATGTACTTTATAGGGTGTAGGATCAATATTGTATATACCTTTTTACCTTCGGTGAAGGGTGTAAAAAGAGTAATTTTCGGGAATTCAGGGTTCTAATCAGTGCATTCGATACTATCGTATCGAATAAACTATTGAATTTTTTTGCATACGATAGACACTGGCGTATCGAATGAAAACTCGATAAATGTAATGTCGAGTTACACGATGTCGAATGGTATTATTTCAAATTCAATACATTTCATTCGATATCGAGTTTCAAGATACCAAAATAAATAATTTCGATGAATTTTGCTCGATATCGTATGCGGTGATTAGACCCCAGTATTTCTGTTATAACTCATACAAATTTCCGACATTTTGATATATAAGTCATATCCATAGGACGTATAGCAGCCCTAAAATTTAGGTTTTTATAAAAATTTTGATGTTTTTTAGCCCATTTTTTGAGTATTTTGCTCATAAATTACCCATTGTCTAACCGATTTGATAGTTTATATACCGACGTGTTAAGGAAGAATTTTACCATTTACTTAAGTTATATTTATATATAAACATTTTTATAAACTTGTAAATATATATTTATAAAAAATTTTTGTGGATTCAGTATTTCGGTTATAACTCTGCCATTTTTTAACCGATTTGGCAGATTTATATACCGACGTGTTGAAGAAGAAATTTACCATTTACTTTAGTTATAAAGCTTGGACTCGGAGAGATCTATGGTTCCCGAAAGTTGGGTATTTAAAAAAAAAATTTAATTTTGGTCATAACGTTTTTGTATCTGAACCGATTTTCCCGAGTTTTTTATAAAATATGTTCTACTAAAAATTTCCGATATTATTATATATAAGTCATAGCCGTTCTCAAGATATACAGAAATAAAAAAAATACAACAACAACAAGGGATTTTTGGAAAAATTTAGAGGTAGTCGTGGATTTTTGCTCATATCAACGTCATTTTTGGACCGATCTGACTGAATTTCAATAGCAAGAAATGGTGGACTGTATGTAACATAAATGTAAAACAACCTAGCCGCTATCATGTCTGGATTATCCGGAAAACACATATCAAACGTAAGACGGACAGACGGACATCGTTAAATCAACTTCTCTTCTCATATGGACCCAGAATATATATACTTTATGGGGTCTAAAATCAATATTGTGGAAATTACAAACGTTATGACAAACTTATATATACCCTTTTACACCTGTGGTGAAGGGTATAAAAAAGCCGATATTGTCAATATAAGCAAAAAAAATACAAAAGCCCTAACAAATAAAGCTCCTTTTTGGTTTTTTTATGATCGGAATTTGTTTTCAATCAAAAAGATTTCATCTTGTAAACCATTTGGTTTTTTTACATATCAAATAACATAAAAATCAATCAATATAAACCTTTTAATATCAATTGCAGTTAATTAAAAAAAGTTTTTTCGAGTTTTAAAACCAGCATTAAAACAGTTTGAATTTTAGAATTTAAAACAATTTGTATAAAAAAATCTAGCTGCCACGGCAAACGTTGGTACAGTGTCTGCATGCCAAATTTTAGGAAAACCGGTTCGTTCGTTAGGAAGATAATAAAAATTAAAGGCTATAGTTCTTTCCAGATGTTACACTATTTGCCCGCCAAATTTCAAAAAATTCGGTCAATTAGTTAAGAAAATATTGCGAGGGGGAGCTTCTACCCTTCTTACCCTGTTTCACACCCTATTTCCTATTTTCTTTTAGATTTTACAGTCTCTGCAAGCCAAATTTTAAGAAAATCCGTTCATTAGCTTAAAAGGTATAGGGAAAGGGAGCTTTTACCGCTATTGCCCTATCTGACGCCCTATTTTCTATTCCATTCAGATGTTACAGTGTCTGCATGCCAAATTTTAAGAATCCCGGTTGATTAGCAGATGTCTTCCGTCGAGTTGAACACACTGTTCAAAACGGAGCCTTGTTTTTCCAGAATTTTCGAAAATGTATCTCAAGCGTGGATAAGGCACACCAAACAGTTACCCTGAAGCAATGCAATGGTTTTTGATGTTTTAATCGAGGGTTGCGGGTTCTATAATAGCTTGTTATACGTCCGACAAAATTCTACCTTTTACTAACGGCAAGTTGTAATATTGGCTTTTATTATTTATATAACAGTGGCTTGACGTTTTAGTAATTTTTATGATTTTAGTAAAAAGTTATGTACATAATGCTCTAAAATAAATTTGATAAAAAAAATTATTAATTCTTAAAAAAATATTAAACGGAAAATAAGCTGCCGCTAAAGACAACTGAGGTCGGGATTGAGCAATAGGCTCAATGCCTAATGCTCCCATATTAACAGTGGTCAGCATCCCATTGTAACCCCACTTATTCGGACCTCTCGCCCACCGTTATTTACTTTATACAATGGATTTATGGAATTACAGAAAAAGTAGCAAACTTTCTTGGAAGTCAATGTTAAAGCCCCCAATTAAAAATTTTATTGGTCCAACTGTTTCAACACCTACAAATGATAATTTAAATTTTTATAAAGCTTGTCGTGTTTTAAATTTTCATGCGTTAAATAAATTTACTATTCAAAATACATACATATATATAATAGCATTATTCCTTAATTTAGCCAATAAAATGCAATAAAAATAAAAAATTAATGTAGAAAAACATGCATAATCCCTGTTAAAAACATGTCTGTATAAAACGTAGCAAACAAAAAGTAAAATGAATAAAGCTGGCATCAAAATGAATTGAGTTAGTTCTTGTAGTTTTTTAATTAAATTTATTTAAATCCATATAAAACTGCAAATATAACATTTGTTTTCGAACAGTAAAATAATGAAACATGCTGTTACATGTTGTAACATACACAAGCTAGTTAAAAAACAAACAAACAAACAGGACAAAATATCAGACAGAAAATTCACCCTATTAGCAATTTTTTTGTTACTTAATTTTCAAATATGAATATTGTCATCTGCTTCTTCATGTCGCTTTAGGACCACAGCTTCAAATATATTTTTTTATTTCCCATAGTGTCTGCTGAGTTCAAATAATTTATACGGAGTTTATCCTGGTCGGATGTGCATGTTCGTGTGGAGACTCCTGGGCATGTTACAATTTAATCCATCAATCACTCTCTTGGATGGCTTTTCGTATATCAAATTGTTTTTTTTTTTTTTTTCTTTTTTGTTTATTTTCAACTAAAATTGAGTTTTTATTTTTCATACTTTAATGGAAGTGAATAAATTGTTCGAAATAAAATTGAGTGTAAATATATTTTTGTTTTTACATAAAGAAAATTGTTATGTGCAATTAAAAGTTTTAATAGTTTTTTTTTTTTTGTACAAAAAAACACACACATACAAATGCAATAAACCGAATCGGCCAATCGAAAAGTCGCCTAAAATAAAACCTGAATTCGCTTAACGTGCAAATACAAAATTTAAAAATTTTAGCGATGACATTAAAAGCTAAAATTGCGGCAAATTAAATGTGTATGGCATTGCAAAATTTAGCAATGCACGTTACAGAATTGCATTCGTAGCCGAAAATCGCTAAATGATCTTTATATATTTTTAGCGAAGAGACTTAGCTTTAGCGAATTACAGATTACGGCCGCTGTTTAACATTCCGATCGAAATAGATTTAATTCCTTAGTTGCAATTCCAACCGAATTTTTTTGAGTTATTTTGAATTAATATTCCCTTTTTTTTTTGGAGAAGCAAAATACGAAAATACTTAAAGTTTGAATAGGAATTGATTTGTGACAGTGTTCGAAAATAAACAGTACATTATTTAACGGTCGGCTCACATACCCAGGAACGATATCTATTTTTTTAGTGGTTGTGTATACATACACAACCCTTTAACCGTTCGTAACTATTTTCAAGAAAGAACCGAACATTATATAATGTTCGGTTCACCGTTAAAAAACAGAACAATTGTAGTGATACTGTAGACAAACATTATATATTAATGTTCCATAATGTTTTTTTTCGTGTGTGTATTTTGTTTTTGTAAAAAATGTTTGGGTTTTTTACCAGCCAAAAGGGACGAACATTAATGAGCTGAACCGAACACCACAAAGTATACAGAGATGAAAAAAGTGACGTATGAAAAATGCCTAAATCATTTGCGAGGGCAGCTTTCGAAGAAAGAGAAAGAAAACGTTTTTTGTTAGTGAAGTGACAATGCGTAAAAACAGGCCGCTACTATCTACACAAATTGCATAATCAAAACAAAAAACGCAAAAAGGGCAGCTTTTGAAGAAAAAGACAGAAAAAAAGACAATATTTTCTGTCTCGTGACGCCTCTGTATACTCTGTGCCGAACACATCGAAGTTTGTGGAATTTAAAAAAAAAACCGAACGGAATTAAATGTTCTCATCTTTTGTTGAGGTTGATAAAAACAGTATTATTTTTGTGTTCGAAAGATGACTTACAGGGAAACGTAATTTTTTTAATGATTTTTTACACAAACACTATTTGCGTTTGTGTTGTCCACAAATCTACCGAACTGAACATTAAGAAACGATGTTTAGTGTTTATTTTCGAATACTGATTTGTGGTGTCCCTGCGGGAAATTTGTGTCAATTGTTCCAACAGAACTGGTCCTGGGACTTGTGAAAATAGAATTAGTACAAAAAGAAAGAACTCATGACCGGTGAAAGGAGGACCAATCACTTAGCTGGTATATGAAGAACAAAAAGGTAGAGAAAGTATTGAAATTATTAAAACGCTTTTTGTATCCAAATATCGAAATTAATATAACAAGCAACTTTTTTAATGTCTGTTTTATTAAGCTTGAGGTTCCCTTTTTTAATAAAGAGTATAATTTTTTTTAATCCAAGGACTAGTTTTATTGAAATAATACCTAGGACAAGCATTGTATAAACTAGCACTAAACACGTTCATTAAGAATAGATGTGTGACTTGTCAAGTGGTGCCTGTTAGGCGTCAATTGACCCCCTCCAATGGCAACCCCAAGTCCCATTCGTATAAAGTGTTAGTTACCGCCAAAGAACCTATCACGGGACTAGTTCGGTGTCAGTTTGCTTCCCTCTAGGGGTGTGACAGGGTTGTATGATTTAGAATTCTTTTTTATTCCTTAAGATAAATACACTATGCTAGTTGAAAAAATAGACAAGCCGGGCACATGGCGCACATTTTAACATAATTTGGGTACGCTGAATCCAATGGTGCTAACCATTTTTTTTTTTTTTTTAGCACAACATATATTCGCGTAACTCAAAAACGGTTAAGTTTGTTGAAATTACTAAAAAAAAAACGAAATTCCGCAAATTTTGCTCCTGCTGCGCCTAGGATGCCCCTAGATGGGTCAAATGTATGACCAACCCCACTTAATTTTTCATCTCAATCACTTATTTTTAACATACCTACCCGCTATCTCCATTCCTTTACGGAGCTCCCATACAAAATATTCAATGCAGACTAGAAATATATTGAAGAAAAATGTGTAACCAACCTCAATTAATTTTTTTGTCCTGAACATTTTCTAGTAAATTTTATTGCGTAATTTCGGTTTTTTTTTAGTTTTTCAATTAGCTAAAGCGTTTTTGAGTTGCGCGAACATATGTTAATCTATCTATACAATATATAATTTTTAAGTATGTCAGGATGTTTGCATGTATGTCCTATTCTTTCCCAAACTTTCTGAAGCCATCTGATGACATAGGAAGCTGAAATTTGGCACACTTGAAGTACTTTCTCTGCGGAAGATCGTAACGAAGCCATATTTTTGATTTTCGGCTTTTCAACTAGTATAACTATAAAGATCTGATAGAAAAGACGTTTTTTTATAATATGGGGAACTTTGGGCCCCACCCGGCACGGCTAGGCACCGTCGGATTGACCTGAAAAATTAGATCATGATTTCTTACACCAAACCTCATATTTTAAGCAGCGCAAACAATTAAATTAAAAAAAAAAAAATCCCATACAAGATGCGACCAGTCTAATGTATACGCAAAAAATTAGTAGCCTAGCTTCATTTTCCAGTTTTTAATGAATTTTTAAATAAACAAAATTTTCGAGATTTTGATAAAAAAAAATGTGTTTCTAAAAAGACTGCGCCATATAAGAAGAAAGTTTAACTTTTCATAAAGGATATTTTATTTAATAAGCTAAAGTGTTTTTGAGTTACGCGAACATATGTTATGCAACCTTCTCCATTTTCGAAATAACAGTATATCTCGAAAACAAGAGCTTACCTAAAAAAAACGGCCAACTTTTTGAGAGCAAAAAGCACTTTAAAATTTAAAAAAGCACTAAAAAGCACTTTTTCGACCAAAAAAAGCGTAAAAGAGCACTAAGCCATTTTGACAATTCAATTAAACACAAAACAAGTTGCATTCGACTGTGCCGAATATAATTACCTCCAAAATTTAAACAAAATTTTTTTGTACGGTTTCCGACTGTATGTTTTCTAACAATTCCTAAATTTTTCCAAGCCATATTCTATTTTTGAAACAGTGTCTACATTTTAAAAACAAAATTTTACCGAAAAATATCGTTTTATTACGATTACTAAAAATTTTGTCCACGTTAAAAAGTGCAACGTTTCGTAAAATTTCCAAATTGCTAGGAAGCATAGCTCTAACCTCGTAAATAAAGTGTTTGAAAAAACGAACGCAAGTTTCTCTTATCACTTTTTTATCATTTGGAATCTTAAAATCTTTACAGGCCTTCTCAAAATTGTACTCCAAATAGCAAATTATCTAAATCACCCTCTCTATAACAAAAGTTTTGAAAAATGGAAGAAAAAACAATAAAAATTGTAAAACGCACCAAAGGCACTAACGAAAAATTGAAAAAGCACAAAATTAGTGCTTTTCCTTAGTTTGGCACTATGGATAAAATTTTGGCGTTTTGAGGCATCAAAAAGCACCATAAATAGTGCCAAAAGCACTTAGTTGGCATCACTGCAGCTCACCCGAATTAGGTTAAAACGACAAGTGCCCAGCTTGTCTAAAAAAAGTGTAAATTTCGAGCACAGTGATATTATCAAAAGAAATATGTAGACTATTTATTAAAATCAACACAATTTAAGTTCAATTTAAATAACTATTTTATTTTTAAGTTTCTACATCAAGTCAACACACTGAATTTTATTAAAATCTATTAAACATGATTGCTTTTTAATCAAACCTCTTACTACATTTTAATTATACCCTCCACCACAATTAGTTGTGAAGAGGGTATATTAATTTTGTCATTCCGTGTAAAACTTTTTTATTATTCATCTCAGACCCCATAAAGTATATATATTCTGGGTCCTTGAGTAATTCTAAGTCTCAAAAGAAATGAACAAACTTGGTGTCAAATTGCTTGTAGTTATCCTAAGCAGTTTGAGATTGAAATCCAGCAAAATCGGTTCAGTAGGACCAGAGCTATGAATCAAAATGTGGAACCACCACCTAAAAAAATTGATAATTTTGTTACAAAAACTAACATAAACGTTGGAACAATGCACAGAATGATATACGATTTTGCTAAAATTCGTTTTATTCGCTGGAAATCACGATGTTAAATTTCGTGAAGATCCGTCTATAATTTACCCTAAGCCCCATATAAACACTACTCCCGGAAAACAGTTTAGTACGCCTGAAACCGTAACCGTAAAAAATAATGCAATCATAACAAATTTTGGCTCGTCACAGTTTTATAGGACTATAAATGATACTGTGAAATTTCGTGAAGATCGGTACATAATTTTCCCTAGGCCCCATAGAAACCCTACTCCCGGAAAACAGTGTAGTACCCCTTAAACCATAATTAATAATGCTATCATAACAGAAATTGGTACGTCACAGTTTTAAGGGACTAGAAATGACGCTGTGAAATTTCGTGATGATTGGTCCATCATTTACCCTAGGCCCTATACAAACCCTACTACCGGAAAACAGTTTAGTCGCTTAAACCATAATTAATAACAAATCGTCACAGTTGAAGATAATTATAATAAATAGACATCATACAGATATTACTCCTTAAACATTCGAACTGTCGGTGGAGGGTATCAAAGATTCGGCACAGCCGAATATAGCACTCTAACTTGTTTAAGTTTTCTTATATTACCTTACTTTTTTAAGTTCCTTTAATCAAATCCACGGCCTTTTTGATAAAATCAACAAAATCTTACTTCGATTTAATAAAATTCTTTTTTTATAACAAAGTTTTTTGTTCTCCCAAAAATAACTGTTTATTAGTTTTTTAATCAAATCAACAATTTAATCTTATTACTTTTTAATCAAAATTAAGATTGATTTGATAATCTTACTTCGTTTTAGCTAAACTTTTCATAAATCAACAACAGACTTTTTAATAACATCAACACAATCCTACTTCGATTTAATTAATTTATTTTTAAATAAAATTTTTTAATTGAAGCACAGCCGCGAATAACGTTGTAAAAGCCACTTTTTGCACAAACTGTTTTTTGCAGATAACCATTAACTTTACTCTCGTACACTGTTTGAACCTCAAATCACCCAAAATTATGCACCTTTAAGCCTTTAAAAAGGACATACAAAGAGTCAGCTAGTGGTAGAACGTTGTATCTTACTTAAAAATGATACAAAGTAAATGGTTTTAAACGTGGAATAACGTTTTAAAAGCCACCAGTCATGATGCTTTGCGTAGTGGAAGAACGTTTTAAATGGCATCGTGATTGTGGATATGAAACGTTTTTCCACAAAAAAAAAAGTTATAAACTGTAAATTTGCATGTAATTTAAGTTTTAAATTTGTTGATATTTTGCATAAAAATTTTTATTATCATTATTTTTAATAATCTAAAAAAAAATAAAAATGAATAATCTTGCCTGTTAAAAACGTTTTTTTTGCTCTCCTGCAAAAAAATGATTTTGTTACTTAAAACGTTATTCGCGGCTGTGCTTCAATTATTTATCCAGTAAAAACTTCGCTTACTTTTTTAAATTGAATACCCTTTTTCACTCATTACACTATGGAACATTTTTGGGATTATTGTCTGGGGGGTGAGAAATTCCAAGTCAGGGTGATGGTACTAGGTCAGTATAGTAAAACCCTCAAAGGGTTTGGCGTTCGTATGTGTCAGTTTTTTTTATGACATTTTAAATTTTTTCCTTATCTTGATGTTTTTTTGTTTAACATAACTCGAGAACCACTTGTCCGATTTTGCTAAAACAAACTCAAAAAAATTTAGAATTACAATTTCTTTAATCCGTTCATATAACGTTTTTCTTTATAATCAACAGTTTTGCCGGTAAAAATAAATTTGTGGAGAATTATAATTGATAAGTGCAAAAAAATTTTCAAGCCTGGATGTATGCAGCAGATTTTATCACAAACCTGCACTGCAATTTTTGTGACTTTTTTTAAGTGATCGGTGAAAATCGTCGGACTTTTGTTTGTTATTTGAAAGAATACACCCACATTCAGTGATGCCAACAGTAGGGGATTTCCCCTTTTCTAGGGATTTTTTTTCGGAAAATTTCAACCGTAGGGAAAAGAGGACACAATTTTTTATTTTAGGGCATATTTATTTATTTATTTATTTAATCAATGGATATTATCCTTACTGACTAATAACAATACTGACTTAAAATTAATGAATAACAATATGCATTTTAAAATATACTACAAATTTACAGAATATATGTAGTACATAAAAATTTACGAATAAAGAAAAACAATAAGAAAAATCAACAAATTGTGACATAGAATTTAATTGTCTACATAACCTCGAAAAAGGATCAGCAATAGCGTAATTTTCTCTCAAAAAATTTAACAAAAAGCAGACGCGTATTGCGACAAGGTATATTAAATTTAGCAGACTCTACAGAAAATCACAACAAACATTACCATTAATAAGATTAACCATAAAAGAAACATTTAACATTGTACGACGACTTTTGAGCGATGGTAATTTTATTAATGCGAGTAACTCCAATGAAGATCACGTAAACAGAATAATAAAAATTGTTTTTGGACCGATTCAATACGAGAATTGTGAATGTTGTAAAATGGATCCCAACTGATTGACCTATATTCTAAGATTGGTCTAACGAGTGATACGTAAAGTTGCTTCGTTATGTATGGATCGGTGAATTTTTAACCCAGCGCTTAATAAAGCCAAGAACGCCTCGAGCTTTATTAACAGTTAATGTAATATGAGAAACAAAGTTTAAATTAGGATCCAGTAAGACTCCAATATCAAGAAACGAATCAACCAACTCCAGTTGATGACCACCAAAAGCATAATTAACAGCAATACAGTTATTTCTATAAAAACTCATGCTTTTGCATTTCACAAGATTCAGCTCCATCATATTATGATTACACGATAAAAAGAAGTTATTAAGATCCGATTGAAGATAAAAATGATCCGAAAAAAAATCCCTAGAAAAGGGGAAATCCCCTACTGTTGGCATCACTGAATGTGGGTGTATTCTCTCAAATAACAAATAAAAGTCCGACGATTTTCACCGATCGCTTAAAAAAAGTCACAAAACTAGCAGTGCAGGTTTGTGATAAAATCTGCTGCATACATCCAGGCTTGAACATTTTTTTGCACTTATCAATTATAATTCTCCACAAATTAATTTTTACCGGCATAACTGTTGATTATAAAAAAAGCGTTATATGAACGGATTAAAGAAATTGTAATTCTAAATTTTTTTGAGTTTGTTTTAGCAAAATCGGACAAGTGGTTCTCGAGTTATGTTAAACAAAAAAACATCAAGATAAGGAAAAAATTTAAAATGTCATAAAAAAAAACTGACACATACGAACGCCAAACCCTTTGAGGGTTTTACTATACTGACCTAGTACCATCACCCTGACTTGGAATTTCTCACCCCCCAGATTGGCTGTTGTACTGTGTAATTTATAGTAAAAAGTGATCTTAACAACGACTTAGCAAGCAATACTGCTAATAAAAATTTGAATTTACTACTGAAATGATTTTAATGCTTCTTTTTAAACGTCTTTACTCTGCAAAGTTTTCGCTAATATGATTATATTTAGAATAAGACACCACAAAAAGTAAGTCAAATATCCAACAATTGGCAGACAAGCTTAAATATTTCTATGAACATAGTTCAAATGTTTATTTAAACAGCAAACACCCCATTTAACAACACAAAATATTTGTACAAATGTTAAATTTTGACATGTTTGGCAAGCAATTTAAGTGGTTTATTTTGCCCTTAAGAGATGGGTTCTACCTGTCTACTGCTGTATTAATAATAAAATATGTCTGTGTAAATACAATTGTTGTAAACAAAGACTTAAAAAATTAAAATAAAAAAAAAATACAGCGATTATAAAATTTAACAAACGTTTAAGAAACTTCATTGATATATCTTTAATTTTAGAGGGTGACTGGCACAACTTTTTTTCGAGTCACCCTAAGGTACAAAGGCCATACTCTGGGAAATCGTGCCGCAAATATCACCAGAATGCCACTTGAATGAAATCTCCAAGGTTCTAGAAAACGTGCTTGCCTACATTGAGACGTTTGGTTTAAAATGAACTCTAGTAATATGTGTTCATGCTGGACGAAGCGGTAGCTAAAGCTAGAAAGAGGGTTCGTTGGAGAAACCGTGTTGGAGCCCTATGCTTCATTGAGCTGAAAAGAGATATTAAGAGAGAGAGATACATTTTGAATTCTCAAGTAATTCTTAGTCGAAATGTTGCGTATTTCATTGTATTAGATCATTGGTGCTCAAAAATGTTTTGCATATGTGTTGAGAGAAAATTTTAAAATGCAGAGATACGCAAAACAATGAGCACCAGTTTTATTTAAATTTAATAGAAAGCAATTGTTTTGGCTGTAAAACATTTATAATAAAACAGTCAAAACTAAATTTTCTATATTTTTTGTGGCTTTTAAAATTGTAACTTTTGAAAAATTTTAATAAACAGTAAGAATGGGAAGTTTTGCAATTTTACTATAAAAAAAAATTCAATGTGAACTGCGAGCATGTTTGTATATTAAAAGTAAGAATTACTTATATCTAAAAAGTCTGCACTAAAATCTTGTACATTTATGCTTTTATGAGAGTTTCGGAGAAGCATTAAAAATTTTTTAAATTTTATTACTTATCCTACGCACTGTATTTGAAACAAGATGAACTCATCTTCCGTACATGTGAAACTAAATTAATGCGCGTAAAAACAGAGGGGTGGGGCTTCTAAACAATTGTTTGCTTGAATGAGCATCACTGTATTAGATACATATATGGTTGGATATAAGATATTTAAACCATAACATAACGAAAAACTTTGCTTGTAAACAGTGTTAAAAAAGCTGCAGTTGAGATAGCAAAAGTCAAAAGATTGTGCTGTAACAATAATAAGTATTGTGGTTATTTTGTATAACTATTTATGGTTTTTAATCCAAATTTTAATATTTTAATTAGGCTGAAGTCCATCAAATTTAATTTTCATTAAATTATTTTTTTATGAAGAAAGGAATTTTACAACATGAAAATTAATTAAAATTGTTATTGATAATTTTCGAACCCATGCTTTTACGGACAGGTTACCCTTACATGTTTTGATTGCCGTTTAACACTTACAGCCATCCACATCGAAGCGGCAGTCAATACACAGAAAAAATTACTGCCGAATTATTTTCAAACAAACGCTTGTTTGAAAATTTTTTTAATTTCTATAAATTTTTTTTTCTGATTCAAACAATATTTTTGTTTGATTTTTATTTAACCAACAAAAATGTGGACAACTTTTCAAAAATATAATAAACGCGTTATTGGTGTCAAGTTTTCATAATTTTGTATGAGATATTTAACGCTCTTTAATGTTGTCGTCTTTTTGCATTTTTTTATTTGATCGTAAGCAACACTTCTTTATGTGAAATATAAGAACAACAACAAAAAACACACACAGTCTATTTTTGGACGCTTTGAAAAAGTGCCACTATAACAAAAACAATAGCAGAAACAACATTACAAGAAACAAAATCCCGTATTCAATTTTTTAAAACTGTTTGCTTAAATACATGGTTACATTTCTTCTTTAGCAAAGGAAAGGATACAGCAACAGAGAGTGATAAAGAAAAACATTGTGTTGTGTGTATAAAAAATCGTTCAAAAATTATTCCAACAAAAAAAATGTGTCTCAAAGCCAGCCGGCGGCTCTGCTCTGCCGTCATCTTCTCATACAGTGCTTACTTGTGTGCGCGTCATTGCTTGTGCAAAAACTTTTTTTTTTATTTTGAAATTTTGAATATGAATTTCAGTAAACTTTTTGTTTGATTCAGTTAAATTATTTGTTTGAAAAAATCAGTGTTTTTTTTTTCAATAAACAAAATGCAAATAAATTATTTGAATATGCAAATTTGTTTATAGGACCAATTTCAGACAAAAAATTGTTTGATTCTACAAATTTTTTGTTTGAATTGGAAAAATAATTTTTTCTGTGAAGTCAAACATCAATCTTTAAACCAAATTTTATTATCCTTAATTGATTTTACATGTTTATCCTCACTTCTGTTTTTCCCGTACTTTTGTCAAGCATTCTTCTCGAAGTCCAAAGTACATTTTTTGTTTTGTTTTCATTTTTAACTGTAACTTCGACTTCTTCATTTGTCAATCTTCGTTTACTTCGGGATTTATCAAAAGGTTCAGTCTGTCAAACCAAACACTTCCACATGTCTACTGCCGGTGTTCTTTGTTGTGTTCAACTTTTCGTTTTGGCTTTTGCCTGGACTACAACTGTTTTCATTTAATGAATCAGAAGTAAAAGTAACAGTTTATTTTTGTCCAATGAAAAATAAAAAAAATGGAAGAAAAAGCAATTTTTCTCTTTTGACTGCAGTTTTTTAAACCCTGCTTGTAACAGACTATTTAATTAGAGCAAAAAAAAAGAAGTTACGCCTGAACTTAACTTGACCTAAAAGCTTTAATAAAATGCGAATGTTAAGGCTTCCCAGTAAAAAAAGTGCTCCAAAAGAGCAGGTTTTATGTATGAATCAGTGTTGCCACTCTGTGGGTAATTACCCGAATTTGGTGCAATTTCTACTCTCTTGGGTAGAGCGTGGGTAATTTCTTTGAGGTGTAATTCAGGTGGTATTTGGTATTCTTTAACTATAAAACAAAAAATATAAGGAATTGATTTTAGTGATAAAATGTTTACCATTTCCAAAGTTTATCAAGCAAAAGATTGAGTGATTGGTGCTAGATGGGCAATTAGATTTCGATAAATATGAGCTTTATAGTGATTTACAACCCGAAAATGATTGGCAAAAGAAGGAACAGACTATCATCTGAAACCATAACGCGAATTTTATTTACTAGACAAAGTATGCAAAAAAACAGCAATGAATATTTCGAACCTTCCCTAGATATATAGAATTAGGACTAATTATTTTAAGTTTTTATTAATTTATTTAAGGATTTTAATGTTATTTTTGTTAAATAATTTTGAATTATAATATGAATCTTATAAGTATGACTAATATTGATATTATTTAAGTGAAAAGAGCATTGCGAGTTTGTGCTGATGTGTGAAACACAACCAAATATTTGTTGTACTAAACCGATCGACTTATACCGTGTTCAGATATGCACCTTAATTGAGTTTTACGCAATAAATGCCATTATTGAGCTCAATTATCCATACAAAATTGCAATTTAGTTATTGCTCAATTAATACGAAATTGTTATAAATATTGAGTAAAATTAAAATGCGACACAGTAACAAGTGTGTTTATTAAGCAAAACGCAACTTACTAAAGGCTGTTTTACACTATCACACAAGTCTTAAGACTTTTGGTCTTACAAAATGAAATGATTTTTGGTCTGATTGTCAAAAAATAAAAGAGAAATTTTTTTTCATTACATTTTGCTTCTACACTATCACACTTCAAATAAAAAGTAAAATCTTTGTGATTTATGAGATCCACTTTAGATTACAAAATAAAGACGAAAAAGCATTTTATTAAGCATTGGAACATTGTTAGCTGGCGTATTATGCACTAACTTGCACATTTAAACTTGCACCTTGGTCCTCAGATATATTTTTAATATTTCTTTAATATTTAATCATTTTTATTTTGATGTGGCCGGCAAATTATTCAACAGCTGTTTTTTATTTTCTTCTAGGGTGGAAAAGTTGATACAGTCATATTTTTTTATTTTTTTTTCGTCTGTGTACCGTATTTAACGATTTTTTACAACAAATATTTGTGATTTATTTAAATTTTAAAAGAATTCACTTGAAATTTTATATTTTTTTTATCGTTTTGCAATTTTTTATTAGAAAAAATAATAGTGAATATTTGTGCACAACATTTTAATTTTCCATCCCTGATTTTCTTCTTGTGCTTTTGTAAAAACACAATTCTGATAAAATGAAAAATCTAATCGTTTAGAAAAATTTCAAAAAATAGAGAGAACCATACGACTGCCAAATTTCTTTACGTATTTTTTGTCATTTCATTACAAAATGTTTTTACACTATTATACATTATGAATTATTTGCAAGTTTTTGACATGTCTTAACACAAAGTATTATAGTCTAAAATGGCCTTAAACAGTGTTTTGACATTTGGCAATTGAAATTACAACAAAAAAAAGGCCCATCCATTTGGTCTGCGCAATAACCAGATGTTAATTCATTTAAGATGTCAAAAGTTGTTTACATTTTCTTATACATGTACATTTTTGTTTACATTGAATGTTGTATGTAGTAGTAATATAAATTGAGTTAGCTAAATTGTGTATATGTGAACAGAAAGATAATTATGTCAATTAACCGAATATAGACTCAATAAAAAATGTATATCTGAACACGGTATTAGAATCAGTTTCTGAGTCGTCCGTCCTGCTGCGCAAAGTACAGATCAATTTACATGGTTGAATCAAGTTCTCTCCTCATAAGGACCCACAATATATATACTTTATAGGGTCTTAGATCAATATTGTAGAAATTACAAACGGAATGAAAAACTTATATATACTCTTTTCCACCTGAGGTGAAGGGTATAAAAAGAGTAATTTTTGGGATTTCAGTATTTTGATTTTAACTCAGCCATTTTTAACCGATTTGACAGATTTATATACCGCCGTATTTAAGAGGAAATTTGCCAATTAGTTGGGTTATAAATCTTGGACTCGGGAAGATCTATGGTTCCCGAAAGTGGGTACTTAAATGAAATTTCGATCATACTTTTTTTGAAAATTTTTAAGATCAGTCCATAATTTCACATAGCCCCATACGATTTCTTCCTAATAGAGTGGTTTGCCCATAAACCACATTATTATGTTTGTATTTGTCCAAAATATATTTTTAACCAAAATAATCTAACGAAATTAATTTTCGAATCATTCCATATTTTACCAAGGCTCGCTCACATACAAATACCACTCTCAAAAATAGCTTGTAATGCCATAACTGCCTTATAAATATTGGCATGTATTGATAAAAAAAAAATAGCTACTATGTCATGGCAAATTTGTGTGCTTGTAGGTAAAACGTTGAACGAAGGTCATATATATGAACCCATATAGACGTTTTTACCTAGAAAATATTCGTCCTAGAAAATATTCGTCATAACATAATTTTGTTTTAATAGGTCCATAATGGCATATGTAATCCAACAAGGCAACACTATTAAAAATCTGTGTGTTAATTCTGTGATGTAGGGTATCAAATGTTCGGAATTGAGCGACTATTTACTGTCTAGTTTGTTCTTTTTTTAAAGTTTTTTTTTATAATTTAACGTTAATTTGATATCAAGTATAATTTCATTTAAATTGGGTAATTTTGGGTGATCTCAAGTGCAGTTTTGAATTTTGCCGGTGGTAACGCTGATATAAATTCATACGTCAAATTGCTTCAAACCTGCAGATGGGATGCCTGATTTTTGTTTGGGGTATTCCCGATTTGAAGGACTATTTTCTTCTGAAAATAAGCGCTTATTTTAACCAGCGTTTAAAAAACTGCAGTAAAAGTAGAAAAACTGCAATTTCTTCCACATCTTCATTTGTCATTGATCAAAATTCAATTTGATAGTCAAGCAAATAAGATCTTACCTCCCATTTTAATTCAAATTTTCTTCGCACATGCAAAAGAAATTGTTAAAATACAAAAACACAAGCAAAACCAACTGTTGCCTTTTGATGGCTGTCAGTCAGCTAAAGTTTACAAACAAAATATTCTCGTTAAAAATGTTTCGAGATTTTTCAAACAATAAATATTGTATTAACACATTATATTTATGTATATCAATGGTGGCGGCTGGTAAATATTATCATCAACACCACTAAATAGTTCTGGCCATTTGGCTCAGATTTCTACTGTGCGACAAGCCAATGAACTGCATAAAAGTCTTATTTAGGACTGTTTTGTTTAAAACACAACAATATTATTATATTAGGACAATATGACTTTTTCATCACCTTTTTCCTTAAGACCTTGAAAGACCAGAGGTTTGGTTGGAGAGAGGTCCAGTTTCAAGTAGGGATTCCAATACCGTTATTACCGATACCGAAATACCGGTATTACCGGCTAAAATCGAATACCGAAATATCGCATTGAGAATACCGGGATTTTTTTCTTAGTTTTTATAGTTCTTCTTTGAAATTGTATCAGTGTCCAGATTTGGAAATTCTAATTTTGCACTTATTTGTATTTTATATATAAATACATATGTATATACCATAGCTGCGTATTACGAATATTTTTATTACAAATATTTGTTAAAACTAAATAACTATAAATTTTATCAGAATATGAAGAATACAAATTAACAAAAATCATCTGATATCGTTAATCACATTACTGAAATCCGACGTTGTTAATTTTAAATTAAATATTTCAAATTTTGTTTTATTTGCTTGTTGGCCAAGTTAATCATATTTCAATTCCATGAATTTAAATAAATTTACGATGAATTAAATTTATTTTTATATTATTCAACTAAGATTAAGATATATGATATTTTTTTATTTAATATACAAATTAACAAAAATTTTTGTAAAAAAATCTACTTAAAAAAATTTTAAATATTTTTCTCTGATTTGATTCAAATAAAAATATTCGTTTTTTTCAATATTCATTAACAAATTTACAAATAATTTTATTCAACACAAAAAACTTCCAAATAGTTTTATTTAAAAAAAAAATTGTATATACATTGATTTTTTTTTTCGTTAAATGAAAGTTCACATGACGCGATAAAAGCATCCGTAAGTCACCTAGAAGTAAAATTAAAATGGTATAACATTATTTCTGAGGCAACTCATGTAAACAAATGCAATATACATGAAATTGTAATTTCTAAATTGAACAAAGTAATAGTTGCACAAAATTTGCAACAGAATTGTGATGTTAAACAATGTGCGTCATTTTTAGAGTATTGAACAGATAACTTAATTATCAATAATAAATTTTTAACATGATTAAACTTTCGCATGCTTTAAAAAAACTTGTATCTTCACACTTGTATGGTTAAATTTGAAACAAACTTTGTCCCCTTATAAACAAGTTATTACCGCTGGCGTATACGCCAGAGTTGTTTTTTGAAGTAGATTAAAGTGTTAAAGAAAAATTCCCCGGAAGTTTTCTTTATCCTTTTTAAATGATGTTTTCTTTGTTTCTAGATGCAAATGAAAAGGTTATTACACCATCTGAAAATCAACTATTATCATATCTCTGCGATATTGATGTATCTTTAAAAAACTTAAAGAAATATCCGAGAATTTTTTTAAAATATAACACACCAATTACATCTTCAGCACCAGTCGAAAGACTTTTTTCACTAGCAGGATTATTGAATAGCCCAAGGAGAAATTATTTAACTGATGGTCATTTTGAACAACTATTAATTTTAAAAACAGTTCTTAAAGCAAACTCATGTATATAAATTTGGTTTAAAAATAGTAAAATAAAATAATTTGTTAAAAAAATTTTGGAATAAAAAATTTTATATTTTTTTTTTTTTTTGAATATCATGTATTCAATAATTTATAATTTAAATATTTTGAAATTTTTTATAGTTTGTTTGAATAAAATCATTTAGTTTGTATTAGATTTCTTTACATTTTAATAAAATAAATATGAATATTATTCAAGTTTTTTATATTCAAATATATAAAATTTTATTATGTTTCAACGAATATTAATAAATTGTATATTTAACGTAAAAAGATAATCCAATCTACAATTATTGTTTTTCATTTTAAATACATTACTATCGAATTTAAATTGATTCAAGAAAAATAAATTATCAAAAATTTATATCAATAAAATTTTAACATAGATTGATTTTATTTTCAGCGAAAAATATTAGCTAAAAATCCAATTTAAAAAATTTAATTTTCTATTTTATTCACATCTTACAGCTATGGTATATACTAGGGATGCCAATCGGGATTGATTTTTTCCGGGATTTCCGGATCCCGGGATTGCGGGATTTTTTTAAATAAACAACACTTTTTTTTATTTATTTATGAATTTTCAAAATACAGCTCAAATCAAGAATGATAAAAATAAAGATTACGACATCAGGCAGATATAAAAAGTTTTTACTGCGCATGTAGGAACTGTGACGTCACACAACTTTTGTTCTCATTGGATAATAATTTGTAACTTTCAAACTGATATGTTTATGTGTAAACTTGACAGTGGAAAAATTTATTATTTTTCTAATTAAATTATTTGAAAACTGAACATTTTTTATAAGAAGTTCCTTTTTTCTTCATAATTTTATTGTTAACTTACATAAATATATATTAGCTATGGTTAAAAATATAGACATTAAATTAAAAGGATGCAACACGTTAGCTTTTCGCACAATTTCCCGATTTGTTTTTTTGCGGCTAATTTGTTGGCATTTGCCCACTGCACACTTTATGTTTGTTCTCTTTTCTGCGCTCTTCTAATTTTATTTAGATTTTATTTTTCTTAATTAAGCTACTTTTTACACACGTTTGAACACTTTTTAATATTTTATTTATTGTAATAATATTTTTTATATAAAACATTAAGCAAAATTCTTAGTTTTTTGACAATTAATATAATGTTTTTTTCCTAACTCTCTGAGTAAATTAATTGCACGGTTGCCAACTAACACGTAATACATACATTTTTTGTAAGAAATTACGATTTTCACATATAAAAGAGACTTGGTAATCTTAACAAGGGAACTACTACATCATCAAACGGGAAAACATGCGCAAGGCGTAATCTTTATTTCTATCATTCTTGGCTCAAATATAATTTTTAATAATTTTTTTTTTTTGTATAGAGCATTGATTTACAAACTGTGGGTCGCGACCCACAGGGGGGTCGCGTAATAACCCCAAGGGGGTTGTGAAGTTTTTAATTTCCATTTTACATATTCAACCCGAATTCGTTCCGTATTTTGGTGATTCAGAAAATGATGGAAAAATGTTCGCAATGAAACCATTTTTGTTTTCATGAACGGAATGGGAGTTTTCCGTATCTGAAAGGCCAAAAACTAGCAAAATACACTTTCTATCAATAAACAAATATGTTTTCTTCAATTCCGAACGGAATCATTCCAAATAGAATTGTACTCTGTGACATGGCTGATAATATTAACTTTTTAATTGTTTTGCTTTGTTTTTGATATCGACCTGTTTGTCTTATTTTAATAACTACATACCGACGGCTTAATATAAAAAAGGCCTAACTAGATTTTTTTTGTTTGTTTACAGGGGAAGAAAAAAAACTTAATAAAATCCGTAAAATTTGAGTTAAAAAAATTTATAATGCAATATTTAATAAAAATATCCAACAGATGTTGTACTACAGCCCCTTTAAAATTTAATATTCAGATACATGTGGCATTAGCTACCAGAATAAACAAAAAAGCTTTATGTATAAATAAACTACCTTTTTTTTAATAAATATTTTAAATAAACAATAAATTGGATTGCATAATTTATATAATTGGAAAATTGTTTTACTTTTGGTGCTTTTTATTTAGATATTTTTATTCCATAAATAATACCGAAAATACCGATAATACCGGTATTTTCCTCAATACCGAAAGGCCTTCGGTTATGGAATCCCTAGTTTCAACCAATTAACAGATACAATTGTCGATGGCCAGCAGTTTAAAAGAGATGATAGCTAAAGATTTAAGAAATTTTATTTTAATCAAATTGCGTATGAGTTATATTTATTAACTTAATAAATACGACTTATCCGCATAAGTGAACAAATACTCAACAAAAACTATTATTCTTTGTCAATGTTGTTTTAAATATTTTATAAACCTTAAATTGCTTCTTTAATTTCGTTATTGTTTCTCTGTAACTTGATTCCATTTTTCAAAATTGTTGTTATTTTATCTTTAATAATATTTAAGTAACAACGGGCCAACAACATGTGTATTTGGTAATTCTGGTCATGGTTGTTTGTGTTACTTCTTCTCTTTGCCAAAATGGAAATTTTATGTAAATCTTATTAAAAATGCATTTGCACATGAAAATTCTTAGTTAAGAGCAGTTTTCGGTAGAATAATTACAGTATGAGCACGTTTGCATACAATTTAAAGAAAAAGTTAAAAAGTTTACACTAGTAACTCGATATCGGAGAAAACTTAAAGTGGCAGACAGTTTTGTGATTTGATTTTAAATTATTATATTGTTACGAAAGTAACTTTAGTTAAGAATTAGTTGTAATTATTAGTTAATAATTGGTTGTAATTATTATTTATCTTGTATTTTTTAGTTGTTTTGTATTCATAAGTATTTTTATTAAAAATTGTTATAATTTAGTACACTTCAATTCCAATGTGCAGAAAGCCCTCAAAATGACCGTTAAAAAAGCTTCAGTATAAGTGGTGAAATTATGTAAACATAAGTGCCGCCATAAAACAAAATAGACGTTAGAGTGGTGAATAGTTAAGCCTCGAACCTTCGAAAAACATTTCGAATGCTCTAAAAGGCCGAATTACATTATTAATACTTACGGCGCACAGTGCGGAATTTCTTCAGTTTAGCGGAACTTAATTATTTAAACCAGTAAACCAGTTCTATTTGTGATTTTTTTAAATTTTTAATAAAAATTAATGTGTTTTTTTTAAGTCTTTGAGTTTGTTTACGTTTTTAATTATAGAACAATTAAAAAAAACATGCGTATGTACATACATTTTCTAACAACATTTTGAACATCTATTCAGAACTAGTCTCATTGCAATCGTCTGAAGACTCGTAATCATTGCATAGGTTTGAAAATGTTTTTAACAACTCTAAAACATCTGGTGTAACTTCACTACGCTTGGTTTTAGGTGCTTTACGAAGACTAGCGATGTACGGATCCGATGAAATAAGCAGTCGATTAAATAAATCCGTATTTGTGTCAATTCGGGATGTTTTCCTAGTAAAAAGCTCGCGTTATTTTCTGCAGTCTTTGTTTCTTGCCTCCTGAGCTTCTTCAGAAAATTGTCCGATTGGAAGAATGCAAGAGGCTATAATATCCTTTCCATGACAAAGAACTTTATGCACACTAGCAGGCATTGAGTACCAGAAATATTCTTTCAAATACAACTCCAAAGTTTCTCTTGCATATTCGCCGAACTTTTCTGAATCAATTTTAAGACCACAATTTAGGCACTCCAACAGCACATGAAAACGCTTGATCAAATCTAAATTAACGCCAGTTATTTCGGCTGACTTTTCGGCATTTCTAAAGAATTTCCTTGCGGTATTACCATCGTTTGTGTTTCCGATCTGCTGTTTTGGCATATCTATTAGCAAGCCAAGCTCCTCTTTAAATTTTTTTTTTAATGTATTTTATCTTCTCTGCAACTTTTTTTTATTTCCTGCTCCACGAGCTTGCCATGTCTTAATATCAAGTTTCTACGATATATGTAAAATACATTCTAAAAACCTTATCCATGCATGGAGGGGTGATAGTCCAAGGGATAAAAAAGGATTCATTTATATTTTTTTGAGGTATATGGCAGATGTTGTTCATTTCACTGGGTTTAGCCCCACATAAGTAGCATGTTTGTGATGATGCACAGGATGATACAGCATTGCAAACTTTACCGTCTATCATACAAAATATCATATATATAATATCATATATAGAAGCAGATGCCAGTTCCTTGACAATCGCTGCAGAGTTTCGTTTTCCAGAATGGTATAGCTTTGTTGCAGTTGCTTTGGCTAACTCGTCTTGACTAGCGGACTGCAAAATATGATGCACTTTTCTGTATTGCACTTTAGGATGACAATCCTTAAATTCTCTTTTAGGTCTGTCTGCATTGGTCCTCGATCCACAGTAGTTGAAAATTTTACATTATTTTCAAGCCAGCTTGCATTTTTATTCAGAAATGATGCAAAATTTCGACTGGATTCCCTCCAACTTTTTTGGTATTTTACAAACTAGCGCACGAACAGTTGCCTTTAAACTGCAATGAGCGTCAGATGTTAGCACTGGTAAGCCTATTTTTTCCAAAACAAAACCAATGATGGCGTCCGATGTCGGTTCTTCCTTCCACTTTTGGAAAATACAGTTATATGAAATTTGCAAAGTTATTCTGGAAAAAGTTTAATTTAAAAGAGGAAAAGCATACCTTTAAAATGTTGTGCGTTTTAAGATGGTATTATGTGGTATCACCTTTTAAAGTCTCCAACGAAGTTAAAAAATTAAATTTACTTACTTCTTAAAAATCACTTTTTTCACGAACAAATCACACACGAGTACGAAACGATTTTGCAATTATTTAAATGCCAATAATTGACAATTTTCTCATAAAATAAATTGTGTCAAAATCATGGCCTACTGCACTGCCGTTTGTATGTACCACTCTATTAACTAAAACAAATCGAAAATCTTGCTGTATGCAAAAAGTATAATTGAATAAGAAATGCAACTTTCAGGTGTATTTTGCAGTTGTTTCGCAGGGTAAATCCCCAAACTGAGTATGAGGTTTTTGAGGTGGGATATTAAGCAACCGAAATAATGAATAATCTTATGCATTTTATGTATTTCAAAAATTTAATAAAGTTCCGCTAAACTTCCTGAATTTCGCACTGTGCGGCGGCTAGCATCAAAAGACAGTATTAGTTCAGACTTTGTCAAGTTTACTTTAAACGTTTAAGTGTGCAGATCAGTAATAGAGGTCGCAATAATAAATTACAATTGTTGAAGTGACTAAGTACCAAATAAAGTTGTATAAATTGTAAGCAGCGTTTAAAATGTTGTGTTTTATTAAGTTTTATTTGAATTGCAATCAAAGAACTCAAGAGGTTTATTATATAGGAAATAAGCAAAAACGTTATTGAAAGGCAGTAACGTAACAATATCAACGATTAAAATGGAGAGGAATAAAGATTTTGTTATGCCATTCGTTACATATCAAATTATTAAAAACTCTTTTGGCACATTTACTGGGTCCTGTTGTTTATGGACTCTCGATCGCTATTCTACACCAAAATAGATGAAACTCATATAAAATAAGCATCGTGGCAGAATGAGAAATGCGTAAGAGGGAAACTTGAAAAATGATGAAAGAAAGTTTATTTTGTTGAAGAACAAGTTTTTTCTTTTACTTCGTCCCCTGGGAACGACGAAACCCATGCCGGATAGGATAACTATACAAAATTAGTTTGTATAAATTTTATATCGATTTTAAAATAGATGAAATTTTCCAAATGCTGCTTTTTGCTTGCATACGTGTTTTTCTTCCTTACAAGAGCTTTACAACGGAAGCAGCTGTCACCCCGTTTAAGCTAAGGAGTTTAAATTAGGCCAAAAAAAACTCTAAATGTTCCCAGTTTGCTTACCTTATATAACGGGTCATATCAGCCTTTTAATTTATTTAGCTGCCAAAGTAGTATCCCCAGGAAGACTGGATTTAATTGTGGGACAGAAATTTGGCTTAACAATTTGTTTATGTCTATATCCTTCATTCCTCTCTCTTTCTTTTACTCTCATCTGTTATTTTAATCACAAGTGTTTCTCTATACGAATAAAACTTACAAAACTTCTAGACATCAATATTGTGTTTAAAAGTCCATAACCAACATACAGGCATCAATAACTGCATTTTTTTCCTACGTCTCCTCTTCTTACCAATTTCAACTGTTACTACACAAGAGACAACAACAACAATAAACCCAACATGTCTAACTTGTCAATTGTTTAATGAAAATGTCCTAGTTAAGTTAAAAAAAAAAAAATAAAAATAAAAAAATCACAAAAGTAAAAAAACAAACAGATTTTCTGCCAAGAACAACAAATTGTCTTTCTTTCGCAAAGTGGGAGAATTTGAAATAAAAAATGGAAATAATTTTCGACTCGACTAGCGTATTTCACAGATAAGATCGCGCAAAATTTGTACCTACTTTGGGAACCTATTGCACCTCTTTTACTTAGTCTTCAGACTTTAAGGCCAAAACTTAAGCTTGACTACAAGTCTTTAATTGCCGCCTCAATTTTATTACAATCGGACTAGCCGTTTAAAAAATCCATAGTTATTTCCATTTTTTTCTAAAATCTCCCACTGTGTGTCGGTCCATCTGGAAAAAAGATAATAAAAAGTTAAAATAAACATTGGTTTTACATTAAACAACAGACATATTTCGTTTTACACACATGTGGGGTGTAGACACTTGGGGAAATTATATAAAATGACTTAAGTATATTTAAGGAACATGTGAATGTATTTATTTTACTACCAATCTTAAATTTTTAAAGTTGTAATGTTTAATATACATAAAGATATTAAATAAAATAAGAAAATTCGGCAGATAGTTAAAATTGATTGGAAATTTTGTAAAATGAGACATGGAATTGTAGAAAAGTAAGCAGGGATTATCTCATACAGTAATTCTAAACGTAAAGGGTACATAAATTTCTATAGTCACCTCTTGTAAACGAAAAAATTTATATTTATTATGATTTATTTTAACTTTATTATTGTCAAGAGCAACCACATAATTGTTAAATTATTCCTATATGAAAAGTCACAATATTATGGTTAATTTTCAACATGTAATAGTTGAAAATAACATTAATATTTATATTTCCAACAAATAATTGTTTGGTTATTTTAAATAATTCATCATAGTTATGTTATTGAAATATGATCGAAAAAAAAACATTCTATGGAGATTACTGAACACCTTCCTTGTTTGTATGACAAAATATTTTCTAAACAAATACTTTTGTATATGAGTGTTTCGTAACAATAACTTAAAACCAAAAAAATTTGTTATCATAAAAACCGTGTTATATCGGTTAATCGACTGAAATTAACCAGTTTAATCAAAAATATCCAATTTTATAATAACCGATCAGTTAATGGCTAACCGAATGAACATTGCATTGCGTTTTTCTTATAAACTATTAGAGCTAGAGCAAAAATAACGGAAATCTGTGATCACTTCTATATACTTATAAAAATTGGATTTTCTAAAGATTTTTGTATGGAAAACTTTAAATGCGTTTTTCTTGAAAACTATAAGTGCTAGAGCAAAAATAACGAAAATCTGTGATCACTTCTATTTACCAATAAAATTTGGATTGTTGAATGGAAAATTTTAAATGCGTTTTTCTTGAATACTATAAACGATAGAGCAAATCTGTGATCACTGTAAATATTGATCTTTATGTTTTTTAAAATGGTATAAAAAACTTTATAGACGCTGGTAATTCCTGTCACGGACGATATTGTAAGTATTACAAATACAACTAAATGTATCATATTATTATGTTGTTATTTATATTAAATTAAGTCCAAACTAATTTTACTGCAATCAAAACCATTTAGCCAAGTTTTTTTTTGGAATCAGTCCATATCATAGAAATTCTTCTCCCGAACATAGTTTTTAATACGATAGCTTCCTTATAAATATTGGTATGGACATAAAAATTGCCGACCATAACTTCTACAATAGCTACTATTTATGTCATGACAAAATGTTGTTCCGGTAGGTCCAAAATTAATCACAGGTCCCATATGAACCCCGTTCCTAAAATTACTTAAAGGCAATTTAATCTCATATAGATAAAGATATCTAAATAATTTGGTTCTGGCGGGCCTATGATTATCCATGATGCAGAATAGGATACGAAATTAAATTTTCAAATACTGTGATGCAGGGTATCAAATTGTCGGTCTTGACCAATTATACTTTCATACTTGTTTGTTTTAAGTTTTTGCTTACATATATTTACAAAACATGTATTTCATTTCTTTTGTTTATTATAAAATCATTAAAAAAAAATCTTTTTTTTTATATCACTGATTATAAAAAAAAAATATTTGGTTTAATGTAAGAAATTTAGAAAAATATCGCCTCCCACAATTTGCCGATTCTGGCATATTTTTACATTCACTACAAAATCACTTCCGTTTAATGTCACGTACGATTTTTACCAATTTTTCTTGATGATTTGGACAGCAAGGTTCGGAGTATGGTGATATTATTTTCAATGATAAAATAAGTTTCTAGTTACTACTTTTTTGCAAAGTCTGTATAGATCTTTCGAAGCACTTGCCAATTGACGTTGTATTCCCGGATGAAATGGATGAACACAATATATGAAGCTTTTTTGGGGGCTTGAAATCGGCAGATCTTTTATGATCTTAGCTGGCCAGAGTGCTATTTGCTAACTAAGGACTGCTATAAATATTCTCCTAGTTGTTTGATGCGGCTGTGTAATATTAGTACACAACAGAAGCTGTTTCGAAGTAGAGGTCAGATAGCTCCTGAGGTTAGTTTAAGGTTCAGAAAGCCGTGTGGTTAAAATAACCGGTCAGTAAGCTCTATTCCCAAGGTCAGAGGTTAGTTTAAAGTTCAGGCAGCCATGTGCTTAAAATAACTGGTAGTATGTTGATACCCACATACGAAGGTTTTAGCAGGCGTTTTCCATCACTTGATGTTTAAATCACCATAAGTTTATATCTAAAGGCTAGTAGTACCCACAACAATTAAACAACCTTAATTTTCTACAATGACAAATAATGCTATAGGAATAAAATTTGGCACAAATTGATTTATAAAAATCCATCTGTAAAATCTAATGCCTGAAGAGGCACACTGTGACTGCCTTATAGTTCAAAAAAAACATTTTAACCCTTTCGGTACTTCTTTTTTGTTTTTGATTAAAAATATTTTTATTTTCGATTTTATAACTATTAAACCTTATGGCATTAACTATCAATAATCATTTTTTAAAAATTTTGTAGCAAAAGTGGTTTTTGAGCATCATGCCATATGGCATAGAATGTATTTAAAGGAAAAAAAGAAATAATTTTAATTAAAATTTTTTAATGCAATTTCAAAAATTTTATAATCAGAAAGATTTATAGAAGATTTATTTTATCAAAAAACTATTCAAATGCGTTTTCTTTATAAAAATAAAGCTATTATTCTACAGTCAGAAGGACAAATGAATTAAAAAACACGATCATTTATTTTATATGTATGTACATATGTATATTTCTATATAATTGAATTTTTCCTCTGAATAAAATCTATGCCAAATGGCAATGATAATTTGCTTAAAATCTTATTGAAAGTTATAAAATAAGATTATTTTCGTAACAATTTACAAAATACCAAAGTGACCTTTTTTCGTAAATTACAAATCTTGAAAGGCATGTTTGCTTTCTGGCCTATCAGAATTCACTGGGTGTACCAATCAAAAAATTTTATTTTTCAATTTCAATAAAAAGTATTAAATAAAAATACAAAAATATCAAAAAAATTATTTTCTTACTATTCTGCCCCAAACAGGGGCTTGCAAAAAGCACTATGCCATATGGCATAAAATAACCGAAAGGGTTAACTGCTGAAAATGTCTTATACTAGTTATTTAATCTCAATCTATTTTATGCAATTGTAAATGTTTTAGAAAAATTTTTAATAGACACTCAAACTTAAATATAAAGAAACTAATATTGTTGCATTTATTTAAGTTAAAGTTTAAATAAACAAAATATTTTCCTTTAAAATTAAATGAGCTTTCTTATCTTGTTGTAATAATATTTTGACAATTTGCCAACAGCTTTCAAAGGATAAATACTTTTTGGAATTTTAACAATAATGTTGTTGTGTTTATATTGCAAAATATAACAGTGATCTAAATTCATAAATATATAAAATTTAAAATACGTCTGTTTGTTACAAATAGACATCTAAGCTACAAAAGAAAAAACATTTTTTTTTTTTTTTTTAATTAACTTATTTTTATTATTGAATCTTTCTTATCTAAATTTACAATATGTATTACAATCTTAATTCTTCTTGTTGTTTATTAGTTGTTACCAATGTAACCACTAACTGCTGTATTCAAATTTTAAAAATGTCTTCTAGTAAGGCTCAAAGTATCGGTTCTTTTTAGCCTCTGGTGACCTTCGGACTGAAGCAGACCCCGAGCGAGGTAGTTAGGGTGGGCCATTAGTTTATCGATGTAGCTAATTGAATATTTTTTAATTCCCTCCTGGATAGTGGGGACGTTGGGATCTCCGTGGATAATATCATTACGTATATACCATGGGGCGCAGACAATTTGTCGTAATATTCTAGAGTATCTTCTTTGAAGCTTTTGGATGTTAGATGCGATTGCAGTACCCCATAATTGGATGCCATATGTCCATATTGGTTTTATGATGGACTTTTATAAGAGAATTTTATTGTCTAAAGACAAGTTTAAGTTTCGACCGAGAAGCCAATGTAGTTGAGCTGCTTTAAGTTTCATAGCCGTTATTTTCGCTTCGATATGACGAGACCAGGTCAAGCGTCTATCTATATGAATTCCCAAGTACTTAACATGGTTTTCTACCGGAACAGTGATGTTATTTATTTTTACAGCTGGGCACGTTTGTCTTCTGAGCGTGAAAGTTAAGTGGGCACATTTAGCCGGGTTAACCTTTATTCTCCATTTTTCTAGCCAGGCCTCTAGTTCATTGATGTGGGACTGCAGATTTTGCGATGCGACTTTTGGGTCATGGTTAACGCTAATAAATGCTGTGTCGTCTGTAAATGTAGAGGTATGCGTGCTCAGGTTTGTTGGCATATCCGCTGTGTATATTATATATAGAAGCGGTCCTAATATGCTGCCTTGGGGGACACCAGCAGTAATTTTCTTGAGGGGGGAATATTTATCTTGCGACCTTACTATGAATGTTCTGCCTGTTAGATAGCTCTCCAGAAGCTTGTGAGTGTTTTGAGGAAGCATTCGTGTTATTTTGATGAGTAGCTCATCATGCCAAACTTTGTCAAATGCTTGGGAAATGTCTATAAACAGGGCTGAGCAGTATTGCTTTTTCTCAAACGACAATCTAATTAGGGTGACAATTCTATGCACTTGTTCTATTGTACCATGTTTCGCTCTGAATTCGAACTGGTGATCCGGGATGATGTCGTGTTCATTTAGATGAGGAGTTATACTTAAAACGAATATTTTTCGAAAACCTTCGATAGGATTGATAATAAGCTTATCGGTCTGTACGACGCAACCTGGCTTGGGAATCATAACAATTGTAGACCTCTTCCATGAGGATGGGAAGTATCCGACTCTTAATCTCTCGTTAATGAGCAGCAAGATTCTAGAAGCAGACGATGGTAAGTTTCTTATCATTGACCCTGTGATGCGGTCAGGTCCGGGAGATTTTCTAATATTCACTTTTCCTATTGCAGATTTTACTTGAGTTATGTTACATTTTATTGGATGGTTTACCTTATCAGGAATGATTGGACGACAGGAACAAGTATGTGCCTCATGTGGCGTGAAAACTTTTAATTTTTCATTTGTGTTTTTGGCCCAAGTGCGGTTTTCCAATCTTAATGGAGATTCTTGGGTTATAGGGCATTTCATATGCCATACAGCCTTCCATAAGCTGTAATTGGAGTTTTTTGTGGCATCTAGGCTGTTCTATTGCAGACTCGTGGTTCTGTCTCAATTTGTTGCGAAGAATTGTCAGGCATAATTGTAGTTGGGCCTTAGTGGTTGGGGAACGACTGTTTTGCCATTGTCTTCTTAACTTCCTTTTTTCTCTGATAAGGGTCTCTATATCCGTCGATGTATTGTAAGGAGCACGTTTAATTGTCCGCTTGATTGGGGTTGCATTTCTTGCTGCAGAATCCAAATGTAAATCGCTCGACAGCTATTTGGATGTCAGATGAATTTTTTAGGGGAATGCACTGTGATAGGTGAGAGCTCACATACATTTTATACTTTATCCAATTTGTGTTTCTGTTTGGATAGGAAATAAAGTTTGCAGCTGCGGCGTCAGAGTTGCCTTTTAAAATGAGGATTGAAGGTAAATGATCAGACGATAGGTCATAGGATTAACTAACTAGTACCTGATCGCGCTTGAGGTTTTTAATTACAGCAAAGTCAATAAGGTCTGCCAGCTTGTTGAAGTCGGTTGGCTCACCACTCGATACGACATCAAAATTATTTGCAGTTACGGTGTTGTAAAGCTGATTACCACTAGGACTAATAAGTTTGGAGCCCCAATATATATGTTTAGCGTTGTAATCGCCAGCAGCAATGAATTTCTGGCTCAATGTGGAGAAGAAGTTGAGAAATTTATCGTGTACAATTTTGTGTGGGGACAATAAACGGATGACAACGTCAGTTTGAAATCAGTAAGATTTATAGATGTGGCCTGGATACAATCTTCTTCGAACTCTGGCAATGGTAAGTGTCACTGTTATTTGTTTCGATGTTTTGGATGTTTGGTTATCAAAACAAAACATCGGTCTAAGAGTGGGCTGGATTGAAGAACTTAGCGGTTGCCCCTCAAAGACACTATACATTTTTGTATAACTAAAAAACGGTTACAGTAACAGTATCTTAATTTTGTACAATTTGCTTTGTTTTTAATAAAAAAAAAAGCTTTTGTAATTTAATTTCAATGGGGAAAGCGAAGGGCACCGGGTAAATCTAGTTCCATATAAGTATCTGATTTTAATATTTTTGTGTTTATTCATTAGTCATTACTAATAAAAAAAAAGATTTGGGTCTTAAAGCTAAGGCAAACGCATACTTTAATTAAATATAAATTTTCACAAATTTTGACACAACTTGTAATACGAGTACTAAGTAAAAATCTACTATTCCGCAATAGTTATTGTTGCAAATCTAGGAAAAAACGCCTATTTTTTTAACAGTTTTTTTTTTGTTTTCATTAATTAAAACAATTTGTATAATAAATATATTTGAATTGTAGATGTGTTCATTTACTTTACTAGCAAAAACTTACAACAAGAGAGTAAATATAAAATATTACAAAACTTTTCTCCCAATTACTCAAACAATAAAAAAAAATGACCGCTTTACTAGCAAAAACTAGCAAGGTAGTCCTATTGTCAGTGTCTAGCTGTAAAATACCAAATTCCGTGTTCCTTTATTCAATCGTTTTTAACTATTTTCACCTGTCAAAGTTATTTTATGGAATACAAAATTTATTATCTTCTATGTATCGGCTAAGGCAAAACAGTTAAGAACACTTTCCTCCTCTGTATGTCAACCGATTTGAACAAAATATACACCATTTAAAAGATATTTCGTTACAGAAGTGAACAATATATATTTCATTAAAATCTTTCAAACTTATAAGCGTTTAAATTTGCTACTTACACATATGCAGAAAACATAAAAAAAAATTGTTTTTCACAATTATCATATAATAAAAAATAGGGTGGTCGTTTATTCGATATTTTTCAAAAACCGGGTTTTGAATATTGCGACTATATAAATATTATGTATAACTCGGCAGAGGCGAAACAATTAAGAACGCTTCCTCCTATGGGGAGAAAAAAGTATCAAAAAGGGGAAATACGGGAAATTAAATTTCTTTCTTTTACTTTTCCGTGCTGCATGTGAAATAAGAAACATAATATTATAGGTGCAGCGTCTTAGTGATTGAAAACCTATCAGATGAAAAATATTGGTACTTTTTATTTTTCATCTGAAACTTTTTGAATTTTCGTTAATATTCGACCTATAAAGATAAAATTATGCATACATAAAACTGGGTGAATAAGAACATGTAAGGGGAGCTTTTCAGTACTTTTTCGTTCAACATCTGGTACTTTGATTCATTTTCGTTAATATAAGACATACATAGAAACATAAAATTAAACATGCAATGTCCTGAGTGGATGACAATCTATAAAGGAGACTTTTTGATACTTTTTTGTTTTCCAATTAATATTATTGATATTGAACGTAACTTAACTTAACTTAACTTAACTTAACTTAACTTAACTTAACTTAACTTAACTTAACTTAACTTAACTTAACTTAACTTAACTTAACTTAACTTAACTTAACTTAACTTAACTTAACTTAACTTAACTTAACTTAACTTAACTTAACTTAACTTAACTTAACTTAACTTAACTTAACTTAACTTAACTTAACTTAACTTAACTTAACTTAACTTAACTTAACTTAACTTAACTTAACTTAACTTAACTTAACTTAACTTAACTTAACTTAACTTAACTTAACTTAACTTAACTTAACTTAACTTAACTTAACTTAACTTAACTTAACTTAACTTAACTTAACTTAACTTAACTTAACTTAACTTAACTTAACTTAACTTAACTTAACTTAACTTAACTTAACTTAACTTAACTTAACTTAACTTAACTTAACTTAACTTAACTTAACTTAACTTAACTTAACTTAACTTAACTTAACTTAACTTAACTTAACTTAACTTAACTTAACTTAACTTAACTTAACTTAACTTAACTTAACTTAACTTAACTTAACTTAACTTAACTTAACTTAACTTAACTTAACTTAACTTAACTTAACTTAACTTAACTTAACTTAACTTAACTTAACTTAACTTAACTTAACTTAACTTAACTTAACTTAACTTAACTTAACTTGAAATTAACTCACGTAGAAGATAAGATATGATCCGGAGGTAGGTCCTTCGCCAAATCGATCCACTAAGACGGAAAAAATAAATGCTCAAAACATGTAAATTCATATATGGGCAGTTCCAGCGAAAAGTCTACTTTTTGTAACGTAACGCCAGAAATAATTTAAAGTGTTTCTCAAAAAATTTTATATGTATACATAGTTTACTTTTTTATATTTTTTTGGTGTAAAGCGCAACTAGCTCTACATTAAGTAACAAAAGGGATAACATTTGAACAACATGGTCCTAAAATACAACCTTATTTGCATTCAGGCGTTACATTAAAAAAAGTAGACTTTTCGCTGAAAATTCCCATATGTACCTTAAAACGAGCCAAGATTTTTAAATTTAATAGTTTGAAAAATAAATCTATATAAGTCCAAAGCTTACTAAAAAAGCTTTTATGCAAAGCGTCTTGCTCAATTCGCAGTCCTATTCAGTTTTGTAATGCATGTCAAAATCCACTTCCGTTTCTAAACGTCACGCCAGCGCATATTTTGGCTTATATCTGCAAATTCTTAACGTCAATTGCTGTAATTTTCGTTCTGAATATAGTGCTTCTTCAGTACTTTGTATATATAAAAACCTTTTTTTACAAATTTGACTTCTTCATTCAATTTTCTTACATTTTGTGGTACAAATATCACGACACGTCAAAATGCAAATGCGCATATATTTAGTTAGATATGCAATGTTTTCTTCATATGAACATGAAAATTTATGGTCGAATTTTGACCATTAGAGGAACACTAGTTAATATAATTTCTCTATAACGTGCTAAATTCCCAATTTTTATTTTTAATAAATACATTGAAATTTATTTTTGAGGGAAAGTTATTTTCCATGCGCATTTCACTAGTTGCTTAGGCCAGATCATCAGGAAACCTTTTTTCAAAGAACTGTTCCTAAATATAAGCAAAATATAAATTTTCAAAGATTTTTTCTGTAACCGTATGATCAAAATTGCACCGTATGAACGTCGAATTTAGTAGCGTACGATAAAACGTATTAAATCTTATACAAAGGCACACAAAACCTGCATTAATGTTAAAACGCCACACGTCGTCTTAGACTCTATTTCATACGCCAGTGTGTCCAACGTTCTTACAACGTACGATCCAATTGTGTTCCTAGCATAAACAAAAACATGAAACCGGTGTTGGAATATTTCTTGCTAGTAAAGAAATGTTATATTAAAATAAGTTATGCTCTTTTTTACTCTCGCGTTGCAAGTTTTTCGAGTTCATAAACACTTACGTATAGCAAGTTACTAGTAACGAACAGACCTTGTGTAGGTAATTAAAAAAAAAAGTATTTATGTTTTATATTGTGGTCACTTTCAAACTGATAACATATTGTATATTTTTCTACATTTTTATTAATAAATTAAAATATTTACATTTATTTAAATTTTAAATGCAATTACAAATGTGGCCAATACAAACATTCATAAATACAAACTGATTTAAATCAATTGAGTAAATAATTACCGAATGAATATGGTCCAAATAAAAAAATATTTACACGGCGATAATTAGCGGTTTTAAAAATCAAATTTAGATATTGTGAAAAACACACACATAGAACAAATAAACATGAATTTATTTATTTAATAATAAAAGGTACGTTCGAGTACTGTAACAGTTAAATGCAGCAAATAAGCAATTACTGTGCAAATTTAAATATTACTCTCAAAAAAAGCTGTTGCTCAAAAAAGTACGCGAATGGAAAATTTGTAAAAATTCGTAAAATTAAGGAAACAGCTGATGGCAAACAAATGTTGAAAAATGTTTACACTTTTGACTTCATAACTCTTATTTTAACCCGTACTCGATTAAATAATTTTTATAACACGAACATTTTAGGAAAATACAAACAAATTATTTTATGTAATCTTTCATATTTGTTTTTTTTTTTTAATTTGTTTTTGCTAATTTGTGTCTTTTTTCAAAGGAATATGAATCATTATTTTGCTACATATTACTTAAAAACAAGTTAGAGTGCTATATTCGGCTGGGCCGAATCTTTGATACCCTCCACCGACAGTTCGCCTCTTTAAGGACTAATATCTGTATGATGTTATTATTATTTTAAACTGTGACGATTTGTTATTAATTATGGTTTTAGGCGACTAAACTGTTTCCCGGGAGTAGGGTTTCTATGGGGCCTAGGGTAAATTATGAACCGATCTTTACGAAATTTCACAGTATCATTATAGTCCTATAAAACTGTGACGAGCCAAAATTTGTTATGATTGCATTATTTTTTACGGTTTTAGGCGTACTAAACTGTTTTTCGGTAGTAGGGTTTATATGGGGCCTAAGGTAAATTATGGACCGATCGTCGCGAAATTTCACAGTGTTATTTTTAGTCCTTAAAAAATTGTGACGTACCAAATTTTGTTACGCTAGCGTTATTTTTGACGGTTTTAGGCGTACTAAACTGTTTTTCGGGAGAAGTGTTTATATGGGGCTTAGGGTTAATTATGGACGGATCTTCACGAAATTTAACAGCGTGATTTCCAGTCAAATATGTTCCAGCATTTATGTTATTTTTTGTAACAAAATGATCAATTTTTTTAGGTGGTGGTCCCACATTTTGATTCAAAGCTCTGGTCCTACTGAACCGATTTTGCTGGATTTCAATCCCAAACTGCTTAGGATAACTACAAGCAATTTGGAATCAAGATTGTTCATTTCTTTTGAGTTGTTCGAAAGTGAGCGTGTTTTCAACAGACGGACAGACAGACGGACATGGCTACATCGACTTAGAATTACTCAAGCACCCAGAATGTATATACTTTATGGGGTCTGAGATGAATAATAAAAAAGTTTCAAACGGAATGACAAACTTAATATACCCTCTTCACAACTAATTGTGGTGGAGGGTATAACAAGTGCAGTTCTAAGTAACCAAATACTGAACCTAAAAAAATTAACATAACAAAATTTAAAGTTGGTATGGAATCATGTACCTGATTCACAAACGAGTTTAATTGATTTTGTAGGCTTTTTGCCCGCTGCACTTTTGTTTTTGTACCTTTTGGAGCATGTTTATTCTAGAGTAGTGTTGAAAAAATCGGTACTTTAGTACTTTTTTTTAGTACTTTTTCATATTAAAAATACCGCAGTACCCCCGCGCTGTTTTTAGTATTTTAATCCTAAGTGCTTTTTAACTTTAATGGCCATTTTCTCATTAGGCTATTATCTTGTTTCGCAACGATAAACTGCACATTAAAGAAATTTGGTCTCTCAATGTCTCATTTGCATCTTTTAACTATTTTAAATAATAAAATAATAAAAATACTTAAAAAACGTAGCTTACGCTGTTTAATAGACATATGACAGGTGAACCTTTAATAAACAGAACTGTCACTCTCTCTCTCTCTCTCAATTTTTGTTTCCATTTACTGTATTTTGTGTACGTGAACGCAATTTATGGCGATTTCTTTTCTGAGAAAAATATGTTACAGTATATACATGTAACATTTTCTAATGTTACCTATAATCATTAGAAGTGTTACATGTTGTGCAATTTCAATAGAACACAATTAGTGTTTTTATTTACAAATATTACACTTTCATCATTAATGTACTTAATGAGCGATTTTAAAGCTATTTTAGCGGTTTCTACACGCTGTTACGGGCTTGAAACAAATATTAACATCACTAATGGCTTATAAAAATTAAATCGATTATAATATAAATAGACTTTTTTGATTTTAATGTGTAATATTTTTATATTTTATTTTAAAACAATTTTTTACAAAATTATGAGCGGTATGAATTATGACAAACAAAATAAAACATTTGTTGTACAAACAAAGTAGTAAGTACCAAAGTTGTAGAACAGGGCAGTATGAACACCTTAAGTTAAAGTAAGGGAAAGATATGCAACATGTTTTGCACGTTTTTCATCAACATATTCACAAAAAAACTTGAAAATTTTTCCCACAGTTGTATTTTTTGTACAAACGAACACAAAAATGTAAAACATGTAACATTAACGCAACATTTTTCTCAGAAAAGAAATCGCCATTAGTTAAATTTTGTAACATTCAGTAAAAAATAGTAAAAATTTTTGGGTTCTCGAACGCACCTAATTTTAAATAATAAGTATACATAAAGCTGTGATAACCCTGCAGGAAATGTCACTAGTGAATCTGTACTGATTCACTATTGACACAGTCACCAGTACTAGTGACTTATTATACCCCAGGCAACGTTATTTACAATAGACATTTAACATGTGCATGTCATTGGAAATCTACTACTGACGTTAGTACTACTGACTAGGTACTGACTTGGTAGTTCCTTTGGGAACATACATATGTAGACATTGGAACCAGAGAATCGCTAGTACATTTTATTAAAAGTAGTCTACACTTTTTGTAAGAATACGAAACTGTAACAATCTTTTTTTATTATTTCTTTAACTTTTAAAGGAATTGTACTTCTCAGTTGTTATTGATATAATCTTTTTCGTATTAAAGCCAAATATAGTGGCAAATGCAATGTAGTGTAGACACTTCGTTGACAATTTCACCAGTATAGTCGACAAAACTGGTGACTTAGAAACACTTGCACCCAGGTTTCCTTCAGGGAAGTAAAACACATACATACAAATGTAGATTAAAAAACTTCATGGACATTTTGTTGCTATTTTATTGGGAAATTTGGCTATCGACCCAATTGAGTGCAATCTAGAAATAAAGACTTTGTTGAGTGTAAGCCATCCAGCCAAATGGACTACCTCTATCGGTACACTAAAAAAATAAATTGACATACTTAAACATCAAATCGCTATAAACGTTAAATAGTTAAAAAGCTGTTGATATACAATGTATATTATACATACATATGTTTATAAATACAGGTTATTTTTAAGACAAAAAGCGTTTGATAGCTATAACATATTTAAAGCTTAAAATAAGAACTTTTTATGAATATGGCCGTTAACTTAAATTAACAAAAATTTTAATTTTTGAAGTTTCTGGTTATTTTTTATATCTTGTGAATAAAACATATTTAAATAATTTAAGGATTGTGTAGTTTGGAACTTTATTTTTATTTTAACGAACAGCATAGCTGCGTTTTTTATGCTGTTTTAAAAACAAATATGTCGGGAAAAAAAAATCTTATTTCTAAAAAGAATGCGCAGGTTAAAAAAAGGTAATTTTATTACGGAATTTCGTTTTTAGCTTATTCAACAAACTAAGCCGTTGTTTAAGGTACGCGAATTTATGTTGTGCAACCTCCTCCGTTTTCGAAATAAACGGTATATCTTGGAAATCAAAGCTAACCTAAATGGTTAGACGGTTCGCCCAATGGATTCAGCGCAATCGAATTAGGTTTACCCGCCGGATGCCCCGCTATTCGAATTTCTTCAACTAGAACCGTTTAGTTACACTGTGCTAGTTGAAAAAACAGACAAGTTAGGTACTTGTCGTTTTAACACAATTCGGGTACGCTGAATCCAGTGGTGCTAGCCGTTTTTTTAGGTTAGCTCTGGTTTTCGAGATATACCGTTATTTCGAAAATGGAGGAGGTTGCACAACATACATATGTGCGAGTAACTCAAAAACGCTTTAGCTTATTGAAAAAACTAAAAAAAAAGCATCCTAGGCGTTACAGGGGCCAAATTTAAGAATTTCATTAAACGGCCATATTTGTATGGATAAAGTTCTTAAATTTGGCCCCTGCAGCTCTTAGGATGCCCCACGATAGGTTTAATGTATGACCAACCCCACTTTATTTTTCATCTCAATCATTTATTTCCAACATACCTACCCGCTATCTCCATTCCTTACGGGGGCTCCAATACAAAATGCTCAATGCAGACTAGAAATATATTGAAGAAAAATTCCCTAAATGCCCTGGAGTCGCCCCTAGTGGGATGAAATGTATGACCGACCTCAATCAGTTTTTTGTCCTTAACAATTTCTTGAGATTGCTTGCCCCTTACCTCCAGTTCTTACACCGATAGAAAAATGCATCTTCATATTGATGATGCCCTAACATCAGAATTGTGGCATCAATGTTACTACAAATGGCATGAATGATGCAAAAAGTAACATCAATCCAATGACAAACGTCTTCGTACAATTTTGTCATTTTTTACGTGTCATCTATTTTATAACTATTGTGTCATCAATTCGATGCCACATTTTGTATATTATTCACATCATTTTTTAATGATTACAATGTATGATAAGAAGCAAAAATTCCTATATTCTATTTGTTTAAATTATTAAGTTAAATACATTAAATTTTAAAGTAGAATGATTACGAAAACCATATGAGGCGTGGTGCTGGTGTCTGATAATTGAGAGTTCTGCTGTAAACAAAGGTCGTAATTCAACAAACGTGAAACAAACATATGTAACGGGTATGTAAATAACAAGATTTGGGGCCCTATGCTCCTTATAGTTTCTCTGGAACATACATATATATATGTAAATAATAATATTCTCTCACTTTGACTTAAGCCAATTCCAATGACTTTGACTTAATAACAAACTGCCATTAAAGGGAATCTAATATGTCCTTTTTCCGATGATACTGCATTATCGCACTGAGGACATGTTCGTCATTTCTGTGATGCCGATGTGTCATCCCATTGATGACATAATTTCATTTTGACCCTGATGACACTTTGGCCAAGTGATGTTAAGGTTGACATGATGAAAAGTGTCATGGAGTCAAAAGCGAAGACACTTGTCATAGTACTGATGTCAAAATACATCAGCGTTATGCCGCCTTTTCTATCAGTGTAGGAGAGCTCTTATAAAAATATTGCGTTTTATGAAATTCTTAAATTAATTAAAATTTTCAACTTTCGTGAACAAATTTGCTAACAAATTTTAATCGTTTATGGCTTGTTTTGTTTGCAGCTTAATTTTTTATGAATTTGCAAAAAATTAGAAGTTTCTAATTTTTTTATGAATTTTAGAAACAAAAATTTCGAAATTTTGATAAAAAAATATTTTTTTTTTCCAGCGTACCCAGCGTACCCCAATTATGTTAAAACAACAAGTGCCCAGCTTGTCTTAAAAAAGTGTCAATTTCTTTCACAGTGTTATAATTAAAAAACTGTACGAAAATTCAAGGTTTATATGAACAGATAACCAGCTAGCCAGTCAGCCGGACTAACAAAGAGACTGACATCAAACGATTAATTGAAAAAGGCATTCAATGTACTAAAAGGTGGTAATAGAATTGATATGTAACGCACAGCAGCGCAAACGTTTTATAACCTTCCTGGTGAAGGGTACAAATACTGTGTATTTTACCATTCATTTAATTAATAATTATTGTGTTTTATGTGTAGGACTTTTTTTTTTTTTTTTTTTTTTGTTGAAAATAATTGTCGATTTCACCGCAAATACCATCAACATCATTGATATTGTATTGTTATCTTTTTCACGGGAGAAGAGAAAAAAATTGCAATTTTTTATTTAATGACATGGATGGTTGTGATTTGTTGTCATTACGTTTTATGTTTAAACATTATCATATTTTCAATAAATAAATAAATAAACTAGATGTGAATTATTTATCGTATTGTTTTGGAATAATAGGAAAATATTGCGACTGTTTTTGGTAGAATTGTCATATATTTTTGTTTATTCAAGCTTAATAAAGTGATATGCACTAAATTATAATTAAAATTAAATTTAGTTTGTAGTCTTTATTAAGATATTCTATTTTTTTAAAAATTTTAATATAAAAATAATTACAGTAGTTTTGACTTAACTGCCTTTTGTTTAAGTGCACTTTTGACTTAACTGCACAAAATTAATAATTTTTGTCATTATGGTTTAAAATCCCATACAAATTCCTTTTTTAAGTGCACTTTCTATACCTGCACATTTAAGATAAATGCACAAAATTTTAAAAATTTTAACATTATTTTCATACAAAAAAATCTAGTTAGCTGCACTCTGACTTAAGTGCAGCAACTTTACCACGATTATATGAAAGGAATAGCAAATCTAAAGCCTGGGACAGAAGAAAGTAGTTGTAGTAGTAACTGAATCTGACGAATACTCTGTAGCACAACAAAGTTAAAAACTTTAAATTTTGCGCTTCAACTGCAACGACTACTACAACTACGTATTGTGTTGACACTACTTTGAAACTGCCGTTTTTAACTTTTGTGCATGAAAAATTACTACAGGGTCTTTGAACGTCATTGTTATTATCAATTTATTAATAAAAACGTTGTTTCTCCTCTTTCAAGCACTTTACTTTATCTGCACTTTTATGCAGGTAACCACAATTGCGTACCTGGACAATAAGGCAGCTAAATACATTTAAGATAGCTGCATTTTTGATTTATCTTCACAAAAAGTCGTGCAAAGAAGATTGTGCAGCTAAGTTAAAATTACTGTACATTAAATAGATATTTTATATTTGAGTTGATATTCAAAAGCCGACCTAAAGTTTTCTTTGTAAATAATGTCCATAAGAAGTTAAAATAACTGTAAAATAAAACAGTTACGGACAAAAAATTAAGGTCACAAATATTTTCATAAGTTTTTTTATATTTTGGACAATTTGTAGAATAATTAAATTAAAAAAAATTATTATTAATTTATCGCGTTTTAAAAATATATACTTTTTTTCGGAAAATTCCCTTTATTGTAAAAAGTTGTGAATTTATCTGACAAAATAATAGAGGGAAGCGAACTGACACCAAAGTAGTCCCGTCATAGATCTTTGGTGGTAGAGACCGGTGCTAGTTCTAACACTTTATATGAATAAGACCTCACCAGTCACACATCTATTCTCAATGAACGTGTTTAGTGTCAGTTACTACAATGCAGTAAAACAGGCAGTTAAAACAGAATTGGGACTCGAAATTTCAGCTAGAACTGTAAGAAAACGGCTGGTAAAACTAAAAAGATTCGGGAGATCATCAAGGAATGTAGCACTGCCTGCAAAAATATATTGTCGAAATCGACTAATATTCACGAAAGCTCATAAGGATTGGGATGACCCTGTTCATGAACGTTGCCCATATATATATAAAAGAGTTGCGTGAGTGACTGACTGGCTGACTCATCACCGTCCAGCACTACCGCTGACCCTAGAAACTTGAAATTTGGCCTAGCGATTGGCCACTCCCCAAATCGATCCACTAAGACGGGATTTTTCGAAATTCGAATGTTTAGGGGGTAAAAAAAGGTAAAACCGGGAAAATTCGGTAACCTTATATCTCCAAAACTAAAAGAAAAATTAGCGGACAGGTGTGTTTGGTACTTTTTTGAAATTCGGCCCTATAAGGGAGAAAACGGGTACAATCTGAATTTTAGTACTCTTTTGCCACCCCATCTATCTTTTGAACCAATAAACATAGAAAGAAAGTTAATACCACATTCAAAACTTATCAAAAAAATACGTATACGAATTTGCTACTTCACTCGAAACTCGAACATTTAAGGGGTGAAAATTTTAACTATTTTTAGTACTTTTTTTACCAAACATTTTCCTTCATTCATTGACATATTCGTATTAAATTATGGGCTGCCACTACAATACTGAAATTGTTGATACTTTAATGGCGCAAAAAAATATAGTACCCAAAAAAGGAAATACGGGAAATTTGATATTTTTCTTTAGCTTTTTGGTTTTACTAAAGTAGCGGGTTAAAAGCTAGAATTTAAACAAGTTTAAACCTAGAAAAATAAACTTTGGCAAAAAATATGTCCACGAAGAAAACGGAGAGGCTAACGAAGTAGCGGGTATATGCTAGAAATTAATAAAGCAATTAGTATATTGTTATATGTTTTTTAAAATTTTAAAGAATTTTTTTTATAGTTTTTCGCCTTATTCCCTAAATTTTTTTTATTAAAAAGTTCATAAACATTTTTTAAAATGAAAACAATAAAGTTATATAAAAAATTTCTTAACACAAGGTCAAAAGAGGTTTCAAAATAACCCCTCTAAGTATATAGTTTTCCCTTAGTGTACAATAAATGTACATTTGTGTACTTTCACATTTGCCTCCTTTTAAATATAAACATATTGTTATGTATGTGTGCGTGTGAATAAATATCCTAAGGCACAAGAAGCAGAAATAATTTGTTCCTACAGGGTGGCGTATACGTAACATTATGATTCATTTGAATAATTTTGGGTTTACAGAAAGCCTCAGCCTAAAACAAAAGATTGAAGTTGTTTCGTCTTATTCTGAATGTCAGCAACAAGTTAATGCACAAACTCATAGTGGCCTTAATAGGTACATGAAGTAATTGCAAGATATTTTGGGTGTCCAAAATTCTAAGAATTAGTGTTGAATATTTGATTCATCTATGTACTATGAAATAACTTCAGAAAGAATTGTTGGACCAACGTCAAACAAGTTGGCTTTAATGTGTTTAATTATTATGAATTCCATTTAATGCCGAACAATAATTGAAATTATTTTAAGACTGAGGGATGTAGAGAACAATCCAGAATTGAGGAGCCAATCATTTCGAGCCACACAGCTCACACGGATCGTTATTTCTGATACTAACCTGACCAGCGTATTCACCTGTTTTCACGCCTCTTTAATTTTTGTTCTTTTATGCATTCACACCAATCCCGAAAAGAAGTGAAAACGCTAGAACCTTAAATTAAAAACAATTAGTAGAAAATCGTCTAAAAACAGCACGTCTGGTCAGAGCAAATAGTGGACACCAATTAAAAGACATTACCCCTTACTTATAAAAAAGAAGAAAGTAAGGGGTTTTTTATCAAATTTTCATAGAAAATACGTTTCATAAATAATCCGGTTTTATCTGTATAAAAAATCCTTAAAAATCAGAACAATACCTATTTTTATTAAATAAATCATAACGTTGATTATGCACCACCCTGTACATAGAGCAGCTGGTTATTATTGTTATGCTTTTTAATTTACACAAATCAACATATCCCAGCTAGCACTTAAAAGAACACTGTACTGAAATGAGTCTTCTTAAGGTACATTTGATGGCTTAGAACAAATAAAACACGTGAGTGTTTTGTAAAAGTACTCGAAACTTATTTAAATAAAAATCGATTAATTATAAATTCCATAAAATGTATAAAACACATTTCAGCTATAACGAATCTTTTATACCCTTCCCCATGCACAGTGGGAGAAATGGCCAATCTGGTGGCGCTTTAATCATATCTTTTTCATTACTGATCTGATCTATTAGAAATGTGCAGTGAAATTATAGCCAAGGATATGCTCTTTAAAAAAATTTTTTTTGGGACATGCCGCTTCAGTACAGTGTGCGCCATTCATTCATCATCGACAATTAATATATTAATAGTAGTACACTCACAATATTCTGTACGTAAAATTAACTTAAATTGTGATATAAAATAAATGAAAATTCAATTAAAAACCGGTCTACTTATTTTTCATTTATTTTTAACAAAAATTTCATTTATTTTTTATTGTCAAAAATTCAACACCATATTCAGTAAAAACAATTAAATATTCAGTTATTTTATAAAATTTTACTGTCAAAAAATTAACCCCATATTCAGTAAAAACAATTAAATATTCAGTTATTTTATTAAATTCAGTAATTTTCGTTTACTCCAAAAAAGAGCCGAATTTCTAAAAAAATACCAGACAGCCACCTGTCCGCTTGTTTTTCTTATAAGCGAGAGAGGGAGAATATTATTATTTATACCCTGTTACACACGTTTGTTTTACTTTTGTTGTACTGACCACGTTGTTTACAGAAGAACTCTCCATTATAAGACAACAGCATCATGACCGATATGGCTTCGCAATTATTTTACTTTTAAAATTTGATGTATTTAACTAAATTACATTAATAAATAGAAACTGGGAATTGTTTTACACAAAACAAGTAATTCATTTTTTATAGATAAATAAAAATTAATTTTTAGTAGTTAAATTATATAAAATAACTGAATATTTCATTGTTTTTACTGAATATGGTGTTGAATTTTTGACGGTAAAATTTTACAAAGCAACTGAATATTTATTTGATTTTACGGAATATGGTGTTGAATTTTTGACACTAAAAATAAAATGAAATTTTCGTTGCTTTAAATTACATTTTTATTTAATTAAACATAAAGAAGCATTAAACTCAATCAACGGACAATATTAACTGCAACTGAAAATCCGTATTAATATGCACTTAGTTTTTTGAATAACTATTAGAATCAGTTAAAAATAAATTAGCTTGGAATTTTAAATGTTTATTTATTTAAAAATTACTGAACGGAATAGTTCTTAAATAAACTACAGTCCGTTACTGTAATAATATTGTGAGTGTATGTATGTATGTTTATAATTTTGTGTTACATTCGATTTTAAAGCTTTTTTACACAAAATTATATTTTAGGCATTATAAATTATATTTATTTATTTTTTTTTAAATTTTACCCTACACTCAGCATGCACCAATAATAGTACTCAAAATCAGAAATTCATGCCAATTTAGGAGAAGTAAAATAAGAATAATGTGACAATGCTAAATTCTACTATGATGATTTTTTTTTTGTAATTATTATTTCTTCTTTTTTAATTTAAAATGTGGATATTTTTTTAATTTTTTTTACTGATTTATTGTGGTCTGTGCAAGAAGTTGCTAATTTTAAGTATAGTATGTTTTTAAATAAAGCAGTTGTGTTTTATTTTTGTAATTTTTTAATGTTTTTTTTTTATTTTTCTAATTAAAAAAAATTAAGGTAACAAATTCTTAATGTAAATTATGGAATATTTTTTAAATAATAAGATCCTACTTTATATTTGCTCATGTTCTAGAAGAAACTATTTGGAAAATTATTCTGAGTCAGAGCTTTCCGAAATGTGGGTGTCTGGTAACTCATAGTCATTTAAAAGAAGTTGCTTGACCTCATCATCTAAGTATATCAAAATGTTTTTTTGAGTACCTTGAGGTACTTTTAGATTTAGATGTAATGAAAGGGTCTGAAGAAACCAACAATGCATGTATTAAGTCCTCCATAGTGTGTAGTCTTGAGGTTTTTCGTGTGTGGTTAAGCCTATAGCTACGGAAATCTTTATTTCTTGCCTCAAGTGCCTCTTCTGACATTATTCCTATTGGTAACGAAACATGTTCAATGATATCTGCGCCATGCAATAAAATTTTATGGACGGATGCACCATGTAGAACCAGGGGTATTCACTTACAAATATATTTGCAGTTTCCCAAGCATATATGCGAAAAGCTTCTGTGTTAACTGTATACCCACACGACATTGTGCGCAAAATTATTCCAAATCTTTTAATTAATTCCATTTGTACGCCAGTTACTGTAGAGGCCAAAATCGGTTGCTTAAAAAATATTTTGGCAGTATTTTCCGTGTTTGTGCTCTCTGAGCCCGTCATTGGAATGTCCATCAGAATGCCCATTTGTTTTCTTAGTTCTAGTTGAATTTTTGTTTTTGTTTCTTTAACAATTTCTTTATTTTTTCCACGAACTTGCCAGGTTTTTATTGGTAGTCTGCACACGATATGAATTATACACTCAAAGCAGCGAATCCATGCATGGAGTGTCGATAATCCATACTCGTACAAATGTTCTTGTGGTTGTCTTAACTGAATCATATTCAGATTGTTAAACAATTTTGGAGTTGCCCCACAAATTCCGTAAGCCTGTGATGATGACTCCGCTATGGTGTTGAAAACTTTTCCGTCAATCATTGTCAAATGGAATTCATTTTGTTTTTTGCAAATGATTTATTGTTGTAGGTAAAATTTGAGCAATTTGCCTCTTAACCTTTTCAACCTCATCTCGAACTAAGTCTGCTGACTCTTTTTCAAAAGTTAGTTAAATAGTTCTGCAGAACCAAGTTGAAGAAGGTCGATTATTTTCCCATTGTACTGACGATCCATTTTTTATTAGCAAAGGTACAATACATACAGCAAATAAATGCTGATAAATAGTTCCAGTTTCGGGAACATTAAAGCATTGCCTGTAAGTAGAATGACCACTGCTTCCATCACAACTCCATTTATAAATGGCTTTTATGCAATCGTTGTTATTGCATTAAATTTCGAGTTCCTTAAATGCTGCTGGAAAACCCTGTAATATACGTCCAACAGTATGGTTAATGAGAGACTGTAAATTTAGTTCTGCTGAACGTTCAGTTACGCGTATGTCGTTGGGGTAACACTCTTTTTTAGTTTTAGCTAAAACATCGTAGCTTGGATAAATGTTACAATTTCGCTCTTTGGCACCATATTGCATTAATTTATATGTATATTTTGAGTAGTCTCCATCTATATTTAGGGCCAAAGCTTCCTCAGGTGTATATGGAATAGGTGCTTTTGGCTCAGCATTTACAGTTTTAAGCATTTTTGAAGCTATTGTAGGCTCTGAGCTCATTTTCGAAACAACTTTTGAAGCATTTTTTCCAGATTTGAAAAGACAAATGCGCGTTGCTAACATTAACTCTTCTGTTGGCGTATTATCAAAAATAGAAGAAACCCTTTTTATTTAAGTTTTAGTTGAGCACTCTGAAAAATTTTTATATTTACGACGACCAATGGCTGGTTCTGGAAAAAAAAGATCTCCTTCTAACCATTCTTTATTTCGATCTGCGAATTTGTTCATGATTCTGTGACTAGTTGTGTACTTGTACCAGAGTTTATTAACAAAATTTCTTAATTGTTTACCAATTTGTTGACATTGCTCTTCGTTATATTTTGATGGATCAATAACATTAGAAAAAAACATGATTTTCCACCGCCAAAAACTTTTTGCTAGTACTGTTTCAGAGTGCCAAATTAAAAAAGGGTGCGTTTAGACTCTGGCATTGCATCTAAAAAACGTAAAAAATCATAAAATTGCGAAAAGTTGCTGCTAATTTTTCAAATGGACATAGAAAACAGAACATAGAAACAAATTAACCAAACATTTGAGCGGAATTCGTCGAATACGCCCAACTTTTATTCCACAGAAGTTTAAGTTACATATAATAAAAAAACTATTTTACACAGCTCATTTGTTTACCACATTTAATAACAAAAACACAAACATATTTTTTTATTTAATACATACCTAATAATTTAAATTTAAACACTAATTCAAAAAAATATATATAAAGTAATGATTTTGTTGTGTAAACAAAATTTAACTTTAAAAAAGCTCGAAAAGTATTAATGCACTTGCTAAAACATATCGTCAGCTCAGAATTGGTTTGACCTACCGACCATTTCTGAGATATAAATCATTCATTTTGCTGCATATCAACTGTTTTAAAAATTGTTAAGTTTTGTTTTGCTCTACAAGCCACTGTTTGGCGATTGCAGCAAATTCTTCATACAAAAACGTACAAAATAAATTTTACTGTTGCTTTGCTGCATTGCCATAAGAAAAAAAAGTAGTTAAAGCAAAAGCAAAGTAAAATGACAACAAGAAAATAAATTTGTGAAAAATAGTTTTATAATGGACCCAACCAAGTGTACGGTTTGCTATTAGTTTTTAGCCTACCTAAGGGAAATGCTTCAAAATTTTACTACAAACGAAAATTAAATATGTTTAATCTTACAGCAACCATTATTATGTCATATATACCAAATTTTACTTATTGTGCCTTTTTGACGGAAGCTCATAGTGGTCGGAGTGGTAACAATATTGCTAGTGCTTAAATTAAAATTTTAAATGAATTAATAAAAGATTATCCACTTATTAAAACGTTGACATTATGGAGCGAGTCTTGCGTACCTCAAAATAAAAATCAAATTAATGCAACCGCAATCAAAATGTTCTTTAAACAAAATAATATTGATGCCGTAATACAAAAGTCTTCAGAACCAGAACATTATTTAATTCAAGAAGTGGACTGTGTCCATGGTGTTATTGACCGGTACTTAAAGAATATTGAAATTCATAATCCTCTTCATTTACTAAATTTGCTTAAAACAATGCCAAATAATAAAACAAAACTAAAAGTTATGGAAATGCTTCCGGAAAATTTTCGCACATACTCGTTGGAAGCAAATAAAATGGACTTTCGAAAAGTCCCTTTTGCTAAAATTAAAGTACTTCTATACAGTTAAAATAATGATTAATGTACTTATATATTATAAAACTTCTACCAGAGAGGAAAAATATAAAAATGCAATTTTGGTTAAGTCTGCATCAAAAAATTTTTTGAAAACTCTTGAGAATTTGTTGACGAATGTTTTGAAAATATCGAAACCATGATTTATTTACGCGATAAAAATAGAGGCATAAAAGACTTGCTTATATTTCTTCCACGTGTTGATAAAGCTTATTATAAAAATTTACTCAATATTAAGTTTTAAATTTTCTTTTTACTTTTGCATTATTTAAGTTGTTTAATTTGTCGCTTTTTATGTAACTTTTCATAACAGTAGAACTGTTTTTCTGTTTTTGTAAAGTAAAATCAAATAAAAAATCTATAAAAAAAAATTCATCTCAACAAAAAGTTACTCAATACACAGCAATTAGAAAACAATTATAAAATATATCGTAATGCATTAAATAAAAGAATAAGATATGCTAAAAATTATTATTATAAAAACAAATTTATTGAAAATAAAAATAATATGCGTATGACATGGCAAATAATGAATGAAATTATTGGTGTAAAATCAAAAAGTATTGATGAAATTATCATAAAAAATTTCAACAGTATGAACTTAAATGAAATTTGTGATAACTTCGCGCAGAACTTTACTAAGAACGTTGATAATACGTTACACAAATGTGTTGTAAAAACTAGTAACCAATCTTATAACTCGGTTTTAAACTCACTCTTTCTAAGTAATACTTTCAATGAAGAAATATTTAATATACTCAACTCTTTAAATATTAGAAAAAGTGCTGGATTTGATGAAATCAGATCCATAGACTTAAAAAATAACTCAATAATAATGACTCCAATATTAACAAAATTAATAAACCTTATTATAGATACATCGGTTATACCGGAAATTTTAAAAATATCGTACGTAAGGCCTATATACAAAAGTGGAGCCAAATCTGATTTTAATAATTACCGCCCAATCTCTATTTTGTCCGTAATAGAAAAAGTGTTAGAAGAAATTATTTGTAAAAGACTAACAAAATACACTGAAAAACACCAAATCATTAACCCTAATCAATACGGCTTTCAAAAAGGGAAAAATATTAACAAATTATTAGGAAGCTTCTCAAATTATATAAACAGAAATCTAGGTAAAAACCACCATTGCCTTACACTCTTTATAGACTTTACCAAGGCATTTGACACTCTTTCACATAAAAATCTTCTTACAACGCTAGAACGTCTTGGTGTAAGAGGCCAGTGTCTAAAACTTTTTGAAAGCTATCTAAGTTGTAGGAAATTTTACGTTAAGGTTGGCAATGTTCTCAGCAAAGCAGCCAATTCAGAAAATGGAGTACCTCAAGGTTCGAAATTAGGTCCGGTACTGTATATATTATACACAAATGAACTAACTAGTTTGTTAACTACTTGTGAGACATTCTCTTATGCAGATGACACGGCTTTAGTAGTAGCCCATAAGAACTTAGAAGATGCAGTAAAAATAATGCAAGCACAACTGGATATTGCAGCAAAATGGTGCCATGATAATGGACTTATTATCAACGCTACAAAAACAAAACTTATGCACATCAAATCACCATATATCAGGTACCACGATATAAGGATAAAATTTCATGATGTTCAATGTCTACATAGAACCGGAACTCAAAACTTCAATTATGACACCGATCAGTGCAGTACTGTGATTGAAATCGTTAACACATACAAATATCTTGGTATATATATCGACCATAATTTTAAATGGAAAACTCACATCCAAGAAGTACACAAGAAACTTAGAAAATCTTCTTATATGATGTATCAATTAAGCAACTGCTCCAATGACAAAGTAATGAGGCAAGCTTACTTCTCATTTGTAGAGTCACATATACGTCATGGCATCACAGCATGGGGAAACTCATCATACTGCAGTAAACTTCAGCAAATTCAAAATAAAATACTCAAACTATTAAAACCATATACAGTCGTCAATAACTCTACACAACCACAACAGACGCACAGCACCATGCCAAGAAGCCAAAATAACAACTATGCTAAAGATCGTAACGTTTTAAACGTCTTCAATATATATCGAACAACACTTGCAATAGAATTCTATAATGACACCAGATTCCTATACAAAATTGACCACAGCCACCAAACACGAAGCAACATTCAAGGAAAGTTCAAAGTACAACAATTCCGCAATGAATATAGTAGAAGCACCCTACCCGTAATGTTACCAACAATCTTCAATACAATACCCAATGATGTTCTTTCTAGAAGCAACAACAAGAGAGCCAGAAACAAAGTCCTTAAAACACATTTTATTAATACGCAATGAAGAAATGAATTAAAACAATAAAAAATAAATTTTATTTAAAATATTTATAAGATATTAAAATAAGTATTAAAACTTTTTTTTGTATATTCGATGTTTACTATACCCACCTGCAGATAATAAACTGAATAAAGTGAATTTAAAAAAAAAAAAAAAAAAAGTATACGTATGCAGCACAAAAAGCCACTTTTTTAATTTTTTTTTAGAAAAGTGGCGTATGCGGCACAAAACAATATTTTTAATTTTCAAAAAAATACTATTAAATTCTAACTTTATTCATGAAAGTGCCCAAAAATTTACATTTTTCTTCAAAACATATACCGGAAGCAGTGGTAAAAATATAACAAAATTCTATCGGGTACATTTTGAGAAATCTTCATGTAAATCTTCTTTGTCGTTTTTTTCCACTCCGACTTTTTGGCATATGCGCCAAACCAATTCTGAGCTGACGATATATCAAGTTTGAAAGCTCACAGGTGGGCGAATATCGAGAGCAAAACAAAACAAAAAAAAAACAAAAATCCGTTGGTTTCTTAGTTAATAAAAAAATAAAAAAAATTAGCAGAATTCTAAAATTTAAAATTTCCTTAAAGCGCCACTAGATTGGCCATTTCTCCCACTGTGCCATGGTGCGATTAGAACACAAAGTTGATTAATTAATACATGTACTATATGTTTATGTATAAGTTTAATACGGTGCGCTTTGCTACCCCGTGACTAATCTCTAGATATACAAAAATATAATTTTGTTGACGCTACCATTTCTCCAAGACCACTTCCACAAAATGTTTGCTGGGAAACCCGATATACCTGTTTTATTTACCTTTTTCTCTTAAGTAGAATTTGTTATTTGTTTTTAGGGGAATTTTTTTTTCTGTACATTTTTTTTTAGTTTCTTCGCTTCTTTTGTTTTTTTGCTAACCTTGATTTTTTGCGGCTGAAAAGACCCCAGGGGACTTATTATGATTACTTGATAAACGTGCCACAAAATGGTAGAATGAAATAAATGCACAAAAAAATTATATAAAATTTTTTCTCGTAACTACTTGTTATTAAAAGCAGGCATATGCGTGAAGGGGTATAAATAATAAATGTATTTGTATTTGTGTGATTGTGTTTGTACAAAGAAGTATGAGTATTTAGCAATAATTTGAGTTTGTTTGTTTGTTTAAATGTATAGCACAAATTGTGAGAACTATTTTACTTTAATCAAGGTATAATGGATGTACAGTGTTGTTGGTAATCCAAATTAAAAAAATTTTCAACAAAAAAGCAGTTAAAGTTTAAGTGACCAGAAAGGAAATTATTTAGTTGAAGAGAAATTTCCAAGGCCTTATTGTAAATGTATAAATATTACAACTTAAAATAACACAGGCCAGCTAAAATTTTAAAAAGTTGAAACTCTGGGAACTTTATATAAAACCTGATATGTCGTCAATTATAATTCCCTTAAAAATATAGGCTTAGCCTTCGTAATATTTTGTTCCGTCTTTGAGTTAAAGGCTTTTTACACTGGCTTACTTTTAGATGAAACGCATGGAATTGAAGAATATGTGAAACATGCGTTTATATCCTTTGTTCGATTGCATACATTTCGGAGGACCGCATGAAAGATGTTCAATTTGTGAAACAAGCGTTCACACTTGAAACATATAACATCTACGATAAAAAAATTTCAACATTTCTTAATTTTTTATTATTAATTTTTTTTCTACAAAATTGCCAAAATTTTAAAAGAACAAAATTGAACGCATTTGGAATTAATTTTGTTTAATAATTTAAAAAAAAAAACACAAAACAAAAGATTTGCAAGAGTAAAAACTTGACAAATGGTAAAGCTGCTTTAAAAAAAAGTAATAATAGAATTTGTTGCCACTTTTCACACAAATGAGATTGGATCATCTTGTTAAGATGTTGAAACATTTTGATTTTTAACCCTTTGTATTTCTTATAGCCTATTTACACTTGAGCACATCTTAGAGAAATGCGTGGAAGATGTTGAAAATGCAAAAAAAACTTGTTTACGTTTGTAACATTTTTCATCATAAACATTTTTATTTTCACGTGTAAGAGCGAAAAAAAAAACTAAATAAATGAAATTGCTGTCCTGCTCTTTTGTATTTTTTTCTAGTTATGGTATATACTAAAGCCCTGCACGAATGCATTTGAATGCCGTTTCTTTTTTTAAATGCTGCTACAACAATACAACAAGACAAAAAAACCACAGGCATTTTGTTTGTGTAAAATTCCTCCCGGTCCTATTATTTACAGGGTGACATGTAAATAATAGGACCAGTCCAAACACGCGTGTAAAGAGTAGTCCACAAGGGACCAGTCCAAAAGTAACCCAAACGTATGGAAAAAACCTGGTCTATTTAACATTACGATGTCCTAGGAGAGGAGTAGTTTTAAAACTACTCCATGGTATACTCAAGAGGATTAGTTTTGAAGTCGTTTAAAAACGAAAGCATGTCATTAAAAAACGAAGACATGTCGTCTCACTACAAACACTTTTTAACAATGACATGGTCCATGCTTGCATTACATCGGACCAGTCCATGGAGTAGTCCGTTTTATCAAAATGGATTAGGTGGTCCAATTTTATTTGCAAGGCAATATCTTACTACTACATAGGCGAAACAAAAGGAAAAATGTATTTTGTGTGCATGTATGTGTGGCAAATCACACAGTGTGTATTGAAAAGTTGACCGTACATAACTTTGTTATAGACTTACAATTGTTGTGTTTTGTGTTTTCGTATACATCGAATTATACATTGAGGCGATTTGTTTAAATCAAACAACTGCTTCACACTGAGTTATTTGAAACCAACTACTGTTTTAACATTGACTTCGTGTTTCGTAGTGTATCTTTCGAACTGATTAAAAAAAAAACACACAGTATTTGACACAACAATAACTTGGTGTGGAGAACTGTGAAAAAGAAAAAAATGCATTCGTGCAGGGCTTTAGTATAAACTTTATAACAAATTATTAGTTTTTTCTAGTGATGACACTAAAATAATTGTAAGATGGTAAATGAAACAACATGAAATAGGAACATCTTTTAAAGATGAAGAAAGATGTTGATTTTTAGCCCTGTACAATTCTTACGGGAAGATGTTATCATCTTTGCAATAAGATGAAAGATGTAAGATGTGAGCAAGTGTAAAAAGCCTATAAGCGGCTATAATGGGAAAATTTCAACATCTTCGCAAATTGATGCTGACAAGTGTAAAACAGGCATTACACATTTTAGGCTATCAGCGCAGAAGTTGTGTAACTCCAGACTACTTGTTATGAGATAATGAGGAGTTAACAATTCTCTTGAACTATAGTACTTGGCTGTAACGGCCCGTGCAAAAACCATGTTTCTAGCGCCATCTGTTTTGGATACAAACAGTTGGCTTACTCGACTATTGCACTGTAAAGAACAGTCGAAAGAACATATCTTACACCAGAACCGTAACCAAATTAAATTGTGGGTTACACCAATTCAGCGCTGATAGCCTGATTAATGTTCCTATACGTTCCTATCATTTTTATAATGGTTTCATTTGTAAGTGGTGACTTTTCAATTTTGAGGTTTAGAAACAAATTCATGAGTGAAAAAATGTGGAGGTCGGGTGGTGCCAAATGTTTACTCATCAAGGTCAAAGTTAAAGCAAAAGTTGAAAAAATCTACAAAATGTTACATAAATACCATGGAAATATGCCCTAGAGGAATAGATGTGGGACCGAGCCCCATAAATATTTTTTTTCTCAGCATTTTTTTCAGGAGGTAGGTAAACCCTATCTTCACTCCGTAAGGTGGCTCCAATATAATGATTAAAATTTAATAAACCACAACAACAAAAAAGGTCAACATAACATAATGATAACAATTTTATAAAATTGGAAATATTGGCCGCCACCGCTTCTAGGATGCCTCGAGATGGGGTAGACTGACCCCACTTTATTTTTCCTCACCAACATTTGTTTCTAACATACTAAATCGCCATATCCATACCTTAAGTGGCTCCCATACAAACTTTCAAAAAAGACTAGCAGCCGTATTCATAATGAAAATTTGGCATGAAGTTAGCAAAAAGTTTATTCATAATACATTAACCAAACTCTGGCGAAAGATTTGCTAAACTCTTGTTAATGAGCTGCCAAACGTTTGCAAACTTGTGAAAATTTCAAACAATTGTGTTGGTTTTTTTGATTAACTGTTTTTTTTTAACTAACTGTCTTTTACTTAATTTATTTAAATTTTAAAAACTTTTTAAAATTTTTATATGTGAAAGGAAAAACAAAAATGGAAAAAATTACAAACTCAGCGATGATTAATGCAAAACGTGTTGCATTTTTCAGTTATACAATGTGGTATTATAAAAATTCAGAGTTGATTTATTAAAAGTTGTCAGATGGAGAAAAGTTCGTTATGAATTAACTCTGTGTCAACAAGCTGCTAGGCTTAACCCTTATTCGGTCTTCGTGTGAAATTTCACCCATTTTGTGTTCCAAAATATAATATCTTTCAAACATTTTGCTGGAACTAAATGAACATTTTTTCTAATTTTTTAAATTTGAATTTTGCATTAATAATATTAAAGCAAAAGTGCAAAAATATAACAACAACCACACAGGCAATTAGTTGTGCGTAAATAATTGTCTTTGTGGTTGTTGATATGTTTTTGCACTTTTGCTTTTTTGCAAGGGTGCAACTTGTGACGTGAATACCCTTATTCAGTTTAATTTTGGTATATCTAAACGCTACAAGATTATTTGAAGAATTACAAAAAAGTCCCTCGGGTGAAATTTCACCCATTTATAAAAACGTGTAAGCTACCTACATCCGATTGAATATTAAGGATGATTTTAGTTAAAAAAAATTAATTAAATTATATCAAAATAAAAATTAAAACACCTTCAATAACGGAAAAAACTCTGTATATTTTCATTAAATAATCAGTATGGGTGATTTTTCACCCGAAGAACTTTCCTGCAAGTTATTTTGAGGAACGTATGAGGGTTAATCGGCATTCTAGTTGGCAGCTCGTTGTACGTAGTGTTCAAACTGTGGCTAACTTTTTGTTATGAATATCTGCCTAGAAGTCCCACTTAAGGGTAAAATGTATGACCAACCACCATTAGGGATGCAACATCGTTGCGAAAAACATCGATCTTTAAAAATATTGATTTTTCCACAATATGCATCGATGTTAAAAAACATCGGTAAAAATACGTTGTTGAAACATCGATGTTATAAACTACTTTGCATTAATACTTACGGAATGCTCAAATTCTTTTTTGCTAACTATAATATGCATAAGCTTCTGACAACAATTTACAAAAAGCCTGTCAAATAAATTTAAAAACACAAAAAAAAATTAAAAAAACATTTGATTCCGTATGGAAAGTCCGAACAGTTTCACACTTTCCTAATGCAAAAGATAGATTCAGAAAACTTAACAAAAAAAATTCCTTAAGTACAATATGGGTATTTCCGTCAAAAGGCCACCGTGACCGAAAATTTAAAAGTTATTAAAACCGGATTATTTTACGATATTGTTATAGAGAAATATTAAGATTTTACTAATTTTATAAATTTACTCATAAATTTGTTCACTAAGATGAACAATCAGACTGTTTTATTGTATGTTTTCTTTAATATTTATCTTTCTTAAAAGAGGTGATATTTGATAACAATTATTCCAAAAAAATTTTTTACATGGATTCGGATCAACGGTAAATTTTTGTTTTATTTTGATCATTATTGAGTTAAATTATTACGGAAAAAATTTCGCGTTCGAAATATCACGTATCGACCCAGATTTTGGCTTAAAAAAAGAAAATACAGAAGATTTTGGAATCAGACCAAGACATTTTAATGTTACATTGCTACGTAAAATTCTGAAAGTAGTTTGACTAAGAAATTATGCCAGGTTTCGCTGAATTACGCCTTTTTATATATGGCCAAAAAAACTACTACTGTTTTTTCATGTTCGAATCGCTACTTCTTTTGCCATTATCTTCGACCTAGAATCGCGCCCTCCATAAACTTTAGCATAGATAACAGTGCTTTCTTAGTGCTATAATTTAAGGATTAATAGTCCGTAAAAATATTTGATGTTTAAAATGTTATTGCATTTTTGATGCGTACGACTGTCACGTTCAACACTCTGGAATTACCCATATGGCTTGACACATATGATTTACATATATTCGCCCAGTTGCTTTAGCCAACTTAAGCATATTATAGTTGGGCCTTCACACTTGTTCACACAGTCATCCAAATTGCTTTTACATTTCTTTAGTTTATAAAAGGGGTTTCCCCTTTTTACATATTGTTATGCAAGGCATAGTATGCATATATACACATACATATAAAATAAAAGTTAAAAATTGTTAAAATATTATAAAAAAAAATATTAAATAAATGAAAATATTAAATGGACGATGTCGATGTTTTAAAGTATTGACGCCAATGTATCGCCGATAAATCGTCCATGATAACATCGATGTTTTCTAAAATCAAAAAAATCAAAATCTTTTGATTTTTCTTCAACCAACTCGACAACCGTCAAACTAAACAATTGACAAATCATACGGCGCTGCGAAATATGGCCCCAGGAATTTGGCCCCAAAAAATAAATGAAAATTGACCCCAAATTTGGGCCTATTTTTCAAAATGCATTATGGCCCCATTTTTTTAATGAAAAACTACCCCAAAAAAATTAAAAATAACCCTAAAAATAAAATGAAATATGACCCTTAATTTGGGGATATTCTTCATTATGAAAAATCACCTCAAAATTTATAATGAATTTGAACCCCAAAAAAGAACACAAAGAAAGTTACATTCAACATTTTCGGTGGAGTTCATATGCCCGAAACTAAAAATCCCAAATTAAGAATCCCGATTTCAAAATCCGGATAATTATACAGTTTTGGTTTCAAAAATCGTACGATTGGTAGCATGGTTGGGCTTTCGGCCATGCGCAAGGATTTTTTTCTCTATGGTATAACGAACACTGGCTTAGCTTACTAAAGCTTCACGTTATAGCCGCAAGGGTTGTCTTCTCTATCGTATAACGAACACTGGCTTTGCTAACTTAAGCTTCTCTGTATAGACGGCCTTCGGCCGGGTGTAAGGATTTTCTTCTCTTTGGTATAACGAACACATGCTTCGCTCACTAAAGCTTCACTACATAGCCGGCCTTCGGCCGGGCGCAAGGATTTTCTTTTCTATTATATAACGAACTCTGGTTTCGCTCAGTAAACCTTCTCTGAATAGCCGGCCTTCGACCGGGCTCAAGGATTTTTTCCTCTATGGTATAACAAACACCGGCTTCGCTAACTAAAGCATCTCTGCATAAGGCAAGGATTTTCTCTACTTTGGTATAAGAATTCGGGTTTTTATACTGTCCCTAGAAACTATTACATAGAATTTTATAAAATTTGTGTTAAAATGTTTGGGGTGATTTTTCATTTCTTAAAATTTGCAAAAAATCGTTGAATGATAATAAAATATGTTCAGGAGTTTTCATAGACGTGGCACAAGCCTTTGACAAGGTTTGGCATGATGGTTTGAACTTTAAACTCTATAGAGATTTACCAAATCAATATAGTGGAATACTAAAATCGTACATAGCTGGAAGATTCTTTCGTGTAAAGTTTGAAGACGAATATTCAAAAATAAGAAAAATAACTGCGGGAGTACCACAGGGAAGTGTTTTAGGTCCAACCCTATATATACTATTTACAAGAGACATCCCAACTGCAAATGATATAAAAATTGCTACTTTTGCAGATGATACGGTAATACTTGCAACGGGTTCGTCGGTAACCGAAAGTACCAGAAAGTTACAAGCCTCAACAGATGATATTATCAGTTGGACGAAAAAATGGAGGATAAAGTTAAATGATACAAAATCTGTGCATGTCAACTTTACAAATAAAAAAATACAAAACCTACCTGTCTATATGAACGGTAACGCCATACCATACGCCAACACAGCAAAATACTTAGGGTTTACATTAGATGCAAAGCTAAAGTGGAAGGAGCATGTGAAGAAAAAGGTTAATGAATTAAACCTTAACTTTAAGAAAATGTATTGGCTACTTAACCCATACTCTAGTATGTCAATGCAAAATAAAATTCAACAAATTCTTAAACCAAAGTGGACGTACGGTATTCAAATATGGGGCTGTACAGCGAAATCAAATCTTAAACTAATTCAGACCTTTCAAAACAAGGTCCTGAGACTAATCACCAACTGTCCGTGGTATGTCAGGAATGTTGATATACATAGAGATCTACATATAGCAACTGTAAATGATGAACTTAAGTTTTATGCGAAAAAGCACTCTTTAAAGCTACTACAACACGCAAACGAAGAACTACGGGATGTGATAAGAAATCCAATGCACCGAAGAAGACTGAGAAGAACTCTACCAACGGACCTATGTCTGGAGACTTAAAATAATATAATTTGTATTAGTTCAATTAGTTATAACCAATGGGTTATAATCTAAGCACCTGTGATTTTTTATTGAAATGTAAATTACTAGATGGGTCTTAAATGTACTCAGTTGTAATAAAATCCAAAACATTGAAAAAAAAAAAAAAAACTTTTTATTAGTAGACGAAAAATAGCCCCAAAGTAAAAATTGTGATTTTATTTGGGACCATTTTTCATTCCTTGATATTGGGGTCATTTTTCATTCCACTTTAAATGCAAAAACACCCTAACGAAAAATGAAAATTATGAAATAACTTCCAGGCAAAAAATAAAATAACTTCCAAAAAATGAAATAAAACCGAGAGAACTGGGAGCTATTTCATAATGAAATTACTCCCACATTTGTATGAAAAATTGTAGGGTTTAATTTTATTTTTTTCTTGGGACTTATTGCACCTGGGAGTTGTTGCACGGAGCCAATATACGAGACTTAAAAAAAACTAAGTTTACTATAAAACACTTTTGTAGAAAATTTGGTATATTATAGAAAATTTTTCAGATGTTTGATATTTTTTTCAGGAAATTTTACCAAAATTTGCTATTTTATAGGAATTTTTAAGAAACTTGGCTAGAATTAGCTTTTCATAAGAAGTTTTGCTAAAGGAAATTTTTAAAAATTTCCAAAACAAATTCTATTTCAAGAAAATTTTTCGAAAAAATTTTGCTTTTTTTATTTATAAAACATTTTTCACTCAAATAAAAATCGACGCAAATTGTTCTATTCAAAAAAATTAGAAAAAATTCTATATTGCTGGAAAATTTTGCTAAAATCTTATCTTTTGTAGAGAAGCTACCAACATTTTTTTTTTTAATTTCAAGTTTTAAGAAAGTTTTAAAATACATTTAAATAACACAAAAAATTTTAAGTAGTTGTCTATAAAACTCATATATATTTCCTTCATCTAAAGAGATTAAAATTTAAATTTTTTATTACCTTGTGAATATCCATTCCAGTTGTAAAAATAATAAAACTCACAAAAATTCTTTTGTGGAATGCATTTTACAAAACAGGTATGAAAACAACAATAGCTACGTCCAACAAAGCTGACCTGACCGTCCAAGCGAACTACCGACAAAACCAAATTTATGTTGGACCATTAAAGTATAAAACACCAGAGTACCAGAGTTAGAGAGAAGCAAAACAGATTGTGGTTTTAAAAAAGTGGTTAGTTGTGGCATGTCTTTGTACGATAACGATGCGGATACAAGTGTACAACAATAGAAACTCGTAGTCATATTGACAATGTTTAACTTAAATGCAGGAAATTAAAAGGATATGAGCCAATAATGGCAATAATGCTGGTAAAACATGATAATAAAGGGATCGATAAAACAAAGCAACAAAAATCACACTACAAAATGCAATATGTAAAAAGAGAAGAATAAAAAGAAATTGGAAAATTGTCTTTCAAATAAGATAATGACATGTCAATTGCCAATAAGAAACGTTTATTGCGGTCTTGGTGATGGAAAGTATTAGGGCGTTGAAGTAATTGCATTTAAAAGAAATTTTATGGTGACTTTATAGCCGTGAGTGAAAGAATTTATTTAGGAACACAGACTGGGTTCGTTTAATGATTATGTGTTTAGGTTAATTAGTATGTGTTTAATTTTTAAACTTACGTACGATATTTTAAGTTATTGTTTAGTGTTACTAAACTGTTTTTTAGAGACATAGAAGTTTCTTTTAAATTAAACACAGGAAATTAAATGGACTGGCCAAAATTTTGGCTTAGCTCACAAATTGCATGGCATTTTTTGTTAAAAAATTATTACTGCCATATGACAAACTCCGCTACTGCGCCTGATGCACGCCACACAGAAAAAATTCTCCAAAATTTTTCACCAATTAAAGCATTAATCAAAAATAAAATCAGTTTTAATTAAAAATGTAATCAAGTGAATTAAACGTTTAATCAAGTAAATTAAACGTTTAATTAATACTATTAACTGGTTTAATTGATAATATTAATTTGTTTACTGGTGCAAATTTAATTAATTTTTTAATTAATATCACAAATTTTTTAATTAAAATCAATTTTTATTTTTTTCTGTGCATCCTATCGGTCCTATTTTGCACCTTTTTCGAGAAACCCGTCTTATTTCGTCATAAGTGCGTTGAATGTTGTCTTCTAAATGATCAATCGTTGCTGGTTTATTAACATAGACCAGAGATTTGGTGTACCCCCATAAAAATTAGTCCAAAGGTGTCACATCACACAAACGAGATGGCCAATTCACAGGTCCATTTCTTGAGATAAATCGGTCAGCAATTAATTGGCTCAACAATGTATGTTTTCACGCGCTTTCCGGTATGTTGAGCTGTCTTGTTGAAACCATTTCTCCTCCAATTCATTGGCAATGACGTGATGAATAAAAAAATAATCGGTTTCGGTTTAAAAAACCAATGGGTCCATAACGCCTTTGGCATGTTAACCGCACCAAACATTGATTTTTCTGGACGTAATAGAGTGTCAAGAGTCTCTTGAGGGCTTTTTACCGAGAATCCTTGGGTTAAAAAGCCTTTGGTTTGAAAATTCCACACATAAGTGCTTAAGAACATGTTTTAAAAAGTCTACCAACATTATTTTAATAAAAATTACATTACGAATATATTTAGGAAATTCCATATTTTTTCAATGGGCTTTTTTAAATTGCAATTTTTCTCAAAATGCCTTCCATATAACAACTGTAACAAAAAATATAATAATAAATTGAGAACCCTTAAGATTTCATATGATGTATGAGCTTCATAGCTCCCAAACTAAAATTTTTTCCCCAAAATTTACACATCTCTAATATTTAATTACTTTCGGTGAAACTTCTTTATTTAAATGGACTTTTTTACGTTCTTGTTTATTAGAAATTAAATGCATTTTATATGTATTTTTATGGAAAATATAGTAAAAACACAATTTTAAACCTACAATCAAATTTTGTATGAATACCGCAATTGCGTATTTCAATATAAATAGTTTCCATTATAAAAAGCAGTTGCATTTAAAAAATTTATAATTTTTAATTCTTTGCCCTTGTTATAAAAAATTTTAAGATTTTTCACTTTAAAATAAGATTTTTTTTCGCCAAATGAAGATTTTCCTTCCAAATCTTCTGGCAACGCTGTTTCCACGTTTTGCCTGATCTCAAAATCTCTAATGCCCAATTTTTAGGATTGATATTAAAACACATTTATGTTTAAAATCGTTTTAAATACAAAATTCTTTTCTTTACTAAACAATTAAATGTAACTTAATTCACCGATGTGGTACATTTTAATTCATTTAAAGTTTCTTTTGGAAAAACTTAGAAAGGTGGTCTCAATATTAAACCAATACAACAACAACAGGCAAAGCAACAGCAGACAATTGTTTTTTGAGGTCACCTTGTAAATAAATACACTTTTTTATGGTATTTTTTTTTGTATTTAGTAGTGCAGCCATACTTTTATCTTAATTAAATACGACTGTTTAAACAAAATTCAAAAAATCAATCTGCATTTAAATCAGAGAACTGCAAAATCACTATTTTTCTTGATTTATTAATACAATCAAATTTACATTCACTCTTTGCCTGCAAAAGTTCAACGGTGGTAATTTTTACATCGTTTTGTACACATTTGATTTTTGCATTTGATCGTTTTTTATTGAAAGTGCATTGTTTGCATTTTCTGTTGCGCACGCAATATAACACAATTGTCAAGGCGAATTTATTACAGGTGGTCTTTAAAGCCCTGCTGATATTAGCTAAAATCACTGTTGGATGTCAAAATTTCGTTTATTCTCTTTTATTATCTTTGTTTATGTTTTGTTTTATTTCTGTTTTTGACATTGTACAATGATTTTACAAAAACAAATTGCTTGTGGTTGTTGTACGAGTTGTACTTGTTGTAGTACCGAGATTACCTGGGATGAATTCGCCTTGACAATTGTGTAAATTCAAAAGGCACACATTCTTATACTTTTGCATTCAAGTAGTCATTGTCCACTCGATTAGACGCTTTGTGAAAATTAACAACAATAAAAACAACAATAACAAGAATACATTGTACATACAGAACTACTGTACTTTTTAAGATGATAAAAAAAAGTCTTCTGTTTCTATGGAAATTGTTTGTATGTACATATGTGCGTTTAGTTTCATTTAAATTTTTTTTTTTTCTTGTACTACATAGTAACTGCTGAATGCCTTCATGAGTAATAATTGCTTGATTTCTGGCTTTTTTGTTTGTATTTTTTTATTATTTGCCAAAACAATCATTGTCGGACCAAACACACAAACATCTTAATTGGCAAACGAAGCTAAACGATGGAAAACATAACATAGCAAGATGTGCATTATTTGAATGACTGCAAACCTGCAGCGAATGTTTGCGGTTGCGCAAGTTTGATTGTATGCCCGCAACCGAGTGTATTTGTTGGTGTTCATTTACTGCGATTTTTTTTTGGAATTGCACAAAGCCGTTCTCTGATTTAAATACGATTTAAGTTTATATGAAAATTAACTTAATATAGATTGAATTATTATCCTGAAAATTGGGCATAAGTCTAGTTGTCTTAGCCAAGTGCGCAACGGACGTCCTCTTTGTCTTCTGCCTTGGGGGTTTCACCCTATTGCATTGCGGGTAACATCGTCAGGTGGTCTTCCCAATGCATGACCAATCCATCGCCATTCCCTCCTCAGTATTTCCATTTGTGTTTGGCTTTGATAAGTACTTGCCCAGATATGTGAGTTTAAAAGCCAGCTTGGTCAGAAAATTTTTAATATTACAATTACTGTGCGGATAGAAACTGATGGCGATTACATAACACATCTTAGTTGGCCAAATGCTCTTCGAGCTCTAAGGTTGCGGTTTTAGATATCGTCAGAAGATCTACCATTCGATGCTACCACGTCCTAGAGTTGGATGTCTTTGGATAAATAATAGTCTGCTGCATGTGCCGTTTGTTCTCATTAGTTTAGTCTAAGGAATATTTACTGGGAAAACTGCCTTTTTTGCAGCTTCATTCACTACCATTTTAAAGCTTTCCATTATGCCCGAATGGTTGTCCATGAGAAGGCAAATGTCACCCGCATAGTCTAGATTAGCTAGACGTCCGCCAAGGCCCCCCGTTTTTGCCTCTATTGTTGTTTATTACATGTTCAATAAAAATCTCCAGCACATCGTTTCAGGGTTATTGCAATAGTATGCAGCCTTGACGTTCAACAGTTTTGACGGAAATCTTATCGCTAATTCGGTTTGGATGAAATATACCAAAGTTTGCGCCCTTGTATAATTCCTGGATTTTATTTTCCTCGGTACGCCTTTACAGGTGAGTGCTCTCCAAATTTCATGATGAACGGCTAATAATTTTCAACAAATGTTAGGCTTACCCCTCACAAATTCTAGAACTTGAAATCTTTGGTAAAGGATATCAAAGTTTTGACACAGCCGAATACAGCATTATTACTTGAGTGCCCCGGTAGGCTAGCTGGTAATGAGCTCGTCTATCAATCCCTGGGGTTCCGCGTTCGATTTTCGCCAGAGACTCTGGTCTCCTGCAGACAAGCGTAGAACTTCGCTGGACTAGTTAAGGTAAAAAAAACGAGATATTTGTCGGTTGTGGCACTTTCAACGATTCCTTTTTCATTTCCCATTGATTTTAATCGAGTTTAAGCCTCTGCTTCTTTATTCTCAAATTTGTATATCCTTTCATTCCAACATTGGAAACTCTAGGTATATCTGAACCGCCCAAGCCAATCTAAACTAGTCGTTTCAACTATAAAGCTTTCTGCAGAATTTTTCTATTTTTATTTTTATTTACTTTCAAGTTTTTATTAACCGCCGCAAATTACTATTTTCTAAATAATAATTATTGTATAATTCTTACATTTACTATTTTCTAAGTAATAGTTTTCATTACTACAAGTACGCCATAAAACAAAACACATTCAATTTAACTTCTTGTCACAAGTAATTCAAGGATAAACAGAAAAAATATGAAAACAGCAATTTCCTACAAATAAATTTCAAATGCACATAGCAGTAATTTACTCAGCAACTCATAGTCTAAGCATATTTATAAATACATACAACGCAATACTCTATACACACTGCATACAGAACTGTAGTATTCACCGTACAGCATATTGAATGCCACAAATAAAAACGCATTTAATATAACAGTTATTTTCCAAAGCATTAAAAGCAATAACGATAATGGCAAAACGATTATCCTTAACACAGACAATGATGATGATGATGATTATGATTATGAAAAAACTTGTTACAGCATTTTACCAGCTAAAATTGGCGTTTATAATAATCAGACGCATGAGTTAGGGTTTCTTATTTCTCGGACATTTGTCAATTCCGGGATCGTATAAAATTTTGTTTTATTTCTGTGAATTCCAATAATAAAATAAAGTTAAAAAGTATTTCTGATACTAATTTTAATTAGTGGTCATTTTGTATGAAAAACTTTGCTTAATCTGAAAAACACTGAAGGTTGATATTAAAAACCTGTTTCAGATATTTGAGCCCAATGATGGTTGACACACTTTTTTTTATTTTTAGCATCGTGGAAAACTTTCGACGACTGCGCACTTGCATCTCGCATTACCCAAGGTTTTAAAAAGTCTCGACAAAAATAATGACAATTAGTTTTGAAATATATTTGGCCTAATTTATCTGAAATCGGGAAATTATATTTCTCCCAAAATGGCTTTAAGTGCACCTTGAAATTATAACGACTGCAGAACCATTATGTTTTCGCAGGCCATTATTTTTAACATGTAGTCCAATATCACGTTCTCGTTCAGTAATCGTGTGATAGTTTTCAGATTTTTGGCGAATTTATCCGTTTTGCGCTGATCCAAAAATCATTTTTTTTTAATTACTTTTTCTAACATGGAGGAGTACCTTTTTGAAATTTCCTGTATTAGTTTAATCTCGAAAATTTTCTTCCTATAGGGAACCCTAGTACGAGAGTATCTGTGTAAATTTCTTCAGGTGAGTACCTAACGGGACAAAATGGCCTTACCTACTTCTTTTTTTTTTTTTTTGTCCCACATAACTTAACTAGTATTTAAAAAGAAAGTTTTTGTAAAGATTAAAGTCGATTACGTTTGATGAGGTATAGACTGGGACAAAGAACTAGAATATCCGCCAAGTTTCCAAGCAACTTGTTGGTATTTCAAAGCAAATTACAAATCGAGCACATACTCCCAGGAATGTCGATTGGTGGGATAAAGCGCGAAATACTTACAAAGTATCGAAACAACTTGGATATTTTCCAAAGTATGAAAAGAAATAAAAAAAAACTCAATAGCATTTAAATCAAAGAAAGCACTTTAAACAAAAATGAAAACACTTTAATGTCAGTTTTTTTTAACCCTACGGTCAATAACCGGGTACCCGGGTAACTTTGTCAACTTAAAAATGTTCGCAAATCTTTCACAATGAAGATGTGGCGATGAAACTCCAAATCGTCGCTATTTAGGACTTAAAAAAAATTATAAAAGAAAAAAAAATAAATATATATAGCCAGATCTTTGTTTAAAACCGTTTAACATTCAACACCTACGCGAGTCAATGACCGGGTACCGCGGTACCCCTACAAGTTTTTTTTGTTTTTACTTACAAATTACCACGGTTACTTTCAATTTGATCGATAAAACATATAAAATTGGTTTTTTAATAACTTTTTTATTGTTCAAATGTTATATTTGTGGGTATCGGCTTGTGTGGGTATCAATGTAATTTAACATTGCAGTAGAGTTAGAGCAAAATGTAATTAATATTGAAATAACAATCCGAATCACGTTGAATGAAAGTTATTTAAAGTTGAAACAACGTGAATTTCATGTAGAATCAAATTGGTTGGAGTGTGATATAACAGTGTGAAGACAACATATGCATTTATTTAAGAATAATTTTAAACACTTACCCCTGTAACACATGTTTCACTTATTTTGTATCTCCCTTGTTAACAGAAGCATCAGCAGAATGGCCCGATATCGTTTTCGTCATCATTCTACTTTGAAAACTTGATGTACTATTTAACTAAATTATTTTAATTAAAAGAATACGGGAATTGTCTTCTTTGTATGTATATGTATTTTAAACATGAAAATAAAAAGATGTACATACTTAAGTGTGTATGCATGTTAATTTAACAAGATAAACTTTTGATTTTAATATAAAACAGGTTTTTATGGATTCAATATTGAACAATGTTATTTTCACAGTGAATAATATTAAATAAACGTGATTTAAGATTATTTTAATATTTTTCATTTAAAATTAATATGAAAAAATTATAAATTTAAATAAAGGGCATACTTTTGCAGAAATTTACCATGATTCTCAAACAAAATTTCGCCATGTTATTTTAACATTGGTATTTTTTTCTGTGTGTATTAAATGTTCTGCTGAAACTCTCTCAATTACTACATACAAGGGTAGTAGCGATACTTCTATAAACCGACCTACATGCATATGTATGAGCAACAAGCAAATGCTTTAAGTATTTAAAAGCTATAAAAATTTTAACAAAGCACCGTAATCAAAGAAGAACAAAAAAATTGCTATGTATTTACTTTATCGACTTCTTTTGATAGCTACAAATGGCTTTGAGACGACAAAGTGAACCGTAGTGATTTAAAACAAAAATCTACATATTTTGATTATTTTTATATACGGCAAATAATAATTGGCTTATTTTGCAACACTATCAATATCTGATTGGACAAAAAACAATATTTTCTAATGTAAAAGTGCAAAAATCTACAAAGGGGTACCGGGGTAACGGGTTCTTGACTAACGTATATTTTGTTGATTATTGACCGTAGGGTTAAAGCAATCTAATTCATAATTTTACACAATTAAATTCCAAAACAATTTAAGCGAATCTAAAAACGAGATTCAATATACGACCGAACAATTCGGCCTCAAAATAACAATTCGTCTTAAAAGCTGAAAGAAATTATAATTAAGTAACATATGTACATAAAAGATCAAATTTAAAAGATAAAACCAGGGTTTAGAAAACTGCAGTCGAAACCAAAACTGCTGAACAAAAAACGATTTGGTTTGATAGCGACTGTTTATATTTGATGAATCAGAAGTAAAAGCAAAACCTTTTTTTGACCAATGGCAAATAAAGAAGAGTTAGTAATGGCAGTTTTGCTATTTGACTGCAGTGTTTTAAACGCTGGATAAAACATGAAGTTATCAATTCGTCATAGGGCACCATCATCATTCAAAATAGAAACCAGGGATGGGAAAGCTGATACCTTCGGCTTAGACGTAAACAATACTTGTGGACGGCAATAACACAATTATGGAATACATAAAAGAAAGAAATTCAACAGCAATAAAGTTATGATTGCGCTAGACATACAAGAGACTCATTTAATAATTATATGGTTGCGTTCACAAAAACAATGTTTGAAACGATCATAATATTTGAAAATTGGCAACATTTTGAATAAGTTGTTTGTGAACCTTTCTTTCTAATAATATTTTTTTCTGACTGAATGTAAATTAGGCTTTAATTTCCAATCCATTCTGCCTTCTGTTGAAATGTCTTTGCTTGAGCTTCCCAATAAAAAATGGAGCTTCCAACGTAACAGGTTTGTAAGGGAAAAACGAAGACATTTTGCTAACCATTTAGCTTACGGAAGACATGAACTTTATATGGCGTGTTCCCACTTTGAAGCAATACAATTGTGACAGAAAAAGCACTTTATTCAGCGTATATAAAATTTGGTGAATTAAATTGAATTGGTAACAATCAGCTTTACACAATGAATTCTTTGTTCCCGTTATTCTTTAATATGCTCCCTTAAAAACCTGCTTCGTAGTAAGGAAAGGTCGAGGCTCTTTAAATGTTTTTTTTTTTTTTTTTATATATTAAGAATTCGTTCAGTTACCTTGCTGCACCTCTGTATATGTTATTGTGTAGCGCATAAATGTGCGCTTATTTTTGAAAATTTTCTATTAGTACTTCTCAAAATACGAAAATTTGGTATTGGGCTTAAGCTCATTTCTATAGGTCCCAATAATATCGTGTAGGCTATTCTATAACCAAATACTCAAAGTCTTAAAAAAAACTTGTAGGCGATCCTCCGTAAACTTCTAAAAGTCCCACAAAATAGAATCGAATAATCAAGAAATTTCTGTTAAGTTAACGTCGTGTAAAATGGAATCAAGTTAAAGGCTAGATTACACTATTATACTTTGTATTAATACATGTCAAAAACTCAAGTAATATGATAAAGTGTGATAGTGTGAATGCAATGTGTCACGAAAATGACAAGTATTAAGAAAAAAGTTTGACATCCCATACGACTTCATCGTTTTTTGAAAACTTTCTAAACAATAATAAAGGGTGGTGAAATTTCAAGGGCCGATGTTGATTTTGAATAAGACACAAACTATTTAGGAAATTATTGTAATTTTATTTTATTATGATATATTGGTATTATTTAATTATGTATGGAACAAAATATCGGCCAAATGGGCGCCGCGACCACGGCGGCACACCTCCATCCGATGGTCCAAATTTTCGATGAACCTGAGGCATAATGGAGGTTCTATGCCGTTAATGTGCCGAATTATCTTATCCTTTAGCTCTTGAATTGTTGCTGGCTTATCGACGTACACCTTTTCTTTCAAATAACCCCAAAGAAAAAAGTCCAACGGTGTCAAATCACATGATCTTGGCGGCCAATTGACATCGCCATTACGTGAGATAACACGGCCATTGAATTTGTTGCGCAAAAGAGCCATTGTTTCGTTAGCCACATATCGTCCACATCCATATCTTCCAATTCGGGCCATAAAAAGTTCGTTATCATCTCACGATAGCGAACACCATTCACAGTAACTGCCTGACCGGCCTCATTTTGGAAAAAATACGGCCCGATGATGCCGCCAGCCCATAAACCGCACCAAACAGTTACTCTTTGTGGGTGCATTGGTTTTTCGACAATCACTCTTGGATTCTCATTCGCCCGATGATGCCGCCAGCCCATAAACCGCACCAAACAGTCACTCTTTGTGGGTGCATTGGTTTTTCGACAATCACTCTTGGATTCTCATTCGCCCAAATGCGGCAATTCTGTTTATTGACGATCCACTGAGGTGAAAATGTGCCTACTCACTGCATCTCGTTGCGAACGACATGCATTTTGATTTGAACGCCCATTTTCATAATAAGTCTGGATAACTTTAACACGTTGTTGGATTGTGTATCTCTCCATGGTTCAAATTGAGTAAGTCTGAATTAGAGAAATGTCAAATAAAATTCGGAAAAAAACTTAGCGTTTAGGTGTGGTTCACATTCAACATCGGCCCTTACAATTTAACCACCCTTTACTTTTCATTGGATCAGGGTTGCATTTTATTTCATGTGTGAGTGTTTATACTTTGTGTGATGGTGTGAACACAAACTGTCATGTTACATTAGATTTGTTAACAGTCGCAACAAAACTCATTAGATTTATAATATTTTTAATTAGGCTTAAGTTCATGAAATTTAATTTTTATTAAATTATTTTTATGAAGAAAGGAATTTTACAACATGAAAATTAATTAAAATTGTTATTGATAATCGTTCATTCTTGACGTGGCTCGGGCTCGAACCCAGGCCGGCAGGTTACCATGACATGTTTCGATCGCAACCACTCGATCTCCTCAGATGGATTTGCCGTCTTACACTCGCAGCCATCGACGACTGCTGACGTCACTAGTCAAACATCAATCCTTAAACCAAATTGTATTTTAACATTTGGTAGATCGAAATTTGCTTTCCTGAATGATTATCCATTTTAATTGATTTTACATGTTTTTTCCTTTACTTCTGCTTTTTCGTACTTTCGTCAAGAATTTTTCTTGAAGTCCAAGTACATTTTTTGTTTTTTCACTTTGTCTTTCTCTTTTCCGTTGACCTTTTTCAGCACAACTTGAAGGACAAATGTACACATAGAGCTCGTGCCTTAGCTTTAACAATAATTAGTATTGTGGTTATTTTGTTGAACTATTTATGGTTTTTAATCCAAATTTTTAATATTTTTAATTAGGCTTAAGTTCATGAAATTTAATTTTTATTAAATTATTTTTATGAAGAAAGGAATTTTACAACATGAAAATTAATTAAAATTGTTATTGATAATCTTTCATTCTTGACGTGGCTCGGGCTCGAACCCTGGCCGGCAGGTTACCATGACATGTTTCGATCGCAACCACTCGATCTCCTCAGATGGATTTGCCGTCTTACACTCGCAGCCATCGACGACTGCTGACGTCACTAGTCAAACATCAATCCTTAAACCAAATTGTATTTTAACATTTGGTAGATCGAAATTTGCTTTCCTGAATGATTATCCATTTTAATTGATTTTACATGTTTTTTCCTTTACTTCTGCTTTTTCGTACTTTCGTCAAGAATTTTTCTTGAAGTCCAAGTACATTTTTTGTTTTTTCACTTTGTCTTTCTCTTTTCCGTTGACCTTTTTCAGCACAACTTGAAGGACAAATGTACACATAGAGCTCGTGCCTTAGCTTTAACAATAATTAGTATTGTGGTTATTTTGTTGAACTATTTATGGTTTTTACAACATGAAAATTAATTAAAATTGTTATTGATAATCGTTCATTCTTGACGTGGCTCGGGCTCGAACCCTTTCCCTTTTCCTTTCTTCATAAAAATAATTTAATAAAAATTAAATTTCATGAACTTAAGCCTAATTAAAAATATTAAAAATTTGGATTAAAAACCATAAATAGTTCAACAAAATAACCACAATACTAATTATTGTTAAAGCTAAGGCACGAGCTCTATGTGTACATTTGTCCTTCAAGTTGTGCTGAAAAAGGTCAACGGAAAAGAGAAAGACAAAGTGAAAAAACAAAAAATGTACTTGGACTTCAAGAAAAATTCTTGACGAAAGTACGAAAAAGCAGAAGTAAAGGAAAAAACATGTAAAATCAATTAAAATGGATAATCATTCAGGAAAGCAAATTTCGATCTACCAAATGTTAAAATACAATTTGGTTTAAGGATTGATGTTTGACTAGTGACGTCAGCAGTCGTCGATGGCTGCGAGTGTAAGACGGCAAATCCATCTGAGGAGATCGAGTGGTTGCGATCGAAACATGTCATGGTAACCTGCCGGCCAGGGTTCGAGCCCGAGCCACGTCAAGAATGAACGATTATCAATAACAATTTTAATTAATTTTCATGTTGTAAAATTCCTTTCTTCATAAAAATAATTTAATAAAAATTAAATTTCATGAACTTAAGCCTAATTAAAAATATTAAAAATTTGGATTAAAAACCATAAATAGTTCAACAAAATAACCACAATACTAATTATTGTTAAAGCTAAGGCACGAGCTCTATGTGTACATTTGTCCTTCAAGTTGTGCTGAAAAAGGTCAACGGAAAAGAGAAAGACAAAGTGAAAAAACAAAAAATGTACTTGGACTTCAAGAAAAATTCTTGACGAAAGTACGAAAAAGCAGAAGTAAAGGAAAAAACATGTAAAATCAATTAAAATGGATAATCATTCAGGAAAGCAAATTTCGATCTACCAAATGTTAAAATACAATTTGGTTTAAGGATTGATGTTTGACTAGTGACGTCAGCAGTCGTCGATGGCTGCGAGTGTAAGACGGCAAATCCATCTGAGGAGATCGAGTGGTTGCGATCGAAACATGTCATGGTAACCTGCCGGCCAGGGTTCGAGCCCGAGCCACGTCAAGAATGAACGATTATCAATAACAATTTTAATTAATTTTCATGTTGTAAAATTCCTTTCTTCATAAAAATAATTTAATAAAAATTAAATTTCATGAACTTAAGCCTAATTAAAAATATTAAAAATTTGGATTAAAAACCATAAATAGTTCAACAAAATAACCACAATACTAATTATTCTCATTAGATTTATATCACACAAAGTATTATGGAATACGTAAGAATTGTGAGATAGTGTTATCTAGGCTTACGAGTGGAACTTAATCCGACTGTAAAATGATTAATAAAAAGGCCTTCCAAATAAAGCCTCTTAGCTGCTTTTTCCCCCGCTGGCTGTCTTAGTATTATTTATACGCACAATAGCGAAAAGGGTATTAAGCGTTTGTGCTATTGTTTGTAACATCTTTAAAAATTGGTCCTAGATCCGTCTTTAAGTACACCGGTCGACCAGGAATCACTTTTTTAAAACGGTCTAACGATGTCCGTCCGCACGGCGCAAAGTACAGGTCGCAATTTTAGAAATAATTAAAAAAAATTTGACGCATGGGTTTAAAAGGACCGATACTTCTGAAAATGGTGAAAGTTGGTCCATAATTTCACATAGCAGCCCATACAAGTTTCTTGCCGGAATAGTGTCTTTGTGCCCACAAATCATCTTATTATGATGGTATTAGGAAAAAGGTCGGTCCAAACCTATGTCATTGCAATCTGAATTATCTTACCAAATTTTACTGGAATCGGTCTTTTTTTGACTAGCTATAGCTTCGATTCAAATACTACTACCAAAAACAGCTCAGTGATAATAATTTTTGCGATAGCATCTAAGTCATGACAAAATGTTGTGTTGGTAGGTGCAAAATTAACCATAGGCCCCATATAAAGCCCCTTCTAAAAATCTGTTAAAGACGAACAAATCTTATATACAGGTATATGAAGATATCTAAATAATTTTTGGAACAAATGACTTTTACATGAATCTTAACCTTTCAACATTATTTTATTTTCTCGCCCGTCGGTCGCGGTGCCCATAGGGTACACTCTCTTAAATGTTAACAATGGAGTGTAGGGTTTCATATTACCTGGATTGACCGACTATACTTTCTTTCTTGTTTTGTATGTGTAATTGTGTAGTTAAGTATGAGTTTAGAGGGGAGTTAATGGACTAAATAAAAAATGTTTAGTAGAAAATTTCTGCAAGCTTATATATGTACGAGTATGCATGTAGTATAAGTTTGTATCAATGTGTATTCCGCGGCGATAGTTTATTTTTGGCCATGTACTTGCACACACATACCGCTTTGTATTTGTGGGAATTAATAATAAAACAACGTAAACAATTTTTCAGTCCAAGGACAAAAACTTAGATGAGTTTGAAAAATGTGTAAATAAAGGTATGAAATCAAAAACTTTATGGAAGTGTGCAAAGTTATCAAATTCTTACGAAAGTTTGTGACAAATAAATTGTTTTTTAAAACCACTTGAAGAAAATGGCTTAGACGATTCAACTAAGAAGATTTTGATGTTGAAGTCAAAGTCGAAGAAAGTCGGGGAAAAAATTGCTCTTATTGATCTTGTATAATTTGATGCATTTTGTGATAGCCGAATCAAGTCATAAAATATCTTACATATGTAAATAGATTTCAAAACTGGTGCGAAATTCTCTTCAAAGTTTAACTCTATGCAATTCTGTAATAGACTGAATCAAAAAGTGCTTCGAACCAAAGGTAAAGGTATTAAGCCCATGTCAATGGCTACAGAAAGTAAGGGCATTTTACTTAGTCAAAATCAATATATTTTCGAATTTTCTTTTTAGACTTGGTTCGCTCAAAATACAATTACAAATTATATTCTATTTACACAGCAACAGTACAGTAATGACTACTAATTCTATTAATCAATGCCTCATGTCGAGTGTTACGTGCAAAACATCCTGAGCAAAAGTGTTGCAGTTGAGTAAGGAGTGCGTTAGGGATGTGTGTATTCACCCATTCTGTTCAGCTTATGTAGTGTTATGCAAAGCTCTATCACAAAGGAGAGTAATTATGTGTGGACGCAGATGACAGTAGCCTGTTGATTCACTAATTCTCCGAAATGCAAGCAAAGATATATGCTGTGCAGGAAGCAGCACAATTGGCCAGTATAAAAATAAATATAGCCAAAACAATATCACAGTGGATCAATTGTAACATAGAACTTGGACTCGTTATCGTCGGCCAGATATAGATGATGTACGTTCGTTTTGCTACATTGGCAGCCTCATAAAAAAATCAGGCGGGTCATTGGCTGGCATATCCAATAGGATCAACAGAGCAAGAAATACGCTTACGCACTTAAAGCGAGTCTGGGCCCTATCAAACATATCGGAAAAGACCAAGCTGAGAATTTTCAATTCCAATGTAAAATGCACTCTGCTATATGGCTGTGAAACATAGAGCATGGCAGCAGGTGACACACAGAGATTTAGTGATTTTACCAGTGGCTAAGGATAGTGTCAAACACAGAGCTAAGGAGAAGAGTAAATGAACAGTAATTAGAAATCGAAATAAAACAACGTAAATGGAACTGAATTGGACCCATTCTAAGAAAACTAGAAGAAGATACCTTCAAGAAGGCTCTTAAGTTCTGCCCGCAAGGAAGTAGACCAGCGGGTAGACCCGCACATATCTGAAAACATCAAATATTGAAAGAATTAGCCGACACACTTTTGAACTGGAATAAAGTTTAACACAAAAAAATCACAGATTATATGGTGGGAATCGAACCCGAAACTCTCGTATTTATAGAAAAAAATTAGCCTTCTGGGGCACCCAAAAATTTAAATTAAATGTGTCTTGTGCAAGATAATGCTTAAGATTTAGCTGTATCAGAAACATGTTTTGTTGATCTCACGAAAGAGATCAATTATTAAGAAGATGCTACCAGATGCGAAATTTAATTTCTTATAGATAAGTGATGAGTTACAAACAAACATGTGTCTAATTTTATTTTATCTACAACATGTAATAAATACTAAAATGGATTTCTAAATTTATATGGAAGCCATCGCTACAAATGATGCGGTCGATATGTTCAGATAGTGACTTCGGCCTGATCGGCATAGCAAAAACGACATCTTAATATAACATCCGTCTCGGATGAAGCAACGAAATTTGTTGCTTTGACACTCGTACACTAAAAAATTGTCTAACAGGCATGTTCTGGAAATCGAAACCGGTTGAAATTAAAATCGAACAAACTTTGAAAATGATCCAGAGTGGAAAGTTTATGTAAATATTCTGTTTTATAAATTGGGCAGTTAAGATTCATGTAAAAGTTCTTTGTACCGAATGTTATTTAGATATCTTGATATGTTTGCGATTTTGTTGCCTTTAAGTGATTCCAGCCAGGAAAGGGCTAATACAGACAACCTATGGTTAATTTTGGACCTACGAGCACAAAGTTATTGCCGCCAACTTTTATGTCAATAATAACATTTTAAAGGAAGTTATGGCATTAAAAGATATTTTCGGGCATAGTATTTGTATTGGAACTATGGATAAATATGAACAGATGCCAATAAAATTTGATAAGATTTATGGTGTTTTCTTTTCTAAAAAGTAATGATGCATTATAGTTGTGTAATATATTTATTAGGTTACACGAACCCTTACAAAGTGAGTCATTTTTCTAAATTACAATAGAACAAAATAATAGCTACGTTTTACACTCAACACTAATGTGTATTTAGCGTGTTAAATATTGAATGCAAAGTTTGTACTAAAAGCGATATTCACCACGCTTTTAGCAATTTTCAACATTTAATTTTCTTACAATTCCAATAAGCGTTAACAGCACTGATTTTCAACAATTAATGTCAGCTGTTGTTAAAAATTTTGTGACAAAAAATATAATAAAAGTAAAACAAACGAAAAACAAAAAGTTTTTATATCCATCACAATATAACTAAAAATCACAATATAACGCATATTGACCGCAAACACAAGAAAAACTTAATAAAAAAAATACTTGCTTGCATAAAAAAGTACTTTACGCAGATGCAAAAAAGGGTATTATCTCACACTCAGTTATAACTGCGGGTAAGAAATGGAACAAATTTGCCATTTATTGTTGCAACATGTTATGAAAGGAAAACGACAACTTCTCACATTTTTGCATATATTTTTAGAATGGAACAAAAACTCGCACGAATGGTAGCATATATGGAACATTATTGTCAGAAAAGAAAACACCATTAGATTGCAATAGAATAAGTTTGACCCAAATTGTATCTTAATTAGTGCTGGGTTACTATCAATATTTATCGGTAGTTCATATTTCACTATCGATATATCGATATTACTATCGGTGACGGAATGTTTGTACTTAAGTAGGAAAACTGTAACTAGCTTTTTATCAGGCTACAGTTCGTACTTTTTATCACTTTATTGAACCTATGAGACGTATGTATGTACGCACCTTATTTTAGATGACAGTTTTTAAAAATTGTGATGCTGATAAGCACCTTTCTGAAGGAATCAAAGTAACAGGTGCTATAAGATATTTTATTGCAACTTAAGATAATGTTCTAAATTAGATTTTATTCTCAACCCAAAAGGTAATCAATCTAGCGGACTTTTCCTCTAATGGTCGTTCATGGTTTTATCCTATGCTCGCAATTGCAATCGCATTTTTATTTGATTTTTTTTATAACATCATAAAACTATCTGAAATTTCAGTGCATATGTAAACATATACAAATTTCGGCATAAAGGCCTTAAGTAAGTAGTAAAAAAGCACAGCCTGCCATTCTTGTTGTTTGTATTCATTGCTGTAATTCTGTCTTCATAGCTGTATTTTCAATAATAATAATATCGATATTGATATTTTTCCTATCGATATTTTCGATAGTTTAAGACTATCGATAGTATCGATAGTACTATCGATAGTACCATCGATAGTGTCCCAGCACTAATCTTAATGCCAACATAATAAGATGGTTTATGGGCACAAAGACTGCATCGGAAAGAAGCTTGTATGGGAACTATGTGAAATTATAAACCGATTCTCCCCATTTTTAATAGGCTTCGTCAATTGAAAGGTATGTATGTATCGACTTTCATCATACAACCTACAAAATTGCAACCTGTAGTTTGCGCACAAGGTTTCTGTAACTTTTAACAATAACAACAGTTGTTATAATTGTCAACCTGTTTTGTTGTTTGCACAAACGATTATGTGATTCTGTAAATTGTTGTTAACAACATAGATGAAAATAAACGTCAAGTGCATCACTGTCAAAAAAATGGCAAAATAACGAAAAACACAAAGAGGAATAAAAAAAAAACAAATAAAATTATTAAAACTAAACAGAATTTTTTTTTAGTTTTTTGTTTTTTTAAGAAGATAAGCCAAACATTTTACTATTTAATTAAATTTGCCATTTTCAAGTTATATTATTTATTTTAACTAAATATTTTTTATTTTTTCGACGTTTAACAATAAATAAACAACATTAAAAAAGTTGTCGTTTACATTACACAAACAGCTGACTTAACGAAAACAAGTGCTGTTTAAAATGTTACAGAATAGCAAAATCGTTAATTTGCTTGTTAAATTTTTTAACAATGACAGCTATTGCTAAAATAAATTACAGAATCGCACTACTGATCAGCCAACTGGACGGGCGGTCATCATTAGATTGACTCAGAATGTGATTCTAAGACGATCGGTATACTTAAAGCGTGTGAGTATAAATAGTTAGATACCATAATATCAGGATTGTGGAGTCGTCCAGAAATAGTTCTAACTCCAACCCTGACTCCTACTCTAGCCTTGCTGCTAAATGTATTTAAGACTGTTCCTTATTTGACTTTAAACTCTTTTTTTCAAGCAGTACCTTTTAAATCGTTAAATACAGCAAGAAAATAATTATGTTATCAAATCTATATTTTATTTCTAACACGTGCCGCATTGAGCTTAAATATAGTTATTTACGTATCGTCATCTTAAAGACCTAATAACCTATCTGCAAACACTTTAAAAATTGAGTTTTTTATGGATTTTTATTCCCTGTATCACAACGTATGTATATGTGTGCAAAATTTTGAACATTTAATATTAATATTACCGTTACGCACAAAAAAAGAGAAAAAAAATCAGCAAAAATCACGATTAAAGTTTAATTTTGTTTGAAAATGAAATAATGAAATTTAAACAAACACACAGAAAAAAATACCCATGTAAAATTAACATGGAAAAATGTTGATTGAGAATCATGTTAAATTTCAGAAAAATTATGCCCTTTACCTAAATTTATCATTATTTCATATTAATTTTTAATAAAAAATATCAAAATAACCTTAAATTACGTTTATTTAATATTATTCACTGTTAAAAAAATAAAAAAAAAAATATTAAAATATAAATAAATCTGGATTCAATATTGAACCCATAAAAACCTGTTTTGTATTAAAATCAAAAGTTTATCTTGTTAAATTAACATGCATACCTACTTAATTATGTACATTTTTTATTTTCACTTTTAAAATATGTTATAAAAAGAAGACAATTCCCGTATTCTTTTAATTAAAATTGTTTATTTAAATAGTACATCAAGTTTTCAAAGTAGAATGATGACCATATCGGGCGATTCTGCTGATGCTTCTGTTAACAAAGGAGAATACAAAATAAGTGAAACATGTGTTACAGGGTTTTGAATTATTCTTACATAAATGCAAATGTTGTCTGAAGCTTCTTCACACTGTTAAAATACACTCAAACCCATTTGATTCTACATGAAATTCACGTTGTTTCAACTGGAAATAACTTTCATTCAACGTGATTCCGATTGTTATTTCAATATAAATTACATTTTGCTCTAACTTTACTGCAATGTTAAATTAACATGAATTATAGTTATATCAAAAGAAAAAAATGTTGTTCGTAGTTATTGTAAAATCAGGTTGAATTAACATGAAACCCGTATGAAGCAAAATCACCACCGAAAAAATTTAAATCAACCTTGTTTTCGACGTTTTTAACTTGATTTTTTTCTGTGTGAACATTAAGTACTTGTTTTTGATTAAACCAGTAAAAGAAACTATAACAGTTATTACTTAATGTATATAATATTTATATGTATAAAAAAATTGTTATTTATTCATACTGATTAGTACCGCTGATAGGTTATTTGGTTTCAGATTTTAACAATTCCAAATAACCTAAGTGACATAACATAAGCTGTGTTTATAAAAAAAAAAAAATTTCTCAACCGATATTTATTTCTGGCTTCATTTTAATCAAAATGTGTAATTTCCGTTTCAATTTGTAAATAGTTCGAATTTTATAATGTTTTTTCCCTCCCCTGTAAGCTTTTGAAAACTGCAGATAGGTTATTTCGTCTTTAAGGTGACGAAAGGTAGATTGTTCCCTGGTTCTTATACTCAGACTTCCAAATTTTTTAGCAGACCCTCTAAAACTTTATTTACTTTCAAAAATATTAGAAAAATTTTTATGCCGAAAAAATTTGGAGTCGAAGTCACGTGTTTTTGTGGCTACTTCGAATCCGACTCCGATACATAAACGACCACTCAAACTGATCAACTCCGACTCCACAGCCCTGCATAATATGACTGTAAATTTTACTCTTAGCATGCTTATTGCATAGTAATTAAATAAAACCTTAGAACAATAAATTATTTAAGAAGTCTGGTTGCATTTAACTGCGAATTTAATTATTTAAAAGCATGCACAAGCGTGCAACAACATTAATATCAACTACATTGACTATAGACCACAAACTGTAAGTTTTGCAATACATTTCCAACAAATCATGACTTATTGCGGCAACTCTTAAATGGATAAAAATTAGATACTTAGCAATTTTTTTTTACAATATCTTCTATTGCAGTTGTAAAAGAGAGGTATTTCATATGAAATGATATTATTTAAGTATCGCGAACTACAGGCGAATCATTTGTCTGTAGCGTTAGCCATACCCGGCAATATTGGCACCGGTTTCGGATTTAAAGAAAAATGTGGAAGGCATGAAATAACCCCCCAAAATAGAACCCCCAAAAATATAATGAAATAACCCCCCAAAGCGTGGGGCCTTTTTTCATATGCAATAAAGCTTAATTTTGAAAATGAAATTAGCCCCCACACGCAAAGAAAAAACATGGTTGTGGTAAACATATTCTGAGAGCAACACATTATGATAAAATTCATGATTATTGAATCATATTATGACTAAATATACTCGTAATATTACAACATAATATTTTTCCCTTAATCATATTATTATTCTGTTAATCATACTAAGTTAAGAAGTAATCAAATTATTGTCATGCTAATCATAATAAGTAAAAACTAATCATATTATCGTCATGTTAATCATAATAAGCTAAGAAGTAGTCATATTATCATCATGTTAATCAAAATAAATTTTAATAAATCTTAATATGAGATACAGCCCCTTTCATAACTGTCATAAAAATACACAATAAATTAAAATTTTTTTGCATAGATTTTTTATTTTGTAGCTTTTTAAAATTTTTCTTAATGTAAATCAAATAGCGGAGTTCAATATTTTGAGATGTTGATGCCATATTGCCTAATTTTAAACGCTCTTTACATGTTTCATAAAAAATTTGAAAAAAGATGGATCAATTCCGATTTTTTAACGTAATGACAAAGTTTAAAAAGTGCAATACCTAGCCCATTTGATCTTGAATGGTTTTTCGGCTTTCCTGAAACATTTGTTTTTAGACATACGCCGTTGCCCATGAAAGCGACAGAAATATCGTAACACTTTTATAAAATATGACGAAATCTCTGTGTGTTTTGTTGTTTGATTTTACAAAAAAACTACGATAGTTTGCATTTGCACTATAACATCACTAATACCGAATGAACTCCGCTAGTATTTTAATTTTTTAATTCATTATTAAATAAAGCCCCAATATATTTTTTGGGGGATTATTTCCTTTTCAAATTTACAATAAAAACGTTTTGGGGCGCAAGGATTTATCCACTTTGGTATACAGAATACCGGCTTCGATAAATAAAGCTACCCAACATAACCGGCCTTCGGCCGGGCACAATGACTTTTTCTCTATGGTATACTAAACACCAGCTTCGCTAACTAAAGCTTCTTTGCCTAGCCGGGTCGAGTCTGTAATTTTATACTATAGAGGAGAAAATCCTGGCGCTATTCAGAGAAGCTTTAGTTAGCGAAGCCGGTGTTTGTTATACCATAGAGGAAAAAGTCATTGTGCCCTTCATTTTTTTATGAGAATTCATCTTTAAAAAGTTTAACCGCTCACATATGGGTAATTCCAAAGTGTTGAACGCGACAGTCGTACGCATCAAAATTGCAATAGCCTTTTAAGCAAAAACTATTTTTACGTTTTCTAAACCCTTAAATTATAGCACTAAGAAAGCACTGTTATCTATGCTAAAGTTTATGGAGGGCACGTTTCTAGGTCAAAGATAATGGCAAAAGAAGTAGCGGTTCGAACGTGAAAAAAACAGAAGTAGTTTTTTTGGCCATGTATAAAAGGCGTAATTCAGCAAAACTTGGCACAATATTTTAATCAAACTACTTTCAGAATTTTACGTAGCAATGTTAAAATTAAAATGTCTTGGTTTGATTCCAAAATCTTCTGTATTTTCTTTTTTTAAGCCAAAATCGTGAAATTTTTTCCGTAATAATTCAACTGAATAATGACTAAAATAAAATAAAAATTTACCGTTAATCCGAATAACATATTTCTCTTTGAACTCTTCCTTAGATTACAGACCATGTAAGAAAATTTTTTTGGAATAATTGTTATCAAATATCACCTCTTTTAAGAAAGATAAATATTAAAGAAAACATGCAATAAAACATTCTCACATATAAGAAATTACGTTTGCGCAACTTTGCAGTCTGATTGTTCATCTAAGTGAACAAATTTATGAGTAAATTTATAAAATTAGTAAAATCCAAATATTTCTCTATAACAATATCGTAAAATTTTCAGCTTTTAGTAACTTTTAACTTTTGGGTCACGGTGGACCTTTTGACGGAAATGCCCATATAAAATAAACGACACAACTGATTCAAAATTATTTTACAAATGGCGCTAACATAATATTATTAGAGTAAAAATAGTTTGATTGCATCTTAAACATAATATGATAAATGTATATGAAATAATTCCCTAATTTTTGTGGGCTTATTTCATATAAAATATAATCCCAATTTCTAAAATGAAATAAGAGCCCAATATACGTAATACAATTAATTATATTTGCTTTAAAGAATCACGCGATAGATATCATGATATGATATACCAAACACAAGCTTCGCCAACTAAGGCTGTTCTGCGTAGCGCCAGGATTTTCTCCTCTATAGTATAAAATAACAGACTCGACCCGGCTACGCAAAGAAGCTTTAGTAAGCGAAGCCGGTGTTTAGTATACCATAGAGAAAAAGTCATTGTGCCCGGCCGAAGGCCGGTTATGTTGGGTAGCTTTATTTATCGAAGCCCGTGTTCTGTATACCAAAGTGGATAAATCCTTGCGCCCGAAAACGTTTTTATTATAAATTTTAAAATGAAATAATCCCCCAAAAAATATATTGGGGCTTTATTTTATAATGATTTCATATGAGGGGCTTAAAGCACAAGGGGTTTAAGTGCCTTTTTCTAAAATTGAGTTTTCATATTGAATTATAGGTAGAGTTCGGTGAAGTTGTTCAGAGCACAAGAGGGGAATGTACGATTCTCATCCGGACGCTAGATATGGTGAACAATTCAAGCACTTGACATTAAAATACCTGCTTCGCTTGAAGTACAAGCGAAACAACCGCTTTTGTCGCATTATTTAAAATAAGTCACTTGAACCCCTTGTGCTTTAAGCCCCTCATATGAAATAATACCCCAATTAAAAAAAATGAAATAACACCACAAACAAAATGAAATAACCCCCCAAAAATCGTTTTTGTTCTTCTCTGTACAAACTTTTGGGGGGTAATTTCATTATTTTTTTGGGGGGTTACATTTTGGGGTGTTATTTCATGCCGACAAAAATGTGCCGATGACGCCTTCGGCATGTAAACCGCACCAAACAGTGATTTTTTGGGACGTAGTAGAGTCTTCAGAGTCTAATGAGAATTGTACTCTCTCCAAATTGGGTCTAATCGCTGAAGATGATTTGACGCTAAAAATCTAATTCTTCTTCCAGTAAATTATCAGTAAATGCATCACATATCGATAGTTCGTTGGCTTTGGTTATTTACCCAGTTTGCTCCAATATGGATGTAGGCCAAGATCGTTCCCCATATTAAAAAAGAACGGCGTCGGATCAGGAAATTCTAGTCCCCTGTCTACAGCGGTGATGGATTCTTCAGTACGCTCGATTTGGATGAATATTATCCAAAAATTTGGTCATGAATCGATCTATAGTATAGCGTATTTAGCTGCTTGGATGAACGTTTATGCGCTCCGTAAACTTCGTCAAAATTTTTATAAGTTTGGCGAACAGAACGAAAATTTTGGTGATAAATTTCCACGAATTGTAAACGTTGTTTTGGAGTAGTTTCTTTGAATGGTGATTCGCCAAAGTACGAGTCCATGCGTTATTTTCTTATAAAAACCTGCTTTAACACACTCAGAAATAATATTTTTTTAACATAGTCACCACTAACAAAATAATTTTTTTTAAAAAAATTTAAGGTTACATCAACCATATTATTGTCACAGGCAACTATGTTATAGTTAAATTAGTACCCCGTAAGGAAGACACAACCATATTATATTTTTATCCGATTATGTAAGAGTTAACATTATTATGTGTACCATAAAAGAAAATGTTATTGTGGCTTAATAACCATGAAATTATTTATTGTATAAGTTTTAATCAACCATAATATGATCGTTAAAAATAGTTTTGCTCGAAGTGACCATATAAAAAAATATGTTTTCTTTACGAAAAGTCATTGAATAGATTACCTCGACCATTTATTTATCATTCTACATCTTCTATCTTCCGTTTTGAAAATAAAAACTTCCCATGAATATCCAACAACAGTTCACCACAGTAAAACATGCCAACGCATTAATTTTCCTATTTGTATGTATTTGTAATAAAACTAGTATCTTTAGTTGCATGTAGTCGCGCAATAAGTACTAGGTTAAAGGATGTTAATGATTATTAATGAGTTAAGGTCATATTTTAGAAAAGGATTAGGATTTAATCGGCTTTTACTGTTTTAAGTGCATTCCAAGAATAGTGAATAAATTGCAAAGCATAATAAGGGATTTAATGCAGTACCAAAGAATTACAAGTTATATTTATTACACAATTGCCTCAGATCAATGTTGCCATAGTAATTTTTTTTACATACCAAAAAAAATTTCCCTTACAAACTAAAAAAGCAATGTTGCCGGAATCCAAATAATGAAAAATGTTAAAACTTACACTAAAAAAATGTTGTGCTTGATAAAAAAGTGTTGCTTTAAATTAACAAAATTATATACAGGGTTTTTTTTTAATACAGTTGGAATACTTTTTTTGTTAGCCTTGCAAAAATTATATATCCTGTAGGTGGTGACCAAAAAAACCTTTATCCGCTGTTAAATTCTGTGAGCATGGAGGCCAGTTGAAAACGTAATGCGAAGTAATCAGTTCGCCGAATATGTTCCTTGCCAAAACCATTAAGGCTGTTCAATCCAAACAATTTTAAGACATCTTGTGATATGGACCAGCGTCATTTAAAAAAAAAAAAATTTGCAAGACAACAATTTGCCCCTCATGTCAGTTTTTGTAAAGTTAAATTTGCGGAAAATTCTTTATACTGAACAGTTCAAAAACGCCAGAATAAGAAAAAAAGTTATTGCAGTTTTAAAATTAGAAAATAGAGTTGAGCAGGACAGTTTTTTATTTAAAAAACTTTTGTCTTAAAGCTTTAAACATCCAAATTGCCAAAACATAAAAAGAATATACATAGACATTTTTGGTTAAAAATTAACAAAGTGAAATACTTTTTAAATAAAATTAAATCAAGGCGATTTCATTGCAGTTCGTCTTAAAAGCCCTGCTGATAACTTTTTTTTTGCTTTATAATTGTTGGATGTCAAAATTTTGTTTATTGTTGGAGGTGACCATTTTAAACATGTTTAGTCTCTTTGTAGGCTTTATCTGTAAGAACATAATTGTATAATGTAATTTAGAAACAGGCTTGTCAGCAAAATTCTAATTAAATGTGCTAAATCGACAAAAATAGTACTAAATGGTTCTACAGTAAAAATCAAAAGTCCTAGTTTTGTAACATGGATTTTTATGAATATAATAAAAAATTTTCATTTAAAATTTTTTAACATATTCATTTTGTTTGATATTAACACTAATTTTAATGTAACAATATAATAGTGGTATTCACACCGAACTTGTTAATTTGTTACTCGGTATTTTGTTAATTTGTTAAAGTTACCAACTGTGAACGATCCCCTTTTTAAAACTTTGTTAGTCTGGTAACTAAATAAATAAAAAATCATTTAATTAACATACTTACTCTCAATGTACATGAAAATTGCCAAAACACTATCACAAATGACTTTTTTATTATATTTGTTTAGATACTGTAACAGCTGATTGTGAGTAACCGACTAACAACTATTTTATCAGGGGGGCCGTGTCGTTAATTTGTTAAATGTTAATCCGGTAGCGCGTTAAATAAACAAAAACAAAATGCGTGTAAAAAAGTAACGATTAACGACTAACAAACTTACAAGCTCGGTGTGAATACCACTAATGTATTTTAAATAAAGTGGTTACAACTATTTAAAATCTCAATTATGTAATTTTCATCTTCCTCATATACCAGCTCATTTTGGTACACAAAACAAAACGAAATAAATCACATATTTGATTTAAAAATATTTTGAATTTTCTGCGATAACGATTTTTGCGGTAGTGATAAAAACATTTGTAGGTATAGTTATTTAATTTTTAGCCAAGAACCAAGTTTATTGAGATTATAAAAAAAATTTTGCCCAAAATAATTTTTTTCAACAAAATGTTTACGTGATTGTTAAAATAAATTGTTGGAAATGTTTAATAAATCAAACAAAATGTTTATTAAATCTTTATTTATTTGTTTACTAATTTTTTTAATTAGTTCATATAACGTTTTTCTTTATAATCAACAGTTTTGCCGGTAAAAATAAATTTGTGGAGAATTATAATTGATAAGTGCAAAAAAATGTTCAAGCCTGGATGTATGCAGCAGATTTTATCACAAACCTGCACTGCAATTTTTGTGACATTTTTAAGCGATCGGTGAAAATCGTCGGACTTTTGTTTGTTATTTGAAAGAATACACCCACATTCAGTGATGCCAACAGTAGGGGATTTCCCCTTTTCTAGGGATTTTTTTTCGGATCATTTTTATCTTCAATCGGATCTTAATAACTTCTTTTTATGGTGTAATCATAATATGATGGAGCTGAATCTTGTGAAATGCAAAAGCATGCGTTTTTATAGAAATAACTGTATTGCTGTTAATTATGCTTTTGGTGGTCATCAACTGGAGTTGGTTGATTCGTTTCTTGATATTGGAGTCTTACTGGATCCTAAATTAAACTTTGTTTTGTTTCCATACATAACGAAGCAACTTTACGTATCACTCGTTAGACCAATCTTAGAATATGGGTCAATCATTTGGGATCCATTTTACAACATTCACGATTCTCGTATTGAATCGGTCCAAAAACAATTTTTATTATTCTGTTTACGTGATCTTCATTGCAGTTACTCGACAAACTTTCCTTCCTATGCTAGAAGACTGGCATTAATAAAATTGCCATCGCTCAAAAGTCGTCGTACAATGTTAAATGTTTCCTTTATGGTTAATCTTATTAATGGTAATGTTTGTTGTGATTTTCTGTAGAGTCTGCTAAATTTAATATACCTTGTCGCAATACGCGTCATTATAATCTGCTTTTTGTTAAATTTTTTTAGACAAAATTACGCTATTGCTGATCCTTTTTCGAGGTTATGTAGACAATTTAATTCTATATCACAATTTGTTGATTTTTCTTATTGTTTTTCTTTATTCGTAAATTTTTATGTACTACATATATTCTGTAAATTTGTAGTATATTTTAAAATGCATATTGTTATTCATTAATTTTAAGTCCATATTGCTATTAGTCAGTAAGGATAATATCCATAGATTAAATAAATAAATAAATAAATATGCCCTAAAATAAAAAATTGTGTCCTCTTTTCCCTACGGTTGAAATGTTCCGAAAAAAAAATCCCTAGAAAAGGGGAAATCCCCTACTGTTGGCATCACTGCATGTGGGTGTATTCTTTCAAATAACAAACAAAAGTCCGACGATTTTCACCGATCGCTTAAAAAAAGTCACAAAAATTGCAGTGCAGGTTTGTGATAAAATCTGCTGCATACATCCAGGCTTGAACATTTTTTTGCACTTATCAATTATAATTCTCCACAAATTTATTTTTACCGGCAAAACTGATTTTTTTAGCAAAATCGGACAAGTGGTTCTCGAGTTATGTTAAACAAAAAAACATCAAGATAAGGAAAAAGTGTAAAATGTCATAAAAAAAAAACTGACACATACGAACGCCAAACCCTTTGAGGGTTTTACTATACTGACCTAGTACCATCACCCTGACTTGAAATTTCTCACCCCCCAGATTGGCTGTTGTACTGTGTTATCGGTTGTTTTTTAAGACAAAAACTTATAAGGTGTTTTTTTTTGTGTGGGTAGCATCAAACAAGTGTCTTTGTCTTAAAAGACAAAAAATTCAACCAGCAGCTCTCGCATTGATAAACTTGCTCACTACCAACTAGTCTACCGGGGCGCCCAAAATAATATTTGTTGATTTTTTGTATCTATTAAATATTCACAAAGAAACACAACATTCATATTTTAATTAAATAAATATGTTCATGAAAATTTCCATGTTTTTATTTACAATATCTTTATTTAAAAAAAAAAAAAAATATTTTGTAGCTATTTTTACTATTAAACAACATTTTACTTACACAAAAACACATATATGTACATGGTGTTTGTGTATGAGTACAAATTGATTGCAACAAAATACACTTAAACTTGCAAGCGCACACACACATGAAAAATGTAAAATATTTTTACTACAATATTACCATTTACATGCATATGTATTTAAATTACTATCTGTACATCACTCTCATTCATATTTCGTTAAATTTTCATTTGCAATTTACTTTGTTTAACATTAAGTTTATTCTCTTTAAAATAAAGTTCGTATTTCTGTTTTCATTTGTTATAGGCATTAACAATTTCCACAATACTGACATACGTGCCCACTACCCCACCGAAGACTCCAAATGCCACCAGTAAAAGGTTTTTGGTTAAATGTATCTTAAGTGGTCCATAGCCGGTGCTGTATTGTACACAAATTTGCAATAAAGCTGGGAATATGAGGCCCAAAATCGACAAACAAAATGAACCGACCAACGAAAGGAACAGTGATAAGTCAGGCACAAGAACGGCACAACAGACTGCAAAGAAAAGGAAATTAATTTTTATTTTTACTGTTTTTTATTAAAATTCAAAGAAGAAATGCTTTAAAATATTTATTTTTTTTTGGTTTAAAGTTCACTTCAGACGCAGTTCTAGTTCTATTTAGTTGGAGGTGACCATATTTATGTTTGAAGCTTAGTTCTGGTTTAGTTCTAGTTTGTTTCTAGGTCAGATTTAATTTTGTTCTCTTTTAGTTTTTGTTCAGCTAAAGTTTTAGTTCAGCTTCTAGTTTAGTTCTAGTTCAATTCTAGTTTAGTTCAAGTTCAGTTCTAGTTCAGTTCTAGTATAGTTTTAGTTTAGTTCTAGTTTAGTTCTAGTTTAGTTCTAGTTCAGTTCTAGTTCAGTTCTAGTTCAGTTCTAGTTCAATTCTAGTTCAATTCTTGTTCAGTTATAGTTCAGTTCTACTTCAGTTTTATTTTAGTTCTACTTCCGTTCTAGTTCAGTTCTAGTTAAGTTCTAGTTCAGTTCTAGTTCAGTTCTAGTTCAGTTCTAGTTCAGTTCTAGCTCAGTTCTAGTTCAGTTCTAGTTCAGTTCTAGTTCAGTTCTAGTTCAGTTCTAGTTCAGTTCTAGTTCAGTTCTAGTTCAGTTCAAGTTCAGTTCTAGTTCTAGTTCAGTTCTAGTTCTAGTTCAGCTCTAGTTTAGTTGTAGTTTAGTGCTAGTTCAGTTCTGGTTCAGTTCTAGTTTAGTTCTAGTTCAGTTCTAGTACAGTTCTAGCTCAGTTCTAGAGCAGTTCTAATTCAGTTCTATTCGGTTCTAGTTCAGCATATAAATGAAATGTTAATTAATAAATGACTTAAAAAAATTTAAAAAAAAAAAAGGTTCTAGTTCAGGTCTAGTTCAGCTCTAGCTCAGTTCTAGTTCAGTTCAAGTTCAGTTCTAGTCCAGTTCTAGTTCAGTTCAGTTCTCGTTCAGTTCTAGTTCAGTTCTAGTTCAGTTCCACTTCAGCTATAGTTCCTTTTTTTTTGTCTTTCTTTAAAAAGCCAACAACTTTTCCAGTTTTTTGGGTGTGAAAACTTACATGTTAAAAGAACAATGGCTGCCCGTATGAGCAATTCGAAGAGAACATGCTTTGATGTGTCCTTAACTCTTTTTGATAAATATTTTTTCCAGATAATATCAGCAGTAACGTATCCTTGCAACGCATATGAAATCCATACTGTAACAGCAAAAATAATTTTTGTTACTTGTGCCAAACTGTAAATGAGAAGTAAAGAAAAGGATAATAAATATATTTTTACTGAGCTTATTTCAGATTTTGTTACATAAAAATTTTAAAAACCAAACAAAAGGGATAAATAATGAAATTAAAAAAATTAACTTTAAATTTAAAATCTCGGTTTTTGGATTATTTGAGATAGAATTTTAGGTCTCCTTCAAGTTATCTATAATGTTCTTACATCTGAGGTACGTGCTAATGTTATTTTAATGTTTCTAAAAACCTTTTTACATTAAACCCAAAATTTACAATTATAAGAATTTTAATTAGCAAACAGTAAATACAATTACGATATTAATTATTACAATTAACACAAAATTAACTAAATAATCTCTGCTTATAACAGATTTTTACAATGTAACTTTTCGTTAAACCCAAAAAACAATTTAATAATTTTGGCACTAATTTTTTACTCTTTTCATTTTTCCAAAAGTCATTATTATCCTTAAAAACAACAACTTTATCCACTTACATTTCTTCTTGTGGTATGTTTAACGTAATACTGCCCTTGGAGGCATCACCATATTTCCAGTAGCCAAAGAAACCCAAAACAACATAAAGACTTAAAACAATTGACATACCAATATTCATTATGCCAAATGGTCTTAAATAGGCTTTTGGTGTTTTCATGTTCTCCTCAATGGCTAAAATCTTAAAATAAACAAAAATGTAAAACAAAACTTTATAAAATAAAATAGAAACCAAAAATTTTAAATATATTTTTTTTAAAGCCCATCCTTTTGAGCAACCAAGCGAAAGGAAAGGAAATAAGACCAACAGCAGAGACAACAATAACAAAAATTTGTTGACTTGTACCCCAAGAAAAAAAAGAACATGCAGAGGCAAATTACTTAAGTAAACAAATTAAAATGGCCATAAAATAAAGAAAAAGGGACAAATAAAACTAAAATCGTACTGGGCTGAGTGAATTTGGATCAGGGCAAATTACAGAGAAATAACAAGGGAGCAGTAAAAGCGAACCAGCCAATTAAGGATAATTATTTTTTTAGTGTCGTAACGAATTGAAAATACTTTGCACAAATTTTAACCATCCTAAAGAGATAAGGATTTAAATTGAACCGAACTTAAAATAATTAAACACTTAACAGGAAACTGAACTTGAGCTTAAACAATAACTTGAATTAAGACCTGAAGTAGAATCTAAGCTAGAAGCTTAACTCCTAAAACATGAATTTTATCTTAAATTATAACATGGAACATAGCTTGAACTTGAATTTGGACTAGAATCTAGTCCAAAATCTGGACTTGAACCTGGACTACCATCTTAACTGGAACCAAAACTTAAACCATAACTTTATCCAGAATCTTAACAGGAACTTAAACCTAATGTTAAAACTAAACTTAAGCCTTTAATATAAATTGAACTGAAAAAAGAAATAAAATCTTAACTAGAACCTTAAGTTAAACCTGAACTTTAATTTAATTTAACCCCTCAACTAAATCATGAACAAGATCTTTAACTAGAACCTGAAAAAGACAAGGACCTGAATCAAAAACAAGACAAGTAACTGAACTATACTATCAACTAGAACCTGAACTGAAAGCTGGATTATAATCTGAGCCAAGGCGTGAAATAAATTTAAACAAAAAAGTAAAAGCTTAAATATCAACTGAACAAGAATTTTAACTAAAACCTCAACTAGATCCTATAGTAGGATTTTAGCTTAAGCGTAAACTAGAGTCTAAACAAGAACTTTAATTTTAATCTAAATTTGAGCTAGAATATAAAGTGTTACCGAGCTTTTAGTGATTTCAACTAGGACTTAAATTAACCCTTAACTAGAATCTAAAATAGAACTTTAAAAAAAATATGAAGCAGAATCCGAGATACAATCTGATTTAGAACTTAAATAAGAACGCGAACTGGAAAGTTAAATAAAGGGTATGTTTTTAAGACGTAAAGAACTTCTGATGGAGATAACTATAAAGCAAGCTGCCATGCTAATGACATGTGTTGGACTTTTTTCAGTATAATTTGGCAAATTACCATGCGAAGACACCAGAATAATGTATACAAATCGTGAAATTAATTTACAAAATTCGCGCTCTGTTCGCCAAACTTTTAGATCACTTTGTGAAGTTTTCGGCTAATACGCAATACTAAAGATCGATTCGTGATTCATCGGCTGAGAATCAATTAGAAGGTTAAAAATATTTTTATCGTCAAATCATCTTCAGGGATGAGACTCATTTTTGGCTTAACGGTTATGCAAACGGGCAGATTGTTGTCTTTGGAGAGAGAGTCTTTATATCCTAAGCCAGTGCCAACATTACCGTGAATGGCGAATGCTACAGGCAAATTAGTCGTGATTTGGAGGAGAAATCAAACCATCACCTCCTTGAGCCAAGCGTTTAGTAACCGAATTATCTTAAGAAATGGCAACTTCGTTTGTGGGATTTGAAATCCTTGGATTTCCTATTGTGGGGATACTTCAAATCTCTTATCTATGCGAATAAACCAGCAACGTCTGTTCATTAAGAATCCAACATCCAACAACACTATTGACAAAATAAGACTTGGTGTACTCAAAAAAGTGGTGCAAAATTGGACCGACAGGATGGTGTTCAAAAGGCACAGTCGCGGAGGATATATACCAGACGTTATTTTTAAACAATAAATGCCATGAAATTTGTAAGCTTATAAAGGCAAAATGTTGCCAATTCCATTAAATTTTTCGTGTTTTAATTTAAAAAAAAATTATTAATATGCCTCTAAAAAATTCCCTCCTTAAAAATTTAATTAAGATATGAGCTAAAATCTAAACTAGAACTTTAGCTAAAAAAAATCAGCCTAAAAACGGAACTAAATCTGAACATAAACGTGCATACCAGCCTTCGCTAGAACTAAAATCTGCAATATAACCGGAACTAGAGCTTGTACTTTAACTAAAATATACTTGAACCAAAAATAATAACTGTACGTAACCCCAAATATAAACGGTAACTAGAATCTGAATAAGATCTTAAATTAGAAGTTGAGCTAGAATCGGAATACAACCTGATTTATAACTACAGAAGTCTTGGATACTGCAGCAAGAAATGCAACCCCAATCAAGCGGACAATTAAACGTGCTCCTTACAATACATCGACGGATATAGAGACCCTTATCAGAGAGAAAAGGAAGTTAAGAAGACAATGGCAAAACAGTCGTTCCCCAACCACTAAGGCCCAACTACAATAATGCCTGACCACACTTCGCAACAAATTGAGACAGAACCACGATTCCGCAATAGAAGGCTATCTAAACAGCCTAGACGCCACAAAAAACTCCAATTATAGCTTATGGAAGGCTGTACGGCATATGAAATGCCCTATAACCCAAGAATCTCCATTAAGACTGGAAAACCGCACTTGGGCCAAAAACACACATGAAAAATTAAACGCTTTCGCGGGCCACCTTGAGAAAGTTTTCACGCCACATGATGCACATACTTGTTCCTGTCGTCCAATCATTCCTGATAAGGTAAACCATCCATTAAAATTTAACATAACTCAAGTAAAATCTGCAATAGAAAAAGTGAATATTAGAAAATCTCCCGGACCTGACCGCATCACAGGGTCAATGATAAGAAACCTACCATCGTCTGCTTCCAGAATCTTGCTGCTCATTTTTAACGCTATATTAAGAGTCGGATACTTCCCATCCTCATGGAAGAGGTCTATAATTGTTATGATTCCCAAGCCAGGAAAAGATGCTAGCCAGGTTGCGTCGTACAGACCGATAAGCTTATTGTCAATCCTATCGAAGCTTTTCGAACAAATATTCGTTTTAAGTATAACTCCTCATCTAAATGAACACGACATCATCCCGGACCACCAGTTCGGATTCAGAGCGAAACATGGTACAATAGAACAAGTGCATAGAATTGTCACCCTTATTAGATCGGCGTTTGAGAAAAAGCAATACTGCTCAGCACTGTTTATAGACATTTCCCAAGCTTTTGACAAAGTTTGGCATGATGGGCTACTCATCAAAATAAAACGAATGCTTCCTCAAAACACTCACAAGCTTCTGGAGAGCTATCTAACAGGCAGAACATTCATAGTAAGGTCGCAAGATAAATACTCCCCCCTCAAGAAAATTTCTGCTGGTGTTCCCCAAGGCAGCATATTAGGACCGCTTCTATATATAATATACACAGCGGATATGCCAACAAACCTGAGCACGCATACCTCTACATTTGCAGACGACACAGCATTTATTAGCGTTAACCATGACCCAAAAGTCGCATCGCAAAATCTGCAGTCCCACATCAACGAACTAGAGGCCTGGCTAGAAAAATGGAGAATAAAGGTTAACCCGGCTAAATGTGCTCACTTAACTTTCACGCTCAGAAGACAAACGTGCCCAGCTGTAAAAATAAATAACATCAATGTTCCGGTAGAAAACTATGTTAAGTACTTGGGAATTCATATAGATAGACGCTTGACCTGGTCGCGTCATATTGAAGCGAAAATAACGGCTATGAAACTTAAAGCAGCTCAACTACATTGGCTTCTCGGTCGAAACTCAAAATTGTCCTTAGACAACAAAATTCTCTTATACAAGTCCATCATAAAACCAATATGGACATATGGCATCCAATTATGGGGTACTGCATGCGCATCTAACATCCAAAAGCTTCAAAGAAGGCAGTCTAGAATATTACGACAAATTATCTGCGCCCCATGGTATATACGTAATGAAATTATCCACAGAGATCTCAACGTCCCCACTATCCAGGAGGAAATTAAAAAATATTCAATAAGCTACATCGATAAACTAATGGTCCACCCTAACTACCTCGCTCGGGGTTTGCTTCAGTTCGAAGGTCACCAGAGGCTAAAAAGAACCGATACTTTGAGCCTAACTAGAAGAAATTTTTAAAATTTGAATACAGCAGTTAGTGGTTACACTGGTAACAACTAATAAACAACAAGTAGAATTAAGATTTGAATACATATTGTAAATTTCGATAAGAAAGATTCAATAATAAAAATAAATTAAAAAAAAAAAAAAAAAATTTAGAACTTCCGCTAGAAATAGATCAAGAAATTACGTTAAAGCCCCATCTAGAGCTGGAATTTGAAATATAAGCAGAACTAGAAGTTGTTAAAAGACCTAGAGCAGAACCTGAACCAAAATCTGAAATAGAAACTGAACAAGAACTGAACTAAATTCTTAACTTAAACCTATACTTAAATCAGAAACAAACTTAAACTTGAACCTTAACTAGAATCTGAGCTAGAACATGACTAAGGCTGGGAAACGGATTTGTGCCGCCAATACCAATTTTGTGTATTAAATTTTGACGCAGTAGCATAGTTTTGCTTAAAATTTTGGTATTTAATGAAATAATAAAAAACTCACATTTCGCCGAAAAAAATACGAGTTTCAGACTACGTTAAACTAACTTTAAACTTAATCTTCATCTCAAAAACCCGACCTAAGTCTAATCTAGAACTTGAACCTTAACTAAAACCTTAACTAAAACATATATAAATCAAATAGACCCTTAACCAATATTAAATGGGGAGAATATAATTATACTGTGTTAAATGTTATATGTTAATAGTTCCACAAACTTTTAATACCTTCAAGCAACAACATAGGCTACCTCCCTAAATTTTTTCTTAAGACAACAAAATTAAATAAAGCCAAAACAAAATACACAAATAAACAAACAATATGCCACTTTTTTAAGTAATTATGAACACAAATCCAGGCATAACAAATATAATCTGATTTTGTTCTTCTTAAATAAATATTTACTTTCATTTACGTACCACACCAACAGCCTCCAGAGCAAACAAAACCGTGCCAAAGAAAATTGGCAACTTTGAAATATCCTCAAATGGTTTACGTTCCGATAATGGAGGCAAATCATCAAATATATAATACAGAATAACGCCAAAGCCTAAGAAATAAAAAAAAATTATGTAAGTAAATATTTATTTATGTAAGTAAATATTTAAATAGGCATCTAGATAAAAGAGCAACAAAAAATGTATTTGCAAAAAAAGAATTGAAATAAAAAAAACCTTTTCAAAATAAATTTATTTAACTAAAGTGGCTCATACACTTGCAATAAAATTGTTAAATTTTACGTATTGTACAATTATATCGGCAATTTGTATGTGATATTTAAAGGTGACACAATCAAAAGACTTTTGATTTTTATTGAACAGTGAAAAAAATGAAATGTGTTAGCAACATTGTGCGATGCTGTTTAGGTTTTCCCTTTAGGTTATGTTCACCTTTTTATTGAATGAAAGTTGAGCAAAATTTGAATTGAAGCCAGTGTGCGACATTGTGGAAATAACATGGCGAATATCATATGCATATATATTGCAAGCGTATGGGCCGCTTAAGACTTACCCACGAACAGCAGAATATTGGCAAACGAAGAAAATATTGCCAAAAATCTTAAACTTCTTATACTGTAAATTAAAAATAATGGCACTAATACGAAGCACATGTGAATTCTTAAATCCAAGACGACTAAATATTCATCAACAATTTGCTTGATACTCTCCGAAATGAAGACCACATAGACGCAACAAATACCAAAATGGTAAAAGGCCAGAAAACCATCGACAAATGGTCTGAAAAATAGGGAAGAGTTACAAATTAATAAGAAAAAACTGTAGAATAGTTTTAGGCAGATTAAAGGCTCACAGCTTAAGCAAACCAAGTCAGAAGATATTTTGAGGTTAAGTAAATGAACTGCTATCAGTTTCTTCTAAAATAAGATCTATATTTCTTACAGTTACCTTAAGCTTCGTACAGACGATGGTCAGATCTTAGAATGTTGTCATTAAAATTGCCAAAAAAAATATCTTGCAACTGTGTTAACATTGTAAGCTCATTTTCATTTGGAAGATGTGTAAAATTAATGCATCTGACAATTGCACCATTGTCAGAAAAATTACAACATTGTAATATCTGACCATCGTCTGTACGAAGATTTAGGAACGAATCCCTTTTTAACTTCGTCCGTTACAGAGCTGAAAAGAGTTTCAGAGTTTTGAGATTTCCTTTATTTCATGCCTTGGTTCAGTTCAGCTTTGAGCCCCCCATTTGTATGTATGTGTGTATGCATTCAAAAACTAACTTACGTTGCAATTGGTACAACACATTTTAGAAATGGTGGTCCCTGTTGAAACCCCATTTTCATGGCTTCTGAAAATGTTAAATATGGTACACGTTTTCTTTTGCACAGCACATACATGGAGCCAATCTGTAAATATGAAATGAAAATTTAATTGTGTGGCAAATGATTCTAGATCTTTTAAACCAGTTATGAAAAAAGGATTTAAGGCAGTTTTGAAGAATTCCCTGAACAATTTAAAATACAAACTCCAACACTGAAGAGCTTTCAAAGCAAAACAAGAAGATATCATACATATAAACCTGGGATAACAGAAAGACGAACAAGGTTCTTCGTCAAGTCTTCGAGCAACTACCTTTTAAGTGATCAGGGTTAAAATTTGTCTAATCATTATCCGACTATGCTGAGGTTTGTGCAGCTCGCTCTGGGGCATATTACGGCTTTCGATATCGATCTAAATAAAAATACAATTTAATTGGGAATTCCGTTCGATTTTGAATGCCAGAGTTTGATCCATGGTCACATACCATTTTTATTTTTGTTTTTTTTTTTGCAATGAATGCAGATGATAGTATTAACGCAACTTTGCTCTCTATTTGTTTAAAACCGAGGAGCAATTGAAAAGAATGCAGAAGAACTTGGAGTAAATTGTGATTTAAGCAGCAAGCCGTTTTAGGGAAAACAATGCTGCTTAAAAAATTAGAACTTACAGCTGAAATTTATTTTAATGCTTCATCAATCTGCAAAGTTTTAACCGAAATGATTATATTTAACACTAGACACCACAAAAAGTTTGGCAAATATCAAACATGTCTTCCAAAAAGTTTTTAATATTTCCACAAAGATGTTTTAAATGTTTTTCCAAACAGCAAATACCCCAATTAACAACACAAAACATTTGTACGTATGTAAAATTTTTACATGTTACCGATCGACTAGAATCACTTCCTTCCTTGTCCTAGCAATATCCGTCCGTGCGGCCAGCCATGTAATTTGGTACAGATTCTGTTTTTTAAAAGGACGAGTATCAGTCCATAGTTTCACATAGCCCCCGTACATACATACTTCTTTACGAAATAGAGTCTTAATGCCCATAAAACATCTTATAATGAGGGTATTAAGATTTGAATTGGTCCAAAAATATATTATTGGAACCTTAATCACCTCACCAAATTCTATTAAAATCGGTAAATTTTGCGAGACAACTCGCATACAATCAACACTTCTGAAAAAAGAGTTTAATTCAATAACGTCCAAATGAATGTTCGTCAGCTTATTATAAGCTTGACCTACCGACCAGTTTTAAAAAAGTTGAGTTAGGTATGGGGTATATATAACGGGTTTCACCAAATTTTTTTATGGTTTCTGGGATAATAAGCATTAATTTGGCTCCTTATCATCTATTCTAAAGTCTATTTAGTATTGTTTTGCTCTAAACGCCACTGTTTGGCGAATGCTGAAAATTCCTCATACAAAAACGTACAAAATAAATGTAACTTTTGCTTTGCTTCATTGCCGTAAGAAAAAAAGTAGTTAAAGCGAAATCAAAACAAAATGACAACGAGAAAACAAATCTCACTCATGCTTCGCTTCATTGCCGTAAACAAAAACGTAGTTAAGGCAAAATAAAATATCAACAAATCAATACGCAGCAGTAAGTAAACGTATGCAGCACAAAAAGCTACTTTTTAAAAATAAATTTAGAAAAGTAGCGTATGCGACACAAAACAATAATTTTCACTTTCAATAAATTCTATTAACTGCTATATTCGTTAATGAACGTTAAAAAAAATGTTAATTTTTCTTCAAAACATATGCCAGAAGCTGTAGTGAAAATACAATAAAATTCTATCGGGTATATTTTCAGAAAACTTCATGTAAACCTTAATTGCTGTTTTTTCCACTACGACAATAATGAGCTGACGATTTGGCTACTATGTCATTGCGATTTGTGGTGCTAGGTCCAGAATTGACCGTAGGTGCCATATATGTATACCATAAAGAAAATTTATATGGTTGTATTTATCTAGATATAATATATATTTTTCATTCATCGGACCTATGATTGTCCATTAATGTGGAGCGTCAAAAAATTTCAATTTCGAATATTTCGAATTTCGAAAAACGTTGCCTTTTATTATCAGATACTTGGGGGAAATAATGAAAAAAATATTGGGATATACTTTAAGTCCTCTATCGCGGCATCACGAGACGTTTTTATTTTCTAAGAGAAACAGGGTTTTCAAAATTTTAAGATAGATACCGCGAAGTTATCGCGAAAACCTGATGTGATGGAGAGAGTACATATTCGGATTTAGCTCAACACAATCTTATAGAAAAGTATAACTTACTCGCAGGGTTTCGGCCTTTCCCAAATTTTGCAGGCCTGTATTATTAGTGTAAGCATTGTTATAATTTAGTTTAATATAAACAATAGCATTTTTTCAAAAACTAGCATGTTCCCAGCGGGAAAACTCAGAAGACCTTCTCACTTCAGGCCTTACACATTTAAAGGCCTGCTTAGACATTGTTTTGGCTCAATTGCTATTCTTATCTAACAGCTAAAAAATGCCTCATAGAAGGCCTCGGCTCTTTGGTATAAAAGATAAGATACACCTTCCACACTCGCTTCTATGAGAAGGGAGTGGAGAAGGAGTAACATATTTGTATTGTTTTTTTTTTTTGCACAAGCAAAATCAAAATAATTATTTTTTTTTGATCCCGTTACCATTCTTATGTACCTGCTAAAGAAGAGTCCTTCTAGAAGGCATCCGTACTCCAACTTTTTCCCGCTGGGCTATTATAACCGTTAAACATATTTTTGTTATTACTAACCATAACATGTTCGTAGGCAACCATAATATGGTTGTAGCTTCTGGATGGAGGACTAACTTAACTATAGTTTGGTTGCCGGTGACAATAATATGGTTAATTTAACCATAATATGTTTAATAATTTTCATAACAAATAGTTTTGTTGGAGGAGACCATTCTAAAAAATGTTTTTACTCGGGGTGTATGTGAAATAAAATCGGCTTTTTTACTTAACCTTCGCCTTACCAATACCCACCCCGTTGACCATTTCGGTTTAATTAGTAAAAAAAAAAACTTGCTTAAGTTTGTTTCAGTTAAAAATAAGTTTAAATTCACGGAACAAATTGTTAAGTTCTTTAAAAAACTAAAAATGACAAGAAGTTGTTTATCATATGTGTAGTTCGCCCCGGGTGAGTATTGGTAAACGATGTAAATACTAAAGGCCTTTGGTAAGGCGATGGTTAAAAGCGTATACCCTTTCTTATATTTTGTCAGATCTCTTCGATTTTAGGCTTAAACAAAATTATGAAAAAAATGTTCCATATTAATTAAGCAAATTAAAATAAAATTCATAAAATTACTCCAACTTCCAGCCCTGGTAGAAGGCTAAAAGATATCGAGCCCTAATATTAAAAATGATGTAACCAACAAAAATAAAATTTTACAGGAGAGTGTTTTTTTTTTATTTTATTACATATAAATTTTGTATGAAATTTGTCGGTTACCTCAAAATCGTTCTTGCTATAAAATCGTAACGGTACCTTATGTGACCACGACATTTTAGGAGATGATGCAACAAGTGTTGCCAATAAAGTCATTTATTAAAAAAAAACTAAAATTGAAAATGATATCGGTTACATAATTTTTGCTATTAGGCCTCGATATGTCGAAAAAATACTGAAAAAATTGATTTGTATATAATTTAGGTAGGTGTAACATTCTGGAGCTTTTCGAAATCTAATCTAAATCTTTCATACACCGACGCTCAACCCCATTTTCCATGGGTACCAAATATAAGGTACACTTTTGACAATTTGTCCGTAAACACTGTGGTGTAGGGTATCATGTTGTCGAGCTTGACCGATTATTCTTTCTAACTGGGATAAAAGCGTGTTAAAATTTTCAAGAACATTTTGAACCATCTAACAACAATTCAAATGTTTTCCCCAAAGGTTCAATATAGTGTCTTATTCAAGTATTTTTTACTTAAACAAATTTTTTATAAATATTGACATTGCCGTTGAATTCGTCACAAATGACTCTGATTAAATGAAACACTTGATAATTAATGTTGATAACAGTAGACTAAAAGTTGGGTTAACATATGGGTATCCTCGCAAGGCTGGTCCAATTATACCTTCTTAATTGTTTCGTAATTCTGCAAAGTATAGATAATCGGGCAAGGAAGACGAAATTTCCTATTTATGAACATAATTCGTTCGACAGTTAAAATGAATCAAATCGATTGACCTGTTTACATTTAATATATGTATTTTATAAAAACTTACCAAAATGTGTAAACAATAGACTGCAATCACGCCTATTATCGATGTCAATATAACACCGTTAATATACCCAGCATTCGCAAAAGCACTTGGCATGGCCAATACACCGGTACCTATGCTCGCCTTAAGAAAATGTGCAAATGTCTGCCAATTACTTTTTCAAGGAATCATAATATTAAATTTATTTTGTAGTAAAAATTTAAAAATAAAAAAGAAGGTCCACTTACTTCGTAGGTTTTTTAACATCACGATGATCATGGGGATCGTAATCATCTTCAACATTCTTAGCAGCATTACCTGCTGCTGGTTTTTGGGAAGTTTCTTCTGGGGAAGCACTCCTTAAATGAAGCAGTACATAAATTATATTATTAGATACTTTTATCAGATACATACATATTAATAACAAGTTAGAGTGCTATATTCGGCTGTGCCGAATCTTTGATACCCTCCACCGACAGTTCGAATGTTTAAGGAGTAATATCTGTATGATGTTATTATTATCTTAAACTGTGACGATTTGTTATTAATTATTGTAGCAGTAGCAGCTGGTGTTTTATAAAAAAAAACACGGAAGAAAACCATAGGGTCAGGTGTGGCCAGATTGTTGGCGGCGCTGGCATGCTGGCGTAAGTCCGGCTAGGGCTCGCCGTATTGGGGTGGTTCTTGCCAACCAATCAGGCACTTGGCCGCTACAAAAAAATTCATGCCAGCCAATTTGGGACAAAAACAAAGATTAATAAAAAAAAAGGAGCCCGAAAGTGAACGCAATTAATAAAAAAAAACGAATCTATTGCCATTATAAATACATTTTGCACCGTGTACTCACCTGTTGCACCTTTCACCTAGGAGTTGAGTTGGCTGGTGTTTTGCCAACTTCTGCCCTCCCACCTGAAATCCATTCGGACTTCACCGTGATGACCTGAAAAGAAATTTGATCATCCCAAAGTCTACCATTCACCTTACCATCACCCTCCTATTTGCTTCACCCTAATGAGTTTAGCTACTCATTATTTTTAAAATCAAAACGCATTTAAAATTTTATTTTCAAATTCATTATAAACATTGTAAACGTTTTATTGAAAAATTTTAATGCTTAAAGACATTCTGTATCATATGTATATTAAAAGTGGAAAATAAAATGATTTATATATATAAAAAAGAAATATAAAAGCTTATCAACCAAAAATAAATTTTATTATTTTCCAAGTCAATGAAAATTTAGTTTAAGCAAAAAACTTTAATTTATAACAAAAAATAATTGGCCAGAAAACAAACAAAAAAAGTTTAATTGATATTTTTATTATTTTCCAGGCGAAGCTGGATGACAGGGACTGCCGTCGGTCCGTCAAGCGTCCTAACTAAATGTTGCTGTACGGGGTAAGTAAGGTCCTATTTCAACAAAAAAAACAATACATATAAAAGTTTATTTCCCACAGGATAAGGAAAACACCCATTACCTCCTGGGCAATAACCCTAAGACGACTAACAGGCCTGAGCTCAAACCCTAAATTCGACGCGCACCTGGGCCAATACGCAACCAGGGACTGATTCGAAAGGTAACAACTGCAAAATCTGTTTTCCCTATTAAAAAAAACCAATATATATATTTTTTTATAAATCGTCCGTTTAGTTGTCCGTCGTATAAGTCCGAGTCAACACAAATGGCAGAATACCTGACCTCTGGAACGGTGATGTTGGGCTGGACGATTCCTGTTCCCACGATGGATGTGGCGGCGATGAGGTGGTGGCTGTTATTTATATTTTTAGTTTTAAGTTGAATTTTAAAAGCTCTTCTTTTCTGTTTTACAGATTTTATCAATTATAGTTTTAAGCTTTATGATTTTGCAAAATGTTTGTTTACCCTTTAGGTTTTACTTTTCTAACCTTTCTTTTTTTTACTTTAAGATTTTAAATTCTTTTTGCAATTTTTTATGTTTAAGTTATAGAATTTTTCATGTTTTAATCGCAATCATCTGATGCTATTTTCTTTGAATTCGTTAAATGTTAAATAAATTTCTTTGTTTTTTTCCTTTTGACTTGTTGTCTTTTTAATGAAATTTTATTATGTTTATTGGCAATTAACAAACTTTTCACACACAACTTTTTTTTCCTTTCAAGTAGTTTTTACTAGCACTTTTCTTTCAAATTTTTATTTTCTTTCAAAACCTTTTTTTTCCAGCCACCACTTACCACATCATTTCTTGCCCTCCGAAAAAGCAGAAAAAGGGCCGACATTTTGGTCTTTGGCGACCAAGAAACCTCGGTCGAGCAAAATGTCGTCCAATACAATTTTCCAAGCAACAAACTTTCAGCAATTTAGTTTTTATTCGGTTTGTTTGCTTGTGTATTTATTTGTTTACTTTTCCTCTTCTTGCTACAATTTTTGCTTCGTCTCTTCATTACCCTACCTTTCTCTCTTTCTATCTATTTTCGGCGTTGCCAACCTTAACTTCCATTAACCCTCTAAAGGGTACACACGACAAACCCAACCATTCTACAGTCCACCAGTGGCTGCAGAATGGGAGGGAAACTTTTTCTCAAATTTCCAAACTTCCTAACGATTTTGTTATATTTCTGGAATTTTGGGGATTTTCACTTATTCTCAAAAAAAACACGATCTGGCAACTTTGTTTCATATTTATTTACAAACACCACCCTGTGTGGAATGTAATTATTTGGCCACTATGGCAACACTTACTAACAGCTGTAACCTGAACGAATACGATGAAAAAGAAAATATGAATAATCGTACTCGTGGTTGTAAAATTTTTTTCCTCAATGGCCGCTGCAATGAATAAGGTAAGTTCTTAATGAAAATTTGTAATATAATAATTAAAAAGTTTTCTAAACGAAAAATTTTCTATTTCTTTACAGAAAACGCAGGCTGGTGCAGGAAATATGGAAGATTTGGGCAAAAACCCAGGTAAGAAGACATAAACATTATTAAAACCAATTATAATGAAAATGAATTTTGCTCTAGGTCACAATACTGGCGACGGCGACACCGCGACTGTTAAAGGTGAGTTATTTAAAAAAAAAATACTTTTAATTATAGTTTAAATGTTTTCTTAACATTAAATTTCTACGTTTCTTTACAGAAAGCTATAATTGAGGCCGGATGAAGTACAGATGTTGCCAAAAGAACAGGTAAGCGACCGCAATAAAAAAAAAAAATTTATATACACTCTAACCAAAAATTACTTTGTTACAGGTTACAACGCGAGCGACAGCGACACCGCGGCTGAAATTTTGCCCATTTTATGTATGACTAATAGGTAAGCTATAGAAATATAAATTTATATGTGTACTTAAAACAACAAAAATTGTGTATTACATCTTTATGTTCTTATTTTCTTCCAGCAATCTTATTGATGACGACAAATGGAACCAGGTCCAGAAGTTTTTTAGAAACCAGGATAAATAAGGTAAGTGAAAATGGACTTTTAGTGTATTTTTAGAAGTAACAATTGGTAAACGTGACGTCCTTAAATGTTTGCCAACATAAAAAGTAATGTGATTACCCAACCGTAACGTAACGTTAGGGTAATACACTAGTAATACTTGTGAATTAATTTACGTATATAAAAACGAATAATTGGTGTGCATAAAAAAAAAATATATTACTTGACATTTACAGTGTGTAACAAAAGAAAATAAATTTTGAACGAACGTAAAAAAAAAATGAAAAATTAAATGTCAAAACTATATCATGATAAAAAAAAAAATATTTACCGCGGCGTGAAAAAAAAAAATTGAACACAATCGTTCTGACCGATATCGAGTGATTTCAGGAAGAAACACAAGGACTAAGTCCACCAAGGATGCTACCCCTTGGCGGGAAATACCCCTTGGTTTCTTCAAAAAAAAAAATTAATAGGTTTTATTTTCCGAACGAAAATACGAAATATTTACAAAAATTTAAATTCAGTTCTAATTATATTCCTTATAAAATAAATTTCTAGAACATTTTCAATTTAATTCTGCTTTTATAAATTATATTAAAATTACTAATTCAGTTATTTCCTTCTTTTTACAGGTTTAGATACGAGCTTCAAGGCAACCTGAAGAAAAGATGACTAGCCATTGCCAGCATTTGACAGGTAAGTGCAAAAAAAAAGTTAACAAAATGAAAAAAAAAAACAAAAAATTTTATTCCCTTAGAAAAACAAAATTACCAGGGAATATTATAAAAAGGTAGTTGACTACAACTATTGAATAAAAAAAAATTTTAAATATTTTGGCAATTCGGGAATTCAGTGGGAATACAAGGACTAAAACCACCAAAGCTTTAGGCTTTGGCGGGAAGTACCCCTTGTATTCCTATAGAAACATTATTTTAAAAATATGAAATAAAAGCAGAAGTTAAAATTTTCTAAAAGGTTTTGGCAATAAAAAGCGTATATTTCACAATAGCCTTTTAGGACATTTTACTTCGAAATAAAGTATTTATAAAACTAATAACTTTTCATTCCCCTCCCACAGTTTTACGCAATTCAGGACTATGGCCGAGAAGAAAAACAGGTTTCCAGCATAATTCAAAATCAGAATTGGTGAGTCCAGCTCAACTTGTATTTAATATTATACTAATAATTATTAATAAATTAGTCTAACTATTATAATTAAGTAATTTATTTAAACTTTAATTCCAATGAAAAAAAAAAAATTCTTAATTATCGTAAAAAACGAGTTAATAATTTCGTATTGCAAAAAAAACTTCTGAATTCATTTTCACGGGTTTCGAATTTTCCATTGGTGACTATTCTTTATTTTGCTAAAACACTAAAAATTGCATTTTAATTGCCTTAAAAACAAGAAAATGAAAAGAGCAGCCTTTCTGAGCGAAAGCTGTTCAATGCTATTCATTGTATTTTGCTACAACTTGCTGTAAGATCGGAATCAGAAAAATGATACCAGTCTTGGTGGCTAACCATTCCTAGCTCTTAATGGCAAAGTTCCCCAGAGTGTTTAAAGGAAAGGCACCATAAGTCTGGTATCGGTTACAAATGTAACCAGCTTATAAACGTTAGCGCTATGGTTGAGCAAAAACAAAAATGAAAAAATTAGAAAAATATTAAATAAACTTGTCAAACAAAGGCAATTAAAATAAAACGGTTTAAGTGTTTTATCATTGTAAAGAAAAGTTCCTCTATGGTCATAGAATTTCCATATAAAAAAAATCAAAAAAAATAAAAAAATTAAAATTCAGCATAAAATGTAATTATAAACGATTAAAAAGTTCCATAGGACAATTAAATCCTTTAGAAACTAGCTTAGCTTTTAGTTACTAAAATTAGAAATATTCAAGTAAAGTTATTTAAATAAATAAACTAATATTACTATAAAAAAAAATTTTTAGAAAAATGTATTTTTTATTTAAACCTTTTGGAAGTTAGGTTTTGGTAGAAATTGCTAGGACTAAGACCACCAAGGAATTTAAAGCTATTGCTTTAAATCCTTGGCGTGAAATACCCCTAACAATTTCCCCTGGAGGTCTTCTACCTCATAGAGGCTATTGCCTATAGGACGGACAATTCGGCATTTTAAAAATTTGCTGGCAAGTTTCGCGTTAAAATTATTTTTGAAATCGCTTTGCTGGAAATTGCGTCGATAAACCTCTTGCCCCGGTATAAATTTTACTTGACGACAGCGCATATTGTAGCTTTTCTCGTTTCGTATGTAAGCCCTGTGTAGATTTTCCCTTATTTGTTTTCTAATTAAGTCAAGTTTAACTTGCTTAGGTACAACGTTCATTTCAGGATCGCTTAGACTTTGTAATTTCCTGGCTAATTTATACACGCTGCCATGTGAAATCATATTCATCCCGAATAGGGCAAAATATGGTGTTACACCAATTGATGTTTGGACAGACGAACGTATTGAAAATTCAATTTCAGACAAGTATTTGTCCCATTCGGTATGGTCATTTTGTAGATATGATCTGATAGCGGCCAAAATAGTTTGGTTTACACGCTCTGAAGCGTTGGCTTGCGGTGAATATATGGCAGTTTTCATGTGACCGATGCCAAAGTTTTTCACCATATCTTGGAATTCTTTGCAAATAAATTGCTTGCCGTTATCCGATACAATAGTCTCGGGCGTGCCAAACTTGTGAAAAACTTCCGAAATTAAAAATTTTATAACGTTTTTAGAATTTGCTTTTGCCATGGCCTTAAGAAGTACAAATTTAGTAAGGTGATCGAGCACTATGAAAATAAAACTATTGCCATTTCTTGAACGCGGGTATGGCCCCAAAAAGTCCACAAATATTCGTTGAAATGGGCGTTCAGTTTGCGACTCTGCGCCCATCGGTGGCCTTAGTGTCTGATTTGCTGGTTTTGTTTCTTTACACACTTGACAGTTGGCTATAAACGAACGAATTTGTGAATTTTGATTTGGCCAATAAAAATATTCTTTGACTCTACTTAGCGTCTTACCTAGTCCTCCGTGTGACGAATGCGGCGGATTGTGACAATTTTCTATTATTTTTGTTGTTAGGTTTGCAGGAATCCACAGTTTCCACGAAAAATCCTCATTAAGGGGACTACCATCATAAGGTACCGTACGTTTATACACGAGATTGTCCACAACTTTAATGTCGGGCAGCTGATCCGCATTTTTGTTGACATGAGCAATTAAGTCCAGGTAATCTTGGTTTTTAAAATGTTCTGAGTCCATATCAATAAAATTGCTAATATTTGCAGATATTTCCTCCATGTTATACCTAGATAGCGTATCGGGCACTATGTTTTTAGAACCAGGCCTGTGTTCTATGCCAAACGAAAATGATTGTAGGTGCAGGCTCCATCGAGCAAGCCGACCACTAAGGTCTTTGTGTGCCATCAGCCATTTTAGGCTGCTGTGATCCGTAATGACCGTAAAAGGCATAAGCTCTATATAAGGCCTGAATTTCTTCACAGCCAAAACCACTGCCAAACACTCTCTCTCTGTCACTGAATAATTTTTCTGTGCTGGTGTCAATTTGTGAGAGAAAAACGCTATAGGGTGTTCACCATCGGACTCATCCTTCTGAAATAAAACGGCTCCAATGCCTATATCCGAGGCATCACATTGTACATAAAAGTGCTTTTGAAAATCAGGATGTACTAGCACTGGACTGGTAGTAAGGGCTACTTTCAGCCTATCAAAGGCCTCTTTTGCGTCATCGGGAAAGTCAAACGATTTCCCTTTTTTAAGGGTGTTAAATATTGGCGTAGATATGGTAGCATAATCGGGGATGAAGCGCCGGTACCAGCCGGTGGCTCCCATAAAACTACGAACCTGCCTAGCTGTTTTCGGGTATGTATATTTTAAAATTGTCTCTACTTTTTCTGGGTCAGGCTTTAATTTTCCCCCTCCTACTATATACCCTAGGTACCTTAACTCCCTGAAGCAGAACTTTGACTTCGCGACGTTAATGGTCAACCCCGCTGATTCCAAACAATCAGATACCCGTCTAAGCAACCCCAGGTGAGTTTGAAAATCTGGCGATACTATTAGAAGGTCATCCAGATAGACAAAAACTCTATCGCGAAGTGCACCAGGGATCACTTTATCCATCAAACGGCAAAGTCTTTGGGCTGCATTACACAACCCAAAAGGCATTACCGTAAAATGGTAAAGTGGTCTCCCAGGCACCGTGAAGGCAGTCTTTTCTCTACTGGCGACTTCTAATGGTATCTGCCAGAATGCGTCCTTTAAATCCACGCTTGATATAAAATACGTGTCTCCTAACCGGCTGAGCAAACCTTCAATGTGCGGCAGAGGATAGGCGTCCTTGACCGTGAGGGCATTAAGCTTACGAGCGTCCAGGCACAGCCGATTCTTCTCGCCCTTACGGACGAGAGTAACCGGATGGCTCCAAGGACTCTCGCTTTGCTCAATGACTCCAAGGTCAAGCATCCTATCAAGCTCTGCGTACATTAACTTTTGCACAGCTGGCGAGACCGGGTAGTGTCTATCCTTCACCGGAGTTGCGTCGCGGGTATCTATTATATGGACTTCTAGTGGAGTCCGCCCAAGACCGCGCTTAGTATAGCAAGGAAAATTTGCTACTACTTTTTCTAAAGTCTCACGCTGTTCCGGTGTTAAAATATGAGTTTTTACCCCCTCCTCTATACTTTCAGACTCTGCGCACAAATTTACGCCATTTGTAGTTAGGCTACTGACATTAGCAAATAAATTAAATTTTTTCATAAAATCCACCCCTAGAAAAAGTGGTCTATTTAATGTTGGGACTAAATATAAGACAATATCCTCGCTGATTTTATTAAAATTTACCCTTGCCCTGATACGCCCTACTATTTTATGGGGACTGCCATCAGCAGTTTTTATAAAAGAATTGAAATTTGAAATTGGTAATCCCGTCCCCTGGACAAACTCAACACACCCTTTCCCTAGGCACGTTACCGTGGCTCCGCTATCAAGTAGACCTGTGATTTTACTATCACCTATCTCAACCGTGGCATATAACCTAAAATCATCACCCTCGTACAGTGTCGCTGCCATGATTTCTTTTCTAATTTTCCGCCTTATCTTGTACCTCTCCCTAGCCTTTTTGATTCTACTCGAAACCTGCCCAAAAATCCTGACTTTTGCCTCATTATACTCCCTAACTCGTTGATGAAAAGGTTTTAAAGGTCGAACAGTGGGCTCCTTATCAGCGACTTTTTCCCTTGTGGTGTTGACTAAAATTTTTACAGGGCTCCCACATTCGACGCTACTACTTAACTTGATGGCTGGGCTTAGGTTTGCGTTGAACGAGTCTCCCCAGTGTGAGGCTTGTTCAGCTGCAGGTTTCCCTGGCATTTAGGACATTTAGGTGTTACTACATTGTCACGGCCACATCTAAAACAAAAAATTCTACGCGTAGGCGACGGACAGTCCATAAAACTATGGCCCACTTGCTTGCAGTTCCAGCAAGTGTAACGGCTATTTGGGGTTATGGCATCGACCTCTACGTTTGCTACAGGTAGCTCCTCTTCCTCATAATCAAGCTCGTGAACGCGCTGAGTAGAGAATGGCCGGGGTTGAAACGGCTGCCTTTGGCTGGAAACTAAATGTTCCGCCCTTTTGGCCTGTTGACAAAAATCATTCAAATTATTAATTTTTACGGCAAACAAAAGGTGCGAAAGCGATGGCTTTAAATTTGCCTTCATTATTTCAATGAGATCCGTCTCTGTATACGGCGACCTCTGCTGGTTTCTTAGCCTCATCACTGCATTATAAAAGTCTTCAAATGACTCTTGCGGCAGTTGACGTCGATCCATAATTTTCTTTTGCAGCTGAAATTCATTTTCATACCGCCTGTACTGGGTCAAAAACGCTCTTTCTAAGTCCTCCCAGGACTGAATTGGTGTTAGTTTGCGCACGTTCCAGTACCAATCTAGGGCTTGACCTTCCAACAACAAATGAAAACTGCGTCGTATATCGTTGAACGAGCAGCTATAGTCTTGCCTAAGGACATCAACTCTGAAGATAAAATCTTCCGCACTCATCGACTTAGTGGTACCATCAAATTTTATACCCCACTTCGACAAGTCGATTTTACGAGGCGCAAAACCAAACTCTGGCGGCATACTTGGCACTGGTGACGAATGAACGCCAAAAACAGGTGCGTGCGAATGAGTTGCAAATACAGGTGCTGCTGGCGGACCCACTGGGTGCTGTTGCTGGGCACAAGCTGCATTCACTGGTGATGCCTGAAAATTATATGGTGGCTGAAAATTTTGTTGAGGTAAGTAGTTTTGTGGTTGCTGCTGCTGTGAAACATTATTTACTAATACATTCTCTTGCCTCCTAGGTGGTTGCGGAGCACGTGAAAACTGCGGTGGAGAATTTATAACTCCCATGTGCTGTATTGGCAAAGGCTGGGTAACCCCTGTGGGGTTTACCTGACTTGCAGATACACGCTCAAGTGCGCGGGAAATTTGTTGTTGCATCTGTTGCTGCAATTCCTGCATCTTTCTTGTAAACTCACCCTGTATTGAGCGTACTACCTCCTCAGCTGAGCCTACATTACTGGCTGGTTGGTGAGCTGGAGCAGCAGTTGCGCCCTGCCTAAACTCCTGCCTTACGTTCCTGGCGGTAACACTGCTATACTCAGGGGATGTTATGGTCGTGTTCGATATATGCGACTCATGGGAAAAACCAGTACGATCATGCGCCAATGACATAAACTGCTGTACAGCCGGCGTAATTGTTGCCATGGTCGTGCTAATGGTTGCTGCAGCTGGTGCAGAAAAAACTGGTGCAGCTGTAGACACAATTGTCTCCACTGTAGAACGAGGTATGCCATCCATATTAAAACCAGATTCGGTGATTATATTCTCAGATTCTAATCGACCTCTGACAGAACGTGTTAAAACCATATCTATTTCTAGATAGATTTAGAAATTTAAAAAAAAAACACAAGCTTCCAAAACTTTAAAAAAAAACACCTTCTAAAAGTTGAACCTTTTTATTTCAGTTTTGGTTCAAAATCAAAAAATAAAAATACAACAAAAAAAAAAAAAAAAAATAAAAAAACTATGATTTCCCCCGTAGGTTGTAAAAAAAACAAATTATATGATTGCTGTAAAATAAATTTACGCAAAGTAATCAAAATAAATAATAATTGATAAAAAAAAAAAAAAAAATAAAATCAAAACGTATCGGGTTACAATAGGTTTTTCAGGTGATGGTAAGGATAAACGAAGTAAACTGCAGACTCTCAAGGTAAGTTTTAAATTTAATTAAAACATTTGGTGCAAACATCTAATTGTAATTTTTTTTCATTTTCAGGTGAATAAATATATTTACATATATATAAACATTTTTTTTTGTACACTGGTGCAAAAACAATAAAAGAAAAACTGTTTAGTTTCATGAGGACCACAAACGAAATTTGCCGTGAGCAACTAGGCCCCTGCCCTAAAGACAATAACTACCTAGGACTAATCACTACAATCCCGCTCGAAACGGTCGAATGGAAACGAATTCCATTATTTATTTGCTGTATTTAAAAAAAAACCGAAACTAAATTTTGGCTATTAAAAGAAAAAAAACTTGGATGGAAACCCTGATTTATGCTTTAAACGTAGCAATGAAATTTGAAAGCCTATCTAGCCACTAACAAATCAGCCTACACTAAAACAGAAACCGAGGATTTAAACTTTCATATAAAAACAACGACTTTGGCCGTCGCAACGCAAAAAAAACTAAAAAGCCCTATTTTTCGGGACATACAGTCAAAGGTAAGCTACTCATATATAAAAAAACTATTGCTTTAAATTCTACTTTAAAAACTCTTTATTCTAAACAGATTGCATCGCCCGTAAACCGACGTCACAACGCGTTGAGGACTCTTCAATGACTCAACCGGGACCTACATCAGCCATAGGCAAAGGATCTGCCTAGACAACCTACTAGATTTGTTCACTTTCGGGCCCCACGTTGGGCGCCATTTTTGTAGCAGTAGCAGCTGGTGTTTTATAAAAAAAAACACGGAAGAAAACCATAGGGTCAGGTGTGGCCAGATTGTTGGCGGCGCTGGCATGCTGGCGTAAGTCCGGCTAGGGCTCGCCGTATTGGGGTGGTTCTTGCCAACCAATCAGGCACTTGGCCGCTACAAAAAAATTCATGCCAGCCAATTTGGGACAAAAACAAAGATTAATAAAAAAAAAGGAGCCCGAAAGTGAACGCAATTAATAAAAAAAAACGAATCTATTGCCATTATAAATACATTTTGCACCGTGTACTCACCTGTTGCACCTTTCACCTAGGAGTTGAGTTGGCTGGTGTTTTGCCAACTTCTGCCCTCCCACCTGAAATCCATTCGGACTTCACCGTGATGACCTGAAAAGAAATTTGATCATCCCAAAGTCTACCATTCACCTTACCATCACCCTCCTATTTGCTTCACCCTAATGAGTTTAGCTACTCATTATTTTTAAAATCAAAACGCATTTAAAATTTTATTTTCAAATTCATTATAAACATTGTAAACGTTTTATTGAAAAATTTTAATGCTTAAAGACATTCTGTATCATATGTATATTAAAAGTGGAAAATAAAATGATTTATATATATAAAAAAGAAATATAAAAGCTTATCAACCAAAAATAAATTTTATTATTTTCCAAGTCAATGAAAATTTAGTTTAAGCAAAAAACTTTAATTTATAACAAAAATTAATTGGCCAGAAAACAAACAAAAAAAGTTTAATTGATATTTTTATTATTTTCCAGGCGAAGCTGGATGACAGGGACTGCCGTCGGTCCGTCAAGCGTCCTAACTAAATGTTGCTGTACGGGGTAAGTAAGGTCCTATTTCAACAAAAAAAACAATACATATAAAAGTTTATTTCCCACAGGATAAGGAAAACACCCATTACCTCCTGGGCAATAACCCTAAGACGACTAACAGGCCTGAGCTCAAACCCTAAATTCGACGCGCACCTGGGCCAATACGCAACCAGGGACTGATTCGAAAGGTAACAACTGCAAAATCTGTTTTCCCTATTAAAAAAAACCAATATATATATTTTTTTATAAATCGTCCGTTTAGTTGTCCGTCGTATAAGTCCGAGTCAACACAAATGGCAGAATACCTGACCTCTGGAACGGTGATGTTGGGCTGGACGATTCCTGTTCCCACGATGGATGTGGCGGCGATGAGGTGGTGGCTGTTATTTATATTTTTAGTTTTAAGTTGAATTTTAAAAGCTCTTCTTTTCTGTTTTACAGATTTTATCAATTATAGTTTTAAGCTTTATGATTTTGCAAAATGTTTGTTTACCCTTTAGGTTTTACTTTTCTAACCTTTCTTTTTTTTACTTTAAGATTTTAAATTCTTTTTGCAATTTTTTATGTTTAAGTTATAGAATTTTTCATGTTTTAATCGCAATCATCTGATGCTATTTTCTTTGAATTCGTTAAATGTTAAATAAATTTCTTTGTTTTTTTCCTTTTGACTTGTTGTCTTTTTAATGAAATTTTATTATGTTTATTGGCAATTAACAAACTTTTCACACACAACTTTTTTTTCCTTTCAAGTAGTTTTTACTAGCACTTTTCTTTCAAATTTTTATTTTCTTTCAAAACCTTTTTTTTCCAGCCACCACTTACCACATCATTTCTTGCCCTCCGAAAAAGCAGAAAAAGGGCCGACATTTTGGTCTTTGGCGACCAAGAAACCTCGGTCGAGCAAAATGTCGTCCAATACAATTTTCCAAGCAACAAACTTTCAGCAATTTAGTTTTTATTCGGTTTGTTTGCTTGTGTATTTATTTGTTTACTTTTCCTCTTCTTGCTACAATTTTTGCTTCGTCTCTTCATTACCCTACCTTTCTCTCTTTCTATCTATTTTCGGCGTTGCCAACCTTAACTTCCATTAACCCTCTAAAGGGTACACACGACATTATGGTTTTAGGCGACTAAACTGTTTTCCGGGAGTAGGGTTTCTATGGACCTTGGGTAAATTATGTACCGATCTTCACGAAATTTCATAGTATCATTTATAGTCCTATAAAACTGTGACGAGCCATGATTGCATTATTTTTTACGGTTTTAGGCGTACTAAACTGTTTTCCGGTAGTAGGGTGTATATGGGGCCTAAGGTAAATTATGGACGGATCTTCACGAAATTTAACAGCGTGATTTCCAGTCAAATAAAACAAATTTTTGCAAAATCTTATTTCATTCCGTGCCTTGTTTTAGCATTTATGTTATTTTTTGTAACAAAATTATCAATTTTTTTAGGTGGTGGTTCCGCATTTTGATTTATAGCTTTGGTCCTACTAAACCGATTTTGAGGATAACTACAAGCAATTTGGCACCAAGTTTGTTCATTTCTTTTGAGTTGTTCGAAAGTGAGCGTGTTTTTTTAACAGAAGGACAGACAGACGGACATGGCTAAGTCGACTTAGAATTACTCAAGGACCCAGAATATATATACTTTATGGGGTCTGAGATGAATAATAAAAAAGTTTCACACGGAATGACAAACTTAATATACCCTCTTCACAACTAATTGTGCTGGAGGGTATAAAAACAACATAAATTAATAAGCAAAAATATTTTTATCACAAAATTTTGGGAAAATTTATGTGCTTATTTTTTGAAATATTAGACTTGGTGTATTAGAATAGATATTTTGCCGTAGCCAAAATTTTAAAAAGTTCCCCTTTTTGCTTTGCGTTCATATGTCTTATCTTAAATAAAATTACCCCCTGTGAATATGTCTAGGTACCTTTTCCAATCGCACTCACATGCACACACATATGGGTATGGAGGGACTAAAGCTCTAATCAGCAATCATAAATTTAATATTTATTAACTACTTTTGTATATCTGTTCTAATCATTTGAACATTTGAATAATAAGTGTTAATAGCAACACTAAAAATTTTATAAATTATGAACAAGTTTGTTTTTCTTTTTACTTAATTGTAATTTAAACTGTTTGAAAACAAGTGCTGTTAAAATTTTTTTATTAAATATCTTGTATTTGATCGATAAGACATTCTGAAGGATTTATTAATTGTTATTGATAAGAGAAAATTTATGTCGTCAACAGCCTTGTGGGATATCAAGAAAAAACAAATAAGAAAGAATAGTCGGTCAAGTCGTATCTTATGATACCCTACACCATAGTATTTTAGAACAAATTTTTGCGAGTGTATCCTATTTGTGACCTATAGGCAATCATGGACCCGCTGGCACAAAATTATGTTATGAGCAGGGAAACCATAAATATGCAATTGCATGTTTTTCATTGTGCGACAAATAAAGGCGGGAACAATATATTTATCCGTTTTAGAGCTTTTTATGAATTTTGGCATCGATTTGTTGTGTGCATATTTTTGCATTTTTTTACCGTTTGCAGCATTTTTTTGCATAATTTTGTTAAATGAGCCTTTTTGCAGCATTTTTAATGTTTAAAGTGCATATTTTGCCTTTGATACATGTTCAACTTGACTACAAGAACTTTCGAAGCAAACAAATTTTTTTTTGGGAAATTCTGTCTTTCTCTGTTTTAAATAACTATCTATTTAATAATTTTGCCATCTACATTTTATTTGTTCTCTAAAATTGTGAGACGAAGCTGGTTGTCAATAAAGATAAATGTTACTTTATTTTACTTTGTCATTAAAGATAAATGTTATTTAATATTTATATAAGCAAAAATTAAGAAAAAAGCTTTATATACGTTTTTGGCGATGTGTGTAATACAAAGATATCTGGGCCAATCTTTTAGTATACCGATCGATTAAGAATCACTTTTTAAAGTGATCTAAGGATAACCATCCGACCGTCTGACTGGTTGCCTGTCCATGTTGATTTTGTGCGCAAAGTACAAGTTGCTATCTTGTAGATAATTTGATCAAATTTGTTTGAATACATTTTAATTGTACTCAAGACGAAATCTATGTAACTGGTGAGAAGCGGTCCTTAATTTTACATATTCCCCATAAAATTTTCTTTAAGACAAAAAATCTCTTACGGATGTTCAAATCTAAGGAATATTTAGCACAAATAACTCTCAATGGCCCATATTCATAGTCAAAATAAAGTCGACTTTAAGTTAAAACCGGCTTTAAATGGATGTCAACACCATTGTTCTAAAGTATACTTTAGAAAAACTCGACTTTATTTATGACTATGAATATGAGCCAATGAATTTGAACCTCTAGCATAACTTTGTTTTTGTGAGCCCATGACTGCCCTTCGTTAGCAAATAGGGTAAAATCTAGAAAATTAGTCTGTAAATACTATGGTGTTCGGACTTTACCGATTATAATTTTAGGACTTTTTTTAATAAAAGGAACTGTTATTAAATTGTTGAATATTTTGTTTCAAGTTAGCTATTTTTGAATTTTTTGGGGCATATTTTCTAGCAATTTCAGGGCATATTTTCAAGTTTTTACTGCATATTTAATGCGCATAAAACGCTTTTTTTAAAGCATATTTCTGGTTTCCCTGGTTATGCGGTTAAGATTTATGAACAATTGTGATTTCTAGTTGAACTGTTAATTTTTAATTTTTGATATTTTTAGTCAGGTTTGAGTTCATCAAATTTAATTTTCATTAAATTATTTTTACTGAAGGAACACATATTTACAACATAAAATTTTTATTAAAATGTATTGAAAATTTTCTTGGCTGAGCTGGGGCTCGAACCTGGGTTGAATTTACATGTTTCAAGAATAACCACATTATTTCATCAGAATTCTTTGAGTTCTAACCTCTGCACCACTGCGGTGCCTGCGAGCCAACAGTCAAACATCAATCTTTAACCAGTGGTTCGAAATTTGCTGTAATTATAATTTTTCAATTTATTTACATGCTGCCTCCTTTTTATTTGTATTAAAGTTTTTTGTGCCGAATAAGATTTAGTTATCTTAATCTATATGAGACTGCTTGCCTCTTAAGGAAGGGGGTTTATACGGGACCTATGTTTAATTTTAGATCAACCAACACATGAATTGTAAGCTAATACTAATATTTATAAGAAAGTTTTGGCATTTAAAGCTATTTTCGGGAGTTGTATTTGTATAGGAGCTATGCTCAAGTTAGACCGATTTCAATTAAATTTGGTAAGACGATTGAGATTATTTGTTGCAAATTTAATTTAAATGCCAACATAATAAATTGGAACAACTCTATTTCGAAAGACTCTAATCCGGAAAGAAGCTTGTATGGCGGCTATGGTAAATTATATGGCAATTATAACCTGAACCTGTGTACCAAATTTCATCAAATTATGTTCACAATTCAAAAAAGAAAAACTTTCACAATACACATTAAATAAACTGTATAGGATTTGATGTGTAAGTTAAAAGTTTACTGATTGGTTTTATCCTAGAAATCGAGTTTGGCTTAAATTGAAACACATATTCAAAAAACAATCCTGTTTTCAAAGTTCCTAAAAATATTTCTTAATTCGCTTTATATTTTAAAAACTATTCTGCTTTGAAAAAATTAAAACGATCCTGTTTTCAAAGTTCCTAACAAGATTTTTAAAAACGTTTCATATTTTAAAAACGATCCAGTTTTCAAAGTTCCTAAAAGAGTTTGGCTTAAATTGAAACACATATTCAAAAAACAATCCTGTTTTCAAAGTTCCTAAAAATATTTCTTAATTCGCTTTATATTTTAAAAACTATTCTGCTTTGAAAAAATTAAAACGACCCTGTTTTCAAAGTTCCTAACAAGATTTTTTAAAACGTTTCATATTTTAAAAACGATCCAGTTTTCAAAGTTCCTAAAAGTATTTATCGCTACCCACAAATGTAGGAATGGAGGTAAAATTTGGTTCACACAATTTCCACATTTAGAACGAGTAAGAAAGTGCACTTGGGGAAAGGAAACTAACACCTAATACTTTTTATAAAGGGGACCGGTAACTTCAACATGTCCTAGGGTGTTAATTGGCACCTTTTTCGACCAGATAACTGAAATAACCTAAATGAACACATAAAATTTCGGTAAATAAAATCCCTGTCACAGATATTGTCCTGAGTGAACCATGTTAATATGATAGATCTCCATAATGCAAGCTAAAAGAACCAGATACAGATACAATCTGCCACTACCCGTAAAAAATCCAATTAAACAAATTATCGCCAGTTAAGTGATATGTCTTGTTTTCACCTATCAAAATTCGTTACTTTTCATTATAAGTGGGATAATTGATTTAAGAACAATTAAGAAAATGTTTCCGCTGGAAGTAGGCGCACAAGCAAGACTTTAACATACCTTACGCCACAGACAAAACTATTTAAGAGAGTAAGTCTTATTTGGAAGGATGATGGTATTAGAGCTACATATATGAAAAAGTAGATTTTTTATATTTTTTTATTTGGTTTTAAAAGTTTAAGCTTATGTGCCATATTTCATGGAAGAATATCCAAGGTTTACTTGGACAGACAACCAGCAGGACGGACGGGAGGATATCTTAAGGTCGATTCTAGATATGATTGTAAAGGACACTCACATCAGCTCAAAGGCATAATACACCTCCCTCCCACCTCCCTGGTGGTGCAGGGTATAAATGTAAGTAGTAGGGCAAAAAACTTCATGCTATTGCATGTTTATTGTTGTTACCATGAGGTGAGAAGTTACTTCTATGTGAATCAAAAAATTTCTAATAAAATAGCATCAAATTGTTAGTGCTTAGTTTGCTAAAGAAAAGTATGTTTTTGCATAATATGTTATAAATGCATATTTCTCGTCATATTTGGAAAAGTTGGATCATGCTTCAATACTTTCGAGCTTTTAATGATTCAATTTCGCTAACAAAAGTAAAATTTAACTTTACTTGACTGATGCAGCGAATGGTTTATTCTAGACATTTTTTTAAAGATATTTACACAAAAATGTTACATGTCACATGCTTAGCTCATGCCGTGCATCGTTGGGCTGAAGAAATTAGAAATCAATTTTCTGATATATGTTTATCCATTGATATCATGTGGTAGAAAAACTCTTTTTACCCTTAAGCGAACACCAGGTCCTTTTTTGACTTTTTTCCAGTTTTTTTTTTTTAATATGATTATTAAAAATATGTATAAGAACGAAAGTTAATGTTTTCCTCAATCAAAGTGTTGTTTACAAGAAAATTAGAAAAAAGTGTAAATTTAAACACCGTGGGCGTGGTAATTGGCCAAATAAAAATTTTGTATTCACCAGGGCCAGGCCAGGCCCTGACATATTACATATGTACTGAAGTAAATAAAATAAAAAAAACGAAACGTATCAAAAATCATACGCAACACAAAAGAATTCTTTCTTTACTGTTTTTTCGAAGAATTATTCTATTTCCCAACAAAATGTTCCTGCTAAAGCCATAAAACTCCATAGATATAAAAGTAGTCCCAGCCAAGCCCAGGGGTTCGTTAGTGTGAGTTTTTCTATAGCCACAAAACGCTCCATATAAAATACAATGAGTCCCAGCCAGGCCCTGGGGTTCGTTTGCGTAAAATCGTTATGGTGTTTGCTTAAGGGTCCGCTTAATATAAAGGCTTAAACTATGAATTTCTAGTCGAGACAATAACAAAACTACAGCGGTTTAAATCATTGGCAACCCAGGTCAGACTCGTTGGTCAACTGCGAGAAGAAGAAGAAACAAACTGCATTATCAACAACAGCTACATGAACTGTTGACGGTTAGCGGGAAAACTAGCGGTTATTTAATATCAATAGAGTTTGACATTTTTGCTCTAGGTGTTTGAAAATCTAAAATCACAATACAACAGATTTCAAATATTTTTTGAATTGAAGTTATAAAGTGAAAACAAAAAAACAATGTTTCGTAGAAATTGAATTCGTTTTCGCTGTAAAAACATTTAACAACGTTTTTTAAACAGCATTTATAAGTTTTCTAATTAGGAAGTTTCTCCTAAATTATTTCAGAATTGCTCCAAAACAGTTGAAAATCTAAAGGAAATGTTATTACAATTTTTTATAATTTTTATTAAAAGTCACAAATCTTTGAAAAAGAAAAGTTTATCTTGATTTGTATAAGCATATTGCAAAGTATTTAGATTTTAGCGATAATTTTAATACATTTTATCCAGAAAAAAAATTTTACGGGAAGACTTTAAAAAAATGTTGGCAACAATTACTACACGCCATTATGTGTATGAAAATATACGTGGTGATCAAAACACTCGTAAATAATAACACACACGCACTCATTTACAACACACTCGTTAACCCGTTAACAACAACACACCCGTAACAATACACTCATAAACAACATGTTGTAAACAACACACTCGTAAACAACCCTGAAGCAACTCACCTTTAAGCAACTAGCCCGCCAGCAATAATACAATCGTAAACAATACCCATGGTAACAACGACTCACGTGTTAATAATAACAGACACGTTGAAAACAACACAAACGTCAACAACACCCAAACTGTTAACAGTAACAACATTCACGTTAAACAACAACACATATATTAATGACAATAACGTTAACAACAATCCTCAAGTTAATAACAACACAATCTTGAACAATCACGTTTATGACAACCTACATGTTAACACGATAACATCCCACCTGATAACAACAACACACTCGTTAACCACAAGTTACACGTCAACAACAACTCAACGGGAAAACTCAGAAGACCTTTTTACTTCAGGCCTTTCTAAAGGAGAGAGCAAGCCTTGTATATCCACAAGAAAGAGTACAAAGGCCTTCTAGAAGGCACCCGTACTCCTTCTTCTTCCTTCTGAGAATATACATGTAGTGAACAACATACACGTTAACATCAACACACACGATTACAACCAGTATTCGAAAATAAACACTAAATATCCTTAGTGTTCGGTTCGGTAGATTTGTGGAGCACAAACTTCACTGTGTTCGGTTCAGCTCATTAAGTTCATTCGTTTCTGTTGTGCGTAGCGACATTTTGGCTGGTTAAAAAACCAAAAATTGTTTACAAAAACAAAATACACATAGGAAAAAAACCAAAAAGCCACCAACATAATTTTATACAAACAAATCATGCACACAATACACACACAAGCTGTTCGTGGTGCGGTCGTTGCTAAAAATGTGTGTTTGTTCATTTCTTTATCAATGTAAAAAAAGAAACATAACAGAACATTAAAAATACGTTCGGCTCTTTCTTGAAATAGTAACGAACGGTATTGAGGGTTGTGTTCGTCTACACAAACGCTCAAAAAAATAGATATCGTTCCAGGGTGTGTGAGCCGAACGCTAGATAATGCTCTGTTTATTTTCGAACACTGTTTACAACAAACATACATATTAACAATAACGGCAATAACAGTAATATTAACAACAACACATATGTTTACCACAACCCACACGTAAACAGTAGCCAATGACACATGCGTTAACAGCTATTAATAGCAGAAACAGGCGCACAACACCACTTCTTAAACTATTTTTTGCACATTTTAAGGCTGAATTGATTGTATTATGGTTATTTAAGTGCGTGAAAATTTCTTGCCCTGGTAGTTAGAAATAATTACCTAAAAATGAGCTAAAGCATTGCGAGTGGGCCAATTTTGTTTGTTATGGACCAACTGATAGAAAACTTATTTTTAAATAACTTAAAGGAGAGTTGTGTAAAGTGTTATATGGGAAGTGTGCGCCTTATACATACACGTAGGTAAATACAACTTTCCAGTAACAAAAATTATAGTTTGAGGTACCAATATCCATTAATGATATTTATATCAGTAAGAGTTATGGAATAAAATATTCCTTTTAGGACGTTTATTTTGGTTTCAGTAATCTGTAGGTTTTTTGATGAATATTTGACCAATCGCATCCGAACCTGGTACCGCGGCTGCCGGTTGTAGCATCTAGAAATTGGTGCTATTCAATTGCCACGCTATTCAAAGAAAAAATTAATCCCCGAGGCTTCCATTATATCAATTGGGCATTCCACTATCCACAACCTGTGAACGCTGCCGGTAGCATTTTAGCTACACTTATTGGTGGACTTCATAAGCGCAGTGCTGCAATCACAGAGTATACAGAATCGACACGAGACGCAAGATATTATGTTTTTTCTTTTGTCGCTTTCTTCGTGGGCTGCCCTTTTTTCATTTCTATTTGCACTATTTTTTACATCGCAATACAATGAATACATATCGAGCATTTGCTGCAATAGAGTTATATATTAATTTTAAATTTTCTAGCACCTTAAAATTATTCTCTCTAGAGTTGAGTATATAACATATTTGTATGAAATTTTTATACAATATAAAAACACAATATGGCGATTTACTCTACATTATAAGCTTGTAGGCGGCCCTAAGTTCCTCTGGGAATTAAAAAATGAAATACATTAGCTCAAATATTTGGATTTTTGAGTTAGTATTCTATTGCAGCAAAGGCTCGATATGTACTATACTCAATTGAGATTATTTTTGCAAAACTGTTAAAAAAAATTAACTCTTAAGTTTAACGCAACACAAGTAAATAATATTTAAGCAAGTAAATAACATTAAAAAACTAAACAGTATTACTTAATAATTTTTTGCTTTTGTTTAACATGGCTTGTGTTTCGTTATTTTTGTTTTGATCACGAAATTTGTGTTGATTGTAGCGGCCTGTTTTTACACATTGCCACTTCACGTTGCCTAATTATTGTTCACTGGTTTTCATTAATTTGAAGTTGTTGTTGTTTGTGTTAGTATTATTGTTTTCATTATTTATGTATACTCTTACTTACTCTGTAAAACCCCGAGCGTACGGTATGTACTAAAGAAAACCCCGCAAAAAAATCCATTAATTTTTAAAACCCTAAAACTAAACACTGTGTACTTCTTCGAAAGCTGCCCTCGCAACTGATTTGGCCATTTTTCAAATGCCACTTTTTCACCTCTGTATGCTTTGTGGTTTTAACATTGAAAGTCATAGAATTCAAAAACTCCACTTCAGTAAATAATGACTTGAGTTAATTTTTGCATGGTTACCGTGTTTATTGCACAAAGGTTGGGAAGAGAAGAGTTTGACCAATTAAAAGGATCAGACGAAAAAATTGTTGTTGTCAAGTGGAGGGACAACAAGTCTGTTATACTTGCTTCCACAATATATGGTCAGGATCCACTTGGTACCGTGAAAAGTTCAAATAAAAAGCAAAGAAGCCAAACCAAAATTACGTGCCCTGCCATCGTCATGCAGTACAACCAAAACATGGGTGGAGTGGATATTTGCGACCAACTGATGGAGTACAACAGAACATGGCTAAAATCAAAAAAGTGGACCTTAAATGTAGCACTCCACTTCCCACTAGGTAATTTGACCTCCTTTTTAGACCAAAAATAATTTCAGAAAAAGTTTTGGACTGATATGACTGAAATTTGGAATTTAATAGTTTTTAATGGGCAGGAACGCTGGGGTTTTTGATTTTTGGCATAGTCGAATATGTCAAAAACTAACAGATATATTTTTTTGAAATTCGGCACGAAGAAAACACGCAAGGTAGCCAACAAAATTGCGTACAAGCCATGGAGACAAAATCAGTTTAGGTTTCGCTTAAAAACGTCGTTAATTGTTCCCTCTGTGATTGCAGCCTTGTGTTTTTACAAAAAGTCTGTACCTTTTGCTTTAACAAAGCCAAATCTTTTTTTGAAATTTTATTTAAATCAATTTCACTGATAATAACATTGTGAACAGCATCAGTTTTTTTCTTTTAATTTTTTTCACAAATCAAAACATTAGAAAGTTCGCTATAGTTTAAGCTAAGGCTGTCTGAAAGAAAATGATATACATATGTAAATCAAAACACACAAAACGTCGCAACGTTAAATAAAAAATATCAGAGTTCTTTTCTTAACGCTTTTCATCAAATAACGTCCACCAAAATTGTTTTGGTTTTTATCCCGTCTCTTCATCAAATTATGCACGATTTTCCTCTTTTTGTTTAATAACTACCAAAGAACGTTTTAATTTATATCAAATTTGCAGTTTTAATGCTGCACTCTGAACGTTGCTTGCAAATGTCAACTTCGCCTGCCCATAAATCAGCTGATATTTGTTTTTTGCTAAAAACCTAATGTGTAGTTATTTGCTTTAATATATTCTTAATCGAACGTCATTAGCAGAAACATTTTTATTGATAGTGCAAACATTTATTTTTGTCCAAGATTTCGGGACAAATTACCTATAGTGCACTTTCTAGATTTGGCTGTTGAAAATTCTTTGATGGAGTACCGTGTTGACTGCAAATCCAAAAATATGCCACGTAAATCAGTCAAGGATCTGCTTGTTTCCAACTGGAAGTTGCAGAAGCTTTGCTGTGCACGCCCAAAAGAAAATTTACGCAGCTGATCGCAGGAAGAACCAATAAGTACTAACATCAGATGTCCTCCTTTACCGGGAAGTAGTAAAATATTGGATGGCAGTGGTCATTGGCTTGTGGTCGACAAACTTAAGGCAGCCCGGGCATGCATTTTCCAACAATGTAATAATCGCACTCGAACTCGGTGCGAAAATGCGATGTGTATTTGTGCCTTTCTTTCAAAAAGAGTTGCTTAAAAAAATTTCATAGTGTGATGTAATGTAAAATGAATTGCTTGAATTAATTTTTGTTATTTTTAATTAATTATTAATATTTTTTATTATTATTGGTTTTGTGAAATTTAATTTAAATTTTGGATATATGAAAACAAATGTTTTTTTTTTACTTTGTTGCTACACTATTTACATCTGCTTGACTTGTACCTTTTTCAGAACAAAAGACTGCGGTTTCTTATTTATTTATTTTATATTTTTTTATTAATTTAATATATTTAGGTCTATAGATAAATCCTTACAGCCTAATACAAATGAGTATTTAACTTAAGTATAATATTACGTTTAACAATATTTAAATCAAGAGAAAAATCAATAAATTCAAACATTTCATTAAAGCAACAACACAGTTTTCTAAATGGGTCTGCCATAGCATAGTTAGTTCGGAAAGTTTTTATAAATGATATATAATGATAAACTACTTAATAAAAAATTCGAGCATACTATTCCATTTATTAAGTTAATTACAAATGAGACATTTAGCATAACTCTGCGACTTTTCAGTGTTGGCAAACGTATTAAAGATATCATTTCCTCGATATGTATCTCTCAGGCAAAAAAGCAAGAATTGTTTTTGAATGGATTCAATATGATCACTATGAACCATATAATGTGGATCCCATACAATCGAACCGTATTCCAAGATTGGTCTAACGAGAGATGTGTAAAGTTGTTTAGTGACGAAAGGATCATTGAATTCTTTCGCCCAACGTTTAATAAAAGCCAGAGTACAACGAGCCCTGTTGGCAGTCATTGTTATGTGTTGAATGTAATTAAATTTTATAAAAAATCTATGAATTGTTTTTGTTTTTTTTTATATAATCAATAATTTTGCTAGTTTTTGCAATATGAAATAACATAAAGTTGTAACGTTACTGACTCACTGATTCATCATCGTACAGCCTAAACGCCTAAAGCTTAAAACTTGAAATTTGGACCGGAGGTGGGTCTCTTCGAAATCGGTCCACTAATACGGGATTTTTGGAAATTCGAATGTTTAGGGGGTTAAAAACGAAAAGAGATGCAAAAAAACTGTAAAACCTATCGTTGTTCTTTTGAAAAATAAGTGGACAGGTGTCTGGAACTTTTTTTTAAGATTCGGCTCTTTTAGGGTGAAAACGGGTAAAACCTGAGTTTTTGTACGTTTTTGTCAGCCCACATATCTTTTGAACCAATAAACCTAGAAATAAAGTTTATACCACATTCGAAACTTATCAAAAAAGTACGAATACTAGTTTGGTACTTTTTCGAACGTTTAAAGGGTGAAAATCGTAACTATTTTTGGTACTTTTTTAACAAAAATTTTGCTTCATTCATTGACATAATTGTTTAAATTATGGGTTGGTGCCCAAATACTGCAACTTTTGATACTTTAATGACTGGAAAAAATAGTACCAAAATGGAAAATACAGGAAATTTAATATCTTTCTTCAGCTTTTTGGTTCTAAAACTGGTATTTTTTAATAATCGTAAATATTGGACCTTAAAACATAAAATTAAACATGCAATTTCCTTAGTGGATGCGAATCTATGAAGGAACTTTTTGGTACTTTTTTGTTCTTTGACTAGTACTTTTAGAATTTTCGCAAGTATTGGACCTAGAAACATAAAATTCAAGATGCAATGTCCTGAGAAAGTAAACGCGTACAACCTGTACATATTTTGGAATAATACGGGAAGTTTACTTTCTTTCATTTGTTTTTGTGTTCTATGAGTTGTACTTTTTAATTTTCTATACTATTGAACCTAGAAACATAAACTTTGGCATATTTATATATATGTTTATGAAAGAAAAGCCTAATAACAAAGTAGCGGGTCAAACGCTTGAATTTAAACAAGTTAAAACCTGGATAAATAAACTTTGGCATACAAATATGTCCACGAAGAAAAAGGAGACGCTAACGAAGTAGTGGGTTAAATGCTAGTATGAAATTAGTTGTTATCTTTTTTTACTATTGAAAGAAAATTGTTATTTTTTGACTAATCATAATCACAAGATACACATTTGTGTATGCCCTGTTTCTAAGGACACACAAATCGTATGGAGACATAAAATTAATTTTTATGATTCTTAAGCTCTGATTATCGCACGCTTAAAGTTTCATTCAAATCCATCAATTTTGAAATTTCTTGGGCCGGAAAGGGATAATTAGGAATAATCAAATTAAGGATTTTGGGCAAATGACGCCAACACTAATTGATTATACAACTTTCGTTGCTTTTTTTATTTTTTATTTTTTATTATTAAATAAATATTAAATATTAAAAAATTACTTTGACAATAAATTGGCAAGTGCACGGCTAAAAAAACAAAACTGGCAACATTCTTTATTTTTTGCGAGAACAATGAAGCAAGTTGTTTTTGTTTTCATTTTGTTTTTTCTTAACCTACTAACAACTACAATTAATGTTAGAAAAATTTCAAACAATTTGTAGTGGGGAATGAAACAAAAGATAAACTCACCGTTTATTGTTGTTGTTTTTGTTTAAGCTTTGATATCGTAAAACTTTTGCTTATAATTCTTATACGCTTAACAGTTTTATTTGGTTTAATATCTTTAGTTTTTCTAAAATCTTTTGGTAAAGTTTCCTGACGATCTGGCCTAAGCTACCAGTGAAATGCGCATAGGAATAGCTTATCCCTTCAACAATAAATTTCAGTGTTTTTATTAAGCAGGGTTGGGAATTAAGCACGACAAGCAAAATCTTGTAAATTAAAAATTTTTGTATAACAAAAAAAATTACTTGATGGTAAAAATTTAAGGTGATTTTTCATGAAGAAGTATAACCCCAGTTTGGGTCATATTTTATTTTGTTTTGGGGGTATTTTTAGATTTTTTAGGGGGATAAAAATAGGCTCATATTGCATTATGAAAAATAGCCCTAAATTTGGGGTCGATTTTCATTTTCTTTTTGGGGCCACATTTCGCAGCGCTCAATTGAAACGGTGATCCCCCTTTTGTAACTTTTTTTGTACTCTAACACTTCAATAATTTCCATAACTAACTCGTTGTTAGTTACGCACACATTTCGAAATATTCTAAAAACTAATACAGAACAAACATACAAATAAATGATTTTAATTAATTAAATTTTTTTTATTTACGCAAATGTTTTAAAAAAAACAAGTTAAAGTTTTATTTTCGGCTGTACCGAATTTTTGATACCCTTCACTGAGAGTACGAATTTTTTTAAGTGGGTATTATACGGGATCTATGATAAATTATGAACCCATATGTATATAAATTGTGACCTCACAGTGCTATAGATAATTCGTTGCTGTTTTAGGCGTATTAAAATTAAAGTCTTTTCCCCGGAGTTCGCTTTATATGGACAGAAAATCCCAAATTTGTGTGAATAAATTTCTAGTCAAATAAAAGGTGTTTTTTTATGGAGTGACACAAGTAGGAAAATATATTTTTAATATCAATGAAATGGGCTTAATGGGAAAGGAAATATTATGAAAATAATGTTTAAATATGATTTATGCCATGTTCCCGCCACGGCTGGCGCGTAGAAGGAGCAATCTGGAACACCAATTCTCAACAACTTTTCGCAGCATTTGCGGTCGTATTTCGCCGATATCTTTTCGAATGTTGATTTCCTGGTGTTCAATTGTTAGTGGTTTATCGACATAACCCCAAAAAAATAATCCAATAGGGTTAGATCACACGATCCTCGTGGCCAATTAATTGTGCCATTACGTGAAAATATTTTTTCATCAAACCTTTCTTTGAGTAAATCTGTAGCGCCCGCTGTGTGGCATGTGGCTCCGTCCTGTTGGAACCACATATCAGCAAGATTAATGCCACGTAATTGAGGTACGAAAAATTTTCAAATCATGTACCCTTCGTTCACCATTGACAGTAACATTCTGACCATCATCGTTTTTGAAGACATAAGAACACCAAACAGTAGTTTTCTGTGAATGTAATGGTGTTTCGACAAAAGCTTGTGTATTCTCCTCACTCCAAATGCGACTATTCAACTAGAAATGGGCTTCATCAATTCCTGCTTCAGCATCTTCGCCAAATTAACGTCGTATACGAAAGCTTTTTAGCCAAGATCCTTTCGTAAAATCTTCCATAAAGTGGAAGGGCACAGCCCGAGTTGCTGAGAACGGCAACGAACTGATTGATTATGAAAATCTTCAAAGCTTTCCTCTACAGCGGCTACAGTTTGGCGTCTTACTGGATGCACATTATCAGCAACAGTAAATGTGGCCTAAAACGATCTTTTGTTTTTCGAATTAGCCGCTCTGAAGGACGATTATGTACGCCATAAAATGAAAAAAGTGCACGATGAGTTTGACGAATAGAACAATTATTTTAATTATAAATTTCAACAATTTGCAAGCTTTGCTCTGGTGAAGTCGATTCATAATGAAACTTTAAAGCAAACTATACAAACAGCAACTATCAGCTGTTAAATGGGTGCTCATATAAAGCAGTGATGTCAACACGAAGTTGCGACACTCTTAAAAAACACGATTTATAATTTAATTTTACGTAATTTTTTTAAAATATCACACTTCGTTTCGGTTTTAGGTGTATTAAAGAGGTTTAAAGAAGGAGGCGCTTTATACTAAATAATAAACCCATCTTCACTTTGTGGTAGGGTAATTTCTAGTCATATAAGACAATTATATATAGCAATCGGTTTTAAATTTTAGACTAATCAGTTCATTCCGCAACCAATTTATGCCAGTTTTTGGAATAGAAATATTAGTTTTTTAGAGAAATTTTTCCACATTTAGGTCTGTAACTTTTTTAGTACTAAGCCGATTCTTCATGATTTCAATCCTATATTACTTAAGAGAAGTAGAAGGAGTTGCACGCCATAATTGTCCTGAACATAGCTTAATCAACTTAGAATTACTTAAGGACCCACAATATAAAATACTTTATGGGGTCTAAGAGGAATACAAAAAAAGTTTTAAACAGAATGATAGTCTTACTTAACCAATAGTGGTGGAGGGTATAAAAATACATTAACTTTTTTAAATTTGGTGAAACTTCATAAAATGCTCATTTATTTTGATATAAAATGTGTATTGTTACTTTTTTACACAGGCATCTTTGTACTCTCTAAAGGAAAATGAGTAAAATTCTTTGTAGACTTGCATTTTTTGTTGCTGCATTTTTTTAAAGTTCTGCTTTGAAATTACCCAAGTGGTTAGATTGCAATTTTTGAATTTTTAACTTGTTTTCCTCTTCACCATTTTATATTTAAGGGTGTGTGTGAAACGGTAGCAAAGTACTCATGGAATTAAATTTTTGACACTGTTGAGGTGAATAAAGTTTTACTAGCCCTGGGGGCTAGTATACATTTTGACATTAGCGTAGAAATTTTTGACAATTTTAATACACCATAGAACTTTGCTACGGTTTTACACACACCTACATATAAAAACAAATACACCTACAGTCAATATCAGTTTAAAACAAGTAAGAGTGCTATATTCGGCTATGCCTTCACCATGGTTTGGAAAGAACAGAAGTTTATATATATATGGATATCGAAATATATGTGTATATACCTGTATATTAAATATATTAAAAGTTTAATTAATATATAGCAAGTTTAGTTTTGATCGAATTTCAGTATTTAATATTACTATTAAATTGGGTTATAGGTATATATAAATATATATACTTACATATATGTACATATATTTAAACAAAATTATTTATAAAAAAAACAAACTTAATTATAATAAAAAAAGGGTAATTTTTGGGATTGCAGTATTTTGGTCATAACTCCGCTATTTCTTAAAGGTGCATGTAGACGACATGTTTTTTACATCTGACTTGTCAACTTTTCAAGTCACATGTAATTGTGCATGTCTGTCAAAATGGCTGTTTTACATAAGGTTTATAATATTCGGTCACAAACGTACATGTAATTTGCTTCTGACATTGTCTCTGTTTTTTTCCCATAGTTGTTGCAAAAACCAAAACAAAAATGCCGCCACGAAAATTTTTATTTACGCCGTAAAATAATTTAGCCATCTTAACATACTTTTCTTTTAATTCAAAGATACCAATATAGGATATTATAATGAAACGGTTTTTATATATACATATATTTACATAAATTCTATTCAATAGTGGGATGATCATACATATCTCGGTATTGTTAAATATAAACTTCAGCCGGCTAATGATTCCGTCAATAGTGGACGCCGCTGCCGGTTTCCTAGCGGCATAGATTTCTGATGTCAGATGGTTTGTCAGAAGAAAATAGAGCATGCTCTAATTGAAATTTTGTCAGATGACTTTGCATCTGACTTTTACAAAAGCAAAGTTTAAAAGGTAACACACGACATATACTGTCAGCGTCAAAATAAAGTGTACAACTGGTTTTCCAATATAAAAAGTGTTATTTTAGCAAAAAATAATTAAAATATTTAGAAGTTTATTATCATTTACAAAACTTTGGACAATGTTATTACAATTTAAAATTAAAAATTTGAAATACTTCAAAAACAACAAAAACAATACAATAAAAAAACTAATATACTCGGTTTTAAACGCGTCAAAAAAAGTGTACAGTTTTAAAATACTAAGAAAAGTGAAGTGGCTACTACCTTGATTGATTTCTTTTTGCTTTTAGGACGGCTTCTTGTCTCTTTGGCATCAATTCCACCCATTTTAAAGTAAGCTCAGTAGACAATTTTGGCTACCTTCCTGCAGAATTTTATTCAGAGAGTGCTTGCTGCTAGTGTTTTTTTTTTAATTTGTCTGTCCAAATGTTTTCAGATGTTTACTTGAGTTGATATCGAGGACTATTGGGCTGATCCATCTGTTTTAGGACGTTTTACAAAAGCGAGCCCTATCACGCTTCACTTTAGATACTATATTTTTTCCGTTGAATTTCTTATTTCTACCTTTTATCACGTTTTTTTTTTTTTGTCCAACTTGCTTTTGTCACTTTTTGGAGCAACGTATTTTCCACAGATGACAGCAAGCTTGAAGTCTGATCAAATTTGGCAAAGTAGAAATTTAACTTTTTATAACTAACATAACCCTTTTTATATTGGAAAACAAGCTGTACACTTTATTTTGACGCTCACAGTATGTATTTTGCAGTGGGAAATTTGACATGTCAGATGACAAAAACATGTCGTGTACGGTCGCCTTAACCAATTGGACAGATTTATATACCAACGTGTTAAAGAAGAAATTTGCCAGTTGTTTTGGTTATCAAACTTGAACTTGGGAAGATCTATGGTTCCCGAAAATGGGTATTTTTCAAAAAATATTAATATTTTGTTCATAACTTTTTCGTATCTGAACCGATTTTCCCGAGGCGTAATCGCAGGTCAAGTGACAGTCCAAAAATTCAGGTTTTTCCACACTTTTTAATATTTTTCGTATGGGAGGTACCACGCCCACTTCTCCAATCCGGGCCACATTTTGCGGGATGCTGTACATGGATAATCTTAATGTTTTTGTACCTAATTTGAAAACTTTGGCTCTTGCCGTTCTCAAGATATACAGAAATAAAAAAATACAACAACAAGGGATTTTTGGGCAAAATCAGAGGCAGTCGGGGTTTTTTGCTCATATCTCCGTCATTTTTGGACCGATCTGGCTGAATTTCAATAGCAAACTTAAACGGAGTATATGTGACATAAATAAACATCAACCTAATCCACATCATTCCTGGGGTTTCAACATACACACGAACAGACCGACAGACGGACAGACGGACAACCGGATTTTAACTTCGCTTTTCCTAAGGACCCAGAATATATATACTTTATAGGGAGTAGGATCAATATTGTGGAACATACAAACGGAATGACAAAGTTATATATACCCTCTTACCTTCGGTGAAGGGTATAAAAATGTGAGAATTACAAACTAAACAGAATTTCAGAGTACATGAAACTTTGAACCCCTCCCCAATCTTCTCAACTCTCTCACCCATAAACTCAAGAATTGCTGCGAAACAAATGCAGATCTGGGCGATGACTGGCTGTAGGAAATATCGCCCAAAGAAAAATGGCCCAAAAAAAAAAATGAAAAATCGCCCAAATGAAGAATCGCCCAAGCGAACATGAAAAATGACCCAAAAAGGTAAATATGAAATTTTGCCCAAAAAAAACGAAAAAGGGCCCAAAAAGAAAATGAAAAATGACCCAAAAAGCAAAAACGAATTTTTCCCAAAAAAAAAAAAAAATACCTAATTTGCAAAAAAGTGTTTATTATTCATATAAATTTAGGTGACATGTCATAACGTCCAGTGTCGTAGTGTCCTTGGACACTTTTAAAGTGTCATAATGTCCTTCGAAGACGAGGACGAGGACGTTATTACACTTTGCAACGTCCGCAACTTAACTTATAATCAAAAATGTGTACATTTTTTTTTTAAATACCGTTAAAATTTCAAGTGATTTTTTTAAAGATACTTATTTAACCATAATATGGTTGTCGGTGACAATGATTTGGTTAAATTAAACATAATATGGATAAAATATTTTTATAGCTTTTACTCCGGGTGTATATATTAAATATATATATCCAAAATAAGGATTTTCTCCTCTATGGTATAACAAAGACCGGCTTCGCTAACTAAAGCTTCTCTGTATAGCCGGCCTTCGGCCGGGCGCAAGGATTTTCTCCTCTATGGTATAACAAAGACCGGCTTCGCTAACTAAAGCTTCTCTGTATAGCCGGCCTTCGGCCGGGCGCAAGGATTTTCTCCTCTATGGTATAACAAAGACCGGCTTCGCTAACTAAAGCTTCTCTGTATAGCCGGCCTTCGGCCGGGCGCAAGGATTTTCTCCTTTATGGTCTAACAAAAACCGGTTTCGCTAAGTAAAGCTTCGAAAAACTGCCTTGTTTCCGAACAAGGCCGACTACGCAGAGAAGCTTTAGTTAGCGAAGCCGGTGTTTGTTATACCATAGAGGAGAAAATCCTTGCGCCCGGCCGAAGGCCGGCTATACAGAGAAGCTTTAGTTAGCGAAGCCGGTCTTTGTTATACCATAGAGGAGAAAATCCTTGCGCCCGGCCGAAGGCCGGCGATACAGAGAAGCTTTAGTTAGCGAAGCCAGTATTTGTTATACCATAGAAGAGAAAATCCTTATTTTCGATATATATATATTTAATATATACACCCAGAGAAACAGCTACAAAGCCATTTTTAAAAAAATTCTACCGATATTATGTTTAATTAACCCAAATCATTGTCGCCGACAACCATATAATGATTAAATTAGTTTCTTGAAAAATAGTTTTGTTGTTTGCAACCATAATAAAACATGGTTTTCTCTGCTATGTAAGATTATGGTAGAATTTTAAAAATAGCCCATTTTTTTGGGCCATTTTTCATACAACATTTTTGGGTGATTTTTCATTATGAAAAATCACCCAAATTTAAAAAACGAAAAATCACCCAACAATAACGATAAATAGCCCAAAAATTTTGGGCCATTTTTCATATGAAATCAGGCCCAATTTTACATGCAATTTTTTTGGGCGATTTTTCATTTATTTTTTTGGGCGATTTTTCTTTGGGCGATATTTCCTACAGCCGCGATGACTACATAAAGCATTTTTACTTTTTTGGCAAAAAAAATACAATTTTGTGCTTTGTTGTTTTTTTTTTTTTTTTTTTTTGATGGAGAACGATGGAGATTCAGTACAAAGAAATTCTTGATTACAAAGAAAGCTACGCAATTTTAACATGAAAATTTGTTTTATAAATCAAAAATATTTTTTTATGAATAAGGGGGTCAGTGTATTAATGATCAACATAATTAAATAATTATACCCTTCACCGTTTGTAATTTCTGGGTCCGAAGTTGATTTAACGATGTCCGTCTGACTGTTAAAATGGGGTTTTCGAAGATTGGTCCACAAGTGTCTGAGATATGATCAAAAAACCACGACTGCCTCTAATTTTACCCAAAAATCCCTTGTTGTTGTTTTGTTATTTTAATTTTATGTATATCTGGAGAACGGCAGGAGCCAAAGTTTCCAAATTAGGTACAAGCATATTGGTTATCAAAATACAACATTCGAAAAAAAGTGGACGGGATTGGACAAATGGGTGTGGAACTTCCCACGCAAAGGCATTTCAGACTTTTTTATATCTGGAGAACGGAAAGAGCTAAACCATCCAAATAAGACACAAGCATCTTAATTATCAATACACAAAATCCGTCCAAATGTGGGTGGGATAGGACATGTGGGTGTGGTACAAATTTAATTTTTTTATATATCTAAAGAACGGTATTTATCGCACCATGCTGAAGGGTATATAAAATTCGGCATAGCCGAATATAGCACTCTTACTTGTTTTTAATTAAACAAATTTTTTTGCAACATATTTAAATTTTATTCAAAAATAGATTATTATGCTAATTAATTTTGTATGACTTAATTGTATAACCTAAATTATTAACAAACTCTCTTAAATAATCTTAAAGCCTTAAGTCAAATTAAGATAAACAAATGTTTAGCAACCTTTTATTGTAGAAACGTCTTTGACCGAAAACATAAAAACACACAACAATAAACATCTAGTTATACTCTCCGGCACTAGTTGTGAATGGGGGCACACTAAGTTTATCATTGCGTTTGCCACTTTATTGAAAGTTATCTAATTGTTTCTACTTACTATATTTTACAATACCAATATACTACATATGTATTTTATTTTGTCTTACGTATTTTTGTGGTGGCACGTTGTAGGCAACGTCTTTGTTGTCTGCCAAAATTTTCCGAAAACAAACAGGGACAATGTCATAAGCAATCAACATATTATTTCTGCCCGTTTAATATAAATCTTGCGTAAAACAACAATTTTGACAGACATGCAAAATAACATGTGAGTTTGAAAGTTGACATATCGTGTATGAGTTAGCTGACCATCTGTTCTTTAGAGCTTTGTTCTGTGCGAATTATTTTCTAGTCAAAAACCTTTAATTACTCTGCATTTTATTTAATGTTCTTGTACGGTATTTATGTTCTGTGTTTTAAGAATATGGTATGAGGTGCTTAAATGTCAGAAGCAAATTACATGTACATTTGTGAACGAATATTATAAACCTTCTGTAGAACAGCAATTTTGACAAACATGCACAATTACATATGACTTGAAAAGGTGACAAGTCAGATGTCGAAAACATGTCGTCTACATGCACTTTAAGAGCTGCTTTCGATACGTATAAGCTTTCTACGCGTTCGTTGTGTAACTTGGCAATACAATTTTATACTACTACTTTTTGGACAAATGCATAAACGCATTGAACGCTTGGTGTGAACCTGCAGCTAAAGCTGTTTTGTTTTGCACCATAGTTGTAAAACGTTCTCTCATTTATAAGTCTTGTATGTATTTGTATTTGTGAGAATAAAAATAATTTTTCTACAAATTTTGGGTTACTTCGAAGAGACCTGTCTTTAAAGACAATTTCGAAAAAGATTATCTTCTGTCTGACCTACGCTTTGGTTCAGCTAAAGAAGAACACTAGAGATACTTTAGATCTTCTTATTTTTCTAGAGAGGCATATCCGCTTGTTTACTGGCGCAATGAAATGTTATATCCAAAATTTAAGAACATGGCGCAGAAATACTTTTCTACACGTTCACTTCAAACGGATTTGCGAAATCGTCTATCTCTGCAAAAGTTGCAAATATATTGTTTTTTTAGCATAAATCTTATACATATTGATTTTAAATATTTAAGCTACGTTCACAATCAAAAAACCATTTCGTTTTTTCTTCTATCTTTTTTCTTCCTAAAGTATTTCATATATTTTCCTTTCATTTTTAAAACAAAAATGTAACTAAAATATTTATTAGTATTGTGGTTATTTTATTGAACTATTTATGGTTTTTAATCCAAATTTTTAATATTTTTAATTAGGCTTAAGTTCATTAAATTTAATTTTCATTAAATTATTTTTATGAAGAAAGGAATTTTACAACATGAAAATCAATTAGAATTAATTGATAATTTTTCATTCTTGACTCAATCTGGGCTCGAACCCAGGTGTTTACGGACAGGTTACCCTGACATGTTTCGATTGCAACCACTCAATCTCCTCAGAGGGCTTGCCGTTTAACACACGCAGCCATCGACGACTGCTGACGTCATTAGTCAAACATCAATCCTTAAACCAAATTATATTCAACCTTTGGTAGATCGAAATTTGCTTTGAATGATTATCTATTTTAATTATTTTAACATGTTATTCCTTTACTTCTGTTTTTTCTTACTTTTGTCAAGAATTCTTCTTGAAGTTCAAAGTACATATTTTTTGTTTTTTCATTTTTTTGTCTTTCTTATTCTTGTTGACCTTTTCAGCACAACTTGAAGGACAAATGCAAACATAGAGCTCGTGCCTTAGCTTTAACAATTATTAGTATTGTGGTTATTAAATTTAATGAACTTAAGCCTAATTAAAAATATTAAAAATTTGGATTAAAAACCATAAATAGTAGTTATTTTGTTGAACTATTTATGATTTTTAATCCAAATTTTTAATATTTTAATTAGGCTTACGAAGATTATTATTTTTACGAAGAAAGGAATTTTACAACATGAAAATTAATTAAAATTGTTATTGATAATCGTTCATTCTTGACCGTTACCGGGGCTCGAACCCTGGCTGGCAAGTTACCATGACATGCTTCGATCGTAATCACTCGATCTCCTCAGATGGATTTGCCGTCTTACACTCGCAGCCATCGACGACTGCTGACGTCAATAGTCAAACATCAATCTTTAAACCAAATTGTATTTTAACCTTTGGTAGATCGAAATTTGCTTTTCTGAATGATTATCCATTTTAATTGATTTCACATGTTTCTTCCTTACTTCTGTTTTCTCGTACTTTTGTCAAGAATTCTTCATGAAGTCCAAAGTACATTTTTTGTTCTTCCATTTTTGTCTTTCTATTTTTCGTTGACCTTTTTCAGCACAGCTTGAAGGACAAATGTACACATAGAGCTCGTTCGTGCCTTAGCTTTTTGTTTTTTTTTTTTTAAATTTAAAACTTTTTTTTTGTTTAATTTTTTTAACGGGAATGTTTTTTTTCTCAAAACAAAGCTTATGTCTTTTCCTTTAATGTAGTTTTGGTCACTTTTTGGGATGCATGTGGCTTATGTATAAAAAAAATATATTTCTAACTCTAGACGAGTGTTTTTTAATTTTTAGCATATGCACTATTTTGAATTTTTTCCTATTTGTGCTAAGTGTTTCTAAAACCTTAAAAATAAAACTTATGCAGAGAAACTAGACAAATTAACCTTTCCGACGGTATTTAACATACCCAACTATCATTTTATACCTTCGATACTGTAATGCCCACAATATGTTAATCCCAGGAATAAAATCACTTTTTTTCTGAAGAAGTGTTGACAAATAATTCTTTTTTTTTATTTATTTGTAATAATAATTAAATTAATATATAAAAATAATAATAAAAAGATAAACAATTTAATAAAATTTCAAAAGATTTTGTTATTCGTGCTTAATTCCCAGTTTTTATTCTTGACAAAAACACTTGAAATTTATTGTTGATGGGATAAGCTATTCCTATGCATTTCACTGGTTGCTTAGGACAGATCATCAGGAAGCTTCATCCATAAAGATTTTAGAAAAACTAAAGATATTAAACCAAATAAAACTGTTAAACGTATAAGAATTATAGCAACAGTTTTACTTGTAACAATATCAAAGCTTAAACAAAACACATCAACAATAAACAACAGTGGGTTTATCTCATCTTACATTCCCCACTACAATTAGTTGAAATTCTCTCAACATTAATTGTAGTTGTAAGCAGGTTAAGAAAAACAAAATAAAAAAAATAAAAAAAAATAAAAAAAACACAACAACTTACAAAAGATGTTGTCAATTAAGTGTTTTTTAGGCCGTGCACTTGCCTGTTTATCAAAAAGTAATTTAAATTTTTGGGAATACAAAATTTTAATTTCAAAAGATTTTGTTATTCGTGCTTAATTCCCAGTTTTTATTCTTGACAAAAACACTTGAAATTTATTGTTGATGGGATAAGCTATTCCTATGCATTTCACTGGTTGCTTAGGACAGATCATCAGGAAGCTTCATCCATAAAGATTTTAGAAAAACTAAAGATATTAAACCAAATAAAACTGTTAAACGTATAAGAATTATAGCAACAGTTTTACTTGTAACAATATCAAAGCTTAAACAAAACACATCAACAATAAACAACAGTGGGTTTATCTCATCTTACATTCCCCACTACAATTAGTTGAAATTCTCTCAACATTAATTGTAGTTGTAAGCAGGTTAAGAAAAACAAAATAAAAAAAACACAACAACTTACAAAAGATGTTGTCAATTAAGTGTTTTTTAGGCCGTGCACTTGCCTGTTTATCAAAAAGTAATTTAAATTTTTGGGAATACAAAATTTTAATTTCAAAAGATTTTGTTATTCGTGCTTAATTCCCAGTTTTTATTCTTGACAAAAACACTTGAAATTTATTGTTGATGGGATAAGCTATTCCTATGCATTTCACTGGTTGCTTAGGACAGATCATCAGGAAGCTTCATCCATAAAGATTTTAGAAAAACTAAAGATATTAAACCAAATAAAACTGTTAAACGTATAAGAATTATAGCAACAGTTTTACTTGTAACAATATCAAAGCTTAAACAAAACACATCAACAATAAACAACAGTGGGTTTATCTCATCTTACATTCCCCACTACAATTAGTTGAAATTCTCTCAACATTAATTGTAGTTGTAAGCAGGTTAAGAAAAACAAAATAAAAAAAAACACAACAACTTACAAAAGATGTTGTCAATTAAGTGTTTTTTAGGCCGTGCACTTGCCTGTTTATCAAAAAGTAATTTAAATTTTTGGGAATACAAAATTTTAATTTCAAAAGATTTTGTTATTCGTGCTTAATTCCCAGTTTTTATTCTTGACAAAAACACTTGAAATTTATTGTTGATGGGATAAGCTATTCCTATGCATTTCACTGGTTGCTTAGGACAGATCATCAGGAAGCTTCATCCATAAAGATTTTAGAAAAACTAAAGATATTAAACCAAATAAAACTGTTAAACGTATAAGAATTATAGCAACAGTTTTACTTGTAACAATATCAAAGCTTAAACAAAACACATCAACAATAAACAACAGTGGGTTTATCTCATCTTACATTCCCCACTACAATTAGTTGAAATTCTCTCAACATTAATTGTAGTTGTAAGCAGGTTAAGAAAAACAAATAAAAAAAAACACAACAACTTACAAAAGATGTTGTCAATTAAGTGTTTTTTAGGCCGTGCACTTGCCTGTTTATCAAAAAGTAATTTAAATTTTTGGGAATACAAAATTTTAATTTCAAAAGATTTTGTTATTCGTGCTTAATTCCCAGTTTTTATTCTTGACAAAAACACTTGAAATTTATTGTTGATGGGATAAGCTATTCCTATGCATTTCACTGGTTGCTTAGGACAGATCATCAGGAAGCTTCATCCATAAAGATTTTAGAAAAACTAAAGATATTAAACCAAATAAAACTGTTAAACGTATAAGAATTATAGCAACAGTTTTACTTGTAACAATATCAAAGCTTAAACAAAACACATCAACAATAAACAACAGTGGGTTTATCTCATCTTACATTCCCCACTACAATTAGTTGAAATTCTCTCAACATTAATTGTAGTTGTAATAAAATTTAATCTTAATCACATTAGATCCTTTTATATCCTAATTTGTTTTACTTTTAATTTGTTGTAGCAGATAAAGTCTTTTAGTTTGCAAACTGCTTATTTTTATATATATGTTGTTGTCCCTCGCTTATCGGTATCGCCGATATTTTTTTTTTTTTTGAGTGTGGGTATCGTATCGGCTAAATGGCGTATCGTTACATCCCTACTTAGAACCAATATTTATGTACATTACAAGCATCAGCACAGATGTGGAAAATATAATATAAATTGGATGACAAAAAAATTCGTTTACCAACCGCCCCCGTATGTGGGAGACACCATCACAAACAGGTAGCAATTGAAGAGCATAGTCCAGCAAGATTATACACTCGCCCTATATCTAACCTCCGTTCTATTTGGAAATATGCCTCAAGTCAAACTGTCCAAAAGATATGAAATTGAACTCTTTAGTTGAATTTCTGTATATCCCTACCAGCGACTTTGGGTGTAAGCCACACCCACCACGTGATCGCAAAAGTATCTTTTCTTCAAAAAATTACCTTTCTGTTGGGCCCTTTTGTTAGTTTATGCTTTTAAAAAGCACTCCTCCATCGAACGGAGAAAAACCTTCATGGAAAGCAGCTTTTTATCAGTAAAGTAAAGCTTCAGTAAAGACAATCTTCTAGAAAAGCAGAAGAAAAGCAAAAAGCAGCCTAACGGAGGCCTCAACCAATAGTCAGGCGATGCTAAGCCGCCGGAGGCTACTGACTCCCGTGGTAACAGATAGGATCTGTGGTCAGCCACAATCGCAAGAGATCGTGAAGATGTGTGATTTGTCCACCCCGAAGGATGTAACACCAAAAGGTGAAATATCTTTACACCCCGGGGGCAAACATAAGCACAAACACATAATACCAATGGTGAGGTAGGGTGTACAAATTTTTTAACAAAAAAATACTTCCCAATTAGTAGAGTTTGCTAAAAACCGTAAGTATGGGAAACCGCGGTTTCGGTTTTAAAATGATTAAAACCGGCCGGTTTCGGTCTAAAGCTATGTTCACATTATGTGTATTTGTCATGTGGATTGACACTTTTTCTAGAGTTGGCAAACCCGATTTCCGAAGCATACTAAAAATTAATTTTTTTCTATTTTTCCGGTTTTTTAAAACCGGTTGTTTAAAAAGGCCGTTTTTCGAGAAATCGGTTTTTTGGTTTCGAATAATCGTCTTTTTCTTATACATAACAGTATTTTAGTTGTTGTCACCATACTTAACATATTCATCACAGAACCAAGCTATTGAACTTGCAGACGAATTCTACAAAACAGACGTTTTTTTAATTGCCAGCAGTATGAGTTAAGCGACAGTTCTGTCTTTGGCTTTGGTTGCTGGTTTACAACTCAACTCAACTGAGTTGAAATTAAAACAACTGCTAGTGAGCCCCGAAAACTTTTTTTCCATATCATATAAATATCTTTGTTGATTAAAATTATATTAATTTATTGAAGAAAAAAAATTAAAAATTGATATTTATTTTTAAATATAAATAGTATACATCATTATGAAAATAAACTTTAATCTAATTACCAACATAATAAGGGAGTTTATGGGCACAAAGACTATTTCGGAAAGAAGTCACCAGTTTCAATATGAATCTTCCTTGTGAAATTGCGACCAGAACTTTATATGGACAGACAACCAGCAGATCGGCCTAGTAAGAAGTGGGTCTAGGACCAATATTTTTTAGTGTTACACACATCAGAACAAACGCATAATGCCCTATTCACTATTGTGGTGTGGGTATAAAAACTAATTATTTTGTTTTATTAAACTAATCTCTATTTACATCTAATTTACATTTTATGTAGTAATAAACCTAACATGTATTACACATTTTAGTTCTGAAGTAAATACGTTCAAATTGCTTGTTTTGTTTTATTTTTTTATTAAAAAAAAACTTTGAGAAAAAACACCGAAACCCCGATTATTTGAAACCGGTTTTTTGTTACAAAGTATTGTTACGAAGTATTCGAAACCCGGTTTTGCGAAATATATGAATATTTGACAACTCTACACTTTTTCACATGTTAAATTTGTACATGTCGTCTGAACCCCTCCAAACAATATCATGTGTTATTTCTCCGTGTACAGTACATATTTTGATTTAGAACGAGTTCTATTTTTAAGTGACAAAGCATCTGTCATCAGCTGTTTTTTATTAACAAAATTAATTAAAAATTAATTATAATTGTAAATAAATAATAAAAATACACAAATTTTTTATTGAAAATGTATTTTTTTATTTTTCGTAGGTTATGTCAAATGTACGTTACATACCAACATGTGAACATGTAAATTATAATCCTTAAGAGGCGCATACACTTGCAATAAAATTGTTTAATTTTACGTATTGTACAATTATATCGCTAATGTGTATGCCGAAGGTGGCACAATATATATGGGCAGCAATCAAAAGACTTATGATTTTTATTGCACAACAAATAGAAATGTGTTGGCAGCATTGTACAATGTTGTTTATGTAATTCTTAAAGGTTATGTTCACCTTCCTATTGAATGAATAAAACTTTTGTGCGACTTATTGCATAATATAGGACAAAATGGAAATAATATGGCGAATATCATATACAATAATATGACAAGTGTATGGGCCGCTTTATGTAAAACTCAAACTTTGACATACACATGAAATCACAATATGGGTAGAAAAGTGATATTCCAGATGACAAATACACATAATGTGAACTTAGCTTAAGTACATACTTATTTTAAACTTAAAGAATTTTGAAATACCTTGGCATTCTTCCAGGCTGTTATGTATAAAGTTTTTTAAAACAAAGTACTAGTATTATGCATAATTTGCAATTTCTTTTAGCATAAATATATATTTAAAGTAAAAGCTAAGGCCGAGGTTTTTTGGTCGGTTTTCGGTCTCGGTTTTTAGGCATTTAAACCGCTGTTTCGATTTCGGTTAAAACTCCACCGATGCAAAATAACACCTTAAATTATGGGCTCTATATATTTTAGCATACCGAATCGATCAGAATCGATCCAAGCCTTGTTTCCAAAGTACAGGTCACGATGAAATTAAATTAGTTAGAAATTTAGTTTAGTATGTAGATTATAATTGTCACAAGAACCAAGCCTATTAAAAATGGTCAATAACCGGTCCATAATTTTACATAGCCCCCATACAAGCTTCTTTCCGGAATAGAGTCTTTGTGACCATAAACCATCGAATTATGTTGATATTTAGATTAAATTTTGGTCCAATCTTATTTTATAGCAATCAAGATTGGAATTGGAATCGGTCCATATGTAAGTATAGATTCCAGACAAAAACTTCTCCCGAAAAAAATCTTTGAATGATATAACTCCCTTATAAATGTTGAAATTAACACACGATTTGCAGACTGGAACTTTGACGATAGCTACTATGTCGTGGCAATTTTGTGTAGTGGACTTACATATCTAAGTTGACCATGGGTCCTATATAAAGCCCTTTCCTAAAATAACTTAAAAACAAAAAATTCTCATATAGATAAAGATATCTTAATAATATGCGGCATAACAACTTTTCAATGAATCTTAATCTCATCCCACCAAACAATTTTCGGAGCGCTCCTAAATATGACTCTTAAAAGATTCCTTTTCTTGAGGGTTTTATGATTACCCTCCTAATTTATGAGCAATTCTGATTGATTTCGGAGCCTGTAGAATTCAGGACTCCGAAAATACTCATTTTTATGAGCAATTTAGGAGCACACTCCTAGAAAACTCTTATTTATCAGGGTTTTCTGAGGGGCAACGGTAGCTTGTTTTCTTTTTCTTGATAATTTCAATATTTTGCGTTTGTCTGTCATTATTGTTATCATTTTGCGCTGTTCGGTTGTGGTAAAAAAGTAAAAGTAAGTTTATTTTTGTGTTTTTAAATAAAAAACTATCCATTTTAAGCCTTTGTTAAAAGAAAATTAGGTGGTTTTGTCCGCTGAAATTTGTTTAAAATGATTATGATTTCCATGCACAAAACATATATTAATAAAACTTTTCCATTAAAAGCTAATAAGCACAAATTTACATATAAAATGAATACCCTAATTTCAAGAAAAAGCAACACTCTTATAACACTCTTTTTTGGCTCCGAAATCCCTCTTTTATGACTCTTTTAAGAGGTTGTTATGATTGATTTGTGAGCAAAAAGGCTCACAATTTTCCATACAAATCGTTAAATTTAGGAGTCCTAAAACGCTCATACTCAGTGCAAAATTTTTTTAAGGTTTCATAGGAAAACACGCTCATATCTGAGGGTTTTAGGAGCTTTTTTATGAGCGTTTTGCTCATAAAAAAGAGTCCTAAAAGACTCTTTTAGGACTCATATTGTTTGCTGGGATAACATTATTTTTGTTTTGGCGGATCCAAGATTACCCATGAGTTCCAAATAGAGAACAATGTCTTAATTATGTGGTGTAGGTTATCATATGGTCGGGCTTGACCGACTATACTTTCTTACTTGTTAAAACTGTTCAATTTTGCAAACAGTCTTAAAATTTATTCATTTTTGGAACTAATAATAATTTAAATATTTTTTTTATTTCTTTTATAGAATAAAAACCCATTAATCAAATAACTTTCAAAATAAAAAATGTAAACTTGTGAGAAAAGGTGAATAAAAATTTGCAAATAATTTTTTTCTCGATTTCTCAATAAAAATTAATGAAAGTCACGTAAACTTTCAAATTTGCGCAGTTACATTTTTTTATAAGATTTATCCAAAAAATTAACAAAATCTTATAACTAAAACCTGTTTTTATTGTTTTTAGCTTGACAGTTCAGTAATTCCCAAAAAAAACAATATTTTAACAAGAAACTTGTTTAAAAATATTTGATTGATATCAATTAATATGTTTTACATTTCATAATTATAAACTTTTGGTACTTAACACAAAAGTTTTCCAGTTTAACGAACCAGTCAGGCCGGTTCGTTAAACTGAAATGTTCGTTATATGCCATACTTATGTCTAGTACCCATGTTATGAATAAATAAATAACTAGAACTGTTTATTTGTGGTTTATTTTGAAATATGTTTTGAGATCTGTATAATATATTAAAATAATTAAAAAAGGTACAATTCATTACTCTGGTAGCGTAAAACCTAAAATAATTTTAATGAAAAATAAGTTCAAATTCATTTTCAATTTCCTTGAAAATTTTACATAAAAAATTTGTCGAGTAATGTTTGTTTTTTTTAGGACAATGCATGTACATATGAATGTCGTTGTAGCAAAAACCAAGAAGAAAGTTGTTTCTTCGTTCTTGGAAATTCACCTTATTTCATGGATTTCCTTTTTATTAAATCCAAAGTTTTTACTTCTTGTTATGCTGGGTACACACTATGCAACGCATTTACGCAATCTAGTCAATTAAATTCATTTTCATTCATTCCAGATTGCATCAACACCAAAACGCTTTGATATTTTTAGGTTGCATTGAAACAGATTGCATGTAGATTGCACTGCGTGTACCCAACATTACTTTTTGCAAAAATTCACAAGTCGCAATCCATTTTGGTAATCATCCACAATTTTTAGTTTTTCTTTTACAAAAAAGTCTCTTTCTTGTACTCATTTTACTGATCATTGCAGCATAATCAAACAAAAATGCTACATAAACAAAACCTAAAATAGCGGTACTTTTTATACCCTTCACCTTAGGTGGAAAAGGGTATGTATAAGTTTGTCCTTCCGTTTGTAATTTCTACAATATTGATCTAAGACCCTATAAAGTATATATATTCTGGGTCCTTATGAGGAGAGAACTTGATTTAACCATGTCCGTCTGTCCGTCTGACCATCTGTCAGTCTGTCCGTTGAAATTGATTTTCCGAAGACCCCATATATGATGGGAGCCAGGTTATTTTACATTTATGTCGCATGGGGTCCGGAATTGTTTGCTATGGAAATTCAGAAAGATCGGTCCACAAATGGCTGAGATATGAGCAAAAAACCACGACTGCGTCAAATTTTTTCCAAAAATCCCTTGTTGTTGTTGTATTTTTATTGCTTTTTTCTGTATATCTGGAGAACGGTAAGAGCCAAAGTTAGGTGCAAAGATTCAAGTTATAAATACACACCAACCCATAAAATCTGGGCGGGGTTGGAGAAGTGAGCGTGGTACCTCCCATACAAAAAATTTCAATTTCAAAAGATTTTGTTATTCGTGCTTAATTCCCAGTTTTTATTCTTGACAAAAACACTTGAAATTTATTGTTGATGGGATAAGCTATTCCTATGCATTTCACTGGTTGCTTAGGTCAGATCATCAGGAAACTTCATCCATAAAGATTTTAGAAAAACTAAAGATATTAAACCAAATAAAACTGTTAAACATATAAGAATTATAGCAACAGTTCTACTTGTAATAATATCAAAGCTTAAACAAAACACATCAACAATAATAAATTTCAAAAATTGTATAATAACCTGAATTTTTTGACTGTAATATGACCTATGGTTACGCCTTATATATCAAAAGATCGGACATTTTTTAGTAGAAAAACTCGGAAAATCGGTTCAGATACGAAAAAGTTATGACCAAAATAATAATTTTTTTTTAAATACCCACTTTCGGGGACCTTCTTCTTAAACACGTCGGTATATAAATCTGTCAAATCGGTTAAAAAATGGCTGAGTTATAATCAAAATACTGAAATCCCAAAAATTACTCTTTTTATACCCTTCATCTCAGGTGGAAAAGGGTATATATAAGTTTGTCATTCCGTTTGTAATTTCTACAATATTGATCTATGACCCTATAAAGTCTATATATTCTGGGTCCTTATGAGGAGAGAACTTGATTTAACCATGTGATGTGACTATTTTGGTGAATATATTTCCCAACTTTGCTATTGCGGTGAACAAAAACATCAAAAGTAATTACAACTCAACTGTGTTGAATTTTGTGAACAGTAAACGTGCCATATTTCATTTTAATGATATTCGATTAACGTTCCTTCATGGTTCAGTTGTCTGGGGGGTGTGTTAAGTTAGAAACTAAGAGTTTCCTGGTTCGAATCTTGGTTTTTTTTTAATATTTTTATTTTTTTTATGTTCTAAAAACGATTTAAAAAAAACATTTACCAGTTTTCGCTTTTTAAATTTTATTTATAATGAAGTTTTAAGTATTGTAAATATGTACATATGTATATGTAAAAAATCTTTAGTTTTTGCTCTGTATTCTGCTCGCACAATGGTGAAGGGTATATAAGATTCGGCACAGCCGAATATAGCACTCTTACTTGTTGCTACTCACTTTGTTTTTAGTTAGAAATTACTTCACATTATGCTTTTTAAAACTAAAATTATGAATCCTACTTGTTCGCTAAATTGCGCACAAAAAAATAGTTTTTGTTCGCTATATAAGGTACTCAATGGAGCAAACTTGTGTGTTCGTTAAATGCGATGTTCGCAGAATCGAAGGTTCGTTAAGCAGGAATACTACTGTAATATTTTTATTTTATATATAAAAACAGTTTATCTTAAAGATAAATCCAAGTACTTAATTACAGGTTATGTTTTTAAATTTAAAAATTTTAATTAATTTAATTAAAAGTTATTTAATTTTATTTCATAAAACGAATACTCACTTCATTTTGTTTAATTCTTTTTAATATTCTCAATAAGATTTTTTTTATTTTCAAGATAATGTAATAAAAATAAAGATATTTAATGTTATTTTTAAAATAATTTGCTTAACATCACATCCTTTTTCGTTTTGAATAGTATAAAATAAATTTTCAGAATTTCTGTTCTTGACCTTTTTTTAAAAAATGTTAGTAGAATAAACAACCGTTACGTGCAAATGCCACGATTAAACTAAAAACACGCTAGAGAGAATATAAAATCGCAATAAAGCTGTTACCGAATTACCTGTCGATACGTTTTAACTCACTTTAGTACAACAAACAATTTTTATGAAGATTTCTGAAAACTTTTTTTTTTGTTTTTTTTTTATTATTTTAGGTTTTGCCTCTTTTTTTCTCTACTTTAATCAGTGTGTAATCTCAGTTAAAGTGTGGGCAATTAAAAATAATTATTATCGCCATATTTGTGTTAATTTTTTTTTTTCTTTTTTTAAATCTCTTAATAAATAAAAACAAAAATTTTGTATTTTAGTCAGTGTTATTATGTTACGTTTTATCGTAGTCATTAAATAAATACAACCATTTATTTAATATATAAGACAAGTAATTCTGAAGAAGAAAAGAGCGGGAGCGGGAAGAGTTATTAAAAAACGCTATTTTTTATCGAAATTTATTAATTAAGTAAAATACCTTGAAAATGTACTTCAATTAAAAATGTCTTAAGATAAAATCAAGAAAGTAATAACTAATTAATTTAAATTTTATTTTCATCTCCAAACAATCATATTATTCCGCCCACGCAGTTGATCGACAGTGTGTGCACACTTAGAAAAAACTCTCTAAAAAAGATGCGAAAGAGAGAAAAATGCCTTTATTAGTATGATAAAGCTGTCAATGTAAATCATTGATTGAATCTGTATCATCCCTGTTGGAAATAAAGTTAACTTAAGACTAACTAATGGTTCATTAAAAAATAGTCATTTCATTTTCATTTGATTTTTCTACAGAGTGTCCTCAGAACTCGCTCTGCATAAGTTTCAACTAACCACAAGTTAGCTCATTTTGAGTTTTTTTTCTTTTTGACCTACTTATACCAGAGAACCAGAGAACCAGAGAGCTAGAGAATATTATTATGAAATTACCCGTTACACATATAGTTTGTTTCACTTTTGTTGTATTGCCCCATTGTTTGCAGAAGAACTCGCAATTATAAGTTACCAATATCATGCCAAAACGTCTTTCATAATAATTGCACTGTTAAAATTAGATGTATTTAACTAAGTAACTTAAACAAATAGAATATGGGAATCTTTGCTTCTTATATTACTTTTAAAACATGAAACAAAACCAGCAAATCGTTTTTTACCAAAGTCTACTGCATCAGTTTTGAGTAAGCCAAACGCTAGTTCAATACTTATCGAGAAGAAGTCGGTTGTACAAAAGCAACTCACTCGGCATAACTTTTGAGTTAGCTAAAAGTTAGTTCAATACTTATCGAAAAATAGACAGTCATAATAAAAAACCATTGACTCACAACTAAGTATATCACGTATGAGTTAGTTTTGGAGTCAGTTGTAAATTAGTTAGCAAAAAGTCAACTTTATGTAAAGCCAACTTATAAAATTCCGACAGGGATTTAAGATACCTTTTGTTTTACAATGGTGTTATGGATCCGTCGATAAATTTTTAAGGCCCTTTTAAGGTTTTACATTTCAAACGAAAAAAAGTACAGGGTGGGCGATCTTTGAATGATTGATATATTGGAGCCGCTGTAATGTATCCTTAGGCAATAATTCTTAAGCCAATTGAAATTTATATTGATCAACTTTTAGAATACGCTGTAGCGAAGCACAGAGGGATGACTTCATAAATTTTTCTGCAAAAAAAAATAGGAATTGGTCCTAGATCATGAAAAGTTGATACTGAGCATTTTATAGGCTAAATTCAAAAAAATCGTCCACGCTGTCGCCCACCGCGCATACAATCCTAAAACATTTTTTCGCAAAAAAAATTCCTATCCGAGCAAAAGTTTGCAAATTCGGAAAATATAATTTCTTAAATGAACAACAGATGCATGCCAAGTTTCATCAACCAAGCCCACGCCTATATATGAGTATGAACCATATGAGTCCAAAATATTCAAATATTTTATTCATCAAATATCATTTTATTAACGATTTACATCATCTATTTCTAATAGATGTTTTCGAGGTTGACCATACATTTTGATTCCCTCGCTAATTCGTAATTTTTTTTTCAAATTTTTACATCTTATAAATCGTAATTGTTTGCTTATATTATATATATTGGTTCCTTTAGTTCCTATAAGGAGCATAGGGCCTCGCCTATTGTTTGCTTACTACCACTTATAATTCGTAATAAAAGCAACAGAAACATGGAATGAATGATTTTTTTGTTTACCGCTATTTTTGCGTGAGTTTTTGCTTGTGCGTGTGTTTATTTTCCCTGAAGCAAACCTGGGTGCAAGTGTCTCCAAGTCACCAGTTTTGTCGACTACATATATTGGTGACATTGTCATCGAAGTGTCTACACTACACTACATTTGCCACTATATTTAGATTTAATACGAAAAAGATTTTATCTATTTTTTTATACAAAAAGCGTATTTTTACAAAAAGTCACTAGTGAAATAGTACATTTTCTGCAGGGTTCTTAAGATCAATTTGTTACATGAATAATTTGTATATATAATTTTTATATATTTTATTTTTAACAATTGTCTTTTATGTCTTTTTTATCGTTTCAGTAAATAAATTTAAAACCCCCGTTAATTCGTATTTATTTGATTTTAACCCCGTTAAATCGAAACCCCGCTATATCAAAAACCCCTATAATTCGTATACAAATTGCTGGTCCCTTGCGATTACGAATTATCGGGATTTAACTGTAGATCAGATGATGAAAGCAAACGATGCAAAACATCAGTGTTTGTTGAAGTTCTATTGCACTTTCTGGAAAACATACATACTTCCCGTAATCATTATTACGTACTTCTGCTGCTTTTGATCTTCAAACGAAGCCGGTTTGTAGGGGAGAAATGTGAAAGTTTCGCTTACCATCTCGCTTACGGAAGGCATGAATTTTATATGAAGCTTTGAAGCAATACATTTTTGACACAAAAAGCACTTTATTAAACGCATATAAAAATTGGAAAACGCTGAAAGCTAATAGCTGCTTTATGACACTGGCATTGAAAGTTTTGTTAGTTTTACAAACCTGCTTCGTAGTAAGGGACTGCCGTGGCACTTGAAATGTTATTTTTCCTTTTGTAAATCTTGTTAAGAAATCCTTCACTTACTTTATTGTATCTCTGTATGTCTTATTGCGTAGCGCATAATCAAGCGCCTATTTTATTATAAATGAACCATTAGTGTTTCGCAAAATGATAAAATTTTTATTGGGTTTTTTTTTTGACAAAACTTTCAGCTGTATCACACGCAAACTTTTTAAACTTCATAGTATTCATTTTTTATGTTTGGCCATTTTATTAGGCTTTACTTTGTCAAACTTTGTTATCAATGCAAATGGTTTGATGACTAAAATCATATGGTTTTGTTTTCCATATTTCGTTGTGCAGTTCTAACATTTTGCTGTCAATTAATTTTTAAAAAATTGTTGTTATAATTAATAACTGCAATATCATTAAAAATGTTTAAGTCTAGATGTACGCAGCAGATTTTATCAGAAGTCTGCACTGCAATATTCGTGACCTTTTTCAGAAAGTTCATAAAATTGTTAAGCGATCGGTGTTATTCCGTGGATTTTTTTCATCATCCTTTATTTGGTTCCAGTAATAAGACGGATTTAGCCGAAGCTAACTTCAATTTTTTGAGGAAAACTGTAAAGTCTGAAGTTTAAAATTCGCTCATTTCTGTATAAAACAAATATAAAAATAAAATAAAAAGGTGCTGTATTTCAATAAAAACGCCTGAAAAAAATAGCAGTTAAAATATACTACTGAGTTGCATGGACATTTTCATCAGGTTTCGTGGTAAAATATTTGAGCACGGCAAACAAAATCGGCTGTAGGTAAAATCGCCCAAATGGCCCAAGAAAAAAAATGAAAAATCGCCCAAATGAAGAATCGCCCAAAAGAACATGAAAAATTACCCAAAAAGTTATATATGAAATTTTGCCCAAGAAAAAAAACGAAAAAGGGCCCAAATAAAATGAAAAATGACCCAAAAAGCAAAATCGAATTTTTCCCCAAAAAAAAAATTAAAAATTATCCAATTTGCAAAAAAGTGTTTATTATTCATATAAATTTAGTTACATACATTATATAAAAAATTGAATTGTATCTTCAACAGCTGCTTGGCAGTATGGACAGTAATGATTATTTGAGCCCTCCGCCAAACTTTGTGCACTCTTCAATAGTTGAATATTAATTAATCACTTACTCAAAACAGAATATAGCTTTTTGCAAGGTGGCATGTCATAACGTCCAGTGTCGTAGTGTCCATGAACACTGTGCCCACGGACATTAAGACACTTTGCAAATGGACATTATGTCATTTTTAAAAATGTCATTAGGTCCATAATTACTAAAGATGTTAAATATAAAAAATATAAAAAAATGTCATAAGGTCCATAATTACTAAAGATGTTAAATATAAAAAAAATCTACATACACGCAGACAAAGAAAGAAACTTATTTTACCATAATACGGTTGCCGGTGACAATGATTAAACATAATATGGTTAAAAATTTTTAAAAATGGTTTTGTTGTTTTTTCTCTGGGTGCATATATTAAACATATAACGAAAATACTTTTGAGCGCAAGGACAAATACCGGCAGCGCTTACTAAAGCGTCTCGGCATAGCCGGCCGTCGGCCGATCGCAAGAATTTTCTACTCTATGGTATAACAAAAACCGGCTTCGCTAACTAAAGCTTTTCTGCGCAGACGGCCTTTGGGCGGGCGCAAGGATTTTTTTCTTTATGGTATAACAAGTACCGGTTTCGTTAAGTAAAGCTTCTAAAATCTGCCTTGTTTCCGAACGAAGACCGACTTCGCAAAGAAGCTTTAGTTAACGAAGCCAGTTTTTGTTAAACTATAGAAGAGAAAATCGTTGCTCCCGGCCGAAGGCCGGCTGTGCAGAGAAGTTTTAGTTAGCGAAGCCGGTACTTGTTTTCTCAAAGAGGAGATAATCCGAAATCCGGCTATGCTTTAGAGCTTGTAAGCATGTTGTGAACATTATGACACTCTACAAAGTGACATAACGTCCACGGACTTTATGAGACTGCTCTGAAGGACATTATGACACTTTTAAAAGTGTCATAAAGTCCATGGACACTGTGACACTTTTTGGAGTGTCGTAGTGTCCACGAAAACTATGACACTGGACGTTATGACATGCCACCTTTTTGCAATATGTCCCGTTATTTTTACAAATAACATTTAGGAATTCGACGTATAATGAAAATGAATGATTTAGACAAATAGTATGTAAGATTTGGACGTAATTTTAAAAATGAAATTAAAAATGAAATACATTATTTTTGATTTTTTAATTTAAAAAACGAAAAATCACCCAATAATAACGAAAAATAGCCCAACAATTTTGGGTCACTTTTCATATGAATTCAGGATTTTTCCTACAGCCAACAAAATCTTGTAATTTAAAAATTTTTTATTCCCAAAAAATTACTTTAATATTTGAGCAACTTCACTAGATTTTTTTAAGCACAAACTGTGGCTTATTACGCGAATAACGGATGTGTGTTAGATAAAAAGTTCTCTATAGACCTCCATCAATAAATTTTTGAAAAGTAATAAACAAAAAGTTGATTTTTTGCCTCCAAAATCCCTCTGTGCAAGGTTCTGGAGAAGACTTAAGATGGATCTGTTTGGACACCTTCTCGGATAGCATCTATCTATTGGGGTAACATATTTTTAATATATGAAATTTTTTAGACAGGAAATAATGGGAATTTTTCTCTTAAAATCTTTGACTAAAATTAACAAGTAAGAAAGCTTAGACGGTCAAACCCGACCTGGAAAAAGAAAATTGTGTTGTGAGGTTTGAATTCATATACGAGTTATTTGTGCCGTATATTGTATACATATCATTATCTACCAGAGATTTATTCATCTTTAACCGATTTGGAAGGAACCGTTTATATGAGACCTACACTCATAATATTATTACAGTAACGGACTGTAATTTATTTAAGAAGTGTTCCGTTTACGGCCATTTTCACCAAGTTCGGTTATAATTAACTATCGGTTATAGCTGTCAAAACATATCGGTAACCGGAACTTTAATTGAAAGTTAGTTTTAACCGAACTTGGTGAAAATGGCTGTAAGTCATTTTTAAATAAATTAACATTTAAATTTCCAAGCAAATTTATTTTTAACTGATTCTAACAGTTTTTCAAAAACTTAGTGCATATTAACACGGATTTTCAGTTGCAGTTAATATTGTCCGTTGATAAAATTAGATTCTTCCGTATGTAAAATTAATTGAAAATGTAATTTAAAATAACGAAACTGTCTTCTTTATAGCTTCTGGATGTTTGATGCGCATGCAGTACCCCATAATTGGATGTCATATGTCCATATTGGTTTTATGATAGACTTGTATAAGAGAACTTTGTTGTCTAAGGATAAGTTTGAGTTTCGACCGATTAGCCAATGTAGTTGAGCTGCTTTAAGTTTCATAGCCCTTATTTTCGCTTCAATATGACGAGACCAGGTCAGGCGTCTATCTATATGAATTCCCAAGTATTTAACATGGCTTTCTACCGGAACAGTGATGTTATTTATTTTTTTTTTTTCGGAAATGAAAATAATTTCCGCGCTCCCAGAAATAGAAAAAGTCCAGAAAACAAAAAACTTTGCTGAGCTACCTAAATAAGAGCGGCAAGCGTTTGCTTAAACATGAAAATTTTACTTCAAATACGATTTCAATAAAACAAACCGACAGACATATCGATCTGTCAATTAAAAATATTCAGCCGGGTGGTGCCTAACTCGCATTCTAAAGGCTTGTTTCGTATAAATTGTATGCAAATGAGAAGTTTTGACAAACAAAAAACGCTTGCCGCCCTTATTTAGGTAGTTCACTTAGAGCTTGGTAAATAACATATGCCTGTGTCAGGTTAAAAAATAAAAACTGCTTTAGTTAGTTATCGTGATTAACAGAACATGTTTTTACACAGAGAGCGAGCTGAGAGATCTGAGAGGCTTTAGCCTACTTAATTGTCTAGACATTTAAAAACGTAGAAAAGTCAAGGTAACCTAGCAGGGTTTTTAAATATTCTCCATAAATGAACCGATTCAAAGCTCTACTTCTCTGAACTACTAATTAGACTCTTAAAATTTATTTAGGTCACATTGTTGTTACCAAACTATTTTAAGAATTTAGCATTTTGCTATAAACGTCAAGTACAATTTCTTTTAATTCTTATATCAAGAACTTAAGTTTTTATGTCTTAAATGACACATTTGCTTAAATGTTGATAATGTCTGACCGGCTAAGTGGTTAGTTAGCATAATTAGTGTGCTTTATGGACACTCGTTATCAAATTAATTAAAAGGTGTTAATTTAATTTTTATTTAAAATGAATCGAACTATTATGGATTTATTTTTAAAATTATTAACACTGTATCAGGGAGATCTTGCAATCAAATTGGAAGGGATGACACCAGCGTTTAAAAATCTGCCATTTTTTCTGATTCATTAAATGTGAACAATCGCTGCCAAACCAACTCAAAAAGCACGAATAAAATAAATAATCGTCATCGAAGCAAAGACAAAATAGTTAGTTTCTATTCTAGCAGACCGCTTTTTTAAGTTGACCAGAAACGATTAAAAGTCACTATGTCATTACCAGGGAAACCAGAAATATTCGATTATATTTTTTAACCTCTTCATCATTTTTTTGCATAAACATATTAGTCAATAGAGCATTTTTTTAATTAGCAGTGTATAGTCCACCTTTTGTGGCGTGTTTGGACACTTGGACACAAATAACTGTTAAGGGCAAAAATAACCTCACAAATGGCTGGAAAACACACACTTTGTTTCTTGTTTCTGTCTGCAAATAAGCAACACAAACGTGTTTTGTCAAACATTCATTTTTCATTTTTGTTTTTTTTTCAATGAATGCAGACGACGATAGTGCGGCGGGAATTTTTCTAGCCATTTGTTCGAAACGGAGAAGAAATATAAAAGCAAGAAAATAATTTTCAGTAAGGAGTGGTTTTAACCCATTTAAGCCCAAACAAAAACTACCGGACAAAAAATAAATTATTTTTTATTTTTAATCCAAATTTTCAATATTTTTAATCAGGCTTAAGTTCATCAAATTTAATTTTCATTAAATTATTTTTATGAAGAAAGGAGTGGTAGCGATCGAAACATGTTAAGGTAACCAGCCGCCTGGGTTCGAATCTCAGGTCAGTCAAGAATGAATGATTATCAATAACAATTTTAATTAATTTTCATGTTGTAAAATTCCTTTCTTTATCAAAATAATTTAATGAAAATTAAATTTGATGAACTTAAGCCTGATTAAAAATATTGAAAATTTGGATTAAAAACCATGAATAGTTCAACAAAATTATCAAAATACTAATTATTATTTTTTATTTAATTATTAAATTCATTACATATAAGCAAAAAATCAAAAAAAATTTTTTTTTTTTGAAATTAAAGAGGTATACCAAAATTGGCACAGTGGTCACTTAAAAAAAAAATTTGATGTTATAGAAATGTCTGAACTTTTAATTTATCGATTATGCAAACATAAATTGAATAATGCCAAAAACTGTCATAATAATGAAGTGTTCCCAAATTGGCACAGCGGGCGTAAATGGGTTAAGAACGAGCTGTTTTTGGGGCAAACAAAGCGGCTTAAAAATTTGGAATTTACGCCTGAAAATGATTTTAAATAATTCTTTTTCCACTTTTTTACTTTGCAAAGTTTTCACTGAAATGATAACATTTAGCACTACACACGACAAAAAGTTTGACAAATATCCACTATGTCTGCGAAATATTAAATCTTTTTAATATTTCTACAAACAGACTTCAAATGTTTGTCCAAATAGCAATGACGAATTACAAAAAACATTTATACACGTGTGTGGTTTTGAATCTTAACCTCATAACATAATTTTATTTTGGTTGTCCCAAAAAGGATCTCTAAAAAATGTGTCTGGAAATACTGTGGTGTAGGCTTAACCGACTTTAGTTTTTTACTTATTTATTGTATGCAAATATTATATAATTATTTTTAGTGCATATTTCCGGTGTCCCTGGTCATTACAGTTTAATTATATGATAGTTCTAAAATAGTTCACGTGTTGCTTTATTTATTGACAAGCAAAGATAAAAACTTGCACGCAATTATTTTACTAAGTAAATCTCTCCTACTTAAACCAGTGTTCGAAAATAAATTTCGTTTCTTAATGTTCGGTTCGGTAGATTTGTGGAAAGCACAAACGCTAATAGTGTTTGTGTAGAAAATCATAAAAAAAGTAACGTTTCCCTGTAAGTCATCTTTCGAACACAAAAATATTACTGTTTTTATCAAACTCAACAAAAGATGTTAACATTTAATTCCGTTCGGTTTTTTTTTTTTTGAAAATCCACAAACTTCAATTTTTTACAAAAAAAAAATACACACACGAAAAAATCATTATAGAACATTAAAATATAATGTTTGTCTACAGTATCACTACAATTGTTCTGTTTTTTGACGGTTCTTTCTTGAAAATAGTTACGAACGGTATTAAGGGTTGTGTATGTCTACACAATCACTAAAAAAAATAGATATCGTTCCTAGGTGTGTGAGCCGAACGTTAAATAATGTACTGTTTATTTTCGAACACTGATTTAAGCACTATAAATGGATTTTCATTTAATGCATTTTTATATCCATAAACATTTATCCAGAAATCAACTGTTGAGTTCTTTTTTAATAATTCATATGAATTTAGTTTCTGCCGCTGATGTTCCAAAGTTGTAATTTCTTCTACAGTGAAATCAATCATTTCTTCTTTAAAATGTTAGCTTAGTCTGGGATCACACTATGAAAGTTTTCTTTCAGAAAGTTTGGGTTTATTTGTGAGAGGGGAAAATAACATGCTTTTCTTCTCTCTTCTTTCACCCATAAACTCAGACTTTCTTAAAGAAAACTTTCATAGTGTGAACCCAGACTTAATTTGCATTTATTAGTATTCTCTGCACAAAAAAAGTTAGAATTTGTTAAATTTTGAAAATTGTTGGCAATCGTTGTCTAATAGGGCCCATACACAATACCATCATGATTGTACAATCAAGTGATTGTGCAATTAAGCTTGAAGCACACAACACACCAGCATGCTGGTACAAAATTAATTTTTTACCAAAAATTGTGTGGAAAAGGTTGTAATGAATAACAATCAAATTTGTGCTGCTGTTATTATTGCTATTATCCTAAAACAAAAACGAATAAGGATTAAACAAAAACGTGTTTTAATTTAAATTTTGTTTTAAATTTTGAATTTTTTGATGTTTATGCCTTGACGATTTAACATTTATGAGCTAACTTTACAGCACACGATACAATCATGCTGGTACAATCAAAAAAATATCAAACTATTTTTGATAAAGCACCATCAGCTGGTACAATCACACCACAAGCTCACACACGGTCCATCAGCTGGCACAATCACTTGATTGTACAATCATGATGGTATTGTGTATGGGCCCTATAAGTTGACATATTAATAGACCTATAAAATGCCAGCATGTAATTCGTTTTTAAAAGTTATGGTATCTCTTTTCGTTTCGAAAAATTTTTCAAAATCGTAATTGAGCTTAACATGAATAATCGATCAAGCTGTCCAAATTTTAAAACAATTTGATATGAAAGATCTTTTAAAAGATTGTACAGTCTCTATAGCAAAAGAGTAGGAATTTGTTTATGCATTCAACAAAAAAGTGTGGTAGATTTTCAAAAGAAGATTACTTGAATACTCTTAAATTAAATTATGCTAAAAAAAATGCTAAATATGTAGTTGAAAAATGCTAAAGAAAATGCTAACTGCTAAATGAAAAATTTGCAGCTAAATCAGACAAAAAAATGCTAAATCTAGCTGCAAAAATGCCAAAATGGCCACGCTGTGTTGTACCCAACAAACCAGAAATAACTTGTAACAAATCTTAAGCTGTAAATGACGTTGCTTGGTGAGCGAACTACCCAGCATACACAATTTATTTTTACAATAAAATTGTCAGAATTTCTACTCTTATTACATTTTCTATTTAATAAAATATGACGAATTAAACTTATTGCGTTGCTTTAAACAAATAAATGTATATAAAAAATAAGCTTTATATGACTAGAAATAATACCATATGGTCTTGTAGTCCATAATTTACAATAGGTTCCAGATAAAAGGGACTTCGGAAAAGTACTTTTAGCCACATAAAACTCTTAAAAATTGCACAACTGTATTGAAAAACGTTTACACATTAAAAATAAATAAAAAGAGGGGATTTTAAGACCACAATTACAGGCAATCGGGGTTTTTCGCTCAGATATCAGTAAGTCTTTTTTGGACCGATCTGGATGAATTTCAATAGTATAATTTAACGGAGCATATGTGAAAGAAATATATAAAAATCGAGTTCCCATCACTTCTGTGTTCTTTGAAAACCCATTTTAACAGACAGACGGACAGGTGAATATCTTTGGCCGGGCGCGAGAATTTTCTTCTCTAACCATACGTTTCCGGATGCAAGTAGTTACCCAGCAGGAATAAGAAAGAGTAAGGATGCCTTCTAGAAGGCCTCTGTACTCCTTCTTTTGGATAAGCAAGGCCTACTCTCTCCATTCCATACACATATCTTTTTTACACACGTTGTCATTGTGGGGTAGACCTCCGCTCTCGCTTCTTTAGCAGGTACAGAAGAATGGTAACGGGATCAAAAAAAATTATTATTTTGCTTTTGCTTCTACAAAAAAACAATACAAAAATGTAACTCCTTCTCTACTCTCTTCTCATAAAAGCGAGTGTGGAAGGTGTATCTTATCTTTTATACCAAAGAGCCGAGCCCTTCTATAAGGCATTCTTTAGCTGTTAGATAAGAATAGCAATTGAACCAAAAAAATTTTTAAGCAGGCCTTTAAAAAAGCCTGAAGTGAGAAGGTCTTCTGAGTTTTCCCGCTGGGTACTTGCAAGTAGTGTATACATATTATCAACGAAAAATCGAGGAAACTGCCGATTGGCTGAAAGTACAAAAATTGTGTTAATGTTGGTGAAAAAGTGTGAGTGTATTGAGTTTTTCAAACTTGCACTTGCATGTGGAAACGGGGGTAAGGTATAACAAACACCGCCTTCGCACACCAAAGCTTTTAAATTTGAACGGCTTTGTAACTGCTTTGGAAGATTAATTAAACAAATTATGAAAATAAAAATGGGGGGATTTTTCATTATTTTAAGGTGTTTTTTCTGGATGTAATTTTCAGTTTTATTTTTTGGACTATTTTTCGTTTATGTTGGGCGATTTTGCATTGAGCCATTTTGCCTACAGCTGGTCTTCTTTGCTTAACTTAATTATGTTCATACCATTTACTAAACATAAAGCGTTTTGTTAATGTAGCCATATTTTTGCTAAGCTAGAAAGCCCAAAAAAACAAAAAGCCAACTTGAATCGCTACATTTGTATAATTAATTTTAAACATGCTCCTGCTGGAATTATCGAATTACTTCATAAACAAAAGCTTAATAATTTTTTTCGAGCCTTAATTTTCAAACAATAGGGATACTTTAAGCTTTTGGAGCAAAACATTGGTCATCTCGAGACAAAAATATTGATGTATCAACTTTCAGATCCCACTATAAGTGCCAAAGATATAACGAAAAATTTAAAAAGGTGAGCCCTATGATCGGAAAAAAATTTTTTTCGAAGCATCTTTGCAGAAATACACTCAGCTCTCGTTTTATGCGGATTTTTTAATGCGGATTTAAATTTATGCGATTTTTAAATTAAAGATTTATTGTTAGAATTTTAACAGTTTTTGAAGTATTAAATTTTTTTAAGCTTTTTTACTGTTCTACAATTAAACCAAGTTTGCAGCACTGATATAATCGTTATTGTTTCTTTAATTTAGAGTTTTTTCTATGCAAAGCAAATACGTATGTATGAGTGTTTTCCAACTTCACATAATAAAAGTTTAACGATATGATAACTACGCCGAAGGCTAATTAGGTCGAAGTTCGAAAAATGTTCATTTAAACCCGTTTTTCCTGTCTTTTACGGTACAACATTGCAATAACCACATGTACGAGTGTAAAGAATTTGATTAACTTTTAAGCTAATAGGGTCCCACAATAAAACTTTTACAATATAATAAGGATGCAATAGGCTAATTTAGATTAAAAAATAAAAAAAATGAGGAATAGTTAGAAAAATTTTGATTTAAATTGGTTTTGCAAATGAAAATTTTTTTTTTTTTATTTAAAGATCAATCGATTTTCTACTCGAATCACTTATTAAATCATTTTTTTTGATAACAACAACACTTTACCCACCCCGTAACTCAACAAATAAATATCATTGAAAAAAATATTTTGCACACTTATTCGTATCTTCTAGAACTATACCCTGCAAATAATAGGACCAGTCCAAACACGCGTGTAAAGAGTAGTCCACAAGGGACCAGGACTAGTCCAAAAGTAACCCAAACGTATAGAAAAAACCTGGTCTATTTAACATTACGATGTCCTAGGAGAGGACCATAGAACCCACCTTTGGACCACTAAAGAGTAGTTTTACAACTACTCCATGGTATACTCAAGAGGATTAGTTTTGAAGTCGTTTAAAAACGAAAGCATGTCGTTAAAAAACGAAGACATGTCGTCTCACTACAAACACTTTTTAACAATGACATGGTCCATGCTTGCACTACATCAGACCAGCCCATGGAGTAGTCCATTTTATCAAAATGGATCAGGTGGTCCAATTTTATTTGCAGGGTAGTTATGCCAAATAAAAAGGAAATCCAACAAAATTTTTTTATTGGGTGTTCCGCTTCACAAATAATGCCCCGAATATATTTTTGTTGATTTTTTTATGCGGTTTTTTTAATACAAATTTGAATTTATGCAGTTTATCAGAATTTTGGAACGGATTATTAGTTTTTATCTGAAGCTAGAGTATCGTTTTATGCGAATTCCATTTATGCTATTTTTTTATACCCACCACCACAATTAGTTTTGAAGAGGGTATATTAAGTTTGGCATTCCGTGTGAAACTTTTTTATTATTCATCTCAGACCCCATAAAGTATATATATTCTGGGTCCTTGAGCAATTCTAAGTTGATTTAGCCATGTCCGTCTGTCTGTCCGTCTCTCCGTCTGTTCGTCTCTCCGTCTGTCCGTCTGTTTAAAACACGCTCACTTTCGAACAACACAAAAGAAATGAACAAACTTGGTACCAAATTGCTTGTAGTTTGATATCAAATGTTTACTTTCAAATTATTATCAATTTGAATTTAAATGTTAAATCAAACAATTGAAAAACAATTTAAGAATTGTGTTTGATGTCAAATGATAAATGCATTTCATATCAAAGGCTTGACTTCGTGTTTGTTGGGTAACTTGGATATAAATTTTAACCTCATGACAAAATTATGAACATATTTTAAGGTCTACAAAAGCCCTTAATGTCCTTAATATGGATCACTTAATACTTCCATAAACCTCATTAGAATAATAAGTCGTTGTCATATGATTAAGCTTGCTAGACTTTACTTTCTTAAATGTTTATAGATACACATGTATGTATGTATATCGATGTAAACAATTTAAATAAGCGAAGCCAAACGGCAAATCCCAGACTTTTTACGAAATTTAAAAAAAAAATTTCTTTTATTTACGAGTTGTCAAATATTAAATAAACGTAAATTGCTTAACTTTCTTAATAAAAACTAATCTTTTGAAGTTGTAGTTAAAACATAAAATAAAATATCAACAAATCAATTTATTTTTACAGATACACGTTAAAGTGCCTCAAGTCAATCTTCTAAAATTTGCTTTCTACACAAAAACAAATATTTTTATTATAGACAAGTCTAAAGTGCCTCAAGTCAATCTGATAAAATTTGTTATAAAAAAAAAAAATAACCAGTTAGTTTCGCATTTCTCAACAAGAAATTCAAAATTTCATAAAAATTTTCCTTGAACCATCAATTTGGTGACTTTTGTATAGATGTTGGGAATGTCAGTTAATTGAAAATGATTAATTTAAGTTTTAAATAATTTCAGGATATATTTACATATCGTTAGCTAAAATGCTTGACTTAACTAAAAAAAATTCCAAGTCGAGTTTTTGATTGATTATTATGAATGCTATAAAACTACATGTCTTGACAAAATTTTTCACTCATGCGATCAAAAATTGCGTTTTTATTAACAAAAAACAAAGGGGCGTAACTACAAGTTTTTTTTGTTTGAAGTATGCAAAACGACGTAATTACACATTTTTTTTCTAAGAAAATATAATAAAATGGGTTTCTTTGAAAATTGGTTGAAGAATTTTTTTGCTTCTCCTGTAAAATTATATTTTTGTTAGTTACGTCTTTTTGCATTTTAGCTAACGATATACACTATTGAAACTTATATCTTAAAATTTTTATTTTTATTAAAAATTTGGATTAAAAACCATAAATAGTTCAACAAAATAACCACAATACTAATTATTTTTAAAAACTTTAGAACTTTTTTGATTTTACTGACCTTAATTTTTTAGATTTCTTTAATGGTTCATGATTATTATGGCCAAAGCGAACCGCAGCGTTGAATACCTTGCGACGTTGAAAATTTTAAAACGGTACATAAATTTTTGTAGAAAGCAACAACAAAATTACAAAATATTTATGACTTTGTTTTTGCTTTCAATGCAATTGTTTGGCGTTGCACTGCATTTTACATGGTTAGGGCCTAAGTTTTTTATACTTACTTTAAGTGCGAGCCGTACTCAAAAATGTAAGTACGAATTACATAAAAACGTACTCAAAACAATCCTAAATGGGATAACTTCCGAAAATCAATCCCGGAATTTCTTAAATCAAGTAAAAAAGGTTGAACTTTTCGTGGTGCCACTCTGAGAGTAAAATTGCAAAGAGAGAGTTTTAATCTCATATAATTTATTAGTCTCATCCAGTGATGGAAAATTCAGTACTATGGTACTATTTTCAGTACTTTTTCCTTTCAAAAATACCACGGTACCCCCACGTCCGTATAAGTACTCTTTTTGTTATGCTTCTTCTTTAGAAACTTAGCGTTGATTTTTTTTAACATTGAGTCGTCAACAAAAAGTACTAACTCCGACTCCAACCGCTGAAATTCCAACTCCGATTCCTAATCTTACCTTAATGCTAAAAGTAGACTGGTCCTTATCTGACTTTAAACTCTTTTTTTAATGCAGTACCTATTAAATGGTTGAATATAGCAAAAAAAAAGGATTCAGTAAAAGTTTCGAATCAATATTTTTAATATTGCATCGCAAATTTCGAAGTATTTTTATTTTAGAAATTATTAGAATATTTTTTTTAATTTTTTATGCCGAAAAATCCGGTACAAAAACCTTAACTCCGACTCTACAGCTTCGATTCCACAGCCTTGTTTACAACATTGCCTACACAAAATTTATTATTATCAAAAGGTTATGGCAACACTGCTTGTTGGTTTATTTTAATTTTAGATATCCTCATCAGAATTCTGGTGTTGAAATTTATCTCGGTCCATTAATGGCTGAGATATGAGCAAAAAAAATTTTTTAAGAAAGTACCAAAATATTGAAAAAGTACTATTTTGCTTGGTGGTCAGTACCATCTTAATATTTAAATTTTCCATCACTGGCTCATCTCTCAGCATTGCACTCTTTTATGCGTGCACCACACAAGTTTGAAGAAAACAATTTGCTTGTTGTGTGTAGAAACAACAAAAACAACAGAACAAAAAGAAAAACACATATTATTTTCATGTTAAAAAGTAAAATTGAACTCTTGCTTCTCATTAAGTTTAAGATTTTTAAAGTAAAAACCATATCGGGCATGATGCTGGTGTTTTATCATTCTGTAAGGTGTTAAACGGGTAAGTAAATCAATCATAATAAAATTCTTCTTCTAATTTTACTTTTAGTTTATTTAAAGTGCGAATTCCGGATTAAATCAATTTTTTAATACTTGAATCACGCGCATTTTGAGATTGGTTCAATCTTAGTTTTACTTAAATCAATCTCATTTTCGGATTGTTGCAAGTACGAATTCGGGATTGAATAGGGAAAAGTTAAGTATTTCGCGATTGAAAATCCGTAGTTGAATCAATCATACTGTACTTGATTCAAGAAAATCCATACTGACCGTACTATTACTACCGCTTGGGATTGTTTTGAGTACGGATGGATTGATTTTTCTTTTGAGTGCATTTACATTTAACTCAATGCTGCCAGATAAATTTATGAGAAAATCGTCAGTTTCCTTAAAAAAAATAAAAAAATCGTCTTTATCGTTTCGAAAAATCGTCAAAAAATCGGACAACTTAAAATTTAGTCATTAATACGATTTCCGTATGACGTGCTAAATTCCCAATTTTTCATATTTGATAAAAACACTGAACTGTAGGGTTGCCATACGTACTGTTTTTAGCAGTACATGTACTGATTTTTTGCAATTGTACTGTTTTATGCATAACTCCTAAAACAGTACGCAAATGTACTGTTTTTTACACTTGGTTCAGTTTTTTGTACTTTTTTTTTTGTTAAGTCTAGAAAAAACCAAGATATTAAAAAAACCCTGCTAAAGTCATATTTTTATAATATCCTAATATTTAAAAGTACATAGCTTAAAAAAATTTTGTTGTGTTCTAAACAAAAAAGTTCTAAAACAATAAGAGTTTTTACGCTGTGGTCATTCTCATAAATACACAGTAGAAACCTAAATTATAATGGGTGGGTTGCAGCAGTAGTATATTTTCATGTTGTTATTTTTAAGACATTGGAATTTATGGCTACCCCTTCCAATAGTATTTAAATGTCCACACCTGAGAAAGACAAAAGCAAAATCAATTTTTTTTAAATACTATATAAAAAGTTATTTCAACGCAATTATCTTTAATTTTGAGATCTTTTTTAATTTTTGGGCATATTCTGGAAATCGAAATCACGTGAAATTGATAATGAACAAATTTGGAAAATTCTCCGAGTTCAAAATTTATAAAAATACCAAATACTGTTGAGGACCACTTTCCTTGACCTAAACTACTTTTGAAATAAGAAAAAGATAAGTTAATTTTTACAAAAATTTTATTGAAAATATTCATCGTTTTCAATTGCACTTGATTGTTTTACAGACAGAAATTTTTGTTTTGAATTTAATTGAAACTTGTTTTTTACTATTTTCAGATTTTGTAAAATAAAAATAAACCAAATTATGTTTTTTGGATTTTATAGATTAATGGCCAATTTCACCAAGTTCAGGTATAATTAACTATTATAAATGTCAAAAACCTATTGTTATAGTAATAGTTAATTATAGCTGAACTTTTTAAAATTGTCCGTAAATAATTTAAAAATTGTTTGAAATTGGAAAATTAATTTAGGAAGCAAATATTTTCTCAAATTCTATATGATTTGTGCAATTATGTGTGTGGTGAAAATTGCTTAAAATACGAATATGTTTTGAAAATCGCTGAGTTAATTGGTTTAAGCCAAGTTATGCTTTTCTCCTTTCTTATATGGCTGAAAGCAATGTAATGATATTTCTGACCAATTGCTTGTTTGTGGTGTTTTCGTTTTAAGCGCAAATGAAGTAATTTCGTATACTTATGAAATGCCATAAAATGGAAATCATTCCTTTGACGTTACACAATTTAAGTGTATTTCTTAATATAATTGTTGATGAATATTCAATCAAAAGTTTAAAATATTTACCCCAAATTTCACCAAGTTCAGTTAAAACTAACATTTACTTTAACTTCCAGTTAACAATATGTTTTGACAGCTATAACTGATAGTTAATTATAACTGAACTTGGTGAAATTGGGGGTTAATAATTTAAATAAATAGTTATGTTTTCGTCAAAAAAATGTACTGTTTTTTCTTGATTGTACTATTTTTGAATTCAATGTACTGTTTTTCCGAATTTAAAATCTGGCTACCCTACTGAACTGTATTGTTGAGGGTTATTAAAATTTAGTTGTTTTTAAACAATTTTTGTTCGATTTTTATAAAAAAAAAAAAAAATATTCAAACAAAAACATAATTACTTCATACCTAGCTAGCATTTTCAATTTTTGATAGTCGATGACCGCATTTTTTAATCGTAGAAGATTTCTCACAAGGGAAAAACTGTACCACGAGTGAGATTCTTTCATAGCACAGCGAAAGACGCTTCTTTAATCGTTGTGGGAATCGATCGAGAGGTGGGCAAAGATAACAGTGCGTCACAAATTTCCAGCAAAGTCATGACCAAATGAATCTGACACCTTATCTTGATGTAAAATTGTCCGCTTAATCCGAATATGAAAAAAAGAGCAAAATTGCAAAAAATCATCAAATTTATAATGAAGTTTGAAATTTTGTCCACTATAACTCTGCAATTTATTGACTCATCTTCACAAACGACCCATGGTTATTTTAGAATTTGTATAGCCTTTCACGAAAAAGAAAGAAATACATAAACTTTTGAATCTTTTTTGCATAAAGTGTAATCTAGCGAGACTTTCATGTCAAGAATCGTATGAGACTCATGTAGATATTCTCTTACAATTCGTGAAATGCTTGCCGTATAATTGTTGAAAATATGATTTATACAGAGAGCCGAAAAAGGTTCATTCGATGATGGTTTGACGAAAGATAAACAAGGCGTAACATTGTTGTTCTGAAAATAGTCAATAGATTTTCTTAAGACTTGCACGAGTTTTCTAGTTTTTGAATAGAGCGGCTTGAACGCTTTGCAATTGGAAAACCCGATTAAGACAGCTCGTTTTGTAGTGAAGTTTGCCGCTATTGTTAATTAATAATGGCAATTAAGCTATTTTTTGGTCAATCTAGCGTTTTTATCTCTAGTTTTATTTATAATTTGTGGGTTTTATTAAAAAAGAAAGATATCACGTAAAAGCTAAGCGAAAGAAAACGTTCCGCCTTCCGCTCTTATTAAGGTACGGCTGTTAAACATTCCAAGATTAAAAAACGAAATTGTCAGAAAATGTTATGTTTTATTCAGACTTTAGAGACTGAAAAAATCGTCACTTTTTAGACAAAAACTAGCAAATCGGCACTTTGCTAATTTCGGAACAAAAGATCGTCAAAATGACGATAAATCGTCAAATCTGGCAGCCCTGATTTAACTATATTAACTACTTCAAAAGTATCGCATTATTTTTATACATATATGTATCCGAAAAGTATTTTTATTATATACATACATATAATTATTCCCGTCATTCCAAAATATAGCATAGACTATTACATATGAGGGGCTTAAAGCACAAGGGGTTCAAGTGACTTATTTTGAAATAATGAGACAGAAGCGGTTGTTTCGCTTGTGCTCCAAGCGAAGCAGCTATTTTAATGTCAAGTGCTTGAATTGTTCACTATATCTAGCGTCCGGATGAGAATCCTACATTCACCTCTTGTGCTCTGAACAACTTCTCCGAACTATACCTATAATTCCATATGTAAACCAAATTTTAGAAAAAGGCACTTAAACCCCTTGTGCTCTAAGCCCCTCATATGCATTCCATTGGGATCTGTTACAAGCTATTAGTTTTATTTCGCTCCAGGATATTCTTGTAGTTGTTACTTCAGAATCCAACTGTCTTCTCCACGTGTGGATGGGTCTTCCTCTTCTTCTAGTATCCTGTGGTTTCAAACGAATGGCTGCCCGTGTTAGGTCATCTGCAGGTATTTCGGTGCGCAGTGAAAAAATCTCCTCCGACATTTCAAGTCTCACATCCATACAATAGGGTAGACTTTGCTCGAGTTGAGTAAGGAAATTTTTTCCGGATACATGGAAAGCTTTCCATACAGCACGCAGAAGACCAATGCTGCCGAGATAGCAGAAGCTGTTAAAATCCTCAAGCACGATGCCGTTCCTAAAAGTAATTAGTTATAAAAAGTACAAAAATTAAAAAATTTTGCAAAATTGTCCAAAATCTCTTTTGATTAAAAACAAATATTTCGTTTTTTTAATAACTTTTGTAAGCCGTTACGTGTAAGTGATTATTTCATTCATTATAATAATGACTTATATATATACATAATACATACGTTATAAAAAGTAGCTTTGTAATTGCTGCTACGTAATGCAAATAATAGCGAAGAAAGCTACTTAACCCTACGCGGTTACTCTTCGTCGAATAGACGAAGCTCATTTAAATTTTATCTTATTAATTTTTTATGTGTATTCAAATTACGCTCTTTTTTTCAATAACGTGAGCTGATGACGAAAGCTTTAAAAAAATAATTAATTTTAAAACACAAAAAAGTGCTAAAATTCGTATCAAATTTTGAGATAGATGAAAAACTTTTATTTTTTAATAAAATGCTTAACTAAAGAGCTTTTGATAATATTTTACTTTAAAAATTGTTCTGCTAGAACTTTTTTTAAAACTTCGTCGATTTGACGAAGAGTAACTTTAATGTACCAAAATGAAGAGTAACCTTTCAGGGTTAATAATGAGTGAAAGAACCTATTAATTTTGAAAAGGTAAGCGAAGTTTTTACTGGTTAGCTTACTACCAACTTGCCTACCGGTGCACACTAGTTTGAAAGAATAAAAATTCTATTTTCATAATAGAATTAAATATTTCAGAATGGATCACTACGCAGTTTGATTTTTCTAAAACTTAATTGCTTGCCTAATTATTTATGCTGTACTTTTAGAAGTACTAATTAACATATGAATTCATTATTTTAAAATGAAAGTTTAATTTCATGGTATTGGTCAATAACTGGACCACCTCCCTTTACACTCTACGGAAATTATATATATTCCAAAGTTAGAATGAATGTCTGCATATGACGCACAGAGGGTTGAAGTGACTAACTGCCTGTTTTTAGAAAACATAAGCAAGTGAGTGAGTGAGAAATTATATTGAAAACAAAAACAAATTTTCGTTTTTTATTGTTGTTTTCAATATAATTTCTCACTCACTCACTTGCTTACGTTTTCTAAAAACAGGCAGTAAAAGTGAAGATTTACTGCCCGTTTTAATTAAATGAAAACAAGTGAGTGAGTGAGTGAGTGAGTGAGTGAGTGAGTGAGTGAGTGAGAAATTATATTGAAAACAAAAACAAATTTTCGTTTTTGATTGTTGTTTTCAATATAATTTCTCACTCGATCACTTGTTTTCATTTTCTAAAAACAGGCAGTTATTCAAAATCTGAACGTTATCATTCACAGTCATGTTTGGTACTTAGTGAAAGTAAATAAAAATTCTGCTTTGAGTAACTTTTGTAAATTTTGCATGCCATTGATCAAATTAAAAATTGAGAGATTTCGAGTGCTAATATGTTTTTATTTATTCTTCTAAAACAGTGATAGCCACTCCATAGCCTCGCGAGGCAGTCAATAATCGTATTTTTTCACACAGACACGGTCGGCCATTCACATGTATACGACAACTTGGCTCGTTTCAAAACATCAAACTATCATCAGTCTGTGCGACCGCACACAAGCACATAATATCTTTGTGTGCGTGCGTTCGGGACTTGGTTAGTTCGGGGCTTGGTTATCACTGTTCTAAAAGTAAAAATATTATAATGGTACCATCAACTTCAGGTATTTGAATATATAATTTTTGCTTTAATAAATGTTTTTTTTAAGTGCTACATAATTGTGGGGTTTTCGATAAATACATTGAGTTTCAAAAATTTCCGGGCAAGATCAAGCGAGTTTTATTGATTGCTCTTCTAATATGAGATGTCAGCTTCTATATATGTATGTACATAAGTATGTATATAAAACGAAAATATTGCGGATTTACTGGGTTTTTCTACTAATTTGAATTATTGTCAAAAAAAATCTGGTTGCTAAAAACTTATGCTAAAATTATGCAAACAAAAAATTAACTTGTTTGTTTTTAATTCTCCTTTATATTTATTTTCGTTATTAAAGTTATTGTTTTTTATTAGTTTGACTTCTATTAGAGATGGGTGCGTGAGTTAATTTTGAATCATACACACTTGCGAAAAAGAGTTCTGTTTTATTTACAACAAATACAAGTTTTCGCATATGTTCATGTTAAATAGCGTAAGTTCACTCACGAGCATGAAATTATCCCGAAAACACTTATGTGCTGTTGTCATAATACATACAAGTGATGGAACGTGTAGTACAATTTATATGAGTCCCAAAATTTGATGTCGGATTAAAATGTCGCTACAGAATAAAATGAAGCCATAGATAAGCTATAAATAACGATATATAATAAGTAGGGATGCGATTTCTATGCAAATGCATGTTTTTTGTCAATTGTCTAAGAACGGTGTCGACCAATTACACTGGTTGACAAATTTTTTACTTTTTGCCATAAACTCAAAAATTAGATGTTTTCTAAGATAAATCGGGGCTGCTGATCGCGAAAATCGTGCTTTTCTGCAGTTGATTTAGGTATTTCGAAAAGTCTCTAGAACTGTTTAACTGAATTGTACAAGATTAAACATTTTGCTTAGATATATCTTTTCTCTTTCAGAACATGTTCAAACTGTGTCGATCGGATAAAGATTTACTTAGGTTACAGGACTTTAAACTTAAAAAAAAGTGATTTTTTATGTTTTTCAAAATTCACCATTTTAATTCGCTCCATTAAACAGAGTAAGCGTAAAATTGTTATCGTCAGACAAAGAATTAAAAAATAACGGCGTATTTAGTGAAAACATCCGAATTAGAATTTTCATAAAAATAAATTTTTTAAGAATGCTACTATTATACTGCGGAACAGCAAGTTTGCGGTCTGGAATTTGACTACAAATTTTTAATGATTTCTCTATCAGCTCTAGTTTGCGAGATATACCGTTGTGTCCAAAATTAAGGCACTTTCACCACATATCGCTCATTTGCTGCAAGACCGGCATAATTCAAAAAAATCCACTTCGAGATAAACGCATTTAAAGTTTTTGATATGCACTAACTACTTAGAAAAAAAGAAGACACATTCTCTTCAAACTGGGAAAGTAAAAAAAATTTATAAAGATGAATTTAATACGCAATATAAAGAAAAATAAAGCGAAAATTCTGCATCTCTAACTCCAAAATTTCATTTTTTAGTTATGCCGGTCTTGCAGCAAATGAGCGATATATTGGAATAACTTAAAAACGGTTGACCATATTCATTAAAAAAAACCAAAACTCGTCAACAATATTATCTCTAAGTCGTGCTTACATTGTTTTTAAATTTGCTCTGAAGTTTCTGAGATAAACCAGAATTTTTGAAGAGGTTAATTTTTTTTTATGGCATGGTGTTATCTTTCCGAAACATTAAATTTGCGTTAAAATGGCATCGATTTGTTTTTGCATATTGTTGCATATTTTGGTGAAAATTCATATTTTTGCATAATTAGGTTTTAAAAGCATATTTTTGCATATTTTGACATTTTGGAGTGATTTTTTTTTTAATTTCCATTTTATAAAAAATGTTTATATACAAAAAAAATTTTTAAAATCGATAAATAAATTCTTTTGGAGCTCTGCTTTAAAAACAAAATTTTCAAGATTTCGACAAAAGATTCTTCTATTTTAAATCGAAGCAGGGTTAATACTTTCAATGGGCTTAACATATTTTTTCCAAAACTTTTACAAGTTACTTGCTTCGCACATGGTCCAATTCGATTATATTGCAATTTTGAAAAAAAAAAAAAGTATCCCTTGATTACCCCTTCCACCGCAGCCGGTAGTAACAAGATGGGGGCGGGGCTAGATGCTTCAGAATTCTATACAAAAAACTTTGAGTAATTTAAGAATGTTAGAAGAGCTTGTTGATACCGATGATTATGCAATTAAGAAGTAAAAGAAATATTAAATTTAAATAACATCAGAAGTCAATTAGCATTTGTATTTTCCAATTACGGATAAATTGGTGAAACAATAACTAATTAGGACGGATTTAGTTCACTTAATACACAAGTTAAATTAATTAATATTGCAGATAGTAAAATTAACCTTGTGGTAGGTACTGATATACATACATTTACTGCGATATTCATAATCAATAATTTAAGTACATTTAAAAAGTATTTTAAAACAAAATGTTCTAACAAATGTTAAAGATTTTGAATTTAAATAAACTTTTTTTATATTTATCATTCCCGAAAAAATCACTGGATTTCAGAACTCGTTATTTTCATCTTGGCGTCTCTCTAATATGTATGTATGTACATTAGAGCGGATCGATAAAGCAATCGATATTGTGCCATTGATTTTTCGATACTTTTTGGCATGAGGAAAAAAATTATCCATGATTTCACCAGCGTACAATTTTACCTTGGATAGGATATATTTTAAAAATTCGAATTTTTTTAACTTACCTACTAAAAAAAACCATAAACATTTGTTATTTTTTTTTAGCTTTCAATGTAATTCTTGCCGTTGCGTTGCTTTTTACACAATCAAAAAATCATTAGTAATACTGCACGTATGATTACTATTGTATTACGTAATACGTATACAAAATAAATAATAGCACGAAACTTAATAATGATGTTCATGAAGCATTCATTATAATTTTTTATGCGTTTCGTTCGTATCCAGTACGATGAATACTCGATATTTAAGAGTCGAGAGAGATAAAGTTATTTTGTTCACTTCCACCAGAGCATATGAACATTAACAAATGTGAAACAAAACAATCACTGAATAAATTTAAATTAAGTTTAAAACAATCAGAATAATTACGGTTGCCGTTGTCGTAAAAGACTGTGTCGTTTTTTGTAATAGATTAAAGTAACACCCAACCTATGTTCTTAAATCTACTACCCGTTTACGACTGTGTCTGGGGGCAAACAGAGTAAAAATTCATACTCTTTATAATTTATATAAACACGTTTTTTAAATATGTATATTTGAAATCAGTGTTCGAAAATAAACAGAACATTATTTAGTGATCGGCTTACACACCCAGGAACGATATCTATTTTTTAAGTGTTTGTGTAGACGAACACAACCCTTAATACCATTCGTAACTATTTTCAAGATAGAGCCGAACATTATATCGAGTTCTGTTCTTCGTTAAAAAAAAAAACAGTACAATTGTAGTGATACGGTAGACAAACATTATATTTTAATGCTCTATAATGTTTCTTTTTTACATTGATAAAGAAATGAACAAGCAAAGAATGTTAGCAACGACCGCAGCACGAACAGCTTGTGTGTGTATTGTGTAAAATTATTTTTTTTAGCTTTAAGTTTTATTTTTTTTTTTCGTATGTGTATTTTGTTTTTGTAAAAAAAAAAGGTTTATTTTTTTTAACCAGCCAAAATGGCGCTACGCACAACAGAAATAAACGAACATTAATGAGCTGAACCGAACACAATGAAGTTTGTGATTTTTTAAAAAGACGAAACGGAATAACATATATGGGTAAAGTGTTGAACGTGACAGTCGTTTGTATGATACAAAAGAGTAAAAAATTAATTTTTAAAAGTTTATTAAAAACAATATGTGTATTAGGGTAAGCACTTTTTGCGAATATCAAATTCTTTATCGCATAGCCGTATAGACCATGAAAAAATATTAAGAAATGATGTATACTTTTTCGCGATCGTGAAGAAAGTTTCCGCATCAAACGCGATGAAGTTTTCAATTCAATTTTTCTCCTTAAAATGTTATGATACTTGCTATTTTAAGTATTTGATTATTTTAGGATGAAACAACAAATGCGAGAAAGAACAAGAAATACAATTTGATAAACAACCCCTTTTTTCTGATTGACATTTATCATGTTTATTTTTTTCTTTGACTAAAACAAAAAAAAATTTGAAAGCTTGGGCAGATGAAACTATTTTGTTTTTGATAAGTGAAATTTGTTTGTATATAAAAAAAATTTTTTGTGATTCCAAAATAAAATGTAAACAAAACAAACAATATTGCCCACGTTTTTTTCCCACAAAACCCATTCAAAAAAGCTAAAAATCGCAACAAAAAAAAGTTAAAACCACTACTTTCGATCAAAAACTATAAAATTGGCAACATTGCTAACAATTAATCTGGAAATGTCCATTTTAAGCAAAAAATTTTTATATTTTTTTGACAGTCTTAGATTATTTTTCGATAACACATGTATATTTGTTTGACATTTCAAGATTTTTTATGATATAATCATACTCTTTACACTTAGTCAGTTTTCCTTTGCAAAGAACTTCAGCCACAATTTGTATGAAATTGTTACTGACGTTTAAAATAATTTTATTTAGTTTTGAATGAAAATTTTAACAAAATGTTTACAAAAATAAAAATAAATGCATAATATTGTTGTGGCTAAAATTTGCAAACGGTTTCTTGATGCAAAATGTGTGTAGTTACAATAGAAATTGTTGCTCTATTATGAACATCAAATGAAAATGTTTTTTTGATTGTGAACGTAGCTTTAATTACAAAATTTTAAATATTTTCTAATAATTTCATATAACTTTTTGCAACTTCTGAAAATATCAAATTCTTCATCGCATAGCCGTATAGACCGTGAAAGAATATTAAGAAATGATGTATTACTTTTTCGCGATCCTGAAGAAAGTTTCCGCACCAAACGCGATAAAGTTTTGAATTTCAATTTGTCTCCTTACTATACAAAATCATCATATATATTATTTCTAAAGCACTTTTTTTTGTCGGTTGCAAATATCTCCCATACCACCGCATCAAATTTAATGAATGATATCTCATTTGAAAGCTTATTTCTAACACTAATGACGAAAAATAATTAGAAATTGAAAAATTAATATTTTCATTGATAAAAATTATATTTTAAAATGTATTGAAGTTACTAAAATTTCTATTAACTATTTTCATTTTATGTTACAAAAATGACAACACAGAAAAAAATATCTCAAGAAAATTTTTAACAACACAGTTTGTTAAAAATATAATTTTTGTTCAACAAACTTTGTGTTTGATTCAATGAAAAAATTTACCAAATATACACTTTACAAAATAGCACTCAATAAAACATATTTAATAATGAAATATTTAAATATTTCTTGATATTCAATAAAACAAATATTCGAATCAACGTTAAAACAGTATTTTTACAACTCTTGTTTATTTTATAACAGGTCATAATTCTCATTCGCTTAACAGTTTTATTTGGTTAAATATCTTTAGTTTTGTCAAAGTCTTTAGAAAAAGGTTTCCTGATGATCTGGCTTAAGCAACCAGCGAAACGCACATAGGAACTAGCTTATCCCCCCATAATAAATTTTTGTGTATTTATTTATAATGGAAAAAAATTGACAATTAAGCACGTCACCATTAATAAATAAAGATTCGATAAACATTTTATTTGATTTATTCAACATTTCCAACAATTTATTTTAACAAATCACGCAAACATTTTGTTGAAAAAAATTATTTTGGCCAACAACTTTTTTTATTGATTCAATAAACTTGGTTGTTGACTAAAAATTCAATAACTATACCTACAAACTTTTTTATCAATAATGCAAAAATCGTCATAGCAGAAAATTCAAAAATTTTTTTTATCAAATATGCGATTTTCGTATTCAAATATGAAAATTATTTTTTTCTGTGAACTAACGGTGCGAAATATTCGCACGGGTCATCTAGTTAACATTTAATTACAAAATTTTAAGTATTTTCTAATATTTTCTTGGTGGGATGAAGAAATTTTGTCCAAAAAAAGTCATTAACCTAATTAAAAAAACTCAACAAAAAGGTTAAATAACATATATAAGATCAGTTCAATACACATTAATCTTTTTAAATAAGCAATTTATGATTTCCTTGTGAGGCAAATTTAGACAGTACAGTCTATCTTCTGCCATTATTGATCTGAGCCATGTTTTTATTCGACGAAGGGTAGAAAATGACCTCCCGCTCGTAGCTTTACTGACGAGCATTGAAACGAAAATTTTAAATATTTTTCTTAGATTTGGGTAGATATCTTCATCACAGTTTATTAAAGCATCTACAACGTTATCTGATAAATCAGGCTCAAGTTAAGATCTTAGTAGGTGTTTATCTCCACAACTAGCTCAACAGCTAGTTGTGGTTTTAACAGTTTTGTATCTGTATATGACTTGATTACACTTTGAGGTAGAAGTTTAGGTATCTTCAATACATTTAGGATATCTATAGGGAAAGGTGTTTTGAGATCTTCTAAATAAATTTAATAAGAGCAATGTAACCTAAAACTCGGTAGTAATCTTCAACATTTTGGATGTGATTATTTCGTTCAAATCTTGTCTTTTCGATAGGAACCTCGATTTGAACGCAAATAACTTTAACTTTTTCAAAAATCGCTTTAAATTGTTCTTCGGCTTTATTTCTTTTTTCTTCACATGATAAAAATTTTGATAAGGCTTGATCCTTTTTGAAGATCTATATCTTGCTTTTGTAAAATGATACTAAGTGGCTGTGTTACAATAGGTATTACACTTAATGCGGAACATACGCAAATAAATTTAAAAGTACTAAGTGAGTTCCTTAATATAAGATAGAGATACTACCTTTCCACTCAGATATTTTTTTCAAAGCTTCTTCTATATGATGTACACTTGTTGCAAACAGTGTTACCGTCGGATATTTTAAAAAAGTACCAAAAAAAGGGGATATCTACAAAAAAGTGGCACCAAAAAGAGGATTTAAAAAAATTTATTTTTATTTTTAAAATTAAAATCAGTACACCACATTATGTATTTTTTACGTTTTTTTTTCTATTTACTATAATTTTTAATGGTATAAAAAGATAACAAAAAACATTGTATAATAATTACATATATACACTAAAAAACAATTGGTCGTATTACAATAGACATACATACTTACTTACAAATGGCTTATTTGTTGTAAAAACTAAAATAAATATTTTGTAAATATTTCTCTCGATAAGTAATTTTTATAAAATATTTACTTTAATGTTTTGGTAATTCAAAAACGGTAAACTTGTTTTCTGCCAAACATGTTTTTGGATTATGACATTGTTGCAGCAAATAGAAGATATTTATGTAATGTTTTTTATATATTTATTTTTGAAATTTATTTGCCCATTCCACCAGATTGTTATGTTTTTTGAAATGCTTTGGCCAAATATGAGCACAGTTTTCTCCCATCACGTCACATTTATCAGATACACCAATTACTGTAATTCGGGAAGATGATTTGTACTAGAGTTGTCATTTATTCGCCTTTCAACTTTGTTCGAATAATTCAAATAATTTTTTTTGTTCGTTCGATCGAACGATTAAATCTAAAAAATTATTCGATTAATCGAAGAGAATAACGAATAAAAAATATTATTATTACAAAAAATTTAGATTTTTTAAATTGATACCATTCCGTTCTATTCATCTACAACTATCTTCTTTATTTTTATAATTGCTTGTCAAATATTTGTTTAATAAGAACATAAAATACATTTTTGAAATACTATGAGTACTTAACACGCTTTTCGCTTACTAAACATTGAGATTAATCACAATCAGGGCTATGGCTACAATTTCAAACCAAATTCAACCATGGAAAGGTACACAATTGAGCAGCGCGTTATGTTTGTTGAAGACTTTTAAGAAAATGAGCGTTCAAATCCAAACGCATTTCGGGCACTTCGTGGTTTTATTGGTCAGCATAATCGACTAATTGTGTCCACAATCGGGAGAATTGTGCGTTTATTTCAACAAACTGGGTCTGTAGGAAATTTTAAAACAGCTGTGCATGCAGCTCGTTGATGGGCTGGTGGCATCATCGGGCCGCATTTCTTCGACAATGGTGTTCGATATCACGACATGATTACGGACTTCTTGTAGCCAGAAATTGAGAATATGAACATGGAAGATATGTGGTTCCAACTCTTTTGCGCTCTTTTAGCTCTTTTGCGCGAGAAATACAATGGTCGTGTTAAAAGAAAAATTGTACGTCAATATGGCAAGAACAATTCAAGAGCTTAATGATAAGATAATTCAGCACATTAACGATATAGAACCTTCATTTTGTCTCAGAATCATTGAAAATATGGGCCATCGGAAAGAGGTATGCCACTGTAGCCGTGGCGAGTATTTGGCCGATATTTTGTTTTGAAACATAGTTGTCATAGATCTTTCTATAACAATAAAACATATTCTCTGAAAAATTTATGTTTTATTTACAATTAACATCGTGCGTTTTGGTTGGACCTCCCTTTATAAAATCATTAAAAACGTATCAGAATCAAATTCTAAGCTTTTATTTATTTTTTAATAAAAAAAATTGTTCGATTAATCGACATTAATTAATCGATTTATTCGTTATTCGATAATCGCCATTTTAAAATTAATCGAACAAGAGTTTGGTTTTGTTTGATCGATTAATCGAATTATTCTTAATCGGCTGACAACTCTAATTTGTACCACAATTAATAACAAAATCCATAGTTTTATTATTTTATTCTACAGTCAATCTAATTACAAAAGTTGTAGGCCCAGGCCCACGATGTCGACAAGAACATTTCTTTCGTATATTTGTATTGAAAACAAAAACAAATTTTAGTTTTTTTTAAATATGCGAAAATGTTATGGTCGACAACGTGGGCCTGACAGCTAAGCTATAATCGGATAATAACAAGAAATCCTATAACAAAAAAACAAAAAAAAAACGAATATATCACTTTTTCAAATACTTTATATTGAACTGAATTTAAGTGCAAGTTTTTTAATTTCTTTACTACCCAGTAAAAACTACTCCTACAAAATAATGTGTTGAGTAATCAGAAAAACATAAGAGCACTACTTACAATTCTACTGAAAGAACCAATGAATTTTACAAGGGATGTCCTAAAATGAACGCATTAAAAAGTAAGTCATTATTTTTTTTACCTCCATACATCTAGAAAAAAGTAGTTATAGAAGTTGTTATAGATGTAGTTATAGAAGAAAGCTACAAAATAATGAGTTAAAGAAGCTATTTATTTTGAAAAAGTAGGCGAAGTTTTTACTGGGTAAAGCATATTTAGTTCTTATCCAATTTCGTCTATTATTGCTAAGAATTTTTGTAATCAGGTTTATAGATCAAAACTATAAAACTGGATTTTGTTATTAATTGTGGTACAAAACATCTTCCGAAATTACAATAACTGGTGTATCTGATAAATGTGACGTGATGGGATAAAACTGCGCTCATATTCGTCTTTAGCATTTCAAAAAATATAAGAATCAGTTAGAATGGCTAAACAAACATTTTCAATATCGTCCTGTGTTATTTATTAATGGTCAGTTTCATACAAATTTTTTTACAAATAATTGTTTGAAACTTCGAACCCAATCTTCAAGGCTAGTATCTAAGAAATTAAAAGATAAAAGCATGGATTCGCAAGTACTTACTTTTAACCTATTTGTTACTTTATTTTTGATTAAAGCTAACTTAGCAAAAACACGCTCAGCAGAAGCACTACCGTGTGACAATGTAAAAATATGAGAGATCAATTTGTACAAGTTTGAATATATGTATATACAGGCATACTCATCAAATCTACTTTTCAATGTTCCGATTTCACGCAAAAAATCTTCAGCATTCGAAATTTTAGATATGTGTTTATAATTCGTGTCATTTATTTTACTCTCTAGAAGTTTAAATTCATGTTTAAATGCATCTGAGTCAGTTATAATACCTTCAAACTCTGAAACTAATTCGAAATATATTCATTAGACACTATAAAAAATGGGTCTAAATACTTAAATATATTGAGCCTTTTGTTTTTTATATCAATTCTTTACACAATTTTTGGTAAAAACTTAGATTTTACTTTTAATGTCAATTACACAAATTTTAGAAAAGTTTTCAGTACGCAACAGTTCGGTTTCTGCTTCACGACCAATATACATATTTATATACGAGATATCTTAACCCCCTTATTCATAATAAATAAAACAGGTTAATAGAAAGTTTATTCAAACGATTTCCAGCTAACCACGCATAACAAGAAAAAAAATTTCTTATTAATATATATATGTATTAAAGCTGGGAGTTATAATAAAACAGAAAGAAAAAAAGTATCTTTTCCTAACGTAAAAAGTATCAAAAAAGTGGCAAGAATCACAAAAAGTACCACATTTGGGTGCATTTTGTAAAAGTGGCCAAATAGTATCCAAGCAGTCGAAAAAGTGGCAAATTGCCACTTTAGTGGCACCAACGGTAACGCTGGTTGCAAAGACGCATAATGAAGAGAGTTTGGCTCCCAAATACTTTGCTAAAACTATTATTCGCTTGGGATGATTATATTTAAAACTTTTTGTCGTTTCTTTAACAAATGATACAACTTTTTGTATTAATGGCACTTTATTGCTTTTAGAAATTGATTTGTTCGATTTATGGGAATAGCAAGGCGTTTGTTTCGCATTTTTCGCTTTTCAAGAGGACACCCATCCGTTCCATCTCCTACACAATTTTTTAGGTCAAGACCAAAATTTGTCAAAGCTTTAAGAACTATTGATGATAGTGCCTTCGCCACAAATGACACATCAACATCATCAATATCTTTTGAAGTCTCTTTATATGCGTTTACAACAAAGCCAATAAATTCTTCCCTAAAAACATTTTGTTGTATGTTGAAATATCTTAAAGACAAGGAAATCTGGCTTTTCCCCGACAAATCCGTGCTTTCGTCAAAAATTATCGAAAAGAATTTTGATTCATATAACACATAAATATATATGAACATAAATATTGCAAATACTAAGGCTTTTTAATAATTCAACCGCACGCATTATCAAGTCAAACGTTTAGGCTTTGGATATAGATGGCACCTGCTGGGATTGAATGTAGAATAATAAGTAATTGAATACGGTTAACTAGATGTTTATTTGGAAATATCTAATAAATAACTATTAGGCTTAAGATATGGATACTTATTTAAAAACGTTAGAGATTCAATAAGAAAAAATAAAAAAATACTTATTGAAAATTTCGTTAGAGATTCCATAAAAAAAAAACAAAAAAAAACAAAAAAAAACCTTGCTGGGATTTTCAAAAATTGTGTACATTAAAAAAAATATTATAATTGGGAACTCTTGTATTATCGAAATTAACAAAACATATTTTTATAATTTACGGGGGGGGGGGAATTTCATTATTTCATTATTTCCCCCCCCCCCTGAATCCGCGCCTGGTGGCCAAGTATAAAAAGGCGTAATTCAACGAAACCTGGCACAGTTTTTTAGTCAAAATACTTTCAGTATTTTACGTAGCAATGTTACACTAAACTGTCTTTCGTATGATTCCAAAATATTCTGTATTTTTTTTAAACCAAAATCTGGGTCGATGCGTCGCATTTCGAACGTGAAATTTTTCCATAATAATTTAACTGAATAATGATTAAAACAAAATAAAAATTTACTCTTCCTTCGATTACAGACCATGTAAGAACATTTTTTTGGAATAATTTTTATCAAATATCACCTCTTTTAAGAAAGATAAATATTAAAGAAAACATACAATAAAACATTCTCACCTATAAGAAATTACGTTTGCACAACTTTGCAGTCTGATTGTTCATCTAAGTGATCAAATTTATGGGTAAATTTATAAAATTAGTAAAATCTAAATATTTCTCTATAACAATATCGTTAAATAATCAGCTTTTAATAATTTTTAAATTTTCGGTCTCGGTGGACCTTTTGACAGAAATGCCCATATGCTCTCATCTTTTTATTGAGTTGGATAAGAACAGTATTATTTTTGTGTTCGGAAGATGACAAACAGGGAAACGTTAGTTTTTTAAATGGTTTTCTGCACAAACACTATTAGCTTTTGTGTTTTTCACAAATCTACCGAGCCGAAGACTCAGGAGCAATATTAAAGAAGGGTTAAAAGTAGATAAAATATAAAATTTTTGGCTCTCTCGAAATTATTTCATTAAAACTGCAAAATTTAAAAAGTTTAATTATTTTTATGATTAAGCTTTTAAGCTTTTTTTACCCCGTTACAAATTATATGCTTACTTAATTACGTTACTACTGCTCCGTTAATTAAGTTAGAATATAATTTAAAACTCTTTTTTAATAAATAAATACACTTTTAGCAGGGATATACATACATACATACATACATACATACATACATACATACATACATACATACATACATACATACATGCATACATACATACATACATACATACATACATACATACATACATACATACATACATACATACATACATACATACATACATACATACATACATACATACATACATACATACATACATACATACATACATACATACATACATACATACATACATACATACATACATACATACATACATACATACATACATACATACATACATACATACATACATACATACATACATACATACATACATACATACATACATACATACATACATACATACATACATACATACATACATACATACATACATACATACATACATACATACATACATACATACATACATACATACATACATACATACATACATACATACATACATACATACATACATACATACATACATACATACATACATACATACATACATACATACATACATACATACATACATACATACATAGATTTAAAATATATTGAGGTGGCAAAACTGGAAAAAAAATTTTAATTTTTAAAACAAGTTTTTTTTAAATATAATTTTGCAAAAACTTAACCCATATGTTCTTTACCATAATGGCAGCAAACAAGTAAAGTAAGTTTGAGGGCTTTCATGCTTTAATATTTTTACAAAGTGAAGCGATTTGATGATTATATTTTAAAGTCCATGAATGTCATACCCCGGGCAACGCCGAGCTTTGTCAGTAAAAACACACTTAATTGTTTAAATTATAGTTTAAATCATAGAAGTTACGTAAAACGTGTACCCGCCATCTGTTGCAAAATAATGTCGTTAATAGTTGGTAAAGCTTTTTAGGAAAAAACTATGATGCAAAGCTTTAGAAAAATATACAAACCTTTTCCGTTAAAAGCTTTTGTGAAGGGAATTTGAAAACTATTTTCATTAACCAAAGAATGCATTGATATGAAATCATGAAACGAATGATATGAATTCCTATAACTTTGTTATTTCTTTTTGTAAATCGGTAAAACGTGGGTACGTGTGTGAAGTAACTGAAGGCCGTTGTCTTAACGTATTTTGGAGATTTGATCGATGTTTTTAATCATAATTATTTCATAATTTTTTTATATTAATGTGCTTTCTACACATTGAAAAGTTTTAAATTTATAATAGGAGGAATAACATAAAAGGTAACAAATAAAAACTTGGCTTAACTTTGTTGTAAAACTAAAAACAGTTACACAGAAAAAAATATAACAAGAAAATTTTAAACAACACAGTTTCTTAAAAATAAAATTTTAGGTCAACAAACTTTTTTTTTGATTCAAGGAAAAAATTTTAAAATATTAGACTTTTCAATATAGAACCCACCCAATAAAAGATATTTAATAATGAAATAATTAAATATTTCTTCGTACTTAATAAAAAATATTTGAATTAAAGTAGACAGTATTTTTACAGCTCTTGTCCATTTTTTAATAGCTTTGATATCGTTGCAAATAAGACGTGAGTGCTTGTAATTCTCTTTCGCTTTACAGTTTTATTTGTATTATATCTTCAGTTTTTGCAATGTCTTTGGTAAAAGGTTTCCTGATGATTTGGCCTAAGAAATAAATTTTATTGTATTTATCAAGGAAATAAAATTTGGAATTTAGCACATCATAATATCATAATTAATAAATAAATAAATAAAGGTTCGATAAAAATTTTATTTGATTTATTCAACTATTTATTTTAACAAATCACGTAAACATTTTGTTGAAAAAAATTATTTTTGGCAACAACTTTTTTTATTGAGTCGATCAACTTGGTTGTTGACTAAAAATTAATAACTATAACTACAAACTTTTTTACTAATGCCGCAAAAACCGCCATCGTAGAAATTTAAAAAAATTCGTTTAATCAAATATGCGATTTTCGTATTCAAATATGTATGTAAATTATTTATTTCTGTGTACTTGTAGTAAGAATTCATAATGTTTTTTTATTTATTAAAAAGCCCGAGCATTTGATACTCTACACCACTGTATATACAGACAAATTTTCAAGAGTGAAGCCCATGAACAATCATGAACCCCCCAGAATTAAATTATGTTATCCAGGTTAAGATTTATATATTTAAGACTATTTTTAAGATATCTTCATCTAAGATTTGTTTACCTTTAAGTGTTTTTAGGAAGGGAGTTTATATGGAACCTTTGGTTTATTTTGGACCCACCAGCGCAATATTTTGGCTTGACAAAGTGGCTATCGTTAAAGGTATTGTCGCCAATTTTTATATCAATACCAATATTTATAGGGTAGTGGTTAAATATGGACCGATTCCAATAAAAAATGGTTAGATAATTTAGATTGTCATAAATTAAGTCTGGTCCAAATTTAATCTAAATACCAACGTAATAGGATGGTTTATAGGCACTAAGACTATTCCAGAAAGAAGTTTGTATGGGGACATGTGAAATTATAGACCGATTCTCACCATTTTTAGTAGGCTTTATCCTTATGAATTGTAATCTATGTTCAAAATTTCATCGAATTACCTTAAAAATTGCGACCTGTACTTTACAAAAAAGGTTTAATGACCAGACAACAAATCAGCCAGCCGGACGCAGGGACATCGTTAAATCGACTCAGAAAGTATTATTTTATCTGTTACACACATCAGCACAATCGCATAATACCCTCTCCTCTGTTGTGGTATGGGTATACAAAATAAGAAGAAGCAAAAATTTTTCTATTTCACTTTTTTCTCAAAGGCAGACAAAAATGTAGAAACTTGTTTGACAGTTTCACCAAAACAATCGACAAAAGTGGCGTTTTGGAAACACTTATGTACTGTTTCCTGATTACAAGCAATTGCTTGTCACCTGGAAACAACACATTAATCCTAGGCTTCTACAGGAATATTAGTACATATACTTATGTATGTATGTACTATATATGTTAGTTTAACATCCGAACATTAATTAACAATAGTACAATTTTTGTAGTTCTGATCACGGCTGGAGATATGTTATTAAAAATTTTATTTTTGAAAAGATAAGTGAGTTACCTTAAAAAAATTATAAAATTTCGCGGGTATTTTTTTAAATTGTACCAAACAGGGATGAATTGTACTAGTGTACCAATGAAGTTTCGATTGTACCAAATTTGGTAGAGTTGTACCACAAATCCCATCAGTGATGTACATATGTATCTGTAGACGTAGAAAGAACTTTTTCTATGTACAAGAACTTGCTGACTTCAAATAGACAGAGTTTTCTTTTCGAAAATTTATTCCATCAATTTATAATTTAGACCATATTAACACTATGCAATTAACGCCGCAACTTTCGCATGCAACTTTTTGTGTGTTAGCAAGAGGTGTAGGAAAGAAAACGGGGTTGATAAAGTTGAAAAAATTCTTGAAAAAACTGTAAATGTAAATGTGAAAAGAGTTTCGTAGTAACTACTTTAAAAGAAAATATAAAAAAAAACTCGGCGTTAATTGCATAGTCTAAATGCGGTATTACTGTAACAACGTATTAAAAACTGGAAAAAATTGGTGCTTTGGTACTTTTTAAAGAACAAGTTGATACTTTTTAAAGGGTAAAAATGCGATCAATTTAATAATTTTTCTCTTTTTCAATAAATTTGTATACATACAGATTGTAGCCAACATTAACAAACATTTTAGCCTATGAGGGCCTAAAATGAGGAAAAACTGGTACTCTTGGTACTGTTTTACCTTTAGTAGTACCATATGGACCTGACTAAAATGTAGGGAACTTTTTATGATGTAAAAACGGATACATATTGTACTTTTGGTACTTATTTTCTTTTTGATAAATTTGTTATAAAGATAACATATGGTCCACTGGTAGGAAAGAGCACAAATACAAGTATAAATGCAGAAAAATAAATAAAATTTCTGTAAATTTTTTATAGGATAAATCCTATTCTAAAAATTTTGCTCTAATTTTCACTTGAACGAAGTCACGGTAATAAGCTAGTATATATTATATTAGTACATTATTAAACTACAGATACTGAAACGAAGTTAGATTTGTTAAAATTTGGCAATTGTTGAACTACTAAATGGCACAAAATCTTAAAACAAAAGCAAAAAATTTTAAAAATCATGAATTTCCGGACCCGTTGTTTCAGCACAAGTACCAAAACGGAGTACAAAAGTTTTTTTTTGTAAGTTCATATGGTTTTAACTTTTTTGTTTAGTGGTGGTAACACTGATAGACTTTCAACAAAACTTGACTGGAAACTTTCATTAAAAAGAGCTTTTCTAAATTGAATAAAACAAAAATAAACAAAATAAAAAAACGGGTGATTAAACACTGGCCAATTTAAATATTTACCTTAAAACAATAGACGGAAAAAAAGAGGAATTCGAAAGAGTCAAACACCGCTAAATAAAATTCAATATAATTGTTGCTTTCATTCAGTCAGTCAGTCATTCACTTACTCTCTTCGCTTCATTTCGATTTGTTGTTAAATTCGACGGATTATTTCAAAGTGATTTTATAAAATATTCCGAGTGTACAATTTCTAATTTACAAAAAAAAAAAGTAAATGACTGGTTTAATATTATTTAATAAGTTTATAATAAAAAAGAGCATAATATGTATATAATTAAGTGTTTGGAACTCAAGAAAAAGGGCAAAAATATGGCAAACAATAAAAAACAAACGCGGCGGATTTAAATTGCAAATGCGAATTAGTAAAAAAAAAAACAAAAGCATACCTATGTATACAGTAAACAAAAATAATTTGTGCAAATTTCAATTTTAAATAAAACGAAATTTAGGCAAATTATGATAATTAATGGCATTGCATTATAATGTTTAACCGGCGATTTCCGTTTTTATTTTATTTTTATAAAACCAAAAGAATTTTTACAAGTACAGAGTTTATCATAGGTAATGATTTTATTCTTATGACTTAATTGCAAGAAATTAATCAATTTTAAAATCGGGTGTGTTTTAACTGCAAATTTATTCAAATCTTGTTGTATATCCGGTTTTAGTTTGAAGGGACTTTTTTTAAAAAAAATACCTATTAAGGTTTTTTTAAGTAATGGATTTCTTTGGTTTCGAAAAACAATAATAATAAAAACAATAACAAAAATATAAATACAAAAAATAATTATTGTGTCCATATTTGTGAAAACAAGTATATGCTTTTTTTTAAAACAATACAGTGAGTGACAAAAGAATATGTAATTTAAAAAAAAAAAACAAATGGAAATTTTATTTCCCCAAATAATTATTATGATTATAATCATTGATTACACAAGGGAAAAAATTTGAACTTTTTTGTGCGCTCTGAAATTTTATTGCAAATTTTTAATAATTTCAAATCTAATCTCCATTTTTCTCTATCAGCTTTTGCGAGATATACCATTCTATCAAAAATTAGGGCACTTTCACTAAATGTATTGGAATAACTTGAAAACGGAGTACCATATTCAGGCAATAATATTATCTTTAAAGCGTCCTTACATTCATTTTAAATATGCCCAGTAGTTTCAAAGATATCGTTAAATTTTTGAAGAAAAAATAGGAAAATTTTGAAAATAAACCAATTTTTTGTTCTTTAAAAATTCACAAAAAATAAAGACACGACAAAAATCACAGTTTCATTAAAATCGGTGTACAACTTTTGATTTGATTTAAATTTTCTGAGAAAACTGGATATCCCAATACAGTTTGTACAAAATTATACATTAAAATGTTACGGAAGTGCTCTAATTACCTAAAGCTTCCCTGCATAGCAGGCCTACGGTATAACAAACACCGGATTCACTTACTAAAGCTACTCTGCCAAGCTGGCTTTTCCCGGGCGCATTCCTTCTTAATTTACAATTTCAGTCACCCTATTATTTTTTTTTGAGGCGTGGGTAACTATTTCGTTGTAAATGTTGATTGAAAATTTAAAAAGTCTTTTTTTCGAATTATTAAAGTGCAGATCAATAGATTATAAAACTTAAGGGTGTTTTGTTAAGACGTATAGAACTTCCGATAACTCTAAAACTAGATGCCTATCTAATAAAGTGTGTTTGAAATTTTATTGCGGTATACTTTCGCAAATGATCTTGCAAAGACCTACACCAGTATAACGCTTACAAATCTTGGAAATTTATTCAAAATTCGCGCTCTGTTCTGCAAGGCAGTATATCTGTACACATGTTCTGTAACTTTAGTGAGAACTTCTCGCATCGAAAAGATGTGAAACAAAATATTCCATCGTTTCTCGAAAAGTGAGAAAAAAGTGTGTCTGTATCAAAAGAGATAACGTCGTTACGTTACATATAAATGTCATAATATTCTACTCGAAGCCGAAGTGACATTGCAGACGTTGTGAACGCCAGTCACACATATCGTTGACGACGACCAAAATTTACAAAAATTGAAATTTTTCAACGACGGCGGCGAAAATACAACCATCGGCTATACAAAATAATGTAAAGTGCGACTTTAATGTTTGTTGTTTGCAAACGAGCTTTGAAAACATGCGAATATCTTATAAAAATGTTAAAAGCAAAATAATTAAACAATAAAAAAATGTGCCAAATACAAAATATTAATATGATTATTGTTTGTATTTTGCATTTTTAATTGTTTTTTAGTGTTAAAATTTTTTCTCGCCCTATATTTAATCGTGAGATTATTTGACAGTTCTAAGCAGAAACTTTTCTCACAAAAATGTTACAGACACACTTTTTTTGGTAAGTTGGCGAGTAATTTCCTTACGTGACAGCTAGTACTCTCTTTAAAAAGTTACAGACACAGTGAGTTTAGTTTGTTTCAATATATGCTATTTTTGTTTTATTTCACACATTTCAATCGAAAAGTTTATCGAAGCGAGAGTTACAGAACATGGGCACTAGTCAATAAACGTTGGTAGACAAACTTTACTATGTAAGTAAATCATATGGCCTGAAAATTATCATTAAAAAGAAAAAATACATAGTTGTCAGCAGGAAAAACTTTTAAAACAGCACGACGCTAAGAACTTAAAGCATTCGATGATTAGATTTAATTGAACTGGTAAAGAATTTCAAAAATTTCAAATGAGATCAATGATCAATGGGACGCTTTAAAGGAGATAAGATGTCGTAGAGAGATGGTGAGTGACGCATTTTTCAACTACAGCAAGCTTTTGGCTACACAGAAAAAATTCCCTAACATTTTTCACCAATTAAAAAGCATTAATCAAAGATAAAATGCGTTTTTTATAAAAATTGAATCAAGTGAATTAAACTTTTAATTGATGCTATTAATTTGTTTGCTGGTGCAAATAAAATTAATTTTTTAAAATTGAAATCAATTTTTATTTTTCGGCTTAAATCTTACGACAAAATCACGATTTATAAAAGGCTACGACGTCTGATCCGTTCTACTATATGCGGTAGAAGTATGGACAATTAAAACAAAGGATTAGAAAATATTATAATCCTTTGATATGTTGGTATACCGACGTTTATTGAAGCTACCATACACTGATCGCATCCCAAATACTAAAGTATGTACTAAGAAGAACGAATCTGGATCGACAATTAGTAAAACTAAACAAGCGAGAAATATAAATTTTTGTTAGCAATACTGAAAGAAAAATTAAAAGTAAACGCGCTAGAATTAGAAGGGAAATTTCCTGGCTGAAAAATATTCAAGATTGGACAGGATATCGTGAGTCTACGAAATGCCGCCAAAAAAAAGAACTTGACTTTTCTGGTTTATTAGAGGGGGTGAATTAACTACTTATGGAATTTGTGTTTCTTATTCTTGTATTGCTGTATGATTGCTTATATCCGATTAACGGATGGGCAGATAAAAGAAGAAGATTTTGAAATGACTTTCAATATAAAAAATCACAAGTAATAATAACAATTATGATCAAAAAAGCACAAATATTCTGTGAAAATTTTTTAAATTAACATACCTACATTAATTTTAATATTTTAAGTTTTGTGTTGTGTTGTCTTCCTATACAAAATACTGTGATATTATTTATAGATAATGTAAACTGACGAAAAAGATAATTATTTTAATAAAAACTCAATCCCGAAGAAGTTGGAAAGAATACCAAAGAAAAGTCGGATTTTATTGAAAATGAAATAAATAGTCTTTTATTTACATTAAAATAATGACCTTGAAACCTGCATATAGGAAACTATATAAACTATTTAGAGTAATCAAAAAACGGTCGATTAAAACTTATAATTACGCAACTTTTAAAGCTTACTACACATTTTCGAACGTCTTAGAAAATACACATATCTGTATAAATATAACATTTCAAATTACTACTGTCATATTTGTCACTCACTGTATATTTTATATGGAAATATTCCATATGTGACTAAAAATTATTATTTTCGAATTATTTTTGCTCTCTTAACGTGTTTTATTTTTAGTTTGTAATACGAATGCTCTAACAGAAAAAATTTTTTGTTTGAAAACAAACACCGACATTTTTCCAAGTAAATCATAAATGGGATATTCAATTCAGGTAAATAAGAAATATGAATAAGTAAATAATAATGTAGATATCGCATACAACTCAATTTTCGATAACTATTAACAACTGTTAATATAAGTAATTTTAAATATTTTTATTAAATATAAAGCAAAGACTTTATTTAGGAGGTCTTAACTCAACTTTTAAGTTTTTGAGTGACGTTTAACGTGCACACAATGAAGAAATTTATATATGTACGTCTCTTGAATTTGAAAATGTATAATTAGAAAATATTTTTTTTTTTCATAATCTAAGTCTGCTATTTACTTAGCCATGCGAATTTATTTATAAACATTTAAGTATATGTTTTTATTTGTTAAAAATAAATGAAACAAACTAAAATTTAATAACTGAAGATTTTAAAAACATTTTATTGATTGTACAATATGTATTAGCAAATTCTGAAGTGTTTATGATAAATGCCAGTGTAAAAGTAGCAGCGGTTTTCACTTTTGGTGGTAAAGTACGCTTGGAGACCTTGATTGTCTTAGTAATGTAGTTAAAGTAACTAACTTTTACAACACCGCAACAACAATAAGGGTATTCACGTCACAAGTTGCACGCTTGCAAAAAAGCAAAAGTGCAAAAACATAACAACAACCACAAAGACAATTATTTACACACAACTAATTGTCTGTGTGGTTGTTGTTATAGTTCTGCACTTTTGCTTTTTTGCAAGGTGCAACTTTTGACGTGAATACCCATAATATGCATTATACTTTCATTTACTACGCTGTAGTTGAAAAATCGAAAAAAAAAACCTATAGTAAGCACGTGTGTTAAGTCTACCTGATTAAAACTGTTGAAGAAACAATGTCTCTCTCTCTCTCTCTCTCTCTCTCTCTCTCTCTCTCTCTCTCTCTCTCTCAGCAGATTCATTAAGTTACGATACATGCGAAAAAAAAAATTCACGCTTTGTAGTATAAAATCATATTAAATATGACAGAGATTTACACTTAACGCAAAAAGTAAAAACCGCTAGTGATATTAAAATAATTTGCAAAAGCTCCAATGACTATAGATAAAACTCCAAAATTGATTGTGGGCAGTTCATTTAATTTCAAGGTATTTCGACAAACGCTTTAACGTGCAACACGGAATAACTTACGTTTAAATTACTTTATTAAACTAAAAGCACAGTGAGACTCAACGAAAATAAATGCTAATAAAACAGGAAATTCTAATGAATTTTTATATAAAGATAAGTTTTTTTTCTCCTCTGAAAACAGCATAAAAATATTTTGCTAAAAAAATTAAAATTGAAAAGAAGAAGCTTCCCTTGAATTATCTTTTGATCACAAAACCTCTATAGTAGATATAATGAACCGTTTAATCGGGCACTATCTGTTTTTTGCATTTTCCCAAAATTCGAATTAAGTATAACGAACGAGTTTTGGATCTTACTTACTCATATGTAAACAACTTTATTAAAGCTGAATGCGGCACGTGTTATAATAAAAATACCGATTTTAAAGTTCTACATAATCAATTTCTTGCTACACTGGCGAGCAAAACCGAATACATGCTCAGCATATTTATATTTACTGCTTCATATCTTGCTAAATACAAGAGCGAATTTCATAAAATTTTTAACAATTATGTTATATTATATTAGCTAAAAAACTGCGTATTGAATGTAGTCATCACAGAACAAAAACAAAAAAATTCAATATAAACAAATAAGGCAGCTCAATTTACTCAGTTTTGCACGATTCTTCAGTATTATTAAGATTTGCCATTTTTAGTATGGCATCCACAATCCTTTTTTTTTAATGACATTGTTTACACGCCTCGGCATGCTTTCCACCAAATTCACTTGGAATATATTCGCATTCTACCTTTACACGCCTCCAAAGGGTTCAATACTATTAGTCGCTCGATTGTGTTGTCCCAATCGTTTTTTCAATATGGACCACAAATTCGCTATTGGATTTAGATCCGGACTCTGTGCAGGCCATTTAATTACCTGAAATTTTTGTTTAGACAGCCATTTTTTGACGACTTTAGCCGTGTGTTTTGTGTTTCCGTCCTGTTGGAAAATGACTTCGTCCTTAGGATAAGCGCTGTGGTCAACTAAATCGGGTAAATTGGTGTGAAGAATACGAAGGTAATCCTCTTCCTTCATAATTCCATTAATTCTTACCATAGTTCCAAAATGCCACCAAGTGAAACAGCCCCAAATCATCAAGCTACCTCCGCCATGTTTAACGATTTGTTCCACATGATACTTTTGAATAGATTCTCCAGAAATATTCCTTACCATCAGATTGGAATCGGTTATTTGGTCCGATGAGGCAAAAATTAACCGATTCCAATCTGATGGTAAGAATTATTTCTGGAGCAGACCTCATGAATCTATTCAAAAGTATCATGTGGAACAAATCGTTAAACATGGCGGAGGTAGCTTGATGATTTGGGGCTGTTTCACTTGGTGGCATTTTGGAACTATGGTAAGAATTAATGGAATTATGAAGGAAGAGGATTACCTTCGTATTCTTCACACCCATTTACCCGATTTAGTTGACCACAGCGCTTATCCTAAGGACGAAGTCATTTTCCAACAGGACGGAAACACAAAACACACGGCTAAAGTCGTCAAAAAATGGCTGTCTAAATAAAAATTTCAGGTAATTAAATGGCCTGCACAGAGTCCGGATCTAAATCCAATAGCGAATTTGTGGGCCATATTGAAAAAACGATTGGGACAACACAATCGAGCGACTAATAGTATTGAACCCTTTGGAGCCGTGTAAATGTAGAATGCGAAAATATTCCAAGTGAATTTGGAGAGAATTTGGTGGAAAGCATGCCGAGGCGTGTAAACAATGTCATTAAAAAAAAAGGATTGTGGATGCCATACTAAAAATGGCAAAATTTAATAATACTGAAGAATCGTGCAAAACTGAGTAAATTGAGCTGCCTTATTTGTTTATATTGAATTTTTTTGTTTTTGTTGTGTGATGACTACATTCAATACGCAGTTTTTTAGCTAATATAATATAATATAATTGTTAAAAATTTTATGAAATTCGCTCTTGTATTTAGCAAGATATGAAGCAGTAAATAGAAATATGCTGAGCATGTACTTGGTTTTGCTCGCCAGTGTATATTTAACTATTTAAAATTGTACTGCATTAAAAAAAGAGTTAAAAGTCAAATAAGCACCAGTCGCATATACACTGAGAATCAAGGTTAGAGAAAAAGTCGGAGTTGGAATCGTACTTAAAAAATTTCAGCGAATGGAGTCGGAGTTAGAACTTTTTCTTGGCAACTCCACAGCCCTGGGCGTATGCCACAAAACATGAAATGTTCACCAGAGTAAAAAAAAACTTTTCCAAATCTTACGGCGTAAGTGACTTTATTTTCGTCGTTAAAATATTAGACTCAGACCAATAGAAATATTTTTTTTTTTTTTTTCTGATAAAATTTATGTAAAAAACGTGTTTACAATTTTTTTAAGCCTACGCCATTTACGTTACTCAGTGAATTTTTATCCGATCAAAACACAATATATAAGGGCTGAAAGGGGAAATACATATTTATTCAACAATTTAAAAGAACAATTCTCGAGATTTTTGGAAATATCTAACTGCAGAAAAACACGACTTTCGCGAATATCTCGAATATCTCGAAAACGCTTCTTGAGAGAAGTAAATGAGTGCCATATTCGTGTTCAGCTGCCCCAATTTAGTATGAAAAATATCTAATTTTTAAGGTTAAATATTCCCACACCACAATAGTGGAGAGGGTATTATGCATTTGTGCTGATCAGAGAACCTCAAAATTCACTATTTTTGTTGATTTATTCATACATTTTTAAAAAATAGGACCACGAGAGGAGATAGGGTGAATTTCTGCCTCTCAAACCGATTTTAATGAAATTAAAACCATAGATAGCTCCATATCTATATGGACACATAAGCTATACAGTTTAAAAAAACAAAAAGAACCACAAGGGGAGGTAGGTGGCAAAAGCATGATGTGTTTTTAAATACTGTGGTGTAGGGTATCATATGGCCGGGCTTGCCCGACTATACTTTCTTACTTGTTTTTTTGTGGTTTAGTGTAATCATACAAAACAAATATTGGAAAAAACTTATTTCTATTGGGGGAGGTGTCATTAAGGCATATGTCTTAAAATAATAAAATGAAAAAAACGACCGTTGTGAACAACCCCTCATAATTCAGTGTGCTATTAGAATTTAAATCAGCTGATTTAAAACAAATATAAAAAATAAATATTTACCAAAAATAAAACATATTTTTTAATTCTAATCCATGAATTAATAAATTAAATTAGATCATACCTGACTATTTTCCATTTCTCAGATGCAAATGAGAAATAAATTTTGTTTTGTTTGTTCATCAAACATCAGAGTTCCGATCTAATTTGACGCCGCCAGTGATTTGTTGCAAAATTTGCTAGCCGCAGGTTAAATTCGGTTGTAGCCGGATAAAATTCTACCATCAACGGCGACGGTTTACAAAAACTAATACGGCTCAGCTCGGCCGTTCAGCGCAGGTCTCTTCAGATTAATTACGACAACACAATAAACATAGCAAGCAAAGTTCTATTTATTTCAGACAGTTTTTATTTACAAAGCAACAACAATTTTTTTTTTAAACCATTGTCAAATGTTAGAATGACATAAAAAATGATAGCACAGCATGTGAATACCCTATATGTATATAAATACATCGTACAAAATTAAATTAGTTTTTTTTAAATTAACATTATTTACTAAAACACTTTAGAAATGCTTAAAATAAGCAGCCTTTCCCAATTTATTCGTCGTTCGTCATCGTAACTGAGCCACCTAAACAAGAGCGGCAAGCGTTTAACATTTTATTGCCAATGAATTTTCAATAAAAACAAGTTAGAGTGATATATTCGGCTGTGCCGAATCTTTGATACCCTCCACCGACAGTTCGAATGTTTAAGGAGTAATATCTGTATGATGTTATTATTATCTTAAACTGTGACGATTTGTTATTAATTATGGTTTTAGGCGACTAAACTGTTTTTCGGTAGTAGGGTTTATATGGGGCCTTGGGTAAATTATGGACCGATCATCACGAAATTTCACAGCGTCATTTCTAGTCCTTTAAAACTGTGACGTACCAATTTCTGTTATGATAGCATTATTAATTATGGTTTTAGGTGTACTAAACTGTTTTCCGGGAGTAGGGTTTCTATGGGGCCTAGGGGAGATTATGGACCGATCGTCACGAAATTTCACAGTGTTATTTCTAGTTCTAAAAAACTGTGACGTACCAAATTTTGTTACGCTAGCGTTATTATTTACTGTTTTTATATGGGGCTTAGCATGATTTCCAGTCAAATAAAACAAATTTTTGCGAAATCTTATCTCATTCCGTGCCTTTTTCCAGCATTTATGTTATTTTTTGTAACAAAATTATCAATTTTTTTAGGTGGTGGTTCCACATTTTGATTCATAGGTCTGGTCCTACTGAACCGATTTTGCTGGATTTCAATCCCAAACTGCTTAGGATAACTACAAGCAATTTGGCACCAAGTTTGTTAATTTCTTTTGAGTTGTTCGAAAGTGAGCGTGTTTTCAACAGACGGACAGACGGACAGACAGACGGACAGACGGACATGGCTAATCGACTTAGAATTACTCAAGGACCCAGAATATATATACTTTATGGGGTCTGAGATGAATAATAAAAAAGTTTCACACGGAATGACAAACTTAATATACCCTCTTCACAACTAATTGTGGTGGAGGGTTTAAAAACGACCAAGCGATCAATCAAATACGAATTTCCAGCCGGGTGGTGTTGAATTCGCGTTCTAAAGGTTTGTTTTGTATAAACTATGAGAAAATAAAAAGTTTTGACATTAAACAGACGCTTGCCGATCTTATTTAGGTAGCTTAGTAAGAAACAGAATTAAACCTATCGCAGAGTTCGTTACGCAAAACGAACTTCTGTGTACGCAATGACTGTGGGTACATATTTTCATATACACCAATGTGTTATATTTCTGACGATGAAAATTCGTTGCGAATACGTTGTGTTTCTAGCATTAGATTTGATTAATAATTGTTAGTTGATTATCTTATATATGAAGATTCAATAAATAAATATGTATGAAAAATGTGGTGTAGGATATCATATCGCTCTTTATTGTAACATAGTCTTATCTCCTTTATACCTTCTTCTTAATATGTAAAAAAATCAGTATTATATCTCAAACTGAATCGAAATTATAGCAAAATATATTTTATTTATTCTGTATATAAAGTAGGGATGTAACGAATACCGATACCGATATATCGGAGATACTTCGGATTTGCCGATATATCTGAACGATACGACAATGCTTTTTTATGGTTTTTTCGAAAAAACCGTTTAATTTTCAGTGCTTATTCTTTGCATAACAGCTAAGAGCAATAACACATTTAAAAGCAGAGCATAACATCAAACAGAATAATAAGTGGTTTCTTTTAATTTGAAGGCTGGAGGTCCACACCACGCGTTCTATGTTTATGTTTCTTTTTAACTTTTTTTTAAGACGCATGCTAAAGTAGAAAGTAATCCTACTTCATGCTTTCGATACGTAAATAACACGATTTAACACTTCTACATTTTGGACAGATACATAAATGCATTGAACGCTTGGTGTGAACCGGTAGCTTAACCCGTTTTGCTTTGCACCATAATATGTAGTTAAATTTTCTCTAATTGACAAGTCTTGTATCCAATTTTATCATTTTGCGAAGCACTCAATGTATATTTAAAAAAATAAGCGCACATTTATGCTCAAGCAAAGTAAGCAAACGAAGTTTAAAAAAAAAATTACATTTCAAGTGCCACTCCATTCCTTTACTACGAAGCAGGTTTGTCAGGGAGAATACTAAAAAATAACTGACAAAACATTCAGTGTGTAAAGCTGATAGCTACACTCACCAGTTTTTATATGCGTTGAATAAAACGCTTTTTGTGTCAAAGTGAGAACTCACCATATAAAATTCTATCCTTCCGTATGCGAGATGGTAAGCGAAACTCTTACATTTCTCCCTTACAAACCTGCTTCTTGAAAGCTCAATTTTTTTATTGGGTATAAAAATGGGTTTTCAACAAGAACTTTGTTTTTAATTGGTGCCAATCGAATTGAATATCGGTATCGGCAAAAAGGCGTATCGTTACTTCCCTAATATAAAGTTACATTTTGAAAACTTAATCGCATTTTGCCAAGTTTGATTTTTTTTAGAAAAAAAATTTTAGTTTATATGTATATTATTAATAACTTTTGCAAACATAATTAATAAATGCATAATAACGTTTGTTTAAAATGAAATGGTGAAATCAGTTATACTTGGTGCTTATCAAAAAATAATTTAAATGATAACAAAAATTAATTACAAATACATTTTTTTATAATATTTTTTTTTTTTTGGTTGTTAAAATTTAACAAATATTTTTACTGTTGCAAAAAGAAGTCGTTATTGTAAGACACAAACTTTTAACTGATTAAGCCAACTGAAAGATTATCTGCCCATCGTCGCGACACTTAATTTTGAATTGACGTGAGGTGTCAACAAAAACCTGTTAACGGTTTTTATTTATTTAAATTAATGGAAATTTTATAGACACGTTACGTTTGTTTTTGATTAAATAATATGTTATAGAAATTAATACGTTTGGAGAACGTTTTAATAATTAATATAAATAAAATATTTATACCGTCGGCCTATTTGATTAGACATGAGGCTTTTTAAATTTCTCTCTTGTATTAGAGTAAATCTTATTTCATTCTAAAAGTTTTGTAGTGGTTTCATGATAAGATTTTTTATTTCTGGATTTTTTTTACTTTCCGAAGCGAATTTTTGCAAAACCCGGGAACTCCCATTCTTGAGGAACATAAGAAAACATTTCTATAGCTTTTTGGTAAATGTCAAAGTTTTCAAGGAGTTTTGGGAATTCTTGAGTTAATAATTCTAAGGTTCAAAATTTTTCGTTGATTTAAAACATTGTATGTAAATCGTGAAATTTGATCGTCATTAAGTTCGAAGTAATCTTTATGTATACAATTCTCGTCTCACGGTGTTTGTAATTTAACTCCTCCGAAACGGCTTGACCGATTTTTATGAAAATTTGTATGTATATTCGTTAAGTATGAGAATAGGTCGTAAGCTATTTTTCATATCGCTAGAGGGAGTAAAATAGGGCAAATGAGGTAAAATCTGCCCCTCCCTATATCTTCTTAACTAGTCAATCGGCGTAGTTTGTGTGAAAGACCTGGATATACAATGGTGTATAATTGCGAGTTGATCGTTAAAGGAAGCTGACTTTTACATTGTTAAGCAAGAATTCAGAACAAGCATTACGATTAAGCAAATTATTTAGAACTCAATGTTGTACACAAATGTTGGTTTTTTTCGACAGTTTTTGATTTCAACAGCAGTTTTTTAAACTCTGGACAGATTCCATTCGATTTAGTGTACATTATAATCAGGATCCCAGATAATGGGACTATACGATGATTGGACTTACCAAAGACGTGAATAACTGCTTTGTTATTTTAGGATCTTTTAACTCCTTAGCCCAACGCAACATGATATTTGGCCAGTTAATACATAAAATACGCTTAATACATTTATTGATGAATGCTTGCAGCTTTTTTATGTTATCCTGAGTTTAGCCATTCAATGCTTCCAAAAAGGCTTATTTTGGTTTCAATATTATTTTGTTGGAACGCCACACTTTATGCAGCGACTGAAATGCAACCTTGCCCTTTTTATTCGTGCCTTAATATCGTTGTCGGAACCACCACCACTGCAAATGATGCTTCGAAGATATCAGAAAGATTCTTCCTCCTGGATGATAGTGCCTTTTATAGTAATTAATGTTGTCAGGTTTGTACCTTGTATTGGTTTTGTCTTGGCAAAGCTTACCTTCAGTCCAATTTAGGCGTCATTTATTGACAGTATTTGCAGTTTCTCCTCGATGCGATATGCCATCAAGCAAAAATTGTCAGCATAGTCGATGTAATTCAGCCTTTTTGCGAGATTCCATTGAATTCCATTTGTAGCTTCAGCGTTTGTTCTGCCCACTATAAAGTCAAGCATCAAGAGAAAGGGTGCTGGCGATAAGACGCAACCCCGCCTTACCTCTACTGTTGTTGAGTATTGGTTGTTTCCCGCTTCATTAAAGCGAACACGGCTAGTTGAGGCTCTGTTGCCAGTATATTCCACAGGGCATCGCGTGATACGATGTCAAATTCTGCATTACCTTAGGTCACCTTTCTTGGGTTTGGAAAGCCGTAACCTTCATATCATATTATACCTTCTGGATTATTGAAGTAAGTGCAGCGGCTAGTGATAAAGCCTGTGAGTTTTTATGAAACATCTTATTGCATTAAATTTACAATTAATTCCTCCGTGTATTGCTTGCTATAAAAACAATATTAAATAATTAAGTTATAAGATTTTGTTTGTCGTGCTTAATTCCCAATTGTTGTTCTTGATAAAAACACTAAAATTTAATTAATTTAATTAAGCACGATAAACAAAATCTTGTAAATTGAAATTTTGTACTCCCACGAAAATTACTTTGATAATAACCTGGTATGTGCACGGCTAAAAAACAAAACTGGCAACATTCTATATTTTTTGCGAGAGCAATAAAGCAAGTTGTTTTTGTTTTCATTTTGTTTTTTCGTAACCTACTTACAACCAGGATTGCCGAACTTGGTCTTTTCCGACCAAATTTGTTCGGATATTTTTGGTTTGATCGGATGGTAGGCTAAACCTAATTTTGGTCGGTTTGAGAAGGTAACGCTATTTATTTTTACGGCAACGCTATTTACTATTCAACAGACGAAAAACAATCAAAATTTCCAATTTATGCTAATGGACTACTTTTCAGCCTTATTGGTTGAGTGTTGCCAAGATTTAACTATAGCAAAACTTAACAAGTTTAAGTTACGCATGTAAAATGATGCCAAAATGATATTGAGGTTCTTTGTCGTAATATTTACAGTTCTTTTTTTGAACTAAAAGAATTTCACAGGGCAATGGAGTTGAGTTTTTTGTACCGGAGTCTGAGTTGAAATACATACAAAAACTCGCGAATCCACGCGAAATTGGCGATGCAATATTTTGCAGATCACTATGAATAAGTAGATTTTAATTTATTTTATGAGAGTTAGTTCATTCAAGTACTTTACTTAAATAATATAAAAGATTGTAATAATTTAAATTTTTAAGGTATATCATTTAACCAGATTTTTCATTTTCTTGTAGATTAAAATAAGTGATTCTTGATTCTACTTTTTGACACGTTACACAAACAAAGAGAACAACGAGACGCTTCTGTGGAAGTGCTCATATTGGTTTTTAAATATATAAAAAAATTGGTCGGTTTCAAAGAATTTTGGTAGGTTTTGTAGTCAATGTTGGTCGGCTAAAAAAAATTTTTAAACGGCAACCCTGCTTACAACTACAACTAATGTTAGAAGAATTTCAACCAATTGTAGTGGGAAATTTAAGAAAACATATACTCACGGTTTATTGTTGTTGTTTTTGTTTAAGCTGTCATATTGTTTCAAGTAAAACGTAAAACTAATAATTCTTATTCGCTAAACAGTTTTATTTGTTAAATAGGTATCTTTAGTTTATCTAAAAACTTTGGATGAAGTTTCTTGACGATCCAAAAAATTAAAAAAAATTCCTCAAGTTAAACAACAAAACCTTAAAAGTTAATATTTTTTTTTTTTATTTTTTTTCTTTTTTTTTTTTTGTTTTCTTTTCTGACCAAATTTAAAATTTTTTTTAAGAAAAAGTAAGAAAAATTTTAATAAGAAATCCCCAAATAAAAAAAAAATATTTTATTTTGCTTGTAGCGACTGGTTTCTGCATGTTTTTAAAATAATTTTTATGCGGTTCCAGTAAGGAACTAACAGCAGAAGAATATGCTGGCATTGAAGCCGAATGAGCTAATTTATAAGAATTTGGAACTTGTTCAATCGGTTTAATCCATCCTTACAATCAGCAATAAAAATACATATATCCGACATTTATTTAATACTTTGATGCATCATAACTACTAACCAATAGCCTAGCATTCTTTTTCCCAAACTTTATTATATTGGCTTTCATATTTACTTATTTTTGGGGAAGACATACATATTTGCTTGAAAATTGTCTTTAAAAAATCAAAAATTTTATGTGTTTTCAACGGTTTTAGATATTATTTTTAATTTTTTTTTTTTTTAACACTCACTCAAGAAAAATAACATAAGTTTTTAAAGTACCTTTTACACACTTAACAAAAATGGTAATCTTATTTAGGGCCCTTTATACTGTAAGATAAAAGTTTTGCTACTTTTTTCATATTTTATATACGAAACAAACAAAAATAAGCGTAAATAATAAAAGAAGAGAAAATATATTAAAAAAGTGTAAAATCCCCAAAAAATTCCCGAATTTTTTTTTAAATCCACAAAAAAATCGCCAATCCCCAAATAACTTTCTTTGTCCTTTTTGCTCACATGAAATCCCCAACTTTGGGGATAAATCCCCAAGTCTGACAGGCCTGCTTCAACAAAAAATTTCAGTGTTTTTATCAAGAATAAAAATTGGGAATTAAGCACGACAAACAAAATCTTGTAATTACTTTGATTGCATATTTATATATTATAATATTTTTTGTAATACATTCCTAAATATGTAACAAAAACAACAATTGTTTAAAAAAATTTAAGTTTTTAAGAAACATCTTATTGTTCGTTAAATTTACGATTAATTCCTACGTGTATTGCTTGCTATAAAAACATTATATAACTAAGCAATGTAATACTTGTTCAACTTATTGGCAAAAAATATTGATATTTTATAGGGTTTGCATATCGTCGTATTTTTGTAATCACTTTTACGTCAATTTCGATTATCAATTGATCAAACTTTAAATGCTCTTTTGTATTTTATTTTAAAATAACAATTGTAATACAAATTTCAACTATACATGATATAACATGGAAATCTTAAAAAAATAGTTTAAAAAGAGCCATTTATTAGGATAATTTAAGAAAAAAACATCTTCAATTCATACAAATCTTGGTTGGGATGTATATTCTGGCTTAACTTTAGACCACGGACGCCACAATCGTATCAGAAGTGACATTTTGGAAACTGGAAATAGTACTACACAGAAAAATATTTCTGCGCCAGTAAAAGAATTAATCAAAAATAAAATCAGTTTTAATTAAATATTTAATCAAATGAATTATACTTTTAATCAAGCGTTTTAAATGTTTAATTAACAATATTTCAATCAAACGTTTAATTCACTTGACTAAATGTTTAATTAACCTGATTAAATATTTAATTAAAACTGATTTTATTTTTGATTAATTCTTTTACTGGCGCAAAAATTTTTTGCTGTGTAGTACATTTGTTGAATATATTAGACTTTTTTGTTTATTCGGGAATACCAAGTAACTGCTTGGACATTGTAGACAATAATGACCTTAGCTCTGATCATACTCCTACACAGAAAAAATTATTTTTCCAATTCAAACAACAAATTTGCATATTCAAACAATTTATTTGCATTTTGTTTGCTGAAAAAAAACACTAATAAACTATCGATTTTTTTTTGCATACAATAGACATTCCCTTATCGAATGAAAACTCGATATCGAATGAAATGTATTGAATTAGAAATAATAGCATTCGATATCGAGTAACTCGACATTACATTTATTGAGTTTTCATTCGATACGTCAGTGTCTATCGTATGCAAAACAATTCGATAGTTTATTCGATACGATAGTATCGAATGCGGTGATTAGACCCCTGATTTTTTCAAACAAATAATTTAACTGAATCAAACAAAAAGTTTACTGAAATTCATATACCAAATTTCAGAATCAAAAAAAAAGTTTTTGCACAAGCAATGACGCGCACACAAGTAAGCACTGTATGAGATGATGAAGGCAGAGCAGAGCCGACGCACATAGGGGTTTTTTGCCAACCAAGCTGGACATTACTTTTTGTTTCAGCTTATATTGCTTCTTAAAAGTTATTGAGTGCCCCCAGATCGATGAAACTTGGCAGAAATATGTGATATTGTCATAGGCAGGTAAACCTCAAAAATAAATAAAAACGAACCAAGGAGGAAAAAGTTCCCCCTAGAAGAACTAATCCAACCTCTGAAAAATGCAATTTTTTTTAAAGTTTTCCCATACTTTTGTTTGGCAAATGCAACTTTTAACGTCGGCGAAAGTTAAAAAACCTAAAATTAGACCCATGAGATCGTAAAATTACACTTTTCGCCCCGCCCCCTTTTGAGGGCGGTTACATAAAATAATATTTAAAAAAAAATGTAAATATTAAAAGAAATAGATTACTAGCGCCTTTCAAGAATGATAGAAATAAAGATTACGCCTTGCGCATGTTTTACCGTTTGATGACGTAGTCGTTCCCTCGTTAAGATAACCAAGTCTCTTTTATATGTGAAAATCGCAATTTCTTACAAAAAATGTATGTATTACGTGATAGTTGGCAACCCTGCAATTAATTTACTCAGAGAGTTCAAAAAAAAAATATTATATTAATTGTCAAAAAACGAAGAATTTTGCTTAATATTTTATATTAAACGTATTTTTACAATAAATAAAATTTTAAAAAGTGTTCAAACGTGTGTTAAAAGTAGCATAATAAAGAAAAATAAAATCTTAATAAAAATAGAAGAGAGCAAAAAAGAGAACAAACATAAAGTGTGCAGTGGGCAAATGCCAACAAATTAGCCGCAAAAAAACAAATCGGGAAATTGTGTGAAAAACTAACGTGTTGCGTCCTTTTAATTAAATGTCTATGTTTTTAACTATAGCTAATACATATTAATGTAAGTTAAAAATAAAATTATGAAGAAAAAAGGAACTTCTTATAAAAAATTTTCAGTTTTCAAATAATTCAAATAGAAAAATAATAGATTGTTCCACAGTCATAAACATAACAGTTTGAAAGTTACAAATTATTAGTGAGAACGAAGGTTGTGTGACGTCACAGTTTATTACATGCGCAGTAAAAACTTTTTATATCTACCTGATGTCGTAATCTTTATTTCTATCATTCTTAAACGCCTTTATACTATAAAAATAAATTTTTGAACTTTTTTGGGTAGGGGGAGGTATCCCTCCAAATCTCCCCCGGAACGATCCTGTAAAAAAATTTTTTTTTTTTTCGTATTTCCAAAACATATTAATTTTTAAGATTTTATGAGACTTTTATGTACTTTATAGTATTTAATTTTTCTGAAAATAATTAATATATTCGTAATTATAACTTATTTATAATAGTAACAGCAAATTTTATTTAAAATAACTTCTCTTTTGCACTAAGATGATGATGAGTGCCACAGTTCTTCTTCGTCTGCTTCTTAAAAATCCTCTTCTGAATCTGAATTCTCTTCAGAGCGAAGTACAGTTGGAAGCATAAAAGAAATTGCTTCTTTCGTAAATGGTAATGACTTTTTTTGGAGTTGGTCTTATACTAGTAATCATTGGGTCAGAACTGAGCAAAAGTCTATTTATAATATCTTTGTTACACTGAACCCTCGAAAACTTTCTAGCAAAATTCTGCCTGTAAAGCCGAAAATGTTTTTTTCGTGCCTCAGACGCATCTTATGATAATAGCCCGATAGGCAACAATGCCTCATTCATTACAGTTGCGCCATGTATTATACACTTTTTCTATTTTACTCTCAAAGCTTCAAAATGGTTCTGATAACAATTTTATGCTATAACCACAATATATATTAAAAAAAAACTAAGTACCTAGAGCCCAGATTTGATTTTTTATTATATATTATTTTTGTTGTTAATGATTTTAAAAGTTATGCAAAACAGGTAAATTTATTTTGCTCCATAAAATAACGTCATTTAGCGGTCGCACAGGTGTTTAAAACCCGTTACTTACTGTTTCGCACATTCCTTTTTTACACAGGTAATATTAGTCTTAGATGTAATAATTTAAATAAAAAACATCTACGTACAACCAAAACATTTTATGACTGACGAAAGGGTTTCTATTATATGTACCTATGCAAGATGAGCAAAAACAGAAAATAGGTGAAATTTTCAAAAAATCATAAAAAAAAATGGCGCAAGAACGCGCAACGTTTTTTTTTTTAATTTTAAAGTAGAGATTTCAAATTTTATCGTGGTGTATAACATTTTTAAGAACTCAGCGGGCTTCACCTTCAAAAACCTTTTAAGTTTTTTTTTTTTTACAAAAAAGTGAACAAAAAAAACCGTTTTTTTTAATTTCGAACTAATTTTTTAATCATAAAAACTTCTAATAAAATTTTTCTAAAAATGTTCATAATTAGCTGTTTATATAGTCTTTCACAGAAAAAAAAATCAATGTAAAATCTTTATTCGTTTATCTACAAAAAAAATATATTGTAAACCTCCCAAAACCGTAAAAAGTCAATGAACACGCATGCAATTTAATCAACTTTCCTGATTTTAACAGTGTCCCAAAATCAAATCAAAGCAAAAGACTTGAAAATTCACTATACGATGCAGAGCTTTGTTGTCTGTCGAGCTGCGTACTTAAATTTTTCCATTTCTTAAATTTAATTTTTTGCTTAATGTCCGGCTAGATTGGCAAAAAACCCCTATGTGCGACGACTGTATTTGAGACACATTTTTTTGTTGGAATAATTTTTGAGCGAAGTCTTATTTATACACACAACACAATGTTTTTCTTCATCACTCACTGTTGCTGTATCCTTTCTTTTGCTAAAGAAGAAGAAATGTAACCAAAAACGGCAGCAGACCGACTCGATATGTTTTTCGTCATCACTCTATTTTTGTATTTGATGTATTTAACTAAACAGTTTTAAAAAATTTAATACGGGTTTTGTTTCTTATAATGCTGTTTCTGTTGTTTAAAAAGAGTGAAGCGTTTTTTACTTGTTATTGTTTTTCTTATAGTTGCACTTTTTTAAAGCGTCCAAAAGTAGACTTTGTGTTTTTTTTTTGTTGTTCTTATAATTTACATAAAGAAGTGTTGCTTACGATCAAATAAAAAAAAAAATAAAAAATGCAAGACGACAACATTTAAGAGCGTTAAATATTTCATAGGTACAAAATTATGAAAACTTGACACCAATAACGTGTTTATTATATTTTTTAAGAGTTGTCCACATTTTTGTTGGTTATATAAAAATCAAACAAAAATATTGATTGAATCAGTAAAAAAATTTATAGAAATTAAAAAAATTTTCAAACAAGAGTTTGAAAATAATTCGGCAATAATTTTTTCTGTGTATTATTGCCACTTACAACTCCAACTTTCACTCAGTTTTGAAAAAAGTAAAACTTATAACAAAAAGAACTGACACTGATTCGTTTACCTACTGCAAAGACAAAAATATAAACTTAAATCTCTTAATAGATAACGGTCAAGAAATAGATAAGTCTATTGAAAACTTTACGAACCTAATCCACGAAGCTGCTATTTTATCAACACTAAATATTTTTGAAGGTCAAAATCTGGAAACAAGAAATAATTATTTATCTGCCGAAATAAGAAATCTTATTCGCAACAAAAGGAGAATCCGAAAAATTTGGCAATTAAGTATAAATCCAATTGACAAACAAAATTTTAACTATTTATGCACACTACTTAAACAGAAGCTTAAAGAATTAAAAAAATGAACAAACGGGACAATATTTGAAATCTCTAGATGCGAACAAGCAAGAAAACTGTCTTTGGAATGCTACAAAATATTTTAAAAGATCTACGAAACGAAATATTCCAATCAGAGACCTAAATAACAGATGGTGCAGATCGAACCAAAGCAAAGCCGAAGCTTTTTCTCAGCACTTGGAAAATATTTTTCAGCCACATCCTGAAATTGACTTGTCAACTGATGATAAAATACATGAATTTCTGGATGTTCCATGTCAAATGTACCTTCCAATTAAACATTTTACTCCAAGTGAAGTTAAAAATTAAATTATCAAGCTTGGAATCAATTAAACCCCAGGATTTAATAAAATAGATTTCAAACTAGGGATGCCAATCCCGAAATTCGCTGAATCCCGAAAATCCCGAGATTTAAATTTTGTAATCCCGAAATTGCTTGAAAACAAAATTTTCTTGCTTTACCTCTTTTTATTAAAAGAAATTCATCATGACATTCCCCCTTGAGAGCATAGGCAACAAAATACAGTGGCCGTATTCTGTAATTCGCTAAAGCTAAATCTCTATCGCTTAAAATCTTTAAAGATGATTTAGCGATTTTTGGCTACGAATGCAGTACTGTAACGTGCATTGCTAAATTTGGCAATGCCATTACAATTTAATTCACCGCAATTTTAGCTCTTATTGTCAACACTAAAATTTTTAAATTTTGTATTCTCTAAGGCATTTGAGCGATAGAGATTTAGCTTTAGCTAAGCGAATTACGGAATACGGCTGCTGATCTTTAATATTTACTTGATTATTTCTGTTAATACTGTCATTGAAAACGAAACGAAAAAGTTCAAATTAGTTTGTTTTTAGCGTGTCCAACAATTATTATTAACGAGAAGTGAAGAAAATAATTAAAGAATACAAAATTTTAATTCGAAAAGATTTTGTTATTCGTGCTTAATTCTCAATTTCTACATGCAGAGAAAAAACATGGTTACTGAGTGGTCACTACGACCATTTTTATTCATATTTGCCTTATATGTTTACCCAAATAATTTTATTATAGTCCTAATATAACTTGAAAAAATATTTTTTGTCCTCAACATTTTTAAAATCACTATAATAATATTATATGGTGTTTTACACCTAAAAAGTTACTCTGATCTTGCTAAACATATTAAATTATGTGAAATGTTTGCTACTATAATAAATATATTTTCAACTATACATTTAAAATCATAATACTAGTTGCACACAAAAGGTATGTTTAATACCATAATTTTTGTTTGCTTTAAAATACATTTTCTAAATGAGCAAACATTTATTGTTAAAACCAACAGTGTGTGTTTATAAAGAAAAAAAAAATCTCTTCCGTCCGCGAGCATCAGTTAATCGGCAAACATGAATGATTACAAAATAATTAAGAAGTTTTACAAAATAAATTAGTTTATTGAAACAGGTATGTTTTTTATTTAAAATTATAATCAAGTATAAATATGCAATAACGTTGCCTTTCTAACAGCCAAGAAACCCTACAACATTGAAGCCGTCTTGGAAATTATTTCAATTGCTGTTCCAGAGTGTATTAAAATAGTGGATTTTATAATAGAAAAAAAGTAAGTTTCACCCAATTTTCATGATGATTTTTTCCCCTATTTTTGAAACATGTCTTTTTTAGTTTGGTAGTGAGCGGGGGAGAGAAGAAAGCAGGGTAGAAAAAAAGACATGAAACGTATTTTCTGTGTTTTTTGACATTCCCCCTTTGCACTTAATTTTGTTTTTTAATTTATGTTGTATTTTTATTTCAAAATAAAAATTGCTTATTAAAATATAAAAAAATAAACAAATTTAATTCAAAAAAATTCAATACATTCATACATTTATAAGGAAAATAAAAAAAAAACAAACAAAATAAGAAACATTGTGAAAATTAAACATGTTTTTGGAAGTTTCTTTAAAGAAGAACTACAAAAAAGACATGTCTTTTAAATCATCGTGAAAATTAGGTGTTAGTCTTTACTTTATTTTTACAAGTGCTAAATTTTAGTATTTAATGTTATTTTTTTTAATATATGTATATACTTTATATGTATTTGAATTATATATGTGTTTTTAATAAAAAAATATATTCTTGATATTAAATATTTTATTGGTTTTATTGTGACAACCATATAACATGTTAAAATAGACATGTTGCATGGTGTTAGGAAATATAGAAACATGGTTTGAATAATCGTTTGCATTTTTCTTCTGAACATAATAATATGTTTGAGACAATAATTAGCTATAACATTATGTGTGAACATATATTGTTACTTAAGACGTGTTTGACACAATCATAACCACAAACATTAATGATAGTTTGCGATTCTGATTGTATCAACCATGTTTTTTCTTTGCGTGTATTATTGATAAAAACATTGAAATTTACTGTTGATGGGATAAGCTATTCCTATGCGCATTTCACTGGTTGCTTAGGCCAGATCGTCAGGAAACTTCATCCATAAAGATTTTAGAAAAACTAAAGATATTAAACCAAAAAAAACTGTTAAACGTATAAGACTTATAAGCAACAGTTCTATTTGTAACAATATCAAAGTTTAAACAAAAAACATCAACAATAAACAGTGAGTTTATCTCATCTTACATTCCCCACTAAAATTGATTGGAATCCTCCCGGGATTTGCGAACACCAGTCCCGATTGATATCCCTATTCCAAACTATTCAAATTATTATCTAAAAAAAGCATCATATTTATAACTCTGTTATACAATAGTATATTACGATTGCACCATTACCCGACTCAGTGGAAATGTGCTCAAATTATTATGATTCTGAAGCCTAACAAAAATTAACTCTTATCGTACAGACCAATAAGTTTACTATCTACCCTTTCAAAAATATTTGAAAGATTGTTTCTAAATATATTAAAACCAAGTCTTGAGCAAAAAAATGTTATTCCCCACTATCAATTTGGTTTTCGCAGTAAACACGGTACTCCAGAGCAGTGTCATCGAATTATTAATGTAGTAACTGATGCTTTTGAAAAAAAAAATATTACTCAGCCATATTTTTAGATGTCCAACAAGCTTTTGATAAAGTTTGGCACCCGGGACTATTGTTTAAGCTAAAATCGTTATTACAAACACCATTTTATCTTGTTCTTAAATCGTATTTAGAAGATAGATTTTTTATGTTAATAATAATGAGGAATTTTCAATCATTAAACCAATCAAAGCTGGAGTTCCTCAGGGAAGTGTACTAGGACCAACACTCTATACAATCTATACTTGTGACATGCCATACTCACAAAATATTACAGTTGCGACTTATGCAGATGATACAGCGCTTATATGTAGCATCAGCGTTATGTCCTATTGACGCTTCTACATTGTTACAAAGAGCTTTAAATAAATTACAACAGTGTTTACAAAAGTGGAAAATTAAAATAAACTCTTTAAAGTCTTCCCACATAGCATTTGCCCTTAGAAGAGAAAATTGTCCACCTGTTGCACTTAACGGAATGCAAATACCTATTGTTAATTGTGTTAAATACTTGGGATTATATTTAGATAGGCGTCTTACTTGGAAAGAACACATAAAAAAAGCGGAAATATCTTAATGTTAAAACGTAAAAGATGTATTGGCTTTAAGGTCCGAGATCCGAATTAAGTTTAAATAAGTTTTAATAAGTTACTTTTATACAAAGACTTATGGTATACAACTACGGGGAACAGCCAAAAACTCTAATGTTGAAATATTACAACGATACCAGTCTAAAACCCTGCGATTAATTACTCAAGTGCCTTGGTTTATAACAAATACGGCTATACATAATGATCTCAATATACCTACAGTCAAGGAAACCATACAAAAGTTTACCTCCAGATACCTTTCTAGCCATTACCCTACTCGATGAAACAGAAGAAGTACGTAGACTTAAAAGATTGCATATTTAAGATTTGCCTTTTACATAATTAACAATATAATGTCGAGCCCTTATAGCAAAAATGATGTAACCGAGAAAAATAAAATGTTACAGGAGAAGCTTTTTTTTAAATATTTTTACTTCAAGTCTAGGGTTTCGTTCGAAATTGCTTTTGCTCTTATTTCGCAACGGTACTTTCCAGAGATATGAGATTTTTAGAGATGATGCAAATGATCAAAAATTATCGATTTTCATCAAAAAACTAAAATCTAAAATGTTGTTGGTTACATCATTTTTGCTATTAGGGCTCGATTTACAATATACATATATTGAAAATATGTATATTATAAATGTAAGAAAATAAGTTGGAGAGTTATTGAATTATAGTTCAATAACAGCTGTTATTTTTTAAGTATTATGAAATTTGCTTATTGTTGCATAAACAGATTGTAATAAAGAAATTAATGAAAAAAAAAAAAAAATAAATTTGTTGAATAGTTGCAATTTTTCGTGTATCTTTCGATTAAAAATTTGTATAAATTCGGAATGCTTTTCTGCAGATTTCTACACTCATAAAATTAATACAGTAACTGATTGTGGGTTATTAAATTCGTTTTTCGTACTGTTAAAATTGAATAAAAATATAGTTATTTTACGAATAATTTTATTTTTTAACATTTATGTTTGTTATTCAAAAAACAAACCACCAAAAAATAATGTTTTTCTGTATTTTTTTGTTAATTTGTTTGATTTTTGTCGGTTGAAATATATTTTTTAAAAGTAAAAACTATTCAATTTTAACGAATATGCTGTTCAATAAATAAAAAATTTAAAAATGAATGTAAAAATCATTTGTTTTAAATGAAATGTAAATGATCCGTTTTTTAAATAAATTTTAAGTTGGTTAAAATGAATTTTCGTTTGAATTTAACTATGTACATAACATTTTGAATGTAGGTTACGTATAAGTTTGCGATTATGTTTGTAATTTCTACAATATTAATCTTAGACCCTATAAAGTATATATATATTTTTGGTCCTGATCACTAACGAAGTTGATTTAACGATGTCCGTCTGTGCGTCGGTCCATGTGTATGTTAAAATAAGTTTGCCGAAAACTCCAGAAAATATGAGGACTAGGCTCTTATACATTTATGGCACATATACTCCGTTAAAGTATGCTATTGAAATTAAGCCAGATCGGTCAATAAATGTCTGAGAGCAAAAAACACGACTGCCTCTAATTTGTCTTTGGACACATTTCGATCGAACTTAATTTAATTCCGTAATTGCAAGTCCGATGGAATTAGCTTCCACTTTCGATCAGGAAGCTGTTTGTCAGTTACAAATAATAAGTAATCTTAAATCACTGTACGCGTGCACAGCGTCTAGGAATCGAATAATAAGCCGTTTAAATAGCAGGATTGAAAAAGGGGGGGGTGCTTTAAAACCATGGTAGATAAGGTCATGATGGTTTTATCTCTCATTCAATAGTAGGGTAGCCAGATTTTGAATTCGGAAAAACAGTACATTGGTTATGAAAAAACAGTACATTCAAGAAAAAAACAGTACATTTTTTTACGAAACCATAACTAAATATTTACAACTCTTGAACAACAATAATAAAAAAGAAATAGACTTCAAACATCTACATCAAAGGAAAGATTTACATTTAATGGTATTTCATATACAAAATCACACCATTTGCGTTTATAAAGCAAACACCACAAACGCAGCAATTGGCCATTGTATCATTTTCCAATGTATAATGTTTAAATATCTTAGTTTATATTTAACTTAAAAAACTTATTATTTGATTGGGTTAGTAGAATTTTCTTAAAACATATTGGTATTTAAAGCAATTTTCACCACACACATATTGTGGAACTATCGCATAAATTTCAGAAAATATTTGTTTCTTTCTTTAATTTAAACGGTAGTCATATGTCTTAAAATAATAACATGAAAATATATGAAGGATGTGAGCAACTCCTTATTTAATCTGTGTATTTTTGACAAAACAATAGACGCAGTACAAAAATTCTAATTATTTTACAACTTTTTTGTTTGCAAAACAACAATTTCTTTAAACTAAATATTGTAAAATAGAGTGTGCAACAAAATTAGGGTCATCGCCACCAGCCTCAACACTTGCACTGCGAAATGAAACTAGACTACTAGTAGAGCAAATCTGCCAAAAGGTTTTGCAAAATTAGCTCGGGCTCTCGAAATATGGGCCCCTAAAGTTTTTTAATTTTTTGAAAAGGCGTTTGGTATAAGTCAAAATAAATATACTAAATGTACTTCTGAGCTAAAAAATAATTTTAGATGTCTTCAGTAGAATCGTATTGCGATTCTTTTCTTAGAATTTATTAACCCTCTAACTCTCATTTTAAGGGGTAATTTTTGCCCTTTTTCCCAACTCTTACAAAAAAGGATACTAAAACGGCACTTATAAGAGTTAAAATGCTCTACCAATATTTTCTGCATCAAATTTCACGAGGGGTCTTCTAAGACCAAAAATTATCCAATGCAAGTAAAACGGGGTTTCGAAATTCCGGGCCTTGATTTTTTTTAATTTTTCGAAAACCCGTTTTACATACATTGCACGCTTTTTTGGTCTTGGAAGACCGCTATTGAAATTTGATGCAGAAAATATTCACAGAATATTTTAACCCTCTAACGTACCGTTTTAGTGTAGAAGTTAAAAAAATTACAAAAATTACCCCTTAAAATGAGTGTTAGAGGGTTAATATATTCTATGAAAAGAACTGCCATACAATTCTACTGAAGACATCTGAAACAGTCTTTTAGGTCAGAAGTACATTTAGTATATTTTTTTGACTTGTACCAAACGCCCTTTCAAGAAATTCAAAAATTTCAATGCCCGAAATTTCGAGAATTCTTTTAACCCTAATAAGTGCCGTCTTGTATACTTTTGTTTAAGAGTTGGGAAAAAGGGCAAAATTTACCCCTCAAAATGAGAGTTAGAGAGTAAATAAATTCTAAGATAAGGATATTATGACAATATGGCTTGATAGCATACCGTTAAAAATTCCCAAATGTGTTTTATTTAAAAACGATTTTCTTAATATCTTTGTTTTTTGGACACTAAACTTAAAAATCAGTACAGAAAACAGTACAAAGTGTAAAAAACAGTACATTTGCGTACTGTTTTGGGTGTTGTGCATAAAACAGTACAATTGACAAAAATCAGTACATGTACTGCTAAAAACAGTACGTCTGGCAACCCTATTCAATAGGGAGGCAAAGCCATTTTTTGTTTTTTTTCATTTTTCTTCCAACAAATTATTCAATTTATTTTATTTGAAAAATGCAAACACTTTAAAGAACATGTCCTACAAAAGGGTGAAGTATTACAAATATTTGATATACTTTTACTAAAAGTCGTCGCAAATAACAAACAATTAAAATAAAAATTTTATTTGTAACCAGTGTTGAAAAATTCAGTACTTTGGTACTTTTTTCAGTACTTTTTCATATTGAAAATACCGCAGTACCCCCGCGTTGTTTTCAGTACTTTTTTATCCATTGAGCTTTTTAAATCTTGACTTTTGGTTTTGGTCATCATGTGTTTGTTGCCAAATTTATGTTGTTGTATTTTAAAAATTATCGACGTAAACATTGAAATGCAAAGCGTGGACGTCAGGGTTTATAAATATTTTGCTTTCCAGAATGGGATTTTTGTTCTTACAAGTGGCAACTGTTCAAGTTTGATAAAAACTAAATATCTATTAAAATCAACTGGTAGTTGCTGTTGTAGTTATAATATTTCTGATAATCATTTAAAGTAAATTTGCTTTATCCTTTAACACTGAATTAAAAGCTTTATTTGTAAACTTTAATGTTTAAAACTTTTTTAAGAACTTAGTTCTAAGTATTTAAAATATGTAAATATCTGAATAATGTAACTTTGCAAAAGTTAAAATATAAATATAATTACCAGTATAAATTTATGTTGACAAAAATTAAGTTTTTAATTATTTTCTTATTCATAAATGTATTAAATATTTCAAATATTTTTTTTTTATAAAATACTGAAAAAACGTACCTTAAGCGGCTCATACACTTGCAATTTAACTGTTAAATTTTATCGCCAATGTGTATGTGATATTCGAAGGTGACACAATATATTGGCAAAAATCGAAATAAGAAAAGAAGCGCTGTGAAATGTGTTGGTAATAATGTACTATGTTGTTTTGCTTTAAAGGTTATGTTTTTTTTAATAAGAGCTGCGCCATATTTTAATTGAAACCATTTTGCCACTTATTGAATAATATAGTGCAATATAGAAATAATATGGCTAATAAAATATACAATAATATTGTAAATGGATGGGGCGATTGACGTTTATGTATAACAGAAATATTATTTACATGTGTACCTCGAATATTAATACTGTTTGCTATTAAAAACTTCGATAAATGAATTCCAATAAAATATTTTTTGTTGCTTTTATTTTCATAAATTATTGTTTTAACAAAAAGTACCATTTGGCGGGAAAAATACTCTTTTATTTAAAGTTCAGTACCATTTCGAAATTTCAATTTTGCAACACTGTTTGTAACAATTTTTGTGTACTTACGGTTAAGCGCGTTACAATTATAATCGACATGCAAACCCTAAAATTTAACGTGTATGTCATTAATGTAATAATATTGTTTTCTTTTCTAACAATGTTTCGGTATTATAGACAATATAACAACTTAATTGTTCACTTTTGATAAAAAGTAAATACTTGAAATAATTAAAAATATAGATGAAGTCGTATTAGGGTGGTTAATATTAAATAACAATATTCTTACAAACTTAGGTGTCAAAAGAAAAGCTATGACATTGCTGAGTTGTATTACAGCATTGACAAAACTTTAAAATCTATGTAAAAGCAATTTTGGGAAAATTTATTTATCATCTACTAAATAAATTCGTTTATTAACAGGCAGTTTTTAGTTTAAATTTTTAAATTAGCCATTGATACAATTCATAAATATTTAATCGCTTTAAAACCTAAAGTTTAGGTACAAATAAGATAAGACTATTTCCAAAATTTTTCCAACTTAAATCACCTCCCTAATATGTTTGTTTAAAACTACAGAAAGATAACAAATGCAGTAATAATTGTAATTAAGGAAAAATTTGCGTGTTATGAAATCATATTTCGAAAAACGATAAACTAGTTATATTTGCTGTCTGCTTATATTTATAATATCAAATTATTAGAGGTGAAAAAGGTTAAGATTTTAAGTATATATTGCATTGTTGAAATATTTAAAATTATTAATTAAAGTACTTACATAAATTAAAAAGAATATACTCTTATAACATGCAAAAAAAACTTAAAATCGATTCAAAAAAATCATTTTATTTCCGGGATAATTTATATTGACGGTTTATCAAAGCCCCACTGTATATTGAAATCTGCTGGTAGCACTTTACCTAACACCTACAAGTATTAACACCACAGCAGACTCATAAGGAGAACTATAGGAATGAAATTGTATTGTTTAAGGCGTTAACGCCTAACTTTTTTAAACATGAAAAAGCGATCTATCAAATAAGATTTTCGAGCCGGGTGGGGTTGAACTTGCGTTCTAAAGGTTTGTTTCGTATTAACTGTGTCAAAATGAAAACTGTTGACATAAAACAGACGCTTGCCGTTTTTTTTGTAATAGATTAAGGAACACAGGTTGTGTTACTTTAATCTATTGCAAAAAATGACTTAGGCGATAACAACAACGCCATGGTAGCATGTTCAAAAGAGAATGTATAAAACATACATGTGTAAAGTTTGGGCATTTACACGATGTCTTTTCAGACATGTCTAACAAACACGTCTGTTTTGTTTGTTAGCGATCGGGATTACACGGCATCTTTTCAGACATGTCGAACAAACACGTTTGTTTTGTTTGTAAGCGATCGGGGTAGAGAAGAAAGAAGGGCTGTCAAACAGATACGAAATGAGTTTTCATGTTTGTTACACAATAAGGCCGAATATTTTCTATACACAAGACAATTTAGTCTATATACTAGGACTCAGGACAAATATTTTTGGCAATGAGATAAAGCTGTCCTTTTGTAAAGAACCATTTGGCTATATACTAGTTCTTACAGAAAAAAGTAAAATTTGGTTGCAATATCTCATGTCATGTTATGTGTGGGCAAACTAAAATCTCTACTGGGGCATATTTCGGAATGCGTTATCGATAGTTTAAATTATTCTATTATTTCTATCGGTTTCGAATGCCATAATATGGCTTCTGATATCGGTTTGTGTCTGTGCTGTTAGAAACTTTATATATATATATATATATATATATATATATATATATATATATATATATATATATATATATATATATATATATATATATGTATATATATGTCCTTTATTTACTTAAATATACGCAGAAATGTATTTTGAGCAACCGCTTGAATACAGCCAATGTGAGAAGGCGCACAGTATTGAGTAACCTGAATGGCATGCAAGCATAGATGCGTCTTAGGAAGTAGGTGACAACTGATGACAACTAGTCACTGAAGCTCATCTGTATTACGCCTCAACACTAGGATCGGAGGCTTTGGCCTAATCAGTCAATCCTCCTAAACACAAAATGATTACAGAAACGTTAGAAACTTTGCTTATATTAAATAACGAAAAGCAACCAGTGAAATGCGCTTAGGAATAGCTTATCCCATGAACAATAAATTTCAGTTTATCAATACTAGTATGAAATGGGATTTTAGCACATTTAAACGAAACCTTGTTAATTAATTTTTTGACTCCCAAGGAAAACTTTGAAAAAAAATTTATTTTGATGAAAATTATTTTTTGATTGTAAACTACATACATAATTGGTGTGACTACAATTAAACCCGTAGTAGACATAACAAATTGGCATTGCAAAATAAAACTCATCACAAGATTAAGCTATTTAAAAAACTTGCTGGGGTGAAAGTAAAACTAGTTTCGTTTTATTAATTGTTATATTGATGGTTAGTATTATCATTTACGTTAAACAGTTTAGCAAGTTAAAAGTCAATATTATCATAAAATAATTAATGATTGTAAGGATTTGTTTTATCAAATAATTGATATACATACATACATACATACATACATACATACATACATACATACATACATACATACATGCGTATATAAATTATAAACCTACGTGCTTCACTCAAACTGCAATTGACTCACCCACTTTTCACTTTAAATAGTTTTCGAATGTTTGTATACGTAATAAACTACCCAGCTAATCGATAGTTTTTAAAGACTAAGGCCCGTTTTCACAACTTACCAATAGCTTAAGGCTTTACTTTAACTTACCAGGTAGGATTAACCTTAATTTACTTTATCGCTCACTTTAGGTTAAAGTAAAGTTTTAATAATGGAATTTAAAGTCTACTTTTAGCTATCGGTAAGTTGTGAAAACAATATCGTACAATATCGTTGTTGCATTAAACTATGATATCGTTTTCGATATCATTATTTTCTATAACAACGATAGTGAAACCGCATTTTTATATTTTATGTTTAAATAATGTATGTATGTTTAAATAATTTTTGATGTTTTTTAATTTTGAAGAAAATATGTATTTGGAAAATATGATATCGTCACGATATCGTTTTAAATAAAAGAATATAATATTATAATCACTGTAAAATAAATATAATACCGTTTTCGCTATCATATCGTTGCATGGTTTATTGGGTACATATTTCATTTGAATTTTTATAGATTTCAAATAATTGTTTGTTTAAACGAATCACATATTAATGTTAATTTAGTTATTTATTTTTTCTCCTTTTCATTTTCTTCTTATTACAGAATTCTGAAACGGGTGAAGTAATCTATATACAAACAGATGCCGCCAACGTAACAGAACCAAGTTACGATGCCGAAACCGGTGAACCCATTATGGGTAAAGTTAAGGTGCGCTATGTGAAGCAGAAACACTTTCAAATTCCTAAGAAACTATTGCGCGGGTCACCATGTGAGGAATTCGAAAAGGAAATGTTGGGTAAAAATGAGGAAATCTATCAGGAACCTTATGGGAGAATAAGCAAAGAATCGGATGTTACGACTGAAGCGATAAAACCAAAAAAGCAGTTGTACGAAAGAGATGATTACATAAACATGGAGGGAGTATCAAATGTAATACATACATAATACTACATATGTAATCACAACTGTGAAATCAGTATATTAAAACAAACTAATTTTGTTCTTTATTTTCTTTTATTTAAGGACATTATTTTGGGTTATAACAAATCAAATCATCGCATGCTTTTATTGCCCACCTTTTTCTTTTTCAACATTTATGCCGCCTTAATTATTATGATTATAGAAATTTTCTTTCATTTTTGGGCCCATCTCAAGAATGGCTTGAATATGGACAAGAATTTCTTTTATCGCAGTCCCTTGCATGTGGTCACTTCTCAATTTTGTGCAAAATGCCGCTCGGAATCCGAAGTTGAAGCCAACATATTTCTTGCCTTAAATCGACAAATGAGAGCTGCACGCCAATCTAAAACACTGAAGGATGTTACCAAGGCAATTGGTTGATCTTTAAGTTTAAAGGAGTGCTATTTTTTATTTTATTAAATTAAACTGGTTTTAATTTTGACTATTTTTAAAAATTATTGGTAAAATGTTGTAATTTTTCGCTAGATCTAAAATATTGAATAAAATAAACTTAATTTACTTAATTTAATTTACTAAATGATTTTTAACGGCCGGACCATCAAAAGAATGAAAGTATAAAGAAAATAACAACTACTTATAAGATGGGTGAAATAAACGTTTAGATATGTTCTGACGCAAAGTAGCACACAATCATTGTTTTTTTTTTTGATCTACTGCTAAAAACGACTAAGTCGTTTACGACAACGACAACCGCAATAAGGCTCATTATTAAGATCGGCATTTTATTGAAAACGCCAGTGCATAAAAAAAAACACATTATATACTATCAGAGAACCTTTTTTAAAAGATCCTAGTTTAATAAAATTTGTAAGTATTTGTAGTATCAATTTTATTATTTATTTATTTACCCCTATTATGTCGACATTAATTTTAAATTGTGGTCACATCAAGTCGACGACTATATCACTTCGACGTTAATTTGGTATTCAATAAGATTGTTGCGTCGAAGTCGACTAGTTATCGAAAATTTGACTTAAAAAACTCCCATCCCCAATTATTATTTTATTGGTTTTGTTCTTCATCATTATATGTAGCTCACTTTTCAACGCTATTATTGCTATTTTCTGACATATTTTTTACCCGATTTGGCTTTTTAAAACAAAGTGTAGAGTTTGTTTCCAATTACGAGTTTTTCCGCGAATTTTTGCCATGTTTTCGATAAGATATATTTTTTTTCTGATTCTTTATACATAGCTTAAACGTTTATTAATAAATATAAGAAATAATCATGCCGCTGTTAGCAAATTTTTGCGAATTTCCGTTAATTGAGCAATTTTCACCGAATTCTTGCCATTCCTATAGTTTAAGAGACTTTTTTTATCAATTTTATTGCTTGTTTGAAATATAAAATTTTTTCGCGAATTTTCACTATTTTTGCATAAATTTTTTTTTTTTTTTTTTTTTTTTTTGTTACTTCCCGACATTTTGTTTTTTTTTTTTTTTGACGATTCAGCGATTCCAAATCAATTTGAGGGTTTGCAATTTTTGTTTCTTCTCTTTTGTTTTGTTGAATGTGGTTGGTTTGTTTCCTGCTCAAGAGGAGCATATAAGAGATCAGAAATTATTTCAATGTTTTCATTATCACTGATTGAATTTGTTTCAAATTTAACGTTATCTTCAAAGAATGTGTGCCTTTTGAATTTACACAAGTATGTTATATTGCGTGCGCAAAAAAAATGCAAACAAACCACTTTCAATAAAAAACGAATCCATGCAAAAATCAAATGTGTACGAAACGATGTAAAAATTACCAACGTTCAACTTTGTTTTGCAGGCAAAGAGTGAATGTAAATTTGAGCGTATGAATAAATCAAGAAAAATTGTGATTTTGCAGTTCTCTGGTAAGTGACAGATTTTATATAAATATTATTAGCAACGACTAGTTTTTTTATTTTTTATACCACAAAAGTGATTTTGTTTGTTTGTACCAGTTATGTTACATTAATTTAAAAGGTAATTATCAGAATTTTAAGGGTAGTTTTTCAATAAGTTTTGTGAAATAATAATTATGACAATTATTATACAAATAATGCTCTTTTAAACAGATTTTCTTAACAAAAATTGTAAAAATTTGATTAAAAGTTTAATAAAAAGAACTGCCAAATTCTTTCGTTTTACGTTTTCAATTTTCATGACACCCCTGTATATTGTAATAAAATAAATACGTGTTGATGGTTTATTATGTATATAATTTTATCAATAACAAGAATACATTGTACATACAGAACTACTGTACTTTTTAAGATGATAAAAAAAAGTATTCTGTTTCTGTGGAAATTGTTTGTTCCTATGTACATCAGTATGTGCGTTTAGTTTCATTTAAATTTTTTTTTTCTTGTACTACATGGTAACTGCTGAATGTCTTCATGATTTCTGGCTTTTTTGTTTTTATTTTTTTTTTTTTTTTTCTTTAACAAAACAATCATTGCCGCACCGATTACACAGAAATCTTTATTAAATAACGAAGCTAACGATGGTATAAATAACAAAGCACGATGTGCATTATTTGAATGACTGCAAACCAGCAGCGAATGTTTGCGGTAGCGCAAGTTTGATTGTATGACCGAAAGGGAGTGTATTTGTTGCTGTTCATTTAATGCGATTTTTTTGCAATTGCACAAAGCCGTTCTCTGTTACTTACAGATTTGCCAAAAAATAATAAAACTTTTCTAAACGTTTAATAAAACTTTTTAAAATACAAATTAGCGTAATCTGGGGGTTTCACCTTTTTAGAAAACTCAAATGAAAAATGACGTTAAACCAGCGTTGCCACTTTGTGGGTAATTACCCGAATTTGGTATAATTTTTACAGTCGTGGGTAGAGCGTGGGTAATTTCTCTTAGGTGTAATTCAGGTGTAATTTGAAATTTTTACTTCAGATGCCCAAATAAAATCAAGATTCGATTTCAGCGATGACATTTATTTCTTTTTAAATATTGTTGCTAAGAAATGCACAGCCTTCTGAACCAAAGTCTCGGTTTCTTTTTAAGAAACGAATTCAATCATTAATCATACATGTACATATTTTCAAATGTTTGGTAATGAATGTCGCAAGATGGACCCTTAGATTTGGATAAAGATGCCTATCATAGTGATTTAGAACCTGAAGTTTAAAGCAATTCAAACTAAAAACTTGCCTGGGAGAAGATATGTTTCCAATATTTCAAAATATAATTAATTTTATTTCTATCTTGCTACTTTTTATTGCTTTAGTTTAAAGAATATTTAACGCCCTTTACAGTTGTAAAACTGAATTACGAAAGGGACAGTTGTATAAAATCTGCAGGCATTTAGTTTACTAAGTAAGGTATAAAGGGTATTTTTTAAGACCATGAAACTTAAAACGGTAGACAACATAAAAAAATGAATTTTAATCGCAGATTGATACACGGTATTACGATATAAACTGATTTAAAACAAATAGACACCGCGCTTGTCCTTGACGAAACGCATTGCAGACGTCCAATTTTGTTTCTCTTTTTCGAATAAAATTAACAATGTTGACCTCCAAGACACCGATTGTTGCTGGTTTATCAGCATTAACCACTGACTTCGCAGCCCTACGGAAAACAATCAATAAGTGTCGCATCGCACGGCCTTGAAGTCACAGTTTATTTTCTCTAAATCAACACATCGCCTTCATTTGGGAAAAAAGTTGCGTCATTTAAATCATGAAGTCACATTTAAGTTGCGAAAATCGATGGCAGATTTTCAAGGTATATTTTAATAATTTGGTGGCGTTGTTCAAGAATGAATCTATTCATGATGATGTGCCTGTTCAAAAAGTGAAAATAGTCTGACAGTTCGTTTGACAGCTAACCTTTCGTAAGCATCCGTTATAAAGCAATGGCAAGGAACATTTTAAACCTTCCCAAGATATATCAACCATATGTGGGAGTTAAACTCATTATTTTAGCAGTTTTATTTTTATGTTATTTTTGTAAATTTAAATAAAATTAACAGTTTGACTAATATTGATCTTGTTTTAATGAGTTTGTTGTGTTTTTGCTTCTTTGTAAATGTATTTTTATTAAATAAAACTTAAATTTTATATCAGGTGTAATTTCATTTAAATCGGGTAATTTTGCTTCATCTCAAGTGTAATTTTGAATCTTGCTGGTGGTAACACTGCGTTAAACATAAGTGTTGCCATCCGCAGAGTTTAACAATACATAAATCTGTTTATTTGTAATAATACAGAGATGTTACACTAGTTTCAATGAAATTTGTTCGTTTATTATATGTTTTGTGGCGATTTTTGTGGTTTGTTACAGAAATGACACATGAGGCTATAAAGGGTTAAATGAAAAGTTCAAAACCTTTTTAGATTAAAAAAAATATTTATTTTGCTTGAGTTTTCTTTTAACATTAAAACTTAATTTATTACATCACTTGATTTTTTTAAATTTTTTTCAAAATCATTTTTTTGCTAGGCAATTAATTAATGTCAAAATAAATGCAATCATTAGTCACTCTTAAATATATTTTTTGTTTTTTGAACTGAAAGCAGTTCACATCTTAGCACGACTTAATTTTAAATCAAATATTTAAAAACAAATTTAATTTTTTAGTTTCAATGTTGTTCTTAAAGTTAAAGTGTTTTGAGGTTTTGCAACAAATAGAACCAGTCCATTTAGTGTTTATGTTCTAAAAGATCGTAATTAAGCATCAATTTGAGACATTTTTTTTACATTTGGGGATACAACGAATTGAGCACCAGTACAAGCGGTAATATCATCAACAGTAAACCCTTCGGCGATTTCAATAAGTGTAAGACCAGCTCCCTTTTCAACTTCGAAAACAGCCTGGAAGGAAAAACGAAACGTTAATATAAGTTCCTAAAATGAGATTTAAAAAATTTTACCTTTTCTGTAATAATTAAATCAACAACATTTTTGCCAGTCAAGGGTAAAGAGCAGGAGTCCAAGATTTTTGGAGAACCATCACGAGCATTGTGTTCCATGGTGACAACGACTTTAGTACCAGGAGCTGCTACTAAATCCATAGCACCACCCATACCTTTAACAAGTTTTCCCTAAAATGTTTAAAATTTAATTTAAAAAGCCATTTTTATTTGTTTTGATTAAATAAAACTTACAGGAATCATCCAATTGGCCAAATCCCCAGTAGCAGAAACTTGCATGGCACCTAAAACAGTCAAATCCATATGACCACCACGAATCATGGCAAAACTTTCATCTGAGCCGAAGAAAGCAGCTCCAGGTACAACAGTAACCGTTTCTTTACCAGCATTTATCAAATCGGGATCAACTTGATCCTTGGTGGGGAAAGGGCCCATACCCAAAATACCATTTTCAGATTGCAACATCACATTTTTGTCCTTAGCAATATAGTTGGAGGAAAGGACTGGCATACCAATACCTAAATTGGCGTACATACCATCTTGGAATTCCATGGCTACACGTTTAGCAATACGTTCTCGTATGACTTGGGCTGGCGAGGAAGCCTTTTTCTTGCCATCGTCTGTTTCAGTAATGCGCACCTTTTCAATGCGTTTCTCATAGTTGCTACCCTTGAAGATACGCTTAACATAAATGCCGGGGATATGAACTTCATCGGGATCAATAGAACCAACTGGCACAATTTCTTCAACCTCAACAATGGTGATTTTAGCCGCACGACACATCGCGGCATTAAAATTACGAGCTGCCTTGTTGAAAACTAAGTTGCCATAGGTATCGGCCTTTTGCGCCTTAACAATGGCAAAGTCGGCAAACACAGCCTCTTCCATGACATAGCTTTTGCCATTGAATTCTTGTACGATTTTTGGTTTGCTGGCAATTTCAACTTTACCGTCTTTGCCGTATTTAATGGGGGCTCCCCCGGTTTGAATCAAGGTACCATAACCAGTGGGAGTAAAGAATGCGGGTACACCAGCACCAGCTGCTCTAATCTTTTCGGCCAATGTACCTTGGGGAGTGAACTCAACAGCTAATTCACCGGACAAATATTGATTAGCTAATTCTGCATTTTCACCCACATACGAAACAATCATTTTGCCCAATTGGCGGGATTTTAAAAGAATACCCAAACCGACATCATCAATACCTTAAAAGAATTAGGATATGTATTCAATTTAGTTAAATGCATTTGAGAGTGTTTAGTTATAGTTTAGATGTTTTATAAGAATTCTTCACCAAGTTACGTCAAATTATTTATGGTTCTCTATGGAACAAGCACGTTTAAAATGTGAGATAAAAAACGGTTGCATATGGTTAATGTTGAAACCCTCAAAAACTATCGCACGAAAAGCAGAAAACCAAAGTCGGCTTGTTTGCTATATGTATACATATATTTATATGTATATGTATACACCCTTCACCATGGTGCCATAAGAACATAAAGTTATATAAATACTGTTCTTTAGATACAAATAAATATATTTTGTGACACGTTCACTTCTCCAATTCCGATGCAGTTTATTGATAACCGTGATGTTTGGACCTAATTTGGAAACTTTAGCTCTTTTCGTTCCCAAGATATACAGAAAGTTATAATGCCTTTGTATGGAAAGTATCACGCCCACTTCCTCAATCCCGCCAATTTTGAGAGGTTGTGTATTGATAACCAAGATTCGTATAAGTAATTTGGAAGCTTTGGCTCTTGCCCTTCTCCAAATTTACAAAAAAAAGAAATAAAAAACAACAACAAGGGGTTAATGGGTCAAATTAGGGGCAGTCATGGTTTTTTGCTCATATCTCAGTCAGACAAACAAGACAAACAAGTTTGAAGATGATGACTTAAAAATATTACTCAAGAAGAACTTTTAAAATCTCTAATTTAGAAAAAAAGAACAGCTGTGCTTTCATAGCACCCTGAAAAATAATAATAATAATAATTAATAAGCCTTGCGTTCGAAATTTTTTATAGTGGCAGTTAATTAAAATTTGAAATATCTGAAATAAAAATTTGGAGTTTCCGGTCATCTTTTTATTAAATTGTTTTAAAATAACTATGTGCTTGTACATACATTTTGTTATTCCTAGCTTTTATCTACCCACCTCCATTATTTGATACAGCAGTGATGTTTTTGGTGCCCTTTTGTTTGATGGCTTCAATCATTTTTTCTGGAATACCGCATAAGCCGAAACCGCCAAACAAGATTTTGGCACCATCATGTAAATCGTGAACAGCATCAGCGGCACTTGCATAAATTTTACCATTGGCAGGTTTACCACTTGTGGAATAGCATGCGATTAGCTGGAAAGTTAAACCATAATTACTTGAAAATAATACATACATACATATTTATTTCAGAAGCTTATGTTCAATGACATTCGGAATAGATCTTTATTTATATTTCACATCGCTAGAAGGCGTACAATAGGTCAAAACGGATAAATGATCCCCCTCCCTAAAACTTCTTAACTAATCAACCGATTTCCTTGAAATTTGGCAGGCAAATAGTGTAAAATCTAGAAGGAACTTTAGCCTATAATTTTTATTATTTGGGGCGTGAAATATGGCAAGCGGGGTAAAAGCTCCCCCTCCCTATATCTTCCTAATTAATCAATCGGTTTTCTTACAATTTGGCTTGCATACACTTTAACATCTAAAGGAACTTTAAGATATACATTTTTTGGAAATTCCAACAAATAGAGCGTAAAATAGGGCAAAAGGGGTAAACCCATGTCTTCTTAATTAATTGACCGATGGAAGTTTCAAGTCTTGAAGGAACTTAAGGCTTTAAATGTTATTATTTACGACGTAAAATGAATCAAAAAGGGTAAAAGTACCCCCCCCCCCCCCTCTTATAACCTTCTTAATTAATTAATCGATACTTTGGAAAAGTTTATGTATTTTTTTGACAAATTTTTTTTTCTCCGGTTATTCTACTTCGGAATTTGAACCCACCCCGGCTATGCAATGGTAAACGATTGGTCATTAAAAAATTTATGAAAAACGTTATCGAAGCTACTATTTTTAATTATAAGTTCCGAGACGAAATTGTTTTGCTAACAAGAACTCCGATGATTGCCACAGACGTTCCAATTGAATTCGAACGCGTTTAATTTCCTATTAGATTAGCATTTGCAATGACAATCAATAACTCGCAAGGCTAAACTATGTCTATTTGCGGCTTAGCTCACATAGGATGGGAGCTTTTGTGCCAACACGTCTATTTTGGGGGAAAACAAGGAGTTAATAGTCTGTAACTCGGTTATTTATATACCGATTTTATTAATGTTTACTATTTGTATTCTACTCAGTTCATTTAAGGTAAAAGTATAAAAGTTTATAGATTATAAGAGGACTTTAAAAAATAAAGGTTTATTCACGCAGAGAAAAAACAATTTTGAATATGGTCACCTGTTAAATTAAAAATAATATGTTTCAAATTTTCTTTAAAAACAATTTTGTTGGAGGTGACCATATTTAAACATGCTCTTTCTCTGGGTGTTGTTAAAAATTAGAGGCAGTCGTAGTTTTTTACTCATATCTCAGCCATTTTTGCAACCTATTCCCCACTATATGCGATATAAATATATAACAACCAAGTCCCCATCATATCTGGGGTCTCAGAAATCCCATTTCAACATATTCACGGACCGACAGATTGACAGACAAATAGTAAAATCTCGTAAAATGAACTCACATCACACTATCTTAAAATAGAACTAAAACAACGTCGTTAAGATTTGCCATTGAGTGTTAGAGTAAAATATCCTGCTATTTCTGCTACTTGGATTATTTTATATTTCTTAATATGAAAAATGTTAAAGGCCTTGAGCCTTTCTTTGGCGTTCCTTTCGGTCATATTAAGGACACGACACAATCATAGTCAGAACGTGAATTCCTAAACACATGCACGTCCCTCTTCTGGTTTGAGACAGTCCAGCATATTTGTGACGCCGTCACGTGGCACGGCAGGTAGGCTATTATACTTGAGAAGGGGCACTTAGGCTGCTTGTAGGCCTTTTTACGGGGCGCTGGGGTCTAAGAACCATCAGTTTATAATGTTAATACCAAAGTACGCAGATTTTGTGAGGTTGTGAGGTCAGAGCATCCGCTCTGCCGCTGTCCCGCCTTGGGGACTTCCAAGCGACAACATATGAGCCTAAATTAAATTTTAATCTTTCATCAGTCTGGGTAATAGGCTTTATAGGTAGCCTTAACTTGACATGGTAAGAGATACAGACTGCGGAAATCCTCGGTCTCGTGGTGCTTATCTATATATTTATCTATATACAGTCGGGCCTCGATTATCCGTGTTGGTCGGGGCCAGAAGCATTACGGATAATCGATTTTCACGGTTAATCGAATAACAATTTTGATTATACAGCTTTTTATATTTTTATTATTTAACAAGTGAACATTGGTGTACATACATATTTACAATAACAAAAATTAATTCAAGAAGTTTATGTACATTTTTAAATTAACTGCCTGTTTAACGATTTCGAACGTAAACGTTCGCACAGAAAATTATATTGAAAACAAAATTCTTAGATTTGTTTTTGCTTTAAATTTAATTTTCTATGCGAACGTTAACGTTCGAAATCGATGAACAGGATGTAAATAAGAATAAATTAAATTCGCTACTGAAAACATGAGGCAAAAAAAAATACAATTTCTTAAAAAGAGTCTATATATCTATCTATATATTTATCTATCTATCGATCGATCTATCTAAATATAAAAAATTGGTACAGATTTTCCAGCATGGAATCGGTGGAGTCTTCGGCATAGGAGCTAGTCAGTTCTTACTATAAACAGGGTAACGAAGATAGTATCGCTGGAAATAGTGTATCAAGCTAAAAGAAGATTATGTTGAGCAATCAAGAAAAATTTGTTGTGTTTTCTTTGTTCGGTAGACTAATTTGGGATCGCCCTTTTATATTTTTAAACATTCCTACAAACCATTTATAAAAATTGATTGCTTTGTGCTTTTTTTTGCAAAGAGTTAATTCATTTTTGAATAAGTTAACATTTGAATTAAAAATTAAATTAACAAATATGCCAAGCAACATGTATTGGATTAATTCGGTTACCTTAACTTTATACTGTAACAAATTGTTTATTCAATTACAAAATAAATATCGTGTTTACAAATAACGCTTAATTTGTTTCGCATGTGGAATTTTGGAAAATGAAATATTTACAGAAAATGCTGATTTGTGCAGGTCTCTAATATGAATGCGTTCTCGATCAAAATTTCAGGATTGAAAACTTTTAAATTTTCAAAAAACCCATAAAATCTTTTAAGCTTTTTTAAAATTATGAAATTATTTTGGAACTCCAAGAAAAATAAAATAATCTTTTTTTTCCCAGTTTTCCGGAAAGTAAAAAAAGTCCTTAAAACAAACATTTTACGATAAAAACTTTGCGAATAAGTAGTACATAAATTTGTAATTACCCTCGTATTGTAATTGTTTCAAAAACAAGTTTTCTTTTTAAAGTAAAACAAATTAAATTTTAATAAATATTAAAATTCATACTCATGTTAGTTTTAAATTTGCAAAACAAGAAAAATATGATTTTATTTATACCTTTTGAATGAAATTGTTTACTTTAATTCAATCAACACGTTATCTGTTTTGAATAAACATTAGTAAATTGTTAAAAAAAAAAAATACTTGTTTTTATACATATTTAACTTAAAATAAAAGCTCTGTTCCACTTAAAGAAAGATAAGAAACAGAGTGGTTTCATCTGATTAAAGATATTTTTCTCTTAAGAAGACTATTCATGTTTAATTAAAAGTACCCTACGCTCTTCAAGGGCTTGAAATTCTGAAATTTGGCCCCTGCCAATGAATAGCATAGCGGAATTTTTTAGGAATTTTTTACAAACGAAAATTTCGAAATTTTTTTTGTTAAAAAAAAATTTGTTTCTAAAACGACTGCGCGAGTTTAACTTTGCTTATAGGTTATATTATTGCGGAATTTGTTACTGTTTTCAATTAACTAAACTGTTTTTGAGTTACAAGAATATATGTTGTGCAATCTCGTCCATTTTCGAAATAACGGTATACTCGAAAACAAGAGCTAACCTAAAAGACGGTTAGCACCACTAGATTCAGCGTAACCGAATTAAAACAAATGTGAACTAGTTGCAAGTTCTGTTAACTAGACTATCAGTCACGTTCTGGAAAAGCATCCCGTTGTTTTAAAATAGAACAGTCTCTGGTGGAAATTGAATCTGTAACCCTCACGCGGATACACTAGCTGACTAAAAACTAGTCTACCGGTCTCCATGCTATAAATTAGTATGTAATTGATGTTTCATTGTACTTTTCAATATAGAATTGTAACAAAAAACAAGTAAGAAAGTATAGTCGGCCAAGCCCGACCATATGATACCCTACACCACAGTATTAAAAAACACAATATGCTAACATGTCCATATAAATATGGATTTATCTACGTTTATAAACTTCATTAAAATCGGTTTGCAAGTTTGTGAGAGCCAGAAATTGCTCCCTACCTCCCCTTGTGGTCCTATTTTTTGAAAAACTGTATAGCTTATGTGTCCATATAGATATGGATCTATCTTTGTTTTAAATTTCATTTAAATCGGTTTGAGAGGCAGAAATTGCCCCTATCTCCCTCGTGGTCCTATTTTTTCAAAAATGCATCTCTTTTGTGTCCATAAAGATATGGGTCTATCTATGTTTTAAATTTCATTAAAATCAATTTGATAGTTTCTGAGAGGAAGAAATTTGCGCCTATCTTCCCTCGTGGTCCTACGATTTGACTTGGTCCTTGTGCCAATAAGAACCTATTTCCCAAATTGTATCAAATTATCTCCAAAATTACGACCTCAGAAAGTGATTCGATTCAAAGAAAATCAGTTTCTTAATCCAAATTTGATTTCTTTTTAAATCAGGCTCAAGTTAATCCTGGTATGAATTCGCCTTAACCGTTAATATTCAGAACTGTTGAACAATAAGATACATCGCTCCTTTATTGCAACAGTCGTATCTCAAAAAATCAAAAATTTTAGGTAACTTAAGCTAGTGTTACTTCATAGCTTCTTTATATGTAAAAAGAATCAGAATTATATCTGAAACTGAACCGAAGTTATAGCAAAATATAATTTATTAAATCTGTATATAAGGGTACATTTTGGGAACTTTTTTTGGGATATGGCTATGTTGCAATAAAGGAGCGATATCATATGTATGTAAATTTTTGTAGTACCTATTTATAATTTTTTTTGTACTACTTGTGAGTTTTTAAACACATTTTTGTTAAGTTCTAGGCCCTGTTTCTCAAAACTACAAGTTACAAATCTACAAGTAAATACATTTAGAACAAAAACAAACGTTGTAAAATTCTTGCTTTTTTAACGTATTTTACTCGTAGATTTGAAAATTGTAGTTTTGAGAAACAGGGCCTTTTCTTAATAAACATAAAAAATGGTACTGTCATGGTCTAAAAAATACATTTGGTTTTTTTCGCTGGTACAAAACCATAAAATCCATTTTCCATCTCTGGTGTATCTTAAATAACATGTCCAAAGTTAAAAACAAATCTTATACATGTGCATACAGTACATCCCAGTTGGCCAAATGCCTTTGACGACATCGTCGTCAATGATGCATGCACGACTTGTAGTTTAGGTTTTCCAGAAGACAATTTACAGGAAATCTTTGTGCACGACAGTTTGAGCGACGTTGTCTTCTATTTATCTTTATATGGGACAGTATGAGCGACTTTGTCTATAAGTTGTGCTCTATTAAACTTTATGTGGGACAGTGTGAGCGATACTGTCTTAAAAGTTGTCTTGCATAAAAGCTATTGACGACCAAGTTTTCTTGAATGTTTTTCAATCACTTGCTTGGTTTTCTTAAAATTCTCACATCTATTTATTTATTTAATATAAGTAATATACAAAAGCCCAATAAAAATATATTACAAAAGCATAATCCCAAGGACCGGAAATTACGAACGGAAAACACAAAATTAAATTTTATTTTTTAAATAAAAAATTTTTTTTGTGTGAAAAAAAAGAATATTGTTTTTCTGTGTTTAAAATTTAAACTATTTAGAAATTATCAAAAAGTAATTTCAATTTTTGGGAATACAAAATTTTAATTTCAAAAGATTTTGTTATTCGTGCTTAATTCCCAGTTAATGTTGAGAGAATTTCAACTAATTGTAGTGGGGAAATGTAAGATGAGATGAACCCACTGTTGTTTATTGTTGATGTGTTTTGTTTAAACTTTGATATTGTTACAAGTAGAACTGTTGCTATAATTCTTATACGTTTAACAGTTTTATTTGGTTTAATATCTTTAGTTTGTCTAAAACCTTTATGGATGAAGTTTCCTGATGATCTGGCCTAAGCAACCAGTGAAATGCATAGGAATAGCTTATCCCATCAACAATAAATTTCATGTGTTTTTATCAATAATAAAAACTGGGAATTAAGCACGAATAACAAAATCTTTTGAAATTAAAATTTTGTATTCCCAAAAATTGAAATTACTTTTTGATAATAAACAGGCAGTGCACGGCCCAGGTATATTTATAGCAGGTAGTCTCGGAAAGCCAGCTGGTTATTTTTTATTTGCTTGTTTTGCGATACAAACTGTCAAATGTTGTATAGTAAACAAGTAAACAAGTTTTTTTGTCTCTTTTCAACCCCTTTGCTGTTTGACAGTTCGTATCGCAAAACAACAATAAAAAGCCCTGTTGTTTGTTTTATTGTACAATTGTTGTAATCTCGCGGCTACCTGCTATAAATATACCTTGGCACGGCCTAAAAAACACTTAATTGACAACATCTTTTGTAAGTTGTTGTTTTTTTTTTTCATTTTGTTTTTCTTAACCTACTTACAACTACAATTAATGTTGAGAGAATTTCAACTAATTGTAGTGGGGAAATGTAAGATGAGATGAACCCACTGTTGTTTATTGTTGATGTGTTTTGTTTAAACTTTGATATTGTTACAAGTAGAACTGTTGCTATAATTCTTATACGTTTAACAGTTTTATTTGGTTTAATATCTTTAGTTTGTCTAAAACCTTTATGGATGAAGTTTCCTGATGATCTGGCCTAAGCAACCAGTGAAATGCATAGGAATAGCTTATCCCATCAACAATAAATTTCAAGTGTTTTTATCAATAATAAAAACTGGGAATTAAGCACGAATAACAAAATCTATTTAGAAATTTTTTATTTTCCGTAAAATATAGAATTTTTTAAATTTGCACAATAAATATTTTTTTAGAAACAAAATAAAAAAACATTTTCCGATCCTTGCAAAATCCTGAATGTTATTAATGAATACAATAATTAATCAAAAATTTATTTATTCAAGTATATACACCTAATTATAAAAATACAAATACAAATACAAATGGCTCCCCAGCCAAAGTTTGAAAGAAATTTTTAAAAAATACTAATTTATTAATTAACAGGTCCCAAAGTAGTAGCCCAGATGAAAAAAATAGATAAGTCAAGTCGATATACCTTTAGAGAACATTCTGTCTGAAATAAAACCATACTAAACTCATTAAACATAAGATTAGGCAAAAAGGGAATACAAATCAAAAGAATTCTTAATCCAGAACAGAAAAGTGTACCATAATTTTTAATCGGAATGCGTTATTTGAATAAGAGAATAAACGAAGGTCCACTGGTAAATAATTCCAACTCTATAAAATAGTAGGAAGTTACGATAGGACATAAATCTTTTAAAAGTACAACCAAGAAAATGTTTGACACAAGGTATATTTATAGCAAGTAGTCTCGGAAAGCCAGCTGGTTATTTTTTATTTGCTTGTTTTGCGATACAAACTGTCAAATTTTGTATAGTAAACAAGTAAACAAGTTTTTTGCTGTATCTTTTGTCTCTTTTCAACCCCTTTGCTCTTTGACAGTTCGTATCGCAAAACAACAATAAAAAGCCCTGTTGTTTGTTTTATTGTACAATTGTTGTAATCTCGCGGCTACCTGCTATAAATATACCTTGGTTTGACATATCCAGAAATATGCGCTCGGCGTCGAATACCACACGTATATCGCACAATAGTATTCACAATACCATTCAATCTAGCTGTAACGAGAGCCAGATACAACTTCAAGCTCATAAGAATATGCGGCATTAATAGTCCATAAGCCTATTTATACTTTATGCGAAATGGTAAATAAATATTGTTCCGAGTAAATTCTTCTCAAAACTGCAGAGACCCTACAACAAATAACGTCAACATGCTTATCAAAAATAAGACGATCGTCAATGTAAATACCTAAACATCGCATTCGGTCAACAAAGGCTAGCCTATCTCCACCAATAAAAATATTTAGGTCAACAAAATGATGACGAGTTAACCCAAAGAGGATCGCCTTAGTCTTAGAAGTATTGATAATTAAGGAGTTACTAGACGTTCATTGTAAAAATCGTTCAAGGCTTTAGTTGATGTTGGATTCAAGTACATTAGTATTATCACGACCAGCACCAAAAAGTAGAAATACATCATCAGCAAAAAGAAAAGAACAGCATACAATATCATCAATATATTCGGAAAGGTCATTAACGCATAATATAAAAAGAAGTGGTCCTAAGACAGAGCCTTGAGGTTCACCTGAGTGAAGGGAAAGTACCCCCGAATATTAACCATTCACATCAACAAATTGACACCTCTCAGACAAATATGAGCAAATCATCTTACACGCAGACAATGAAAATCCGAAAAGATCTTTCAATTTGGACAACATAACGTTTTGATTAATCGAATTAAAGGCCTTAGTTAAATCCAATGCAAACAATGACGTCAATCTGTTCCTGTTTATATTTTCTTGAATAATATCCGTTAGATTCAACAGCAAAGAAGTGGTATTGTATCCACTACGGAAGGCATACTGCGATGGCGAGACTTTCCCTTGAACAAAAGAGAGAATCTGGTTTTTCAGAATATGTTGAACTTCCTTAGATAGGGCAGGGAAGATATATATACCCCTTAAGTCCTCCATACCACCAACAGTTCCAGACTTAGGGATAGGTACAACTCGCGCCACCTTCCATAAGGTAGGAAATGTAGAGGAAGTCAGTATAGAATTAACATGGAATATCAATAACCAAGAGATATATGGGAAAGCAATTTTTATAAAGTTAATTGGAATACCATCAGTACCTATAGACTTAGACTTAACCCTGCATATAGCCAGCCAAAGTTCTTCTTCAGTTACATTTCTAAAAGAAAAAGAATCATTCAGCTGTTCAAAAGCACCATAATTAACTTCATTAACACACTGCGAATCTATTTTTATATTGTTGATTTAAATACCTACAAAAAATTTACAAATTATATAGTTCTAAGCACTAAAACTTAAAATGCTGATGAAAATATTCGCGGGCTACTTCACTGTCTACTTTAGGATTGCTTATAGGAGACGAAGGCTTAGGTCTACTTTACCAACGCAGCTCCAAATAAAAAAATGCTTTCAAATAATACCAATATTGGCCATATACGTTCAGAAATGTAGAGGGAAATTGCAAGTTTATATGAAAACTTCAGAGGTCCATAACTCGGAAACTATGCGTTTCCGAGAATTTTCCCATTTTTTTATTTTTTCTTCTTATTTTTAAATTTTCTATCACCCTATGTACTTATTTTTTTTTATTTAGAGCTGCGTTGGTAAACTAGACTTGTTCCGAGACGAATATAAAACGTATAAAAGAAACTAAATTCCAACCATACTAAAAAACTGTCTGAATTAGATAACCATATAGGTAATACTTTTTGACGTGGACGTCGAAATAGACGGCATTGTCATGCATGTTGTCGTTGATGATAAAGTAAGCGACTTTGTCTTTCTTTGTCTTTCTTTCGACACTTGTTCGAAAAAGTCGTTAACGATTTGTTCCCGCTGTCCCTCACATGTCGTGCAGGAATTAACATTGTCGTGCGTCCGTCTTCGAGGATGTCTTAAAGACGTGGCCAACTGGGATATTCGCAAAACTTTTATTCATAAAATAGGGTATTTGTTGTTAGCCACTTCCATAAAAACTAACAAATACCTATTATGTATTAACATATTTTCACTGCAAATTTCTCATGACCATTAATTAATTAAAAAAAACTTATTTAAATTTTTAATTTCACCCTCCTAGTCCACCTATTCTAACCTAAGGCGTACGTATCTACTTCTAACTTACTAATCACATGCAATGAATATTTTTCGGAATAATTTTTACCTTAAATGTGGCGCTTTTGTTGTAGAGACAATTGTTTAAAAATACACGTTTTGCTAGTTGCACAAACATATTTCTTATTTTCTTATTAATAAACAAAAAAAAAACTTTAATAATCCACGTTTAGTAAATTATTATGATTTTAGTTTATAGTTACTTTAACTTAATCGCAAACACTACACACAAAATATGATCTGCACACTAAATAAGTCTCTTAAGAACTGAGCTTATTTGACTTTAGAAAATTATGGAAATTTTTAATTAAATCATAAGAGAAAAAAAGCTATAATTTTTTAATTTATAAAAAAGAAAATAAAACAAATCGTGCATAAATAATACAGGTGGCGATGCTGCGGTAACAAATGCAACAAAAAAGAAAATTTGTCTCAGCATACATCAACAATTATTTTAAACAAAAAATCAAACCGTCTCGCTAAACTTAATGAAATAAATACATGTTTAGCCAATTTCTATTTAACTATCGTTAATATCTTATTAATTTTTAATTAAAATTATCAAACACTTTAATTAAAAACGCTAATCACAACACTAAACGAGGGCTGTTTTTAAGCAAAAATTTGACATAAGATTGGACAAACAATGTCATCGTCATTCGGCAAAGTAATGCCACCGGTTTATTTTATGATGAAATAAACAGTGCTACCATAACTGTTTAATGAGAATATGCAAAAATTCAAAAAAAAATCTGCTAAATCGTAAAATTAAGAAAATGTGCTTAAAATCTGGTAATACCCTTTGTACACTTGAATTCATTTCGGAGGAACGCATGGAAGATGAAATACGCGTTCACACTTGAAACATCTACTATCAATAAAAAATGTCACCATATCTGAAAAAAAAACTTTAATTTTTTTTAAATACTTTTTTTCCACAAAAGTCCAACATTTCAAAAGATAACACCAAAATGTATTTCTAATTCATTTCGTTTAATAATTTTAGCAAAATTAAGCCAAATAAGGCTTGCAAAAAAGCAAAAACTTGAGAAATGTTAACGCTGCTTTCAAAGCAACTTCCATTTTGTCAGTGATGCCACAATAATAACAGAATTTTTTGCCACTTTTCTAGTGATGACACTAAAAGAATCGAAAAATTTAAAAGGGAACAAAATGAGATAGTAATAGGCTTTTTACACTGATCAACATCTAGCATCTACCATCAAAGATGTAGAAAATGTGAAACACTCGTTTACATTGCTCACATCTAACATCTACCATCAAACAAAAATGTCACCATTTTTGAAAAAAAAATTTTTTTTAAATTAAAAATATTTTTTTCTCACAAAAGTGCCAAAATTTAAAAAGAAAACTCAAAAATGTATTTGAAGTTCAATTTGCTGCTTTCAAAACAAACTTCTCTTTGTCAGTGATGCCACAATAATAATAGAACTTATTGACACTTTTCTAGTGATGACACTAAAATAATCGAAAGATGTAGAATGGAATAACATGAGATAGGAACATCTTTTAAAGATTTTGGTTTTTAGCCCTATGTATTTCTTATGGAAGATGTTAACATCTTCGCAAATGGTGAAAAATTGATGGTAGATGTTAGATGTTGATCAGTGTAAAAATTCTATAACCCTACAAGAAATGCATAACCAAAACTAAAAAAAAAAATTTACTAACACACTTCCAAAAATTTTATATATGTTAAGCTACGTACAGACGATGGTCAGATCTTACAATATTGTAAGCAGGCGTTGCCAACAGCAATATTTTTCTGACAATTTTCCATTGTCAGATGCATTAATTTTGCGCTTCTGCAAATACAAATGAGCTTACAATGTTCATACAGTTGTAAGACATTTTAGCCAATTTAAATGCAATTTAAGCAACGCTGCTTACCAATATTGTAAGATCTGACCATCGTCTGTACGAAGCTTTAGAGTGAAACAACTAACATACATAAATAAAGCAATTTTTTTATATATATATTTTTGAGAAACGCTTGTAAAAATTTCTGATTCACAATTAATTAAATTCTATAATATGTATAATTTTAATATTAAAGTAGAGCTAATAAAAATTGCTAGAATGCTAGTGGTAAGTTACTGATGGCGGCTTCAGAGGACGTGGTGGTGGATTCTCTGGAAACAACAGAGGTCAAGTACAAAGCGGTAGTTGAAAGGAGTAGTCGTCCAACAGGTAGCGGCCATGCGGGTGGTGGATTTGACCAGGATAATCTTTTAAGATATGCCGGTAGTAATAAAGCTACTAATAATATTATTAAAAAACACTGATAACTTTTCAAGTTAGTGCATATTTGATTTTTTGGTCACAACTAATTGGTTTCACGTACGTTCACCTCCATTTCCAGACGCATGCAAGAAGTGGAACGTCATAAACAGCCGATGACGATACTTGGTATATAATTTTCTGCAGTCTAATTTCCTATGAATATGATGATAATTTTTTCAATAAAAATTTTAATTAAAAATAAAAATTAAAAAAATGTATTATGTATTTTATAAAGGTTAGTACTAGCCAATATTTACGTTATGAATAACTAGTTAGTGCTAACCAATATTTACGTTAAGACTAACTTAGCGTTAACCATTATTTAGGTTATCATTGACTAATAAAAAGCAGCAGAGTAAGAAGTACAGATATATATTCCGTAGACGGGTGGAATTAATAAGTTAGAGAGAGAGGCAAGATCACATGTACACAAGAGTATCGGTTAGTTTTTTCATTTTGCTCTTAATAAACTAATAGAAACTTTAACCAATATATCAGTCACCACTACCGGTCAAAAATAGTAAAATGACCGGTAGTCTTCTTGTAGGGAACATACAGTCTACAACTGACATGAAATGCTAAACATTAACACTAATATGATTTTAGTGTTAAGTATAGACTCAACATGTTAGAGGGTTTCTCATGTTATAACACGGTTGCTAATGCATTATAACAGCAAATCATGTCGGTTTAGACGGGGAGTTAAAAATGAATTGAGTGACAGATTTTTTTGACAAGTCTGTCCCACTTGCAAATGTTTATGAAAATTTTCATAAAATGATAGTTTATATGCGATCAGAGTTGTATTTTCTTGTAAAGTAGCTGAGTCATTTGAGTTGGCATCATTTTTGTGGGATAGTGTGACATTGACAGCAGATTTTAAAGACATTTTTTTTTATGTCGGATAGCATTCCATCAGATTTCCATGTGAATGAATCGTACGATTGTGTAGGATAGTGAATCCCGGCCTTAAAAGGCATCTCTTTTTCCTTCTTTCTTAAAAGCTCAAGACTTGGCGGCAAAAATTTGAAGAGTGTGAACCAGCACTTAAAAAAATTTCATGTGTAGACAATAATGAAAATTTAAAAGAAAATTAATATAAATTAAGAAAAAAACTCTTAAAACTGCTTAAGGAAAGCAAACGTGTTTGTTTGTTTGCTTTTCGTGCATTTTACGCAACGTTAATGAAATACATTGATTTGAAAAACTAAATGGCATTCGTCTTCAGTCCAATCCAATCCCCAAACACTTAAAATACATTCGAAATTTTTTATGGAACCACCAAATTATTCACTAGAAATAATTATTTATTCGTACTTTTCTATTGTGATATTTTAAAATCTTATTCAACTTTTACAAAAGATTCTTACACACCCACCTCTGATTTATCAAACACATACAACTCTGTCATATGAACAGTTGTTTTTTGTTTACATCTTGTATGTTTTTTTTTTTTATAATTTCAGTTGCGTTTTTTATTATTGTTTTTCTTCTTGTTTGCCAGCATTTAGCACTATTTGCTTCACACATCATTATTTTCATATTTACGTTTTAACGGAAAGTTGATAAAGTCGCAAGAAAAAATAAAATCCAAAGTGATTTACCCAAATAATAAACCAAAAAAAAACCTTTTGTTAAAACAATACACAATTTCGTGAAATATAAAAACTGGTAAAAAATGTGCAAAAATTGTAAACTTGCTCTAAAAATACCTAATTGAAAGACTTTAAAATACTAAAAAATACATACATAATAAGTTTCATAAACATTTAAGATAAATCTTTGTTGAAATAAGAAAAAGTTGGATTATAAAATTTTAATTGTTTGGTAAGTTTTTTTTTCTTTAATGCAAAAATACTTTGTAAAAATTTGTTATGCATTTTCTAGGTGAAAAATTTATTTAAAACGTAATTTCACATTTTTTTAAGTTTCTCGTAAAATTTTGAGCTTTATTTTTAAATTTTTTTTGTTTCTTTTTGCAAATAATTACGTTTAACATTTTTTTTAATTATAATTAAAGATAAGCTGCAGTGCTGTAGATTTATACTACATACATATGCATACAAACAATTTATTGTTGTCCTCCTTCTTGAATATTTGTTTCTTATCATCATAATTATTTTCACATTCAAGCAGTAAGTCAACCATCCAATGAAGCAACCAACATTCTGACCAACCAACCACTTTCTTCACTTCTTTTTTTTTTTTTTTTTTTTTAGTACAAAGTCAAGTGTAGGTTATGTTGGAATTGGAAACCAGCTGCTTGCATCTTTTTAACCATGCACTTATTAAAGTCAAGACATCCATCCATATGATAATTATATTTTTATATTAGCTTCTTTCTTTATATTTTTCTTAAACGTATAAGTTTTTTTTTTGTTAAGGTTGATTGGTTGTGTATTAGTAGGGAATATTAAAGTAGGTATGTATGTAAGTATATTCAAGTTGTTGTACATAAAACTGGACTCAAAACTTTAAAACTTGTGTAGTCTTTCTTATCATATTTAATTGCAAACAAAAAACGACCTATGTTGTTATTGTTTAAATAATTCTCCTTGAAGTTGTTGCTCTTCAACTGAAACCATTGCTATTTTATGGTCAATGGCTTATTTTTTTGTAGACTTAATATCTTTATTCTATCAAGTTGATTTTCTTGTTAAGTGAATACCTACCTACTTGATGTATTTCTTACTTAATTTTTCTTCTTTTTTTCCTTTTATACTGACATAATATTATTGATTTTGTTTAAAAAAATTGATGTTGGTCAGTTTTGTAAAGTGTTTAGCGCGATTCTATTCTGACGGGTGCAACATTTATAGTATGTTCACATTTGGGTTTTTAAACGCGTTTAAGCAAAATGTTGATTTAGCTAATCAAAGCCGTTCACATTACATTTGAGATGATTAAGATGACAGATGATTAAGAAAAAACACACACACAAGCACACAAAAAAACAACAAACAAATTTAAATTTCTTTAAAGTATTAAAAATGGATAAAAACACTTTTATAAAATTATCAGAAGATTATTTTAATCAATTTAATGATGAAATTGTGAAAATTTATGAATTATTTAAGGAAAAAAAAAATAAAAATATTAAGCAGACATCTTGGCCGGTTGTACACAATCGAGCGATTCTACATTATTAGGGTATGTTCAGTGGATTCTATGTGGTTTATGAAGTGATTTAGTTGTAATCATGTCGATTTGAAGTGATTAACAAATCACTTCAATGTATGGGTAATCATCTCGATTTTGAAGTGATTAGAGCTTAATCACGTTCGAACTGCTTAAACGCGTTTAAGAAGCCAAATGTGAACATACTATTAGACGCTTTAAACCTCTTTTACCAATAGAAAGAAACACATTTGCAATTAAGTTATTTCTAGAAGGGGTAACATTTTTTTATAAACTATTGTTATTTATTTACAAGAATTTATGTGAAACGATCAAATAGCCACGAGAGAGCTTTAAAGTGCATGACGGGTGCAACCAAATCGGCCCACATTCATAAGATCATACCACAAAAACACAAAATTTTGTTAGTTTTTAAACTTTTATTATATTATTCTTTTTTATTGTGAAAGATGAGATATCAGACGATGATTATCAAATCAAACATCGTAGAGAAATATAATCCAATATAATATAAGCCATGACGGGTGCAACATGCAATGAATTTTCTGTTCGGGCCAAACCTATGAATCTTAATGATTCGAAGTGCACAGCAAATTTATATTTAAGCTTACGTCTAAAAAAACTTATATTATTATAAAATATAGATATTTTACTTTAAATTGTCATCAAAAAAGTGTCAAATAGTGTGATTTGAAAATTGATGTTAAAAGTTGTCTAGAATAGAATCGCCCTTTACGGTATTTTTAAAAAATCAACCAATTTCAATATTGTGATTATTAGTTTTAAGTAGGGAATGGTAAATGGATTCCAAAATCAATTTTCGATCGACTTTTTTTATTTCGATTTTTTAAATCGATTAATCGAACCTCAAAATCGATTTTAAAATCGTTTAAGATTAGATTATAGACTTATTCCTTACATCACAAAGCGGGATACACCAGCATTTTTTTTCTCGCAAACAACTGGAAAAATTGAACTAAGATTTTTACAGTGGGTAGATAAGACTACTGTTTATAATTTTCCTGCAAAAAGTGAAAATGTGTAAATTTTGATACGGCCTTTAAAGGAACAAGTGCAATATGTATGAAGTTTTCACATATTAAAGTTGTGTTCTTGTGTAGTCAGTCAGTCCTGTCACATAAATTAATTCCGGTCGAAAGAGATTTCGTATCTTGCTTCACATAAAACGAAATCATTTTTGATCGAAATTGATTTCTATGATAAGCCTTAAGGTATGGATAGTATTTTAAAGGAGTATGACAATAGTTTCTGATCGGTGGCGACTGTTTCTTTACTAAGTTACTATAAGTTTGTTTTAGACAACAAACGTTTGCATGTCATTGATGTCGGAAAGATCCAGATTTATTTCCTTGTAATTTCGTATTTATTATATAAATTACATACTTTTTGTTGTTCACTCTGCTTATAACTAGATTTAAATGTCGCTCACACACTGGTCTGTTTTAATATAAGTATATTTCCACAGGAATGCCATGGTTTAATTCACCTGTTGTGTTTCTATACTAGTATGTTGAATTTCACAAAGCCGACTTTCAGTGTTTGGTTTGGTGCGATATGTTTGGACTGTTTTGTTCACTGCCCCTATATTAAAGTTGAAAGTATACCAAAGGTACTAACATAAAACTAAAACAATAATTATCGATCGAAACATGTCATGGTAACCTGCCGGCCAGGGTTCGAGCCCGAGCCACGTCAAGTATGAAAGATTATCAATAACAATTTTAATAAATTTTCATGTTGTAAAATTCCTTTCTTCACAAAAATAATTTAATAAAAATTGAATTTCATGAACTTAAGCCTAATTAAAAATATTAAAAATTTGGATTAAAAACCATAAATAGTTCAACAAAATAATAATTATTGTTAAAGCTAAGGCACGAGCTCTATGTGTACATTTGTCCTTCAAGTTGTGCTGAAAAAGGTCAACAGAAAAGAGAAAGACAAGGTGAAAAAACAAAAAATGTACTTGGACTTCAAGAAAAATTCTTGACGAAAGTACGAAAAAACAGAAGTAAAGGAAAAAACATGTAAAGTCAATTAAAATGGATAATCATTCAGGAAAGCAAATTTCGATCTACTAAATGTTAAAATACAATTTGGTTTAAGGATTGATGTTTGACTAGTGACGTCAGCAGCCGTCGATGGCTGCGAGTGTAAGACGGCAAATCCATCTGAGGAGATCGAGTGGTTGCGATCGAAACATGTCATGGTAACCTGCCGGCCAGGGTTCGAGCCCGAGCCACGTCAAGTATGAAAGATTATCAATAACAATTTTAATAAATTTTCATGTTGTAAAATTCCTTTCTTCACAAAAATAATTTAATAAAAATTGAATTTCATGAACTTAAGCCTAATTAAAAATATTAAAAATTTGGATTAATAAAACTAAAACTTTAAACTTGGAACACTGTGTTAACATACCACCTACACAAGTATGTACGCACAAACAAATCTCAAGTTTTATTGTGCATGACCATAATTTATCGATTTAATTAAGATTAAAATTAAAAATTTCCTAAATTTTGATAAAAATAAAAAATTCGCTTTTAAAAGCCCAAAAATCGAGTTCAGTATAAAATCGCAAACGTAAATTCGATTGCAAAAAGTCGAATTTTTTAAACACAAAATCGATTTTCGATTGGAATCGAAATCGATTTACCATTCCCTAGTTTTAAGTATTATACAGTTTTGTTAGGTGTACAAAATTAAAACTGTAGAGTAGGGGTATAACCAATTTTTTGGCATAGTACCATGAGGTCAACCATGTCCTAGTAACCACAAAAATCATAATCTTTTATAATTTTTCTCAAAAAAGTTCACGCACCAATTGGTTTTTCTAAATCAATGCAATATTGAATATTTATAATTTTATACGGTGTTTTTTATTTTTTTAAAATTTTTTTTTTTTTTGTTAAGAACTTTTTTGACCTTAGCGAAAAAATAAATATACGTTCCCTTATAGTTGTTTATGCTCTATCGGACTGTGCTATGCCAATTTTGATATTTTAAAAAATTGCTAAAAAGTTATATCCCTACTGTAGAGGGGTTAAAACGTTCGAGTACTTTTAAAGTAAGTTCCAATTAAAAAGTAATTACTGAGTAAACTGAAAACTCACTCTCAAAAAAAGCTATTGCCCAAAAAAGTATGCAAACGGAAAATTTGTAAAAATTCGTAAAATATAGAAAACAGCTGATAGCAAATAAATGTCTTGAAAAATGTTTACACTTTTGTCTGCTTAACTCGTTTTCTTATCGTTACTTGATTTAATGCTTTTATGAAAATTTTAGTAAAATACAAACAAATTATTTGAACTACATGGTATGTATATAACTTAAAAATTATTAAATTTTCATTTTGCGCAATTATTCTTACCCGAAAACTATGTTTTTTTTTTACTACGATAGCTAAATTACTTAGTTTCGAATAAATTGACCTTTCAAAACATTTAGTACACATTCGCTACTCCCTGCTTTGAGAAGGGAGAAAGGAAGTTGTTCAGTTTTTTTTTTTTTTCTTTTAGTGACCTTTCTTACTGCCTTCTTTGGGAAGGGAACGAAATTGTTATTAAAGGGAGTGTGAAAAATAAATAAGTATTATGATTTCAGTTTCATATATATATTTATTTCAATTATTTCAGTAAAGACTTAAGGTATAATACATTTTAAACGTTCTTACTTTCTCTCTAACTTTTTATATCCCGTTGTCGCCCAGGTTACCATATTGTCGATACTCTGTGTGAGTGTTGCCAACAATAAGTATGGAATACGGCGAGGAGGTCTTATGTTTGCTAAATAAGGCCGCTTTACTCACTCTTTTTACCGCTGGGAAGAGAGTAATATACACACACTTTTTTAAAATGAATGAGATTACTTGCAAGGTATATTTATTATATATTTATTGTAAATATACCTTGATTACTTGAGCCGTTTATTTTGAAAGTGGCATAAGTCATTTTGTTTTTAAGTCGAGATATTTAAGGGTTTGCGTTTTAACACGTTTAAAAATATGGATGCTAACTTTCGAGAAGATTCACATGTATTTGATATATCATGATACTGATATTTTTCTCAGTATTTATTATTATTATTATTATTATTATTTATTACATATTATTATTTATTATTAACTCGATTTTTTTGAAAAAGTGACTTATGCCACTTTCAAAATAAACGGCTCACTTGTAAGTCACTTTTCTTGTACTTGTGCAGTTCTTTAGTATCAAGATACAATTTGGCACAAATAACCTTTTTTATAGTAAAATCCTAACCTTTCTCAAATAACCAAATGTTGTGCAGTATCTTAAATTATTTTGCAATACTCACTTGTGGTTTAGGGTTTCATTGATCAGTCTTACCCGATTATACTTTTTCGCCTGTCTTTGTGTTATTGAAAATTTTACCTTGTGGCTTTATCAAAAAGTCCCCTTTGACATCGCCGATAAACCAATCTTCTTACCGGCACTAAACAGAAACAGCTTACTAAATTTAGCAGCTACACTTTTTTTTCAATTTTTGTATCAATCTTATACGATTTTTAGATTGAGCTCTAACCGTAGACATTCTAATATATGAATAACAAATTTCCTTAAATAAAAATATCGGCACTTTTGTACGAGTATATTTGTCTGTGAAAAACATAATACACGTATGCAATAAATTACCAACAAAATAATATAAAATTTTCGTGTCAAATTCTTAAAATGATAAGAAATATTTTTGGATTTAAAAAAAGTCAAATCTTTTTAAAAATTGTGAATGAAAAAATGAATCATGAATCATTTAAGGGTACATTAATTAAAATAAATGATTTATACTTTTACATTGAGAAAAAAAAATGATTTAAACTTGCTGGACACATACTTAAATAAGGATCTAAGTTATTTAATTATCTCATAGTAAATAGTTCTAAAAAATCGTTAAAATTAATAACTTATTACAATATCTATTCCTTATAAAATAATTTAAATATTTTATAAAAATTAAATTATCGAACACCAGGTATAAACAACGAATGAAGCCCAATTAAGGAAATGAAAAAAACAATAAAAATGCTTAATTCTATAATTGGGCGAAATCCAAATCTTACCGAAAACTGTCCCCGTACTCAAAATTTGGTAAAGAGACAGAGAGAGAGAGAGAGATCTTAAGAGAAAAATTCTTCTTCTTGCACGCAATTGCTCGTACTTTTTCTTTGGGCAGATTGGGAAAATTGTTTAACAATTAGCTGTGTCAGAAAATAAACAATAAAAAACTACAAAAAAGTACATATTATGTACCAAAAGAATTAAAATAAAAATTATTAATAAAATAAACAATTGAAAAATGTAATTAAACCTTTCAATTTTACTTTTAAACACTTCGCTCAAATCAGGCAACAAAAGCAAGAAAACTGTCCTACATGTACCCAGTTGCCAGACTCCTGATGCGCAGCCGGGTCATTCCAATTACAAATCCCGTCAGATTCTCGAGCGCGCGACTTCTCCCAATCTGCGCAGGAATCTAGTCTGGGACAGTGGCACAGAAAGTGATTAACCGTTTCCAACTTCTCTGGATTCTTACACAACCTACATGTATCCGACCAGTCGGATCCCATTCTCACAGCCATCCTGCCTATCATACAGTGGACCGTGATAATTCCTATCATGGTCCTGACGCAGACCCTACTCCTGCCCAGCAGCGAATCCGAATCGGACTTCCTAAGCACCGGCCATAGCGCACGCCATACCCTGCAGTCCGTGTGGTTCCCCCAGACTCGTTTAGTCCCGCTGAGAACCCGTTCCCTGATTCTTCCAAAGTAGAAGCTCAATTTCTAAGCCCAGTCTCCCCAATTCATCTCGTTGCCGGTGATGTTGCAGTGATCCGGTACCCAGCACAGTCTCACCACATTACTCCCTAAAATTTCTCCTAGAGTCCTCCTGAAATTAGCCACAAGCCTGGAGTTCACATAACAGCCCGTAAAGGCCCTAAGCGCCACCTGGCTGTCTACATATTTAATGACCTCCGAGCCCCTGGAAATGTTACTCCCAACAAATTCCCAGAACCTCCGCCTGAAATACACTGCAGTCGTCAAGAAGATGTAGGCACCCGCACACGTGCCTTATATCTTCGAAAATAGCAAATGCCCCACACAATCTGCTATGACCTGACCAGCCCTCCTTAGACGGCAATCTAGGGCAAACGCCCAAAATCTACCTTAGTGCCCACATAATCCGTGGAGCCGGGCGAGCCCATGTTCCTACCAGTCCTAACTCCCGTAGTCTATGAATGCTTCTGGCTGCCATTCCCATCACATACTGCTCTATAGGCAGAAGAAGTAGAATAACATCCAGGGCCGCCTGTGGCATACTTTTCATGGCCCATGTCATCTCGATCGAAGCACACATCTTATTTGAAAACAAAATATTCAACAATTTAATAATATTCAGCCTGATTACGGTTGGCGTATATATAATATTCATCCCTATCGTGAATAAAAATTCCTTGGGAGTTTTTTCCCTTTTCCCATTTCCATTATTTAAGTTTATTTTTATTCGACCTTTTTATTCTAACATAAAAGAAATAATAAATTAAGCTCGAGGTCCAGCTTTTTTTAAGTGTTTGTTCATAGTTCTCGTTAAAGTGTCCTCACTGTTCCATAAATCATTGGCTTCTTCTTCTGTTATTTGTTCATCTATTGTAATTTTAATCCTTGTCTTTCTTCCTCATTAAGTTTTCAAAGTTTATGCTTCAGTTTAATTAGAAAATTAAGAATCTTAGGCAACAATTACGGTTTACAACTCAACTTAGTAGAGTTGTAATTAAGTCAACTGGTTGAGATCAGTTGTAATTTTTGTTATGTTTTTGTTCACCGCAATATTGCAATATAGCAAATTTGTAAACCATAATACAAAAATTAAGAATTTACAACTCAACTCAGTTGAGTTGTAAACCATAATAGGGGCCTTACTTTGAAAGTTCTGAATGTATTTTGTAAGCTTTCCATGTATTTCAGATTTCACGAGTGAATTTGTCTCAAAAATGTATATTTTTGGAAGAATTTTTAATAAATGTTGGCATAATACCTGTATTTCTGCAACGTTGTTTAACTAAATTATGCAAAAAAAAATGCTGTAAGAGGTAATCAAAAATGCACTAACAAATCGATGCCAATTCATAAAAAGCCCAAAGACGAATAAATATATTGTTCCCGTATTTATTAGCCACACAAGGAAAACCATGTTATTGCATGTATAAAGTTTCCGTATTTATAAGAAGCACTTGCATCCGGCATTATTAATTAAACCCACAACACCATTATGCGCTTGTGCTGATGTTTCTAACACCTAAAAATATAGGTCCTATAGTCACCTTTTAGTATACCGATCGACCAGGAGTTTAACCAAATTTTGTTGGAATCGGTTCATATTTTACATGCATAATAACAAATTAGCTTTTAATGTCATAACTTTATAATAGTAACTTAATGTCACAGAAAAGTTCTGTGCTAGTAGGTCCATAATTGACCATAGGTCCCATATAAACCCCGTCACTGCAATCAATTTAAGTCGAAAAAATCCTATTAATATGTTGATATCTAGATAATATTCGCACAAAGAACTCTTATATGAATCTTAACCTTATATTGCAATTTTGTTTTGCCGGGTCCATGATTTCCAATCGGTCTCAAATAGGGTACACTCGCTAAAAGTTTCAGCAAATATTGTGGGTATCAAATGGTCGGGTTGACCGTCCATACTTTCTTACTTGTTTTCACAAAAATCACTACGTTTATAACCAACATTGAAATAGCGATATTTTTTGTAACGAACGCATTTTCATGTGGCCAACAAACATTATTTCAAACAAATATCTGCATTCATAAAAATTCTCTTAAAAATACATGTTTTAAAAAAACAAAGTTGTTTTTATAATACCCTTTAATACCCTTTATTATACCCTTTACCACAGGTGGAAAGGGTAAATGTATATAAGTTTGGCATTCCGCTTGTAATTTCTACAATATTGATCTTAGACCTTATAAAGTTAATATATTCTAATATGTGAAGCAAAGTTTATTTAACGATGTCCATCTGTGTGTGTTAAATGGGTTTCCGAAGACCCTTGGTATGATGAGCACACTTATGTTCATATATAACATATAGCCCGGAAAAGTTAGCTTTTAAAGTTCAGCCAGATCGGTCCATAAACGGCTAAGATATGAACAAAAAAACATGGCTGTCATTTGTTTTTACAAATAAATCTCTAATTTTAATTTTAAGTCTTTTTAAAACTTTGTTTATTTACTTAAAGCTGCGTTCACAATCAAAAAAAACATTTTCCCTTTGTGTTCATTATAGAGCAACAATTTCTTTTGCAATACACACATTTTGCAATAATAATTTTATTTAGTTTTGAATGAAAATTTTAACAAAATGTTTACAAAAATAAAAATAAAAGCAGAATACTGTTGTGGCTAAAATTTGCAAACGGTTTATTGATGCAAAATGTGAGTAGTTTCAAAAAAAATTGTTGCTGTGTTATGAACACCAAGTGAAAATGTTTTTTGATTGTGAACGAAGCTTTAACCTGAACTAATAAACATACTAGAATAGAATAAAATAACAAAATCGGTTTATAAATGACCGAATTATAAGCATGTATTTTTTTAGTTAACGCTTTTATAAAATATTACATAATTTTTGTTTGAAATTCCTCGGCTCTTCTTCACAAATCCGAAATATGCTTATTTCACGCTTTGAAAATTGACATGAATTTCGTGAAAAGAGTAATTGAAAAAAATTTATGCATTGGAAAAATTGTTATTTCAGCATTCAAAAACATTTTATAAATCTAAAATGTGTTTTTTTCAAATAAGGGGGTTATATTTTAAAAAACGATTACATATATTTAGTTATTGTTAAATTAAGATAACCAAAGTTGTTCTTATTCGATCTTTCGAAATTTAAATAATTAAAAAATGTTTTTTTTTGTAAATAAAAATTCTTTTTTATTTGCTTCCAATATTTCGATTTTCTTTGAAGATGACTGTCACGAATTTCGTGTAAGAAAAGATAAACTCACTGTTTATTGTTGATGTTTTTGTTTACACTTTGATATGTATTGTTACAAGTAGAACTGTTGCTTATAATTCTTATACGCTCAACAGTCTCATTTGGATTAATATCTTTAGTTTTTCTAATATCTTTGGATAATGTTTCCTGACGATCTGGCCTAAGCAACCAGTGAATTGCGCATATGAATAGCTTATCCCTTCAATAAATTTCAGTGTTTTTATCAATAATAAAAATTGGGAATTAAGCACGATAAACAAAATCTTGTAAATTAATGCTTCATAACTTCTTTAATTTTTATGAAAATGAAAAATACTAACAACGCATTTTAAAACAGAGTTCAGAGAAATTCAAATGTGAACGCTCATATTCAACCATTCTTGAATTTTTTCATAAATGAAAAATGTAAAATATGTAACTTTTTTTCACAGTCATGAATGAATTGTTAATATTTCGCCAAATTCATTCATGTTTTTGAGGAAAAATCCAATTTTGCCTCTCTTCAGTCATGAAAAATGAGGAAAAAAAAAGTTTTAGAAACGATCCTCACTAGTAATGTTGTTGCTTGACAGTTTGCATGACCACAGCTCGAAATGACTGTGTGTATTTGTTTGTGTAAAATATTTTTGGTATAGGCAACCAGCCGAAGTGTCTGTTGGATTTTTTGTAAGAAAACATTATTGAAAACAAATTAAAAGAACTGCACATATCGTCCGTCATCTTGAATGCAGAATAATGTAACATCACATTTCATAATTTTACATGCAAAGTGTATGTTGCGTTATATAAATTTGTAATTTTCAGAAACAAAAAGACGTATCATCAACGAAAGTATACATATTAGTATTAAGTAAAACAAACATTTAAAATATTAAATAATTAAATATTTGTGTTAAATTACCGGAAAAATAGGATATATACATACCTATGATAATTTTTTATTGATTTTTTTTACTAAAAAGTAGTGGTTTAAATTAGAAAATGTATCTTATGAAAATGTAAGCTATGAATTGATTTTAAAAAGCCATCTTTTTCATTCTAATTAAAAAGTAAAATTATTTTTTTTACAATGAACAAATTTAGCAAATAAAAATTTGACTCATAACATAACATGTATATATTGAATTATTTCAAAAGAACTCCGTATCGCATTCTAACAACGCTATGTACGTTGCAAAAAGTAAATTTAATTAGGTGATTTCTGAAAAATAATAAGAAGAAGGAAAGCGTAGTGTTGATAGCATATTAAATGTTGACAAAGTAGTACTTCTCCAAAGAAAGATATGATTACAATTTAATAATTCTAAAGGATTAACACAAAATTAAGCTAAACAGTCTATATTCCACTACTTTATAAAAAAAATATTATGTATTCCAAAAATTATTATACAGATTATTTTAAATAAACTAATAAAAATATTTCTTTTGAATAATTAGTATTGTGGTTTTTTTTGTCGAACTATTTTTGGGTTTTTAATCCGAATTTTAATATTTTTAATCAGGCTTAAATTCATCAAATTTAATTTTTCATTAAATTATTATTATAAAGAAAGGAATTTTACAACATGAAAATTATCAATAACAATTTTAACTCATAAGGATACTATCATAATAATGATGACAGTCTGATGGAAACAAAAATCTGAGGACCTGCAGATGTTGCCATTTATTCTTAGAAATTTTAAGCGTTTGGAAGTGCAATGGGGTAGGCTGCAAAATTTCAAAATTTCTGACAGTCCTATATGTAGACGGCTTTTATCATTTTACAGCACTTTTATTACTTTTTCTTCCGCAATAATTTTTAGTCTGATCACTAATTCCACTAACACCCTGGTAACAGTTATAAAACAAATTACCCAGTTTTGACTTTTAAAGATATTAATGTGTTCTTATAAAAAGAATTAAAAACTTTGCTAATTTTTTTCTTGAGTGTGATTATACATTATGTTGTTAAAAAAATTATATTTTTATGAAACCTAATTTTTAATTTTGTAATTAACTTGGATATTTTTTTAGGTAGCAGTTTAAAATTTTATAAAAATATGTGATGTGAATCGTAATCAACAAAAAAATTCAATTTAAAATTTTCTAATAATTTTTGGTGCCTTTAAAAAGGGTCGCTTTTTCTTTCGTTAAAAAGACGTACCTTTATGCAGAAATTATTGAGAAAAAAATAGACACAAGAAGTTGTTGGTATTTTGTGTTTGTAAAAATATTTTGGTTTCTGTTCCAATCGCGACGATAGGTTTTTATTGCTGAAAACATTTTTCTTACGTAGGTAAAGTTATAAGGAAAACACTAACAAAGTCTTGTTTCGCCACAAGCAAAGCGACAGTAAGTATGGTTGATGAGTAAGAAAATTTGTTTTATTGTTGCATTAATGCAATTTTATTGTTTCGCGCCAAATTATGCCAGTTATTGTAAATTCAATGTAGTGTTTTCAATACCGTTGCGCTTGGACCACAAACAAAATTTTTTTCACGAGACCAAATACATGTCTTCAGTTCTTGCAGGTAGTAATTTTTTTTTCAATATTTTTTTGCCTTTATGTCTTTTAAACGAAAAAAAAACAGACCCTTTTAGAGGCATCACAAAATAAAAAAAAAAACATTTTAGTTTACCAGCCAACAAATAATTTTACAAGACACAAACAGGCTATCGTGCTGCCTAGCGGGAAAAATTGCGAGGGCTTTGACTTTTCAGGCCTTAAAGAAGGTTTACAACTAGATTTTCAATAAACTTTTACTTATTCCGCTCTGCCTTCTTCGAAAAGGGGTTTTAGAACGGGTTTTATGAAATATTTTACAACTTCAAATTAACTTTTCTGAGATAAGGCCTGTCGAAATAGTTTTATTAGCAGTAATGTTGGAATGTGTAGCAAGTTTAGTTATTAATTTACTAACTTCGCGTTATTAGCAACAACAATTTGCGACCTTAGGACAACAAGGATCTATATGCACCTAAACAACGTGTAAGATAGAACCTTGTTGTTCTAATACAGTTGGAATGCGACTGGAAAACTTAATATTGGTAAAAAGGCATTCTTTAAGGCCTCTTTACAACTTCATTTTCCCGCTGTTAATGGTCAGGCAAATCGCGTTTTTTTCATTATGAGGAATTTGAATGTGAATTTTTTTAAATTTTTCATATCTGACAAATTCATATATGAATTTTTTTGTTTGCTCATTTTTCATGAATGAGGAAATTAAAAATATTTTTTCCTCACCCTCATGAATGTGAAGAAGCAGTTCAATTTAAAATTTTTCACGCTCGCTCATGACTGAAAAATGAGCGAGCGTTTCGGTACTCTGTTTTAAAATATCAATTAATTCTTAATAATTTAGAAACAAATATTTTTGATTTTTCTCTTACCGTTCCTGAGTAATACTGGTTTTCAGATTTTTACCCAACTTATGATATTGTTACTCATACCCAACAAACAAATAAAAATCAAACGTTTTGCTTTGCTTAAAAATCATTTATGGGGATTCTGAAAATCAGTTTTAGAAGTTGTGACATTAATTACCAATACTTGAAGATTTGAACAATTTTACCAAAGGCCAGCTTGAAGACATGCAACCAAGAGAAGACTATAAAGAATTTTTTCATCTGAGTCTTAACTTTTTGGGTAATAGATCATAGCCCTCTCCAACAGTAAAAGCTATTAATATGCTCGCTAGATAAAGAAAAAAATATATATTCTTTAAAAATGTGCAGTTTTTGGAAACCAGCTGCAATCTCACATAGACAATTCAAAAATTGATGCCTTGCTAGAATTTAGTTCATTTATTTTAAGAAATAAATATCAAAAATATTTACCTCCCTATGTCTATCGATTTGAATTGCAAATCTACATACGCCTAATAGCGAGAACAAAGTAGTAAATTTTAATAGAAGACAATCTTAAAAATAAAAAAATTTGCGGATTAATTTCCAAAACCAGTCTTATTTTTTTTTTTGAAGATTGCAATATTTAAGATGATTTTTTAAAAACAGGTCCAGAAAATTGGGAAGCCACCAAATCATTTCAAGATGCAAAGAACAAAGTTTAACATTCACAAGTGAAAAATGATGTGGCAGAATTAAGTTTGGTTTTGGCTAACACTTACTTTAATGTCACAACTTCTGAAACAGATTTTCAGAACCCCAATAAACGATTTTTAAGCACAGCAAAATAAAACGTTTGCTTTTAATTTGTTTGTTGGGTGTGAGTAACAATAGCACCCATGAAAATAATGTATATAGCCTTAAACCATCTTCACAAAATTGCCTTTCGATCACATTGGTTGGATGGTTTTAGAGTTTATAACGGACACATAACGACATACATCATATATATTATTTCTAAAGCACTTTTTTTTGTCGGTTGCAAATATCTCCCATACCACCGCATCAAATTTAATGAATGATATCTCATTTTAAAGCTTATTTCTAACACTAATGACGAAAAATAATTGGAAATTGAAAAATTAATATTTTCATTGATAAAAATTACGGTGCGAAATAGTCGCACGGGTCATCTAGTTCTTTTAAAATTGCAAAAGTCTTCAAGATTTATAAAGGAAACAATAAATCTTAGTTCAAAAATCGCATTATTTAACACCTTTAGATTTTTTGGGTTTTTGAAATCGAAAGTGTACAGTAATACTCCCACAATAGTTCAAGAGCTTAAAAACAACATAATCGAGAAAACGTGATTGAGTATTTTGGTAAAAGATTGGAAACTTGCCGAGCTATATTTTTCATAATTTTTCATTTTTAACCGGGACCTATTGGTAATTAACCAAAATTTAAAATGTTTTTAGTATCTCAAGAAAAAAACTCCTTTTTTATTAAAATTAAAATGATACTTCAATTTTAAATACCTTTTATTTACTTTTCAAAAGAATTTCATTGTAAAAAGAATAATAACCCGGTGTTGCAGGTGCTGCCATTTCTTTCCTGGAAGATTGTTCATTAACCCACGTCTCCATGCGCTTTCGATTAGAACATGACATTACCATAACGCCGGCAGAGCAACGGTATTAATTTGTTCATGTTCTTGTATGTAGCGAATACGTTTTGTTCATATATATATGTTCATGTTCTGATCGACCACAATTTATGTTGTTGTGCCTTTGGCTGTATACAGAAAATACATTGTATGGCCAACATGGATGCTTAGACGAATGTTTAGGCAACGATGGCTGCACATTAGAGCGACTCACCAAAAAAGTGCTCGATGCTAAAAATAAACCTTGGACTTTTTTAAGATGACATTTTAAATATTTCGGCTCCAGCTTTGACCTCTCGTGAGCTGGACCAGTTTGAAAAGGGTCTATTTTTGTATGTTTTGTTAATTTGTGAATCTGTTCCCTTACCAACATATACAAATTGGGTATCGTAAGAAAGGTTTTTTTAAGGCGCGCCCAACTGTATATACAATTTGTCCAAGGACGATCATCCATGTCCTTTTTTTTAAGGATTTTCTGTAAAAATAACGGTTTTTGAATTTTTTGTTCGGGGTTGTTTGTAATAAAAGTGCCAAATTAACATATTTAATTCTTTAGTCGATTTAATTAAATACGTGTCTCAGCTTTTTTTGAAATTCGTGCTAGTTCGCGTTTTGACAAAAATGCAATGGGGTGGTAACCCTTCGTATTATATAGGGCAATATGGGTATCAAATTTTTTCTTTTGCCAAGTACATCATCTTTGTATGTAAATAATTTAGATTTTTGCAAATTAGATGCATTTTACAAGGTGCTCTGGAATATATATAAATGCAATTTTGTAGTAACTCTAATATGATAGCGAATTTAGTTTCTAGATCATGTATGGACTAAAGAAAGAAAAAACGACTTGAATTTTTTTATTTGCGAAAAAAAAAATATGCCGCCAAAAAGTCGTAGATCATTTCTTTTTTTCTTTCTTTAGTCCCATTTTCATTCATACATGGTCTAGAAACTAAATTTGCTGTCATATAAGCGTGAATACAAAATTGCAATTATATATATTCCAGAGCACCGTGTAAAATGCATCTAATATGCAAAAACCTAAATTATTTACATACAAAGATGATGTACTTGGCAATAGAAAAAATTTGATACCCATATTGTCCTATATAAAACGAAGGGTTACCATCCCATTGCATTTTTGTCAAAACGCGAACTAGCACGAATTTCAAAAAAAGCTGAGACACGTATTTAATTAAATCGACTAAATAATAAAACATGTTAATTTGGCACTTATATTACAAACAACCCCGAACAAAAAATTCAAAAACCGTTATTTTTACAGATAATCCGTAAGAAAAAAAAGGACATGGATGATCGTCCTTGGACAAATTGTATATACAGTTGGACGCGCCTTAAAAAACCCTTTCTTACGATACCCAATTTGTATATGTTGGTAAGGGAACAGATTCACAAATTAACAAAACATACAAAAATATACCCTTTTTCAAACTGGTCCAGCTCACGAGAGGTCAAAGCTGGAGCCGAAATATTTAAAATGTCATCTTAAAAAAGTCCAAGGTTCATTTTTAGGAGGGTACATCGAGCACGAATTTTGCTTCCATACAACTTGAGTCGCTCTACTGCACATGAACGAAACATGAACACGAACAGTCTACACGAGTAGAATTCATGTGCGACAAGCTGTTCTTACCAAGTTGATGGATGGTGGAGACGGGTAGTTATAAATGCAACTTTAAAGGTAATTGAAACTTTTAATTTCCCATTCCCTGCGGACGATCCTTATACTTATGTTCATTTTAAAATAAATTATTTCTCGAATCAAATTGACAATTGGGTCTCTAACCTTTTAAACGATAGAAAACAAATCTTTCTATGAGTTGTTATTTAGAACAAAATAAATAATACTTTACTTTGTACACAAGTTAAAAAAGGGAATGGTGGAATTGTTTACAAAGCCCAATGATAAGAAATGTATTTTGCCTTGCTCGTAGTCATATGATTACAAACTGCCTCTATACTGTGCATAGACCGCCTTCGATGGTCTTGAAGGTTCTTCCAAGACAGTGGGATATGGAATGCATTTCCTGTAGTGTTGGTCGTCGCCAGGTCGTTTTGGGATGTGCTCTTTTTCTGTTTCCTTGGGGGTTGTAAACAAAAGCGTGGTGAGAAATTTCTGCAGGTTGTTTTCTACGAAAATCTACGTTAATATCAGCTATATCACAACATATGTATAATGGCAAGAAATTAATTATAAAAATTCAAACCTTCTATGAATTATTAAGACTCAATGAAAATAAAAATGTGTAATAGACTATTTTCGAGCAAAAAGTATGTATTAATTTTGGATTTATTTTGGTATAAATATTATTTGCACTTGTGATTACGTACTTTCGATTTTCGCTAAAAATGTTTAATTTTCATTATCTGAGAGTAAAAATTGGAGAGGGCATGGGCGATGTTGATATTGAACCCTAATCGCGAAAATAACGTAAGCGCAAAAATTCAAATTTTACAGGAGAGAGCTTTTTTATTTTATTTTATATAAATTTTGTATGAAATTTGTCGCTTACAATAAAATTGTGTTTGCTATAAAATCGTAACGGTACCTTTTGTGACCATGACATTTTAGGAGATGATATAAGTGTTGCCAATAAAGACATTTAAAAAAAAAAAAAACGAAAATTGAAAGTCATGTCGCTTACGTTATTTTAGGGCTCGATATGCATCAATCAAAAAAACAATTTCGCATTTTTTGTTAGTGACGTGGTTTTACATTTCAGCTAACGATATGAAGAGTGGTGAATATTGGCCCCCATACAAGTGTACTCCCGAACTTGAATCTTTAATATTATAGTCAAGGGAATGTAAGATTCAACACAGTCGAATATAACACACTTTCTTGTTTTTCTAATATTTGGTTTTTTAAAGAATAGATATATGGTATTTAATAGTGAATTTTAACAAATTATCTGTTTTATATTATAACTTTAAATTTCAAAGATATTAATTACAATATTTTGAATAAAATGTTCTTATAAAAAAGTTTTACAAAAACATATCGTCGGTTTAATATGCAAACCTGCTAAATCCACTTTTTGAGTAAATTGCCGTGTGGTAGAGAAAGATACGCCTCGTCGACCAGCACGAGGTTTTTCTTCAATTTGAGTCTTGAAGTATGTAAAACCAACTAATTTTTGGGTTTCCTCTCAAGCTGCTAATATGAAATATAAAAAGTTTTTTGTTTCTCCTGTAAAATGTGCTGAAAGGGAGTTAGCAGGTTTGCATTTTTTATTGGGTAGTATCGTATCGTATCTTATCCAAATCCTTATTTCGGGATCACGTTTGTATAGGTGCTAGGTAAAATAATGAAAATACTTGGTTCATTAAATAATATTTAATAGTTTTTATACTCAAGAAATGTCCGAGCCTTATTTGTTCATCCTAGACCATATGACATGGGCATTATTTTGCCAAAACCAGTCTCTTGTTAATTTTTACTATCACCCAGCAAAAACTTTGCTTACAAAATAAGCAGAAAAATAATGAGAATTTGACGAGCCGACTACTTACTTTTCTACTAGAAAAAGTACTTATTTTTGTTCGAGATGTCCCAAAAGTAATCCTTTATAATTTGGCCTATTATAACCTAAAAAATAATATGTTTTTTATACTTAAAATTTTTATAAAAATATATGTGTAGTTACAAAAAGAGGCCAACAACAAGTTATTGCAAATGTATTCAAAAATGTTAAAACACACTTATTAAAATTGCTCTAATATGCATGAAAGTGTACACAATAATAAATTTTTCGAAATGTAAGAAAACATTTAATAAGGATAGTTTTGCTGCACAAAATCATTTATAACTCTAACACTGTAATACAAATGCATGTAATGTAAATGTTATGTTGTTCAAAATACATCGTTTACATTAAATCGCTATAACTGCTTGTGTTCTAATAACAAAAATATACTGTGAGGGTAATTTTGGAACACATTTATGTATAAAGTTACACACATTTGATTGATTTTTAGATTTTCCATGGTTTTAACATAAAAATTATTGTTAAAATTATATAGTATTACCAAATGTCTAACAAATATTAACGGAATATACTGCAAATTGACTTAAATATTTATTTAAAATCGTATAAAAATAATTATTTTTGTTTGTAATGTATATTTAAGATTAATAATAAAGTTATTATATAATATAAAACTAATAATCCAAAAAGTGGCGATTAAAGCTGCAAAGTGATGGATTCTTGAAGTCATTAGAAGTAGGATTGTAAGTTAAGTTTTTGCTGGGTAATATTCTACAAAAGCTATGCTCACATTATTAGTCCAATTATAAATAAAAGTTCCCCGGGAGTTTTCTCCCATTTTTCCTATGTACACGCAGAGAAAAAATATGTTTGGGCATGGTTACGGCAACAACATTATGTTTATTGTAACAATATATTGTTGTCGTACACAAAAAATTGTTATTGAAAAACATATCAACGACGCATATTCAGAAATTATAACTAAAGTTGTAACTAACAAAACAGAAACTAAGAAATAGTTCATATATAAACTATCTATAGATAGTTATAGATTTTATTCACAATTCATAACTATTGTAGGAACAGCTCTCAGCTGATAGAAAAAATGCAACCATGCATATTGACATGTAGAGAAAATTAAATGTCGCTAATATTTTGAACGATATATTCCGTAATTTATTAAAAGCTTATCAAACAATTAAAAACCCATTTTTTGTTCTTTAAAGAATTAACACAAATTCTAAAAAGGTTATTTTTTTGTTACAATAGTATATAAATCAATTAAAATAAGGACTTGTAGAAATAAAAATGTTCAATAGAATTTTATCGACTAAGAACACATCTCTAGTTTATTTTGTTTTGTATTGATGTTTTTTGGATGCAGTAGAAATGCATTTAAAATGGATTGCAGCGTGTTTTATAAGTCTTTACTGTTTTTTGCCATGTTTTTATCTGATATTATTTGAATATCTATTATAATTTTTTCCATTTATTTTTTTATAACCACTTCAAAAATATTGTACTTTTGAAATCTATATATAAATCGGCTAAGGCAAAACAGTTAAGAGCACTTTCCTCCTCTGTATGTCAACCGATTTGAACAAAATATACACCATTTGAGAGGTATTTACTCAAACAAATGCACAATATATATTTTATTAAAATCTGTTCAATAGTTTCAGAGTTATAACCCTGTAGTAAATAAAATAGTCAGTTGCAAAAAACACTAACTATAAATTAACTTTTTTTTAAATGACTACTAATTGGTTTAAATCTCATGCAGATATCAACCAAAAAGGCGCACGTAAAACACAAATAAAAGCAAAATAAGTAAAACAAGCATGCCATGAAGTCAAATGAAAAAAATAAATACAAACATTTTAAAATAATTAAAAATTAAGTCAATACAAATCTGTTTATGTACATATGTACTAGCAATTATGTGGCGTATTTATTTCAGGACTTTTATACATCATCATTTAGGGCAGCTTAATGCAAAATTTTCATAAATAATTATTTCTATATCAAAATATATAAAGATATACATATGTATGTATGCATGTTCATATGTACATATATTTTTTTGACAAAAATTATTTAAAATTTAAATAATTTATTATTAACTGACAATACTTTTAATTAATTACAAATACGTTGAAAAATAAGTAGTTAGTAGTCAGTTAAAAAGTCATGCAAAGATGGCCAATTGACTACTGCCTATGACATGCCTATGTTAAAATAGTGAGTCGTCGACAAGAAAAAAAGTCACTTAATCAACTAGTTGTGGTTATAAAAAAACCAGTTTGAAGTTAGTTATAAATGTGTTTGACTTCCTACAGGGAAGCGTTTAAAATTGCTACTCACACAAATGCAAAATAAATAAATAAAATTTTTTTTCCAATTATCAAATAATAAAAAATTAGGGTGACCGATTATTCGACATTTTTCAAAAACCGGTTCTCGAATATTTCGACTATATAAATCCTATGTATAAATCAGACCAGGCAAAACAGTTAAGAAAGATTTCTTCCTTTGTTTGTCAACCGAACCTCTATGGGGAGAAAAAAATGGGAAATACGGGAAACTAAATTTCTTTTTTTATGTGGTTTTTTTATTTGGCCAATTTGTATTTCCTTCTTAAGCTAATACGGCCTATAATATTTAATGTAATTAAAAACACAATTTTAATACATTTTTTCCCGACGTTTCGTCGATTTTTTGTCGACTTCTTCTGGGGATCGTCTATTTAATTAAAGCATGACATTAATTAACAATTATTTACCAAATAACATTTAGAACTTACATTTTTTATATATTATTACATTAAAAAACAAACTTTAAAAACAAAAATTTTTACATTTAACATATATAATACAAAAAACATAAAAACTTCGAATTATTTTTAAACACATAATATTTAACAACTGTGATACAAGTTTATTTGATGGCTACTCTATAACTTGCACATATGTTGTTGGTGTCTTCTTTCAAATTCATTGTCTTTTTTATGTTTTGCTGAATTCTCAAGCTTTCCTTCGTAAATCTCTTTCTCATATTTTCCTCCTTGTCTAATATTCTAATACGTTGAAAATCTGGTGCATGGTGTGAACTAATCATATGCATTGCTAGTGCTGTTGTTTCTTTCTGCCGCGTTATATCCATCTTGTGTTCTCCTATCCTTGTTGATAAAGCTCTCTTTGTTGTTCCTATATACACCTGATCACAGAGTTCTTCGTTGTTTCCTTTACATCTTATTTCATAAACAACGTTATTTTGTTGTTGTTTTTCTACTGGCGCCTTTATTTTAGTGAATATTGCATTTGTTGTTTTGTTAGGCTTATACGCAAAACATATGTTATTTTGTTTCAGTGTTATTATCATGTTTCTGTTGTCAGTAAGGCCAGGGATGTATGGTACACTGTAGAATTTTTTGTTTTCCATTTCATCAGTGTCGTCAATTTTCTTATTTTCATTTAATCGTCTAAATACGTCGTCTATTAAAGAATTTATTAATTTTTTAGTGAAACTATTTTGTATCAATATTTCTTGTTTATATTTTTGTTGTGGAATATTTCGTCACTAATTTTCAGTACCCTCTCTATTAAATTTCTCGCTGTATTTATAATCTGACTTCTGGGTTGTGTGGCGTTAAAATTCATAAGTCTGCCTGAAGCTGTTTCCTTAGAGTACCAATTAAAAATAATGTTGTCCTTATTTTTCCGTAGTTTTGCGTCGAGGTATGCTATTTCATTATTTTTTTCTATTTCGATGGTGAATTTAATTTTTTGATGGTGAGAATTTAAAGTTTTAAGAATTTCGTCCTTATCGTCATTATTAATGATAGCGAAAATGTCGTCTACATATTTTGCTATGTATTTAATATTTATATTTTTATTTTTTAATTTTTTTATTGCATCGTCCATTAAATTATCAAGAACAATATCCGCTATTGTAGGAGAGAGCGGGTTGCCCATTGGCATACCAAATATCTGATTAATTACTTTTTTACCATAAACAAAGTAATTATTGTCCGTAAGACAGAACTTCAAAATTTCTAAAAATGTCGGTCTAGGAATGTTTGTAAATTTCCTTATTGTTAGCCATTTTTCCATAATATTTTTAATGGCTGTGTGTACCGGAATATTTGTGAAAAGTGAGATGACGTCAAACGATACTAATATATCATTAGGCTCAAGTTTTATATTACACAGATGATTTTTTAATTCAAACGAATTTTTGATGTTATATTCCCTAGATATAATATGTTTAAGGATATTTCCTAAATATTTAGATAAATTGTAACATGGCACTTGTATTGATGACACAATTGGCCTAAGAGGGGTTTCCGGTTTATGGATTTTTGGTAATCCGTATATTCTTGGGGCAACAGCCGCATGACAAGTAAGATTACGTTTTTGCCACATATCAATGAATCCATTCTTTTCTAAGTTTGATATGATGTTGTTATTTTGTTTCTGAAGTTTTTGAGTCGGGTCAGTTCTTATTGTTCTGTAGGTATCTTTGTCTTGTAGAAGATTTTCCATTTTTTGGTCATAATCCTTTTTGTACATGGCTACCGTTTTGTTGCCTTTATCTGCCTTTATTATGATCATTTCTTTTTTTTACTTTTCTGTGCTTCATGTGATAATTTTTAAATTTTCTATAATATTGAACTTAGAAACATAATATTATAGGTGTAGGGTCCTAAGTCAGTGATAACCTATAAGATAAATAACTTTTTGAATTTTCGTTAATATTCGACCTATAAAGATAAAAGTATACATTAAAGTGGGTGAATAAGAACATGTAAGGGGAGCTTTTTGGTACTTTTTCGTTCAACAGCTGGTATGTACTATGATTAATTTTCGTTAATATTAGATATATAAACATAAAATTAAACGTGCAACGTCCTGAGTGGATGACAATTTATCTGTGGCTTGGTGCTAAAAGGGCCAATGTCAATATTTTGCTGTTTTGAGTTAATCGTTTCATTATATGTATTATTTTACTATCTTTTGTTTTTCTGTATCAGCCAATGCCTCATTAAACTGTTCTGGGTTAACTTAGGCATTGGCTGATACAGAAAAATAAAAGAGAGTAAAATAATACACATAATGAAACGATTAACAAAAAACAGCAAAATATTGACATTGTCCCTTTTAGCACCAAGCCACAGATATAAAGAAGACTTTTTGATACTTTTTTGTTTTTCAATTGGTATTTTTTATATTGAAGATAAAATATGGATCGGAGGTTGGTCTCTCGCCAAATCGATCCAATTTGAAGGAAAAAATAAATGCTTGAAACAAATAAATTCATATGTACATAGATGAATTATGGTTTCTTCATATTTACATACAAATTTATGGTCGAATTTTGACCATTAGGCGAACAGTAGTAAATTATAAAATGATATCAATCAGCTGTTCTTTGAATGTATTAGTTAGATGGCATTTAGTTACAGCTTTACCCAAGGTATATTAACACAAGGTAAACTCGTTGGCCCTTATGTTTGTCAGCTGATTGCCCCTAGTTGGAACCCAAACGTAAAATTTCGTGTATATGTGCCAAAATTTGTACATGTGTGCGTTAAATTGTTTTTGTTTTATATGAAGACAATTTTGACAACTCGGTTCCTTTTATAGAGCAGCATGTCTACACTCCCAAATGAGTCTACCTTGTGTAAATATACCTTGGCTTTACCTATAAATCAGTGTAATCTTTTTATGCTGAAAGTAATCATCTGTGAATAACCTAAATAGGTACTTAATAAAGTTAACACTTGGTAATAATTTATGAATATGCGACAATGTTTATCGCAATTATAAATTTGAGTATTTTTGACTGAAAAATAACTATTTTTTTAACAACTAAATAATGATTAGTTTGAAAACATATGATATTACTCACGACCATTTCATGATATTTAATAGTCATGACATGATAACTTTACAATACGTGTAGTCATAGTACGCTTAAGAAGCAAATATATTATGTTTACTCTAATAATATTATGTTAGCGCCATTTGTAAAATAATTTTGAATCTGTTGTGTTTTAATATGCCTATGGATACAATTAAAAATAAAAACTCACTAAAAAAATGAAGTTTAAAGAAATTAAAAAAATAGAAATTGTATTTACCAAGGCCAATGAAAAGCTCTGCGCAAGAAGCCTGATGATCATTGTTTTCGTTCTTTTGGGCTTTCAAATGTTGTTTACATCCACGTTTTTTCCTTTTGCTTTGTATATGTGGTAGTAAGTTTTTGACAGCTTAAAAGAAAAAGTTTTTTGTTTTTGTGCAAGTAAGCAGACCTGATAGATGGGCCTTGGTATTTACTTTAAAAAAAAAATTGTAAAGTGCAAAAAAATTTCTATTTATTTTTTATTGTTGTGACAGCACCACTGTATCATAATATGATTACTTCTAAAGTCATTATGATTAACATGATAATAATATGATTACTTTTTAACCTTATTATGATTAACATGATAAGAATATGATTAAGGGAAAATATTATGTCAATATGAGACAATAATAACACTGCTCGAAATTGACACTTTTTTTTAGACAAGCTGGGCACATGGCGTTTTAGCATTATTCGGGTACGCTGAATCCAATGGTGCCCACCGTTTTTTAGGTTAGCTCTTTTTTCGAGATATACCGTTATTTCGAAAATGGAGGAGGTTGCACAACATATATTCTCGTAACTCAAAAACGGTTTAGTTTATTGAAATTACTAATAAAACCGAAATTCCGCAATAAAATTTCCTTAAAGAAAAGTCAAACTTTTATATGAGCAGTCGTTTAAGAAACATAATTTTTCCCAAAAAAAAAATTATGTTTCTAAAACGTCTGCTCATATTTAAATAAAAATTTTGACTTTTCTTAAAGGAAATAATTTCAATAAACTAAACCGTTTTTGAGTTACGCGAATATATGCAGTGCAACCTCCTCCATTTTCGAAATAACGGTATATCTCGAAAACAAGAGCCAACCTAAAAAAACGGTGGGCACCATTGGATTCAGCGTACCCGAATTATGCCAAAACGCCATGTGACCGGCTTATCTAATTTTGCAACTAGCACAGTGTAATCGTAATATGGTGACTGCAATCATAATTCTTATCATAATATCGTTAGTCTAATTCGCAAATGTGTTAAGTCCCTTTTTTCAAATTTTACAGGAGACACAAAAAACATTGTAGCTTTTTCAGTTTTTAAAATTTGTAAACTTTTTCAACGCAATTATTTTAACAAAATAGCTCTCTTTAAATGACCTTGATCAAAAATCGATTTCCACAAAATCTTAAGAGGGAAATTCACACATCTTTGACTTAGCATTTTTGCTTTGTAAACTTATTTGTTTTATTGTGGACCTAGCACATTTTCCTACAATCAGTTTAAAAAAAAAACAGAAACTTTAGACTAGCTCAGTTCATTTCTAATAAAAAAAATACACAAATATGACTATCGGGTATGTTCTGTAAATCGAAATGAAGTGGATTTAAAACCGAACAAATTTTGAAAACGAGCCTGTAAAGAAAGTTCACAAAAATATTCCTTTTTATATACTTCATACTTTGAGTACCAATTATATTTACAAGAGCATCTCTTAAAAACAGGACAAACTACAGTAATTTTGTCAATAATTGAAATCAAAATCTCGTTCGATTTCAATTCCACTTCACTTCGATTTGTAGAACATGCCTGTATATACATTTTTAAGCTCATTTTAATTATTATTGTAAATTCTTAAGTAGAAAAAATTCAAAGGTGAGGTAAATCATCGTAAAATTTGTAGTGTTCATTGGGTAATGTTGATTTGAAAAATTTTAATGCCTGTATTAATAAAAAAATTTTGAAATTAATAAAGGTTTACAAAACAAATTTTCTATGAAAATTTTCCTTAATAAACGTTTGGCAAATTTAATAATCGTTTATGAATACGGTGGTTAGTATTCATACTTTCTTGCAGTAATTTTTCATCTTCCTTGATAAAGTTGCTGCAAATGTTCGTAGTCTAAAGGATCAATTTTATCATCAATTTTCTGCGGTGTTAATTTTCACCTTTATTACGCCACTGTCTCTTAAGAAATTGAACGTTATCAAATGTTTTGAAAAATGTATGATCTTAATACATAACATCATAGGGTCTAGTGTTTTTTCAGGCATCTTTACAAACATCTATGTATTCTGAAGGTACATACGTTAATTACTCTTTTTTCATAGCTCTTTCTATTGTGGAATTTACGCTATCTGCTATCATTTGTGTATGGCCAATTTCAAGAAATGTTTGCTAAATGTCAATGCCATGATTGATAGGCACATACCACAATTTCTATTTTGATACGTACAACCATCGCTATAAAATATTATTTTTTTTTATTATAGTTTCCACAAAAAACTATGTTTTCTATAAAATGAACCCAACTACTTGCGAAATCTTCTGAACTTAGACCGCCTTGCACTTCAGTTCACACCTTCGTTCCTTACCGTTTTAAAAAGACGCTATGTATTAATTTTTTCTTTTTAGATCTCCACTTTTCACGGTTTTAGAAAAATAGATTAGAAAACACAAAGTTCAATTAAACAAATTAATATTCGTGGAGTTAGCTCGTGCTTTTAATATTTTTCATAGTTTTGTGGACTTAGCATTTTTGCAAACCTTTAAACTACATAATGACATTTTTTCTTGACGTAAAATATGTATTTTGTATAGTATTACCGTTTTGCATTAAAATCTCAATTTTGGAAAAAAGTGGACTTAGCGTCTTTGCGAATTATACTTACGATATGTTGCTCTTAGGGCACTGCTGCACGTTCAATAAATATCGTGATATTTGGATCGCGATCCATTTTAAAATATTGATGGATCACGAGCGTATGCTACATGTTCAATATTTATCGCGTCGGTATTTATGTTATTTTTGTGTTGTGCGGGTCGTTTATCAATGTCGCGAGAAAACCAAAAGAAAGCCTGTTTAGCTATTTTGCTTGCTTTTGTAAAAACCTTTAATAATTTTTGCAGTGCAGTCGCTCTTTTTATTTTGTCGGAATAAGCTTTAGCCGACGAGTCCCACAATTCCGGCAATGCCTTCAAATTAAAAATGAAATCTTTTAAAATAATTTTTTCACTGCTTAATTCCGATTCCACCGGCAGAACCCACTCGATTTCACTGTCTTCTGCCATTACCCTTTATTTCAATAAACTTTACACAAATTTTGTCAATTGTTTAACTTTTTATTTGTTTAATTTTTTCCACTGCTAATTTTATTTCTTTTATTTTGACACTTTTTACTGACGTATCATGACTATTTAATATCATGAAAATGCTACACGTTCAATATTTATCACGCGATCAACGATCCGCGATCTGGATTTCATATTTTAGGCCATTCTGCGATATGGATCGCGATCCATCAATATTGCATGCTACACGTTCAATAAATATCGTGATACTAGAAATATCACGATATTTATTGAACGTGTAGCAGTGCCCTTAGAATATGATTACCACAACCATGTTTTTTCTTTTCGTGTAAATTCAATTGTAAAAATGGAAAAATTTAAAAACTCTCGGGGAATTTATATTCATAATTGGGCTGTTTGTGCATTTGTCATGTGGATTGTCACTTTTTCACTTGTTAAATTTGTACATATCGTCTGAACCCCTTCAAAAAATATCATGTGTTCTTTCTTCGTGTAGAGTACATATTACATATTTGATTAAGAACGAGTTCTGTTTTTAAGTGACAAAGCATCTGACACCAGCTGTTATTTATTAACTAAATTTTTTGTGGCTGCAAAAATTAATTGAAATTTTAATAAGGCATGTTAAGGTGTGTTCTGAGAGTGAGCGAATGGAAAATTATAAAATGATTTTCACGTAATTTGTTAGTTTTATTTCTAGTCATGTTTAACTAAATTTTCATGCAACAGCGTTTTTCGTTTTGGATCTTTCAGCAATTTTGTATTGTGAAAGTCATTGACAACGAATTTGTGCAAAATTTAATGACAGTTGGTGCGTTCCGCCACTATTAAATGTTAGTTTTTTAACAGCAAAATCATTTGTTTTTTGAGGGGTTGTTCCGCATTTGGGTCCATAACCAATTTCCTACTGAACCGATTGAGCCGGTTTTTAATCTCAAAGAATTTGAGACCAATTTTTCTTTTCTATTGAGTCGTTAGAAAATTTGGGTTATTTCAAGAGTCAATCATGGCTAAATCGGCTTGGAATTACTTAAGGACCCAGAATATATGTATATACATAAATATATACATTTATACTTTATGGAATCTTAAATAAATATTTTAAAAGATTCATACGGAGTAACAAAACCTAGTATAACATCTTTATCACTAGTGGTGAAGGGTTTAATAAAGTTTAAATTACAGATAACGTTTCAAATTAAAATTTTATTGAATACAAAGTTGCTACCTTTTAAACATTTTGTAGAATAATAATAAACAACATTGTGTTAAATGACACTAATAAAAATCGTAAACGTTTATTATCAATCCCAGCACTTGATTATTAAAACCAATCTTTATATAGTTATGTAAAATAAAATTTTTTTAATAATTTATTATAAAATATTATAAGTTGCTCAGTCAACAAACTATAATCTACAAATGTGTTCTATAATACTATATATGAATTGTGATCACATCTGCTTAAAACAGTTTATATTTATTTTTCGACCCGGCATTATTTGTTTATGTATAATCTTTAAGAAAAAGTAGTTTACATTTTTGTTTTCTATTTAAAAAATGCAAGTAGTTTAATAAACAAACAGTTTTCTATTTTTCTTCGCTTTAGGCCGGTGGAGAGACTTTATTTAGGAACTTTTTAAAATTTTGGAATAGCTCAACATAAGTGTTAAAGGTTTGTTATTCTGTTTGTAGTTTCTACAATACTGATCTTAGATCCTGTAGTGTATATATGTTCTGGGTCATTATGAGTAGCAGAGACAATTTAACGATGTTCGCCTGCCGTCTGTTAGTTAAAATGGGGTTTTCGAAGGTATAAAGGTTTGAAGTCTTCTTAGTTTTAACTTTCGTAATAAATATGCTAAGTAAAATACTGGCCAGATTTGATATTTAAAGCAGATCTTTTTAATATATATGTATATAAAAAAATCCAAATCTCCATATGTATTTTTTACCTGGCTTTCAAACAAGTGTACTGCCGAATTTAAGGTTTTGGTACGATTTTAAATACTATGGTGAAGTGTATATTACATTCGACAAAGCCGAATATAGCACTCTCTCTTGTTTTTAATATAGCAACTCCTTTAATATTTATTTCCAAGCAGTGTAAGTATATTTAATTACTTTTTTAAAATATTTTTTCCAATTGATTAATTATTTTTTTATTGCTTAAATGCAATAATAAAATCATGAAAAAAATATTATCATGCATCGTTGATTGTTTAAAAAGTTACAAAAAGCAACAATAATTTTTTTTTTATTATTTTACGAAGGCCAAAACAAAACTGATCTATTACAACTAACTATTACAATAACTAAATTTAAAACTTTATTATGTATGATAGGTTTACGGAACTTAATTAATATTGAACTTACTATTTTCAAAACTATCACTTGATTATAAAAACACAGTCATAACTCAAAACAAGTAAAAAGCTATACGGCCTTATTTATATTAAAATAAAACAGGTTTAAAAAAGGTATATGAAACGGATTTTCTATGAAAATTTCCACTACGATTTAGTGTAACTTCTGTAACTTTTGAACCGAAGGAGATATTTTAGTGAAATTTTTTTAATCGACAGATAGATTCTTAAACTTTTCTCCACTTTAAATTTCATTAAAATCGGTTAAGTAGTTATTGGAGAATTTAAGGACAAAGTGGAAATTAGATTTTTTTTAACTTTAGCGTAAAATATGGTTTTTTTTTTTTAATTATTTAAAAATGTCATTTTTGGATTTAAATAATAATCATTTACATTTTTTGTAATAATGGGACACTCAAAAAAATTAACTCCCGTATTCATAAAAAAATAAAATAAGTTTGAAATGTGTTTTAAGGCAAAAGTTTCATACAAATATTTCTTAAAATGAATTGAAATCCTTTTTAATTTTTTATGAATACGACAGTAAATGTTTACACTATCAAAAAAATTTTAACATTAAAAAAAAATAGTAAAATTAACTGGGAATTTTGCTATTATTACACTGCTTTACAAATTTTTAATTTGGAAAAGTACCAAGAACGCCACATGCCTAGATAAGTTAATTGGGACCTCCTGAACACACCGTTTTTTAGATAACGGTACTTTTGTGTTTTTCGGTGTATGGTCCCACTCAAACCCTTGTGGACAAAACATGTATCAAACGACTTTGATGCCATATGTGTCGAAATTCAATCCAAAATCAAATTTAAAATAATGTCTGTGCATATTTCCCATGACAAAAATTTTACAAAAAACAATCTTGAGAATGTCTTACTTAATACCAACTCTTCAATACTAGTTACCGGAGATTTAAATAGTTGGCACTCATCCTGGGGATCACTCTCGAACAACAAAAAGAGTAAAATGTTATCTGAATTTATAAATCAATCGAATTATATTATCTTAAATGACGGTTCGCCTACCCTCTTTAACAGCCACTCTACCTTCACTAATGTCGATTTAACTTTCGGCTCTCCCTCAATTGCGTCCAACGCTAAATGGAATGTAGAAGATACATTGTATGGGAGCGATCACTTTCCCATAATAATAACTCTTTTCTCTGATACGAATATTATATATATATATATATATATATATATATATATATATATATATATATATATATATATATATATATATGTCCTTTATTTACTTAAATGTACGCAGTAAAATTTAAAAAAAAAAGAAAATTCTACATGATACTTAAATAAAAAGTTCACGAAGAACATAGGGCGTCAATACGAATTTAATATTAATTATTATTTATTTACAAGCCCAGAAGATGATACTCAAAGAGTATCGAAATATCGGCAAAAATTAAAATAAAATTTATTTTCAATACTGGCCTCGAGCTTGAAATAAAAGCATTTTTATTTATACATATTGCAAATAGTTTATCTAAGGGAAAACATACAACAATAATAATAATAAATTGGTATCCATACCATAGTTAATCAACTAGGAGAATGGAAAGTTGGCCCACATATTACAAATTATGTTAAAAATTTTAAGACAAATCGAAAACTGTAAGTCAGAATACGCAACCACTATTCTCCTTTATACCCAATTGTCATACTATTCTTAATAGTCTATAACAAGCTTTGCTCGGTTATAGAAATTAATAAGGAAATAGAGTTTACGGAATACGCCGATGACTTCAATTTAATAATAAATTCCAATAAGTCAAAAAATCCGAAAATTAACTTAGATTGCGTATTTAACAATATAAATCGGTGGTGCAATATTTCTGGAGCATTGCTCTCAACAACTAAATGCAGGTTTATACACATATGTCGAAAAAAACAGTGTAAATTCACCATAACTGCCTCAAACTCTCAACTTACTGAAGTTGATAACTTGAGAATACTAGGTATATACTTAAACAAGAGATACACTTGGGACACACACATAAATAAACTAACAAACTCGTTAAACAGATCTCTTAATGTCATTAAATGCCTATCAAACCATAAATTTAACTGCAATACATTAAATTAATTATCATTAATCAATGCATTAATAATTTCAAAAATCACATATTCACTCTCTTTTTTCGGATTCTGTGCAAAGTCAAAATTAAACCCTAGATGTTCCCTTGGAGCATTTAGAACAACTCCTCGTAATAATATGCTCTATGAGTCAAACATACCACCCTTAGACACTCAACTAAAAATTGTACTGACCAACAGACTGCTGGAATCTATTATGAAAAAATCAGTAATAAAAAAAGAGCTCCAAAACCCCCATCTACAATTGCTAGAATAAAAACTATCTCTGATATGTTCCAACTAAGTCTAAAACCATTTAAAAGTAATTTGAAAGAAAAACCTCCATGGTTACTCAATCTAAAAAGTATTAATATGTCGCTTCACAAACTCTTGAAAAATTAGCACTCTATTTAAAGAACTGCAGGAAAACTTGCATGGTAACAGATTTATATTTACAGACGGCTCAAAGGCCGAAAATCTAGTTGGTTATAGTGTCACAACGAATCGAGAGATCATTTAAACCTCAATCTTACCACCTCATAGCTCAATTTTATCTGCAGAATTAATTGCCATATACCAAGCAACCAAATATGTAGGTAGCAAAAGTGGAAAATATTCTATATGCACGGACTCCTTATCTGCCATACAAATTATCACCTTTACTTTTTAGGGGGGCTCTTATACAAATATGGCGGCTTAATAAAATTCTTAAATGTATTAAAATTTTTCGTCTTTTGTGAATACATAAAATCAAAAGTTGTTAACAGATTTTAATCATTTATAACTTGTTTTGTTTGCAATTTTGTTTTTTATATGTCTGCACAAAATTTTTTATGAATTTTTAAAAACAAAAATTCCGAAATTTAAAAAAAAAATTATTTTTTTTTCCAGAAAAAAAAAATATGTTTCTAAAACGACTGCGCATATAAGAAAAAAGATTTATATTTCTTAAAGTAAATTTTATTGCAGAGTTTCGGTTTTTTTAGTTTTTCAATAAGCTAAAGCGTTTTTGAGTTACGCGAACATATGTTGTGCAACCTCCTTAATTTTCGAAATAACGGTATATCTCGAAAACCAAAGCTAACATAAAGAAAAAAGTTTTAACTTTCTTAAAGTAAATTTTATTGCGGAATTTCGGTTTTTTTTAGTTTTCAATAAGCTAAAGCGTTCTTAAGTTACGCGAACATATGTTGTGCAACCTCCTTAATTTTCGAAATAGCGGTATATCTCGAAAACCAAAGCTAACCTAAAAGAACGGCTAGCACCACTGGATTCAGCGTACCCGAATTAGGTTAAAAATCTTTCGTTCGTATCATATTAATATAATATTAAATAGCAAATACTTTAATCTATCTATACAATATATAATTTCTTAGTATGTCAGGATGTTTGCATGTATGTCCTATTCTTTCCGCAACTTTCTGAAGCCATCTGATGACATAGGAAGCTGAAATTTGGCACACTTGAAGTACCTTCTTTGCGGAAGATCGAAACGAAGCCATAATTTTGATTTTCGGCTTCTCAACTAGTATAACTATAAAGATCTGATTGAAAATATGTTTTTTTATAATATGGGGAACTTTGGGCCCCACTTGGCACAGCTAGAAACCGTCGGATTGACCTGAAAAATTAGATCATGATTTCTTACACCAAACCTCATATTTTAAGCAGCGCAAACAATTAAATTAAAAAAATCACATACAAGATGCGACCAGTCTAATATACACGTATGCTAATTCAGACATCAATAGAATGAATAGGATAGACTTCACTAAATTTCTAAGGGTTCGTTTGGGACACACAAAATTAACGCATGGCTCGCTGTTGAATATACCTAATATCCCTACATGTAACTGTAACATAACCCTCCCTCTATCACCAGAACATTTACTATCCCACTGTCCCCAATACAATAACATTAGACAACAGACTTTTAACCGCAATAACCCTTTAGAACTAATCTCGAAGCCAACCCTGAACAACATTACTTCCGTAATCAATTTTCTTACAAAAACCTGTATATATATATACATTTATTTAAGAATATATATCATAATATTACGTATCTGAGCTGAAAGCCTATGCAGCTATTGGTCTTAACTTTGTAATTACCTTATAATTTTAATCATAAGTTAATTCGTAAATAAATAAATAAAAATACCTATTGAAACAAAAAGAGAACAAAACAAAATTAAAGTTGACATCAAGCAAAACGTTAAGATTTTTAAATTGTACCGCAGTAGTACCACGGTACAAACTAGCAAGGTCCATGGTACAATTGTACCATGATTTTCATCCGTGATCTACTTACTAATTTTCGAAGATCATGTTCTTACGAATGCGTAATGTCAATTTTATATCTTCTTAACGACATGCATGTATGTTTCTTGCATTTAAATTAAAAACAAAAAAAATTTTTGAATTATCTTGAAATAATTTCAGTAATGAGGTTTTAAATTTGACTGGCAGTTAAATATGAATCATATTTTAAAATTAATAGTGTTTATTTTAGTTACAAAATTTTTATTTAAAACTTACTGCATACCAGTATTTAGCACTGTTGGGATCTGAAAATTCTTTAATTGTACCGCCTCAATGGCAATATTGTACCACATTGATATAAATTGTACCAAAATTTCGATAAAAATTAAAAGAGCATACATAGTAAGAATTCAAAACACTTTTTTATTCAATAATTACAAAAACAAAACAAGTAAGAAGGTAAAGTCGGTCAAGCCCGAGCATTTAATACCCTACAATACGGTATATAAAGACACATTTTAGATAGTGTACCCCATTTTGGACCCCTGGGAAATCACGAACCCGCCGGAAAAAAAATTATGTTAGGGGGTAAGATTCATGTGATATCTTCATCTATATGAGATTTGTTTGTCCTTCAGTGATTTAAGGAAGGGGGCTTAAATGGGATATATGTTAAATTTTGGACCTACCAGCACAACATTTTAATAAGACATAGCAGCTATAACAAAAGTTATCGTCGTCAATTTTTATATTAATACCAACATTTATAAGGAATTTGTCGCATTAAAAGCTATAAAAGGAGTAGTATTTGTATGGGAGCTATTGTCAAATATGGACCGATTCCAATTAAATTTGGTAAGATGATTAAGATTGCAACAAAATGAGTTTGGTTAAATTTGTATTTGTAAATATCAACGTAGTAAGAAAGTTTATAGGCTCAAAAACTGCTCCGGAAAGAAGTATGTATGTGGGCCCTGTGAAGTTATGGGCCGATTCTTACTTTTTTCAGTAGTAGTGTACAAAATTTCACCGATTTACCTTAAAGATTGCGGCCTTTAAGCACAAGGTTACATGGATACACAACCAGCTGGATTGAGGGACATAGTTAAATCGACTCAGAAAGTGATGTAGATTAGGGCTATAACCAAATTTTTGGCATGGTACCACGGAGTGGCCAAGAATATTTTAGAAATGAAAACACCTGTCTCCCGTCGTTTTGCGAAAAATACCTCACGCAGGGAAGCAAATTTCTAAAACCTTCCACGAAATTTTGAACCGCAATAAATTGTAAACCGTAGGAAAATTTTTAAATCTAAAGCAGTGGATAAATTCCAAAATAGAATTTAAGTGATACGTATAGGAATATATACAAATATCAGGTGTATATTTTTTAAAATTTCCGTGAGATAAAAATGGGTGTTTTAAACTTCAACACGATCCCTGCGTGAACTTTTTTAACAATCCGAAAAAATTATCATATTTTTTATTAATAACTTTTAATGTTCTACACACTATACTATGCCGTTTTTGATATTCGCAAAAAGATGTTTGGTTGATAGTGTCACCAAAACAATCGACAAAATGTCGATTTAGAGACACTTGATCTCCGGCTTACTACAGGGATACGAATACACATACTTATCTATTTTTGTACCTAATATGTTAGCATAACATCATGAACATAAATTAAATTTTTAGTAGTTCTGGTCAGGGCTGGAGATATGTTATTAGAATTTGTATTATTGAAGAGAAAATTCAGTTAATCCACCTCAAAGAAATGATGAACTTCGTGGCAGTGATGCCAGGAAAAATTTAAAAAAAATCCCTACGTGTGTCCAAAAAAATCCCTTTTTCCCTACAACCAAAAAAAAATTTCCCTACACTTTTCTCTACGTTAAAAATTTATTGTTTTTAGTGACAAGCAAATAAATACATATTTATTTTGTACATATTTATTATAATAAAACTTATTAATTAAAAAAACAATTAATTTAAAAAATAACACTGTATGACAAATTTAATTTTTTTCTTTTTGACAGTAACGCCTCTATAAATCCTTTAATCTAGAACAAAACAGAGTCAAACTTCGTATTTGATTTATCATTTCCTCATCTTTTGTTAATTTTTTAAGAGCTTAATAGTTTTCAAGAATACTTATTTTTAATAATTTTTTTAACATAAGTATCTAATAATTTTTAGCAAACTTGGTACCAAATAAAAGGGGGCTCTGTAACATTTAAAACAAATATTTTCTTCAGTTCCCCTGAACTTAAATATGAAAATTTCCTTTTAAAAGTAAATCATTTTATATCCTTAAAAGTTTTCATTTAAAAGTTTTTAAAAATTTTAAATTGTATACTTTTATTTCTCTTAGCTTAGAAGGTGTGATTGTTTTTTTACAAATAAATTTCTTTGCAGAAATTTCATATACATATTAGATATTCGCTTTTAATATTCACATACATTTTAGAGATTGTGAGTGCGAATGCAAATATTAAAAATAAGAGAATAGTTCGCAATGCGAACGCGAATATACGTTGCCACTTAATTATATATTAGGGGGTTCGAAGAATATTCGGGTACATGGTTTTAATATATGGATTGCCAGGCTGTTAGGACTCATAGTTTCAAAATAAGATGAATACTTACGTATTTTTAGATACTATATTGAAAATGAGATATAATTTATGAAATTCCCTACATTTGCCTTAAAATAAAAAATCTGTCCTTTTTTCCTTACGCTTAAAAATTTTCGAAAAAATACCTACAAAAAGGGAAAATTCCCTACATTTGGCATCACTGCTTCGTGGGTCTTTTTTTTTTTAATTGTACCAAAAATGAATGAAATGTACCAGTGTACCAATACAGTTTCGATTGTACGAAATTTGGTACAATTGTACCACAAATCTCATCAGTGGTATTTAGTATGACTGTTTCCACATGCCTCGCATTGATCTATTACGATGATAGCATATCACAAATACTCTCTATAATTGCTATAATTCTCTGGATCTCATATTCCTATACTCAGTTATCTTAAATTTATGTATGCGAAAACTTACACAGCACTTTACTACTCACTCACTGTCATACAAAAAATAAAAAAATTCTATTTAAAAAAATCTTATTTGGCTTCCAATACATCAGTTTATTATAAACTCTACCCATTGAAACATCAGAATCCAGTTGCCGGCATAACCTTTTTATCATTGACGAAGAAAAACTTTTACTTACTTGCTATTTTTAAATACCATTACAATCTGCATAACGAAGTGCAAGCAGAATATCTGACAACAAGTTGTTTTACACATGTTTGTATCTTTTATTTTTAGTTGCATATGTATGTCGGTGGTGGTTATGAAGTATATGCCTCTTTATTGCACTGCATTGCTGTTCAATATTGCTAAGGGTGCTGCTGCTGCTAATACTGGCTTCTGTTGGTGTTGATGCTGTGCTATCGTTGCTGTTATTTAATTTATTATTGTAGTTTAAACTGCTAGTTGCCATGGACTCAACTTGTATTGGCAACAATCAGCAACAACAACAAGTTTATAATCATCATGAAGAATACAATTTACTGTTCGATACTTTAAAAAACATTTGGCACAATTATTCACAGGCCTTCAACAATGTCGATGTCAAGGTAATTACAAACTTGCATACATTCATATGCAACAATCCATACATAGGCATACATATCTACATATGTATATTGTATATACATATCAACATATTATGTATGTATGTACTTATGGTTTTATAACATACACATTTTTATATAATAAGAAGATTGTTGCTTGTGTTGTATTTTGATTTTATTTCAATCAATAACAGATTAATTTTTAATAAATTCTCTTATTTTTCTTACAGCAACATTGGTTACAATTATTCTTATTTAACTTTCAATTCGTCTCTGAAGAATTAATGGAAGATGAGAAATTCAAAAGGTAAATCTGAAAAAAATAAATATTATACGAGACTTGTTGATGTTTTTGTTTAAACTTTGATATTGTTACAAGTAGAACTGTTACTTAAAATTCTTATACGTTTAACAGTTTTATTTGGTTTAATATCTTTAGTTTTTCTAAAATCTTTATGGATGAAGTTTCCTGACGATCTGGCCTAAGCAACCAGTGAAATGCGCATAGGAATAGCTTATCCCATCAACAATAAATTGCAGTGTTTTTATCAAAAATAAAAATTGGGAATTAAGCAGGAGTAACAAAACCTTTTAAATACGAGACTTGATTATTATTTAAAAACTGGTATATGGGCATTTCCATTTTGACGTGACGTGATATTTTTACGACAAAATGTAAAAAAATTTAATGAAGGAGTCAAATTTGTTTTTATATATGCAAAGTAATGAAGTAACACTATATTCAGAAAAAAATAAGCAAAAATATCCGCTGGCGTGACGTTAAAAAAACAGAAGTTGATTTTGACTTGAATTACAAAACTGAATTATACTGCGAATTGAGCAAGACTTTTTATATAAAACCTTTTTTTAGTAAGCTTTGGGCTTGTATAGATTTATATTTCAAGCTATGAAATTCAAAAATCTATGCTCCTTTAAAGGTACATATGGGCATTTTCAGCGAAAAATCTACTTTTATAATGTAACGCCAAAATGCAAATAAGGTTGTATTTTAGGACCATGTTGTTCAACCGTTATCCCTTTTGTAACTAACTGTAGAGCTTGTTGCGCCTTACACCAAAATATAAAAAAGTAAACTTTTTTAGAAACAATTTAAATTACTTCTGGCGTTACGTTACAAAAAGTAAATTTGAACTAAATCTTAATATATTGAAAAATTTATCTTTTTCGAAATTTGATTTTCTTATTTATAAATTTTATTTACGAAATATTAAAAGCAAAAAAAAACAAGTAAATGTGATATATTCGGCTATGGCGAATCTTTAATACACTCCACCAAAAGTAAGAATTGCATATACCTACCGTGAGCGTCAAAAGAAACTGTACACCTTAAACTCTTAAATTTAAAACTTTGTTAGTACTCCCAACTAGTGCTGGGATACTATCGATATTTTCTACTATCGATATTTATCGATAGTTCAGATTTCACTATCGATATATCGATATTACTATCGACTGAATGTTTGTACTTAAGTAGGAAAACTTTAACTAGTTTTTTATCAGGCTCAGTTCGTTATTTTTATCACTTTATTGAACGTAAGAGACGTATGTATGTACGTACGTTATTTTAGATGACAGTTTTTAAAAATTGCGATGCTGATAAGCACGTTTTTGAAGGAACCAAGTAACAGGGACTATAAGATATTTTATGGCAACTTTAGATAATGTTCTAAATTGGATTTGATTCTCAACCGAAAAGGTAATCAATCTAGCGAACTTTTCTTCTTATGGTCGTTCATTGTTTTATCCTATGCTCGCAATCGCAATTGCATTTTTATTTGATTTTTTTTACAACATCATAAAACTATCTGACATTTCAGTCCCTATGTAAACATATACAAATTTTGGCATAAAAGCCTTAAGTAAGTAGTAAAAAAGCAAAGCTTAGCAATCCATACCACCTGCCATTCTTGTTGTTTGTATTCGTTGCTGTAATTCTGCGCGAATTAATAATAGCAAGTAAAAAATTGCGGCAAAAAACTGTGTGTGTATAGCTGCTGTAACATGTCTTCATAGCTGTATTTTAAATAATAATAATAATAATATCGATATTGATATTTTTCCTATTGATATTTTCGATAGTTTAAGACTATCGATAGTATCGATGTACTATCGATAGTTTCCCAGCACTACTCCCAACGTACTAGAATAATACATTATATATTTACATAAAATATGAAACACACCAAAAAAATAAATAACCAGGAATCTGCCGGTCTATTATCGATAATCGAGGTCTCACACACTTCAAAGTAAGAAAAAGAATAAAACTTAAAAAGAAAAAGTTAAAAGAGAAATATAAAAAACGACATGAAAAAAAACAAAACGAATCGTTTTGGTTACCCCTCTTCTTCTCTACACCGCTCGCCAACAAACCAAAAGCCAATAAACCAAAGAGACAAAAGCGACGTCGTAAAAGCCTCCATGTGAATTGGCTGTTAAGCTACGGTCAAACTTGTCAAATAGTTGACGAAAAAAAAATGACCAACAGGCAAACTTAAATATAATTTCCTTTAATTCCAATATTTATTTTGAAAAACAGTTTTTTTGCTATGTCTAGAGGTATACATAATTAGTTTGATTATGTTATGTTTAGACCATGTTAAACTCAATAACTATTAATAAAAGTAGTGGTTATGCTAATTTAGTCAAATGTTTAATAATTGTGACCGTAGCTTTAGCGTCAACAGAAACTGTACAACTTTTGTGCATAACATGTAATAATTGACTTGGCTTTGTCACAAGCAGGGAATTTTTGGAGTTTTTGAAAGTGGGTAAACATACTTTTGCTAAAATTTTACGAAGAAAGAAAATCCTTGCGTGAGATTTGTTCCATGATTGGCCATTCAAACTAAATAGTTCTCAAATACGGTCCATTATGCGTAATGTAAAACGAAATCTAACCGAAATTGATATTAAAATATCCGAAAATCTTTCAGAATGCTCAGGTATTAATGTTAGTGCCAGCAGAATACGTAGAGCCCTACATGCAAAAAAAACATTAATATCGGTACTCAATCGACGTCGACGTCATTCAATCTCTTCAGAGATTGAGTGGTTGCAATTGAAACATGTAAGGGTGACCTGTCCGTGAAAGCCTGGGTTCGATTCCGCGTCAGTCAAGATTGAAAAATTATCAATAAACTTAATTTAATTTCATGTTGTAAAATTCTTTTCTTCATAAAAATAATTAAATGAAAATTAAATTTGATGAACTTTAGCCTTATTAAAATATCAAAATTTGCATTAAAAACCATAAACAGTTCAACAAAATAACCAAAATACTAATTATTAAACAGCTTTTGTTTTCAGTAACTAATATATTATATTCATTAAAATCCCGGATCTCTAACTAAAGCTTTCCTGCACAGCGGACCTCCGGCCGGTTGTACGGCCGAATTTCGAAGCATTGGTTAGGAAAGCCGGTGTTTTGTATACCATAGAGGAGAAAAACCTATGCAGAAAAGCTTTAGTTAGCGATTCAGGTTTTTTAAATTCGGGATTTTGAATTCGGGATTTTAAGTTTTGGCATGTAACTCCAGCCCAAATAAGTATGTACGATTTAAACTACTTTCTAAGAATTGTTAAATATAACAAAAAACAAAAACTTTTGGGTCTTTGGGTCTTTTTCACCTTTTTTGGATATAATTTCCATTTTTGCTTTAAGTTATTTTGGCCTACAGCCGTAACAGAATACCAAGAAGAAAATTAAGATTAAAAACGTAAGAAATAGTGGATGGTTACCCAGTCATCAGCAACCTGCTATACAGCCACCCAGCAAAAACTTACATTGCAAAGTAATGAGTTAAAAAGCTAATATAACGACTCTTCACTACTTATACATTGGCATTTTAACTCATTATTTTAACATGGTGATGTCATTCAAGGCAAGTACTTACCACCCTCGCTTACAAATAGGGAGTTAAATAAGTCATTACCACATTCGCTTACAAATAGGGACTTAAATAAGTTATTACTCCGATGTCACCAAAATTACAACTAACATGTCATGACTTTAAAAAAATTTTTTTTTTATTATTTTTTTTAAATTATTTTTTTTCTATTTTTTCTTATTTTATTTTACTTTACTTTATGTTTTTTTTTTCTGTCTCTGGCGGGATTCGATCGCGCAACCTCGGTGCTGATAGACTAGCTCACTTCCAGCTAGTCTACCGGGGCAGTGTAATTTTTGTATAAAAAAACGATGTTTTTTACTCAATTAAGAGCGTAAATATGAGATTAAATTATTGGAGGCAACTACTTACCACCCTCGCTTACAAATAGGGAGTTAAATAAGTCATTACCACATTTGCTTACAAATAGGGAGTTAAATAAGTCATTACCACATTCGCTTACAAATAGGGACTTAAATAACTTATTACTCCGATGTCACCAAAATTACAACTAACATGTCATGACTATAAAATTTCAGTACAGCATAATTTTTCATATTCAAATTTATTACAAATTGTTTTTTATTTATAATAAAAAAAACAAATTGTAAGAACAAATATTTTAAATCAATTTGTATTAGATTTGAAAAAACTTCAACCGTAGATGCATTTTATTACAAATGAATTATAAATTTCGTTAATCAACTTAGGTATCAGATTATATGTCAGCCATTACCAAACTACTTCTATGTAATGCAGATGGTATGAAGTAGTCATTGAAAAGTAAGTTGTTCAGTAATGGCAAGTCATTACCAAGTTTTTGCTGTGCAGTTTATGAACATTACGAATCCCGACAGAGCACAGAACCTACCACCATCCAGTCATCTCAGCCTGTTGTTCTGTAGTCTTGGACTGTGACAGAATGTGCTTCACTCCCTCTGTCTCCTGATAGTCAGTGTTCCCATTTTAGCATATTTAGCAGAATGCGATGGAAAAATGTAAACTGCTTTTTAGCATATTTTCTTGTCCTAAAGCTAATTTTTTAGCATATTTTTAGAAGAGCAGAATTTTTAGCAAATTTTGTTTTGTTTCAAACAGACTTACCGTTCATATTTTCAAACAATATCATATTCAAATTATTACTACTTCTTATTAATATAGTACTTTTTTTTAATCAAAATTTTTTACATAGCAAATTTTAAGCATAATAGTTTTTGTAAAATTCGGCAGATTTTTATTAATAATTAAAAAAAAAAATATATATTAAAAATTTTATGTTTAATTTTAGCATATTTTTAGCATATTTTCTTAATTTTGCGATTGGCCAATTTTAAGCAGATTTTTTTTTGAAGTTTTGGAATATTGTCATCAAACAGCAATGGCAACACTGCTGATAAGAGCCATCATGATCCTTACGTAGACGCTGCTCATGCTCTGCAGCGAATCGAAATCAATATTCCTAAGCGCCGGCGATAACTTTCGCGATACTTTGCAATCCGCCTTATTCCTCTAGGCCCGATTAGGCACGCTTAGAATCCATTCCCTAATCTTCCGAAAATAAAAGCATATTGGAGGTCTGACTGCTACCACACATTTCATTACCGACGATGTTGCAGCGGCCTAGTACCCAGCCTAGCGTCACCAGATACTCCCCATAAGATTGCCCCTTGAGCTCTGCTACAATTATCCACTAGCCTGGAATTCATAACACAGCCCCTCGAGGCCTTAACCGCCATACTGTCCACATGTATGACCTCCGAGCCCCTTATTAATTCTATGGCCTTCAAGATCCCTAGAACCTCCGCCTTTAATTCACTGCAGTAGTCCGGAAGCCTTCTAATATTTATATCCCCAAGATCATTTTCATTTCAGCCAAAATTGCAATTGCAAAAATTGGATTAATGGTAAACTATGAACCAATCATCGCAAAATTCAGAAGAGTGATTTCTAAATTTTTTTTGGCGTTTTAGGCATTTTAAAGTGGTTTTCTGAAGCCCGCTTAATTTAGGACCCCTATTGCTACTTATGGACCGATTATCACAAAATTGAATGGTGTTATTTCTTGTCAAAAAATGCAAAACTGGACCAAATTTCAATACAATATCATTAGGTTGATATGAGACCTATTATTTACTAGACGAATCGTCACAAAATATTGTGGTCTTATTTTAAATCTTTTGAAACGATGGCAGACCAAATTTTATGAAAATAGCTGCGTTGCGTTTTCCGGCGTTTGTCGGAGTTTTCCGAAAGTGTGATTTATATGGGGCATATGGTGAATCGGACCATTCCGTTTCCATTTTTTAGTATGGCTGTTCCACATTTTGGTTTATACTGTTTTCCTACTGAACCGATTGTGCTAAATTTCAATCCCAAAATGCTTTAAAGAACTAAAAAAAATTGTCACCAAATAATACTTCAAACAAGCTATAAAATTGATAAAAAAGTCCCTTGAATTAATATTAAAAAAGAATATCCAGGGATGATCACTCCTATAGCTGGTTGAACTATTTAGGATCTGTTTGCGAAACGGCTACATTCCTAGAGTTTGGAGAGAGGTCTGGAATATTTTCATACCTAAAACAGATAAATCCGGTCACTCTAAACCCAAGGCTTTTATACCAATCAGCCTATCGTCTTTTCTTTTGAAGAAATTAGAAAGACTGTTTGATCTACATCTGAGGACGAAGATTGTCGCCGGCATCATCAGCGGTGCTCAACATGCTCAAGGTAGATCTGTTGAGAGTGCGCTTCATGATGTGGTGGGTTATATAGAAGGGTGCTTGCAAAACAAGGAATTCATGGATAAAGAGGCAGCCTTGAATAATTTAAAGATAGAGGCTATCAGGCAGGCACTAAGTGACTTACCGTTATTCTTAGTCAAATCGATAACTCACTCGGACTAGGGCAACGAGCTCATAAGGAAGCTTGTGACTAGGGCGACCCCACAAGGGGGAGTTTTATATCCCTTATTGTGGCCGTCAATGTCGGTCTAGTATTTTTTGACAGATATAGTTATATTGGTAACGGGCAAGTTTCTGCCGACAATTAGAAATAAGTAACCCCAAAGAAATAAGTCGAGAGTCGTTAAATCGGGGGAACGCGGTGGCCAGTAAAAATCTCAAATACGCGATATTATTCCATCGCCAAACATTTTCCACTTTTATATTAATATATACATATTCATTTCCTAATGTTATTTTTTTATATTATTTAGTATATATACTAAAGCCCTGCACGAATGCATTTGTTTCTTTTTCACAGTTCTCCACACCAAGTTATTGTTGTGTCAAATACTGTATTTTTTTTTTTTAAATCAGTTCGAATGATACACAATGAAAAACCGAATCAATTTTAAACAGTAGATGGTTTCAATCAACTCGTTGTTAAGCAGTAGTTTGATTTAAAAAAACAATACAACGCAATGTATAATTTGATGTGAAAGAAAACATAACACACAACAATTGTGAATCTATAACAGGGAATTCCATTTCTTTGCACAATTGTGTATACCACAACTAACACATATTTTTATGCTCATCAATTCAGTCGTTGATGTGACTTCGACAAGTGTACAAAAAGTGTAAAAAATTAGATAATTCATATCACCTATTTTGTTATTGTTGTTTGGTGTGATTCGTTTGATTCGTGCGATTCGTGTGATTTTGTTATTCGTTTGTTCCGTTTTTGTGTGGAGTATATTCCGTGCTCTTTAGACATCGCATTTGGTCGTTTATAAGTTAGCCCATGGTGGGATAAGCAGGTGTCATCGTTACGGCAACAAATACAACATAACAACAAAAATGGAAATTATATCACCGTTTACGTCAAAAAATTGTTTAAACAAAAATCAAAGCGTGCCGCAAAACGTGATGAAATAAATACATTTTTAGCCAATTTTTATTTTATTATGGTCCATATCTTATTTATTTTAATTTAAAATTATCAAAAACTTTAATAAAATACAATAATCACAGCACAAAACGAGGACTTTTTGTAAACATAAACAAAACTTTGACATAAACCTAGACAAACAATGCAAGAGCAAAAAATCGTCATCTGGCGTAGTGCTGCCACCTGTTTATTCCACCATGAGTTAGCCAGCATCGTCTGTGTCAGAAACACATTTTTACTAATGAGTATTTTAATAAGTGCATTTGGCCCTTCAGAAAGCTGATCAAATGTTTTTATACTTGAACTTTTGTATTTCAAACTGCCACCTAAAAATTTCACATAAATATTTTTGTAGAACTTCTGTTACATTCTATGATTTTATCATAGTTACTTACTATTAGTAACTATAAAAACAATAACAGTGTTGCAACCATAGAGCGACAAGCGACAATTTTTTATTAGCACAAGTGTTGAAACTTTTAATTTTTTTCTGTTTGAAAAGTTATATTATTTTTTAAAACCGAAACGATTGTACCAGTATAATACCGGTGTTAAGGGAAGCGGTATATTTGATCCGGTATTTTATGCAACTAACTAATTTAGGTATCGGTATTAATTGGGGTATTCAATTAATCGGGTTGTATTTTTGTTCGATTAAACGATTAATCGATATTTGGCACTTTTAAATTGTTCGATTAAACGAATACAATTTTAAAATTAATCGATTAATCAAATAATTCCAGAAATTTTATAAATTACGAGATTATTTTTCGATAATTAAAAAAAAAATTAGTACTTAGTAAATAAACAATCTTTTTTCAATAAAACTTGTCAATGTAGCTCTTAATTGTTGCTTCACTTTCGGGCACTTAGATTTTAAAAGAGTCAATATAACTTTGTATTTTTGAAACTTTTTCTGCTAAGCTTCTGCAAATAATTTCCTCTAGAGAATCGATCAAAGTATCTTGTTTAAAATATTTATTCATTGTACCACTTGCAGTCCCCTTTGATCTTGTTTGTGAAGCATCTTCTTCAAGTGCTATGTTATAGTCACTGTGTAAGTGGTATATTAGTGAAGTTGTTGAAGAACATATACGTTAATTTATTTTTAAACACCTGTTACATTTAGCATTATTAGATTTATCCTTCGTACAATATAATAATTAGGGATGCGATTTTCATGCAAATGCATGTTTTTTGTCGATAGTCTGAGATCGATGTCGACCAATTATCTTTCCGAATCATTAAATTTGTGTTTAAATGGCATCGATTTGTTTTTGCATATATTGGTTAAAAATGCATATTTTTGCATAATTTGGTTTAAATGCATATTTTAACATTTTTAAGTGATATATTTTTTTAATTAACATATTTATAAAAAATGCCCATGTAAACAATAAAAAAATTTAAATTAATAAATACATTTTTTTGGAGCTCTGCCTAAAATACAAGATTTTCAAGATTTCGACAAAAGGGCTTCTATTTTTAACCAATGTTGCTCCTTATATGGCTAAGGCTGTCAATGGGCTTAAAAAATGTTTCCCAAAGCTGTCACTTGTTACTTGCTTGGCAAATGAGTTACACCGAGTTTCAGCGGAAATTAGAAATTTATTCGATAATATTGATTCATAGGGCAAGTAAAATTAATAATGTGGAATGAAGAATAGCCCAACAAATTTAAAAAAAATCCAAACGTTTTGTTAAAAAAATAGAGGTTTTCAAAAAATAAAACAAATTTCAACTATTTTAGATCTGGAATTAAATGTGGGATCTGAATTAGAAAATATTTATTCTCTAAATGAATTGGCAACCTTCAAGTATGCTCCTATAACATCGGTTGACGTTGAGAGATTATCTTCTATGTACAACTGTTTTTTGCGTCCGAGCAGGTTTACTTTTGATTTTTTAAATAAAATTAAAAAATTGCTTCTTTGTTGAAAATGTTCAAGTTTTTAGTGCATATATTTAATTCTTCTAATGCATATTTTAAAGTTTTTAGTGCATATTTTATGCGCGTATTTTCGATTTTTTAGTGCATGAAAATCTCATCCCTAATAATAATAAACCAAACTCATTCTAAAGAGAGAAACTCATGTACGGGCGGTGTTCTAGAAATCGAAATGAAGTGGATTCAAAATCGAGAAAATTTGAAAAACGACACTGTAATGAAAGTTCATAAAACTTTTCCATTTAACTACATAATTCTTTAATTATCAATAATTTTTGCAAGAACAACACTTAAAACCACGATAAACTACTGTAATTTCGTTAGTTGAATTTGAATTTAAATTATCGTTCGATTTTAATCTCACTTCATTTCGATTTCTACCCGATACATTAATATAAATCTTTGTCGTTTTTTATTTTGTGAAATGAATTATTAAATTGTGTTGAAAAAATGTAACAAAAATAGGAGCTAAATTACTCATTATACATGACTGTTTTTTTAATTCAAGCGGGGACACATACATTTGATTTGTTTATTCGACTAAAAACTTTAAAAAAATTATACATTTAACAGAATTACTATATATTATTATTCGATTAATCGGTATAAATTCTATGATTTATCGTTTATTCGAAAGTAGCAATTTTAAATTATTCGAACAATTAATCGTCTAAAATTGTTCGATTAATCGAACAAGAATTTATCGACTGAACACCCTAGTATTAATACTGGTATTCAATTTTAACGGTATTCGTATCGATATCGGTTGCCAACCTTGTCATTAAATAACAAAGGCTTCAATCTTCAATTGAGGGGTATAGATGCAAAGACTGCAATGTCCACTTTTTTCACAAAAGTAACTAATAATACCTCTTTTGCCCGTTTTCACAACTTACCGATAAAAGTGTTCCATTATTAAAAATTTACTTTAACCTTAAGTAAGCGATAAAGTTAATTAAGGTTCATCCTACCTGGTAGATTAAAGCAAAGTTGCAATAGTGGAACAGTTTTTATACGGCCGATACAATCCTACCTTTAGCTATCGGTAAGTTGTGAAAACGGGCCTAAGTTGTATTTAATGAATGCTTCCAATTAGCGAATATTACATTACCAGAAACACTTTTATCCCATAAAAAAGTAAGTTCAAAAATTAAAAATTGATGCAAAAACGGCCATTGGAGATTGTCGTTTTTGCAATGATCACAGTTTGTTAAGCTTTTTTCTCTCAACTATTTGCGAAAATGCACGCTATTTTTTTTATTCTGTTTCTTTTGTGCAAAACAAAACTAAAAATAAATTAAAAAATCTAACATTATTTTTTTTTATGAAACAGTTTTATTGTTCATTTTATAACTTTGTCTTTAGTCGTAATTATGGAGCTAAGTTGTTATGAAGTTCCTCCAAATCAATCAAGAAAAAACTAAGCTTTTGTTAAGTTTAAGAATTTTATAACTACTGATTTTTTTACGTACTTGCCCATGTAAAAAAGCAGCAATGTCCATTTGATTAGAGCAAACACAGCAATCTCCAATTTTATTATTATAATTGCCAGCAAACCGCTATACCGATTTGGTTGAAACTTGCATCATAACTTCATCATATTCTTATTTACTGAATAGCACGATATACAATACATAAACAAAATGCGTGTAAAAAAGTAACGACTAACAAGCTCGGTGTGAATACCACTATTGTTTTAACCGGTAATTATTGACCGTCGATTAAAACTGAATAAAAGTTTTTTTGGTATTGCTAAATTGTCTTATCATTTTCTAGAACTTTGAAGTACCCTTAAAAATATTTTATTTATAATCATTACATTTACATGTAAGGCCTTAATTCATAATAATTTTCTTAACATTAATAAAATTATGTTTATATTAACCTTTACTGTTGTTTTATATTTTTTTTTTTTTTTAGTTTTTTTAATCCTATACCTGAAGAGCTTTGTTCCTTTTTGCTAGAACAAATTTATGAAATTATCAGCAAATCTGATCTCTACTTACCGTCAGTGGAAAATTTTGACACAAATGAAAAAGGTGATATTGATGATAAACAAACGTTTGAGAAAAATAAACAATTTTTACAACTTTTAAAAAGGAATCACAATTTTGCGCAGGTAAAATATTTAATTTATTTACATCAGAAAACTGTAATACAATAATATAATTGATATTTCAGTTAATACTTAAACAACCCAGTGACTGTAGTAAAATAATAGCCTTAAGACAATTCTTAACCCACCAGTTGGGACAACATCTATTGGAATTTTTATTAAGAGTGGATATTAAGGTAAAAAAAACTGGTTAAAGGAATATTTTTATATTATACAATTAAATTAAAAATTGTTATGTATTTTATTTAGTTGGTGGCCTCTCAAAAAAGTCTATGTAATTTGTGCATAAATTTATTTCCAAATTGTCCTTGGTCAGAGAGTTATTGCGAGTTGAGCAGTCAGCAAGACATCTTTGCCTTTATTGGCAATTTACAATTTTATCAGAAATTTAAATGTAAATCCAACAACAATGTAGCAGTTATTAAAAATGAACTGGACATTTTACTTAATAAATGTTTAATAAGTGCATCTTTAGAGGATTTTATAAATGCTACAAAAACTAGTGATGAAATTGCATTAATTTTAATACAAATTTTATTAAAATGCATAGAAAATGAACATTTAACAGCGCTGCATACTGATCAGTCAATGTTTATGTTGACTTTAAATTTTAGCTTGGATTGCTTAAGTGTGGAAAATCAAGCTTTTTCTTCACCCCATAATGCTGAAATCATTAAATGCTATCTATTAAAATTAAACGAGCAATGTCTGAACAATATGTTTGCTTTAACGGAAAGTTCACTCAATGACATACAATTTCAATGTATTTTTGCCAAACTTATAGCGGCTTTAGAGTGTAATTTGCAAACTACACGTTTGCTATATGCCTTAATATATATTATATTTGCGATTTTACATAATGTTGTTGCTATATATAGCCAAAAACATTTATGGAATGCCAAGGTAAACTTATATAATTTAAAATTTATAGATGAAAATATCATTGATTGCTGCCTATCTACAATGGAACATTTGCTAAGACATCAGCCGCCAGAACAGGATGATATAAAATCTTTATATCATTTAATTTTTCGTACGTTATTAAAAATCATAGAAAATTTAAACAATTACGATATGATGATTTCCACCACAAGCAATAATTACTTAATTAACACTTCTTCCAACCTCAGTCAGTCTAAACCAACACCTATGCGTTATCGTAAAATGAAAACAAAACAAATGCATTGTTTATCGAATGTACCGAAATTATCGTGTTATTTCCAACATATACTAATAACAACACTACCTACTTTGCCAAAGGATTTGCAGGAACAGTCAATGCTCTATTTGTCACGTTCGGGTTTATGTTGTTGTCATTATAACTTGGCTTTAATCAATAACATATTGAATATTATTTTCAATCTATCCGCGTATTATCAAAAATGTGCCTATAAATTTATTTATTACAAAATGTTAAATACTGTATTTCATAAGTCACCACTGGAAAACTTAAATTCTTTACCAACCTCTATGTTTCAAAAGCGTTCTGGGACTTTTAGCTGTGTGAAATGTGATACGAAATTGAAATCTTTAGATTTTCACCAAGGTTTACTGCAAATATATAAATCATTTTATAATAAATTACAAAGTATTAAAGAAAATTTAACAAATCTCATCTATTTCCTAAAGCATATTAAACATTTGTCATTTTTACTTACAAACGATATTGCTGCGGGTATCTTGGCAGAAATAGTATTGCCTATATTTCGTAAATATAAATTACAATTGATAGCTCAGAAAAGCCCACAAAGTAGTGCACAGCATGGCCTTAAGTTTTGGCAAAAATCTCCTTCAAGTGATTCTCCTGGAAAAAGAAATAGTCTTCACATAATTGGTAATCCAAATAATAATTCAAAAGATGAAATAAGTAAATTGATATATGAATGTTTAAATATATTTGCCATGTATTTAAGGGATATACGTCTTATAAAAGCTTTTTACAATGAAGAAAATATTAAACACTTAGAGGATTTATTGGAAGAGCCATATTTAATAAGAGCTGTATGTGATTTGATAAAAATAGGCATAGATAACATTACATTTCTGGGTGATACAAATCAAGAACAAAATATCTTAAGTCGTAGATTGATAACGTTGCAATTCAATAGTTCCGAAAGGGCTCAACTTTTATTTAATTCGCTTCTACTTAGAGCCAAAAACATTAACAAAAATTCTTCAGCAACGCAATTTTGGCTATTTGAAGACTCTGTCTCAACAACATCATTAAATACAAATACACTGCAATTACAAACCGTAGACATTTTGCACATCGTAGCTTTACAATGGACTCTAAATTATGAACTTTTAAAAACAAGTCAATACTTCTACAACGAATTTGCTAAAATCTATTCAATAAATAAGGAAGATGATGACGAAGAAATGAAAGATGAAAGTGATTTACAATCTTACAATTCTACCATCAATACAAAAATATCTCTAAAACCTGGAGATAAAACTATAATAGATATTTTGCAATTAAATTATAATGCTTTAACAGCATTTTTAATGTTACCACCAAAGAGCAGATTAAAAGCAAATAAATTTTCTACGAAAACTAAACAACGTCAATATCAACATCAAAACGATAACAATCAACACCAGCATAGCTCAACAAACAATGATCTTGATTCAAGCTGGGAAATATTAGAAAATTTTATAAATTCCATGCACTCAATAGAAGCAACGTCATTGTCATTATCTTTAACCACATCAAAATCTTCTGGCGCAACGACAACAACATTTAGTTTGTATTCGCATGAAAGCTTAACGACATCTCTTGATTTAACGGAATTTTCACACAAGCCTTCACAAACTATACAGCAGCCATCATTTCTTCTGCAAATGCATCAAAAGGATACATTACAAATGCGAGCAAGTTCTTTGAATGAAAGTATTACAATATTTGATATACGCAATCAAAGACATTTTGTAAGCAGCTTTAAAAATATTGATCGATTAACACAAAAAACAACCACAACAGAAAACTCACCCTCCTTAACGTCCCTTTATGTTGATACCATTAACTATTGCTCAGCTGATGACACCAAAACACTAACAACAAATTTAGCCTCACAAGTATCAAATGAAGGCATTATACACAAACTATTTCATATATTCGGTTCAATATTCTCATTGAGTGGCTCGAGTTCTTTGATTGATTTAAGCAAACCATCGGACAAAGCAGAAGAACCAGAAAGAGAACTCGATATAGATGTGGATTTATTGCCTTTGTATGAAGCGCACAGTGACTGTAAGAAATTGTTATTGAAAATTTTCGAAGCAACTATGGCCATTTGTATAAAGGGTTATCAAAATGAAGAAGGTGAGTAATGTATGAAAAACAAATGTTATTAAATCTAAAAATTTAGTATAGATATGTTAGTGTGTACATATGTACATATGTATATGCCTTAACATTTTCTATGAAAGCTTTGTTTTGTTTGTTATGTCTATTTGTAATAATCTTATACTCTCATATAATATGAATGCATGCTATTTGTTTAGAACATCAAGAAGCCATACAAGTTATTAGTTAGTTACTTTGAATTTACGAATAGAGCAAAGTATAGAATTGAAATATTTTGCAATATTTACACTAGTCAACATAAGAAGTAAATAATTATTATTTAGAAAATAAAATATTTATTTAGCGTACACCAAAGTATGTCGTTTCACTAAGAATTCAGAATATAATCTATAATTGAAAGTCTATTGTATGAATTCAGAATATAATCTATAATTGGAAGTCTATTGTATGAAATAACCTAATTTTGACCTACAAACCAGAATAGTGTTTAATATGTTTTCAAATTCATTACAAATGTAATTGTCCATAGAATCCATGCTAAAAATCGCTTAACTCTTATCAATATCTTTAAATTTCTAAATTTTCAAATAACTTAGCCAGAACAGATCCCTTAATAAGAATCAACAATTGAAGCACAGCCGCCAATAACGTTTAAAGTTACAAAATCATTATTTTTCAGTAGAGCAAAAAAAAAAAAAAAATTTAACAGGCGGGATTATTTATATTTTAATTTTTGTTTTTTAGATTATTTAAATAATAATAATAAAAACGTTTGTGCAAAAGGCTTTTAAAACGTTATTCCACTTTGCAAACCCATTTCGATTGTATCATTTTGTTAGTAACTTACAACCATCGTCCGTTGGTTGACTCTTTGTATGTCATTTTGAAGTGCTTAAGGTGCATAATTTTGGCTGATTTGATGTTTAAACAGTGTAAGAGAGTAATGTTAACGGTTATCTACAAAAAACCGTTTTTGCACAAAGTGGCTTTTATAACGTTATTCGCGGCTGTGATTTACCCATAAATGTCTCATTATTACCCATAAACCTTTTCTTTTTTAAGTCTTATAATAATCTATAGAGTAATTCACGGTTTGCTTGACGCGACAACAACAAAATGCATACATTTAAAATTTTTTAATTTAAAATGTATGCATTTTTTTGTCGGGTTTTTAATCGAGATCTACAACACACACAAGATGTACAAAAGCAAAGAGTGGATTCCGCTTATGACATATATTTTCTCACATTTACCATAAATAAACTTAGTGTAGAATACTACATAGAAGTGAAAATTAATAAAATTGGTTTATAACTTTACGAGTTATAGACAAATACCTACTTGTCTTTTTCCCAAAAAAATGGTCCCACCAACTTGGAGGAAATATTTTTTAAGCACAAACAGTAATAAATTAAAAAATGAGTCAAATCGGTCAATTTTTCTCCTGGCTCTCATATAAGTGTCCTTCTGAAGAAGGGATTTCAAAACAAGCTATATTAATCAAATTTTCCCTATATATATAAGATTTGTTTGGTTTTTAAAAATCAGAGGAATCGATTTAATATTTCACGTAGCGCATATATAAATATGCTCCCGGAATAAGGATTTTGACACTATACCGCCCATACCATATAAGCTAGGACAGAATTACGTTTTAATGCCATGGTGCAAGGTGTACATGATTTTTACTTTTTTAATTCTAACAAGTAAGAAAGTATAGTCGGACAAGCCCGACCATATGATACCCTATACCACAGTATTTAAAAACACACCATGCTTATGTGTCCATGTAAATATGGATTTATCTATGTTTATAAACTTCATGAGAATCGGTTTGAAAGTTTGTGAGAGGCAGAAATTGCCCCCTGCCTCCCCTTGTGGTCCTATTTTTTAAAAACTGTATAGCTAATGTGTCCCTATAGATATGGATCTATTTATGTTTTAAGTTTCATTAAAATTGGTTTGATAGTTTCTGAGAGGAAGAAATTTCCCCCTATCTTCCCTCGTGGTCCTACGATTCGGCCCATTTTCAATAGGCTTGGTCCTTGTGCCAATAAGAACCTATGACCCAAATTTTATCAAATTATCTCCAAAATTGCGACCTGTACTTTGCGCACAAGGTTACATGGACAGCCAGCCAGCCAGCCTGCCAGCCAGCCGGACGGACATCGTTAGTTGGACTCAGAAAGTGATTCCGAGTAGATCGGTATACTTTAAGGTGGGTCTAGGACCACTATTTTAAGGCGTTACACACATCAGCACAAATGCATAATACCCTCTCCACTATTGTGGTGTGGGTATAATTAGTTAACATTTTTTTAAGTTAAAATTTGTAATAATACTTGTCTCAGACTATGCGAAATGTCAGTGCAACAATATTCGTTGTTGTTTTTGTAGCAGCGAGACCTAAAGAACAGGTGTTGCTGAATTGACAGTCCTAAGTCGGTGTTCTTTGAACTCCAAGTCGTTCCGGAGCATATAACCTATTGGCGTGGGAACCATATTCGTATTTTCTTTTCTTCACCAAATATTGGTGAATGCTAACAATCGCAAAAACTGTAACCCGGTTCAATGCGAAAATTAAACGCAAAACACACAAAAGGCAGAGTAACAAATTCGGCTTGATTGCCCTTAAAAATAATGGCAACGACGCGTGCGCTGCTTTCACGTAAATAGCAGATTTACGAATGTCAAATGTTTTTTAAAATTTTCATGGAATAGACAGTGAATCGAAATGTTTATAAAAAATTAGTTTTGATTTTTTAAGATATGAAGTTGTACATTTGAAATAAAGTTTAGTAGCACTGTGTACTTTAACGATTTCTTAAAAACAATATTATGACATTTTGTAGTACAATAAGCATTTTTCTTCGTTTATGTTTAGTTTAGAACTGAACTTGAGTTTATTATAAGTGGTAGTAAATAAACTACAATTTTTAACATTATTAATGCCTGAATGTAGACGCATTAAAGAATAACTAGATTATATTACCATTATTTCAATGTGGTTGCACACGTTACATGGTCTCAAAACACCCAACCGTACTTTGGCAAACAAACTCGAAAGAATACTCCATTCTACGTTCGCCTAAATAAAATAAATATTGAAACTGTTAGAATAGTTTTAATCCAAACATCTCTTGTGTTACATCAAACTAACAAAGTAAATTATAAAGTTTAAAAGTTATATTAAAATAAGATAATTAAAACATTGTATAAAATCAGAACTGATAAAACGTGATCTTATCTCGTTAAGAGTGTAAACAAATAAGAAAACAAAAATTAAATAAATAACTTTTAAAGATTTTTGTTCTAGTAATTAAGTCTTCTTCGTAATATGAATATTCATTGAATTTTTTTTTTTATTTTTATTTGTGTATCTGTTTAGTGGAAAAAATGCAAAAACATTTGCGTAAACTTAAAAGTGTTATATTAACAAATGCCAGCAATAATTGGGAACAACATGCTGAAGAGCATTCAAGAGAGAATAGTGTTATACAAGCGTTGCAGTGTCTACTCAAGATAGCCGAACTATCAAATTGTGCCACTGAACCTGCAGCAGTAGTAAGCACAAGTATTTTAATATCAGCCACCGAAGATCAAACCAATCTTAATGATATTAGACCACGTACAAGATCTTTTTCACGCTTGGGTAGTGGAATTTCTTACAATTACCATCAACTATCTTCAGTTCTACCGAGTAAAAATGCTGTCTTAACACCCACTACTCCGCCTCAAAGGCCTTTGTCCGGAGATAGTTGTGATGCAGATTTTTTCTCTACACGTGCATCGTATATTTGTGCTGATAGCGAATTGGAATTTAGTGAAAATGATCAAGATGATTTTTACTTAACTGCAGATGAGGGTTACGAGGCGGATGCTGAAATACAGGAAATTTCTGAAACCGAAGGTGTTTCAGAAGCTGCTGAACTTTGGCATTCTTTTCAGCCTTCCTCACGTTATCGCACTCATATACTGCATGATGGTATATGCCGCTTAGTGGTGGATATATTAATTGAACTCAGCCAGAAGTGCATAAAAAATCCTTTGGTATGGTGTGATAATTTGGCCCAACTAATCAATCGTCTTTTTGTAATACGTGAATATTTGGGAGGTCCACTTTTTCTACTTAAAGGTTTTGCTCCGGTTCTCAAATGTCACGATGTCCGCTTAAGAGAATTGCAGCAATGTATTTTGGAATTAATTGTCGACTTAAATACTCCCGAAGTTTTGTCTATATTTTTTGGCATTTTATCTGCGAAAAATCCACCAGTAGACATATTAGTAAAATATATGAATTACATTTGTACGAACACATTAAAGAAATGTCAACCGAGTGTCGAATTAGAATTTCCAGTTAATATTGGTAAGTAAACGATGACAAATACATATCGTTACCTAAAACGCAAATAGCCCTATCTAAAATTTTGAAAATGAAACTATTTAAAATTGTAAATTGATAAATTGCATTAAACTGTTTATACAACCCAATTATGAATAAAAATCCCCTGGGAGTTTTGGCCCTTCTGCCATTTTTCCTGGTTAAATTCAATTTTAAATATGGGAAAAGAGAAAAAAAAATTCCAGAGAATTTTTTTTTATTATTGGACTGATAATTTATTTTTCTGTAATTTTCAAGTTTAGTATGGCACGAAAAATGGGCTGGCAAAATGGCACGAAAAAGTATAAAAATAAGATGAAAAATTACACAAAATTGGCAAAAATAAACATGCTGATATCTAAGAAACAATTTTTTTTTTTTTTTTTTTTAGGTTTTGATTGTATAGTACAATAGCATGTTTCTTCAAATTTTCAAAAATAAATTATCTCCTGATATCACATAAAACAGTTCATTAAATGAAAAACAATCTTTCAACATCGCAAGATGTAACTGGAGCATATTTATTACCCTTCAAATTCAGATGGAGAAAGGTTGTCGAAAAATTCATCCGTCTTACTTTGATTAAAATATGAGTAGTCCACTTGAAAACACACCGCTTCCGTAATCCGTTATTGCGGACAAAACCCTTTTTTAAAATTTGCAACAAAATCTTTTTTACTGGCATCTTTAATATTTTCCTTAGCACTGTCAATGAAGTCTAATGGCGTTTTCTTTGTTGAGTAAAATTCTGCATTTATTCTGCCTTTTACATTTTTTTATGTTCTTTTCTGAAAAACATGTGTTATTTTAAAAGTGTAAAGCGTTCTTTTCTAATGATGTTCCCTTTAAAATTCAAAATACATGTTCAACACTCATTTTAATTAAAGGGGCATGAGTGCAGCACTAGATCAAGGCGAATTAAGTACAAGGTGATGGCAAGTTTCGAGCCGAAAACACTAACAATACAATACAAAAACATCTGTTGTTTCTGTTGGCTTGTTGTAGTCTTGCCACCACCTGTAATTTAATTTACTTTGCGCTAATTGTACTTTATTGTTTAATTCCGAAATTTGTGTTCTTTTGTAAACGTAAAATATGAAACACTTCTTAAAAGTTAGGGGAGCATTTACAAATGTTGCCATGCCACATGAAACACTTATGCAACACTTTTTTTTAGAAAAGAAAACGCCATAAGCTTTTATTTATAGAAATTCTGCTTGTAATTTCCAGAGACTTGAGCAGTTGCATTGAAAGTGCTCTTTTATATACACTTAGTCACTTTTTTAACGTCCAATTTTTGCAACATTCATTTAGCATTTCGAATAGATTCTACCTCATATTCGTTAAGATTATTAAAACATTTCTTCTAGATTGCAAAAAATGCATTTTTTGGCAAGCTGGACCAAAAAGTAGCTTTTTAACGAAATAATTGAAGTAATGGAATAAATGGCCTTTTAGGATTAATCATATCGTCGGCTAAGGCCGAGGCCACGCAATGAGCGGATAAGCGTCAAGCGGCTGAGCGATGAGCGTCAAAAAATTAAAACATATGAAATACTATTGAAGTGGCCACGAAATGAACGGCATGCTAGCGAAATTTTTGAGCGGCTAAGCGGCGTCGCTCAGGAATAAAACTTGTTCTAATTTTTAGTTGTTTTCTGAGCGTCAAAAAATAAACATGGCAAAAGTAAATATGTAGCTTATGATTTCATCCGTACAAAGCCGACCGAATTATGGCAAGACAGATTATCAAATTTTAAAAATAAAAATATAACCGAGAAATTATTTTTTTGTTTTGTCAATTTGGTGTTAACTTTTAGCAACAGCAAATCAAAGCATTTCACAGACATACGGCAGTATTGTATTGGGTAGATTTATATATAAATGGCTTAACCTTTCCCCTTGTTGATAAATATGGACACATTAGCATGATGTGTATATTAATACTGTGTTGTAGGGTGTCATATGGTCGGGCTTGACCGACTATACTTTCTTACTTGTTCATAATTTGTTTTTGTTTTAAATGTAAGTTAAGCGAACGAAGTCTTCGATCGAAATCGACGAACATGCTGCAATTTTTTTTTTTCTTAAAAAACGCATTACATTTTTATGAATACGATTTTCGCATTGAACATTGAACAAGCCACTCTTTACAATGGCATTTTAACAACTAACCGCTCAGAAGTGACGCTCAGTAATAAGCCACTTGCCGCTCAAACTTGACGCTTTGACGCTCATCGCTCAGCCGCTTGACGGTTAGCCGCTCATTGCGTGGCCTCGGCCTAAGGGTGCAAAGGTCCTAAGTCCATTTTTTCAAATTGTTCAGGAGAGACAAAAAACATTCTAAATAATATTTCTGTTAATATTTTTCCAAACTGTATAATACAATGTCTTGTTATTGTTGTAACCGATAAACCAAATACAATTTTAAATTGAAGTACGCATGTTATGCTTGTTTATGCCAATTTTATGGACTTAGATCTTTTCCTACAATCAGTTTTTTTGTTTTTTTTTTGGACTTAGCGCTTTTTATTTTTTTTAGCATTTTTTTAGCATTTTTTTTTTACCTTTTCTTGGACTGAAATAAATAAAACCATAATTTGCATTTAATGCCCATAGGAACTTTTATTTTCATGTTGTATTTCACATTTAAAATTTTTTTTTTTTTTATAATAAAGCAAAAAAAATTTAAAAAAATAAAAAATCATTTCGTTGCTGTTAACTTTTTACTACAAAATAAAAAATAATTCATCATAAAAATAAAAAATCACATTCGTGTTTCTTTTATCGAAATCTTAAAAACTAATCATTATTATTATTATTAAAATCAAAATCAGTCATGACGTAACTCATCATAAAATTGATGATAATCTCTTGGCAATGTTGCTTTTAAAGCTTGCAAATCTTCATACTTCCGTTTTGAGATCGGTCTTTTTTCATTGTAAAGCTGATCCAGCTTAGACCACTTAACTGGGACGACATGCACATTTTTGCGCTGAGGAAGAATGTTCCATGCATTTGGAAATCTTAATTTATAAAATATTTCTCCGTCCGGTGTATACTTCAGTGCTCGAATGTCCGTCACTTTCGAATCACCTGTATCACGACCAGGACGTATGGTTTTAAAAAATGATACTTTTTTAAAAGATTTAAAAAATTTATGACCTATATAGACAACATCATAAGGTTCTGGCTTCTTCCGCGCGTCCTTACACAAACCAATATAATCAGCTGGTACATAAATGTTTTTATTTTTTAATGCTCGTTCAATTACGGAATGTACGCTTTCCGCTTCCATCTGCGTATGTCCTATTTCAAGTATTTTTTGCTCAATATAAATTTTATTATTAATTGCTGTATTGAGCAAAGCGTTAGCCATAGTACTATTCCGGTTTTGGTAAGTACACCCGTCAGTGTAGAAAATAATTTTAACGGGGTTGGTTTTGTTTTCCAAATTGGCTAAAATCTTTTTTTCAATAAAATAAGTCCATATACTTGCGAATTCATCAGCCGTAAATCCGCCTTCCACCTCGTGCCATAAAAAGCAGTACGCTTTTTGATTTTTCAAATTATAAAATACTAAGTTATGCACTTGCAACTTAGTGCGGTAATAAAACGAGCAAACGTTCGATTTCGGTGCCATCAACACAGCTTGAAGATCAACCGTAAATACGAATTCCTCTTCATTTTTGTCTTTTGTTTTTTCTTCTCTCGCTTCTATTTTCTTTTCCTGATGCAACGAGTAATCTGCCTCTGAAATATTTTCAACAAATATCGCATTGATCTTTTCTCGGAGCATACAATGAAAGATTTTTTTTTTCAAAAATTTCATTAAAAACTGTCATAGAAAGGGGTTGTTTTTCACGTTAATCACACCAATTATTTGCATAAAAATCGTTAAGCCTTGCTTTAGAATGCCATTCTGCTAAAAGATATTTTTTGTGGTTGTAGCTCGACAGTAATGAGATTCTGTGGCTGGAAGACTATCGAAAAATAAAGTTAGCTCTTGCTGCTGTGCACTTCGTGTAGATTTTTCTTGTGGGTGTTGATGTGAATCGGCTGTGGAGTGAGGCGTTTCCAACCATTTCGTCACAGATTTTCCGCTAATGTCCAATGTGTTGAGAAAAAGAGTGCGACATACACGCAACATACTAGAATTTACTTTAAGATGGTACTGCAACGTTTGACTCCTCTTAGATACGTTTTCTATGCGACGATTTCGCAGCCTCTTAGGTTGAATACATACTATCAATGTTTTGACATACACTTTCTTTTGTGACCAAGACATTTGCAAAATTTCCTGAATATTTCTTGCCTATCTGATTCCGACAGTTGTCCGCATTTAATGATTGAAGCATTACCTTTGTCCACACAACTACATCGATTTTTGAGAGTTCTAGCATTTTTCAGGTTATTGTACTGCCATACGTCACAAAAATTGTCGTAAATGTAATTTAGCTTGGAATGAAACTTGTTATTCCCTCGAAGCAAATTTCGGTTAAACCAAAACTTAAGTGTTGGTTTAACCAGACGTGCAAAAATGCAGTCAGATTCAGAGAGGAGGCGTTTAGTAGTTGGCGTTTGAATAAAAACGCAACTACTGATCACCTACGAAAGAAGGCAAGATCTGAGTGTGCCAAAGTACTTAGACGAGAAAAATTTCTACACGAACAGCGTCTTCGTGCTAAGGTCCTTGCTGCTCCTCGGGGCAGTAAGACCTTTTAGTCCTTCGTTAAAAGAGTAAGGGACAGTGCTAGTTCTTCTATCCCAGCGCTTTTAAAGGACGACCAAATATTTACTGACCCGATTGATAAAGCCAACCTCTTGGCTGAACAGTTTGCAAGTAATTCGTTCTTGCCGGAAAGCAATCAATCACCGCTTTGGTGAATGCAAAGTGGTTGCTCTAGATATTCCCAAGGCATTTGATCGGGTGTGGCATGGTGCGCTTGTGTCAAAGCTTATTGCTTTTGGTGTCGGTAATGATTTCTCTCGATTTATATCGAGTTTCCTCAGTGATCGCACTATACGTGTTGTTATAGATGGGATTGCATCAAACGAGTTTCAGCTAAATTCAGGGGTACCGCAAGGTTCTGTCCTTTCTCCTACGCTATTTCTTATATTTCTTAATGACCTTCTTGGCCATACTTCAAATCCTATCTACTCTTTTGCAGATGACAGCAACATTTGTCATTCATATTCCTTCGATCATAGGCCAAGCCTTGTTGAGATTGGGGGCAAAAGGCAGAATATGAATGACACTCTTAATCAGGACCTAGCTACAATCTCTGAGTGGGGTCAAGCGAATAGGGTCGAATTTAATGCACGCAAGACCCAATGTTGTATGTTGACCCACAGACGGGCCGTAGGACCAACTATGTCATCTATATTAATGGGTGGCATTGATATTGAGGAATCGGATACTCTTGATGTTCTGGGCATGAGAATACAGTGCGATGTCCGCTGGAATAAACACGTTTTTAAAATGTCAAAAGAGGCATTCAAGTGTTTAGGTTTTTTAAAACGGTGCAAGACTTACTTCACTTCATCCGATCTCCTTACTATCTATACCACCTATATCCGACCGAAGATGGAATACAACTCGCATATATGGGCAGGGGCTTCAAAGTCTATTTTGAACCTTCTGGACCGTGAACAAAAGAGGGCGGTGAAGCTCATCAATGACAGTAGGGTATCCAACTCTATTGACTCATTGGAGCATCGTCGGAATGTGGGTTGTGTGACACTTTTCTATCGATATTACCATGGGAGGTGTTCCACTGAGATAAGTGAACTTATTCCACCCGCCCGAGTATTTCTTCGTAATACTCGCTCATCTAGTGGATCACATCCGTTTGTGGTCGATTGTCCTGTGTTTCGCACAACGCATTATAGAGAAAGTTCGTTTTTCAGTCGAAATATCCGTATGTGGAATAAACTTCCCGCAGAGGTCTTCCCCGGTACTTATAATTTATTAAGATTCAAGTCAAATATCCACAAACACTATTCCCTCTTTCCTCCTTCCCAAACCTTATTTTTCCGATCAACACTGCATATATAGGGGGCATCCCCTGAGTGTTGGTTTATCGTTAAAAAAAAATAATAATAATATGTATATTGAAAATATAAAAATATAATTTGAAAATTCCCTACATTTGCCTTAAAATAAAAAATCTGTCCTTTTTTCCCTACGCTTGAAATTTTTTGAAAAAATCCCTACAAAAAGGGAAAATTCCCTACATTTGGCATCACTGAGGTAACGATATACTAAATAAGATTGAAAACATTTTCGGACCATATTTTTTTGTTATTTTTTAAGGGTTTATCGTTTAAATTAAAAATGTTTATACCGTGTGCAAATATTAAGTTAAAGTGGTATATTAGTTGTCCTTGTGAAACTCCCGATTTAGAAAAGCATATCCATTTTTTTAAAAAAAATTGTGGCCATGAGATGGTTAATAGGTAAAGATCACATTAAATTCTTAAAGAATATGTATAATTTTAAAATTGGATAACAAAGGAATTTTGCATAGTTCCGACATAAACATGTACTAGTGATGTTACGAATATCAATATTCGCCGAATATAAATACGAATTTCCAATCTAAAATTTATTTCAAATTTAATTGAAAAAAATCTCTCGTTTGCTTCGATAATAATAAGTTGAAAAAAAAACACTAAAAAATAGTTTAAGATTATTATTGTTTTCAAGAATGTTCTTGGGAGTCAAAAAATTTCATTAATAAGATTTAGTTTTAATGAGCTAAATTCCCAATTCTTACTATTGATAAACTGAAATTTATTATTTGTGAAATAAGTTATTTCTATGCGCATTTCACTGGTTGCTTAGGCTAGATCATTAGGAAACTTTATCAAAAGATTTAAGAAAAGCTAAAGATAGTATTCAAATAAAACTGTTAAGCGAAAAACACAATTAAAACAGGGATTTAAGATGTTAAAATGTTTCGCAAAAATATTATCCGTGAAAATTTACTATAAGTCCCTGAATACACCAAAACGGAAAATTCAACCAGAAAGTCAGAAATAAGACACAACAAAAGAGAGCTTAGGGTTAATTTTGCATTTATTAAGAATTTTATTTTAAAGTACCCCAAAAATTAAACATGAAATAAGCTATTCCTATGCGCATTTCACTGGTTGCTTAGTTAGGCTAGATCATCAGGAAACTTCGTCAAAAGATTTAAGAAAAGCTAAAGATAGTATTCAAATAAAACTGTTAAGCGAAAAACACAATTAAAACAGGGATTTAAGGTATTAAAATGTTCCGCAAAAATATTATCCGTGAAATTCTACTATAAGTCCCTGAATACACCAAAACGGAAAATTCAATCAGAAAGTCAGAAATAAGACGCAACAAAAGAGAGCTTAGGGTTAATTATGCATTTATTAAGAATTTTATTTTAAAGTACCCCAAAAATTAAACATGAAAAATATAGTTCAAATTTAACTAAAAATCACTAATATCTCTATTTTGTTACCTTCGGTAGCAAATTTGGATAGGATGTATTCATTTATTACATTTTTGTTTAGCTCTTGGCAATTCCACTTCATTATCATACAATGTCCAGCATATTAAAGCGATAAGCGAATGAATGCTTTTGCCTTTATAGCGTTCTTCAATGGGTGCGCATGTCTGATGAAATTTTTCAACATGCTCATCAGATTTTGTTGACAACTGGTTCTCAAAGTAATCCATATTGGAATTTTAAAAATTAATTTTTGTTGACATATGAACGCCTAGTTTTTCAAAAGCTCTAAGCATGGTGTCTACGTATATTCCAGCAGTAGGAGAACGATTTTTGCCTAAGACACTGTATATCACGTTCTTAATGCTTTTTCACGCATCAAGCTCAATTGGTGAGAGCATTTCGTGGAAGTAAGCGTTTTTCATCAACTTTCTTATATCTGGACCAACAAAAATACCTGTGTGTATGAAACCAATTTTAAGGCTTTCAACAATAACAACGACTTGAAGAACACACACACAATTTTGGAAACATTGTTTTTAGAAAATTTAATGCTGATTCATTTGTATTCAGACATTTAACAAAGTTTTTTACCACACCAAGTTTGATATGCAATGGGGGTTAGAGAATTATTTCAGTTGGTACCAATGCTTGATGAACGATATTGTGCTCTCCTAATGTTCCCTCAACTCTCAACTTCCATTGTTTTTTGTAATATTGATCGCCCTTCCCAAGTGCATAAAAAGCATCCCTACCTAACGTATCCAGCCTGCATACCTGAAAGGAAACTAAACTAAAAACAGGTATGATTTTCATCCCTTAAACGTTCGAATTTCAAAAAAGGATCAATCCTGAATTTGTTTTTTAAAGAGGTTACAAATGTGATATAATTTTATTTCTATGTTTATTGGTTTAAAAGATAGATGGGGTGACAAAAAAGTTTCAATATTCAGGTTTTACCCACCCACCTACTAGCCACCTGTCCGCTTATTTTACTTAAATTAAAAATTCACTCAATGGTTTTCGTTTCTATACTGCTTCTAAAGGCCGTTAAAAACTATCCCACAGAGTGTTAAGTATTTTACGAAAATTCTTCCTTGATCTAATTATTGTTTGAAAATTTTCAAAAAACAATAACAACTTATCGTGCCAGGTTTGTATTTTTTTCAAAATACGTAAGACTTGTGTAATAGTGTAAATAAGCTATAAGAAGTACATTTGTAATAGCATGTATCAAGGATAATGTACTTTTAATACTTCTGGAAACCTACAAATTTTTTACTGGGTATTTATGTATAACTCTTTGATTGTTTTTACTAACAGGAGAAAGTGAAAGAAAAAAGTTCATGAATTATAAGGAATCGGCTGAAAGTAAGGTTTTATGGATAGAAATTAGAGGCAGTCGTGGTTTTTTGCGCATATCTCAGCCATTTGTGTACCGATGTAGCTTAATTTGAATAGCAAATATTTTCGAACTTATATGTCATATAAAGATACATATCGTCATCTTAATATGCAAACCTGCTAAATCCTCTTTTTAAGTAAACTGAGATTTTGATGCTGTGTGGTACAAAAAGATACGCCTCGTCGACCAGCATGTAGTTTTTCTTCAATTTGAGTCTTGAAGTGTGTAAAACCAACTATTTGGTTTTCCTCTCAAGCTGAAAATATGAAATATAAGAAGTTTTTTGTATCCCTGTAAAATGTTCTGCAGGTTCGCATTAAAGACCTGCCCAAGGGAATCAGTTAGTATTGTCGAAACAGATACACTAGATATTTTTCTAACTGATATTGTATGGTTTTGCTTTTGCCCACTCCCAATATCTTAAAAACAAAAACAGTTGCTTATGGTTTTGCATTGATTTTTTTTTTTTTTTTGCTCATAAATATCTGTTGTCACCATAAGTATTTTAAAAATATCTGTGTTATCTGTTGTATTTTAAAAGGAACCGCTAATAACCCTGAAAATTACCGCCCAATTGCAATTTGTTCGGCACTTTCCAAAGTTATGGAGAGTATGGTAAATTACCACCTTGTCAAATATCTAGAATCAAACTTCCTACTAAGCGACCGCCAGTATGGCTTTCGTAGAGGTCGCTCTACTGGAGACTTACTAGCTCTGTTATCGGAAAAATGGTGCCGTTCCATTCACCATTTTTGCGAAAGTAAGGTAATTGCTTTGCATATTTCCAAGGCGTTTGACAGTCTGGCATGGTGCACTCTTGTCAAAACTTGCTGCATTTGGTGTCGGTGATAATTTCTCTCGATTTATATCGAGTTTTCTCAGATATCGCACTATACGAGTTATTATAGATGGGGTTTCGTCAAACGAGTTCAAAGTTCATTCAGAGGTGCCGCAAGGCTCCGTTCTTTCTCCTACTATATTTCTTATCTTTCTAAACGACCTCTTTTGTCAAACTTCCAACCCTATCTACTCTTTTGCAGATGACAGCAACCTTTGCCACTCGTTCTCATTCGAATGCAGACCAAGCGTATCCGATGTCGCTGCTATGAGGCAGAATATGAATGGTACGCTTGGCCGAGACCTTGACATAATCTCGGAATGGGGTCGTACGAATAGGGTCGATTTTAATGCCCGAAAACCCCAATGTTGCGTGCTGAGGCAAATCAAGGTGTCCATCTGTATATATGGGTGGTATAATTATTGAGGAATCAGAATCTCTTGATGTTCTGGGCATGAGGATACAATGTGATGTCCGATGGACAGAACATATATTCAAGGTGTCGAAAGAAGCATTCAAGTGCCTCGGTTTTCTAAGACGGTGTAAGATATACTTCACTCCATCTGATCTCCTTACTATTTATACCACCAATATCCGACCGCGTATAATACAACTCTCATGTGTGGGCCGGTGCTTCAAAGTCTATTTTGGAGCTTCTCGACCGCGTGCAGGAGAGGGCGAAGGTTCTCATTGGTGACAGTAGGGTATCCAATTCTATTGACTCCCTTGAGCACCGTCGCAATGTGGGTTGTATTTCTCTGTTTTATCGTTATTACAATGGGATGTGTTAATAGGTAAAGATCAAATTAAATTCTTAAAGAATATGTATAATTTTAAAATTGGATAACAAAGGAATTTTGCATAGTTCCGACATAAACATGCACTAGTGATGTTACGAATATCAATATTCGCCGAATATAAATACGAATTTCCAATCTAAAATTTATTTCAAATTTAATTGAAAAAAATCTCTCGTTTGCTTCGATAATAATAAGTTGAAAAAAAAACACTAAAAAATAGTTTAAGATTATTTTCAAGAATGTTCTTGGGAGTCAAAAAATTTCATTAATAAGATTTAGTTTTAATGAGCTAAATTCCCAATTCTTACTATTGATAAACTGAAATTTATTATTTGTGAAATAAGTTATTTCTATGCGCATTTCACTGGTTGCTTAGGCTAGATCATTAGGAAACTTCATCAAAAGATTTAAGAAAAGCTAAAGATAGTATTCAAATAAAACTGTTAAGCGAAAAACACAATTAAAACAGGGATTTAAGATGTTAAAATGTTTCGCAAAAATATTATCCGTGAAAATTTACTATAAGTCCCTGAATACACCAAAACGGAAAATTCAACCAGAAAGTCAGAAATAAGACACAACAAAAGAGAGCTTAGGGTTAATTTTGCATTTATTAAGAATTTTATTTTAAAGTACCCCAAAAATTAAACATGAAATACGCTATTCCTATGCGCATTTCACTGGTTGCTTAGTTAGGCTAGATCATCAGGAAACTTCGTCAAAAGATTTAAGAAAAGCTAAAGATAGTATTCAAATAAAACTGTTAAGCGAAAAACACAATTAAAACAGGGATTTAAGGTATTAAAATGTTCCGCAAAAATATTATCCGTGAAATTCTACTATAAGTCCCTGAATACACCAAAACGGAAAATTCAATCAGAAAGTCAGAAATAAGACGCAACAAAAGAGAGCTTAGGGTTAATTATGCATTTATTAAGAATTTTATTTTAAAGTACCCCAAAAATTAAACATGAAAAATATAGTTCAAATTTAACTAAAAATCACTAATATCTCTATTTTGTTACCTTCGGTAGCAAATTTGGATAGGATGTATTCATTTATTACATTTTTGTTTAGCTCTTGGCAATTCCACTTCATTATCATACAATGTCCAGCATATTAAAGCGATAAGCGAATGAATGCTTTTGCCTTTATAGCGTTCTTCAATGGGTGCGCATGTCTGATGAAATTTTTCAACATGCTCATCAGATTTTGTTGACAACTGGTTCTCAAAGTAATCCATATTGGAATTTTAAAAATTAATTTTTGTTGACATATGAACGCCTAGTTTTTCAAAAGCTCTAAGCATGGTGTCTACGTATATTCCAGCAGTAGGAGAACGATTTTTGCCTAAGACACTGTATATCACGTTCTTAATGCTTTTTCACGCATCAAGCTCAATTGGTGAGAGCATTTCGTGGAAGTAAGCGTTTTTCATCAACTTTCTTATATCTGGACCAACAAAAATACCTGTGTGTATGAAACCAATTTTAAGGCTTTCAACAATAACAACGACTTGAAGAACACACACACAATTTTGGAAACATTGTTTTTAGAAAATTTAATGCTGATTCATTTGTATTCAGACATTTAACAAAGTTTTTTACCACACCAAGTTTGATATGCAATGGGGGTTAGAGAATTATTTCAGTTGGTACCAATGCTTGATGAACGATATTGTGCTCTCCTAATGTTCCCTCAACTCTCAACTTCCATTGTTTTTTGTAATATTGATCGCCCTTCCCAAGTGCATAAAAAGCATCCCTACCTAACGTATCCAGCCTGCATACCTGAAAGGAAACTAAACTAAAAACAGGTATGATTTTCATCCCTTAAACGTTCGAATTTCAAAAAAGGATCAATCCTGAATTTGTTTTTTAAAGAGGTTACAAATGTGATATAATTTTATTTCTATGTTTATTGGTTTAAAAGATAGATGGGGTGACAAAAAAGTTTCAATATTCAGGTTTTACCCACCCACCTACTAGCCACCTGTCCGCTTATTTTACTTAAATTAAAAATTCACTCAATGGTTTTCGTTTCTATACTGCTTCTAAAGGCCGTTAAAAACTATCCCACAGAGTGTTAAGTATTTTACGAAAATTCTTCCTTGATCTAATTATTGTTTGAAAATTTTCAAAAAACAATAACAACTTATCGTGCCAGGTTTGTATTTTTTTCAAAATACGTAAGACTTGTGTAATAGTGTAAATAAGCTATAAGAAGTACATTTGTAATAGCATGTATCAAGGATAATGTACTTTTAATACTTCTGGAAACCTACAAATTTTTTACTGGGTATTTATGTATAACTCTTTGATTGTTTTTAGTAACAGGAGAAAGTGAAAGAAAAAAGTTCATGAATTATAAGGAATCGGCTGAAAGTAAGGTTTTATGGATAGAAATTAGAGGCAGTCGTGGTTTTTTGCGCATATCTCAGCCATTTGTGTACCGATGTAGCTTAATTTGAATAGCAAATATTTTCGAACTTATATGTCATATAAAGATACATATCGTCATCTTAATATGCAAACCTGCTAAATCCTCTTTTTAAGTAAACTGAGATTTTGATGCTGTGTAGTACAAAAAGATACGCCTCGTCGACCAGCATGTAGTTTTTCTTCAATTTGAGTCTTGAAGTGTGTAAAACCAACTATTTGGTTTTCCTCTCAAGCTGAAAATATGAAATATAAGAAGTTTTTTGTATCCCTGTAAAATGTTCTGCAGGTTCGCATTAAAGACCTGCCCAAGGGAATCAGTTAGTATTGTCGAAACAGATACACCAGATATTTTTCTAACTGATATTGTATGGTTTTGCTTTTGCCCACTCCCAATATCTTAAAAACAAAAACAGTTGCTTATGGTTTTGCATTGATTTTTTTTTTTTTTTTGCTCATAAATATCTGTTGTCACCATAAGTATTTTAAAAATATCTGTGTTATCTGTTGTATTTTAAAAGGAACCGCTAATAACCCTGAAAATTACCGCCCAATTGCAATTTGTTCGGCACTTTCCAAAGTTATGGAGAGTATGGTAAATTACCATCTTGTCAAATATCTAGAATCAAACTACCTACTAAGCGACCGCCAGTATGGCTTTCGTAGAGGTCGCTCTACTGGAGACTTACTAGCTCTGTTATCGGAAAAATGGTGCCGTTCCATTCACCATTTTTGCGAAAGTAAGGTAATTGCTTTGGATATTTCCAAGGCGTTTGACAGAGTCTGGCATGGTGCACTCTTGTCAAAACTTGCTGCATTTGGTGTCGGTGATAATTTCTCTCGATTTATATCGAGTTTTCTCAGAGATCGCACTATACGAGTTGTTATAGATGGGGTTTCGTCAAACGAGTTCAAAGTTCATTCAGGGGTGCCGCAAGGCTCCGTTCTTTCTCCTACTCTATTTCTTATCTTTCTAAACGACCTCTTTTGTCAAACTTCCAACCCTATCTACTCTTTTGCAGATGACAGCAACCTTTGCCACTCGTTCTTATTCGAATGCAGACCAAGCGTATCCGATGTCGCTGCTATGAGGCAGAATATGAATGGTACGCTTGGCCGAGACCTTGACATAATCTCGGAATGGGGTCGTACGAATAGGGTCGATTTTAATGCCCGAAAAACCCAATGTTGCGTGCTGAGGCAAATCAAGGTGTCCATCTGTATATATGGGTGGTATAATTATTGAGGAATCAGAATCTCTTGATGTTCTGGGCATGAGGATACAATGTGATGTCCGATGCACAGAACATATATTCAAGGTGTCGAAAGAAGCATTCAAGTGCCTCGGTTTTCTAAGACGGTGTAAGATATACTTCACTCCATCTGATCTCCTTACTATTTATACCACCAATATCCGACCGCGTATAATACAACTCTCATGTGTGGGCCGGTGCTTCAAAGTCTATTTTGGAGCCTCTCGACCGCGTGCAGGAGAGGGCGAAGGTTCTCATTGGTGACAGTAGGGTATCCAATTCTATTGACTCCCTTGAGCACCGTCGCAATGTGGGTTGTATTTGTCTGTTTTATCGTTACTACAATGGGATGTGTTCTGACGAAATTAGGGATCTGGTTCCCGAAACCCGTGCGTTTGTTCGTAATACACGTTTTTCCACAAGAGCCCATCCTTATGTGGTCGATTGGCAGGTGAATTGTACAACGCATTACAGAGAGAATTCGTTTTTTTCCCACACAGTTCGTATGTGGAATAACCTTCCTGCAGAAGTCTTCCCTCTCACTTACAACATGATTAAGTTTAAATCGAATGTTCACAAACACTACTCCCTCTATCCTCCTTCCCACAACCTATTTTCCTAGTTCCAACACAATGCAATGCATTAGTAGGGGTCATCCCCTGAGTTCTGGTCCTAACAGTAAAAAAAAAAAAAAAAAAATATTGGCGATTTGATGAAAATTTGTGTCTATTAAAACAACTGAGACATTCATAGCACAGGTATTTGATTTGAATATTAATCGCTAATATGCAAAATTTAAACGTTCTAATTTAAGGAAATCTATAAATAGATTTTGCTACATAGTGTTTAAGAAAGTTTGAGGTTAAAATGTTCATCTTGTTGTATTTTTTTTTTTTTTTTTTTTTTTTTTTTGTTACCAGAAACTGCATATTAGAGATTCACATATTCAAAACCAGTGTGTAAATGATAATCAATAAAAATGTATAGACTTGACCGCAATATTAAAATTCTCCTTATTATAATTCCCTATAGTGTTCCATGTCATACATATTTTATATAATAGTCTGGTAGTGTATAAAGTCATTTCTGAAAAATTGAAGGAATAGAAAGAACAAAAAAGCTTTATAAAATACATAACTGAAATTTAGCTCATAGAATAAATTCGAAAAATGAAAAATGTTGAATATAATATTCTATAATAGTAAAATTTTTATTTCTAGATGGCAATTGTATTTCAACAAGTGATCTTAATGTTACCGAACATATCGATCGTTTACGTAACTATCATTTGCAATGCCAAGCTAATACACCTTTCACAAGATCACCTTGTATTATACCCATAACACATGCACGTCTTTGGAATCCTGAGGGCTTAACCGTATCACTATGGTTACAAGCAAAAGACTTACAAACTCACAAAAGCTCCAGTCAGATTATAGAGGATGATACCAGATCTTCTAGTGATGTATATATGGTATGTTTTTGAAATCACATTAAGTATTTATAAATGACCAAAATATTTTTTCCCCATTATTTAGAAGTCTCATATATTGTCTGTGGGTACAAATCAAGCCATGCTAAGTGTTTATTTAAATAACAATCTTAATTTAATTTTTGAAACGTTTAAACCAAATGCTGAGATACCTTTGAAAGCTACACCTATGGATGACTCATTTGAATTAAAACAAAATGCTATTATAAATGGCACACAAAGTCCTGAAAATAAAACAAGTAGAAGAAATCATCAACATAATAATTATTTTAATCAAGAACCCGCCACAGCTACTAGTTCAGGTGGTGGTGCAATTGGTGTGACTTCGCCATTTTCTAAAGCGTTTAAAAACACGAAACTGGCATTTATTAACAGTTTTAACAACATGCACCTATTCAACGGTCATAACGAAACGGATGCGTATTTTGAAAGTACACACTTGGATTTAAAACAGTTTCGTTTAATAAAAAATAAATGGACTCATTTAACGTTTGCTATAGAAATGCAAACCGACTCATTGGATGTATGCGTACTTGTCGATGGCCTAGAGCTACATCGTATTGTAATTCCTTTTCGTAATATACGTTTACTCACCAGAACACACGTATTTCAAATGATTGCCCTAGGCGACGGCAATATTTCCAAATCTCCTAACACCACCAGCTATACTGAGTCTCGTTCAACATTAGATTGCTTTCCCATACGAGTATCCATTTCTAATCTTATGCTATTTAATCGCGTGCTTAACAAAAAAGAAGATATTTTAAATTTAACTGCCATGGGTCCAGATTTTACCGAACTAACACAATGTCATGTAGCTAACTGGAAACCAAATTACGGCTATTTAAATGCAAATAAATTGCAGACAGCATATTTTAGCAATCACATTGAATCTATGAAAACGTTACGAGATTCACGAATTTTATGTTACTCATCTCCAAATCCAGATATGGTGATGTGCTATGATACCAGTGTAGAATTGGATAATATTACTTACGGTAAGTAGTTTTTATACCCTTCACCTCAGGTGGAAAAGGGTATATATAAGTTTGTCATAACGTTTGTAATTTCCACAATATTGATTTTAGACCCCATAAAGTATATATATTCTGGGACCTTATGAGGAGAGAACTTGATTTAACCATGTCCGTCTGTCCGTCTGTCCGTCTTACGTTTGATATGTGTTTTCCGGATAATCCAGACATGATAGCGGCTAGGTTGTTTTACATTTATGTTACATACAGTCCACCATTTCTTGCTATTGAAATTCAGCCAGATCGGTCCAAAAATGACGTAGATATGAGCAAAAAACCACGACTACCTCTAAATTTTTCCAAAAATCCCTTGTTGTTGTATTTTTTTTATTTCTGTATATCTTGAGAACGGCAAGAGCCAAAGTTTCCAAATTAGGTACACACATTTAGGTTGCCAATACACACCATCCTACAAAATGTGGGCGGGATTGGAGAAGTGGGCGTGGTACCTCCCGTACAAAAAAAATTAAAAATTTTATAAAAACCTAAATTTAAGGGCTGCCATATGTCCTATGGATATGACTTATATATCAAAATATCGGAAATTTTTAGTAGAACATATTTTATAAAAAACTCGGGAAAATCGGTTCAGATACAAAAAAGTTATGATCAAAATTAATTTTTTTTTTTAAATACCCAACTTTCGGGAACCATAGATCTCCTCGAGTCCAAGTTTTATAATCCAACTAACTGGCAAATTTCTTCTTAAACACGTCGGTATATAAATCTGTCAAATCAAACCTTATGAGGAGAGAACTTGTTTTAACCATGTGATGTCCCTCTACCCCCCCCCCCCCCCTCCCTTGCAATTGCTTACATATACTAGCATAATGCCCAATATGATTTTCGTTATCACCCTTCTTTATTATTTCATCTATTTAACGAAAATATTTTTACAAATAGAAATAGAATTTTTGTGTTTTTTGCTACTTAAAAACTCGCCAAAAAAGATAAAAGAAAACAAACACACATACATGGCGCAAACTATTTTGGTGAATATATTTCCCAACTTTGTGGTGAACAAAAACATCAGAAGTAATTACAACAAAACTTTGTTGAATTTTGTGCACAGTCAACGTGCCATATTTCATTTTAATGATATTCGATTACCGTTCCTTCATGGTTCAGTTGTCTAGGGGGTTTGTTAGAAACTGAGAGTTCCCGATTCGATTCTTTTTTTTTAATATTTTTATTTTTTTTTTTATGTTCTAAAAAAGATTTAAAAAAATTTTTTACCAGTTTTCGCTTTTTAAATTTTATTTATAATGAAGTTTGAGGTATTGCAAATATGTATGTATATGTAAAAATTATTTAGTTTTTGTCTAGTTGCTCTGTATTCTGCTCGCACAATGGTGAAGGTTATATAAGATTCGGCACAGCCGAATATAGCACTCTTACTTGTTAATATTAAACCATTGTTCGAAAATAAACTGCACATTAATAAGCGTACTGTACACACACCCCGAAACGATATCTGTGTTTGTGTATTAGTGCACAATTCTTAATACCGTTCATAAATATTTTCATGAAAGTAACAAACATTATGTAGTGTTTTGTTTTTAGTTATAAAACAGTACAATTGTAGAGGTTCTGTGTACATACATTTAATTTAATGTCCTGAAGTGTTTTTTCACACTGATGAAGGGATGAACATGTAAAAAGTTTAGCAACGCTACTTACTAGTTTTGTTGTGCTTGGCAATTTGCTCGAACATTAATTGTGTACATGTTGTGTTTTTGTAAAAAATGTTGTTGGCTTTTTTTTATTTTGTTCTTGTAAAAAAAATTAGTTGTCTTTACCTTTACCAAAAGGGCGCTGAGCACAACCGAAACGATTAATGGGCTAAACCGAACACAACGAAGTTTGTGGGTCTTTACGAAAAACAGAATGCAAAGAAATGTTCTCATATTTTAGCACAAACAACTCTGCATCAATGCTTATCATTTTAAAAACTTTAAAATCAAAAACTTCTGGTACATCAGGCAGTGCAATTTTGTTTGTAATAAAAAGTGTTACCATTTGAGAAGATGGAATAAATTTGTCACAGCAAACTGAATTACATATTTAAAAAGTGTGAATTTATTCTAAGAAGAGCTTTAAATAACTCATTCTGTGTTATGTTGCCAATCTTGATTCTTGTTTTCTTTATTATAGAAATAAGCGCTACATGTTGGTACAGAAAGCATATTTAAAACTTCAGCAAGCTCTTGAAAAGGCTTCGAACCACCAGCGTCTTGGTAAGACAATAAACTTTGGAACAAAAAAAAACTTAAATTTGTACCCACGTTTTGACCAAACCGCTTGCCATTGCACAAGTGGCGTATTATCCCCAGCGAAAAAGTGGTTCTTTTCAAAATAATCCCCTGAAATTTTTATTCCCATTTACAAAATAAAATCCCCTATTTGGGGATAAAGCCCCAAAACAGAACGCTGCTGTATTTTATTGTGTACGAAGATCACAAACATAGAAACGTTTTTTAAGGTATTTACTACACAAACACTATTAGAGTTTGTGTTTTCCTTATTTCTACAGTACAGAACACTAAAGTGCAGTATATTGAATGTTTATTTTCGAACTCTGCGTCGTTGTTATAATATTATTAAATTTAATTTAATATTTTATAAATTAACTTAATTTATTTTTTAGGTCATCCTTATGGTGTGATACATTACGGTGAACTTGTACAAAATAGTTTGCAATCTTTACAAACTGCCACAATTTTATATGGCGGTTTATCGAATCTTTTATATTTATTTGCCAGAGTAAGTGTCTACTATATCTAGTTATTTTTTACCAACTAAGCATTAAGGGTATTCAGTTCAGATTTTTTTTATTGCAAAAATTAAAAAATGCAACTTTTTATAACAACAAACACAAGAAAAAAGTTTTACACTAAGAGCCACTTTTTGGGTTTGAGATTAAAGTTAATTTAATTCTATAATTAGCTTATCTGAGAATAAAGTTAATCTTGTATCAATTGAATTTGATATTTTTGGGTGGTGGCTAAAACCATGTAGCGCTACCATACTGAGCACAAATAAATGGCAACATTTTTTTGCAAATGTCAACTTTTTATCAAGCAATATGGATGTTTTCAAAGAAGAAGAAGAAAATTCGCGAATTTAATATTGTTTGCAAGGTAGAAATTTTTTGCGTTTAAAGCAGCGTTGCCACTTTATGGGTAATTACCCGAATTTGGTATAATTATTACGGTCGTGGGTAAAGCGTGGGTATTTTCTCTTAGGTGTAATTCAGGTGTTATTTGAAACTCTTACTTCAGATACCCAAATAAAAACCAGATTAAATGTCAGTGATCACAATTATTTCTTTTTAAATATTGTTGATGAAAAAACGCACAGCCTTCTTAGCCAAAGTCTCGGTTTTTTAGAAAAGACTTCAATCATTAAATGTATATTTTCAAAAAAATATTAAAAAAGTTATTGAAACTAAAAACTTGCCTGAGGGAAGATTTGTTTTCAATATTCCAAGATATACAGCCCAATTATGAATAAAAATTCCCCGGGAGTTTTCTCCCTTCTCCCATTTTTCCTATGTAAATTCTATTGCAAAAATGGGAGAAGGGAGAAAACTCCCGAGGAATTTTTATTCATAATTGGGCTGATAATCAATATTATTTTAATTTTGCAGCCTGTTAAAGCTTTAGTTTAAAGAATATTTAACGCCCTTTACAGTTGTAAAACTAAATTACGAAAGGGACAGTTGTATAAAACTCTGCAAGCATTTTGTTTACTAAATGAGGTATAAAGGCCTGTCCTTGACGAAACGCATTGCAGACGTCCAATCTTGTTCCTCTTTTTCGAGCATTGCTGGCAACATGTCATGAATAAAATGAACTCCAACACGTCAATTGTTGCTGGTTTATAAGCCTAAACCAGTGACTTCACAACCCTATTAAAAATAATCAAGAGGTGTCATATCGCACGGACTTCATGTCTAATTGACAGTTTATTTTCTGTAAATCAAAACATTTTTGATAAATAAGTTGCGTCCGTTTACTCATGAAGTTGCCTATAAGTGGCGAAAATCGATAGCTGATTTTCAAAGCAAATTTAAAGAATTTGGTGGCGTTGTTCCAGCATGAATATATTCATGATGATGTGCCTGAGCAAAAAGTGAAAGCAGTATGACAGTTCGTTTGACAGCTAACTTTTCGTAATCTCTAAGGGTCTAAAAAAACACCCACTATAAAGGAATGGCAATAAGCATTTTGAACCTTCCTTAACCAAATGTGGAAGTAAAACTTATTAGTTAAGGAGTTTTATTTTGTATTTAATTAATTGTCTTTAATGTTTTTTTGTTAATTTATTTAAAATTACAATAAGAATCTTAACAGTTTAAATAATATTGATCTTCTTTCAATGAGTTTTTTTGTGTTTTTGCTGTGGCTCTAAAAGTTGCAATTTAAACAACGTTTAGCCAAGAGTTAAAAACTCAGGTTTAAAAGTGCAACATTGTAATTTCAAACTTACCGTTATTTTCATATACATATATCTATCATCTATTTTCAATAACGACGTATTAATCAGATATGTAATACAATTATTTTTTACACTTTTGTTTGGCAACTTGAAAAACATATGTATATATTTGACATTTGATTGACAGGTTGTTTTACTTTTTTTTACACGTCAAATATGTACAACTTCAAACTATAATTAAGAGTGCCATTTTCATTTTTTGCAATCAAAAAAATCTGAACTGAATGCCCTTATTGTTTAAGATAAATAAGTTAAAATAAATATATATATCGTTCATTTACTGCAGCGTTATAAGCAAAAAATTGAAATAAGCACTAACTAATCCATAGAAATTCAATCTTAGGAAGTTATTGTAAATACATATTTCTTATGAAGATATTGTTAACTCAACCTTTGAGAGAAGAATAAAATTTTCTTTTTAAAACTCGATTTATGCAAAACTTATATTTTTGAGTAATGACGATGTTACAGCAAATGAGTGATATATAAATCCTTAAAAGCAGCTCTTAGATTTATTATAGAGTTTTACTGCCGAAAATGTTTATAAAATTACCATGCTAAGTTAAATATTTTTTTTAACAGATTTGTCGTATCTGAAAATAAGTATTTATAACTAAAACTACGTTTAATTATACAACAGAATCCTAAAGACTAGCACTTTCTTATTCAATTACAACAACCAAACTTTAACTTAATCCTTTTGCAGGTTGTCGAAATAAGCTCTAATTCCTCAACTCAATCTATGGCTTTAGATATTCTGCTTAATATTGCATTTTCCGAATCACAGTTATATACCGAATTTCAGCGCAATGATTATATAAATCTGATTGGTTATGTCATTAAAACGGAAAGATGTACCAAAGATTGCCATTTACTTAGAAGTATTATAAATAATGCCTGCTCGCAACCTGTCGTATTGAAAAAAGGCGATGTGCTACAAGTTAATGACACAACCATTGCTGCGGTAATCTATCCCAAGCTGTTTACTTCTATTTTACATAGATATTCAGATTGGCATCGTTCTGGTGCTGAAAATTCCGATGTCTTAGATATGCTTTTTCAGAGTATACTGGCATTAACAAGAGAAAAACATCCACAACGTGATTTTAATATCGAACAGTTCACTAAGGAAGGTTTGATGAGAGAGCTATTAAATTTGTGTAAAGTTTATGTTATTGAATCACCAAATCCAGTATTTATATCGAAAAAAGCAGCGGAGGCATTTGTCAATATAATATCGGTTTTTGCTGATTCACCACCAAAACCTTCTCTATTAGATGAAATAATGAAATTGTTGTTATTACTGCACAAGCCCAGTGAGTGTTACATAACACATGATAGATCCAGGTTTTATTTTCTTTTAACACCAGAAATACCAATTAAAGATAAATCTTCATTAACTGCAGCGGCGAATTTCGGCCGTGTAACGGCACCATTTAAGAGAACTCCTGCCAAGCGCAGCCAACCAGGAGTAGCAAAACCTTTAAGTGATTTTCACACAAATTCCAATTCAAACTCTTCCAGTGATGCCGATGCTGCTAGGCAGGCACGAATAAATCGTTTGAGAAAGTTACATAAAACTGTGTCAGCCTATAAACGTCCACTTGAAGAATTTGAAGAAAATCTAGAAAATATAGCTGATTGTACAAAACTCAATAAACATGCATTGCGTTTGGTTAATCCTCTAAAAGCTTCCAAGTGGCGTTTAAAATTTAAAAAGACTTCTATTCTCTCTACATCATTCAGCCCTATTAAAAACACACGTAGCCATGCGCCTCATAAAACAAGATGCCTAACAAGGATGTCGAGTTTCCTAAAACAATCGCCACAAAACAAAAGAATTCAAAGAAAGAGAGTACGATTAAGTAGTGCCAATTCCAGCCGATCTTTGATACTTAGTGATGGTGAAAAACACATGAGATTGGGTCCTAGAAAATCGGACTCCAGCTTACATTCTTTGGCAGCTTCTTTAAATATGGATTTTTCGGAGTTTTCGGGTTTAAATGAAGTTTTCAATTCGAAAACATCTTATCAACAGAAAAAATCAAAAATTTTACAGAAAACTGATACGTACAGTTCCGTAGGAATAGCAGCATTACAAAGTGGTTTATTATTGTTACTTAAAGATTTTCTTTGCCTTTTGCCAGATTGTGATATTGATGATGTACTAAATCACTACATCAAAATAGAATTTTTATTAGTTTTAGCTAATCACAATAGTGCTAGTGTTCGTGCGGCTGTTATTAAACTAATAAGCGCTTTAACTCAACGCCTATTTCCCCAAGATATACAAGCTTGCATTAAAGCTTTATACCCGCATCATTTGGCCAATCAATTATCAATTAGTTTTTGCGACAGCAACATGTTTGAGTCATGCATAGAATGGGTGTGTGGTACAATGGGCTCTTTGGATACAATATTAAACCGTAATGTAGATCTGCGTATCCAAAGTCGTTTTGGTTTAAATGCTCTACTAGCTATTGCTTCGAAATCGGCTGCCACTAGTAATATACAGCAGGAGTTTAGTGAAAAAGCTTTCAAAACTCTTAAGCAGTTGTACTTAGGTGTAAGTAAGCTAATGTCTAAATTAACTGTTCTTTAACTTTTATTTCCATTTAAGGATCCTGACGAACAACAAACAATTATTGAAGCTGGTCTTATGCAGTGCTGTGTTAAAGCTTTGTATCATCTTTATGCCAAAACCACATCATACAATACAAAGACTGAGGAATCTATAACAGATTTATTAACAACAATTGGCGAAATATCACTCAAATCAATAGGTCATATCAATGTAAGTTTTAATTTTTAATAATTTAATAAGTTAATAATTTCATATCTTTACAGATATTATGGGAAGTTATCAATATGTTATCATTTTATCAAGAGAAACAGCCCCAAAATATTATAAATGGATATCGCTCTATACAAGCTAAATTGCAATTGAATTGGTTGAATATGTTTTTCGTTAAAACAAATGTCCCATGGAGTTATAAAGGTAATAAAGAAAATTTTGATATCTCTAACTAATTTTTGGTAAAAAAGAGCATTTTCAAGGAACAAAATGTTATCGATTAAAAAACCATATTTTCAATAAAATACAAAAACAATTTTTATCAAGAATTAAAATTGGGAATTAAGCACTACAAACAAAATCTTGTAAATTAAAAATTTTGTATTCCCAAAAATAACTTTGATAAACAAATTTAATTCATTGTTTAAGTAAAAAAAAATCGCGTTTTCGAAAAAAAAATTCAATTTCTTGAAGAAAAAACATGACATTGAAAATATTTAATTACAACTTTTTGAATATACTTAGCACATAAAGTTTTAATAAAACTATTTCTCTCTTCTTCTAGTTTCGCAATTTCCGAATTTGTCTATGTCCGAGACAAAAACAAGATTAGAATTATTAATAAATCGCTGCTGTCAATTTTACATGGTCTTCAGTGAAAAGTTATCACCTACACAAAATGAAACGGAGTTGTTTAAAATGTTGGTATCCTATAGCATAGCAACCAATCAGCGTTGCAACAATTTCATAGCCTGGGGTCTACAACCCTCTCAGCCCAGAGATTTACGTTGTTTTATTGTTGATGCTTTATGGATATCATGCGATGATGACTTTTTGCCCGCCATTATATGTGATGGTAAAATGATTAAGGCTCTTTTGTGGTTAAGCTTACTAGAAGATTTAGATGAACCAATTGAACATTTACAGTCGTTATGTAAACGCTTGGGTATTACCGAAAACGATTCAACATGGAATTTAGAAAATGAATTACAACGCATGGAATTACATAAAACTAGCGAAACAGCTAAACAAAAAACATCCTTGGATAAAACGGTATATCGATTTGAGTCGCTAGCACAAGGCTGCATAGAATCGTCGATGATAACGACACGTAGAGTAGCAGAATTACAGGTTGGTTTTTGTTTCGGGGTTCCATGCAATAATTTGATTTAAAAAAGATAAATTCTAATGAAGTTAAAAAATTTTTCCAGAATTCTGAACGCAAATTATTAATGAATCACATGAAGGATTATGATGATACACATACGTATACAAAATGGCTTGAAATTGTTAGAAGATTGACTCATGAGGGTGCTCCATGGTTTAGTGAGCATAACAGTGAAATGTTAGTAATTTTGTTAATTTGTTTTATTTGTATTAACTGTTATCTGGTAGAATATTAGATCAAATTTTATGGTTTTAAAGTGACGGATGTAGAAGTTAATGGTAAAAAATGAAAATGTTTTATCTCTTGTGACACAGTCAATAATTCGCAGCAATAAACAATAGTACGAAGCAAGTCTACTCAAGCTTTTGGAAATTATAAAAAACTAACGAATTCGTTTGAGAACAGTTTCGTAAAACATAACTTAAGCGCTGAGACTTTTAACAAAAGTAAAGAAAATATTTTAATTTTGATTTATACAAAAGTTGTTGCCAAGGCGAATTTATTTTTCAGGTGGCGTTGAAAGCACAGCTGTGCCCCCTTTTTTTCTAAATTAGAGAGAGGAATGTCAAAAGTTATTTGTGTTTTTGACATATTGACCAACGAAAGCAACAAATAAAATACCATTTGCTTAATCAAACTTAAGCACATTATGGTTAGGTCTTAAATTTAAAAAAACACAGTCATGGCTTTTCTAAAATACGCGTCGAAAAGTGAACATTAACACGAAAACAAAACCAAATTGACAAAAATTGTTTTTGTTTATCATACAAAATTTACAGTTTTTAAAAGAGAAAGAAACGCGTTATAACTCACGCGTTAATTTAATTTTAGAAGTGTATACATAACAAAATTAATTTTCGTAAATTTTCATTTTGTTTTCATGTAAATGTTCACTCCTTCGACGCGTATTTTAAAATAGCCACTATATATATTTTTGTACAGTGTATGGAGGAATTTCGTGTGGCGAAACTTTTTGCTTAGGAATTTGAAATATGTAAATTTAATCCACATTTAAAATTTTCTCTATTTATTTATTTTTAAGGTCATGGGAATTAGATGACACCGAAGGACCATCTCGCGTACATACACGATTGCGAAAATGTCATTTAGATCTTGACAAACGATTCTTTATGCAAGACTTTAATGAATCCACTGCATCAAGTCAAAGTGACACTCCGATGCCCACTAAACGTTTAGAGTATTCGCGGCCTTTGGACTATCTTATATCAAGTTATGATCAACAATTAAACATATCATTAAATTCTCAAATACTTTACAATTTCCCAGCTAAATATTTACCCGTCGATGGAGAAATAGATGGTGAAATTATTGTTACCGATCATAAGCTATACTTTTTGGCTACATACCGTTGTAAATATTTTTATGTTAACTGTGATATTTCTAACATAACTGAAATTTGGTTAAAACGCTACCAGCATCAAGAAAAGGCATTTGAAATATTTTTGAATACGAATCAATCTCTATTTTTTTCATTGCAAAATCAAGAAGATTGGAAGATAATGCGTGATGTATTTTGTGATAAAATCGTTACTCTACCCGATCAAAGCAAAGTGCTGTTGATAACGCAACAATGGCGCGAGGGTTTGCTAACGAATTGGGAATATTTAATGACTCTTAATCAAATAGCTGGCCGTACTTATAATGATCTCATGCAATATCCGGTATTTCCTTGGATTTTAACGAATTACACAACGGACGTTTTGGATTTAACGGAACCGAAGAATTTTCGTAAGTTGCCCAAACCTATTGCCGTACAAAATGAAGAAAATGAACAGCATTACATAAATAATTATACGGTATTAAAGAAATTTGATTTGAATTAATGGACTTTTTATTAACGGTTACTTATATTGTTTATTATTTTAGTACATAGAAAATACCATGACCAATATGGGTTCAATGATATTGAAACCCTATCATTATAGTTCACATTATTCAAATTCTGGAACAGTATTGCACTTTTTGGTTAGAGTACCACCATTTACTAGTTATTTTTTGCGTTATCAGGGTAAGTTTTTTTATACAAACTTCGTTTGAATAGTTATTTTTATATCTGCTTTTCTAAAATTCAGACAACAATTTCGATATACCCGATCGTACTTTTCATGCTTTAAGTACTACATATTGTTTGGCTAGTCGCGATTCGCCCACTGATGTTAAGGAATTAATTCCCGAATTCTTTTGTCTGCCAGAAATGTTTGAAAATTTTGAACATTTTAATTTTGGTTGTCGACAAAACGGCGAACGTGTTGAAGATGTGGCTTTGCCACCCTGGTGCTTGAAAGATCCCCGACTGTTTGTGTTAATACATCGTCAAGCTTTGGAATCGGAGTTGGTGCGTAACAATCTTCATTATTGGATTGATTTAATATTTGGTTTTAAACAAACGGGCGAAGCGGCTGTAGAAGCTATAAATGTTTTTCATCCGGCGGTAGGTTTACTGGAATAATTATTATTTTTTATATAAGTTCTTACTATTTTTACTAATTTTTTATTAATTAGACTTATGCTGTGTTCCTAGAATCGGAAATAAACGATCCTATTGAACGTGAAGCTGTAGAAACAATGGTTAAAACTTATGGGCAAATGCCGCGTCAACTTTTTAAGTCACCACATCCGCCTTCAAAGCCTTTACTGTATCAAATTGATAAGCAAATATTGTCAAGTGTACATGGCTTAAGGTGGGGCATTTATTTAGGTTCACCACAGCTTCCAGAGCCCACGTTAGGCAATACTCATAAGCTGTTAGGCGCCGAATATTTATTATCATTTAACAATACGAATGTGGTTTATGGCTTACCAGCGCGATCGTGTGTTATGCAAGGTGCTGAAAGTGATACGTACAATGTTATATCATGGGGTTACGATGATCGTATTGTACGAATACAACCTCTTAATAAATTGAATGCCAAACCCAAGAATTTACTCTATAATAGTACATTCGATGACATTACTGCCTGTGGCTGTGATGCCAATTCGAATCAGCTATGGTTCGGTCATAAATCAGGGCGTTTATCTATTTATAAATGCTCCAGCGTAGAAGTGAATCAGCGTACTGGAAAGAGTCGCCAAAGTTACGTAAAGGGTCTTAAATTATCATACAATTCAGCTTTTCGAAAAATCGCAAGTAAAGCTATGGATTCGGAAGGAGATTTAACGTCATCAACCATATCATCGAACTCTTTAAATTTAGCTGATTCTGCTGTATATAAAGAAGGAGCTGATTTAACCTGGTCTGGTCCTACAGTATTAATACGTCATACCGATGAAATAACCTGTATAGCATTGTCGGTGGATTTTAAAATTGCTGTAACGGCTGGTAAAGATGGTATTGCTGTAATCTGGGATTTAAATAAGTAAGTATTGAAAATAAATTTTTGTAGGATTTGCAATTCGTCAAAAATTATTATGCAAATAGCAAATTTCCTATAAAAAGCTAATTTAAAACTTTTTACAAATTGTAATAAGAATTACTTTAAACTAGAGGTGTGCACGCGAGGTTAATTTTTCAAGTCATGCATAAATTAGTTTAATTTAAAATTACTCGTACTAGTGATTACTTGAAATATTAATCACGCGGGATAGAATATTTTGCGTGCTTGCGGGCTTGACTACTGTTGCGCAGATAGGTAATTTCCATTACGAATAACGTAAGATTCTTATGAACGTCTGCCCGCTGTTCTGCAGCCTGTGTTAGTGACACAGAATGTGCTCTACTGTCTCAAGCTCCTTCGGGTCAACAAACAAACCCAATCATATCCGTCAGGTCAGATCCCATCCTTACCGCCTTCCTGATTTTCATACAGTGTCTCGTGATAATACGTATCAAGGTTCTAGCGCAGGCCCTACTCTTGCCCAGCAGCGTCACGATAACCACTAGTTTTATTAAAAAATTATTTGCTTTTGCAAAACGTTTGCCTAGATCAAACATCACTTAACAGTTTCTAAATAACATTATACTATTATCTTCTTAAAAAGAGATATTAATCAATCAATAGAAACTAGATGACCCGTGCGACTATTTCGCACCGTAATTTTTATCAATGAAAATATTAATTTTTCAATTTCTAATTATTTTTCGTCATTAGTGGTAGAAATAAGCTTTAAAATGAGATATCATTCATTAAATTTGATGCGGTGGTATGGGAGATATTTGCAACCGACAAAAAAAAGTGCTTTAGAAATAATATATATGATTGTTAAAAATAAAGCTAAAGTTTGATCAATTTGCTGGTCACTTTTTTCGATTTTTTATTTTTTTTTTTTTTTTGTCAAATACTTGTTGCGTCTGAACTAGAAATGCCAATCCCGAAAATTCCGAGATTCAGCGAAACTTTACTCCTTAAAGGGTAAGGATAATTAAAGTATTTTCCTAGAGTGGGCATTAGACTGGTCGCAATTTTTTTTTTTTTTTTTTAATTTAATTGTTTGCGCTGCTTAAAATATGAGGTTTGGTGTAAGAAATCATGATCTAATTTTTCAGGTCAATCCGACGGTGCCTAGCCGTGCCGGGTGGGGCCCAAAGTTCCCCATATTATAAAAAAACGCCTTTTCTATCAGATCTTTATAGTTATACTAGTTGAAAAGCCGAAAATCAAAAATATGGCTTCGTTACGATCTTCCGCAGAGAAAGTACTTCAAGTGTGCCAAATAACGGTATATCTCGAAAACCAAAGCCAACATAAAAAAAAGTTTCAACTTTCTTAAAGTAAATTTTATTGCGGAATTTCGGTTTTTTTTAGTTTTTCGAAAACCTGAAGAAAAAAGTTTTAACTTTCTTAAAGTAAATTTTATTGCGTAATTTCGGTTTTTTTCAGTTTTCAATAAGCTAAAGCGTTTTTGAGTTGTGCGAACATATGTTAATCTATCTATACAATATATAATTTCTTAGTATGTCAGGATGTTTGCATGTATGTCCTATTCTTTCCGCAACTTTCTGAAGCCATCTGATGACATAGGAAGCTGAAATTTGGCACACTTGAAGTACTTTCTCTGCGGAAGATCGTAACGAAGCCATATTTTTGATTTTCGGCTTTTCAACTAGTATAACTATAAAGATCTGATAGAAAATATGTTTTTTTTATAATATGGGGAACTTTGGGCCCCAGCCGGCACGGCTAGGCACCGTCGGATTGACTTGAAAAATTAGATCATGATTTCTTACACCAAACCTCATATTTTAAGCAGCGCAAACAATTAAATTTAAAAAAAAAATCCCATACAAGATGGGACCAGTCTAGTGGGCATAGGACCTACGGAAAATTATGAAGCGATTTAACGAAATTAATTTATGTATTTTACACACTACATAATTCCTACCACTACTTAAAATAAGATTTTTATGGTAAACCAAAAAAATTAATTTTGTTAATTAATTTTGAATTCAATTTTCAATTTTTCATTTAAATTCATTTTATTAAAATTTGAATAGAATATTACAAATAAATCAATTATTACTAGATTGCCCCAAGGCCCATCTATCAGGTCTGCTTACTTGTACAAAAACAAAAAACGATTCTTTTTAGTTGTCAAAAATTTACTACCACATATAAAAAGCAAAAAGAAAAACCGTGTATATGTGGCAAACCATAAAAGTAAACAAACGTATACATTCACATGTAAGCAAAATGTAAACAACTTTTGACAACTAAAAAGAACATAAACAATGATCATCAGGCTTCTTGCGCAGACTTTTTCAATGGGCCTTGGATTGCCCTATTCAATTGCAATATTAATTAATTTTTTTTTTATTTAGTTTGAATCAACTGAGGTAGTTGAATAAAATAAAGGTTTTATGGTAGTTATTTTTTAATTGAAGTAAATTATCCAATTTCCATTTTTAATGTGTATTGAAACCAGTGATGTTATATACTTTTTGAAAAGTCTCTCGCAGCCTTAAAAAACACTATTTTTTCTACGCGCTCAAAAAACAACTTTAAAATGATAATATATCAATGCAACTCAAACCGTTGGTGGTTACGTATAATAGAGGGGTAATTCCATGTCAATTCGACCAAGAGTGGGACCCGACCACTTTCGATTTAAATGAAATTTTGTGATAAGGTTCCTTTTAACCTATAAGGAAAATATGAGCGAAAAAAAAAATTTAAAATTTTTTTTAAAGATATGTCATAATTTCAGCGAATTAGCCAAATGTGTTGAGTTTATTTCTTTAACATCTCGAAAACAAAGTTGATTTTCGGGCACCTGGCTCATTCGGGCACGCTGAATCCAGTGGTGCTAACCGTTTTTTAGGTTAGCTCTTGTTTTCATGATATTGATATGATATAAATTTCAAATCGCACAAATTTTGAAAACGAGACTGTAAAAAAAAGTAATAAAAATAATCCTTTTTAAATTCTTTGAGTACCAAAAACCTTTACAAGAACTACTGTTAAAACAGTTAAAACTACAGTCGTTTTGTAAATAATTAAAATCAAAATCTCGTTCAATTTCAATTCCACTTCATTTTGATTTCTAGAATATGCCCGATAATGTTATATTGCTTACTAAAATTTTTCAAAATTTAGATTTTTTTCTTATTTACGGCCAATTTCAACAAGTTTAGTTATAATTATACCTGTCAAAAACATACTATTAACTGGAAGTTAAAGTAATAGTTAGTTTTAACTGAACTTGGTGAAACTGGCCGTTAATGATTAATTTAATTAAAAATATGATAAAAAAATGTGTTAAAGGTATTTACGTCAAAACCCATGCGAAAAAAAACAGTATTGCAAAAACACCACAACTACCTCGTAGACAAATATGTATCTGTGCGCAATAATTGACAGGTTTGAAATCCTCAGATGTTTTAAATGGTTCGTTTTTTTATTTATGGCTTTAAAATATGTTTTTAACTTTTGAAAGTCCATCAGAAGAAGGTTCTTTATTTCTTTTTCGTAAATTAATATATTATTAATTTAAAAATTAAATATTTCCTGAAAAGTATTTCTTTATATGAGTACTTCCACAGAAAGGCTCTCTTTTTGTCACGTTACGCCACCAGACAATTAAGCTTGTTTAGACCCATGTTTTTTTGTTTTGTTACTCTCTTTCACTAAATGTAAAGCTAGTTGCTCTTTATTTATTAACTATTCTTTCAGAACCAATTTAAAATGCTTGTTGTGGCGTAATATGACAAAAAGTAGACTTTTCTGTGGAAATGTCCATATCACAACTTCAATTAAACAAATAGTTAACATTGTGATACATTTTGGTATTTCGAATTTAAACAAAAGTTATTTAAGAATTCATTATTGCAAACCCTGAACTAGAAATCCCTTGATTATTTATAAATGTTAGTACATAAATTGATTGATAATTTCTTTTCTTTAAAATATTAAAGTTGGACTTACGTCCGCACTATAGAACGACCTGCAGAAATTTATCACTCTCCCATAACACTACTTACCATATCACCCACATTGGGTGATATTGTCACCGTTCACTCGTTACAACAACAACAACATACTTTAACACCACTTTCACATTCAGACTTCAACATGCAAGACAAACAAAATAACTTATCTTCTGCACCACCCCCAGCTGATGAATGTTTTGAAGTTACTGAAGAGAATCTCGATGATTTTGTAAATGTATCCATTAACCCGAATGGCAAATCTATTTTGCGTTTACATTCTGTTAACGCTCGTTATGTACAACATAATGTTCATGAAGATCGTATAATGGCTGTCTGTTATTCGTATATTAAAGAAGGGGTGGGTGTTAATGTTATAGCTACTGCTGTAGAAGGTGGTTTAGTGCGTTTATGGTCTAGTTGGAATTTAAGTTTTATCACCGAAATTGTTACAGGCCTATCAAATATAAGAAGGTCAGTATTTTTATCAATATTTAAAAAAAAAAATTTTAATTTTCAGTATGTATTAAAATTGAATTAATTATTTTTTATTAAAAGCCTTACATACTCAACACATCAACATTTGGTGGTTTTAACCGAACAATCTCACATTCAAGTTTGGGAAACTAAAGGACTGTACGGCAATTCACCGAAATTTCCACAAATTGCTTATAAATAAAAATATAAAAGACTTAAACTTAAAACGAAGAAACAAATATCATTTTTTGAAACTTACGATCAATTACAAAACATAACATAATTATAATTTATCATTATTTACACAAATAAAATTTTTTTAAGCAATCATTTATATATTAGGGATCGATCATAGATACTCGTTAAAATATTCTTTATTAAGTTGTAACATAACAAAAAAAAATAAGATACATAAAAGCTTTAAAACAATACCAATTATGTAAATAAATTAAAAATTTATTTTTTGATAATGAATTTAAACGTATAAAAAAATGTCAAAAAGCGCTCAAAATTAAAAATGTAAGTATAAAAAATTTTTTATAATTTTTATAATTTTATAAAAATACAAACACATTCATTAAACAACACATATGCCAATAACATTTAAAGTCTTAAAACTCTTAACTTATTATACAAGAAAATCCGTATTCTTAAATCACCTTAAAATTTATAAAACAAAAATTGTTTTGTATGAAAATTGATAATTTTCAAAATATTTTATGAATACCAGTGACTAAAGGCGGCAAGCTTTAAAAATTTAACTAATTTAGGTCTTCCATGGAGGTTTAGAGTTACAATGTCTTTTGGCCGATTTTTCCAGTTTTTCTCTAGTTTCTTTATTTTTTGAGGTTAATTCTAAAATTTGATCTAATTTATTAAAATCGGTGGGAGATTTTGAAAGCAACTAAAGAAGAAAAATTGTTAAAGGTAGAGATAGACAAATATTCTGCGTCAAACTTACCAATTCTATGAAGGCTTGTAGTTTATCCATTGGTGAAGTTTCATGTTTATGCATTAAATTTAAATTATTTTCTTTTTTACTTGATTTTGGTGTTTCAAATTCATGCTGGTATATGGCTTTATTATGGGTCTCATTATTGTCTTGAGACGGAGATTCATGCTCGGTTTCATTGAGTGTTGTTCGAGTAAGATTGTGGGGAGATGTTAATATTTCCAAAGCCTTTTGCCATTGAGTTTCCATAACATTGTGTAATTTTTCAGCAATATCAGCACGTTTTGATTTGTACACATTTAATTTCATTTCCATATCATCAATTTTTTTTGAAGCATTTGCTAATTGTATGCGATATAATTCTACCTCTTCGTTGTGTTTTTCCTGCAGTAAATTTAATTCTAATTCGTTTTTCTCATTTATTAACTCTAATTGCTTGACCGCACGTTCCGCTATTAAGCGTTCACGTTCTCGTGCTTCAGATTTAAGTGTTTCTTCTGTTTTGTCTAATTGTTCTTGGAATTCTTTGAGTTTTTGTGTCACAACATTTTCCAACTGTTGTTGATAGTGACATTTTAAAGTTTTTTGCTGCAATTCCAATTTTTTTCTTAAAGTGTTCTGTAACTCAAAGAAAAATAATCAATAAGTCAAATTTTTGAAATATTTAAGTTGTTCGCGGAAGGCTGGTTATCAGTTTATATGGTTATTTAGTTCTATTCACAACATCAACCAACATACATTTATAAAATTTTTTTTATATATTTTGTTGCTATTAATATCACTACATTGCCATAACACCTCATAATCCGCCTTCCGTGAACACCTTATTGTAATTTTTACCAAATTTTGCTATTTATATTGAAAAAAGGTTATTTATAGCCACCCAGGTAGAAAACATAGCTGTGAGGTAATGATTATTAATCGTAATAATTACTTTTTTTTTAAGGGTAAAGTAATGACTACAATTACGATTATTTTTGGTTTTGCATGATTACTTATTGAAAAAATAATCAGAATTACTGTCGATTACTAAATAATCAAAATGATTTCCGATTATTTTTGATTCTTTTTGATTACTTTCAACAATTTCGTATTCATTCGTAATACAATATTTTTTTTTTTTTTTGGAAACAGTTAAATGTTATCATTATTAAAAATGTACTGGCGAAAATTGGACCAGCATTTGATTGTAGTTATTTATTACCAAACAAAAAATGCAATCAAATTTATCGGTATTATATCACCAGCGGCTGTTGCTGAGAAATACACTATTTCTAGGAATATGAATATTTTTTTTTTTTTTTTATTGAATCATTCTTGTCGAAAACTACAAAAAGGGTATTCACGTCACAAGTTGCACCCTTGCAAAAAAAAGCAAAAGTGCAAAAAATAACAACAACCATACAGACAATTAGTTGTGCGTAAATAATTGTCTTTGTGGTTGTTGTTATGTTTTTGCACTTTTGCTTTTTTGCAAGGGTGCAACTTGTGACGTGAATACCCTTAATATGTATTCAAAGCTTAATCCTAATTCGTATTTGTATTTGTTAGCCGTTACCAATGTAACCGCTAATTAATTGCACTCAAGTGTCAAAAAAGCCTGCTAGGCTCAAAGTGTCGGATCTTTTCAGCCTCCGGTGACCTTCGAACTTTATTAGATCCCGAGCGAGGTAGTTGGGATGGACCATTAGTTATCTATGTATTTGACTGAATACTTTTTAATTTCTTCCTGGATGGCAGCGATGTTAAGATCTCTGTGGATATTGTCATTACGTATATACCATGGGGCGCAGGCAATTTGCCGTAATATCCTAGACTGTCTTCTTTGTAGCTTCTGGATGTTTGATGCGCATGTAGAACCCCATAATTGGATGTCATATGTCCATATTGGTTTTATGATAGACTTGTATAAGAGAACTTTGTTGTCTAAGGATAAGTTTGAGTTTCGACCGATTAGCCAATGTAGTTGAGCTGCTTTAAGTTTCATAGCCGTTATTTTCGCTTCAATATGACGAGACCAGGTCAGGCGTCTATCTATATTAATTCCCAGGTATTTAACATGGCTTTCTACCAAAACAGTGATGTTATTTATTTTAACAGCAGGGCACGTTTGTCTTCTGAGCGTGAAAGTTAAGTGAGCACATTTAGCCGGGTTAACCTTTATTTTCCATTTTTCTAGCCAGGCTTCTAGTTCGTTGATGTGGGACTGTAAATGCTGCGATGCAACTTTTGGGTCCTGATTAACACTAATAAATGCTGTGTCGTCTGCAAGTTTGTGTGCTCGGGCTTGTTGGTATATCAGCTGTATATATTATATACAGTAACGGCCCTAATATGCTGCCTTGAGGGACACCAGCAGATATTTTCTTGGTGGGGGAGTATTGGTTTTTTGATCTAGCCATGAATGTTCTGCCCGTTAAATAGCTCTCAAGGAGTTTGTGAGTGTTTTGTGTAAGCATTCGTGTTATTTTAATGATCAGCCCATCATGCCAAACTTTGTCGAATGCTTGGGTAATGCCTTAAACAGTGCTGAGCAATATTCATTTCTCTCAAACGCTGATCTAATTTGGATAACAATTCTATGCACTTGTTCGATTGTACCATGCCTTGCTCGGAATCCGAACTGATGATCCGGAATGATTGCGTGTTCAGTAAGATAGGGAGTTATACTTAAAAGGAATATTTTTTCGGATAGCTTTGATAATATTGATAGTAGGCTGATTGGTCTGTACGACGTAATTTGACTAGCGTCTTTTCCTGGCTTAGGAATCATAACAATTGTAGAGGTCTTCCAAGAGGATGGGAAGTAGCCAACTCGTAATATCGCATTAAAGATGAGCGGCAAGATTCTTGAAGCAGACGTAGGTAAGTTTCTTATCATTGAGCCTGTGATGCGGTCAGGACCGGTAGATTTTTTATGCCCCTATTGCGGTTCTCCACTCAACTCAGTTTGGTCGTGTTGGAGTCAACCCAACTTATGCACAACCAAACTCATTTTAGGTATTGTGATACCCAACTGTTTCTAGTTGAGTTTGCTATAAAGTTGCCAACTTAAAATATCGATTTGCCAACTTTAAATATAACGTTTGACAAGTGAAAATTTTATAAAATTAAATAATTTTTTAAACTAAAAGTATTTTTAATTGTTGTGTTGAATAAAAAGTATTTATAATTGATATTAGTAAAAAGGAAAACTCTTGTATAGACGCGCTACGTACAAGAAGACAAATTCGTGATGATTCCAACCCCTTGAACTTCCCAGTGCCAAGTAAGAATTTCTAATAAATAACGAAACTTTATTGTGCCTGATGAGTTCTTCTTCTGGTTGGGGTAGCTGTTGGCCAATATGCTGGTTGTATTATTGGTTAAACTGACTCAGTAAAATTGTCACTTAATGGCGGAATATTTTCAACACCAAATACTTGGCCGGACTTGCAATACAAGAGCTGTGAAACAGTATCCTCAAGGCTATTTAATGGAACTTCTTGTGATAGCCCTCCCCCTGTCGCTTGAGTGTTTCTTTTATTGTTGGCAAGTTTTTTTTTATACTTGCTTGAAGTGTATCCAAACCTGTGCGAAGAATATTATAATAAGATTAAGAAGATTATAAGTGTTTGAAAGAAGTTTTTGTCGTGGTCCCAAACTATTTAACTCCACTATGAACTCTTCCCATAACTGCTTACATGAATTTTTCATCATATCAAACGTTGGTGTTTTCCGCGAACAATTTCTAAAGTTTCTCTTGACGAGCCGCTCAAATTGAGCTTTCGTTTTTATTTTCCAAATAATAAAAGTTTAAAAAAAACCCGAAAAAGTTATTACAAAAATTTATACGATTTCTCCATTTTGTTTTCGATTTTCGCCGAATTTAAAAAAAATTAAACTTTAACTGCCAATAACACAACTACTTTTTAGCAGTTGAGTGTTTTTAACATTTTTGTCGACCAAACTTTTACAAAGTTGAAAACGGCAATACCACGAAACAAACAGATACACAACAGAGAACAGCTATATGCGATTGAAAAAAATCGCATTTAATCAACAACAACAAATACACTCGCTTGCGGTCATACAATCAAATTTGCGCAACCGCAAATATTCGCTGCTAGTTTGCAGTCATTCAAATATTGCACATTGTGCTTTGTTATTTATACAATCGTTAGCTTCGTTTTTTAATAAAGATGTTTGTGTGTTCTTTGCGACAATGATTGTTTTGGTAAAGAAAAAAAAGATACAAACAAAAAAGCCAGAAATGAAGCAATTATTACTCATGTATTCATTCAGCATTAACTATGTAGTACAAGTAAAAAAAAATTTAAATGAAACTAAACGCACATATGTAGGTACATACATACAAACAATTTCCATAGAAACAGACTTTTTTATCTTAAAAAGTACAGTAGTTCTGTATGTAGGTACAATGTATTCTTGTTATTGTTGTTTTTATTGTGGTTAATTTTAACAAAGCATGAGAGTGGTTTATTGTTGTTATTGTTGTTAATGTTAACAAGCGTCTCATCGAGTGGACAATGACTACTTGACTGCAAAAGTATAAGTATGTGTTATTTTGAATTTACATAGTTATGTTATATTGTGTGAGCAACAAAAATGCAAATAAAGCACTTTCAATAAAAAACGAATAAATGCAAAAATCAAATGTGTACGAAACAATGTAAAAATTACCAACGTTGAACTTTGTTTTGCAAGCAAAGAGTGAATGTAAATTTTAGCGTATGAATAAATCAAGAAAAATTGTGATTTTGCAGTTATCTGATACACAACTGAATAGCCAACTGCCAGTTGAGTTGAGAATGGCAATGGGAATTTATCAAAGACAACCAAACTGTTACAAAAGTGGTGAACCGCAATATGGGCATTAATGTTGACATTTTCTATCACTGATTTTACTTGGGTGAAGTATCAGCATCAAGAGGCGTGAAAACTTTCTCCAAGTGGCTTGCAAAGGCATTTATTTTTTCATTTGTGTTTTTGTCTCAGGTACGGTTTTCCAGTCTTAGTGAAGAGTCGTGGGTTATAGGGCATTGCATATGTCTTACAGCCTTCCATAAGCTGTAATTGGAGTTTTTTGTGGCATCTAGGCTGTTTAGATAGCCTTCTACTGCAGAGTCGTGTTTCTGTCTCAGTTTGTTGCGTAGAGTTGCCTGGCATAACCGCAGTTGGGCCTTGATGGTTGGGGAACGATTATTTTGCCATTGTCTTCTCAACTTCCTTTTTTCCCTGACAAGGTTCTCTATATTCACAGATGTGAATTGCGGACCACGCTTTATTGTACGCTTGATTGGGGTTGCATTTCTTGCAGCAGAATCCAAGACATCCGTAAGTCGGTCGACAGCTGTTTGGATGTCGGATGAATTTTTTAGGGAAATGCTCAGAGATAGATGAGAGCTCACATACATTTTATACTTCAACCAATTTGTGTTTTTGTTTGGATAGGAAATAAAGTTTTCAGCTGCGTTATCAAAGTTGCCTTTTAAGATAAGGATTGAAGGTGAATGATCAGACGATAAATCATGTGAGGAACTAATTAGTAGTTGATCGCGCTTGATGTTTTTAAGTCGATAAGGTCTGGTAGCTTGTTGAAGTCAGTGGGCCAATAGTTAGGTTCTCCACTCTATACGACATCAAGATTTTTTGCAGTGAAGCACGTCGATTTCGTGCATTTGAAGAAAATGTGCTACTTCGTGTTTATGTTGGGGGAGCCCGTTTGCGTTCCAGAAACATATTTTTAACTGGTTCATTTTTTATTTAGTAGAACTTGCAGGAGCATGTTTTGGTTTCGCATCATTTCCTGAAACATGTTCTGCATGGTGGCCATGAAGTTATTCATAATTTGAACTATATTTTCAATTGAGCCCGATATGTCTGCAGAAGGTATTTGTGGAGATTCCTTAACAACATTAGCGTATGAAGGTTGGTTTGCGCTAGCTACTTTCTATGAATGTGACGAAAAAATGTCCGAAATGCACAAGTTTAGACGATTATACAGTAGGAACCATAAGAGGTATCGAACTAATTCTTGCGCAATGTGATACGAACGTGAGAGTTGTATTTCATTAAAATCAAAGATGGTATAAATATAAACTCTTGAATTTATAAGGGCCATTATTATAAGTTGGCGTTAGCTGTAATCCGGCAGATTAGACTCGCTTTTTGACAGATAACACGTAACTATCTGTCAACTTAATCTAAACTCTAGCTAACTTCAATTTGTTTTAATGGCTCTAAGGGTTATCGGATTTACTCCATAGTTATACTTTTTTTAAGCAACAAATATATACACTAGCTGTTAAGTCCTGGCCTTGCTCGGGGTTATTTATTAGAATATCAAATGAATTTTTAAAGAACAAAAAATTGGTTTATTTTCAAAATTTTCTATTTTTTTTTTTTTTTCAAAAATTTAACGATATCTTTGAAACTACAGGGCATATTTAAAAGCAATGTACGCACGGCTTAAAGATAATATTGTTGCCGTGTTTCGGATTTTTTTTTACTGCATATGGTACACGTTTTTCAAGTTATTCCATTATATGTAGTGAAAGTGCCTTAATTTTGGACATAACGGTATATCTCGCAAACTAGAGCTGATAGAAAAAAATAGAGAATAGATTTGAAATCAGCGACCTCAAATTATTAAAAATTGGCAATCAAATTTCAAAGCTTTCGAGCCAGTGGATTTGGGTGCAACTCTAGCCTTTTTAAATATTTTACCGCATACTTCGTAATAATTGTCCTCAACAGTGGCACATTGAGATCCTTGTGGATATTTGAGTTTTTAACATACCAAGAGGCAGCTGTAATTATTCGAAGAAGTTAATTTTGGCGCCTTTGAATTTGTTCGATATTTGAGGCCGAGGCAGTGTCCCATTAGCGTGGCCGTTAGTTGTATGGAGAACTTTTTTTTTTTGATTTCTTGTATTCTCCCCCCCCAAATCGGTTCAGTTTTATGTAAAAAAAAATACAAAAAAATTTCGTAGCGATAAGTTGTGTTTTAGGGGGGGCGTCGGCCCCTCAAAGTTTGCCATCAAGCCATTTATTCAAATGTAATTTGTTTGCATATGACTATCTCTTAAAAACAACATTTTACAAGAACATGGTATATGGCAATATTTTAGCTCTTCTAGTCAACAACATTAGCCTCGAAGAAAGTTTTTTGCTAAAATTAATATTTAAGAAAATAATTAAGAAAATAACAACAAAATTCCAAACATTTTATATACGTTTTATATATATAAAAGAGGGATTTAATGTCAAGTGAACTAATTTTGAAATCGAAATCTTTCGATTTGGATGAAATTTGCACCACCGTTAGTCCCATTGAATAGTAGTTCAGACACAAATTTTCAACAAGATCGGTCAAAAAGTTTCTGAGTTTGGGAGGGTCAAAGTTTGAAATTTTGGCCATACAGGTGTTCTTTCACATCCATGTAACTTATTTCCAATTGGGGTTAGCAAAATTTGTCTCAAGCAGCTTAGATAGCTATTTAATCAATCTTTTTAAAAAAAATTTTTTGGTTTTTTTAAAAAATTTTTTAACATATTTTTTTTATATTTAAAACTTTTTTTTTTTTTTTTTTTTTGCCAAGTTGTAAATTTAAAAAAAAAATTTTAAAAAATTCAAAAAAAAACAAAAAAATTTTTTTTTTAAAGATTGATCAAATAGCTATCTAAGCTGCTTGGGACAAATTTTGCTAACCCCAATTGGTAATAAGTTACATGGATGTGAAAGAACACCTATATGGCCAAAATTTCAAAATTAGTTCACTTGACATTAAATCCCTCTTTTATATATATAAAACGTATATAAAATGTTTGGAATTTTGTTGTTATTTTCTTAATTATTTTCTTAAATATTAATTTTAGCAAAAAACTTTCTTCGAGGCTAATGTTGTTGACTAGAAGAGCTAAAATATTGCCATATACCATGTTCTTGTAAAATGTTGTTTTTAAGAGATAGTCATATGCAAACAAATTACATTTGAATAAATGGCTTGATGGCAAACTTTGAGGGGCCGACGCCCCCCCTAAAACACAACTTATCGCTACGAAATTTTTTTGTATTTTTTTTTACATAAAACTGAACCGATTTGGGGGGGGAGAATATAAGAAATCAAAAAAAAGAAAATAACGGCCACCCTAGTGTCCCATAGTTGAATACCGTAGCACCATATTGGCTTTAAAATAGAATTGTAAAGTAGTAGTTTGCGATCGAGACTAAGAACAGAATTTCTTCCAATAAGCCAGTTAATTTGAATTGCTTTTAGCTTTATTTGGGTTAATTTTGCTTATATATGGCATTTCCATGTCAAACGCCGATCTAGATGAATACCGAGAAATTTGACATTCGATTGTTGAGGCACCATTTGATTATTGGTTTTAATAGGGGGCATGTTTCCCGACGCAAGGTGAATGTTATATGTACGCATTTTGCTCATTGACCTTTATTCTCCATTGTTTTAACGACAGTTCTAGTTGGAATATTTGATCCTGCAGATATCGAGATACTTCACGACTGTTCTCGTGTACGCTTAGAAAAGCTGTATCATCAGCAAAAGTCGAGGTTAGGGTGTAGTGGTTTGTTGGCATGTCCGAGGTAAGTATGTATAAGGTAAAAAAGTGGGTCCAGGATGCTTCCCTGAGGGACTCCAGCTTCTATTGGCTGACGAGAACTTAAAAAATCACCTTTAATAATAAATTTACGACCGACCAAGAAGCTTCCTAATAGCTTGTGTATGTTAACCGGTAGGTTTAGCTTCAATTGATGTAACAAGCCCACTTGCCAGACTTTGTCCAAAGTTTGAGAAACATCGATGAAGAGAGCGGAGCAATATTTTCTTTCTTCAAAGGCTTTTCTTATGGCGTTTACTATCCGATGGGTTTGTTCAATTGTGCTATGTTCTCTTCTGAAAACGAATTGATGGTTAGGTATACACCCATTGTCATTTAAAATGACTATATGACTCAACTTTTGTGTGATCTTTTCCTGACTTTGGTATCATCGTAACTGTGGAGACCTTCCATTATTGAAGGTAGTATTCAAGGCGTAAAATTGCATTAAAAATTAAAAGAATAATTTTCTTTGCTATGCTGGTAGATCCAAAAGCATTTTGTTGCTGATGTTATTAAAACCAGGAGCCTTCCTGGGGTTTAAATCACAAATATCTTTTTCGATTTCTCTTATCTCAAATCTTAGGGGAACAGCTGCTCTAGCAGCAACAGGTGGTAACTCGACCGCAATATCGTTAGATAGGTTTGGGGTAAATACGTTTTTTGAATGATTAACAAACGGATTTCCTTTTTCAACATCATTTCTTGCCACACTTCCATTCAAGTTTCTTAATGGTGGTTTAGAGACAACTGGCCTTTTGAGATTTCTAGCTGCACGCCATAATGAGTAGTCTGATTGTGGGGTTGCATCAAGTTCCTTAAGATATTTTTCAAGAGAAGCCGTTTTCTGAGTCTGCAGTAACTTTCTAAGCTTTTTTGTGCACTCTTTTAGTAAGTGTATTTGGGTTTTAAGAATGTCTGCCTTTTGACTTTGAGCAATTGTGTTATTGTTTAAATGCAAACAAAGCACTTTCAATAAAAAAAACTCACACATGCACAAATCAAATGTGTATTGTCAAAATTACCAACGTTGAACTTTCTTTTGCTGGCATAGAGTTAATGTAAATTTAAGCGTATGAGTAAATCAAGAAAAATAGTGATTTTTGCAGTTTTCTGTTTCAGTACACCCCTGTATATAAAAAAAATTTAAAAAACCCCAATTTTGGCATTTTCCAGTTTTTATCAATTTGTTGCCAAGCCAAACAAACATTCTATCGTTAAGCAGAATATCAAAATTTTAGATGTGAAAGTCTTTTACTTATGAGTGAAAGTTGTTCTCAAAATGATAAGCCATTTTTGTGGCCTGTCACGTATTTTGCATTTCAAAATTAGCAAAATTGAAAAAAAAAAATAGTCGAATAAAACCGTTCGATCCCCTAAGTGTTACCACCAGAAAAATTCAAAAAAATTCATCTGAAATAAAATAAACGTTTCATTTTATAAAATAAAACAATTTACAAAAAAGAACAAGTAAGAAAGTATAGTCGGTCAAGTCCGAACATTTGATACCTTAATACACAGTATTTACAGACAAATTTTTGAGTGTTCCCTAGGTGGGATTCATAGGCCGTTATGGACCCGGTAAAACAAAATTATAGAATGAGGATTAGATTAATATAAGAATTTTTTACGCCAAATATTATTTACTTATCTACAAATTCATGAGATATTTTTGTGGTTTAAGGGAGGGGGTTTATATGGAAACTATTATAAAGACATCGTCGTCAAATTTTATATCAATATGGCATTTATAACGAAGTTATGGATTTAATAGCTATTTTCGGAAGTGGAATTTGTAAGGAAGCCATGGTCTCACATAACCGAAAAACATTCACAATAATAAATTATATACTGATTTATATTTCTATTAGCTGTTTCGTCCCGGCGCTGCTCAGGATTTTCTAAATAAAAATAATAAATTAGATACTTGAAAATTTTGTTAATAACTATCAACCGGGTAAAAATGTAATCAGGAACCTTATTTTTGTTTAATAAATATATTTAATGAATTTTAGATAAATCATACCATAAATATACTTCATCAGAGCAGTGTAATAACGTCCGTGGACACTGTGACACTTTTGAAAATGTCATAATGTCCGTAAGCATTAAGACACTTCGCAAATGGACTTTGTCATTTTTAAACATGTCATAAGGTCCATAATTACTTAAGAAGGTAAATACAAAAAAAGATCTACATACACGCAGAGAAAAAACCTGTTTTATTATGGCAACAACTAACAAAACTATTTTTAAAGAAACTTATTTATCCATAATATGGTTGTCGGTGACAATGATTGGATTAAATTAAACATAATATGGTTAACATTTTTTTTTTAAATGTTTTGTTGTGTTTTCTCTGGGTGTAAATATTAAATATATAACGAAAACACTTTTGGGCGCAAGGGGGGATTTTCATTGCAGCATGGTAAGTTATGAACCAATCATCCCAAAATTCTGCAGAATGATATCAATAAATTTCAATTGCATGAAATTTTTTCCGGCCATATGAAGCTAAGTTGGAAGAAATTTTACTGCAATAAATATGTATGTATATCTGCTACGGTTTTAGGCGTATTTAATTAATTTACCAGAGTGGACTTTATATGGGGCATATAGTTAATTATTATTTATTTTTTTAAATCCCTAAGTTAATCCCGCGAAGCTCAACGCTTGTCTGCAGGAAAGAAACCAGAGTCTCTGGCGGGAATCGAACCTGCAACCCCGGTGCTGATAGACAAGCTCACTACCAGCTAGCCTGCCGGGGCACCCAAAGGTATATAGAAAGTTCATTCTGATAGAATTATTAATTACGGTTTTAGGCGTACTAAAGTGTTTTCCGGGAGTAGGGTTTATATGAGGGCTGGGATAAATTATGGAGCGATCTACCAGAAATTTTACAAGGTGATTTCTCGTCCTATAGAACTACGAAGTATTAAATTTTATTTTGATAGCATTAATTATAATGGTTTTAGGGGTACTAAACTGTTTTCCGGGAGTATTGTTTATATAAGGCCTAGGGCAATATATGGGGAAATCATGACGAAATTTCAGAGTTTCATTTATAGTCCTTTAAAACTTTGACGTGCCAAATTTTGTTATGATAGCATTATTAATTATGGTTTTATGCGAACTAAACTGTTTTCCGGGAGAAGTGTTTGTATGGGGCCTAGGGTAAATTATGGACCAGAAAACGGCTTTGTGCGATTGCAAGGAAATCGCATTAAATAAACACCAACAAATACACTCGCCTGCGGTCATACAATCAAACTTGCGCAACCGCAAACATTCGCTGCTGGTTTGCAGTCATTCAAATAATGCACATTGTGCTTTGTGATTCATACCATCGTTTAGCTTCGTTTGTCAATTAAGATGTTTTTGTGTTTGGTCCGACAATAATTGTTTTGGCAAAGAAAAAAAAATACAAACGAAAAAGCCAGAAATCAAGCAATTATTAGTCGTGTAGGCCAGGGCTGTCAGCTTTAGGGGTTTAGGATTAGGGGTTTTCTTGTTGCTAAAAGGGACAAAAAATTTGATTTGGGGTTTACATTGGGGATTTTTAAAAAAAAATTAGGATTTTTTGGGGAAATACACGAAAAGAATTATTTACTAAAGCACCACAAAATATTGCTTGAACTAAAAATATTTTGCACCATTCTCGTCCAAGCCAAAATTTTCTTATGTTAAATTTATGTGTGGCTTGGTTTAAGCAAAAAGTAATGACCCAAAGCGAACTATAATTAAATACAGCTAAAAAAAAATTAAGTATTCGTTGCTTATGGCTAATTTTACCAGTTCAATTTAAATATCAATTCATATTCAAATATACATACATAATTTTATTTTTATATGACATGAAAAACTAATTTTAAACATAAATTGGTATTTAAATAAATTAGTGAAATCGGCTATTAATATTTTACAAAATACGAAGAAAAGCCTGAATTTTTAACATAAAAACGTATAGCATTAGTTAAAGGAAAAATTAATATAAAAAAAAGAAACTTTTTATTGATTTGTTTAACATGCCATTTCAAATGAAAATTAATTGAATTAAACCAAGTTTTCTTGAACATTTTCTGAAAAGTTAAAAAAAAAATCCCTAGGATTTGTTTCTTGATACAATAAATTCGATTCTTTTAATTAATCAAGATAATATTAAATAAATGCAGCTTGATTTAAGCAAAATCTTTGTTATTTTTAATAAAAACAAGCTTCTTTTGTATTTTTGGTCTTAAGAAATTTTTGATTATATATGTATGTACCAAAAACATGAATTTTTTGATCATGAGAAAATGTTTGTTTATTCAAGAAAATTTGACTAAATACGAACAAAATATTTTACAATCATAAAGCTATTATTGAGTTAAAACACGTCAAACCATCACGAAAAAATGGCATTTTCGGCATCAGCACCTCCGATTTGAATGAAATTCAACACAAATGTTATATGTAATTGGACTTAAACAAAACATAAATTTCAGACCCCACATTCTTTCGGCATCCGAAATATGACGTCATAAAAATGTGAAAAATGTTTAAAAAAACACAAGTCTCCTTACAAAAGGGGATAGAACTCTTGAACTACGCAAGATAATTTAGTTTTTTTGGTATATTTTTAAAGGTGAAAGTGCACCCTTTAAAATGATATGCATATTGTGTTTTTCTAAGAAAAGGTCAAAGGTAAATTTTTGGGGTCTTGAGTTCAAAGCTCCTTGTTGTTGTTGTATTTTAATTATTTTTTTCAGTATATCTGGAGAACGGCAAGAGCCAAAGTTTCCAAATTTAGTACACAAATTTTAGTTATCAATACACACCATCCCACAAAATGTGGGCGGGACTGGAGAAGTGGGCGTGGTACCTCCCGTACAAAAAATATCAAAAATTTTTTGTATCTGAACCGATTTTTCCGAGTTTTTCAGAGAATATTTCCTACTAAAGATTTCCGATCTTTTGATATATACGGCGTAACCATAGATCATATGACAGTCCAAAGATTCAGGTTTTTATACAATTTTTGATATTTCTTGTATGTGAGGTACCACGCCCACTTCTCCAATCCCGACCACATTTCGTGGGATGGTGTGTATTGATAACTAAAATTTGTGTACAAAATTTGGAAACTTTGGCTCTTGCCGTTCTCCAGATATACTGAAAAAAATAATTAAAATACAACAACAACAAGGGATTTTTGAACACAAAACATACTAAGAATCACGTTCTGGTATATAACTCTAACACCAATCGAGTCTCTACCTTTATATTTTCTGCAAATGTTGAAGAGGGTATAATACTTAACATATATTTTTTTAAGAATTTTAAAAAATATACTTTTCTAGATATGGAGCTTTGAACTCAAGACCCCAATAATTGAGCTTTGACCTTTTCTTAGAAAAACACAATATGCATATCATTTTAAAGGGTGCACTTTCACCTTTAAAACGATACCAATAAAACTAAATTATCTTGCGTAGTTCAAGAGTTCTATCCCCTTTTGTAAGGAGACTTTTGAGGTTTTTTCACATTTTTCTCATCTTTTATGACGTCATATTTCGGAAGCCGAAAGAATCTGGGGTCTGAAAATTTATGTTTTGTTAAAGTCCAATAACATTCAACATTTGTGTTGAATTTCATTCAAATCGGAGGTGATGATGCCGAACGACTTAACGGTTTGACATGGATTCACTCTATTGGATTTTCTGTGTTAAGAAAGGAAATTGGTTACTTTGGAAAATAAACTTATTTCCGTGTAAAAAATATGGGTTTAATTTTTCAATAGGAGATAACTAAGTTTTATGCACACATAAACATTAGGGTGGCCATTTTTGCAATATCGTCGCTATATATCAATAAAGACCGGGTAAAAAAGGTTGTTTTTATTTATCAAAAAAAAAAAAAAAAAAAAATATCTGAAAAGTTTGAACCTAAGTTGTCAATAATATGATTATCAGGTATGTGATGAAAATCGATCGATTTCAAAACGACCGTTTTTAAAAGGTGTGATGAATTTCGAACGATTTTAAAATCTATTTCTGAATAAAAGTCTTAAATTTTCGTTCAGAATACACTTCAGTTAACGTATATAATATAAATTTTTAAAGAATCAACTCTGAAAATAAAAGGAATATGCATTTAAAAACCATTTTAAAAGATACTGAAAACGATATTTTCGGTTTCAAATCGTATCGTTTTTAAAATGGATTTCCATCACATACCTGTATGTATAATAAGTACAAAATTTGTATTTTCCTAGAGAAGTTCATGTACATACATATGTACATATACTCATTAGAGGTGTTAAAAAAATTAAAATGAACTGTTAAGTCAATGAATTGGCTAATTTTGTTTCTTTGCATATAAAAAAATAATAAAAAAGATGGTTATGATTTCGTATTCTTACAAAAGGGGTAGACTACTTTTACTAGCGATTCTCTGGTGTCAATAGTGAATCAGTCCAGATTCACTAGTGGCATTTCCTGCTGGGAATATATAAACTATATATGTTTGTAATACAACAACATATTTCCCTACAATAAAAATGATCTCTTGTAGAACATAGTACTAGTAAAACTCAAATAAATATTTAAATTATCCGTTAAAAATTGTGTATTTTTTACAGGGGCTTATTTTTGGGGATTTTCTCTTTTATTGGGGGATTTTTGGGGAAATTTTTTTTTAAGTTTGGGGAGGACGAAAAAAAGTACCTGACAGCCCTGGTAGTACAAGAATAAAAAATTGAAATGAAACTAAACCAGTGGTGTCAGTTATGATTGTGTTGCTGAGATTACTTTTATCTCTTACATTCCCAGCGGGTGAAATGTGCGGTTGCGAGGCCTAATTACTGATCTTTTCTAAAGAAAACAGAAATAAAATAAAACAAGTTAGAGTGATATATTCGGTTGTGCCGAATCTTTGATACCCTCCATCGGCAGTTCGAATGTTTAGGGAGTAATATCTGTATGATGTTATTATTATCTTAAACTGTGACGATTTGTTATTAATTATGGTTTAAGGCGACTAAACTGTTTTCCGGTAGTAGGGTTTATATGGGGCCTAGGGTAAATTATGGACCGATCATCACGAAATTTCACAGCGTCATTTCTAGTCCTTTAAAACTGTGACGTACCAATTTCTGTTATGATAACATTATTAATTATGGTTTTAGGTGTACTAAACTGTTTTCCGGCAGTAGGGTTTCTATGGGGCCTTGGGTAAATTATGTACCGATCTTCACGAAATTTCACAGTATCATTTATAGTCCTATAAAACTGTGACGAGCCAAATTTTGTTACGCTAGCATTATTTTTTGTGGTTTTAAGCGTACTAAACTGTTTTCCGGGAGTAGTGTTTATATGGGGCTTAGGGTAAATTATGGACGGATCTTCACGAAATTTAACAGCGTGATTTCCAGCCAAATAAAACAAATTTTTGCTAAATCTGATCTCATTCCGTGCCTTGTTCCAGCATTTATGTTATTTTTTGTAACAAAATTATCAATTTTTTTAGGTGGTGGTTCCACATTTTGATTCATAGCTCTGGTCCTACTGAACCGATTTTGCTGGATTTTAATCCCAAACTGCTTAGGATAACTACAAGCAATTTGGCACCAAGTTTGTTCATTTCTTTTGAGTTGTTCGAAAGTGAGCGTGTTTTCAACAGACGGACATGGCTAAATCGACTTAGAATTACTCAAGGACCCAGAATATATATACTTTATGGGGTCTGAGATGAATAATAAAAAAGTTTCACACGGAATGACAAACTTAATATACCCTCTTCACAACTAATTGTGGTGGAGGGTATAAAAATAGATATAGATATAATAAAATTTTGACATCCAACAATTATAAAGCTATCAGCAGTGCTTTTAAGACCACCTGAAAAAAATTCGCCTTGCACAACTATAAATATATTATTTCTGTTTAGAGGCCGCTGAATGAGAGTGTTTCTCAGTAAACAATTATATTTTACGCTCGCAAAATAAAAGAGCGTAAGCGAGTTCTGTACAGTGAAGCCAACTAAGTGCTTTTGGCACTATTTATGGTGCTTTTTGATGCCTCAAAACGCCAAAATTGTATCCATGGTGCCGAACTAAAAAAAAGCACTAACTTGGTGCTTTTTCAATTTTTCGATAGTGCTTTTAGTGCTTTTTACAATTTTCATTTCTTTCTTCCATTTTTTAAAACTACGATTATATAGAGGATGATTTAGTTGAACTTTGCTATTTGGGGTACAATTTTGAGAAGGGTTGTAAAGATTTAAAGATTTCAAAGTGATAAAAAAGTGAGAAAAAAAGTTACATTCGTTTTACCATAAACTTTATTTACGAAACGTTGCACTTTTTAGCGTTGACAACATATTTAGTAATCGTAATAAAAACGTTGTATTTCGGTAAAAAATTTTTCAAGATGTAGACACTGTTTCAAAAATAGAATATGGATTGGAAAAAAGGTATAAGGAATTGTTAAAAATATTGAAAAAAGGTGTGACTAAGTATCAGAATGCAAACATACATGATTTTTCTATTTTACACGTTATGTGTGTTCTTTATTCAGAAGCGAACATATGTTAAAATAATTGGATAATATCATAAGCCAATTGCTTTATTAAACTTTGTACGATTTTAATTTAGATTTATTTCAACAATAAAATATAAGGAAACAATGGTCGGTCATTAAAAATTTTCGGTAATTGCAACAGGCCAGATTTTTTCGAGTTACGAAAATCGAGCTCGCACTGTATTACTTTTAAACTATTTTATGGCCAATTTAAACTCCAAATGATTTGGATGATATTATTTTTATTGTAGATAATAATAATACATTTAAAAATGTTTATATACAAATGTAAATATAATTATTATTTAATCTTAATCAACGCCGTCGCCTTTTTTTAAATTTTGGAGGTATATAATATTCGGCACAGCCGAATGCAACTTGTTTTGTGTTTAATTAAATTGTAAAAAGGACTTAGTGCTTTTTTACGCTTTTTTTTTGCTCGATATAGTGCTTTTTAGTGCTTTTTTTAAATTTTAAAGTGCTTTTTGCTCTCAAAAAGTTGGCATCACTGGTTCTGTATGTACAATGTATTGTTATTGTTGTTAATGTTAACAAAGCGTCTCATCGAGTGGTCAATGACTACTTGAATACAAAAGTATAAGAATGTGTGCCTTTTGACTTTACACAATTGTGTTATATTGCGCGCGCCAAAAAATGCAAACAAAGCTGTTTCACTAAAAAAACTCACACATGCACAAATCAAATGTGTACAAAACGATGTTAAAGTTACCAACGTTGAACTTTGTTTTGCAGGCATGGAGTTAATGTAAATTTGATCGTATGATAATATCAACAAAAATAGTGATTTTTGCAGTTCTCTGTTATGGACCGATCTTCACGAAATTTTACAGTGTGATTTCCAGCCGAATATAACGAATTTTTGCATTGTACCACCATTTATATATATTTTTTAGGGTGGTGGTTCCACATTGTGATTCATAGCTCTGATCCTACTAAACCGATTTTGCTGGACTTCAATCCCAAACCGCTGAAAATAACTAGAAGCAATTTGACACCAAGTTTGTTCATTTCTTTCAAGTTTTTCGAAAGTGAGCGTGTTTTCAACAGACGAACAGACAGGCGAACTTGGCTTAATCGACTTGGAATTACTCAAGGAGCCAGAATATATATACTTTTTGGGGTTTGAGATGAATAATAAAAAAGTTTCACACGAAATGACAAACTAAGTATACCCTTTTCACAACTAATTGTGGAGGAAGGTATGAAAAGTGTAAGAGATTATTATTTAAAATTAATATTGAGATTTTTGGTTTTTGCAAATCCGTTTAAAGCAAACCTGCAGTGCCAAATAGTCTCTCAGATGCTACAGAACTCATATCTGCGCCATGTTCTTAAATTTTGGGTATAACTTCAAAAGATTTTGTTATTCGTGCTTAATTCCCAGTTTTTATTCTTGATAAAAACACTTGAAATTTATTGTTGATTGGATAAACTATTCCTATGCGCATTCCACTGGTTGCTTAGGCCAGATCATCAGGAAACTTCATCCATAAAGATTTTAGAAAAACTAAAGATATTAAACCAAATAAAACTGTTAAACGTATAAGACTTATAAGCAACAGTTCTACTTGTAACAATATCAAAGTTTAAACAAAACACATCAACAATAAACAGTGGGTTTATCTCATCTTACATTAAGCACGAATAACAAAATCTTTTGAAATTAGAATTTTGTGTTCCCAAAAATTGAAATTACTTTTGGGTATAACATTTCATTCCGTCAGTAAACGAGCGGAAATGCCTCTTTGGAAAAATAAGAAAATCGAAGGTATCTTTAGACTTCTTCTTTAGCTGAACCTCAGATTAGGATGGATGGAGCATTATCCCTCTCGAAATTTTCTTATAACATTGTCACAAGCGCTCCAAAGGTCAGTTGTTGTAGACTTATCAGAACTTTTAATAGGTGTAGGGGTGACCGTGTCTTCAACACTTTCGGAATGCAGAGTCATGTTAAGTAGCTCAATGAGACGTTTTTCAATATATTGCCTTTGAAATTTTCGAGAATTGTTTCTCAAATCGTTCATTCATTGAAACTGGCGACTAAAGCTTCAGTCACACTTATTAAATATTTGACCAAATAAGCTTTTGTTAATAGTTAGTGAGATTTTACATGGTCTTAATATCAAAAAATAAACTGATTATACTAGTACTGTTTTTTGTAAGATGTGGTATTATAATAAAAAAAAATTTTGGAATTAAAAGAAATGATTATTTGGTTTGCTTGTTGTTCCTGTTTTTTTCGTCAAATATTTGACAAGTGTGACCGTAGCTTAAGTAAGACGCAAATTTTTTGGACTTTCAACTAATCTACATCTCAGTTTATTCATTTATTATATTTTCTAATAATGTTCGAAGACTGTTAACTTGCGAAATAGAGTCAGACAATCACCCTTATCGTGGTTGACGAATTTAAAATACGCCTGCGACTGTTTGGTAATAGATTAAAGGAAATAAGCTTTAATTCTGTTTAATCTATTACCAAACAGAAGATACCCAAAATTTGTAGAAGAATTATTTTTATTCTCATAAAAATTAATAAAAGTATGCAAAAAATTTAAAAACGTACAAATACATACTAGAGTTGTCAACCGATTAAGAATAATTCGATTAATCGATCAAACAAAACAAAACTCTTGTTCGAATAATTTTAAAACGACGATTTTCGAATAACAAATAAATCGATTAATTAATGTCCATTAATCGAACAATTTTTTTTATTAAAAAATATATTAAATAAAAGCTTAGAAATTCATTTATTTCCATATGTTTTTATTGATTCTATACAAAATGTAGGAAAGTTTAAAAATATTGTTGCCATAGCCCTGGTTGTAATTAATCTCAATGTAATTTATGTTCTTAAACAAATCTTAACAAACAATTACAAAATTACAAAATTAAAAATACGAGATGACAATTGATTCTGAAATATGGGCAAATCCCAGAAACAGTCCACCAACCAAAAATTTTTCAAATTAATTTTTTTTAATGGAATATAAGACTAGATGTATAATTTCATTTTTATATTAAAAAATATGTATTTCAATGATCATAAATGCAATAATTTTTACCAAATCCTATCCCACTGCTGATTTCTTAATGTTATACGTGAATTTAGCATTATTTTAGGTGATTTTTGTGCTTAAAATAGCACTTACAGCAGACTTATCAAAATATAAATTTCGTTAAAAAAAAGTTGATATTCATTAGTTAAGAAATTAGTTAAAGAAATGCAATTCATAAAAATATAATTTGTTTTGTTAAAATGAATAAAATTTAATAATAAAATACTACTGGAAAAACTGTAGCGTGCGTTACCCAGCAAAAACTTTGCTTACAAAATAAGCAGAAAAATAATGAGAATTTGACGAGCCGTCTACCTACTTTTCTACTAGAAAAAGTACTTATTTTTGTTCGAGATGTCCCAAAAGTAATCCTTTATAATTTAGCCTATTATAATCTAAAAAATAATGTTTTTTTTATACTTAAAATTTTTATAAAAATATATAGTTACACAAAGTCAATAAAGTAAAATTTTTTTTATTTTTTTTTTAATTTTTTTTAATTTTTTTTTTTTTTTTTTTTTAATTATTTTATTTTTATTTTTTCTTATTCTATTTTACTTTATTTTATTTTTTTTTCTGTCTCTGGCGGGATTTGATATCCCGCAACCTCGGTTCTGATAGACTAGCTCTCTACCAGCTAGTCTACCGGGGCAGTGTAGTTTTTGTATTAAAAAACTATGTTTTTTGACTATAATGACTATAATGACATTTTTATTGTCATAATGAAAATATAAAATTTTCTGTATATTTAAGATATAATAATAAAGTTATTATTTAATATATAACTAATAATCCAAAAAGTGGCGAATAAAGCTACAAAGTAATGAATTCTTGAAGTCATTAAAAGTAGGATTGTAAGTAAAGTTTTTGCTGGGTACGTAGCGTGCGTCACAAAGGGTTCACGGCTTTTGTCAAAAAATCACAACATTTTTTGGCTGCGAATAAGTGCGTTTAGAATTCTCTTATAGTCATCTTTCTTTTAGGAATTAGATTTTGTATACCTTATCATGCCAAATTAGGAAAACGCACTTCAACCTTTAAAGTTACTTCCACTTTTTGTAGCGTGCGTCACAAAACTTTGTGATCAATTATTTCGCAACAAATACCTGCTAAGAAATTATGATATATGTATGCCATTCGTAAGTAAATATTCATGTCACTAAAAACTATTTATAAGTTGAAGCTTTCTCTTTTGAAAGACCAAAAAATGTTTATATTTCAATCAGAAAACGCAAGCGAATGTAGCGTTCGTCACGCAGGATTTGCCCATATACTAATTGTATCAATGCATGTCCTCTTCCATGATTTTAGCACGGACATGCATAGATGCAATCGGAGTATTTCATCTAATAAAGCGCCAATAGAACTGCAAGAATCATTTACCATCTTTTTTTTTTTTTGCTTTGCAGCAAACGAGTTGTGCAACTCACCTTCTTAATTGTATCAGCTGTATTATTTTTAAATCAAACGTTAAAAAATTTTCAAGCAAGGGGATTTTTAAATTTCGGGTGAAATTTAGAAAATGTTGTTTTTGTAATATAAATTTTTTAAATTGTATATGTACAATATATCTTTACCATTTGCGTAAGTGTCAGAATATTACCATTGAAAACGATGAAGTGGAAGATAATCCAACGACATAAAGAAATGCCGAACTTTGTCCAATGGAAAATTACATTTAGAGAGACAGCGGCTGTTCTATAGAAGAAATTGTATACAGAAGTTTGGCTAAAGATGGTAGGTCTGCCAACGCTTTGCGAAAATCGAGAGTAATATCGGATTATTAAGGAATTAAGGATTTTACGATGCCTTTAAGTAATACAACGATGTGGAGTTAAGATGCATCAATCAAAGAAAACGTCATAGCGGATGGAATGGAAGATTTTCCACAGTAATTTTTTTGTAAAAATAATTTTTTTATTCGTTATTCTCGTCGATTAATCGAATAGTTTTTGATATTTAATCGTTTGATTGCACGAGCAAAAACAATTATTTGAATTATTCGAACAAAGTAGAAAGGTGAATAATTGACAACTCTAATACATACCCAAAAAATAATGAAGCTTCCAACGAAGCAGGTTTGTAAGAGAGAAATGTAAGAGTTTCGCTAACCATCACGATTACGGAAGACCTTAATTTTATATGGTGAGTTCCCACTTTGAATCAATATATTTTTGACACAAAAAGCGCTTTGTTCAACGCATATAAAAAATGTTTTCTTAGTTATTTTTAAGTGTTTCAAAAAACAATATTTTTAACTAAAAAAAAGAACAAAAACTACATAAGTTTACTGTACGAGAATCAATCGATCATGAAATCTTATAGGATACGTGTTCCCCTTGTTCAAGATTAACATGAAGAAATGTGTTCTCTGATTCTGCCGACGTTCTCTTACATATTATCAGGTGTGTCATGGAAATCGAAAACGTAAAACGAAAGAATTTAGCAGTTCTTTTTATTATACTTTTAATCTAATTTTTACAATTTTTGTTAAAAACTTCTGTTTAATAGAGCATTATTTGTGTAATAATAGTCATAAAATTTTTTTATTACATAAATCTTATTGAAAAACGACTCTTAAATTTCTTTCGTTTTACGTTTTCGATTTCCATGACACCCCTGTATATCAGACACTATCTTAGGTGAAGACCCCATGTAAGGAAAATGTAAACAATTTTTGACATCGTTGAGAAATAAACCAAATAAACATCTACCCAGCGGGAAAATGAGGAATTGATTACATATGGACATTTCCCCAGAATGGTCTACCAGGATGAAAAAACAAAATGTTGATTATCATCGTCTTTTATTGTCTATTATTAGAAAAAAAAGTCTATGTTCTTATAAAAGGATAATTTCCTAGCATATCTGAGCTGTTTTACCTGAGAAAATTGGGCTGGAAACTGGAAAATTTTATAATTTCCTGTATTTTCTACTTCTATAGACATTTTTATATGCTTATTTTACATGCAAAAAATATGTTATGTTTACATTCTTTCTTCATAATCTCTCCATTACAATCAATTGTAAAAGGAGTATTAAGTTTTTTTGTTAAAGAAATTTGAAGACTAGAGTTGGGCAAAATCGTTCCTTTTGTGGAATCGTTCCGACCGATCCGAAAGATCAAAGGAACTAGGTCGTTCCTTTCGTTCATCGTTCCGGTTTTTACTTTGAACAATAAATGAACGAGGAACGAAAAAACTTCTCTTTCGTTCGTTAAAACGTCAACAATCTTATATTTGTTATTGTTTGTTTTTATGTTGTGGCGTTACAGCTACCTACATAAGAATTATGTATTTTTTTAAATGTTTGTAAAAACTAATTACAAATAATTATGAGTGGTTTATTGCTAAAATATATTGCTTTGGAGCACATTAGTAATTGATTTATTTAGAAATTTTTTATATGTCACGACAAAAATACACAAAAGTCGACAACATTGATCAATATACAAAAAATAACCCTACAAAAATACATGTGATCATCCAACAGATTGCAATTGCGGAACGAGGAACGACAAAAAATGAACTATTGAAAAAGTCCGCATCGTTCCTTTTAGGGAATCGTTCAATGGAACTAGGTCGTTCCGGAACGACACAACTCTATTGAAGACATTTATGGTAAAATGCATGGTGATAATAATAAAAAAACATATGGAAAAATCGTACGTTCGCGACCGGTACATAAGCCAATTTAATAAAAACCAAGAGAGTTATTTTATTTTGTAAATACTGGATGGAGACCTACATTAGTACACTTTTAAAATAAATTAATCACTATTGAAAATTCCGTTTTATTACGCAGATTTTTACATTTCACTACTGTCAGCCGAAGTTGACTTCTATATTGCGTACGTTCGTGACCACACGTTTATAACTTTTATTATGAAAACTTAAACTCGATGAAATAAATCTTTTGTACTAAACATAAAGCTACCCAAATGCTATCGAATCGCAAAAAAAATGCTAGGAAAAGTTTTGTATTCTATATTATTTGTACATCAAAAGTGTACAAACGTACGTTCGTGACCCCAGGAAATGCCCATATTTAAATAATTAAAAAAATAATGTATTATTTTCGAAAGAATAATAATGCATTCATTCGAATCGAGAAGGTAATTTTATCAGACAAAATAATTATGATTTGATTACCACGTATATTTCCACCTTTGCAGGACATGGAATGAATTGTTTCCGTTCGTGAGTATTATTCGTGATTTTCTATTACATATTTTCTTAATAAAAATCCGTTATTTCTTGCTATTTTTATGTCGTCCACTCATTTTTATTATCAAGGGTGAATTATTTAATTCATTCGCAGGATACATTAAAATAATTTATTACAATCCTAGGACATGGTCTGTGTTAAGAATAATGAATTCTGGAATAAAATATTATACAAGATATGTATGTATTACTTTCTCGACTCCTATTGAATACATTTTCCCGCTGGGTAGCTTCTTGCGTAGACCTATTGGATAGACTTTGATAAAAAACCATTTGTTATTCTCATTGATGTTATGCTCTGCTTTTGAATGTGTTATTGTTCTAAGCTGTTATGTAGAGACCTGCATTATTCAGCCTAATTACGGTTGACGTTGGCGTAAACGCCATAGTCGTTTCTTGTAGTAGATCAAAGAACACAGGTTGTGTGTTACTTTAATCTACTACAAAAAAAGAACTCAGGCGTATACGCCAACGCCAACCGTTATCAGGCTGAATAATAGCTATGTTCATTTACTAAATTTTTTTTTAAATTTGTATACGCATACAAAGCAACACTTTGTACAAGCTGCTGACCGACTACGAAAGAAAATCGAACCAAAAAGGGTGATGGAATTTAATATATAATGATAAAACTAATTTAATTTTTTTATCTACATACGTATGCATTAATGTACAAATATTTTCGATCTCAACATGAATTCTTTAATGTATTAAGGGTATTCATTTCAATTTTTTTTTTTGGTTGGAAAAGTGGAAAAACGAAAAATTACACTCTTATTGACGTGAACGGGTTTTTTTTTTTTTTTACAAACTGTCAAAAAAAAATCTGTCAAATAATTCGTGGAAGTAATTGATATTTTTCAAGATGCCGAACAAAAGTGTTAAAAGTGAATAAATTGATTATTAAATTTAAAACGAAGTGATTGGTGTTATTTTCATCATACTATTCGACTACAAAAAGTTACTCAAAATGGCGATTGTCTGCCAAAAAGTCGAGTATTTTATTAACTTCAGCTTCTGTCAATTTTTTTTGACCCCATTTCTTTTTTTTAATTCTTTTTTAATAACTTTTTTCATTGAACACATATTTAATATGAATTTTTTCTTTTTGAAAGATTAAATGAAAAAGAAATGTTGTAACTACATATAAAAAATAATTTTTAAAATCAGAGTTGTACAATTCAAGAGTTTATAAAAAGAGATGCAATTTTTCGTACTTTGTATTAAAAATTAGCAATTTTTTATGAATGGTAACATCATTTCGTTTGACGTTCAAAGCGGAAAATTACATCTTTTTATCCTGACTTTTTTACACTTGGTTATAGTCTGATAAAAATTTAACATTTGGTGGAATTTTTTTTTCTTGTGGTTGTTGTAACAAAAATTACATTTTTCCACTTTTCCATTTTTCCAACAAATAAAAAAACTGAAATGAATCCCCTTATTATTTTATACCTCACTGTTAGGCATTTTCGAATCAATTAAAGGTATTTTGGCGATTTTAAAGTAGGACTTAAAGAATCTTACACGATTATTTGGATCGTAGAAAAATCATATGGAAGAGTCGCCGTAAGGACACAGTTTCTCCCATTTTACTGAACATGCGCGATCGGAGTACGATATCGCGGATCTCCTACGATCGAAAATGTTAGCTGGGAACAAGCAAAATTCATTCATTCAAACTCATAATGGAATAAATGCATGTTTTTCTCTTTTAATGGCATTCATGCAGGTCTCTATTGTTATGCAAAAAATAAGCATTGAAAATTAAACGGTTTTTTTCAATAAAACTATAATAAAGTATCGACAGTAAAATAACGCCGATACCGATACATCGGCAAATCCGAAGTATCGCCGATATATCGGTATTCTTTACATCCCTAGTTTTAATGTATTCGAATTAAAACCGGTAAGCCGGTTATTCTTTAAATGGTTAACCGAAAACCGGTTTTTTAAAAAAGCAACTATGTATTCGGAATATTCGAAAACCGGTCTTTGAAAAAAGTTGAATAATCGATCTCCCTAGTAAACATATAGGTAATAATGTATATTTGTCGCCCCAAACAAATTAATTGCAAAACAGCTGATGTCAGATGGTTTGTCAGTTCAAACCAGTGTTCGCTATAAACAGAACATTATTTAACGTTCGGCTCACATACTCAGGAACGATATCTATTTTTTTAATGTTTGTGTAGACGAACACAACCCTTAATACCGTTCGTAACTATTTTCAAGCAGGGTTTAAAAGCATCCATCAGCTGAATGCTTTTTATTTTTGCTTTTGCCACTGCTATTGAAATTTGTAATTTTTTTTCCAACAGCCAATGTTTTGTTTTTCGTTTGTGCAAAAAAGCAAATCTCCTATTTTGTATATTTTTATTTTCTGACAACTGCTTTTTTACCAGCCAGCGACAAAAATGGACAACCACATAAAAAGCAAAAGCTAAAAAAAATTATTTCGCCTTTTGCTTTTTTACTTTTTCCTGAAAGAAGAGCTAGTTAAAAAAGACAAACCAAAAAAAAAATCTAAAATTCAAAGAACAAAAATTCTTCTCTGGCTGGTTATAACAAAAAGCCGATTCAATAAAATGAAAAGCAGCGGAAGTGTGTGCTAAAAGCAGTCTGAGCAGAGCTATTAGCTCTGCAAAAAGGCAGATTACAACGAAAAAATACTGATCAGTGTACAAGCAACATGGTTTTTTTATGGTGATGAGGAAAAATAAATTTTTGCCTTTCTTCAGTAATGTTTTAGTAATGTTGTTGTTGCTCGCCAAACAAATAAAAAATTCTTGTTGTGTTTGTTTTGCATGAAAAATATCACTTGTCGTCGTCGAGTATTTTTTTTCGCAATCATGTGCCTTTGCAACCTTTTTTGCTGCTTTTATCTCCTATTTTGCGGCTATTAGAATGCATTGGTTTTTGATTTGGCGGCTGTTTGACAGAAGCTGTTTGTTTCATTCTTTTTCCTACCTATTTTTTCCTACAACATAGAAGTAATTGCCGTTGCTTTTTGAGTTCCATCAAATTGTTAAAAAAGCAAAAGCTGAAAAAAGCCAGTGCCAATTATTTTGTGTGTTTATTTTGCTGCTGCTTTTGAAAAGTGTGGGCTTTTTTAGCAGTGGAACTTGTCGGCTTTTTAATTTTGATTTTTTTTTAATAGGAAAAAGGCAAAATTTGGCTGCTTTTGCTAATATGGCGATAGCATTTTAAACCCTGTTTTCAAGAAAGAGACGAAAATTATATAAACAAAACAGAACAATTACAGTGTTACTGTAGACATCCATTATACATATGTAAATGTTCTATAATGGGGGGTGTGCTGGAAATTGCAAACGTAAAACGCAAGAACTTGGAGGCTGTTTATAATACACTTTTTATCAAATTTTTATAATTTTTGTTATAAAATTCAGTTTAATAGAGAAATGTTTGTATAATAATTGTCATAAAATTCTTTTATTACAGAAATCTTACTAAAAAACGACTTTTAAAATTCTTGCGTTTGCGATTTCCAGCACACCCCTGTATGTTACTTTTTTGCACTAATGAAGAAATAAACAAACAAAAAATTTTGGCAACGAACACAGCACGAATAGCTTGTGTGTGTATTGTGTATGTGTTTTGGTTGTGTAAAATAATTTTGCTGGATTTTTTTTTCGTTTGTGTATTTTTTTTTTTTTTTTTTTGTAAAAAATGTTTTTTTTATTTTACGCTAAGCACAACATAAGCGAGCGAACATTAATGAGCTGAACCGAACACAATGAAGTTTGTGGTTTTTTATGAAATACCTAACGGAATTAAATGTTCTCATCTTTTTGTTGATTTGGATAAGAACAGTTTTATTTTTGTGTTCAAAAGATGTTTAACGGGGAAAAGTTATTTTTTTAATGATTTACCACCCGTATACTTTTAGCATTTCTTCAGCTCAGAATTGGCTTGGCGCATATGCCAAAAAGTCGGAGTGGGGAAAAACGACAAAGAAGATTTACATGAAGATTACTCACATTGTACCCGATAGATTTTTTTTATATTTTTACCACTGCTTCCGGTATATGTTTTGAAGAAAAATGCAAATTTTTGCGCACTTTCATGAATAAAGTTAGAATATAATAGTATTTTTTTGAAAATGAAAAATATTATTTTGTGCCGCATACGCCACTTTTCTAAAAAAAATTAAAAAAGTGGCTTTTTGTGCTGCATACGTATACTTATTGCTGTATATTGAGTAACTTGTTGTTGAGTTGAATTTTTTTATAGTTTTTTTATTTATTTTACTTTACAAAAACAGAAAAAACAGTGCTACTGTTATGAAAAGTTACATAAAAAGCCACAAATTAAACAACTTAAATAATGCAAAAGTAAATAGAAAAAAGTAAATTTAAAACTTAATATTGAGTAAATATTTATAATAAGCTTTATCAACACGTGTAAGAAATATAAGCAAGTCTTTTATGTCTCTATTTTTATCGCTGGAAATAAATGATGGTTTCGATATTTTCAAAACATTCGTCAACAAATTCTCAGGAGTTTTCAAACAATTTTTTGATGCAGACTTAACCAAAATTGCATTTTTATATTTTTCCTCTCTGGTAGAAGTTTTATAATATATAAGTACATTAATCATTATTTTAACTGTATAGAAGTACTTTAATTTTAGCAAAAGGGACTTTTCGAAAGTCCATTTTATTTGCTTCCAACGAGTATGTGCGAAAATTTTCCGGAAGCATTTCCATAACTTTAAGTTTTGTTTTATTATTTGGCATTGCTTTAAGCAAATTTAGTAACTGAAGAGGACTATGATTTTCAATATTCTTTAAGTACCGGTCAATAACACCATGAACACAGTCCACTTCTTGAATTAAAGAATATTCTGGTTCTGAAGACTTTTGTATTACGGCATAAATATTATTTTGTTTAAAGAACATTTTGATTGCGGTTACGTTAGTTTGATTTTTATTTTGAGGTACGCAAGAATCGCTCCATAATGTCAAAGTTTTAATAAGTGGATAATCTTTTATTAATTCATTTAAAATTTTAATTTAAGCTCTAGCAATATTGTTACCACTCCGACCACTATGAGCTTCCGTCAAAAAGGCAATAATGGTTGCTGTAAGATTAAACATATTTAATTTTCGTTTGTAGTAAAATTTTGAAGTATTTCCCTTAGGTAGGCTAAAAACACAAATAATAGCAAACCGTACACTTGGTTGGGTCCATTATAAAACTATTTTTCACAAATTTATTTTCTTGTTGTCATTTTACTTTGCTTTTGCTTTAACTATTTTTTATCTTACGGCAATGCAGCACAGCAACAGTAAAATTTATTTTGTACGTTTTTATATGAAGAATTTGCTGCAATCGCCAAACAGTGGCTTGTAGAGCAAAACAAAACTTAAAAATTTTTGAAACAGTTGATATGCAGCAAAATGAATGCTTTATATCTCAGAAACCACAAAAAATTTCGCTAAACTGGTTTTGGATTCAAAAAGGGGGTATTCAAAATATATATACCCCATACCTAACTCAATTTTTTTTTAAATGGTCGGTAGGTCAAGCCAATTCTGAGCTGACGATTTGTGTTTTCCACAAATCCACCGATGGCTAAAAAGCGATATTTTGTGTTTATTTTCGAACCCTGGTTCAAACAGGCTAAAACAAAAATTTTTGCACAGCTAATCGAGCTGACATTTACAGAAGTTTTTTTTTTTGCTTCTACACAAAATGTATGCATTTTGTAGTGGTAAGTTTGACAAGTACACTGCTAAATACATTTCGTGTAAAAGAACACCAAAAAAGTTATCAATGCGTACACAATAAACAAACTGTGTGTCGTTAACCTTAATGATACCTTTTTGACTGCAATGTATAATGCTTCTTAGAACTCAGTATATTTGTAACATTTTTTATAATATACTTTAATGAAACTATTCAAAAGTAATACAACAAAAAATTTCATATTATATTCCAGAAATTATATTCTAAACCTGAAACTTTTAATGGTTTGCATTAGAAAATAGATGGACTTACACAACCTATTATTTATCTATAAAACTTTGTTCACAATCAGAGCAACAATTTCGTTTTTTCTGCTATCTTATTTCTTCAAAAGTTTTTTTTAAAAACAAACATACAGGGGTGTCATGGAAATCGAAAACGTAAAACGAAAGAATTTGTCAGTTGTTTTTAATGCACTTTTAATCTAATTTTTACAATTTTTGTTAAAAACTTCTGTTTAATAGAGCATTATTTGTATAATAATTGTCATCAAATGTTTTTATTAAAGAAATCTTATTGAAAAACGACTCTTAAAATTCTTTCGTTTTACGTTTTCGATTTCCATGATAATATAGTTTTGGGCAAAATTTGCAAACGGTTTTTTTATTTATAATGTTTGTGGTCACGAAAAAAATTGTTGCTATATTATGAACACCAGTGAAAATGTTCCTGCCTATTGTGAACAAAGCTTTAAGGTAGATTCGCTCATTCTTCCAAACAATAAAATTACTTTTGATAGACAGAGAGAGAATTATTTCGTTAGGAAACTTTTTGTTTTACTTTTATTCAAGGCGAATTTATTACAGGTGGTCTTAAAAGCCCTGCTGATATTAGCTAAAATCACTGTTGGACGTCAAAATTTTGTTTATTTTCTTTTATTATCTTGGTTTCTGTTTTGTTTTATTTCTGTTTTTGACATTGTACAATGATTTTACAAAAACAAATTGCTTGTGGTTTTTGTACGAGTTGTACTTGTTGTAGTACCGAGATTACCTGGGATGAATTCGCCTTGAATTGAGCTGAATAATTACCAAAAAAAAAAAGGCATTTCAAATTCTTGTTTTCTTTATCACACTTTTATAAAATAATTTAAAACAAGTAGGGAGGAGTTTCAAAAGAATAAAACGCAATGCAATGATGCGGTTTTGATACTGTTTCAATACAAAGTAACGTGCTATTTTTTTAACTTTGTAAAAATGTCAACAAAGTTTCAACAAATTTATTGATGCAAAGTTTGCCTTTGTTTGCGCATCGATAACTGTTATTATACATTTACGAATGACATTGAACATGTTTAAATAGTTGTTTTTAGGAATGCAAGACTTTGTTCAGTTGCATTGTACATGACGTTTTTGAATTCTTCCTTGTTTTCTAGCTGGGCTGCTATTTCGTATAATTGTTCACATATGTAAACCATATGGTAGCTTTGTTTTTCCGGACAAAATTACAAAAATGGGTGAATCATTCGGATAAACAGCCATGTCACAGAGTACAATTCCGTTCGGAAACGGAATTCATTCCTTATTTTGGTGCTTCAGAAAATGACGAAAAAATGTTTCGGAATGAAACCATTTTTGTTTTCATGAACTGTATGGGAGTTGTCTGTATCTGAAAGTCCATAAAACTATCAATATACACTTTCCATCAACAAACAAATATGGTTTCTTCAATTCCAAACGGAATCATTCCGAACGGAATTGTACTCTGTGACATGGGCCAAAAACATTGTTCGGAACGCATGAGTGAATCCATATTTAAGCAACATACCTCATTTTCCGTTAAATGAGCTAAAGATTCCTGTAATGATTTCCTTTGTGTATCTAAATTATCTGCTCTAGTTTTTTGTTTTTGATGATATTCTTGCAGCATATCTTTTTGGTGTCTTAAAGTAGAACTTTCGTTTTCTAATTCCTCACAGCGCAGTTTGGTCTAGTTTAAAAGTAAATCAAATAACATTATAGTAATTTACTAAAACACCTAGGCAACTTACCTTTTCATATAAATGTTCGGACTTTGCATATTTATCACGTAATTTATGCAATTCGTTTATAGCTAATTCTTCAGATTTTTTGCAAGCATATGCTTTTGTTTCCAACTCTTCAATTTTTTGCTTATACTGATTACAAGATTCATTGGTTTTTCTTAAAAAAAAAATAAATGAAATTCTAGATTTTTATATGTTCAAATGAAATCTTTATAAATGATAACATTAGCTACCTTGAACAAGAAGAAATCTCTTGCTCTAACTTTTCTGTTTTTTCTTGAAATTTACTAGCTAAACTAACCGCTTGCGCTAGTTCCTTCTGAAGTGTTTCCAACTTGTCATTGTCCTTTTTTCGATGCTGTTCAGATTCTAGGAGACTGTTACGTATTTGAAGTAATTCCTGGTTTATTCTTAAATCAAAAACGAACAAAAGTATTTTAACAGTAATTTTGAACTTCCAAAAAAATTATGTATAACATGCATATATACGAATTGAAAAAATACTAACTGAAAAATGTTTCGACCGATTCCACTAGATGTAGGATTTTATATAACAAAAATAAATAGAAATAATTACCTTTTATTTTCCATTTCAGCATTATTTAACGCATTGTCTTTTGTTCGATCAACTTCTATTGCAACAGACAGTCTCTGTTGATATTCGAGTAAGCGTGCTTGCAATTGTCTTACAGTTTTCTCCAAATGCTGCCTTCTCAATTGTTCCTCTTTTAGATTTGATTGTGAAGACGTTGCTATGGCAGTAGCTTGACCACTTTTGCCCCAAATTTCACTCAAACTTATGAGATTGTTGTCTCCTTTAGACATTTGATAACAAGTAGATACTTGTGTTTTTTCCGATGGTAATGTATGTATTGTGGGTAATGAAGAGGCTTGTGTTGGAAGATTTTCTGTTAAATCGGAAAATGCATTTTGTTGCAGCTGTTGTTCCAAACGATAATCATCACTATGACGTTGCTGCCAATAGTTGGTATTGTTTGTAATAACATCATTAAGCAGAAAATTATCAATTTCTTGAGGAACAACTTCTTTAACACGATTATTTAATTTTTGCCCGGGAGGTTGTTCTTTCAAGGAAGAACTCATATATTTAGGCGTGGAATGAACCATACCGACAGGTTCTCTATTTGCTTTACTTGGACCAAACTGAGTACGCACTGTATTTGTTGAAATACTGGATATATCTGACGGATTATCGCCATAATTAATATCTTCTCTTTCTATATTATTTAGCCTAGCGTTGATATGATTGAGTTCAGCTTTCCGGTTAGGTTGTAAATATTGATATGTCGCTGTTAATAATGGCGCCCCTGAAGAAGGTATATCAGTAGAATCAGCAGTTTTGCAACCAGCAAAATCCATGGCCTCAAACTGACTAGTCAAATCTCTTCTTGATAATCTTTGCTGATGCTGACGTTCCAAATAGTGCAATTCTTGTAAACTAGAAAATTGTCGTCTTTCTAGTACTTTTATATCGTCATACAAAAGTTTTTCCTCAGCGTTGGTCAAATAATAATTGGGTGGTATTAAGAGAAGAATATCAGTATCATCTGAATCACTCATTACCATATATTAACATTTTTAAACACTATTACAACATTTCATTTGTTTGATCATTTTAACAATACAATACAATAAATAAAAAAAAACCTCTTCTTCATTTAAATTTAAATCCAAACAGCAGCTGCAATATAAACAAATTATTTGAGAGAAAACAAAAAGAGTATAAAGTGAATTTGAACAGAGTTGCATGCGATGCAGTATTGCCAGTCATAATATGGTAATTTTACTCCCCAACCACGACGGCAATTTGTAATGTCTTTACACAAACACTAATGCCGGCAGAATAGCTGAGCCAAATTTCCAATGTTGAAGCTTATGTCAGGAGGTGGCAAAGACATAGGCTGACTTCACAAACGCAGTATTGCAATGCTACACTAAATGGAATAGCTTCATAAGTCCCAATTTACACTAGGGACATTTCTTGCTGGACATTTTTTGAATTCTCTTTTAATCTTACCTGAAGCGTTTACATAAGAAACATTAGAAGTCAGACAGAAATTAATACTTGTATGTAAACTACGAAAAGTAAGAAAGGGAAATGAAAAAATGTCCAGTACAGATACTCATGTACTACACACTCTACCTTTTCGACCCCTCGCCATCAAACTTCGTCTGTCCGGCAAGAAATGTCCCTAGTGTAAATGGGGACTAAACTCCACAACTTTTCTGTAGACAATGCTTTGAGTTCCTTATAGCATGGTAACTTTATTCACTGTACAACGGTTGCGAAACTTGTGGATTATTCTTATTTCTAAGTCACAATTTACACTCTGGACATTTCTTGCCGGACAGAAAAAGTTTGTTGGCGAGAGAGGCAAGAAGTAAAGTGTGTCAAGCGTACAGCGTCGAACCTTAGTCCCAATTTACACAAGGGACATTTCTTGCCGGACAGACGAAGTTTGAAGGCGAGGGGTCGAAAAGGTAGAGTGTGTAGTACATGACTATCTGTACTGGACATTTTTTAATTTCCCTTTCTTACTTTTCGTAGTTTATGCTGGGTACACACTATGCAACGCGTTTACGCAATCTAGTGAATTAAATTCATTTTCATTCATTCCAGATTGCATCAACATCCAAACGCTTTGATATTTTGAGGTTGCATTGAAACAGATTGCATGTAGGTTGCACTGTGTGTACCCAGCATTACATACAAGTATTAATTTATCTCTGACTTCTTATGTTTCATATGTAAACGCTTCAGGTAAAATTAAAAGAGAATTCAAAAAATGTCCCTAGTGTAAATTGAGACTTACCAACAAACTTTTTCTGTCCGGCAAAAAATGTCCATAGTGTAAATTGCGACTTATGCCTTTTTAACGCATTTGTTTTTTGTAATTCTTTTGCTGGGTACACACAGTGCAATCTACATGCAATCTGTTTCAAAGTAACCTCAAAATATCAAAGCGATTTGATGTTGATGCAATCTGGAATGAATGAAAATGAATTTAATTCACAAGATTGCGTAAATGCGTTGCATAGTGTGTACCCAGCATTTGCAATACTGCGTTTATGAAATCAGCCATACATACCAGTGTGACCAGATTTTTTAAAAATATAAAGCTAAATCATGTTTGAAATAGAGCTAAAAAAAGCTAAAGAAGAAAATTTAAAGATAAAAAAATAAAGCTTAATTTTGTTTTTTATAGCTTCTTGAAGTAACTTTTAATTATTTCGATATTTTTCATAGATTAAGTGATGCTTATTTATTTATTTATTTTTAACAATTTCTATGGATTTGCTTAACTTTATTTGTAAGAAGATAATTGTATAATGTAATTAAGAAACTGTATAATGATGTTTGATCTAACTAAACGTTTTGCAAATTAAATAAGGGACGCCTAATATTTAAAAGGTGTAAACATAACTTAACTAGTAAACTTTTTACTAGCACGTTGTCGTGATAGAAGCCGTAGCCGTTTGAAATTCGATATCACGACAATGTAAAACACATAAGTCAAAAGTTCGCCGTACATATGTCGTTTGCGTCAGTCATAATACCAACTTTTAAAAACGACTATATTTCGACCACGACAACAACACTCATAAGAAGGCCAAACAAGATTTTTTTCACTGAAACCTAAGCCAATATTAATAAGATTTCCGTATGACTTGCTAAGTTCCCAATTTTTCATATTTGATAAATACACTGATATTTATTGTTGAGGAAAAGCTAGCTTCTATGCGCATTTCACTGGTTGCTTAGGCCAGCTCATCAGGACACCTTTTCCAAAGATTTTAAAAAAGCCAAAAATATTATACAAATAAAACCCTAAAAGCGAATAAGTCTTACTTGTACCAATATCAAAGCTTAAACAAACCACCAACAATAAACAGTGAGTTTATCTTTTCTTACTTCCTCTACAATTGGTTGGCTTTTTTCCGACTCGAATTGTAGTTGTAAGTGGGTAAAAAGAAAAAACAAAATTAAAAAACAAATTGTTTCATTCTATTGTCTTCGCAAGAAAACAACAAAAAAACCAATTTGACAATTCAGTTTTTTGCACGGGCACATGCAAGTATATTATCAAAGTTATTTACGGGAATACAAAATTTACTTTTAAGATTTTTGTATGACGTGCTAAATTCCCAATTTTACATATTTGATAAATACACTGAAATTTATTGTTGAGGGAAAGCTAGCCTCTATGCGCATTTCACTGGTTGCTTAGGCCAGATCATCAGGAAACCTTTTCCAAAGATTTTAGAAAAGCTAAAAATATTATACAAATAAAGCCCTAAAGCGAATAAGAATTTTAAACACTCAAAGTCTTACTTGTAACAATATCAAAGCTTAAACAAAACACCAACAATAAACAGTGAGTTTATCTTTTCTTACTTCCTCTACAATTGGTTGGCTTTTTTCCGACTCGAATTGTAGTTGTAAGTGGGTAAAAAGAAAAAACAATATTAAAAAACAAATTGCTTCATTTTATTGTCTTCGTAAGAAAACAATAAAAAAACAATTTGCCAGTTCAGTTTTTTTGCACGGGCACATGAAAGTATATTATCAAAGTTATTTTTAGGGAATACAAAATTTATTATTAATAAGATTTCCGTATGACGTGCTAAGTTCCCAATTTTTCATATTTGATAAATACACTGAGATTTATTGTTGATGAAAAAAATAAACTATTTAATTCTTAGTTCTTTTAACGGTATGGGTGAGTTCCAAAACATCAGTTGCAAAGCAACTCGCTTTTTTAAGTGCTTTCTACCAAGCAACCGTGAAAAATTTTACAATGTTATCTGTACCAAAGTTCACTAAAAACAATATCGATGCGAACACAATAATCAAACTACTTTTTTGACTTTGACTGCAAAGTATTATGATGTTTAGGAACTCAGCCTATGAGTCTTCGAAAATTAAAAAGAACGTAGATCGTTTTGCTAATGTAACTATAAAGCCCATAATTCAATTTACTTTTGCTCTTGATGCCTGCTTATAGATGAAATAAATATGTGGCAAATATGCTTTCATCGCTTAATGGACTAATATTTAACACTAACATAATTTTAGTGTTAATGTTTAGCATTTCATGAAAATTGCAACATCTTCGCAAATTGATGTTAAATGTTGACAAGTGTGAAAAGGCCATAAAGCTAGTTTACACGGCAATACAATGTATTAAGACATTGCAAAAAATTATGTAGAATGAGAAAATTGTATCATGTAAAAGCAAAATGAATTGAGTAAGAGAGAATACGAATTCAATATCTGACAAGCGGTCGGTAAATGTTTTTTTTCTAACTTGAGGGTTACACGATCAAGTTTTGCCTATCAAGTTTTAATACACTCACACTTTTTTACCAATACACTCATACTTTTAAAAATTGATACGAACTTGTCTTTAAAATTCTCTTGCCAGTGAGTGTTTCAATTTACGTTCAAGAAAACAGCTGATTTCAAGGTCAGTGAGCAAATTTTTCGTTTCTCTTAATAAATTTTTTTCTTGATGGCATCTTGAAAGTAAATTGCACAAAAATTGAAAGTTGCCTACGTCACAACTATCAATTTTTGGAAATTTTGACAAACAGTATATGTAAAAGATTATCAAGGAAAACATGAGCGTGTAACTGCAGTGTAAACCATTTTAGAAACCAGAGGTGTATTTTAACAGAGTATATTGAAGGTGGTAGCATTTTTTTACAATTACAAAAACAACTAAAATCAACTCAAGAAATGTTTGTTGTTGTTTTTTGTTATTATTTTTGATTTTACTTACTGCCCGTCTACAACTGACATTAGTTGCTGTTATAACTTGATGTTATAAAAGCGTTGTTAAAACATTTGCATTAACAACCGTCTTATAACATGAGAAAACTTCTAACATTATGAGCAAGGCGAATTCAACAAGGTAAACTCAACTCGTCAGCCGTTCATCAGCTGTCTCCACGGCGAATTAGAAAATAATAGGGAAACGTCAAAATATAATTTTGTTTATGTTTTACGCCAAAATAACCAAAAAAATTTCTTAGAAAAACTGCGAATAAATAAAGTGAATTTAATAATCTCTTTTATAGCCCGAACAAAATTTGTATTTTGTTTTTCAATAAATGTTTGCCTTGTCAGCATTTTTGACAACCGCCTATTAAATTGCAAGAAAATACATGGGGCTTTTTGTAGTTGTAGAGTTGCACTTACCTTGTTGAATTCGCCTTGATTATGAGTCTATACTTAACACTAACATCATATCAAGGCCATTTTGGTTTTTTTCTTTGTTTTGATTTTTTTGAGAGCTAGTTCAGATAAACTAACGATATATGTTATCAAAATTGGAGATGATAGTACATTTTTCTTGTTTCAAAATGAAACGACATGTTTCGCTCACAAAATTTTGTATGGGGAAAGAAGTCGTTTCAATCATGTTTGGGGCGCGAAATAGGAATAAGAGAGCGAAACACGATTATTGCTGTCTGTGTGAACATGGTATTAGTGTTAAAGTTAAGCATTTCATGTCTGTTCTAGACTGCATGTTATACCATCCGTGTAAACCAAGGCGAATTCATACAAGGTGGTCTTATTTTGAAAACGTTTTACAACACTGTAAAATATTTTAACGTTGTGTCAAAAATTCAAACAAATATTTGATTTTGTTTTTTTATTAAATTGTGTTTTTTTGAAATGGTATAACTTAAAAAAGTTTTAAATTTCACAATTTTAATCGAAAATTATAGAATTTAGTTAAGATTCCCCAGAACCAACAGGACGGTATCACACTTTATAAATTGACCACGATATTGCTTTCAATTTTACCTTTCCATTTGTTTGGCATTTTAAGTTCAATATAACAGCTGATCGCAAATTAATTTTGTCGCTTCCTCTATAAAAACTATATTAGTACTTTAAAAATTAATGTTCTTTGTAAAAAAAATTGCGTTTTAAAAATTCTTGTGCTTTTTTACAAAATACTTTGAGTGAAGGTACTGTTTTGAGTTGTTTTATCGTCGGGGCATTTTTAAAATGAAATTTATTATCAAATTGAGTGCAGTCTGTGCCACAGCTGTCAATTCACCCAAGTTTTTACAAACAACAACAAATTACAACAATTGTACCATAAAACAAACAACAGGGCTTTTTATTCTTGTAATGTGATACGAACTGTCAAACAGCAAAGGGGTTGATAAGAGAAAAAAAACTTGTTTACTTGTTTACTATACAACATTTGACAGTTTGTATGTATCAAAAAACAAGCAAATAATATATTACATTTACGGCCATTTTCACCAAGTTCGGTTATAATTAACTGTCGGCTATAGTTGTCAAAACATATTGGTAACCGGAACTTTAATTGAAAGTTAGTTTTAACCGAACTTGGTGAAAATGGCCGTTAATGAAATAAATAAATAAAAAATAACCAGTTGGCTTTCCGAAACTACCTGATATAAATATACCTTGAGTTTGTGTAAAAAAAAATTAACTCGCAGTGGCATGTACAAGGCAATTATTGCGACATAAATTGCCGACAACAAATATGTACAAAAATTTGCTGTATACATTAAAGATAACATAATTTTGACATTTACTGCAGAATATATCACAATATTTATCTCTGGTATATACGGGCAGGAAGTCATGGTATATCTCAAGGCGAATTCATTTTTCAGGTGGCGTTAAAAGCTCAGCTCAAGGCGAATTCATAAAGGTGACCGCATCATGAGATAGCATTACTCTAGCCATCCCTTTCTTTTAAAAAATACTATGTATTTTGTTTTTGGAAAAAATTAGAGTTAATGTCCAAATTATTGGTTGAAAATATAAAAGGAATTTCTTTGTTTATGAAATACTTATACAAAATTGCTTTAAAAGGTAAATCTTTTTCCTGTATTGCAAATTTATTGTGGCTCCACGTATTCCTTACGCCTTTTAAAATCCTCTTGTTAATATTTTGCTCACTTTTTTTTGTTTTATTACATTTAAATAAATTTTTTTTTTCTTGATTTAGATTTTAAATTTTAACAAATTTTTTCACAAAATGTAAATAACGCTTGACATTTAGTATACACACAAGGAAATAAACAACAAACAGATGACTCGAAAATATCACCTTTATGAATTCGCCTTGGCTCAGCTCAAGGCGAATTTAAAAAGGTAACACAGCGTTTACATTTGCCAGTACTGGCAAGACAGTAAGCATATACATATTAGTTGGCAAAACAATGCAAAAACAAAATAGCTGTAAAAGTGTTTATGTATTAGTGAAAAAGTTTGAATGAATTGCTACTGTCTTGCCAGTACTGGCAAATGTAAACGCTATGTTAGTGCAACTCTACAACTACAAAAAGCCCCATGTATTTTGTTTTTACAATTTAATAGATAGCTGTCAAAAATTATTAAATTAACTTTAATAATTTGCAATTTTGAAATTATAAAAATAATATTTTTAGCACTTTTCAATCAACTTCTTCTCAAAACAAAATTATATTTTGACAATTACGTATTTTTTTTTAATTCGCCGTGGAGACAGCTGATCAACGGCTGACAAGTTGAGTTTACCCAAGGCGAATTTAAGAAGGTAAACTGAACTCGTCAGCCAAGGCGAATTCAACAAGGTAAACTCAACTCGTCAGCCGTTCATCAGCTGTCTCCACGGCGAATTAAAAAATAATAGGGAAACGTCAAAATATAATTTTGTTTATGTTTTACGCCAAAATAACCAAAAAAATTTCTCAGAAAAACTGCGAATAAATAAAGTGAATTTAATAATCTATTTTATAGCCCGAACAAAATTTGTATTTTGTTTTTCAATAAATTTTTGCCTTGTCAGCATTTTTGACAACCGCCTATTAAATTGCAAGAAAATACATGGGGCTTTTTGTAGTTGTAGAGTTGCACTTACCTTGTTGAATTCGCCTTGTCGTCAGCCGTTCATCACTTTTTCTTTATCACCTTATATGGCCCGTCCCAATGTAGTTGTGGCTTGGCATTTTATCTTTCCTTTGGTTGTTGATTCATTGGCAAAATCAACTGACCCTCCATAGATCCTTCAGACTTCACTGCCCGATCATATCTGCACAACTTACTACGGTCACACCCGGACTTTCTAAGGTCATAAGGAATTCTCCGCTCCAATGAAGATACCTGCTTATCTTCTGGTGCAATTGCACACTTGCACTGCGGGAGTGACGCACAACCTCTGTTTATTGTGCTCCTGACTGCCACACGCTTTGGGCAGTTTCCCTTAAAATTTTGTCTTCCACCTATACTATTGGCCCTTATAACCTTAGCCGATACAGGTTCTGATCTTTTCGCTGTTAACTAGTCTTTACTGGGATCTATCTGCAACGAGCGACCTTCACTGATGCATTCCCTTCTATCTGCCTCCGTACAGTGCCTGGCTTCCAATCTGCTAAGCCGTCTTGCATGAGCAACCGCCTTTTCCCGTTTTGCAACTTTTTTGTATGGTGACGATTCCGGACGAGTACAAGCGAGAAGCTGTCCCACACGAGCCTCACTTTCATACCCAACATTCAGGGGTATTTCATAATCAAACAAATACATGATTTGTTTTCCCATATTCAGACTTATGTTATGACTAATCATAAAATCTGCGCCAATCAGTACTTCGTCTATAATGTCGGCCACAATAAACTCATGAAAATTTACCATATTGGCAATTCTTAACACCACACGTGTTTTGCCATAGACAGTAGCAGGCTCACCTGTAGCTGTTCGCAAGCTCATTCCGCTTAGTGGTTCGACAGCTCCCGTCAAGTCAGGCCTTATAATTGAAAATCCTGCACCAGTGTCGATAGTCAAAATTCGCTTTTTACCATCGATGTAGCCAAATGTCGTAATACTTTTATATCTCTTTGGCACTACTAAATTTATTATCGAGTCCTCAGATGCGAAAGGTAGCTCTCCCTCCATACTTAATGGCGCCTCCTGTGATGACTGATGACTAGCCCGTTGGTTGTTTCTCGGCGGCGAAGCAGATCTTGAAATTCTTTCTGGTGCTTTGCAGTTACGCTGTATGTGCCCAATCTTACCTTAGTTATAACATTTCAATTTGTTTTTGCCCAGCTTCTCACTTAACACCCGCAAAATTGCTTCTTTAAGGCTCTTTAATTCCTTCATGATATCTCTATCATCATCAGCAATAACATCGAGCCTTTGCACCTTATACGACTTCTGCTTGGCAGCTATTCTTGCGGTTTCCTGAGCCAGGGCAAATGAAACAGTTTCTGCAAATGTTGATTTTAATGCTGCACACACCGCATACTTAACATCAGCATATCTTATACCGTTAATGAATGCTTCTGTTTTAAAGCTGTCCAACAATGAATGATTCTCACCAGGATAAGTTAGCTGCACCAACCGCTCAATCTCCAGTGCGAAGTCCTGTAAGGTTTCGTTTGCCTTTTGCACTCTGCCACGCAACTCCATTTTGTAGATATCCTTTTTGTGTTCACCTCCATACTTACGTTGGAGTGCTACCATAATTTCATCATAATTGTTTCTGCTACTTACTGGTACACTTTCAAGCACTTCAGCCGCAGTCCCCTTTAAAGCAAGAATTAGCTCGATGGCTTTTTCCTCACTGTTCCATGCATTTCTGTTGGCAACTGTATCGAACTGGAACTTAAAAACATTTAATGGCACACTACCGTCAAAGCAAGGGGCCTTTATTCTAGTAGAAACTTCTGGAATAACCCGTACTGATCCCTCTTGGCATTGTAGACTATTTACCTTGGCTTCAAGATGATTAAATTTTTCATCAAAATTCGTTACTTGTGTTTTAACTTCAGACAACTTATTGTTAAATTCTATTTCCATTGCATTTACTCTTTCATTTCTTTCCGTGGAAATCTCCTGAAGTTTCTCATTTGTTTTTCTAGAATTATCTTGAAATTCAGCTAGGATGGTGCTAGACTTCTCTTCAATTTTTCTAGAAGTTTCATCAATCTTTCTCGAAGTTTCAGCTAGAATATCACTCGAATTTTCTTTTATCATCTGTACCATGCTTTTGGACTTATCGTCCATTTTTCTAGAATTTTCTTCAGACATTTTCTTCATTTGCTCCATCATAGCGGCAAACATTGTATTTAAATCCATACCGCTAGCAACTGTTCGAGTACATACCTCTATTTCTTCCTTGTCCTCAAATTCGTGCCTAACAATGTCGATATTGCGTCGCTCGAATTCATCTAAAAGTCTCTTCTGCAGCTCTGCTTTATTTCCGGCAGTTGACAGATCTAACTTGCCCAATTCTTTCTTGAGCTGTTCTACTTTAAGTTCTTCAAATTTCATTGCAGTCTTTTTTTATCTATTTTTTTTTTTTTTTTTATTTATTTTATTTTTGCAATCCCACTTCTGACACCAATTGTTACGTTACTGCCTTTCAATAACGTTTTGGTTTATTTCCTTTATAATAAACAGTTTCGAGTTCTTGCCCAATTCTTTCTTGAGCTGTTCTACTTTAAGTCCTTCAAATTTCATTGCAGTCTTTTTTTATCTATTTTTTTTTTTTTTTTATTTATTTTATTTTTGCAATCCCACTTCTGACACCAATTGTTACGTTACTGCCTTTCAATAACGTTTTGGTTTATTTCCTTTATAATAAACAGTTTCGAGTTCGTTGATTGCAATATAAATAAAACTAAACAAACACAACCCTTTAATGTATAACACTTATTTATTAAGAACTTAGTCACTTTAGCAACCGTAATTTATAGCTTTTATTTACAACTCACTATTGTAATCAACACACTTCAATCGTTTATAGTTTTCTCCGCGTGATGCGCTCTTAACTTGACAAAGTCTGAACTAATACTGTTTTTTGATGCTAGCCGCCGCAAGTATTTATACTGTAATTCAGCCATCTAGAACATTCGAAACTCTATCGTCAATTATGATTTTTAACGGTTTTTAACGGTCATTTCTAGTTCTTTCTGCACATTGGGATTGAAGTGTACTAAATTATAACATTTTTTAATAACAATGTAAACTAATAAAATAACTAACAAATACTTAATAACTAATCCATACAAGATAAATAATAATTACAACTAATTCTTAAACAATAATTACAAATTACTAAAGTTACTTTCGTAACAATATTAAATTGAGAGCCCTTAAGATTTCATATGATGTATAAGCTTTATAGCTCCCAAACTAAAATTTGTCTGCCCAAAATTTATACATCTAGAGATGATATTAGAATTTAATTGCTTTCGATGAAACTTCTTAATAAAGATGGACCATTTTACGTTCTTATTTATTAGAAATTAAATGCATTTAAAATGTATTTTTTTGGAAAATATAACTAAAAACACAATTTTAAACCTACAATCTAATTTTGTATAAATACCGCAATTACGTTGTTCAATCTAAATAGTCTCCATAATAAAAAGTAGTTTCTTTTGAAAAATTAAAACATTATCTTTACTTTTTTTGACCTTGTTATAAAAAATTTCAAGATTTTTCTCTTCAAAATAAGATATTTTCGCCAAAAGAAGATTTTCCTTCCAAGTCTTCTGGCAACGCTGATCGAAAGGTATTATTCACCCCAAGGTCTATCCAATAGGTCTGCTTAAGAAGCCAGATGTTTATTTGGTTTTTTCCTCAACGATATCAAGAGTTGTTTACATTTTCCTTATACGTGTATATTTTTGTTTACTTTTTTGGTTTTTTGCCACACATACATGCACACAAAACACATTTTTCCTTTTGTTTTGCCTATGTAGTAGTAAGATTTTGACAACGGCGAGGAATTTTACACAAACAAAATGCCTGTTGTTTTTTGTATTGTTGTAGTAGTAAGCAGACCTATTGGATAGGCCTTGATTCACCCCTATCGTGAATAAAAATTCCTTGTGAGTTTTTTCCCTTTTCCCATGTTTACAATTGAATTAACATAGGAAAAATGGAAAAAAGGGAAAAAAACTCCCAAGGAATTTTTATTCACGATAGGGGTGATTATGAAATATGCTCGCTTTAGGCGAAAAGGAAGGTTTGCCACTCTCATAAAAATTTACAAAATGTAATGGAAATACAAAACAATTGTCGCATTTTATTATGCTTTTTAGAGTGTTTAGAAAAACATATTCACAATGCCGCCGAGGGTACAGCGTATGCTATGTAACCAGCAAAAAAACTAGCGAAAACATTTTTCCGTGTTAATTCTTTCACCTGCAGTGAATGGTGTAAACGCATACGTACAGCAGTCAACTTGATTTGGTTGCATTGTATGAAGCCAGAGTTGGTTATACGATATTCAGTGGTAACACTGCAGTTACACGCTCAAGTTTTTCTTGATAGTCTTTTACATATACTGTTAACATTGCAGTTACACGCGCAAGTTTTTCTTGATAGTCTTTTACATATACTGTTTGTCAAAATTTCCAAAAATTGATAGTTGTGACGTAGGCTGCATTCAATTTTTGAGAAATTTACTTTCAAGATTGCCATCAAGGAAAAAATTTATAAAGAGAAACGGTAAATTTGCTCACTTACCTTGAAATCAGCTGTTTTCTTGAACGTGAATTGAAACACTCACTGGCAAGAGAATTTTAAAGGCAAGTTCGTATCAATTTTTAAAAGTATGAGTGTATTGGTAAAAAAGTGTGAGTGTATTAAAACTTGATAGGCAAAACTTGATCGTGTAACCCTCAAGTAATCAAAATTTCCAAAAATTGATAGTTGTGACGTATGCTGCATTCAATTTTTGAGCAATTTACTTTCAAGATGTCATCAAGAAAAAAATTTATAAAGAGAAAATGAAAAATTTGCTCACTAACCTTGAAATCAGCTGTTTTCTTGAACGTTAACTGAAACACTTACTGGCAAGAGAATTTTAAAGGCAAGTTCGTACAGTTCTTTTCGCTTATAGTCACATCGTTTAGTTGCAACCATTAAGTGGACTATATCGCTAATGTGACTATAAGACTAATTCACATATATGCCACTATGACGCATATAACCGAATTCGAATATAATCAAGATACATATGCGAATAAAGGAAATACAAAATTCATATAAATAACACCGACATCAGGCTTATGGTTTAACAACAGAGTTGCATACTGTATAAAAACTAGTTAAAAATATAACAAGATATTTCATAGCTGATACCAACGGCAAAAACTAATTTTTTACAAGTAGAGAGTTGGTGACCAAAATTAAATGATTTAATTCATTCTTTCTTTGGATTGATTTTTGATTCGAAAACTAAAAAGAACTTAGTAAATTTTTCTAATGTGACTATAACGCCATTAATTTGCTTTACTTTTCCCTTTGACTACTGTTGATAAATGGCATATATGGCAAATGTGCTTATATCGCTAAATGGACTATAACGTTAATACTTTATATTTTATTAACTTTTAGCGGCAAAATAAACAGATTAAATGGACTATATCGCTAATGTGACTGTAAGCGTTGTGACTATAAACGAAAAGTACTGTATCAATTTTTAAAAGTATGAGTGTATTGGTAAAAAAGTGTGAGTGTATTAAAACTTGATAGGCAAAACTTGATCGTGTAACCCTCAAGTAAGTTATCATGAAAATTTGTTTTTAAATAAAATTAAGTCATCTTTTTTTATATTTTACAGTATTTTGCAAATTGAAGCGAAAAACACAAATCTAGCACTTCTTGATCGCACAGTGACCTCTTTAGTGTGTGCTCTTTACAATTGTGGGGAATCAGACAATCTTTATGGTTTAACAAAATTTATTTAATAAAAATTTTAATTTAAAATGAAAATTAAAAAATGTATTATTTTGTAAAGGTTAAGGCCCAACCAGAATGTGCATAAACAAACTTAAGCTACTGTCAAAAATAAACAAAAAAGCCGTTCAAATACATTAAAAAAAACAAAAACAAAATAAAAAACTTTTGATTCCGTACGGAATGTGCGATTAGTTTCGCACTTTGCTTAAGCAAATTACAGTTTCATTAAATTTAACAAAAAGTTCCCTCAAGTTCAACATGGTTTTACACATATGATTTACATGTATTCGCTCGGTTGCTTAAGCCACGTTATTCACATTCTGGTTAGGCCTTTAGTACTAACCAATATTTACGTTATGAGTAACTAGTTGGTGCTAACCAATATTAACGTTGTCATTGACTAATAAAAAGCAGTAGAGTAAGTAGTACAGATATATGTTCCGTTGTCGAGTGGAACAAATTGGTTAGAGAGAGAGGCAAAGTCACATGTACACAAGAGTTTCGGTTAGTTTTTTAATTTTGCTCTTAATAAACTAATAAAAACTTTAACCAATATATCGGTTAACACTACCGGTCATATAACTAGTAAAATGACCGGTTGTCATCAAGTAGGGTATCTTATAAAAATATAAACATCACAGTCACAATAAACATTCATATTTCACAACTTCGAAATTTAGTTTTATTTATTGTAGTGTTTTTGCTGTATAAATTAATAAATTTTTTTGTAAATGTCCACTATTACTATAAATAAACTATTAAAAACATCTACAGATTCTGGCGATAATAAAATCTATATTTATCTTCAAATAAAATGGGAAGATGAAAAATTTTATGTGAAAGTCCTGGATTCCGATAGTGGTAAATCTTATCAGGGCGTTGTAACTGATACAGCTATGAAGGAAATTGCTTCTAATTTAGATATGTCATACAATGACTATTACGAAGAGTTACGGTTAGCTTTATCTACATATTTGTCACTGACAGGATTTTATTACAAACTAGAACCTGACAAGGAAGTACTAAATGTGTGGAAATCACAACCTGAATCGATACCAATATTATTTTTAGACATAAATATTAAAGAGGTCAGAAGCACTCATGAAATATTAGACTCTGCCATAGAATTATTGCAAAAACAAGATAAATCTCTCACAGACCGAGTGAAAAAGGCTCATAAGTTTGATGAGCACTCTAGAGAACTTCTGGAAGATTATAGGTTGTGCGTAGAGGAAAAAAATGAGTTAGAAAGAAAATTGTTAAAGAAAGTTGCTGTATTATTAAACTCAAAAAAGGAAAGAATTGCTCAGTTAGAAAACCGACTAAGTAAATACGAAGAATTGGAAAATGATCAGGATGATGATAATTCTGACGAAAATGATGATGAGCCGCAAAGCGGGAAAAAAAGACGTCTTGTAGTTATGGATAGTGAAGATGATGATGAATACATGGCTGACACACAACCATTGACCGTACCCAACGAAGGCATTAATAACGACGGTAATTAATTGTAAAATAATGATTGATAGTAAAAAAAAAGTTGTTAACCTTTATTATTTCGAAAACATAAATAAATATACAAAATCTTAAAGTTCATGGTATAATTCGGTCGAAATAAAAATAACCAATCGTAACAAAAAATAAACTTTACATTTTAAAAAAAATACATTATATATTACAAATTGTTTGGGAAAAACAATATTTCGAACGAAATATATATACATATATATATTTAAGACAAAAAAATAGATAGACATACATATGTATATTAGAGCGACTCAAGTTGTATGAAAAAATTAACCTTGGACTTTTTTAAGATGACGTTTTAAATATTTCGGCTTCAGCTTTGGCCTCTCGTGAGCTGGACCAGTTTGAAAAAGGGTCTACTTTTTCATGTTTTGTTAATGTGAGAATCTGTTTCCTTACCAACATACACAAATTGGGTATCGTCAAAAAGGGTTTTTTAAGGCGCGTCAAACTGTATATACAATTTGTTCAAGGACGAATTATTTTTTTTTCTTTCTTTAGTCCTATTTTCATTCATACATGATCTAGAAACTAAATCCGCTATCATATTAGAGTTACATCAAAATTGCATTTATATATATTCCAGAGCACCGTGTAAAATGCATCAATTTGCAAAAATCTAAATTATTTACATACAAAGATGATGTACTTGGCAAAAGTAAAAATTTGATACCCATATTGCCCTATTTAAAACGAAGGGTGCATTGCATTTTTGTCAAAACGCGAACTAGCACGAATTTCAAAAAAAGCTGAGACGTATTTAATTAAATCGACTTAAGATAAAAATATGTTAATTTGGCACTTTTATTATAAATAACCCCGAACAAAAAATTCAAAAACCGTTTTTTGCATAAAATCCTTAAAAAAAGGACATGAATGATCGTCCTTGGACAAATTTTATATACAGTTTGACGCGCCTTAAAAAAATCTTTCTTACGACGACACCCAATTTGCATATGTTGGTAAGGAAACAGATTCTCAAATTAACAAAACATGCAAAAATAGACCCTTTTCAAATTGGTCCAGCTCACGAGAGGACAAAGCTGAAGGCGAAATATTTAAAATGGCATCTTAAAAAAGTCCAAGGTTCAATTTTACACAGCGTTTACATTTGCCAGTACTGGCAAGACAGTAAGCATATACATATTAGTTGGCAAAACAATGCAAAAACAAAATAGCTGTAAAAGTGTTTATGTATTAGTGAAAAAGTTTGAATGAATTGCTACTGTCTTGCCAGTACTGGCAAATGTAAACGCTATGTTAGGAGGATACATCGAGCACTTTTTTTGGTGAGTCGCTCTAATGTACATACATACATATACATATATGAAGGTATATGTACATAAATATTTGGCACTTGGATTATTTTACTTTTTTACCAAAAAATTTAAGTTACGAAAAAACCTCGAGGTAGTGCTGGGATACTATCGATATTTTCTACAATCGATATTTATCGATAGTTCAGATTTTACTATCGACATTACTATCGACTGAATGTTTGAACTTAAGTAGGATAACTTTAACTAGTTTTTTATCAGGCTACACTTCGTTGTTTTTATCACTATTGAACGTAAGAGACGTATGCATGTGCGTTATTTTAGATGACAGTTTTTACAAATTGTGATGCTGATTTCTGAAGGAACCAAATTAACAGGGACTATAAGATATTTTATTGCAACTAAAGATAATGTTCAAAATTTGATTTGATTCTCAACCCAAAAGGTAATCAATCTAGCGGACTTTTCCTCAAATGGTCGTTCATTGTTTTATCCTATGCTCGCAATTACAATTGCATTTTTATTTGATTTTTTTTACAACATCATTAAGCTATCATCTGACGTTTCAGTCCCTTTGTAATCCTATAAAAATTTTGGCAAAAAGGACTTAAGTTAGTAGTTATAAAAAGCACAGCTAAGTAATCCATACCACCTGTCATTCTTGTTGTTTGTATTCATTTCTTTAATTCTGCGCGAATTAATAATAGCAAGTAAAAACTTCCGGCAAAAAACTGTGTGTGTATAGCTGCTGTAACATGTCTTCATAGCTGTATTTTAAGTAATAATAATATCGATATTGATATTTTTCCTATCGATATTTTCGATAGTTTACGACTATCAATAGTATCGATAGAACTATCGATAGTTTCCCAGCACTACCTCGAGGATATAAAAGCATTGATAAGAGGATAGTTAATATCAGTTTTTTTTTGAAAATGTAAATCTATATTTATTAATCAATTTAGCACTTGGAATCCTATCTTCCAAGTTATTTTAATACAAATTTAAAGCGGATAACATGGACTGACAAGTATCTACTTTCAGTCTATTTGACAATTTATTTTTAAGAATGCTAACTTAGAAAAAATGCACTACTATGTGGTAAAGTAAAAACATACGAAGCAAATTTATACAAGTTTAGGTATAAATTGTCACCCAGTTTTTTAAATTGCTAATTTCGTACAAAAATGTTTCAGTTTAATATATTTTAAAAATTGCTTCATAGCTTTTATCGGTTGTTCTGTTTTCTAAAAGTTTAAACTCTTTTACAAAATCCTCTGGGTTAGTAATTATATCAATAAAAACGGAAACAATTCCGAAGTAATTTATGTCTTCAGCTGAATTAATAAATACTGGATCTAAAACCTTTAATGAACTCAGTCTCTTATCGCTAATATTAAAAGGGGCACAAAAACCACAAATGATATAAAAGGGGATTTAAAACAAAGTTGCCAAAAAAGTGGCACGGCAGTCAAAAAGGGGCAAAAATGCGACTTTAGTCGCATAACGGTAACGTTGGCCACTATCGCTTCATTTTTCAGAAAATTTTGCGAAAGTGATAGAGAGTACCAAGTTGGTATTAAGCTTTCGCATCGCAATAGGGAGTATACCCCCAGGGATCAAAAATAAGTTATTTTGACATTTTTGAACAAAAAAAGCATATAGAAGTAAAAGTCGGAAAATTGATTCAAGTATTCCATACTGATACTTATGAACTAGTCTGTAATAAAATATATATAATGATTTTTTTCGATCAAGAATAAAAGTTACATATTTTTTGATTTATATTTTTTTTTAACAAAAATAACAGTTATATTTTTTTTTTTGATTTTTTTGAACAAAAGTTTTTTAAAATTTTTTTCAAGCAAAAATAAAAGTTATTCTCTAAAAATATGTACGTGTTATAATTATTTAGTTGGATTTAAATATTTATTTTAGAGTGATCATCATTGGGATTTCTTATGCATATTACAACTAAATTTTTATAACACGTACATTTCTTTAAAGAATAACTTTTATTTTTGCTCGAAAAATAAAAATCCAAAATTAACTTATTTGTGCTCAAATAAAAAAAAACTGTTATTTTCGAACGAAAAAAATTAATTCGATAAAAACAGGAATTTAATTTTTTTCTTTTAATTTCCGTGCTGAATGTGATAATTTTAAAATTTTCTATAATATTGAACTTAGAAACATAATATTGTAGGTGCAGGGTCCTGAGTAAATGAAAACCTATAAGATGAAAAATTTTGGTAGTTTTGATTTTTCATCTAGTACTTCTTGAATTTTTATTTAGATTGGACATATAAAGATAAAATTAAACAAGCATGGCCCTGAGTGAATAACAAAATGTAAAGGGAGCTATTTGGTACTTTTTTCAACATCTGGTACTCTGATTAATTTTCTTTAATATTATACAAAGAAAAATAAAATTATAAATCAGTGTTCTGAGCAAAAGACAATCTATAAAGGAGATTTTTTGTTTTCCAATTGATATTTTCTGATATTTTTTTATATTGAACTTACAAAACTAAATTAACTCACGTGAAAGATAAAATATGAACCTGAGGTTGGTCTCTCGCCAAATCGATCCACTGATTAGGAATAATTAAATGCTCGATACATGTTAATTTATAAATACTTAGATGTTCTATATTTTCTTCATATGTACATAAACATTTCTGGTCGAATTTTGACCATTAGGCGAACACTAGTTTTATTAATTACATAATACAATTATTATAACTAGAGTTTTTTTCCCCGGAGTTTTTTGATTCCCGGGATCCCGCTCCATATAAATATTACAAAGTAAATTTGTTTTTATATAATGAAAAAAACTTTTATTAAATAAACGTAAGGCAACTTGTTTACAAAGTAAGTAAAAGAAATACTTAAATACTACAAAAATTAATTGAAGATTAAGAGAGGAACTTGAATTATTATTACCTTACAGTTTTATATTATTATGCTCTAGATAAAAAGATAACATAAACATAGCAATTTAATTCATAAAACAATAATAAAAACAAACGAAAATTGAGGTACTCAAGATATGAGATTAAAAGGTCAATTCATAAAAGAGATAAAATATTTTAAATAAATACATTAAAATTATTTTATTAACTAATTACCATGTTTCCGAAAAATTTCGTTCACTTTTTTACCGAGGTTGGACAAATAGTTTATCACCTAATAAACATATCGCTCCTTCATTGCAACATAGTCATATGTCAAAAAATCAAAAATTGTAAGTTATTTAAGCAAAGTGTGCCTTCATTCCTTCTCGTATTTTATCTCAAACTGAACCGAAGTTATAGAAAAATATTTATAGTATCTTTAAATCGGTACATTTTGAAAACTTAGATCGCGTTTTGCCAAGTTCGTTTGTTTTTTTAGATATGACTATGTTGCAATAAAGGAACGATATGTTTAGATATCTGCTATTTTAAGACTTGTTCATGGACTATTAAACTTTACTGCCTGCACCTTATTTTGAATTAACCCTCTCGACCGGCTTTCGAATAGCAATGGTAAAACAAAATTTTTGATTGGAACCGAATTTTTTAGTAATATATAACTTATCGGTAAAAGAAAATAAAAAAAAAACTATGATTGGTGGCTGTGATGGTTGTGGTACATCTTTGTACCATTCGGGATGTTATGTGGTACAAATAAGTACCAACCGTCCTGGTTGTGGGGGTTGTGGTACATCATCGTACCATTCGGGATGTTATGTGGTACAAATAAGTACCAACCGTCCGGTAAAATAAACTTTCGCGCATAATATCATGCAAAAACCATGCTATGCACTTAAAAAAAAAAGGTCAGGAGACTTTAAAGACTATAAGGTACATTTCGCAACCCAGCAACATTAAATTTTAAGCTGTTAGGGATGTTTAAACTTACAGTGGCATTCATATGTATGTACCATCCGGGTCGAAAGGGTTAATGTTCTTTATTAACGTTTCGCTTCACTAAATTTATTATTAACTGTTGCACTGCCCATTCTGCTTTTAGTAGATTTATTGCATCAGGAGACATTGATTTACGTATGTACTCACTTCTTGTAATTGATCTAATCGACAACCCATCCACAGATGCTAATTTTAAGAGAATATAAAACTTAATTTCAAAGTATAAATAGCTGTTTTTTAACTATGCGGAATTTTTTATTTCCCGGGATCCCGAAAGAAAAATGCCGGGAAAGCGGGAAATAAAATAATTGAATTTCCCGGAAATTCCCGGAAAAAACCCTAATTATAACTTATATACGTGAAAAGAAAGAAGAAGAAGTACCAGCAGAATAGGCTTTCGACTCTGTGGTTAACTTTTTATTTAAATTTGATTTAGTTGTCCATTTACTGCAAGTTGTACATTGTGGTGTTTATTTGACGAAATACTTAAAGCAATATTAATATTTGTTCAATTAAAAGTTTCACTTTAAAAATATATGCTAAGGCAACTACATAAAACGTTTTTTTTGCTCTCCTGAACAACAAGGAAAAAAAACACATAGCTGATTTTGTCGGAGCAACGACGATATATGAAATACTTCGGAAAGAAATAAGACAGGAGAAAAAACGAAATTTTTTTCTCCTATTTTGAACAAAGCTTTATAATCTGACTGTTATAAAACAAGGAATACATATGTAACTGCTAAAAAGCATAACTTTCAGGAGGGCGTATGTTTTAGTAGGTCAAAAAACAAATCATTAGCTCAGAATTGGTTTGGCGTATATGCCAAAAAGTCGGAATGGAGAAAAACGGCAAAGAAGATTTACATGAAGATTTCTCAAAATGTACCCGACATAATTTTTTTATATTTTTTTACCACTGCTTCCGGTATATGTTTTGAAGAAAAATGTAAATTTATGTGCACTTTCATGAATAAAGTTAGAATTAAATAGTATTTTTTTGAAAATGAAAAATATTGTTTTGTGCCGCATACGCTACTTATTGCTGTGTATTGAGTAACTTGTTGTTGAGATGAATTTTTTTATTTTTATTATATTATATTTGATTTTATTTTACAAAAACAGAAAAAACAGTTCTGCTGTTATGAAAAGGTACATAAAAAGCCACAAATTAAACAACTTAAGTTATGCAAAAGTAAAATAGAATCAAGAAAAAACACTTATTAAAATTTAAAACTTAATATTGAGTACATTTTTATTATAAGCTTTATCAACACGTGGAAGAAATATAAGCAAGTCTTTTATGTCTCTATTTTTATCGCTGGAAATAAATGATGGTTTCGATATTTTCAAAACATTCGTCAACAAATTCTCAGGAGTTTTCAAACAATTTTTGATGCAGACTTATCCAAAATTGCATTTTTATATTTTTCCTCTCTGGTAGAAGTTTTATAATATATACATAAATCATTATTTTAACTGTATAGAAGTACTTTAATTTTAGCAAAAGGGACTTTTCGAAAGTCCATTTTATTTGCTTCCAACGAGTATTCGCGAAAATCTTCCGGAAGTATTTCCATAACTTTTAATTTTGTTTTATTTGGCATTGTTTTAAGCAAATTAAGTAAATGAAGAGGACTATGAAGTTCGATATTCTTTAAGTACCGGTCAATAACACCATGGACACAGTCCACTTCTTGAATTAAAGAATGTCCTGGTTCTGAAGACTTGTATTACGGCATCAATATTCACCCCTATCGTGAATAACAAGTGGAATTTTTGTTCCCATGAAATTTTCATTCCCCTCGAAGGGAAAAAAAGCAATCGTTAATCTCATGTGAAAAATTGTAAACGCTATCAGTTCCAGTGAATGTAAAAAAAGAAGAAAGATTAAAAAAATTAAAAAGCAATGAAATTTTTGTTAAAAAATATACAAGTATATATTTTAAAGAAAAGTTAAAATAATAAAGCAAAATATTTAGTACTGGAGGGATAGTTTGATTACAACGTTAGTTTTTTGCACTTTTTAAATTTAATGTAGTAAAATATTTTCCAAAATTCTGCCACCAAGTCAATCGAAAGCTTCACAAATCCGCAGGCAATCGACCTGTTGTTTTGCATTTTGTTATTATAAACCCTTAATATTCGATTTATAGGAGGAGTAACTTTTATACATACGTGTTCTGTTCCCTAGCAAAAATAAAGTGAGAAAATCTAAGGGAAATGTGAACAAGTTACGAGGGAAAAAATTTTTCACGATAAGGGGAATTTTTTCCCGTGAAAATTTTTTCACGTTATTATTCTCCTTTGAATTACAATTTTTCATGGGAGTTGTTCATGATCGCAAATACGCGAAAAGGGGAAAAATTACGAGGGAAAAATTATTCACGATAGGGGTGATTATTTTTTTTAATGATCCTTTTGATGGCGGTTGCGTTTATTCGATTTTTATTTTGAGGTACGCAAGAATCGATCCATAATTTCAAAGTTTTAATTAGTGAATAATCTTTTATTAATTCATTTAAAATTTTAATTAAAGCACTAGCAATATTGTTACCACTCCGACCACTATGAGCTTCCATCCAAAAGGCACAATAAGTAAAAGTTGGTATATTTGGCATAATAATGGTTGCTGTAAGATTATACATATTTAATTTTCGTTTATAGTAAAATGTTGAAGCATTTTGCAAATAATAGCAAACCGTACACTTAATTGGGTCCATTATTTTATAAAACTATTTTTCACAAATTTATTTTCTTGTTGTCATTTTATTTTGCTTTTGCTTTAACTACTTTTTTTCTTACGGCAATGCAGCAAAGCAACAGTAAAGTTTATTTTGTACGTTTTTGTATGAAGAATTTTGGATTCAAAAAGGGGGTATTCAAAATATATATACACCATACCTAACTCAATTTTTTTAAAAATGGTCGGTTGGTCAAACCAATTCTGAGCTGACGAAATGTTGTTTCAAAGTTTGTCGATTTCGATAGTTTTTTCTGTTAATTGTTTGAAATAGTCCGAGGATGGTTTTTTGTTAAAAATATTTGTATCAAGGAGGCGTGACACCTCCCATACAACTTCAACATGAATTAACTTATATCCCGAGAACGGTTGCAGTAAAAGTTTCCAAATTTGGTAAAAAAATATCATGATTATCAAAACTAAGGCGACTAGATTTTGAAAATGAAAGCTTTATTTGACTTGCTTTGAGGCCACACGATCAAGTTTTGCCTTTCAATTCCTTTCAATTTGCAATACACTCTCACTTTTTTACTAATATACTCACCACGATGTTGCTTTCAATTTCAGGTTTCTATTTGCTTGGTAATTTTACTTTCAATTTAACTACATGTTTGTCTTGATAAATTGTTTTCTTGATGACATCTTGAAAGTAAATTGTTACAAATTGAGTGCAGCTTTTCACAGCTTTCAATTTACTATGTAAATTTTGACAAGCTGTATACCTATGTAAAAGACTATCTAGAACTTAATTGTGTGGCGTTTTTTTTTACATATTTTAAGACAAATTTACATTTACATATTGGTATATATATGTACATATATGTAAATCGTTTTTCATAAATGAAAAATGTAAAATATATAACTTTTTTCACAGTCATAAATGAATTGTTAATATTTCGCCAACGCATTCATGTTTTTGAGGAAAAATCCATTTTTGCCTTTCTTCAGTCATGAAAAATGAGGAAAAAAAGTTTTAGAAACGATCCTCACTAGTATTGTTGTTGTTGCTTGACAGTTTGCATGATCACAGCTCGAAATGACTGTCTGTATTTGTTTGTGTAATATATTTTTGGTAAAGGCAACCAGCCAGTGTCTGCTGGCTTTTTTGTAGGAAAAAATTATTGAAAAAAAATTAAAAGAACTGCACATATCGTACGTCATCTTAAATGCAGAATAATGTAACATCACATTTCATAAGTTTACATGCAAAGCAAAAAACTTTGTAAAATGTTAAATATTTCAGCTAAAAATGCGATAACCGATATATTTTTAAGGAAAAAATATTAAATTTATTATTATTTTTTAAGTTGGGTGTGTAACGTTACATAAATTTGTAATTTTCAGAAACAAAAAGACGTATCACCAACGAAAGCATATTAGTATTAAGTGAAATAAACATTTAAAATATTCACCCCTATCGTGAATAATTTTTCCCTCGTATTTTTTCCCCTTTTCACATATTTGCGATCATGAAAAAATGTAATTCAAAGGAGAATAATAACGTGAACTAATGTTCACGGGAAAAATTCCCCTTATCGTGAAGAGTTTTTTCCCTCATAATTTGTTCACATTTCCCTTAGATTTTCTCACTTTATTTTCGCTAGGGAACAGAACATCTATGTAAGTAGTTTCTCCTATAAATCGAATATTAAGGGCGTTTTCCGTTAATAAGGCACAAACCGATATATTGCTCAACAAAAGGCAAATCAACAGGTCGATTGCCTGCGGATTTGTGAAGCTTTCGAAAGACGTGGTGGCCGAATTTTGGAAAATATTTTACTACATGAAATTTAAAAAGTTAAAAATATGTACTAACTTTGAAGGGTAGCGAAGCGCACCGGGTTAAACTAGTACTAAATATTTTTCTTTATTATTTTAACTTTTCATTAAAATATATACGTGTATATTTTTAAACAAAAATTTCATTGATTTTTAATTTTTTTTAATCTTTCTTCTTTTTTTGCATGCACTCGAACTGATAGCGCGAACAATTTTTTACATGAGATTCACGATTGCTTTTTTCCCTTCAAGGGGAATGAAAATTTCATGGGAACAAAAATTCCACTTGTTATTCACGATAGGGGTGATTAAATAATTAAATATTTGTGTTAAATTACCGGAAAAATAGGATATATGTATATATATGATAATTTTTTTTTGATTTTATTACTAATAAGTAGTGGTTTAAACTAGAAAATTTAACTTCATTTAATTTAGCTATGAATTGATTTTAAAAAGCCATATTTTTCATTTTAATTAAAAAGTATTTTGATCTCCTTAAAATGATTTTTTTATAATGAATTCCATATCGCATTCTTACAACGCTATGTACGTGGCAAAAAGTAAATTTTAATTAGTTAACTTCTGAAAAATAATAAGAAGAAGGAAAGCGTAGTGTTGATAGCAGCTCCCTTATTAAGTTAACATAAATGTTGAACAAACTAGTACTTCTCCAAAGAAAGATATTATTACAGTTTAATAATTCTAAAGGATTAGCACAAAATAAAGCTATGCAGTCTACAGTATCGGACAAAACCTAAGCACCCCCTCAGTATATTTTTTTTAAATGATGAATTTTTTAAGAAAACAAAATTATTAAAAAAATTTTTTTTATTTTTTTATTTATTTATATCTTTTTTATTGAAAAACACAAAGTTAAGGAATTCAGAATTTAATAAAAAAAAGTTATAATTCAAAAAATATTTTAAGTCGCAAATATAAGCGGACTAAACTAAAGCACCCTCAACTTAAGGTACAAAAAAAACTATTGAAATCAATATTTCGTTGCGAATTCTTTATTCTGGATGACACACGCACATCTTTTAGGCATAGAGGATATTAAATTATTAATTATTTCCGGTGATATTGCTTCCCAAGCTATTTTTGCAGCTTCAAATAAATTTTCTTTGGTTTTGCAATTTTCTCGGTTGATTATTAAGTTAACGATCTCCCTCAAGTTCTGGATTGGGTTAAGATCAAGTGAATTTATCAAGACATTAATTAAGTGCAAAATATTCGATCAACAGATCAATTATTTCTAGGATAATTAAAAAGTTTTTGCAGACTGGTCGCACATCTCCTACTCATTCTGGAGGAAGGCCACGTTAATCTTTGCGACATGAAGACTCCTTAATTAAAAGGACAATCCAAAATTATCCTACAGCATCCATACTTCCATCAGTCTTATGAATTGGCCCAATCCCTTGCCCAGAGAAACAACCCCATACCATTATGTTGCCGCCTCCATGCTTTGCAGTGCCTTTGCAATTCAACCGTTGTGTATTTGATCTGCGTACACGCCTAATGCCATCTGAATCCTTTAAATTCAACTTAGATTCGTCAGAAAACAGCTGTCCTCCATTTTTGGACACTCCAGTTGAGATGGGCCTTGGCGAATTCAAGTCTTGCTTTTTTTTATTTTTTGACGATATGAAAGGTTTTTTTGCTGGTCGTCGACTGAATAATCCGGCCTCTACCGCCCTTCTGCAAATCGTTATTTAGCTAATTTTTAAATCTAAGTGGTTTCGTATGTGACTATAAGATGCTGTAGGATAATTTTGGATTGTCCTTTTAATTAAGGAGTCTTCATGTCGCAAAGATTAACGTGGCCTTCCTCCAGAATGAGTAGGAGATGTGCGACCAGTCTGCAAAAACTTTTTAATTATCCTAGAAATAATTGATCTGTTGATCGAATATTTTGCACTTAATTAATGTCTTGATAAATTCACTTGATCTTAACCCAATCCAGAACTTGAGGGAGATCGTTAACTTAATAATCAACCGAGAAAATTGCAAAACCAAAGAAAATTTATTTGAAGCTGCAAAAATAGCTTGGAAGCAATATCACCGGAAATAATTAATAATTTAATATCCTCTATGCCTAAAAGATGTGCGTGTGTCATCCAGAATAAAGAATTCGCAACGAAATATTGATTTCAATAGTTTTTTTTGTACCTTAAGTTGAGGGTGCTTTAGTTTAGTCCGCTTATATTTGCGACTTAAAATATTTTTTGAATTATAACTTTTTTTTATTAAATTCTGAATTCCTTAACTTTGTGTTTTTCAATAAAAAAGATATAAATAAATAAAAAAATACAAAAAAAAATTTTTTTAATAATTTTGTTTTCTTAAAAAATTTATCATTTAAAAAAAAATACTGAGGGGGTGCTTAGGTTTTGTCCGATACTGTATATTCCACTACTTTATAAAAAAATAAAAAAGGCAATTATTCCAAAAATTAAGAATAACTGTTTTTTTTTTGAGGATATTGATGAAGGGCCACTTGGAAGAATGCAATCCTAATAAAAAAAAAACAGATTATTTTAAATAAACTAATAAAACTATTTCTTTTGTATTATAAACTTTCTATATTATAATGAAAAAATGTTATAATCCCATACAGATTCATTATAGGGAAGTTTGACTTTATTTAAATTTATTAAAAAGGAAATACATACGTAGATATTATAACTCATAAGGTATATAATATACCTAATATGGATGTACATATATTATAGTAAACTATCATAATAATGATGACAATCTGATGGAAACAAAAATCTGAGGACCTGCAGATGTTGCCATTTATTCTTAGCGTTTGGAAGTGCAATGGGGTAGGCTGCAAAATTTTAAAATTTCTAACAGTCCTATAAGGGAGAAGCTGATAGTCACACTTATTATAAATTTTGTAATACATACGTATATGGATTCGGCTTTTGTTAATGCTTTGTCTGTTGTTGTTGTATTGTTGTGATATTGAGGCCACCTTTCTAAAATCACCCCTATTCTGCGTTTCGATTCGGATAGAAATTTTCTCCGTTTTTGGCAACTTTGGGAATTTCCTTACGTTACAGCTATTACACACCAAAAATGTTACAGTAACAGTTTTGTGAGAAAACCATGTTTGTTTCAATTTATGGTATTTTTGTTTCAGTTCTCACATTTCAATCGAAAAGTTTCTCCACGTGGGAGTTACAGAACATGGGCACAAAATACCAAAGTTGCCAAAAACGGAGAAAATTTCGATCCGAATCGAAACGAATAGGGGTCAATATTACAATGGAAACTTAAGTTGAAATTAAATGTACCATATCGGTGACTTAAGTTTCACTTAAGTTTTTAGTGAAGAAGAGAATTTTGTATTTAAAACAATTTTAAGCATAAATGTGTTTTAATATCAATCCTGAAAATTGGCCATAAAAAGGGTCACTTTTTCTTTCGTTAAAAAGACGTACCTTTATGCAGAAATTATTTAGAAAAAATAGTTGTTGGTATTTTGTGTTTGTAAAAATATTTTGGTTTCTGTTCCAATCGCGACGATGGGTTTTTATTGCTGAAAACACTTTTCTTACGTATGTAGGTAGTTATTTTTTTCAATTATTTTTGCCTTTATGTTTTTTAAACGAAAAAACGGACCCTTTTAAAGGCATCAACAAATTTTTTACAAAATCAAAACACATTTTAGTTTACCAGCCAACAAATAATTTTACAAAGCATACACAGGCTATCGTGCTTCATAGCGAGAAAAATTGCGAGCGCTTTGACTTTTCAGGCCTTAAAGAAGGATTACAACTAGATTTTTAATAAACTTTTATTTTTTCCGCTCTGCCTTCTTCGAAAAGGTCTTTTAGAATGGGTTTTATGAAATATTTTACAAATTCAAATTATATTTTCTGAGATAAGGCCTTTCGAAATAGTTTTATTAGCAGTTATGTTAGAATGTGTAGCAAGTTTAGTTATTAATTTACTAACTTCGCGTTAGTAGCAACAACAGTTTGCGACCTTAGGACAACATGGTTCTATATGCACCTAAACAGCAAGTAAGATAGAACCTTGTTGTCCTAAGGTCGCGAAATACACTGGATACAACTTTATTCTTAATTCTAAATTATTTTTTGAAGGCCTTTCAGAAGCCTTTAAAGTAGATACGAGAAGGCAAGGCTTTGGTCTTAAATGACACTCTGTGTAAATTAAAAATACAGTTGGAATGCGACTGAAAAACTTTATATCGACAAATAGGCCTTCTATAAGGCCTCGTTACTACTTAATTTTCCCGCTGTTAATGGTCAAGCAAATCGCGTTTTTTTCATTATGAGGAATTTGAATGTGAATTTTTTTAAATTTTTCATTTCTGACAAATTCACATATGCATTTTTTTGATTGCCCATTTTTCATGAATAAGGAAATTCAAAATATAGTTTTTCCTCACCCTCATGAATGTGAATAGGGATTGGTAAATCGATTCCGATTCCAATCGAAAATCGATTTTGTGGTAAAAAAAAATCGATTTTTTGCAATCGAATTTACGTATGCGATTTTATACTGAAATCGATTATTGGGCTTTTAAAATCGATTTTTTTATTTTTATCAAAATTTTGGCAATTTTTAGTTTTAATCTTAATTAAATCGATAAATTATGGGCATGCACAATAGAACTTATTTTTTTTTTGTGCGTACATACGTCTGTAGGTATGCTAATTCAGTTTTCCCATTTTAAAGTTGTAATTTTACGTATTTACCTATTAGTATCCTAGATATACTTCCAAGTTTAATATAAGGGCTCTATAGCGATATTTAAATCTAGTTATAAGCAGAGTGAAAAAACAAAAAGTATGTAATTTATCCAAACAAATACATTAATGCATCAATGACATGCAAACGTGTTTTTTTAAACTAACTTAATAGTAACTTAGCAGAGAAACAGTCGCCACCGATCAGGCACTACTGTCATAATCCTTTGAAACAGTGATGTTAACCGTACGGTAATTACCCTTTTTTAGGGTTATTTTTGGGTGGCAAAAGGTAGCAAGGTAATTTTATTTAAAATACGGTAATTTAAAGAAATTTTTATTTTTTGTATAAATATACTATAGGTATAGTATAACTTTAAGGCAGAATTAGTCTTTACTTTCTGTTCTGTTACGAATTAGCTTATTTGAATTTGTTATTAAAAAAACCTATGAAATTGATTAGTTTTTCTGTTCTGTTGCGGTTCAGTTTGTTAAAATCAAAAACTTGTTAAGTAATTGTAAGTGACAGCAAAATAAATAATAAAAATTACATATTTATATTGAAATAATCTGTTTTTTGAATTCTGTGGCATTTTGACAAAACATCTTAAGTCGAGATAGGATAACAAAAAAGTTTTTAAAAAAAACTCGGTGAAAACATCACATTTACCAAATAATGAAATAAACCAAATTTAAAGAAAAATTTCGTTAATAATACAAAATTTTAAAAATGGAAAAAAAGGATTTTTGAATAAAAATTCGTATGATTAACAACAGTTATAGTTCTGTGATATTTACGTTAAGTTTGACTTTTATTCGGTGTTTGTGTTGTATTTTACTTATTAATTATTTATTTATTTCTGTGTCGTGTAGTCCAGTTTTTAATATAAAATAGTTAAAAAGTACAATACAAATGTAAAACCCTAATTTATTTTTATGGAATAAAAATAACCCCTGATGAAGTTCAAAAAAAGCGAACGAAACGTTGGGAAAAGAAAATAAATTAACCATAAATGTTTTTTAATTACATTTGGTAAAAAAACGATTGATCATATTAGCCCGTGAGGAAAACAAAAAACCTCAATAATAATATTAAATATAACATTGATCATAAAACAAAAATATAAATATAACATTTTTTTCAACTTTTTAAATTTGACTTAGGATGTTTTGTCAAAATGCCACAGAATTTAAGAATTCAAATAAATAATATATAATATGTTATATCAAAAAACTTAGAACATTATGTTTCTGCAAATGTTTTCATAACACCGAAAAGTACAAAATAAGAAAATTGGAATTACTCTTACATATTATTAATTTTAAAATAAACTTTTTGTTTGTTTAAAAGTCAAATTTTTCTTTAAACACATTTAAAATTTAAATAAATTGCTTATAGATACTGCTCTTATGTGCTGTTTCCAAACGATGGACTGAGTGCTTTTCAAATAAATTAAAGTTTTGATTAAAAATCTTTGCGTACGGTAATTTTTTCTCAAAACCGATAATTTTTAAAGGGCCGTACGGTAATAAAAAAATAAAAGTTAACATCACTGCTTTGAAATACTGTCCCTACATTCAGGCTTGTCACAGAATTAAATCCGATCAAAAGTGATTTCTTTTAATGTGAAGCAAGATACGAAATCACTTCCACTTTCGATTGGAATTTATTTATGTGACAGGCCTGATTGTCTATAGAAGAAAACAATTTTAATATGTAAAATGTACATGTACTTGTACTTGTTCCTCTAAAGGCGATCTCAAAATTTACACATTTTCACTTCTTGCAGGAAAATTAGAAAAAAGTAGTTACATATATCTACACACTATAAAAATCTCAGTTCAATTTATCTAGTAGCTTTCCAAAAAAAAAATGCTGGCGTACACCCCTTTGTGATATAAGGAATGAGCTTGCAAATTTATCTTAAACGATTTTGAAATCGATTTTAGAATCGATTTTGCGGTTCGATTAATCGATTTCAAAAACCGTAATAAAAAAAGTCGATCGAAAAATCGAAAATCGATTTTGGTATCCATTTACCATTCCCTAAATATGAAAAAGAAGTACAATTTAAAATTTTTCACGCTCGCTCATGACTGAAAAATGAGTGAACGTTTCGGTACTCTGATGTAAAGTGAATTAAAAAATAACATATATTTATCGTCACCTAAAACGCAAAAGGCCCTATCTAACATTTTGAAAGTTTTACAGGAGAAGCAAAAAACATTTTAAATGACAAATTGATTTTCTGTAAAAAATACCAGATGTTTTGATAATTGACAATGTTGCATATTATGCAAACTGTTAGTAAGGCCTTTAAGCGTATACCATATAATCTTTTGTAGATAGGGCCTTTTGTTTTTTGGCAATAAACTCGCTAATGTTGGTCGATTGATTCCAAGATTGATGCAGTACATCAAATTTAATGAAAAAGAGGATTTTAAATTTTTTGTTAATTAGGGCCATGTACATATGTGCTCCTTAAACTCAAGAACCGCTGGACCGCTGGACCGATTGACACCAAACTTAGACAATAAATTATTGTAATCGAGAGTCAGGGGTCTAATCACCGCATACGATATCGAGCAAAATTGATCGTAATTATTTATTTTGGTATCATGAAACTCGATATCGAATGAAAATTATGGAATTTGAAATAATAGCATTCGTTATCGAGTAACTCGACATTACATATATCGAGTTTTCATTCGATACGTCAGTGTCTGTCGTATGCAAAAACATTCGATAGTTTATTCGATACGATAGTATCGAATGCGGTGATTAGACCCCAAGTTTATTTTAAGTTTAATCCCGATTGGAGGCGCTATTGTCATAATATTAAATTTTTTTTTATTTATGATACGATTTGTCTGATTATATTTATTAAGCAAAAATAAGTTTCCTGATAAAATTTTGACCCGGTAGATAGCGCTGGGGTCAAGTTATTAAAGAAATTCTCCAGTATTTAATTTTTTGTTTTAATTTAGAAAATCCCGAGCAGCGCCAGTCCAAACAGCTAATATGTATATAAAAATTTACATTTTCTTATAAAAAAGTAAATTTAGTTAAAAAACATATCGAAACTAATAAATTCATTGCACTAACTTATTCAAAATTTCATACAGCAAGTGTATGTATGAGTAGGAGTGTGAACAGAACAAGCATGGCACAACATGGTCCATACATAAATTAAAATGAAATATTGATACTGCTTTTAAAAACAAAGATGACATCAAGAAAAAGATGACACAAATTTTATAGATGACAGCCAGTTAAAATAGATGATTGCCCTCTAAACAAATTACCTTATACATATCTTTATAACGGTTTTAGTAAGTTTTCAAGCTTGAAACAAATAATTTAAATATCAATACCTAATACTAGCTAAAAAGTAGTCTGGATTGGACAAGTGAGCGTGGCACATCCCATATAATGACATTATAGTTTTCTGTATATCTGGAGAATAGTAACAGGGCTGTTCTGAAAATCACTTTAACTCAAATCACATGTGCCTACTAACGCCTAGATTACACTATCTCACAAGTCTTACGTATTCCATAATACTTTGTGAGATAGAAATCTAATGAGTTTTGATGCGACTGTCAAAAAATCTAATGTAAAATGACAGTTTGTGTTCACACCATCACACAAAGTATAAACACTCACACATGAAATAAAATGCAACCCTGATCCAATGAAAAGTATTATTGTTTAGAAATTTTTCAAAAAACGATGAAGTCGTATGGGATGTCAAACTTTTTTCATAATACTTGTCATTTTCGTGACACATTGCATTCACACTATCAGACTTTGTCATATTACTTGAGTTTTTGACATGTATTGATACAAAGTATAATAGTGTAATCTAGCCTTAAACTCACACGTGTGATATTTGAGTGTCCCGTTTTTGTGTGATCTTCAATTGCCGAAAGTACACCGAGAAACACAAAAACGGAATGACTTTCAGAGCACCACAAAATCACACGTGTGATTTCAAAAGCACGTGATTTGAAAACACGTCATTTTCAGAACAGGAACGATAATTTGTTTTAAAAAGACTTATGGTAAAATTATTCTCCGCCATCCATATACATAAGCCCAATTCACAATCTTGTGCAAATGGTCAACGAAAATTCATTTTAAACAAATTAAAATTTATTTAGAAAACGGATCATTTACATTTCATTTAAAACAAATGATTTTTACGTTCATTTTTAAATTTTTTATTTTTTGAACAGCATATTTGTTAAAATTGAATAGTTTTTACTTTAAAAAAATATATTTTAACCGACAATAATAAAACTACATAAAAAAATTAAAACGAAAAAACATTATTTTTTGGTAGTTTGTTTTTTGAATAACAAACATAAATGTTAAAAAATAAAATTATTTGTAAAATAACTACACTCATAAAATTATTACAGTAACTGATTGTGGGTTATTAAATTCGTTTTCCGTACTGTTAAAATTGAATAAAAATATGGTTATTTTACGAATAATTTTCTATTTTAACATTTATGTTTGTTATTCAAAAAACGAACTACCAAAAAATAATGTTTTTAACTACATAATATTTTGAGTGTATATTTTTATTAAATTTTAACAGTACGGAAAACGAATTTATTAACCGACAATCAGTTACTGTAATAATTTTATGAGTGTTGGTTCACTGAGTGTTAGCTGTCGTTTTGCAATCAACTCGAGTAAATATAAACTATTGGTTTTTGGCGTTGCGTATTTGCAAAAGAGTATCAAGTGCATTGCTGTATATTTTGTTCGTATAGAGTAAAAATATACTATACCATTTTGCAAATGCTACAAAATGGAATAGTAAATACCATAGCATACTTTTGGGATTATAAAAACCATAACTATGGCTGAGTTCCTAAACATCATAATACTTTGCAGTCAAAGTCAAAAAAGTATCATAGAGTTTAACTATATCTAGTTTGATTATTGTGTACGCATCGATATTGTTTTTAGTGAACTTTGGTACAGATAACATTGTAAAATTTTTCACGGTTGCTTGGTAGAAAGCACTTAAAAAAGCGAGTTGCTTTGCAACTGATGTTTTGGAACTCACCCTATATATCGTAGCATTTGCAAAATGGTATAGTATATTTTTACTCTACACCAACAAAATATACAGCAATGCACTTGCTTCTCTTTTGCAAATATGCAACGCCTAAAACCAATAGTTTATATTTACTCGAGTTGATTGCAAAACGACATCTAACACTCAGTGAACCAAGCCGACCTGAAAAATGTTATAGTATTTACTATAATCCCAAAAGTATAGTACAGTATTCACTATACCATTTTGCAAATGCTACGATGCAAGACCATTTGCACAATAATTAGATACATTTTCTTAGCAATAGTTTGTTCCTGTCTCTAAGACATCCAATTGTTTTTCCTTACTTAAAAGAATCTGAATATCATAAGCAAAAATATGTAAATGGTTTACAAATACATGAGTTTTCAATAGTTTGCGTGAAGTTGTTTAAATTCAATACAAATAAAAGCGTGTCAATAAATGAGCACTGTGGTGCACCAAAATTTACATTAGTTTCAGAAATAACACCATTAATGTCAACAAATTGGGTACGGCCAGAAAAGTATGAACATATTTGTTTACAGAATTGCCGTGAAAATTTAATTTCTGTGTAAAGTTGTTTAATCATCTTGCCTCGGTCAATAAAATTAAACGCTTTGGAAAGATCTAACGTTATCAACATATTCAAACGACCTTCATTTAAATTTCGTCTGATTTGATCATTTATTTCCATCAAAAGTAATGACGTATTATAGCCCTGCCTGTAAGCATACTGGGAGGTGTTAATTATTTTCTTTTCTTGCAAATAAGAAAGCATTTTAAATTTAATAGATGAAACGAAAAACATTATATGTACATATATATGTATATATTTTTTTTTTTTTGCTTTGAAATTTTCAACACAGATGGGAAATTCATAGCAGAGCTTTTTGCCATCGGTAACTCATTTAGACCAAATTTGAGTTCGCATTATTGAAATACATATAACCATTTATTTATTTATTCATCAGTCAGGTTATACAAAGCCCATGTGGGCCATTAAAAATATATTACACAGTCTTAAAACCTAAGTAATTAAAAGTTAAAAGGCAAAAAAATTAATTCTATATACTTACATACATTTCAGCAAATTTCTTGAAAATTTTCGATTTATTGCTTCAAACACTATTGTATTTTCATGGTAAGCATATTATGTATTATTAGTTATAGTACAAACAATATAAATTTTTAATTGCTTTTTTTAACATTCAGGATTTTTATAGCTTCTTCCTTGTATTTGTTTAAATTGTATTCATTTTCTCCCTCATTTATCAATTGCTCAACACTTCGAATAAATCCTTCATTAGCTTCCAATTTCTCACCAGTTTCAGAATTCTTGCCCCAATTGAGTATTGACTCAACCGACTCCTTTGATTTGTTGCGTTCATATTTGTAGTACTCCATATCTGCTTCCGATTTCGAGCTTTCCCATGGTTCAGTAACAAAAGATTCGTGATAACAAGCCGTTAACAAATACAAGGCATATTCATAGTTTTGCTTACGCAAAGGACAACGATCGGCCACAATTGTTAAGACATCCGATTCACGATTGTAGCGATCGCCCACTAAACGTAAAAATTTATCTTTAGCATGAGCATCAAATTGTAATTCGGACAATTTAAGCGTTAAACTAACACGACGAGCTTCAGGATTACGAATAGTTGGTATGGCTTGACAGTAATCAGTGCTGACTACATCTACGGGAAAATGGCGTTTCCATTTTTCTTCGGTTTCTAGCCCTTTTGGCCATGGAGTGCAAAACTTTTTTAAAGCTTCACATTGTTGTTTAATGGCCGGTGGAGTTAAATGAAGAAAATTTGGAATTTTCATTAACTCGGCATTGGCATATTTAGAAGGTGGGGCAGCGCCCTTAACTGTAAAACCTTGACGTAGGGGTAACGGCACGGCAGCCGGGTGGAATGAACGTGGTCCGGGCCAAACTGCAGTCCAATCTTGGTCTGTTGCCATCTTTAAAGTACGTGGTGGCATAACATCGGGCTTTTTATATTCCCGTCTCTTTGTTTGTCGTTGATCAGTTGCGCGCAAATTAAGAACACGAAACTCTAAAAAAAATTGTATCTCATAAACATTTCCATTAAGTTAATTCTTAGCTAACCTTCATCATCGCCCTCATTGTTTGGAGATGTTTGTGTACTGAAAACTCGTAATTGCTTAGCAGCATTTGCATTAAGCAAATGACACTCCAACAAACGAGTTAGTAAACCCATGTAACTTTTTAAAATATTTTGGAATTAGTATTTATTTAATCTCTTTTTACTTTACCAGCATGCAATTACGAAAACACTTATCCACCTAACCGCAGTTGTAGCAATGGGCAGGCAAAAAATATCGATATATCAAAATATCGATGTTTAAAAAAAATTGTCAATATATATCGCCGATATTTAACCTGACGTTTACATTGCAAACCATCTGAAGTTTTGGTATACCATGTTTCCACTAGTGCTGGGAAATTATTGATAGACTATCGATATTATCGATAGTCTTAAAATATCGAAAATTTCGATAGGAAAAATATAAATATCGATATTTTTATTATTTTAAAATACAGCTATGAAGACATCTAATGCTATGTTCATACGACGTTATAAACCACTCGTTTCGCTCTTTGAAACTAGTTTGCCAAACATGCTGTTCATACGATTCATTCCTGTTTCATTTTGACATTTTTTTAGTGTTGTTAGTGTGATTTTTTTTTAATAGATAAAAAAAAAAGTAAATAAAACTTAAACATATATTATTTAACACTTTTATTGATTTTATTATGGTATAATTATCACTTTGTTTTATTAAACATTAATTTTTATTTTGTTTTTTTCTTTGTTTTGATTTTATTTGAGAGCTAGTTCAGATAAACTAACGATAAATGTTATCAAAATTGGAGATGATAGTACATTTTTCCTGTTTCGCAGCCCGTTTCAAAATGAAACAACCTGTTTCGCTCACAAAATTTTGTATGGGGAAACAAGTCGTTTCAATCATGTTTGGGGCGCGAAACAGGAATAAGAGAGCGAAACACGAATATTGCTGTCCGTGTGAACATGGTATAACAGCAGCTACCCTACAAGAAATGGATGACCCAAGGTATATTTATAGCAGGTAGTCTCGGAAAGCCAGCTGGTTATTTTTTATTTGCTTGTTTTGCGATACAAACTGTCAAAGTTGTATAGTAAACAAGTTTTTTGATTTATCTTTTGTCTCTTTTCAACCCCTTTGCTGTTTGACAGTTCGTATCATAAAACAACAACAACCACTCTAACATATATGTTAGAGTAGAACAACTGAAAACACCACAAAAATTTGTGAATTGTTTAAATTAAATACTGCAAAATATTTTAATAATTATTAAATTATTAAAATAAATAAAGAAAATCCAAAGGATTTGGGTAAGTAAGTTACAAAAATGCGAAAAAGAAAAACGCGAAGCTGAAGATGCGGAAAAGCCTAAACAAAATTTGGATGAATCCAAAAATACTCATATCCGAAGATCCCAGTTGGCCAGGTGCATATTTGAATGTGTCGAAAATTAACAGAAACGTTAAAATCTATGGATGGACACATCGTTTAAGACGTCAAGGCAAAGGTTTAATTTTTTACTTACATTACGGATTTTTACAATGTTTGGTACACTAAAACCTGTGCCAGAAGGCAAATCGGTAAGTTTCGTTTCGTGAACAATATTGTAGAAACTCATTTATTTGTTTTATGCACCAGGTGGACACGAATTGCATGTAGATTGCTGGGAATTAATTGGTTTGGCTCCTGCTGGCGGTGCTGAAAGTATTCTCAATGAAGAGGCTCATCCCGATGTTCAGTTGGATAATCGTCATATTATGATTAGAGGCGAAAACATTTTTCCGCGTTAATTCTTCCACCTGCAGTGATAGACCAAACTGAAGATCTTTGACAGTGAAACAAAACACGAAACGTGCGTCAGCTGTTTAAACCAGTGTTGCCAAAAAGATAATAGCTAAAAAATTACCCATTACTTTCTTTTTTATTTAAAATATAGAGGAGTTGTGCAAATTAAATCTAAGTTAATTTATTAAAAATAAGTAATTTAAACAAATTTAGTGTGTTATTTTCGAAAAATTTGCTTATTATTGCATTTTTACAATTAAATGCTAAAAAAATTTAATAGTTCGAAAAAGTTAACAACCCTTGGAATATTTTGGTTTACTTTTTCGCGATTCTACTGTATAACAATAAAACAGTCTTTCCAGTTCAAAGTTTTTACAAAAAAAAAAAAAAAAAAATTAAACTTATCAAACATAAAAAAAAACTACACAAATTAGTTTGCATTCATTTAAGGCGAATTCAACAAGGTGAATTCTTTAGAGCAACTGCTCTTAAGTCCAATTTGTCAAAAAAATTCTTGTTTTAAATACAATTACATTACATTACATTACGAAGTTAAAATTTTTTGAAATAAACTCATTTTGTGTGAAACTTTTATTAAAATTGATTACATAGAATGTATACTTCTGTTGTTTTTGTTAGAGTTGTAATTGTTTAATTCGACTCGGTATTCATATGTACTAGATACAATTTTTTTATTGCATTAAATATATACAAATTTTTTTTATAAAGAGATCAACACTAAATAACTAGTAAGGATTCAAAATTAACATTAGTTCAGTATTTATCGTTTTTTTTTTAAATATTTTTAAAAATATATATATTTTTTTAAGAAGTTTAATATTTTGATTTTAAAATTTAATAATAAAACAGTCTTTTACATTTTACATAGTTAAAAAAGAAAACCAAAAACTTAAAAAAAAATTAAACAAATTTCTACATAAATACATACCCCCATTATTAAACAAATTTTCATAAAAAATTCGTTTTATAATTAATATAGGGGATAGTATTTATGTTTGCATTCATTTGTACACGATGATATATTTTCGTAAATTAATTTAATAAATTCTGTTTAGAACTTTTTAAAAAGTGATCAAAAATTTATTATAATTATTTCCAAATTAATAAAGTTAGTGCCGGTTCACACACGTCAAGTTTGACTCGTCAAGTCTTGAGCTTTTAGGAGAGAAGATAAAAGAGGATTCCATATCTTTTCCCCTCTCTCCTAAAAACTCAAGACGACGTGTGTGAACCGGCACTTAATATTTTCATCATTATGGTTATCGCAAAAAAAATTTAAAGAGTTGACAACTCTGAAACAATCGATTTTTACAGCTAGTTCAGATAACCTTGCGATAAAAGTTGGAGAAGGGAGTAATTTTTCGTGCTTCACAAGTAGATTCAATATGAATGTACTTGTTTCGCTCTCAAAATTATGTATGGCGAAGCAGTTGCTTCGTTCATGATTGGGATGTGAAGCATGAATAGAGAGCGAAGCACGTTCCGTGGAAACATGGCAAGAAACATGCTGCGAAACAGGAAAAATGTACTATCATCTCCAATTTTGATAACAGTTATCGTTAGTTCATCTGAACTAGCCCTCAAAAAAAATCAAAACAAAGAAAAAAAACAAAATAAAAATTGATGTTTAATAAAATAAAGTGATAATATTAATAAAAGTATTAAATAATATATTCTTAAGTTTTATTTTCTTTTTTATCTATTTTTAAAAGAACCACACTAACAACACAAAAAATGGTCAAAATTAAACAAGAAGGAATCGTATGAACTGCATGTTTGGCAATCTAGTTTCAGAGAGCGAAACCAGTGGTTTATATCGTCGTATGAACATAGCATTAGTGGAAGTGAACATGCTATTCTTTCCCCTTTCACTGTGTGAATCTGGACATTGCAAAATGGAAAATAAGAATTTTTGGATTGAAGTCATTTATATCGCACACTAAATCACAGTCACAAAATAAAACAAGAGTGCTATATTCTGCCATGCCGAATCTTATATACACTTCACCCAAAAATTCAAATTTTTATACCATTTTTTATGTTTTCTGTACGGGAGGTACCACACCTACTTCTTTAATCCCGCCCACATTTTATGGGTACTGTGTATTGATAACTTAAATGTTAATACATAATTTGTAAACTTTGGCTCTTGCCTCTCTCCAGATATAGAGAAGAAAAGAAATAAAAAAACAAGGGATTTCGAAAAAAATTCGAGGTTGTGGTTTTTTGCTCATATCCATTTTTGGACCGATCTGGCTAAATTTCAATTGTAAAAATTAAAATGAGCATCCGGACATAAATATATACCAACCAAGCCCCCGCCATAGCTGGGGTGCTTCGGAAAACCCATTTCAACAGACAGACGAACAGCCGGATTTGAACTTCCCTTCTTACAAGAATCCAGAATATAGTATATACTTTATACGGTCTAAGATAAATATTGTAGAAATTACAAACAGAATGACAAAGTTATATATACAGGTATGTTCTAGGTTTCGACTCTAATTGAAAACGAAAAATTTTTTAAATCCGCATAATTCATAAATTGGTGTTCTCAAATCCGCATGTTTTTGTGTATTCGAAGTTTTTGTTCGAAAAAACTTTTTTTGGACTAACGAGAAATTTGCTAACTGCAGCATGATAGCAATGTTTAATAGCTTTTTTTAAATCGTGAAAGCTGTAAAGAATCACAGGAAAAAATAGCTTCTATCGCGAACATGGCTAAGATTCGCAAATAATTGCAATCTTTTAAACAAACACTAAAATTTATTTGAAATCGCTAAATTGGTAAAAAAAAACAAAATGTCGGAAAATAACAAAAAAAAAAAAAAAATTGCAAAAATAGCGAAAATTCTCGTAAATTTTTAATATTTCAAACCAGCCATATAATTAATTAAAAGTCCCTGAAACTATAAGGATTGGCAAAAATTAGGTAAAAATTGCTAAATTCGCAAAAATTTGCTAACATCGCACAGTGGTTTCCTTTATATGGAAAAGCGGTCAAAAATCAATATCTCCAAAACTAAAAAAGCTAGGGTCTTCAAAATTTTTCAGCTCATTTCATGCCCGAAGAACTTAAAGTTGGCAAATTTTTAGGAAAAAATATTAACAACTGTAGCCACTGTAACCATTTGAAATTTTAAGGGTAAATTGGCTTATAGATCTGGGGCCTAATTCTGGCAGTCGTGATCGAGTACTTTCTCGATTCGAAAGCAATTTTATTTCAGTCGATACTGAACGAATCGAAATTATTTTTTCAGTATTTTGAAAATCAAATTAATGTTTTACAACACCGAAAAAATAATTCCGATTCGTTCAGTATTGACTGAAATAATTAGATATTAAATTGCTTTCGAATAGAGAAAGTACTCGATTACGACTGCCAGAATTAGGCCCCTGTTTTAAAAATGTTTGAAATAAAGTATTTTAATATGATAATTTGGTTGTTTTAAACAAGTATTGTAAATTTTTATTTCATTTTAATTCATTCGAAATATACACTGAAAAAAAATAAATTAAAAATTTAAATAATGCAATATATGGTATTATTAAGTAATATAAGGTAATAAAGGGGGGTGTGCTGGAAATCGCAAACGCAAAACGCAAGAATTTGGAGGCTGTTTATAATACACTTTTAGTTAAATTTTTATAATTTTTGTTATAAAATTCTGTTTAATAGAGAAATGTTTGTATAATATTTGTCATAAAATTCTTTTATTACAGAAATCTTACTAAAAAACGACTTTTAAAATTCTTGCGTTTTGCGTTTGCGATTTCCAGCACACCCCTGAAAGTAAAATAGTAGCAATATATATCAAATATTAAGCAAATTTAAAACTCCTTGACTTAAACTACTTCTTTTCTTTGTTGGTTAGTTTCGGGCTGCAGAAATAAATGCATCTGAACTTAAAAAGAGGCGATTTAAAAGATCTGTATTTGTAGCTATGCGCGATATTTTTCGTGTTTGTTTTATAACCTTATTTTTCGCTTCAGCTGCTTCCTCCGATAATTCACCTATTGACACTAATGCATGCTTGATTACCTCAGCTCCATGGATAAGAATTTTGTGTACCGATGGAGGGAGGTAGTACCAGGGATACGCCTTCACAAATTTTCTTGCTGTCGCTACAGCATATTCCTCAAACTCTTCGGCATCAATTTGAAATCCAGAATTTATAGCTTGGAGAATTGTGACACATCTTTGCAAAATATCCTTATCGATTCCTGTTATTTTTGATGAAAGGTTTACATTTTGAAAAAATCTCCGCGCTGTGTTGCCATCATTCGAATTTCCGCAACCACCAGCTATTGGCCTATCTACCAAAAGTCCCATTTCGTCCCGAAATCGTTGTTGAATAAATTGTTTTCTCTTCAAAACACATGACTTTTCGTTCTTACTGGTCTTCCATTTTTTTTAGCTCTAATTTGTACGATAAGTGAATGAAGTACTCAAAAAAACGTATGCTGGCATGTAATGGTGACAGTCCGAATTCGTAACGAGCTTCATCTACTTTTTTCTCGAGGCATTTTTCAATGTCATTCATTTCTGTAGGTAAGGCACCACATATGTGACATTTTGCAGAAGAAGTTTCCGTTAGAGCGTTACAAACTTTACCGTCAACCATGGTCAGTTTTATGTCATGCTTTATTTTTAATTTTTGTTTAGTTTTATTTATTTCGGTGGGAGAAAGTGCAAAAATTTTCGATTTAAAATAACGTTCCTCATTATGACACAGTTGCGAAGTTTCTTTTTTAAATTGAAACCTCAACGGCCTGCAATATAAAGTTTAAAACAACAATTTCTTTAAAAAAAATGTTTCCCTCTATTCATAACTGTACATTAAATACCATAAAATTGCAATATGTATAAAGTTTAAAATAACAACAATTAAAAAAAATTAATTTCTCTTTACTCATATTTTTAAAAAGAAATAGTACAAAACAAAATGCGATTCACAATTTTTCGTCGGATGACTGTAAATCACACCCATATGCGAAAATATGCAAAAACCCGCGGCCACAATATTTTTTAATTTAAAGAGGACTAAAAAACCTACAATTGCATAAGGCGTTGTGGGCAGATGAGGGCCATATCACTAAAAGTCTACGTGAAAAAGAAGTTTTTGAAAAACGTGTGTTTTAAAAAGGTCAAAAAAGTATTCTTCAGCGATTTTTTATGGGTTCATATTTTTGCAGATTTTGTTATTTAATTTGGTAGAAAAGAAGTTAAAATTTAATGTTTGTAGGGTTTTTGGAAACTTCTGCCACAATATCGCGAATAACTTTTTGGATAAACTTGTTTTCTTTTATGACTATGCAATCACAATATATGCAATATAAACATACATCCACTTTCAACGGACACAAACAATAAATCTCGCCAAAAAAAAAACAAAATTTGTTAGATTCATAAAATTTAGAGTGTTACCAATAAATTTTGTGCAATAAAGCTTAAAAAAAACAATAACTTTTTTGATTTTTGGCCTATGGGGGAAACCACTGTGCATCGGCATGATAGCAAAGTCTACTATTTATTATAAATCGTTAAAGCTGTAAATAATCAGAAAACTTACTGAAACAAATCGCTTCTATCGCGAACATGGCTAAAATTCGCGAAAAATCGCAAAATTTTAAAAAACAAAAATTAATAGATGTAAGAAAATACATGTTAAATTCAAATTTATAATAATAATAAATAAAATAATAAATATTTAAATGGATTGCAGACTAAAATGCACAATAAAATAAAAAAAAAAAAAAAAAAAAAAAAAAAAAACTAATTTGAGATCGCTAAATCGAATAAAAAAAACAAATTGTGTGAAAATAACATACAAAGTTTGTATATTCAGAAAGATCTATTTTAAAGCTTTAAAATTATACCAATATTGGCCCTATACATTCAGTAATGTAGTGGAAAATCGCATATTTATATGAACATTTTAGATTCCCACAATTTGAAAACTATGCGTTTCCACTTTATACAAGTATTATCTTCTTATTTTTCAATTTTCTATAACCCTAGGTACTTGTTTTTTATTTGTAGCTGCGTCGGTAAACTAAATATAAGCCTTCTTTTTATATGTACTCTTATACTATAATGTACTTATAATTGAAAAATGTTGAGTTCTCTCTTAGAGATGTATAAACTGTTCGACTAATTAAAACTGGACTGCGATTGAAACAATTCATCATTAGACTGTTCCCGTGGTTTTAACGAGCTTATTTAGCAGAACCAAGGAATAAGAGGCAATAGGTTGAAACTCGGCCATTTTGTAAATGACGGCATTAGAAAAAATTTGATGTAGTTTTCATTGTCTGCTGCATAACAGCTGCGTTGTAATCTCTCCAACTCCACCATAACTGTTGTTAGAGATTGAGAACCAAATGGGAAACTCATAGGGCACTGCAGAGCGAACTCAATCTTAGTAGATTTGTAACTTGGCTCTCTGAATCAAATGTCGGTTAGCTAGAAACTTTGAAAAGTTTATTTAGAGTGATCTCGAGGTTCTTTATGTGATCCTTAAAGAGAATAACAGAACCATGTAAAAAGAGATTTAATGCTTTACTTTGTCTTACTACATTACCTTTGCCCGAAGCATTTCGGAAACAAATTGCCTTAGATTTCAGTGTGTTAATTTGTATACACCTATCTCTGAAAACATTGTCGATTAAATTAAGATATTCTAAACCGTGCCCAGTGCTTTCGTAGGTCGAACATATAAGGAAAGTCATAAACCAGGGTATTATATAAAAAGGGGCCAAAATAGCACCTTGCGGGACACCAAAAATATACTACCCAACTCCGATTTAGTATCATTAATTTCAACGAAAAATTTTCTGTTTTTGCAATAGCTCATAAACAGCTTCACAATTACGAATTTACACTGTAGAAAGCTATTTCTACATCAAACGACACAGCGACAGTACATTCTCTATTTCTTAAGTTGCAAATTATGGCCCCTATTACGGTTCCAACTCAACTCAGTTGCGTTGTAATTTCTTAATTTTTGTATTATGGTTTACCACTTTGCTATATTGCGGTTAGGTTAAGAAGGGTTATGCGCCCCAGGGCACACTTCCACTCGGAGATCAATATGGCCCATTATGAATCCCTTCAATTAAAAGAAAAAATAAAAGACAGTAAAGAAAAGAAGTATGAGATGGATAGAAACAAGAAAGATAGAAAGTTAGAAGATTTCGCGTAGAACTATTGCCCTCTCTACAGTCCCATCAACAGAAACAGCCGCACTATTTCCCTGACAAACCCCAGTAGATCAGCCGGACTACATCCAGCGATGCACCCCAGTTCGTCGTGAATCCTATCTCCTAGCCACTTCCGCCTGAGACCCTGCTTCCTGGGACAATGGCACAGTACATGCTCGATCGTCTCCAGCTCCTCTGAATCATCGCACAATCTGCAGAAGTCTGGTATGGCGTTTTCCCATCTGCCCGCAAAAGCCCTGACAGGACAATGCCCCGACAAGAACCCTATAAGTGTTCTAAGACTACCCCTATCCAATCCCAGTGGAACCCTGGTTGCCCCCGCGTCCAATAAAAGGGTCATAGTGCCCTGGACACACTGCTATCCGTTCTGTCCCTCCAGGATCGGTTAACGTCATCACGGAATTTCTCCCGTATCACCCCATAGTAATAACATAGGGGGGCTTAACCCCCTGTCCCTTACCGCTTAGCCCAGATTCGAACCCCCCTCTCGCGAGTTCGTCAGCCACCTCATTTCCATCAACCATGCAGTGTCCAGGTACCCAACACAGCCTTACATTGAATGCCTCCATGAGTCCACCAAGAGCATTCCTACACCGAGCGACCAGGCACGATCGCACCGTATAATTTGCCAATGCCCTAAGCGCCGCCTGACTAACGACGTTAATTGTCTCCACAGATCCACCAACGATGTGCTCCAGTATCACCTCTGTCGCCCTCCAGATCGCTAGGATCTCAGCCTGGAAGACACTGCACTCATCGGGGAGTCTGAATTACCTTTTCACTTCGGTGTCCGCGATATATAGACCGGCACCAGTGCCGGATTCCATCTTGGATCCATCCGTAAATACTGCCCACCCCTCAAACATTCCATTGGATCCACGCCAAATTTTGCACCGAAGTCATTGTCTTATACAAAATTCTCGTGTGATCATCCCGCTAGATCTTACTAAGGAAGACTCGTACAGCCTAAGTAATTTCCTAGCAGCCACACTCCTCACATAATGCTCAATAGGGGACAGATATAGTAGGATGTCCAGCGCGGAGTGCTTCTCTCGCGCCTGTGATGCCAAGAGATGCACTTCTTTGAACCTTGCTGAGCATCTTCCTATAGTTATCCACCCTCAACGCACCCCACCAAACAGCGCATCCATAGGTAAGTATAGGCCTAACCACCGATGTGTAAATCCAGTTTACCATATCCGGCGTCAGACCCCAGTTCTTACCAATGGAGTTCCTGCATGTGTAGTATGCATTGAGTCCCCTTCTCATCCTCTCCTGAGTATTTCTCTTCCAAAACAGTTTGCAGTCCAGAAAGTTACCTAAATACTTTGCTCCGTCCGATAGAGGTAACTCGACGCCATCTAGCACTGGCCCCCTAAATCCCTCTATCCTGTACCTTCTGGTAAATAGCACCAGCTCAGTCTTCACAGGGTTAACACCCAGTCCCCCATCCTTTGCCCATGCCGAGAGTTCGCCTAGCATCACCTGCATAATTTCCCCGATCGTAGACAGAAATTTTCCCCTGACCAGCGGGACTATGTCGTTCGCATAGGCAACAACTTTCCTGCCCATGGAATCAAATGACCTAAGAATCCCGTTGATCGCAAGCAACCACAGTAGAGGTGATGGAACCCCCCTCCTTATCACATGATCCCCCAGGCTCGAGTTTATAATCCTACTGCCAAGCATGCAAACTATCTACTCTACCAGAAAGTCCTCAACTCCCAACTCCAGCAACGAATCTCCAATCGCCTCAATCCTAATGTTATTAAAGGCTCCTTTTATATCCAGAAACGCGGCGAGAGTAAATTCCCTATGCCTCAAACCGTGCTCAAGACAACCCACCACCTCATGTAACGCGCTCTCAACAGATTTACCCTTCAGGTAAGCATGTTGAGCGTATCAATATTACCCCTGAGAAAGAAATCTATTAGCCTCTCAAGAGTCTTCAACAAAAATGAAGACAAACTGATAGGTCTAAAATCCTCCGGTTTCGAGTGGCCCGCTTTACCAGCCTTGGGTATAAAAATTACCCTAACCTCTCTCCGCCCCCTAGGCAGATACCTCCTACTGAGGCACTTCTTGAAAATATTCACCAGCAGAAATGATGCATCGTCCGGAATGTTGCAGAGCATGGCCGGAAAAATGCCATCCGGACCCGGTGATTTATATGTGTCGAAAGCATTGGCCGCCCACGCCAGCTTCTCCCTTGTGACCATTTCCTCGACCCAAGCGGAAGTATAATCCGATGGCATGGACATCACGTCCCATTGATCGTCTTCCATACCTCCGGTTTCCCTGCACCCGGGAAAGTTGTCTCCATAAGTAAGGTTAGGTTCTCAGAGCTAGACTCAGTCCATGAGCCGTCATTCCTTTGGATGTAACCAAGGTCCTTAGGTCCTTGCATAAAATCCGTCGGAATCTTGTTGAACTGCACCCTGTGATTGTTCTAGTCCTCTGGTGCTCTGGTAAGCTTGGCCCTATTAAACAGTCTCCTAACCGTAGACCTTTGAACGTGAAGTTCCCTGGTCCACCATTTGGTCTGTTTACGCCTACTCGGAAATGTAACCGGGCAGGACTGCTCATAGCTTTCCCTTAACAGATGAGTGAACTTGTTCACAACACCCTCCAGATCAGTCGGCAGCAAGTGGCACAAGGCCCTTTGCAACAACCCAATTCGGACTCTTTCCTTAAAGGAGTCTCATTTTGTCCCCCTCGGGTTCATAAATGGAAAATAACAGTTATATTGGAATTTTAAAACAAAAATATATTGATTTTTATAATTTTGATTTTTATATTTTCGATCAAACTTAACAGTAATTTTTTAATTTTTATGTTTTTGAACAAAAATAACTGTTATTTTTTGATTTTTTCGATCAAAAATAACAGTTATTTTTTGATTTTTATTTTTTGGATCAAAAATAACTGTTATTTTTTGATTTTTATTTTTTCGAGCAAAAATAAAAGTTATTCTCTAAATAAATGTACGTGATTTAATAATTTAGATGACTTTAAATTTTTATTTTAGTGTGTAATTATCATAGGAATTCCTTATGCACATTAAAATAATTATTAAAGTCATCTAAATTATTAAAATACGAACATTTATTTAGAGAATAACTTTTATTTTTGATCGAAAAAATAAAAATCAAAAAATAACAGTTACTTTTGTTCAAAAAATAAAAATCAAAAAATAACTGTTATTTTTGATTGAAAAAATAAAAATCAAAAAATAACTGTTATTTTTGTTCAAAAAAAAAAATAAAAATCAAAAAATAACTGTTATTTTTGTTCAAAAAAATCAAAATCAAAAAATAACTGTTTTCATCTAACTTTTATGAAAAAAGGCATAACTGTTACGGTCCCTGGGAGCAACCCCAGGTGGATCAAAATTCAATGTGAAGGTAATACGACTATGGTCTGAAAATGTACATTCCGTTGCCACCCTCCAATCAACAACAAGTTGCTCGTCACGGTTCACTAATGTCAGATCTATCACTGCCTGCCTATCTTTATTTCTGAACGTCGGCGTGTAACCCATATTACCGATAATAAGATTGTTAGTAGTTATAAAATCAAATATTAACTCACCCCTTTTGTTTATGTCTGCGCTCCCCCATTGGCTATGATGAGCATTGGCATCGCAGCCCAATACAAGGATTGCACCCTTCCTCCTTGCATATGCCGTCAGTTCCCACACCTCCGTGCCAGGTGGGTCCAACGCCTCGTACGGCATATACACCGAAGCCAGTGTAAGAGTGCGCTTACCTTTGGCTTCTCCATTTACTACGGGAAAGTTTCCGCACCTGAAAGAATGAGAGATGAGAAAATTCAATTCATTCCTCGCTAGTATACACGTTCTTACCTTGATCTCTTTGGACGGGACAAACAGAGTGTATCCCGCAACCCCTAAACTGCAAACCTTATTTTTATTAATCCAAGGTTCTTGGATTAGGGCTACGTCCGTCCGGGTACTGGTGAGGAAGGTTGTTAGTTCGGCTGAGGCTGCTTCACAATGGTGCAGGTTTATTTGCACCACTAACAACCTCTTTGGTCTTGTCAGTACGGGTGGTGGAATCCATACTGTCACTAAGGACCTAATTGGCAAATCGAAGGCTTGTATGACTTCAAACCTTGCCCCCGGGTTAATGTCGCTGCATTTGTCAATTGTACTCCTTAAGAATTGATGTTACCACAGTTGACAACCTTCACTCCCTTAACCCAGTCCCATGAGACATTTGGAAATCGACCCGGCGATTATTCAATTTGTCAGCAGTATCCTGCACTTCAGGCGTATTGAATCCAACTTGGGCGCCTCGAACATCTCCAAGGTTGCGACTAGGGGCACCCCGCAAGGCGGTGTACTCTCACCATTACTTTGGAATCTGAATATGAATACCCTACTCAGGGCCATGGAAAGGACGTGCTGCAGAACGGTTGCTTATGCGGATGACGTTGCAGTTGTGGCTCTGGGTAAAGATCTCAGACTATTGTCTGAACTAATGGAGTCCGCATTGGACGTCCTAACAAAATGGTGCCAGGGATGTGGACTGGATGTAAATCCTTCCAAAACGGAACTGGTACTTTTCACAAGGAGATACAAAATTCCTGAATTCGATACCCCGAGGATAAAGGGGATCTCGCTGGAACTGTCTGACAGCGCCAAGTATCTTGGGCTAATATTGGACAGCAAACTGAACTGGAGGATGAACACCATTTCCAGGACTAATAAGGCGGCAACTGCATTATATTGCTGCAAAGGGGCCACTGGCCTAAACTGGGGAATTAACCCGAGAAATGTATATTGGCTATACGAATGTGTCATTAAACCCATTCTATTCTACGGGGCACCTGTTTGGTGGCCGGCACTCGAGGTGAAGAGTCATCAAATTAGGTTTGAACGTACAATGAGAATGGTGGCGATAGCGGTAACAGGTGCCATTAGAACAACCCCCTCTAAGGCACTGTTTACGATTTTAAACTGGTTATCACCAGACATTTTGGCGAAAAGTTTAGCTGCGAACGCGGCGGTAACACTAAGGGCCACCGGAGCATGGAGGGATTACAATATCGGACATGCTTATATTCTGAACGAAATTAATTGGAACATGGATGTTGATTATGTCACACCCGAGCCAATCTTTGATCCTGGCTTCACGGTAAGCATTTTGGATAATGTGGTTCACTATGATGACCTACAAATTCCCGCGAACGCGATTTAAATTTTCACGGACGGGTCAAAAACACTGTGTGATGTCGGTTCTGGCATATACTCCGAGCAGCTAAACTGGAGCATTCCTATAAGGCTGCCGGACCACTGCAGTGTCATCCAGGCCGAGATAATGGTCATCTACACAGCCGCGAGACGCATCCGGTACGGTGATATATCTGGAAGGGATATTCACATTATTACCGATAGCAAGGCGGCCATAAGATCCCTGGAGAATGTGTTCATCACATCGAGAATTGTCCGAGAACGCCGGATGTCTCTGGAGGAGATAGCGAGACATTCACTGGCCACCCTTAATTGGGTCCCCGGACACAGGGACATACCGGGGAACTGCATGGCGGATTCGTTGGCGTATGCAAGGTACCACCTTGAATCGAGACGGCTCGACATATAATGTAGGTGTTTCACTCCCAAGGAGTAAGCAACTCATTGCGCACAAGTTTCATATCAATGCCAGTCAGAGGTGGCTCGTTGAAACTACCTGTGGGGAAACCAGGAAAATCTGGCCCATCATAGATGAAAAAAGGACACGGCGGGCATTACAGCTGTCCAGACATCATCTTAGAAACCTGATTGCGGTTATAACCGGCCATTGGCCCATTGGGAGGCACGCCCAGAGGCTGGGGCTCCCTTACAATGACTTATGTAGAAGTTGCGGCGAGCAGGAGGAGGAAGAGTCAACGGAACATCTTCTCTGTAATTGCCCGGCATTCGGAGATCTAAGACTCAAAATGTTCGGTCGAAGAGCCCTTGGGGACAAAACTTGTCTCTCTGATGTTGATGTAAACAGGATCCACTCCTTTACTGAATCGACCGGATGGCTGCGTGGGAGCACTAGCAGCCAGACAACATAGGACCCATGGGAGACGGTGTGACATGGTAACACAACGGGAAATAATTAATGGACCCACGTGAGCTGTGCTTGATCACGGCTGCCAATGGAACCTAACCTAACCCAGTCCGCACCATTGAAGGATACGTCCTCCTCTTTGCCCTTGAATGCTGCCAGCTCGTGGATAAGCCTAGCCTCCACTAACTGCCATAGCTCGACACTGATCCTCCCATCCGGATCATTCCCATCGATGACAGCCACTTGCAGATGACCTTCCAGGCTCGTCGACTTCTTCAATCTTTCGTTCGATGAAGCAGGCTGATCATCCCCAGATCAGATCCTCTTAATGATCTCCTTATTAGAGCCATTAGGAGCTTCAGCTGGGGATGTACCAACCCTCTTCACTGAGCTCGGTGACTTCGGCACGACTAGTTTAGAAGGCTTGTTCCTGCCCGCACCTTTTCCCCTATTGTCCTCCTTACGAGAGCCACTAGTGGAATCGGACGGAGGATTACCAGCCTTCTTCACCGTGTCCGCTGCCTTAGCCACTTTGCTTACCTTCTTGGGTATCGCCCCCTTATCCTACGCAGCTCGTTCCGAAGACATGAGCGCTCTGGCCTTCACTTCATCTTCTTGCTTTCTCCAAGGATAGGGCCAACCAAGCACGGTACTGACAGGGCCGCAAATTCATTCGAATTTAGCGACGCTTTGTCAGTGCCTTCTCAGAAGGTGCCTATCCCTCGCGGAGAACGTTGAAGGATCTCTCTTCGCCATCTTATCCAGATATGTCAGAGAACTCCTTGTTCCGTTTTGCGCCTTCTCCTCCTTCGATCGGCTGGAGTTCTTAATGTCTCGTGGAGGGGCGCTTGGCCCATCCTCCACGGCGTCCTGCCGAACAAGTTGTGGACAATCTTCTCCCGAGTGTCCCCTGGCCTCACAGATGAGAGTGGCAGGCTCTGTAGTCTGACGGTGAGCTGATATATCAATATCAAGCTCCGTGTCAGAGAGCAGTCAGCCCCTCCAACCCTTGAGTAGCCCCGGTTTCACCACAGGAGTCACTCGATAGTCCCAGAAGACTATCCACGTAAAGGTCGGTCAGTACCTGTCTCTCCTGTTCAATTATGTTCTCATGAACAGTCGAGAGGGTACTCCCCACCTCACAGACCGTGACGTCCGACTGACCCTGGTCAATCCCGTCCGTCGTGTCCTTGCTATTTGTTGTTTTAGTTTTCGTTTTTGTTTTAAAAAAGAGGTATTCATTTTGTTCCCACGAGTTTGCTCGTAATAGACGGACCGAACCACGCAGTGACGGCGTGCGTGGACTAGGCAACTAACGTACAACAGCGCTTTGCCCTGACGCTGAGGGGAGCTGTTAACGACTAGTTTCTTTACGCACTAACTAGCCACCCAGGACCTCAGCACTGCTACCAACCACGTTGTCCTTAAAAGTGCATATTGCAGTAACAAAAACATAACAATAAAAATTACAACTGATCACAACCAGGGGCCAAATTATGGCACTCGATATCGATCGAAATTACCATTTAAAATGTATCGTAATTTCGATCGATATCGAATGCGGTAATTTGGCCCTAATTGTCTTAATAACAACTCAACTGAGTGAGTTGAGTTTGAACCGTAAAAGGGGCCTATGTCATAAAAGCTCTGTTTCTTTACTCTACTTTGGGATCCCTCGGGATCCCAATTTGCACGAGAAGCGTTCCCGTACTTTTAATTTGTGTAAATGAGCGGATTTGAGAGAATAAAACTCTTCTTCTTGCACGAAACAGCCCAGACTTTTTCTTCGTGCAAATTGTGTAAATTGTCAAACAGCTGTAAAACATAAACAAATCAATGACATGCAAAGAAAAAAATCATGAACCAAATTTTGGAAAAAGTGTTGTGGAGTAAAATAATGTACTTAAATATAAAGTTTTATGTTGAATCATTAGGAAAACATAATGTTAGTTATTGTAAAAGTGTTTGTTTTGTTAAATTTTTGGTTAAATTAGTTTATTTCTACAGACAAGTTTTTAATCCGAAAATCATTTGGCTTTTTTATGAGAGGATAAATCTAAGCCAATTTCCAAGCTTCGGGGAAAACCCCATTATTCAGACAGTTGTTTACTAAAAATTCTATCGCCACGAACGGTTTGTTTTTAGTCAAATAAATTGGATATGTTGTCAATATCTGCCGATTTTTTGCATTAAGAGACTTAATAATACTGCTCACTTCGGAGGGGTAGTAAAATTTACATATGTACATATATAAAAAACATTAATTGTTTTCAGTGCTTTTCATATAAATTTTATAACACGTTCGTTCAATCACTTGTATTGTGTGTGTTTTGTGCATATTTTAAATTTTTAAGCAAATTTATTATTTTCACTTGCTGCCTAGGACAAATTAACTACTACTTCTTATTGAATAAAATGACTATAAGTATAAGATGCTTGTACCTAATTTAAAAAATTTAGCTTTTGCCATTTCCAAAATATACGGAAATAATTATGGGTTTGGAGGCGCCAATCCTGCGTTGTGTATTAATAACCAAGATGCTTGTACCTCATTTGCAAACTTTTGCTCTTGCGGTTCTTCAGATTTATGGAAAAAAAACAATAAGGGATTTATGAATAAAATAAGTGTCAGTCGTGGTTTTTGCTCATATCTCATCCATTTGTGGACTGATCTGGCTGAATTTCAATAGCCAACAAATCCGGAGCATATGTGACACAAATATACAACAATCGTTTCTAGGGTCTTCGAAAACCACATTTCAACATACACACGGACAGACGTATATAGTTAGATCAACTTTGCTATTCCTGAGGACCCAGAATATATAAATATGCTCAACATACTTTATAAGGTCAAACATACATATTTTAGAAATTACAAACGGAGTGATAAACTTATATATTCCCTTAAACCTTCGGTGAAGGGTATAAAAAATACATTTTAATCAATTTTGAATAATTTTCTACTTTATAGCCCCCTACAAAAGTAATAGTTACGAACCCCTCTAACTGAGAGGACAAAATTACTTTATCTACGTATTAATATTATTTATACATACATACTTTTCTTTATATTTATTATTTACACACTCAAAGATAAGAGAATCTTTGCAAATAAATAAGTGTTTACAGAAAGATCTATTGTATTGCTTGCAAGTCATTTGAAAAAAGTGTCCGGACAATAATATAGACATGTCTTCGAACAGTTGTAACAAAGAAATTAAAAAGCGAGTATTATCTATTCAAAGTCATGTTGTCCATGGTTATGTGGGCAATAAAAGTGCAACATTTCCATTGCAGGTAATAATATTTTAAAGAAAAACATTGGATTGACATTTATATCGATGTATTTTGATAAAAGGTTTTAGGCTTTGAAGTTGATGCAATTAATTCGGTACAATTTTCTAATCATACGGGCTATAAAGTAGTGAAGGGACAAGTGTTGCAAGAAAAAGAACTAGGTAAGTTTTTAACTTCCTTTAAACGTGTTTTCTAATCAGATATATTTATTTGTTTTAATTTAGATGACCTTTTCCAAGGCCTAGAGGGCAATGATCTTTTGAAATGTTACTCACATTTATTAACGGGGTACATTGGAAATGCCTCTTTTTTAAGACAAGTAGCTAAAATTGTCACGAAACTAAGAGCTACTGAACCAGATTTAATATTTGGTGAGCAACATTTAATTAGGGAATTACAAAATATACACACAAAATCTTTTGAAGAGGTCTTCATTATTTTATTTCTTTACAATTTACTTAATAGTTTGTGATCCAGTTATGGGCGACAATGGCGAAATGTATGTACCCAGAGATTTATTACCCATTTATCGAGAAGAAATAATTCCTCTGGCTGATATTGTTACACCTAATCAATATGAAGTTGAACTTTTAACCGAAATGAAAATCACAAGTGAAGCCGATATATGGAATGCAGTGAAATGGTTTCATGATAAAGGTATTGATACCGTTGCTATATCAAGCAGTGATTTGGGTAAACCCGAAGAACTTCGTGCTTTTCTTAGCAAACGTAATGGTTCTCGATATGCTCTGAATATACCAAAACAGGGTTCCAATATCTCTTTCACTGGTACAGGTGATTTATTTGCATCACTCTTTTTGGCTCACAGTTATCAAACTACAAGGTTAGGTTTAGCTCTTGAGCGAACAATTGCATCATTGCAAGCTGTTATAAAAAATACTATAGACACAATGCCAGCGGAAATTCGTGATGGAAAACGCATGGTAACATCATTTGAACGTGAACTTAAACTAATACAAAGTAAAAGAGAATTAGAAAATCCTCAAATAGTTTTACATGCCGAACAAATTAATTAAGGCAATTATGTGAAATGCTTAAATTGTTATTTTTTTTTTTTTTTTTTTGTAGATTAAATTCTTATAACAGTAGTTGTATGTATGTTTGACAATAACAATAGATGCCCCTCTTAACAAGTAATTTTTTTAAGATATAATGCTAAATATACGATTATCTATGTTAATTAAATTGTTATAAAAAGTATGAAAAAATAAAAAAAAATATTAGCCTTATGGTGTTATTAAAACTCGCAAAAATAGTAGTATTTAGTTATTAAGGGATATACTTATCATTCACCCCTATTGTGAATTATTTTTCCTTCGTAATTTTTTCCCTTTTCACGTATTTGCGATCATGAAAAACTCCCACGAATAAAAATTTCTTGAGGTAATTCAAAGTAGAATAATAAGGGCATGTTGTATAAATCGAAATGAAGTGAATTAAAAATGAAACAAATAAAAACAAGTAAGAGTGCTATATTCGGCTGTGCCGAATCTTATATACCCTTCATCATTGTGCGAGCAGAATACAGAGCAACTAGACAAAAACTAAATAAAACTGGTAAATATTTTTTTTAAAATAAGAGACAACCGGTTTTGAACTTCGCTTTTCATAAGGGCCCAGAATATATATACTTTATAGGGTGTAGGATCAATATTGTATATACCTTTTTACCTTCGGTGAAGGGTATAAAAAGAGTAATTTTCGGGAATTCAGAGGTCTAATCACTGCATTCGATACTATCGTATCGAATAAACTATTGAATTTTTTGCATACGATAGACACTGGCGTATCGAATGAAAACTCGATAAATGTAATGTCGAGTTACTCGATGTCGAATGCTATTATTTCAAATTCAATACATTTCATTCGATATCGAGTTTCAAGATACCAAAATAAATAATTTCGATGAATTTTGCTCGATATCATATGCGATGATTAGACCCCAGTATTTCGGTTATAACTCATAAAAATTTCCGACATTTATATCCATAGGACGTATGGCAGCCCTAAAATTTAGGTTTTCATAAAAATTTTGATGTTTTTAGCCCATTTTTGGAGTATTTTGCTCATAAATTACCCATTGTCTAACCGATTTGATAGTTTTATATACCGACGTGTTGAGGAAGAATTTTACCATTTACTTAAGTTATATTTATATATAAACATTTATATAAACTTGTAAATATATATTTTAACAAAGTTAATTATAAAAAGAGTAATTTTTGGGGATTCAGTATTTCGGTTATAACTCAGCAATTTTTTAACCGATTTGGCAGATTTATATACTGACGTGTTGAAGAAGAAGTTTACCATTTACTTAAGTTATAAAGCTTGGACTCGGGGAGATCTATCTTATTTTGGTCATAACTTTTTTGTATCTGAACCGATTTTTCCGAGTTTTTTATAAAATATGTTCTACTAAAATTTTCCGATATTTTGATATATAAGTCATATCCATAGGACATATGGCAGCCCTAAAATTTGGTTTTTATAAAATTTTTAATTTTTTTTGTACGGGAGGTACCACTCCCACTTCTCCAATCCCACATTTTGTAGGATGGTGTGTATTGGCAATCTCAATGTGTGTACCTAATTTGGAAACTTTGGCTCTTTCCGTTCTCAAGATATACAGAAATAAAAAAAATACAACAACAAGGGATTTTTGGAAAAATTTAGAGGTAGTCGTGGTTTTTTGCCATATCTCCGTCATTTTTTGACCGATCTGGCTGAATTTCAATAGCAAACTTAAACGGAGTATATTTGACATAAATATACATCAACCTTGTCCACATCATTTCTGGGGTTTTCGGAAAACCCATTTCAACATACACACGGACAGACGGTCAGACGGACAACCGGATTTGAACTTCGCTTTTCATAAGGACCCAGAATATATATACTTTATAGGGTGTAGGATCAATATTATTCCACAATACAAACGGAATGACAAAGTTATATATACCCTCTTAACTTCGGTAAAGGGTATAAAAATAAGCCTGTAAAGATAGTTCATAAAAATATTCCTTTTTATGTACTTCATATGTATACTTATATTGTAATTTGATTATCATATTTACGTTGTGACACATATAACCTATCCCAGCAAAAAACTTTGGAAGTTGTTCAAGTAGAAGGGATATTTTTATGACTTCTTTAGCACTTAACTACTTGAATGAATTTAAAATGCCTTCCAAAATTCGAATAAATTTTAAATAAGTGAACAAATGAAAAATTACATGCAATGCACTCATTCAACTCTTATGTTGGAATTACAATTTTTCACTATAATTAGGTATTCTTTTAGGATTGAAAGGGGACGAATATTATATACAATTGACTTTAATGATTGAGTTAAATTTTTTTAATATATGGGAAATTCCTGCGTGACGAACGTTACATTCGCACGCGTTTTCTGATTGAAATATAAACATTTTTTGGTCTTTCAAAAAATATAGTTTCAACTTATATATAGTATTTAGTGACATTACTTGGACTGAAATAAATAAATAATATGTACTTACGAATGGTATATATCATAATTTCTTAGCAAGTACTTGTTACGAAATAATTGATCACAAAGTTTTGTGACGCACGCTACAAAAAGTGGAAGTAACTTCAAAGGTTGAAGTGCGTTTTCCTAATTTTGATCGAATTTGGCATGATAAGGTATACAAAATTTAATTCCTAAAAGAAAGATGACTATAAAAGAATTCTAAACGCACTTATTCGCAGCCAAAAAATGCTGTGATTTCTTGACAAATGCACGCTACATAACGCACGTTACAGATTTTCCAGTAGTATTTTATTATTACATTTTATTTATTTTAACAAAACAAATTATATTTTTATGAATTGCATTTCTTAAACTAATTTTTTAACTAATGAATGTCAACTTGTTTTTTAACGAAATTTATATTTTGATAAGTCTGCTGTAAGTGCTATTGTAACCACAAAAATCACCTAAAATAATGCTAAATTCACGTATAACATTAAGAAATCATCATTGAAATACATATTTTTATACCCTTCACCGAAGGTAAAAGGGTATATATAACTTTGTCATTCCGTTTGTAATTTCTACAATATTGATCCTACACCCTATAAAGTAGATATATTCTGGGTCCTTATGAAAAGCGAAGTTCAAATCCGGTTGTCCGTCTGTCCGTCTGTCTGTTGAAATGGGTTTTCCGAAGCCCCCAGATATGATGGGAGCTTCGTTGGGGTATCTTTCTGTCAGGTATTCTTATTATAATTTTGCTATTGAAATTCAGCCAGATCGGTCCACAAATGGCTGAGATATGAGCAAAAAACCACGACTACCTCTAATTTTTCCCAAAAATCCCTTGTGGTTGTTGTATTTTTATTACTTTTTGCTGTATAACTGGGGAACGGCAAAAGCCAAAGTTTCCAAATTAGGTACACACATTTAGGTTGCCAATACACACCATTCTACAAAATGTGGGCGGGATTGGAGAAGTGGGCGTGGTACCTCCCGTACAAAAAAAATTAAAAATTTTATAAAAACCTAAATTTTAAGGCTGCCATATATCCTATGGATATGATTTATATACCAAAATATCGGAAATTTTTAGTAGAACATATTTTATAAAAAACTCGGGAAAATCGGTTCAGATACAAAAAAGTTATGACCAAAATTTTTTTTTTTTTAAATACCCACTTTCGGGAACCATAGATCTCCTGGAGTCCAAGCTTTATAACCAAGGTAAATGGTAAATTTCTTCTTTAACACGTCGGTATATAAATCTGTCAAATCGGTTAAAAAATGGCTGAGTTATCAGCAAAAAACCACGACTACCTCTAATTTTTAAAAAAAATCCCTTGTTGTTGTTGTATTTTTATTACCTTTTGCTGTATATCTGCTGAACGGAAAAAGCCAAATCTTCCAAACTAGGTACACAAAATTAGGTTGCCAATACACACCATCCTACAAAATGTGGGCGGGATTGGAGAAGTGGGCGTGGTACCTCCCGTAGAAAAAATATCAAAAACTTCATAAAAACCTGAATTTGTGCACTGCTATATGACCGATGGTTACACCATATATCAAAAGACCGGAAATCTTTAGTAGAAAATATTTTCTGAAAATTTCGGAAAAATCGGTTCAGATGCAAAAAAGTTATGGCCAAAATAAAATTTTTTTTTATTAAAATATCCATTTTTGGGAATCATAGATCTTCCCGAGTCCAAACTTTTTAAGTCAAGTAAATGGTAAATTTCTTCCTAAGCACGTCGGTATTTAAATCTTTCAAATCGGTTTAAAAATGGCTAAGTTATGATCAAAATAATGCAATCCCAAAAATTATTTTTTTATACCCTTCACCGAAGGTAAAAGGGTATATATAACTTTGTCATTCCGTTTGTAATTTCTACAATATTGATCCTACACCCTATAAAGTAGATATATTCTGGGTCCTTATGAAAAGCGAAGTTCAAATCCGGTTGTCCGTCTGTTCCCCCCCCCCCCTTAACAGTTGTTTACATATACTAGCATAACGCTCAATATGATTTTCGTTATCATCCTTCTATATTATTTCATCTATTTAACCAAATTATTTTAACAAATCGAAACTAGGAATTTTTGTGTTTTTTTGCTACTTAAAAACTCCCCAAAATGATAAAAGAAAACAAACACGCATACTTACATGCCACAAACTATTTTGGTGAATATGTTTCCATATTTCAGTTCTCAACTCAAATAAGTTTTATGGTTTACAACTTTGCTATTGTGGTGAACAAAAGTAATTACAACCCTACACAGTGAACATAAAACGGGCCATATTTCATTTTAATGATATTCAAACAACGTTCCTTCATAGTTTAGTTGTCTAGGGGGTTAAGTTAGAAACTGTGAGTTCTCTGGTTCGAATCTGGTTTTTTTAAAAGAAAATTTTTTTTTTAATTTTTATTTTTTTATGTTCTAAAAACGATTTAAAAAAAATATTTACCAGTTTTCGCTTTTTAAATTTAATTTATAATGGAGTTTAAAGTATTATAATTATGTAGGTATACATATGTAAAAATTATTTAGTTTTTGTCTAGTTGCTCTGTATTCTGCTCCCACAATGGTGAAGGGTATATAAGATTCGGCACAGCCGAATATAGCACTCTTACTTGTTTAATATAAAAATGAAATTATACATTTAGTCTAATTTCCCGGACTTTTTCTATTCCCGGGAAACGAAACAAGAAAAATTTTATCCCCGGGAATCCCGGAATTCTTTGAATAAACCAATGATTTTATTAAATGAGTTCAAGACAAAAGTTTTAACTTTTTTAAAAGAATATACACGGGTAATTCCATGTCAAAACGACCAAGAGTGGGACACGACCCACAGTGCTTTGTCCCCATATAACGAAGGGACATAAATAGAAGGAGTTGTCAGAAATTTTTGAAATTTGGTACACTAGCATAAAATAGCTTAGTTAAGAAAAATATGAATTTTTGGACAAATCGGTCCAAGGACACGCCTACCTCCCATGTGTCCTGAAATAGAAAAATGTAATTTTAGCTTCAATAATGCCCACAAAACTACAAAGAATGGTCATACTGATACACACACTACTAGCAACGTGTGTGTAAATTTTCATTTCAATCTGAACAAGGACTCAAGGTCCTGCCATATATCCTTTTTCTTAAAAATGCTATAACACTTACAAAAATTGTCTGATTGTAATAAAATTTGGTATGAAAATTGATATTTGTTAGATATATATGTATGCCAAATTTTGGTAGAATCGGATTAATAATGTGAAAATACAAAAACATCATTTAATGAAAAATGAGTTAAAAACGCTTAAAATGCTCTTGCAAAAATAACAAGTAAGAAAGTATAATCGAACAAACCGGACCATGTGATTCCCTATAGCATAGTATTTAAAAACAAATTTCCTAGAGTGTAATCAAATTTCAAAGAGTGAAATCCATTTGGGCAATCATGGACCCGCCAGAACAAAATTATGTTATGAGGCTAAGATTCGTTTAAAAGTTCTTACTGCCGAATATTATTTAGATATCTTCATCTACATACATGAGTTTTTTGGATGAGGGTTTATATGGAACCTATGGTTTAATTTGGAACTACCTGGACAACATTTTGTCATGACATAGTAGCTATAGTAAAAGTCATTGTCGCCAATTTGTATGTAAATACTAATATTTTTAGTGATTCTGAGCCGATACTACGAATTATTTGGAATTATTTCTTATTATATTCCTAATTAATTTTCTTTAAACTAATTTATTTATTACATTTACATACATATGGTCATTTTTTTAATTAGAATAAATCATCTTCAGTACTGGATTCTTCCAAAAAAATATTGCCGCTCAACGAAACCTTTGTTTCGTCATCTTTAGCTGGTTCATCAACATTTTCTCTCAGTATATATTTCTCAATTTCTTCAAAAAATATATTTTTTTTAGTCTTTGGATTCCTTTTTGAAGATAACAACGGATCTAAGGAAAGTATTAAATGAGTCATTAAATCTTTATGAGTGTCGTCGTGGGACAGTCTGGTTTTTCTCACGATTTTGTGGTTGGCTTCCAATGCTTCTTCGGACAAGCACCCTGAAATTTATTTTAGTTATTAGTTACGTTTCATTATAATTATATAAAACCACTTTAATACCTTAATATTTCTTATTATGTTCCTAGTTTATTTTTTTAAACTAATTCAATCTATGAAAATTTGAGCAAAAATCACGAAAATAGTATTTTTTTAAATACATTTTTTTTTCAAGTTGTGGTAAAATTTTTTCAATTTTTTTTCTTGTAATTATTAGAAAACAGTCTAAATATTCGAAATCAGAAAAAAACCCATAGACCATATTTTTCTTTTTTTTTTAATATTCCATCAAAGTTAAGAAATTTTTAGAGCTTAACTATATAATAAGCATTTTTCAAACCATTAAAAAATATGTATAGGAGCATAATTCCAGTAAAAATTTTTTATAGATGGTTTAGAATATAGTAAGGTGTTACAGAAAAAAATTTGAATCTCGTAATCCAGAAAATGAATTTTTTACAATTATTTTCTTGAAACAATAAAAAACCAAGGGCATTTGTGATTTCAGCGCCCTCTTATGCCGTAAAATGCAGACAAACACAAAAAATGTTTTATACATATTTTGATTTTTATTGAATGGTATAAGTTTGAATTAATATTTCACAGTATTTGTAGTTAATTGTCTTTTAAACTCCTGAAAACTATCAAAATTTGATGAAAAATCATGAAAATAGCCATTTAAAAAAAATTTTTTTTTTTCAAGTTGTGGTAAAATTTTTATAATTTTTTTTCTTGTAGTTATTAGAATACAGTCTAAATATTCGAAATCAGAAAAAAACCCATAGACCATATTTTTCTTTTTTTTTTAATATTCCATCAAAGTTAAGAAATTTTTAGAGCTTAAGTAAATAATAAGCATTTTTCAAACCAATAAAAAAACACTTATGAGAAAATAAATCAATAAAAATTTTTTACAGTTAGTTCTAAATATAGTAAACTACTACAGAAAAAAATTTCAATCTCGTGCTATAAAAAACAACAGTTTTCCTAAAGCATGTAAAACTCAAGTAGTTGTTTGGTCATTTTTAATATAAATTCTCAAACTTTGGCGCCCTCTAGCGCCGCCAAAAAGAGTTAAATCTTAAAAATTCTTCAAAATTCATTTTAATTATTTTGTTATCTATCGATCTGTACATTTTTAAGCACAATATAAGACTTGTTTTTTTTTTTTGATTTATGTCTATGGGCCAAAGCACTGTGCGACCCCTTCCGATTTTAATAAAATTTGGTGAGAAGGTTCCTTTTATCTTATTAGGAACATATATGAATATTGCGGCTTAATAAAATTCTTTAATTTGGCTCCTGCAGCGCGTAGGATGCTCCTAGATGGGTCAAATGTATGACCAGCCCCACTTTATTTTTTATTGCCGAATTTCGGTTTTTTTAGTTATTTCAATGAACTAAACCGTTTTTGAGTTACGCGAATATATGCTGTGCAACCTCTTGCATTTTCGAAATAACGATATATCTTGAAAACAAGAGCTAACCTAAAAAAACGGTTAGCACCACTGGATTCTGCGTCCCCAATTAGGGTAAAATGCCAGGTGCGCGGCTGGTTTGTTGTTTGCAACTAGCACAGTGTACTTATTGCACAAAATTACAATATTAAAATTCTATTTTAATAGTATTTTTTTAAGGGTTGCGAAAGGAAAAAAATCATATCTTAAAAAAGAAAAAAAACACCTCCTTCAAAGTTTCAGGATTTTTAAAGAACAGTTTGAGGTATTATACAAAAAAAAATCAGCCAAATAAAAAACTAGGTTTTTGAGTTAGTCCGTTTTTAAAATTTAACATTTTGCAGATATTTACATTACATTTTTCAAAAAAAAATTTTTTTTTCAATTTATGGTATTCTCTTTAAAATGACATCAAAATCATCTTCGTATGTCAAGTAGTTTTCGAGATATTGAAGAAATAAGCTCAACACTTTCGGCTAATTCCCCGAAAATATGACATTTTGAATTTGACATAACTTTCGAAAAACAAATTTAAAAATTTTTTTTTCGTTCATATATGTTCCTAATAAGATAAAAGGAACCTTCTCACCAAATTTTATTAAAATCGGAAGGGGTCGTGTCCCACTCTTGGTCGTTTTGACATGGAATTACCCACACATATACAACAGTCTAAAAAAATTAGCTTTATTAATTCCACAGAAAACCTAAACAAAACCAAATAAATTGTTACATTCATATGTACATACATATACATATGTATGTATGTATATATTTTTTTTTGGGGGGGTGGGGGGTTACGAATTGTTAAAACTTATTAATATTTAGTAGTTATTATTCATAGCAAATTGTTCAAATTAATGTTATTTTAAGCCAAAAATTTAAGTATTATTAAAGCACTTAAAAGCTCATCAGAGATTCTATTTCTAATCCTTGTTGAAATGTATAATATCTGCTACCGAAAACGTGCTCTCTCTTTCTACAGACGTTGGTTCTATAGTAAGAAGCGCATTATACAAAGATTATAAATTTGTTAGCCTGTTACCCGTGACTTCATAGTGTTTAAATTCTTTTTTTAAGATATTTTCAGGCTTTTGTATTTTTTTACATTAATTTTTTAGAATTTGTAGATGGTTTATCATCTGGTGTTGGTGATGGTGTATCGTCAGTTTTGCCAATTTAGCCATTTAGTGGCTAGATTTAGCCATTTTTCACCCTGTTTAGCCATTAAAAAATGAGTTTAGCCATTAGCCATTTTTTTTAGCCATTTTTCAACTTGTTTAGCCATAAAATTTTTTTGCCGTTTTTCTTTTAAAAGAATAATTTTTATTTTATTATAAAAATTTATAAAAGTAAAATAAACATTTTGAACAATTAAAATGCCTTTTATTTAAATCACAACTTTTACAAATGTTGAAAATCGCTATAAACTATGACGCTGAAACATCTTTCAAAATAAAGGAACAGTATTCCAATATTAAATTTATAAAATCGTTCAAAACAAACATCGCGGTTTCTTTCTGGTTGCAAGTATTTCAATAAAGGGATGCAGGCGGTAACAGAATTGTTTTAGAAATTTCAGAATTGACTATAAAGTTGCTCTCACTTCTATGGTCTAATGCTGAAGTAGAGAGGGTGTTTAGCCAAGTAAACATCGTTAAAAGTAATTTGAGAAATAGGTTACATTAAGCAACCGTTAATTCGATTTTATCAATTAGGTAAATATTTTTACCATAACAATACAATATTTATACCACCACCACAATAGTGGAGAGGCTACTATGCGTTTGTGCTGATGTTTGTAACACCTTAAAATATTGGTTCTTAGCCCACCTTTACGTATACAGAATCACTTTCTGAGTAGAATTAACCTTGTGCGCAAAGTACAGGTCGCAATTTAGGGATTATTTGATAAAATTCGGTACAAAGGTTCTAATGTGGTGTAGAGTATCATAAAGTCGGGTTTAACCGGCTATACTTTCTTACTTGTTTTTTATTGTAGATCTGGACTCAAAAGGTTGGGTTATGATTATTTGAAACTAATGAGTGGTTCCTATGAGATGAACAATAACGACATCGAATTTTTCAATGATTTAATTTTAATATTAATTTACGTACCTTTTATTTAACAAATTGATCTTAACTCACAATTTCATCGTTAACAACTTTAAATGAATTATTTCTGTTTTGTTATTGAATTTTAATGTGTTTTTATTTAAAAAAGCTTTTAGCCATTTTTTGGCGTAAATTTAGTCATTTTTGGTCACCAAGTTTTGGCAACACTGTGTATCGTGTACATTTTCATTTTCTACTTCAAGAAGCTTTTTAGAAATTTCATCAGCAATTACCAAAAGACCTATAGTTTATTGGCGTAGGAAAAATGGTTCGATTTGTAGTAATTTTCGTAAAGAATATATTTTTATTGCTCGTTTTTGATTTTAACGATGCTAACAAATTGAAATATCAAAAAATTTAATTTGAAATTCCCGAAAATTCCCGGAAAAAATTTCCCGGGATTAATTTAAAAAAAGTGTCCCGGGATTCTCGGGAATTCTTTCCCGCGTAGAAACTCTAATCTAGTCTTATATTCCATTAAAAAAAAATTCATTTGAAAAATTTTTGGTTGGTGGACTGTTTCTGGGATTTGCCCATATACATATGTGAATACATTTAATTTTAATATGTATTTAAATTTGATATATTGCGTATATCAAGCCCTATTCAATAGGTCTGCTTACCTCTACAATACAAAAAAACAACAGGCATGTTGTTTGTGTAAAATTTACCCGCCGCTGTCAAAATTTTACTGCTACATAGGGAAAACAAAATAAAAAATGTAATTTATAATACACTAGCTTAACCCGGTGCGCTTCGCTACACTGCTTTAACCACTTCTTGAGTTGAGAGATATTTAATATATGCATCCTATGGAAGGCTTTTCCCCCCTGCGCCTTCCCGCTTTATTTTTATTTTCAAAAATGTAGTAATACCATAGAAGTGACTTCTACTAAGTTTGAACATTCTTACTATAACAGTTCTTAAGATATGCGATATTAAACATTGGCGTCCTATGGGGGTAACATTTTCCCGCTGCTATTTTATTTCAATTTTGGGGTTCAGAAGATACTACAAAAAGTTCAACAAAATGAGTGCAGCGGCTCTAAATTATATTTCTATCTATGAGGGGTACTGCTCCTCCTCTGTCTAGCCCGCCCATTTCTATATTGAAATCGAAAGTGAAGTTTGCCATAATAGTATCTAGCTTTAACCACGTTTGAAGACTCTCCCTTTAATAGTTCTTCATTTGAGCTATATTTAATATATGCATCATATGGGAGGTATTTCCCCCCTGCGCCTGACCGCTTTATTTTTATTTTCAATAGTGTATTATACCATAAGAGTGACTTCTACAAAGATTGAACATTCTCACTATAACAGTTCTCAAGATATGCGATATTAAACATTGGCATCCAATGGGGGGTACCAATTCCCCTGTCCCTATCGAAAAAATAAGTAGCCTATTTTATTTTTAGGGCTCACGTGATGCTACTGTAAAAATCGGTTCAGTAGTTTAGGAGTCTATAAGCCAACATACAAACAAACAAACATACAAAAATTTTTCATTTTTATATACATATATAGATTCCCATAATTCATATAAAAATGAATATCAACCACCAATGAAAATACGTATTAAAATCATGTAAGATTCATTGCTTTTCATTCACACTCATTTCAGTTAATATTCCAGATCAATGAAAACTCCGATCTAATCACTGAGCTTTCATTGGTTCTAAGCAATATTTTTAATGACGAGCCGTTTACCTAAATGTGAACCCATGCTCGCCAATTACATGCTTATGTTAAAATCATGAATCTTTCACCTAAAAAGAACCAGTGCATTATCCGCGGAACCCATGCATTTACTACTTCTTTTGCATGTCTTTTTTCGTTGGGATGTAATAAATGGACTTTTTTCTCAAAAATTAAACAACTTGTAGTACTTAATTTTGAGAAATGTTTTTAAACTTTGTGGATTAAAAAAATATGCAAAATATTTATGACTCTCACTGTATCTAAAGAACGGTTAGAGAAAAAGGATCCAAATTTGGTATAGATTTCTGTATATCTAGCGAACGGCAAAAGCCAAAGTTTCCAAATTATGTTCAAACATCTAGGTTCTCAATACACAGCATCCGACAAAATGTGGAAGTGAGAGTAGCAGAAAATAGATTTATTTATATACATATAAGTCTACTTTCACACGTTTCATCTTTTGATGCTCAAATTTTTTTCAATTCCCTTTAAAACATGAAAATATAATCACACGCAGAAATCGGTTTCAACTTTTTTTTGTTGCTTATGCGTTAATATTCGTATATTTTTGACATTTCATTTTATTTAGAAAATTTTGCGCTGAAATCATTTGAAAGTGGTGAAAATTATTATTTTTTTTTTTTACAAATTTGCTTTGTTAAATAAATGTACAATAAATAAAGAAATTTTTAAGACATAAATGAAGAAACCTTCAATCAAATACATATGTACATACATAAATAAATTGTGAAAAACATGGAAATGAAAGAAAAAAACAACGGTAATTTATATAACTTTCAGTTCTTATTGCATCAAGGTGTATATAAGATTCGGCATAGCCGCGTATTTCACTCTTGTTAACGCTAGTTTTGAAATAGGTACAATTACAAAGTATTATATTGTGTTATATTAGTTGTATTTCTTATAATTTTGTTAATGTTACAATTATAAAATTTTAGCAAATACGACCAATATGACACGTTGTAACACAAAAAAAAAACACTTGTTAATTTTTTCTTTACTTAAAGAAAATTATTATTTTGTGTTTTTTTATTAAAATTAATATTTTTTGCTTCATTTGATGTATATTAATACACTTTTGTTTTAAATTTTTTGAAAAGTATTTGCAAAATATTCTCTTGAAATTGTCGAATACGAATATCATGAAATAAGCTAATTTTCGGCAACACAAACATGTAATCTTAATACATGTGTATCACAGTTTTGCAAAAGGAAATTTTTTTTAAAATGTGTGTTTTTCTTCAAATACTCAATCAAAATGTTGTTCTTCAACCTCCTAAAATTATTTGTGAAGTTCCATGTCAAATCGACCAAGAGTGGGACACGATTTTAATGAAATTTGGTGAGAAGGTTCCTTTTATCGTACAAAGAACATATCGCTCATTTGCTGCAAGACCGGCATAACTCAAAAAATGAAATTTTGGAGTTAGAGATGCAGAATTGTTCGCTTTGTTTTTCTTTATATTGTGTATTAAATTCATCTTTATATCTTTTATACTTTCCCAGTTTGAAGAGAATGTGTCTTCTTTTTTTTTAAGTAGTTAGAGCAAATCAAAAACTTAAATGCGTTTATCTCGAAGCGGATTTTTTTGAGCTATGTCGGTCTTGCAGCAAATGAGCGATATATGAACGAAAAAAATTTTAAAATTTTGTTTTCTAAAGTTATGTCATATTCAACATGTCATAATTTCGCAGAACTAGCCGAATGTGTTAAATTTAATAATCGTTTATGAATACGGGGGTAATTCTTTAATATCTCGAAAACTTCTTTACATACGAAGATGATTTTAATGTCATTTAAAAAAGAAAAAAATAATCTTAAAATAGAATTTTAATATTGTAATTTTGAGCAATAAGTACAGTTGCAAAAAAACAGACAAGCCGGGTTCCTGGCATTAAAACCTAATTGGGGCTACTCAAGTAATATCGTCGGTTGATTATTTAATTGTCGTATGTGGATACAAATTACATACGACATACGACAATTAAATAATCAACCGACGATATGACAAACTGTGATAGTGTGAATATAATGTGTCTCGAAAATGAAAAGTATTATGAAAAAAGTTTGACATCCCATACGACATTATTTTTGAAAAATTTCTAAACAATAATACTTTTCATTGGATCAGGGTTGCATTTTATTTCATTTGTGAGTGTTTATGCTTTGTGTGATGGTGTGAACACCAACTGTCATGTTAAATTAGATGACAGTCGCAACAAAACTCATTAGATATCTGTCCCACAAAGTATTATGGAATACGTAAGACTTGTGAGATAGGAATTAGCGTAGGGAATTAAAAAAAATATATTCGCGTAACTTAAAAACGGTTCAGTTTATTGAAATGGCTTAAAAAAAATGAAATTCCGCAATAAGTAATAAAGTGGGGTTGGTCATACATTTGACCCATCTAGGAGCATCCTACGCGCTGTACCACACAAATATGTGACAGCGCATAGAGAAAAAAAACATTCGAAATGTAGCTGATCCCCCAATTGTAGTGAAATTAAATTCGCCATATGAGAAAAACTACCTGATTAAGACGGTATCGGCTTTTCGCCGTAAATATAAAACACCTCTTCGTCTAAATCACGCTGGGTTTCAAAGCGATTATGAAAACCTTACTCCGCATAATTATGACATTTTAAAAACAGCCCTTAAATTGAAAAAAGATAATGTACTGATAGCTGCTTATACTGTACGTGGTATAGTGTATGTTAAAAAACATGATAGGGAAAATCCACTTCCCATAGAGATGCCAGATCAGCTTAACCAGTTTTTCCAACAGCTTTGATTGCCCTTAAAACATTACTGTTTTTTATAATTTTTAATATATTTAATTTCTATATAACTTATTATTACACTTTTAGGTTAGGTTAGGTTAGGTTAAATGGGTAGCCGTCACGAAGACGACTCACTTGGGTCCTTATAGCGGTCCCTTTGTGATACCCCTAGCCAGTGACAAGGGCCAGCCAGTATCCACCAGACTATTCCCCAGAGGTCACCGCAGTCTCGAACCACCCCGATTCCCTGCAGAACAGGGAGATCGATTTCAGTCCCGCATTGGACAAATCGTCCAGACATGGCAATTCCGGTCTCCCAAAATGCCTCAACCTAACGCCCGCCAGACCGGGGCATTGACAGAGGAAGTGAAACACCGTCTCCTCCTCCTCCTCATCATGACAACTCCTGCAGTAGTCATTATACTCAAGACCCATCCTCCTAGCATGAGTCCCTATCACCCAGTGACCCGTGATAACCGATATCACTGTCCTTATCCGGTCCCTGCCGAGACCGAGTAGTACGCGCGTTTTCGCCGCGTCATAGCCAGGCCATAGAGTCCTGGCCATCAAACAGGTATGCTCGCCCTGCCATCTCCCCTGAGCCCTTCTGTACGACTCCCGTCTGATGAGAGTCCTGCAGCGGGCCATTGAAGTGCCAATTAGGCCGTCGACGAACATGTCGTCCAAGAGACAGCCTTGTTTGGCCAGACGCTGTCCATGTCAGCGTTACACTGGAATGTTTCGCGATCTCATTTAGAGACATCCGGCATTCCACTGTCAACATAGATGTCGTAAAGCCACCAGCCAGAGCTGCAATGGCAGCCTTGCTGTCCGTAAATATACATATATCCCTCGATATACGATAGTACTTCAGCCAGTTTGCCGCCCGCTTTATGGCAGAGATTTCCGCCTGCAGCACACTACTGCCATCTGGCAGCCTAAAAGAGACCCTGATGTCCAATTCTTCGATGAAGAAACCTCCCGTGATCCCGTGATCATCAGCGCAGCCAACCTATATACTTTCTCAAGCATCCTACAGTACCGTCCCCTTTCCACGGCAGGCCACCACACTATGACCCCATAGAAGAGAATCGGTTTTACCACCGCTTCAAAGATCCATTCGACACCCCTGGGGCCCAGGCCCCAGCTCCTGCCTAAGGATCTCTTGCAGGTATATAAGGCCACAATAGCCCTATCAACCCTCGTCCGAACGTTGAGTTCCCATGATAGTTTGCTATCGAAAATTACGCCCAAATATTTGGCACTGTTCGAGAGCCTCAGCTCCGTGCCGTTTAGCCTAGGAAGCCTAAAGTTGCCAACCTTGTACTTCCTGGTAAAGAGTACCAACTCAGTTTTCTGTGGATTGACACCAAGTCCACAGGAAATGCTCCAAGAGCTTAGAACCTGCAATGCAGATTCCATACAATGGGACAGTGTGTCCAGGTGTTTACCCGCGACCGCCACCGCAACGTCATCCGCATACGCGACGGTTTTTATCCCTAATCTATCGAACCGACCCAGCAAAGTGTTCACCGTCAGGTTCCACAGTAGAGGGGACAGAACCCCACCTTGCGGGGTGCCCCTGTGCACAAATCTGCAAACATTAGTAGCACCCATTGTGGATTCAATGATCCTATTATCGAGTAGATTACCAATAAATCTACAAATTACATCGTCAACCCCAACCTCCCTCATCGACTCCAAGATGGAGTTGGGTTTGACATTATTGAAAGCTCCCTCAATGTCCAGAAAGGCCACAAGTGAGTATTCCCGAAATTCAAGGGATTTCTCAATGTAGCCGACCAGTGAGTGGAGCGCCGTCTCTACAGACTTGCCCTTGGTGTAGGCATGCTGCGATGAAGAGAGCAAATGTCTAGGAATAGACATCCTCAGATGAATATCAATGACCCTTTCAAGGGTCTTGAGAAGAAATGACGACAGGCTAATTGGCCTGTAGTCCTTAGGTCTGGTGTGGGATGCTTTACCTCCCTTTGGGATGAAAACAACCCTACATCTAGTCCATCGGATGGGAACGTACGATAATCTAATACATTCCGTATAAATAGCGGACAGCCAAGGAACCAGAAGCCCCGCGTTCTTTTGAAGGTCGGCCGGAATAATACCGTCCGGACCAGGAGCCTTAAAGGAGTCGAAGCTCCTTATCGCCCAATTGAGCCTATCATAGCACAGAGAAATGGACACGGGTCCAGGCTCTGATAGGCAGTTGATCTTCCGTGGTGTTGGAAGGGAATTGCCAGGAAAGTGCGTGTCAATTAACACCTCCAGCGTCTCCTGACTATTCGTAGTCCAGCTACCATCAGCTTTCTGAATGTAGCTAGGGACAGTCGGGCAAGAAGCCATTATTTTGCGCAACCGGTTTGTCTCAGAGGAGCCTTCCACGCCGCTGCAGAAGTTCCTCCAGGCATTCCGTTTCGCCGATCTAACCAAATTCTTGAACCTATTCAATGCCGACTTATAATCCGCCCAGTTTCCCAGTCGTTTAGCCATATTGAATAACCTACGACAGTCTCTGCGAGACTGTGCAATCTCAGGGCTCCACCATGGTGGCTTGCCCCCCTTTTTCCTAACCACTGGCCTACAGGCCAGTGCCGTTGCCTGACGCAGTGCCCCCGATAGGAATTCCACTGCCATTTCAGTCTCCGTAATGCCACTAATGACAGGGACTGAGCCCAGAGAATCAGCGAGTAGACTAGCCTGATAGTCCCACCTCGTTCTCCTCCTATTCACAAAAGTACACACCCCCAAGGGGGGTGGACCTAATTGAAACTCAACATACCTGTGGTCCGAAAAAGAACAGTCATTTGAGACCGCCCAGTTACTTATTAAGTCGGAGTGTTCCGAGCTGACCAATGTCACATCAAGAACCTCCTGCCTATTAGCTACAATGAACGTAGGTTCCGCGCCTATGTTTGCTATTTCCAAATTACTGCTACAGATAAAAGAAAATAGCGACTCACCTCTAGAGTTGGTGTTGGAGCTGCCCCACGTGATGTGGTGCGCATTAGCGTCAGCACAGATAACCACCGGGGTACCCATGGAGCCGGCTTTGGCTACCAAGCCACGAACAAGCCCATTAGGTGGCTCATTGTCCTGGTCATGCGCCATATAGCCCGAGACGATCCAGATCGGCATGTCGCCCATCTCTAGGGCCGCTGAAGTTGTGTCTTCATCACTGAAATCAGAAAGAATGAAGATATCCAGCGTGTTTTTAGCCAAAATACAAGATCTAATTTTACCTGTTGCTTTGGCATATAGGAGCTTATAGCCCTTGAGGTTTAATCCGCAAACCCGATCCTTGTGGATCCATGGCTCTTGGATCATTATTAGCTCCTCCTATCTCTCTACCACCCGGAGGAGCAGTGCAGCGGATGCTGCCTTAGAGTGGTGAAGGTTTATCTGTGTCACCTTCACCATGTCCAGTATTAACGACCGTGACATTGGCGTCCTCCTGATCTGATTCCAGGAGGGCGTCCTCATCAGCCAATTCACCCATGCGTTCAAAGAGGTCACCCAGCATGTCAGAGACGGACGGGGTGTCTTCTTTGTCACATGAATGAACGGAAGCGTCATTCGTGCAGTCCGCAGACTGCGTAGGCTCCACAACCTTCGGAGCGGGATCGCCCTTGTCATCACCTCGGTAGACACGGAGCAAGATGGTACTGAAACCATAGTAAATCTTGCCCTGTTTCTCCCTCAGTGGCTTCAAGGAGTCCTGATTCAGGACTACGATCGCCGTTCTTGAGGATCCTTCAGCTGCTGAAACCTTGACAACTTTCCAGTTATGAGTGGGAAGTTGGGGGTTGCAGCACTGAATAATCTTCAAGATTTCCTCCGGTGCAGAGGGTTCCGCTGGGATGGTGACGATGGATCTAGGTCTCCGTGGTATCTCACTCACCAAAACCACGTCGAGCCTAGCACCTTCCCATATTTCGCCAATCGCTCCAATGGCAAGCTTCAGCAGAAGTGCAGAGCGCTCGTCCACACACGCCATCAGCTTAACGTGACCCTGGTACCAGCCAGCATCGTCGCATTGCGGGGGTGCTCCTGGATTCTCACTTAGGATCTTCCAAAAGACACCCATCATTTGCTGCTGCACCAAGTCCCACCTAGAGTGGGAGATGGATCCATCAGCAGCACTTGTCTATAATAGCCCTAACAAGATGGTCTTTCGCCACCTCGCTGTAGGACCTATTAGTCGACTTTGGTGCGTACTTGGGACGTTTTGTCCCTGGTTGCTGTCTAACGGCTGTCGCTTCTTCCTCCGAACGTTGCCGTTTAGGCATTGCCTTTGCAGGGGCAGGAGGTGAAACGCTTTGAAGCCCAGCAGTAAGGGCCTTAGCCCATGCCAATGAAGCTTCCTGTTCTGCAGAAAGCTCATTGGCATCTTTGGAGCCGAATAGCTCGATAACACGCAAGGCAGCACGCCTTGAGTTAGATGCCCTCTTGGAAGGATTTTTATGCCGAGGTGTCTTCTTAGTGACGCCGGACTTGGCGGGGGGAGGTACAGAAGTGGGACAGGATGTAATCATCTCCGTCCCTCTTTGCACAATAGGCATATGGGAGGCTGCTTTGTTGGACGACTTTGTCATTTCCAACTTTGCAGTACCCGAAGCATGGGCTTTATCCGCTCTGGCGGAAAGGGCTGATGCGGCTTTTGATGTACTTGGCGCGAAAGACAGAGGTACATCGCCGCTGTTAGGTGTCGAGGCTGATACAGCCACCGACGGGATCGTCTTCGTCTCATTGTCCTTATCATTGGTCCTGTTCGTGTCCTGTTCCGTGCCATTGTTAGTTTGTTGTTTGTTTTGTTTTTGATTTGTTTTAAAAAGAGTTGTCATTTTGTTTTTGGTCCCACGAGTGTAGGGGATCTGGAGGTCCGCCACGTCATAGCCCCCGATAACGCGGTAAGGGCGTAGTCTATTTGCTGAGGTGCCCAGGTATCAGCAAAGCTCCGTGATAATACAGTCGGTAACCCCTGACTGCAAACCAACCGATAGGCACGGGTCGCATAACACCTCGGTTTAGGGGATGGATAACCTTTCGTTGCCAAGGCCTTTAAGTTCACTGCCCTCATCTCGGGAATCACCAGATGCTGGCAAAATGCCCGGATCAAGACACGAACCACAGCCAAGACGTAAGCCACCACATCGCTTCAAGATTGTTATCCATAATAGTTATTACACTTTGATAAACAGTGTTTTTATGGTTTCTTCAATACTTTTTTATTACTATTTTGTTAATCATTATCAGGCATGTTCTGAAAATCACTTTTTCGTAAAGTGATTTGAAATCACTAAAAAGGTGTTCTGCCCACAAACATTTTTGAAATCTCGTGATTTAAAACCGGTTAGCTAACAGCATGACGATTTCAAATCACTTGAAGTTTTTTAAGCATTTTTGTTTTGAAATCTTTAATAAAATTATCACATACACATTAAATGATATGTCCTTGATTTGTTTTTGTATTAAAATTAATTATTTTACACGGAAGAACCTTTAAATTTACAAATTTAGGAAGCCGCTGTATTTTTTGCAAATGCTGTTTTAGTTTTGTTTACATTGGTCGTGATTTACTTTTTGTCAATGGTTGCCAGAGCAAAGAAGTCTTAAAGTCGTTTAGCATATGACTAATTTCTTCAATTAAATTAAACATTAAAAATAAAAATTGAATTAATTTGTTAAAAAAAAACTAAGAGTAAACGATAATTATGAAGTTTGATTGGTTAAATTTTAATATACGAAGGTAAAAAATAAATGAAAATGGCAGCCATACATCCTAAATGAATGGCAACATTTTAAAAAGAAGCGCACAGTTGTTTTCTCGTGGTTTAGAACAATGAAAATCACGACTAAAAATTAAAAATCTCGTGATTTTCAGAACACCAAAATATTTCTCGGGTGATTTCAAAATCGTTCGTGATTTGAAATCACCGTGATTTCAGAACATGCCTGTATATACGTATATACATTTGGAATGTTTTTAATTCCTTTCTAAAGGTTGTTGCTTTAAAAATTATAATAAATGATTACTGATACAAGATACGGTTCCAGAGACAATACTTTTGCCATGGTTAGAATTCTTTCCAAACAAAAAACCGGACTTAAAATAGCTCATATTAACGCACAAAGTTTAAAAAAAAAGATTGAAGAATTCCGCTACATTTTCATGGCATCTGCTCTCTGAAATAATTGACTCCATTTTTAACATGCCAGGCTTTAGATTATTTCGAGCTGATAGATTGACTCATGCTGGAGGTGTGGCAATATATGTCAGGTATGATATAAACGCTAGTGTAAAACTTAAATCCAATTGCTCCAGTCAAATTGAATATATTTTTCTGGAATTAATAATGGGGGACGGGAAAAAAATTCTTCTGGCTTGTATTTATCGACCACATGTTAGCATAGATATTACAAACCTAATGGCTGAAATTGAATCGTTATCATTATTTTACAATGATGTTATTATTGCTGGCGATCTAAACAGCAATTTACTTAATGACAATTCGTTATCTGTTGATATGCAAGCACTTGGGCTTCTGCCAGTGAACAGTGTTGTTCCCACACATTATCCAAATGGTGCAAATAGCTTGCTTGACGTTTTCTTCGTTAACAACAGAAGGAAAATATTGTTGTATGATCAAGTATCTGCTGCAGTCTTTTCAAGGCACGACCTTATTTTCATTATATATGATGCCCTTACCCAAACTGAAGATGTTTGTTATAGTTACCGGGATTTTAAGAACATTAATTATAATATTTTAAACCAGCGTATTGACTGTATCGGATGGCATCTCATCTATAACATCGAAGACGTAAATGATCAAACCGCTTTCCTTCAAAATAATGTTATTGACTTATATAATGAATTTGTGCCGGTAAAAACTAAAACTGTTAAATCTTAACAGCCCCTGTGGTTTAGTTCAACCATAAAACGCGTAATAAATGCTCGGGACTTAGCTTACAGTCGTTGGAAAAAATTTAAAACCCCAGAATTATATGCGATCTTTAAATCCGCAAGAAAAGATGTCGTAAAATGCATAACTACTGCGAAGTCTACGTATTATGGATTGAAATTTTCATCGGCCTTAGGAAGCAAAGAAAAGTGGAAAAATATTCGTGAAATAGGTATCGGAAAGAGTAGAAACACTACTTCTGTTTCAAATGTGGACGTTAACGAATTAAACAACAAATTTGTCAATGTCCCAGTTAAAAGACAAACAGTAAACAAGTATGAACAATTAAACATCGTGCCATTTGAACGCAGCTTTTGCTTCAGATGTGTTGATCTAGCGGAAGTTCAGAAAAGTGTATTTGGCATTAAATCAAATGCTGAGGGTCTAGATGGCATAAATCCTAGATTTTTTAAGCTTGTTGTTCATAAACTCCTGCCGTTTTTGACATATTTGTTTAATTCAATATTAACTAAGTCAGTTTTTCCTGATACGTGGAAAAAAGCCAAACTTATTCCAATTTCCAAGAATAACAATGATTTCAGACCCATTGCAATACTTCTATTCCTGTCAAAAGCTTTGGAAAATATCATGAAAAGTCAAATTTGTGAATATCTGAGTAAACAAAGGCTATTAACTGATTATCAATCTGGATTTAGACAGGGAATGAGCTGTATTACTGTTCTAATTGACGTGGTGGAAGAACTTAGGTCTAAACTGGACAATGACATGGTCTCTTTTCTTGTACTCTTAGATCATAGTAAAGCTTTTGACACTGTTAAACATCAGATTCTATTATCTTAGCTCCAAAAGTTCTTCAATTTTTCCCCTACAGCTAGTAAACTGATTTTTTCGGATCTCCTTAATCGGAAGCAAGCCGTTTTCCTGAATGGCTTAATGTCTAATTGCCTTGAAGTTAACAGAGGGGTTCCGCAGGGTTCTGTTTTGGGTCCCCTTCTGTTTTCGTTGTATATAAATGATCTGCCGGATGTATTAACCCATTGTGGAATACAAATGTATGCTGACGATGTACAATTGTACTTAGGTACCAAAATGGACAGTGTACGTTCTTGTATTGATCTCATAAACCATGATCTTAATAGAGTTCATCACTGGGCGTGCATGAATGGTTTGTGCATAAATCCATCGAAATCTAAATGCATTTTCATATCCAAAAATAATAAGAAAGCACTTAATAACAATGCTTCATTATTAATCAACAACGATAAAATCGACTTTGTGCCATCGTCACCAAATTTAGGAATTACGTTTAATTCTGAACTTTCTTGGTCTAACCATGGGGGGTGTGCTGGAAATCGCAAACGCAAAACGCAAGAATTTGGAGGCTGTTTATAATACACTTTTAATCAAATTTTTATAATTTTTGTTATAAAATTCTGTTTAATAGAGAAATGTTTGTATAATATTTGTCATAAAATTCTTTTATTACAGAAATCTTACTAAAAAACGAATTTTAAAATTCTTGCGTTTTGCGTTTGCGATTTCCAGCACACCCCTGCATATCTGTATTATTGCGGGAAAGGTACGCGGAATGCTTAGGAACTTATGGGCTATTCAATCTTTCACTCCATTTAATATAAGATTGTTACTAGCTAAAACTTATCTAATACCGGTTTAACTATATGGATTTGAAATATTTGCCAATTGCGACACCTCCGATTTTCATAGACTTGAGGTAACCTATAATAATATAGCTAGATATGTATTTAACCGTAGGAGAACTGATAGTATTTCGTCGTACTCCTTTCAGCTTTATGACATGAGCTTTAAAAACCTACTAAAATTTAAAAGCCTCCTCATGATGCATAAAATAATATATATACAGGAGCCCGAATATTTATTTAAGAGAATAAATTTTGCCAAATCTCCACGCTGTTAAAATTTCATTTCTCAAAAGTATAGATATCTTATCTCTGCGAGACAATTTTTTAACTATACAATTAGTCTCTGGAACAAATTACCATCACGTTTTCAAACACAAAGCAACACTTTGGCCTTTAAGAAGGAATTATTAAAATATTCTAAAAATCTTTAGTATAGCTTAAAAATATCTATATCCATGAAATTATTAATTGTTTTTATTTATTATTTATTTATTTTATTGAACGTATTGTATAACTTAATTTATTAATTCAATTTTTATATGTTAAATTGCCATGTAACTTACTATCACTGTAAATTATAAGATATGTATCTTGTTGTAATGGGTATTAAAAATAAATAAAAAAAAAAAAAGGCAGCAACATTTTTTTAGTAGTTTTAATAAACTGAACCGTTTTTAAGTTACGCGAATATATGCAGTGCAACCTCCTACATTTTCGAAATAACGGTATATCTTGAGCTAACCTAAAAAGACGGTTAGCACCACTGGATTCAGCGTGCCCCAATTATGTTCACTACAAATTGCTACTGTTACTTCGAACCGAGCACAAAATTCATAAGCGAGGCCACTGCAACAATGTCTGACCCTATTCCGCTAGTTTACAGTCTTCAAACATTATTAGAAAATACGACAAATGAAAAAACTGAGATGCAGAGTCCCAAATGAAAGATTGGAGACACAAACTTCGAAATATTCATAGACAATAGATCGAAAAAATTGTTTTTATTTTGCTACTTAACATGACTTCATTCCAAAAGTGTTGAAGACACGGTCACCCTTACACCAAGTAAAAGTTCGGATAAGTCTACAAGAACTGACCTTTGGAGCGTTTGTTAAAATCTTATAAGAAGGAGAAGGACTGTCCTCTGTCCATCCTACGCTGTAGTTCAGCTTAAGAAGAAGTCTATAGATACCTAAGATTTTCTAATTTGTCTATAACATGGGGCAGAAGTACTTAAGTTTTCAAATGAGTTCTGTAACATCTGATATACTATATTCCACTGCATATTTGCAAACGTTGAGAGTACTTTGTTTTTAAAATTTAAATTTTAAGATTAATTAATTTTAGAATCTCATGGTCAGTAACATTTATTATATAAATTTTCATATTATTCGAATGTGTATTCTAAGTCAAATTACAACCCTCAAAAGCTTTTATACTTTATTAGGCTTATTCCTTCAATATTTTCCAGGAATATTTTCTATGTACTATCAGAATTATACAAACGAAAAATTCTGATAGTGCATAGAAAATATTCCTGGAAAATATTAAAGGAATAAGCCTAATAAAGTATAAAAGCTTTTGAGGATTGTAATTTGACTAAGAATACACATTCGAATAATATGAAAATTTATATTCAGGGGTGTCATAGAAACCGATCTTATCGGTATTGGATTTGAAACCGACAAAAATAATACGTTGGTGTCATGAAATCCAATGTTGTCGGTTTTTTGTTCGAACTAAAATTTGTGTCGGTTTTAGGTGTCACAGAAACCAATGTTATCGGTTTTTTATTGAAAATAAACCAAGCAGCTTACAGCTCTTGTTTTTTTATTGGAAATAAATAAAGTTGTTAACAGCATAATTTTTTATTTTATTTTTTTCAAAAGTTAGGTTTTTTCCGAAAATAGAAGTAAATAAAATTGATAATTTGGTAAAATAGTACTTTTTTGCATGTTTCCGGTATTCTCCGGCAGCGGGCTGCTGCAAATTCGCAAGTCTTCTTCTCACTTTTTCTGCAAACAGCAAATATGCAACAACAGCAGAGGTCATTTTACTTATTTATAAAGTTAAACAACAAATTTGTTTATATTTTTAATAATTCGCTTTATACCTACATACATATTTTTACAAAACAATAAAATTACACAAATGTAAACAACAAATGCAATGCAAGTATGTACATACATATGTAATACAACGATGGCATTTATTTCATATGTTTACTGTATGTATTACCACTTCTTATTTTCTTTTCCATAATTTTCCTTCAATAAAAACACAGGTTTTACAATATTTTAGCGCAAAACTCATAATTTACAAAATTGTTAAAACAAAAATTGCATTTAACGCTGTAAACACATGAGCCAAAACATTAAACAGCTGATTCGAATATCGGTTTTATTTGTATTCGAAAATAACAAATCCGACTTGTTTTCATGACACCAAATGAAACCAATATTGGTTTGCAAAACCGACAATGAGCAAAACCGACTTGGATTCTATGACACCCCTGATTAATTAAATTTTTTTAAGTCTGTTTGATAATGTGCGTTAGTGCGTGAATGGTGAAGATTTGCAACAGCCAAATATAGCACTCTTACTTGTTTTTAGTCCATATCTTTTCTAAATAAATTAGATTGCACTGAAGCATAAATTAAATATTTGAATAAAATGTATTACAATTATTGCATGCCACAAAGGTGACAAGGTGTCCATCAAAAATCACTGGTATAAAAAAAATTGTTTATGCCATATAAAAGCAGTAAACTCAGCTCTTGAAAATAAAGTTGAAACAAAAATGTTTTTTATACTAATTTTATCTCAACTGTTTATGACAAACCACGTCATTAGAGCTAAAGATTATCAAGAGGCTCTCAATCTTACTACATTTTTACCATATACATTAAAAACACAAGGTAACAAGGAGATAGGAGAGACTGTGACTTTTCAAAAAATGGAGGCACTGAACAAAATCGATTTACATGGAATAAAGGAAAACCAGGCGTTAAATCAATACGAAGAAAAAAGTGAAGTAATGAAACCATCATCAGAGAGCAATGGTTGGAAAAGACTTACAAATTTTTGGCCTACACCTTCAACAACAAGTATTCATAAAGATCTTACTTATATTTGTAAGACCGCCAATTTACAGTGTCTAAGTTCTACGTTGGGATCTTTTAATTTTCTACTAGTTCATATCGTTTTTATATTACTACATTTGGGAGTATTATCGTACATCTTGTTTGCTGGGGCAACATTATTTCAACGTTTATTAACATCGTCAAAATCAGAAAACGTGAACAATATACATAAAGGTTTTGGTGATAATTTTTACAAAAGTGATTTATTTATAAGATAACGAAAATGTTGAGTTTTCTTTTTTTTTAATTTTTAAAATTTAAATTATAAAATATATGTATGCATGTATATGTTTTTACAGTAAACTAATTTAAAAATGTTTATACTATTTTTTTACTCTAAATGAAGCAGCTCTATTTATTCTGACAATAGGGACATCAGTGCCGCCATTGGCTAAGCGTACTGCTTGACGTTGTTTAACTAAACCAGATGCAGCTGTATTTATAACTAAAAACATACAAATTAATAAATAACATATGTGTGCATTTAATAAAATTTACTTATTATAGAATATTATACCTTTAGTAACGACAGTTCGAGGACTTTTCCTAATGCGATTTGGACTGAATTTTTTGTTTTCTTTTTGAATTCCTGCAGCTACCGTCCTAAGAACAGCGCCATGTGTAAATTTCTTAGACTTCAAAAGAACTGTAAAGCAAAATAAATATCTAAGAAAATATATAAAAATAATTTTTAATTTTCCACTAACCATTCTTTAATTGATCTGAATTTGTTGGTGCTTTGACCATTTGATCAGATAGTATGTTGGAAACTATGTTTGATTTAAACGATGACAGTACTTTATTATTCTTTGTGATCATGTTGGTTTTCGTCGTCAGAGACGACGTAGAAGGTCCCATGTAGAAGGTGGCATTAACATTATTACCAACTTCGCTTAAAACATGAGTTTCATCAAGATTTCTTAATCTTTTACTCGGAATTTTTAATGTTAAATGAACATTACTACCGTCACCGCCGCCATCATCATCCGTACTAGATGCATTTAAATCATCTAAGTCATCTAAATCATACTCGTCCAAGCGCAAACGTTTGCTACATAAGTTATTCTTTTCCATATCAATATCAGCAACAGGCAAATGATTTCCATCATCATCACTTGATGCTGGATGTTGTATACTGTTTATAGAGTTTTCTCCAATATCTAATTTATTGTGAGTAATGAAATTACTGAGATGACGTTCCAATTGTTCGTAATAATACCTTTGCTGTGTATTTAAGCTGCCATTCTTAATAACTTGACTCGATAAGGACAATGCTCTTTGAACCCAAATTAAATTTACAGTTAGTTCTGAGTCAATTGCTGTTATATGTTTGTTAATTAAAGATTTCTTCGAATTTTGTATTTCTAGGTTTTTGTATTTTAAATAGATTTGTAGAAAGTTTGCATATTTCGACGATATAATTTCTCCTTTTATCTTATTTAAATCTTTGTAAAAATTACGGAGTTTTTGGCGCCAGCACGGTATTTCCCGTGTTAGTTTATCGATTTGGTTGCTTAAATGGCACACCGAAGCGTTGTAGCTAGAAAAATTCTGTATAATTTGATAAAGTTAAAAAAATATGTTGTAGTCTTAATTGTAAAAATTATTACAAGTTTTTTTTTTAACTTTAATTAAACAAAGAAATATAGTATCTAATAATAACACAGGGGGGGCGTATTTCGATTCGAAAGAAATAATTTACGAGTTCGCATAATTTGAACTGTGTATTACGATTTTCGTACTATTTGTTTCGAATGAACGGAATTTTTTTTTATTTTATTATTATTATTTCCAAACAAAATGTTCCTGCTATAGCCATAAAACTTCATACATATAAAACTAGTCCCAGCCTTGCCCAGGGGTTCGTTAGTCTGAGTTTTTTCTATAGCCACAAGAAACTCCATACAAAATTCAACTGGCCCAGGTGGCAGTTTATGTCTCACAAATAAGGTGTGTACTTAAGAGTTATTAAGATAACATTTGTTCTTCTTTGTATTATTTTGAATTTTAAGAATTTTGAAATACCTTGTCAATGTTGAAGGCTGTTATGTATAAAGTTTTTGTATTTGAAGTATGATGTTTAATTTGCCATTTCTTCAAGCATAAATACATTGTTAAAGTAAAAGCTAAAACCGATGTTTTTTGTCGGTTTTCGGTTTTTAGGCATTTAAAACCGCGGTTTCGGTTTCGGTTAAAACCGAACAGCAATCCCTAGTTTATTTGTGTGCACTAATTTAAAACTTAAGACCATGGTGAAATTACTAAAAGGTGGCATCGGTAAGCCAGCTGTTCGTTGTTTGCTTGTATTTGTTTATGTATCGATCTTGTCAAGTGTGTTGTGGTTTTGTAATTTACGTGCCATAGTTTTATTTATTTGTCAAAGTGTATTGAAATTTTCGTTATGAATTTTTCTGTTTTTTCAATTTTATTTAAAAATATTTGTATTTTAAAATAAAAAAATATTGTTTTCAAGATTTTATACAATATAAAAAACAAAAATGCGTGATTTACTCTCTATTTGTAGCTTAGATAGGACATAAACAGGGTAGAGAAATCCACGATGTTTACATTAAGCTTCTTATGCCCGGACTATGCATTTTATTTTAATGAAATAAGAAATAAATCAGGGCCACGATTTTGTTTTCCGTTTAATATACAGCTGGAACTTTTTACTTGAAATATTCTCTATTTCCAGCAAACGTTGGGCATAAATAATCAAATAAATCCACGTAGTATATGTAGAGCTTCTTGGGCTTAGGCTATGCATTTTAAGCATGTAATTGCATTTTTTTATTGAAAATTTGATATTTAAAAAATCTTTTCTTGACAGTCATCTATTCAAACTACAGCGACACAAATCATGAAATACGGGCAAAGATAATAATGTAATATTTGCTTTTTTTTAATGGTTTTACACAAATTTTAATTTTTTTTTACAATTTGAAAATTTTTATAATTTGTTTTTTAATATTTATTTGTTTACTTTGTATCAGCTTTTTTGACGTTGAGTATACACATGAAACAAAAACAAATTGCCTGTAAATGTTGTATTATTATGTTTGTTGTATTACCGAGGCCACCTTTTAGTAATTTCACCATGCTTAAGACTTAACTTCATAAAAAAAAAACAATAGAAGACAATATAAAAATAGATATTAAAAATTGTTTGCTTTAAGCAAAACAAGCATTTCAAAATTATTATCACTAAATTTATTTCTTCGAGGAGCGTCTACCATTCCGCTTAAAGAAAATCTACTGGGGCAGAGGTCGGCAAAGGCGTATTATACAGTGCAACTTCGGCAATCCGGACACATATAGTTTTAGGCTCGTTCGGATTAACGAGTTATCCGGACTATAGTAGGTCCTCGTCCATATTATGAAACATATTATACAAAAAATGTTAGTTTTATGGTGAAAGAGGAAAGACGAAAGGAAAGTTTTATGTTTCTTCTGCAAACATTTGTTTGAGTTTGTTATTGAAAGGAAGAAAAAGAAAAAACAAGGTATATATAATACTAAAATACCGCGAAACAATGTTTAATTGCATGGACACAAATGCAGTTTCAAAGAGAATTCAGTAAAGTTTCTGCAAAAAAATTTTATTGTATGGACGATACAATTTTTTTCATCTTTTTTCGATATCAACTTAAAACCTTGGATTAGTAGAATTTGTTTTTGTAAAATTTTTTCATCCGAATAAAATAGTTATATACATATATAATTTTTGATTATTATCACATAGAATTTTGTTTGTTGTTTGTAGTTTTCACTCAAAATAATAATGAAAGTAACTATATTAAGTATTAAAAATTTTTATTTTTCGAATTTGTCTTCAAGAATTTCATGACCATTAATTTTTGAAAGATTAGTGAGAGTATGATTATATGCAGCTTTTTTTGATTGCAAGTTCAAATTTTGCACTATTTGAATTGAGTGCATACTTTTTGCACTCAAACTGCGTTTAGTGATAGTGAAAAAATTTGCAAAACTTTTTTTAGTAGTAGTTAAAAGATAATCATCACCAAAGCTGATAAAAAAGAGTGAAAATCTAATATTTTTGCAGTTTTAATTAGTGATGGTGCACTGCTGATTTAAATCAAATAAATACCCCCAACTATGGTTAGTGACAAAGTGCAAATGACAAAGTTCAAGATAAATAATAGTGTGAAACAAACAAATTAACAGCCAGGTGTAGTGTACCTCATAAGTTGCCACCGCATACCCTTAGACCACTCTGATAATTACATATGCCAACTAAAACAGAGTAGGGTATTTTACTAGATCAAATAACGGCAAACTGACTGACAACAAATATAAAAACAAAACTGATCAATCTAAATTGAGTGACGAATGTAATTGAGTGCATTCTAAACTCAAAACATTCTGATTGGGCAAGAACAATTGCAGGGAGTAAATCAATAATATTTAAATGATTAATATTGACATTTTCATAATACCGACAGAGAAAAACTTTGATAACATTAATCCTGCCAGATTAAAACCTCCACGTGGCGATCCTGCGAACCACGAACCGCTCCCGACAAATCCTTGCGGACCAATAAACTTTGTAGATTTGAATTAATTTTCCTGCTAGATTAGGACCACCCATTCAAAAAAAAATATATACAAAGTAAATGTCCTAAATGTCCTCAAAAATCGACGAAATTATTGCACGTTGGTCGGCATATCTTGTAGCCAGAAAGGAAGAGGAATACGAACCCGAGCCGGCAAACTATTCAGCACCACGCTATGAGCCACTTCCAGTAAAAGCGGGTCCAAAGGCGATCACATTGGAAGAGTATAAGCAGCGACAAATAAAGAAAACATCAGTACAGACAATTAAGACCCAGAAGAAAAAGAGAGCTGGTAAGCAGTACCAGATAAGAAAGCAGCTAGCGATATTATACAGGAATCTGAATCTAGCAACGGAGAAAAAACTACAGAAAGAAATAAAATTACAAATCAAAACGCTCCAGAAGGAGAAAACAATTAAGTAAAATATATTTTGTAAATTAATTGAAAAATATAATAATTTGAATGGATATAAGTTTTTGGGTAAAAATTTTAGAAATAATGGGTAAACCACAAAGCAAAGTGGAAATACAAGAAACAGTAGTTAATAACGGAAATTTAGAAAACAATAACAAACCAATGTTCCCAGAATACATAATAACATTAGGTATAGTACTTATCGTTTTATATGTAGCATATAAGGTGAATCAGTATTTTAAAAGATATGTCTTAAAATATAACAATAGAGCAAATAATGCTATTACTGATGTATAAATTCAACAAAAAAAAAATAAAAATAATAAAAACCAATTCATAAAAATAATAAAAGTTAAGAATAAAATAAATTTAATAGCAGTAAGATTTTTTTTAACAAAATAAAACGATGTCACACGTTAAGGTTCGCATAGAAAATTAAATTTAAAACAATAACAATTTCTTAAAACTTGTGGTCCTGGCTTTTTCTGTTGACTCTTCAAACCACAGGGAAATACACACACCGAATATTATTTATTATTTGTTTTGTTGTGGGATATTTTCGTCCGTTTTTGGTATTTTAATAGCAGAGCTACCAACTTTTAATCAAATTTCCCTCTTGTTTATAAATACAACTCTGTAATCGTTTCGAACGAGTTACGCAGTACGGTTTAACTTTCAAATCAGAAACTGCTTTCGAAAAATTTTGCTTTTCGAATCAAAATACGCGGTAGCCCCCCAGGTCTGCGAACTTATTTTTTTTTTAACGTTTTTAAATCCTAAAACGCGATTCGGTTTACTCCCTTTATAATAAACCTTTAAGTTCTTTTAATTGCAATCCACACTTTTTCAACTGTATTGTAATTAATTATAATGTTCACAAAATTTATCCACTTCTGTTAGTAACGAACTGAACCGTTTAATCTCTCAAAAAAATAAACTAACATTTATGAGTCAGCCTGTATTTATAGGTTCCTTCTTGTTCTAGAGGTTTCCTGAACATAAATAAAAATCAATTTGAAAAAAAAAATTTCATCTGCAAAACTGGAAATGACCAATTTAAATAAAAATTTTTCTAACTACGTCCTAATTTTTAAAACGAAATTAGCCTATAGTTTGAAAGTTATGCAAATTTCTTAACACACGTACAAGTGGTTATTGCAATGTTGTACAGTAAAAGACAGGAAAGATCGGATTCAAATTGATATTTTCTAACTTCGACGTAATTTTTTGTTTTTATTTTTACCGAAATTAGCTTCGGCGTACTTATTATATTGTAAAACTTGAGCTCTTCATAAGTTTAAAGGTTATGCAAATAAGTGAATATGCCTAACACATCAAAACCTGATAGACCAATTTAAATAAATTTTTTTTTAATCAAAGTAATTTTTGGGAACACAACATTTTCAATTAACAAGATTTTGTTTGTCGTGCTTAGGAATAGCTAATCCCATCAACAATAAATTTCAAGAGTTTTTATCATGAATAAAAATTGGGAATTAAGCACGACAAACAAAATCTTGCAAACATTGCATTACTTTTAGACTACATTACTACCTAGACTACACTGATAGGTAATAAAAAAATTCAATGAGCACGTGCAGTAGGTTTCTGTACACGAATAGGTTATAAAAATAAAATATGCATATGCACTTAAAGTAATAAAAAATATGCGTGTAACTTTTAATATTTTCAATAGGTAAGAATTATTAAAACTCTCATATCTGGTATTTTAAGAATTTTTTTAATATATCATTCCTTTTAACTTCTTAAGCGTGTTGTACTGATTGACAAATTATAATGGCTACATTTACTACAAATGTTTTAATCCTTTTGGTGTTTTAAATCATGGAATAAAGAAAAAACAAGAAAAATTTCTCAATATTTAGCTCAAAAGTGTGAATATACAAAACAAAGATACGTATGTGATATCGGTAGCAAACGACTTTTAGCTAAAAAGCTTTACGAACTAAGAAAGTTACTGTGGATCGCAGTGAAACTTTTCAAAGACATGTGTTAGTTCGACAAGAAGCGAATACACACACACACACACACCTATAATTAACGAAGATCCAGTAATCCAAGAAATTTTTAAACTTAAAAGAGAAATTTGGTGACCCTTTTACTTCTATAAGGACCATGATACTAACCAAAGCACTAGTCTACAGTTACCTGCAAAGTAAAGCAATAATTTATTCAGTACAATTATATATATATATATATATATAATTTACTACTGCTCCAAAAATGATATTGAACGTGCAAAAATTTTTCTGCAACCTAGGTTTAATTCCGCAATCACAATTCCAGGAACTAAAATTTACCATGTTTTTATTCCAAAACACGAAAGCAACTTTGGCACCTGCCGTTCTCCAGATATTAAGAAATCTTTAATGTCTTTGTATGGGAAGTGCCACGACGACTTGTACAATCTCACTAAAATTTTGCAGGATGCTGTGTATTTATAACCAAGATACCTAATTTGTCGGATATTGTGTATTGATAACCAAGATTTTTGTACCTAATTTGGAAACTTTGGCTCTTGCCGTTCGCCAGATATACAGAAATCTATAATGCCTTTGTATGCGAAGTGCCACGCCCACATTTTGTCGACTGTTGTGTTTTGATAACAAAGATGCCTGTCACTATATGCGACAAATTTATTAGAGATTAACTTTTTTGGAGTGCAAAATACAGCTCCAGTACCATGTGGGGAACGTTGTTCTGATAAAAAAAAAAAAAATTTTTAAGTTCATTCGGTGAAAACGGTTCGAACGTGAAAAAACCAGAAGTAGTTTTTTTGGCCTTGTATAAAAAGTAGTAATTCAGCGAAACCTGGCACAATTTTTTAGTCAAATTACTTTCAGAATTTTACGTAGCAATGTAACATTAAAATGTCTTAATTTGATTCCAAAATCTTTTGTATTTTCTTTTTTTAAACCAAAATCTAGGTCGATACGTGACATTTCGAACGTGAAATTTTTTCCGTAATAATTTAACTGAATAATCATCAAAATTAAATAAAAAATTTACCGTTAATCCGAATAACATATTTCTCTTTTAACTTTTCCTTAGAATATAGACCATGTAAGAACATTATTTTGGAATAATTTTTATCAAATATCACCTCTTTTAAGAAAGATAAATATAAAAGAAAACATACAATAACACATTCTTACATATAAGAAATTACGTTTGGACAACTTTGCAGTCTGATTGTTCATCTAAGTGAACAAATTTATGAGTAAATTTATAAAATTAGTTAAATCTAAATATTTCTCTATAACAATATCGTAAAATAATCAGCTTTTAATAACTTTTAAATTTTCGGTCACGGTGAACTTTTGATGGAAATGCACATATGTATATTGCTGCGCATTAAGTGAAGTTTATTCAAGATTTGTTTAAGGGTGTGAAGATAAATTCGTCAGTTAAATACGTCCTACAGTTATTTTAAATACGTTCCACACGCTGTTAAACGAATTGCTAAAACAAACAAATTTTCTTTTTGTAAACAAAAACCAATATAATTATTAAAATTAAAAACAATAACATTTTTTCAATAAAAAACAAACTGAAATTTTTATTAAAAAGATAATTTTTTTTTCATTAAAAAAGTATTTTCATAGAAGTTCAATTATAAAAGGGTCAATATAGATTGTTCCCATGGATATTTCGAGAAGACATGAATCGGGGTACCGGGAGAGTGGAAGTAGCCTAGGACTAGTAGATTCCAGCACTATAACTTCTACGTCTAGATTCGTCCCGATATCGGAGATAACTAATTTTGAAAAATTTGGTTTTTCATTGACTTAGTATGAAAAATATGGTAATTTTCAAGTCCAAAAAATAAGTATTTCGAAAAGACATGAATCGGGGTACCGGGAGAGTGGAAGTAGCCTAGGACTAGTAGATTCCAGCACTATAATTTCTACGTCCAGATTCGTCCCGATATCGGAGATATATAATTTTGAAAAATTTGGTTTTTCATTGACTTAGTATGAAAAATATGGTAATTTTCAAGTCCAAAAAATAGGTATTTCGAGAAGACATGAATCGGGGTACCGGGAGAGTGGAAGTAGCCTAGGACTAGTAGATTCCAGCACTATAATTTCTACGTCCAGATTCGTCCCGATATCGGAGATATATAATTTTGAAAAATTTGGTTTTTCATTGACTTAGTATGAAAAATATGGTAATTTTCAAGTCCAAAAAATAGGTATTTCGAGAAGACATGAATCGGGGTACCGGGAGAGTGGAAGTAGCCTAGGACTAGTAGATTCCAGCACTATAATTTCTACGTCCAGATTCGTCCCGATATCGGAGATATATAATTTTGAAAAATTTGGTTTTTCATTGACTTAGTATGAAAAATATGGTAATTTTCAAGTCCAAAAAATAGGTATTTCGAAAAGACATGAATCGGGGTACCGGGAGAGTGGAAGTAGCCTAGGACTAGTAGATTCCAGCACTATAATTTCTACGTCCAGATTCGTCCCGATATCGGAGATATATAATTTTGAAAAATTTGGTTTTTCATTGACTTAGTATGAAAAATATGGTAATTTTCAAGTCCAAAAAATAGGTATTTCGAGAAGACATGAATCGGGGTACCGGGAGAGTGGAAGTAGCCTAGGACTAGTAGATTCCAGCACTATAATTTCTACGTCCAGATTCGTCCCGATATCGGAGATATATAATTTTGAAAAATTTGGTTTTTCATTGACTTAGTATGAAAAATATGGTAATTTTCAAGTCCAAAAAATAGGTATTTCGAGAAGACATGAATCGGGGTACCGGGAGAGTGGAAGTAGCCTAAGACTAGTAGATTCCAGCACTATAATTTCTACGTCCAGATTCGTCCCGATATCGGAGATATATAATTTTGAAAAATTTGGTTTTTCATTGACTTAGTATGAAAAATATGGTAATTTTCAAGTCCAAAAAATAGGTATTTCGAGAAGACATGAATCGGGGTACCGGGAGAGTGGAAGTAGCCTAGGACTAGTAGATTCCAGCACTATAATTTCAAAATTTTTCAAAAGATTTTTTTTCTTTATCTATTTATCTTTCATTGCAGAGCCTAAACGTCTGAAACTAAAAGGTTCACATTTGGACTGAAGGCTGGCCTCGCGCCAAATTGATCCTACTAGCCTCACTCCTCCTAAACTAAGGGCCATTATTACCACTTGAAGTTAGCTAAAGTTAAGATTAAATTGACAGATAATAATGTGTTATCTGTCAAAAAGCGTCTGTTAACTGTCGGATAACAGCTAATGCCAAGTTATAATAATGGCCCTAAAAGAGATACAAAAAATTGAATGCTTATTATTGTTCATTAAAAAAATAAACGGACAGGTGTCTGGTACTTTTTTGAGGTACGGCCTTTTTGGGGTGTAAAAGGGAAAATACAAATTATATCACATTTGTATCTAAAATATACAAAACAGATTTGGACCTTTTTTGAAATTCAAACGTTTAAGGTGTTAAAGTCGTTCCTAATTTTGTTATTTTTTTCACAACATTTTTCTCCATCTATTATATAATATAAGATTGTAAAATTACTGACTGATTCATCATCGCACATCCTAAACTCCTGAAGATAAAAAGCTGACCTGCTAACCTCAAAAATCCAAAACTAAGAGACCAAAAAAATTTAACACTTATTGTTGGTCATTAAAAAAAATAAGAGGACAGGTGCCTGGTACTTTTTTGAAATTTGGTCCTTTTGGAGAGTAAACGCGTAAAACCTGTACATATTTTGGAACCTTTTTGTCACGCCATCTATTTTTTAAATTAAAACATTTTCTTCATTCTTTCACATAAACGTAATAAATTATGGGCTCCCACTACAACACTGAAATTTTTGATACATAAATGGGAAGAAAAAAAGTATTAAAAAAGGAAAATACGGGAAGTTTACTTCCTTTCATTTGCTTTTGTGTTCTACGAGTGGTACTCTTTGAATTTTCTATAATATTGAACTAAGAAACACAAAATTATAGGTGCAAAGTCCTGTGTGTATATCAACCTATGAGATGAAAAATGTTGGAACTTTTTTGCTAAACTAGATACTTATCTTTGATAATCTTTCATTCTTGACCGTGGCCGGGCCCGAACCCTGGCCGGAAGGTTACCATGACATGTTTCGATCGCAACCACTCGATCTCCTCAGATGGATTTGCCTTCTTACTAGTGCTGGGATACTATCGATATTTTCTACTATAGATATTTACCGATAGTTCAGATTTCACTATCGATATATCGATATTACTATCGACTGAATGTTTGTACTTGTGCAGGAAAACTTAAAATATTTTTTTATAAGGCTACAGTCCGTTGTTTTCATCACTTTATTGAGTGTATGCGACGTATGTATATACGCACGTTACTTTAGATGGCAGTTCTTTTAAAAATTGATAAGTACCTTTCTGAAGGAACCGAAGTAACAGGGACTATAAGATATTTCATTGCAACTTAAAACATTTTTCTAAATTCTAAACCCACAAAGGTAATCAATCTAGCGGACTTATCCTCTAATGGTCGTTCATTGTTTTTTCCTATGCTTGCACGAAACAAGGCACCTGGAGATGATGGCATCCCCCCAGACAAGCCCCTTTACTTCCGCTGAAATTTTAATCCCCTATAGTTACGACGATTGGATAAATAAAAAACTTCCAAGCACATGGACGAAAGGCGTCATTATAAAACTTCCCAAGAAAAACGATTTGACAGTATGTCACAATTGGAGGGGTATTACCCTTCTCAACACAATCTACAAGATAATTGCAATAATTATTAACACTTGGCTGGCACGGGTTGAACAAACACTAAGGGATGAGCAGGCAGGTTTTCTTCCACAACGCAACTGTGTGGATCAGACAAATACCTTGCGCGTCATAATAGAACAATCATTTGAATGGCGTACACCTCTTTATCTAGTTTTCATCGATTTTAAAAAAGCCTTCAACTCAATAAGGCGTAGTGCAATATGGGAAGCACTTAGAGCTAAAGGAGTGCCTACAAAAATAATAAATATGATAAAGACAATGTACAACAATACTACACTCTACGTCAGACACAATGGAAGAACTAGTGAACCCTTTACGACAAATGCTGGTGTGAAACAAGGGTGTCCTCTTTCGCCGCTGCTTTTTGCCGTTGTACTATATGAAATAATGGAAAAACTAACCACAAAAAGAAGAGGCATTGTATGGACCTTCAATAAACACCTCGACGATCTAGATTATGCTGATGACATATGTTTCATTTCACACAACTTTAATGACATGCAAAGTAAAGTCAATGACCTAGTTGAACTAGCAAGCCGCGCAAGTTTGGAAATTAATATTGCATAAACAATTGCAATGCAAATAAATAACACTTCCAACAAACATATCCAAATACAAAATCAGAAAATTGAATATGTGAAATCTTTTTGTTATCAGGGTTCCATGATGTCGGTCAATGGGGGTGTGGACGAAGATGTATCAAACAGGCTAAAAAAAAGCTAGAGCAGCCTTTGGACGTCTTAACAAAACGTGGCGGTCTCCGCAGATCTCAGAAAATACAAAATAAGAATATTTAACAAAGTTATTTACGGGAATACAAAATTTACTATTAAGATTTTTGTATGACGTGCTAAATTCCCAATTTTTCATATTTGATAAATACATTGAAATTTATTGTTGAGGGAAAGCTAGCCTCTATGCGCATTTCACTGGGTGCTTAGGCCAGATCATCAGGAAACCTTTTCCAAAGATTTTAGAAAAGCTAAAAATATTATACAAATAAAACCCTAAAGCGAATAAGAATTTTAAACACTCAAAGTCTTACTTGTAACAATATCAAAGCTTAAACAAAACACCAACAATAAACAGTGAATTTATCTTTTCTTACATCCCCCTACAATTGGTTGGGTTCTTTCCGACTCGAATTGTAGTTGTAAGTGGGTAAAAAGAAAAAACAAATTAAAAAACAAATTGTTTCATTCTATTGTCTTCGCAAGAAAACAACAAAAAAACCAATTTGACAATTCAGTTTTCTGCACGGGCACATGCAAGTATATTATCAAAGTTATTTACGGGAATACAAAATTTACTATTAAGATTTTTGTATGACGTGCTAAATTCCCAATTTTTCATATTTGATAAATACACTGAAATTTATTGTTGAGGGAAAGCTAGCCTCTATGCGCATTTCACTGGTTGCTTAGGCCAGATCATCAGGAAACCTTTTCCAAAGATTTTAGAAAAGCTAAAAATATTATACAAATAAAACCCTAAAGCGAATAAGAATTTTAAACACTCAAAGTCTTACTTGTAACAATATCAAAGCTTAAACAAAACACCAACAATAAACAGTGAATTTATCTTTTCTTACATCCCCCTACAATTGGTTGGGTTCTTTCCGACTCGAATTGTAGTTGTAAGTGGGTAAAAAGAAAAAACAAAATTAAAAAACAAATTGTTTCATTCTATTGTCTTCGCAAGAAAACAACAAAAAAAACCAATTTGACAATTCAGTTTTCTGCACGGGCACATGCAAGTATATTATCAAAGTTATTTACGGGAATACAAAATTTACTATTAAGATTTTTGTATGACGTGCTAAATTCCCAATTTTTCATATTTGATAAATACACTGAAATTTATTGTTGAGGGAAAGCTAGCCTCTATGCGCATTTCACTGGTTGCTTAGGCCAGATCATCAGGAAACCTTTTCCAAAGATTTTAGAAAAGCTAAAAATATTATACAAATAAAACCCTAAAGCGAATAAGAATTTTAAACACTTACTGCCGTATTCATAATGAAAATTTGGCATGAAGTTAGCAAAAAGTTTATTTATAATACACTAACCAAACTCTGGCGAACGATTTACTAAACTCTTGTTAACGAGCTGCCAAACGTTTGCCAACTTGTGAAAAACACCCGTTTAATGTCAAACAATTTTGTTGGTTTTTTTAATAACTGTTTTTTTTTTTTTAATTAACTGTCTTTAACATAATTTATTTTAACTTAAAAACTTTTTAAAGTTTTTATATGTGAAGTGAAAAACAAAAAAAGAAAGAATGACATATTCAGCGATGATTAATGCAAAACGTGTTGCATTTTTGAGTAATACAATGTGGCATCATAGAAATTCAGAGTTGATTTATTAAAAGTTGGCAGATTGAGAAAAGTTCGTTATGAATTAACTTTGTGCCAACAAGCTGCTAAGCTTAATCGGCATTCTAGTTAGCAGCTCGTTGTACGTTGTGTACAAACTGTGGCTAACTTTTTGTTATGAATACGGCTGTTAAAGTCTTACTTGTAACAATATCAAAGCTTAAACAAAACACCAACAATAAACAGTGAATTTATCTTTTCTTACATCCCCCTACGCTTGTGTAAAGTCTACTCTTCTTTACGGAAGCGAAACCTGGCTGATGTCCAACAACATAGCGCAGAGACTGCAGGTCTTTATAAACAATTGCCTGCGTATTATATGTAGAATCTTTTGGCCTAACACTATAAGAAACGTTGAACTATGGAGAATAGCGATAGAGGAGTCAATAACCATCCAAATAGCTAAAAAGAAGTGGAGTTGGATAGGTCATGCACAGCGCAGACCAAGGAACAGTATTACAAGGACAGCGCTAGAATGGAATCCTCAAGGCATCCGACGTCGTGGACGCCCTATTAATACTTGGAGAAGAACGGTATTGAGTGAACTAAGCAAACACAACAAAACCTTTGATTAAATTAAAACATTATGTTATGACAAAATTAAATATAAATCTCTTGCAGAAGCCCTATGTTCCAAAGAGGAATAAATGAAGGAAAAAAAATAAACATGTACAAATTTCGATTTAAAGGCCTTTAATTAGCAGTAAAAAGCACTGCTAAGCAATCCATACAAGTTACCATTCTTGTTGTTTGTATTCATTGCTGTAATTCAGCGCGAATTAATAATAGCAAGTAAAAATTTGAGGCAAAATACTGTGTGTGTATAGCTGCTGTTAGATGTCTTCATATCTGTATTTTAAATAATAAAAATATCGATATTTATATTTTTCCTATCGATATTTTCGATATTTTAAGACTATCGATAATATCGATAGTTTCCCAGCACTAATGCAGGCACCACCTTGAATCGAGACGGTTCAACATATAATGTAGGTGCTTCACTCCCAAGGAGTAAGCAACTCATGGCGCACAAGTTTCATATTATCGCCAGTCAGAGGTGGCACGATGAAAATACCTGTGGGGAAACCAGGAAAATCTGGCCCATCATAGATGAAAAAAGGACACGGCGGGCATTACAGCTGTCCAGACATCATCTTAGAAACCTGATGGCGGTTATAACTGGCCACTGGGAGGCACGCCCAGAGGCTGGGGCTACCTTACAATGACTTATGTATAAGTTGCGGCGAGGAGGAGGAGGAAGAGTCAACGGAACATCTTCTCTGTAATTGCCCGGCATTCGGAGATCTAAGACTCAAAATGTTTGGTCGAAGAGCCCTTGGGGACAAAACTTGTCTCTCTGATGTTGATGTAAACAGGATCCACTCCTTTACTGAATCGACCGGATGGCTGCGTGGGAACACTACCAGCCAGATAACATAGGACCCATGGGAGACGGTGTGACATGGTACAACAATGGGAACTAATTAATGGACCCACGTGAGCTTTGCTTGATCACGGCTGCCAATGGAACCTATCCTAACGCTGGTTGCGATTCTTAACTTATAGGCAAGAGAGGAATTAAAAGGGATACACAAGCGAGTGTACTCTTCGATTCGTTTGATCGCTCATTCGTTCTCTCATTGTTCTCTCATTTGACAAAAAATGTATTTAAGTTCGGTGGCACAGAAAAAGTTTTAACGACAAAAATCGAACAATGTAAATATCAGACCGACTTCAATAAAGAAACGAAGAAAATCGTATAATGTAAATTGGGACTAAAAAAAAAGTAAAAAAAGTACGCGTACTGCTAAAATCAGAACGTCTGGCAAGTTTACCTTTAAGGATTTTCGATAAGCTTTCCGATGATAACTATGTATTATACGATTTGACAAAAAAAAAAAAAAAACTCTAAATATGGGGGGCGCATAACTCTACTTTCTAAACAAAAAATGTTTCATAAGCTTGAGTAAACTAGCTTAGTTTCAAGGTATATTTACACAAGGTAGACTCATTTGGGAGTGTAGACATGCTGCTCTATAAAAGGAACCAAGTTGTCAAAATTGTCTTCATGTAAAACAAAAACAATTTAACGCACACATGTACAAATTTTGGCTCATACAAGGCGAATTAACTACAGGTGGTGTCGAAACGCCTTCTGATTTTGACAGTTCGAGCTTATTTGTTTTGATTTGTTAGTGTTTTGCTTAGAATGGTTGATATTTTGAGCCGTAAACACTAACAATGCAATGCAAACCCCCCTATGTTGTTACTGTTGTTTTTGGATTGTTGTAGTTCCGACACCACCTGTAGTTGAATTCGCCTTGGGCTCATATAAACGAAATTTGAAGTTTTGGTTCCAACTAGGGGTAATCAGCTGACAAACATATGGGTCAACGTGTTTACCTTGTGTAAATATACCTTGCTTAGTTTCAAAAAAATATGTTTGTGATGGTGCTCAAAGACGAGGCAACATTAGTTGAAACATGGGAATGTTTCTCTTAAGCTGGCCACACACTAGTGATTTGTTAGCGTACCATTTCTCCACACACGACAAACAAATCACAATAAATTTAAACTTCAAACTTGTATGATGCGCATAGATGGGTCAAATGTATTACCAACCCCACTTTATTTTTTATCTCAATCATTCAGGGGTGTCATAGAATCCAAGTCGGTTTTGCTCATTGTCGGTTTTGCAAACCAATATTGGTTTCATTTGGTGTCATGAAAACAAGTCGGATTTGTTATTTTCGAATACAAATAAAACCGATATTCGAATCAGCTGTTTAATGTTTTTGCTCATGTGTTTACAGCGTTAAATGCAATTTTTGTTTTAACAATTTTTAAAATTATAAGTTTTGCGCTAAAATATTGTAAAACCTGTGTTTTTATTGAAGGAAAATTATGGAAAAGAAAATAAGAAGTGGTAATACATACAGTAAACATATGAAATAACTTGGCGTTTACATTTGCCAGTACTGGCAAGACTAATCCATGCACACTTTTCCAACTGTCTTGTCTACTGTCTAGCAAATTTTGCAGACAGTAACTTCCCGTCTACAACTGACATGATTTGCTGTTATAACATGATGTTATAAAAGCGCTGTTAAAACATTTGCATTAACATTCGTGTTATAACATGAGAATGCCTCTAACATGATGAGTCTATACTTAACACTAACATAATTTTAGTGTTAATGTTAAGCATTTCATGTCAGTTGTAGACTGTATGTAAAATTGGACAGTGATTTGACATTTGCTAACAGTAATCTGAAGTTTTGTTAGCAAAAGGGAAACAAATCAAAGTGTAGAAAAAAATTACTCATATTTTGCTTTGATTTTTTATATTTTAGTTAAGTGTTATGTTTGTTAACACAATATAAGTATTTTAAGCTGTTTTTAAGTTTGTTTAGTTCATGTAAAACACATTCAGCTGGACTTGAACAGCAACATTCACGTTTGACTTATTTTTAAAAGTGAACTGTCTTAACTACTGTCTGGACGCCTATGTCACAAAGACAGTTAGTAGTGTTTTTGGAAACTAATGTGTATTTTCTTACTGTCTTGCCAGTACTGTCAAATGTAAACGTACTGTAAATGCCATCGTTGTATTACATATGTATGTATGTATGTACATACTTGCATTGCATTTGTTGTTTACATTTGTGTAATTTTATTGTTTTGTAAAAATATGTATGTAGTAGGCTTTTGCACTAAGTACATTTAAATTCAAAAACATTTGCTTTTTTAAAAATTCTCAGAGTAAAGCTAAGTACAAAAGGGAATCAAAGCAAATAAATTCAAAACAAATAAAAGAAATTATTCTCTTTATACGCTCAGAGTTCTTGTATTTACTCATTCTTACTCACTATAAATAAATTACAGTAAACATTTTTTTTGCTAATGTTCTGTAAGTACTTTGCAAGATTCTTATTTTACAATGTGGGTATTTTAAGCATTAAATGCAAGCAATGGTTATTGCTTTTTAATTTGTCTTATTTGCAGATTATTACTAATTATTAAAATAAAAACTATTACTTTGTGTTACCGTTATTTATATTTTGTCTCTTTTGATAATTTTTATAGTTTTAATACAGTATAAAATAAAAATAAAAATTTTTCTAGTTTTGATTTAAGTCTTTGTCTTCTCCTGTAAAATTTTTCCAACGCAACTTATGGCTTTTGTAAATTTAAATGACGATATGTAGGTAAATATTTTTACGGAAATTCTCTTGGTTTTTATTTTTAGCATTAATTTAGCAGTTAATTTTATGGAATATACATATGTATGTACATACGTATCTAGGTATACCTATATAACTATTGCTATGTTGATAATTTGATCATAACATCAAATTAAACAAAAGCGAAATTTCATACAAACAAAATAAAACTTACAAAAATACTCAAGTATTTTAGTAAATGGTTTAAGAACTTCTTGTCTTAAGTCCAAACATGTGCATGTTCTTGTTTTTATTTTGCTTACTTCTTACCATGCTTAAGACTTGCTTTATTTATTTTTTTCAAAAACAATAAACACAATGTTTGTTTCTTATAAAAGAGAACAGCAATTGTCTCTCTAAAGAGAAGGTACAATAAAACAAATACACGAAAAAAAGGGAATGTGTTTAAGTATTTGTTTTTTGTACTTTTGCAACAGCCTAGTATGTAGGTATAAAGCATTGGTGTCCAGCCCATCCCTGCAAATAATAGGACCAGTCCAAACACGCGTGTAAAGAGTAGTCCACAAGGGACCAGGACTAGTCCACAAGTAACCCAAACGTATGGAAAAAACCTGGTCTATTTAACATTACGATGTCCTAGGAGAGGACCATATAACCCACCTTTGGACCACTAAGGAGTAGTTTTAAAACTACTCCATGGTATATAACCCACCTTTGGACCAGTAAGGAGTAGTTTTAAAACTACTCCATGGTATACTCAAGAGGATTAGTTTTGAAGTCGTTTAAACACGAAAGCATGTCGTTAAAAAACGAAGACATGTCGTCTCACTACAAACACTTTTTAACAATGGCATGGTCCATGCTTGCATTACATCGGACTAGTCCATGGAGTAGTCCATTTTATCAAAATGGGTCAGGTGGTCCAATTTTATTTGCAGGGATACTACAATTGTGGAAATAAATTCACACACATTCTTCACACGCATTCTTACGCTCTTTCATTTAGTCCACGAGAGTACACAGTTCAGTCGTCGATTACCAAGCGACGAGTGCACATGCGGCGGATGCTTACATATTTTTTGTATTTTTATTAAGAATATTTGTCTCTTTATTCACTAATACTTATAAAAAGCAATACAACCACACTTTAAATCAGAGATCTGCAAAACACCGCACATGTGCGAATGCTCTCACACAAATAAAGAGAGCATGAGAAAATAATTTGTATTTTTACTCGAAAACACTGAACAAACAAAAACAATTACGCTCAAAAATAAACAACCAAGAGAAACAAGAAATGTAAATGTATGTGTTTGGCGGACTCTGCTTTAAATTTTGGACGTCACTGGCAGCGTTACCGTTGGTGCCACTAAAGTGGCAATTTGCCACTTTTTCGGCTGCTTGGATACTATTTGGCCACTTTTACAAAATGCACCCAAATGTGGTACTTTTTGTGATTCTTGCCACTTTTGTGATACTTTTTACGTTAGCAAAATATACTTTTTTTCTTTCTGTTTTATTATAACTCCCAGCTTTAAAATATGCTAAGAAATTAGCGTCCTTGGTGGGTTCAAGTCTTTCCCAACTGCCAAAAAATCCTTTAGAAAATAAACTTTTATATGAATTTTGTTTCTTGTCATGCGTGGTTAGCTGAAAATCGATTGAATAAACTTTCTATTAACCTGTTTTATTTATTATGAATAAGGGGGTAAAGATATCTCGCACATATGTATATGTATATTGGTCGTGAAGCAGAAACCGAACTGTACTGAAAACTTTTCTAAAATTTGTGTAATTGACATTAAAAGTAAAATCTAAGTTTTTACCAAAAACTTTGTAAAGAATTGATATAAAAAACAAAAAGCTCAATATATTGAAGTACTTAGACCCATTATTTATAGTGTCTAATGAAGATGTAAACTATTTCGAATTAGTTTCAGAGTTTAAAGATATTATAACTGACCCAGATGCATTTATACATGAATTTAAACTTCAAGAGAGTAAAGTGAATGACACAAATTATGAACACATATTTAAAATTTCGAATGCTGAAGAATTTTGGCGTGAAATTCGAACATTGAAAAATTGATTTGATGAGTATATATTCAAACTTGTGCAAATTGATCCCTCATATTTTTACATTGTCACACAATAGTGCTTGTGCTGAGCGTGTTTTTACTAAGTTAGCTTTAATCAAAAATAAAGTAACAAATAGGTTAAAAGTAAATACTTGCGAATCCATGCTTTTATCTTTAAATTTGTTAGATACTAGCTTTGAAGATTGGTTTCAAAGTGAAGACATTTTACGGAAGTATAGAAGTCGTTTTAAGAGCAATTAATTGTAAAAAAATTTGTATGAAACTGACCATTAATAAATAACACAGGAAGACATTGAAAAAGTTTGTTTAACCATTCCAACTGATGCTTATATTTTTCGGAATGCTCCCATCACGTCACATTTATCAGATACACCAATTATTGTAACTTCGGAAGATGTTTTGTATCAAAATTAATAACAAAATCCAGTTTAATTGTTTTGCTCTATAAGCCTGATTACAAAAATTTGAAGCAATAATAGACGAAATTAATTAATTAAAACACTAGCACTTAAATTCAACAGCATGATTGCATTTATTTGTATTAAAGTGCGGAGCTGATTAAATAGAAAGTATTTGAAAACGTGATATATTCGTTTTTTTGCCATAAGATTTCTTGCTATTATCCGATTATAGCTTAGAAAATTTTTTTGTTTTTGTTTTCAATACAAATATACGAAAGAAATGTTCTTGTCGACAAAACATTAAAGTAAATTTTTTATAAAAATTACTTCTCGAGAGAACTTCTGATTAATGAAACTTCAAAAAATGGTGCTACTTTTTTTGTAGATTTCCCCTTTTTTTGGTACTTTTTTAAAATATCCGACGGTAACACTGGTCACTGGTATAAAGCGAATTATTAAAAATATAAACAAATTTGTTGTTTAACATTATAAATAAGTAAAATGACCTCTGCTGGGCTTAAATCTAGTTTACCGACGCCGCTCCAAATAAAAAAAAAGTACCTAGGTAGATAGAAAATTAAAAAATAAGAAGAACAAATTAAATAAAAAAGTTGGCGGAAACGCTTAGTTTTCGAGTTATGGACGTTTTAAGTTTTTATATAAAAGTGTGATTTTCCACTACATTTTTATCTTTATATGGTCAATATTGGTATCATTTTAAAGCTTTCGACTTAGCGAAGCCGGTACTTACTATCCCAAAGAGGAGCAAATCCTTGCGCACGGCCGAAGGCCGGCTATGCAGAGTAGCTTTACTTAGCGAAGCCGGTTCTTGATACCATAGAGGAGAAAATCTTTGCGCCCGGCCGAAGGCCGGCTATGCAGAGAAGCTTTAGTTAGCGAAGCCGGTATTTGTCATACCAAAGAGGAGCAAATCTTTGCGCACGGCCGAAGGCCGGCTATGCAGAGAAGCTTTAGTTAGCGAAGCCGGTAATTGTCATACCAAAGAGGAGCAAATGTTTGCGCCCGGCCGAAGGCCGGCTATGCAGAGAAGCTTTACTTAGCGAAGTCGGTTTTTGATATACCATAGAGGAGAAAATCCTTGCGCCCGGCCGAAGGCCGGCTATGCAGAGTAGTTTTACTTAGCGAAGCGGGTTCTTGCTATACCATAGATTAGAAAATCCTTGCGCCCGGCCGAAGGCCGGCTATGCAGAGAAGCTTTAGTTAGCGAAGCCGGTATTTGTCATACCAAAGAGGAGCAAATCTTTGCGCCCGGCCGAAGGCCGACTATGCAGAGAAGCTTTACTTAGCGAAGCCGGTTTTTGCTATACCATAGAGGAGAAAATCCTTGCGCCCGGCCGAAGGTCGGCTATGCAGGAGTGTTTTCGTTTGCGACGTCCATGTTTATAATTTGATTACGTTTGTATTACACTTTTATTTAAATAAACTACATACTAACCAGGTGCACTTTTGTAATATTTTGATGTAAAATGCAAAAAGAATGTAATGTGAGGTAAAGAGATAGTAATTTCAAATAAATTTTGTATATCTAAAAATATATGGTCAAAAGCTTTGAAATGATACCAATATTGGCCATATAACGATTAAAATGTAGTGGAAAATCGGACCTTTATATAAAAACTTAAAACGTCCATAACTTGAAAACTAAGCGTTTCCGCCAACTTTTTTATTTAATTTTTTCTTCTTATTTTTCAATTTTCTATCACCCTGGGTACTTTTTTTTTATTTGGAGCTGCGTCGGTAAACTAGATTTGTTCCCTCTGCTGTTGTTGCATATTTGCTGTTTGCAGAAAAAGTGAGAAGAAGACTTGCCGGAGAATACCGGAAACATGCAAAAAAGTACTATTTTACCAAATTATCAATTTTATTTACTTCTATTTTCGGAAAAAACCTAACTTTTGAAAAAAAAAAAATAAAATAAAAAATTATGCTTTTAACAACTTTATTTATTTCCAATAAAAAAACAAGAGCTGTAAGCTGCTTGGTTTATTTTCAATAAAAAACCGATAACATTGGTTTCTGTGACACCTAAAACCGACACAAATTTTAGTTCGAACAAAAAACCGACAACATTGGATTTCATGACACCAACGTATTTTTTTTTGTCGGTTTCAAATCCAATACCGATAAGATCGGTTTCTATGACACCCCTGATTAATTTCTAACATACCTACCCGCTATCTCCTTTCCTAAAGGAGGCTCCGATACAAAATGTTCACTGAAGACTAGAAATATATTGAAGAAAAAGTCCCATAAATGCCCAGGAGTCGCCCCTAGGGGAATAAAACGTATGACGGACCTCAATTGGTTTTTTGCCCTTAACAATTTCTCGAGACATACTTCCCCTTTATACCCATTTCTTAGGGGTGTTCCCATACAAATATTGCGACTTATGAAATTCCTAAATTAATTAAAAATTTTCGACTTTTGTGAATAAAAAGTTGCTAACAGATTTTAATCATTTATGGCTTGTTTTATTTGCAATTTCGTTTTAATACGGCTGGAAAATATTAGAAGCCTAGCTGCATTTTCCAATTTTTTATGAATTTTTAAAAAACAAAAATTTCGAAATTTTGATAAAAAAAAATTAATTTTCTAAAACGACTGCGCATATTAGAAAAAAGTTTTACCTTTCTTAAAGGAAATTTTATTGCGGATGTCGGTTTTTTAGTTTTGTCAACAAGCTAAAGCGTATTTGAGTTACGCGAACATATGTTGTGCAACCTCTCGAAATAACGGTATATCTCGAAAACCAGAGCTAACATAAAAAAACGGTTAGCACCACTAGATCCGAATTAGAATTAACGACAAGTGCCCAGCTTGTCTAAAAATAAGTGTCAATTTCTATCACAGTGTAATCATTCAAAGCAAATTTCCATCTACCAAAGGTTAAATACAATTTGGTTTAAAGATTGATGTTTGGCTATTGACTGCCAGTCGTCAGTGGCTGTGAGTGTTAAACGGCGAATTTTCTGAAGAGATTGAGTGGTTACAATTGAAACATGTAAGGGTAACCTGTCCGTGAAAGCCTGGGTTCGCGTAAGTCAAGATTGAAAAATTATCAATACATTTTAATTCATTTCATGTTATAAAATTCCTTTCTTCATAAAAATAATTTGATGAAAATTAAATTAGATGAACTTTAGCCTAATTAAAATTATTAAAATTTGGATTAAAAACAAATAATATTTTAAAAAATCCTGATGACTTTTCAAGTATTCATTTGATTTTTTGGTCACAAGTTGTTAACAAAATAAAATGTCTTTTTAAGATCTACAATAAATGAATTGGTCACGCGTACGTTTACCTCATTTCCAGACCCATGCAAGTCTGAAGCCTATTTTCCTGACTATGTACTGTATGAGTGAAATTTGATTAAAATTTTTTTTAATAAAAAATTAATTTAAAAAAATGTATTATTTTATAAAGGTTAGTATTACCTAGGTTAAATGGGTAGCCGTCACGACGACGACTCGCTTGGGTCCTTATAGCGGTCCCTTTGTGATACCCCTAGCCAGTGACAAGAGTCAGCCAATATCCACCAGACTATTCCCCAGAGGTCACTGCAGTCTCTAAACACCCCGATTCCCTGCAGAACAAGGAGATCGATTTCAGTCCCGCATTGGACAAATCGTCCAGACATGGCAATTCCGGTCTCCCAAAATGCCTAAACCTAATGCCACCAGACCGGGGCATTGGCAGAGAAAGTGAAACACCGTCTCCTCCTCCTCATTATACGCAAGACCCATCCTCCTAGCATGAGTCCCTATCACCCAGTGACCCGTGATGACCGATATCACTGTCCTTATCCGGTCCCTGCCTTGCAGCCTTGCTGTCCGTAAATATATATATATATATATATATATATATATATCCCTCGATATACGATAGTACTTCAGTCAATTTGCCGCCCGCTTTATGGCAGAGATTTCCGCCTGCAGCACACTACTACCATCCGGCAGCCTTAAAGAGACCCTGATGTCCAATTCCTCGATGAAGAAACCTCCACCCACTCTATCGCCTATCCTGGAACCATCGGTGTAGACCCGTAGGGTCGGTTCCAGAGACCGCGTATTATCGAGCAGCTCATCCTAATTACCATGATGAACCGTGAACAAAGCACCGAAAAAGGGTTCCGGAGTGTAATAGTCCAGTTCCGCCAGGTCGTATGACGCGTGAAGTGTGACCCTGGCATGACCATAGTTCCGCGTAGATCATAGGCCCACCGCCCCCAGTCTCATAGCGGAAGTCAGGGCCTGTTGTTCGGCCATGATGTCAATCGGCAACCAGTTCAGCATAGTAAACAGTGCCTTCGTCGGTGTCGAGCGGAGTGATCCCGTGATCATCAGCGCAGCCACCCTATATACTTTCTCAAGCATCCTGCAGTACCGTCCCCTCTCCATGGCAGGCCACTACACTATGACCCCATAGAAGAGGATCGGTTTTACCACCGCCTCAAAGATCCATTCGACGCCCCTGGGGCCCAGGCCTCAGCTTCTGCCCAAGGATCTCTTGCAGGTGGATAAGGCCACAATAGCCCTATCAACCCTCGTCCGAACGTTCAGTTCCCATGATAGTTTGCTATCGAGAATTACGCCCAAATATTTAGCACTGTTAGAGAGCCTCAGCTCCGTGCCGTTTAGCCTAGGAAGCCTAAAGTTGCCAACCTTGTACTTCCTGGTAAAGGAGTGTAGGCATGCTGCTATAAAAATACCCGACTATTCAAAATTGTCTCCATATAAATCAAAAGCAATTTAACACATACATGTACAAATTTTGGATAATATATACGAATTTGACAATTGGGGTTTATGTCGGCCCGCTAACGAGTCTACCTTGTGTAAATATACCTTGGCGTTAACCATTATCATTATCAGCTATGGGCAAATGCAAAATGAAAATGCAAAAAGAGCGAACGATGTCAGGGCTGTCAGATATGGCAATTTCTCGCCAAACGTGGCGATTTTGAAAAGTGTTTGGCGATGGGATTTCCCATTTGGCGACTGGCGACTTTTATGGCGATTTCTGATATAACTGGCGATTAACTTGGCTATTTTTACCGTTTATATTAATTCGGCAATTTTATTTAACAACTTGTCATTTTTGTTATCATTACTAATATAAAAAAACATATTAAGTGAACTTTATATTCAGTCACTATTTAATTCTAATAGTATGTAGGTCAAAATTCCAGTAATGAAATCGGTGAGGCTTCAGCCAATTTAGCGCCTTTGGCGCTAGATTTAGCGCTTTTATAGATACCCAAAATTTTTGTACTTTTAAATAAAAAAAAACAAGACACATTAAAACAAAATTTGTTTCCGTTTTTTAAATTCTTTTGATGTATAGTACTCTGAAATGCATACTATTCAAGGAAAGAAGTTTATTATTTTCTAAAGAAATCCATTACGTTTCTTAAAACAAAAAAATTCAAAAATAATTTCCTGATTTTCACTTGTTTTGATCGTATTAAGTAAAACTTTCTGAAATAAAGAAACATTTTCTCATGATCAAAAAATTCACGTTTTTGGTATATGATCGAAAATTTCTTAAAACAAGAAATAGAAAATAAGCTTAGTTTTATTAAAAAAAAAAGAAAGATATTTCTGAAATCAAGCAGCATTTATTTAATATAAGTCTGATTTTTTTGATTTTTAAACAGAATCGAATTTCTTGCATCAAGAAACAAATTGACTTTAGCGTGCTGAAGCCTAATAGTTTGTTCAACCACGTCTAGTTAACATTTTGTTTACTGATCTTCATGATTTCATGTCTTATTTTATTCATAATATACCTGGATTTCTGATAAATGAGGTTAGCGCTGTAAAATCTTTGTATTTGATATATTTCTATTTAAAACGATTTTTTTTTGACGGCGAGTGTAATAAAAAAAACTTGGTTCTTAAACATTTCATCAAGTTTTTTGTTTTTTAAATTTTTTTAGCGCTTTTTGATTGGGGGCACGGCGCTTTTTAATTAGAAATAGTTCACAACCCTGTGTGTACTTAATTTAAGTTTTTAACTGAATACATATATGATATCCATTTTATGTTATTTAAAAAAAAAAATTACAGAAACAAAACAAAATTTACTTCGGCGACTTTTTTGTATTTTTTCTCAGTTTTTGGCGATTTTTGGCTGAAAAATTATACTAGCGTTTTTTGTATGCAAAACTTAATTTAAAAAAAAGAAAATTTTACAAAAACTGAAGAAAATCGACGTTTGGCGATTTCTGACATCCGGTTTGGCGATGGAGCTCAAAAAAATCTGACAACCCTGAACGATGTGTATACATACACAAAAAACAAAGAGCAAAAGAGCATCCCTGCAAATAAAATTGGACCACCTGATCCATTTTCATAAAATGGACTACTCCATGGACTGGTCCGATGTAATGCAAGCATGGACCATGTCATTGTTAAAAAGTGTTTGTAGTGAGACGACATGTCTTCGTTTTTTAACGACATGCTTTCGTTTTTAAACGACTTCAAAACTAATCCTCTTGTGTACACCATGGAGTAGTTTTAAAACTACTCCTTAGTGGTCCAAAGGTGGGTTATATGGTCCTCTCCTAGGACATCGTAATGTTAAATAGACCAGGTTTTTTCCATACGTTTGGGTTAGTTTTGGACTAGTCCTGGTCCCTTGTGGACTACTCTTTACACGCGTGTTTGGACTGGTCCTATTATTTGCAGGGATAAAACCAACAAATGCAAACGTAAGCAAACCAATACAATGCCACACATGCAAAGCTTTCAATGTAGTGGTGCCCATACTTGATCATTATCGGTCATATAACCAGCGTTACCGTTGTGATACTAAAGTATCAATTTGACCCTTTTTCGACGGTCTTGATACCATTTATGACCCTCTTTTTAAATTATACTTTTGTATCATTTTCACCTATTTTGTGATACTTTTTGACCCTTTTTTGGAAATAGCACTCACATTTTGTTTGTTGTCAACAAACAAATGGAGAAATGGACTTCAAGTGAAGATTTAATACCAAAATATAGAACGCAAATTTCTAAAAACCAGTTAGTATTCGTAAAAAGATTTGGGTTAAGAGATTTTGTACGACTTCTAAATTAGATTTTCGATAGTAAAGTACAAATTAAAGTACGATTTCCCTTATAGCAAAAATAACTCATATACATATTTGTTATGTTTTATTTATTGAATAGCTTATGGTGATTTCTTTTCAAAAACAATGTAACATTTTATTTAAAAAATGCAATTAGGTGTTCGTTTCTTATAAATGTTTTGCTCTCTTATAGAGTAGCAAGTTTTATGCTAAAAACTTCATCCTTAATAATGTCATAAGGCATTGAACTTTTTGCCCCCTTTAAAATCGACAATATTAACAGTGCCCTGTAAAAAAGGTGACATCGGTTTATGTATGGGACCATTTTTAAAACGGCGAGGATTGCCTCAAAGAGCAAGAAAGCTTCGCAAAAATTTAGAAACTCGAAAAATTTTGCAAAAATAGCGCCATTAAATTGATTAAAAATCCCTAAAACTAACAGGAATGAAAAAAATTCAGTAAAAATTGCTGAAATTCACAAATATTTGGTAACAGCGGTAAGCTTTAAAGAATCACAAAGCTTGCAGGAAAAAATTCGCCAACGATTGCAAAATTGAAAACAAAGCCAAAAACTTATTTTAAATCGCTAAATAGGTAAAATATAACATAAAAAGGTTTAAAAAAAATTGGCTATAATAATGAAGAACAAACTTTTTGTCAAGTGTTAAAAACAGGAAAGGGCATTCCATAAACAAATTAAGTTTTTTAAGCACTGCCTACCTGAAATAAATATTTTTTGTTTGTTTATAAAAAAACTTGGTTTTTTTTTATATATATTTAAATGGAAAATACTGCTTTTAAAAATGTTGACCCTTTTTTTATTGAAATACCCTTTTTTTGACCCCTTTTTCTGGAAAATCCCCTTTTTGTGACCCTTTTCGAAAATTTCCAACGGTAACCCTGCATATAACTAGCAAAATGACCGGCAGTTTTCTTGTAGGGAATGCTTCTGTTTGAAAATCGTGTTATCGTTTTGGTTTCTCAAATATCAACATTTCTCGGATAAAAGTAAATAAGGAAAAACTAGATGACCCGTGCGAATATTTCGCACCGTTAGTTGTCATTTTTGTAACATAAAATGAAAATAATTAATAGAAATTTTAGTAACTTCAATACATTTTAAAATATAATTTTTATCAATGAAAATATAATTTTTTCAATTTCTAATTATTTTTCGTCATTAGTGTTTGAAATAAGCTTTAAAATGAGATATCATTCATTAAATTTGATGCGGTGGTATGGGAGATATTTGCAACCGACAAAAAAAGTGCTTTAGAAATAATATATACTAGATGACCCGTGCGAATATTTCGCACCGTTAGTTGTCATTTTTGTAACATAAAATGAAAATAATTAATAGAAATTTTAGTAACTTCAATACATTTTAAAATAAAATTTTTATCAATGAAAATATTAATTTTTCGATTTCTTATTATTTTTCGTCATTAGTGTTAGAAATAAGCTTTAAAATGAGATATCATGCATTAAATTTGATGCGGTGGTATGGGAGATATTTGCAACCGACAAAAAAAAGTGCTTTAGAAATAATATATATGATGATTACGAACATTGAAAACAATAAAAATTGGAGAAATTTTATAATGTATGTATTTGAAAACTTGTCAGAATCCTTTTTTTTTTTCTTTTTTACTTCAAAATCTTCTTCACTTTCATACAATATTTTATTCACTATAATTATTCAAGCCATTTGACTAATTTGCTCACACAATTTAAAAATTAACTTTCTTTCGCGTATATTTGTTTAGTACGTAATTCTATATTCATAAAAAAACACACACACAATACTGATGTTTCGTTTTTAGTGTCATCGTTTGTGGTAAAAACTGAAACATAAGTAGTAACACATGTTTCGACTAATGTTGCCTCGTCTGTGGGCACCATGAAACTTTGCATGGAACTTTGTTAAAGAAACCATAAACAGCTGACGTGAAAAAATACGGTAGCACTGTTTACAGCACAAAAAGGACTGAAATGTCAAAAATTAAATATCGAATTTTTTGGTAGAAATATTACAAATACAAATTTTGTGCCATGTTATCAACCAAATTAACTCCTTTAATACGCAATAGAGTATTACGTTCCTCATTTGTATTTATCAAAGTAAATTTAAAACGAGAAACAAATCTGTTGACACCAACAAAATTTAAGCAGCAGGCAGTATTGCTATCAACTACTAATAGTTGTTACGCAAAAACCAAGGATAGAAAAAAGGAAAAGGCCGGCAAAAAAAACTCTAAGGTGGAAATCAATGAATCCCAATTAAGAGAAATCATTAATTACGATGCATTTAACATACAAATGCAAAAGGCAATTCAACAAATGAAAGATGACATTATAAAGCATTTATCACTACGTTCTACAACTGGTGCTATTGATACACTGCGTGTTATGGTCGATGGTACGGAACATGAATTGCAGGAATTGGCTCAAATATCTCGTAAAAATCCTAAAACAATTGTTGTAAACATGATAGCATTTCCCCAAACTATACCGGATGTTTTAAAGGCAATCGAAAAGAGTGGTATGAATTTAAATCCCCAACAAGATGGCACAACACTTTTTATACCCATTCCTAAAGTCACCAAGGAACATCGTGAAAATTTATCAAAAAATGCTAAGTCTTTATTTATTAAATATAGGGATACTATCAAAGATATAGAAAATGCCAACATTAAAAAGTTAAAGAAACAAACGGAAATCTCAAAGGATGATATGTTTGCTGTTCAAAATCAAATAACTGCCATAGCTGATAAGTATATAGCCGAGGCCGATAAATTAATGCAAACTAAACAAAAAGAACTTTTAGGCGACTCTTGAAATTAATAAACAAAAAGACTGAACGAATGTTAATAAAGTGTTGAATTGTTATACATTGTGTACTTATTAATTACTAGAGAATATATTGCAAAAAAGTAGAAATCTAACTATCTATGTATATGTATAAACACATTGCAGTGATTCGGGTATAATACACTTTCTATACAAATTAACGTGCTGTTTTGTTTACTTTGTAAAAAAAGTCAACAAAATTGTTGATGCACATGCCATTGCGCATACTCTCTACCTATTAAAAAATTTAAAACACTACCTATTTTCAAGGTAACAACATTTTGGCGTTAAAAATGTTTGTTTCCTAAATGTATATGTTGAGTATAGACCTGCATAAATGTTAGTCTGGGGGGTTTTATACAAAAACAAGTATAATATATTATTAACGAATATCATTACTTTGTAGAAAAGATAAAAGAGAGTGGAATTTAAAGTACACAAGTACATGTAGTCTTGCGATTTGTTATGTTTCCTCATTTGACACAAAATGTATTTTAGTTCGGGCGCAGATTTGCCATTTGGGTAATTCCAAAGTGTTGAACGTGACAGTCGTACGTATCAAAAATGCAATAACATTTTAAACAAAAAATATTTTTACGTTTTCTTAAACCTTAAATTATAGTACTAAGAAAGCAGTGTTATCTATGCTAAAGTTTATGGAGTGCGCGATTCTAGGTCAAAGATAATGGCAAAAGAAGTAGCGGTTCGAACGTGAAAAAACAAGTAGTTTTTGTGGCCATGTATAAAAAGGCGTAAATCAGCGAAACCTGGCACAATTTTTTAGTCAAACTACCTTCAGAATTTTACGTAGCAATGTAACATTAAAATGTCTTGGTTTGATTCCAAAATCTTCTGCATTTTCTTTTTTTTAAGCCAAAATCTGGGTCGATACGAGACATTTCGAACGTGAAATTTTTTCCGTAATAATTTAACTGAATAATGATTAAAATAAAATAAAAATTTACCGTTAATCCGAATAACATATTTCTCTTTGAACTCTTCCTTAGATTACAGACCATGTAAGAAAATTTTTTTGGAATAATTTTTATCAAATATCACGTCTTTTAAGAAAGATAAATATTAAAGAAAACATACAATAAAACATTCTCACAAATAAGAAATTACGTTTGCACAACTTTGCAGTCTGATTGTTCATCTAAGGCTGGGTTTTTGAGACCTCAGTTAAACTAGGTTTAGTTAATCTAAAACCTGATTTGTGCCGCCAATACCAAGTTTGTATACAAAATGTTGCCGGAACAGCGCAGTCTTGCTTAAAACGTGTGTCTTTAATGAAATAATAAAAAAAAAATCACATTTCACCGGAAAAATCCGAGTTGCAGAGAACGTTAAACTAAGTTTAAACTTAATCCCCATCTCAAAAACCCGTCCTAAGTGAACAAATTTATGAGTAAATTTATAAAATTAGTAAAATCTAAATATTTCTTTATAACAATATCGTAAAATAATCAGCTTTTAATAACTTTTAAATTTTCGGTTCCGGTGGACCTTTTGACGGAAATGCCCATTTGTCTAGTGTACCTAACATGAAAAATTGCTGTAATAAAAATTTTAATATATAAACTTAAATGCAACTTTAAAAAAGAAACAAAAAATCACAAAATGTAAACAGGGACAAAATTAAATTTTTAAAAATAAATGCCAAATAAACTACTCAAGCGGCTTGGCAAACATGTGCAAATTGTACGTTTGTTTGTAGAAAAATCGAAATGTTGAATATTTTCCAAACTGTTTACGCTAACTAGTGCTTAATTTAATCATTTTAGTGAATTTTTTGAAAAATGGTCGTTAATTTGTAAACGAAAAGTGCATGTTTCCCAAGATGTTTGTGTGATTTCTTTGGCTCTAAAAGCTTGGCACTGTTATAGGTGTATATCTTATAAAATGTTGGAAATAGTACTTCCATTTATAACAATCTAAGCAACTGTGCATATTTTTCTTTTTCCTTTTTATACTTCAAATTATATAAAATATTCTTTTTATGTATACTCTTTTTCAATCATTGTAAAATAAACGTTTGAATTAACTTAAAAGCTTGGCACTGTTATAGGAGTTTAACTTAAGCAAATAAGGTAAGATTATGGCTTAAGAAATAAAAAATTATATAACAAAATTGAAAGTAAATGAAAAATCTGCACAATTTACAAAATAAATTTATTTTATATATAAACATCTTCACATTTGGCAACGCTGATCGATACACAGATCCAATGATGTTAACTTTTATTTTTTCATTGCCGTACGGCCCTCAAAAAATTACCGTTTTTGAGAAGAAACGCAAAGGTTTTTTTAATTAAAACATTCGCAGCAGTATTCAAAAACAATTTATTTTGTTATTCGTGCTTAATTCCCAGTTTTTATTCTTGATAAAAACACTTGAAATTTATTGTTGATGGGATAAGCTATTCCTATGCGCATTTCACTGGTTGCTTAGGCCAGATCATCAGGAAACTTCATCCATAAAGATTTTAGAAAAACTAAAGATGTTAAACCAAATAAAACTGTTAAACGTATAAGACTTATAGCAACAGTTCTACTTGTAATAATATCAAAGTTTAAACAAAACACATCAACAATAAACAGTGGGTTTATCTCATCTTACATTCCCCACTACAATTAGTTGAAATTCTCTCAACATTAATTGTAGTTGTAAGTAGGTTAAGAAAAACAAAATAAAAACAACAACTTACAAAAGATGTTGTCAATTAAGTGTTCTTTCGTATAGATTAAGAAACCTTTTAAAGTTTCAGCCATAGTATACAACGTTTCAGTAATCGATACTTAATAACAAATTTTAAAAATAATACTTTAAATAAAGTTTAGCAAAAACTTACCTCCTGCGATTCACAATCATCATATAACATTTTTCGTGAATTCTCTATATCAGTCTTAAGTTTTATGCGAAAGGATAGATTTTTTACATGACTTTTTAAAGTGATATATTGTTCTTGTGTTCTTATGATCGATGAGTAAATCTGATCAATACGAAGATACCATGGTCTAAGTTCTGTTTCATCGAATGTAGTCGCTTTACTAGCCTTAGCCTCTAAAGCTGAATTTGTCTGTTTAAGTCTATCATTTTCTTCCATAAGTTCATTTACTTTCTTAATATAAAATTCCTTAGGCATATTGGACTTTAAGGCATTTTGGCGCAAATTTGTACGTATCTTTTTCGCGCGACTTGCATACTGTAAAAAATTAATAAAATTTTTATCAAATTTATTTCATCATTTCAGAATATTTTTAGTTCGCATCAGCACAACGTTATTACAAAACTACATTCGGCCTTATTACGAATCGTTATCGTGGTCGAAGTCGAAGTCGTTTGAAATTTTTGTCGATATCTATAAATTTAAATTCACTACCTATAACGGCAATGTAAAACACAGACACTTTTTCGTATTTGTGCCTTTTACAAATACAAATTTTTTAAACCGACCTGTTTTCGACTACGGCACAACACTCAAAGGCCTATTATAGTTAGTTTTGACTAATTATTGTTGGTTCATAGTTAATATATCGCCCTTGTTCAACAATACTGTATTAACTCATAATTTAAAAATTTACAGTAGAAGCAAAACAATTTTAAATTTTACATAAAAGGCATATGAAAAAGAATTTTGAATCCATCAGTTTCTTTACCAAAGAGTTGACAAAATGACAAGGTATTTTTACAGCGATAAGATATGAATATTGCGTGTCGATTTTTTCAAAAATGTATAAAAATAAAAACATTGAGTTCATACACTATTGTTGAACAAGTGGGGTATGAAGATCCAATAAATAAATATATGTAAATAAAAGCATAAAGTTTTAAAATATTTAAACCTACCTTTAATGTATTATAAGTATCTTCATAAGTTAATGAACTCATAGATACATTTGCCACCATTAACGTTTGACAATTTCCTCCTAATGAATCTTTTAAAATTCTTGTTAAATTTGAATCGCGATAGGGTATATGTTTTGAACCGTCTGCAAGTCTGTTAATGCAGTTTCCAAGTGCCAGAAGACTTTTGTTAATACTTGCGCCTTCTTTAAACCTTACACCTATACCTTTTGTACTCGCTGCTCGTTCGCTGCCGGCTAAATCAATCATTGATAATTTAACCATACGTTTTGTACCTGTTTTACGGTCTGTCATACGTATATGAACTTGAAACACAGCATGTGATCTTGAGCTCTCAGCATTGGCATCAGTGGGATGTTGTGTTCGGTGTGAGTTTCCTAGTGCCAATAGTTCTAATAGTTCTTCTGCACTAAAAATTGGTTTTAGCACTAAACCACTAACTACAACACCATTTGAGTCTTCACGCAATTTTAATGGGCCACTTTTTGTTAAAAGATTCATTACTTGTTCATTATAAACTTCTAAGTAGCTGACTCCCACGTCGAATTTCCGTACATCGCTTTGTGCATCAATTTTCTCAAAGAGATCTCGCATGGTAAGAAATGTCAAACCAGGACATGTTTCGCTACCCAACATAGTAAACGTTTTACCTGCTCCCGTAGCGCCATAAACAAACACAGAACAATTATAGCTAAAATAATAAAGCAGTGACAATTTTTTTGTAAACAAAGCACCTGTAAAGAAACCATCCCCTATTGATATTTAGCCCTAGTATGAATAAAAATTCCCTTCTCCCATTTATACAATTGAATTTAAATATGAAAAATAAGAAAAGGGAAAAACTCTCGGGGAATTTCATTATTGGGCTGATTTCAATACCACATAACCTAAGTAACTAACTTGTTGGCTTACTTACCCATTCAACACCGAATCAACCAGCGGTGCTGTACATTCTTCAAATATTTGCATATTTGTTGTGTCTGTATCAAAAACACAATCATATTCCATAGACAATTTTTTATTTACTCGTTTTGTAATATCGCGGTAATTTAACTTTGATCCTTGAAAGAAAAATTCATCATCTTCTTCGTCTGGATCAAACAATAGAGTCGTTTTGTCTAAAACTTTTACAATAGTCCTTTGATTTTGTTCTAACTCTCGCCGATTATACGGCCGCACACGCACAACTACTTTTATATTCTTTTGCTCCGTAGACATTTTAAACTTTATTGTTATTTTCAGTTTTAAATATTTCTTTTGCACTAAAAACAATTTCTTCACAATAGATTGGTGCTGTTGTTTGTTGTTGGATTAGGCGTTTGAAAAATTCAAATTTTGCTTCAAGTTTTTTGTTGTTGCCATATGTTGGTAGCACTGTTAATTTCTCCAGTGTTGACTTTTTATGACAGAAATGTTAAATATTAGTCCCAATTTACATTAAGGACATTTCTTGCCGGACATTTTTTGAATTCTCTTTTACATAGGGTCTTCACCTGACAATTTTTTGTCATAATAAACGTCAAACTCCATATAAAAAAAACGCTGACAAAAATTTTAATCTTACCTACTGAAGCGTTTACATATGAAACATTAGAAGTCAGACAGAAATTAATACTTGTATGTAAACTACGAAAAGTAAGAAAGGGAAATGAAAAAATGTCCAGTACAGATACTCATGTACTACACACTCTACCTTTTCGACCCCTCGCCATAAACTTCCTCTCTCCGGCAAGAAATGTCCCTAGTGTAAATGGGGACTTACTACCTGTCTAGGGTATTCATTCGGTTAACCGTTAATCGATTAATTATGACCCGATTAACTGATCGATTAATTAAAAATTGTCTACTTTCGATTAAGCCGCCCTACAAGAAATAAATGAGCGAGTAGTCACATTTTTCATTTTGGTGTTAAGAAAATTATAGAAAGAAATGACCGAGTGTGACCGAAAACTTTATTTTGGTAATTTCTTTCTATCATTCATTTTTTGTAGGGCGGTTAATTTCAGTCGATTAACCGATGTTATATCCAATTTTTGTAGTATTATAACATATTTGTTGTGCTTTAACGTATTGTTTCGTATGGTAAGGTATGTGTTTAAAAAATATTTTCATACAATATTTCCTTTTAGCAATACATTCTTAAAATACAGTACAAAGAAAGATAGTAACACAAACAATTTTTTAACAAAATTAGCCGAAACAATTAAAAGTGTTAAAAATTAAAACATTACTCTTAATGGCGTAATGGAGGATTTTATATGCTTAGAGAGATCCATGAAAAGGACTGAGAAATTAGATATTCTGTATTATGGACTGCTTTCGATTCCTCCTTTAGCGCTATCGCTTTAATCCTAAACTTTTAACCAATTTTTTTTCCAAAAAATTATTTTACCAGATCTTCTTAAATTATCGAAACAAAAAATGAAATGATCCACAGTTTATTTTGAATAAATACATATTTAAGGGTATTCCGGAAATCGAAAACGCAAAGAACAAGAATTTTAAAGTTGTTTTTTTTTTATAAAATTCTGTTAAATAGAGAAATGTTTGTATAATGTTTGACATAAAATTCTTTTAATACAGAAATCTTATTAAAAAACGACTGGTGAAATTCTTGCGTTTTACGTTTTCGATTTCCACAACACCCTGGTTATGTGTTGTGGAATTAACTTTTTTTTTGTCATTTAAGATCAAAAATTGTTATTCTTGTTTTTTTTTACTAATAAACTCTAAATAATAAATAGTTTATGCATTTTTATTTATTGATTTTACCTTATTTGTAAAAAAAAAACTTTATTAATCGGTAAGCCGATCAAAAACAAAATTAACCGATTAAGCCACAACCTCGATTAATTAATCGAGCGATTAACCGATTAATTAAAAAGCCCGATTAAATTAATACCCTATGCCCGTCTACTTATATCAGAGATAAATATAGCGACCAAGGTATATTTATAGCAGGTAGCCGCGAGATTACAACAATTGTACAATAAAACAAACAACAGGGCTTTTTGAAAAGTGACAAAAAAGACAAAAGATAAAGACAAAAAAACCTTGTTTACTATACAACATTTGACAGTTTGTATCACAAAACAAGCAAATAGAAAATAACCAGCTGGCTTTTCGAGACTACATGCTATAAATATACCTTGATAGCGACATATTTTGCAGTAAATGTCAAAATTATGTTATATGTAATGTAGACAGTACATATTTACTACCGGCAATTTTTGTTGCAATAATTGTTAGCCCATTTTCGTTAAAAATTATTGTGAAAGTAAATTTCTTGAAAGTCGCATTACACTAACACTTTTTTAGTCCCAATTTACAACGTTCAAATTGAAGGGCAGACATTTTTCTTATTCTCTTTTGAACTTGCCTAAACCTTTCACAATCGCGAAATTAATAGACAGACAGAAATTATTGTTTTCCTTTTTTCGTTGTTGACGAAGATGAACATTTAACAGGCATTGATACTAAAATTGCATTGGTGTGAGAAAAATGATATGAAGCAACAACATTAAAATGCCGAAAAGTGTAAAAGATAAGCAAAAAATGTCCAGTACAGATAGTCATGTACTACACACTCTACACACTCTACATGTACAACCCCTCACCAACAAACTTCGTCTGTCTGCCTTCCACTTGCCACATTGTAAAAGGGGACTTACTAACGCACACAAAATGTTGGTACTTTCAGCCAATCGGCTGTTTCATCGATTTTTCGTTAATAATACGTACACTCTACTTGCAAGAAAGTACTTTCACGTGTAAAGGCCCAAATACACTTGTCAAATGCTTGACATCAAGCTCGTGTACGTGTGCTTGACATTAGAACATACATTTGCTGGATCAGCTGTCAAGCATTCATTTTGCATTTTATTTTGAAGTGACAACAGCAGGAGCAATAAATATTAAAATATAGATAAAAAGTGTTTAATTATGATTACATACTTTTAACTGTGTTGCTTTTTAATAAATAAAAAAAAATTGAGGAAAAGAAGGAGAAAATTATTAAATAAAATTTTTTTTCCTCCAAAACATATTTTTCTTTTCATCCTACATTTTTAGCGTCTGTTCGGTTTGAAATCACGTTTAAAGTGTGTGGGTGCTTGAAGAGTTACGCCAATACATTCATCAAAATCACTCGTCAAGCATGCTAAATATCAAAATTTTTTGATTTTCCATCAAGCATCGTCGGTGTCACACATACAAACTCATTTTCACCAATACAACCTTAATGCTGGATGGGAATTTGACCAGTGTATTTGGGCCTTAACATGGGGTCTTCACCTAAGATAATATCTGATATAATATGTGAGAGAACGTCGGCAGAATGAGAGAACAAATTTCTTCATGTTAATCTTAAACTTAAACATCTTATAAGATAGTTGTTATAAGATTTCTTATAACAACTGTCTCATAACATTTATTATAATATTAATACTAACACTATTTGAGAGTCCACACGAAAGATAATACTCTCTGCGATTGAATTTGACGTTTGCTGATATAAACATCTTATATCTTATCTCAGGTGGAGACCCTGTGTAAAGCCCAGGTAACATAAAACGTAAATTTTGGCTGTCAATTAAAAAAAGAAGCAAATTTTGTGGGAAAGAAATTATGTTTTTGAAATGGTAGCAAGTTATAATTGAAGTAAAATAATTAAATAAACACTAAAATAAAATTGCAAAACTTATTTTTTTAATATAATTTTCTTATTCGATCTTTATTATTTATATTAATTTTTAATATTATATAAAAGTACATATAAATTTTATTTTTACAATAAATAAATTCAATAATAATAATTAATATTTTTATATAAAATATATATATATATATACATTTTAATACTAAAGTCGAATAAGAAAATATTTACATTAATAAAAATAATTTTTGCAAGATGCCGTCAGTTTTTACACTGCACCTTCTTCGTTGATTTCTTTAAAATTATGAGTTAACATAAATGCGTTTACAAAGTTTTTCTTGGAATGCAAAAAATTATTTGACAAGGTTTCGTTTATTTTGCCAGTCCAGTTTTATTTACACTGCCACATGCATATTAGTTATCAAAGTTTTTCTTGGGATTCAAAAAATTAATTTAGTTTAATTTAATTTTCCCATGCCTTTCATTTCTCTGTACGTTTGTTTATGGTAAAGCAATTTCACGTGTTCTTCAGCAATATTATCAGCAATTATTGCGCCATTGTTCTGCTGACGTTTTTGCTGAACAAACACTGGGTCTCCACGTAGCAATTTTTATTGCTAAGTACAAGCAATAACGTCGGCAGAACAACGACAATACAATGGAGCAATAATTGCTGGAGAACACTTGAAATTGCTTTGCCATAAATTTGCAATTTTCACCGCGAGTAGTTGTAATAGTTTTGTGGCTGTATTTATAACAAATGTTTTATGTTGTGTTTTGAAGTGGTTGTTAAATTTTCTTTTTTAAATTATTAATTAAATTAATTGTAATTGTCGTAGCTGTGTTTTGTATTACTTTTTTGTTTATTTGCGTATGAAAAAAAACCTAAAACTTGTATTGTTCTATTAAAAAAATAAAAATATACAAAAAAACAAATTCGTCATTTGGTCTTGTTGATATTGACGTTTATTTAAAAATATAATATATTAAAACTTTTTCTGTATTTTGTTGAAGTATTTTTTTTACTTGGCGCCTTTTTCTTTTCTCAAGCCATCATTGCGCAGTGGATTGCCACTCATGGCAATTTGCGGTCTATACGTCGCAAATTTAATGGAGCAATCAAATTTGACGTTTGCCGCAATAAATATTGCTACGAGGAGACCCGGGGTAACATAAGCTAAGCAATAAGAAATTTTGATCTGTGGTTCTGCCGACGTTATTGCCAACTTGCTGAGATACAGTAGTTTTGACTTAACTGCCTTTTGTTTAAGTGCACTTTTGAATTAACTACACAAAATGAATAATTTTTGTCTTATTCTTTAAAATCCAATATAAATTTCTTTTTTAAGTGCACTTTCCATGCCTGTACATTTGAGATACATAGATGCCCAAAATTTGGCATTATAAAATTACTAGCTGACCCGGTCTACGTTGCTGGCCCTAAGTAAACATTAGTTTTGTATTACCACACGATTTAAATTGAGCATTTAACGAAATTTACGGCCTTTAAAATAAAAATCCATGGAATACCTATCATAAATTTTTTTTAAAAAATAACTTACATATGGTGTGGATATGGGCTCAATCAAAAAAGAATAAGTTGGACCATGGCGATAATTTTAAAGAAAAAATCGTCCAAATCGGTCAAGCCGTTCTCAAATCATGCTCTTAATAGAAAAAGTGGGCGTAAAAGTAGGCGTGGTAATTTTTTCTTTCGATGAAAACGTAAAATAAATTAATACGAACAGTTAAAAGAAAAATTAGTCAAATCGATGGAGCAGTTTTTTGATTTTAGGTAAATCGAAAAAAGTGGGCGTAAAAGTGGGCGGGGCAAAATTTTCTTTCCGTAAAACCCTAAGTTGGACCATGGCGATCAATTTAAAGAAAAAATCGTCCAAATCGGTCAAGCCGTTCTCAATTTATGCGCTTAATAGAAAAAGTGGGCGTAAAAGTAGGCGTGGTAAATTTTTCTATCGATGAAAACTTAAAATGGATTAATATGAACATTTGAAAGATAAATTTGTCAAATCGATGGAGCCGTTTTCTGGTTTTTGTAATTCGAAAAAAGTGGGCGGGGCAAAATTTGTTTTCGTATAAATCTAAGTTGGATCATGGCGATCATTTTAAAAAAAAAATCGTCCAAATTATATAGATGTCATTGGTGGTGCAATATGAAAATTGGATTTTGCCACGCCCCTCCACCCGCAGACCGAAAATCAAAAATCAGACTTCACAGTGTCACCCGCCTGAATATTCTGAAGATTCGCTGAAAATTTCATAAAAATCGGCCCTGCGGTTTTGGAGCCCATACGTTACATACATACACACTTCTTATTTTATATATATAGATAGAAGATTTATATTACACTTTAGAGGTCCATAACTTGAAAATATGTGTTTCCGAGAATTTTTTGAAAAATGTATTTTCTTCGTATTTTTAAATTATCTATCACAAAAAAGGGGAGCTCTTGCTGTGCTTCAAGCACAGGGATGATAAATGACATTTTCAAAATTGTACTTAATTCATTAAAAAAAATACTTTTTTGACCCCAATTGTATAAAAAATTTATAATATTTTAATAGCTGACCCGGTACACGTTGCTGACCCTAAGCAAACAGTAGTGTTGTATTACCACACGATTTAAATTAAACATTTAACGAAATTTACGGCCTTTAAAATAAAAATCCATGGAATACCTATCATTAAGTTTTTTTTACAAAATAACTTACATATGGTGTAGATATGGGCTCAATCAAAAAAGAAACGCATGTATTTAAGGCAAATTGGAAATTATATTTATTTATTACTTCATCTTAAGGCCAGCGCATAGATAATGTTTTTTGTTTTTTTTTTATTTGGTGAAAGAGCCGTTTTCTGATTTTAGGTAAATCGGAAAAAGCGGGCGAGGCAAAATTTTCTTTCCGTAAAAACCTAAGTTAAACCATGGCGATCATTTTGAAGAAAAAATTCTCCAGTTATGCGCTTAATAGAAAAAGTGGGCGTAAAAGTAGGCGTGGTAATTTTTTCTATCGATGAAAACTTAAAATGGATTAATACGAACATTTGAAAGATAAATTAGTCAACTCGATGGAGCCGTTTTCTGATTTTAGGTAAATCGAAAAAAGTGGGCGTAAAAGTGGACGGGGCAAAATTTTCTTTCCGTAAAACCCTAAGTTGGACCATGGCGATCATTTTAAAGAAAAAATCGTCCAAATCGGTCAAGCCGTTCTCAATTTATGCGCTTAATAGAAAAAGTGGGCGTAAAAGTAGGCGTGGTAAATTTTTCTATCGATGAAAACTTAAAATGGATTAATACGAAGATTTGAAAGAAAAATTAGTCAACTCGATGGAGCCGTTTTCTGATTTTAGGTAAATCGCAAAAAGTGGGCGTAAAAGTGGGCGGGGAAAAAGTATCCTATGTCCGTCTCCTGGCTCTAAGCTACCTCCCTACCAATTTTCAGCCAAATCTGTTCTGCCGTTCTTGAGTTATAAGTGGTGTAACTAACACGACTTTCTTTTATATATATAGATTTTTATACAAAAAATCAAAGTTAGCTGCGCTTTGACTCAACTCCCCAAAATAGATATTTTCTGTAATTATTCTTCAAAATCCTTGTTTACGTGCCTTTTGTTTACCTGCATATTTATCATATTTTTGGGCAGCTTTAAAATATTTTCATTTATAACATCAAAGTTAGCTGAACACATGAAAAAAGTATGGTTGCCACTTTTTCATATAAAAATTCCATTTTAATAAAATGTCAATTTATTAATAAAAACGTTTTTTTATTCTTTCTTTTAAACACTTTACTTTATCTGCACTTTTATGCAGGTAACAACAATTGTGTACCTGCACATTAAGGCAGATAAAAACATTTAAGATAACAGCACTTGTGATTATCTGCACAAAAAATCGTACAAAGGAGATTGTGCAGCTTAAGTCAAAATTACTGTATTTATCTTCAGTGTAGACCTGTGCCCATGTTCTGTAAGTGCTGGTTCACACAGGTCAAGTTTGACTCTTCAAGTCTCGTGCTTTTAGGAGAGAGGGGTAAAGAGAATGGAAAGGGGTACATACTTGACCGTACCAGTCAGTTTTGTATTTTTCTTTTCTTTTTTCATCCGTAATAAAATAAAAAGCTACAAAGTTGAAGGAAAAGAAAACAAAACATAATTTTGTGCATGAACGTGAACGCAAGTTCAAAAGAAAATTTAAATAAAACTGTTCAAGTAAACTTGACCTGTGTGAACCAGCACTAAGTCGCAATTTACACTATGTACATTTCTTGCCAGACAGAAAAAGTTTGTCTGCAACTCCCATCTACAACTGACATGATTTGCTGTTGTAACATGATGTTATAAAAGCGTTGTTAAAACATTTGCACTAAAAACCGTGTTATAGCATGAGAAAACTTCTAACATGATGAGTATATACTTAACACTAACATAATTTTAGTGTTAATGTTAAGCATTTTATGTCAGTTGCAGACTGTATGTAAGAGGCGACGCCTCTTCTTCTTGCCATAGTGTAAATAGCGACTTAGTGCTGGTTCACACAGGTCAAGTTTGACTCTTCAAGTCTTGAGCTTTTAGGAGAGAGGGGTAAAGAGAATGGAAAGGGGTACATACTTGACCGTACCAGTCAGTTTTTATTTTTCTTTTCTTTTTTCATCCGTAATATAATAAAAAGCTACAAAGTTGAAGGAAAAGAAAACAAAAATTCATTTTGTGCATGAACGTGAACGCAAGTTCAAAAGAAAATTTAAATAAAACTGTTCAAGTAAACTTGACCTGTGTGAACCAGCACTTACAGAACTCTCGCGTCGAGAAACTTTTTGATTAAAATGTGAGAAATGTAACAACTGTTTATCAATAGTATGAAATACGAATTTAGCACATTTAAACGAAGCCTTTGCCCATGTTTTGTAACTCTCGCGTCGAGAAACTTTTCGATTGAAATGTGTGAAATGAAACAAAAATGCCATAAATTCAAGCAAACAGATGTTTTTCTCAATAAACTGTGTCTGTAACTTTTTTTTGGCGAGTACTAGCTGTCACGTAAGACAATTACTCTCCAATTTACAGAAAAAGTCTGTCTGTAACATTTTTGTGAGAAAAGTTTCCGCTTTGAACTGTCAAATAAGCTCAGGAATAAAAACGGGGCGAGAAATAATTGTAACACTAAAAAACAATTAAAAATGCAAAATACAGGGAATAATAATAATATTTTGTTCTTGGCACATTTTTTTATTGTTTAATTATTTTTATAAAATATACGAATGTTTTCAAAGACCGTTTGCAAACAACAAACATTAAAGTCGCACTTTACATTATTTGGTACGGTTGTATTTTCGCCGCTGTCGTTGAAAAATTTTAAATTTTGGTCGCCGTCAACGATATGTATTAATGGCGTTCTCAACCTCTGCAATTTCACATCGGTTTCGAGTGCAATGTTATGATTTTTAACGTAACGACGTAATCTCTTATGATAGTTTTCGACATGAGAAACGATGGAATATTTCGTTTCACATCTTTTCGATGCAAGAAGTTTTCACTATAGTTACAGAACATGAGTACTGATTAACACTAACAAATGCTGTGTCGCAAGGTACATTTATAGCAGGTAGCCGCGAGATAACAACAATTATACAATACGAACTGTGATACGAACTGTCAAACAGCAAAGAGGTTGAAAAGAGACAAAAAAGATAACGACAACAAACTTGTTTACCAAGGCGAATTGACTAGAAGGTGGGGTCAAGTCAACATGTGGGGTTGAGCGGTAATTTTTGCCCTTTTTCCCAACTCTTAAACAAAAGTATACAAGACGGCACTTATTAGGGTTAAAAGAATTCTCGAAATTTCGGGCATTGAAATTTTTGAATTTCTTGAAAGGGCGTTTGGTACAAGTCAAAAAAATATACTAAATGTACTTCTGACCTAAAAGACTATTTCAGATGTCTTCAGTAGAATTGTATGGCAGTTCTTTTCATAGAATATATTAACCCTCTAACACTCATTTTAAGGGGTAATTTTTGTAATTTTTTAAACTTGTACACTAAAACGGTACGTTAGAGGGTTAAAATATTCTATAAATATTTTCTGCATCAAATTTCACTAGCGGTCTTCCAAGACCAAAAAAAGCGTGCAATGTATATAAAACGGGTTTTCGAAAAATTAAAAAAAATCAAGGCCCGGAATTTCGAAAACCCGTTTTACTTGCATTTGATAATTTTTGGTCTTAGAAGACCCCTAGTGAAATTTGATGCAGAAAATATTGGTAGAGCATTTTAACTCTTATAAGTGCCGTTTTAGTATCCTTTTTTTTAAGAGTTGGGAAAAAGGGCAAAAATTACCCCTTAAAATGAGAGTTAGAGGATTAATAAACTCTAAGAAAAGAATCGCAATACGATTCTACTGAAGACATCTACAATTATTTTTTATTTTAGTACATTTAGTATATTTATTTTGACTTATACCAAACGCCTTTTCAAAAAATTTAAAAACTTTAGGGGCCCATATTTCGGCAGCCCGAACTAATTTTTCAAACCTTTTGGCAGATTTGCTCTACTAGTAGTCTACTTTCATTTCGCGTTGCAAGTGTTGAGGCTGGTGGCGATGATCCTAATTTTGTTGCACACTCTATTTTACAATATTTAGTTTAAAGAAATTGTTGTTTTGCAAACAAAAAAGTTGTAAAATAATTAGAATTTTTGTACTGCGTCTATTGTTTTGTCAAAAATACACAGATTAAATAAGGAGTTGCTCACATCCTTCATATATTTTCGTGTTTTTATTTTAAGACATATGACTACCGTTTAAATTAAAGAAAGAAACAAATATTTTCTGAAATTTATGCGATAGTTCGACAATATGTGTGTGGTGAAAATTGATTTAAATACCAATATGTTTTAAGAAAATTCTACTAACCCAATCAATGAATAAGTTTTTTAAGTTAAATATAAACTAAGATATTTAAACATTATACATTGGAAAATGATACAATGGCCAAATGCTTCGTTTGTGGTGTATGCTTTATAAACGCAAATAGTGTGATTTCTTTGATGTTGATGTTTGAAGTCTATGTCTTTATATTATTGGTGTTCAAGAGTTGTAAACATTTAGTTATGGTTTCGTAAAAAAATGTACTGTTTTTCCGAATTCAAAATCTGGCTACCCTAGAGTGTATTGAGTTTTTCGAACTGGCAGTGGCATGTGTAAATGCTACGTAAATGTCAAAACGATAAGCAATGTTACCCTGTTAAAAATTTAATTCACATTTACTGGACTGTTGTCAAATTGTTAATGAAGTTTTAACTAAATTAAGAATTATTATGATTAATTTTTTAAAAACGCGCATAAATAAAAGCAAGTTTGTTAATAATAGAGCATTAATATCGTTAAAATAATGCTAATATAAATACATAAATGAAAAATTTCCCCAAAAATTTGCCATTATAATTAACTCGGTAACTCTATTTGGTTTTCTGGTACTTTTTTTTTTAATTTGAGCAGTAAACAAAATTGCTCAAGTTGACGCTTCTACGACATTTTGAAAATGAACTCGCAGTGACATGTGTAATCACAAAAGTTAATGGCATGAGATTCGACTATTTCGAACAAATTTTCTTTGATAACTGCCCGTCTACAACTGATATGATTTGCTGTTATAACTTGAAGTTATAAATGCGTTGTTATAACATTTGCATTAACAACCGTGTTATAACATGAGAAAACTTCTAACATGATGAGTCCATACCTAACATTAGCATCATCTTAGTGTTAAAGTTAAGCATTTCATGTCAGTTGTAGACTGCATTTGCGAGGGCAGCTTTCGAAGAAAGAGAAAGAAAACGTTTTTTGTTAGTGAAGTGACAATGCGTAAAAACAGGCCGCTACTATCTACACAAATTGCATAATCAAAACAAAAAACGCAAAAATGGCAGCTTTCGAAGAAAAAGACAGAAAAAACACAACATTTTCTGTCTCGTGACGCCTCTGTATACTCTGTGCTTTTCACCAAGGTATATTTAAAACAGGTAGTCTCAGAAAGCCAGCTGGTTATTTTTTATTTGCTATTTTTGTGATACAAACTGTCAAATGTTGTATAGTAAACAAGTAAAAAAGGTTTTTTGTCTTTTTTGTCTCTTTTTAACCCCTTTGCTGTTTGACAGTTCGTATCACTAAACAACAATAAAAAGTCCTGTTGTTTGTTTTATTGTACAATTGTTGTAATCTCGCGGCTACCTGCTATAAATATACCTTGTTTTTCACGATGTCTTTCCAAACATGTCTGTTTTCATGTATAATAGTCTAATATACATATACATACAAATTAACCCATTAAAGACTGAAGCCCGATTTCGTGGTACGATTTTGATGAAATTTCACACATTTGATATTATGGGCATTTATATTGACATTGCGTTTTTTTTTTATTTTTACCTGTCAAACCTTGGCCCCTAGACCATGGGTATTTTTCTACCCACTTCGCTCTTAAAGAGTTCTAAAACACAAGATTTTTTGAAAACCAAAAATTTAAAAATTCATTTATTGCATGCATTGATGTGTGTGTTGTGTGCTTATTTCACTATGTACGTTGAATCTGTCCCAGCGGGAAAAGGAAGAAGTACGGATGCCTTCTAGAGGGCCATTGTATTCCTTCTTTTGGATGAAAAGGATGGTTAAATTTTAAGGGCCGATGTTGGTTTTGAATAAAACACCAATTATTTAGAAAGTTATTGTCATTTATTTTTATTATGAAAATATTGGTATGGTTCAATCATGTATGGAACAAAATATCGGCCAAATGGCTGAGGCATAATTGAGGTTCTAAGCCGTTAATGGGCCAAATTATCTCATCCTATAGCTCTTGAATTGTTGCCTGCTTATCGACGTACACCTTTTCTGTCAAATAACCCCAAAGAAAGAAGACCAACGGTGTCAAATCAAATGATCTTGGCGGCCAATTGACATCGCCACCACGTGAGATAAAACGGCCATTGAATTCGTTGCGCAAAAGAGCGATTGATTCGTTAGCTGTGTGGCACCGTCCTGTTGAAAGCACATATCGTCCACATCCATATCTTCCAATTCGGGCCATAAAAAGCTCGTTATCATCTCACGATAGCGAACACCATTCACAGTAACTGCCGGACCGGCCTCATTTTGGAAAAAATACGGCCCGATGATGCCGCCAGCCCATAAGCCACACCAAACAGTCACTCTTGTGAGCGCATTGGTTTTTCGACAATCACTCTTGGATTATCATTCGCCCAAATGCGGCAACTCTGCTTATTGCCGAATCCACTGAGGTGAAAATGTGCCTCATCACTGAATCACGAAGTGCATTTTGATTTGAACGCCCATATTAATAATAAGCCATAATAAGGTGAGGTTCACATTCAACATTGGCCCTTTACAAGGTTTGCTCGCTTTATTCCACTCTCATATCTTTTTACACACGTTGTAATTGCCCACGCTTCTTTTGCAGTTACATAAGAATAGTAACGGGATCAAAAAAAAATTCTTTTGCTTTTGCTTGTGGCGAAAAAACATAACAAAAAATGTTACTACTTCTCTTCTCTGTTGTCATAGAAGGGAATGTGGAATGTTTTATATTTTATACGAAAGAGCCGAGGCCTTCTTACTAATGCTTTGGAGCTGCTATGCTGTATGCCAGGAATTTACACTGCATGCTAAGAAAACCTGAAAGATCTCCAATCATGAGTCAATTTTATTTCATGTGAGCGTTGTTGAAGCATTGGTGTAAGAGAAAAAGTTGTCACAAATGCACAAGAAATGGCAAAGCGCATCGAGAGCTTTGACCATATGATAAGCCATATTATTCAGCTTGGCCGTTTCGGACAATGTGAAGCAAAACTGAGTTTGGTTGTACAAAATGCAAATTTTAGTTACACCCAAAGGCTTGTTTTGCACATTTTCATGCTGTTGTCCCAAAAAACATTTAAAATATAAAATTATCTCAATAATCGACCACAGTTGTGATAATTCTTTCTATATTTTTTACTAATAAATAGTTCATTTTACATAAAACATCCCCTCGCGAATGGGTAGTCATCTTGCCGCGATGCGAGGGCTTAAGTACAAGGACGTTTAGAGTCATGCTGGCGGTAGTGACGTCAGTCAAGACCGGTAGGGCCTCCCATGCCAGAAGGGTCTAAACCGAGTACGAACCAAGAACTACCCCCCCTGTCTATTAGCGTCTGTTTTCTCCTAGTTGGAGCGGCTAATGACTATGCGTCCGCTGGCCTTTTACGGTCAACTGTTAGGCCTCCTGAAGGCCGTCGGTCCGCAATAAAATCCATCAGCGTCTGTTCTCATATTGAGCGGCTGATGGTCTGCGTCTGTCTCCAGAGGAGCGGCAGGTATTCTTTCGCCTGGCAGTTAGGCATAAAATGCAACCCCAATTCACCCCCCCGAAATGTCCGAAAATGCATGCCCTAAGTATCCGGCAAAGGGCTTCATAATCCCCGGAGACCCTACTACTACAGCGTCGGTATCAGGCTGTAGTATGTTGAATGCTACTGAGACCTCGTCTAGCAAGTTGGTTGCGCCAGGCTCTGCTAGACGGTTAGCTACTAGTGCGCAAAAACACACGACTAAGCCGCCAGGCGGTCGTAAACCAAGCTTGGTGCAGGGTTCTTCGAAACCAGGTACCTCTAAGGCTTCCCAGGTCCGGACGGGAGAAAAACCTGTCAAAACCCCTTCCTCGGGTGCTGGCTTGACGGTACAGACTCAGTCTGCCAGAAATCCAGTTTCCCATGTGCCGAAACCTGTGCAAAGAGAGCACACGAAGAATGATTCGATGCTCTCTGATGCACCTCCCTTAGCCTCTACGGCACCTACCAAAAAACCCCAAAGGCACATAAATGCATCTAAACGGGCCTTCACAACCAGGCGCTCCGCCTACAAAATCATTAGCCGACTTGGTGAAAAACCGGTTGGTGAGCTCACTGAGCAGGAGAAAACTTCTCTTCAGTGGGCAAAAACCCATATTGAGGGTTTAAAACGTGGACCTCCCTCTGCAGAGGAAGGCAATCCTGAACGGAAGCCAACCGAAGCAGCGCCTAAACGGCAACGGTCAGGGGAGGACACACTTCCTGGGACTAAACGGTCCAAATATACGCCTCAACGGCCGAAAAACAGGTCGTACAAAGATGTGGCTAAAGACCACCTCATTTGGGCGATCATTGACCGCAACGCCAGTGACGGCACCATTTCATCCAAGAACTGGAAGCTGGTTGTCGTCGCACTTAGTAGGGCGTTCCTTAATGTCTTAAGGGGTAACCCTGGACCACCACCACAATGTGAAGATGCCGGCTGGTATCAAGGTCACATTAAACTGATAGCGTGTGCAGATGAGCGTTCAGCGCTGCTGTACAAGGCTGCCGTGGAGTCCCTGGGGGAAGTTTGGCAGGGCGCTAAGATTGAGGCAATACCTCTGGCCGATGTACCGCAAAGGCCCAGGTCTATTGCCAAGATCCCCGCTGAGCCATCCGACCCCAAGGAGATCCTGGAAATTATACAGATCAGTAACCCCCAGCTACCCACACAGGACTGGAAAGTAGTGAGGGTTTCTGAATCTGTTGAAGAGTCCAGGAAGGCCACTGTTATAATAAACAGTGACTCTCTGCCGTCACTTCGGAAGACACAGGGGAAGATATTCTATGGATTTGGAACTATCTTCCTCCGAGTCTACAAAGGTGATGACAAAGGGAAGCCTCAAGCTCCGGTGACTACCATAACAGCAACAGCATCAACGGAGCATATGGAAGACGATTCCGCTACGTCATCGGCCAATGAAGACACTCAATCGGTCAGTGGACTTGTGGGTGACTTCTTTGGCAAGATGGAAGTGGCGGACGATGAGGACATCCTTCTGGAATCGGACGACGACCCAGAGGATGCCAACGTCACAGTCGTCCATAGCGATGAACTATGATGAAGGTTACACAAATCAACCTTCATCACTCTAAAGCGGCGTCAGCTGCCCTTCTCCTCCGATTGGCTTCAGGCACGGAGGAGCTTATATGTATCCAAGAACCATTGTTGTATAGAGACAGGGTTTGCGGACTCAGTTTAGACGGCTATAGTACTCTGTACGCAGCCGATCAAGGTAAGACCAGGGCTTGCGTTATGGTCAAAAACATCCTTAAAGCTTTCATTCTTTCTGATTTTAGCGATAAGGACACCTGCACTGTCGCAGTAGAATGCAGAACCAGAACAGTTTGGTTCATGAGCTGCTACATGGCACACGATCAGGGTGCTAATCCACCAAACTCCACAACCAGGAAGGCGATGTCGTATGCCAGCAGGCGCAACATCCCCCTAATAATATGTGCTGATGCTAATGCACATCATACCATCTGGGGAAGCTCGGATGTCAATCCACGAGGTGAGTCGCTTTTGGACTTCATAGTAGAAAATGAACTAACAGTAGTTAATAGGGGTAGTGAGCCCACCTTTATTGTAACTAACAGAAGGGAGGTTCTTGATGTTACGCTTATTAGTGATAAGTTCGCGGATATGATTAGCGATTGGAATGTGTCAAAGGACTGTTCCCTCTCTGATCACATGTATATTGATTTCAATTTCTCCTTTAGAGTTGATTCAGCTAAACCCTACACGAATAGAAGAAGGACCAACTGGTCTATCTATGCGAGTGTACTCGAGGACAAGCTGCCTATGGGCCCGGTTCTCATAGACAGTGTGTCCATGCTCGACTCCGCAGTGGAGTCTTTGACTGGTGTCTTAATTGAGGCAACGAACGAATCCTGTAAAAGAATCGACAGGAAGGGCAAAGCTAAGCCCATATGGTGGAATGCGGAGATTGCTGAAAAACGCAAAGAAAGCAGGAAACTCTTTAATGAGGCAAAACGTAATGGTGTTTGGAACAGTTACAAGTCCTCAGTAAATGGATTCAAAAATCTTATAAGGAAGGCCAAGAGACAGTCATGGAGGAATTTCTGCAGCGACGTGGAAAACTCCTCGGAGACAAGTCGGCTACGTAAGATTTTATCCTCTAAACCAGCTATTCCATCGTATATACGGAAGATGGACGGATCCTGGACCACAAACAGTCGGGACTCCCTTGAGGTCCTGATGAATACACACTTCCCAGGTTGCACTGATGATGTGCCTAGGGAGGTAACATTTACTGGCACTCGGGATATCTCTAATATTCCGATAACTCGCCATCGTGTGGAATGGGCGGTCAAAAGCTTCCATCCCTTTAAATCTCCAGGTCCGGATGGCATTATCCCAGCGGATCTACAAAAGAACCTGGGAATATTGATGCCATGGCTCTTGGCAATTTTTAGAGCCTGCCTGAGTCTCTCATATGTCCCATTAACTTGGACAACATATAAGATCGTCTTCATCCCCAAGAGTGGGAAGACATCTCACACTATGGCTAAGGACTTTAGACCAATTAGTCTATCCTCCTTTCTACTGAAAACACTGGAGAGGATTTTGGATAGTCATATTAGATCATCGTTAGGACACAATTCCTTGTCACTGGCTCAACACGCCTACACGAAGGGAAGGTCCACGGAAACTGCGCTTCACTCATTGGTGGGCCACATAGAGAGATCCCTGCACTACAAGGAATTTGCCTTAGTTGCATTCCTAGATATTGAGGGCGCTTTCAACAACGTTGAACCTGAATCGGTTATAAACGCAATGAGACATTTGGAAATCGACCCGGCGATTATTCAATTTGTCAGCAGTATCCTGCACTTCAGGCGTATTGAATCCAACTTGGGCGCCTCGAGCATCTCCAAGGTTGCGACTAGGGGCACCCCGCAAGGCGGTGTACTCTCACCATTACTTTGGAATCTGAATATGAATACCCTACTCAGGGCCATGGAAAGGACGTGCTGCAGAACGGTTGCTTATGCGGATGACGTTGCAGTTGTGGCTCTGGGTAAAGATCCCAGACTATTGTCTGAACTAATGGAGTCCGCATTGGACGTCCTAACAAAATGGTGCCAGGGATGTGGACTGGATGTAAATCCTTCCAAAACGGAACTGGTACTTTTCACAAGGAGATACAAAATTCCCAAATTTGATACCCCGAGGATAAGGGGGATCTCGCTGGAACTGTCTGACAGCGCCAAGTATCTTGGGCTAATATTGGACAGCAAACTGAACTGGAGGATGAACACCATTTCCAGGACTAATAAGGCGGCAACTGCATTATATTGCTGCAAAGGGGCCATTGGCCTAAACTGGGGAATTAACCCGAGAAATGTATATTGGCTATACGAATGTGTCATTAAACCCATTCTATTCTACGGGGCAGCTGTTTGGTGGCCGGCACTCGAGGTGAAGAGTCATCAAATTAGGTTTGAACGTACAATGAGAATGGTGGCGATAGCGGTAACAGGTGCCATTAGAACAACCCCCTCTAAGGCACTGTTTACGATTTTAAACTGGTTACCACCAGACATTTTGGCGAAAAGTTTAGCTGCGAACGCGGCGGTAAGACTAAGGGCCACCGGAGCATGGAGGGATTACAATATCGGACATGCTAATATTCTGAACGAAATTAATTGGAACATGGATGTTGATTATGTCACACCCGAGCCAATCTTTGATCCTGGCTTCACGGTAAGCATTTTGGATAATGTGGTTCACTATGATGACCTACAAATTCCCGCGAACGCGATTCAAATTTTCACGGACGGGTCTAAAACACTGTGTGGTGTCGGTTCTGGCATATACTCCGAGCAGCTAAACTGGAGCATTCCTATAAGGCTGCCGGACCACTGCAGTGTCATCCAGGCCGAGATAATGGCCATCTACACAGCCGCGAGACGCATCCGGTACGGTGATATATCTGGAAGGGATATTCACATTATTACCGACAGCAAGGCGGCCATAAGATCCCTGGAGAATGTGTTCATCACATCGAGAATTGTCCGAGAATGCCGGATGTCTCTGGAGGAGATAGCGAGACATTCACTGGTCACCCTTAATTGGGTCCCCGGACACAGGGACATACCGGGGAACTGCATGGCGGATTCGTTGGCGTATGCAGGTACCACCTTGAATCGAGACGGCTCGACATATAATGTAGGTGTTTCACTCCCAAGGAGTAAGCAACTCATTGCGCACAAGTTTCATATCATCGCCAGTCAGAGGTGGCTCGTTGAAACTACCTGTGGGGAAACCAGGAAAATCTGGCCCATCATAGATGAAAAAAGGACACGGCGGGCATTACAGCTGTCCAGACATCATCTTAGAAACCTGATTGCGGTTATAACCGGCCATTGGCCCATTGGGAGGCACGCCCAGAGGCTGGGGCTCCCTTAAAATGACTTATGTAGAAGTTGCGGCGAGGAGGAGGAGGAAGAGTCAACGGAACATCTTCTCTGTAATTGCCCGGCATTCGGAGATCTAAGACTCAAAATGTTTGGTCGAAGAGCCCTTGGGGACAAAACTTGTCTCTCTGATGTTGATGTAAACAGGATCCACTCCTTTATTGAATCGACCGGATGGCTGCGTGGGAGCACTAGCAGCCAGACAACATAGGACCCATGGGAGACGGTGTGACATGGTAACACAACGGGAACTAATTAATGGACCCACGTGAGCTGTGCTTGATCACGGCTGTCAATGGAACCTAACCTAACCTACATAAAACATCGCATTTTTACTTGCCAAAAATTAAAAAAAAAACTATGTGTTTTGAACCCTCTGACAGCGAATAGGGTATTTAAATACCCATGTTATTGAATCAAACCTGTGGTCAACGTTATTGGCCCAATTTGGCTAATATTTTTTCTAAAGCAGAGCACACCTAAGGCTATAAGTCACCAAGAGGGTTTTCCGATTTTCCACTCTCCCAATTTTCCAGAGCCGTTGTCGTTCACTTTTTCCAAATATTAAAAATTGCTAACTTGTAAGCCGCTAACTTACCCAATTAAAGGGGGCAAAATTTAATTTCAAAAATTTGTTTAAGTGGTCTTATCCTTTCTTTATCAATTTGTAAAGGTGGAAGTACATAACACGCGTTATTTCGTCGACAAGTATCGTGCGTTTATAAACTTTAGCGCGTCAAAAACTGCAAGTTACACAACACGCGTTACAAAAGCCATTCCTGTCAGCTGTTTTTTATTTGTTTACTTATTTGTGCATTAAAAACGGATTCGAAAGTATATCAAGATTTTGTTATTTTATTAAATTTATTCCTTTTATATAAATATTGTATGTTTTTTAAGCTCTTCAATAAGTTTTTCTTTCATGATTCACAAATTTGTTAAATTATTATTTTTATTGTCAGCTGATTACTTGTCAAAAACACACAACGCGTTAAAAAGTTCAAAGTTAACCAACTTTCTGCCGCAAACGCGTCAAAATATTTTGCATGTAGCTTGTTCTATGAAAACACACTAGCTTAACTTTTTTTGACAAAAGACGACAGAGCGCGCGCGCACTAACGCGTGTTATGTACTTCTACCTTAAAAACCAATTTCCGATACCTCTTACCTGAAGTTAGCCAGAATTTTTCTACGAAGGCTCTGTTTTTGGGTATTTAAATACCCATCCGTCCTTAATGGGTTAAAAACATTGAAATTCGTATAAACAAACATGAAAACTCATTTCATGTCTGTTTGGCAACCCCTCTTTCTTCTCTACCCCGATCGCCTACAAACAAAACAAACGTGTTTGTTAGACATGTTGAATAGACACCGTGTAAACTCCTCCATAGTCTTTTAATGCAGCTTTCGAAGAAAAAGATAGAAAAAAACACAATATTTTCTGTCTCGTGACGCCTCTGTATGCTCTGTGGTACAGACGATGGTCAGATCATTTTTCTGACAATGATGCCATTGTCAGATGCATTAATTTTACACATCTTCCAAATGAAAATGAGCTTACAATGTCCACACATTTGCAAGACATTTTCAGGCAATTTTTATGACAACATTGTAAGATCTGACCATCGTCTGTACCAAGCTTTAGAATACACATTCGAATTAATATGAACATTTATAAAAATAAATGTTACTCACCATGAAAAATAAATTTCCAGATTATATTTTTTAAAATTATTTTATTTAAAATAAACATGTAAAATTAATATAAAAAAAGACATCAAGCTTAAAAAAATTAATTTATATTTTAATAATAAAGGTCGAATAAGAAATGGCGTCACTTTTTTCTTTATCTTTGGTGTAGACCTGGGGTTAGGGTAACGTGTAAAAGCCCATAAAATCAAATAAAATACAACTCTCAAAATGTCAAACGCAGAATTTGCCAGACTTAGATATTGTCAACGCTTTCGTAGTATCTTCGAACAAATATTCTTCGCCATTTTTATTTTTTTGACAAGAAGAGGTTTGCGTCTTTTGCAAAAAAAGTAAAATTAAACAAAAATTTAACAAAAACTGATTAACCCATCAAATAAAACAAAATTTTAAAAGAACCATTTGAAAAACAGAAAAGAAAAAGTATGAGTGGAAAAGTATTATTTGCGTGTTCAAAGTGTTTCTCAAGACATCCATTTGAGGAGCTATCGTCGGGAACTCAACTTTGCAAGGTGATAATAGCAAAAATATATATGTAGTAACAAAGTTTGAATAAACTTTGAACAGTAGAATCTGTGTAAATAAATGCAGGCAATGCTCAAGAAAAAAATGCAATAACTAAAAAGCCAATTTTTTTTGTGACGCGGTAAAAAAATAATGTTTTTAGTGCTTTTGATTTTCGAAATTAAAAATTTCATTTATACACTGAACAAAAAATATTTTACTAATTCGTATTTTATGTTTTTAGAGTTGTCGTGGTTCTACCTCTGTAGTTAAATGTTCATATTGCCGTTCAGAATTTCAACCAAATTCGTAAGTATTTAGTTTAATGTTTGCATAGAATAATTTTTTTTATTATAATTTATTTTGAAAATAAATTTATTGACCGACTATAGGAAAGCTCAGAATATTTGCAAAAAATGCGAACATAATCTGAGTAAATATGGAAAACCAAGTGCCTGTGAATGTTGTAAAATTGTAGCAGCTTTTGGTGGTTCCAAGTGTATGAGGTATGTATAATTCTTTTCTATATATATTTTGTTTTTAATTTGAAAATGCTGTGGGGTTTATCTTTTTTTGCTAATTGAGTACACAAAATTTTTAAATAATCGGCGATGTTTGGTGAACAAAAAATGCCTATGTAAAGCAACTTACTTTCAGAGTGGGCCAATATTGAGATTTTTTTTTTTTCTTTGATCATGAATAAAATTTCCCGCGATATTTCGAGGAAAAACGTTTTTACTTTTTATTTACGACAAGCATTTTAATTTTTAAACCAAATAAAGCTAAACATTTTGTGGGGATATTTTATGATGGCTGTTTGTCGCAGGTTTCTAAAGTCTATAATATATTAAAATAATGATTTGAAAAACAACCAAATTTTTAATTCCATTTAACTATTTTATTAAAACATTACCGTTTTTGAAAATGAAAAAAAAAAATCTAAACTTATTGGGATAATCGTAACTGATTTAAAATTATAAATATCTTTGTCTATTATACTCACTATGTATAAGGATCTGATCTAGAATTTTGAGTTTTTATTGGGTAATGGAAAACATTATTTATTATAGATTATTAGAGATTAATGTTTATCTGGCAACGACTATTGTAACAAAAACCAGGGGCCAAATTGTGGCATTCTATATCAAAAGAAATTATAATACAATTTAAATGAGAATTTCGATCGATATCGAATGTTGTTATTGCCCCCAGAATGTAAATTAAATTACCATATCGTTAGCTAAAATGCAAAAAGACGTAACTAACAAAAATATAATTTTACAGGAGATGCAAAAAACTTTGTAAAGTGAAAACTATGAACATGTCAGAAAAACATGCATTGATAAGTCCTCCATGGAATTTTTCAACCAATTTTCAAAGAAACCCATTTTATTATATTTTCTTAGAAAAAAATGTGTAATTATGTCGTTTTGCATACTTCAAACAAAAAAACTTGTAGTACGTCCCATTGGTTTTTGTTAATAAAAACGCAGTTTTTGATCTCAGAAGTGTAAAATTTTGTCAAGACATGTAGTTTTATAGCATTCATAATAATCAATCAAAAACTGGACTTGGAATTTTTTGTTAGTTACGTCTTTTTGCTAAAATGCAAAACGATATATAATCATTTCTTATATTCGTCATTAAAATCTTTTTGGTTTTATGATTGCGGAAAACATTTAGGCAATTCACAAGTTGTTCGAATTGTGCCATATTGGTTGTATTTGCTATAATTTTATGAAAGCATCATTCATAAAATTATATCAAATACAACCAATATGTCGACATAGAACACAGAACTGCCTAATGATTTTTGTTACTTATTATTTTTTCAACTATTTGAATTCTCAGACAAGCAAGATCGAAAATATAATAGAAAGGTTTCAAAATGAAACATTTAAAAAAAATTCTAGAAGGTTTAATTTAAAATATTCTAAACTCAATGTCAGCTTTTATATTTTACAAATGCGTAAATATTTTTATTTATTCCTTTCTAATACATGCCAAAACTGTTTGTGTATTCAATGGTAAAAGATGAACGTTAACATATTCATTAAAAATTTAATATGCAATTTGTATAAATCCTTAATGAATTTATACTAAAAAATTGTATAATTTTTATTCCACGTTTTATGAACGCAAACATTTTTCTTCTTCTCTTTTCTACATATATAAAAACACAAATATTTTAAACGATATAACTTAAATCCAACCCCTTGATTGATGTTTTGGACATAACCACAACTACCATCGCCTTTATTGATTGATTGAATTGAAATAATACAAAACGTAAAGATGTGCTAGCTACGAGGCCAGATATGGACCGCCAGTACAATGTGATGAATGTAAACTAAGATCAGCGTTCGACAGACGAGATGAAAATAAAAAGGTGCGAAAAATAAAAAATCGTTCAGCGACTTAAAATAAAAACCTAACTAATTTAAGGACAAGAATATTTTCAAGTATTTATAAATGTAGTTTTCTAGTTAAAAAAAAATAATTTTAAAAATTTGAACTTATAGTTCAAAAATATTTAAAAGTAGCTCAAAAGTAGAAAAAAATATGTTTGCGTTCATAAATTAATTAAACTGTTTTAAAGTAGTTGACGTATTCATATTTAATTTGTTTATGCATTTTGTAGGTTAACGGCAAATTGTTATGTTGGCTTTGTACCTGTGCATATAAACGAGCCTATTTGAAGGCACAACAAGAGGGTCGAATATCATCGAAAAAAAGACCCCATGAAAAATCAAATCGCGATAGTTCATCCGTTTCAGCCAAAAAAACCTCTCGTGGCGATATTGCGAAAACTAGTAGCAGTAATCCAAGTGTGGGAGTTTCAGCTGTTAGTGCTGCGGGCCTTGATATGCCTGAAAAAATATCACGAACTGGCTCTTCAGGCAGTGGTAATGGTAGTATAGGCTTGGGATCAATTGCTGCACCAGCTGTAGTGAGTATTGATCCAAATTCGGCCGATCATGTTGTGGCCATGACAACTTTAAAAGAACGCATAGCTAGTCTGGAGAAACGGTTGACACAAAAGGACAAAGAATTGTTGGAAAAAGATAAATTGGTAAATATTTTAAAATATATCCAGTCTTAAACGACATTTAAATTAATTTCTGATGTTTTTTTTAAGCTTACGGAACTGAAAGGTAAAAACTTTGAAAAAGAAATTGAAATGCGAAACAAGTTAAAGGACATTGACAGATTGAATGAAATGAAAGTTGATAACCTTAATAGAAAGGTGGCTTCACTACTTAAGGAAGTAGCTACGCTGAAAAAGAGCAACAAAAAGAACAACGGGGGAGGAATTGGTGCAAGCACAACTCTAGCAGCAAACAGAGAAAAAGAAAGGGAAAAGCGTGAACGGGAAAATGTTTCTCCTAAAGAAGAAGTAACTGCAGCAAGTACTGCTACAGAATCATCCGATAAAGACGATGCTAAGGAAGACCTTAAAAGTGAGGAAGATTCACGTGATTCGCGTGCCAGTACTAAAGAAGAAGTCAAAACAACTAATGTCGATCGGGAGGCTAAAGACGAAGAGAATGCAAAACGAGGTGAACGCGAGAAAAGTGTTAAGAGCGAAAAAAGTGATAAAAGTGTTAAGAGTGAGAAAAGCGCCAAGAGTGAAAATAGTGAAGCCAACAAGGAGGAAGAAGTTGAACGTTCCAGATCCCGATCTCGGTCTGGTTCTAGGTCAGTTTCACGTTCACGTTCACCTTCACGTTCCAAATCCCGATCCCGTTCTCAGTCTCGATCGCGCTCTGGCTCACACTCTCAATCACGATCTCGTTCAGGTTCTCGGTCGCGTTCAGGTTCTCGTTCTCCCTCACGTTCGCGCTCAAATTCACCCGATTCAAATGGAAATTAAAACTAGACTGTTCTCTTATTTTTTATCCTTAATATTTTAAGTAATTAGAACAGCTTATAAACCACATATCGTCATATTAAATGCAAACGGACGTAACTACACTTTTTATTTTTTTTACAGGAGAAGCAAAAAACTTTACAAAGTAATAATAATAAGGTGTAATTGGCGTTTGAATTTCGTGAATAAAATCGCCATTTTTGATCGTAGGAATCTAAAATTTTGCACGAACATGTATTTTGATAAAACGAACCATAATCGATAAAAAAACTAAATTTCGAAATTTTGTGTAGTTACGTCCGTTTGAATTTAATATGACGATATGTAACTTTTTCCTTTTCATTTTGTAATTGTTCATGTTACCTCGTTTATTTTTTTTTTTAATGTATCAATCAAAAACAAAAAATACATTAATTGAATATTACTACTGTTCTTGTGTTTATTAAAATGATAACATTTCGGAATAAAAACTCTTCTAACAACGTGGTAATATAACAATTTTTTGTTAGTCGATTAAAGACTTTTTAAGATTTATTAAATGTTCTTTTCTTATTTTGTATGCTCTTTTTATTAGAAGTAAGTTTCTTTTCTTAAAAGCCTTTTTCCATTTGTTTATTCACGATTTTTAATCCTATGTTAATTTTTTTATTATAATTAAATTATAATTTAGTTCAATTTTATTGATTTATTTTTGTGCTTGATTTGTACTTGGTTCAAGAAGAATAACAAAACAATGAAGTTATTTTATGTTAAAGATTTCTTTAATTATTTTTGAATGCTACTTACTCTCTATTCTTTTTTTTAATTTAAGATGACTATTAAATTTTTTTTTTTTTTTTTTTTGTAATTAAAGTAACATTTTAACTGAAAAACGTTTTTAAAATAAAATTTGAAGAAGATTGAAAACAATGGTTTCATTTTAAAATTTTCGTTTCTAACTTTCGACAAAATTGATCTTAGACCACAAAAAGTGTATTTATTCTGGGTCATCAGCAGCAAAATTGATTTCACGATATTGTATGTTAAAATGGATACATTTCTGTATAAAGCGGCTCATACACTTGCAATAAAAGTGCATTTAACCCGCTACTTTGTTAGCCTCTTCCTTTCTTTCATGAACATATTCAGCCCAATTATTCACCCCTATCGTGAATAACCAGTGGAATTTTTGTTCCCATGAATTTTTCATTCCCCTCGAAGGGAAAAAATCAATCGTGAATCTCATGTGAAAAATTTTTCACGCTATCAGTTCCAGTGAATGTAAAAAAAAGAAGAAAGATTAAAAAAATTAAAAATCAATGAAATTTTTGTTTATAAATATTAAGGCGACTAGAGGACATAAAGAAAAAAAAGTAAAAAAATTTTTTGACTTCAAGATTTTTTTACACATTTTACAGACAAATTTACATTCCCATATTAATAAATGTAAAGAAAATTTAAAAAGAATTACCGGCTTAATATGCAGACCTGCGAAATCCACTTTTTAAGTAAATTGAGATTTGATGCCGTGTGGTAGAGAAATTTATGCCTCGTCGACCAGCATGTAGTTATTCTTCAATTTAAGTCTTGAAGTGTGTCAAATCAACTATATTTTTGGTTCTCCTCTCAAGCAGTAAATAGGAAAAATAAAAAGTTTTTCCTGTAAAATTTGTTGAAAGGGAGTTAGCAGGTTTGCATATTAAGCCGACGATGTATAAAAATTTACATTTACTTAAGTAAAATTAGTTACAAAAAAAAAACAACTAAACTTTAATAATCATTGCAAAAAATTATTCAAAATTTTATACTGCAAGTGTATGAGATTCCAGTAGGAGTATGAACAGAACAAGCATGGCACAACATTTTCCATGCGATTGCACAGAAAAAACCGTCGATCACCGAGAAATAAAATTTTTATTTTAATTTATAAAAATAAAAGCAAATATTGTTCATGCTTTTAAAAATAAAGAGGACAAAGATGACAGATTATGAAAAAAAGATACTAAAAGAGGACACAAATTTTATAGAGGACAGCCAGGTAAAAAAGAGGATTGTCCTCTAAAAAAGATTACGTATGGTCACCTTATAAATATAGAAGTATATATTTTAAAGAAAAGTTAAAATAAAGCAAAATATTTAGTATTGGAGAGATAGTTCAATTACAACGTTAGTTTTTTGCACTTTTTAAATTTAATGTAGTAAAATATTTTCCAAAATTGTGCCACCAATTCAATCGAAAGCTTCACAAATCCGCAGGCAATCGTCCTGTTGTTTTGTATTTTGTTGGGCAATATATCGGCTTGTGCCTTATTAACCCTTAATATTCGATCACCTGATGCTTATGTACCCAGACTTTACCAAGCCCTTACGACTGACGCATCATCTCATGGTCTTGGCGCAGTATTGTCACAGGACAAAAGACCAATAACTATGATTTCTAGAGTTTTATCGGATAAAGAGCTGCACTTTGCGACAAATGAGAGAGAACTACTGGCCATAGTTTGGGCATTAAAATCACTTCGTCACTATCTGTATACTGGAGAGATTATCCACATCGACATTTACAGTACGGACAAAAAATTTTTTTTAACTAGCGTCGACAAATTTTCTAAATTTGCGGTTGTACAACCAATACAGTCTAGAACAATCACTGATGTAAAAGAACCAATTCTTCAATTAATGAATATTTTTCCGAAAACAAGAATCCTATTTTGCGACAATATAAGATCGCTTAATTCAGAAACTATAAGAACAATTTTGAAAAATCAATTTAACGTAGAAATAGTTAATGCGCCGCCATTGCACAGCACCTCAAATGGGCAGGTAGAAAGGTTTCACAGCACACTAGCTGAAAAAACAAGATGTCTGAAGTTTGAAAGAAAAATTGATGACACAATTGATTTAATATTGCAATCAACCATAGAATACAACAAGACAATCCATTCAGTTACGAATGAAAAACCAATCAATATTATTCACTCAACCTCACCTAATTTCAGTCTTAAAATAAAGAATAGAATTAGCGAGGCACAAATTAGGCAATTAGAATATTTTAATAGAAGTCGCCAAAATAGGGTGTTTGAGGTAGGAGAACAAGTTTATATAAAAAAGTAAGAGTGCTATATTCGGCTGTGCCGAATCTTTGATACCCTCCACCGACACTTCGAATGTTTTAGGAGTAATATCTGTATGATGTCTATTTATTATTATAATCTTTGTAAAAACAGACATCTGCATTAAAATTTGTTGCGGTTTAGACCTATATAAAATTATTGATCGACAATCAGAATCAATTTTAAAAAGTTTGAGTAGAATATCAGTTTAAGATGAACTTAAATGATTTTCAAGAGAACAAATTATATAAAAGCCATGGTAAGCTATGTACCAATCATCCCAAATTCTGCAGAACGATTTCTGGTATTAAAAAACATAAATTTCAATACAGCGGTGCAATTAGTTTAAGCGTTTGCAGTAAATTTCAGAAGGCTGCTAAAATGGAATCTAAGGAAAATTATGGACCGTATATCACAAAATTGCATAACATTTTTTCTGGCCATATGAAGCTAAACTGGAAGAAAGTTTACCGCGTATTTAATTATTTTACCAGAGTGGGCTTTATATGAGGCCTATGGTAAGTTATGCACCGATCTTTACCAAATTGCACAGTGTCATTTCTAGTTCTATAAAACTGTGATGTATCAAATTTTGTTATGATAGCGTTATTTTTTACGTTTTTAGACGTACTAAGCTGTTTTCCGGGAGTAAGGTTTATATGGGGCCTAGGGTATATTATGAACTGATCTTCACGAAATTTCACAGTCTTATTTCTAGTCCTGTAAATCTTATATGTTCCAAATTTTGTTATGATAGCATTATTTTTTACGTATTTAGGTTTACTAAGCTGTTTTCCGGGAGTAAGGTTTATATGGGGCCTATGGTAAATGATGGTCCGTTCTTCACATAATTTTAAAGTCTTATTTCTCGTTCAATACAACTGTGATGTACCAAATTTTGTTATGATAGCATTATTTTTTACGTTTTTAGGCGTACTAAGCTGTTTTCCGGGAGTAAGGTTTATATGGGGCCAATGTAAATTATGGACCGATCTTCACGAAATTTCAGTCTTATTTTTAGTTCTAAAAAATTTTGATGTACCAAATTTTGTTATGATAGCATTATTTTTTACGGATTTAGGCGTACTAAACTGTTTTCTGGAAGTAGGTTTTATATGGGGCCTATGGCAAATTATGGACCGATCTTCACGAAACTTAACAGTTTCATTTCTAGTCCTATTTAACTGTGACGTGCCAAAATTTGTTATGATAGCATTGTTAGTTAGGGCTTTAGGCTTACTATACTGTTTTCCGGGAGTAGGGCTTATATGGGGCCTAGGGTAAATCATGGACGGATCTTCAAGAAATTTTACAGTGTGATTTCCAGTTAAATAAAACGAACTGTTGCGTTTTCATTCATTCTGTGCATTTTTCCACTATTTATGTTAGTTTTTGTAACAAAATTATCAATTTTTTTAGGTGGTGGTTCCACATTTTGATTCATAGCTCAGATCCTATTGAACCGATTTTGCTGGATTTCAATCCCAAACTGCTTAGGATAGCTACAATCAATTTGACACCAAGTTTGTTTATTTCTTTTGAGTTTTTCGAAAGTGAGCGTGTTTTCAACAGACGGACAGACAGACGGACATGGCTAAATCGACTTAAAATTACTCAAGGACCCAGAATATACATATATACTTTATAGGGTCTGAGATGAATAATAAAAAAGTTTCACACGGAATGACAAACTTAATATACCCTCTTCACAACTAATTGTGGTGGAGGGTATAAAAACAACAGAAGATTAGGAAATAAGTTAACCCCTTTGTACGAAGAAGCAGTAGTGGAAGCTGATATGGGAACAACCGTTCTTATAAAGGGGCGGGTGGTCCATAAAGACAATTTGAGATAGATATTTTTTCCAACAAAAAAAAAAAATGGAAGAAACTTAAAATAATTACTCTTATTAAAAGAAAAGCGAAACTTAGGCTTTATTTTTCATTATCGTTTAGGCAAAAATTACTGGTATTGCTCATTTTGACTACTGCTCTAGCAAGGATAATAGATTATTCGCATTCTGACTACATCCCCATATTGGACGGAGATGTTGTGGTTTGGGGAGACTACGGCTACTTGCGTCACACAACTAACCTTAGCGTTTATTACGAGGCTGCTAATGATACCATTAAAGTGATAGACGTATTCCTACAATCCCATATGAAAAAGATTTTAGATCAGACATCCAGCACATAACCTCGTTATTATCAACCCAAAATGTCCATCACAGACATGCAAGAAGCATTAATTTTATAGGAAGTGCATTAGAGGTTATTGCTGGTACGCCTGATGCGGATGATTTGCAAATTTAAGATTAAATCAGAAGCAGCTGATAGATTCTAACAATAGACAAATAGAAATAAATACAAAACTGCAAATTAAAATTGAAACACTAACTAATGCTATTAATACGATTATAAAGAATACCAAAAAGGAACAGATTAACACTGGTAACCTTTTCGAGATTTTATTGGCTAGAAATAGAATGATTTTGATGGAACTGCAGAACTCAATTTTGTCTGTAGCACTGGCCAAGTTAAATGTTGTTAATCCAGCTATTTTGGACCAGGAAGATTTAAAATTGTTGAACGATAGCGAGCAATACACAAGTGTTAGCATATCTGATTTAATTAGCGTATCTAGTATTAAGGTTATTTTAAGCGAAGATTTTTTGTATTTTATAATTAAGTATCCAAGGCCCCAGCAATTATGCAAGAAGATAACTAACTGTCTTTCCGGTTCCTCACTCCGGAAAAATATTACAACTCTCTATTACAAATACAGTGGCAGACTGCGGAAATCAAACTTATTCAGTTCATCTTTGTCAACGCACCTTATCATCAGACTTTTGTAAAATAATGGAAAATTCTACCTGTGCTCAACAGTTGATTTCTGGAATGGTGGCACATTGCAACACCCAGTATAACAATTTAGAACCGGTGATCGAAGTTGATGACCGTATTATTATTATTAATGATGCAACTGTGAACAAGCTGGCTTTAGAACTGGCCGCTCCTGTGTGGACCAACTAAATAGTCTCCGGGTAATCGTAGAGCAATCTGTTGAATGGCGCTCACCACTATACTTAGCCTTCATAGATTTTGAAAAAGCCTTTGACACCCTTAACCATCATGCTATATGGAAAATACTTAAGTGTAGAGGTGTGCCGGAAAAGATAATTGAACTCATCAAAGAGCTTTATGATACTGCCTGTTGTCGAGTCTTGCACGAAGGTCAACTGGGTGAAAATCTTCCCATAAACGTTGGTGTACGACAAGGCTGCATTTTATCACCACTCCTATTTAATATCGTTCTAGACACAGTGATGCGGCAGGTAACGACTATGAGAAGAGGTATTACGTGGGGCTTACAGGGTAGATTAGAGGATTTGGACTTTGCAGACGACATATGCTTACTCTCACATAACTTTGAGGATATGTCGACCAAACTCAACATGATTCATGAACTGGGAATGAAAGTCGGTTTAAAGATCAACTTTGCAAAAACAAAAGTAATGCGAATTAACACCAACAATACAACAAAGCTCAAAGTAAATGAAAATGAATTAGAAGATGTAAGCAGCTTTTGTTACTTAGGAAGCATAATTTCTACCTCTGGAGGATCTGATGACGATATCAAAAGTCGTATAAATAAGGCTAAGCAGGCATTTGGAGCTCTACAACCCGTATGGAGATCCTCTCAGTACTCAATAAAAACAAAATTATGGCTTTTTTCCTCAAATGTAACATCCACCCGTCTATATGGTTGTGAATCCTGGAACACTTCTCAACGCCAGATTAACAGCCTGCAGGTTTTTGTCAATAAATCCCTAAGAAGAATCCTTCACATTTTTTGGCCAGAAACAATATCAAACACTGAGCTGTGGAGAAGGACAAACCAGATACCTGTTCAAAGTGAAATCCTCAAGAGAAAATGGAATTGGTTGGGTCATATCTTAAGAAGACCACAAGAAGATATTGCACGAATGGCAATTGACTGGAATCCACAAGGCAGTAGGCGACCAGGAAGGCCATCTCATACTTGGAGAAGGATGCTTGAAAGTGAAATACAATCAACTCGAAAAAGCTGGCGTGAAATAAAAAATTTGGCAGAAGACAGATCAGAATGGAAGAAGTTTGTTGTGGCCCTATGTTCCTCCATGGAACCCTAGGATTAAATATATATATATATATATATATAACTGTGAATATCAACGAGAGTGGCCAAAAGGAGAGAAAATTAAACGGCACGTATTTGATGGTGTTTGAAACCAGCATTACTATCAACGGCTCTATGATTGTGATAATTTCATTACATTCTGGTACAATTTAGGTTGCAGGGTGTGTGGAAAACGATTGAAACTGGTTTCAGAACAATAATTTCTAAAGGGTTTCGTTGCAGTTGCGTTTTACCGTCTGTTCTGGGCCTTAAACTGTGACGATTTGTTATTAATTTTGGTTTTAGGCGACTAAACTGTTTTCCGGTAGTAGGGTTTATATGGGGCCTAGGGTAAATTATGGATTAATCATCACGAAATTTCACAGCGTCATTTCTAGTTCTTTAAAATTGTACCAATTTCTGTTATGATAGCATTATTAATTATGGTTTTAGGAGTACTAAACTGTTTTCCGGGAGTAGGGTTTCTATGGAGCCTGGGGTAAATTATGTACCGATCTTCACGAAATTTCACAGTATCATTTATAGTCCCATAAAATTGTGACGAGCCAAAATTTGTTATGATTGCATTATTTGTTACGGTTTTAGGCGCACTAAACTGTTTTCCGGTAGTAGGGTTTATATGGGGCTTAGGGTAAATTATATACGGATCTTCACGAAATTTAACAGCGTGATTTCCAGTCAAATAAAACAAATTTTTGCAAAATCTTTTCTCATTCCGTGCCTTGTTCCAGCATTTATGTTATTTTTTGTAACAAAATTATCAATTTTTTTAGGTGGTGGTTCCACATTTTGATTCATAGCTCTGGTCCTACTGAACCGATTTTGCTGGATTTCAATCCCAAACTGCTTAGGATAATTTCTTTTGAGTTGTTCGAAAGTGAGCGTGTTTTCAACAGACGGACAGACAGACGGACATGGCTAAATCGGCTTAGAATTACTCAAGGACCCAGAATATATTACTTTATGGGGTCTGAGATGAATAATAAAAAAGTTTCACACGGAATGACAAACTTAATATACCCTCTTCACAACTAATTGTGGTGGAGGGTATAAAAAATAACTTAACAAACAAAAAACTACACAAATTTGTTTGTATTCATTCAAGGCAAATTCAACAAGGTAAACTCTTTAAAACAACTGCTCGCCAGCTGTTAAGCCCAATTTTCTTTTTTGCATAATAATATTCATAAAAATATTTTGGGTTAATGACAGGTTTATTAAAAAAATTTTCATAGAAAATTCTTTTTATAATGCTAGAAACACAATAAGGACGAACGACGAATGGTTCGCAATGAATATTCGTCACCAGAAATAGAACACATTGGTGTATATGAAAGTACACACACTCATTGCGTAGACCGAAATTCGTCGTGCGTAACGAACTCTGCGATAGGTTTATTTCTATTTCTTACGCAGACGAATGACGAATAAATTAGGAAAGGGCCAGCGCAGCATGATAGCAAAGTTCAAGATTTATTAAAAATCGTGAAATCTGTAAAGGATTACAGGGACAATTCGCTTCTACTGCGAGCTTGGCTAAAATTCGCGAAAAATTGCAAACACTAAAATTTATTAGAAATCTCTAAATGAGTGAAAAAAGAAAACAAAATGTCGGAAATAACAAAAAAAAATTGCAAAAATGGCAAAAATTCGCAAAAATTTGCTAAAAGCGGTATGATACCAAAGTCTACTGCAGCGGTAACCAACTACTTTCATTTGGAGTCCGGTTTTTAAAATCACGACCGTCGCGGTCCGGAGGGTAATAAACTGAATTGTTTTAATAATATGATTAGATAATGTATCAATGGACAAATAAAACAAATGGGTTTCGGTGCATTCTTTTATTAAATAATAAACAAATGCTTTCAATAAAAAGAAGGAAAGTACTTATGGCGATTTCTTTTCTGAAAACAATATGCTACAGTATATACATGTAACATTTTCTAATGTTACCTATAATCACTGGAAGTGTTACATGTTGTGCAATTTTAATAGAACACAATTAGCTGCTTTTATTTACAACTATTACACTTTCATCATTAATGTACTTCATGAGCGATTTTTAATGCTATTTGAGCGGTTTCTGAACGCAATTATGGCTTGAAAACAAATATTGACATCACTAATGGCTTAGAAAAATTTAAACGATTATAATATAAATAGACTTTTTTTGATTTTAATGTGTAAATATATTTATATTTTCTTTTAAAATAATTTTTTTTACAAAATTATGAGATTTATGAGTTATGACAAGCAAAATAAAACATTGGTTGTACAAACAAAGTAGTAAGTACCAAAGTTGTAAGACAGGGCAGTATGAACACCTTAAGTAAAAGTAAGGGTAAAACATGCAACATGTTTTGCATGTTTTTTATCAACATATTCACAAAAGAACTTGAAAATTTTTCCCACAGTTGTATTTTATGTACAAACGAACACAAAAATGTAGAACATGTAACATTAATGCAACATTTTTCTCAGAAAAGAAATCGCCATTAGTGTTTTTACAATATTAATGAGAAAAATTACATTTTTTGTCTAGGACTATCCGCCTGAAGTTTGAAGTAAAGCTTGTGCAGGCTATTTTCATGAAATCTTGGAGCTGTTCATCGGCAAGTCTGTTCCGGAATTTATTTTTAATAAGGTTCATCTTAGAAAATGCTGCTTCACAAACATAAGTTGACCCAATCAAAGTGAGAACTTTCAAGGCTAATTGTTTTAATTCTCGGTATTTATTAGCACAAACAAATTTTATCCAAAACTCTTGACAAGAAACTTCCTGTTTTTGGTGTTTTAAAACTGTATTTGCTTGGAAATCGATCATTCCCATCTGGAGAGAAGCTTTATTACTGCCGAAAATATTTGCAGCTTCATTACTCTATTCATCCCCAGGATTCAGAGAGTAAATGTTACTGAGGATATCGACGACATTTCCTGTTTTCTTAAAATCTGCGAATCTGTTTTTAAATTCCGAATTTATATCCTCAATAAACGTCTAGTATTGGCCGACGTTAAGCTCGTTGTCATTGCAGTTTTTTTTTAATTAAGGAAGTTCAGGCGTTCATTATCTACATCAATGTTGAAAAGATCAAGTTTTCGCAAAAAGCTTTTTTCTTCTGACAGGAGCTTCCATACAAGCTTTCCTTTGCCTTGAAGTTTAAGGTTCAGATCATTGATGTGTTTAAAAATATCTGGTAAGAAAGCAATGGAAGTTAGGCTTTCTTTATCGCTAAGAAGTTAAGTAATCGTTTGTTGACGTGTGATCAATTTTGAAAAGAAATGTTTTCAAGTCTTCTAAAATTGTGAAGAATCGTTGTAAAATGCTGCCTTTGCTTAACCATCTTACATTATTATGCAATAACAGATCGTCATATTGAGCATCCACTTCGTCAAGAAATATTTTCAATTCAAAATGTTTCAGTGCTGATTTTGCCCGAAGAAAATTTATTTTTTTATCACTCCTTGCAATGTTCTCTCGAGATTAGGATTGAGTTTGCAGCAAAGCACAGTTTGGCGAATGATACAATGGAAAGAAATCAAATTTTCATTAGATTTTGCACTGGTTCTCAATAGTGAACTAGTCCTTTTTAGTCCCAACCATCGCTGGTGCACCGTCGGTATTTACTGATAAAAGATTTTTTAAGTCTAACTCATTTTTAACGAAATTATCCATCATGTCTTCTCCTCGGCTTCTTCCTATTAACAGCAAAATAATTAATGGCTCCTCAAAAAAAGTTTGTCTCATTTTGTCTAATAAACGTACAAAAATAACCAATTGTGCTTTATCAGTGATGTCACCTGATTCATCCATAGCCAAGGCGTAATAATCGGAATTATTTAACTATTGTTTCACATCACAATGATTTTCTTCTGCCAGAACGTGTGTTTTTCTTGTGTAAGTACTCGCAGATAACGGAATCCATCGAATAGTTTCAACAACATATTTTCTGTTCGCAACCAAAACATTGCCTGCCTCGAGCATACATTCCTTGACTATCAACAGTGAATGGTTTCATATGCATAGCAAGAGTCCAAGAAATACGTAAAGAAGCTTCACCACATTTCTCCTGCTCAGTCAATGAACGACAATTAATTTTCTATTTTAGATTACTGCTAAGTGGAAAATTATCTGCAAATGATTTGTGTTAAGTATCATAATGTCGATTTAAATTCGAGCTTTTAATTAACGTAACTGTTTGTTGATAAATCAAGCACATCGGTACAACAAACGTCGAGACGAAAATATTGCTAAAGGCGCCCGTACACGACATGTATTTGTCATCTGACATGTCAAATTTTCAAGTCACATGGAATTGTCCATGTCTGTCAAAATTGCTGTTTTACATAAGGTTTATAATATTCGGTCACAAACGTACATGTAATTTGCTTCTGACATTGTCTCTGTTTTTTTTAGCATTGTTATTGCAGAAACCAAAGTAGCTCTCGGTTTCAAAACTTCTTGCGGCCTCACGAAAATATTTATTTGCGCCGTAAAATAATTTAGCCATCTTAACATTTTTTCTTTTATTTTAAAGATTCCAATTTAGAATTTTATAATGAAACGGGATTTATGTATATATTTACATAAATTCTATTCAATGGTAAGATGAGCATATATATCTTGGTATCATGGTGGAATAAACAGGTGGCAGCATTACGCCAGATGACGATTTTTTGCTCTTGCATTGTTTGTCTAGGTTTATGTCAAAGTTTTGTTTATGTTTACAAAAAGGCCACGTTTTGTGCTGTGATTATTGTATTTTATTAAAGTTTTTGATAATTTTAAATTAAAATAAATCGGCCTTATTATGAGTGTCGTTGGCGTGTCGTAAGCTAGGCGTTTTTTAAAATCGGTATTATGAATGTCGAAAAACGACAAAAATACAGCACTGTTGGCAATTCTAGTACAATTTACGGTACCATGAGTGTCGTTTGTAAATGTCAAAAATTGCAATTACTGTCGTTAAAGTTTTGGTTAACGACTCTACGAAAAAAATTGTTAAAAACAATTTTAAATGGATATAAATAAAAAGTAAGTATTTATAACACTAAAAAACTACTTAATAATGATAAATTTAACTTTTTTAATTACAATTCAATCAATTTAGAACTAAAATTACAAACCACAGGCAATTTAGCCGAATGGTGTCACTGTTGGAGCAAAATCCAAGCTTGGCCAAAGGATTTAATAGTGGCATAAATAAAATAAACGCTAAGGAGGAGTGGAACAAGATTGGTGAAGAACTCAACATTTTGGGACCACCAGCACGTAATGGGGAAGGTTGGATGAAAGTATGGGCGGACTATAAATTTAAAATTAAAAAAAAGTTAATTTTCAATAAAGCCGAATGTTGTGCAACCGGGGGTGGTTCCTTTAAACAATACGTGTTATCTCCAACAGAAGAAGCTGCCTCCAATTTGTTACAAATTGATTCAATTGTGAATCCAGGCGGTGTTTCGTTTGGTTTTCAACGCCGTAGACAAAATACAAATAGTGGTAATAATGAGGATATACCAATGAGTGATGATTTAGAGAACGAAGAACCAGTCTGCTCAAACCAATCCACCAATCCCAAGCAACACAATAATGTTCCTAAAGAAGTACGCGCCTTACATTCAACACAAAAAACTGCAACACAGATACCTATGCAAAACAATGAAGTTGTTGAAGAAGTACGTTTCTCAGTCAGCAAAAAAAAAACTCCTACTAAAAAACCAACACAAATTCTTGGAGAACAAAGTTCAACACCACCAACAAAGAAGACCCCAACTAAGAAAAAAACAAAAGATAATCTCCTTGAAGAGCAACTAGAAGTCCAAACAGCATTGTACACAGAAGTTAAACATTCTTTAGCAGAAATTGAAAGGTATCAACGCAAAAACTACAAAATTAAGGAAGAAAAGTTAGCACTTTACAAGAAAGAGTTAAAATGTAAGGATGAATTTAGAATAGAATTTTTGAAGCTTAGAAAACAGGAAATAGAATTTGAAAAAAGACGTATTGCAATAGATGAAATGAGAAATGGTTTACAGAGTATTGAATTAGATGAAAGTTTATGAACATAACATGTATGTACATACATACATATAGCTTTTTATTAACGAAAATAACTATGTGTTTAATTTATCAAGCTGTAATTTAAGCTTGATGGCATATAAATTTAGTAAATATTAAATGTACCACGAACTGATAATTTAATTATTGAAAGATATTTTTCAGAAATTTTTTTAAAATTGCTTATATGTCGATTATTTCCAATTTACAATTTTGTATTTTTGGCAATGGTCTAATAGATTAAATTCAGTTATCAAATAATTTTTTCAACAATCCGAAAAAAAATTAAGATTACTTCCCTTGTGTACAAAAACTTGAATTTTTAAAACAAAGTTTTTGTAAACAAGGGAAGAATTCTTGTTTTTTTTGGATAACTAAATTTAATCTATTAGATTATTGCCAAAAATACAAAATTGTAAATTGAAAAATCGACATACAATAAATAATTAAAAAAAAAATTTCTGAAAAATGTCTTTCAATAATTAAATTATCACTTCGTGGTACATTTAATATTTACTAAATTTGTATGCCATCAAGCTTAAATTACAGCTTGATAAATTAACCACATAGTTAATAGAATAGAATAATCTGAATTTAATTTTAATTTTTTTTACTTTTTACATTTTTGTTATTTTATATGTAGATATTAGAGATGCCTTTTACCTTTGTTCGAATAATTCAAATAAATGTTTTTGTTCCTTAGATCAAATGATTAAATCTTAAAATTATTCGATTAATCGATGAGAATAACGAATAAAAAAAATTATTTTTACAAAAAAATTACGTATTTTAAATAAGATACATCCGTACATGAAAAATATTTCATTTTCTTATTTAGTTGTTCTAAAATCCGGTATGACTTTTTCCTTTTTTGATCCGTACAACTTTACATCTTAACTCAATATCGTTGTATTACTTAAAGGAATCGTAAAACCCTTAATTCTTAAATTATCCGATAATACTTTAAATTTTCAAAAGGCGTTTGCAGACCTACCATCTTCAGCCAAACTTCTGCATGCAATTTCTTCTGTAGAACAACGTTGTCTCTTCCATTTCTTATTTTTTCCATTGGAACAAGTTCGGCATTTTTTGATATCGTATTCTTTATTTTTTTAGCTTTTTGTTTATCTCTAATTTTTCACCGGCAAGTAAAAAGAACATAAATACATTTTCGAAATACTATGAGTACTCAGCTCATAAGCTTTTATTTAAATTAATAAAAAAAAAAATGTTCGATTAATCGACAATTATTCATCATTTGAAAATAGCTATTTTAAAATTATTCGAACAAGAGTTTATTTTGTTTGATCGATTAATCGAATTGTTCTTAATCGGTTGACAACTATACTTCATATATATGTAAATTTTTGTTTTTTATTTTTTAAAATTAAAAAAATCTACATTTAATTTTTGTCTTTCAATTTTTGTTATTTTATTTTTAGTAAAAAATATGTATTTAATAATGTACTAATAAAACTGAATTAAATATTTAATGATTGCATTATTAATGTTCTTATATTTATTGCGCTTAGATCGTCATCTACAACAGAATTTGTTGGTGGTAATTCATTCATTTCATCAACTTCAGGAATTTCCATTTTATAATGAATGCATATGTTGTGTAAAGATGCGCAAACAGAAGTAATTTTAGCAGCCATATCTGGTGTGTAATGCAACTGCCTTGCGCCTAGTATGCACCGGAATCTGTTTTTTAAAACACCAATAGTTCGTTCAACTATATTTCTAGTTCTTGCATGTATATAGTTAAAACGACTTTCTAAAGAACCTTCTCCAGCAGACCTGAATGGCGTTATCAAAAACTTTTCTAAGGGGTACCCTGCGTCTCCTACAAACATAGAAAATGACAATTTAAATTCAAAAAAGGTAAATTGAAATTTACAAAGGCTAATTAAAGTTCTGAAAATGATAACAATGTTTAATATGAATTTTTATTTTGAATAAGAAAAAAAAAATTGGTAATTTTTGACCATTAAAAAATATTTCAAAGTTAATTTGGTTTAAATTTCAATAGTTTGCTGCACCAAACTTTGAATTTTTTGAAAAAGGTGTTACACATTTTAAACTTACCTAATAACCAAGTATTTCTTTCGCCATTATCATATTGTTCTCTCAGAAATTTTTTTAAGTCACTGATGTTCCATACTAAGGAGTCGTGAACAGATCCCTGATGATGAGATGATATAAATCTTATTCTAAGCTTATGATCACATACCTATATACATACATATGTATAGTAAACAAATTTTTAGTTTTGATTTTTTTAGCTCTAAACATAAAAACTTACCACAGTTGCATTAAGACTGTAGAAACCTTTTCTGTTTCTGTATTTGAATTGTGCTTCCTTTTCAGGTGAGATTATATTTATATGGGTTCCATCTATGCATCCTATTACACCTGGAAACCCGGTTTTGTTGTAAAAAAATTTTTTTATTTCGTCCTTTTCATTTTCTTCTGTTGGAAAGGAAATCCATAATGGGCAAAGTACGTTATACATAGCATCAATGCACTCTTTGAATGCATTGCTTACAGAAGACTGACACATACTTATGTTGTAGTCATTACCAGCACCTTTCTGGTAACTACCCTCAGCGAGTATCCGCATGGTTGCTGCAAGCTTCAAAATATTTGGCAAACATGTTACCCTTGTCTGTTTTTTCAGTTGAGGAGAAATTTTGTCCAGAACATATTTAAAACCATGCTTATTTAGTCTATAGTAACTTACAAAACTAAAAAAAAATCATGCATTTCTATTATATTTATTTATTTTTTTACTTACTTGGAATTTGGCATGGCAAATATATTAGACTGGTCCCGTAGTTGTCTCCTATTAGCATTCATTTCAGCTGTGGTATATTCATCTTCATCTTCGGAAGATGAAAATGCAGCAACGCTTAACATTGTTTTTAAAATATGTGGGTTTTATTATTTTTTTAATTTAATTTTTTAACGCTCACGACCAAAAATTTACAAACATATATTTTAACCGCCACACAGCTGTTTTTGGCAGTTTTCACAACAAGGTAGTTCATAAATACTTAAAATCGTGCGATTTATGAAACAATCTGTTATTTTTACTCTGTTACAAAAAATGTCGTTGTCGTAAATTTTACATGGTACCAATGAAATTTAAAAACGACTACGACTACGACAATTGTCGTAATAAAAAAACGACACTCATAATAAGGCCGAATAAGATATGGACCATAATTAAATAAAAATTGGCTAAAAATGTATTTATTTCATCACGTTTTGCGGCACGCTTTGATTTTTGTTAAAACAATTTTTTGACATAAACGGTGATATAATTTCCATTTTTGTTGTAATGTTGTATTTGTTGCCGTAACGATGCCACCTGCTTATTCCACCATGCTTGGTATTGTAAAATATTAACTTCAGCCGGCTAATGATTCCGTCAATAGTTGACGCCGCTGCCAGTTTCTTCCCGGCATAGATTTCTGATGTCAGATGGTTTGTCAGAAGAAAATAGAGCACGCTCTAATTGAAATTTTGTCAGATGACTTTGCGTCTGACTTTTACAGAAGCAAAGTTAAAAAGGTAACACACGACATGTATGTGTTTTGCAGTGGGAAATTTGACATGTCAGATGACAAAAACATGTCTATACGCTCCTTAATGAATTTGTTACATAATGTAAAATATTTTGTATTTTTAACGCAAGGTCCACATAAAATAGGTCTACGGTCCGGATCCGGACCGCGGTCCGCCAGTTGGTGACCCCTGGTCTATGTTTATTATAAATCGTGAAAGCTGTAAAGAATTAAAAAACTTTCAGGAACAAATCGCGAACATGGCTGAATTTCGCGAAAAATTGCAAAATTTTAAACAAATCCAAAGACTTATTTGAGAACGCAAAATCGAAATGCAGAAAACCAAAAATGCTTAAGAAATCCATTTCGAGTGGGTACGGATTTAGCACTAATTGTGTCTCATTTGACGAATTATTGCCGACGAATTCGTCGTACTATGCGAAGTTCGTCGTTCGTCCCAGTTGTGTTTCTAGCATAAACCTTTTATTAATCAAAAATATTTTTTATGAATATGGGGGATAGAATTTATGTTCGCATTCATTTGTACAATATGATACATTTTCGTAAATTAATTTAATAAATTCTATTTAAAACTTTTTAAAAAGAGATTAGAGATATTTTCATCATTATTGTTATCGCAGCAAAAATTAAAAAAAGCACCAAAAATGGTGCGAAACGGTAATTGTATTCCTTGGTGGCAATCCTTCCCTAGTAATAAAGTTCAGAACGCCCGGTGTATTATATAACGCTAGATGAATAATGACCAAGGCTATATTTTCAATAATTTTTCGCAGTCCGTGTCCTGAAATAACCGACTTGGAAATCAATGCTTTGAAAGAAGTAACTGGTTTTATTGTAAGTTATTATTAAAATTATTTAGCTTAATTTCTTCGACCTTCTTAATTTTATTTCCTTTCAATAATTTCTCAAGCTCAAGGTCCGTTTTATATAAAAAACTAGTCACAAAGCCTGTCCCTGCCAGGCATAAACATCTTTTAGATAATAACTAACATAGAAACACTCATAAAAGAAATAAAACAAAAAATTATTATTCAATGTTTTAATACATTTAGTAGGTATATGAAGAAAAAATATTTAAAAAATAACAATAAGTAAAATATGTAAAAAATAACAAAAAGTAAGTAACTAAATTATAATACTTCTTTAAAAACAACATTTTTTGAAAATACTGAGGAGCAACCCTTTTTTAACATATCTATTTTCCATCTACATGCATCACTTTTACCTTAACATCATCTTTTTTTCTCACTCTTGAGAAAGCAACGTACAATTGTCCATGACTAAAAACTGGTTTGGGTAAATACATCCCCACCCTCTATAACGTTTGACCTTGAGCTTTATTGATGGTAATGGAAAACGCCAACCTTATAGGAAACTGTCTCCTACGCAAAATAAATGGTAGGTCGGGATTTATGGGAGCCAAATCAATCCTCGGAATAAATGCAGGATTGCCCTTTGCAGTGCCGGTTAATATAGTTGCGCATATTAGATTCTGTGACAATTGTGTAACTTGCAGTCTTTTGCCATTGCATATCCCTCTTTTAGTGTTTAAATTCCTCAGAATCATGATAATGGCTCCCACCTTGACTTGCAACTTATGAGGAGGCATTCCAGATGGCGATAGACTGTTTAAAAACTCCACCGGAAAATTTTCCCGTTCAGCTATTCTTTTGCTCTCCACCGTGTCAACGCTGAAAAATGTAAAACATTCACCCACTAAAAGACTTATGGCCATTTTCTCATTAGGCGATTATTTTTTTTCCCAACGAAAAACTGCACATTAAAGAAATTTGGTTTTCTCAATGTCTCATTTGCTTCGATTTTATCGCAAAGCTAACCGGAACTCATCTGCCAATTATTAATTTTCTTTTATTTGCCGTTCAGATAAATTCAATCAGCTGACTCCCAGTTTATCGGTCCAATAAATTTATGTTGACATTAAGTAACAGACCCATTCCCCATTTTTAAAAGCCAATCTCTGTTAATATTGTCCACTGCACGAATATTGACTTTAAGTTGTAAAATTTTAAAGTTGGACCAAAGATTAGAAAACTTAATACATGATTCGATAATGGCCGTCCTGTGAGCATGTGGTACCACTGGTAAACATTGGCGAAAATCTCCTCCAAGAAGCACAACTTTACCTCCAAAAGGCTTGTTATTTTTCATCAATGTTTTAAGCAACTTGTCAATAGCATTTAATGCATAGGTAGGTGCCATTGTTGTCTCATCCCAAATGATTAACCTAGCCTTTCCTATCTGCTTTGCATCCACTGAATTTGCTCTCATACTTGAAGTTGATGTTTCTGTCAATGGTACTGGTAGCTTGAATTGAGAATGATATGTGCGGCCCCCTTTTAGAAGATTCGCTGCAATTCCTGTCGACGCAACTGGTAATACAATATCACCCTTTCCTCGAACTACGCAGAATAAAGTTTTGTACAAATAAGTTTTCCCACTTCCACCCGGTCCATCAAGAAAGAAACAGTTAGTGCTGTGTTGACGATTGTATATAGCTCAACATTTAGAAAAGATTGAAGCATGGATCCTTCCATTTTTTCTTGTGATGTACTAAAAATATCTTGCATGTCGTTCGGAAGATTTTCGGAAGGTTTCTTTAAACCGAAGTCTGTGCATGTCTTTCCATGCAAAATAAAAATATTTTGTACTTGTTGTAGGGAAAAATGTTCCCAAGTCTCACAATTTCGTGCTTGACATTTGAGCCGTTTATTTTGAAAGTGGCATAAGTCATTTCGGTTTTTAAGTCGAGATATTTAAGGGTTTGCGTTTTAACACGTTTAAAAATATGGATGCTAACTTTCGAGAAGATTCACTTGTATTTGATACATCATGATAATGATATTTTTCTCAGTATTATTATTATTATTATTTATTATTATTATTTATTATTAACTCGATTTTTTTTGAAAAAGTGACTAATGCCACTTTCAAAATAAACGGCTCATTTGTGTCGGCGAACAAAATCTTCAACAAAGTGTTGAAGGTATTTATTCCAAAGTTTTCGTGTATGTACAGGACTTCCAAATACACATATGTAAGTGAAAAGCTTTCTGAGTGCAACTGGCATGCTCATTGCTATTGCCTCTTCAAGAGTCAATTCCCAAACTGAATTGTCTTCTAAGAGGCCAAAAGCCAGTGCAGCTTCTTTGAAACTGGAGTGCGTTATCCCATTTATAGTTTTTAAATCATTATAGCCCAGCGCTCTGGGAATATGCAACAGTAGTAACCTGTGATACTACCTCTCTCCTTCAGATACACCAACAGTGTACATGCGTTCGATAATTTTACCTCCTCGTTCTTTGTTTCCAACCACTTTTCTTATTAAATACAAATTGTTCCGGGATTTCGGTATAGTAAAATTTTCTAGCATTAATATATTTTTCATTGAGACAAAACCATGCAATGAGAGTTGAGTTTGAAAAGGAAATACTATTGACTGCTTTATCAACGTTGTTTGGTCTAAAACATACAATTTGGTGGTTCGGTAAATGTATTGCCAGCCGAATTATTGTATGTGACTGGTCGTGCATTGGTTTTGCCAAGATTCTCCATGCAGCCTCTGGAAAGCTTACATATCTTGTGTCTATTAATGTCCTTATTTCATGATGTATTAAAGAACCTTGCTCCGTAATTTCAACAATACCACAGTCATAACCCTTATAGACGTACTTAAAAAGGTATTTGACGCTATTAACAGAGGCACATACTTCTACGTTAATATGGCAATTATATTTTAAAATTAAGAATGGATTATATGGCACAATCCACTGATTAGTTACCTCAAATCCAGAAGCAGTTTTGTAAGTGACATCAGAATTTTTACGACTGTATCTGGGATACCCATCAAGATTACATTCAGTTTCCTCTTGAAATTGTTTTGGGAAACCTTTTGAGCACTTTCCATCTTCCATGCAGGGAGAATTCATATTATTGTCTCCGCAAGGCCCATGTACCATATGCTTTAGAACAATGCAATGGAGTCTAGGATAATCTTCCGGATTGGGTATCTCTGCTGAAACAATGTTATCAATAACATCCCTATCGCGAGGTTTATCGTCCTCCGACAACATTATAAGCTTGTGAGCATGAGGGATACCTCTTTTTTGGAATTCAATGACATGGATTTTGGCAACAACTTTACCGAATATATGTCTTTTACAAATTTCCGTAAGCAGTTCAGTAAGTTTTATATGAAAAACACGTGCTATTAAATCAGGGGATCTGTTTGATACGATTCCATATTTTCGGTTATTTCTCTCCACTAAGGATTACATGTCATGGTCAAGAAAATATCCGGCTTACCACCAAACTTTCGTACGGTTGTCATTGCATCTTGATAGTTTTGCTGCATACTTCTTGGGCTCCCTATGAAAGAGGACGGTAATAAATTAGGCTTAGCAGCAACGGAACCATCCTCCGCAGCTCTTAAACGCAAAAAATCCATAAGGCCTTGATAACTTTCAGCACGGAGCTCTTGTTGGTGTTCTTTTAACCAATGAAGACGGTTGGATTCCATTTTGACGTAAGAACCTACAAAGTAGTGTTGCGTTAGTTTTTCTACGCTCAAAAAAGGATTAAAATCTCCACGTACGGCAATCCGATAACTGTAGTAGCCCATCTGAGAAACCCGTGTTCTCTTGGTAGTGGATATATTTTGTTTTAACGGTATATCTGGGTACCATCCAGACTCTCCAAATGGAAATAGTATTGGATATGTCATAGGCTCTAAGTTTGGATGAAGACTACGTTTAGTACTGGTACCTTTGGGGTCTGATGGATCTGGCCTCAAATGTATAAGAAGATCTCGTTCAAATGGAGGTTCACCGTCTGTGCTCTGAAATATTGCAGCTACTTCGTTGACTCTCTGTGCATTATATCTTCTGTTATCAAGAGATCTGTCGTGCCTTATGACCATTGAAGCTAACGGTACTCGGACCCCTCTTTGTCTGGCCTCATCTGTTACATACTTCTCCACTTCATACAACATTTTGTGTGCCTTTGCCAATGGATTATGTTGGTTGAAGAAGTTACCTAACATTTTCATAACAGATTTACTGCATCCAGTGTTTCCAGAATTCTTCATACGCTCTTCAGTCGCTTTATCAGGGTACAGGATGAAGAGTTAATGGTAAATTTGACCATGAATGCGGAAACAATATGGACCGTATCCTGGCGGTGCTTTAATTTGTTAAAGGATCGAATATGTTTCAAGAAGTTTTTCGATTGCCCGTGTTTTCCGGATATTAAATCCTTCAAAATGGCAGGATAAGGTTGAGATGATAAGGATGTAACGTCAACTTTTCCTTTCTAACAACAGTTTGAAAATTTTCCATCTGGTGCCTTTTCCTTATGAAAATGTTTTGCTGCACAAATGGAACATTCAAAAGTCATACCTCTACAGTAATACTCCTCAATAGAATCTTCTTTTCCCTTTTATTGTCTGCCATATTTACATGTTGAACATGTCTTTTAGGAGGCAACACTACGTTGCTTTCATCCTCGTGCAGTCGTTTATTTGCCATTCTTTTTCTACTTTCTTCTAATCTCCTTATTTTCGCACAAACTGGTTCAACATGTCTTTCAACTGCTTTTCGGTTTGCATCCTCCTATAACCTTTCCCTTTTTTGCTCATCTGTTTCATTTAGTTTTTGAGCTGCCTTTCTCTTTCTGTTCTCCTCTTACCTCTGACTTCTCCGCAAACTGCATTCAGTAAGTCTTTGGGATGCGTTTCGGATTTTGTTTTCGTCCAACCTCTTTCTTTTCTGTTCATCATCTTTAAATTGCCTATTTGCTATCTTTCTGGATGCATCATTTTTTAATCTTTTATTTTTATCTTCTTCGGATTCTTTAAATTTTCGTAATGTTTCTCTCTTAAACGCCTCAACTTTTTACGTGCTATTTTATCTCTAAAGTTTTCCTTATTTTTGAAATGAAATTTTTTTCTCTCCCTTTCTTTTTTAAGCTTTGTCCGATATGATCTTTTTCGTTTGGGCAATATAATTATAGTCTTATGCGCAACATTTGACATTTGTGGGGAAAGTTGGTTAGGTGATGAAATATTCTCATAGACATCAAAATGTCCATTTGAAATATGCCCTGAAAAACGAAGTTTTTTAACAGGATGTTGTTAATTTCCAAATTTGGCCCCATTTCTCCAAACCTCAAATAAATATGGAAATATTTCTGCGGCAGCTTGAAGTTCGCATGAAGTACCATACGTTCCTCTTTTTCTCATATCAATAAAATATACCTCAACATCATTATAGTTGTCATCCTCTGGGGTGGTAGTAAAAAATTTGAAACGGTTCAAATTTTGGACCACATAATCCACAATAATATTACGTACTTCCATTCCCCTTGAAGCTGTTCCATAGACTACATGAGCAAGGGACGAAAACAAACAATTTGCGTCCCCATCAATTGGGAAGACTTTGTAACAGACACCGTCCAAAACATCCATCATTGCAAATTATTATTTAAACAAGTAAGAGTGCTATATTCGGCTGTGCCGAATCTTATATACCCTTCACCATTGTGGGAGCAGAATACAGAGCAACTAGACAAAAACTAAATAATTTTAACATATGTATACAAACATATTTATAATACTTTAAACTTCATTATAAATTAAATTTAAAAAGCGAAAACTGGTAAATATTTTTTTTTAAATCGTTTTTAGAACATAAAAAAAATAAAAATTAAAAAAAAAAAATGTTCTTTTAAAAAAAAACAAGATTCCCCCTAGACAACTAAACCATGAAGGAACGTTGTTTGAGTATCATTAAAATGAAATATGGCCCGTTTAATGTTCACTGTGTTGAGTTGTAATTACTTTTGATGTTTTTGTTCACCACAATAGCAAAGTTGTAAACCATAAAACTTATTTCAGTTGTGAACCGAAATATGGAAATATATTCACCAAAATAGTTTGTGGCATGTAAGTATGCGTGTTTGTTTTCTTTTATCTGTTTGGGGAGTTTTTAAGTAGCAAAAAAACACAAAAATTCCTAGTTTCGATTTGTTAAAATAATTTCGTTAAATAGATGAAATAATAAAGAAGGATGGTAACGAAAATCATATTGAGCATTATGCTATGGATCGGTGAAGGGTATAAAAAAATATATTTTTGGGATTTCAGTATTTTGATCATAACTTAGCCATTTTTAAACCGATTTGAAAGATTTAAATACCGACGTGTTAAGGAAGAAATTTACCATTTACTTGAGTTATAAAGTTTGGACTCGGGAAGATCTATGATTCCCGAAAATGGGTGTTTTAATAAAAAAAATTTTATTTTGGCCATACCTTTTTTGCATCTGAACCGATTTTTCCGAAATTTTCAGAAAATATTTTCTACTAAAGATTTCTGGTTTTTTGATATATAAGGTGTAACCATCGGTCATATAATAGTGCACAAATTCAGGTTTTTATGAAGTTTTTGATATTTTTTGTACGGGAGGTACCACGCCCACTTCTCCAATCCCGCCCACATTTTGTAGGATGGTGTGTATTGACAACCTAATTGTGTGTACCTAATTTGGAAAATTTGGCTTTTTCCGTTCACCAGATATACAGCAAAAGGTAATAAAAATACAACAACAAGGGATTTTTTTAAAAAATTAGAGGTAGTCGTGGTTTTTTGCTGATAACTCAGCCATTTTTTAACCGATTTGACAGATTTATATACCGACGTGTTAAAGAAGAAATTTACCATTTACTTTAGTTATAAAGCTTGGACTCGGGGAGATCTATGGTTCCCGAAAGTGGGTATTAAAAAAAAAATAAAAAATGTTGGTCATAACTTTTTTGTATCTGAACCGATTTTTTCGAGTTTTTTATAAAATATGTTCTACTAAATTTCCGATATTTTGGTATATAAATCATATCCATAGGACATATGGCAGCCTTAAAATTTAGGTTTTTTATACAATTTTTAATTTTTTTTGTACGGGAAGTACCACGCCCACTTCTCCAATCCCGCCCACATTTTGTAGGATGGTGTGTATTGGCAACCTTAATGTGTGTACCTAATTTGGAAACTTTTGCTTTTGCCGTTCCCCAGATATACAGCAAAAAGTAATAAAAATACAACAACCACAAGGGATTTTTGGAAAAAATTAGAGGTAGTCGTGGTTTTTTGCTCATATCTCAGCCATTTGTGGACCGATCTGGCTGAATTGCAATAGCAAAATTATAATAAGAATACCTGACAGAAAGATACCCCAATTAAGCCCCCATCATATCTGGGGGCTTCGGAAAACCCATTTCAACAGACAGACGGACAGACGGACAACCGGATTTGAACTTCGCTTTTCATAAGGACCCAGAATATATATACTTTATAGGGTTTAGGATCAATATTGTAGAAATTACAAACGGAATGACAAAGTTATATATACCCTCGGTAAAGGGTATAAAAATAACTGAAAACGAATTGTTGTAACATTTTTTTAAATTTAAATATGTGTAAACCCCCTCATACGATTACTTCTTATTGCAATAGGTATACAACAAAAACAAAGAATATAAACCAGGGATGTAATTATAATAAATGTAATTAAATTTAAAAAGTTTTTTTTCATATTACAATAGGATCGAGTTTTAAACTTGAGAGTGTTTACATGAGACATGGGCAGAAGAACAACGAATTCTATATATGAGGAGGATTTTTCAAAACCTGATAAATCCACCTTTTGTATTTCAGCACAATTTAAGAAAATGTTTTTTTAGTTATGCCCACTTGTATTTCGTATAAATTTTTGTTCATTCATTGATGTATACAGGATTTAAAAATTTAGCAATGCGATAATTCGAAAAAAATTCAATTTTTCAAGTTGATTTACCAAGTTTTGTTGCGATCGGACTGGATTTATCAAGCTTTGATGCGACCGGATTGAATTTATCAAGTTAAGTGTTCAACCACTATGCAATAATTTTTGTTTTGCTAAAATTACTTATTTATAAAACATCCTTTATACCCTTAACCTTCATGTGTAGAAGGTATATATACATAAATTCTGCAATATTGATCTAATACGCCATGAACGCCATTATCTATTCTAGATCCCTATGGGTCTAAGAACCTAGAATATATCTAGACAGATATCCGTCTGTCCGTTTGTCCGTCCGATTATCTTTTTAATGTTGAAAATAATGTAAGTAACCGTAAAAAGTATGTTTTGAAAAATTTGCTTATCAAAGTACTTCTTTTGGAGAAGGTACGTTTTTACAAAAAGGAATACCTTCTTGCAAAAAAGTAGCTTTTATGGTAGCATTGTTAAGAGAATAAATGTATTTATGTGAGAGCATTAGAAAAAACGTCCTCAAAATAAAATTTATTTTATTTCTCGACCGCATTCTCTGGCATAATTTTATGTCAAACTGTATGAAAAACATCGTTCAGCCCCAGATCTGTTTCATCATTAAATCATTTTATTGAAAAAACTCTTTATAAGAAATTAACTCAAACATTCTTTCTCAGTTTGCAGTCAGCGATTTTTGCCTGTTTTAGCTTATATCTACATATCTATATATATAAAAAGAAGTGTACATTTTGATTGTCACTCCATAACTCGAGAACGGCTCGACCGATTGCCATACAATTTTTAGGGAAGGTACAGGGAGGAGTGATGATGGTTAGTTGATTTTGAAATCCAAAATCGGTCTATCTGGGGGCGGAGGGGCGTGGCAAAATCCATAACTTGAGAACGGCTTGACCGATTTGAACGATTTTTTCTTTAAAATGATCGCCATGGTCCAACTTAGGTTTTTGCGGAAAGAAAATTTTGCCCCGCCTACTTTTACGCCCACTTTTTTCAATTTACCTAAAATCAGAAAACGGCTCCATCGAGTTGACTAATTTTTCTTTCAAATGTTCGTAGTAATCAACTTTAACTTTTCATCGAAATAAAAATTTACCACGCCTACTTTTACGCCCACTTTTTCTATTAAGCGCATTACTGGCGAACGGCTTGACCGATTTGAACGATTTTTTCTTTAAAACTATCGCTATGGTCTAACTAAGGTTTTGCGGAAAGAAAATGTTGCCCCGCCCACTTTTACGCCCACTTTTTTCGAATTACCTTTAATCAGAAAACGGCTCCATCGATTTGACAAATTTTTCTTTCAAATGTTCGCATTTATCCATTTTAAGTTTTAATCGAAAGAAAAATTTATCACGCCTTCTTTTACGCCCACTTTTTCTATTAGGCGCATAAGTTGAGAACGGCTTGACCGATTTAAACGATTTTTTCTTTAAAATGATTACCATGGTTCAACTTAGGTTTTTACGGAAAGAAAAGTTTGCCCCGCACACTTTTTTCGATTTACCTGAAATCAAAAACCGGCTCCATCGATTTGACAAATTTTTCTTTTAAATGTTCGTATTACTCCATTTTACGGTTTAATCGAAAGAAAAATGTATCACGCCTATTTTTACGCCCACTTTTTCTATTAAGCGCATAACTTGAGAACGGCTTGACCGATTTGGATGATTTTTTCTTTAAAATCGTCTCTTAGGTTTTTACGGAAGGAAAATTTTAAAGGCCGTAAATTTCGTTTAAAGCTAAAATTAAATCGTCTGGTAATAATGTTTGCTTAGGGCCAGCAACGCGGACCGGCTCAGCTAGTATATGTATATAATTTCGTTGTTTGTCCGGATGTATGTCCGGTTCTCTTTCCGCGGCTTTCTGAAGCCGTCTGACGTCGCAGAAAGATGAAATTTGGCATACGTAAAGCTCATTTGCTCCACTGGTGCAAGACGGAGCCCGATTTTTGATTTTCGGTCTGTGGGCGGTGTGTGGTCATTAAATAAACCATTCACTTTTTCTTATATTTTTTGCAGAAAACTTTTGCGTTTTCCCAATGACACTTTATATTAAAGCCCTCTGTCTGAGGAAGATCGTAGCATTGTTTCCTAATTTTCGGTCTTCGGGCTATACATGTGAATTATTTCATCCTAAAACCCTCAATTTTGTATTATGTATTTTTTAAAGAATTTTTATATATTCGATATTACAACAAAAAATTTGTTATACTGAAAGTACTTTCCCTGCCAGAAATCATAGTGGAATCAGATTTTAATACTGCTGTTGAAAAGCAGAGATAATCTTATTGTATCACATACATGATTACTAACAAAAATATTGGGTTTTTGTTTTGATTTTCAAGATTTGTTTGTAAAGTGATTTAAAGAACAATCATATTCTAAGAGAAAGTAACTGTTATTTACATTCATCTTAATTAATTATTTCGAAACACGTTTTTACTAATATTTCGTACGATGTATGCCAGTTTTCGTATAAATAAGCAGAGATATTTTCGGTGTTTGGTATCAACTGTTTCATACATTTACATTTTACTATACTTTAGTTTGGTGGATGGTTTATAACCAGCATTTTGTAAAACGCCGAGGATTTAAATCAGAGAGCGTAAATATACATATATAAAAGTATTCAATTGTTCGTTATTTTTTTCAACATTTTCCTATAAAAAATAAATTCCGTTAAGGGCATGGAAAGACCTCTCCCAGTGAATTTTCTGCACCCGATTCTATTCTTAAGCTCATTGAAGGGACCTACAGTTTAATGCCGGCAGCGAAAGGCTAATGCAATAGCATTATTGAATTATTTAGAAAACCTATTCGTAAATGCATGTTTGCTATAAGGTGTACCGCATTTAAGAAATGTTTTGAAGGTTAGGTCTCGCCGGTATCGAACCGAATACAACAACAACTTAGTCGATCCACGATGATCTGCAATTATTGATTTTTTCACTGACATTTCAAACCTAAATTGAAGTTCACATCATTGTAAGAAATTTACAGTAAATTCTACTGGCAATATTGTAAGGTCTGACAACCGTCTGTATGTACATATCATTAAGATTATGCTATTTTTGACAAGAAAACATTAATTTATTTTATTTAAGGCCAATACCTACCTACGTACCTGTATGGATTTAATCAAATGAAGTGTGCTAAAATAAAAATGAATTTAAGTCATTATTCTTCTTGCTCTGCAATGGATGCAGAATTTCAGTGAAATGAGAGAATTAATTGAAAAAAAAACGTATAAGCTTAAACGAGCAAAAATCGCTGACTGCAAACTGAGAAAGAATATTTGAGTTAATTTCTTATAGAGTTTTTTCAATAAAGTGATTTATCAAGGCCTTATGGATTTTTTGAATTCAAGAGCTGCGGAGGATGGTTCCGTTGCTGCCGGCACTGCGGAAGGCAATCCTGCATTTATTCCGAGGATTGATTTGGCTCCCATAAATCCCGACCTACCATTTGTTTTGCGTAGTTTCCTATAAGGTTGACGTTTTCCATCACCATCAATCAAGGTCAAACGTTAGAGAGGGTGGGTATATATTTACCCAAACCAGTTTTTAGTCATGGACAATTGTACGTTGCTTTCTCAAGAGTGAGAATAAAAGATGATGTTAAGGTAAAAGTGATGCATGTAGATGGAAAACAGGGTATGTTAAAAAAGGGTTGCTCCTCAGTATTTTCAAAAAAGTTTGTTTTTAAAGAAGTATTATAATTTAGTTACTTACGAAATACCAAAGAAGCTCTTTATAAAGAAGGAAGGAATTGAAAGAACTTCATTTTCAGAGACAACTGTGATATTTTACAGGATCTGTTTTCAGAAAATACCAAAAAATGTTCAAGATTTTTTTAATTTCTAATGAGATTTACAAAAAATATTCACATTCTTGGAATGTGATGAAAGAATACCACGGAAAAATAACAAAAAGATCAGGAATTACTTGTTTAAAATTTTTTCTGTTAACCATGTGTTTACATTTTACAGGTATTAAAAAATTATACGCAGCTGTATTCTATGCTAATTTACAATCTCTACAAAAAGATTTCAATCTGTAATTATGTGGAGCACTTAAGTCTATTTTAAGCAAGTAAGAATGTATAGTCGGTCAAGCCCGACTATGTGATACCCTACACCACAGTATTTAAAAACACATCATGCTTATGTGTCCATTATAATATGGATTTATCTATGTTTATAAACTTCATTAAAATCGGTTTAAAAGTTTATGAGAGGCAGAAGTTGCTCCCTACCTCCCCTTGTGGTCCTATTTTTGAAAAACTACATATCTTATGTAGTATGTAATAAATTTCATTAAAATCGGTTTGATAGTTTCTAAGAGGCAGAAATTTCCCCCTATCTTCCCTCGTGGTCCTACGATTCGTCCCATTTTCAAGGCTTTTTTAATATTTAACGACGTTTTTAAAAAACGAAAATTATTTTAAAATTAAGTTTATTGACAGCGTTTATAAATACCCAAATTAATTCCCAAAAAATGAATATACCCGGCATTTATCAGGTATGTAATAGGTAGAATCCCATCTATATGTACTTGAGTCATTGTTATAAACATTTTCTATTAATTTCCGGCTTATAATGAAAAATATCAAAATCTTGCTAAAAGTTTACGATTTTTCCAAATTTATTTTATATTAATTGGAAAATTTGCAAATATGTGTCCTTTGACCTCGATGCGCATCTAGAAAACGTGCGTTTTGGCTAAAAATTTCCGCTCAGAGCCAGTGTCACAATATTCCGAAGAATTTAAAATTCCAACAATCGATTGTCACCATAATGAAAATGTTATCGTTTGCAATTTGAAGTTCGTTGTTCAGCCACTGAGCGCTATTTTTATTGAGTTTTTTTTTTAGTAGGCATCTTTAGTTTTTTTTTTCAATTTTATAACTAAAAATGACAGTTTTTCATATTTTTAACAACAAAAAAATCACTTTGTTTTATAAACAAATACTTAAACATTTACAAAACATTATAGGTATATAATGAATCCACCCCATCTTCAATTATTTGTAGTTTATACATTAACATAATGCGTCTAATGAGGTTTTGGTGTATGACCATCTACATAGAAATTTCTTGTGGCTTTGGGTAATCTTAATTCGATCCCATCTAGTTCTTTTGTTAAAATTATTTGACAGCCTAATCGTGAATTTTCTTTAAGAAAAGGAGCCATATCTAATAAATCGTCTTCTTTTTCCTCGGCTTCTGGTAATTTGTCTAAATAATCATCATGTACATAGACATGACATGTAGTGCAGGCTAATGAAGCTTCACAGGCGCCTGGAAAAAATATATTAAACATTTTTGTTAAATATTTTATATTGTATATTTTTTATTACCCTCCATTTCAATTTCATAACGATGTGCCAAATATAAAACATTATCGCCAATTTTACCTTTCACCTCAGTTTTTTTACCATTTTTATCAATGTAGGAAACTCGCACACTAAAATGAAACTCATATTATTAAGTATATAATCTGGCAAAAGTGCACTTTACGGGGTGTACGAAAAAAAAAAAATAAAAAAATATGCTACCCGATTCAGAATAAAAAAAGAAAAAAACCATAATTAAAATTTAAGGGGGCTAAGGCCCGTGGGGCCGCTTGGACCCAAAAAACCGCCCCGCCCACTTAGTGGAATGTGTGGGTACTCAAATTAAAGGTAATTGTACAAGAAAAATGAAAGTAATAAAATTTAGGGCGGGTCGGACTTTTGGGGCCCTCTGGGTCAAAAAAAAGTGCCCCCATCCACTCACATATATGTGTAGGTACTCAAATTAAAGGTAGTTTGCTCAGGATTGTAAATAATTTGTTTTATTTTGGATTTTTTAATGTTTTAGGTTCGATTTAAAAAAAAAAAAATATGTTATTTTTTTTTTGTAACTAATAGCCTATTTTCGATGTGCTAAAGAATTCTTTTCTGAGTAGCCGGCCTTCGGCCGGGCGCATGGATTTTCTCCTCTATGGAACAACACAAACCGGCTTCGCTAACTAAAGCTTTTCTGCACCTTAAAGATACTTAAATTAACCTAGAGAGGAAAATAATATGCGAACACAAAAACAAAATACATATTTGCAATCGTGAGCAAATTACCTTTAGTTTGAGTACCAACACATACCACAAAGTGGGCGGGGCAGTTTTTTGGGTCCAGGGGGCCCACGGGCCTCAGCCCCCTTAAATTTTAATTATGGTTTTTTTCTTTTTTTATTCTGATTCGGGTAGCATATTTTTTTATTTTTTTTTTTGTACGCCCCGTAAAGTGCACTTCAGCCTGTAATCTTGTACAATTTATTGTAAATTATTTAAAAATATTTTTATTACATTTCATCTTCTGATTTAGGATCTTGCCATTCGTATTCTCCATGCCTAAACGCTGAGCGAATTTTAAGGAAATTTAATTATTAAGACAATTTTATGATTTTTTTTTTCTAGCTTACTTGATGTGATGTAAAATGAACGAAACGTTGGAATCCTTGAAGTTTGTTGGATATTTTTTGTAAAAATACTACCAAAAATTCTAACTTGCCGAAGAAATAAACAAAGCATTTTGTCTTAATTCGTCGTTATGAAATATTGTGGTCAGCTGCTTAATGTTTACCTTTTTTTAAAAAATAGGTACGTTCGTATATTTTTACATGCAGTCTACAACTGACATGAAATGATTGTGTTAAGTTTACTACACGTCTATACCAGAGATAATTATTGCGACCATATATTGCAGTAAATGTCAAAATTATGTTATCGTTACCCAAGGTCTACACTAAAGATAAATATGTCAGCAAGTTGGCAATAACGTCGGCAGAATAACAGAGCAATATTTCTTATTGCTAAGCTTATGTTAAAGGCATGGGAAAACGTATTTATGTTTACTCATAATTTGTAAAAACTGGCGCTATCTTGCAATAATTATTTTTATTAATATAAATTCTTTCTTATTCGACTTTTTTATTTAAATGTAAATTAATTTCATTAAACTTGAGGTCTTTTTTTATATAAAAATATTAATTTTTTTTTTTTTTTGTTAAAGTAAAATTAATATTTTTATATAAAAAAGAACTCAAACTTAAAAAAAATAATATAAATTTAAATAATAAAGATCGAATTTTATTTTAGTGTTAATTTAATTCTTTAACTAGTAATAATTTGCTATCATTTCACAAATTCAATTTCTTTCTCCCACAATTTGCTTCTATTTTTTTTTCTTTTTTGCTTCTTTTTTTCAATTGACAACCAAATTTGACCCCGGGTCTCCACGTAGCAATATTAATTGAGTGGCAATTCATTGCGCAATGATAGCTCTTCTTATTGCTTGAGCAATTATTGCTTAGCAATCTGCTGTCAAATCAGTTGTAATTTATCTGACATTTCATTTCTCTGGTCGGTTGTTTATTTATAAGTGTGTTTATTTATTAAAAAAACCATCAAGAAAAAGCTGCCAAGTGAAAAAATACTTTAACAAAATACAGAAAAAGTTTTTATATATTATATTTTTACATAAACGTCAATATCAACAAAAGCAAACGCAAATAAACAAAAAAGTAATACAAAACACAGCTACGACAAGTACAACTAATTATTTTATTAATATAATTAAAAAAAAAAAAATGTAACAACCACTTCAAAACACAACATAAAACATTTGTTATAAATACAGCCACAAAACTTTATACCACTAATTACTCGCGGTGAAAATTGCAAATTTATGGCAAAGCAATTTCAAGTGTTCTCCAGCAATATAATAAGCAATTACTGCTCCATTGTTCTGTCATTGTTCTGCCGACGTTATTGCTTGAACTTGGCAATAAAAATTGCTACGTGGAGACCCAGGGTGACGTTTTACGTTAGCAATAATTGTCAACGAAAATGGACTAACAATTATTGCAACATAAATTACCGGCAATAAATATGTACAAAAAATTGCAGTCTACATTACCCTAAGTCTAGACGAGCAATTTGTTTGGCAATTATTGCCGTAGCACCTATCAAATTCTATTGCCAACACTAGATATTAACGTGTGGACTGCATAAATATGTATTTGAACACATGTTCAGCAACAAATGTTATAATATATTGCTGAGCAATTATCTTTTAACACAAGCTGTCAAAATCAATTATCAGTTACAAAAAAGGAAAAATTTTAAACTTAAAACATAAAATTTAAATACAAAATTTACAAATTAATAATAAAAAAATAATTAAAAATAAATTGGTTGCCAAAGAAAATGTAAGTATTTATTTACATACAAATTCATGTTTTGTGTTTAGACATACGTTTACACCACTCTTCAAAAATTGTTAAACATAGAACATTTCTGTGACGTCATTCTGCCGACGTTATTGCTTACCCCGGGTCTCCACGTAGCAATATTTATTGCGGCAAACGTCAAATTTGATTGCTCCATAAAATTTGCGACGTATAGACCGCATATTGCCATGAGTGGCAATCCATTGCGCAATGATTGCTCTTCTTATTGCTTGAGCAATTATTGCTTAGTAATCTGCTGTCAAATCAGTTGTAATTTATCTGACATTTCATTTCTCTGTACGGTTGGTTATTTATTAGTGTGTTTATTTATTAAAAAAGCAATACTTCAACAAAATCGGAAAAAGTTTTTATATATTACATTTTTAAATAAACGTCAATATCAACAAAAGCAAACGAAGAATTTGCTTTTTTTTTGTATATTTTTATTTTTTCAATAGAACAATACAACTTTTAGGTTTTTTTCATACGCAAATAAACAAAAAAGCAATACAAAACACAGCTACGACAATAACAATTAATTATTTTATTAATTAATTTAAAAAAAAAAATTTAACAATCACTTCAAAACACAACATAAAACATTTGTTATAAATACAGCCACAAAACTTTATACAACTACTCGAGGTGAAAATTGCAATCATTGCTCCATTGTTCTGCCGACGTTATTGCTTGTACTTAGCAATAAAAATTGCTACGTGGAGACCCAGCGTTATGTTAACAAATACAAATTGCTCGTATAGACTTAGGTTTAGAGACAAGGCGAATTCAACTACAGGTGGTGTCGGAACTACAACAATCCAAAAACAACAGAAACAACATACGGTTTTTTCCAAGGCCTATCCAATAGGTCTGCTTACTACTACAACAATACAACAATACAAAAAACAACAGGCATTTTGTTTGTGTAAAATTCCTCGCGGTTGTCAAAATCTTACTACTACATAGGCAAAACAAAAGGAAAATGTGTTTTGTGTGCATGTATGTGTGGCAAAAAACCAAAAAAGTAAACAAAAATATACACGTATAAGGAAAATGTAAACAACTCTTGATATCGTTGAGGAAAAAACCAAATAAACATCTGGCTTCTTAAGCAGACCTATTGGATAGACCTTGGTTTTTTCATTGTATTGTTAGTGCCAAGGTATATTTATAGCAGGTAGTCTCGGAAAGCCAGCTGGTTATTTTTTATTTGCTTGTTTTGCGATACAAACTGTCAAAGTTGTATAGTAAACAAGTAAACAAGTTTTTGTTTTATCTTTTGTCTCTTTCCAACCCCTTTGCTGTTTGACAGTTCGTATCATAAAACAACAATAAAAAGCCCTGTTGTTTGTTTTATTGTACAATTGTTGTAATCTCGCGGCTACCTGCTATAAATATACCTTGGTTAGTGCCATTAGCTCGAAATGTCAACCATTATTAGCAAAACACTAACAAATCAAAACAAATAAGCCCGAACTGTCAAAATCAGATGCCGTTTCGACACCACCTGTAGTTAATTCGCCTTGATTAGAGATAACATAATTTTGACATTTACTGCAATATATGTCGCAATAATTATCTCTGGTATAGACGGGCAGTTAAGTCTATATATATACATAATTTCTGACTCCTTGACAAACTCTTCGACTATTTTTTATGTCTGTCTGTCTAAATGTAGAGAACACGCTTTTCTTTCGAAAGACTCAACAGAATATAACAATATTTGTGTCAAATTATATCTAGTTCCACTAATCTGTTTGGAATTGAAATCTAGCAAAATCGGTTCAGCAGAAAAAGAGTTATGAACCCAAATGTGGAAAATCGTAATAAAAAATTTATATTTTTGTAACAAATATTAGCATAAATTAATAGAATGCACCGATTCTCATAAAATTTTGCACAAATTCGTTTTATATGACTGGCAGTCGCACTAAAGTTTTGTGAAGATGGGTCCATAATAGAGCATGGGCCTCATATAACACGCGCTTAAGCTGGAGGTCCATACCACGCGTTTCCGCCTCCACGCAGCGCATACTTTTCTAACATTACTTGCGTTCTACGTTTCAAGTTACATGCAACGCTTTTTATGCAGCAGCAGCACAAGTAAAAATAAAATTTAATTTGTTAAAATCAGCTGATTTGTTCGAACGCTGCTTGTGACGCTTACAAAAGTAGAAAGTAAACCTACTTTTCGCCTGAAAATATCTATGCTTTTGTGCATGTAACTAACTACGTATAACTACAGATTCTACTTTTTTGACAGCTGCGTATGCTGCGAAAAAGCGAGTAACGCGTGGTGTGGACCTCCAGCTTTACGAAAAGCATTTTAGGAAGCATTAAATTCTAAAAAAAATTAATTTATTTTTTGCTTAAATGATATTTGGTCTAATTTTAGTTTTTTTTAAATATTTTTTTATTTGTAATGAACTATTATAAAATCCCTTCCTGAAAATTACTTCAATATATCTAATAATATTTCTGACTGAATATTTCTACTATAAAAAACATACATTTCTGAAACAAACCAGGATATTATAATATTGTGGGGTCAGGTTTTATGAAGACTGGCTTATAAATTATAGATCCCATATAAAACCCACTCATAAACTATTCAAACTCTCGGTGGAGGGTACTCAAGATTTGGCACAGCCGAATATATCACTCAAACGCTTCGCTTTATGAAATGCCATAAAATGGAAATAGTTCCGTTGACGTTACACATTTTAAGTGTATTTCTTTATATAATTGTTGTTGCATATTTAATCAAAAGTTTAAAATATTTACCCCAATTTCACCAAGTTCAGTTAAAAGTAACCAGCTTTCAATATGTTTTGACAGCTTGAACTGAGAGTTAATTATAGCTGAGCTTGGTGAAATTGGGTTAAATATTTTAAACTTTTGATTAAATATGCAACAACAATTATATAAAGAAATACACTTAAAATGTGTACTAATTAAAACAAATGGTTGTTTTTGTCAAAAAAAAATGTACTGCTTTTCCGAATTTAAGATCTGGCTACCCTCATACCCTTTGTACACTTGCATACATTTCGGAGGAACGCATGGAAGATGTTGAAAATGTGAAATACGCGTTCACACTTGAAACATCTAACATTTACCATTAACAAAAAATGTCACCATTTCTGAAAAAAAAACTTTCATTTTTTAAAAATACTTTTTTTCTACAAAAGTACCAACATTTTAAGAGATAACACCAAAATGTTTTTCTAATTAATTTTGTTTAATAATTTAAGCAAAATAAGGCTTGCAAAAAAGGAAAAACTTGAGAAATGGTAACGCTGCTTTCAAAGCAACTGCCATTTTGTCAGTGATGCCACAATAATAACAGAATTTATTTCCACTTTTCTAGTAATTACACTAAAAGAATCGAAAAATGTAAAAGGGAACAAAATGAGATAGTAACATTCTGTAAAAATGTTGATTTTTAGCCCTTTGTATTTCTTATGGGAAAATTACAACATTTTCGCAAATTGATGTTAAATGTTGACAAGTGTGAAAAGGCTATAAGTCCCTCTTAAGGGCTCATTTGCTTTTACTTTCGGTTGCCGTTCTTTTCTGTAGCAAATATTTTTAATTACTTTTTCTGTAAAAGGAATCAGCTGCTTTAAAAAATAAAAAAATGAACAATTTTCCGTAAAAATTTAAAAATGGATATATGTAGTATGTATGTCAAAAATACATCACTTTTCAAAAAAATCATTAATTAAAACAAATTTTTCTAGCTTTAAGCGGTTCATACACTTGCAATAAAATTTTTAAATTTTTCGTATTGTATAATTATATCGCCAATGTGTACATATGTGATATTCGAAAGTGGCATAATATATTGGCAGCAATCAAAAGACTCTTAAATTTTTATTGCACAACAAATAGAAAGTGAAATATGTTGGTAATATTGTACAATGTTCTTTACACCGGGTCTTCACGTAGCAATATTTATTGCGGCAAACGTCAAATTTGATTGCTCCATTAAATATGCGACGTATAGACCGCAAATTGCCATGAGTGGCAATCCATTGCGCAATGATTGCTCTTCTTATTGCTTGAGCAATTATTGCTTAGCAATCTGCTGTCAAATCAGTAGTAATTGTAATGTAATTTCATTTCTCTGTACGATTGTTTATTTATAAGTGTGTTAATTTATTAAAAAAACAATCAAGAAAAAGCCGCCAAGTGAAAAAATACTTCACCAAAATACAGAAAAAGTTTTTATATATTATATTTTTAAATAAACGTCAATATCAACAAAAGCAAACGCAAACGCAAATAAACAAAAAAGTAATACAAAACACAGCTACGACAGTTACAATTAATTATTTTATTAATATAATTTATTAATTAAAAAAAAACAAGTTAGAGTGCTATATTCGGCTGTGCCGAAGCTTTGATACCCTCCACCGGCAGTTCGAATGTTTAAGGAGTAATATCTGTATGATGTTATTATTATCTTAAACTGTGACGATTTGTTATTAATTATGGTTTAAGGCGACTAAACTGTTTTCCGGTAGTAGGGTTTATATGGGGCCTAGGGTAAATTATGGACCGATCATCACGAAATTTCGCAGCTTCATTTCTAGTCCTTTAAAACTGTGACGTACCAATTTCTGTTATGATAGCATTATTAATTATGGTTTTAGGTGTACTAAACTGTTTTCCGGCAGTAGGGTTTCTATGGGGCCTAGGGTAAATTATGTACCGATCTTCACGAAATTGCACAGTATCATTTATAGTCCAATAAAACTGTGGCGAGCCAAAATTTGTTATGATTGCATTATTTTTTACGGTTTTAGGCGTACTAAACTGTTTTCCGGTAGTAGGGTTTATATGGGGCTTAGGGTAAATTATGGACGGATCTTCACGAAATTTAACAGCGTGATTTCCAGCCAAATAAAACAAATTTTTGCAAAATCTTATCTCATTCCGTGCCTTGTTCCAGCATTTATGTTATTTTTTGTAACAAAATTATCAATTTTTTTTAGGTGGTGGTTCCACATTTTGATTCATAGCTCTGGTCCTACTGAACCAATTTTGCTGGATTTGAATCCCAAACTGCTTAGGATAACTACAAGCAATTTGGCATCAAGTTTGTTCATTTCTTTTGAGTTGTTCGAAAGTGAGCGTGTTTTCAACAGACGGACAGACAGACGGACATGGCTAAATCGACTTAGAATTACTCAAGGACCCAGAATATATATACTTTATGGGGTCTGAGATGAATAATAAAAAAGTTTCATACGGAATGACAAACTTAATATACCCTCTTCTCAACTAATTGTGGTGGAGGGTATACAAATTTGCAAGACTTGTATTTCATGCAATTTCTAAATAAAATTTTATTAAATTGCAGCAACAAAAATTGCAAAAATTTTTGTTCAAACAATGTTCCTCAATTATTTTTTCGCAAGACGCACAGAGGTGTGAACAGTACAAAAAGCGAGGATTAGTTCAAAAATGAAGTTAGTTTTTCGTATAATTATTTGGTACCATATAAAATTAGATAAAATTCAACACAAATAACTGTAAAAATTATGGATCTATGTTGTTTACTAAATTTTTGTTAAAATTACAAAAATTGATAGAAAGATTGCGTATAATACTTATTGTTGTTTTATGTGGTCACGCGATTCACTTTAAAAATTTCACGACTTTACCTATAAAATCGCAAATCTTTTGTGTACATAACTATATATTCCTCCCACTTTACACAAATTCTTAATTCATGTACCCGAAATAGTTTCCCATGCTCTAGTGCCAATAGGCCAACCTTCTAAGGAGGCACAAAAAGCTCGTTATAAAGATTTTAAAGAACATTATGCTCGTTAATGCAGTCGCATAAAATAGAATGAAGACATTTTTTTCGGTTTCTTATAACTTCAAATTCATTAATTTGGAGCAAAAACAAACATTATGGTAAAAAACTACATAATTTAAATTTACCACAAACAAAACTTGATTTGCTTATTTTGCTAAATATTTCCGATGTTGATGATGATTATGATGAAGGTGAAGACGATTGTTAATTCCTATTTTAGCAATAAATGTGCCATGTTTCAAAAAAAAAAAAAATTATTGTTCGAACAAATTACATAGTTTTTTCATCCAACTCTTAAATTACAAAAGAATAATAACAATATAATATTAGAATTACACAAAAATTAATACATTGATGTTTGGCAAAAAAGACGACTAACTTGTCCTGCTGCAACAGCCCCTAGGATAATGAATTACCCAAAATCCACAAAACAGGAATTCCCCTTAGACCTATCGTTTCGTCAGTACAAGTCCCATGCTACCAACTTCATAAATATATAGGACAAGTTTTAAAACGCATTATATCCAATAAATATAATATTAAAAATTCAACTCAATTAAAAAATCAAATGCGGGAAATTGAATTAGACAATAATGAAATATTAGTTTCATTTGATGTGATTTCATTGTTCACTAATATCCCAATACATACTGCAATTAAAAACATAATGGAAAAATGGATCAAAATCAAAGAATTCACTAAGATTCCTAAATCAAAATTTCTGGAAATTCTCAAATTCTGCCTTATGGAAAATAATTATTTTATTTATGACATAAAAGTTTATAATCAAATTTTCGGGATGCCAATGGGAAACCCATTATCACCGGTAATAGCGGATATAGTCCTCGATACCTTACTAGACGACGAATTAACTGAATTAGAAAATAGGAAAATTAACATAAGGTACACAAGGCGAATTCATCCCAGGTAATCTCGGTACTACAACAAGTACAACTCGTACAAAAACCACAAGCCATTTGTTTTTGTAAAATCATTGTACAATGTCAAAAACAGAAATTAAACAAAACAGAAACAAAGAGAATAAACAAAATTTTGACATCCAACAGTGATTTTAGCTAATATCAGCAGGGCTTTTAAGTCCACCTGTAATAAATTCGCCTTGTAAGGTACATAACGAAATATGTAGATGATATTTTAGCTGTGATTGAAATAGACGACCAGGATGAAATCCTAAAAACGCTAAATAGTTACCACCAAAAAATACAATTTACTATTGAAGTGGAAAAAAATCGTGGGATTGCATACTTGGACACAAAATTAAAAAGAAATACCAACAAAATTATTTTAGATTGGTACACAAATGAAACTGCTTCTGGAAGAATTATGAACTTTAATTCTACACAACCCAGAAGTCAAATTTTAAACACAGCCCAAAACTTTATTAACAGAATTTTAAAAATAAGTGACAAGCAATTTCACACCAGAAACATAGGAAAAATATTTAAAATATTATTGGAAAACAGTTTCCCCAACAAAATAATAAAAATGTTATTACAAAATTCAAACAGACTACTGAATAATAATAACCAAGGTGAAAACACAGAGGAAAAAAGGAAATTTTACAGTGTAAAATACATACCTGGGCTTACGGACAATAGAAGCAAAAAACAAACAATAAACAACAAAATAAACTTAGCCTACAAACCTAACAAAACACTTAATACAATTTTCACCAAAGTAAAAGCACCAATAAAAAAAGATCAACACAATAATATCGTATACGAAGTAAAATGCAAGGAAAATATAGAGCAAAACTGTGATATGATTTATATAGGTACAACAAAGAGGGCATTATCAACAAGAATGGGAGAACATAAAATGAATATTATGCGGGGGAAAGAGGCAACAGGTTAAGCACAACATTTAATCACAAACACACATACAGCTGACTTCGAGAATGTTAAAATCTTAGACTTTGAAAAGTTAGAAAGATAGAAAAGATATATGTATAAAAGAAAGCTTGCATATTCAAAAAAACGTTACGAAAACAATGAACGTATATGCTTTTGAAAATGTTTTCTGTTTTATTAATGTTTATATTTAATAAATAGACTACCCCTGAAGATGTCGGCATATACCGACGAAACGTTGGGAAAATTGTAATTAAAAAATGTTGTTTTAATTACAAAGAAATTTTAGGCCTTATTAGCTTAAAAACAACAAAATCTATAATATCAATTCACTTGGTTAAACAAAAGAAATTCAACAACTAAACTTTTATTGTTATTCAATTAAGTTTGAGATCTCTTTTTTTATAAAAAATTTTAAATATATTTAAACCTCAAGCTTAATTAAATAATAATAAAAATTTTGTAAAGGTCGAAAAGGAGTCAATTTATATAAAACTAAATTAAAATTTTACTACAAAAGTTTTTTTTAGCAATCAATATACACAGAATTCAAAAAATATTGCGTCATAAAATACAGGATTAGCTGATTTAATCCTTGTTTTGCATATGTTTCATCCCACTGTGCGACGTTAAATTAATATAACGATTAAAATTATTTTTAGTTGCCATCACTTTATAACAAAAAAAAATCGAGTTGTTATACAACAACAACAAACAGTCAATAATACAAAAACGAAAGCACAGAGCATAAACGAAAGGTAAAAAAAGCAAAACTAATAGACATTTGGTATGTATTATTTTGCAAAATAATTATAATTGACTATAAACTAATTTATCTTCTAGGACATAATGACCAATCCTAGATTAACTGAACAGAGCCCTTGTGCAGCCAAACGCAAAAAGGTTTTAGCTGCTGTGACTCAAGAGCTTGTTACCAGCGAAGACGATGATAATGTTGCTGATGGCATAGATTTTTGTAATATTATAGAAAATCATACAAAACAACATAGGCAAATAACAACTTCAAGTGCATTACATGCCCTAGGTGAAACTATAAGAAATACCTTATTGGAAATCAATGAAATACGAGAACAAAACCGTGAACGTCGACATCGGGAACTATTGCAAATATTAACAAAAATGGTACAACAAGAAAGTTCGATTAAAAATGAAGTTCCGAAGACAAAAATAATAAGTACAAATTTAGAAAAAAATGATCAGAAGAGTAACCCATGTGAATACATAAAGAATGAAGGATGTTTAGAGCAGGACAATATTTCAAATGCAAAACAAATAGCAAACAAAGATTGTTCTTCGATATCATTTGATACTAATTTAAATTATGCAGTTTTAAAGCATGTATTAAATAATCAAGATAATGATAACCCCACCATATCAGTTGAAAATTCATCTTCGAAATGTATTCAAATATTACCTAAATCGCAAATAATTAATAAGGAGCAAATGGGGAAAATAAAAACTGTTAAACAAGATAATACTAAAGAGGAATTGCAAATAATGAGGACTCAAATGCTAGAATTGCAACGTAAAAAAATGGAAGATCGTGAAAGGAAAAAACGTGAATTTTTACAAATGCAAAATATTTGAAAATATGTTCATATGTTTATACCAGTGTTCGAAAATAAACAGTACATTATTTAACGTTCGGCTCACACACCCAGGAACGATATCTATTTTTTAGTGATTGTTTAGGCATACACAACCCTTAATACCGTTCGTAACTATTTTCAAGAAAGAACCGAACATTATACAATGTTCGGTTCTTCGTTAAAAAACAGAACAATTGTAGTGATACTGTAGACAAACATTATATTTTAATGTTCTATAATGTTTTTTTCGTGTGTGTATTTTGTGTTTGTAAAAAATGTTTGGTTGTTTTTACCAGCCAAAAGGGACGAACATTAACGAGCCGAACAGAACACATTGAAGTTTGTGGATTTTCAATAAAACCCGAACGGAATTAAATGTTCACATCTTTTGTTGAGTTTAATAAAAACAGTAATATTTTCCGAACCGAACATTAAGAAACGATATTTAGTGTTTATTTTCGAACACTGGTTTATACATTTAACCTTCGTACATGTATTAAGCAATAAAAATACATAATACTAAAGTTGATACATTAATTGGTACCCCAACCGCAAAATTTTCTTTAAAAACCTAATTTTTTTTAAAATTGTATATTTTCTATCAAAAAGTAATTTCAATTTTTGGGAATACAAAATTTTAATTTCAAAAGATTTTGCTATTCGTGCTTAATATTTTCGTTAAATTTCTTTAAGAATATGTAGCAAATTCTCTTTAAAAGAAATTTGAACATAAATATTTGAGAAGCAACACGCCAATTACAAAAAGCTTTCAATTTTATTTATTATTAAAAGTGCAAAATTTTGGTTTGTTTATAGGTACCTACCGTTTGATTGTAAAATTTAAAAAAGATACAGTCGAACTTAGTTTGTTAAAGGTCTTAACCTAATACGTTATTTTTTGTCCTGCCAGTGCCGGACAAAAATTTTCTTCATCGCGGGTTCTGTTCACTTTTATAGGTGTTTATCGCTCATCTAATTGGATAAGTGCTGCAGTGTCTCTTCTTCTTAAGCGAGTGTGGCCGCTATCATTTAAAATATTTCGTGCTAGTGGGTTCGGGTGCAATTCGAGCCTTTTTAAGTATTTTACTGCATATTTCGTAATCATAGTTTTAACTAATGGAACATTAAGATCCTTGTGAATATTTGAGTTTTTAACACACCAAGGGGCAGTTGTGATTATTCGAAGTAGTTTATTTTGGTGCCTTTGAATTTTTTCGATATTAGAGGCCGAGGCAGTGCCCCATAACTGAATACCATAGCACCAGATTGGCTTTAAGATGGAGTTGTAAAGAAGAAGTTTGCAGTCGAGACTAAGGACAGAGTTTCTTCCAATAAGCCAATGAATTTGGATGGCTTTTAGTTTCATTTGAGTTAATTTTGCCTCTATATGGCTTTTCCACGTTAAACGGCGATCTAGATGAATACCGAGGTATTTTACATGCGAATTTTGAGGTATTATTTGATTATTGATTTTAATAGGGGGGCATGATTCCCGACGCAAGGTGAATGTTATTTGTACGCATTTTTGCCCTTTGACCTCTATCCTCCATTGCTTTAACCATAGTTCGAGTTGAAATATATGATCCTGTAGGTATCGAGACGCTTCTTGACGGTTTTCGTACACGCTCAAAAAAGCTGTATCATCAGCAAATGTTGAAGTTTGTGTGTAGTTTTATTAAGTATAAAAGTGGGCCCAGGATGCTTCCCTAAGGGACTCCAGCGTCAATTTGCTGAGGAGAGCTTAAATAATCACCTTTAATAATAAATTTTCGATCGACTAAGTAGCTTTCTAACAGCTTGTGTGTGTTTACTGGTAAGTTGAGCTTCAATTTATGTAATAAGCCTTCTTGCCAGACTTTATCAAAAGCTTGAGAAACATCGATGAAGAGAGCGGAACAATATTTTTTTTTTTCAAAAGCTTTTCTTATTGCGTTTACTATACGATGGGTTTGCTCAATTGTGCTGTGTTCTCTTCTAAAGCCGAATTGGTGGTTAGGAATACATCTATTTTCATTTAAAATTGGGGTTAATTTTGACGCTAACAGCTTCTCAAACAGCTTTGAGATATTAGAAAGTAAGCTTATAGGCCTATATGACTCAACTTTTGTGTGATCCTTTCCAGGTTTAGGTATCATGGTGACTAAGGAGACCTTCCACTTTTGAGGATAGTATTCAAGGCGTAAAATAGCATTACCATACAAATATTGCGGCTTAATAAAATTCTTTAATTTGGCTCCTGCAGCGCGTAGGATGCTCCTAGATGGGTCAAATGTATGACCAGCCCCACTTTATTTTTTATTGCCGAATTTCGTTTTTTTTAGTTATTTCAATAAACTAAACCCTTTTTGAGTTACGCGAATATATGCTGTGCAACCTCTTACATTTTCGAAATAACGATATATCTTGAAAACAAGAGCTAACCTAAAAAAACAGTTAGCACCACTGGATTCAGCGTCCCCAATTAAGGTAAAATGCCAGGTGCGCGGCTGGTCCGTTGTTTGCAACTAGCACAGTGTACTTATTGCTCAAAATTACAATATTAAAATTCTATTTTAATATTATTTTTTTAAGGGTTGGGAAAGGAAAAAAATCATATCTTAAAAAAGAAAAAAAAAAAAAAACACCTCCTTCAAGGTTTCAGGATTTTTAAAGAACAGATTGATTTATTATACAAAAAAAAAATCAGCCAAATAAAAAAATAGGTTTTTGACTTAGTCCGTTTTTAAAATTTAACATTTTGCAGATATTACATTTTTCAAAAAAAAGTATTCTCTTTAAAATGACATCAAAATCATCTTCGTATGACAATTAGTTTTCGAGATATTGAAGAAACAAGCTCAACACATTCGGCTAATTCTGCGAAATTATGACATTTTGAATATGACATAACTTTCGAAAAACAAATTTTAAAAATTTTTTTCGTTCATATATGTTCCTAGTAAGATAAAAGGAACCTTCTCACCAAATTTTATTAAAATCGGAAGGGGTCGTGTCCCACTCATGGTCGTTTTGACATGGAATTACCCATATGTCCTTTATTTACTTAAATATACGCAGTAAAACTAAAAAAAAGAAAATTCTACATTAACATGCTGAGTCAAATAATTAATGTTTTTCCACAAACGATTAATTAAGTTGAATTAATTCCGTAAAATATGAAAATAAATAAAAAAAAGTTTTTTTGGAAAAACTAGGTAACTCCATTTTTCGAAAAATTTTCGAAAATGAGTTCAATGAAGCTGAACTCTTTAACATTATTTGAAATAATGTTTTGTTTAATGCGCATGCATAATAACATTCATATTAAATTCATATTAAATAATTAGTGAAATATGTTTAAAACTTTATATGTGTTTTTCTCACGTTTTCAAAAAATGGCGTTACCTAGGTTTTTCATACGGCCACAGATGTATGTATATATTTTTAAAATTTATGAACGTCATCTCCCAGCTATGATGTTTTTAAAATTTCAAATCAATTACGAGCTTTTTTTTTGACTGATAAAATATACTTTTGTCGGGAAAAAACGTTAACTTAACCCCAACTATTTTTTGATGAGTCATTCAAGATTTGATTTTATATTAACCTTAGAGTTTTTTTTGGACTCTTCTAATCGTTTTTGTAGTAATTTTTAATTCAAATACTTTAGAATTATAAGCGTGAGACATTTCCGAGTCGATTTTTAAGCGTGTAACTGATTACTGAGCTTTTGATCACAAAAAGTACTCAAAAAACACATTAATCTGATTTTTGATAAAAAAACAAACAGTCATTGGAATGCTAGCCCCTATATTCAACAACCCAATAAGCAATTTTGCTGGAAATCAAGTGCAAAACAACTGGTATTCGAGTTCGAATTTCAAGTTATAAGGGTTGAAATATACTTTTGTTACACTTTATTTCAATAGCATTCTCCAGTATTTGAAATCAAGTGAATATTAGTAAAATATTTTGAAGATTGAATGGCATTTAAAAATACGTTTGAACTCAAGTTTATTGCAAGTTAAATTTTAAGAACTTGAAATTTTATTTTATGCTTTAATGAATTAATACAATTTTTATAAATTCTTACGAAATTTTTTATGTTACTATGTATGTAAGTTTGTAAAAAAAAACAGGAATAGTGCAACATTCGGATACCCTTTATACCATTTACCATTGCAGCTTTTCTAAAATCGGATTATGAAATTGGTAAAACAAATTTATTTTTTATAACAGCAATTTTTTATGGCGTTTTTTAATTTTTAATCTGAAATAATGGACCTATAGTAATAGCCAAATAAGTCATAAGAGCATATATAAGCAAACTCGTCGCCATCGTGCCAAAATCCTTATTTTCCTGTGCAAAAATAATCAGGTTTTGTATAGTTTCAGTAACATGGATATGTTATGCTTGCCCAAAACATATTTTGACAAAATTTTGTTCTCCTAGCTTACACGGGCGATAAAAGGAAGACGGTAGTTTTTTCTACCAAGCTTTAAAATCCATCAATTGTACAGAGACTTAAAAAATTAAGTTTCTATTTTATTAAAATTAAAGTAGCAATATATTCCATGTGTGATTTAAATATATATGGCATCCGCCATATGTGGCTAAAAGCTGATTTCAACCAGAATATATAGGTCATGCTCCGGAAATCGATATAAATTTAAATCGAAATTCGCGTTCTATTATCACTAAACTTTGCTAAGACCTTTGATAGGTTGAATCATTAAATTTTAGTGAAAAAACTTTATGATTATTATAGATTTTCTATATCGGCTAGTAAACTAATTTTTTACCTATCGGGTTGAAAACAATATGTATTAACAGGGTTTAAAAAACTGCAGTCGAAACCAAAAACTCGAGCAAAAAACGAAAATTTGTGTACAAATTTTTGGTTTTTGAGTTGGTTAAAGCAACAGTTTTTTTTGGCCAATGACAAACAAAGAAGGGGAAAAATTGCAGTTTTTCTACTTTTACTGCAGTTTTTTTAAACGCTGTGTATTAAGTGGTGGTCGTGCTTCTGGTTTGCTACCAGTTTATAGTGGTGTCCCAGATGGTTCTGTAATTGGCCCATTTCTATTAACATATTATGGTTTGATTTATCTTGGAAATATAGCAAATGGATTGTGTACTCCATTTTTTTTTTTTGCTAATGGGTACTGCGGAGTTTTGTGATGTTCTACGACACAGGTATGCTCAAGAGAACGAGAATATTTTAAAGAAACTAAACTTTTAAAAAAGGAAATAAAATTAAACACATACAAACTTAGGGGGTAATTTTGTTGTTCACTTCACCTTGCGTTGAGAAAATTTTCATATAAAATTTTTGGAAATTTTTAAAATTTTCTCAACGCAAGGTGAAGTGAACAACAAAATTACCCCCTAAATTATATTTTTACATACTTTGCACAATGTTCTAATTAATTTTTTTTTCAAAATTTTTCTGTACATTCAATATACCTCATTGCTTTCCAACGGAAGGCTAAGGTAAAATGTAAAAAGAAAATACAATATAATAGTCTGGTAGTGTATAAAGTCATTTCTGAAAAATTGTAGGTATAGAACTATTACAAAAAAGCTTTATAAAATACATAACTGAAATTTAGCTCATAGAATAAATTCGAAAAATTAAAAAAATGTTGAATATAATATAAAGTTACCTTCGGAAGGAAATAATTCCCAGTTTCTATTTGTTAAAAATAGTTGAGTTAAATACATTCAATTTATAAAGTAACACTATTCAGTGAGACACAAAAGAATGCTGACGACGGCCGTAGCGGGCCAGAAAATGCATTACATTCTGCTGGTGTCTAATAATTGTAAATTTTTCTGTACATTCAATATACCTCATTGCTTTCCAACGGAAGGCTAAGGTAAAATGTAAAAAGAAAATACAATATAATAGTCTGGTAGTGTATAAAGTCATTTCTGAAAAATTGTAGGAATAGAACTATTACAAAAAAGCTTTATAAAATACATAACTGAAATTTAGCTCATAGAATAAAATTCGAAAAATTAAAAAAATGTTGAATATAATATAAATTTTTGTATAACAAACCGTCCAGAAATTCGAATACAGTACTTTGCGTTTATAGTCACTACCGCTTATAGTCACATTAGCGATATTGTCCATATTATCAGTTTATTTTGCCGCTATAACTAAATTTAATATAAAATATTATCTTTATAGACCGTTTAGCGATGTAAACACATTTGCCATATATGCCATCTATCAACAGCCATCAAAGGTAAAAGTAAAGCAAATTAATGGCGTTATAGTCACATTAGCAATATTTACTAAGTTCTTTTTAGTTTTCGAAACCCCTATTTCGTAAATATTAGTTTTTGCCTTTGCACACTGGGCTGGATCGCCAAATTTTTGGCATAAAGTCGAAATTTTCATGGAAATATTTGTTAATTTTAACTATATTTTCTTAAAGTGCATAGCCTAGGTACAACATTTCAGTAAATAAAAGTTATTTAATGGAAGCCCTGAACTTTTACAAGGGGTACAAAGTCCAATCTATGTGTCATGTGTTTCTTTTCTCAAAAAAGCAGAAAAAGTTAGCTCAGCTTTATAATAACCGAAAGCGACTGCCGGTAAACAAAAAAAAAATTTATAAATATGGAAATTACGGTAAATGTATGTTTATTATTAAAAACTAATAGCAATTGCTTTTTATTTGTTTAATGTTTTTGTGAATTGTTTTTTGTGAATTCCTAAGAAAGAGAAAAAATTAACCAAAACACCAGTTTATAGTGGAGTAAAAACTAACTTTCGCCTAATTTTGGCCAAAATTTAATTGTGCTAAAATATACTTGAAAGTGTACATTATAACGTGTTATTAACAATTTTTGCCCAAATTTGCCCGTTTTCCATAAATTTGTGGATTTTTAGGTACATTTGACTTCAGTCATGCTTCCCTCATCAATATGTGGCTAGACAACTATCGAAATGAAGATGCAATTTAAACTGGATTTTTGAACAGCTTAACTCTAAAACTCGAAAAAAAAGTTGTCGTATTATGATCTTCATATGACTCTAATAGATTGCAAAGTCTTAAACATTTTAAAGCACGCAACAAATTTTATAAACAAGACAGGAGATCGCTTGCTCGTTCGCGGATTAATAGTTTGCTCCATGTGTTTCACAGATCAGTTGACTCTTCAGATCCTATTCTTTCGAGCATTTCGCTCAAGAAAAGGTCAGCTCAACTTAAAAAAGGTGTTGCCCAAAGATGTTATTGAACTTTTAGAAGCACCAAATTTTGAAGTTGAAAAAAATTAACCTGAGAATAAAGAGAGCGACTCTGATTCTGAAACTGATTCCGAATGCGTAAATGTAATTAATTATTCATTAGAATTAGACGTAGAGGATGACAAATTTTTTTTTTATTTTAACGCATATATTGTAGTTAGCTATATATATTTAAGGATTCAGGGCTTTTTAAGTCCATAACCATGATAACTATATTATATATCACTTTAACAAAACTTTTGCAATTTAATAATATTACTTTCTCAAATAAAAACACATTGGTATTCGAAATTTCAACTTTAATTGTTCGTAATTTAGGAATTAAAGATCCAAAATGGCCCGATTTTGACCAGCTTGGGCCTGGTGTGAAATAGGTATGTACTCCTGATCTCAAGAAGCCCTTAAATTTTGTACAAAACAATATTTTAAGCAAAATTTGGGTATATTAAGTAGTTGTAACGCACGTTTTGGCACCATATGGGAGGAAGGCGTGGTCGGATTGGACCACAGCTGCTACGCTTACTATAATTATCAAATGTACCAAGTTTCAATTCTGTAACTCTATGTTTAGACTTTATGCCAAAAATTTGGCGATCCAGCCCAGTGTGCTTTGGTATCAGTTATGAAATATCTTGTTATTATTTAAACTATTTTAACAACTCTGTTGCAAAACTATAAGCCTGATGTCGGTGTAATTTATATAAATGTTTTTTTTTCTATATTCGCATAACTTGATCATATTCGAATTCGGTTATATGACTTATAGTGGCATATATGTGAATTAGCCTTATAGTCACATTAGCGATATAGTCCACGTTTTGTCTGCAATTAAAGGATGTGACTATAAGCGGAAAGTACTGTAATTAGGAAATTCGAATCACCCTAAAAACAAAGTGGTTCGAATTTCCAAGCGTGTACTGTAATGTATTTATATATGTAGTAGCAATTTGAACATATGTATGTACATATGTAATTTTTTTTTTTAATTTAATTTTTTGAAAAATTAGTGGTCCTCGAAGTATTACCTTTTTAAAGGGACTATTTTCATAAATTTTGAACACAGAATAGTTGTCAAAATTTGTTCGATTTAAATTTTACTCCTATTCGATTTCCAGCGAGAACTTGGCTAGATGGGGGGGTCTAAGATCAGTAATGGAATGATGAATATGGTGAATAAATCAATAAAATAATAGTGAATTAGGCCCCTATTACGGTTTACAACTCAACTCAGTTGAGCTGTAATAAATACAACTGGTTGTGATCAGTTGTATTTTTTGTTGTGTTTTTGTTTACCGCAATTTAGCAAAGTTGTAAACCATAATACAAATTAAGAAATTACAACTCAACTGTGTTGAGTTGTAAACCGTAATAGGGGCCTTAAGCTCAAATGACTTTTAACCCCCCAATGCATAAAATAATTTTATCTTTGTAAAAAACTTATTAAACAAATTTTTATAAAAAAAAAAATAATTTTGGGAACCTAACCTTCTTATGGAAAAAATTAAAGTTCAAATTAGTTAACCAAACATCAAGACAGCAAAAGTGTATTGTATTGGTTAATTTATGTAAACTTAAACTTTGTTTACATAAGACAGAAAATATTTTAATAAATCAATTATTACAGTCAAAAGTAATTTTGTTTTCACATTAAGAGTTTTTTTTTGGTGAATAATTTTATTTTTATGATAATTAGTAAAATATTACATATTTATATATGTAGCATAACGCTAAAATTATGCTAGAGTAAAATACAAGTCGGATAAATACTTATTTTATTTTGTTTAAAAAAATTGTAAAATTTAGACATACATATATTATTTTCAATTATATACTTTGTTTTCAATGCTATAAGCCAAGTGTTTTTTACATTTTTTTTTTATAAATTAATGTAATTTAAGTGCTAATAAAATTTCTTTAAAGTTACTTTTATTTATTATTAATAAACATTGATAAAATTGAGTCTTGTTATATTCCAATTTAAACTATAAAAATTCACATTTTTTCATAATACAAAACGAGTAAATATTAGTAAAAATAAGTTTGAGTTGTAGAATAATTTAAGGGAAAGTCTGAAAGTACGAAAAATAGCAAAAGACCTTTTTTTAGAAAAAAAAATCTTCTAAATTAAATTCCTTAAAGTATGCAATTTTTGGGTGGAAAATCTCTGTGCTAAATGTAAATGCGAAAACATAATTGAATAAATTTCTTAGCTTTGGTGTGTGTTGGCCTTAATTTACTGATTTTCTTCCTCACTTTTAGATTTCTCTTTGACTGCATTTTCAGATTTATTCTTCAAAAATAAATCATTTGGTCCAGTTTGCTGGATTGGTATTACACGTTCTCTGGGCTCCTCTTTTGACTTGGGTAACATAACGCTTAAAACACCATCCGAGGAAAGTTTACAAATTATATCGTCTGGATTATGACCCTTGGGTAGTTCATAACGACGCTTAAAATGACGTGAGACAAAACCTATGTCATCAGCTTCTCTTTCCTCATGTTTTCCCTCAATAATCAAGTGGTCATTGACTATTTTCACATTTAATTCTTCAGGCTGGAAAAGTCCCACATCGATGTGTATAACAAAATCATGATCTTTATCTTGGCCGACATCTTTAATTGGCACATGAGCCAAATCTTCCTTAGGCTTACCGCTTGCCTCCAGGTGTCGAATATGTGGAGCCAGTGCTGAAATTAAGCCCATAGTATGCATATCAAGGGAATGATGATGTCTCGAATGTAAACGACGATAGATATTATTTGGAAATATATCAGGATTATAAAATGGATGTGGATCAAAATTTAATACAAATGGTAAATTGGACATTTTAGTGCTTTAAATAAATTTTTTTCTTAGCTGTGTATGTATGTGTAAATATATCCTTTTTCCTCCGATGATTTTTTAACTTTGGTAAGACTTGTAGTATCGTTTGATGTTAAAAGACAAATGAATACATTTCGTTTTACTTTCGTTTTATATACATACATACGTATGTATGTATGTATGTATGTATATAGGAACATTTTATCTATACCTATAGTATATACGACCTGAATTTGATTTTTTTTTTATTAGCATGCATATTGCAGTTGAAAGGCCTGGATATGTGAACCCAATAAACAAATTTTGTTGTTTCTTATTTTTTGGATAAAAAGTTCAAAATTTTAAATATCTTAAATTTGCTATTTTATATTCGATAAAATAAATACTGTCTCAACTTTGCCTACACAGAAAAAATGAAAAACCAACTTCTATTAATTAAATTCCGTACTGATGTTCCGCCAGCAAACAAATTGATCATATCAATTAACACATTTGTAAGTTTGAGCTTTTCTTGCTGTTCAGTTTCAATCAAAAGGTTTAATTGAAATTTAACCACCAGCAAAAGAGGCTAAATAAACCGTAAACACAAATTAAAATATTTTTTTCAATCAACACAGTTAATTTTGCAGACAGTAAAATTGGACAGTGATTTGACATTTGCTAACAGTAATCTAAAGTTTTGGTAGCAAAAGAGAAAAAAATCAAAATGTAAAAAAAATAAACATATTTTGCTTTGATTTTTTATATTTTAGTTAAGTTTTATATTCGTTCACACAATAAAGTTATTTTAAGCTTTTTTAAAATTTGTTAAGTTTATACAAAATACGTTTAGCTGGACTTGCGCTGCAAAATTCACGTTTGAAATATTTTATAAAGTGAACTTTCTTAACTACTGTCTGGACGCCTACGTCACGAAGCAGAGCTGTAAATGAATCATTTATTTTTGATTTTAATTCATTAATGAATTAGCAAATTTTAAATTAATTCTTTTCACACAAATAAATGAATTGAATGAAATTTGAGTCAATTCAAATGTATTAGACAGAAATGAATTACAATTCGTTTTCCAATTCAAATGAATTGCAATTCGTTTCCAATTCAAACGAATTTCTTAAAGTGAATTGCAATTCTTTTTACAGATTCATTTGAATTGAATTGATTTTGAATTTATTCAAATGAATTAGAAAAATAAATTGCAATTCAAATTAATGAAATCTAGGGGGAATTACTAAAATTTACTATTTTTTTATTGCAGTTTGAAGTTTTAATTACAAAAAGTAAACAAATTTTCCAATTGTAGTAAAAATAGTAAGAATTTCGAGTAAACGAACATAGCTTTGACAGCAAAAAATGTTGTTGAGATTCAAAATTGCTAAAATCTTTCAAATTCGATTGAATTTAAAGAAAATACATTTTCCACAATACACAAATATGAGATTATTTAAACAAAAAATTATTGTTAAACACACTTTTAATAATATTTTACACTATTTGATAAAAATAAAAATTTAAGTTTCTTTTAGCAAATAAACTGAATTTTTCCATTTTGATAGGATTTTCGCCTATACCTAATAATTTAATTCCTACTTTGCCGCTACCTGACAATTCCATTCCAATGCAAAATCAATTCAAATTTCAACCAATTCATTTCAAATGAGTTGGAAATGAATTGCTAATTCTTTTTTCTAATTCATTTTGAATTAATTCAAAATCAATTCAATTCAAATGAATCTGTAAAATGAATTGCAATTCACTTTAAGAAATTCGTTTGAATTGGAAACGAATTGCAATTCATTTTACAAATTCATTTTAATTGGAAAACGAATTGTAATTCATTTCTGTCTAATACATTTGAATTGACTCAAATTTCATTCAATTCATTTATTTGTGTGAAAAGAATTAATTCAAAATTTGCTAATTCAATACATGAATGATTAACGAATTAATTCAAAAATGAATGATTCATTTACAGCTCTGTCACGAAGACAGTTAGTAGTGTTTTTGGCAACTAATATGTATTTTCTTAAGGGCATAATAAACCTCACAAATGGCTTGGCAAACATGTCAAAATTTTACGTTTGTACAAAACTTTTGTGTTGTTAATTGGGGTGTTTGCTGTTTGGACAAACATTTGAAGCAATGTTTGCAGAAATATTCAAAATTTTTAATATTTGGCAGACATGTTGGATATTTGTCAAACTTTTTGTGGCGTCTAATGCTAAATGTATTCAATCCAATTAATTTTTAATACTAAATTAAAATTTTTTAGTAGTATTGCTTGCCACAAAACAGCTCGTTGTTTAAAAACTGTTTTAAGCTAAAAGCAACAAAATTGCCGCAGCACTATTGGCATCTGCATTCATTGAAAACAAAACAAAAATGAAAATTAATGTTTGAACGGAAAATATTTGTGTTGTTTATTGGCACACCCCAAACGGAAATAATGTGTGTGTTTGCCAAGCATTTTGTGTGGTTTATTATACTGTCTTGCCAGTAATGTCAAATGCAAACGCTGTGTAAAATTCAAGAACCGCTGGACCGATTGACACCAAACTTGGACAATAAATTATTTTAGTCGGGAGCCAGGTTTCTTATAAGTTTAATCCCGATAGGCGGCGCTGTTGTTGTTATATTAAAATTTTTTTTTATTATTTATGGTACGATTTGGCTGAAATTCACAACATATACATATTTATTAAGCAAAAAAAAGTTTCCTGTTAACATTTTGAACCCGTAGGTAGCGCTGGGGTCAAGTTATTAACACAGTTCTCAATTATTTAATTTTTTATTTTTATTTAGAAAATCCCGAGCGGCGCCGGGATTAATGAAATTATTTTATTTTTGGAGTTCGAAAAAATTGTCGAATATTACCCTCTATTTGAATTTTGAAAAAAGTTGGTCATATTTAATTATTAAATAAATATCGCGCCGGTTGCTCTAAAACGGATTAACTAAAAATTTACAAATGTTTAGTAGAGATATCAATGTTTTGGTTAACTGGGTTTAAACATCTATTTTAAAGTTTTTAATGTGGAATACCCTGGAATGGTTTTTTTGTGCAAAAAATTATATGTACGTGTACATATAAAACCAATCGATGGGAAACTTTAAAAGCTTTTTGTTCTTAAAATTAGAAAAAGAATAAGGTCCTTAATTTTGACAAAAAGATATACATATGTATTTATATATTATCCCTAAAACACCTTAAAAATCTTTTCATGGCTTAATATGTTTAAGTAGATATACTTACAGATGTACTACATACATTTACTTAAACATAAGTATCATGAAAATTTGTATAAATTATGTTTAAAATTAATTATTATTACATTTTAAGCTTTTTTGATTATGCGCAGTAGTTCCAAGTTGCGGAAATTTTTTTACATTTTGTTTATAGAGTTGTAATTCAAAGCAACGGTTCTCAACCTCTTGGGGTCCTTATTCCTTGTCAGAGAATATACAAATGTTTTGGGCAAATTTGTAAACAATTTTAGTTTAATTAGCGAAAAGTATTTAACGGTTTATATTGCTTAGTATTTTGGTCATCTCCAGGAAAATTAACAAAATTTCTTATACATATGTACATATAACACAAATAATAAAAAATTATGAAAAAATATTTCAAATTAAATTTCAAACCTAATTTGCATAAATCAAATATTAACAAAAACAAAAATATTATAACTGAAGTAAAACAATTCATATAAACTGAAAAAATCATTGCCTTACTATAAAACAAATTCAAAAACCATAGACTAAAGTATATAAAGTATACTATCACATATCGTCAGCTCAGAAATGGTTTGGCGCATATGCCAAAAAGTCGGAGTGGAGAAAAACGACAAAGAAGACTTACATGAAGATTTCTCAAAATGTACCCGATAGAATTTTTTTATATTTTTACCACTGCTTCCGGTATATGTTTTGAAGAAAAATGTAAATTTTTTCGCACTTTCATAAATAAAGTTAGAATTAAATAATATTTTTTTGAAAATGAAAAATATTGTTTTGTGCTGCATACGCCACTTTTCTAAAAAAAATTAAAAAAGTGGCTTTTTGTGCTGCATACGTATACTTATTGCGTGAGTGACTGACTCATTCATCATCGTACAGCCTAAACGCCTGTAGCTAAAGACTTGAAATTTGGACCGGAGAAGGATCTTTCTCCAAATCGATCCACTAAAACGGGATTTTTAAAAATTCGATTGTTTAGGGGGTAAAAAGGGTAAATTCGGAAACCTTTTATCTCCAAAACTAAACGAGATACAAAAAAACTCTAATACATATCGTTGTTCTTTTCAAAAATAAGTGGACAGGCGTGTGGTACTTTTTTGAAATTCGGCTCTTTTAGGGTAAAAACGGGTAAAACCTGAATTTTGGTACGTTTTTGTCAGCCCATCTATCTTTTGATCCAATAAACCTAGAAATAAAGTTAATACCACATTCGAAACTCATCAAAAAAAAAAAAAAAAAAAAATACGTATACAAGTTTGGTACTTTTTCGAAATTCGAACGTTTAAGGGGTGAAAATCTTAACTATTTTTGAAACTGGGAATTATTTCCTTCCGAATGTTACTTTATATTATATTCAACATTTTTCATTTTTCGAATTTATTCTATGAGCTAAATTTCAGTTATGTATTTTATAAAGCTTTTTTTTTACATTTTTACTTTCTTTTTACATTTTACCTTAGCCTTCCTTTGGAAAGCAATGAGGTATATGGTATGTACAGAAAAATTTACAATTATTAGACACCAGCAGAATGTAATGCATCTTCTGGCCCGCTACGGCGTTCGTCAGCATTCTTTGTGTCACACTGGATAGTGATACTTTATAAATTGAATGTATTTAACTCAACAATTTTAACAAATAGAAACTGGGAATTATTTCCTTCCGAAGGTTACTTTATATTATATTCAATATTTTTCATTTTTCGAATTTATTGACAATTATTTACGCACAACTAATTGTCTGTGCGGTTGTTGTTATATTTTAGCACTTTTACTTTTTTGCAAGGGTGCAACTTGTGACGTGAATACCCTTATAACATTGATGAGATAATGCTGTTTTTTATACCCTTCACCACAGGTGGAAAAGGGTATATATAAATTTGTCATTCCGTTTGTAATTTCTACACTATTGATCTTAGACCCTATAAAGTATATATATTCTGGGTCCTTATGAGGAGAGAAGTTGATTTAACGATATCCGTCCATCCGTCCGTCCGTCTGTCCGTCTTACGTTTGATATGTGTTTTCCGGAGACTCCAGACATGATAGCGGCTACGTTGTTTTATTATGTCACATAAATTCCACCATTTCTTGCTATTGAAATTCAGCCAGATTGGTCCGACAATGGCTGAGATATAACCAAAAAACCACGACTGCCTCTAATTTTTCCAAAAAATCCTTTGTTGTATTTTTATTACTTTTTTCTGTATATCTGAAGAACGGCAAGAGCCAAAGCTTTAAAATAAGGTACAAACATTTAGGTTATAAATATACACCATCCTACAAAATATGGGCGGGATTGGAGAAGTAGGCGTGGTACCTCTCATACAAAAAGTATTAAAAATTGTATAAAAACCTGAATTTTTTGACTGTAATATGACCTATGGTTACGCCTTATATATCAGAAGATCGGAAATTTTTAATAGAAAATATTTTTTTTTTAAAAATACCTATTTTCAGGAACCATAGATCTTCCCGAGTTCACGTTTTATAGCCAAAATAACTGGCAAATTTCTTCTTTAACACGTCGGTATATAAATCTGTCAAATCGGCTAAGAAATAGCAGAGTTATGACCAAAATACTGAAATCCCAAAAATTACTCTTTTTTATAATTAAGATTGTTTTTATACCCTTCACCGAAGGTCCTACACCCTATAAAGTATATATATTCTGGGTCCTTATGCAAAGCGAAGTTCAAATCCCGTTGTCGTCTCTTCTTCCTATCCCCTCACCCCCCTTCGAATTTGTTTACATATACTAGCATAATGCCCAATATGATTTTCGTTATCACCCTTCTTTATTATTTCATATATTTAACGAAATAATTTTAACAAATAGAAACTAAAAACGATTTAAAAAAAATATTTACCAGTTATCGCTTTTTAAATTTCATTTATAATGAAGTTGTAAGTATTGTAAATATGTATGTATATGTATATGTAAAAATTATTTAGTTGCTCTCTATTCTCCTCGCACAATGGTGAAGGATATAAGATTCGGCACAGCGGAATATAGCACTCTTACTTGTTTTATTAATGTTTCTATGTTTATGATCTGATCTATGACAAGCAACTCTAGGCCTTAATTTTTTTTCTGTTGTACCTATATAAACTTTGTTGCAATTTTCATTATCATTTCCATTACAAGGAATTTTGAAGATAATGTTCGACATATCCCATTTATTTATTCTATACTTTTTCCTGCTGAATAAACTATTTAATGTGTTGTAAGCCTTATATGCCACTTTGATCTCCTAATTCTTTCCGATATGTTAGATATATATGATAAAGATTTGTATATTTCCGGTTCCATCGTTATTGTTGTATTATTATAACTTCTATCTTTATATTCATTAATAAACCTATAAATTAGTATTCTTGGAAAACTGTTGTTCCTTTGTATATTCCTAATTTTAATTCTGTTCTTCCTGTGAAAAATTTAGTCACTAATCGTCAGCACCCTATTATTTTAATTTCTAGCAGTATTTATAATAATCTTTTTATTATGTTTTGAAAATTTTCTGGGTTCAAGCCATATTTTCTGGTGATCTAGTAAATAGTTCTTTCCGGGTATGTATTCTCTTTTTATTTTCCTTCCCGTTATTTACTTCGCTAACGCAGATAGGAGATTGTGCACTGAAATTTTGATAAAATTTATTTTAATACTGGTAGAGCTTTTGATAATAAAACAAGTAAGAGTGCTATATTCCGCTGTGCCGAATCTTATATACCCTTCACCATTGTGCGAGTAGAATAGAGAGCAACTAAATAATTTTTACATATACATACATATTTACAATACTAAAACTTCATTATAAATGAAATTTAAAAAGCGAAAACTGGTAAATATTTTTTAAATCGTTTTTAGTTTCAATTTGTTAAAATTATTTCGTTAAATATATGAAATAATAAAGAAGGGTGATAACGAAAATCATATTGGGCATTATGCTAGTATATGTAAACAAATACGAAGGGGGGGGGGGGGGGGGGGGGGGGTTAGGGGATTGGAAGAAGAGACGACAACCGGATTTGAACTTCGCTTTGCATAAGGACCCAGAATATATATACTTTATAGGGTGTAGGACCTTCGGTGAAGGGTATAAAAAACAAACTTAATTATAAAAAGAGTAATTTTTGGGATTTTAGTATTTTGGTCATAACTCTGCTATTTCTTAACCGATTTGACAGATTTATATACCGAAATGTTAAAGAAGAAATTTGCCAGTTATTTTGGCTGTAAAACTTGGACTCGGGAAGATCTATGGTTCCTGAAAATGGGCATTTTTAAAAAAAAATTCATATTTTGTTCATAACTTTTTCGTATCTGAACCGACACATTTTGTAGGATGGTGTGTATTTATAACCTTTGTACCTAATTTTAAAGTTTTGGCTCTTGCCGTTCTCCAGATATACAGAAAAAAGTAATAAAAATACAACAACCACAAGGGATTTTTTGGAAAAATTAGAGGCAGTCGTGGTTTTTTGGTCATATCTCAGCCATTGTTGCCATTGTTGGACCGATCTGGCTGAATTTCAATAGCAAGAAATGGTGGACTATATGTGACATAAATGAAAAACAACGTAGCCGCTATCATGTCTGGAGTCTCCGGAAAACACATATCAAACGTAAGACGGACTTCTCTCCTCATAAGGACCCAGAATATATGTACTTTATAGGGTCTAAGATCAATATTGTAGAAATTACAAACGGAATGACAAACTTATATATACCCTTTTCCACCTGTGGTGAAGGGTATTATAAATTTGTATTATTATAGACCTGTTAAAGGTTTAATGCATTTTCAAGCATGTTTTATTCAAGATCATTAAACAAGTGAGTTAAAGTTAAAGATATACATATGTATGTATATCTGTGGCTTGGAGCTAAAAGGGCCAATGTCAAAATATTCACTTTTGAGAAAATTGGAATTGAAGGTTTTACAAAAAACTTTTATAGATGCTTTCATAGTGACATTGGCCAGCATTTTATTTATGAAGCTGTTCTGGGTTAAGTATGACTTTAGCTGTTTTACCATAGCAAGAAAACAAATCTAATGCAATGATTAACTCAAAAGAGCAAAAAAGTGACATTGGCAAAAAAGGGACATCACATGGTTAAATCAAGTTCTCTCCTCATAACGACCCAAAATATATATACTTTATAGGGTCTTAGATCAATATTGTAGAAATTACAAGAGGAATGATAAACTTATGGTGTTTTCTTTTCTTCAAACACTGTGACATTTTATTAAAAAAAAAGGCAATTTGGAGTCTGTTTCTTTAAAAATTTTGCTCCCGAAAAGGGTGGCTTGTTTTATTCTAAAAAACTCACCCTTTTTTGGAAGCAAAATTTTTATGAAGCAGACACCAAATTGCATTTTTTTAAATAAAATGTCACACTTTTTTGTAGAAAAGAAAACACCCTTTTCTACCTGAGGTGAAGGGTATAAAAATAATAATTTTTGGGATTTCAGTATTTTGATTATAACTCAGCCATTTTTTAACCGATTCGACAGATTTATATACCGACGTGTTTAAGATGAAATTTGCCAGTTAGTTGGGTAATAAATCTTGGACTCGGGAAGATCTATGGTTCCCGAAAGTGGGTATTTAAAAAAAAATTATAATTTTGGTCATAACTTTTAAGTATCTGAACCGATTTTTCCGAGTTTTTCAGAAAATATTTTTTACTAAAGATTTCCGATCTTTTGATATGCAAGGGATAACCATAGGTCATATAACAGTCCAAAACATTTTTGATATTTTTTGTACGGGAGATACAGCGACCACTTCTCCGATTCCGCCCACATTTTGTGGGATGCTGTGTATTGATAACCTAAATGTGTGTACCTAATTTGAAAACTTTGGCTCTTGCCGTTCTCAAGATATACAGAAAAAAGTAATAAAAATACCACAACAACAAGAGATTTTTGGAAAAAATTAGAGGTAGTCGTGGTTTTTTGCTCATATCTCAGCCATTTGTGGACCGATCTTGCTGAATTTCAATAGCAAATAATTCCGGACCATATGTGACATAAATGTATAATAACCTTCGGAAAATCCATTTCAGTGGACAGACGGACATCGTTAAATCAACTTCACTCATACGCTATAATTTACATTAACTCTATGCCTGCAAAACAAAGTTCAACGTTGGTAATTTTGACATCGTTTTGTTCACATTTGATTTGTGCATGTGTGAGTTTTTTATTGAAAGTGCTTTGTTTGCATTTGTTGTTGCGCACGCAATAACACAATTTCTTAAAGTCAAACGGCATTTATTCTTTTGCTTTTGCATTTAAGTAGTCATTGTCCACTCGATGACACAACGACGAATGTAAATTGGTATGAGTACGAGTCGCTTTGTTGGTATGATTGTTGTAGGCATAAGTTCAAATAAACTAGTTGTATTGTCAAATTTGTTTTTGTGTTTACCCTGCAAATAATATTGGACCACCTGATTTTGATCAAATGGACTACTCATTGGACTAGTCCGATGTAATGCAAGCATGGACCGTATCATTGTTAAAAAGTGTTTGTAGTGAGTTTTTTAACGAAATGTGTTCGTTTTTAAACGACTTCAAAACTAATCCTTAAATATGGTTTGATCCAGTGTTCGAAAATAAACACTAAATATCATTTCTTAATGTTCGGTTCGGTAGATTTGTGGAAAACACAAACGCTTATAGTGTTTGTGTAGAAAATCATTAAAAAAAAATAACGTTTCCCTGTTAGTCATCTTTCGAACCCAAAAATATTACTATTTTTATCAAACTCAACAAAAGATGTGAACATTTAGTTCCGTTCGGTTTTTTTTTGCAAATCCACAAACTTCAATGTGTTCGGTTCGGCTCGTGAATGTTCGTCCCTTTTGGCTGGTAAAAAAAACCAAACATTTTTTACAAAAACAAAATTCACACACGAAAAAAAAAACATTATAGAACATTAAAATATAATGTTTGTCTACAGTATCACTACAATTGTTCTGTTTTTTAACGAAGAACCGAACATTGTATAATGTTCGCTTCTTTCTTAAAAATAGTTACGAACGGTATTAAGGGTTGTGTATTTCTACACAATCACTAAAAAAATTGATATCGTTCCTGGGTGTGTGAGCCGAACGTTAAATAATGTACTGTTTATTTTCGAACACTGGTTTGATCTCTTATTCTGTTCCTATTTAAGCAAAATTGATGTTTATTTTCACTTAAGTTAGACTGGTTGCACCATTTAAAAAAAATGGATAATTCATTGTTTATTTTTATTTTGTTTGAGGTTGTTATTTAATGTTCTTTGTTACTTTAATACTTTTCAAAATATATAAAGGCATAACATATTAAATGTATTAGAATTAACAGATTAATGTCTTTTTTGTTTGTATCTGGAAAGGTTCGGCCAAATTTGTTGCACCCGCGATGGCAATTTGAACCTTCCTTCTAGCTTTATATATGTATATCATATAAACTTTTTTTTTTTTAACTAACATAACATATTGAAATGTAGTCTTTTAAAGACTAATTTAATTAAAAATGTTTTTATTTAATTAGGTTAAACTAAAACAGGTGTCTAAATGTTGCGATAATGGAATGTCCATAGGTATATAAAATAAATTCTGATAGTGCATAGAAAATATTCCTGAAAAATATTGAAGGAATAAGACTATTAAAGTATGAAAGCCTTATAAATTGTAATTTGACTTAGAAAACACATTCAAATTAATATGAAAATTTATGGTACATAAAATATTTAAAAAAATTATTATAAAATTCAATATCCCTAAAACTACCTAACTTACCAAAAATTAAAATCGAAATTTTCATTCATTCTTATGTATTGCATCAACACAAATGTTCGCAAAAAATTTTGGAATAGTTTGACAAAAATAAGCGATTTTTTAACCATGATAACTGTTAAAACAACTGGTTGATTTTACAAGAAAAGTAGAAGAAAAATAAATTATTAACAGTTTAAGACGATTAATAAATTTAAAATTGTTTTTTGCTTCTCCAGTTAAATTTTCAAAATGTTAGATAGGGGTTTTTACGTTTTAGGTAACGATATACATACATAAAAATTATTAAAAACAAAATATAAAAAAAACAAAAATTGTCATTGAAAACATAAAAGACTATTCAACAGCATTTTCAGTAAATTTAATTACACATTAAACATATGAAAATAAATTTTTTAAATTATTAAAAATAGTAAATCCAAGGTACATTAATACAAAGTAGATTCATTTGGGAGTGTAGACATGCTGCTCTATAAAAATACCCGACTTGTCAAAATTGTCTTCATATAAAACCAAAAATAATTTAACGCACACATGTACAAATTTTGGCTCATACACACGAATTTGACTATTGGGATTTATGTCTGTCCGCTAACGAGTGTACCAAGGACTAATTTTGTTGCCGCGTGTGCCTTACACAAAGAATGGCGTGAGCACTAGAGTTGTCAACCGATTAAGAATAATTCGATTAATCGATCAAACAAAACCAAAATCTTGTTCGAATTATTTTAAAATGGCGATTTTCGAATAACGAATAAATCGATTAATTAATGTTGATTAATCGTTCGATTTTTTTATTAAAAAATAAATTGAATAAAAGCTTAGAATTAGATTTATTCTCAAACGTTTTTAGTGATTTTATACAAAATGTAGGAAAGTTAAAAATATTGTAGCCATAGCCCTGACTGTAATTAATCTCAATGTTTATTAAGCAAAAATCTTGTTGAGTACTCATAGTATTTAAAACATGTATTTTATGTTCTTATTGAACAAATATTTGACAAAAAATTGTATCAACAGTTTTCTTTTCAAATCAAACGTTAAAAAAAATTTCAAGAAAGGGGGGTTTTAAATTTTGGGTGAAAAACTAAGAAATAAACATAAAGCGGAAAAAATAAAGAATTGATTTATGTACACAAAAAATAATCATATCATGAAAGTGTTGTAATTGTATTATCCTTTTTTAAATTATATAAAATTTTTACAATTTGCGTAAGTGTCACAATATTACCATTGAAAATGATGTAGTGGAAGATAATCCAACGACATCAAAAAATTTCGAACTTGGTCCAATTGAAAAATACATAAAGAGAGACTTGAACGTAACTTTTTTGGAGGAACAGCGTTACTTTTTTGATTCTTCCTCTGGCAACACTGATATGCATAGGTTAGGTACCAGGGAAGATAAATGAGAAAACCAATATCGTACCAATGAACTTTTACAATCGTACTTTTTCAGCCCGAATAGTACTAAATCTTTTCTATAATATGTTTTTAATTTATTTTTAAAAACATAAATGTAATACACCAAAAACAAAAGGTACTTAAAATTCATTTGTGCATTAATTATACATAATAATAGGGTGGGTAAAATGCGTCAAAAGCACATCGCGATTCGATCCCCGGATTTTTCAAAATAGTTTTCCAAAATATTCAAGAATAGAGGTAAACAAATTGTATTTGATCTGGCCGTTTTAAAATTATGTACATACATACAAACATCTTCGGATTGCGTTTCCAAATTTATTGTGTTTACAATTTTTAATATGTACTACAGAAACAGGAAAGGAGTAGAAAGTCCGAATATAATAAAATTTAATAAGGCACTTGTAAAATCTCCTTCAAAATAATTCCGAATAAAATAATAATGGAGTGGGGTACCACTGTTCCAAAATTTTGTTCATTATATCTTTACGTGACAACCATCTTGTTGACGAATATTTGAAAATATTATGAGTTCGTTCCAAAATAATCTTGAATTGAGAGGAGTTCGTCCATTCTACTATGTAGAACTTTTGCAGAAGTGGTTTCCTATATCCTTAAAATACTTGTCAATATCATCATACTAAATTTAGAATGTGGCGTTAGCAATCGTTCAATGAACAAGTGCAAAAATCTATTCACAATAGCCGAGTTCAGTGTTTAGTGCAAATGCTCTTGCAAAATATCATAGCTGTTTTGTTAAATCCAACAGCAAAAAATAGAGTTTCCCTTAGAATTCATAAATTTCGCAAGACTATTTGCACCAAATAATAAACTCCGCTTATATTTATTGGACAGTAAATACTAGTTGCCATTTTATAGGTATTATAAATATGTAGGCTTGAAAAATTGGAAATAGTACCAAATGAGTCACGGGGGTACCAGCGTACTTTTTAGTTTTGAATTGTACAAAAAAAAGTACAATTGTACCAACTTGATCAACCCTGTTAGTTACTATCAGGCCTGGGGGGCTACTCTCTATTGCGATGCGAAAGCAATTTCGATGCGAAAGCTAAATGCCAACTTGGGACTCTATCACTTTCGCAAAATTTTTTGAAAATGAAGCAAAACTGACAATAAAAATGAAAGATGGCGCAGATTGACAGTAATGAAAAGCCTAAATATGTACAAATATTTGAAATTGGCATAGTGATGATTTGCGAAAAGAAAAAAATTTATAGACAAATCCGCAAACGCATTAAAGAGTACCAATCGCTAAATTTGCTACCATTGTTTTTCGCATCGCAATCAGAGTTCCCAGTTTTATTTTAAGCCTTATCCCCAATTTGTGATTTTTCATCCCCAAAAATCCCCAAAATAGCAATTTTCTTATCCCCAAAATTCCCTACATTATCTTAAAAAAAATAAAATACATAATATAACGTCAATGGAAATTTTGATTTACAGCTCTGATCCTACTAAACCGATTTATATGGATTTCAATCCCAAACTGCTAAGGATAACTACAAGCAATTTGACGCCATGTTTGATCTTTTCTTTTGAGTTTTTCGAAAGTGAGCTTCACCAGACGGACAGACAAACGGTCACGGCTAAATCGACTTAGAATTACTCAAGGAGCTGGGGTCTGAGGTGAATAAAGAAAGTTTCACACGGAATGACAAACTAAGTATATCCTTATCAAAACTAGCGGTGGTGGAGGTTTTAAAAAAAATATCAATATCTAAAACAAATGGGACCATTTGCGAGATTTAAAAAAGTTCTTGCCGGCAAATTGCCACCACTTGTTTGATAATTTGCCTTATAAAAACTAATTTCATTTAAAATTACATTATTTTATATTTAAAATCTGTACCTATTTTTACTTAGATTTCTTTAACTTAAACACAAATTATTTTAGGAGTATAGGAATAATATTTTTATTTAGTTCCAAAAGCCCTAACATAATAATGTTTTTTTTTTCAACAAGTGAGTAATAATAAGCCCTATCATACATAACTTTATTAAATACTATCTGGCCCGGCAAACGTCGTTTTGCCATATAACTTATTTTACGGTGTCTGAATGCAAAATTTCAAGAAATCGGGTAGGTTAGTTAAGAAGATATAGGGAAGGGAAATTTTACCCCTCCTGCTTCACGCCCCAAATAATAAAAACTATATTACTTTCTAGCTGTAACACTATTTTGCTGCGAATTTTCAAGAACACATTGGGAGGGAGAGCTTTTACCCTTCTTGCCCTATTTCACATCCTATTCCCTATTTCCTTTCAGATGTTAGTGTCTGCATGCCAAATTTTAAGAAAACACCGCTCATTAGTTTAAAAGATATAGGGAAGGGGAGCTTATTACCGCTATTGCCCTATCTCACGCCCTATTCCCTATTTCCTTCAGATATTACAGTGTCTGCATGATAAATTTTAAGAAACCCGGTTGACTAGTTTAAAAGATTGGGGAGGGGGAGCTTTTACCTCTATTGCCCTATTTCACGCCCTAAATAATAAAAATTTGAGGATATAGTTCTTTCCAGATGTTACACGATTTTCCTGCAAAATTTCAAGAAAATCGGTCGATTTGTTAAGCAGATATAGGTAGGAGGAACTTTTACTCCTCTTGCCCTATTCCCTATTTTCTTTCAGATGTTACAGTGCCTGGATGCCAAATTTTAAGAAAACAGGTTGATTAGCTTAGAAGATATAGGGAGGGGGAGCTAATGCCCTATTTTGCGCCCTCTAGCGATATAAAAAAATATACTCTACGACCTATTCTCAAACCTAACAAAAACACATACAAAATTGCATAAAAATCAGTCAAGCCGTTTCGAAAGAGTTCAAAATGGATGTCAATTTGTTGATATTTGTATGGGAATATATAGGAAAATCTAAATGCCATATCTCCGGAACCACTGGGCCGATTTCATGCAAACTAGGGTATTCATTCGGTTAACCGTTAATCGGTCGCAATATGATAAAAAATTTTATTGGGAGGGTGCAAATTACGGCATTCGATATCGATCGAAAATACAATACAATTTTAATGAAAATTTCGATCGATATCGAATGTCGTAATTTGCTCCCTGAGTTATCCGAAACAATTAGAAGTGTTAAAAATTAAAAAAAATTAAAACAGGACTCTATTGGCATTTTATATGTTTAGAGAAATCCAGGAAAAGGACTGATAAATTAGATATCCTGTATTACGAGTTGCTTTCGATTTCTCCAAAATCTACGATTAGTGAAAGAATATTTTCCAAGTCAAATTTTATCGAAACTTAAAAAAAGAGTCGCTAAAATCCTAAACATTTTAGCCAAATTATTTTTCTCAAAGATTATATTATAATATCTCTTTAAAATATTGAATCTACTAATTAAATGATCTCACAGTTTATTTTTTAATAAATATATATTATGTATTAATTAAAAAATATATATTTCATAGTTATGAATTATTTTTTTTGTTTGCTCGTTTTAGTTCAAGAATTGTTATTTGATTGTTTATTTTTTGTACTAATAAGCCCCAAATTATAAATAATTTTTCATTTTTATTTATTGAAATTACTTAACTTATTAAAAAAAAGTATTAATCGGTTAACCGATCAAAAACAAAATTAGCCGATTATTAACCGATTAAGCTAAACCCTCGATTAATTAATCGAACGATTAACCGATTAAAGTAAAAGCCCGATTAAATGAATACCCTAATGCAAACTTTACATTAAGCATCTACAGACTATCCCCAACGTACCCCAACGTTTTTGTTGAAATCGGTCTACCCGTTTTCGCAGTGGTGACATCAAAGTGTACACTTCTTTTTATATATATAGATAATAAACAAATAAAAACAAGTTAGAGTGCTATATTCGGCTGTGCCGAATCTTTGATACCCTCCACCGACAGTTCGAACGTTTAAGGAGTAATATCTGTATGATGTTATTATTATCTTAAACTGTGACGATTTGTTATTAATTATGGATTTAGGCGACTAAACTGTTTTCCGGTAGTAGGGTTTATATGGGCCCTAGGGTAAATTATGGACCGATCTTCACGAAATTTTACAGTCTTTTTCCCAGTTCTATAAAACTTTGATGTACCAAATTTTGTTATTATAGCATTATTTTTTACGGATTTAGGCGTACTAAACTGTTTTCCGGGAGTAAGGTTTATATGGGGCCCAGGATAAGTTATGGACCGATCTTCACGAAATAACACAATTTTATTTCTTGTCCAATAAAACTTTGATGTACCAAATTTTGTTATGATAGCATTATTTTTTACGTTTTTAGGCGTACTAAGTTGTTTTCCGGAAGTAGGTTTTATATGGGGCCTATGGTAAATTATGGACCGATCTTCACGAAACTTAACAGTTTAATTTCTAGTCCTATGTAACTGTGACTTGCCAAAATTTGTAATGATAGCATTGTTAGTTAGGGTTTTAGGCTTAATATACTGTTTTCCGGGAGTAGGGCTTATATGGGGCCTAGGGTAAATTATTGATGGATCTTCACGAAATTTCACAGCGTGATTTCCAGTTGAATTGTTGCGAAACCTTATATCATTCTGTGCATTTTTCGACCATTTATGTTAGTTTTTGTAACAAAATTATCAATTTTTTTTAGGTGGTGGTTCCACATTTTGATTCATAGCTCAGATCCTATTGAACGGATTTTGCTGAATTTCAATCCCAAACTGCTTAGGATAACTACAAGCAATTTGATACCAAGTTTGTTGATTTCTTTTGAGTTTTTCGAAAGTGAGCGTGTTTTCAACAGACGGACAGACAGACGGACATGGCTAAATCGACTTAAAATTACTCAAGGACCCAGAATATATATACTTTATAGGGTCTGAGATGAATAGTAAAAAAGTTTCACACGGAATGACAAACTGAATATACCCTCTTCACAACTAATTGTGGTGGAGGGTATAAAAAGTAAAACAGAATTGAATTTATCTGTTTTAATTTTATTCAGTTATGTGATGAAAAACGATCGTTTTTAGCTGGTGTGATGAATTTCGATCGATTTTTGAATTCATTTCTGAAGTGAAGTCCTAATTTTTTGTTTAAAATACAGTTCAATTAACATATACATATCGTCACCTAAAAGACGAAATAACCTATCTGCAGTTTTCAAAAGTTTACAGGAGAGGGAAAAAACGTTAAAAATTGGAACTATTAACGATATTGAAACGAAAATTACACATTTTGATTAAAATGAAACCAGAAATATATATCGGTTGAGAAAATTTTGTTTTTCTAATCACAGTTTCTGTTATGACACTTAGGTTTTTTGGAATTGTAAAAATCTGAAACCAAATAATCTATCTGCAGTACTTATTGGTATGAATGAATAGAAATTTCTTTATACACATGAATATTATATACATTAAATAATTACAGTAGTAGTTTCTTTTACTGGTTTAAGCAAAAACAAGTACTTAATGTTTGTTTAAATTACACTATGCAACAAAATTAAACTTTTATTGTGATTTTTTATGATTTATTATACCCTTCACCACAGGTGTAAAAGGGTATATATAAGTTTGTCATAACGTTTGTAATTTCCACAATATTGATTTTAGACCCCATAAAGTATATATATTCTGGGTCCATATGAGAAGAGAAGTTGATTTAACGATGTCCGTCTGACCGTCTGTCCGTCTTACGTTTGATATGTGTTTTCCGGATAATCCAGACATGATAGCGGCTAGGTTGTTTTACATTTATGTTACATACAGTCCACCATTTCTTGCTATTGAAATTCAGCCAGATCGGTCCAAAAATGACGTAGACATGAGCAAAAAACCACGACTACCTCTAAATTTTTCCAAAAATCCCTTGTTGTTGTATTTTTTTAATTTCTGTATATCTTGAGAACGGCAAGAGCCAAAGTTTCCAAATTAGGTACACACATTTACGTTGCCAATACACACCATCCTACAAAATGTGGGCGGGATTGGAGAAGTGGGCGTGGTACCTCCCGTACAAAAAAAATTACAAATTTTATAAAAACCTAAATTTAAGGGCTGCCATATGTCCTATGGATATGACTCATATATCAAAAAAATTGAACATATTTTATAAAAAACTCGGGAAAATCGGTTCAGATACAAAAAAGTTATGACCAAAATTAAATTTTTTTTTTTAAATACCCAACTTTCGGGAACCATTGATCTCCCCGAGTCCAAGCTTTATAACTAAAGTAAATGGTAAATTTTTTCTTCAACACGTCGGTATATAAATCTGCCAAATCGGTTAAAAAATGGCAGAGTTATAACCGAAATACTGAATCCCCAAAAATTACTCTTTTTTATAATTAACTTTTTTAAAATATATATTTACAAGTTTATATAAATATAACTTAAGTAAATGGTAACTTCCTTAACACGTCGGTATATAAAACTTTCAAATCGGTTAGACAATGGGTAATTTATGAGCAAAATACTCCAAAAATGGGCTAAAAAACATCAAAATTTTTATAAAAACCTAAATTTTAGGGCTGCCATATGTCCTATGTATATGACTTATATACCAAAATGTCGGAAATTTGTATGAGTTATAACCGAAATACTGGGGTCTAATCACCGCATACGATATCGAGCAAAATTCATCGAAATTATTTATTTTGGTATCTTGAAACTCGATATCGAATGAAATGTATTGAATTTGAAATAATAGCATTCGACATCGAGTAACTCAACATTACATTTATCGAGTTTTCATTCGATACGCCAGCGTCTATCGTATGCAAAAAAATTCAATAGTTTATTCGATACGATAGTATCGAATGCAGTGATTAGACCCCTGAATTCCCGAAAATTACTCTTTTTATACCCTTCACCGAAGGTAAAAAGGTATATACAATATTGATCCTACACCCTATAAAGTACATATATTCTGGGCCCTTATGAAAAGCGAAGTTCAAAACCGGTTGTCTCTTATTTAAAAAAAAAATATTTACCAGTTTTATTTAGTTTTTGTCTAGTTGCTCTCTCGCACAATGGTGAAGGGTATATAAGATTCGGCACAGCCGAATATAGCACTCTTACTTGTTTTTCTTTTTTTTTTGTGCGTAAAGGTCCTCTAGGTACAAAAACTTTGTCATTTTTAATATTACATGTTCAAAATTTTGCACACATATGCGTTATGATATAGGGAATAAAAATCCATAAAAAACACAATTTTGAAATTTTTGCAGATATGTAGGTTATTAGGTCTTTAAGATGACGATATACAGGAAAACGTGGGAAAATGTATTACCTATAAACCAATTTTTAAAGATACTGAAAACGATATTATCGTTTTCAAATCGTATTGTTTTAAAATCATTTTCGATCACATACCTGATTATTTTTCAGTTTTTATTGAATTTTTTCCATATCCTGTAAATACGACTATTCTATTCATCGAAAAGCACACCGAGAAACACACCGATTTTGATATAAAAAATATATGATGTGTAAAATAGTCGACAAAAATCAACTGCGTACCAATTTTGTCTAAAATTTTTTTTTTTTTAAAAGTTATTTAGAAAATTGTGGTTGTATCTTAGAAGATACACTGGGCACTCCCCCGCAAGTATTATTCATATGAAAGTACTATTACAAAGCAAAGAAAACATGAGCTAGCATCTATGAAATTACTTTATTTTAATTAAAAAACAAGTAAGGAAGTATAGTCGGTCAAGCCCGACCATATGGTACCCTACACCACAGTATTTAAATACACATTTTCGAGATTGCACCCTATTCGGGACCCATGAAGAATCATGCTTATGTCTCCATATAATCATGAAAGCATTTATGTTTTAAGGTTCATAAAAAACGGTTTGAAACTTTGTGAGAGGCAGAATTTGCTCCCTTTCTCCCCTCGTGGTTCTATTTTTAAAAAACTGCATAGCTTATGTGTCCACATAAATATGTTTCTATTTATGTTTTTAATATCATTAAAATCGGTTTGATAATTTCTAGGGGGCAGAAACTGCCCCAAATCTTGTTTCGTGGTCCTACTATTTGGCTATTCAATAGGCTTGGTCTCTGTGTCAATAAGAGCCTATGCGCCAAATTTTATCCCCAAAATTGCGACCTGTACTTTGGGCACAAGGTTACATAGACAGACAGCCAGCCAGCATGATGGACATCATCTAATCGACTCGGAAAGTGATTCTGAAGCGATCGATATACTTAAAGGTGGGCCAGGACCCATATTTTAAGGTGTTACACACGTCATTTTTTCCGCGGTAGAACCTTTACATTCTTTGAACAGAACATTCTTGTTTGTTCAGAGCAATTTGGTAGCTTTCAACTTCCTTTTTATCCATCACAGTCCAATGGTCCATCATATCTAATCTAGTATTCTTCGGCGGCGCTGGTTTATTATAAGCGGACTCAATGTACGCGAATATACTTACAAGAGTATTGTTTTATAAAAATTGTCGAAGCATACGATATAGTTTTTAAATCTGGGCACTTTGTGAACACAATGACACAATACACAAGTTTCAGCTGAGCCACTATATACTTCAAATTTGTTACCATATCCCATTGTATCGCTAAGTACAAAAAGTTTAAAGCCCCATTTTGTTGGCTTATTCAGCAAGTGCTGCTTCAAATAGCTTCCTTATTTACTGGAGTAAATTTGCTCGCCTACACATAGCATTTTCAACTTTGGAACGGAGGCAAAAGTTGTATTGAGAGTTAGAATAAGAGGTCGTGATAGATAAAGCCTGCCAGTATTAGGATCATATTGAATAGGCTTTTCAGTTGTATCATTAAAATGAACTACTTCAAGAATTTTATTAAAACCTCTTCCGCTTATATGTCTTTTAATGATAGAACAGCAGCGATGATTTTTTTTCAAACCAATAGTCCCGAGAACTGAGAAGCTTTTAATAACTCATATAGAAAAGAATTCCGATACATTTACGAAAGTCCATTACGCTTAAATTAATTTGATCTATTTCCGAATATTTAATGGATTCTCTAACCATATGTTCTGTAAGTAAATTTGTTATATCTTGGAGATTACCTTTGTTCCAGAAAACTCTACCAAACTCCGAAAATTTGGGATTTACTTTTATCACTCTAAACATAGAAGAGCATGAATTTCAATGTGAGTCAGAAGTTTCTGAAAAAGAAGTGTTAAATGTTGTATAATTTGGCCATAACCTCTATCATGAGGAATTTCTTGATCTGCATTTTTCGTGTAGATAAAAAAGTCATGTACGAATGCATCAAGGTCAATTTCATCGTCAGTGGAAGCATCCAAAACATCATTAACAATTAAATGCTTCCTGACTCCTAGTTTTTACTCTAACTGCCTCTTGTAACGAATTCTTTATCTGCAAGCTTCAACATAAAACTAAACAAACAGCAGTACATAAGTAAACAAAAACTATTTTTTAATTTGCTGGTGAGTGCACATTGTATCTTCAAAGATACAACCATTGGATAAAGCTTGACGACGTGTCCCCGGAACCTTTTTTTTTTTAATTATTGCTAATAGCGTCTGGACATATATTCGAACCACCTTATATTTTTTCTGGACCTCAATTTCCGCTCGGATCTGGGATTAAACGTTGCAAATAAACCTTTTAATTTAGATTTTAAAAAATATACTTTTTTAAGTTTACGGCTATTTAAACACAAAAATCTAAATTTTTTTTAATAAAAATAAATTTTAGATGATTTTCTAAAGATTTCTTAACATACTTGTGTTTTTTATTTTTATTAAAAATGAGCCCGTGGGATTTTTTTTGATGGTTGTATCTTTAAAGATACAGTGGGCATTTAAGGGTTAATAAAGATATCGATTTTTATAGCAAACCTGAACGTGGTGTTAAAAAATCAATTTCTTACACTTGAAGTAAATAACTACAAATATTTTTGTCATTTGGGATTAATGTTTGCTTTATTTACAAATAAAGGCATTTTTCAAATTAAACATCAAGAAATTTATAAAAATAAGGTTAAAGAAATAAATGGCTCGTCAAATGCAATGAAAAAGAATACTAATAACTATAAATTAAAGGAATTCATGAATGTAGTATATATTTGATATATAGCTTTATAGTAGATTAATCTTTAATTTGAGATCCAATATGGATCCTTTCTTATGCAAATCTATTTGCCTTCTTCTTTATCACCACTAGCAGCATCATTGGTGGCAGCGTCTCCAACTTTCTCCTGAGAATTTTGCTTTACATTTAAGTGAGCTGGTCCAGTTTGTTGTATCTGTACAATGCGTTCAGTTGATTTTTGCTCCTCTTGTGGTTTGGGTACACTTACAGTAAGTACACCATCCGAAGAAAGAGTTGATACTACCTTATCGGCATCATAGCCCTTGGGCAAAACATAGCGACGTACAAAATGACGTTGAATGAAGCCATGCTGATCCTCACGTTCCTCATGTTTACCTTCAATTACAATCGAGTTTTCAACCACTTTAACGTTTAGTTCACTTGGTTTAAATTGACCCACATCCATGCACACTTGGAAACCATCTTTGCCAACTGGTGAAACACGATTTTCCTTCTTTTCTACGCCATGGCGGCTGGCACGTTGCTCGCTGAGACGATTAAGAAGAGCTAAGGGCAAGGTATAACCAACCATACTGGGTTGTGTTGGTTCACGTTGGGATTGACGGTGAATAAGATAGGGAGAAACACCCAAACCAAAGTCATTGCCGTAGTAAGATGGATTGGATTCGCGATCCAATTCATCGATGAGACTCAATAATAGCGGTAAACCAGACATTTTCTTTAATATTGTTATTTTATCCCTTAAAAAATTGTTTTTTTTTAACAAAATTTGTTATGATTAACGATTTAACTTTTACGTTCACAACTAAGCTTTGGAAAATTACTTGTTCAACTGATGCAGCTTGCTGCGTTTTGGCGGCTTTTATACCCAATTACCGACTACCAAAAAGTTCAAGTATTTTCTCGAAAGTTTTTTTGTACTCTCTTTAAAAGCTTTTTTTAAAAATAATCTCTTTAACACAAATTTTACTCTTATAATTATTGAGTGATTTTGCTCTTAAGAAAATTGTACTCTCTCGAGTGTGCTAAATTTTAATTACTCTTTTCAAATTTAAAATGCAAAAATAATTTACTTCTCTTTATTTACAAACGAAGTATAATTTTTTCAGTATTACCCAAGGTCTATCCAAAAGGTCTGCGCAAGAAACCAGATGTTTATTGGGTTTATTCCCCAACGATGTCAAAAGTTGTTTACATTTTCCTTATCTATGCATATTTCTGTTTACGTTTTTGCCACACATCCATGCACCACACAAATCACATTTTTCCTTTTGTTTTCCATATGGTGTAGTATGATTTTGAAACGAAACGAAATGTCTGTTGTTGAGGTAAGCACACCTATTGGATAAAGCTTCGTACAGACGGTGGTCAGATCTTACAATGTTGTCATTAATATTGCCAAAAAAAAGTCTTGCAACTGTGTGAACATTGTAAGCTCACTTTCATTTGGCAGAAAAATGACAACATTGTAAGATCTGACCACCGTCTGTACAAATCTTAAGCCTTGGTATTTTCCAAGGTATATTTACACAAGGTAGACTCGTTAGCGGATAGACATAAACCCCAATTGTCAAATTCGTATGTATGTATGAGCCAAAATATGAACAAGCATGTCTACATTCCCAAATAAGTTTTTGTAAATCTGCGATCGGCAAAATCAGGGCGCCGTGTTTTCAAATATAATATATAAAACTTTTTCTGTATTTTGTTGAAGTATTTTTGTCACTTGGCGGCTTTTTCATGATTGCTTTTTTAATAAATAAACACACTAATAAATAAACAACCGTACAGAGAAATTATATGTCAGATAAATTACAACTGATTTGACAGCAGATTGCTAAGCAATAAGCAATCAGAAGAGCAATCATTGCGCAATGGATTGCCACTCATGGCAATTTGCGGTCTATACGTCGCAAATTTAATGCAGCAATCAAATTTGACGTTTGCCGCAATAAATATTGCCCTAAAATTTCAGGATATTTAAAATAACAAATCTTGCCAAAATGTATCAACAAAGTGACCTCAGTACTACGAAATGAAACAATAGAAAAAACAACAGGCATTTTGTTGCTAGAATTGAGACGGCAAATGTCAAAATGCCTTATTGAAAAAAGTAAACAAACAAAAAATGACACCAAACGTCACAAACGAAGAAAATCACTGCAAACAGCTGCGCTTGTGAGGCCACTTTATTAGTACATTCTGTCTTGTACTAATTTACAAAAATTTTTAGTATGTTATAATTTTTATAACCTTTTTGGATATTTTCGTTATCTTGGTCCCAATTTACACTAGGGACATTTCTTGCCGGACATTTTTTGAATTCTCTTATAATCTTACCTGAAGCGTTTACATATGAAACATTATGCTGGGTACACACTATGCAACGCATTTACGCAATCTAGTGAATTAAATTCATTTTCATTCATTCCAGATTGCATCAACATCAAAACGCTTTGATATTTTGAGGTTGCATTGAAACAGATTGCATGTAGATTGTAGATTGTAGAAATTAATACTTGTATGTAAACTACGTAAAGTAAGAAAGGGAAATGAAAAAATGTCCAGTACAAAAAATTTTTTATTTGCTGCGAAAGCTATTGTAGGCATCTAAAAAATTTAATATGTATCAAAATATGCATTAAAAAGGCAAAATATGCGCTATAAACCTAAAAAATGCTGCAAAAAGGCTCTTTTAACTAAAATATGCTGTAAACGGTAAAATATGCAAAAATATGCACTAACAAATCGATGCCAAAATTCATAAAAAGCTCTAAAACGGATAAATATATTGTTTCTGCATTCATTGGTCGCACAAGGAAAAACATGCAATTGCATATTTCTGGTTTCCCTGGTTATAAAGAACAACAAAAAATTCTCAACAAAGACTTTTCGACATCCACTAAAACGACTGCAAACCTTAATGCAATAGGTATTTGAATTTTGGGATGGCCTAAACTGCTGCATTACGTACCTACTCGATGGCTAACTATAATATGCATAAGCTGCCTTAAGTTACTGTCAAAAATGAACAAAAAAAAACTCTCAAAAGCATTTGAAAAAAAATAAATAATATCAAAAAATATTTTATTCCGTACGGAAAGTGCGATCTGTTCGGCACCTTGCTTAAGCAAATATCAGTTTCATAAAATTAACCAAAAAATTTTTCTTAAGTTCAATATGGTACGACACTAGGGCTGCCAGATACCAAAAGTCAAATAACTGGACGATGGAAAAAATACACCTGTACCCATGTTCTGTAACTTTAGTGAGAACTTCTTGCATCGAAAAGATGTGAAACCAAATATTTCATCGTTTCTCGAAAAGTCAGAAAAAAGTGTGTCTGTAACTCATGTCGAAAACTATCAAAAAAGATTACGTCGTTACGTTATAAATGTCATAATATTACACTCAAAGCCGATGTGAAATTGCAGACGTTGAGAGCGCCAGTCACACATATCGTTGACGGCAATCAAAATTTACTAAAATTTAAACAATTTTAACGACGGCGTCGAAAAAACAACCGTCGCACAGTGGGTTCGATGACACCGAAAGTGGCGATTAATTCATGGGAGCCGTAATTTAAATTTTTTTGAAATTTTTTTTCAAATCGTTAAATAAACATTTAAAGGCATATTCTAAAAAAAAGATACACAAAAAAAAATTTTTTTTTACGATTTTATAGACATTTTTATTTTTCGGAAAATTATAGTTTGTTTCAGAATTTTCGCCGTAATTTCAAAATGGAAAGTGATTTTTTTAAGAAATGAAAAGTAAACGAAAGCTTATATTGTCTTCTTTCTAAAAAATAAATATATATTTTGCATAAATATGAACATAAGTTTAATTTAAAATCTGAATTTGGGTTTTGAAGGATTTCGAGAATTTTACAACTTTTTTAAAAAAGTAACGAAATAAATTTTTATAATTTTTTTTGTTTATCAATAATTGTCATACACTTAAAAAGAAACCATATTAAACAAACAAAAATTAAAAAAAAAATTTTTTGTCTGTTTGGGAACGTTTTTTCAATTTTGTGGAAAATGGGCTTAATTTACAAATTTTTTTGTATATTTAAAATAGAAAGCTATAAATGATTAAATAAAATTTAAAATTAAAATATATTGAATATATTATTAAAAAGATAAATTGAAAATAATATATACATATATAAATATTTCTACATAATTGATTTAAGCTCCATTTGTCCTAACGACAAAATTTCATGGATTCTAAAATTTGTATAAAATGTTAATAAAAAACCATATTTTAATTTTTTTTATGCATTTTGTTTGTATTTAAGAAAAAAATTGTATATTATGCACTAATTGTTTTAACAATCTGCATCATAATCTTCCTTATCTGTATCATTATGTTCATCCTCACCTTCATCATCATAATCTTCACTGTCATTACTCTCACTTTCATGTATTTCTTGAGAAATAATAGGCGATAGCAAAAGCTGTAGTTCGGAGTTTGATAATTGTTGCTTTTCTTTCCGATTATTTTGTTTATTTATACTAGATATGAATGGATCTGAACTGAGAATAAAAATCTATTTAGAAAATCTATTCATTCGACTTTTCTCGGCTGCATTTGCGAGCAAAGTGTTCCCTATAATTTTTAAAATCCTTATTTCTGGCTTCCTGAGCTTCTTCTGAAAGTTCTCCAATCGGTAAATGGGCTTATTTTATTATTGCGGGACCATGAATTAAAAATTTATGTATTGTAGGAGTCATACAAAACCATGGATATTTTTCAACAAAGTACTTTGCAATGTTATGAGCAAAATTGCGAAAATTCTCTATGTGGATTTCGCGACCACAGGAAATAACAACTAATATTGTGCGCATTTTTTTTATTAAGGCCAAATCAACTTTCGTTATAGGGTCCATACACAATACCATCATGATTGTACAATCAAGTGATTGTGCAATTGAGCTTAAAGCACACAACACACCAGCATGCTGGTACAAAATTAATTTTTTTACCAAAAATTGGGTGGAAAAGCTTGTAATGAATAACAATAAAATTTGTCCTGCTGTTATTATTGCTATTATCCTAAAACGAAAACGAATAAGGAATAAAAAAAACGTGTTTTAATTTAAATTTTTTTTTAAATTTTGTATTTTTTGATGTTTATGCTTTGACGATTTAACATTTATGAGCTAACTTTACAGCACACGATACAATCATGCTGGTACAATTTAAAAAATATCAAACTATTTTTGATAAAGCACCATCAGCTGGTACAATCACAACACAAGCTCATACACGGTCAATCAGCTGGCACAATCACTTGATTGCACATTCATGATGGTGTTGTGTATGGGCCCTATTATTTCGATATTTTTTAAATGCAATTTGTGCGTTAGTTTTTTAGATTTTTTTTTTGCATTTAATATACATACAAATTAGTATTTAAGCTTTAGTTTTGTTCGAACATTAAGTGTTTTCGTGATCATTTCGAGCTCGTGAGTTAATTTTAAATTTAATAAAAGCACGAACGTATGCAAAAATTAGAATTCGGTGTAAATAAAACAGAAATTATTTTTTGTAAGTGAGCGTGAGTCAAAATTGACTCACGCAACCATCTCTGATAGAAACCAAACTCATTTATAGCAATAACTTTAATACCGAAAATAAAGACAAAAGAGAATTAAAAAGAAACAAGTTGATTTGCTGTTTGTTTTTTTCATATTAAGTATTTAGCAACTGGAGTTCTTTCACAAAAATTTTAATAAGTAAAAAAACGCCTCAGCAAAAGTTTGGTGTGGAATATATGTATAAGCTAAAATACTATATTAAAATATCACTTAATAAAATTTCCTGGATCGCAATAAGAAATTTGTTGAAACTCTGTGTATATATCGAAAATACCTCAAATATGGAGCACTTTTTAAAAAAATATTAAAAATATTTGCAAAACATTTATTTAAAAAACATTAATGCAATTATGTAGCCAAATACCTGAAGTTGATGTTTCCATTTTAATAAAATTACTTTTAGAACGCTTAATAAGAATTATCAGCACTCAAAATATCTCAATTTTCAGTTTTAGGCACGGCACGAAAAATTTTGAAAAATTATTTGTCTTTGACAGCTCACAGTCGATAGAGTAATTTACTCAAAACAAAAGTATTTGGCAAATAGTGATGTAGAATTTAATTACCTCTCACCCAGTACCACACACGAATGTGTAGGATAAAGTTCAGCTTTTGAATTAATCCTCACTTTTGGTACATTTCAACCCTCTGTGCGTCGGCTATACCAGATAATGTAAAGTGCGACTTTAATATTTGTTGTTTGCAAATGAGCTTTGAAAAAATTCGTATATTTTATAAAAATGTTAAAAGCTAAATAATTGGACAATGCATTTTGCATTTTTAATAGATTTTTGTGTTAAAATTGTTTCTCGCCCCATTTTTTTTCGTGAGTTTATTTGACAGTTCAAAGCGGGAACTTTTCTCACAAAAATGTTACAGACACACTTTTTCTGTAAATTGGCGAGTAATTTCCTTACGTGCCAGCTATTACTCGCCAAAAAAGGTACAGACACAGTTTAGTAAGAAAAACAGCTGTTTGTTTCAATATATGGCATTTTTGTTTCATTTCACACATTTCAATAGAAAAGATTATCGACGCGAGAGTTACAGAACATGGGCACTGGATTTTAAAAAACTAACTGGCCAATTTGAAAATGCACTTAACTATAAGAAAAAGTCCAATTTTACAAGGAAACGTAACACTTAAAATTCCGACTTATACATATACATATATATTGAGGGATTATTATCAGGGCGAATTCACCACAAGTGGCAGCAAAAAGCCTGCTAACTTTGACAGTTGGAACCAACTTGTTCTGGTTTTATGATGTTTGATTTTGAAATAGTTGACATTTCGAGCCGTAAGCACTAATAAAATCATGTGTTCATAAATTTTTATTTTAACATTTACTTGTAACATGTGTTACAAATTTGTAACCATTTTTAGTAAATGAACACAGCTAATTCAATACAAAAAAAACATCTGCTGTCTGTCGGCAAATTAGAAATTTTTGCCTTAAAATTGTTTCTTACTATAGGTCAAAATGTATTAACAAAGTGACCTCAGTACTACAACAAGTTCATTTATTAGTACATTCTGGTATGTATAGGGTTTTGTTCTATACAAAATAATCAGCCATGTCACAGAGTAAAATTCCGTTCGGAAACGGAATTCATTCCGTATTTTGGTACTTCAGAAAATGACGAAAAATTGTTTCGGAATGAAACCATTTTACTATTACACAGTACAACACATGATTTGCCAACTCAATTCTGTGAACTGTATGTGAAATTAGACCCAAAAAGAAGAATTTCTGCATCATTCGTTTTGTCTTCTTACCTGCGATTTGAAGTTAGTATCGATTTGAAGTTAGTACTATCGTATAGGGGAATTTATCACGTTTTAGGCCCTGTTGTTTGACATAGCTCGACAACCACTAGCCCAATTTAGTTGAAATAAATTAAGAATTACAATTCCCTTAATCTGTTCATATATTGTTTTCCTATACAAGTAACACTTTCGAAGTTAAAAATGAATGTATGAAGGGAAAAAATTATTTTTTGCCTAAAAATTTAAATTTTTTTTTTTTTAAAATACATAAAAAATCCAAAATGGAAAAAAGTTTCAAGTCTAGTTATTTTTTCGCAAAGTCACATAACCTATGAGCAAAATGAGATAAAGATCATAAAAATCGATGCACGCGTTTGTCATTTATTCACAATTAAGTAAATGTATGAATTTCAAAAATTTGCTCGAGATATGCACAACATTATTTGGAGAAAACATTGACACCTTTTTCATGATTCTGAGAATTAAAAAAAAAGGAATAAACAAAAGGTTATTTGATTTTTATGATTGCGGTAATAAATGTACGTGGACAATTAAACGGAAAGTGGACCTTTTTATTATTTGGGTTTTTCCGGTGGCTACCTATATGATTTTTTTACAGAAATTGCACCCACATTTAAGGGTGGTCATTATTTGGAAAGTTTTGCACAGTTTGAAACGTACAAGTGCTGAATCAGGTATATAGCCAGCCGCCCTTAAAATATGCGCCCATTTATAAGTACCTGGCAGTAAAATATTCAAAAATACGTAGTATTTATAGGTGTGCATTGATCGATTTTTGGCATTCAGCCAGTGCCGACGAACGCGAACAGTAAAAGTGATTTTTCTCCAGTTTTTTAAAAGTGAATAACAACAAAACATAAAATATATCAATATGGAAAACAACAAGTGCCCATATTTGGATGAATATTGTTACGTTTGTGGTCATATCGTCCGAAAAATACAGAAAAAAGATCGAACAAATTTGTTTACTGAGCAATTCAAAACCGCGTATTGTAATTAGTTCGATGAAGCAGATTTAAGTGGTGCAAATTTTACGCCGAACACAGTGTGCAACAGTTGTTATACTACCCTTCTAAAATGGATTCACGGAAAAAGTAGAAAGTTATCTTTTATGAAGCCAGTAATTTGGGTGGAAGACACAACTGGACATGATGAATCCAGGTGCTATGCATGCATAAATTTTCGTCCTGGATTAAACAGACAACAATTGAAAACAAAAGTATACATTGCTGCATTTACTGCCACACTTCCAGTGCAACGCCCTGCTGATACCGATGCACCTAAACCTCCGAGTGCGGATACTGTGTCCCTGCTAGCCGAAACCGTTTTCACCAATCCGACCGATTTGGATGATGCTGATTGGATACCCGATATTGAAAATAGTGCACCACAACCGCTACCACAAATCGAAATGGATTACATTGTGGCCAAGCTGGGACTATCACAACACGACTCCGAATGGCTGACATCATTTTTGAAGAGAAGAAAACTCACACAGCAAAATGTCAGCGCAACATCATACCGACAACGCCAAGCTGATTTTCAGAAATTTTATTCCGTTGACGAAGCAAATACGTTCACGTACTGCCATGATATCCCAGGTTTAGTGAAAAAATTGGGAATGGATTATATCGCTGGCGACTGGCGTTTATTCATCGATGGTTCAGTTACTAGTTTGAAGGCTGTGCTGCTGCACAAAAAAAATAAAAAACCATGCATTCCATTGGGATTCAGCACAACTATGAAGGAAACGTATGAAGCATTGGGCGAAATTTTGAAGAAAATCAAATACGATGAACACAAATGGAACATTTGTTGCGATCTGAAGGTGGTCAACATACTACAAGGGATTATAGAAAAGGGCGGATATCCAAAATACTTCTGCTTCCTTTGTAATTGGGATTCACGATACAAAGGAAATCAATATCAATGTAAAGATTGGAAAGGAAGAACTCCCGAGCTCAACAAACAATTAAAATTACGCAATGAACGTATGATAAAGGACCTGGATGATATTTTGTTGCCACCGCTCCACATGAAACTGGGAATAGCTGGGAAATTCGTTGAAGTGGTGGTCAAAAAAGTTAACGGCGCCTTTGACTGTTTGAAATCCATCTTTCCGAAACTCAGTGATGAGAAAATTAAAAACGGTACGTATCGTACTCTGTATTTCAATATTGTCATATCTAAATTTGTTAATTTCTATACATTCGCATTACCAATAATTTTTTCGTTTTTCTTATGTATTTAAAACAGGTATTCTCAATGGACCTAATATTCGGAAATTGATTAAAAGTGATTCTTTCACACATTTGCTTTCAGAGCATCACGACCACCAACATGCATGGAACGCATTAAAAGAAGTAATAGAAGGCGTTCTAGGAAAGAACCGTGTCCAGCGAGAAGAGATACAGCAACGAGTGGACAGGTTGCAGTTTTATTTCGAAAAAATCGGTGCATCCATGACGCTGAAATTGTATTTCTTGCACCACCACCTCGATACTTTTTTGGCACAATCACCTCAGGAATCAGACGAACAAGGAGAGAGGTTCCACCAGGTGACCATGCCATTTGAAAAGCGGGTCAAAAGCAAAAAATTGGATGCATTGCTTGCGGAGGTTTGTTGGTGGAGTTCCACAATTATGCAGTTTGAAGAAAGCACCGAAGATGAAGACATTGAAATTGGTGGACACAGTGAAAGAAACACGCCCTTGAATAGTATGTGTATCTCGGATGACGATACAGACTCAGACCATGAATATGAACAACCTACGAAGAAAACAAGATCATCAGAACCACAAGCGTCAACTTCTACAAGGATGGATATTGCCAATAATTGAAAAAATGTTCTAAATTTTGTTTTTATGCATATTATAATTGCGTATTAATTGCATATTATTTTATTTTCATTAAGTTTTTATAAATAAAGTTTTTTTTTTGCATGATAATTTTTTAATTTATATTTCTATTTTTATTTTAAGGGTGGTGGCTATAACTGATTTTTGAAATTCATATCTTTGTCTCATTTTGCTCATAGGTTATGTGACTTTGCGAAAAAATAACTAGACTTGAAACTTTTTTCCATTTTGGATTTTTTATGTATTTTTAAAAAAAAAAATTTAATTTTTAGGCAAAAAATAATTTTTTCCCTTCATACATTCATTTTTAACTTCGAAAGTGTTACTTGTATAGGAAAACAATATATGAACAGATTAAGGGAATTGTAATTCTTAATTTTTTAAAATTTATTTCAACTAAATTGGGCTAGTGGTTGTCGAGCTATGTCAAACAACAGGGCCTAAAACGTGATAAATTCCCCTATACGATAGTACTAACTTCAAATCGATACTAACTTCAAATCGCAGGTAAGAAGACAAAACGAATGATGCAGAAATTCTTCTTTTTGGGTCTTATTTCACATACAGTTCACAGAATTGAGTTGGCAATCAATTAACTGAAAAATGTTGTACTGTGTTATGCCTGTAGTTGAAAGATTTGTTTAAAAAAGCTTACTTGTATTTGTATTTATTAATTAGATTTTCTAACACAACAAGACACAATAGCTTATAAATTATAGTATTAGAATCAGACACGTTAAGTTAAACAAATTTAGTGAATATTTAAAAATAAAACTGCAAAAACAGTGCATATAAGTTTTAGCTACAGAATTAAAAGATAAAAAATAATCAAATAAAATAATATCATAAAAAAAAAAAAAAAAAAATAAAATAAATAAAATAATTTTGCGTTAGAATTTATTTATTTATTTATTTATTTATTTATTTCATTCAATTATGCAATATCAAGCCTTAGAGGCCAAAATAACAATATTACATGTTCATATATCCTGAGAAATTAACAACAAATTATATATTTGTACACTAATAACCTAATAATAATAATAATAAAAAATAATAAAAAATAATAAAGCTATTATCAAAAACAACATATAATAGTAATGGTTAATGGCTCCCCAGCCGCAATAAAAAAATAAAGAAAAAAAAAAGAAATGAAAAATATCCTAAAAAAGGTCCAGACAGTAACAAACTAAGAGGGAAATAGCACACCCAAATAAGGTAAAATGGAAAAACAATTTACAAAGTGCTAAAATGTATTAAGTTGAGATATAGAAAATTATAAAAAAGTAGAATTAGCGAAGAATTCCAGTAGTTTTAAACGAAATACATTATTTGAATGCGAAAATATCCGTAATGAATATGGTAAAAAATTCCAAACCCTAGCAATCCTAACTATAAAAGACCTACTAAAAAAAGAAGAGGAAATTCTGGGAATCATAATCTGGGGGTTTCTAACAGATCTTGTAAATACAAACGAACTAGACAGGTCAATGGGTCTGCGATGTCGAATTACTGCATAGAACAAAATACCTAATCGATATTTCACATAATTTTCAAACGTACACCCAAGAAAACGCCGGACCGAAATAGATATATGCTCACGACGCTTAATGTTGTAGACAAACCTTACAATACTATTAACTATACGCTTAACTCTGTTTAAGCGAGTGGAACATGTACCAGAATAAACTTCGAGACCATATAATACCGAAGACATCAACATTGCATGAGCCATATTATACCTAACACGTAATGGGAAATACAAATTAGATGAATACATTTTACGAAGAATACCAAATATTTTCCCATTAAGGAGATTAATATGGGGGTCAAAGGAAAGTTGATTATCTAAAAGCACACCAAGACATTTAATATGATCGACTAACTGTATCCGCACATTGTCCAGAACAATATCCAAGCTAGGGAAAAACTGATTTCTATACCCAAACATGATGCCCTTGGACTTATAAGGGTTAAGAGCTAAGGAGTTAAGTGAAGTCCAATCATGAATTTGATTAAGGCAATAGTTAATATTGCATTGCAAAACATCATGTGCATTCAAATTACTATTAAAGAGAAGAAAAATGTCATCCGCATAAATAAATAGCTCACATAATGATAAATTAATGTATGAAGAAAGGTCATTCATATATAGTATAAACAATAGTGGACCCATAACAGAGCCCTGAGGAATACCGGAAAATAACGGACTAACGGACGAAACCAAGCTATTATATTCAACAAATTGCGACCTCCCAACAAGATATGAGAATATAAGTTTACAGGCGGATTTTGAAAAATTAAATTCATTTCTAAGTTTCATTATTAAAGTATGATAAGAAACTGAACCAAAAGCATTGGAAAGATCAAGGGAAATTAGGGTGGTAAATTTATTCTCATTTAAGTGTTTACGAATTCTATCAGTAAGGGATAGAAGCATCGAAGTAGAATTATAACCTCTACGAAATGCATACTGTCCTTTGTACAAACGAGATGATATCGAATCAAGCATTTGATCTCTCATAATATGTTCCAAAACTTTCGACAATGTTGGAAGTATAGAGATAGGCCTTAAATCACCTGGTTCATTAATTACTTTAGATTTCGGCAAAGGGATCACTTTAGCAGTTTTCCAAGAAGAAGGAAAACTAGATGTTGTTAAGATAGCATTAAAAAGATCCAGTATTAAGTTTGATACCACAGGATAAACCAACTTAATCAGACGTATTCCAATATTATCAACACCAACAGAATTCGATTTAACTCTAAGTAACGCATCTGCAACTTCCGGTTCCGAGACACAGTGAAAAGAAAAATAGTTAGGAAAATCAATGGTGTCAAAACTAATATCATCCGAAAAAATTAAATTGTCAATAGCATTTTCAGCATTTCCAGTAAAGAATGCATTCAAAATATCAACGTCACCCTCATAGACATTGGATAGATCATCCAAGCAGCCATTAGATTTTAAGACTTTCCAGATATACCTGGTATCTTTGTTATAAAAAATTTTAAAGAAATATCTCCTTTTAGCATTTCTGATAACAGTTTTTGATCTATTTCTGTATTTGCAAAATATTTTCCAATTAGTTACTGAACGATGACAACGATAAGAACGATAAGCAAGCTGACTAAGTGATTTCGCATATAAAATTTCCCTAGAATTCATCCACATAGACCTCTCATTAGAGACATTTCTTCTAACTAAGGGAACCAAAGTAAGAATTGAATCAAAAAAAGAAGATAAACAAAAGCACTTATCATCAACATCACCCAAATAAAATCGAGGAAAATCGAAAGTAGACAACGAAAGATAAACATCCTCTAAACTCAACGAATTAAAATTGCGGTATTCTATAAACTCTAAATTTTTGTTAATATTTATATTAAAGGAAGCAAACAATAAGGCGTGATGAGAAATCAACGGGCATTGAAACTGACTAGAGGAACAAACCATAGAACTATTACTAACAAGCCAAAAATCAATTAGCGATTCAGAGCAGTGGGCTATATCAAAATGTGAAGGTTTAGAGTTATGAAAAATAGACAAATTATTCCTTTGGCATATAGTACGGGCATTAAAAGATTTTGAACTATCAAACAAGTTATAGTTAAAATCTCCAACTACAATAATATTGGAATATTTCAAAAAAAGTTCATTATGGAAATTTTCAAACGAAACAAAGTTGCCATGAGGTAGGTAGACAACTCCAACTAAGGTTGTAGTACCTTCAGAGCACAACTCAATAAAAAGTGATTCACATACACCTAAATCAGAAATCTTAAAAACAGACTTGTATTTAAGCCCAGTAGAAACATAAAGGCCAACACCACCACCTCTCGAGTTTAAACGATCATTACGAATAAAATTATATCCAGATATCTCTACTGCTCGATTAGATATATATGGTTTAAGCCAAGATTCAGAGATCGCAAATATATCAAAAAACGACCCAACTAAAATAGACCTTAACTCATCAAGCTTAGAGAAATTACTAGAAGGTTTGATGCTCTGACAATTTAAGTGCCCAACATTCAGCTTAAGCCCATTAGGACACAAGGCAGTATTAACCTCATAGGAGCTACTGAACATAGGACCAATATTAGGATTAAGAGAAGTCATAATTATAAAACATTATTAAGACGGGGAACCAATAACAAAAAACTATTAAATACTCGTTAAAAAACATTCGATTTTCATTCATATTCAAAAAAAAAAAATTTCTCATACTAACAGCTGATCAATAAAATAAAATCAAAAGCGAATACCAAGAAGTACCCAAAAGTATAACTAAATTTAACAAAATTATAAGGTTAATAAATTCAATTGTAACAGGTAAAGGTAAAATTGTTTATACAAAGGTAACAAAATACACAAATAAAAGAGATCAAAGAAAATAATAATAACGATAATCATGACAGAAATAATTGTAGTAGATAACTAATTATCTGATTTATTAACAGCACCAAATGAATCTACATTCACAATGATAGCAACAATTCCGTTCATAATGCTAATACCACAACAACAATTTATATAAGATTGTGAAAAACACTTATGCAAAGTTATATAAAGTATTGAAAAGTATATTGTTAAAAAATAGCCATAAATGCTTCATATTATTATAGGCAAATTTGCAAATATTTACCAGCTAGAAATTGTGTGTAAAAGTAAAGAAAACTGTTACTTAATTGGACAACAAGTACAAATATTTCTGTCATAATGAATACGTTTATAAAAAAATAAACTAAAAACTATTGAACAGAAGTATTATCCAGAAATGAGGCACATTCAGAAAAATTACAAGTCATTATCCTCCCATCACTCATAGTTAATGAGGCTTTAACTTTATCCGCGTTCAAAACTTTATATTTGGTAATAACTTTCTTCTGCAAGAGTTTTCTACACAAAGTGTGCAATCTTCCAGCCGCTGGTGAATAGTGGTCATTAAGGTAAAGGCGTGAATTAATGTCACCGCCAATTACATCAGATAATTTTAACGATCTGGACTTAAAATATTCTCTCATGAGATTATCCCGTAAAAACACATTATTAAATTTGTACAGCACAGATTTACGATTATTGAAATAACAAGCATAATTAATATCATGCGTCGAAATATCCAAGTTATATATTTTACCAATGTCTCTAATAATTACCATAAAGTCACTCAGACCATCTGGCAGCCCATTAACGACAATATCGGCTCTATTCAATCTCTTGTGGAGCATATTGTTTTCATCTTCAAGATCAGCAATTTTTTTCGTAGTGGAGGCATCAATATGATTAATAAGTTTATTACAGTCAATAATCTCAGATTTCATTTCCTTAAAACAAGCAGCCATCTCCGATTTAAAACTGGCAACAGTATCAGACAATACTTTAGAGATTGAAAGGTGATCACTTACGGATTTCTCAATGAAAGAATCAAGCTTGGAATTGAGTGCACCCATCTCTTTACGAAAAATATTCAAGCCGGTAGCATTTGAACTGCAGGGTTTGCACGAATAGTTCAACTGCCTGCAATCCTTAAGAAGAACAAGGGCTTTGTCATTCAGACCAGCACAAGGAACATGGTGCCACTGCTCACAGCCTTTGCATTGAACACTAGGTTGGGTTCTACTAATGTTTTCATGGCAACTACCACAACTATATCCCTTATTGGAAGGCATATTCATCAAAAGAATTTTTAGTTAAAATATTAGCAGTAAAGCCAAAATGGCGACAAGCAAACCACACACAAAAGCAGCAGCAACAACAGGAACAGATTTCTTCACTTAAAAAGTAATGACAGTATTATTTGTTTGTTTGTAATACTTTATTTTATACAATTTTCTATATTCAATTCTTAATAATTATTAATTTGAATTTAGGGTATTAAACAATATTTAAAGTTGAAATAAATTTTATTAAAAAGATCAGCCACTAAAAAAACACAACTACTCAGGCATAGCGTTGCCAGATAAACAAACAAGTATTACGAAAAATATTCTAATAGTAATTTTCTAAACCTTATTGCGTTGCTAGTGGTTTGCAAATTATTTGGAAGTTGATGGTTAATATAAAGAATTGACATTCAGAAGCATGGTCCCTTTACCTTTTCCTCTGCACGATCTTGTAAACCGTAAACGTTTGTAAAGGTAATCTGGCTCCTTTGTCATAATAATTTTGTAAAGAAAAATAAGGTTTTTAAATTGTAAATAGTTTGGAAAAGATATACTGAAAATACGACAGGAACATTGCGATACATTATCGAACCTTTTTAACGAGAATATATAGCGGATGATGTTGTTGTACGTTACGGTAAGTTTTCTCATGTCCTTTGTGTTACAACCAGTAAAAATTTCAGACGAATATAAAAGTGTAGGCAAGAGATAAGTTTTTGCTAGTAATATCCTTATTTTCAAAGGCGTACAGTGCTGAGTGTCCCAAAACTGTTGTTCTCCTGATTTAAGCCAATTTTTTTGTAAATAAACTAGTAAAAGCCTACCTTCTTGATAGTAAAGCTACTTTGCGACAAATTTGAAAACAACAGAATTAAAAATGTCATGGTTTCTATGCCGAAGGTATTTGCAGGAACTGCGTAAATGAATAGGAGCATTGCTTTTTTAAGCGGCCCATACACTTGCAATATTATTTTATATGATATCCGCCATATTATTTCCATTTTGTCCTATATTATGCAATAAGTCGCACAATAGTTTCATTCATTCAATAAAAAGATGAACATAACCTATAGGAATAGCATAAACAGCATTGTACATTCTTTTGATTGTTGCCAATATATTGTGTCACCTTCGAATATCACATACACATTGTACAATGCTTAAAATTAAATAATTTTATTGCAAGTGTATGAGGCGCTTTAAAACCGCGTAGACGAGTTTCTATTGTATAAAAGAGTATACAACTAGTGTTGGACAAAATACATGGTTTGCGGTATTTAAAATACAAAATACTTGCTGGTCATGTATTTAAAATACAAAATACTTTCAGTTTATGTATTTAAAATACAAAATAATAACACATCTGTATGTTTTAAAATACAAAATACTTTCATTTATTGTACGTATTTCAAATACAAAATACTTCCACGTCTTGTAAATGTATGTAGGTATTTAAAATACGAAATACACCGTTTGATTCAAGCCAAAAAATACATTAGATAAAACTAATTAACAAAACAATTGTTTCCTTTCATAAATATCAGGTTTTTGAATGTAGCATCAGACAAACAGTTTCTTGTTGGAGAATTAATAAAACCTGCTGAAAATAATCTTTCTACAGGTCCTAATGAGCACAACTGTATTAAATTCTATGAAAACTGTATTAAATTCTATGAATATTTTTTTATATTTGGATAGCTGTCAAGAGTGATAATGTATTTGCTCTTATCACTGAGTAAACTGACAAACTCCGACTCCAAATTTGATATCCTAGATTCACCATCAACCCTATAAAGATAAAGATTTTAGAAAAACTAAAGATATTAAACCAAATAAAACTGTTAAACGTATAAGACTTATAGCAACAGTTTTACTTGTAACAATATCAAAGCTTTAACAAAACACATCAACAATAAAAAAGTGGGTTTATCTCATCTTACATTGAAAATTGTAATGCTGTGTTCATTGATTTGTCACAACTGTATATTTTAATTCAAAATATAAGCAGTAGCTTACAGCAGTTATATCGTTGGCTTAATATGCAAACCTGCTAACTCACTTTCAGCACATTTTACAGGAGAGAAAAAAAAACTTTTTATTTTTCCAATTTGAAGCTTGATTGAAAATTAAAATTACAGTCAGTTTTACACACTTCAAGACTTAAATAGAAGAAAAACGAGGCGTATTCTCTACCACACGGCATCAACCTCTCAATTTACATAAAACGTGGATTTAGAAGGTTTGCATATTAATCCGACTTATAAAAATATTACAGTAACTGATTTTGGGTTATTAAATTCGTTTTCCGTAGTGTTAAAATTGAATAAAAATATAGTTATTTTACGAATAATTTTATTTTTTAACATTTATGTTTGTTATTCAAAAAACAAACTACAAAAAAATAATGTTTATTAGTATTTATTTTGTTATGTAGTTTGATTTTTGTCGGTTAAATTGAATTTTTTAAAAGTAAAAACTATTCAATTTTAATAAATAGCTAATTTAAAAATGAATGTAAAAATCATTTGTTTTAAATGAAATGTAAATGATCCGTTTTTTAAATGAATTTTAAGTTGTTTAAAATGAATTTTCGTTTGAATTTAACTACATAATATTTTGAGTGTATTTATACAAAAATAAACTGAGATAATTTTATTAGTTATTTCAATAGTTAAAGGAGATCTTATAAAATAATCTTTAAAAAAAGTTATTTATTTTAAATGTTTAGGATTAAAGCGACTCTTTTCTTTCGTTTAACAAAATTTGACTTGGAAAATATTATTTCACTTATCGTAGATGAATGTCTAATTTCTCAGTCCTTTTCCAGGATTTCTCTAAACATATAAAATACTCCATTATGCCATTAAAGTTGTTTTAAATTTTTAACACTTCTAATTGTTTCGGTTAATTCTGTTAAAAGACTGATATGGGAAGAAACAAATAACTAAACACATCCCAAAAAAGTACGTAAAACAAAAAAAGGTGTTGGCAATCAAATATTTAACCCATTTTTCGCCACATTCATGTTGATTGATGATGAAGATAAAAAAACATTGAAATATATTGTAATTTTAGTCATCGGTCGACGGAAAATAGGAGATAACTGAACACCTTCTTTGTTTGTATTAAAAAATATTTTCTAAACAAATACATTTTGTATATGAGACGAAACAAATAATTAAAAACACAAAAAAAAATATGTTATAATACTACAAAATATTGAAAATTTTGTTTCTTCGGTTAATCGGTTAATCGACTGAAATTAACCGGTTTAATCGTTAATCGAAAAAAGCCAATTTGAAATTAACCGGTCAGTTAATCGGGTAGTAATTAATCGGTTAACCGGTTGACGGTTAACCGAATGAATACCCTAATAGATAGATTAACATATCGCTCATTTGCTGCAAAACCGGCATAACTCAAAAAAATCCATTTCGAGATAAACGCATTTAAAGTTTTTGATTTGCTCTAACTACTGAGAAAAAAAGAAGACACATTCTCTTCATTCTGGTATAGTATAAAAGATATAAAGATGAATTTAATACACAATATAAAGAAAAACAAAGCGAACAATTCTGCATCTCTAACTCTAAAATTTAATTTTTTGAGTTATGCCGGTCTTGCAGCAAATGAGCGATATGTTCGCGCAACTCAAAAACGCTTTAGCTTATTGAAAAACTAAAAAAAACCGAAATTACGCAATAAAATTTACTTTAAGAAAGGTAAAACGTTTTTCTTATATGCGCAGTCGTTTTAGAAACATAATTTTTTTTCTGGAAAAAAAAATAATTTTTTTTATTAAAATTTCGGAAATTTTGTTTTTAAATATTCATAAAAAATTGAAAAATGCAGCTATGCTTCTAATTTTGTGCAGGCATATAAAAAACAACATTGCAAACAAAACAAGCTATAAATGATTAAAATCTGTAAACAACTTTTGATTTTATGTATTCACAAAAGATGTGGCGGTTTAATAAAATTCTTAAATTAATTAAAATTTTTCGTCTTTTGTGAATACATAAAATCAAAAGTTGTTAACAGATTTTAAAATCACTGATGCGGTATTTATCCATGCTTGCTAACATTCGATCACCAACAAAATGGATTTTTCCGCGAGATCACTGGATTCCTTGATGTTGGTCCTTCCGAAAATCAACTTCCGGAGCTGAATTGTCCATTTCTAAGCCTTCGTGTACAATACTTTCTGAGGTATCTGTATCAGACGCAACTTCATCTTTGAACAAAAGTAATAATTAAAAATAACAATAAAAAAAAAGACATTATATTGACCAATATCTAGAACTTTTTGTAACTCTTCTTGATATTTTCGCTTGCGCTTTTCTGCTTCTTCCAGTATATTCGCTTCGCAGTCTTGTTTTCGTGACAACTTTAAATTTTGGCCTGACATTGCAACAGAAGGAAATCTTTGTCCTCTTCAATAGTCATCGTTTGAAATGCATCCGCAGCTGCGATATCAAATATATTATTTTCGATCTTTTTACAGAATTCTTTCTCTTCGTTTCTAAATTTTTCATATTTGCCAAATCTGTTCTTGGACAAATTTTTCCATTCGGCATAAAGACAGTTAAATTTTTTCTTGCAGTTGATTTCGATCACTGTTCGAATATTTGCTTTTTGCGAAAATTCAAGAGTATAATGTTTTGTAATTTTTATGCTTTCCTTCACAGGTAGCTTTTGCACTCGGGTTTTATAAATAAATATATTCACTTTCTCATTTTCCCACCAAAAATATATCATTATCGTATCGTAATTTCTTAGATGAGCTTGGCATTAAAACTGTTTATTGTATTATGTTATTTAATTTGTCTTTACTTATTATCAGGGCAAGGGACTTCATGCAAATGCATGTTTGTTGTCGGTACTCTGAGACCCACCTAAAGTTAATATCTTTGCGAATCACAATATTTCCAGTAAAATGGCATCAATTTGTTAGTGCATATTTTTGCATATTTTGCTTTAAATGCATGTTTTTGCATATTTTGATATAAATGCATATTTTTCGTCATATTTTGTTATAAATTCACATTTTTCGTCATATTTTATAATATTTATAAAAAAAATTGCTCTTTTCTTAGTTTTTTGTTTAGAAATATCTTTCTGTTCAAGGCGAATTCATTATAAGGTGTAGTCAGTGAATCAGCTGGTTATAGTTGTTTCAGCCCTGAAGATGTCAAACAGTCAAAATAGTATGGGAAAATCTGCTTACTTCGACATTTTCAAGGAGCAAAAACAATATGTTGGTGTTTGGTACTGAATTACCTACATTTTGTTATAAATTCACCTTGTTTCTTTTACTTTTAAAAAGTAGCACATACAAAAATTATACAATTTGTATAATTGTGCACATAATTGTAGAAGTAATAATAAAACAGTTTTTGACATTTCATTTTGTTCGCGGTTTTTTTTACTTGAAGAAACGGCAAATAAAAATAATGTTCGGCGAAGAAAAAATAGAACTCAACATAATATTTTTGATTTACGGTGTAAGAAGTATGACCTAAACTCCAAAAAGTATTAATAAAAAAAATTGTTTCTAAGGAAAAAAATGCCAAAAGAAAAAATATCAAAAAATAATCTTTTAAATAAGTGTGTTTTTGAGTCTTCAAAATAGAGGGGAAAGTACTTTTTTGCAAAGTTTACAAAAAGGTGTTTCATTTAAAAATTTCAAGTAAATCAGCACCTTCAAAGCCAGAAACACAAAGATTTATGATTTATGAAAACGTTTCGCAAACTTTAATTTCAAGAAAATCAACTTTTCGGGATAATACTAGCAAATTTAGTTTTGAATTGTATAATGCTCTGGTGTCTGCAGATATACCTCTATATTAGCTAATCAACCAAAATTATAGAATTTTTTAAACAAATATAACAATGAAACCATTCCTACGGAAACAACCCTTATAAAAACTTATATCGCCAAGTTGTACACTATACAACTATGTGACATTGTTGAAAGAATTAAGTGACATAATTTGTGGCTGTCTATTGACGAAGCAATGGACACTGAAGGACGTTTCGTTGTCTACGTAATTGGGATCTTGAATGCAGAAGAAGATCTTGAATGCAGAAGAAGAACAGAGTAAACACAAATTTTTTTTTAAATATTGTAAAGTTTGAAAAGGTGGATCATGCTTCAATAGCTCGAACTTTCAAAGATTCAATTTCTCTTTTAGAATCCTTTAATAAAAACAAAATTTTGCTCTACTTGACCTTTTTTTAAGATATCTTACTCAAAAATGTTACATGTCACATGCTAAGCTCATGCCATGCATGAAAGATTTTAAAGTCTCCTTTGCGTTTCAAGATGGGGTACCTGGTTGCAGGCAGTTGAGTATTATGCCAAAAATTTTGAAGAATTTAAAGATGTGGTAAATAATTTTAACGAAAATAATGCAGTCGCGATAAAAAAGTGAACAATATTTTAAATGTACCTAATATAAAGGCTCAATTAGAATTTATACACTTAAACAATGGGTTTCTAGTCGAGACAATATCCGAACTTCAATGGTTTAAATCATTAAAATAAGAAAAGTAGAAGGTCAAATCGGCGAAAAAATAAAAGCCAAAATTTATGCAGTTTTAAAAAAGAATGCCGGATTTAAAAAAGTTAAAGAAATTGGTAATATTTTTAATTTACCTTTCAGTAAAGAAAAAATTGTAGACAATGAATATTCTACAAAGGAGTTGACCACTTTTAAATATCCACCTATTACATCCGTTGATGTCGAACGAACACTTTCAATGCTTAAAACTGTTTTAAGTTAAGACCAAATAGAATGAGTTTAACATTTGATAACTTAAAAAAAAACTTATTTATTTATATATGTAAATATATCTTTATCTACTACTACTTTTTAAACTATGTTTTAAGTTTTTAAAACTGAATGAAATGTATTTGTTTTTTTTTTTTGTTAAATATGGTTAAATAAATATATTTTTAATGCATATTTCTTACTTTTATTTTTGCATATTTTACGATTTTTAGTGCATGTTTTATGCGCATATTTTGCGATTTTAAGTGCATGAACTTCCTTGCCCTTATTATTTATCTTCTAGATGGTGACGTGACGACAGAAGAAACTCTTGATAGTAACACAACAATAGAATTAAGCGAAACAATTAGAAGTGCAAAGCATTTAAAAAATTAAAACTGGACTTTAATGGCATAATAATTAAAGGAAAATGACTGAGAAATTAGATAATCCGTATTATGGCTTGCTTTCGATTTCTTCAACATCTTCGAAAAGTGAAAGAATTTGTTCCAAGTTAAGTTTTATCAAAACTAAAGAAAAGAATCGCTTCAATCCTAAACATTTTAACCAATTTATTTTTCTAAAACACTATTTTATAAGATCTCCTTAGCCTATAATAATAAAAAAATTAATAAAAATATCTCACAGTTTATTTTTTAATAAATACATAATATGTATTAATTTAAAAATATGTATTGCATAAATAGTTATTAATTATTTTTTTGTTTGCTCGGTTTAGTTCAAGATTTGTTATGTTATTTTTTTTACTAATAAAGTCCAAATAATAAATAATTTTTAATTTTTTATTTATTGAAATTACTTAATTACGATAAAAACTTTATTAACCGGTTAACCGATCAACAACAAAATTAACCGGTTTTTAACCGATTAAACCGAAACCTCGATTAATTAATCGAGCGATTAGCCGATTAAAGCAAAAGCCCGATTAAATGAATACCCTACTAATAGCACACAATTTTTTGAAAGGGTGATCAATTGGTAATATAATTAAACTTTGGGCTCAACCCGGAGGTACTCGGAACTAAAAAAAAAAAAATTAAAATATGCATAATTATTTTTATCCCCAACCTCATATTTTTCAGTGCGAAAACTTTTGGTTTTAACATTTTTTAATTTTTCCATATAACGCTATGGCCAGTCTAATATGAATGTTACCCTCCTAACATTACTCTGTTTTTGTGACTGCCCATTGTTTCCAAACAGGGTAAAATCTCGAAAATTCGTTTGTAAATACTATGGAGTTTGGGCTTAACCGATTATAAGTTGAGGATTGTTTTTATTAAATGAAACTGGTTTTAAATTGTTGAATATTTTGTTTTTAAATTAGCAATTTACGAATTTTTTTTGGGGCATGTTTTAAAAATTTTCCGGGCATATTTTCAAGTTTTAAATGCATATTTAATGCGCATAAATCTTGTTTTTTAGAGCATATTTCTGGTTTCCCTGGCAATATGTATGTACATATGAACGTACCATTTATTTGGTTTTGTTTTGGTTTTCTGTGTATATTCTTTTAAAAAATTAAAAACTTTTGGCTTGAACTCATTTAATGAAACCATAGAATCCCGGGAATTTCAACTCATTTTATTGACATGCCTGATTGACAGATGATTATGATTTTATACATATATTCAAAATCACATTTGTAATGGGTCCGATTTAGACATTTTAAAATTCAAATTCAACTGAACGTTTAATGTTATTCTCTATTATATTTTGTAGCTTAAAAACTTATTAACTAAACGCAATTCTTACTTAAATACACATTTATAAATTTTATTGTCTAATGAAAAACTAATATTGTTTTGTACTGTCATAGAAATTTATTTAATTGGTTTTACTATGATTCTACACTGATTGGGAAGGTTTGAATGTGTAAACTGTTATTTCGTTTAAAAAGATTATTAAAAGTGATTAAGTGAATTTTTTATAGTTATTAACAAAACTAATGAGTACAGATTGGAGTAGATTTTATTAAAAATATGAATATGGATTTTTTTATAACCGTGCAATTAATAAAGGTTATTATTCTAGAAATACAATCAAAAGGTTTGTAGTGCTCATTTATTTAAACAAACAAATATTTTAATTAGTTACTTACATTTTTTAAAGATATTTGAAAAACAATAAACTAAATTTTTCATATTTTTGTTTTGAGTGCATATTATTTATTTTTTAGTGAATATGTTAAAGTGATTTCTAAAGGCCCAGTATCGAACCCAGCTCTAATACAAATGCCTAACCAGAAAAAAATTGCACTATGTTTTGATATTGGAAGCTGATAACCGCTATAACTATGTGCATATGTATTAACGGAATAATGTTTTGACCAGAACAGACCTTGAATGTTGAGGAATGGTACCTAATATTAAAGTAAAATGAGTGTGGTGAATGTACGATGAGATAAAGAGGCATGTCTAATAAACACGTTTGTTTTGTTTGTAGGCGATCGGGGTGGAGAAGAAAGAGGGGTTGCCAAACAGACATGAAATGAGTTTACATGTTTGTTTATATGAATTTCCATGTTTTTAATTTGTATGTATATGAATATTAGACTTTTATAGATGAAAAAAGACATGTTTGGAAAGACATCGTGAAAAGACAATAGGTTTTTGGAAGCATGTTCAAAAGAGAATGTCAAAAGCAGACATGTCTGAAAAGACTCCGTGTAAACTCCCTCTAACTCACTGTTTATTGTTGATGTTTTTGTTTAAACTTTGATATTGTACAAGTATAACCGTTGCTTATAATTCTTATACGTTTAACAGTTTTGTTTGGTTTTTTATCTTTAGTTTTTCTAAAATCTTTGGATGAAGATTCCTGACGATCTGGCCTAAGCAACCAGTGAAATGCGCATAGGAATAGCTTATCGCATCAACAATAAATTTCAGTGATTTCATCAATAATAAAAATTGGGAATTAAGCACGAATAACAAAATCTTTTTAAATTCAAATTTTGTATTCCCAAAAATTATTTTGATAGTAAAATGTAATATAATTTCACGTAGGATCAATGGAGCGTTGCCAAAAGAAGAAAAACTCCCAATTGTAGGTTGTTAATTTTATGTCCTGCAAAAATTTTATTTTTTTTTCTTTCAAAAAAAATCTATAAAAAAAATTAAGCTTCAAAATTATTATTATAAACTTTTTTCAATTGCTAAATTTTTGTAATAAAAATCTGGCAACACTGGTTGATGTTTAAATTACCTTACCCTGCGGCCACACGTTCAAGTTGTTCTTGATAGTCTTTTACATATACTGCTTGTCAAAATTTACATAAATTGAAAGCTGTGACGTAGGCTGCACTCAATTTGTAAGCAATTTACTTCCAAGATGTCAACAACAACAGAGACAAACTTGTACTCAGCTGTTAAATTGAAAGTAAATTGCCAAACAAATGGAAAGGTGAAATTGAAAGCCATCTCGTGGTCAATTTAAAAAGTGTTAGTGTGTTAGTAAAAAACTGAGAGTGTATTGCAAATTGAAAGGAATTGAAAGGCAATACTTGATCGTGTGGCCACCAAGTTATTAATTTAATATATTTGTCTCTGTTGTTGTTGACATCTTGGAAGTAAATTGCTTACAAATTGAGTGCAGCCTACGTCACAGCTTTCAATTTATGTAAATTTTGACAAGCAGTATATGTAAAAGACTATCAAGAACAACTTGAACGTGTGGCCGCAGGGTAAGCAACCTTTCACACTCGGCAAGTTACTTGCCGACAACAACAAAGTCTATACAAATTTTTTTGAAATTTGTTTTTTCCTTACAGACTTTGTTGTTGTCGGCAAGTAACTTGCGCAAGTAACTTACCGAGTGTGAAAGGGGGCTAAGTTCACTAACGGTCTCAAAAACTGATCTCACTATAATTTTATATGCACAACGTGTAATTTGCTGTTCATGTTTATGGCCGGCTGTGGATATATTTATCTAAAATCAATGCAAAAATTTACTAATTGAACAATAAATAAAGAAGAAACAAAATTCGCCAAAATCGAAAACCGCAATCAAATCGGTAATATTGGAATTAGAACATTCTGGACAAAATTTATATTATCGATAAAAAAATTATTGATTACACTATGTGACAGTTTTTTTACCAAATGTATTTGACAACTTATGTAAAATTACCCGCTGAATCCGAATATGAAGTCAGAATTGTCAAAAGAAGGACAGTTTTTGAGATTTTCCAAAATAACCGTTATTTGTGTTTTTAAAAAAGAGATGTGACTGAAATGCAAATATCTTAAACAATATTAAACTGATTATGTAGTATATCTTTTTCTTAATGAAAGATAATAAAATTACTAAAATAACAATAGATTGCTAATGAAGATTGGTCAAGAAATGGCAGAGTTACAGCGGACAAAAGCGGACTTTTATGAAAATTTTATGATTTTTAGCAATTTTGTTCTTTTCAAATTGTAACGTTTTATTGCTTGGGGCATTAGTATATTTCAATACGAATATTTTGCGCCCAACAAGACCTAGATTGGTGCAAAATTTAGTGAATTAACCCACATAGTACTTAATTTAACAGTTTTAGGCTTTTTTTAAATATTTTTTTTGACTAAACATTTCGATATGTGTATTTACTTGGTGTGTTTTTTGTCATTTGGTAAAAATTGAAAAGTGGTATATTACAAATATTCTTCTCTCACTTAGTCATTTTTGTACCGATTTGGATCCAGTTGGCCACAAAATGTGCATATTGAAATAAGCTGACGTCGTAACTGAAAAAAACTTAAAGAAACTTTATTGTTTGGTTAAAAAAAAAATAAGTTGAAAAGAACAAAATTGCAAAAAATCATTAAAATGTTTGTGAAATATGAACTTTGGTCCAATGTAACTTAGTCATTTCTTTACCAATTTTTGCGAACGACCTGTTGTTGTTTTAGTCATTTCATAATCTTTGAATAAGGAAAAAGGAATACAAAATCCGTCAAATATTTTCGAAGATACTTTTATTAAAGTGACATCATCTTTTTAAAAACCGCCAATAACGGTTATTTTTGAATATCTTGAAAACTGTTCTACTTGACCATTCTGACTTCACATTTGGTTTTAGCGGACAATTTTACATAAAGATAAGGGTCAGATTTATTTGGTCACGATTTGTTGAAAATTTGTGACACAGTGTTATTTATGTATTCTACTTTTATAAAACTGATTGATAAGTTAGATAGAAAAGATCGGTATAACATTCGCTTTATTTTTAGAAGTATTAAATTTATTAAAATTGTCTAATGTACTCTTATTCACATGATTTATATTTATTTGTTAATTGAAAACATACAGCAATTTTGTAAATATAAATATTAAATGCGGAGAAAATTATTAGTTTTAGTGTTCCATATAATTACTCACAGTATTACAGGTAAGAGATGAGCCCGTGTTAAAATTTAAACCAGAAATTTAGTCTGTCTTAAAAAAACGCACAAGCCTGGTTTTTATCGAAATTAAATTATATATAATTTTGAAAACCAATTTTAGTGTTTGAATTCGGCATATGTTCACAGTTCGGAACTTAATCACCTTTATAAAAATCGGACTATTCGTTTAAAAACTGATAATTCCTTTTACCGTTTTCTTCGATAATCCTGTTGGCGAGTCTGACAATTTATATACATGTTTAACTTGCGTGATCAATTCTTCATTCGTGAGCGTAAGTATACATCTCTAGTAGATAATTTTTTAACGACACACCTATTTTAACTCGAATTAAATTTTTTATTAATTTAACCATAGAACAGTGGGGCAAAATTACAAATGCTGGTTAATAAATATTTCACTTCCAAATGGCTCAAGAATTATTAAGGTTTTAATGATGGATGGGACCATAAAGAGAGACACATTGGACAATAAAAATTTTGAAATTCGTGCCATTTTTCAGTTTGTTATTTGATGTCCAAACATTTTGTGCTTACTTAAGTCTACCCAACTACAATATGCTTAAGTTGGTTTAAGCAATTGTGGGAATACATGTGATTCATATGTGTCGAACCATTCTGAATTTAAGAAAACTTTATGGTTAATTTTATGAAACTGTCATTTGCTTAAGCAAAGTGCGAAACAGATCGAAGTTATATGCGATTGAAAACTGAAATTTAGTTATTTATTTAATTAATAATGTTTTTAATTGAATCAACTAATTGTTAATTTTATACCAAATGTACCGGTATCTTTTTTCTTATCAGAAAAAATAATATTTTTCTGTTATATAAAAAACTTTAAAAGCATTTCCCAGCTCTGGCCCACATTAGCTTAATGGCTAAAATCCCATTTTTGGAATTTTTTGTATCTAGGCCGTGAAATTTTTTTTAAGCTTTCCTAATGTCTTTCTAAAGATCCAACAAAATGAGATAATGACATTTCCTGGGGTCACGAACGTACGTTCGTACGCTTTTGATGTACAAATAATATAGAAAACAAAACTTTTCACAGCATTTTTTTTCGATTCGATAGCATTTGGGTAGCTCTATGTTTAGTGCAAAAGATGGATTTCATCGAGTTTAAGTTTTCATAATAAGAGTTATAAACGTGTGGTCACGAACGTACGGAAAATAGAAGTCAACTCTGGCTGACAGTAGTGAAATGTAAAAATCTGCGCAATGGAACGGAATATTCAAAAGTGTATTAATGTAGGTCTCCATCCAGTATGTATTTACAAAATAAAATATCTTTCTTGGTTTTTGTTTAATTGGCTTATTTACCGGTCGCGAACGTACGGATCGCGAACGTACGATTTTTCCATATGTTTTTTTTATTATTATCACCACGCATTTTCCCATAAATGTCTTCAAACTTCCTTAACAAAAAAACTTAATACTCCTTTTATAATTGATTGTAATGGAGAGATTATGAAGAAAGAGTGTAAAAATAACATATTTCTTGCGTGTAAAATAAGTATATAAAAATATCTTTACAAGTAGAAAATAAAGAAAAATATAAAATTTTCCAGTTTCCTGTCCAATTTCCTCAAGTAAAACAGCTGAGCAATGCTATGAAAGCATTCTTTTATAAGAACAAAGACTTTTTCTTATAATAATAAACAATAAAACCAATAGACCATTCTGGGGAAATGCCCATATTTCATTGCAGATTTGAAAATTATATATTTATACACAATTTCTAAAAAAATTTGAATGGTTCAATCCGTTACAATTATAGACCTTAAGAATTAGACTAAACGAATTGAGTCAATTATTTACTTAAGTTAATTTTTGTTTTTACAGAAAGGCCGGAAATGCACCATTCAGTCTTTTGAACATAGACAAATGTTTTTTAAATCAGTGTTCGAAAATAAACACTAAATATCGTTTCTTAATGTTCGTATCGGTAGATTTGTGGAAACACAAACGCTAATACTGTTTGTGTAGAAAATCATTAAAAAAAAAATAACGTTTCCCTGTTAGTCATCTTTAGAACACAAAAATATTACTGTTTTTATCAAACTCAACAAAAGACGTGAACATTTAATTCCGTTCGTTTTTTTTTTTGAAAATCCACAAACTTCAATGTGTTCGGTTCGGCTCGTTAATGTTCGTCCCTTTTGGCTGGTAAAAAAACCAAAAATTTTTTACAAAAACAAAATACACACACGAAAAAAGCATTATAGAACATTAAAATATAATGTTTGTCTACAGTATCACTACAATTGTTCTGTTTTTTTACCGAAGAACCGAACATTACACAATTCTTTCTTAAAAATAGTTACGAACGGTATTAAGGGTTGTGTATGTCTACACAATCACTAAAAAAATTGATATCGTTCCTGGGTGTGTGAGCCGAACGTTAAATAATGTACTGTTTATTTTCGAACACTGTTTTAAATGTTATTTTAGAAGATACCCCTGCTAGAAATATAAATTTGCATAAAATAGGGGTTTTTATCATTATAGATCCTGGTCCTTTCAAGGCCGACATATTTTTAATCCATATTTCTAATGCTGCCTATTACTTCAAATATCCCGCATCTGGGTTTTCCCAAACGAGAACAAATTTGTTATATCCCTTTACTCCTTATATTCCCAGAGCTAAGAGGATGAAAATCTGTGATCACTTCGATTTACCATCAAAAAATCTAATTTTTATAATAATTTTATAAAATCCTAGTAATTGATTTAAAATCAGGAATTTTTATGTTTAATACATTCACATTTAATATCCCAAAATTTGTACCCTTTTCCCACAGTGCATAGTTAATCTCAATTAATTCGATTTGTGTATTCAGTAGCTCTAAATTACACGATTTTCGTCATGCAATACACCTTCTTCCCTTTTAACGAAGGGCATTAGATTCATGTTAATGTAAAAGCTATTTTGTTATTTGACACAAATTTTATATATAAAACAGAATTTCAAAACACAGATCAGTATAGATTTGCTGCACACTGAACGTGTATCAAAGGTTTTCGTAGAGAATTTAACAATTTATTGAACATTTTATAATTTTCAACATGAGAATTCTAGTGGTTTGCTGCTTTGTAATTTTTGTTGTTTTTCAAATTGTCGTAGCGGATAATGAAAACAATGAACTTGCTACCTATGAAGAGGTTAAGGATTTACCAAATCATCCTGAGAAATATTTGATTGACGTTAGAAGCCGGGAATTAGTTGAAAAGGATGGTTCTATACCCGGTGGAATAAATATACCATGTAAGTGATAACGTTTTGTATGTTTGTACATATGTATGGTCATACATAAACTAGAAGGAATTTTCGGATATTATTTTATTTGCATTTTCAGTTATGGAATTAAAGAAAGCCTTAATGTTAAGCGATGAAGATTTTGCATCCAAATATGGTGCTCAAAAGCCGCCCAAAGATGCTGTGGTGATATTTTCTTGTCTAGGAGGTCAATATGCTCAAATGGGTTCAGATTTGGCTAAAGAGAATGGCTGGATAAAGTAAGTATATGTATTACAATTTACATTTTTAAATATCAGAATTCCAAAAGCCCTGTGAAATTTTGATTCGAAATTAGAAAAATAAATTAAAAAATATAGACATCAATATTTCAAAATTAATTTAAGCAAATTTTAGAAAAAGTCCTTTAAAAGTTTTGATAAAATTTGAAATAATTTGTTACTAGCAAAACTATCAACATACATACATAATATTATATTATGTATGTACATTATGCTGGGTACACACTATACAACACATTTACGCAATCTAGTGAATTAAATTCATTTTCATTCATTCCAGATTGCATCAACTCAAAACGCTTTGATATTTTGAGGTTGCAATGAAACAGATTGCACTGTGTGTACCCAGAATTAGAGCGACTCACCAAAAAAAGTGCTCGATGTACCCTCCTAAAAATGAACCTTGGACTTTTTTAAGATGACATTTTAAATATTTCGCCTCCAGCGTTGTCCTCTCGTGAGCTGGACCATTTTGAAAAGGGTCTATTTTTGCATGTTTTTTGAGAATCTGTTTCCTTACCAACATATACAAATTGGGTATCGTAAGAAAGGTTTTTTTAAGGCGCGTCCAACTGTATACACAATTTGACCAAGGACGATTATCCATGTCCTTTTTTTAAGGATTTTCTATAAAAAAAACCGGTTTTTGAAATTTTTGTTCAAAATAGGACTAAAGAAAGAAAAACAGAAATGATTTACGACTTTTTGGCGTCATATTTTTTTTCGCAAATTAAAGTCGTGGATCATTTCTTTTTTTCTTTCTTTAGTCCTATTTTCATTCATACAACTTGAGTCGCTCTAATGTATATTTATAATTATACTTTTATACTTCTATTTATATTTTGCTAAAGTAAAAACTCTTTTTAATATTTATTTTAGAGCTAAACCATATTTAGGATCATGGTTGGAATGGTCTAAACGGGAAGGTTTACAATAATGGATTCTAAGAAACAATCGCTTAGTCATTTATCAGCCTTAAATAAATTAACGGAAATAAAATAACTAAATAAACTATCCAATTCAAAGCAATTGCAAATAAAATAATAATGTGTGCATATTAATAAAAAAGTTATTCTAAATATTGTCTGTGAAACAGGCATTCGGGATTTGGTATTTTATAGTTATATAAAGGTTAACCATTTACAAATCTTGTCAAATAACTAACATAGGATGCTTTATTTTTACGCTTTTTTCCATTTTCATTATTCAGGCCTGTCAATTCTGATCAAAAGTAATTTCGTGTTATGTGAAGCAAGAAACACACAAAAAAAATATCAATGTTAAATTAAGAATACGCAATGTTGATTAAAGGTCCAATTAGACGTGGCATAACCATACCAAAACTGTATTACCAAAACGACATAAACATACCATACAAACCAATTCAATTTTGGTTTCTAAATTCTTCGTTACGGCTGTGGCATTATAGTTATGTCACGTCTAATTTGAGCTTAAAACTCATATAAAAAATTCTGCAAAAGTATGGACATTATTTAAAACTATCATTGTTTCATATTCAGGGGTGTGCTGGAAATCGAAAACGTAAAACGAAAGAATTTTAAAAGTCGTTTTTTAATAAGATTTCTGTAATTAAAGAATTTTATGACAAATATTATTCAAATATTTCGCTATTAAACAGAATTTTATAACAAAAATTATAAAACTATATTCAAAGTGTATTAAAAACATCTTTTGATTTCTTGCGTTTTACGTTTTCGATTTCCAGCACAACCTATTTAATTTTAAACGAAAAATGTTAAAATAACACTGTTCAAAAGTGAATCCATAAAATCCAGTTTTATTTGTTTTGTATAGAAACCATAACAACACTATAAAAAGAAAAACATAAAATGTTTCATGTTTAAAATTATTAATAAAAAAAATCCCGTATTCTTTTTGTTAAAATTATTTAGTAAACAAAGGGAAAACAATAAATTGCAACATGTGTTACAGGAAAATAAATAATTATATTCTCTCTTTCTCTCTGGGTTCGCGGGTAAGTGTTTAGAATGTTTCTTAAATTAACGCATATGTTGTCTCTGAAGCTTCTTCACACTGTTATTTCAAACTCAGACCAGTGCACTTTCAATCGGAATTGGTTTCTGTGATAGGCCTGTTATTTCTTGTGATTCCTTTGGTTCTTCTGACAGAAGAAAAAAATCCGAAAAAATTAAACTAAAAAATACAAATATTTCTGTAATAAAAAAATCACAAAATAACAATTAATAAAATTGAAATTTAGGCGAGAATATATCTTAAACCCAGACCATGCATAATTTTAATTCCACTTCAACAATCTTTCTCTGCGTGTGAAATGTCGATAAACATGAACTTTGGTTAATTAAAAATTTAAATTATTTAAATTAGATATAATGCAACTTTTAGTTTCCATTCAAAACAATTATATTTGTACGCCAAATTCTGTTTGCTTCTTAGAAATCAGCAAGTATAATAACAAGAAAACTTTCTTCAAACGATTTGATTAAGAAATGTATGTATTAGGATGGCCCTTAGCTTTCTCACCCCCCAAATTTTCACCATCAAAATTTCAGGTGAATAGGGTGGCGTTAAGAAGTGCCCCAAGTCTGCCAAAAACCATAATTTCACAGAAATTCTCATTTTGAAGAGATATTCATTTTACAACAAAATTTTCAAGAAAAAATTGTTCGCCATGAAGTTTCCAACATATGCTCCTTGAACAAGTTTGCTTCTAGTCTCAAATTTAAAAACTTAATTGAAAAGCATTTAATAAAACCAACCAACAACTATGAAAATTTAAAATTAATATTTTTCAGTTTTTGTAAAAATTTTGCCATTAAATAATTACTAATGCTATTAAATGTAAAAGAGTCGAAATGTGTACGTAATTATCGTTCGAAGGAGATATAAAAGACAAAATTTGGTTCAAAAATATTGAAGTTATTAAAATTTCCCCAGGCCACTTGAACAAAAAAAGTAGGAATAAAATTAGCATATTTTCAGAAATATTTGAAAATAAGCTCATTTTAACTTAAAACATGCCTGTAATTACTTGTATATGAGTTTTTGTCTTCGTAGGATACCGTTAACCTATTCGCAGGTATGTCCAACAAATTATTTGTTTAACGGCAGTTTCAAGACGGGGTTTGAGACCGGGCAAAATCGAAAAATTATTTTTAAGGGTTACCCTAGTATACATGTATCAGGGGTGTTCTGGAAATCGAAAACGCAAAAACGCAAGAATTTTAAACATCGTTTTTAAATAAGATTTCTGTAATAAAGAATTTTATGACAAATAAAATTCGAATATTTCTCTATTAAACAGAATTTTATAACAAAAATTATAGAAATTAGATTAAAAGTGTATATAAAATTGAAATTTAAATGCCACAATGTGATGTGTGTGCTCTATAGCTTGCAAAGTGAAACAAACCTTAATCGTTTTATCTAAAAACTGGTTATATCTAAAAACTGAAAAAAGGTTGTATTTTGTACAAACTAATCTAAAAAAAAATATTATAATTTCAAAAAAACCATAATTTCTGAAAATAAAATATTATAATTTTGGAAAAAAATCACCAAATATTATTTTGGTCAAAACATCATCAAAGATGATAAAACCATCGTTAAAAAAAAATTCATATCTGACAAGTTAAAAAAACAAAATAGTCACATTTCTCACTAACACATTCAGATTGATAGGTTTTTTTTAATAGCTTAGTTATGTTAGTTATGGTTTTATACCCTCCACTAAGTTTGTTATTCCATGTGAAACTTGTTTAATATTTATCTAAGACCCTATAAAGTATCTATGTATAAATTCTGGGTCCTTGTGTAATTCTTAGTAGAACGAACACCGATACCGATGTATGGTAACCCGAAGTTTCGCCGATATTTCGGTAGAGGCGATATTTTACTGGCGATACGATCATAATTTTTGAATAGTTTTTTTTGAGCAAACAATTTAATTTTCAATGCTTATTTTTTGAATAGCCATTGAGAGCACACATTCAAAGTTGAGCTAAAAAACAGAATAATTAGTTGTTTCTTTTAATTCTTATACTGGAGCTCCACACCAAGCGTTTTACGCGTATGTTACTTTTTTTCAAGACTCATGCTAGAGTAGAAAATAATTCTACTTTATGCTTTCGATACGTATATACATTCTATGCGTTTGCTATGTAACTTGTCAATACAATTTCAAACTACTACTTTTGCGACTGATGCATAAACTCATTGAACGCTTGGTGTTGCAGGTCCTTTAGACGATTTGCATTGCACCTTTATAATAAAACGTTTTCCATTGATAAAAACCATAAGCAAAGCCATTGCTATACGTGTTCTGACTATTTCGCTAGTTAAGAATCTTCGAACACTATTAGAAAATACAATAAATTAATAAACTTAAATTCAGAACAGTTCAGAGTCCCAAAAACTAGCGACTTATGTTGAATTGTCTCTGAATAGATTGAAATCTATTGTTTATCTACAATTCTTCACCCTTGATTCAAAGCTAGAAAATTTCAAAGACAATAGATCGAAAACATGTTTTATTGTGCTACATAACATGACTCTGCGTTTCGAAAGTGTTGAAGACATAGTTATTCCTACACTTAGTAAATGTTATGATAAGTCTATAAGAACTGGCCTTTGGAGCGTTTTAGAAAATCTTAAAAGGAAAATTTGGAGAAGGATGATCCTCTCTGTCCATCCTACGATGTGGTTCATTTAATGAAGAAGTTGAAATATACCTTAAATCTTCTTATTTTTTTATTGGCACAATAAAATGTTATAATCAAAATTTAAGAACATGGCGCAGAAATACTTAAGATTTAAAATGAGTTTAGTCACACCTGAGAGACCATTTTCCACTGCAGGTCTGCTTTTAGTGGTGTTGCGAAATCGTCTATCTCCGCAAAGGTTGAGAATAATTCGTTTTTTTTACAAAAATCTTATTAATATTAATAATCTCTTACACTGTTTTTTTGCTTAATAAAGATACATTTTTGCTAATTTTACCATGAATTCAAATTCAATTCGGTGTTTTTAAAATTTTATATGTAATATCAATTTTAAATATTAAATAAAGCCCACTCTCGTAAAACACTTAAGTATGCCTTAAGTATAAAACAGCAACGAAAAATGCTTTTTGGAGTAAAATTTGGTCAGATCTAGTTTCATAGGAATAGAAAACACTCCAAATTTCGTGAAGGGCGGTCCATAATTTACTACAGGACCCATCTAAAGCGTCCTTCCAAAAAGTACTTTAAGATGCATAAAATGCTAAAAAATTTAATTACGATATTGAAATTTAGTCGAATTTAGGTTTTTCAATACTAGAAATCACTCTACCGAATGTTGTGATAATGGATCCATAATTTACCATAGGTCCAATATAAAATCCCCCCTGAAAATCACTTTAATACACTATGTGTGTTAATTTACTAAATCTTCTGTAGCTTTGTCATTTTTTTACCAATCTATATCTTGTTGGGCGCAAAATTTTCATATTAAAATAATCTAATGTCGCATGCAATAAAACATAAGGATTTTTAAATCATTGGTTTAAAAAAAATAACTTGAATAAAGCAAAATTGAACAAAATCATAAAATTTTCAATGAAGCTTGAAATTTTGTCCCCTGTAACTCTGTCATTTCTTGACCAATCTTCACAAGCAATCCATGGTTATTTTAGAAATTTTATAACCTTTCACTACAAAGAAAGAATTACATACCCCGTTTAAAATTTTCGAAGATATTTGCATTTCAGTCACATCATCTTTTTTAAAAACACAAATAACGGTTATTTTGGAATATCTCAAAAACTGTTCTACTTTTGACAATTCTGACTTCGTATTCGGATTCAGCGGAAAATTTTACATAAAGATCAGGTGTCAGATTCATTTGGTCACGACTTTGTTGAAATTTTGTCACGTAGTGTAATTGATAGTAAATAAAAAATTTAAATTTAAAAAATTTACTTTTCTTACATATACTTAATTTTTAGGAGCTCTTGCGCGGGCTGAAGATGTGACTTTTTTAAACTTTTTTTTTGCAGTTTTTATTAGTTTTGACGTAAGACAAAAAAATATTGCTATTAGCATGGTGGAATAAACAGGTGGCAGCACTACGCCAGATGACGATTTTTTGCTCTTGCATTGTTTGTCTAGGTTTATGTCAAAGTTTTGTTTATGTTTACAAAAAGTCCACGTTTTGTGCTGTGATTATTGTATTTTATTAAAGTTTTTGATAATTTTAAATTAAAATAAATAAGATATTGACCATAATTAAATAAAAATTGGCTAAAAATTTATTTATTTCATCACTTTCTGCGGTACGCTTTGATTTTTGTTTAAAGTATTTTATGACTTAAACGGTGATGTAAATCCCATTTTTGTTGTAATGTTGTATTTGTTGCCGTAACGATGCCACCTGCTTATTCCACCATGGCTATTAGAACATGATTCGAGAACTTTTATTTTTTCTCATACATCTGTGACCCAGCCTACTGTACATTATATTTCTTTCTTGTGTGTTTAAATTATTTAAAGTACTTTCACAAAACGTACGTTTGTTTTTATTGCATTTAAAAAAACGAAGCTTATCAATTGATTTATCTTTCGGTTAATTGTAAATTTGTTCTTTGTATTCAGTATATAATTAATAAAAACATTAGTTTTTAAAATTATTTTTTAGCTGGACAAATTGTAATTTAGCTGGAAACAGGACAAAACCACGAAAAACTGGACAATCCAGACCAATTCAGGCCGTCTGGCGACCCTACATATAAAGCAAATTCCTGAAATTTTAAAACTCTCGGTGGAGGGTATCACAGAATCGGCAATGCCGAATATAGCACTCTTATTTGTTTTTTTTTCTCTTTTCTATTTTAGTTTTTAGAAAAATATTATACACGTACATATGTATGTTGTTCTCTTCTACAATTATTCTTAAAGTTCTTTCTCATTAACCAAGAGTCACCCTCTCTAAAATATTTGTTGTGAATTTATTTGCTTATTATAGGTACCTACTAGAATCTACGAAATACTTCTGGAACCATAGAACTTTGTGTGAGTAATATTGTTTGTTATTTGTGAAATTAATTGTTTTTATTCTTGACAGTTTTACAGACAATACGTTTGTATGTACATACATACAAACATACATTTGTGTGTAGGTATAAATTTTATAATTAAGACTTACCTACCTCAACATGACAACAAAAACAAGAACACAAATATTTATACCTGTGTAGTACTGCATTTTATTTTTAAACCGACTGATATGAATGAATAAGTACGAATGTATATATTTATATACATACATACTTACATATGTATGTATTTATTTGTCTGCTTCTTATGTGCGTTTGCCGATTTTTCGGACACACATTTGTGATGATTAATCAATTTAAAATAAATGTGATTATTTGTATTTTTTAATGAGCCATATTAATTTTTTAGTAAACAAACAAATAAAAATTATTTTTAAATCACAAAGGTATTGAAAATAAATTTTGAAAGAAAGTAGATCTTGTCGGTGACATTGAATAGAAGATTGCCAAAGATGCACACTGTCCTCTTCCAGTTAAGTTTTATCGATAAAACATTCTAGAAACCTTGCAAACACATACATACATAAGTATGAAGTTGACATTCTATTAATATGTTTAAGGTTTTTTTTAAAACTAATTTATTTTGAAAAGAAGCCAGCAATTTCAGTTAAATATTTTACTTTAAAAATGTTTGAACCACGTTAATATACTATCACCCCAATTACTTATGAATAAAAAATTCTCCCAGTTTTCCTACATAGGTATGTAAATTTAATTGTAAAAATGGGAAAAGGAAAAAAAATCCCGGAGAATTTGTATTCATAATTGGACTGTATGTTTATTTTAAATCCAATTCGCATGCCACAGAAAAGGACTCCTATAATTTCCATAGCCTATGTATAAAATTATCCGCTAGTATGTAATAAAAAAAAAATTATTAACATAACATCAGTGTTGCCAGTGAAATTTCGAGAAAGATAAATTTTTTCCCAAAAAGATACATTTTGAAGAAAAAATTTAAGTTAATTTTTAACGTTTAACATTTATTAACAGTGCATTTTTATTTCATATTTAATGAATATTGTAAAGAATACCCTGTAGTAAATAAAATAGTCAGTTGCAAAAAACACTAACCATAAATTAACTTTTTTTAAATGACTACAAATTGGTTTAAATCTCATGCAGATATCAACCAAAAAGGCACACGTAAAACACAAATAAAAGCAAAATAAGTAAAACAAGCATGCCATGAAGTCAAATGAAAAAATATATACAAACATTTTAAAATAATTAAAAATTAAATCAATACAAATCTGTTTATGTACTAGCAATTATGTGGCGTATTTATTTCAGGACTACTATAGATCATCATTTTGGGCAGTTTAATGCAAAATTTTCATAAATAATTGTTTCTATATCAAAATATATAAAGATATACATATGTATGTATGCATGTTCATATGTACAATATATTTTTTTGACAAAAATTATTTAAAATTTAAATAATGTATTATAAACTGACAATACTTTTAATTAATTACAAATAGGTTGATAAATAAGTAGTTAGTAGTCAGTTAAAAAGTCATGCAAAGATGGCCAATTGACTACTGCCTATGACATGCCTATGTTAAAATAGTGAGTCATCGACAAGGAAAAAAGTCACTTAATCAACCAGTTTGAAGTTAGTTATAAATGTGTTTGACTTCCTACAGGGTATTATATCATATACATATTTATTTAAATTTTTTTTTGTATTTATTGAAGTCATAAATTTGCTAGCAAAACCTTTATGAAGCTGTTCTGGGCTAAATACATTGGCTGTTTCTTCAAAAAAAAAAAAAAAAAAAAAAAAAAAAAAAAGATGTTAAGAGAAAACACCTTATGCAACGATTAACTCAAAACAGAAAAATATTGACATTGGCCCTTTTAGCACCAAGCCACAGATATCAAAAAGTTCATAAAAATTCCCTGAAGATAAAAGAAGTTCATATTTCCTCCAAACAACTTCGCACTACTTGAATTCCTCGATTTAGGTGAATCGTATGTTGAAACATCCTTAATGTTTTTTTCACCATTATGAAAGCTGATATTGTATAAGTATTGAGTCGGTTACGTATGTATGTATGTACATACATATGTAAAATTAAATATGTAACTTTAAAAAGAAAAATCCCCAAATTTAAAAATTATCCCCAACAAAATCTCCAAACCAAATTTTAAGAGAAATCCCCTAATCTGACAACTTTGTTTGAATATTCGATAACTTTCGTGAAAGTTCGGCCAATGAACCACTAAATATTTCTTTACCCCCAAAAGTATTTAGCAAATACAAATCGTTAAAAAACTAAACAAAAATAATTCTATGTATGTACGTATGTTTGTATGTATGTATGTATATATGTATGAATGTATATGATTGGAATATTTTTGATAAATGCACAATTCTCTTACTTTAACACACCATTCTCGCAAATACCACGAAAAACGAGAATTTACTCGTATTCAATAGATAATTGAGAGCATATATGAAAACATCTCACTGACTTTTTGTTATGGTATAAATAGGAGCGTTGTACGACACTCTGTTATCAGTAAACAACAAACCGAAATACAAATTGAATTACCTAGCAATAAGAAATACACGCGAATTTTAAACTTAATAAATTTTTGTTAAAAACAAGTGAAAAAATCTTACAAAAAAAAGTAAAATGCGTACTCTACCAATGCTGTGGCGTATGGCCGAAGACTTAAGACGCTTGGCAATGCCTTCTTCGCCATTCTTTGAATATCCTTTTGCAACAACTTATCGGGCATCTCCATGGAACCAGTTAAATCGTTTAATGCAAGAAGACTTAGCTAAAATCAACAAAGATGGCTATCAAGTCACTATAAATGTATCCGAATTTAAGCCTGAGGAACTAACAGTCAAAGTTGTAGACAATCATGTGATTGTAGAAGGCAAATCAGAGGAACATCACGATAATAACGGTTATGTTTCCAGACATTTTGTTCGCCGCCTGGCAGTACCGAATGGCTATGAAACAGATAATGCCATTTCAACATTATCATCAGATGGTGTCCTTACGGTTAGTGTTCCTAAGCCACAAATTGAGGAAAAAGCTCGTGAAATTCCAATACAACGTATGGAATCTATTAAATCAAAAGAAACTTCTGAAGAAGATTCCGCTAAAAAGGAGAACAAATAAGCGATGTGATCGAATGGAGTTTCTAAGAACAATTGTATTAAAGAGAATTTGGACTGATTTGGATTATTAGTAGTACTGTAAAATAGTTTTAAAAAAGTAGTAAGTTAAAAAAATAAAAAGTTCGATAAAAGAAAACATGATCAAAAAGTGGTTTAAATTAAAATTAAACTGAAATCAAATTTTAAGTATTGTTGGAAACTTCGAGACAAAACTTCTCTGACTTATTTCTTAAATAAAGTTTCTCGTATTTTTAAATTTTGAAACGGAAGAAATCTAGGAAAAGATTAATTTAAATTATTGCTTTTCTTGGATACCAAAAAAACTTTCAAGGAACTATATCCCATTTTTTCTTTTTTATGAAATAAAACTGCTTTGTTTATAAGTATATAGTCACCGAAAACGCAAAAGGCCCTATCTAACATTTTAAAAATTTTACAGGAGAATAAAAAAAATATTTAATATTTATAATTAATTTTTATTCTATTTTTCTTGTAAAATCTGCCAGCTGTTTTGACAATAAACAACATTGCATATTATAGAGACTGTAAGTTAGGTGTTACGCGTTTATCATATAATCTTTTGTAGAAAACAAACGGCCCTTGTTTTTTGCCAATAAAATCGATAATGTGGGTGGAAAGATTCAAATACATCAGATTTAATGTCAAAGTCGATTTTTAATTTTTTGTTTAGTTTTAGTTTTAGGTAACGATATGTTCTTTGAAAAAGGTTGGGTACGTTCGTAAATGCATCAAAACTGTGCATCACTGCTGCAGTGATGCAAAATATTGTTGCTGATGCGTGATCTCCAGTTGCGCTTGTGATGCTGATGCTTTTTTACTGCACAACAGCTGTGCAAAGTTTGAATTTTTGAGCAAGAGCTAAATTTGAAAAGTTTTATGAGCGAACATAAAATAATAAAAAAAAAATGTTATCAACAATAGCGATGGCAAATTTTATTAAAACTATTTAACCAAAAAGTAATAGTTTTCTTATAAACTACAAGAAAAAGCATCGAAAAAGAAAAATAAAACTTTTTCTTTTATGTTAAAAGTTATTGCATCAGAAAATTAACTGATGCAATAATTGCCAATATTTGCTGCAGAACTGCGGCATCACTGCATAAAAAAACATTTGACATATGAAAGTAATGCCAAGTTTCTTACAAGTGATGCATTTACGAACATTCAACTTTACTAATGCGCAACTGATGTGCAGCAACTGCATTTACGAACGTACCCGTTTTCTTCTCTGTATATGGGTATTTCTTTCCCAAACGTATGGAAAAAACATGGTCTATTTAACATTACGATGCCCTAGGGGAGGACCATATAACCCACCTTTGGACTACTAAGGAGTAGTTTAAAAACTACTCCATGGAATACACAAGAGGATTAGTTTTGAAGTCGTTTAAAAACAAAAGCACGTCGTTAAAAAACGAAGACATGTCGTCTCACTACAAACACTTTTTAACAATGACATGGTCCATGCGCATTACATCGGACCAGTCCATAGAGTAGTCCATTGTATCAAAATGGATCAGGTGGTCCAATTTTATTTGCAGGGTAAATGCAGTGTTTTTAATGTGTGTGTTGGGTTAATACATTTTAATTTGAAAAATAATTCAGTTAAAATTTCTTTTTCTATTAGGAAAATAAAAAACACTTTATATTTGTGTTTGAAAATTGATAGATACATAGATACTTACAAAAGAATAAAGGTAAGCTAAATTTATATTCACTTTCAATGAATATAAATTAAATAATAATTACTTTGATAATTGAATAATTTTTTTTTAATTGAGGACGATTAAATAGCCAATTCAAATGTAACGAAAATTAAATAATTTTGCACAATTTTTGGCAACAAATTTTAGATTTATAACGTGAATATTTTATGGCAGCGTTTGGTACAATTATTGGTCCTTCCAGATTCTTCCGCAAATGTAGAAAGAATTTTTTAATGTAACATAGTTTTGATGTTTACTGGAAAATGTATCTTTGCAAGTTATTCTATTTTTAAAGATTACATAAAAATTAATAATTTTAACGTTTTTGATGCTAATATTAAAACGGATTTAATAAAAATGTCAAACTCAAATATTTGTACATGGAATATACTTAATTATAAGAAAGTTAAAAAAACTTTATATTTAACTACAATTTCTTTGTAAAACGTTTCTTTTGATTGATTCTTTTGAAATTTAATAAGTTATACACATTACTTAATTCTGAATTGTTCTTATTTGTAAGGTAGAATAGGTTTTATTGTATTTAAAATAGATATTTTTAATTTGCCGATTTTTTTAAATAAAAGTGCCGATAATGCCGATTTTTTTTTTAAATATGCCAATTTTTTATCAAAATTATATGGCACCCCTGATGGTCTGTTATCTAAGGAAAAGTTCGAAGAGAAATATGTTATTCGGATTAAAGATACATTTTTTTTTTGTTTTAATCATTATTCAGTTAAATTATTATGGAAAAAATTTCACGTTCGAAATGCGACGTATTGCCACAGATTTTGGCTTATAAAAATACAGAAGATTTTGGAATCAAACCAAAGACATTTTAATGTAACATTGCTACGTAAAATTCTGAAAGTAGTGTGACTAAATAATTGTGACAGGTTTCGCTAAGTTACGCCGTTTTATACATGGCCACAAAAACTACTTTTATTTAGCATAGATAACAGTGCTTTTAAGGGTCAAAAGAACGTAAAAATATTTGTTGTTTAAAACGTTATTGCATTTTTGATGCGTATGATTAGCTCTGTTTCTTTACTCTACTTTGGGATCCCTCGGGATCCCAATTTGCACGAAAAGCGTTCCCGTACTTTTAATTTGTGTAAATGAGAGCGGAGTTGAGAGAATAAAATTCTTCTTCTTCTTGCACGAAACAGCCCAGAATTTTTCTTCGTGCAAATTGTGTAAATTGTCAAACAGCTGTAAAACATAAACAAAACATTGAAATGCAAAGCAAAAAAATTTTGAACCAAATTTTGGAAAACGTGTTGTGGAGTCAAATAATTTACTTAAATATAAAGTTTTATGTTGAAATATAAGAAAAACATAATGTAAGTTTTTGTAAAAGTGTTTGTTTGGTTTAATTTTTGGTAAAATTAGTTTATTTCTGCAGACAATATACAATTTTTCAAAAGTGGCATACACTTTTATTGTTTTGTAAAAACTATCAAAACAATAACTTTTTATTTCGTGCTTAAAATTTGGTTTTTTCTGTTCCCGTACTTTTGTGTAATTTTGTCTCTTTATGAGAGAAATTAATGCTTGCTCTCATTTTCACGAACTTTACCCAAAAAGTAAAGAAACAGAGCTATTGTCACGGTTTTAGGCGTATTTGATTATTTTACCAGAGTGGGCTTTATATGAGGTCTATAGTAAATTATGGACCGATCATCACGAAATTTATTATTGTAATTTTTAGTAATATAAAACTGTGAAGTATTAAATTTTATTCTGATAGCATTATTTTGTACGGTTTTAGGCGTACTAAACTGTTTTCCGGGAGTAGCGTTTATATAAGGCCTATGGCAAATAATAGACCGATCTTCACAAAATTCTATAGTCTTATTTTCAGTCCTATAAAACTGTGATGTACCAAATTTTGTTATGATAGCATTATTTATTATGATTTTAGGCGTACTAAACTATTTCCGGTGGTAAGGTTATATGGGGCCTAGGGTAAATTATGGACCGATCTTCACGAAATTTTACAGACTTGTTTATAGTCCTATAAAACTGTGATGTACCAAAATTTGTAATGATAGCATTATTTATTAGGGTTTTAGGCGTAATATACTGTTTTCCGGGAGTAGGGCTTATATGAGGCCTAGGGAAAATTATGGACGGATCTTCGCGAAATTTTACAGAGTGATTTCCAGTCGAATGAAACGAATTTTTGCAAAATCGTATATCATTCCGTGCATTTTTCCACCATTTATGTTACTTTTTGTAACAAAATTATCAATTTTTCCATTTTTTGATTCGCAGCCTGATCCTGCCGAACCGATTTTGCTGGATTTCAATCCCAAACTGCTTGGGATAGCTACAAGCAATTTGACACTAAGTTTTTTATTTCTTGTGAGTTTTTCGAAAGTGAGCGTGTTTTCAACAGACGGACATGGCTAAATCGAATTAGAATTACTCAAGGACCCAGAATATATATACTTTATGGGGTCTGAGATGAATAATAAAAAAGTTTCACACGGAATGACAAACTTAGTATACCCTCTTTACAACTAATTGTGGTGGAGGGAATAAAAATAAGAATGGATATTTTCAGAGTAAATGGGGAAGAAAACCTAAAAAAAAATATTATTTCGTTCATATTATAATTTTAGAATAGCATTCGACTACTAGCACCATTTTTATATGTGAAATCTGTTCTGATGTTTTGTTGCAAGTTGCCCAATTTATATTACGAATGGCAACTGTTAACTTACAACTTGTTCTTTCTGTTGTCATATTGTCCGTGTTGCTGCCATACAAATTGTTGTTGAAGTAGAAGTAGACTCAACTTTAAAAAAAAAGCTTTAGTTACATTTGGTACGAAAGATTAAAGGAAAATATATGAAATACTTTGGGAAGAAATAAGATTGAAGGAAAAACGAAATTGTTGCTCCCATTGTGACTTCAAAAAATTATTTTTATGCATCGCACCGTGAAAATATTCGTATTCGAAAAATGTTAAAATTAACTCGAATATGACAAATTACATTTTTTTTTTTATAAATTTTACAGTTACGTTTAAAAGTTAGGTCGGTTTTAGAAATTAACCCCCTATGAGCACGCGTACACCCCTTAAAGTCCGAAAACGAATTTCGGCTTAGAACGGTTTTTTGTACGGGAGCCATGTTTATATAGTTTATGTTTACATAGTTTATGAGTTAGTTGCCGAAAAGTGTCCTTTTTTAACCGAAGGTACTGACTTTGCGGACCTGGTGACGGATCAAAAATGTGTGTGTGAGAATTTAAAATTTCCAACTTTAAATAAAAAAAAAAAAAACATTATATTTTGCATGGAAATGTCATTCTGTTTGGGGCTTGAGAGGTTTTCGAAATGGCTGTAATTATTTTTTTCATACAAAGTTGTCAAGATGAGAATGCAATCGGGTGGAAAATGTTATTTTTTACCATTAAAACAAAAAAAGTAAATTTTGAAAAATGGCGCTTACGTGGTTTAAGCAGAAACGCGATGAAATGTAGGTATGTTTTTACGAAAACTCTTGTTTATTTAAAGATCTTGTAATTTTATTTCTTTATTTATTTATTCATTTATTCTATTTTTTGTTTACATATACAGAAAAAAAATTTTCGAAATTTAAAATTAAATTTAGATTTTATAACCTTGAAAACTATTTGATTTCCTGTACGTGCACAAGTTCTCTGTCATATGTATATAATGAATACATTTTGTTTATAAGAGAGTATAATTGTTTATTAACCCTCGAAAGAACTGCATAAATTGTACAGCATTTGTAAAGAACTGATGATGTAACAGTTACAATTTTTAGTTGTTTTTAAACATTTTTTGGAGAAATTATAAAAGCAATATTGCAAATTCAAAAACTTTTAACATCTATAAAATTTAATGTTTAATAAAAACAACTCTAAATTTAAGATTTTGGTTTGAATACAATTTACAATTTAGAATATTTTTAAATATTTTTTTATCACAACATAAAACGAATATACAAAATTAAATTTATACATATGTTTTCCTTATTTTAATCATACTTAACTCCCCGTCTACAACTGACATGATTTGCTGTTATAACATGATGTTATAAAAGCCTTGTTAAAACACTTGCATTAACAACCGTGTTTTAACATGAGAAAACCTCTTACATGATGAGTCTATACTTAATACTAACATCATTTTAGTGTTAATGTTAAGCATTTCATGTCAGTTGTAGACTGTATGTTATACTCTTCTAGAATTAAAAACAAATTTGCTTACTAAAGACTCTTGCGTCTAATCAAGGGTTAAAATAAATGTAAATGTTTTTCCTTTTCGTTATACACAACTTGCACTTTTCATTGTAAAACGATTTTGCCATTGCTATTGCCAATATAATTTTATTTAACCATGTTTTTATATTTTTGTTTGTTTGCTTTTTGCTTAAGATTTTTCAATTATTTCCAAGGTATGGCATATTTGCCCGTTTCAAGGATACTAACCGAGCGTTCTCCCGATGTAATTGTTTTCTTAGGTGGCGGTGGTGGGGGACACTTTATTGTTAAATATCCATTTGTGGATAAATCCGATATAACATCATTGGGATTAAAGCCTCGAGGCAAAAGGTACTTGCGAAGAAAGCGACGTTCCACATAACTATTGCCACTGTCCGTACGCCTGCCATGTTTACCCTCCACTATGATATAATCATCATTGGTCTTGACCTCGATTTCGTGAGGCCTAAATTGACTTACATCAATATGCACTTGAAATCCCTTTTCGTCGATACGAACACGTTCACCATTGTAATAGTTGTCCCAAATGAGAGGATACGACCAGTCGAGCAAATGGGATTGTATAAATTGATTACGTACACGACGCGTAACTAATTCGTCCATTGGATTTAGTAGCGAACTCGAGGGCCACAACAGACGTGGATCATCCCAAAGGTATGGATACAAATGAAAATCATATGGTGGATAATAGCGCGGACGATCAAATTCACGCGCAAGACTGCGATAGGTAGTTGGCACAAGTGTCATTTACACTGAATTTTTTATTTTTTAAAAATTGTAATTATAAAAAATTCTTTTTATTTCTAGTTTAATAAACTGTTTAACTAAAACTGTTAATATATTTCGTTGATTATTAAAACTTTGTACTCTTGTGTGACGACTAAAAGGTTTGGCAGCTAAATGAAATAAAATTTCCTCAAGATCTGTTATCGAAGGTGTGCAGCAGCAGACAGAACTATGTTTTCTTATTTTGGCATTCTTTGCTTAAATATGTCCCAAATATAAACAAATACAGTCAAAATGGATTAAATAGATCATACATTTACTTACTCGTTATATTATTGCACGTATAAGTGCTTGTAAGCGTGGTAATTTACTTATATGGTAGAAGATATATACATAGTTCGACAGAACCGTGGACATTTGCTTATAATATGTAGTTTTTAAATCGATCATTGATTTCCTTCGCCCCACAGCGTACTCAAAAAACATGCATATGGGCATTTCCGTCAAAAGGTCCACCGTGACCGAAAATTTAAAAGTTATTAAAAGCGGATTATTTTACGATATTGTTATAGAGAAATATTTAGATTTTACTAATTTTATAAGTTTACTCATAAATTTGTTAACTTAGATGAACAATCAGACTGCAAAGTTGTGCAAACGTAATTTCTTATTTGTGAGAATGTTTTATTGTATGTTTTCTTTAATATTTATCTTTCTTAAAAGAGGTGATATTTTATAAAAATTATTCCAAAAAAATGTTCTTACATGGTCTGTAATCTAAGGAAGAGTTCAAAGAGAAATATTTTATTCGGATTAACGGTAAATTTTTATTTTATTTTAATCATTATTTAGTTAAATTATTACGGAAAAAATTTCACGTTCGAAATGTCACGTATCGACCCAGATTTTGCCTTAAAAAAAATACAGAAGATTTAATATGACATTGCTACGTAAAATACTGAAAGTAGTTTGACTAAAAAACTGTGCCAGGTTTCGCTGAATTACGCCTTTTTATACTTGGCCACAAAAACTACTTCTGTTTTTTTCACGTTAGAACCTTTAATCGCGCCCTCCATAAACTTTAGCATAGATAACAGTGCTTTCTTAGTGCTATAATTTAGGGGTTAAGATAACGTAAAAATATTTTTTGTTAAAAATATTATTGCATTTTTGATGCGTACGACTGTCACGTTCAACACTTTGGAATTACTCATATTTTTTTTTTTTTTAATATTTCAAATTAAAATATCGATCTTATTATTGATAATTCTGCATTTTCCGAATCTTAAATGGTTTTACTTTATCTTTTTTTTTTTTTTGGTTAGAATGATAATATATACAGAATTTTTTTTTTTAAATTTGGTATTTTAGTTTACATCACATTCTCCGGCGTGCGACGGGACTTCAGTATTAAAATTCTTTAAAAGACAGGTTTGAAGTCTATTGTGTATAGAACATGTCTTTTACATTTTTAGATTTACTGCCTTGGGCTTAAAAATATTTTATAAAGTGCTGCACCCAGAGAAAAAACATGTTTCAATATAGTCACCTCCAACAAAACTATTTTTAATGAACATTTTCAACATATTATGCTTAATTTAACCATACTATTGTCACCGACAACCATATTATTGTTAAATTAGACAGCCATCAGCAAGCGACAACCATATTACGGTTGCCTCTTAATATATTATATTATGGTTTACAACAACTAAAATATGTTTTACACTTGTTTTTCAATCATGGCATGTTGCTCTTGGGAAAGGGGAAAATGCTATTGTTAATTTAAAAACCTATTATTTTCATATTTTATCATAACTGTTTGGAGGCAACTATAATATGGTTGTGGCTTCTTGATGGACGACTAATTTAACAATAATATGTTTTAAATTGTCTTTAAAAATAGCTTTTTTAGTTGACCATATTGCTTAGCTAAAAAATTAATTTTTTTTGTAACTTCTTTATTTAATAATACTAAAATTTAAAAAACAATGCTTCTTCGACATTTTTGTTCACAGAATATGGACAAGTCATGTCAATATTGTTAACTATAGGACTTATTTTTTTCTTATTTTCTTCTTATGAAAATCCTCTTAATATATTTGACTTGTTTTCTCTATACAGAGTGTTTTTTATAGATATTCTCTCGATTAATCGAGGAAATTTTTCACCATTATTTAACTAAAAAACTCTAACAATTTATTTCTATTAATAGATTTTTATTTATTTTTTAGAAATTCCTTTATTAATATAAAACTAACTAATTTATTAAATATCCTCAAACTAACTAAATTGCGTGTTGTTACATTCTCTATTTTTTTCATTACACAATGTTTTGAATATATAAAGGGCTGAGAATTTCATGCACAAAAAACATTGAAAATATTCGCTTAAAATATCCAAAATAGGCACTAAAAAAATAAAAAACATTAAATTAAAAACTTAAAAAATTTCCATAAAAAATCGTTTTTTAATTTAATTAAAAACTGTTTAACTACAGTTTTGTTTTAGACACGTATATTTTTTTCCGCTGTATAAAATTATTCAAATTATTCGAATAATTTTCATCGATTTCATTTCCTACTTGAACGAAACCAAAAGTAAAATAATTGGATACTCTAGTTTTAAGTATATATTTATATATGTACAAATGTATACACTGATAGAAAAATGCATCTTCATATTGTTGATGCCCTAACATCAGAATTGTGACATCAATGTTACTACAAATTACATCAATGTTGTAAGAAGTAACATCAATCCTATGACTAACGTCTACGTACAATTTTGTCATTTTTTACGTGTCATTTATTTTATGACTATAGTGACATCAATTTGATGCCACGTTTTGAATATTTTTGACATTATTTTCATTATAACAATGTATTATAAGAAGCAAAAATTCCTATATTCTATTTTTTTAAATTATTTAGTTAAATTTTTAAAGAAGATTACGAAAACCATATGAGGCATGGTGCTGGTGTCTTATTATTCAATTCAACAAACGTGAAACAAACATATGTAACGGGTAAGTAAATTATAATATTCTCCACTTTGACTTAAGTCAATTCCAATGACTTTGACTTAATGACAAACTGTCATTAAATTGATGCTTATGTGTCCTTTCCCCATGTTACTGCGTCATCGCACTGAGGACATGTTTGTCATTTCTGTGATGACGATGTGTCATCCTGTCTGATATTTTTGCCAAGTGATATTAAGGTTGACATCTCCATGATGAAAAGTGTCATGGGGTCAAAAACGAAGACACTTGTCATAGTACTGATGTAAAAATACATCAGCGTTATGACGCCTTTTCTGTCAGTGTATACATATGGGCAAATCCTGCATAATTATACATATATATATATATATATATATATATGGCATATATCATAATTTCTTAGTAAGTATTTGTTGCGAAATAATTGATCACAAAGTTTTGTGACGCACGCTACAAAAAGTGGAACTAACTTCAAAGGTTGAAGTGCGTTTTCCTAATTTTTAGCGAATTTGGCATGTTAAGGTATACAAAATCTAATAAAAAAATAAAAGAAAGATTACTATAAAAGAATTCTAAACGCACTTATTCGCAGCCAAAAAATTTTATGATTTTGTGACGCACGCTACATAACGCACGCTACAGTTTTTCCAGTAGTATTTTATTATAATATTTTATTTATTTTAAGAAAACAAATTATATTTTTATGAATTGCATTTCTTAAACTAATTTCTTAACTAATGAATATCAACTTTTTTTTTAACGAAATTTATATTTTGATAAGTCTGCTGTTAGTGCTATTTTAAGCACAAAAATCACCTAAAATAATCCTAAATTCACGTATAACATTAAGAAATAAGCAGTGGGGTGGGATTTGGTAAAAATTATTGCATAAATAAACATTGAAATACATATTTTTTAATATAAAGTGAAATTATACATCTAGTCGTATATTCCTTTAAAAAAAAGTTCATTTGAAAAATTTTTGGTTGGTGGACTGTTTCTGGGATTTGCCCATATATTTATATACATAAGTATGTATATACATTTTTTTCACTAACACCTACAAAAAAGTACCCTCTGCAACACCTTTTTAATCTTAAAACTGCTTTTAGCCTCTGTCTTGTCTAAATACTTAATAAACTTTAATATCTTGGGGGTTTTTTTTTTAGTGTATAAATTTGACGTCGTTTTTGCGCTGTTAATTAAAATTTTCTTTCTATGGTTTTTCATACTAGATATTTATATGAGTCATTTGTTTTGGTCTTTTAACAAATAAAATTGTTTACGTTTTCAACATGTAAATTATAAACGAGTGCTGTAATAAAGAATCGTAAAGATTTTTTATAAATTAACAAACTGTTCAATTTAGTTTTCCATTGAACTTTTAGAATTAATTTTTTTTTAACTATAAGCGGATTTAATTATCCTTGCTTGTTTCTTACGGTCGCTTTCGTGCCAAAATCCTTCTTTTCCTATAACATTTGTAAGGAGGTTCTGTGAAATAATGGTCCGATACGGTTCAACATTTGAAACTTATTAACAAAATATATTTTGGCCAAATTTTGTGTCTATAGCTTACATTGAGGGAACACTATTACGCATAATTCTTAATTAACGGTAAAAATATAAAGTTATTTGTCGGGCATGTTCTAGAAATCGAAATGAAGTGGAATTAAAATCGAACGAAATTTTGATTTCAATTATTTACAAAATGACTGTATTTTTCCTGTTTTTAAGATTGTTCTACATAGTAAAGATAATTGAAGCACAGCCGCGAATAACGTTTTGAGTTACAAAATAATAATTTTTCAGGAGCAAAAAAAAAAAGTTTTTTACAGGCACGATTACACTACGTGACAAAATTTCAACAAAGTCGTGACCAAATGAATCTGACAGCTAGTCTTTATGTAAAATTTTCCGCTGAATCCGAATACATATGAAGTCAGAATTGTCAAAAGAAGAACAGTTTTTGAGATATTCCAAAATAACCGTTATTTGTGTTTTTAAAAAAGATGATGTGACTGAAATGCAAACAAAAATAAGGTGTCAGGGTCATTTGGTCAAAAAATTGTCACGTAGTGTTATTTGTTTAATTTTTTTTTTTAATTACACTGTGATAGTCGAAAAAATTAACTTCGATGAATCCTTTTCGAACTATTAAGGGGGAGTCCCTTGAGTGCGAAAGTACATTTGGTAGTGTCAGATTGGCTCCAGTTTTTGAGGAATCGGTACATATTAATTTTTCATGGATATAGCTAAGTCTGCGCTATTTAAAAAAAATTTATTCGACTGTATTAGTTTTTTTTTTACCTTCTTAGCTTTCTTTTACGGAATGTATTGACTTGTATTGACGATTTTTGACCATTTTTAGCCATTGATATAGCTAAGTCTGCGCAAAATTTTAAATCTGGTATCTATTTTTGTCCTTCTTATAAGTTGTTTTACCAACAAATACTCAAAATTTAAAAATAACCGTTACATATCATGCTAATCTTCATCATGCAACTCGGTTGCAAATTTCAGCAAAATTCTGCTAAAAGAGAATATCTTTTTCCACTATACCAATGCTCTGAGCTGAAACTTGATGAAATCTTTCACCATGCCCATCTGATTCCGATGGAAAGTTATGGTCGAAGTTATCTTGGTGGTTGTTTAATTTTAATTAATTAACTTAAGAAAAAAACGAAACAAATAAAATAAAAGTCCAATATTTTGATTTTGAAGCTTAACTTGAGGCCTATGCTATGAAAATCTTTATAAGATGGCTAAAAAACCTGCAAAAATTGTCGAAAATCGTACCTTTTGATCGACATTATTTAACATTCCGTAAAAGAAAGTTAAGAAGGCAAAAAAAAACTAATACATACAATCGAATGACATCTTTTTTAAATAGATATATACCGATTTCTCAAAAACTGAAGCCAACCTGACACTTCCAAATGTACTTCCGCACTCAGGGGACGCACCTCTAATAGTTCGAAAAGGATTCATCGAAGTTAATTTTTTTCGGGTCAAAAACTATCACAGTGTTATTAAAAATAATGATAATAGAAACTTTAATGCAAAAGGCTTTTAAAACAATATTCCACACTGCAAAACCTATTCGGTTTCATTATTTTGTTAGAAACTTAAAACGTTCTTGCACTGGCTGACTCTTTGTATGCATTTTGAAGGCGTAATGTTGCATAATTTTAGTTGTTTGATGTTTAAGCTCTGTAAGAGAGTAAGGTTAACGGTTATCTGCACAAAAAAACCCGAAATAGAAAATTTTTATGATTTCTCCTTACAGTCTTATTTTCAAAATTTGTTCGATTTTAAATCCACTTCATTTCGATTAATAGAACATTTTTACTACCAATATTTTAATAAGCTCTTATTGTTTAAGTGCAACCGTTAAGTTTATCAATTATATACGGACTTCAAAAAGTAAAGTTTAGTGTGTAAAAATTCGAGGCATATGTGGTTTTTTGGTCAGATCTCAGCTATTTATGGATCGCCCTAGCGGAATTGAAATTGTAATCTTATCCAGACTATATGTGATGTGAATAACAAGAGGGTATTAATTTAAAATTTTATTTTTTCTTTTATATTTGGAAGAAATATTTATATCTTCCAGCTGTAAAAACATCACGCAGTTTTGTCTTCTTTTTGGTAATGAAAAGCAGCGTATAAAAACTGCAGTCAAAGTAGAAAAACTTCCATTTCTTCCACTTCTTCATTTGTCATTGGCAAAAAAAAAAAACAGTTGTTTTTACTTCTGATTCATTAAATGTAAGCAGTCGCTGTCAAACCAACTCAAAAAGCTAAAAGTTTTACACAAATTGTCGTTTTTGTTCGACAGTTTTTGGTTTCGACTGCAGTTTTTTAAACCCTGATGAAAAGATTGCAATTTTAAATGTAAAACCGTGTGTGACGTGTTATTTATTATTGTTCCTCTTTACCCTGAAGATGAGATCCAGTGGATTTCGAAATATTAGAAACATTTTTTAAAATAAATAAAAAACTGACCTTGAGCTTAACTAATTATTCACATTAAAATTACAACAAAAGGTCGAATAACACACATATTGAATATGTTGGTTTAAAATTTTTTTTCATATGCCTTTAATGTAAAATTAAAAATTGTTTTGCTTTTACTCAGTGTTGGGCAAAATACATGGTTTGAGGTATTTAAAATACAAAATACTTACACATCTGTATGTTTTTATACCCTTCACCGAAGGTAAGAGGGTATATATAACTTTGTCATTACGTTTGTATGTTCCACAATATTGATCCTACACCCTATAAAGTATATATTTTCCGGGTCCTTATGAAAAGCGAAGTTCAAATCCGGTTGTCCGTCTGTCCGTGTGTATGTTGAAATGGGTTTTCCGAAAACCCCAGAAATGATGTGGACTAGGTTGATGTATATTTATGTCACATATACTCCGTTTAAGTTTGCTATTGAAATTAAGCCAGATCGGTCCAAAATAGACGGAGATATGAGCAAAAAACCACGACTACCTCAAAATTTTTCCAAAAATCCCTTGTTGTTGTTGTATTTTTTTTATTTCTGTATATCTTGAGAACGGCAAGAGCCAAAGTAGGTACACACATTTGTTGCCAATACACACCATCCTACAAAATGTGGGCGGGATTGGAGAAGTGGGCGTGGTACCTCCCGTACAAAAAAAATTAAAAATTTTATAAAAATCTAAATTTAAGGGCTGCCATATGTCCAATGTATATGACTTATATACCAAAATGTCGGAAATTTGTATGAGTTATAACCGAAATACTGGGGTCTAATCACCGCATACGATATCGAGCAAAATTCATCGAAATTATTTATTTTGGTATCTTGAAACTCGATATCGAATGAAATGTATTGAATTTGAAATAATAGCATTCGACATCGAGTAACTCGACATTACATATATCGAGTTTTCATTCGATACGCCAGTGTCTATCGTATGCAAAAAAATTCAATAGTTTATTCGATATGATAGTATCGAATGCAGTGATTAGACCCCTGAATTCCCGAAAATTACTCTTTTTATACCCTTCACCGAAGGTAAAAAGGTATATACAATATTGATCCTACACCCTATAAAGTATATATATTCTGGGCCCTTATGAAAAGCGAAGTTCAAAACCGGTTGTCTCTTATTTAAAAAAAATATTTACCAGTTTTATTTAGTTTTTGTCTAGTTGCTCTGTATTCTGCTCGCACAATGGTGAAGGATATAAGATTCGGCACAGCCGAATATAGCACTCTTACTTGTTAAAATACAAAATACTTCCATTTATTGTACGTATTTCAAATACAACATTCTTCCACGTCATGTACATGTATGTATTTAAAATACGTAAAACACCATTTTGGCTGTTTTCCTAAACGCCTGTTGCATTGTAGTAATACTTAAGGCCATTTTAGACTATAATACTTTGTTTTAAGACATGTCAAAAACTTACAAATAATTCATAATGTATAATAGTGTTAAAACATTTTGTAATGAAATGTCAAAAAATACGTAAAGAAATTTGGCAGTCGTATCTATGGTTCTCTCTATTTTTTGAAATTTTTCTAAACGATTAGATTTTTCATTTTATCAGAATTGTGTTTTTACAAAAGCACAAGAAGAAAATCAGGGATGGAAAATTAAAATTTTGTGCACAAATATTCACTATTATTTTTTTTTAATAAAAAATTGCAAAACGATAAAAAAAATATAAAATTTCAAGTGAATTCTTTTAAAACTTTAATAAATCACAAATATTTGTTGCAAAAAATCGTTAAATACGGTACACAGACGAAAAATAAAAGATAAAAAAATATGATTGTATCAACTTTTCCACCCTAGAAGAAAATAAAAAAACATCTGTTGAATAATTTGCCGGCCACATCAAATAAAAATTATTAAATATTAAAGAAATATTAAAAATAAAGCAAAAATATATCTGAGGACCAAGGTGCAAGTTTAAATGTGCAAGTTAGTGCATAATACGCCAGCTAACAATGTTCCAATGCTTAATAAAATGTTTTTTCGTCTTTATTTTGTAATCTAAAGTGGATCTCAAAAATCACAAAGATTTTACTTTTTATTTAAAGTGTGATAGTGTAGAAGCAAAATGTAATGAAAAAAAATTTCTCTTTGATTTTTTTGACAATCAGACCAAAAATCATTTCATTTTGTAAGACCAAAAGTCTTAAGACTTGTGTGATAGTGTAAAACAGCCTTTAGCAACATATTCTTAAATGCAACCATTAACATTTTGACAATGCATTTAATTCCGAAATGCAACTTTGTAGTTGTCACTGCACAGAGAAAAGCAAAAAAAGCATTTAAAATAATGTAGATGCAAACCATATTCATATACAGTACAACGTAGGTACAAATTTAAGTACACAATGCATCAATACGGTATTGATACATTGTGAACACACGTTTAGGAAAACAGCCTTTTATTCAAACCAAAAAATACATTAGATAAAACTAATTAACAAAACAATTGTTTCCTTTCATAAATATCAGATTTTTTAATGTAGCATCAGATTAACAGTTTCTTGTTGGAGAATAAATAAAACCTGATGAAGAAAATAATCTTTCTACAGGTCCTGATGAGCACGACCTTGTATTAAATTCTATGAATACTCTTTTTATATTTGGATAGCTGTCCAGAGTGATAATGTCTTTACTCTTGTCACTGAGGAAACTGAAAAATTCCAACTCCAATTTGATGTCCTAGATTTACCATCATCCCAATCTACGAAAAAACAAATCGTCTTCTTTACTGGTGCTTCTACTTCTGATATTTCCAGGTGTCATTTTAAGTATTTTGTAATTTTCCTCTTGAGTATAAATTGCAAGTTTTGGATTCTTTGCCCTTCTTCTTATGTATTTAAAATACAAAATACAAACTACTCCTATTTGTTGTATGTATTTAAAATACAAAATACTTGCACGTCAATTATTTGAAATACAAATACAAAATACGTATTTGTATTTTAAATACGTATTTCAAATACTGCCCAGCCCTGCTGCTACTGAAAATTTTTGATTAATACACTCTTATTTATTAAGTGCGATACGTAAATATTTAACAAGCTATAGCTATAGGTCCTTTCATATAAAAGGTCTTCGGAATGTTGATTTTAACATACGACACGGAATGAAGAACATCGATAGATCATCTCCCCTACTCATTAGGATCCAGAATATTCATAAATATATAAATATTACAAACCTTTTTAAATTTGGTCAATTAAATAAAAACACACTTTAATATTTATTCTCACATTCAATTATGCAATTAATATGTTTATTAAACATTATTCAGAGAATTTTTATTTTATTAATTAATTCATCATTATCATTATATGTTTATCAATCAATCGAGAGGCTGTTGCAATAAATTTGAAATCAAAAATCACTGATTTTTTTCAATATATATATTTATTTTTTGTTTGTTTTATTTTTTTTATGTCATTAATTATTTCATAATTAATATTGGTTTTCTTTTATTTATTATAATGTTTATATTTGATTTGTTTTATTTTTCTTTTTTATGATGTATTTAAGGTAAATACTTAAAATTAAATAGTTGAAATAGTATTTTTTTTATTTTTTGTTTTTATTAATTTTATTTTATTTATTTTTTTTTTTTTTGTTTTAAAGTATGTATTTATTTTATTTTCAATACATAATTTTATCATTATAATCAATATTATTTATTAATTGTTTATTATTATGAAAACTATTGTACTTAAATATGTATATGGAAAATATGTAAAAAAAAAATAAAGAAAAAATTAGGAATATTTTTTTTTTTTATAAAATATAGGAAAATTGGCTGTGGTATATTTTAAATTTTTATTTTTTATACTGTCTTAGCCAAAGAAATACTTTTCGTCAAAACAATTAAAAAAATTTCATATGTAAATTAAAATGAATTTAATTATAATATTTTTTGTTTATTTGTTTAAAAAAAGCGTCCACTACTGCTGCTTCTATCATTTCGCAGGCAGTTTTTTGCTACTACATGTAGAATTTGTCTTTTCTTAGAGTTTAGTACTATAGTATAATTATAGTATATAGTAAGTAGTTGTTATATTTAAATCATTTATCTTGAGTATACTCGTATAAGAGTTATATAAGAGCGTCCGCTATAAAGGTTCAGTTCCTCTTTTACAGTTCAAGAATTTATCTCTTTATTATTCGGTCGTGTTTTTCTGATTTGCATTCAAAGTCTCTTTGTTTTTTGTTGGTTGTTTGGGAAAAATGTGTGAATGGTTACAGGGAATGAGGGAAAGGTGTTGGAAAAAATAAAATTAAAAGTGTAGATATTTTTAATTGGCCATTTCTTCAGTACCCACTAGTGGTGTTGCTGTTGTATTGTTGCCATTACCTAAATGTGTTTTCTTAGCAAACAGCGAACACTCCACATTGTCAACTGTGTTGGTTGTGGTTGTGTTTGAGTCTGTCGTAGTTGTTATACCATCCATGGATTCAGTGAGTATGACATTTTCCTCTGTATTGTCTGTAATATCGGCTGGGTCAGCTGTAGCAGCTTTTAGCAGAGCAACATCATCAATAATGCTTTCTGTTGTTGTGGTATCAGTACTCAACACAGCTGTTTTAGTATCACCCTCTTCATCAGTCACAGATTCAGCCTTGCTGCCTGCTGAGACTTTAGTTTTATTTGTCGTAGTAGTAGTGGTATTGGCAGAATCATTGTCGGCTGAGTTTGGAATATCCAGGGGAATTTCGCCGGTTACAACACCATTTCCACCTTTAATATCTTTTGCAGAAATTTCTGTGTTTTCTACAGAAGAAGAATTGTTGGTGGTTGTGATGGTGGTGCTGCTGCGGTTTGTGCTTGTGTTTTTGTTATTGATGGTGGTTGTGGTGTTTGTTGTGTTACTGCTGGAAGTGTCTGTGTTATTAGTTTTTTCTGAGTCTGTGTCAATTTTTTTTGCAGAACCATCATCGCTAGCAGCTGCTGATGTTGCAGCCGTTTTTGTTTCACTATCAGCCGTTTTAATCGTGGATACAATAATTTCAGTATTGCCCGTTTTTCCATCGTCATTATTATGGCCTTCGTCATCCTCTTCACCATCTACCTCCATTTTAGTTTCGTTTTCAATATTCTCTTGAACTTTAGTTTCAATATTAGCAGCAGGAGTTTCTTTGATTTTTTCTGTAGCTCCTTCAGCACTCATATCACTGCAAGATTCTTCCATATTTTCACAAGCTATTTTTGTATCTCCATTTGATTCAGACATGCACTCATCCAATAACTTTTTTTCAGTCTCATCTTCTAACTTTTCCTGTTCTTTTTCTAGTTGTTGTTTTTCTGCTTGTTCAATGATTTCGGCTTTTCTCTCTACTTCATTCTCAGCTTCAGCAACATCTGATGTCTCTTGAACTGCTATTTCAGTGATTTGTTCATCGGCTTTTTCCATTTCAACATCATTGGATTCAAGTTCTGTTTCTTTTCCAGCTACTGAAGCAGATGCTGCTGCATTAGTGTCATTTACTGAGACCGTGGCTGGTGCTGGTGTCTCTGTGGACTCCTCCGGCTCTGGAGGCAAATCTAATTTTTGTCTCTTTTCGGGCAACTGGCACTCCAAACGAGCCGATGGTGTTGTTGTTGCTAACTTTTTCGTTGTTTCCTTTGCTGGTGTATCCTTTGCAGACACCACCAATACAGGGGTTGGTCCTGGTGTTGGCTGAATTTCTATAATCCGCTCATTTGGTTCATCGTCGTTTTTCGCAGCCGGCGGTGGTGGTGGTGGAGCCTTTACCGTCAATATACCATCCGAAGACAAAGTCGAGAGCACATCATTGGGATCGTAACCCTTTGGCAACATATACTTGCGTACAAAGTGCCTCGAAATGACGCCATGGCCATCTTCTTTATCGTCATGTCTGCCTTCGACCACAATGCAGTTATCGATTGTTTTCACCGACAGCTCGTTTGGTGCAAATTGCTTCACATTCATGCTCACCTGAAAGCCATTCTTATTGACCACCGAATAAGAGGCTGATTTCCCTGGTGTACCACCTATGCTTGAAGAGCCAGCATCCGATTTTTCCGGATTAGCTACAGTTTCATCGCCAGACTTGGCACAGCATGCTGTTTTTATGCGATTATAGGGGTGATGGCGTTTTGATGGCATCCAAAACGAGGAAAATGAAGAAGTTCTATTACGCCTGGGACTGGTTTGCGACTGCTGTTGCTGCGGCTGCTGTTGGTGTTGGTGCTGTTGTGGCTGTTGTTGATCCGAGCCAGTATAGAGACCAAAGCCAAAGTCATTTATATCTACACCACTGGCCAGACAACGGCTGAACTCATGGAGTTCATCTGCCAAATCCAAAATAAACGGTATTAGGGACATTTTTAATTTTCTTTATTGCAAAAATGAAATTCCTTTTTTTCTCAATTTTTTTTTCCTTAACTTTTTTCTTCTATATATGATATACTTTTACTTTATATTATATACTAACTATATGTTAAGTATATATATGTATGTATATAGTTTTTATTTTTGTAATTTTTTATTCCACCACACTGTAATTTTAAACTGTTTATTAAAATGTTGTTCTTCCGTCTGGTCTGAAACCGTTTGAATGCAATCGCCGAGTGATGCGTCGTTGTCGTCGTCGCCAAAAACACACACGCCCGTGTGATTTCTTAACTGGTTTTTTGCATTTTGCAGCTCTCCATGGCTGAATGTGTGCGTCTTTTGCCGTTTCTAAACCAGTTGGCAGTGCTGAATGGAATTCATTATTATTTGTTGCTGTTGTTGATGTTGTACGTGGAATGTTGTCTCTTGTTTTTCATTGAATCGTTACTTACTACTTCCTTGGGTTCGTGTATTCGTTAGATTGTTTCGCCGGTACTTGTGCCATCGTAGTTTGTATCTGTATCTCTGTTCCTGTCTGCATGGAATTGTGTGCAGCGATGCCAACTTAGTGCTTTTGGCACTATTTATAGTGCTTTTTGATGCCTCAAAACGCCAAAATTTTATCCTTAGTGCCAAACTAAGAAAAAGCACTAACTTGGTGCTTTTTCAATTTTTCGTTAGTGCCTTTAGTGCTTTTTACAATTTTTATTTTTTTTCTATAATTTTTTAAAACTTTGATTATGCAGAGGATGACTAAGATGAGATTTGCTATTTGGGATACAATTTTAAGAAGGCCTGCAAAGATTTTAAGATTTCAAATGATAAAAAAGTGATAAAAGATAGCTTATTTACGAGGTTAGAGCTAGGCTTCGTAGCAATTTGGAAATTTTACAAAACGTCACACTTTTAAGCGTTGACAACATATTAGGCAATCGTAATAAAAATGATGTATTTGTTTTCAGTAAACATTTTTTTTAAAGATGTAGACACTTTTTAAAAAATAAAAAAAGGACGCAAAGATTTTAAAAACAAAAATAGGCCGTAACTTGATATAAGCAAAGTGTTTAATAAATTAAAAACAGCTGACAGAAAATGCTTTTATAACGAGCGTTGTGTTAGTCCCGGTTCACACACGTCAAGTTTGACACGTCAAGTCTTGAGTTTTTAGGAGAGAGGGGAAAGGAAATGGCATTCTCTTTTCCCTTTTCTCCTAAAAGGTCAAGACTTGCCGAGTCAAACTTGACCTGTGTGAACCAGCACTTACCTGCCATTTTTCATCAGCTTTTTTCAAACACACGACACTCGTCTCCGATTAACCGCGTGTTTTACACTTCTACCTCTAGTGCTATTGCAAAAAGGTTGACTAAGCATCAGAATACAAACATACATGTTTTCCTATTTTGCACCTTATGTGTGTTCTTCATTCAGAATCGTACATAGGTTTAAATAATTGGACAATATCATACGCCAATTGTTTTATGAAACTTTGCACGATTTTAATATAGAATTATTTAAACGATGAAATATCAGGTTTTTTTATTAAGAATGGTCGGTCATTGCAACAGTTGCGATTTTTTCGAGTTACGAACATCGAGTTCGCACTGTATTACTTTGAAACTGTTTTATGGCCAATTCAAACTCAGCTGATGGTGATACAAGTGATTTGGATGATATTTTTATTGAAGATAATAATACATTTAAAAATGTTTATATACAAATGTAAATATATTTTTTTTTATTAAATTTAAAATGAAAATCGCTCATTAAAGCCGTCGTCTTTTTTTAAATTTTGGAGGTATGGCATATTTTGCACAGCCGAATGCAACTTGTTTTGTGTTTAATTAAATTGTAAAAATGGCTTAGTGCTTTTTAACGCTTTTTTTTGTTCGAAATAGTGCTTTTTAGTGCTTTTTTCAAATTTTAAAGTGCTTTTTGCTCTCAAAAAGTTGGCATCACTGATTGTGTGTATTACATAGGGTTTAGTTTCTCACTCTCTCTTTCTCTCTCTCTCTCTCACACACATACTTCTTTTGTGTGTTTGTAATTTCTTTATTAATTTTTTTTTTGCAATTTTTCATCATTTTCTACTATGCCCGTCTATTCATTTGTCTACTGTCGTTTATAGTATTCAATCCCCTTTAACTCTTGCCACAAATTTTTATAAAACGAAATAGTAAAAGAAATCCGACGTCGGCGACAACAACGAATATTATGTTGATGCTGTTGTGAACCAAATATCGATTTTTTAAACAACGAATCGAAACACCTCGTGTTGAATTGTAACTTAAGAAACAAATGTTAATAACATTTTCGTATATTCAAAACACAAACAAATTTTAAATGTTTATAGACAGTAATAAGTTTGTTCGTAACTTAAAACTAAACCACAGACATAAGAGAAGTTTTATTTTTGACAAGGTTTCTTTCTACCTATATCCATTTACAAAAGAAAAACTGTCTGCAAACTTTCAAAACCTAAAAAAAATTTCTCGAAACTATGCATTCCTATGTAGGTACAATATATTCACCAAATGGATATTTTTAAAAAATGTACATACCTACCTACCTATAAGTAAATACATTCAACATTTTAAAATATGACAACTCTTTTAGTTCAAGATTAAAAATTAAAAAAAAAAAAAATTACGGAAATTTCCCTGGGCTTCAATTTAAGCTGTATTTTAGTTCACAAAGTATATCAATCTTATATTTTATACCTGATCGTTTCTTCATTTGCTTGCATTTATTCTTAGGGACATTATACAGATGTCTTTAATCCATTAATCTGTGGATGTAAAGAACAAATCATCTACATTTAGCAACCTTTCCTCTTATTGTTATATACATACATACATACATATGTATTAAGATAAGGATTATAACTTTTAAGCTCTATTTAAGTCAATGACAGGTGTCAAAAAACGTAATGTTTTACGTTCAACATTAAATACTAGTTTTTAAGACAGTTAAATCGTTTGTTTACCTTTGAATTTTAGATTGTAGCTTTTTATTATTCTTATTCGCCAGAATGACCCAAGTCCAAATCAACGAAAGATTGTTAAACTTTTGTGTTTTTTAAACTCCCGTTGGGCCCTTACGCTTCCGACACATAGCTGTGGTGCAAGACTAAAAGTTCCTGTATTTGGACATGTTTACCTTCGAGGTTTTTTTTAACAGGATTGTGAATGAAGAAACCAACTGATAAATTAAAAAAATGGGCGAACCGCACTGAAAACATTAAAAATTGATTTAAAAAAACAAAATTGTGAAATTAATTAAATTTGCACCAGTAAGCAAATCAATAGTATATTTTTGGATATTAAGAACATTTTCTGCATATATGTTGTTGATATGTATAAGTTAACATTTAATTCACTTGATTAAATTTTTAATTAAAATTGATTTTATTTTTGATTAAGTTAAAAAAAGTTGGCTAGTCTGGTAGGAGCTAGTCTATCAGTACTCTGGTATGTTTCACTGCAACTGACTAAAGAAAGGTCTAAGTTACTTCTGCTCGGTAAATTTGGTTAGAATAAAATTTGTAACTTTTAATCCTAATCTATATATATAAAATAGGATTTGGTATGTATGTATGTACATATGTAAACGGCTGGGCCGATTTTGATGAAATTTTCAGGGAATCTTCAGAATATTCAGGCGGGAGACACTGTGAAGTCTGATTTTAGGGCTGCGGGCGGAGGGGCGTGGCAAAATTCAATTTTCATATTGCACCACCATTGACATCTATATAATTTGGACGATTTTTCTTTAAAATGATCGTCACGGTCTAACTTTGATTCATACGAAAAGAAAATTTTGCCCCGCCTACTTTAACGCCCACTTGTTTCGATTAACCTAAAATCAGAAAACGGCTCCATCGATTTGACAAATTTTTCTTTCAAATGTTCGTATTAATCCATTTTAAGTTTTCATCGAAATAAAATGTACCACGCCTACTTTTACGCCCACTTTGTCTATTAAGCGCATAACTTGAGAACGGCTTGACCGATTTGGACGATTTCTTAAAATCATCGCCATGGTCCAACTTAGGTTTTTGCGGAAAGAAAATTTTGGCCCGCCTACTTTAACGCCCACTTTTTTCGATTTACCTAAAATCAGAAAACGGCTCCATCGATTTGACTAATTTTTCTTTCAAATGTTCGTATCTTTTTAACGGATTTTAAAAATCGAACGCAAACATTTTTCCTAATTTGAACAGGACAACGTCTGTCGGGTCAGCTAGTAATATTATAAATGTGAAAGTTTGTATGTGTGGATGGATATTTGGATGTTTGTTAGTTTATGGCTCAGTCACGCAAAAAACTGCTAAATGGATTTGGATGAAATTTGGTAGATAGCATATGGCCCAGATTCAAATATAGGGTACTTTTATGAGGGGAATCGGGGGAAAATTGGTACTTTAGTCCTTTTTCTCTTTTTGATAAATTTGGTATGCAGACTGCATAAGGTCAAGAATTGAATATAGGATAGTTTTTAAGGTATAAAATTGGTAAATTTCAAGGGGTAAAACGGTATAAAATTGGTACTTTTTCTCTTTTTGAAAAATTTGATATTCATACAAATTAAAAACTACAAAAACCTATTGTTTACCGACCGGTGATAATATAATATAACTGACAAATAAATCTTAGGGGAGTATGTAGCGAGGCTGCGCTGGGTACCGAGTCACTGCAACTTGGAACTTAGTGCGGCGAAAAATGGGTTAAAATAGAGTGTACTTTCTGGTGACCAAAAATGAGGAAAAAGATGGTACTCTTGGTACTCTTTTACCTTTGGTACTTTTTCTCTTTTCGAAAAATTTGGTAATGTATAACATGTGGCCCAGATGGGGTACTTTTTATGATAAATTTTGTATGCAGATTGCATAAGATCCAGTGTCTGGAATATACATATTTAGACGTCCCTTGCTATAATATCGACAGTTGAATGTCGTTCGCTCAGGAGTGTTGTCGAAAAATAATAAAAACTATAATATTGTTTAAACATACATATGTATATGGTCCAGATTCAAATACAGGGTACTTTATAAAAGGTTAAATGTGGACAAAAATGGAACTTTGGTACTTTTTAATGACTTTGGTATACAAATTACATATGGTCCAAATTAAAATAAAGGTTACTTTTTAAGGGATATTTTTTTGCCATATTGGTTTTGTTAAAGGGTTAAAACGGGACACAATTGGAACTTTATTTCTTTTTGATAACTTTGGTATACAAACAGATTAAAGCCTACATTAACATACAGGAAAAGCTGGTACTTTTTTACCTTTGGTACTTTTTGTGTTTTCGAAAAATTTTGTATAGAGACAGCATATGGCCCAGATGAAAATATGGGGTACTTTTTATGATGGAAAAAGGGAACAAATTGGAACTTTTTCTCGTATTGATAAATTTCGTATGCAGATTATATATGGTCCAGTCCCGGAATATACAAATTTCATATGGACATTTTCAGAGGGATAGTTGAATGTCGGTCGATCAAGGGTTTAGAGCGCCCAAAACTTATATGTTTGTATGTATAATGTTGTTTATTGAAATATTTTAACATTAAATAAGTATAAATGTAGAAAACTACATAACACTTTTTTATAATACATACCTACATTACCGTGATTTGCATAAAACTTTAGCCTAATTAATTTTTTTTTCACAATTTTTATATATGTACATATGTAGGTACATAAGTATCGACCAATTTTAAAGGTTTTACAGGACTTAATATATCATATTCCTTTGGAACATTTAATATGCTTTGCTTTTAGGCACTTAAAAAATAAAACTAAAACATATGTACATACATAGGTACATACATATGTATTTATACTACTTAGTACCTGTAAACTGTAAAATTCATTTCACATGATGTATTTAATCGTAAACCCAAGAAATTATTAATATTTATGTACATAAGTACCTATGCCTTTTAATATCCTACATTAGTTCAATTCAAGTTCAATCTATTAACACAATATAATTCACGACATTTCGTGATGGAATTTTCTTTTCAAAAACCTTGCATTGCATAAACACAAAAAAGCATATGAAAAGAAAAAATATATACTACCTACATATATAGAGAGAAATTAACAGAAACGCTTCAGAAAATCACAGATAAATACAAGTCCCATAGAAAGACACATGCAAAAACACAATTGATACCGGCAAAATGCGACCGGTTTTGCCTGGAAACTGGCTGGAAATCGCAAAAACATATGTATCCATACATTATATATTGAATGCAGTGCGCAGGCATGTGTGTATGTGACCATGAGCACTAACTTGCAAACATGCATATGTATGTATGTGCTCGCTGTATGATGGTACCGGTTCTACATGACTAAAAATGTATATTTTGATAAAGAAGAGGGATAAGCAGGCTTGATGTAAATGGGCCTTAGATGAAAAATCTCCTGAAATCTTTATTTACTTGCAAAGATATCTATGTTAATGTACATATTTTATTGAAGATATCATGACATAAAAGGCCAACAAAACTTTTTTTTAGCGGCCATTATAAAAGACCAAAAATAAAAGTAAATTTTACAGTATAAAGGAACCTACATACATACATATAATAAAATAAATAGTTACATAATCCTAAAAATAATCTAAAGCAATATAAACCCAAAATTTGATCGGTTATAATGCACCGTATAAAAATACATGCTTCTTGAAAATTTTACACTCCCACAATTTAAAATAACATTCTTATCAAAAAATAAAAACCAAACACAAAAAAAAGTTTTGTATTTTTATTTTTGTTTATCAACCAATAGATTTTCTTTGTTGTGTTTTAATAAGAGATTATCTGTTTGGTTTTTTTTAATTGTGAAAAATTTTGTTTATTTTTTAATGTAGAGGGTTTTTTGCTTCTCCTGTAAAATTTGTTCAATGTAACTTTTTTTGAAATAATATGACGATATGGTTTCCTAGAAAAACAAATTTTTATTTTACAATTTTTAGTATAGAAATTTGAATTAATGTTATTAAAAGAAAAATCAGTACATATTTTCTAACACGCTCTTGAGGTTGTTAATTAAAATTAAGAATTATATGTATTTGTCTGATATTTAAAATTTTTCAAGGCCTACATACTTAAAAGCCTACAATGTTTCCTTTTGAAAACAAACTGCAGAGAATCTCATCTACTCTCGCATTCACCCCTCGGCGCAAAAAACAGCAGCCAACAACGACAACAAAAAACAGCTGACAATAACTAAAGAGAGTTAGTAGCAGCAGCAATAAAACAGCAAGAAAATAACATACTCAACCGCATAAAATGCCGGTCATTGTACCGGCAACAAGATTGCAAAAACAAAAAATGAACTAAATGCTAAAAAAAAACAAAACACCACCAACAACAACAGCTGTTTGGTCGGCTGATTGCTTGTTAAAGTCTCAGTTGCGTTTGGCTTTGTTTGCAACAACAGAGTTGCCCCAAGCCAACAAAAACTACCTTATTTTTAAGCAATAATTACCTAAAGGCCCAACTATAATGTGCTTAAGTTGGCTTAAGAAACTGTGAGAATACATGGATATTATATGTGACAAACCATATTGAACTTAAGGAAACTTTTTGTTAAGTTTAATGAATCTGTCATTTGCTTAAGCAAAGTACGAAACAGTTCTCACTTCCCTTACGGAATCAAATGTTTTTTAATTTTGTTTTGGTTTTTTGAAATACATTTGCGAGGTTTTTTGTTAATTTTTGACAAAGTTTAAGCCAACTTAAGCATAATATAGTTAGGCCTTCAAATATCCTGAAATGATTTGTAGGTGCAGAATTGTGAGAGAAACAGTAAGATCGGCTTAAAATATTAAGTTTGATTTTGAATTGTTTAAAGTATGTATTAGCATTCGCTAAAGACGCATTGGCAACACTTTCTTAGTTATACATCGGTAATACCACTTCGACTAGTAGGTATCTTCCAAAATCTAAAAGCTTTTTGACTTTTTTACACATTCCCTAAAGCTGGAGATCCACACAACGCGTTACTCGCTTTTTCGCAGCATACGCAGCTGTCAAAAAAGTAGAATCTGTGTAGTTATACCTAGTAAGTTACATGCACAAAAGCGTAGATGCCTTGAGGCGAAAAGTAGGTTTACTTTCTACTTTTGTAAGCGTCACAAGCATCGTTCGAACAAATCAGCTGATTTTGACGAATTAAATTTTATTTTTACTTGTGCTGCTGCTGCTGCATAAAAAGCGTTGCATGTAACTTGAAACGAAGACCGCAAGTAAGGTTAGAAAAGCATGCGCTGCGTGAAGGCGAAAACGCGTGGTATGGTCTTCCAGCTTTAAGCACAAGCTATGCCTTACATGTATGTATATATTATTAAAATCGTTGGTTAATTCCGAAGACATTATTTATTGTCATAAAAATTACGTCTTTAATGTAATTGAGCAATGCTTTCAAAAGATCGTTAAGTTTCCTAAAATGTCCATTATATGGATGTTTTCGAGCCACGTTATTGTACAAAGTATCCCCTCAATCTAAATGAAAAAAAAATTCGAGTTTTTTTCGATTTCGATAAAAACTTTCTTATCTCATAGTCTTTGCAAATTCTAAATCTAACCCCCCTTTTTCACATGCAAGTGCATGTACTTTCAGCCAATCGACTGTTTTCTCGATTTTTCGTTGATAATACGTATACACTACTAGCAAGTAATTACTTGCATGTTAAAACGTAGGTTAAGAACATTATTTGACAAATGCTTTTATCGGATGAATGACACAAATGGCAACTGCATTCCAGATTAACTGGCCAAAGTATCAAGCTTTAATTCAGTATCCATATTGTATAGACATACAAACATTCCAAGTATGTCGGTTAAAATCAGGTTAGTAGAAAAAAAAAATTTGCATAACGGAACTTTCGAAAGTTCAAAAAACTGTTTGCCTTAAGTTAAAAGATAGAACGAACTAAAATAAATCTTATCATATTTAAATCGTTATATAAAATATTTAGCAACATCATATCTCTTACATACGCTCTAGATAAGTTATCGCTATATTCAAGCAAAAACAATTTGTTGTGGACACAAGAATTTTGATAGTAAAGACTGGGGTCTAATCACCGCATTCGATACTATCGTATCGAATAAACTAGCGAATTTTTTTGCATACGATAGACACTGACGTATCGAATAAAAAAACGATAAATGTAATGTCTAGTTACTAGATATCGAATGTTATTATTTCATATTTAATACATTTCATTCGATATCGAGTTTCATGATACCAAAATAAATAATTTCGATAAATTTTGCTCGATATCGTATGTGGTGATAAGACCCCTGCTCTTGTCGATGTTTTGTTCTTGTTAAAAAAGCGTTGATAAAACATTTGATCGCTCAACGATGTCTAATATCACTGCAGTATTACCATATTAATAAACGTTGTCTTGATTGTTTTTGTTGCTTTTTATATGGGTAGTCGTGTAATACGTTTTCTTTAGTGCCGGTTCACACACGTCAAGTTTAACTCGTCAAGTCTTGAGGTTTTAGGAGGGAGAGGAAAAGATATGGCATCCTCTTTTCCCTTCTCTCCTAAAAGCTCAAGACTTGACGAGTCAAACTTGACGTGTGTGAACCGGCACTTACATCAAATAGCAAAAACAATTGTGTTTCTCTTATTCTGCCAACATTTTGTTCTTGTACACATTGTTAGATAATCTAAACAGTGTGTTAACTTTGTGCGAAAAGTTGAAATTTAAAAAAAGCAACATAGCTGAATAATTTTGCTGCTAAGATGCATCGTAAAGTTGATATCCAATTTTTAAAGCTTAAAAAAAACTTATCATGACTGGGTTGTATTTTTCTCAAAATACTTAAGACTTGTGTAATAGCGTCAACTACCCTTTACTTTAAGAAAAACATATGTTGTATCCATCTAAACTTTTTTTCGAAATCAGTGCACTCGCGATAATATGAACACCCCAAAATATGAACACTTATTTTCTTCCATTGACTTAACATTAGGAACTTTTATTTTTATGGAAAAAATGGGAAATTAAATGCCATTCGCAAATATGAACAATCTTGCAAAAGTGAACTGGCTTTGTTTTAATTAGTTCATATTATCGCGAGTGCAATATAATGGCGTTTTATTTTCTGAGCAAAATTCTGTATTTATTCTGCTTTTACATTTTTTTATGTTCTATTCTGAAAAACATGTGTTATTTTAAAAGTGTAAAGCGTTATTTTCTGATGATGTTCCCTTTAAAATTAAAAAAAATGCTACATGTTCAACACACATTTTAAATAAAGGGGCATGAGTGCAGCACTAGATCAAGGGAAATTCAGAGCAAGGTGATGGCAAGTTTCGAACCGTAAACACAAACAACGTAATACAAAAAACATCTGTTTTTTCTGTTGGCTTTGGATTGTTGTAGTCTTGCCACCACCTGTAATTGAATTTACCTTGCGCTAATTGTACTTTATTGTTTAATGCCGCAATTTATGTTCTTTTATAAACGAAAAATATGAAGCACTTTTTAAAAATTAGGGGAGCATTTAAAACTGATGCCAAATCACATGTAACACTCCATAAGTGTTATTATCCTTTTAGTACTCACTACACAGAGAAAACAGATTCGTGATCACAACCGAATTTGGCGCCAATCGAATTTCGTCGGTTGCATGTACTATCTATCACACAATTCGGTTCCAATTACTGAACATTTCGTTGCTTAGCATAATAGGTTTGATAGCAACATTTGAATTTTAGTACACTATCAGTCATAACAGCAGATATTGTTAGTTGTTAGTATGATTATTAGAAACAAAATTGTGCTTATACCCGAATAAATGATAGCTGCAACTGAATTAACACATAATTGGTGTTCATAACAAGAGATTCGATTGTCGTTATCAACATATTTTTTTTAACCGGTCAAATGTAGCCCATAAGGGGCAAGGACTTGTCCAATGAATGGAAAAAACGGCTTATTTTACAGTACGATGTCCTAGGGCAGGACCATATAACCCAGCTTGCATTACAAAGGAGAAGTCTTAAAACTACTCCATGGTATACACCAGAGGATTAGCTTTGAAATCGTTTCAAAACGAAAACATGTCGTTAAAAAACGAAGACATGTCATTTCACTGTAAACTCTTTTTAATAATGACATTTCCCATACTTGCACTACATTGGACCATTCATACATATGTACGTGTATATGTTCATACCTATAAGAATACGTAAACTACTTACCCCTATTTATTAAGTTTTTCACATTTTCCATTTTTACCCGTAAATATATTGTTTAAATAAAATATTAAAAATTAATTTAATCTATCAAATGTTTTGACAGAAAATTTAGTAAGCAATTGGGGCTTTTAACTATTTATTGGTTGTGAATTCCGAATAATAATATTTTCATTTGTTGTACTCGAATTGAATCTATTCCAACAATCAATAATTAGCTGCAATAAATGAATAAACATTTATATTACAAAATTTATTGACGAAAGCAAATTATTGATTGCAATGACCAATATTCAGTATTGCCCTATATTAAATTCGGTTGTGATTCTAACCATTTGTACTAATTTTTAGAACTTAATGAAATTAGTTATCATAACTAATAAAAGAATTAAAGGAATCATATTTCAGTTGGAACATCATTTTTATAATCAAGAGAATTAAAAATCAGTTAGAACTATACATTTTTAATAGTTGCAATAAAAAATCATGTTACTTGATCAATATTTTATTACTGCAACCGTTTCCCAACCAATTTGTTTTCTGTGTGTATAATATTTATTTTTAAACAAATTATTATATTTGAATTTTTTTTGCAATAAATGGCAACTATATTTTAATATTGTATTTAATTGCAATCATATGTGTTTGAACAGTGGTGCGTGATAATAAACCTTGTCCCTCTGTGAACGGCACATACCCATTTCTTTGTATATTCCATAACACCCAACATATACTTACGAAGCTCTAGTGTAGTTTACTTCACGCTAATACTCCTCTGCCAAAGGGCGTTGAGAACTCTGAAAAAAATATTCAAGAGATACGCAACCGCATTAAGACTGCGACACAATATAAAAATAAAATGAAATGAATAAATAAATAACTTAACGATATTGTACTTCGTACTTTTATGTTTTTCTTTTTATATTTTTTGTTTGTATTTTTTTAATTTTTTTTTTTTGCACCACGTACCTAAAAATGGAAAACAAAAGAAACTAAAATAAATTTACAAAAGATACATACATAAAGTACTTATAAAAGAAAACATTTATATTGAGAAAAGAATAAGGAATTTCTGGATGAAACTGGAATTAAACTTGTAAGTAAAAAAAAAAAACAACTTGGTGGGATACAATATAAATGTGAGAGTATAGAAACGCTGTTTAATAAAAAGCTTGTGTGTATGTATCTTGTAGATACTTTTTGATTTAAAGAAATATGTATCGAAAACCGAAGCTACTGAAACTGAGTTTTAAAATATTTTTATAACTTCAAAAGTGTGCTAAAATAAATTTTAATTTATGGAATTTCAGCCTAATTCGTAATAAATTTTTGTTATATTATTGTAGGTAGGTACATAAGATTTAAATTATTTAGAATTTTATTTTTAATATTTCTTATTCTGATAATTAGAAAAAAGCAAGTAATAATGCTATGTATTTTCGGCTGTACCGAATCTTTCATGCCCTCCACCGAGAGTTGAAAAATTTCATGATATAAAATCTTCATATTATGAACCAATTTTAATAAAAAACAAGTTAGAGTGCTATATTCGGCTGTGCCGAATCTTTGATACCCTCCACCGACAGTTCAAATGTTTAAGGAGTAATATCTGTATGACGTATATTTATTTTATGTTTTTGGCGACTAAACTGTTTTCTGGTAGTGGGGTTTATATGGGGCCTAGGGTAAATTGTGGACCAATCATCACGAAATTTCACAGCGTCATTTCTAGTCCTAAAAAACTGTGACGTACCAAATTTTGTTACGATTTGATTATTTTTTACGGTTTTAAGGGTGTTAAACTGTTTTCCGGTAGTAAGGTTTATATGGGGCCTAAGAAAAATTATGGACCGATCGTCACGAAATTTCACAGTGTAATTTCTAGTCCCAAAAAATTGTGACGTGCCAAAGTTTGTTACGATAGCGTTATTTTTTACGGTTTTAGGCGTACTAAACTGTTTTCCGGGAGTAGTGTTTATATGGGACTTAGGGTAAATTATGGACGGATCTTCACGAAATTTAGCAGTGTGATTTTTAGCCGAATAACATTAATTTTTGCCAAATCTTATCTTATTCCGTGCATTATTCCACCATTTATGTTAGTTTTTGTAACAAAATTATCAATTTTTGTAGGTGGTGGTTCCACATTTTGATTCATAGCTCTGGTCCTACTGAACCGATTTTGCTGGATTTCAATCCCAAACTGCTTAGGATAACTACAAGCAATTTGGCACCAAGTTTGTTCATTTCTTTTGAGTTGTTCGAAAGTGAGCGTGTTTTCAACAGACGGACAGACGGACAGACAGACGGACATGGCTAAATCAACTTAGAAACACTCAAGGACCCAGAATATATATACTTTATAGGGTCTGAGATGAATAATAAAAAAGTTTCACACGGAATGACAAACTGAATATAAAAAGGGTATAAAAATAACCTTACAGTATTTAACTTCGTTGCGGTTTTAGGCCTACATAAGATAGATTATGAACCATAGGAAATTTTTATGTTTATTTCTAGTCATACCTATAAAACTTAATTTGACCTAATTTAAATACAATATTGTGATTTGTATCTGTTTTAGCCGCATTAAAATTTTTTTCAGGAGGGGAAATCTTATTTGGTTGGGTGATAGCTGGTATTAAAAAACTAAAACTTTACAAATTTCAATACAATACTACAATTTTTTAGCTTTCTAAAAAGCTTTTTGGAAGGCCGCTTTATACCTATGGTAAATTATGGGCCGATTATCAGAAAATAGCATGGTGTTTTTTCTAACCATAAAAAGCTAAATTTTACCACAATATCTATGTTTGTCACGGTTACAGGCGTATTTAAATAATTTCGAAGAGGGGGCTTTATAGGGGGCCTTTGGTAAGTTATGAACCGATCTTCTCGAAATTTTTTCAGTGTTATGTCTATTCTTATGGCAATTTTACTGCAATAGCATTATTTATTTCAGTTTTAGGCGTACTTAAGTATTTTCTGAGAATTGGCTTTATATGAAAAATATGGTAAATTATGGATCGATTTTAACGTAATTCGGCAGTGTGATCCCTAGTCTTATGGGACTATAATCGACTACATTTTATTTTAATAGAATCTTGCTTTCAATCAATTTATGTAAGTTTTGAGACAAAGGGTGATTGTTACACAATTGGGCTTATAACTCTTTTCACACTTAGCCGATTTAGATTTTCATCCCATATTGCTTAGGAGAGTCCGACACCAAAACTTTTCTTTTGTATATTGAGTCTAGGGTTCCCAACTTTTTTTGTTGCAATTAATGAACATTGATTATTAAAGGTTAAGAAAAAAAAGTACACAGTATAAATATAAAGTACAATTAATTTTTTTTATTGGTTTATTTAAAAACGTTTTTTACTGCTTTTCGCGAGTTTTATCAAACAATTACACTGTGCTAGAATTTGACACTTTTTTCTTGAGACAAGCCGGGCAACTGGTGCTTTAACCCAATTCGGGTAAGCTGAATCCAATGCCGGTTCAAAAAACGGTACAGTTTATTGAAATAACTAAAGAAAAAACGAAAATCCGCAATACAATTTCCTTAAAACGTTAAATTTTTTTCTAACTTGCGCAGTCGTTTTAGAAACATAATTTTTTTTGGCAACAAAAATAATTTTTTGCAACATTTCGAAATTTTTGTTTCTTAAAAATGTATAAAAAATTCCAGACATATAAAAAACAAAGTTTCCAACAAAAAAAGCTATAAATGATTAAAATCTGTTAACAACTTTTAATTGTATACAAAAAATCGAAAAATTTTAATTAATTTACAAATTTCATAAAACGCAAAATTTGAATGGGAGCCCCCTTAAGAAGTGGTGATAAGGGGCATTTATGTCTCCAGAAATTGTTAAGGCAACTCTTTGGCTGTTATGGTACGTTTTCTTCAATATATTTCTAGTCTGCATTAAACATTTTGTATGGGAGTCCCCTTAAGGAATGGCAGGCAGTAATTTGAAAGAATTTTGCACTCGTGTTTTAAAAATAGGCAGCTATTGTACTCAAACAAAACAAATAAGTGCTGTCAGATAATTTTTTTTTCGAAAAATCGTCTTGCCAATATAAAAAAAAAACATCAACAAATGGCCCTGACTAATATTAATTAGTTGTTCTTTAGTTTTTCTTAAAAAATAACTTGTACAAAAAGCATTATAATTTTATGACTAATAAAACCCTGATGAATATAATCTGAAACTATTTTGAATTCTAGATAAATCTAATCATGCGAAATAAAGTATTTTCGCGTATTTTATTATTCTCATAAATTATAGAGTACAATTACTCGAAATAAAATACAATACTTTATTATAAAGTACGGTTGGCAAGCCTAATTGAGTCGTTCGGAAATGAGCCCGATTTCAACAGACGGACAGACAGACGAACACGGTTAAATCGACTTACAACTAGAACTTTATAAGGGTAACATGAACATTAAAAATAATTCACACGCAATGAAAACTTTGTATACCTTCTCACCACTAGGGTTGGAGTTTTGAATTTCCCATAATCCCTAAAATTTTTACTCTTGTAATAACTGAAAAAAAAAAATTCGTTGCCTTCATTCAAGGCGAATTTAAAAAGTTAGGTGCAATTATGTAACTACAATAAGTAAGAAAGTATAGTCGGTCAAGCCCGACCATATGATACCCTACACCACAGTATTAAAAAACACATCATGCTTATATGCCCATATTGCCCCTTGTGGTCCTATTTTTGAAAAACTGTATAGCTTATGTATCCATATAGATATGTATCTATCTATGTTTTGAATTTCATTTAAATCGGTTTGAGAGGCAGGAATTTGCCCTATCTCCCCTGGTGGTCCTATTTTTTAAAAAATACATCCCATGTCCATGAAGATATGGTTCTATGTAAGTTTTAAATTTCATTAAAATCGGTTTGATAGTTTCTGAGAGGAAGAAATTTCCCCCTATCTTCCCTCGTGGTTCTACGATTTGGCCCATTTGCAATAGGCTTGGTCCTTGTGTCAATAAGAACCTATGTCCCAAATTTTATTAAATTATCTCCATAATTGCGACCTGTACTTTGCGCACAATGTTACGTGGACATCCAGCCTGCCAGCCAGCCTGCCAGCCAGCCGGACGGACATCGTTAGTTCGACTCAGAAAGTGATTCTGAGTCGATCGGTATACTTTAAGGTGGGTCTAGGACCAATATTTTAAGGCGTTACACACATCAGCACAAATGCATAATACCCTCTCCACTATTGTGGTGTGGGTATAAAAAGCCATATACATATATTTTGTTTTTGCAATTTAATTGCTTGTTGTCAAAAACAGCAAACTGAACACCAACGCATTTTTATATAATATTAAAATTTTCACTTTTTTATAAAAGGAATTAATAGTTTCACTTTAATATTTATATTTGTTTTTTTATAAAAATATTTTTCACACTTTTGAATAACATTTTTCTCAGAAATTTTTTCTTTTATTATGGCCCAAACCATAAACAAACGTATTTTTTGACGTTTGTGAATTATATTTTGAATTCGTCGTGAAGACAGCTGATGAACGGCTGACAGTTGTAAAAGAGCCAAGTAAAAATTTAATAATTTTACTGGATAAAGAAAAAACTTCCTTAAATGTTTAGTTCTCAATAGATTTTCAAATGCAATTTTGTTTTATAATAAAAATTAACTTAGCACTTTTACATACCATTGTAAAGCAAGGAATGTAACTTATAAAATAGTATTTTTTCTGCAAACTGCCAATGTTTGTTTACTCTATTGGACCGCATCAAAAACCAAATTTTCAAAAAATCTGGAATTAGCTGTAAGGCGAATCGAATACTAGGTGACCTCATTAAGGCCCAACTATAATATGCTTAAGTAGGCTTAAGCAATTGTGCGAATACATGTGATTTATATATGTATATGGGCAAATCCCAGAAACAGTCCACCAACCAAAAATTTTTCGAATTAATTTTTTTTAATGGAATATAAGACGAGATATATAATTTAATTTTTATATTAAAAAATATGTTTTTCAATGATCATTAATGCAATAATTTTTACCAAATCCTACCCCACTGCTGATTTCTTAATGTTATACGTGGATTTAGCATTATTTTATGTGATTTTTGTGCTTAAAATAGCACTAACAGCAGACTTATTAAAATATAAATTTCGTTAAAAAAAGAGTTGATATTCATTAGTTAAGAAATTAGTTTAAGAAATGCAATTCATAAAAATATAATTTGTTTTGTTAAAATAAATAAAATACTTCTGGAAAAACTGTAGCGTGCGTTATGTAGCGTGCGTCACAAAGGGTTCACGGCTTTTGTCAAAAAAATCACAACATTTTTTGGCTGCGAATAAGTGCGTTAGAATTCTCTAATAGTCATCTTTATTTTAGGAATTAGATTTTGTATACCTTAACATGCCAAATTCGCTGAAAATTAGGAAAGCGCACTTCAACCTTTGAAGTTACTTCCACTTTTTGTAGCGTGCGTCACAAAACTTTGTGATCAATTATTTCGCAACAAATACTTGCTAAGAAATTATGATATATGCCATTTGTAAGTACATATTAATGTCACTAAATGCTATATATAAGTTGAAGCTATCTTTTTTGAAAGACCAAAAAATGATTATATTTCAATTAGAAAACGCGTGCGAATGTAGCGTTCTTCACGCAGGATTTGCCCATATGGGCATTTCCATGTCATCGTACGTGACATTTGTACGCCTTCAGAGCGATAGATATTTGGCAAAAATAGTAGTAACTGGAAAATTTTTTTTATCATTATGTTTCATTTAGAGGGAACTTTATATGAAAAAAAAAAATTTTTCTAATTCGGAACCTTGTTGTCCAAAATATCGGGCAAAATAAGTGCATATCGTACGTGACATAAAACGGAAGTGATATTTGTGTGAATGTAAAATAATACGAAAATCTGCGAATTGTGGGAGGTTTTTCTCATTTTTTTAGTTTCATACATTAAACCACATATTTTTTCTTTATAATCCGTAATTGGAAAAAAAAATTTTTTTTGGATGGTTTTATAATGAACCAAATGTAATATCGTACGTGACATACCGTACGTGACAGATTTTTCTCTTATAGTATTTACAAGGTATGAGATATATTTTTTGTAAATATATGTATATTAAAACAAACAAGTAAGAAAGTATAGTCGGGCAAGCCCGACCATATGATACCCTACACCATTATATTGAAAAAAAAATTTTTGAGAGGGTACCCTATTTGAGACCCATGGCCAATCAAGGTCGCTAAAACAGAATTATGCTATGAGGTTAAGAATTATATAAAAGTTATTTGTGCTGAATATTATTTAGTTGTCTTCATCTATATGAGATTTGTTTGTCCCTAACCGATTTAAGGAAGGGGTTTATTTGGGACCTATGGTTAATTTTGGATCTAACAGCACAACATTTTGTCATGACATAGTACCTCTCGTAAAAGTCATTGTCGCCAATTTTTATGAAAATACCAACATTTTTAAGGAAATGACATTAAAAGCTATTTTCGGGAGTAGTACTTGTATGGGAGCTATGGTCAAATATGGACCGATTCCAATAAAATTTGGTAAGATGATATTGATTGTAATAAAATAAGGTTGGACCAAATTTTAACTAAATAACAACATAATAAGATGACGCATTTAGTTGCATTTTAGTACTTACAATATCGTACGTGACGAACTTTAAAAGCTTATACAATTTTTTTTATACCAATTTAAAAAGAAATTTCGATTAATATTTTTTTGCAACAAATATCTTGCTTTGAACTTTTATTTTGAAACTCCTAAGACTGATCAATTTCAAATGATAAAGACAAATGATGTTTTGCACCACGTACGTGACTTTAGAATAGCATCCAAAACAAACACAAAAATATACCGCTAATCGAACTATATATTTGGTCTTTCCTCGTGGATCTTGTTCATTGTTGTTGTAACATTAATTTCAAAGCATAATTCCAGGGTTGCCAGTATCTGTATTAATTCGGCAGAATATTGAAAATCGTCAATTGCAGTTACTAAAAATGAATTAATAAGAAAGTGAGTTAAAACTTTTATTTTTTGCTTTTTAAAAATTGTAATAAGCTATAAATACCTCGGCATAGTAAAGTTTGGGTGTTTTTTCCTTTCTCCCATATTTGAAAAAAAGTTTCAAGCATTTTAATTTTTTGAGTCGTGGTTGACATTCTCATGGAAATGCCCATATGTCAAACCAATTTGAACTAAAGAAAACTTTTTGTTAAATTTAATGAAATTGTCATTTGCTTAAGCAAAAAGCGAAACAGATCGCACTTTTCGTTCAGAATCAAATAGGCTTTTTTTTAATTTTGTTTTTGTTTTTTTTTTAACATTTGAGAGGCTTTTTGTAAATTTTTGACAGTAGCTTAAGCCAGATCATACATTTTATAGCTGGGTTCAAGGCGAATTGACTGTGGTCGGGTTCTCAAAAATGTAGCTAATAAAAACAATAGGTTTGCTAACATAAAAAACTAGTTTATATACATACAAACTTTGACAAGTCGACCACCGAAAAAACCACCAATGTTGACTTGACCCCACCTTCTAGACAATTCGCATTGGCTGGGTCTTTAGCCTGCCATCATCAGCTGAGCATAGACAAATTGGCTTCTCTTAGCTTCGGGGATCACGTGGTAGCTGTGGTTTAAACGCAAATTACCAATTTTAAGTTCTTCAAAGTTTGGGGTGCTTAAGGATGTCCTAATAATTCTTATTTTAATACCTTTAAATCTTATAAAAAAAATTGTCGGGCAGTAGGTATTATTCCAAAAATAAATATGTATGTAAATTTCTTGTTCTTCTAGATTTGTAGGTATAAAAATTATTTTTGCATAAAACTTAATTTAACCACAAAATCGTATAAGTGCATACACGTTAATAAGTATGTTTGTATGTAGGTATAAAAACAGAATTTTTTTTACAAAAAAATTTGGTGAAGGAATGCGTTATATTCGATATTAAAGGAAAATGTATTATTGATATTAAAAAAAATTGTACCTACATACATATGTATGTATTATTAAAAATATATTTACTTATACATATATACTTTTATACTTATATAGGTAATATATGTATGTAGGTATGTATGTACCTATTATGAAATCAAGCAATAATTTTTTCTATAGTTAGATATTTCCATTTTGCTTTGCATATACTTATGTACATATGGGCAAATCCTGCGTGACGAACGCTACATTCGCACGCGTTTTCTGATTGAAATATACACATTTTTTGGTCTTTCAAAAAAGATAGCTTCAACTTATATATAGTATTTACTGACATTAATATGTATTTACGAATGGCATATACCTATCATAATTTCTTAGGAAGCATTTGTTGCGAAATAATTGATCACAAAGTTTTGTGACGCACGCTACAAAAAGTGGAAGTAACTTCAAAGGTTGAAGTGCGTTTTCCTAATTTTTAGCGAATTTTGCCTGATAAGGTATACAAAATCTGATTCCTAAATGAAAGATGAGTAAAAGAGAATTCTAAACGCACTTATTTGCAAAACTTATTTGCCAAAAAAAGTTGTGATTTTTTGACAAAAGCCGTGAACCCTTTGTGACGCACGCTACGTAACGCACGCTATTGTTTTTCCAGTAGTATTTTATTATTATATTTTATTTATTTTAACAAAACAAATTATATTTTTATGAATTGCATTTCTTAAACTAATTTCTTAACTAATGAATATCAACTCTTTTTTTTAACGAAATTTATATTTTGATAAGTTTGCTCTAAGTGCTATTTTAAGCACAAAAATCACCTAAAATAATGCTAAATTCACGTATTTTATTAAAAAATCAGCAGTGGGGTAGGACTTGGTAAAAATTATTGCATTGATGATCATTGAAATACATATTTTTTAATATAAAAATGAAATTAAACATCTAGTCTTTTATTCCGTTAAAAAAAAAATTCATTTGAAAAATTTTTAGTTGGTGGACTGTTTCTGGGATTTGCCCATATATATGTATGTATGTATTTCGCCTAAAAATTCACTGTGTTCACTGTGTAAAATTCATTTTCATTTAAAATACCTATATACATACATACATATGTATGTATGTATGTATTTCAGGGAAAAGTACCAGATACACTTTATATGGAAATAAATAAAAATTATTAGTTTTAGCAGTTTTCAAACATTTTAATTAAATGAATAATAATACACATATGTAAGTCGTAGAAATACATTGGTAGATATAAACATTTGTATATAAGTGTAAGTGTAAGTATGTATTCATCTGAATGTGCATTATTTCAATGTAATAAAAAATAAATGCAATTTTCTAGAATACCGTTCTCTTAATATTTACCGGTAAATATTTAAACTTTAAAATTTTATGTTTAATATGTACTCTGAAACGTAGAAAAGCTTTTATCTCTTCTGCATGTAAAAATAAAAAAAAAACTGCAAAAAATAGAGATAACAATACAATTTCAACTCTCAGTTTAAAAATCAAAAAATGAAATAAATGTACTCTTTTATACAGGAATATTATAGATGTATGGTGAATATACTAGAATTATCGAATTATTTACTAGAATGCTTATTGATAGGGCTTTTCACTACAGAAAGCATTTTTACACACAAACATTTGCACATATACACACAAATGAGTGTATGAGAACGACGAGGTATAAATACCGGCAACAATTTCTCTAGCGGCATCAGTTAAATACAACAAAGCGAATAAAACAAATCAAGTTTCCTAAGGAAGCAAAAGAACTCTGCCCTATCAAACAAGAATTAAAACTACATACAGTTCAAGAAAATCAAAAAATTAAAAGCAAAATGGCAAACTTACCACTATTGTTGAGCTTGGCTGACGACTTAAGAAGTCTATCTTTAACCAATTCACCATTTTACGAGTCACCTTTCTACTACGTTCGTCATCCAGCCTATTCGGCTTTGGCCAATGCTGCCGATCAAACACAACAGTTGTGTAATAGAGATAAAAAAACAGCTGGTCCTGTGACAACTATAGGCAAGGATGGTTTCCAGGTGTGCATGGAAGTTCAACAATTCAAACCCAGCGAGTTGACTGTCAAAGTGGTGGATAACAGTGTAATTGTAGAGGGTAAACATGAGGAACGTGAAGATGATCATGGTTACATTTCCAGACACTTTGTACGTCGTTATGCCCTGCCTAAGGGCTATGATCCTAACAAGGTTGTTTCTACACTTTCTTCAGATGGTGTTTTGACCGTTAGTGTTCCAAAGCCACAAATTGAAGAAAAATCCGATGCAAGACAAATTCAAATCCAACAAGTTGGTCCAGCCCATTTGAATGTCAAGGAAAATCCCAAAGATGAAAAACAAGGAGGTGAAGGTGAAAAGGCTTAATTTGTCAGAGTGAAGCTGCCAAGAAATCACCTTGACACCTCAGAGAGTCAATAGTCTGTTAAATATTTACATAAGTTTTTTCTTAAATTAAATGTTTGGTAAAATTTCGGTCAAACGTTTTGTTCTATAAATTATTGTTTTTCAATAAAACTAAAGTATTAAAAATAAAATTTAAAAAAATGTTTGTTGTTTTTGTTAAATAATTTCAACAAGTATTAAGTTTTCAAAATCTCCAAAGTGGCTTAAATGGTTAAACTTCGAACAAGTGAAATTCAAAATTGATTTTTCCTTATTTAAAAAAAAAACTAACTGCCTATTCCACGATGTCACTCGAACGTTAAGGTTCGCACAAAAAAACATGTAAACCAAAAACCAAATTTTTTAATTTTGTTTTTGTTTTATATGTTATTTGTGCGAACGTAAACGTTCGAGCGACATCATGAAATAGGCAGTAAACTAAATTTTCTAAATCAAGTTCTTAAGGGTTTCATATTCATTTGTTTTCTGTTCCCGCTTTTCTGGGAATATATTGCAGGATCTTCGGAAAATTTTAAACAAACTTTTTTTAAGCCTTAGTAAATCTTGTGGGACTCGTGGGTTTAGTTGTTTTGTCCAACTAAATAACAAACCTTGAATAAAATTTTGTTAAGCCTGGATATCTCATTAACAGAATCCACGGAATCGCTAAGTTTGCTGTCTCCCTTATATCAATAATGACTTATCCTAACGTTACTACAATCCTCATCCTTACGCGTATATTTCATACTGTTGGACAACCTTCTGACAGTGGACCTTTGTAAGTGGGCTATGTTAATTTATTGAATGATTCGCTTGGTCTTGGTCATTGTGCCAATTAGAGCCTTTCATCAAATAATCTCCGGATTCGCGACCTGTACTTTGCGCACAAGGTTTACATGGACAGCCGGACAGACATTGGTATACTTAAAGGTGGGTCTTGGACTAATATTTTAAGGTGTTGCAAACATCAGCACAAATGTATAATACCAATACCAATAGACCAAATAGCACGATATTTTTGCAACGGGTAGATTTGAATATAATGTGTCGATTTTTTCCCAAAAAGTGAAAAAATAAAAATTTTGAGTTAATAGCCTCTTTTTGATCAAGTGCGATATGTAAGTTGTGTTTTAAAATATCTGTAAGGGCTAACATATTTTTCCTAATTCTTGGATTATAAAAGAATATATAGAAAAAAAGTTTCAAATATTTGGTAAAAAAATTGTCTCTCCTGAAAAGTAGTTGTTTTTCAGTTACGAGGTTGCGGAAGAAAACCATCGATATGGTCTAATGCAAGGTAAAGCGTGAGTAACGGTTGTAAGTACGTTGTATAAAGTCAATTATTTACTTAAACATATCTATTTTAAACAATGCCCATTATCTATGTACTAATTTTTAATAATTAATAAAAATTAGTAACTTAATTATTTCTATTTAACAATTAAACTGAAGTACATTATTAATTCTGGATTGTATATTTTAATTATATTTTGAATCAAAAATACAGTAAGGGAATATATTTTACTATTACTATCAAATAAAGATATGTAACAAAACCGTTCAATTTCTTCACAAATTGTATTCGTGGCATACATGGCTCGATTACCATGTCTGTCCATGTACCAGAATTAAATTTTTCTGTTAGTTTTACAGTAAAAAATTCTTTTTTAAAGTTCTCAAAAGTCTGTTCATCCATTGTCTCCTCCAATAGAAAATTACCATCAGCAAGAAAATACGGCAGCATTTTTCGCACTGCATCCAAATGTTCTTTAAAAACTCCCAGTCTTTCAGCACGAATGAAATCTAAATGTGCTGTAGGACCTAGAACTTTTAATTCATTCAGTTTGTCCTGAAATTAATCAATTAACGAGTTGGAGCTACTCGTACATCCTTCAACATCTTCGTAGGAAACGTCGCGACTAGTTATCTGTTAATTAACTCATCTAACACATAACCTTCAATCTTCATTTCGTCAGCTCAGAATTGGTTTGGCGCATGTGCCAAAAAGTCGGAGTGGAGAAAAACGACAAAGAAGATTTACATGAAGATTTCTCAAAATGTTCCCGATAGAATTTTTTTATATTTTTACCATTGCTTCCGGTATATGTTTTGAAGAAAAATTTAAATTTATAATATTTTTTGGAAAATGAAAAATATTGTTTTGTACCGCATACGCCACTTTTCTAAAAAAAAATAAAAAAGTGGCTTTTTGTGCTGCATACGTATACTTATTGCGTGGGTGACTGACTCATTCATCATCGTACAGCCTAAGCGCCTGAAGCTAAAGACTTGAAATTTGGACCGGAGGTGGATCTCTCCCCAAATCGATCCACTAAGACGGAATGTTTAGGGGGTAAAAAAGGGTAAATTCGGAAAGCTTTTATCTCGAAAAAGATACAAAAAAAACACTGTAACACATATCGTTGTACTTTTGAAAAATAAGTGGACAGGTGTGTGGTACTTTTTTGAAATTCGGCTCTTTAAGGGTGAAAACGGGTAAAACCTGAATTTTGGTAAGTTTTTATAAGCCCATCTATCTTTTGATCCAATAAATCTAGAAATAAAGTTTATACCACATTCGAAACTTAGCAAAAAAATACGAATACAAGTTTGGTACTTTTTCGAAATTCGAACGTTTAAGGGGTGAAAATCTTAACTTTTTTTGGTACTTTTTTACAAAACATTTTGCAGTTTTTGATACTATAATAGGGGGGGGGGGGGAGGGGGGGGTATAGTACCAAAATAGGAAACACGGGAAATTTAATATCTTTCTTCAGCTTTTTGGTTCTACAACTGGTATTTTTTAATTATCGTTAATATTTGACCTCAAAACATAAAATTCAACATGCAATGTCCTGAATGAGTGCTTAATATCTCAGAAACCACAAAAAATTTCGCGAAACAGATTTTGGATTCAAAAAGAGGGTATTCAAAATATATATACCCAATACCTAACTAAATTTTTTTTTAAATGGTCGGTAGGTCAAACCAATTCTGAGCTGATGATTTCTTTTAAAATTATCATTGATAATGCAAGTCGCAATAATGTATGGTCTCTGATACTTCTTGCATAAGCGCGACCATTCAACATTTTGTCGACCGCATTACTACATAAATAGTGGGCATTGCTTGAAAAATATATTTTTTAGTATAAAATTTACTTTATACAACGTACTGACAACCGTAACTCACGCTTAACCTTGCATTAGACCATTTATTACTGTACACTGCGCACTCTTCGCGCTCTACCCCAAAAACGACTGATTGTACGAAAAAAAAGTTCAGACAAAAGTTGTAGAGAATTTAATACTCTACAACTTGCATATGGGTTGCAAATCTCATTTAAGCAATAAGAAGCGAGATATTCGCGAAAACCCGATTTTTATGACCTTTGACCTTAATTATCTTAAGACGTGGACACGATAGCATTTGTGACTTTTGAAACAACATTTAGAACGACAAAACAAAGATTTATACCAATTTACAGCTTATTATCTTTCATTCCGAGGTTGGCCCCTTTTTTTACCTAAAACAAGTAAGAAAGTATAGTCGGTCAAGCCCGACCATATGATACCCTACACCACAGTATTAAAAAACACATCATGCTTATATTTCCATATAAATATGGATTTATCTATGTTTATAAAACTCATTAAATCGGGTTAAAAGTTTGTGAGGGGCAGAAATTGCCCCCTACCAGGGGAGGTGGTCCTATTTTTGAAAAACTGTATAGCTTATGTGTCCATATAGATATGGATCTATCTATGTTTTGAATTTCATTAAAATCAGTTTGAGAGGCAGAAATTGGCCCTATCTCCCCTATTTTTTTAAAAATACATCCCTTTTGTATCCATGAAGATATGGTTCCATGTAAGTTTTAAATTTCATTAAAATCGGTTTGATAGTTTCTGAGAGGAAGAAATTTCTTGATCCTTGTGCCAATAAGAACCTATGTCCCAAATTTTATCAAATTATCTCCAAAATTGCGACCTGTACTTTGCGCACAAGGTTACATGGACATCCAGCCAGCCAGCCTGCCAGCCGGACGGACATCGTTAGTTCGACTCAGAAAGTGATTCTGAGTCGATCAGTATACTTTAAGGTGGGTCTAGGACCAATATTTTAAGGCGTTACACACATCAGCACAAATGCATAATACCCTCTTCACTATTGTGGTGTGGGTATAATGACTGGGCTATTATTGAACAAATTTTCATAGACCTTTAATAAACCTTTTATAAACCTGAAATGTTTTTATGAATATGGGGGTAATGTCTATAATTTTTCTACATTTTCAATATTTGACTTGAAATTAATTCTCGACATTGTCGGTACTCTTATAATTTGTAACATTTCCAACATAAATCTACGTTTGTAATTATTTTCCGTGTTTAAGATTTTTATTTTCCGCTTTCCAGGGAAATAAAAAGGGAACACAAAACCCCTATTTTTAATTCACTTGATAAAGTTTGTCTAAAAAGTTTCAACATTTTTATACCCACACCACAATAGTAGAGAGGGTTTTATGCATTTGTGCTGATGTGTGTAACGCCTTAAAATATCTACAAGTATACCGATCGACTCAGAATCACTTTCTGAGTCGAACTAGCGATGTCCGTCCGGCTGTCTAGCTGGCAGGCTGCCTGTCCATGTAACCTTGTGCGCAAAGCACAGGCCGCAACTTTGGGGATAATTTGATAAAATTTGGTACATAGATTCTTTTTGGCACAAGGATCAAGCCTATTGAAAATGGGCCGAATCGTAGGACCACGAGGGAAGATAAGGGGAAATTTCTTCCTCTCAGAAACTATCAAACCGATTTTAATAAAATTTAAAACATAGATAACCCCATATCTTTATGGACACAAAAGGTATGCATTTACTAAAAAATAGGACCACGAGGAGAAATATGGGCAATTTCTGCCTCTCAAACCGATATTAATGAAGTTTAAAACAGAGATAGATCTATATCTATATGGACACATAAGCTATACAGTTTTTCAAAAGTAGGACCACAAGGGGAGGTAGGGGCCAATTTATGCCTCTCACAAACTTTTAAACCGATTTTAATCAAGTTTATTAACATAGATGAATCCATATTTATATGGACACATGAGCATAATGTGTTTTTAAATACTGTGGTGCTGGGTATCATATGGTGGCTTGACCGACTATACTTTCTTACTTGTTTTGTTTATAATTTTTTTTCGAAATTTTTCCACTTATAGAAAATTCTTAAACATTTCTTTACAATTAAACTGTTTTTAAAACTGTTCATGGTTTAATTGAAATTATCGATATATTTTAATCAGGCTTATGTTCATCACATTTACTTTTCATTAAGGAAGGAATTTAACAACATGGAATGAATTAAAATTTATTGAGTTTCATGAACTTAAGCCTAATTAAAAATATTAAAAATTTGGATTAAAAACCATAAATAGTTCAACAAAATAACCACAATACTAATTATTGTTAAAGCTAGGGCACGAGCTCTATGTGTAAATTTGTCCTTCAAGTTGTGCTGAAAAAGGTCAACAGAAAAGAGAAAGACAAAATGAAAAAAAAAAAACAAAAAATGTACTTAGACTTCAAGAAAAATTCTTGACAAAAGTACGAAAAAACAGAAGTAAGGAAAAAACATGTAAAATCAATTAAAAATGGATAATCATTCAGGAAAGCAAATTTCGATCTACCAAATGTTAAAATACAATTTGGTTTAAGGATTGATGTTTGACTATTGACGTCAGCAGTCGTCGATGGCTGCGAGTGTAAGACGGCAAATCCATCTGAGGAGATCGAGTGGTTGCGATCGAAACATGTCATGGTAACCTGCCGGCCAGGGTTCGATCCCGAGCCACGTCAAGAATGAAAGATTATCAATAACAATTTTAATTAATTTTCATGTTGTAAAATTCCTTTCTTCATAAAAATAGTTTAATGAAAATTAAATTTCATGAACTTAAGCCTAATTAAAAATATTAAAAAATTTGGATTAAAAACCATAAATAGTTCAACAAAATAACCACAATACTAATTATTGTTAAAGCTAGGGCACGAGCTCTATGTGTACATTTGTCCTTCAAGTTGTGCTGAAAAAGGTCAACAGAAAAGATAAAGACAAAATGAAAAAAAAAACAAAAAATGTACTTAGACTTCAAGAAAAATTCTTGACAAAAGTACGAAAAAACTGAAGTAAGGAAAAAACATGTAAAATCAATTAAAAATGGATAATCATTCAGGAAAGCAAATTTCGATCTACCAAATGTTAAAATACAATTTGGTTTAAGGATTGATGTTTGACTATTGACGTCAGCAGTCGTCGATGGCTGCGAGTGTAAGACGGCAAATCCATCTGAGGAGATCGAGTGGTTGCGATCGAAACATGTCATGGTAACCTGCCGGCCAGGGTTCGAGCCCGAGCCACGTCAAGAATGAAAGATTATCAATAACAATTTTAATTAATTTTCATGTTGTAAAATTCCTTTCTTCATAAAAATAATTTAATGAAAATTAAATTTCATGAACTTAAGCCTAATTAAAAATATTAAAAAATTTGGATTAAAAACCATAAATAGTTCAACAAAATAACCACAATACTAATTATTTTAATTAATTTTCATGTTGTAAAATTCCTTTCTTCATAAAAATAATTAATTGAAAATTAAATTTCATGAACTTAAGCCTAATTAAAAATATAAAAAATTTGGATTAAAAACCATAAATAGTTCAACAAAATAACCACAATACTAATTATTGTTAAAGCTAAGGCACGAGCTCTATGTGTACATTTGTCCTTCAAGTTGTGCTAAAAAAGGTCAACAGAAAAGAGAAAGACAAAATGAAAAAACAAAAAAAAAAAAAAAAAATGTACTTGGACTTCAAGAAAAATTCTTGACAAAAGTACGAAAAAACAGAAGTAAGGAAAAAACATGTAAAATCAATTAAAATTGATAATCATTCAGGAAAGCAAATTTCGATCTACCAAATGTTAGAATACAATTTGGTTTAAGGATTTATGTTTGACTATTGACGTCAGCAGTCGTCGATGGCTGCGAGTGTAAGACGGCAAATCCATCTGAGGAGATCGAGTGGTTGCGATCGAAACATGTCATCGTAACCTGCCGGCCAGGGTTCGAGCCCCAGCCACGTCAAGAATGAAAGATTATCAATAATAATTTTAATTAATTTTCATGTTGTAAAATTCCTTTCTTCATAAAAATAATTTAATGAAAATTAAATTTCATGAACTTAAGCCTAATTAAAAATATTAAAAATTTGGATTAAAAACCATAAATAGTTCAACAAAATAACCACAATACTAATTATTGTTAAAGCTAGGGCACGAGCTCTATGTGTACATTTGTCCTTCAAGTTGTGCTGAAAAAGGTCAACAGAAAAGAGAACAACAAAATGAAAAAACAAAAAAAAAAAAAAAAATGTACTTGGACTTCAAGAAAAATTCTTGACAAAAGTACGAAAAAACAGAAGTAAGGAAAAAACATGTAAAATCAATTAAAATTGATAATCATTCAGGAAAGCAAATTTCGATCTACCAAATGTTAGAATACAATTTGGTTTAAGGATTTATGTTTGACTATTGACGTCAGCAGTCGTCGATGGCTGCGAGTGTAAGACGGCAAATCCATCTGAGGAGATCGAGTGGTTGCGATCGAAACATGTCATGGTAACCTGCCGGCCAGGGTTCTAGCCCCAGCCACGTCAAGAATGAAAGATTATCAATAACAATTTTAATTAACTTTCATGTTGTAAAATTCCTTTCTTCATCAAAATAATTTAATGAAAATTAAATTTCATGAACTTAAGCCTAATTAAAAATATTAAAAACATTGATAAATTTTATCCTTGACTGAACACGGACTCGAACTCAGGCCGAATTTGCTTCTTTCGAGAACAACCACTTTCTTATCATCAGAGTTCTTTGCAGTTTTACCCTCTCCGTCCCTCTCTGCCTCCCTATAGTCAAACATTTATCTTTAAATTAATGTTTTTGTGGATCGAAAATTGCTGTAATTGATTATCTATTTTTCATTTTATTTACATATTTCTTCCTTTCTTTTGTATATTTCTGTTTTTATGTTATCTATTTTCAGTCGAGGATAAAATTATAAATAAATGTTAATTAATTACACGTTGTAAAATTCCTCCTTAATTAAAAGTTTTAAATAAAAATTAAATTTAAGAAACTTTAGCCTGATTTAAAAGTATCGAAAAAGTTCTTTACTCATAAAAAATGTTCTCTTTTTACATGATACTTGCTGTTAAAACTCAGCGTTGCCCGGGCCTGATAAAATAATTTTCCTTACTTCAAACACTTTGTAAAATTATTATAGCAAAAATATAGTCCAAATATGTATGTATGTACATCAGGCGCGGATCCAGCTTGAGCCTTAGGAGGGGGGGGGGGGGGAATTTTTTATGATAGTTTATTAAAAACAATATGTGTATTAGGGTAAGAACTTTTTGCAATTTTTGCGAATATCAAATTCTTCATCGCATAGCCGTATAGATCCTGAAAAAAATATTAACAAATTATGTATTACTTTTTCGCGATCGTGAATAAAGTTTCCGCACCAAACGCGATAAATTTTTGAATTTAAATTTTTCTCCTTACTATACAAAATTAACATTTAATTACAAAATTTTAAGTATTTTCTAATAATTTCTTGAACATAACAAGATCTTACCATTTGTACGAAAGAAGGGGGTAAAAAAATCGCGGCTCTATTTCGCGGTTTTTTTAATAAACTAAATTTTAATGGCAAATGATAGATGTTGTGATAGATGAGTTGTTTGGCGGATATATGAAACAGTGATAATTTTCAGCAGCGTAGATTGCACAAGATAATTTTCCATTATGTAAATTAACTCGCACTTTGACTTAAAATTTATTTCATTAAACCCAAAAAAATAGCATTACATTTTTGTTGTACAGTTGCTTATTTTATGTATTTATGCCTGTATTCATAAAAATATTTTAAATTTAATAAAGGCTTGATAACCAAATTTTTCTATTAAAATTTTCCTTAATAAACGTTAATTAAATTTTATAATCATTTATGAATATGGGGGCTAAAATATATAGCATATATAAACAATAAATGTACCATATATAATGTGTATGGAAATTAAAAAAAAAAAACATTTTAAGGAGCTTTAGAAATTGCATTTCGTCAGGTGATTATTGTTTAAGCTCATAAGCCATCAAGTCGGTTTTGAGAAAAAATAGGTTTATAGTAAATTTTCTCAAAAACTACCCGATAGATTTTTTTTAAACGCTCCTAATTGATTGCTACGTATGTTTTTAACAAAACTTTGCATTTTCATGAATTTACATGCAATTAATCCAAAGTTTTAATGGTTTTTCTAAAATAACATTTTGTCGTTTTGTGCTCCATATCAAATTTTATTTCGTATTATGACGTTTTCTTTGACGTGGAGCAAAGTAAGTCAATGGCAAAAACAATGATATGTTTTAGAATGGTGATAATTGCTTAACTCATTTCTATAAGCCCCGAACTACAGATCCAACATAATATGGAAAGAAAATATATGTTAGATAGCGCAAATCAATATTCAACAATAAGTTTTGTTGTGGGCTCCATATTCCCCTCAAGTTTCACATTGTGTCCAATAAATTTTAACTATTCTGACGTTTCACTTTTACCTGCGTTGTTCATTATTCGAATGGAGCAAAGCAATAGTAAAGTATAATTTTGTTATGTTTGTATGCAAAATTTGCTCCATATGCATAAAATTGTAATATGTAGCAATATGATATTAAATAAAACTAAAAAAAGTGGATGTAGACCAAAGTCGATACTAAATATCTCAGATTCTATACGAGATATCAAAAAATGGATTTTGGAATATAATTTTTTTCAAAAATGGCGTGTAGGCTAAAACAATAATCACCTGACGATTTGGTGCGGAAACTTTTTTTGGCCAAAATGGCCTAAAAAAATTATTTTCATTATCAATACTAAATTGCCCATCGCGTGGTGGGATGAAGAAATTTTGTCCAAAAAAAAAGTCATCACGCTAATTAAAAAAACTCAACAAATAAATAGATATCTTCATCACAGTTTATCAAAGCATCTACAACGTTATCTGATAGATCAGCCTCAAGTTTAGATCTTAGTAGGTGTTTATCTCTTTTATCAAATATAATCAGCTCATCAGCAAGTTGTGGTTTTAAACGTTTTGTATCTGTATATGACTGGATTACACTTTCAGGTAGAAGTTTAGGTATGTTCAATATATTTGGAATATCTATTGGGAAATTTGTTATGAGATCTTCTAAAATAAATTCAATATGAGGAATGTAACCTACAACTCGGTAGTAATCTTCAACATTTTGGATGTGATTATTTCGTTCAAATCTTGTCTTTTCGATAGGAACCTCAATTTGAACGCAAATAACTTTAACTTTTTCAAAAATGGCTTTAAATTGTTCTTCGGCTTTATTTCTTTTTTCTTCAAGGCACATGATTAAAATTTTGATAAGGCTTGATCCTTTTCGAAGATCTATATCTTGCTTTTGTAAAATGATACTAAAGGCCGTTACACACTATCCCACAAAGTCTTACGTATTTTATGAAAATGCTTCCCTGATGTAATTATTGTTTATAAATTTTCAAAAAACAATAACAACTTATCATGGCAGGCCTTAAGTGGCTGTATTACAATAGGTATCACACTTAATATGTATATTCCGCAAATAAATTTAAAAGTACTAAGTGAGTTCCTTAATATAAAGGTAGAGATACTACCTTTCCACTCAGATATTTTTTCCAAAGCTTCTACTATATGATGTAAACTTGTTGCAAAGACGAATAATGAAGAGTGTTTGGCTCCCAAATACTTTGCTAAAACTGTTTTTCGCTTGGGGTTATTATATTTAACAAATGATACTACTTTTTGTATTAATGGCACTTTATTGCTTTTAGAAATCGAGTTGTTCGATTTATGGGAATAGCAAGGCGTTTGTTTCGCATTTGTCGCTTTTCCAGAAATTTTGAATAGCTGCATTTTTTGCTGACATCAGAGGACACCCATCTGTTCCATCTCCTACACAATTTTTTAGGTCAAGACCAAAATTTGTCAAAGCTTTAAGAACTATTGATGAAACTGCCTTCGCATCAATTGACACATCAACGTCATCAATATATTTTGGAGCCTATTCAAATGCGTTTACAACAATGCCAATAAATTCCTTCCTAAAAACTTTTTGTTGTATGTTGAAATATCTGAAAGATAAGGAAATCTGGCTTTTCGCCGACAAATCCGTGCTTTCGTCAAAAATGATCGAATAAAATTTAGATTCATATAACACATAAATATATACATAAATATTGCAAATACTAAAGGTATGTTCAGACCTAACAAATATTTGACGAAAAAAACCAAAAAAAGCATGACCAGTAATGCTTTTTTTGGTCAAAGCTTTAAGAACTATTGATGATAGTGCCTTCGCATCAATTGACACATCAACGTCATCAATATATTTTGGAGCCTATTCAAATGCGTTTACAGCAATGCCAATAAATTCCTTCCTAAAAACTTTTTGTTGTATGTTGAAATATCTGAGAGATAAGGAAATCTGGCTTTTCGCCGACAAATCCGTGCTTTCGTCAAAAATTATCGAATAAAATTTAGATTCATATAACACATAAATATATACATAAATATTGCAAATACTAAAGGTATGTTCAGACCTAACAAATATTTGACGAAAAAATCCAAAAAAAGCATGACCAGTAATTTGATCAAACTTTAGCTTTATTTTTAATAATTTCCATTGATTTACTAAACTTTTTTGTAAGGAGATAATTGGTTAATGTTATTTAGAAACTGCTAAATGATGTCATATCTAGCCAACCGCTTTGCAAAAGCAAATAATTTTTAAGTAAAACTAGGGGTTACGTGTAGGACGTCAAATATTTAATAGGTGTGAACATAGCTTAAGGCTTATTATGTAGAATAATAAGTTATTGAATACGGTAAACTAGATGTTTCTTTGGAAATATCTAATAAATAACTATTAGGATTAAGATATGGATACTTATTGAAAATCGTTAGAGATTCAATAAAACAAAAAATAAAAAAATACTTCTTGAAAATTTCGTTAGAGATTCCACAAAAAAAAACCTTGCTGGGATTTCCAAAAATGTTGTACATTAAAAAAAATATTATTATTGGGAACAATTTTGATTTTTAGTTGAACTGTTAATTTTTAATTTTTGATATTCTTTAATTAGGCTTGAGTTCATCAAATTTAATTTTCATTAAATTATTTTCACTGAGGGAAGGAATTTTACAACTTGGAATTTTTATTAAAATTTATCGATAATTTTCCAAGGAATTAAATGTGATGAACTCAAGCTTAATTAAAGAATATAAAAAATTAAAAATTAACAGTTCAACTTAAAATCAAAATTGTTCTTAGAAATAGCTGGCACAAGCTCTAATGTTTACATTTGTACTTTAATTTGTGCAAATAAAAATGTCGACGAAAGTGGAAAAAAACATAATAAACAAATGTATTCAGGTTTTCAAGACAAAGTCTTGACAGAAAGAATACGAAAAAACAGAGGAAAAAGGAGGCAACATGTAATTTGAAATTTAAGTGATAATAACAGCAAATTTCGAACCACCAGTACTACTGGTTAAAGATTGATGTTTGACTGTTGGCTAACAGGCACCGCAGTGGTGCAGTGGGTAGAACACAAAGATCTTCTGACGATAGAAAGTGGTGTTTCTTGAAACATGTAAAGATCAACCCGGGTTCAAATCCCAGCTCAGCCAAGGAAAATTAAAGATACATTTTAATAAAAATTCCAAGTTGTAAAATTCCTTCCCTCAGTGAAAATAATTAAATGAAAATTAAATTTGATGAACTCAAGCCTAATTAAAAAATATCAAAAATTATTGGGAATTATTATATTTTTATAATTTTATGAACCCGCGCCTGATGTACATATGAGTCGTTCAGTGGATAAAGGTAATGAGTCCAAAAATTTGAAATGGAGAAAAACGACAGAACAGTTGTCGTTGACCTTAAAACTAGTTGTTACAATAAAACTCAAAACTAAAATTGCAAAATTAATTATTAGAGCTTCTTTTACAATTTGCAAATATATAATGTTAGTATGTTAGTGTATGTGTTTACAAAACCTGTAAATACCCTGCAGGCAATTCAGTTAACTTTCAATTAATTTAAAGCTAACTATTTCTCAAGTAGTGGTGGTTGACAATTGGATTACTTTTATATGTAATTAACTAACTTTTTTAACATTGCGATGTCCTAGGAAGTAGTCAATTGTCCGACTCTGCATTACTTTCAGTTAACTTAAAAGTTAACTTTTTGTAGCTACCCAGCAAAAACTTTATAAAAATATATAGTTACACAAAGTCAATAAAGTAAATTTATTTTAATTTTTTTTTTTATTTTTTTTAATAATTTTTTTTTTTTATTTTTTCTTATTTTATTTTATTTTACTTTATTTTATTTTTTATTTTTTTTCTGTCTCTGGTGGGATTCGATCCCGCAACCTCGGTGCTGATAGACTAGCTCGCTACCAGCTAGTCTACCGGGGCAGTGTAGTTTTTGTATTAAAAAACTATGTTTTTTGACTATAATGACATTTTGTTTGCCAATCGACATGGCTCTCTCTACTTAAAATATACAGTGTTTGTATACACTTTGGTTAATGTAAATTTTCCATTGCTTAGTTGTTGGCTTTAAGTTAGTCTATACAAGCTAACTTAAAGTTGGCTTTTTTTGTAGTTAGCTACTCATTTGCCGGCAGGGTATGATACAAATACATTTTTATTGATTAGAGTTTCAGTGGAAAAAGGGAATAAGTCCACCAAATTTTTTGTGGTTAAAATCGATAGCGTAAAAATTCGAATTATGTAATTATGTTTTGACTTTGAGCATTCGTTCGGAAATAAAAAGAAAAAATATCCATCTAAATATTTTCTTACCTCGCGTAGTGTTTAAATTGAATTAGTATATTTTGGAAAGACAACATTTTTTATAATTTGGCAAAAAAAAGGCTGCAGCTAATTTTTTAGTTTAGTGCATTCGCTCAGTTTTATTTTTAATGAAGTTAAAAAAATAATATAAAACATGGCTCCGTGCAATAACTCCCAGGTGCAATAAGTCCCAAGAAAAAAATGAATTTAGACCCAAAAATTTTTCATACAAATGTGGGAGTAATTTCATTATGAAATAGCTCCCAGTCCTCTCGGTTTTATTTCATTTTTTTGGAAGTTTTTTCATTTTTTGCCTGGGAGTTATTTCATAATGAAATAAAATCCAAATGAAATAAGTCCCCGAAAAAATTAACGTGGAAGTTATTTCATTTTATTTTGGTTTTCGGTGTTATTTCATTTGCTGTGGGAGTTATTTCATTTTTTGTGGGAGTTTTTTCATTTTCAATTGAAGCACAGCCGCGAAAAACGTTGTAAACGCCACATTTTGCAAAAACTGTTTTTTTTGCAGATAAACGTTGACTTTACTCTCTTACACAGTTTAAACATCAAATCAACCAAAACTATGCACCTTAACGCCTTCAAAATGGCGTACAAAGTGTCAGCCAGTGGAAGAACATTGCAAGTTACTAACATAATGATGAAACCGAAATGGTTTTGCAGTGCGGAATAATGTTTTAAAAGCCTTTTGCATTAAAGTTTTTATTATCACTATTTTAAATAATAGAAAAAAAAAATTTTTAAAACAAATAATGCTGCTTGTCAAAAAACGTTTTTTTGCTCTCCTGAAAAATTATTATTTTGTAACTTAAAACGTTATTCGCGGCTGTGCTTCAATTATTTGCAATTTCTTAAAATTGTTTAAAATTTTAAACGGTATTTATAACGGGATATTTCAAACTATTTGAATACAATGACTTAAGTGTACAATTGCAGTGTCTTATGGTTACCGGCTATGCAGAGAAGCTTTAGTTAGCGAAGCCGGTGTTTGTTATACCATAGAGTATAAAATCCTTGAGCCCGGCAGAAGGCCGGCTATGCAGAGAAGCTTTAGTTAGCGAAGCCGGTGTTTGTTATACCATAGAGTATAAAATTCTTGCGACCGGCCGAAGGCCGGCTATGCAGAGCAGCTTTAGTTAGCGAAGCCGGTATTTGCTTTAGTTAGCGAAGCCGATGTTTGTTATACCATAGAGGAGGTAATCCTTGTACCCGGCGTGCTTAAACTCAGGCAGTTGCCATTGCAGGAGGTCAGGATATAATAAAATGCCCCATTTGTTGTCAAAATGTCTAGGACTCAATGTAAGTTTTTTGGTAACCTAATATGTAAATATTCAAGTAAAACGAATACATACATATATAATAAATTTCATTGGAAGTTGTTTCATTTTTTTGCGTCTTATTTCATTTCTTTTCGATGGACTGTTTTTGAAAGTTATTTCATTAATGTCTTTAGGAGTTATTTCATTATGAAATAACTCCCAAAAGTTGGGGTTTGTTTCATTTAAGACTTGGAAATTATTTCATTTTTTTTGGGATTTATTTCTTTTTTCCAGTTTGGGACTTATTTCATTTATTTTGGGATTTAATTCATTGGGAGTAATTGCACTGGGACTTATTGCACCTGGGAGTTATTGCACGGGGCCTTAAACATTTCTTCTTTTTAAAACAAAAATTAACTAAAAAAATTTCTTCTTTTTAAATGAATCGTAAGTATAACAAATTTAACAAAATAATGTCTTCTTCAGAATAATCTTCTTGACTTGATACTGTTTTCAAGTTTTTATAGAAAGTATGGTACACGGGAGGGATATATTTTAATAAATCAATTATATCCTTTTTTTCTTTTGTTATAGCTCTAGTTTGAGGATACAGTAGACTTTGACTCACGCTATTCAATAACATTACTTTACCTTTCTTTCTTATGTTTTTATTTTCAAATCCAAAATTTTTATCGTTATTATTTCTTTTATATTGGATTACCCATGGTTCGATCCACCTCATTTGGAGCCAGTTTACCGGTTTTACCGCGGTGTTGGTTTTGCGATTGCAAACGTTATTTTCCAAAGATTTTGTAGAGAAAAAATCAAAACTGGTAATTTTAACCACTCGAAACTGTTCCTTTATTTTACATGTTGACCACAAAACAATCCGATCGTGCGTATCAGCAAACATTTTTATATATTTGACCAAACAAAATGCGATATCTTGCGAGCATCTTGAGCCCTCAGTTTCCGGCCAAACAAACATGGCTCTAGCATTCAGCGTTACCGTTCAAATTTTTCAAAAAGGGGCACAAAAAGGGGATTTTCCAAAAAAAAGTGTCACAAAAAGGGGAATTCTGAGAAAAAAGGGGCAACTTTAAAAAAAGGAACATTTTGAATGAAAAAAAAACAAACATGTGTATTTATTAAATTATTTTCATCGAAAACTAATCATAACAAAAAATAAACTTCATATTTTTTAAAAAATACATTATATACATATAATACAAATTGTTTGGGAAAAACACAAACACGTATGTATATATAAACATATATCGTGAAAATCCATGTCTTGTTTGCAAGTAAACGTTTATGAAATGTTGCATACAGTTTTTATTTCAATTATTTATACAAAAACTTATTACTTGTAAATAGAACGAGCAGCGTTGCCAGAAGATTAGGAAGGAAAATCTTCATTTACCGAAAAAAAAAATCTTATTTTGAGAGAGATATCTTATATAAGATACTGTGAAAAAATCTTAATTTGTGAAAAAAATCTTAAAATCATATTTTGTTCAAAAAATCTTCAAAAATAAGATAAAATCTTGATTCTGGCAACGCTGAGAACGAGCTTAAAATAGTATAATAACACTACTTTTGCCAATTGCGTAACAAACTGTTTCAGGCTAAGATATTCTACAAATTGCATCATAGCTTTTATCGTGTGATCTGTTTTCTAGAGGTTTAAACTCTTTTACAAAATCCTCTGGGTTAGTAATTATATCAATAAAAACGGAAACAGTTTCAAAGTAATTTGTGTCTTCAGCTGACTTAGTAAATACTTGATAATGAACTCAGTCTCTACAAAACTACAAAATGATACAAAAGGGGATTTAAAATAAAGGGGCCAAAAAAGTGGCACGGCTGTCAAAAAGTGGCAAAAATGCGACTTTAGTCGCATAACGGTAACGCTGCTAGCATTGTTTTGAAACTCATGGAAAGCAAAGTTAACAAGTGATTAATGCAATATAAATGCAAGCGTGGACTTATTCCCTTTTTCCACTGAAAATAAAAATTTTGTGTTTCGTACAAAAAAATTTTTTGTCTTTAAAAGGGGGTTAACTTTGAAATTTGCCAACACAATTTTTACCATACATTGTTAGTCATAAAAGGAAGTGTATCCCTCGCTAAATCTCAAAAACGCCAAAAATGGACTCATTCCCTTTATACACTGAACGACTCATATATAGATAGATTCAGATCATTAAGTGCATATTAATGCTGTCAGTGGTTAAATTCTCCCCTATAATAATTCTATTTGCTCCAAAGTATTCAATACAGTTTAGTTTGCATTTTTACCCTTTAACCCCTTTTTTTCTCTAAAAAATTTTTATTATATGGATGTGTCAGAAGCTAAATGGCCAAACTCCACAAAATCAAAAGTAAAGTAGTCATTTTTAAAAAATTGACTTCCAAAATTTAAGATGCTATAAAAAGGAAGTTGGCAAACACGCGAAGCGTTGTAATTCATACTACAGCAATATATTATGGCCTTATTTTATTTGGGGGATTCACAAGGTGTACTATCAAGTCATATCGTCATAATGTCCTAAATAATATTTTACAATTACTTAAAATAAATATTGTTGTGTTTAAAGCAAAATAAAAATGTTAATGTTCATGGATTCGTCATAACTGTACATTAGAAATCTAAATTATAAGCGGTAGCCCACACCAGTCATATATATTACTTGTAATTCATAAGACTTTACAACTTTATGACTACCTTGTGAATCCCCCAAATACACTCCTTAAATATTTTTTTTACAGTTTTATGTTCTTCATAATTATTCTTATTAAAAGTAAATCCATTTTTATATTTTCAGTTATGTTATGGCATTTTACTTAAATATTTTAAAAGTTTCTATTTCACCCGTTTTAGCTTTTTTTCTAACCCAACTCTTACAAAAAGCACATATTTGTGTCCGTATAATTATTTTCGATTTTTTTTTTACAAAAAGTACCAAAAGTACAAACTTTACCCTTTTTGTCCCTCCCAGTCAAAATTGTTCAATAACATTTCCTAGTAAAAATTAGCCAACTTTTCAAATTTCAAGTCTCTAAATTGTTCACTTTAAAGAAAACAAAAATTAACTTTTTTGTATTACTTTTATCCCTTTTCCATGTATAATGCACTTTATTTTAAGGGATTTAACGAAACGCCTTTTTGCCGATACGATACCGATACTTAAAAAGAAATATCGGCGATACCGATACAATATTAACTCAAGTCAAGATGATAAATGAGAAAACCAATATCGTACCAGCGAACTTTTTTTCGGCCCCATCTTTTTTATTTTATTTTTAAAAACCAAAAATTTAATACAACAAAAACAAAAGTTACTTAAAATTCATTTTTACATTAATTATACATAATAATAGTGTGGGTAAAATTTTTTCGCGTCAAAAGCACATTGCGATTCTTGTTCTATGAGTCATTCGAAGAAACTTTGCTAAAGAAACCATAGGTCAAAAATGAATTTCGAGCCCCGGATTCTTCAAAATAGTTAGTTTTCCAAAATATTCAAGAATAGAGGCAAACAAATTGTATTTGATCTGGCCAGACCTGTGCGGTTTTAAGAGTCGAGAAATCCATTAATTTTTATTTTTGATTTCCGCCAGAGAGCGTTTTCATACACTTTTTAGAATTTATCGACTTTTTTTGTGGAAAATTGACGAATATTTCTCAAAATGCGATCTCGAATTTTAAACGAAAACAAAATTTTAAAGCGTTCTAAAAATATGTGCATACGAACATCTTTGGATTGCATTTCCAACAATAAAGTTTACAATTTTCAATATGTACTGCAGAAACAGGAAAGAAGTAGAAAGTCCGGATATAATAAAATTTAATTTAGGGCTTGTAAAATCTCCTTCAAAATAATTCGGAGTAAAATAATAATAGAGTGGGCTCCCACTGTTCCAAAATTCTGTTGATTTCTTCTTGACGTGACAACCATCTTGTTGACGAATATTTGAAAATATTATGAATTCGTTCCAAAATAATCTTGAATTAAGAGGAATTCGTCTTTTCGTCTATGTAGAACTTTTGCAGAAGTGTCAATATCTTTTAAAAACTTGTCTTTTAAGAACTTGTCAATATCATCAGAAAATGAACACTTATATGCTGCTGCTGATACTAAATTTAGAATGTGGCATAAGCAATCGTTCAATGAACAAGTGCAAAAATCTATTGACAATAGCGGAGTTCAGTGTTTGGTGCAAATGGTATTGCAAAAGAGCAAATGCAAAATATCATAGCTGTTTTGTTAAATCAAACAATAAAAATTGGATTTCCCTTAGATTTTATAAAAAAGCTACGACATTTTGCATTTTCACAAGACTATTTACACCAAACACTACACTCTTCTTATATTAATTGGACAGCAAATACGAGTTGCCATTTGATATCAATTATAAATATGTAGGTTTGAAAAATTTGGAAAAAGTACCAAATGAGTCAAGGGGGTACCAGCGAACTTTTAAGTTTTGAATTGTACCTAAAAAAAGTACAATTGTACCACTTTTATCAACCCTGATACATACCTATAGAATTATTTGATTTTTTTAAAATTTGTATTAGAACATTACTGATAAAGATTTCAATTGTTTGTTAACATTGGCAGCTTTCCTTTCTGCTCTTAACTTATATTCCGATAGTTTGCCAAATTCTTAAGATTGCTAGAACACAAGATTCAAAATTATTGTAAGACTATTTAGGTATATCATAAAATCTAAAATTGAAGTAAGCTATTTTGCAAAAAATTTCCTGAAATTCCGGAACACCCGAATTCTTTTTCCGCAATAGAAGCACATTAGTTTTAACTCAGAGTACAAAAATATCCGTAAACAATTTGTTTTGTATACCTACCTGTATTTTAATATAAATGACAACAATTTTGTCCGAACAGCCGTGAATTTTTTTATTCGGTAAAGGCAAGGCGAATTTACTACACCAAGTACAAAAACCACAAGCAATTTGTTTTTTTGTAAAAAATCATTGTACAATGTCAAAAATCAAAACACAGCAAAAGAGAAACAAAGATAATAAACAAAATTTTGGAATCCAACATTAGATGCGTTTGAGTACTTTTAAAGTACTATCACAAAAAGCTGTTGTCCAAAAAAGTACGCGAACGCAAAATTTGTAAATATTCGTAAAATAAAGGCAACAGCTGACGGCAAATAATAAAAGTGTTGAAAAATATTGACACTTTTGACTACTTAACTTGGTTTCTTATCGGTACTCGATTAAATACTTTTTATGGCACGAACCAGGGATGATAAATGAGAAAACCAATATCGTACCAACGAACTTTTTAAATAGTACTTTTTCGGCCCCAATAGTACTAAATCATTTTTTTATATTGTTGTTCTATAAGTCATTCCAAGAAACTTTGCCAAAGAAACCATAGGTCAAAAATGAATTTCGAGCACCAGATTTTTCAAAATAGTTAGTTTACCAAAATGTTCAAGAATAGAGGCAAACAAATTGTACTTGGTCTAGCCAGACCTGTATCATGCGGGTCGAGAAATCCATTTATTTTTATTTTTGATTGCCGCCAGAGAGTGTTTTCATTAATTTTTTAACATGTATCGTCTTTTTTGTGGAATATTGACGAATATTTCTCAAAATACAATCTCGAATTTTAAACGAATATAAAATTTTTAAGCGTTCTAAAAATATGTGCATACGAGCATCTTTGGATTGCATTTCCAAATTTATTGAGTTTACAATTTTCAATATTTACTGCAGAAACAGGAAAGGAGTATAAAGTTTGAACACAATAAAATTAAATTGAGCGCTAAAAAAAGCGCTAAAATCTCCTTCAAAATAACTCGGAGTAAATAAAAATGGTGTGGGTTCCCACTGTTCAAAAATTCTGTGGATTACTTTTTGACGTGACAACCATCAGTTGACGAATATATGAAAATATTATGAATTCGTTCCAAAATAATCTTGAATTGAGAGGAAGTCGCCTTTTCTCCTATGTAGAACTTTTGCAGAAGTGGTTTCTTATATATTTTAAAAACTTGTCAATATCATCAGAAAATGCACGATTATATGCTGCCGCTGATACTAAATTTAGAATGTGGCATAAACAATCGTTCATTAAACAAGTGCAAAAATCTATTCACAATAGCGGAGTTCAGTGTTTGGTGCAAATGGTCTTGCAAAATAGCAAATGCAAAATATCATAGCTGTTTTGTTAAATCCAACAACAAAAAATAGAGTTTTTTTTTTTTTCAATAATGTATATATTTGTTTGTTAACATTATAATTGTACAAAATATTTACATTTTAAAATTTGGGCCTCAGCGCCATAAGGGCATTTTTGAGGCAAGTTGGCAAACATTTTCTTAGCTGTACAATATAAAAAGTAATTAAATCTTCTTATAATTATTAATTAAATTATAATTATAGTTACATATGTACATATTTACAAAAGAAGCATCTCCATTAAGCTGCATAAGTATTCTTTGCATTCTCTTTTAAAACTTGATATTCGCTCAATAGTTTTTAAATTAGCAAGTCAGTTATTATAAAGATTACCACCTACATAATCTATACGTTGCTTATTTTTTTCAATCGGCACCTTGGTACCCTAAGATTGATATATTTCTCGTATTTTCTCGTATATTCTCCTTTTGCAAAAAAGGAATTATATGTTCACCTGTTTCATGTAAACTCTTATAAACATACAATATAGCCTGGTATTGATATAAACCATTACATTTTTGTATAATGAAACTGTTGAAAATTTTCTTGGTAAATTGTATACAATTGTTAATGCCTTATTTTGCAGACATTGTAGAGATTTTTGAACTATATTATGTTTATTAAATGCATAGACACTGGTCAAGTAATTGAGATGTGATTGTATCAGACCGTTATAAATCATTAATTTTGATTTTTCACTTAGTTTATTTTTGAACTTATATAATATGCCAATGGCCGGAGCCATTTTGTTCTTCACCTCATTTATATGTAAATCCCAGCATAGATTACTCTGCAACGTAATGCCTAAGTATTTAATCGAATGAGTTTCACTAATTGATGTTCCATCAACACATACTAGTGCTGGGAAACTATCGATATTATCGATAGTCTTAAAATATCGAAAATATCGATAGGAAAAATATAAATATCGATATTTTTATTATTTAAAATACAGATATAAAGACATCTAACAACAGCTATTCACACACAGTTTTTTGCCTCAAATTTTTACTTGCTATTATTAATTCGCGCTTATAGTCCCTGTTACTTCGGTTCCTTCAGAAAGGTACTTATCAAATTTTAAAAAACTGCCATCTAAAATAACGTTCGTATATACATACGTCTCATACATTCAATAAAGTGATGAAAACAACGGACTGTAGCCTTATAAAAAAATAATTAAAATTTTCCTGCACAAGTACAAACATTCAGTCAATAGTAATATCGATATATCGATAGTGAAATCGGAACTATCGATAAATAACGATAGTAGAAAATATCGATAGTATCCCAGCACTAACACATACAGAAAAGTTGTTATTTAAACTTGCTGAACGAACCAACTTTATTTTTTCAGAATTAAGCAATAAACAATTTAAGCGACCAAATTCCACTAATAAAGCAGTGTCTCTTTCAATATTTGTTTTCAGAACCAAATCATTCTTAAAAGGGTAAAACAAGCATATATCATCTGCAAACATGAATAATTGACCGGTTAGATTTAAGTTTTTCAAATCATTTATGTAAATGGAGAATAATAAAGGACAAATACCACTTCCTTGCGGTACGTCATAATCTACAGAACCAAAAAAACTTCTATGCTGTCCAATTTGAGCAAACTGTTGCCTGTTCATGAAATAATTTTTAAACAATAATTTTCGCCCTTGAATTCCATAAAATCCTTACTTTTACAGCATTATTTCATGATCGATAAGATCAAATGCCTTTGAAAAATCAAAACACATCCCTGCAACTCCAGTAAAACCGTCATCTAAGCCTTTGCAAACATACCTTATTACATCCCTTAGATTTCTTAAAAAAGCTACGACATTTTGCATTTTCGCAAGACTATTTGCACCAGACACTAAACTCCGCTTATATTCATTGGACAGTAAATACGAGTTGCCATTTTTATCAAATTTAAATATGTAGGTTTGAAAAATTTGGAAATAGTACCAAATGAGTCACGGGAGTACCAGCGTACTTTTTAGTTTTGAATTGTACCAAAAAAAGTACAATTGTACCAACTTTATCAACCCTGCCACGAACATTTTTGGAAAATACAAACAAACTATTTTATGTAAAATTTTATATAGTTCTTTGTTTTTTATTTTATTTGATTTTACTAATTAGTAGCGGGTTAAATTATTTAAAAGAAGATGAATAATTTTTTTGCTATTGATTATTTAAGTATCCAAATACTTCACACTTTTACAACTCTAAGAAATTAACATAACAAAAAAAATTTCAAAAGTTTGTATTTAGCCAAATAAATGCTTCACAAACAAGTTTAATTAATTAATATTTATTCACTTTTTGTTTTGGTTTAATTTTTATTTTAACTTTTTTTTTATTTAACAATTTTTCACAATTTGTATGCTTTTTATTTGTTACTTTTGTTTGTTTACCTTTTAAAACATATGTTTTTTTGATTTACTAAATTTTACTGCAAAAATTTCTGCAGTAAAAATTTGTAAATACTCATACAAGAACTGTCACTTTTCGCTCTCAATTTATGTTCTCATTTACTGCATTTTGTGTACTCGAACGCAATTTCGTAAAATGCAGTAAAGTTTAGTAAAAAATAGTAAAAGCTTTTGTATTCTCGAACTCAACTAATTATAAAGCTAAAAAGAAAAGTTATCAGCAGGGCTTTTAAGACCACCTGTAATGAATCCGCCTAGGGTAAAGGTAACTCAAAACGACGCCAACTGTTGCTAATTTGGAGGGTGAACTTTGAAAATGTGTTTTGAAAGTTATCGCTTAATAAAGCAGTATAGTCTTAAAATAATGTACCTATTTTTTTTAAATTTTAAAACTTAATTCTTTTAATATTTAAAAATTTGTTTGTTGTATATCTAAGCCAAGTTTGGTCCTCCTAGCACATATTGTATGGGAGCTTAAGCCATTTTTTTGGGAAAAAATTTATATTTGTATATTACTAGGTCAATTATGGACTGAATTTGTGAATTTTCACTATCAGTATTCTACTGAGTTTGTTTGCTAATATCTAAGACATTTCTGGACCGATCTGGCTGAATTTCAATAGCAAACTTTATCGGACTATATGTGACATAAATATATGTACTATAACAACCTAGTCTCCATCGTTTTTAAGATCTTTGGAAGACTAATGTCAACCAACACGCCGATTGTGGGGCATTGTTAAGTCAACTACGCTTCTCATAAGAACTCAGAATATATATCCTTTATAGAGGGTAAGATCAATGTTGTAGAAATTACAAACGGACTGACAAACTAATTTCTAACCTTTCCACCTGTGAAGAGTATAAAAACGCAAATTTTTATGTTTTATATTTTATTATTGTAATTTACAAGTCGTACATCTTTCTAAATTTGTATACAAATTTGTATATTTTAGGTTAATACATGGTAGAATAAGTACAAGATGTAGTCATTAGAAATTTTGTTCTCAATTTTAAAATCCATATAACGTCAAACAAAAGAAATATATTAAAACAGGCGTCAAAAATCAAATAAATTAATTTGACATTACATGGGATATTAATGACAACTCTCCCTAATGAACGAACCTGGTACTTATTATACTATGGGTTAATACAACTTCTATCGGTTTCTTAAGCATAGTGTTTAAAAAAATGTGGCAACAGTAAATATATTAGGAGTATTAAAATATACGCCAAATATCAAAAACGCAATTACTTTCTCTTCCAAAAATCAATAAACGAAGTACACACACCCTTTAAATAAAATGAGTATCTACACATGCATGTATGTAATTGTGGAAGTTATGAAAGTATAAATACTGGTCATAATTTCGGTTAAAGCATTAGTTGAAGATAGAAAAGCAAATGCAACTAACCAAATACCTTAAAAATCATCAGTCGGTTTTCTAAGGACGCAAAAGAACTTCAAAGTACATATTACAAAAAAAACAAAATATTTTAAAATTGTTAAACAAAATCACATATTATGGCAAATCTACCACTATTATTGAGCTTGGCTGACGACCTTAACCGTCTCTCATTGACCACTTCACCATTCTACGATTCACCTTACTGTTACGCCCGCAATCCGGCCTATGTGGCATTGGCTAAAGCTGCCGATAAAACACAACAACTGCGTAATGGTGAGAAACAAATTGCTGCTCCCATTTCCACTATTGGCAAAGATGGTTTCCAGGTGTGCATGGATGTCCAACAATTCAAACCCAACGAATTGAATGTTAGGGTAGTGGACAATTGTATTGTTGTTGAGGGCAAACATGAGGAACGTGCAGATAATCACGGTTACATTTCCAGACACATCGTACGCCGATATGCTTTACCCAAAGACTATAATCCTGATAAAGCTATATCCACGCTATCTTTAGATGGTGTTCTAACCATCAGTGTCCCAAAACCACAAATTGAGGACACATCTAAAGGAAAAGAAATACAAATTCAACAAGTCGGTTTAGCTCACTTAAATGTTAAGGAAAATCCCAAAGAAGAATAGGAGAAAGATGGTGATGAAGGCGAAAAGTCTTAAATTGACATATTAAATCAAGAGCTATTAAAATTGTTCAGTTCTATAATATCTTTTTACATTCTCAAATCTCAGGGAGTCAATAGTTTGTAAAATTTTTAAGTGTTATCTTCTACCATATTGTTTTGGACTTAAATTTACGATATTTTTAATGCCGAGTTTAAAAGTTTTGTTCAATAAATCGCAAGTGTTATTAAAACAGATATAAGTTTGTGTTTTCGTCTCCGAAATAAAAAAAAGGTTATTGTTTATAAACATGGTAAAATTCGTGTTAAAAGTAAATTTATTTGCCAAAGTGGTTGTAAAACCAATTCCAAATGTTATTTAAACCCCCGACTATAAAAAGGTGGTTAAATTATTTGGAAAAACAGATTTATTATAAAAAATAAAGTCTCTTACATGCATAATTATTCATTTAAATAGATTGATTTAATTTTTAGTATGACTTTTAGTTTAATTTTGCAATCGTTTAAAAATAAATTTGAACAAAATTCGGCGGATGTATCCTTTTATAAAATGTATCCATAATTGTATGTGAATTAACTTTGTTAAATATACAAACAATTATAGATTCTAAACATTAGTTTTGACTAAGCTGTAAAGTTTAAACTAAAATTAAAATTTTCTGAAAATACAGCATTTAAAGAGTTTTTAAATTTTTTCATTAAAATTTTCTTCATAAAATTAGCAGTAAAACATCAAGAAGTCCTAAAAGTTTGTTTATCTAATACTTGTTTATTTTACTCTCTGCGCATTTCTCACACTGGTCTCAGAAGGTCTTCCATTTAAACAAACTTTACGTAGACGTTACAGGAATGCTAATTTTATGTATACAAAAATATTTGTGAACTTGCGCACACAAACTTTGGGGTTGGCAGTAAGATTTCCTAAATTGTGTTGTCTCGAAAATTGTACTTTTTGATCTTAGTTGTACCAAAATGCTTTTTTTATAATAGCGGGTTTCACTCTTTGTGTTAAGTTTATAACTCTGTTATATATAGTACGATTTTTCTTTTTCGTATGTATTGTAAATAAATAAATCAGCTGATTTTTGTTTTGGGTTTCGTCAGTTTCGTCAACTGTTTTATTCAAGGAAATATAGCACACGTGTTAACTACTATTTTTTGTGTGATTTTTAACCAAAAGCGTATTAAATTATAAACTTAAATATTTGGGGTATTCACAAGGTGTGTTATCACGTTAAATTGTCATAATGTTCTAACATTTTACAATGGTTTAAAAATATTGTTGTTGCTTTGTAAACAAAAAGTGTCTTATATAAATCGAACTTTGCTTGCTATCTTTATTGTGCTGTCGTAATTAATAAGAATATACCTGCGCTGAGCGGCTGAGCCGATCCGCATTAGTTTTTGTAGCCGTCGCCGTTGATGGTATAGTTTTATCCGGCTTATATCCGAATTTAACCTGCGGCTAGTAATTTTTGCAACAAAACACTTGCGGCGTCAAATATCGGCTAAGGACTCTGATGTTTAATAAACAAACATAGTAAAATTAATTTGTGATTTGCGTCTAAAAAATGAAAACAAGTAAGAAAGTATAGTCGGTCAAGCCCGACCATATGATACCCTACACCACAGTATTTAAAAACACATCATGCTTATGTGTCCATGTAAATATGGATTTATCTATGTTTATAAACTTCATGAAAATCGGTTTGAAAGTTTGTGAGAGGCAGAAATTGCCCCCTGCCTCCCCGTGCGGTCCTATTTTTCAAAAACTGTATAGCTAATGTGTCCCAATAGATATGGATCTATCTATTTTATTATGTTAATTTTTTAGAGTTGTAAAAGTGTGAAATATTTGGGTACTTAGTTAGAACCATGGTGGAATAAGCAGGTGGCATCGTTACGGCAACAAATACAACATTACAACAAAAATGGAAGTTATATCACCGTTAACGTCAAAAAATACTTTTAACAAAAATCAAAGCGTGCTGCTGAACGTGATGAAGTAAAATATTTTTTAGCCAATTTTTATTTAATTATGGTCAATATGTTATTTATTTTTATTTAAAATTATCAAAAACTTCAATAAAATACAATAATCACAGCACAAAACGTGGACTTTTTGTAAACATAAACAAAACTTTGACATAAACATAGACAAACAATGCAAGAGCAAAAAATCGTCATCTGGCTTAGCGCTGCCACCTGTTTATTTCACCATGGTTAGAACTGCACTTGTTTTTTGAGTAACCAATAGCAAGAAAACTATTCATGTTCTTTTGAATAAATTAACCCAGACACAAATTAGCAACACCAAAAATGTTCGCGTTATACAAAGTATTTAATCGAGTACCAAAACGAAAACGAGTTAAGTAGTCAAAAGTGTAAACATTTTTCAACACTTTAATTATAATTAAAAAAAATAATTATTTGCTATCAGCTGTTGGCTTTATTTTTCGATTTTTTACAAATTTTGTGTTCGTGTACTTTTTTGGACAACAGCTTCTTGTGAGAGAAATTTTTCAGTTTACTCATATTCTGCATTTTACCGTAAAAGTTTTCAAACGCATCTAATGACGATTGTTAAATATAAGCAGGACCAAGATTGGAAACTGATACCGTAATTAATACTGATACCCATTGTGACCAGATTTTAAAATAATATAGAGCTAAATCATGTTTAAAATAGAGCTAAATAAAATTTAGAGCCAAAAAATAAAGCTAAATTTTTTTATAGTTTTCTTATATTAACTTTTACCGATAGCTAAAGGTAGGATTTTATCGGCCGTATAAAAAGTGTTCCATTTTTACAACTTAATTTTCACCTACCAGGTAGGATAAACCTTAATTTACTTTATCGCTCACTTTATGTTAAAGTAATGTTTTAATAATGGAACACTTTTTAAAAGGCCGATTAAAGTCTACTTTTAGCTATCAGTAAGTTGTAAAAACGGGCCTAAATATTGGTTATGTAGGTACACAAAAAAAATAAAAATTTATTTCAATTAAAAAATTTGTGATATTAATTAAAAAATTAATTAAATTTGCACCAGTAAACAAATTAATAGTATCAATTAAACGAGTTTATAGTATTAATTAAACGTTTAATTTACTTGATTAGACGTTTAATTCACTTCATTAAATTTTTAATTAAAACTGATTATATTTTTAATTAATGCTTTAATTGGTGAAACATTTTGGAGAATTTTTTCTGTGTATATATGTACATATTATATAAAAATATATTTTTGGTAGCTGTGCGCCGAATTTAGGTTTTACGAATACGAGTACGAATAATCAAATTTAATTTTGGCGAATACGAATACTTACAATTAGGGAATGGTAAATGGATACCAAAATCGATTTTCGATTTTTCGATCGACTTTTTTTATTACGGTTTTTGAAATCGATTAATCGAACCTCAAAATCGATTTTAAAATCAATTTCAAAATCGTTTAAGATAAATTTGCAAACTCATACCTTATATCACAAAGAGGTATACTCTGTGTAGATATGACTACTTTTTCTAATTTTCCTGCAAAAAGTGAAAATGTGTAAATTTTGAGATCGCCTTTAGAGGAACAAGTACATGTACATTTTACATATTAAAATTGTGTTCTTCTGTAGACAATCAGGCCTGTCACATAAATTAATTCCGATCGAAAGTGGAAGTGATTTCGTATCTTGTTTCACATTAAACGAAATCACTTTTGATCGGATTTAATTCTGTGACAAGCCTGAATTTATCGATAGTATTTCAAAGGATTATGACAGTAGTTCCTGATCGGTAGCGACTGTTTTTTGGTAAGTTACTATTAAGTTAGTTTAAAAAAAACGTTTGCATGCCATTGATGCCAGAAAGATGCAGAGACATTTCCTTGTAATTTCGTATTTGTTAGGATAAATTACATACTTTTTGTTTTTTCACTCTGCTTATAACTAGATTTAAATATCGCTCACAGCGCCCTTATATTAAACTTGGAAGTATATTAAGGATACTAATAGGAAAATACGTAAAATTACAACTTTAAACTGGGAAAACTGCATTAGCATTCCTACAGACGTATGTACGCACAAAAAAATACGTTATATTGTGCATGCCCATAATTTATCGATTTAATTAAGATTAAAAATTGCCAAAATTTTGATAAAAATAAAAAAATCGATTTTAAAAGTCCAATAATCGATTTCAGTATAAAATCGCATACGTAAATTCGATTGCAAAAAATCGATTTTTTTACCACAAAATCGATTGGAATCGAAATCGATTTACCATTCCCTACTTACAATATATTCAAAAGTCATATGCAAATACATTTTTTATTTATGTTTCCCAGTTGGCAAGATTGCCGTTGACGACATCTCCATCAATGATGTATGCACGACATTTCCCCTATCGTTTAGGTTTTCTTGAAGACAATTTACAGGAAATCGTCGTGCACAACAGTTTGAGTGACATTGTCTTATAAGTTGTCTTCTATAAAACTCTATGTAGGACAGTACGAGCGACGTTTTCTTATAAGTTGTCTTTTTCTTAGCTCTATGTGGGACAGTTTGAGCGACATTGTCTTATAAGTTGTCCTCTATTAAACTCTATGTGGGACAGTATAAGTGACATTGTCTTATAAGTTATCTTGTATAAAAGCTATTGACGACACAGTTTTCTTGAATGCTTTTCAATCACTTGCTTGGTTTTCTTAAAATTCTCATATTATATATTTTTTTAATTATTGATTTAAATACCTACATAAAATTTACGAATTATCACTAACCAGTAAAACCGAAAAATGCGGATGAAGTTATTCACGGGCTGAATAAAGACTACATGTAGCTAATATTTCACTGTCAACTTTAGAATTCCCAGTTTCTATTTGTTAAAATAGTTGAGTTAAATACATTCAATTTATAAAGTAACACTATCCAGTGAGACACAAAGAATGCTGACGAAGGCCGTAGCGGGCCAGAAAATGCGTTACATTTTGCTGGTGTCTAATAATTGTAAATTTTTCTGTACAAATAATATACCTCATTGCTTTCCAAAAGAAGGCTAAGGTAATATGTAAAAAGAAAGTACAATATAATAGTCTGGTAGTGTATAAAGTCATTTCTGAAAAATTAAAGGAATAGAACTATTACAAAAAAGCTTTATAAAATACATAACTGAAATTTAGCTCATAGAATAAATTCGAAAAAATGAAAAATGTTGAATATAATATAAAGTAACCTTCGGAAGGAAATAATTCCCAGTTTCTATTTGAAAAATAAAAAGGTTTTTTGTCTCTCCTGTAAAATTTGTTAAAAGGGAGTTAGCAGGTTTACACTCTAAGGCGACGATATGTACTGTATATATGTATGAATACACAAAGGATATACCCAGCGGGAAAAAGGATGGAGTACGGATGCCTTCTAGAAGGCCTCTGTACTCCTTCTTTTGGATAAACAAGGCCTGCTCGCTCCATTCCATACTCATATCTTTTTTACACACGTTGTCATTCCGTTTTCGCTTCTTTAGCAGGTACATAAGAATGGTAACGGGATCAAAAAAAATAATTATTTTGCCTTTGCTTGTGCAAAAAAAACAATACAACAAATGTTACTCCCTTCTCACAGAAGCGAGTGTGGAAGGTGTATTTTATCTTTTATACCAAAGAGCCGAGGCCTTCTATGAGGCATTCTTTAGCTGTTAGATAAGAATAGTAATTGAACCAAAAAAAAAAAGTTTTTGAAGTGAGAAGGTCTTCTGAGTGTTCCCGCTGGGATATTAAATATTATCATATTTTACATACACTTGTACACATAGCGAATTTGCTGCAACATCGTCATAACTCGAAAAAAACTCCAAAATTTTATTGTTCTGAGTTTTGACGACGTTGCAGCAAATGAGCGATATATGCATACATACAAGGGTTTCTAATTTTCCGGATTTTTTTTATTTTAAAAAACGAAAACAAAAATATTTTTTGAATAAAAATTCGTATGATTAACAACATTTTTTTCAACTTTTTAAATTTGACTTAAAATGTTTTGTCAAATGCCACATTAATTTTTTTTAGGGGTTCACGAATTATTAAAACTTGTTAATATTTAGTAGTTATTATAAATAGCAACTTGGTTAAATTAATTTTCTTTTAAGCAAAAATTTTTAGAATTATCAAAGCGTTTAAAGCTCATCAGAGATTCTATTTCTAATCCTTGTGTACAACTTTTCGCTTTTTGAGTTAGTTTGACAACGATTGTTTACATTTAATGAATCAGAAGTAAAAGCAACAGTTTTTTTTTTTTTGGGCAATGACAAATGAAAGAGTGGAAGAAATTACAGTTTTTCTACTTTGACTGCAGTTTTTCTACTTTGACTGCAGTTTTTCTACTTTGACTGCAGTTTTTCTACTTTGACTGCAGTTTTTCTACTTTGACTGCAGTTTTTTTAAAAGCTGGATTCCGATACCGAAACATTTTTTACTTGCACAAACATAATTTTAATTTATTTAAAGTAAACAGTTTTTATAAAAATTTTGAATATTCCAAAATTTTATATTTAAGTTATTCACGACAAAAGTTGTACTCTTTCGAAAAAGCAAAAGTGCAAAAACATAACAACAACCACAAAGATAATTATTTCGCACAAACGATGCGAAATTGTCAGGGTCTAAGTATGTGAATGCAAGATTATCAGAGTAAAAGCATAAACATTTTGAAACTTTTTTTGGCATTGCCAAATTGAAAAAACTGCTTGAAAGATTTCACTGCATAAGTAAATACTTAATATAAAAGATCACTTATTTTGTGTCCTATTTTAGGGATTGCTCTTCGGTTTAATGCCTAAAAACCGAAACCGAAAACCGACCAAAAAACCTCGGTTTTTGCTTTTACTTTAAATTTATGCCAAAAGAAATTGCAAATTATACATAATACTCGTACTTCATATAAAAAAACTTTATACATAACAGCCTGGAACAATGGCAATATATTTCAAAATTCTTTAAATTTAAGATAAGTACTAAGAACTACAAATGTTTCTTTTTTAATAAAAGTACCTGAATTAAAACAAGTAAAAAATAGAATCTGGGAATTTATTTCTCATGGTGAGAAACATTTATATAAATTTTTTTCATATAAATCGGCTAAGGCAAAACAGTTAAGAACACTTTCCTCCTCTTTATGTCAACCGATTTAAACAAAATATACACCATTTGATATAAGATATTTACTTACAGAACTGCACAATATATATTTTATTAAAATCTGTTCAATAATTTCAGAGTTATAGACGTTCAAATTTGCTACTAACACAAATACAAAAAATTAGTTTTTTTTCAATTATCAAATAATAAAAAATAGGGTTGTCGATTATTCGATATTTTTTAGAAACCGGTTTTCGACTATATAAAGTCGGAAAATGGAATGTGATCATTTTTAAATTTTCTATAATATTGATCTTAGAAACGTTATGTTATAGGTGCATGGTCCTGAGTGAATGAAACCCTATGAGATTAAAAATGTTGGTTATTTTTTATTTTTTCTTTGGTATGTTTTGAATTTTTGCTAATATTCAACCTATAAAGATAAAATTAAAAATGTAAGGGGAGCTTTTTGGTACGTTTTCGTTCAATATCTGGTACATTGATTAATTTTCGTTAATATTAGACATTAAAAAATAAACTTAAACTTGCAATGTCCTGATTGACAATCTATTAAGGAGATTTTTTGATACTTTTTTGTTTTATCAATTCTGATGATATTGAACTTATAAAATAAAATTAGCTCTCGTGGAAGTTAAAATATGAAACGGAGGTTGGTCCCTCGCCAAATCGATCCACTAAGACGGAAAAAATGAACGAAACATGTAAATTCATATATGAGCAACTTCAAAAATTTACGACACCTAGACATTTTTTTTAAATTTTTTTTTTTTTTTTTGTCTGACATCAATGTTGATTTGCGTGTGTATAAACCGATATTTGAGCATGTGAAATCCGTTCGCGTTAATAATTTTTATTACACGGCGCAAATTTTACTGCGGTTTAAAGTTAAAAATTAAAAAAAAATATAAAAATTACAGTTTTTGTTAAAATTGAAAAAGGAAAACGCGTGTGGATAGTACCCCTTAAGGGCTTTCTTAGCACACTAAAATATTTGTAAAAGCTTGAATACTTTTTAAAATACACTGGAAAAAAATATAAAAAAATTTTTTTTATCGTGTATGCATATAAAAATTTATTTAAAATTGTTAAACATTTTACAAAATTACGGCTAGTATAAGACATAATTTGCAATATTTTGGAAAAAAAATTATTTGGCTATCGCAAATCAAATATTTCATACAAGGATGCTTTTTGAGGTTAGAAACATTTTGTTTCCTCCATAAAATTTTAAATCCTTAAAATTTTTTGCTGCGTTTTCAATTTTAGTATCAAGCTCAGTAAAGTCTTCTATTCGATGTACGTTTGAGCGGAATTGATACAGCGCTTCAGTTGTCACAAGGCGAAATGTGTTTGGAAAAAACTGCCGCTGCACGCGCCACGGTTGAAAAAAAATATTTTTTTTTGCACTTTATCAGTTAAGTCCGTCGCGAAGAATCTATTTAGATACCTAAACATGTTTCCATGACATGTTTTGATATAAAAAAAGCTTAAAAATAAATTGTTTTTTTGCAAAAATTTTCAAAAGTTCATAAAATTTTTGCGTTTAAAAATTTTAAAGTGCGTTTTCGCCTCGGAGGTGCCCTTTACGAAGTTACTCACATCACGCAATACACTAGCCAACTTAAAAGGCAATTCAGATTGTCAGACGCAAAAAGGATACATTTTTAAAAAATTTACGCTAATTTCTTTTAAGTTTGTGATGTCCGTGATACGTTATTGGTGCGCTGACACCAACTTAATACACCTCAAACTTTATAAAATTACGCAGTTTTTTTAATTCTGCTTTTAAAACTCATTTTTATTAAACGGCGCAAAAACTCTATGCAAAATCTTCAAAAATTTCAAAATTCGGAAAATTTTGGTTTCACTTTAAAACACCATGCAACTTTTCACGCAGCAGCGATATCAAAATTTTTTTTTTAGTGGACATATCCTCCAAGTCTAGTGACTATATTTTGTATGGGTTTGGATCTAAAAGCTTAAAACTATTACAAAGAAAACGGAATGAATGAAAAAACTGTTGGAAGTTTCAAGTCGTTTTTTTAATTTTTCGAATTTTAGATGACCACCAATTCTTAAGGTGAGGACTTTTCAACGTAAAACTTTGCACGTCATATCCTTCAAGTATAGTCATCCAAACCCTGTACAACGTTTTTTTCAATTCATAAAACTTAACGAAATAAGAGCCATAGTATGTCGGTTTCAGCAGGTGCTCAAAAAATTTGAAGTTGCCCATATGCATAGATGTACTATGTTTTTTTCTTATGAACATTAAAATGTATGGTCGAATTTTGACCATTAGGCGAACACTAGTTTATATAAATTTTTCATATTAATTCGAATGTGTATTCTAAGTCAAATTACGATTTATTAAGCTTTCATACTTTAATAGTCTTATTCCTTCAATATTTTCCAGCAATATTTTCTTTGCACTACCAGAATTTTTGTTTGTGTATTTCTTTGGCTAGCAATGAAGTAAATTGTACAGAAAATGTATACAACTATTAGATACCAGCACAATGTAATACATTTTCTGGCCCGCTACGGCCTTCGTCAGCATTATTTGTATCTTATAACTGGATAGGGCCTATTGTAAATGTTATGTATTAAACTTAATTATTTTAACGAATAGAATCTGGGAACCACAATATCTAAAATTCCTCCGTGCCGCTTGACGATAGAATGCTTTGTTTCTGAGATATACATAGCGAAATGACAAAAAAAAAAAACTAAGAACTTTGCATTTTTTTCGTTGTTTAAGGTTTTCTCAATTTGTTTCCAAAAAAACATTCTATCGTCAATCGGCACAAAGGAATTTTAGATATTGAAGTTCGAAACCAGCACGCACCAGTTTGATTCACATAAAAGCCATTAGTAATTTTTGTGCCATTTGAAATATAAAGTAAGGATTTTTCCATTTTCACTTTTTTTTTAAAAAAAAATTTATTTTTATTATTGAATCTTTGTTATCGAAATTTACAATATGTATTCAAGTCTTAATTCTACTTGTTGTTTATTTGTTGTTACCAATGTAACCACTAACTGCTGTATTCAAATTTTAAAAATGTCTTCTAGTTAGGCTCAAAGTATCGGTTCTTTTTAGCCTCTGGTGACCTTCGAACTGAAGCAGACCCCGAGCGAGGTAGTTAGGGTGGGCCATTAGCTTATCGATGTAGCTAATTGAATATTTTTTAATATCCTCCTGGATAGTGGGGACGTTGAGATCTCTGTGGATAATATCATTACGTATATACCATGGGGCGCAGGCAATTTGTCGTTATATTCTACACTGTCTTCTTTGAAGCTTTTGGATGTTAGATGCGCATGCAGTACCCCATAGTTGGATGCCATATGTCTATATTGGTTTTATGATGGACTTGTATAAAAGAATTTTGTTGTCTAAAGACAAGTTTGAGTTTCGACCGAGAATTGAGCTGCTTTAAGTTTCATAGCCGTTATTTTCGCTTCAATATGACGAGACCAGGTCAAACGTCTATCTATATGAATTCCCAAGTACTTAACATGGTTTTCTACCGGAACAGTGATGTTATTTTTTTTACAGCTGGGCACGTTTGTCTTCTGAGCGGGAAAGTTAAGTGAGCACATTTAGCCGGGTTAACCTTTATTCTCCATTTTTCTAGCCAGGCCTCTAGTTTATTGATGTGGGACTGCAGATTTTGCAATGCGACTTTTGGGTCATGGTTAACGCTAATAAATGCTGTGTCGTCTGCAAATGTAGAGGTATGCGTGCTCAGGTTTGTTGGCATATCCGCTGTGAATGATATGTGATGAATAATAAAAAAGTTTCTCACGGAATGACAAACTTAATATACCCTCTTCACAACTAATTGTGGTGGAGGGTATAAAAAAAGGGGATAATGGCAACCTAAAACAACCTAATAAATTTGAAAAACTTTCCCATTTTAGCCTTAATTCAAACATTTCAATTATTTTCTATAAATAATTTGTTCGTATCATTGAAAGATTTTGATGAAAAAAATTTGAAAAGTCAACCCCGTAGAAATTAAATGAAAAGGATTTCTACAAAGTTGATGATTTCCCAATTTCGAAAATATTTGTATTTTCACTTCCTCATTTAAACAACTGAAAGAATTTTCAGTTCAATTTTTTGGAGAAAATACCGAAATAAAATTTTGATTGAAAATTAAGAGAGTGATTTAAAAATAAAAACTAATTTTAAAATTTAAATCCACTTGAGTTTTTTAATTTTTAGGTGTGATCCCGTACCAGGGTTTCCGAACTTGGTCTTTTCCGACCAAATTTGGTCGGATATTTTTCGTTTGGTCGGATGGTAGGCTAAAACTAATTTTGGTCGGTTTGAGAAGGCAACGCTATTTACTTTTCAACAGACGAAAACCAAACCAAATTTCCCATTTTTGCTAATGGACTAATTTCCAGCCTTATTTTGGATGAGTGTTGCCTAGATTTAACCATAGCAAAACTTATTAAATGTGGTAGGAAAAAGTCTGTTGAAGCAGTTGCCTATATCGCAAAGCAGGCAAGTGAAAATTATAAAAAAAAAACCGAAGATTATTTTTGATTGCTGATCAGTGTTGCCAATTTAGCCATTTAGTGGCTAGATTTAGACATTTTTCACCCTGTTCAGCCATTAAAAAATGAGTTTAGCCATTAGCCATATTTTTAGCCATTTTTCAACTTGTTTAGCCATAAAATTTTTTTGCCGTTTTTCTTTTAAAAGAATAATTTTTATTTTATTATAAAAATTTATAAAAGTAAAATAAACATTTTGAACAATTAAAACGCCTTTAATTTAAATCACAACTTTTACAAATCTTGAAAATCTTGAAAATCGCTATAAACTATGACGCTGAAACATCTTTCAAAATAAAGGAACAGTATTCCACTATTAAATTTATAAAATGGATCAACACAAACATCGCTGTTTCTTTCTGGTTGCAAGTATTTCAATAAAAGGATGCAGGCGGTAACAAAATTGTCTTAGAAATTTCTGAATTGTCTATAAAGTTGCTCTCACTTGCATGGTATAATGCTGAAGTAGAGAGGGTGTTTAGCCAAGTAAACATCGTAAAAAAGTAATTTGAGAAATAGGTTACATTAAGCAACCGTTAATTCGATTTTATCAAATTATAGTTAAATATTTTACAATACAATATTTATACCACCACCACAATGGAGAAGGTACTGTGCGTTTGTGCTGATGTCTGTAACACCTTAAAATATTGGTCATTAGCCCACCTTTACGTATACCGATTGACTCAGAATCACTTTCTGAGTCGAATTAACGATGTTTGTCCGGCTGGCTGGCTGTCCATGTAAACCTTGTGCGCAAATTACAGGTCGCAATTTAGAGATTATTTGATAAAATTTGGTACAAAGGTTCTAATGTGGCGTAGGGTATCATAAAGTCGGGTTTAACCGACTATTCTTTCTTACTTGTTTTTTATTGTAGATCTGGACTCAAAAGGCTGGGTAAATGTTGTCGTGATTAAGATTTACCTTCAAATTATTTAAAACTTATGATTATTTGAAGCTAATGAGTGAGTGATTCCTATGAGATGAACAATAACGACATCGAATTTTTCGATGATTTAATTTTTTAATATTAATTTATTTTAAAATTTTTTTACGTTTATTCTTATTTAACAAATTGATCTTAACTCACAATTTCATCGTAAACTACTTTAAATTAATTATTTTTGTTTTGTTATTGAATTTTCATGTGTTTTTATTTAAAAAAGCATTTAGCCATTTTTTACCCCATTTTTAGCCATTTTTTAGCCATTTTTTTCCGTAAATTTAGCCATTTTTGGTCACCAAGTTTTGGCAACACTGTTGCTGATGCATGCAACTACGAATGTTGCAAAGACGAATTGTATTGTTGGACGGAATTAGTTCTATAAAGGATAGTTTTGTACCCTAATTCGAGCTAACCAAGTCAGATGGCGCGTTGTCTCAATTTTTTTTCTTTTAAAACAATTTTATTATTTTATTCCTTTAAAAATATTGACGGGATTGGTAACAAACGGCGATAACGTCATAGCTGGTAAGATAAGTGGGCTAAAAACGTTACTTAGCAATGAAGTTAATTTATTTAACATAAGGTGCACGTTTCACTTTCTTCACCTTTGTTTAAGTTACGCATGTAAAATGATGCCAAAATGATATTGAGGTTCTTTGTCGTAATATTTACAGTTCTTTTTCTGAACTAAAAGAATTTCTAAGGACTATGGAGTTGAGTTTTTTGTACCGGAGTCGGAGTCGAAGTACCTACAAAAACTCGCGAATTTACGCGATTCTTCGAAATTGGCGATGCAATATTTTGCGGATCACTATGAATAAGTATATTTTAATTTATTTTATGAGAGTTAGTTCATTCAAGTACTTTACTTAAATATTATAAAAGTCTGTAATAATTAAAATTTTTAAGGTATATCATTTAACAAGATTTTAATATTCTTGTAGATTAAAATTTTGAGTTAATACCCTGTTGTTGATTAGGTAGGATAAGTATATGGGTATTTTTTTTTATCGAAAAGTCTACTACTTGTCGCGTTACGTCGCCAAGCTTTTTAACTTGTTTATAAAAAAAAAAATTTATATATTATTGAATTTTTTTTTGTATTTTGGTGTAAAGCGCAATTTCGTGAAAGAGAGAATTTGAACAACATGGTCTAAAATACAAACTTAATTATTTGTTGGCGCAACGAGACGATTCTGTGGAAGTGCTCATATTGGTTTTTAAATATATAAAAAAAATTGGATGGTTCCAAAGGATTTTGGTAGGTTTTGTAGACAATTTTGGTCGGATAAAACATTTTTAAAATGTTTCCTGTACAAATTTGCACGAACTTTTTCTTTGGGTAAGTTCGGACAAGAAAAAACAATCAGCTGTTTGTATTTACATATGAACTGATAAATAATTCAGGAAATTTGCAAGCAAAAGAAAAAGTTTAGTTTTAATTAAAAAACATATTAAAAAACCAAAAAATTTCAGGAAATGAAAAATATTTTTCTCTCAATTGCTCTCTTAATTGCAAAAAAATTGTTATATGGAACCAGGGTTACCGTTGGAAATTTTCGAAAGGGGTCAAAACAAGGGTATTTTAATAAAAAGAGGGTCAAGTTTTTTATAAGCAGTATTTCCCATTTAAATGAACATAATAAAACCAAGTTTTTTTATAAGCAAACAAAAAAATAATATTTCAGGTAGGAAGAGCTCAAGAAACTTAATTTTTTTATGGAATGCTCTGTCTTGTTTTTAACACCTGATAAAAAGTTTTTTCTTTATCATTATAGCTAATTTTTTAATACTTTTTATGTAATTTTCCGATTTAGCGATGTCAAATAAATTTTAGTGTTTGTTTTAAGTTTTGCAATCGTTCGCGAATTGTAACCATTTTCTCGATTAAAGCGATTTTTTCCTGTAAGTGTCAGATTTTTTTTAAGCTTTTACGATTTTTAATAAATATTAGACTTTGCTATCATACCGCTGTTACCAAATATTTGGGAATTTCCGCTAATTTAGCAATTTTTACCTCTTGTTTTCATTGCTGTTAGGGCACTCTCAACACTGTCGATTCAAAAGGGGGCGAAAAGTTCAATACCTTTTGCCATTATTAAGGGTGAATTTCTTTTGAATAAAACATGCTACTCTTTAAGAGAGCAAAACACCAAATTGCATTTTTTTAATAAAATGTCAAATTTTTGTTTTGTAAAGAAACCATCGTAAAAAATAACAATTATGTATATGAGTTATGTTTGCTTTTAGGGAAATTGTACTTTACTATCAAAAATCTAGGAGAAGAAAGCATGGAATTGTAAGTTTATACTTTGAGTCTGTTCCATATCAAGCAATGTTTATATCGAAAACATTTGTCTAGCACTTCTGTTCCGCAGTGTTGACAAAAAACAAAATGTGAGAGATATTTCCAAAAAAGGGTCAAAAAGTGTCACAAAATGGGTGATAATGATACCAAAGTATAATTTAAAAGAAGGGTCATAAAAGGTATCAACACCGTCGAAAAAGGGTCAAATTGATACTTTAGTATCACAACGGTAACGCTGTATGGAACGCTTTTGGGTAACTTTGTGCAAGTTCGGACTGTTTCGTTATGTATGTGGAACAGAGCTATTGTATAATAATTATTGTTGTTTTGTGATACGTCAAACTGCAAAGTCTGGGTTCACACTATGAAAGTTTTCTTTCAGAAAGTCTGAGTTTATAGATGAGAGGGGAAGAGATCATGCTTTTTTCTCTCCTCTCTCACCCATAAACACAGACTTTCTGAAAGAAAACTTTCATAGTGTGATCCCAGACAAAGGGGTTGAAAAGAGACAAAAGATACAGCAAAAAACTTGTTTACATTTGACAGTTTGTATCACAAAACAAGCAAATAAAAAATAACCAGCTGGCTTTCCGAGACTACCTGCTATAAATATACCTTGGGGCTGATTGGGAAAATTGTTAAACAATCAGCTGTGGCAAAAAATAAACAATAAAAACTACAAACAAGTATTACCAAAAGAAATAAAATTAAAAATATTAATAAAATAAACAAAAGAAAATGTTAAAAAATGTTTTAATGTTTTCATTTATGTATTTTTTTTAACGTTTTCATTGTAACGTTTGCATTTGGGGTAAAAATTTGGATTTTATTGTTCCCGTACTTTTGTACATTTGTATCTATTAGTGAGAAAAATTCTTGTTTACTCTCATTTTACCGAACTTTACCCAAAAAGTACGGGATCGCACCTTATTTAAACCCGAAAACGGTAAAAATGGTCTTGTGAGCGAAGTACAAAAAAGTGATAAATATTTTTAATATTTTAAATTAACAATTGAAGCACAGCCGCGAATAACGTTTTAAGTTGCAAAATAATAATTTTTCAGGAGAGCAAAAAAACGTGTTTTTGACAGGCAGGGTTATTTGTTTTAAAAAACTTTTTTTTCTATTATAAAAAATAATGATAATAAAAACTTTTATGCAAAAGGCTTTTAAAATATTATTCCGCTTTGCAAAACTATTTCGATTACATCATTTTAATAGTAACTTACATCGTTCTTCCGCTGGCTGGCACTTTGTATGCCATTTTGAAGACGTTAAGGTGAATAATTTTGGGTGATTTGATGTTTAAACTGTGTAAGAGAGCAAGGTTAACTGTTATCTGCTAAAAAACAGTTTTTACAAAATGTGGCGTTTACAACGTTATCCGCGGCTGTGCTTCAATTATTAATTTGTTAAATTAAAATAATGAAATTGTTAAATTGGAATAATTAAATTGTTAAACTAACACGTGATATTGAAATAAAATTTACATTATTAAAAATTAAATGAACAAAGCTTTTTTGTTATAAACTTCCACCATGGTTTTAAACATTTAATTTGAAACAGCTGAATAAGTATATTAAATAGTATTATGGGTGTGTGTGAAACGGTAGCAAAGTACTCATGGAAGTAAAATTTTGACACTATTGAGGTGAATAAAATTTCACTAGCCCTAGGGGCTAGTATAAATTTTGACATTAGTGTAGAAATTTTTGACAACCACAAAATTATTTTTTTTCATCAAAATTGTTTAAACAAAATAAAAAATAATATAGAAGCAGGACCAGTGGCAAAAAAAATTAAAAATAATTGTACAAGATGTAAATGTTTAAATATGTATAAGCTTTTTTGCCCACACTTTTTGTAAAAATTGTTAATATATCAGAACGAATTAATCAAACAGTTGGGACCATCTCATTTCCAACATAACTGAAATGATTATTGGTAAACGTTTGTTTAATTTACTCATTTTCACAAAACTATTAGTAATTGTTTTTTTCTTTATGTCAAAATTTTACGTTGTCAAAAATGTTACAATTTCACACAGCACAAATATGAAAATTTTCTACCAAAAACAAATTTAATTTCACCATAGAACTTTGCTACCGTTTCACACACACCCTATGTATTAAAAATATCTTATTTTATTTTCTTTATGAATTGCTGTTCAATGCATTTAAGGGTGAGTGTGAAACGGTAGCAAAGTACTAATGGAAGTAAAATTTTGACACTATTGAGGTGAATAAAATTTCACTAGCCCTGGGGGCTAGTATAAATTTTGACATTAGTGTAGAAATTTTTGACACCCACAAAATTATTTTTTGTCATCAAATTTATTTAAACAAAATAAAAAATAATATGGAAGCAGGACCAGCGGCAAAAAAAAATAACAGAATTATACAAGATGTAAATGTTTAAATATGTATAAGCTTTTTTGCCCACACTTTTTGTAAAAATTGTTAATAAATCAGAAAGAATTCATCAAATAGTTGGGACGATCTCATTTCCAACAGAATTAAAATGATTATTGTTAAACGTTTGTTTAATTTATTAATTTTCACAAAACTGTTAGTTATTGTTTTTTTCTTTATGTCAAAATTTTACGTTGTCCAAAATGTTACAATTTCACACAGCACAAATATGTAGGTATGAAAATTTTCTACCACAAACAAATTTCATTTCACCATAGAACTTTGCTACCGTTTCACACACACCCTAAGTAAATAAAATAAAAAAAATTTGCATTAATGTACTGCCGTTCTTTTCTCGATGTACTGTTTTTATGGACTTTATATCTGGCAAGCCTAATCCGAGCGGAGGTGTGCCCTAGTGCATATAACCCTTCTTAACCTAACCTAAACCAACCAAAAATCGTCAAATCTGCATTTGGCAATTTTGGAGTAAAAAATTTACAAAATGCAGATAAATCTGCATTTCAGGCATATGTAACTGTTTGAAAACTTTACTCGCATTTTGCCAAGTTTGATTTTTTTGAGATATGACTATGTTGCAATAAAGGTGTACTCTGTGATAAAGAAGCGAAATTTTTTTACATATAAATCAGTGATGTTAACTTATATTTTTTCATTACCTTACGGCCCTCTAAAAATTACCGTTTTTGAGAAGAAATTACCGTACGCAAAGGTTTTTAATCAAAACATTACTGTGCTGTTTTCAAATGACTGGCGATTGATTGTGTACACAGAAAAATTTTTTTCACTAATTAAAGCATTAATCAAAATAAAAATCCGTTTTAATTAAAAATTTAATCAAGTGAATTAACGTTTAATCAAGTGAATTAAACGTTTAATCAAATGTATTAAACGTTTAATTGATAATATTAATTTGTACCAGTAAAGAAATTAATAATATAAATTAAACATTTAATTCATTTAAATAAACGGTTATTTCACTTGATTAAACGTTTAATTCAATTGATTAAATTTTTAATTAAAACTGATTTTATTTTTGATTAATGCTTTAATTGGTGAAATATTTTTTTCTGTGTAGTAAAATTTTTATGAAAAGCACTCAGTTTATTGCCTGTCATTTGAAAATAGCACATAAGAGCAGTATTCATAAAAAATTTACATATATAAATTTAAAATGATAATTAGTATTGTGGTAATTTTGTTGAACTATTTATAGTTTTTAATCCATAAAAATAACAATTTTAATTAAATTTCATGTTGTAAAATTCCTTTCTTCAAAAAATAATTTAATGAAAATTAAATTTAATTAACTTAAGCCTGATTAAAAATATTGAAAATTTCGATTAAATTTAAAATGTGTTTTATGAAAATGTTTGTCTTAAAATACATTTTTAACAAAAATTATTGTATTTTTATGAATAAGGCAGTAAAATAATTTTCAATAAAATCAATCCATCTGTACTTAACTTTAGCCACATTTAAGCGCGGCTATTTTATGTTTAAGAAATGTTGATTTTAAAACAAACAAAAAGTTAAATATAAAATTAATAATGTACAAGAGTAATTTAATTTTTCGTATCTTGCACTTATAGGTTTTACGAAAACATTTGGAGAAACTTAATGTTCTTAAATTTTTGTATAACATTTATCCATTTTTTAATCTAAAATGGTCGTTAAAATTATAAAACCTACAAAAATTCAAATTTCTTTAAATTACCGTATTTTAAATAAAATTACCTTGCTACCTTTTGCGGCCCAAAATTACCCTAAAAAAGGGTAATTACCGTACGGTTAACATCACTGATATAAATATACAAATGTACATACATACATATATTTTTAAAGACATACAATATTACATACATATTTAATATAAGTACATACCTATGTATACATACATACATACCTTGTATTTATCTTGAAAACTTGGTTTTCCGAAGTTTCTAGAATAAATTGCAAAACAATATAATTGAAGTACCGCAGTTTATTTATTAATACTTTTTATTTCGTATTTAATTATACTTTAATTATATACAAAGTATATACATTTGTATATACGTACATATGTATGTACATTTTTATACAAAAGATAACAATTTAAATACCGGTCTCTTAAAAACTGTAATAACATTCTAAAATACGTTCTCTTTATATTATTCTCTTTTGACTCATTCTCATTCTCAAAAGAATTTTCTCGAATTTTCTCTTTAATTCTATAAAAAAGTACTCAAGAGTATAAAAACGTCAGAAATGCAAATTTCTCTTCAGTTCTTATTGAACCGTTAAAGAAGAAACAGCTGTAGAAGTGAAAGAACCGAGTTAAGGGAAGCTACTGGTGCTTTTTTTTTGAAAAAACTGAAATAGTTGTTAAATAAAACTCTTTACAACATTAAAAAAAAAAATACAACAATATGTCTTTGGTGCCATTGTTCAGTGAATTTGATGCCTTTAATGAAATGGAAAATTTTATGGAAGATGCTTTCGGTTTGGGAATACATCCCATCGACATTTTTCGCCCCCCTCAACGCTCTGTGGTAATGCGTGCTCCACGTCGTCGTTATAATCCTTATGTGTTGGCTAAATTTCCACGTCCTAGTCGTGGCAGAACTGAAGAACTAAACAAATCTGAGCTAGTACCTCAAGTTGGCAAAGATGGTTTCCAAGTTTGCATGGATGTCTCGCAGTTTACACCCAATGAATTGACTGTCAAGACGTTGGATCGTTCGGTTGTCGTTGAGGGTAAACATGAGGAACGTGAAGATGAACACGGTTTCATTCAAAGACACTTTATACGCAAGTATTCCTTACCCAAAGGTTATGATCCCAAAGATGTTGTCTCAACCATATCATCAGATGGTGTTCTTACTGTTAAAGCCCCGCCACCACCCAGCAAAGTTAAAAACAATAATGAACGCATTGTTCAAATACAGCAGACTGGTCCAGCTCATTTGAGTGTTAAACAACTGGAGGAGTCGAAAAATCAAGAAAACAATGACGCTGAAAAAATGCAGACAAAATAAACAAGTTTATTTTACTGTTTCTTTTTATAAATTTCTAAGAATATTTTTAAGTTTATTTCTTATACAAAATTCATTATGTAACTTTTTCTATTCTTAACTTGCAAAATAAACTACTATGTAGTAAATTTATCAAAAAAAAAAAAAAAAATACGATTTATTATTACAATTTGCAGAATAAAAACAAGTACTAGTAAGAAAGTATACAGGTATGTGATGAAAATCGATCGGTTTCAAAACGAACGTTTTTAAAAGGTGTGATGAATTTCGATGGATTTTAAAATCCATTTCTGAATTATAGTCTTTAATTTTCGTTCAGAATACACTTCAGTTGACGTATATAAAATAAAATTTTAAAGAATATAAAGACTGAACATAAAAGGAATATGTATTTAAAATCAATTTTAAAAGATACTGATAACGATATTTTCGGTTTCAAATCGTTTCGTTTTTAAAATCGATTTCCATCACATACCCGATAATCAATCAAGACTATACATACACCTCAGTATTTATAGACGATTTTTTAAAGTCTACCCTATTTGAGATCATTCATGGATCCAACAAAATTACGTTATGATCATGATTTTTAGCGCTGTGATTCAAAAGTATCAATTTGACCTTTTTTCGACGCTCTTAATACCTGTTTTTAAATTACACTTTTTTAACTATTTCGTACTTTTTGACCGTTTTTAGAAACAGCACTAACATTTTCTTTCGTTGCACGACTGTTGCACGTTGTAATGCTGGGTACACACAGTGCAACCTACATGCAATCTGTTTCAATGCAACCTCAAAATATCAAAGCGTTTTGATGTTGATACTATCTGGAATGAATGAAAATGAATTTAATTCACTAGATTGCGTAAATGCGTTGCATAGTGTGTACCCAGCATAACAGATTTTATTAACGGCATGTCGCAAGCATATTTCTTGTGCTCTGATGCTGCGTACACACTATGCAACGCGTTTACGCAATCTAGTGAATTAAATTCATTTTCATTCATTCATTTTCATTCATTCATTCATTCATTCATTCATCATCATTCATTCAATCTAGTGAATTAAATTCATTTTCATTCATTCATTCATTCATTCATTCATCAACATCAAAACGCTTTGATATTTTGAGGTTGCATTGAAACAGATTGCATGTAGGTTGCATTGTGTGTACCCAGCATGAGTTTCCCACTAAAGTTGCAAATTTAACCCTTTTTGAGGCCCTTGCCAACATTATGTCACTTTGTTAGAGTACCCTTTTGTAAAATTTTAAATTAATTCCCTTTTGGACCACTTAAACTATCAGCCCAATTATGAATAAAAATTCCTCGGCTTTATGTCACAATATTGTATTAAGAATGAAAAAAAGACAATACGGAATGTTTAAGATTTTTTTAAAACCCGTGTTTATAAAATCCAAGCAAGATACATACATATGTATAGGTATATTATCTTGAAATTGTGTTCGAATTCAGTTCTGGGCCTATCTGAAATTTTTGCAATAACATAGGTAGTAGCTATGATTAAAAGTTTTTTGCTAAATTTTATATTTTGTACCAATATTTGAAAGATAAGTCATCAAAAGATTTTCTCGAAAGTGGTATGTATGGATTTTATGCAGTAGTCTTAGCTCCCTTTTAAGTATTCGGCTATATTATGACATTCGTATTCGCCGAATTCAAGCGAATATTTTGTGAATACGTCAAATCCGAACTGAGTTTTGTTTTCTGCGAGATGAAAGGTTAAAAAGTAGGAGTAAATTTCTGTGGCATTTCGACAAAACATCTTAAGTCGAGATAAGATAGCAAAAAAGTTTTTATAAGAAACTCGGTATTAAATCATATTCATCAAATAATAAAATAAACCAAAATTAAAGAAAAATTTCGTTTATAATACAAAATTTTAAAAACGTAAACAATAATGTTTTATGAATGAAAATTCGTATGATTAACAAAATTTTTTTCAAGTTTTGAAATATGACCTAAGATGTTTTGACAAAATGCCACAGATTTGTTTAACTACTTTATTTGAAAGCATTTGTGTAGGTATGTATGTATTTGCTTCTTTGCAGTGAGATTAAGAAGTTTAAACATTTAATAAAAATCTTATCATTTTTAAGAACGCCTTTTAAAAGATACAGAGATGTAAAAGGTGATTTTTATTTCTCATTCTGAATAATATCAAAATTTGTATATCGAGCCCTAATAGAAAAAATGATGTAACCAACAACATTTTAGATTTTTGTTTTTTGATGAAAATCGATAATTTTTGATCATTTGCATCATCTCTATAAATATCATATCTCTGGTAAATACCGTTACGAAATAAGAGCAAAAGCAATTTCAGACGAAACCCTAAGCTTGAAGCAAAAATATTTAAAAAAGACCTTCTGTAAAATTTTATTTTTTGTTGGTTATATCATTTTTGCTATATGGGCTCGATATGTATAAATAAATAGCTGCAGATTTAAATTGTTTTTATTAGTATTTCAAGCATTACAAAAAAATTAACTTTAAAACATCGAATTTTTGTGTTCAATTTATAAAAAAGGAAAGAAAAATATTCTTCAAATTCCCAGTGACTAATATTCCGAGTACTCAGAATTGTAAGTGGAATTGTAAAGGCTCAACCATAATATGCATAGTCTTGCTTAACCTACTGTCAAAAATTAACTAAAAGTCTCTCAAATGTATTTAAGAAAACAAAAACAAAATAAAAAAACATTTGATTCCGTACGGACAGTTTCATTAAACATAGCAAAAAGTTTCCTTAAGTTCAATATGGTTTGACTCATATAATTAACATGTATACGCTCATTCGCTTAAGCCAACTTAAGCACATTGTGGTTGGGCCTTAACACAGAGTATGCTTTCACTTACTTCATATTGTACAATGTACATGAAACAGTACTACAGGCAGAGAGGAAGTAAGCTAATCGTGGTATAGAATTGAGTGTAACACACTTTTTCTGAAATACGTATGCTATACTTTGTGTGTACGGGGTACTCGGAAGTGTATATACGTTTTTCGTTTACTTTCTCGTACACTTTGTGGGTTGATGGTAAGCAATGAAAAAGCGGTCATATTCTATATAAAAGTAAACGAAAAACGTATATACACTTCCGAGTACCCCGTACACACAAAGTATAGCATACGTATTTCAGTACGTATAACACACGTGCGTCACTGGGTTGAATACCTATTGTGATTTTATTTCTATTTCCTTTTTAAGAAACGCACTTTTACCCCCGTATTCACAAACGATTATTAAATTTAACAAACGTTTATCAAGGATAATTTTCATAGTAAATTTGTGCTTTAACCCTATGGGGGTAATTTTGTTGTTCACTTCACCTTGCGTTGAGAAAATTTTCATATAAAATTGTTTGAATTTTCAAAATTTCAAAAAATTTTATATGAAAATTTTCTCAACCCAAGGTGAAGTGAACAACAAAATTACCCCCTATATTAAATTTAAAAAATTTTTGTGAATACAGGCATTAGTGTTTCAAAATTGTTTACTTTATAGTTTCAATTTATACTTAAAACGCTTACATATGTATGTACTTTAAATGATTTTAGCCCCTAGATGCCATTTTGTCGATTTTGATTAAGCTCCTTTTGAATGTTTTGTTATTCGCAAAAAGTTTAAAAGTAATTTAACCTAACCGTAAAAAGTAAGATCAATCTATTTCTTACAGATTAAGACGTAACATCTTACTGCTAACTATAATCGTTCTAATTGCTTTACATACAACAAAATAATGCAGCTGAATTGGGTAATACGTAGTGTCCGGCCGAATTCACTTTTTAGGCCGATGCCGAAGTTCGGCCGAACCGAATCCAAACTTTATTTATCCAAATTATCAAAAAGAAAAAACTTTCGACATTTTTGAGACCAATTAATTTATTAAACAGAAAAACCATTCTTTTTTCAAATGGTAATAAAAAAAAACAAACAAAAAACTGTTTATTAACAAGTCACATTGAAATAAAACGGCCCAGCTACACTAAACAATTGCTCGCTGGCAGCACTAGTTGATGGCGCTGACAGATATTTCATTGCGTATGCCCTTAAGTTGTTAATTAGACTATGCTTATGGCCTTATTTACATAAATTCGTGATTCCTTTTCGAGAATCTTTTCATAAATTTCTTCAACTTCAATGTGAGGAATTAAGTTAAATCTAGTTTAGCGCCGCACACCCAAGTAAAAAAAAGTACCAAGGGTGAAAGAAAATGGAAAAATAAGAAGAAAAAATATAATAAAAATATAAGCGCAAACGCTTAGTTTTCGAGTTATGGCCGTTTTTAGTTTTCATAGAAATATGTGATTTGGCTGAAGTGCAGTTTACGGGACTACGAAACAAATAAAAACAAGTAAGAAAGTATAGTCGGTCAAGCCCGACCATATGATACCCTACACCACAGTATTAAAAAACACATCATGCTTATATGTCCATATAAATATGGATTTATCTATGTTTAAAAACTTCATTAAAATCGATTTCCCCCTATCTTCCCTTGTGGTCCTACAATTTGGCCCATTTTCAAAAGGCTTGGTCCTTGTGCCAATAAGAACCTACTATGTCCCAAATTAGATCAAATTATCTCCAAAATTGCGACCTGTACTTTGCGCACAAAGTTACATGGACAGCCAGCCAGCCTGCCAGCCGGACGGACGGACATCGTTAGTTCGAATCAGAAAGTGATTCTGAGTCGATTGGTATACTTTAAGGTGGGTCTAGGAACAATATTTTAATGCGTTACACACATCAGCACTAATGCAAATGCGATTCAGAATAAAAAAAGAAAAAAACCAAAATTAAAATTTAAGGGGGCTGAGGCCCGTGGGGCCGCCTGGAACCAAAAAACTGCCCCGCCTTCTTAGTGATATGTGTGGGTACTCAAATTAAAGCCAATTTGCTCACGATTGCAAATATGTATTTTGTTTTTGTATTCGCATAATATTTTCCTCTTTAGGTTAATTTAAGTATTTTTTAGGATCAGAAAAGTTCTAGTTATCGAAGCCGGTGTTTGTTATACCATAGAGGAGAAAATCTTTGCGCTAAGCATGAAGTTTTTGTTTGCGACATTGGTGTTTGTTATTTTATAAAATTTGTATTACACTTTTAAGTGGAGAACAGAATACATAAGCTGCGTTCGTTTACCCCAAAATTTGTACAATTTTGTACAAATTTGTACTGGATTTTACTGAAATGCGTTCGCGTACACAAATTTTCATATTACTCACCTACTGGATTTTACTGGGATTTTACTGGAAAAGTAAACGAACGCACATATAGTCGCTGTAGTACAACGTTACGAATAGCGCTGCAAGCTGTCAAAAGTTAAAAACGGCAGTTTCAAAATGGTGTCAACAGAATATGTATGTAGTTGTAGTAGTCGTTGCAGTTGAAGCGCAAAATTCGAAATTTTTAACTTTGTTGAGCTACAGAGCATTTTTTCGCTTCAGCTACTACTACTACTACAACTTCTTAATTCTGTTCCAGGCCTTATTTAAATAAATTATACACTTAGGCCGGGTTTTTAAGTTGTGGATTAAGTTTAAACTTGGTTTAGCGTAGTCTGAAACTCGCATTCTGCCAGCGGAATGTGATTTTTTTTTTATTATTTCATTAAGGACCAACATTTTAAGCAAAATTAAGCTGTTCCGTCAAAATTTTGGATACAAACTTGGTAATGGTGGCACAAATCTGTTTTCAGATTAACTAATCCTAGTTTAACTGAGATCTTAAGAACCCAGCCTTAGTACACAAAACTGTAATGTAAGCTTGAGTTAAACATTTTTAAATAAATTCTATATACCTATCCAGAAAGATCTTGTCAAAACCTTCAGAATACTAATATTGGCCATTTACCTTTAGAAATGTAGTGGAAAAATTCCATATTTCTATGAAAATTAAAAACGTCCATAACTCGAAAACTAAGCGTTTGCGCCAATATTTTTATTTAATTTTTTCTTATTTTTCAATTTTCTATCACCCTAGGTACTTTTTTTATTTGGGTGTGCGTCGCTTAACTAGATTTGTTCCGAATTAATTCGTAATTTTTCCATAGGTTTAATTTGTTCTCCTTTTTTTTCTTCCATATTGCTTTCTTGTTTACCATTTTTAGAAACAATACAACTAACCCCAATCGAATTTTGAAAAAAAATTTCTAGTTGATTATTTTTGCATGGTTTTGTAACATTTGTATAGAATGGTATAAAAAAGTTCGGCCTACGGCAAAAATCGGACAAATTGATGACGAACACCGATTATTGGCCGATTATAATTTTGAAATCTGTTTGTAGGTACATATAATATGCAACATAACATAAGTATGTATACAGTTAAATGCAATTTGTCATAGGTATTAAAGAATTTTTCTTCTGTAAAATTTTCAAAATGTTTGATAGGGCATTTTGCGTTCTAGTTGTCGATATGTTAACCTCACTCGAAATAGGTATGCATGTGCAGTTATGTGGAAAGGTTTAAAATAAAAACCACGTGTTCAAAATCGTTTACACGGTCCACTTACATACATACATACTTTGGAAGCAAAACCGCATGTAGAAAAATAAAACAAACATTATTATTTATAAAGATAGAAAAGATTTATTAACATTTAGTTTAAAAGAATTCATTACATATTGGTTGTTTTAAACTACACAGCAGCATAAAACATAAGAAAAAAACTTAAACATAAAAAATAATGAAATGGAATACAGAAAATTAAAATTGGAATTCATGAGCACACCCTATAGCTAAAAAGACACAGTATAAATGAAATAAGGAGAATTTACTTGAAAGGCTGTTTGTTTAATTCAATCGACTGGCTGCTTTAATTCTTCGAATTTGATTTGGCAGCTTCAATTTTCTCCGCACCGGCAGCACCATTGCTCTGAGCCTGATTCTGCTGTTTAATAGCTTGAGCTTGATCAGGCTGTTTAACATTTAAATGAGCTGGACCAGTTTGTTGTATCTGCACGACGCGTTCGTTGGCAGTGAGGGCTTTACTGGGTGGGGGTGGGGCCTTAACAGTAAGAACTCCATCGGACGAAATAGTGGAGAATACATCTTTTGGATCGTAATCTTTGGGCAGTGTATATTTGCGTACAAAGTGTCGTTGTATAAGACCATGTTCATCTTCCCTTTCCTCATGTTTGCCCTCGACAATGACTGTATTGTCTACAGTTTTCACAGTCAATTCGTTGGGTGTGAATTGTGACACATCCATGCACACTTGGAAGCCATCTTTGCCAACGGTCGGCAATAGAGCAGTGTTACCAGATGGCGACTCATTTTTATCACGATGCTGACGTTGGCGTCTGCTTAACAAATATGGCGCATATGTAGAACTTCTGGGCACCAAATGATGGTGATGATGATGTCCCGCAGACGAAGCTAAACGAGGCCGAAAAATATCAGCGGGACTTATGCCAAAACCAAAATCATCTTCCAATAAACGATCCCAATCGTCCATAAGACCATGATGGTAATCGCTTTCCAAACCACGAGCCAAATTTACTAATAATGGTACAAGAGACATTTTGATGAAATTCTTCTTTTTCCCTTTTTTCAATTTAAATAAAAACACTTTTTTCCTTGCTTTTCGCCGCTTCTTCGAACAACCAAACTTGTTTGCTTTATGTACTCAACTGAAGAGAACACGATTAAGCTTTTCGTTTTTATACTCGTCACAAACTTTAAGAGAAAACTCATTTTTTTATATAAAAAAATTACGAGAACTTTAAGCTCTTAAAAAAAATTAAAGATTATTTTGAAATTTTTACTCTTGAGCAAAGTTGCCAGATAAAATTGGTCAAAATTGCAAAATATTGAGGAAAAAATTCATCAAATTAAATTGTCTTTACCAGGGATGATAAATGAGAAAACCAATATCGTACCAAGGAACTTTGAAAATCGTACTTTTTCGGCCTCAATATCAATCTTTACATTTTTTTATTTTATTTCGAAAAACAAAAATGTAATATGTACAACAAAAACAAAAGGTACTTAAAATTCATTTGTACATTAGTTATACATAATAATAGGGTGGGTAAAATTCTTGATCTATTAGTCATTCCTAAAATGAATTTCGGGCCACGGATTTTTCAAAAGAGTTAGTTTTCCAAAATATTTAAGAATAGAGGCAAACAAATTGTATTTGATCTAGCCAGACCTGTATCATTCGGTGTTTAGGGTCGAGAAATCCATTAATTTTTATTTTTTATTGCCACCAGAGAGCGTTTTCATACACTTTTTAGAATTTATCGTCTTTTTTTGGAAAGTTGACGAACATTTCTCAAAATGCAATCTCGAATTTTAAACGAAAATAAAATTATTAAGCGTTCTAAAAATATGTGCATACGAACATCTTCGGAATGCATTTCCAAATTTATTGTGTCTACAATATTCAATATGTACTGCAAAAACAGGAAAGGAGAAGATATTCCGTATATAATAAAATTTAATTTAGCGCTTGTAAAAACTCCTTAATATAATTCGGAGTAAATACTTCTTGACGTGACAACCATCTTGTTGACGAATGTTTGAAAATATTATGAGCTCGTTCCAAAATAATTTTGAATTAAGAGGAATTCGTTTCTTCTACTATGTAGAACTTTTGCAGAAGTTGTTTCCTATTTCTTTTAAAAACTTGTCAATATCATCAGAAAATGCACACTTATATGAAGCCGCTGATACTAAATTCAGAATAGTTCAATGAACAAATGCAAAAATCTACTCACAGTAGCGGAGTTCAGTGTTTGGTGCAAATTTTCTCGAAAAGAGCAAATTCAAAATATCATAGCTGTTTTGTTAAATTCAACACCCAAAAATAGAGATTTCCTTAGATTTCATAAAAAAGCCACGACATTTTGCATTTTCGCAAGACTATTTGCACCAAACACTAAACTCCGCTTATATTCATTGTACAGTAAAAACGAGTTGCCATTTTATATCAATTATAAATATGTAGCTTTGAAAAATTGGAAATAGTACCAAATAAAGCTAAGTTCACAATCAAAAAAACATTTTCATTTGGTGTTCATAATAGAGCAACAATTTCTTTTGCAACCACACATATTTTGCATTAGGAAACCGTTCGCAAATTTTAGCCACAACAATATTATGCATTTATTTTTATTTTTATAAACATTTTGTTAAAATTTTCATTCAAAACTAAATAAAATTATTTTAAACGTCAGAAATAATTTCATACAAATTGTTGCTGAAGTTCTAGTTGACTCAACTTTAGTTACATTTTTAAAAAAATTTTATTTACATTTTTGTTCTAAAAATGAAAGGAAAACATATGAAATACTTTGGGAAGAAAAAAGATAGAAGAAAAAACGAAATTGTTTTTTTTGATTGTGAACGTAGCTTAAGTCAAAGGGGTACCAGCGTACATTTCAGTTTTGAATTGTACCAAAAAAAGTACAATTGTACCAACTTTATCAACCCTGGTCTTTACCTACATAAATCGTCAATGTAATGCAGAAGTAGGCACAACTAAAACTGTGCTTGTATTGATGCTTATAAGGTTTAAATTGTAGAGATTTACCGTTCAAAGAAAAAAGTAACAGTAAAAAGAGTACAGTAAATTATTTTTCGCATAACATCATTTATTTGAAATGAAACACGTGTGTTTTGAAAAAAATACAAAAAATATAAGAAAATGTGTCTCATCAAAAACTAAATTAAAGAGGCTAAGATTACGTGTGAAATATCTCAGCACAATTGTGCTATGGAGCGTCCACCATTGATGTAATCATTACATTGTAATACAACAACACAAACGTTTAATTTTTTCTAATTTTCGCTTTCTGTTTTAATTTAAAAATAAAGTAAAATACACATACATACATATTTCTTTTATTAAAAAAAACCCCAAAAATTAAAATTATATTCGCCTTTATTCATGAAAACATATGTATGTACATATGTATGTGTATAGCATAGTTTAAACTTTTTTTTATTTTTAAGAAACAAACTCCAGCGGGAAAACTCAGAAGACCATCTTACTTTAGGGCTTTTTAAAGGCCTGCTTAAAAATGTTTTTGGTTCAATTACTATTCTTATCTAACTGCTAAAGAATGCCTAATAGAAGGCCTCGACTCCTTGGTATAAGATACACATTCCACACTCGCTTCTACGAGAAGGGAGAAGAGAAGGAGTTACATTTTTTGTATTGTTTTTTTTTTTTGCACAAGCAAAATAATTTTTTTTGATCCCGTTACCATTATTATGTACCTGCTAAAGAAGCGAGAGCGGAAGGCCTACTCCGCAATGACAACGTGTGTAAAAAAGATATGAGTATGTAATGGAAATGGAGCGAGTAGGCCTTGTTTATCCAAAAGAAGGAGTACAGAGCACTGTTGGGATCTGACAATCTTTAAATTGTACCGTCTCAATGACAAAATTGTACCAAATTGACATAAATTGTACCAGGACTTCACTGTAAAATAAAATAGCAAACATAACACTTTTATTCAATAAAATTAAAAACAAAACAAGTAAAAAACAATAATCGGTCAAGCCCGACCATTTGATACCCGACAGCACAGTATTTTTTTTTTTTTTTTTTTTTTTTTTTTTTTTTTATTAGTATTAAAATACTTTTAATATTCAAACAAAAAAAAAATATTATATTAATGCTAATTACATTTGTTGTAAGTTCTATATAAATAAATTGAATCTTATGAAATTTGTACATTTTTTTCTAAATACATTGTAATTTCTTTCAATTTTCATATTATGTGGTAATTTATTAAATAGTTGAAAACCTTTATAAAAAAGAGATCTTTGCATGTGCGTTGTCGTGACTCTTTGGATTCGAAAATCCTCTGCATTCCTTAGCCCATATGGTTGCGCTTCTCCAACATACTTAATTTGATCGCATAGATATTGTGGTGCATCACCTTGTTTCATTTTTTTAATAAAAATTAAAGTGTTGAATTTCAGCCGCTGTTTTATATTCATCCATTTCAGTTCTCCAAGCATTTCGTTTATGTGTGCATATCGATTGCGTTTAAGTATAACCCTCATTGCTTTGTTTTGCAGTTTTTGCATTCTCTCTATCTGACTATCATTACAGCATGTATATATTATTGTCGATCCATATTCAAAATGTGGTTTAATTATAGTATTATAGATATTTATTGCAGTTGTTTTAGATATTTTATTTCTTATTCTTTTAAAAAATTGAATTTTTTTGCCGATTTTTTTACATGTATAGTTTATATGTTCTTTAAATTTTAACTCTTTATCTATTATAAATCCAAGATATTTAATATGTTCAACGTTTTCTATTATTTTATCATTAATTTTAAATATTGCTTCAGTACTCATATTTATTTCAATTATTTTTGTTTTATTTTCGTTAAGTTTTAATTTATTCATTTTTAACCAAGTATTAATTTTATTGATGTCATGGTACATGTTTTCTCTACAACTTTCATCATCGTCTGCTTCCGTGTATATTAACGTATCATCCGCATACAGCACCATTTCACTTCTGTCTAATACCTTTGGCATATCATTTATATATATAATAAATAAAAGAGCTCCCAAAATTGAACCTTGCGGTACCCCGAAATCATTTTCAACTTCATTTGATAAAACGTTATTAACTTTTGTTATTTGTTTTCTACTTTTTAAATATGACTCAAACCAATTTAATTCCGTACCTTTTATTCCATACATATACAGTTTTTTTAACATTATTTGTCTGTCTATTGTTTCAAAGGCTCGTTTAAAATCTAGGAATATTGCCATCACTTTTTTATTTTTTTCTATATTTTTCCATTTACTTATTACATAATTTACAGTCGTTTCACATGAGTACTTTTTACGAAATCCCGATTGATATTTTGACAGTAAATAATGATGTTCAATATATTTTTCTAATTGTTCTTTCACAACTTTTTCCAAAATTTTTTCACAGGTTTTCAATGTATTTATTGGCCGGTATTCTTCGCATTTATTTGTTTTGAGTACTTTTTCAATTGGTATTATCGTAGTTTTTTTCCAGTTTTCGGGAAAAACACCTGTCTCCATCGATTTATTAACAATTTTTAATATTGTTTCTCCTGTCACGTTCCAGTTATCAAGAATTATTTAATTGGATATTTTATCACAGTCTGTTTTATTTTTCATGTGTATAATTATATTCTTAAGTTCTAAAATATTTATTGCACGGAATTTAAATATATGGTTTATCACAGTTATTTGGTTTTCATATTGCACATTCTCGATTTCGTCTCTTATTAACTTAATACTATCTACAAAATAATTATTGAATTGACTAGCGATTTCTTTATTATCTTTATATTCTACTTGGTTAAATATCACAGTTTTTATCTCGTTATGGTTTTTTTTAATTACTAGATCTTTTATCTCTCTCCACATTTGTTTTTGATCGCCTGCGTTGTTAATTTTGTTATTAATGTATTTATTTTTTTCGTTTTCGATTTTTACTTTATATAAATTTCTTATTGTTTTGTAATTGGTCCATGCCTGATTCGTGTTTTTCAATTTCGCTGTTTGATATTTTATTATTTTATCATTTTTCATTAAACGTAATTCATTATTAAACCACCGATTTACATGGTTTTTTTCTTGTATAATTCTCTTTTTAGTAAATTTTTGTATAGACTCTTTAAAATAATTATCAAATAAAATAACATTTTCATTAATGTTTTTATTATCATTATATACCATATTTTTACTTAACTCTGTGTTAAATGTTTCTTTGTTGTATTTAAAAATGTCCAATTCTTTATTGTCTATGTTGGTATGATCATTATTTTCACTCTTAATTACAATGTTTATCATTTCATGATCTGTTATTTTATTTGTAGTACTGTTGTTTACCGATATATTATATTTATTTGTTATTACAAAGTCAATTATGGTACTAGAACTTTTGGCTACTCTTGTATATTCTCTAACTAATTGCCTGAGACCATTATCATTTAGTATGCATTCCATTTGATTTTTATATGTAGAATTTTTAGACCAGTCAATATTAAAATCTCCTGTTATTACGATATCACAGTTATAATCACATATTTCTTCTAAGACTTCCTCAAAAATTTTACAAAACTCCGACTCTCCATAACTAGGTGATCTGTATATTGCTCCAATTATCATTTGGTTATCTTGACATGTGGCTTTACATACTAAAATCCAAAATTTTACACCGTCTATCTTTTCAATAATTTTAGTTAATTTCCATATCTTTTTAAAATAAATAACGACTCCTCCAGTTCTATTAGATGCAGATAGCGACATTATATGATCAAATCCTTGTAATATAATTTCATTTTCTTCTACGTCTTTTGTAATATGTGTTTCCGAAAGTATAAATAAGTCCGGGTTTTCTGTTGATGCAATGACTTCCACTTGATTATAATTATTTATTAATCCTTGCACATTTGTGTATAGAGCACGTATATTCTTTGGTTGTTAAACCGATAAGCCAATTCTTATCATTTTTAAGTTTAATTTATTTTGATATACGGGACATTCTCTACTATTTGTAAAATGATTTTCATCTAAATCCATATTAATTTAAAGACTCTATTTCGGACCCATGGGCAATCATGGACCAGCCAGAACAAAATTATGTTAGGAGCCTAAGATTCATGTGAAAGTTCTTTTTTTGAATATTATTTAGATGTCTTCCTACATCTATATGAGATTTGTTTTAGGAAGGGCGCTTATATGGGATCTATGATTAATATTAAACCTACCAGCACAACATTTTTTAAAATATAGCTACCTTAAAAGTTATTGTAGCCAATTTTTATGTCAATACCAAAATTTATAATGAAATTACGGTATTAAAAGATTTCCGCGAGTAGTATTGTCAAATATGGACCAATTTCAATTAAATTTTGTTAGATGATTTAGACTGCAATAAAATAAGTTTTGCTAAAATTGATTCAAAATACCAACATAATAATAGAGTTTATTGTCACAAACACTATTTCGGAAAGTAGTTTATATGGCGGCTATGTGAAATTACGAACCGTTTCTCACCATTTTTAGTAGGCTTCGTACTTATAAATTAAAAGCAATGTACAAAATTTCATCAAATTACCTTTAAAATTGCGACCTTTATTTTCGTTAAATCGACTCAGACAGTGATATTGAACCGATCGGTATACTTAAAGGTGGGTCTAGCCTCTAGAACCAATATTTTTTAGTGTTCACCCATCAGCACAAAAGCTAAATACCCTCCACTATTGTGGTGGGGGAATACAAAAGGAATAAAGAATTTTTTTTCTTGACAAAGGCACACAAAAGTGTAGACAGTGTCACAAAACCAAAAGTGGAATTTGGAGACACTTGATCCCAGGCTTCCTAAAGGGATATACTAGTATAACATCATAAGCACAAGTTTACAATAATGCAATATTTGGTAGTTCTGGTCCGGGCTGGAGGTATGTTAATAAAAATTTTATTACTGAAAAGTGTACCAATTAAGTTTCAATTGTACCAAATTTGGTACAATTGTACCACAAATTCCATCAGTGGTACAGAGGCCTTCTAGAAGGCATCCTTACTCCTTCTTTTTGTCGCTGGGACATTCTAATTCAGCATTGCGAGAAGCCTTACGAATAAAATCATCATTATTTGACGAAATCATATTTTGCAGAGAAAAATCATCAAATTTTTTTTAATTTAAACATTTTATAAAAGAGGCAAAGTACTTGAATACATATGTAAATAACTATCGTATTTATACGAAATTGAATATGTGTCGTTAAATTTACAAATTTTTTTTAAAATACATTTTAAATCCATTTTAATTTTATTAATAAGACGGTACAAAAGTAAAAAGTCTAGGCCCCTATTACGGTTCACAATTCAACTCAGTTGAGTTGTAATTAAGACAACTGGTTGTCATCAGTCGTAATTTTTGTTATGTTTTTGTTCACCGCAATATAGCAAAGTTGTAAACCATAATACAAAAATTAAGAAATTACAACTCAACTGTGTTGAGTTGTGAACCGTAATAGGGGCCTATCTAAATAAAAAAGTTTAATTGAAAATAATATGGATAATGGGCGTAACTCATCAATCTTATACCGTTTATAAAGCTTTCTAATCTAAGATAAGATGAGATACATAAATATATGTATGTACCTACATACATATCACTACAAAAAAAAATAAAAATTTCATGTTGTAAAAAAATTCCTTCCTTCATTAAAAATAATTTAATAAAATTAAATTTGATGAACTCAAGCAAGGCGAATTCATACAGGTGGTCTTATTTTGAAAACGTTTACAACACTGTAAAATATTTTAACGTTGTGTCAACAATTCAAACAAATATTTTACTTTGTTTTTAATTTTAAATTGTGTGTTTTGAAATGTAATATCTTAAAAAAGTTTCAAATTTCATAATTTTAAGCAAAAATGATAGAATTTAATAAAGATTCCCCAGAACCACCAGAACGGTATACCATTTTGACATAAGGTTAGTTATCAGCTGTTGCTTACGTAGCAAGATAAGTTCACCTGGTGTAAATTAGCCTTGAACTTCAGCCTTACTAAAAATATCAAAAATCAATTTGAATTTTTCGAAATAAATTCCTAATGGGTTAATTATTTAAATAATTTTGTACGCCATTTAAAAGATCATTGAAATGGAAGTATGCGTATAAAGTCAAAGCTGAAAAAAATAGATTTTTTTTGTATTTGTATGAGAGGTGCCACTCCCACTTCACCAATCCCGTCCACATTTTGTCAGATGTTGTATCTTGATGACCATTATATACATATGCACCAAATTTAGCTCTTGCCGTTCTCCAGAAATACAGAAATCTATATTGCCTTTGTATGGGAGCTGCCACGCCCACTTTAAATTTCAAAATGTTTTAGAAAACTATAGAGTGAATGAGAATTGCAAACACTCAAAAAGTTCTAGTTGCCACGATATCAAAGCTTAAACAAAATACCAACAATAAACAGTGAGTTTATCTTTTCTAACATTCCCCACCAGAATTGGTTGGAATTCTTCCAACATTAATTGTAGTTATAATCATTATAATATAATGGCATATAAGATTCGGCATAGCCAAATATACAAAGAACTAGCGAACTATTGGGAGAAATTAATTTTTTTAAACAAGATGTTAATCTCAATTTTATAAAATGAATATGAATTTTTGATGCAAGCAATTTAAATAAATATTTTCTAAAGAAAATAAGTTAAAATTAATGACAAATCAAAATGTAATTCAATATTTTTTGTTTCCTAAAGATAAATTTAAAAATCTATAGATTTTTTATTTACATATGTACTTACTATAAAAAATATTTTACATTGCTTAACTATGTACATATATTTAAACCATTAACTATTAAGTACATATATAACTACATACATAAAAACATTAACGCTCTCTTAAAATCTCTAATTCTTCAGGCAAAGCATAGATCCTCAGTTGTTTCTCAATTATTAGATCCTGTAAATGTGACAATTCTTGAGGTACATAAGTAGCACCATCCAAATACAAAGACTTGCTCCAAGGACACTCATCCAACGCAGTAAGTAAACATTTCTTGCTCAGATCAAATGAACAATTTTGATCCGACAAACAACTCAAATAACAACGCCAAAACAAAGAGTTGTGTTGTAAACTTGAGTATAAACTTAGAGAAGATGAATTAGAATCATTTGGTATTAAAACCTTGAAAAGATTTATAATTCGTTGACGCACTAACAATTCATGATAATGAAGATCGTTGCTGGCGCTAGGAAATAAATTTTGATTTTGTAAGGAGGTGCAGGCAGATGTTAAAGTATTTATAAAACGGCAACGTGCCAAAGCTATAAGATAAATAACCGATTTAATGGAGGGATTTAATTTAATATAGCCTGCTCTTAGTTTGTACCAAGGCATGGACTGTTGGCAGCCCCATTTTTGTAATAAATACAAATTATTAGGATATTCTTGTAAACCTTCATAAATGGATTGCTGTATGAACTTGGGGGATATATAACTGTTGCCTTTAGGTAATTGTAAGATTTTAATATAAATTTCATAAATATGTTCTTTAAGATAAGAATGGCGAGGATTTTTGTGATCTTTAAATAAAGCCAATAACTTTTGCAGATATTCTAAAGCTTGTTGTTTCTGTTGTAGCATATAACTGAGCAAACTGTAGATATTTACTTGACTTAAAGTACAATCATTCATAAAATGCTGCTCCAAAAGCATTATTTCTACATTTTGTTCTATTTTTATGGTGGAATCAATTTTTTCTTTTAGTTTATTTAGAGCCAAAAGTTTTCTTGCATTTGTTATACTTTCCAGCTGGTCGAACTCCAACTTAAGAGCATATAGTGAAAGTAGTTGGGAAGCTTTATCATATTCCTTCCATTTTACCAACATTTCGGCATAGGTCAGGTACACATAGGCCAATTCAGATTGAAGATTATCTTCTTTATTATAGGCTTGTAGAAGGTTTTGGAATATTTTCTCTATATTTTCTTTTGAAGCATCTGCCTCATATTCGTACATAGCAAATTCCACATAAAGCTGTAGACAGTTGCGGTTTTGACGTTGTTTGAGGAGTGCTTTAAAACGCTTACGCCCCTGTTGTATGAAATCGGGAGAAAGTTTGCCATTAAGCTTTTCAAGTATCAAAAGAAAGCGTTCATAACGACACCACAGTTGGAGAAATATTAATCTCTTTCTTTCATCTATTTGCTCATACGATTGGGCACAATTTATCAGCAGATTTTTCAAACATTGAAAGTACAGTTCATTAGCTATGGTGTTGCTAAGAAAAGTAGGTGTAATTACCATTTCTTTGCTGAGTTGAAATAAACTTGTAAAAAATTCTTGTTGATCCCAAGAGCAAATGTAATTGGAATTAATATATACAGCTAACATATCTTCTATGGCGTCTGTATCTTCTTGAAATTCCAAAGCTAAAATGTGACTGTTTATAAAGGGTAGTTTTAAAAGTTTAAATATTGTTATTAACAACTTAAAAGAGTTTTCTTGAGATTTTAACGGATACACATAATGGCAAATGTCTTCATTAAACACAATGCGCTGAGGATCACTGCAATTACCTTGGTCACCCGGATAGGGTAGAAAATTAAAGCTCTGCCTTAGCTTTTCTATTCTCAGCCATATTTCGTTCATAGGTAAGCCTGATTGTAAAATAAGTTCTTCATATTCCACCAATGTTTGCTCATCTTGTGCTTTTGGTTGCAAATCTTCCAAAATCTTACAGCTCATGGCTACATTTAATTCAATTGCTAGTTTGATTAGAGCAAAAAACTGCTCATACAAACCCGCTTGCCTTAAAAACAAGCAACAATTGTAAAACAATTCCAACATTACGGCATCACTAACTTCTATATTAGAGATTTGTTTGTGATTGTGAAACATTTTTTTCATACACCTTTCATATATACTCAAAACTTCAGGCACTGTGCAGCGGGCCATTGTGCCCTGAGTGCACATTATCAAAGCCTGCCATAAAACAAGACTATATGGATCTTTTGCCAATAATGGTTCCAACATTTTACTAACATCATGTGAAGTATAGGCTTGTGTTATTATGGCTATAAAAACTTTGTACAATTCCTCTTGGCCGGGATGATAAATTAAAGCTTTTTGAACATAATCGAGTTTTTTTTCGGCCACTCTTAAACGAGACCATTTATAAGGATTTCTATCTTGCAAAGCTATTAAATCTAGCCACGATTTTAAGTCCTGGCAATTTTCAATTGTTTTACGATTTAATTCTCCCATTTTTAAATTATACTCATTCTCTGCTAAAGAATTAATGGAATTAGTTGCATTTTCATCTTCTTTGGTGTCTCCTCGATATCGATAATAACGTTTTTGCTTGGTTTTCTCTTTCATGTAATAATTTCTACCTAAAGTGTGGTAATGTACTCTATATCTAGGACATGCTGGTTTATGTAATGTTTTAATGGTAAGATATTGTTTGGCTTTATTTTTATCCACATAGAATTCTTCTTGGCCCGTAAAATCTAATACTTGTTCAGCTGCTAACTTATATAATTCAATTGTTTTCTTATGCTTACGTTGTACTTCTTCCTCAGATGATAACAAGCTTTGTGTATGGGTTCTATAATTCTCACTGTCACTAGAATCCTGTGAGGAATCGTCTGAAATTTGATTTTCTTCTGCAGAGGTCTTATATTGTAATGATGTTAAATCCTTTGCTTTTATTGCGAAACTATTATTCTCCAACCAACTAGTTTGCTCATTTACAACATTTGAAGAAGTAGTTGGTTTGTTATTTTCTTTAACAGTTTTTGTTTCTAGATTATAAGCCGGAAAAAGCGACATTATTTCTTATTTATTTACAACAAAAAATTAAAACGTTTATCACTAATATTTATAAATATAAAAGTTTACTTTTTGTTTGTCGGCATGCACTTTGAATTGATATCCGACAGCTATTTGCAAAATTCTTTTGACAACAGGCAGCGTTGCCAGAATTAAGATTTTATCTTATTTTTGCAGATTTTTTGAACAAACAAGATTTGAATACTTTTTTTCTCAAATTAAGATTTTTTTAATTTTAGAAATAAAGATTTTAGACTTTAAATTTGTACAACTTACATAATTTTTTTTTAAAGTTTTTTAAACAGTAAATTTTTAAAACAATGAGGTTTTATATCAGCTTGTTGTCTATTGATTTTGCACACTTGTACTTGTGTACTAAAATGCATCATTATTTATGCACACGTTCAATAAAAATATATTTATTTACTTTTTATTTAATTAGGTTTCTTCTCCAAGAGGAAAACTTAGTGGTAAAAAGTTACCGAGAATCCTAGGGCTAAGAAGCGTTTGATTTGAAAATTCCACATTCCATGTTTATGATAATTTTTAAACAAAGTATATATACATAAGTGCTTAAGAATATCTTTTAAAAAGTGTACCAATATTATTTTAATAAAAATTCCATTAGGAATATAGTTAGGAAAATCCATATTTTAAATGCGCTTTTTTTAAATGCAACTTTCTCAAAATGCCTTCGATATAACAACGGTATCAAAAAATATAATATTAAATTGAGAAACCATAAGATTTCATATGATGTATGAGCTTCATAGCCCCCAAACTTAAATTTTTTTGCCCAACATTTATACATCTCTAATATTAGAATTTAACTTTTTTGTAATAGTTCTATTCCTTCAATTTTTCAGATATGACTTTATGCACTACCAGACTATTATATTGTATTTTCTTTTTACATTTTACCTTCCTTCCTTTGGAAAGCAATGAGGTATATTGAATGTACAGAAAAATTTACAATTATTAGACACCAGCAGAATGTAATGCCTTTTCTGGCCCGCTACGGCCAGAATAGAACTATTACAAAAAAGCTTTATAAAAAACATAACTGAAATTTAGCTCATAGAATAAATTCGAAAAATTAAAAATGTTGAATATAATAAAAAGTAACCTTCGGAAGGAAATAATTCCCAGTTTCTATTTGTTAAAATAGTTGAGTTAAATACATTCAATTTATAAAGTAACACTATCCAGTGAGACACAAAGAATGCTGACGAAGGCCGTAGCGGGCCAGAAAATGCATTACATTCTGCTGGTGTCTAATAATTGTAAATTTTTCTGTACATTCAATATACCTCATTGCTTTCCAAAGGAAGGCTAAGGTAAAATGTAAAAAAAAAATACAATATAATAGTCTGGTAGTGTATAAAGTCATTTTTGAAAAATTGAAGGAATAGAACTATTACAAAAAAGCTTTATAAAATACATAACTGAAATGTAGCTCATAGAATAAATTCGAAAAACGAAAAATGTTGAATATAATAAAAATTAACCTTCGGAAGGAAATAATTCCCAGTTTCTATTTGATATATTTTAAATTTAGTCAATCACTTCCAAATATCTTTTCTCCAACGCACGTACTTAGGTTTTTTCACAGACTATTAAAAATGGGCAATTGTGCGTTAACTAAAGTTCATATTAAAATTTTAGTCAAACCAACTATGTACGGTGTTGCCATAGATCAACAAGTTTTGCACAAACTAAAGCTGGAGGTCCATACTACGCCTCCACGCAGCGCATGCTTTTCTAACCTTACTTGCGCTCTTCGTTTCAAGGTACATGCAACGTTTTTTATGCAGCAGCGTCACAAGTAAAAATAAAATTTAATTTGTCAAAATCAGCTGATTTGTTCGAACGCTGCTTGTGACGCTTACAAAAGTAGAAAGTAAACCTACTTTTCGCCTCAAGGCATCTACGCTTTTGTGCATGTAACTTACTACGTGTAACTACACAGATTCTACTTTTTTGACAGCTGCGAAAAAGCGAGTAACGCGTGGTGTGGACCTCCAGCTTAAAAAGATCGAGTAAACACACTTGTGACAGTGTTGCATTTTAATTTTATTCAAATGGACATTAGGTTGTGTGAAATATAGAATGATATTTTCGACTTTAATAAATACAATTTTTTTCTGGATAAATAAAAAACATTTTTACTGAATGAACTGAAAAAAATATTTTTTTAATTTTGGGATACTTAGTTGGAATAGTAATCTTTGTACATTGGAAAAAAAAAAACAAATCGCTGAAAGAATTATGTCAAACTAAATAAATCCTTGCCTTACATTTCAAATGGCACAAAAACGGCTTTTATGCAAAAAATACTCGTTCTGGTTTGGAACTTCAATATCTGAAATTCATCTGTACCGCTAATCGATAGAATGATTTGTTCCGACACAAATTGAAAATATCTAAAAAAAAAACCAAAAATGCAAAATTCTTAGTTGACGGAATGTGCGAACTGTTTCGGAATCAAGTGTTTTTTGATTGGTTTTTTAAATAAATTTGAGAGACTTTTTGTTAATTTTTGACAGTAGGGTTATGCATAGTATGGTTGGGCCTTTACGAACATTCGTTTAAGCGAGCATCGCATTTAATGAACAGAAAATTTCTTTCTATTAAGTACTTAATATAGCGAACAAAAATTTGATTTTGTTCTCAGTGGTGGATTTACGCCTAGGCCCGTGAGGCCCGGGTCTAGGGCGGCATAATTTAAAGGGCGCCAAAATTTAAAGGTAGAAGAATGTAAGGGGAATTCAAATTCAAAAATTGATTTGGACAAGTTTTACTTTAAAAAATACGAAATTTGATTAAACTAGATGACCCGTGCGAATATTTCGCACCGTAATTTTTATCAATGAAAATATTAATTTTTCAATTTCTAATTATTTTTCGTCATTAGTGTTAGAAATAAGCTTTAAAATGAGATATCATTCATTAAATTTGATGCGGTGGTATGGGAGATATTTGCAACCGACAAAAAAAAGTGCTTTAGAAATAATATATACTAGATGACCCGTGCGAATATTTCGCACCGTAATTTTTATCAATGAAAATATTAATTTTTCAATTTCTAATTATTTTTCGTCATTAGTGTTAGAAATAAGCTTTAAAATGAGATATCATTCATTAAATTTGATGCGGTGGTATGGGAGATATTTGCAACCGACAAAAAAAAAGTGCTTTAGAAATAATATATATGATGATGACTAGCATTTAACCTGCTACTTCGTTAACGTCTCCTTTTTCTTCTTGGACGTTTATTTAATGTTTTGAAAAAAAGTACTAAAAATAGTTACGATTTTCACCCCTTAGATGTTCGAATTTCGAACAAGTACCAAATTCATATTCGTGTTTTTTTTATAAGTTCCGAATGTGGTATAAACTTTGTTTCTATGTTTATTGGTTCAAAAATAGATGGGGTGTCAAAAAAGTACCAAAATTCAGGTTTTACCCGTTTACTCCCTAATAGAGCCGAATTTTAAAAAGGTACCAGACACCTGTCCGCTTGTTTTTCAAAGGAACAACGATAAGTATTAAATTTTTTTTGTATCTCTTTTAGTTTTGGAGATATAAGGTTACCGAATTTTCCCGCTTATACTGTTTTTTACCCCCTAAACATTCGAATTTCTAAAAATCCCGTCTTATTGGGGAGTCTTTAATGTCTGGTCCAAATTTCAAGTTTTTAGCTTCAGGCCTTTAGGCTGTGCGATGATGAATCAATCAGTAACGTTAAAATTTTATATAATAGATTATACAAATATTAACATAATCAGCCCAATTATGAATAAAAATTCCAGGGAGTTTTCTCCCTTCTCCCATTTTTCCTATGTAAATTCATTTGTAAAAATGGGAAAAGGAAAAAAACTCCCGGGGAATTTTTATTCATAATTGGGCTGAATATAAATTTTCCACCTCTACAAGGCCATTTCAACGTGAGTACAAATTAAAAGTGTAAATAACTAAAAATCGCAAAAATCACAATCACAAAAAAACAAAAAATTTAATTTTAAGGTCTTTATATAGCGTTAAAGTTTTGATATAGGTTAAACAAATTTTAAATTTTTAAAAATGATTAATATTAAATTTAATACCATAGAACACGTTATTATAAGTCATTACAGTAGACGCTCAAAAATTCGAACTCTCAGAAATTCGAATTTCCAGAAATTCGAATCAGTAATCTCATTACATTTGGGGCTCGAAAATTAGAATCCAAATTCGAATTTCCGAGTGTTTTTTTTTTCTTTTTATTGTAAACACTAAACTTTTGACAATTTAGTGTAACCAAATACAAAGTAAAAAGGGAATCCCATTTAAAAACATGATTTACAGATCTTGTTAATGTTGTTAGAGTTTAAAAGTCGGTTTTTTGGTGTTTGTATTACACATACTAAATAAAGTCAAATGAACTGAATTGTTATTTTTTGTTATATTTCTTTAAGTTTCTTATAGTTTATGGTCAAATTTACCTAAATTTTTGTACAAAAAAACCGTCCAGAAATTCGAATAATTTGGAAATTCGAATCGCCCTAAAAACAAAGTGGTTCGAATTTCCGAGCGTGTACATATATAATTTACTGCCTGTTTATCGATTTCGAACGTTGACGTTCGCATAGAAAATTATATTAAAAACAAAACTCTAAAATTTGTTTTTGCTTTAAATATTATTTTCTATGCAAAAGTTATAGGTAGTTCGAAATCGATGAACAGGCAGGCTGTAAACTTTTTTTTTAATTTGTATGTACAAAAAATTCGAAAAATTGCAATTTTAAGGGATCTTAAAACGACGTTTGATTTCGCTTAGATTTGGAACATATGTTGGTGTGGTTCATACGCTATACATAATTTTAGTATTTAATTTATTTTTTTTTTTTGATAATCGCTCCTATATAATCAAAAAGGGCGGCATAATATTTACATATATTCTCTTTCCACCTGTGGTGTAGGTTATATAAACATAAAATTATATATTAAAAAAAGAAAAAAAAACTTACCATTATTTAAATATTGTAAATTATAATTTGAATTATAACAGTTACTTAACAATTTAATTGTATTATTATTAATCCATTTCCATTTCCTAATAAATACTAAATTCTTACTTATTTCACTAGTCACAAAACCCATTGCGACTTCTTGCAATAAGAAGAAGACCAAACACGTTATCCCCTTAAGTGGGATATTTTTTCACACGACTTTATTTTTAGTTTAACTCATTTTACTTTTACTTCTATTTTATTTAATGCAAAACCTTTTTTTGTAACTTTCTTTTATTTCTAAAACACAAACAATTTTCTAATTTTCAATTTATTTATATGAACTAACAGAACTCACAACACAAAAGTTAAGCAAATACGCGAAAGACTAAATAAGGGTAACCGAAGACTAAAACATCGTAAACAAATTTTTACATATTGTTAAATAACACTAATAAAGACATTTACCAACACTTATTATAACTTTTAATCTGTTATCAATTGTGTGTTCTTTAATCCTTATAGGAAGAAGACCAAAACTATTTTCCCGCAAAATTTAACGATAAAAAAATAAGTTTGTATTACCGTTCTTCTATTACCATATAAATTTGATTATAATTTTTATTACATATTTGCTTTCATGAAACGCTGATTTGGCTTATTTATTATACAACATGTGTTGAGATTTTTTATTAATAATAACTTTTGTTTTTTTTTAACAACTATTTTTATTTTGTTTAATAAATCTACACAATAAATAAATTTGCAATCTTCATGAAAGGAGATACAAGAGAAACTAAAAAAATGAGTGTGTGTAGCAGTGATGTCGTTTGGTTACAAATGACCCATTTTTCGTAACTTTTGAAGGACCAAAGTAACTTGAATGTATATTTTTGTAATTTGTGGCCATATTTTCGTAACTTTTGGAACATGGCACCGAACGAAGTAATAATTTTGAAACGTTTTAATTTATGGACTATTGTTCAAACATTAAAAAAAGGAGAATGCTTGATTTTTAAATTTATGTTTTCACATGTTTATGTATTCTTATTCTGGTTTATGTTTTTATTGAATAAAATGAACTGGTTAATTTGTTATTATCACTGAAACACACCGGAAAATAAGACCAATCTAGCGGAGGAAAAATCATATCTTCTAACCCCAGCTCTACACTAAAGATAAATATATCAGCAAGTTGGCAATAACGCCGGCAGAATAACAGAGCAATATTTCTTATTGCTCAGCTTTCCTTGCAGCCACACGATCAAGTTGTTCTTGATAGTCATTTACACATACTGCTTGTCAAAATTTACATAAATTGAAAGCTGTGACGTAGGCTGCACTCAATTTGTAAGCAATTTACTTCCAAGATGTCAATAACAACACAATTTATAAAGACAAACTTGTACTCATCTGTTAAATTGAAAGTAAAATTGCCAAACAAATGGAAAGGTGAAAGCCATCTCGTGGTCAATTTAAAAAGTGTGAGTGTGTTAGGCCTGTGTTAAGTTTAAGAATTTTATAACTACTGATTTTTTTAAGTACTTTCCCATGTAAAAAAGCAGCAATGCCCATTTGATTAGAGCAAACACAGCAATCTCCAATTTTATTATTATAATTGCCAGCAAACCGCTATATCGATTTAGTTGAAACTTGCGTAATATCTTCATCATATTCTAATTTACTGAATAGCATGATATAAAACACATAAATATTTTATTTTATGTATTTTATTTACTATTTATTACGAAAACTATAAATGTGGACATTGCAGTCTTTGCATCTATACCCCTCATAGTGCTGGTTCACACACGTCAAGTTTGACTCTTCAAGTCTTGATCTTTTAGGAGAGAAGGGAAACGAGAATGCCATTTCTTTTCCCCTCTCTCCTAAAAACTCAAGACTTGACGAGTCAAACTTGACGTGTGTGAACCGGCACATATATCAATCTGTCTCTACAATTCATCAATTATATATTTAATACCAAGTTGTTCCGAAAGCAAATTACATACAACAAATTCATATGCATATTTAAATAGATGTTCAAACAAGTACAATTACTTCCGCTTAATTGAGTTTCTAAAAATGGACGACTTTTGACGCAATTAAACGGCAACTCCACTTAGCAGTACTCGGTTAATAGAATCGCCGACGCAAGTAAAACGAAAATCGCTTAATTGAGCAAGATGTGCAATAAAGCAAAACACACATGTGTTGATAGAAAATAAAACTCATTTCTTTATTTATTAAGTTAAAAAAGGGTTTAGGTTTTTTTTTTAACAAAAATAAAAAGGTACGTTCATCGTACAATCTTTCTTGCCGCATCATAATTTTTTTACGTTTGTGGAGCAAAAACACATTAAGTAAAGGGAAACAATTAACCGAAACATTTACTCTTGTTTTTCGCAATGCGGTCTTATTTTGCGAAATAATAAAGTGGGTGAATCAACTAAACGAAACGTGTATTTTTACATGGACAGTTATACTGAATGATTTCGTTCCGTGATTTTTAGTGCAATAAAACGGGATACTCAATTAAGCGGAGCTCAATTAACCGAAAACAGCTGTACATATAAAAATTTGTGAAGTGAAAAAAATTATTAAAAAGTCGTATCCGCAAGTCTCCTCGGTTTTGAAACAATATTACCCTATCTATATTAAGGTTCCACGAACAATTCTGGTACACTCTGGTATATTTTTTTTGTATCTCTATAAAGATTTAGAAAAGTTTACAAAAAAAGATTTTTTTCAGTATTTACGCTTCTTTAACACAACTGAAATATCAAATACATATGGGAAAGCCGTTAAAAATAGCTGATGAAGCACCGTTAAAAAAAAATTAGCTTGTCCGAAAACGTCAGGGGCCTAATTACCGCATTCGATATCGAGTAAGCTATCGTATCGATTAAACTATCGTATTTTTCTGCATACGATAGACACTGACGTATCGAATGAAAACTAGAGAGATGTAATGTCTTTGGTTACTCGATATCGAATGCTATCATCTCAAACTACGATACATTTCATTCAATATCGAGAGTCAGAATACCAAAATAAAAAATTTCGATAAATTTTGCTCGATATCGTATGCGGTAATTAGACCCCAGAATTACCGATTATAGCAAAAATACGTTTCATTAACACGAAATGTTCATTACACTTAGAATTTTTATCTTGGGGTAAGGTCAACAATAAGTTTAATATCGATGCCTTACTTTCTCAACCACGTATCTTAAAAAAATACAACTTTTTAGGAGAGAAAAAAAAAAAACGTTTTAGCTTTGTATACTTCGGTGTTTGGGTTAAAGTTAAAATGGAATTATTAAAGAATTGATTACATATATTTAAATTGTATTGAAATAATAAGTTGTTGCATTGTAAAAACACAAAAATAGCAGTCGTTTGATATGAAAAAGTCAAAACGTATTTTTAAGATACGAGGTTGAGATAGTAAGGCATCGATATGTATTTTCATTAAAATGTTAAATTTCCCATTCTAAATAAATGGAAAATAATTTTTATAAACAATATGATCGAAACATTTCTAAGATTCCCTAAATGTTATTTTTTTTTACAAAACAAGTAAGACGTTTGTTAAGATAAATATTACCCATTTAAGTGCGAAATTTCTTTTTCTTAATTTTTAATAATTTATAAAAAAAATTCAGTTAATCAATAAAACTTTTTCTCTAATCTTTTAAAATAAAGCTAGAGAAACCTGAAAATGTTAAACCAAACTTTTTATGTTGGGTTTTCACATATTTAGTTTAGGGTTGTTTCTTAATTTTTCTTATGTTTGTTTTTCACAAAGTTTAATAAAAGATAGATAGACCCAGATGTTCCTTTGTGCCGCCTGTTTATCTCACCATGTCAGGTACAGGCTTCGTATAAAGCGTATTACCTTGCCTGGTGCAAGATCATAAATTTCAGTTGGGCCCATAATGACGTTTCGTCATCAACCTCACAAAATCTGCATATCTTGGTACTAACATTGTCCATTATAAACTGATAGTATCTAAGACCACAGTGCCCTGGTAATAGGCCAACAAGTAGCAAGTAGGGGGAACCCCTTATCAAGCAGAAGTTGACTACCTTCCCTGCCACGGGACAGGGTCACAAATCTCTTGGACCTTGAAAATTGCATTATTTATTAATTAATAAAATATTTTACGGGATGATAAGTGTAGTAAATTAAAGTAAATAAACCTTGAGAAAAATGCAAATAATTTACATATTATATTTTTTTAATTCCATTTTAGCTTGATAAATATGCATAATTAATCAATTAAAATAATTTGTTAAGTCACAGGTAATTATTTAAATTAGACTAAAAATAGAAAATAATTATACAGTTTTATTTGTTATGCAAAAATAGTCATTAAACCTTTTATTGTAATTAATAAAGGTTATTGACCACAATTATAACGTTCTTTAAAATAGATAAATGTTTTACATTGTAGCGATTACCGAAGCTTAACTGAGAAAACTTGCGTTTTTACTTTTGTCTCACTTTCAATATTTGCTCAGCTGTTAGCTGTCAAATATAACATTTGCTGGAGCAAGTGCATTTAAAAAGCACACAAAACTTTTCGTTCTTTCTATTGTTGCTTAATGTGATGTTTTCACTACACAAGTGCTTGAACGTGTAGTAAATTTGTTGATTGCTTTTCATATAAATTTTATTACACGTTCCATCACTTGTGTTGTGAAAACAGTCCATACATGTAAATACCCATACGAACATTTTTATTTTTATTTGAAAAACAGGCAGTAAGAGTTTTTTTAATTAACCAGAAAAAAATAAAAAAAAAAAAAATGGAAGCTAATACATTTCCTTTTTTTGGGTGCACAAATATTTTACAAACATTTAACGAAACTAAACTCATAACAGCCCAATTATGAATAAAAAATCCCCGGTAGTTTTCACCCATTTTTCCTATGTAAATTGAATTGTTAAAATGGGAAAAGAAAAAAAACTCCCGGGAAATTTGTATTCATAATTGGACTGTATGACCCCTTTCACACTCGGCAAGTTACTTACGCAATTCTCTTGCGCAAGTCTTTGTTTGTAGTCGTCAGCGGCAAGGTAGGAGTAAGGAAAAAAAAATTCGTACAGACTTTGTTGCTGTCGGCAAGTAACTTGCCGAGTCTGAAAGGGGTCTATATGTACTAAACATAGGGTTGCCAGAAAACAAAATTCAAATAACTGGGCAATGTAAAAAATTCAACTGGATTTTGAAAGACTTACTGGACAATATAAATAAATATACGCTTATACGATAATTAAAAAAAAATTGACATTAAATTTAAATCATTTCTTACAATAAAAATTCAGTCTTACGTTAAAATTTATTAAAAATAATTCTATTGTAAAATTAAAGAAAATTTTTTAACTGGAAAAATTGTATTTGTGCTGGTAATTGAGGGGTATAGATGAAGATATGACGCAAGTTTCAACCAAATCGATATAGCGGTTTGCTGGCAATTATAATAATAAAATTGGAGATTGCTGTGTTTGCTCTAATCAAATGGACATTACATGGGCAAGTACTTAAAAAAATCAGTGGTTATAAAATTCTTAAACTTAACAAAGGCTTAGTTTTTTCTTGATTGATTTGGACAACTTTTAGCTCCATAATTACGACTAATGTCAAAGTTATAAAATGAACAATAAAACTAACTGTTTCATATAAAAAATAATTTGTTATATTTTTAAATTTCTTTTTAGTTTTGTTTTGCAAAAAAGAAACAAAATAAAAAATAGCATGCATTTTCTAAAATAGTTGAGGGAAAAAGAGCTTAATAAACTGTGAAGATTGAAAAAATTACAATCTCCAATGGACATTGCCGGTTTTGCATCAATTCTTAATTTTTGAACATACTTTTTATGGGATAAAAGTGTTTCTGGTAATGTTATATTCACTAATTGGAAGCATTCATTAAATATAACTAAGAGGTATTATTAGTTACGTTTGTGAAAAAAGTGGGCATTGCAGTCTTTGCATCTATACCCCTCAATTGGACAATCCATACCATTCCAGGTAATATGGCAACCCTAACTATATATATATATATATATACATATCGTTAACTAAAATGCAAAAAGGCGTAACTAACAAAATTATAACTTTACAGGAGAAGCAAAAAAGTTTCAAAAACGAAAATTATAAACATGTCAGAAAAACATACATTGATAAGTCGTCCATGAAATTCTTCACACAATTTTTAAAGAAACCCACTTTTTTATATTTCGTTAAAAAACTGTGTAATTACGTTGTTTTGCATCAGAGAACGGATTTGTGCGATTGCAAAAAAATCGCAGTAAATGAACACCAACAAAAACACTCGCTTGCGGTCATACAATCAAACTTGCGCAACCGCAAACATTCGCTGCTGGTTTGCAGTCATTCAAATAATGCACATCGTGTTTTGTTATTTATTCCATCGTTTAAGCTGGAGATATATACCACGCGTTTTAGCCTCCACGCAGCGTATGCTTTTATAACCTTACTTGCGTTTTACGTTTCAAGTTACATGCAACGCTTTTTATGCAGCAGCAGCACAAGTAAAACTTAAATTTAATTTGTTAAAATCAGCTGATTTGTTCGAACGCTGCTTGTGACGCTTACAAAAGTTGAAAGTAAACCTACTTTTCGCCTCAAGGCATCTACGCTTTTGTGCATGTAACTTACTACGTATAACTACACAGATTCTACTTTTTTGACAGCTGCGTATGCTGCGAAAAAGCGAGTAACGCGTGGTGTGGACCTCCAGCTTTAGCTTCGTTGGTCAATTAAGGTGTTTGGTCCGACAATGATTGTTTTGGCAAAGAAAAAAAAATACAAACAAAAAAGCCAGAAATCAAGCAATTATTACTCATGTAGGCATTCAGCAGTTGCTATGTAGTACAAGAAAAAAAAATTGAAATGAAACTAAACGCTCATACTTATGTAGGTACAAACAATTTCCATAGAAACAGAAGACTTTTTTTTATCATCTTAAAAAGTACAGTAGTTCTGTATGTTCAATGTATTCTTGTTATTGTTGTTCATTTTAACAAAGCGTCTCATCGAGAGGTTTATTGTTGTTAATGTTAACAAAGCGTCTCATCGAGTGGACAATGACTACTTGAATGCAAAAGTATAAGACTGTGTGCCTTTTGAATTTACACAATTTTGTTATACTGCGTGCGCAATAAAAAAAAAGTAAACAAAGCATTTTCAATAAAAAACGAACACATGCAAAAATCAAATGTGTACAAAACGATGTAAAAATTACCAACGTTGAACTTTGGCCCCTATTACGGTTTACAACTCAACTCAGTTGAGTTGTAATAAATACAACTGGTTGTGATCAGTTGTAATTTTTGCTATGTTTTTGTTAACCGCAATTTCGCAAAGTTGTAAACCATAATACAAAAATTAGGAAATTACAACTCAACTGAGTTGAGTTGTAAACCGTAATAGGGGCCTTTGTTTTGCAGGCAAAAGTGAATGTAAATTTGAGCGTATGAATAAATCAAGAAAAATAGTGATTTTGCAGTTCTCTGTTTTGCAAATATTAAACAAACGAATTTGTAGTTAGGTCCCTTCATTTTTTGTTAATAAAAAAGTCATAGTTGATTGCAGAAGTGTAACATTTTGTTAAGACATGTAGTTTAATGACATTCATATCAATCAATCAAAAACTCGATTTTGAGCTTTTTTCATATATTTATATATATATATATCGATACCTTCCCGTAAGAATGTATTAAGCGACATTTCTAAAATTGTGTAGGAAACGAAAAAAACGTTTCATTTAGTTATTTATTTTTCGGATTTTATTGAAAGAAACATATTTGGAAAGCGATTTTCAGAATACAAAACATATTTAAAAATGTGGCTAAGCATAGTTTCTTTGGCGGATAATACAAATTACAGGGTGCCACATTATTCCAGTGAGAAAACTTGACGGTTGATACAATTTTATTTTCACCCTAGTTTCCTTTGCATCCATGATAGGGCAGCGAAACCCAGGCCAAAATGTGGCGCTTAATTTCTAGTATAGTTCCACATCAAAAAGTCATTTTCGAAAAAAGTGTCGCTTAATACATTCTTACGGGAAAGTATCGATATATATATATATATATACAAAAATTGTAACGATACTGCTTGACTGACCGATTGATTCATCATCGCACAGCCTTGCGAAATCGATCCACGATCGAATGTTAAGGGAGTAAAAACGGGTAAATTTGGTAACATCATATCTCAAAAATTAAAGGAGATGAAAAAATGTAACACCTATTACTGTTTAATAAAAAAATAAGCGGTCAAAATAAGGTGGCAGGTACTTTTTTGAATTGTTCATAACTTTCTTAACAATAGTCCAAACTAGATGTTTTGATGTTTGTAATTTTAAACTTCTATCGGTCCGATAGTGAACAATCCATAAATATAAAAGTAGCTTCTCAAGAGTCAACTAAAGAGAAATATTTTGAGTTGTACCCAAATGACAAATGAATAAACAGTATATTTTAAGTTGTGCTAGTGTTTATGCCACAACGGCTTACTTTATAATGTTCTATTTTGTGTTGTCTCTTTTTAGTTGTTACAGGTAAGTTTATTGTGCTGTTATATTTCGTTTTGTTTTTATATTTATGAAATGACACCACTATATAAATTAACCAATTTCATATAAAGGGGAACAACTCAAAAAACTTGTTATTTTTCGATAATCCCTGAAAAAATTACAAAAAAATACCGTTGTATACTGCTTACTTGTATTTCTATATAATTCCATAATTGTTTTCAACTTTTATTGTAAATATTTTAAAATATCAGTTTTTGCCTCTACTAAAAATTTTAAAATTTTATGTTGACTCGCTTTAGAGGAACCATTGCGATATCCTTGCAAACTAAAATTGTTTCCTTACTTAGACATAAAGTATCAGTTTACAAAGTTTCACCTTTCTACGATTACTACTCTAGTTTTGCCGATTTACTAATGGCGATTTCTTTTCTGAGAAAAATGTTGCATTAATGTTACATGTTCTACATTTTTGTGTTCGTTTGTACATAAAATACAACTGTGGGAAAAATTTTCAAGTTCTTTTGTGAATATGTTGATAAAAAACATGCAAAACATGTTGCATGTTTTACCCTTACTTTTACTTAAGGTGTTCATACTGCCCTGTCTTACAACTTTGGTACTTACTACTTTGTTTGTACAACCAATGTTTTATTTTGCTTGTCATAATTCATACAGCTCATAATTTTGTAAAAAAAATTATTTTAAAAGAAAATATAAATATATTTACACATTAAAATCAAAAAAAGTCTATTTATATTATAATCGTTTAAATTTTTCTAAGCCATTAGTGATGTCAATATTTGTTTTCAAGCCATAATTGCGTTCAGAAACCGCTCAAATAGCATTAAAAATCGCTCATGAAGTACATTAATTATGAAAGTGTAATAGTTGTAAATAAAAGCAGCTAATTGTGTTCTATTAAAATTGCACAACATGTAACACTTCCAATGATTATAGGTAACATTAGAAAATGTTACATGTATATACGGTAGCATATTGTTTTCAGAAAAGAAATCGCCATAAGTATATGTGGTCAAAACACTGTGCGTCGATTTCACGTTATTCCTAGGAGTTTCCAAAATTACGCAGTTTAAATTCCTGCAATGTCAATTAATTTAAAAACTAGTGCCTTCCATCTTATCACTTAAAATACTGAAACAACCGATTTAAAAAAATGTTTGTCCTCTTTTACAAAAGCCGTGATTATTCTTAAATTAGTTTTAGTTAAAAAAACAAAATAAAAAAACTCAAATCATCGGAAAAAGGGTATCAAACGAAAGGAACGCGAACAATAACTAAGGAAAAAAGTAATAACGGGAATGGTGCAGGGTTGACTTAAATTTCTTTCGAAGGGACTTAGTTCAAAAAAAGGAACAGATTTTGATACAAATGTACGATCCCTTAGAGATGTTAATTCTGTTGCTAGAGTATGAAACAGAATAAAAAAATTAATTTAACCTTTTGGAACAAATAATAATAGTTTTACTTCAAAAAAAAAAAAAAAAAAAAAATCAATAATAATTCTTTTTATCAATCATTTATTGTTTCCACACTAAGTTTATTAATTCATTTTCGTTGACTTTAAGCATTTTTTTAACACAAAAACATTACTTTTTTACCTTCTAAACTAAATGTTAAAAGTTTTTAATTTTTTATTTGTTCTTGTTAGTCTATATACAGTCTTATTAAACATACATAATTTTTTCACACTTTTATTATTAATAGAAAAAAAAAAACCATTTCTGTTTAATGAATTAAAAATCGTCTTAATTTAAGTTTCAAACCATTTGAATTATTAAATTAAAACTTTATTTGGCAAAATAATTTTTTAATATTTAAAATTCATCATACACAAATCAAATGTTTTTGATCCTCTTTTAGCTTTACATTAACGTACAATTTTTTTTTATGTAGTATTTTTAAGTAATTAATTATAATTTATTTTTTTAATTAAGGAAACTAATATTTCTTGTTGTAAATATTGTGTTTTTTTTTATTTCTAGCTAAATTTATTAAAAAAAAATAATTACTTTTTTAATAAATTAATAAGTCAATTAATCAAATCGAATTCATTGACATTTTATAAAAACGGGCAAAGAATTTTGTTTCGAAATAAATTTTTGAGCACAATTAATAATGGTTTAAGTAACTAAATGCTTTTCTTGGCTTAAGATAAAGTTATATTTTTTTTGTTTTTTTGTTTAAGATTCAAAGCTTTATTACCAAGTTGTATTTGTTTATATTTGATATTTTTGAAGTTAAAAAAAAAAAATTATTTAAAATGTGTTGAAAAAGAATATTCAGAGATGTGCTGGAAATCGAAAACGTAAAACGCTTGAATTTGGAAGTTGTTTTTAATAAACTTTTAATCTAATTAATATATTTTTCGTTATAAAATTCTGTGTAATAGAGAAATATTTTTATTATATTAGTCATAAAATACTTTTATTACAGAAATCTTATTAATAACGACTTTTAAAATTCTTGCTTTTTACGTTTTCGATTTTCAGCCTACCCCTGATTTAGTTTGGTTCGATTTCAAGTTATCTCTTCAACAGCAAAGTCACCTAAGAGAAAGCCATCACACATTACCGCATTGGACTAATGAGCCTCCTTTACAAGCTATCGACCGACCTACACCTTTATGTAGAGAGCCGAAACTTCAAAAGACAGATTCTTATACATAAATATTTAAATTAAGTTTTTATTAACACTTAACCAGCACGGTGCAAAAAAAAATTTTGTAACGCGGTATAGTCATGCGGTGCAAAACAATCAAAACGCGCGAAGCAAGACAAACAAGAAGGCCTGACTGACTTTTAACCAAATATTGACAATAATGCGCGAGCTACTTTCCCACCCAGAGCAGTTTTACAAATGAGGAGAATGTTTATTAATACCCGGCTTTATTTATTTTCTTTTAATTCAAATCAATCACCCCTATCGCCACTGTTGCCAACTTTTTTTGAGCATTTCCCGCCAAATCGGACGTCAAAACCGCTAGAAACCGCTAAATTTTTAATTTTTTTTTAAAAATACCGCTAAACCTAAACATTTTTTAAAGTTTTATATAAATCAAGATATAGGCTGCTTTTTTAAAGGTATATGACCAGCTATGGGCAAATGCAAAATCAAAATGCTAAAAGAGCGAACGATGTGTATACATACACAAAAAACAAAGAGAAAAAGAGCATAAAACCAACAAATGCAAACGTAAACAAACCAATACAATGCCACACATGCAAAGCTTTCAATGTAGTGGTGCCCATACTTGTATATGACTCTCAATTACGTTACATACTATGGTTTTCAACTTCCATAGTCATTTTATTCTTAAAAGAAAATAAGTCAGAGTTATATATTCATCTATGCGAATCTTTGATACCCTCCACCTACAGTTAGAATATTTGGGGTGGGTTTATATGGGACATATGGTAAATTATGGGCTGATCTTCACAAAATTTGAACAAGTAATTTATAGTCTTATAAAACTTTGACTGACCAAATGTTATTATAATAGAACATAGATTGAAAGCTTTACGGTTCTACGCGTTCTATAGCTTTTTTCGAGAGTATGCTTTATATGGGGCCTATGGTAAGTTAAGGATTGCTCTGCACGATAGTTGACAGTGTAAGTTCCAGTCATATAAAACTGTGACAAACCAAAATTTAAAAAATGGCATTATTTTTTAGGGCTTTAGACGTTCTGTTTTCCAAGAGAAGGTTTTATATAGGGCCTATCGTAAAATATGGACTGATAATCACGAAAATTGACAGCGTGATTTCTAGCCATATTAAACTGTGGCGGACCAAATTTATTACAATAGCATTATTTGTTACGTTTTTAGGCACACTAGAGCTTTTTTTCCTATCGATAATTATGGACCGATTTAACAGTATGATTTTTAGTCATATGGAACGAATTTGTGCATAATCTTATATCAATATGTGCATTCCGCCACTAGTTATGTTAGTTTTTAGGGTGGTTGTTCCACATTTTAATTTATAGCACTTTTCCTACTGAACCGATTGTGCTGGATTGCAATCCCAAACTGCTTAGGTGAATTCTAGGCAATTTGATGCCAATATTTATATTCCCTTTTGAGTCGTTTGAAAGTGACAACAGACGCATAGACAGACGGAGATGCCTTAATGCGTGCTTAAAGTTGTGAATTGTTACATACAGGATTAACAAAATACTAACTAAAAATCGAAAAAAAATGTCATATACAATCTTCAGTTCACTAAAACTATCAGGGGTGTTCTGGAAATCGAAAACGCAAAATGCAAGAATTTGGTAGTTATTTTTAATACACTTTTAATCAAATTTTTATAATTTTTGTTATGAAATTCTGTTTAATAGAGAAATATTTGTAAAATATTTGTCATAAAATTCATTTAAGACAGAAATCTTATTAAAAAACGACGTTTTAAATTCATGCGTTTTCGATTTCAAGAACACCTCTGCATAAAAGTAATTAAAACCGTGAACATAAACCAGAAGTTTTTAGCCAGAAAAACAAAAAGAAAAAGTAAAAAATCTGTAAATTTTTAATTTGAGAAAGGTTTTTGTAGCGAAAATGAGCCGCTGAGAGTTCTTGAAAATCGCTAGATTTCCCGCTTACCGCTAAAACGTATTTTTTCCCGCGATTGACATTTCAAAAACGCTAGATTTAGCGGGAAAATCTCTAAATTGGCAACAGTGCCTATCGCAAACAACTACTCCCATGAAAATATTCCCATATTTTTTTATTTCGTATTGTGAATGATTCCCATACAAAATTTTTTGGGAATGAATTCCCAAACTTAAAAAATTTGGCATCGCCAATGTTTACTCCCGCGAATTTTTTTAATAAATAAATTCCCAATAAGTGTTGATGTGAACGAGAAGGGAACGTGTAAATTTAATTTGTATTCTAAAGTAGGACTAAATTAAATTACTTTTTCCTCTTATTGAAGGAGTGCACATAAAGAAAATGAAGATAAACACTATTCATCAGCTATTTATCATATTTTTATTAGTATTTAATTTTGTATATTTTTCTTTCACAATACAGGCACTGGAAAGTTACTCACAATAGAGCCTTTTGTTTACAAAGCACTGAAACATAATTCACAATAGAAATTTTTACTCCCAAAATATTTGCGATACCGATTTGTTGGGGATGGGAATTTAGGTTTGATCCCATGTATCATATTTCCATAACATTCGCGATAGGGGTGAATAATTATTCAAAGTCCAACTTTCTAAAGACTAACTAACTATAGTGTGTATAAACAAAAGAGTAATTATTTCTCTTTTAATTCCTTTTATGAGTCCTTCCAAATCTAAAGTACAACGTCGTACCCCTTTATAAACATATCGATAATAAATTGTAAAAATATCCCAGGGGGCTACCCACTAGTGCGCTGCGAAAGAAAAATGGTAGCAAATCTAGTGATTGGTACTCTTTAATGCGTTTGCGCATTTGTCTTTCGCATCTTTTTTTTCTTTTTGCAAATCATCACTATATATGTATTTTATTTAAATTTTCAAACAGAAACATGTAAAGCAGCCTAACTTTTCTTTTTTATCAAATATTTTGACATTTCATTACTGCGCCATCTTTAATTTTATCGCATTTAGCTTTCGTATCGAAATTGGATTCGCATCAGAGTAACCCCCCCCAGTTTCGATTGTAACATGTTCGTGACACTAGGATTGTCAGTTCTCAAAATTTTAATCAAATAGAATTGGAAAAACTGTCAAATTTGTAATACGTAGGTGCGTTTTATGATTTTCGACAGCAGTCGAGTTAGCTGATCGAACGAATTTTCATGGCGCACATTCGAATAATTACTATTGTGATTTAGGCTATTCACAGTAGTACAATTTCTTTCAGCTGACACTTAAAATAAAAAATTTTTGTTTACAGTTTAAAAAATTAAATTTAATTTAAAGGTGACAACGACGGAATTATAATTTTTTACAAACAATTTGCTTCTACGTTATTTTATCCCACTCAAGGCGAATTTACACCAGGTGGCCTTAGCTTGCTACGTAAGTAACAGCTGATTATTAACCATGTGTCGAAATGGTATACCGTTATGGTGGTTTTGGGGAATCTTGCATAAATTCTATAACTTTCACCTAGAATTTTGAAATTTGAAACGTTTCTAAATTATTACATTTCAAAACACACAAATTAAAATAAAACAACATAAAAAGTTTGTTTGAATTGTTTACTACAGTGTTTATTATTTTGACACAACGTTTAAGTATTTTACAGTGTTGTATCCGTTTTCAAAATAAGACCACTTAGGGCTAAAAAATCAGAGCAAGTTAAACTCTCTTTTTGGTTTAAAATGTGTTTAAATCAGCAAATCTATAAATCACTAAACACATAAACCCTCTTTAAACGCATAAAGTTGGACGTTTACACTACCAATACAGATCATATGAATTAGATAAGATTTATCGTAGTGCTGCCACATGTTATTTTTTGATAACATATATAACATGGGACACTGATTTATAGTTGTTGAGTTTAAACTACATATAAGTTCAAGTTTAGTTCAACTAAACCAGCGTTTAAACCATCAGTGATTTATTAGCCATTAGAATGAATTCGCATTGACCCCACTTTTTTATATGCTGAACTTTTATGCAAATCATTTTGTCAAATAAGAATTTTATTCCATAAGGAAAACGGACCTTTCCAATAGCAAAATGAGCAAAATTGATTAGGAATGTGGTATTTGGTATAAGAACACAATTAAATTTACAAATACATATTTACAATTAACAAGTTTTTCAAAGTTATTTGCACCGTCGAAAGCAAACTTACTTTCGTTGAAAAATTCGATGCACGACGAAATTTTCGACAGGGCTGTCAACTCATAATAAAAAATTTACATTCGATAATCGATAGCCAGCGTTTTCGAATGTAATTGATAATAGGGGCCATATTAAAAAAAATTTGCAAGATGTGTAAAAATAAATTTGAGCTAATACAGAATTTGGGAATTAAATATCCAAATTTAGGCCCTAAATTTGTAAAACGCATACGCAATGCCAAAAATAACATTGAAAACAAAAACAATTTCAAAAATGTGTCAAAATTTTGTTGTTGCTTTCTACAGAAATACATATTGCGTTTTAAAATTATCAACGCCACAAGATATGCAGCGTTAAAAATTTAAAAATTCGATATACATTTCTATAGAAAACAACAACAAAATTATGAAATATTTTCGATTTTGTTTTTGCTTTCAATATAATTTTTGACGTTGCGTTTGCGTTTTACAAATTTAGGGCCTTAAACTGGTTGTGATACAATTCTAGAAGAAAAAAATAATTTTTAAATACAATTCCCATTTTTCTCTTTAATCCTATCATTTAAAGTGACGAGATCTTAGTTGCCAGAAATATTGTTGTAAGTACATCAAGAGCTTCTACAAATACAATAGATGAGTTGAAAAACGTTTTGATCAGCGTAATTAAAAATAATGTAATTCAAAACATTCTCTCTAACCGCAGATAACTAAAATTCAAGCAAATATGTAATTTGTTTGCAAAAAATTAGAGTGGATACAATGAAGCCACCAGTTTAACAAGAAATTACTTAGCTTTTGCTTCTAAAATTAGCCAATATTTAGAACCACTAAAACTTTGTCACTGATTAAAAATGAGTACACTGCGGAGCTCCGCAAAACAACTACACCGTGCTTTTTATCTTGCCTTAGCTTTCTCACAAGATGTTTGTATTATTACTAAATAGTTGCTTGCACTTAATGTTATCATTTAAGCATTTTTTCAAGATAGTTTTAAAAACTTAGATGTATATAGTGCTCTAAAATAGTGTAGATCTGATATATTAAAAAAAATATGGAGTTAAAAAGAAAAATTTTCCATTTCAAAGGTTTTGGAATAGTATTTTAACTCTTTTGGCAACACCGTTTTCGTAAATTTCTATTCTTACTAAAGGCTAGATTAAATACTATCTCACAAGTCTTACGTTTTCCATAATACTTTGTGAGATAGAAATCTAATGAGTTTTGTTGCGACTGTCAAAAAATCTAATTTAACATGAAAGTTTGTGTTCACACCATCACACAAAGTATAAACACTCACACATGAAATAAAATGCAACCCTGATCCAATGAAAAGTATTATTGTTTAGAAATTTTTCAAAAAACGATGAAGTCGTATGGGATGTCAAACTTTTTTCATAATACTTGTCATTTTCGTGACACATTGCTTTCACACTATCACACTTTGTCATATTACTTAAGTCTTTGACATGTATTAATACAAAGTATAATAGTGTTATCTAGCCTGTAAGGGTACTTTACACTCTCACACAATTCTTACACAGAAAGAATTAATTACTTATTATGGCTTGAGTCAAGAAAATTGTGCATGATTCTATTCCAAGCAAACATTACTTGTTCTTAATAAATGTATGTGTAGTTTGGTTTAAGCAAAATGTTTCTTTATTTAAGAAAACGTAACTAAATTAGAAAAAAAGTAAGTTAAAATCAAGACATTATTTTTAGATTTTGGATTTTCTTGTTTTAAGAAACAAAATTGACTACTTTAGAAAATGGTCTACTGTTAGACCTGGGACAAATTATATCATATAATATTGGTTTAAGTCACAATTCAACAAATTTCTATCGATGTCAAATGTTGGACTTTCCATTTTTTTAACATTGAAAAACTATTAATCGTCAAATGTTTTTTATCAAAATAACTTACGCCCGATGAAGAAATATTCAACCCTATTATGAAAGGCGACGTCGACACAAGTCGACGACAGCTGAACAGTAATGGTATTTTCTGAGTCGTTATTGACAATAATCGAATACTATTGACAGTCAATTGATATTTTCTAAGGCGCTTTTAAGTCAACGTCGAGTAGAATTGTCCCTGTTTTAGTCGACAGGAAATTTTGCGGCGACTCAAATGAAAGTTAAAGAAATTTTAAATGAAATAAATGTAAACATTTATTTATTGAATGCGTTTAAAATCAAAAATGCAAATTAAAAAGAAGTTATGGGTAAATTAGTAAATTTAACGCGAAAATTCGGAAAAATTTGCTAAAATAGCGAAAATTCGCGAAAATTTTTAATTTAAGACGAACTCCTCAAAGAGCCAAAATTGCGAAAATTCGAAAAAATTGCAAAAATACCGAAATTCGCGAACATGTCAAAAATTCGCGAAAAATTCAAAATTGTGGACAAAATCTTCACTTTATTTAAAAAAGCTAAATCGGTTAAAAAAATATGTCAGAAAGTAGCATAAATAGCGTTAAAAAGTGAGCTATAATGATGAAGAACAAAAATAATAAATAAAATAATTGGAGATGGAATTTTTTTTGTCAAATTTTCGATAACTAGTCGACGTCGACACAACATGCTTATAAAATAGCAAATGAACATCGAAGTGATGTAGTCGTCGACTTGATGTGATAACAATATAAAATTAATGTCGACGTCGACGACGATTTGCATAATAGGGTTGATTGTTTACAACGTTATAAGTGATTATTTTTGGACCTTTAACGCCTGACACAGACATTAATAATTTTTAATTTTCACTTTGGACTTTTTATGAAAATCACACTTCACCTTACTTAAAATATTTTTTCATACAAATTTTAAGAAATTCAAAAAATTTTACATGAAATTTTTCACAACGCAAGCTGAAGTGCATAACAAAATAACCCTCTTAAATACATTTTCAAATTTATTTTTTTTTATTGCTGGAAAATCTTGGATAAAAAAGAAAAAATCTGGATTCTACCTTTCCAGCCTTCAAAAGTTGTATGCAATAATATTGGTTTTTTTTTTGTTTGATGTCGATGACATCCCTCCTACTTGGTGTCAAGGCCAATTAGTTGAAAAATATTCTCCCACTGTCAAATCCAAATTAAGTATAGGTTAGGTCAGTTATTGAAAACAAAACAAAATATTGTCATTTTGGAACAAGGTTTCCTTTTAAAAAAAAAGTATATCTTTTATTGCAGATTAAAGCAGTGTAACGTACCACAAAATCTTTTATTGCAATTTAAATAAGATCTTTTAAATATGCACCTTGCAATTTTGCAAGTCTAATACAAGTAGACTTTTAAAGCACCCACCATTTTTACAAAATTTTAAATTTAAAATAATAAATTCAAATCTCTTTATTTTTCAATTTATGAATTCGTTTGAAAAGTAAAATTTAGAAAAACCAAACCTTTAAAAAAACAAGTAAAAGTGCTATATTCGGCTGTGCCGAATCTTATATAATGTATAATAACCTGGCCCCCATCATATATGGGGTCTTCGGAAAATCCAATTCAACGGACAGACGGACATGGTTAAATCAACTTCGCTTTTCATAAGGACCCAGAATATATATACTTTATAGGGTGTAGGATCAATATTGTAGAAATTACAAACGGAATGACAAAGTTATACATACCCTTTTACCTTCGGTGAAGGGTATAAAAACCAAATCCCCGCTTTTTTTTCTGCAGATTTAGCTCAATTACATTAAAGATTAAACCATTTTTTTTTGGACGTCCATCTCTAAATGATAAATTATAAACATATGTATCTTCTCATAACATATAAAAAATTTATAGTTTATTTTTTGTATTTGTTTATCTAAAAAAAATCTAATTAATAAATATGAATATGTTTTAAAAACTTTCAAACAAGAAACAAAAAAGCAGGAAAAATTGACGGAATCAAAACTATTGCTTAGCAAACTAGATGGAGGCAAATAAGAGAACACATTCTAGTAGCTAAATGATATGAAACATAAAGTCCATGCTCCATTCTAACGTTTTTTCTTTCTTGCTTTTTCTTTTGTTTTACTTTACTGTTTTCACAATTTAATTAAATATACTTTTTTTTATTTATACTTAAATTCTGTAAAAAACCAAATTCATGGTATTGAAATTGAATTTCATTATGTAGAGTTGTAAAAGAGAGGACAAAAATAAAAAAAAATCAAACTTAAACTGAAACTTATTTTTTAATGAGACTTTCGCAACTGCTGCTTAAATTTGGCAACGATTTGAAGAATAGACGACCCTTGTCAATATGCTGATGACTGTGTTGCTGGTGTTGGCTGTTGTTACTGCAATTGATACTACTGTTATTGGCTTTAGGAACACCCGTATTATCGAATTCTCTGCCCATATCAACTGTATGCACCGAACGCCTCATAAGTACTTGATTCTGGGGTAGATTTTGTCCCACGGAAGGGGACAACGGTGATTGTGGCAATTCCATATCGAGCACAGTATGGTTATTATGGGCTGATGACGAGGCTGCTGATTCTGAATGTTGTTTAACTAATTGACGCATGCGTGTTGTGGGTGGTGGTTGTAGATTTAAATTTGTTCTGTGAGCAGCTGATGTATGACATTCTAACATAGGATCACAAGCTTCAACATCTACACTGCCCAGCAGTTTTGTATCCGAATATCTGCGCAAATCTTTGCCTAAATATTGTTCTAGCTTATCGGTGCAAGTGCCATCGCTGTCAGGTGGTGTTAATATGTTGGAATTATGGCCACCTCCATAGTCATGTTTCAAATAAGGACCAGTGTCGAGATCTAAGTCAACAGAATCATTGAGTATATCACGATTTTCTAGGAATATAGACGAGTTGGAATAACGTTTTGTATGAGGTTTGTAGACAAAACCTCCCAAGCCATTGGCCACAGCATGCGAAACGCCCGAACTAATGGAGGGAGCCTTATGATCGCCACTACCTTTAGAGTAATAGAGAAAAACATAAATTTAGTGAAAATATGTATTATATTCGGATATGCCGAATTTGAACTTAAGAAAACTTTTTGGTTCATTTTATGAAACGGGCATTTGCTTAAGCAATGTGCGAAACAGATCGCACTTTCCGTACGGAATAAAATATTTTTTGATTTTATTTTCGTTTTTCTAAATGGGTAAAATCATGTCAGATCGACCAAGAGTGGGACACGACCCCTTTCGATTTTAATGATTTTGGTGAGAAGGTTCCTTTTATCTTATAAGCAACATTGTATATGAACGAACAAATTTAAACTTTTTTTTTTTCAAAAGTTATGTCATATTCAAAATGTCATAATTTCGCCGAATCAGCCGAATGTGTTGAGTTTATTTCTTCAATATCTCGAAAACTACTTTACATTCGAAGATCATTTTAAAGAGCATACTTGGGGCTAAAAACCATATATTAAAAATGTAGGAGGTTGCTCTGCATATAATCGCGTACCTCAAAAACGGTTCAGTTTTTTGAAATTACTAAAAAAAAAAAACGAAATTCGGCAATAAATAATAAAGTGGGGTTGGTCATACATTTGACCCATCTAGGAGCATCCTACTGAACCGTTTTTGAGTAACGCGATTATATGCAGTGCAACCTCCTACATTTTCGAAATAACGGAATATCTTGAAAACAAGAGCTAACCTTAAAAAAAAAACGGTTAGCACCACTGGATTCAGCGTACCCCAATTAGGGTAAAATTCAATGGCTGGTCTGTTTTTTGCAACTAGCACAGTGTACTTATTGCTCGAAATTAGAATATTAAAATTCTATTTTAAGATTATTTTTTTAAAGGTTGCGAAAGAAAAAAAATCATATCTTAAACAAGAACAAAAACAACTACTTCAAAGTTTCAGGATTTTAAAAGAACAGACATTTTGAATATGACATAACTTTCGAAAAAAAAATTTTATGCCCCTATTGCGGTTCTCCACTCAACTCAGTTTGGTCGTGTTGGAGTCAACCCAACTTATGCACAACCAAACTCATTTTAGGTATTGTAATACCCAACTGTTTTTTTTTTTTTGATTTTGCTTAAACACTAAAAATTTTTGGCTAACTATCTAGAGTTATATTGCCAGGGTATCACACGATTTGTTGAAGCCTCATCCACAAGTCCTCGATCGACCTAGACCTTCGTATAGGAAGGCGAAGAGCTTCCAGAATAAGCTCCAGAGTATATCTTGTCTCCACAGTAAAACGTCTGTGTTATTTCCTTGGTACTCCACCAGTAAAACGTCTGAGTTATATATGGTTCAGTCACATGAGTTATTTCTTTGATTCTCCACCAGACAACACTTCAAAACATTCGAGGTTAAAAACGATTGCATATAGTTAATGCAGATACCGCAAAAACTGTAACTCGGTACAGTTATACGATGCCGAAACACTAACCAATGCGGGGTGACAACGCAAAACGCGTATTTAAAATACGCCTACGACTGTTTGGTAATAGATTAAAGAGAACGTGAACTTATTTCCTTTAATCTATTACCAAACAGTCGTAGGCGTATTTTAAATACGCCAAACACGATAAGGGTGAATGACAAAAAGCGCGAGCTGCTTCTCCACTCAGAGCAGTTTTACGAGAGCCAACTGTTTTTAGTTGAGTTTGCTATAAAGTTGCCAACTTAAAATATCGATTTGCCAACTTTAAATATAACGTTTGACAAGTGAAAATTTTATAAAATTAAATAATTTTTTAAACTAAAGTATTTTTAATTGTTGTGTTGAATAAAAAGTATTTATAATTGATATTAATGAAAAGGAAAACTCTTGTATGGACGCGCTCCGTACAAGAAGACAAATTCGTGATGATTCCAACCCCCTTGAACTTTCCAGTGCCACGTAAGAATTTCTAATAAGTAACGAAACTTTCTTGTGCCTGATGAGTTCTTCTTCTGGTTGGGGTAGCTGTTGGCCAATATGCTGGTTGGATTATTGGTTAAACTAAATTGTCACTTGATGATGGAATATTTTCAACACCAAATACTCGGCCGGACTTGCAATACAAGAGCTGCGAAACAGTATCCTCAAGGCTATTTAATGGAACTTCTTGTCATAGCCCTCCCCCTTTCGCTTGAGTGTTTCTTTTATTGTTGGCAAGTTTTTTTTTATACTTGCCTTGAAGTGCATCCAAACCTGTGCCAAGAATATTATAATTAGATTAAGAATATTATAAGTGTTTAAAAGAAGTTCTTGTCGTCGTCCCAAACTATTTAACTCCACTATAAACTCTTCCCATAACTACTTACATGAATTTTTCATCATATCAAACTTTGGTGTTTTCCGCGAACAATTTCTAAGTTTCTCTTGACAAGCCGCTCAAATTGAGCTTTCGTTTTTATTTTCCAACTAATAAAAGTTTTTTAAAAAAAACCGGAAAAAGTTATTTCAAACATTTATACGATTTCTCCATTTTGTTTTAGATTTTTTTACCGAATTTAAAAAAAATAAACTTTAACTGCCAATAACACAACTACTTTTTAGCAGTTGTGTGTATTTAACATTTTTGTCGACCAAACTTTTACAAAGTTGAAAACGGCAATACCACGAAACAAATAGATACACAACTGAATAGCCAACTGCCAGTTGAGTTAAGAATGGCAATGTGAGTTTATCAAAGACAACCAAACTGTTACAAAAGTGGAGAACCGCAATAGCGGCATTAAATGTTTTTTTCGTTCAAATATGTTCCTTATAAGATAAAAGGAACCTTCTCATCAAATTTCATTAAAATCGAAAAGGGTCGTGTCCCACTCTTGGTCGATTTGACATGGAATTACACAAATGCTTTTTTTTAAATTTTTTTTGTTAATTTTTGACAGTAGCTTAAGCCAGCTTATGTATATTGTAGTTGAGCCTTTATTGTTATTAATTTTGCTTTGTTCTTTTTAGTTTTCTTTTGTTTGTTGCCGGTATGTACATTTTGGCAATTTATGACAAAAAAGAGACATGACAATGCTTCATAAATCCATTACGAACATTTTGTTCTTTTAAAAGTATTTGTAAATTAAAAATTTGTAAATATTTATAAAATAAAGCGTTAAAGTGGTTTCATTCCGCAATTTTTTTTTTAAAAAAAGTTTTCTGAAGCACCAAAGTACAGAATAAATTCCGTTTCCGAACGGAATTAAACTCTGTGACATGGCTGACAAATATAGTTTATTGTTTTAAAATTCTTACTTCGGTTATTACTTTAAAACATGGATCTCATTTTAACATCAAATAGTTCTTATGTTTTTAAAACATTAATTTGTACTAGGGCTTCCAATCGGGAAATCCCGGGATTTTCGGGATCCCGATTTTTTTTATATTTTGTATTATTTTTACATTTTTTTTTAGTAATTTGTATAAATATTTGTTTGTTGGTGTATTTGTTGACACAAAAACTTTTTGATACGCCCTGTTGTTCAAAAATAAACAAAAACTATGCTACCTTCAAGGCGAATTCATCCCAGGTAATCTCGGTACTACAACAAGTACAACTCGTACAAAAACCACAAGCAATTTGTTTTTGTAAAATCATTGTACAATGTCAAAAACAGAAATAAAACAAAACAGAAACAAAGATAATAAACAAAATTTTGACATCCAATAGTGATTTTAGCTAATATCAGCAGGGCTTTTAAGACCACCTGTAATAAATTCGCCTTGGCTACTTTTTATTTGAGAACAATAATTACAATATGTACAATTTATATATAACAAAAAATTTTGTTCAAAATATATTGATTAAATAAGTTGAAAGGAATTTTTATTAAATTTTTAAAAATTATTAGTATTGTGGTTATTTTATTGAACTATTTATGGTTTTTAATCCAAATTTTTAATATTTTAAATTAGGCTTAAGTTCATTAAATTTAATTTTCATTAAATTATTTTTATGAAGAAAGGAATTTTACAACATGAAAATCAGTTAAAATTTACTGATAATTTTTCATTCTTGACTCAATCTGGGCTCGAACCCAGGTGTTTACGGACAGGTTACCCTGACATGTTTCGATTGCAACCACTCAATCTCCTCAGAGGGCTTGCCGTTTAACACTCGCAGCCATCGACGACTGCTGACGTCATTAGTCAAACATCAATCCTTAAACCAAATTGTATTCAACCTTTGGTAGATCGAAATTTGCTTTGAATGATTATCTATTTTAATTTATTTTTAACATGTTATTCCTTTACTTCTGTTTTTTCGTACTTTTGTCAAGAATTCTTCTTGAAGTTCAAAGTACATATTTTTTGTTTTTTCATTTTTTTGTCTTTCTTTTTCTTGTTGACCTTTTCAGCACAACTTGAAGGACAAATGCAAACATAGAGCTCGTGCCTTAGCTTTAACAATTATTAGTATTGTGGTTATTTTATTGAACTATTTATGGTTTTTAATCCAAATTTTTAATATTTTAAATTAGGCTTAAGTTCATTAAATTTAATTTTCATTAAATTATTTTTATGAAGAAAGGAATTTTACAACATGAAAATCAGTTAAAATTTACTGATAATTTTTCATTCTTGACTCAATCTGGGCTCGAACCCAGGTGTTTACGGACAGGTTACCCTGACATGTTTCTTCATAAAAATAATTTAATGAAAATTAAATTTAATGAACTTAAGCCTAATTTAAAATATTAAAAATTTTTAAAATTTTATTAAAATTTTTCAAAAATCCCGTGAATCACGGGATTCAAAATATCCTGAAAATCCCGGAATCCCGAAATCAGGATCCCGAAATATTTTCTTCAATCCCGACTCCCGGGATTCAAAAAAAACCAATTTCGATTGGAAGCCCTAATTTGTACCAAGTTCAACTACCCTGAATATTTTCGTGTTTATCTTTTTCAAACTTTTTTTCCGGAAGATATTTGTATGCACAAGGAGAAATTATCAAACGAAATAGTCCAGTAATATAGGAGATATGTGTGCCAAATTGCAGTCCCTACAATTGCTTCAGTTAAAACCCTTATACATATTTAAAAGAGGCTTGTAAAAACCATACACGCTTTATGCATAGCAAAGTATAAAGAAATTTTGGCAATAACAAATATTTAGACAACTGAATAGTCTTAGAATCTGATAAGGTCCTCTAAATCCATATATCGATTTTAAATAAACTCAAAAACAATTCTCTTACCACTAAAACTACTTAATTGTAAAGCATGCTCGCGACCCGTGTCAGTTGATAGACCATCAGTACTTAGGTCCTGTCGCGAGCCAACACATAAATCATTTACCGACACACGACTGGAATCTTCAGAATGTTCCAGCACATTGTGTATGGAGTCATGGAAGGGTGTCATACTGCCCGAACCTTGTGGACAAGGACGGAAAGAAGAGATCTGTGAAACAACATCGTCCAGAGCATAATCTCGATCATAATTATGCTGAGATTGTGTACACTCTATATTGGCTGCCACAGCCACTTGGCCCAATTGTGAATGATGATGTTGGTGGTGATGATGTTGATGATGCTGTTGCTGTTGCTGCTGCTGTAAAGCCGTATGATTATTGTGATGGTGTTTTCCACCCAATACTCGTGACGGTAAACCACCCACCGATGTCTGTGATATCATAGAATCAACGTCAAGATCTGCATGTTGCAACATATGATGCGGTGATGTTGGCAAATTGTCACTGCCATCGGCAACATCTTCCACTTCATTTACCTCTACGGTAGAAGCGTAATTATAACTAGTTGCAGGTCTTGGATTTGCCACATTAACATCAATATTAATATTGACACTATGGGGTGTTGAGTTTGCAATGTGTGACTGATTTGAACAGCCATTATTGCGGCCGATGTTACGTTGTTGTGCTAATGGGGAGGGTGGTGAATTGGGATGAATCTTTTCGGGAGCATTTTGTATAAGCAATATTCTGTAAATAATGAAAACAGCAAACAATCAGAACCAGTCATTATTATCGTGCAATGTCATTCATTAATCTTATTGTTTCATTTGTCTTACTCACATGATGTGTTTTGATAACTTTTTTTTCACTTCATGTATCTCTTACCTATTTCTAGCTTTCCAACGATGACATAAATGCAAATAAGCTTTGCATTGTATGTACATAAATACAATGCCACCCGTTAGGCCAACAGCTACCACCGCTAGTTTTGTCCAAAATGGCCATTCTGATAATGCAATGAAAAATTTAAAAACAAATTAGAACAAAAGTTGTTTAATTGCAAACATAAATGAAAAATCAAATGCACACAAAATAAAATAATTTCAATATATTTGGCATTTAAGGTAAGTTAGCGAAGCCGTGGAGTTATACATATGTATTTATAAATATACTAATGTCGCATATGGGCATTTCCCCAGAATAGTCTACCAGGATGAAAAAATAAAATGTTGATTATCATCGTCTTTTATTGTTTATTATTAGAAAAAAGTCAATGTTCTTAAAAAAGAATGGTTTCCTAGCATATCTGAGCTGTTTTACTTGAGGAAATTAGGCTGGAAACTGGAAAATGTTATAATTTGCTGTATTTTCTACTTCTAAAGACATTTTTATATACATACTTATTTTACATGCAAACAATATGTTATGTTTACACTCTTTCTTCATAACACTATGGAACATTTTTGAGATTATTGTCTGGGGGGTGAGAAATTCCAAGTCAGGGTGATGGTACTAGGTCAGTATAGTAAAACCCTCAAAGGGTTTGGCGTTCGTATGTGTCAGTTTTTTTATGACATTTTAAATTTTTTCCTTATCTTGATGTTTTTTCGCTTAGTTGTAACATTTTGGCAAAAACGTAGTTTAACATAACTCGAGAACCACTTGTCCGATTTTGCTAAAACAAACTCAAAAAAATTTAGTTCATATAACGGATGGCGGTAAAAATAAATTTGTGGAGAAAAAAAAAATATTTTTTTGCCTAAAAATTAAAATTTTTTTTTTTTTTAATTCATAAAAAATCCAAAACGGAAAAAAGGATCAAGTGTTATTAATTTCATGTAAAGTCACATAACCTATAAACAAAATGCGACATAGATCATAGAAATCGATTAACGCGTTCTGCTTTTATTTACAATTAAGTGAAGGTATCCCATTTTGACAAGAATATTTATATTTGTTTTTATTCAAAAAAAGTGTCATTTATCGCCCTTTTAATAAATTTTCCCCAATAACTCCAGACTTCTGGCCATAAACTACTAAAAAATTAAGTAAACATTTTTATAATTTTTTATTTTTATTTTATTTATTTATTTATTTTTATTTATTTTAATAAATATTGCCTAGACTTTTTCGATGGTGGTTGTTCGGGACTAGTGGCATCGCATTCATCGCTATCATCAGTTTCTGAACCACACATAATGTCAATGTGTGACTCCACTGTTGGCCCTTCTGCATCTCCTGAAAATTCTTTATCATCAAGATCATCCTTGTCTTGCCACACAAGCTTACTCCACCAGCAAATTTCCGCAATTATTGCACTCATCGACTTTTTGCCTCTATATCTGTAAGTTTTTGTTTTATTAAAATGAGTTTGAAAAAATAAAAAATCAGTATTACCTCATTTCAAATGGCATAGCAACTTGATGATAGCGTTCACCTTGTTCATCAGATTCGGTAGCCAATTGTTTGCTGAAGTAGTCCAGATGATGATGTAAATAATGGATTTTCAAGGACATGTGGACACCAATTTCCGAGAATGCTCTTAACATCCTTGCGACAGAAACATCGTAGTTGTTAGAACGATGCTTTCCCAAGAAGCCTTCTATTACTTCTTTGATTGCCTGCCATGCATTCAATTCAGCGTCAATCAAAATATTGTTGAATGCGTCACTTTTAATCAGCTTTCGTATATCTGGACCATTTAGTACGCCTGATTGGAAAAAATTAATTTGTTAAAATGGAAAATCATGGGAAATGAATGTGATATTATAACTTACCTTCTTTAATTTTACTTTCGCTGAGTCTCGGGTAAATTAGTTTCAAACACAAGAAAACTTCATCTCTTTTGGCGACAGTTTTGATAAAATTCTTAACAATTCCAAGTTTAATATGCAGTGGAGGCAGCAATATCTTCTCCTTCGGCACTAGAGGCTCACGAATAATATTGGCCGTTTGTAACCTGCTGTGCTCTCTGAGTTTCCATCCGTGGCATGCATATTGGTCACCGGAAAATCGTGTGCCCCAATCGCACAAAAAGCACATATATTTTATATAGCCGCTTTGAAGACCGCAAAGCATTGCTACAACATTGCTACGCAGCATATGCGCCACATATGTTTGGCGTAGTTAACCATTTTTAAAATATTTTCCAGTGCATCATATGTTTATTTCGTTTCTGTACTATAGGCGATTGGAACTGAAGGTTTTTTATTGGTCTTATGCAGTAAAACCGCCTTCAAGCTGAGTTTTGAACTGTCAATAAATAATCTCCAGTCATCTGCTTCATATTTTGTTTCCATTGCGTCCATCAATTTTCCTACATCCGTAGAAGAGAAAATATCTGGGCTAGAAGCTTTTGGCACAGGAATGTGGTCCGAATGAGGCAATGGTGTTGCGGCACTTGCAACACAAACGTAATTATACGATTTTCTTATCCTTTTTGCGGCTCCTTTATTCGCACATGCATAGCAATTCAATGGATTGTGACCTTCGCCAGGATTAGTCCAAGTCATTTGGATACCGAATGTCATACTTTCACGTCTTCTATTTTTCCAATCCATTAGACGGTTGTAACAGCTTTTACACACTATATTTGGTACCCAATTTTCGTTCACTATAACATTTTGGTTGAAGTACATCTCGTATGTTTGAACAAAATCAGTTCTCTTCTCTTTTGTTCACTTTTAAAAAAACTGGAGAAAAATCACTTTTACTGTTCGCGTTCGTCGGCACTTGTTAATGACAAAAATCGATAAATGAACACCTATAAATACTACGTATTTTTCAATATTTTACTGACAGGTACACAGAAAAAATTATTGCCGAATTATTTTCAAACAAACGCTTGTTTGAAATTTTTTTTGATTTCTACAAATTTTTTTACTGATTCAATCAATATTTTTGTTTGATTTTTATTTAACCAACAAAAATGTGGACAACTCTTCAAAAATTTAATAAGCGCGCTTTTGGTTTGAAGTTTTCATAATTTTGTATGAAATATTTAACGCTCTTTAATGTTGTCGTCTTTTTGCATTTTTTTTATTGATTGTAAGCAACACTTCTTTATGTGAAATATAAGAACTACAACAAAAAACACATGCAGTCTATTTTTGGACGCTTTAAAAAAGTACAGCAATAAGAAAAATGATAAAATAGCGTGACGAGGTTTGTAGTAAAAAAACAACAAAAACAATAGCAGGTAAAAAAAACGTTTCATTTTTTTAAACAACAGAAAAAACACATTATAAGAAACAAAATAAATTTTTGGTTGGTTTCAAAGTTGGTAAAAAAAAACAAAATCCCGTATTCAATTTTTTCAAATAGTTTGTTTAAATACATCAAATACAAAAATAGAATGATGGCGGAAAACATATCGAGTCGGTCTGCCGCCGTTTTTAGTTACATTACTTCTTCATTAGCCAAGGAAAGGATAAAGCAACAGTGAGTGATGAAGAAAAACACTGTGAGTATAAATATGAATTCGTTCAAAAATTATTCCAACAAAAAAATGTGTCTCAAAGCCGGCCGCTCTGCTCTGCTTCATCTTCGCCAACAGTGCTTGCTTGTGTGCGCGTCATTGCTTGTGCCAAAACTTTTTTGTTTGATTTATATGAATTTCAGTAAACTTTTTGTTTGATTCTGTAAAATTATTTGTTTGAAAAAATCGGCGTTTTTTTCAATAAACAAACTGCAAATAAATTGTTTGAATATGCGAATTTGTTTGTAGGACCGATTTTAGACAAAAAATTGTTTGATTCTACAAATTTTTTGTTTGAATTGGAAAAATAATTTTTTCTGTGTACGTTCCAAAATACAATTTTGAAACAGATCACATTGATCTAACTGTTTGTATTCAATCTTCTACAGGCCAATTTAAACCAAAACCAAAGCGTTATATCACCGGAATACAATTATTTTTACGATAATTTACACCAATCAAACTCCAAAAAAAAAACTTAAAATAAACATTTTTTCTATAACTTTTTTTATTATTGTTAATTTTGATCATATGTTGTAAATATTATTGGCCGTTATCTTAAATAAATCACGTTTTAAGCTGACAGATGGCATAAATGAAATTAAAATAATTTATTTTTATTTAAACGCAAGCTCCTCTATCTGATAGTTTTCGTACATACGCATTGAATATTTTTAGAAGCAAAACCCTCTATCCATCTCCAATAATGCAAAATTCTTAGAACCAATTATTTGTGAGATTCAGTAGTTGCTTTAAAAAAATATTGTAAAATACCGAATTTTAATAACTCAAATAATGCGCGAAAAAATAGTTTTTTGGCTCTCCTGAAAAGTTGTGTATTTTTAGATAGAGGGTTTTGAATATAGGCCCTCGATATTATTTGTACATCAAAAGGAAATGCCCATATATTTTATATATGTATTTTTAATATTAGTATGTATATGAACAATTAAAAAAACAATTGAATGCAGTTTTTTTTAACAAAAGTTATACAGCCATGTTCTTGAAATCGAATTCGAGTGGAATTGAAATGGAACAAATTTTAAAACTGAAATTTTCAATATTGAAATTACGCACACTTTTAAGTCAATCCATTTTAAGTACAGTGGAAAGCGCATGCTGTTAAAAAACTCGCTTAATTGCAATAAATATTTTTCTGTATTAGTTTGAACGAATTTGAAGCACTTTTTTCGCTTAAAAGAAAATCAGCTTTAGCAAAAAACGTTCAGTTGCAACAAACACCGCATAAGATAAAAAAAAAATTATTTATTTTGCAGCGTTGAATTAGCTTGCATATCAATGATAAAATGCTACGTGTATTGCGTTTGCGACTTTGATTCTCGAACAGCTGAATTTGAAAATAATTATTAAGAATCGTCAAACACGGAGAATTTTAAAACAATTTTACGAAATAATCAAACACCTTTTTATTAATTTTCACGAACAATAATTCTGTATATCAGCCGTTACCTAAAGTTGCTTACCGCTCACTGTCTGTTGCAAACTAAAAAGCGTATGTATAGTAGACTGGTCGCAGTTATTTTTTTTTTTAATTTAATTGTTTGCGCTTCTTAAAATATGAGGTTTGGTGTAAGAAATCATGTCCTAATTTTTCAGCTCAATCCGACGTTGTCTAGTCGTGCCAAGTGGGGCCCAAAGTTCACCATATTATAAAAACGCATCTATTCAATCAGATACTAGTGGAAAAGCCGTTCCCAAAAACCGAAAATCAAAAATCTGGCTTCGTTACGATCTTCCGCAGAGAAAGTACTTTAAGTGTGCCAAATTTCAGCTTCATATGTCATCAGATGGCTTCAGAAAGTATAGGACATGTAACAAACATCCGGACAAACTTAGAAATTATATATCTAATAGCAGATTCGTAATCTTCGACCCCAAAAACACCCCGGTAACGAGCCATAAAAGCATTCAGGCTTATAAAAATCCACTTGTTTCAATCAAATCCAAAAATCCTATTGAGTACCTATAGTATTTCAAAAATGTATTTTATGTTCTTATTGAACAAATCTTTGACAAAAATTTGTATCAACTTTTTTCTTTTTAAATCAAACGTTAAAAAATTTTAAGAAAGGGGGTTTTTCAGTTTTGGGTGAAAAACTTAGAAATAAACAAAAAGCTGAAAAATAAAGAATTGATTTACATATATAAATCATATCATGGAAGTAGAAAAAGTTGTTATTGTATTATCCTTTTTTTAAATTATATATATTTTTACAATTTGCGTAAGTGTCACAATATTACATTGAAAATGATGTAGTGGAAGATAATCCAACGACATCAAAAAATTTCGAACTTGGTCCAATTGAAAAATACTTAAAGAGAGACATCGGTTGCTTTATGGAAGAAACTGTATGCAAAAGTTTAGCTGAAGATGGCAGGTCTACAAACGCCAAACTAATATCGAATTATTATGGACTTAATTGTTTTTCAATGCCTTTAAAGGCCAGTTTACACGGTAATACAATGTATTACGACTTTGTAGAATCAAAATATTATGGAATTCTCTCTTTGTTTAAAAGAAAAAAATAAAAATCTTTTGTAAGTATAATTCATGTTTACACGGATGGTAAAAGTAAAATCCAAAATAATAACAAAAAATCAGATGATTGCAGTTTTAAATATTTACAAAAACAACATGAAAATTTCCCGAGTTGATTTTAGTTGTTTTTGTAATCGTATAAAAATGCTATCACCTTCAATATACTCTGTTAAAATACACCTCTGGTGTGATGAGAATACATAAGTTTCTAAAATGGTTTAGAAAAAAATCATTTACCGACCGCTTGTCAGATTTTGTATCCGTATTCTCTCTTACTCAATACATTTTCCTTTTACATGATAAGATTTTTCTCATTCTACATAATCTTTCGACATGTCGTAATACATTGTATTACCGTGTAAACTGGCCTTAAGTAATACAACCATATGGAGTTAAGATGAAAAATTTTACATTTAAAAAAGAAGAAGAAGAAGATTTCAGTAAAAATAAAGAAGAAAATGGAAGATTTTCTATAGTTGTAGATGAATGGACGAATGTAACTTATTAAAAATACTTTATTTTTTGTTAAAATAATTTTTTTTAATTCGTTATTCTCATCGATTAATCGATTAATTTTATAGATTTAATCGTTTGATCGAACGAACAAAAACAATTATTTGAATTATTCGAACAAAGTTGAAATGCGAATAATTGACAGCTCTAATCCCTACCCATAATGCACATTTTTGGCACAAAGAATGCTTCTCACAAGAAATACAAAAATTAGTGGACTCGAAATAAAACTGAACTAACAACTAACTGGAATTATATTAAACTTTATATAAAATAAACCAGAACAAAACTGGAACTGTACTAGAAAACAACTAGAATTGAATAAGAATTAAACTAGAATAAAACTTAAACTGAACTGAAATGGAACCAAAAACATAGAAAATAGAACAGTATTAAAACTGAACCAGAACTAAACTTAAATAAAAATGAATTAGAACATAAAAAGAACTAAACAAGAGCTTAAATATAGCTGAATTAAAACTGACATAGAAGGTAACAAGATCTGAAATAAATTAGAACTGAACCAGAAAATATCTTAACTACAGCTGAACTAGAACTATACTTGAACTGAAATACAATATTTACAATAATTCAAAATCGGCTTGGTAATTGCAGTGTTTAAGAACTACATTACCTAACCATTTTTTTTACTATAAATAAAACTAGTATTCTAAACAATAAAAGTAGCGGCGTTAGAAGCAGTTGCCTTATTTTTAAGCATTACCGTTTTTTAAACCGCTGATACAGGTAAAATATAGAACCAGATAATGGGGTAGGAGCAATAAAAATAAAAAAAATTAGGTAGCAATTAAAAAAACTTAATAGTTTTCTATTGGTTTGATTGAGGGTTTCATTTTATAACTACTGCTACATTTGGAGTTTTTTTATGACTAGAAAATTTTGAATAAGTCCGAACAATAACTTTAAAGTTATATGAACTCATATATATATATATTAATATATATTTTATAAACAGAATGCAGTAAAATGTTTTGAACGTAATATTTGATATTAAAATTTTGTTTTAAAATTCTGTAAATTTGACTATTTCTAACGCACTTTTAAAAATTATTTTAAAAAATAACGTCAATATTCATACACGGAAAGAAATTTATTTTCTAAAGTAATCAATTTCGTTTATTAAAACAAGAAAATCCAAAATCTAAGAAAAATTTCTTGATTTTAACTTATTTTGTTCGTATTTAATAAAATTTTCTCAAATAAAGAAACGGCGGTATGAACTAAGTCCCCAATGAACTAACTCCCCAAACCCAAAATGAACTAAGTCCCCAAACGACTGTATGTGAACAAACAAAAACGATATTTGGAGACTTCGTTCACGTTTTTGGGGACATCGTTCATTTTATTTTTTGGGGAGTTAGTACATATGAACGAAGTCCTCAAAAAATAAAATGAACTAAACCCCTAAATTATTTTTTGGGGACTTAGTTCACTTTCATTAGAGGACTTTTTTCACCCTTGCGGCTTCGCTAACTAAAGCTTCTCTGAACAGCCGGCCTTCGGCCGGGCGCAAGGATGCAGAGAAGCTTTAGTTAGCGAAGCCGGTCTTTGTTATACCATAGAGGAGAAAATGCTTGCGCACGGCCGAAGGCCGGCTGTACAGAGAAGCTTTAGTTAGCGAAGCCGGTCTTTGTTATACCATAGAGGAGAAAATCCTTGCGCCCGGCCGAAGGCCTGCTATACAGAGAAGCTTTAGTTAGCGAAGCCAGTCTTTGTTATACCATGGAGGCCCAAAACAATTTCTATATTTTTTTAATTTGGGAACTTAGTTCACTTTCATTAGAGGACTTTTTCACTCTTGTGGAAATTTGGTGAAATCGGGGTCTTTTTCATTCCTGTTTAGGGACTTGGTTCACCTGTTTGGGGGCTTAGTTCATATTGGCTTTTTCAGGTCCGACGTCCCTTAGTTCATTTTGGGTTTGGGGAGTTAGTTCATTGGGGACTTAGTTCATACCGCAATTTACATTTATTTAGAATAAGCAATTTTTATCTTGGAAGAGAATCATGCAAAATTTTTTTGGTTGAAGCTATATTTAGTAAATAATTCTTTCCGTGTAAAAAATTGATTTGGAAAAGAAAAAACATGTTATTTGCAGTTAATTATTAATTTTCTTATTATTGTTATCAAAAAAAAAAAAAAAAAAAAAAAAATAGCCAAAACAACGTCGTCAAAGTTTCAAAGCATTTCACAGATTATTGTTCCTTTGGCAACAATTTAATTTTTTTTTTTTTGTAATCTTGTCATTTATACAATGTATTTAAGAAATTTTTTGCAATGTTTTAAAGTTTTAGCAAAATAACTTTTGAAAATAAAAAAATGTGGTGTTTGCAAATATTTTCAGCCGCCGAGTCAATGAAAGATGATAACATTAACATCGCTGCAGGTCCTTTCAAGAAAAGTAATATCTGGCGATATCAATCGAAAGACTGGGAACTGAAGTACAAATGGCTTAACCAAGACATGGAGTCAAAGCGCTTTTTTGCAGTGTTTGTAAACAGCTTCTAGTGAACTAAACGCTCATCTTCAGCGACATGGAAAACCTCATTAATAATATAAAAAAGACTTCTGAAAATGAAAAAATGAAACTGACATAAAAAAAGATGTGCGACTTTTTTCTGCGACTTTGTTTTTATACAACGACCTTTTGTTCGACTTTTTAAAAATTCCTAACGGTAACCCTGGTGTGATTACTTCTGCTGCTTCCGAAATGTTATTTAATAACAGCTTCAATGTTATTAACATACTTCTTCAATGTTATTCTAAAACTGCTTCACTGTTATTTAAAAAATACCTAAATGTTCTTCTTCTTCTGCTACATCAAATACTAGGTTATCTGCTTATTCTATAATAGGCTTTTTACACTGATCAACATCTAACATCTTCCATCAAAGATGTTAGATGCTCACATCTAACATCTACCATCAAACAAAGAAGTCACCATTTAAAAAAAAAGGTTTTTAAAATAAAAAATGTTTTTTGCCACAAAAGTGCCAATATTTAAAAGAAAACACAAAAATGTATTTGAAGTTCAATTTGTTTAAAAATATAAAAAATATGTACTTAACAAAAAAACATTGCAATAAAAGAGAAAACTTGACAAATGGTAACGCTGCTTTCAAAACAAACTTCTTTTTGTCAGTGATGCCACAATAATAATATAACTTATTGCCACTTAAATAATCGAAAGATGTAGAATGGAATAAAATAAGATAGGAACATCTTTTAAAGATGTTGGTTTTTAGCCCTATGTATTTATTATGGAAAGATGTTAACATCTTCGCAAATTGATGGTAGATGTTGATCAGTGTAAAAAGGTTATAACTACTAATGTAGGTGAAAGTAAAAATTTGAAAAATAAAATTACTTTTACTGCTACTAAAATTTAAAGGTAGCGAGAGTGTAAAAAATTTTTTTCTACGCTGCTCCCATTATTTTCATTTTGTGCTACTACTACAAATACCGCTACCAAAATGGCACGGTAGTAATAGTAAATGAACGACTACAAGTTTTTTTACTACATCTACATACTTAGAGTCTAGTTTTTTAAACACTGGGTAATTGAAGCTAAAGTGGAACTAAAATGTATGTAAATAAAATTTTAATTTAAAATAATTACTAAAGTCGGTTCTTTAAGAAAATTTCCTCGAATTTTATTTAAATTTATACATGATTGACTTTTTAATTATGCAAAACGGAACAAAACATAAAATCACAGTTATGTACATATTAAGGCTCAGTTAGCTGGGAGTAACAGTAACGTTGAAAATCAGCTGATTCATTTTGTTGTATGTAAAGCAATTAGAACGATTACAGTTAGCAGTAAGATGTTACGTCTCAATCTGTAAGAAAAATATTGGTCTTACTTTTTTACGGTTAGGTTACTGTTAATATTGCTCCCGTCTAACTGAGCCTCAAAGGTCTTCTTAGTTGCAAAAAATGTAATGTTATGGATGTTTATGAACATTTTTAATGAAAATTTAAATTTTACACGTTTAATAGGGAGACTTTTTTAATTAAGCTTTGAAACCTTAAAAATATTTGGTTGTACTGAATTTTATTATTTATCTGTAATAATTTAATTACTATATTACGATTGTAATCAATAATAAACCGTATAGAAATAACCCAGCGAACAACTTCGTTTCTTCAAAAGAAATTAAACCATTTCTACTTATCATAATGATACTTTTATCAAGTTTTCTTAAAAAAAATATAAGTAAGAAATTTTAAATCAAAAATTGTATGTATGTATTTTTTTTATTTGTTTTTTTACCTATACTTATCCCGCGAAGCTCTACGCTAATCTGCAGGAGAACAGACTCTCTGGCGGAATTGAACCTACAATCCCGGCACTAATAGACTAGCTCACTACCAGCTAACCTACTGGAGCACTCCAAGTAAAATGCAGAAAAGCGAAAGAATAGTTAGCTAATTTTATGAGTTAAGCGGCCCATACACATGCAATATTATTGTATATGATATTCGCCATATTTTTTCCATTTTGTCCCAAATTATTCAATAAGTCGCACTATGGTTTCATTCATTCAATAAAAAGGTGAACATAGCCTATAGGAATATTATAAACAGTATTGTACAATTTATCCAACACACTTCACCCTCTTTTCGTTGTACAATAAAAATCAAGTTTTTTGATTTCTGCCAATATATTGTACCATCTTCGAATATCACATACACACAATATCACATATGTATGTATGCATGCATAATTTTTTACAGGAGAAGCAAAAAACTTTACAAAATCAATAACAACAAGGTGTAATTGGCGTTTAAATTTCGTTAATAAAATCGCCATTTTTGATCGTAGGATTCTAAAATTTTGCTTGAATATGTATTTTGATAAAACGAACCATAATCGATAAAAAACTCCATTTCGAAATTTTGTGTAGTTACGTCCGTTTGCATTTAATATGACGATATGTATGTATGTATATTTCCAAATAACTCACACAAATTCTACTTCTAAATATTTAACACTGTTTGCTGGGTTATTACCAATTCTTTTGGTTCACCATTTGTTCTTATTTCTTTAATTTATTTTTGGTCATACCTATGTGTCCATGTTGTACATCTTCTGCAGCCCGTTCAATTAGTACACAAAGAGACCAAATGACACACAAAGCGGCAGCACAATGAAACAATACCGAACAGCACAATCGCCTTCTTTCAATACCAGATATATCAAGGCTGCGCCACTGTAATAAAACAAACAAGAAAACAAATATATAACGCAGTATATAAAATAAATATATTGATAGACATATAAATACACATGTATCTGTGTAAGATAATGTATATTAAACAAAAAGTTCTATACATATACATATTTAACAGAATTGAGGTTAAAATTACAATGATTCCTTACTAAACACTTGCAGTATAAATATTTGTCGTACAACACTGACCGACAATGATTTTTGTGTGTCAGAATTTTTTGAAAACGACAGTAGACGTTTAAAGGCTTAACCCAGTATTTATGGTAAAATTATTGGAAAGACTTATTAATTAACGAATGCATGAATGGTTGTAGAAGATTTTAATGAAAGGCGATCAATATTTGTTGCTATTTAAAAATGAGGTAAAGAATCACACTTTCGGGTAATTGGTTAAGCCTTTATATTTCTGTGTTACATTTTAAGAATAAAAATTGTATAGATACATATGTATGTATGTATGTATACAAAATATTTTGTACTTGTAAAATGTTTAATAGAATACAATATTTGATTTATTTACTTTTAGTAAATCAAAGAATACTTTCTAGCAATTTTAAAATTACATTTACAAACCAAATTCCATTTTATACCCATTCCGAAGGTAAAAGGGTATGCATATATAACTTTGTCATTCGTTTGCAACTCCCACAATATTGGGGTCCTAGACCGTATATAGTATTTATATTCTGGATCCTTATGAGAAGAGAAGTTGCTAGCCGTCTGTCCGTGAGTATGTGGAAATGGGTTTTTCGAAGACCCAAGAAATTATGGGGATAAGATTGTTATAAGGGGTGTCATAGAAACCAATCTTATCGGTTTTCGATTTGAAACCGACAAAAAAAAATACGTTGGTGTCATGAAATCCAATGTTGTCGGTTTTTTGTTCGAACTAAAATTAGTGACGGTTTTAGGTGTCACAGAAACCAATGTTATCGGGTTTTTTGAAAATGAACCAAGCAGCTTACAGGTCTTGTTTTTTTTTATTGGATATAAATAAAGTTGTTAAAAGCTCAATTTTTTATTTTATTTTTTCCACAGGTAGAAGTTAATAAAATTGATTAATTTGGAAAAAAGTATTTTTTTAGATGTTTCCCGTAGTCTCCGGCAGCGGGCTGCTGCAAAATCGCAAGTCTTCTTTTCACTTTTTCTGCAAACAGCAAATATGCAATAACAGCAGTGTTCATTCTATTTATTTATAATGTTTATCAACAAATTTGTTTATATTTTTAATAAATTTGCTTTATATCTACATATTTTTACAAAACCATAAAATTACACAAATGTAAACAACAAACGCAATGCAAGTAATACAACGATGGGATTTATTTTATATGTTTACTGTATTACCACTTCTTATTTTCTTGTCTATAATTTTTCTTTAACTAAAAACACAGGTTTTTTAACAATACTTTAGCTCAAAAATCATAATTTACAACATTTTCAAACAAAAATTGCATTTAAAGTTGTAAACGCATGAGCAAAAACATTAAACAGCTGATTCGAATATCGGTTTTATTTGTATTCGAAAATAACAAATCCGACTTGTTTTCATTTGTAACACTTTTTTCCAATAGCATTCTCCAGTAAAATGGGAATTTGAATCAAGTGAATATTAGTAAAATATTTTGAAACTTGAATATCATTTAAATAAACGAGTTCAAACGTTTATTAAGTTTATTTACAGTTAAATTTTAAGCACATGAAATTTTATTTTTGATGGCTTAATGGAAAGTGGAATCGTATTAAATTTTGATTTTACTCAATTTTTCTATCTCTGAAGTCTTGAACCATTAAAAAATTGACTTCATTGTCATACGTCCCTAAATGTATAATAACGGTTATCGATGCACAAACATAAGGCAAACTGTGCATCAATAATTTTGTTAATGAATTGTTGACATTTTTTACCGACAGTGTTAAAATCGTATCACTGCAATGTGTTTTTATGTTTTGCAGCACACCCATATGTTTCAAATTTAAAACGTAAGCTTGACCATAAATATCGTATTTTAGTGAAGTGTAAGTTTTAGAAACAGCAGATGTATTTTTATTACAAATACGAAATTCTACTAGAATCTTTTTAACTCTTCGGATAAGACCCCATAAATTATATATATTCTGGCTGCTTGAGTAATTCTAAGAGCCAGTTTTTGACATAAAGATCAGCGATTAAATTAGAACTAATCTTTGAAATTCGTTTTTGGGTAGTCGATTATTGCATTTTGTTTCCAAGTTTAAACGCCCAAAGTTGGCGGTTTAAACTTGCGACAGAACTTGCAAAAGTACGAACAGCTTATAAAAGGAAATATTTTTTTTTTTATTAAAAGTTTTATTAAATATTCCACCCTCAAGCTTAAATAATTAAAAGTAATTATAATATAAAGGTCAAATAAGAATATACAATATCTATGTTAAGGAACCATTGATTGTAATGTTCCTCATGAACAGCGGTTGATTTATTTTTGTTAATTTTATTTGTTAATGGTTTTCTGTGAATGACTGTTTTTGACATTTGTTTTGTAAACCGCTTTCTTGTCCTCTTCTTTGATCTTGTTATTTACTTGTCAATTATAAGAGCGCGAACGCGCATAATTATTTATCTTTTGTCGAAGAAGGAGGTACAAAACTGCGGTAAGTGTTTTAAATCAATTTTATGTATGTACTTCTTTTAAATTTTTTGTGTTTTATAGAAATAAACGTTATTACAAACATATGTATGTAAATCGTGTTTGTATTTGTTCTACCGCAAACCTCCTGTCTTCAATTGCGGCCAGCGACATTTTTATTTCGCACATTTATTGCGAGCCAAGTGTGTGCCCGTTTTTATGTTCTTTATTTGTGTGTGTACTGTAATATAAATCAGCCTGCAGCCACTGTGTAAAGCAAGGTTAGATTTTTTTTTTGCAATTTTAAATTAAAAAAAAAAAAAAATATGGTACCACCTGTACGCCGGAGCCCACCCAACCTAAGAAGCACAGCTAGTGCCGATACTGTTACATCTGACCTGCCTGATCATGAAATAAATGCAACAAGTGAACACAGTGGAAATACAGCGCACACAACAACAACCACAAATCAACAAGTGATGCAGCCAGCATCAAACACAAATATAAGTGCTATTGCCGCCAGCACAGAAACCTTGAGGATAAAAAGAAGACGCCTGGTAAACAACTCATCACTGAGAATGTCTCCAAGACATCAGACGCCGCTTATAAGCCAGCTTCAATTAACATGCAGCCATCGACATCAAAGGACAACATCGCCCTATTAGAGATGCAAAAACAAATGGCTTGCTTGAAACGCCAGCTCCATGAGACTCAAACACAACTCCTGGAGAGCAGACGCCAATGCCAACAAATAAAAGTTGCCTCAACACAAACGGTAAGTGACCATAACCTATATTTTTCTGAATTGCCAAATAGTTCCGCCATTGACTTTGCTACAACAACAATCGAGTCCCGCAATATACAAGCTTCACATACATCGACAACATCAATCGCCATGACACCTATGCAGCCTCTGCTTACTTCAGCTGCCAGCGTCGCCCCGCCGTCGACGCAAGCTGCAACAACTGCATTTAACACATATGTGCCGCTTGTTACAAACAATTTTATGCCGCCATCTTTAAATAATATGTACTCCAGCCAACAACAACAACCTGTTTCCAGCCATTCGCATCCATATGAAGCGCAATATGTGATGCCGCGCAAACTACAAGATTTGCCAGTGTTTAGTGGCGAGCCCGAAGATTGGCCATTATTTTACACAGCTTATAGCCAGTCAACAGCCACTTATGGATATACCAATTTTGAAAACAACCAGCGATTACAAAAATGTCTGAAGGGTGAAGCCATGGATATAGTCAAGTCATTACTTATCCACCCTGATAACGTCAGCGCTGTTATAGACCAACTTAAATTTCGTTTTGGAAGACCAGAACAGCTTATACACAGCCAATTAGGAAAAGTTAAGGAGCTGCCGCCCATAAATGAAAACAATTTAGTGAAATTAGTGCCGTTTTCAACAAAGGTGAAAAATTTGTCAGTGTTTCTCAAATCTATTGATGGCCAACAACACATGGCCAACCCAACACTTCTAGAAGAATTAATTTTGAAACTCCCCATGAGTAAAAGGCTAGAGTGGGCCAGAATAGCAATAAATATAAATCCGTATCCTACTATTGAACATTTTAGTGAGTGGTTAAGTGAAGTGGCAAATTTAATATGCTTGATACAAGATGTTAACAATAATGAATCAAAGCGCCGAGTGCTTCATGCGACTGAAAGTGGTCAACAGTGTCCTGTATGTAAGGAAAATCACAAAATATATTATTGCCATAAATTTTTGGGATTTAAAGTGGATGAACGTTGGGCTATGGTGAAAAAGATTCATGCGTGTTTTTCTTGTTTAAATATTGGACATTCAACTCGAGAGTGTCGTAAAAAGAAAGTATGCTCTGTAGGAGGATGCCAACGTAAACATAACAAATTGTTGCACGAGCACACGCCCATTGACCCAATGCCAGTACAACCGACCACAACTAATTCGAGTGAATCAAACCATAATGTCCTAAGCTGTTCCAATGATAATAAAAAGCTGCTGTTTCGTGTACTACCTGTTACATTATATGGTGAAAAATGCAGTATGGATATTTATGCTTTATTTGACGACGGGTCGTCGATAACTATGTTGGATAAAGAAGTTGCCAACTGCATTGGTGTACGTGGAAAAAGTAATAATTTGAACATTCAGTGGTTTGGTGGTAGATCAGCACGAGAGCCGTCAATGACCTTCAATCTGAAGATAAGTGGAGCCGGGAAGAATAAAAGCCACCTTCTTAAAAACGTTTATGCAGTTTCAAACTTGAATTTGCCCATGCAAAGCCTGAGTGAGGATGAAATTAAAGTGAGTTTAAAACGTTTGTCGCATAATTCTATAAAGCCATATACAAACGTAATGCCAAAGCTGTTGATTGGTCTAGACCGTGCCCACCTAGGGTTGCCATCAAGTATAAAAATTGACAATTTATCTGGACCCTTCGCATGTAATACAGAATTAGGCTGGGTCGTGTTTGGACCGTGCAAATCATTGTCGCCTCCACCACATTCGTGTCTTTTTGTGCATGCTGAAGAAGAGAAAGAGATCTACAAAATGGTTGAAGATTATTTTAATATTGAAAATATGGGCGTAAGGACCGCTCCTCCAATTGAAAGCGATGACGATGTCAGAGCAAAAAGAATTCTTCATGAATCAACAAAGCGGATTGGAAATCATTTTCAAACAGGTCTATTATGGAAAAATGATAAAATAGAGTTGCCAGATAGTTATCAATTAGCAATTCGCCGCCTTGAAGGTATTGAAAAGAAAATGCGCCGTGATTTAAACTTTTCTGCAGCCTACAGTGAAGTGCTAAATGGCTACGTAGAAAAAGGTTATGTTCGTAAAGTGCCGCCTGAAGATATCTGCCTGATATCGAAAAAGAAATGGTATTTACCACATTTTGGTGTAATAAACCCCAATAAAGAGAACAAAAAAATAAGATTGGTTTTTGATGCTGCAGCAAAAGTAAATGGAACGTGTTTAAACGATAATTTGCTGAAAGGTCCCCAATATATTTCGTCATTGACCGCCATTCTATATAATTTTCGAAGCAGGAAAGTTGCCGTTAGTGCAGATATTCGTGAAATGTTTCACCAAGTCATCATACAGCCGAGTGATCGAATATCTCAACGTTTCCTATGGAGAAATGGTGATCAAAGCAAAAAACCGGATGAATATGAAATGTTGGTTATGATTTTTGGAGCCTCATGCTCACCGTGTTCAGCCATTTACGTAATGATGACTAACGCTAAAGAACACAAGGATTGTAATCCCAGAGCAATAGAAGCCATAATGAAGCATCATTACATTGATGATTTTGTAGATAGTTTCGACTCAGTCGAAGAGGCCATTAAAATTTCGAAGCAAGTTCGAGAAATTCATAAGTATGGAGGTTTCGAGCTAAGAGGCTTCATCTCAAACTCGAAAAGGGTATCCCTGGCTCTAGATGGAGTTTCATCGGTAAAAACTATTCCATCCACTCATAATACAGAAAAGGTGTTAGGTCTTTACTGGGATCCAGCTTCTGATACATTTATGTTTAACTTGAAATTTAATAAAGTCGATCAAGATGTTATATCTGGAAAGAAAAAGCCTACAAAGCGTCAAGTATTAAGCGTTATTATGTCAACATTTGATCCTTTAGGTTTTTTAAGCTATTTTACTGTCGGAGGGAAATTGGTACTACGCAGCATATGGAAACGTGATGTGAGGTGGGATGAGCCGATACCCGATGATATCAACGTTGATTGGGAGCGATGGCGATCACAGCTACAAAATATCTCTAACTTTCGTTTGCCACGATTTTACTACCCTCCTGGTACGATGAAACAAATCCAGTTACACATATTTGCTGATTCTAGTGAAGAAGCGTTCGCAGCTGTTGCTTATTGGAGATTTGTTGCTATGGATGGAACTATTGCTGTAAGTTTTATATGCTCGAAAACCAAATGCGCGCCCTTAAAAAAGATTTCGATTCCCCGCCTAGAATTACAAGCTGCAGTCCTTGGAACAAGACTAAAACAAAATGTGATCGATGAGCATAAAATTGTTCCACATACTACAATATTATGGAGCGATTCGACAACAGTATTAAAATGGATATCGAGTAGCCATAGAAATTATAAGCCATACGTAGCTCATAGAATAGCAGAAATACTAGCGTCAACTAATATTGATAATTGGAAATGGGTCTCTACTAGAGACAACGTAGCCGATGAGGCAACTAGACGTTATAACAATATTGATTTTTCTGTATCGTCCCGATGGAAAAACGGTCCAAACTTCCTGGGACAAAATGAAAACGAGTGGCCAAGTAATACCATCGAATCGCCTCCCCTTGAGGAACAATTCGAAGAAGAAATTCGCCCCAAAGTTGCACTTTTGGTTATGAAAAATAATTTTGTTAATTTTGACAGATTTTCATCGTATACACGAATGAAGAGGTCGATGGCGTGGATTCTTCGATTTGTAAACCGGTGTCGAAAAAATTATGATGATTTACAGGCTTACGGGCTCACCATAAAAGAACTAGACTCTGCTGAAAAAGTGTTATGTCTACAAGTGCAGCAGGAATCATATGCAGCTGAAATCGAGAGTATTAAAAATGGACAGCCAGTTCAGAAAACAAGTATATTAGCGCATTTAACGCCTTATACCGACGATGATGGTATTTTAAGAGTGTATGGACGAATCGATGCAGCTAGTTTTTTGCCCTACAGTTTTCGTAGACCTATAATACTGCCTAAAGATCACAGGTTTACGAGGCTCCTCGTTTTACACTACCACTGTCTCATGAAACACCAAAATCATGAAGCCACTATCTCTCATATACGTACCAAGTACTGGATTCCTCAGTTAAGGACCCTACTTCGGTCTGTTGTTTCTAACTGTCAGATTGGGTGCCCCGGTAGGCTAGCTAGTAGTGAGCTAGTCTATCAACCCCGGGGTTGCGGGTTCGATTCCCGCCAGAGACTCTGGTTTCTTTCCTGCAGACAAGCGTCAAGCTTCGCGGGGATTAGCATAGGGAATTAAAAAAAAAAAAAAAAAAAAAATTTGTAGAATAAAAAATGCAAATTCGGCCGCGCCGCTTATGGGGCAACTGCCATTCGATCGCCTTGAGGCACATGTTGAGCCCTTTAAGTATACAGGACTGGACTACTTTGGGCCAATAATCGTATCGATCGGAAGAAGAACAGAGAAAAGGTGGGTGGCATTATTTACTTGCCTCACTATAAGGGCCATCCATTTAGAATTAGCGCATGACTTGTCAACAGATTCCTGTATAATTGCAATACGCAATTTTATGAATCGTCGAGGCGTTCCAGCACGAATCCGATCTGACAATGGTAAGAATTTTGTTGGGGCCGATGAAGAAGCAAAGCGGTTTAAAGAAGTGTTTGATGTGGCACAGATTCAGAACGAGCTGTCGACAAAGGGCGTTGAATGGATATTTAATTGTCCAGCTAATCCTTCAGAAGGCGGTATTTGGGAGAGGATGGTGCAATGTGTTAAGAAAGTATTACGTCATACTATGAAAGATGTGACTCCGAAAGAACACGTCCTACAATCTCTCCTGGTTGAAGCTGAGGCCATAGTTAATTCACGGCCACTAACGCACCTGCCTATAAGTCCTCATGAAGAGGAACCGCTTACACCTAATCATTTTTTAATTGGAAGAGGAAATGTTGCGCCGACACCTTCTGTGAATCAACCTGACGTTAAACTCTTCTCCCTGAAGAAACAGTGGCGAGTTGCAAGAAGTTTGCGGGATCGATTTTGGAAGCGGTGGATTGCGGAATATTTGCCTACTTTGACAAGAAGAGTCAAATGGTGTGAGCGTACTGTTCCAATCAATGTCGGCGACGTGGTGTTTATGTGTGACCCGAATGTCCCACGAAGTCAATGGCGGAGAGGTTTGGTCACTTGTGTTCATTACGGTGCTGATGGTATTGCAAGAAGAGCTGAAGTGAAGACTGCATCTGGAAGCCTACAACGGCCTGTGTCCAAGCTAGCCGTTTTGGACGTGGATGATGGTGAAGCTGATCGCTCCACGGGGGCGGGGGTGTTAAGGAACCATTGATTGTAATGTTCCTCATGAACAGCGGTTGATTTATTTTTGTTAATTTTATTTGTTAATGGTTTTCTGTGAATGACTGTTTTTGACATTTGTTTTGTAAACCGCTTTCTTGTCCTCTTCTTTGATCTTGTTATTTACTTGTCAATTATAAGAGCGCGAACGTCGAAGAAGGAGGTACAAAACTGCGGTAAGTGTTTTAAATCAATTTTATGTATGTACTTCTTTTAAATTTTTTGTGTTTTATAGAAATAAACGTTATTACAAACATATGTAAATCGTGTTTGTATTTGTTCTACCGCAAACCTCCTGTCTTCAATTGCGGCCAGCGACAATCTATTTATAAATATAATATTTATAACACAATACAAAATTCTCGCCGTTTCTTCTTCTTTTTCACGTTAAGAACAGTAATTTGATGACAAGTTTTGGTATTTATTTTAAAGTGCCATACTTATACATAAAAGTATTGTCAATTCACATGGCAATGCTAAAAGCTTTAATCTTTCACTCAAAAACGCCACGGAGGATTAAGGCTAGATAATTTTTATTATAAGATTAACTAATCTTACTATTGATCCTGGCTTAAACTCTAAGTAAAAAACCGGCTCTAAGTCGATTTAGCCACGTCCGTCTGTCTGTACGTCACTTGAAAAGAGCGTGTTTTCTTTTGAAAAACTCGAAAGAAAAGAAAAACATTGCTTTCAAATTGAAATCTAGCAAAATTGGTTCATAATGATTAGAGTTATGAATCCAAATTGATAATTTTGTAACAAAACAAACATAAATGGTGGCATAAAGCACGGCTTGATATTAGATTTGGCACAAATTCGTTCTATATAACTAGAAATCATATTGTTAAATTTCGTGAAGATCGGTCCATAATTTACAATAGGCCTGATATATAGCATACCCTCGGAATATAGTTTAGTACGCCTAAAACCAAATGAAAAGCAAATTTATTTATTTAATTTATTCGTCTATGGAGTTAATACTTACAGACTATTTATACAACACAAATGTTAATAACTCACATAAAATAATTAATTATGAATTTAAAAAAATTATTATTTCACTTTTAGTTACATTAGTATTTAAAGAAAAATCTATAAATCTAAACAGTTCATTAAATTGAATACACATTCTCCTGCTTTTTAAAAAAAATTGGTACGTCCCAGTTTTAGAGGACTAAAAATCACACTGTTAAATTTTGTGATGATCGGTTAATAACACTGCTTTACAAATTTTTAATTTGGAAAAATACGAAGAACACCACATGCCTTGATAAGTTAATTGGGATAGAAATTTGTAGCATATCGATGGAAAAGGCATTCGATTACCTTTCTAACGATATGCCATTTATTTCGACCGGACTTTTTGGTTGGGCTCCACAAGGGTTTGAGTGGGACCATACACCGAAAAACGCAAAAGTACCGTTATCTAAAAAACGGAACTTAGCAAAAAAAAAATTACAGCGATTTTCGTGTTCAGGAGGTCCTAATTAACTTATCTAGGCATGTGGTGTTCTTGGTATTTTTTGGCTGTAAACCAGTGTAATTTACAATCGGCCCCATATAAAGTCACCTCTCGAAAAAAGGAGTCTAGTACGTATTAAGGTATTTAATGTTTTGTATTATTCGATAAATCGCGCGAATAATTGTTTGAGGTAAATATTTAATCGAATAATAATCGAACAATTTAATATTATTCGGTTATTCGAATAATTTTAATTTTGTCTTGTTTAGAAGCTTAAAAATAAGACCAAAAATTATATTATTTAACATACAAATTTTATCAAAATTGTTCTTATTCGACCTTTCGAATTTTAAATAATTAATAAGTAAACAACATATCGATACCTTCCCGCAAGAATGTATTAAGCGACACGTTTTTCGAAAATGACTTTTTGATGTGGAACTATCAGGCCTGTCATAGAATTCCATTCCGATAGAAAGTGGTTTTAATTCCGTATTTTGCATCTTCAGAAAACGAAAAATGAAAAATTTTTTCGGAATGAAACCACTTTTGGTTTTCTAAGTGAAATTGATTGTTTCAGTATTTTATAACCGAAAAAAGTACTTAAAACTATTTTTTATGGATAAATAAATGTTTTTTATGATATAGATTGAAGAAATAACACACTTTTGATTTATTTATTTTACTTTATATTGATTTTATTAAAAACATAATAAATTCTTTACCGTTGCGTTGCTTCCTTTTTTTTTTCCTCTCAAACCACTCTTTTCATTTCTACGCTGAACATTGCCACACTTAACACAAAAACCATATGGTTTTTATGTAAAGTTGCCATATCCAATTGTAAAACCAGAGTTGTTATAAAAAAACACATTTAGCAAAATCGATCGGAATCTGAAGAAGCTAAGACTAAATCGATCGGAATTGAACATACGGAATTAAAACCATTCCCATCGGAATTTGTGACATGCCTGTATACTAGAAGTTAAGCGCCACATTTTGGCTTGGGTTTCGCTGCCCTATCATGGATGCAAAGGAAACTAGAGAGAAAATAAAATTGTATCAACCGTCAAGTTTTTTCATTGGAATAAAGTTGCTCCCTGAAATTTGTATTATCCGCCAAAGAAATTATGCTAAGCGACATTTTTAAAAATTTAATTGTCGTAAGCAACAAAAGGTCCACACAAAAATTTTGTTAGATGTCGCTTAGTTTAACCGAAATTGTCACACTCATCCAACTAAAACTTGATCCATTTTTGTCGATTATAACACTATAGATTATGATTGTCCTTGAGTTTAAAAAATTTTTCTATTCTTCAAAACTGCCAGTATCAGGCCCGAAACGAAAGGACTTAGAGAGTCTGCTCAAAAGAAAGTTTATTCCTGAACGATACATACAAGAATACGAGGATATTATAAAAAATACATTTGGTGAGAAAGAAGACGAATTTGAAGAGACAGACGAAGAAGATGATTTGTCAGACAATCAAAATGATGATTAATAATCTAAAAAACTTCCGTTTTGATCTCTAAGTGTATTTTTTTAATTTTTGTTTTGAAATAAATGTTTTGTAACTTTTTATATAAATTTTGATTTATTGTATTGTTTAACAGAAAAAATAAAAAATGAATTAAACGACACAATTAATTTCAAACCTTTATTTTTTGTGTCCATGTCAATGTTTTAAGCGCTATTTACCATTGTATCAAGCGCCAATGTCTTGACCACGAAAATGTACTAAGCGACAAAAACTTTTTATCTGACTAAAATTTTGGTTTTGCAATGATGTCAAGTTTTGTTTTGAAAATCGCTTTCCAAATATGTTCCTTTCAATAAAATATACAAATAAATAACTAAATGAGACGTTTTTTTCGTTTCCTACACAATTTTAGAAATGTCGCTTAATACATTCTTGCGGGAAGGTATCGATATTTTTGAGTTTTTGTGTTTATAAAAAAAATTTACTGAAAAGAAATCCCTGATGATGATCTTCAAAGAAGATCGAAATATTGGAAACAAATAAAAAAGAATTTTTATTTACAAAAAGCACTGGCCTCGAGCTTGATTAATTTTACTTATATATAAAAATTTTTTTAAAAAATTAAGAACAATTTACCAAAACGACTGATAATATACTTGCATGTGGCCGTGCAGAAAACTGAATTGGCAAATTGGTTTTTATGTTGTTTTCTTACGAAGACAATAGCATTGAACAATTTGTTTTTTAATTTTGTTTTTGTTTTTACCCACTTACAACTACAATTCGAGTCGGAAAGAACCCAACCAATTGTAGGGGAATGTAAGAAAAGATTAACTCACTGTTTATTGTTGGTGTTTTGTTTAAGCTTTGATATTGTTACAAGTAAGACTTTGACAGCCGTATTCATAACAAAAAGTTAGCCACAGTTTGTACACTACGCACAACGTGCTGCTAACTAGAATGCCGATTAAGCTTAGCAGCTTGTTGGCACAGAGTTAATTCATAACGAACTTTTCTCCATCTGCCATCTTTTAATAAATCAACTCTGAATTTGTATGATGCCACACTGTATTACTCAGAAATGCAACACGTTTTGCTTTAATCATTGCTGAATTTGTCATTTTTTGTTTTTCCCTTCACATATAAAAATTTTAAAATTAAAATAAATTAAGTAAAAGACAGCAAATTAAAAAAAAAACAGTCAATTAAAAAAAACCTACAAAATTGTTTGACATTAAACGGCTGTTTTTCACAAGTTGGCAAACGTTTGGCAGCTCGTTAACAAGAGTTTAGCAAATCGTTAGCCAGAGTTTGGTTAATGTATTATGAATAAACTTTTTGCTAACTTTATGCCAAATTTTTATTATGAATACGGCTGTGAGTGTTTAAAATTCTTATTCGCTTTGGGGTTTTATTTGTTTAATATTTTTAGCTTTTCTAAAATCTATGGAAAAGGTTTCCTGATGATCTGGCCTAAGCAACCAGTGAAATGCGCATAGAACCTAGCTTTCCCTCAACAATAAATGTCAGTGTACAGTGTTACCTCGGTGAACGCACCCAATAGAAATTTTGAGCTGTTGCGATAACTGAGTTGTTGCGCAAACCAAGTCACAAATTTCTAAATATATTTTTCTTATTAAAAGCTTATATTAAATATCTCTCAACTGAAGAAGTGGTTAAAGCAGTGTAGCGAAGCGCACCGGGTTAAGCTAGTATGCTATATATTTTAAATATATTAAATAAGTAACTGTATAGCAAAAATGTAAAGCTATTTTTTTGGGTTTAATGAAATAAATTTTATGTATTTTATGTTTAAAGTGCGAGTTGATTTACATAATGGAAAAATATCTTGTGCAACTTTAATAGCTCGTTCCGCGCTGAAAATTATCACTGTTTTATATATCCGCCAAACAACTCATCTATCAAAACATCTATCATTTGCCATTAACATTTAGTTTATTAAAAAAACCGCAAAATAGAGTCGCGATTTTTTTGCGCCCTTCTTCCGTACAAATGGTAAGATCTTGTTATATTCATGAAATTATTACAAAATACTTAAAATTTTGTAATTAAATGTTAATTTTGTATAGTAAGGAGAAAAATTTTAATTCAAAAATTTATCGCGTTTGGTGCGGAAACTTTTTAAACGATCGCGAAAAAGTAGTACATCATTTCTTTATATTTTTTCATGGTCTATACGGCTTTGCGATGAAGAATTTGATATTCGCAAAAATTGGTAAAAGTTATAATCCAAGTATACAGTTTATACCTGTATTCATAAAATTTTTTTGAAATAAAGGTTTACAGAACAAATTTACTATGCAATTTGTCCTTAATAAACGTTTGTTACTTTTAGAGCCACTTTTTGGGTTTGAGATTAAAGTTAATTTTATTCTATAATTAGCTTATCTGAGAATTAAGTTAATCTAGAATCAATTGAATTTGATATTTTTGGGTGGTGGCTTAAACCATGTAGCGCTACCATACTGAGCTCAAATAAATGGCAACATTATTTTGCAAATATCAACTTTTTATCAAGCAATATGGATGTTTTCAAAGAAGAAAGAAAAAATATATTACAGAAAAAATATAAAATGGAAAATTATATAAAAGTGCTAAGCAATGTTTTAAAATGTATTTTTTGTTTATATTTTTGCAAGTTCTTTATATTAAACATGTGTATGTTGACAGTTTAAGTTTAGGTTTAAACCACCACCGTTGGCCGCTTAAACTAGCAAAAAAAGATTAAAAAATACAACTCAAAAAGTAAATAGGGAGATTAAAGTTAATTTAATCGCTTATCCCTAACCCAAAAAGTGGCTCTTAATCATTAATGAATACAGGGGTAAATGTTTTTATTTCAAACGATTTCTTTCTTTTGTTTTGATGAAACTTGATTTAGAAAAGATTCTTTCACTTATTGTTGACATTGGAGAGATTGAAAGTAAAGCGTTATAAAGCATATCCAAATGTTAAAACTTTAAATAGTGTTTTTTAAGTCTGTTAGAAGGTTGTTTTCAGTCGTCTCAAAAGATTCATCTTCGTTATTTAAATCATTGTGGTAAACGTCTGTACTAAAAATTCAAAAAAAAAAAAAATAAATTATTCCCAAACTCTTTGGTTTCATTCTTTGTACTATAGTATATTTTAAAAAATTGTTACTCGAAGGAAAGTTCCTGAGTTAAGAAACGATAAAAGCGTATTTAAAACGTAGATGCTGGTTTTTTTAAATTAAAGAAAAAAACTAACACTGTGAAAAAACTAATTTTCGATTAATCGATTATTCGTTAATCGAAAATAAGCAATTTTAAACTATTCGAACAGTTAATCGAAGAACGGTTAATCGTTTAAATACCCTAGCACGTAAAAAACCGTAAATAATATCGCTACTGCAAGAAACAATTCTACTGTAGTAAAATTTCATACGCCACAGTTTTATAGGCCTAGAAATCACACTGTCGAATTTCGTGAACATCGGTCCATAATTTACCATAGGCCCCATCAGGCGCGGATTCAGGGGGGGGGGGGGGGAATTTCCTTATTATAAAAATATGTTTTGTTAATTTCGATAATACAAGAATTCCCAATAATAATATTTTTTTTAATGTACAAAATTTTTGGAAATCCCAGCAAGGTTTTTTTTTGTTTTTTTTTTTTTTTATTGAATCTCTAACGATTTTTAATAAGTATCCATATTATAATCCTAATAGTTATTTATTAGATATTTCCAAAGGAACATCTAGTTTACCGTATTCAATTACTTATTATTCTACATTCAATCCCAGCAGGTGCCATCTATATCCAAAGCTTAAGCGTTTAACTTGATAATGCGTGCGGTTGAATTATTAAAAAGCCATAGTATATTTATGTATATATTTATGTGTTATATGAATCAAAATTCTATTCGATAATTTTTGACGAAAGCACGGATTTGTCGGGGAAAAGCCAGATTTCCTTATCTTTAAGATATTTCAACATACAACAAAAAGTTTTTAGGGAAGAATTTATTGGCTTTGTTGTAAACGCATTTGAACAGGCTTCAAAAGATATTGATGACGTTGATGTGTCAATTGATGCGAAGGCACTATCATCAATAGTTCTTAAAGCTTTGACAAATTTTAGTCCTGACCTAAAAAATTGTGTAAGAGATGGAACAAATGGGTGTCCTCTGATGTCAGCAGAAAATGGAGCTGTTCAAAATTTCTGGAAAAGCGAACAACTCAATTTCTAAAAGCAATAAAGTGCCATTAATACAAAAAGTTGTATCATTTGTTAAAGAAAAGACAAAATTGTTTAAATATAAACATCCCAAGCGAAAAACAGTTTTAGCAAAGTATTTGGGAGCCAAAGGCTCTTCATTATGCGTCTTTGCAAGGACCTCACTTAGTACTTTTAAATTTATTTGCGGAATATACATATTAAGTGTAATACCTATTGTAACACAGCCACTTAGTATAATTTTACAAAAGCAAGATATATTTCTTCAAAAAGGATCAACCCTTATCAGAATTTTAATCATGTGCCTTGAAGAAAAAAGAAATAAAGCCGAAGAACAATTTAAAGCGATTTTTGAAAAAGTTTAAGTACTTTAATAAATTCTTCAAGCTTAAGGTCACTTATTTATAAAATTAATTAAAATATTTTTATTTTCGATATTTCGATTTCCGTTGGAAATCTTCTTCAGGAAAATTTTTAAAATAAAATAAAATTTAAAAATTGAGTTTGACAATAAATGGAAAAATAAATAAAAAATGGAAAAATGGAAAAATAAATTTTAAAATTTCAATTAACAAAATTATTATAATAAACTTTAAAATTCCATTCTACAAACTTTTTAAGAAAAAGAGAAAAAGACAAACAAAAAAAACAAAATTTTTTTAAAAATATTCAAAGCCTAAAACCTATTTTAATGTCCCTTTCCGTCAATAGTTATTTTCATTTATAAAATGTTAACCAACTGAGCTACGCCATCTGAAATTCATTTTACAAACAATCAAGAACAAATACCTATTTATAATTATCCCTTCCATCAACCTATTTATTTTTCTTCAATAAATGTCTATAAATCTGAGCTAAGCCCTCAGTATCTTTTTTAAAATTAATTCTTTTCTCAAATGGAACATTATTTATTTGCAACATTTCTAACATATATCTACGTTTCTTAAAACTCTCCGTATTCAAAATTGATGTGTTTTCAAAATCAGGATAATGATTTAAATCCCTACAATGAGTTGATAATGCCGTTCCATGGGCTGAATTATAATTCCTATATTTTTGGTAATGTTTATGTCCTGCTAATCTAATTTTCAGTTTTGTCCCAGTTGTTCCTACATATATTTTCCTACATTGTTCGATATCATTGCCCCCACAATGAATCTTATAAACTAAATTTGACATATCTGACTTAAGTAATCTATCCTTAGTTTTTGTGAATAATCTCCCAACATTATTAATCACCCTATGTGCTATTCTGTATTTCCCTTTATTATAAATATTCGAATTTTCTAATCTTTCTGAAAACCCAGGTACATAAGTTAAAGACTTATAAATACGTGGTACCGAAATCTCATCAATATTACGAGATCTTCCTATATTGTAAACGCTGTAAAAAATTTCACTACTTTATGGAAATTTGTTTTAAATAAGGTTTTTTAATACCAGAAAACACTAAAGAATTTTTATTGGTCCATAATTAACAATATTTTTGTTAAAATTAACTTTTATATGACTGGAAATAAAAGCACAAAGCTTTCTGATTGTCGGTCTATAAATTACCATATGAAGGTCTAAACCGCGATGAATTTTAATACTGACGTCCGTTTTTATAAAGATAAATAAATTATTGATAGATCCCATATAGGGTCCAGCCTGCTATAATTTAACTGTCAAAGATTTGGCACAGCCGAATGTAGCACTATTACTTGTCTTACTATAACTTTTAATAAGTCCGTTACAGATACTCTGATTTATTTTCTTAACAAATGTATGGCAGCGATATTCCAAATGGTAAACATAATGGAGTAAGTAATTTTTGTTAACTAGTTTAATTTGTATATTTGAAAAAAAAAAACTCTAGGAGACATAATTGTTGTAATTATTAAAAACTAATGTAAAAATAATGAGTTTTTTGTATTTTTAAATGCCATGACTAAAGGACAGTGTTATTAAAATTAAAATTTTGGTAATACATGTGCGTGTTAATCACTTAAAGAGGCAATAGATTTCTCTTAGTAAATAATTTACAACATGCTATATATTTTTTTTTTTTTTAATAATTTGAGAATTTAAGATACTTTTTGAGTTGACTAAGGGCTAATAAATCAGTGCAAGTTAAGCACTTCTTTTGCATAAAATTGGGCGTTTAATCTACCAATACAAACCATATGGATTTGACAATATTTATCGTAGTGCTGCCACATTATTATTTCCTGCACTACATATAATATATGGGGCACTGATTTACAGCTGTTAAGTTTAAACTACATATAAATTAAAGTTTAGTTGAACTAAACCAACGTTTAAACATTCATTTATTTATTAGCCATAAGGGCTATTCAATCAGTGCACGTTAAACTCTCTTTTTGGTTTAAAATCTATACATCAGTAAACATATAAACCATCTCTGAACGCATAAAATTGTATTTTTAACTACCAATACAGCCCGTAAGAATTTAACAACATTGATCGTAGTGTTGCCACAATATTATTTTGTTAACTACATATAATATATGGGGCACTGATTGACAGCTGTTTAGTTTAAACTACATATTGATTTAAGTTTAGTTCAACTAAACCAGCGTTTAAACATTCACAGATTTATTAGCCATAAGGGTTTGTATTTAATCGCTTTGTTTCATAATCGCAATAACTATTAAACATTTTTCCGTTAAAAGCGATGGTTGATTTTTATGTTTTCACATTAATTTTAAAATTACAAGAACATATTTACAACACATATTTATTTTTAGTGATACAATTTTAATGAGTCTTATGAAATCAATCAAAAATTTAGATCGTTTATGCAAAAATCTTCCTCCATTCATAAAAAGCTAGTGCGATTAATATTGATTTAGTCCAGGCAAATTCACTAGAAGGTGGGGTCAAGTTAAAATATATGGTGTTTTTTCGATGGTCGACTTCTCAAAGTTTTTATACAAACTCATTTTTTACCGACCACAAAAGCAGTGTTGTTGTAGAGTTCGCCTAAACTTCTAGTGAATTCAGCTTGGATTTAATGATGTTTCCATTTTCAAGCAATTTTTTTATTCGAGCTTAATTTTAAACGATGAACAATTACAATCATCTCAGAAGCAGCATTTTGAGATCTAACAATGGGACATGTAAATTTTATAAATGGTTGTCATTTATTTTCTGTTCTTTTTTCAATTTCAAAAAGGTTTAAAAATTATACAACACGTTCCTTTAGATTTCCGGAGTGAGTGTTATTTGGGAACAACTAAAATTTTATTTATAAAATTAAATTTAAGGTACAACAAGGAAATGTACAATACCCACACCAAAGTGAAATGGTTTAGGTAAGGTAAGGTAGAATCGGCAGTCGGTATCCATTTGACAAACTAAGACCCAATCATAAATTTTGAAACCATAGAGTTATACTTTACAGAACCCCACCGCAGAATAAACCCGAACTTCTATCGAAGTTTAAAATGTGCTCCAGTTCAAAGCCACAAACGTAATACAATCCGTCAAAGGTGGCGGATCCCAGGATCACAGGACAGTGACAGAAAGGTGTTCTACGTTCTCCTCCTCGTCATCACAGCTGCGGCATTATTCATACAAACAGAAATAATAACAACGTAAAATTAACATGGCGAAATGTTGATTGAGAATCATAGTAAATTTCTGCAAAAGTATGCCCTTTATTTAAATTTATCATTATTTCATATTCATTTTAAATCAGTGATAACCAAGCCCCGAACGCACGCACACAATGATATTATATACTTGTGTGCAGTCGCAGAGACTGATGATAGTCTGATGTTCCCGAACAAAGTTGTTGTATACATGTGAATTGCCGACCGTGTCTGTGTAAAAAATACGATTATTGACTTACTCGCGAGCCTATGGAGTGGCTATCACTGTTTTAAATGAAAAATATTTAAGTAACCTTAAATCACTTTTATTTAATATTATTCACTGTTATTTAACATTGTTCAATATTGAATCCATAAAAACCTGTTTTATATTAAAATCAAAAGTTTATCTTGTTAAATTAACATGCATACATACTTAAGTATGTATGAAGGTACATATGTAAGTTTGTGTATACATACATCACAGAAAAAAATATCAACGTTAAATTAACATTGCGCAATGTTGATTAAAAATCACAGTAAATTTCTGCAAAAGAATTGTTTTAAATTAACTTTAAATGAAAAATGTTAAAATAATATTGTTCAATATTGAAACCATAAAAACCTGTTTTACTTGTTTTGTATAGAAAAAAATACACACTATAAGCATAATTTGTTTATTTGTATGTTTAAAATATGTTAAAAAAAGGAAGTAAAACAAGAACGAAAGTATAGTCGGTCAAGCCCGACCATATGATACCCTACACCACAGTATTAAAAACCACATAATGGTTATATGTCCATTTAAATATGGACTTATCTATGTTTATAAACTTCATTAAAATGGGTTTAAAAGTTTGTGAGAGGCAAAAATTGCCCCCTACCTCCCCTTGTGGTCCTATTTTTGAAAAGCTGTATAACTTATGTGTCCATATAGATATGGATCTATCTATGTTTTAAATTTCATTAAAATCGGTTTGAGAAGCAAAAATTGCCCCTATCTCCCCTCGTGGTCCTATTTTTTAAAAAATGCATCCCTTTTGGGTCCATAAAGATATGGTTCTATCTATGTTTTAAATTTCATTAAAATCGGTTTGATAGTTTCTGAGAGGAAGAAATTTCCCCCTATCTTCCCTTTTGATCCTACAATTTTCAATAGGCTTGGTCCTTGTGCCAATAAGAACCTATGTCCCAAATTTGATCAAATTATCTCCAAAATTGCGACCTGTACTTTGCGCACAAGGTTACATGGACAGCCAGCCAGCCTGCCAGCCAGCCGAACGGACATCGTTAGTTCGACTCAGAAAGTGATTCTAAGACGATCGGTATACTTTAAGGGTGGGTCTAGGACCAATATTTTAAGGCGTTACACACATCAGCACAAATGCATAATACCCTCTCCACTATTGTGGTGTGGGTATAACTAAATAGTACATCAAATTTTCAAAGTAGAATGATGACGAAAACCATATCTGGCCATTCTGCTGATGCTTCAGTTAACAAAGGGGAATACAAAATAAGTAAAACATGTGTTACAGGGGTTCTTAAGCAAATGGATATGTTGTCTCCGAAGCTACTTCTCACTGTTATATAAATATAAATGACATTTTGCTCTTACACAGAAAAAATTATTGCCGAATTATTTTCAAACAAACGCTTGTTTGAAAATTTTTTTAATTTCTACAAATTTTTTTACTGATTCAATTAAAATTTTTGTTTGATTTTTATTTAACCAACAAAAATGTTGACAACCATTCAAAAATATAATACACGCGTGAAACCAATCAAGTTTTCATAATTTTGTATGAAATATTTAACGCTTTTTAATGTTGTCGTCTTTTTAATTTTTTTATTTGATCGTAAGCAACACTTCCTAATGTGAAATATAAGAACTACAACAAAAAACACATACAGTCTATTTTTGGACACTTTAAAAAAGTACAACAGTAAGAAAGATGAAGAGGTTTGAAGTAAAAAAAAATAGCAGGTAAAAAAACGTTTCACTCTTTTTTAAACAACAGAAACAACAACAACATTATAAGAAACAAAATAAATTTTTGGTTGGTTTCAAAGTTGGTTAAAAAAAAAACAAAATCCCGTATTCAATTTTTTCAAACTGTTTGCTTAAGCCTAGATTACACTATCTCACAAGCCTTACGTATTCCATAATACTTTGTGAGATACAAATCTAATGCGTTTTGTTGCGACTGTCAAAAAATCTAATGTAGCATGACAGTTTGTGTTCACACCATCACACAAAGTATAAACACTCACACATGAAAAAAAATGCAACCCTGATCCAATGAAAAGTATTATTGTTTAGAAATTTTTCAAAAAACGATGAAGTCGTATGGGATGTCAAACTTTTTTCATAATACTTGTCATTTTCGTGACAACTTGCATTCACACTATCACACTTTGTCATATTACTTGAGATTTTGACATGTATTAATACAAAGTATAATAGTGTAATCTAGCCTTTAAATACATCAAATACAAAAATATAATGATGACGAAAAACATATCGAGTCGGTCTGTCGCCGTTTTTGGGTTACATTTCTTCTTCATTAGCAAAGGAAAGGATACAGCAACAGTGAGTGAGGAAGAAAAACATTGTGTGTATAAAAAAAGAACTTCGTTTAAAAATTATTCCAACAAAAAAATGTGTCTCAAAGCCAGCCGGCCGCTCTGCTCTCTCTGCCATCATCTTCTAATACAGTGCCTGCTTGTGTGCGCATCATTGCTTGTGCAAAAACCTGTTTTTTTTTTTTTTTGATTTTGAAATTTAGTATATGAATTTCAGTAAACTTTTTGTTTGATTCAGTTAAATTATTTGTTTGAAAAAATCAGTGTTTTTTTTCAATAAACCAAATGCAAATAAATTGTTTGAATATGCGAATTTGTTTATAGGACCGATTTCAGACAAAAAATTGTTTGATTCTACAAATTTTTTGTTTGAATTGGAAAAATAATTTTTTCTGTGTACTTTACTGCAATGTTAAATTAGCACGAATTATAGTTATTGTAAAAGAAAAAAATGTTGTTCGCAAGTTATTGTAAAATCATGTTAAATTAAAATCACTACCGAAAACGGTAAAATCAACCTTGTTTTCGACGATTTAACATTGATTTTTTTTCTGTGCGTAGTGTCCGGCTCCCAGAGGCTGTGCATGCCATGCCTACTTATAAGATAAAGTCCCGTGACAACAGCTACCAAAAGTGATACGTTCCTCTTAGACATCGAGAGTAGAGACATGGTTCGCCTGTCATCTATGCGGGCCAAAATCGACTGCCAGTCCTGCGTCCAATATTTGTGGCCCACCTGTCATTAGCAATATTAATAGTCAATCGCCGAAGTTTGAGTTTGCAGGGGAGCAGAGACATCCCAACTTCCTCTAGATCCAGAGGAGCCCGTAAGGTAGTGCTATGTGTAGCAAGTTCATCTGCCCTAATGGTCCCCAGTATATCCCTGCAAATAAATTTGTCTGCATAATATTATTTTACGTTTATGCTTATAGTATGTTTCACTGTAATACATACACGATCGAATCTGAACACAGCCTAACTGCCTGTTTAACGATGTCGAACGTCAACGTTCGCATAGAAAACTACATTTGAAACAAAAACAAATTTTCGAATATTGTTTTTGTTTTACATATAATTTTCTATGCGAACGTTAACGTTCGAAATCGATGAACTGGATGTAAGTATTTTTTTTTTAGTTTAGTACGATATAGCGATATGATTTTTAAATGTAACTTCTACAAATCTCTCGACAATGCACTAAATATCAAAGTCAACAAAAAAAAAACAAAAGATTTCTAGTCATAATCGTAGGAATTTTTGGGCGATAACGATAACGATTTAAAGGTGCGAATAATCAATTTGCAAGTCCTAATGTTTATAAAAGATGTATGTATTTATTTTTATAAAAATCAAATTACAACTTACAAAACCTGGCTAACCAAAAAAAAACATAGTTTTGAGTTTAATTACGCAAAACTTTTGTATCTTTATAAAAATCCTTAAAAAAATATTGTTTTCAAAAACTTACATTCAAAATGACATTAACTTTAATGTCCTGCTCTTAAAATAAACGCAAAAGTAATTATTTTTTATAGCTTTTTTACATTTTGTTGCAAGTTTTATTTTTAAGTAATAAGCTTAAAATACAAACACTGCACTCTGTAATCGAAAGATTAAAAGTGTCCATATAAATTAGTTGTCATTAAAGATGTTATTTATTTATTTTTAAATCCTTAATAAGGTCAGCTGTAGCAATCAAAGAGACTTAAAATGACAATTTCGCTTTTTGTTAACATTTATTAACAAAAAAAAGCAACAAAAAACAAAACTGGGTTTAGACAATTTGAAGGCGATTAAGAAAGGTGACATTTACCATTTTTGTGAATGTATAAATTTTTGATAAAATTTAATATTGTAGACAACCTGACTGAAAGGGTAACACTGCTCTTGTTTACAGGCATATGTGTGTTGACTTCTATCAAAATTTTATAAAGCTGCGTCATTATACCCACACCATAATAGTGGAGAGGGTATTATGCATTTTTGCTGATGTGTGTAACGCCTTAAAATAGTGGTCCTAGACCCACCTTAAAGTATACCGATCTACTCAGAATCACTTTCTGAGTCGAACTAACGATGTCCGTCCGTCCGGCTGGCTGGCTGGCAGGCTGGCTGGCTGTCCATGTAACCTTGTGCGCAAAGTACAGGTCGCAATTTTGGAGATAATTTGATATAATTTGGGTCAAAGGTTCTTATTGGCACAAGGACCAAGCCTATTGAAAATGGGCCGAATCGTAGGACCACGAGGGTAGATAGGGGGAATTTTTTCCTCTCAGAAACTATCAAACCGATTTTAATGAAATTTAAAACATAGATAGATTCATATCTATAGGGACATATACAGGTATGTTCTAGGTTTCGACTCGAATTGAAAACGAAAAATTTTTTAAATCCGCATAATTCATAAATTGGTGTTCTCAAATCCGCATGTTTTTGTGTATTCGAAGTTTATGTTAGAAAAAACTTTTGTTGAACTTAAGATCGCTAATTTGCTTACCTCAGCATGATAGAAATATCTAATATTTTTTAAAAAGCGTGAAATCTGTAAAGACTCATAGGAAAAATCGCTTCTATCGCAAACATGGCTAAAATTCGCGAAAAATTGCAAAATTTTAAACAAACACAAAAATTTATTTGAAACCGCTCAATGGGTTAAAAAAAAAACAAAACGTCGGGAAATAATAAAAAAATAGCAAAAATTCGCGAAAATTTTTAATATTTCAAATCAGCCATAAAATTGATTAAAAGTCGCTAAGACTATAAGGAATGGCGAAAATTCGGTAAAAATTGTTAAATTCGCGGAGATTCGCAAAAATTTGCTAACAGCGGCATGATAGAAAACTCTACTATTTATTAAAAATCGTGAAAGCTGTTAAGAATCAGAAAACTTACAGAAACAAATCGCTTCAATTGCGAACATGGCTAAAATTCGCGAAAAATTGAAAAATTTTAAACAAACCCAAAAACTAATTTGAGATCACTTAATCGATTAAAAAAAACAAATTGTCTGAAAATAACATAAAAAACCATAAAAAATGAGCTATAATTACATCATAATAAATGAAAAATTTAATTTTAAATTTATGGTTAGTTAGGGCCTTTTGCGTTTTAGATAACGATATATTTTTGATTAAATTGGATAAAGAAGATTTTAAGCTAAAAACAGAATTTATTTTTTTGTTAAAAATGTTATCAAATATTAGAATAATGGTCGATTTCACCAACCCATTACTACTCTAATTGAAAACGAATAAAAACTTGTGGATGTGAAATGCAGAACACCAAAAATGCTAAAGTAATCCACTTTCGAGTGGATTCGGATTCTAGAACACACCCGATAAGCTATACAGGTTTTAAAAAATAGGACCACAAAGGGAGGCAGGGGGAAATTTCTGCCTTTCACAAACTTTCAAACCGATTTTCATGAAGTTTATAAACATAGATAAATCCATATTTACATGGACACATAAGCATGATGTGTTTTTAAAAACTGTGGTGTAGGGTATCATATGGTCGGGCTTGACCGACTATACTTTCTAACTTGTTTGTTTTGTATTTGACGGCCATTAATAATAAATCTATTTTGTGCCACGTCCACTTCTTCAATCGGGCCCATATTTTCAAAAGAGGTTTTGTGTTGATAGCCCAGCTACGTGTATCAAATTTTGCTCTTACCGTTCTTTAGATACAAATAAATTTATTTTGTGCCACGCCCACTTCTTCAATACCGCCACATTTTGTCGGATGTTGCCTATTGATAATTAAGATGCTTGTTCCTTATTTGGAAACTTCAGCTCTTGTCGTTCTCCAGATATACAGAAATCTATAATGTCTTTGTATGGATAGTACCACGACCACTTCTTCAATCCCGCCCAGTTTTTAGAAATATGCTTGTAAGTTATTTGGAAACTTTGGCTCTTGAAGTTCTCCAGATACACAAAAAAAAAAAAACAAAAAATATGCTCCAAGCGTTGGTCATCGTTGACCACCTTGGAAGATTCATGCCTTCATTAAAAAAACGCTCGGTGTTTTGCGAATGGCATGGTTAAGCCGTGAAAATAATCACCCTTATCGTGGTTGGCGTATTTAAAATACGCCTGCGAATGTTTGGTAATAGATTAAGGAAGATAAGTTTACGTTCTCTTTGATCTATTACCAAATAGTCGCAGGCGTATTCAGGGTTCCCAGTTTTATTTTATACCTTATCCCCAATTTACGAATTTTATTCCCCAAATATCCCCAAAATAGCTATTTTCTTATTCCCAAAAATCCCCACAGATCCTGAAAAATAAAAAAATATTATGTCAGTTGTGTAATTAAAATTAATTTTATTTGTACTTTGAGTAACTTAAAAAGACGCACGAGAAAAATAATTTTGCATATATGTTTATAATTTATAAAACTTCTGGTTCATCGGCCAATGCAATTTTATTTTACATGTTGTTTGTATTTAAAAGTGCTAGCATTTGAGAGGATGGACTAAATTTGTCATAGAAAACTAAATTATTTTCAAAGTGTGTATGTATTTATTCTTAAAAGAGCTTCTTCCCAGCTAGCATTTGGCTGATTATTTTTTGTAAAAATCACCAAAATGATTCATTTCAGATCAGTTTTGATGATTAAAAACTGATTTATTACTTGAGTGATTAAAAAAGGATTCATATATATATGATTCATTTATATGTTTAAATAATGATTTTTTAATATTTTGAATTTTTGTTTTTGCCAAATGAAAAAATATAAAAATAGAAATTTTCATGTTAGCCAAACAAATAAAAAGCTTGGCTAAAAAAGAAGCCCAAAAATTATTGACAATTTATAAGCTTGAATGTTAGTGCAAATTGTTTCTTATCTTCTTTGCGAAAAACCAATTACTTTTGTTTGGTTCAAAAGCCATAGTGGGGCTGATTTTTTGGAGAAAAGCTAAAAAAACATGATATTTAAAAAATGATATGAAATACATACATACATATGTATAATCAAAAACCATATAATTTACGATTAAAAAATGAGAAAAAGACGATTCAATAATGATTAGAAAAACTAACATTAAAATGATCAAAAAGGAATCAGAAAATTGTATCACAAATGATTTTTTCAGGTGATTCATCGGTAGGGTACCATTTTCTCACAACGAGAGTATCATTTATGATTGAAAAATGAGCTCATATGCGGGTGTTTTGCCCTTGAAGCTGATTCCTAAATGATTAGATTATAATACAAAATGCTAGCTGGGTTATAACTCATACTGCATTATGTTGAAAATTTTGGTTTTGATTAAATTTATTATAGAAACAAGCGTTACATGTAGGAACAGAACGCATATTTAAAATTATTTCACCAAGCTCTTGAAACGGTATCAAACCGCCAGCATCTTGGTATGACAAAAAAACTTCGGACCAAAAAAAAAACTTTAATTTGTATCAACGTCTGGACCAAACCGGGTTTGCCATTGCACAAATGGCGTATATAAATAATATTTATTATTCCCAAAAACCCCTCGCGAAAAAAGTGATTTTTCCCCAAAAAATCCCCTGGGGATTTTCACGAAATTTGTATCCCCTTTTACAAGAAAAATCCCCAATTTGGGGATAAATCCCCAAAACTGAGAACTCTGGGCGTATTTAAAATTCGCCAACCACGATAGCACAGAAAAAATTATTTTTCCAATTCAAACAAAAAATTTGTAGAATCAAACAATTTTTTGTCTGAAATCGGTCCTATAAACAAATTCGCATATTCAAACAATTTATTTGCATTTGGTTTATTGAAAAAAAACACTGATTTTTTCAAACAAATAATTTAACTGAATCAAACAAAAAGTTTACTGAATTTCATATACTAAATTTCAAAATCAAAAAAAAAAAACAGGTTTTTGCACAAGCAATGATGCGCACACAAGCAGGCACTGTATTAGAAGATGATGGCAGAGAGAGCAGAGCGGCCGGCTGGCTTTGAGACAAATTTTTTTGTTGGAATAATTTTTTAACGAAGTTCTTTTTTTATACACACAATGTTTTTCTTCCTCACTCACTGTTGCTGTATCCTTTCCTTTGCTAATGAAGAAGAAATGTAACCCAAAAACGGCGACAGACCGACTCGATATGTTTTTCGTCATCATTATATTTTTGTATTTGATGTATTTAAGCAAACAGTTTGAAAAAATTGAATACGGGATTTTGTTTTTTTTTTAACCAACTTTGAAACCAACCAAAAATTTATTTTGTTTCTTATAATGTTGTTGTTGTTTCTGTTGTTTAAAAAAGAGTGAAACGTTTTTTTACCTGCTATTTTTTTTTTACTTCAAACCTCTTCATCTTTCTTACTGTTGTACTTTTTTAAAGTGTCCAAAAATAGACTGTATGTGCTTTTTGTTGTAGTTCTTATATTTCACATTAGGAAGTGTTGCTTACGATCAAATAAAAAAATTAAAAAGACGACAACATTAAAAAGCGTTAAATATTTCATACAAAATTATGAAAACTTGATTGGTTTCACGCGTGTATTATATTTTTGAATGGTTGTCAACATTTTTGTTGGTTAAATAAAAATCAAACAAAAATTTTAATTGAAACAGTAAAAAAATTTGTAGAAATTAAAAAAATTTTCAAACAAGCGTTTGTTTGAAAATAATTCGGCAATAATTTTTTCTGTGAGGGGTGAATAAAATTTAGCAAAGAAAAGTATAAAAAGAAGTTATTTCCTTGTGCTAACCTGGTAACTCGATAAGCTGGTCTTGTGTAAAGAACTGCAAGCAAGTGTCAAATTTCGTAAGGATCGGTCCATAATTTACCATATAAAGCCCGCTTTTGCAAAACATTTTATTACGCGTAGAACCGTTGTGAATAATGCTATTGTAATAAAATTTGTTCTGGCACAGTTTTGTAAGAAATACCGCTATCAAATTTTGGTTAGATCGGTCCATAATTTACTATGCGCCCTATATATAGCCCACTCTAAGGAAAAACTTCAGTATGCTTAAAACCGAAACAAAAATTATATCTTTCATAAGACTTTACATCACAATGTAAAATTTCGTGAACATCGGTCAAAAATTCACCATGCGCCCCATATAAAGCCCACTCTGCGAAATCGTTTAAATGCCACTAAAACCGTAGCAAATATTATGGTTAAATTTGGTCCAGTTAAGCTTGATGTGGACAGAAATAACAGCATGCAATTTTGTGATAATCGGTCCATAATTCACCATGGGTCACATATAAAGCGATCTTCTGATAGGCACTTTAAAATGCTTAAAACGCAGAAACAAATTTCACTACTGTATTGAATTTTGGTCTAACCTAGTTTTTTTTTTTTATACGAAAAATTACTCTACAGAATTTTGTGATGATTGATCCAAAATTTTCCATGGGACCAATATAAATTCCCCTCTTGAAAATCTTTTTGTAGTGCGTCTAAAACTGCTATGAATCATGGTATTTTATTGAAATAGTTTTATATGACTTGAAATTAGATCATAAAACTTTCTGATGGTCGGCCAGTAATTTCACATAGGTCTAAGCCGCAACCAATACTGATGTCAGTTTTTATTAAGATTGGTTAACAATTTAGAGATCCGATATATAGCTCACTCCCGAAATATTCCAACTATCAGTGAAGGGCATCAAAGAATTGGCACAGCCGAATATATCACTCTTGACTGGTTTTAATTCTTTTTGTATAATAAAATTTTAGCATGTTTCTGCTGGAATTATCGAATTACTTAATTAGCAAAAGTTTAATAAGACGCTGGTGGTAAATTAGGGAGGTGAAAACGGAGATTTGGTAGATAAATCCTAGAACGGGATACTTGAGGCTTTTAAAGCAAAACATTGGTCTTCTCGAGACAAAAACTTTGATACCATCATACTTTAAAATTCGACGGTAAATGCCGAAGAAATAAAAACAATGACAAATAACAACGTTCGAAAAAAATGGTTTTTTTTTCAAAACCGCCTAACAAAAATGCTTTATATTAGGGGGTGTACAGTAGTGATGGGCATTGAAAAAATACATCGATGTTTTCACCGATGCAATACATCGCATACAGACATCGATGTTATATCGATATATCGATGGTTTCTAGACCCAGAGAAAAAACATGTTAAAATATGGTTACCTGCAACAAAACTATTTTTTAAGAAAATTTTAAAAATGTTATGTTCAAAATAACTATATTATTGTCACCGACAACAATGTTATGGTTAAATTAGTCCTCCATCAATAATCCACAACCATATTATGGTTGCCTATAAATTTGTTTAAGACTTATAATAGCATGGTTGTTTTTCAACCATAGCATGTTGCTCTTTGAAATCATATTTCTGTCATATTTAACCATCATAACATGTTTAGAAGCAACCATACTATGGTTGTGGCTTCTTCGTTGAGCACTTATTTAACCATAATATGGTTGTCGGTAACAATAATATGGTTATATTAAACATAACATGTTTAAAATTTTTTTTGAAAATAGTTTTGTTGGAGGTGACCATATTTAAACATGTTTTTTCCCTGCGTGCATACATCGACAGTTTTTTGAAACCTAATAGATTTGAACTTGGTTAATAAAAAAAACAGGGATTTCATAACAAAAAGCTTTAAGCTTCGTTCACAATAGGCATTAACATTTTCACTGGTTTTCAAAATACAGCAACAATTTTTTTCACAAACTCACACATTTTGCATTTAGAAACAGGTTGTTAATTTTGCCCACAACAATATTACTTTTTTATTATTATTTTTTTTAAATTTTCATTTAAAACTAAATAAAACAAGTAAAAAAGTATAGTCGGTCAAGCCCGACCATATGATACCCTACACCTCAGTATTCAAAAACACATCATGCTTTTGTGTCCATATTAAAAAGGATTTATCTATGTTTATAAACTTCATTAAAATTAATTTGATAGTTTCTGAGAGGCAACAATTTCGCCCTATCTTCCCTCGTGGTCCTACGATTCAGCCCATTTTCAATAGGATCGGTCCTTGTTCCAATAAGAACCTATGTCCATGGTTACATGGACAGCCAGCTAGCCGGACGGACGGACAACGTTAGTTCGACTCAGAAAGTGATTCTTAGTCGATCGGAATACTTTAAGGTGGGTCTATGACCAATATTTAAAGGCGTTAAACACATCAGCACAAATGCATAATACCCTCTCCACTAATGTGGTGTGGTTATAAATATTGTAAACGTTATTTTTAATTTCATACAAATTGTTGCTGAAGTATAAGTTGACTCAACTTTTCAAAAAAACTTTAGTTACATTTTTGTTTGAAAAGTGAAAGGAAAATATATGAAATACTTTGGGAAGAAATAAGATGGAAGAAAAAAGAAATTGTTGCTCTGATTGTGAAGAAAGCTTTATAACGTTTATAATTATATAAAATAATTAATTTTTTGACGTTTTGTAACATGAATCGTCAACAGCATGGCCCAATTAGTAGGTCTGTGCGAAACGCCTGCTGATTTTGTGCAGAATTGTGTTTTTTACGTGCATTTGTTTTTGATATTTCTACCATTTTTAAAACAAAAAATGCTTTTGTTCTTGACATTTTTATCATAACAAAATGCGTGTTGTTTTTTCTATTGTTGAAGTTGCGCGCAGACCAGCTAATTGGGCCATGACCCATGGTCAACAGCAATTTTTTCTTCTGCCTGCATTTCGTGAATGTTACCAAATACTTTTGGTGAAAAATCGTACAAAAAAGCACCAACAATTTGTAATTTTAGTTCTGACATCCATTTATAATTAGTCTATTTCAAAATAATATTAAATAAAAAATATAAAATAGGGCTTTCTTGGCAAAGTAAATCACAGTCATACATCTGGCTACATTGATTTTGAGTTAGTTCAAATACTCTTAGGACAAAAAGCAGAGAAGGATTATTTCTTCTTTGCTTCGATCTCAAAATATTGTATGCGCGCAGAGAAAAAATGTGGTTGGAAGATGGTTACGGCAACTATTTTAATTTTAATTTTAATACGGGCATAGCTTGAACTTCTTCGATTTTATTCATCTTGGATGTTGTTGCTCCACAAATAAAACAAGAAGATGCTGCTGGTGTCTCTGTTACTGATTGTGCTGTCTTGCCGTCAATCATTGTAAAATATAATTCATGTTTTACTTTCAAGTAACGATTATTTACTGTTAACTCAAATTCTTTTAGTTGAGAGATATCTCCTCATCGGCTCTTCTCTTTTCTTCTCTTATAACTTGAGGTGTCTCTTTAACATATGCAAACTGTAGTGTTCTACAAAACTGTGTGGAAGAAGGTTTATTGTTGTTCCATACTAATTTATTTATGTCATCACTCAATAATAATTTTAGTGGTACAACTGATGTCATATATAAATGAGAGTCAAAAATTTGATCATCTGAAAACCTCTGTTGGTATTCGCTTTAACCAGATGCCCCATCACATCCCCATTTATAGTACATTGTTAGATTTCCGCTTTCAATTTTATTTATTTCCTTTACTGACTTGGTCTCTAGGACTCTTTTAGCAGTATGATCCAACAGATTTTGTAGAGGTACACTGCCTGAACTTTCAGTAATAGAAATTCCTTGAGGATAGGATATCTCCTCATCGGCTCTTCTCTTTTCTTCTCTTATAAGTTGTGGTGTCTCTTTAACGTATGCAAACTGTAGTGTTCTACAAAACTGTGTGGAAGAAGGTTTATTGTTGTTCCATACTAATTTATTTATGTCATCACTCAATGATAATTTTAGTGGTACAACTGATGTCATTTATAAATGAGAGTCAGAAATTTGATCATCTGAAAACCTCTGTTGGTATTCGCTTTGACCAGATGCCCCATCACATCCCCATTTATAGTACATTGTTAGATTTCCGCTTTCAATTTTATTTATTTCCTTTACTGACTTGGTCTCTAGGGCTCTTTTAGCAGTATGATCCAACAGATTTTGCAGAGGTTCACTGCCTGAACTTTCAGTAATAGAAATTCCTTGAGGATAGCTGTTAGTTTTTTCTTTTCGTGAGTTGTTTGTATGGTACGAGTATGTGATATCCTTCATTTTGTAACCAATGCTTTAGATACTCGTACTTTTCTTTTGTAAGTTCAAGCTTTGTAAACATCCCCAAAGTTTTTAATGTACAAATTTTGTGGTTGCTTTTTGAAATACTAGAAGAAAAATCAATTACTTCTTGAGGAAACAAAGCACGTACTTCATCCCTTTTGTATCGTTTGGCGCGATCACAGCACTTCTCAAACGATTTGCGTGGCCGACCAAGTGCAGAACTGGTAGAACATTCAGCATCAGTAAACTTAATTGTAAATCTGCCTTCAAGCCAATTTGCATTCTTTTTTTCAAATCGCGACTTCGTACGGTTAGAATCCTGCCATCTTTGTTTGAAGTTATAGTAAAAGCTTTTAAATATTGTATCCAAAATTTCACATGCTCTAGTATCGTTTAAGCCAACGTGCAATTGTTGCAAAAACTTTTTTAATTTTGTTCTGTCTTTGTCAAACTCCACTACACTTTGAGCATAAAACCCCATGAGAAATAGAAAAACTTTCCATTGCCGTAAAACTCTTGGGCCTTAGTTTCAGTTATAATTAAAAAACCGGAGAAAAATTGGTTGTACTTTTCGCGTTCGTCAGCACTTGTTGAATGACAAAAATCGATCAATATTTTAATGGCAGGTACATTCCAAATATGAGCATTAATAGATGTGGGTGGAATTTCTGTAAAAAAATCATACAGGTAGCCAACGGAAAACCCCAAATAATCAAAAAAGTACACTTTCCTTTTTTCCTTTCAATTGTCCACGCACATTTATTACCACTTATTACTTTGCTACCGCAATCATAAAAATTAAATAACCTTTTGTTTATTATTTTTTTTTTTAATTCTGAGAATCATAAAAAAAAGTCATAAATGTTTTTGCAAAGAATTTTGTGCACAACTCGAGCAAATTTTTGAAATGCATCCTTCACTTAATTGCGAATAAAAGCGAAACGCGTTCATCGATTTTCATGATTTATGTCTCATTTTTTCATAGGTTATGCGACTTTACGTGAATGTAATAGGACTTTTTTTTTTATGAATTAAAAATAAAAAATTTAAATTTTTTGGGCAAAAAATATTTTTTTCCTTCATACATTTATTTATAACTGCGAAACTGTTGCTTATGTAGCAAAATGTTATATAAAAAGATGAAAGTAATTGTAATTCTTGATTTTTCTAAATTTGTTTCAGCAAAATCCGACTAGTGGTTCTCGAGTTATGTTAAACAAAAGAGCCTTATCAGAATTGAGTCCCGAATCAATCAGCTGAAAAATGTTGTACTGTGTAATGCAACAAATTGAGAGGTGGCACCTGGTGGCACTTGAAATTGATTAAAAATGTAAAAACAGATATAAGACAATGTATTAGTAGTGATTTCCAACTGTGGAAAAGTAAGGATAAAATTGCAGGTCCAAATGTTTGGAGAAAAAAAGGGTTTTTTTTGTTATATGTTCTTAAAAATACACAAAAAAAAACTCAAGTCTCTGCAGATTTTTTTTTCAATTTTAGTATACTGAAATATCCTACTTTAAATAAAAAATAAAAAGAAAAAGGTAAGCTCACATAATAAAATAATATTCGTTTTTAAATTCTTAGGTTTAAATTAAGTTGGTTCGGTAAAACATACAAGTTCTGAGTTTGAGACGGATATAAAAAAACTGGCAGTCAGATCAGAGTAATTCTTTTTGATTTGATTGTACCATTTAGTCTAAAATTTCAACATATCTCTGCATATCGCATGAAGAGTATGTTGACAATTTGACTTTTTTCCGCGAAATCCCCAGTGTGCGCCGTTGCCCATGAAAACCACAGAAATATCGTAACACTTTTATAAAATAAAACGCAATCTCTGTGTGTTTTGATGTTTGATTTTACCAAAAAACTACGATATTTTGCATTTGCACCATTACATCACTAATACCGAAGAATGAACTCCGCTAATATTTTAATTTTTTAATTTCTTTAAACTTATTTTTTATGGGAACTTATCTTTAAATAGTTTAACCGCTCACATATAAAATTAACGACACAACTGATTCAAAATGATTTTACAAATGGCGCTAACATAATATTATTAGAGTAAAAATAGTTTGATTGAATATTAAACATAATATGATTAATGTATAGAAAGTTATCATGTTGTGGCTATTAAATATCATGATATGGTTGTGAGTAATATAATATGTTTTGAAAGTTATCATAATTTAGTTGTTAGAAAAATAATTATTTTTCGGTCAACAATACTCAAATTTATAATTGCGATAAACATTGATATGTTTACAGTAACTATAATATTGTTAATATTAAATAAAAATAACAATTATTTGTGTACGACAACAATATATTGTTACATTAAACATAGAGTTGTTGCCGTAACAATGGCCAACCATATTTTTCTCTGCGTGAATATATGTTTAAAAATTTACAACACTAAAAATATAACAAGATACCAAAGAGCAATTCTGGTAAAGGAGTCATTTTGAATATTTATTTTGGGACGCCATTTGAGGAGAAGAGAAAGTTGGCCCGTACTGGCACATTTTTATGATAAAAACAGTTTGGTATATGATGTGTCTAGATTCTAAATTGAAAACCTATGCGTGGATTTTTTAACATTTGAACCCTCAATTGAGTCAGTCTTTTTTTATCCCTTTTTTGGGAAGAAGGCCAATTAAAGAAAAATTGTTGTATGTATAGCGTTACGATAAATCGATGTCAAGTTTTTTTTATATATATTATATTTTTAATTTATGTATTACTTAACAATATTATGTCAAGTAAAAATGTTATTAAATTCACGAAACGTCGGGGAAAAAAATTAAATGAAAATTTGCATTTTTATTTACATAAGCGGAGTTATTTATAAATATATACTTATAAAAAAAAATGTTAAAAAAATATTGAAATAAAAAGAATAAGATTCTAGTAGTTGTGTATCCTACATTACAATATAATGTTTGTAAAGAATGTTGATAGAGAATGTTAAAGTATCAGTTATCGAACTAAAATTTCGAAGTTCAACATACATACTTATGAATAGGGATGAGATTTTCATGCTTTAAAAAATCGAAAATATGCACTAAAAATTCAATAAATGCACTAAAAAAAATAAAAAATATACATTAAAAACTTTTTTACTTAAAGAAAAATATATACGTGTGTGAAGATAAATATGAAAAGTTAAATTCGTTTTTAAAAAATATTTTAAAAAAATATCGCATGCGTATTATAAAGAAAATACGACTATTTATACGAAATTTTACAGTTTTTATGAAAAATTAATAATTTTTATTAAATATTTAAAACTAATTAGATATTTAGTTAGTCTTTTTATATTAAAATTTATGATTTTTGAAAAAATACGACTTAGAGTGAAATTCTCATGAAAGTGCTGTGTGAGGGATATGGCCACTGTGTCCAAACCCTTCGATCTCAGGGAATCAAACCTAATGGAAAATGAAGGCTATGGGCAGGGCTACAATAACCTATAACCACTTTTTCCAAATTGTATTTGTGAAAATTTTTATACATTTTTGAAAATTTTACTTAGAGTGAAATTCTCATGAAAGTGCTGTTTGAGGGTTATGGCCACTGTGTCCAAACCCTTCGATCTCAGGGAATGAGAATTTCACTCTAACAAGCTCTTCAAACATTCTTAAATTACTCGAAATTTGTTTGAATAGAATTCTGAAGCATCTAGCCAGGCTCTACTGGCTGCTGTGGTATATTATCGAATTGGCTTCTAAATTCTCTGCAACGCGGTGTAACCCATGTGCCAAGCAAGTAATTTGTAACACATTGGAAGCCTTAAGGATATAAGGTGCTGAATCGGTTTAAAATACAAGCATATTTTGTCGAAATCTTGAAAATCTTATATTTAAAGCAAAGCTCCAAAAGAATTTATGTATTTATTATTTAAAAATTTTTTTAAAGTTTTTTTTTTGGATTAAAAACCATAAATAGTTCAACAAAATAACCACAATACTAATTATTGTTAAAGCTAAGGCACGAGCTCTATGTGTACATTTGTCCTTCAAGTTGTGCTGAAAAAGGTCAACAGAAAAGAGAAAGACAAAATGAAAAAAACAAAAAATGTACTTGGACTTCAAGAAAAATTCTTGACAAAAGTACGAAAAAACAGAAAGAAGTAAGGAAAAAACATGTAAAATCAATTAAAATGGATAATCATTCAGAAAAGCAAATTTCGATCTACCAAATGTTAGAATACAATTTGGTTTAAGGATTGATGTTTGACTATTGACGTCAGCAGTCGTAGATGGCTGCGAGTGTAAGACGGCAAATCCATCTGAGGAGATCGAGTGGTTGCGATCGAAACAAGTCATGGTAACCTGCCGGCCGGGGTTCGAGCCCCAGCCACGTCAAGAATGAAAGATTATCAATAACAATTTTAATTAATTTTCATGTTGTAAAATTCCTTTCTTCATAAAAATAATTTAATGAAAAATTAAATTTCATGAACTTAAGCCTAATTAAAAATATTAAAAATTTGGATTAAAAACCATAAATATTTCAACAAAATAACCACAATACTAATTATTGTTTTTTTGTATATATAAAATTTTTTTTTTAGATTTTTTTTTATAAGATGGAAATTAAAAAAATCCCTCGAAAATGTCAAAATATGCAAAAATATGCATTAAAAACCTAAATATGCAAAAATATGCATTTTCACCAAAATATGCAACAATATGCAAAAACGAATCGATGCTATTTTAACGCAAATTTAATGATTCGGATAGATAATTGGTCGACATCGTTCTTAGACTATCGACATAAAACACGCATTTGCATGGAAATCGCATCCCTACTTATGAACATATAAAAATACATAAGAGATTTGCCAAATTTTTTATTTTTTTAATATAAACAAGCATTTTTTAAATAAAAAAGCACATTTTAAAATGTATTATTATTATTTTTCCAAATACGTGTTTATATAATCGGTATAAAGTATAGTTGGGCTTGGCGTCTATAGTTCGTTTTCGTTTCTATTTTTTAACTAATGTTGACTCGATATTACACAAAAACAAAAACAAAAAAATGTACGGGTATTTTTTCAATATAATAGACACAAGACAAATATTTGCACAAAATATTTGTTTTACTAAATTCATATCGCAAACTTAATCGTAGACAGTCACAACTCAAAATTTAAAAGTATTCAAGAGAGGCTTAAAAAATATGGTTGCAATATTTTCAAGTTGCACAAATGTTAAAGAAGACAGTGACGCAACCGAAATGTTCGTGGTCGTTATATATTTGGTTTGTGAAGTGGTATAAGAAAAAATAAATGATTTTGATTAATTTTAAGTTGTGACTGTTAACGATTTAGTGTGCGATATTTTTATATTTAGAAAAATAGAAAAGCATTTTTTGTTTAAACTCTTACAAGTGTTTTTGTTCAGTTCTTAAATGATTATCAGGGGTGTGCTGGAAATTAAAAACGTAAAACGGAAGAATTTTATAATTCGTTTTTTTTAATAGATTTCTGTAATAAAAGAATTTTATGACAAATATTATACAAATGTTTTTCTATTAAACAGAATTTTATAACAAAAATTATAAAACTTAAATTAAAAGTGTGTTAAAAGAAACTTCTAAATTCTTGCGTTTTTTGTTTTCAATTTCCAGCACACCCCTGTATAACAAAATTATCTATAAATAATTAACCTATTAGCAAAAGGTCCCGGCAAAAACTATTCTCACCAAGTAACTTTAAATAAGAAACTTTGTGGAATGCTTTTTAAATGCAATAACTCATTATTTTTTTAAGGAATGTTCCCATTTAAAAGAATTTCTATTTCGCTACAGAGAATCTTCATATTTTGTTAATAGAAACATTAACATGCGTAAAGGAAAGACAATTTGGCTGAACTGAGATTTGAACTAAGGCTTTAACAAATAACGTCTTTAGGAACACAATTAGGAAGAAGCACCGTTAATTTCTAAAAACACGTTCCAGTTAAGCTGGAGTGTGTAGATGCGTATGATATTTTTTGTGCATTTTATACGATTATAAATGCAAGATACATGCACTGCGTTTTATGCGCGAAATCGTTTTTTTTTATCAGCTGTTGTGTAATATTTTTATCAAATAAATACAATTTCGACAAAAATGGAGATTGTTATTGATATTTCAATAGAAGCTATTTAAAATAATGCAAAGAGGAGTACACTTTTATTATGTAACAATTCGTGATTTTTCACAATAACAATAAGTTTCTGCCTCATGGCATTAGTTAAAAAAAAAAAAATAATAAACACTAGGAAGATGACACTTAGAACATAAAAGTAATCGATAACTAGAAAGGAACATTTTTCACATGAAAAAATTGTGCTAAAAATTAATTTTAACGTATTTTGTTCTTGAAAGTTATTGAAATCTTTATTACGAAAGCTTTCTTTAAAACTTTTTTTTATACAAAAAATAGTAAAAAGGAATCCACTACACAAACATATTTATCGATAACGTTAAAAATAAAATTTGATTTGTAATCCATGGCCATCAAAAAAAAGATGACGTTTTATTACCACACATACGACGTATATAAAAGTAGAGAGTAAACCTACTTTCAAGCGCTGATTCGTATAGACATTATATGCGTTTTTCTGTGTAACTTGTCACATGCATTTACACTGATTCAACATTTTGACAGATGAATAAAAAGCTTTATTCAAAATGCCGTATTTTGTTTTTTTTTTTTTATATAATATAAGAAAATACCATGGCCCAATTAGTAGATCTGCGCGCACCAATAGAAAAAATAATTCGCATTTTGTTTGTGTACCAAATGATAAAGATGGCAAAAACAAAAGCATTTGTTTGTGTGAAAAATGGTAGAAATGTGAATAATAATTGCTACAAAAAAAATTGAACGTAAAAAAAACAACTCTGCAAAAATCAGCATGCGTTTCGCGCAGACCTATTAACTGGGCCATGGAAAATTCTTGTTTTTGTATAAAAAAAAAACACAACATAAATTTCATTTTATATATGTACATAACGACCGTATTGGCAGCAGGCTACGCTGCTACGTTCATACGTTGCAATTCTTCAATTAGTCATAATTCTTAATCACTACTCCGTCATGTCCGTTATATTTATGTATATTAAAAAAGAAATTTTTTATATTGGTAAAAAAAAGTTAAGAATTGAACTTAAGAGCAGTGTTGCCACCAAAATATTAAATTACACATGGATCATGCCAAAATTGCATATGAAAATACATATTACATATGTTATCTTTTATTTGAAAACTCACGAGTTTTGTTTTGAACTTCATAATAAAGATATTCATTTCAGTTTTTTTATTTGTTGGAAAAATGGAAAAGAGGAAAAATTTAATTTTTGTTACAACAACCACAAGAAAAAAAATTTCACCAAAAGTTAAATTTTTATCAAACTACTAGCTGACCCGACAGACGTTGTCCTGTCCAAATTAGGAAAAATCTAGCGCAAACAGATTTTTAAAATCCGTTAATAAGATTTGAACATTTGAAAGAAAAATTAGCCAAATCGATGGAGCCGTTTTCTGATTTTAGGTAAATCGAAAAAAGTGGGCGTTAAAGTGCTCGGGGCAAAATTTTCTTTCCGTAAAAACCTAAGACCATGGCGATGATTTTAAAGAAAAAATCGTCCAAATCGGTCAAGCAGTTCTCAAGTTATGTGCTTAATAGAAAAAGTGGGCATAAAAGTAGGCGTGGTACATTTTTCTTTCGATGAAAACGTCAAATGGATTAATACGAACATTTGAAAGAAAAATTAGTCAAATCGATGGAGCCGTTTTTGATTTTAGGTAAATCGAAAAAAGTGGGTGGGGCAAAATTTTTGTTTCTGTAAAAACCCAAGTTGGACCATGGCAATCATTTTAAAGAAAAAATCGTCCAAATCGGTCATGCCGTTCTCAAGTTATGCGCTTAATAGAAAAGGTGGGCGTAAAAGTAGGCGTGGTACACTTTTCTTTCGATAAAAACTTAAAATGGATAAATACGAACATTTGAAAGAAAAACTTGTTAAATCGATGAAGCCGTTTTCTGATTTTAGGTAATTCGAAAAAAGTGCACGTAAAAGTGGGCGGGGCAAAATTTTATTTTCGTATAAATCTAAGTTTCACCATGGCGATCATTTTAAAGAAAAAATCGTCCAAATTATATAGATGTCATCAGAATAAAAAGATTTAATTTTCCGCTATAAACGTCAAACGAAATGATGTTGCTTGCCATTCATAAAAAATTGTTCATTTAAGTGCGAAAAATTACATCTCTTTTTATAAACTCTTGAATTGTAAAACACTGATTTTAAAAATAATTTTTTATAGTTACAACATTTCAAAGATAACTTCTTTCTCATTTAATCTTTCAAAAATAAAAATTCCTATAAAGAATGTGTTCAATAAAAAAAGATATAAAAAAGAATTAAAAAAAAAGAAATGGGGTCAAAAAATTAACAGAAGCTGAAGTTAATCAAATACTCGACTTTTTGGCAGACAATCGACAAGTTTTTGTTGTCCAATATTATGATTTAAATAACACCATTCACTTCGTTTTAAATTAAATAATCAATTAATTCACTTTTAACACTTTTATTCGGCATCTTAAAAAATATCACTTACTTCCACGAATTATTTGACAGATTTTTTTGACAGTTTGTACTTTTTAGAAAACCCCCCCGTTCACGTCACTCTTATTGACGTGAACTCAGAATCACTTTCTGAGTCGAACTAGCGATGTCCGGCTGGCTGGCTATCCATGTAAACCAAAGTATAGGTCGCAATTTTGGAGATAATTTGATGAAATTTGGAACATAGGTTCTAATTGGACCAAGCCTATTAAAAATGGAGCGAATAGGTCCATAATTTCACATAGCCCCCACACAAGCTTTTTCCGGAAAGGGGTCTTTGTATCAATAAACTATGTTGGTATTTATATTAAATTTGGTCCTAACTTATTTTACTGCTACAAAAATCATTTTACCAAATTTTATTGAAATCGGTTCATATAGCCGAAAATAGCTTTTAATGCCATAACTTCCTTTTAAATGTTGGTACATATTACAATAAAAATTGGCGATACTAAATCTTAGGATAGCTATATTATGTCATGGCCTTGTAGGTCCTAACTTAACCATAGGTCCATATAAGCCCCATCTTAAAATCTGTTATAGACGATGATATCTAAATAATATTCGGCACAAAGAACTTTTACATGAATCTTTACCTTATAACATCATTTTGTTTAGGCCGTTCCATGATTGCCTATGGGTTCCAAATAGGGTAAAAAATGTTTTTATATACTTTGGTGTAGTCTATCACATGGTCGGGCTTGACCGACTATACTTTCTTACATGTTTTTTTTTTTTAATTTCGTTTGTGTTCTTTGTTGTTAGTTTAATGTAGTTGTAATAATCATACTTTAACCATATTTTTTGGCGTGTAGTTAAATTAATTTTACACACATTTATACATATTTATAATTAAAAGTTTACTGGCCATTTTCTCATTAGGCGATTATCTTTTTTCCCAACGAAAAACTGCACATTAAAGAAATTTGGTTTTCTCAATGTCTCATTTGCTTCGTTTTAATCGCAAAGCTAACCGGCACTCATCTGCCAATTATTTATTTTCCTTTTATTTGCCGTACAGATAAATTCAATCAGCTGACTCCCATCTTTTACATGTATTTTAAGTGGCGTTGCCAGCTGAAAACTTTGTTTTTTGTTTTGTTTTGTTAGTATATCGCTAGAAAAATCTGGCGAAGTATAAAATGATAATAAATAAAGCGTTGCTTTGCTAAAGAAAAAACATTTTTTTCGAATCGCCTCATCATTATCTACCTTCAAAATTAAGCACTTATTAGGAGCAAGTGCAGTAAGGCCCCGATGCCTCCAAGTTCTTTTTTCATGATATTCGTAAAGAGGTACTATTTCTAAACTTTATTTACAGCAGAGAGGCAGGAGTTATGCGATACAAAGTTCCCGAATGGCCGAAAATATTTACAAAAACATGTTGGATCAAGCTTTTTTTTTAAAAAAATTTAATTATTTTTGGACCATTAGATTTGTATCAATAACATGATAACGCACCTATACTAGGGATGCCAAACGGGAAATCCCGAAATCCCGGGATTTTTCGAGATTGATAAATCCCGAATCCCGGGTTTTATTTTTATTAATCCCGGGATTTTTAATATATCAACTTTTGTGTACAAAAATGTTCGTTTTTATTGAATTTTTATACTCTATACAAAAAAAAAATTATTAAAAATTATATTTCAGTTGTATTTTTTATTTTTATAATTCTTATTTTTCTTTTTTAAAAATATATGTTTTATATAAAAAACAAATTCATATATTTATTTATATGTTTTATAGATAAAACCTTTTGAAAATTCATAAATAAATAAAAAAAATCCCGAAATGCCGGGAAATCCCGGGATTTTCTAAAATCAATCGCGATTGGCATCCCTAACCTATACACACGTAGATATCTGTGATTTTTTCATTTTTCGTAATTTACAGCGCCTTTTTACTAAAAATTTTCATTGACTTTATCCTGATAAGCTGCAGTGTAATAGAAATTTTAAATATGTATTTAAATTCTGAATTTTCTACTAACCTCATTAAATGGTTTAATTTTTGTATGCATTATAAATGGAAATTTGCATAACTCGCAGGAATTTGTTTCGGAAGCTGTTAGCCACTGTTGTAGGCATGCTTGATGGACATACTTAAGACTGCCCGAACAATAGCAGGGTGTTAAAAGTGGATTCTGTGGATCACTCTCGCAATGACAAATACGGCAAATGTCACCGCTACTCTGTGATGCCTGACTACTGGCGGAACCAAATCTGCAAAGAAATCAATAAGGAAGAAAATTAAGACAATTAGCAAATTTCAAATATTATTTTAAATTAATTAAATTAATGTAAGGGGTCTATTAATATGTAAAAACAACATTTTATGAATAAATAAAAAATATCAAACGTTATATTTTTTTATTATTGTTCTTAATAAATTGCTTTTACAATTTAACAAATTGTATTGCAATAATTTATTTATATCTAGTAAGATAGAAAGGAGGGAGGGAAAGAGAGTGGAAAAAAGAAAGCACTTGATTTTATTAAATATTAATAGGAAATATGTATGGTGGAAATACTTGTAGTAGTTGGTAATTTAGTATGATTGCGTGTCATAAAAATGCATAAATACCAGGGATGGAAAATTCAGATTTTGAAATTATATATATCCCTAAAAAAAACTTTTATTAACCTTCTTAAAAAACTTACAAAAACAATTACCCACGTATTCATAAACGATTATTAAATTTAACAAACGTTTATTAAGGATAATTTTCATAGTAAATTTGTTCTTTAAACCAAAATTAGGTTTAAAAAATTTTTGTGAATACAGACATTAGTCTTTGATCGATTTTAGTGGTTCGCATTATCTCTGTTGTTGTTAGAACCAGGGTTAAAAAAACTGCAATTGAAACCAAAAACTGTCGAATATAAACGAACATTTGTGTACAACTTTTCGATTTTTGAGTTGGTTTGACAGCGACTGTTTACATTTAATGAATCAGAAGTAAATGCAAAAGTTTTTTTTGGAATAAGTGGAAGAAATTACAGTTTTTCTACTTTGACTGCAGTTTGTTAAACGCTGGTTAGCACAGTCTCTTCACTATTGCGACAATCCCAAGACAGTATTTATAAAGGCGTATATGCTTTGGAACCATGTGTATGAAGTTAAATTTTAAAACTTATAACCCTAGACAATTTCTGTTACGTTAACACACAAAAAAAATCAATGCAAATTCGTTCAAAACAAGGTTAATTTTATATTTTTCAGTAATGATTTTGCTTCATTGTTGTTTAATGTTTATTAAACATGATTTTACAATAACAAACAACTATAATTCATGTTAATTTAACATTGCAGTAAAGTTAGAGCAAAATTTGATTTATATTGAAATAACAATCCGTATCACGTTAACTGAAAGTTAGTTCAAGTTGAAACATCGTGAATTTCATGTAGAAGCATCAGCAGAATGACCCGATATATGTTTCGGCATCATTCTAGTTTGAAAACTTGATGTTCTATTTAACTTAATAATTTTAATTAAAAGAATACGCGAATTGTCTTCTTTTTATAACATATTATAAACATGAAATTAAAAAATGTACATACTTAAGTATGTATGCATGTTAATTTAACAAGATAAACTTTTGATTTTAATATAAAACAGGTTTTTATGGATTCAATATTGAACAATGTTAAATAACAGTGAATAATATTAAATAAACGTGATTTAAGGTTATTTTAATATTTTTCATTTACAATTAATATGAAATAATGATAATTTTAAATAAAGGGCATACTTTTGCAGAAATTTACCATGATGCTCAATCAACATTTCGCCATGTTATTTCAACATTGGTATTTTTTTCTGTGTGAACAGAATAATGTTAACCACTTAACATAACTTATGTTAACGCTTTTATGAGGGAAGAAAACAGATTTCTGGAAAAGTAGTCAACGTAGGTGAACAAAAATGATTCGTATTTGTGGACTCCTACACCTAGAATTAAAATGGTTAATAAATTACAAGCCACTCTCGGCAATACCTTCATTTACAATATTAAAATTTGTTGCGGCTTAAATCGTATTAATAATTTCAAGACGTATTCGTTTTTAGCGTATTAAATTGATTTGATTGTTTTAAAACTAAATTGGCTAAATTTTAAACCATAATTAAATTTGTACGCACTTAATAAGATTTAAAGTGCTTTTATCGGAAGCCCGCTTTTTATATGGAGTGATTTTCCGTCTTTTATAACTCAATTTCAGAGAAATTGCATTATTCGTCACGGCTTACTAAATTGTTATTCAAGAGTTGGGCCAATGATAAATAATGGAACGATCCTTACGAAGTTTAGAAGTATGATTTACCCCCAATTTCACCAAGTTCAGTTGTAATTAATTATCAGTTATAGCTGTCACAACATATTGTTAACTGGAAGTTAAAGTAATAGTTAGTCTTAACTTAACTTGGTGAAATTCGGGGTTATAATTACATAAAGCATATTTTGCAAAAAAGAATGTTAGTTTTTGTAACAGAAATATAGATTTTTTTGTGTATGTTTCTCTTTTTAAATTTAATTGATTTTGCTGGATTTCAATCCCAAACTGTTAAGAAGAACTGGAAACGATTTTACACTTAAATTCTTCTTTTCTGTTGAGGCATTCGGAATTGAGCGTGATTTCAACAGACGGACATGGCTAAATCGACTTTGAATTACTCAAGGAACAAGAATTTACACTTTATGGGGTCTTAGATGAACATTATAAAAGTATCACTGGGAATGACAAACTTAGTGGTGTAGGGTATAAAAATACAAAAGGGCTGAAATTTCCATCTCTGACAAATACGAAAGACATTTTTACACTCATGTGATATTAAACTTGAATAGTTTACAAAGTGAAATAAATATATAATTTATAGTTGCTCAATAAATGCCATGACAATAGTGATGATGAATATCAAGAAAAATCAATTCAAAAACAATTCATTAAAAAAAAAACTAAATAATAATAAAAAAATATAATTATATTTTTATGATCATGGCCCTTTAATTGATTTGTAAAATATTTAAATTTTATACGCAAAAGTATGCATTTGTGTTATTATTGAAGCACAAACTACACATTAAGAAGTCAACAGTCAGTTATTAGGGTCATTCAGATTTGTCAAATAATATACATTAAAAAGAAAAAGTGAAAAAAATCACATTGTCAACCGTATATGCCAAAATGACAACAAAATTATGTCAATATAAAAACGGTGTATTGTCGAAACCAAAGCAGTTTAAAAATAGATTATGCTTTGTCGAAATGAAAACAATTGTAGCAAAGTAACAAACAGAGAACGGCTTTGTGCGATTGCAAAAAAATCGCATTAAATCATTGGTGTCCAGCCCATACCACAATTGTGAAAATTAATTCACACACATTCTTCACACGCATTCTTACGATCTTTTATTTAGTCCACGAGAGTACACAATTCAGTCGTCGATTACCATGCGACGAGTGCACATGCGGCGGATGCTTACACACTTTTTGTATTTTTATTAAGAATATTTGTCTCTTTATTCACTAATACTAATAAAAAGCAATACAACCACGATTAAAATTTTGGACGTCACTGCATTAAATGAACACCAACAAATACACTCGCTTCCGATCATACAATCAACCTTGCGCAACCGCAAACATTCGCTGCTGGTTTGCAGTCATTCAAATAATGCACATCGTGCTTTGTTATTTATACCATCGTTACCCTGCAAATAATAGGACCAGTCCAAACACGCGTGTAAAGAGTAGTCCACAAGGGACCAGGACTAGTCCAAAAGTAACCCAAACATATGGAAAAAACATGGTCTATTTAACATTACGATGTCCTAGGGGAGGACCATGTAACCCATCTTTGGACTACTAAGGAGTAGTTTTAAAACTACTCCATGGTATACTCAAGAGGATTAGTTTTGAAGTCGTTTAAAAACGAAAGAATGTCGTTAAAAAACATGTCGTCTCAATACAAACATTTTTGAACAATGACATGGTCCATGCTTGCATTACATCGGACCAGTCCATGGAGTCCATTTTATCAAAATGGATGAGGTGGTCCAATTTTATTTGCAGGGTAGCTTCGTTTTTTAATAAAGATGTATGTGTGTTCGGTGCGACAATGATTGTTTTGGTAAAGAAAAAAAAAAAAATACAAACAAAAAAGCCAGAAATCAAGCAATCATTACTCATGTAGACATTCAGCAGTTGCTATGTAGTACAAGAAAAAAAAATTAAATAAAACTAAACCAGTGGTGTCAATTATGTGACATTGCGAGGCCTATTGTGAGGCCTAATTACTGATCTTTTCTAAAGAAAACAGAAATAAAACAAAACAGAAACAAAGATAATAAACAAAATTTTGACATCCAACAATGATAAAGCTAAAAAAAAGTTATCAGCAGGGCGGACCACCTGTAATAAATTCGCCTTGCACAACTATAAATATATTATTTCTGTTTAGAGGCCTCAAAACAGGCCTTGCGATATTTCCCACTGAATGAGAGTGTTTCTCAGTAAACAATTATATTTTACGCTCGCAAAATAAAAGAGCGTAAGCGAGTTCTGTATGTACAATGTATTGTTATTGTTGTTAATGTTAACAAAGCGTCTCATCGAGTGGTCAATGACTTCTTGAATGCAAAAGTATAAGAATGTGTGCCTTTTGACTTTACACAATTGTGTTATATTGCGTGCGCAACAAAAAATGCAAACAAAGCACTTTCAATAAAAAACTCACACATGCACAAATCAAATGTGTACAAAACGATGTTAAAGTTACCAACGTTGAACTTTGTTTTGCAGGCATGGAGTTAATGTAAATTTGAGCGTATGATTAAATCAACAAAAATAGTGTTTTTTGCAGTTCTCTGGTAACAAAGCGGAGTTTTTTTTAATGCTGACACCTTATCCGTTGTCAAACTCAAACCAAACGTGATTAATTTACTTGGACAACGAATGGTATACATTTTTGTTATTTGCTGCCCGTTGTTCTTTACTTATCAGATATTAATAAATATAAGCCATATTGTCAGGAAAAATTGATTTTGGAACATAAGCACCTCAGTATTATTTCGTTGTTTCCAAATCGCTTTTACAATAATTTAAATATGTTTTACATTTTGAGCCACCCTAATAAAATTCCTAATATTTTCTATTTTTCAAACAAAAAATGTACTTGCAAAACCATTTACATGAACATATATTAAGTATTTGTGTTCAATTCAGGTTTTAAAAACGTAACTGCCGATACTAAAGCGGTCAGTCAGGGAGTAGTAAGAAAGTGTATATTATAATGTTTGTCTGTCTACCTCTATACATATTGTGATAATTTAAAAAATTTTAACATTTATATGCTTTTTTTGAAACGTGCAGTTAATTTTTATATATGTATGTGTGTATGTATTTAAAAACATTTTTATTGATTTGTTTTCGAAGATTGCGATAACAATCACAGCTTTTAATTAATACATTTTATAATTCGTTCTTAACTAAAAAATTAATAGAATCGAAATTTTAACAAAAAAAAAAAAAAAAAAAAGATTATGATTAAAATTTCAAGCAAAAAATTTTTAATATTATTTAAAAAAAAAAATGTTTTAACAAAAATCTAAATTTTCTTTATTTTTTTTTTTTTTTGAATATTTAATGAGTCGAAAATATAACAAAAAAGAAATATATGAAATTTTAAAATGGTGTGAATAAATTTAAAAGATACTTTTTAAAGAACTGCGTAGTTTATTAAATTTTTTCGAGTAATTGTTATTTCCTGGAAAAAAAAGTTTAAAATATTTAGGTTAATATTAAAAGAATGATTTGATAAATTTTCCACTTAAGGTTAATAACTTATACATAACAAATTTTGAATTGTTTTGTTTTAAATGTAAAACATTTTCGAAAATTTCATATAAAATATGTCGGCATAGTGTTTAAGCTTCGTCAACTGTGAAGAGATTAATTGAAAAATTCAGGGAGATTGGATCTGCTTTTATATTGACTAGGGTCTAGACTAGGTCTTGACTAGGACTAGATCTATTATTCGACTTTAAAAAAAACGGTTGTCGAATATTCCGAATAGCTGCTATTTAAAAAAGCCGGTTTTTGGTTAAGTCTTTTAAAAATAACCGGTTTTAGTTTGAATACACAAAAATTCAAAAATCAAATTAGTTTTTGTAATAAAAAGTTAATTTGAATTAAAACAAAACAATTCACGACGGTAAGAAACCAACAAAATACATAGACATGACTTAAGGTATGTTCAGACCTAACAAATATTTGAGGTTTAAATCCAAAAGAAGCGTGACCAGTAAATTTATCAAACTTAAGTTTTATTTTTAAAAATTTCTATTACTTTACTAAACTTTATGTCTGAAGTTAAAACACAAGTAACGAATTTTGATGAAAAATATAATCATCTTGAAGCCAAGGTAAATAGTCTACAAAACCAAAAGACCAGTGCAGGTTATTCCAGAAACCACGAGTAGAATAAAACCCCAAGTTTCGACGTTAGTGTGCCACTAAATGTTTTTAAGTTCCAGTTCGATACAGTTGCCAACAGAAATGCATGGAACAGTGAGAAAAAAACCCATCGAGCTAATTCTTGCTTTAAATGGGACTGCGGCTGAAGTGCTTGAAAGTGTACCAGTAGGTAGCAGAAACAATAATGATGAAATTATGGTAGCACTGCAACGTATGTAAGTATGGAGGTGAACACAAAAAGGGAATCTACATAATCGAGTTACGTGGCAGAGTACAAAAGGCAAACGAAACCTTACAGGACTTCGCACTGGAGAATGAGCGGTTGGTACAGCTAACTTATCCTGGTGAGAATCATCCATTGTTGAACAGCTGCAAAACAAAAGCATTTATTAACGGTATAAGAAATGCTGCTGTTAAGTATGCGTAACTGCAAAGCACCGGAAAAAAGTTTAAGATCTGCTTCGCCGCCGAGAAACCGCCAACGGGCTAGTCATCAGTCATCACAGGAGTCGCCGTTAAGTATGGAGGGAGTGCTCCCTTTCACATCTGAGGACTTGATAATAAATTTATTAGTGCCAAAGAGTAATAAAAGTATTACGACATTTGGCTACATCGATGGTAAAACGCCCATTTTGACCATCGACACTGGTGCAGGATTTTCAATTATAAGGCCTGACTTGGTAAGGGGAGCTATCGAACCACTATGCGGAGTAAGCTTGCGAACAGCTACAGGTGAGCCTGCTACTGTCTATGGCAAAACACGTGTGGTATTAAGAATTGCCAATATTGTAAATTTTCATGAGTTTATTGTAGACGAAGTACTGATAAGACGAAGTACTGATTAGTCATAACATAAGCCTGAATATGGGAAAGCAAATCATGTATTTGTGTGATTATGAAATACCCCTGGATGTGTATGACAGTAAGGCTCGTGTGGGACAGCTTCTCGCTTGTACTTGTCTGGAATCGTTACCTTACAGAAAAGTTGAAAAACGTGAAAAAGCGGTTGCTCATGTAAGACAGCTTAGAAGATTGAAAGCCAGGCACTGTTCGGATGCAGATAGAAGGGAATGCATTAGTGAAGTTCGCTCGTCGAAGGTTGAGCCCTGTAAAGATTGGATAACGGCGCAAAGAAGTATAGCGTCACCTTAAATGCAAAAGGCCGTAGCTACTCAAAAATTCAAATTTGACTTTTTGATTGATTATGACGTACTTAACCGAAACACATATACACAGAAAATCTTACATGTATACGTCCAAAAATAACGACTTTATTTCCGAAAAACAAAAGGCCGTAACTGCAACGTTAACAATTTCATAAACCAAAAAGCCGTAACTACAGTTTTCCAAAAAAAAAAAAAAACAAGAACAAAACAAAGTTGCCTTTGATTCTCTTTCAATGTGTGTTATTGCGTTATTATTTTTCTTAACCACTTTAATTTAATTTTATTTTCTCGAATTAAATTTATAAATTAAATAAATTTTTTTAATAGTTATGAGGAATTTTGTGTTTTGTTTTAAAATACTTACAATAAATAGATACAAAAAGACATCACTTGCCTAAAAACTTTTTTAGTTACGTCCTTAAAGCACTATTTTCTTATCTTAACCATTTGTTTTATTTTATGCACAATTTTATTCTTGTAGTTACGGCTTTTTGGTTTCAGAAAAATAGAGTATAAAAGGCCGTAACTATCATTTCTTAAAAAGTACTTTTTTCCATTAATTTCTTTTTTAGAAACAAATCCGTCTTTGTTTTCTAAGCTTGAATCTAAAATTTGGATATTAAGTTTTAAGTAGTCTTTAATTTATAACGTTTATTCCTTCTCCTGTTAAAAACCCATAAAGTGTAGTTACGGCCTTTTGCATTTTAGGTGACGATAGGTGGAACACAAAATTTTAAGGGAAACTGCCCAAAGCGTGTGGCAGCCAGGAGCACAGTAAACAGAGGTTGTGCGTCACTTTCGCAGTGCAATTGTAATGCACTACCTATACCAGAAGATAAGCAGGTATCTTCATTGGAGCGGAGAAATCTTTACGACCTTAGAATGCCCTTGCGTGGCCGTAGTTAAGTTGTCCAGATATGATCGGGCTGTGTATTCTGAAGGATCTAAGAAGGGCCAGTTGGTTTTGCCAATGAATCAACAACCAAAGGAATGATTAGTTGCCAAGTCACAAATACATTGGAATGGGCCACAAAAGGTGATAAAGAAATTAAATGATGTTGTATACCGAATACAGAAATACAAGAGTCCAAGAGCTAAAATGAAAGTTTTCATTAAGAACGATTAGCCCCTTATGGAAGAGGTGATTCTGAGCCTATTCGGGACGAACAGGCTTAAGTGGGGGGCAGTGTTACGAAAGTAACTTTAGTTAAGAATTAGATACATTTATTAGCTATCCAAAGTTACTTTCGTAACAATATTTTTAATATCTTTTTATGAAATAAATGTTTAAATATAATTTCTGTCATGTGGTCCACACGGCTGGCGCGTAAAAGGCGCAATCTGGAACACCAATTTTCAACAAATTTTCGCAGTATAACTCAATTTGAACCATGGAAAGATACACACTCGATCAACGCGTTAAAATTATTCAGGCTTATTATGAAAATGGGCGTTCAAATCAAAATGCATATCGTGCAAATCATCTTCAATGATAAATCACATTTTCACCTCAGCGGATTCGTCAATAAGCAGAATTGCCGCATTTAAGCGAATGATAATCTAAGATTGTCGAAAAATCAATGCACCCACAAAGAGTGTCTGTTTGGTGCGGTTTACGGACTGGCGGCATCATCGGGCCGTATTTTTTCATCGAAAATTCATCAACGAAAATTTGGACCATCGGATGGGGGTGTGCCGCCATATGGCCGATATTTTGTTGCATACATAATTGAACCATACCAATATTATCATAATAAAAAGAAATTACATAATTTCCTAAATAATTTGTGTTTTATTCAAAATCAACATCGGCCCTTATTTAATTTAATTCATTAAATTTAACCACCCTTTATCATCGGCCACAATAAAAGACGCTTTCTTCTGTGCGTTTTTATCCGTCAACGTTCACAATTCTATCAATAATAAGTTTAAAGAAATAACTACTTTATTTAAGTTTTGATTTCCATTTTTAAAACTTTGTTTTTTTTTTTTTTAATTAATCTGCTGTCTTTTGCTATCAACTCAATCATCTCAAATGTAATATAAACGGCTTTGATTAACTTAATCAATATTTTGTCTAAGCGCGTTTAAAAACCCAAGTGTGAACATAGCATAAAGATTCTCTGCATAGCCGGCCTTTAGCAGGGATGTTCTCCTCCTTGGTATAGAAAACAATGGCCCATATTCATAGTCAAAATAAAGTCGACTTTAAGTTAAAACCGGCTTTAAATGGATGTCAACACCATTGTTCTAAAGTACACTGAAAGAATTTTCTTCGCAATACTAACGAATTTTGACATTAATCCCATGAAAAATTGCATTATAAAGGAACCTATGCAGCGCTTCGTTGGATCAATGAAACCTGTTTCATTAAAAGGACTTAATGAAACATTACATTAGATCCATGAATATTATTCATTGGATGAATACTTTCAATAAAGTAAAATTTTTTTTTTTTTTTTTATATTTTTTTTAATTATTTTTTTTTTCTTTTTTCATATTTTATTTTACTTTATTTTATTTTTTATTTTTTTTCTGTCTCTGGCGGGCTTCGAACATGCAACCTCGGTGCTGATAGACTAGCTCACTACCAGCTAGTCTACCGGGGCAGTGTAGTTTTTGTATAAAAAAACTGTTTTTTTCTCAATTAAGGGCGTAAATATGAGATTAAATTGTCCATAATAACAATAACAACGTTGATTGAAAGTGGATTGAAAGTTTTTGTTTCATTACTATAATGACATTTTTATTGTCATAATGAAAATTTAAATTTATGAAGGCAGTTATTGAAATATGTTGCTTTTATAAAAAAAATTTTTGATTTCATAAATTTAATGGCATACATGTAACATTAGATGTATGAAATTATTAAATCTTACATTTTTTGAATAACAATTAAACATTTTTTTAATGAAACTATAATTTTGTATTAAGTAATTACGAAATCTAATGAAGCGATTTTAACGAAAATACTTCATCAAACCTATGAAATTTAGACAATGGAAATTTTCATTTACCCAAGGAAAACTTTTTTATGAAAATGATTCATTAAATATATGAAGCATTTTTCTTTCAGTGTATACTTTAGAAAAAGTCGACTTTATTTTTGACTATGAATATGGGCCAATGTCTTTGCTAAGTAGAAGTTTTCGACTTAATATCCAATAGTTTTTATCACGATTTGTTTTCTTAAATCTTTTGTGATGCAATGAGAATTAAAAGACGATACCAAGCATGAAATGGAATTTGGAAATTAGAAACCCTAGTAAAGTCCCACTTGCTTGCAGTAAATAATTTTTCTTACCATAAAGTTTAAAATTCAAAGACCAAGTGTCATAGTTATAACTGCGATTTTCTTCATCAGATAAAATGAACTCCATAAAAATGACAATTAGTACAATTATCAACTGATTCAGATTTAATTACTCTAGAATTTGGGGTGTGGCCTTAAGCTCCACATACAGCAACAGCACAAAAATTATACACAATTACAATAATAATTTTTTTTTCTTTTTGTTAAATTTAATTAAAATTAATTGGTAATACCAAGTATTTACTTTGGATCATGACGAGGAATATTAAAAAGTGCAATTGCAACAAATAATAAAAGCGAACAATACAAAACAGTATTGTCATGAGTAGACAAAGAGGCATTTTGAAGTAATCATTATGATAATGTGACAATGAAGATTATGATGATGATGATGACAACGATGACATTTGTCAGCCAATCCTGTTTAATATGCACAAGTGTAAAATATTAAATATTACATATTATTTGTATTAAAGTGATAACGCATTATTTTATAATTTTATGCTGTTGAAATCATAGCCATTATCGCCATAAATGCTTTTTTTCTTCTTTTGGTATGTGCATGTCTTTCTGCATTCGGACAGTTATAGAAAAGGGCCGACTAGTATAAATTTAACAATTACTTTGGGTGCTATCATTAAATATATTTTTGCTTTTGCTTGCGTTTCAATTTAATATTATTTTTTTTTTTTATAGAAGCAGTTGTGGTTAATAATGTAGCAGGAGTTAATATGACTTATAATTTTTTGCAGCTTTAAGGAAATAAGTTTTAAAAAAATTTTAAGCCTATTCAAAATCTTTTCAGGGAATCGAATAAAACAGTACGGAATTTAGGTACATTTTTACTTTTTCTTATTAACAGACCCGGGTGATTTGTAATTATTGCATTACCCCTACCTTAATATAAGAATTTCAATGCACTTTTTTTTGCACTTCATTATATCCTTGTCAAATTAGTGAATTTTTGTTTAACCGTACGATGCATACCCAACTTTTTCTACGAGAACATACACCCGGGATACGTTTGTACCTATTTAAAAGCGTAAATTAATATTTTAAAAATGTTTTAGTTTTGCTTCATGCAAATATTCTACATGGTTCAAAAGATATAAGCAAAAGTGTGCATGCAGGCAACTATTATTCAAGTGTTTGTAGTACAGTAAAAGTTCTCTTTAGGGACAGCTCTTATCAGCGGACATCTCTTTTGAAAGGATAATTCTTGAAATCTTTAGAACCGTTTTTAGTATCCTGAAGAAAATACATTCCCTTAAACGGACGTTCTCATGGCCGATCGCGGACATAAATAAACCACTTTTTTTGGGCAAAAATTTCTAATAAGCGGACACTCTAAAACAAAAATATGTAAAATATAAGAAAAAAATAATCTCCAAGTTGGCACCACTAATTCATATTTAAATGATAAAACAGAGTCACATTAATAGCGTTGCAAAAGTATTAAAATGCAGAAGATGATATTCCCGTATATATTCTTTGCAGATTGGTTAAAAAAATGCAGAATGTGTTGAATTTACAACTATTGACGGACATCTTTTAACAGACTCGGATAATATAGAAATTAGCATCGTAGAAGAGGACCACAACAAAATATCTTCTTATAAAGAAGCCTTAGAAGAAGTTACACGTTTGGTGAAGTTTGCAGAAGACGACTACACAGCATTTGAACATATGAAACATTTAGAATGCACTTATAGGGATCAAATGATGAAAGAAAATGAAGAAAAATTAAAACAAAAAAAGTTTTAGATTATTTTCCTGCTTTGTAGTTCTTCTTAATTAAAATAAAAAAATTAAATAAAATTTCTTTCCAATAAAGGGACATCTCTATCTTGCGGACAAAATCTTCGCCAACGAAAGGTGTCCGCATATGAGAGCTTTCACTGTATTTGGATATTCTAACGGTTGCTTTGATGTTGTTGTGCATTCGCCATTATTTAGCTGATCACCAATACCGAGTGCACAATATGTAACAATAATTCATAATTTTCATTTTTCAAATAAAATAATTTAAACACACTATAAAATGGTTTGTTGCCTTTTATTTTGATATAAACTGGTGTGGCACAAACGTATTCCGGGTGTGTGTTTACGTAGGTGTCGACATTGGAAGCTCGTAGCTCCTGAACCACTGATCCGAATTGCATTAAATAACCTTTAAACAATAAGAAATTACTTATGTTTCCTAGATCCGAAATCTCTATTCCTTAAATTAAGCCGTTCCTCAGTTACAGCACTGTAAAGTTGCAAGTGGATACATTTGTACCCGGGTGTGTTCTAGGGTTAAATACCACAATAGTGTATGCCAATTAATGCATTACTTTTGTATTATTATTACAGCACACCATGAATAGTGCATTATAAAAATATTAAACTAGAAAAACTAACAAATTCTTTCTTTCGTACAAATACATTTAAAACCAAAACAAAATTTTTAAATCAAATCACATGATCTTGGCGGCCAATTTTGATTTGATTTGAAATGCAATTTTAGTAAAAGGCTTCATTCTCTGCTCAATTGTTTACCTCTCCTATGGTTGAATTTGTCAAACAGTGAAACAATTTCTTTGTCAAATTAAGTTGGGCCAAAAACTTGACGTTAAGGTGTGACTCACAATTGACATCGCGCATTTTGTTGGACCACCATTTAGTATTAAATAAATATAATATCAACAACATTTTCGCCAGTAATGTTCACTTGATTAAATTTTTAATTAACAGATTTTAATTTTGATTAATGATTTAACTGAAACAAATTTGGCGAGAATTTTTTTTTTGAACAGTGTTACAGCATACTATTTTTTAAAGACTACTATCCAACCAATTTGACGAAAAAAAATTGCAGCCCATTATCGATAATAAATTGCGAAGAATGATGATAATTTCCTTCTGATCAAATTTGCTAAAATCAAATTTTTTTTTTTCTTAAATTTATTTTTAAATCAATTGCCAACAGTTTGACTTTATTTCTTTGCAATTTAATTTTTAATCAGCCCATTATGAATAAAAATTTCCCGGGAGTTTCTCCCGTTTTTTCTATGTAAATTCAATTGTAAAAATGGGAAAATTGAAAAAATTCCCGGGGAATTTGTATTTATAATTAGGCTGAACATGTTTCTTATTGAATGGCATTAAAATTTTTAAAATCGGTGATTACAAAATATTGGACTTGTGTTGGCCAATAAAATTTATTACTGAGCCACTGTGCGCCGCGCCGTACTTATTACCAGAGAAGACTAAAATACTTTTTTTTTGCTTTTTTTTAGCTGTTTTTTATAAAACCTGCTGTTTTTGCTTCTTTTACAATGGTGTTGCTTTTTTTTGATTTTTTTGTTTAAACTTCCTAATTTTGTATTAAAAACCTCGTTTGATACTACCAAGGCGAATTCCTCTATAAAAGTGAATTCGCCTTCGTTACTACCTTTTTGCAACTCTGTTTTCATTTTAAAAACAATCAACTGAAATCATAGTAGGCTGTTAAAAATAGAAATAAATAAAAAAGTTTAAAAAGTGCCGAAAAATAAAAGTAATAGAAATTTATTTTTAAAAATGGTAAAAACATATGAAGGAGCCTTTAAAATTGAAGAAAATTGGCTCTTTTGCAATATATGCTGCTGCAAAATAAATTGTTCGAAAAAGTCTAATGTGGATCAACATATAAGATGTGGGAAACACCAATTGGCGTCTTCTAAGCAAGAGAACCATCCACAAAAACTAATTACGGAATATCCAGTGACTCCAACTGCCACAACATGTCAAAAGGATATTAAAGCACTGTTAGAATCCAATATACCAATAAAAAAAGTAAGTACATATGTACTTCCAGTTTCAAAAATTTCATTGAGAAATATTCTCAAATGTCGGTTCCGTCTGAAACTTTCATTCGCCTGAAATAAATACCAGAATTGTTTAGGGAATCTATAGAAAAAATGCATCAAGCAGCCATAAATGATTAAAATATGTAAACAACTTTTGATTTTATGTATTCACAATAGATGTGGCGGTTTAATAAAATTCTTAAATTAATTGAAATTTTTCGTCTTTTGTGAATACATGAAATCAAAAGTTGTTTACAGATTTTAATCATGTATAGCTTGTTTTGTTTGCAATGTTGTTTTTTATATGTCTGCATAAAATTAGAAGCATAGCTGCATTTTCAATTTTTTATGAATTTTTAAAAACAAAAATTCCGAAATTTTAATAAAAAAATTATTTTTTTTTCTAGAAAAAAAAATTATGTTTCTAAAACGACTGCGCATATAAGAAAAACGGTCTGTAACTTTTTTTGGCGAGTACAAGCTGTAACGTAAGGAAATTACTCGCCAATTTACAGAAAAAGTGTGTCTGTAACATTTTGGTGAGAAAAGTTCCCGCTTTGAACTGTCAAATAAACTCACGAATAAAAATGGGGCGAGAAAAAATTTTAACACTAAAAAATGCAATATGCAAAAAATAATAATACAAATATTTTATTATTGGCACATTTTTCATTGTTTTATTATTTTGCTTTTAACCTTTTTACAAAATATACGAATGTCTTCAAAGCTCGTTTGCAAACAACAAACATTAAAGTCGCTCTTTACACAATTTGGCATAGCCGACGGTTGTGTTTTCGCCGCCGTCGCTGAAAAATGTTCAATTTAAGTAAATTTTGGTCGCCGTCAACGATATGTGTTACTGGCGTTCTTAACGTCTGTAATGTCACCTCGGCTTCGAGTGCATTATTATGACATTTATAACGTAACGACGTAATCTCTTTTGATAGTTTTTGACATGAGTTACAGACACACATTTCTCTCACTTTCGAGAAACGATGGAATATTTTGTTTCACATCTTTTCGATGCAAGAAGTTCTCACTAAAGTTACAGAACATGGGTACAGGACGCATAGAAAAAATGGATAAAAAATTACACCAACAAAGTTTTTTTTATACATATGTATGTGGTATACGTTAAAACCACCCATTTTTTATTTTAAATCCAACAATATATATATAAAATTAACGTGTACTTCATGTACATAAAAACGTTGAAAAATAATAAAAAGTTAAGCTAAAAATGTTCTAAACTAAAATACTTTCAGAAGATTGCACTTTTTCTAGAACTTCTTTTCGGTCTTTGATATAGTGATAAAATAGGCAGCATTTCATATTAAAATTAACAGCATGTTCAACGATATCGAACGTGAACGTTCGCATAGAAAATTACATTTAAAACAAAAACAAATTTAAGAATTCTTAATTCTTAATTCTTAAATTTGTTTTTGTTTTAAATGTAATTTTCTATGCGAACGTTAACATTCGAAATCGATGAACTGGCTGTAAACTAACATTGAATAATACTCTCCAGTGTTTTAGTCTTAAACGAGTTTCTTTCTTTAGTCCGTTGAGCAGTCTAAGTACTCAACTTGAAAAAAATAAAAATCTTTTGATTTTTCTTCAACCAATTCGACAACTGTCAAACTAATAAATTGACAACAACTGACCATTGAATTGAAACGTGTATGGGTTGCTTTTGAGAAAGCTATTTGTTATCGGTTTTCGATTACATACTTATAAAAGTGGTCTACACGGTATAACTTTTTACAGCAACTAGTTGAAACATAATTTGAAAGAGGATTGACTCTCATCTAATATTATTGAAAGCTTTACACCAGATAACAGTTGAATTTAATTTAAGTTGTTTTTACAATTGCCTTACACAGAAAAAATTATTTTTCCAATTCAAACAAAAAATTTGTAGAATCAAACAATTTTTTGTCTGAAATCGGTCCTATAAACAAATTTGCATATTCAAACAATTTATTTGCATTTTGTTTATTGAAAAAAGCACTGATTTTTCCAAACAAATAATTTAACTGAATCAAACAAAAAGTTTACTGAAATTCATATACTAAATTTCAAAATCAAAAAAAAAAAAAAGTTTTTGCACAAACAATGACGCGCACACAAGTAAGCACTGTATGAGAAAAGATGACGGCAGAGCAGAGCCGCTGGCTGGCTTTGAGACACATTTTTATTGTTGGAATACTTTTTGAACGAAGTCTTAGTCTGGGTTCACACTATGAAAGTTTTCTTTCAGAAAGTCTGAGTTTATTGGTGAGAGGGGAAGAGAACATGCTGTTCCATTTTCCCCTCTCACCCATAAACTCAGACTTTCTGAAAGAAAACTTTCATAGTCCCAGCAAAAACGTTGCTTACAAAATAAGCAGAAAAATAATGAGAATTTGACGAGCCAACTACTTACTTTTCTACTAGAAAAAGTACTTATTTTTGTTCGAGATGTCCCAAAAGTAATCCTTTATAATTTAGCCTATTATAATAATAGTTTTTTTTATACTTAAAATTTTTATAAAAATATATAAGTAGTTACACAAAGTCAATAAAGTAAAATTTTTTTTATTTTTTTTTAATTTTTTTTTAATAATTTTTTTTATTTTTATTTTTTTTAATTATTTTTTTTTATTTTTTCTTATTTTATTTTATTTTATTTTACTTTATTTTATTTTTTTTTCTGTCTCTGGCGGGATTCGATCACGCAACCTCGGTGCTGATAGACTAGCTCTCTACCAGCTAGTCTACCGGGGCAGTGTAGTTTTTGTATTAAAAAACTATGATTTTTTACTATAATGACTATAATGACATTTTTATTGTGAAAATGAAAATTTAAATTTTTCTGTATATTTAAGATATAATAATAAAGTTATTATTTAATATATAACTAATAGTCCAAAAAGTGGCGAATAAAACTACAAAGTAATGCATTCTTGAAGTCATTAAAAGTAGGATTGTAAGTAAAGTTTTTGCTGGGAGTGTGATCCCAGACTTATTTATACACACAACACAATGTTTCTTTTTTCTTTCTATCACTCTCTGTTGCTGTATCCTTTCCTTTGCTAAAGAAGAAATGTAACCAAAAACGGCAGCAGACCGACTCGACATGTTTTTCGTCATCATTTTATTTTTGTATTTGATGTATTTAACCAAACAGTTTTAAAAAATCGAATACGGGATTTTGTTTCTTATAACGTTGTTTCTGCTATTGTTTTTCTTATAGTTGCACTTTTTTAAAGCGTCCAAAAATAGACTGTGTGTTTTTTGTTGTTGTTCTTATATTTCACATAAAGAAGTGTTGCTTACGATCAAATAAAAAAATGCAAAAAGACGACAACATTAAAGAGCGTTAAATATTTCATACAAAATTATGAAAACTTGACACCAATAACGCGTTTATTATATTTTTGAAGAGTTGTACACATTTTTGTTGGTTAAATAAAAATCAAACAAAAATATTGATTGAATCAGTAAAAAAATTTATAGAAATTAAAAAAATTATCAAACAAGCGTTTGTTTGAAAATAATTCGGCAATAATTTTTTCTATGTTATGGTAGCAGTGTTATAACACAAATCTTAACCTTTGTTAACAACTAAAACCAGCAAAAAAACAATTTGTTTGTCTTGAACTGTACAAAAAACCAGGACAATTTAATAGTTGACCAGGACAATCCTGGAAAACCACGACATATGGCAGGCCTACTCTAGAGGTATCCAATATATATACTGTTCGGTCAACTTGATAAAATTCTGTTGATTTAGATTTTTGTAAGACGTGCTTAATTCACAATTTTTCATATTTGATAAATACACTGAAATTTATTGTTGAGGGAAAGCTAGCTTCTATGTTGCTTAGGCCAGATCATCAGGAAACCTTTTCCAAAGATTTTAGAAAAGCTAAAAATATTATACAAATAAAACCCTAAAGCGAATAAGAATTTTAAACACTCAAAGTCTTACTTGTAACAATATTAAAGCTTAAACAAAACACCAACAATAAACAGTGTGTTTATCTTTTCTTACATCCCCCTACAATTGGTTGGGTTCTTTCCGACTCGAATTGTAGTTGTAAGTGGGTAAAAAGAAAAAACAAATTGTTTCTTTCTATTGTCTTCGCAAAAAAACAACAAAAAAAACTAATTTGGCAATTCAGTTTTCTGCACGGGCACATGCAAGTATATTATCAAAGTTATTTACGGGTATACAAAATTTATTATTAAGATTTTTGCATAGCCGGCCTTCGGCCGTGGGCAAGGATTTTCTCCTCTATGGTGTAACAAAAACCGGCTTCGCTAACTAAAGCTTCTCTGCATAGATTCCCAATTTTTCATATTTGATAAATACACTGACCATTTTTTTTTCAAAATATGAGTTAACATAAATATGTTTTCCCATGCCTTTAACATTAGCTGAGCAATAAGAAATATTTCTCTGTTATTCTACTGACGTTATTGCCAAATTGCAGATATATTTATCTTTGGTGTAGCCCTGGGGTAAAAAATGTTCTTAGGCCATTGAAAAGTTCTACAACGGGATTGACGTTGCACGGCATTTAAAAACTTTGACAAAATGGCTTACAGTCATTTTGAAAAAATATTAATTTTGCTACCTTAAACATTTTACTTTAACTTTTCTAAAAAAAATCTCTAAAAATCAAAAAAAAAACTAATTTAAACCCTATTTAAATGTTATTTCATTATACATTTTGGTGAAATGAAATCAAAAACTGTTGCACACACCAACAAAAAAACACTCCACAAAAACTCGTTTAATAAAAAATAAAACAAAAAAGTGGAATTAATTAAATAAAATATTAAATTACCAAGGTTAACCAATATTAACAGTACATTTGAGCGCTCATATTGTTCCAGAATTAAGCATTTTTGAAAAGATACTGGAATAAAGTTGTGGGCTTTGGCAACAACTTAATCAAGTGGAAAAGAAACCATCCATCTGTCCATTTATCGATCATACTACCAATCAATCATAAGCTTTTAATCCAATTTGAATGCTTAATGATTGTGTTTGTCTTGTTGAACACATTCGACTTGACTGAAGCTCAACGTTGGCTGATTGCCTGGTTGCTTTATTTAGTTTGCCTGCTGTGCGTTTCTGTTCGCTGTTAAGTGTGCTCCCTTATGAAATGGAAAGCATATACGACATTTGCATAAATCAACAATATAGAAATGAGTTTTTATTGTTATTTTCGCTTTTCGTTTGTTTTTTTTTTTTTTTAATTTTTGTATTAACTATTATCAAAGAACTGTCTGTCAACGGCAAAAAGATTGCAATCTTTACGAGGTTTGTTGTTACGTGATATTTTAAATAAACTGTCATCGTCATATTGAAAATACAGTGGTTTCGGAATGTAATTATTGCAACACAAAACAGGTGATTGATGTTTTCAGTATTACATTTAAATCAATGTTATAAGGGGTTATCCATTTTTCGGTTTCAATAAATTGGCACATTTCGGACGGTATCTCGGCGATAACTTGACGAATGTTGATTTTCAAATGCTTCAACGTTAAGGCCCCACAAAAAAGTCGAATGACGTCAGATCGCAAGATCTTGATGGAGAATTAACGTCGCCAAAACGTGGAATATGCGTTTGTTTTTGTTAAACTTTGCATGAGTTGGACTTTAGATGGATGGAGGTGCGAATCCAAATCCAAAATACGCCATAATGAGCCGTAAGATAAACCCAACTTCTGAGAACGCCATTGCGATGAGATACAGGACAGACCACATCTGAAATGCTTACAGTCATTTTAAATTTCTTTATAATCTTGCCAATTCCTTGCACAGTATCTCAATTTTGATGACTATAATCACCCCGTAATGCTCGAAAAGTAGCCATGTTTGAAAAATAACTTTTGTTATACGTTTTAACGCGTTCTTCGGTTCTTAAACGATCTAAATTCGTAAATGTCAAACCTTTCACAAAACAAATGTCACTTCAGATGACAGATTTATAACAGCCTTGCCAGATCAGCGGTTTTATAACCACTAAATGGATAACCCGGTATTATCTGCATTATAAGATATATAAACAATTTTTATAGAAATTAATTGTATCATATTAAATTTTTGCGGTTAACAAACACTGTTTTATATGAAGTAAATTCATACTACGCGATCCCTACAAACTGTTTTTTTTCTATTCTCTACAGAAATCTGTTTACAGTAAACTTAATAGCTTTAGTAAAAGCGAATCAGCTAAGTTGTAAAATTAGATAGTATATTTTTTTTCTTTCAAGCTGTTAAATTTATTAGACATTTGGCCTTGATTTAAAATTGAATTGTAAACAAACGTTAGAATAGAATACAATATTAAATAAAACCAGAGATTTCATCGATAATAATGCTCTCTCTTATTAACAATAAAACCTTTAATAAAACCTCTGAGTGAATAAGAATCTGTAAAGGGGAGCTTTTTGTTCTACAACTGTTACTTTTTTCAATTTTCGTTAATATTGGGCATAAAAACATAAAGTTAAATATGAAATGTCCTGAGTGGTTACGAATCTATAAGAGGGAACTTTTTGGTACTTTTTTGTACTTTTTGAATTTCCGTTAGTATTGGATCTAGAAAAATAAAGTAAAACAAAGCAGGGCTCTGAGTTAATTAGTACTTTTTCGTTCTTTAGCTGGTACTTTTTGAGTTTTTATTAATACTGAACCTAGAAACATAACATTCGACGTGCAGAGTCCAGAGTGATTGAGAAACTATAAGAGGAGACTTTTTGTTCCCTTTTTGCTTTTCAATTGGTACTTTCTGATTTTTTTATATTATTAACTTAAAAAATTAAATTTAGCTAGTTTTTTTAAAAATCTAATTGAAACTTAAGTACATTTTCATCTTTTTGTTGGTGGGGTTGTCAAAACATAGGTGAATTTATACCAGTGTCGCATCAGAAAGAGCGTTATGCTGGCTGTCCTTTTTTAATGAAGTTTATATGAATTTATTATAAATGTCAATTTATAATAAATAAATTTATTATAAACAAAAAAGGGCCGGCCAGCATAAATATGCATAGCCTGGCTTTACCTACTGTCAAACAAAAAGTTTCTCAAATGTATTTAAGAAACAAAAATAAAAATAACAAACTTTTGATTCCGTACGTAATGTGCGATCAGTTTCGCACTTTGCTTATGCAAATGACAGTTTCATAAAATTTAACAAAAAGTTTCCTTAAGCTTATTATGGTCTGCATTATATGATTTACATGTATTCGTACATTTGCTTAAGCCAAATTAAGCACATTATGGTTGGGCATGAATTCGCCATAAAATAAAGATTGTATGTTTGATGAGTAGTAAACTTCATAATGTTTGTTTCGTTTTTTTGCAAACAGAAAGCGTGTTTGTCAAGCCGGATAAAAGTTTTATATTTATCACAAGAATAACAATCCTTATTGAATCTTCGCCAAATTATAGCAGAACTCAAAAACTTATTCATCACCGCATTCTTGAAACGATTCCAATCCTGAAAGGTCTACAAATTTGGGAAAAAAAATTTACTCCAGAAACGAAACATGTTTTTTAACTAATCTGGATGCGCTGAATTCGAATCTGACATAAAAATTGACTATCAATAATGTAAAATAGTCAATACTGACACTACAATTTCGCAATTATTAATTTGACAGAAGCCCACATTCATTCTAAATCTTAATAAAAGTAGCGTTTAAGCATGTCAGAGAGATCGTGTGTAACCGATTCAAGCTATTTTTTCTTTGTGTGTGGTAAATATTTGGTTGGAAAATAAATGATATGCAATATCAGAATCATTAAAATATGCATAATCACATTTTTTTGGTCAGAAACTTGGACAAACCGTGGACACCGATAATGTTTTGCATTTTCTTCATTCACATTTAGATTTTTTTCCGCAAAACCTAGGTGCAGTGAGCGATAAACTAGGGGAGCGTGCTCACCAAGATTTAATACAAATTTAAAGAAATTATCAAGGATTTTGGGACAACAGTATGCTGGGAGACTATTGCTGGACTCTTATACGTAAAACCCAACCAATAAAATACAAACGACGCACAGTGGGGCCTTTTGACTTTTTTCGTTGCAAAAATCATAACTTTTGAACTGATAAAGATATTTAAAAATTTTAAAAAGCATTTGAAAGAAAACTCCTTTAGCTTTGATATACATGATTTGCAAGGTCATAGGTTAGGCGCGGCACTGTGCACAGTGTCTGCTTTCGACTGTTTTTTTTTTACAAACATCATAACTTAAAAATGAGTATCATTATTGGCCATAGCTTTGTGGAGGCACTGTGCACAGTGGTTTTTTTGTTGAAAATATCATAATTTTTTAAGTTACCAAGAAATTTGTAATGGGGAAAAAACACTTGATTTTTAAATCTCAAAATAAGTGCTCTCTTATTGTGATAGGCATTGGACACGATGACACCTTTGACCTTTCTTGTCGCAAAAATCATATATTTTGAAGTAATGATATTTTTAAAATTTCTCAAACATTTAAAACACAACTTTTTGTGCTTTAAATGACATTCCCATAGGGAAGTCTAGAAAAAATGCTACTCTAATATAACATGTTATATTAATGTAACTCTTTTTATTTATATAACAGATACAAATTATTGAAATATTTTTAATACTAATGTTAATTTATAATATTATTTTATAGTATGATATATTATAATATGATATTGAGTTACTTTTACTAATTTTTTTAATATTTAGTTTTCTTCAAAATAGTCATTAACATTTTGAGCGATTTGTAATAGACTTAACATATCGGAGCTATAATTATATTCTTCCAAATCCTTTCGAGATCTTACATGTCTCCGCGATGAAATCAGTGGATCTGAGAAGGCCGCCAACATATTAAAAAGATCCTCATTCTGTCTAATCCGTGAAGCTTTGCAAGTATTCGCATATCTAAAGTGCTTGTAATCTTTGTTTCTGCATTCCTGGGCTTCTTCTGATAACTCTCCAATTGGTAAGCATTGATATTCAATTAAATTTTGGCCATGAGCCAAAATCTTATGGACCGTAGGAGTAAGTTTCTTCACAGGGTAATTTTGAGCCAAAACCTGGGCAGTTTTTGATGCATAATCCTGAAACTTTGGGCCATTTACCATTTCTCAAAGTTTATAACATTTAGAATAACTGCCAACCTTTTTATAATATGGTTGTCGACACCAGTAATTTGGGCTGTTACCTCATCATTTTCAAAAAACGATCTGGACATGTTACCATCGTTAGTATTTCCATATCCCTGCTTTGGGCAGTCTATTTTTAGTCCAAGGTTCTTAAGAAATTCATGTTGTATAATATTTTTTCGAGGAGTTAGTTTTTCTTTTGGTATTGCATTCTCATGAAAACTTTCTCCTTCTTTCGGAATTGTATACGCTAATTTTAAAATAAACTCCATGCACCTAATTCCGGCATGTAACGGAGAAATTCCATATTCATAGTTTTGCTCATCACTTGAATCATTAAAATTTTCAAAGTCCTTCTGTGACTTTTTGCAAATTGCACAATTCAAAGTTGAAGAAGTATCTGTTGTTACATTTAAGACTTTGCCATCAATCATTGTAAGACAAAATTCATAATTAATGAAAACCTTTTTTTCATTCTTCATTTCAATTACAGAAGGCTTTAGTTCGGAAATTTGCTTTTTTATATCATTTACTGTAGACTTGATTATTTCTGAAGACTCCTTTGCATATTTAAAAAATATCGGACGTCAAAAATGGACTGACGATGGGCGAGGATTTTTCCAATGCTCAGAGATTTCACTTCTAAGTCGTAAAGGAACTATAGAAGCCATAAAAATATTTGCATCTGCAATAGTTATGTCAGTTGTCGATATTGTTTGTTTGACCAGATGATCCATCACATCCCCACTTGCTTATCAATGTAAGCCTATCTGGAAGTAATGCTCTTTCTTTTTCAGGAAAACTTTGAACTAAGCGTTTAGATGTATGATCCATTAAGTCTTGCAGTTCAACTTCTGCTGATACTTCAGTAACTTTTACATTAGATGGTACTGCTTCTTTTTTGGCAGAGGTAACCTTTTTATATCCAGGAAGAACATTCACATTATGATTCTTTAAAGAACTTCGTTAAATATTATATTTCTCCTTTGACAATCCCAAGTCCAGAAATAACGCTAAGGCTTCTTCTATGCTATACTTTGTGGGTAATGCATTCAACTGCAGTTTTTATTTTACTTAGTATAAAAACCAAGTTTTAAAACTACCTGCCTATTTTCATAATGTGTTCTTAAATTTAAATAAATAAACAAATTCTAATAATTATGCCTACCTGATTGGCACAGCAAAATATTGTTTATAAATAAGACTACATACATACATGTTTATAAGTAGGCACATATGCATACATTAACATAAATATCCCAGCCAGCAAAATACTCCGACATTGTCTGAATCAGACATTTCGTGCAATTGTCTGACTTCATTCTTAGAGACTTCGTTCAGATTTCTGTCGGACATTGAATTTACCTACTGTCTGGCCGATTTCGCATGGATATATCAAGGGGAAATTATGTTCAGATATGTCTAACAGAATTCCGACAGAATTCCTTCAGATTTGTCTAACGAGACTTATTATTTTTTTAAAATAATGACAATTGTCATTCAATTGAAAACAATTTTAATTTAATTTTATTTGTTCAAGATAAAAAGCATAAAAAGGTACGTACATACGTGTAACATTTTTAATTATGTATGCACTTTTACATATTTTGCAAAAAATTCTCGGCTAACACATCAGAACTTCCCATGACTTTTTCATTAGGTTTCTGTTAGATATCTATCAGAAATGCCGACAAAAAACCAAAATTTCCCACGACATGTCTGTCAGAATTCGTGTCAACCACTCCATACGTTTTTGGGTCAGAAATCTGACAGAATTCGTATACGATTCCGACTTTTTTGCCGACGTTTCCCTCAGATATCTGAACGACGTCTGATAATTTTGGTGGCTGGGATGTCAGTCAGTTCCACTTATATTTACATTTTTGTGCTGTTAGATAACATAAAATATAAAAAATATTAAAATTTTGGTAGCTTTTTTCCTTATTTGGCTATAAGATTGTAACATCTTTCTTCAAATTTCAAGAAAACCTGTCATTTTTTGTGGCCCAATTTAGCTAAATTATTTAAAGTACTGTGTAGTAAATATGCTAAAAAAATATGGGCGTGACCATTTTTGCCCATTTTTAGATATTCTCTATTTTATTTGTAAAAAGTACCTAAATATAGGGTGACTGAAAAACGGCAACTGCCAAAAAAGTAGGGTATCTGGTGGACATTTTCTTACTTTTTTTAATAAACAAAAAATATACCTTTAAAACAATACCAAAAAAGTGGTGATCACATAGCAATATTTCTGACACTTCAATTCTAAAATGTCTTTTTTTTTCTAAAAATCACCTTTTTATGGAATTTCTAAAAAACTGTCGACTTTAAGCAGCTCCACCAGCTATAATTCTTATCCAATTAAGAAAAACGTTTTTGAATTCTGATCAGTAAAATGGTCTTTATACGATGTGTTCATTAATTATTATTATTAGTATTTTTGCCACGGTTTTTGGGAAAAGGCGCCACAGTGCGACGTTCAAATAACGCCATTTACTTTTGAAAATTTATCAGGGACCGTAACGGTTATAAGTGATATCGAATAAGTTTTTTAAAACTGTTATTTTGTGGCTTAAATGAAAAAATCCATCTTAAACAGTTATTTTTGGACGTAAAAATAAAAGGTCGGATGAAACTCTTAAAAACAAGTTTTATTTAGCCGTCAGAAAATAAAACTCATTTGAGGAGTTTTATATTTCCGTCAAAAATAAAACTCATTTGAGGAGTTTTATTTTTTCCGTTAAAAATAAAACTCATTTGAGGAGTTTTTTTTTTTTCGTCAGAAAATAAAACTCATTTGAGGAGTTTTATTTTTTTCGTCAGAAAATAAAATTCATTTGAGGAGTTTTATTTTTACAGTCAGAAAATAAAACTCATTTTATGTACAAGGGTACAATAAGTTTGTCATTCCGTTTGAAATTTTTTACAATGTCCGTCCAAGACCCCTTAAAGTATTTATCGTTACTTGAAATGAACAACAACGTAACTAACATTTAGAATTTTTTCCAAGGCCATAAACTAGCATATCAAAATAACAAATATTCGCGAATTGAGTCCCAATATTTTTACTGGTATTAAAAATTTGACCTTTACATAGATATTTTTGCACTAAGAATTTGTTGCTTTGATTTGGTAAAACTTTATGTTAGTAACGCTTTTTTGTATTTCAACTGACCATATGTATCTTGAAGACTTGCTCACTCGCTACAACTGGCTGTCAAGGATTATTTAGATGAGGTAAACAAATATTTACTAAAGCGCATTCGAGATTTAGCGAAGGCCTAACGGACTCCTACTTACAGGTTTTTTGTACGCAAGTTGCTATGATTTAAATTTTTAGACAATAAGTTTACAATTATTTTAGGAGCAAAACCAGTGATCTGAACTTACCAAATGTTTGCATAGATGTTCAGACTCGTTGGAATTCCACCTATTTTATGATAAAAAGCTTAATGGCCTACAAATCATTTTGCTTAAAAAATGTAGATGCTGGACTTAATCTACGTCACTCAGAATGGGAATATATGGAGTCCTTTTTAACTCTCTTAGAGCCTGTTTACATTGCCACACAAAAGCTTCAAGAAGAGCAGTTATTTTTTGGAGATTTCTTTAAAGTATGGCTCGAAATGAAGCTTGAGGTTCAAACGAAGCCAAACAGCTCTCAATTTTTAGAAAAACTAGAACGGCGGGAGAAAGTTTTACTGCAAAATCCAACATTTCTTGCAGCTATATATCTCGATCCGCGGATTAACTGCATTATATCGAAGGAGCCTTTAAAGTTAATGTGTGCTCGAACCCACCTTAAAGAAGGAATCGTTCGTATTTTGCAATTAGAGAAGCGTGTAAGTTTTTTAACTTTTATTTAAATGGTATTTTTCTAAAAGTTTATTACATTTCTTCTTCTCTTTCCAGACAAATAATAATCAATCCGATGATCAACCTTCAACAAGTAAGGAAGCTCTACAATCTTCGCCAGATGTTTGCGATACATCCCAATCCAGCACATCGCTTTTGGGACAGTATTTGAACTCCCTAAACGTAAATAGGGAACTGGAAAGCAATGAAAATGATGATGATGATGAAAAACGAAAAGCTTTTAATGAAATGGATCATTTTTCACCTAGGCCCTTATCGATTGATAAACCTCTTTTCGAGTTCTGGGAGGCAAAAAAAAAACATGATCCATATTTGTATAAATGATCAAAAATTGTTCACTGTGTTCCAGCAACCCAGGTGAGCGTGGAAAGAGCATTATCTGCTCTTAAATTGGTTCTGAGCGACCTACGTTCCAATCTTTCCGCAGAAAATTTGGAAAAATTATGTTCGTAAAAGTAAAACTCCTCAAGTGAGTTTTATTTTGTGACGGAAAAAATAAAACTCCTCAAATGAGTTTTATTTTTGACGGAAAAATAAAACTCTCTTTTTTAGAGTTTCATTCCAACTTTTATATTTTCGTTGAAAAATAAGTCTTAACTATGGAGTTGAGATCGTTTTCTCAAGATCACCAAAGATTCTTAATGAGCTCGTCAATACGAATCTGTTGGTATATAACACTATATGTGTTCCTCGACTCTAACATGGAGAGTTTTTGGGGTCAAATTTTCAGAAATAACTGTTATTTACAGTCCCTGAAATTTATCGATTTTTAAATAAACTAATCATTTTTTTTTTTGTAAATAACAAATAAAAACTAACGTGATAGAGAAAAACCAATTACAGATTCGAATTCAGCCCACCAAATTACCCTACAAAAGATATTTGCTTGCTCCAATCCAAAACCTTGTTGGCTAGTGTTATTAGTCTATGCACTTGAATTGTACTCGCAAGCACAGTGGCATTAAGTGAAATTAACGTTAAATCCCTACAAAAATGTTTAGAAACATTTTATGTCATAGAATAGACAAAATCGCGTTTGGCCGCTATACTGCCAAGTGTTTTTTAAAAGGACTTTTGTACGAAGATTCCGACCTACATATCGTCAGCTCATTACTGGTTTGACCTACCGACCATTTAAAAAAAAAATGAGTTAGGTATGAGGAATATATTTTTTTAATACCCTCTTTCTAAATCAAAAACCTGTTTCGCGAAAATTTTTAAGGTTTCTGAGATATAAAGCATTAAATTTGCTGCATATCAACTGTTTCAAAATTGTTTAAGTACTGTTTTGCTCTACAAGCCATTGTTTGGCGATTGCAGCAAATTCTTCATACAAAAACGTACAAAATAAATTTTACTGTTGCTTTGCTGCATTGCCGTAAGAAAAAATATAGTTAAAGCAAAAGCAAAATAAAATGACAACAAGAAAATTAATTTGTGAAAAATAGTTTTATAAAATAATGGACCCAACCAAGTGTACGGTTTGCTATGATATGCAAAGTGTTTTTAGCCTACCTAAGGGAAATGCTTCAACATTTTACTACAAACGAAAATTGAATATGTACAATCTTACAGCAACCATTATTATGACAAATATACCAACTTTTACTTATTGTGCCTTGTGGACGGAAGCTCATAGCGGTCGGAGTGGTAATGAAATTGCTAGTGCTTTAATTAAAATTTTAAATGAATTAATAAAAGATTATCCACTAATTAAAACTTTGACATTATGGAGCGATTCTTGCGTACCTCAAAATAAAAATCAAATTAACGCAACCGCAATCAAAATGTTCTTTAAACAAAATAATATTGATGCCGTAATACAAAAGTCTTCAGAACCAGAACATTCTTTAATTCAAGAAGTGGACTTTGTCCATGGTGTTATTCATTTACTAAATTGGCTTAAAACAATGCCAAATAATAAAACAAAACTTAAAGTTATGGAAATGCTTCCGGAAAATTTTCGCACATACTCGTTGGAAGCAAATAAAATGGACTTTTGAAAAGTCCCTTTTGCTAAAATTTAAGTACTTCTATACAGTTAAAATAATGATTTATGTATAAATTATAAAACTTCTACCAGAGAGGAAAAATATAAAAATGCAATTTTGGTTAAGTCTGCTTAAAAAAATTGTTTGAAAACTCCTGAGAATTTGTTGACGAATGTTTTGAAAATATCGAAACCATCATTTATTTCCAGCGATAAAAATAGAGACATAAAAGACTTGCTTATATTTCTTCCACGTGTTGATAAAGCTTATTATAAAAAATTACTCAATATTAAAAGATTTAAAATTTCTTTTTACTTTTGCATTATTTAAGTTTTTTAATTTGTGGCTTTTTATGTAACATTTCAAAACAGTAGAACTGTTTTTTCTGTTTTTGTAAAGTAAAATCAAATAAAAAAACTATAAAAAAAAAATTCATCTCAACAACAAGTTACTCAATACACAGCAATAAGTATACGTATGCAGCACAAAATGCCACTTTTTAAATTTTTTTTTTTAGAAAAGTGGCGTATGCGGCACAAAACAATATTCTTCATTTTAAAAAAAAATACTATTAAATTCTAACTTTATTCATGAAAGTGCGCAAAAATTTAAATTTTTCCTCAAAACATATACCGGAAGCAGTGGTAAAAATATAAAAAAAACTAGATGACCCGTGCGAATATTTCGCACCGTTTGTTGTCATTTTTGTAACATAAAATGAAAATAATTAATAGATATTTTAGTAACTTCAATACATTTTATTAAAAGTATAAAAATATTAGAAATCATAATATATATCATACAAATTTACACACATACATACATATGTTTAAATGCTTTTATAATACTTCTTTGAATACAATGTTAGAGGTAATGACATGATCATCGTTAACTTTTTGCCCGTACGAATCCTTTATCAATGAAAATATTAATTTTTCAATTTCTAATTATTTTTCGTCATTAGTGTTAGAAATAAGCTTTAAAATGAGATATCATTCATTAAATTTGATGCGGTGGTATGGGAGATATTTGCAACCGACAAAAAAAAGTGCTTTAGAAATAATATATATGATTTTGAGAAATCTTCATGTAAATCTTCTTTGTCGTTTTTCTCCACTCCGACTTTTTGGCATATGCGCCAAACCAATTCTGAGCTGACGATATGTATATGGCTTTTATACAAAACTAACTTTGACAAAACTATATTTATTTGTTTAGATTCAAAAGAACGAACCGACAGAGATGTTTCGTATAGAAATCTTCAATAATTCAACTTTTATTTACTTTCTATCAGTTATCGGTTTTGTCCATATACATAACACAAAAAATCGTTAAAAAAATTAATAGAGACAAAAAAAATTAAACAGTAGCTCATTACTTTTCAAGCGAGATGGGCGATATCGCTGTTTTTTTTTTTTAAATATACACTGGGTAAAAAAAATACCTTTGTTTGTTAAAAAAATATTTGTTTAAAAAATTATAGTCCCTAGGGTAATGCAAGCCCATTATTTTTCCACGAGCATGATAGAACACAAGATTACGCGAAATTTAACACCAGCCCATCTTATTTGGCAGAACGCTAGGTCGGTTTGTTTTTGTATTGGCATACGAATTTGCATGTTTAAAAAAACGTTCGCCGCTCTTGTTTAGGTAGCTTAGTTAAGAGTTTTTAAGAGCCTGCGAGCAGGTTACTATTAATGAGACCTAATTAAATAACATGTTTAATAATATTTTATGTACATACATATTTAAATTTAAAATTTAATCAATGCTATAATAATTCTCATTATTAATTTCTTAATGACGAAAGCACGAGAGTGAGATAGGAAGATACACATGAAGGTTTGATAACGACAAAGTTTGTATTCCATTTTTCTTATTTAAAAAAAAAATAAAAACGACAAAAAAGTGTGAGTTTATATATTAATACTATAAATAATAAGAACACATACATATTTAAATGTACATATATACTAAAAACATAAACAAATATGTACAGCTCGTAAATAGATTTGTTTTGACAGCAAAAAACACTTGAGTTATAATTTTTAATGAATTTGTTATAGTTGTTGTTATTTTTTAGATTTGCGCGATATCTTGTTTATATTCTTTCATTCATTCAACACACATTTTTTTTTATAATTTATAAAGTGTGAAAAAAGTATTTTATAATCTTATCATTTAAAAATAAAAACAAATAACTATACAATTTAGATTTAGTGCACATACAATTATGTATTTTATAACTAGAATAAATAGCAATATATCGTCAGTTCATTATTGGTAATTTCACCATGATATGCGCCAAGCCAATAATGAGCCGACGATATATAGAAAGGGGTAGAAACAATTTGATGTAAAAGAAAGTTTTCGTTGCTTGTCAAAAGATGGCTCTACCAAGAACACACAAAATAAAATCAATGTAAATTCGTTCAAAACAAGGTTGATTTTACATTTTTCAGTAGTGATTTTGCTTCATTGTTGTTTCATGTTAATTTAACATGATTTTACAATAACTTGCGAACAACATTTTTTCTTTTAAAATAACTATAATTCATGTTAATTTAACATTGCAGTAAAGTTAGAGCAAAATTTGATTTATATTGAAATAACAATCCAAATCACGTTGAATGAAAGTTAATTCAAGTTGAAACAACGTGAATTTCATGAAGAATCAAATTGGTTGGAGTGTGATATAACAGTGTGAAGACAACATATGCATTTATTTAAGAATACTTCAAAACACTTACCCCTGTAACACATGTTTCAAATATTTTGTATCTCCTTTGTAAACAGAAGCATCAGCAGAATGGCCCGATAGTCTGAGCTCATAAGGCTCATGTCTTATTGACAAGATTCTTCCTTTTTCTTCTGTGAACATGAATCGGCGTTCAAATAATTCATGTCGTGTTGACAACATGTGCTTTTTTGATATTGAAAACAATAACAAAATTAAACTACGAATGAAAAAGCAAAACGTAAAGACAGTAAGTACATGCATCTGTGTACTCGTTTCTTTTCCCTTTGTCCCTCTCGCCTATAAAGTAGCAATCTTGTCAATAAGACATGAGCCGTATGAACTCAGACATATGGTTTTCATCATCATTCTACTTTGAAAACTTGATGTACTATTTAACTAAATAGTTTTAATTAAAAGAATACAGGAATTGTCTTCTTTTGTTAACATATTTTAAACATGAAAATAAAAAATGTTCATACTTAAGTATGTATGCATGTTAATTTAACAAGATCAACTTTTGATTTTAATATAAAACAGGTTTTTATGGATTCAATATTGAACAATGTTAAATAACAGTGAATAATATTAAATAAACGTGATTTAAGGTTATTTTTAATATTTTTCATTTAAAATTTATATGAAATAATGATAAAATTTAATAAAGGGCATACTGTTGCAGAAATTTATCATGATTCTTAATCAACATTTCGCCATGTTATTTTAACATTGGTTTTTTTTCTGTGTGTATGAACTCTATTAGCTACAACACGCAGAAAGAGCACATTTTTCAATATGTGCGCCTCCAACAAAACTATTTTTAACCAAAATATTTATACATACAACAATATTATGATTGCCTCTAAATATGTAATGGTCATATATGGCAACACTGTTTGGCTGTTTATTTTTTTAACAAGCTGGGTTCATTACCAGTAAAGCTAACTTGAGTACGCTTATGGTGTTTTCTTTTCTGACAATAATGTTCAATGTTTGCAACCATTCGCGCGGGTTTTTATTCTATTCTAAAAATATATGCAAAAATGTGAAAAGTTGGCGTTTTCCTTTCTAAAAATGTTGCAAAAATATATGGCAAATTTGTTCCATTTCTTACCCACAGTCATAATTGAGTGTGAGATAACACTCTTTTTGCATCTGCGTTAATTAATTATTAATTATTTTCATGGGTTTGCGTACAATTTGTGTTTTATTGTGATTTTTGGTTTAATTGTGATGGATATAAAAACTTTTTGTTTTTCATTGGTTTCACTTTTATTTAATAACTAGCTAGCCGAACCGGCTTCGCTCGGTAACTGATTACTAACCCAATAAAAAATTTTATCATTTTGCGAAGCACTAAAGGTACATTTAAAAAAATAAGCGCACAAATATGCGCTACGCAATAAGACATACAGAAATGCAGTAAAGTAAGTGAAAGAACACTCAACAAATTTTATTAAAAAAAACATCTCAAGTGCTACGGCATTCCCTTACCACGAAGCAGGCTTGTAAGGGAGAATACTAAAAAATAACTGTATCCAAGCATTCAGTGTGTAAAGCTGATCGTTACATATTACAATTTTTTATGTGCGCTGAATAACGCGCTTTATGTGTCAAAAATGTATTGCTTCAAAGTGGGAACTCGCCATATAAAATTCATGTCTTCCGTAAGCGCAATGGTAAGCGAAACTTTTATGTTTCTCCCTTACAAACCTGCTTCGTTGGAAGCTCCATTTTTTATTGGGAATGATCGATGAAGCCGTTTTCTGATTTGAGGTAAATCGAACAAAGTGGGCGGGGCAATATTTTCTTTTCGTAAAAACCTAAGTTGGACCATGGCGATCGTTTTAAAGAAAAAAATCATCAAAATCGGTGAAATAAATAGAAAAAGTGGGCGTTAAAGTAGGCGTGGTAAATTTTTCTTTCGATGAAAACTTAAAATGGATTAATACGAACCTTTGAAAAAAAAATTAGTCAAATCGATGGAGCCGTTTTCTAATTTTAGGTTAATCGAATAAAGGGGGCGTAAAAGTGGGCGGGGCAAAATTTTCTTTCCGTAAAAAATCGTCCAAATCGGTTAAGCCGTTCTCAAGTTATGCGATCAGCAACAGACAACATTTCATTTTTATTATTTTTTTGTGGAGCAACATTTTTAATTATTGAAAATCAGTGTTGTTACCGCTTATTGGAATTCAAATAAAACTTCTGTTGAAATTTGCTACAACCGTGGTGAATATCGCTTATTAGTACAAGCTTTGCATTCAATATTTAACACGCTAAATACACATTAGTGTTGAGTGTAAAATCACATTGGAAGGGTGCGTGTAACCTGATAAATATATTACACAACTACAATGCATTATTTTTTTTAGAAAAAGAAAACACCATTAATTTAATGGCGCTAGTAATTCTTCAAAGTTAGCGCTCTTAAACTTGATATTCGGGATTCAAAATGTTTATACTCATGTACCATAAAACGATCATTTTTATACTCTTGAGGTCGTTGGTCCATTTAAATTAATTCAACTCTGTTAAATACAAATTTTCATTATTTTTTCGCGGATATTTTTTTAAACTCAATGAATACACTGTGCTAGTGGCAAATTATAGCTGGGTAAACTACTGGTAAAACTAATTCGAGTACGCTGAATTTAAAGTAAGAGCTCGTTTTTGCGATTAAAATTTTGAAGGAAGCTGTAATTTTTGTTTAATGCATTTTTTTTACCAAACTGCGTAATATGCAAACTTATGCAAAGCATATATTTTTAGGAAAAACTTGAAAAATAAGCAAATGCATATTTTTTGTGTAGAAAGCATTAAAATTTTGCCCTGGTTATAATTAACCATAACATGTGGCTTCTTGATTAAGGACTAATTAAACCATAACATAATTGTCGATGACAAGAATATGGTTAAGTTAATCATAATATGTTTAAACATGTTCGTGTTAAATAGTTTCTTGGAGGTGACGATATTTTAAAATGTTTATTCTCAGCGTTAATATAAAAAAAGCTTTCTTGAAAACATGTTATGAAAATTCAAAATTTTACCCAAAAAAAGTGTCTGCAGGAATTTTACTTCAATATTACGAAATTGCTTTAACGATTAGCATCTATAGCAAAAAAAAAGCAATCGATTTTGAGTAGGTATTAAGACTAGTTCTGTTGCAATAATATAATATTAACGATTTTATCATTTTTACGTACCTTACGTTACATTAATGGCCATTTTCTCAATGTATCGATAAACTGGCTGTTACTTAAGCGTAGATTATACTTTCTCACAAGTCTTACGTATTCCATAATACTTTGTGAGATAGAAATCTAATGAGTTTTGTTGCGACTGTCAAAAAATCTAATGTAACATGACAGTTTGTGTTCACATCATCACACAAAGTATAAACACTCACACATGAAAAAAAATGCAACCCTGATCTAATGAAAAGTATTATTGTTAAGAAATTTTTCAAAAAACGATGAAGTCGTATGGGATGTCAAACTTTTTTCATAACACTTGTCGTTTTCGTGACACATTGCATTCACACTATCACACTTTGTCATATTACTTGAGATTTTGACATGTATTAATACAAAGTATAATAGTGTAATCTAGCCTTTAATATCAACAAAAATTTATTAGAGCGATAAACTGTCCGTTAACGATTTTGGGTTTCTCAATATACCGACAAAAAACATTGTTTTCAGCTGGCAACACCTCTCAAAATACATGTTAAAGCTGGGAGTCAGCTGATTGAATTTATCTGTACGGCAAATAAAAAGAAAACAACTAATTGGCAGATGAGCAGTTTTTCGTTGTGAAAAAAGATAATCGTGTAATGAGAAAACGGCCATAAGTCTATAAAAAAATGTTTGAACTAGTTTTCCCTGTAGCCAAAACGCTACCATTAAACTATCTGTAGCCTCTGTAGCTTAATCTCTAAATATGCATCTTTATAAAAAAAATGTATAAATAAAATTGTAACGTTACTGAATGTCTGATTAATCATCGCACAGCCTGAAGTTAAAAGGTTAAGATTTGGACCGAAGATTGGTTTCTTGCCTCTTAAGCGCTTATTACACGATCCTACTTGACATGTCAGTTTGTTCTGATGACATGCCAATATACTCGGGGAATAGAGTAAAATTCGTGTTTGTCAGTTTGGTATGATGGTTTCAAAAAATTTTTAATATTAGTTAGCATTCTCTCTCATCATACCATACTGACAAACCAATTATGACCTTGTAATAGGAGATTTAGGCGCGATTTTTAGAAATTCGAATGTTAAGGGGATAAAAACGTGTAAACTCACTCACCTCATATCTCCTTAAATAAAAGAAAAACAAAAAATTTTAAATTTATAGTTGTTCATTAAAAAAAACTAGAGAACAGGTATCAAGTACTTTTTTGAAATTCGGCCATTTAATCGGTTTAAACATGCATTTTGGAACTTTTTTGTTACCCCATTTATCTTTTGAACCAATAAACAGAGAAATGAAAATTTTATCACATTCGTAACTTATCTAAAAAAATATAAATATAAATTTGGGGTAAAAGTCGTACCTATTTTTGGTACTTTTATTACAAAACATTTTTCACTACAATATTGAAATTTTTGATACTTTATTGGGGAGAAAAAAGTATCAAAAATGGGAAATACGGGAAATTAAATTTCTTGATTTTACTTCTCCAAGCGACATGTGCTAAAAATTGTTAGTGGAGTGCCAATCAGCTGATTTACGTTGAAAATGCAAACAAACGATAGCGGTCGACATCGTGGGACAGGCTGTATATGTTTTTTAATGCCAACATGTTTTAAATTTATAAAGTTTATTTTTGCATTTTTAGGCCCCTATTACGGTTTACAACTCAACTCCGTTTTCCTTATTTTTGTATTATGGTTTACAACTTTGCTATATTGCGGTGAACAAAAACATAACAAAAATTACAACTGATCACAACCAGTTGTCTTAATTACAACTCGACTGAGTTGAGTTTTAAACAGTGATGCCAGAAGTGCAGATTTACCTTAATTTTGAAGATTTTATACCCTTAAATTGCCGAATTGCAAATTTGAAGAGTTTTGGTTTGAAATTGCAGATTCTTTAGCTCGGTGGAAACTTCTTTAAATTGCCACTTACGTTTGTATTATTTCCACTTTTTACATTGATAAACGAAAATGGTTGATATCATTCATGGAAGAACCGTTTGAAAATAGGAATTTTATTCACAAACGATTAGTTAAAAATTCGCATTGTCTTGACACATCAATATCGCCGGAATTATTTCATCTGATTTTACACGAAATATTATGCATATGTACGATATGTATCCTTTATAGTTGCAATATTTTATCTCTTGTAAATTTTCAATAAGACCCTTGAAAGTTCAAGTACCCCGAATTAATCTCTTCTCAGCCTGAGTAGTTAAATTTGGATAAATTTTTTAATGTAAAAATATCCAAAAATTATCAGCCATGTTCTGAAAATCGCTTTCAAAATTAATATCTAACATATTTTTAAAACTTTTCTGTGTTGAAAGTTAAAAAATATTTCCTTTTTTATACCTCATACTCCGAGGACCACTTATAGATATTTACCAGAACTACTTTTAAGACTACCATCGATATAAAGTCCAGAACATGGCCATATATTTTGAAATGAATTGTTATATCTTTTTCTAAGTTAACTACATAAAAAATGTAATAAATGTGTTTTGAAGATTTACTGCCTGTTTTTAGAAAACGTAAGCAAGTGAGTGAGTGAGAAATTATATTGAAAACAACAATAAAAAATGAAAATTTGTTTTTGTTTTCAATATAATTTCTCACTTGCTTACGTTTTCTAAAAACAGGCAGTTATTGAAGATTTTGAAAATCTTGACGCAGATTTTGCAGATTTTTTGAAGAAAAATTATGATTTTTTGCTGATTTTACCTCTAAAAGTTATGGCAACACTGTTTGTTAACCGTAATAGGCGCCTTAAGGCTCAGTTAGGCGAACGTTGCTGTACCGTATCTGTACTGTATCCATCAGCTGTTCGCTTTTTGTTATATGAAAAGCTTACCGAAATGCAATGTACCGTAGTTGCAACGTACCAATCTGTATAAAATAAAAAATCATGCCGTTGTTACGTGACATTTGTAAGACAGTGATGGGCGGCTTGTATGTCTCATTGAATGTGGGTAATTTTTTTTGGTACTTTTTTCAGTATATCTATGGAATTGCGACAAAACAACTTACAATATAACATATTTCCAAATATACAAATATACATATGTTTAGATGTTTAAAATAAACAAATGCATACACACATACAATGAAAAAGGGAAACATATAAGACTTTAAATGGTATCAAAACCTTGTTTGGTGTATGCACATTTACAATATATGTATGCTAAAAATTTATATATGCTTAAATACAAATTTATTTATTGTAAATCTATAATATAAATATTAAACTATTAACATTTTTTACATACACAAAATAATGTTTTAATACCATTTAAATCACGTGGTACCTTTTCTGCACAACGGTCACCATTTGAACATTTTTGATTCCCATCACTGTGTGTTTTGTTTTATGTATACTATTGCTTTTTGTTTATGTATGGGAAAACATATGACAGGTTTTACAACGTTCTATAAGTGCACCAACGTGCTTACAGTACGGTGCGGTACATTACGGGCACAGCAACGTTCGCCTAACTAAGCCTTTAATCTTTAACAATGCGAATATGTAGACCATTGCGCTTAACACTAATTCTCTAAAATTAAGCTTAATCTTAAAAAATAATAATACCAGAATCACACTACACTTGTTGCTCATACAATCTGTAAACATACAATTAGTAAACAGCAGGGGTTTAAGTTGTTGAAACACTTCAATAAAATGCATTACAAAAATTATAAAAAATATATTTAAATGTGACCCTAATTGAAATATTTACAATTAAAGTGAGAAGTGAATGTTTAAAAGATTATTTATGAGGGTTGCAATAAAATTTCTATACAAAAGAATATCTCCTGATCATAGATGGGGGTAGTGCACTCATGTTGCAGTTTCAACTCACACTTAGTGATAGTGCAAAAATATTGTGATCATATTGTTAATGTTGAGTGATGAATTGAAAATTTGCAGCCTCACTAAACATGAGTGATAGTGATGTTAAAAATTTTGCACTCAAAAAAAAAAAATAGTTTGATTAAAAAAAAAGCAATCATCAGTTTATTTAAACTTTTTTTCTTAACTCACTTGAGTGCAATTAAAATTGTTGCAAAAAATTTAAAACTAAGAACTTGTTTTTTCAGTATTAAAGCCAATAATAAAAAATTTCATTTTGTTTAATGTTCTTCGCTTATGAATTGAATATCCTCAAAAGAAATCGAAAGCCATGCACGTACAAAGCAACATTTTTAAATTTTAGTTGGGCAATATTTGTATGCAGCTTTTTCGATTGCAAGTCCAAATATTGCACTATTGAGTGCAGATATTTGCATTCAAATGCGTTAGTGAAAGTGAAAAAATTTGCAATATCACTAAATTTTTTTAGTGGTAGTTAAAAAATTACAAATCATCACTAAAGCTGGGAAAAAAGAGTGCAAACTAAATTTTTTGCAGTTTTATTTAGTGATAGTGCACTGCTGATTTAAATCAATATTTAGTGCACTACCCCCAACTATGGGAATATCTATATATTCTCATCTCCTGTCCCCATATTTTTGCCTACCTGAGCAAATAAAAGTAGATATGATAATAAATAGTTATAATATAATATGTAAACTTATGTGATTATATACATAAACATATGCATATATATGTATATATATATCTTTACATAAATCAGACGTGGATCAGACTTGAGCTCCTGTGGGATGGGTGAGGAGAGGATTGTTTAGGAACCTTCAACTGAAACATACCATTTTGTAAAATTTCTTTTGGAAAGACCATAGAAATTGTATAAATTTTTCCGTTTAAGGTGGGTGGGTTGGGATGAGTACCAATTCATTTTTCTTCCCCTGTACTCGCGACTGCATAACTATATATGTATAACAAATATCAAACCTCATAGCTTTCATATTTCTTTCAGTAAATAGGTGAAATTTAGGATTCAAATATTGGACATATATTCAGTATAAAAAAATTGCTTTTTAGAAAAAGTACCGACAATATTTATATATTCGAATTTCCAAAAGGTTCCAAAATTTGTATGAGAGCTTTTAAAGAGAAGAGAAAAAACACAATTCAAATTTTATTTTTATCTTTATTACTAAAGAAGATAAATTATTTACCAAAAAAGTACCAAAATTATTTTTTTGCTCTTTTTATACCCAAAATGTGCAAATTCAAAAAGTACCAAACACAATTTTCGATTCCATAATGATACTGATTTTACGTCAACCTCTGCTAGATAACGTGATATAATGATACTGATTTTATCCGTTTTTACCCATTGCTAACCCCTTATGAATTGAATTTCCAAAAGTCTCTACTTTTTTTATTTACACATTGGGAGGGGAGTCTACATACAAAATTGCAAGTGTCTGGCTTAAGTTGTTTGGGCTGGGCGATGATCACCCACACGCAGAGAAAAAATATGGTTGGGCATAGTTACGGCAACAACAATATATTTAATGTAACAATATATTGATGTCGTACACAAATAATTGTTATTTTTATTAAATATCAACAATATTATAGTTACTGTAAACATCACGGACCGAAAATAACAGTTATATTGGAATTTTAAAACAAAAAAAGCGCATAGAAGTAAATGTCGAAAAACTGATTCAAGTATACCATATTGTTCCTTATGCACTTGTCAATAATAAAATATATTGGCGCATATTCAAAAATCATAACTAAAGTTGTATCTAACAAAACAGAAACTAAAAAATAGTTCATAGATAGTTATAGATCTTATTCACAATTCATAACTAACGTAGTAACAGCTATCAGCTGATAGAAGAAATGCAACCATGCATATTGGCATGTAGAGAAAACAAAATTTGGATAACATTTTGAACGATATATTCTGTAATTAATTAAAAAGCTTATCAAACTATTAAAAAACCATTTTTTGTTCTTTAAAAAATTAACACAAATTCTAAAAAGGTTATTTTTTGGTTATAATATTATATAATTCAATTTAAATAAGGACTTGTAAAAATAAAAGTATTCAATAGAATTTTATCGACTAAGAACACATCTCTAGTTTATTTATTTTTTTTTTTTTTTGTAAGGATGTTTGTTGGATGCAGTAGAAATGAATTTGAAATGGATTCCATTGCGTTTTATAAGTCTAAACTGTTTTTTTGCCATGTTTTTATCTCATATTATTTGAATATCTCTCATAATTTTTTCCATTTACACAGTACAACAGCCAATCTGGGGGGTGAGAAATTCCAAGTCAGGGTGATGGTACTAGGTCAGTATAGTAAAACCCTCAAAGGGTTTGGCGTTCGTATGTGTCAGTTTTTTTTTATGACATTTTAAATTTTTTCCTTATCTTGATGTTTTTTGTTTAACATAACTCGAGAACCACTTGTCCGATTTTGCTAAAACAAACTCAAAAAAATACCTAGAAAAGGGGAAATCCCCTACTGTTGGCATCACTGAATGTGGGTGTATTCTTTCAAATAACAAACAAAAGTCCGACGATTTTCACCGATCGCTTAAAAATTGCAGTGCAGGTTTGTGATAAAATCTGCTGCATACATCCAGGCTTGAACATTTTTTAGCACTTATCAATTATAATTCTCCACAAATTTATTTTTACCGGCAAAACTGTTGATTATAAAGAAAAACGTTATATGAACGGATTAAAGAAATTGTAATTCTAAATTTTTTTGAGTTTGTTTTAGCAAAATCGGACAAGTGGTTCTCGAGTTATGTTAAACAAAAAAACAGCAAGATAAGGAAAAAATTTAAAATGTCATAAAAAAAAACTGACACATACGAACGCCAAACCCTTTGAGGGTTTTACTAGACTGACCTAGTACCATCACCCTGACTTGGAATTTCTCACCCCCCAGACAATAATCTCAAAAATGTTCCATAGTGTTATAAAATGATATCCATCAGCTGTTCTTTGAATGTATTAGTTAGTTGGTATTTAGTTACAGCTTTACCTATAATTAAGTGTAAACTTTTTATGCTGAAGGTAATCATCTGTGAATAACTTAAATAGCTTCTTAAAAAAGTTAACACTTGGTAATAATTTATGAATATGCGCCATTGATTTTTATATTTTCGATCAAACATAACAGTTATTTTTTGATTTTGATTTTTTTGAACAAAAATAACAGTTATTTTTTGAATTTTATTTTTTTGAACAAAAATAACTGTTATTTTTTGATTTTAATTTTTTCGATCAAAAATAACAGTTATTTTTTGATATCACCTGCCATTCTTGTTGTTTGTATTCTTTGCTGTATCTCTGCGCGAATTAATAATAGCAAGTAAAAACTTGCGGCAAAAAATTGTGTGTGTATAGCTGCTTTAACACATCTTCATAGCAGTGATGCCAACTTAGTGCTTTTGGCACTATTAATGGTGCTTTTTTATACCTTAAAACGCCAAAATTTTATCCATGTGCCAAACTAAAAAAAAGCACTAACTTGGTGCTTTTTCAATTTTTCGTTAGTGCCTTTAGTGCTTTTTACAATTTTTATTTTTTTTTTCTACCATTTTTTAAAACTACGATTATAAAGAGGATGCTTTAGTTCAACTTTGCTATTTGGGGTACAATTTTGAGAACGCTTGCAAAGATTTAAAGATTTCAAATGATAAAAAAGTGATACAAGAAAGTTACATTCGATTTACCTAAGACTTAATTTACGAGGTTAGAGCTAGGCTTCCTAGCAATTTGGAAATTTTACGAATCGTTGCACTTTTAAGCGTTAACAACAGCGTTACCGTTCTGATACTAAAGTATCAATTTGACCCTTTTTCGACGGTGTTGATACATTTTATGACCCTTTTTTTAAATTATACTTTTGTATCATTATCACCTATTTTGTGATACTTTTTGACCCTTTTTTGGAAATAGCTCTCACATTTTGTTTTTGTCAACACTGCGGAACAGAAGAGCTAAACAAATGTTTTCGAAATAAGCATTGCTTGATATGGAACAGACTCAATATATAAACATACAATTCCATGCTTTCTTATTGTTATTCTTTACGATGGCTTCTTTTCAAAACAAAAATTTGACATTTTATTTAAAAAATGCAATTTGGTGTTTTGCTCTCTTAAAGAGTAGCATGGTTTATTCAAAAAAATTCGCCTTTATTAATGGCAAAAGGTATTGCACTTTTCGCCCCCTTTTGAATCGAGAGTGTTGAGAGTGCCCTAACAGGAATGAAAACAAGAGGTAAAAATTGCTAAATTAGACGAAATTCCCAAATATTTGGTAACAACGGTATGATAGCAAAGTCTAATATATATTAAAAATCGTAAAATCTTTAAAAAATCTGACACTTACAGGAAAAAATCGCTTTCATCGAGAAAATGGTTACAGTTCGCGAACGATTGCAAAATTTAAAAGAATCACTAAAACTTATTTGACATCGCTAAACGGAAAATTACATAAAAAATATGAAAAAATTAGTTATAATGATAAAGAATAAACTTTTTGTCAGGTGTTTAAAACAGGACAGAGCATTCCATACAAAATTAAGTTTTTTGAGAACTTCCTACCTGAAATATTATTTTTTTGTTTCCTTATAAAAATACTTGGTCTTATTACGTTCATTTAAATGGGAAATACTGCTTATAAAAAACTTGACCCTTTTTTTTATTGAAATACCCTTTTTTTGACCCCTTTTTCTGGAAAATCCCCTTTTTGTGACCCTTTTCGAAAATTTCCAACGGTAACCCTGGTTAACAAGATATTTAGTAATCGTAATAAAAACGATGTATTTCGGTAAACATTTTTTTAACGATGTAGACACTGTTTCAAAAATAGAATATGGATTGGAAAATATTAGAAATTGTTAAAAAACATGCAGTTGGAAACCGTGCAAAAAAACGCAAAGACTTTAAAAACGAAAAAAGAGCCGTAGCTTGGTATTTGCAAAGTGTTAAATAAATTAAAAAACAGCTGACAGAAAAGACTTTTATAACGAGCGTTGTGTAACCTGCCATTTTTCACGCGCTTTAGTTTTCCACGTGTTTTGCACTTTTACCTCTGGTGCTATTGAAAAAATGTTTGACTAAGTATCAGAATGCAAACATACATGTTTTTTATATTTTACACCTTATGCGTGTTCTTTATTCAGAAGCGTACATATGTTAAAATAATTGGATAAAATCATAAGCCAATTGTTTTTTTAAACTTTGCACGATTTTAATTTAGATTTATTTAAACGATAAAATATAAGGATGTTTATTTAAATATATACTGTCATTAAGTTTTATAAACAATGGCTGGACATTGCAAATTTTCGGTAATTGCAACAGGCAAGATTTTTTCGAGTTACGAAAATCGCTCGCACTGTATTACTTTAAAACTGTTTTATGGCCAATTTAAACTCCAAATGATTTGGATGATATTATTTGTATTGAAGATAATAATAATACATTTAAAAATGATTATATACAAATTTAAATATGGTCGCAGGAATTAAAGAACGCTGCAACTGACAAAAAATGGAAAAAAGTTTTTATTGCACCATTTTTATCACAAAAAAATACTGCGTCGATTGGTCCCGGTCCCATTTTTGTATTATGAAAAAGAATTCACTTACGCAAAAAAAAAAATCGTTTGCTGTAAGCAGCAGAATCACCGGGAACAATAAACTTGAGAGGAAATGTTTAGAGCCAATATATAAAGCGAGATAAAATAAAAATACGTTTTTAAAATCATGTTCCTAAGTTGTATAGTTTTATGATATGAACTTTTTTCTACTTTCTTTCGAACAGGTTTTTTTTGCTCTGGTGAACATTTTATATTTTGTCAGTTACGAGGTTCTTTAATTCCTGCGACGATATGCTTATTATTTAATCTTAAATGAAATTGGTTCACATCAACGCGGTCGCTTTTTTTAAATTTTGGAGGTTTATAATATTCGGCACAGCCGAATACAACTTTTGTTGTGTTTAATTAAATTGTAAAAATGGCTTAGTGCTTTTTTACGCTTTTTTTTGCTCGAAATAGTGCTTTTTAGTGCTTTTTTTAAATTTTAAAGTGCTTTTTGCTTTCAAAAAGTTGGCATCACTGCTTCATAGCTGTATTTTAAATAATAATAAAACCGATATTGATATTTTTAATATCGATATTTTCGATAGTTTACGACTATCGATAGTTTCCCAGCTTCCTATTAATTGTCCGATTTCAAGAAATGAGTTAATTTTAAGGCCTTTTAAAACTTTTCATTTTTAACTTTTTAACTTTTCCCGTTAAAATAAAATTTATTTTTTTTCAAACTATTGCCAATAATGCAAAAAACGATTACTTATACAGGGGATTTCATGTCAAGTAACACAACCAAGGTAAGTCCTATTGGAAAGTACTTATAGTTTGGTCAAGAACTCTCCGAGTTATAGGGGGTCGAAATTTGTCATTTTGGTAAATAGCTTTTTGTTTTCATCCATGCAACTTAGAAACTGTGTGTATCATCAATCTTTAAAAAAATTTTTTGTATGGCTTTGTTTTGGCAAAAACAAAAAGTTTTCTTATGTTTTCTTTTTTTCAAAATAAACATTTTTTGCTCAAAAGAAAGCTTAGGTCCTTCCATTAAAGTTATTTTGGTCGCTTAGTGCGATGCGAGTGGGATAGCTATCAAAATAAATGTTTTGTAAAACAAAACAACGCTTTTTCGATTTTTAGCATATGCACTATTTTGATTTTTATTTCCTATTTGCGTGTAAGTATTTCTTAAACCTTAAAAATAAAACTTATACTTAGAAGCTAGACAAATTAACCTTTCCGCCGGTATGTAACCTTACTACCTTACTAAACTTACTACCTTACTAAAAATGCATACTCTCAATGTGTTAACCTTACACTCAAAATATTATGTAGTTAAATTCAAACGAAAATTCATTTTAAACAAATTAAAATTCATTTAAAAAACGGATCATTTACATTTCATTTATAATAAATAATTTTTACAGTCATTTTTAAATTTTTTATTTATTAAACAGCATATTCCTTAAAATTGAATAGTTTTTACTTTTAAAAAATACATTTTAACCGACAAAAATCAAACTACATAAAAAAATAAAAACGAAAAAACATTATTTTTTGGTAGTTTGTTTTTTGAATAACAAACATAAATGTTAAAAAAATAAAATTATTCGTAAAATAACTATATTTTTATTCAAATTTAACAGTACGGAAAACGAATTAAATAACCCACAATCAGTTACTGTAATAATTTTATAAGTGTAGGAATTAAGTCACGTTTTTGCTAGTTTTGAGCACACGTAATATTGAATGAATGTGATTTTTATTTTCAAAATATCAGGTTCCCCAGAGACAAGTTTTTTAATATAGGTGGAAATATTTTTTTAGCCATTCTCCGAAATACCGGTTTATTTATTATTTTATGACATTTCACTTTTAAAAATGGGTCAAGAATTAAAAGTTAATAGATAGTCTATTTTATAATTAATTGAATTATATTTTACAATGATTGACGGCAATACAGCACAATCAGTAACAGAAACACCAGCAGCATCTTCTTGGCTCCACAAATAAAAGCCACAACATCCAAGATGAATAAAATCGAAGAAGTTCAAGCTATGCCCGTAAATGAAATGGTATGTCAACACTTTATGCGCCTTTTAAGCTGATGGAGTGTATTTTGCATCTAGCTTATAATATTGAATTGCTACGTGGGAAAGTCAACTACTCAAATACTCGTTCAATAAAAGAGGCCCTAAAAAGTTTGATAAAGCGTTAACTTAAAGAGAAAAATTGGAATACACTGTTACTTAAAATTCAGGGAATATGGTACGAAGATTCTTTGCTTATCCTGCTTTGATATCCGAAATCAAGGGTATAGATGACGTCATAATCAGAGAACTCAATAACTCTCGAAGTAATAACAATCACCGAAGCAGTAGATCAAAAAAAAAAAAAAAAAATTTGGTGATTTTTGTCTGGAGACGGCAAAAGAGTTGGTTGCACTGAACGAGTGATACAATATGCCACTAACACTCGACAAAATTCTCATTCATGGAAAAGATATAATTGAAAAGTGTATTTTTCTTTTAAGGCCGAATGAGCGAATACATGTAAATCATATGAGGCAAACCATATTGAACTAAAGGAAACTTTTTGCTAAGATTAATGAAACTGTCATTTGCTTAAGCAAGGTGCGAATCTAATCGCACATTCCGTACGGAATCAAATGTTTTTTATTATGTTTTTGTTTTCTTAAATACATTTGAGAGGCTTTTTGTTAATTTTTGACAGAAGGTTAAGCAAGGCTATGCATATTATGGTTAAACCTTTAGTGCCAATTCACACGTTGCAAGTCTTATTGATCAGCTTGCTACCTTATAGGCGAGAGAGAGTGAGAGAGAAACGTTTATTTTCCTCTCTTCACTCTCGTTATAAAGTAGCAAGCTGATCAATAAGACTTGCAACGTGTAAATTGGGACTTAGGCTTACTATCCGAAAGGATCAGGAAAGTCGTAACAAAGACTATACAAATATCGCCTCAGACACTCCAGAAAATGCAGTCGAATTGCGAACGAAGATATTATGCACCGAATGATGGTAACATCCGATCCGACGAGCTTACATTTGACTCCTTCATTTAGCTAGAAAAAGCATAGTGATTTAAGCGACGAACATGAGGCTCTTTTAGAATATCAATTTTATTTATTTATTTTTATTTATTCATAAACAATTTTATATTTATATATAATATTAATAATACATTTGATATATCTTAGTACAAGTTAAGTAGTATTTATAACATATATCGTTGCTTCAAACGCAAAATGCTCTGACTAACAAAAAAAAATATCGATTGATTTTTCTATTAATTGCAGCATGTTTTATAAGGAAAACACGAAATTATTAAAAACAAATCATTTAAATTTTTTTTGTTAGTTAAGGCTGTTTACAATGAAGGTGACGATATATATTTCTCTTACTTTCTTTATTTTGATTGCTTTTGTGTATTACTATATGTGACGCGTAAAATAGAAAGGGACCTAAGGGTTTTGTTCAGGAGAGCCATGTTAAAGATTTAAATACGTGTATCTTTGGTGTACCATCACTGAGCGTGTTGGTATTGGTCTCATTTGAAAGCGACACATCTCATGAAGTAAGGAACGTGTTGGTCAACCTTGAAAAGGCGCGTAGGTCGTCCCTACCTCTTGTTTTGTGCAGTTGATTTTTACTGGTCCCTTTCTCTATGCGCTGGCACATATAAATAAAACAAAATTTGTGATGAAATCACAACATTTGTTGAAAAATTTCTTTTTTCCTCACCTCCATACAAAAATCCTCAGGGTGCGGCGGCGCTTTATGTAAAAAACAAAAAGTTCTGTATTTTGAAATAATGCTTTTAAAGTTCTAGAGACTTCATTTATACAATTTTCATTCTAGGTCATGACTGGTGCATTTATTTTTGTTTTGTAATGGCGGAGTTTGTACGATTATTTTTAAAACATGTCTTTTTCTTCATTAACTTTTAAAGCTGCTTACAAAATCTTTTTACATTAACATGATGACTTTTAAAACATGTCTTTTTTTCATTATTGTTTTAAAAAAATCGAAAAAAACGAAAGAAAATAAAACAAAATAACAAAATTTTAAAATATGTATAGTAAAAGGTAATTAGAAAAATAACACGAAGAACCCCTTTTTCTTTTCCAACGAATTCGTCTTCATATAAAAAAAAACATGTCTTAAAGACATGTCATAAAAATCGTCGTAGAAATGCATCTTTGGTATTGGGATCGAGTGGTTTAAATGGTTAAATTTTGAGGCGTGTCCAAAAGTGAGTTTATTAAAACGTTGGAATATCAAGTTTGAGAAGGATTTTCTTAGCACGTGCAAAAAATTAGGGGGGGGGGGGGGGGGGGGGGAGAGAGGATCCGAGATTGCAAAAGCGGCGCCTAGAATTTGATGTCAGATTAAAAAGTCACAACATTATGCGACATAATAAGATCGGACTCATTGTAAATGGCTAGAATATGACTTAATTTTTGTCTTTGTTGCTTTTTTAATTTAACTTTAAAAGTCGGTGCCATATAAAAAAAACGGCAGCATGAAATAACCCCCTTAAATATAACCCCCCCCCCCCCCACCCAAAAAAAAAATAAATAAATAACCCACCAAAAGTTTGTACAGAGAACAACAACGTGCCGTGCACAAGGGTTTTCTCCTTTATGGTATACCAAACACCGGCTGCGCTTATTAAAGCTGCTCTGCATAGCTGGCCTTCAGTTGATCACAAAGCCGATATTAGAGGCTTTAGTTAGCGAGTCGGTATTTTCTATGCACAGAGGCTTTAGTTAGCGGAGCCGGTGTTTGGAGAAAATCTTTGCGCCCGGCCGAAGTCATAACCATGCTATCTATCGCGCGAATCTTTAAACCGAAACTGTACAATCAATTAATTAAATTAAGTACATATTAGGATCTTATTTTATATGAAATAAGCCCCCAAAAATTAGGGTATTATTTCATTTCAGCTTGGGGCGTTATTTCATTTCGTGGGGCTTGTTTTTATATAAAATAAGGCCCAACACTTTGGGGGATTATTTAATTATATATGAAAATACTGCCGGTGTAAAAAGGGATTGAAGTAATTAAAAATTATTTAACTTTTATTTAAATAGAATTATTTACGGCCAATTTCACCAAGTTCAGTTGTGATTTGCTATCAGTTATAACTGTCAAAAACATATTGTTAACATAAAGTTAAAGTAATATGTAGTTAGTTTTAACTGAACTTGTTGAAATTGGCCGCTAAAATATTAGAGTAACACCTTGAATTATTTACAAATTAAAGAAACAACTGAATTGTATCACTGAAATAATTTTTTTTATATAAAATTAAAAAAGCCATTAATTGTATTGTGGAAAATTCTACTTTAATTTATTGATTTATTTTTGTTAAAGTCAAGCATGTATTCACATTTCATTTCATAAATTACTTTGTCATTAAGATTTTTCCCCCCATTTTACCCGGGTTTGTGTAGTACAAATAATATATCACATGGATATAATTTATTTTTATTTACTTTTTTTTAACTTAAGGTGACAATTACTCTTAAGTGCTAAGTATTGATTGAATTTTGAAATAAAATACTACAGAGTAAATTAGGTTTGTTGAATTCATTCTGTTGGTATCATTGTTTCATTTTAAAGGTTAGGGTGTGTGTGAAACGGTAGCAAAGTACTCATGGACAGGGCTGTCAGATATGGCGATTTCTCGCCAAACGTGGCGATTTTGAAACGTGTTTGGCGAGGGGATTTCCCATTTAGCGACTGGCGACTTTTATGGCGATTTCTGATATAACTGGCGATTAACTTGGCTATTTTCACCATTTATATTATTTCGGCGATTTTGTTTAACAGCTTGTCAGTTTTTGTTATCATTACTAATATAAAAAACATATTAAGTGAATTTTATATTCATTCACTATTTAATTCTTACAGAATATACGCAGGTCAAAACTCCAGTAATGAAATCGGTGCGGTTGAAGTTTACGATCTTATAGACTTGTGTACTTAATTTAAGTTTTTTAACTGAATACATATATGGGTAAATCCAAAGTGATGAACGTGACAGTCGTACGCATCAAAAATGCAATAAAATTTTGAACAACAAATATTTTTACGTTCCCTTAAATTAAATTAAAGCACTGTTATCTATGCTAAAGTTTATGGAGGGCGCGATTCTATGTCAAAGATAATGGCAAACGAAGTAGCGGTTCGAACGTGAAAAAAACAGAAGTAGTTTTTGTGGCCATGTATAAAAAGGCGTAATTCAGCGAACAAAATTTTTTAGTCAAACTACTTTCAGAATGTTACGTAGCAATGTAACATTAAAATGTCTTGGTTTGATTCCAAAATCAAGCCAAAATCTGGGTCGATACGTGACATTTCGAACGTGAAATTTTTTCCATTATAATTTAACTGAATAATTATTAAAATAAAAATTTACCGTTAATTACAGTCCATGTAAGAAAATTTTTTTTGGAATAATTTTTATCAAATATCACCTCTTTTAAGAAAGATAAATATTAAAGAAAACATACAATAAAACATTCTCACAAATAAGAAATTACGTTGGCACAACTTTGCAGTCTGATTGTTAATATAAGTGAACAAATTTATGGATAATTTTATAAAAAAATTAGTTTTTAATAACTTTTAAATTTTCGGTCACGGTGGACCTTTTGACCGAAATGCCCATATGATCTCCATTTTATGTTACTATTAAAAAAAAATTACAGAAACAAAACAAAATTTAATTCGTCGACTCTTTTGTATTTTTTCTCAGTTTAATTTAATTAAAAAAAAAAAAATTACAAATTACATCCGGTTTGGCGATGGAGCTCAAAAAAATTTGACAACCCTACTCATGGAAGTAAAATTTTGACACTGTTGAGGTGAATAAAATTTCACTAGCCCTGGGGGCAAGGCCCATCTACCAGGTCTGCTTACTTGTACAAAAACAAAAAACTATTCTTTTTAGTTGTCAAAAATTTACTACCACATATAAAGGGTGGTTAAATTGTAAGGGCCGATGTTGAATGTGAACCACACCTAAACGCCAAGTTTTTTTCCGAATTTTATTTGACATTTCTCTATTTCAGACTTACTCAATTTGCACCATGGAGAGATACACAATCCAACAACGTGTTAAATTATCCAGACTTATTATGAAAATGGGCGTTCAAATCAAAATGCATGTCGTGCACTTCGTGATTCAGTGTGAGGCACATTTTCCCCTCAGTGTATTCGTCAATAAGCAGAATTGCCGCATTTGGGCGAATGAGAATCCAAGAGTGATTGTCGAAAAACCAATGCACCCACAAAGAGTGACTGTTTGGTGCGGTTTATGGGCTGGCGGCATCATCGGCCCGTATTTTTTCCAAAATGAGGACGGTCAGGCAGTTACTGTGAATGGTGTTCGCTATCGTGAGATGATAACGAACTTTTTAAGGCCCGAATTGGAAGATATGGATGTGGACGATATGTGGTTTCAGCAGGACGGTGCCACTTGCCACACAGCTAACGAAACAATGGCTCTTTTGCACAACAAATTCAATGGCCGTGTTATCTCACGTAATGGCGATGTCAATTGGCCGCCAAGATCATGTGATTTGACACCGTTGGACTTTTTTCTTTGGGGTTATTTGAAAGAAAAGGTGTACGTCGATAAGCCAGCAACAATTCAAGAGCTAAAGGATGAGATAATTCGGCACATTAACGGCATAGAACCTCCATTATGCCTCAGGGTCATCGAAAATTTGGACCATCGGATGGAGGTGTGCCGCCGTGGTCGCGGCGCCCATTTGGCCGATGTTTTGTTCCATACATAATTGAATAATACCAATATATCATAATAAAATAAAATTACAATAATTTCTTAAATAGTTTGTGTTTTATTCAAAATCAACATCGGCCCTTGAAATTTAACCACCCTTTACAAAGCAAAAGGAAAAAACATGTATGTGTAGCATACCATAAACGTAAACATGCACATGTAAGCAAAATGTAAACAACTTTTGACAACTAAAAAGAACATAAACAATGATCATCAGGCTTCTTGCGCAGACCTTTTCAATGGGCCTTGCCTGGGGGCTAGTATAAATTTTGACATTAGCGTAGAAATTTCAATTCACCATAGAACTTTGCTACCGTTTCACACACACCCTTAGTAGAAAAGATTTTATATTATAAATACCTATTAGAGTTGTCAACCGATTAAGAATAATTCGATTAATCGATCAAACAAAAACAAACTCTTGTTCGAATAATTTTAAAATGGCGATTTTCGAACAACGAATAAATCGATTAAATTATGTCGATTAATCGAACAATTTTTTTTTATTAAAAAATAAATTAATAAAAGACTAATAAGAAAAAAAAGCTTATAATTTGATTTATTCTCATACGTTTTTAGCGATTTTATACAAAATGTAGAAAAAGTAAAAAATATTGTTGCTATAGCCCTCATTGTAATTAATCTCAATGTTTAGTAGGCAAAAACCGTGTTAAGTATTCATTGTATTTCAAAAATGTGTCTTATGTTCGTATTAAACAAATCTTTGACAAACAATTGTAACAGCTGTTTTCTTTTTAAATCAAACGTTAAACAATTTTCATGAAATGTTGATTAAGTTAATCAGAGCCGTTCACATTACATTTGAGATGATTTAGATGACAGATGATAAAGAAAAAAAATGCAAGAAACTAATTAAAATTTCTTTAAATTATTAAAAATGTATAAAAATACTTTAATAAAGCGATCAGAACATAATTTTAAACATATTAATTATGGAATTGTGAAAATTTACGAATTCAAATAAAAACATTAAGAAGAAGAAATGGTCGGTTGTACACGCGAGGGGTACTTACATGGTGACCGATTCTATATTATACTCAGTTTGAGGTATGTTCAGAGGATTCGATGTGGTTTATGAAGTGATTAACAAATAACGTCAATATATGGTTAATCATCTCGATTTTGATGTGATTAGAGCTTAATCACGCTCGAGTTGTTTAAACGCGTTTAAAGTGTGAACATAGCATAAGTGTCACAATATTACAATAGAAAACGACGTAGTAGAAGATAATCCAACGACATCAAAATATGCCGAACTTCTTCCAATGGAAAAATACATACAGAGAGACAGCGGTTGTTTTATAGAAGAAGTTGTACGCAGAAGTTTGGCTGAAGATGGAAGGTCTGCAAACGCCTTTCGAATATGCAAAGTTGTATCGGATTATTTAAGAATTAAGGATGTTATGATTCCTTTAAGTAATACAACGATATGGAGCTTAGATGAAAAGTTGTACGCATCAAAAAAAGAAGTCATAGTGGATTTGAGAAAAAATAAAGAAGAAAATGGAAGATTTTCCATAGTTGTAAATTAACGGACGGATGTATCTTATTTAAAATATGTAATTTTTTTTATTCGTTATTCTCATCGATTAATCGAATAATTTTTCGGATTTGATCGTTAGATCGAACGAACAAAAACAATTATTTGAATTATTCGAACAAAGCTAAAAGGCGAATAATTGACAACTCTAATACCTATGTATAAATTTTAATTAAAAGTAAAAAATAATTTAATAGTAAAATATGCTGATTGTCAAATATTTGCAATCACGTCTTAGGCCCATTTTCACAACTTCCCGATAGCTAAAGGTAGGATTTTATCGGTCATATAAAAGGTGTTCCGTAATTAAAACTTTACTTTAACCCACCAGGTAGGATAAACTTTAATATACTTTTCGCTCATTTAAGGTTAAAGTAAATTTTTAATAATGGAACACTTTTTACATGGCCGGTTAAAGTCTACTTTTAGCTATCGGTAAGTTGTGAAAACGGGCCTTAATCTGCTAAAAGTTTTTATAGTATACATACATATGTATGTATGTATGTATGTATATTTGCCAGAGAGAATATCTCTCTCTCTTTTTTTGTCGCTTTCTATGTTATTTATTTTCATTAAATTAAAAAACAAATGAGGGCCAGATTCTTAAAACAGAAACCAATTTCAAAACAGTATTTAAAAAACTAGCACTAACAACGAAAATTAACAAATAGTCTAGTTAAACAACTTGAAGCCATATTTTTGCCAACATTACTATTACCTCCTTTACAGTTTCTTACCCAGCAAGCAAAATAGTCTGATGTCATCCAGATATCTGAGAGAAACATCAAAAAAAATTTCGGAATCGTATAATAATTCTGTTAGATTTCTGTCACATAACCGGGAAAAAACCCGGCATTTCTAAAAGTTATGTGACAGAAATCTCATGAAAAATGCATGGTAAGTTCTGATGTGTTAGCCGACATTGTTATTGTTTTCTGTCAAATAGCGGAAAGAATTAATTTTAATGAACATACCTATGAATATGTTCATCTATTTCCATACCAAAACTTCGTCCGATTATCTTACATTTAAAGCAAAAACAAATTATAAAATGGGTAATTCCATGTCAAAACGACCAAGAGTGGGACACGACCCCTTCCGATTTTAATAAAATTTGGTGAGAATGTTCCTTTTATCTTATTAGGAACATATATGAACGAAACAAATTTTTAAAATTTGTTTTTCGAAAGTTATGACATATTCAAAATGTCATAATTTCGCAGAATTAGCCGAATGTGTTGAGCTTATTTCTTCAATATCTCAAAAACTAATTGACATACGAAGATGATTTTGATGTCATTTTAAAGAGAATACTTGGGGCTACAAACCATAAATTGAAAAAAAATATTTTTTTTGAAAAATGTAATATCTGCAAAATGTTAAATTTTAAAAACGGACTAACTCAAAAACCTATTTTTTTATGGGGCTGGTCATACATTTGACCCATCTAGGAGCATCCTACGCGCTGTACCATACAAATATTGCGGCTTAATTAAATTCTTTAATTTGGCTCCTGCAGCGCGTAGGATGCTCCTAGATGGGTCAAATATATGACCAGCCCCACTTTATTTTTTATTGCCGAATTTCGGTTTTTTTAGTTATTTCAATAAACTAAACCGTTTTTGAGTTACGCGAATATATGCTGTGCAACCTCTTACATTTTCGAAATAACGATATATCTTAAAAACAAGAGCTAACCTAAAAAAACGGTTAGCACCACTGGATTCAGCGCCCCCAATTAGGGTAAAATGCCAGGTGCGCGGCTGGTCTATTGTTTGCAACTAGCACAGTGTACTTATTGCTCAAAATTACAATATAAAAATTCTATTTTAATATTATTTTTTTAAGGGTTGCGAAAGGAAAAAAATCATATCTTAAAAAAGAAAAAAACACCTCCTTCAAAGTTTCAGGATTTTTAAAGAACAGTTTGAGGTATTATACAAAAAAAAAATCAGCCAAATAAAAAAATAGGTTTTTGACTTAGTCCGTTTTTAAAATTTAACATTTTGCAGATATTACATTTTTCAAAAAAAATTTTTTTTTTCAATTTATGGTTTGTAGCGCCAAGTATTCTCTTTAAAATGACATCAACATCATCTTCATATGTCAAGTAGTTTTCGAGATATTGAAGAAATAAGCTCAACACATACGGCTAATTCTGCGAAATTATGACATTTTGAATATGACATAACTTTCGAAAAACAAATTTTAAAAATTTTTTTCGTTCATATATGTTCCTAATAAGATAAAAGGAACATTCTCACCAAATTTTATTAAAATCGGAAGGGGTCGTGTCCCACTCTTGGTCGTTTTGACATGGAATTACCCAAATATGATTTTTGTTTGTTCGTTCGAAATTGATAAACAGGCCATAAAAATTTTTGTAAATAATAATATGTAATTTAAATAATTTGTATCATAACGGTACATATGTTTGTATATATGTATATTAGGGTTGCCAGACGGCATGGAATGGCCTGGATTGTCTAGTTTTCCGGGTCCTCTCCAGTTGCCAGCTCAAATACAATTTGTCCAGTTAAAATAATTTCTTTAAATTCGAATAAATTTTTTTTATTAATTATATACTCAAGGCTTTATTCATAAAAAATAAAACATGTTTAAAAAAGGTTTATGAAACGAAATTTCTATCAAAATTTGTTTTATAAGCCTATAATTAACCTGTTTTTTTATGAATAAGAGGATAAATATATATAAATTAAGTGCAAACTCTATACAGATATATTTATTTTGTTTGTCTTTTTTCATACCAATTAGCAAGACTTTTTGTGAAAGAACTTTAAATATTTTAAATAATCTATACTCATAAGAAAGAAATATATATGGGCATTTCCATTTTGACGTGTCGTGATATTTGTACCACAAAATGTAAAAAAATTAAATAAGGAAGTCAAATTTGTAAAAAGGGGTTTTTATATACAAAGTAATGAAGTAACACTATATTCAGAACAAAAATTGCAGCAATCGACGCTAAGGATTTGCAGACGTGACGTTTAAAAAACGGAAGTGGATTTTGAATTGCATTACAAAACTGAATAAGACTGCGAATTGTGCAAGACTTTTTGTATAAAACCTTTTTTAGTAAACTTTGGACATAAATAGATTTATCTTTTAAGTTATAATGTTTAAAAATCTTTGCTTTTTTTAAGGTACATATGGGCATTTTCAGCGAAAAGTCTACTTTTTTAGTGTAACGCCAGAATGCAAATAAGGTTGTATTTTAGGACCATATTGTTCAACCATTATTCCTTTTGTTACTTAATAAAGAGCTAGTTGCGCTTTACTCCTAAATATAAAAAAGTAAACTATACATATACAATTTTTTGAGAAACAATTAAAGTTACTTCTGGCGTTACGTTACAAAAAGTAGACTTTTCGCTGGAACTGCCCATATACCTAATGTCTTTCCAAAATTTTGATAAGGCTAAATTTTTGTGAAAGTTTCAGTCAGTTTCATTCAGTGGTAGTTAGCAAGAAGATTTTATTTGAAAAAAAAAAATTACGAATTAGCAAGGGGACCAAAATGTATGAAAATTTTACGAATTAACGAAATTTTTTCAAGGGACCGACAGTTTATTACGAATTATCGGGAATTACGATTTATCGGGGTACGAATTATCGGGATTTGACTGTATTTGTAAAAAAATTATTTTATTACAGAAATCTTATTATAAACGACTTTAAAATTCTTCCGTCTTACGTTTTCGATTTCCAGCACACCTCTGATTGTTTCTGCTTTCTTTGGCTGCACAAGGAAAAACATGAAATTACATATTTACGGTTTCCGTAATGATATAATTGACCAAAATACATCATAACCAATAAAAAAAGTCCATGTTAAAAGTTTGTGTTATTTATGATGGCACTTTAGATTTTTGCTCACGATATCTAGTATGACTTAAGACTGCAATTTTAATTATTACGTGTAAAAAATTAAATATGTATTTTTTAATTGTCCAGTTATTTTTTCAAAATCTAGGAGATTTTTTATATTGTCCAATTCTGTGAACTTTGGTTCGTGGCAACCCTAATGTATATCCACGCTTAATCGATCAGAAAGCGACCAAACAGTAACAATGTTGGACAGAAATATAAACAAAGTCTCTAAGAATGAAGTCTGACACTTGCAAAAAATGTCGATTCAGACAACGTTGAAGACCTTTGCTGGCTGGGTAGCAAAAGTTGTAGTCGAAGCCCAAAAAATCAAATCAAAGAGTAATAAAAAACATATTAAGAACAACAATCTTTAATAAAACTTGAACATTTTTTTTGATCCCCTAACACAAATATGCAGGGACCGTAACAATTTTGAAATGTATCAAAAAAAAAAAAAAAAATTAAAATATAATCGTTGTTTCCCGTTGTAAATTTTTGTTATTTTAAGTTTTATACCAAAAATCCCTTATTTTAAATTCCGCAATAAAATTGAAAATCTGTTAGCAACTTTTGATTTTATTCACAAAAGTCGTAAAACTTATTTATAAATATACAGTGTAAATTCGATAATCCGGACTCCACTAATCCGGAATATTCGGTAATCCGGACAGAATTTTGCAGCTCATTGCGTATTCCATTATCCGGATTAGTTGCAACTCTATAGTCCGGATTGAATAACACTTTGTCAAACGAAATTAATATTATTTATTGTTAAGTATGTATGTATGTAAATGTGTTTTTTTTTTAATTTTAACTGAACCGTACAATTTATATTAATGTTTTTATGTATAATTTTGCTATGAATTATTATTATTTTTAATAAATACATACATTCGGTAATCCGGATAATTTGCTACTCCGGATTGGGGTCTGCAATCAATTATCCGGATTATCGAATTTTTACTGTATTGAAAAAAAGTCTCATAAATGCCCAAGAGTCGCCCCTAGTAAGGTTAAATGTATGGCCGACCTCAATTGGTTTTTTTTCTGAACATTTTCTCGAGACATACTTGCCCCTTATCACTACTTTTTAGGGTTGCTGCTATGCAAATATTGCGTTTTATGAAGTTCTTAAATAAATTAAAATTTTTCGACTTTTGTGAATAAAATCAAAAGTTGTTAACAGATTTTAATATGAAACTGGGAATTATTTCCTTGTGAAGGTTACTTTATATTATATTAAACATTTTTTCATTTTTTTTTTCGAATTTATTCTATGAGTTAAATTTCAGGTCTGTATTTTATAAAGCTTTTTTGTAATAGTCCTATTCTTTTAATTTTTCAGAAATGACTTTATACACTATCAGACTATTATATTGTATTTTCTTTTTACATTTTACCTTAGCCTTCCTGTGGAAAGCAATGAAGTATATTGAATGTACAGAAAAATTTACAATTATTAGACACCAGCAGAATGTAATGCATTTTCTGGCCCGCTATGGCCTTCGTCAGCATTCTTTGTGTCTCACTGGATAGTGTTACTTTATAAATTGAATGTATTTAACTCAACTATTTTAACAATAAGAAACTGGGAATTATTTCCTTGTGAAGGTTACTTTATATTTTATTAAACATTTTTTCATTTTTTTTTTTCGAATTTATTCTATGAGTTAAATTTTAGGTCTGTATCTTATAAAGCTTTTTTGTAATAGTCTTATTCTTTTAATTTTTCAGAAATGACTTTATAGGAATTTCGGGTTTTTTTTTTTAGCTTAATGCTAAAGCGTTTTTGAGCAAAAGTATTGGGGGTCCGTCATATATTTGACTCCTCTAGGGGCACTCTGGGGCTAGTTAAAATATTATTTAGTATGGGAGCCCCCTTAAGGAGCACAGGTAAGGGGTTAGTATGTTAATAAAAAATGTAGAGGGTGGGGGAATATTAGGGGGAATCAGTCTAACATTTTACCCCTCTAGGAGCGACTAAGGGACTCACAACTGTCCCTGAGCTTTTTTTTGGCTTTTGTATCGTTTTCCCCTAGCTTTGACCCCGATGAAGAGCCATTTACCCCCATCTCACACCCCGAATTTTTCGGGTCATGCGTTTTTTTTACAAACTTCACAAAATTGAGGGTTCTAGCGTATCGAAATCTTGCTGCTAAGGATTTCCATATACTACATAACACTATTTCACTAAGGAGCATACTTAAAGGATGCCAATTCATTTGGAGAATATTAATTTTCCAATTCAAATCCCTCATTTGATTCCAGATCAAAAATTGTTGTAATTTGGTTTATTTTTTTGAAATCCTTATTTTCTTTGCAAAACATTTGGATTATTTTTTTTTTAATTGGTCGGGCTATTCTTCCTTCCACATTGTTAATTTTACTTTCTGCATTTCGGTTAATTTGAATTGAGTTGTCTTAAGTGAACAATATTCCTCAAATTTAGTTATTGTTACACCAATATATCCGCAGTTGGAAATACAAATGCTAATTGACTTTTAACGTTATTTAAATTTAATATTTCTTTTACCTTTTTAATTGCATAAGCCCCGGCATTAACAAGTTCTTCATCGTAAAGGAGCCTTTAAAAATATATATTTTTCACGTATGAAACCCATAAATCAATACTATCGAATTGCCTTCTCATTTCCTCTACACCTTAAGGCCGTTACACACTATCCCACAAAGTCTTACGTATTTTATGAAAATGCTTCCCTAAAGTAATTATTGTTTATAAATTTTCAAAAAACAATAACAACTTATCATGGCAGGGTTGCATTTTTATAAAATACGAAAGACTTTGTATTATAGTGTGTAACGGACTTTAGTAACATGTGACACGTTTTGGATAAAATATTTCAAGCTCATTGGCAGCCTTAAACATGCTTCGGTTAAAACTAGAAGGATCTTCTGTCTAAATTTTGAAAAAAATTTTCCAAAAAAAAATTTATTTATTGATCTTAAATTTTTTTGTGTTTATTTGGAAATTTTTTGTAAAAATTTGTTTTATAATATGGACATTTAAAAAATATTATATCACTCAAAAATGTTAAAATATGCAAAAATATGAATTTAAAACCAAAATATGCATTTTCACAAAAATATGCAAAAACAAATCGATGCTATTTTAACGCAAATTTAATGATTCGGAAAGATAATTGGTCGACATCCTAGACTATCGACAAAAAACATGCATTTGCATGGAAATCTCATCAATATTTGAAAGTTTTTACCGCATATTTAATGCACATAAAACAATTTTTTTAAGCGTCTTTTCCGTTTTCCTTGTTAAAATATTTAAGAAACAATAAAACATTTTACTGCTACAGAATATTTCTGAAAGCAGTAGTTATGCTAATAGCAATTAATTTTTTTTAATTGTAGCATTTTTAACACGGTTTCAAAATCAACGGTAGTCTAAAGTAATATAAAGTAATATATAAGGCCCATTAATTAAATTCCCTTATCTAATGCAAATTATTTTAATTTTTTATAGAATTGCTAAGATTAAACGGCACTTACAAAATTATACTATATTTAGAATATTAAATGACAATTTAATTGCTTAATATAATAAAAATTTATATGTTTGTTAATATGTATGTAAAAAAAATATTTTTTAAGCAAATAAACTTTAATACAAATTTAAAGTATGTACGTTATTGGTTCAATATTTATTGTTTTTACTGCATGATTCATACTGAATAAAATTATTTTATTCTAATTTTTTATATTTTGGTGTATTCTTTTTTTTTTTTTTTTTTTGTATAAACAAAATCGCTTTTTATAAATTCATTAACCCTGAATATTTATATAGCCATATATGTGTATAAACATATACAACATATATATGTACATATATCGTTGGTCTCATGTAGAAAGGCCCTAACTCGTTTTTTTCGAAATTAAGTTTTTATGCGATTCCAATGCATTTCCCACAAATACACCTCGTCACAAAAATTTAAGGCAACAGTATCAAAAATTGAGGTTTAACAATCAATTTTACATTTTGATTCATACAGTTTTTACATTCTCTTGTAAAATTGCAATAATGTGAGTTAGTACCTTTCTACATGAGAACAACGAAACTTTTGAAAAAAAAAAAAAGAATTTGTTATAGATGTGTTGCCAGAAGTATATAGAGTGAATTGAAGTAAAGTTATAGAAGAAAAATACAACATTTATTGAATGCTTTATCTTTCGAAAATATTTATACACTCATCTCAAGTTCAATTTTACGATTGAAATTAAAATCTCATATTGCGATGTAAAATTTCAAAAATTCCAAAAAGTAGAAAAATAACCGTAAAAACTTATACATTATCCTTACACACCCGACATAACATATATGAAGACAGAGAAAATCAAAAATAAAATCAGTTTTAATCAGGGACCGTAACTGTAATGAATTTTTTCAAAAAAAGTAAAAAAAAAAATATTCGGGTATGTTCTGTAAATTGAAATGAAGTGGATTTAAAACCGAACAAAACCTGTAAAGAAAGCCCATAAAAATATTCCTTTTTCTATATTACATATATTGAGTACCAATTATATTTACAAGAACAGCTCTTAAAAACAGGAAAAACTACAATAATTTTGTAAATAATTGAAATAAAAATCTAGTTTGATTTCAATTCCATTTCATTTCAATTTGTAGAACATGCCCGATTATTTTCTGATATTATAACTATTATTTGTTGATTGATATTTTATCAGTCAAAAATAAAAGTTAAAATTTGACTGATATTTTTTAGAATTAGATTAAAACGCCAGGTTCCCCGCTTGTCTTTTTTTTTTAAACCTTCAGAGCGTAATTAATATTTTCTGACTATCGCAGGTTTAGCGCCCCCGGATCATATCCTAAGCACTTTAACGGAACCTTATATAGCCTATACTCGTAAGGAGGTTCCATTCTTCATTTTGTTTAAACATATTTTTAAATCGTACCGGCAGTTCTAGAAATTACCTGTAACAAACACAGAAACTTTTATTATTGACTGAAAATTATTTTTATTTTTTTGACTTTTTTCAAAAAAGGAAAAAAACTAAAAGTTTTTTAAGGATTTTATTCCTTGGATAGTAAACATCACAATGCTATACACAAATAACGTATAGACAAATTCTTTCTGTCTTAGGGTGCGTACAGAGTGGCCGCTTGTTGCCGAGTCGAGCCGACTGACGCTTATTGCGAGAACTAGTCATGCGAGAAACAAGTTTGAGTGTGCATAGTGGATGCGAGAATCAGCGCTGATATTTTATCTATTATTTGTGTTTTATGTATGTTTGTATGCATGGAAATTAGAATTTTTCGAAAATTTGAACTACCCCAGGAACAAAGTGGTTCTAATTTACGAGCGTCAACTGTAATTATGAGTTTTAAAATTTTACATTTTTTCAATTATTCTTGAAATTTTTATTACATTTTTGTTTTAAATTTTGCAAGGCCCATTGAAAAGGTCTGCGCAAGAAGCCTGATGATCATTGTTTTCGTTCTTTTGAGCTTTCAAAAGTTGCTTACATACACCATTTTTCCTTTTGCTTTGTATATGTGGTAGTAAGTTTTTGACAGCTTAAAAGAAAAAGTTTTTTGTTTTTGTACAAGTAAGCAGACCTGATAGATGGGCCTTGAAATTTTGTTTATAAGCTTTTTTTAATTTTTTATAATTGTTATAATTTATTTATAATTAATTGTTGGTGTTTTGTTTATTTATTTATTAAACCTTGATTTTATTTATTTATTTATTAAATTAAGTCTATAGATACAATCCTTACAGACTAACTATTAAATTTAACAATTTTTCTCAATATAACTGCAGTTACATGTTTAAACTTAAAATAATATTACGTTTAATAACATTAACATTTAAAGAAAAATCTACAAAATTAAACATTTCATTAAAACAACAACATAATTTCCTAAACGGGTCTGCCATCTCGTAGTTTGTTCTAAAAGTTTTAACATATAGTGGTTGATTAAATCTTAATGTGCGTTGAGGAACATTCAATGATATTTTACTTAAAAGAAAATCTGATAAAACATTTCCGTTTAAAAGATTTACTAGAAATGAAACGTTAAGCATAATTCTTCGGCTTTTTAATGTTGGCAGTCGAATCAAAGCAAGTCGTGATGAATAAGATGGAAGCGCATAATAGCCTCTATAAGCATCTCTTAAACAAAAAAGTAAAAACTGTTTCTGAACAGATTCGATAAGATTAATGTGAACGTTATAGTAGGGGTCCCATACAATTGAGCCATACTCTAAAATCGGTCTTACAAGTGACATGAATAATTTTTTGGTAATAAAGGGGTCCTTAAATTCTTTTGCCCATCGTTTGATGAAAGCCAAGATTCCTCGAGCTTTATTAACAGCCATCATGATATGTTGTACAAAGTTTAATTTTCCATCCAACAAAACACCAAGATCCATAATTACGTTTACTGATTCCAGTTTGTGACCACTGATATAATAGTGACCAAGAGCGTCACGCCTTCTCGAAAAAGTCATGTGCTTGCATTTTTTGAGGTTAAGTTCCATTAAATTAATGTTACACCAATTATAAAAATTATCCAAGTCCTTTTGGAGATAATTATTATCTGGTAAATGTTTAAGCTTTGATATTGTTACAAGTAAGACTTAGAGTGTTTATAACTGTTATTCGCTTTAGGGTTTTATTTGTTTAATATTTTTGGCTTTTCTAAAATCTTTGGATAAGGTTTCCTGATGAGCTGGTCTAAGCAACCGGCGAAATGCGCATAGAAGCTAGCTTTCCCTGAACAATAAATTTCAGTGTATTCATCAAATATCAAAAACTGGGAATTTAGCACGTCATACGGAAATCGTATTAATAGTAAACTTTGTATTCCCGAAAATAACTTTGATGTTATAATTTTAATTAATACTTATAATTCAAGGCCCATCTATCAGGTCAGCTTACTTGTACAAAAACAAAAAACGATTCTTTTTAGTTGTCAAAAATTTACTACCACATATACAAAGCAAAAGGAAAAAACGTGTATATGTGGCATACCATAAACGTAAACAAACGTATACATGCACATCAGAGAACCTCAAAATCACTATTTTTCTTGATTTATTCATACGCTAAAATTTACATTCATTCTTTGCTTGCAAAACAAAGTTCAACGTTGGTAATTTTTACATCCTTTCGTACACATTTTATTTTTGCATTTATTCGTTATAATCCACCGATTCGAAATTCAAAAATGTGGCTCATACTAACTACATACATACTAATGGTAATCAGCCTTATTATTAAAGTAACACACAACCAGTGGTCTTTAATCTCTTACAAAAAACGACTTGATCGATTACAACGACAACCGGAATAAGGCTGAATAACTTTGCACTATATGCGAAATTGTTTTTGTAAAAAGTTAAATACTTTAAGATTTGGCAGAAATATTGGATATAATTCATCATTAAAAGGGGGCCAATCTAAAAGAAAGAGTTTAATTTTAGTTACTCGAAATAATCACCTCAAGTCATTCACCCCTATCGTGAATAAAAATTCCTTGGGAGTCTTTTCCCTTTTTCCATTTTTCCTATGTTAATTCAATTGAAAAAATGGGAAAAGGGAAAAAACTCCCAAGGAATTCTTATTCACGATAGGGGTGAATGACTTGAGGTAAGTATTCGTTTTGGTAATTCATCTTTTATTTAATAATTAGGGTTAAATTCACTTGGCCTATCACACACGGGCATAATTGTGCTGGCACAAAATGGCAGCTTGTAGGCAAGAGAGACGAGGAGAATGGTTTTTTGCTGGTGTAATTTTTTAAACAGCTTTAACCCCGCAATAGCAGCCAGACGAAATAAGCCCGTGTGTGAAGAAAAGAACAACAATTGTGCGGCTTAAAAAATATTTTAGTGTGTGGTTGCTGATTGATGATAAGTTTTAATTCTCGGTAAGTATAAGTTTTAGGTAAGTATCATATACTGATAAATGCGCGATTGTATAGTTATCAATTGTGAGTTCCAAATCGCCTTTTTAATTTTTGCGTGTGATAAGGCTCGCGCGTTTTGTTTATTTTAATTATACCTATTGAACGAAGAAAACACTATATTCCAAGTAAACAAAAGTAACACAAATTTTTTTAATTTAGTATTTTTTATTGTAATTAATAAAAATTTTGTATTTTTTAAAAAGACATTAAATAAAAACCCATTTAATTTTATTATAACGTTGTTATTTCTGCTGTATGATAGGTACTCAATTTTTATAATAAATACAAGTTCACTTAGGAGTCACTTTGGTCTTCGCTTGCGAGTTGAAATAACAATTTTATTTTTATTTATTTATAATCATTTTTATTGTGTTTGCGATTTCCAAGACACCAATTTAGTGACTTCAAATCGTAATCGCATTTCTTGCGAAATGTGATTCTCAACACATGTAATAAGGCACTAACGAGCAAAACGGATAAAAGGTAAATTGCGTCGTCGTCGCACCAACGGGTTGTTAATTGCTCAAGGAACAAGTTAAAAAAAAAAACTTATTAATTAATTTCCAATCGGGTTTGATTTTTTATATAGAGTACTTAATTTAGTGCTGCCAATTTTAATTTAAATTTCGCGATAATAGATTTTTTTTCTTTTCTAACGTGTATAAAATATGATTCAATTAAAAAAAAAAATTTAAAAAAATTCGTATGGTAGAGAAAGATATGCCTCGTCGACCAGCATTTAGTTTTTCTTCATTTTGAGTCCTGAAGTGTGTCAAATCAACAATATTTTTGGTTTTCCTCGCAAGCAGCAAATAGGAAAAATAAAAAGTTTTTTGTCTCTCCTGTAAAATTTGTTAAAAGGGAGTTGGCAGGTTTACACTCTAAGCCGACGATATATACATACGTATATAAATGTCTTTATTTACACATATGTATGCATGTAATTTACCCATTATTGCTGGAGGCAGGGTTGGGCAGTACATAAGTATTTCAACAATTTGTACAAATTTTGGAGTCAGTTAGGCCTCCAATGGGCTTCTTCTTTGGAAGGATCAGGGAATGGATTCTGGGCGCGACCAACAGGGCCTGGGGAAACCGAATGGACTGCCGGGTATCAAGGGCACTGTGACCGGTGCTTAGGATGTCCAATTCGGAGCCGCTGCTGGGCAGGAGTAGGGTCTGTGTTAGGACCATGATAGGGGTTATCACGGGCCACTGTATGTTAGGCAGGATGGCGATGAGATGGGGATCCGACTTATCGGATGTGTGCAGGTTGTGTGGGGACCCGTAGGGGCTGGAGACAGTTGAGCACATTCTGTGCCAACTGTATGGCGCAACATGTTCTGGTCATACTCCTACTGAACTCTCATACACTTGCAGTAGGTATAAAGTTTTGAATAAGTTAGTGCAATGAATTTTTAAGTTTCGTTATTGTTTTTTTTTTTTTTAACTAATTTTACTTAAGTAAATGTAAATTTGTACATATCATCGGCTTAATATGCAAACCTGCTAACTCCCTTTCAACAAATTTTACAGGAAAAACTTTTTATTTTCCTATTTGCTGCTTGAGATGAAAACCAAAAGTATAGTTGATTTGACACACTTCAAGACCCAAATTGAAGAAAAACTACATGCTGGTCGACGAGGCATCTCTTTCTCTACCACACGGCATCAAAATCTTAATTTACCTCAAAAGTGGAATTAGCAGGTTTACACTCGACGATATGTTATATTATTTTTTTTTAATTTACTTTACATAGGTATATAAATATGGGAATGTAAATTTGACTGTAAAATATGTAAAAAATCTTGAAGTCATATAAATTTTTTACTTTTTTCTTTATGTCCTCTATTTTTATTATTTTTAAAGTCTGGTCGCCTTAACATACATATGTATGTATCAAGGTATATTTAAATATACCTTAGTATGTATTTTGCATTTCAAACCAGTGTTCGAAAATAAACACTAAATATCGTTCTTTAATGTTCGGTTCGGTAGATTTGTGGAAAACACAAACGCTAATAGTGTTTGTGTAGAAATTCATTAAAAAAAATAACGTTTCCCTGTTTGTCATCTTTCGAACACAAAAATAATGCTGTTTTCATCATACTCAACAAATGATGAGAACATTAAATTCCGTTCGGTTTTTTTTGAAAATCCACTAACTTCAATGTGTTCGGTTCGGCTCGTTAATGTTCGTCGCTTTTTGCTGATAAAAAAAAAACCAAACATTTTTTACAAAAACAAAATACACACACGAAAAGAACATTATAGAACATTAAAATATAATGTTTTTCTACAGTATCACTACAATTGTTCTGTTTTTTAACGAAGAACCGAACATTATATAATGTTTGGTTCTTTCTTGAAAATAGTTACGAACGGTATTAAGGTTTGTGTATGTTTACACAAACACTAAAAAAATAGATATCGTTCTTCGGTGTGTGAGCCGAACGCTAAATAATGTACTGTTTATTTTCGAACACTGTTTCAAACACATCAATACATGCCCATCCCTGGCTGGCGGTTATGGAATCAAAACTTGATCACAAGCAAAAATTAAACTTAACCCTATTAGGTATAGGTACCTATTCCTAATTTTTTTTTTTGTCAATTTTGAGGTTCAAATAGAAAATATTTAAAAAAAACTTTAAACAGATTCTACATATACGTGACTTTAATGAATTGTTTATAATAAAGTTAATTAAATAAAAATTCTAGGTATAAATATTAATAAAAAAAACTAAACTTACCTAACATTATAAGGTTGACTAGTAGTGCCAGTACTCCAATCGGCATGTTCAATGTCTGAAGAATTCTTTGTTGTATTATCGCAGGGCATTTTTGTTGTTAAATGTTGTTCTTTAATTTAAATAATTATGTTTGTTTTTCTTGTTTCGTTTGGTTTTATTTAGTAAAAATTTTACTTTTCTTTTACAAAAGGAAAAGAAAATTTTAAATCAAAACAAGATGAAAAAAAGTTCATTGAAACATGATTGAATTGTTGTTTAAAATTTCTTTGTTTTATAAAAATTTTAATTTTAAAATGAGCACTAGTTATTTAGAAAAAAACAATTTTTTATTTAATTTCAGTAACAATTTCAATATTTTCTTGTTAATTTTTTTTACCTATTTACTAATAATCGTTATACCTAACTAGATTTTGGAATTTTTTTGTATTAGACATTGATTTTGATGACGTTTTCTTTAATTTTTTGCGTTTTTGTTTTTGTTCTATTTGGCATGACCGTATTTTCATTTATCTTTTGATTTCTTTTTTACTTTGATTTCTGCAATTATTCGCTTTGTTTTTGTATTTCTATTGGATTTTTCCAATATTTTCTTTGCGTGCCTACCGTTGTAGCCACAACACGCTGTTTATATGCTTGTGTTTGTTTTGTATTTTTTGTCTAAAAAGACAAAGCAACAATAACAATTATACCTACTGCACATTCATTTATATACATACATATTTTTGTAAGTATATACACACAAATATGTAGGTATATATGATGCATATTAGGATTTATCAATTATAATTTGATGACAAAGAAAATAAACATTAACAAAAAACGCATCATATTTATTTATTTATTTTTATTTTAGTCACAGTACATTTATTTTATTGTTGCTGTTGTCGTTACTTCTCTTTGTTAGTTTGTCTTATATGGCCAATTTTGATTACACATCTTGCCAAGAAAGTACATAAATGTATAAAATATATGCTCGCGTATATGTGTTTGTGCATAATGTCTGCAAGAAAGGGCGTATATGAGAAATGTAAATTTAGAACAAAATTATACTAATAAAAGCACTTCCTTTACAAAATCTAATCATACATTCATAATAATATTAAATCGGTTATACTTTGTTAAATTTTAATGACCGAAAATTGTTTTAAACAAATCTAAACATATGGATTTTGTACCAAATTCATATTGTTTAAGTTAAGAAAAAAAAAAACAAACACACACATACAGGCATTCTATTATATTTTTATGCCTTGACCAACTCTCTCCTTTTCGCTAGATTTATTTTATACGTGTGAAAAACCAGATTTTGGTTAACTACTATAATTTATTTTTTAATAAATAAATTTTTTAAATTATTTTATTTACATATTCCTTTTAAAACTTTAATTTTGTTATATTAACTCTTAAAAAATTCTTTCTTTCGTTTTTTATTACATTCGCGATTTGTTAACACCACACGCACCGTTTTGACGACTCTTCATAAATGAATAGAAATCTTGCCAGACAAGAGAAATGAATACTGGTTTTATAAAATGAATATATTGTTTGAAACACTCAAGGCCCATCTATCAGGTCTGCTTACTTGTACAAAAACAAAATACTTTTTCTTTTAAGCTGTCAAAAGCTTACTACCACATTTACAAAGCAAAAGGAAAAAACGTGTATGTTAACAACTTTTGAAAGCTCAAAAGAACGAAAACAATGATCATCAGGCTTCTTGCGCAGACCTTTTCAATGGGCCTTGGAAACACTAGTTAAAAGGTGTTAACATTTCTATTCCAACAACAAAAATTATACGCCAAGTGATATACAAATGTCAAAAAAAAAATACAGCTGGACGCATAATGAAAAAAACAGGTGTCTTTGCTTCGCCAGATGACGATTTTTTGCTCTGTTGTCAAAAGTTTGGTTAATGTTTACATAGTTTTGCGTTAATTTTATTAGAGTTTTGATATTTTTAATGAAAATAAATAAGATATTGACCTAAGTTTAATAAAAAATGGCTTAAAATTTATTTATTTCATCACGATTTAATGTTTTTCTTAAATTATTTTTGACGTATACTGAGGTAAACTTTCATTTAAATTTTAATGTTGAATTCAAAGTATATTTATTACAAGTACATGCAAGTTATCAGCTGTTCATTTGTTTTATTTTCGATAGTGTAAAAATTTGCTTACATTTTAGTGCGCCATTATTTTTTTTTTTTTTTTTTTTTTTTTTGTTTTCTTTATGTTTGGCTGTTTGACAGTATCAAATGTTTTTACACAAACAAAATGAATGTTGCTTTTTTATTGTTGATTTGTTGTAGACTTGCATGTTCTTGTAATAAATATACCAAGGTATATTTATAGCAGGTAGCCGCGAGATTACAACAATTGTACAGTAAAACAAACAACAGGGCTTTTTATTGTTGTTTTGTGATACGAACTGTCAAATAGCAAAGCGGTTGAAAAGAGACAAAAAACTTTGTTTACTATACAACATTTGACAGTTTGTATCGCAAAACAAGCAAATAAAAAATAATCAGCTGGTTTTCCGAGACTACCTGCTATAAATATACCTTGAAATATACTTTGGTTCAAGGTATATTTACACAAGGTAAACTCGTTGGCCCATATGTTTGTCAGCTGTTTACCCTATTTGGAACCCTAGTGTCAAAAGTTATTTATGTTGGTTCCGTTGGTTCCTTGTGTTTGTTTACATACTTATGGTTAGTGCGCGCCATTTTGAATTAAAAAAGTGTAAAATTGTGAAAAACATTTTTTTGTGAAATTTTAATTCTTGTGATTACTAAGCAAGCAAAGTACATTTAAATGCATTATTTTTTGCAATAATACTTTATTTTTATGCTTGAGAATGCACAATATATTAAAAATTGTTTTGTTGTTTATTTTTTCAATTTGTGTTTTTATTTTAAAGGCACATTGTTGCGTTTTTTTTTGACACCATGGTCATTGATGCCAACTTAGTGCTTTTGGCACTATTTATGGTGCTTTTTCATTCCTCAAAACGCCAAAATTTTATCCATAGTGCCAAACTAAAAAAAAGCACTAACTTGGTGCTTTTTCAATTTTTCGTTAGTGCCTTTAGGGCTTTTTACAATTTTAATTTTTTTTCTACCATTTTTTAGAACTACGATTATATAGAGGATGCTTTAGTTCAACTTTGCTATTTGGGGTACAATTTTGAATATGCTTGTAAAGATTTAAAGATTTCAAATGATAAAAAAGTGATACAAGAAAGTTACATTCGTTTTATCTAAGACTTAATTTACGAGGTTAGAGCTAGGCTTCCTTGCAATTTGGAAATTATACGAAACGTTGCACTTCTAAGCGTTGACAACATATTTAGTAATCGTAATAAAAACGATGTATTTTGGTCAACATTTTTTTAACGATGTAGACACTGTTTTAAAATAGAATATGGATTGGAAAATATTAGGAATTGTTAAAAAACATGCAGTTGCAAACCGTGCAAAAAATCGCAAAGACGTTAAAAACAAAAAAAAAAGAGCCGTAGCTTGGTATACGTAATGTGGTTAATAAATTAAAAACAGCTGACAGAAAATACTTTTATAACTAGCGTTGTGTAACCGGCCATTTTTCATGCGCTTTAGTTTTCCGCGTGTTGAGCACTTCTACCTCTAGTGCTATTGCAAAAAGGTTTGACTAAGTATCAGAATGCAAACATACATGTTTTTTCTATTTTACACCTTATGCGTGCTCTTTATTCAGAAGCGTACATATGTTAAAATAATTGAAGAATATCATAAGCCAATTGTTTTATTAAGCTTTGCACGATTTTAATTTAGATTTATTTAAACGATAAAATATAAGGATGTTTATTTGAATATATGCTGTCATTAAGTTTTATAAACAATGGTCGGACATTGCAAATTTTCGGTAATTGCAACAGGAAAGATTTTTTCGAGTTACGAAAATCGATCGCACGGTATTACTTTAAAACTGTTTTATGGCCAATTTAAACTCCAAATGATTTGGATGATATTATTTTTATTGAAGATAATAATAATACATTTAAAAATGTTTATATACAAATGTAAATATCGTCGCAGGAATTAAAGAACGCTGTAACTGACAAATAATCGAAAAAACGTTTTTTTGCATCATTTTTATCAGAAAAAAATACTGCGTCCATTGGTCCCGGTCCCATATTTGTATTAGGAAAAATATTCACCTACGCAAAAAAAAAAATCGTTTGCTGTAAGCCGCAGAATCACCGGGAATAATAGACTGGAGAGGAAATGTTTAGAGCAGTGATAGCCACTCCATAGGCTCGCGAGTCAGTCAATAATCGTATTTTTCACACAGACACGGTCGGCAATTCACATGTATACAACAACTTTGTTCGTTTCGAAACATCAGACTATCATCAGTCTCTGCGACCGCACACAAGTACATTATATCTTTGTGTGCGTGCGTTGGGGGCTTGGTTAGTTTGGGGCTTGGTTATCAATGGTTTAGAGCCAATATATAAAGCGAAATAAAATAAAAATAGGTTTTTAAAATCATGTTCCTAAGTTGTATAGTTTTTGTGATATGAATTTTTTTCTACTTTCTTTAATACAGGTTTTTTTTTTTTGGCTCTGGTGAACATTTTGTATTTTGTCAGTTACGGCATTCTTTAATTCCTGCGACGATATGTTTATTATTTAATCTTAAATGAAAATGGTTCCCATCAACGCCGTCGCCTTTTTTTTAAATTTTGGAGGTATATAATATTCGACACAGCCAAATGCTACTAGTTTTGTGTTTAATTAAATTGTAAAAATGGCTTAGTGCTGTTTTACGCTTTTTTTTGCTCGAAATAGTGCTTTTTAGTGCTATTTTCAAATTTTAAAGTGCTTTTTGCTTTAAAAAAGTTGGCATCACTGACCATGGTTCCAAATACAAAAACAATTTGGCGTGTTGTTTTTGTCTTGTTGTGCCTGTTGTAGCAACGAGTTTACCAAGGCGAATTTATACAAGGCAAGTGCAACTCTACAACTACAAAGCAAGGCGAATTAACTTCATGTATTTTGTTTTTGCAATTTTCTTACTTGTTGTCAAATTTCAGTATAAAAACAAAACAATATTTTGACGTTTCATGATTTTTGTGGATACAGCTGATGAACGGCTGAAGAGTTGAGTTTACCTTGTTGAATTCGCCTTGGAGTTTACCTTGTGTAAATATACCTTGCTTTGGTTGAATTTGTTGCCATAGCGATGCCACCTGTTATATTTTATCATGGCTGGACGCTCGGTATTTAATTGTTAGCAGCATTGCCAGAATACTCTTATAAATTACACCTTCCAAAAAGTTGCTTAGTATTACTTTACCTGCTAACAAACCTTTAAAAAAATAATTATAAATATTTCGAATTAATTCGCTGAAAAACTAATTGAGCTTAAAATATTTTTATTTACCAATTCTTTAATGTCATTCTTAATGGAATAATTGTATTCTTCATTCTTTAAGCATAGGCCCCTATTACGATTTACAACTCAACTCAGTACATTTATTTACTTAAAGTACATTTATTTACTTAAAGTTTATAATATAATTTGAAAATATAAAATTTAGGCTCTTTTCTTACCAATATGTATCATATATAAAGCACGTTATGCTAGTCAAATATGTAAAAAATAAACTAAAACGAAACGAACCGGATGTGTTATAAAAACAAAGAAAAACAATAAATGAAAACCGGATGTGTTATAAAAACAAACAAAAAAAGCACATGTATTTTGTTTGTGTAAAATTTCTTTTAAGCCGTCAAAATCTTACTACTACATAGGCGTAACAAAACGGAAAATGTGTTTTGTGTGCATGTATGTGTGGCAAAAAACCACAAACGTAAACAAAAACATACATGTATAAGGAAAATGTAAACCATTTTTGACATCGTTGAGGAATAAAACAAATAAACATCTGGCTTCTTGCGCAGACCCATTGGATAGACCTTGGACAGTGCAATATACGGCTTGATTTGCCGCCACCAATTCGAAACCAAGTCGCCAATTTTTTTCGTTATAGGGGCTTAGATTTTTGATACTTTATGAAAAATCAGAGATGGAAAATCATATTGTAATAAACACCTGTTACAACAATAAAACATCGCTGTTAAGAAGCAGTGAATAAGCAAAACAAAATAGTAAAAAAATTGCAAAAATTAACATTAAATTCACAGAATACAATTAAATCCTAGATAATAAAATGGTCCAGCCTCTTTCATATGAAGTTTTAAAGAATATTGTAGCTAATGATGAAACCGCTCAAGATAATATAGAGGATATTAAGTATATGTTTCGCAATGATATTGGTTCCGCCCGTAATATGTATCGCATACACACAGTGGACGACTTAATTGATTGCCTGGAACGGCATGACGCATTATCCGAATTTGACATTGAACCCTTCAGGGAAATAGCTGATCATTATGGTGGTCAATTGGCTAATATAATAACGAGTTATAATTTTTCAAAGGAACTACAACCAGTTGAACTCTTTAATCAGTATCGTGAAATACGGTTGGCTCACGAGTGCGCTACACGTTTGCAAATAAGTGACCTCAGAAATGGTTTCCATAGTGGATTGAATGCTAATTTACCTGTATTGAATTGTTCTCAACCGGTAACAAACAATGCCAAAACCAAACCTTGTGACCAAATACTGACGAAAGAGAAACGTGCAGCAATTTATAAACTAATTGCCAGTGAAATTGGAACTGCTTGGCGTTGTTTGGGGCGAGAATTGGAAATTCGTCAGGGCGCTATGGATGATATTGAAATACAGTATCGTGATCTTAATACAAGAGTCTATAAAATATTTCAAGCATTTGAGGAAGATGACTCTGTAGATGCAAAGGATCATTTACAAAAAATATCCCGCGCTTTAGATGAGTGCCGTAGAAAGGATTTGCGTCGCAAACTTGAAGCCATAATGGCTAAATAAATTTTTTTACAAAGGATGTAGCAACGAACAGGTTCTGTGATAGAATAGGGTCTATAAAAAAATAAACATTCGTGTAATACAAAACATGTAGAATATTCCATAGTTATCAAGGCGAATTCATATGAATATGAGTTATCTAATATACCTATATATAATTTTTTTTACAGACGTCCCGACTGTTAATTTTAAAAAATGAATTTATGTTTATTATAAATTGATAAAAATATATTTTTCCAAATTGTTATACTTTTAAATTTCATGGATTTTATTTTCAAAAAACAGCTACCTGTACGAAGGGTGGTACACTAAGGATTGTGCGGAATTGACGGCTAAATCATCTAGCCTTATACTTTCCTAATCTTCTGCCATTGACATAATTCCAATCGAAATCCTCAAACAATTCCTACCTATGCCAAGAAGCAAATTGGTATTAGTATTAGTAATGCCAAAACTCGACGGTAATGTCGACCCTTATCTTCATGCAAAGTTTGTTTTGTTAAGGAATCGTTTTTGTAATGTTTCTAGATATATAAGGGAAACACTAAATATACTGTTTCTACTGTGTTAAATAACGAGCACTGTCGTGCACTTCAACTGTCATATTTTCTTTTTTTGTTTCCAAAGTTATTTTTGGGAATACATAATTTTTGATTAAAAGATTTTGTTTGTTGCGCTAATTTCTAATTTTCATTCTTGATAAGTGAACTGAAATTTGAAATAGTTTGGGACCACGACAAAAACTTCTTTTAAACACTTATAATCTTCTTAATCTAATTATAATATTCTTGGCACAGGTTTGGATACACTACAAGGCAAGTTTAAAGAAAAAACTTGCCAAAAATAAAAGAAACACTCAAGCGACGGGGGAGGGCTATCACAAGAAGTTTTATTAAATAGCCTTAAGGATACTGTTTCGCAGCTCTTGTATTGCAAGTCCGGCCAAGTATTTGGTGTAGAAAATATTCCACCATCAAGTGACAATTTTACTGAGTCAGTTTAACCAATAATACAGCCAGAAGATTCGCCAACAGCTACCCCAACCAGAAGAGAAACTCATCCGGCACAAGAAAGTTTCGTTACTTATTAGGAATTCTTACTTGGCACTGGAAAGTTCAAGAGGGTTGGACTAATCACGAATTTGTCTTCTTGTATGTAGAGCATTCATACAAGAGTTTTCTTTTTCATCAACATAAATAAGTTGACACTAATATCAATTATAAATACTTTTTATTCAACACAACAATTAGAAATACTTTTAGTTTAAAAAATTATTTAATTTTATAAAATTTTCACTTGTCAAACGTTATATTTAAAGTTGGCAAATCGATATTTTAAGTTGGCAACTTTAAAGCAAACTCAACCAAAAACAGTTGAGTATCACAATACCTAAAATGAGTTTGGTTGTGCATAAGTTGGGTTGACTCCAATACGACCAAACTGAGTTGAGTGGAGAACCGCAATAGGGGCATAATGTTTGTTTAAATTACACTATGCGACAAAATTTAACTTTTATCGTGATTTATTTTCCTCTTTTTTTGAGCGTAACGGTCCTCTAGGTACAAAAACTTTGTCATTTGTAATATTACATGTTCAAAATTTTGCACACATATGCGTTATGATATAGGGAATAAAAATCCATAAAAAACTCAATTTCGAAATTTTTGCAGATAGGTTATTAGGCCTTTAAGATGACGATATGTATTTCCAAAAATAAAATTTATTATTAAATGTGCATAAAATATATGACGATTTCTTCCTTCACTTGATTCCTAACGTTTTTCTTTTGATTTATGTCAGAAAATTTTTACGATTTTTCTCCAATTTTTTAGATTTTATATTTGGCGTTCTTCCAAACTTATTATGATTTCAAAATCGGAAAGCACTTTCAAAATACATTATATAATTAAGTTAAAAAAATAACTTTTGAACTGTATTTTTTTCCAATTGTTCATTCGCAAATTTAATACGCCAATCGCAACGTCTGGACAGAATCCCGCCAAGTCTCCTGGAAGTTTAAAGTATGTATACTTACTATTTTATTAATATGAAAATAATAACATCAGTTTCTGTTACGTAATTTTTTTTATCGATAATTTATTTTTATTCAAAATTTTATTTAGTTTAATGTATGTGTGTTGGTTTGCATTTAAAATTAATCATTAAAACTTCATTCAACAAAATAAAGAGACGCGACAAAGTTATAAGGATTGTAATATTAATATTTTCAAGACAAGAAACAAGTGAAAATTCTCAGTTGTGAGTGCGGTTTTTAAAATTCATTCATTAGTTTATAAGATTGCTAAGAAAATATATATATATAAACATATACCTTGTTTTAAATTAGAGGTTAGATAAAGACCCGCTTTTTTACGAAAAAGTTTAAAAATTTTATGTTACTAATAGAATTTTCATGAATAACGATAAGTGTTATTAAAAAACCACACCTCAAACCTTTTTCTTTTTATTTCGCTTGTTCCTTTTTTAACATCTTTTAGTGTTTTAGGGATAAAAAAAGGAAAAAAATTGAATAATTTTTCTGTTGTTAGTTACTTTAGGTGAACATTTTTGCTGGCTTTTTAGTTAAGATGTGTTTTCGTTTGATTTTTTTTTTAAATACCAACCTGTTGGAGTTTGTTTATATTTTCAGAGAAAGTGTTAGATTTGTTTTATGAAGGGATGAATTACGTGTGGGGGTAGGTTTTAATAATATAAATCTGTGTGCATGATCATGACTTTTTACACAATTTAGTTTTATTTATTGGTTTCTGACTACTACGCACTCTCCTCTTTCACTTTTTTTATGAAAATTAATAATCCATTTACAATGTATAGACGGATTTAACATTTGAGCCCGTTTTAACCATTGTATCCTTGTGAAGTTGATATTGCAAATTTTGACGACCTAAACGTAGGGCTTCCCTCAATTTATGACCAATTTCTAAAGCGGCTTCCTCATTGTTGCCATTAGCGGTCCAAATTGCTATATTTAAAGAAAAAATAAATAAATTATTACATTAAATAAAAGAGTTGTGTTCACAGTAGTAGTCATTTAAAATTTTTTAAATTTTACAACAAGGGCAATGTAAAACACATTGTAGGGCCAAATAAATTAAAAAAAAAAAAAAATTATTCATAATTTTCTTTTAGTTTTGTGAAAATAAGTTTTATTAATTTATAGATTTTTTTATTCTTGTAAAAAAGAAAGAATATTTGCGAAAAAATTTTCCTTTAAAATTAAAGAGGGATATACTAGAGTATTCAATTATTCGACTTTTGGTTTTGTTCGAGTAAGGAATAAATAGATTTTTTAATTTTTAAATTGCTCGATTATTCAAATAAAGGTTTTAAATTGTCCGAATACCAAATAATTGATTTTGTTTATTTTATTATATTTTTCTGGAAGTCTAGTGAAATTGAATTGAAGTCGATGGAGATCCTTAGTTGAATTTTTTTGAAATCACCGTACTTTGTTCTGATTTAACGAGAAGTTCTGTGGGTAAATTCTGTATCAAATTTTTGTCGTTAAGTAAAAAATTTTTACTTAAAATTTACTACTTAACGAAAAATTTTTGTCGTTAAAAAGTTACAGAATTACCCCACTGGTAAAAATAAGAATTCAATATATCGGCAGCTCATTACTGGTTTGACCTACCGACCATTAAAAAAAAAAAAATGAGAGGTATGAGGAATATATTTTTTTAATACCATCTTTCTAAATCAAAAACCTGTTTCGCGAATTTTTTATGGTTTCTGAGATATAAAGCATTAATTTTGCCGCATATCAACTGTTTCAACATTTTTTAAGTACTGTTTTGCTCTACAAGCCATTGTTTGGCGATTGCAGCAAATTCTTCATACAAAAACGTCCAAAATAAATTTTACTGTTGCTTTGCTGTGTTGTCGTAAGAAAAAATATAGTTAAAGCAAAATAAAATGACAACAAGAAAATTAATTTGTGAAAAATAGTTTTTTAAAATAATGGACCCAACCAAGTGTACGGTTTGCTATGATATGCAAAGTGTTTTTAGCCTACCTAAGGGAAATGCTTCAACATTTTACTACAAACGAAAATTGAATATGTACAATCTTACAGCAACCATTATTATGACAAATATACCAACTTTTACTTATTGTGCCTTGTGGACGGAAGCTCATAGCGGTCGGAGTGGTAATGAAATTGCTAGTGCTTTAATTAAAATTTTAAATGAATTAATAAAAGATTGTCCACTTATTAAAACTTTGACACTATGGAGCGATTCTTGCGTACCTCAAAATAAAAATCAAATTAACGCAACCGCAATCAAAATGTTCTTTAAACAAAATAATATTGATGCCGTAATACAAAAGTCTTCAGAACCAGAACATTCTTTAATTCAAGAAGTGGACTTTGTCCATGGTGCTATTGACCGGTACTTAAAGAATATTGCAATTCATAGTCCTCTTCATTTACTAAATTTGCTTAAAACAATGCCAAATAATAAAACAAAACTTAAAGTTATGGAAATGCTTCCGGAAAATTTTCGCACATACTCGTTGGAAGCAAATAAAATGGACTTTTGAAAAGTCCCTTTTGCTAAAATTTAAGTACTTCTATACAGTTAAAATAATGATTTATGTATAAATTATAAAACTTCTACCAGAGAGGAAAAATCACCCCTATCGTGAATAAAAATTCCTTGGGAGTTTTTTCCCTTTTTTAATTTTTCCTATGCTAATTCTATTGCAAAAATGGGAAAAGGGAAAAAACTCCTAAGGAATTTTTATTCACGATAGGGGTGAATATAAAAATGCAATTTTGGTTAAGGCTGCATCAAAAAATTGTTTGAAAACTCCTGAGAATTTGTTGACGAATGCTTATATTTCTTTCACGTGTGATAAAGCTTATTATAAAATTTTACTCAATATTAAGTTTTAAATTTTCTTTTTACTTTTGCATTATTTAAGTTGTTTGATTTGTGGCTTTTTATGTAACTTTTCATAACAGTAGAACTGTTTTTTCTGTTTTTGTAAAGTAAAATCAAATAAAAAAACTATAAAAAAAAATTCATCTCAACAACAAGTTACTCAATACACAGCAATAAGTATACGTATGCAGCACAAAAAGCCACTTTTTTAATTTTTTTTAGAAAAGTGGCGTATGCGGCACAAAACAATATTTTTCATTTTCAAAAAAATACTATTAAATTCTAACTTTATTCATGAAAGCGCTCAAAAATTTGCATTTTTCTTCAAAACATATACCGGATGCAGTGGTAAAAATATAAAAAAATTCTATCGGGTACAATTCGAGAAATCTTCATGTAAATCTTCTTTGTCGTTTTTCTCCACTCCGACTTTTTGGCATATGCGCCAAACCAATTCTGAGCTGACGATATGTACTATTGAGTGGTTATTAGCCATGCCGAAAAATGTTTTTTCCTGATTTTTTCATAATCGCGTACCCCAAATCAATGGGTATTAAAGAAATACTATCTTAAAAAATTAGTTTAGATTAAGGCATGTCGAACGCCCTCCAATGTTTGAATACAATACCGGTCGTATAAATGGAACCTGTGCTATCATTGAAGTTTTTTTAGAAAAATCAAAGTGATTTGGTAACCATATAAATACCATATCTATCAGGCCTGTTCTGAAAATCACATTTTATGAAAGTTATTTAAAATCACAAGAAAGGTGTTTTGGGCATATTATTTTGTGATTTCAAAACGTTCATCTACGTAAAAAACTTTTTGAAATCACTTTATTTTTGCGACTATTGTAAGATGACCGTCATAATAAATTACTTAAATAAAATATTCAATGTGTTGTTTATTAATTGTTTATGCAATAAACTATTTTATTTGCAACAAATCCTTTAAAAATATGAAAATTCATAAAAAAATGATATTTGCTTTTGAGACTTCTGTTGTGATTTCAGTTTGTTTTTTTTTTTAGTTGAATTAAAGATCGCTAATTTGCTAACAGCGGCATGAAAGCAAAGTATAATATTTATTAAAAATAGTAAGACCCGTAAAGAATCACAGGAAAAAATCGCTTCTATCGCAAAAATGGCTAAATTCGCGAAAAATTGCAAGCTTGTAAACAAGCCCTAAATTTTATTTGAAATCGCAAAATGGGTAAAAAAATAACAAAAAAATATTGCAAAAATGGCGAAAAATTTTCATGTTTCAAACGAGCCATAAAATTGATTGAAAGTCCCTAAAACTATAAGGAATGGTAAAAATTCGGAAAAAATATCTAAATTAACAGAAATTCGCAAAAATTTGCTAACAGCGGCATGATAGCAAAATTCTACTATTTATTATAAATCGTCAAAGCTATAAAGAATCAAAAACTTATAGAAACAAATTGCTTTTATCGCGAACATGGCTAAAATTAGCATAAAATTGCAAAATTTTAAACACACCCTAAACTTAATTTGAGATCGCTAAATCGGTTAAAAAAACAAATTGTTGAAAAATAACATAAAAAGCGTTAAAAATTAGCTATAATTTTGTAGACCAAACTTTTTGTGTTTGCTTGTGCTTTCGTCAATTGAAAATCTTACCGAAAAACACAAAAACGGTGTGATTTACAGAACACCACAAAATCACACGTGTGATTTTAAAAGCACATGTGATTTTCAGAACGTACCTGTATGAAATTATTTTGAAGAGTTTATGAAGAGAAATTTGTAAAAAAAGGAAGTCCGAATGTGGCCATTTTCTAAAAAGTTCAATTTACAAAACTTTCGTTCTGGGATTGACGTCAAAACAGCATTAAATTCTGAAGATTGGGACGGGAATGCTTCTTCTGTTTAAGACAGAGAAATTATTGGGCAATTAAGGGTTTTCAACGACACTGCGGAAAGGGAGTCAAGCTCTATGAAAAAAGTAGTTTTATTAAAAAAAAAAAAAAAAATATTACTTAAGAAACTACTACATTGACATTGACAAAAGGTATTTATTTTTTTGGCAAGAAGGGGCAAATTTCGATAAAGAAAATGATTTTTTTTTTTTTGTAAAGAGGACTATTACCATATTAACCCATTAACGCTCGCTGTGCCAATTTGGGAACACTTAATTTTTTGCGGCTTACGACAAAGTTTTTGACATTATTCAATATATGTTTTCCTTATTTATAAACTAAAATTTCAGAAATTTCTATAACATAAAAAAAAAATTTTTTTTTTTTAAAGTGACCGTAGTGCTTGGGTACACCTCTTTAATTTACAAAAAAAAATTGGTTTTTTGTTTATATGTAATGAATTTAATCATAAAATAAACAATATTTTATTTTTTGTCCTAGTTTTGGTTTGGGCGTTAATAGGTTAAAAATAATGTATCAGCGATTACTTACAAATTTTATTATTTTTATTACGAATATTGACTACGGCACCGCAAATTTGATCTGAATGATCGAAAGCTTCACCAATTAAACATAAAAGCTAAAAAAAATTAATAAAATTAATTAAATTTAAAATCAAGTAAATATTTTCATAAATTTTTCAAATCAAACTTACCACATCTAACCACAAATTATCCAATTCATGTTTGGGACAACGATTCAATGTAATAACCCAACGGCCACCTTGTTTATTAGCAGCATCTTCCCACATTGGTCTTATGCCTTTTTTGAAAAGAGAATAATCGCTGCCAACTTTTATGTCAGATGGAGGCTTAATGTGATTGTAAAGACTGGAAACAAAAATAATAATAATTAAAGAACTTAATTTAAGAAAGCAAAATTTTAATAAAAAATTATTGTTTACAGAATTATAACTTTTTGTGATAAAAAGTCAAAAAAAGAAGTTTTTTGTGAAATGAAAACATTTTCTTTTAAAAAGTAAAATTTTTGGTGAAAAACATTTTTTTTTGTATTGATAAGGAGGACTACTTTTCGTCATAAAAATATTAGTTCTTGGTAAAAACGCAATTGCTTTTTTTAAGCTCTGAATAGTTATTTTAGGTCAGCTTAATCAACAAAATGTGCTCACAATCGGGAGAATTGTACACAAATTGTATTAATCCTGGAGGCTTATTCTGAATTGCGATGCAAAAATCAATGCGATGCGCAAATGAAATGCGATGCCAAAGAAAATTGGTATTCTGTTAGACTTTCGCAATCGCATTCGCAATTTATTTCAAATAGTGGCAACGCTGCTCAAATATACGTCAGTGTCAATAAACGTCAAATAACAAATAAATGAATTGTTTGTGTTTGGCTGTGAAAATTGTTTAAAAAATTTATTTAGGACATTCTGTAATAAAAAAAAAATGATAAAAATGAATTTTGTGGCACTGTGGTTCGACGAAGAAGAAAGGAAAATGTTTTGTGTGTACTTTAAAATCGGTCCAAACCTATTAAAATTAAAGTTGAAGTCAAATATTTTTGAACTGGTTTATATATTTCATACTTTTTCTATCCTACAGCTTCTCTAATAGGTGGTCCATTGATATTAAGTTCTTTAGTTCACGTTTGCCACAAAGTGCTTTTGGTGTTTTCAAATGGCCTCTTGCCAATTGGCTGTGCTTATTCATAAATGCTATCATTATTTCAAATTGACGCGGTTTGGTGGTCTTATTGCTTGCTTTCCTGAATTAAATAATAAATGATGAATAAATAAATAAAATATTATCTTTCACTAACATGTTTGTACTTTGCGAATGCTATTTTGTTGTCGATATTGCGATATTCGCAAAGGTTTTTTAATCGCATTTTAAATGCGAAAAGGTGACAAGTCGGTATTCTACATTGCGAAAACAAATGTCAAATTCGCAAAATTTATTCGACAACAAAATAGCATTCGCAAAGTACAAACATGTTATGAAAGATAATATTTTATTTATTTATTCATCATATATTTATTATTTAACTCAGGGAAGCAAGCAATAAAACCACCAAACCGCGTCAATTTGAAATAATGATAGAATTTATGAATAAGCACCAAATGCACGACAATCGGTAAAGACTTTGTGGCAAACGTTAACTGAAGAACTAAATATCAATGGACCACCTATTAGAGAAGCTGCAGGATGGAAAAAGTATAAAATATATAAACCAGTTAAAAAATAATTGACTTCAACTTTAATTTTAATAGGTTTAAGCCGATTTTAAAGTACACACAAAACATTTTCTTCGTCGTCGGACCAAAGTGCCACAAAATCCATTTTTATTATTTTTTTTTTTTTTGTATTACAGAATGTCCTAAATAAATTTTTTAAACAATTTTCACAGCCAAACACAAACAATTAATTTATTTGTTATTTGACGTTTATTGACACTGACGTATATTTGAGCAGCAAACGTGAACTAAAGAACTTAATATCAATGGACCACCTATTAGAGAAGCTGTAGGATGGTAAAAGTATGAAATATATAAACCAGTTCAAAAATATTTGACTTCAACTTTAATTTTAATAGTTTTGGACCGATTTTAAAGTACACACAAAACATTTTCTTCGTCGTCGGACCAAAGTGCCACAAAATCCATTTTTATTATTTTTTTATTACAGAATGTCCTAAATTTATTTTTCAAACAATTTTCACAGCCAAACAATTTATTTATTTTTAATTTGACGTTTATTGACACTGACGTATACATATTTGAGCAGCGTTGCCACGATTTGAAACAAATTGCGAATGCGATTGCGGAAGTCTAACATAGCGTTTACATTTGCCAGTACTGGCAAGCCAGTAGCAATTCATTCAAACTTTTTCACTAATACATAAACACTTTTACAGCTATTTTGTTTTTGCATTGTTTTGCCAACTAATATGTATATGCTTACTGTCTTGCCAGCACTGGCAAATGTAAACGCTGTGTAACAGAATACCAATTTTCTTTCGCATCGCATTTCATTTGCGCATCGCATTGATTTTCGCATCGCAATTCAGAATAAGCCTTCTGGTCTGTAGGAAAAGTAAAAACGCCTGCGCATACTCGCCCAGTTCAAATGAGGTCGGTCAAACAGTTTCCGTGAATGGTGTTCGCTATCGCGAGATGATAACGGACTTCTAGTGGCCAGAAATTGATGTAATAAACCTGGACGATATGTGGCTCCAAGAGGATGTCGCGTGCCACTTGCCCATCAAGTCCATCATAAAACCAATATGGACATATGGCATCCAATTATGGGGTACTGCATGCGCATCTAACATCCAAAAGCTTCAAAGAAGACAGTCTAGAATATTACGACAAATTGTCTGCGCCCCATGGTATATACGTAATGAAATTATCCACAGAGATCTCAACGTCCCCACTATCCAGGAGGAAATTAAAAAATATTCAATAAGCTACATCGATAAACTAATGGTCCACCCTAACTACCTCGCTCGGGGTTTGCTTCAGTTCGAAGGTCACCAGAGGCTAAAAAGAACCGATACTTTGAGCCTAACTAGAAGACATTTTTAAAATTTGAATACAGCAGTTAAGGCGCCCGTACACGACATGTATTTGTCATCTGACATGTCAAATTTTCAAGTCACATGTAATTGTTCATGTCTGTCAAAATTGCTGTTTTACATAAGGTTTATAATATTCGGTCACAAACGTACATGTAATTTGCTTCTGACATTGTTTTTGGTTTTTTTTCGCATTGTTATTGCAGAAATCAAAGTAGTTCTCGGTTTCAAAATAGCTTGCTGCCGCCACGAAAATATTTATTTGCGCCGTAAAATAATTTAGCCATCTTAACATTTTTTTCTTTTATTTTAAAGATACCAATTTAGAATTTTATAATGAAACGGTTTTTATGTATATATTTACATAAATTCTATTCAATGGTAAGATGAGCATACATATCTTGGTATTGTAAAATATTAACTTCAGCCGGCTAATGATTCCGTCAATAGTTGACGCCGCTGCCAGTTTCTTCCCGGCATAGATTTCTGATGTCAGATGGCTTGTCAGAAGAAAATAGAGCACGCTCTAATTTAAATTTTGTCAGATGACTTTGCGTCTGACTTTTACAGAAGCAAAGTTAAAAAGGTAACACACGACATGTATGTGTTTTGCAGTGGGAAATTTGACATGTCAGATGACAAAAACATGTCGTCTATATCCTCCTTTAGTGGTTACACTGGTAACAACTAATAAACAACAAGTAGAATTAAGATTTGAATACATATTGTAAATTTCGATAAGAAAGATTCAATAATAAAAATAAAAAAAAAAAAAAAAAAAAAATTGCCCCACAACCATAAACAATGACTATATTATGCGAGAAATTCAATGGCCGTGTTATCTTATGTTGTTGCGATGTTAATTGGCCGATTTGACATAGTCAATAAGCCAGAAACAATTCAAAGGCTAAAGGATGAGATAATTCGACACATTGAAATGTCAAAAAGCCTTTTTAGTACAAAAATATCGTGTTTTTTCCATTATTTATTTATTGAATCTTCATATGTATATTAAATATGAACTAACAATAATCAATCAAATCTTATCCTTATTCTTTATTTTATGTCCTGCCAGTGCAAGACAAAAATTTTCTTCATCACGGGTTCTGTTCCCATTTATATATGTGTTTATCGCTCATCTTAATGGGTAAGTGCTGCACTGTCTCTTCTCCTTAAGCGAGTGTGGCCGCTATCATTTAAAATATTTCGAGCTAGCGGATTTTAAATATTTTACCGCATACTTAGTAATAATAGTCCTTACCAGTGGCACATTGAGATCCTTGTGGATATTTGAGTTTTTAACATACCAAGGTGCAGCTGTGATTATTCGAACATGTTTGAATTTGAATTTTTTCGATATTTGAGGCCGAGGCAGTGCCCCATAGTTGAATACCGTAGCACCATATTGGCTTTAAAATAGAGTTGTAAAGTAGTAGTTTGCAATCGAGACTAAGAACAGAATTTCTTCCAATAAGCCAGTTAATTTGAATTGCTTTTAGTTTCATTTGGGTTAATTTTGCTTCTATATGGCATTTCCATGCTAAACGCCGATCTAGATGAATACCGAGATATTTGACATGCGATTGTTGAGGCACTAGTTGATTATTGATTTTAATAGGGGGCATGTTTCCCGACGCAAGGTGAATGTAATATGTACGCATTTTTGCTCATTGACCTTTATTCTCCATTGTTTTAACCACAGTTCTAGTTGAAATATATGATCCTGCAGATATCGAGATGCTTTACGACTGTTCTCGTGTACGCTTAGAAAAGCTGTATCATCAGCAAAAGTTGAGGTTAGGGTGTAATTGTTTGTTGGCATGTCCGAGGTTTATATTAGGTAAAAAAGTGGGCCCACAATGCTTCCCTGAGGGACTCCAGATTCAATTGTCTGAGGAGAACGTAAAAAATCACCTTCTTTCATAATAAATTTTAGACCGACCAAGTAGCTTTCTAACAGCTTTTGTGTGTTTACCGGTAGGTTTAGCTTCAATTTATGTAACAAGCCTACATGCCTGACTTTATCAAAAGATTGAGAGACATCGATGAAGAGAATGGAACAATATTTTCTTTCTTCAAAGGCTTTTCTTATGGCGTTTACTATACAATAGGTTTGTTCAATTGTGCTATGTTCTCTTCTGAAACCGAATTGATGGTTTGGTATACACCCATTGTCATATAAAATTGGGGTTAATTTTGACACTTAGACCTTCTCAAACAGCTTTGATATATTAGATAAGCTGATAGGCCTATATGACTCAACTTTTGTGTGATCTTTTCTTTGGTATCATCGTAACTAAGGAGACCTTCCATTCTTGAGGGTAGTATTCAAGGCGTAAAATAGCACTAAAAATTAAAAGAATAATTTTCTTTGCTATGCTGGGTAGCTCCAGAAGCATTTTGTTCCTGATCTTATCAAAATCAGGAGCCTTCTTGGGGTTTAACTCACAAATAGCTTTTCCGATTTCTCTTATCTCAAATCTTAGGGGAACATCTGCTCTAGCAACAACAGGCGGTAACTCGGCTGCAATATCGTGAGATATGTTTAGGGTAAATACGTTTTTCAATGATTAACAAACAGATTTCCTTTTCAAACATCATTTCTTGCCCAACTTCCATTCAAGTTTCTTAATGGTGGTTTAGAGACAACTGGCCTTTTGAGATTTCTAGCTGCAAGCTGGGGTTGCATGAAGTTCCTTAAGATATTTTTCCAGAGAAGCATTCATTTTTATACAAATTAATTGAGGTTCACAGATGCCAAAAAATTAATTTCATATGATGTTGTTCATTTCGAAGGTCATAAAAGTAAATGCTGTAACCATAGGGCCCTTCTAAATTAAACTTTTTCTCTTTAGAGAATACAGTCCGATGCCACTCTGTTGCATACATCATGTGTGCTGCAGAATCTGAGCCGTTGCCCTTTACGGGCTACGTTGAGTTTTTCCACTTATTTTTATTCTCTTTATATTATCAGCACCAACTCATTTTTGTTGTTGTTTTATTTTGTCAATTCTGTCGCGTGAATTAGAACTTTTTTTAAATTAAGTCTTTTTCCTGAATAAGATAATACACTACTAGATTGGTCTTCATATTTTTTTCATACATAGTTGGACTCATTTAACAGAAATCACGAAATATCTTTTCGACTTCTGTTGATCTTCTTGGATATTTCTGCAAACTTTTAAGGGAGGTGCAATTCAAGTGGGGAAAATTTTTTCAGATTTTTATTTAGCAGAAAAACAGTGTAAAAACCACCTAACGGTGCATTTTGATTAAATTTGTTTAAGAGTGTAAAGAAACTTTTAAAATTACTAAAGATTTTAGCTCCGCCAGAGAATACATTTTATGATAAATTAAGTAGGTATTTATTGTTGCCATAAACGGTGAACTATTCTAGTATATTATATACATGTTAATTATTGAATTGTAAAATAGCTCGTAACTCATCACAATTACTTAGAAGGATCGTTTTTCAATCGATCAATTTTTATTAAATACCTGATTATGGATATAAACTCACCTCCAAAAATCTTCAACAGTGTCAAAGCTTGTTATTTCATTTTGCATATCCTCCCACGATTTAGTACGATCATTTTCTAAATACCACAGAGTCCAGGTGTTCTGTAGGGGATGTTTAAACAAATGTTCGGGGCGAACTTCTTCTTGATCTGTTTTAGTAGCAGTTTCTTCTTTGGCTTCCTGACGACCGGCTGCTGGTGTAGGTTGAGCAGCAGCTGGTGCATTCTCCTTTTGTGTAGTTGAGGAGTTCTGTAAAAAAAATAAGCAAATTAAATAGGAAATTTTATTTATAATGGTTTATACAGAAGTAAATTTAGGTATCTTACTTTAAACAAATTTGGATTTGCAAAATTCTTCTTTCTATGAAAGTCGCTTTGGAACATCATGACACAAATATTTAAAACGAATAAATTATATTAATGAGTAAATAAAATAAACGAAGAACAACAAAATGTTTCTTTTTCTTCTTTGACTGCACAATATGTGTGTGAGAGAGAGAGATCAAGTCAAGAGAAAATAATGATGATATTGTGTAAATTCAAATTTTACTTTTATAAAGCTTGTTGTTGTTTTTTTTGCATTAACTGCTACCACAGAAACAATCCAGCACAATTTTTTTTTTTTGCTTTTGTTTTTTTTTAAGGTGGGGTATATTTAAAGATTTATTGAAAAAGCAGAGAATATGCTTTTTCTTTCTATAAAAGTGGAAACAAAGTAAGAGAAATAAAAAGAAAACACAGAATTATACAAGGGAATAAATTATTAAATTAAATAAATCATAATTTAAATGCATTTAAATTTTTAAACTTTTATTCACTCCGTTTAAATTTTAGACCTAGTGTCACCAAAAATACCGTACGCAATTTTTATATGTACTAAACAAAAAGTTTCTCTTTTAAACAAAACTTATGCTAATGGCCTCGTTTTTCTTGTTGTTTTTATTTCTTTTACTTTATATTCTCTTTAGTGGGACCTGTTTTTGTTATTGCTCGTTGTGCTCCAAAAAATTGTTTTATTCACGTGTGTTTGTGTTCTTTTTTTCTAAATCTTGTTTTTTTTAATTCTTTTCAATGCCTTATTTCTTTTCTGCTAAATTTTTCGGCTTTTTTTATTTCCAAAACTTTTCGTTCTTTTGGTTTCACTGGTTTTTAGGAGAACAAATTTTTTATGTTGTAAAATAACGAAACAATATTGTTAAAATTAAAAGAAAATTTTTTGTTAAATAGATCTCTCAAAATAATTTTTGAAAGCAATTGTTATAAAAAATTTAAACCAAAAATTCAAGGCAGGCTTGATTTAAAATGCAACCAACTGAAAACCAAACAAGCCACATTCACTAGTGTATCCCAAAAACAAATTACATTGGAAATCTTTTTTTTTTGTAATAAAACTTCTTTTTTACAGTTTAAGTAAAATATATGTATTTCTGTATGTAAATTTAAAAATCGCCTGCCAACTTGTTGTTTAAAGAATGATGTTTATTTTCAAACTGATTATTCATTTGCAAATAAAGCGGAGATTTAGCAACCAGTGTCACCACGACAAAAAAAAAAATTAAACCCAAAACGTAAAAATAAAGTAACCGAATGCAATTAAAAGTAACCAAAATATTTATGTATTAAAAACACTATTTTATTTGCACTAAAGGCCCAAATACACTGGTCAAATTCCCATCCAGCATTAAGGTTGATTAGTGAAAATGAGTTTGTATGTGTGACACCGACGATGCTTGATGGAAAATCAAAAAATTTAAGGCCAAAATACACTGGTCAAATTCCCATCCAGCATTAAGGTAGTATTAGTGAAAATGAGTTTGTATGTGTGACACTGACGATGCTTGATGGAAAATCAAAAAATTTAGATATTTAGCATGCTTGACGAGTGATTTTGATGAATGTATTGGCGTTACTCTTCAAGCACCCACACACTTTAAACGTGAATTCAAACCGAACAGAAGCTAAAAATGTCGGATGAAAAGAAAAATATGTTTTGGAGGAAAAAAAATGTTATTTAATAATTTTCTCCTTATTTTCTTAAATTTTTTTTATTTATTAAAAAGCAACACAGTTAAAAGTATGTAATCCCAGTTAAACACTTTTTATCTATATTTTAATATTTTTTGCTCCTGTTGTTGTCACTTCAAAATAAAATGCAAAATGAATGCTTGACAGCTGATCCAGCAAATGTATGTTCTAATGTCAAGCACACGTACTCGAGCTTGATGTCAAGCATTTGACAAGTGTATTTGGGCCTTTAAGCTAAAAATATTATATGTTTATACATATATAAGTTTTTATATATAGACACCTAAACCTCTGGATTGATTTTTATAAAATGTTAACAGTATGATCTGGAAAGTACAGAGGCCTTATAATTTTTCGCAGTTTTTTGTGTAATTGACACACAAAGCTTACATTTATTTTATTCTATGTATTTGCAAAACTTTATGATTAAGAGCTTTCAAACTTTTGAAGAATCAACAGACTATAAATCTCTGTATGTACATTATCAGGTTTCATATTGCCTTGGTAGGAGTAAAGAAAAGGATAACCCAGATCAGAGATGTTATAATTTTTTTCGGAAAGTCCCTACACAGCGCGTAAGGATCCATATTTATTCCCAACGCGCTCAAAAAATTGTCTGCACTAAAATCTCTACAACTTTAAAAAATTCCCTACATTTTAATCATTTCAAAAAATCTTTCCTTTTTTTCCTTTTTAAGAAAAAAATTCCTACAAATAGAGATTTTCCCTACGTATAACATTACTGCCCCAGATAGTGGCTATTATTTACAGTATTTATAGCTTATATGATTATAAAAGTAAATAAAAAATAGTATAAATGTTGAATGCATCAAAACCATACACAATTTTATATGTCCAGAAAATCGGAGCGGGTAATGCTAGTACTAAGCCTGAGTTCATACGGCTCATGTCTTATTGACAAGATTCTTCCCAAGGTATATTTATAACAGGTAGCCGCGAGATTACAACAATTGTGCAATAAAACAAGCAACAGGGCTTTTTATTGATGTAATGTGATACGAACTGTCAAACAGCAAAGGGGTTGATAAGAGACAAAAGAGACAAAAGATAAAGACAACAAACTTGTTTACTATACAACATTTGACAGTTCGTATCACAAAACAAACAAATAAAAAATAAACAGCTGGCTTTCCGAGACTACCTGCTATAAATATACCTTGATTCTTCCTTTTTCTTCTTTGAACATGAATTGGCGTTCAAATGATTCATGTCATGTTGACGACATGTTTTTTATTTTGTATAGTCGTGCGTTTGCATGTGTGCTTTTTTGATATTGAAAACAATAACAAAATTAAACAACGAATAAAACAAGGTATATTTATAGCAGGTAGCCGCGAGATTACAACAATTGTACAATAAAACAAACAACAGGGCTTTTTATTGTTGTTTTGTGATACGAACTGTCAAATAGCAAAGCGGTTGAAAAGAGACAAAAAAGACAAAAAACTTCGTTTAATTGTTTACTGTACAACATTTGACAGTTTGTATCGCAAAACAAGCAAATAAAAAATAACCAATTCATTTATTTCATCACGTTCACCGGCACTCTTGATTTTTGTTTAAAGTATTTTTTGACGTAAACGGTGATATAATTTTCATTTTTGTTGTAATGTTGTATTTGTTGCCGTAACGATGCCACCTGCTTATTCCACCATGAGTATATGCATCTGTGTACTCGTTTCTTTTCCCCTCGTCCCTCTCGCCTATAAAGTAGCAATCATGCCAATAAGACTGAGCCGTATGAACACAGACTAACTCTGCAGCCACAAGATCAAGTGTTGCTTTTAAGTTTTTAACGCATAGTGCTTTTCGAAATTCACAAATGTAGGCTGCACGCAATTTTAGAGCAATTTATTTTCAAGATGTCATCAAGAAAACAACTGAAGGCATAGCCTTACTTAACCTACTGTCAAAAATTAGCAAAAAGTCTCTCAAATGTACTTTAGAAAAAAAAAAACAAAATAAAAAATCATTTGATTCCGTACGGAACGTGCGATTAGATTCGCACCTTGCTTAAGCAAATGACAGTTTCATTAAACTTAGCAAAAAGTTTCCTTTAGTTTATTATGGTCTGCATCATATGATTTACATGTATTCGTACATTGGCTTAAGCCAGCTTAAGCACATTATGGTTGGCCTTTTCTAAAAACAATCGAAAAAGATGCTCATTAAAATTGAAATGAGCTGTTTTCTTCACAGAAAATTGAAACACTCAACTTGAAAGAGAAGCTGAAAGCATATTAGATTTAATTTTAAAAAGTGTGAGTGAAATGGTAAAGAAGTTTGGGAGTTTTCAAACTAGAAGTGCAAATCTTGATTGATCCTCTTACACCCAAGTAACCCTGCGTCCACACGGTCAAGTTGTTCTTGATAGTCTTTTACATATACTGCTTGTCAAAATTTACATAAAGAAAGCTGTGACGTAGGCTGCATTAAATTTTTGAGCAATTTACTTTCAAGATGTCATCAAGAAAACAATTTATTTTTTATTTATTTATTTATTTCATTCATTAATGCAATATCAAGCCTTAGAGGCCAAAATAACAATATTACATGTTCATATATCCTGAGAAATTAACAACAAATTATATATTTGTACACTAATAATCTAATAATTTATAAAGATAAACGAACAATTTGCTCACTAACCTTGAAATCAGCTGTTTTCTTGAACGTAAATTGAAACACTCACTGGCAAGAGAATTTTAAAGGCAAGTTCGTATCAATTTTTAAAAGTATGAGTGTATTGGTAAAAAAGTGTGAGTGTATTAAAACTTGATAGGCAAAACTTGATCGTGTAATCCTCAAGTAAGGCAAACAAATTGGTTATTTTTCAGTTAAAAAAAAGTAAGCAATATTAAAATATAAGTACACAAGTACACATTAAAAATAGTAGCCAATTTTGGTTAAAAGTAACCAAAACGGCAACACTGAACAGCGCAACAAATATAAAAAAAAAAAACAGGGATGGAAAATTAAGATTTTTGAATAGATTGAAAACTCTACACGGAATTTACAAAAATTGAAAGCTGGAACGGGACGTAGGCTGCACGCAAGGCGAACTGACTAGAAGGTGATGTCAACTCTACAACTACAATGCTTCTATGGTCGGGTTGTCAAAAATATTGCTAATAAAAAAAAAACAGGTTTGTTTACATAAAAAACTAGTTTGTATACAAACTTTGACAAGTCGACCACCGAACCTCGACCTTCTAGTCCATTCGTCCTAATATTTATAAAAACAAACTAAACTTGTAATCAGCTGTTTTCCTTAACGTAAATTAAACACAATTTTTAACTGCCGTATTCATAAAAAATTAAAATGGATTTGAAATTCATTTTAAGAAAAATTTGTATGAAACTTTTGCTTTAAAACACATTTCAAACTTATTTTATTTTTTATGAATACGGGGGTAAAAGTATAACGGCCATTTTCACCAAGTTCGGTTATAATTAACTATCGGTTATAGCTGCCAAAACATATTGGTAACCGGAACTTTAGTTGAAAGTTAGTTTTAACCGAACTTGGTGAAAATGGCCGTAAGTGTATTCATAAAAAATATGAGTACAGTAGAATCCCGATAATTCGTAATCGCAAGGGACCGGCCATTTCTTACGAATTATAGGGGTTTTCGATTTAGCGGGGTTTCGATTTAACGGGGTTAAAATAAAACAAATACGAATTAACGGGGTTTTTCAATTTATTTAGTAAAACGAAAAAAAAACATAAAAAACAATTGTTAAAAATAAAATATATAAAAATTATTCATGTTACAAACTGATCTTAAGAAAATAACCGCACACAAGCAAAAGCAAAAATTAGCGATAAACAAAAAATCATTCTTGCCATGTTTTTGTTGTTTTCATTACGCATTATAAGTGATAGTTATAGATTACGATTTATAAGAGATAAAGAAGATTTTATTTGAAAAAAAATTACGAATTAGCGAGGGGACCAAAATGTATGGAAATTTTACGAATTAACGCGATTTTTTCAAGGGACCGACAGTTTATTACGAATTATCGGGAATTACGATTTATCGGGGTACGAATTATCGGGATTTGACTGTATATTTAAATTTGAAAGGCAAAACTTGATCGTCAAGTAAAAGTACTTTTTTGTTTTGAAATGAAAAACTGTTCTGGTCGGAGAAGCGGCTCTCGCTCGTTGTCATTATTTTTAAAGGACAATCAGGTCGTTCTTGTTTGTCTGTCTTTCGTGCGTTTTGCGTTTCACCGCATTGGTTTACGTGTGGCGTTCCATAACTGTAATAATTTACAGTTTTTCATGTTTCAACATAAACCACATGCGTTCGTGTTAAACTTAAATTTAACTTGGCGCAGACCACGTGGGAATAAGCGGTAGACGATCTTAGACTTAAATTGATAAGATATTGGTGGATGGACATTCAAAACTCTTTTTAACTACTTGTTGAAGAGGACTCAAAACTCAATTATTGATTACTTGTGAAGTGGACTTCAGGCTTTCCATCAAAATAATTCTTGTAACAGTTTATTTCTTATACATAATACATTTTATATTAACACAAATGAGAAAGCCTCGGAGCTGATAAGATCCTCTTATATCCGTTATCTATTGATAATTGAAGAAATAATATGTATATAAACTTAAAGCCCTGACTAACAAACCTATGGTTTTGCAATTACAGATATTTAAATATATCTTGCACCTAATTCCAAAAATTACATTTTGTTAAGGTAGCTGTTTGTAGAATATTTGCTGCTTGATGAAAAAGCAGATCGTAACATATATGGAAAAAAGCTTTTTTCCTACAGCAAATGTTTTATATAACAACAAGCATATAAGTTTATACGTATGTTTAAAATATCTGAATGGTGGCCAAGGTTAATTTTTTTTTTAAACTTTGCGTCTGTACGTTTACATAAATCCGTTCATGTAAATTGTTCTTTAATCCCGTTCACCATAGTAACAAAATAAAGCAATGGGTACGAGATCGCAAAAAAAATTTTATATTAGGGTTGTTAATCGTTAAATAAGTATATGATCTGCAGCCATATTTATTTTACTATTTCTTGAGTGATGCTCACTTTACAGTGTGATTAGGTTAGATGGAAAGGCTGGGGCAAAATCAATCTTCACACCCTAGCTCAGAGAGCAATTTTGACGCATTAGGTAGTAATAGAATACTAAGAAAAGGATTTCTTCGTTCGTAAAGAGTGAAAGCATAAGAAGTATCGGCGCATAAGCCCTTAATAGTATTTATCAAACATTTTCTTACTGCATACGAAATAGTCGGTAATAGGGCGAGTTCCAAAGCACATTGCATTGATGTGGTTTTGCTACTGTTTCGATACAAAGTAACGTACAGTGTTGTTTACTTAAAAAAAATGTAAGCAAAGCATCAACAATATTATTAATGCAGTTTGACTTTTGTTTGCGCACGTACATATCACTTTTATTTTACATTTAAGAACGTCGTATGACATTGTTCAGTTGCATTGCAACTGACGATTTAGAATTTACACATAATTACTATTGTTAATTTTTTAATGATGCTATTACTATAAAAATTATTTATATTTAAAGTAACTAACCCTAAAACATTCTTTAATTTTCCAAAAGTTGGTGATATTTAAAAAAGGAAATAAACTAATGTGTAGTTTGTAGAACACGAGCGCCTTACTCGTCCGTTTAACTTACATTTAAAACAAAAACAAATTTCGAAATTTTGTTTTTGTTTTAAATGTAAGTTGAACGAACGAGTAAGGCGCTCGTGTTCTATAAACACCACATACAAATTTTTAATTGAAAGCAAATATTTATTTCATTATTTAAATTTAAGACAACTGTTTTGTCCGCATACTTATGTGCGAAGTCGATTCGCTTTTTTCTGTTAATATCCCTAATTAATGCTTTTTTTTTGGTACGCGGCTATGGTATCCGCTTTTTCGCAGAACAGTTTGCACTGTTTCAGAATAAACAATAATAAGGGTATTTATTTCAGTTTTTTTATTTGTTGGAAAAATGGAAAAGTGGAAAAATGTAATTTTTGTTACAACAAACACAAGGAAAAACTTTTCCACCGAAAGTTGCAATTTAAACAAGCTTTAACCAAGTGTAAAAAAATCAGATTGGAAAATTACAATTTTACAATTTTTAAAGAGTTGGCAATTCACAAACGTCCAATTGATTGTGGTTGCCACCATATTAAAAATGTTGTTATTTTTCACAAAAAGCACTAAAATTTACATCTCTTTAAACTCCATTTATATTAAATCAAATTTAAACTCCATTTATATTAAATCAAATTTTACTTTTTGTAAAACTTCGTTTTTCAAAACTAAATAAAAAATGAATTCTATACAAAAAAATAAAAAAAAGAACTTAAAAATGACGTGACAATTAACTAATCAATTAATTCAATTTTAACTCTTTTATTTGGCATCTTGAAAAATATCAATTACTTCCAAGAATTATAAGACAGATTTTTGTTTTTGACAGTTTTCTACCTTTAACTAAAAAAATACCGTTCACGACAATAAGGTGTAATTTTCCTTTTTTCCATTTTTTCAACCAAAAAGTTTTGAAATGAACACCCTTAATATTGTGGAAATTTTCCAAAGTGTTTCGAATTTCCACGGCTGTTGTTTAAGGATTTTTACTAACAATACTTTTTATAAATCGCTCAACTCGTGGGGAAATTTTGGGTGGACGTCGTTTTTGGCTTGCGTGCTAGGGATTGAGACTCAGACGAATGTTTTATTGCAGTCTGCACTGTAGAGTTGGAACGTCCAACAATCTTAAAAATTGAACTGAAGGAATTCCTATCGTTCTTTTATTTTAAAATATATTCACGCATTTCGAACTTTTTGTAGTTTGATTTTGACAGTGTGTCGATGCCTTGCAAATGAAAGCAAAAATATCGATCAGAAATCCATGGTTGTTTTTAAACTCCAATTTTAGAGGGAGTACGTACTATTATCTGTGTGACGGTATTTTTTGTTCCTTAACATTTTTTTAATGCGAGTTAAAATTTTTAAAATGAGTCTATAACTTTGAGCCAAAAATGTGCCATGAATGTGTTTTGCAGTCTGAAATTTTACAAGCCAAGCATTTTGATCGACCTCTTAAGTTTTCCTTAGCAGAGATGAGGGTTGATTAATGATGGTTTACTATACAAGTAAACTCTGCAATAGTTTATTTAAAATTTATAAGCGAAGAAGGCAACATGAGCAAATAAAAAAAAAAATGTTTGCCTTTTTTTAAATGTTTCCATTAATTTTTCGTCGGATTCGACTTTCATGAGAGTTCTTTGCATAATTTTAGCAACCGTGTGCAGAATATTTTATCCGTGCTCATTTTTTGTGGTCACCCCCCCCCCCCCCCCCTTAGACAAAACTGAACGTTTTTAACATACACTATACAAGTTCACAGTAGAGGTTTAGAAACTTACTGCCTGTTTTTAGAAAACGTAAGCAAGTGAGTGAGTGAGAAATTATATTGAAAACAACAATAAAAAACGAAAATTTGTTTTTGTTTTCAATATAATTTCTCACTCACTCACTTGCTTACGTTTTCTAAAAACAGGCAGTTAAGCAAATAAGAAATCGTTTTGATTTTTACTCAGTTCCCTATATACAAATTAACTATACTGTGCCAGACTTTTGCACTGAACTTAAGTAGTGTATGGCCGACATAAGCTTGCGCACAAATCGACAGATGAATAGGCAATAATTTGAATTTATTTATAATTCAACGTTATGAAGTTTTTGTCTGATATCGTTAAGCCATTACGCTCATTTTAATTACCGTCCAAGTTCTATAGTACTGATAGTACCATCTCTGGTATACAGTATGTCTGACAGATCCGTTTGCAAGGTATATTTATATTTTATTTCGCGGCAACCTGCTGCGAGATTACAACAATTGTACAATAAAACAAACAACAGGGATTTTTATTTTTGTTTTGTGATACGAACTGTCAAACAGCAAAGGGGTTGAAAAGAGACAAAAAAAGACAAAAGATAGAGACAAAAAACCTTGTTTACTTGTTTACTATACAACATTTGACTGTTTGTATCACAAAACAAGCAAATAAAAAATAACCAGCTGGCTTTCCGAGACTACCTGCTATAAATATACCTTGTCCGTTTGGTATTTTGTCTGTTGCTTTTCTTGTGTTGAATGGATCTACAACCATAGTTGCCAGATAAAATATTTGAAAATACTCAAAATTTGCGGAACAAATCGACAAATTAACTTATTGTGTTTTCTTTTCTACCAAAATATGTGATATTTTATTTAAAAAATGGAATTTTGTTTTCGTTTTTTTAAAAAAGTTTTGCTCTCTAAAAGGGAAGCATGTTTTATTCAAAAACGTTCCAACTCACTTGTGGCATAAGGCATTCCACTTTTCGACCCAAATAAATCGAGTGTTGTTAGTGCCCTACTGATGATCACGGGATCACTGCATTTCAATGGTCCGCTGCAAGACTCTCATCAGACGAGAGTCGTACAGAAGGGCTCAGGGGAGATGGCAGGGGGAGCATACCTGCTTGATGTCCTGGACTCTATGGCCATCACATGGTAAAATCAAGTTCTCTAATCATAAGGACCCAGAATATATATACTTTATAGGGTCTTAGATCAATATTGTAGAAATAACAAACGGAATGACAAACTTATATACATATACCCTTTTCCACCTGAGGTGAAGGGTATAAAAAGAGTAATTTTTGGGATTTCAGTATTTTGATTATAACTCAGCCATTTTTTAACCGATTTGACAGATTTATATACCGACGTGTTTAAAAGAAATTTGCCAGTTAGTTGGGTTATAAATCTTGGACTCGGGAAGATCTATGGTTCCCGAAAGTGGGTATTAAAAAAAAAAAAAATATTATTTTGGTCATAACTTTTTCGTATCTGAACCGATTTTTCCGAGTTTTTCAGAAAATATTTTTTACTAAAGATTTCCGATCTTTTGATATGCAAGGGATAACGATAGGTCATATAACAGTCCAAAAAATCAGGTTTTTATACAATTTTTGATATTTTTTGTACGGGAGATACCACGCCATTTCTCCGATCCCGCCCACATTTTGTGGGATGCTGTGTATTGATAACCTAAATGTGTGTACCATTTGAAAACTTTGGCTCTTGCCGTTCTCAAGATATACAGAAAAAAGTAATAAAAATACCACAACAACAAGGGATTTTTGGAAAAAAATTAGAGGTAGTCTTGGTTTTTTGCTCATATCTCAGCCATTTGTGGACCGATCTTGCTGAATTTCAATAGCAAACAATTCCGGACCATATGTGACATAAATGAATAAAAGCCTGGCCCCCATCATATATGAGGTCTTCGGAAAATCCATTTCAATGGACAGACGGACATGGTTAAATCAAGTTCTCTCCTCATAAGCACCCACAATATATATACTTTATAGGGTCTTAGATCAATGTTGTAGAAATTACAAACGGAATGACAAACTTATATATACCCTTTTCCACCTGAGGTGAAGGGTATAAAAATATGCGTAAAAAAATTGGATATCATAGCTTGTCGAAAGAGACATACATTATTTACCAAACTAACAGCATAAAATCAAACTAATCTGACATGGCCTTTATCATCTTGCTTATACCAATTTTCGAATAAATTATTGTGTAGTCATATTTGAAATAAAGTTATGGTTGGGGTTAGTCAAGGCGAGGTAAAAACTTAAAATTGTTGTGACCGAGAACGCACTCCTAAGCAGTTTTGTCATCGTATATGATATATGTTAATTTTTATAAATTTTGTAAAAACAAAGTAACTTTCTGAATTTTACATAATTTTGCAGTAGGATCTTCTGAGAGAAGTGGCGGCCCCCATAGGACGCCAATGTTAAATATTGCATATCTTAAGAACTGTTGTATTGATAATGTTGTAACTAGGAGTCAATCTTATAGTAAACTTCACATTTGAAAATAAAAATTTAGGGGGTAGGCGCAGGTGGAGCAATACTCCCCATAGAATACATAAATTAAATATCGCGTAAATGAAGAACTATTATAACTAGAGTCTTCCAAAGTGGTTAAAGCCAATATTAAGATAATTATATTTTTATTTATTTTTATTTATTTATTTCTTCATTTTTAATAACCTAGCCTTTTGGCCTTAGCCGGTTACAAACTTCTACTCAAAAAAATTCTATAATAAAAATGTAATATATGTACATATTAAAAATATAATAACATAATATAAACCAAATTAATAAAAATAAATTCATCTTATATAACATACATACATATAACTGTTCTTAACTAGGACTTTAAATTAGAAGTTATCAAACTATCAAAACTGTATACTATCAAAGCCTATTATCCTGGATATTTTGTATAAATCTTTTTCTATATGTGATCTCAGTGCATCCAAAACTCTTTAATGAGTTAGGTAATTTATTGTACACACGAACTATTCTTACTTGGTATGACCGTTCCATAATTGGCGTTATCTTTGGAAACATTATCTGTCTATTTCTAGTAGATTTACTGGACCTAAAAAATTTAAATAAGAATATTGGTGACTGCATTTTAAAAACCTTGTGCAAAAGCAATAAGCTTCTTATGTTTACATACGAGGTTATATGTTGATGAGATCCAACACAGTACAAAAATCTTACTACTCTATTAAAAGCCAATGTAACTTTTTTCATTATATAACCACATGTTCCAGAAAAAATTTCCAAACAATATACAAACTGAGGCATAAGAAGTGCATGCACAATTTTCTCCTTAATATGTAAAGGAAGAAATAGATTTAAGTTATACAATTTTCGCAACAAAAAATTTACCTTTGAAACTAAAGAATTTATATGACTTTCAAAACGTAACTTATTATCAAGAATTACTCCTAGACATTTAATTTTTTCCACAAATTCAATTGTATCATTATTTAATGATACAGAAAAAATATTCTGAGAATTTTTAGCCCCAAAAAACATAGCCTTTATTTTATTAACATTAATACAAAGCTTATTCAAAGACAACCAACTACTCAATATTCTCATAGAATACTCAATCATGTTTTGTAATACATCAGATAATTGAACGTCACCTTTAATCAATTATAAGATTTAAAATAAAAATAAGCGGGTAGACGGAGGAAGAGCAGTACCCCCATAGAACGAAAATATTTAATACCAAATATCTGAAGATAAGTCTTCAGGCTTTCTAGGATCCACTCTAACGGTAAACTACACCTTTCAAAATAGGTAGGTGCTGGAGAAGTAAAAAATAATATATGTTTAAATGGTTGTTTGTTCCCTAAAAACTCCTAAACTACTGAAATTTTCAGATTCATTTTCTGATTACCCGACACATAGGCTACTTAATAGAGTTGTCAATTATTCGCCTTTCAGCTTTGTTCGAATAATTCAAATAATTGTTTTTGTTTGTTCGATCTAACGATTAAATCTGAAAAATTATTCGATTAATCGATGAGAATAACGAATAAAAAAATTACATATTTTAAATAAGATACATTTTCTTCTTTAATTTTTCTCAAATCCACTATGACTGATGCGTACTATTTTGATGCGTACAACTTTTCATCTAAGCTTCATATCGTTGTATTACTTAAAGGAATCGTAAAATTCTTAATTCTTAAATAATCCGATACAACTTTGGATTTTCGAAACGCGTTTGCAGACCTTCCATCTTCAGCCAAACTTCTGCGTACAACTTCTTCTATAAAACAACCGCTGTCTCTCTGTATGTATTTTTCCATTGGAAGAAGTTCGGCATATTTTGATGACTTTGGATTATCTTTGTTTTCTATTGTAATATTGTGCCACTTATGCTATGTTCACACTTTAAACGCGTTTAAGCAACTCGAGCGTGATTAAGCTCTTATCACATCAAAACCGAGATGATTAACCATATATTGAAGTTATTTGTTAATCACTTCAAATTGACATGATTACAACTTAATCACTTCATTAACCACATCGAATCCTCTGAACATATCTCAAACTGAGTATAATATAGACTCGGTCACCATGTAAGTACCCCTCGCGTGTACAACCGTCCATGATTTCTTCTTAATGGTTTTATTTGACTTTAAATAATTAGTAAATTTTCACAATTCCATAATTAATATGTTTAAAATGATGTTCTGATCACTTTATTATAGTATTTTTTATCCATTTTTAATAATTTAAAGAAATTTAAATTTGTTTGTTACAGTTTTTTTCTTTATCATCTGTCATCTAAATCTTCTCAACTGTAATGTGAACGGCTCTGATTAACTTAATCAACATTTCATGAAAATTGTTTAACGTTTGATTTAAAAAGAAAACAGCTGTTACAATTGTTTATCAAAGATTTGTTTAATACGAACATACAAGATACATTTTTGAAAAACAATGAATACTTAACACGGTTTTTGCCTACTAAACATTGAGATTAATTACACGGAGGGCTATAGCAATAATATTTTTTACTTTTTCTACATTTTGTATATAATCGCTAAAAACGTATGAGAATAAATCAAATTCTAAGCTTTTATTTGTTATTAGTCTTTTATTAATTTATTTTTTAATAAAAAAAAATTGTTCGATTAATCGACATAATTTAATCGATTTATTCGTTATTCGAAAATCGCCATTTTAAATTTATTCGAACAAGAGTTTGTTTTTGTTTGATCGATTAATCGAATTATTCTTAATCGGTTGACAACTCTACTACTTAATTTTAATTTTTAGATGGGCGTGGATGCCTTACATACATTCCCATAAAAGATTTCTACATATTTGGAGTACCGTAAAAGTGAAATTATTCCCATTTTATACAAATAGCTAAGATAATAATACACACAACATCTTTCAAAAAGTAGGTTCAATTGAAAAAGTACGAATGGCACCTCCCATACGAATACAATTGAAATTTCAGTATATCTGTAAAACGGTTACTGTAAAAACAATTTAATTTAGTACAAGATGCTTTGTTATCAATGCACGAGATCCGGGTTAAGCTAGTAATATATAAAATGGACATCCTAAAAATCTACATACATACATAATCTCGACACATGATGGCGACTTCTTAAACATATGGGCATTTTCATGTCATCGTACCTGACATTTGTACGCCTTCAGAGAGATAGAGATTTTGCAAAAAAGGGAATAACTGGAAAATTTTTTTTACCATTAAGTTCATTTAGAGCGTACTATACATATATGAAAAAAATGATCAAAAAAATCAAAGGTTCCGACCCTGTTTTTCAAAATATCGAGCAAGATAAGGTCTTATCGTACGTGTCATAAAACGGAAGTGATTTTGGGGTGAATATAAAAATATACGAAAATCTGAAAATTGTGGGAGGTTTTTCTTCTTTTTTTAATTTTTTTACATTAAACTACATATTTTGCAGTAAATTAGTAAAGCTATTCCCCAAAAAAGTACGTGTACAATTTTGGGAACAGCTGATAGCAAATAAATGTAGTGTTGAAAAAATTTTTAAACTTTTAACTACAAAACTCCATTTTATGCGGTGCTCGATCAAAATTTTTTTATAACACGAACATTTTATAAAAATAAGGCCAGACAATCATTTAATTGTCCAATTTCACCAAGTTCGGTTATAATTACCTATCAAAACATTTTGTAAACTGAAAGTTAAAATAATAGTTAGTTTAAAAAGAAACTAATATCGAACCAATTTTAAAAACTATTTTCTGCTGGGGTCAGGTTTGGACCGTTTTTGCTCATTTTTAATGTTTAAATTTGGTCCTTAGCTCATATGGTATGGGCGCAATTGTGTCAATATTTAAGGAAGAACAAAATATTAATATGTACCTATGTCTATATCTCGGTCATTCATAACGCATTTTTCATAAGGACCTAGAATAAAAAAGTACGTATGTATGTATACAATTTAGGGTATGTGATCAATATTGCAGAAATTAAAAACGGGAAGACAAACGTACGCATTCCCCCTGTGCAAAGGATACGAAAATGCATTCTAAAAATCTCAATTGATTGATTAAAGTGATTTTTTATGAAAAATTATTAATTAACTTAAACGTGTATTCGTCTACAGAGGTAACTTAAAGGGAAAAACACATTGATTGCACCATTTTATATAAAATTCCACGACGTTTACCAAATGACATACATACATATGTTTGTAGATATAAAAACGAATTAATTACCTTTTCTTTTTCAGCCAAAACCATTTTTTGTTAAAATATTTATTTTCCACTAAAAAATTCACAATCTATACACTTTTTTGTGTACAATTAAAGCAATTATTCCTTTTTTAGCAATAATATTTTTAATTCAATCCTCGTTTTTTTATTTTTTTATTAACAAAAAAAAAAAAATGAAATAGACGAGCTCGTTTGACACATGTAGCCAATCTGCAGAGTTGTAATTTCACGTATTGTTTGGTAGCAGTGTTGTCGAGGTTTAGCTTCTTTTAAATAAAACAATAGAGACATAATAAAAAATATTAAAAAAGATTTACTTTAAATAGATAAAAATAGCAAAAGATAACTAATTTTTAAAAGTCTGTGTAGTATTTGCTTGCTAAAGGGCTGCAAAAAAGCAAGAGGACAAAAATAACAACCGTTCACAGCTTTAATATATCTGATACAATTTTTTACAACAATGTACTACGGCACTGCCAGGTGTATTTCTAATTAATTGGAGCCATTTTATATAAATAACAGTTTACAGAAAACAACTTTTAGAAAAGTTAAAAAAGTGATTTTAGGGAAAATATAAAAAAAAAAAAAATTAAATAAAAGCGCAATTTTTTGATGTTAAGGTAAGTAGATTCATATTTTAGTAACAATTGCCAGTTTCTTCAATTCACGATAAAAAAGTAGCCAATATTTTTTAAATTTTTACCATTAAAATGTGATTTTAAGAAAATTATCTCTTGAACAATGTATGCACTAAACTGCGAAGCCGGTGTTAGTAATAATTTTGATTTTGATCAAATACCTCTTGGGTTCTCTCTTAACTTTAGGTTTATATCCTTAAAATTCGGTATTTTTGAAAACTTAAACTTCCTTTAATTCCTTTAATACTTTCTATGCAAATTTAGAGAAAAACTTGTGGTTTCCTCATCTCTCAACGTCAATGTGTATAATCTTGTGCACAAAAATTGTATGTGTTCTTCGATATTCCAGTTTTTGTACTTTTAAATGAAAACATCTAAAGTTTCTGACGATCCATTGTTATTTGTATTTTGTCCAATTTCTTTTCGCAAAAACAAGAAAACAGAATCAGCATGTCGGAATTCTGCAAGCGCGGAATAATTGATCAATCTGATAAGCGACTTATAACACGTCTCATGTCATAAATTGTTGAGTTAGAGTATCAAGACTTATCCCACCACAGAAAGTATGTACTGCCACAAATAATGGCGATTTCTTTTCTGAGAAAAATATGTTACAGTACATACATGTAACATTTTCTAATGTTACCTAAAATCACTCGAAGTGTTACATGTTGTGCAATTTCAATAGAACACAATTAGTGCTTTTATTTACAACTATTACACTTTCATCATTAATGTACAAATTAGTTTTGTTGTAATTACTTGCTATGCAAGTCTTGAGTGTCACTTAGTTTTGTTGTCAATATAATTAAAACACAAATTAATCTCTGTTCATTTTCCGTTTATTTAAACAAATCAAAAATAATTAAATAACTTTATTTAAACAAATCCAAATATAACTATAATTACAATTACTTGCTATGCAAGTCTTGAGTGTCAGTGCTGAACTAACTTTTAATCTGAAACTATAAACTAAAGAACTCTACAACTTCTAGAGGAAGAAGAAGAAGCCACGGCAAAAATGCTTATCAGCATAAACGGACTCACATTTCATGTGAACGGAATTTGCAGGTAAGAAATGCAACGTAGCGTCTGCTATGAAAAAAAGGTATTTTATTCAGTTATTTTGGGACGCGCGTGCAGCGCTAATTTTGAAGAAGTGTTTATTGTTGCAATTTTTTTATTTTGCACAATAGCTTTTGTTGCTGTACTTTCGTACCTTAACTGTTCCCCCCTTTAAGCATCGGACGTCCTCGTCTGATCATATCTGCTAAGAATATTGTTGATTTCAACCTTACGTTGCCTTTTGGCGAGAACGTATGCAACGCATATTATTACAATAAGAACAAAAAGAGAGGCTGAGGTGTAAAAAGTTCCTCTTACTTTCAAATGAAGGTGCGATATATGGTCTAGGTTTTCAATATTTAAATCATGAAGGTATTGAAGTGATAAGATAGCGGTATGATCAGTTAAGTTAACAGTGTGAGCTATAGGAATTTCGGGGCTTTTAAAAGCAATTTTTCGGCAATTTTTGAATTCCGTTGAATTAACTTTTAAGGTATTGTCAAAAGTTATGAGGTATGTACCCGTTTGTAGGGTTTTTGTTACATTCTCGTAAATCACTTTGGAGGGTTGATTATTTATAATAACAATGCCATCGTCAATCTCTTTCAGAGGTGGCATATTATGCGCGGAATTTGTGTTACAAGTTGCCGTGTTATTATTTAATAAAGTGTCTAGGCATGAAGTATTTTCAAGGTTAAATGTTTTACAAAATGAAGTTGTAGATTTCTTTTTACAATCTTTTAACATGATATATTTGTAGCCACATTTTGCTACATCACTTACTTTAAATGACAAAATTTTATTATTATGAACGACTGGAAAAATTAATTTTTTATTACAAAATTTTATAATTTTTGGAAATTTTATCAAAAACGTAATAACATTTTCGGTCTGCAAAATCTTTAGTTTTGAATTTACAATTATCTCAGTAATGCTTACATTTAAATCTATTTCGGATTTTAAAACAAAACTTACTTCCGAGCTATCTAACAGAATGGGATTGATCATTTGGAGTTTCCCCAAGGTTATGGACAAAGCTAGGTTATCTAGTTCCCTAAGTACTGCTCTATTTCTTTCGCCTAACAAACTATAAAGGTATCCTGAATCGATTTCAGTAGCCTTAGTTTTACTTACAAGTGTGTTCACAGTCGTAGTTAATTTGTTTATTTGCGATTGCATATCGGTGTTTATGATTATCTGGGCATTACTTGCAGTAACTAATTCATCTTGTTTGCTACGCACTTCGGTAAAGTCATCGTAATCTGGCGTACCAGCTATGTATTTCAGCGCGGTTCCAAGAACGTTAATGCTACGTGCGTGCCTGTGGTGTATGCGCAGGGATTCTATTGTCTTCTCTATTTGGTCCACATCTGATTCTAGCAGTTTTCTCATGTGTGATTTTGGTAGTAGGTCCGTTAGATTTCTGGTTTCTTCTGCTATGGTAGTAAAGTTTGTCAAGTCCGTTACATGGGCCAACATTCCATAATTTTCATAGATTGCAACATTTCCGTCTGCTACAGGAATATAGTGTGAAGAAGTATAGTCCAGGATGGTGGCATAGCTAGCGAGTACAAAGACTGCAAATATTAGGATGCTGTAATGAGGAAACGAATGTTATCTTTATGCACTATTTTGTCATCAATTTTAAGAGTTGTGCCTAGATCTTGTTGGACAGTCTTTTCGACAAAAAGTTTGCTAATTTTATTCCCCAATCTCTTATTAACTTTCACAAAAACTTTATCTCCAGGATTATATGTTTTAGTTACTGTCTTTTTGTTATGATAATCAAGGTCTGATTTTTGTTTGGCAAGAATTTTCGCACGAATATTTTCTTTCAAGTTTTCTGGAATTGATTGAATTATATCTATGGGCTTATGGTTAGTAGTAGAATGGATTGTTCTATTGTATTTTGCAGTTGCCATTAAGACAAGCTCTGTAGAGTCATCTATTGCGTACTCTAGTTTTAGGCATCTTGCAATTTCCGCAAGTGTTCCATGGAAACGCTCGACTTGGCCATTAGAGGTACTATGCATGGGTGGAGTTGCGTAAATGTTTGCTCCGAAGTTATTCTTTATTAACGATCTTATGGTTTGTGAAGTTAGTGACTTTTCGTTGTCGCAAACTATTGTTTCCGTGCCTTTGTAAAAGTTAAGTATCTCCAGAAGGGCTGGTTTAACGTCTACTATCGCTCGAGAGCTTATAGGTTTTACAATAGCGAACTTAGAAAATTTATCGAGACATGTTAAATAGAATTTCTTATCAGTATTGTAAATATCGACATGGAGGATCTCGCCTGGGAAGGAGGGTATGGGGGTCTCAGCGATCTCATGTTTTTTTGGATGTCTTTGATATTTCGCTAGCCGACAGATTTTGCAGTTTGCTGTAATTTCTTTTAACTTTTTAGCTATATCTGGGAAAAAATAATCCTGAAGAACTTGTTTCGTATTTTCTGAAACAGAACGGTGTGCCCTATTGTGTTCATTTGTTAAAATTTCAATTTGATCACTTGCATTAAAGATATCTGTAACAAATTTATTAGCGTACCTGAATTTTACAGAAGGGAAATTCGATATAAGAAGGTGTTGGATTTGAGCAAGGGTATGTAAATCACAATTAATCGCGTTCACTACTTCTGGGTTTATGCAGTCCTTAATAGTATTTAAAAGATCGTCAATTTCTTGATATGAAATGCGATGTCGAATGCGATTTTTAAAAAGAATTTTTGTTTCTTTATTTTGTTCTGAACCATGATTGATTAAAATCTGGTTTTTGAAACAGTTAATTGGGTTTTCGACCGCGGGAATAATTTCGGTGAGTGACATCTCACTTCCACAAGCTTGTAGTGAGCATGTAGATGTGGTATCCATTGTAATGTTAACAAATTGTCTGGAAAGGGCGTCTGCAACAATATTGTCTTTGCCGGGCTTGTAGAAAAATGTTGGCGAGTACTCTTCAATGAAAGCTCTCCAGCGCTTTAATTTAGAGTTTGGGTTTTTATCAGATATCGAAAAGGTTAGGGGTTGGTGGTCGGTGAAGATGTTTAAATTATTTACCCCGTAAAGATAGTGTCTAAGATTTTTTAAGGCCCATACGATAGCTAAAAGTTCGCGTTCGTTGGTTGCGTAGGTTTCTTCGGCGGGTGACAAGGTCCTTGAAATCATGGTAATTGGACGACCATTTTGAGAAAGAACGGCGCCAATAGCATGGGATGACGCATCAGTCGTAAGGTCAAAAGGTCTATCGAAATTTGGATAAAGGAGAAGTACATCTTCGGAAGAAAGGATATTCTTAATTTTTTTGAATGAGTGAATAGCATCAGCATCAAGGTCAATTTTAACTTGCTTCGAATGTTTTGTCCCCACATGACCATTTTCTCCACGTAAATATTTAGTCAGAGGTTTCGCTATAGCCGCATAGTCTTTAACGAATTTTCTATAATAACCGGCCAACCCTAGAAATGACCTTAAGCTCCTTAAGGTTGTTGGCGTTTCGTAGTTGACTATGGTTTCAATTTTCTTTGGACACGTTCTGATACCGTCGGTTGAAACGACAAAGCCCAAATACTCGACAGAGGTTTTAAAGAATTTGGACTTTTCTAAAGAAACTCTCATGTTAGCATGGTAAAGTTTTAGTAAGATGTTTTGGATGTCATCTATATGCTTCTGCTCAGAGTCAGAAAATATGATGATATCATCGATATAGACGTGACATGACTTTCCGATTTCATCACGTAAAACATCATCGATGGCACGCTGAAAAATGCTCGGGGCGTTTTTTAATCCAAATGGTAAACGACAGAACTCGTATTTACCATTATTCACGCTGAAAGCAGTTTTTTTCCGGTCGTGTTCGGCCAAGTTAATCTGGTGGAAGCCACTTTTTAAGTCCAAGGTTGTAAAGAACTTAGATTTGCCAAGATTTGAAAGTATAACAGACGGATCAGGTATAGGATATTTATCAGGGATAGTTTTTGAATTAAGTTTAGTGTAGTCGAACACGAGGCGTTTATTGGGCTTGCCCAATTCGTCTGTGCCTTTCTTGTCGACAACCCAAACAGGGCTGTTATAGGGAGATCGGGATGGCTTTATAATGCCATTTTTTAAAAGTTCCTTAACCTCTTTATTGACAAATTCTATCATCGAAATGGGGTAGGATTGGTATTTAGAATATATGGGCTCCTGATCTTTTGTTTTAATTGTTGCGGAAATTTTCGTGTTAAAGGGTAAGGCTTCATTCGGGTTAGCGAAAACACCAGCATTTTCGTTTATTATTTGAAAAAATTTCTTTTCTACATTTTTTGGGATAGAGACATTTTCTATTAAAGAATTCACTGCATCTAGCTTAAGATATTTCAATTTTTCTTCGCCGCCGTTATAATAAATCATGTCTTTTTCTGTGTTAATCACGCCCTTTATGCTTTTTATGAAGCTAAAACCTATGATACCGTCAAATAGAGACAGGTTCGGTAAAATAAAAAATGTTTCAGTACGATTTAGGACATTTACTAGTGTTTTGTTGTTGATTGTATCAGCACCATGAATGGATTTGACTAAAAATGGTTTTTCGACTTCTTTAATGTTTTTTAATCCGTTAATATTGGTGATATAACTTTTAGAGGCACCAGTGTCGATTAAAAGTTTAATGTTTTTGCCACCTATCATTCGCTCAATGTAGGGGAGAACTGACCCTCCCTTAAAAAATTAATCTCATCTTCGAAAGGTGGATCAGAAAAAGTAGGGTTTTCATACGGCTCTTGGTTACCAGAGAAGTTTGGCTCATCGCCGTAGTCATGTGTTTCCAAGGTTTCGAGACCTTCGTTTTGCAACATCTCTTGGCCAAGGTGGTTAATCCTTTGGACCTTCTGAGGGACCTGTCTTTCGGATGTTAAACCTCGCTTTTGTGTTTGAAAACCCTGAAAGTTGTTTGTTCGCACCGTACGCATGCTTACATCAGTGTCCAGGGGTTGGGATACTGGTTGAGAGTCACTAGCTTGTTGGCCTACAGGCTGAAAAGGATTTTGGGCGAAATTTCGGAAATTCGAATTTGCAACATTATGGCGTTGTGATTGGTTAGATGCCTGTTGAGGGCGATTTTGATAAAATGGAGTAGTTTGTTGACCGACAAAGTTTTGCGGAGGCTGAGAATAGTTATTTTGCTGACCGAAGGAGTTCTGTTTAACACGCTGTATGTTTTGTCCTAAGGCTGTGTGTGTTGAGGGACTCATTAAAGCCTTGTTTAAACCATTACTGTAAATGGCAGCAAAATGATAGCGGTTTTGATTTGCTTCTAGCTCTTGTGCTAGTGCCAGAGCTGATGGCAAGTCTGCAGGCTTGCACGAAAACAAGGTGTCACATAAGGGCTTCCTAACTCCCGAAACAAAGACACGCAAAGCCTGTTCACGGTATTTTTGGTTCAGTGACTGAATCAAATTGGCATCTCCTTCATTCGACATTATAATTTTGTTCACAATCGCGGTTAACTTACGCTCTACTTCGTCGTAAAATTGGATAATAGTTTTCTGTCCCTGCCTTAAAGTGGAGAGCTCTTGCTCTAACGTAAAGATGGATTTTTTATCCATGTAAGTAAAATCAAGCCGTGCTATAATAGCCTTAAAGTTAAGGACTGTGTTATAAGTGCTTAACGCAGCGTCTGCGTTACCCACGACTTTGTTTCTCAGAATAGCTACCGCCTGGTAGTACTTTGAGCTTCCTACATAAGGTTCAAATAATTTATGGGCTGTTGTGGCGGCCTGACGCCAAGAGACATATCTGGTGGGGTCGCCTTTAAATTCTGGGACGGATTTAATTATATCTAGAGTTTCCTCACACGTCCTATTGGGTACTATTTCTATTTCCTTATATGCTTCTACGGCAGAAGGTGGCTCTAAGGATTGGAGTCGCCTAGTAAGGTCGGCAATAGTTGCTTCAAAGCTTTCTTTTGTTCTTTGGACTGCTTGTTGGATAGCAGTGTCCAAGAGAACTTGCAAATTTTCAGAATTCATTTCCTCTTTGTTCTCAATTCTTTTTTCAGAAATTAATAGTGATTGTAGCCTAGCTAAAATAACGTCAAACTCTTCAGGATCTTCCTGTGGTCTTGACATGAACTCTAGGGAAAAACCAAAGATCAACTCAGAATTCTTTTCACGTAAGTTTCACTTTAAATTGCAAAGGTAATAACTGTTACAATAATAAAAATAAAAAATTTTACGAAATTTCAAAAATTTAGATCCGATTTGTTTTTTTTTTTAAAAAAAAAATTTTATAAAAAATAATAGATAGCAATCAATAGTAATAATAAAAAATAGAATTCTTACAAATAAATCATCACGGCTTTGGCTCCTTCTGGTTCTAAATGCAACTTTTCTGGCTGGAATGTAACTGCTCAAGACTCGGCTTCACTAAGGGTCCTTTGCAACTGCTCACGGCTTGGCTTTTCTAAGTTGTTGATTGATGGATTAGTTTTTGTTATATTTTTTGCTTTTTGGTGATGAATGCTTTTTATATTTTTAAGAATTGTATTAGGTTTTTAGCACCAGTATGGTAGTAATTTTTTAAATTTTCAATAAGCAATGTAATTTTTATTCACAAGTATGATGAATGTCTTTGTTGTTTAAATTTTAATTTTTTCTTAAACACTGTTTTTTATTATAAAAAAGTTATTTTTCTTTTCACTTCAATGATGACTTAGTTTTTATCTGCTCACTGTATGGTGATTGTCTTTGTTGTTTAAATTTTAATTTTTTTTAAACACTGTTTTTTATTATAAAAGGTTATTTTTCTTTTCACTTCAATGGTGACTTAGTTTTTATCTGCTCACTGTATGGTGATTGTCTTTGTTGTTTAAATTTTAATTTTTTTAAACACTGTTTTTTTTATTATAAAAGGTTATTTTTCTTTTCACTTCAATGGTGACTGTTTTTTTCCGTTGGGCGCCAATTAGTTTTGTTGTAATTACTTGCTATGCAAGTCTTGAGTGTCACTTAGTTTTGTTGTCAATATAATTAAAACACAAATTAATCTCTGTTCATTTTCCGTTTATTTAAACAAATCAAAAATAATTAAATAACTTTATTTAAACAAATCCAAATATAACTATAATTACAATTACTTGCTATGCAAGTCTTGAGTGTCAGTGCTGAACTAACTTTTAATCTGAAACTATAAACTAAAGAACTCTACAACTTCTAGAGGAAGAAGAAGAAGCCACGGCAAAAATGCTTATCAGCATAAACGGACTCACATTTCATGTGAACGGAATTTGCAGGTAAGAAATGCAACGTAGCGTCTGCTATGAAAAAAAGGTATTTTATTCAGTTATTTTGGGACGCGCGTGCAGCGCTAATTTTGAAGAAGTGTTTATTGTTGCAATTTTTTTATTTTGCACAATAGCTTTTGTTGCTGTACTTTCGTACCTTAACTTACATAATAAGCGATTTTTAAAGCTATTTAAGCAGTTTCTGCATGCTATTACGGGTTGGAAACAAATATTAACATCACTAATGGCTTATTAAAATTAAAACGATTATAATATAAATAGACTTTTTTTGATTTTAATTTGTAAATATTTTTATATTTTGTTTTAAAATCAATTTTTAACAAAATTATGAGCGGTATGAATTATGACGATCAAAATAAAACATTTGTTGTACAAACAAAGTAGTAAGCACCAAAGTTTTAGAACAGGGCAGTATGAACACCTTAAGTTAAAGTAAGGGTAAAACATGCAACATGTTTTGCATGTTTTTCATCAACATATTCACAAAAGAACTTGAAAATTTTTCCCACAGTTGTATTTTTTGTACAAACGAACACAAAAATGTAGAACATGTAACATTAATGCAACATTTTTCTCAGAAAAGAAATCGCCATAATAAGTCAAATAATTTTTTTTTTACAAAATAAAAAAACTTTATATGTATTAAGTTTGTGTTTTTTTTAAACATTAACGGCCAATTTCACCAAGTTCAGTAGTAATAAACTATCAGTTATAACTGCCCAAAACATATTGTTAACTGGAAGTTAAAGTAATAGTTAGTTTTAGCTCAACTTGGTGAAATTGGGGGTTATTCTAATATGTTTAATTCGTTTCATAACTTTAAAGACAACATAATAACCCCTTTCACGAAAGTTAACATTTTAGGAACAGTCTACACATATTATTTTCTCAAATATGGAGTTTCAAAAACAGACTCGTCAGAAAAGGTTTGAAGATTTAGGGTCATATTTATTAGATATGCATCGTTAAAATTTTTTTTAAAGATGAGTAATGTAGTCTGAAATATCTATCATTTATCTAGATGAACTAAAAACTCACCGGTTACTAGAGAGGAACGAAGTTTCCATAATTTACAATAAAATTTGTAAATTTTGTTAATATTCGAATAGTGCTATCTGTAAAACTGATTTTTTCGATAAATATAACGGCCAATTTCACCAATTTTATTTAATTACACTATGCTAGTTGAAAAACAGACAAGCCGGGCACATTGCGTTTTAACATATGTAATTCGGGTACGCTGAATCCTGTGGTGCTCTCCGTTTTTTGGCTCTGGTTTTTCGAGATATACAGTTATTTTAAAAATGGAGGAGGTTGCACAACATATGTTCGCGTAACTCAAAAACGCTTAAGCTTATTGAAATTACTAAAAAAAAAAACGAAATTCCGCAATCAAATTTCTTTTAAGAAAAGTAAAACTTCTTTCTAATATGCGCAGTCGTTTTAGAAACAATTCCACGATGTCACACGTTAACGTTCGCATAGAAAATTTAATTTAAAACAAAAACAATTTCTAAAATTTGTTTTTGTTTTAAATGTTATTTTCTATGCGAACGTTAACGTGTAACATCGTGGGATGGCTGATAATTTTTCTTGAAAAAAAATAATTTTTTTTATCAAAATTCGAAAGGAGACGTGACCTAGATGGGTCAAATGTATGACCAACCCCACTTTATTTTTTATCTAAATCATTTATTTTTAATATTTTTAATTAGGCTTAAGTTCATGAAATTTAATTTTTATTAAATTATCTTTATGAAGAAAGGAATTTTACAACATGAAAATTAATTAAAATTGTTATTGATAATCTTTCATTCTTGACGTGGCTCGGGCTCGAACCCTGGCCGGCAGGTTACCATGACATGTTTCGATCGCAACCACTCGATCTCCTCAGATGGATTTGCCGTCTTACACTCGCAGCCATTGACGACTGCTGACGTCACTAGTCAAACATAAATCCTTAAACCAAATTGTATTTTAACATTTGGCAGATCGAAATTTGCTTTCCTGAATGATTATCCATCTTAATTGATTTTACATGTTTTTTCCTTTACTTCTGTTTTTTCGTACTTTCGTCAAGAATTTTTCTTGAAGTCCAAGTACATTTTTTTGTTTTTTTCACTTTGTCTTTCTATTTTCTGTTGACCTTTTTCAGCACAACTTGAAGGACAAATGTACACATAGAGCTCGTGCCTTAGCTTTAACAATAATTAGTATTGTGGTTATTTTGTTGAACTATTTATGGTTTTTAATTCAAATTTTTAATATTTTTAATTAATTTAATGTTTATTAAATTATCTTTATGAAGAAAGGAATTTTACAACATGAAAATTAATTAAAATTGTTATTGATAATCTTTCATTCTTGACGTGGCTCGGGCTCGAACCCTGGCCGGCAGGTTACCATGACATGTTTCGATCGCAACCACTCGATCTCCTCAGATGAATTTGCCGTCTTACACTCGCAGTCATCGACGACTGCTGACGTCACTAGTCAAACATCAATCCTTAAACCAAATTGTATTTTAACATTTGGCAGATCGAAATTTGCTTTCCTGAATGATTATCCATCTTAATTGATTTTACATGTTTTTTCCTTTACTTCTGTTTTTTCGTACTTTCGTCAAGAATTTTTCTGGAAGTCCAAGTACATTTTTTTGTTTTTTTCACTTTGTCTTTCTCTTTTCTGTTGACCTTTTTCAGCACAACTTGAAGGACAAATGTACACATAGAGCTCGTGCCTTAGCTTTAACAATAATTAGTATTGTAGTTATTTTGTTGAACTATTTATGGTTTTTAATCCAAATTTTTAATATTTTTAATTAGGCTTAAGTTCATGAAATTTAATTTTTATTAAATTATCTTTATGAAGAAAGGAATTTTACAACATGAAAATTAATTAAAATTGTTATTGATAATCTTTCATTCTTGACGTGGCTCGGGCTTGAACCCTGGCCGGCAGGTTACCATGACATGTTTCGATCGCAACCACTCGATCTCCTCAGATGGATTTGCCGTCTTACACTCGCAGCCATCGACGACTGCTGACGTCACTAGTCAAACATCAATCCTTCAACCAAATTGTATTTTCACATTTGGCAGATCGAAATTTGCTTTCCTGAATGATTATCCATCTTAATTGATTTTACATGTTTTTTCCTTTACTTCTGTTTTTTCGGCAAATCCATCTGAGGAGATCGAGTGGTTGCGATCGAAACATGTCGTGGTAACCTGCCGGCCAGGGTTCGAGCCCGAGCCACGTCAAGAATGAAAGATTATCAATAACAATTTTAATTAATTTTCATGTTGTAAAATTCCTTTCTTCATAAAGATAATTTAATAAAAATTAAATTTCATGAACTTAAGCCTAATTAAAAATATTAAAAATTTGGATTAAAAACCATAAATAGTTCAACAAAATAACCACAATACTAATTAAATCATTTATTTCTAATATACCTTCCCGCTATCTCCATTCATTAAGGGGCTCCCATACAAATAAGTCAATACAGATTATAAATATATTGAAGAAAAAGCCCCATAACTGCCAAAGAATCGCTCCTAGGGGGATAAAATGTATGACCGACTTCCATTAGTTTTTTTTTCTTAACATTTTCTTATCTCCACCTCTTAGGGGGTTCCCATACAAACATGGCCGTTTAATGAAATTCTTAAATTTGGCCCCTGCAGCGCCTAGGATGCTTCTAGATGGGTCAAATGTATGACCGAAGGAAAGGACATTTTATTGCGGAATTTCGGGTTTTTAGGTAATTTCAATAAACTAAACCGTTTTTGAGTTACGCGAATGTATGTTGTGCAACCCTCTCCATTTTCGAAATATATAACGGTATATCTCGAAAACCAGAGCCATTCTAAAAAAACGGCGAGTACCACTGGATTTAGCGTACCCGAATTAGGCTAAAACGCCAGGTGCTCAGCTTGTCTCAAAAAAAGTGTCAATTTCTTGCAGTGTTATCAATTTATATTTAAATATAAACATCAAGTTTTTCATATCGTTAGCTAAAATGCAAAAAACGCGTAACTTACAATGATGAATTTTACAGGAGAATCAAAAAACTATGTAGAAAATATGTATGTATATGTAAGCAGTCCATGAAATTCTTCACCCATTTTTCTAAGGAAACCATTTCATGATGTTTTGCTATATTTGTTTTTTTTTTTGTTGGCTTGGCGCATATCATGGTGAAATTACTATGATATGCGCCAAACCAATAATGAGCCGACGACTTGTAGTTACTTCCCTTTGTTTTTTGTTAAAAAAGCGTTATTTTTGTTCGCAGAAGTGTACAATTTTGTCAAGACATGTAGTTTAATGTGGAGTTTGCTAAAAACCGTTAAAATGTGAAACCGCGGTTTCGGTTTTAAAATGATTAAAACCGGTCGGTTTCGGTTCGGTTTCGGTTTTGAAAATATCAAAGTTAAACTTTATAGATAAACATATATATTTTTTTTATGTGTTTCAATGCAGGTACTTTTATTAGCACTTGTATACCTGGACCTGGTATTTTTTTGACTTTTTCCCTTTTTTTATATATAATTAAAGCACAACCGTGAATAACGTTTTAAGTTACAAAATAATAATTTTTCAGGAGAGCAAAAAACGTTTTTTGACAGGCAGGATTATTGGTTTTAAAAAACGTTTTTTTCTATTATTAAAAATAATGTTAATAAAAACTTTTATGCAAAAGGCTTTTAAAACATTATTAGGCTTTTATAACTTACAACGTTCTTCCACTGGCTGATACTTTGTATGCCATTTTCAAGACGTTAAGGGGATTAATTTTGGGTGATCTGATGTTTAAACTGTGTAAGAGAGTAAAGTAAACGTTTATCTGCTTAAAACAGTTTTGTGGCGTTTACAACGTTATTCGCGGCTGTGCTTCAATTATTAAGTATAATACGAAACATTATGTATTCCTCAATCAAAGTGTTTTTTACAAGAAAATGAGAAAAAAGTGTAAACACCGTGTGCGTCGCAATTGCCCCATTGAAAATTTTGTGAATATTGTATCCACCTGGGACTGACTAGGCCCTGCCCTATTATATATATACTGCAGTAAATAAAATCAAAATGAAACGTATCAAAAAGCATACGCAACACTTAGTCTGGGATCACACTATGAAAGTTTTCTTTCAGAAAGTCTGAGTATATGGGTGAGAAGGGAAAAAGGAACAGCATGTTCTCTTCCCCTCTCACCAATAAACTCAGACTTTCTGAAAGAAAACTTTCATAGTGTGAACACAGACTTAAGAATTCTTTCTTTACAGTTTTTTCAAAGAATTATTCCACTTTCCGACAAAATGTTCCTGCTATAGCATGCTATAGCCATAAAACTCCTAACATATAAAAGTAGTCCCGGCCTTGCCAAGGGGTTCGTTAGTGTGAGTTTTTGCAATAGCCACAAAAACTCCATACAAAATACTAGTGGTTCCAGCCAGGCCTAGGTGGTAGTTTGTGCCACACAAATTAGGTGTCTACTTAAGAGTTAAAAAGGTAACATTTGTTCTTCTTAATTTTTTTTTTTTTTTAGAAACTGGGAATTATTTCCTTCCGAAGGTAACTTTATATTATATTCAACATTTTTAATTTTTCGAATTTATTCTATGAGCTAAATTTCAGTTATGTATTTTATAAAGCTTTTTTGTAATAGTTTTTTTTTTTTTTTAATTTTAAGAATTTGGAAACACCTTGCCATTGTTGCAAGCTATTATGTATAAAGTTTTTGTATATGAAGTTCCAGTATTATGTATAATTTGCAATTTCTTAAAGCATAAATATATTGTTAAAGTAAATCTTAAAACCGAGGTTTTTTGTCGGTTTTCGGTTTTTAGGCATTTAAAACCGCGGTTTTGATTTCGGTTAAAACCGAACAGCAATCCCTAGTTTAGGTTAGGTTAGGTTAAGAAGGGTTGTGCGCCCACAGGCACACCTCCACTCGGAGACCGAATACGATCCATTGTGATTCCCTTCAATGAAAATATGAAGTTAGAGAGATAGAGATAAGACGAAGTGAAGAAATAGAGAAAAGGAAGTAAGATAAAGACAGAAAATTAGAAAGTAGGACCAATACCCCCCTTACAGTCCCCTCAACAGAAACAGCCGCGTTATTTCCCTGACAAACCCCAGTAGATCGGCCGGATTACATCCAGCTATGCACCCCAGTTCGTCGTGAAACCTATCACCTAGCCACTTCAGTCTGAGACCCTGCATCCTAGGACAATGGCACAGTACATGCTCGATCGTCTCTAGCTCCTCCGAATCCTCGCATAGCCTGCAGAAGTCCGGTATGGCGTTGTCCCATCTGCTCGCAAAAGCCCTGACAGGACAATGACCCGTCAAGAACCCTATAAGCGTTCCGAGACTACCCTTATCCAATCCCAGTAGAACCCTGGTTGCCCCCGCGTCCAATTTGGGCCATAGTGCCCTAGACACCCTGCAATCCATTCTGCCCCTCCAGGATCGGTCAACGTCATCACGGAATTTCTCCCGTATCACCCCATAGTAATAGCATAGGGGTGGTTTCACCCCCCTGTCCCTTACCACTAAGTCGAGACCCGAACCCTCTCTCGCGAGTTCGTCCGCCACCTCGTTTCCCTCAACCATGCAGTGTCCTGGTACCCAACACAGCCTCACGTTGAATGCACCCATGAGTTCCCCAAGAGCGCTCCTACACCGCGCAACCAGGCATGATCGCACCGTATGGTTCTTCAATGCCCGGAGCGCCGCCTGACTATCGACGTAAATTGTCACCTCAGATCCACCCACGATGTGATCCAGTATCACCTCCGTCGCCCTCCAGATCGCTAGGATCTCAGCCTGGAAGACACTGCACTCATCAGGGAGTCTGAATGACCTTTTTACCTCGGTGTCCGCGATATAAACACCGGCACCAGTGCCGGTTTCCATCTTGGATCCATCCGTAAATACTGCCCACCCCTCAAACAGTCCATTGGATCCACTCCAAATTTCCCTACCAGGGAACTCCACTGGTGGTGTTGCACCGAAGTCCAGGGTCATAGTCCTATGATCCGAAATTCCCTCGAGAATAATACCCTGATCAAGCAGACCCATTTCGTACAAAATTCTTGTGTGATCATCCCGCCTAGGTCTAACTAAAGAAGACTCGTAAAGTCTAAATAGGTTCCTAGCTGCCACACTCCTCACATAATGCTCGATAGGGGATAGATATAGTAGGATGTCCAGCGCTGCCTGCGGAGTGCTTCTCCTTGCGCCTGTGATGCCAAGAGATGCACTCCTTTGAACCTTGCTGAGCATCTTCCTATAGCTATCCACTCCCAACGCACCCCACCAAACAGTGCATCCATAGGTAAGTATAGGCCTAACGACCGATGTGTAAATCCAGTTTACCATATCAGGTCTAAGACCCCAGTTCTTACCAATGGAGTTCCTGCATGTGTAGTATGCATTGAGTCCCCTTCTCATCCTCTCCTGAGTATTTCTCTTCCAAGACAGTTTGCGGTCCAGAAAGTTACCCAAGTACTTTGCTCCGTCCGATAGAGGCAACTCGACGCCATCTAGCACTGGCCCCCTAAAACCCTCTATCCTATACCTTCTGGTGAATAGCACCAGCTCAGTCTTCGCAGGGTTAACACCCAGTCCCCTATCCTTTGCCCATGCCGAGAGTTCACCCAGCATCACCTGCATAATTTCCCCGATCGTGGATAGAAATTTTCCCCTGACCAGCAGAACTATGTCGTCCGCATAGGCAACAACCTTCCTGCCCATGGAATCAAATGACCTAAGGATCCCGTTAACCGCAAGTAACCACAGTAGAGGCGATAATACCCCCCCTTGTGGTGTCCCCCTGGTAACCTTCCTTCTTATCACATGTTCCCCCAGGCTCGAGTTTATAATCCTACTGCCAAGCATGCAGGTTATCCACTCCACCAGAAAGTCCTCAACTCCCAACTCCAACAAAGAATCCCTAATCGCCTCTATCCTAATGTTATTAAAGGCTCCCTCTATATCCAGAAACGCGGCGAGAGTATACTCCTTATGCCTCAGACCGTGCTCAATACAACCCACCACCTCGTGTAACGCGCTCTCAACAGATTTACCCTTCAGGTAAGCATGTTGAGCGTTGCTAATAAGGCTGGTCTCAATATTACTCCTGAGATAGAAATCTATCAGCCTCTCAAGAGTCTTCAACAAAAATGAAGACAGACTAATAGGTCTAAAATCCCCCGGTTTCGAGTGGCCCGCTTTACCGGCCTTGGGTATAAAAATCACCCTGACCTCTCTCCACCCCCTAGGCAGATACCTCCTACTGAGGCATTTCCTAAATATATCCACCAGTAGAAATGATGCATCGTCCGGGATGTTGCAAAGCATAGCCGGAAAAATACCGTCCGGACCCGGTGATTTATATGGGTCGAAAGTATTGACCGCCCACGCCAGCTTCTCCCTTGTGACCATTTCATCGACGCGAGCGGAAGTATGATCAGATGTCACGGACATGACGTCCCACTGACCGTCTCCCATACCACCGGTTTCCCTGCACCCGGGAAAGTGCGTCTCCATGAGTAAGGTTAGGGTCTCAGAGCTAGACTCAGTCCATGAGCCGTCATTCCTTTGGATGTAACCCAGGGCCTTAGGGTCCTTAGATAAAATCCGTCGGAATCTTGACAGCTCGTTGACATTATCGATGGACGCACAAAATTGTCTCCACGATAGTCGTTTTGCTCTCTTCAGATCCGCCTTATACCTGTTGAACTGCACCCTGTGATTGTTCCAATCATCTGGTGCTCTTGTAAGCTTGGCCCTATTAAACAGTCTCCTCACCGTAGACCTTTGAACATGAAGTTCCCTGGTCCACCATTTAGGCTGTTTTCGCCTACCCGGAAACGTGACCGGGCAGGACTGCTCATAGCTTTCCCTTAGAAGATGAGTGAACCTATTCACCACCCCCTCCAGATCCGTCGGCAGCAAGTCGCCCAAGGCCTGATGCGCCAACCCAGTTCGGACCCCTTCCCTGAAGGAGTCCCATTTTGTCCCCCTCGGGTTCCTAAAAGGAGGAGCCCTAGGTAGGTAAAAATTCAGTGTGAAGGTAATACGACTATGGTCTGAAAAAGTACAGTCCGTTGCCACCCTCCAATCAACAACAATTTGCTCGTCACGATTTACTAATGTCAGATCTATCACTGCCTGCCTATCTTTATTTCTGAACGTCGGCGTGTCACCCATATTACAGATAATAAGATTGTTAGTAGTTATAAAATCAAACATTAACTCACCTCTTTTATTAATATCGGCACTCCCCCATTGGCTGTGATGAGCATTTGCATCGCAGCCCAACACAAGGATTGCACCTCTCCTCCTTGCATATGCCGTGAGTTGCCGTACCTCTGTACCCGGAGGGTCCAACCCCTCATATGGCATATATACCTAGTTTAATGCCATTCATAATAATCAATCAAAAACTCGATTTTGAATTTTTAGTTTGTTACGTCTTTTTGCAATTTAGCTAACAATATAACTTTATTTTTTTCACATGAAAAACTAATTTTAAAAATAAATTGGTACAATAAAAATATGTGAAATTGGTCATTAGAGTAATAACTAAATTCTATTTTACAATAGCTGTGTTCATTTACTAAAAATTATTACAAATTTGTAACAATTGTTATTTGTAAATTTACTTGTAACAGTTGGTTAAAAATTTGTAACAATTTTTAGTAAATTAACACAGCTAATGTTAGTTAAAACAACGTATAAAACATACATTTGTCAATTTTTTTTTAATTCCTGGGCCCAGTTTCTCAAAACTACAAGTTGCAAATCTTCATTTTTGTTTTTGTTTCAAATGTATTTTACTTGTAGTTTTAAGAAACAGGGCCCAGATATTCGCGTTTATATGTCTGATAGCACTATTTACAAATTAAAATTTTATCGATTTGAACATTGAAATAAGCAGATAGATAGCACTATTTGAACAAAAATAAAAATGAGCTGTAATGAAAACTATTTGAGACTTTAATTTAAGTAACACGAATTTTTATTACCAACACAATATACTTACATATGTATAATATACTAAGGAAAAGTAAAATATGTATTAAGAAACGCGTAATCATTTACACTAACCTACATTGAAAATCAATAAATAATTAAACTTTATTATAAAAATAATGATATTCTTGCGTAATAACCTGTTTAACGTTTCAAACCCCTTTGGCAGATTTGCTCTACCAATAGTCTAGTTTAATTTTACGTTGCAAGGATTAAGGCTGGCGGCGATGACCCGAATTTTGTTGCACTGTGTAAGGAGAGGCACCATAATTAAAACTAAAAACGATTCTTAATTTTAGCTCGATGTTAAAAATGATTTTTTAGTGAAATGCGCTTGTCGAGTTCTTCATAATTTATCTCTTAAAGTTTAGGAAATGTCCAACTTTGAAAATTAAAACTTGCTTGTTTTTTACCTACCTGGTCTAGTATTTTGGAAATGAAAGACTCAAATTTATCATAATTTTTTAAAAAAGTGTCTACTTTATTAATAGAAAAAATTGTAAATCGACATATATATTGGGGGTATTCACGTCACAAGTTGCACCCTTGCAAAAAAGGAAAAGTGCAAAAATATAACAACAACCACAAAGACAATTATTTACGCACAACTAATTGTCTGTGTGGTTGTTGTTTTATTTTTGCACTTTTGCTTTTTTGCAAGGATACAACTTGTGACGTGAATACCCTTATTATAAATACTTTTTGAAAGGGTTCTTCATGTATAAAATTGCTATGCAACAACTTTCAATCAGTGCGGGCGCAAGGCTCTTCCGAAATAGCTTTTTTTTTTATAAATTTCCGCTTTTTGACACATTTTCTCCAATCGCAAAGCAAGAATCAACAATTTTAAGCACTGTTTGTATGACCCAACATACATACATAGCTACGCGTAATTCTACTTCTTTTTTTTCTCTTTATTCGATGATGAGCTAGTAGTCACAAAAGAATAGAGACTTGCGCGTGAATATACCCGTAACGAAATACTTTCTTGGAGTAATTTTGCTTAGTGGATTCGTTCCTCTGCAGAGCTCTGCCTAGAAGAAGAAGGTTTTGGGAAAGTTCGAAAGACTTCAACAATAAACTAGTTCCCCAAGCCATTATTATTTGTTGCTCTAATGCCAAATCGTGGGCGCATAAGCCCAAAATTAATTTGAGTTTACTTTGTCCAATATTCATTGCTAGCTCGCCAAAGTCAGGCCACTCTTCGCGCATTTGAATAAAACGTTTATGGAAAAGGCTGATGTTGAAGAGGGACACAGCGTAGATGAAGCCATGGTTCCATACTGAGGTAGACATGGTTGCAAGCACTATATTCATGGTAAGCCAGTTCGTTATGGCTTCCAACTATGGGTAGGTACGACTCCAAAAGGCTATATATACTAGTTCGAGAATTACCAAGGTGCTTCTGTAAATTTCAGTGACACTTACAAAGAATTGGGTCCCTAAATAATGAATTGCGTTATGACCGATTGGACCATTTGGTTATTTCACAGGAATAACAAACTTGATGTGGAGCCTGCTATCAAAAAACCTTATCTAGATGCCGAAAATGTGATAAAGGATAATATGTATAATGTTTTGTGTCGTATCACACCCAATGAGTCATGTGCCCAATGTCCTATATATAGGACGGCTTCAAAAACCACTTTTTTCAATAAATCTTAATAAAACCTATAATTGCACTGCTTTTATTTCTCATTTGTTTCCAAAATAATATAAAAGAACTTTTAAAATGATCATGCTTAAGCAATGGGCATATCTAGGTTAAGCAATCTCTTGAGGTTTGAATTCTCCAAATTTCTTGCGATTTACAGTAAACGTATTATGCAATTTAAAGTCAAATCGCAAATGTTTAGCGTTTTGCGATTGTCAGAACATGCCCGTATATCATTCGGTAATTTGTTTTATTTTTTATTCTATTTCTCTTGTTTGACATTATATGGGTAAAAAAATTGACAACTCCCTCTAATGAACGTACCTGGTACTTATTAAACCATGACTTATATTAAATTTTGAAATCTAGAAAATATTTTTTTTTCAAATTTAAATGGCAGAGAACTCGTTTCTATAAAAAAACATATTTTTGAAAAATTGGAGATAGCATGATTTGAATATATGCCCTCGATATGTCCTTAATATGGGAACACCTCTTCAAAATCGCTTTAAGACGTACAAATTCCATACTGCTGTTGATATTTAAATGAAAATCGGCACAAAGAACTTTTATTTGCCGGGTCCCAAAAAGAGTACAATCTGGAAAATGTGTTTAAATAAAATGATGTTTAGGGAATCAAATGGTCGGTTTTGATCGACAATACTTTCATACTTCCTAGCGGGAAAATTTAATCAATAGGAATCGAGAATGTAATAACTACATACATATTGCACTTAATAACTACCTTTTTATTTTGTGAAAGAGAGGAAAAATTTGAGAAACATGGGTCCAAAATACAAGCTTAATTGCTTCGTGGCGTAACGTGACAAAATTTTTTTATGCTTTAAAGAAACTTTTTAAACATTGTCCCTGTTATTTTCCCGACACTGTATATACGGTCATTTTCTGGAATCGAGTGAAATTTAAATAAATTGAGATTTTCTTCAATTATTTTTTATTTAAAATTGGATGTAGCTTTTCCTGCTTTTAGAGCCAGTACATCAACTTGCCGTTAGTTAAAGGTGGGATTTTGTCAAACGTATAACAAGTTATCTACGTATTGTTTCAACTTAACTTTAACCTAAACGGTAGGATGAATTTTACATATGGGCAAATCCTGCGTGACGTACGCTACATTCTCACGCGTTTTCTGATTGAAATATAAACATTTTTTGGTTTTTCAAAAGAGATAGCTTCAACTTAAATAGGTATAGTATTTATTGGCATTAATATGTACTAACGAATGGCATATCGTCAGCTCAGAATTGGTTTGACCTACCGACCATTTTTAAACAAATTGAGTTAAGTATGGGGTATATATATTTTGAATACCCCCTTTTTGAATCCAAAACCAGTTTAGCGAAATTTTTTGTGGTTTCTGAGATATAAAGCATTCATTTTGCTGCATATCAACTGTTTCAAAATTTTTTAAGTTTTGTTTTGCTCTACAAGCCACTGTTTGGCGATTGCAGCAAATTCTTCATACAAAAACGTACAAAATAAATTTTACTGTTGCTTTGCTGCATTGCCGTAAGAAAAAAAGTAGTTAAAGCAAAAGCAAAGTAAAATGACAACAAGAAAATACATTTGTGAAAAATAGTTTTATAATGGACCCAACCAAGTGTACGGTTTGCTATTATTTGGGTTTTTAGCCAACCTAAGGGAAATGCTTCAAAATTTTACTACAAACGAAAATGAAATATGTTTAATCTTACAGCAACCATCATTATGTCATATATACCAACTTTTACTTATTGTCCTTTTTGACGGAAGCTCATAGTGGTCGGAGTGGTAATAATATTGCTAGTGCTTAAATTAAAATTTTAAATGAATTAATAAAAGATTGTCCACTTATTAAAACTTTGACACTATGGAGCGATTCTTGCGTACCTCAAAATAAAAATCAAATTAACGCAACCGCAATCAAAATGTTCTTTAAACAAAATAATATTGATGCCGTAATACAAAAGTCTTCAGAACCAGAACATTCTTTAATTCAAGAAGTGGACTGTGTCCATGGTGTTATTGACCGGTACTTAAAGAATATCGAAATTCATAGTCCTCTTCATTTACTAAATTTGCTTAAAACAATGCCAAATAATAAAACAAAACTTAAAGTTATGGAAATGCTTCCGGAAAATTTTCGAACATACTCGTTGGAAGCAAATAAAATGGACTTTCGAAAAGTCCCTTTTGCTAAAATTAAAGTACTTCTATACAGTTAAAATAATGATTTATGTTTATATTATAAAACTTCTACCAGAGAGGAAAAATATAAAAATGCAATTTTGGTTAAGTCTGCATCAAAAAATTGTTTGAAAACTCCTTAGAATTTGTTGACGAATGTTTTGAAAATATTGAAACCATCATTTATTTCCAGCGATAAAAATAGAGACATAAAAGACTTTCTTCCACGTGTTGATAAAGCTTATTATAAAAATTATCTCAATATTAAGTTTTAAATTTTCTTTTTACTTATGCATTATTTAAGTTGTTTAATTTGTGGCTTTTTATGTAACTTTTCATAACAGTAGAACTGTTTTTTCTGTTTTTGTAAAGTAAAATCAAATAAAAAAACTATAAAAAAAATTCTCAAAAATAACTCAATACACATCAATAAGTATACGTATGCAGCTTTTTGCAACTTTTTTAATTTTTTTTTAGAAAAGTGGCGTATGCGGCACAAAACAATATTTTTCATTTTCAAAAAAATACTATTTAATTCTAACTTTATTCATGAAAGTGCGCAAAAATTTGCATTTTTCTTCAAAACTTATACCGGAAGCAGTGGTAAAAATGTAAAAAAATTCTATCGGGTACAATTTGAGTAATCTTCATGTAAATCTTCTTTGTCGTTTTTCTCCACTCCGACTTTTTGGCATATGCGCCAAACCAATTCTGAGCTGACGATATATCATGATTTCTTAGCAGGTATAAGTTGCGAAATAATTGATCACAAAGTTTTGTGGCGCACGACACAAAAAGTGGAGGCAACTTTAAGAGTTGAAGTGTGTCCTAATTTTTAGCGAATTTTGCATCGTAAGGTATACAAAATCTAATTCCTTAAAAAAAGATGAATATAAGAGAATTCTAAAATCAATAATTCGCAGCCAAAAAATGTTGTGATTTTTTGACAAAAGCCGTGAACCCTTTGCGACGCACGCCACACATCGTACGCTACAGTTTTTCCAGTAGTATATTATTATTATTATATTTTATGTATTTAAACAAAACAAATTATATTTTTATTAATTGCATTTCTTAAACTAATTTCTTAACTAATGAATATAAACTTTTTTTTGATGAGTCTGCTGTAAGTGCTTTTTTAAGCACAAAAATCACCTAAAATAATGCTAAAAATTATTGCATAAATGATCATTGAAATACATACATATTTTTTAATATAAAAATGAAATTATACATCTAGTCTTATATTCCATTAAAAAAAAATAATTTGAAAAGTTTTTGGTTGGTGGACTGTTTTAGGGATTTGCCCATATTGCTCCCTTAAGTTTAAAGCAAAGTTGTAATAGAATAAAACTTTTTATATATGGGACAAAATTCTACCTATAACTAACGGCAAGTTACAATAATGGCCCTTAAAAGTAGTTCTGGTAAAGCTAACAGGGCCTCAAAGTATGAGATATATAAAAATGAATGCTTTTTATAACTTTGAACGTAGGATCGTTTTCAAAATTTATTCGATGTTTGAATTCGTTTTCCAAATCATTGCTTAAGGCTAGATTACACTATTATACTTTGTATTAATACATGTCAAAAACTCAAGTAATATGACAAAGTGTGATAGTGTGAATGCAATGTGTCACGAAAATGACAAGTATTAAGAAAAAAGTTTGACATCCCGTACGACTTGATCGTTTTTTGAAACATTTCAAAACAATAATACTTTTCATTGGATCAGGGCTGCATTTTATTTCATGTGTGAGTGTTTATACTTTGTGAGATGGTGTGAACACAAACTGTCATGTTACATTAGATTTTTCGACAGTCGCAACAAAACTCATTAGATTTCCATCTCACAAAGTATTATGGAATACGTAAGACTTGTGAGATAGTGTAATCTAGGCTTTACAGTTTTATTTTGTTGCTAAACAGAAATAATTGAAGTTTTTTTTTTTTATTTAAGGGTAATCACGATGGTCATTGTGCAGATTTGCAATGCGTAAATTTGCAGTGCATATTATGATTGATCGTGAGCATACCACTTTTATTTTTGTGCAAATATGCTATTTTTCTAAAAATGTATTCTGGCAACACTAAAAACTTCTGGCAGCACTGTAAAAAATCTGCATTTGTTTACAATTATACACAAGCAAATTAAAATAAATTTTTTCTTTTTAATTAATTTAAATTTAATTCTCTATTTTATTTAACAATCTGCGAAAATGTTCAATTTATAAGTTTCCTTAAAAACAATATGGCGGCTAATATGTCAAATGTTGTTTACATTTGTTTGCAACTGAGCAAATATGCACTACTAACTTTGCTCATGGTTTTTTAGTGCAAACGAAGTAATAAAGAGCAAATTGCAAAAACGTACATTTTGTTGTTGTGTTGTGCAAATGTGTGTATTTTTGCACGCACTTGCATCGTTTGCACACTTTGCACTACCCCTTTTTATTTCGCTCAAATTTTTGAGGATTGCAAACAAAATGTTGACTTTGATTTTGAAAAAAAAACCGGAAATAACTGTGTTCCGTTGTTTGGTCGGAAATAATTTTAATCCAATTTTCGATTTTCTTTTATTACATTAATTTTATTTATTTCTTCAGTTTACGAAAATACATTTAATAATTTATTATTTTCCTTTTTGTTTGCTTTATGGTTCTTCTATCAATCATTTAATAACGTAAAGTTAAATTAATAAAATTACATAATTATGTATATTTAACAAATTTTAAATAAATTTTATTATTAATTTTTTTCTTTTATTTTAAATTAATTAATAAAATTAGGAAAATGTTTAAATAGTTTTTAAGGGGGTTTTTTTTATTTTCTTTAAAAATATTAACAATTAAGTAAATTCATTTTTATTTATTTACTTATTTTTTTTTAGTTGTAAAGCCATTGTTTGCTAAAAATCAAGTTTTTTTTACGATTTGCTACAAAAAGTCAGTTAAATAATTTGAAAAGTTTAAGCGATATTAATATTATTGTTGTTATAAAGGGGAATTTTTAATAATTCTTATTAAAAGTGATTTAAATTATAAACAATTTTATTGTTTTTTTTTTTAATCTAGTTGTTTAGTTAAAAAAAAATTATGATTAGGACAAAATGTTTAAAGAAAAAACAATTTTTTTAAAAAAAAAAAGTATAAAATAATGTTAAAAAAAATAATAAAAATTAAACAGAAAAAAAATTCAAAACATTATAATAAATATTAAATTAAATATACATTAATGTTTACAACTATAACCCAAGGTTAGGAAAAACATAATTAAATTAAAAACAAAAGAAATATTTAAAGAAAAATTAAATTTTTTTAGGTTTCATTTTAATTAAGAAGAGTTTTTGAATAAAATTTTTGTTGTGCATTTAAATTTTCAAAATTGTTTAAAAATATTTTATTTCTTGTTTCTTTCGTAGGAAATGCAAGTACATAACTTTTTTTTTTTTAAATTTTCGTTTTTATTTTAGATTTGATAAAAGTTGTTTATTAATTAAAAAAATTTTTTTTTTAATTTTATAGAAATTTTTATATGATTTTTGATTTTGTTTTTAGAAATGTTATTGCTCCAATTTGTTTCCATTAATTTAGAATATGCATTTTAATCAATATTTTTATGCTGTGCATTGATTTTTATTTGTTCATTGTCTGATAAATTTACATTAATTTTTGTTTGGCGCATTCTGGGCAAATTATATCAGGCCCATCGGTTATAAAACCGCGACCGACTAGACTAGTCTTGCAGCTAGCACATACGAAACAATCATGATGCCAGTGACGATCTTCGAATGATATAAAACGAGTGCCGCCAATACCTTAAACGAAAAATAAGAGAAATAAATTTCTTTTAGAGTTAAATTCAAAAAATTTATTTTAAATGTATTTTTTAACTTACCAGTTATGGGCTTAACACACGAAGTGCAACGTTTGGCAAAAATTTCGCCAAAACAATCGGCACAATAAGGTTTCTCGTCACGACTAGTAAAACGTTGTCCAGCTAATGTTATATTGCAGTGAGTGCAAGTGAAACACTCACGATGCCAGGGTTCATTCTTGTAGGTTACACCACCAGATGTTATGACCTGTAATAATAAAAAAACAAGGTAAAATAGGTTATTAAGTCCGTAACTAATCTTACAAAATTAAAGAAAAATATTTATCTATAAGATCAACAATTTCTGTGATGTTTTGGTAGCCAATGTTTTGAAGTGACTTCAAATTGCAAAGTACACAGAGGGGTCACGAGACAGAAGATGTTTTGTTTGATGTCTGTTTCTTTCTTCGAAATTTGATCTTCTTGTTAATTTTGTGTTTTAAGGGCCAAATACAGTTGTCAAAAGCTTGTCCAGGCGAATTCTGCTGGACGTAATATTCGCCGTCAAATCACAATTATCGTATGTATATACAAACTCATTTTCCCTCATACTTCCATAGTGCTTGATGATTATTTTGATCAGTGTATTTGGGCCTTAAAGTAGCAGCCTGTTTTTAAGGGTCAAATACACTTGTCACTCGTGTACGTGCGCTGGACATTAAGGCCCAAATAAACTGATCAAAATACTCATCAAGCATTGTGGTAGCCTTAGTGAAAATGTGTTTGTATGTGTCGCACCGACGATGCTGGATGAAAAATCAAAAAATTTAGATATGACGGCGAATATAACGTCCAGCACACTGTTGGGATCTGACAATTCTTAAATTGTACCGATTCAATGGCATATTGTACCAAATTGACATAAATTGTACCAAATTTTGGCTACAAAAAAAAAGCATACATAAGAATTTATAACAGCTTTTTACACAGAAAGAAAAAAACGCATTCTAAATGTAACTTTTTTCTACTTACTTTAGTACGAGTCGTACTCAAAAATACTTAAAACAATCCGAAATGGGATAACTTTCGAAAAAAATATGCGTGCATACGCGTGTGTTTGTAAAAGTTTGTTGTATAGAAACAACAACACTACAAGAAGAAAAGTTTAGATTATTTTTATTTTTAAAACAGGGACCGAAAATAAAAGTTATATTTGAATTTTAAAACAAAAAAAGCATATAGAAGTAAATGTCGAAAAACTGATTCAAGTATACCACATTGTTCCTCATGCACTTGCCAATGATAAAATATATTGATTTTTATAATTTTGATTTTTATATTTTCGATCAAACTTAACAGTTATTTTTTGATTTTTATTTTTTTGAACAAAAATAACAATTATATACTGATTGTTATTTTTTCGAGCAAGAATAAAAGTTATTCTCTAAATAAATGTACGTGATTTAATAATTTAGTTGACTTTAAATTTTTATTTAAGTGTGTAATTATCATTGGAATTCCTTATGCACATAAAAATAATTATCAAAGTCATCTAAATTATTAAAACACGTACATTTATTTAGAGAATAACTTTTATTCTTGCTCGAAAAAATAACAATCAAAAAATAACAGTTTTTTTTTGTTTAAAAAAATAAAAATCAAAAAATAACTGTTTTTTTATCGAAAAAATAAAAATCAAAAAAATAACAGTTATTTTTGTTAAAAAAAATAAAAATCAAAAAATAACTGTTATTTTTGTTCAAAAAAATAAAAATCAAAAAATAACTTTTTTCATCTGACTTTTATGAAAAAAGGAACAACTGTTGCGGTCCCTGGTTTAAAGAGTAAAATAAGAAACAATAATTCCCATATTCTATTTGTTAAAATTATTTAGTTTATAACTTAAAATTTTCGTAGCAGAATAACTACGAAAACCGTATTTTTATGCTGCTGGTGATAATTGTGAATTCTTCTGTAAGCAAAGGGCGGAAAACAACAAAAGTGGAATAAACATGTGTAACGGGTTCAGGTTCTGGGGGGAAATTTTAACCTAAAAATCAGTCCAGATTAAACCATCTTAGAAATTCTTTAACCAGAATTTAGATTAAATCAACTCTATAATACTTGAATCAAGCGCATATTGAGATTGATTTAATATTAGTTTTACCTTAATCAATCTCATTTTCGGATTATTTTAAGTACGAATTCGGGATTAAATATGGATAAGTAACGTATTTCGCGCTGTGAATATTCGTACTTGAATCATGCATTCTGCACTTGATTTAAGGAAATTCTTACTTACCGTACTATTGACAACGCTTCGGCTTGATTTAAGTACTGTTGGATTAATTTGTTTTTTCAGTGTATTTAATAAAGTCAAGCCCGACCATTTGATACCCATTGGTAGCGATGGAATCGCCAGAACAAAACTTTGTTATAAGGTTAAGATTCATAAAAAAGTTCTTTGTGCAGATTATTATATAGATATCTTCATCTATATGAGATTTGCTTCCCCATACTTGATTTAAGGAACGGGGCTTATATTGGACCTATGGTTAATTTTGAACCTTCCAACAGGCTTATAGGCACAGACTATTCCAAAAAGAAGTTTGCTTGGGGGCCATGTAAAACTATGAACCGAATCTAACCATCAGTATTCTTTATGCTTATCAATTGAAACCTATGTACAACATTTCATCAAATTACCTTCAAAATTGCGACGTGTACTTTGCGCACAAGGTTACATGAACAGGCAACCATCGTTAAATTGACTCAGAAAGTGACATTTAGTTGATCGGTATACTAAAACTTGGGTCTAGGACTAATTTATTTAAGTGTTACACACATCTGCCCAAACCCTCTCCACTATTGTGGTGTGAGTATACAAAATTCTCTTTTTTTGTCAAAGGCTGGCAAAAGTGTAGATGCTTCGTTGACAGTGTCGCCAAAACAATCGACAAAAGTGGCGATTTGGAGACACTTGATCGCAGGCTTCCTACAGCGATACGAGTTCAATTACTTATGTATGTACTGAATATTTTAGTATATCGTGAATATAAATTAACAATAATGCAAATTTTGGTAGTACTGGTCAGGGCTGGAGATAAGTAATTAGAATTATTATTAATTAAAAAAAGCGAGTTAATCCACTTAAAAGAAATGTCAAATTTCGTGGGTATTTGTTTTTTCTTAAATTGTACCAAAAACGGATGAATTGTACCAGTGTACCAATAAAGTTTCAATTGCACCATATTTGGTAAAATTGTACCACAAATCCCATCAGTGGTCCAGCACACCTACACGATGAATTCGCCCGCTAGACAAGCATTTGACAATCATTTGGCCCTTAATACTTGCCGTCATATACAAATATTTTCATTTTCCATCCAGTATCGTCGGTTTGACACATACAAAAACACATTGTCACTAATACTATCTACCACAATGCTTGATGATTACATTGATCAGTGCCCAGCTAGCATTTGGAAGATTATTTGACGAGCGCGATCATTTCGCGACTCTTATTTTATTCATGCAGACGATTGTTAGAGCAAAAATAAATTTTACTCGTCCAAATGATGCTTTTGCGATTCATTTTGACGATTGTTAAACGAGTTAATCGTCGTTAACAAATTTTGGCGACCTTTGAACGATTGTTATTCCACCGTAATCTTATATTACTCTTGTAAATTATGTTTTTGCGATCAATATGATGATTGTTGGATTGCTGTTTTTTTATGTTATTCCACAATCGTTGGTTTAGTATTCTGGCGATCCTTGAACGATTTTTATTTTACCGTAATCACATATTACTCTTGTAAATGATTTTTTTGCAATTCTTTTTGTTGTTTATGTTTCTTTAAAATCGTCTTATACGCATTCTGACGATATTTAGGCGAATTTAACCGTTATGTTTTTTAAAATTTTGTCAAAAATAAGTTATTAACTCATTTAAAATAAGTTTTTGATAAAAGCAGACGTGAAGAGTGAGAAAAAACTGTTTTTTAATTAAAGGGTTTTCTTGTAAATAAAAGTGTAAACTAAAGTGAATTTTATATTAATATACAATAACTTAATAATTAAAATAAATTTATAATGCTATCGACTAAAGCAATACGATTGAGAAGCAAGCGAGAAGAAGAAATCCTGAGCGACGATGTGGCTGCAAAGTTAAGCTGGCGGGGAACCCAGAATTTAAAAATTTTGTATAAAACAAATTATAACAAGTAAGTACTTTTTATGGCATGCTCTTACAGCATTCAAATTTTTTCTTTTTCTTTTCAAAGATGTCTGTCATTCGAAATTCCCCAAAGCTGACGATGCAGGGATGAATAAAGTGTTACAGCAACACTTTGTACATGCTGCTGACCGACTACGGAAGGGTAACCGAGCCAAAAAGGGTGACGAAATTTAATGTATGATATTAAAATTAATTTAATTTTTACAAATATGTTTGATCTCAACATAGATGTTTTTGAATTTATTATTAAATAATATAAAACTTAAAAAATTCTTTTTATTTTATATCTCACTGTTATGCATTTAAGAATCAATTAAAGGTATTTTTGGCGATTGTTTCAAAATTCTTTTAGGACTAAAAGAATCTTGCACGATTGTTTTTGGCGCATCGTAGAAGACACATTACGGCGATTTATTCAAGGCTCGTTTGATGTAGGAATGAAAGAATCTTACACGATTAATTTAGGCGCATCGTAGACGACTCATATGGAAGAGTCGCCGTAAGGACACAGTGTCTTCAGTTGTACTGAACTTACGCGATCGGAGTACGATATCGTGGACGATTAATTTAATCGCCTGCTCCGGTCGCGAAAGATTCTTCTACGATCGAAAATGCTAGCTGGGTGTATTTGGGCCTTTACACATTACCTCTTCACTACCAAAAAAAACTCTCTCTGTCTCTTTTTTCGAAAGCTTACATCTTATTTGGGCATTTTTCATACGTCAATTTTTTCACCTCTGTATACTTTGTGCTTCAAACATTAGACAACTACAAAGTCTCTGTCTTTTGGCAAATTTACGGTTGAACTTTTCGGATCTAAAATATTTAATCCTTATAAATTTTAAATATTACAGATTTTTAATTCAAATCTTTGTATTTTAATCAGGCTAAACTTTATCAAACTTAATTTTCATTTAATTATTTTTACGAAGAAACAAATTTTACAACATGAAATGAATTAAAATTGATGGATAATTTTTCATTCATGACTGATCGGGGGACGAAACCCACATATACGGACAGTTCGATTTGATATGTTTCGAAAGTAACCACACTATCTCATCAGAAATCTTTGCCGTTTAACACTCACCGACATTGACGACGGCTGGCATTCAATAGTCAAACGTCAATCTTTAAACCAAATGGTATTTTTTACTTGTTGGATCGAACTTTGCAGTTGTGAATGATTACCAATTTTAATTGATTTAAATGTTCTTCCTTACGTCTGTTTTTCAAACTTTTTGTCAAGTATTCTTCTTGAAGTCCAAAGTACTTTTTATGTTTTTTCTTTTTTGTCTTACAGATTTTATTTACAAAATGCTAGAATCATAGGAAAAGCAGTGGGAAAAACCTAGTGTTTTTTTTTTTTGGAATAAACGTTCATATATTTTTTTTTTTATTATTAAAATCGCCAAAAAGTTATAAATATACCCAACATGATTTCCTCTATATTTTTTTTGTTGACCGCTTCGCTTTCTTACCTTGTTGCACTTAATGCATCTAGTAGCGAATTTCTCCTCATAACAACCGGCGCAATAAATTTCCTGTTCTCTTGGGATAAATGACTTGGTGCCAATGGCGCTTTTGCAAACGCAGCAGCAAAAACAATTCTCATGCCATTGCCTGGTCTTGTATTCCATTTTCTTTGTGCCTAAAAAGAGAAAAAAAAGCAAAATAAAATTACTTTAATAATAAAAAAAAACCATTTAAGAGAATTTTAAAAAAAGCAATTTTAATCCAAATGTTGATATTTTAATCAGGCTAAATATCATTATATTTAATTTTTATTAAAATATATTTATGAAGAAAGGAATAAAAGCAATTTTGTAATCCAAAACAGGCGAAATATAAATTTTCTGTAATGTTTAAGATTTTTTTGATTAAGATATTTTTTGATTGAAAATATTTAAATAAGCAAAAATTTGCATTTTTTCTATTAAATAAGGAGTTTATTTACCACATAGACATGGCAAAATTTAACGTAACAGGGTTTTTAGTTACCGTCCAGACTTTCAATATTTGTTGCTGCGTTTTTTTAAAATTCTGCTTTGAAATTTCACTAGTGTCCAGATTACGAAATTCTATGATTGCAATGTTTCTATTTTTATCTTGTCCTTTTTATTATTATTATTAAGAAAACAAAGAAACCTACAGCCAACTTCAAGTTGATAAGTTTAAGAATTACATAACAAAACAGAAGTTCACAGTACATCAAACTGTGAAGCGCTCCCCAATCTTCTCATCTCTCTCACTCATAAGCTCAAGAATTGCTGCAACAAAAATTGCAAGTCTGGCTGATAACTTAGAAAAAAATAAGTCAGGGCTTACACGCTTCAAATTTTGATGCTCAACTTTTGAGCTTTTCGGTAAGAGAAGAAAGGGGGTTGGCACGGAGATGCTTGTATTTGTCAACACGCTTTGTGCTCTTATTCGTAGTTGTAGTAAACATATAAAACATAGAATTGCAGTACAAAAACGAACGAATGAGAGTTTAAAAGAAAATTACAAAATTTTCAGAAAGAAAACTTTCAAAATGTTTAATTTGACAAAGAAATTAAGCAGCAAAAGTTGAACCCTGACCAACAAACACAAAGTCAAACCTTTGATATAAAATGACTTTATCATTTGATATAAAGCACAATTCTCAAACATTTTTCCATTATCTTATTTTAACATTTGAATTCAAATTGAAAATGATTTGAATATAAACATTTGACACACAATGTTTTATTAATTTAATATCAATTGTTATTCTCAAATCAAATAAAAACTTGGCAAAAAATTGCGATTTCCAATTAAAAAAAAATTACATATTAACCCTTTATAACTCAAGATCATAAAAATCCAAAATTTTTTGAAATAACGTTTACTTATGTAAAAAAAAAACAAACACATATTTTTCAGAATTGAAAAAAAAAATAATTTTCTCTGTTTTATTCAGGTTTTTAGGGATTGTGACATTTCTGTAACATTGAGTGAAACGTTAAAAAAAAAATCTTAAATGGTATGAAATAATTTGAAACAATTATTTTGTTTGTTGTAACACAACGCTACACCGCATTTTTCGCAAATAGTTTGTGACACGCCAGTACATTGGGGAAACTTGCACCGTATTCTCTTTTCAACCCAAATCGGCCAATGGCCTATTTGATCCTGGCGTACTGCCATAGGCGGAACATGTTGTGCTGGGCCCTTATGTTTCTTAGCTTGAAGAATATTTTCAAAAGAGCTCCTTTTCTTTATATTGGGTTTTAATCCAAACTTGCATAGAGTCTCTCCTATCTCAAGTCGGAAATCTGCTGAAGACATTTGTTTACCTTCAATGTTTTTTGAGGTTCTAGCTCTACGATATAGTAGCCAACAATTTGCCATGGTGAGGTCCAATAATTGGTAGAACATTCGAACTTGCCATATTTTGCTCCGTACCTCTATTTTGTATCTTCCCATAATACTATCTATTAAATCGACGCCTCCCATGTGACGATTGTATTCCCCAACAACAAAAGGACGATTAATGTTTTTCTTATTTGATTTATCGTATCGCCTGACTTTGGCCTTAGGCAACTCACCAGCAAAAGTTGACAAGAGCATTACAGCTTTATTGTCTTTCCATATGACATTTGAAATATCAATACCATTCACATCAGCAACATATTCACTAGAATATCCTCTTTCCTTTTTTTGCACCTCCTTATCAGTAGGCATTTTTCCATCAGGAATTCGATTGCGTCGAACCGTTCCAAGACTTAATATTCCCTCTTTAGCTAAATACTCTAGCAACGGCAATGAAGTAAAGTAATTGTCAAAGTGATTTTGCCTTAGAAAACCTTAATTTCTTGTTTAAAAAAAATATATATAATTTATGAGTAAAAAATTAATATCTAACAAAGAGCAAGAATGCAAATAAAAGTAAAACAGGAAAGTGAAGGAATTACGATCGCAGTGTTACGCAGAGCAATGACAATCTTTAAATAATTAATACATTTAATTTAAAAAAATTTTCTTTTATTTATGTTCCACATTGTATTACAATCCACATTAAAAAAAATTTTTTTTTTAAGAAACGGTTTTCTTAAAAAAGAACATTTAAAAAAATTTTACCTCCCAGAGAAAAGGTTTGATTTCAAATCATTTTTAAATTGAATTCAAATCTCCGTGTTTGTTGTGTATCAACTGTAAATAATGCATTTAAGGAAACATTATTACCAGATTTTCGATAAATAATTACAAATTGAAAAAAGTATTTAAGAATTCTATTCGATTTTTCCAACAATTATAACGGGAATCTAAGCTTTATAATTGCATCAAAACTTTCGAATACATAAATTGACATAAGTTTAATTATTTCCCACATTTAAAGTACTTTTATTTTTTTACAAGTCTCAATTGTCTTTAAATGAAATTCAAATAAGATTGTAACGGGTTGTTGTCTACAATCCCTTCCACTTTATAACAAATGATAATACAACAATTAAATGGCTTTCTGTCACGCGATGAGATTTTTGAAGGAAAATCTTCTCAATTTCAATTGAAAAATCTTAAACCCAAAAAAAAGAAACTTGTGAATAAAATCGAAAGTTTTTGACTTTGAGCAATTGCCCTACAATATTTATTACATTAATTTATTATTTTTTATATAAAAAAAAAACTTTTAGTTTTAATTTTATTACACGCAAAGGGCTTTTGGAACACTGAAGTTTAAGTTTATTTTCAAATTATTGATTTTAAGTCAAAATATTGAGATTCAATGCTAAATTGTTATATAGTATAAGGTGGGAAAAATAAGTGTTTGTGATTGGTTGAAGCTGTCAAAATGACATATCATAAGGTTGCATATCTGGCAACAGCACAACCCTAAAATCTTTCTGATTTCATTTGTAAAAATTTTAAAGTGCATACAAAAAAAAAAGAATTCTTTAAGTATTTATACCCATCACCATATAAGTTATACGTAAATGTTTATATGTAAGTTTGTCATTCCGTTTGCAATTTCTACAGTAGTGTACTTAGACGCTTTTGGGTCCTTATGAGCAGCGAAGTAGATTCAACGATGTCCGTGTGTATGTTGAAATGAATTTTCCGAAGACGACAGAAACTATGGGGACTAGGTTGTTATATAATTATGAACATATACTCCGTTTAAGGTTACTATTGAAATTTAGCAAGATCGTTCCATAAATTACTGAGAACGACTGCCTCTAATTTTACTCATAAATCCTTTGTTGCTGTATTTTTCCATTTTTATGGCAACTTGGTTATCAATACACAACCTCTCTTTAAAATGGGGGAGGGGGGGGGGGGTGGGAGGGGTGTAATTGGAAAAGAGGGCGGTGGACTTGCCGTACAAAGAAAATATAGATTTCTGAATATCTGGAGAACCGCAAGAGCCAAAGTATCCAAATTAGGTACCAGGAACTTGGTTACCTCTGCAAAACATCCGACAAAATTTGGCGGGATTGGAGAAATGGGCGTGGCACAAAATAGATTTAATTATATCCAAGACCGGTATTTCGTTAACTTTCAGCTCTTATCGCACCATTGTGAAGGGTGTATTAGATTCGGCATAGCCGTATATATATATACTCTTAATTCTTTTTTTAAGAAAATATTTGAAGTCCCAAAACTTCGAAAGTTCACAATAATCCAGTCTTCAGTTTTTCTACCTCTTCCAACTAAAATTGTACTAAAAATGTTCCTTGCGAAAGAATGAAGTGTTAGAAATTTCAGCTTTATGTTCGATTAATGTCAATGTTTCAAAAGTGATTTCAAATCAAACCTTTTCTCAAACGACTAACGTTTTATAATGATTTGAAAATCACTTTAAAATCATAGCATTCTCAACAAAAAGGGGAAATTATTTTCCAATTGAGAAATGCATTTATTTTCAACTTGCTTTCAAACGTTATTCTCAAATGTTTTTCACATGTGGATTTTAATACAATGTGGAACATAAATAAAATTTTTTTTTTTTTTTTTTTAATTTTAATTCATTATTTATTTGAACAAACTGTGAGAAAAACATTCGGCACCATACCTTAAGGATGAAATAGTGTTCATTCCGTCTTTTAATTATTGGAAAGACAAAATACTTGCCTCCTTCTTCTTTTGAGGATTGTCGACGTCATGACAATGCAGATAACGAGACAAGTCCATACATGCATGTAAAGAGTAGTCCATAAAAGAGTAGAAGTACTCCAAATCTACTCCCAATATATGATTATAAGGTGGTCGATTTAACATTACGATGTCCTAGAAGTGGACCATATAACCAAGTTTTGCATTTCAACATGGTAGTATTAAAACTACTCCATGTTTAAACAAACTCCTAGTGGATTAGTTTTGAAACTACTCCATGTTATACTCCAGAGGATTAGTTTTATATTCGTTTAAAAACGAAGACATGTCGTTTCACTTCAAACTCTTTTTTAACAATGAGTATGAAGTAGTGCTGGGAAACTATCGATAGACTATCGATATTATCGATAGTCTTAAAATATCGAAAATATCGATAGGAAAAATATCAGTATCGATATTATTATTATTTAAAATACAGTTATGAAGGCATCTAACAGCAGCTATACACACACAGTTTTTTGCCGCAAATTTTTACTTGCTATTATTGATTCGCGCAGAATTTCAGCAATGAATACAAACAACAAGAATTGCAAGTGGTATGGATTGCTTAGCAGTGCTTTTTACTGCTAATTAAAGGCCTTTAAGTCGAAATTTTTACATGTTTATATAGTAGAGTTTGCTAAAAACCGTAAAAATGTGAAACCACGGTTTCGGTTTTAAAATGATTAAAACCGGTCGGTTTCGGTACGATTTTCGGTTTTGAAAATATCAAAGTAAAATTCATACATAAACATATATATGTATTTTTTTGCATGAAATAAATTTTTTTTATTTGTTTCAATTCAGATACTTGTATTCGCCCTTAAGTTTATACCTGGGCCTGGCCAGGCATTTTTTGACTTTTTTTCCAGTTTTTTTTTTATATAATTATTAAGTATATAAAACGAAACTTTATGTACCTGGGCCTGGTCAGGCCCTTCCCTATAATATATGCACTGCAGTAAATAAAATCAAAATGAAACTTTTCAAAAATCATACACCACACATAAGAATTCTTTCTTTTCTGTTTTTTCGAAAAAATATTTTATTTCCCAACAAAATGTTCCTGCTATAGCCATAAAACTCCTACATATAAAGTAGTCCCAGCCTTGCCCAGGTGCTCGTTAGTGTGAGTTTTTTCTATAGCCACAAGAAACTCCATACAAAATTCAAGTGGCCCAGGTGGCAGTTTATGCCACCTGTGTAATTAAGAGTTATAAAGATAACATTTGTTCTTCTTAGTACTTATTTTGAATTTTAAGAATTTTGAAATACCTTATCACTGTTGAAGGCTGTTATGTATAAAGTTTTTGTATATGAAGTACGGGCATGATGTTTAATTTTCAATTTCTTCAAGCATAAATACATTGTTAAAGTAAAAGCTAAAACCGAGGTTTTCGGTTTTTAGGCATGTAAAACCGCGGTTTCGGTTTTGGTTTCGGTTAAAACCGAACAGCAATCCCTATTATATAGGGAATGAAAAGTCAAATATTTTTGTAATGTTGCAAAAAAAAATGCAAATCAAAATGCAATTGCAAGCATAGGACAAAACAATGAAAGACCATTAGAGGATAAGTCCGCTAGATTGATTACCTTTTTGGGTTCAGAATTTAGAAAATTTTTTAAAGTTGCAATAGAATATCTTATAGTCCCTGTTACTTCGGTTCCTTCAGAAAGGTACTTATCAATTTTTAAAAAACTGTCATCTAAAATAACGTGCGTATACATATATGTAAATACGTCTCATACATTCAATAAAGTGATGAAAACAACGGACTGTAGCCTTATAAAAAAATTATTAAAGTGTTCCTATACAAGTACAAAGATTCAGTCGATAGTAGTATCGATATATCAATAGTGAATTCTTAACTATCGATAAATATCGATAGTAGAAAATATCGATAGTATCCCAGCACTAGTATGAAGTAGTCCAATATTATCTGCAGGGGTAGCACCGCGATCGTACAACAAACTTATATTTTCTTTACTTTCCGTTTAATTTTTTTTCGCATTCTTTTACTTAATAATTAATAACCTGGCCTGTTCAGCGAATAAAATAAAAACAAAATTTTATTATGTATTTGTTTTAAATGTAAGTTAAGCGATCGAAGTCTTTATTCGCAAATAGATGAACAGGCAGTAATTTTTTACTCACAAAAAATTTATATTTTTTTAACAAGGAATCAAGGTTTTTTAAAGGCGAATTCACTTCACGTAATATGTAACTATTCTTTAAGTGTGCAACGCATTTAACTTTAATCGCCATTTTTAAGTGTTTACATTAATTTCGCTTCAGTGCCGCCATGTTTTAGATTTGAGAATAACTTTTGATAACAATTTGACATCAAATTGATAAAACATTGTATGACAAATGTTTATATCAAATCATTATCTGTTAATATCAAATCATTATCAATTAAAATCAAACAATTGAAAATGGTTTGAAAATTGTGTTTGATGTCAAATGATAAATTCATTTTGTATCAAAGGTTTGTCTTTGTGTTTGTTAGGATTCCCTATATAGAAGACCTCTCTGTTTACCCCAATTGCTTAAACCTACCAGATGGGATCCCGAATCATAATCTTTATTTCTGAGTAATGATCACAAACATTTTATAAAACTTTTAAATAGATATTATGAGTTCTATTGAGAAGTTTTAATAACTCAGTTATGGTAAAGCTACAATTTGTCAAATGACGACCAGATAAAATACAGCTTTTTTAACGAAGATATAGCCTTCCTTTTCTTCTGGTTTGTCGGCAGGCATAAACCAATGACTTAACATTGCCCCACCTAAAAGTTATCCAGCGGTGTAAAATCGCACGCACGATGGCCCCCTCGTGAACAGGACCACTTCTGAAAAAAAAGAAGTCACCATATTGATTTTGGAATGAATTTCTTGTAAGGCGCGCTGTATGGCAAGTTTTGCGTATTGTTGGAACCAAATGCCGTTGATGCTTAGCCGATTAATTCAGTTAGCATGTGACTCACTAAAGCTCGCCATTTACTGTTACGGCAGCTCCTTGCTTATTTTTCTTTTCGGTACGCACATTTCTTTGCCTTGTTGATGGTTTTGAATCGATAAGAATAACATAAGTGCGAAAATGATCAATTATGTACTTCAATAATTGCTGGCTTATTAGGCCGATAATCTTGACCGTAAAATGGACGTGGTGCTGCTCCATGAACTTCGCAAACTGATTAATTTTTTCTTCTAGCGTAAACGATTTGTGATGAACAGAATCGTCAACACAGATTGATATTCTTCGCTGTCAAAATATAGTTATCGATATCGAAAGTTCTCTCGCAGCAAAGAAAACGCCCGATTTAAATATTTTAAATAAATTATAATAAATTGTGATGACGTGTTTTTATTTCTGTTAATAATAATTTTGCTTTATTTAATTATTTGTCTTATTGCCTTTTTATTAAAATAATTTGTGCATTAATATCTTCTATAGGTATTTTAATTATCATTATTAAATTCCGATGCCGTGTGGAAACTTATTTTTGAAAAAGAAGAAAGAAAAAAAAAAACAGATTTTGTGTTGTTACATTTTTTGTGTTTTTTTTTGTTTGCAAACATAACAAACAATTTTACTATTATGCTAATTTATAAATAATTGCCAACCCATTTAGGTCTATGAACTTTTGTGAACAAAATATTCAATTACTTTTTCAACTGTAATTATATTAAACATGAAATTAAAATACATACATATTTCTTTGCAGGTTGTTACACTTAAGGCTTAAGTTTTTGTTTTTTAAGTTTTAGTTAATTTATCAAAATAAGATAAAATTATAAAGTATACGAACTTTTGAAGGTTAAATCTCAAATAAAGATAGATATATTCTTTAAAGCTTAAGGTTCATTTTTCATAAATATTTTTTTTTTTTTTTGAATTTTAAGGCAAAATATTGGCACAGTTTTGTTTTTAATATTTGTAAAAGTTTACATTTTAAAATGCTTATTTGAAAATTGTTAACTCTTGGTTTGCATAATTATATCAAGGGATTTAAAAACGAACCGTTTAATAAAAAAAAACGGAATTGGATTGGATTACATCGTAATTGGTTCCGTTTTTTAATCTTGGACTTCATGTCCGTCTGGCTGTCTGTCCGTCCGTCTGTTCAAGTGTCGGTTTTCGAGAAAATTAAATTTTTCGTATGGGGACCATATGAAGCGTTGGAGATAGAGGATAAGTTTGTTGTAGAGAAATATTGGGAATGCAAAAATAATGGGGGTTGCTCATACATTTTACATCTCTAGGGGTGGCTCCTCAGTAGTTACGGGCGTTTTTCTCTCCATTTAGCCCGAATTTCATTCTCACAGATTTCAATGTGCGTGCGGCACGACAATTTTTAACCGATCGAGCTCATAATTTTACCAAATTTTTTTTACCCTAACCTAACACAAAACTAGTCTACTTTTTTGGAAAATCAAAAAAAAAATTATTTGGACCTCCCTAATCTATATATATATATACAAATAAGTTGCATTGTGTTAGTAATTGATGTTCTCTGAAATGTGTGTTTCTGTAAAGTTCACCAAGGTTTTTATGTATCAATGGTCTTCAAATGTGTAGTGGTTCATGAGTTATAGCCATTTTAGTGAACACTGTAATCATTACGAAACATGTATTTATATTCCCATACAAATATCAACAAAATGCCCTCCATTTTGAACTCCTCCGAAACGGCTTGACCGATTTTTATGAAATTTTGTATGTGTATTTGTTAGGTATGAGAATAGGTCGTAGAGTATATTTTACATCGCTAGAGGGCGCAAAATTTGCAATAGGGGTAAAAGCTCCCACTCCCCAATCTTCTAAACTTATCAACCGGTTTTCTTAAATTTTGGCATGCAGAAAATGTAACATCTGAAAGAGAATAGGGAATAGGGTAAGAGGGCCGATTTTTTTGAAATTACGCAGGCAAATAGTGTTACAGTTGGAAAGAACTATAGCCTATAGTTTTTATTATTTGGGGCGTGAAATAGAGCAAGAGCGGTAAAAGCTCCCCCTCCCTTTATCTTTTTAACTAATCAACCGGGTTTGTCATGCATACAGAGTAACATCGGAAAGAGGACAGGGTATTAAATAGGACAAGAGGGGTAAAAGCTCCGCCACTCTATATCTTCTTAACTAATCAATTAATTAATTTGGCTAGCAGACACTGTTACATCTGAAAGAAATAAGTTATGTGGCAAAACAACGATTGCCGGGCCAGCTAGTATATATATATATATGTATATCGTTACTTTAATATAGAAGAGCCCTAACTAACATTTTCCTTACTTTACAGCAGAAGAAAACAGACTTAATAAAAATTGTATTGTAGTTGCGATTTTTTTTAAACGCAGTTTTTTATTAAATTGTTTAGAGAGTTAATAAAAAACTGCGTTTAAAAAAAATCGCGACTACAAGACTATAATTTTTTTCAAGGTTTTTCCTTCTCCTGTAAAGTAAGGAAGATATTAGTTAGGGCTTTTCTATATTAAAGTAACGATATATTCTATTATATTATATATATATATATAAAAGAAAGTGGCGTTAGTTACTACGTTTATAGCTAGGTTAGGTAAGGTTAGAGTGGCCGGTCACAAAGACCCCGCATATACCAAATAGGTCCCTAGCGTTACCACGCTGTACGATAGTCCACAGAAGAAGACTATAAAAAGGTCATTCCGATGTAATGGTACTCAGAGTACCCCACACTCTCTTGACGAATGCCAGGAGTCTCATTAACCCAATTCCAGAGGCTTCCCCGAGACCTTGGAAGTAATGATCTCCCAGACAATTCGCCCTGGAGCGCACTAGTGCCGGACAGTAGCAGACTAAAAGCTCCACTGTCTCCTTTTCCCCTGGTACCCCACAGAATCTACAGTTGTCACTATTCAACCGCCCCGCCCTCCGGGCGTGTACCACGGTTCAACAATGACCCGTCAAAAAGCCTACCAGAAGCCTACAGTCCCTTCTCGGCAGCGACAGAAGAATTTTTGTCGACTCCGAATCATAGGATCCACACATTACCCTGGAGACCCTGCACGTTCTGGTGCTTTCCCAAATCGCCTCTGATCTCTTCCGTATAGCAGAGTCCGTATCCCTCCTTATGTTCTGAATCGGAGCCGGAATGGCCATCACCCTATCGTATGGTAAATGGACCCTCCGTTTCGCCAATTCGTCCGCCTCCTCGTTGCCTTCTATGCCCTGGTGGCCACGAACCCAATAGATGTGAACTCTATTATTCGCACAGAGTCCATCCATCGAGTCCCTACACTCCTGGACGATCGAAGAGTATGAATAATCAGCGGTTATCGCCCTGATCGCCGCCTGACTTTATAACTAAAGAACGGCTGGACCGATTTCGATGATTCGTACCAATTCGGAATGGTCTCTGACCAAGTAAGAAGAATAGCAAAAAAAAAAATCTAAAATAGGTGGCGCCACTGAAAATGACTAGAAATGACTTAAATCATAAACTGTGCATTTGATCATGCTATGATCTTTAGCACAGCTGTTGAGCATTACCATACAAAGGTTTCTAGGTTGGTATGACCAATTTCCGATAGGCGGCACCATTGAAAATTACTCAAAATAAATTATATCATTTGATCATGCTATAGTTTTTAGTAAAGTTGTTGCGCATGAGCCGGCAAAGGTTTCTATGTTGGTATGAACAATTTCCGACAAGAAGTGCCATTGAAAATGAATCAAATCGTAAGCTATGAAGTCGATCATGCTTTGATCTGTTAGCAAAAAAATGTCTAAAATATTCCAGAAAAGAGAAATTATAAAGAAAATTCATTTTCTCATACATTTTGTATGAAGTGCTAAAAGGAAAGTTTAAAGTAGAGGAAGTTCTCATTCCGAGAATTCCAATGATCCTAATCAATATGCCATTCGAGTTTAAACGAATCCAATTTTCAATTCGTCTCGCATTCGCCATGACAATCAACAAATCCCAAGGGCAATCATTGAGTGTTTGTGGCCTAAATTTGGAGAACGACTGTTTTTCACACGGTCAACTCTATGTCGCATGTTCCCGTGTCGGAAAACCGTCCTCTTTGTTCATTTTCGCACCTGACAACAAAACGAAAAATATTGTTTATCACAAAGTGCTTCAATGATATTCTCTTAATTATTCAATAGTTTACTTATAATTCACATATTCATATTTTTTTTTTTTTTTAAATAAAGATAAATTATCTGCACCGAATATTACCTGTACCTGATTCTGTATCTGTATTTTAAATATACACAAAAACAATACTTTTCTAGGCAAAACAACGTTTGCCGGGTCAGCTAGTACATATATATATATATATATATATATCCATCTGTTGAAAACGCGCTCACTTTCGAAAAACTCAAAAGAAAAGTCCAATGTTGAAAAAATGTTCCCCTTATCGTGAATAGTTTTTGCCCTTTATACGATTCATTACTATTAAATACACTTAAAAAAATATTCCTTAATTTATATTAATTAATTTAATTTTTAAATTCTCTCTCATATTTATGATGTCATTTTTTAATAAAAATTATACGAAAAAACTTGAAATAAAATTGATTCATCTTTTATTCTTTTTTTTTTCAAACAATAGTTATATTTTTGGCTAAAATCTCACACAATTTCACAATTTATTAATCTTAAATATATTTTGATACTTGTGTTTCTAATTGTTAGTAGGCGTTTATTATATTCATATTTGTAACTTTTCTTAAAAAAAAAATACTTATTAGTGCTTAAAAACTATCAAAAATCTTTAATATGTATATCTGTCTGTATATAGATAAAAAGAAATTTTCTTAACTGATGTCATAAATTTCGAACAATAAAAAGTTCACATATGACTCACGCGTTTAATAATTTTTCATGTCTTTTGTTTTTATAAGAAAATAAGATCATTTACCTGCTTTTGTCAATTTTGGATCCCCCAAACGACAATAATCACCAAGTGAACAATAGAATTTTAAATTTTCCTCACGTGCCGAAGCATTTGGCAGGAACATACTTAATACCGCAATATCTTCATTATTTTCTTTGGCTTTTTTTATGCGATCGGCACCGATTGTTTTCGCTTGTATATGTAAACGGGATTTCATGCGCGACGATAAAACATCAACATCGGTCATTTTGTTGATGGTTTTTTAGTTACTGTTTATTTTTTTTTTTAATTATTGAAATAGTTTTTGTTTTATAATTTTTTTTTTTTAAATTCAGTTGCTTTGTAGTAAAATTTTAAAATGATTATTTTGATTAAGGCGAATTGTAAATAAAGTGGATTTAAATTTTTTAATCGCAAGAGTTTTCTAAGTACCTTCTAACCAGTAGGCCGAGCTTTTGAGATCACAGTTAAACTAGGTTTAGTTAATCTGAAAACAGATTTGTGCCACCATTGCCAAGTTTGTGTACAAAATTTTTTGAAATAATCTCCCCTATCGTGAATAACAAGTGGAATTTTGTTCCCATAAAATTTTCATTCTGCTCGAAGGGTAAAAAGCTATCGTGAATCTCATGTGAAAAGTTTTTCACGCTATCAGTTCCAGTTAAAGTAAAAAAAGAAGAAAGATGAAATCAAATTAAAGATCAATGCATTTTTTGTTCCCCGCCCACTTTTACGCCCACTTTTTTCGATTAACCTAAAATTAGAAAACGGCTCCATCGATTTGACAAATTTTTTCTCAAATGTTCGTCTTAATCCATTTTAAGTTTTTATTGTAAGAAAAATTTATCACGCCTACATTTACGCCCACTTTTTCTATTTATTTCACCGATTTGGACGATTTTTTCTTTAAAACGATCGCCATGGTCCAACTTAGGTTTTTACGGAAAGAAAATATTGCTCCGCCCACTTTCACGCCCACTTTTTTCGATTTACCTAAAATCAGAAAACGGCTCCATCGATCATTAGTAATCAGCTACCGAGCGAAGCCGGGCCGGCCAGCTAGTTTAAAATAATTAAGCAAAATATTATTTTGTATTGGAGGTATAGTTTGATTAAAACGTTAGTTTTTTGCACTTTTTAAATTTTATGTAGTAAAATATTTTCCAAAAGTCTGCCACCACGTCTTTCGAAAGCTTCACAAATCAGCAGGCAATCGACCTGTTGTTTTGCATTTTGTCGACCAACATATCGGTTTCGGATCTAGCCCTTAATATTCGATTTATAGGAGAAACTACTTACAAACATGTTTTGTTCCCTAGCAAAAATAAAGTGAGAAAATCTATGGGAAACGTGAACCAATTACGAGGGAAAAAACTTTTCACGATTAGGGGAATTTTTTCCAGTGAACATTTTTCCACGTTATTATTCTCCTTTGAATTACCTTTTTTTCATCGGAGTTTTTCATGATCGCAAATATGTGAAAAGGGGAAAAATTAAGAGGGAAACATATTCACGATAGAGGTTAATAAATAAAAAAAAAAATCAAATTTCGTTGGAAAAATCCTAATTTCCGACTACTTTAAACTTAGTTCAAACTTAATCCACATCTCAAAAATCCGTCGTAAGTGTTCTAAAAAAGTACTTTCTTTCAAAAAAAGTTATTAATTTATGATTAATTATTATGTGGTCTCATCAGCTGTGCAAAGGCAAATTGTCTATTTAAACCAGGGGCATAATTCTGGCAGTCCTGATCGAGTACTTTGTCGATTCGAAAGCAATTTTATTTCTAATTCTTTCAGTCGGTACTGAACGAATCGAAATTATTTTTTCAGTATTGTGAAACTTAAATTAATATGCTTTACAACACTGAAAAAATAATTCTGATTCGTTCAGTATTGACTGAAATAATTAGACATAAAATTGCTTTTGAATTGAGAAAGTACTCGATCACGACTGCCAGAATCAGGCCCCAGAAGTGTCAACAATTGTTTATGTTTTCATATTGGCTTTCATTCACCCTTATTGTGTTTGGCGTATTTAAGATACGCCTACGACAGTTTGGTAATAGATTAAAGAAAAAAAGTTCACGTTCTCTTTAATCTATTACCAAACAGTCGTAGGCGTTTTTTAAATACGCCAAACACAATAAGGGTGATTAATTTTAATGTGCGTCTTTGTAAGCGTTTGACAGATTGGTAAAGTTGTACTAGGCGAATTGCTTGTTGTTTTTTTTATTGATGTAGCGATATCGTCACCTTTTATTCAATTGACCAGTGATCATAACTTTTTGTTAAAAAACATTTTTTATTTGGTGTACTAAAGTTTTTGCCGTCAGAAAAAAAGTCGTGTCGTATGTAGGAAAAAAATAAGTCATCTTAAATATACCAATGCTTAGGTATATTTAAACTTTAATCTTGATTGAAAGGCATTTAGATATTATAAGTCGGTTTCCAGGGTATGATGGCATTTATGGAAACAAAAAATCTTTTTTAGGCAGAAGAATTGAGATTGAGTATTATACTACTCGAAATAAAAGTATTAATAAGCACCTGTTTACATTGTGCGATTTCGGATGCTGCGATTTTTACTTTACGGACGGTAGGGGACAGTGGAAATAAAAAGGGGAACACAAGCGATTGACTCTTTGATTCGTTTTGTTTGCTCATTCGATCTCTCATTTGACGAAAAATTTATTTAAGGTCGGTCGCAAAATGTATTAACAATTGTTGTAGTACTGAGGTCACAGTACTACAACAATGAAACAATAAAAAAAACAACAGGCATTTTGTTGCTAGAATTGAGACGGCAAGTGTTAAAATGCCTTATAAAAAAAGTAAATAAACAAACAAAAAATGACGACAAACGTCACACACGAAGGAAATCACTGCAAACAGCTGCGCTTGTGAGGTCACTTTATTAGTACATTCTGGTCGTTCGAACAGAAAAAGTCTCTGCGATGAAAGTTGCATAAAGCAGCCCATACACGATTCAATTCAGTTGTCGGTTGTTCTCCAAATCAAAGCGTGTATGGCTTTGTCAATTGATTAGTTTGACGGTTGTCGAGTTGGTTGCAGATATATCAAAAGATTTTGATTTTTTCAAGTTGACTACTAAGAGCCACTTTTTGGATTAGAGATTAGCGATTAAATTAACTTTTTTTTGCTAGTTTAAGCGGCCAACGGTGGTGGTTTAAACCTTAACTTAAACTACCAACATACACATGTTTAACATAAAGAACTTTTGCAAAAATATAAACAAAAATACATTTTAAAACATTGCTTAGCACTTTCATATAATTTTTCCATTCTATATTTTTTCTATAATATATTTTTTCTTTAAACACAAAAAATTTCCTTGTTAAACAATATTAAATTCGCGCATTTTCTTCTTCTTCTTTGAAAACATCCATATTGCTTGATAAAAAGTTGACATTTGCAAAATAATTTTGAAAAAATTCAATTGATACAAGATTAACTTAATTCTCAGATTAGCTAATTATAGAATTAAATAAACTGTAATCTCAAACCCAAAAAGTGGCTCTAAGTCTTTCAATTCGATTGTACTGTGTGTGCTCAAGTCTCTTGATCAGCTGTCAAAATAATTTTTGTAGTTAAGTACAAGGCGAATTCAACAAGGTAAACTCTTTAGAACATCTGTTCGTCAGCTGTAAAATCAAAAAAATTGTGAAATTTTTTTTTCTATTATATTACACAGTTATATTAAATGTTATAATTTAAGAGCTTTTAAATAGTTCTTTCTGAATATGAACATTTTATTTAAAAATTCTTAATCCATTAAGGAGCGGCGATGAGTTTGACACAATACAAGAGTTTATGGGTAGTAAGCATATCAATTGCTATGCGGAGAAGCTTTATTTAGCGAAGTCGATGTTTGTTATACCATAGATGAGAAAATCCTTGCGCCCGACTGAAGGCCGGCTATGCGGAGAAGGTTTATTTAGCGAAGCTGGGGTTTATTTGATTAAATTTATGTTTCCTAGTGCACTTCTGTAAAGAGCTAAAGAGTTAAAAACTTTTGGATACATTTTATATTTTCAGAAAGATCTGTTTAAAAGCTTTCAGAAGACACCAATATTGGCCACATACATACGTTCACAAATGTAGTGGAAAATCGCAAATTCATATGAAAACTTCAGAATTCCAGTAATCGGAAGCTATGCGTTTCCTATAATTTTGCCATTTAATTTTTTCTTTTTGCGTTGGTAAACTAGACGTTTTTCCTATTTTTATGTATGTATATGCTGGAGCAATTCTTAGCCTATTTAGCCATGTCCGTCTGTTCAAAACACAAAGACAAGAACAATATTGGTGTACAATTCTTTCCACTTCTCCTAAGCATTTCGGAATTGAACTCTACCACAATCGGTTTAGTAGGAAACGAGTCAAATAACCAAATGTGACAAAACCGTGCCTTTAAAATTTATATTTCTCATTAAATCTTCTAAAACATAGAATCCATTAAATTTTGTTAAGATTGGTTCATAAACAAACAACTTTAAATATAAAAAAATTAATAACATTTTTTATTGTTTACTTTTTACTCACACTTTTCGTAAACAACTATTTTGACAAATCGGATTTGTTACACTAAAAAAATGCCTGTTATTTTTGTTTGAGTTGTAATTGTTGTAGCAACGAGTTTACCTTGTTGAATTCGCCTTGGTTTAGTATTTTAAAAATTGTCTTTTATTTCATTAAATTTTAAAATAAATTTAAAATCTTTCAATTCAGTTGATGAAGTTGTCAACTGAGTTGAAAGACTCAGTTAACAACTGAATTGAACCGTGTATGGGGCGCATAATGTAGACGACCCAAAAGTAATTTTAAGGAGATCCGACAAAAGTTGCAGCCACAAAAATCGTATAATGTAAATAGACACCAAACAGCGATACCCGATATTTTTAATAAAAATGTAGGTACTATTTTTTTTTATAAATAACTGTCCAATTATTAATTAAAAACACTGAAGACTTGTTCGTACTGCCATTAAAAACTTCTTTACGCCCCACAACCAGTATTTAAAAGTTAATAACAAAACACAGTTGGAAAAAAAGCTTTTATTGTAACATGTTAAAAAAAAAAACCTAAAATAAACGTTTTTATTTTTAGGTAATTGTCTAAAAATAACTTGAAAGACATTAACATTAAACAAAAAATACGCAAGCGCGGCGAACATTTGTCATTTTAAATTATGTATAAAATTGTATTTAACCAACTTTTAAGATGACAAGAATATTTTAAAAACAAAGTATTTTAATGAAGCTAATAAAGGCATTTGATTCAAACCTTAAAAAAAAAAACAAATTACGGTAGAAAATTTGTGTAAATTTACAAAAATGGAATTAATTTCCTTTGCCTTATAAAAAACTCATTTCCTCTTATTAAACAGATTAAAAATTAATTTTAAACAATATTCTTCGGAATTTAAATTCATTAATCTAACAACTTTTACTTTTTGCTATAAATATTTTATTTTTACGCTTAAATAGCTTAAGATTTATAAGAAAATAATTTATCACAGTTTTTTTTTTATAAATATTTTATTTTAAACGATTTTTATATTTTTTAAATGATGTCATTTTGAGATTTAGAAAAAAGACCAAAAGTCTGCTATAAAATTTTTTTTTTTACCAAAAACAAGATTTTTTTAAAAAAAAGTAAGATTTTATGACTCAATTTTATTGAATCATTCAGTAAAAAATATATTTTTTCAGAAGTTATTGTGAAATAATCTAACCAAAAAGTAAAAGTACTGTTATGTCCCCCCTTTTCAATGTATGTATGTATGTATATGGTTTTTTAAAAAAGTATATCTCCGAAAAACAGTACATAGTTAATAATTATGACTTCTTTTTGAACAATTTCCTAAATGTACAATATACTAATTAAACTATTTTCCTATTTCAAAAACACTTCTTATTTTCTGTACAAATATAATTGGGGGATTCACAAGGTGTCATAAAGTCATATGTCTTAAAATAATAACATGAAAAATACGACAGTTGTGAACAACCCCTCATAATTTAATGTGCTATTTTGAATTTAAATCGGCTGATTGAAAACAAATATAAAAAAATAAATATTTACCTAAAATCAAAATATTTTTTAATTCTTATCCATGTATTAATAAATTGAATTAGATCTTTTCTGACTATTTTCCATTTTTCAGACGCAAACCACAAACAAAATTTTTTTTGTTTGCTTACCAAATATCGAGTCCTAAGCGGATCTAATTTGACGCCGCAACTGTTTTGTTGCAAAAATTGCTAGCCGCAGGTTAAATTCGGATTTTAGCCGGATAAAACTATAACATCAACGGCGACGGCTACAAAATTATAGCCGCTCGGCTCAGCCGCTCAGCGCAGGTCTTTTCTGATTAATTACGACAGCACAATAAACATAGCAAGCAAAGTTTTATTAATTTCAGACACTTTTTGTTAACAAAGCAACAACAATATTTTTAAACCATTGTAAAATGTTAGAACATTATGACAATACAACAAGATAGCACACCTTGTGAATACCCCAAATGTTTCCTCCAGTCTATTTAGTAAATTATTTTTTCTTGTTAGGAAGATGGGAAAGTCAAAATGTAAGTTTTTTGGTCTAAAATTAAACACTTTATTTCACCTCGGGACCAGAGGCTTTGAAAATAATACACATACATACAGTTGGGGGATTCACAAGGTGTCATAAAGTCATATGTCTTAAAATTATAACATGAAAATTTCAAAAAACGATGAAGTCGTAAGGGATGTCAAACTCTTATGAGACATTGAATTCACACTATCACACTTTCTCATATTACTTGAGTTTATGACATGTTATAATACAAAGTACATATAATAGTGAAACTAGCCTATAACGATTTTGACCTTTCGTTCTTAATCAGATCTCCCCCGAACCTGAACCGTTTTGTAAGTGTATAAAAAGACTGCTTCTAGACACCTCAACTATAGTGCTGGCAAAGTATTAAGTTTTGAGAACCAAGTATCGAGTACTTGCAATTATTTTTGGATAATCGATGCTCAAAAGTAGTTACTTTGAACTTTCAGGGTTGTATATTTTTTGAAAAAATTTAAATTGAAAATTAAACCGATTTCTTTCAAAATACAACCCTGTTTGAAAATACATCTGCAAAATTTAACCAACAACCAAAAAGAAAATAACAATTAAAAACGAAGCTAAAGGAAAAATTTAATAGAATTGAACTATTTGTTTTTATCTTTATAAAAACAGACAACAGCATTAAAATTGGTTTTAGGCGTACCAAACTGTTTTCCGGGAGTAGGGTTTATATGGGGCCTAGGGTAAATTATGGAACGATCTTTACGAAATTTTACAGTGCAATTTCTAGTCCTATAAAACTGTGACGAGCCAAATTTTGTTATGATAGCATTATTATTTATGGTTTTAGGCGTACTAAACTGTTTTCCTGGAGTAGGGTTTATATGGGGCCTAAGGTAAATTATGGACCGATCTACGCAAAACTTCACAGTGGCATTTCTAGTCCTATAGAACTGTGACGTACCTAGGGTAAATTATGGACCGATCTATGAAACCTTGAAGAGCCAAATTTTGTTATGATAGCAATATTAATTATGGTTTTAGGCGTACTTTACTGTTTTCCGGGAGAAGGGCTTATATGGGGCCTAGGGTAAATTAAAGACGGATTTTCACGAAATTCAACAGCGTGATTTCCAGACGAATAAAACAAATTTTTGCAAAATCTTATATTATTCTGTGCATTGTTCCACTATTTATGTTAGTTTTAGTAACAAAATTATCAATTTTTTTTTTGGTGGTTCCACATTTTGATTCATAGCTCTGGTCCTATTGAACCGATTTTGCTGGAGTTCAATTCCCAAACTGCTTGTTCATTTCTTTTGAGTTGTTCGAAAGTGAGCGTGTTTTCAACAGACGGACAGACAGACGGACATGGCTTAATCGACTTAGAATCACTCAAGGACCCAGAATATATACACTTTATGGGGTCTGAGATGAATAATAAAAAAGTTTCACACAGAATGACAAACTTAGTATACCCTCTTCACAACTAATTGTGGTGGAGGGTATAAAAAAGAAAACAAAAATATTCAGTAGTATTGCGTACCCAAATGAAATTTATTAAGTTTTATTGAGTTAAAAAAAGAAGTAGAATTTGCCAACACTACTCGACTATAGACATTTAGGAGGACGATTTTGTCACTACTGACGCCTGTAATTTAAGGGTGTTAAAGTCGAAATGTGTAGTCTGTGGAACTCTTCAAATCCAATTAAAAATGTTTCTTATTTTCAGATAGTTTTTTAAAAAATCATTGCTAGAATTTAAAAATTTTAATAGTTATAAATTTTTGTAAAAATTTCAAATTATATTTTAATTACACACCTTACGCAATTGTAACCAAATAATCGGGGTTTGTGTTTTTTTTTAAACATTTGATTTTATGGAGGTCATTAAGAATTGTTGTTTTCAATTAATGTTAATTTATGTTTTTTCTTTTTTAGATTAATTTGTAACAACCAAAAATGGATGGACAGGTAATTATTTAGACAAATTAATTATTAATTAAATTTGAATTTAAATATGATTTTTTATTTATGTTTCTGTGTCTGTTTAAATTAAAAAACTTAAAGTTAAGACCTTTAAAAAGAAAAAAATTTTATATCTACATAAAATTGAGAAAAAACCCTAAAGCTTTGATTTCCTAACAAATTAAAGTTGCCGGATTTAAAACAGACTGGCAATTAATTATCTTAAATGTGATTTCATTTAAGTGATGCCACTTTCTTAATAGTAAGTTTTGAATTAGAGTTATAAAAGAGTAAATAAAGCCGAGTTTTATCTCAATTTATGCCTGTAAGGCTGTTTTAACGTACAGTATATAATAATGCATGGGCGTTTGTGGTCCTGCTTTAGAAACATGATATCCTCAATAACACAGGCACACAAATTTTTGAAGATCAGAAAATATTTTTTTAAGGCGCGCTGGATCCGAATTTGTATTTCAAACAAAGTGTTAACGAAGTGAAAACAATTTTTTTTCTATTTTTATACCCACACCACAATAGTGGAGGGGGTATTATGCATTTGTGCTGATGTGTGTAACGCCGTAAAATATTGGTCCTAGACCCACCTTAAAGTATACCGATCGACTCAGAATCACTTTCTGAGTCGAACTAACGATGTCCGTCCGGCTGGCAGGCTGGCTGGCTGGTTGGATGTCCAAAGTACAGATCGCAATTTTGGGAATAAATTGATAAAATTTGGGACATAGGTTCTTATTGACACAAGGACCAAGCCTATTGAAAATGGGCCAAATTGTAGGATCACGAGGGAAGATAGGGGGAAATTTCTTCCTCTCAGAAACTATCAAACCGATTTTAATGAAATTTAAAACTTACATAGAACCATATCTTCATGGACACAAAAGGGATGTATTTTTTAAAAAATAGGACCACGAGGGGAGATAGGGTCAATTTCTGCCTCTCAAACCGATTTTAACGAAATTCAAAACATAGAGAGATCCATATCTATATGGACACATAAGCTATACAGTTTTTCAAAAATAGGACCACAAGGGGAGGTAGGGGGCAATTTCTGCCCCTCACAAACTTTTAACCCGATTTTAATGAGTTTTATAAACATAGATAAATCCATATTTATATGGAAATATAAGCATGATGTGTTTTTTAATACTGTGGTGAAGGGTATCATATGGTCGGGCTTGACCGACTATACTTTCTTACTTGTTTTTTTAATAATAAATCTCTGAAATGTTGCTCAATCTAAAATTGTTTAAATGTTGTTATAAAGTTACACTGCTCCTTATGAACGCCGTTTAAATCTTCTAAATGGGTGCAAAAATAACTAAGTTTAAAATGGTTTAGTCAACAATGTCACAACAAATCTGTTTTTATCGATAATTTTCTATTTTGGGGATGCAATCGAATTTCCTAAAATGGCAAAATTATCTACTTCAGTATGAAAACCACCTACACAAGGTCTTTCTTAACGTATATTAAATTTTTTCGACTTTGTCACATAGTGTTATATTTAAATACGACTATTTACATAATTGCTAAAATATTTGATATAACAGAATAAGAAAAGTGAATCTTTTTTCGTTTAATTAATTTTTTATTTACGGCAAATTGTCTGCGCCCCATGGTATATACGTAATGACATTATCCATAGAGATCTTAACATCGCTACCATCAAGGAAGAAATTAAAAAGTATTCAGTCAAATACATAGATAAACTAATGGTCCATCCCAACTACCTCGCTCTCGATCTAATAAAGTTTTTTAGATAACGGTACTTTTGTGTTTTTCGGTGTATGGTCCCACTCAAACCCTTGTGGAGCCCAACCAAAACGTCCGATCGAAATAAATTGCACATCTTGGAAAGGTAATTGAATGCCTTTTCTGTCGATATGGCCTTGCGATTTATTGATTGTCATTGCAAATGCCAATCGAACGGGGAACTGAATCCGCTTGAATTGGAATGGAAGTTCAGTCGGAATAATGGGAATTCGTGGGATAAGGACTTCTTCTCCTTTGAATTTGCCCTTGATGATTGTCGCCTGAATCACATTGTTCATTAGCTTTTTAACGGACAACCGCGTACCGTTGCACAATTTTGGAGGATTGAGATTCCGCAACATGATTATGATCGATACTACCTTCAGCTGTAAATTATGCGGCGGAGTTCCTGGTTCATCCAGCGAGTTCAAAAATTCCGTCGGGTAGCAGGTCGGTTCATTTTCGTCGGTCACGCAGTCAACAGATTAGTACGTATGCAGTTGTCCTGCGATTTGACTTTGAATAATTAAGTTTTAGCTATCTACGTCCTTATTCTTCGCTGCTAGTATCGCCCGTTCACAAATCCAATCGAGATTTTTGTAATTTTGTGCAATGCCAGGGAACACTTTGCTGATGAGTTCCTCCTTGGACGATGTGAATTCACAAAAATTTTCAGGGAATGATATCAATCCATTCGAAACATCAACAGGAATTTGGCCGTTGCCAAGCTCCAGCAGTTGTCTCGAGAATTCAGCCGCCGATGGGTCGTTCTGCAACGCGACTCTCATGTTTGTGGTCAATTGCAACTTCTGGATATGCCTCCACAAAGACGACGATTTCAGGCACGCGTTAAGTTCATCCGCAGCAGAAGATTTGGGGATGACGGGAAGTGTTTGACGAAAATCTCCGGAGAGCAATATCAAAGCCCCACCAAATCGTCTTAAGTATTAAAAATTCTATATTTTTTGGTTTTGTATGATTTTATACTTAATATTGTTAATTCTAACACCTAATAACCAAACAAACAAAATATTTATTGTTGTAGTTGTTTCTTTTGCCAGAGCGATGAATTTATGAATGTTATATTTGTCAAGCTAATAGGGCCTAAATTTCTTAAATGTAAATAAAATTCAACTTTTAATTATTTATTTATATTTATATATTTGTTTTTATATACATATACATATATATTTATTGGCCATTGCGTACCTATTTCCTATATTTATTTAAAATGAAAACATTTACCACGATTAATTACTTGTATTTGCTGTGAATGAATTAAATTATAAACAAAATATATGTACATATGTAATTTTACGTCAAACATAAAAAAGCTCACTATAGTTAATGTGAATTCCAGCTAAACGTTTGCCTACGTCTGCTACAAATATGTCTATTTGCAATATTCAACATTGTGCATTGTTAAATACAGTCCACACACTATGGTATTCAATTTCAATTTAAGTATTTGATTTTATATTAATTTCTCGATCTAATAAACAGCTATAAAATATCGGAATATCTGCTATGTTTGTGTATTTACTTTAACTGTCAAATCGTTTCAAAGATAAATCAATAAATAGTACGTGGAATAAAATATTGTCATAGTGACATACATACATAGTTATGTACATATATAAATATTTTTAATATGGGTTGTAATGGTTGACAATTGATAGTTACCAATAAAAAAGATACCTACACAAGTGGGAATGTATGTATATTTATAAATTTGAATATCATACATATTAAATCTATATACGAGGTCAGGTCAATAAGTTAAAAAATTTATTCGCTTAACTAATAAAATAAAGTGAAGACCTGCCATAACCTCTTAACCCCACAGTACAAAACACACTAATGATTTTCACGGTACTAGATAGTTCTATTTAGATGTCGGCGAAACCTATAACTCCCTAGAATGCAACACCAAGAGGTCTCACCAATAACCAGTCCAGAGCCTTTCACCCTGCCATTTACTCATTCTTATGCCACATATGGGTAATTCCAAAGTGTTGAACGTCACAGTCGTACGCATTAAAAATGCAATAACATTTTAAACAAAAAATATTTTTACGTTTTCTTAACCCTTAAATTAAAGCACTAAGAAAGCACTAAAGTTTACGGAGGGCGCGATTCTAGGTCAAAGATAATGGCAAAAGAATAGCGGTTCGAACGTGAAAAAAAACAGAAGTATAAAAATGGCCATGTATAAAAAGGCGAAATTCAGCGAAACCTGGCACAATTTTTTAGTCAAACTACATTCAGAATTTTACGTAGCAATGTAACATTAAAATGTCTTGGTTTTATTTCAAAATCTTCTGTATTTTCTTTTTTTTAAGCCAAAATCTGGGTCGATACGTGACATTTCGAACGTGAAATTTTTTCCGTAATAATTCAACTGAATAATGATTAAAACAAAATAAAAATTTACTGTTAATCCGAATAACATATTTCTCTTTGAACTCTTCCTTAGATTACAGACCATGTAAGAAAATTTTTTTGGAATAATTTTTATCAAATATCACCTCTTTTAAGAAAGATAAATATTAAAGAAAACATTCAAAAAAAACATTCTCACATACATATAAGAAATTACGTTTGCACAACTTTGCAGTCTGATTATTCATATAAGTGAACAAATTTTTTGAGTAAATTTATAAAATTAGTAAAATCTAAATATTTCTCTATAACAATATCGTAAAATAATCAGCTTTTAATAACTTTTAAATTTTCGGTCACGGTGCACCTTTTGACGGAAATGCCCATATTAAAAATTCTGTTTATCCAATACAGTGTAATGTTTCGGGAACCTTCCTTAAGCGGACACCCCCTTCCGACGGACACTGTTGCCTGGGTCCGACAGCGTTTCATTAAGTTCTTTTAAGTCAATATTCCCCTTGTACGAACAAATTTCAATGGTCTTTTCAGTGTACGGTCATGAGGGATTTTACTGTATACATATATAACAAATCCCCCGGGGTGCAGGGATTATAGTCAGGTGCAGCCAATAACTGTGATTCGGCAAAAATTCAATATTAACAGATTTCAAGTGATCTTTTGAACGCGGCCGACCAGAGCTTCCATCTGGTACCTGAAAATCCCACTAAAGGGCTGATTTTTCCCCATTTGGGGTAAACGGTTTGTAAGCACATTGTTTGTCAACCAGTGCATAAGATCTACAATGAAGAAGGCCTATGCGGCACGTATCCATATTAATCTCTTCCAAATCTGCAATTATTAGAGATCCCCCAATTTTATGTCCCAGAGAAGTGTGTGCCCTTAAGAGTGCAACAACAATCGGTGTTTCTTAAAGTCACATACACTCCGGGAGTAAGAAGTCACGGACTTTTTCAACCGACCTCGTTTTTTCAGCTATAGGTTTATATTTATGACTTATTATATAATAATATGTATGTGTTTTTTTATTTTCGCTTTGAAGTTGAGCAACATAACAAGTATGTTTTTCTTCTCTTTACTAGATAGACTTTAATACGCCTCTGTATTTTGTTAACTGATACTGGTATGTATTTTGTTAAGGTTGTTTATAAAATTTTTTTAATGACCAGCAGGTCTTAAAACTGCATATTTTTAAAAGCCGGAAATATAAACTAAAAGAGAAATAGTAAATTCTTAATATAATTCGGAAATTAAAACCACCATAAAGTTATGTTGATTTCAACTAGATATTTACAGCCATTTGTAAATTGTAAAAATTTCTCCAGTTTTTTTTTTTTTAAATAAAAAAGAAAATTTCTAAAAAAACAAACCCATATAAATAACCATAAACTTTTTTTATTAATTTGGAGGTGACGATTTGTTAAGTTTTTTCTCTCTTTTATTGAAATTTGTTATTTATTTGACAAACAATTTGCGATATTTATGCCAATTGTTGTCTTTATTTGTTCCACAATGACATTGTAATAAAGAAAAAAACAAAAATTAATTTTAATAAATTTACGTTTTGCAATGTGTTTATTGGTCATTAAATGCAATGCCATATACTATTATTCCTTTTGTTTAGAATTTTAGAAGAGGTGTTCATCGACTATAACAATTAGGAAAATGTTCCAAAAACAGTCTATACAAAATAAGATTTATTAATTAATTTTTTGCTTGTTGGAGAAAAATATAAAACTGATAAATTTTTATTTAACTTTTTTACTGGCGCAAGTGATTACTCTTAATATTAACTGAGGCCTGTGCAAATTTTATTCATTATTATTATTGACGTGTGCTGTCAATAAAACATTTCACTATCGTCTTTATTGTTGACAAATCTATTAAAAAGTAAAAACACTGAAATAATGACAATCCAATACTCGATTTTAAAACGAACGTTTTAAAGAGGTGTGATGAATTTCGAGGGATTTTAAAATCCATTTCTGAATTATTGGCTTAAATTTTCGTTCAGAATACACTTTAGTTAGCGTATATAATATAAATTTCAAAAGAATAAAGACTAAAAATAAAAGGAAAATGTGTTTAAAATCAATTTTAAAAGGTACTGAAAACGATATTTTCGGTTTCAAATCGATTCGTTTTTAAATTCGATTTCTAACACATACCTGTAGTGCGATTCACTAACTTTTATAACGACAATCGAATCGTTTAAATAAGTATAACGAAAATTTATCGAATATGCTATTCTGAAGAATAGACGACAACCGGATTTGAACTTCGCTTTGCATAAGGACCCAGAATATATATACTTTATAGGGTGTAGGACCTTCGGTGAAGGGTATAAAAAACAATCTTAATTATAAAAATGAGTAATTTTTGGGATTTCAGTATTTTGGTCATAACTCTGCTATTTCTTAACCGATTTGACAGATTTATATACCGACGTGTTAAAGAAGAAATTTGCCAGTTATTTTGGCTATAAAACGTGGACTCGGGAAGAAATATGGTTCCTGAAAATGGGTATTTTTCAAAAAAAAATTAATATTTTGGTCATAACTTTTTCGTATCTGAACCGATTTTCCCGAGTTTTTCAGAAAATATTTTCTATTAAAAATTTCCGATCTTCTGATATATAAGGCGTAACCATAGGTCATATTACAGTCAAAAAATGCAGGTTTTTATACAATTTTTAATACTTTTTGTATGAGAGGTACCACGCCTACTTCTCCAATCCCGCCCACATTTTGTAGGATGGTGTATATTTATAACCTAAATGTTTGAACCTAATTTTAAAGCTCTTGCCGTTCTCCAGATATACAGAAAAAAGTAATACAAATACAACAACCACAAGGGATTTTTTGGAAAAATTAGAGGCAGGTGTGGTTTTTTGGTCATATCTCAGCCATTGTTGGACCGATCTGGCTGAATTTCAATAGCAAGAAATGGTGGACTATATGTGACATAAATGTAAAACAACGTTGCCGTTATCATGTCTGGAGTCTCCGGAAAACACATATCAAACGTAAGACGGACAGACGGACGGACGGATGTATGGACGGACGGACAGACGGATATCGTTAAATCAACTTCTCTCCTCATAAGGACCCAGAATATATATACTTTATAGGGTCTAAGATCAATATTGTAGAAACTACAAACGGAATGACAAACTTATATACCCTTATATAAACCCTTTTCCACCTGTGGTGAAGGGTATAAAAAGTAATTCACCTATTAATCAGTTAATAGCACAGTCATCTATGCTATAATTTGCTTTTGAAATACATATTTGTATTTTTTCCACAAATTGCGGTTACTCGCTAAACGATTACTTAATTTTATTTATCATGGGTACTAGGGTGGGTCACTGATGTATGAGAAAATATAAAAGTTCTCGAATCATATTCTAAAAGCTATATTTTTTTATCTTATGTTAAAAAAAAATAAAAATTGCAAAAAAGTCACATCTTGAGCCCGCGCAGGAGCTCCTTAGAATTAAGAATACATATTCGAAAAAAGAAAATTTTTTAAATTTTACAGCCAGTCCCACGATGTCACACGTTAACGTTCGCATAGAAAATAACATTTAAAACAAAAACAAATTTTAGAAATTGTTTTTGTTTTAAATGTAATTTTCTATGCGAACGTTAACGTGTGACATCGTGGGATTGGCTGTTAATATTTTATTTACTATCAATTAAAACTGAAAACATTTTCAATTAAACTTAAAAAAAAAAAACATAAAACTTTGGTTCTTATAAATACAACATAAAACAATAAACTCATTTTTTAAGCACAAAATCTTGTTTACTGTCAAATATGGGTGGGAATCTCTCGTCTTGATTCAAGTTACGTCTATATTATTTATACCTTCTCTTGATTTTTTATCGCATAGAGTCATGGATGCTTTTGACACTATTTTTACGAACTTAAAAGTCGTTAAATACAGTAATATGTTTCTCTGCAATACACTGATTCTATTTTTGTTTTATTAAAAATTTAACAAAATTGGATGTCAAACCGCGGACTCTTACACTAAAAGTACAACATATTTACGCTATTAGAAGCTAATAAAAAAAAAAAAAACAATTTTTTTGACCCACTTTAATGGGTTCCTTTTAAAATGGAAGGGCTTTAGAGAGTTGTATCAAACACTGAGCTTATTTTCGTTATTTAGGCCCTAATCATGTAAAACACAACGCAACGCCAAAGCATTACATTGAAAGCAAAAACATAGTCATAAATATTTTGTAATTTTGTTGTTGCTTAATTTTTTTTAAAGGCGATATCGCTCTTCTCGCTTGGAAGTCTTTCCCTCCCCTGTTCATGTTTTGGGCATGTAAAAATTATCGTCTAATTCGTAACCACAGCAGTATTAATGAGGAGGGCTGTATCTAATAGGGCTGGTCTAATCTCACGGTATTCTCAAAACACTGCGTGCACCAACGAATTAAAATTACCTAGGTGGCAATTTGTATACATAAGTGTCGGGACCATGCCGAAGCTACATTACCTTTGCCAATATGTATAAAAAACTCTGGCATTTCACTAACGCGATTTGGATACAAACTACATTTACCATGTAGACCACTGTTGGAATCTGACAATTCTTAAATTGTACCGTCCCAATGGCAAAATTGTACCAAATTACCATAAATTGTACCAAAATTTCGCTATAAAATAAAAAGCATACATAGTAATTTATAATTCACTTTATTATTCAATAAAAACAAAAATAAAACAAGTAAAAAGGTATAGTTGGTCAAGTCCAACCATTTGATATATAAAGATAAATTTTCGAGAGTGTACCTTTTTTGGCACCAATAAGCACTCATGGACCCGCCAGAACAAAATTATGTAATTCATATAAAAGTTCTTTGTGCCGAATTTTTATATATATTTAGATATCTGGGAGGCTTCTCTCTTTTGCGACGCGAAAGCAATTTTGATGCGAAAGCTAAATGCCAACTTGGTACTCTCTATCACTTTCGCAACATTTTTTGAAAATACTGGCAATAAAAATGAAAGATGGCACAGATTGACAGTAATGAAATGCTAAAAAAAAACTGAAAATATTTGAAATTAAATAAATAGTGATGATTTGCGAAAAAAAAAAAGTTAATAGATGTGAAAGACAAATGCGCAAACGCATTAAAGAGCACCAAACGCTACCATTTTTTTTCGCATCGCAATAGAGAGTAGCCCCCCTGTGCTTATTTGGGAATATTTTTAATTTTAGACCTACCAGCACCATATTTAGCATGAGCCAATTTGTATTTCAATTTATAAGGAAGTTATGGCATCAAAAGCCTTTTCCGAGACAACTTTCGTTTGTATTTTATAAAAATTTTTTATATTGAATTTGAAAACATTTCGCACGAAATACTGAACAGAGTACCAGACTTATGGAATTGAGAAAACTTCGTGGGTTTTTTCTTAAATTGTACCAAAAATTGATGAATTGTACCAGTGTACCAATAAAGTTTCGACTGTACCACAAATCCCATCAGTGATGTAGACCAGCGGTCATCACAAAGAGAGACAGTTAAAAATGTGTATGTAGTGGTGAGTGCAAACCCTGCAAATAATAGGACCAGTCCAAACACGCGTGTAAAGAGTAGTCCACAAGGGACCAGGACTAGTCCAAAACTAACCCAAACGTATGGAAAAAACCTGGTCTATTTAACATTACGATGTCCTAGGAGAGGACCATATAACCCACCTTTGGACCACTAAGGAGTAGTTTTAAAACAACTCCATGGTATACTCAAGAGGATTAGTTTTGAAGTCGTTTAAAAACGAAAGTATGTCGTTAAAAAACGAAGACATGTCGTCTCACTACAAACACTTTTTAACAATGACATGGTCCATGCTTGCATTACATCGGACTAGTCCATGGAGTAGTCCATTTTATCAAAATGGATTAGGTGGTCCAATTTTATTTGCAGGGAAGAGAGGAAAATAAATTTACTCGTTTGAGACATTAACTATGTGTTTTGTTCTTGTTTTTTTAAATTATGGCTTTTTACAATTGTTTCGTTAACCTTCGTGTTGTGTGTGTGTGTGAAATTCACGAAAAGTGCTCGGCCCCCGGGGGGCATAGCGTGATGATCGTTGATGTAGATTCATCAATAACCAGTCTAGGGTATATCTTTACCCCTGGGGTCTGTTTTCACGGAAACTAATATAGGTGGTAACAGCCTACAACAGATATAAATTTGTTATTCTTTAAAATCATGAATTACAAATTAGGTTTATAACCTATTGCACTATTTTTTTCCAAATTTAAAAACTTTGCCACCCTAATTTGTTTTTATACTCACATTTTCTTTAAAAAATAGTTTTCTATAGCTTCTTTTTTTTGCAAAGACATTAAACTAAAAACAAACCATAATAAAATAGCTGCCATTTAATATTAATAAAATCATGCAAAATTTTATTTAAATCGAAGCACGCACTATTTTTTTTATTATTACAACTGTTCGATATCATACACAGAAAAAATAATTTTTCCAATTCAAACAAAAAATTTGTAGAATCAAACAATTTTTTGTCTGAAATCGGTCCTATAAACAAATTTGCATATTCAAACAATTTATTTGCATTTTGTTTATTGAAAAAAACACTGATTTTTTCAAACAAATAGTTTAACTGAATCAAACAAAAAGTTTACTGAAATTCATATACTAAATTTCAAAAAAAAAAAAAAAAAAAAGTTTTTGCACAAGCAATGACGCGCATACAAGTAAGCACTGTATGAGAAGATGACGGCAGAGCAGAGCCGCCGGCTGGCTTTGAGACACATTGTTTTTGTTGGAATAATTTTTGAACGAAGTCTTATTTATACACACAACACAATGTTTTTCTTTATCACTCTCTGTTGCTGTATCCTTTCCTTTGCTAAAGAAGATATGTAACCAAAAACGGCAGCAGACCGACCCGATATGTTTTTCGTCATCATTCTATTTTTGTATTTGATGTATTTAACCAAACAGTTTTAAAAAATTGAATACGGGATTTTGTTTCTTGTAATGTTGTTTCTGCTATTGTTTTTCTTATAGTTGCACTTTTTTAAAGCGTCCAAAAATAGGCTGTGTGTGTTTTTTGTTGTTGTTCTTATATTTCGCATAAAGAAGTGTTGCTTACGATCAAATAAAAAAATGCAAAAAGACGACAACATTCAAGAGCGTTAAATATTTCATACAAAATTGTGAAAACTTGGACACCAATAACGCGTTTATTATATTTTTGAAGAGTTGTCCACATTTTTGTTGGTTAAATAAAAATCAAACAAAAATATTGTTTGAATCAGTAAAAAAAATTTATAGAAATTAAAAAAATTTTCAAACAAGCTTTTGTTTGAAAATAATTCGGCAATAATTTTTTCTGTGTACATATGAGTAAATTAAACGGGTATCATGAATTCCATGCAATTCCTATAAAACTGATAAATTATTCCGTAAGCGTTTACAAGTTCAAAAACTTTCAACACCAAAAATTTAAAAACAAGATAAAAAGTACTTGCACTTTCATTTCTTACTTTTAATTGTATTATTGTATAGTAGGGTTTAAAGAAGCTTATTTATTACCAGTAAGTTCCCCGGTAAAATATTTTGTTGGGACATCTGTATCTATATATGTATGTCGGAAAATTTTTCGAGAATTTTTGTTTTCTAAATCATGGTTTTAATTGGTTTTATTTTTCGAATATCATTTTGAACATTTTGGAGTTTATATATTGAAAATATTTGAAATTAAATAAATAGTGATGATTTGCGAAAAAAAAAAGTTAATAGATGTGAAAGACAAATGCGCAAACGCATTAAAGAGCACCAAACGCTACCATTTTTTTTCGCATCGCAATAGAGAGTAGCCCCCCTGTGCTTATTTGGGAATATTTTTAATTTTAGACCTACCAGCACCATATTTAGCATGAGCCAATTTGTATTTCAATTTATAAGGAAGTTATGGCATCAAAAGCCTTTTCCGAGACAACTTTCGTTTGTATTTTATAAAAATTTTTTATATTGAATTTGAAAACATTTCGCACGAAATACTGAACAGAGTACCAGACTTATGGAATTGAGAAAACTTCGTGGGTTTTTTCTTAAATTGTACCAAAAATTGATGAATTGTACCAGTGTACCAATAAAGTTTCGACTGTACCAAATTTGGTACAGTTGTACCACAAATCCCATCAGTGATGTAGACCAGCGGTCATCACAAAGAGAGACAGTTAAAAATGTGTATGTAGTGGTGAGTGCAAACCCTGCAAATAATAGGACCAGTCCAAACACGCGTGTAAAGAGTAGTCCACAAGGGACCAGGACTAGTCCAAAACTAACCCAAACGTATGGAAAAAACCTGGTCTATTTAACATTACGATGTCCTAGGAGAGGACCATATAACCCACCTTTGGACCACTAAGGAGTAGTTTTAAAACAACTCCATGGTATACTCAAGAGGATTAGTTTTGAAGTCGTTTAAAAACGAAAGTATGTCGTTAAAAAACGAAGACATGTCGTCTCACTACAAACACTTTTTAACAATGACATGGTCCATGCTTGCATTACATCGGACTAGTCCATGGAGTAGTCCATTTTATCAAAATGGATTAGGTGGTCCAATTTTATTTGCAGGGAAGAGAGGAAAATAAATTTACTCGTTTGAGACATTAACTATGTGTTTTGTTCTTGTTTTTTTAAATTATGGCTTTTTACAATTGTTTCGTTAACCTTCGTGTTGTGTGTGTGTGTGAAATTCACGAAAAGTGCTCGGCCCCCGGGGGGCATAGCGTGATGATCGTTGATGTAGATTCATCAATAACCAGTCTAGGGTATATCTTTACCCCTGGGGTCTGTTTTCACGGAAACTAATATAGGTGGTAACAGCCTACAACAGATATAAATTTGTTATTCTTTAAAATCATGAATTACAAATTAGGTTTATAACCTATTGCACTATTTTTTTCCAAATTTAAAAACTTTGCCACCCTAATTTGTTTTTATACTCACATTTTCTTTAAAAAATAGTTTTCTATAGCTTCTTTTTTTTGCAAAGACATTAAACTAAAAACAAACCATAATAAAATAGCTGCCATTTAATATTAATAAAATCATGCAAAATTTTATTTAAATCGAAGCACGCACTATTTTTTTTATTATTACAACTGTTCGATATCATACACAGAAAAAATAATTTTTCCAATTCAAACAAAAAATTTGTAGAATCAAACAATTTTTTGTCTGAAATCGGTCCTATAAACAAATTTGCATATTCAAACAATTTATTTGCATTTTGTTTATTGAAAAAAACACTGATTTTTTCAAACAAATAGTTTAACTGAATCAAACAAAAAGTTTACTGAAATTCATATACTAAATTTCAAAAAAAAAAAAAAAAAAAAGTTTTTGCACAAGCAATGACGCGCATACAAGTAAGCACTGTATGAGAAGATGACGGCAGAGCAGAGCCGCCGGCTGGCTTTGAGACACATTGTTTTTGTTGGAATAATTTTTGAACGAAGTCTTATTTATACACACAACACAATGTTTTTCTTTATCACTCTCTGTTGCTGTATCCTTTCCTTTGCTAAAGAAGATATGTAACCAAAAACGGCAGCAGACCGACCCGATATGTTTTTCGTCATCATTCTATTTTTGTATTTGATGTATTTAACCAAACAGTTTTAAAAAATTGAATACGGGATTTTGTTTCTTGTAATGTTGTTTCTGCTATTGTTTTTCTTATAGTTGCACTTTTTTAAAGCGTCCAAAAATAGGCTGTGTGTGTTTTTTGTTGTTGTTCTTATATTTCGCATAAAGAAGTGTTGCTTACGATCAAATAAAAAAATGCAAAAAGACGACAACATTCAAGAGCGTTAAATATTTCATACAAAATTGTGAAAACTTGGACACCAATAACGCGTTTATTATATTTTTGAAGAGTTGTCCACATTTTTGTTGGTTAAATAAAAATCAAACAAAAATATTGTTTGAATCAGTAAAAAAAATTTATAGAAATTAAAAAAATTTTCAAACAAGCTTTTGTTTGAAAATAATTCGGCAATAATTTTTTCTGTGTACATATGAGTAAATTAAACGGGTATCATGAATTCCATGCAATTCCTATAAAACTGATAAATTATTCCGTAAGCGTTTACAAGTTCAAAAACTTTCAACACCAAAAATTTAAAAACAAGATAAAAAGTACTTGCACTTTCATTTCTTACTTTTAATTGTATTATTGTATAGTAGGGTTTAAAGAAGCTTATTTATTACCAGTAAGTTCCCCGGTAAAATATTTTGTTGGGACATCTGTATCTATATATGTATGTCGGAAAATTTTTCGAGAATTTTTGTTTTCTAAATCATGGTTTTAATTGGTTTTATTTTTCGAATATCATTTTGAACATTTTGGAGTTTATATATTGGATATTTTGTTGCATAATTTTAGAAAGATTGGAATATTTTTTTTTTCGAAATATTGAAGAGATGCAAAAAGTCAGTATAGCAGGCATGGAAAATTTAATACTATTTTACTTCTTTGAGTACATTGTTAAGGCCTCCACAATTATATTGAAAATTATCAAACACACAACAAATATTAACTGTGTTTACAAATGCTAAGCTTTACAATTTATGTAGTGCTGTGAGGGTACAAGAAATCATTAAACTAGTTTCTTTAAAACCCTTTCAATTCAGTAACAAATTTATTCCTATACTCCTACAGCCGTATTCATAATGAAAATTTGGCATGAAGTTAGCACAAAGTTTATTTATAATACACTTACCAAACTCTGGCTAACGACTTGCTAAACTCTTGTTAACGAGATGCCAACTTGTAAAACAGCTGTTTAATGTTAAACAATTTGGTTGGTTTTATTTAAATTATTACTGTTTTATTTTATATTATTTTATTTTATTTTTATATCTTTTTTTATTTTAATTTAAAAACCTTTAAAATTGTTATTTGTGGAGAAAAAAAAACCAAAAAACTTTACAAAAAAATGACAAACCAGCGATGTTTAATGCAAACGAGTTGCATTTTTGAGTAATACAATGTGGCATCATACAAATTCAGAGTTGATTTATTAAAAGTTGGCAGATGGAGAAAATTTCGTTATGAATTAACTCTATGCCAACAAGCTGCTTAGCTTAATCGGCATTCTAGTTAGCAGCTCGTTGTTCGTAGTGTACAAAGTGTAGCTAACTTTTTATTATGAATACGGCTGCAAGTATTTGAAAATTATCTCGTGCAGAGAATTTGTGATGTTGACTTTTGTGATGCTTATGACCAATTACCGGTGGCATAAACATTGCAGTCACAATTACCATAGAAACCAAAACTCAATTGGTTGGTATTGTTATGTCGTTATGGTCAAATACTGTGTTGTTCATAAGGTTGATTCAAAAAGCGGTTTTTGTGGTTATGGTTATGTCAGGTCAAATTTGAGCTTTACTTATGTGGCGTATGCATACAAAGAATTGTTTTTGCAAAGAATTGTTGCTGCAATATTATAAGAGAAATTAACATACACAGAACAAAGAATGTGTATTTCTTGTTGCTACTCTCATAGCTGCGTGTATTTTTCATTACCTTGTTAATTTTTAAGAGTATTTTTTATACCTGAAATTTTACTATACACGCAAAGAAAAAGGATGGTTATGGTAAACAAAGTCTAAGAGCAACATATTATGATAAGATTCATGATTGTAGTAATATATAACGATTATCTTGAATCATATTATGACCAAATATATTCGTAATATTGCATCATAATATTTTTCTCTTAATCATATTATTATCATGTTAATCATAATAAGTTAAGAGGATACCATATTATTATCATGTTAATCATACACGCAAAGAAAAAACATGGTTGTGGTAAACAAATTCTAAGAGCAACATATTATGATAAGAATTATGATTGTAGTCACCATATTAAGATTATTATTGAATCATATTTTGACTAAATATACTCGTAATATGACATCATAATATTTTTCCCTTAATCATATTATTATTCTGTTAATCATACTAAGTTAAGAAGTAATCAAATTACTGTCATGTTAATCATAATAAGCTAAGAAATTAATCATATTATTGTCATGTTAATCATAATAAGCTAAGAAGTAATCATATTATCATCATGTTAATCATAATAAATTTAGATGCAATCATATTATGATACAGCACCTTTCATAGCTGTCATAAAAATACAAAATAAATTAAAATATTTTTGCATCGATTTTTTATTTTGTGGCTTTTTACAGTTTTTCTTAATGTTAATCAAATAGCGGAGTTCAATATAAGGCTTGCAAAAGAGCTAATGAAAAATCTGTGGTTTTCATGGGCAACCGCGTGTGTCCATTTTTTCGATTTTAAGATGTTGATGAAATATCGTAGCACTTTTATAAAATATAACGAAATCTCTGTGTGTGTTGTTGTTGGATTTTATAAAAAAACTTTGATATTTTGCATTTGCACTATTACATCACTAACACTGAATGAACTCCGCTAATATTTTAATTTTTTAATTTCTTTAAACTTATTTTTTTTTATGGAATTTTATCTTTTAATTGTTAAACCGCTCACAAATAAAAAAAACGACACAACTGCTTCAAAATTATTTTACAAATGGCGCTACCATAATATGATTAGAGTAAAAATAGTTTGATTGCATCTTTAACATGTATAGAAAATTATCATGTTATGGCTATTAAATATCATGATATGGTTGTGAGAAATATAATATGTTTAGAAAGTTATCATAATTAAGTTGTTAGAAAAATAATTATTTTTCGGTCAACAATACTCAAATTCATAATTGCGATAAACATTGATATGTTAACAGTAACTATAATATTGTTGATATTAAATAAAAATAACAATTATTTGTTTACGACAACAATATATTGTTACATTAAACATAGTGTTGTTGCCGTAACCATGCCCAACCATATTTTTTCTCTGCGTGTAATAAGTTAAAAATAATCATATCATGTCTGAAAGAATCATATTATGATTACTGTAATCATATTATAATCGTAGATTATCATAATATCGTTGTTATCATTTGTCGTAGGTCGCAACTATTTATAAATTATTTTAAAGAATTTTTTTTTACTTTTTGCATTAAAATAACATTAAACTTACATGCATGCAATGGTCAACATTTTATGCATTTTCGCAAAGAAAAAAAAAAAAATAAAAATGTTATTAGAATTGCTATTTTATTTAGACATTTTTTATTTATTAGAGTAAAGATATTTTGTTTGCTTCTTAATCATACTATGACTTAACGTATAAAAAGCATTGTCGGAATCAGAAATTTCGTGCAAATGCCTGACTTCATTCTTAGAGATTTCGTTCAGATTTCTGTCAGACATTGAATATTCTTACTGTCTGGCCGATTTCTGATCGACTTCGCATTGATATATCGGGGAGAATTTATGTACAGATATGTCCAATAGAATTCCGACGGGATTCATTCAGATTTGTCTAAAGAGACTTATTATTTTTTTAAAATAATGACAATTGTCATTCAGTTGGAAATAATTTTAATTTTATTTGTTCAAGATAAAAAGCATAAAAAAGGTACGTATGTACGTGTAAAACTTATAATTATGTACATATTTTGCAATAAAATTATTTCTTTCAACTATCAGTTCGAAAGCAAAAAAATCTCAGCTAACACATCAGAACTTCCCATGTCTTTTTCATTAGATTTCTGTTAGATATCTATCAGAACTGCTGACAAAAAACCAAAATTTCCCACGACATGTCTGTCAGAATTCGTGTCAACCACTCCATACGTTTTTGGGTCAGAAATCTGGCAGAATTCGTATACTATTCCGACATTTGAAAAAATGTTCAATGCTATTTGAATGTGTTAAAATTTTTAAATGGATTTCTCATGCCTCTAGAATATGGTCATTTAAATAAATAACAGAAGAGAAAGGAAAACATTGAACGGTACGTTGTTGATATAGTCAATCCCGGGGGCGGTCAAAAGCCAGGACTTTTATGAATTTCCGAAAATCGAAGTTGCCTTAATTTTTTTGCATCATTTTTATTTTAAATCCATTATAAACATATCACAATATAAAAAGTATAAAGAAGATTAAAATCATTTAAAATGTTTATTGAATACCAATTGAGAGCTCAATTAAAATTGATTATAACAAAATAACGTTTAGAGTTTCTTGGAATAGCGCAAAATGAGTACAAAATAAAAAAAAAATTGTCTTAAACCGTTTAATAACTTATTGATCTTCAAACATTTGACCTTAAGTTATATTATTTTTTCTTCTTAATACAACAACTAATCTAAAAAAACCATCTGACAAAATATAAAAAAAACACCTACAAATTGTAGCAACCATATTTTTTCATTATTTTTAGTTGATTATTATTTGGTTTTAATAGATCAAAAACAACAACAAATTATATTCAGTGTATGTTTTGTAATGTCGTGATGTTGAAAGATAATTAAGATGTTTTTGCTGTTGTTGTCAAATAGGCATACATTCATACATATGTTTCGTCTATTAACATAAAATTGAACTCAAATATTGATATTGCGTGTATTTTGAGACAGGCAAAGAATGTTTTTTTTTGGAAATGGAACAAATTTGTGTAAAAACCGTTGCTGCCAGAAACATATTTCAAAATTACAAAACATAAATTCCTACAATATTTGTTCAAATTTCAATTTAAAATACAAATTTTAATCAAAAAAATATCTAACTGCCTGACCCACGATGTCGACAAGAACATTTCTTTCTTATATTTATATTGAAAACAATAATAAACAAGTAAGAAAGTATAGTCGGTCAAGCCCGACCATATGATACCCTACACCACAGTATTTAAAAATACATCATGCTTATGTGTCCATGTAAATATGGATTTATCTATGTTTATAAACTTCATGAAAATCGGTTTGAAAGTTTGTGAGAGGCAGAAATTGCCCCCTGCCTCCCCTTGTGGTCCTAATTTTTAAAAACTGTATAGCTAATGTGTCCCTATAGATATGGATCTATCTATGTTTTAAATTTCATTAAAATCGGTTTGAGAGGCAGAAATTGCCCCTATCTCCCCTCGTGGTCCGATTTTTTTTTAAATTTATGCATTTTGTGTCCATATAGATATGGTTCTATCTATGTTTTAAATTTTATTAAAATCGGTTTGATAGTTTCTGAGAGGAAGAAATTTCCCCCTATCTTCCCTAGTGGCCCTACGATTCAATAGGCTTGGCCTTGTGTCAATAAGAACCTATGACCCAAATTTCATCAAATTATCTCCAAAATTGCGACCTGTACTTTGCGCACAAGGTTACATGGACAGCCAGCCAGCCAGCCGGACGGAAATCGTTAGTTCGACTCTGAAAGTGATTCTGAGTAGATCGGTATACTTTAAGGTGGGTCTAGGACCACTATTTTAAGGCGTTACACACACCAGCACAAATGCATAATACCCTCTCCAAAATTGTGGTGTGGGTATAAAAAACAAAAATTAGTTTTTGTTTTGAATGTAAATATGCGAAAGAAATTTTCGTTTCAATATTGTGGGCTTGGCTGTAATTTTTTAAACATTTTTTGAAAAAATCAAAATATTCAGCTTTAAAACGGTTGTCGTTGTCGTCAACTACTGTGTCGTTTTTGTAATATGGGCACTTCCAAGATTGTAAACGGGACATTCGCACACGTTCATATTGACAAAACTGTAAAAAACAACCTGATTTTCATTTTTTAAATTAGCTCTTTAATTTCCGCAAATGAAATTTTTCGCTTACGGTCGTGGGGTTTTAAGGGGTAACCGTTTAAACAGTGATTTCTGCGAAACCTGACACAATATTTTATTGGGATTAATTTTAAAATGTTGCGTACTAATGTGCCCTAAAAATGATTTCGATTTCAAAATAAAATATGAATTACATTTTTTTAAATAAATTGTTAAAGAAATTGTAAACGAGACAATTTTTCCACCATGATTTAAAATTTTTTTATGTTGCTATTTCTAATCCTTTATATAAGAAACTTAATAAAAAATGTTTTTCAGATCATAAATATGCCTTAGATTAGAGTATTGTTGTTCCAAATGCATATTTTCTAATATACACAAGTATGTGCTAAAAGTTGTAGTACTTCGTTTACCATTTATCTTTTTTTTTTCGAATCAATTAATTTATACGCATATATTAAAAAAATATAAGCAATTCTCTAAGGGCCATTATTATAACTTGGCGTTAGCTGCTATCCGACAGTTAACAGACACTTTTTGACAGATAACACACTATTATCTGTCAATTTAATCTTAACTTGAGCTAACTTCGAGTTGTTATAATGGCCCTAAATAAATCTTGAAAAGAAAAAAATTTTTTTCCATTTTTTGGGGTTGACGTTTTTTTGGAAATAGCCATATATTAAAGTAATAAATAACACACAAGCTACAACAAAAAGCTACACGTCGTTGACGACAACCGTAATAAGGCACGGTAAAACATTTTTGAAGCCATCGAGAGCAAACTCCTTCTCGTGTGGAATTTCTAGAAGCACATTGTGTCTCAAAATTGCTAAAATGTCAAAAATGTTAAATTTTTTTTATCTTTTTCGCCATTTTGGCCCATAGCTGCAAAATACCAAGTGACGTGAATAGTAATCGATTGTTGTCAATGACGACTTGAAAAATACAATTATTTTGTTGTTGCCGTCTTTCATAATAGGCTTATTTATTTATTTAATTTTATTATTTATTTATTTATAAAAAGTTATGAAAACTTTGCATTTATTCCCTATTTTTTTACTATCTTCATTAGTCTGGGATCACACTATGAAAGTTTTCTTTCAGAAAGTCTGAGCTTATGGGTGAGAGAGGAAGAGACCATGCTGCTATTCTCTCCCCTCTCACCAATAAGCTTACACTTTCTGAAAGAAAACTTTCATAGTGTGAACCCAGACTTACCAACTGAAAATATTAAACGGTTTTTTAACTACATAAATCTTTCTAGTTGTTTTTTTTTTTTTTTTTTTGGTTGAAAAATACCATGATCATATTCAAAATTTCTTGTTATAAAAAAGCATTTAAAAAAAAATCCATCCACTTTATTTAGTGATTTCCTAGAATTCAAAATAAATAAAAAAATATTTATCATGCACAAATTTTCATTAAAAATGCTAAATATTTTATTATTTGTTTATAATAACAAATCGTTTCGCACTTAATTCGTTGTATTAACTAATGTTTTGTTTTTGCTATTAAATTAAGTACGAAAATGCAAAATAATTTGAAAACCATAAATTTACATGTTTTAAAATTTTATTTTCTGTACTTCACACACGCGTGCTTTAATTTCGTTTAAAAATTTATATATTTTTTTATTTAATAGGAAAAATTAAGTATTTTAATTTTTGCAAAATTTTTATTTTTGTGAAAAAATAAATTTTGTATTGTTCAGTTTGCTGTTAAAGCTTTAGATTTCCGTTAAGACATTCTACGCTCATCGAATGCCGTTTTATTACTGAATTCATTTAAGTCGCATGGTGCTTTTAACCTAAACAATACAAGTCAATGCTTGTTTATGCCTGTTTTGTTTACTTGTTTTTTGCTGTTTCTACGATTTGTTCGTTTGTTTGGAACCCACTGTTATTTAGTGTTAGTGTAGTTGAGTAAATCAAGAGTAAACCTGGTAATTATTTTTTGTTGTTTTTGCTTGTACATCAGAGTGTTTACTGTTAATAAAGCTACCATATGATTTTGTTAGGAAAAAAATATTATTCCCAAAGAAGACACTGTTTAATTTTGAGTATTTCCGTTTTTAATTATTTTATGTAAATATTAGTTTATTATTTTTTCAGTGCAAAAATCTTATTATCCGTTTTACAAATGCAACGAACATTTGTATGAACAAATTCATGTTAATTCAGGGTATAATTTGTAATGTAAAAAAATGGCCTATTAGCTTTTTTTTTTAACAAAATTTTAAATTTTTTTAGGGTGGTGTTACCACATTTGGACTCATAACTCTTATCCTATTCTACCAGCAAAATCAGTTTGCTGCTTAGGATAACTAGAAGCAATTTGACACCACCATGGTTTTTTTCTTTTGTGTTTTTCGAAAGTGACCATGTTTTCAACAGACGGACATACTCAAGGAGCCAGAATATATATTCTTTAGGGGTCTAAGATTAATAACAAAAATGTTTCAAACGGAATGACAAACTTAGTATACCCTTATTCACCACTAGTGGTGGTGAAGGGTATAAAAACGAGGGTTATAACGATGCGATTTTTTGCCGATACGATACCGAAACCAATACTTGCATACGTTTTGAAAAAAGGTCAAGAAAGTATCCTTATAACCCATAGAACCTTGAGCTAAAGAAAGAAACAATTTATTATTCTAATATTTTTAATTAGGCTAAAGTTCATCAAATTTAATTTTCATTAAATTATTTTTATGAAGAAAGGAATTTTACAACTCTATGTTTGCATTTGTCCTTCAAGTTGTACTGAAAAAGGTCAACAAGAAAAAGAAAGACAAAAAAATTAAAAACAACAACAAATAATGTACTTTGAACTTCAAGAAGAATTCTTGACAAAAGTACGAAAAAGCAGAAGTAAGGAAAAAACATGTAAACTTAAATTAAAATAGATAATCATATCGAGCCCTAACAGCGAAAATAATGTAAGCGACATGATTTTCAATTTTCGTTTTTTTTAATAAATGACTTTATTGGCAACACTTGCATCACCTCCTAAAATATCATGGTCACATAATGTACCGTTACGATTTTATAGCAAAAACAATTTTAATGTAAGCGACAAATTTCATACAAAATCAATATGAAATAAAACAAAAAAAGATCTCTCCTGTAAAATTTGATTTTTGGCGCTTACATTATTTTCGCGGTTAGGGGTCGATATAAAAAGCAAATTTCAATCTACCAAAGATTAAAATACACTTTGGTTTAAGGATTGATGTTTGACTATTGACGTCAGCAGTCGTCGATGGCTGCGAGTGTTAAACGGCAAGCCCTCTGAGGAGATTGAGTGGTTGCAATCGAAACATGTAAGGGTAACCTGTCCGTAAAAACCCCTGGGTTCGAGCCCAGCTTCAGTCAAGAATGAAAAATTATCAATAAATTTTAATTAATTTCATGTTGTAAAATTCCTTTCTTCATAAAAATAATTAAATGAAAATTAAATTTGATGAACTTAAGCCTAATTAAAAATATTAAAAAATTTGGATTAAAAACCATAAATAGTTCAACAAAATAACCACAATACTGATAATTTATTATTCTGTTTTCCATTTGGTGGAGAATATAAAGCAGTTGTTTTCAACAATCCATTTAGTGAAAAATATTTTTTTTAACTATAAAATTTTGTTAGTGGTGTTGTTTTAAAGAAATATTTTTATAAAAAATTATTAAGTGTTGTTGTTTAAAGATATATTTAAGAAATAATATCGTTAATATTGCAACAAAATGCCTCTGCCGGCAATCACAACACATGTAAATAATTTTGACATTTTGCAAAATTTTTTATAGTAAAACTATTACGTTATCGCTCGCTTGCATTGCTGATCGACTTGTTGGGCTGAAAAGTTTAAGTGGGGCACAAATCTGATGTTAGTTGTTGAACATGCAAGCGAGCGAAAGCGGCGCTCGACATCGTTGGCCAGGCTGTTAATCTGTTTTACTTAAAAACCAAATAATAATAGTATGTATGTCTGTGCATACAACAAATAAGACGATACTTTCTTATAATAGTATAAACCTTACTAAGAAATAACTTTCTTATAGGAAATAATTGCATAAAAAAACAATCATTAGAAAAATATTAATATTTATTTAAGAAATAATACATACGTCTGGGTACATATTTAATTTCTAAATTAAACTTGTTTTTAAAGTCTACGCTATTAATCCAGAAATGTTTATAAAATCTTAAACTTAAAGGAATGCTAACGCCAGATAAGTCACTAATCTGGCATCTTTATTTTCAGCATTATGTCCAGGGCTGCTAGATAAATTTGTTAGAAAATCGTCAGTTTCCTGAGAAAAAATAAAAGAAAAATCGTCTTTATCGCTTCGAAAAATCGTCAAAAAAAATCGGACAACTTAAAATTTAGTTTTTTAAACAACTTTTGTTAGATTTTTATAAAAAAAAAACCAATCAAACAAAAACATAATTACTTCATACCCAGCTAGCATTTTCAATCGTGTAAGAGCTACTGGGAGTCTCAGGAAGAGCGTTTTTGATCGTCGATGATCGCATTTTTTAATCGTATAAGATTTGTCACTCGGGAAAATCTGTAACACGAGTGAGATTCTTCCATAGCACAGCGAAAGACGCTTCTTCAATCGTTGTGGGAATCGTTTAAGACGTGGGTAAAGATAATCTAACGAGAATTTCATGTCAAGAATCGTATGAGACTTATGTAGATATTCTCTTACAACCCGTTAAATGCTTGCCGTATAATTGTTGAAAATATGATTTGTACAGAAGGCCGTAAAAGGTTCATTCGATGATGGTTTGACGACAGATTAGCAAAGTGTAAAATTTTTATTTTCGTACTCTGTAAATAATCAAAGATTTTCTTAAGACTTGCATATTACAGCCGTATCTAAACAAAAGCGGCACGCGTTTTCTAGTTTTTGAATAGAGCGGCCTGAACGCTTTGCAATTAGAAAAACCGATTTTGACAGCTCGTTTAGTAGTGAAGTTTGCCGCTATTGTTAATTAATAAGGGCAATTTAGCTATTTTTGGTCAATCTTGCGTTTTTATCTCTATTTTTACTTATAATTTGTGGGTTTTATTAAAGAAGAAAGCTGTCACTACTGTTTGTGACACAACGTTTACGCTCTTGCTTTGGTATGGCATATCAGCGTAAAAGCCAAGCGAAAGAAAAAGTTCCTTCTTCCAACATTCCAAGATTAAAAAACGAAATTGTCAGGAAATGTAATGTTTTATTCAGACTTTGGAGACTGAAAAAAAATCATAATCACTTTTTAGAAAATCGTCAAAATTACGATAAATCGTCCAATCTGGCAGCCCTGATTATGTCAAATTTGAGAGCTCGTTTAACGAATGACAGTGTGATAGTGTGAGTGAGTAAAAACATAATTTAGTGATATTTTTTTTGTGTACATTTCTGTGCTGCCGAAATGCAAATAAAAATGGTTCAATTACAATTTTGCGGTTTTAGTTATTCGATTAATAATATTTATTCGTTGTTTGTTATTGCCTTTAAGCAACTACCCTTCGCTTTTCTTTGTTGTTTTTTTTTACAAAAAATAAAATATAATATAAAACGCAAAGTTTTATTTTTCATTTTTGTGTGGTGAGAGAGTAATTTAAGCCCTGTTTAAGTTTTCTATTGACAGTTGCATTTTAATAGAAATACACAAATACGGACAAAATTTTCTGAATGAATTTGCTGAAGCAGCAGTTTTTGTATTTGAGTTTAATAAATAAAATATATACAGTTACTCACACTTTAAGTGAAACATCTTTTAAAAGTACTTACATACTATATGTTAACTATTTTATGTATTTAATTATACCCACACCACAATATTATGCATTTGTGCTGATGTGTGTAACGCCTTAAAATATTGGTCCCAGACCCACCTTAAATTATACCGATCGACTCAGAGTCACTTTCTGAGTCGAACTTACGATGTCCGTCCGGCTGGCTGGCTGTCCATGTAACATTGTCCGCAAAGTACAGGGCCGAATCGTAGGCCTACGAGAAAAGATAGGGGGAAATTTCTTCCACTCAGAAACTATCAAACCGATCTTAATGAAATTTAAAACATAGATAGATCCATATCTATAGGGACACATTAGCTATACAGTTTTTAAAAAATAGGACCACAAGGGGAGGCAGGGGGCAATTTCTGCCTCTTACAAACTTTCAAACCGATTTTCATTAAGTTCATAAACATAGATAAATCCATATTTACATGGACACATAAGCATGATGTGTTTTTAAATACTGTGGTGTAGGGTATCATATGGTCGGGCTTGACCGACTATACTTCTTACTTGTTAATATTGCTGTGGTTACGAATTAAACGATAATTTTACATACCCAACACGAATGTTTACGAAATTCTCTAAAAACATAAACATGAGAGAAAAGATCTCCAAGCGAGAAGAGCGATATCGCCTTTAAAAAAAAATAAGATAAGGGGGAAATTTCTTCCTCTCAGAAACAATTAAACCGATTTTAATGAAATTTAAAACATAGATAAATTCATATCTATATGGACACATAATCTTTACATTTTTTCAAAAATAGGACCACAAGGGGAGGTAGGGGCCAATTTCTGCCTCTCACAAACTTTCAAACCAATTTTAATGAAGTTTTTAAACGTAGATAAATCGATATTTATATGGACATATAAGCATGATGTTGTTTTTAATACTGTGGTGTAGGGTATCATATGGTCGGGCTTGACCGAATATACTTTCTTACTTGTTTTGAATTAAATTGGGATAATTTAAGCTACGTTAACAATCAAAAAAACAATTTCGTTTTTTCTTCCCAAAATATTTCATATATTTTCCTTTCATTTTTAGAACAAAAATTTAACTAAATTTTTTTTTAAAAATGTAACTTCAGCAACAATTTGTGTGAAATTGTTTTTGACGTTTAAAATAATTTTATGTATTTAGTTTTGACTGAAAACTTTAACAAAATGTTTACAAAAATAAAAATAAATGCATAATATTGTTTCTTGATGCAAAATGTGTGTAGTTACAAAAGAAATTGTTGCTCTATTATGAACACCAAGTGAAAATGTTTTCTTGATTGTGAACGAAGCTTAAATTTTTTAATTTATATACATAAAATGAAAATCGTAAAATTAAATTACCTGCTTGTTTTTGAAATTAAAATAAAAATTTTCGTTTAGAAATTTATAATGAAAAGAAAAGCAAATTTAAGTTTTTTTTATTGTTGTTTTTATGTATCGTATATCGTATTTCGTACGATAAACTATAAAGTTAGAAAATGAATGTCGCGTGATAACTTGACTTTAAAAAATCGTTAAAACGTGTTTTTGAGACTTGAAGAACAAAATGAGTTAAAAAATTTAACAAATTCTTGATAAAATTTAAAAACTATCAATCAAATTTTCAACTGCCTATATTGTCACTGCCGTATTACGTGTTTCAAGTCTACATACAAACAGCTTCTAACACTATAAGTGGTACACGTAGAAAAAGTCGTATGTTGCTATATCGAGGCATTACCGCAAAAAAGCTTACGCTTACTGTAAAAAACTGTAAAAAATGTATCGATAACTTTAAATATCTGTAGAATTTTTATTGATAAATTTAAATTTCTGTAGACATTTTATCGATAACTTTAAATTTCTGTAGAAATTTTATCGATAAATTTAAATTTCTGTAGAAATTTGATCGATAACTTTAAATCTCTTAGAAATTTTATCGATAACTTTAACATTTTGTAGAAATTTTATCGATAAATTTAAATTCTATAAAAAATGTATAATTGTAGTAGGGAATATAAGAAAAGATAAACTTACTGTTTATTGCAGGTATTTTGTTTAAGCTATGATATCGTTGCTAATAAGACTTTTTAAGTGTTTGCAATTCTCATTCACTCTGCAGTTTTATTTGCTAATAAATTTGGCTTTTCTAAATTTTTTTGAAAGATTGTTTCCTGATGATCTCTATGCAACCAGTGAAATGCGAATAGAAACTAGCTTTCTTCCAACAATAAATTTTAGTGTTTTTATCAAGAATAAATTTATCGAGAATATTAAAAATCTTTAGAAATCTTATCAATAAATTAAAAATTTTTTTTTAGAAATTTTATTGAAAAATATAAATTATTTATTTTATATCTAAATTTATATTGAGATTTTAGCGAAAGAAATTTAATATATAACTTTAAATTTCTGTAGAAATTTTATCGATAATCTTAAATTTCCATTGAAATCTAAATTTAAATTTCTTCAGACATTTTATTGAAAACTAAAATTTTATAGAAATTTTATCGATAAATTTTAATTTATGTTCATATTTTATCAATAAATTTCAATTTATATTGAAATTTTATCGAAAAATTTAAATTTTAATAGAAATTATGTATATTAATAAATTTAAATTCCTTTAGAAATTTAATCGATAAATTTAAACTTCTATCGAAATTTCTATAGAAACTTTACCGAAGAATTTAAATGTCTATAAAAATTTGGTCATTAATTTAAACTTCTTTAAAAATTTCATCGATAAAATTCAATTTCTTTAGAAACTTATCAATAAATTTTATTTTCTATAGAATTTTATCAATAATTTTAAATCAATGAAAATTTGATCGATAAATTTAAATTTCTATACACTTTATTAATAAATTAAAATTTTTAAAAAAAATTAATTTTTTAAATTTTTATAAGAAAATTTTGATATTAATTAATTTTTATTAGGAAATTTATCGATTAATTTAAATTTCTGTATAAATTTATTGATAAATTTAAATTTCTAGAAAAATTTTTTCGATAATTTTAAATTTCTGTAGAAATTGTATCGATAAATATAATTTGCTTAACACATTTTATCGATAGTTTTAAATTTAAAAAAAAAAAATTTTATTGTTGTCCATTTTTTAGGAAAAATTTCTGTAAAAAACTGGTTGATGTCTTGGAATCCCTAAAGAAAATTTATCGATATCTTGAAATTTTTTCAAAATGTAACATTGTTTATGGAAATTGATTTGTGTTTTAAAATTTCTACAAAACGATTTTTCTTTAAAAAAAAAAACATTTTTATAAATCTAAAATTTCATTACAAAATATTTAAAGTTATTATGTGTTTAGATAACTCCTGTTTCTAACACTTTTTGTTTTTAAAACATTGGCGCCTTATTTTAATTTTGGAATTTCCTTCATATTATTCTAAACAAGTATGCCTACCCTTCCAACTATTTATTCTTTAATTGTAGTTAATGAAATGTCAAGTGAATTTTTTAAATGTGTTTTGTAATTTATTTCCTTAAAAAAACATTTTTTAAAAATCTTGCTGCTTAATAATTGTTAATTGTCTGCAGCCAACGCAAAAAAATTTAGAAAAATATTTACAATTAACCAGACTCAACTTACAACATTGATGCAACCCAACAACATCAGCAACTATAACAAGTTCATTAATAACCTGAGGCGCAATTGGAGAAAAAAGAAACAACAACAGCGAACGTAAAAACATATTAATCGGAATTGAAAAAAATGCGTTTACACTAGTGTAAAATGCAAAATCACGATTTCCAGTACTACTTAAGGAGTTAAAAAAAATGTAATAAAAGTGCTACATTTCAGATTGCCCATACTTTTTCCTAGGAAAAATTTTGATTTTCCAATTTTTTTTATTTATGATGCTAGTGTAAACACTTCTAAAGTTATTTGTCCTTACTATCATTTCCATCAGCATTTTTCGTTTATGGTTGAACACTTCTCTGGACACTAAATAACTGAATACTTTCAGGCACAATTTCTGTTGTCATTTAAACTCGGTCTGTCTAGTTACACGGTGTATGTAAATAATATTTAAATATTTAACTCACAAAAACACCCTGGCCAATAAGTTTTCGTAAACTTGTTTACATGTGGCAACAGGTAACAAGAAACTGTTTTTGCCTTTTTTTCTGTGCTAAAAATATGTTGAAAAGGTGTTCTGTAATATTCACGCTGAGTGCGTGTGTTTTTTTATTTCGTCTATGAAGAAATATTGTTTAAGTAGTTACGAGAACTTGTATTTTTTTCCCACTGTTGCTGTGGTGTTCATTCATTTATTTATGCATTTAATGTGCAATAATAGCATGTTCTTAAAATGTTGGCGTTGCCGTTATGAAAAGTTTAAATGTGAAAAAAAACTTGTAACATTTTTTAAAGTGTTGGAAATGTTAAAAAAGATTTTTCAAATATTTGTTTACTTCTTAAATAGAAAATAGAGTTTTAAAAGAATTTTTTCGTTTTTTTTTTACATATTTGTTGAATAAGAGTTACAAATTGTATTCTAACTTAATTTACCAAGCAATAGTAAATTATACCTTCAGTCCGTTTTAGTGAAGCAGAACAGTCTCTGCTGGGAATCAAACCCGCAGTCCTTACACTGATAGACTAGATCACTATTAAAATTTATCGAAGTCTCTAAATTTGTATAGTTAAAATTTCGTGGTATCCCAATTATCGATACATCATAATTTTCATGGAAATATACTTTTTTACATTTAACTAACTGGATGAATTTTAATGTTCTGAAAAACCACAAAAAAAATCATGTTGTTTTGGAAAGAAAAAGGTTATTTATCGATGTCTGTAAATAAATTTATTTATTATAGGAATTGTTTCGATATTTTTAAATTTTTACAGAACTTTAATGGATAATCTATTTTATCAATAGAAATTTTATCGATAACTTATAATTTCAGCAGAAATTTTGCCGATAAATTTAAAATAAAATTGTGAATTGGTATTAAAATTTTATCGATAAGTGAAAGTTTTTTTCTATCTTCTATATATACAAAAATAAGTTGCATTGTGTTAGTAATTGATGTTCTCTGTAATGCGATTTTGTTTCTGTAAAGTTCACGTGGAAGGTGACGTCAATACCAAGATTTAATGTATCAACGGTCTGCAAATGTTTATTGGTTCTTGAGTTAGAGCCATTTTAGTGAACACTGCATTCATTCCGAAAGATATATTAATATTCCCATACAAATATCAACAAAATGCCCTCCATTTTGAACTCCTCCGAAACGGCTTGACCGATTTTTATGAAATTTTGTATGTGTATTTGTTAGGTATGAGAATAGGTCGTAGAGTATATTTTATATCACTAGAGGGCGCAAAATATTGCAATAGGGGTAAAAGCTCCCACTCTCCAATCTTCTAAACTAATCAACCTGTTTTCTTAAAATTTGGCATGCAGACAATGTAAGATCTGAAAGAGAATAAGGAATAGGGTGTGAATAAGGGTAAGAGGGCTAAAAGCTCCCCCTCCCTATTTCTTCGTAACTAATCAACCGATTTTTTTGAAATTTCGCAGGCAAATAGTGTTACAGTTGGAAAGAACTATAGCCTATAGTTTTTATTATTTAGGGCGTGAAATAGAGCAGGAGGGGTAAAAGCTCCCCTCCCTCTATCTTCTTAACTAATCAACCGGGTTTCTTAAAATTTGTCATGCATAGACTGTAACATTGGAAAGAGGACAGGACATTAAGTAGGGCAAGAGGGGTAAAAGCTCCGCCTCCCTATATCTTCTTGACTAATCAATTTATTTTCTTGAAATCCGGCAGGCAAATAGTGTAACATCTAGAAAGAACTATAGCCTATAATTTAAATTTGGCTAACAGAGACTGTTACATCTGAAAGAAATAAGTTATGTGGCAAAACAACGTTTGCCGGGCCAGCTAGTAGTTTTTAAAAATATAAAATGACTTCGATAAACTGAAATATGTATCAGTTAATAAATTTCTGCAACTTTATACTTACACTCAATTTTCACGATGATTTTTTCCCCTATTTTTGAAACATGTCTTTTTTAGTTCGATAGCGAGCGGGGCAGAAAAGTAAGCAGGGTAGAAAAAAAGACATGAATCGAATTTTCTGTGTTTTTTTGACATTCCTCTTTGCACTTTATTTTGTTTTTTATTTTATGTTGTATTTTTATTTCATAATGACAGTTGGTTATTAAATTATAAAGAAATGAACAAATTTAATTTTAATAAATTCAATACATACATACATATACAAGAAAAATAAAAAAAAATCAAACAAAAAAAGAAACATTGTGAAAATTTAACATTTTTTGGAAGTTTCTTTTAAAAAAGAACTACAAAAAAGACATGTCTTTTAAATCATCGTGAAAATTAGGTGTTAATTAAATAAATATGTTGTGTACATATTATATCGAGCCCTAATTCCGAAAATAACGTAAGCGCCCAAAAATCAAAGACTTTCAAACTTTTACATTTTCTATTAAAACTAAAAAGAGAGGCTCCAGTATCGAATAAATGGGTAAACGTTTAAACGCTGGACTAGTTGAACTAAACTTGCAGCCTGTTTGTGGACGCGAGCGCAAGACTCGCTAGCTTATCTAACATTTAAAACAAAAACAAATTTTGAAATTTCGTTTCTGTTTTAAATGTATGTAAGTTAAACGAACCAGTCTTGCGCTCGTGTTCTACAAACAAGCTGTTAAACATTGTGGAAAATTCCTCGTCGTTATCAAAAGCTTGGCTGGTTTAAACGCATTTTAAACCAAAGAGAGAGTTTAATTTGCACTGATTTATTATTTGAAAAATATAAATGCAGTTATAAAAAAAAAAAAAAATCAAGAAAATAAAAACTTCATAATCACTTGCGATCAGGTTTATTTTTTTTAATAATTCAAAACAAATATATTTAAAAAAAAACATATTTTGATCTTAAAAAGCGTCATAAACACCCAAACTATAAAAACAATAAAGAATTGCATAAAAAGTAATAATTAAAAAAAAAAAAAAAAAATTGAAAGCCTTCTGTTTACAATTAAGTTCAACCTTTTTTGGTAAAAAAAAAAAAACGAAACGATTTTTTCATATAAACCACACTTAAACGCAAAATAGTTTGTTTGTTTTTGAAGTATTGCTTGTTTTTGTTTTATTATTTATAATTTATTGAATCAACAACAATAATAATAATAATAATTATTAGTGCAGTAAAAAAAAAAAAATAAGAAACGTCATTCAACTTCAATTTTTTTAATTAAAACCCACATAAATCCCTCAAAAGTTTACTTACTTGATAGCAGTTTTGTTTTTGTTGGTATTTTTTATTTCACTTTTATGGCTTATAAATCAATATTTCTTTAAAAATTGGTTAAGTTGAACTTAACTTAAATTTCTAAGTAGTTTAAACTTAATAGCTGTAAATATCTGTGGTTTTCATGGGCAACCGCGTATGTCCATTTTATCGATTTTGAAATGTTGATGCCATATTGCTTAATTTTAAACGCTCTTTATATGGTTCTAAAAATTTTTGAAAACAGATAGACCCATTCCGAGTTTTTACCTCAATATCAAAGTTCAAAATGTGTCATACCTAGCCCATAGTTTGATCTAGAATGGTTTTTTTGGCTCTCCTAAAAAATTTTATTTTAGGACATACGCGGTTGCCCATGAAAACCACAGATATATGTATATGTAGCGCAAAAACTAATAATGCGGCAGCACTACCCTAAATGTCATATTCATATGGTTTGTATTGGTAGTTTAAACGCCCAATTTAATGCGTTTAGAAATGGTTTAAAAGTTTACTGAATTAAAGATTTGCTGGTTTAAACACATTTTAAACCAACAAGAGAGTTTAACTTGCACTGATTTTGTAGCCCTTAGTCGTTTATGCGATGGCAGGTCAATAAGTTCGTAACTTTTTGAATTTTCTGCCTCTAAGCTAAAAGAGCCACACTGACTCTCTCAAAATTTAAATAACCTGCGCCATATAGTTGTGTTTGACAGTAATTGATAGCAAAATACCTCGTGATTTGGGGAGAAAATTAAAACAGTGAATTTTGTGCCTTTTTTATCATTTTCTCTGGATTTAGCCCAGAATGAATATTTACTGTTTTCAAAACTGAAAAATTGGCTCGACGGAAAAAGATTTGACTTCAACGATGAAGTCATCTAACAAACAAATTCCTATTTTAAAAAGCCGACAAATCTTATAATTTTGGAAGGGATAAAAAGATCCGAAAAAACGTTAGACAAAGTGGATAGGGCTCAAAGGAGACTTAATTGAAAAACAAAATTATGTTTTATCCAAACAACCGTGTTTTATTTTTAAAGTCACGGACTTAATGTCTCGCTCTCATACTTTAACAGAATTATTCCAGAATTAGGGTTGGCAAAGGGAGAGATTGAAATTACAAAATCTGGTTTTTAAAATTGTACTTTTTTAACATTCAAACTCGTTGTTTTATTTAGGTTCCGTAAGGCCTCGTTACTTATACATTAAAGTATACGTTGAGGATCAGCTGTTCCGTTTTCCTTACCAAGCTTAAGTACTCTTAGAACTTTTCTTTGTTTATATGTATCCGGGGGTATATTCTCTATTGCGATGCTAATGCAATTTCGTTACGTAAGCTTAATGCGATAACAGTCCAATTTGGTACTCTCTATCGCTTGCGCAAACCCGTTCGTCAAAGTTTTTAAAAACGAAGCAACACTGTTAAGAAAATTATTTTTTTGTTGAAAACTTAAATAAAAAAAAATTATGATTTATAAAAAAAAGATGCGAGAGGCGTAAAACTTAAAAATAATAACCACTCGATTTGAGATTTGACAGAGAGTAGTCCCCCAGCTGTAAAAGAATTTTATATTATTTTTTATTTCTTGACAGAGCAAACATTTTATCCCAACGATTTCTTTTTATTGTTTTATGCAAAACGCACAAATAACGAAAGTTAACATTTATGAAAAGTGTAAAGTATTTTTTTTTTAAATCATCGTAATTAATTTTGACAAATTTTCTATTTTCTTTTTAACACACTTCAACATCACATGACACATGTACGCATTGTAACTACCATCTACTGAAGTCAACCACAGCGTATACGTGTCCGCAACATTACGTATGAGTAACGAGTTCTTTAATCTCAACTATTTCAGAAGTTTCGCGACCGTCCCATTGTAATTTATTTTAAAACGGTTAAGAGAACTCAACGTCTTTTAAAAACACATATTACCTATTGTGACCATATCCTTCATTTCATTGTGATTAATCGTACATGAACGTAATCCCTCGAAAGAACATAAAACCAAAACTAGTCACGTAAACTTGACATTTGTTAAACAGGAATTTGTTAAAGCGTACTGATAGTGTAAAGAACAAGTTTTACGTATTCCATTATACTTTGTAAGACATAAATCTAATGAGTTTTATTGCGACGGTAAAAAATCTTTAACATTACAGTTTTTATTCACACTATCGCACATGAACATGCTTTTCCTAAAATGCAACCCTGATAAAATGAAAATTATTAATATTTAGAAAATTTTCAAAAAACGATGAAGTCACATGGGATGTCGAATTTTTTTTTCGTAATACTTGTTATTTTCATAAAACATTGCATTCACACCATCACACTTTTACATACAACTTAAGTTTTTGACATTTATTAATACAAAGTATAGTAGTGTAAAGTATCTTTTAATGGGTATAAATCGGCATTGCTGTTACAAACATACATACAAACATATATACTCATGTAATTAAACAATTTCAATATCTCAAGTAACAATGTCATTCAACCAAACCAGCCGATTAATATTTATTTACTGTGTACTTTGGGTATTTGTGGTTTTTTATTTATTGCAATGAGAAAGTGACATAAAGAAGGAAAATATGAAAATTTATAAATGTAAAAGAATTAAAACATTCAGGCCCTTATTATGTAAAACGCAACGCAATGCCAAAGAATAACATTGAAAGCAAAAACAAAGTCATACAAATTTTACAGAAATTCACATTGCCTTTTAAAATTTCAAACGCCTCATAACTTCTGACGTTGAAAATTATAAATCGGTACATGAATTTCTGTAGAAAGCAACAACAAAATTACATAATATTTATGACTTTGTTTTTGCTTTCATTGTTATTCTTTGGCGTTGCGTTTCGTTTTATACATTTATGGCCTAAGAGTACTTTGCACTGCTAAAGCGTGCGAGTATAAAATAAATTGCAGCGTTGCCATTGTGTAAATAATTATTTAAAAACATTAAAGGCCCAACCGTAATGTGCTTAAGTTAGCTTAAGCAAATGTGCGAATACATGTTAATTTTATGAGGCAAACCATATTAAACTTAAGGAAACTTTTTGCTAAGTTTAATGAAACTGTCATTTGCTTAAGCAAGGTGCGAATCTAATCGCACATTCCGTACGGAATCAAATGTTTTTTATTTTGTTTTTGTTTTCTTAAGTACATTTGAGAGACTTTTTGTTAATTTTCGACAGTAGATTAAGCAAGGCTATGCATATTATGGTTGAGCCTTAAGATTTTGTTTGTCGTGCTTAATTCCCAAGTTTATTTCTTGACAAATACACTGAAATTAATGCGCATTTCACATTAGGAAACATTCTCCCAAAAATTTTTAGAAAAGCCAAATTTAGCAAACCAAACTGCAGAGTGAATGAGATTTGCTTAAACAAAATACCAACAATAAACAGTGAGTTTATCTTTTCTTACATTTCCCACATCAATCTTAATAATTAAAAATTTTGTATTGTCAAAAAATACTTTGATAATTATTTAAAAGGTTTACAGTTTTAAAAATTTTTATTTACACCACTAAAAACATAGAGCATTCGCAGATGTGCGGTGGTTTGCAGATCTCTGTTCTAGACCCATCTTTTAGTATAACGATCGACGTACAGTCAATTCTCAAATCAATAGTCCGAACATGTAAACCTCGTGCTCAAAGTAGGGGTCGCAATTTTGGAGATAATAAGATGAAATTTGGTAGGTACTTACTTATGTGGTAAGGACAAAGCCTATTGAAAATGGTGAGCGTGAGTCCATAATTTTACAAAGCCCCTATACAAACTTCTTATCAGAAACGAGTCTTTGTGCCCATAAACGTTTTAATAACATTGATATTTAGATTAAATTTGACCCGATTTAATTGCAACCTAAATCATTTAACCAGCTTTTATAAAAATCGGTCAAAAGCCGATATAAAATTAGGCGATTAACTTCTACAATATGTATCTATGTAATGTCAAAACATCGTGCTTGAATTGACCATAGGTGCTAAATAAATCCGCTCTTTAAAACCCTTTTAAGACGAAAAATTATCCTATAGATGTATTTATCCAGATCAGTGTTCGAAAATAAACAGTACATTATTAAACGTTCGGCTCACACACCCAGGAACAATATCTATTTTTTTAATTGATTGTGTAGACATACACAACCCGAAAACAGAACAATTGTAGTGATACTGTAGACAAACATTATATTTTAATGTTCTATAATGTTTTTTTCGTGTGTGTATTTTGTTTTTGCAAAAAATTTTTGGTTTTTTTTACCAGCCAAAATGGACGAACATTAACGAGCCGAACCGAACACAGTGAAGTTTGTGGATTTTCAAAAAAATAAAACCGAACGGAATTAAATGTTCTCATCTTTTACTGAGTTTGATAAAAACAGTAATATTTTTGTGTTCGAAAGATGACTAACAGGGAAACGTTATTTTTTTTTAATGATTTTCTACACAAACACTATTAGCGTTTGTGTTTTCCACAAATCTACCGAACCAAACATTAAGAAACGATATTAAGTGTTTATTTTCGAACACTGATCCAGATAGTATTCGGAACTCTTATATGAATCTTAACCTCATAAAATAATTTTGTTTTAGGGGATCCATTATTGCCGATGGGTTCCAAGTGGGGTGATATACTCTCGAAAATGTGTCTGTAAATACTATGGTGTAGGCTACCATATGCTTGGGATTGACTGACTTTACTTTCTAACATGTCTTTATTTCACATTGTTGCCAAAGCTAAATTTAAATACGTATTAAACTACAAGTTGGCGCAAAAGTCATCATCCTATCGCAATATGATATACCCTGCGGGAAATTTGTGTCAATTGGTCCAACAGACTGGTCCTGGGAGTTGTGAAAATAGAACAGGTACAAAAAGAAAGAACTCATGACCAGTGAAAGGAGAACCAATCATGTAACAGTGCCCATGTTCTGTAACTCTCGCGTCGAGAAAGTTTTCGATTGAAATGTGTGAAATGAAACAAAAATGCCATAAATTGAAACAAACAGCTGTTTTTCTTACTTAACTGTGTCTGTAACTTTTTTTTGGCGAGTACTAGCTGTCACGTTAGGAAATTACTCGCCAATTTACAGAAAAAGTGTGTCTGTAACATTTTGGTGAGAAAAGTTCCCGCTTTGAACTGTCAAATAAACTCACGAATTAAAATGGGGCGAGAAAAAATTTTAACACTAAAAAACAATTAAAAATGCAAAATGCAAAGAATAATAATAATAATATTTTATTATTGGCACATTTTCTATTGTTTTATTATTTTGCTTTTAACCTTTTTATAAAATATACGAATGTCAACAAACATTAAAGTCGCTCTTTACACAATTTGGCATAGCCGACGGTTGTGTTTTCACCGCCGTCGTTAAAAAATGTTCAATTTAAGTAAATTTTGGTCGCCGTCAACGATATGTGTTACTGGCGTTCTGAACGTCTGCAATGTCACCTCGGCTTCGAGTGCAATATTATGACATTTATAACGTAACGACGTAATCTCTTTTGATAGTTTTCGACATGAGTTACCCCTTAAACGGTCAAATTTCGAAAAAGTATCAAATTTATATTTGTATTTTTTAAAATTAGTAAGGAATGTGATAACATTTTAAATTCTATATTTATTGGTTTAAGTGATAGATGGGGTGAAAAAAGTTCCCGTTTTACCCGTTTACTCCCCAAAAGGGCCGAATTTTAACAAAGTACCATTCACCTGTCAACGTTGTAAGGTAAGCGAATTTAGACGTTTTTACCCATTTTTTATCTACTGAACATTAAAAAATTTCCAAGAAATCCCGTCTTAGTGGATCGATTTGGCAAAAGACCAAATATTTAGTTTCAGGCTTTTAGGCTGTGCGATGAATCAGTCAGTAACGTTATGATTTTTTATCCATATCGTCGGTTGATTGTTTAATTGTCGTATGTCGTATGTAATTTGTATCTACATACGACAATTAAATAATCAACCGACGATATGTGTATAGATTTTAAGCAGGTTTATTTACAACAATTTGACATATTTATTTTGACATATTTATTTTTAAATGGGTGCAATGCGGTAATTTTCTTCAGAACTTCGAATTTTTGTTTTTTTATACCCACACCACAATAGTGGAGAGGGTCCCAGCGGTAACTAGAATGAGTAAAGAGGCCTAATAGAAGGCACAAGCAGTCAGAAACCCTTTTCGCCGCATTCCATACTTATTTATTTTTTACACAGGTTGTCATTGGGCGCAAGGCCTTTCACACTTCCCTTAAAAATAACTTCGATCCCTTCCCAAAGAAGGGAGTAAGGAAGGTCACTAAAAATAAAAAGTAAATAAAACTAAACACCTTTCTTTCTCCCTTCTCAAAGAAGGGAGTAGCGAATGTGTACTGAATATTTCAGAAGGTCTTTTAAAAAGAAGTTTATACCTTCTAGAAGGCAGACTTCTGAAGGCAGGATATCATGCGAAGCGAATCTTTTAGAAAGGAGTATAGAGGCCTTCAAAAAGGCCTGCCACTTGCGGTCTTTTCAATATTTACCGCTGGGATATTATGCATTTGTGCTGATGTGTGTAAGTTACACAGTGTAACACCTTAACATATTGGAACTAGACCCACCTTTAAGTATACCGATCGACTCAGAATCACTTTCTGAGTCGAACTAACGATGTCCGTCCGGCTGGCTGGCTGTCCATGTTACCTTGTGCGCAAAGTACAGGTAGCAATTTTGGAGATAATTTGATAAAATTTGGGTCATAGGTTCTTATTGGCACAAGGACCAAGCCTATTGAAAATGGGCCGAATCGTAGGACCACGAGGGAAGATAGGGGGAAATTTCTTCCTCTCAGAAATTATCAAACCGATTTTAATGAAATTTAAAACATAGATAGGACCATATCTATTTGGACACAAAGCTATGCATTTTTTAAAAAAAATAGGACCACGAGGGGAGATAGGGTAAATTTCTGCCTCTTAAACCGATTTTAAAGAAATTTAAAACATAGATAGATCCATTCCTATAGGGACACATAAGCAATACAGTTTTTCAAAAAGGGGTGGTAGGGGGTAATTTCTGCCTCTCACAAACTTTCAAATAAATTTTAATGAAGTTTATAAACATAGATAAATCCATATTTATATGGACACATAAGCATGATGTGTTTTTAAATACTGTGGTGTAGGGTATCATATAGTCGGGCTTGCCCGACTATGCTTTCTTACTTGTTTGATATTGGCTAAGAAGGGTAATGCACTTCTATCCAAGCCTAAAAGAACCTCAGTTACCCTTGCAGCCAATCCTGGCCATAATGCAATAGATACCATGCAAACCGTGCCATCCATCCAGGAAAGATTAACGGTATCGCGAAATCTATCTCGGATCACCTTATAATAGTGGCTCGGATCACCTTATAATAGTGGCATTAAGGAGGGTTTTACCCCCCGTGCCTTACCTCAAAGTTCGTCCGCCACATCAATACCATCCACCACATTCACCCAACACAGCCTTACTGTAAATATCCACATGAGCTCCCTCAGAGCATCCCTACACCGTGCCACCAGGCAATACGCACTGTATAACCCGTCAGTGCTCTGACGGCGTCCTGACTATCGACGTGAACATTCAGAATGGACGATGTGACCCAGTATCACAGATTGCTAGGATCTCAGCCTGGAAGACACTGCACTCGTCCGGGAGTCTGAATGACCTTTTCACGTCAGTGCCAGCAATATAAACATATTGGACCCGTCCGTAAATACTGCCCACCTCTCAAAACAGCCCATTAGATCCGCGCCAATCTACCCTATTCGGAAACTACACTGGTGGTGTTACACCCAAGTCTAAGATCACAGTCTTATGATCCGAAATTCCCTCGAGAAGATCTTTGTGTAATCATCCCGCCTAGGTCTAACCAACGAAGACTGCATTTTCCGTTACACCTTGCAGGTTTAACATGAGAAAATTTAAGCCGAAGCGTTTGCAAAAATGTTTTTTATTTTCTGCCTTAAATACAAAAAAATAAAAAGACTTTGAGTTGTCATATTTTGAAGAGCAAATAAAATCGTCGCTTAAAAAAAAATAATCGGCAAAGCGGAACTTTACTAATTTTAAAACAAAATATAGTCAACATGACGATAAATCGTCAAATCTAGCAGCAGTAACTGAAGCATATTTGTTTGCGGTATTTTTAGTCCTCCGAAACTTTAATTCATATGAATAGTGATTTGATTTATTACTTCAGCATTATAGATGATAATATTTTCGAAAGAATTCTGAAGTGGCGACTGCTCCAAAATTTTTGAAGTAATTTTAAAAAATAAAAACAATTCCTCAATACAGAAAATCCTTATTTCAAATCCATTTGTCCATTCCTATCAGTAGAAAATTTCAAACCCCAAATAGTTCGCTGTACTATGCCAAAGGCTTTTTTACTTTTTGATTAAATCTATGATGCAGTTTTAAATTTTCTGAAAAAATCTTTCATTTAAACAATTTGAAAACAAATTTTTGAATTTAACATTTAAACAAAAAATTATTATGTAAATGCGTATAAGTTTTGGATGTTTTAAAGAAAACCTGTTTGAAATATTTTTTATAATCAATAAGGGAACTACTTTTATAAAATCTATAAAAAAAATTTAGTTTTCATTATTGAAATTTTCAAAACCCACCTTAAATATTTTATTTAACAGGTATGTAAATAATAATAAATTATAAAAAAAAATTAATAACTTTAAAAATGTAATATTGAAGGCAAATTTAAATTTAAACTTAAGTGTAGGATTCATGTTTTGATTAAAAAAATTCATAATAATAAAAAGAAAAATATAAAAAAGTAGTCAAGTACTTGTAAAAAGCAATAAAACTGACAATGTTGTAGACATTTCCTTGTAAGGTTAAGCTATTAGAATTTTAAAACAGTTTTATAGCCTTAGAAAGATATTTTACCTTCAAATAGTCTAAATTACACTAGCCCAGAGCATACGAGCAATAAGTTTGTCAATTTTTGCCGTGACAAATATCAAATTATATTAATAACACTAGATATTAACACCCTGTAACCAAAAGACATGAAATGCTTAAAACTTATATGATATTAGTGTTAAATGTAGACTTATCATGTAAGAGAGAACACGGCTGTTAATACATATGAGTAGTTGAGTTGCAAAACTCGTTCGTTACAAAATTAAAAATACTAGGTGACAAATGATTCTCGAAAGTTCTTTTGGCGCTTTATGTGAAGAAATATTCTGATTGTATTAATGAATGTCCTTGGAAAAACATGGAACAAGACATGCATTTACACAATTAGTATATTTCTTCTCATAAAGCGCCAAAAGAACTGTTAGAATCAATTTCATAGTGTGATCCCAGACTAATGCCCCTATTGCGGTTTTCCACTCAACTCAGTTTGGTCGTGTTGGAGTCAACCAAACTTATGCACAACCAAACTCATTTTAGGTATTGTGATACTCAACTGTTTTTGGTAGAGTTTGCTTTAAAGTTGCCAACTTAAAATATCGATTTGCCAACTTTAAATATAACGTTTGACAAGTGAAAATTTTATAAAATTAAATAATTTTTTAAACTAAAAGTATTTCTAATTGTTGTGTTGAATAAAAAGTATTTATAATTGATATTAGTGTCAACTTATTTATGTTGATGAAAAAGAAAACTCTTCTATGAATGCTCTACATACAAGAAGACAAATTCGTGATTAGTCCAACCCTCTTAAACTCCAGTGCCAAGTAAGAATTCCTAATAAGTAACGAAACTTTCTTGTGCCGGATGAGTTCCTCTTCTGGTTGGGGTAGCTGTTGGCGAATCTTCTGGCTGTATTATTGGTTAAACTGACTCAGTAAAATTGTCACTTGATGGTGGAATATTTTCAACACCAAATACTTGGCCGGACTTGCAATACAAGAGCTGCAAAACAGTATCCTTAAGGCTATTTAATAAAACTTCTTGTGATAGTTTTTTCTTTATACTTGCCTTGTAGTGTATCCAAACCTGTGCCAAGAATATTATAATTAGAATAAGAAGATTATTAGTGTTTAAAAGAAGTTTTTTAACTCCACTATAAACTCTTCCCATAACTGCTTACATGAATTTTTCATTATACCAAACTGGTGTTTTCCGCGAACAATTTCTAAGTTTCTCTTGACGAGACGCTCAAATTGAGCTTTCGTTTTTATTTTCAAACTAATAAAAGTTTTTAAAAAAACCGAAATAGTTATTACAAAAATTTATACATACGATTTCTCCATTTTGTTTTCGATTTTCACCGATTTTAGCAGTTGTGTGTATTTAACATTTTTGTCGACCAAACTTTTACAAAGTTGAAAACGGCAATACCACGAAACAAACAGATACACAACTGAATAGCCAACTGCCAGTTTAGTTGAGAATGGCAATGTGAATTTATCAAAGACAACCAAACTGTTACAAAAGTGGAGAACCGCAATGGGGGCATAACTATCGAGTTTTGCAACTCACCTACTCATATGTTTTATACCATGTTTTAACAGCAAATAATGTCTGTTGTAGACGGGGAGTAACGTGTGCGTGTCCTGCATAAATATGTGTTAGAACACATGTTAAGTAACGAATGTTATGCTAAGCTATTATATTTTAACAAAAGGTGTCAAATGTCACATGTAAAATTAGAGAAAAAAACTTTTAAAACAGTACAAACACATATTAATCCTGGAAGGTTACTCTTCATTTTAGTACATTAAGGTTACTCTTGGTCGAATCGACAAACTTTTAAAAACTTAAATTCTAGCGGAACGATTTTTTATATATTTTTTTTTTTTTATATTTTAGATAAATGGTTATTATTTTATAATCAAATAATATTTTTTCTTGTTTAAACACAAATAACTTCAAATAATTTAGGCATCAGCTTCAGATTGAAGTTTGGCCACGTAAGCGGCTTTATGTTCGGCAATCTTAGTTTTACGTTGCCCATTTGTGAGTTTCTTAGCATTCCACCTCTTCTTGGAGATTCCGCTCTTAGCTACCTTTTTGTGGGTAGGATCGGCACGAATTGATTGGTGGGCTTTTTTGTAGATTTCTTCAAGATCATCAGCACGGATTCCCAATTTAATGTAACGACTGAATTGACGTTTGAAGCTTTCCTCATCTTCTTCTTCCAAGGTGAGCATGTAATCGGCAACATGTTGACCGAAGATATGAGCACGGTGTACATCAGCATTAAAGCTCTTTGTTTCCGCAGAGTAACCAGGGAAACGCTTGACAGAGTGAGGAATATTCAAACCGCCATCAACAGCACCCTTCATGGCACCGAAAACACGGGCACCAGTGGTGGTACGAGCCAAACCGACATCCAAGTAACAACGGAAAGCACCGGGTCCATCATTGACTGGTTCTACATTGTATTCTTCACAAGTGACTTCAGTGCAACCACCATATAAGGAATCCAATCCCAATTTGTTTAGGATACGACGAGCAACCAACAAACCTGAATAGTAAGCGGCAGCATAATTGGTTAAACCAACCTTAACACCATATTTGGGAAGTTCATGGGAGTAGGCAGCGCATACAATACGGTCACCTTCAATACGTGAGAAAGCAATTTGTACGGTAATGTCCTTTTTTGACAAACGTACAATCAAGCGGTATTTAGGTGTATTGTACTTGTTCTTATCTTGGAAAATAAAGCGTTTGCGGGCATAGTAATCGGTTTTACCCTCACGACGCCTGCGGAACATTACTTGATAGCGTTTAAAGTACTGCTTGTTCTTGACTACTTTTACGAAACCCATTTTTCACTATTTCAGTTATAAAACACCGACGTAAAAAAAATACGCGATGTTCTTCACACGTAGGTGAAAAAAGAAAAGTTAAAAATAAACAAAAATCTGTTTTAGTTAAGTGTTTTATTAAAAAATAAAAATTCTTTTTCCCTATAAAATTCGATACGAATTTGAACTCCTTTCTTTTGTTTTTTCAAATTAATTAACTTTTTAAAACAACAAAACCTTAAAAGGTAGAAAAAGAAATATTTTTTTTCTTACCCAGAATTTTAAGATAATCAGTTAAATAACACAGTGCAACACGAAAAAAAATAACATTATACGGACACCACTACGTGATAAAAGACCAAAAAAAAAAAAAAAAGACCCATGGCTCCCAGTTTTGCCCAAAGTCGTGCACTTATTTTTATGGGCCCCCAAAGATTTGGGGCCTCGGTGGCATTTTTGCAAAAAAGTGATAATTTTCTCAGGCTCATATCTTGCAAGCTGTTCGGAATTTTGATTTACCCTCTGATAAAAGTTGTAGCCCTTGTCATAAAGAACAAACATTGTGAACATATAAAATCAGAAAAACATCATCTTCAAGATCAAAATCGCAAAAAACTTTAAAAAATTAGATTTTTTTTTACCTTTGTTCCCCTGTTCAGGTCCAAGCAAACCGTTTAAAATTCAAGGAAACAATTAACCTCAAAATTGTACCTAAGATCTCAATAAACAACTTTTTGGAGCATATGAACTTCCTAGGAATGATTCTTTACACCGTTTAGTTAGCGCTTATGTAGCCTCAAAAGTGGAAAATTTGACGAAATTTTTTTAATTTTATTTATATAAAAATCGCAAAAAACTTTAAAACACTCGATTTTTTTTACCTTTTTTTCCCTGTTCTGGTCCATAGGTAGCAAACCGTTCAAAATTCAAGGAAACAATAAGCCACAAAAATGTATCTAAGATCTCATCTAACAACTTTTAAGAACATATCGACCCCTAACAGCGAAAATAATGTAAGCGCCAAAAATCAAATTTTACAGGAGAGAGCTTTTATGTTTTATTTCATATTTATTTTGTATGAAATTTTTCGCTTACACTAAAATTGTTTTTGCTATAAAGTCGTAACGGTACATTATGTGACCATGATATTTTAGGAGATGATGCAAGTGTTGCCAATAAAGTCATTTATTTAAAAAAACGGAAATTGAAAATCATGTCGCTTACATTATTTTCGCTGTTAGGGCTCGATATAAACTTCCTAGGAATGATTCTTAGCACCGTTTAGGTAGCCGCAAAAGTGAACAATTTCCCGAAAATTCGATTTTAATCACTGCAGTATTGTCTTATAAATAAAAACCACCTTGATTATTATTTTTGCTTATTATATGGGTTTTCTTCACATCAAAGAACAGGAAAAGTGAGTTCTTCTGCCAACGTTTTGTTTTTGTGCACAAGTAACAATGTATAGTCTGAACGGTTTGGAAGATATGGCAATATTGTAAAATTGGATAAAAAGAAATGTGATCAAAATAAAAGTGTTGCCAATTAAGTATTATTAACAAACTTTATTTATTCAAAAAATTTTTTTAATTAAGAAAAAATGGGAAAGAATGTATTTCGAAAGTAAACAATTAATAAATCAAAACAAGGTACTACACTTTATGCATAACTTTTTTATATCGTAAATAAACAATTTAAAATAATGCAGTTATATTAAATCATTTTGAAGAAAATATAAGACAATTAATGTACACATAGTATAATTAAACAGGTCGTTTGTAACTTTTCAATTCAAAAAGGTTTTAATTTAAGGCAATCAAGATGATTTCATTATTCAAACAGTAATTCGCAAAACAGCCATAAAAACAATATAAAATCCCATGACCGAAATTATTATAAAAGGTAATTAGGTTTTTAACAAAAAATTAAAAAAAAAAAAATTAAATGTGGAAAAATATCAAAGTCAGGAAAGATAAACAAAAAATTCAAGCCAAGTAAATTATTAAGTTCAGGGTTTAAGAAACCACTACAACACACATCATCAGGTGTGGGAGGTGTTATTTTTTTTAACAAAACACACATTCTATACAAAAAGTACCACATAAATTATAATAATTAGTGCGGATCATGAATATGGATCACTTCACTTCTCCTCACCTTTAACAAAACGACTTTTAAATTTGAATAATTTTGATGACAATGAACCCAAATTTAAATTTTTTTATATGTGCCTTTTAGTCGCTTTAATTTTTGCGTAATACCAGTAGCAGGTTTAAAAAAAATATATATATTTAAATTGAATTTAATTGTTTTGCGTTGCAAGGATTGGATTACACTTCAACAATGTTTACGCCTATTTAGGTTTTTTGTTTAAGAAAAATATTACGTTTTCATAATATGAAGGTAGTGAAAAAATTACTTACCAGCACGAAAAACTTCACCACAACCATCGCAACGTGATGCAAATTGAGCATCGTAACAGTTGCCACAATAGATTTTGTCGGCCTTAGCGCCAAATTGTTTGTCCACCAACGACAGATGACACTTGAAACACAAGAAGCAGGCTTCATGCCAATGTTTGTCTTTGTAGGAAAGATCCTAAGATAAAGCAATAAAACAATATTATTTATAAATTATACAATCAAATAGAAATAAATGTTAGCAAGTGAACCACCTGCAGCAAAGAAATTTACACTTGAATTACTCTGCTTTACAAATTTTTAATTTGGAAAAATACCAAGAACACCACATGCCTAGATAAGTTAATTGGGACCTCCTGAACACGAAAAACGCTGTTTTTTTTTTTGCCTAAGTACCGTTTTTTAGATAACGGTACTTTTGTGTTTTTCGGTGTATGGTCCCACTCAAACCCTTGTGGAGCCCAACCAAAAAGTCCGATCGCATATCGTTGGAAAGGTAATTGAATGCCTTTTCCGTCGATATGCTGAAAATTTCTATCTGATAAGAAATGGCTGAGTAATGGCACCTCAAAATTTGCCTAATTTTTACGTTTTTTTCTAAATTTTTCAGCATATCGACGGAAAAGGCATTCAATTACCTTCCCAACGATATGCCATTTATTTCGATCGGACTTTTTGGTTGGGCTCAAACAAGGGTTTGAGTGGGACCATAAACCGAAAAACACAAAAGTACCAGTCATTGAAAATATGGACCATCGGATAGAGCATTTGACTGATATTTTGTTTCACAAATAATTGTCAAAGATCCTTCTATAATAATAAAAAATATTAAGATAATTCTCTGAATACTTTTTTTTCTTTACAATAAACATCGTTCGTTTTGGTTGGACCACCCTTTATTTTGAATTCCTTGCTTCATCCCTGCAGCAAAGTTCGACAAATTTTGTCACTCAAAGCAAAAGTTCGGTATTCTCTTTTTGCAAGAATTCGATATACAGTGGTCATATCTACGCACATTGTCATGCAGGTAGCCGTTAATGATAAATTAGACGACATTGTCTTTCTTTGTGTCGTGCACGATTTTCGCGACACTTGTTCGAAAATGTCGTTGACGATTTGTTCCCGCTGTCCCTCACATGTCGTGCAGGTATTAACATTGTCGTGCATCCGTCTTCGAGGATGTCTTAAAGACGTGGCCAACTGGGTAATAAGACGAATTTATTAAAATGTTTATTTTTTTGTGTAAAGAGTGAAAGTCTTGTGATAAATGTTAAAAAAAAAACAATATTTTTAACTAAAAAACAAGAAAAAACTAAAAAAAATAGTAAAAACAACACAAGTTTACTGCACGAGAATCATTCGATTATGAAATCTTATAAGATACGTGTTCCCCTTGTTTAAGATTAACATGAAGAAATGTGTTTTCTCATTCTGCCGAAGTTCTCTTACATATTATATCAGTGGGGTAATTCTGTAACTTTTTAACGATACAAATTTGTCGTTAAGTAGTAAGTATTTTTAAGTCAAAATTTTCTACTTAACGACAAAGTTTTGTCGTTAAAAAGTTACAGAATTACCCCTTAGATATTCACCCTTATTGTGTTTGGCGTATTTAAAATACGCCTACGACTGTTTAGTAATAGATTAACGAGAACGTGAACTTTTTTCCTTTAATCTATTACCAAACCGTCGTAGGCGTATTCTAAATACGCCAAACACAATAAGGGTGATTATCTTAGGTGAAGACTCCATGTTAGAGGAACCAGTGCGATTTGTCAACTAGCGCTGGGATACAATCGATATTTTTTACTATCGATATTTATATTTTCCTCTAATTGTCGACCATTGTTTTATCCTATGGTCGCAATTGCAATTGCATTTTTATTTGATTTTTTTTTAACAACATAATAATACTATCTGACATTTCAGTCCCTAAATAAACATCTAAAAATTTCGGCATAAAGGCCCTAAGTTAGTAGTTAAAAAGCACAGCTAAGCAGTCCATACATACCACCTGCCATTCTTGTTGTTTGTATTCATTGCTGTTATACTGCGCGAATTAATAATAGCAAGTAAAAACTTGCGGCAAAAAACTGTGTGTGTATAGCTGCTGCAACCTGTTTTCATAGCTGTATTTTAAATAATAATAATATCGATATTGATATTTTTCCTATCAATATTTTCGATAGTTTAGGGCAACAACTCTTTTAAACAACGGATCAGAGTATACTCTGCTAAAGGTCTGAGTTGCGCTGAATCGGAATTTGTACTCAGAATTTCTCCATTAAATCAGGTTTTCGCGATATCGTTTTCGCTTAAAGTTTTATATACCCCTGATTTTCGCCATATTCGTGAGGTTATTACTGCGCGAATTGGTCTTTATTTTTAAACCCCTACCAATTACCTTTAAAATAAATGTTTAATCTGCGCCTATAAATCAAAACACAACATGAGCATGATAGTTTGTGTCCGATCGAATGCACTCTTTCAGACCGAACCCAAACCTGAACTGCAGTAGATTTTTCAGACCACACTGAAAGAATTTTCTTCGCAATACTAACGAATTTTGACATTAATCCCATGAAAAATTGCATTATAAAGGAACCTATGCAGCGTTTCGTTGGATCAATGAAACCTGTTTCATTAAAAGGACTTAACGAAACATTACATTAGATCCATGAATATTATTCATTGGATGAATACTTTCAATAAAGTAAAATTTTTTTTTTTTTATATTTTTTTTTTAATTATTTTTTATTTTTTCTTATTTTATTTTCCTTTATTTTATTTTTTATTTTTTTTCTGTCTCTGGCGGGATTCGAACATGCAACCTCGGTGCTGATAGACTAGCTCACTACCAGCTAGTCTACCGGGGCAGTGTAGTTTTTGTATAAAAAAACTATGTTTTTTTCTCAATTAAGACCGTAAATATGAGATTAAATTGTCCATAATAACAATAACAACGTTGATTGAAAGTGGATTGAAAGTTTTTGTTTCATTACTATAATGACATTTTTATTGTCATAATGAAAATTTAAATTTATGAAGGCAATTATTGAAATATGTTGCTTTTATAAAAAAATTTTTGATTTCATAAATTTAATGGCATACATGTAACATTAGATGTACGAAATTATTAAATCTTACATTTTTTAATTAACAATTAAACATTTTTTTAATGAAACTATAATTTTGTATTAAGTTATGAATATAGTTATGTTTGTTTATTGTTTTTTTTTGTGTTCCCAATTAAAATTTTTTGTTTTACTTGGACAAACTTAAGTTTTCATATATCCAATGAAAGCTTTTAACGTAATTACGAAATCTAATGAAGCGATTTTAACGAAAATTCTTCATCAAACCTATGAAATTCCATTTAGACAATGAAAATTTTCATTTACCCAAGGAAAACTTTTTTATGAAAATGATTCATTAAATATATGAAGCATTTTTCTTTCAGTGCAACTTCCTGTCCAAAACCAAAGTTTTTTTTTTTTTTTGGAAAAGTTCAGTAAAAGTTCGGTATTCGTCATAAATATTTCCAAACGCCGAAAATAAACCAAACATAGCTTTTTGCCGAGCTTTGACACGGGACCCGAGCGTTCGGTCGAAATTTAATGATAATGTGAGAATTACATATTGTAAACTCTTCCCAAGATCGATTTACTACACAGTAAAAAATTTTTTTTTAAAATGTTTGATAAGTTGTTTGTTAATTTTGTTCGGCATTAGGTCATGAGTTAAAATGAATTTTTAAATAAAAAATATAAACATATTTTGTTTTAAAATTCAATTTTATTTTATTTTATTTCCCAATATTTCGGTCAACTTTGTTGACCATCTTCAGGGGTTATTTTAAAATAAATAAACGAAAATAAAAATGAAAACAAAAAATCACTTGTCTGAGCTGCTGTTCAGCTGAAAGCTTTAGTCAACGAACAAAATTAACAAACAACAAAACTAAAGGTCAACAATTTACAACTTTAAACAATGTTTGATAAGTTTAAATGAGAATATTACTATTGACTAACTAGCGGACCATGCTCGAAACTAGAGCTTAATTAACTAGTGAAGATCTCTTTTCTATAATGTATGATATTTATAAATTGGAATTTTTCCGGTATGATCCATGCATGTGGCCCTCTTAACAAATATATTTGATTTCGGAATTTTGATTACAAAATCGTAATGACAATTTTTGAACCTCACCTATGGTGAGGGTTTATTATTTTCAACTTTTTATGCAGAACATTAAATCTTCCCTACAAAACAAAAAAGAGCCTGTTAATGTCCAGTTCTTTTGGGACTTTGGCCTGTTCTAGTGGACAGATATTTTTGAGGTTATCGTGGGTACCTGACGTTTCGAAGTAATAATGCTGTATAGTAAATTAATTCCATATACAAATTTTTAAAACAATTAATTTGGGGTATGACAAACATTATTAAAGCAGTTACTTAACCTTTGGGTTCAGCAGGACAGACAAAATAATAGTTAATACTTTATTCTTCAAATATTTTAACAAAGTGAACGCAAGATTAATATTTTAAATATTTCGAGATTTTTCGAAAGATGAGAGTAGGTAAGGTTAAGTTCGAAAAGGTTTATGTTAACACTTGAGCATTATTACTTCTACTTGGACACCGATTACGTCTATTGTGGGATTTTTAGTAAATAAAAAGATGATAAAAAAGGATTGAGAATCTATTTGATCAAAGTTAAAGGCAGTGAAAAATATAGATTCTAAATTTTTCATTGAAGCTAATAATGTTTTGTAGGAATAGTAGAAATAGCTTTCTAGAAATCTAGACCTGTGTACCACTAACTTAGGGCAATGGCAATTTCTTCACAATCTCAGCAAAAGTTTGGAACGCCCCTATCCATTTGATTAAACATTTACGTGATAAATGATTGTCCTGTGATGACAACTATTGTGCTCCTCAGGCTACTCCTCAGGAGTAAACTAGAAATGGCTGTGTCTACTTTAGACGACAATGCCCTGGCATTTGATCCCGCAACTCCAGGCCCAGGACAAATCCAATATAATCTCCCTGATTACGACTTAAAGATAATCAAAAGATGAGAATTGAATTAAATACAATTTAGGAAATAATTTTTAAGAATGCCAAAGGGATTACTGAATAAAAGCTCGCTTAAATATCTAAAATCAGAACATAAAATATCGCCCAGGTTTTTTTTTGAAGCGAAGAGATAGACGAAGTAACAACTTGGTACGTTTTCATAAAAATCTACTTCTATGTAAAACCCCACGACAATTATTTCATTTATCTTATTACAACATTTTCTTAAAATAATTGTAATTAAAAATATAAGAGAATAAAAATTTAAAAACAATTTATTAAAATGTTTGAATCATATTCTTTGTAGATGCAGTTCATTAATTTTCATTTACAAAATTGCAGACACATTTTTTTCTTAAAGCGAAACTAAGTCTACGAGTACATAAATGTACCAAACTGACTGCAGTGGAATTCTAAACTCATCAGACATTCTAGTGAATTGAAAAAGTTCTACAAAAACAAAAAATTTTTGTTGCTCTTCCGAACTGAAAAGCCAAAAATAAACCCAAAAATGATGTAATTATGAATAATTTTCTGTTTTTTTTTTTTTTATTGTGCCGAGAGTATAGAAATTATTATTTTATTTTTACTAAAAAAATTTACTCACCTTGGAATCGATACCGATGATCTTGTTGCACTCTTCACAAGTGTTTGCGAACACATTCTCGTAACACTTGATGCAGTAGGGATGATCATCGCGTATTACATAACGCTGGCCGGTAAGACTTTCATCACATTGCCAGCAACAGAAGTGGCCAGAATGCCAATCCTTATCCATGGCCTTAGTATATTCACCACTGAAAATTAACTGTAAAAGAAAATACAAATAGAAGGGAACATTGTAATCCAGGTTGATGAATAGACGATTTTCGATTTTTTTTTTTTTTTTGTTAAACAATAAATTTCACATTTTTATTAAGTTTCATAGAGAATATTTTGTTCAGTGTATTGTGTTAAAAAGTGGGGGTTGGTTTGGTAGGTGGTGTTGTTTTTTTTTTTTTTTGTTTTTTTGTTGAAGTTTTGTTTTGTGGTGAAGAGTAAGAGTAAATAACAGTTGAAGTAGTGGTAGTGGGTGTGAGTGGTGAGTAGTAGAAGTAAAACATAGTTGTAATATATTTTGGTAGATAGAAAAAAGGTGTAATAATCCTGATTGGTGGGATATTGTTGGTTTTATAACTGTAATTATATTTGGATTTTTGATTTTTTTTTTTTTTTTACTTAAAATCAACACTTTTTGTTTAAAATTTTATTTTTTTTTTATTTTAAAATTTTACAAAACATATGTTTGGATAATTTTCTTTAAAAATTTAAGAAAACTTTCACTTTTTTTTTAATTTTTACATGTTGTATAATTTGTGTTTAATTTATTGGCTTTGTGTAGATGGTAAAGTGGAGTGTTAAGTGTTGTTTTTTGTTTAAATATTTGCGTAAACTTTTTGTTTAAATTTATTTTATATTTGTATACATTTTAACTACCTTTTGTTTAGTTTGGAGGGAGTTACGTGTCGTTTTGTAAAATTCATTTTAAGTTTTTCTTGTTGGAAGAATATTGAATTTTGTTTTAAAGATTGATTACTATTTTATTGAAAAGTATAGATTTTTTTTGAGTATAAAATTGCTTTTTATTTTGTTTGAGATTGAAGAAATTGAGTTTTGTGTAAAGTAAATAATATAAATAAAATATAAATTATTAATGGCTAATTTCACCAATGCTATTCAAATATAGTTTTTCATATAATTTTATTTTTATTTGACATGAAAAACGAATTTTAAACATAAATTAAATAAGTTGGTGAAATCGACCATGTCTTTTTTTTTATTTGGAAAATTTTATAAATAAAATGAACGATAATGGGATTTAAGAAAAAATGCGATATGTTACGGGGTTCTCAAGTTTTGTTTGTTGTAGATTCTAAGATTTAAAAATAAATTCTATTTTTAAGTTAAAAAACATAAAAAATTTAGGTTGACTATTTTGAAAATTCCTTCACCTAAAAAAAAGAATTAAAAATATTCAAAAAAAATTTTTTTCAATTTTTAAAAGTTTGTATGAAAATAGTTTTTAGGTGAGGTGAAGTGAACGCAAGATTAATATTTCAAATATTTCGAGATTTTTCGAAAGATGAGAGTAGATTGGGTTAAGTTCGAAAAGGTTTATGTTAACACTTGAGCATTATTACTTCTACTTGGACACCGATTATACGTCTATTGTGGGATTTTTAGTAAAGAAAAAGATGATAAAAAGAGATTGAGAATATATTTGATCAAAGGGGAAACATAAGTTAAAGGCAGTGAAAAATAGAGATCCTAAATTTTTCATTGAAGCTAGTCAGGGGTGTGCTGGAAATCGGAAACGCAAAACGCAAGAATTTTATACGTCGGTTTTTAAAAAGATTTCTGTAATTAAAGAATTTGTTGACGATTATTATACAAATATTTCTCCATTTAAAAGAATTGTATAACAAAAATTATAAAAATAGGATTAAAAGTGCATAAAAAACAACTTCCAAATTCTTGCGTTTTACGATTGCGATTTCCAGCACACCCCTGAATAATGTTTTGTAGGAATAGCTTTATAGATATCTAGACCTATGTACCACTAACTTAAGGCAATGACAATTTCTTTGCACACTCAGCAAAAGATTGGGACGCCCCTATCCTTGATTAAACATTTACGTGATAAATTATTTTCCTGAGATGACAACTATTGTGCTCCACAGGCTACTTCTCCTCATTCTCAGGAGTAAACTGAGTTTTTAAGTGAAGTTAAGTGATTAAGAAAATAATATGTATTAATATCTTTTTTAAAAAAATGTTTTTTTTCAATTTTTTAAAAATCAATAAATGTACAAAATTTAAATTTCAGTGGAAATTTTTAAACTTCAAAATAATTGAAATAATTTTTTTTTAATTTTATGAATTTGTTTTGTAATAAAAATATAATTTTTAAAATTTTCTTGAAAATGATTTTTATATTATTGAAACTTTAGAAAATTTGGGTGCCCCAGTGGGCTACACGATAGTGAGTTAGTCTATCAGTGCAAGGGTTGTGCGTTCGATTCCCGAAAGAGACTATTAAGTTTATGTATAACTTGTAATTCTGTTTGGAACGTTAAAAAAAATATATATGAATATAATATAATAAATACAAATTTAAATTTCAGAAAATTAAAAAAATTTTTTAAAAATGAAGTTCAAATTTCATAAAAACTTTTAAATATCAAATATTTCGTGTAATTTTTTAACACAATTTACTTTGATTTAAAAAAATATTTTAAAATCTTTTTTTTTCAATTCTAGATGAGAATTATTTAAAACATAAATAAATAACTAGAATTTATATTTGTTTAATTAAAATTAAAATATTTCAATAATTCAAAAAGTCTTTACAAAAAGTTATAATTCGAAAAGAAAACTTGGTTAAAATGCAACTCTCAGTTTCTAAATTTCCTTTTCTAATATCTACAAAAACTTCTTTTCTTTCTTTCAAAAAAAAAAAAAAAAAAAAAAACTTCAAATGAACTTTATTTTTTTTTCTAAAACTTTTTTCTACTTAAACGACGACACGTACCCCCTCTCTTCATTGGTTTGTTCAACTTCGGTTATTTGAACTTCCGATTCGCGGCGTTTTGAAGTTTTCTTAACTTTCTTTGTTTTCTTAACTTCCGATACGTTTTGGATAATTTCAACATCCGCCATTTTTTAAACTTGTGTATTTTTTTAATTAAATAATTATTTAAATCAAATAAATTCGTATAGTATACTTAAAGCGAAATCGTTTAATATCCGTTTAACGTATGAATACCGCCCGCGTTTGACCGACTAAACTTTTTTGCTTGGAATTTTCTATTTTGGCCAATAATTTTTGGGATTTTTTTTTTAATTTGGCTGCTCTCTTAAATTTCTTTTAATTGAACAAAAGAATTTTTTTCTTTTTCAATATTTCTTTTCGAACGCAATGTTTTTTACTTTCTCACCACAGAATCTCAACTCAACTGTTTGACCGTATGTTTATTTCAAATTAAAATGACTTTTAGGAAAATCTAGAGAAAAATACATAAAAATAAAAAAAAAACAATCTCAATCCTACGGTTAGATACACAAAAACGCTCAGCATTGGAAATTTTGTATTCAATTCTAAATGAAATTATTTCTGATAATTAAAATAAAGGGAGGCGAGAACTTTATAGAGAGTATGGTCGAATGGAAAGTTCTGTAAATATAATAAAAGTTTTAGTATTAAATTATAAAATAAAAAAAAGTGGTAATGATGTTTTCATTTTATTGAGTCGATTTTGTTAATATAAAAAATATTCATCACTTTAGTTGTAAACACATTATTTTAGTGAAATCGCAACTTGAAGAATATTTCGCAAAAATTAACATTTAAATTTTAGTTTATCGCACTTTTACTCCAGCTATTTTTTTATTGATTTGGCAACATTGCAAAAACAATGTAAACAAAGTAATGGAATGCTGTGTTGCCAATATACATATACATGTTTTGGTTAACTGTAAACATTTTTTAATTTGTATTGTATTCTGTAAGAGTCAGTCAATAAGGGGGGCGAATGAAATTACGATGCGAAAGCAAAATACGACAAAAGGCCAATTTGGTACTTTCTATCGCTTTCGTAAACCTTTTTGCAAAATTGTTTGACAACGAAGCAACACTGGCAAAAAATAATGAAATGTCAAAATATGTAAAAATAAAAAAGGAAAGTGAAGTCGCTTAACGTGCTTTTGTTTGAAAATTTAAATGAAATCAATAGTGAAGATTTGCGAAAACGAAAACAAAACATGTAATGAGAAAGACAAATGCGCAAACGTATTAAAAAAGTACAAATCACTCGATTTGCTACCAATTTTCTTTCGCATCGCAATCAAGGTAATATGTATGTCACTCGTGGATTTTGAATTAGCTGGATTTAAATACACAATAAACAATTTTATCATTTTACGAAGCATTAATGTTAGTAGGTACATTAAAAAAAAGCAAAATTATGCGCTTAGCACTTAGACACTCAGAGATGCAGTAAAGTAAGTCAACGATCGCTTTAAAAGTTTAATAAAACAAAATCACATTTCAAGTGCCACGGCATTCCCTTACTACGTATCAGGTTGGTAAGGGAGAAAACTAAAAATTAAGTGTAACAAAACATTCAGTGTGTAAATCTAATAGCTAACCCCACCAGTTTAATTGCTTCAAAGTGGGAACTTACCATATAAAACTCATGCCTTTATTGAGGCTAGATTACACTATTATACTTTGTATTAATACATGTCAAAAACTCAAGTAATATGACAAAGTGTGATAGTGTAAATGCAATGTGTCACGAAAATGACAAGTATTAAGAAAAAAGTTTGACATCCCATACGACTTCATCGTTTTTTGAAAAATTTCTAAACAATAATACTTTTCATTGGATCAGGGTTGCATTTTATTTCATGTGTGAGTGTTTATACTTTGTGTGATGATGTGAACACAAACTGTCATGTTACATTAGATTTTTTGACAGTCGCAACAAAACTCATTAGATTTCTATCTCACAAAGTATTATGGAATACGTAAGACTTGTGAGATAGTGTAATCTAGGCTTTAAGCGAGATGGTGAGAGAAACTCTTAAGGTGGATGTACATAACACGCGTTAGTTCGTCGACGAGTTTCGTGCGTTTAAAAACTTTAGCGCGTAAAAAATTTCAAGTTACACAACACGCGTTACAAAAGTCATTCCTGTCGCTGTTTTTTATTTGTTTACTTATTTGTGCATTATTTATATAAATATTGTATGTTTTTTAAGCTCTTCAATAAGTTTTTCTTTCATGATTCACAAATTTGTTAAATTATTCTTTTTATTGTCAAAAATACACAACGCGTTAAAAAGTTCAAAGTTAACCAACTTTCTGGCGCAAACGCGTCAAAATATTTTGCATGTAGCTTGTTCTATGAAAATAGTTTAACAATAGTTCAACTTTTTTTTGACAGAAGACGACAGAGCGCGCGCGCACTAACGCGTATTATGTACTTCTACCTTTACATTGCTCCTTTACAAACCTGCTTCGTTTGAAGCCCAATTTTTTATTGTGTAGTGTTAAGGAAAGGGGTTGTCTAGGTTAAAAGAGACTACGGGCGATTCTATTCTAGACAACTTTTAACATCAATTTTCAAATCACACTATTTGATACTTTTTTGATGCCAATTTAAACTAAAATATCTATATTTTATAATAATATAATTTTTGTAGACGTAAGCTTAAATATAAATTTGTTGTGCACTTCGAAGCATTAAGATCCATAGATTTGGCGCGAACAGAAAATTTATTGCATTTCTTATCATTGGATTATATTTCTCTACGATGTTTGATTTGATAATCATCGTCTGATATCTCATCTTTCAAAATAAAAAAGAATAATACAATAAAAGTTTAAAATTCAACAGAGTTTTGTGGTATGATCTTATGAAAGTTGGCCAATTTGGTTGCACCCGTCATGCACTTTAAAGCTCTCTCGTGGCTTTTTGATCGTTTCATATAAATTCTTGTAAATAGATAACAATAGTTTATAAAAAAATGTTACCCCCCATAGAAATAACTTAATTGCAAATATGTTTCTTTCTATTAGTAAAAGACGTTTAAAGCGTCTAAGTGTTGCATCCGTCAGAATAGAATCGCCCCTTTTTAGTTCCTACTATTGATTTCATAGGAGCTTCACCAAAAGTATTTCCATCTCTTGATTATTAAAAACTCGTTAATTTGAATCTCTCGATAATTTGAATAATTTCCCAGGTCCCTTGACAACATCTAAAGAATTGACATAAATCCATATAATTTGGTCCCCTTGGTAGTTTAAACGGCGTATTGCTCGCAGACACACAATAATTTGAAATTTTTTCGGCTCTACACTCCATAATTTGAATCACATTTCTTGTAAAGATTAGTGGACTTTGCTTTTTTATAAACATTTGCTAGTAATAGTAGGTATTAGAATAATTTTAAAACAACTAAAAAAAAAAAATATGATTAACATTGTATATAAAATAAATGTATTCAAAATTGTTCTTTGATTACTGTAGAGTACCCGAAAAAGGAAGAGAACAGAGTTTTGGTAACAGTAAAATTTTCTAGGCACTCAGTTGTATAATAAAGTATTTCCATATGTAACAAAGAATAAAACCAAGTGTATAAATATATAGCGGTACTTTTTCTCTTTCTCACACACTCTCCTTATCTGAAAGCTATTTAATACTAAAAATCAAGTGTATTTCAAATGGTTTGTTTTTATTATTTTATGTAAAAAAACAGTGGGCTCGGTAATTCGAATCAGTGGACTTGTATTCGTATATGGTCCTTTTTTCAGCTGTTCAATAATACCTATAATGCCTAATTTGGAATTAAAAGTAATTAAATTTATAGAAATCGTTAAAATCTTTAGAGTACCATTTTTAAGTTAAAGTCTTATCAAATTCCTCTTATTTGCGTTAGTTTTAAAAAAGCGCCACTTTAGTTGTAATACTTTTTCAAGTCCCGATTTTAAGCAAGGATGTTTCTATAATTTCAAAGCTTTATATTTGTGTAAATTTTAAAAAAAGATCGAAATCAAACGAATTAAAATAGAAGAAAATTAAAGTTTAGTCACTAACATTTTGATCTGGTAAAAAATTAACAACATCCTTGAGATATACATTTTATAAAGGACTCGGTAACGGTTATAATATGCATAAGTTAGCTTAAGATACAGTCAAAAAAACGAAAAGCCCGTTAAATGCATTTAAAATCACAAAAGCAAAAAAAAAATCTCAAAAAAAAATGCTTTACAACACTGAAAAAACAATTACGATAAGTTAGTTTTGCTGCTTAAAATTTTTTACATTCTATCCCACTGTTCCTCATTAATTTCGAGTTGAAAGAGCATTAAAAATTTAAAACATTTTCCTCTATCCGAGCACCACTCGAGAAATATTATTTTTTTTTGTTTTTGGGGAAAATTTAAAAATATTTTAGTTAAAATTTTCTTAAGAATTGCAAGAGAAGAACTCTTTTGCTCGCTTCTTTTCACGAACTGTAAACGTTACAAATCGTTAAATTGAAACACACGAAACAAAAAATGGAACACCATATTGTTGCTCTTAAGAATAGTCTGTCTGTGTTTTTCTATTAAAAATTGCATTACATTTATTTACAATGCGAGTGGGAATTTTTTTTTTATACGATTTTATTAATTTAAACATCTGTTTTTGTTTTCACCAAAAATAATCGAGTTATCGAGGGCCATTCGCGGCAATATTGATCGCTTATCTGTGTTGGCTTTTTAGCCAACGTAAACCGTTTTTCACCTTAATTTTATTTGGCTTGTTTTTGTTTTCTGTTTTTCGGTGTTTGTATACGTGATCAATGTAATAATCAAAACAGTGTTGATTTTTTCAATACACAATTTGATTTTTGTTGGTGTTTGAGAAATAAACAAATAAAAATTAACTTTTAAAAAAGAAAATACCTACAAATATGAATTTTATTTGTTTCAAAAATATAATAATTACGAAACAAATTTATATTGTTTTTAATATTGGCCGGTCGTAACAAGATGATGAATGACGAGTTTTGTTCCGTTTTTTTTTTTATAATTTCCCTTTTGGAAGGTGAAGGTTAATTAAGAATATGTGTGTACATTAGGGTGACCGTTAAAATCAAAAGTTGGATTTATTTAGGTCTCACTCGCCAATTTGGTGGGTATTGATAAAAAAACAACTCCAAAAAATTTCTAGGACGAGCGGCGAAGGCTAAGCCGTCCCTCAAGCCCGCCAAAGTTTGAGAAAAATCGTAAAGTCTGACTTGTATGACTTATATTTAGGAAAATATTAATTTTACATAAAAATCGTTTTCTAAGAAGTTGTTGTTAGTAAAGTTTCCAACAACTTTTGCCTTAACAAGTTTTCTCTAAAACTCATATTGAACAATACCTAATTAAAATAATAAGTAAACAGCAGCATTGATGCGAATTTTTTCTTTAGAACTGTTTTTTCTTACTCACGTAAATAAATAGTCAAACGCATATCATTTGTTTCTAACGTACCACGGTTGATAAAGTTGGTGCAATTGTACTTTTTTGATACAATTAAAAGCCAAAAAGTACGGTGGTACCCCCGTGACTCATTTGGTACTATTTCCAAATTTTTCAAACCTAAATATTTATAATTGATATAAACTGGCAACTCGTATTTACTGTCCAATGCATATAAACGGATTTCAGTGTTTGGTGCAAATGGTTTTGCCAAAGTGCAAATGCAAAATTTCGTAGCGTTTTTATGAACTCTTAAGGAATCTCTGTGTATTTTGTTGTTGGATTTAACAAAACAGCTATGATATTTTGCATTTGCTCTTTGCAAGACCATTTGCACCAAATACTAAACTTCGCTATTGTGAATAGATTTTTGCACTTGATCATTGGACGATTGCATATGCCACATTCTAAATCAAGTATCAGCGGCAGCATATAAGCCTTCATGGCAAAATATTATAAAAACAAAGGAACGAAATAGACCGTATGTACCAATGGTTTCAAGTGTAACCGAAACAAGTCTTTTTCTTTTATAAAAAAAAAAAAATTATTTATTACTATTGTGGTTCGTAAGTACGATATTGGTTTTCTCATTTATCATCCCTGTAATATAACTGCATGCTTTCTTTATTCTTTAAGGGGGCTCTCATATAAAATTGTCAACACAGACTAGAAATATATTGAAGAAAAAGCCCCAGAACTGCCAAGGAATCGCCCCAAGTGGGATTAAATATATGACGGACCTTCATTAGTTTTTTTGTGCTTACCATTTTCTTAAAACATACTTGCCTTATATCTCCACCCTTTAGGGGGCTCCCATACAAATATGCCGGTTAAATATAATTCTTTAATTTGGCCACTGCAGCGCCAAGATTGCCCCTAGTTGGGTCAAATGTATGACCACCTCACATAATTTGTTGTATACCCATTGCCAAAAAAATTTGGTTTCTAAAACGACTATGCATATTAGAAAACCTATAACAATTGTTAAAGGTAATATTATTGTGGAATTTGGTTTTTTTTTAGTTTATTTTATAAACTAAACCGTTTTTAAGTTACGCTGTGCAACCTCCTCCGTTTTCGAAATTTTGAAAACAAGAGCTAACCTAAAAAATGGTTAGCACCACTGAATTCAGCGTAACCGAATTAGGGTAAAATGCCTGGTGCCCGGCTAGTCGGTTTTTTTTTTAAATAAATAATAAAAATGTTTTTCAACAAAACTAATTCATAGAAAATTCGTTTCTTTAATGAATTAAAAATTAGATTTTTTAGTGGCTTATTCGATATTTCAAGTTTATTTTGTTTAATAAGAGATAAGGAAAAACTTGTTAACAAATTTTCTACAAAATTAATATTTTCTAAGGTATTAAACATAAAAGTCAGATTTCATGTATATTATAACTTTTCTCAAACTTTGGTGGGCTTGAGGGACGGCTTAGCCTTCGCCGATCGTCCTTAAAATTGTTGAGTTGTTTTTTTTTTTTGATCAATACCCACCTAATTGGCGAGTGAGACCTAAATAAATACAACTTTTGATTTTAACGGTCACCCTAGGGTATCACCGTACTTTTTGGCTTTGAATTGTATCAAAAAAGTACAATTGCACCAACTTTACCAACTGTGGTACGTTAGAAACAAATGATATGCGTTTGACTATTTTTTTTTTTAAGCAAACGCACACAAACACAAATATTAAAGCTGAATTAACGTGTGTAAGAAAAAACAGCTCTAAAGAAAAAATTCGCATCAATGCTGCCGTTTACTTTTTATTTTAATTCGGTTTTGTTCAATATGAATTTTAGAGAAAACTTGTTAAGGCAAAAATTGTTGGAAACTTTACTTCTTAGAACTTCTTAGAAAACGATTTTTATGTAAAATTAATATTTTCCTAAATATAAGTCATACAAGTCGGATTTTACGATTTTTCTCAAACTTTGGCGGGCTTGAGGGACGGCTTAGCCTTTGCCGATCGTCCTAAAAATTTTTTGGAGTTGTTTTTTTTATCAATACGCACCGAATTGGGGGGGGTTAGAGCATGGAAAAATAGAAAAAAAAAATTGATCCATACAGTTAACGACCACCCTAATGTACATACAAGCCTGTTCTAAAAATCACTTTAATTCAAATCACATGTGTCTTTTAAAATCACACGTGTGATATTTTGGTGTTCCTTTTTTGTGTGATTTTCACATGCCGAAAGCACTCCGAGAAACACAAAAACGGAATGACTTTCAGACCACCACAAAATCACACGTGTAATTTTAAAAGCACGTGATTTGTAATGTTACGCCTGGAAGCAAATGAGCTTGTATTTTGGGCCCATGTTGTTCAAGTGTTATCCCTTTTGTTACTAAATGTTGTAGAGTTTGTTCAAATCTTGTCATTTCGATTGGAACCTCGATTCAGTGTTGCCAATTTAGCCATTTAGTGGCTAGATTTAGCCATTTTTCACCCTGTTAAGCAATTTAAAAATGAGTTTAGCCATTAGCCATTTTTTTAGCCTTTTTTCAACTTGTTTAGCCATAAATTTTTTTTGCCGTTTTTCTTTTAAAAGAATAATTTTTATTTTATTATAAAAATTTATAAATTTTGAACAATTAAAACGCCTTTAATTTAAATCACAACTTTTCCAAATGTTGAAAATCACTATAAACTATGACGCTAAAACATCTTTCAAAATCAAGGAACAGTATTCCACTATTAAATTCAACTTTTTTCCTTTTGAGTTGGTTGGATAGGCAATAACGGGGTTTTTTGGCCAATGACAAATGAAGAAGTTTTTTAAGCGCTGAAAAAACTTTCAAGTTTTCGTTAGTTTAGCAATCCACGAAGGCCCATTATTACAACTTGCCGTTAGTCAAAGGTAAGTCGTATAACAAGGTTTTTAATCAGCCATATTCCAGTCGTCGTTGTGGTAATCGCCCAAGTCGTTTTTTGTAAGAGATTAAAGTAACACACAACCAGTGTTCTTTAATCTCTTACAAAAAACGACTTGATCGATTACGACAACGACAACAGGAATTAGGCTGAGTATTTCAACTTTACTTAAACCCATGTATCTGATCTGGTGAATTTGACGTGTTTACTTCAACCTATCTGATCTGGTACGATGAATTTGATTTTAACTTAGTCTGACTTCCTTAACGCAGTGTTGCAAAAGCACAACAAACAATGCAAATATTTCGCGACTTCCACGTATTAATGTATTCAAGGCATTGTCTACAGAAAAGAAGTGATGTTCTTGAAGCTATTCCTTTTTGTGTTGCATTGCAACATTTCATTTAGAATGTCAGCCATATTGCTCACTTCAGTTGAAAGTAAAGTTGCTATACTAAAAAAGTTTTTATATGTAGCGCAAAATTGTTTTTGGACGTATAACAAGTTATTTATTATTTTAACTTAACTTTAACCTACCCGGTATGATGAATATGTTTTCTTTCTCTCTCGCCAATAAGCTCAGACTCTCTGAAAGAAAACTTTTATAGTGTGAACCCAGACAACATATTGCTTACTTTAGGTCAAAGCCTGGTACTCTGTTTAACATTTTACGTGAAATGCTGTCAAAATTCACAATAAAAAAAACTTGTGCGGAATTTCTATGGAATTATGTTGATAGAATTGTACTCTGTGCGATTTGTTAGAAAGTTGCAACTGCGAAATAATATAAGAAAATAAATAAGAAATACCACAACCGGTAACAGTTTTTCATCCATATTTACTTTCTTTTATATTTAATCTTTTTATACAAAAAATAATTTTAAGTAAAACACATCATGGCGATGATTTTACAGAAAAAATCGTCCAAATCGGTCAAGCCGTTCTCAAGTTATGCGCTTAATAGAAAAAGTGGGCGTAAAACTAGGCGTGGTACATTTTTCTTTCAATGAAAACGTAAAATGGATTAATACGAACATTTAAAAGAAAAATTAGTCAAATCGATGGAGCCGTTTTTTGATTTTAGGTAAATCGAAAAAAGTGGGCGTAAAAGTGGGCGGGGCAAAATGTTCTTTTCGTATAAATCTAAATTGGACCATGGCGATCATTTTAAAGAAAAAATCGTCCAAATTATTTAGAAGTCATTGGTGGTGCAAAATGAAAATTGGATTTTGCCACGCCCCTCCGTCCGCAGACCGAAAATCAAAAATTAGACTTCACAGTGTCACGCGCCTGAATATTCTGAGGATTTCCTGAAAATTTCATCAAAATAGGCCCAGCCGTTTTAGAGTCCATACGTTACATACATACATCCTATTTTATATATATAGAAGAAGAAGATATGCTTTACCTACTGTATTTTTAATTTATTTTAAAAAATTTTCAAGAAAAATCTTATTTATTTAAAAAAATTGGCATTATGAAGAAAAAAACTAATTTGAAAGCCTTTCCGCTCTTGTTCATGTACGGCTATTGTTAGTTTTTCGTTGACTTGTTGTTATTGTAACCAATGATTTAATTCTTTTTCGAGCCAATATCATGTACATATGTATGTACATATTTAATTTAAACTAAATTTTCTTTCATTCCAATAAAAATAAAACATTTACTAAATTTCCATTAAATTTGTTTAAGTGGTAAAATTCAAATCAATATTTTTTTTTTTTTTTAATTTTAAGCAAAATTTATTTTCTTTGCGATTTAAAAACACTACATGACGTTCAACATTCAAAATGATTTGTTTATATTAATGAAACTGTAGAAAAAAAATTATGTTTGTTTATAAAAAAAAACAAAAAAAAAAAATATTTCAATAAATTTTAAATATTTTGTTTGAAAAACACACTCGTAAAATTCGGTTAACATGCTGAGGTAGAGAAGATATTTTTATGGAAATTTAAATAATTTATAACTAAAATAAAAACAGAAATCGTTAACAGAATACTTCATTCGCACCGAATAATTACAAGACATTAAAATAAATGCTAAAATAAATAAATATGGATTTTATGGCCGAATTTTCGGTTTTCATTTTGCTGACCCGGTATTATTAAAAAACAAGTAAGAAAGTATAGTCGGTCAAGCCCGACCATATGATACCCTACACCACAGTATTTAAAAACTCATCATGCTTATGTGTCCATGTAAATATGGATTTATCTATGTTTATAAACTTCATGCAAATCGGTTTGAAAGTTTGTGAGAGGCAGAAATTGCCCCCTGCCTCCCCTTGTGGTCCTATTTTTTAAAAACTGTATAGCTAATGTGTCCCTATAACTATGGTTCTTTCTATGTTTTAAATTTCATTAAAATCGGTTTGATAGTTTCTGAGAGGAAAAAATTTCCCCCTATCTTCCCTCGTAGTCCTACGATTCGGCCCATTTTCGATAGGCTTGGTCCTATGACCCAAATTTTATCAAATTATCTCTAAAATTGCGACCTGTACTTTGGGCACAAGTTTACATGGACAGCCAGCCAGCCGGATGGACATCGTTAGTTCGACTCAGAAAGTAGTTCTGAGTAGATCGGTATACTTTAAGGTGGGTCTAGGACCACTATTTTAAGGCGCTACACACATCAGCAAAAAATGCATAATACCCTCCACTATTGTGGTGTGGGTATAATTAAAATCGGTCAACTATATGGTACCCTACACCACAGTATATTCTTAGTTTGCTAACCGAGCAACCGTTGTAGTAACCCGACACATTTTTAAAAATCTACTCTTTTTCGTACCAATAGGCAATAATGAACACACAGAAAAAAATCAAGTTAAAAAACGTCGAAAACAAAGTTGATTTAAAATTTTTCGGTGGTGATTTTGCTTCATACGTTTTTCATGTTAATTTAACCTGATTTTACAAAAACTTGCGAGCAAAATTTTTTTCTTTTAAAATAACTATAATTCATGTTAATTTAACATTGTAGTAAAGTTAGAGCAAAATGTCATTTATATTGAAATAAGAATCCGAACCACGTTGAATGAAAGTTATTTCAAGTTGGAACAACGTGAATTTCATGAAGAATCAAATTGGTTTGAGTGTGAGATAACAGTGTGAAAAAGCATCAGAGACACTTACCCCTGTAACAGATGTTTCACTTATTTTGTATTCCCCTTTGTTAACAGAAGCATACTTTGAAAACTTGATGTACTATTTGACTAAATAATTTTAATTAAAAGAATACGGGAATTGTCTTCTTTTTATAACATATTTTAAACATGAAAATAAGAAATGTACATACTTAAGTATGTATGCATGTTAATTTAACAAGATAAACATTTGATTTTAATATAAAACAGGTTTTTATGGATTAAATATTGAACAATGTTATTTTAACAGTGAATAATATTAAATAAGCGTGATTTAAGGTTATTTTAATATTTTTCATTTAAAATTGAAATGAAATAATGATAAATTTAAATAATTCTCCATCACAAGTGGTGAAAAATCAGCCCTTTAGTGGGAGTTTCAGGATATCCTTTCCTGCGGCTTTGTGGAGTAAACCACAACTACAACGTGATACTCGAACGTATATTTTCAACGGAGAACGAAATTTCCGCAAAGACAATCTTTCCTACGACAAAAAGCATTACCCGCTAGAAGCATATCAACGGGCGAACTTTGCTTAAAAGTTATATCGAATCCAAATGTGAGTCGATCGGTATTATAAAAGGTGCATCTCAAACTAATTTTTGTATGTTTTACACACATCAGCACAATCGCATAATAACTTTTCCACCTTTGGGTACAAAAATTATAGTGGTATTACAAGAACTTTATAATAATCTTAAAACAAGTGAAACTTGTAGTGTTTAAATAAAGACTCCTCTTTAAAGTATTTTGGTGTTCAGCAGTAAAACGCCTGAGATTTATATGGTTCTCCACAGATAAACACGATAAAAATTTAAGGTTATAAACGATTACATATGGTTAATGCTGAAACCGCAAAAACTGTAACTCAGTGCAGGTATTCGACGAAAAGCCATAAGCCAATGCTAGGTGAAAGGCCTAAAAGATATCCTGCGGGAAATTTGTGTCAATTGGTCCAACAGACTGGTCCTGGGAGTTGTGAAAATAGAACAGGTACAAAAAGAAAGAACTCACGACCAGTGAAAGGAGAACCAATCATGTAACTGGTTTATGAAGAACAAAAAGGTAGACAATCTAATGAATTATAGTACAGTCTTCACCGGTTGTGTGACACATTTTTTGGGACTTTCTAAAATTTGGTTCTTGAATTTAATTATAGGACTTGTTGTATTGAAATAATACTGCATTGTATTGAAATAACACTTCATTGTAGTAACTGTCACTAAACACGTCCATTGAGAATAGATGTGTGACTGGTCAAATAGTGTCAATTGACCCCCTCCAATGACAACCCCATGTAAAAGTGATAGGTCTTATTTATAGAAAGTGTTAAAACTAGAACCGGTCTCTACCACAAAAGCCCTATCACGGGACTACTTTGGTGTCAGTTTGCTTCCCTCTAGTGTAATACCAATGAGCAGTTTAACAAATTAAAAAAAAAAAAAATTGAAAACCTGAAATCTCCGGCGCATATCAGATAAGTTACGTCACGCGAACTGTATTCCTATTGGCAAATAATTTCAAACTGGCAAACTTGAAGCTCAAATTAGACGTGACATAAACATAATGCCACAGCCGTAACCGCGAATTTGGAAACCAAAATTGAATTGGTTTGTATGGTATGTTTGTCATTTTGGTATGACATATGGTATGTTTTTGTCATTTTGGTAATACAGAGGTGATGGTAATACAGTTTTGTTATGGTTATGTCACGTCTAATATTAGCTTAAGATAGTTTTTGTTTATTTTCCGAGTTGCCAGCTCGTATTAAAAGCGTTAATTTCAAAACGAATTAAAGGTACTTTTTAGAGTTGGTCTAACAGGAAATCATGTGCATAGCGTAATCATGGCGAATTCATTTTTCAGGTAGAGCGTTGAAAGCACAGCTGTTCTACTTTTTTTTCTTAGAGAGAGGAATGTCAAAAGTTTATTGTGTTTTTGACATATCGACCAACGAATGCAACAAATAAAATATAATATTGTGTTGTACTTTGTGAAGTATCGATACCAGCATTGACACGAATTCGCCTTGAGCGAAATCTTGTATTCTGGCATTCATTCTTGGTTATTCCTACAAGAATATTTGATTAGGTAATCTTCTATTCCCGAAATTTTGATGAGAAACTTGCTTTTAGAGGCTTTTCATTATACTCAGTATTCAGGAAAGTTTCAATAAGAACACCTTAGGAATTAATAAATTCACCACTATCAAGGCGAATTGACTAGAAGGTGAGGTCAACTCTACAACAACACTGTTTCTGTTGTCGGGTTGTCAAAAATATTGCTAGTAAAAAAATAGGTCGTCGACCACCGAAAAAGAACACCATATGTTGACTTGACCTTCTAGTCAATTCGCCTTGACCACTATCATTCGATAAGCAGTAGCAATTGCTTTTAATTTACAGCGTTTGAAATAACCTTAATGCGGCTAATTATAGCTGACTTCTGGATTAATATTTTTTTCTATTTTAAGCCATGTTTTTTTCTTTTTTTACATTTTGTTTTCATATGATAGTCGTTTTTGTTTACCCGATTTTTAATTATGAAATTAACGATGTTGCCATATCCGACTACGTAGTTAACGATAGCGTTAACACAATTAAAGTGTTAGCGTTGCATTTTTTTAATTGACATTCATTGCTGGAATTGTTGTTTATAATTGAATGTAGTTTTTAAATTTAAAGAAATTGCAGTTGTAGGCGAATTTACTAAAATTATTTGCTTTTATTTTCTATTATTTAGAATAATTGGCTTTTTTTCAAAAATCTACGTCAAACTAAAACTTAAACAAAAAATAGTTAAACTAAGATATTTTTTATTTAATTGTGTTTAATAAAAATAAATAATTTTTACGTCAAAAAAAAAAAAAAAAAAAAACAGCGATAAAGATTGTTATGAAAACATGTTTTAACGCATAATAAGCAAAGGAAATTAATTTTAATGGAGTAAAAAACTAAAAAGTATTAAAAAATGGAATGAAATTAAAGCCAAAAACAACTTAATTCAGATTTTATTTTGATTTATAGCTAAATAAAAAAAAAGTAATTAAATAAATAAAGAACGTTTTACTACCACTGTGCCGTGCGGTAGCCAGACCAGGCCATTCCACCTTCGCAATGTAGTACACATGCTTCTTCTAATATATTTCAATACTAATGTAGCCATTTTCATTCATTTCTAATGGTAAATGGACGATTTAATGCGCCAATTTTTGTTTTTATTAAAAACAAAATTTTTTTTTGAAAATTCTCATACGCGCGTACTAGATCCACATGAAATTTAAGAAACACACATTAAAAAAAATATACTCTCTTTAAAAAAAAATGCTTTTTTGGTGCACACGACACACTTGTTCATTTCATTTCAGCCAGTACCGACAAACACTTTAAACGACTGTCTGCTCGGCTACACGGAAAATCTCATCCACCATCAGTTTCATCGTAAAGAAAAAGCACTAAAAGTATACAGAATAATGAATTTAACACACGTTAAAACTTGTACTTGCCATTCCATGCCATTTCAGCTCATCAAAATCAATTTTCTTTTTTTTTAGTTTTGGCATTTTAATTATTTTTGATGAGTTTTTTTTTCTTTTATTATTTAAAAATAACTGTTTATTTTTCTTTTTAGTGCCATAAATCGACATTTTTAACCCAACAATGACGCCACGCCGGTAATTTTCAATGTTGTCATTCATAAAAAATTTTAGTTAAAAAAAAGAAAAAAATGTTGGAACCAAAAAGTGCTTATTGGTAAGCGAGATTTATGGTGGAAAAATGGAAAAGAAAATAAGAACTTCAAAGCGGCTTACACACTTTTAACACTCCGTTTTATATTTAAAATGCATTGAAAATGGTCTGGCGTAAGACGAAGGGTTAATATCATTGTTCAATTTATCATATTGTTCAATTATTTCGCCTATATGTTTGTGGTATACGATGGTGGCACAATATATTGGCAATAATAAAAATACTAAAAGAAGTGCAACATACTGAGAAATGTTTTGGCAACATCCCGGTGCCGAACGTTATAGTGATTCAGCGTGACAAACGCTGACAATATTAAACTATCGATGACAAGTGTTGATTTTACTTTGGTGTCATATATGAATTTTTAAAGTATTTCTCCAATCTGTCATAAATGACCAATGTTGATTTTGTCTTGTAGGCGTCCATTTGTTTGTAAGTCCTAACAGACAATATCATCAACTTTCATTAGTGAATTTTTTTAGGTAGAGTGACAAGGAAAACAGAATAAACTCAAGTTATAAATGGAACAGAACAAACAGTTAAAAGAAACGATTCGTTATTTTCTGATTTATTCATTGACGGAGACATGTAGCAGACAAAGTCCTGCAGCGATCACTTCGTGATCTATTCATAACAGACAATGCCGCTAAGTTTTTCCTTTTAAGGGAACAGTGACATTGCAAAGCCGTTGTCATGCATAACTCCCTAAATATCAACTTGTTACTGACTCTGGTGCGATTCTTCATCGATGAAAATGTCATAATGACAATGTTGCTCATTAACGCCACCGGGATTGTACAATGTTGCTTTGTTTATAGGTTATGTATATCTTTTTATTGACAGCTGCGCCACATTTTAATTGAAAACATTGTGTCATTCATTGCATAATATAGGGCAAATTGAATAAAAACATCTGCCCAACACAGTAACTTGCAAAAAAGGTAAACAAACCCAAAAAGCGAATAATGCTCAAAAACGTTTCGTTGTATTTTCGGAATTAAAGGATTTTTCGTTGCCACAAAAATTTTAATTTTTGATCTGATTATAAAAAAAAAATTTAATATATTTTAACAAAAATTCTTTAAAGACTGTTTCATTTATTTTAAATAAATAAATAAAAACCAAAAAATAATTGTAGCTAATTAAAATTTTAATTGTTTTCTAATCATTTAAATAATTTCTATTAAAATTAAATTAAAATCTTGCAGCTCATTAAACAAAACCTTAGGAAATAGTTTTCTTAATTAAAAGAAAAAAATGCTAAAAAATATTTGGAAACTTTTCTAAAATTTATTTGAAAAAAATTTTGCACCCAAGAAAATATTTTCACTTAATTTGTTGCAAATTTCAAGGGTGTAGCGTTTCGTATTATTTAAACATAATTATCAATTGTTATTTAAATTTTTTTTTTTTTAAGTATTTTATAATATAAACATTATGATTGTTGTACCACTTAAAAAAAAGTATTTGCGCACAAAAAACTTATTAAGGAACCCCAAAGTGCCAGAAAAAACCTTGACTCATAAAAAAATACTTTTTTATTTTTAAAATGTATTAAATATATATTTATTTTGAATTATGTACTTGACATAAAAAATAACAAAATATTTACATGATGTGTGAAGGGATGGACGGACGGATTTTTAAGTAAAACTGTGAAGAGGCAAAAAAAAAAAAAAAAAAAACATGAACAGTCATGATTACAAATAGCTCATATATGTAAATAAAAAGAAATTTTCGAATTATTAAGCACAAGCGGTCATAGATTTGCCAGATCTGACAGTTTAATCCATGCCGAAAAAATCTCTTAACATACACTCCGAATTACTTTAATAAAGAATATTATTTAACCAATTTTTTAATAATAGTATTAAACAAAATTAATTGATAATGGCTGCCACTATTATTATGAACAGCTTTTTAAATTCGGTGAGGCATTGAGTGGTAAACCTAGTGAATTTGTGGTTTAGGCATTTTGTATTTATTGCATCTTTTAAAAACCCCTTTGTATCAAGTTGCTTTCCGTCATATGGATAACTTTACTAACACCAAACCTTAAATCAAGATCTAGGGAAAATGGGGTTTAATTTCAAAGATCTTTCTTACGAATTCACTGTTTTACAGAGCTGGCAGTATGAATCGCAGCATTGCACAGTGGTCGAAATCCCTGATCTAGCGGCATTAAACTAGCAACTGTATTATAGGACACGCTTTTATAATGAATAATTTTTAAAGAGCTATAGGAAAGTTAAAAAAAAACACATAAAATTCAGAAAAATGTATGAAATCTTTATTTGAATCGATAGTACGGTCCATATAATTTAATGTTTGAAGATTATTTCATGCAAATGTTGACCGTGACTGCGCCTCAAATGGGACCAAATGGGATCCGCTTAGTCCAATTTTGCCATACTCTTTCCAACATTTCCGCCGGTAACTCATGAATAAATGCTTCAATATTGTCTTCCAATGCGTCAATTGAAACGGGCATGTGTGTATAGACATGAACTTTAACATAGCCCCACAAAAAAAAGTCTAAAGGCGTTAAATCGCACGATCTAGGAGGCCAATTGACCGGTCCCGAACGTGAAATAAAATGTTCTGTGTGGCATGTGGCACCGTCTTGTTGAAACCACATGTCATGCAAGTCAAGCTCTTGCATTTTGGGCAAAAAAAGTTGGATATCATCTCACGGTAGCGCTCACCATTCACAGTTATGTACGTTACGATTCGCATCATCTTTGAAGAAGTACGGTCCAATGATGCCACCAGCCCATAAACCGCACCAAACTGTGACTTTTTCTGAATGCATTGGTAGCTCTTGCAATGCTTCTGGCTGATCTTCACTCCAAAATCGACAATTCTACTTATTAACGTACCGAATAGCCGCTTCAGTGGGTCGATTAAACTGACCATAAAATGAAAGAAGCGCGCGATGAACTTTTAAACAGAGCACGCATTTTGATAATAAAATTCAATAATTTGCAAGCGTTGTTCGTTTGAAGGACGATTCATGGTTAAATTATAGACCAAACTGAAGATGTTTGACAGTGAAACAAAACACGAAACGTGCGTCAGCTGTTTAAACCAGTGTTGCCAAAAAGATAATGGCTAAAAAATCACCCGATATACTTGTTTTCTATCTTAAAATATATAAATATGTAATTAAAATTGACAAACAGCCATGTTCTGGAAATTAAAAATCGCGAAATTTTCCAACATTTTTTTTTTAAATGAACGAAGCTTTTCCTGGTTTCAAAAGTATGTAGTTCTGGTTAAGATAAGTGGTCCTGAAAGTGTGAGGCATATTAAAGGGAATTTTTTAACGAACTATAAAAGCAGGATAGTTTTCGAAATTTCTTCGATTTCAACTTCCCTTGAATTCGATTTCTAGGACATGGCTGGAAATAATGACTGATTGATCGGAAATTTATCTGTTTTAAATCAGAATCAGAAGTACCAGGGAAATCAAAATTTTTTACAGTCGGGCCTGGATAATCCGTGATCCGGTTAACCGATAACCCCGATTAACAGTGATGGCCAAAGATCAGTCTATTATTTTTTGTTTGCAATGTTTTCAAATTGTTTGCTTCGATTAACCGTGATTACCTCTATTATCCGTGATGGCAGTTGAAAAATATAATATAAAACACGACTTTTTTTATGAAATTGTTTTCTTTTTCTGTTTAATGTCCTTTTTTTTGTCTCATGTTTTCAGTAGAAAATGTAATGTTTACATATTTTTTATACCCTTCACCTCAGGTTGAAAAGGGTATATATAAGTTTGTCATTCCGTTTGAAATTTCTACAATACTGATCTAAGACCCTATAAAGTATATATATTCTGGGTCCTTATGAGGAGTGTACTTGATTTAACCATGTCCGTCTGTCCGTCCGTCTGTCCGTCTTACGTTTGATATGTGTTTTCCGGAGACTCCAGACGTGATAGCGGCTAGGTTGTTTTACATTTATGTCACATATAGACCACCATTTCTTGCTATTGAAATTCAGCCAGATCGGTCCAAAAATGGCTGAGATATGAGCAAAAAACCACGACTACCTCAAATTTTTTCCAAAAATCCCTTGTTGTTGTATTTTTATTACTTTTTTCTGTATATCTTGAGAACGGCAAGATCCAAAGTTTTCAAATTAGGTACACACATTAAGGTTATCAATACACAGCATCCCACAAAATGTGGGCGGGATCAAAGAAGTGGGTACCTCCCGTACAAAAAATATCAAAAATTGTATAAAAACCTGATTTTTTGGACTGTTATATGACCTATGGGTATCCCTAGTATATCAAAAGATCGGAAATCTTCAGTAAAACATATTTTCTGAAAAACTAAGTTCAGATACGAAAAAGTTATCACCAAAATAATATTTTTTTTTTTTAAATACCCACTCTTGGAAACCATAGATCTTCCCGAGTCCAAGATTTATAACCCAACTAGCAACTGGCAAATTTCTTCTTAAACACGTCGGTATATAAATCTGTAAAATCGGTTAAGAAATATACTACTACCACATATACTAGCATAATGGCCAATATGAATTTCGTTATCACTCTTCTTTATTATTTTATCTATTTTACGAAATAATTTTTACAAGTATAAACTGGGAATTGTTGTTTCTATTTGCTACTTAAAAGAAAACAAACAAACACACTTACATGGTACAAACCATTTTGGTGAATATAGGCCCCTGAACTCCGAGCGTAGAAAAATTTATAGAAATTTTTAGAAAAATTTGTATGAAAATTTTGCCTTAAAACACTTTTTAAACTTATTTTTTTATGAATTCGGCAAAAAGCGCTTTGAACTTTTTTTTATCCCAAATATAGGCTTTCATTCGAAGTTAATTATCTTTTCAAATCAAAATTTTCCATCCCTGAACTATTACAAAAAATTTTCTTTATAGTTAAAAATTTTAACGAGATATCCATTTGTTTTGTTTCAAAAGTAAAGTTAAATAAAAAAGACATAAAACTAATGCTCCAACGTTGGGCAATTATCCGGTCTTTGGCGTAGCCCTACAAAAAAGCCTAACAGCGTTAAATCGCATAATGATGCGGCCAAATGACATTGCGCTCTGGAAACTTCTCATGCAATAAAGCAAAAATGGGTCGTGGTGTATGTCTCGTGGCACCATCTTGTTGAAACCACATATCGTCAATTTTAAAATCTTCAATTATCATACGGTGATAGCGCTCATCGCTATGATGCGCAGGCCTGACCACATCTGAAACTCTTCCAGTCTCTTCAAATTTCTTTATAATCTTGCAAATTTCTTGCACTGAAGGTCGATTATGACAACCATAACCACACGGTAATGCTCTACGGTTGCTAAACGAACGAGATGACAGATATTTAACAGCTCACAGCCTTGCCAGACCGGTGATTTTGAAACCACTAAATGAATAACCCGTTAGTTCTCACTCTGACCACAAACATCTACAGATTTAATCACATACATTAACATTTTTATTACAAAATAAAAAGCAAATGCAATACATTTTTCATATTTTGGCAGAATCTTTTGTCCGTTTTTCTTTTTTTAACTTTCTACAAAAATTATTTTTTCTAGCTTTAATGCCTACTCATAAGAAATTTTTAAAATTAATAAAAAAAAAAAAAAAATTTAGAACAAATTGTGATAAATATTTTTGCAGTATGAATAATATTTTCTTGTAGGGTTTTTACTTTTTCGTTTTTATACCCTCCACCCCAATTAGTTGTGAAGAGGGTATATTAAGTTTGTCATTCCGTGTGAAACTTTTTTATTATTCATTTCAGACCCCATAAAGTATATATATTTTGGGTCCTTGAGTAATTCTAAGTCGATTAAGCCATGCCCGTCTGTCTGTCCGTCTGTTTGGTCTGCTTGGTGCCAAATTGCTTGCAGTTATCCTAAGCAGTTTGGGATTGAAATCCAGCAAAATCGGTTCAGGAGGACCAGAGCTATGAATCAAAATGTGGAACCACCACCTAAAAAAATTGATAATTTTGTTACAAAAAATACCATAAATGCTGGAACAAGGCACGGAATGAGATACGATTTTGCAAAAATTTGTTTTATTTGACTGGAAATCACGCTGTAAAATTTCGTGAAGATCCGTCCATAATTAACCCTAAGCCCCATATAAACACTACAAACAGTTTAGTACGCCTAAAACCGTAAAAAATAACGCTAGCGTAACTTTGGTACGTCACAGTTTTTAAGGACTAGAAATAACACTGTGAAATTTCGTGACGATCGGTCCATAATTTACCTTAGGCCCCATATAAACCCTACTACCGGAAAACAGTTTAGTATGCCTAAAACCGTAAAAAATAATGCAATCATAACAAATTTTGGCTCGTCACAGTTTTATAGGACTATTAATGATACTGTGAAATTTCGTGAAGATCGCTACATAATTTACCCTAGGTTCCATAGGAACCCTAATCCCGGAAAACAGTTTAGTACACCTAAAACCATAATTAATAACAAATCGTCACAGTTTAAGATAATAATAACATCATACAGATATTACTCCTTAAACATTCGAACTGTCGGTGGAGGGTATCAAAGATTCGGCACAGCCGAATATAGCACTCTAACTTGTTAAATTTCTGAATTATACAAGAGAAATACAATTTGAAAAAATAGTTTTTACAAAAAGCAAAACTCTTTGCATTTAGCATCATTTTCTAAAAATATCAAGTGTGTTTTTTTTTCTTTAGAGAAAAATGCAGTCAGGTATTTAAAAATTATATGCGTTTAAATTTGTAAAAAAAAATTAATATTCATTTTATTATTTTGAAATTTTTAGAAGATGAAAGAGCATAAAACTTTGTATCGAGGGATTTTAAAGGAATTTAAAATTGCCATAAATTAAATGAATAATAAATACATTTATAATTAATAATAAAATTTGATTTGCCAAAAAAAAAATTATTGTTATTTTTTTTAATATTAAAAATATTAAGATTTTCTGAATCATATATTATTGTTTGCTTGTCATTTAGCCATGACATCTTCAACTGCAACTGGCAACCTCTTAAAATAAACGGTAAACTAAAACAGATGTCATAAATAACAAAGAGCGCTATGTTCGGCTTTGCCGAATCTTATTTACGCTTCACCATGGTAATAATAACAGAAATTTATATAAATAAAAGAACCTTGTGCCGCGCCCACTTGTCCCATCCCAGTCACATTTTGTCGGATGTTGTGCACTGATAACCAAGCTCTTGCTGTTCTCCAGTGCCCATGTTCTGTAACTCTCGCGTCGAGAATTTTTTCGATTAATATGTGTAAAATGAAACAAAAATGCCATGTATTGAAACAAAAAGCTGTTTTTTCACTAAACTGTGTCTGTAATTGTTTTTTGGCGAGTACTAGCTGTCACGTAAGGAAATCACTCGCCAATTTACAGAAAAAGTGTATCTGTAACATTTTTGGGAGAAAAGTTCGCGCTTTGAACAGTCAAATAAACTCACGAATAAAAATGGGGCGAGAAAAAATTTAACACTTAAAAATAATTAAAAATGCAAAATGCAAAGAATAATAATATTTTGTTCTTGGCACATTTCTTTATTGTTTAATTATTTTGCTTTCGATTAATATGTGTAAAATGAAACAAAAATGCCATGTATTGAAACAAAAAGCTGTTTTTTCACTAAACTGTGTCTGTTATTGTTTTTTGGCGAGTACTAGCTGTCACGTAAGGAAATCACTCGCCAATTTACAGAAAAAGTGTATCTGTAACATTTTTGGGAGAAAAGTTCGCGCTTTGAACAGTCAAATAAACTCACGAATAAAAATGGGGCGAGAAAAAATTTAACACTTAAAAATAATTAAAAATGCAAAATACAAAGAATAATAATATTTTGTTCTTGGCACATTTCTTTATTGTTTAATTATTTTGCTTTTAACATTTTTATAAAATACCCGAGTGTTTTCAAAGCTCGTTTGCAAACAACAAATATTGAAGTCAGACTTTACATTATTTGGTTTAGCCGGCGGTTGTATTTTCGGCGCAGTCGTTGAAAAATTTTAAATTTTAGTAAATTTTGGTCGCCTTCAACGATATGTGTGACTGGCGTTCTCAACGTCTGCAATGTCACATCGGCTTCGAGTGCAATGCTATGACATTTATAACGTAAAGACGTAATCTCTTTTGTTAGTTTTCGACATGAGTTAAAGACACACGTTTTTTACACCTTTCGAGAAACGATGGAATATTTAGTTTCAAATCTTTTCGATGCGAGAAGTTTTTCACTATAGTTACAGAACATGGGTACAGATTTACAGACATCTATGTCTTTGTCGCCCACTTGTCCAATCCCGCCTTCATTTTGTCGGATGTTGTAAATTGATAACCAAGATGCTTGCACCTAATTTGGCTCTTGCCGTTCTCCAGAAACATAAATATTTGTCGAATGCAACTCACCAATTGTACTGAAAGTAAGCCAAGTTCTGTAAGACATAAGAAACTCTTTCAAGCAGCGATGTTAGTAGTGCGCTGCCCCACAATTAGCGAAACACATTGCATTCGAAGATTATTGTTTCACCAAAAACAGCACGCAAAACGACCCTTTTTCCGCCAAGAATCGTTAACTTCGCCTAGACTTTGCTAAAGGCCTTATGACACTACATTTTTAATGCATTGTTCAGGTTTTGGTGGACAGTGCAAATATAATGTAATAGACAAATTTTACCTAGTGCAAAGAGTTCAGCTGTATTAAGATAATTAGAAAAATGTCAAAAATTTTAAAAAAGTTATCGATAAAGAATTAAGGTATGTCAAAAAAAAAATGTAAAATTGTTCCACTTAAAATTGAAATAAGCTTGAAATATTAAAAGTGTTGCTGAATCAGCGGTTTAGGGACAAATTCAGCGATTACCCGCTTTTTGTTTGTTTTGTTTTTATGTTTCTCACAAACAAAAAGTTTACAATATTAAATAAAATAAACAAAATCATAACAAAAGAAAAACTGAAAAAAAATGTTTGTTTAATAAAATTTTATGTTATCTGTAAAAAGCGTGGGCATGGGAAGTCAATGGGTTTTCCACCAAGATAACGATCCCAAGCCTACTGCTTCTATTGTTTAAGACTATCTTCTTTTTCATACGCCAAGACAGCTGAATTCACCTCCCTAGTCCACAGGTGAATTCCATACATTTACCCAATTGAGCACATTTAAAAAAAGTGGTTCGAAAATATAATTGGCCTTAATAATAAAACAGAACGGGGGCTAAACGATGTTTTCAATACAATTTGACAAAAAATTTTGCCAGATAATACGGTCGTGAAATAAAATCTATTTTATGAATGTTATTTTTGTCAAGCTAATAGGGCCTACATTTCTTCAATGTAAATAAAATTCAATTTTTAATTACAATATTTTGTTCCCGACGTTTCGTCGATTGTTTGTCGACTTTTTCAAGGGATTGTTATATGAAATTTAATCAAATTAAAAAGTTTTAGATGTACTCAGGAGCTACGAATATAAAACATAATTTTAATATTTAAACACATATTACATTAAACTGCGAGTGTAAGACGGCAAATCCATCTGAAGAGATCATGTGGTTGCGATCGAAACATGTCATGGTAAGCTGCCGGCCAGGGTTCGAGCCCCGGCCACAGTCAAGAATGAAAGATTATCAATAACAATTTTAATAAACTGCCTGTTTAACGATTTCGAACGTCAACTTTCGCATAGAAAATTATATTTAAAACAAAAACAAAATTCTAATATTTTTTATTGTTTCAAATGTTATTTTCTATGCGAACGTTGACGTTCGAAATCGATGAACAGGCTGTAATTTTCATGTTGTAGAATTCCTTTCTTCATAATTAGAAATATTAAAAACTTGGATTAAAAACCATAAATAGTTCAACAAAATAACAACAATACTAATTATTACATTAAGCTTTAAATATATCACAGCTTAAGTAATGGCAACAATATAACTCGCATATGGGCATTTCCATGAGAATGTCAACCACGACTTAAAAAATTAAAATGCTTGAACCTTTTTTTCAAATATGGGAGAAAGTAAAAAACACCCAAACTTTACTATGCCGAGGTATTTAAAGCTTATTACAATTTTTAAAAAGCAAAAAATCAAAGTTTTAACTCACTTTCTTATTAGTTCATTTTTAGTAACTGCAATTGACAATTTTCAATATTCTGCCGAATTAATACAGATACTGGCAACCCTGGAATTATGCTTTGAAATTAATGTTACAACAACAATAAACAAGATCCACGAGGAAAGACCAAATATATATGTAGTTCGATTAGCGGTATATTTTTGTGTTTGTTTTGGATGCTATTCTAAAGTCACGTACGTGGTGCAAAAACATCAATTGTCTTTATCATTTGAAATTGATCAGTCTTAGGAGTTTCAAAATAAAAGTTCAAAGCAAGATATTTGTTGCAAAAAAATATTGATCGAAATTTTTTTTTAAATTGGTATAAAAAAAATTTTATAAGTTTTTAAAGTTCGTCACGTACGATATTGTAAGTACTAAAATGCAACTAAATGCGTCATCTTATTATGTTGGTGTTTAGTTAAAATTTGGTCAAACCTTACTTTATTACAATCAATATCATCAGATTTTCGTATTATTTTACATTAACACAAATATCACTTCCGTTTTATGTCACGTACGATATGCACATATTTTGCCCGATATTTTGGACCACAAGGTTCCGAATTAGAAATTTTTTTTTTTCATATAAAGTTCCCTCTAAATGAAACATAATGATAAAAAAAATTTTCCAGTTACTACTATTTTTGCCAAATATCTATCGCTCTGAGGGCGTACAAATGTCGCGTACGATGACATGGAAATGCCCATATGGCTATTTCCAAAAAACGTCAACCACAAAAAATGGAAAAAAAAAATTTTCTTTTCAAGATTTATTTAGAGAATTGCTTATATTTTTTTAATATATGCGTATAAATTAATTGATTCGAAAAAAAAAGATAAATGGTAAACGAAGTACTACAACTTTTAGCACATACTTGTGTTTATTAGAAAATATGCATTTGGAACAACAATACTCTAATCTAAGGCATATTTATGATCTGAAAATCATTTTTTATTAAGTTTCTTATATAAAGGATTATAAATAGCAATATAAAAAAAAAATTTTAAATCATGAAGGAAAAATTGTCCCGTTTACAATGTCCCGTTTACAATTTCTTTAACAATTTATTTAAAAAAATGTAATTCATATTTTATTTTGAAATCGAAACCATTTTTAGGGCACATTAGTACGCAACATTTTAAAATTAATCCCAATAAAATATTGTGTCAGGTTTCGCAGAAATCACTGTTTAAACGGTTCCCCCTTAAAACCCACTTCCGTTTTTTGTCCCGTTTACAATCACTGGTTTTTTGCAATTATCTCGGAAACCACGACAGTAAGCGAAAAATTTCATTTGTGGAAATTAATGAGCTAATTGAGAGTTAAAAGAATCATTAATTTAAAAAATGAAAATCAGGTTGTTTTTTACAGTTTTGTCAATATAAACGTGTGCGAATGTCCCGTTTACAATCTTGGAAGTGCCCATATATGTTGTTCGTGCCTTCCTTCAAATTCATTGTTTTTAGCTTGACAAGAATAACATTCATAAATTCATCACTCTGGCCAAAGAAACAACTACAACAAATCTATTTTATTTTGAGAACGTTTTTTTTAATGCTCTCACATATAGACACATATTCGCTTAACAATGCTACCATACTTTCATTAAATTTCATAAATTATGTAAAACACGGAAAAATAAGGACATAACAAATAGACAGAAATGAGAGAGAATTTGAAGTTAATTATGGAATTTGATTTTTGCCTAAATTTGAAGACTGAATTCTGTTTGAACACTTTTGCGTAAGGCGTTGTTGTTAACGAGTGAGTCGTTTTTTGTAATGGATAAAATACACAGGTTGTGTGTTACTTTAATGTATTACAAAATACGACACACTCATAAGACACACTCATAACTCTAAAAAATGTCATACAAATTTTTAAATCCAAGACCCCTTGCGCAAGTAACTTGCCGGCAACAACAAAGTTTGTGCAAAATCTTTTTTTTTCTTACCCCGACCTTACCGCTGACGTCTACAGTAACTTGCCGAATGTGAAAGAACTCAATTCAAATTATATTTTGCGATAGAAGATAATCAATGGTTCTCGTGTATTTCCGTCACTCAAATTTTTTAAATATTATTGAGTTGAAAAAATAAATGAAATATTGAGATAAAATAGTGGGATACCTTTCAGTTTTTTTGTTAGCTCTTAGCTCATGTCCATTAGATTTTGAACTTGCTGTACCCTTTTTAGAACTTAGATCGGGATCTTCAAGTAAAATTGTTTACATAGCAAATGGACCTAACTTCGGATAGGGCGCGCGTTGTCGAATTAGTTGCTTTATGCTCACGATTTGCATCATTGCTTATCCGTAATATCTTTTAAAGTGTAAAATTTATGTTAATTGAGTTGATCGGTTGTATGTCCATCGGACTGAACTAAGATATTCGATATAAATTTGTACAATTAAAAAGAAAAACCTAGTAAAGTTGCCAGATTTGACAACTTCCAGTTAAAGGTTACAGTATTGCCAGAAAATGTTAAACACAAAGATATTACGTTTAAAATCTAATATCTTTTATCAAATGCGAAGTCTACCTTCGTGTTGGTAATATTTTGTTTAGCCTAACACAGCCGCAAATAGACTTCAAACCATCAAATTTTGAAAAACATTTGAGGATAACGTTTGAAGCAATTTTAAATAAATGCTTCTTAATTTGAAAATTATCTTCCGTATGCTGATAAATCATTATCAAACGTTTGTCGTTTGAGAAGAGGTTAAAAATAATTTAAAATTTAATATCAAACTTTCGTGTTTGTTGGGTTTTTGTTACCAACACAATTACTAAAACCGAAGTTTGATGAGCCAGTTTGTTGTATGACCATGCCACGCTGCTCTAGTTGCAACCCTAGTAGAAAAAAAATCAGTTTGCCCATATAAGATATATTCTGTTGTCTTTTGACAGAAAGTGTCTGTAATTTGCCCTTGTCAAAATTTTGACTCAAATTATGATTAATTGTTTTGAATGAATTTCGTTAAATAATGAACAACTTGTTTCAAGTTCTTGTTTTTTTGGTTAAACAAACAATTTAAAACATTTAAATCAAATTATTAATGATTCGACCATTTAATAGCGACTGTTTAAAACATAAATAATGTTCACATCTGAAAATGTTTATTAGACCATTTCTTCAAACTAAATTTGAACAAAAATGATTTTAAATGAATCATAGATTTTTTGGTGTTGATAAAATTTTTAAATATTTTAGTCATTTGCAGATTATACTGAAAGTGAGGCGAACAAATGAAGACAGACTATTTATTTTTGCATATTAAAGGGTCATCAAAAATGCGGATTATATTATTATTTAGTATATATTTGTGTTTTTCGATTTGAAACATTTTTTGGTTAACTTGTAGAGTTATATTCAGCGTTTAAAAACTGCAGTCAAAGTAGAAAAACTGTAATTTCTTCCACTTCATCATTTGTCATTGGCAAAAAAAAAAAAAAAACTGTTGCTTTTACTTCTCATTTATTAAATGTAAACAGTTGCTGTCATTCCAACTCAAAAAGCGAAAAGTTTTATACAAATTTTCGGTTTTTGTTCGACAGTTTTTGGTTTCGACAGCAGTTTTTTAAACCCTGCCCAGTCAAAAATGAAGCTTACTGTTGCTGGTTAGGAGTTTTGTAAGGGAGAGAAGCACAATACCCCATACAAGTGATGCCAACTTAGTGCTTTTGGCACTATTTATGGTGATTTTTGATGCGTCAAAACGCCAAAATGTTATTCCTTAGTGCCAAACTAAGAAAAAGCACTAACTTGGTGCTTTTTAAATTTTTCGTTAGTGCCTTTAGTGCTTTTTACAATTTTTTTTGTTTTCTACCATTTTTCAAAACTTCTGTTATATTGAGAGTGATTTAGATGAGATTTGCTATCTGGAGTACAATTTTGAGAAGGCCAGTAAAGATTTAAAAATTTCGAATGATAAAAAAGAAACTTGCATTCGTTTTACCAAAAAATTTATTTCCGAGGTTAGTTAGATCTAGGCTTCCTACTAGTGCTGGGATACTATCGATATTTTCTACTATCGATATTTATCGATAGTTCAGATTTCACTATCGATATATCGGTATTACTATCGACTGAATGTTTGTTTTATCACTTTATTGAGTGTATGAGACGTTTGTATATACGCACGTTATTTAAGATGGGAGTTTTTTAAAAATTCATAAGTACCTTTCTGAAGGAACCGAAGTAACAGGGACTATAAGATATTCCATTGCAACTTTTAAAAATTTTCTAAATTCTAAACCCAAAAAGGTTTGTTTTGTCTTATGCTTGCAATTGCATTTTTTTACAACATTACAAAAATATTTGGCATTTCAGTCCCTTTTTAAAGGCCTTTAATTAGCAGTAAAAAGCACTGCTAATCAATCCATACCACTTGCCATTATTGTTGTTTGTATTCATTGCTGTAATTCAGCGCGAATTAATAATAGCAATTCAAAATTTGCGGCAAAAAACTGTGTGTGTATAGCTGCTGTTAGATGTCTTCATAGCTGTATTTTAAATAATAAACATATCGATATTTATATTTTTCCTAAAGATATTTTCGATATTTTAAGCCTATCGATAATATCGATAGTCTATCGATAGTTTTCCAGCACTACTTCCTACACAGAAAAAATTATTGGCAGTTTTTTTTTTCAATTAATAGTGATTTTTGAATTTTAAAAAAAATTTGATTACGTTCTTAATTGATTGAATTAAAAAAAAATATTTTTTTTCAATTAAAATTTTACTTGATTTTAAGCTTAATTTTAATTATAAGTTTAATTGAATCAATCAACTCGGTTGTTTGAATTGAACACTTTGTTGCTTGCTCCTTGTTGCTTTCCTCCCTCATCAACAGTTTGCGAAAAATGTTACAAGTGCAACCAACATCTTTATAAATTTATTGTCTTTGCCCTTACATGTACATACAAACATGTTTTTATCATCAAAAAGGACAGTAAGCGTCGCGTGCAAAAAAAAAAACTATCAACAAGTAAAAAATGAACTGAAATTTCTTATAGTTGAATTACAATTATGACCACCAACAATGTCAATAATGAGCCTAAATACATATCGCTCATTTGCTGCAAGACCGGCATAACTCAAAAAATCCATTTCGAGATAAACGCATTTAAAGTTTTTGATTTGTTCTCTTTAAACTGGGAAAGTAAACAATATATAAAGATGAATTTAATACACAATATAAAGAAAAACAAAGCGAACAATTCTGCATCCCTAACTCCAAAATTTAATTTTTTGAGTTATGCCGGTCTTGCAGCAAATGAGCGATATGTATATTATGCGTAAAATAAAAAATCGCCTTGTGGCTGACCACAGTGTTGACGGTGGTTATGGTCGCAATCGAAATTTGGTGTTTATTTTCTTTGTTTGTTAATTCTTGAATTATTTTTGGTGTCATTTCATGTTGTGCGTTTAAAGTGAATAGGTGAAAAAAAGTACAGCCAAATTACACAACAAAAACAGTTTTTTGTTTTCAATCTTGAATACCCTGAAGAATTAGAGTTATTCTACAAAATTTGTACAATTAAGCATGAGGTATTACAATTAAACAAATAAAACAAGTTATTTTTAAACCATATTTAAATAAAACATATATTTTAAATATTATTATTTTGCTTCATTTAACCATCAACTAATTGACTTAACAAACTTATTCAATTAACAATTTGTTTGATTGAATAATTTGCGTAATTGAATTTAGAGTGTATTTCAAATACACTGTTTAATTTATTCAATTAAAAATGTAATCGATTTAATGCAAAAATTCAATCACTATTTTAATCAATACAATTATTAAAATAATTAATTTTCTGTATTGTAATCAATTACGTTAGTAATTCATTCAATTAAAATATTGATTTTTTTTTTTAATTAATTTGTTAATTCATTCAATTAAAATATTGTTTAATATTAATAATTTTTTCAATTATTTTTGTAATTAAAAGTTAAAATCTTTTTAATTGGAAAAAAAATCCTTGTTTTGCAATTTTTGCAAATTTGAGATATTGGTATAATCATTTCGGTGATAGGTGCAAAATTAACCAATATTTTGCTTGTTTCAATTATTTTGGTGATCAAACCCGTTTTTTACTTTTTTCTGTGCTATAGCAATTTGGAAATTTTACAAAACGTTGCACTTTTAAGCGTTGACATTATATTTCGTAATCGTTATAAAAACGATGTATTTGTTTTCGCTAAACTTTTTTAGAAAGATGTAGACACTGTTTCAAAAATAGAAAATGGCTTGGAAAATATTAGGAATTGTGAATGGAAAAAAAACAACGATTTTGAGTAACCCTGCGGCCACACGGTCAAGTTGTTCTTGATAGTCTTTTACATATACTGCTTGTCAAACTTTACATAAATTGAAAGCTGTGACGTAGGCTGCATACAATTTTTGAGCAATTTACTTTCAAGATGTCATCAAGAAAACAATTTATAAAGATGAACGAAAAATTTGCTCACTAACCTTGAAATCAGCTGTTTTCTTGAACGTAAATAGAAACACTCACTGGCAAGAGAATTTTAAAGGCAATTTCGTTTAAATTTTTTAAAGTATGAGTGTATTGGTAAAAAAGTGTGAGTGTATTAAAACTTGACAGGCAAAACTTGATCGTGTAACCCTCAAGTAACGTAGGAAAAACGTATTGAAAAGTTAAAAACATGCAGTCGAATACCGTACAAAAGAACGCAATCTTAAAAACAAAAAAATAGCCGAAACTTGGTATAAGCAAAGTGTTAAATAAATGAAAAACAGCTGACAAAAAATGCTTGTATAACGAGCGTTGTGTTTTAACCTGCCATTTTTTATGCGCTTTAGTTTTCAAACGCCCGACACTCGTCTTCAAATATATCAGAGTACAAATACATATACATGGTTTTTCTATTTTACACCTTATGTGTGCTTTTTATTCCGACTCGTGCATAGGTTAAAATAAAATAATTGGATAGTATCATACGCCAATTGTTTTATAAAACTTTGCACGATTTCAATTTAGATTTATTTAAACGATAAAATATAAGGTTTTTTATCAAAAAGTAATTTCAATTTTTGGGAATACAAAATTTTAATTTCAAAAGATTTTGTTATTCGTGCTTAATTCCCAGTTTTTATTCTTGATAAAAACACTTGAAATTTATTGTTGATGGGATAAGCTATTCCTATGCATTTCACTGGTTGCTTAGGCCAGATCATCAGGAAACTTCATCCATAAAGATTTAAGACAAACTAAAGATATTAAACCAAATAAAACTGTTAAACGTATAAGACTTATAGCAACAGTTTTACTTGTAACAATATCAAAGCTTGAACAAAATACATCAACAATAAAAAAGTGGGTTTATCTCGTCTTACACTCCCCACTACAATTAGTTGAAATTCTCTCAACATTAATTGTAGTTGTAAGTAGGTTAAGAAAAACAAAATAAAAAACAAACAACAACTTACAAAAGATGTTGTCAATTAAGTGTTTTTTTAGGCCGTGCACTTGCCTGTTTATTATCAAAAAGTAATTTCAATTTTTGGGAATACAAAATTTTAATTTCAAAAGATTTTGTTATTCGTGCTTAATTCCCAGTTTTTATTCTTGATAAAAACACTTGAAATTTATTGTTGATGGGATAAGCTATTCCTATGCATTTCACTGGTTGCTTAGGCCAGATCATCAGGAAACTTCATCCATAAAGATTTTAGACAAACTAAAGATATTAAACCAAATAAAACTGTTAAACGTATAAGACTTATAGCAACAGTTTTACTTGTAACAATATCAAAGCTTGAACAAAATACATCAACAATAAAAAAGTGGGTTTATCTCATCTTACACTCCCCACTACAATTAGTTGAAATTCTCTCAACATTAATTGTAGTTGTAAGTAGGTTAAGAAAAACAAAATAAAAAACAAACAACAACTTACAAAAGATGTTGTCAATTAAGTGTTTTTTTAGGCCGTGCACTTGCCTGTTTATTATCAAAAAGTAATTTCAATTTTTGGGAATACAAAATTTTAATTTCAAAAGATTTTGTTATTCGTGCTTAATTCCCAGTTTTTATTCTTGATAAAAACACTTGAAATTTATTGTTGATGGGATAAGCTATTCCTATGCATTTCACTGGTTGCTTAGGCCAGATCATCAGGAAACTTCATCCATAAAGATTTTAGACAAACTAAAGATATTAAACCAAATAAAACTGTTAAACGTATAAGACTTATAGCAACAGTTTTACTTGTAACAATATCAAAGCTTGAACAAAATACATCAACAATAAAAAAGTGGGTTTATCTCATCTTACACTCCCCACTACAATTAGTTGAAATTCTCTCAACATTAATTGTAGTTGTAAGTAGGTTAAGAAAAACAAAATAAAAAACAAACAACAACTTACAAAAGATGTTGTCAATTAAGTGTTTTTTTAGGCCGTGCACTTGCCTGTTTATTATCAAAAAGTAATTTCAATTTTTGGGAATACAAAATTTTAATTTCAAAAGATTTTGTTATTCGTGCTTAATTCCCAGTTTTTATTCTTGATAAAAACACTTGAAATTTATTGTTGATGGGATAAGCTATTCCTATGCATTTCACTGGTTGCTTAGGCCAGATCATCAGGAAACTTCATCCATAAAGATTTTAGACACACTAAAGATATTAAACCAAATAAAACTGTTAAACGTATAAGACTTATAGCAACAGTTTTACTTGTAACAATATCAAAGCTTGAACAAAATACATCAACAATAAAAAAGTGGGTTTATCTCATCTTACACTCCCCACTACAATTAGTTGAAATTCTCTCAACATTAATTGTAGTTGTAAGTAGGTTAAGAAAAACAAAATAAAAAACAAACAACAACTTACAAAAGATGTTGTCAATTAAGTGTTTTTTTAGGCCGTGCACTTGCCTGTTTATTATCAAAAAGTAATTTCAATTTTTGGGAATACAAAATTTTAATTTCAAAAGATTTTGTTATTCGTGCTTAATTCCCAGTTTTTATTCTTGATAAAAACACTTGAAATTTATTGTTGATGGGATAAGCTATTCCTATGCATTTCACTGGTTGCTTAGGCCAGATCATCAGGAAACTTCATCCATAAAGATTTTAGACAAACTAAAGATATTAAACCAAATAAAACTGTTAAACGTATAAGACTTATAGCAACAGTTTTACTTGTAACAATATCAAAGCTTGAACAAAATACATCAACAATAAAAAAGTGGGTTTATCTCATCTTACACTCCCCACTACAATTAGTTGAAATTCTCTCAACATTAATTGTAGTTGTAAGTAGGTTAAGAAAAACAAAATAAAAAACAAACAACAACTTACAAAAGATGTTGTCAATTAAGTGTTTTTTTAGGCCGTGCACTTGCCTGTTTATTATCAAAAAGTAATTTCAATTTTTGGGAATACAAAATTTTAATTTCAAAAGATTTTGTTATTCGTGCTTAAAAAAGATGTTGTCAATTAAGTGTTTTTTTAGGCCGTGCACTTGCCTGTTTATTATCAAAAAGTAATTTCAATTTTTGGGAATACAAAATTTTAATTTCAAAAGATTTTGTTATTCGTGCTTAATTCCCAGTTTTTATTCTTGATAAAAACACTTGAAATTTATTGTTGATGGGATAAGCTATTCCTATGCATTTCACTGGTTGCTTAGGCCAGATCATCAGGAAACTTCATCCATAAAGATTTTAGACAAACTAAAGATATTAAACCAAATAAAACTGTTAAACGTATAAGACTTATAGCAACAGTTTTACTTGTAACAATATCAAAGCTTGAACAAAATACATCAACAATAAAAAAGTGGGTTTATCTCATCTTACACTCCCCAACTACAATTAATGTTGAGAGAATTTCAACTAATTGTAGTGGGGAGTGTAAGATGAGATAAACCCACTTTTTTATTGTTGATGTATTTTGTTCAAGCTTTGATATTGTTACAAGTAAAACTGTTGCTATAAGTCTTATACGTTTAACAGTTTTATTTGGTTTAATATCTTTAGTTTGTCTAAAATCTTTATGGATTAAGTTTCCTGATGATCTGGCCTAAGCAACCAGTGAAATGCATAGAAATAGCTTATCCCATCAACAATAAATTTCAAGTGTTTTTATCAAGAATAAAAACTGGGAATTAAGCACGAATAACAAAATCTTTTGAAATTAAAATTTTGTATTCCCAAAAATTGAAATTACTTTTTGATAATAAACAGGCAAGTGCACGGCCTAAAAAAACACTTAATTGACAACATCTTTTGTAAGTTGTTGTTTGTTTTTTATTTTGTTTTTCTTAACCTACTTACAACTACAATTAATGTTGAGAGAATTTCAACTAATTGTAGTGGGGAGTGTAAGATGAGATAAACCCACTTTTTTATTGTTGATGTATTTTGTTCAAGCTTTGATATTGTTACAAGTAAAACTGTTGCTATAAGTCTTATACGTTTAACAGTTTTATTTGGTTTAATATCTTTAGTTTGTCTAAAATCTTTATGGATGAAGTTTCCTGATGATCTGGCCTAAGCAACCAGTGAAATGCATAGGAATAGCTTATCCCATCAACAATAAATTTCAAGTGTTTTTATCAAGAATAAAAACTGGGAATTAAGCACGAATAACAAAATCTTTTGAAATTAAAATTTTGTATTCCCAAAAATTGAAATTACTTTTTGATAATAAACAGGCAAGTGCACGGCCTAAAAAAACACTTAATTGACAACATCTTTTGTAAGTTGTTGTTTGTTTTTTATTTTGTTTTTCTTAACCTACTTACAACTACAATTAATGTTGAGAGAATTTCAACTAATTGTAGTGGGGAGTGTAAGATGAGATAAACCCACTTTTTTATTGTTGATGTATTTTGTTCAAGCTTTGATATTGTTACAAGTAAAACTGTTGCTATAAGTCTTATACGTTTAACAGTTTTATTTGGTTTAATATCTTTAGTTTGTCTAAAATCTTTATGGATGAAGTTTCCTGATGATCTGGCCTAAGCAACCAGTGAAATGCATAGGAATAGCTTATCCCATCAACAATAAATTTCAAGTGTTTTTATCAAGAATAACAACTGGTAATTAAGCACGAATAACAAAATCTTTTGAAATTAAAATTTTGTATTCCCAAAAATTGAAATTACTTTTTGATAATAAACAGGCAAGTGCACGGCCTAAAAAAACACTTAATTGACAACATCTTTTGTAAGTTGTTGTTTGTTTTTTATTTTGTTTTTCTTAACCTACTTACAACTACAATTAATGTTGAGAGAATTTCAACTAATTGTAGTGGGGAGTGTAAGATGAGATAAACCCACTTTTTTATTGTTGATGTATTTTGTTCAAGCTTTGATATTGTTACAAGTAAAACTGTTGCTATAAGTCTTATACGTTTAACAGTTTTATTTGGTTTAATATCTTTAGTTTGTCTAAAATCTTTATGGATGAAGTTTCCTGATGATCTGGCCTAAGCAACCAGTGAAATGCATAGGAATAGCTTATCCCATCAACAATAAATTTCAAGTGTTTTTATCAAGAATAAAAACTGGGAATTAAGCACGAATAACAAAATCTTTTGAAATTAAAATTTTGTATTCCCAAAAATTGAAATTACTTTTTGATAATAAACAGGCAAGTGCACGGCCTAAAAAAACACTTAATTGACAACATCTTTTGTAAGTTGTTGTTTGTTTTTTATTTTGTTTTTCTTAACCTACTTACAACTACAATTAATGTTGAGAGAATTTCAACTAATTGTAGTGGGGAGTGTAAGATGAGATAAACCCACTTTTTTATTGTTGATGTATTTTGTTCAAGCTTTGATATTGTTACAAGTAAAACTGTTGCTATAAGTCTTATACGTTTAACAGTTTTATTTGGTTTAATATCTTTAGTTTGTCTAAAATCTTTATGGATGAAGTTTCCTGATGATCTGGCCTAAGCAACCAGTGAAATGCATAGGAATAGCTTATCCCATCAACAATAAATTTCAAGTGTTTTTATCAAGAATAAAAACTGGGAATTAAGCACGAATAACAAAATCTTTTGAAATTAAAATTTTGTATTCCCAAAAATTGAAATTACTTTTTGATAATAAACAGGCAAGTGCACGGCCTAAAAAAACACTTAATTGACAACATCTTTTGTAAGTTGTTGTTTGTTTTTTATTTTGTTTTTCTTAACCTACTTACAACTACAATTAATGTTGAGAGAATTTCAACTAATTGTAGTGGGGAGTGTAAGATGAGATAAACCCACTTTTTTATTGTTGATGTATTTTGTTCAAGCTTTGATATTGTTACAAGTAAAACTGTTGCTATAAGTCTTATACGTTTAACAGTTTTATTTGGTTTAATATCTTTAGTTTGTCTAAAATCTTTATGGATGAAGTTTCCTGATGATCTGGCCTAAGCAACCAGTGAAATGCATAGGAATAGCTTATCCCATCAACAATAAATTTCAAGTGTTTTTATCAAGAATAAAAACTGGGAATTAAGCACGAATAACAAAATCTTTTGAAATTAAAATTTTGTATTCCCAAAAATTGAAATTACTTTTTGATAATAAACAGGCAAGTGCACGGCCTAAAAAAACACTTAATTGACAACATCTTTTGTAAGTTGTTGTTTGTTTTTTATTTTGTTTTTCTTAACCTACTTACAACTACAATTAATGTTGAGAGAATTTCAACTAATTGTAGTGGGCAGCGTTACCGTTGTGATACTAAAGTATCAATTTGACCCTTTTTCGACGGTGTTGATACCTTTTATGACCCTTTTTTTAAATTATACTTTTGTATCATTATCACTTATTATGTGACACTTTTTGACCCTTTTTTGGAAATTGCTCTCACATTTTGTTTTTTGTCAACACTGCGTAACAGAAGTGCTAAACAAATGTTTTTGAAATAAGCATTGCTTGATATGGAACAGACTCAAAGTATAAACTTACAATTCCATGCTTTCCTCTCCTTGATTTTTGATAGTAAAGTACAATTTCCCTTAAAGCAAACATAACTCATATCGCACCTATTCAACAATACTGTATTAACTAAAAATTTTTAGTTTTTCACTTTTTTGAAATAGTCGACAGGTATTATTCATATCTCACCACTGTAAAACTATCGAGCTATTTTGTTCACTTTTTTGTAAAGAAATGGTTGGTTTAAAAATATTTTTTCCTATGCCTTTCATATTAAATTAAAAATTGTTTTGCTTCTACTGAAAATTTTAAAATTTTGAAATAATACAGTATTGTTGAACAAGTGCGATATAAATATTTGTTATTTTTTACGGTGGTTTCTTTTTAAAACAAAAATTTGACATTTTATTAAAAAAATGCAATTTGGTGTTTTGCTCTCTTAAACAGTACCATGTTTTATTCAAAAAAATTCGCCCTTAATAATGGCAAAAGGTATTGAACTTTTCGCCCCCTTTTGAATAGACAGTGTTGAGAGTGCCCTATCAGGAATGAAAACAAGAGGTAAAAATTGCTCAATTAGCGGAAATTCCCAAATATTTGGTAAAAGCGGTATTATAGCAAAGTCTTATATTTGTTAAAAATCGTAAATACTTTAAAAAATCTGACACTTACAGGAAAAAATCGCTTTAATCGAGAAAATGGTTGCAATTCGCGAACGATAGCAAAATTTAAAACAAACACTAAAATTTATTTGACATCGCTAAATCGGAAAATTACATAAAATGTATGAAAAAATTAGCTATAATGAAAAGGATTACATTTTTGGTAGGTGTTTTAAACAGGACAGAGCATTCCATAAAAAAATCAAGTTTTTTGAGCTCTTCCTATCTGAAATATTATTTTTTTGTTTGCTTATAAAAAAAACCTGGTCTTATTATGTTCATTAAAATGGGAAATACTGCTTATAAAAAACTTGACCCTTTTTTTATTGAGATACCCTTTTTTTGACCCCTTTTTCTGGAAAATACCCTTTTTGTGACCCTTTTTGAAAATTTCCAACGGTAACCCTGGTAGTGGGGAGTGTAAGATGAGATAAACCCACTTTTTTATTGTTGATGTATTTTGTTCAAGCTTTGATATTGTTACAAGTAAAACTGTTGCTATAAGTCTTATACGTTTGACAGTTTTATTTGGTTTAATATCTTTAGTTTGTCTAAAATCTTTATGGATGAAGTTTCCTGATGATCTGGCCTAAGCAACCAGTGAAATGCATAGGAATAGCTTATCCCATCAACAATAAATTTCAAGTGTTTTTATCAAGAATAAAAACTGGGAATTAAGCACGAATAACAAAATCTTTTAAAAATATAAGGTTTTTATTAAAAAATGGGCTGTCATTTAATTTTATAAACAATGGTCGGTCATTGCAAATTTTCGGTTTCAGGCCAGATTTTTTTCGAGCTACGAAAATCGAGCTCGCACTGTATTTGAAACTGTTTTATGGCCAACTTGTGTTGTGTTGAAATTAATGGTAAAAATTGCTAAGTGCTTTTTTACGCTTTTTTTTGTTAGAAACAGTGATTTTTAGGGCTTTTTTTAAATTTTAAAGTGCTTTTTCTCTCAAAAAGTTGGCATCACTGTTTACAAACTGCTTACAAGAGGCATGATTTTTATATGATGAATTCCCACTGATTGCGTTATTAAAAAAATGTAGTTTCTATGTTCGGTAATATTTCGGGAATGAGCGTAAACACATTTTAAAATCATTGCAATACAACCCGCTTCCATGTAAGGGAATAATGGAAGCTCTTATGTATGAAACCATATTAATATTTAAGAACCCATGGAGCGATTTTGCTGATTTTTTAAACATTACATCTGAGAACAGTACGAAGTACTTCAGCAAAAAATCTGGCATCTCGATCAACTGGTGTAGGTGTAATCGAAACATTCCCAAGTAATTGACAGGTGGATTCACATTAAAAATTGAATTGCGCGTAGAAAAACTGTGAGATACGTTTATTTTTTTCAAACTATATTTTCAGAATTCAGCCTAACTAGAAGACATTTTTAAAATTTGAATACAACAGTTAGTGGTTACACTGGTAACAACTAATAAACAACAAGTAGAATTAATATTTGAATACATATTGTAAATTTCGATAAGAAAGATTCAATAATAAAAATAAATTAAAAAAAAAAAAAAAAAATAATATTTTCAGAATCTGGTCAGTTTGATCACGGGTGATGCCAAAAGTTTAAATTTGTCGTACAGTGTAATCAAATATTAATTTGTTTTTAAACTTTTATTATGTAAAATTTCATTTACAATATGCGTCAAAAATTACCCGCTTAAACAAAAAAATCTTAACAAAAAACAAAAGACAACTTGTATTCTGACATCTAAAAGCTGATCGGATTGTTTCTAAAAAAAAAAAAGATAAACAAGAGTTTCTGTGACACCAAATTCTGATAACAATTCTGATTCGAACATTAAAGCAATAGAATCTGTTTCTGTGACACAAAATTAAATTTTTTCTCGATTTTAATTCTGATTCTAACAACAAACAGATTTTACAATAACCCTGAATATGAATCCATAAAGCCAAAAAATGTTGTCAAAAATTTGCCACCCGAAACGAAAAATATTCGCCGTTAATTTATAGTACATGTTAGTTTATATTTTTATAGTATTCTACATTAATTTATTTTACACATTTAAAAAATATATGGCTAATTTGGGGATTTTAATGTTTTAAAATAGTGGTAGGCATTTTTTACGCGTGCCAATTGGTCAAGCAACACGAAAACTAAGAACTTCCTTGTCCGTTCTCCTAAAAATTTTAAAAACATAAATTTTCATTTGGATATAATTTTGACAAAGCAAATTTTTTGTTGCTTTACTCCCCACAAAGTTTGCTATAATTGTAGGTATGGTTTTAAAATCAAAAACGTTTATTTCACAAATATGTATAGCAAGTCTGCCGTGGTTAGCTGGGCCGTCGCACAGTGGCGCCCGTAGAGCAAACGAGGTTGCAAAAATCAAAATTTTCATGAGCACCGACGAAGTTTTAAATAAACCCATGTTATAGGATACTTTTCAACGATTTCAAATATGCCACACTTAATAATATCACATTTTTAGTTTAGAAGATATAACCGTTCAAAGTTGACCGACTTTCGGTTTTCAAAAAAACACACAATTTTTAGTCAATTTGTTGCGATTTCAGGTGTAATATCACGAAAAATTGGTAACGAATCGCCTTATTTTTTGTTTGTATTGATTGATGTATTTATTAAATGTATAATGACTGTTTGCTTTGTGTTTCTCCTGGTAAATCACTATTTAAAAACTATCCGTTTTTTCACTATTTTTCAACTTTGACGGAAAATAAAAAAATCTATATTTTTCTATATTTGCCATATTTGCAAAACCTGTTCTTTGATTATTTCTTTGCATAATTCAAAAGGTTTTATCTGCCCGTACGTGCCCGTTTGGCTTCTAGAGGTAAAAAAGGTTAAAAAGACATGGTTGCAGAAATTGTATGGCGTCCATCCCTTATATGTTTTGACTGACAGTAGTTTGATCTAATAGTTTGAAAAAAACTACGCATTGAAATTAGCAGGTACGTACCTCACTTAAACAATACTTTGGCGTATAAATGGTCAAGAACAATATTGACTTATGGTCCGGCACAATAGAAATGGTTAGTCTTTTAGATATACATACCTTCTCTTACGAATTGTATTGAATATTTTACAGAAAATTGAAAAAATAAATTTAAAAAAATTTTTTTTTTTTTTTTTTTAATTTGTTGGGTAATAATTAAAAACATAAAACCCTAAAGAACAAAAATAAAAACAATCTAAAAATGTAAAAATAATTTTTTTTAGTTACCATAAAATTGATTTTTCTACTAATTTTAACTTTGATAACCCATAAGTAGGCCCCTACAAAGCTCCAAACGCTCATTTCATAGGCTGAACAGTTATCTATCATATGCTGTTTAAACTATTCAATTATCTTATTCGGTTCAAAAGATATGATTTTTGCAACGAAAAAACTCAAATGGCGCCACTGTGCGTCGCACAGAGGAGTATTTGGCCTGAAAAGCTGGCCAAAATTATTAAACGTGTTTTTTGAATTAAAAGTTTTAGTTTTTTGATAGTTTTAGGTGTAGTATGATATAAAAAGTCTAGTGGCAGATTTTGAAAAAATTACACTGCGCAACAAAAGTACACTGCGCAAAAAAAAAATTTGTCTCTACCCTAGAAATAAAAGTATGTGGACTATATGGATTTTGATGTCCTTAATTCAAATCTGTTTTCCGTTTTTCTCTAGTACGTAAGGATTTTATTTTAAAGGCGTGGCATACTTCACTCCCTAAATCGTTGGGTTGCCTTATAGATTTTGCCATAACTTGAAAACGTGTTCTCCGATTTTAAAAGCAGGAGGATCAGAAGATGCACCGTAAAATTCTGCTTAAACTAACCATACACATTTATTTTATTTCTATTTTGGAGTTACTAAAAATTTAATGGCGAAAAAAAAATTATATGCAAAATGCGTAAAATTTTTTGTTTTCAAAATGCAATAAAAAAATTTAAGAACCAAAAAGTTTAAATTTTTCTAAAAGCCACATTCAGTGCTAATATGTCCCCATCCCCTTGACATTTTGAAATTTCGCTCAATTTTCTGACCAAAAAATCCAATTTCTCGTCCATGGTTCCAGCATTAGATTTTTTCACTATTTGGAATAGCTGTAATCTTGTGTAAACTTGTTCCATGTTGACTCTCGAAGTTACAAAACGGTTTTGATAAAAAATGGGTGCAATAACCCTGTATAAGTATTTTCAAGCGCATGCTTTTATGCCTTAATTGGATGGATGGTAGCCTGATACCTGGGTGCCCATGTATTTTTTATGTACCTATATTTATTTTTTGTAAACTTATTTTTGTTTTTTAGAGCAGGTATATAAAAATATCTTTTATGGGGATGTGTGGGACATTCCCTTAAAACTATTTTGGATAATTAAGAATTTTTGCAATTTATAAATACAAATAGGCAGGTATTAATATTGTGAAGTGTTAAAAGTGATGTGAATAACAGTTGAAATCAATAATTCAAAATACATAAAAGTTTATGACGATATAAAGGTATAAGAGCAAAATAGAAGAAATGTGAAAATTTAAAAAAATCGTCAAAAATAATGGCGCTAACTTGCGCACACTTTTTTTTGGATTCTAAAATTAGAGATTCCAAATTTTATTGTGGTATCAAACATAATTCGTAGACATGCTAACCTCATCTTTAAAAACCTCTTCTTTTCCTTTTTTTACAAAAAAAAGTGTATAATTTGTTTTTTTTTTTTAGCTTTTAAACGAATTGTTTCAACATGAATATTCAACATATTTTAAATTTTTTTGCTGTTTTAAATAACTTTTGATCAAACCTTTCAGCGAAAAAAAAAAAAAATCTTTGTTAAACCTTTATTCGTTTAGCCGCAAAAAAATATCATATAAACGTCCAGAAACCGAAAAAAAACATTTAAATCTCATATAATTGTCTTCACTTTCCTGACTTTAGCAGGGTCTCAGAGTTACAAATTGCAACTAAAAGTCTTCAAAATTTAAAATATAATGTAAAATATTGTTGTCTGTCGAGCTGCGTACTTAGTTCTTAAGATTTCTTAAAATTCAGTTTTGCCTTTTTGGCCAGCTTTTCAGGCCAAATACTCCTCTGTGCGTCGTTAGATTAATGTTAGTGCCGGTTCACACACGTCAAGCTTGACTCGTCAAGTCTTGATCTTTTAGGAGAGAAGGGAAAAGAGAATGCCATTTCTTTTCCCCTCTCTCCTAAAAACTCAAGACTTGACGAGTCAAACTTGACGTGGGTGAACCGGCACTAAGCGCCGTTAAATTGATAATATTTTTGAAACAAGCAAATTTCTGATAGATTTTGTGCTGATTCCAAAATAATAAATTTTTCCTTTTTAAATTACTGTTCTAACGGTTAATGCAAAAATTAAAAAAAAAAATACAATATTAATATAGAAATACATACATATATCAATTAACAGAATAATTCGATAAATATTTTATTAATGCATTAATTGAACAAATTTCTCAAATTATTTTTGAAAGTGCAATTAAATATCAATAATAAAAATTTCTTGAAAGCAGACAATAATTTCCCAGCCCTATTTTTCTCTTCTCTTCTAATAAAAGAATAAAAACAAGTAAGAAAGCATAGACTGTCAAGCCCGACTATATGATACCCTACACCACAGTATTTAAAAACACATCATGCTTATGTGTCCATATAAATATGGATTTATCTATGTTTATAAAGTTCATTAAACTTTGTTTGAAAGTTTGTGAGAGGCAGAAATTGCCCCCTACCTTCCCTTGTGGTCCTATTTTTGAAAAACTGGAGCTTACCTGTCCATATAGATATGGATCTATCTATGGTTTAAATTGCATTAAAATCGGTTTGAGAGGTAGAAATTTACCCTATCTCCCCTCGTGGTCCTATGTTTTGTAAAATGCATACCTTTTGTGTCCATAAAGATATGATTCTATCTATGTTTTAAATTTCATTAAAATCGGTTTGATAGTTTCCCCCTAACTTCCCTCGTGGTCCTACGATTCGGCCCATTTTCAATAGGAATATGATTTTCAATAACAACCTATGATCCAAATTTTTTCAAATTATATCCAAAATTGCGACCTGTACTTTGCGCACAAGGTTACATGGACGCCAGCCTGCCAGCCAGTCGGACGGACATCGTTAGATCAACTCAGAAAGTGATTCTGAGTCGATCGGTATACTTTAAATACCACTATTTTAAGGTGTTACACACATTAGCACAAATGCATAATACCCTCTCCACTATTGTGGTGTGGGTATAAAAATTCGATTTTAATTAATAGAAATTTTTCTTACAAAAATTATATATTTAAGCAAATTTTATTAATCATTTTTGGGATTATCAACAATGATTTAAAACAATTTTTATTCCAAAAATATCCGAAAAACACCAAAATGTTGCCAAAAATAAAAATGCTGTGATTTTAGTCATAAATCCTTTGCACACGACCAAAATACATATATTTTTTTTTTATGTTAAGCAGTATTATATTTAAATTTTTGAAAAAAAAAGAAAAATAAAATTCAAAATTATACAATACAAAACAAAAAAACGTTGAGCATTTAGCTTAATAAAATTATAATGAAAAAAAAAACCAAATTGTTGTCGTTAATTTATATGGAAGTGTCATAAATTAATTAAGAAAATAGGTTTTTTCTATTTTTCTTCTGCAAAACTGTTTTTACAGCTAAAAATAAAATGCATAGTAATAATTTTGGATATTAAATAATATGCATTTTATATTTAGGTCAAAACGAATCTTTAGTGCCTTAACGAATTAAAGTTTCCATTCTAAGCTTTTCTAATTTTAATCAAATTTCATTTCTTTAGCAAAACTGTAGTCGAATTTTAATTGGTAACTAGCGAATAAATATTGCATCCTTTGATTTCCCGGGAAATATTCGATTCATTTCCGTTTTGCTTAAAATTGGCAGGAAATCCCGGAATAAGTATACATTTCCCACGTTCCCGGGTAATAAAAATGTTCGGGGCGCATTCGCGTTCACTCTTTAAACCATGAGTGTATGTTCTCAAAACTATAACGACTGGTTCACAAAATAAAAACTTTGTTTAAAACAGAACATCTCGTTCCTAAAATGACCAGTTTGTTCTTAATATTGCAACGACTTGTTATCGATTTTATTTGTTATCCCGAACGGCGGCATGAAATAACCCCCCAAAAAAATAATGAAATAACCGGCGGCATGAAATAGTCCCCCAAAAAAATTATGAAATAATTCCCCAATTTTTGGGGTCTTATTTCATATGAAATAAACCCCCCAATTTTAAAACGAAATGAAACACCAACGAAATGAAATAACTCCCCAAATCAAAATGAAATAAATTCCCAAAAATTGGGGAGTTATTTCATTGGAAATAAGTCCCCATTTCCTAAAATGAAATAAATCCCCAAAAAGTATTCAAAACATCCAATCAATTCAAAATAGGGGGGGGGGGGGGTGCTTTTTTACCATGGGAGGTAAGGCCATCATGGCTTTATTGCTCAATTTTGCGAAGTGAGAGATATAGCCATATTTTTTTCCCAAATGAGAGGCAAAGCCATATTTTTCCAGAATATTTTTACGCATGGTGTAAACATTCTGTAAAAGGAAAAATCCTTAGTTATCATTGAAAAACATTTTTTTATTCTTGTGACGCACGCAGAAAAACTCATTCAGCGAAGCCACCTGCCGCGTCCTACTATAGGAAAAAACCCCTAAGCGCCAAGCAGGAAAACTTTAGTATGCGAAGCCAGATTTCAATACTTAACTTTAGTAAAAGGGAAAATCATTACCTCTTAATTTTAAAAATAAGAAAACTATTAATTAATGTAAAATGGAAAAGTTCTTCAAAACTGAATGAGATATAAAGCCATTTCCTAATATTACTTATGTGTCCTAAGGCCATGATGGCTTTGTCTCCCATTCAAATGAAAAAAAAAAAATAAAAGGCTTATCTCCCTTTTGAATGGGAGACCCTGGATTCATTGCATCCAGCAAAAAAAAAAATTAATTTATTTTATTCCTAACCGCAAAATTATTTCTCAAACTAACTACCTAGTAAGTATTATTTTTAATGAATGAGTGGTCTTGACCATTCATTAAAACAAGTTTTGTTTACGTATTATAACGCGACATAATCTGCATTTTTGACGATTTTGGCATAAATTTGAAAATAAAAAAAGTCCCCAAAATATTTTTAGGGACTTATTTCATTTCAGATTTTTGGGGACTTATTTCATATGAAATAACTCCCCAATATAAAAATGAAATAAGTCCCCAAAAAAATGAAATAAATCCCCAAAAAACGTTGTTGTTGCCTCTCATATATTTTTTTGGGGAGTTATTTCATTTCCGTTTTGGGGACTTATTTCGTGGGGGGCTATTTCATGCCGCCGAAATAACCCGCCAAAGCGTGGGGCCTAATTTCATATGCAATAAAGCCCCAATTTTAAAAATGAAATTAGCCCCCAACGAATTGAAATAACGCCCCAAACATAAATGAAATAATTCCCTAATTTTTGGGGGCTTATTTCATATGAAATAAAACCCCAATTTCTGAAATGAAAAAAAGAGTCCAATATATGTAATGCAATTAATTATACAGTTTTGCTTTAAAGAATCACGCGATAGATATCATGGTGTGATTAACCAAACACAAGCTTCGCCAACTTAGGATTTTCTGCATAGTCGGCCTTCGGCCGGGCGCAATGACTTTTTCCTCTATGGTATAACAAACACCGGCTTCGCTAACTAAAGCTTCTCTGCATAGCGCCAGGATTTTCTCCTCCATAGTATAAAAATACCGACTCGACCCGGCTACGCAGAGAAGCTTTAGTTAGCGAAGCCGGTGTTTGGTATACCATAGAGAAGAAAACCATTGCGCCCGGCCGAAGGCCAGCTATGCCGGGCAGCTTTATTTATCGAAGCCGGTGTTCTGTATACCAAAGTGGATAAGTCCTTGCGTCCAAAAACGTTTTCATTATAAATTTGAAAATGAAATAATCCCCCAAAAAAATCTATTGGGGCTTTATTTTATAATGATTTTTTGGGGGATAATTTCATATGAAATAATACCCCAATTAAAAAAAAATGAAATAACACCCCAAACAAAATGAGATAACCCCCCAAAAATTGTTTTTGTTGTTCTCTGTACAAACTTTTGGGGGGTTATTTCATTACTTTTTTGGGGGTTTATATTTTGAGGAGTTATTTCATGCCGCCCTATCGAAATAAGATCGAACCATTTTAAAAATGAGTATAATCCGTTGTCGAACTGAAAACAATTCGTTGTAATTCACATAAAAAGCTTTTTTTATTGTTTATTTATTGAATCTTTATATCGTTAGCCAAAATGGAAAAATGCGTAACTAACAAAAATAAAACTTTACAGGAGAAGCAAAAAACTTTGTAAAATGAAAACTATACCAATGACGAAAAAACATGCATTGATAAGTCGTCCATGGAATTCTTCAAACAATATTCAAAGAAAAACTTTTTTCTACATTTTGTTAGAAACAAATGTGATTTAAAGTCGTTTTGAATTTGTCAAATTAACACACTTGAAGTTACTTAGTTTTGTTTTTTGTTAATAAAAGCGTAATTTTTTATCGCAGAAGTGTAAAATTTTGCCAAGACATGTTGTTTGATGGAAATTCATAGTTTAGCTAACGATATATACATATATATGGGCGATTCTATTCTAGACAACTTTTACCATCAATTTTCAAATCACACTATTTGATACTTTTTTAATGCCAATTTAAAGTAAAATATCTATATTTTATAATAATATAATTTTTTTTTTAGACGTAAGCTTTAATATAACTTTGTTGTGCACTTGGAAGCATTAAGATCCATAGATTTGGCGCAAACAGAAAATTCATTGCATGTTGCAACCGTCTTGGCTTAAAGAGCAAATTTCTTATTATTGGATTATATTTCTCTACGATGTTCGATTTGATAATCATCGTCTGATATCTCATCTTTCACAATAAAAAAGAATTATACAGTAGTTTTGACTTAGCTGCACAATCTCCTTTGCACGATTTTTTGTGCTGGTTAAATCAAAAATGCATTTACCTGCCTTAATGTGCAGGTACACCATTGTGGTTACCTGCACAAAAGTGCAGCTAAAGTAAAGTGTTTGATTTAAAAGTAGAATAAAAAAATGATTTTTTAAAACATAAATTTATATTTTATTAAAATTTTATTTCAATACAGCTAGCATTTTCAAGTCTTGGAGTCTACTGGGAATCTCACAAGGAGTGTTTTTGATCGCTGACGAGCTCATTTTTTAATTGTAGACAATTCCTCGCACGGGAGAAACTGTTGCACGTGCTGATTCCTATGAGAGATTCTTCCATAACGCAGGGAAAAAGGCTTATATTAATCGTAAAAGAAATCGTCAAGAGTCGTATGAGACTGAGACTTTTTTTTACAGATCCTGAGGCCGGTTTATTTTATTAAAATTGTATTGGCAATAGCATTTTTATATTTCAAAAACGGTCTTATTTAAGGTGCTATCAGACGGGATGTATTTTACATATTTACTGTCACTTTTCTTTCCCATATGTAATTCCGTATGTATGTCAAAATTTCCATTTTACATACGATTCATAATTTTTGCTATCACACCTGCTTATGTTTTTCCTTATGACATAATCTATAAATGTAAACAAAAGCTGACTTTTGTTTACGTTTCAAAACAAACCAGCTGTTTTGTTTATGTTTGCCACAGGAAAATTGAGCGTGTTCTAATCGAAAAATTTACATATGTATTTGACAGTACATATGTAAAATACATCCCGTCTGATAGCACTTTTAGGTAGCTCAGTAATTGTTATTCGACTCTTACAGAGAGTTCCAAAAGGTTCATTCCAAGATTTAAAGACGAGCGTGTCAAAAAATAAATAAAAGCATATTAATTTAAAATAGATTTAGATGTTTTTGTTACTCGCCAGATAATCATCAGAAGATTATTTTAGGAGTTGTATATTAAACATAATCGTCTAACAAACAGCCTATGCTTGCTGTGAAATAAAGGGTGGTTAAATTGTAAGGGCCGATGTTGAATGTGAACCACACCTAAACGCCAAGTTTTTTTCCGAATTTTATTTGACATTTCTCTATTTCAGACTTACTCAATTTGAACCATGGATACACAATCCAACAACGTGTTAAAGTTATCCAGACTTATTATGAAAATGGGCGTTCAAATCAAAATGCATATCGTGCACTTCGTGATTTTTTTGGTCAATTTGATCGTCCAAATGTGCGTACAATCGCAAAAATCGTGGAAAAATTCGAGCAAACCGGGTCTGTAGAAGATGTGAGAACACCAGTGCATGCTCGTACTGCAGGAAATATTGCTGCTGTTCGCGATAGTGTGGCTGAAGAGTCGTCCACCTCAACTCGTCGTCGTGCCCAACAATTGCACCTCTCACGCTCGTCGTTGATGAACATTATGCATAAAGACTTGCATTTACACGCTTACAAGGTGCAATTGGATCAAGAACTAAAGCCTCTTGACCATTCCAAACGTCGTGAATGGTCAGAATGGTGGCAAGAAATGGCAACAGTGGATGATCAATTTTCGAAGAAAATCATTTTCAGTGATGAGGCACATTTTCACCTCAGTGGATTCGTCAATAAACAGAATTGCCGCATTTGGGCGAATGAGAATCCAAGAGTGATTGTCGAAAAACCAATGCACCCACAAAGAGTGACTGTTTGGTGCGGTTTATGGGCTGGCGGCATCATTCCAAAATGAGGCCGGTCAGGCAGTTACTGTGAATGGTGTTCGCTATCGTAAGATGATAACGAAATTTTTATGGCCCGAATTGGAAGATATGGATGTGGACGATATGTGGTTTCAGCAGGACTGTGCCACTTGCCACACAGCTAACGAAACAATGGCTCTTTTGCGCAACAAATTCAATGGCCGTGTTATCTCACGTAATGGCGATGTCAATTGGCCGCCAAGATCATGTGATTTGACACCGTTGGACTTTTTTCTTTGGGGTTATTTGAAAGAAAAGGTGTACGTCGATAAGCCAGCAACAATTCAAGAGCTAAAGGATGAGATAATTCGGCACATTAACGGCATAGAACCTCCATTATGCCTCAGGGTCATTGAAAATTTGGACCATCGGATGGAGGTGTGCCGCCGTGGTCGCGGTGCCCATTTGGCCGATATTTTGTTCCATACATAATTGAGTAATACCAATATATCATAATAAAATAAAATTACAATAATTTCCTAAATAGTTTGTGTTTTATTCAAAATCAACATCGGCCCTTGAAATTTACCACCCATTATATGAAAATAATTTTAAAATGCCAAAAATTTTGTGCATTTACATATCTTAAATGTGCAGGTATAGAAAGTGCACTTTAAAAAGGAATTTGTATGGAATTATAAAGAATAATTCCAAAAATGATCAATTTTGTGCAGTTAAGTCAACGTAAACAAAAGGCAGTTAAGTCAAAACTACGTACAATAAAAGTTTAAAAATTAACAGAGTTTAGCGTTTTTGTGGTATGATCTTATGAAAGTTGGCCAATTTGGTTGCACACGTCATGCACTTTAAAGCTCTCTCGTGGCTATTTGTTCAATTCATATAAATTCTTGTAAATAGATAATAATAGTTTATATAAAAATGTTACCCCTTCTAGAAATAATTTAATTGCAAATGTGTTTCTTTCTATTAGTAAATGACGTTTAAAGCTTCTAAATTACATCTAAAACAAAAACAAAAACAATATTTTATAATGTGTTTTTGTTTTAAATGTAAGTTAAGCGAACGAAGTCTTCGTTCGGAAATAGCTAAACAGGCAGTTAAGCATTAAAAGCAGCGTTTAAAAAACTGCAGGCAAAGTAGAAGAACTGCAATTTTTTCCACGTTCTTATTTGTCATTGGCCAAAACAAAAACTGTTGCTTTTAATTCTGATTGATTAAATGTAAACAGTCGCTGTTAAACCAACCCAAAAAGCGAAAAGTTGTATACAAATTTTCGTTTTTTGATTCATTTAAACAGAGGTGGCATTTAAAAGGTTTTTTTATGACCTTTTTGGTTTTCGAAACAGGCATGACTTTGAATTTAGTTGGTAAAGTTTTAAAAATGCCCCTGTAGGCAATGTTTCCAGTTAACACAATTTTCGAAATATTATATTAATTTTCAAAAAATAAATGGGATTTTACCTTTCAAAACGGGCAAATACTGTGTAGACCCCTTTCTTAGGAAGGCAACCCATTTCGACAAACACTGTTGCCTGGCTCCGGCAGCATTCCAAAAGAAAAACATTTATTTCTTTTGAGAGGACACATTGGTCCTTTCGGTGTCTGATCATGAGAGATTTCACTGTATATTCACAGCTTTAGTGTTGCAGTCGAATTAAACATTTTTATTACTCGCCCCGAGATTTCTGAAAAATTTCCCATCGTTCTTTCCCTCATTCCCAGATAAATTTTCCGAAAAGCGCATTCACAATCCTTAATTATAACGTAAATTGAAAAAGGTCAACAAGAAAAAGAAAGACAAACATGAAAAAACAAAAATGTACTTTGGAATTCAGGAAGAATTCTTGACAAAAAGTACGAAAAAAAGCAAATTTCGATCTACCAAAAGGTTAAAATACAATTTGGTTTAAGGATTGATGTTTGGATATTGACGTCAGCAGTAGTCGATGGCTGCGAGTGTAAGACGGCAAAACCCTCTGAGGAGATCGAGTGGTAGCGATCGAAACATGTCAGAGTAACCAGCCGCCTGGGCTCAAATCTCAGGCCAGCCGCCTGGGTTCGAATCTCAGGTCAGTCAAGAATGAATGATTATCAATAACAATTTTAATTAATTTTCATGGTGTAAAATTCCTTTCTTCATAAAAATAATTAAATGAAAATTAAATTTGATGAACTTAAGCCTGATTAAAAATATTGAAAATTTGGATTAAAAACCATAAATAGTTCAACAAAATTACCACAATACTAATTATTGTAAACATATTTCTTCAATTCACCTATTTAACCAAATATTAATACATACTTCTAAATTACAGTCGGGCCTCGATTATCCGTAATGGTCGTGACCAGAAGCACTACAAATCGAATAACAATTGTGATGATACAGTTTTTTTTTAATATTTTTATTATTTAACAAGTGAACATTGGTGTACCTACATATTAACATTAAAAACAAGTAAGAAAGTATAGTCGGTCAAGCCCGACCATATGATACCCTACACCACAATATTTAAAAACACATCATGCTTATGTGTCCATGTAAATATGGATTTATCTATGTTTATAAACTTCATGAAAATCGGTTTGAAAGTTTGTGAGAGGCAGAAATTGCCCCCTTGTGGTCCTATTTTTTAAAAACTATATAGCTAATGTGTCCCTATAGATATGGATCTATCTATGTTTTAAATTTCATTGAAATCGGTTTGATAGTTTCTGAGAGGAAGAAATTTCACCCTATCTTCCCTCGTGGTCTTAGGATTCGGCGCATTTTCAATAGGCTTGGGCCTTGTGCCAATGAGAACCTATGACCCAAATTTTATCAAATTACCTCCAAAATTGCGACCTGTACTTTGCGCACAAGGTTACATGGACAGCCAGCCAGCCAGCTGGACGGACATCGTTAGTTCGACTCAGAAAGTGATTCTGAGTAGATCGGTAGGACCACTATTTTAAGGCGTTACACACATCAGCACAAATGCATAATACCCTCTCCACTATTGTAATGTTGGTATAAAAATAGTTCAAGCAGTTTATGTACATTTTTAAATTAAACTAGCGGACCCGGCGATCTTCACCTCGCCCCAGTTTAAAGCATTCAAACAAACTTTTGATTAATAATACACAACAAATATTTTCACACAAAATTTCGTAAAAAAAATCAATTTTCGATTTGTCCAATTTTCCGCCTTTCCGGAGGGTTTTTCGAAAATTTTCTTCCGTAAAAACCTTCTCCTCGAAAATACGAATAATTGACGAACAATTTTGCAGAAATCAGCCCAGCCGTTCTCATTCTATGAATTACTACACATTTTTTACACCATTTTTATATATATTAAATAAGTATGTGTACATTAAATTTTCTACTGAAAACATGAGGCAAAAACAGGACATTAAGCAAAAATAGGAATACAATTTCTTAAAAAGAGTCGTTTAATGTTGTTTGTCTTATAGTTTCAAACTGCCATCACGGATAATAGAGGTAATCATGGTTAAACGAAGCAAACAATTTGAAAACATTGCAAACAAAAAACAATAGACTGATCTTTGGCCATCACGGTTAATCGGGGTTACCGGTTGACCGGATCGTGGATAATCGAGACCCGGCTGTAAAAAATGTTGATTACCCTGGTACTTCTGATTCTGATTTAAAACAGATAAATTTCCGATCAATCAGTCATTATTTCCAGCCATGTCCTAGAAATCGAATTCAAGGGAAGTTGAAATCGGAAAATTTTGAGAACTTTTTAAAGAAAAATTTGAACCAACTGACATATCGCCCAAGTAATAAATTTATGAGTTAATAGATTTACTATTAACTAGATTAACTATTGCCATAACTGTCAGTTAACAACATGTTTTTGTCAGTTAAAGTGATCGGTAATTATAATTGAACTTGATGAAATTGGCCATTAGCCTTTTACTTTAAACGTATTGTTATAAATTATCCTTATTTTATATCAATATAAAGGATATTTTGTGTTGTAAGACTTTTCCCAACTTTCTTTATTTAGTCCAATACCTCCCTAACCCTAAAATATAGATTGTGCTAGTTAACACGCATCAAGTTTGACTCATGAATGACCGTTTTCTCATTAGGCGATTATCTTTTTTCCCAACGAGAAACTCTACTTTAAAGAAATTTTGTTTTCTCAATGTCTATTTCAATTTCATCAGCTGATTCCCATGTTGTACATGTTTTTTGTCAGGTGTTGCCAACAAATTTACCGGGTGTTTTTTTTTTTTTTTGCAGTCGACTTATAATTCACTGCACTGTTATCTGTCACAGCTGATTTGACAGTTTTTGTTTGTTTTGAGGTGAGCTCCGTTTGACTCATGCTTAGGCAACGTAAATTGTTTAAATTTATTTTAAAAATCATGCAGGGGTGTGCTGGAAATCGCAAACGCAAAACGCAAGAATTTTAAAAGTCGTTTTTTAGTAAGATTTCTGTAATAAAAGAATTTTATGACAAATATTATTTAAACATTTTTCTATTAAACAGAATTTTATAACAAAAATTATAAAAATTTGGTTGAAAGTGTATTATAAACAGCCTCCAAATTCTTGCGTTTTGCGTTTGCGATTTCCAGCACACCCCCCAATGGTTAAATTTAAGTTAAATTTTTGTTTAGTGATGTATCACACTTTTGGTTAAATATAAACAGAATTGCAGCAATGATAATTCCTAACGTCATTACATTCCTTAAAACTTAATGGCAACCACATGACCCAAATCCTATTTTAACATTGATGGCATCAAATTATCTACCCACATTCCTGCTTCGTTGTAAGGGAATGCCGTAGCACTTGAAATGTTATTTTTTCTTTTATAAAACTTGTTAAGAGTTCCATCACTTCCTTTACTGCATCTCTGTATGTCTTATTGCGTAGCGCATAATTGTGCGCTTATTTTTATAAATGTACCATTAGTGCTTCGCAAAATGATAAATTTTTTTAATAAATATTAAAAATATTTTTCTTTGCTTTATTTTAAAGTTCAAATTCTGTAACTCTAAAAAAAGTACCCTTAAGTTGACTGCTTTTCCTTTAAATAAAAATATATCACCTAAAAGAAGTTATTTATTTTCGTCAAAAAATACTTATAAGAAAACATAAATTATTTGACACACTTTGTTTGTTCAATGTCAGTTTTTATTTTAAATTTGTAAAATATGACAAACTGAAAAAAAAAAAATTATTAATGTTTCTTTGTTGTTGCTCTACAAAAAATACTTGCTTTTTATATTTTTTCTCTGTATTTGAATGTTTTTTAAAGTGTCATTTTATTTAAAAAATTATTTCATGTGTAAAAGATGATGTTGGCAAAAAATAAAAAAATAGTTTAAAATTAATTTTCTTTTACTTTTTGGCAGTGATTTAGAAAAAAAAAAGAAATCAAACTGACCAGAAATTGTTTGAAGAAAGAAATAAACACAAAGAAATTGTGTTATTTGAAATAAACAAATTACTTAATATCAAAAGCAAAGTGGAAAACGTACAACAAATGATTATATGAATTTGCTGAGTGTAAATAGAGCGTTTGATTTGCTTAATTGTAAAAGTTTTAAAGCATATCTTTAGGCTGCACAGAAAATTTATACAGAAAAACAGAGACTACTAAGCAGTGATGTTAGATGTTTTCTTTCGAAATATCGTCAAAATTTAAAAAAAAAATCGTCAAAATCGTCAGTAGTTTTGAAAAAAAAACCGTCAAAAAATCGTCATATAAAAAAATCGTTTTTTTATAAACACGGATATATCACTCTATTAAAACATAAAAAAATATGAAGTATAAAATCATACAAAACCAAAAAATATAGAATTTTTAATGACGATTTGGTGCGGCTTTGATATTGCTCTCCGGAGATTTTCGTCAAACAATTCCCGTCATCCCCAAATCTTCTGCTGCAGATGAACTTAACGCCTGCCTGAAATCGTCGTCTTTGTGGAGGCATGTCCAGAAGTTGCAATTGACCGCAAACATTAGAGTCGTGTTGCAGAACGACCCATCGGCTGCTGAATTCTCGAGACAACTGCTGGAGCTTGGCAACGGCCCAATTCCTATTGATGTTTCGAATGGATTGATATCGTTCCCTGAAAATTTTTGTGAATTCACATCGTCCAAGGAGGAGCTCATCAGCAAAGTGTTCCCCGACATTGCACAAAACTACAAAAATCTCGATTGGATTGGTGAACGGGCAATAATAGCAGCGAAGAATAAGGACGTCGATAACATAAACTTAATTATTCAAAGTTTAATCGCAGGACAACTACATATAGGGTTCCCAACTTTTTTTGTTGCAATTAAAGTACATTGATTATTAAAGGTTAAGAAAAAAAGTACACAGTATAAATATAAAGTCCAATTAATTTCTTTTTATTGTTATATTTAAAAATGTTTTTTATTGCTTTTCGCAAGTTTTATCAAACAATTACACTGTGCTAGAATTTGGCAACTGGCGCTTAAACCTTTCTCGGGTACGCTGAATCCAATACCGGTTCAAAAACGGTTCAGTTTATTGAAATTACATACTAAAAAAAAAACGAAAATCCGCAATAAAATTTCCTTTAAACCAAATTTTTAATTTTTTTTTTTAATTAGGCTTAAGTTCATTAAATTTAATTTTCATTAAATTATTTTTATGAAGAAAGGAATTTTACAACATGAAAATTAATTAAAATTTATTGATAATTTTTCATTCTTGACTCAATCTGGGCTCGAACCCAGGTGTTTACGGACAGGTTACCCTGACATGTTTCGATTGCAACCACTCAATCTCCTCAGAGGGCTTGCCGTTTAACACTCGCAGCCATCGACGACTGCTGACGTCATTAGTCAAACATCAATCCTTAAACCAAATTGTATTCAACCTTTGGTAGATCGAAATTTGCTTTGAATGATTATCTATTTTAATTCATTTTAACATGTTATTCCTTTACTTCTGTTTTTTCGTACTTTTGTCAAGAATTCTTCTTGAAGTTCAAAGTACATATTTTTTGTTTTTTCATTTTTTGTCTTTCTTATTCTTGTTGACCTTTTCAGCACAACTTGAAGGACAAATGCAAACATAGAGCTCGTGCCTTAGCTTTAACAATTATTAGTATTGTGGTTATTTTATTGAACTATTTATGGTTTTTAATCCAAATTTTTAATTTTTTTTAATTAGGCTTAAGTTCATTAAATTTAATTTTCATTAAATTATTTTTATGAAGAAAGGAATTTTACAACATGAAAATTAATTAAAATTTATTGATAATTTTTCATTCTTGACTCAATCTGGGCTCGAACCCAGGTGTTTACGGACAGGTTACCCTGACATGTTTCGATTGCAACCACTCAATCTCCTCAGAGGGCTTGCCGTTTAACACTCGCAGCCATCGACGACTGCTGACGTCATTAGTCAAACATCAATCCTTAAACCAAATTGTATTCAACCTTTGGTAGATCGAAATTTGCTTTGAATGATTATCTATTTTAATTCATTTTAACATGTTATTCCTTTACTTCTGTTTTTTCGTACTTTTGTCAAGAATTCTTCTTGAAGTTCAAAGTACATATTTTTTGTTTTTTCATTTTTTGTCTTTCTTATTCTTGTTGACCTTTTCAGCACAACTTGAAGGACAAATGCAAACATAGAGCTCGTGCCTTAGCTTTAACAATTATTAGTATTGTGGTTATTTTATTGAACTATTTATGGTTTTTAATCCAAATTTTTAATTTTTTTTAATTAGGCTTAAGTTCATTAAATTTAATTTTCATTAAATTATTTTTATGAAGAAAGGAATTTTACAACATGAAAATTAATTAAAATTTATTGATAATTTTTCATTCTTGACTCAATCTGGGCTCGAACCCAGGTGTTTACGGACAGGTTACCCTGACATGTTTCGATTGCAACCACTCAATCTCCTCAGAGGGCTTGCCGTTTAACACTCGCAGCCATCGACGACTGCTGACGTCATTAGTCAAACATCAATCCTTAAACCAAATTGTATTCAACCTTTGGTAGATCGAAATTTGCTTTGAATGATTATCTATTTTAATTCATTTTAACATGTTATTCCTTTACTTCTGTTTTTTCGTACTTTTGTCAAGAATTCTTCTTGAAGTTCAAAGTACATATTTTTTGTTTTTTCATTTTTTGTCTTTCTTATTCTTGTTGACCTTTTCAGCACAACTTGAAGGACAAATGCAAACATAGAGCTCGTGCCTTAGCTTTAACAATTATTAGTATTGTGGTTATTTTATTGAACTATTTATGGTTTTTAATCCAAATTTTTAATTTTTTTTAATTAGGCTTAAGTTCATTAAATTTAATTTTCATTAAATTATTTTTATGAAGAAAGGAATTTTACAACATGAAAATTAATTAAAATTTATTGATAATTTTTCATTCTTGACTCAATCTGGGCTCGAACCCAGGTGTTTACGGACAGGTTACCCTGACATGTTTCGATTGCAACCACTCAATCTCCTCAGAGGGCTTGCCGTTTAACACTCGCAGCCATCGACGACTGCTGACGTCATTAGTCAAACATCAATCCTTAAACCAAATTGTATTCAACCTTTGGTAGATCGAAATTTGCTTTGAATGATTATCTATTTTAATTCATTTTAACATGTTATTCCTTTACTTCTGTTTTTTCGTACTTTTGTCAAGAATTCTTCTTGAAGTTCAAAGTACATATTTTTTGTTTTTTCATTTTTTGTCTTTCTTATTCTTGTTGACCTTTTCAGCACAACTTGAAGGACAAATGCAAACATAGAGCTCGTGCCTTAGCTTTAACAATTATTAGTATTGTGGTTATTTTATTGAACTATTTATGGTTTTTAATCCAAATTTTTAATTTTTTTTAATTAGGCTTAAGTTCATTAAATTTAATTTTCATTAAATTATTTTTATGAAGAAAGGAATTTTACAACATGAAAATTAATTAAAATTTATTGATAATTTTTCATTCTTGACTCAATCTGGGCTCGAACCCAGGTGTTTACGGACAGGTTACCCTGACATGTTTCGATTGCAACCACTCAATCTCCTCAGAGGGCTTGCCGTTTAACACTCGCAGCCATCGACGACTGCTGACGTCATTAGTCAAACATCAATCCTTAAACCAAATTGTATTCAACCTTTGGTAGATCGAAATTTGCTTTGAATGATTATCTATTTTAATTCATTTTAACATGTTATTCCTTTACTTCTGTTTTTTCGTACTTTTGTCAAGAATTCTTCTTGAAGTTCAAAGTACATATTTTTTGTTTTTTCATTTTTTGTCTTTCTTATTCTTGTTGACCTTTTCAGCACAACTTGAAGGACAAATGCAAACATAGAGCTCGTGCCTTAGCTTTAACAATTATTAGTATTGTGGTTATTTTATTGAACTATTTATGGTTTTTAATCCAAATTTTTAATTTTTTTTTAATTAGGCTTAAGTTCATTAAATTTAATTTTCATTAAATTATTTTTATGAAGAAAGGAATTTTACAACATGAAAATTAATTAAAATTTATTGATAATTTTTCATTCTTGACTCAATCTGGGCTCGAACCCAGGTGTTTACGGACAGGTTACCCTGACATGTTTCGATTGCAACCACTCAATCTCCTCAGAGGGCTTGCCGTTTAACACTCGCAGCCATCGACGACTGCTGACGTCATTAGTCAAACATTTGGTTTAAGGATTGATGTTTGACTAATGACGTCAGCAGTCGTCGATGGCTGCGAGTGTTAAACGGCAAGCCCTCTGAGGAGATTGAGTGGTTGCAATCGAAACATGTCAGGGTAACCTGTCCGTAAACACCTGGGTTCGAGCCCAGATTGAGTCAAGAATGAAAAATTATCAATAAATTTTAATTAATTTTCATGTTGTAAAATTCCTTTCTTCATAAAAATAATTTAATGAAAATTAAATTTAATGAACTTAAGCCTAATTAAAAAAAATTAAAAATTTGGATTAAAAACCATAAATAGTTCAATAAAATAACCACAATACTAATAATTGTTAAAGCTAAGGCACGAGCTCTATGTTTGCATTTGTCCTTCAAGTTGTGCTGAAAAGGTCAACAAGAATAAGAAAGACAAAAAATGAAAAAACAAAAAATATGTACTTTGAACTTCAAGAAGAATTCTTGACAAAAGTACGAAAAAACAGAAGTAAAGGAATAACATGTTAAAATGAATTAAAATAGATAATCATTCAAAGCAAATTTCGATCTACCAAAGGTTGAATACAATTTGGTTTAAGGATTGATGTTTGACTAATGACGTCAGCAGTCGTCGATGGCTGCGAGTGTTAAACGGCAAGCCCTCTGAGGAGATTGAGTGGTTGCAATCGAAACATGTCAGGGTAACCTGTCCGTAAACACCTGGGTTCGAGCCCAGATTGAGTCAAGAATGAAAAATTATCAATAAATTTTAATTAATTTTCATGTTGTAAAATTCCTTTCTTCATAAAAATAATTTAATGAAAATTAAATTTAATGAACTTAAGCCTAATTAAAAAAAAATTAAAAATTTGGATTAAAAACCATAAATAGTTCAATAAAATAACCACAATACTAATAATTGTTAAAGCTAAGGCACGAGCTCTATGTTTGCATTTGTCCTTCAAGTTGTGCTGAAAAGGTCAACAAGAATAAGAAAGACAAAAAATGAAAAAACAAAAAATATGTACTTTGAACTTCAAGAAGAATTCTTGACAAAAGTACGAAAAAACAGAAGTAAAGGAATAACATGTTAAAATGAATTAAAATAGATAATCATTCAAAGCAAATTTCGATCTACCAAAGGTTGAATACAATTTGGTTTAAGGATTGATGTTTGACTAATGACGTCAGCAGTCGTCGATGGCTGCGAGTGTTAAACGGCAAGCCCTCTGAGGAGATTGAGTGGTTGCAATCGAAACATGTCAGGGTAACCTGTCCGTAAACACCTGGGTTCGAGCCCAGATTGAGTCAAGAATGAAAAATTATCAATAAATTTTAATTAATTTTCATGTTGTAAAATTCCTTTCTTCATAAAAATAATTTAATGAAAATTAAATTTAATGAACTTAAGCCTAATTAAAAAAAATTAAAAATTTGGATTAAAAACCATAAATAGTTCAATAAAATAACCACAATACTAATAATTGTTAAAGCTAAGGCACGAGCTCTATGTTTGCATTTGTCCTTCAAGTTGTGCTGAAAAGGTCAACAAGAATAAGAAAGACAAAAAATGAAAAAACAAAAAATATGTACTTTGAACTTCAAGAAGAATTCTTGACAAAAGTACGAAAAAACAGAAGTAAAGGAATAACATGTTAAAATGAATTAAAATAGATAATCATTCAAAGCAAATTTCGATCTACCAAAGGTTGAATACAATTTGGTTTAAGGATTGATGTTTGACTAATGACGTCAGCAGTCGTCGATGGCTGCGAGTGTTAAACGGCAAGCCCTCTGAGGAGATTGAGTGGTTGCAATCGAAACATGTCAGGGTAACCTGTCCGTAAACACCTGGGTTCGAGCCCAGATTGAGTCAAGAATGAAAAATTATCAATAAATTTTAATTAATTTTCATGTTGTAAAATTCCTTTCTTCATAAAAATAATTTAATGAAAATTAAATTTAATGAACTTAAGCCTAATTAAAAAAAATTAAAAATTTGGATTAAAAACCATAAATAGTTCAATAAAATAACCACAATACTAATAATTGTTAAAGCTAAGGCACGAGCTCTATGTTTGCATTTGTCCTTCAAGTTGTGCTGAAAAGGTCAACAAGAATAAGAAAGACAAAAAATGAAAAAACAAAAAATATGTACTTTGAACTTCAAGAAGAATTCTTGACAAAAGTACGAAAAAACAGAAGTAAAGGAATAACATGTTAAAATGAATTAAAATAGATAATCATTCAAAGCAAATTTCGATCTACCAAAGGTTGAATACAATTTGGTTTAAGGATTGATGTTTGACTAATGACGTCAGCAGTCGTCGATGGCTGCGAGTGTTAAACGGCAAGCCCTCTGAGGAGATTGAGTGGTTGCAATCGAAACATGTCAGGGTAACCTGTCCGTAAACACCTGGGTTCGAGCCCAGATTGAGTCAAGAATGAAAAATTATCAATAAATTTTAATTAATTTTCATGTTGTAAAATTCCTTTCTTCATAAAAATAATTTAATGAAAATTAAATTTAATGAACTTAAGCCTAATTAAAAAAAATTAAAAATTTGGATTAAAAACCATAAATAGTTCAATAAAATAACCACAATACTAATAATTGTTAAAGCTAAGGCACGAGCTCTATGTTTGCATTTGTCCTTCAAGTTGTGCTGAAAAGGTCAACAAGAATAAGAAAGACAAAAAATGAAAAAACAAAAAATATGTACTTTGAACTTCAAGAAGAATTCTTGACAAAAGTACGAAAAAACAGAAGTAAAGGAATAACATGTTAAAATGAATTAAAATAGATAATCATTCAAAGCAAATTTCGATCTACCAAAGGTTGAATACAATTTGGTTTAAGGATTGATGTTTGACTAATGACGTCAGCAGTCGTCGATGGCTGCGAGTGTTAAACGGCAAGCCCTCTGAGGAGATTGAGTGGTTGCAATCGAAACATGTCAGGGTAACCTGTCCGTAAACACCTGGGTTCGAGCCCAGATTGAGTCAAGAATGAAAAATTATCAATAAATTTTAATTAATTTTCATGTTGTAAAATTCCTTTCTTCATAAAAATAATTTAATGAAAATTAAATTTAATGAACTTAAGCCTAATTAAAAAAAATTAAAAATTTGGATTAAAAACCATAAATAGTTCAATAAAATAACCACAATACTAATAATTGTTAAAGCTAAGGCACGAGCTCTATGTTTGCATTTGTCCTTCAAGTTGTGCTGAAAAGGTCAACAAGAATAAGAAAGACAAAAAATGAAAAAACAAAAAATATGTACTTTGAACTTCAAGAAGAATTCTTGACAAAAGTACGAAAAAACAGAAGTAAAGGAATAACATGTTAAAATGAATTAAAATAGATAATCATTCAAAGCAAATTTCGATCTACCAAAGGTTGAATACAATTTGGTTTAAGGATTGATGTTTGACTAATGACGTCAGCAGTCGTCGATGGCTGCGAGTGTTAAACGGCAAGCCCTCTGAGGAGATTGAGTGGTTGCAATCGAAACATGTCAGGGTAACCTGTCCGTAAACACCTGGGTTCGAGCCCAGATTGAGTCAAGAATGAAAAATTATCAATAAATTTTAATTAATTTTCATGTTGTAAAATTCCTTTCTTCATAAAAATAATTTAATGAAAATTAAATTTAATGAACTTAAGCCTAATTAAAAAAAATTAAAAATTTGGATTAAAAACCATAAATAGTTCAATAAAATAACCACAATACTAATAATTGTTAAAGCTAAGGCACGAGCTCTATGTTTGCATTTGTCCTTCAAGTTGTGCTGAAAAGGTCAACAAGAATAAGAAAGACAAAAAATGAAAAAACAAAAAATATGTACTTTGAACTTCAAGAAGAATTCTTGACAAAAGTACGAAAAAACAGAAGTAAAGGAATAACATGTTAAAATGAATTAAAATAGATAATCATTCAAAGCAAATTTCGATCTACCAAAGGTTGAATACAATTTGGTTTAAGGATTGATGTTTGACTAATGACGTCAGCAGTCGTCGATGGCTGCGAGTGTTAAACGGCAAGCCCTCTGAGGAGATTGAGTGGTTGCAATCGAAACATGTCAGGGTAACCTGTCCGTAAACACCTGGGTTCGAGCCCAGATTGAGTCAAGAATGAAAAATTATCAATAAATTTTAATTAATTTTCATGTTGTAAAATTCCTTTCTTCATAAAAATAATTTAATGAAAATTAAATTTAATGAACTTAAGCCTAATTAAAAAAAATTAAAAATTTGGATTAAAAACCATAAATAGTTCAATAAAATAACCACAATACTAATAATTGTTAAAGCTAAGGCACGAGCTCTATGTTTGCATTTGTCCTTCAAGTTGTGCTGAAAAGGTCAACAAGAATAAGAAAGACAAAAAATGAAAAAACAAAAAATATGTACTTTGAACTTCAAGAAGAATTCTTGACAAAAGTACGAAAAAACAGAAGTAAAGGAATAACATGTTAAAATGAATTAAAATAGATAATCATTCAAAGCAAATTTCGATCTACCAAAGGTTGAATACAATTTGGTTTAAGGATTGATGTTTGACTAATGACGTCAGCAGTCGTCGATGGCTGCGAGTGTTAAACGGCAAGCCCTCTGAGGAGATTGAGTGGTTGCAATCGAAACATGTCAGGGTAACCTGTCCGTAAACACCTGGGTTCGAGCCCAGATTGAGTCAAGAATGAAAAATTATCAATAAATTTTAATTAATTTTCATGTTGTAAAATTCCTTTCTTCATAAAAATAATTTAATGAAAATTAAATTTAATGAACTTAAGCCTAATTAAAAAAAATTAAAAATTTGGATTAAAAACCATAAATAGTTCAATAAAATAACCACAATACTAATAATTGTTAAAGCTAAGGCACGAGCTCTATGTTTGCATTTGTCCTTCAAGTTGTGCTGAAAAGGTCAACAAGAATAAGAAAGACAAAAAATGAAAAAACAAAAAATATGTACTTTGAACTTCAAGAAGAATTCTTGACAAAAGTACGAAAAAACAGAAGTAAAGGAATAACATGTTAAAATGAATTAAAATAGATAATCATTCAAAGCAAATTTCGATCTACCAAAGGTTGAATACAATTTGGTTTAAGGATTGATGTTTGACTAATGACGTCAGCAGTCGTCGATGGCTGCGAGTGTTAAACGGCAAGCCCTCTGAGGAGATTGAGTGGTTGCAATCGAAACATGTCAGGGTAACCTGTCCGTAAACACCTGGGTTCGAGCCCAGATTGAGTCAAGAATGAAAAATTATCAATAAATTTTAATTAATTTTCATGTTGTAAAATTCCTTTCTTCATAAAAATAATTTAATGAAAATTAAATTTAATGAACTTAAGCCTAATTAAAAAAAATTAAAAATTTGGATTAAAAACCATAAATAGTTCAATAAAATAACCACAATACTAATAATTGTTAAAGCTAAGGCACGAGCTCTATGTTTGCATTTGTCCTTCAAGTTGTGCTGAAAAGGTCAACAAGAATAAGAAAGACAAAAAATGAAAAAACAAAAAATATGTACTTTGAACTTCAAGAAGAATTCTTGACAAAAGTACGAAAAAACAGAAGTAAAGGAATAACATGTTAAAATGAATTAAAATAGATAATCATTCAAAGCAAATTTCGATCTACCAAAGGTTGAATACAATTTGGTTTAAGGATTGATGTTTGACTAATGACGTCAGCAGTCGTCGATGGCTGCGAGTGTTAAACGGCAAGCCCTCTGAGGAGATTGAGTGGTTGCAATCGAAACATGTCAGGGTAACCTGTCCGTAAACACCTGGGTTCGAGCCCAGATTGAGTCAAGAATGAAAAATTATCAATAAATTTTAATTAATTTTCATGTTGTAAAATTCCTTTCTTCATAAAAATAATTTAATGAAAATTAAATTTAATGAACTTAAGCCTAATTAAAAAAAATTAAAAATTTGGATTAAAAACCATAAATAGTTCAATAAAATAACCACAATACTAATAATTGTTAAAGCTAAGGCACGAGCTCTATGTTTGCATTTGTCCTTCAAGTTGTGCTGAAAAGGTCAACAAGAATAAGAAAGACAAAAAATGAAAAAACAAAAAATATGTACTTTGAACTTCAAGAAGAATTCTTGACAAAAGTACGAAAAAACAGAAGTAAAGGAATAACATGTTAAAATGAATTAAAATAGATAATCATTCAAAGCAAATTTCGATCTACCAAAGGTTGAATACAATTTGGTTTAAGGATTGATGTTTGACTAATGACGTCAGCAGTCGTCGATGGCTGCGAGTGTTAAACGGCAAGCCCTCTGAGGAGATTGAGTGGTTGCAATCGAAACATGTCAGGGTAACCTGTCCGTAAACACCTGGGTTCGAGCCCAGATTGAGTCAAGAATGAAAAATTATCAATAAATTTTAATTAATTTTCATGTTGTAAAATTCCTTTCTTCATAAAAATAATTTAATGAAAATTAAATTTAATGAACTTAAGCCTAATTAAAAAAAATTAAAAATTTGGATTAAAAACCATAAATAGTTCAATAAAATAACCACAATACTAATAATTGTTAAAGCTAAGGCACGAGCTCTATGTTTGCATTTGTCCTTCAAGTTGTGCTGAAAAGGTCAACAAGAATAAGAAAGACAAAAAATGAAAAAACAAAAAATATGTACTTTGAACTTCAAGAAGAATTCTTGACAAAAGTACGAAAAAACAGAAGTAAAGGAATAACATGTTAAAATGAATTAAAATAGATAATCATTCAAAGCAAATTTCGATCTACCAAAGGTTGAATACAATTTGGTTTAAGGATTGATGTTTGACTAATGACGTCAGCAGTCGTCGATGGCTGCGAGTGTTAAACGGCAAGCCCTCTGAGGAGATTGAGTGGTTGCAATCGAAACATGTCAGGGTAACCTGTCCGTAAACACCTGGGTTCGAGCCCAGATTGAGTCAAGAATGAAAAATTATCAATAAATTTTAATTAATTTTCATGTTGTAAAATTCCTTTCTTCATAAAAATAATTTAATGAAAATTAAATTTAATGAACTTAAGCCTAATTAAAAAAAATTAAAAATTTGGATTAAAAACCATAAATAGTTCAATAAAATAACCACAATACTAATAATTGTTAAAGCTAAGGCACGAGCTCTATGTTTGCATTTGTCCTTCAAGTTGTGCTGAAAAGGTCAACAAGAATAAGAAAGACAAAAAATGAAAAAACAAAAAATATGTACTTTGAACTTCAAGAAGAATTCTTGACAAAAGTACGAAAAAACAGAAGTAAAGGAATAACATGTTAAAATGAATTAAAATAGATAATCATTCAAAGCAAATTTCGATCTACCAAAGGTTGAATACAATTTGGTTTAAGGATTGATGTTTGACTAATGACGTCAGCAGTCGTCGATGGCTGCGAGTGTTAAACGGCAAGCCCTCTGAGGAGATTGAGTGGTTGCAATCGAAACATGTCAGGGTAACCTGTCCTTAAACACCTGGGTTCGAGCCCAGATTGAGTCAAGAATGAAAAATTATCAATAAATTTTAATTAATTTTCATGTTGTAAAATTCCTTTCTTCATAAAAATAATTTAATGAAAATTAAATTTAATGAACTTAAGCCTAATTAAAAAAAATTAAAAATTTGGATTAAAAACCATAAATAGTTCAATAAAATAACCACAATACTAATAATTGTTAAAGCTAAGGCACGAGCTCTATGTTTGCATTTGTCCTTCAAGTTGTGCTGAAAAGGTCAACAAGAATAAGAAAGACAAAAAATGAAAAAACAAAAAATATGTACTTTGAACTTCAAGAAGAATTCTTGACAAAAGTACGAAAAAACAGAAGTAAAGGAATAACATGTTAAAATGAATTAAAATAGATAATCATTCAAAGCAAATTTCGATCTACCAAAGGTTGAATACAATTTGGTTTAAGGATTGATGTTTGACTAATGACGTCAGCAGTCGTCGATGGCTGCGAGTGTTAAACGGCAAGCCCTCTGAGGAGATTGAGTGGTTGCAATCGAAACATGTCAGGGTAACCTGTCCGTAAACACCTGGGTTCGAGCCCAGATTGAGTCAAGAATGAAAAATTATCAATAAATTTTAATTAATTTTCATGTTGTAAAATTCCTTTCTTCATAAAAATAATTTAATGAAAATTAAATTTAATGAACTTAAGCCTAATTAAAAAAAATTAAAAATTTGGATTAAAAACCATAAATAGTTCAATAAAATAACCACAATACTAATAATTGTTAAAGCTAAGGCACGAGCTCTATGTTTGCATTTGTCCTTCAAGTTGTGCTGAAAAGGTCAACAAGAATAAGAAAGACAAAAAATGAAAAAACAAAAAATATGTACTTTGAACTTCAAGAAGAATTCTTGACAAAAGTACGAAAAAACAGAAGTAAAGGAATAACATGTTAAAATGAATTAAAATAGATAATCATTCAAAGCAAATTTCGATCTACCAAAGGTTGAATACAATTTGGTTTAAGGATTGATGTTTGACTAATGACGTCAGCAGTCGTCGATGGCTGCGAGTGTTAAACGGCAAGCCCTCTGAGGAGATTGAGTGGTTGCAATCGAAACATGTCAGGGTAACCTGTCCGTAAACACCTGGGTTCGAGCCCAGATTGAGTCAAGAATGAAAAATTATCAATAAATTTTAATTAATTTTCATGTTGTAAAATTCCTTTCTTCATAAAAATAATTTAATGAAAATTAAATTTAATGAACTTAAGCCTAATTAAAAAAAATTAAAAATTTGGATTAAAAACCATAAATAGTTCAATAAAATAACCACAATACTAATAATTTCCTTTAAACGTTAAATTTTTTTCTAACATGCGCTGTCGTTTTAGAAATATATTTTTTTTTTGGCAACAGAAATAATTTTTAATCAACATTTCGAAATTTTTGTTTGTTAAAAATCTATTAAAAATTACAGCTATAAATGATTAAAATCTGTTAACAACTTTTGATTTTATTCACAAAAGTCAAAAAATTTTAATTAATTTTAAAATTTCATAAATCGCAATATTTGTATGGGAGCCCCCTTAAGAAGTGGTGATAAGGGGCAAGTATGTCTCGAAAAATTGTTAAGGAGACTCCTTGGCTGTTATGGTACGTTTTCTTCAATATATTTCTAGTCTGTATTAAACTTTTTGTATGGGAACCCCTTAAGGAATGGACATTTTTAAATTTTGTTTTAAATATTAGTTAAACGAGTCACTTTTGTGCTCGCGATCTAAAAGCAGGCAGTAATTTGAAGGAGTTTAACACTCGTGTTTTAAAAGCAATCAGTTATTGTACTCAAATAAAACAAGTAAAATAGTGCTGTCAGATTATTTTTTTTCGAAAAATCGTCTTGCCAATATAAAAAAAACATCAAAAAATGGCCCTGACTAATATTAACTAGTTGTTTTTTAGTTTTTCTAAAAAAAAAAACTTGTACAATAATGCCTAATAAACCACTGATGGTTTAAACGCTGGTTTAGTTGAACTAAACTTGAATTTATATGTAGTTTAAACTCAGCAACTATAAATCATTCTCCCATGTGTTATATGTGGTAAAAAAATAACATGTGACAGCACTACGATAAATCTTATCAAATTCATATGGTCTGTGTTGGTAGTTTAAACGCCGAATTTTATGCGTTTAAAGATGGTTTATATATTTAGTGATTTATAGATTTTTGTACATCAAATCGCTCTCTACTGATTCCATTCAAATAAATCATATTAAAAATTTTAATATTTGTGTTGTATTATTACTCTAAAGTTTGTCTGGAACCTTTAAAATTGGGACGAGGCGACGTTTGTCGAGTCCGCTAGTAGATATAAATATATATTCGCCTCTATATACATATATTAACTAACTCCCCGTTTCCACATGCAAGTGCAAGTTCGAAAAACTCAATACACTGACACTTTTTCACTAACATTCACACAATTTTTGTTCATTCAGCCAATCGGCTGTTTCCTCGATTTTTTGTTGATAATACTTAAACACCACTTGCAAGTAATTACTTGCATGTGGAAACGTTCGATAAGAAAAAAACTTTACTTGACAGATTAAAAAGTGTTAAAAATTTGATGAAAGATTAAAGTTTAAACTAAATTTATTGACGGGATTAAATCGTCAACACCTAAGTGACTCTACATTCAAAATCGTCAATCGTCATTTTGGTAAATTCAGCGAAAAAAATCGTCAAAATTACGTAAAATCGTCACATCTGACATCCCTGCTACTAAGGCAATTATTTTTTAATCGCTTGTTTGCACAATGGTCGCCGAGTTGCATTTTACAAATAAATACATATTTACTTGTTTAGCAAGTAACAAACAGTAACTATGGTATTGGTAAAACGAGAAGAATTCAATTTTAGAAAACAAAACAAAGAGTGCTGTATTTGGCAATGCCGAATATTTGATGCAATACACCAATTATATGGGCATTTCCGTCAAAAGGTCCACCGTGACCGAAAATTTAAAAGTTATTAAAAGCTGATTATTTTACGATATTGTTATAGAGAAATATTTAGATTTTACTAATTTTATAAATTTGCCCATAAATTTGTTCACTTAGATGAACAATCGGACTGCAAAGTTGTACAAACATAATTTCTTATTTGTGAGAATGTTTTATTGTATGTTTTCTTTAATATTATCTTCCTAAAAAGAGGTGATATCTGATAAAAATTATTCCAAAAAAAATTTTCTTACATGGTCTGTAATCTAAGGAAGAGTTCAAAAGAAATATGTTATTCGGATTAACAGTAAATTATTATTTTGTTTTAGTCATTATTCAGTTTAATTATTATGGAAAAAATTTCACGTTCGAAATGTCACGTATCGACCCAAATTTCGGCTAAAAAAAAACGAAAATACAGAAGATTTTGGAATCAAACCAAAGACATTTTAATGTTTTACTGCTACGTAATATTCTGAAAGTAGTTGGACTAAAAAATTGTGCCAGGTTTCGCTTAATTACGCCTTTTTATACATGGCCACAAAAACTACTTCTATTTTTTTCACGTTCGAACCGCTACTTCTTTTGCCATTATGTTTGGCGCAGAATCGTGCCCTCCATAAACTTTAGCATATATAACAGTGCTTTCTTAGTGCTATAATTTAAGGATTAAGAGAACGTAAATATATTTGTTGATTCAAATGTTATTGCATTTTTGATGCATACGACTGTCACGTTCAACACTTTGGATTGACCCATATGCATTTAAATATTTTTTGGGAATGGGTTTTTCGTTGGGACCTACTGAAGACAATGTACTGATTTTAACAAAATTTTTCAGCGTGATTTCTTTTCATTTAAGAATATTTTTTAGCCAAATTTCATGAAAGTAATGCTATTTCACTACCGACTTAAAGCTCAGTTTTGGCTGTTACTCGCAATTAAAATGAAATCAAGCTTATTTATTTTAAGTCGGCGAGGCGGATTCAATTTTTTTTTATTAAAAAAACTCTTCATTTTTCTTTTTCTATTATCGGCGTTTCATATTAGCATATTAGTTGCTAAATTAAGCAATGAAAAACTGAATTTAGTTTTTAGTAATTTTTTTTTTTTTTAATTTATATTTACAATTGAGGCATTCACAAGGTGTGCTATTGTCATAATATTCTAATATTTTATAATAGTAAAAAAATAATTTTTGTTTTGTTTCAAACAAAAAAAAAAAGTCCTAAAAAGACTTTTTATTCTGTCTTTTTTGTTTTGTCATAACTACACAGTATAAAGAATTATGAGGGGGGATTTGCTTACAGCAGTCATATTTTCTCTTGTTATTATTTTAAGACATATATGGGTATTTCTACAGAAAAGTCTACTTTTTGTCACGTTACGACACTAAGCAATAAGTCTTGCATTTTAGAACCATGTTGTTCAAATTTTTCCTCTGTTTCACTAAATGTTAAGCTTAACACCAAAATGCAATATATAATACTGGATGACCCGTGCGAATATTTCGCACCGTCATTTTTATCAATGAAAATATTAATTTTTCAATTTCTAATTATTTTTCGTCATTAGTGTTAGAAATAAGCTTTAAAATAAGATATCATTCATTAAATTTGATGCGGTGGTATGGGAGATATTTCCAACCGACAAAAAAAAGTGCTTTAGAAATAATATATATGATGATAATATTTTCATTATTCTTTGAGAAACAATTAAAAATGGTTGGTGTCGTAACGTGAAAATAGTAGACTTTTGTGTGGAAATAACCATATATGACTTTATGACTATGACTACCTTGTGAATCCCCCAAATGTATTTATTTACCCCTATCGTGAATAACAAGTGGAATTTTTGTTTCCATGAAATTTTCATTCCCCTCTAAGGGAAAACAGCAATCGTGAATCTCATGTGAAAAATTTTTCACGCTATCAGTTCAAGTCAATGTAAAAAAAAGAAGAAAGATTAGAAAAAATTAAATATCAATGAAGTTTTTGTTCAAAAATATACACGTGTATATTTTAATGAAAATTTGAAATAATAAAGGAAAATATTTAGTATTGGAGGGAAAGATTGATTAAAACGTTAGTTTTTTGCAGTTTTTAAGTTTTATGTAGTAAAAAATTTTATAAAATTCTGCCTCCACAAATCCGCAGGCAATCGACCTGTGGTTTTGCATTTTGTTGACCAATTTGTCGGTTTGTGCCTTATTAACGGATCTAGCCCTTTATATTCGATTTATAGGAGAAACTACTTAAGGCTGTTTTACACTATCACACAAGTCTTACGTATTTTGACGAAAATGCGTCTTTGAATAACAACTTATCTTAAAGTGAGAAAATCTAAGGGAAACGTGAGCATATTACGAGAGAAAAAAATTTTCACGATAAGGGGAACGTGTTTTTACGTTATTATTCTCCTCTGAAGTATCTTTTTTCATTGGAGTTTTTCATGATCGCAAATATGTGAAAAGGGGAAAAATTACGAGGGAAAAATTACTCACGATAGGGATGATTCTAGCTTTTACCCGTGGCTTTCTTCACGTAAAAATTAGAGCAAGGTTTAAAAAAAAAATGTACAATAATATAATGCGGGAATTATTTCGTTTCATAAATAATCTTTATTATTTTTCGCATTTTTTCGAATGTGCTTTTAATAGTCAATGAAAATATTCTGGTAGAAGATCATTCCTAAGGCTGGGTTTTTGACATCTAAGTTAAAGTAGGTTTAGTAAATCTGAAAACAGATTTTAGCTGCGATTACCAAGTTTGAATACAAAATTTTAACAGAACAGCTTAGTTTTGCTTAAAATGTTGGTCTTTAATGAAATAATAAAAAAATCAAATTGCGCTGGAAAAATCCGAGTTTCAGACCACGTTAAACTAAGTTTAAGCTTAATCCACATCTCAAAAACCCGGCCTAATTATATGTACATATCTATAGCTTCAATATTAACCAAAAATTGGCTAAAGCAAAAAGTATGTGAAATATTGAGTGAATAGGACTACTGTAAGAAAGCTTTATAAATTGAAATTTGACTCTTAGGGCTAACAAATCAGAGCAAGTTAAACTCTCTTATAAGTTTAAAATGTGTTTAAACCAGTGTTCGAAAATAAACACTAAATATCGTTTTTTAATGTTCGGTTCGGTAGATTTTTGGAAAACACAAACGTAGAAAATCATTAAAAAAAATAACGTTTCCCTGTTAGTCATCTTTCGAACACAAAAATATTACTGTTTTAATCGAACTCAACAAAACATGTGAACAATTAATTCCGTTCGGTTTTTTTTTTGAAAATCCAAAAACTTCAATATCGTTCCTGGGTGTGTGAGGCGAACGTTTAATAATGCACTGTTTATTTTCGAACACTGGTTTAAACCCACAAATCTATAAATCACTTAACATATAAACCATCGTTAAACGCATAAAATTGGGCGTTTAATTTACCAATACAGACCATATGATTTTGATAAGATTTATCGTAGTGCTGCCACATGTTATTTTTTTAACAACATATAATACATGGGACACTGATTAATAGCTGTTGTGTTTAAACTACATATAAATTCAAGTTTAGTTTAACCTAACTAGCGTTTAAACCATCAGTGATTTATTAGCCATTAGAAGCTCATTGGTAATAAATTTAAATATAATACAAATTTACAATAATATTAAATTACCTAGCTATCGGTAGGATTTGTATGCCGTATAAAAAGTGACACATTATTACAAATATACTTTTACCTAGGATGAACATTAATTTACTTTATCGCTCACTTTAGGTTAAAGTAAAGTTTTGATAATGGAAAACTGTTTACAAGGCCGGTTAAAGTCTACTTTTAGCTATCGGTTAGTTGTGAAAACGGGTCTTAATCTATTACCAAACAGTCGCAGGCGTATTTAAAATTCGCCAACTACGATAAGGCTGATTATAAGATTTAATATTCTCAGTAAAAACTTGATCAATAAGAGGGTATTAAGTCAAAATTTGTATTTTTTCAATTTTGGAAGACAATCCGACAAGTAATATCTAAACGCTAAACGAAAATATATCGTGCTATTTTGGTTTTAAAATAATTTTTTTAAAAAAGTTTTGATTCTAATGAAAATTTTTAAAAATTGATTTAATACCCTCTTGTTGATAAAGTGCGATATATACGTTTTAAGCACTAGATACACATGAGCAACAGACATCCAGCTGTCCGTATAAAAAGCAAGGGGTGTCTCTTGATAAAAAAAAAGTTCCAGCTAAAGAACAAAAAAGTACCAAAAAGTTCCCTCATAGATTCGTTTCCACTCAGGACATTGCATGTTAAATTTTATGTTTTAAGGTCAAATATTAACGATAATTAAAAAATACCAGTTGTAGAACCAAAAAGCTGAAGAAAGATATTAAATATCCCGTATTTCCCATTTTGGTACTATTTTTTCCCTCCATTAAAGTATCATAAATTGCAGTATTTTAGTGGGTGCCCATAATTTAGTACCAATATGTCAATGAATGAAGCAAAATGTTTTGTAAAAAAACTACCAAAAATAGTTACGATTTTCACCCCTTCGAATATCGAAAAAGTACCAAACTTGTATTCGTATTTTTTTGATAAGTTTCGAATGTGGTATAAACTTTTTTTCTAGGTTTATTGGATCAAACGTACCAAAATTCAGGTTTACCCATTTTCACCCTAAAAGAGCCGAATTTCAGAAAAGTACCACACACCTGTCCACTTATTTTTCACAAGAACAACGATATGTATTACAGTTTTTTGTGCCTCTTTTAGTTTTGGAGGTTTCCGAATTTACCCCCTAAACATTCACCCCTATCGTGAATAATTTTTCCCCTTTTCATATATTTGCGATCATGAACAACTCCCATGAAAAATTGCAATTCAAAGTAGAATAATAACGTGAAAAAATGTTCACGGGAATAAAATTCCCTTTATCGGGAAAAATTTTTCCCTCGTAATTTGTTCACATTTCCCTTAGATTTTCTCAATTTCTGTTTGCTAGGGAACAGAACATGTATGTAAGTAGTTTCTCCTATAACTCGAATATTAAGGGCTAGATCCGTTAATAAGGCACAAACCGATATATTGGTCAACAAAATGCAAAACGACAGGTCGATTGCCTGCGGATTTGTGGAGCTTTCGAAAGACGTGGTGGCAGAATTTTGGAAAATATTTTACTACATAAAATTTAAAAAGTTCAAAAAACTAACTTTAGTCAGACTTTAATACGGCTGTAGGAAATATCGCCCAAAGAAAAATGGCCCAAAAAAAAAATGAAAAATCGCCCAAATGAAGAATCGCCCAAGCGAACATGAAAAATGACCCAAAAAGGTAAATATGAAATTTTGCCCAAAAAAAAAACGAAAAAGGGCCCAAAAAGAAAATGAAAAATTACCCAAAAAGCAAAAACGAATTTTTTCCCAAAAAAAAAAAAAAAAAAAAAAAAATTACTAAATTTGCAAAAAAGTGTTTATTATTCATATAAATTTAGGTGACATGTCATAACGTCCAGTGTCGTAGTGTCCTTGGACACTTTTAAAGTGTCATAATGTCCATCGAAGACGAGGACGAGGACGTTATGACACTTTGCAACGTCCGCAACTTAACTTATAATCAAAAATGTGTACATTTTTTTTTAAATACCGTTAAAATTTCAAGTGATTTTTTTAAAGATACTTATTTAACCATAATATGGTTGTCGGTGACAATGATTTGGTTAAATTAAACATAATATGGATAAAATATTTTTATAGCTTTTACTCCGGGTGTATATATTAAATATATATATCCAAAATAAGGATTTCATCTTCTATGGTATAACAAGTACTGGCTTCGCTAACTAAAGCTTCTCTGTATAGCCGGCCTTCGGCCGGGCACAAGGATTTTCTCCTCTATGGTATAACAAAGACCGGCTTCGCTAACTAAAGCTTCTCTGTATAGCCGGCCTTCGGCCGGGCGCAAGGATTTTCTCCTTTATGGTCTAACAAAAACCGGTTTCGCTAAGTAAAGCTTCGAAAAACTGCCTTGTTTCCGAACAAGGCCGACTACGCAGAGAAGCTTTAGTTAGCGAAGCCGGTTTTTGTTATACCATAGAGGAGAAAATCCTTGCGCCCGGCCGAAGGCCGGCTATACAGAGAAGCTTTAGTTAGCGAAGCCGGTCTTTGTTATACCATAGAGGAGAAAATCCTTGCGCCCGGCCGAAGGCCGGCGATACAGAGAAGCTTTAGTTAGCGAAGCCAGTATTTGTTATACTATAGAAATAAGAGTAAGATTATGGTAGAATTTTAAAAATAGCCCATTTTTTTTGGGCCATTTTTCATACAACATTTTTTTTCATTATGAAAAATTATGAAAAATCACCCAAATTTAAAAAACGAAAAATCACCCAACAATAACGATAAATAGCCCAAAAATGTTGGGCCATTTTTCATATGAAATCAGGCCCATTTTTACATGCAATTTTTTTGGGCGATTTTTCATTTTTTTTTTTTTGGCGATTTTTCTTTGGGCGATATTTCCTACAGCCCTTTAATACAAAATATTTTGCTTTATTATTTTAACTTTTAATTAAAATATATACATACGAGTATTTTTTGAACAAAAATTTTATTGATTTTTAATTTTTTTTAATCTTTCTTTTTTTACATTCACTGAAACTGATAGCGTGAACAATTTTTCACATGAGATTCACGATTGCTCTTTTCCCTTCGAGGGGAATGAAAATTTCATGGGAACAAAAATTCTACTTGTTATTCACGATAGGGGTAATTGAATTTTTAAAAATCCCGTCTTAGTGGGTCGATTTGGGGAGAGACCCACCTCCGGTCCAAATTTCAAGTCTTTAGGCGTTTATGCTGTACGATGATAAATGAGCCAGTCACTCACGCAACTCTTTTATATATATGAGTCGTTTATTTTGAAAGTGGTTTAAGTCCATTTTTCTAATATTGAGATATTTAAGGGTTTGTGTTTGATTTGTTTCAAAAATATTGTTAAGTGGTATTAATTTTTTTATGGCTTTGTGACCTTAAACATGTTAGAATAACTAACGTAATACATTTTGTAAACTTTAATATGTGTGTGAAGATAAATTCGAATTTAACTAGCAAAGGCGCAAACCATATTTTTCAACATTGCTCATTTTGCAGTTAACAGAGCAATGTTAACGACTTAACAATCATAGAAATATACTACGGAGACATAAAATCATGATTTGAATGACCATTTTGGACAAATTTTTTTAAATTTTAGTGATATTATGTTTTCGTACAGCTTTTTGATTGCAAGGTACAAATTTGTAAAAAATAATTTATTGCCGTTTTATTTAGTGAGAGTGCAATGTTGATTTAAGTCAACCTTTATTGTACTACCCCCATCTATGGTTTTTGCTTACATTCAAAAATAATGTTGCATACTTGCAGGATAGATAACATTGATACATGACAAAATTTTCGTGTGAAATAATCAATGTTGCTCAACATTTTTCGCAGGTTCGAACAGAGTACTAGGCTTATTTCAATAAATATTACACACAAAAAAATTCGTTGGTAAAATGAACTAAAATCTTGGTATAAAATTAACTAAGCGCAAGGGTAGCATGGCAGTATCTAAGTTTTTAAGATAATAAAACTATTAACTTAGGTAATTTCAATGTTCGAAAAAGTAGCTAAAAATTTTGTCAAACTTACTTAAAAACTTTGAAAATCTTCCAATGAGAGCAAAGTAAATTTATATATTTAGTTTTGGAAAATTATCCAAGCTACATTTTGTCATAGACATAGATTTTAGGGAAATTGGCCACTTTTCTTTAATAAAGTAAGAATTTTTGTTAAACTCTATATTCTATTTTTTATTTATTTGAAAAATTACATTGCAATTAAATGGTTGGTTGTATATGTATGAATGGGATGTAAGGCATTCGGCAGGTTAAAGTATATAGTAAATCTTCACAACTTGCAATTATTCTCGAATTTTCTTGAAATTTTGGGGTAAAACAAACTGAAAATATAAGAATGTATGCATTTATATATATAAATTTGAATTATCTTAAATTTGTAAACAGAAAAAAGAAAATATTATCAAAGCATTATAAGCTTGTTTGACGATTCTCAATAATTGATAAGTCCTTGTCCATATTATGAAACATTTGCTGCAAAAACTTTCTTTGATTCTCTTTCGAAACTGCATTCGTGTCCATACAACGAAATTTTTGTTTTCAGCATTTAGTTAGGTATTTTGAAACCTCGTCTCTTTCTTCTTCTTTCCTTCAATTATAAACTTAAAAAACTGCTTGTACATATTTTCCATGCGTCTTTCCCTTTTCACAATCAAAATCAAATATTTCGCAGAAAATATTTTATATTATGGACGGGGATTTGCAAAAGCGGTACATGCAGTTCAGTATTAGGCTTTCAAAAGTGCAAATGCAAAATATCTTAGCTCTTTTGTAACATCCAACAACAGAGTTTCAATCCGTCCATACCTCTTTATGATTATTTTTTCTTGTTTCTTTCTTGAAATATATATATTTTATTTAACACACATCTGTAAATTAAAGTTAAGAATGTTTTATTGATACATATGTACATTCATTTTATACATTTATTGCTCGTAGTTTTTTTTTTAATTTAAATTAATATAAACGTTTTCTTCACAAAAAATTCTAATTGACAATAAAACAAATAAAGCTTCATATACATACATAGACACATATTATAACAAGTAAGAGTGCTATATTCCGCTGTGCCGAATCTTATATACCCTTCACCATTGTGCGAGTAGAATAGAGAGCAACTAAATAATTTTTACATATACATACATATTTACAATACTTACAACTTCATTATACATAATTGAAATTTAAAAAGCGATAACTGGTAAATATTTTTTATTATGAAATAATAAAGAAGGGTGATAACGAAAATCATATTGGGCATTATGCTAGTATATGTAAACAAATACGAAGGGTGGTGAGGGGATAGGAAGAAGAGACGACAACCGGATTTGAACTTCGCTTTACATAAGGACCCAGAATATATATACTTTATAGGGTGAAGGACCTTCGGTGAAGGGTATAAAAAACAATCTTAATTATAAAAAAGAGTAATTTTTGGGATTTCAGTATTTTGGTCATAACTCTGCTATTTCTTAACCGATTTGACAGATTTATATACCGACGTGTTAAAGAAGAAATTTTCCAGTTATTTTAGCCATAAAACGTGGACTCGGGAAGATCTATGGTTCCTGAAAATGGGTATTTTTCAAAAAAAATTCATATTTTGGTCATAACTTTTTCGTATCTGAACCGATTTTCCCGAGTTTTTCAGAAAATATTTTCTATTAAAAATTTCCGATCTTCTGATATATAAGGCGTAACCATAGGTCATATTACAGTCAAAAAATTCAGGTTTTTATACAATTTTTAATACTTTTTGTATGAGAGGTACCACGCCTACTTCTCCAATCCCGCCCACATTTTGTAGGATGGTGTATATTTAGTACCTAAATGTTTGTACCTAATTTTAAAGCTTTGGCTCTTGCCGTTCTCCAGATATACAGAAAAAAGTAATACAAATACAACAACCAGAAGGGATTTTTAGGAAAAATTAGAGGCAGTCGTGTTTTTTTGGTCATATCTCAGCCATTGTTGGACCGATCTGGCTGAATTTCAATAGCAAAAAATGGTGGACTATATGTGACATAAATGTAAAACAACGTAGCCGCTATCATGTCTGGAGTCTCCGGAAAACACATATCAAACGTAAGACGGACAGACGGACGGATATCGTTAAATCAACTTCTCTCCTCATAAGGACCCAGAATATATATACTTTAAGATCAATATTGTAGAAATTACAAACGGAATGACAAACTTATATATACCCTTTTCCACCTGTGGTGAAGGGTATAAAAATCGAAGAAGATACCTAACTCAATTAGTAATATTAACAAAAATTTTAAACAAAACTTCCTTTATATATTACCAAATATTTAAGGTAATTAAAATTAGTTTTTTGTTTCTATAGAAAAACAAATTACCTATGCACGCCTAGGTAAAATTACCTAGATTATTTTTTTGTGTGTACTATTAATTTGATTTTGTAAAATACAAAATATGCAGTTGTAATTTATTTAAAAGGGATCGATAGACCATACAAAATGTATCTTTTGTAAATAGATAATAATATCATCTTTAGGGACAGGGGAAAAATTCAGGATATATAAATTCTATCAAGGCGTCTGACATACTTGTAGTCAGAAGGGTGGGAAAATTGTACCCCAATATGCTTAATACCTGGCACCAATAGATTTAAAATTTTAATTTTTGAAGCATTTTTCTTTTAAATACACTCGGTGGTATTTTAAGGCAAGAGAGTGTATTATATGTTTGCGTCATAAAACCGGGTTAAGAACCGCATATACCATTGAGCTAGCTGAATACCAGTACTTTGCGCTTCACCAAGTTTTATTTTGAAAATAAACTTATTTTTTCTATCAGGATAAATATTCAATTATTTTTGTTATTCTTTCGGACACGACTCTTAACAAAGATAATGGAAAAATATGCTAACAGAGCTTCCCTGAATTGATCCTCAGAAACTATGTATTCGAACCCACTGTGCGTCGGCTCGCCAATAGATAATTTTATGCGAAAGAGTTAAGGTATGTTCAGACCTAACAATATTTGACGATAAAATCCAAAAATAAGCGTGACCAGTAAATTGATCAAACTTAAGCTTGTAACGATGCCTGAGTTCCATATTTTTCGGAATGTATGCTACCTATAACACCAGCTTTGCTCGTCAGAAAATGGGGTGAATCTTAATTCTTCCAAACATGAACAATCATTATTTTATAATTAAAACTTAGGTAGCAATAAAATCAAAAAATTTGTAATTTGTAAATAAATGAACTAAAATTTATGAAAAAAAAAAACATAAGAAAATTCGGAAGGAAGTTTGGCTTAAAGAGAACAATGATGTTGTTTATCTCATTCTTCTTTACCCACCCATGACCTATGCTACTCATTTTATTTTCCTGAATAGCCCACATTATCTCTAACTTTTGGTAATTATATGTTTCGTAAAATGATTTTGGAACAACTTAAAAGTTCATATTTATAACGTACATCTTTTATTTTATTGAAATGTTGTAGTTATTGTTTAAAGAATGTAACATGAAATAAAAAAAAACTGACCAACAAATTTCTAACACAAAAAAAAAAAATAATTGTGAAAAACGTTATAAATAATATATATAAATAATTTATTTTATTATTTAAGATATGGATATTAATTTTTAACTATTATTTAAGTGGCAAAAAACAATAAAGAAAAACAAATATTATTAATATAATTTATGTATGTATGTATGTATAATTAATATTTTTTCTATTTATGACAATGACTGAATTGTTTTTGTTTATTGAATTCAAATATGCAAAAAGTTAACTCACCAAAATCTCGTTCCAATGACTGCAGGCCTGTTGTCATAATAGTCTGAGAAATGTTTCCCATTTTTTCAAACTTCTTCAAACTTTGAATTCAATTTCGTTATTTTTTAAAATAGTTGTCATTAGAAATTTAGGATATAATTTATGGAGTCTTTAAGTAAGTATGTATATTATTTATATAAGAAAAGTGTTAATACATTTTGCAAAGGTAAGTATGTTGATATATGGGCATTTCCATGAGAATGTCAACCAGGACTCAAAAAATTAAAACGCTTGAAACTTTTTTTCAAATATGGTAGAAAGGAAAAAAACTCCCAAACTTTACTATGCCGGGGTACTTATAGCTTATTACAATTTTTAAAAAGCAAAAAATAATAGTTTTAACTCACTTTCTCATCGATTCATTTTTAGTAACTGCAATTGACAATTTTTAATATTCTGCCAATTAAATACAGATACCGGTTATATTGCAATCATACTTTAAAATTAATGTTACAACAACAGCGAACAATATCCATGACGAAAGAACAAATTTAAAGGTCGATTAGCGGTATATTTTTGTGTTTGTTTTGGATGCTTTTCTAATGTCACGTACGTGGTGCGAAAACATCATTTATCTTTCTCATATGAAATTGGTAAGTCTTAGATATTTCAAAATAAAAGTTCAAAGCAAGATATTTGCTGCAAAAACATATTGATCGGAATTTTTTTTTTAATTGGTATAATAAAAATTGTATAAGCTTTTAAAGCTCGTCACGTACGATATTTTAAGTACTAAAATGCAACTAAATGCATCATCTTATTATGTTGGTATTTAGTTTACATTTTTTCAAACCTTATTTTATAACAAACAAAATCATCTTACAAAATTTGTTTGGAATCGGTCCATATCCCATACAAGTGCTACTCGCAAAAATAGCTTTAAGTGCCACAACTTCCTTATAAATGTTGGTATTTACATAAAAATTTCCGACAATGACTTTTACGATAGTACTATGTCATGACAAAATGTTGTGCTGGTAGGTCCAAAATTAATCATAAGTCCCATGTTAACCCCCTTCCTTAAATCGGCTAGGGGCAAACAAATCTCATATTGATGGAGATAACTAAACAATATTCGGCACAAATAACTTTTATATAATTCTAAACCTCATAGCATATTTCTGTTCTGGCGATCTTGATTGGCCACGGGCCCCAAGTAGGGTACACTTTCAAAAAATTGTTTTTTATATATTATAGTGTAGGGTATCATATGGACGGGCTTGACCGACTGTACTTTCTTACTTGTTTGTTTAAAGTTTTTATATACATATTGTTCACGCCAGCACAAGAATGGTTACCCATCCCAGACCCGGAGTGTGTGGTGCCAAGTCTTCATTCAGGGTGCACTGCAGTAAATGGAACCTATCTTTTTTAACCTTTTTTCTTGAGAGTACTTCGAGCTACAATTAAATTTTTCTGTATCTATTGTTAATTCGTTTCTTAAGCCAATCAGTCGTTTTTGTTCTGAGGCGTTTAGTTTTACATTGAAATCCTGAATTTTTTAAAGCAATAAAATTGTAAACTTTGAATAATCAACATATTCTCCTGGTATTGCCTTTATTTTTATCCTTTTGGTGGATTACTGTATCGAGTCTTGAGGTTCCAGTTTGGTGAAGTTAGCCGCCTTGACGCCGACGACACTAACACTTTAGATACTTATTGGTCCTTCGAATCGGATTTCTAGTGGGGACCGCAAGTCAAAGTAAAGGTGATATATTTCTTTTGACTTTTTCGATTCTTAATGAAGTTTGTTCTTATAATATTTTGCTCATTAATAAAAACAATTTTACAAGAAATAATACTTTCGGCACTTTATACAGATAGAAGAATTTTTTGTAATATAGTTTTAGAAACACTGGATAATTGATCCCAGTATTTTATATAGCTTATTAATTTAGCTTAGACCCGAACCAACGTCTATATAAAAAAAAACAATCGAGCCACCCTGCTGTGTTACTTTACAACTCTGTTTTTTTACCTGGGTTTTTTGTCTTTCTGACATATCAGTGACATTTAGCCATTTTGTGGAAAAATTCAACATACATACATAAACCTTTAAATTATTTGGTTGTGCAGTGAAGTAAATTATTTAAATTAAATTAAATATTGCAAAAAATGGACTGCTGTTACATGATAAATTTTATTAGTAAAAATTTAAGTTTGCATTGATTTGAAAATATATATACATATATTCCCACCAAGTTACATAGTTCGATTATTGGATGGTTAAAACAAGCCGGAAAAATTATATGATATTTTCTTTGTGCTGTCGACGTTTTTGATATGAAAAGGTTACAAAAAGGATCAAACCTAGCCTCTGTTTAACCAGCTAGAGGTTCCCGGCGGTTAAAACAAATTTTGTTCAGGTGTTTTTCCTATTTTTCAGACAACAACCGTGAAGTACGTTTCTTGCTTTATAGACGGTGCCCCGGGAAAATCTAAATAAAGTGTTTTGTTACTTGGTGAGTTGATTATATTATATGAAAATTTTAAGTGGTATTTTACAAATATGTATGTGATTGGTATTATTTCTTTTGGGAAAGGCGTAGTACAAATTATGGCTTAATAATCAAATAGCAAAATTACCACATAGAATATCAACTATTACCCACATACATAGCTGTTCTTCTGAATATTGGAGTAGCCGTACTGCTAGCGGCTGTGGCCTTACTTGGAATCTTCAATTTGATAGAGCTGACAGTTTTTATATTAGTGCATACCAGAATATGACTGGGGTACTTATGCATAGGTGAGGTATGTGTTAATATATAGAAGTGTATATATATTGTGTGATTTATCATTGGTCGCAATATTTATATAAGCGCTGTTGCTTGTTGTGTTCGATATATTAGCTGAATTTACTGTCATCGGTTCTGGTAGAAGATTGCTTGCTTGAGTATTTACCCATTTTACCAGTGTCTATATAGAGGCGGGCTTTTGTTCTTTGACGGTTATTAAGTCTCTGATTTTTGAAAAGGGGATAAAATTTGTTAAAGTTTTTTTATTGTTTGTTGAAGCTATATTATATCTTTTGAATTTAAGTGGTTTGGGGCTTCAATATGGTAAAGTCGGATAATTTGCAAAAATTTGAGAAGTATGCGGCGCTATTTCTTGAAATATATCTCTTTAAAGAGTGGAGACTAGCCTATATCACTTGTAATGCGTTGATGGGAGAGTTGTCACAATCATTCTTGAGTAGACCTGCACTTTCTTCGACTCAATGTGTTGTCAATTCAAATTATGCCTCCAATGCGGGTAGTCATCATATTAGACTGCCGCCATGTACGACTGAACCATTCTATGGTGATTATCAGTCATGGCCGACCTTCAGGGATATGTTTGTGGCAGTGTATATAAACGGCACCTCACTGACTGCAGTTGAGAAATTATTTTATCTTAGACAAAATACCCGAGATGAGGCCTTAGAGATTGTCAAGAAGTAATGAAGGCTTTGAAACTGCGTGGAAGAATTTAAAGGACCGCTATGAAAATAAGAGGATTTAAGTTAATATACAACTAAAAATTTTATTTAATTTAGTAGAAGTTGTATCGGAGTCAGCTGCTGAAATAAAGCGCTTGCAAAGAGATATCAATAATTGTATTTCAACTCTTAATTTGCATAACATTGATATCCGAAATTGGGAATCGATTTTTATTTTTCTTTGCTCTATTAAGTTGCCTGATTTAACCTTGTCATCTTGGGAGCAGTCAATCAAGGACAAAACGGAGATTCCAACGTGGGTGGGAATGGATAGCTTTCTCACTTCTCGTTTTCAGTCCTTAGAAACCGTTTGTGCCGGTTCACACACGTCAAGTTTGACTCGTCAAGTTTCGAGTTTTTAGGAGAGAGGGGAAAAGAAATGGCATTCTCTTTTCCCTTCTCTCCTAAAAACTCAAGACTTGACGGCTAAAACTTGAAGAGTGTGAACCAGCACTTTCAGGTATTAGGGATAGCCCAGCGGAGTATACCGCAGGGGCCAGCTCTCGTGCGAAAGTTTCGTTTGACAATAATTCTCGTCCCAAAGGGGAACATCGCTCCGGACATGAGAGAAACATCTTTTCTGGCAGGAATATTAAAAGTTACCAGGCAAGGATAGTAAAGAGAAATTGCCCCTGCTGCTCCAAGAACCATTTGTTAAAGACGTGTCCCTCATTTTTGGAATTAGGTCCGGGGGAAAGGTTTCTGGTGGTCAAAAGAAACAACTTATGTCTTGCTGCTGGTCATATACTAAATACGTGCCAAAGCGCCTGCAGTTGCTCGGTGTGCAAATTGAAGCACCATTCTTTATTGCATAGAGAGGTGGTGAGTGATAGCCAAACTGACGGACCATGCACTAGTCAGGCGGCGGATCAAAGAGCATCCGTTCAAAACTGTTTCGCAACGACGGCACGACAAATTCTGTTGGGAACTGCTATGGTCGACATAGTCTGTCGTGGTGAGGTATTTTCTGCTAGAGCTCTTATTGATTCCGGATCGGAGGGTTTGCAGAGAAAACTTAATTTATCAACTAGGGGCGTTAGAGCCCAGGTTTCAGGACTAAATAGTGCTTCAGCGGGTTCAGTTCAGAAGATTTGCTTGTTTGAATTGGCCACTCCCTTAGATAGACAATTAAGGATAAACGTGGAGGGGATGGTCCTACCTATATTATCAGGAAATTTGCCTGCAAGGTCTGTAATTGTTTCACATTCTTCATTAGTGGGTTTGACACTAGCCGATCCCAGTTTTGCAAAGAGCGGAAAGGTGGATTTACTTATTGGAGCTGACATTTATTCGAAAATTATGAAGGATGGTGTAAGACGCAATATTATGGGAGATTTGATGGCGCAGGTAACAATATTTGGGTGGATTTTGACTGGTTCTCTTCCTGATCGTGGCAATCGGACATTTACAACATCTGTCTCATATTTCACAGAATTATATTTAGATAAACAGCTGGAAAAGTTTTGGGACTTAGAGGAGCCTCCAAGTGCGCCTAAGTCTACCCCGGAGGATGAATATTGTGAAGAGCATTACAGAAACACTACAAGGCGAGATTTGGACGGTAGATATATAGTTTCCCTACCCTTCAGGGCGCAATACTTGAGTGACAGTGGGCTCGGTTCATCTCGGGACAGGGCTCAGCGCCAGTTTTTAAGAAATGAAATGTCTCTGTTAAAGAGACCGGATTTTAAGACCACCTATGACAGCGTTCTTTCAGAGTATAAAATTTTAGGTCATATGGCTTTAGTTGTAAATGATGAGATGAAACCCTCGGAATCGTTCTATATGCCGCATCATGCTGTTTTCAAGCCTGAGAGTTCGACTACTAGGGTCAGGGTGGTATTTAATGCATCAAGTCGCTCGTCTTCTGGGTTGAGTCTTAATGAAGTTTTGTATACAGGTCCCGTTCTGCAGCACGATCTTACGTTTTTAATAATAAAGTGGCGCTTCTTTCGTTATGTGTTTAATGGGGACATTGAGAAGATGTACCGCCAGATTTTAGTGGATGCAGGACACACGAAATTTCAACGCATTGTCTTTCGTCGTTTCAAATGATAGGCGTATATTGCAGGACCTACCAGCTGATTTTCTTTTAAAACAAAATTATCTGGAAATTGATGGGGATAGCACCACCAAAACATTGGGAATAAGGTGGAATGCTAGATTAGATGAATTTTACTTCTCCACGTCTGCTCTTATCGCAAAAGAAAACTTTACTAAACGGGATGTTCTGTCTATCATCGCTAAGCTTTTTGACCCTGCTGGTTGGCTAGGACCGATCGTCATAGTAGCAAAAATGTTGATGCAACAGATCTGGAGGGAGAAAACTGGCTGGGATGAAACTATATCACCTGAAAGTTTGGTAATGTGGCACCAATTTGTAGCGGACTGTAAGGACATTGATAACATCACGATTCCTCGTTGGTTGGGCTTCAAACCCACTAGTTATGTCGAAATCCATGAGTTGCTGATGCCTCTGAGAAGGCTTATGGCGCCTGCGTATACGTACGTATTCAGAACGAGAAAGGCGCCATTCGATCTCACTTGTTGCTAGCGAAGTCTAGAGTGGCTCCATTGAAAACTGTTTCAATGCTGCGTTTAGAGCTTTGTGGCGCTTACCTTTTAGCAGAATTGGTTAGTACTATTCGAACTTATTTGGAACTAGATGGCAGTCGGACAAGGGTATATGCATGGAGCGATTCAATGATCGTCTTAGCGTGGCTTCAAAAGCCGTCTGGTACCTGGAAAACATTCGTTGCGAATAGGGTGTCGAAAATCGTAGAAAAGGTTGACAAACGTGATTGGCGGCACGTTGGTTCAAATATCAATCCGGCGGATTTGTTAAGTCGAGGACCTTATTAAAAATAAGCTTTGGTGGCATGGTCCTCCATGGCTTTGCTCGTCCTCCGATCGCTGGGGGAGAGCGTCTATGGGCGACTTGGGGACGAAAGAGGAGGAGCGCAATCCCCAGGTTTTTTTTTTTTTTATATTTTAGGGACTTTGATAACTTACTGAGTCGGTTTTCATCATACTCACGAGCACTTCGTATACTGGCATTAGTAGTAAGGGGGTGGAAAATAATTTTAAAGCAGGAGCTGTCTTTTTCGGGCTCTGAGGTAACTGCAACCGAAATCTTCTCGGTGAGAGAGAAGCTTATTATCGTATCCCAGAAAGCCTTATTCGCTAGTGAATATTATAAATTGTAACATGATCAACCTATTAGGGAAGGAAAACTTGTGAGCTTGTCACCCTTTTTGGATGAAAAGGGGGTAATTCGTGTAGGAGGGAGGTTGGCAAATGCACCAAATCTGACATACAGTGAAAAGTTTCCCATAGTATTGCATTCACAATGTCGATTCGCCGAATTGTTTGTCGAATTCATTCATAAGATCACGCTGCACGGCGGCAATCAGCTAATGTTGAGAGCCCTACGCACGGAATTTTTTATTCCCCATGCTAAGAACTTAATAAAGACAATTATAGGTCGTTGTAAAAATTGTGTTTTACAGAAAAAAGCTACTCAAAGTCAGATTATGGCAGCTCTTCCAACTTCTAGAACAGTAATTCATCGACCTTTTAGTATTACTGGTGTGGATTTCGCTGGCCCTTTTGATATTCGGAACTATACGGGTCGAGCTTGCTTAATCACAAAGGGTTATGTTTGTTTGTTTGTTTGTCTGTTTTGCTACGAAAGCGATTCATTTGGAAGCGGTTAGCAGCTTGTCAACCCCAGCATTCTTGGCGGCCTTTGAGAGGTTTGTTTCCCGGCGAGGACTGCCCCAGGAGATGCACTCTGATAATGGCACAAATTTCGTGGGCGCTTCGAGGATAATAAGGTCTGAATTTCGTAACTGTCTTCGCAGTATAGGTTCTGCAATTAATACCAAGCATGGGCTCCAGGGTTTTTGTTGGCACTTTAACCTCCCGGGAGCACCTCATATGGGAGGCATGTGGGAAGCGGGTGTAAAAAGCGTCAAGCATAATTTCAAAAGAGTTGCTGGAAGCGTCAAGTATATTTTTGAGGAGTTTTCAACATTGTTGGCACGTATTGAATCCTGCCTAAACTCTCGACCCTTATGTCCATTTACGGAGAATATTGAAAGTTTAGATGTTTTGACTCATGGTCATTTTCTGGTTGGAGGCCCTCTTCTCGCGTCACCTGAGGTAAAAATTATTGAGGATCCACTGTCCATCATAAATCGGTGGCAGCGAGTAAAAGCATTAAGCCAACGTTTATGTGCCCGGTGGAAAGATGATTACTTAAATGAGCTTCACAGGCGACATAAGTGGAAGTTTATGGAAAGAGACCTAGAGATAGGTGATTTAGTTGTGATTCGAGAAGATAACCTGCCGACGAATGAATGGCGCATGGGTAGAGTAGTAAAAGTTCATTTAGGGAAAGATAACCATGTCAGAGTTGTAGAGTTGAAAACAGCACGGGGCTTATTGACGAGACCAATTGTAAAATTGGTACTTCTTCCAAAGTATTAGTGTTTCTTTTTTTCCCTTTTTTATTTTTTATTTTTTGTTATTTTATCATGGTTTCGCCCAAAAAATATGCCAATGGTGACCGTTCCGGTCAAAGCTCCGGTCAAAGCATGGTTTGCCGGATATGTTTAGAGAGCCATCCCTTGCGGTTTTGCATGAAATTTCTCCAAGTCCACATAAAAGAAAGAATGGAGCTCGTTTCTATTTATAAATATTGTGCAACTTGCCTAAGCCACGACCATACCTGGCGTACTTGTGAAAGTAAGGGAAAGTGCAAGCGCTGTGGTGACATGCATCACTCACTTCTACACTGACCGAGCAAAAGGCCAAGTGCGTCTAGCTCAAGAAAAAATAAAAAACTGAAGCGCTGCCAACGGGGACCCAGTTCGTCTTCCCGCCCTGAGAGTAGAGGACCTAGTTCGTCCCAAAACTCAGCCAGGGGACCTCATCCGCCCGGTGGTCTGGGGGGCGAAAGACCTTGTTCGTCTCGAGCCCCGGTTCCTGTTCATTCGAGGAACCATGAAGCAACTGCACAAAATAAGGAAGTTGAACGGAATCGGATTAAGAAATCTGTTTATCATTTGTCTACAAACCAAATTTCGGAAGTGGTATTGTTAAGATTGCCACCGGCTCCAAGTATGTTATCGAGAGAGCTCTGTGGTGCGATTCACTAACTTTTAACGATCCGACAATCGTAATATTTGTCGACATTTATATTCGCTTGCAGTAACGATAGTGTGATTCTGTATTTTTTTTTAACGATAGTACACAGCTGTTTTTTTTTGTAACATCTCTGTCTACAAAATGTTAAAAAAAAAACGAAAAGCACAAAAGAGAATAAAATAAAAACATATGAAATTGTTCTTAACCCCCCTTGTTACACATATTTTTTCATTTAAAATGCACTGAAAAAGGTCTGGCCAGACTCATAAGTAAGACGAAGGGTTAATTTGTGGTTTTATATTTTTTTTTTGTGAATTTTACATTTAGAATTTTATTTTTGTTCTTAATTTGCTTTCTTTTTGCAAATTTTAAATTTATTATTTTGTTTTTGTTCATAATATACATATGAATATATCTTTGTATGTATGTAAGCTATTTTAAACATAAAAAACATTTTATCGATAAAATAAACACAAACTAAATTATTGTCGCTAAGATAACGACAAAAAAATTGCTTAAAGTAACAGCTGACTTTAAACGACAGCGAATATCGTTAAAAATTTTACAGAATAGCATATTCGATAAATTTTCGTTATACTTATTTTAACGATTCGATTATCGTTATAAAAGTTAGTGAATCGCACTACTGATCGACCCTGGATCGGAAAATTCCGTGATGTCTGATGAAGTTGTGCGGCGTCTTAGAGCCAGGACAGTTCGTGAAGGACAAACTGAGAAGTGCCTGATTGTCTTAAGAGGTAGCCATGGTAACAGCGAGACGGTTGAAACGTATGCTACAGTTCAACGGAAGTTTAAGGTGATTTCGCCTTTAAAATCAAAACCCAAGAATCGCTGATGAGTTTCCAGGTCTTCAGTTGGCAGACCCCCAGTTCTTTGTATCTGCTCCTGTGCAGATAAAGCTTGGATGTGATGTATACACCAAAAGTATTAGAAGCGGCGTTTTTGGTGTGTCTCTGACTCAATTCTCTATTTTTGGCTATTTGATATCTGGATCCTGTGCGCCATGTGCACTTTATAAGTATTTTTATATTTGTCTTCTATTGCTTTTACTTGAACTTCTTAATTAATAAATGAGGCCTAAAACTCCCACACCGTGAATTCTAGTGGAGGTTTTTCGAATAGTTTTGTTTTTTTCCTCATCGTTCATTTTTTTCAGACATTGATGCAGACCTAGGATAAGCTCAGATTGCAGTACTGCAAGGCGGCCGGGATTTTCACGCCAGCACAATAATGGTTACCCATCCCAGACCCGGAGTGTGTGGTGCCAAGTCTTCATTCAGGGTGCACTGCAGTAAATGGAACCTATCTTTTTTAACCTTTTTTCTTGAGAGTACTTCGAGCTACCATTAAATTTTTCTGTATCTATTGTAAATTCGTTTCTTAAGCCAATCAGTCGTTTTTGTTCTGAGGCGTTTAGTTTTAAATTGAAATCCTGAATTTTTTAAAGCAATAAAATTGTAAACTTTGAATAATCAACATATTCTCCTGGTATTGCCTTTACTTTTATGGTTTTGGTGGATTACTGTATCGAGTCTTGAGGTTCCAGTTTGGTGAAGTTAGCCGCCTTGACGCCGACGCACAGTGGTATTTCTTCATACATCAACCTGCAAAAAATAGAAGGAGTGATCCTACAACTATGAAATTTTGCACGCATGTTTAAATTTAAGTAGAAAAGAAAAATACAAAAAATTTTTAAAATCCGTGGACTCCTTGGGGTACCTCCCTTGGAACACCATTTTTCCACGAATTTTTGTCCTCAATGTATAGGTCGCAATTCTTCATAGAATTTTACGAAATTTGGCACACGTTTATAAGTTGATCCAAGAAAGAGCACTACAAATTTTGGTTAACATCCGTCGACTCCTAGGGGTACCTCCCTTGGACCCCCATTTTTTTTTGCTTATTATTCTTCTCAATGTATGGGCCGCAATTCGCAACGGAATTTTATAAAATTTAGCAGATGTCCATAAGTTTATCTAAAAAAGAGCACTACAAATTTTGGTTGAAATCCGTCGACTCCTAGGGGTACCTCCCTTGGACCCCAATTTTTTTGCTTATTTTTCTTCTCAACGTATGGGCCGCAATTCGCAACGGAATTTGATAAAATTTAGCAGATGTGCATAAGTTGATCTAAAAAAGAGCACCATAAATTTTGGTTGAAATCCGTCAACTCCTAGTGGTACCTCCCATGGACCCCCATTATTCCACGTAATTTTCTTTTCAATGTATAGGGCGCAATTGTCAATAGAATTTGATTAAATTTGGCGTAATAATTGATAAAAGAAAAAACTAACAATTTTGGTTGAAATGCGTCGTCTTTTATGTAACCTGAATGAACAAATTTCGTATAAATATAATTCTCATTGAAAATACTAGTAATATTTAATTAAAGAAATGCATTTTATTCATTAACTATCATATCTTTAAACACATCATCCAATTCTACAATATTCTTATGAGGTTGACGTCTTAAGCTACTAATATATGGATCGGACGACTCAAGCAAACGATGAAAAGAAATTTCATTATATTCAAAATAAATTATTTTTAATTAATTTATTTTTTAAAGATGTATTTACTTTCTAACCAAGTCGCGCTTCTCCCCAACGATTTAAAAAATTACCAAAAACCTTTTTTTGAACTGCCTTTTTCACTATTTCAATTTCATCAATAACCGAATTTTCCTGTTTTATAAAATTTGTTAACAAATTGACATTGCTACCACCATCAATAAGTTCCGGGCACAATTCACTATATGACACAGAAAATAAAATCATTTTTAGAATTATATTTTAAATTTTATTACAATATTTATTATTATTTATTTATTAACGTTAACTGTTTACTGGTTGCAAATTTTGTTTTCAATTTAAGCGGTTTTCTTCTATACATTTTCTTTTATTAAAACATATTATTTTGTTTATTTTTTTTTAATCTTATTCACTTTTAAAAATATTTGTCAACAATTTATTAAGAAATTGTTTGTTCTGCCCGTCTACAACTGACATGATTTGCTGTTACAACTTGAAGTTATAAAAGCGTTGTTAAAACATTTGCATTAACAACCGTGTTATAACATGAGAAAACTTCTAATATGATGAGTCTATACCTAACGCTAACATCATATTAGTGTTAAAGTTAAGCATTTCATGTCAGTTGTAGACTGCATGTTATAATTAATAACTCAAATTTCTTTAAACCGTTAAGCCTAAAGGCATGCAAAACTTTTTTATTACAAATACTAGGGTGCAATATTCGTGACTTTTTTTACAAAATTGGATTTTTTTAAAAGATTGACAAAAGTTGGTGAATTTTTTTGACTATTTAGGAAGAAGAGCCTTTTACCTTTAATTTCGTTATACTGAGAGCACGGAGGTAAACCGAGCTAACTGACTTTTTCTTCAACAAAAACAGCCAATGCTGAATTTTTAAGGACAATTTTGATGCACTCATATCTCCCAAACTATGTATGCAATAACTTTTTCTTTTCCTTTAAATTAAAAACAAGGCTTTGGACTTAAATAAAGTCGACACCCAGATTTTTCCGCTCGAAACATCTTCGATATATAAACCTCTGAATTTTAACAAAATTACCATATATTTACCTTTCACAACATTAACCTGATTTCAACCGATCTTTTCTAAGAATATATATACATATATCTTAAAAGAAATGCAGTTTTTGGTTTGCCAGACTCTTCTCTTTAAAATAGCATCATTAGATTTTTTAAAAGTAATAGTCAAAAAATGCCTTTTTTGCAGCAGAAATCCCATAGTGCGACGCACAGTGGCTGAAAATTTTATTTCATTGGCCAAAAGTCCAATTTTTGTTTGTCACCGATTTTTTTTTAATTTGACTTAATAGTAAACATATTAAAACTAAGGTAGCCAAAAAATTTGGTCAAAATATTGGTAATTGTGGGTGTGACATGTTGTTAAACACAACTTTTTTTTTTAATTCAGAAAAAAGTATTTTTTTTAATATTTAATCCGAAAGAAATTATCATTGCACAAAAACTATAAGCGATAATGACCTGCTTGCTTTTCTGCTAGGTTGGTAGTCTTGTTATCTTTAAAAAGGTAATATTTGCGACTGTTGTGTTATTTATATTTGAGATGCTAGGACATATTTTCTAAACTACTATATTTTTGTCAAATTTCAACTTTAGTAGAATAGAACTTTTGCAGCCCAAAAGGGACCAAGAAGGTGAAACCACTGATAGAAAGGTGGAAGTGTTTTCTTTTACCCTGTATATACTCTTGTACCCGTTTGGACCCGTCTGTTTAACACTTTTTTAATTTTAATGAAATTACTCAAAAAAAAATTTCTAAACTACTATATTTTTGTCAAATTTCAACTTTAGTACAATAGAACTTTTGCGGCCCAAAAGGGACCAAGAAGGTCAAAACCACTGATAGAAAGGTGAAAGTGTTTTCTTTTACCCTGTATATACTCTTGTACCCGTTTGGACCCGTCTGTTTAACACTTTTTTAATTTTAATGAAATTACTCAAAAAAAAATTTCTAAACTACTATATTTTTGTCAAATTTCAACTTTAGTACAATAGAACTTTTGCGGCCCAAAAGGGACCAAGAAGGTCAAAACCACTGATAGAAAGGTGAAAGTGTTTTCTTTTACCCTGTATATACTCTTGTACCCGTTTGGACCCGTCTGTTTAACACTTTTTTAATTTTAATGAAATTACTCCAAAAAAATTTCTAAACTACTATATTTTTGTCAAATTTCAACTTTAGTACAATAGAACTTTTGCGGCCCAAAAGGGACCAAGAAGGTGAAACCACTGCTAGAAAGGTAAAAGTGTTTTCTTTTACCCTGTATATACTCTTGTACCCGTTTGGACCCATCTGTTTAACACTTTTTTAATTTTAATGAAATTACTCAAAAAAAAAATTTCTAAACTACTATATTTTTGTCATATTTCAACTTTAGAAGAATAGAACTTTTGCGGCCCAAAAGGGATTAAGAAGGTAAAACCACTGATAGAAAGGTAATTTTAATGAAATTACTCAGAAAAAAAAAATTTTTTTTTTAATTGTTTTTACAATTTTTTTTTATTCCGCAAAAATGTTTGCAGAAGTAACAGAAATCATGTGCTATTGTCTTCAAAAAAATTTTGTGATATAGGGAAAATTGATCGTGATCGAACATAATACAGGTAGTACATATAAAATTTTTTATTAATGTTACACAATCAGAAAAACGTATAGCTACCCTGATTCATCCTTATCCGTTACACTACGTTCACACTAGCGTATTCTATAGTAGAATAAAGAGCTTATACACGCGTTTACGCTAAACAGGTATATTGTGACTCCCACCTTAGAAGGGCTTTTTAAATTTTGTTTGGTCTTTTTATTTTATCTGTTTTCATGACTCTAATAATAGTCCATATGCAATGCGTTGTTAAATTTGTGTTAGGTATTTTATAGCATATAAATAAAAGGATTTTAAGTTTTTTAATCCTTTTTATTCTACCTGTACTTGGTATGAAAAAAAGTATGAAAAGGTTTAAAAGCAAGTGACATTCGGATGCAAACTCAGTGGATATAATATATCTGAGCAATAACAACGTTTTTCATAAACATGGAGAGCTTCAGCTATAAAGAATTGGCCGGAGAGTATTTTAGAAACAAAAACGAGGAAGATGTTAAAAATTACATTTGAAAAAAAGGAAACTTAAATTCCTATAGCACTGAAATACAATCGGACTTAGAAAATAAATTATATGTTTTCATCAAACATTTAAAACAGCGATACAGGAAAGTTGATTACAGCAAAGATAGATTTTATAAGAGCTTTGCAAACTGGTTAGAGAACGAACTTTCTGTCCAGATCGCTTCAGAAACTTCAAATCAAAACACACGTGGGAGACCACAAAAATCGCTGGACAACTGTAGCGATAGATCCAAGAGGCGGAAGCCTAAGGATATAAATGAAGAAATCGGATATGAAAATATTCAAGATACTTTCCTACATCAATTGCGATCACAGAAACAATTGACAAAAGTGGATATCATTGAAAAAGTTGTTAAAGCTAGTCCATTGAGTACAAAACTGATTCTTAAAAGTATACCAACTCCAAGCGATGCAAAACAATTCACAAATGAGGAGGCATTAGCATTATTTCTGGATTTGAAATAAACAAAACAGCAATATATACAGCTCAGATTGCGTACGATTGAAAAAGGCTCAAATCTGTATCCAGCATATCATCACATAACATCTGCTAAAATGGACTGTTTGCCATTAAAGGACACTATTACGATCACATCAATTTCGGCAGAGGTACAACTACAATCTCTACTTGATCACACATCCGAACGCTTGCTACAATCAATAAAAGGAAATGAGTTAAAGAAATATGGAAACAAAAAGTTAGTTCTTTTTTGTAAATGGGGATGTGATGGTTCTTCCGGACAAAAACAATACAAACAAGTAGTATGTGAAAATATTTCGGACTCAGATATGTTCATGGTATCATTTGTACCATTGCGATTAAAAAAGATTTTGGAAGATTCAGAGCCTTCGACAAGTACAACGCAAACAAAGGATATTTGGAAAAATGAGACACCATCTTCTACGAAATATTGCAGACCTATAAAATTTGAATTCAAAAAAGAAACTCATGATGCCATTAATAAAGAAGTTAGTGATATCAAGGCCCAAATTGCAATGCTACAGACATTACGGTTAGATTTAGATGGGCAGCAAATTGAAGTTAGCTACCAATTAGTGCTAACAATGATAGATGGAAAAGTAGGCCAGGCTTTGACTAACACGAAGGCTGCATCCAGCTGCATCATATGCCATGCAACATCAAGCCAAGTAAACCAAGTCCCGACATAATCATTAGATAATACTCATGCATATGAATTTGGATTATCACCACTACATGCAAGAATACGACTTATGGAACACATACTTAAAATCAGCTATGATTTGGATTTCGGATCTTCAGGATCAATAAGAAACAACGAAACCAACAAGGAGTTAAGAAGTTCAAAAAGGAAACATTTTCAAGATGAATATCGCAAATTTGGGTTGATTATAGATCAGCCGAAACAAGGGTCAGGCAATACAAATGATGGCAATACCGCAAGAAGATTCTTTTCAGATCCAGAAACAGCATCTGAAATAACAGGTGTTGATTTTAACCTAATTTTTAGATTTAAAATAATCCTAGAAGTACTTGCGTGCAATGAAGAAATCAATGGAAAGTGGAACATCGGGATTTAGATGAAGAAGTCAAATAACACAGAACAAAATATGGAATATTTGCAATCAATCTTTCAATTAAATGAACAATAATTATAATTCATTAGATCAAAGACAGACATTGTATTAGTAAAAAATAATAATAAATAGAAGCTCACGTTGTTACAAAATCTATTAAAATCTATTGCTGCTATTATTCATACATTCACCCCTATCGTGAATAACAAGTGGAATTTTTGTTCCCATGAAATTTTCATTCCCCTCGAAGGGAAAAAAGCAATCGTGAATCTCGTGTGAAAAATTGTTCACGCTATCAGTTCCAGTGAATGTAAAAAAAAGAAGAAAGATTAAAAAATATTGAAAATCCATGAAATTTTTGTTCAAAACTATACAAGTATATATTTTAAAGAAAAGTTAAAATAATTAAGCAAAATATTAAGTACTGGAGGGATAGTTTAATTACAACGTTAGTTTTTTGCACATTTAAAATTTTATGTAGTAAAATATTTTTCAAAATTCTGCCACCAAGTCAATTGAGAGCTTCACAAATCCGCAGGCAATCGACCTGTTGTTTTGCATTTTGTTGAGCAATATATCGGTTTATGTCTAATTAACTTATTAACCCTTAATATTCGATTTATAGGAGGAGCTACTTACATACATGTTCTGTACCCTAGCAAAAATAAAGTGAGAAAATCTAAGGGAAATGTGAAATGTGGGAATTTTCCCGTGAACAATTTTTCACGTTATTATTCTCCTTTGAATTACAATTTTTCATGGGAGTTGTTCATGATCGCAAATATGTGAAAAGGGGAAAAATTACGAGGGAAAAATTATTCACGATAGGGGTGATTATCCACATATGTATGAAATGTTTTAATAAATAAGAATAAATAAGTGTAAACAAATTTGAAAGCAAAAAATTGTTTATTTTTCAGCAATAATAGCAAAATTTCCAGTGGATTTTACTATTTTTTTTTATGTTAAAATTTTGTTTATAGTAAGCATTTAATTTTTTGACTGTCCCATTATTACAAAAAATGTTAATGATTATTATTTAAATCAAAAATTACATTTTTAAATAATTAAAAGAATTAAAAAAAAACCATATTGCACGCTAAATTAAAAAAAAAATTAAAGTTCCACTTTGACCTTATATTCCTCAATAACTGCTCAACGGATTTTAATGAAATTTAAAGTGAAGAAAGTTTAAGAATCTAACTGTCGATTAAGCAACTGTGCGTCGCGCCCCAGCAATGTTACCTTTTACCAATTCTATGGCCTTCAAAATCCCTAGAGCCTCCGCCAAAAATATACTGCAGTCATCAGGACCTATTTGAACTTGAAGTATCTATATCTTCAAGTTAGACCCCTTTTTCCGTTCCCCTTATACCGGTTATATCGGCAAATCTGTAGTATCGCCGATATATCGTTTTTCGTTACAACCCTAATTGTCACTTTCATATCAGCGACTAAATCGGCGGCAGTGTCCACAATACTGTCATCAACGACAATATTAAAGTAATTTCGCTAATCGGGCATTAACGACTTTATGAGAAAAAAGTCGTTTATATAGTCGCCAATGACAACTTTAACCACATTGTTACCCATATGATCATTAACGGCAATGTGCATGATAATGTCGCTCATATTGTCGTCGATGATTTGCATGGGCTGTCGCCAACATGTCGTCAGGGATGTACTATGGGTCTTGTACGCGTCGTCGACGTTGTTTTGAGGACATGGCCAACTGGGACCCTCTCCACTATTATGGTGTGGGTATAAAAAAATTCATTTAGGAATCATATTTTCTACGTCTAGTCACATAAGTTTAATTTTCTGTATTCATAGAGTGACATACATAGATTTATGTGCACATATACGTACATTTTATGTATATTTATAACAATATTTGCATATTTAAAATTTTATGCAAGGAGCTAAATGTGAATGTAATTCATAAAAAAACTCATGTCATCGTCATTATCATGACTTAAAATTTTATAGACATCTATAGATCTGTGCGAATATGGAAAAGTAGCTTATGTCGAATATTGTAGTTTCCAGATAGTCTCATTCTTTTTAAATTTAATTCGAGGAGTATGCTTTTGCTAAAAGTCTATACATATATTATCGTTTGTGTTACAATTCCAATAAAGGCTTAAAATAAATGTTTGAAAAATATATCTTCTTATTTTTAAGTCAAGCTCAAGGTTAGTTATGAAAAAATGTATTAATTTATTATTTATCCAATATTTCGCTGCCACAATGTACAGCTTCTTCAGAGGTCTAAGGTTTATAAATTTTAAACAAATTTTTAAAGAACGAAATGTAAATTTAATAACAATAATTGACAACATGAAAAATAAATAATAAAAATACTACACAGGAGACAAAATTATTCTATTTTATTTTTCTTAACATATTCAATTTCCTATCTTATTCTTATAAATTAAATGTCTGTAATTTGAGCTACATTGTCTGTATCGGTTTTAAAATTAATTCTTTGTTCTATTGGTGTGTTGATTATTTGTAACATTTCTAGCATGAAGCGTAAAAAAGATTTTAAAACTTTTCTACTTGTAATAAATCAATTTTGTCTTATGTCGACTTAAGCTTCTCTTCCATATGAGCACAGATATGCAAATTTGTCTTTCACCTTTTAAAACATTTTGATTTTTTTTTTTGTTTTTTTTTTGTTTTAAATGTAAATATTTTATGTGCATAAAGTTAAATAATTTAGCTGTTTTTTTAAATTTTCAAGTTTATTTAATAAAATTTTAGTAAAAAAAAGGAAGTTTTTTTTAATATTTATACAACATACTTTTTATTCCGTTGGAGTGAAAGTACTACACAAATTTGGGAAATGTGTAAATTTTGACAGATTAAAAAAAAAATTGCTTAAGCTGTTATGATACTTGCTATTTTTTGAATTTTTTCTATATTGGAGAACAGTGCAAATATATTTGCATAGGAAAACTGACTAAGTGTAAAGAGTATGATTATATCATAAAACATCTTGAAATGTCAAACAAATATACATGTGTTATCGATAAATAATCTAAGACTGTCAAAAAAAATATAAAATTTTTTAACTTAAAATTGACATTTCCAGATTAATTGTTAGCACTGTTGCCATTTTTTTTAGTTTTTGATCGGTTTGACGGTTTTTAACTTTTTTTTGTTGCGATTTTTAGCTTTTATGACGGTTTTTTGTAGGGAAAAAACGTGAGCAGTATTGTTTGTTTTGTTTACATTTTATCAAATTGTATTTCTTGTTCTTTCTCGCATTTGTTGTTTCATTCAGTCAATCCTAAAAAAATCCAATACAAAAAATAGCAAGTATCATAACACCTTTACTAACGCAATAAAAAATGTTCAGGGTTTGGTGAAGAAACTTTTAGTGAAAGAACATTTTTACGTGGTTATAAATTTTCATACCAACCATAACATGGGTGGCATATTTTCTGGGTCGCCAACCAATTAAAGAAAATCTACATACTTCTATATTCTTTTTTAACCCTTTTATAATAAACCATTTAAGTGCTACTTATTCTAAGCTTCCCAAAGTCTCGCTCTACAATTTCTTAAGATATACGGAGATATCGCTGGGATTCCTTCTTGAAAATTTTATTTAATAATTTTTCAACTCAAGATGAAGGTTTTTACCCACCTTAATTTCCTTAGGCTTTCACAACTTACCAAGAGCGTGTTCTAATATTGCAACTTTACTTTAAGTCTGGTACCCTGTTCAACATTTTACGTTAAATCCTGTCAAAGGTCATATAAAAAATTTGTGCGGAATATCTACGAAATAATGTACTCTGTTCATTTTGTGAAGAATGTTTAGAGCAATATTTTTTTTGTACAGCAGCGAAATAATATAAGCTGCACTTATTTCGCGTGAAATTTTAAGCAAATGGAAGAAGATATAAATTTATTATTTAATGAGAGAGGAAACTTTTAAAAAACGAAAACCGTAACAGTTTTTCATCAATATTTACTTTTTTTTTATTAAAGTGCATGTGGGTTTTGTTAACATTCTTAAAAACAATGTCGAATAATTTAAAAGAGTAAAAACGTCAAATTGGGCAAGTTCACGAGAACAAGGTGCAATTGACTCAAGATCTAAAGACTCTTGACCATTCCAAACGCCGTCAATGGTCAGAATGGTGGCAAGAAATGGCAACAGTGGATTATCATTTTCGAAGAAAATCATCTTCAGTAATGAGCAGGGCAAGGGAGTTCATGCAAATGCATGTTTGTTGTCGGTACTCTGAGACCCACCTAAAGTTAATATCTTTGCAAATCACAATATTTCCAGTAAAATGGCATCAATTTGTTAGTGCATATTTTTGCATATTTTGCTTTAAATGCATGTTTTTGCATATTTTGATATAAATGCATATTTTTCTTCATACTTTGTTATAAATTCACATTTTTCGTCATATTTTGTAATATTTATAAAAAAAAATTCTATTTTCTTAGTTTTTTGTTTAGAAATATCTTCCTGTTCAAGGCGAATTCATTATAAGGTGTAGTCAGTAGATCAGCTGGTTATAGTTATTTCAGCCCTGAAGCTGTCAAACAGTCAAAATAGTATGGGAAAATCTGCTAACTTTGACATTTTCAAGAAGCAAAAGCAACACCATAACATGTTGGTGTTTGGTACTAAATTACCTACATTTTATTATGAATTCACCTTGTTTCTTTTACTTTTAAAAAGTAGCACATACAAAAATTATACAATTTGTATAATTGTGTACATAATTGTAGAAGTAACAATAAAACAGTTTTTGACATTTCATTTTGTTCACGTTTTTTTTTTACTTGAAGAAGCAGATAAAAATAACGTTCGGCGAAGAAAAAATAGAACTAAACATACTATTTTTGATTTACCGTGTAAGTATGACCTAAAATCCAAAAAATATTAATAAAACAAATTGTTTTTAAGGAAAAAAAGCCCAAAAGAAAAAATATAAAAAAAATAATATTTTAAATACGTGTGTTTTTGAGTCTTCAAAATAGAGGGAAAAGTACTTTTTTTGCAAAGTTTACAAAAAGGTATTTCATTTAAAAATTTCAAGTAAATCAGCACCTTCAAAGGTTTTGCAAACTGTTATTTCAAGAAAATTAGCTTTTGGGGATAAAACTAGTAAATTTAGTTTGGAACTGTATGATGCTCTGGTGTCTGCAGATATACCTCTATATTAGCTAATCAACCAAAATTATAGAATTTTTTTTAAACAAATATAACAATAAAACCATTCCTACGGAAACAACCCTTAGAAAAACTTATCTCGCCAAGTTGTACACTATACAACTATGTGACATTGTTGAGAGAATTAAGTCACATACTTTGTGGCTGTCTATTGACGAAACAATGGACACTGAAGGACGTTGCGTTGTCTACGTAATTGTTGGGATCTTGAATGCAGAAGAAGAACAGAGAAAACACAAATTTTTGTTAAATATTGTAAAGTTGGAAAAGGAGGATCATGCTTCAATAGCTCGAACTTTCAAAGATTCAATTTCTCTTTTAGAAGACTTTAATAAAAATAAAATTTTGCTCTACTTGACATTTTTTAAAGATATCTTACTCAAACATGTTACATGTTACATGCTAAGCTCATGCCATGCATGAAAGTTTTTAAAGACACCTTTGCGTTTCAACCATGTATAAGAAGATGGGGTACCTGGTTGCAGGCAGTTGAGTATTATGCCAAAAATGTTGAAGTATTTAAAGATGTGGTAAATAATTTTAACGAAAATAATGCAGTCGCTATAAAAATGTAAACAATATTTTAAATGTACCTAATATAAAGGCTCAATTAGAGTTTATGCACTCAAACAATGGGTTTCTAGTCGATACAATAACCGAACTTCAGGGGTTTAAATCATTGAACACCTCGGTTAAACTCGTTGATGACGCTGTCATTAAAAAATAAGAAAAGTAGAAGGTCAAATCGGCGAAAAAATAAAAGCCAAACTTTATGGAGTTTTAAAAAAGAATGCCGGATTTAAAAAAGTTAAAGAAATTGGTAATATTTTTAATTTTCCTTCCAGTAACAAAAAAAATTGTAGACAATGAATATTCCACAAAAGAGTTGACCACTTTCAAATATGCACCTATTACATCCGTTGATATCGAACGAACATTTTCAATGCTTAAAACTGTTTTAAGACCAAATAGAATGAGTTTTACATTTGATAACTTAAAAAAAACTTATTTATTTATATAAGTAGGTATGTAAATATATCTTTATCTACTACTACTTTTTAAACTAACAGCCAGTCCCACGATGTCACACGTTAACGTTCGCATAGAAAATTACATTTAAAACAAAAACAATTTCTAAAATTTGTTTTTGTTTTAAATGTAATTTTCTATGCGAACGTTAACGTGTGACATCGTGGGACTGGCTGTAAGTTTTTAAAACTGAATGAAATGTATTTATGTTTTGTGAAATATGGTTAAATAAATATATTTTTAATGCATATTTTGTAATTTTTTTTTGCATATTTTACGATTTTTAGTGCTTGTTTTATGCGCATATTTTGCGATTTTAAGTGCATGAACTTCCTTGCCCTGGTAATGAGGCACATTTTCACCTCTGCGGATTTGTCAATAAGCTGAATTGCCGCTTTTGGGCGAATGATAGTCCAAGAGTGACTGTCGAAAAACTTATGCACCCACAAAGAGTGACTGTTTGTTGCGGCTTATGGGCTGGCGGCACCAATGAGGCCGGCCAGCCAGTAACTGTGAATGGTGTTTGCTATCGCGAGATGATAACGATATTTTAATGGCCCGAATTTGAAGATATGGATGTGGATTTTGACTGGTTCTCTTCCTGATCGTGGCAATCGGACATTTACAACATCCTCATATAATGTACATGTATTCGCTCATTTGCTTAAGCCAACTTAAGCACATTATGGTTGGGCCTTAATGTATATAGAACTCTATTAAATGCCTTAATATTCTTTAGTTAATTTGCAAAGAGAAAATTCTCTCCAATAATATTTAACTTCGTTCTTTCACATTACGTATGAGTAATTATTATTTCCTTAATTTTAATTTTGTTATTGTAATCGAAAAAGAAATAGAATCTGGGAATTTATTTCTCATGGTGAGTAACATTTATTATATATAAATTTTCATATTATTCGAATGTGTATTCTAAGTCAAATTACCATCCTCAACAGCTTTTATACTTTAATAGTCTTATTCCTTCAATAGGCAAGGCGTTATTGGTAAGATTCGTTACAGCTTAAAGCTTTTGTCTGTATTTAAATTAAATTCTGGTGTTGTTGTTATTACTAATTAACTCATAGGAGTTAGACTGTAAGCGCTTTGAATAGGAAATAGTTTTCCAAAGCATCACTTTCTTAATTTTCCACGATATCGAAAGAATTCTTGTTTTCGTACCCCTACATTAGAAACAAAAACAAAGTTTTAGAATTTGTTTTAAATATACACGCGCAAAAGAAAGAATTCTTTCGACATCGTAAAATAGACAGTTAACCTAATTAATACACAAAGATTGAAACGTAAATCTCATGAAATTTGTTTATTTATCATACACTTGTGTCTACAATTATTTAAAAAAATATTAATTTATTAAGTTCTAACTCAACTTTGTTATAAAGTAGAAAAATTTTAGACAAACACGATCTTAATGTTGGACGACAACTATAAAAAGACGTTATATCGATGATAATTGTTGAGTACATATGTATGTATGTGTTATTAAAAATGATTTAACATGAGTCATAAAGGCTGAGAAACGATATTTAAATTAACGGCCAATTTCACCAAGTTCAGTTAAAATTAACTGTCAGTTAAAACTGTCAAAAACATATTGTTAACTGAAAGTTAAAGTAAAAGCTGAACTTGGCGAAATTGTCCGTAAATCTTTTAATGTAATTGCTTGAAGAGGTTATAACAAGGATGGTACAATGCATGGTAAAATTATACTTTTTTTTAGTACATTTTTGACTTTGTTGGTACACTGGTACTGCCGTGTCTTATATGGTACAATTTGCAATTTTTAATTTATATTGACACAACTCGTTTATTTTATATTTTAAAAATTTGTATGCTTCATTTGGAATATTTAAATATCAAGAGAAAATTTTAATTATAAAGAATTTTTTTTTTAATTTCCCTAGGAAATTATAATTTTCGAGTAGTGCTTCTTTTGATAGAAATAATGAGTAATGCTTACAGGATTAAGAAAATAAATTCCCAAAATTAAGCATTATCGGATGTAATGCATTATGTAGAATAAAAGAGTTAATGGAATTTAGTAATCAAAAATTCAGGCTTTCCATATGGTTCATTTGCTGCAACGACGTCATTAGTCAAAAATCGCAAATTTTAAGTTTATATCCCTAATCATTCTTACAGCCGTGCCTTAAAAAAACGGAAGGCGGAAAGTTTTCTTCCGCTTAGCATTTACGCTGATATGCCAAACCTAAACAAGAGCTTCAACGTTATGTCACGAACAGTAGTGTTAACTTTCTTGTTTAACCAGATTGACAAAAGAAATAGCTAAATTGCCATTATTTATTGACAATAGGAGCCAACTTTAGTATTAAGCGCGCTGTCTAATTCTGATTTTCAAATTGCAAAGCGTGGACGCCGCGCTATTTAGGGATGGATGCTTCGTACAAACTGTATGGGCATTATAATTTTTAACAGCTAGAAAAAGCTTTTTTGGGATTCTGGGATTTCAATATTTTTTCGGTATTTAGTATCAATGTGTTTCTTTAAAGCACGACTTTTTTTAAATAAAAAACTTTTTATTTATTTATAAATTTCTAAAGGGAATTATTATACATAACATACATTTTTAAAAAAGAAAACATAAGGAAACAATTTATTTAAAACAGATCAGGGATGATAAATGAGAAAACCAATATCGTGCCAACGAACTTTTAAAATCGTCCTTTTTCGACCCCAATAGTACTAAATAATTTTTTTTTTTTTTTATTTCACATTAATAAGATTTTGTTTGTTGTGCTTAATTCCGAATTTTTATTCTTGAAGACAGCACATTATCATAGGGTGTATCATGAGAGAAACGTCCTAAGATCTCGTTGGTTTATTCAAGCTTTAATTTGTTTATTTAACCAAGGCTTAGTAGTGCTTTTCTGTGTCGAGCTAAATATGTTTTGGCGAAGCGTCTTACGTCTTTACACAAAAAGAAAAACGTTTTTTCGCTTACTTTTAGTACGAGTCTTACTTAAAAATTCGAGTACGAAAGTGCTTAAATAAGTCAAAAATGGAATAAGTTTAAAAAACCAACCCCAAATTCTATTTGATAAAATTATTTACAGTACTTTTCGCTTATAGTCCATTCCGCTTAAAGGCCAAAAACGGATATAAGCCAAAACTGCCATATTCACATGCAGATTTTTTCGAATTTCATACGAATTATTTGTTTTAAGGTCCATTTCGCTTGTAGTCCATTTTCGTTTAAAAGCCACATTTTCTTAGCATGCGTATATTATTCTTCATGCAAAAATGTTCGCTTATAGTCCACTCTGTTTTTTATATAATTTTAATCAACTGGCAACATGTTTTAATTTAGCTTTCTGGCAACTATTATAAATGCCAAATTTCGCAATTTAAATTTCATGACATGGTGTCTTCGTCTGACAATTTTTTGTTAAATAAACGTCCAACTTCATAAAAAAAGCTAATAGAAATATTAGAGTTTTTTTATATAGACTTTGACGTTTGGTATAACAAAAAATTGTCAGGTGAAGACCCCATGTAAAGATCCTATGAAATTGATATTTATGTTGTGTTTGATTTCGTCATCCAAAGAATTAAAATGAATCTCATACGCATTTGTTTTTATTGAAATCTTTTAAAGCATTTGAATTAATTAAAAAAAAAAGATGTTTGTTTTAACTATTTATTTAAATTAAATCCATATTTGGTTATGTTTTAAATAAACTTTTCTTTTGTTTAAAAAGAGTGGATTTATTGAAGAAAATAATATTTATGTAGTCCAAAATGTGGATTATACTAGGTTTCAATAATTATCCATAAAATGGCTTATAAAAAAAATCGGTTATAGTCCAAATTCGCTTATAGTCCACAAAAGTTGTGCAACTATAGTAGTGGACTATAAGCGAAAAGTACTGTAGTAAAATACGTCAAATTTTCAAAGTAGAATGACTACGAAAAGCATATCGTCCATGCTGCTGGTATCTTATAATTGTGAGTTCTTCTGTAAACAATAGGGGGGATACAACAAAGGTGCAAAAATGTGTAACGAACGGGTGGGTAAGAAAAATAATAATATTCTCTCTTAATGTGGTGCCTTAGATATGAAATGATGCCTGGGAGTAGCAAAAGCAGTAGTACAAGTAAGGACGATGGTTATTTGATTGTTTTTATTAACAGGGACATTGATGAACCTAAAAAATCAAATTTGGAGTTAAAAATTTTCATCTTTTTAAATTGCAAAATGAAAAAGCTTGCCATTCTAGTAGCCGTAGAAATATTACTTTTAGGCGGTTTCATTTTTTCTCCAAAAAGATGCTGCTTGTTTGGTGCTAAAGGGTGTTAAATATCTATTAAAAAAAAATTTTTTATTCGAAAAAACTCTAAAGATAATAAAAATGATAACATCTTAAATTTTTGTTTAACTGTTAAATAACCAATTTAATCGAATATTTCATTTTATTAACAGCACTATTTAATCGAATAACATTTTCTTATTAAAAGTTTACAACTTTACGGAAAACCTTGACGACAAGTTCCTCCTCATAGGGACATAGCAATGAGTATGCACTCTTAGCTTTCGACTCGGAAGGTACCAAAATCTCAACAGCACAAAAATCTCTCATGCCGTTAGTTCTTATTTCAAGATATATATAATGTTTGTTGCCGGATTCAGCTTCAATACAGGTAGCGGTAAGTATCTCAAGCGGATATCTAATAATTACATATGTATCGTGTTATTATTTATGAAATATAATCAAAATCTTTAATTTACCTATATTTTTTTTTAGTACTTAACAACTGCATAACTTCAACAAGATTGTTTGTCAAATTCTGATGATCATAGTCCGCTAATCTACTGGGACAACTGGGGTTACCAGTGGCGAAAGTGGCGAAAGTGGCAAAAGTAATTAGACACAAAACTAAAACGTAGTTCATTGTATGTTCCAACTTTTCACTAATGTTCACAAAAGCAGATACAAAATATAACTGACTACTGATACTGAACAAACTCACACTTTTATATATAGTTGGCACAGTGTTGCAGCTAAGTGCGAAGTTCGACTGTAGTAGCAAATATCTAACTTTTTAAATGAGTCAATAACCATTATTCGATTTCGAATAAAACTTTATTTATTTTTATTTAGAACCAATTGTTATATTTTGTTTTTTTTTTTTTTTTTTTTTTGTTTACTCTAGATCTGGTGACAATGCTGAAATTTTTAACAAACGCTTAATAAATAGCTTAAAGTGTATTAGAACGAAATTTAATCAGAAGGTATAAATTAGGGATTGCTGTTCGGTTTTATCCGAAACCGAAACCGCGGTTTTAAATGCCTAAAACCGAAACCGAAACCCGACTAAAAAACCCTCGGTTTTAGCTTTTACTTTAACAATATGCTTCAAGAAATTGCCAATTTTAGATAATACTCGTACTTCATGTTCGAAAACTTCTCGCGTAATTAATGTTCTGCTAGTGTACTGAAAGATAAAAATTCACATGGCAAAAACTTAAAATTTTAATTTCAAGATCCCAAAACTAACTGTTAAAGCCACGATTTATTAATAGCAAACTTTATTTAATTATTAAATTTTTAACCTAATTTATTCTTATATTGAATTTTGCCTTAATTAATATGGATCTTAGTTAATTTAAGTTTAACTGGGTCTAATTTTTTTATTCGTCTTTAATCATTTTAATTACGGTAAAATTAAAGGCTCAACCATAATATGCATAGCCTTGCTTAACCTACTGTCAAAAATTAACAAAAAGTCTCTCAATTGTAATTAAAAAAACAAAAACAAAATAAAAAAACATTTGATTCCGTACGGAATGTGCGATTAGATTCGCACCTTGCTTAAGCAAATGACAGTTTCATTAAACTTAGCAAAAAGTTTCCTTAAGTTCAATATGTTTTACCTCATATAATGTACATGTATTCGCTCATTTGCTTAAGCCAACTTAAGCACATTGTGGTTGGGCCTGAATGTATATAGAACTCTATTAAATGCCTTAATATTCTTTAGTTAATTTGCAAAGAGAAAATTCTCTCCAATAATATTTAACTTCGTTCTTTCACATTACGTATGAGTAATTATTATTTCCTTAATTTTAATTTTGTTATTGTAATCGAAAAAGAAATAGAATCTGGGAATTTATTTCTCATGGTGAGTAACATTTATTATATATAAATTTTCATATTATTCGAATGTGTATTCTAAGTCAAATTACCATCCTCAACAGCTTTTATACTTTAATAGTCTTATTCCTTCAATATTATAGTGCTGGCATAGGAGGGAGGGTAAAATGACGACTGTTTACGAGCATAAGTCAAAAGTTTACATGATTCCCAATATTCTAAATTATTTGTATGAATCATCGCTTGCTTTTGAGGGGAAAGAACCACCCCCACGACTAAGCACGGCCGGTAAAGGAAGATAGCCACCTACCAATCAGAGGCAAGGCGTTATTGGTAAGATTCGTTACAGCTTAAAGCTTTTGTCTGTATTTAAATTAAATTCTGGTGTTGTTGTCATTACTAATTAACTCATAGTAAATTAGGAGTTAGACTGTAAGCGCTTTGAATAGGAAATAGTTTTCCAAAGCATCACTTTCTTAATTTTCCACGATATCGAAAGAATTCTTTTTTTCGTACCCCTACATTAGAAACAAAAACAAAGTTTTAGAATTTGTTTTAAATATACACGCGCAAAAGAAAGAATTCTTTCGACATCGTAAAATAGACAGTTAACCTAATTAATACACAAAGATTGAAACGTAAATCTCATGAAATTTGTTTATTTATCATACACTTGTGTCTACAATTATTTAAAAAAATATTAATTTATTAAGTTCTAACTCAACTTTGTTATAAAGTAGAAAAATTTTAGACAAACACGATCTTAATGTTGGACGACAACTATAAAAAGACGTTATATCGATGATAATTGTTGAGTACATATGTATGTATGTGTTATTAAAAATGATTTAACATGAGTCATAAGGGCTGAGAAACGATATTTAAATTAACGGCCAATTTCACCAAGTTCAGTTAAAATTAACTGTCAGTTAAAACTGTCAAAAACATATTGTTAACTGAAAGTTTAAGTAAAAGCTGAACTTGGCGAAATTGTCCGTAAATCTTTTAATGTAATTGCTTGAAGAGGTTATAACAAGGATGGTACAATGCATGGTAAAATTATACTTTTTTTTAGTACATTTTTGACTTTGTTGGTACACTGGTACTGCCGTGTCTTATATGGTACAATTTGCAATTTTTAATTTATATTGACACAACTCGTTTATTTTATATTTTAAAAATTTGTATGCTTCATTTCGAATATTTAAATATCAAGAGAAAATTTTAATTATAAAGAATTTTTTTTTAATTTCCCTTGGAAGTTATAATATTTGAAGAATTAAATAGTGCCTCTTTTGGTAAAAATTTTCTTAATAAGCATTGAATCTTGTAACCATAGTCTACGTAAAATAATGCGGAATGCTTACAGGATTATATATTTTCCTCTAACTCCCACTGTAGCATAGGGCGCCAAACAGGGCGCTTACAGGATTAAGAAAGTAATTTCCCAAAATAAAGCATTATCGGATGTAATGCATTATGCAGAATAAAAGTGTTGATAGAATTTAGTAAGACAAAATTCAGACTTTCTATATGGCTCATTTGTGCAACGAAAAATGACAAATTTTAAGTTTATATCCCTTATCATTCTTACAGCCGTACCTAAAAAAACGGAAGGCGGAACGTTTTCTTCCGCTTAGCATTTACGCTGATATGCCATACCTAAACAAGAGCTTCAACGTTATTTCACGAACAGTAGTGTTAACTTTCTTGTTTACTAAAACCCACGTAACAGAAATAAAAAATGGAGATGAAACCACTAGATTGACAAAAAAAAAAGCTTAATTGCCATTATTTATAAATATTAGCGGCCAACTTTAGTATTAAGCGCCCTGTCAAAATTGGATTTTGAAATTGCAGAAAAGCAAGAGGGGTACACTCACAATTGTAATATAAAATAAATGAAAATTCCATTAAAAACCGGTCTTCTTATTTTTCATTTATTTTTTACAAAAAGTTCAGTTAATTTTTGCTGTCAAAAATTCAACACCATATTCCGTAATCTATATATATAAAAGTGAATGTATGTATATATATTTGTATATATATATTTTTGTGCCTTATAGGAGGCCAAACCACTTGACCGATGAACTTGAAATTTTCACAGCATGTAACTGTGACCCTGGAAGAGACATTAGGCTATATAAAATTGTGACTGGGCAAAGGGGCGATGCCACGCCCATAAAACCCAAAATTTAAATTCGTGTTATTTATGACATTTTTTGCCCTACGGCGATAATATTTGGTATATTTGTTGTTGGCATGAACAGAAATACGTTTAATTAAAAAAGTGGGCGTGGCCCCGCCCCTTTATAGAAAAAGTAAAAAACGTTATATCTAATAAACTACTGAACCGATCGTCACTAAATTTTCACAGAAGGCTATTGTTCTGAATTAATGTGTCGTTGGGTTAAAAAAGGTGTGGTTGGACAAAGGGGCGGTGCCATATTTTTTTGTGGATGTCAATAATAAATAGCTCATATTTTAAGAGCCGCTGCAAGCATTTTGTTGAACTTTTGGTAGTAGGATCTTCTGAGCCACAAAATTGAAATAAAATAGCAGAGGTGGAAGTGGTACCCCCCATAGGATGCAAATATTAAATATCACGTTACTGAAGAACTATGATAGCTAGAGTCTTCAAACGTGGAAAAATCAACTATTATGGTAAATTTTAAAAGAAAAATGGGCGGGGTTGACGAAGGGAGAGCAATACCCCCCATAAAATTAAACTACTGAATGCCACGAAATTCTCTTACTACGAAGCAGTTAATAATTTAATAAATAAATTTTTGTTAAAATATATTAAAAATACTTATATATTTTGTAACGATGGGGGTAGCGAAGCACACCGGGTTAAGCTAGTATCAAATAAATATTCAGTTATTTTGTAAAATTTTACTGTCAAAAATTCAACAACACATTCAGTAAAAACAATTAAATATTCACTTATTATTTAAAATTTTACTGTCAAAAAATTGACCCCATAATCAGTAAAAACCATTAAATATTCAGCTATTTGATTAATATTCAGTTATTTTCGTTTACTCCACAAAAGAGCCGAATTTCTAAAAAATACCAGACAGACACCTGTCCGCTTGTTTTTCTTATAAGCGATAGAGGGAGAATATTATTATTTACTTACCCTGTTACACACGTTTGTTTTACTTTTGTTTACTGACTACGTTGTTTACAGAATAACTCTCAATTATAAGACACCAGCAGCATGACCGATATGGCTTCGCAATTATTTTACTTTTAAAATTTGATGTATTTAACTAAATTATATTAAAACATAGAAAATGGGAACTACACAGAAAAAATTATTGCCGAATTATTTTCAAACAAACGCTTGTTTGAAAATTTTTTTTATTTCTATAAATTTTTTTACATTTTTATTTAATTTATCATAAAGAAGAATTTAACTCAATCAACGAACAATATTAACTGCAACTAAAAATCCGTATTAATATGCACTTATTTTTTGGAATAACTGTTAGAATCAGTTAAAAATAAATTTGCTTAGAATTTTAAATGTTTATTTATTTAAAAATGACTGAACGGAATATTTCCTAAATAAACTACAGTCCGTTACTGTAATAATATTGTGAGTGTAGACAAAAAGACACAATTTCGTAACATAATATTCAAAGATCCGACTGTAAATGCTGACTGTTCTGCAGGAATTGAAGTAATTCTTCCTTGGGGAAAACTGTAATGATTTTTAGCGAGCTTTCATTTTCTAATTATATCCACACCACAATAGTGGAGAGGGTATTATGTATTTGTGCTGATGTGTGTAACTTGTGTAAAATAGTGGTCCTAGACCCACCTTAAAGTATACCGATCTACTCAGAATCACTTTCTGAGTCGAACTAACGATGACCGTCCGGCTGGCTGGCTGGGTGGCTGTCCATGTAACCTTGTGCGCAAAGTACAGGTCGCAATTTTGGAGATAATTTGATGAAATTTGGGTCATAGGTTCTTACTGACACAAGGACCAAGTCTATTGAAAATGGGCCGAATCGTAGGACCACGAGGGAGGATAGGGGTAAATTTCTTCCTCTCAGAAACTATCAAACCGATTTTAATGAAATTTAAAACATAGATAGAACCATATCTTTATAAACCCAAAAGGGATGCATTTTTTAAAAAATAGGACCACGAGGGGAGATAGGGACAATTTCTGCCTCTCAAACCGATTTCAATGAAATTTAAAACATAGATAGATCCATATCTATATGGACACATTGGATATACAGTTTTTCAAAAATAGGACCACAAGGGGAGGTAGGGGGCAGTTGCTGCCTCTCACAAACTTTCAAACAGATTTTCATGAAGTTTATATATTTATATGGACACATAAGCATGATGTGTTTTTAAATACTGTGGTGTAGGGTATCATATGGTCGGGCTTGACCGACTATACTTTCTTACTTGTTAAATTTGAAAATATTTCTGCTGGAATTATCGAATTACTTCCTCAGCAAGCGTCAAATAGTTTCTTGCGAGCTTTAATTTTCTGACATTACGGTGTTACACTCACAATATTATTACAGTAACGGACTGTAGTTTATTTAAGAAATATTCCGTTCAGTCATTTTTAAATAAATAAACATTTAAAATTCCAAGCAAATTTATTTTTAACTGATTCTAACAGTTATTCAAAAAACTTAGTGCATATTAATACGGATTTTCAGTTGCAGTTAATATTGTTCGTTGATTGAGTTAAATTCTTCTTTATGATAAATAAAATAAAAATGTAATTTAAAGCAACGAAAAGTTCATTTAATTTTTACTGTCAAAAATTCAACCGCGAATTCCGTAAAAACAAATGGATATTCAGTTATCTTATATAAATTAACTGTCAAAAAATTAACTACATATTCCGTAAAAACAAATAAATATGCAGTTATTTTATAAAATTTTACTGTCAAAAATTCAACACCATATTCAGTAAAAACAATTAAATATTCAGTTATATTATTTAATTTAACTACCAAAAATTAATTTTTACTTATCTATAAAAAATGAATTGCTTGTTTTGTGTAAGCAATTCCCATTTTCTATTTGTTAATATAATTTAGTTAAATACATTAAATTTTAAAAGTAAAATAATTGCGAAGCCATATCGGTCTTGATTTTGGTGTCTTATAATTGAGAGTTCGTCTGTAAACAACGTGGTCAGTACAACAAAAGTAAAACAAACGTGTGTACCAGGCACTGTTGCCAATTTAGAGATTTTCCCGCTAAGTCTAGCGTTTTTGAAATGTCAATCGCGGGAAAAAATACGTTTTAGCGGTAAGCGGGAAATCTAGCGATTTTCAAAGAACTCTCAGCGGCTCATTTTCGCTACAAAAACCTTTCTCAAATTAAAAATTTACAGATTTTTTACTTTTTCTTTTTGTTTTTCTGGCTAAAAACTTCTGGTTTATGTTCACGGTTTTAATTACTTTTATACAGGGGTGTTCTTGAAATCGAAAACGCATGAATTTAAAACGTCGTTTTTAATAAGGTTTCTGTGATAAATGAATTTTATGACAAATATTTTACAAATATTTCTCTATTAAACAGAATTTCATAACAAAAATTATAAAAACTTGATTAAAAGTGTATTAAAAATAACTACCAAATTCTTGCATTTTGCGTTTTCGATTTCCAGAACACCCCTGATAGTTTTAGTGAACTGAAGATTGTATATGACATTTTTTTTCGATTTTTAGTTAGTATTTTGTTAATCCTGTATGTAACAATTCACAACTTTAAGCACGCATTAAGGCATCTCCGTCTGTTGTCACTTTCAAACGACTCAAAAGGGAATATAAATATTGGCATCAAATTGTTTAGAATTCACCTAAGCAGTTTGGGATTGCAGTCCAGCACAATCGGTTCAGTAGGAAAAGTGCTATAAATTAAAGTGTGGAACAACCACCCTAAAAACTAACATAACTAGTGGCGGAATGCACATATTGATATAAGATTATGCACAAAGTCGTTCCATATGACTAAAAATCATACTGTTAAATCGGTCCATAATTATCGATAGGAAAAAAGCTCTAGTGTGCCTAAAAACGTAACAAATAATGCTATTGTAATAAATTTGGTCCGCCACAGTTTAATATGGCTAGAAATCACGCTGTCAATTTTCGTGATTATCAGTCCATATTTTACCATAGGCCCTATATAAAGCCTTCTCTTGGAAAACAGAACGTCTAAAGCCCTAAAAAATAATGCTATTTTTTAAATTTTGGTTTGTCACAGTTTTATATGACTGGAACTTACACTGTCAACTATCGTGCAGAGCAATCCTTAACTTACCATAGGCCCCATATAAAGCATACTCTCGAAAAAAGCTATAGAACGCGTAGAACCGTAAAGCTTTCAATCTATGTTCTATTATAATAACATTTGGTCAGTCAAAGTTTTATAAGACTATAAATTACTTGTTCAAATTTTGTGAAGATCGGCCCATAATTTACCATATGTCCTATATAAACCCACTTCGGAAATATGCTAACTGTATGTGGAGGGTATCAAAGATTCGCATAGATGAATATATAACTCTAACTTATTTTCTTTTAAGAATAAAATGACTAGGGAAGTTGGAAACCATAGTATGTAACGTAATTGAGAGTCATATACCTTTAAAAAAGCAGCCTATATCTTGATTTATATAAAACTTTAAAAAATGTTTAGGTTTTAGCGGTATTTTTAAAAAAATTCCCGCTAAATTAAATATTTAGCGGTTTCTAGCGGTTTTGACGTCCGATTTGGCGGGAAATGCTCAAAAAAAAGTTGGCAACAGTGGTACCAGGGTAAGTAAATAATAATATTCTCCCTCTCTCGCTTATAAGAAAAACAAGCGGACAGGTGTCTGTCTGGTATTTTTTTTTAGAAATTCGGCTCTATTGTGCAGTAAACGAAAATTACTGAATTTAATGAAATAACTGAATATTTAATTGTTTTTACTGAATATGGGGTCAATTTTTTGACAGTAAAATTTTAAAAAATAAATGAATATTTAATTGTTTTTACTGAATATGGTGTTGAATTTTTGACAGTAAAATTTTACAAAATAACTGAATATTTATTTGATTTTACGGAATATGGTGTTGAATTTTTGACAGTAAAGGGTCCCATAGACACATACTGCCTATGCTCATGCAATAAACATGTGTTTGTAAATTTGAAATTTTTATTTATGTATATGTCACACCGACAATGCAGTATGAAAAATCAAAATAGGTTTGATTTTGAAATGAACTCATACTGCTGACAGTTGTAAAAATGAACAATAAAATAAATAAATAAATTTTTTGTTATAATTTTCTTTTCAATTTAAATTAAAACAAATTTAAAATAATTTTTGAGAAATAAAAGTGGGAAGAAAATAGGGTTTTTCTTGAATTTCACGCAATAAAATTTATTTTAAAATAATGATTGATAAGTGTGTAGTAAAATATCAATCACACACGTATACGAAGGGTTCATCGGCAGTAGCTGTCAGCAGTATGTGTCTATGGGCCCCTTAAAAATTAAATGAACTTTTTGTTAAAAATAAATGAAAAATAAGTAGACCGGTTTTTAATTGAATTTTCATTTATTTTATATTACAATTTCAGTTAATTTTACGTACAGAATATTGTGAGTGTACGTACGAGATCTGGTGGATAAAAACTAGAACGAGATACTTGAGGTCAATGGCCCCTAGGGGCAAAACATTTTTCTTCTCGAGACAAAAACATTGGTATATTATACTTTAAGAACGGACTGTATTTCGAACCTCCTTGCAAAAATACTTTATATTAGAGGTGGTACGGGAAAACTTTATTTTGAGGTACGATCTGGTATACATCCCAGTAAAAACTTCGCCTACAAAATAATGTGTTGAGTAATCAGAAAAACATACGAGCACTACTTACAATTCAACTGAAAGAACTAATGAACTTTACGAGCGATGTCCCTCTCATAGAGGAGAAAATCCTTGCTTTAGTTAGCGAAGCCGGTTTTTGTTAAACCATAGAGTATCTATGCCGAGTCGCTTTAGTAAGCGCTGCCGGTATTTGTTACACCATAGGGGAGAAAATCCTTGCGCCCAAAAGTGTTTTCGTTATATGTTTAATATATGCACCCAGAGAAAAAACAACAAAACATTTTTAAAAAAATTTTAACCTTTTTATGTTTGATTCACCCAAATCATTGTTACCGACAACCATATTATGGTAAAATAAGTTTCTTTAAAAATAGTTTTGTTGATTGTGACTATATTAAAACATGTTTTTCTCTGCGTGACCTTTTTTTTGTATTTAACATCTTTAGTAATTATGGACCTTATGACATTTTTAAAAATAACATAATGTCCATTTGCAAAGTGTCTTAATGCCCACGGACATTATGACATTTTCAAAAGTGTCACAGTGTCCATGGACACTACGACACTGGACGTTATGACATGCCACCTTGCAAAAAGCAATTGTATTCTGTTTTAAGTAATTGATTGTAACTATGCAGTGATTAATTAATTTTTAACTGTTGAAGAGTGTACAAAGTTTGGCCGAGTGCTCAAATAAGTATTACTGTCCATACGGCCGAGCAGCTGTTGAAGATACAATGCAATTTTTTACATAAAACTTACATTTGTATGTACCTAAATTTATATCAATAATAAACACTTTTTTGCAAATTGGGTAATTTTTAATTTTTTTAGAAAAAATTCGTTGGGCCCTTTTTGGTTTTTATTGGGCAAAATTTCATGTTTAACTTTTTGGGTCATTTTTCATGTTCTTTTGGGCGATTCTTCATTTGGGCGATTTTTCATTACTTTTTTTGGGCCATTTTTCTTTGGGCGATTTTTCCTACAGCCCTTTATTTCATATCCCAAATTGGGCTGTAGGAAAAATCGAAAAATCGCCCAAAGAAAAATGGCACAAAAAAAAAATAAATAATGAAAAATCGCCCAAAAAAATTCCATGTAAAATTGGGCCTGAATTCATATGAAAAGTGACCCAAAATTTGTGGGCTATTTTTCGTTATTATTGGGTGATTTTTCGTTTTTTAAATTTGGTGATTTTTCATTATGCAGAGAAGCTTAAGTTAGCGAAGCCGGTTTTTGTTATATCATAGAGTAGAAAATCCTTGGGCCCGGCCGAAGGCTGTCTATGCAGAGAAGTTTTAGTTAGCGAAGCCGGTTTTTGTTTTGGTAAAATAAGTTTCTTTAAAAATAGTTTTGTTGGTTTTTTGCAAATTGGGTAATTTTTTTTTTTTTTAAAAATTCGTTTTTGCTTTTTGGGTCATTTTTAATTTTTTTTGGGCCCTTTTTCGTTTTGTTTGGGCAAAATTTCATATTTAACTGTTTGGGTCATTTTTCATGTTCTTTTGGGCGATTCTTCATTTGGGCATTTTTTAATTTTTTTTTTTTTTTTTTTTTTTTGGCCAGTTTTCTTTGGGCCATATTTCCTACAGTCCCCAAATTGATTGCCATTACATGGTATTTTATAAATTACATTGGATTTATCTACTTTATCTTTGGTTTTACTGTACGATTTTGCCAATGTGTTGATAGATTTGTGGGCCATTGCGTACATTTCATTATTACTTTCGGTTGCTGTTCACCATCCAAATTCTTTTTTTTTATATTTTTCATAGTTAAAAAGTAATTTAATAATCAGATTGACCGGAAAATTGTTGTCGCTAAGTGCCTTCTTTTTGTGTCACTTATAGTTAACGTTCTTCTTATGCAATTGTTTGCCGTGTTGATAATTATTATCTTAGGGTGTTTGAAGTAGAAATTAATTATTAGTCTTGAGCACTAGATTTTTGATACCAGTAAATTTTAAGTGTACCATTTCGGCTCTGCTTATCACAGTTGTGTCCAGATATGGTAACTTTTTATTGCACTCATCCTCCATCGTAAACTTAAAACTAGGGTTTCAGACTCGTCATAATTTCTTCTATTGCACTCTCCCTCACAATTCCAAAAAGATCATCTACATATTTAGACAGAAACTTAGGTTTAGTTTTTAATTTTCCAATACAGGTGTCAAGTAGTTTTCCCAACAATACACAACAATATACGCCACAATTATTTTGTTTAATTAAAATCGGCACAAAACTATGCAATATTTCGCTATCTTTCCTTCTAAAATTCCAAATATGTCAACATTTTGATCTTTGACTTTTTTGACAATTGGGGATGCCGGTGAACCCATGGAAGTCCCCTCTTTTGTGTATACATTTTGTCTCTGAATTTAAAATAGCGGTTGTCCTTTATGCAGAATCTTAAAATTCTCAAAAATAGAGCTCGGTCGAATAAAATGCAATATTAAATTTCTCAACTTTTATAACAAAAATGGTTGTTTTAATTGAATTAACGTTAGCCTAACGGTCAAAATTAGACCATAAATTTGTATGTACATATGAAGAAAACATGTGTGTGCAGATGAATTCAAATTGAACTAGCAAAGACGCAAACCAAATTTTTTAACATTGCTCATTTTGCAGTTAACAGAGCAATGTTAACGACTTAACAGTCATAGTAATATACTACGGAGACATAAAATCATGATTTGAATGACCATTTTGAACAAATATGAAGTTGCACATATATATACCACTATATAGGAATGGTAGTCCAGAGGGTCCTAAATACGATTCCAAAATTCACGTTTCTGAAATAATTTTGGAAAAATTATTATTAATTTATTTTGCAGTTTCACATTTCAAGCCTTTTTTACAATTATATTTAGCAAGTTAAGCTTTGGCTTAAGACATTATACTAAAATAATAATGATTATTTTTATGCAAAATATAGAAATCAAGAAATAGCAGAGCCGCGAATAACGCGACAATTATTTTATGTTGTTCAAAATAATAATAGTAAAAACTTTTATGCAAAATATCAAGAAATTTTAATTTTAAATAACACGCAAATTTACAGTTTATAATTTTTTAGTGGAAAAACGTTTCACATCCACACTCGCGTCAGTTTAAACGTTTTTCCACTTCGCAAGTGGCTCTTAAAACGTTATTCCACTTTTGTTCTTTATGGCAAGAGCTACAACTTTGTCTTGAGGGTAAATGCCGAACGGTATGCAAGATATGAGCCTGAGAAAATTATTACTTTTTTTGCAAAAATTACACCGAGGCCACAAATGTTTGGGAGCTCATAAAAAAAGTGCATGACTTTGGGCAAAACTGGGAGACACTGGTCTTTTTCACGCAGTGGTGTCCGTATATGGTTATTTTAGGTGCTTTATGTGCTTTAAATAGCACTTACAGCAGACTTATCGAAATATTAATTTCATTAATAATCACAAAATTAGTTGCATCAAAATATAATTTGTTTTGTTAAAAATAAATAAAATTGGGTTTATTATTATATGATGTGTGTGAAGATAAATTCGAATTTAACTAGCAAAGGCGCAAACCATATTTTTCAACATTGCTCATTTTGCAGTTAACAGAGCAATGTTAACGACTTAACAATCATAGTAATATACTACGGAGACATAAAATCAATTTTGGAATTGTATTAAGGACCCTCTGGACTACCATTCCTATATAGTGGTATTCATGTGCAACTCCATATTTGTCCAAAATGGTCATTGATCTTCTCCAGAAATTTCAAAAAAATATCACTTTTTTCAAAATGAATTTTCTCAAATTCCAAAATTATTTGAGAAACCGACTTTTGGAATTGTATTAAGGCCTCTCTGGACTACCATTGCTATATAGTGGTATACATGTGCAACTCCATATTTGTCCAAAATGGTCATTGATCTTCTCCAGAAATTTCAAATAAATATTACTTTTTTCAAAATGAATTTTCTCAAATTCCAAAATTATTTGAGAAACCGACTTTTGGAAGTGTACTTAGGACCCTCTGGACTACCATTCCTATATAGTGGTATACATGTGCAACTCCATATTTGTCCAAAATGGTCATTGATCTTCTCCAGAAATTTCAAATAAATATTACTTTTTTCAAAATGAATTTTCTCAAATTCCAAAATTATTTGAGAAACGTGACTTTTGGAATCACATTAAGGACCCTCTGGACTACCATTCCTATATAGTGGTATACATGTGCAACTCCATATTTGTCCAAAATGGTCATTCAAATCATGATTTTATGTCTCCGTAGTATATTACTATGACTGTTAAGTCGTTAACATTGCTCTGTTAACTGCAAAATGAGCAGTGTTAAAAAATATGGTTTGCGCCTTTGCTAGTTAAATTCGAATTTATCTTCACACACATAGCTGTGTTTCAGAACATAAAATAAATTTAAACCACTTTCAAAATTAATAAAATGACTTTTTTGTTTGTGAAAAGGAATAAGTCCACTTATTTTAAAGAAATTAAGCCATAGAAATTGTAAATATTTTATGTTTGATGTAGATGAATGTAATAGCTTTAAAATAAATAGGGAAGCTTTCAATTTAGATACAGATTTTTATTTATGTAATTAAAAAAATGTTTTTAAAAATAAACATGAATTCATTTATTAAAAAATTAAATTTACATTTATTTATTAAGGATAATATTAAAGATTTTGCCATATTATTTCTCCTCATTTAGGTTATGTGTGAAGTTTTGTTAAAATATTCATGGTGCATAGGTGGTATATACCTTAGTAGCTCCATCATATCCTTATACTTAGGAATTGAAATGGGACGTATATTTTTGTATAATGGTGTTAATTTTATTTTGTTGAAGTTCCTTGGTCTTCCCCGACAGGGTTATAAGTCAAGTATTTTGAACTCTTTATCCACTTCCATAGATTCATTATAAAACATTTTATAGGGTTCACTTTTTATAAATCGCATCCAACCTATCCTTAGCCAATTTACAGGTTCGCCACTAGTGTTTTTTAATCTCTTATGAATTGCTTCTTCCAGAGGTTTTGTATAAAAAAATCTTTACGTTTCATTTTAGTTAATACAAATTTGTGGACTTAAACCGGTTTCAAAATAATTTTTTTTGGATTTCGTTAGCTAACTAATTTTTAAGTGCCCAAAATCATAGCGATTTTAATGATACTAGACTTAAATTGTTTATAAACAAAAAGATTATATAGGATTGCGATTGTTGTTATCATTAACTACTTTTTTTAAAAAAATGGACTTAAACCACTTTCAAAATAAACGACTCATATCGATGAGCAAGATTTTTATTTTTGGACCAACAAATTTAACCAAAGCTTTTAGTCAGATACGGGAGGGCCCTATATATGTAAATGACTTTAAGGGGTCTTTGATACGTATATCTTCAAGTAAACACGGAATTATGGATAGTATAAAAGCTTTGTTTACTTTTTGCCTGCACAGCATTTCGCAAAAGATGGCCACTGATTTGTTTACACTTAATGAGCAAATGTTTAAAACCTTAACCCTTATCCTGAGCCGTATTGTGTAACACGCTAAAGCTAAATCTCTATCGCTTAAAATCTATTAAGTTGATTTAGCGCTTTTTGGCTACGAATTCTGAAACGTGCATTGCTAAATTTCGCAATGCCATACAAATTTAATTCGCCGCAATTTAAGCATTTAATGTCATCGCTAAAATTTTTATATTTTGTATTCTCTAAGGCATTTTAGCGATCGAGATTTAGCTTTAGCTTAGCGAGTTACAGAATAAGGTTACTGCACTCGAAAAATAAAAAACGAATATGGTATTATTAGGTCAATTTTGCCAATATATTTTTTTATTGACTTCTCCTGTACTAAAAAAAAATACAACGCATATAGTATTTGTGGGTCAATTTCGTCCCATATAGAAAGTACGCCATACATTTGTAAATTGGGTTTATTTTTTTTTAAATTCAATGCATTTAACCCTCTCCGTGTTTTTGTCGAATATATTCGACATTACATTGTACTCTGTTTCAAACGATATACAAATTAAATTTTTTTTAATATAGATTTTGGATTTGTTCCTTTGTTTTTGAGCGGAGATAGCCAAGACGAAAACTAAAATTTTTTTGATTATATTAACTTAAATATAAGTTTTAAGATTTTTAGCTCGACTTTAATTATTTTTGACCCGGAAAGGGTTAATGCAAGATTCGAAATGAGTATATACATACATGAATTTATTAAATTATGTACAACATTCTTTGAATATTTAGAATTGTTTGAATATTTTGTACTGACTTAAAGCGTTGGGTAATTTTGACCCATGCTTACAGATTTCGTAACATTTTTGGTACAGACATTACGAAAAAGCCTTGGATATTTTATATAAAAATACTATTCTATGAAAAAAAATTGTTATAAAATTTCAAAAAAATTCATTGACTTGTTTGGAAAATAATAAGCAATACAAACTGTTTGGGCAGTTTTGACCCAAGAATACACGATTAGGGTTAAACAAAGAAGGCCTGTACCTCAATTCTGTAACTTTTTTAATTTAACTACCGATATCGTTAATTAACGAGAAATCTCGGTTACTTTAACGAATTTGTTATTCTGTATTTTAAATAAACAAATATTTTTGTTTAGAAATATTGACGACAAATATCGGTAAAAATATAAGAACGTCAAAGTGAAAATTTTTTTAAATTAATAAAAAAATACAAAATAAATTTACTTTATTGCATTTATTTTAACAAAACATGAATGAAAACGCGTAAATATTGATTATATTTCTAAACAAATATGTTGGTTTTAAATCTTTCTATACATAGGGAAAAATTTCCAGGTGACTGAGCCACTCTACACAGAAAAAATTATTTTTCCAATTCAAACAAAAAATTTGTAGAATCAAAAAATTTTTTGTCTAAAATCGGTCCTACAAACAAATTCGCATATTCAAACAATTTATTTGCATTTTGTTTATTGAAAAAAACGCCGATTTTTTCAAACAAATAATTTTACAGAATCAAACAAAAAGTTTACTGAAATTCATATAAATTTCAAACAAATAATTTTGCTGAATCAAACAAAAAAGTTTTGGCACAAGCAATGACGCGCACACAAGCAAGCACTGTTGGTGAAGATGAAGCAGAGCAGAGCGGCCCACTATGGGATTTCTGCTGCAAAAAAGGCATTTTTTGACTAGTACTTTTAAAAAATCTAATGATGCTATTTTAAAGAGAAGAGTCTGGCAAACCAAAAACTGGATTTCTTTTAAGATATATGTATATATATTCTTAGAAAAGATCGGTTGAAATCAGGTTAATGTTGTGAAAGGGAAATATATGGTAATTTCGTTCAAATTCAGAGATTTATATATCGAAGATGTTTCGAGCGGAAAAATCTGTGTGTCGACTTTATTTAAGTCCAAAGCCTTGTTTTTAATTTAAAGGAAAATAAAAAGTTATTGCATACATAGTTTGGGAGATATAAGTGCATCAAAATTGTCCTTAATAATTCAGCATTGGCTGTTTTCGTTGGAGATAAAGTCAGTTAGCTCGGTTTACCTCCGTGCTCTCAGTATAACGAAATTAAAGGTAAAAGGCTCTTCTTTGTAAATAGTCAAAAAAATTCACCAACTTTTGTCAATCTTTTAAAAAAATCCAAATTTAGTAAAAAAAGTCACGAATATTGCACCCTAGTATTTTTAATAAAATGTTTTGCATACCTTTAGGCTTAACGGTTTAAAGAAATTTGAGTTATTAATTATAACAACAATTTCTTAATAAATTGTTGACAAATGTTTTTAAAAGTGAATAAGATGTGTTTTAATAAAATAAAATGTATAGAAGAAAACCGCTTAAATTGAAAACAAAATTTGCAACCAGTAAATAGTTAACGTAAATAAATAAATAATAATAAATATTGTAATAAAATTTAAAATATAATTCTAAAAATGATTTTATTTTCTGTGTCTGTGGACTAATTGATTGTGGTAGCAATGTCAATTTGTTAACAAATTTTATAAAACAGGAAAATTCGGTGCTTAATATTGATGAAATTGAAATAGTGAAAAAGGCAGTTCAAAAGAGGTTTTTGGTCATTTTTTAAATCGTTGGGAAGAAGCGCGACTTGGTTAGAAAGTAAATACATCTTTAAAAAAAAAAATTTATTAAAAATAATTCATTTTGAATATTATGAAATTTTTTTTTCATCGTTTGCTTGAGTCGTCCGATCCATATATTAGTAGCTTAAGACGTCAACCTCATAAGAATATTTTAGAATTGGATGATGTAGTTAAAGATATGATACTTGATGAATAAAATGCATTTCTTTAATTTAATATTACTAGTATTTTCAATGAGAATTATATTTATACGAAATTTTTTCATTCAGGTTACATAAAAGACGACGCATTTCAACCAAAATTTTTAGTTTTTTCTTTTATCAACTTATACGCGTGTGCCAAATTAATTCAAATTCTATTGACAATTGCGGCCTATACATTGAAAAGAAAATTACGTGGAATAATGGGGGACCATGGGAGGTACCCTAGGAGTCGTCGGATTTCAACCAAAATTTGTGGTTCTCTTTTTTAGATCAACTTATGGACATTTGCTAAATTTTATCAAATTCCGTTGTGAATTGCGGCCCAAACGTTGAGAAGAAAAAAAGCAAAAAAATTGGGGTCTAAGGGAGGTACCACTAGGAGTCGACGGATTTCAACCAAAATTTGTAGTGCTCTTTTTTAGATCAACTTATGGACATCTGCTAAATTTTATCAAATTCCGTTGCGAATTGCGGCCCATACGTTGAGAAGAAAAAAAAGCAAAAAAATGGGGATCCAAGGGAGGTACCACTAGGAGTCGTCGGATTTCAACCAACATTTGTGGTGCTCTTTTTTAGATCAACTTATGGACATCTGCTAAATTTGATCAAATTCCGCTGCGAATTGCGGCCCATACGTTGAGAAGAAAAAAAAGCAAAAAAATTGGGGTCCCAGGGAGGTACCACTAGGAGTCGACGGATTTCAACCAAAATTTGTAGTGCTCTTTTATAGATCAACTTATGGACATCTGCTAAATTTTATCAAATTCCGTTGCGAATTGCGACCTATACATTGAGGACAAAAATTCGTAGAAAAATGGCGTTCCAAGGGAGGTACCCCAAGGAGTCGACGGATTTTAAAAATTTTTTGTATTTTTCTTTTCTACTTAAATTTAAACATGCGTGCAAAATTTCATCGTTATAGGATTACTCCTTCTATTTTTTGCAGTTAGATGTATGAAGAAATACCACTGTGCGGCCGGCTGGCTTTGATACACATTTTTTTGTTGGAATAATTTTTGAACGAAGTCTTATTTATACTCACAGTGTTTTTCTTCATCACTCACTGTTGCTTTATCCTTTCCTTTGCTAATGAAGAAGAAATGTAACCAAAAACGGCGGCAGACCGACTCGATATGTTTTCCGCCATCATTCTATTTTTGTATTTGATGTATTTAAACAAACTATTTGAAAAAATTGAATACGGGATTTTGTTTTTTTTTTTACCAACTTTGAAACCAACCAAAAATTTATTTTGTTTCTTATAATGTGTTTTTTCTGTTGTTTAAAAAAAATGAAAAGTTTTTTTTACCTGTTATTGTTTTTGTTGTTTTTTTACTACAAACCTCGTCACGCTATTTTATCATTTTTCTTATTGCTGTACTTTTTTAAAGCGTCCAAAAATAGACTGCATGTGTTTTTTGCTGTAGTTCTTATATTTCACATAAAGAAGTGTTGCTTACAATCAATAAAAAAAATGCAAAAAGACGACAACATTAAAGAGCGTTAAATATTTCATACAAAATTATGAAAACTTCAAACCAATAGCGCGCTTATTAAATTTTGAAGAGTTGTCCACATTTTTGTTGGTTAAATAAAAATCAAACAAAAATATTGATTGAATCAGTAAAAAAATTTGTAGAAATCAAAAAAATTTTCAAACAAGCGTTTGTACCTACACTACTGTATGTGAAGAGGATATTATGTGTCAGAATCCATTTAACGAAGCCCGTCCTTCTATCAGGATGGCTGGTAGTCTGTCCAAGATAACCTTGTGCGCATATTACAGGTCGCAATTTTAAAAATAATTTTATAAAATTTGGCACATATGCGTTTATTGTCACAAGGTCGAAGCCTTTTTGTAATGGTGAGAAGCAGTTATTTAATTTTAATATCACACATGAAAACTTCTTTCCGGAATAGGGTTTTGTGCCTATTAATAGCCATTTTGTTTTATATACATTTGAGTTGAATAAGATCCAAAAATATTTTGTCGCAACCTACATAAATCACCAGAACAAATTTTTTTAGAATCGGTCCATATTTGACCCAGCTCCCACACGAATACACTAATAATGGTAGCAGATACTTAGATAATATTGGCACAAAAATGTCTTATGTGAATATTAACCTCACAACATACTCTTTTTGGCGAAAACATGATCGCCCATATACTGCAATGTAGAGTCGCACTTGATCGACTATACTTTCTTAATTTTTTTGTGTTAAAAATTGGCTACTTTACTCTATATTTTTAATCTGTTAACGGTACATTTGTTGTCGTTATTATTTAACAAGAACTTTTTTTGTGTCGTTAGCTACCGACATTTTTTGCCGATAAAAATTGTTAAAATTTCATTACAGAATAGCTCTTAACGACAATTTTCGTTAGCTAACGAATTTTGACTACTTAACGACAATTTTTTGTCGTTAAAAAGTTACAGAATTTCAGTACTGTACCTCAATTCTGTAACTTTTTGAATTTAACTACCGATATCGTTAATTAACGAGAAATCTCGGTTACTTTAACGATTTTGTTATTCTGTATTTTAAATAAACAAATATTTTTGTTTAGAAATATTGACGACAAATATCGGTAAAAATATAAGAACGTCAAAGTAAAAATTTTTTAAAATTAATAAAAAATACAAAATAAATTTGCTTTATTGCATTTATTTTAACAAAACTTGAATGAAAACGTGTAAATATTGATTATATTTCTAAACAAATATGTTGGTGTTAAATCTTTTTATACATAGGGAAATATTTCCAGGTGACTGAGCCACTGTAGCACAACATTCTGCTCTTACTTTTTATACCTACACTACTGTATGTGAAGAGGATATTATGTGTTTGTACGAATGTGTGTAACACATTTAAATAAAGGTTCTGGGCCTGCCTTTTAGTATATCGATTAACTCAGAATCAATGTCAGAATCCATTTAACGAAGCCCGTCCTTCTATCAGGATGGCTGGTTGTCTGTACAAGATAATCTTGTGCGCAAATTACAGGTCGCAATTTTAAAAATAATTTTATAAAATTTGGCACATATGCGTTTATTGTCACAAGGTCGAAGCCTTTTTATAAGGGTGAGAAGCATTTATTTAATTTTTAGCACCACATGAAAACTTCTTTCGGAATAGGGTTTTGTGCCTATTAATAGCCATCTTGTTTTATAGACATTTGAGTTAAATAAGATCCAAAAATAATTTGTCGTAACCTACATAAATCACCAGAACAAATTTTTTTAGAATCGGTCCATATTTGACCACACCTCCCATACGAATACATTAATAATGGTAGTAGATACTTAGATAATATTTGGCACAAAAATGTCTTATGTGAATATTAACCTCACAACATACTCTTTTTGGCGGAAACATGATCGCCCAAATACTGCAATGTAGAGTCGGACTTGATCGACTATACTTCCTTACTTTTTTTGTGTTAAAAATTGGCTACTTTCTCTATATTTTTAATCTGTTAACAGTACATTTATTGTCGTTATTATTTAACAAGAACTTTTTTTGTGTAGTTAGCTCCCGACATTTTTTGCCGATAAAAGTTGTTAAAATTTCATTACAGAATAGCTCTTAACGACAACTTTCGTTAGCTAACGAATTTTGACTACTTAACGACAATTTTTTGTCGTTAAAAAGTTACAGAATTTCAGTACTGTACCTCAATTCTGTAACTTTTTGAATTTAACTACCGATATCGTTAATTAACGAGAAATCTCGGTTACTTTAACGAATTTGTTATTCTGTACTTTAAATAAACAAATATTTTTGTTTAGAAATATTGACGACAAATATCGGTAAAAATATAAGAACGTCAAAGTGAAAATTTTTTAAAATTAATAAAAAATACAAAATAAATTTGCTTTATTGCATTTATTTTAACAAAACATGAATGAAAACGTGTAAATATTGATTATATTTCTAAACAAATATGTTGGTTTTAAATCATTTTATACATAGGGAATAATTTCCAGATGACTGAGCCACTCTAGCACAACATTCTGCTCTTACTTTTTATACCTGCACTACTGTATGTGAAGAGAGTATTATGTGTTTGTACGAATGTGTGTAATACATTTAAATAAAAGTTCTGGGCCTGCCTTTTAGTATATCGATTGACTCAGAATCAATGTCAGAATCCATTTAACGAAGCCCGTCCTTCTATCAGGATGGCTGGTTGTCTGTCCAAGATAACCTTGTGCGCAAATTACAGGTCGCAATTTTAAAAATATTTTTTTTAAAATTTGACACATATGCGTTTATTGTCACAAGGTCGAAGCCTTTTTATAATGGTGAGAAGCAGTTATAGCCCACATGAAAACTTCTTTCCGGAATAGGGTTTTGTGCCTATTAATAGCCATCTTGTTTTATAGATATTTGAGTTGAATAAGATCCAAAAATATTTTGTCGCAACCTACATAAATCACCAGAAAAAATTTTTTTTAGAATCGGTCCATATTTGACCACAGCTCCCATACGAATACACTAATAATGGTAGTAGATACTTAGAAAATATTTGGCACAAAAATGTCTTATGTGAACATTAATCTCACAACATACTCTTTTTGGCGGAAACATGATCGCCCAAATACTGCTATGTAGAGTCGGACTTGATCGACTATACTTTCTTACTTTTTTTATGTTAAAAATTGGCTACTTTCTCTATATTTTTAATCTGTTAACAGTGCATTTATTGTCGTTATTATTTAACAAGAACTTTTTTTGTGTCGTAAGCTACCGACATTTTTTGCCGATAAAAATTGTTTAAATTTCATTACAGAATAGTTCTTAACGACAACTTTCGTTAGCTAACGAATTTTGACTGCTTAACGACAATTTTTTGTCGTTAAAAAGTTACAGAATTTCAGTACAGATAACGTTAATGACCGATTTCACAAATTTATTTAAAAATCAATTTATGTTTAAAATTTGTATTTCATGTCAAATAAAAATTAAATTATATGAAAAACTATATTTAAATACGAATGATTTTATTGATTTGTTATTGAAAAATGTGAACCTAGAAATAGAAGTATAAAAAATTACCTCTGCCTTTAAGCATACCTTCCCTTTTAATAAGTAATTGTAGTTCGCATTCAACACCATTTGGAAGAAATAATTGTTAAATGCCAAATGTGTTTGTTTTTTCTTCTTATTTTTAGTGGCTGGGAATTTCTTCTTTTGTTCCCTAAGTGGAATGAATACAAATAAACAAACAATTTACCCCAGTATGTCCGCATTCCGAGTAATAAATAAACATTTTCAGCTAAATTTAAATTTGTTTGTTTTGAAAAAATAATGATTATGTTTTTGGATAAAATAATTAAAGCAAGCATTTTAAAATAAAAATAATTTATTTAAGAAAATTAGCAAAACAATGATATTTTATTTAAACTACTCAATATGAACTGTCAACTAACAAATTCCTTAATACATTATGTATATAACATTTATAAATTATTTTTGCAATATTTAAAAAAAAAAACTTTGATTCAATTCGTTCATAAACATTTCATAATATTTATGGCTGTAGAATGCGTAGACGTTTCTTTTTTTTTTTTTTTTGTCAAGGAGATGAAACCTTGACGCTTGTTCGGTTCCACACTTGAATGTTTTAAAATTTTAATTTGTTTTTTTTGTCTTTTTTTTTTGTTTCTAATTTTTCTTTTCGATCGTAGCAAAGTGTCGTATTGTATTTTTGAGATGATGAGGATGTTGGTGTTGTTGTAGCCGTTTTGTTTTTTTTTGCATTTTTTTCGTGCAATTGCTGTTGGCACTAGGCGGGCGGGCAGGTAGGCAGGATAGGACGGATGTTCGGGAAGCGAGAAAACGAACAAACAAAATATATATTTTGTGCAATTTTGCTACTTGGGAATATTTATGTAGTTTCTTTTTTGATATTTTGTTTAATTTTCATGAACATGTCTAAAAAAAAAATAAAAGAATAAAATAAAAAATACAAAAACTAAATAAATATTTGAGCAAAGAAAAAAAAAATAAAACGAAAAAAGAGAAACAATAAAACGTCAAGCAACAAGGTACAGTGGGGTTTGAAAAAAATCTCTAGCTAATAAATGACTTGAACAACTGTAATAAAATTTCTTATGCCTCGCAGAGGCATTCTTTCTTAATGCAATTCATTAAATCGTTTACACCTCTACTTTAAACAAGAGAAATTTTATAAATGTTCTATTTAGAAATTTGAAATTCACTCCCCACCTGTGCAAGGTAACACGCTAGAAGAAAATACAACCAACATTGTTTTACATTTAACCAACATTGCCACAGCTTAGGAAACCGTTCACAAACACATTTACAATATTTACGTTTTTTTCCATTACAAGACACTGCTGCTTAAAAAAGTGGATAGAAGTTGGCATCCTTTAAAATATCAAATGTATCCACTGGAGTTGTAACAACAGAAGAAGTTCTTGATAAATTTGCCGAAGGACTACTAGCTGTGGTTGAGGAACTAGTGGTAGTAGCATCTTTAACATTTTCCCTTAATTCCTCTACAGATAAACTAACATCCGTATCTATGGAGGCTGGAGTAACACATACGCTATTTTGAGGACTTAGAGTAGAAAGTATATTGGCACAAGAAGATTCTGGAGTAATTACTGCTGAAACGGCTGGTATATCATTTAATGGTACCATACTGTATTGTAATTCATCTTTTGTTTCAATTGGGCTTTCGGCTACATTGGCCATAGTTTCCTTGACTTTCTTGCGTTTCTTCAGTTTTTTGGGTCTAGAAGTTTTCTTAGACAAATCTGAAAACTCTTCCATAATATCGGCTATGGGTTCATTGCCGTTTACACTGCTGCGTGGAGAAAATAAGCCCGAATTATCCTCATTTGTAAGGCTGCTCTTTGAGCTGCGCCTAGAGCGTGACTTGCGTTTTGTAGAATCTGGTTCCTTTTGTATGCTACTACTACGTCGACTGTATACCTGGTTATCATAGGCCTCTTCATCTTCTCTATTCATAGTTTCTTCCAAACTGTCTTTGGATTCTTTATGGAGCTTCTTTTTGGTTTTCTTTTTCTTAGGCTTTTCGACATTTTGCAATATTTCCTCTTTAACTTCTTCTTTGTCAGAAAACTCATTTAATAACTCTTCATCATCTTCACAAGAGTCTTTTACCAAACTCATATTTCTCTCAGGACTGCGACTAAATAAAGTTACACTTTCACCTCCTAAACTAAATTTGCGTACATCTATCATTTGACTTTCTAAATTCACGTTACCATTTAACTCTTCCCACTGTTTTTCAGAGACATAATTTTCATTATTCTCCTCTTCGAACTTTATATCGGCAAAAGCGATATCCTGATCTTCTTTAATATTTTCATCGTCCAGTTTAAAGTTCTTACGCCAATTGTATTCACGTTTAGGTTTGTAATTTAAATCAACCTGCAAATCATCCTCTAAACACTTCGTTTGCAATACTGGATTATAACCATAGCGAGAACGTAATCTGGCAGATTGTCTTGCTGAGCCATTAGCATCACCCAAGTAACGCATCTCAGAATCTTTACGTTCATTATCCAGAAATTGTGTATTAAATTCTATATTCTTGGGTTTCTTTTTACTTTTAGTTTTAGACCACAATAAATACTGTTCATCTACTTCACTACCCACAGACATTTGCATAAGGATACTGTCATATTCTCGTAAAATACCCGACTGTTTACGATTTTTAACGGCTTCATCATAAATTTGGTCGATGGCGAAAGAATCAGAGTCATAAGGGGAATTATTAAAGCCACCCACAGCTCCTTCATCCTCTTCGCTAGTAACCAAATCATAAGCACGATTTTCACTGAGCAGAACATCATCTACATCAACCACACGATTCCAATCACTAGCCTCCCGACCGGCAAAACGATCCATTTCACGTTCAGCCTCTTCACACTCGGATGTTTCATGATGGGACTCTTCAGCCGGACCACGATCATTGAAATCGGAAATATCCTCATCGATTTCATCATCTACCTCGACCACTGTTTGCCTATCATCATCGCTGGGATTAGAGTAATCGTCATCATCGTCAGCAGCAGCCACATTTTCCTGTTCTTGCTGATGATCATTTGTACTTTGAGCTTCAACTACAGCAGGATGAGACTGCGACTCTTTTTCTGCGGAGCTCTCTTTTTTCTTTTGTTCTTCCCTGTTTTCCAAATACTCCTCAACATTTTCAGAATAGAAATCTTCTCTCAGCCAAGTTCTAGAACCACTTCTAGTTCTCACCTCAACCTGTTGTATAAAAATATAGTCATCTCCTGGATATTCTTCGGTTGGTTCTTCTTGAGCTAAAGAAAATCTACGAAAATGATGATATTCCTCTGGTTCCAGCTCTGTATCATCTTTTAGTTGTACTAATATTTCTGGCACTTTGATTAAAGCCGAGTCAGAGGCTCTACGATCAGTATCAAAAAAATCAGTGTTTAAATGGCGGGAAAAATCTTGAAAGTTTTTAGAGTTATAAGAGACTTTATCGAGCATTTTGTCTTTTAATAATTTTTTTGCTACCAGTGACTCAATATTGGCCAACTCTTCTATTTGGGCTTCACACAAAGGTGAACGGCTAGTACTGGTAGATCTTCTAAATTCAGCATTTTTGCGTCTAAGCTCTTCTAGTTCATCAGTTTCTACGGTAGCTTGAAATGTGCTACTAAGCAGTTCTTCTTTGATAAGTTTTGTATCCTCGGTTTCATCGGTTAGTGAGAGCTCTATTTCGCATGAGCTAACACGTTCTGTTTTGGGTATGGCACCGGTACTTTTCGTCTCTTTGCTGTCACTATTACTAGTTGTTAATTCTTGCAATACTTTTTCTTGTAGCTTGCGTTTTCCTTCAGCTTGTAGTTGGGCAGCTGCACTGTCTATAAGAGAAAATGAGGGCGAAGGACTGCGTGAACGTAGAAAATGTGCAGCCTCTTTTCTTAAAGGTTCAAATTCACTGCCCAGATCCATAGACTCTCCTACATAGGTGGACCGTTTAAAACCTTTTTTTAGCCTTTCCTTTTTTATACGCTCTACATCACGCATTTCTTCGGAAATAGTGCGATCATAGTCGGGAGTTGTAGGAGATATCCTTAACACTTTTGCCCTTTCAGTTATCGGTAGGTTTGATAAGTAATCTTTACTTTGTTGTTCCCCTAACTCATCTTTATCTAAAACTAAAGGAGACAAAGTTCTTAACTCCATTTCCTCTGAAGCATTTCTTAATCTTTCCAAAGCTTCTTCATCTAATTGTCTTTGGCGTTCAGCCAAATGTAAAGATTCCTTTTCTTCGCTGGTTATTGAAAGAGTTTTATTCTGTGACCCCTCCAAATTAAGCATGACATGAAATTCATTATAATCATCAGGCTGCGGAGATAAAGATCTAGATGGTGTATTAAAATGAAGTGCTACAGTTGCTCCAGGTGATAGAGAATGTGAACGTGAAGGCGACATAGATCTGGAGTGTCTGAAACGCTGCTCTGTATCTTCAGTTTTTTCAAATTCATAAACATATTCCACTGTCAAAGCAGATGATTCCTGAGTTTGAGGAAAGCGCATAGGACTCTTGGAGCTTGATCTACTTCTGGCCTCCCGTAAAGACTGAACCAATAAGTCTATACTTTTTTTTGAACAATCATTTACATCTTCTACGTTTGGCGATGTTCTTGGTTTATTTGTAGATTCTGAAACTTCAATTGATATGGTGGGAGCTGTTAAAGTATCAGTGTATTGAGTATTTTCCATATATTCACTATGGTGAAAACCATAAAAAGTGGAAGATTCTGAAGTTTCATTTAAATGGTCGACTTCTTTAAAGCGCATTGGACTTTTTGACCTGGTTTTACTACGAGCTTCTCGTAAAGACTGCACTAATAAATCCATTTTTTCTCTAGAACAATCATCTTCTTCAGAAGGAGATTGGGGTTCTTTCTTTTGGGAGGAAATATCATTCGCCTCTTCGGAACCTTCTACTACATAAACGTGTTCTACCACTATTGTTGGGGATTCAGGAGTATGAGAACGTTCTTCCAATTGTTTGATGAGCTCATCATTACGTTCTATTAGCTTACTGCGCCTCTTTTCCAAACCCCTACTTAAATTTTCGGGTGTAGGCAAACGCATAGGACTTTTGGATCTAGATCGTCTGTGGTCGATTTGCAATTGGTCTGAAGCTTTTCTTTCTTCTTTTTGGGATTTTTTTTCCTCCTCCGGGGGAGTTAATTCGGGTAATAATTTTGTTTCGATTAATTTCTCTAAAATATCTTCATTGTGTTTGATCATTTTAAAGCGACGATTTTCAACACTACGCTGTAAATTATCTGGTGTAGGCAAAGGAGATTTCGAACGCGAACGTGATCTGTTAGACTGCTGCATTCTTAAGCTGCTTACCAAGTCATTCATAGTGGTATCTTTAGGTTCATTATCATCTAAAATGGGAAAAACATCTGCTGGAACGTCGTTTATAATATTAACCAAAGGTACTAAACTCGCTTGATAAGCTGCAGACTGTGCTGGATCATCTGCAACATTTTTTAGATGATATTTTACAAAATCATTTGACTCTAAGGACGCTTGATTTTCCTGTTCTTCTTCCATGGCTTCTGTCGCTTCATTACCATGTAAAGAGTCTATAAATTTAATAATATTCTCCTTCTTAAATTCATTAGTCTGTAAATCTTCAGTATCATCGTAAATTTCAACAGTTTTCTTTTCATTTACTTCCTCATTTGAAATGTCGATTTGAAATAAAACGTCTTTGGGTAGTGGAGTATTTGGCGCTGTATTTGCTGGCGAAACATTCCTGGAAGCAGGATTAGAGCGTGATGGATTTATTGCAGCTGTAAAGTCATAGAAATCACTTAAACCCTCCATCATTAAGCCATGTGCATCACGCCATGGTGCGAAATCTAAAGGAGTTTGTACATTTATTGTGGGTGTATTTTGTGCGGTGCTGTATCCACTTTTATCTGAAGTATTGCTTGTCTCTTTCCAGCGTTCTTCGTATTGATCCATTTCTTCTATGCGTGGACTACGTCGTAAGCGTGGCGAAGCAGAGGAACGTGCAGGTGAAGCTTCTTTTTCCGCTTTCGGGAAAGTTTGAAGCTAAGCGTTTACAAAAGCGGGGACAGGCATAAATAATAAAGCGTTAAAAAATTAAGGTAAAGAGGCATTAAAACTTTGGGTTATACATACTAAGAGCTGAAGTGAATAGATGAGAAGGTTTGAAGAGAAGTTATGGCCATGTTAAGAGCGAATTGAATTAAGTGAAATTTTAATTATTGGGATAAACAGTATCCAGGGAGAATTTTAAAGGCTTCTGGTATTTAAATCAAAGCATTAAAGTTCCAAAATCAAAGAAGATTCTTTTGCCAGTTGAGTTGTGAAGCTTTTGAGATCATTTGAATGCAGAAAAGCTTCCTTCAAAAGTCAAAGAATGATATTTATAAAATAAGAAGAGTAGAAATGTTAAAATTGGTGAGTTTATCAAATCTTATTGTAAATTAATCGTCCTCAAACCAGAAGCTCTTTTAAAACCCCTCTTTATAAATCAGTTAGTAGTTACTAAGAAAGATTACAAAAACTTACATTTGTATTGTCACTTCGAGCTGATTCTTCTTTGGCCGCAGCTTGGTCATCTGATTTTTCCTTCTGTTCAAAAAACACAACAACTAAATAATCTTTTCGTTCACTGAGTTTATACATATATTTACTTACCGTTGCATCCCTTTGTGCTGAATGCTTCTTTAATGCCGTCAGAGCCTCTTCATTCTGTATTTGAGTAGCTTTCTCAAACGATGAAGCGCTTGGCATGTTAGTAGCTGTATCGTAGGCCGCATCCTCACTCGATGTGGGTTTTTCAAATTCCGCTTCCTCATCTATGGATAAGTTTTTCTCCCTTTTCCAAAATTCTGTATGTTTGTAATGTTCGGGTTTAACTTCACCCCAAGGATCGCTGGTCTCTTCACCCAAACGTTCCAAAGAACTGCGTAAACTATCATCACCATGTTTCATATCTTTGGCGGGGCTTCTCTTATGACGTCTATGATGACCTTTGACTTTCAAAGTTGGTTCAGAGGTGTAACGTAAGGGTGTAAATTCCGAATCGGCGGTATCTTTCATTTCTTCCTCCTCCAACGAGGTGAACATCTTCAATTCCTCATCACGCGAATGCCGTGATTCACGTGATGAATTTGAACTGTTACTGGAGCGTCGCTTTTTAAAAGCTCTGCGACGTCCTGAGCCATCTTCGCGCACAAGTGGTCGTTGCTTAATGCCATCCAGAGAACGCAGGTAATCATCCGAATATTGCAAGTTGATTAACGGGGTGTCCTCACCATCGGGTTCCTGGCGCTCTTGTTGGAGGTATTGTGAATCAGTTCCGGTCGTTATTTCTTCGGAAGGTTGGGTGCTAAATGAAGATTGTTGACTTGAGGCTGGATCTATGGAAGAAGCATCATCTGATACTCCTGGAAACATAAGAGGTTTCGAGCTTATATAGTAAGGATCAGTCAAATCCTGAGCCAATTGTGTTTTTACTGTATTATGCGGAGAACCTCTATCCATTAAAGGAGACAATGTTCTCTTTATACAAGGCTCTTCTATTACGGGAGTTTGAGGAGCACTGTCGAGATTAACATTAAATTCTCTTTTCTCCACAGCATCTAACATTTTGGCCTGTAATGCGGCCATTTCATTCTCCGCTTCCATAAATAGTATTGCATTTTCTTCAACACGCTTCTGTTTGGCTTCCTGATCTCGTTCTCTTTGTAAAAGTCGGATACTTTGTTCTTCCTCCGATTCCTCACCCAACTGCTCACGGGCTTGTAGTATTTTTCTTAAAAGGTCGGCTTCTCTTTGTTCATTACCTTGTTCTCCTGTTAGGTCACGGCTTTTAATCGACTCTATAAGTTGCTGTTCTTTTTCGGTGAGATCGGTTTCTTTTTCAGCTGCCCTAAGCTGTTCTTCCAAACGATGTTCAATTGCGAATAGGTTTTTGGCTTCTTCTTCGGCCTGTTTTTCTTCCTGGGCTTTTTCAAGAGCTAACAGACGTTGGGCATTTTCTTCAGCTTCGGCTAATTCTTGTTGGTAACGGGCTTCTTCTTCCTGTTGCTGTTCTCGTAGGCGTTGCTCGTGTTCTTTTTGCTTTTCCGCTTCGAGAAGTTTGCGTTCGTTTTCTTCGGCTTCTAAACGTGCTCTTTCCCGTTCTTCTTCTAGTTTACGTTGTTCAGCTGCTCTTTGTTTTTCAGCTTCTTGTAATTTTCTTGCGTTTTTCTCAGCTTCTTCTAGTTGCCTCTGTTCTTCTTCTTCTTTAAACTGTTTTTCTGCACGTTGACGTTCTTGTTCTTTAGCTTTTTGTCCGTTTTCCATTTTACTACGTTCTTCCTCTTCTCTTTTACGTTGTTCCAACTCTCTTTGCTTTTCTGCCTCAGCCGTTTTACGTGCCTGCTCTTCTTCTTTACGTGCCTGCTCTTCTTTACGTTGGCGTTCTTGTTCTTTAGCTTTTTGTTCGTTTTCCATTTTTATGCGTTCTTCCTCTTCTCTTTTACGTTGTTCCAACTCCCTTTGCTTTTCTGCCTCAATCAGTTTAAGGGCCTGTTCTTCGGCTTCCTTCTTAGCACGCTCCTCTTTTTCACGTTGCTTTTGCTCTTCTAATAACTTTTTAGCTTTCGCCTCCTCCTCCTGCTTAAGATGCCGCTGATATTTTGCCTCAGCTTCAGCCAATTCCTTGCGCAATTTTTCGGCAATTTTCATTTGTTTGGCTAATTCCTTTTCCAATTCCTGGCGTTTTAAATCTGATAACTCCTTGTTCTTTAGTTGTTCCTTTAACTGATCTATTAAAGATTGTTGGGCCTCTAGACGAAAGCCGTCTTTGTAAGGAACACCATCTTTCATTACTTGAGTGCCAGCCAAAGCTTCTTTATTCTTGGCATTGGCCAGCTGTTGGCGCATACTATTTTGCAGTTGTGACAAATTTTCGCCGTCATTGTCGTTGTTTACGTTGGCGTCATGATTGAATGAGTAGTGATAGAGATGACGTACAACATATAAGAATTCAATGCCACTTATATAGCCAATGACCAGTGTAAACACTAAATCACCAAATTCTGAAAATAATTCACCCATTTTTCAAAAAAATTTTTTTTTTTTTTGCTTTTGTGCAAAGAAATTGTTCTTGTTTTCGTTTTCGTTTTTTGCAATAAAAATTTTTTGTGTGTTCTTTTATTTTTATTTGGTTTTTTTTTAAATTGTTCAACTACGAAAACATTTGATTTAAAATCGTTTTTTTACGCGTAATGAGAAAAATAAAACATTTTCTGATTTTAAAAATTTCACTTGCGTAATATTGTTTTGAAGGTTTTTAATTGAATTTGAAGAAATTTTGTAAAACTTAAGAAAATTTTTCTTTTATTTGTAACGGCTGAACGTTTAAACGTACACTGTATTTCAAAAAAAACATTTAATATTTCTTTTTGTTTTAATATTATATAAAATTCACCACGATTGTGTAATTCACCTGAGAATAAAACTTTTATTTATTAATTTAATAACGGGCGGTTTTCTTGATGCAATAATTATTTTTCTTTTTAATTTTTGTTTTTGTAATTTTTAAATTTATGTTTAAAAAAATCTGGAGAAATTAAAAACTTATGTGGCGAATTTGTATGTGTTTTTCAACAGATCTGCTCAATCACTAAATAAATTTGATGGCTGGCTGGCTGGCTTTTTGGCTGATAGGCAATTACCGACGACCACTTTGCGTTTAATTTTAAACAAAATGAAAATTTTCCTTATAAAATATTCAGTTCGAAGATGTTTCGTGTTAATCGATCGATTTGCTACTAATCAAATCGTTGGTAAATCGTTGATAGATCGTTAATATTTTTAATTAGAAATTTAGAACACTGTCGCAATAAAAGAAATTTAAAAATAAAATTAAAAACAATTGAAGTAAATAAAACAATTATGCGGCATCATTTTAATGAATCACGTACGTTAATGCTGTTACCGGTCGAATAAAATGTTTAATTAATTTTTAAATTCTTTAAAAAAAAAACAATTCAAAGAAAATTATTGAGTATTGAGTGATAGACATTTGTCGTATAAAAACAAAATGAAAAGTATTTTCAAACAATTTTGTTAAAAAAAAAAATTAAGGAAAATCAACAATGCGCACACCGTTCAATATTATTTTCAAGGTATAAACACCGTGTTTTCTCGCTAACAAATGCCAAAAATAAAATTAAATAAACATATTTTGGCTGCACCTTCTTCTTTTTTCTTTTAATTTTCTTTCCTTTTTTTTTTTTTTGATTATTTTGTGACTTTGTTAAGTTTTATTTGTTTTCGACTATAAAACTCATCATCATAAAATTAATAATAAAGGGGAACATATTTTTGCACATTTCTAGCATCTTATTCATATAAATTTTATAAAACGATGACTGAATATCCTCCTCCGTTTAAGCAAACAACAAGAGATGGAAATATTTAAAAATGTTTGGTCCAAAAACGTCATTGTTTGATGTCTTAAAATAAAACATTTGTTTATAATAAACAAATAAACAAATGTTTGTTAGGGGTAAAAATAAATTTCTTCTCTATTTATCCCAAGACTGGGTTTTAATAATACGCCTTATAACAGTTCTCGCTCTCGTAAACGTCTATGTAATTTTTTGTGGTAGATTAAAGTAACACACAACATGTGTTCTTTAATCTATTGAACTTATGGTGTTTTCTTTTCTACAAAAAAGTGTGACATTTTATTTAAAAAAATGCAATTTTGTGTCTGTTTCATAAAAATTTTCCTTCCAAAAAAGGGTGAGTTTTTTTTAGAATAAAACAACCCAGCCTTTACGGGAGCAAAATTTTTAAGAAACAGACTTCAAATTGCATTTTTTTTTAAATAAAATGTCACATTTTTTGTAGAAAAGAAAACACCATTAGTTTCGAGATCGAGAACCGTAATAAGGCTGAATAAGGTTTGCTTTTTAAACTCGTAATTAAAATCAGTGTTCGCAAACCCAGAAACGATATCTACTTTTTTTAGTGTTTGTGGATTGGTACACAAACCTTAATACCGTTCATAAATATTTTCAACGAAAGTAACAAACATAATCACCCTTATCATGAATAAAATTTTACATATAAATTTCCGAATGTGTGAAGAGTTGGTATCATGAATAAAATGTGTTGTGAAAATTTCCGAATGTTTACATTTTTAAACTCCGAAAAAATTTCTTTCGAATTTGCTTGTTTTCAAAAGAATTCACACGATTGTGAATAGTTCACATGTAAAATATTTTACCAATTTATGAAGAAAATAATTCACAAAGATTTGTCTGTCGGAAAAGGAAAAAAATGTAAGTTTATATTTAAAATTTAAAAAAAAAACAAGTTAGAGTGCTATATTCGGCTGGGCCGGATCTTTAATACCCTCCAGCGATGCTAAACTCCTTTCCGAAAGTAGGGTTTATATGAGGTATATGGTAAATTATGGGCCGAATATTTTCTAGTTCTACAAAACTGTCACGTACCGAATTCTATTATGATAGCGTTATTTAAAACAGTTTTAAGGCGTACGGAATTACAAACTTAGTATACCCTCATTCACCACTGAAGTTGGTGGAGGGTATAACAACGTTTCAAATGCACAAATTTCATTTATTTCATTTACATACATATGTAGGAATAAAACGGTGAATAAGGAGCAAACAAATAATTTTTAATAATTTCTTATAACCGATTTCGCGATTTCAAATTAATTTTAGAATTTTTCGCAAATTTTTGCCATGTTTGCGATAAGAGCTATTTTTACTGTAAGCTTTCTGATTCTTTATAGCTTTACCGTTTATTAATAAATATACTTGCTATCATGCCGCGCTTAGTAAATTTTTGCGAATTTCCGTTAATTTAGCAATTTTTACCAAAATTTTGCCATTCCTTATAGTTTTAGGGACTTTGAATAAATTTTATGGCTTGTTTGAAATATTAAAAATTTTCGCGAATTTTCGCTATTTTAGAATTTTTTTTTTGTTATTTTCCGACATTTTGTTTCTTTTGCCGATTTAGCGATTTCAAATAAATTTTAGAGTTTGTTTCCAAGTTTGCAATTTTTCGCGAATTTTATACTATGTTCACACTTAAGTTCTTAAACGCGTTTAAGCAGCTCGAAGGTGATTAAGCTCTAATCACTTCAAAATCGAGATGATTAATCACTTCAAATCGACATGATTACAACTAAATCACTTCATAAACCACATAGAATCCACTGAACATATGTACCTAATAATGTAGAATCGCCAACATGTCGTGTACAACCGGCAAAGATTTCTGCTTAATGTTTTTATTTTTTTCCTTAAATAATTCATAAATTTTCACAATTTCATCATTAAAATGATTAAAATAATCTTCTGATAACTTTATTATAAAGTGTTTTTATCCATTTTTAATACTTTAAAGAAATATATAAATTTGTTTGATTTTTTTTTTGTGTGTTTGTTGTGTGTTTTTTTCTTAATCATCTGTCATCTTAATCATCTCAAATGTAATGTGAAGGGCTTTGATTAGCTAAATCAACATTTTGCTTAAACGCGTTTAAAAACCCAAGTGTGAACTTAGCATTAGCCATGTTGGCGATAGAAGCGATTTTTTCCTATAAGTTTTATGATTCTTTACAGCAGTCATAACCACTCTATAGACTCGCGAGCAGTCAATAATTGTATTTTTCACACAGACACGGTCGGCAATTCACATGTATACAACAACTTTGTTCGGGCCACTCCATAGTCTCGCGAGGCAGTCAATAATCGTATTTTTTACACAGACACGGTCGCCAATTCATATGTATACAACAACTTTGTTTGTTGCTTGGTTATCACTGCTTTACAGCTTTAACGATTTTTAATAAATATTAGACTTTGCTATCATGCCAATGTTAGCAAATTTTTGCGAATTTCCGCTAATTTTGCAATCTTTACCGAATTTCTGCAATTCCTTATAGTTTCAGGGCCTTTTAATTCATTTTATGGCTTGTTTGAAATATTAAAATTTTTTGCGAATTTTCGCTATTTTTGCAAACTTTTTCCGAATTTCAGCAATTTTCTTGTAGTTTTGTTGCTCTTTGAGGTAATCGTCTTAAATTACAAATCAATAGTAATCGATTATTGTCAATAACGATTCAAAAAATAGGACAGCATGTTGTTCGCGAAAATCTTCTTCCTGTCACAAAGCTTTACATTTTCAAATTTTCCCGAAAAAATTTAGTTCCATAAATTCTTAAATTCTTAAATACATTAATTGTTTCTTGTTTACAAATCCGAATATAATGACACAGGCTTTTAAAATCAGGTATGTTATTTTATTCACATGGAATTTATGATACGAAATTAAAATCCATGTGAATAAAAAATTTTATTCGGAAATTTTCACATGTGGAATTCATGTTTTTCTTTAAAAAAAAGTACAGTTGAAGTGGTTCTAAACTCGTACCCCCATATTCATAAACGATAACTAAATTTACTAAACGTTTAGAATATTTGTTTTGTAAATAAACATATTAATTAATGTTTTGCTTCTACTTGCTAAAATGCCTTTTTTCAATCATTTTCGTAGACCATTAAAATTTTTTATTTTTTTCGCTTTTAAACCTTCTTCGTTGTCAGCACGTAGCAGCTTTTTTGTATAGTTTATTCTTTATCATTTTCTGCTGTATAAGAGCTCTCTAATTGAAGCGCTCGACTATGCGCTTTTTTCTGTAGTGCTTCAAAAAACCCAAATTTTTTTTAATGGGTATTACTCAAAATTGTAAAAATTTAATATTTTGAATATATTTTTCTTTCAATAAATGATATTTTTAATTTTAATTAAAAAAATTATCAAAAAACTTTGCCGTTTTAAACAATATGTTGATTGATTTTGACAATTTCCAAAAACAATTTCACACGTTAAAATTATTTTATTTTAAACGAAATAATTTTTTGTTATTTGATTGTTATTTTAATTCAAAATTTATTTCAAAACAACTTAAATGTTAATTAAATCAAAATTAATTAAGTTTTAATACTTTTACAATAATTTGTTTAATTGGTAAAAAACTACTAATAATTTTTTCTGTGTGTGAATTTCTTACATGGAAGCAGGTTGTAACAGGGCTGCCAGGTAATGTGTTTCCTTGTCCCCAAAAAATTAAAAAAAATCCCCAAAAACCCCTAAATTAAAAAACATAACCTGAAAAAGTAAATATTTTTTATTGATTGTTTTTACTGACCAAATTTAAAATTTTTTTTAAAAATAGTAAGAAAAATTTTTTTTTATTTAAAAATCCCAACTTAAAAATTTTTAGTAAAAAAAAATATTTTATTTTGTTTATAGAGACTGGTTTTCTCATGTTTTTTTAATTCCTTTTTATGCGATTCCAGTGAGGAATAACAAGCAGAACAATATGCTGTTTATGAAGACGAATGAGTCTATTTATAAGAACTAGGATCGCCCGGTGGCCGAAATTCGACCACTTCACATTTACTTTTAAGAGAACGGCTAAATTCACTATTCACCTATCTTTGTACGTGTGTCTATAGGAGAAATTAAAATGCTTTTTAAACACTTTTATTCCAAAAATTTAGAAAAAAATATATTGTGCATATCCCCGTAATTTATTTATAAGATTTTCATTCATTCAATGTTATCAAAGTAAAAAATAGAAACACAGATCTTCGTTAAAAGTCAAGTAAAAGTTTCCGACTTTTATTTTTCTAAACGACGTTTTTGCTGACTTCATTTTTTTAAATGTCTAAGGTAACCCTGTCCTAATACGTTTATACATGTGTGTTTGCAAGTGCAAAATGAAAACAAAAATATTTTGGGAGAACAACATAGAGCACACCAGTGTTGCAAAATTGAAATTTTGAAATGGTACTGAACTTCAAAAAAGAGTATTTTTCCCACCAAATGGTACTTTTTGTTAAAAAGCAATAATTTATGAAAATAAAAGGAGCAAAAAACATTTTATTGGAATTCATTTATCTAAGTATTTAATAGCAAACAGTATTTATTTATATTTGACACACACAGAAGAGGTTAAAACATTCCTAGAAGAAAAAGGCTTCAAGGTAAAACATGTAGTAAATATTAAAAATAGAGAAAAAATTCCCCAACCACTTTTTCGAGTGGAGTTTGAACCCGGCGACGTAAAACTTAAAAAAAACGAAACACATCCTATTTACAATTTAAAATATATTCTCTACAGAAGAATAACTATAGAAGAGCCGCACAAAAAAAATGGACCTGTTCAGTGCTTAAACTGCCAAGAATTTGGCCATACCAAGGCATACTGCTACTTACCCCCTGTCTGCGTAGTATGTGGTGAACTACACGGTACAGTTTCTTGCGATAAGTCTAAAACCGACCCCAACGTAAAAAAATGTAGCAACTGTGGCGGTAATCACACTGCCAATTATAGAGGATGCCCAGTATATAATATTGTCAAGCAGACGGTTGGACCGAAAACAAATACCCCTCAAATGCAGGTTGCAAATCAGGTAAACACAAATGCAATTCAAGCCCCCCAGCCTAGTAATAACAGAACCTCTTACGCTAACGTCCTAAAATCAAACCATCAGCCAATGCAAGGTGCCTCGCCAAGTAATGATGAAACTCCGGTTTCTAATTTAAGTCGTTTAGAAAAAACCATGGAAACATTAGTGCAAACAGTAAATAATTTTACGAACACAATGGGTAATATGATGCAGGAAATGCTTAGAATGCAATCGATGTTATTGCAAGCTGTACTTAACAAACCATGAACTGTTTAAAAATTTGTTTTTGGAACGCAAACGGCATCCGCCAACATAAAAATGAATTAGAATACTTTCTTAAAAATAAACAAATTGATGTCATGATGATTTCTGAAACTCATTTGACCTCAAGAAATACGTTTAAAATCAATGGTTATATACTATATGATACCAAGGACCCTCGAGATAGAGCTTGTGGAGGTTCTGCCATCTTAATAAAAACTCGAGTCAAACACTACATTATGTGTGATCACCGTGAAGACTATCTGCAAGCAACGACTATTTGTGTTGAGGAGCTAAATCGAAACATAGTAATTTCTTCTTTATACTCTCCACCTAGATTTTCCATATCAGAAGGCCAATATTATAAATATTATAAATCATTAGGACCCTGTTTTCTGGCCGCTGGCGATTATAACGCTAAACATACCTTCTGGGGGTCACGACTTATAACACCAAAAGGTCGTGTTTTGTTTAACACAATCTCTAAAATGGGTTTAAATGTGGTCGCGAGCGGGCAACCAACATATTGGCCTACTGATCAGCAAAAAATTCCAGATGTTATCGACTTTGGCGTGGTTAAAAACATCCCCACAGAAACGATTCATGTTGAAGCTTCCCTAGAATTATCATCCGACCACACACCTACAATTGTTACTATATCGAACCCAAATAGAATTGTATTTCCGTCAGGTTACTTAGCGACGCCAGCCACACAAATAAATTGGTTAAAATATAAAAAATTTCTCAGTGCCCATTGCACAGAAAATATTCCGCTTAGTACACCGGAGAATGTGGATCTCTCTCTTGTTAACTTTGACAGTTATCTTAAACTAGCTGTTCAACACTCCAGCGTTACCCTCAAAAAAATTAAAAATAATAAAATATGTTCTTCAGATGTCGAGCGGCTCTTGACTGAAAAAAGGAGAGTTCGAAGAGAGTGGCAACTTTACAGATCCCCGCAACTTAAGATTTTATTAAAAGAATGCACAAAAAGGCTAAGAAAGTTGCTACAGAATCAGAAAACGGCTTCTCTAGAAAAATATCTTAAGGAACTTGATGCAACTCCACAATCTGACTACTCATTATGGCGTGCAGCTAGAAATCTAAAAAGGCCAGTTATATCTAAGCCACCATTAAGAAACTTGAATGGTAGTTGGGCAAGAAATGATAATGAAAAAGGAAACCTGTTTGTAAATCATTTGAAAAACGTATTTACACCAAATATATCTCACAATATTGCGGTCGAGTTACCACCTGTTGATGCTAGAGCAGCTATTCCCCTCAGATTTGAGATAAGAGAAATCGAAAAGGCTATTTGTGACTTAAACACTAACAGCCGTATTCATAAAAAAATCATAATTCAGGTTTTAGATGAATTTTAGTTAAAAAACATTTTAAGCCTAAAAAAGCTTTTTTTTAAATTCGTATTCATAATCAGCATTTTAACTAATAAACGTTTTACCGTCTTTTTTAATTTGATGGTGGCAACGCTATCTCTTTTATTTGTCACATGAATCATAATGATGTAAAACAGTGGTTATTAATTCATACTCGTATTCGTATCTAAAATTTTTTTTTGTCGTGTGTGAGAAAAAAATTGTTTTTTATATATGAATAGTTGTCTCTTATATTTAAAAAAATAAAGAGTTCAAACAAAACAAAACAAAGTGCAATTTAGATGATGATTTTATTGCTGATATCAAAAAGTATTCAAATAACGAGTTTTATTTTATTTGTTTTGATCGTTTACACATCACTAGTTCATAATGTACAATTAATAATTTTTTGAGCTTTAATTTGTGAAATTGAAAAATATATTAATAATATACATTTTTCATACATACATATTTTTGAATTTCATTTTATTTTTAATGTTTAAATACATAATAATATATTGTCTTAAAATTTCTCGCAAAACTGTTCAAAATGACCATAAACACACAGCAAAAAGCAAAAATGTCATTTTAAAATAGGTTTAAACAAGGGTCGAACCAATTTTAAAATTCGCTTATTTACACAAGGTTTAAAATAGGGTTTTTAAGGTAATATTCGTTTATGAATACAATTTTAACGATTTATGCTTAAAACAGATTTGAAATGGAGTTTAAAATGTTTATGAATACGGCTGTATGAAGGCACCTGGTATTGATAAAATCAGTAATAAAATGCTTTTGGAGCTACCTCGCATAGCAAAGAAAATTATTCTTTTTATTTTTAATGCTATTTTACGCCTTGAATACTATCCTGAAAAATGGAAGGTTTCCTTAGTTACCATGATACCAAAGCCAGGTAAAGATCATACAAAAGTTGAGTCTTATAGACCTATTAGCTTATTATCAAATATGTCAAAGCTGTTTGAGAAATTATTAGTTTCAAAATTAACACCAATTTTAAGTGAAAATAGATGTATTCCAAACCATCAGTTCGGATTTAGAAGAAAACACAGCACAATCGAGCAGACTCATCGAATAGTAAATGTCATAAGAAAAGCATTTGAAGAAAAGAAATATTGCTCAGCACTCTTCATCGATGTTTCGCAAGCTTTTGACAAAGTCTGGCATGAAGGCTTATTACACAAATTGAAGCAAAATTTACCAGCAAACACACACAAGCTGCTAGAAAGCTACTTAGTCGGTCGTCAATTTATTATTAAAGAAGGAAATTTCTTAAGTTCACCTCAGCCCATTGCCGCTGGAGTCCCACAAGGCAGCATCCTGGGCCCCCTATTATACTTAATTTATACTTCGGACATGCCAACAAGCAACTACACACAAACTTCAACATTTGCAGACGATACAGCTTTTCTAAGCGTCCACGAAAATCGTTATGAAGCATCGCGTTACTTACAGCATCATATATTTCAACTAGAAATATGGTTAAGACAATGGAGGATAATGGTCAATGAGCAAAAATGTGTACATATAACATTCACTTTGCGCCGGGAATCTTGCCCCCCTATTACAATCAATAATCAAATAATTCCTCAACATTCGCATGTTAAATATCTCGGTATACATCTGGATCGGCGATTAACGTGGAAATGCCATATAGAGGCAAAATTAACTCAAATGAAACTAAAAGCCATTCAAATTCATTGGCTTATTGGAAGAAATTCTGTCCTTAGTCTCGATTGCAAGCTTCTACTTTACAACTCTATCTTAAAGCCTATCTGGTGCTACGGTATTCAACTATGGGGCACTGCCTCGGCCTCTAATATCGACAAAATTCAAAGGCGCCAAAATAAACTTCTTCGAATAATCACATCCGCTCCCTGGTATGTTAAAAACTCAAACATTCATAAGGATCTCAATGTGCCATTAGTGAAATCTATGATTACAAAATATGCAATAAAATATTTAAAAAGGCTTGAACAACACCCAAATCCACTAGCTCGAAATATTTTAAATCATGGCGGCCACACTCGCTTAAGAAGAAGAGACACTGCAGCACTTACCCAATTAGATGAGCGATAAACACCTATAAAAGTGAACATAACCCGTGATGAAGAAAATTTTGTCTGGCACTGGCAGGAGATAAAATAACGTATTAGGTTAAGATTTGATTAATTATTGTTAGTTCATATTTAATATATGAAGATTCAATAAAAAAAAATAATGACAAAAAAAAAACAAAAAAACATGTAAATAATATTTCTGTTATACAATATTGTTATAAGATTAAGCAAATTTACTTTAAGAGATCATAAGAAATATTATAACTACAACAGCAACTACCAGTTGATTTTAATAGTTCTTTAGTTTTTATCAAACTTGAAACAGTTTCTACGTGTAAACGATTGAAAATGTGCGTTCAATTGATGTTCAGAAATGTGCTATCGATAAAATACCATAAGCAATATGTGAAATGCATCAAACATTATTTTTGTTTCTTGCATTGGCTATATTTTTCCAAGAAATTTAAATATGTATATTCAGTTCTTAAATGCTTTATTTCTGAAAGATCCGCTAGAACACGTAATTGAGAATTGATATTATTATAGTTTTCTTTATCGTTTGTAAATAACATTAATAACAACAGTATTATGCTATTGGTTTTTCGGAAAACAATATTTTCTGGAGTGAAGTTAATTATCACTTTTAAGGATTTATTTTCAAAACAAAATTTAGTTCTTAATGTTTTGCAAACTGTGGAATAACATGATTTCGCAGTTTCTTTTACTTTATAAACCATTTCTTTAACGTAGCCTGTTTCTATAATTATGGGTTTTATTTAAATTTTACACTAACATATTATCCAATGCATCCCTTTAAATAAATTTTCTTGCCACTTGTAAGAACAAATATCCCATTCTGGAAAGCGTCCACGATTTGCATTTTAGTATTAACGTCGTTAATTATTTTTAATATACAACAACATAAGTTTTGCAACAAACACATTATGACCAAAGCCTGCTATCGAAATTATCATATCACAGTTAAGAAGTTAAGAGTTAAAAAGCTCAAAGTAAAAAAGTACTGAAAACAATGCGGGGGTACTGCGGTATTTTTAATATGAAAAAGTACTGAAAAAAGTACCAAAGTACTGAATTTTTCAACACTGGAGCACACCGTCTTTTATACATGTGTGCACATGTGTGTTTGCCAGTATAATGCAAGAAAAAAAACACATTTTGGGAGAATAACAAAACACACAACTACTTTTTATACATGTATGTGCGTGTGTTTGCAAACAAATTTAAAACGCTTTTAAAACCATTTAATCCTCAAAATTTAGAAAAAAAAATTATATTGTGCATTTCTACACAAAAATACCTTTAAAACGATATATGTTTCATTAAAATCGGTGGACGTTAGGATACTTAAAAATCAACGATAAAAAAATTGCTTCCGTATTTATATATAAAATTTGGAGCTTCTTCAATCGTTTTTAGCCATCCTTTAAGTCAACAATAAAAATACATATTTCCCAAACATTATTGTCTTTCATATTTACTTATTTTTGGGGAAGACATATTTGCTTGTAAATTGTCTTTAAAAAATCAAAGATTGAGGTTTTTTTTTGAACGGTTTTAGATTCTTTTTTAAAACACTCACTCAAGAATAATAGCATAAGTTTATTAAGTACTTAACAAAAATGTTAATCTTAATAAGGACCTTTTACACCGTATAAGTTGTTGATAATTGTAAGATAAAAGTTTTGGCGCATTAAGCCAAACATTTTTGTAAGGGAGTCATTCCACTGTCATTTCACTCACACGCAGAGAAAAAATATGGTTGGGCATGGTTACGGCAACAACACTATGTTTAATGTAACAATATATTGTTGTCGTACACAAATAATTATTATTTTTATTTAATATCAACAATATTATAGTTACTGTAAACATATCAATGTTTATCGCAATTATGAAATTGAGTATTGTTGACCGAAAAATAATTATTTTTCTAACAACTTAATTATGATAACTTTATAAACATATTATATTTCTCACAAGCATATCATGATATTTAATAGCCATAACAAGATAACTTTCTATACATTTATCATATTATGTTAAAGATGCAATCAAACTATTTTTACTCTAATCCAGAGACCGGCAAAAGTACTACACCGTGTTTTTTTCCCCACAATAACATTCGCTTTCACTTTGTAAAAAACAAACAAACAAACATTCAAACAAGAAGGTTCTGTTGACGCTTGCTTTAAAATTCCACTGCGAGAAATGTTTAAAGAAGAATGGGAATTTAATTTCTTGTTTGCCGAAATTTTTTGGCAAGCCCGAATGTTAATGAACGCACGTAATTAATTTCTGAATTTTGTTTTGTTTCAATAGATTAACACGTTTAAATTATATTTAGCAATATGCCAAAAAAAATAACTTTTTCGTTTTCAAGCTATTAATGCCGAATGATTTTTAATACTTCGGGGGTAGAGTGAAGTACACTACTTGCTTACTAGAGTGCCCCTCACTTGTACTAAAACGGATATTTAGGGTGGCCCTTAAAACTTGGATTTTTAGACTTTTTATGAATTTAACGCATTATTTATGTTGTTAGCTACAAAATCAATGTTTTTATGTATTGAATAGTTAGTTTGGGTAGCAATCTTTCATTTTTGGGTTTTGTTGGAATAATACACTGAAAAAAACAAAGTGGCAAAAACAAAACTTGAAAGTAAGAAAATACGACTTCTAACATTTAGCACGGCACAAATTGGGCTGAATATTATGGCTTGCCATGCAGCACAGTTGTTAATGTCATCAAAATCTAAAATTCTGCGGTGGTGCGTGGCGATCGCATTTTTCGTTTACAAGAAAATTAGGAAAATGTAAAAAAAAGCGAAAAAAATGAAAAAAATTGGGTTTTTTGACCTTCATTCACTTATAACTTTTGAAGTAGGAGTGTTATCTTCAAGCACCACCGCAGAATTTTAGATATTTTAGTCATCAACAACTCTGTTGTCTCCCAAGGCATAATATTCAGCCGAATTTGTGCCGTAGTACAAACAGTACAGCCTATTTTCGACAAATTTTATTAATTGATTAAAAAAACATGCTAGTAAAATTAGTCTTACATTAGTTATTAAGAACATAGACACTGTTTTCACTTTGGGAAACAAAATTTCTTTCCATGTGATAAGTAAATATACTTATATTTCATTTACTATTGTAATAAAGCGGCAGTAGATATTTTAGCCGTCACCTTTGCGTGCTTAATAATTACACAGCCTCACAAAAATATAAAAAGGTTCTGACCCAGAAACCAGACCCACCAATCCTTATGTATTATGACCTCCTGAATGCAATGCCGCCATAAGAATTGAATTCTATCGTTGGGTTTTCATGTAATTTACAAGGAAAGTCCGCAAAGTGACCTTATCTAATTTGTAAATTTGACCATGTTAAAAAGTGTTTGTTTAAATGTATGTAACTTTTAAAATTTTTGACAGATTTGATCTTACATAAAGAAATACAATTTTAAAAAATTTTAACTAACAATAAGTCAAATTTACAAAGAAACCGATTTGCTATTTCAGTTTGTGCAAAAATATCCTGAAGCGTACACGGATGCGAAAGTGATTCATGATTATATTACAGACACAAATTTTCTGTAGCAGCTTGCATTGAACCACTAAAACATATTAGCACTTGTAAATCAATTGTTGCTTGTGATCATCTTTCTTTCAAGGACGTGCTGTATCAAATATTTGAATATTTAGAGTTCGAAGAAATAAATAAAAGATCGTTCTTAAATTCAATTCCCCACAAATTTCAATTTGCTTTTAACACAGACAACTCTTAATTAGCTTACTGCAAATTTGAAAAAGATGTTAACATTTTCGAAACGGTTTTAGCGGATGCGAAAGATTCAATGTTAAAAAGATATATCGATAGACCTGTGGATGATGTATACTCATTCCACAGTAATATCAATGTGGAGTGAGTGTTTGCGAAGGCGAAGAGGAACGAGGATATGGAACCTCATAAAGAAATATACACCATGTGTCAGCAAATAAAGGCCCGGCAAAACAAATGCGTTCACTTCCTTTTCGATATTTTGCAGTTCTATCCAACGAAGTAAGATATGGAAAATGGTGTGAAAATAATGAAAAAGGTTTTTCAGGAAAATAAAAAATGGAATGCTAAGGAACGAATAAAGAGATTGGAAGAGATGGAGCAAACAACAAGTAAAAAAACGACGTACGGAGAGTAAATTTGCTTTATGTGAATGAGCCTATGGAATTATTTAATTTATGAAATAAACCATCTGATGTCGATTTACAGAGTAATCGGATAAAAATTCTTAAAAAGCAAATAAACATGTTGAGAGGTTTTAATTATAAATATCACGGTGAAAAAGCAAACAACAAATTTGGATTTAGAGTCCCAACTCAAAGAAAAGCTAAAGAATTTGCACTATTATGTAGATATCTAAAAATTTAAAAAATAAAATAACTTGATGTTTTTAAAAGTATAAATAATAAAGATTTCTGTTAAATACATTTCTAGTAAAATAACTAAAATTTTTTTCGCAAAACTAAAAATGTAAACTTTAATGTTTTTTGTTGGAAAGGTATTTAAATTACCTTTCTAAATGTAGAATATAGTTAGTAAAAATTATTGTCACTAGATGGCGTAAAATTAATTTTTTTGGAAAAATGCATCAAAACACCCTGTTTTTGCAAAAATTTTGAAATTATATGTTCCACAAAACTACTCGCCATACGATTTTCTACAAAGCTGCCAAACAACATTTGGTCGAATTCTGGAAATTTTACGGTCAAAATTTAGATTTTCTTCAAGTACCTAAAAATAACGGTATTTTTGTAAATAACGGAATTATATTAAAGTCGCGGCACAAAAGTTGCTTCTGATACCCTAAAGAACCATTTTCAACAATAAAAAAGTTATTTTTCGCAAAAAGTCGATTTTGGCATATTGCTAATAGTTTTTTTTTTTCTTGAAGAATGTGATTTTTTTAATTTTAATGATTTTTTGTTTTTTATTTTATATAAAACATACACTTATGTTTTAAGTTTTTACATTAACAGCCAGATTGATTTTAAAAACAAGAAAATAACACAAAAATTCCTTTAAGTCCCAGCGGCGAACTTTGCATACCACATCACATCTCTTCAATGAAGTGTGTATCACTTCGTGTTCAATGAATTCTAGCTTACAAAGTGTATGACGGAAGTGTATGGAATTTACAAAAATGAATTTCGTTCATCTTTTACTTCTACTTTCCCACGAAGTAATCGAGATTGTGTATAGACCGTCTACTGCCTGCTTACAATGTGTGTGAAGTTGTGTGCAAGACGCCTACCACTTGCCCACGAAGTAAGCGAGATTATGTATAAACTGTCTACTGCCTGCTTACAATGTGTGCGAAGCAGTACTGAGTTTATATTTATTGAATGAACACTTTACTATCCCGCTTACTTTGTGTGCAAGTGGTAGCCGTTCACTCCACAAACGCGGCAATGCATTCGAAAAAGTGTACTTGGTTGTAATTAAGATGGTGAGCATTACTGTCTTACTCGTGTCTATCACATAATCGCTTCTGTAATCGACAAATTCGCCCCTGGGGTGCTTCTTAGAGGGAGAGTTATTATTCTCTCACAAAAAGCAAAAAGTCTGCATGTATGTGTTGCCGGGCACTGCTCTAATCATATAATGTTAGCGCCATTTGTAAAATAATTTTGAAGCAGTTGTGTCGTTTTTTTTTTTATTTGTGAGCGGTTAAACAATAAAAAGATAAAATTCCATAAAAAAATAAGTTTAAAGAAATTAAAAAATTTAAATATTAGCGGAGTTCATTCAAGTATTAGTGAAGTAATAGTGCAAATGCAAAATATCATAGTTTTTTTGTAAAATCCAACAACAAAACACACAGAGATTTCGTTATATTTTAAAAAAGTGCTACGATATGTCTGTAGTTTTCATGGGCAACCGCGTATGTCTTAAGCTAAGATCCCACTATCGGCTCAAATAGCACAATATGTGACGATTTTTATCGTGCTATATCGGCACACATTAAAAAACTTTGCACAATTTTTTCTTAGGTGGTCCCATTATCGTCGCACATTGTGACAATTTTTTTCGGTTCATATCGGCCAAAACTCAATTGCGCCAATAATCGGTACAATGCGGTCACACTATCGTGCTATTTGGGCAAATTAAATCAAATGTTTTTGTTTATTTACTTGTTGGCAGACATAATTTTACTTTAGAAATTCGCCAAATTCTCCGTCCGAATATTAAATTATGTTTCCTAACAATTTTAAATAATATGTTAATATATGTATAATAAAAAATATATTCAATTTCATTCAAACTTACTGCACTTGTTCTTTTTTTGTTTTGTAAATGTTGTTTTGTAAACAGATGTTTACAAACCAGTGCCCATGTTCTGTAACTCTCGCGTCGGGAAAGTTTTCGATTGAAATGTGTGAAATGAAACAAAAATGCCATAAATTGTAACAAACAGCTGTTTTTCTCACTTAACAGTGTCTGTAACTTTTTTTTGGCGAGTACAAGCTGTCACGTAAGGAAATTACTCGCCAATTTACAGAAAAAGTGTGTCTGCAACGTTTTGGTGAGAAAAGTTCCCGCTTTGAACTGTCAAATAAACTCACGATTAAAAACGGGGCGAGAAAAAATTTCAACACTAAAAACCATTAAAAATGCAAAGAATAATAATAATATTTTGTTCTTGGCACATTTTTCATTGTTTTATTATTTTGCTTTTAACATTTTAATAAAATATACGAATGTCTTCACAGCTCGTTTGCAAACAACAAACATTAAAGTCGCTCTTTACACAATTTGGTATAGCCGACGTTTGTATTTTCGCCGCCGTCGTTGAACAATTTTCAATTTTAGTAAATTTTGGTCGCCGTCAACGATGTGTGTTACTGACGTTCTGAACGTCTGCAATGTCACATCGGCTTCGAGTGCAATATTATGACATTTATAACGTAACGACGTAATCTCTTTTCATAGTTTTCGACATGAGTTACAGACACACATTTTTCTCACTTTTCGAGAAACGACGGAATATTTTGTTTCACATCTTTTCGATGCAAGAAGTTCTCACTAAAGTTACAGAACATGGGTACAGGGATGGCAACATCGATACAACTGCAATGTTTTGGTTAAAGCGAATTGTTTTCTTTCATTTAGTAGTACAAATGTACTATTTAACGTTTCAATACATAAATAATAGATAAAATAAATGTAATTTTGGTACAATTAAGCTCAAAAAAGTAAAATTTTAGTAGCCAGTTTGTGCAATTTAAAAATTTCGTTTTGCCATCCCTTGTATCGGCGCTGATTGGCGACTGTGATCGGCACACAAGTGGCCGATAAAAATCGGTACATATTAAACAATTTGATTGCTCCACATTGTGCAAAATAGTGTTCACATTATCGGCGCATCTAGGTTAATTTTGATTGTCCACAGTCAGCACAATTTCGGCACAGATTGTCGCATATTAAAACATTTTGACCGTTCACACTATCGGTACATGAAATACGCCAAAAATTGGTACATTGCGCCGATAGTGGGATCTTAGCTTTAAAACAAATTTTTCAGGAGAGCCGAAAAACCATTCTAGATCAAACTATGGGCTTGGTATTGCACTTTTTAAACTTTGTCATTACGTTAAAAAAATCGGAATTGATCTATCTTTTTTCAAAAAAATGTAAAGAGCGTTCATAATTAGGCAATATGGCATCAACATCTTAAAATCGAAAAAATGGACACACGCGGTTGCCCATGAAAACCACAGATTTTTCATTTGCTCTTTTGCAAGCCTTATATTGAACTCCGCTATTTGATGTACATTAAGAAAAATTGTAAAAAGCCACAAAATAAAAAATCGATGCAAAAATATTTTAATTTATTTTGTATTTTTATGACAGCTATGAAAGGTGCTGTATCATAATATGATTGCTTCTAAATTTATTATGATTAACATGATGATAATATGATTACTTCTTAGCTTATTATGATTAACATGACAATAATATGATTAGTTCTTAACTTATTATGATTAGCATAACAATAATTTGATAACTTATTAACTTAGTATGATTAACAGAATAATAATATGATTAAGGAAAAAATATTATGATGCAATAGTACGAGTATATTTAGTCATAATATGATTCAATAATAATCGAAATATGGTGACTACAATCATAATTCTTATCATAATCTGTTTCTCTTAGATTATGTTTACCACAACCATGTTTTTTCTTTGCGTGCATCTAATTTATTTGCCCGACTAAATTATAATAATTTTTTTTTTTTTAAATATTTTGGAGATAAGAAGAGGTGAGTTCTACATTAGAAAAAATTTAAAACTATTAACTTAGGATCACTCGAAACTACATTTTACCATACCCTACATTTTTACATGTTGGTATTTCCACAGAAATTTCTACTTTTTGTGACGTAACGTCACCAACCATTTTTAATTGTTTCTCAAAGAATAATGAAAATATTATTTACTTTTTTGCATTTGGGTGTAGAGCGCAACTAGGTTTTCATTTAGTGAAAGAGATGAAAAATTTGAACAACGTGGTTCTCAAATACAAGAATAATTCCTAGGTGACGTGACGTGACAAAAAGAGAGCTTTTCTGTGGAAGTGCCCATATGTTTGTTTATTGGATGTATTTTTACGAGAAAATTTATTATTTTGTTTATGTTTTTTTTTTGCTTAGCGTTTTCTTGAGCGAATTCTAAAACAAATACAAAATAAAAATAAAAAGTATTTTTCAAACAAAAATAAGAAGCTGACCTTAAACACGCATTTGCGAGCATTTAATTTTTCGTTGTTTTGCTTACATTTACATTTGTTTTGATGCAGAAGTCGCTGTCAATGTACAGGGTGGCGCATAAGTAACGTTATGGTTAAATAAGTGAATACATTTTTTGTTCACTTTTTTTTTGTTTTGCCATTAACTTTAAAAAACATGGGAAATTTTTGATTGTAAGAGCCGGCACAGAACAAAAAAAAAAAAAAAAAAGTGGTTCAACTGTTCAATTTTATTTTAAAGGCCGGATTGAATTATTCAGACACAAAGAACCTATCGAATTATGTACGATGAGGCCTATTTTCGCCACAATGGTCACGTGAATAAAAAAATTGTAAAATTGTATGGGGCACCTAAAATCCAAGAATAATTGTTGAAGATCAAATGCACCCACTTAGAGCCATTATTACAACTTGCCCTTAGTTAAAGGCAGGATTTTGTCCCACGTATAAAAAGTTGTCACTATTACAACTTTGCTTTCTACTGAAGAAGCAATATCCCAATAAAAAATTTTATCATTTTGCGAAGCACTAATGGTACATTTAAAAAAAAGCGCACAATTATGCGCTACGCAATAAGACATACAGAAATGCAGTAAAGTAAATGAAAGAACTCTCAACAAATTTTATAAAAAAAAAACAACATTTCAAGTGCTACGGCATTTCCTTACTACGAAGCAGGTTTGTAAGGGAAAATACTTAAAAATAACTGTATCAAAACATTCAGTGTGTAAGGCTGATCGGTAAATCCAAAAATTTTTATATGCGCCGAATAATGTGCTTTATGTGTCAAAAATGTATTGCTTAAAATTGGGAACTCGCTATATAAAATTCTTGTCTTCCGTAAGCGCAATGTTAAGCGAAACGTTTATGTTTCTACCTTACAAACCTGCTTCGTTGGAAGCTCCATTTTTTAATGGGATGTTAAAGGCGAGTTCATCTTACCAGGTAGGTTGAAGTAAAGTAGAAATAATAAATTACTTGTTAAACGTCCGACAAAATTCTCCCTTTACCTCGTGGCAATTTGAAAGAAAAAACTCGTACTAAATTTTCTAAATTTCGTACTTAAGATATGAGTCTTTTTTAAAAATTTTAGTACGAATAACACTAAAAAATACTTAAAACAATCCAAAATGGGATAACTTTCGAAAACCAATGCGTGAATACGCACATGTTTGTAAAAGTTTGTTGTAGAAACAATAAAAACACTACAAGAAGAAAAATACAGATTTTTATCATGTTTAAAAAGTAAAATTAGAAGATTCCCATTTTCTATTTATAAAAATTATATATCTAGTTAAAAACATACAATTTTCAAAGTATAATGATTACAAAAATCATATCGAGCATTCTGCCGGTGTTTTATAATTGAGGGAGAGTTCTGCTGTAAACAAAGGGCGGTATACAACAAAAGTGAAAAAAACTCGTGTAACGGGTAAGTAAATGATAATATTCTGTCTATCTCTGGTTCTGTGGCGTAAGTGTTTAGGTTGGAATCTAATTTAACTTTCGGATTATTTCAAGTACTTATCGGGATTCTTGAATCAAGAACCGTTTTTGGATAATTTTAAGTACTGGGGCACTTGAATAATCCGTACTCGAATCAAGCATTCTGTACTTGATTTAAGCAAATCCGTACCTACCGCACTATTGACACCGTTTCGGCTTGATAGACTGTTTTGTCTTTTCAGTGTTTGGTGTGCAATAATTTTAGAAAACATTATTGGGCCATCGTTTTTCGAAAACAACCAACAAGCTTCGATTAATGTGAATGGCAATTCAATACCGCGCAATGATTGCAAAATTTCAAGGTTCGAGGTATAAAACAATCCAGAATTGTGATTTCAACAAGATTGAGCCACAGCTTTTCTATTTATCTTTTTTTTTTTGTGCCGATCGAATAATACATAAGGTGTACGCCAAAAAGCCAAGAACCATCCAACAGCTAAGCCGAATATCCGCGAAGAAATGAGGACCTGATATTCTAACAGCCATACCTAAATAAGAGTGCAAAGTGTTTTCTAGCTCTCAAAAGTTCTCTGCCCCATACAATTTGTATGTGGCGTACCGAAAAAGCGCTGCGGCAATGCTTTGCAATTGGAAAATCCGATTTTGACAGCGCTTTTAAAAGTGAAGTTGGCCGCTATTGTTAATAAATAGGGATGAGATTTTCATGCACTAAAAAATCGAAAATATGCGCATAAAATATGCACTAAAAACTTTAAAATATGCATTAAAAAAATTAAATATATGCACTAAAAACTTGAACATTTTCAATAAATTTAATTTAATTTAAAAAATCAAAAGTAAACCTGCTCGGACGCAAAAAACATTTGTACATAGAAAAAAATCTCTCAACGTCAACCGAAGTTATAGGAGCATACTTGAAGGATACCAATTCATTTAGAGAATATATATTTTCTAATTCAGATCCCACGTTTAATTCCACATCTAAAATAGTTGAAATTTGTTTTACCTATATTTTTTTTACAAAACTTTTGGAATTTTTTTTAATTTGTTGGGATATTTATTTTTCCTTCCACATTGTTTATTTTACTTGCCCTATGAATCAATATTATCGAATAATTTTCTAATTTCCGCTGCAACTCGGTGTAACTCATGTGCCAAGCAAGTTACATGTGACAGCTTTGGGAAAAATCTTTTAAGCCCATTGACAGCCTTAGCCATAAAAATTATTTATTGATTTAAAAATTTTTTTTTTAAATTTTTTTTTTGTTTACATGGAAATTTTTTGAAGAATTTTTTTTTAAATATGTTAATAAAAAAAATATATCACTTAAAAATGTTAAAATATGCATTTAAAACCAAAATATGCAAAAAAAATGCATTTTAACCAAAATATGCAACAATATGCAAAATCAAATCGATGCCATTTTAACGCAAACTAAGGCCCTGAATTTATAAAACGCAACGCAATCCCAAAAATAACATTGAAAGCAAAAACAACGTCAAAAATTTTTCATAATTTTGTTGTTGCTTTCTACAGAAATACATATTGCGTTTTAAAATTATCAACGCCACAAGATATGCAGCGTTTAAAATTTAAAAATTCAATATTCATTTCTATAGAAAACAACAACAAAATTCTGAAATATTTTCGATTTTGTTTTTGCTTTCAATATAATTGTTGGCGTTGCTTTTGCGTTTTACAAATTTAGGGCCTTAATGATTCGGAAAGATAATTGGTCGACATCGATCTCAGACTATCGACAAAAAACATGCATTTGCATGAAAATCGCATCCCTATTAATAAATAATGGCAATTTGGCTGTTTTACGCAAATCTATCAAGTTTGTCTCAGTTTTTTATTTCAATTATGTCGGTTTTATTTAAACAAAGGTAATGGCTGTAAGAAAAGTTATGGGAAATGCTCTGGAAAGAGTATGTCAGGACCAGTGTTGCCAAAACTTGGTGACCAAAAATGGCTAAATTTACGGAAAAAATTACTAAAAATGGGCTAAATAATGGCTAAAAGCTTTTTTAAATAAAAACACATTAAAATTCAATAACAAAACAGAAATAATTAACTAAAAGTTGTTTACGATGAAATTGTGAGTTAAGATCAATTTGTTAAATAAGAATAAACGTAAATTAATATTAAACAAATCAAATCATCGAAAAATTCGATGTCGTTTTTATTCATCTCATAGGAATCACTCACTCATTAGTTTCAAGTAAGAAAGAATAGTCGCTTAAACCCGACTTTATGATACCCTACACCACATTAGAACCTTTGTACCAAATTTTATAAAATAATCTTTAAATTGCGACCTGTACTTTGCGCACAAGGTTTACATTGACAGCCAGCCAGCCGGAAAAAACATCGTTAATTCGACTCAGCAAGTGATTCTGAGTTAATCGGTATACGTAAATGTGGGCTAAGGACCAATATTTTAAGGTGTTACAAACATCAGCACAAACGCATAGTACCCTCCCCACTATTGTGGTGGTGGTATAAATATTGTATTGTTATGGTAAACATATTTACCTAGTTAATAAAATCGAATTAACGGTTGCTTAATGTAACTTAATGTAATGTAACTTGGCTTAACACCCTCTCTACTTCAGCATTAGACCATGGAAGTGAGAGCAACTTTATAGGCAATTCTGAAATTTCTAAAACAATTTTGTTACCGCCTACATGCCTTTATTGATATACTTGCAACCAGAGAGAAACAGTGATGTTTGTGTCGATCGATTTTATAAATTTAATAGTGGAATACTGTTCCTTTAATTTGAAAGATGTTTTGGCGTCATATTTTATAGCGATTTTCAACATTTGTAAAAGTTGTGATTTAAATTAAAGGCGTTTTAATTGTTCAAAATGTTTATTTTACTTTTATAAATTTTTATAATAAAATAAAAATTATTCTTTTTAAAGAAAAACGGCAAAAAAATTTGTATGGCTAAACAAGTTGAAAAATTGCTAAAAAAAAATGGCTAATGGCTAAACAGGGTGAAAAATGGCTAAATTTAGCCACTAAATGGCTAAATTGGCAACACTGGTCAGGTCGTAGTAAACAATGGGCACCATTTAAAAGATATTCTCCCTTATGCAAAAAATGTTAAAGTTCGCATTAGTTAACCAACATATTAAGTCCAGCAAAAGGTTTATATGTCTTAGTTAACTTAATATATTTTTAATTTTTCTTGCATAAGGGGCATAGTCTTTTAAACATATTTCCAAACATCTTCTATATATAAATCGGCTAAGGCAAAACAGTTAAGAACACTTTCCTACTCTGTATGTCAACCGATTTGAACAAAATATACACCATTTGAGAGGTATTTACTCAAAGAAGTGCACAATATATATTTTATTAAAATCTGTTCAATTATTTCAGAGTTATAAGCGTTGAAAATTGCTACTAACACAAATGCAAAATAAATAAATAAAATTTTTTTTCCAATTGTCAAATAATAAAAAATTAGGGAGATCGATTATTCGATATTTTTCAAAAACCGGTTTTCGAATATTTCGACTATATAAATCTTATGTATAAATCAGACCAGGTAAAACAGTTCAGAACGATTTCTTCCTTTGTTTGTCAACCGAACCTCTATGGGGAGAAAAAAGGAGAAATACGGGAAACTAAATTTCTTTTGTTTTTACTTTTCTGTGCTTCATGTGATAACTTTAAAATTTTCTATAATATTGAACTTAGAAACATAATATTATAGGTATAGGGTCCTGAGTGAGTGATAACCTATAAGATAAAATATGTTGGTACTTTTTGTTTTTCATCTGGAACTTTTTGAATTTTCGTTAATATTCGACCTATAAAGATAAAATTATACATTAAAGTGGGTGAATAAGGGGAGCTTTTTGGTGCTTTTTCCTTCAACAGCTGGTACATTGATTAATTTTCGTTAATATTAGACATATAAACAAAAAATTAAACGTGCAACGTCCTGAGTGGATGACAATATATAAAGAAGACTTTTTGATAATTTTTTGTTTTTCAATTGGTATTTTTTATACCAATTTTTTTTTGGTCCCTCGCCAAATCGATCCATTTGGAAGGAAAAAATAAATGCTCGAAACAAATAAATTCATATGTACTTAGATGAATTATGTTTTCTTCATATTTACATACAAATTTATGGTCGAATTTTGACCATTAGGCGAACACTAGTAAATCTAAATTTTAATAAATGCCAATGTTAAATAAAATTTGAAATTAAAAAGTTATTCATTAAATATATCGTAACGTTGCTTATGCGACACCCTGTTTATATAAATGGTTAATGTATGTATGTTATGCTTGTGTATAATGAAAATAAAAAAAATGAAAATTTATAAATTAAAAAAGGTGCGAAGGTGGGTGTATCTCTGATTGACTTTCGCTAATTGCATTCAATACAACACGCTTTGATTTTTTTTGTCCTTAATTTCTTTTAATTTGCTCAATAATTTCTTACAAATATTGTTATTAATGGTTGTCTATATCACTTTTCAAACATTTTATTTTATTAATTAGCGAAGATTTGACAGTTTATCATCTGTGCCTTTGTCTTGTATTTTTGCCGTTTTTGTTTTGTATTTTTGACATCATCATTAATTTTGTTTGGCTAAATGAGAACAGTAAATGAACAGAAATTAGACAAATGGGTACTAAAATGATTTTGAATTACATATTTTCATATTGTAAAGGGTGTTTTTTTTTATAGAGTAACACTAGTTTAAATCACAATAAAACAAGGAAATATATTTTTAATATCAATGAAATGGACTTATTGGAATGAAAATTTTATGAAATTAATGTTTAAATCAGTGTTCGAAAATAAACAGTAGATTATTTAACGTTCGGCTCACACACCCAGGAACGATATCTATTTTTTTAGTGATTGTGTAGACATACACAACCCTTAATACCGTTCGTAACTATTTTCAAGAAAGAACCGAGCATTATATAATGTTCGGTTCTTCGTTAAAAAACAGAACAATTGTAGTGATACTGTAGACAAATATTATATTTTAATGTTCTATAATGTTTTTTTCGTGTGTGTATTTTGTTTTTGTAAAAAAATGTTTGGTTTTTTTTACCAGCCAAAAGGGACGAACATTAACGAGCCGAACCGAACACATTGAAGTTTGTGGATTTTCAAAAAAAAAAAAAAAAAAAAAAAACCGAACGGAATTAAATGTTCACATCTTTTGTTGAGTTTGATAAAAACAGTAATATTTTTGTGTTCGCAAGATGACTAACAGGGAAACGTTATTTTTTTAATGATTTTCTACACAAACACTATTAGCGTTTGTGTTTTCCACAAATCTACCGAACCGAACATTAAGAAACGATATTTAGTGTTTATTTTCGAACACTGGTTTAAATATTATTTGTGCTTCAGCACAACCCATTCGTCAAATTATTTTGATTAAAAATTTCAACAATTTGCACGCGTTGCTTTGGTGTAAGTCGATTTATAATGAAATTTCAAAGAAAACTAAAGCAACTATTAACTGCTAAAAGTTGTGACACTCTAAAAAAACATCTATTATATCGTTCCCTTCAGTCGTAGAGAAGCTAAGTCGAATTTAATAAACAAATTACAGGAGAGGGAAAAGATTATTATTTTGATTTTTCCGAATTTATTTCAAAACAACTGAATTTCGAAAAATAATTTCAATTTCGGTTGTACTTACAACAATTTTTTTTAACACATTTTCGAAATAATTAAAAATTGCTTTAAATAATAACAACAACAAAAACAATATGAACTTTACACTAGAACTAAACTTATTGGAATGAACTACGTGTAACGTTACTGCCTTTCACTTATTTCCGCTTCCGTTTTTGTTTAATTCTGTTAAAGAATGAATGAATGAAGAATGGCGCATGAGAATAAAGGGGGAAAAGAGTGGACTAGGAACTAAAAGTGTTTTCACCTCAACATTAATTGTATTTAAAGTAATCAAAGTTCAATGTCGGGATGATAAAGAGAAAAATATAATAAAATAGAAAAATCAACTAAGAAAAAAGTACATGTGTGTGCCAAGGAATGATGATGACACATATTATGGCCATTGGCCACTCCTAATTGTAGAATGAATAAAAAAAAAAAAACGTTTAAACATGAAATTCATGTTTAAAAATAGTAAATATTAAATTTATAGACAAAATGCATAATATAAAAAAAATGTTCAACCAAAATTTAGATAAATTTTTATATTGGCATGATATTGGTCAATATTTGGAAATCATTTAAAATAAAATCTTTTAAGTAAATTAAAAACAAAAAAACAAATCGCGTGTTTCTTACAGATTTGCTAACATTTCTTTATTTTTAATTATACTCTAATGTTCTTTTGGTCTTTACCAATAACTTAAAGGTTATGTCATCATTTGAACTTTATAGGAAACTTTGAAATAACTTTTGTTAAACTCATCAAGGAAAGAAGAAAAGAAAAAAAATCTAAACTTACCTCATCACAGCCAGCACAACGAGGTTTTAATAGTTCTCCATAATGACGTTCACAATAGATTTTATCCTCGTGAACACAATATGTTAAATCGACCAGCAATTCATTGCAAGTGTTGCAAGTAAAACAGCGTGGATGCCACATAACACTTTCCACAAACTTTGGGGCGGCCACAACCATTTCCCCCACACTTATTTCACCATCACAATGGGCACAGTGCTCATCATAAGGAGCATCTTTCACATAACCTTAAAAAAATTAAACCAAAATCCCAATAACTTGCAAAAAGGCTCATATAAGTTTTACTTTTGTTTTTTTACTCACCTATATCCAAAGCTATTTCATTGCGAGCCGTCACAAAATCCTCATACGAGGCCTCATGCAATTCCTCCAAATGTTTACAGTGCTCCAGTGAGAGATCTTGTTTGGGCAATTGATATGAGATCTGTTGTTCTCGGTAACGTGCTCCTTCACTTCCTACTTTTGGCACTTTTTCCGTTGGCAAATGTTCGAAATAGCGATTAATACGTGATGAGACACGTATGCCTGGCGGTACCCATGTAAAGCCGAGATCACGTGGCTCAACACCCGATTCGGCTGGTGAGACAACTTTGAAACCCAGACGTTCGTGTACGGATGTCGTTTGTTGTTGGTATATGGCATGGGCTTCGCGGGGACATTTGCAGGATTGGCAAGTTTTTCTGGAAAGAGGAAGAAGATAAAGAAAATATATTAACAATGCGACAAAAGATGTGGATTTAATTAATATAATATCCAGTTTAATTAAAATACGAAATTCAGAAAACCACTTTTTTACCATTAAAATTGATAGCACAGAGTTCCCATATAATTTATGTATCAATCTAAAGGCCCAAATACACTTGTCAAATGCTTGTCCAGCAAACGAATTCACACGTGTGCGTGTGCTGGACGTTATATTCGCCGTCATATCTAAATTTTTTGATTTTCCATCCAGCATTGTCGGTGTGGCACATACAAACACATGTTCACTAATACTTCCTGCTTGATGAATATTTTGATCAGTGTATTTGAGCCTTAGGTATTAATTTGAGTGATAGTTTTTCGCCGCAAAAGTACACGAAATTCAATTTCTTTCATTTTCTTCTTGAAATATTGATAGGAGACAACTGACAGATGTCCAACTGACAGATGTGCTTTCAGCTAAGAGGTAGGAAATTCGAAATTTCACGAACTTTTGACCCGCCCTTGTATTGGTATATGTTCTAGTTGAGGTTCTTATTAAGGTTTTAGTTCAGGTTCAACACAGAAAGAAAAAACTAGTACTAAATTTATGTATTCTCCACTTACTTTAAGTACGAACAGAACTTACAAATTTAGCACTGCATTCTATATACGTGCATACGCGTGTGTTCGAAAAAGTTTGTTTTAGCAACAAAAACACTGAACGAATAGGTAAAAAATTATTTGCTTGTTGTGTGTAGAAATAACAACAACACAAACACCAATTATTTTAATGTTTAAAAAGTAAAATAAAAAGCAAAAATTCCCAAATTCTATTTGTTAAAATTATTTTGTTAAATAGGTACATACAATTTTTAACGTAGAGTGATTACGAAAACTATATCGGGCAAGCTGCTGGTGCTTTAAAATTGAGAGATCTTCCGTAAATAAAGTAGGCAATGCAACAAACATGTGTAACGGGAAATATAAATAAATAAATTCTCTTTCTCTCTCTTTTTGGTTGTCTGGAGCAGGGTTGTCAGATTGATTTTGACCTTTTTCGCCAAATTCAATATCAAAAATCGCCAAAGCCTTTGTTTACAAGTTTTTGGCAATAAAATACATATTTTTTAAATTATTAAAAATATTTTTTATAAATCCTAAAAGCTGAATTAGTTCCATATCACTTAAATACGCCAAAAATTCAAAAAAAGTCGCAATAATATATACTTTGCTTAATTTTGATTTCGAGCGAAATAAAAATAGTTAGTGAACACAAAAATGGTACGATGTTTACTATAAAATAATTTATAGCAGTCTACTTACAGCAACAAAAAAAGATTTTTTGCGGCTAATACTAAACAAATATTAGAAATGCACCATATACAATAGTTGCAGTTTTATTATATATCTAAAACGCTTCACAGTCAAGACTCGCTATTTGTCTTCTAATTTGGAATACGTTGTTAGGGTATAACATTTATTCAACGAAAGTACTAAAGAAGTGCAACATGTACTATTCCCATTCATATAACTTATCAGGTATGTTATGAAAATCACTTTTTGTGAAAGTGATTTGAAATCACAAAAATTGTGTTCTGGTTAAAAAGCTTTTTTCATAATTGTGATTTTAAACCAGTCAGCTAAGTGGCCGCCGATTAAAATTACTTGCTTATTTGTTTCCACCATTTTTAACTAAGTTAAAACTTTTGTGGTTTTCAAATCACCCATTAATCATAATTGTGATTTCAAAATCACAAGTGATTTGAAATCTTGTGATTTACAGAACATTGGTGTATAACTCCTAATAACGCGTCTAGAAGTTCGTATTGCATTCTAATTCGAAGGCGAGTTTAGTGGAGGCATTACTAGTTGTAATAACTGCATATTTAGGACAGCCAAAGTAAAGTCCTTAAAATTTTACGTACCTACCGTATCCTTGTAGCTTTAAAATGTTGGCCTAAACTTATTTAGTTATATTTCAATTAACCTACGCTTATTTTTTCCATTGTGTTTCATCAACGTCCAAAGGTATGATAGGATTCAACATATTTGATCTGTGATAATAGATTTCCACATACATATAAGTATAATGTGGAAATTTTTATAGACTTAATAAAATTTCATTTATAAAAATACGAGAATTAAAATAATTTATTTCTAAGTATTGAATTTAACGCATTTCAAAACAAATTCATATGTCATCAAAAATAGCCAGTTGGCGATTTTGACTATTTTATATATCGCCAAAAAATCGCCATGTCGCCAAATCAGAAATTAGGTCGACAAACATGTTTGAAAATCGCCACGTTTGGCGAGAAATCGCCACTTCTGACAACCCTGGTCTGGAGTAAGTGAGCTATCTAAAAAAGGGCGGCAAGCGTTTTTTGTTTGTCAAAACTTCTCACTTGCATACCATTTATACAAAACAAAGATTTAGAATGCGAGTTAAACACCACCCGGCTGAAAATTTTTAATCGACAGATTGATATGGCGGTTTGTTTTATTGAAATTGTATATTTGAAATAGAATTTTCATGTTTAAAAAACGCTTGCCGCTCTTGTTTAAGAAGCTCAGTAAGTATTAAGGTAAGCACCAAACTTACTTTTAGATTATTTCAAGTAGATTAAACCAACTTAGAAATGCTTGCATTTTTATCTCATTTTTACTTAATTCAGTCCCGTTTTCGAATTATTTTAAGTACAGTGCACTTAAATAGTCCGTACCTGAATCAAGCATTCTGTTCTTGATTGATGTAAGTTGAGGTTCTGTTATACACTAAAAGAAAAAGCTTCGTAAATGTAATGTTTTTTTGCATTACAGAAACGATTTTGTCATCGATTTTGAACCAACGTAACGCGTCATTCCCGCTATGAAAATTGTTTCATTAGGTTAGAAATGTTCATTAATAAACTTAACGAAATTATGTCATTAATATTATAACACTCAAATATTTATATAATGAAACCTTACGTTACAATAATGTAAGTTTTCATAATTGCAATGAAAACATTTGGAATTTACAATGAAATTGTGTCCTTATTGGAATGTACGTTTGTCGTAGATAAAATGAAAAGCTGCATTCATTTCATGATATTGTTTCATTAATGTAATGATATTTAACATTAATATATTATTTTGAAATAACTATAATTCATGTTAATTTAACATTGCAGTAAAGTTAGAGCAAAATGTAATTTATTTTGAAATAACAATCGGAATCACGTTGAATGAAAGTTATTTCAAGTTGAAACAACGTGAATTTCATGTAGAATCAAATGGGTTTGAGTGTATTTTAACAGTGTGAAGAAGCTTCAGAGACAATATTTGCATTTATGTAAGAATAATTCAAAACACTTACCCTGTAACACATGTTTCACTTATTTTGTATTCTCCTTTGTTAACAGAAACATCAGCAGAATCGCCCGATATGGTCATCATTCTACTTTGAAAACTTGATGTACTATTTAACTAAACAATTTTAATTAAAAGAATACGGGAATTGTCTTCCTTTTTTATAACATATTTTAATAATGAAAATAAAAAATGTACATACTTACATGTGTATATATGTGAATAAGTGTATTGTTTCTGTATTAAGAATAACTGTATGAAAAGATACATTACTATAATGCAATTTTGTCATTAAAGTTTAATCATAGTTACGAAATTACAAGAACACTTCCATAGAAAGTTAACGTAAAATGACAAAAGAATGACATTTGTCATAATATTAATGTAAATTGTACGTTACTAAAAACTCGTAAAATAAACAATAAAATCAATAAAAACTTTAAAAATTATATTCTTTTAATTAAAAGTTTTACTTTTAATTTATAATCTGTACATATATTACATTATTTTTCTTAAAAAACAGAAACAACTTTTGTCACTCAGAAATGTAAAGCTTCATTAATGCTACGTAAATATTTCATTAAAATTTTGCAGATGCTGTTATTGCTGCAGTTCAATACTAATTTAAATAAGGGTAACTTAAATTAATAGATTTTAATAATTGTAGCACAAAAAGGTAATCATAATCACTTTTTTCTATAACTATATGCCTTAAATCGTGCTTAAAAGTTGTTCGTTGCTCGAATGTAATACATTTCGTAGCCCCAATGAAACTACGAATTGTCTAAAAACTCCTGTCTTACACGATTCATTGCATTAATGTAACTTTCATTACTATTATGTACATTTTCATTTAATTAATGAAACTTTTCATTACATTAATGTAAGGGTGTTAACGTAACGGCTTCATTCCTGTTACGAAGCGTTTTTCTTTCAGTGTAGTTCGCGATCAGTTCTAGTTTAAGCTAAGTTTAAATGGACGGTCTAGTTCGAGTTCAGGTTATAGGCCAGTATAGTTTACTTAATATTATCAGCTTTTAAAGAAAAATACATTTTAGAAAACATTTTCACAACTTACCGATAGCTAAAAGAAGACTTTAACCGGCCTTATAAGAAGTGTTCCATTATTAAAACTTTACTTTAACCTTAAGTGAGCGATAAAGTAAAAAAGGTTTCATCCTACCTGGCAGGTTAAAGTAAAGTTGTAATAATGGAACACTTTTTATACGGCCGATAAAATCTTACCTTTAGCTTAGGTAAGTTGTGAAATCGGGCCTTAGAATTTTTTTGGTTTATCAGCATTTCTATTGGTTTTTGTTAAAACAAATTAATATTATTATTTTATAAATTTATACCAATTCATCTAATGCCCAAAACAGCACTTAGTTTTATGTCACACTGTATTTTATTTTAACAGAATTTTAAAGATCGATTTTAATAAATAATTTTCATTTATCTGATACAATATGTATTACTCATACGCCGTATTGGAAGTTATTTACTGTTAGTGTTATAATTTTAAAAAGCTTTTATTAAGTTATGTAGAAGAGCATGTTATGCTAACTACACTGTTAATAACAGTTTTTTCTTTATAGAAAGCTTTTATTTAGAAAAGCTTTTTGTGAGTGTTTTTAAATTTAAATTGTAAACGTTAATTTCTGAATATGTATGTATTAGGGAAGCCCATCGGGATTGATTTTAAGATTCTTTGAATCCCGGGATTTTTCGGGATTTTTTTTTTAAATAAACAACACTTTTTTTTTTTATTTATAAATTTTTAAAAGGTATTAAGAAAAATAAGAATTATAAAAATATAAAATACAACTGAAATATAATTTTTTGTATAGAGTATAAAAATTCAATAAAAGCGAAAATTTTTATACATAAAAGTTGATATATTGAAAATCCCGGGATTAATAAAAATTTGCCAATCGCCAAAAATCCCGGGATTCCGGATTTCCCGTTTGGCATCCCTAGTGTGTATGTATTGAAAAATATTATACAATTATTACTTACTAGCATATACCCGCTACTTCGTTAGCGTCTATTTTTTTTCGTGGACATATTTGTATGCCAAAGTTTATTTTTCTAGGTTTAAACTTGTTTAAATTCTAGCATTTAACCCGCTACTTTAGTATTACCAAAAAGCTACAGAAAACTATAAAATTTCTCGTATTTCCTTTTTTGGGTACTATATTTCCCCCCCATTAAAGTATCAAAAATTTCCGTATTGTCGTGGCAGCCCATAATTAAGTACGAATATGTCAATGAATGGAGGAAAGTGTTTTGTAAAAAAAAGTACCAAAAATAGTTACGATTTTCACCCCTTAAATGTTCGAATTTCGAAAAAGTACCAAATTTGTGTTCGAATTTTTTTTGATTAGTATCAATTGTGGTATTAATTTTCTTTCTATGTTTATTGGTTCTAAAGGTAAAAGGGGTGTCAAAAAAGTTCAAAAATTCAGGTTTTTCCCGTTTACTCCCAAAAAGGGCCGATTTCAAAAAAGTAACAGACATCTGTCCGCTTATTTTTCTAAAGAACAACAATAAGTATTAATTTTTTTTTTGTATCTCTTTTAGTTTTGAAGATATAAGGTTACCGAATGTTCCTTTTTTACCCCCTAAACATTCGAATTTCCAAAAATCCCGTCTTAGTGGATCGATTTGGGGAGTGACCAACGTCTGGTCCAAATTTCAAGTTTCTAGGGACAGCGGTTTGGGCTGGGCGATGATGAATGAGTCAGTCAGTCACTCACGCAACTCTTTTTATATACATATACTATATAGTAGATAGATAGATAGATATATAGATAGATAGATTACAATGACGGCCTTATGCAAACTTCAAGTTCATATTATTTTGTTTTACATAAAGCCGTTAAACTTTAAATAATTTTTGTTTAAAGTTAATTTTTTGTTTCAAACGCTGTGTAAAAATTTCAAAGTTTTTAGATTTCACTTAAAATTTTTTTGTAATTTCTTTCATATTACCAACTTACCTTACGATGAGATCATAGATTTCTTTCTTATCAAATACTTTACAATAGGCATGTAAAACATTTAGACAGGCATAACGCACACCAGTCCAAGGAACTTCATTTGAAGCCAATGCATCCCATAAGGGGCAATCAGCATGACGATCCATGTCAAGCATTTTCACCATTTTATTGTGATCAATTGTGACAATGTTTAAACGTCTTTTTTTGTTTTTTATTTTTTAAAAACAATTTTCACATTGATGCCATTTGTAATCAGTGTTTAAAGATGACTAGATTTGTTTTTTTTTTGTTAATAAGGTGCTTCTTTTTTTAAATCTTAAATAATTTATTTTTATTACAAAAAAATTCTATGGTATTTATTTTTTTCTTTCTTAGAATACGTTTAGAAATTCTCGAGATAAAATCCTCCAATTAAAAATTCAGCGAGAAGAAGAAAAAATTAATAACTGGCATCACCAGTTTGCTTATTTACATTTGGGGGATTCACAACGTGTGCTATCAAGTCATATCGTAATAATGTCCTTAATAATAATAACCCTTATTGTGTTTGGCGTATTTAAAATACGCCTACGACTGTTTGGTAATAGATTAAAGAGAACGTGAACTTATTTCCTTTAATCTATTACCAAACAGTCGTATGCTTATTTTAAATACGCCAAAAACAATAAGGGTGAACATTTTTCAATTGAAGCACAGCCGCGAAAAACGTTGTAAACGCCACATTTTGCAAAAACTGTTTTTTTGCAGATAAACGTTGACTTTACTCTCTTACACAGTTTAAACATCAAATCAACCAAAACTATGCACCTTAACGCCTTCAAAATGGCGTACAAAGTGTCAGCCAGTGGAAGAACATTGCAAGTTACTAACATAATGATGAAACCGAAATGGTTTTGCAGTGCGGAATAATGTTTTAAAAGCCTTTTGCATTAAAGTTTTTATTATCACTATTTTAAATAATAGAAAAAAAAAATTTTTAAAACAAATAATGATGCTTGTCAAAAAACGTTTTTTTGCTCTCCTGAAAAATTATTATTTTATAACTTAAAACGTTATTCGCGGCTGTGCTTCAATTGTTTAAAAAAAATATTGTTGTGTTTCAAACAAAATAAAAATTTTAATGATGTGTTCATTGTTTCGTCATAACTGTAGAGAAGAAATATAAACTATGATCGGTTATTTTAAGACATATGATTTTACATCTTTATGACTACCTTGTAAATACCCCAATTGAATATTTTTGTTATGGATTTGCAAGTTCAGATAAAATTAATTTAATTCAAAATAAAAAATAAAAAGAAGAAAAAAGCCTTGCAAGTTCTGTATTAAAAAATTCTTTTGTGTCAGGTTTATCGGTACCACCAACGGGCTTAAACGGCATGATTTTGACGTATGATTTTGTTAAACTTTTTCTTTTAATTTTGTGCCGCAGCCTTTTGCCGTACCTACCAAGATACCTAAATAAGAGAGGCAAACGTTTTTTCATGGCAAAACTTTTCATTTTCATACAGTTTATACGAAACAAACATTGAGAACACGAACTCAACACCTCGCGGCTAAAAAATCTGATTTGGTAGATCACTAGGTCGGTTGGTTTTATTGCAAATGTATTGGCAAAACAATTTTCATGTTTAACAAAACGCTTGCCGCTCTTGTTTAGGTAGCTCAGTTACTTTTTTTTATTGATAAAATACTTTTAAGAATATTAATAACAAACATTTTTCGACTCAGTAACACAACAAATTGTTGGTCCCATGTTGTTAAACTCGTTTAAGCATCCTTCCAAAATTCTACTTACAGTTCTTAATAAACTCCCCAACAAACACGGAGGTTTGATTTCAAATTGAAAATAATTTGAAATCAAACGTTTTCTCAAACGACAAACGTTTGATAATGATTTGAAAAATATTTGAAAATTATAGCATTCTCAACAAAAATTATTATCAAATTGAAAAATGCCTTTATTTTCAATTTGCTTTCAAACGTTGTTCTCAAATTTTTTTCGAATGTGAATTATAATACAATGTGGAACATAAATAAAAATATTTTATTTTTTAATTTAAATTCATTATTGATTTGAACAAACTGTGAAAGAAACATTTGGCAACATAGCTAAAATAGAAAATAATGTTCTTTCCGTCCTCTTATTCTTATTCTCTTATAAAGACAAAATTGGCTCCCTTTTATTTTGAGGATTGGAGCACCGTGATCGTTCAACAAACTTTCTTCACTTTTCCGTTTTATTTTCCTTTTTTTCGTATTCTTAATCATTGTAATAACTCACAAATAATTTTTATTTTTCACAAGAAATAAATCGTTCACTTGCAAAACACATTTAACCACAACGCACAGTGCTTTGTCCCCATATAACGAAGGGACATAAATAGATGGAGTTGTCAGAAATTTTTGAACACTAGCATAAAATAGCTTAGTTAAGAAAAATATGATTTTTTGGAGAAATCGGTTCAAGGGCACGCCTACCTCCCATGTGTCCTGAAATGGAAAAATGTAATTTTAGCTTCAATAATGCCCACAAAACTACAAAAAATGGTTAGGCTAATACACACACAACTAGCAACGTGTGTGCAAATTTTCATTTAAATCTGAACAAGGACTCATGGTCCTGCCATATATCCTTTTTCTTAAAAACGCTATAACACTTTCAAAAATTATCCAATCGTAATAAAATTTGGTATGGAAATTGATATTTGTTAGATATATATGTGTGCCGAATTTTGGTAGAATCGGACTATTAATGTGAAAAATACAAAAACATCATTTAATGAAAAATGAGTTAAAAACGCTTAAAATGCTCTTGCAAAAATAACAAGTAAGCAAGTATAATCGGCCAAGCCAGACCATGTGATACCCTATAGTATAGTATTTAAAAACAAATTTCCTAGAGTGTCATCTATTTGGGACCCATGGGCAATCATGGACCCGCCAGAACAAAATTATGTTATGAGGTTAAGATTCGTTTAAAAGTTCTTTCTCCCGAATATTGTTTAGATATCTTAAGCTCCGTATATGAGTTTTTTGGATGAGGGTTTATATGAAACCTATAGGTTATTTTGGACCTATCATGACTTAGTAGCTATCGTAAAAGTCATTGTCGCCAATTTGTATGTAAATACTAATATTTTTAAGGAAGCTGGCATTAAAAGCTTTTTCGGGAGAATGATTTGTATGGGAGCTATGTTCAAAAATAGAAAGATTCCAATACAATTTGATAAGCTGATTTTTATTGCAAAAAAATTAGTTTGGTTTGGACCAAATTTAATCTTGCCGATGTAATAAGATGGCTTTTGTAAAATTATGGACCGATTCGTTCCATTTTTAATAGGCTTGGTCCTTGTACCAGTCAGAGCCTCTGGGACAAATTTCATCAAATTGTCTCCGAATTTTCGATCTGTGCATACAGGTTGCATGGAACGCCAGCCGGCCGGACGGACATCGTTAGATCGACTCAGAAAGTGATTCTGAGCAGATCTAATGAATTATTTGTAATTATTTCTTGTTATGTTCCTAATTTATTTTCTTTAAACTAATTTATTTATTATTTACATAAGTATGTTCATATTTTTTAATTGCAATAAATCATCTTCAGTACTGAATTCTTCCAAAAAAATATTGCCGCTCAACGAAACATTCGTTTCGTCATCTTTAACTGGATCATCCACATTTTCTCTCAGTATATATTTCTCAACTTCTTCAAAAAATATATTTTTTTTAGTCTTTGGATTCCTGTTTGAAGATAACAACGGATCTGAGGAATCTATTAAATGAGTCATTAAATCTTTATGAGTGTCGTCGTGACGTTTTTCTCGTATGGGAAAGTCAGGTTTTTCTCACGATTTTGTGGTTGGCTTCCAATGCTTCTTCGGACAAGCACCCTGAAATTTATTTTAGTTATTAGTTACGTTTCATTATAATTACATAAAGCCACTTTAAAACCTTAATATTTCTTATTATGTTCCTAGTTTATTTTTTTTTAACTAATTCAATCTATGAAAATTTGAGCGAAAATCACGAAAATAGCATTTTTTTAAATAAATTTTTTTTTCAAGTTGTGGTAAAATTTTTTTAATTTTTTTTCTTGTAGTTATTAGAAAACAGTCTAAATATTCGAAATCAGAAAAAAACCCATAGACGACATTTTTCTTTTTTTTTTAATATTCCATCAAAGTTAGAAAATTTTTAGAGCTTAAGTAAATAATAAGCATTTTTCAAACCATTAAAAAATATGTATAGGAGAATAATTCACCTAATTACAGTTGATTAAGAATATAGTTAGCTGTTACAGAAAAAAATTTCAATCTCGTAATCCGGAAAATGAATTTTTTACAATTATTTTCTTGAAACACTAAAAAACCAAGGGCATTTGTGATTTCAGCGCCCTCTTATGCCGTAAAATGCAGACAAACACAAAAAAATTTTTATACATATTTTGATTTTTGTTGTTTTTTATTGAACGGTATAAGTTTGAATTAATATTTCACAGTATTTGTAGTTAATTGTCTTTTAAACTCCTGAAAACTATTAAAATTTGAGCAAAAATCATGAAATAGTTGTGGTAAAATTTTTTCAATTGTTTTTCTTGGAGTTATTAGAAAACAGTTTAAATATTCGAAATCAGAAAAAACCCATAGACGGTATTTTTCTTTTTTTTTTTTTAATATTCCATCAAAGTTAGAAACTTTTTAGAGCTTAAGTAAATAATAAGCATTTTTCAAACCAATAAAAAAACACTTACGAGCACTGTTGCCAGAAGTGCAGATTTCTCTGCATTTTGCAGATTTTTTCGTTGCCAAAATAGCAAAGTGAGATTTGCAGATTTTTGCTGTCAAATTGCAGGTTTTTTAAATTAATTGTGTAGACATCACTTTTCTTTATTTTCCTTTTCGTTTATTCATACATATGTATATATATATTATGTACATACATACACTTTTGGAAATATATATGTGAAATTAAAAGTTTTGACTCAAGACTTTTATTCCCAAAAATTTGCCTTTTTATTCAAAAAATATTTGTTTTGTCATATTCATCAGCTAATGTGGAACGAATATTTAGCCAAGTAAATATTAATAAAACAAAGCAAAGAAATCGTTTAGATAAAGAATCGCTTGAAGGAATTTTGTACACAAAAGACTTTCTTAAATTAAATAAATCAAATTGTTTTAATACTCCGATACAAAATAAAATTTTACGGCAAATGACTTTTGAAATTTACAATAAATAAATGCATAAATTATTTTAAATACGATATATGAACAATGTATTTGGATATACATTTTTATGTTTTATGTAAAAAATTATAAATATTCAGGTATGTGATTAAAATTGATCGATTTCAAAACGATGGTTTTTAAAAGTTGTGATGAATTGCGACCAATTTTTAATTTCATTTCTGAATAAGTCTTTATTTTTTGTTCAAAAATTTATCTAACAAGAATATACAAAGAAAGTAAGAGAAAAATTTATTATAAATAATTTTTAAAAGATACAGAAAACGATGTTATCGGATTTAAATCGTTTTATTTTAAAAATAGTTTTCCATCAAATACCTGATCGTTTATATACTTATATAATGTTTTTCTTTTGTATATGGTAAATTTTTATTTTAACGTACCAAAATGTTAAATACACCTTTTAGTTTGTTGTATGAATTCGAAAATAAGAAAAATCAATCCCAAAATAAAGTATTTTAATTTCCCAGATTTTTTGCAGATTTTTACATTTTTTTTGCAGATTTTCGAGATTTTTTGACCCAATTTTGAAGACTTTTTGGATACATTTTCTGGCAACAGTGCTTACGAGGAAATAATTCAATAAAATTTTTGTACAGTTAGTTCTAAATATAGTAAACTACTACAGAAAAAAATTTCAATCTCGTGCTTTAAAAAACAACAGTTTTACAACAGTTTTCCTAAAGCATGTAAAACTCAAGTAGTTGTTTGGGCATTTTTACTATATATTATCAAACTTTGGCGCCCTCTAGCGCCGCCAAAAAGAGTTAAATCTTAAAAATTCTTCAAAATTCATTTTAATTATTTTGTTATCTATCGATCTGTACATTTTTAAGTACAATATAAGACTTGTTTTTTTTTTTTTGATTTATGTCTATGGGCCAAAGCACTGTGCGACGCGTCGCGATGCAATAAGCAAAAAACTTTAATCGCCATTTTTAATATTTACATTTATTTTTCTCTTTAGTATTGCTAAGTTTAGTTTTGATTTGAATTAAACATTTGATATCAAATTAATTAACATTTGATGTCAAATATGGGCATTTCCTGGGGTCACGAACGTACGTTTGTACGCTTTTGATGTACAAATAATATAGAAAACAAAAACTTTTCCTAGCATTTTTTTTTCGATTCGATAGCATTTGGGTAGCTCTATGTTTAGTTCAAAAGAAAGATATCAATTGAGTTAAAGTTTTCATAATAATAGTTATAAACGTGTGGTCACGAACGTACGCAAAATAGAAGTCAACTTTGGCTGACAGTAGTGAAGTGTAAAAATCTGCGTAATGGAACGGAATATTCAAAAGTGATTAATTTATTTTAAAAGTGTATTAATGTAGGCCTCCATCCAGTATTTACAAAATAAAATATCTCTCTTGGTTTTTGTTTAATTGGCTTATTTACCGGTCGCGAATATACGGATCGCGAACGTACGATTTTTCCATATGTTTTTTTTATTATTATCACCACGCATTTTCCCATAAATGTCTTAAAATTTCCTTAACAAAAAAACTTAATACTCCTTTTGCAATTGATTGTAATGGAGAGATTATGAAGAAAGCGTGTAAACATAACATATTTCTTGCATGTAAAATAAGTATATAAAAATGTCTTTAGAAGTAGAAAATACAGAAAAACATAAAATTTTCCAGTTTCCAGCCCAATTTCCTCAAGTAAAACAGCTGAGATATGCTATGAAACCATTCTTTTATAAAAACAAAGACTTTTTTTTATAATAATAAACAATTAAAGACGACGATAATCAACATTTTGTTTTTTTATCCTGGTAGACCATTCTGGGGAAATGCCCATATTTATTTTCAAATTACTATCAATTTGAATTCAAATGTTAAAATCAAACAATTGAAGAACGGTTGAGAATTGTGTTTGATGTCAAATGATAAAGTCATTTTATATGGGGGAAAAGCGGAATTTCATGCGGAATTTTTATTTAAAATAGGAGTAATAGGGAAAAAGAAAAATTTCCAGTGGATTTTTTATTCCTAATTGGGCTGATTTTTTTTTTCAAAGTCCCAAAATATCAATGGAAATGGTGTGATTAAATAAATATGTCTTCCCTGTTTTAAAATTTTTAAATTCATTAATAATCATTTGAAAATTGATTTAACATTTGTTTAATAAGATTTTACTGCTGCGGAACGCATCGTTAAAAACAACATCAAACGCGATTATAAGTTTTCAATTTATTTTCTTTTATTTCTGGAAAACGTCAAATTATAGCCCACACCCACAATCACCACCTCATCAAATTTTAATTTTAAACGCCATCATCTTTATCAATATCATCATCATCGCTATAGGCTATAGCACCCAGTACAAAGATTTTCTTTTAATTTTATGATACTGATGATTTAAAACAACAACAACGATAACAAATTGACCAGTGTGTGAGAAAATGATGGCACTGTGGTTAAGGAGATGATTTTTGGCACGGATTTTTTTTTTAGATTTTGAAGTTTTCTGTTAAATTTTTTTTTAGAGATAAAAAGATAAGAATTATTTGTAGTTTTAGTTATAAGTTATTTAATAAACCTGTAGTGGGATTCTGTAACTTTTAACAATAACAATAGTTGTTATAATTGTCGACCTGTTTTGTTGTTTGCACTTACGATTATGTGATTCTGTAAATTGTTGTTAACAACATAGATACAAATTAACGTCAAGTGGCATCACTGTCAACAAATGGCAAAATAACGAAAAACACGAAGAGGAATAAAAAAAAAAAACAAATAAAATTATTAAAACTAAACAGATTTTTTTTTAGTTTTTTGTCTTTTTTTAAGAAGATAAGCCAAACATTTTACTATTAAATTAAATGCAAATTATTTTTTTGCCATTTTTAATTTATATTATTTCTTTTAACTAAATATTTTTTATTTTTTCGACATTTAACAATAAATAAACAACACTAAAAAAGTTGTCGTTTCCCTGCAAATAATAGGACCAGTCCAAACACGCGTGTAAAGAGTAGTCCACAAGGGACCTGGACTAGTCCACAAGTAACCCAAACGTATGGAAAAAACCTGGTCTATTTAACATTACGATGTCCTAGGAGAGGACCATATAACCCACCTTTGGACCACTAAGGAGTAGTTTTAAAACTACTCCATGGTATACTCAAGAGGATTAGTTTTGAAGTCGTTTAAACACGAAAGCATGTCGTTAAAAAACGAAGACATGTCGTCTCACTACAAACACTTTTTAACAATGGCATGGTCCATGCTTGCATTACATCGGACTAGTCCATGGAGTAGTCCATTTTATCAAAATGGGTCAGGTGGTCCAATTTTATTTGCAGGGTTACTTAACACAAACAGCTGACTTAACGATAACACACACAGAAAAAAATCAATGTAAATTCATTCAAAACAAAGTTGATTTTACATTTTTAAGTAGTGATTTTGCTTCATTGTTGTTTCATGTTAATTTAAAATGATTTTACAATAACTTGCGAACAACATTTTTTTCTTTTAAAATAACTATAATTCATGTTAATTTAACATTGCAGTAAAGTTAGAGCAAAATGGAATTAATATTGAAATAACAATCCGAATCACGTTGAATGAAAGTTATTTAAAGTTGAAACAACGTGAATTTCATGTAGAATCAAATTGGTTGCAGTGTGATATAACAGTGTGAAGACAACACATGCATTTATTTAAGAATAATTTAAAACACTTACCCCTGTAACACATGTTTCACTTATTTTGTATCTCCTTTATTAACAGAAGCATCAGCAGAATGGCCCGATATCGTTTTCGTTATCATTCTACTTTGAAAACTTGATGTACTATTTAACTAAATAATTTTAATTAAAAGAATACGGGAATTGTCTTCTTTTTATAACATATTTTAAACATGAAAATAAAAAGATGTACATACTTAAGAGTGTATGCATGTTAATTTAACAAGATAAACTTTTGATTTAAATATAAAACAGGTTTTTATGGATTCAATATTGAAGAATGTTATTTTAACAGTGAATAATATTAAATAAACGTGATTTAAGATTATTTTAATATTTTTCATTTAAAATTAATATGAAATAATTATAAATTTAAATAAAGGGCATACTTTTGCAGAGATTTACCATGATTCTCAATCAACATTTCGCCATGTTATTTTAACATTGGTATTTTTTCTGTGTGCAAGTGCTGTTTAAAATGTTACAGAATAGCAAAATCGTTAATTTGCTTGTTAATTTTTTCAACAATGACAACTATTGTTAAAATTAATTACAGAATCGCACTACTGGGTTCGGTTCACAGCTCAGCTAAGAATGAAAAATTTTCAATAAATTTTAATTAATTTCATGTTGTTAAAATTCCTTTCTCTATAAAAATAATTTAATATAAATTAAATTTGATGAACTTTAGTCTAATTAAAATATCAAAATTTGGATTAAAAAAACCATAAACAGTTCAACAAAATAACCACAATACTAATTATTGATTTTTAATAAGTTTTAAATTGTAATTTGTATAAGTATAACTTTCAGTCATGTTCCGGCAATCGCACTATTTAAAATCGCAAAAGCCAAATTTATTTGATGATGTTCTGAAACTCGTGAGTTTTGCTTGCAATCTGCCATAGTTTCTTAATATTCTAGTTTCCTTGAGTAGACTTATGCAATTTGAAGTCGCAAATCTTCTTGCGATTGTGATTTACAGAACAACAATGTGAATTCAAGTCAGAGTCGCGTATGTTAAGCGTTTTACGATTGTCAGATCATACCCGTTTGTATAACATAATTGTATTCAAATCATTGTCCGAATTGTTCTAGTAAGAATGTCATGACAAAATATTCGTTATGTTTTGAAGTAGTCGTTAAATTATTTCAATGTCATCAAAAGTTTTCACAAAAACGAGTATAGTGGAATTTTAGTGTAGTTCAAGAAACGCAAGAGGGCGCTGTGAGTTGAGTTTAAGTTGAGTGTAGGTCAGTGTGACCAGATTTTTTAAAAATTAAAAGCTAAATCATGTTTGAAATAGAGCTAAATAAAGCTAAAGAAGGAAATTTAAAGCCAAAAAATAAAGCTACATTTTTTTATAGCTTCTTGTAGTAACTGTTAATTATTTCAATATTTTTCATAGATTAAGTATTGCTTATGTAATTATAGCTGAAATAATAAAGCTTGGCCAGTTAATTGATCAAACTTTAGCTTTGTTTTTAACAATTTCTATGGATTTGCTTAACTTTATTTGTAAGCAGATAATTGTATAATGTAATTAAGAAACTGTGTAATGATGTTTGATCTAGCTAAACGTTTTGCAAACGCAAATAATTTTTTTATTAAAACAAGGGACGCCAAATATTTAAAAGGTATGAACATAACTCAAGTAGTAAAATTTTTACTAGCAGAAATGATCAAGAAATTTTCAAAAAATAGTTGACGGAAGTCGTTGTCGTGATCGAAGTCGTAGCCATGAGTCATGACAACGACAATGTAAAACACAAAAGTAAAAAGCTCGCCGTACATATCGTCGTTCCGGAGTTATCTTGTCGTATATCACAAAATCGAAAAAAATGAGATAAGACCGTTTCCTATGGTATATTTAATAGATCTATCGATTTGCGATATCCTCACGTCTCTATCTCTTATGGTTAATGAGATATTACGAAGCTATTTTGTTGTATATCCACTTTTGCGAAAAATTTAATACGTTATAATATCGTATGTAGCATAATTGTGGATGTACGACAAAAAAACGTATGAAAATTTTCAATTAAAAAAATCTTGCGTTATCTTATTGTATGTGAACAAAGTAAATTAGGCAAGTTACAAAAAACAGACTTTATTATTAATATTACTGTTATTTTAACATTTTTCGTTTTATATGCTTTTTATATTGATGGAATTATTGCTATATTGCCTAAATTTTCTTTATTGTTAAGCAATTAAAGGTTAAATATTCAGGGTGGTCCAACCATAATGCACAATGTTAATTGTGAATAAAACAAAAAGTTTTTAGAGAATTATCTGATTTTTTTTTTTTTATTATTATAAAGAAGGATCTATGACAACTATGTGTGAGAGAAAATATCGGCCAAATGCTCGTCGCGGCTAGCATACCTTTGTCGTATGGTCCATATTTTCAATGCCTCTGAGACATAATTGAGATTCAATGTCCTTAATGTGTCAAATTATCTAATCCTTTAGCTCTTGAATTGTTCTTGGCTTATTGACGTACACTTTTTATTTTAAATATTACCAAAGAAAGAAGGCCAACGGAGTCAAATCATATGATCGTGACGGCGAGTTGACATGGCCATTGAATTTCTCGTGCAGAAGAGCCATTGTTTTGTTGGCCGTGCGACACATTCTTTTTGAACTACTTATCGTCCATGCCCATATCCTCACTTTCTGGCAAAAAAAATCCCTTATTAGCTCGCGATAGCGAACACCATTCACAGTAACTGCTTGGCATACCTCATTTTTGAAGAAGTAAAGCCCGATGATGCCGCCTGGCCATAAACCGCACCAAGCATGCATGCAAATTATTATTTCTTCCCGTTTATTTATTTAAAAAAAAATACATTTATTTATTTTTTAAATTTCTTAAACGGTAGATAACAATTCTTAGGTTCTGTCCAAATTAAATATAATTTAAATCTAATCATTTAAAAAAGCAAGAAGCATAATTATGCTTTATATTTATCATTGCGATTATCGTCACATCGTGGGAACTAAAAGAGAGGTTCAAATAACATTTAATTTAACCCAATGCAACAACGTGGGAAATTACGACGTCAGCAGAAATGTCTTGCAAGTGTTGCTAAAAATAATGTTACATTAAGAGATGGTATGCCATATATTAACTTGCACAGACGTTTTCACATTTCCTACAGAGCCGGTTTGCTTAAATTTGCCCACAATTATTCCGATTGTGAACACATTTGATCGATTATGGTGATCAAAAACATCAAGATGTGCACAAAATGTATTTTTGATTTGAACGCCCATTTTCGTAAAAGGCTTCAGCAATCTTAACCCGCTGCTCAGTGCTGCTCCTCTCCATGGTTGAATTTAGTACTGATACCAAGAAATGTCAAATTAAGTTGGACAAAAATTTTACGTTACGGTGTGACTCACAGTCACCACCCTTAAGTAATAATAAACCTTAAAATTATTCATACATAAGGAAATTCGATAATAAAAAACTATAACTATACGTAAATATATTTGTCACTTACATAAATTTTCGTTTCGAAAATTATTATAACTTAATTTTCAATATTGGTAAAACACGTGAATGTAGGTTTTTAATACCTAATTTTGACTTATATCATACAAACTAAAAAATATATCGCAAAAAGTGGCGTATACGACAAAATTGAAAAATTTTTTTGGACGTGATAATGGCTATAACTTAAAAATTTTTTTCCATGACTTTAGATATTTTTACATAAATCGATAAAGAACTTCAAACACAATATTTGACAAAAATATTGGACGACTTTTTTCACGTACATTTTTGTGTATACAAATTTGAACCTTAAGATTCGATTTCCCAAAAAACAATTTTTGTGATATACGGCAAGATAACTTCGGCACGACGATATGTCGTTTGCGTCAATCATAATACTAACTTTTAAAAACGACTATATTTCAACCACGACAACAACACTCATAAGAAGGCCAAAGAAGATATTTTGCCCTGATACCTAAACCAAAAACTAATTTTTTTTCATGATGAAAAAAAAATAAACGATTTAATTCTTAGTTATTTTAATGGTGTGAGTCTTCGAAAATTAAAAAGAACGTAAAACGTTTTGCTAATGTAACTATAACGCCCATAATTCGATTTACTTTTGCTCTTGATGCCTGCTTATACGTAGATGAAATGAGTATGTGGCAAATTTGCTTTCATCGCTAAATGGACTATCACGTAAATCCGTTATATTAAATTTACTTATAACGGCAGAAAAAACAGATATATTGTAATATATCGCTTAACTGGCTGAAACTCTAGTGACTATAAACGAAAAGTACTGTATGCTAAAACCTTATTTTTAAATTCTCATACAATAGGCATAGGCATAAAACTTACTCTTAGCTTTGCTTTTGTTCAATAATTGATTTGTGGTCTTGCTATTATCACTGAAATATGGAATAGAAATATGTTTGTATGTTTTTTGTTCTTATAAATCACATAAATTTACTGTTTATTAAAGAAATTTTTCGAAGTGTAACTTTTGACAAAAATTCTTATTTTTTTTTTGGAAAATAGCCCCTCGCAGCACTCTTATATATATTTATGTAAATCAAATCTGCAACAGCGATATCTTCACACATACTTTTATTCGGATAAACTGTTTTATTTATTTTAAAATATAAATAAACACGAAATTGAAATTAAAAAAAGGCTAGGAAAAGCTAAATGTATTATTGAAAAAAGCTTAAAGCTAAATGAAATATCTCAAGCTAAAAAGGAAAAAATAAAGCTAAATTTAGCTCGAAAAAAGCTAATATGGTCACGCTGGTAGGAATCTTCGTAACCGGATGAAACTGTATTATTTTTAACGGTGTTGCTTAAGAGGGAGTTTACACGATGTCTATTCAGACATGTCGAACAAACACGTTTGTTTTGTTTGTAGGCGATCGGGGTAGAGAAGAAAGAGGGGTTGCCAAACAGACATGAAATGAGTTTTCATGTTTGTTTAGATGAATTTCAATGTTTTTAATTTGTATTTATATGTATATTAGACTATTATACATGAAAATAGATATGTTTGGAAAGACATCGTGAAAAGACAATAGGTTTTTGGAAGCATGTTCAAAAGAGAACGTCAAAAACAGACATGTCTGAAAAGACTTCGTGTAAACTCCCTCTAAGTTACAATTATTTGACGTCCAATTTTTTTGTTTTGTTTTAATAAAACATGACGTTGAAAGTAGACGTTGGTGATAGCGATAGGATTGATTTAACAGGTTTTTTCATTTCTCTAATCTTTTCTTTATCTTATCTAAATACATTCAATCATAAATTGTAGAAAGGCGGTTTGAAGATTAGAACATTAAATATTATTAAAATTTTTATTGATAAATAAAAAAAAAATTAATAATAAGTATTGTGGTTTTCAATACAAATATTTGTATTTTCATCCGGCTTAAGTTCGTAAAATTTAATTTTCTTTTAATTTGTTTTTTTTAGTGAAGAAATAAATTTTACAATATGAAATAAATTACAATTTTTTTTGATAATTTTTCATTCTTGAGTGAACCAGAATTTTTTCCAAAATCTCCCACTGTGTGATGTTGGTTTGCATACTGTTCTTTTCAATTGTTCGAAACGTATTTTATCAAAAACCTTTAATCCTACGAAAAAAAAATTAATAAGGGTTTTCATGATATCGCTAAAAATTGCCACTTGTGCAAATGGGCAAACTTGGGAGACTCGTTTCATGAATTGCAAATGCAAATAATTTTTAAATAAAACTAGTGGTGACGTGTACTTAAGATCTTAAAACAAGTAACCATGTTTGCAAAAAAATTAAGACTTATGGGCTTTTGTTCTAACAGCTTTAACCAGAACTTAAAATCGGTTAAATATAAATCCTAACATGTTGTTTTTTTAAACAAAGTCTATCCAACTTTTTAAAAGTCTGCATCTTAAAGATAATTTAAAAAACATAATTTTTTTTTTTTTAAATTAGGCGTTAGGTATGTTTTTTTATACTCATTAGCAGAAGCAAAATACATATATTTATTGCAAAACCACTGTGCCTTTTCATTAAGACAAACAATTAGCGCAAAGAAAATAAGATTTAATTAGTATTTTTTACACGGAATTCCTTTTTTTTTTAACAAATCACTTATTTTTAGTTATTTTATTTAGTTATAAACTATTTGCAAAAAAAAAACAAAAAGAATAATTGAAAAATTAAAGAAACATTTAAATATTATTACAATTTTTATAAAATAAACATTTTTCCAAAAAAAATAAATGAAGTTTAATTGTTTTTTAAAAATCTACGAAATGGGTGGTGTGAGTAAAAATTGGTATCTAAGTGTATTAATGAATACCCAACAAACATTTTTACTAACAGTATGATAATGGAGAATATTAAAGGTAATGCTTTAGCAACGGAAATGAAATAATTAGTATTATTAGACTAATTAAAGTAATTTTTAAGGCAACAAATCTCGCTGTACTTTCGCGATATACAAAATATCAGTTGGCTGTCTTAAGCTGTGGTGAATCTATGATACCCTTCACCGAGAGTTAGAATAATTAAAAGGAGTGGGCTTTTTATCGGGTGATTTTTAAGCTATTATCTTTTTGGCAACACTGGTTTAAACAGCTGACGCACGTTTCGTGTTTTGTTTTACTGTCAAACATCTTCAGTTTGGTCTATAATTTAACCATGAATCGTCTTACAAACGAACAACGCTTGCAAATGATTGAATTTTATTATCAAAATGCGTGCTCTGTTAAGAAAGTTCATCCACTTTTTTTATCGAAAAATTGTGTTCAGCGACGAAGCTCATTTTTGGCTCAATGGGTACGTTAATAAGCAGAATTGTCGATTTTGGAGTGAAGATCAGCCAGAAGAATTGCAAGAGCTGCGGTTTATGGGCTGGTGGCATCATTGGACCGTACTTCTTCAAAGATGATGCGAATCGTAACGTAACTGTGAATGGTGAGCGCTACCGTGAGATGATATCCATTTTTTTTTGCCCAAAATGCAAGAGCTTGGCTTGCATGACATGTGGTTTCAACAAGTCGGTACCACATGCCACACAGCACGCTTAACAATGGACTTATTGAAAGGCGAGTTCGGTGAACATTTTATTTCACATTCGGGACCGGCCAATTGGCCGCCTAGATCGTGCGATTTATATACACACATGCCCGCTTCAATTGACGCATTGGAAGACAACATTGCAGCATTTATTCATGAGAAACCGGCCGAAATGTTGGAAAGAGTATGCCAAAATTGGACTAAGCGGATCCCATTTGGTCCCATTTGAGGCGCAGTTACGGTCAACATTTGCATGAAATAATCTTCAAACATTAAATTATATGGACCGTACTATCGATTCAAATAAAGATTTCATGAATTTTATGTGTTTTTTTTTTTAACTTTCCTATAGCTCTTAAAAAATCAAACATTATAAGGGGCCTATGGAACATTACACACCACAAAATTTAATTGTGGGATTTAAAGTCTTTTGAAACTATGACAGAAAGTAGGGTTAATTATCAAGAAACTTAGTAGTATGATTTTTAGTCACATAAAATTTGAATGTGTGCAAAATATTATGCCAATCGTTGCATTCTGCAACAAAATTATTAATGTTTTAGGGAGAGTGTTCCACATTTGGATTCATAACTCTATTCCTACTAAACTGATAATGATTAAATTAAGTTAGTTTTGCCTCTATATGTCATTTACAAGTTAAACGTCGATTAAGATGTTTTTCAAGTTATTTTACATGCAAATGTTGAGGTATTATTTGGTAGTTGATTTTAATATACGCCAATCGATGGAAAGTAAATATTATATGTACACATTTTTGCTCATTGATCTTTATCTTCCATTGTTTTGATTAGGGATGCGATTTCCATGCAAATGCATGTTTTTTGTATATAGTCTAAGAACTATGCCGACCAACTATCTTTCCGAATCACAAAGTTTGCGTTAAAATGGAATCTATTAGTTTTTGCATATTGTTGCATATTTTGATGAAAATGCATATTTTTGATAATTAGTATTGTGGTTATTTTGTTGAACTATTTATGGTTTTTAATCCAAATTTTTAATATTTTCAATTAGGCTTAAGTTCATTAAATTTAATTTTCATTAAATTATTTTTATGAAGAAAGGAATTTTTACAACATGAAAATCAATTAAAATTTACTGATGATTTTTCATTCTTGACTCAATCTGGGCTCGAACCCAGGCGTTTTTACGGACAGGTTACCCTGACATGTTTCGATTGCAACCACTCAATCTCCTCAGAGGGCTTGCCGTTTAACACTCGCAGCCATCGACGACTGCTGACGTCATTAGTCAAACATCAATCCTTAAACCAAATTGTATTTAACCTTTGGTAGATCGAAATTTGCTTTGAATGATTACACTATGGAAAATTTTTGGGATTATTGTCTGGGGGGTGAGAAATTCCAAGTCAGGGTGATGGTACTAGGTCAGTATAGTAAAACCCTCAAAGGGTTTGGCGTTCGTATGTGTCAGTTTTTTTTTATGACATTTTAAATTTGTTCCTTAATCTTGATGTTTTTTCGCTTAGTTGTAACATTTTGGCAAAAACGTAGTTTAACATAACTCGAGAACCACTTGTCCGATTTTGATGAAACAAATTTAGAAAAATTAAGAATTACAATTTCTCTAATCTGTTTCTATACCGTTTTCCTATATGTGCAACACTTTCGAAATTAAAAATGAATGTGTGAAGAAAAAAAATATTTTTTGCCCAAAAAATTTGAATTTTTTATTTTTAATTCATAAAAAATCCAAAACAGTAAAAAAAGTTTCAAGTCCTATTACTTTCACATGAAGTCGCATAACCTATGAAATAAATAAGACATAAATCATGAAAATCGATGAACGCGTTTCGCTTTTATTAACAATTAAGTGAAGGTATGCATTTCTAAAATTTGCTCGAGATATGCACAAAATTCTTTGCAAAAACATTTATGACTTTTTTTATGATTCTTAAAATTCAAAAAAAAAGTAATAAACAAAAGGTTATTTGATTATTATGATTGCGGTAGCAAAGTAATAAGCGGTAATAAATGTGCGTGGACAATTGAAAGGAAAAAAGGAATGTGCACTTTTTTAATAATTTGGGGTTTTCCGTTGGCTACCTGAATGATTTTTTTACAGAAATTCCACCCACATCTATTAGTGCTCATGTTTTGGAACGTACCTGTCAGTAAAATATTGAAAAATACGTAGTATTTATAGGTGTTCATTTATCGATTTTTGTCATTCAACAAGTGCCAACGAACGCGAACAGTAAAAGTGATTTTTCTCCAGTTTTTTAAAAGTGAACAAAAGAGAACAGAATATGGAACTGTGCAAGCCAGATATAAATAGCTTTTGCTACTGCTGTGGTCAATATGTCTCAACACATAAAAAAAGGGGAAATTTCAGTACTGATTTTGTTCAAACATACGAGATGTACTTCAACCAAAATGTTATAGTGAACGAAAATTGGGTACCAAATATAGTGTGTAAAAGCTGCTACAAGCGTCTAATGGATTGGAAAAATAGAAGACGTGAAGGTCACAATCCATTGAATTGCTATGCATGTGCGAATAAAGGAACCGCAAAAAGGATAAGAAAATCGTATAATTACGTTGGTGTTGCAAGTGCCGCAACACCATTGCCTCATTCGGACCACATTCCTGTGCCAAAAGCTTCTAGCCCAGATATTTTCTCTTCTACGACTGCTCCGACATATCAAGCACGTGATGATCTCCCATATGAGCCATCAGTATCCAATGAGCCAATTTTAATAAATCAAAATTACACAGCATAAATCGGAAGAGCTGGCTTCCATTTTGAAATCAAACAATTTGTTGGCACCCGGTGTGAAAGTCACAGCTTATCGAAGTCGTCAGGCAACACTCCAAAGTTTATCCCTTGTGAATGATGAAAAAACTTCTGCATATTGCCCGGATGTAGGAAAATTGATGGACGCAATGGAAATAAAATATGAAGCAGATGACTGGAGATTATTTATTGACAGTTCAAAACTCAGCTTGAAGGCGGTTTTACTGCATAAGACCAATAAAAAACCTTCAGTTCCAATCGCCTATAGTACAGAAACGAAAGAAACATATGATGCACTGGAAAATATTTTAAAAATGGTTAACTACGCCAAACATATATATAAATATATGTGCTTTTTGTGCGATTGGGACACACGATTTTCCGGTGACCAATATGCATGCCACGGATGGAAACTCAGAGAGCCCAGCAGGTTACAAACGGCCAATATTATTCGTGAGCCTCTGGTGCCGAAGGAGAAGATAATGCTGCCTCCACTGCATATTAAACTTGGAATTGTTAAGAATTTTATCAAAACTGTTGCCAAAAGAGATGAAGTTTTCTTGTGTTTGAAACTAATATACCCGAGACTCAGCGAAAGTAAAATTAAAGAAGGTAAGTTATAATATCACATTCATTTCCCATGATTTTCCATCTTAACAAATTAATTTTTTCCAATCAGGCGTACTAAATTGTCCAGATATACGAAAGCTGATTAAAAGTGACGCATTCAACAATATTTTTATTGCCGCTGAATTGAATACATGGCAGGCAATCAAAGAAGTAATAGAAGGCTTGTTGGGAAAGCATCGTTCTAACAACTACGATGTTTTTGTCACAAGGATGTTAAGAGTATTCTCGGAAATTGGTGTCCACATGTCCTTGAAAATCCATTATTTACATCATCATCTGGACTACTTCAGCAAACAATTGGCTACCGAATCTGATGAACAAGGTGAACGCTATCATCAAGTTGCTATGCCATTTGAAATGAGGTAATACTGATTTTTTATTTTTTCAAACTCATTTTAATAAAACAAAAACTTACAGATATAGAGGCAAAAAGTCGCCGAGTGCAATAATTGCGGAAATTTGCTGGTGGAGTAAGCTTGTGTGGCAAGACAAGGATGATCTTGATGATAAAGAATATTCAGGAGATGCAGAAGGGCCAACAGTGGAGTCACACATTGACATTATGTGTGGTTCAGAAACTGATGATAGCGATAAATGCGATGCCACTAGTCCCTAACAACCACCATCGAAAAAGTCTAGGCAATATTTATTAAAATAAATAAAAATATTAATTTCAAAAGATTTTGTTATTCGTGCTTAATTCCCAGTTTTTATTCTTGATAAAAACACTTGAAATTTATTGTTGATGGGATAAGCTATTCCTATGCATTTCACTGGTTGCTTAGGCCAGATCATCAGGAAACTTCATCCATAAAGATTTTAGAAAAACTAAAGATATTAAACCAAATAAAACTGTTAAACGTATAAGACTTATAGCAACAGTTTAACTTGTAACAATATCAAAGCTTTAACAAAACACATCAACAATAAAAAAGTGGGTTTATCTCATCTTACATTCTCCCCTACAATTAATGTTGAGAGAATTTCAACTAAGTTAAGTAAGTTGTTGTTTGTTTTTTATTTTGTTTTTCTTAACCTACTTACAACTACAATTAATGTTGAGAGAATTTCAACTAATTGTAGGGGGGAATGTAAGATGAGATAAACCCACTTTTTTATTGTTGATGTGTTTTGTTAAAGCTTTGATATTGTTACAAGTAAAACTGTTGCTATAAGTCTTATACGTTTAACAGTTTTATTTGGTTTAATATCTTTAGTTTTTCTAAAATCTTTATGGATGAAGTTTCCTGATGATCTGGCCTAAGCAACCAGTGAAATGCATAGGAATAGCTTATCCCATCAACAATAAATTTCAAGTGTTTTTATCAAGAATAAAAACTGGGAATTAAGCACGAATAACAAAATCTTTTGAAATTAAAATTTTGTATTCCCAAAAATTGAAATAACTTTTTGATAATAAATAAAAATAAATAAATAAAATAAAAATAAAAAATTATAAAAATGTTTACTTAATTTTTTTAGTAGTTTATGGCCAGAAGTCTGGAGTTATTGGGGAAAATTTATAAAAAAGGCGATAAATGACATTTTTTTGAATAAAAACAAATATCAATATTCTTGTCAAAATGGGATACCTTCACTTAATTGTAAATAAAAGCAGAACGCGTTAATCGATTTCTATGATCTATGTCGCATTTTGTTTATAGGTTATGTGACTTTACATGGAATTAATAACACTTGATCCTTTTTTCCGTTTTGGATTTTTTATGAATTAAAAAAAAAAAAATTTTAATTTTTAGGCAAAAAAATATTTTTTTTTCTCCACAAATTTATTTTTACCGGCAAAACTGTTGATTATAAAGAAAAACGTTATATGAACGGATTAAAGAAATTGTAATTCTTAATTTTTTTGAGTTTGTTTTAGCAAAATCGGACAAGTGGTTCTCGAGTAATGTTAAACTACGTTTTTGCCAAAATGTTACAACTAAGCGAAAAAACATCAAGATTAAGGAAAAAATTTAAAATGTCATAAAAAAAAACTGACACATACGAACGCCAAACCCTTTGAGGGTTTTACTTTACTGACCTAGTACCATCACCCTGACTTGGAATTTCTCACCCCCCAGACAATAATCCCAAAAATGTTCCATAGTGTAATCATTCAAAGCAAATTTCGATCTACCAAAGGTTAAATACAATTTGGTTTAAGGATTGATGTTTGACTAATGACGTCAGCAGTCGTCGATGGCTGCGAGTGTTAAACAGCAAGCCCTCTGAGGAGATTGAGTGGTTGCAATCGAAACATGTCAGGGTAACCTGTCCGTAAAAACGCCTGGGTTCGAGCGCATATTTTTGTTTTAAATGCATATTTTAAAATTTTTTTAAGTGATATATTTTTAAATTTCCATATTATATAAAAAGAGTCTTTCAAAAAAAAATCTTCCGAAAATAAATTTTAAAATCAATAAATAAATTTTTTTAAATCTCTACTTAAAATACAAGTTTTTTTAAGGTTTCGACAAAAGATCCTTTTCTTTTTAACCTATGCACCTTACATGGTTAAGGCTGCCAATGGGCCTAAAATGTTTTATCCAAAACTGTTACATGTAAGTCACTTGCTTGGCACACGGGTCACACCGAGTTGCAGAGGAAGTTAGAACCCAACTCGATAATATTGAATTATAGGTTTCATATTTGCAATTTTTCACAATTATAAAAATGTATCCCTTGACACATTTAACACCTCAGCCAGTATTAACAATATGGGGAGCCTGGCGAGATGCTGTAGAATACTGTTTAAACAAACTTGCAGCTTATGCAATTAAACAAATAAAAGAAATATTATATCTTAATAACATCGAAAGTCGTTTAGCATTTGTATTTTCCAACTACGGATATATTGGTGAAACAATAACTAAATTGGAGGGAATAAGTTCACCTAATAGTCATCTCAAATTAATTGATATTGCAGAAAGTCAAATAACCAATGTGGAAAAAAGAATTGACCAAGAAATTAAATAAAATCCAAAACGTTTTGCAAAAAAAAAAAGGATTTAAAAAAAATAAAACAAATTTCAACTATTTTTGATCTTGAATCAAATGTGTGATCTGAATTAGAAAATTAATATTTTCTACAAATTAATTAACATTCCTCAAGTATGCTCCTATAACTCCGGTTGACGTTGAGAGATAATTTTCCATGCACAAATTTTTTTTGCGTTCGAACAGACAAAGGTTTACTTTTGATATAAAATAGTATTTATTTGTTTATGCAAACAAAAATTTAAAATAGTTATTTACATTAAGTTTTTAAAAATATTGTACCTTTGAATAACAATAGACTAATGTGTTGTTTCCAGGTGGAAAGCAATTGATTGTGTAGAAAAAAAAGCATTAAAAAAACAGTGATTTTTATTAAATTTTTCTATACAATCAATTGTTTGTCACCTGAAAACAGCACATAAATTTTTTATTTATTTTGTTTTAAATAAAATTTTTTAAAAAAAATTACTTTTTTTATTGAAAATGTTCAAGTTTTAGTGCATATTTTTTATTTTATATATATATATATATATATATTTTATAATTAGTATTGTGGTTATTTTGTTGAACTATTTATGGTTTTTAATCCAAATTTTTCAATATTTTTAATTAGGCTTAAGTTCATCAAATTTAATTTTCATTAAATTATTTTTATGAAGAAAGGAATTTTACAACATGAAAATCAATTAAAATTGTTATTGATAATCTTTCATTCTTGACGTGACTAGGGGTTGAACCGGCAGGTTACTATGACATGTTTCGATCGGAACCACTCGATCTCCTCAGATAGTTTTGCCGTCTTACACTCGCAGCTATCGAAGGCTGCTGACGTCAGTAGTCAAATATCAATCCTTAAACCAAATTTGTATTTTTTTTAACACTTTCCTTTGGTAGATCGAAATTTGCTTTTTTTACTGAATGATTATCCATTTTAATTGACTTCACATGTTTTTTCCTTACTTCTGTTTTTTCGTACTTTGTCAAGAATTTTTCCTGAAGTCCAAGTACATTTTTTTTTTTGTTTGTTTTCTTCATTCTATCTTTCTCTTTTCTGTTGACCTTTTTTTCAGCACAACTTGAAGGACAAATGTAAACATAGAGCTCGTGCCTTAGCTTTAACAATAATTAGTATTGTGGTTATTTTGTTGAACTATTTATGGTTTTTAATCCAAATTTTTCAATATTTTTAATTAGGCTTAAGTTCATCAAATTTAATTTTCATTAAATTATTTTTATGAAGAAAGGAATTTTACAACATGAAAATCAATTAAAATTGTTATTGATAATCTTTCATTCTTGACGTGACTAGGGGTTGAACCGGCAGGTTACTATGACATGTTTCGATCGGAACCACTCGATCTCCTCAGATAGTTTTGCCGTCTTACACTCGCAGCTATCGAAGGCTGCTGACGTCAGTAGTCAAATATCAATCCTTAAACCAAATTTGTATTTTTTTTAACACTTTCCTTTGGTAGATCGAAATTTGCTTTTTTTACTGAATGATTATCCATTTTAATTGACTTCACATGTTTTTTCCTTACTTCTGTTTTTTCGTACTTTGTCAAGAATTTTTCCTGAAGTCCAAGTACATTTTTTTTTTTTGTTTGTTTTCTTCATTCTATCTTTCTCTTTTCTGTTGACCTTTTTTTCAGCACAACTTGAAGGACAAATGTAAACATAGAGCTCGTGCCTTAGCTTTAACAATAATTAGTATTGTGGTTATTTTGTTGAACTATTTATGGTTTTTAATCCAAATTTTTCAATATTTTTAATTAGGCTTAAGTTCATCAAATTTAATTTTCATTAAATTATTTTTATGAAGAAAGGAATTTTACAACATGAAAATCAATTAAAATTGTTATTGATAATCTTTCATTCTTGACGTGACTAGGGGTTGAACCGGCAGGTTACTATGACATGTTTCGATCGGAACCACTCGATCTCCTCAGATAGTTTTGCCGTCTTACACTCGCAGCTATCGAAGGCTGCTGACGTCAGTAGTCAAATATCAATCCTTAAACCAAATTTGTATTTTTTTTAACACTTTCCTTTGGTAGATCGAAATTTGCTTTTTTTACTGAATGATTATCCATTTTAATTGACTTCACATGTTTTTTCCTTACTTCTGTTTTTTCGTACTTTGTCAAGAATTTTTCCTGAAGTCCAAGTACATTTTTTTTTTTTTGTTTGTTTTCTTCATTCTATCTTTCTCTTTTCTGTTGACCTTTTTTTCAGCACAACTTGAAGGACAAATGTAAACATAGAGCTCGTGCCTTAGCTTTAACAATAATTAGTATTGTGGTTATTTTGTTGAACTATTTATGGTTTTTAATCCAAATTTTTCAATATTTTTAATTAGGCTTAAGTTCATCAAATTTAATTTTCATTAAATTATTTTTATGAAGAAAGGAATTTTACAACATGAAAATCAATTAAAATTGTTATTGATAATCTTTCATTCTTGACGTGACTAGGGGTTGAACCGGCAGGTTACTATGACATGTTTCGATCGGAACCACTCGATCTCCTCAGATAGTTTTGCCGTCTTACACTCGCAGCTATCGAAGGCTGCTGACGTCAGTAGTCAAATATCAATCCTTAAACCAAATTTGTATTTTTTTTAACACTTTCCTTTGGTAGATCGAAATTTGCTTTTTTTACTGAATGATTATCCATTTTAATTGACTTCACATGTTTTTTCCTTACTTCTGTTTTTTCGTACTTTGTCAAGAATTTTTCCTGAAGTCCAAGTACATTTTTTTTTTTTGTTTGTTTTCTTCATTCTATCTTTCTCTTTTCTGTTGACCTTTTTTTCAGCACAACTTGAAGGACAAATGTAAACATAGAGCTCGTGCCTTAGCTTTAACAATAATTAGTATTGTGGTTATTTTGTTGAACTATTTATGGTTTTTAATCCAAATTTTTCAATATTTTTAATTAGGCTTAAGTTCATCAAATTTAATTTTCATTAAATTATTTTTATGAAGAAAGGAATTTTACAACATGAAAATCAATTAAAATTGTTATTGATAATCTTTCATTCTTGACGTGACTAGGGGTTGAACCGGCAGGTTACTATGACATGTTTCGATCGGAACCACTCGATCTCCTCAGATAGTTTTGCCGTCTTACACTCGCAGCTATCGAAGGCTGCTGACGTCAGTAGTCAAATATCAATCCTTAAACCAAATTTGTATTTTTTTTAACACTTTCCTTTGGTAGATCGAAATTTGCTTTTTTTACTGAATGATTATCCATTTTAATTGACTTCACATGTTTTTTCCTTACTTCTGTTTTTTCGTACTTTGTCAAGAATTTTTCCTGAAGTCCAAGTACATTTTTTTTTTTGTTTGTTTTCTTCATTCTATCTTTCTCTTTTCTGTTGACCTTTTTTTCAGCACAACTTGAAGGACAAATGTAAACATAGAGCTCGTGCCTTAGCTTTAACAATAATTAGTATTGTGGTTATTTTGTTGAACTATTTATGGTTTTTAATCCAAATTTTTCAATATTTTTAATTAGGCTTAAGTTCATCAAATTTAATTTTCATTAAATTATTTTTATGAAGAAAGGAATTTTACAACATGAAAATCAATTAAAATTGTTATTGATAATCTTTCATTCTTGACGTGACTAGGGGTTGAACCGGCAGGTTACTATGACATGTTTCGATCGGAACCACTCGATCTCCTCAGATAGTTTTGCCGTCTTACACTCGCAGCTATCGAAGGCTGCTGACGTCAGTAGTCAAATATCAATCCTTAAACCAAATTTGTATTTTTTTTAACACTTTCCTTTGGTAGATCGAAATTTGCTTTTTTTACTGAATGATTATCCATTTTAATTGACTTCACATGTTTTTTCCTTACTTCTGTTTTTTCGTACTTTGTCAAGAATTTTTCCTGAAGTCCAAGTACATTTTTTTTTTTGTTTGTTTTCTTCATTCTATCTTTCTCTTTTCTGTTGACCTTTTTTTCAGCACAACTTGAAGGACAAATGTAAACATAGAGCTCGTGCCTTAGCTTTAACAATAATTAGTATTGTGGTTATTTTGTTGAACTATTTATGGTTTTTAATCCAAATTTTTCAATATTTTTAATTAGGCTTAAGTTCATCAAATTTAATTTTCATTAAATTATTTTTATGAAGAAAGGAATTTTACAACATGAAAATCAATTAAAATTGTTATTGATAATCTTTCATTCTTGACGTGACTAGGGGTTGAACCGGCAGGTTACTATGACATGTTTCGATCGGAACCACTCGATCTCCTCAGATAGTTTTGCCGTCTTACACTCGCAGCTATCGAAGGCTGCTGACGTCAGTAGTCAAATATCAATCCTTAAACCAAATTTGTATTTTTTTTAACACTTTCCTTTGGTAGATCGAAATTTGCTTTTTTTTACTGAATGATTATCCATTTTAATTGACTTCACATGTTTTTTCCTTACTTCTGTTTTTTCGTACTTTGTCAAGAATTTTTCCTGAAGTCCAAGTACATTTTTTTTTTTGTTTGTTTTCTTCATTCTATCTTTCTCTTTTCTGTTGACCTTTTTTTCAGCACAACTTGAAGGACAAATGTAAACATAGAGCTCGTGCCTTAGCTTTAACAATAATTAGTATTTGTCCTTCAAGTTGTGCTGAAAAAAAGGTCAACAGAAAAGAGAAAGATAGAATGAAGAAAACAAACAAAAAAAAAATGTACTTGGACTTCAGGAAAAATTCTTGACAAAGTACGAAAAAACAGAAGTAAGGAAAAAACATGTGAAGTCAATTAAAATGGATAATCATTCAGTTAAAAAAAGCAAATTTCGATCTACCAAAGGAAAGTGTTAAAAAAAATACAAATTTGGTTTAAGGATTGATATTTGACTACTGACGTCAGCAGCCTTCGATAGCTGCGAGTGTAAGACGGCAAAACTATCTGAGGAGATCGAGTGGTTCCGATCGAAACATGTCATAGTAACCTGCCGGTTCAACCCCTAGTCACGTCAAGAATGAAAGATTATCAATAACAATTTTAATTGATTTTCATGTTGTAAAATTCCTTTCTTCATAAAAATAATTTAATGAAAATTAAATTTGATGAACTTAAGCCTAATTAAAAATATTGAAAAATTTGGATTAAAAACCATAAATAGTTCAACAAAATAACCACAATACTAATTATTGTTAAAGCTAAGGCACGAGCTCTATGTTTACATTTGTCCTTCAAGTTGTGCTGAAAAAAAGGTCAACAGAAAAGAGAAAGATAGAATGAAGAAAACAAACAAAAAAAAAAATGTACTTGGACTTCAGGAAAAATTCTTGACAAAGTACGAAAAAACAGAAGTAAGGAAAAAACATGTGAAGTCAATTAAAATGGATAATCATTCAGTAAAAAAAGCAAATTTCGATCTACCAAAGGAAAGTGTTAAAAAAAAATACAAATTTGGTTTAAGGATTGATATTTGACTACTGACGTCAGCAGCCTTCGATAGCTGCGAGTGTAAGACGGCAAAACTATCTGAGGAGATCGAGTGGTTCCGATCGAAACATGTCATAGTAACCTGCCGGTTCAACCCCTAGTCACGTCAAGAATGAAAGATTATCAATAACAATTTTAATTGATTTTCATGTTGTAAAATTCCTTTCTTCATAAAAATAATTTAATGAAAATTAAATTTGATGAACTTAAGCCTAATTAAAAATATTGAAAAATTTGGATTAAAAACCATAAATAGTTCAACAAAATAACCACAATACTAATTATTGTTAAAGCTAAGGCACGAGCTCTATGTTTACATTTGTCCTTCAAGTTGTGCTGAAAAAAAGGTCAACAGAAAAGAGAAAGATAGAATGAAGAAAACAAACAAAAAAAAAAATGTACTTGGACTTCAGGAAAAATTCTTGACAAAGTACGAAAAAACAGAAGTAAGGAAAAAACATGTGAAGTCAATTAAAATGGATAATCATTCAGTAAAAAAAGCAAATTTCGATCTACCAAAGGAAAGTGTTAAAAAAAATACAAATTTGGTTTAAGGATTGATATTTGACTACTGACGTCAGCAGCCTTCGATAGCTGCGAGTGTAAGACGGCAAAACTATCTGAGGAGATCGAGTGGTTCCGATCGAAACATGTCATAGTAACCTGCCGGTTCAACCCCTAGTCACGTCAAGAATGAAAGATTATCAATAACAATTTTAATTGATTTTCATGTTGTAAAAATTCCTTTCTTCATAAAAATAATTTAATGAAAATTAAATTTGATGAACTTAAGCCTAATTAAAAATATTGAAAAATTTGGATTAAAAACCATAAATAGTTCAACAAAATAACCACAATACTAATTATTGTTAAAGCTAAGGCACGAGCTCTATGTTTACATTTGTCCTTCAAGTTGTGCTGAAAAAAAGGTCAACAGAAAAGAGAAAGATAGAATGAAGAAAACAAACAAAAAAAAAAAATGTACTTGGACTTCAGGAAAAATTCTTGACAAAGTACGAAAAAACAGAAGTAAGGAAAAAACATGTGAAGTCAATTAAAATGGATAATCATTCAGTAAAAAAAGCAAATTTCGATCTACCAAAGGAAAGTGTTAAAAAAAATACAAATTTGGTTTAAGGATTGATATTTGACTACTGACGTCAGCAGCCTTCGATAGCTGCGAGTGTAAGACGGCAAAACTATCTGAGGAGATCGAGTGGTTCCGATCGAAACATGTCATAGTAACCTGCCGGTTCAACCCCTAGTCACGTCAAGAATGAAAGATTATCAATAACAATTTTAATTGATTTTCATGTTGTAAAATTCCTTTCTTCATAAAAATAATTTAATGAAAATATATTTTATTTTATATTTTCGATTTTTTAGTGCATGAAAATCTCATCTCTAGTTTTGATCGTATTTCCAATTGAAATTTACGGTTCTGTAAGTATCGAAATGCTTCATGATGGCTTTCGTGTGTACTCTTAGGAAAGCTGTATCATCAATCATTGTGGAAGTTTGGGTGTGGTTGTATATAGACTCGAAAAAGCAGCTTTGCTAGAATGAATTCGCCTTGTAAAATCTCATTGATATTCCATATTTGCAATTAAATCGTTAGGTTAACAAAAAAAGCAAAGCTTACACTGCATTCAGAAAGAACTGGACGAACATGCATAACAGTACGTATCCACGCGCAGTATTTATTTCCGATCATAAGCAGTAACATTGCCGGGAGAACAGCACAAAAAGTGTTTTTGTACAAGCCTTAGTAGAAACAGTTTGATGTTTTGTTGTACATTACGAACACATTGAACAAATCACAAGAAATTCAAAATTTTTTATTACTTGTGATTTGTGCGCGCACAGCAACATTAACAACTAACAAGACGGCGAGCACAAACAATTCACACACACAAATCACTGGTTTATTGGCAGCTTTGGAAAAACAATTTGACAGTAGAGTATTGCTCATGCAGATGGAAATTGAAATCGAACGATATTTTGATTTCAATTATTTACAAAATTTCTGTAGTTTTTCCTGTTTTTTAAGAGCTGTTCTTGTAAAAATAATGGGTACCAGAGACCTGCGCCGAAGCGGCTTAGCCGGCTGTTAGCCAGCCGCCGATGAAAATATTCGTAGTCACCGCCGCCGAAATTTCTTCGGCTAAAAATCGGCTGCAGCTAAGCCACCGATTACTTTGTAAGTAATTTTTATTCTCTTTTTTTAGCACCTTGCCATATTTTTTTTTGTTAGTGTATCCTTAAAAAGTGCAACTCTTATGACCATTTTCTCAATGTATCGATAAACTGGCTGTTAGTCCCCTTTTACAATGTGGCAAGTGGAAGGCAGACAGACGAAGTTTGTTGGTGAGGGGTTGTAGAGGTAGAGTGTGTAGTACATGACTATCTGTACTGGCCATTTGTAGACATTTTTTTGCTTCTCTTTTACATTTTTCGGCATTTTCATGTTGTTGCTTCATATCATTTTTCTCACAACAATGTTATTGTATTATCAATGCCTGTTAAATGTTCATCTCCGTCAACAGCGAAAAAGAACGAAATGAGGAAAACTATAATTTCTGTCTGCCTATTAATTTCGCGATTGTGAAAGGTTTAGGCAAGTTCAAAAGAGAATAAGAAAAATGTCTGCCTTTCAATTTCAACGTTGTAAATTGGGACTTACTAAGGCTGGGTTTTTGAGATCTCAGTTAAACTAGGTTTAGTTAATCTGAAAACAGATTTGTGCCGCCATTACCAAGTTTGTATACAAAATTTTGACGGAACAGCTTTGTTTTGCTTAAAATGTTCGTCTTTAATAAAAAACTAAAAAAAAAAAAATAATTTCGCCGAAAATATCCGAGTTTCAGACTACGTTAAACTTAGTTTAAACTTAATCCACATCTCAAAAACCCGGCCTAAATGTCAACAAAAATGTATTAGAGCGATAACGATTTTAGATTTCTCAATATATCGACAAAAAACATTGTTTTCAGCTGGCAATACCTCTCAAAATACATGTTAAAGCTGGTAGTCAGCTGATTGAATTTATCTGTACGGCATATAAAAGGAAAATAATTAATTGGCAGATGAGTGCTGGTTAGCTTTGCGGCAGAATAGAAGCAAATTAGACATTGAGAAAACCAAATTTCTTTAATGTGCAGTTTTTCGTTGGGATAAGAGATAATCGTGTAATGAGAAAACGGGCATTAGTTTCTTGTTTATAAAGCACCAACATTTCTTAAAAATTTTTAAAATAAGTCCCAATTCAAACGTTGCAAGTCTTATTGACCAGCTTGCTACTTTATAACGAGAGTGAAGAGAGGAAAATAAACGTTTCTCTCTCACTCTCTCTCGCCTATAAGGTAGCAAGCTGGTCAATAAGACTTGCAACGTGTGAATTGGCACTAACGACATATAGGAAAATGAGTGAACACTGGTGTAATCGTTGATTTTTTTTTGTAACAACTATTCTGCGTATTTTCCCGCCGAAAAGTTTTAACTCTGTAAAAATTTGACCAAATCACTTTTGTTAAACAGCCTTAAGTGTTGATTGTTTTAAAAACTATATATTTGGCTGCAATTCATAATTAAATAAATATGTGGGAGAATAACAAAATTAGAGATTTTTTTAAAACTTCAAAAGTAATGGAGGATGAAACTTATTCCAGCGATACGGTTGCCGATATCCAGGGCTGTCAGATATGGCGATTTCTCGCCAAACGTGGCGATTTTGAAACGTGCTTGGCGATGGGATTTTACATTTGGCGACTGGCGACTTGTATGGCGATTTCTGATATTGCTGGCGATTAACTTGGCTATTTTTACCATTTATATTATTTCGCCGATTTTGTTTAACAGCTTGTCATTTTTTTTTATCATTACTAACACAAAAGAACTTGCAACATTTTTTTTTGACATGAGTTTTGTAGTATGTATGCAGGTCAAAACTCCAGTAATGAAATCGGTGAGGCTGAAGTGTACGATCTTATAGACTTGTGTACTTAATTAAAGTTTTTCAACTTAATACATATATGATCTCCATTTTATGTTATTTAGAAAAAAATTACAGAATCAACACAAAATTTACTTTCGCTGACTTTTTTGTATTTTTCTCACTTTTTGGCGATTTTTGCCTGAAATATTATATTAGCGTTTTATGTATGCAAAATTTAATTATTTTTTTTTTGTTTTTTTTTTGATTTTGCTTAAACACTGAAAATTTTTTGGCTAACTATCTAGAGTTATATTGCCAGGGTATCACACGGTTTGTTGGAGCCTCATCCACAAGTCCTCGATCGACCTAGACCTTCGTATAGGAAGGCGAAGAGCTTCCAGAATAAGCTCCAGAGTATATCTTGTCTCCACAGTAAAACGTCTGAGTTATTTTCTTGGTACTCCACCAGTAAAACGTCTGAGTTATATTGGTTCTCCACCAGTCACATGAGTTATTAATGGTTCTCCACCAGACAAAACCTCAAATTGAGGTTAAAAACGATTGCATATAGTTAATGCAGATACCGCAAAAACTGTAACTCGGTACAGTTATACGACGCCGAAACACTAACCAATGCGGGGTGACAACGCAAAACGCAACAAAAGCAGACAAACAAAAACGACCTGTTTGCCCTTAAGAAATAATGACAAAAAGCGCGAGCTGTTCTCCACTCAGAGCAGTTTTACGAGTGTTGAAAATTTAATTAAAAAAAAAAAAAAAAAAATTAACAAAAACTGAACAAAATTGACGTTTGGCGATTTTTGACGATTTCTGACATCCGGTTTGGCGATGGAGCTCAAAAAAATCTGACAACCCTGCCGATATCAGCGAGTTCAGTTCAGATTTCGTGCATTACGAAAATATGCTTAACAAGAAAAGTGAATTTTAGAGTAAAACGCAAATATGTTTGTTTGTGTCACTACTGAGGTATTCGTGTACGCGGTCAAAAAAATTTCAACGTGGTCGATATTTGGTGTGTCACTGTACCACATTTTGTCCTTTTTTATGATACCGTTTTCAAGCCGAACAAAGATAAATAGAAGTTCTAAAAAAAGATGGTGTGTTTTATTATAATTGTTTTATATGTAAAAATGTTAAATTTTGTACCTCTGGAATAGCTAATTATTCAATTAATGTTTGATTTCCTGTGTCATTGAAAACATATGATTCCTGTTTAAACAAAAACATATTTTTATGCCATGAAAAGTGAATAATAGTTTGAAAACTGTCTTAAATGGTTTGTTATAATACATATAAACACATACAAATATGTTTACACAAATGTACATCATATAATTTTAATATATGTACATATCCCATCGGCTGACAGCCACATCGGCTAACAGCCGGAGCGAGCCGCCGCCGGGCAATTTTTTGCGTCAGCCGCCGCCGCCGATGAAAACCCACGGCGCAGGTCTCTGATGGGTACTCAAAGTATGAAGTATTTAAAAAAGAATATTTTTATGAACTTTCCTTACAGGCTCGTTTTAAAAATTTGTTCGGTTTTAAATCCACTTCATTTCGATTTACAGAACATACCCGATAGATTACATATGGAACTAATTACACATGCAATTAAAAATTGCACACAATCTCCCTTATCGTGCTTGGCGTATTTAAAATACGGCTACGACTGTTTGGTAAAAGATTAAAGGAAATAAGTTCACGTTCTCTTTAATCTATTACCAAACAGTCGTAGGCGTATTTTAAATACGCCAAACACAATAAGGATGAACATGTGTAATTACACATGGATTGGCAACACTGCATAAGATCCCCATCCCGGAGAGCACATAAAAACTGGGTAAAAAAACTGAAGTCGAAACCAAAAACTGTCGAAAAAAAAACGAAAATTTGTGAAAAACTTTTCACTTTTTGAGTTGATTTGACAGCGACTGTTAACATTTAATGCATCAGAAGTAAAAGAAACTGTTTTTTTTTTTTGGCCAATGATAAATGAAGGAGTGGAAGAAATGGCAGGTTTTTCTACTTTGACTGCAGTTTTTTTAAACGCTGCATAAAAAAATAAATTTTATGTTGACATCATTCATAACAACATCTTCTTCTAGAAGGTCCATAATTGGCGATAGTTCCAAAAAAGGGACCAGTGCCCCGGTAGGCTAGCTAGTAGTGAGCAAGTCTATCAACCCCGGGGTTGCGGGTTCGATTCCCGCCAGAGACTCTGGTTTCTTTCCTACAGACAAGCGTCAAGCTTCGCGGGGATTAGCATAGGGAATTAAAAATAAAAAAAAAATAAAAATAAAAAAGTTAGTGGTGTAGGGTATCATATGGCTGGGCTTAACCCACTATACTTTCTTACTTGTTTTTCAATACTTTTAGGATTTTTTAAGTGTATAATAAAATTAAGGTTTCTTTTTTATTTGCAATTTCTATAGCGATATTTTTATTATTTTTATTTTAGTGATAAGATGATAAAGCCATAAAAAAAAGGTGAGTACACTTTTTGGTACGTCGAAAATAGAAAGATTTTTGTTTTTGTTTATTTTCTGTCTGCTTGTATTTGTCTAAGTGCTGATTGACACGTTTCTGGTTTAAGGCTTCAAGTCTTGAGTTTAAAGGAGAAAAGGAAAAGAGAATGCCATTACTTTTCCCCTCTCTCCTTTAAACTAAAAACTTAAAGGCTAAAACATGAAGCGTGTGAATCAGCACTACATAAAAAAATATCTTTAAAAAGCAGCATTTAAAAAACAAGATACAATAATGTTTCACAAGAGTAAACGCAAAAATACACTTCTATTAAAGTTCTTTAGCAAAAAAAAAAAAAAAAGTAATAAAGATTCAATTAAATAAATTAAATTGAAATGACTTTGCGGTAACGATATTTTATTTACAAGCTTTAACAAAATTTAGGTTGTGTAAAGATGGACATAGTTATCTACAACAAAAAAAAAAAAAAAAAAAAATAAAAATTTGTGAAAATATTAAGAAACCCTTTAATAAATTGCTTTTTATAGCGCTTATTGAATTTTGATTTTATTTTCATTATCAATTTTATTACGGCAAACTTAGAAGTCGAAATAATCCTAACAGAAATATTTTATCTAACTGAAAACAAATAATAGTAATTATTCATTTAATTTAAACACTTATGCTTTAAACACATTCGCTACAGCAAGCTACCGACTTCAATATGTCAAAAATAGAATACATGTGTTTATATGGCAATGATTATTTTCCCGACGACACGGCTACATGCCTGCAGGTTGTTGTCTGTGCTTATTTTGTCGTTGTAGCCAAATTAAACTAATTTCTATTTTTATTCACTACAAAACAGAAAAGGTATTGCTAATAAAAAAAATTATTTACAGAATGAGTGCTTAAAAATTTTTTTTTTTATTTAACAGAGAAGAACCGGCTTGATACAAAAAATATTAACTTGGCTCAACACCAAATTGATATTTATATAATTTTTTAGTATTCTTGAAAGAAGTTCTATAGGAACATGTTTTTCACGCCAACGCTCCTAGTTAAGGAGTTAAAGGTCGTAGAAGTTGCAAAATACTTTATCCATATCTATTTAGGTAAAAAATGGATCTTTAAAATATAGGAAGCAGTGGAAAATGTTTCAAAATGTGTTTTACATGGCGTTTAAAGTATACCGATTTACCAATTTAGAGGTAATATTATATATTCATACTCCGTGGCTAACATTTTTTTTTTTAAGTTGGCTTTATCTTTAAATTATGTCGATATTTATTTATTTAACCCTAGATATTTGCTTAATAAACTTTCTTTATTAAGGGTTTTCGGCTTTGCGGAACACTTAATTAATTATGTGCATATTACAATAATTAAATATGTCACATGTACATAAATTATTACTACATACATACATATTTTTACTCAAACTTATAAATAATTTGAGAAATTTTCCAAAATAAAATTTTTTAAATCTTTATAAATATAAAATTCTCATATAGAGTTACTAAAAATATGGTTTATAAAAGCTTGAAGTATTTTTCCCTATACATAGTCATTTGAATTATATTTTAAGAAAAATTTGTATGAAAATTTTGCATCAAAACACATTTCAAACTAATTTTATTTTTTATGAATACTGCAGATTATGTTTTAACAAATATATTTACAAAACTTTAAGTTTTGTAGAAAATCTTTCAAGCAATACTTATTTTTGAAATTTGCTCTTAACGGAATTTTTAATACATCATGTGAAAGATATTTCGAAGTAGTTTCTAATAATACCAGTACTTCTTTGATCCAGTTTTTACCTAAAATGCAGTTGTTGGGTATCACTTGCACAGAAGTAAAGTTTAATGTTTGAAAAATATGACTTTTAAGAAACTTGGCATGACTTTTATGTGTCAAAAGTTTTTTTTTATGCAGGCGATTATTGCTGCAGTTAATTTTCTGAAGCAATAGCTTTTGGCATAAAAGAAATCGTTTTATTTTTTTTTGTGATGCTTTTCCTTCACACAGAAAAAAATCAAGTTAAAAACGTCGAAAACAAGGTTGATTTAAATTTTTTCGGTGGTGATTTTGCTTCATACGGGTTTCATGTTAATTCAACCTGATTTTACAATATAACTATAATTCATGTTAATTTAACATTGCAGTAAAGTTAGAGCAAAATGTAATTTATATTGAAATAACAATCGGAATCACGTTGAATGAAAGTTATTTCCAGTTGAAACAACGTGGATTTCATGTAGAATCAAATGGGTTTGAGTGTATTTTAACAGTGTGAAGAAGCTTCAGACAACATTTGCATTTATGTAAGAATAATTCAAAACCCTGTAACACATGTTTCACTTATTTTTTATTCTCCTTTGTTAACAGAAGCATCAGCAGAATCGCCCGATATGGTCATCATTCTACTTTGAAAACTTGATGTACTATTTAAATAAACAATTTTAATTAAAAGAATACGGGAATTGTCTTCTTTTTATAACATATTTTAAAAGTGAAAATAAAAAATGTACATAATTAAGTAGGTATGCATGTTAATTTAACAAGATAAACTTTTGATTTTAATACAAAACAGGTTTGTATGGGTTCAATATTGAATCCAGATTTATTTATATTTTAATATTTTTTTTTTATTTTTTTAACAGTGAATAATATTAAATAAACGTAATTTAAGGTTATTTTGATATTTTTTATTAAAAATTAATATGAAATAATGATAAATTTAAGTAAAGGGCATAATTTTTCTGAAATTTAACATGATTCTCAATCAACATTTTTCCATGTTAATTTTACATGGGTATTTTTTTCTGTGTGTTGTCATATATAAGAAAACTGTCAGTTGTTGGTTCAATATTTTTAATAAAATTTGACATCGTTATTGTTGATAGCATTTTTATTATTATTTTATGTTTGCTTATTAAACTTTTGCAATTCAAACTTTGCACAGCTGTTGTGCAGTAAAAAAGTATCAGTATCACAACTGCAACTGGTAACTACGCATCAGCAACAACATTTTGCATCACTTAACAGTTTTCATGCATTAACGTACGTACCCAAAGTGTTCTGAAACTTTTTTTATTTATTTATTTATTTATTTGTCTATGGAAGATTATCCTTACAGACATTTTAAATTTAATATTCTTAATTTAGTGTACATTAAACATAAAATACAATACAAAATATATAAAATGATTATTTAAAACAATAAAAAATAAAAACTATGAATTTAATGAAATAATAATTTTATTCTTAATGACATTTAAACTTAAAGAAAAATCAATAAAACTATAGAATTTGTTAAATTCATTGCACATTCTAATAAGAGGATCAGCATTAGCATAATTAGCTCTAAAACATCGAACTGATAATGGGATAAAATGACGTGATGGGCGTTGAGGAACATTAAACGATATATTGTGTATTTAAAATCCAGAGCATACTTCACCAGTAATTATGTTGAAAATAAACGATATGTTTAACATTGTCCTACGACTTTTCAGGGTGGGCAGCTTTATAAGAGAGAGTCTAGAAGTATACGAAGGCAAGTTTACTGGATTAAAGTTTAGTCCACGAAGACAAAAGAGCAAGAAAATTTAAGGTTTTTTAGTTCCACAGATATTGTATAAATATCAAGAGAAGGTATATTTATTGTTTGCTTTGCTGTTATTTCGAATGGATAATTAACAGAATCATCATAAGTAGAATCTGAATATGTTGTTGAGAAAAAATCCGCAAATAAGTTGCTTATAGTTGCATGAGCACTGGATTCATTCTGTCTAAACTTCATAGAAGAAGGGTAGCCTGTTGCTCTTTTCTTAGAGTTAACAAACTTGTAAAACGATTTTGGATTACGTTTTAAATTATATTTCATTGTATTAATATAGTTATCATAAAATGATTTATTTAGTGATGTGTATTCAGCTCGGCTAATAGAATACATCCGATAGTCAACAGCAGATCCAGACAGTTTAAATTTTTTACAACATTTATTTTTTTTATTCTTGGCATGAGTTAACTGTTTATTACTCCATGGTGGACCATACAATGGTTTAGATATTTTTTTCGGAATACTTAAATTCAAAAAAGAATAAACTTTATCGTAAAATACTTTACACATTTGATTTACGTCCGCATAGCACGATAATAAAGCGTACCAATTCGTGTCGGTGAAAAGTTTATTTAACGTGTTGTAGTCAGTACGTTCAAAAGAAAAAACTTTCTCATGATTAATCGGCGATTTACTTGCAGTTTTAGATGGAATAGAAGAAACTAATTCAATTGTAGGATGATAGCAGTCTTCAGGCAATGTAATCGGTGATGAACGCTTAATAAAACAATCGGCCACATCATTGACAAATATTAAGTCTAATATTTTATCATACTTGTTAAGAACGCCATTAATTTGAAAGAGACATGTGTCATACAAAATATTGAAAAACTCGAAACTGGAACACTGTTTGGTTTGAATAAAATGTTTATCTTCTGGTAAATATTTCCAGGCTATTGACGGTAAGTTAAAATCACCAAAGACATAAACGGAATCGCCATTACATGCAGAACGAGTAACTTTTTTACGACCTTTACCACGCTCGTTGACGGAAATTTTTTTTTATTTTTAATGCAGTTTATATGTATTTCTTTGTTTAATCTGCCGTTAAAATTATATTGTTACTTCAAAAAACAACAAAATTATAATATTTAATATGTTTTATAATAAACTAGCTGACCCGGTCCGCGTTGCTGGCCCCAAGCAAACATTAGTGTTGTATTATCAGACGATTTAAGTTGAGCTTTAAACGAAATTTACAGCCTTTAAAATTTTCCTTCCGTAAAAACCTAAATCGGTCAAGCCGTTCTCAAGTTATGCGCTTAATAGAAAAAGTGGGCGTAGAAGTAGGCGTGATACATTTTTCTTTCGATGAAAGCGTAAAATGGAATAATACGAACATTTAAAAGAAAAATTAGTCAAATCGAAGGAGCCGTTTTTTGATTTTAGGTAAATCGAAAAAAGTGGGCGGGGCAAAATTTTCTTTCCGTAAAAACCTAAGTTTGACCATGGCAATCATTTTAAAGAAAAAATCGTTTGAATCGGTCAAGCCGTTCTCAACTTATGCGCTTAAATAGAAAAAATGGGCGTAAAAGTAGGCGTGGTAAATTTTTCTTTCGATGAAAACTTAAAATGGATTAGTACAAACATTTGAAAGAAAAATTTGTTAAATCGATGGAGCCGTTTTCTGATTTTAGGTAATTCGAAAAAAGTGGGCGTAAAAGTGGGCGGGGCAACATTTTCTATCCGCAAAACCTAAGTTAGCCCATGGCGATCATTTTAAAGAAAAAATCGTCCAAATCGGTCAAGCCGTTCTTCAGTTATGCGCTTAATAGAAAAAGTGGGCGTAAAAGTAGGCGTGGTAAATTTTTCTTTCGATGAAAACTTAAAGTTGATTAATACGAACATTTGAAAGAAAAATTAGTCAACTCGATGGAGCCGTTTTCTGATTTTAGGTAAATCGAAAAAAGTGGGCGTAAAAGTGGGCGGGGAAAATTTTTTTCCGTAAAAACCTAAGGTGGACCATGGCGATCATTTTAAAGAAAAAATCGTTCAAATCGGTCAAGCCGTTCTCAAGTTATGGTTTTTGCCACGCCCCTCCGCCCCCAGACCGAAAATAAAAAATCAGACTTCACAGTGTCACCCGCCAGAATATTCTGAAGATTCCCTGAAAATTTCATCAAAATCGGTCCAGCCGTTTTGGAGTCCATACGTTACATACATACACACACACATCCAATTTTATATATATAGATTCAATTGTTTGTACGCTATAAAATGTATTATAAATAAGTACATATTTATATATTTATAATCTTAAATTAAGTAAGTAAAAAAAACAGATGTTTACATTTTTTCAATTGTAGCTGCCGTCTTCAACATAATTCAGTAGCTGACTACACGACTATAATTGCTCCCAGCAGCATTTGTAGTCGTGTGTCCGTGTATCTTGCTGTGGTGAATGTGTTTAATGCATTAATCACATATTTACCGATGAATGAGGTCTATTCATAGAATACCAGCGAAAATTAATATTTACACAAAATTAAATTCTATTAAAATTACTCACTCAAATGTGATACAATTAATTTTGCTTTTCAAGAATGTTAAAAGGTGGGAAATAATTCAGAGAAATAAAAAAAAAACTAAGGAATTTAAGAAAGAAGTAAATTGAAATTAATGATTTCAAAAAGAAGTGTTGGAAATAATTTTGTGTAGATTTCTCTAATTACCTTAAAAGCTCATATGTTTGATAAGATCACGCTACTTAAAATAAAACCTGTATTTTAGTTGTACCTTGATATTATAGAAGATAGAATTGAATTGAACTCAATGATTGTGTTGGTAAAAAATTTTCTTATGCAGGCCATACACTACACAAGTTTAATACTCAAGTCTGGCACAGCGTAAACGAAGATTGTGATACACACTTTTTGAGTGAACAGTGCAATTTTTGTTTTAAATTCATAATCGAAGAAGACAACATGTGCAAAAAAAACCGTTTTCCTTTTTTAAGTTTTTCATTAACCATTTCATTATATTTCGTCGTTCTTATGTATTTCGTTTCATGAGTTCATTGCTGCTTTTAATGCGTCACAATTCAGGCGATTAGTGGCATAATTCAAGGAACCCTGCCCAGAATAATTTTTCCGCGCCTCTTTTTTTGTTAACTCTTAAAATACCGCGACAGAACTCAACATTTTTAACATACACTATTCAAGTTCACTGCGTAAGTAGCAAAAACACCGCCATACACTACACAAGTGCCCTCACTGTACAGTGTCAGATTTGACCACTGAACTTGTGTAGGATATGGCCGCCATTGCATTTTAAGAGACACATTTTTTTTGTTGTTCTAAGATAGTTTCGATTCTAGTCAATCTTCTTTGCTTGATGCCTTAGATAGATCGTATAGTGTGTTTGAGGTCACACAGAAAAAATTATTTTTTCAATTCAAACAAAAAATTTGTAGAATCAAACAATTTTTTGTCTGAAATCGGTCCTATGAACAAATTTGCATATTCAAACAATTTATTTGCATTTTGTTTATTGAAAAAAACACTGATTTTTTCAAACAAATAATTTAACTGAATCAAACAAAAAGTTTACTGAAATTCATACAATAAATTTCAAAATCAAAAAAATAAGTTTTTGCACACAAGTAAGCACTGTATGAGAAGATGACGGCAGAGCAGAGCCACTGGCTGGCTTTGAGACACATTTTTTTTGTTGGAATAATTTTTGAACGAAGTCTTATTTATACCAGGGATGTCAGCGTCATACACAATTGTGGAAACAAAACTCACATGTACGCTTACGCTCTTTTATTTTGAGAGCGTAAAATATAATTGTTTACTGAAAAATACTCTCATCCGAAATATCGCAACTATCGCAAGGCCTGTTTTGAGGCCTCTAAACAGATATAAAATATTTATATAAATAAATATACAATAAATATAAAGAGGCTGCTTAAAATAAGCTGGAGCCTGGTTCATCTTTTCAAAAATTTCTTAAAGCAGCATTTAAGTGAATTAATAAGTAGACTTTTTGCAAAAATTGTTTCTTTTGTTTTAATCTAACCAAATTTTCAGGTAAAAAAAATGGAGAAATATTTTAAAATTAAATATATTTTTTTGCTGCATGAAATAACCTGTGAGCTACTATTTTGTTCAAGGCGAATTTATTACAGGTGGTCTTAAAAGCCCTGCTGATAACTTTTTTTTAGCTTTATCATTGTTGGATGTCAAAATTTTGTTTATTATCATTGTTTCTGTTTTGTTTTATTTCTATTTTCTTTAGAAAATATCATTAATTAGGCCTCGCAATAGGCCTCGCAACCGCACATTTCTTCCGCTGGGAATGTAAGAGATAAGAATAATCTCACCAACACAATAGGTCTGTCTGGGTACTTTTCCAGTAGCAAATACTCAGTAAATTTGTTTGGGAGAGTAAGACCAATATTACCTATCGGCTGAAAAAATCTCAAAAAGTACGCAGACGTATCCAGTGAAATTTTGCAAGAAAACAGCTGATCGGTGTGTAAACAATTGAAATAACAAAGCAAAAGAATTTTAGCATATGTGTAAGCAAAATTGAACTCTCGAGGTAAATTAAAAAATTATTAATTAAAATGAAGCTTAAAAAGTGTTGTAAATTAAAAAACTTGTTTATTACACTGTTATTAATTCGGTAAATTCAATTTCTTCTTAGTTTTTAGTTTTATTTGTCGGGTTTTGTATAAAACTTATTTTGCTTACATTGCCCAACATAGTGCCGGCTTACAATGGAAAAAAAGAATGAAATACCCAATACAGTGCCCTCCAACAGCTTCACAACGGAGAAAAATAATTTGGATGTGAAGTGCTCGCCAGGAACACAATTCCAAATACTCGCCTCTTCAATTGCAAAGTTTGTCCCACAAAGTTCTGCTGGTTCTATCGGTTCTGCCATCTCCACTCCACTTACGCCACGGTCGCACTGTATATTTGGACGTTTCTAGCATGAAGTTAAATGTTTTGTTTATTATAATTTATTATAAACGTTAAAAATCAACAAAATTCTAACTACTTTCCTCTGCCATTGTTAAATTTCAATTTTTATTTTCATTTCACAAAAACTATTTCATTCAAACAGCTGTTCAAATTATTTGCAAAATCTTGCAAGCGGAAATTTCTCCAGTAACATTTTGCAAGTTCTCTAACTTCCAACTGTCAAAAAATTCTCTTTTTGGCTCTCTCGCCGCAAGAGATTTGGAGTACGCAGACAACATTTTGCAAGATTTTGCAACATTTTTCGCAAAATATGTGTACGCAGACAGACCTTTTCATAATTGACACCACTGATTTATACATACAACACAATGATTTTTCTTTATCACTCTCTGTTGCTGTATCCTTTCCTTTTCTAAAGAAGAAATGTAACCAAAAACGGCAGCAGACCGACTCGATATGTTTTTCGTCATCATTCTATTTTTGTATTTGATGTATTTAACCAAACAGTTTTAAAAAATTGAATACGGGATTTTGTTTGTTATAATGTTGTTTCTGCTATTGTTTTTTTTATAGTTGCACTTTTTTAAAGCGTCCAAAAATAGACTGTGTGTGTTTTTTGTTGTTGTTCTTATATTTCACATAAAGAAGTGTTGCTTACGATCAAATAAAAAAATGCAAAAAAACGACAACATTAAGGAGCGTTAAATATTTCATACAAAATTATGAAAACTTGAAACCAATAACGCGTATATTTTATTTTTAAATAGTTGTCCACATTTTTGTTGGTTAAATAAAAACCAAACAAAAATATTAATTGAATCAGTAAAAAAATTTATAGAAATTTAAAAAATTTTCAAACAAGCGTTTGTTTGAAAATAATTTGGCAATAATTTTTTCTGTGCAAATTTCATCAACACCGAGTGAAGTACCGGACATTCACGGACGGTGTCGGATCTGGTGTTTTCTGCGACCAGCTTGGGATAGATATCTTTTAACTGCTTTCTGTAGTGTTTTTCGACCAAATCATGGAAGCTTGTAAATAAATATATGACTACAATTTTTGAGGAAATATAGTCAGGCAAATTTCATCCCTTACTAAATTCATAGTTACACTACTAAATCTTTTTAGATTAGATAGAGCAAAAATTAGCTGTTAAGGCTTAGTCGTCTGCATGACATTACTCTAGTGTACGTCCCTTCGCATAGAAACTTACTTTAAATATCTCCAAAGAGGTGTCAGCCGCAATTTCGCCGGTTTTTATTAAAATTAACATTTTCAGGCTCTCTTCTCTGTTGACCACATAATAAGAAACGATGTTTTAGGAAAAACTATCGCAGTTCACTTGTTTTAGATGATAAAGGAATTTGAAATCCCATCCAGAAAGCCTTGGGCACGGTAGACTACTCAAAAGGCGAAGGAAATATAAATTCAGAAATATCTACACGGACGATATTTAAGAAGGCGATTAAATTAGATGGGACTTCGTGGGTGCATTACACAAAAAAAAAAAAAAAACAGCACGTTTAAAGAAAAAGAAATAAATAAATAAAGCGGTTGCAGTTTGCAATGTCAATGCTTAGAAAAAATTCACGATTTTTTTCGAAATCGAGGAAATTTTTTTCATAACAAAGACGGTACCGCGGCCAAGTCAGGCCTATTGTACCCACTCCCCTTTAGTTGGCCAAAATACCCTCTGCTTCCCAAAGGAAACTAAGTAGGTCTTTCACCGGTGTGGCACCGACTCGGGGCGCGCCTATCGCGTCTTAACCTAAGGGTCTCCTTCTCGCCCATGCCAGCGCCGGACAGTCACATAGTAATGCCCCGTGGACTTGTCCCCATCAAGACACTTCTACATTCCTGGTCCTCTGCCAGCCCGATCCGATGCAGATGGTGCTTGACCGTGTGGTGACCTGTAGATAAGCCGCCAACAATTGTAGTTCTCGTCTATTGAGACCATTCGTCGCTATTGTCCTCCCGGGAGGGATCAGTTTCTTTCCTGACGCATTCCCAAGAGCGGTACCCAGTATCTTATATGCTCCCTAAGAGCCCATTTCTCCAAAAGACAGTCCAAGGGTAGTAGCCCAACTCAGCCCACAAAAGGGCTCTAGCTAACTCATCAGCTCTATCGTGGGACCGCTGGATCTCGGCCTGGAATACACTTGGTGTTCTACCCATGGCTATTGAGATCCGAGTGTTTGGCCGAAATACCCCAGCACCAACTCCATGCTCCGATTTGGATTCATCGGTGTACCAATGTAGTCCCTGGTTTCCATTACAGGGTTTTCCCCTGTCCCAGGCCCCCCGTTAGGGAAGATCGTGCTAAACCTGCTGTTAAAGCCAAGCTCCGTGCTCTTAATGTCCGTCCTTGCGCAGACCGATAGACGAGGAGCTAATTTCATCAAACCAGTATGTCCGTGGACCCCATCTGTAAGTCCAGATGTAAGCTGGATTCTGAGGAGACTCGATAGTGCGGTCCTCCTTATATAGATGTGTAAAGGCAGGTCTTCCCAAAAAAGCACATGCAGGCCCAGGCGGCCCTAACTGACTGATCCAGGTACGAGTAACAACTTAGCCGTTTATCCAGAAAAATTCCCACATTTCATGCTATTAGTTTTAATATGCTGAACCAAGTTTTGAAAATATTGTAATATTTACATATGAGGCTATCAGCGCAGAAATGGTGTAACCCACAAATTAATTTGGTGAAGGTTCTGGTGAAAGATATGTTCTATGCAATAGTCAAGTAAGCCAACTGTTTGTATCCAAAACAGATGGTGCTAGAAACTTGGTTTTTGCAAGGGCCGTTACAACCAAGTACTATAGTGCAAGAGTAGTGTTAACACCTCATTATCTCATAATAAGTAGTCTGGGGTTACACCAGCCCTGCCTGATAGCCTCATTTATGCTGCAAAGTCGTTTCTAATTTCTTGGCTACCCCTGTACTTTATAAACTTTGTGTGCTCTTTTGTTGAGAAGCCCCCGGGTCATAGCGCATGAAACACATCTCTTGTCGAAAGATAGTTTTCGTAATACTTCTATTAAGTGCAAAAATATATCATTATGTATTAATATTTATAGCCAAAGAAATGTTATTTGCCTAAATTATTAAAACGTTTTTACTAAAATGCTCTTCGCTACGTTTTCATAAAGAAAAATGAAATTAATTAAAATAATCAATTAAAAAAATTATCCAACACTTTGTGTATTCAACAGAATATTTATGTTTGTTATCTCTATCCGTTTATAAATAAATCCGAATAGGAAATTAATTTATTTGTTGAGCTACAAATATTTTTTATGAAAAGAATTTTTTGCATGTTCAATTTAATTTCTTCATATCATCACCTAAAATGGAAAAGGGTCTATCTAAAACTTGAAAATTTTACAGGAGAAGCAAAAACTATTTAAAATTATAAATTTATAAATTGCCTTAAACTGTTTAAAATGTATTTATCTTCTTTCTTTTATAAAACATACCAGTTGACTACTGTCAAGGTTGTTTAGCTAAGGGAATTAAAAAAAATTGCAAATTTTGGTCGAAAGATTCCAAAATTTTTTTGTGGACATTTGCTTTGATGCAATTCATCAGAATCAATGAGTGGTTTTTTTAATTTTTTGTTAGTTAGGGCCTTTTGTGTTTTAGGTAACGATAAAAATTTCAAATTACCAGACTTGTAAAAGTTTTTAAGTGATGGAGTAGAGATTTGTTATCAATTACGTTTAATTAGTTAAATGAGAACACAGAACACTGCCTACGAAATGCTGCAGTCTTGAAATATTCGCATTTAACCAGATGTTTATTTTTCGTACTTAAGTTTCAACGCCCTTTACTTTGTTTGTTTTCAATGAATTTAGTAAATGTATTCGGTAGTCAAGGTCATTCAATGTTAAAGGATTTTATTTAATTATTTTTGTATAGTTTTATTTACTTTTTTGTAAAGTTTTAAAACATTTGTTTTTTGTTTTTATTTTGAGTTTGTTTATTTAAATTTCAATATTTATCTGTAGTCTCAAATTTTCTTTAATTTTATTGTTTATATTGGCCGTCTGTTTGTCTGGTTACTTGCGTCGATGGCTTCGTTAAGATTAGATTAGGTGTTGTTGTTGTTATATGTTCCCATTAATTCGTTTAGTTTTTGCATATTTAGTTGCTCTTGACTTTGATTTCATTTGAATAAAACGTAAAATGATTTTTATAATAAACTGGTATGCAAAAAAAAAAAAAAAATATGAAATTGATAACACTGTATAGCAAAATTTAAAACCTAATCCGTATTCATAAAATTTTTTTAAATTTATTAAAGGTTTCAAAAACAAATTTACTATGAAAATGAACCCTAATAAACGTTTGTTAAATTTAACAATCGTTTATGAATACGAGGGCAATAGTTGTTTTTAACTTCATTCATTAACTGAGATACATGCACGTAGAGACGAAACATGTTTAAATACGGTCACCTCCAACCAAACAATTTTCAAAGAAAATTTTAAACATATCATGATTAATATAACCATATGAATCCCCAACAAATCGGTACCGCAAATATTTTGGGAGTAAAAATTTCTATTGTGAATTATTTGTCAGTGGTTTGTAAACAAAAGTCTCTATTGTGAGTAACTTGTCAGTGCTTGTATTGTGAAAGAAAAATATACAAAATAAAATACTAATAAAATAAATAATGAAAAGTGTTTATCTTCATTTTGTTTATGTACACTCCTTCAATAAAAGGAAAAAGGAATTTAATTTAGTCCTACTTTAGAATACAAATTAAAATTTACATATTCCCTTCTCGTTCACATCAACACTTGTTGGGAATTTATTTAGTAAAAAAATTCGCGGGAGTAAACATTGGCGATGCCAAATTTTTTAAGTTTGGGAATTCATTCCCAAAAAATTTGTTATGGGAATCATTCACAATACGAAATAAAAAAAATATGGGAATATTTTCATGGGAGTAGTTGTTTGCGATAGGGGTGATTATGTAGTTAAATTCAAACGAAAATTCATTTTAAACAACTTAATATTCATTTAAATAACGGATAATTTACATTTCATTTAAAACAAATAATTTTTACATTAATTTTAAAATTTTTTATTTATTAAACAGCATATTCCCTAAAATTTAATAGTTTTTACTTTTAAAAAATATATTTTAACCGACAAAAATCAGACTACATGACAAAATAAATACGGAAAATATTATTTTTTGGTAGTTCTTTTTTTTTAATTACAAACATAAATGTTAAAAAATAAAATTATTTGTAAAATAACGAAATTAATAACCCACAATCAGTTACTGTAATAATTTTATGAGTGTACATATTTAAAAAAAAGCAAACTATATCGCCCTTCTCGCTTGAAAGCTAACTAGTTATCGAAACAAATTTTTTTGGCCTCTAATATTGATTTTTTTTTTTTTTTTTTTTTTTGTTTAAAGAATTTCGACATTTCTGTTGTGTCTATAAAAATAGCAGAGTTTCTTTGCGACCTCAGTAATATAAGCGAGCAGGACTGTTTAAAAACAATATTTGCGAGTTTTCGTTTTAATGTGCTAAATTCCCATTTCATACTATTGACGAACTGAAGTTTATTGTCGATGGGATAAGCTATTCCTATGCGCATTTCACTGGTTGCTTAGGCCAGATCGTCAGGAAACTTCATCCAAAGATTTTAGAAAAACTAAAGATATTATACAAATAATACTGTTAAGCGAATAAGAATTATAAGCCCCAGTTTTACTTGTAACAATATTAAAGCTTAAACAAAAACAACAACAATAAACAGTGAGTTTATCTTTTCTTACAGTCCCGACCACAATTGGTTGATTTTTTGTCAACTCTAAATGTAGTTGTAAGTGGGTAAAGAAAAAACAAAAATAAAACAAATTTCTTTATTTTATTTTGCCAGTTCAGTTTTTACACTGCCACATGCATATTAGTTATCAAAGTTTTGTGAAAGCAGCAGAAGATTTGCTTTGAGGAAATCACAATGAAGCAACAGCAAAGCAAAGACAAAGCACGCGTTCCGAGAAATTAAGAATGTGGATGATCAAAGGGTTTTGAATTTGTTTCGGAAACCATGAAATGTAATTTTTTTATTAGCTACGATTGCAGGTGATGGGATTTTTGAAGCCTCTTTAACATCGAGCCCTTGCCGCATAAGCTGCTCCAAATTTCGAAGCAATAGTTTTATTTTCGCCCGGGAAACTGTGGAGCTAAAAAAACAAATTATCCTTAAAACTTTTTTTATTATTTTTTTTTTTAAATCTGGGGTTTTCTCATACCACGAATAAAAAACTATTAAATAATTCGACTGGTTTTGCTCTACACACTATCAATTGAAACATACCAACATCGACTCAATATCGCAGTTATATATTGTTCAAACTAGATTTGAACAATACTTTAAAATATAGAAATAAGAAAAAAATGAATTTGCAAATCTTTAATTAATAATATGTAAAATGAATTTAAAATATTGAATCTCAATTATTATAAGTAATAAGATAAATATGATTTGAATTTAATATTTGAATTTAAATGAATTGTAACGGTAAAAGTGTGAATTGTAATTTCTAAGTAATTGTTATAGATATAGTTTAAAAGCCATTGTTCTTGTACTAATGTGAATAAATTTATAATTTCTTAGTATTACGGAATTATTCCAAACAGCTTCGGCTATCTGCGAAGCGAAGATATGTCAATAGCTAAAGAATAAATTTATGCATCGGTCACTTGGCCCTTAGTAACAGCGACAGCAACTTGCATTAATTTTCCGCCTATTAATCCTAGAAATTAATACTATAAAATTTATTAACCTAACCTTAAAAGAAAAACCCAAATATACTTATTTCTAAATTAAAACTTAAAACTACCTATTTTTTATTACTCGGGATTATTACTTGCTGAGTCCTCTACACGAAAAATAAAACTTCACATACGAACCAGTGTGAACAAACGCCTACTCGGTCAAACTGGAAATTAAAGGTAACAATCTTAATCTCTACACTAAGAATCTTCTTTGCTCAATTAAATTCATACCTACATGAATTGATATGAGCATTACATACATCCCTACCTTTCTAATTTGCATTTATTTCTTTTCCCCTCCAATCAGCACTTTACCGTTTCTCAAACCAAAGGTACCCAACATCTCTACATTAAAAGTGACGATTGGTTACAGTTCTGTGTGGCTCCCTTAGGCACAGAACTACATATATATTGTTACGTTACTGCCTTTCAATAACGCTTTGGTTTATTTCCTTTATAATAAACCGTTTCGAGTTCTTTTATTGCAATTTACACAACTTTATTTAGTACTTAGTTACTTTAACAACCGTAATTATAGCTCTTATTTACAACCAACTATAATCTTCTCAGCGTGATTCGTTAATGACAAAGTCAGACTTTAGAATGAATCATGCCATCTCTTGCGATCCTATTTATACTCGGGCAAATGACCATAGAACGTTCGAGTTCTAAAGTCTAGATGGCTCTATAAAGTTATAATAACGGCTATTTCGTTAATTAAACTTATTCAGCTATTACTATCTATATGGCTGAATTAATTGAGTTATTAGGCATCATAAACTAAGGCATACTTTTAGGCGTTGCCATAGATTGAGATCACTTAATAAAGAACATTCTAGTTTACAGTGGGGTTGAAGTACAATTATTCACAACAATTTTAACATTACATCTGTACATTGATTTTTACACTCGAAGTGTGCATAACTTATACAATAACAATTTTAACTAATAAAATAACTTACAAATACTTAATAACTAATCAATACAAGATAACACATAAATTAATCTAATTTTTAACCAATAACTACAAATAATTCTTAACTAAAGTTACTTTCGTAACAATATTAACTTGATCACAATGAGTAAATGGTATTTTATAAAGCCCGAGTAAACTTACAAAAGGTTAAGCAAATGTCACATTTTGACATTTATGATCAGTATACTCTGGCAAATTATCGTGATTAGATTTAGGCTTGAACAAAACTACTAAATTATCCAAATTTACTTTAAAAATTTCTTATCGATTAGCGCAATTAATAGACGACCTTGAGATCGTAAGGGCGCACATAAACTTCAACCTGATAGGGTTTATCCCATATGCAAAACAAGTTTAAAACTGGACGTCCAGAATGAACTTTGTCAAGAGCAACTGCGGTGCTCATATTTTCGAAATCATTTCCAAATGTTAATGGCATGTACAATATTTCTTTCGAAAATTTCAAGTTCTATCAGTCTTAACCCTGAAAGGTTACTCTTCATTTTAGTTCATTAAGGTTACTCTTCTTCGAATCGATGAACTTTTTAAAAAACAACTTCTAGCGGAACGATTTTAAAAGTAAAAAATAAACAAAAATCGGTTTTAGTTAAGCATTTTATTAAAAAAAAAAAAAAAAAAAAATTATATATAAAAAATAAAAATTCTTTTTCTCTCTGAAATTCAATCCGAATTTGAACTCTTTTTCTTTGTTTTTGAAATAAATTAACTTTTTAAAACAACAAAAACTAAAAAGGTAAAACATAAACTACTTTTTTCTTTCTCAGCCTTTTAAAATAGTCAGTGAAATAATATAAAAGTAAAAAAATATTTAGTTATTAGCCTTTTTTACGCATGAGACACAAAGTTTAATTTTATGTTCACGACAGATGCTTTTCTGGCTTTCATGTACTCCTCGTCATTCTGAATTTGCTAAAGGGACAGAGGTTACAAGTTTAACCCTCTTACGGTCCTTTGACAACATTTTCACCGAATTCTTGTCGATTAGGTATTTTATTTTGAATTTTTTCCTTAATTAAGGTCTGCAAGGGAGGTGTCTCGAATCTGCCTCTTAAATAGGGAGCCACGAGAGATTAATGAAGATTTTTCAAATACTGTCATCCGGTTTTTGGGTTTTCGATCTTTATGGAACATATTGTAAGACTAAGGTTACTCTCCGTCGTTGCGACGAGTACACACCTCTGAATTTTAACTTTAAAAAAATGAGGATCCAGCGTACGTCCACTCACTACAAGCCTACGGCATCAGCTAATGTTGTTGACAAAAAGGGCGTTATTTGAACACTCACAAAAAAGTTATATAATAAAAGGTAAATGAGCTTCGTTGATTCGACGAACAGTAACCATATAGGGTTAAAAAACACCCTTTATTTTAAGGAATAGTATTATCTAGTTTTATTTAGTCTAATCAACGTGTGACCTATTGGGATTTAACATTTTTTCAAATAGATAAATTGCTTGCATGAAATACTTTAACCCACTGTATCTTGTACAACTCTGTAGGCCGTAAACTGAAACTTTAACCCCTGCTCTATAAATGAGACAAATTTAAAAATAAGAAATAAAAATCGAATTTTAATTTCAAAAATTCTTCTTTGAAATGCTTAATTTTTCTTGGCACTTATTACAAATTGCTTTTACAATTTATTAATGTAATTTAAATAAAATATTTCGTTAGAAAATAGTCATTTAACATTCATCTATTCAAATTTATTTCTTCCTTTAATCTCTTACATAGAAAACAAGTCAATAAAGAATAATTAAACACATGTTGTATTGAATCAAAATCACAACGAACTGCGAAACCGGAAATAAATGTTGAAAAATCAAAATCAATGAATCATGTTGACAGTGATATTTAAAATCGATAAATAAGAAGCTGAAATGAGCAAAAAGGACAGGCAGTCAGGTAGAAACACAGATTTAAAAATGACAGACGGACGCCAAAACAAAATGCAGCTTAAACCGCAAACTTTTTTAAAATTATAAAAGCGTTGTGAACTTGAGTGAAATTAATGAATAATATAATAATGAAAAAAAAAAACTATTGACATTTTATGCAAATATTTTTAAACAATAAACTCGGAAAAATTAACATATGTGTACAATATTTTTTTTCAAGAAACAGGGAAATTGAAAAAGTGGTAATAACACTATGCTAAATGAAAAAACTGACAAGCGGAGCAATTCGAGTACGCTGAATCCAGTAGTGCTAACCGATTTTTTTTTAGTTTAGCTCTTGTTTTCTAGATTTACCGTTATTTCGGAAATGGACGAGGTTGAACAACATATATTCGCGTAACTCAAAACCTGTTTAGTTTATCGAATAAACTAAAAAACGAAATTCCGCAATAAAATTATATTTAAGCAATGCCTAATTTTTTCTTAATATGCGCAGTCGTTTAATAAAATTTAGAAATTTTGGAAATGCAGCTATAAATCTAATTTGTTCTACACGTATAGAAAACAAAGTTCCAAACAAAACACGCAATAAATGATTAAAATCTGTCTACAAATTTTGATTTTATTCAAAAAAATTGAAAATTTAATTTAACTTCAAAATTATTTTTGTGGGAATACAAAATTTTTAATTTACAAGATTTTGTTTGCAATTTTTTATAATAAAAATGTTTAAATGCAAAATGCTTATTTTTTCTATACACAAGAACTAGTTACAAACTGGTTCTTAAGCACCCAATGTGGTCCAAGAGTACCAGTATACGTCTAGAACCAATAGTACTAGTGATTTTCCAATTTTTTAATTAATTTATATTTGTTATTGAATCTTATCGAAATTTACAATATGTATTCAAATCACAACAAGTAGAATTGTTGTTTTGTCGTTACCAATGTAACCACTAACTGCTGTATTCAAATTTTAAAAATGTATTCTAGTTAGGCTCAAAGTATCGGTTCTTTTTAGCCTCTGGTGACCTTCGAACTGAAGCAGACCCCGAGCGAGGTAGTTAGGGTGGGCCATTAGTTTATCAATGTAGCTTATTCAATATTTTTTTAATTTCCTCTTGGATAGTGGGGACTTTGAGATCTCTGTGGTTAATATCATTACGTATTTACCATGGGGCGCGGGCAATTTGTCGTAATATTCTTGACTGTCTTCTTTAAAGCTTTTGGATGTTAGATGCGCATGCACTACCCCATAATTGGATGCCATATGTCCATATTGGTTTCATGATGGTCTTGTATAAGAAATTTTTTTTTTCTAAAGACAAGTTTGAGTTTCGACCGAGAAGCCAATGTAGTTGAGCTGCTTTAAGTTTCATATCTGTTATTTTCGCTTCAATATGACGAGACCAGGTCAAGCGTTTATCTATATGAATTCCCAAGTACTTAACATGGTTTTCTACCGGAACAGTGATGTTATTTATTTTTACAACTGGGCACGTTTGTCTTCTGAGCGTGAAAGTTAAGTGAGCACATTTAGCCGGGTTAACCTTTATTTTCCATTTTTCTAGCCAGGCCTCTAGTTCATTGATGTGGGACTACAAATTTTGCGATGCGACTTTTGGGTCATGGTTACCGCTAATAAATGCTGTGTCGTCTGCCAAATGTAGAGGTATGCGTGCTCAGGTTTGTTGGCATATCCGCTGTGTATATTATATATAGTAGCGGTCCTAATATGCTGCCTTGGGGGACACCAGCAGTAATTTTCTTGAGGGGGAAGTGTTTATCTTGCGATCTTACTATGAATATGCTGCCTGTTAGATAGCTCTCCAAAAGCTTGTGAGTGTTTTGAGGAAGCATTCGTGTTATTTTGATGAGTAGCCCATCATGCCAAACTTTGTCAAATGCTTGGGAAATGTCTATAATCAGGGCTGAGCAGTATTGCTTTTTCTCAAACGCCGATCTAATTAGGGTGACAATTCTATGCACTTGTTCTATTGTACCATGTTTCGCTCTGAGTCTGAACTGGTGATCCGGGATGATGTCGTGTTCATTTAGATGAGGAGTTATACTTAAAACGAATATTTTTCGAAAAGCTTCGATAGCATTGATAACAAGCTTATCGGTCTGTACGACGCAACCTGGTTAGCATCTTTTCCTGGCTTGGGAATCATAACAATTATAGACCTCTTCCATGAGGATGGGAAGTATCCGACTCTTAATATCGCGTTAAAAATGAGCAGCAAGATTCTAGAAGCAGACGATGGTATGTTTCTTATCATTGACCCTGTGATGCGGTCAGGTCCGGGAGATTTTTTAATATTCACTTTTTCTATTGCAGATTTTACTTGAGTTATGTTAAATTTTATTGGATGGTTTACCTTATCAGGAATGATTGGACGACAGGAAAAAGTATGTGCATCATGTGGAGTGAAAACTTACTCAATGCTAGTTTGAGCATTAAGATAGTGTACAAAAATTTACAGTTATAAACTAGTACGAGATATTTTTATACTAATTTGGTACTAATTAGGTACTAGTTCAATCTTCGGCAAGGCATATATGAATGGGAGCGCCCATAAGGCTTGGAGATAAAGGGCAAGTATGTTTTGAGGTATTGTTAAGGAAAAAAATCTAATCGATGTCGGTCATATATTTTATCCCCCTATTTTTTATTTCTTATTAATGGCCAGTTCGTCGATAACGAATGAAGACTTCATTCGATTAAATTGCATGTAAACCAAAACAATATTTTATAATTTGTTTTTGTTTTGAATGTAATTTAAGCGAACGAAGTCTTCATTCGTTATCGACGAACAGGCCCTAAATCTATTTCTAGCCTGTATTAGAAATTTTGTATGGTTGCCCGCTTAAGAAATGGAGATAGCGGGTAGTTATGTGGACTCTTCTAAAGCTTTCATAGGCACTGCAGGGGACAAATTTAGGAATTTCACCTTTCACCATCAACCGGTTTGAATTTAAATTTTTTAAACTTTTTTTCTTCTATGGTTTTTTCTTCTACTGGTTGTAATTCATCTCTTTTTGCTTCACCCTGTTCCCTACGTCATAAAGATTTAAATATATCACCAAATGCACTTTTGAAATGTTAATACGAATAATTGTTTCGTGTTTGTTTTTCGTAATTCCTTTACAACTTTTTTTTTTTTGGATTTTTGCTTTATTTGGTTATTGCATCGAAATTGTTTAATGTATGTTGAAATATATTGTAACATTTGTTAAGATTTATTTAATTTGCTTAAAGTTAACGACATTTAATTTTATTAAGAGGAAAAATTTTATACAAATTTTCAACCCGGAAGATGTTATATAAAATAGTATGTAATTATTGATTTCGATAGAAACCAAGTTCGTGATACATATTTTTAATTAAATCCCCAAAAAAGCCAAGAAAATATCAAAAATTTCCTTAAAAAATAGCTTCACAATTACTGGGAAAACATAGTTCGAGGATAATTTACTTTCTCAGACTAATCAGTTTTTATTATATTAAATTAAATTACACAAACTGAAAACTGACGTAAATAATTCAGCTGTAAGAAATCTAACCAAAATACTAAACAAGAAATTGAACGCTGTCTCGTTAAGGGATTGGAAAATATATATCAGTATGTTTGCGCAAAAAAAAAAGATTTTTGTTTTTATTTTAACTCAGATTAAATTATTTTATTTTTTGCATTTTTAAAAACAAGCGACAAGTGAAAGGTTAATAACAACTAGGGATGAGATTTTCATGCACTAAAAAATCGAAAATATGCGCATAAAATATGCACTAAAAAACCCAATATATGCACTAAAAAATAGAAAATATGCACTAAAAACTAAAACAAAAATTCCATAAAAATTGTTTTTTAATTTTACTAAAAAAGAAAATATATAAAACTCAATCTATTGTTATTCAAATATCTATAAAAACTTAAACAACTAATTTGAATTTTTGTTTGTTTAAATAAATAAAGTAATTTTTAATATTTTTAATTAGGCTTAAGTTCATGAAATTTAATTTTTCATTAAATTATTTTTATGAAGAAAGGAATTTTACAAGATGAAAATTAATTAAAATTTTTATTGATAATCTTTTATTCTTGACGTGGCTGGGGCTCGAACCCCGGCCGGCAGGTTTCCATGACATGTTTCGATTGCAACCACTCAATCTCCTCAGATGGATTTGCCGTTTTATCTCGCAGCCATCGACGACTGCTGACGTCAATAGTCAAACTTTAATCCTTAAATTAATATTAATATTAAAATGGATAATCATTCAGGAAAGCAAATTTCGATCTACCAAATGTTAGAATACAATTTGGTTTAAGGATTGATGTTTGACTATTGACGTCAGCAGTCACGTCAAGAATGAAAGATTATCAATAACAATTTTAATTAATTTTCATGTTGTAAAATTCCTTTCTTCATAAAAATAATTTAATGAAAAATTAAATTTCATGAACTTAAGCCTTATTAAAAATATTAAAAATTTGGATTAAAAACCATAAAATAGTTCAACAAAATAACCACAATACTAATTAAATAAAGTAATGTTTGATTAAAAGTTAAACTTCGTCATGTACTTGAAGAATGCCAATGCATTTTGGAAAACTTTGTTTGCAGATCCCACTTTAATTCCAGATCAGATCAAAAATATTTGAAATTTATTTTATTTTTTGAAATCCATAATTTTTTTTTTTGCAAAATGTTTGAGATTTTTTTTAATTTGTCGGGCTATTCTTCCTTCCACATTGTTAATTTAAAATTTTGCAATATCAATTAATTTGACTTGAGTATTAAGTGAACTTAATCCCTCCTAATTACCCACAGTGGGGTAATTCTGTAACTTTTTAACGACAAAAATTTGTCGTTAAAGGCCGTTACACACTATCCCACAAAGTCTTTCGTATTTTATGAAAATGCTTCACTGATCTAATTATTGTTTATAAATTTTCAAAAAAAAAAAAAACAATAACAACTTATCATGACAGGGTTGCATTTTCATAAAATACGTAAGACTTTGTGGGATAGTGTGTTACGGCCTTAAGTAGTAAATTTTGAGTTTTTGAACAATTTTTTCGTTCCGAACAATGGGTGAAACTAGCATTAAGGTACTTATCGACTATACAATATTATTGAGTACTTTATAGTTATAATTATGGTCGTTTTGCCCCACTATATTTAGTTTTTTATTAAATAAAACATTAGAAACATACTTTTTAAATTCCAAAATATCTAGAATGTTCACGCTTTTTTATTAGATAGAGCAGAAACAAATTTCAAAGAACTTAAAATCTACATTGACAGTTTATCTCAAACATGCTATTCTTATTTCCCCTTTCACCAATGAACTCAGACTTTCCGAAAAAAAACTTTCATAGTGTAAACCCAGACTTATCAATACAATTTGACAAGAGAGTATTGCTCGTGGATATGGAAAGCGAATAAAAGTCAAAGTGGAAAAAGCTTTTTTGACTTTGATGGACTCTGAAAAAAATGTCAAAAACGCAATTTTCGAAAAGAAAATCTTGACTGTCAAAAATTATAGACAAAATAGAACAAAGTAAAATTACAAATGCAACTAATTACAAAAAGACTACATACACATGCAAGCAAAAATTACACACAATATGTGCAATTATACATGGATTGGCAACACTGTTACCTTCACTTAGGCATGTTTTTAGAGAGGTTTGTTGACATATATATACAATATAAAAAAAATATTTGCATTGTGTTAGTAATTGATGTTCTCTGTAATGCGTGAACCGATTTTGTTACTGCAAAGTTCACGTGGTGACGTCAAGGTTTTTATGTATCAACGGTCTTCAAATGTGTATTGGTTCATGAGTTATAGCCATTTTAGTCAACACTGCATTCATTCCGAAACATGTATTTTTTTGCATGGAAAGTTTGCGAATTTGACTTAATATTTTGAAAAACTGAAATTCAATTAGTTTTTAAATTCACTACAATTCGATTTTAGTATTTCAGGGTACGTTGGGGATTGTATGTAGACTGTTTATGTTAAGCTCGCACGAAATCGGCCTAGGGTTTCCGAAGATATGGCATTTCGATTTTTCTTGAAAAACGGTTCTGTTCGTAACTAACAATTGTGAACAAAATAATTAATTTCAATAAAGTTTGTTAAGTTGAAGAAGTGTGTGTTTTTATTCGGATTTGCAATTAAAAGAACTCAAACGCGTTTATTAAAGGAAAAACGTTTTTCAAACATGAACACAATGCCCTCCATTTAGAATTCCTCCGAAACGGCTTGACTGATTTTTATGAAATTTTGTTTGTGTATTTGTTAGGTATGAGAATAGGTCGTAAAGTACATTTTATACCGCTAGAGTTGCAAAATAAGGCAAGAGGGGCAAAAGATACTCCTTCCTATATCTTCTTAACTAATCAACCGGTTTTTTTAAAATTTGGCATGCAGGCACTGTAACATCTGAAAGGCAATAGGGAATAGGTTGTGAAAGAGGGCAAGAGGGGTAAAAGCTCCCCCTCCCTATATCTTCTTATATCTTTTTATTATTAAGGTACTGAAATATAGCAAAAAAAACAACAAAAAATAGCCGATTACCTTAATCAAACTGAGGTGGCGGGTCCAAATAGGGTACACTCTCGAAAATATGTTTTAAAGCCGTTTTAGTTCTGCTGATAAACTTAAGTCCTTTTCTTAGAAATCTATTAAAAAATTTCAGTCTTTAATATCAGCTTTATTTAAAAATTCTGCTGACAAGGGAGCGAATTGCCCAAACCCGGGAAATTTCAAAACTTCTTGCTTGAGAATAACGATCGAAAGCGAGTCGCAATGATGTTAATTAAAAAAACTTTAAATATTATTAAGGTTTACAAAACCAATTTTCTATGAAAGTTTTCCTTTTTGAAAGCTAGTTAAATTTAATAATCAGTTATGAATACGGAGTGAGACTTTTAATCGCTGATAAAATTTTTAAAGTGTTAAATGTTTGTTTTAATGTATTTAAGACGAATTTTGCATTGAATTTTTTAATAAATTTTTTTTTAATTTTATTTTAAATTTCTTTTACCATAGAGTTCACTGCTTTTTTAGTTTTGATTTTATAACTACAACTTTTAACTGCTAATTAATATTTTACACCTACACTTTATTTAAAAATACAGACAAAGAAGTAACACCCAGTAGTTCTGATGTTAACAACGTACCGTTATTTTACAGATCTCTAATAACAACATAATTTGCAAATTACAATTTATATTATATTTTACATTGAATCTTTCTGTATCAACAGTAAAAACAGTTAAAGCTCCTGCCGATGCACTCGAAGCCGATGTGACATTGCAGACGTTGAGGACGGCAGTCACACATATCGTTAATGGCGACCAAAATTTACTAAAATATAAAACTTTTCAACGACGGTGGCGAAAATACAACCGTTGTGCGACATTTATATTTGTTGTTTACAAACGAGCTTTGAAAACATTCGTATATTTTATTAAAATTTTTAAAGCAAAATAATTAAACAATGAACAAATGTGCCAAGAACAAAATATTATTATTATGCTTTGAATTTTTATTATGAATGTTTTTAAGTGATAAACTTTTTTCTCGCTCCGTTTTTATTCATGATTCTATTTGACAGTTCAAAGCGGCAACTTTCTCACAGAAATTTTACAGACACACTTTTCTATAAATTGGCGAGTAATTTAATTTACATGTATTCGCTCATTCGCTTAAGCCAACTTAAGCACATTGTTTTTGAGCCTTTTTACTCGTCAAAATTTTTACAGACGCAGTTAAATGAGAAAAACAGTTGTTTGCTTCAATTTATGGAATTTTTGTTTCATTTCTCACATTTCTATCGAAAAGTTTCTCGACGCGAGAGTTACAGAACATGGGCACTGTTTCACGAAATTTTTTATGGTTTTTGCGATGTGAAGCATTATCTTTTCTCCATATCCATTATTTTTAAGTTTGTTAAAGTATTGTTTTGCTCAACACGCCTTTGTTTGCTGAACGCGGCAAATTCCTCATACAAAACGTTCAAAACAAATTTCATTCTTGCTTTGTTTCATTGCCTTAAGAAAAAAAGTAGTTAAGGCGAAAGTAAAATAAAATGTCAGCAACTCAATATACAGCAGTAAGTATACGTATGCAGCATTAAAAGCTAATTTTATAAATTAATTTAGTAAAGTGGCGTATGCGGCACAAAACAATAATTTTCACTTTCACTAACATACAATTAACTTTAAGTTCGTTCATGAACTTTCACAAAAACTTAAATTTTTTTCTTCAAAACATATGCCGGAAGCAGCTGAGAAAATATAAAAAAATTCTATCGTATATATTTTGAGAAATCTTCATTCTTTGTCGTTTTTCTCCACTCCGACTTTTTGGCATATGCGCCAAACCAATAATTCACATTTCACCGCAGTCCTTTTTTTAAACTTATGCCTTCATTAAAGACTGCCCTTGTATTTTCTATATGACTTTCAATTATATACAAATATCATAAAATGGTCGTAAATTGCTTTAAATTTGGAGACTCGTACTCAGTACAGTAGATTGTAGCATTTTAAGCATTTAAACCAGAGTTCGAAAATAAACAGTACATTATTTAACGTTCGGCTCACACACTCAGGAACGATATCTATTTTTTTTAATGATTGTGTAGACATACACAACCCTTAATACCGTTCGTAACTATTTTCAAGAAAGAACCGAACATTATATAATTTTCGGTTCTTCGTTAAAAAACAGAACAATTGTAGTGATACTGTAGACAAACATTATATTTTAATGTGTATTTTGTTTTTGTATAAAATGTTTGGTTGTTTTTTACCAGCCAAAAGGGACGAACATTAACGAGCCGAACCAAACACACTGAAGTTTGTGGAAAACAGTAATATTTTTGTATTCGAAAGATGACTAACAGGGAAACGTTATTTTTATTAGCGTTTGTGTTTTCCACAAATCTACCGAACCGAACATTAAGAAACGATATTTAGTGTTTATTTTCGAACACTGATTTAAACATTCTGTCAGTATCAGGTAAACGAAACTCAAATATGTTTTTGTAATCCCTGTTTAAAAATAATTAAGTCTATCGCTAAATTGATAACCCGATTCATGTGCATAACAAGTTACGTACAAACTTTTTTTTAAAATTTTTCTTCAAAACATATGCCAGAAACAGTGGTGAAAATACAAAAAAAACATATTTTCAGAAAACTTTATGTAAACCTTCATTGTCGTTTCTTTCACTACGACATTTTGGCATATGCGCCAAACCAATAAAGAGCTGAGATGCAAAATGAAAAGAAAAATTTCACAAACGCAGAAAAAACATAATTCTATAGAACATTAAATACTATTTTATATAAAGGCTAAAAGCATTTTTTCTGCATTAATAAAGTTGCCGAGCAGCACTAAGTAACTGTTCACTAGCAACGCTGGTTGGTGGTGCAGCTGAAAGGTTATTTATGGAGTTCCATTATTGAAATATATCGTTATTTCGAATACTTAAAAGCTCAGTCAAATACATTTTTATTTCTTTTTCTACAACATGTTGGTCCTCTTCTTGGATTTCTAAATATGATGCTTTCGTGGTATTTTCATAAACACACATGGTAATGAATATGTAATTAAAAAAAAAAAAGTTCGGCATTCGGTAAAGTTTGGTAAAAATTTCTCCGAACACCGAACTTTGAGCGAACGTTATTTTTTGCATAACTACGTAACCGAACTCGAACGTTCGGTCGGACGCTACTGCTTTACTTTTTCAGAACTTCAGGGTTATAAGAAAAAAGTACTTCATACTTTTGTTCTACTCATATGTGTATTATACAACAAAAAATCCTTTTTAATTAAATTTTTACAACTTACTAAACCCTAAAACTGCCACAGATTGAGCAATTTAAGCGTATGTAATTTAAGTGCCAACATAAGCATTTAAAATAGAAGGTAAAATCCATTTTTATCGGTGACAGTAATGCGAAATTCAGATTAAATGTATGTTCCTTGTGTATTAGACATCTCAAGCAATTATTTCTAACGTTGTTCGCAACAAAATAATTTTTGCTATTGTAATGAAATTTGTAATTAAGTCAACAGACACAATCAATGTAATTATGAATTTGAAATTCTCAATTAAACAATATTTAGTTAAAAGTTGTATGCTCTCCGAGTGAGTTTTTTAGGCAGATGGTTAAATGTGTTTACAATATTAAATATGGAAACAAATATTTACACAGTTACAAAATTGTAATAGAAATTTGAATACACTTTGGCAAATACAATTAATTTTAAGTGGGCTAAGAGGTTGAAAGAGGCAAATATTTATTGAGTGTCATGTTTTTTAGGAGTATTTACAGTTAGAGATGGTTTAAATTTCATAAATGGGTTGTTTGATTAAAATATGAGAATTTGAAAAAAAAACTGTTATTTAAAAAATATTTTATGGAAAATTACCATACTAAGGTTTATTAGAATTAAAATAATAGAATTAAATAGTTGAACTTGGCATAAGTAAGCATCTTCTAATGAACTACTATTAGCAATATATTTCTAATATCAAAACCAATTTTTCACAAAGCTTTGGGAAACTCATTACCAGAATCGTCAATAACTATCCAAAAAAATCTCTTATTTTACAATAAAATCCAACCAATTCCTTTTCAGATGTGTCAATTGATACAAATATGTTTGCTTGCATGCCCTTTTTATCCTCTCGCATTAGGCGAAGAAAAAAGAAACCCATAATTTACACTTCAAACAGCTGCAAGTGTAGCACACGCTGCTGCACAGGAAACATCAATAAAAAGCACTTTAAATGAAAAGTGTCATTATAAAGGAAAATGAAAAAAAAAATGGCAATAAAAATCTTAGAAGAGTAACTAGATACATACATCCATACAAAGTTAGTAGTTATCATGTTGCACTTGATATACATGTAAACGCAGTGCTGTAATGTGATTGCTAGTAGCACTAGAACTTAATAGAGTCACTTAAGAGTCAAATGTGTGTCGAGCTAGTTTAAGTTTAAACTGCTTTTGAAATCTAATAATTTTTTTTTTTTTTTTAGAGAATTTTTATAAAGGGGTAATTCCATGTCAAAACGACCAAGAGTGGGACACGACCCCTTCCGATTTTAATGAAATTTGGTGAGAAGGTTCCTTTTATCTTATTAGGAACATATATAAACGAAAAAATTTTTTAAAATTTGTTTTTCGAAAGTTATGTCATATTCAAAATGTCATAATTTCGCAGAATTAGCCGAATGTGTTGAGCTTATTTCTTTAATATCTCGAAAACTACTTGACATATGAAGATGATTTTGATGTCATTTTAAAGAGAATACTTGGCGCTACAAACCATAATTGGGTCAAATGTATGATCAGCCCCACTTTATTATTTATTGCCGAATTTCGGTTTTCTTAGTTATTTTAATAAACTAAACCGTTTTTGAGTTACGCGAATATATGCTGTGCAGCCTATTACATTTTCGAAATAACGGTATATCTTGAAAACGCGAGCTAACCTAAAAAAACTGTAAGCACCACTGGATTCAGCGTCCCAAATTAGGGTAAAATGCCAGGTGCGCGGCTCGTCTGTTTTTTGCAACTTGCACAGTGTACTTATTGCTCAAAATAACAATATAAAAATTCTATTTTAATATTATTTTTTTAAGGGTTGCGAAAGGAAAAAAATCATATCTTAAAAAAGAAAAAAAACACCTCCTTCAAAGTTTCAGGATTTTTAAAGAACAGTTTGAGGTATTATACAAAAAAAAATCAGCCAAATAAAAAAATAAGTTTTTGACTTAGTCCGTTTTTAAAATTTAACATTTTGTAGATATTACATTTTTCAAAAAAAAATTTTTTTTTTCAATTTATGGTTTGTAGCCCCAAGTATTCTCTTTAAAATGACATCAAAATCATCTTCGTATGACAATTAGTTTTCGAGATATTGAAGAAACAAGCTCAACACATTCGGCTAATTCTGCGAAATTATGACATTTTGAATATGACATAACTTTCGAAAAACAAATGTTAAAAATTTTTTTCGTTCATATATGTTCCTAATAAGATAAAAGGAACCTTCTCACCAAATTTCATTAAAATCGGAAGGGGTCGTGTCCCACTCTTGGTCGTTTTGACATGGAATTACCCAAAGAGAATATAGTATGGTCTTTCTATAGTTAGTAGGAGTTTAAGTGATTAGCTTCAATTAAAGATTGAAACGTAATTATATAAAATTTTCTAAAAGGTATTTGTTTAGAGTGTAAGTGTTTTCTAAAGAAAAGCTTTTTATAGAAAAGTTGACTGCCATTTTAACAGATTTGCTATAGAAAACTCTCTTTCAATCTCAACAAGTTTGCCAATAGAAAAGTTGTTTGCAAAAAATATTTTTTGCAATCTCAGTTTATAAAAGTTTCTTACAATCGCAACAAGCTTTCTATAGAAAAGTTTCTTGCATTCATAGCAAGTGCACTTGTAGTCTCAATAAGTTTCCTATTCAAATGTTCCTTTAATCTTACAAAATTTTCTATGGAAAAGTTGCTTGCAATTTAAACAAGTCTTCTATAGAAATGTTGCTTGAAATCTTACCAAATTTTCTATAGAAACAGGCAATTTTTCCAACAATTGTTATGAAGAAAAGTTGCTTGCAATCTTAACAAGTTTTTTATTGAAAAGGTGCTTATCTTAGAAACAAGTTTTTTATAGAGAAGTTGCTTGCAATCTAATCAAGTTTTCTAAAGAAAAGTTGTTTGCAATCTTAACAAGTTTTTTATGGAAAGTTGCTTGTAATCTAATCAAGTTTTCTGTAGAAAAGTTGCTTGCAACCTTATCAATAGAAACAGGCAAAAACAATATTAAAAAGTTTTGTCTAGAGAAGTTGGTTGCAATTTAAACAAGTTTTCTATTGAAATGGCGCTTATGTTTAAAACTAGTGTTCTATAGAAAAATTTGTTTGTAATCTAAAAAAGTTTTCTATTGAAAAGTTTCTAACGATTTTCTATAAAAAATAATTGCTTGTGGTCAAGCTACCTATAAAAGTAGAACAAACGCATTTCCGTAGTCAGGTGTTCTAAATTTACAAAACTTCTTCATAAGAAATTTGTTTGAAATCTAAGAAATTTTAAACGTTTGTTTCACCACTTGTTTTAAAAGTCTATTTTGATACTTAAAATTTACACACAGATCGCACCAGTATTATACTGAAATTTCTAAATATGTACATAAATACATTTTATTTTCCATCCCTGACTATATCACTTTCTCTTTCCTTTGACATTGCATGCAAATTATTGGCAACTCTAATCAATGCACTCGGTTTCATTGTTGAAATCTATCTTTGCATACAAGATTTACTCAGTAGTGAGTAAACAAAGATACAGTCAGACAAACAAACGAACAGATGATAAAGCAGTTTAAGTGCTGTTACAGTTATTTTCCTCTTCTTATTGTTTCTGTTGTATTCATCTGTATTGTATCTGTGTGTAGTATGGCAGTAATCTCATTTTCTTAATTAATCTGTTAGACAAGTGTTTGACAAATATGATGAGGAATATTGATGTGTTTTGTTTTTATTATACGCTGCATTTATTTATTTTAATTGGAAAAAGATTTTTTTATTTTGCTTTGCAAATTTGTTTAATGTATTCAGAAGCAGACCCAGTGGAAAATTTTCAAGAAATAAAAAGCTAAAAACTGATAGATGAGAATTTGTAATTAATTTAATTCCTTTGTTACTTTGTGCTTGACTAAAAATATGGTCAAACTTGGCAAATATTTGACGCAAAAAAAAATGTGACCAACAGCCAAATTTAAATATAATTTCCATCAATTCCTATATATTTATTTTGATTATGATACCAAATCTGACAAAAAGAAATTAAAATAGGCTTCAGCTTTTTTTTCAAAAAGTACAGTTACTGATTGTGGGTTATAAAATTCGTTTACGTACTGTTAAAATATAATAAAAATATAGTTATTTTACGAATAATTTTATTTTTTAACATTTATGTTTGTTCTTCAAAAAACAAACTACCAAAAAATAATGTTTTTCCGTATTAATTTTTTATATAGTTTGATTTTTGTCGGTTAAAATATATTTTTTAAAAGTACAAAATATTGAATTTTAATGAATATGCTGTTTAATAAAAAAAAATTTAAAAATTAATATAAAACTCATTTGTTTTAAATTAAATGTAAATGATCCTTATTTTTATACCCTTCACCGAAGGTAAGAGGGTATATATAACTTTGTCATTCCGTTTGTATGTTCCACAATATTGATCCTACACCCTATAATGTATTTATATTCCGGGTCCTTATGAAAAGCGAAGTTCAAATCCGGTTGTCCGTCTGTCCGTGTGTATGTTGAAATGGGTTTTCCAAAAACCCCAGAAATGATGTGGACTAGGTTGATGTATGTTTATATCACATATACTCCGTTTAAGTTTGCTATTGAATTTCAGCCAGATCGGTCCAAAAATGACGGAGATATGAGCAAAAAACCACGACTGCCTCTGATTTTGCCCAAAAATCCCTTGTTGTTGTATTTTATTTATTTCTGCATATCTTGAGAACGGCAAGAGCCAAAGTTTCCAGATTGGGTACAAACATTTAGATTATCAATATACAGTATCCAACAAAATATGGGCGGGATTGGAAAAGTGGGCGTGGTACCTCCCATACAAAAAAAATCAAAAATTGTATATAAACCTGAATTTTTGGACTGTCATATGACCTATGGCTACGCCTTATATATCAAAAGATCGAAAATCTTTAGTAGAAAATATTTTCTGAAAATTTTGGAAAAATCGGTTCAGATACAAAAAAGTTATGACCAAAATATAATTTTTTTTAAAAAATACCCATTTACGGGAGCCATAGGTCTTTCTGAGTCCACGTTTTATCACAAAGTAAATGGTAAATTTATTCCTAAAGACATCGGTATATAAATCTTTCAAATCGGTTAATAAAAGACTGAGTTATGTCCAAAGTACTGAAATCCAAAAAAATATGTCTTTTTTATACCCTTCACCGAAGGTAAGAGGGTATATATAACTTTGTCATTCCGTTTGTATGTTCCACAATATTGATCCTACACCCTATAATGTATATATATTCTGGGTCCTTATGAAAAGCGAAGTTCAAATCCGGCTGTCCGTCTGTCCGTGTGTATGTTGAAATGGGTTTTCCAAAAACCCCAGAAATGATGTGGACTAGGTTGATGTTTGTTTATATCACATATACTCCGTTTAAGTTTGCTATTGAATTTCAGCCAGATCGGTCCAAAAATGACGGAGATATGAGCAAAAAACCACGACTGCCTCTGATTTTGCCCAAAAATCCCTTGTTGTTGTTGTATTTTTTTATTTCTGTATATCTTGAGAACGACAAGAGCCAAAGTTTCTAAATTTGGTACAAACATTTAGATTATGCAGATACAGTATCCCACAAAATGCGGGCGGGATTGGAGAAGTGGGCGTGGTACCTCCCGTACAAAAATTATTAAAAATTGTAGAAAAACCTGAAACACTCGGGAAAATCGGTTCAGATACGAAAAAGTTATGACCAAAATATATTTTTTTTTTTTCGGGAACCATAGATCTTCCCGAGTCCAAGTTTTATAATCAAAATAACTGGCAAATTTCTTCTTTAACACGTCGATATATAAATCTGTCAAATCGGTTAAGAAATAGCAGAGTTATGACCAAAATACTGCAATCCCAAAAATTACTTTTTTTATAATTAAGTTTGTTTAAATATGTATACATATGTATATGTAAGTATATATATATATATACTTATAACCCAATTTAATGGTAATATTATTCTTAAGCACGTTGGTATATAAATCTGCTAAATCGGTTAAAAATGGTTAAGTTATGGGCAAAATACTCAAAAAAAGCACTAAAAAACATTAAAATTTTTATTATAAAAACTAAAATTTTAGAGCTGTAATATGACCTATTCATACGTTTTAGATATCAAAATATCGGAAAATCGGGGAAAAAAATGATATGGCAAATATATAGCTTTTTTAAATACCTATTTTCGGGAACCATAGATCTTCCCGACTCCAAGTTTTATTACCAAAGTAAATGGTAATTTTATACTTTAAGATGTCGGTATAAAAATCTGTCAAATCTGTTACAAAATGGCCGAGTTATGACCAAATTCTAAAATTTGATCAAAACTAAACTAACTATACTTAAACTCTTAATATATTTAATAGCACGCAAGCATGTGCAAATAATTAAATAAAACTAAACAATACATATTATATAATATACATGTATATATACATATATTTAGATATCCATATATATAAACTTCTGTTCTTTCCATACCATGGTGAAGGGTTTATAAGATTCGGCATAGCCGAATATAGCCCTCTTACTTGTTTTAATGAATTTTAATTTGTTTAAAATGAATTTTCGTTTGAATTAAACTCAGTTATAACTACCAAAAACATATTGTTAATTGGAAGGTTAAGTAAAAATTTATTTTAACTGAAATTGGTGAAATTGGCCTTAAGACGATGTTAAATTACACTTTCTATTAACAAAAGTAGTGGTTACGCTTATTTGCTCAAATATTTAACAAGTGTTATCATAACTTAAAGAACATTTAACTATGTTATATTTCTGATTTTATAGTTTTTTTATTTTCCATTTTAATGAGATACAGCGGGATTTGAAATGTTTGAAATGTATTTAGAAAATGTTTTTGTAAAACAAGCATGAATAAAATTTTATATTAGTTTATAATTAATGATGCCACACATGCCACGCTGCAGCACTCCTTCAATTTTTCATTTAAAAATCAAATCTCTATCTAGACCAGATTATGCGAATTTCAACAGACATGTGCGTTAAATGCGTTTGATTACTTTTTCTGTCAAGATAAATGACAAATTGGGTGGTGACCTAATTATTAAATGTGCGTTATTGTATTGAAAGTATAATTTAAAAATTCTAAAATATTTGTTAAGAAAATGTACAGTATTTCCTCTAAAAATTAGAAAAATGTTTATATACATAAAAAATATTGAAGCTTTAATAAAAGGAGTTTCTAAAGAAAAGTTGCTTGAAAAGTTTTTTTAAAAGTTCTCTATAGAAAAGTTGTTTGCAATGACAAAAAGTTTTTTTTAGAAAAGTTGCTTACAATGCCAAAGAGTTTTCTATAGAAAAGTTGCTTGCAATGCCAACAAATATTCTGTAGAAAATTTGCTTGCAATGCCAAAAAGTTTTCTATAGAAAAGTTGCTTGCAATGCAAACGAGTTTTCTATAGAAAAGTTGCTTGCAATGTCAACGAGTTTTCTATAGAAAAGTTGCTTGCAATGTCAACGAGTTTTCTATAGAAAAGTTGCTTGCAATGCCAATAAGTTTTCTATAGAAAATGTGCTTGTAATGCCAAAAAATTTCTATAGAAGTGGTTACAGGTTTTCTTAAGAAAATTTTCTTACAATAGTTGCGTTCGAGAACACAAAAGTTTTTACTATTTTTTACTAAACTTTACTGCATTTTACGAAATTGCGTTCGAGTACACAAAATGCGGTAAATGAGAACATAAATTGAGAGCGAAAAGTGACAGTTCTTGTCTGAGTATTTACAAATTTTTACTGCAGAAATTTTTGCAGTAAAATTTAGTAAGTCAAAAAAACATTTGTTTCAAAAGGTAAACAAACAAAAGTAACAAACAAAAAGCTTACAACTTGTGAACAAATTGTTAAATAAAAGAAAAGTTGAAATAAAAATTAAACCTAAACTAAAAGTGAATAAATATTAATTAATTAAACTTGTTTGTGAAGCATTTATTTGGCTAAATACAAACTTTTGAAATTTTTTTTGTTATGTTAATTTTTTAGAGTTGTAAAAGTGTGAAGTATTTGGGTACTTAAGTAACCAATAGCAAAAAAATTATTCATGTTCTTTTAAAGAATTTAACCCGCTACAAATTAGTAAAATCAAATAAAATAAAAAACAAACAAATATGAAAGATTACATCAAATAGTTTGTTTGTATTTTCCAAAAATGTTCGTGTTATAAAAAGTCATTAATCGAGTACCGATTATAAAACGAGTTAAGTAGCCGAAAGTGTCAATTTTTTCAACACTTAAATTATTTGCCATCAGCTGTTGCCTTTATTTTACGAATTTTTACAAATTTTGCGTTCGCGTACTTTTTTGGACAACAGCTTTTTGTGAGAGAACATTTTTTAGTTTACTCATTTACTGCATTTTACTGTAAAAGTACTCAAACGCACCTAATGCCAACAAGTTTTTTATAAAAAAAATTCTTGCAAAGCCAACATGTTTCTATAGAAAACAAGTTTTCAATTGAAAAATTGCTTGCAATGCTAGGTTGGTGGTGAAGTTCTCTATAGAAAAGTTGCTGGCAGATTGTAATATTTTCTATTAATTTTAATTGTTATTGTTTTAATATCACTGTGCAACATTTTGGAAGTCATCGAGTGCAAACTCTTTCTTGTGTGGAATTTCTTGAAGAATTTTTCGAAGCTAGCGTTTTGCTAGTTTAGCTGCCGTTAGGATTTTATGGCCTCTTGGATATTTTGGTTAAAACTGGAATATTTTGGCTAAAACTTCGTTTTTTTCGAAGAACATACAATTTTTCCTCACGTCTATATCTCGAAAATCAATTTTAATTTTGTTTTCTTGGATTCGCCACAATTGTTGATATAGACTAAATAATTTGGCAAATATTTCCTTTTATATATGTAACTCATACTTTAAGGACCACTTTTCTCTACCTAAACAACTTTTGATATCAGGAAAAGTAACGTTCATTTTTACAAAATTTCAATTGGAAATATTCATCGATTTGAATTTCACGTAATTTGGATTTCCAGAACATGGCCGAATAAAATTCTATTTTAACAAAAACACAAATAAATATTATTTTAACTAGTTTTGATAATTTCTAATAATTTTAAATTAAAACAAATCTCTGCAACTTTGTAATTGCTAGTAAATATTTAAACGAAAGGTGAAAAGCTAAAATAAGGAAAATAATCATTAGCAATTTTAGGAATGTGTTACATTTTTAAAAAATATTTAAAAGAAAATCGTTTTTAGGTCAGAAAATTTCGGAAGACTAAATAGAAAATTTTTAAATTTTAGCAACAAACACTTTTAATTAAATTTGAAAACTTAAAAATTTTTTTTTTTTAATTAAAAAAAGAAAAACAAAAAACAAATACCATATAACTTTTTGATAATATTTAAAAATATTATTTCTTTGATTTCTTTCTAGCACATGATTACAAAATTTCATTGCTTTCATTTTGTTTTATTTAATTTTCATTGGTTAATTATTCTTCTGTTTATATTATTTTTTGTTTAAATGTTGAAATTATCATTTAAAAATTTACCCAACACAGCAAAATTTTATTTCTTTTTTTTTTTGTAAATGTCAGCTTAATGTTATGACAACAACAATTTTATAAAAATAATATTGCACTTTTAATCAAATTATGTCAACACATTAATTTAAATTTGGCTTCATTAATTTTGCAACATTTTTTTATTAATAAATATTTTTTTTTTATTTTTCCTTTAACTGAAACAGAGTTTCTTAATTTGTATACACTTTTTTATTGTAATTAAAATTCAACAATTACTGTAAAAAAATTTCTTCTGTAACGCTTCAAAATATGCCTGCTTGTTTGATCAAAAAAAGTATTTACGCGCGCGTAAAATGAATTCGTTTTGACAAATAATCAACAATACTTATACGCCTCTTGTGACAAGATTTACACAAACAAAATGACTGACGATGCCCGATACACACAACACAAAACCATCCACAAAGTCTGTGTGATCAGTTCAACTTTCAAATTCAAACTGTTCTATTGAATTTAATCAAACATAAAATACAAGCAAAAACAAAACACACACACACTAATACAAACTAAACAGAAAAACAACGGTTGTTTTGTTGATTTATAAATCAACAAAACAGTATACTGACTGACTGCGAAAAAAACATGTATGAACGTACAGCAGAAACATCGTAAAAGGAGAAGAATACAGAAAATATAAACAACAAAAACGACAACAGCAGAATCAGCAGCAGCTAAAATAAAAACAATAACAATAAAGCGGTTGAATTAATAAATTCAAAAGGTAAAGTGAAAAGAAAGAGCACACACAAACCTCCCTGAGACCCCCCCCCCCCAAACAGGGATGGAAAAAGTTTTTTTTAAATTTTTTTTTGCAATTTATAAAACAAAATTGTATATAATGTTACCGTTTTTTTCAAAGCGAGTGTTCGCGTTTCCTGATTGATTTGGGAAAAATTGATTTCTGCCATATATTTTAGAATCTACGAAAACAGAACTTAATGATCATTAGGCAAACTTAAGGGCATAACAAACCACACAAAATGCTTGGCAAACACACACATTTTTGCCGTTTGGGGTTTGCCAATAAACAACACAAATATTGTCCGTACAAACATTAATTTTCATTTTCGTTTTGTTTTTAATGAATGCAGACGCCAATAGTGCTGCGGCAATTTTGTTGATTTTTGCTTAAAACGGAGAAGAAATTATAAAATAAAGCCAAAACATTTAAAGTAAAAAGTGATTTAAACAACGAGCTGTTTTGTGGCAAGCAATACCACTAAAAAAATTTAATTTAAGATTAAGAATTAATTGAATTGAATACATTTAGCATTAGACGCCACAAAAAGTTTGACAAATATCCAACATGTCTGCCAAATATCACAAATTTTTAATATTTCTGCAAACATTGCTTCAAATGTTTGTCCAAACAGCAAACACCCCAATTAACAACACAAAATGTTTGTACAAACGTAAAATTTTGACATGTTTGCCAAGCCATTTGTAAGGTTTATTATGCCCATTAGTATAAGTATGAATGTTCTATGTTTTCAATTTTTTAACATCGAATTTATAGCCTTGAATCTGCCCAAAATACCAATTTTCGGGAACCGTAGATCTTCCGGAGACCAAGTTTGTTTTACCCAAGTAAAAGGTAATCTTCTTCTTAAACACGTCGGTAAAAATAAATCTGTCAAATCGGTTAAAAATGGGCAAGTTATGAGCAAAATACTCCAAAAATATGCTAAAAAAACATCAAAATTTTTATAAAAACTTAAAATAAAGGGCCGTCATAGGGGTGTTCAAGTTTAATAAGTAAATGGTAAATTTCTTCTTCAAAACGTCGGTATATAAATTTGTCAAATCGGTTAAAAAATTATCTATATATGTACATACATATGTATGTATATACAGTTCTGTTCTTTTCCAACCATGGTGAAGGGCAAAGCACTCTTACTTTTTTTTATTTAAAACGTATTTCGTAAATACTACTCTAACCACCATTTATTGAAATTTTTATTTATTTTTTGCTTCTTTAATTTTATTTTCAAATATTCATATTGAAATCACATAAATATTATATGCAGGATTTTAAAAATTGCAGTCGAAACCTTGGTGGAATAAGCAGGTGGCATCGTTACAGCAACAAATACAACTTTACAACAAAAATCGAAATTATATAACCGTTAACGTAAAAAAAATACCTTAAACAAGAATGCCGCTGCACGTGATTAAATAAATTTTTAGCAAATTTTTATTTCAATTTGGTCAATATCTTATTTATTTTAATTTAAAATTATCAAAAACTTTAATAAAATACAATAATCACAGCACAAAACGTGGACTTTTTGTAAACATAAACAAAACTTGACATAAACCTAGACAAACAATGCAAGAGCAAAAAATCGTCATCTGGCGTAGTGCTGCCACCTGTTTATTTCACCATGGTCGAAACCAAAAACTGTCGAACAAAAAACGAAAATATGTGTACAACTTTTTGCTTTTTGAGTTGGTTTGGCAGCGACTGTTTACATTTAATGAATCAGAAGTAAAAGCAAAATTTTTTTTTGCAGCTTATTAAACGCTGATTATATGTAAATAAAAAAAAAAATAGAAAATATTTTAAATGTATTTTTATATAACTATACAGTCAGAACCGGCGTATGAAAAAGAATTAGATCTAAATCGACATACGACATAGATACGCTTTTACGTTTGGGCCAGATATTGTGGGCCTTTGTATAAACAATTGAAGCGCAGCCGCGAAAAACGTTGTAAAAGCCACTTTTTGCTATATCTGCTTTTTTGCAAATGATCGTTTGATCAACTTTAAATTTGTTTCCTTAAATATTTGTTAGGTATGTACATACCTTAAGTCATACACTACTACTTTCTAGGGTGATCGATCGAATAGTATTCGACCGGTTTTAACCTGTTATTTTAGTTTTTCCTAAGTCAAATAATTTAAAATGTACATTTTTCGAATATCGCATAAACCGGGTATTTTAGTAAAATAAACCGGTTATTTTAGTAATGTGTAATTTATATACGTTTTCCTTACTCTTGTTATAAATTTACCCGTAATTTAATTGTTTTTCTACTTGAATATTGGGCAAACTTAAACTTTTTATAAAGAATGTCAAAACAAAATATAACAAAAGTAAAAAAAAAAAACATTGTGAGCAATGGAAAAAGAAATAGTTTATATTAGCGTGTGTTCCTGTAACTAAAACAAAAAAAAAATTCAAAATACTACATAAAAAAAAGTTTAGCTTGAAAAGTAATAAGCAATTTAACAATATTCTAAATATTATATATATATATATATATATATATCATTATAAAGATGTCATCTTTGGTGATATATCGAACTGATTTAAAAGACAATGGTGCCTAAAGGGCCCTAAAATAACAAGTTGCAAAAGTTCTTCAACGTCACGACTTATAAATCACTTTAAATTAGTCTACAAGCTTGACATAAATATACGCCAAGTAAAACTTGACTCTGTTCCAAGTAGTTTTTATGACTCTGCAAATAATACTTTATTAAAATATGCTGCCAATAATGAATGAAAAACTCTTAAGTAGTTCTAGTATATTTTCATGCTAAAAACCGGCGGAATCAACGATATGGAAAAGCTTCAGTTTTATTTATTACACACCAAGAACTTTAAACAAAATTTAAGGAATCCAACAATCTAATGGAAGGGTTTAAGTTGTGATCGATGAATTGACAAATATTTTATACAAAAAGCATTTTCATATTGCTATTCGTCTCTTTAATGCTGCAACAAAATAATTTTAAATATTTAATTCTTGATAAGAGATTTTGTTTGCAACTTTTCAAAAATATGGTTAAAGCCTACTGATTCATAAAGACATGCTTAGCCACCAACTAATTAAAACTCATTCAAAATAAATTTGGGAGAATATCTCAAATATTAAATTTATTAAATTCCTATAGTTTTTAAAACCACAGTTATTCATAATTTCTACGGCTGTGTTCACACCTATTAACTATTTGATGTCCTCCACGTAACCACTAGTTTTCTTACAGAATTGTTTTCTTTTGCAAAACGTTTGGCAATAGCAAACATTGGCTGATTTCATTAAAGCAGTATTGCAAAGCTTCACAAAAAAAAAATGCGTTAAAAAGGCATTACAAATAAAAACAATGCACAAATTTCGCTACCGTTGTGCAGTGAATACAGTTACCATGCTATTATAAACTCAAAGCAATGTCTACAGAAAAGTTGTGGAGTTTTTGAAGCTATTCAATTTAGTGTTGCATTGCAATACTGCGTTTATGAAGTCAACGATTATTTAACAGTTTCTTACATAAATAAATACAATTATCATCTAGACATAAAGTTTAGCGAATAAATAGAAATTGTTTAAAATAATGCTTAAGTTTAATCAATTTACTGGTCACGCTTTTTTTATTTAATCTTCAAATATTTGTTAGGTCTGAACATACCTTGTCATATTTATGTATTTTGTTGGTTCCTTACCTTCGTGAAGTGTTTTGTTTTTATTCTAATTAACTTTTTATTATTAAAACTAATTTGATTTTTGTATTTTTATGCATTCGAATTAAAACCGGTTATTTTTAAAATGCTTAACCGAAAACCGGTTTTTTAAAAATAGCAACTATTCGGAATATTCGAAAACCGGTTATTGAAAAAAGTCGAATAATCGATCTCCCTACTACTTTCATATGGTTCAATTGTGTCTTACGGTTGAAGAAAACTTTTAATTTTAAAGCTTTTCGCAACAACAAGTTTAAAGGATCTATAAATTATAAATATTTCTGCATTAAACCTTTTTTGTTATATTAACTGTACAGAAGATTAGTGATTACCAAATTCGGAATAAAAAAAAAACGCTTTTCTTCTCTGGGAGCTGTCTAAGAGTTCATAAAAGTGGACTTAATAAGAATAGAATTTTAAATTCCAGAGAATCTAGTTAGTGTGAAGGAACGAACTTTTAGGGGAGATAAACAATATAGCAAAGAACTGACTAAATTAAGGGATTCTAGACAAATTCTTTTGTTAATAATTTTTTTGAGCGACGTGACCAAAAGAGTTGTAAATATACATATTTAATTATTTATCCTAATTGACTTAACGGTACCAACAAAGTCTAAAGTCTACTAAAAGAAAGAACAATTGCAACATGATTTACATCCCTGGTCCCCAACACTTTTTAGCACTATCATACAGAAAAATAATTCCCACCATTTCTGCAAAAAAAAAAAAAAACTTATTGTGTGTGTTTATTAACCCACCACCAGAAAGAGAGACAGAGAGTAAAATTTAACTATCATTATTAATCTTATATTAAATGAATTTTTGTCATTTTTTTAATCCTATATTTTTCTTTTCAAGAGAAATAAATAGGGAAGCTTATTTAAAAAAAAAAACTGATGACGACAAATATGTTTAATAGAAATAGAAAATCTTTTCCGTTTTACTGCTAAATCATCAACTTGGGGTGTTTATTTTTAGCTTAAAAACGACATTCAAAACAATCCCCTTTTTTAATGTTCATTTGCAGGGCTGTTAAGATAAATTTTTTCTTTCTCCCTAAATAAAAAAAAATCTCCAAAATATCCACTCTAAAAAATTTGCCAAAGAAATCTCTTGTAACAAAATAGTATTATTTAATATCTTATGATTAATAGATTATTAATGTATTTATTATATTTTTGTAAATAAATCAGTGTGGCTCAGTTTTATTTTTATATTCATATCTTCATACCTTAGCACAATAAATCGAATTTCCGTCATTGTAAAATTCATTAGAAAGCATTTTAAATGCAGCCTGAGTCAACTATTTAGAGTGTTTTGTCCCAGATGCATCTTGAAAGTTATAAACCTCTGCCCAAAGTTGCCATTCATTTTAGCAGAACGTCATTTGTCCAAATAGTTATTGCCATAAAAGTTTATTCGACTGAATCTCACAAACATCAGCAGATATTTTTTGTCCATTAATTAATTAATTTATGCAAAATATTGTTCAATAATGAAAACGTTTATTTACCCTAAACTGTCAGCTGTCGAATTTTTTTAGGGTTGCCATCACTTTACTATACAAATGGCGACAAATTCAAACTTTGCGCTCAAATCAAAACTTTATAACAAAATGTCCCCTTTTTTGGGGAAAGAACCCCAAATCTGGTAGTCCTGTGTTAGTATAAATGTCCATTTTATAAAAGTCCGTTATCGTTTGTCGTTGTTATAATCTAACTATCACAACATTGACATCTGCATTGTTGGTTTTGTTTGTTGAGGCTTAATCAAACGAAACAGCTGATAAAAAATTAAGTCAATCAATTTATTTTGGCATTCTCTCTGTTTATTTTGGTTTTAATGTTTTTCTTTGTTGGTTTTGTTGCTGTTGTAGTTGTTCTTGCTGTAGGTGTTTTTTCTCTACCACGTGCAGGGTTGTCAGATGTGGCGATTTCTCGCCAAACGTGGCGATTTTCAAACTTGTTTGGCGACCTAATTTTTGATTTGGCGACATGGCGATTTTTTGGCGATTTATAAAATAGTTAAAATCGCCAACTGACTATTTTTGATGAGCTATGAATTTGTTTTGAAATTCGTTAAATTCAATACTTAGAAATAATTTTATTTTAATTCTGGTATTTTTATGAATGAAATTTCAGGCAATCATATGCATGATTGGTATTTGAAGGTATGTTCAAATGGCTGATGAAGTTAATGAAAATCTTCTAGAAAAGTGTGTTCATATTAAAAATTGCTCTTGAAAAAATCCATAAATAGAATTCCTTAACACATTAATTTGTGTTAAGTGTATAAACATTTTCACATTATACTTATACGTTGTTGTTAGTGATATTTTAAAGATTTTTATGAATCCTATCATACCTTTGCACGTTTTGAAACACAATATGGAAAAAATTTGCGTTGGTTAATTGGAAAAACAGCTAAATGAATTAAGGCCAACATTTTTAAGCTACAAGAATACGGCAGGTCCGTAGAATTTTAAGGACTTTACTTTGGCTGTCCTTTATATGCGGTAATTACAGCTAGTAATGCCTGTGTTGAAACTATGAACTCCACTAACACTCGCCTTCGAATTAGAATGCAATACGAACTTCTAGACGCGTTATTAGGAGTTAAAAGTTATATGAATGGGAATAGTACATGTTGCGCTTCTTTCGTTGAATAAATAAATTACCCTCATAATTTTTTCCAAATAAAAAGACAAACAACTGCAACTATATAGTGCATTTCTAATATTTGTTTAGTACTAGCCGCTAAAATTCTTCTTCTGTTAAGTAGACTACTATAAATTATTTTATAGTAAACATCGTACCCGTTTTGTGTTCACTAACTATTTTTATTTCGCTCTAAAAAAAATCAAACAAAATATATTGTTACGAAAGTTAAATTATCTTAGAATTATTTATAGTTATAGTTATAAGTTATCTTGTAAGTTATAGTTTTATGTTACTTAAAATTGTCATGTATAATTTTCAACACAACTGTTATTTTAAAAATAATTCCTATATAAATTTCCCAGTAATTTCTAGAAATGGTTATAGAACATAATAAATAGTTTTTACGGGAAGGTTCAGGAAAAATCTAGAAATAATTATGAAATATAAAAAGGGGTGACTCATGTAAAATTAGTTTAGTTTGTTTGAAAAACGGTTCTGTTCGTTACTAACAATTGTGAACAAAATAAAGTTTGTTAAGTTGAATAAGTGTGTGTATTTATTTTTATTTGCAATTAAAAGAACTCAACGGTTTATTATAAAGGGAGTAAACCGAACGCGTTTATTAAAGGAAAAACGTAACAATATATTATGTCGACTTTTTTTAATTTTTGGCGTATTTTATCGATACGGAACTAATTTATTTTTTAGGATTTATAAAAAATATTTTTAATAATAAGAACAATTTTGATTTTTAGTTGAACTGTTAATTTTTAATTTTTGATATTATTTAATTAGGTTTGAGTTCATCAAATTTAATTTTCATTAAATTATTTTCACTGAGGAAAGGCGTATTTAATATATATAAATATGTACATATTTAATTTTTATAATTTATAAAAATTTAATAAATAATTAATATTAGTATTAAATTTTTATTAAAAATTTAGACAAAATAAAAGAATAATCTTTTTTATATATATATATATATATATATATATATATATATATATATATATATATATTAGAGTGGGTCAATTTGTTCGGGCCCAAAAAAAGTGAAAAATCGTAATCTACGGAAAATTCTAAGAACTTTTCCTAAAGAAACCATGGTTCGAAAATCAAAATCGAGCTTCCGGTTTTTGACGTGAAAGTTTGGTGCTCAGGACATTTGAAAAAATAATACTTTTTTGGAAATATTTATTGCAATTGATGAATAGTTGGCCTGTATCGCTGAAAGAGGGCTTGTTTAAAAGGAAATTTTCTCAGCTTTCTATATCTGTGCTCATTTTTAGAAAATTCTGTACAAAAATAATTGGTTAGGAGATTTTTGTCAAAATGTTCATAGTCAAAAATTTATTTTATTTTTTTTTTAACCCAATTTTCTATTTTAAATTCACTACCTTTTAAAAAAAGAAACTAAATGAAAAAAATAAAATAAAATTACTCAATAAATGTTTTCTCATTTTGCGAAGCACTAATGGTAGGTACATTTAAAAAAATAAGCGCAATGTTATGCGCAACGCAACAAGTGAAAGCTCTCAACAACTTAAAAAAATAACATTTCAAGTGCTACGGCATTCCCTTACTACCAAGCAGGTTTTAAAGGGAGAATACTAAAAAATAACTGTTTCAGTGTGTAAAGCTGATCGTTACATCTTACAATTTTTATATGTTGTATGTGTCATAAATGTATTGCTTCAAAGTGGGAACTCGCCATATAAAATTCATGTCTTCCTTACATACCTGCTTTGTTCGAGGCTCCATTTTTTTTATGGGGTACGACTTCAATAAAATTGTATTTAAAAGAAAAAATACTGGCCAAACCAGAAATTAAACCATTAAATCCTGGGTCACAAGGCCCAACATAACCTTTAAACCATCACAGCACTTAATAACTTATGCGCTTAATACGAGTTTTTTACATTTTTTAAATACTGCTGGCTATTCTTGAAAACGCGTAAAGTGAAAATTTTTGTTTACCATACATTTCTAAAATCGAATAAACGTGAGAATTTTTACTTTAAATTGTGTGAACGATAGAATTACAAAGTTTTCAGTTTCTCATTACGTATTTATTTTTTGTTTTTAAATTATGGCCCTTATTATGTAAAACGCAACGCCAAAGAATTACATTGAAAGCAAAACAAATTCATAAATATTTTGTAATTTTGTTGTTGCTTTCTTCAAAAATTCATGTACCGTTTTCAAATTTTCAACGCCTCATTACTTGTGAAATTTTAAAACGCAAAAAGAATTTCTGTAGAAAGCACCTACAAAATTACAAAATATTTATGAATTTGTTTTTGCTTTCAATGTAATTCTTTGGCGTAACGTTGCGAATTATATAATTAGGGCCTATGTTTCTTACTACACCATTTACAATTGTATTTCAGAAATTTCCAATTTAACTTAAAAAATTTCCAATTGTAACTTCTGAAAGTGTCCAATTGTATTTCAGAAATTTCTGTTTTTATAGCTAATACAATTTTTTAAATTGGAAATGGACGATAGCAATTTGTCTGACCTGTCATTTACTACAAGCATCTGCCGTTTACTGATCTAGGGTTACCGCACATATTCAGGGAACTGAGCGATTTGTATAATTGCTTACCAATGTTTCCCACGTGCCATAGAATGTAATCGAGATGATATTTTTCAGTTACTTTTAAAAGGCGCAACAGAATAGATAGATAGATAGAAAAAAAGATATTGTATGTAAATTACAGATATAGGCCGAAACTAAATTCATTTACCCCCGGCTTGGCCAGTATTTTTTTTATAAATTTTTTATTTTTATTTTAATCGGCTCGTTTGTTTAAGTTGTGAATTTTCCAAAAAATTGCGTTTTAATAAAAAATAGAATAATAATAAAAATATTTTTTTTTTAATTTTTTTATTTTCAGTTTTTGCTTAAATTTTATTTAAAGAAATTTTCGTTTAATTATGTTTTGATTAATCAATTCTATGGCATTTTGACAAAACATCTTAAGTCAAAATTAAAAAATTGATAAAAATGGTGTTAATCGTACGAATTTTCATTAAAAAACATTTTTACTTACGTTTTTAAAATTTTGTATTATGAACAAAATTTTTCTTTAATTACGGTTTATTTTATTTTTTAACAAAAATGCTTTTTTCACCGAGTTTTTTTAAAATCTTTTTTGCTCTCTTATCTCCACTTAAGATGTTTTGTCAAAATGCCGCAGAATTATTTTATTTTAATCAACTTTGAATTAAAATTTAGTTAAACTATTTTATTTAACTTTTATGTATCAAAATTGTAACAGTTTTAGGTTTTATTATTAGCTTGACTATGATTATTTTGACAAAAACCTCTTAACCAATTATTGATGTACAGATTTTTCTAAAAATGAGCACAGATATAGAAAGCTGAGAGAATTTTCTTTTAAACAAGCCCTCTTTCAGCGATACAGGCCAACTATTCACCAATTTCAATAAATAATTCCAAAAAAGTATTATTTTTTCAGATTTCCTGAGCACCAAATTTTCAAGTCAAAAACCGGAAGCTCGATTTTGATTTTAGAACCATGGTTTCTTTAGGAAAAGTTCTTAGATGGGCAAAAAAATTTACCCACTCTAATATATATATATATATTTACTGAATACTGATTTTTTTTCAGTAATCAGTAAAAAAGGAAAATACTGAAAAAGTACTGGTACTGAAAAATGCCCATCTATGTTTGCTATGTACTCAAACGATCTCCCTAATGTACTTACTCACTGTGGGATAAGAATGTATGCAGATTGACCATCATCTCTACATCAGTTGTAATGAAGCCTCGCTGAATAAGTGTGTTAGTACTTTGAATAAAGAACTACATAAAATTAATTTGTGGGCATCTGCAAATGGTCTAATTCCAAGACCCCCGAAAATCCAAATGTATTATTATACGTAAACGTCTGGCAAAAATTGATTTTAACCTTATGCCCAATATTTCCATTAATAATCAATGCATAGAAATTGTAAACATAGCAAAAAACCTCGGAATTATTTTTAATAACACATTAACATGGTCTGACCATATAAAATATGCATGCGGTCGAACGTTTTCCATGGTAAGAACACTTTGGCGAACTCAATACGGCACACCAATCAAAATTCGAATACTACTTGCTAAAACGTACTTAATACCCATTTTGTTGTATGGTTGTGAACTTTTTGCAAGTTGTGACGCAATAAGTGAAAATACACTAAATGTAACATTTAATAATATTATTCGTTATGTCTATGGATTAAAACGTCGAGCACGAGTTTCAACATTTGCAATGAAATTATATGGCATTTGTTTTAAAGATCTGCTAAAAACGCGTATCTTAATTTTTGTACACAAAATCATCTACATGAAAAAGCCTGAACATCTGATATGTAAAACTTAAATTCTCAAATATTGAAAGTAGAGGAAGAAGACTAATACCATTTAGACATTATAGCCTTATATCATTGTGGCAATTCTTTATCCATGCCGTTCATCTCTGGAACTCAATTCCATATTGTTCTCAACTTTTATGTAACGCACTTGAGTTCAAAAAGTCTATAATTAATTTGTTTTCCACATTTGATTAATTAACAATAATTACTATTTGATTTTAATAAAATAATTACTTTTGATTATTATTATTAATTTATTTATTTTTTATAATCTATTTCTTTAATACATATATATTGATGATTTTGTAAATAGTTTTAAGTTTTAACATTACAACATTTTGCTAATACTTAGTTCTGTACTGCAATATGAGACTCTTAGTCTTGTGTATGGAACGACAAATAAATAAATAAAAAAATAAAAGGCTTTGGCGATTTTGGCGATTTTTGACTTTTTGAATCTGACAACCCTGACCACGTGTTGTATTCGTTTTCAATAGTGTTTATTGTTTTGTTCTCACTAGAGTTGCCAGCAATGGGAATAAGAAAAAAAATGGATTTATTCAGCAATAAAAAGTTACTTGCAATCTAAACAAGTCTTCCATAGAAAAATTTCAGTGTCTATAATTTTAAATAGACAAATTTCTTGCTATCTCAAATTTTTTTTACAAAAATGTTGTTTGCAATGTCAACAAGAAAAGTAGCTTGAAATCCGGGGGGTGCTTTAATACCATGTGAGATAAGGCCATGATGGCTTTATCTCTCATTCAATAGGGAGATAAAGCCTTTTTTATTTGAATGGGAGATAAAGTCATCATGAACTTAGCTCACGTTAGCAATATTAGAAAATGGCTTTATCTCTCATTTCAGTTCCGGAGACACTAAAGTTTAGTATTGAAATCTGGCTTCGCATACTAAAGTATTTCAGTGTGGCGGCCTGCGGCCGTGCTTAGGGGTTTTTTCCTCTAGTAGGAGGCGGCAGATGGCTTCGCTGGATTAAGTTTTCCTGTGTGCGTCACAAGAATGAAAAAATGTTTTTCAATGATAACTAAGGATTTTCCCTTTTACAGAATATTTACACCATGAATAACGATATTCTGGAAAAATATGGCTTTATCTCTCAATTGCGAAAAATATGGCTAGGTATATCTCTCATATCGCAAAATTTTAAATATGACCTTACCCCTCAATGATTGGGCAATAAGGCCTTTATGGCTTTAGCTCCCATTTAATTGAGCAATAAAGCCATCATGGCCTTATCTCACAAGGTTTTAAAGCTCCCCCCCCCCCCACCTGAAATCCAAGCAAGTTACCTGTGGACAAGTTGTTTGATTTATGGTCAAGTTTTTTATAGAAAACTTGACTGCCTTGTAATTAAAGCAACTTTTCTAAAGAAAAATTTGACCACCAAATCAATAACTTTCCAATAGAAAATTTAAAAACCAAAGCAGCAACTTCTCTAAAGAAAACTTGACAGGGCAAGAAAGTTTTGTTTAAAGAAGTTGCTGCTTTGGTTTTTTTTTTATAAAAGTTGCTGCTTTGTAAAATAAACAAAAATATATGTTTTTAAGTTATTTCAATAAAATAAAATAATTAAAATAAAAATGTCGAAAGAAAAACATATTGAATTAAAATAATTAAATGTGGTTATTTCAATTAATTAAAATAATTAAATATGGCTGTTATTTTATAAGTCCCATCAATTTCCGTTAACAATTTTTTTATGCAAACTTTTTTTAATTTTCAAAAATTGTGATTAAAATATTCTTAAAGCCCTTATTTTGTAAAAAGCAACGCAACCCCAAGGAATTATATTGAAAGCAAAAACAAAGTTTCTACAGAAATTCATATTGCCTTTTAAAATTTCAAACGCCTCATAACTTAAAATGATACATGAATTTCTGTAGAAAGCAAAAAACAATATTACATAATATTTATGACTTTGTTTTTGCATTCAATGCAATTCTTTGGCGTTGCGTTACGTTTTATATAATAAGGGCCTAAGGGTTTTACGAAATCAGGGGTAAATTATTGTCTTAATTGTCAGCATTAACGCAAGATGATTGCGGAAACTATTTAAAATACTCAGTAAGTGCATAGTTTTTGTATTACTAAATTTACACGGAAAACATCGTAAAAAATTGTCGATTAGTTTTTCCCGTAATCTACTGGCAGCCCTGATCCCTTTTTTAAACTTAAATGTTGTAGGTAAGTGACTATGACAGAGTATAAACTACAATATTTTTTGAGCATGTCGTACATATACACATACCAGCATTTACCTTATTTTATGTTTGCCTTCATGTGCATACTCATATGCATATTTATCTGCAACAGGTTGCACACATCAATAAATGCTGGAAAATACATTTTAATGAGCTCAAATAACGACGACAACGATATTGGCTGTTGAATGTTGAATTTTAATACATAAATGTTTTGCCTCTGTTGGGGAACAACGAACAAACATGTCAATGTGTCAGCATGACATTTCAAAAGAGCACAAAAACAAAATGTGTCAAACAATGTAACACATCTCATGCTTACACATCTCATGCTTACACACACTCATTTATGATATAAATTTAGCGTATACTTAACACATCAGACATTTCCAGATGTAGCGTAATGGTAGTGAAATTATTTAGTATTTTTGTTTAGTAATCCACTGAGAGAAAGAGGAGGATCAAAGGCATCATATTTTAATATTAATTTACTATGCAATAAAGCAAATTTAAATGGCTTTAAAAAACTGTTTTATTTTCAAATTTGTAGTTAATACTCGAGGGAGCCAATGATTTATTGTAATAAATTGTAACAAATTTATTTGGAAAATAAGTAGGTTTTTTTTAAATAAAATTGTAAATTGGTTTTTATTCTTTCAGTCAACTCATTGCAAGCAGCTTTTTTGTAAAAAACTTACTCAGGGGCCTAATTCTGGCAGTCGTGATCGAGTATTTTCTCGATTCGAAATTATTTTTTCAGTATTGCGAAACTCAAAATAATAAAAAAAAACAAATTCCGATTCGTTCAGTATTGACTGAAATAATTAGATATTAAATTACTTTCGAATCGAGAAAGTACTTTATCACGACTGCCAGAATCAGGCCCCAGATTGTAACCAAGGGTATGTTGTGCTGGTTCACACTCTTCAAGTTTTAGCCGTCAAGTCTGGAGCTTTTAGGAAAGAAGGAAAAAGAGAATGCCATTTATTTTCCCAACTCTCCTAAAGCTTAAGACTAAACTGCTAAAACTTGAAGAGTACGAACCAGCACTAAATGCAGTGTTTGCGCATTGGTAAAGTATATTCTTCGTAAAATTACCACTTCTAAGAAACTTGGCATCGCTTTCATATAGCAACAGATTTTATGCAGTGATGCCGCTGCTCTGCAGAAAATTTTGGCAACTATTCCATTAGTTTGTTTTCTAATGCAATAACTTTTGACATAAAATCAATCGTTTTTTTTCTCTTTTTTTAAGCTTTTTCTTGTAGTTAAGAAGAAACCTGTCACTATTTGGTTCAATATTTTCAATAAAATTTGTCATCGCTATTGTTGATAACATGTTTTTATTATTTCATCTTCGCTTATGTAACGAAGTTTAGCCTCGTATTCAAAAAATTAAACTTTACACAGCTGTTGTGCAGTAAAAAAGCAACAGGTGATTACGTATCAGCACTAAAATTTTGCATCACTGCAGCAGTGATTGCTTTGCCAGCCACTTTTTTACATCTTTTATGGATTGCAAGCAACTTTTATATAGAAAACTTACCCACAAAGCAAATTTTCATGGAAATCTTGCTGAGACTGTAAGAAACTCTTTCTTTAAAATCTTGTTTAGTTTGCAAGCAACTGATTTGAAGAAATATTGTTGTCCAGTGCATTGTTTTATTTCTACACTGAGTTTTCTTTTATTTCCCAATACTTTTTGTTGTTTTTTCTCTCAATCTAATTATAGTTACACAAATAAGATTTATATCTGTGTCATAATGATTTATAAATGCAGAAGAAACGGCTTTTACCACCGGGATTGCAAAAATAAAATTGCTACAACACACTTTACAAACACAAAAACACAGTTTTACATGTTTCTTTTGGCAGCAAATTAATTTTTCCGAATAAATGTTTGGGGGAAAAAAGTATTTTTTTTTATAACAAATTAGGCGAACTTATAATTAAGTGTTAACACAAATTAAAGAGTCTCAATATTTTCGATACATATTTAATTAACTGTTACCACACTAAAGAAAACTACAAAAATGGAACTGTAATAATCGAAAATGTATGTTTATGGGCTGTAGGAAATATCGCCCAAAGAAAAATGGCCAAAAAAAAAAAAAAAAATGAAAAATCGCCCAAATGAAGAATCGCCCAAAAGAACATGAAAAATGACCCAAACAGTTAAATATGAAATTTTGCCCAAACAAAACGAACAAGGGCCCAAAAATAAAATGAAAAATTACCCAAAAAAGCAAAAAAGAATTTTTTCAAAAAAAAAAAAAAAAAAAAAAAATTACCCAATTTTCAAAAAACCAACAAAACTAATTTTAAAGAAACTTATTTTGCCAAAACTAAAACCAGCTTCGCTAACTAATATGCTTATCTGCATAGCCGGCATTCGGCCGGGCGCAAGGATTTTCTACTCTATAATATAACAAAAACCGGCTTCGCTAACTTCTCTGCTTCTCTGCATAGCCGGCCTTCGGCCGGGCCCAAGGATTTTCTCCTCTATGGTATAACAAAGACCGGCTTCGCTAACTAAAGCTTCTCTGCGCAGACGACCTTGGGCGGGCGCAAGAATTTTTTCCTTTATGGTATACCAAGTACCGGTTTCTCTAAGTAAAGCTTCTAAAATCTGATTTGTTTCCGAACGAAGGCCGATTCGCAGAGTAGCTTTAGTTAGCGAAGCCGGTCTTTGTTATACCATAGAGGAGAAAATCCTTGCACCCGGCCGAAGGCCGGCTGTGCACAGAAGCTTTAGTTAGCGAAGCCGGTACTTGTTTTATCAAAGAGGAGAAAATCCTTGCGGCCGGCCAAAGGCCGGCTATGCTTTCGAGTTTGTAAGCATGTTGTGGATATTATGACACTCTACAAAGTGACACAACGTCCACGGACATTATGACACTGCTCTGATGGGCATTATGACACTTAAAAGTGTCATAAAGTCCATGGACACTGTGACACTTTTTGGAGTGTCATAGTTATTTTTACAAATAACATGTAGGAATTCGACGTATAATGATAATGAATGATTTAGACAAATAGTATGTAAAGATGGCCCGAAAAAATGGGCTATTTTTCATACAATATTTTTGGGTGATTTTTCATTATGAAATTTAAAAAACGAAAAATCACCCAATAATAACGAAAAATAGCATACAAATTTTGGGTCACTTTCCATATGAATTCAGGCCCAATTTTACATGGAATTTTTTTGGGCGATTTTTCATTATTTTTTTGGGCGATTTTTCCTACAGCTATGTTTATGTTCTTACGAAAGTATAACGGTCTAATAATCAAACGAAAAACTAACATTTCATTCACCTCCACGTGCAACAAATTCAAATGGAAGCAAAATGACAACGCGATTACAATTTTTTTTTAGCATTTTGCCCATAGAATGGTATTTTTGCTTGAGTAAATTCTTAAGTCGATAAATCTTCTTATGCTTTTAGTCATTCTATTGATTTAATTAGTTCGATTAAGGGAATCACGTGTAGCAAATCTTGTAATACATGGGGATAGTTTTTATCAATAGCGACAACAAAAAAAAAAAAATTATTTTTTTGAATTAAATATTGTCAATAGTTGAAATCTAAGAAATTCGATTAAGTTAATTTAATAAAACGATTTGATTAATCAAACAATTTGATTCAAATAATCGAATAAAATTACTCGAACAATCGAATAATACGATACGAAAATTAAATACAATTTTCAACAACAATTTTCAACGATATAATATTTGTGATATAAGGTGGTGCAAAATGAACTTTACTGTTTGAATAACTTTTAATAACAATTTTATCTTCTTTTTTTTTGCATTTTGTGAAGAATACTTGGCTGTCCTTTCGTTTCCGAAAAAATCCAGACTTTATTAATAGTTTGATAAACTGGATTCGGGCTACGGAAATACCAAAAGCAATTTATAAGCGACAATAAGAACCACTGTAGTGTACTTTACTGTTTGGTGCGGTGTTTAAGATAGATAGCCTTCTTAAAGTATTTCAAGTTAAGTAAAACGAGTTAAGTAATCAAATAATATAATCGAATAATTTGTATTATTTTAATTAAATAATATTATTTGAACTAAAGGAAATCGTACATAACTTTATAAAATATTTACGGCCAATCCCACGATGTCACAGGTTAACGTTCGCATAGAAAAACAAAAACAAATTTTAGAAATTTCTTGTAATAAATTTTTTTTTATTAAATATGTATTGTCAATAGTTAAAAAAAAGACATTCAATTAAGTTAATTTAATAAAACGATTTGATTAATCAAATAATTTCATTCAAATAATCGAATAAAATTACTCGATTAATCAAATTATATAAAATTTTCAACTGTATAATATCTGTGATATAGGTTGGTGCAGACTTTACTTTACTCTTTGCAAAACTTTTAATAACAATTTTATCTTTTTATACCCTCCACCACAATTAGTTGTGAAGAGGGTATCTTAAGTTTGTCATTCCGTGTGAAACTTTTTTATTATTCATCTCAGACCCTATAAAGTATATATATTCTGGGTCCTTGAGTAATTTTAAGTCGATTAAGCCATGTCCGTCTGTCTGTCCGTCTGTCTGTCCGACTGTCTGTCCGTCTGTCCGTCTGTTGAAAACACGCTCACTTTCGAAAAACTCAAAAGAAATAAACAAACTTGATGTCAAATTGCTTGTAGTTATCCTAAGCAGTTTGGGATTGAAATCCAGCAAAATCGGTTCAATAGGATCTGAGCTATGAATCAAAATGTGGAACCACCACCTAAAAAAATTGATAATTTGGTTACAAAAACTAACATAAATGGTGAAAAAATTCACAGAATGATATAAGATTTCGCAACAGTTTGTTTTATTTAACTGGAAATCACGCTGTAAAATTTCTTGAAGATCCGTCCATGATTTACCCTAGGCCCCATATAAGCCCTACTCCCGGAAAACAGTATAGTAAGCCTAAAACCCTAACTAACAATGCTATCATAACAAATTTTGGCACGTCACAGTTAAATAGGACTAGAAAGGAAACTATTAAGTTCCGTGAAGATCGGTCCATAATTTACCATAGGCCCCATATAAAACCTACTTCCAGAAAACAGTTTAGTACGCCTAAATCCGTAAAAAATAATGCTATCATAACAAAATTTGGTACATCAAAATTTTTTAGAACCAAAAATAAGACTGTGAAATTTCGTGAAGATCGGTCCATAATTTACCATAGGCCCCATATAAACCTTACTCCCGGAAAACAGCTTAGTACGCCTAAAAACGTAAAAAAGAATGCTATCATAACAAAATTTGGTACATCACAGTTTTATTGAACGAGAAATAAGACTTTAAAATTTTGTGAAGAACGGTCCATCATTTACCATAGGCCCCATATAAAACTTACTTCCGGAAAACAGCTTAGTAAACCTAAATACGTAACAAATAATGTTATCATAACAAAATTTGGAACATATAAGTTTTACAGGACTAGAAATAAGACTGTGAAATTTCGTGAAGATCAGTTCATAATTTACCCTAGGCCCCATATAAAACCTACTTCCAGAAAACAGTTTAGTACGCCTAAATCCGTAAAAAATAATGCTATCATAACAAAATTTGGTACATCAAAATTTTTTAGAACCAAAAATAAGACTGTGAAATTTTGTGAAGATCGGTCCATAATTTACCATAGGCCCCATATAAACCTTACTCCCGGAAAACAGCTTAGTACGCCTAAAAACGTAAAAAATAACGCTAACATAACAAAATTTGATACATCACAGTTTTATAGAACTAGAAATGACACTGTGAAATTTGGTGAAGATCGGTGCATAACTTACCATAGGCCTCATATAAAGCCCACTCTGGTAAAATAATTAAATACGCGGTAAACTTTCTTCCAGTTTAGCTTAATATGGCCAGAAAAAATGTTATGCAATTTTGTGATATACGGTCCATAATTTTCCTTAGATTCCATTTTAGCAGCCTTCTGAAATTTACTGCAAACGCTTAAACTAATTGCACCGCTGTATTGAAATTTATGTTTTTTAATACCAGAAATCGTTCTGCAGAATTTGGGATGATTGGTTCATAGCTTACCATGGCTTTTATATAATTTGTTCTCTTGAAAATCATTTAAGTTCATCTTAAACTGATATTCTACTCAAACTTTTTAAAATTGATTCTGATTGTCGCTCAATAATTTTATATAGGTCTTAACCGCAACAAATTTTAATGCAGATGTCTGTTTTTACAAAGATTATAATAATAAATAGACATCATACAGATATTGCTCCTAAAACACTCGAAGTGTCGGTGGAGGGTATCAAAGATTCGGCACAGCCGAATATAGCACTCTAACTTGTTTTTTTTTTTGGCATTTTGTGAAGAATACTTGGGGAGCTTTGAATAAATAGTATTTAAAGTTAAGTAAAACTATTTAAGTAATCGAATAATTTATATTATTGTTATTAAATAATATTACAGTCGAACTTCCCCATAGTGAATCTTCACGGGGACAGACAATTATTTCACTATATAGAAACTTCATTATACAGAAATAATTTTGTTTGTTTTTTATTTATTTAAAATAATCAGGTATTTTGGTTTGAACTACATTTTTCCATTTTTCTTTATCAATAAAAGCTTCAATTACATTAAGGCATTTAAAAATACATTTGTCGGAACGTTGCTCTCCATCTCAAAAAAAAATTCTTAGTACATCAAGTGAAGAGGAAACGTGTTCTAATGTAGGGAACTTTTTATCAATATTTGCCATTACTTCACCGCCCAGTTCCTCTTCATTGTCATCTGATATAATCTGCTGTAATCCACGACTTTCTAAAACTCTGCTTAGAATATCTTCATCGGCCATGGTTTGCACATCAATATCTACACTGACATAGTCTTCAAATGATGCATCGATGTTAGCTACTTTTCTAAATGAAGCCTGTAGAACAGGTTAATCTGGTAGTGGAAGAAAATCTTCTTCATCCCATTTACTAGTTTGAATCTGCATGTCATTTTTTGAAAATCCTGTTTGCAATAGTCTCTGGTTTAACATAGATATTCCACACTGTGCTTAAATTTCGAATAGCTTGAAGCAAATCTATAGCTATTACAGGTTTGTTTTCTTTCATTTGTAACAATATGTTCATCAAAATTCCTTTTCTGTAAAGTTGTTTTATATTGTAGATTATGCCTTGCTCCATTGGTTGAAGAAGAGAAGTTATATTGGGAGGAAAGTACACAAGTGCAATATTTTGAAGTTTATCTTTTACGTCCTTTGAATGCGCAGTGCAGTTGTCAACAAAAAGCCGAACCTTTCTTTTTTGCGAAGCACATTTTTTGTCCGGCCCTAAAATCCATTTGAAAAAAAATGTCTCCTGTCATCCACGCTTTTTTGTTGAAATCATAATCCATATCTAGAGATTTTCTTCCTTTAAAGCATCTAGGGTTTTTAGCCTTTCCTATAACGAGTGGTTTTAGTTTCTCCATACCAGTCATATTGCTTCCTACTAGGACAGTTATTCCTTTTTTGCTCTGTTTTTCACTTAAGCATTTTTCATTTTTGAATATCATTTGCATTATATTTTTCAATTAATCTTGGCAAAACGTTCCTTATCCATTCATCACGTTCTCTTAAATTGGCGTCAGCGCTTTCCCCACACAAGGTTTTTCCAACAATATTATGTCGTTTTTTAAATTTATCTAACCATCCAGTACTTTCTTCGAAATCTTTGTGTCCCAAACAATCAGAAGATAGGAGTTGCATGTTCAGAAGGACGGCCCTAGTGGTATACCTTCAATATGCAACAAAAGCCGATGTATTACCTCCAAGTGGTATCTTCTGGAAACATCTCTCGAGATGGCTAACAATACAAGGCTCTAGCTGAGGCTGGCTAGGAATGGCGGAGTGAATTTCCAAAAGTCTAGCGTCCTTGAATTTATTCAATGACGTGAAGTATTGACCATAGTACTTACGGTAATATGGTTTCCTCGGGGATCAGTGGCCCGCAGGTGTTTAGCACCACCTGTGCTGATCATTGGTGAGGAATCATTTTTACCTACCATTTGCAATGGAGACTCTTGTAATGTCAAGGGATCTGTGACAGAAAGCCGAAATTTTTGCCAAGTAAAACTATTTGTGGAGGAAGAGGATGTGGAAGGATGTTAATGGATGTTGATGGATGTTTGGACTGACTCGGTATTGCTGGGTCAGATGTTACAAGAAGTGTGAGATGATTTGCAGTGCACGACCATAGTGAGTTGATAAGTAAGCCTTCTCAGGCCAGCGATCGAGGGTCTGCTTGTCTTCTAGCTTTGGAAGTGCACTGCACATGTGGAGTGCATCATATGTATGGACCAGTAGCAGGTCTCTTGAAAGAGCTCGTTCACTTTTGTGTTCAGGTAGAGGGTGTGAAAATTCATACAAATGGTTGTACTCTGCATGGGTATAAACCTGTTAAGATCTTGGTTTGTAGCGAGCTTCCTCACAAATAATTAGTGTTACCGAACAAAGACTAGGCTTTCTGGTTCAGAATGCTTTTCTTACAAAGACGTCGGTAAATCTGATTACACGAGGTGGCTGATGGTGGTACCCAAACTAACGCGGGTAGATGTTTTCCAAATTGCAACTGGAGCAAGTGGAGTGGCTCGGTTGCGAGGAGGAGACATCTGTGTCCTGTTACTATTTAACAGGAGCTGTTGACAGAAAACACGCAGCAAGAGATTAGATAGCTCGAACTTCCTAGCAAGGAGTTTGAATGTTTTCAGTTCCGCTAACTGTTAACATATTGCAAGATATGCGAGACTATGTCAAATCTCTGTACTATCGACATTTAGAGTAAAATGTAAAAAACTATGTGGCTAAAACCCACCATGCAATTAAGTCATAGTGCAGATATGCATGTAAAACATGGACATATGTCCCAAACAATCAGCGAATTCCTTGGCTTTTCGCTTTAATAATACTCCAGATACGGAAAGATTCTTAGAACGAGCGGTCGTAACCCATTTGAGTATTGCTTCGTCAATGTCTTCAATAAGACAAGTTCGTAGTCTCTTACGCTAAATGCTTAAATGCTCGACTTCTACATTCTTTTGAATAACTGACTTCGAATAATCACGAATGCATTTGAAACAATTGTCTAAATTCGGTTTGAATAATTGATTAAATCATTTAAATAAAGAAATTTTATAAAATACGAGGACATTTTTCAATTATTAAAAAAAAAAAAATAATTCAAAAAAATTTATTCTAATAATCTACTGGAATTGTTTAAAAAAATTAATTGAATAACATAATTTAATATTAAAAGTAAACTTCAAAAATTATTAATATTTAAATTATCGAGTAAAATCATTCTTATAATGTCATTCAAGTACAAAGTCGAATAAAATGTTATGACCCTCTATTTTGTAATACACTTCACCCCACTTAAGAATTTTTTTCGTAACAATTTTTAAAAATTAAAAAATTTTATATGAAAAATTTCTCGACGCAAGGTGAAGTGATTTACAAAGTAATCCTCTTGAATCATTGAATTTAATGATTCAAGTAATCAACTGGAATTGCTTGAATATAAAAATGATTCGAATAATTGAAAGTGTCATTCAAATAGTTTAATTAAATGATTTGAAAAATTAATTTACATGATTCGAATAATCATCTGGAACTGTTTGAATCAGTGTTCGAAAATAAACAGTACATTATTTACCGTTCGGCTCACACACCCAGGAACAATCCCCCTTATTGTCTTTGGCGTATTTAAAATACGCCTACGACAGTTTGGTAATAGATTAAAGGAAAAAAGTATATGTTCTCTTTAATCTATTACCAAACAGTCGTAGGCGTATTTTAAATACGGCAAACACAATAAGAGTGTATATCTCTCTTTTTTTAGTGATTGTGTAGACATAAAACCTTTAATACCGTTCGTAACCATTTTCAAGAAACATTATATAAACATTATATAATGTTCGGTTCTTCCTTTAAAAATTGAACAATTGTAGTGATACTGTAGACAAACCAGCCAAAAGGAACGAACATTAACGAGCCGAGCCGAACCGAACACATTGAAGTTTGTGGATTTTCAAAAAAAAAAAAAAAAAACCGAACGGAATTAAATGTTCACATCTTTTGTTGAGTTTGATAAAAACAGTGATATTTTTGTGTTCGAAAAATGACTAACAGGGAAACGTTATTTTTTTAAAATTATTTTCTACACAAACACTATTAGCGTTTGTGTTTTCCACAAATCTACCGAACCGAACATTAAAAAACGATATCTAGTGTTTATTTTCGAACACTGGTTTGAATATTAAAATGATTCGAATAATTGAAAATGTTAAAAACATAATCGAATAAATTGAATAATAAAATTAAATGATTCGAATAATTAACTGGACTAGTTTGAATATATAAATGAAATAAAATTAACAAAAAAAAAAAAAAAAATTGGTTCAAACTTTTAATTTTTTACAGAATCTTATAAACATTATTCGAATAAAATGATTGCAGTCACCGACTAAAATTAATCGAATGCAGTTATATTTGTTTTATAAAAACATTCTTTGGATTAATGACAATCTGATATTTAACAGGAAATTAATCAACAAATTTACACACTTTTTCGAATAATCGCTCAGAATGATACTTTTGTACTTTGGAGTCTTTGAAAATTATTTTTTGCTGGGTTAAAAAAAAATATGTATATTCATTAGATTCCTTCTCACTTAATCATAAATCTTCTTCTTCCTTCGAATAAAAAAAGGCAAATAAATTTGTAAAACATGTGTAAGCTTTAGTAATTGTATGTTATTTAACATTTCTATTATCCTGTCTTGGCCTTACAAGTGTTTTACCATTAAAAAAAACGGAACTTAAGCAATTTCCTTATGCTTCCATTTCAAATGGTCTATTTTTAATAATCAACACGTATGTTGGAGCATTTCTTAGAGTTAGCGAAAATAAGTTTTTGTTATTTATGTTTCAACTTGATTTACGATGAAATTGGTTTGTGTAAACATTTCGATATAATTTTCCCCACCCCCCTCCAGTACGTACGTACAAAGTCAAATGTTTAATGGCCCTCCAGAGAATAATCAATTTAATATGTTTTGTAATAAAAAAAAAAAAACTAAACTTTAAAGAAGAAATAAAAATCTTTTCAAACAAAATGACAATTTAAGGATAAAAAAATACCTCAAAGGAAGGAAAGGAAAGTGTAACAAATGAAGTTAAGTCAGTGTTTGCAATACAAAAAACGATTAAAACAAAAAGAGAAAAAAATATCTTTAACAAAAGCTGTCAAATTCAATTTACTTTAGAGTTGTTTACCTTTTTTTTTTTTTTGTTACAAAAAGAAGTGTTTGACAATTCAATAAACAACTTTAACAATGGCAATTTGACGAAATAATGTTGCTGGTGTTATAGCTGGTGCTAAGACATCACAAACTGCTCGTGTGGTTGGGGGGTAGATAATAAAAGATTTTAATTTATTATTCGAATAATTTTAAGTTCTAAAGTAAAAAACAAAAATTTTGCTGCAAATAAAAATGTATTTTCAATAATTAATAAGGGTATTCACGTCACAAGTTGCACCCTTGCAAAAAAGCATAAGAGAAAAACATAACAACAACCACAAAGACAATTATTTACGCACAACTAATTGTCTGTGTTGTTGTTATATTTTTGCACTTTTGCTTTTGTGCAAGGGTGCAACTTGTGACGTGAATACCCTTAATGTGTTTTGCTTTTGACTATTTTCAAAAGAATCCATATGTACGATATTTATTTTCATTAAAATTATCGATTTTCTACCAATTTTATATGGCAACCTACAAATTTTCTATTGCTCTTGATCTGCTAGTGTAAACGGCTTTTTGTCAAAAACACTACATAGTAAAATTAAAACTTTACATAAAAAATAATACAAACTTAACGAAAAAAATTTGCAATCCTATAAGTAAAATCTACGAGTCGCGCGAAACAAAATATTTTTGGCAAAATATTTATTTATGTTTCATTTTATTATTATTCCTTTCAATTCTTTTTTTCAATTAACGGTAAAAACACAAAAAATTAATTATAAAACGAACAAAAAACACAAGGAATAATAAAAAATATATTTAAAAAAAAAAAAACAATAAAGTAATGAAACTGATTTAAAATATCGTTATTTATTAACCAGAAAAGCAAAGAAGAAAAACAAAATATGAGAATCCTGTTGCAGTTATGGCGAATTGAAAGAACACTATAGCAAACTAAAGGGCATCATACACTATCTAAATGTTTGGCATCAACGCTAAAATCGCCTTGAAATCTTAATTGATTAAATTTGATTTTCCATTAAGTTTTGTCGGTGTCACATATACAATTACATTTTCAGTAATAGCACCGTAGCGCTTGAAGAGTAATTAATATTGATAAGTGTATGGCGCCCTTAAGACCCCATTTGCACAAGCAACGTTTATTTGGCAAAGAGTGTGTAGAAGAGCAGAGAAGAAAGTATGAGAGGGTAGAAAAGTTGCTTTATTCTTAATTCATCGTTTTTTACTTCTTTTGCTATCGTTGACTCCTGGTGGAGCATAGGGCGTCAGCCATCCTCTTATACTCTTTTACGAGATGTTTTGCCGACTTCATTTCATAAGTAGTTTGCTGCTTAAATCTCTGCCTCTATCGACCATTTACACTTTCTATCAGGTGCACTAACACGCCAGCCTCTTCCCTGCGGGTTCTACCGAAAAGCTTGTTGAGTAATGTTGTCATTTGTACTTCGAAGTGTGTGGCCTATTCACCGCCAATTCCGTTGACATCCCACAAGAAATTAATAAGCGAAACATCATATTTTTTACGTTTGTGTTAAGAGGAATGATTCGCTCATTCATTTCTTGTAGGGATACTTCCACAGATCAGAGATTTGTACATAGAAAGTTGTATATATGTACTTGGTTGCGTGTTTAACATGCAGTCTACAACTGACATGAAATGCTTAACATTAACACTGAAATTATGTTAGTGTTAAGTATAGACTCATCGTGTTGAAGGTTTTCTCATGGTATAGCACGCTTGTTAATGCAGATGTTTAACCAACGCTTTTAAAACATCATGTTATAACAGCAAATCATGTCAGTTATAGACGGAGAGTAACTTGACAAGCAAAAACAAAAAAAATACAAATTTGTTAATAAATTTTACGTGTCCAGAAGTGAAAGAAAGTTTAAAGGAAAATTTATTTAATATGTTTTATATGTATTTGGTTTTGTCGAATCTTGGATAATCTCCACCGACAGTTAGAATATTTCCGGAGTGGGGCTTATATGGGGCGTACGGAAAATTATGGACCGATCTTTACAAAAGTTGACAGTGTGATTTAAAGTCTTATGGAACAGTGGACCGAATTTTATAACGTCATTATTCGTTGCGGTTTTACCCGTACTAAAGGGGTTTCCGAGAGTAGGCTTTATATGGGAACTATGGTAAATTATCGACTGATCCTTACGAAATTAGACAGTGTGATTTCTGGTCATATAAAAATATTTCGATAACATTATTCGTAAAGGTTTCACGCATGGAGCCTATGGTATATTATGTAGCATAGCGATCTTCACGTATGATTTCTAATCATAATTTGTGCAAAATCTTATGTCAATCACCTCTATCGTGAATAAAAATTCCTTGGGATTTATTTTTCCTTTTGCCATTGAATTTACATAGGAAAAATGGAAAATGGGAAAAAACTCCCAAGGAATTTTTATTCGCGATAAGGGTGAATATGTGCATTTCGCTAATATTTATGTTACCGTTTGTAACAAAATTATCAAGTTTTAAGGGTGGTTATTTCACATTTTGTTTGATTTCTCATCCTACTGAACCGATTTTGCTGTATTTCAATCTTAAACCGCTTAAGAGAACTAGAAATAGAGTTGTGTCGTTCCGGAACGACCTAGTTCCATTGAACGATTCCCTAAAAGGAACGGTGCAGAATTTTTGAATAGTTAATTTTTTGTCGTTCCTCGTTCCGCAATTGCAATCCGTTGGATCACATGCATTTTTGTAGGGTTATTTTTTGTGTATAGATCAATGTTGCCGACTTTTGTGTATTTTTATCGTGACATATAAAAAATATCTAATTAAAGCAATTACTAATGTGATCCAAAGCAATATATTTTAGCAATATACCACTCATTATTATTTGTAATTATTTTTTACAAACATTTTAAAAAATACATAAATCTTACAACAAACAATAACAAATATTTGATTGTTGACGTTTTAACGAACTACAGAGAAGTTGTTTCGTTCCTCGTTCATTCATTGTTCAAAGTAAAAACCGGAACGATGAACGAAAGGAACGACCTAGTTCCTTTGATCTTTCGGATCGGTCGGAACGATTCCACAAAAGGAACGGTTTTGCCCAACTCTAACTAGAAACAATTTGAAACCAATATGGTTGTTTTCTTTTAAGTCGTTCGAAAGAGAGCGTGGTTTCAACAGACGGACAGACAGAAGGACATGGCTAATTCGACTTAGAACTACTCAAGGGCCTGGAATATACATATGTATATACTTTATGGGGTCTTAGATAAATATGAAAAAAGTTTAACACGAAATGACATACATAGTATATTCTTATTCACCACTGCTGGTGGTGGGTATAATAAAAGAATATAAATAAACATGATGGGGTATTATTAAAAGTGATGTCTACCAGTTGTTAAGAATCTGCGTGTTTGGCTGACTTCCAAAACGTCAAATGCTTTGTATAAGAACAAAGCATAATGTTTCATTACGCGGCAGTACAATATATATGCAATGCAAACCCTTCCAAAACATCAATGGTAAGTATTAGTAACGCAGCAAAAAGCAATCAGAGCATCAGTTTTAAAGTTGATGCTTTGTGATATTTGACATTTAATTTGCAAGCAATACAGATTTATTTTAATATTATTCATTGCATCACTTACATTTCAAAACGTTTAAATAAACAGAACACATAGTTGCATTGTTTCGGTACTTTGTACATGTGTATGGTTGAAATACGGTAGTAGAACTGTATACAAACTTTGTATTAGTACGTTTTGGAAGTCAGCCTTTATTTACATTGAAATTAGGAAGATTTTAGTTTTTATGTAACAAATCTTTTTGCAATATATTTTTACCTAAAGAAGGGTATTTTTAAAAAGTATTTTAATTAAGCATATGCATGAGTTTGGTTTTTTTTTTTTTTTTGTTTTCAATAATAAAATAGATATTGTATATTTTTTTAAAAAACCTCTAAAATAACAAAAAAATATTAAATTTATACAAAAATAAAAATATCATTTGTATACAAGTTCATTTGTTTGTTTATCATTTTATTTATTTCTCATTTCAATATGAATTTATTTTTTGCATATTTTCAGTACAAAAATTAACCACAAAAAACTTAAACATTAACAAAAACGTATAAATCCATAAAACACGTAAATACATAGTTGTAAAAGTATAAAAATTTTTCTTTACTTTGAATACAAAGACATTAAAAATTATAAAAATTTTCATTGATGTCGATAAGAGAAAAAAGATGGATTTGGTTTTAAACATCATTTGTTTATAAGAAATTTTTAGGTCAGCTGGAGTCAATAATGAATAACAAATAAGCGACATTTTTGTTAATTAAATTTTTCTTAAAATCTTTTTTTTGTAATTGAAATTCCGATTTATTTTTCTACTTTTAATAACTATAAAAAAAATGGCAACATGTCTTAATACTGCGGAGCACCTTAATCGTTTACAAATTAAATAACAGTAGATGGCCAACCAGTTTTGTATTTGTAGTTGTAATTGTAAATGTAAATGTAAATGTAAATGTAAATGTAAATGTAAATGTAAATGTAAATGTAAATGTAAATGTTAATGTAAATGTAAATGTAAATGTAAATGTAAATGTCAATGTAAATGTAAATGTAATTGTAATTGTAATTGTAATTGGAATTGGAATTGTAATTGGAATTGTTATTGTTATTGTTATTGTTATTGTTATTGTTATTGTTATTGTTATTGTTATTGTTATTGTTATTGTAACTGTAACTGTAACTGTAACTGTAATTGTAATTGTAATTGTAATTGTAATTGTAATTGTAATTGTAATTCTAATTCTAATTCTAATTCTAATTGTAATTCTAATTGTGATTGTAATTATCATTGTAATTGTTATTGTAATTGTAATTGGAATTGTAATTGTAATTGTAATAATTGTTCAAATTTTAGACTAAAAAACTAAATTGGCCTACTTGACATCAAAACATTCAACAATTTAATTATATTTGCATATAAGCAAAACATAAATAAAATCGATCAAGCCCAACGACAGTATTTTCAGGCATGAATTCGAATTTCACATGAGCAGCCATGCCGCCACCCGAACAAAAGTATGTGTAAGGCTTAAGATTTATATTTAACAAAATTGCACCGAATATTGTCTACATATCAACATCAATTAAGAATTTTTTCGCTTTGAAATTATCTAAGATGCGGTATTTTGCCATAAGTTCCTTTGTCAATTCCGGACAGTGGTTGAAAATAAACCGAACATTTTTTAGCGTACGGTTCATGCACCCAGAAACGATATCTATTTTTAAGTGATTGCGTTTTAGTACACGCAGAGAAAAAACATGTTTAAATATGGTCACCTTCAACAAAACTATTTTTAAAGAAAAATTTTAACATATTATGATTCATTTAACAATATTATGGTCACCAACATCCTCCATCAAGAAGCCACAACCATATTATGGTTGCCTCCGAACATGTAATGGTCAAAAATAACTAAAACATGTTTAACACTTATATTAGCATGGTTGGTTTTCAACCATATTATGTTGCTCTTGAAAGAGGAAAATACTATTGTTAATTTTTGGTGATTTTATTTTTTCGTTGCCAGCCAAACGAACGAACAACATTTATGTGCTGAAGCGAACACAACGAAGTTTGTGTTTTTTTTACGAAAAAACAGAACGCAATGAAATGTTCTCATCTTTATTTTGAGTTTGATTAGTACTGTATTTTTATTGTATACGAATACCAAAGAGAAATGTTTTTGTTTTAAGATATTTTCTACACAAAGTTATTCATTTGCAGTTTTTACAATACAGGTGATTAATTGTAGAGTTAGATTTACTCCAAAAACTAAGTGAGTGCTTTTCATTAAAATTTTAGTGCTGAAGCAATCGCCCGAATTGTGGAAACAGCACATTATTCTTTGTAGCAAATAAACAGAATAAAATATAAAAATTAAAACAAAAATTTAAACAAAAACTTTAAACTGTTCATTAGACTGGTCGCATCTTGTATGGAATTTTTTTTTTTTTTTAATTTAATTGTTTGCGCTGCTTAAAATATGAGGTTTGGTGTAAGAAATCATTATTTAATTTTTCAGGTCAATCCGACGGTGCCTAGCCGTGCCGGGTGGGGCCCAAAGTTCCCCATATTATAAAAAAAACATATTTTCTATCAGATCTTTATAGTTATACTAGTTGAAAAGCCGAAAATCAAAAATATGGCTTCGTTACGATCTTCCGCAGAGAAAATACTTCAAGTGTGCCAAATTTCAGCTTCCTATGTCATCAGATGGCTTCAGAAAGTTACGGAAAGAATAGGACATACATGCAAACATCCTGACATACTAAGACATTATATATTGTATAGATAGATTAACATATGTTCGCGCTCAAAAACGCTTTATCTTATTGAAAAACTAAAAAAAAACCGAAATTCCGCAATAAAATTTACTTTAAGAAAGTTAAAACTTTTTTCTTTATGTTGGCTTTGGTTTTCGAGATATACCGTTATTTCGAAAATTAAGGAGGTTGCACAACATATGTTCGCGTAACTCAAAAATACTTTAGTTTATTGAAAAACTAAAAAAAAACCGAAATTCCGCAATAAAATTTACTTTAAGAAAGTTGAAACTTTTTTCTTTATGTTGGCTTTGGTCTTCGAGATATACCGTTATTTCGAAAATTAAGGAGGTTGCACAACATATGTTCGCGTAACTCAAAAACGCTTAAGTTTATTGAAAAACTAAAAAAAACCGAAATTCCGCAATAAAATTGACTTTAAGAAAGGTAAAACGTTTTTCTTATATGCGCAGTCGTTTTAGAAACATAATTTTTTTTTTCTGGAAATTTTAATTTTCTAATTTTATTTTATGCAGACATATAAAAAACAAGATTGCAAACAAAACAAGCTATAAATAATTAAAATCTGTTAACAACTTTTGATTTTATGTATTCACAAAAGAAGAAAAATTTATATGGCGGTTTAATAAAATTCTTAAAAAAATTAAAATTTTTCGTCTTTTGTGAATACATAAAATCAAAAGTTGTTAACAGATTTTAATCATTTATAGCTTGTTTTGTTTGCAATGTTGTTTTTTATATGTCTGCATAAAATTAGAAGCATAGCTGCATTTTTCAATTTTTTTATGAATTTTTAAAAACAAAAATTCCGAAATTTTAATAAAAAAATTATTTTTTTTTTCCAGAAAAAAAAATTATGTTTCTAAAACGACTGCGCATATAAGAAAAACCTTTCTTAAAGTAAATTTTATTGCGGAATTTCGTTTTTTTTTAGTTTTTCAATAAACTAAAGCGTTTTTGAGTTACGCGAACATATGTTGTGCAACCTCCTTAATTTTCGAAATAACGGTATATCTCGAAAACCAAAGCCAACATAAAGAAAAAAGTTTTAACTTTCTTAAAGTAAATTTTATTGCGAAATTTCGGTTTTTTTAGTTTTTCAATAAGCTAAAGCATTTTTTAACGCGAACATGTGTTAATCTATCTATACAATATATAATTTCTTAGTATGTCAGGATGTTTGCATGTAAGTATGTCCTATTCTTTCCGCAACTTTCTGGAGCCATCTGATGACATAGGAAGCTGAAATTTGGCACATTTGAAGTACTTTCTCTGCGGAAGATCGTTACGAAGTCATATTTTTGATTTTCGGCTTTTCAACTAGTATAACTATAAAGATCTGATAGAAAATATGTTTTTTTTTATAATATGGGGAACTTTGGGCCCCACCCGGCACGGCTAGGCACTGTCGGATTGACCTGAAAAATTAGATCTTGATTTCTTACACCAAACCTCCCTCATATTTTAAGCAGCGCAAACAATTAAATTTAAAAAAAAAAATTGCGACCAGTCTACTGTTCATAGATTTCACAAAGTCAATTTATACGTGTTATTTCTTGTTATGTACCATAACTTTTTGAGTGAAAATAAAAACAAGAATTTTTCAAGATTAAAAATAGCACAAACGCAAATGTTAAGTACTTGAATATTAATCTACAATGATAGAGAAGAGAAGAAACACACACACAAAAAGGTAAACAAACGTGTTTGCTTAGTTTACAGACGAAACGAAAAGCAATTAATGAATAGTTAGATATAGTTGAATGATTCGTAAGACAGACAGACGGACAGACAGATAATTGTTATGCGGCCATTGTTGAAACATTGAACTCTCGTGCTTAAGATAATCGTTTTTGGCATTTTGTTGTCGAAATAAAAAAAAATATTAATTTAACTAAATTATTAAATGCTAAATATTTGTAAATATTGACTTCAAATAAGCAAATTTAATTTACACATACATTTTTTTAAAGAGAAATATTGCAATAAGAGATAAGAGCTAGAAGGGAAACATAGAAGATTCTAAAAACAGCAGGGTCTTTTAATCAGGGCTGTGGAGTCGTCAAGAAATAGTTATAACTCCGACTCCTTTTGCTGTAATTTTTTAAGTACGACTCCAACTCCAACTCCGACTCCTACTCTCTTTTAATTTGTTTTTTAATTCAGTACCTTTTAAATGGTTAAATATAGCAAGAAAATTATTCTGTAAAACTTTCAAATCGATATTTTAATTCTAACGTGCCGCATTGAGCTTTAACATATGAGGAGGAAAGCTCGAAAAACATATAGTGCCCGATTAAATAGACCAACTGAGCTCTACTTTTTTGATTCTACAGTGTTATGTCATTCTTGACTAATAACTCAACAGTTGAACATTTTAAGCCAACTGTAATATAGAAAAATAATGGATTTAATTTTGGAACCACCGAGTTTTGTTACAAACTTTCGAAAGATATGAGTTTTGATTCAAACCGTATGGGATCATTAAACTTTAGTATATTTTAAAAGTTATATTTATTTATTAAATGTATGCAAACAGTGCTAAAAAATGTAACAATAGTTGTGTAGGGAAGAGATAAACTACACCAATTCACATCTGTTGGAATTTATAGATGTGTGAATTTCCATAAGTTCTATCTAATGCAGCTTTCGAGATAGAAAAGTTGAAAACAATGCCAAGTCCAATTTGCTAAGACGTTAAGGGCACCAAGTGTACTAAGTATTGTTTACCACAGAATTTGTAGAGACGAAGAACATCATAACTTCTTTTTTGTAAATTGTGAAGTGGGGTCTTTTGTTTTTAATATACATAAATTCAAACACTGCCGTTTTGGTCTTGTTTTATTTATTAAGTCAAATATTTAGACCAACTTTTTTAATCATTCTCAGGAAAATTAAATATATTTTTATTAAAACATGCAGATGCGCCTTCAGTTGTTACTTCTACAATTTTTATAACACATTTTGAAGAGAAACGTACCGTAAAAAGTTCTATTATTTCTGGGATATAGCACACCTTTTGTTGTTGGACTTGGTGCTGTTTGTCTCAAGGTAACGAACCTTTTATGATATAATTTTTTAGGGTTATCATTGACATAAAAAAAAATGTAAGGATCATTAAAATATTCGGACAAAGGCAAATTTTTAATACAGAAATAGCATCATTTGCGATTTTCAACGTGTTTCAAAATGTGGCTTGCAGAGTTAAAAAAATATGAATTTTAAACAACTAAATTGAAATCGTTTTCTTCAGTACACCATTGCTTTTTTCCGTTCCAAGTTCAATATTATTATTGTCAAAGACCGAAATTTGAAATTGCAAGTCTTTATTATCTCTCCAATTTTTCCTAAATTGAGTAGATAAAAGAATCCTCAAATTATTTTTCGGGTTTACCCCCAGATTGATGGGAATTATATTTAGAACAATGTCATGTATTTTTCCGAGCTCCTTTACCTTTTTTTCTATTATAATTCACCTTGAAGGTTAGAATTTAAAATTAAGTTTACTTAATGCTTTCACCACAGGAGCTACAGCAGATTTCAAGTCATATATCGGAACATGGCTACAAAAATATTTGTTAATATACGATAAATAAAAAACAACAAATTTGTAACTTCCTTAATTCGGCTCTATTTCATTAGGGATATCTTGGTGAAATTCAAACAGTGAACCAGCGAGTTTTGTTACAGAAATTTTAGGTCACATAAAAACATAGAAAAGGACATGCTTCGATACAATCTATATATTTCTCATAAATTGCTAAAAGAACTTAATTTCAAAAGATTTTGCTATTCGTGCTTAATTCCCAGTTTTTATTCTTGACAAAAACACTTGAAATTTTTTGTTGATGGGATAAGCTATTCCTATGCATTTCACTGGTTGCTCAGGCCAGATCATCAGGAAACTTCATCCATAAAGATTTTAGACAAACTAAAGATATTAAACCAAATAAAACTGTTAAACGTATAAGAATTATAGCAACAGTTCTACTTGTAACAATATCAAAGCTTGAACAAAACAAATCAACAATAAACAACAGTGGGTTTATCTCATCTCACATTCAAAATAAGATGTTATCTCAATTTTTTTAACTCCCCTACTCATATGAAAAGTATACTGGTCATTATCTTCTGACTTCACAAATTCAAAAAGTAGACCCTCTTATTGCCAATTCCACCAATTTTTTTAAATATCAATTTATGTTTAAAAATCGTTTTTTTTATGTGGAATAAAAATAAAATTATATGAAAAATTATATTTAAATATGAATTGATATTTTAAAAGAATTGCTGAAATTGTTCACTAAAATTTTTTTATTTTGAAAAATATTAGAAAAAATTTTAATGCCAAAAAGTCGGAGTCGGAGTCATTAATGTTTGTGGGTACTTCGACTCCGACTCCGACTCCGGTACAAAAACCTCAACTCCGACTCTTCAACTCCGACTCCGACTCCACAGCCCTGCTTTTAATCACAACGTTTCTTTCGCTGTTTAAAACCTTTTTAAACTATCGATTTTAAGGCCTTGCTGCGTGTCATCTTTTCTTTGTAAAGAGTCTGTAATTAGGCGCTTTTAACCTTTCAATTTATATAAAACAAAGTACAAAGTAAGAGCAATAATCGAAATTTTTAATTCGTTTAAAATGCCTATCGATGCCATTATGTACGCAATATAACATCGTACAAAAGCCCGCCGCGGCTTCGCTGGTTGGCGCGCATTCGAATTTTCCAATTATCCATGACCAGCGCATAACTAAACTAAATTTGGCCGATGGCTTGGGTTATGTTGGATTTTAGGCTCGCGGTGGCTTATTCACATAGACCTGCGTCTTATGAAAATCCCACATGAAGAATTTAAAGGGGGTCACATCCCACGATCTCGGTGGCCAGTTCTCATCACCTTCATGCCGTCAAATCGCTCGTGCATTATGTCCAATATGGCAAGAGCTGTGTGGCAGGTTAAGCTCTCCTGTTTAAACCACATATTTTCCTGTTCAGGTCAAAAGATTTTGCTCATGATCGACCAATAGCACTCGTCGTTGACGGTGATGGCCAGTGTAAAACGTCGTTTTCAAAAAAATAGGGACTTTCTTTGATCATGGGGATAAGTATCATCCCAAATTAGACAATTTTGTTTGTTGACGAATTTGCCTTCATGCTGAATATAATTTTACGATTAAGGCCCCTATTACGGTTTACAACTCAATTCATGGCGCACTAAAATTGTAATCAAATTTTGACACTATCAAGAATATAAACAACTGAACAGCTGATCAAAAAACCTGGTCTCGTATGGCATCCCTAGTGCGTGTGCTCAAAGACAGGGCTGCCAGACTTGGGGATTTATCACCAAAGGTATGTATTGCATGCTACAAGAAGACTATTGGTCATTTTACTAGTTATATGACCGGTAGTGTTGACCGATATATTGGTTAAAGTTTCTGTTAGTTCATTAATGCCCCATTTTTGGGATTAATATTAAAACACATTTATGTTTAAAATCGTTTTAAATACAAAATTCTTTTCTTCACTAAACACTTAAATGGAACTTAATTCACCGATGTGGTACATTTAAATTCATTTTAAGTTTCCATTGAAAAAATTTAGCAAGGTGGCCTCAATATTAAACTAATGCAACAACAACACTGAAAGAAAAATGCTTCATATATTTAATGAATCATTTTCATAAAAAAATTTTCCTTGGGTAAATGAAAATTTTCATTGTCTAAATGGATTTTCATAGTTATAAAGAAGTATTTCTAATAAAAAATGTAAGATTTAATAATTTCATACATCTAATGTTACATTATGTCATTAAATTTATGAAATCGAAAATTTTTTTTATAAAAGCAACATATTTCAATAATTGCCTTCATAAATTAAAATTTTCATTATGACAATAAAAATGTCATTATATCAGTGATAACCAAGCCCCGAACGCACGCACACAAAGATATTATGTGCTTGTGTGCGGTCGCAGAGACTGATGATAGTCTCATGTTTTGAAACGAACAAAGTTGTTATATACATGTGAATTGCCGACCGTGTCTGTGTGAAAAATACGATTATTGGCTGGCTCGCGAGTCTATGGAGTGGTTATCACTGCATTATAGTAATGAAACAAAAACTTTCAATCCACTTTCAATCAAAGTTGTTATTGTTATTATGGACAATTTAATCTCATATTTACGCTCTTAATTGAGTAAAAAACATGGTTTTTTATCCAAAAACTACACTGCCCCGGTAGACTAGCTGGTAGTAAGCTAGTCTATCAGCACCGAGGTTGCGCTATCGAATCCCGCCAGAGACAGAAAAAAAAAATAAAAAATAAAATAAAGTAAAACAAAATAAGAAAAAAAAAATAAAAAAAAAATATATTTATTGAAAGTAATCATCCAATGAATAATATTCATAGATCTAATGTAATGTTTCATTAAATCCTTTTAATGAAACTGGTTTCATTGATCCAACGAAGCGCTGCATAGGTTCCTTTTAAATGCAATTTTTCATGGGATTAATGTCAAAATTCATTGGTATTGCGAAGAAAATTCTTTCAGTGAACAGGCAAAGCAATAGCAAACAACTGTTTTTGGAGGCCACCTTGTAAATAAATATGCATTTTTATGATATTTTTTTATATTTAGTAGTTCTGCCATACTTTTATCTTAATTAAATAAGACTTTTTAAGTTAAACTTAAAAAATCAATCTGTATTTAAATACGATTTAAGTTTATATGAAAATTAACTTAATATTGATTTAAATATTATCCTGAAAATTGGGCATAAGAGCAAAATGAAAAAACTAACCGAAACTTTTTTGTACATGTGCTTTTGCCTCTCTTTCTAACTAATGAATTCCACTCGAATACGGAACATATATCTGTTCTTCTTACTCTGCTGCTTGTGATAAGTCAATGATTACCTAAATAGTGGTTAACGCTAACTAGTTAGTTATAACGTAAATATTGGTTAGCACTAACTAGTTACTCATAACGTAAATATTGGTTAATACTAACCTTTATAAAATAATACATTTTTTTTATTTTAAATGAAATTTATTATTAAAAAAATATAATCCAATTAATAGTCAGAAAATTGGACTTCAGAAAAGTAATCGTTATATCTGTGGCTGCTTGATAACGTCCCACTTCTTGCGTGGGTCTGGAAATTGAGGTTTGGCGGTGCAACTTTTTCTTCAAGACATTTTTTTTTAGCTCTCCACTTTAATATGCAATCTAGTTACAAATTATATAATTTTTTTTTTCTTTAACACCGATGGTAAATATTAAATTAAAGCAATTCACAAATTTTAACAAGCGTATGATAAAAATATATTACAAAATGGCATTTTTAGGAAGTGTTTTTATTTGTTCTACTCTAACACCACCCTGTAGTTCATGTGTCTGTCTCCGAGCTGGTTATAATACTAGCCCCTTTATGACACAACCAGTCCGAATGCTAGCCATATGACTGACCACTTTAACAAGGGGATGTCCTACGAGGGAGTAAATTGTCACTAAGAGGCCACAAAAAGTAAGTTCATAAGCCGGTTCTTCTTGGCTTACCCTTAACTTTCTCTCTTATACCAACCATAAATCTGCTTTTCTGATTGTATTGTCATACGTTCTGTTTCTCTCTCTTTCTCTCAGAAAATGACAAATGCCCAATGACATACATTTTTTACTATCCACCATCTATCTGCGACACAAAAAGACAGCTAAGTGCCAGCACAAAGTGACAGCAAAATTTTCCACAGTTTTAGAACCAGTCTCCCGAGTATAGGATCAATGTGGATAGTTTTATAACCAGTCTTCAGAGTATAGGATCAATGTGGATAATTTTAAAACCAGTCTACTGTGTATAGTACTGCTACTTTTGGGATAAATTGTCACGAAAAAACTACATTATAATGTAAAATTGCTGCAAGTGTGTTAGTAAAATTTTTTTTTTTAGTTTTGGTTATGCATTTCTTGTAGGGTTGTGTTATCGCTTGCTGCTTGCATTCAATGTTGTCATTTCGTGATGGTATTATAGATATTTTTTTAATACAAAGACGATATCTGTTACGGACCGCAAAAGGTCTGTAGATCCCCATTTGGGAACTGTTGATTAAAACGATTTTATTTTCTTTTTAACAGATTTTTGAACGATATTCTACACTGAAAGAATTTTCTTCGCAATACTAACGAATTTTGACATTAATCCCATGAAAAATTGCATTATAAAGGAACCTATGCAGCGCTTCGTTGGATCAATGAAACCTGTTTCATTAAAAGGACATAATGAAACATTACATTAGATCCATGAATATTATTCATTGGATGAATACTTTCAATAAAGTAAAAATTTTTTTTTTTAATTTTTTTTTTATTTATTTTTTTTTTATTTTTTCTTATTTTATTTTACTTTATTTTATTTTTTATTTTTTTTCTGTCTCTGGTGGGATTCGAACATGTAACCTCGGTACTGATAGACTAGCTCACTACCAGCTAGTCTACCGGGGCAGTGTAGTTTTTGTATAAAAAAACTATGTTTTTTTCTCAATTAAGACCGTAAATATGAGATTAAATTGTCCATAATAACAATAACAACGTTGATTGAAAGTGGATTGAAAGTTTTTGTTTCATTACTATTATGACATTTTTATTGTCATAATGAAAATTTAAATTTATGAAGGCAATTATTGAAATATGTTGCTTTTATAAACAAATTTTTTGATTTCATAACTTTAATGGCATACATGTAACATTAGATGTATGAAGTTATTAAATCTTACATTTTGTAAATAACAATTAAACATTTTTTTAAGGAAACTATAATTTTGTATTAATTTATGAATATAGTTATGTTTGTATATTGTTTTTTTAAGTTCCCAATTAAAATTTTTTGTTTAACTTAAGGTTAAGGTTGTCCTTAAGTTTTCATATATCCAATGAAAATTTTTAACGTAATTACGAAATCTTATGAAGCGATTTTAACGAAAATACTTCATCAAACCTATGAAATTCCATTTAGACAATGAAAATTTTCATTTACCCAAGGAAAACTTTTTTATGAAAATGATTCATTAAATATATGAAGCATTTTTCTTTCAGTGTACTAATTTACTAAAAAAAAATAGAAGTCTTTTGGCAACACTACTTATATTGATCTATATTATCTGCTACTAAAATATTTCAATATATGTATGTGTTTGCCGACCTCTGCTTTAAACCAGGGATTTTGTGAACTAAAAATTATACATAATTTCATCTAAAACAGTTATTTTTCAACGTTAAAATAAATGGTCGAAGCAAACTCTTAAAAAAGACTTGTATTTTGCCGTTATAAAATAAAACTCTTTTGGGGAGTTTTATTTCTCCATCGTAAAATAAAACTCATTTGAGAAGTTTTATTTCGCCGTCATAAAATAAAACTCATTTGAGGAGTTTTATTTTAAGTTTAAATTGTCTGGATAACCGTTATTTATGGTCCCTGCATTAACTGCCTGTTTTTAGAAAACGTAAGCAAGTGAGTGAGTGAGAAATTATATTGAAAACAAAAACAAGTTTTCGTTTTTTATTGTTGTTTTCAATATAATTTCTCACTCACTCACTTGCTTACGTTTTCTAAAAACAGGCAGTAAACCATTCCAAATTCATTTGTTAAGAAAAGAATAATTTTATTATTTAACCCATTAAAAAAACAAAAGCAATAGCGATTTTCACCCTTGGTAGTAAAGACCCTTGTGAATCTTATTAATTTAGTTAAAGTACTAAGATTTACAACACTACAGCAACAAAATGTATTATACTTAAATTTACTATTTTTTGGTTGAAAAATCAAACAAAAAGCTGTAGTAAACACGTTTGTTAAATAACCCAAAATAAAACAGTTGAAGAAAATATTTCTGTCTCTCTCCCTCACTTAGCAACTTCATTAATTTGCAATACTATCGAAAAAGACAGTCACGCTTTGTAGTATAAAATCGTATTAAGTAAAGCAGAGTTGTACACTTAATACAAAGTGTGAAAACCGCTAATGTTTTTTTCAAGTACTACTTTTTTATATCGCTAATTTGCTGCAAGACCGGCATAACTCAAAAAATGAAATTTTGGAATTAGAGATGCAGAATTGTTTGCTTTGTTTTTCTTTATATTGTGTATTAAATTCATCTTTATATCTTTTATACTTTCCCAGTTTGAAGGGAATGTGTCATCTTTTTTCAAAGTAGTTAGAGCAAATCAAAAACTTTAAATGCGTTTATCTCGAAATGGATTTTTTTGAGTTATGCCGGTCTTGCAGTAAATGAGCGATATGTTCTTTAATTTATTACTTTTAAACAAAGAAAAAAAAAATAATGGTTTAATACCTCATTTTATTTTAACTCCTTTTAAGGATGGATATAAATTTCATATTATAAACCACTTAATAAAATGCCTTAGAGAAATTCCTCTATATGCTCTCAATTAAAAGAATCCTGTTTCTCCAGCCTCCCTCCTTTTTCAAAGCTATTAAAAAAGACTTATTAAATTGCCCCTCTGAACTTTCTGCATCCATAAATATTTTATGAATTTTCTTCTTAATTTTACAACCCAAACATAAATTTCTGAAAATACGATATGACATTTTTATGTTTCGTACATGGTTTCAGTGTCATTATTTTAAAAATGAAAATAATATTTGTGCTTAATAATAACCCCAAAATAACCCCTAAGGGAAATTATGCCAAAACCGCAACATTAAGAATTTGACTTAAAAGAATGATTTACTTGAAAGTAAGAATATATTTTTAACAGATTACTTTGCTTTAGAAAATGCACTGTGGGCCGCAATTTGTATAATTAGCAATTTGTTTTAATGCATTTTTGACGATCTGTTTATTTTATACCCACCACAATAAAGATGGGGGTGTATCGATTTTGCCACACATTTAATGAAACGTCAGATATGATTGACGTTTACGAAGAAATTGTCTGTTTATTTCTCTTATTATCGTGTGGGTAAGTTTAAAAGCAATAACATTAAAAATATTTGTAAGAGTCTTTTGTAATTAAAATAGACATATCGGAACATTATTTTATTTTAGGAACCACACAAGTAAGCCTAAAATGATGAAACTTTTTAGTATGCAAAATGAGTCAATTTAACGCCGAAAATGAATCACATCTTTTAAAAATTTCATGGATATCGAGTTCTATTTAATGTCGTTGCAAGCGTCAAAAAAAAATCGAACACTTTAAAATTTAGTTTTTTCAGAATTTTTGTTCGATTTTTATATAAAAACAAGAGTGCTATATTCGGCTGTGCCGAAACTAACAAAACCCCATTTAGGATTTGATAGTCTAGCGAAAATTGCAAAAAATCGGAAAATGTGCAAAAATAGCGAAAATTTTTAACATTTCAAAAAAGCCATAAAATTGATTAAAAGTCGCTAAAACTATAAGGAATTGCAAAAATTCGGTAAAAATTGTTAAACTAGGAAAAATTTGCAAACAGCGGGCTTTTATTAAAAATCGTTAAAGCTCTAAAGAACCACAGGAAAAAATCGCTTATAACGCGAACATGGATAAAATTCGCGAAAAATTGCAAACTTGGAAAAAAAACCTTAAAATTTATTTGAAATCGCTTAAAAAATAAGTTGTCGGAATATATAAAATTTTTTTGCAAAAATAGCGAAAATTCGCGAAATTTTTTAATATTTCGAACAAACCATAAAATTTATTTAAATTCACTTAAACTATAAGGAATGGCAAAAATCCGGTAAAAATTGCTAAATTAGGGGAAATTCGCAAATATTTGTTAACAGCGAAATGATGGCAAAGTCTACTATTTATTAAAAATCTTTCAAGCTGTAAAGAATCAGAAAACTTACAGGAATAAAAAGCTTCTACCGCGAACGTGGCTATAATTCGCGAATAATTGCAAACTTGGAGAGAAGCAAAAAAATTTATTTGAAATCATTAAATCTGTTAAAAAAAAAACAAAATGTCGGAAAATAACCAAAAAAAAAAAAAAAAAAAAAAAATAAAAACAGCGAAAATTCGCGAAATTTTTTAATACTTCAACCAAACCATAAAATTGATTTGAAGTCACTTAAACTATAAGGAATAGCAAAAATTCGGTAAAAATTGCTTAATTAGTGGAAATTTGCAAAAATTAGCTAACATGATTGGAAAGTCTACCACTTATTTTTTGTGTAGAAGAGAAAACACTTTTAGTGATTTCCATAAGCTGCATCTAAAATGTAATATTTTTAATGCTTTTTGGTAAATTCGCAAAAAAAAACCAAATTGTTTAATATTATTTTTGCAAAATTTATGTAAATAACGTGAATTTTAAAAATGTTAATGATGCTTTTATTCGCCAAATTTTTTGTTTGTTTGTTTTTTTTTTTAATAACTACGAATTTAAAAATAAACAATGAAAAATATTTTGCCGTTAAGATAACTTAAATACCTGACGTTAAGATAGAAGCAGATAGCAGTAAACGTTATTGTTAAAAAAGTTACTAAATAAAATTTACGTTAACTTTGCTGTTAAATATTTTTAACAATTTAAATTATGTTAAAATTGAATAGAGAATCGCACTACTGGTAAATATTTTTTTTTTAAATAAGAGACAACCGGTTTTGAACTTCGCTTTTCATAAGGGCCCAGAATAAATGTACTTTATAGGGTGTAGGATCAATATTGTATATACCTTTTTACCTTCGTTGAAGGGTATAAAAAGAGTAATTTTCGGGAATTCAGGGTTCTAATCACTGCATTCGATACTATCGTATCGAATAAACTATTGAATTTTTTTGCATACGATAGACACTGGCGTATCGAATAAAAACTCGATAAAAGTAATGTCAAGTTACTCGATGTAGAATGCTATTATTTCAAATTCAATACATTTCATTCGATATCGAGTTTCAAGATACCAAAATAAATAATTTCGATGAATTTTGCTCGATATCGTATGCGGTGATTAGACCCCAGTATTTCTGTTATAACTCATACAAATTTAGGTTTTTATAAAAATTTTGATTTTTTTTGTACGGGAGGTACCACGCCCACTTCTCCAGTCCCGCCTAATTTGTGTGTACCTAATTTGGAAGCTTTGGCTCTTGCCGTTCTCAAGATATACAGAAATAAAAAAAATACAACAACAACAAGGGATTTTTGGAAAAATTTAGAGGTAGTAGTGGTTTTTTGCTCATATCTACGTCATTTTGGCTTACACCTGTGGTGAAGGGTATAAAAAACATTAAAACAAAAACATAATTACTCAATCAGCTTGCGTCTTCAATTGTGTAAGAGCTGGGTGTAAGAACTGGGAGTCTCATGAAGAGCGTCTTTGATCGTCGATGACCGAATTTTTTTAATGTAAAAGATTCCTCACACGGGAAAAACTGTATCACGAGTGAGATTCTTCCATAGCACAGCGAAAGATGCTTATTCAATCGTTGTGGGAATCATTTATGAAGTGGGTAAAGATTATCTAACGAGACTCATGTAAATATTATCTTACAGTTAGTGATATGTTCGCCGCATATTTGTTGAAAGTATGATTTTACAGAGAGTCGTACAAGGTTCATTCGATGATGGTTTTACGAAAGATAAACAATGTGTAACATTGTTGTTCTTGTACTGTGATAATAATCATTTAAATATTTTCTTAAGGCTTGCATATAACAGACGTACCTTAACAAAAGCGACACGCGTTTTCTCGCTTTTAAAATGTGTCATGCTAATACAATTTGCATTAAGTAAACCTAAATAGAAAGGCGTCGACAGTTTGGAAAAACGGATTTTGACAGCTCGTTTAATTATGAAGTGGGCCGCTATTGTTAATTAATAATGACAGTTTAGCTATTTTTGGTCAATCTAGCGTTTTAATTTCTATTTTTGTTTATAATTTGTGGGTTTTATTGAACAAGAAATCTATCGCTGTTCGTGACACAAAGTTGACGCTCTTGCTAAGGTATGGCATACCAGCGTAAAATCTAAGCGAAAGAAAACGTTTTACCTAACGCTCTTGTTAAGGTACGGATGTTAAACAATCCAAGATTAAAAAACGAACGTGTCAGAAAATGTCATGTTTTATTTAGACTTTGGAGACTGAAAAAAATCGTTACTTTTTAGAAAAAAATCAGCAAATCGGCACTTTGCTTATTTCGAAACAAAAAATCGTCAAAATGACGATAAATCGTCCAATCTGGGAGGACTGGTGGTAGGATAAGTGAATATGTGTTTGTATGTGTCACACCGACGATGCTGGATGGAAAATCAAAAAATTTAGATATGACGGCGAATGTATCATCCAGCACACGTACACGAGCGAATTCGCCTGCTGGACAAGCATTTGACAAGTGTTTTTGGCCCTTGTAAGTATTTTGATAAAAATGATTCCCTGATCTAGGCCCCTATTATGAGTTACATTCGATAAAAGATTTTCGCTGGCTATCGAATATCGACTAACGAATGTTAATTTCGTATTATGAGTTGGCAGAACTGTCGAAAATTTCGTTGTGCATCGAATTTTTCAACGAAAACAAATTTGCTTTCGACGGTGCAAATAAATGCAAAAATTTTGTTGAAAATGTAACTATTTGTAATTTTTTTTACCATATTCTTTATCAGTTTTGTTAATTTTATGCAAGTCCAACGTCTTAAACAGCAATTGGAAACGCTCATATTCATTATGAAACAAAATTCTTTTTTGACCAAATGATTTGCAGCGAAGGTCAGCATGTAAAAAAGTGGGATGAAACCCCACTGAAGCTTAATTATTTGAAAACAACCATAATTCCGTCGAGGTCACGTTTAACTTTAATTTTATTTTTTAAATTTGTAAAAAAAACAGTTTTTTATTTTAAGTGACAGCTGATCGAAAATGTACTACTGTGAATTAACAGAATCACAATAGTAAATTTTTATCGAATGCGCATCATAATACCAAATGAAAATTCATTCGATTAGCTAATTCGACTGCTGTCGAAAATCGAATTTAGTTCATAATAGGCACCCTAATTATTGTTGGAAAATGTTCAAAAAAAAAAACAATAAAAACTTTTAGTTGTTATTTTTCTCAAAAAACTCAAGATTTTTATTATAGTGTGAAGCTGCCTTTAATATAAAAAACTTACTTTTCCATGCAAATAACATGAAAAATTTACCCTGTTATATTAACCTTATTAAATCTAGCACTTAATTTTTCATATTATTCTTCTCCACTGCTCCCTCCCTTCAATTCCACTCCCACACGTTTAAAAGTATGTAAGACATATGACACACTGACATTTTCAAGTTCAAACTGTGTCATTGCATTTGTAGAGTTGTATGTATAGTTATTCCTGTTTTCTGCCTGTGTTCTTGAAGGGTGATCGGTGGAGGATTATGCGTTCGAGTGAGTTATTAAAGCACGTTTTTAATATTTGTCAACCTGTTTACGCGGCAAGACACTTTTATAATGACATTAGAAAAAAAAGGTTGTGCCAATTTAACAGACATGCTGCTGCTGTCATGTTAAACCGAAACTAAAAACGTCATTTATCAAGACCTGTTGACTGTGAGTCAGTCATGTCATGTCCTTTTTTTCTCTTTTGCTTGTCTTAAATTTTTGCGGTTGTAAACAAAATTACCAGTATTATGTAGTTGCCAGTTGTGTCAATTATAAAAGAAGGGTTGGTACTCTTAATGTTTGTCACAGCGGTGATGGTGGGTGGAGTTTTTAAGCGATATAACACTTTTCAGCTTGTTTTATTTTTTGTTTGTGTGTAGTAGAAAGTAAAGTAAGTTAGTTTTCTCATAGACTTTGTTATAAATACAATTCAATTAAATTGAATTTTAACAAATTTCCTTTTGAGGAGGGAGACTTTTTGGGTGTAAAAAAGCGGTGAAAAGTGTGTTTATGAAAAAAATTCTCCTTTGAAATTAGAAGTCTTAAGTCAAATGTAAGTTTTGAATTCAATGCATTGCAATAAAGTTATTTCATAAGGTTTTATTTTCCGACACAGATTTAAATGGCATTAATAGAGAATGTTAACCCACTATGTTAACGCTCAGTTGACATGTATGTAAAAGATTTCTTAATTTCCCGGACTTTATATACAAACTTATTGACAATTATATGATGTATTGATTTACGCTTGATCAGGTAAAACTGAGTATTTCTATTATTTGTAACCATAACCCGACATTACGTCACCAAACAATTATACAGCCATGATATGGATATCGAAATCGTGTGAAATTGAAATCGATGGAGATTTTATGTTCTGATTTAAAGAGTAGTTCGAAATAAGATAAGTTGTTATCGAAGTATGATTAAAAAAATATTTTTTATTATCAATAACACTGTGCTAGTTGCAAAATCAGACAAGTTAGGCGCATGGCGTTTTGGCATCCAATGGTGCCCACCGTTTTTTTAGGTTAGCTCTTGTTTTCGAGATATACCGTTATTTCGAAAATGGAGGAGGTTGCACAACATATGTTCGCGTAACTCAAAAACGGTTTAGTTTATTGAAATTACTAAAAAAAAAACCGAAATTCCGCAATAAAATTTCCTTTAATATGAGCAGTCGTTTTAGAAACAGTTTCTTTTTATCAAAATTTTGAAATTTTTGTTTTTTAAAAATTCATAATTCATTCCTTAAGGGGGCTCCCATTTTTTTTTTTTTTAGTTTTTTTTTTAACAATATTTGTTCGATTTTTATAAAAAAAAAAAACAAAAACACATCAAACCCAGCAACCATTTTCAATAGCGTAGGAGATACTTACAGTCTCATGTAAAGCGTCTTTAATCGTCTTTAATGATCGTTGAAGATTCCCCACACGGGAAAACTGCAACACGACTGAGATTCTTTCATAGCACAGAAAAAGACGCTTCTTCAATCGTTGTGGGAATCGTTTAAGATGTGGGTTAAGTGGGTAAACCTTCATGTAGATATTATCTTACAACTCGTAAAATGTTCGCCGTATATTTGTTGAAAATATTATTTATACAGAGAGAGTCGTAAAAGGTTCATTCGATGATGGTTTGTCGAAAGATAAACAGAGTGCACCATTGTTGTTTTTGTACTCTGAAAATAATTATTTAAAGATGTTCTAAAGACTTGCATAATACAGCCGTTCATAATTAAAAGCGGAACGCGTTTTCTAGTTTTTGAATAAAGCGCCTCAACGCTTTGCAATTGAAAAATACGATTTTGACAGCTCGTTTAATAGTGAAGTTTGCCGCTATTCATATTCATATTCATTTTTTGGTCAATCTAGCGTTTTTAATTTATTTATAACTAGCTGACCCGACAGACGTTGTCCTGTCCAAATTAGGAGAAATGTTTTCGTTCGATTTTTAAAATCCGTTAAAAAGATACGAACATTTGAAAGAAAAATTTAATCAAATTGATGGAGCCGTTTTCTGATTTTAGGTAAATCGAAAAAAGTGGGCGGGGCAAAATTTTCCTTCCGTAAAAACCTAAGTTGGACCATGGCGATGATTTTAAAGAAAAAATTGTCCAAATCGGTCAAGCCGTTCTCAAGTTATGCGCTTAATAGAAAAAGTGGGCGTAAAAGTAGGCGTGGTAAATTTTTCTTTCGATGAAAACTTAAAATGGATTAATACGAACATTTGAAAGAAAAATTTGTCAAATCGATGGTCGTTTTCTGATTTTGGGTTATTCGAAAAAAGTGGGCGGGCAAAATTTCTTTTCGTATAGATCTAAGTTGAACCATGGCGATCATTTTAAAGTAAAAATCGTCCAAATTATATAGATGTCATTGGTGGTGCAATATGAAAAATCAGACTTCACAGTGTCACCCGCCTGAATATTCTGAAGATTCCCTGAAAATTTCATCAAAATCGGCCCAGCCGCTTTGGAGTCCATACGTTACATACACACATCCTGTTTTATATATATAGAATTTGTGGGTTTTATGAAACAGGAAAGTTTTCACTACTGTTCGTGACACAACGCTGACGCTCTTACTTAGGTATGGCATATCAGCGTAAAACTGCCTGTTTTTCGAACTCGCGCGCAAAAGTGACTCGTTTGTTTTTGTATAAAATGTTAGTTCAACGAGTCACTTTTGCAATCGCGTTCTTTAAACAGGCAGTAAGCGAAATTAAACGTTCCGGCTTCACTCTTGTTAAGGTACGACTGTCAAACATTCCAAGATAAAAAAAGAAATCGTCAGAGAATTTAATGTTTTTTTTATTCAGACTTCGGAGACTAAAAAAAAATCGTAATTTTTTAAAAATCAGCAAATCGCTACTTTGCTAATTTCGGAACAAAAATCGTCAAAATGACGATAAATCGTCAAATCTGACAGCCGTGCACATGAACATGCTTTTGCTAAAATGTAATCCTAATGCAATGAAAAGCATTAATGTTTAGAAAATTTTCAAAAAACGAGGTAGTCATATGAGATGCCAAATTTTGTATCGTAAACCTTGTAATTTTCATAACAAATTGCATTTACCTTATCACACTTTTACATATTACTTGAGTTTTTGAAATGTATTATCAGAAAGTATAATAGTGTAAACTAGCCTTAAGTGGGTTTATTAAGTCTGTGTTCATACGGCTCATGTCTTATTGACAAGATTGCTACTTTATAGGCGAGAGGGACGAGGGGAAAAGAAACGAGTACACTAATGCATGTACTGTAGAGCGACTCAAGTTGTATGGAAGCAAAATTCGTGCTCGATGTACCCTCCTAAAAATGAACCTTGGACTTTTTTAAGATGACATTTTAAATATTTCGGCTCCAGCTTTGACCTCTCGTGAGCTGGACCAGGTTGAAAAAGGGTACATTTTTGTATGTTTTGTTAATTTGGAAATCTGTTCCCTTACCAACATATACAAATTACGTATCGTAAGAAAGGTTTTTTTAAGGCGCGTCCAACTGTATATACAATTTGTCCAAGGACGATCATCCATGTCCTTTTTTCTTACGGATTATCTGTAAAAATAACGGTTTTTGAATTTTTTGTTCGGGGTTGTTTGTAATATAAGTGCCAAATTAACATGTTTTATTATTTAGTCGATTTAATTAAATACGTGTCTCAGCTTTTTTTGAAATTCTTGCTCGTTCGCGTTTTGACAAAAATGCAATGGGGTGGTAACCCTTCGTTTTATATAGGGCAATATGGGTATAAAATTTTTTCAAATTCATTGGCTTATTGGAAGAAATTCTGTCCTTAGTCTCAATTGCAAGCTTCTACTTTACAACTCTATCTTAAAGCCTATCTGGTGCTACGGTATTCAACTATGGGGCACTGCCTCGGCCTCTAATATCGACAAAATTCAAAGGCGCCAAAATAAACTTCTTCGAATAATCACAGCAGCTCCCTGGTATGTTAAAAACTCAAACATTCATAAGGATCTCAATGTGCCATTAGTTAAAACTATGATTACAAAATATGCAATAAAATATTTAAAAAGGCTTGAACAACACCCAAATCCACTAGCTCGAAATATATTAAATCATAGCGGCCACACTCGCTTAAGAAGAAGAGACACTGCAGCACTTACCCAATTAGATGAGCGATAAACACCTATATAGGTGAACAGAACCCGTGATGAAGAAAATTTTGTCTGGCACTGGCAGGACATAAAATAACGTGTTAGGTTAAGATTTGATTAATTATTGTTAGTTCATATTTAATATATGAAGATTCAATAAAAAATAATGACAAAAAAAAAAAAATATCAACTAAAACAAAATAAAAAACATGTCGTCAACATGACATGAATCATTTGAACGCCAATTCATGTTCAAAGAAGAAAAAGGAAGAATCTTGTCAATAAGACATGAGCCGTATGAACTTAGACTAACAGTCGCCAACAGTTTTTTTTTTATCGACTTCGCTGTCAGAGCAGTAATTGCTGCCGGCAGTCGGAAATTTTTAGTGGAACATATTTTATAAAAAACTCGGGAAAATCGGTACAGATACAAAAAAGTTATGACCAAAATTAAATTTTTTTTTTTTTAATACCCACTTTCGGGAACCATATATCTTCCCGAGTCCAAGCTTTAAACCTAAAGTAAATGGTAAATTTCTTCTTACACTCGTCGGTATATAAATCTGTCAAATCGGTTAAAAAATGGCTGAGTTATAACCGAAATACTGAATCCCCAAAAATTACTCTTTTTTTATAATTATCTTTGTTAAAATATATGTATACAAGTATATATAAATGTTTATATATAAATATAACTTAAGTAAATGGTAAAATTCTTTCTTAACACGTCGGTTTATAAAACTATCAAATCGGTTAGATAATGGGTAATTTATGAGCAAAATACTCCAAAAATGGGCTAAAAAAACATCAAAATTTTTATAAAAACCTAAATTTTAGGGCTGCCATACGTCTTATGGATATGACAAATATACCAAAATATCGGAAATTTTTATGAGTTATAACCGAAATACTGGGGTCTAATCACCGCATACGATATCGAGCAAAATTTATCGAAATTATTTATTTTTGTATCTTGAAACTTGATATCGAATGAAATGTATTGAATTTGAAATAATAGCATTCGACATCGAGTACCTCGACATTACATTTATCGAGTTTTCATTCGATACGCCAGTGTCTATCGTATACAAAAAAATTCAATAGTTTATTCGATACGATAGAAGTGAACAGTGATGTAAACCGTACGGTAATTACCCTTTTTTACGGTAATTTTGAGCCCCAAAAGGTAGCAAGGTAATTTCATTTAAAATACGGTAATATCAAGATTTTGGTTTTTGATATTCATATTTATGTATATGAAGTATTTATGATTTTAACTTTTGAGTGTTTATTTTCAACGGCATGAAAAAAAAGAAGAATGTGTCGTTTAGGCTGTGCGATGATGAATCAGTCTGTCAGTAACGTTAGACTTTTATTTATATGATGTTTTTACTTTCGTATTGATAAAAATACAATAATTTTGGTTTAAAATGTATTTCAAAGCAAAGATTTTCATTAAAAATTTTTCATAAAACACATTTAAAATTTAAGTAAATAATTTTTGAATACTGCTGCGAATGTTTAAATTAAAAAACTTTTGCGTACGGTAATTTCTTCTCAAAAACGGTCATTTTTAGAGGACTGTACGGTAATGAAAAAATAAAAGTTAACATCACTGGTAGCGAATGCGGGGATTAGACCCCTGAATTCCCAAAAATTACTCTTTTTATACCCTTCACCGAAGGTAAAAAAGGTATATATAACTTTGTCATTCCGTTTGTAATTTCTACAATATTGATCCTACACCCTATAAAGTATATATATTCTGGTTCCTTATGAAAAGCGAAGTTCAAAACTGGTTGTCTCTTATTTAAAAAAAATATTTACCCGTTTAATTTAGTTTTTGTCTAGTTTCTCTGTATTCTGCTCGCACAATGGTGAAGGGTATATAAGATTCGGCAGAGCCGAATATAGCACTCTTACTTGTTTTCTTTTAAACACAGAGAGAATTTCATAATATTTTGATTCTACAAAGTCGTAATACATTGTATTACCGTGTAAACTGGCCTTAAGTTATTTACTTAAATAAAACCCTCTTTTTGCCCTAGCAACATAGCAACAGTATAAAATTAGACTATTTCCTTGATGTTTTTTTTTTTTTTTTTTTTTTGATGAATTTGTAGTCCCACAGACAGACAATTACTTTACATGATCGTGTTCACAGTCTAAAAGCCAAAAACAATAATAATAAAACACACACACACACATTCTCCTACCATGCACAGTGAGTGAGTGGAGTGAACTTTAATAAGAAAAAAGTATTAAAGATACCCACACTTTTACAAAAAAAAGCGATAAAATTTTGTATAAAAAATAAAAACAAAAAACCAAGCAGAACAAACCATAAATTAGACAATTTTGTGGTAAAATTGTTTCACACTTTTTTTTATTTATTTATTTATTTTTTTTAATTAATGTTTAAAAATTTCACGTTCACGTTCATTCATTGTTTTTATTTCGAATACAAATTTAATATTGCCAAATGTTTTTTTTTTTTAATTTGTTGCCTGCGGTTTGTTTAAACTTTTAATAACAACAAAAAAAAATTTGAGGTGAACAAAATTTGTTAATATGAATTATTTGTTTAATCAAATACGCCTACAGATGTTTTTACAATAAATATAAATAAAAAATTGTATTTTTATATAAATAAATATATATTTTTATATTTATTTTTTCATTAATATAATTTTTATTATAAATTTATCATCTCTCATTTGGAATGATGCGTTTTTTCCCCAATACAGATTTAATATCCACCCCAAAATAATAAAAATTAGCACCAACCACGCTAATGTATGTAAAGGCGACCGTACACGACATGTTTTTGTCATCTGACATGTCAAATTTCCCACTGCAAAATACATATGTACATATCGTGTGTTACTTTTTAAACTTTGCTTCTGTAAAAGTCAGATGCAAAGTCATCTGACAAAATTTCAATTAGAGCGTGCTCTATTTTTTTCTGACAAACCATCTGACTTCAGAAATCTATGCCGAGAAGAAACCGGCAGCAGCGTCGTCCAGTATTGACGGAATCATTAGCCGGCTGAAGTTAATATTTTACAATACCGAGATATGCATGATCATCCCACTATTGAATAGAATTGCGCGAAATTATCGTATATGCCAATTTTTTTGAAATTGAGTTTTTGATTCAATCTTGTTCTTCATTCAAAGAGACGTCGCCTGACAAAATATTTTAGGCGAATTCCACTTCGTTGCTCCAAAAATTGAATGTATATTTTCATTTTTATATTGCAAGTGATAGCAGAGAAATGTAGACAAATTGCTCTCCTGTAAAATTTGGTTTTTATAACGTACGATAATTTCGCGCAAAGGGGTCGATATAAATAAAAACCGTTTCATTATAATATCCTAAATAAGTATCTTTGAATTAAAAGAAAAATGTGTTAAGATGGCTAAATTATTTAACGGCGCAAATACAAATTTTCGTGGCGGCATTTTTATTTTGGTTTTTGCAACAACTATGGGGAAAAACAGGGACAATGTCAGAAAAAATTACATGTACGTTTGTTATCGAATATTATAAACCTTCTGTAAAACAGCCATTTTGACAGACATGCACAATTACATGTGACTTGAAAAGTTGACAAGGCAGATGTAAAAAACATGTCGTCTAGATGCACCTTAACAAACTGGCCACCTCTTAGTATACCGAGCAAATCAGAATCGCCTTTTAAATCGATGTCTGCCTGGGTCTGTATATGTAAAGCTTGTTCGAAAAGATAATTCGATGGAATTTGGTTTCAATAGGACGAAAACTATCGGATATCCGGCGTGTGCTACTACACTCCCCTTTCTTTGTAGTCCCATTTTTGAAAAAATCGATAGCTTATGTGTCTGTCTAAATAGGGATCTATCTAAGTTTTAAATTTTATAAGAATCTGTTAGGTAGTTTCGGAGAGACAGACATTGCCAACCACATCTCCTTGTGTTCCTTATTGTTTAAAAATGAATAGCTTATGTGTCCATATTAATAGGTTTCTGTCCCAATTTTTAATTTCATTGGAACTGTTTAATACTTTAGAAGAGGTAGAAATCGCCCCCTATTTTCCGTCGTGGTCCTTTTTTTGAAAATTCTATAGCTAATGTATCCATATAATAAGGGATCTATCTATGTTTTAAAATTCATTAAAATCTGCTAGATAGATTCGAAGAGGCGAAAATTCCCCCTACATGCCCTCGTGGCCCTAATTTTGAAAAAATATATATCCAAAACCCACCTATACAAAATTGTCTTTCTATGAAACCGATATGGACCACATCGATTGGATGGTTTTAGAGTCTATAATGGGCATAGGTAGAAACATTTTATTGGCCATTTTCTCAATGTATCGACAAACTGTCTGTTACTTAATGTCAACATAAATTTATCGGACCGATAAACTGTCCGTTAACGATTTTGGGTTTCTCAATATACCGACAAACAACAAAGTTTTCAGCTGGCAACGCCACTCAAAATACATGTAAAAGATGGGAGTCAGCTGATTGAATTTATCTGTACGGCAAATAAAAGGAAAATAAATAATTGGCAGATGAGTGCCGGTTAGCTTTGCGATTGATTTGATTGCAAATGAGACATTGAGAAAACCAAATTTCTTTAAAGTGCAGTTTTTCGTTGGGAAAAAAGATAATCGCCTAATGAGAAAATGGCCATATGTGTTTTATATTTATAAAGGCTTTGTCATTTTTAAACCAATATATGTCTTGTTGGCCGCAAAATGTTTATATTAAAATAATCTAATCTAATCTAATGCATGCAATAAAACATTAGGATTTCTAAATCAATGGTTTAAAAAAATAATGTGAAAAGAGCAAAATTGAACAAAATCATAAATTTTCAATGAAGCTTGAACTTTTGTCCCCTGTAACTCTGTCATTTCTTGACCAATCTCCAGTAGCAATCCATGGTTTTTTTTTAGAAATTTTATAACCTTTCACTAAAACGAAAGAAATACATAACCCGTTTATAATTTTTGAAGATATTTGCAGTTAAGGCAAATCTTCTTTTTTCAAAACACAAATAACGGTTATTTTGGAATAACTCAAAAACTGTTCTATTCTGACTTCATATTCGGATTCAGCGCAAATTTTTACATAATGATTAGCTGTCAGATGCATTTGGTCACGACTTTGTTGAAATTCTGTCAAGTAGTGTAATCATTCAATAATCCCATACAAACAAAATTCCGGAACAGAGTCTGTGTACCAATAACACATCTGATGAAGTTCGTATTAAGATTAAATTCTGCCCTAATATATATTGTTGCAACCTTAATCATCTTGCCACGTTTTATTGGAACCGGGGTATATTTTTCTATAGCTCCCATATAAATACCACTCCAAAAAAAAGCTTTTAAAGCCATGACTTCCCTATAGATGTTGGTACTGATATAAAATTTGACGACAATAACTTTTGTAATAGCTTCTATGTCATGGCAAAAGTTCGTGATGGAAGGTTCAGAATGGACCATATATCACCATATAAATCCTGTCCCTAAAATCACTTTAAGACAAAAAAATTTCATATAGAAGTTGAAGTCTAGATAATTCTTGGAAAAATTACTCTTAAAGAAATCTTAGTGTCATAACATAATACTGTTCTGGTTGGTCATTGGTCCGAAATAGGGAACATTCTACAAATTTGTCGCCAAGACTGTGTTCAGACGGCTTATGTAATATTGACATGAATCTTACTTTTTCTGCTTTGAACTTTCATTGACGTTTAAACAATTCATGTCATGTTGACGACATGTTTTTTTTTTTGTATAGTCTTTAAAAACGAGTAAGAAAGCAAAAAAAAAGAAGAAAATTGCGAATGAGAAAGCAAAACGTACTGAGAGTAGATACATCTGTTTACTCGTTTATTTTCCCTTCTTTCTCTCGTCTATAAGTAGACATCATGTCAATAACACATGAGCCATCTGAACACAGTCTAGATAATGTTGTGTAGGGTATCGTATGATCGGGCTCGATTTACCATACTTTCTTTTTGTTTAATTTAAATAATTTATGCTATTTAAAATAATATATTCACATTAATTATAGCTCGCAAAAATTTTATAATTTATTTTCGTTTCTGTTCTTTGTTTTTTTTTTTTTGATAATTAAAATAATTAAACAAAAAACAAATGGGAATTTTGCTTTGGGAACGTTTAAATAAATTAAATATTCAGCCATAAAAATGTGGCACAAATGTTTGAAATAATGTCAAATTTTAGTTATTGCTAAATGGCAATTTAAAAAAAATTGTGTTTTGTTTCTAGTCAACGAAAGAACTTTATATAAATAACTTGCTGACGCGGCAAACGTTGTTTTGCCATATAACTCTTATATCTTTCAGGGCGGCATGAAATAACCCCCCAAAAAAACAATGAAATAACTCCCCATAGCTTGGGACCTTATTTCATATGCAATAAAGCCTTAATTTTGAAAATGAAATTAGCCCCCAACGAAATGAAATAACGCTCCAAACATAAATGAAATAATTCCCTAATTTTTGGGGCTTATTTCATATGAAATAAAACCCCAATTTCTGAAATGAAATAAGAGCCCAGTATATGTAATGTACAATCAATTATACACTTTTGCTTTAAAGAATTACCAAACACAAGCTTCGCCAACTAACGTTTTTCTGCGTTGCCGGCCTTCGGCCGGGCGCAATGACTTTTTCCTCTATGGTATAACAAACACCGGCTTCGCTAACTAAAGCTTCTCTGCAAAGCGCCAGGATTTTCTCCTCTATAGTATAAAAATACCGACTCGACCCGGATACGCAGAGAAGCGTTAGTTAGCGAAGCCGGTGTTTGGTATACTATAAGGAAGAAAACCATTGCGCCCAGCCGAAGACCGGCTATGCAGGGCAGCTTTATTTATCGAAGCAGGTGTTCTATATACCAAAGTGGAGAAAATCCTTGCGCCCAAAAACGTTTTTATTATAAGTTTGAAAATGAAATAATCCCCCAAAAAATATATTGGGGCTTCATTTCATAATGGTTTTTGGGGGGAGAATGTCATATGAAATAATCCCCCTATTAAAAAAATGAAATAACACCCCAAACAAAATGAAATAACCCCCCAAAAATCGTTTTTGTTGTTCTCTGTACAAACTTTTGGGGGGTATTTCATTATTTTTTTGGGGGGTTATATTTTCGGGGGTTATTTCATGCCGCCATCTTTCAGATGTTACAGTGTCTGCATGCCAAATTTTAAGAAAACCGGTTGATTAGTTAAGAAGATAGTAAAAATTATAGGCTTTAGTTCTTTCCAGATCTTACACTATTTGCCCGCCAAATTTCAAGAAAATCAATTGATTAGTGAAGAAGATATAGGGAAGAGGAGCTTTTACAACCTTTGCCCTATTTCATGCCCTTTCTCTTTTAGATGTTACGGTGTCTGCATGCCAAATTTTAAGAAAACCGGTTGATTAGTTAAGAAGATATAGGGAAGGGAGCTTTTACTCCTCCTGCTTCACGCCCTAAATAATAAAAACTACAGTACTTTGCAGCTGTAACACTATTTGCCCGCGAAATTTCAAGAAGATATTGGGAGGGGGAGCTTTTACCCTTCTTGCCTTATCTCATCCCTATTTCCTTTCAGATGTTACAGTGTCTGCATGTCAAATTTTATGAAACCCGGTTGATTAGTTTAAAATATTAGGGAGGGGGAGCTTTAACCTCTATTGCCCTATTTCGCGCTCTAAATAATAAAAATTTTAGGCTATAGTTCTTTTAAGATGTTACACTATTTTCCTGCAAAATTTCAAGAAAATCGGTCGATTTGTTAATCAGATATAGGGAGGGGGAGCTTTTACTCCTCTTGCCCTATTTTACGTCCTATTCCCTATCAGATGATACACTGCCTGCATGCCAAATTTTAAGAAAACAGGTTGATTAGTTAAGAAGATATAGGGAGGAGGAGCTTATGCCATATTTTGCGGCCTCTAGCGATAAAAAATATACTCTGCGCCCTATTCTCATACCATACAAAAACAAATACGAAATTTCATAAAAATCAGCCAAGCCGTTTCGAAGGAGTTAAAAATGGAAGGCATTTTGTTGATATTTGCATGGGAATATATAAGAAAATCTAAATGCCATATCTCCGGAACCAATGGGCCAATTTCATGCAGTTAGTGGTGACATCAAAGTGTACACTTCTCTTTATATATAAGATAAGAAGATAGCGGAATTCAGTATTAGTAAGGCTTGCAAAAGAGCAAATGCAAAGTATAGTAGCACTTTAATGAAATCTAATGGAAACTCTTCGTATTTCGTTATTGGATTTAACAAAAGAGCTATGCTATTTTGCATTTTCACTTTTGCAAGCCTAAAACTGAACTCCGCTTCTGATTCCTAAGTGGCTCTGCAAGGAACTAGTTTACAAGAATTACACAAATGTTACACATGCTACGAAAATGACACTTGTCAATGTAAAGCAGAAAACAGTTTTTTTAATTTTTTTAATATATCAACATAGAAGACGACTAGGACATAACGAGTGCAAAAAAACTTCACTCTTCAGCAGTCAATAAAACTAACTCCATAAATGCGTTATTAAGCACTGTTAAGTGTGAACGTATCTTGTCTTAACCCTTCGCCTATTGAAGTTCAAAGCAACGCATCCTTACCCAAGTAAAATAGTGCTAAGGGCCATTATTACAACTTGAAGTTAGCTAAAGTTAAGATTAAATTGACAGATAATAATGTGTTATCTGTCAAAAAGCGTCTGTTAACTGTCGGATAACAGCTAACGCCAAGTTATAATAATGGCCCTAATTAAAATAAAGTTTAAGGATGTTGGCACGATAGGGCCCAAACAAGGTCATCTAGAGGTATGAAATTCGCCAATTTTTTTTACAATGTATAAAAACGTTAATAATAAATTTCTTATCTTTTTTTTAAAACATTTCATAGATCTAATTAAACTTGCATTCAATTTCAGTACTCACTTTTCACACTCCCCAGCACACTGTTGTGGATTGGCAGAAGATTTTTTGCGTCTGATTGCCAAATGACGTTCTCGCGTAGGAAATTTTGGTTGTTTGCGTATTAAAACGGGTTGGACTTCATAATCGCTGCATAACGTAACACACTTATCAGTATTACGAATATTTTCGTCAATTGCGTTATCAATAATATCAAATAAGGGTTCTGATATGTTTTGATTAAGAACAGGTGAGCGCATTTTTTGAAAAGTTTTTTGATATTTTTGAGGGATTATTCGTTTATTTTTGTTTTTAATTTTGATTTAAAATTTTTAAATAATTTTTTGTTTTTTAATGAAAAATTAATAAATTTTCACTATAAAAATGATTTTTAAAAATTATTTGTTTTGATTTTTGCTTATAAATGAATAGAATATCAGTTTAACTGCAATTTCGTGTTTTTTTGGATAGATTTTCTTTACCTTAGAAGATGTTAATGGATTTTGAAAAAATCAGTTTTAATGGTTATAAAAAAAATTAATGAATTTTCACTTAAATTGCAATTTTCTTGTCACAACTGAAACAAGTTTTAAAACAAACTGAGTTTATTAAAAAAAACAGTATTAAATTTAAAAAAGAAAATTTAATTTATATTTATTTTTAATTTACAGATAAGAAATTATAAATTTTTATTATTTCTTTTTTTAAGGCCTTTTCATATTTTACTTTTTTTATCTCTTCATTTTAATGACACACACTCCATTGATGAGATATTGTCATTATCAGTGTTTTAATGAACGAAATTTTTTGTTTGCTTTAAATAAAACGTGATAAATTTCTAAATTTTTTTTAACAACACTTTTATATTGATAAGATATATTTTATTTGACTAATGTTTAGATTAATACAATCAAACCGAAAGCACTTTGGTAACACTTTTAATAACAGTAGTAAAACGAAGAGAGAATAAGAGCAGGAATAATAAAACAGAGTTGTTTTTAATTGCAGTAATGTGAAGAGCTTAGTCTGGGTTCACACTTTGAAAGTTTTCTTTCATAAAGACTGAGTTTATTAATGAGAGGAGAAGATAACGCGCTATTCTTCTCTCCCCTCGCACCAATAAACGCAGACTTTCTGAAAGATAACTTGTTAACCGAGACTTACTGAGCTACCTTAACAAGAGCGGCAAGGTTTTTTTTTAACAAGAAAATTCTTTTGCCAATACACTTTTTTAATAAAATAAAACGACCAAGCGATCTATCAAATAAGATTTTCCAGCCGGGTGGTGTTGAATTGTTGAATTCGCGTTCTTAAGGTTTTTTTTTCGTATAAACTGTGTGAAAATTAAAAGTTTTGACGCACCTATTTAAGTAGCTCAGTAAGATCTTCATCAGTGTTGCAAAATTGAAATTTTGAAATGGTACTGAGCTTCAACTAAAAGAGTATTTTTCCCACCAAATGGTACTTTTTGTTAAAAAGCAATAATTTATGAAAATAAAAGGAGCAAAAAACATTTTATTGGAATTCATTTATCTAAGTATTTAATAGCAAACAGTATTTATTTATATTTATTTATCGTTTGTAAATAACATTAATAACAACAGTATTATGCTATTGGTTTTTCGGAAAACAATATTTTCTGGAGTGAAGTTAATTATCACTTTTAAGGATTTATTTTCAAAACAAAATTTAGTTCTTAATGTTTTGCAAACTGTGGAATAACATGATTTCGCAGTTTCTTTTACTTTATAAACCATTTCTTTAACGTAGCCTGTTTCTATAATTATGGGTTTTATTTAAATTTTACACTAACATATTATCCAATGCATCCCTTTAAATAAATTTTCTTGCCACTTGTAAGAACAAATATTCCATTCTGGAAAGCGTCCACGATTTGCACTTTAGTATTAACGTCGTTAATTATTTTTAATATACAACAACATAAATTTTGCAACAAACACATTATGACCAAAGCCTGCTATCGAAATTATCATATCACAGTTAAGAAGTTAAGAGTTAAAAAGCTCAAAGTAAAAAAGTACTGAAAACAATGCGGTGGTACTGCGGTATTTTTAATATGAAAAAGTACAGAAAAAAGTACCAAAGTACTGAATTTTTCAACACTGATCTTCATACTACTGCAATTTAAAACAACTCTGTTTTTATTCTTTCTCTCTTTTTTTGAATTATTTTTTTTTTTAGGTTGCATTAAATATTCTCGCTTTTTATGCAACTTTAATTTATTTTTATTTGCTTTAAACAGATGCTGTTAAATATTTTTGTTTCTTTTATTTATTTTTCGGTTTTATAAAAATTTTACAAATAACTAATGCAAGTTATTTAAATATAACACTCACTGCTAATAAACAATCGTGTTTAAATGTCTAATCACAACTGTTTTTTTTTTTTTTCAAATTTTGAAAATTGAATTCAAAACAAACTGACGTCGTTTTAAACTGCAAGCTGGGCTCTCAGTCAAAAAAACTGGCTCTCGTTTGATTTTAAAGCAAAAAAAAAAAAAAAAAACAACAAACAAATAAATATTAAAAACACGCACAAACATTTCAACACGAATTAAACTTTGAGTTCATTATTTATTATTAAAAATAAAACCCAGCATTTCATATACCTACGACTTTAAAACAACCAACAATTTTTGTTGTATTTGAATTTGTTTTTGGTGTTAGTAACACATTTGCCGTAAAACTGCTCGTCTGTCAACCTTTTTTTTTCAAGCTTAATAAAAATTATAAACATTTGAATAAATATTATTGAGTTGTTTTAATTAACAATACTATTTCTTTTTCAAGTACATCGATCACATTAATTCATACAAAAATAATGAATAACTACAGCTTAAATGAAAAATTTTAATTTAAATAAACAATAATTAAGTACTAAGTAATAAAAAAATGTGTATGAGATAAAAACAAGAGTCGTTAAAAGAGGGGTCTAAAACCGAGTACTAAACCACTTAACGACTGTTTAATTCAGTTGAACCGATCGAAGCAAAAAAAAAGAGACAGGCTAAGTCGCGATCAGGGTTGTCTAAATTGTTAATTTTCATCCCCAAAATCCCCAAAAACTTAGTTTTTTTATCCCCAAAAATCTTCAATAAATTCTTTAAAATTTTGTCATACAATGTATCCAAATCGTGAATAATTTTTCCCTTTTTCACATATTTGCGATCATGAAAAACTCCAATGAAAAAAAGGTTATTCAAAAATAACGTGAAAAAATGTTCACGGGAAAAAATTCCCCTTATCGTGAAATGTTTTTCCCTCGTAATTTGTTCACGTTTCCTTTAGATTTTTTCACTTAATTTTTGCTAGGTCTGGGTTCACACTTTGAAAGTTTTCTTTCAGAAAGTCTGAGTTTATTGTTGAGATGGGTGAGAATAATAGCATGTTCTCTTCCCCTCTCACCTCTCACGGGGATAAAAACTAAGTTTTTGGGGATTTTGGGGATGAAAATTAACAATTTAGACAATCCTGATCGCGTATCGTATTAATCGAATATTAAGGACTGGATCCCTTAATAAGGCACAAACCGATATGTTTGGTCAACAAAATGCAAAACAACAGGTCGATTGCCTGCGGATTTGTGAATTTTGTAAAATATTTTACTACATAAAATTATAAAAGTGCAAAAAACTAACGTTGTAATCAATCTATCCCTCCAATATTAAATAGTTTGCTAAATTATTTAAATTTTTCTTTAAAATATATACGTGCATATTTTTGAACAAAAATTTCATTGATTTTTAATTTTTCTTTAATCTTTCTTCTTTTTTACATTCACTGGAACTGATAGCTTGAAATATTTTTCACTCAAGATCCACGATTGCCTTTTCCCTTCGAGGGGAATAAAAAGTTCATGGGAACAAAAATTACACTTGTTATTCACAATAGGGGTGAATTTTTGAAAATGTTCAAAAACCAATAACAACTTATCATGACAGGTATGATTTTTTTTTAAAATACGTAAAGGCGCCCGTACACGACATGTATTTGTCATCTGACATGTCAAATTTTCAAGTCACATGTAATTGTTCATGTCTGTCAAAATTGCTGTTTTACATAAGGTTTATAATATTCGGTCACAAACGTACATGTAATTTGCTTCTGACATTGTCTCTGTTTTTTTTCGCATTTTTATTGCAGAAACCAAAGTAGTTCTCGGTTTCAAAATAGCTTGCTGCCGCCACAAAAATATTTATTTGCGCCGTAAAATAATTTAGCCATCTTAACATTTTTTTCTTTTATTTTAAAGATACTAATTTAGAATTTTATAATGAAACGGTTTTTATGTATATATTTACATAAATTCTATTCAATGGTAAGATGAGCATATATATATTGGTATTGTAAAATATTAACTTCAGCCAGCTAATGATTCCGTCAATAGTTGACGCCGCTGCCAGTTTCTTCCGGGCATAGATTTCTGATGTCAGATGGTTTGTCAGAAGAAAATAGAGCACGCTCTAATTGAAATTTTGTCAGATGACTTTGCGTCTGACTTTTACAGAAGCAAAGTTAAAAAGGTAACACACGACATGTATGTGTTTTGCAGTGGGAAATTTGACATGTCAGATGACAAAAACATGTCGTCTGTACGCTCCTTAAGACTTGTGTGACAGTGTAAAGCAGCTATAATTAGTTTTATTTGGACAATTATCTTCAAGTTTCAAATAAGACCGTAATATACATACGTATATAATAAATATAAGCACGTTCAACATCAGTCGATGTAACTGGAACATACTTAAGTTATATCAGTTCTAATGGAGATATTGTGTTAATATGTTGATAAGTTTCGCTTTTAATAAAATATTTGATGTGTTTTTAACTTTTCCAACGCTTTAAGACCAACGGCCCGACCATAAAGTGCTGGTCTAACACACAGAAAAAATTCAAGTTAAAAACGTCGAAAACAAGGTTGATTTTAAATTTTTCGGTGGTGATTTTGCTTCATACGTTTTTCATGTTAATTCAACCTGATTTTACAATATCTTGCGAACAACATTTTTTCCTTTTAAAATAACTATGGCCCCTATTACGGTTTACAACTCAACTCAGTTGAGTTGTAATAAATACAACTGGTTGTGATCAGTTGTAATTTTTGTTATGTTTTTGTTCACCGAAATTTAGCAAAGTTGTAAACCATAATACAAAAATTAAGATATTACAACTCAACTGAGTTGAGTTGTAAACCGTAATAGGGGCCTACGATTCATGTTAATTTAACATTGCAGTAAAGCTAGAGCAAAATGTCATTTATATTGAAATAACAATCCAAATCACGTTGAATGAAAGTTATTTCAAGTTGAAAGAACGTGAATTTCATGTAGAATCAAATTGGTTGGAGTATGATATAACAGTGTGAATAAGCTTCAGAGACAACATATGCATTTATTTAAGAATAATTCAAAACACTTACCCCTGTAACACATGTCTCACTTATTTTGTATTCCCTTTTGTTAATAGAAGCATCAGCAGAATCGCCTGGTATGGTTTTCGTCATCATTCTACTTTGAAAACTTGATGTACTATTTAACTAAATAATTTTAATTAAAAGAATACGGGAATTGTCTTCTTATTATAACATGTTTTAAACATGAAAATAAATAAACGTGCATTTTAATTTAAAAAGATAAACTTTTGATTTTAATATAAAAAACGTTTTTATGGATTCAATATTGAACAATGTTATTTTATCAGCGAATAATATTAAAAAAACGTGATTTATATTTATTTTAATATATTTCATTTAAAATTAATATGAAATAATGATAAATTTAAATAATTCTCAATCAACATTTCGCCATGTTAATTTTACATTGGTGTTTTTTTCTGTGTGAAGCAGCTGTGCGAATAGATGTTAATGATGTGTGTCAAACAAACCATAATTTTTATGTTAAGTTTTATGAAGCTGTCAATAAAATTTTTTATTCCTGTTTTCAAAATCAAATCCCCAATTCAGGGGTGAATTTCCTAATCTGACATCACTGATTGCGACTTTATCTCTCTCTCTCTCTTTGTGTGAGAGACGTCAAAAATAGGGGTTTTTTTTTAATTCCTGGGAAGCGGGATATCCATTTACCGCATTAAGCCTGGTACTGTGTTCAACATTTCACGTGATATGCTGTCAAAACGCATATGAAAAACATTTGGGCGGAATATCTATGAAATAATGTTGATAGAGTTGTACTGTGTTCATTTTGTGAAAAAGTTCCGAAATGTTGCTGGCAACATTTTTTTATAACTGCGAAATAATGTAAGCTGCACTTATTTCACGTGGAATTTTAAGCAATAACAAAAAATATGAACTGATTATTTAAAAAGAAATAAAAAATTAATATAACACAACCGGTAATAGTTTTTTATCCATATTTACTTTCTTTTTTATAAAATTTTTTATTAAAATAATAAATTTTAGTAAAATTAATGTGGGGTTCGTTTACATACGCAAAGCAATGTCGCATAATTTACGTGAATAAAAACGTAAAATTGTACAAACTCGCAAGTTAGGTAACACTGATACATGTCAAACTTTTCGTGTGAAATAAAAAATGTTGCTCAACATTTTTCACAAATTTGAACAGAGTACTAGGCTTAAGATAACATATTTATTTACAGTTTTATACCCTTAATCGGCAGTGTTGAAAGAAGTTATACTAAGTTTGTCATTCCGTGTGAATCTTTTTTAATATTCAGTTCAACTAAAAAAATCACAATTATACTAAAAATAGCTATTGCACAATTAGTACTTTAAGTTGTACAGATAAAATGTCGACAAAAGTGGACAAAAACATAACAAACAAATGTACTCAGGTATTCAAGACAAAGAGTACGGAAAAAAAGATGAAGAATAGGAAGAAACATGTAAATAATAATTGAAAAATTATAACTATTTACAGCGAATTTCGAACCACCAATAGCATTGGTTAAATATTGATATTTGACTGTTGGCTGGCAGGCACCGCAGTGGTGCAGAGGGTAGAACGCAAAGAATTCTGTTGATGAGCATGTAATTATCATCGAAACGTTAATTCAACCTGAGTTCGAGCCTCAGCTCAGCCAAGAATAAAAAAATTATCAATAAATTTTAATTAATTTCTATTGTAAAATTCCTTCCTTCAGTAAAATTAATTTAATGAAAATTAAATTTGATGAACTCAGCCTAACTTAATATCTAAATTTCATTTAAAACTTCATAAAGTATATCTGTATATTCTGAGTCCTTCAGTAATTCTAAGTCGATTTAGCCATGTCCATTTGTTAAAATTCCGCTTGTTAAATTCGTTTTAATTCTCCTAAACAGTTTGGTATTGAAATCCAGCAAAATCGGTTTAGTTAGAAAAGAGTTATGCACCCAAATGTGGAACAACATCCCTAAAAAATTTACAAAAACTAACATTAATTGGTAGCGGAAGGCACCGATTGTCATTTAATTTCAACAAATTCCCTTTATATGCCATCAAATTTCGTAAAGTTCGGTCAATAAATTACCTTAGGTCATACCATATAAAGACCACTCAGCGGAAATCATGTTTACTAGTATGGCTAAAAGCGTAACGAATAAGCTATTGCGGTGTAATTTAGTACAATCTAGTTTCAGATCGAGTCATAATTTATCATACCCTCCATATAAAATCCACTCTCGGAAACCACTTTTCTACGCCTTAAACCGTGAAACTTAACAATATTTTTATAAAATTTATCCCTCTACGCTTAGACAAGAAATAAAATTTCCTGAATATAGGTCTTACCATAGTCCATAAAGCCCATTTTCGAAAATCAGCCAAATAATCCTTAAGCCGCAACAAATATTTACATTGTGGCGAAATTTGATTAGATAAAACAACCAAAGACCAAAGAAGTACAATATGGATTTACTGAAGTTAAGAAAGTCTTTGTTTTAAAAATTTCCCGGGAATCCCGCAATTAATTACCGGGAACGTGGAAATTACAAACAATTGAATACCGCAGGTATTTGCGGGACGTTAAAACTCGGTAACAAACACATATAAAACTGCGGAAATAATAAGGTGTATCTGTGTTAATGCACTGGACTTTAAGCTAAATGGGAATACAAATCGGGTTATCAATTTGGCGATAAACTTGGTTATTTTTAAACAGAGATTACAAAAATATATTTGCGTTTTGTTGTTTAAATACTTAAAATGCTTTAATCAGCTGTATTGAGTACGAGTCTGTAAGAGTCTTGTAAAAATTTAAAGTATAATTTCTAATTTTTAAGCAAATTTGCGAACATTTTATGTGACTTGGTTATAATTGCAAGTCATATAGAAAATACAAGGGCAGTCCTTAATGTAGGCATAAGTTTTTAAAAAAAGGACTTTGGTAAAAAGAAACAACTTAATAAAATATATGTTTTTATGCCCTTCACCGAAGGGCAAAAAAGTTTTTAAAAAATCTCGGTGAAAAAATCATTTTTATCAAATAGTAAAATAAACCAAAATTAAAGAAAAATTTAAAAATTTAAAAAAAATGCAAAACTTTAAATACGTAAACAAAAATGTTTTTTGGATAAAAATTTGTATGATTAAGAAATTTTTTTTTCAACTTTTTAAATTTGAAGTTTGTCATTCCGTTTGTAATTTTTACAATATTGATATTAGATCCTGGGTCAATAGAGAGAGCGAAGTTGATTTACCGATGTTCGTTTTAAATAAATGCTTTGTAAAATACCCTGCAAATAATAGGACCAGTCCAAACACGCGTGTAAAGAGTAGCCCACAAGAGACCAGGACTAGTCCAAAATTAACCCAAACGTATGGAAAAAAACTGACCTATTTATCATTACGATGTCTTAGGGCCGGACCATATTACCCACCTTTGGACTACTAAGGAGTAGTTTTAAAACTACTCCATAGTATACACAAGAGGATTAGTTTTGAAGTCGTTTAAAAACGAATGCATGTCATCTCACTACAAACACTTTTTAACAATGACATGGTCCATCTTGCATTACATCGGAGCAGTCCATGGAGTATTCCATTTTATCAAAATGGATCAGGTGGTCCACTTTTATTTGCAGGGTACTTAACTCTGTCGCAATCGGTCCATAATTATATATAACGCAGGATTGACACACTATGCACTGATTTTAAATAAAGAAGGAGGACATTAAACTGTCCAACAGCATTTTTTAAATATAATTTTTTTTTTCATTTATTATACAGTCAAATCCCGATAATTCGTACCCCGATAAATCGTTATTCCCGATAATTCGTAATAAACTGTCGGTCCCTTGAAAAAATCTCGTTAATTCGTAAAATTTCCATACATTTTGGTCCCCTCGCTAATTCGTAATTTTTTTTCAAATAAAATCTTCTTTACCTCTTATAAATCGTAATTGTTTGCTAACTACCACTTATAATTCGCAATAAAAATAACAAAAACATGGAAAGAATGATTTTTTTGTTTACCACTTTTTTATTTTTGCGTGAGTTTTTGCTTGTGTGTGGATTTATTTTCTTAAGATCAGTTTGTTACATGAATAATTTTTATGTATAATTTTTATATATTTTATTTTTAACAGTTGTTTTTTATGTGTTTTTGTATCGTTTTTGTAAATAAATTGAAAAACCCCGTTTATTCGTATTTAATTTATTTTAACCCCGTTAAATCGAAACCCCGCTAAATCGAAAGCCCCTATAATTCGTAAGAAATGGCCGGTCCCTTGCGATTACGAATTATCGGGACTCTACTGTAGTGCTCCCTTCGAGCAAAAAATTTAAACGTAAGCCCACTGTACAAAGCAAAAACTAAACTAAAACTGGACTATAAGTTTGTTTTACAGAAGAGATTTACTCAACATGCCCTTGCAGAATCATAGGGTCACTATTCTGTTCAGTTCCAAATCTTTTGAATAAACTTAATAAAAACTTTACATTGCAAAAATACTCGTAATTTGGAATTGAAAACAAATTAAACTTTTTAATACATATTTCCATAATTTGAATTTAGCTGCTATTCGATTAAAGAAATTTTTGCAAAATGAAAAATGAAACCGCTAAAATGAAATTATTTAAATAATTTCTTTCAAAACACAAGTATTTAAACGAAATTAAATTGTTTAATAAACACAATGAATACAATTAAGTCAAGGTCGTTTTAATTTTTGGTACAAAAGCACTAAAAAGCAAAACCAAGAGAGGCACCACTAAAATAAACTATTAACAATTAATGAAGAAATAAACAAATGAGCACAGAAAACGATTAAAAACAAGTAAGAGTGCTATATTCGGCTGTGCCGAATCTTTGATACCCTCCACCGACAGTTCGAATGTTTAAGGAAGGAGTAAGATCTATATGATGTCTATTTATTATTAATTTATCTTTATAAAAACAAACATCTGCATTAAAATTGGTTGCGGCTTAGTCCTATATTAAATTATTGACCGACAATCAGACAGTTTTGTGCTTTTTAAGCAATTTTAAATAGCTTGAGTAAAATATCATGATTCGTAACAGTTTAAGCCGAACTTTAATGATTTTCAGGAGGGGAATTTATATTGAAGCCATGGTTAGCTATGAACCAATCATCCCAAAATTCTGCAGAGTGATTTCTGGTATTAAAAAACATAAATTTCAATACAGCAGTGAAATTAGTTTAAACGTTTGCAGAGAATTTCAGAAGGCTGCTTAAAATGGTTCTAAGGTTTATTATGGACCGTATATCACAAAATTCTATACAATTTTTTCTAGCCATATTAAGCTAAGTTGGAAGAAAGTTTACCGCAATATCAATATCTGCTACGGTTTTAGGCGTATTAAGTTATTTTACCAGAGTGGGCTTTATATGAGGTCTATAGTAAATTATGACCGATCTCCACGAAATTTTACAGTCATATTTCTAGTCCTATAAAATTGTGATGCAGCTAATTTTGTTATGATAGCACTATTTGTTACGGTTTTAGGCGTACTAAACTGTTTTCCGGGAGTAGGGTTTATATGGGGTTATGGTAAATTATGGACCGATCTCCACGAAATTTTACAGTCTTGTTTCTTGTCCTAGTAGTAGCGTTTATATGGGGCCTAGGGTAAATTATATACCGAACTTCACGAAATTTCACAGTGTCATTTCTAGTCCTATGAAACTGTGCCGAACCAAAATTTGTTATGATAGAATTATTAATTATGGTCTTACGCGTACTAAACTCTTTTCCGGGAGTAGGGCTTATGGGGCCTATGGAAAATATTGACGGATTTTCAAGAAATTTAACAGCGTGATTTCCAGTCGAATAAAACGAATCTTTGCAAAATCTTATATCATTCTGTGCATTGCTCCACCATTTATGTTAGTTTTTGTAACAAAATTATCAATTTTTTTTAGGCGGTGGTTCCACATTTTGATTCAATCCTAAACTGCTTAGGATGACTCCAAGCAATTTGAAAACCAAGTATGCTTATTTTTTTTTTTGAGTTTTTCGAAAGTGAGCGTGTTTTCAACAGAAGGACAGACAGACAGACAGACAGACAGACAGACAGACATACATACATACAGCCAGACAGACAGACAGACAGACGGACGCACATGGCTAAATCGACTTAGAATTACTCAAGGACCTAGAATACATATTTATGGGGTCTGAGATGAATAATAAAACAGTTTCACACGGAATGACGAACTTAGTATACCCCATTCACAACTAATTGTGGTGGAGGGTATCAAAATAGAGAACATGCCGAATTGAAGTAACTACATACATCTATTATAAACATTTTTTTAATAGTTTGAAAAAGACACCGCCGCAATTGAGTTAAATTTGTATGCAGTGCACACAACTTGGCAAAAAAAAGTTACAAGCGACTTATATAGATTTTTTTTTTACAATTAAGGAAAATATTTAGCTGGAGAGAAATAAATTAGGATGGTAGGTTTAACTTAAGCAGAAAGAGATACACTAAAACTCTTAAGGCCTCGTTACTCATGCGTAAATGTTGCGGTCACGTAAACGTTGCGGTCAAATTTAAAGGTGTTGAAATGTAATAAAAAGAAAACATAAAATTTTTTTTAATTTATATAACTTGTAGTTTTAATCGATTAATCTCACGTTAACGTTAGAGTACCTATTTATACAATAGCTTGGCAAGGAAAACGGAACAGCTGATCCGCGACGCATACATATGTTTACCTAAGAGTAACGAGACATTTACCAACAACTCTACAGAACAATTGAGGACGTGTAGTTTCGGGCCAATCCCTACCGAGAGTATATATAATTGCAATTGAAATTAGAGTTATTTTGCCCTAATTTTGTATCCACATCATATTTTATGCTCTATATTGACGAGCCGCAGAACAAACCGAATTTTTTGTTCATTTCAAATTAAAGGAAAATTGAGGTTTATTTATTTTGCCTCCTTAAAAAAACTGCATGAACCTGGAAATGGTTACAAGTTTTTTTCTTATCAATAGATGCATCTTGCTGTCATTTGTCACAACATTTTGTCATGACATAGTAGCTAACGTAAAAGCTATTGTCGCTAAACTTAAATGCCAATACTAGGGAGATCGAACGGTTATTATTCGACCGGTTTAAATCGGGTTTTTTCTAGTTTTCCTCAAGCCGGTTATTTTAAAGTGTCCATTTTTCGTTTTAACGAAAACTTTGCAGCGTGAAGACGTTGATAAAGAAGCATTAAAATCATGTTCAGTAGTTTTGTGGCATTGTTTGCCACAAAACAGATCGTTGCTTAAACCACTCTTTACTTAAAATTATTTTCCTTTATTTTATATTTCTTCTCCGTTTTAAATAAATAACAACAAAATTGCCGCAGCACTGCCGTCGTCTGAAGTCATTGAAAACAAAACCCAAATGAAAAATTTATGTTTGTACGAAATACGCTTGTGTTGTTTATTGGCGAACACAAAACGTTAACAAAGTGTGTGTTTGTCAAGCCATTTGTTATGTTTATTTTGAACTTAAAGGCCCAACCAGAATGTGCATAAAGAAACAAAAAGCTTTCCGTACAGAATGTGCAATCAGTTTCGCAGTTTGCTTGAGCAAATGACAGATTCATAAAACTTAAGAAAAAGTTTTCTTAAGTTCAATATGGTTTGACACAAATGATTTACATGAGTTCGCTCAATTGCTTAAGCCACGTTATTCATATACTCGTTGGGCCTTAAGTCATTACTATATATTTTGTTGGTTCCTTTCCTTTGTGAATTTTTTTGTTATTTTATTTAAGCGATTTTAGGGAAGTAACATTTTTCAACCGTTTTGGACAAGAAAATATTACTAAAAATACGTGTTTTCTGCATGTTTTTCATCAATAATGCGATGTGGCGAAAAATCCCTACATATTGGAGATTATAAAAAATCTGTCCGATTTTCCCTACTCTTCTTTTTTAGTATCAAAAATACCTACATGTAGGATTTTCCCCTACTTCTGGCAGCACTGATTGTGATGCAAGCTTTTACATTTCTAAAACTGATTTTGCCATCCCTGCCTCCCTTGTTTGGAAGCTGTAGAAAAAATCTGTATTCTGTGTTTGATTCAAACCTTCGCTTCTAATTGTTTTTATTTAGTTATGTTTTATTTAAAATGGGTAAGATATATAAAAAGGAAAAATATAACACAGAATTGTCAAAATCTTTTTTAAAGATAAAACTTTCCGTGCTATACAACATAACATACATATTTGTCTTGTTACAATTTCAATAAAACAAATTCTTAAATATAGTTCAGGGTTACAAAACTTTCAAAGTTCTTTTAATAACATTCCTTCAAAAGGTGTCAGTGTCACTGACATTTCAATTAAATTCATATACAAATACTAAACAAAAATACCCAAGAAATTTGAGAAAACAAAAACAACAATCTATTTTCAATTATACAAATATTTATTATGTATAAATATAGAAATCAATAGAATTTATATTTGCCTATTAAATCATAAACTACTCGTAAATAGTTTGTTCCCGCCAATTTATTGCCATTTAATTGACCAAAAATTACTAAAATAAATTTGAAACAAATTTCAAACCAATAAAATGCATCATTAACGTCATTTTTATTAAAGATCAACAGAATTAAGGCAAAAACAATTAAAGAGAAATGAAAAGAAAAAAAATAGAAAAATAAATAATTATGAAATTTTTTTCATAAAGACTAACTTTTTTTTCCATTGACTTTATTTCAATTTAAATATATTTGATCTTTGTTGTGGCTGTTTATTTAAATAACAACAAAAAAAAAAAAAAACAAAATTTAGTTTTTACATTTCAGCGAAATTTGTAAAAACAAAAAAGAACAAAAGTTTTACTAAAAACCCGGTTGGAAAAAATTAATTTAAAGCAGAAAGTAAAAAAAGACGTTTAAAGAAGTTTAACTTGTTTAAAGTTATTTTTTTTTTTTTTTAATTCTTTATGCTAATCCCCGCGAAGCTTGACGCTTGTCTGCAGGAAAGATACCAGAGTCTCTGGCGGGAATCGAACCCGCAACCCCGGGGTTGATAGACTAGCTCACTACTAGCTAGCCTACCGGGGCACTAAAATTTACTGAAGGGACGGACCATTTGCTTTCTTAAATTATAACCAAAATGCGTTTTTGAAAAATTAAAATCCACATGCCAATTTCTTATTTCCTTCGAAATTGTCTTCAAAAGTTTGAAGCAGTTTTGCTCTACGGACACCTTGAGAAACTTAATTTGGTGGCAGAACAATTAACGTTGTTATGTTATTTTAAAATTATGTTTTGTGAAATATCCGTCAAATGTTTATATTCCTGTTGGCACTCCCCGAAGGTATGCAGGGAAATATCCTAAGAATATTCTACCTTTTAGTGTAACGTCCTCCGGGGAAATCACGCATGTGCAGTCAATACCTGTAATTCGGCAGAGTTAAAAATTCATAGATCCCTTGAGATCACGGCTGACTAGATATTCTCTCTGGTACTGCAGGAGTCAGTAGCCTCTGGAAGTAAGAATCCAGCCTCATTATTGGTGAGGTCGCGTTAGGGATCAAGTCGTTGTTTAATAAAAAAAATGACGAAAAACGGGACACTAGAATGTATTACGACCGATCAGCTGAGCGAATGCATTCAACTTTTTTAAGTGTACTCTGATTTCGGCAGATGTCGTGAATTAAAACTGTTTGTAGTTTATCTCAAAATTTCCAATTGGCCCTAACTCACATGATTCCAACTTTAAAGGAGAAGGTAAAATCATAATAGAAACTGTATGTATCAAAATGCGCAATTGCTTGTAAAACCGTTATTTTTGATGCTATTGTTTAGGCGTAGTTAATTAAAATGAATATAACTGTTTCATTGATTAATTAGTTAAATATAAAATAGTGCTGCATCATTTGGCTATATTTTGCTGCTAATAAGTGTGGCATCCTGACTGCTGTAATTAGTATAGATAACAGTGTTGAAAATTTCAATACTTTGGTACTTTTTTCAGTACTTTTTCATATAAAAAATACCGCAGTACCCCCACGTTGTTTTCAGTACTTTTTTATCCAATGAGCGTTTTAACTCATAACTTTTTAAATGTGATAATTTCGATAGGAGGTTTTGGTCATCATGTGTTTGTTGCACAATTTATGTTGTTGTATTTTAAAAACAATTAATGACGTTAACATTGAAATGCAAAGCGTGGAAGCCAGGATTCATATTTTGCTTTACAGAATGCGATATTTGTTCTTACAAGTGGCAAGCAAATTTTTAAGAAGGGGTGCATTCAGGCGCGGATTCAGGGGGGGTGAAATAAGGAAATTTCCCCCCCGTAAATTATAAAAATATGTTATTAAACATTTTTTCATTTTTCGAATTTATTCTATGAGTTAAATTTCAGGTCTGTATTTTACAAAGCTTTTTTGTAATAGTTCTATTCTTTTAATTTTTCAGAAATGACTTTATACACTATCAGACTATTATATTGTATTTTCTTTTTACATTTTACCTTAGCCTTCCTTTGGAAAGCAATGAAGTATATTGAATGTACAGAAAAACTTTTTTTTCGAAAAATGAAAAAATGTTTAATAAAATATAAAGTAACCTTCACAAGGAAATAATTCCCAGTTTCTAATTATAAAAATATGTTTTGTTTATTTCGATAATACAAGAATACCCATTAATATTATCTTTTTTTAATGTACACAATTTTTGGAAATCCCAGCAAGGTTTTTTTTGTTTTTTTTATTGAATCTAACGAAATTTTCAATAAGTATTTTTTTGTTTTTTTATTGAATCTCTAACCAAATTTTCAATAAGTATCCAAATCTTCATCCTAATAGTTATTTATTAGATATTTTCAATCAAACATCTAGTTTAATGTATTCAAATACTTATTATTCTACATTCAATCCCAGCAGGTGCCATCTATGTATAACCAAAGAGTAAACGTTTAACTTGATAATGCGTGCGGTTGAATTATTAAAAAGCCTTAGTATTTTTAATATTTATGTACATACATACTTATATATGAGTTATATGAAAAAAATTCCTATTTGATAATTTTTGACGAACGCAAGGATTTGTCGGGGAAAAGCCAGATTTCCTTATCTTTAAAATATTTCAACATACAACAAAAAGTTGTTAGGGAAGAATTGTTTTGGCTTTGTTGTAAAAGCATTTGAAGAGCCTTCACAGGATATTGATTATGACGCTGATGTGTCAATTGATGCGATGGCACTATCATCAACAGTTCCTAAAACTTTGACAAATTTTAGTCTTGACCTAAAAAACTGTATAGGAGTTGAAACTGATGGGTGTCGTTTGATGTCAGCAGAAAATGGAGCTGTTAAAAAATTCTGGAAACCGCGACAAATGCGAAACAAACGCCTTGCTATTTCCCGTACATCAGGCAAAACACGTTTTTAGTAAAGTATTTGGGAGCCAAACTCTCTACATTATGCGAGACAAGATGGGTGGAACGTCACGACTCAGCTTTACACTTTGCAACAAATGTACATCATATAGTAGAAGCTTTGGAAAACATATCTGAGTGGAAAGGTAGAGATACTTCATCAAGAGCCTTATATTAAGGAACTCACTTAGAACTTTTGAATTTATTTGCGGAATAAACATATTAAGTGTGATACTTATTGTAACACAGCCGCTTAGTATCATTGTACAAAAGCACGATATAGATCTTCAAAAAGGATCAAGCCTTATCAAAACTTTAATCATGTGCCTTGAAGAAAAAAGAAATAAAGCCGAAGAACAATTTAAAGTGATTTTTAAAAAAGTTAAAGTTATTTGCGTTCAAATCGAGGTTCCAACCTAAAAAACAAAATTTGAACGAAATAATTACATCCAAAATCCAAGATTTCTACCGAGTTGTAGGTTTCATTCTCTTATTGAATTTATTTTAGAAGATCTCAAAACACCTTTCCCATAGATATCTTTAATGTATTGAACATACCAAAACTTCTACTCAAAGTGTAATCAAGTCATATACAGATATAAAACTTTTAAAACCACAACTCGAGATAAACACCTACTAACATCTAAACTTGAGCCTGAACTGTAGCATTGGCAACAAACATGGAAATTATCTGAAAATCTATCAGATAACGTTGTAGATGCTTTAATAAACTGTGATGAAGATATCTACCCAAATCTAAGAAAAATATTTCAAATTTTCGTTTCATTTCCTACCCTTCGTCGAATAAAAACATGGCTCAGATCAACAATGACAAACTGAACATAGACTGTACTATCTAAATTTGCCTCACAAGGAAATCATAAATTGCTTATTTAAAAAGATTAGTTTATTTTAATTTATATTGAATATTTTATTTAACCTTATTGTTGAGTTTTTTTTAATATAATATACACAAATTGCTTTTAATAAACTTTTAAAAACAAATTTTTTTTGTATCATAAAAAATTTCCCCCCCCCCCCCTAAGGCTCAAGCTGGCTCCGCGCCTGGGTGCATTTGATAATTTAAATTTAAATGAAAACCATATCTATAGAAATATGCAATCAATGATAAGGAAATGGTTTATAAAGTAAAAGAAACTGCGAAATCATTTTATTGGACAATTTGCGAATCATTAAGAACTAAATTTTGTTTTGAAAATAAAACCTTAGAAGAGGTAATCAGCTTTACTCCAGCAAATATTGTTTCTGGAAAAACCAATAGCATAATACTGTTGTTATTAATGTTATTTACAAACGATAGAGAAAACTATAATAATATCAAGTCTCAATTTCGTGTTCTAGCGTGTCTTTCAGAAATAAAGCATTTCGGAACTGAATATATTTAAAGTTCTTGGAAAAATATAGCCAATATTAAGAATGAAACTAATGTTTGATAACATTTCACATATTGCTTTTGGTTTTTTAGCGATACCACATTGCTGAGCATCAATTGAAGCACATTTTAAAATGGAAAATTACGTAAAAAGCTAAGAAAGAAATCGTTTACACGTAGAAACTGTTTCAAGTTTGATAAAAACCAAAGGTGTATTAAAATCAACTGGTAGTTGCTGTTGTAGTTATAATATTTCTGATGATATTTCAAAAGATTTTGTTATTCGTGCTTAATTCCCAGTTTTTATTGTTGATAAAAACACTTGAAATTTATTGTTGATGGGATAAGATATTCCTATGCATTTCACTGGTTGCTTAGGCCAGATCATCAGGAAACTTCATCCATAAAGATTTTAGAAAAACTAAAGATATTAAACCAAATAAAACTGTTAAACGTATAAGACTTAAGGCAACAGTTTTACTTGTAACAATATCAAAGCTTTTACAAAACACATCAACAATAAAAAAGTGGGTTTATCTCATCTTACATTCCCCCCTACAATCAGTTGAAATTCTCTCAACATTAATTGTAGTTGTAAGTAGGTTAAGAAAAACAAAATAAAAAACAAACAACAACTTACAAAAGATGTCGTCAATTAAGTGTTTTTTTAGGCCGTGCACTTGCCTGTTTATTATCAAAAAGTTATTTCAATTTTTGGGAATACAAAATTTTAATTTCAAAAGATTTTGTTATTCGTGCTTAATTCCCAGTTTTTATTGTTGATAAAAACACTTGAAATTTATTGTTGATGGGATAAGCTATTCCTATGCATTTCACTGGTTGCTTAGGCCAGATCATCAGGAAACTTCATCCATAAAGATTTTAGAAAAACTAAAGATATTAAACCAAATAAAACTATTAAACGTATAAGACTTATAGCAACAGTTTTACTTGTAACAATATCAAAGCTTTAACAAAACACATCAACAATAAAAAAGTGGGTTTATCTCATCTTACATTCCTGATGATCTATTAAAGTAAATTTGCTTTATCGTATAACACTGAATTAAAAGCTTTATTTTTAAACATTAATGTTTTAAACTCTTTTTAGAACTTAGTTCTAAGTGTGAAAAATATGTAAAAGTCTGAATAATGTAACTTTGCAAAAGTTAAAATATAAATACCAGTATAAATTAATGTTGACTAAAATAAAGTTACTTATTCATAAATATATATATATATATGAATATCATACATAAATATATAAACTATTTCAAATATAATAAAAATTATAATTTTGCTATTGAAATTCAGCCAGATCGGTCCACAAATGGCTGAGATATGAGCAAAAAACCACGACTACCTCTAATTTTTTACAAGAATCCCTTGTGTTTGTTGTATTTTTATTACTTTTTGCAAACATCAAAAGTAATTACAACTCAACACAGTGAACATTAAACGGGCCATATTTCATTTTAATGATATTCAAACAACGTTCCTTCATGGCTTAGTTGTCTGGGGGATGTGTTAAGTTAGAAACTGTGAGTTCTCTGGTTCGAATCTTGTTTTTTAAAAAAGAAAATTTTTTTTTTTATATTTATTTTTTTATGTTCTAAACACGATTTAAAAAAAAATATTTACCAGTTTTCGCTTTTTAAATTTAATTTATAATGAAGTTTAAAGTATAATAAATATGTATGTATACATATCGTCGGTTGATTATTTAATTGTCATATGTCGTATGTAATTTGTATCCACATACGACAATTAAATAATCAACCGACGATATGTAAAAATTATTTAGTTTCTGTCTAGTTGCTCTGTATTCTGCTCCCACAATGGTGAAGGGTATATAAGATTCGGCACAGCCGAATATAGCACTCCATTTTGTTTTTTGAACAAATCGAAATAAGAAAAGAATTGCAATATACTGTGAAATGTGTTGCCAACATTATAATAATATCGTGCAATATATAAATAATATGGCGAATAAAATATACAATACTATTGTACATAGATGGGGCGCTTGACGCTTATGTATAACAGAAATATTATTTACATGTGTACCTCAAATATAAATACTGTTTGCTTTTAACTACTTAGATAACTGAATTCCAATAAAGTATTTTTTTCCTGTTATTTTCATTAATTTGTTTTATTTGTTTTTTTTTTTTTTAACAAAAAGTACCATTTAGTGGGAAAAATACTCTTTTAGTTGCAGTTCAGTACCATTTCAAAATTTAAATTTTTCAACACTGATAGATACAAAAAGAAGTTCTTTTTTTGTTGTTAGATACAACGAGGTAATCAATTGGTTTCAGCAGCAGGAGCTAGTCATATTTTGTTAATAAAGTGGAGATATTAAATTAAATTAACCTGAGTTATTTCTAGTCCGTAAAATAACGGGCTCAGCATTAACTTTTTGTGACGAGGTATTTTTGTGCGAAAAGTATTAGATAATAAGCTGACAAGTGCACGGCTAAAAAACTTAACTTGCAACATGCTTTATTTTTTCCGAAAACAATAAAGAAAATTGATTTTGTTTTCATTTTGTTTTTCTTAACCTACTTACAACTACAATTAATGTTGGAAGAATTCCGATCAATTGTAGTGTGGAATGTAAGAAAAGATAAACTCACTGTTTGTTGTTGTTGTTTTTGTTTAAGCTTTGATATTACAAGTATAGCGCTTGCTTATAATTCTTATTCGCTTAACACTTTTATTTATTTAATATCTTTAGTTTTTCTAAAACCTTTGGGTGAGGTTTCCTGACAATCTGTCCTAAGCAACCCGTGAAATGCGCATAGGAATAGCTTATTCCTTCTACAATAAATTTCAGGGTTTTTTGCAAGAAAAAAAATGGGAATTAAGCACGACAAACTAATGGCCATTTTCTCAATTAATCGGCAAACTGTTTGTTAATTAATGTCAACACAAATTGATTAGACCTATAAACTGTCCGTTAGCGATTTTGGGTTTCTCAATTTACCGACAAAAAAACATTGTTTTCAGTTGGCAACACCTCTTAAAATACATGCAAAAGTTGGGAGCAGCTGATGGAATTTATCTGTATGGCAAATAAAAGGAAAATAATTAATTGGCAGATGAGTGCTGGTAAGCTTTGCGACAGAATAGAAGCAAATGAGACATTGAGAAAAAACAAATTTCTTTAATGTGCAAGTTTTCGTTGGGAAAAGCGAGAATCGAGTATTGAGAAAACGGCCATAAATCTTTTAAATTAAAAATTATTTTATTCCCACAAAATTACTTAAATAATCACTAAGAATCTGAAAATGACAAAATAGATTTACGGCCTTTCTAAATGAGACCAACGATTTGTTATATGCGTATTTCCATAGAAATGTCAACTTTTTGTCACGTAACGTCACCAAACATTTTTAATTGTTTCTCAAAGAATAATGAAAATATTATTTACTATTTTGCATTTTGGTGTAACGCGCAACTAGGTTTTCATTAAGTAAAAGAGAGGAAAAATTTGAACAACGTGGTTCTAAAATACAAGAATAATTACTAGGTGGCGTGACGGGACAAAAAGAGAGCTTTTCTGTGGAAGTGCCCATATGTTTAAAGAAAAGAAAATTTTTTGTTTGCACCGGAAAATGTTATCAAAAAAAATTGTTCGATTATTTGGAAAATAGCAGTTGTTGTTGTTTGATCTTGCAAATACCTTTTTTGTTGTGTTAAAAAATAGATCAAACATTTATAAATAAATAGGTATGTTGTTTTATTAATAATAAAAGGCTGTGTTGTGTTTAATTGTTTATTATTCTGTTATTTATTTTTCAAAAGAAATAAAAAAAACTTGTAAAATTAAACAGGAACAGGTTTATTTGAAGCCAAAAATTAAAGAAAATACATTTCTGAAAATCAAATGTCAGCTAAAATTGCAAATGTAGATGTATTTATTTTATATACAAAATAAATGTAAAAGGGTTTGAAAAGTGGGAGAAATAGATTTAAAAAAATCTAATGATTACATTTTGCTATCCAACTGGTAAATATACTGCAGATAAAACCGGATCGACTTTGTATCCGTTCTTTTAACTAGAATAATAAAAAAGTCCCTGTCCAGACTTGCAATTTTTGTTGCAGCAGTGAGTAATTGTTAGTGTTTTGTTTAAGCTTTAATATACAGGCAAACCTATATATAAAAAATACTTACTTTAACGAAAATCCGATATAACGAATGAGCAAATTGTTTCATTAGTTACCTTATATAACAAACGATCAACATTTGTTTGTCCCGGTTTAACGAATGGTTACATGCTGAATATGCTTTTTTTTACAAAGTAATACAACACGTAGATTAGTTTTAAGCATAATAAAAGAGTTTTGTTTGAAGCACAGAGCACAGTTTGAAGTGTTGTGGAAGCAAGATGTTAAATAGAAAAAGTGAAAAAATAAAAATTTTAAAAGAATGTAAAAAGGTAAGTCTTTCTCTAATATCGCAAAAGTATGGAATACCAGTCTTCGATTTGCACTTTAAAAAAGATGGTAAATAAAATTGTTTATACATTTCTTTAGTGATGAGAGTATTGCAAGAAAAAGCAGTTGAAAAAAGTTTTCAATCATTTATTACTGATTTTTTAGACAAATAATTTTTCCCAATATGTAAACACGTACTTATACCGTGTTCAGATATTAGAGTTGTCAACCGATTAAGAATAATTCGATTAATCGATCAAACAAAAACAAACTCTTGTTTGAATAATTTTAAAATGGCGATTTTCGAATAACGAATAAATCGATTAAATTATGTCGATTAATCGAACAATTGTTTTTTTATTAAAAAATAAATTAATAAAAGACTAATAAGAAATAAAAGCTAAGAATTTGATTTATTCTCATACGTTTTTAGCGATTTTATACAAAATGTAGAAAAAGTAAAAAATATTGTTGCTATAGCCCTTATTGTAATTAATCTTGATGTTTTGTAGGCAAAAACCGTGTTAAGTATTCATTGTATTTCAAAAATGTATCTTATGTTCGTATTAAACAAATCTTTGATAAACAATTATATTAGCAGTTTTCTTTTTAAATCAAATGTTAAACAATTTTCATGAAATGTTGATTAAGTTAATTAGATCCGTTCACATTACATTTGAGATGACTTAGATGACAGATGATAAAGAAAAAAAATGCAACAAACAAATTTAAATTTCTTTAAATTATTAAAAATGGATAAAAATACTTTAATAAAGTGATCAGAACTTCATTTTAAACATATTAATTATGGAATTGTGAAAATTTACGAATTATTTAAAGTCAAATAAAAACATTAAGAAGAAATCATGGTAGTTTGAGGTATGTTCAGAGGATTTGATGTGGTTAATGAAGTGATTAAGTTGTAATCATGTCAATTTGCAGTGATTAACAAATAACTTCAATATGTATATGGTTAATCATCTCGATTTTGATGTGATTAGAGCTTAATCACGCTCGAGTTGCTCAAACGCGCTTAAAGTGTGAACATAGCATAAGTGTCACAATATTACAATAGAAAACGATGTAGGAGAAGATAATCAAACGACATCAAAATATGCCGAACTTCTTCCAATGGAAAAATACATACAGAGAGACAGCGGTTGTTTTATAGAAGAAGTTGTACGCAGAAGTTTGGCTGAAGATGGAAGGTCTGCAAACGGCTTTCGAAAATCCAAAGTTGTATCGGATTATTAAAGAACTAAGGATTTTACGATTCCTTTAAGTAAAACAACGATATGGAGCTTAGATGAAAAGTTGTACGCATCAAAAAAAGAAGTCATAGTGGATTTGAGAAAAAATAAAAAAGAAAATGGAAGATTTTCCGTAGTTGTAAATTAACGGACGGATGTATCTTATTTAAAATATGAATTTTTTTTTTATTCGTTATTCTCATCGATTAATCGAATAATTTTACAGATTTAATCGTTAGATCGAACGAACAAAAACAATTATTTGAATTATTCGAACAAAGCTGAAAGGCGAATAATTGACAACTCTATCAGATATGCACCTTAATTGATTTTTACGCAATAAATGCCATTATTGAGCTCAATTATACATACAAAATTGCAATTCAGTTATTGCTCAATTAATACGAAATTGTTATAAATATTGAGTAAAATTAATATGCGACACTGTTACAAGTGTGTTTATTAAGCAAAACACAACTTACTAAACAGTGTTTTGACATTTGGCAATTGAAATTACAACAAAAAAAAAGGCCCATCCATTTGGTCTGCGCCAAAACTAGATGTTTATTCCTTAAAGATGTCAAAAGTTGTTTACATTTTCTTATACATGTACATTTTTGTTTACGTTGAATGTTGTATGTAGTAGTAATATAAACTCCCAGCGGTAACTAGAATGAGTAAAGAGGCCTAATAGAAGGCCTTATTTAGCAGTCACAAGCAGTCAGAAGCCCTTCTCGCTGCATTCCATACTTATTTATTTTTTACACAGGTTGTCATTGGGCGCAAGGCCTTCCACACTTCCTTTAAAAACAACTTCGACCCCTTCCCAAAGAAGGGAGTAAGGAAGGTCACTAAAAATAAAAAGTAAATAACACCGAATGTGTACTGAATATTTCAGAAGGTCTTTTAAAAAGAAGTTTATACCTTCTAGAAGGCATACTTCTGAAGGCAGGATATCATGCGAAGCGAATCTTTTAGAAAGGAGTATAGAGGCCCTCAAAAAGGCCTGCCACTTGCGGTCCTTTCAATATTTACCGCTGGGTTGAGTTAGCTAAATTGTGTATATGTGAACAGAAAGATAATTATGTCAATTAACCGAATATTGACTCAATAAAAAAGGTATATCTGAACAAGGTATTACGTATGCAAGTTCAATAAACATGAATATAATAAAAGCTCGATTTAATGATAAATGAAGTTAATTTTGTATTTAAAAAAAAGTTCGGTATTACGAATCTATCAGTTTAACGAAAGGGGCTGACATTATATCATTCGTTATACCGGGCTTTGCCTGTAGTTACAAGTAAGACTTTGAGTGTTTATAATTCTTATTCGCTTAGAGTTTTTATTTGTTTAATATTATTAGCTTTTCTAAAAACTTTATAAAAATGTTTCCTGATGATCTTACCTAAGCAACCAGTGAAATGCGCATAGAAGCTAGCTTTTCCTTAACAATAAATTTCAGTGTATTTATTAGAGTTGTCAATTATTCGCCTTTCAGCTTTGTTCGAATAATTCAAATAATTGTTTTTGTTCGTTCGATCTAACGATTAAATCTGAAAAATTATTCGATTAATCGATGAGAATAAAGAATAAAAATAATTACATATTTTAAATAAGATACATCCGTCCGTTAATTTACAACTATGGAAAATCTTCCATTTTCTTCTTTATTTTTTCTCAAATCCACTATGACTTATTTTTTTGATGCGTACAACTTTTCATCTAAGCTCCATATCGTTGTATTACTTAAAGGAATCGTAAAATCTTTAATTCTTAAATAATCCGATACAACTTTGGATTTTCGAAAGGCGTTTGCAGACCTTCCATCTTCAGCCAAACTTCTGCGTACAACTTCTTCTATAAAACAACCGCTGTCTCTCTGTATGTATTTTTCCATTGGAAGAAGTTCGGCATATTTTGATGTCGTTGGATTATCTTCTACTACATCGTTTTCAATTATGCTATGTTCACACTTTAAACTCGAGCGTGATTAAGTTCTAATCACATCAAAATCGAGATGATTAACCATATATTGAAGTTATTTGTTAATCACTTCAAATTGACATGATAACAACTTAATCACTTCATAAACCACATCGAATCCTCTGAACATACCTCAAACTGAGTACAATATAGAATCGGTCACCGTGTAAGTACCCCTCGCGTGTACTACCGACCATGATTTCTTTTTAATGTTTTTATTTGACTTTAAATAAGTCGTAAATTTCCACAATTCCATAATTAGTATGTTTAAAATGATGTTCTGATCACTTTATTAAAGTATTTTTATCCATTTTTAATAATTTAAAGAAATTTAAATTTGTTTGTTGCATTTTTTTCTTTATCATCTGTCATCTAAATCATCCCAAATGTAATGTGAACGGCTCTGATTAATTTAATCAACATTTCATGAAAATTGTTTAACGTTTGATGTAAAAAGAAAACAGATGTTACAAATGTTTATCAAAGATTTGTTTAATACGAACATAAGATACATTTTTAAAATACAATGAATACTTAACACGGGTTTTGCCTACTAAACATTGAGATTAATTACAATGAGGGCTATAGCAACAATATTTTTTACTTTTTCTACATTTTGTATAAAATCGCTAAAAACGTATGAGAATAAATCAAATTCTAAGCTTTTATTTCTTATTAGTCTTTTATTAACTTTTTAATAAAAAAAAATTGTTCGATTAATCGACATAATTTAATCGATTTATTCGTTATTCGAAAATCGCCATTTTAAAATTATTCGAACAAGAGTTTGTTTTTGTTTGATCGATTAATCGAATTATTCTTAATCGGTTGACAACTCTAGTATTTATCAAATATGAAGAATTGGGAATTTAGCACGCCATACAGAAATCTTATTAAAAATAAATTTTGTATTCCCAAAAAATAACTTTGAATTCTTGAGTTCATGGGCGAGAGCGATGAGAAGATTGGGAATGGGTACAGAGTCAAATTTTTGTTTTGTTTTATAATTCTAACTTTTCAATTTGAAGTTGGTTTTATTTGTGTATTTGTATTTATATATAGAATATAAAAAGGAGTAAAGGAAAGACGTCATAAAAATACAAAAACTGCTATACAAGAGTTTCATATCCTTTATCATCTTATAGGCCGTTGACATTTCAACGAAGTAGATTTGATTAGAAATCTTCCTCAGAATCAAGTGCGTTTACATTACACTTTTTTGACATTAGCGAGATTTTGTTTACATATAAAAAAACAGGTGACTGAAAGTTTTTTTTTTGTGTAACACATACACACACGTATAAAGAAATATGCATTTAAAAACTGCGCTAGCTTTTATTAATAATCAACTTTATTTATTTTATCAATATAATTTGTCTTTTCCATTTTTTTTTTTTTTTTTTACTATTTTCTCAAAATGTTTGAATTCTTTTAACAGTTTTAACAAGCCGTTTGTTTTTGTTGGGAACATATTAAAATGTAATTTTTCTAGTGCAAGGAAGTATTTTTTAGTGCTATTATGGAAAAAAACCATAGTTGAGTAGATTTTGAGTAGATTTCTATCCACGAAGAAGATTTTGTTTTTGTGTGGGAAACCTAGTAAAAAAAACAACTAGATTTTGTTCGAAATCTCGAGATTTCGGTGTAAAGTAAAGTCGACCGTACACGAAATGTTTTTGTCATCTGACATGTCGAATTTCCCTGCAAATAACAGGACCAGTCCAAACACGCGTGTAAAGAGTAGTCCACAAGGGACCAGGACTAGTCCAAAAGTAACCCAAACGTATGGAAAAAACCTGGTCTTATTTAACCTTACGATGTCCTAGGGGAGGACCATATAACCCAACTTTGGACCACTAAGGAGAAGTTTTAAAACTACACCATGGTATACTCAAGAGGATTAGTTTTGAAGTCGTTTAAAAACGAAAGCATGTTGTTTAAAAACGAAGACATGTCGTCTCAAAATGGACCAGGTGGTCCAATTTTATTTGCAGGCTTCCCACTGCAAAATACATACATGTCTTTTGTTGCCTTTTTAACATTGCTTCTGTAAAAGTCAAATGCAAAGTCATCTGACAAAATTTCAATTAGAGCGTGATCTATTTTCTTCTGACAAACCATCTGACATCAGAAATCTATGCCGAGAAGAAACCGGCAGCGGCGTCCACTATTGACGGAATCATTAGCCGGCTGAAGTTAATATTTTACAATAGCCAGATATGTAATATTGAATAGAATTTATGTAAATATATATATAAAAACTATTTCACTATAATATCCTAAATTGGTATTTTTGAATTAAAAGATTAATTAATTATTAATTATTTTAGGGCGTAAATAAAAATTTTCGTGGCGGCATTTTTATTTTGGTTTTCGCAACAACTATGCGAAAAAAATCAAAGACAATGTCAGAAGCAAATAACATGTACGTTTGTGACCGAATATTATAAACCTTCTGTAAAACAGCCATTTTGACAGACATGCACAATTACATGTGACATGCACAATTACATGTGACTTGAAAAGTTGAGAAGTCAGATGTAAAAAACATGTCGTCTACATGCACCTTAAATGGGATGTTACCCAAAAAATAAAGGCAATAGATTTAAAGTTATTTTTACAAAATTTCTCTTAAAACCCATTCTGACAATTAATTTTATTTTATTAAATTTTCTTTTATTTTGTATTTTCAAAAAAATTCACCTTTAAATTAATTTAAAACGTCTAGATCGATGATCTGGAATCTATTTATTTAATTTAATTTAAGTCTGTTTATATTTAGTTGTCTACGTCAAATTTGAATTTGTTTTGCAAATTTTTTCTATTATTTTTACAAATTTCCATTTCAATTTCCACTGAAACTAATCCACCATAAATAAATATTTATAATTCGCATGCGAAATTTTTAAATACCTTAAAATTTTATTCACATTGATTATTGTATAATTTGAATTTAAAATGCCACATTTACCATAAACATTCTATTTAAGTTTTTGCTTAAAATCTGTCGAATATTTTTAGTTTTGCTGTTTGCAAAGTTTTCGTAAACAGTCGGTAACAAAAGTAAGTAACTTGATATTATTTTGTTTACTGGCATTTTGAAAGTTTAAATCGGGAGGTTATTTTAAAGAAAGGGAAGGAAGAAAACGGCATCGAGACAATTTAAGTATATGATGTGTTCTAAAGATTTACTTATGTAAAATCCACATTTTTATGGAATATTTTAACCATCTAAACTCTTTTAACCGCATGGGCTGTTTTTTGTACCTTCCATAAAAAAAAGTCAAAAATACCTTGATAGGGACCATAAGTCCTTAAATACACCAAAGTTCAAAATTTAGTTTAGGTTAGGTTAAAACCCAGAGGATGGTGTATCAGCAATACCCTACGCTAAATTGGCATAATGTACGCTCTAAAGGGAAATTTTCTCCTGTAATAAACCTGTACCCAGATTAAATGCTAGATTAAGAATAAAGTTGTCTCTGTATGCTTTTTGAAGTATTTCCATTTCCCTAAAGAATTTTAGATTGATATATTGCCACTTTTAAAATTTTTCTTCCTAATGTAAACAAATGCAGGACATTTGCATCAGTGGTGTTCCAATGTATCGCGCTCTTCGCCACATGCTCTGCATATTGTATCGTTAGAAAGCCATATGCGAGCTAAATGAGTTCGTAGTTCCGTGTGACCCGTTAATATATTAACTAGTCTCCCATAGGACTTTTGTTTCCAGCTGACTTAAATGTCCAGTAGAGTGGTTCGAAAAAAAATTTTTTTGTCAGTCCCCCCCTAGGATTAAAGATAATGTAAAAACAATTCCAAAACTTATTTTTTTATTTTTTTGCCACGCCTAGAAATACCGCCCTTTTAGTTTTTTGTTCGCTGTGTCGCCATTGTTAGTCCGATCATAACATTTTGTATATCGGTTTTCATGGCTCTGTAAGGGCTACATTTTTGTCTTTAACCCTTTCATGGTGATAGGGTTTTCCGCCCATTTTTCTTTATTTCATAAAAAAAACAGGGCCATATATATATTGATTCCTATGGTTCCAAGTTGGAACAAAGGGCCGTAAATTCCCTGCAAATCTGGGCCAATCTTGATGGCTCCAGAAGCGTTCTTACCCCCACGTCTCCATGCGCTTTCGATTAGAACATGACATGATCATAACGCCGGCAGAGCAACGGTATTAATTTGTTCATGTTCTGATTGACCCCAATTTTTGTTATTGTGCGTTTAATTGTATACATCATGGCGCACATGGATGCTAAGACGAATGTTTAGGCAACGATGGCAGCACATGAACAAAACATGAACAGTCTACACGAGTAGAATTCATGTGCGACATGCTGTTCTTACCAAGTTGATGGATGGTGGAGACGGGTAGTTATATTCCATGTTACGAATCGTGTCCTTGATTTAAAGCTAAACAGTTGGGGATAATTTTGGATTTCATTCGTTGTGGTTTCTGCAATCATGAGAGTTTAAGATGAACCGGTGATTAGCCGTTCGCATCCGATTCTGGTATCGGGATTGCCGGTTGGACCATCCAGACATGCTTTATATTCTCCCATCTGGTTGTTGGTATTGGCGATTAAATGGCGCCAAATACTCGCCACGTCGCTCCAAGGATCATTGGCAACTCGGGTATTTACAGGTGATTCAAAACGAGACCTCCCAAGACTCTCCCCTTGAAACCGCTGAATTGTCCGCGACTGCTACAGGGCCATGATGGCGAAGTTCTTTTGGGATCAGCTCAAACTTGGGCGATATGTGGTTTTAACAGTTATGGTCACGACTAGCGAGCGATGTAATTATTAAAGACTTTATTTGGGGTTACATCATATACTGTGGTTCTACGGTAGCAAGCCAACAATGTTTTAAGAGCTGCAGACCAACATCGTGTCCGAAATTCTCGGTATTTCGGCCGATTTGTGCACTCGAGTGAGGTGCAGCGAATTCACTTGTGCCAGCTCTTTCGTGGCGATGACTATAATGCGTTTAATAATGACATCGGTTGTACTTTTGTTTTAAATAAACTTTTTATTCATCTTTTCTTTTATCATGATATGGTGCCGTGACAATAATACGTTAAGACAATTTTTGTTGAAACATGTGTTTTAAGACGCGACGATATGTTTTTATTTTGTGCATACGAAGATTAAAATGCTTCTCTTCTTAAAAACCCCAACTTTTTGAACAGATCATGTTTTCGGAATTTTGGAATAGGTGGACATGAATCCCCAAGACTTAATTTTCTATTCTGATAAATAAAATGGGAATAAAACTACTGGATCATTTTGCTAAAAATACGATATTTAAAAAAACTAAAATTAAAAAAAAAATTTTCTATATAAAAATTTCTCTTGTTCTGAACTAAAACATTCTTTTTTATAAGATGAATTTTTCAAAAGCAAAACATTCCATGTTTTTATTTGCAGTACATATTTATTTTTACACCTTCGTATGAGTTGAAAAAATAGAAATTTAGAAAACACTAAAATTACGTCTGCTGAATTTTTTTTCCTGTTTTTGTTTCATTTAAATTATGAATTTTATTAGCCAAATTATAAAAGTTTTTGGCAAAATTCATAACGTTAACATGTGGCACGTTTAAACATAAATGTATGAAGATTATTCTGTTTACAAATATGATTTGTGGCAAGTTGTGTCTGTTAGAAATATTTAGTAGTAGTCAGACACAACTCGTCACAAATTTTGGCAAATGGTTAAGAAACGTATTTAATTTATTGCAAAAACATTGCAAACACCAGACTATAATCATTAAAACACTTAAAAGATTCTTAAAAAATCATTATTTTGAAAATTTTAATATAGTTTTAATAGATTTTTTAATGATCAAAATACACAGAGAGAAAATGTACTTTCAAATTAAAAATTATTTGAAATCAAAAGTTTTCTCGAACGACAAACGTTTGATAATGATTTGAAAATCATTCGAAAATCATAGCATTCTCCACAAAAAGGGGAAATTATTTTCAAATTGAAAAATGTCTTTATTTGCAACTTGTTTTTAAACGTAATTCTCAAATGTGGATTTTAACATCATGTAGAATTCATTCATTATCTTTTTAAATAAACTGTGAGATAAACATTCGGCAACATAGCTAAAAGATGAAATAATGTTCTTTCCGTCCTCTAATTCTTGCAAAGACGAAATAATTGGCTCCCTTTTATTTTGAGGATCGCGGTGCTAGATCATACAACAAAATTGTAATTCCTTCACTTTCCCGTTCTATTTTTTTTTTAATTCGTATTCTTAATTATTGTAACTCACAAATAATTTTTATTTTTCACAAGAAATAAGTCGTTTACTTATAAACACATTTAACCACGAAGTAAAAATTTAACTTTAATCGCCATTTTTAAGGTTTACATTTATTTTTCGCCTAAGTATTGCCAAGTTAAGTTTTAATTTGAATTTGACATATGATACCAATTTGGTATCAAATTGATAAAACATTTGATGTCAAATGTTTATTTATAAATCATTATTAATTTGAATTTAAATGTTAAAATCAAACAATTAAAAAACGTTTGAGAATTGTGTATGATGTCAAATGATAAAGTCACTTCATATCAAAGGTTTGACCTCGTGTTTGTTGCGTACTTAAAAAACCTAAAACTTATGGCGTTTTCTTTTCTGAGTAAAATTCTGCATTTATCCTGTCTTCGTTTTTTCATTTTTTTTATGTTCTTTTCTGAAAAACATGTGTTATTTTAAAAGTGTAAAGCGTTCTTTTCTGATGATGTTCCCTTTAAATTTAAAAAAAATGCTACATGTTCAACACTCATTTCAATTAAAGGGGCATGAGTGCAGCACTAGATCAAGGCGAAGTCAGTACAAGGTGGTGGCAAGTTTCGAGCCGTAAACACTAACAATGCAATACAAAAAACATCTGTTGTTTCTGTTGGCTTGGGATTGTTGTAGTCTTGCCTCCACCTGTTATTGAATTTACCTTGCGCTTATTGTACTTTATTGTTTAATAACGAAATTTGTGTTCTTTTGTAAACGTAAAATATGAAACACTTCTTAAAAAATTAGAGGAGCATTAAAAACAGCAACAGCCAAGTCACATGTAACACTTATGCAACATTTTTTTTTAGAAAAGAAACCGCCATTAATGTGTGTGTGCTTATTCCCTGCAAATAAAATTGGACCACCTGACCCATTTTGATAAAATGGACAACTCCGATCTAATGCAAGCATGGACCATGTCATTGTTAAAAAGTGTTTGTAGTGAGACGACATATCTTCATTTTTTAACGACATGCTTTCGTTTTTAAACGACTTCAAAACTAATCCTCTTGAGTATACCATGGATTAGTTTTAAAACTAATCCTTAGTAGTACGTTTGGACTGGTACTATTATTTGCAGGGTTGTACACCAAGTCTTTAGTCTTGACTAAAATCTTATAAAATCTTTACTATAAGCTCAAGTCGTAATTCTCGATTTAAATTGATTTTTATTTCCTAGAGAATTTTTTTTTTATTTAAAATGAAGCCAAAGTCAGTTAATTTTCAGTCTTTATTTTTTTATTAAACAGTTTGTAAACAGTCAGTAAATATAGCCTGGAATTTTTTATATTCTCGATTGTAGTTTTGTTTATATTTTTGACTATAATCTAGTGTAAAGTCTTTAGTTTAATACTCGACTATAATCTGGTCTAAAGTCCTGACTTCGTTCTAATCTATAGAATTGGTAATAATCTAGTCTTAAGTCTCGATTTATACTATGTTCACACTTGGGTTCTTAAACGCGTTTAAGCAGCTCGAACGTGATTAAGCTCTAATCACTTCAAAATCGAGATGATTACCCATACATTTGTATGGGTAATCATTTGTTAATCACTTCAAATCGACATGATTACAACTAAATCACTTCATAAACCACATAGAATCCACTGAACATACCCTAATAATGTAGAATCGCTCATGATCGTGTACAACCGGCCAAGATGTCTGTTTAATGTTTTTATTTTTTTTCCTTAAATAATTCATAAATTTTCACAATTTCATCATTAAATTGATTAAAATAATCTTCTGATAACTTTATAAAAGTGTTTTTATCCATTTTTAATACTTTAAAGAAATTTAAATTTGTTTGTTGTTTTTTTGTGTGTTTGTGTGTGTGTTTTTTCTTAATCATCTGTCATCTTAATCATCTCAAATGTAATGTGAACGGCTTTGATTAGCTAAATCAACATTTTGCTTAAACGCGTTTAAAAACCCAAATGTGAACATAGCATTAAATCGATTGTCTTCTGTCTGCTGTAGTCTTTCTTTCGCTTAAATACTGGCTGGACCCTCTCTCGCTAAACCTTTAGCATAGTTTATAATTATGACTAAATTTTTTTGTTTGTGCAAAACGAAAACAATTACCACACACACCACACTAAAAATTATTTCAAATGTCTTTGATATCGTAAACAAACGGTAACTAATATACAGAGTGCCATCTGTTGCCTTTTCTCAACACTTCGTTAACATAAGCTAAAGCTTTTAACAGTCAGTGTTCTGTTAGAAAGCTCTTCTCATCAGCAAAATTAAAATTTTTACAGTAGCTGTATTTGTTACTAAAAAAAACACATAAAGTTTAAACAATTTTAAAAAAATGTTTGATGGTGTATGTATGATCGTTATACTTGGGTATGAACTTTAAAAATTTTAACTTTATTGTTGCCCTTAACCACAAGTCATTTGTCATTCTGTTTGTAATTTCTACAATATTGATGTTATAGTTAGGTAATTTGTCAAATCGACCAATAGTGGGACACGACCCCTTCTGATTTTAATGAAACTTGGTGAGAAGGTTCCTTTTATCTTATAAGGAACATATGGAGGGTTCAAAGCTGAACCGAACCAAGTCATAAAATAAAAAGCATATATTTATTTCAAAACTGGTGTGAAATTCTTCGCAAAGCTTAACTCTGTAACGGACTAAAACAAAAAGTTTTTCGTTCCAAAGGTAACGGTAATAAACCCATGTCAATGGCTCCAGAAATTAATGGAAATTCACTTACTCAAACTCAAAATATTATCGAATTTTCATTTTTGACTTGGTTCGCTTCAGCTCTGAGCCCTCCATATATGAACGAAAAAAAATTAAATTTTTTTTTTTTTTTTGAAAGTTATGTCATATTCAAAATGTCATAATTTCGCCGAATTAGCCGAATGTGTTGAGTTTATTTCTTCAATATCTCGATAACTACTTAACATACGAAGATGATTTTTATGTCATTTTAAAGAGAATACTTGGGGTATAATATACATATGTGACAGTTTCAGTTAAAAAGCACCTATGGGCAAAAAATTAGTTTTGGAGAAAAACGATTTTGAAGTTAACAAGTTAATTTTCTTTCTTATCAAAGGTGTGTTTTAAAGCTTACTTATGACAAAACTAATGCAGTTAGATAACTGCGGTTTGCTGCATTTGAAAGAGCGGATTGTCTATTTTAAGATTCACCAAAACAGTAAAAATCAATTTTTTCATCCATAGGTCCCTTTTAACTGAAACTGTCACATTCCCTTAATTCTAAAAAGTTGTTAATATGAGCTGGCAAAATAATATGGTCAATATTTAAAACACTAAACAATTTTCCTTTTACTTTAAAAATATAAGCAAAAATATTTTTTGTGTTTATTTGATAAAATTTATAAATTTTATTAAAAAAAAAATATAAAATATTTTGAAAATATGGGCCGTGGTAAGCATAGTTCGGAGGACGACGAAGGTTATTCATTGAAATTAAGGTAAAAGCCAACAGCAAATAGCGGAATCTATTGAAAGGTCCCAGAATTTTGTTTATAAAGCTATGTTAGCTCCAAACACACACAAAACGCAATCTTGGTATTGGGTATACAAAGAAAGACTACTGAAAAAGTAGATAAGCATAATATGAACTTATGAAACTTGTATCGAGACCCTTTCATGTCCGATGCGGCAATTAAAACAAAATTGATACTTGAAATTTCTCCTAGAACTTTAAGAGGACGGGTAGTAGAACAAAATCTGTTCCGGAGATCCTCAAGGAGAGTGCCAATGCTAACAAAAAGACATCGTCGAAATCGACTAATATTCGCAAAAGCTCATAAGGATTGGGAAGATCCTGTTCATGAAGAAAGGTGACGCAATCTGCTTTGGCCGGACTTATCTAAAATCAATTTAATTGGAAACGATGGTTAAACATGGGTAAGGCGTCCAAAAAGCTCCTAATTGAACCAACGTTACACTACTAAAACATTTAAGCGTGGATGAGGTAAAATAACGGTGTGGGGATGGAAAAAAAGGAAAATGGAATACTTTTTGGACGTTGAAGTCCTTAGTGAAATAATGCTATCATATGCAAAGTGGGATATGCCACTTAATTGGTTTTTTCAAAAGGATAACCACCCGAAACACACTTCGGATCTTGCCAAAAAAAAAAAATAAATTTTAGACAACGGAGTTGATTTAATCTATCTAAATCTTATTGAAAATTAGAAGATGAGAGTTAAAGAAAGGATTGGACCAATAAAATACCAAAATTAAGACGAACTGTAAGAAAACATTTAAAATACATGGAATGCTCTCGTAGAACCTTTTATACAAGGACAATTTAAATGGCTTTATATCAGGAAAAGGATTACTGTAAAACTATATTAATTTGGTAGAAATTGCTTTGTTATAAATTCTCGTATATTTTTTTAAAAAACTTTTACTAATTATACCCACACCACAAAAGTGCTGCACCGTGCTGAGGTGTGTAACAGCTTTAAATATTGGTGCTTTAAAGTAAACCAATCCACTCAGAATCACATCCTGAGTCGATCTAACGATGTCCGTCCGACTGGCTGGTTGGCTGTCCATGTAAACTTGTACGTTCACAGGTTCCAATTGGCACAGCGACCAAGCCTATTGCAAATGGGGCGAATCGGTCCGTAATTTCATATAACCCCCATACGAGCGGTTTTCCGGAATCAGTACCCATGTTCGGTAACTTTAGTGAGAACTTCTTGCAGCGAAAAGATGTGAAACAAAATATTTCATCGTTTCTCGAAAAGTCAGAAAAAAGTGTGTCTGTAACTCGTGTCGAAAACTATAAAAAAAGATTACGTCGTTACGTTATAAATGTCATAATATTACAGTCGAAGCCGATGTGAAATTGCAGACGTTGAGTGCGCCAGTCACACATATCGTTGACGGCGATCAAAATTTACTAAAATTTAAACAATTTTAACGACGGCGTCGAAAATACAACCATCGGTTATACCAAATAATGTAAAGTGCGACTTTAATATTTGTTGTTTGCAAATGAGCTTTGAAAAAATTTTTATATTTTATAAAAATGTTAAAAGCAAAATAATTGAACAATGAAAAAATGTGCCAAGAACAAAATATTATTATTATTATTGTATGCATTTTGCATTTTTAAAAGTTTTTAGTGATAAATTGTTTCTCGTCCCATTTTTTTCGTGAGTTTATTTGACAGTTCAAAGCGGGAACTTTTCTCACAAAAATGTTACAGACACACTTTTTCTGTAAATTGGCGAGTAATTTCTCTACGTGACAGCTATTACTCGCCAAAAAAGTTACAGACACAGTTTAGTGAGAAAAACAGCTGTTTGTTTCAATATATGGCATTTTTGTTTCATTTCAAACATTTCAATCGAAAAGATTCTCGATGCGAGAGTTACAGAACATGGGCACAGGTATTTTTGCCCACTTTCAAACCAATAGATAGTTCCATATTTATAAATAGGGCCACGAGGGGAGATAGGGGGCCTCTCCGAAACTATCTAGCAGATTTTAATTAAATTTAAAACATACATATATCCCTACTAATATAGCCATACACTCTCGAAAATTTGTTTTTAAATACTGTGGTGTAGGGTGTCATATGGTAGGGCTTGACCGACTATACTTTCTTACTTGTTTTATTTAAGTTGGGTTTTGAAAGCGCACCGAGTGAAACTAGTTCATAAAAAATAAATGTAAACCCTTTAACTCTATCTAATTGAGTTAAATATCTCTCTTTTATGTTGCATTAATTTGATTTCTTTTGACATCAACTGAAAACATACCAGAACTCCTTTAATAGGAAATAAGTTCAAATTCACCTAAACGAATTACCTCCGCAGTAATTCATTTAATTAAAATGAAAATATTGAAAAGATACAAACAGGTAAACAATGAAATGTGATGGAAAATTGTCTTTTAAACAGTTTTCATTCTGTTGTAACTCATTTATTACGTTTAATTTATTAAAAACGACAACAATTTAACTATAACAGCGATGTTGTCGTTGGACTGAAAACTAACCAAGTAGTAGAATATATTCTTTAAAAAAAAAACCTTTCAAAATAAATCTTTTTTCCCCCCACTTACCTCCAATCGTGCGCAGCAAATCCAGAACAATTTGTTTTACATTGTTCACAGCGAACACCATCCTCTATTTCACGTATGATGACACCCTGTAAATAAAATTTAATAAAAAAAAAATTAAATTACTCATAATTAAATCTTTGTATTTATGTTAAAGATGTACTAGAGTAGAAGGTTTGCAGTTAATGTCTTGTAATTAATGTTTGTTGGGCTGGCTTGGCAGACTTTTGAAATGTTAAGCAACAAATGTTTATGGAAATACATAAATAAAATATTAAAATGTAAAAATATATAGAGCAACAGCAACAAAAGGAAATTTAATTATACTACGAGTTTATTTAACAATGTTCAGTGTTCATGACATGACACAGAACGAGCGGGAAACATGACATGTGGAGGCGATGGTGGAGGGCATGTATTGGGTGTCAGGGCCTTTGGTAGTTTTTCTTGATAAAGCGTTAAATAATAAACGTACTTTTAAAGGTTATTTTCATGGCGAAACAGACTCATTAATGCCATAGTGCAAGAACATTAATAATAAATATTTACAGATCATTAAATCTAAATCGATTTTTACAAGATTCTTGTTGTTTTTTGAAGGATACTTTTTAATACAACACGTCAAAATTAAATTGGATATTACACTGTACAACAATTTCGAACTTTTTCCAAAATAACGGGGTTCTGACTGAATGGATTCTGGTGGATGAGATAAAAATAAAATATACGTATATCGGCGTTTTAAAAGACCACATCGGAATTTTATTAAACTGTTGTTGCAGCATATCGGTACACAGAAAAACATAATACATTTACAAGTTGTTTTTGTTTCTTATTTTGTTTTTTTCTTAACCTTAACCTGTAGTGGGGAATGTAAGAAAAGATAAACTCACTGTTAATTGTTGTTGTTTATGTTTAAGCTTTGATGTTGCTACAAGTAAAACTGGGGGCTTATAATGCTTATTCGCTTAACAGTTTTATTTGTGTAATATCTTTAGTTTTTCTAAAATCTTTGGATGAAGTTTCCTGACGATCTGGCCTAATCAACCAGTGAAATGCGCATAAGAATAGCTTATCCCTTCAACGATAAATTTCAGTGTTTTTATCAAGAATAAAAATTGGGAATTAAGCTCGACAAACAAAATCTTGTTAATTGAAAATTTTGTATTCCAAAAATTTACTTTAATTAATTAAATTTGCACCAGTAAACAAATTAATAATGTCAATTATTCGTCTAACTCACTTGATTAAACGTTCAACTCACTTGATTAAACGTTTAATTCACTTGATTAAATTTTTAATTAAAATTGATTTTATTTTTGATAAATGCTTTAATTGAAAAAATATACAGAGTTTTTTCTGTGTATTCGAATCCATGTGTTCTTTACCTTTGAGGGTTCAGCAACTTTGTTGAAAATTTTACGGCAAATCTTTTTGTGGAACTCATTAACTCTCTAACTCCCCTTCATAGCGGTAAATTTGGGCCCTATTTTAACTTGTAAAAAACACCTTAATAATGGCGAAGACAGGAATGAAATGCTGTACAAAAATTTGGCCATTGAATTTTACTATGCGGTCTTCACTTAAGATAATATCGGATACAATATGTGAGAGAACGTCGGCAGAATGAGAGAACACATTAGTTTATGTTAATCCTAATCTTAAGCAAGGGGAACACGTATCTTATAAGATTTCATAATCGATTTATTCTTTTACATCAAACTTGTGTCGTTTTTATTCTTTTTTTTTTTTTCTTATTTGTTAGTTCAAACAAGTAAGAAAGTGTAGTCGGTCAAGCCCGCCCATATGATACCCTACACCACAGTATTTAAAAACACATCATGCTTATGTGTGAATGTAAATATGGATTTATCTATGTTTTTAAACTTCATGAAAATCGGTTTGAAAGTTTGTGAGAGGCAGAAATTGCCCCTATCTCCCCTCGTGTTCCGATTTTTTTAAAAATGTATACATTTTGTGTCCATAAAGATATGGTTCTATCTATGTTTTAAATTTCATTAAAATCGGTTTGATAGTTTCTGAGAGGAAGAAATTTCCCCCTATCTTCCCTCGTGGTCCTACGATTCGGCCAATTTTCAATAGGCTTGATCCTTGTGACGATAAGAAGCTATGACCCAAATTTTATCAAATTATCTCTAAGGTTACATGGACAGCCAGCCAGCCGGACGGACATCGTTAGTTCGACTCAGAAGGTGATTCTGAGTAGATCGGTATACTTTAAGGTAGGTCTAGGACCACTTTTTTAAGGCGTTACACACATCAGCACAAATGCATAATACCCTTTCCACTATTGTGGTGTGAGTATAAAAATCGTTTTTTTAAACAATTATCACAAGATTTTCACTATTTGTACTAAAACAATTTAACATTTTAATGATAGCGCCTTATTATTGTTTTATATGTATGTGTATTTTTGACAGCTCAGCTTATAAGAAAATGGTTATAGGACTTCTTATAACAACTGTCTCATAGCATTTATTATAATATTAATACTAACACTATTTGAGAGTCCACACGTAAGATAATACTCTCTGTGGTTGAATTTGACGTTTGCTGATATAAAAATCTTATATCTTATCTCAGGTGGAGACCCTGTGTTAGAACACACCAAGGCCAAAAACTTAACAGAAACATCTAAAAAGAGTCAAACTCAAGATTGCCCTTTAACAAATTGTTTATTGCAATGACATTGCACAGTGAGAGACTTTGGTAAATAAAGTGGATATAATTCTGGATTTTGGTAACAGTTAGTTTGATTGGAATAAAGTTTGAGGTGGCAGTCAAGGACTTGTATTACAGTTCAAGTTTATTCAGAGTTACAAATTTTTATAAAGCAATTTCAACATATCGAGCCCTAATAGCAAAAATGATGTAACCAACAAAAATAAAATTTTACAGGAGAAGGTTTTTTTTTAAATATTTTTGCTTCAAGCCTAGAGTATCGTTTGAAATTGATTTTGCTCTTATTTCGTAACGGTACTTCCCAGAGATATAAGATTTTTAGAGATGATGCAAATGATCAAAAATTATCGATTTTCATCAAAAAACAAAAATCTAAAATGTTGTTGGTTACATCATTTTTGCTCTTAGGGCTCGCTATCTAATAAATCCTTACATACTAAAAAAATCGCCAATATCTTAAAATCCCCATTTAACTAGAAACAAAAAATTAGGCGATTTTGTTCTTCTTAAAACTAAATCTTTCCAAAAATATTTAACAGAGAAATTAAAAAAAGAGCGCTTAAGTCGGACAAATAATAAAAAAAAGGCGTGTAAAAATCAAAAATCGATTAATTGGATAATATTAATTTAACAAAAAAAAAAAAAAAAATCGCAAAAACCAAATGCATCTTTTAAAAGCAAAATAAAAGCTAATTTTACAAAACCAAAAAACAGCAAAAGAAAAACCAAATTGTTAAGAACTGAAAAAAGTCGTCAAATTGCAAAAAAATTACTTGACGAAAAAATCGCTAAAATAATAGCAAATAATAAGAAAATCGCTTATTTGAAAAAAAAAACAAAAAATCTAAAAACAATCGCACAAAAAATTCTGACTGACTCATTCATCATCGCCCAGCCCAAGCCGCTGATCTAAAAACTTGAAATTTGGACTAGTAATGGTCACTCCCAAATCGATCCACTAAGACGGGATTTTTTAAAATTCGAATGTTTAGGGGGTAAAAACGGGAAAATTCAGTAACCTTATATTTCCAAAACTAAAAGAGATGCAAAATGAAGGTAATACTTATCGTTGTTCTTTAGAAAAATAAGCGGACAGGTGTCTGGTACTTTTTTTTAATTCAGCCCTTTTAGGGAGTAAACGGGTAAAATCTGAATTCTATTTACTACTTTTTCCCCATCTTATGAACAATAAGCATAGAAACTAAGTTCGTTATCAAAAAAAACCGTTTAATAATTTAAGGGGTAACGATTTTTGGTACCTTTTTTACAAAACATTTTCCTCCATTCATTGACATATTCGTACTAAATTATGGGCTACCACTATAATACTGAAATTTTTGATACTTTAATGGGGGGAAAAATATAGTACCCAAAAAAGGAAATGCGGGAAATTTTATAGTTTTCTCCAGGTTTTTGGTTCTACTAAAGTAGCGGGTTAATTGCTAGAATTTAAACAAGTTTAAACCTAGAAAAATAAACTTTGGCATACAAATATGTCCACGATGAAAAAGGAGACGCTAACGAAGTAGCTGGTGTATGCTAGTTATTTATAAAATTTCCCTAAAAAAAAAATAACCCGAAAACTAAGAATTTTTTTAAAGTATTTATCGGGCCTGTTCTGCACATCACGTGATTTCAAATCACGTGTTCTTGGAAACACACGTGCGGTTTTCTGGTGTTCTGAAAGTCATACCGTTTTTTGTGCTTCTCTGTGTGCTTTCGGCAATTAAAGATCACACCAAAGCACACAAAAACGGGACACTAAAATATCACACGTGTGATTTTAGTAGGCACATGTGATTTGAAATCACGTGATTTGAGCGAAACTGATTTGCAGAACAAATTAAAAGAAACCTAAAAAATTAAAACTTAATTAAATAAATCCTCAAATGAAAAAAAAAAATTAAAAAAACTCAAAAAATCGAATAATTAGGACAACACGAAAAAAATCGCATTAACTAAAGACATCGTTAGAATTGAAAAGTAAAACATAAATATTATTAAAAATAAGAAAATAATTGATTAAAAACACCAAAAACTTAAAAAATGCTTATTTATAGAAAAGCTAAAAATTTTTTCGAGAAAATATTTCAGTTGTAATTTTTGTTATCTTTTTGTTCACCGCAATTTAGCAAAGTTGTAAACCATAATACAAAAGTTAAGAAATTACAACTCAACTGAGTTGAGTTGTAAACCGTAATAGAGGCCTAACTAACCCTTTCGGTCCGGAAAACGATTAGTTAGTTTTTCAAGGTTTTTTTTTGTGTGCCCCTAACCAGGGACATATATGTCTTATCAGGAGTTTGGCATGGGACATATAAGTCCCATTAGTCGTAAACATATAAAAAAGGGTATACAAAATCAAGAATTTGTTTTCTTCGAATTAACAGCTGACATCACCAATCTATAAATCCTGTATTCCACCATTTCTGTGATTTACGGTCTAGTTCATACATGTTAGATAACTGAGCACAAAACTCCTCCAAACAACACGTGTTATGATAATAAGCAAGACTTTTTTTAATATTTGTACTTAAACGTCTAAATAACTAAATGGGAGAGTTTTGAACCATTTAAAGTGAAAAACTTCAATTCCCGGACTCTGGAAACATTCAGTGGGATACATATGTCCCAAGAGGTGCGAAAGGGTTAAAGAATCTTAATGATATTTAAAAAAACATTTTTTTGCCAAAATTAAGACCTTTTTCTATAGAAAAGTAAAATAATTACTTCAAAACAGAGCTTAAATAAGAAATCGTTAAATTAAAAAATACAAAATAAAATCACTTATGCCCAATTTTCAGGATAGTATTCAAATCAATATTAATGGCCTGTTCGTCGATAGCGAATGAAGACTTCGTTCGCATAAATTACATTTAAAACAAAAACAATATTTTATAATTTGTTTTTGTTTTAAATGTAATTTATGCGAACGAAGTCTTCATTCGCTATCGACGAACAGACCTTAAGTTAATTTTCATAACAAACTTAAATCGTATTTAAAACAGATTGGTTTTTTGTGTTTTATTTGAAAAGTCTTACTTGATTAAGATACAAGTATGGTAGCACTACTAAATACAAAAAAAAATATAAAAAAGTGTATTTGTTTACAAGGTGGTCTGAAAAAAACAGCTGATTGTTAATGATTTGCCTGTTGTTGTTGTATTGTTGTGATATTGAGGCCACCTTGCTAAAATATTACAATGGAAACTTAAGTTGAAATTAAGTGTACCATATCGGTGACTTAAGTTTCACTTAAGTTTTTAGTGAAGAAGAGAATTTTGTATATAAAACGATTTTAAAAATAAATGTGTTTTAATATCAATCCTGAAAATTGGCCATTACTTTCACAGAAACTTTTTAAATATCAATAAATCGCTTAAATTTAAAAAAAGTCGCTTAATTAGAAAAGAATATAGCAAATTTTAAACAAATTATAAAACAACACAATTTTTTACGATCAAAAGTAAATCACTTAATTTACAAAATACTTTCAAAAAGGAAAAGAAACAAAAAAAGCTTTAATAAAAAAAATCGCCAAAATTATTAAAAAATACTAAAATAATTGAAAATTACAAAATTGCTGAAATAATTAAAAAAAAAAAAAATTGTAATAAATTGTTAAATGAAATAAATAATTTTATGAAAGAAAAAAAATCGCCAAAAGGAAAGAAACTTGCTCATTAAGTATTCAAGTTAGTATAATAAAAATCGCAACAAATTGTTAAAAGAAATAACTAATGTTATGAAAAATATCGCCAAATTGGAAATATTGCTTAGTTACAAATCAAGAAATTTTACTCAAATGCAAGAAAAGATAAACTCACTGTTTATTGTTGGTGTTTTGTTTAAGCTTTGATATTGTTACAAGTAAGACTTTGAGTGTTTAAAATTCTTATTCGCTTTAGGGTTTTATTTGTATAATATTTTTAGCTTTTCTAAAATCTTTGGAAAAGGTTTCCTGATGGTCTGGCCTAAGCAACCAGTGAAATGCGCATAGAAGCTAGCTTTCCCTCAACAATAAATTTCAGTGTATTTATCAAATATGAAAAATTGGGAATTTAGCACGTCATACAAAAATCTTAATATAAATTTTGTATTCCCGTAAATAACTTTGATAATGCACTTTGCTTTTATTTAACTTTAAATAATTTCATAAAATCGCTTTAACAAAATGTTTGAAGCTTTAATTAAAGAAATTTCTCAAAATAAAAACTCGTTAATATAAGAAAAATGTGCAGTTTTCACGCGTAAGTGATTGCACGTGTAGTAAAATTTATTATTTAGCACTCAGTTTTTAAAAAAAAATCACAAATTTCGCAAAAAAAAAAATAAAAAAAAAATTGCAAAATGATATTCCGCTTATGTACAAAAAGTAGCTTAGAATTTTCCTAAACAAAAAAAAAACAGCTTATTTAGAAATCCCACTATTTCCTAAAAAAAAAATAAGCTAAAAGAGTTGCCATTACAAAAGAAATAACTTTAATAGTGAAAATGTTTAAACTCAAAAATTAGCCAAATTAATAGAAAATCGCTTATACGCAAAAATATATTGTGTATTACAAAATTTAAATAGAAAAACCACAGATGCATCTACAATCGATTAATTTTTTTAAAGTTTGTTTTCTATTTAACTTTTGATTTAAACAAATAAATCGAATGAATTTCATTGTTTAGCTTTTGATTTTGTTTCCAATCGAAACCAAACCCTTCCTCAAAATAATGGCTTTGCTGTTCGCCATTTGAATCTCATTTCTGTTTTGTACACAGATCTTGGTTTCCTTGGTTCTTTTTTAAGCTGCTTGCATGTTCTCGTTTTAAGTTTCAATATTAAATGCGGCTTTAATCACAAGCATAACTACAAAATTCTTTGCCAATATACAATGCCAAAGACGAAATGTCTGAAATTAACAAAAACTACAAAAACAACACAACAACTACTAGACCAACCACTTTAAAACATTTCAAAGCTCTTTGCGTTTTTTTTTCCATTAATATGAAAAAAAACTAGAAAAAATCACATGAAAATAAAAAACACATTTTCTTTGAAAATCTAAAAGGAAAATTTTATAAAAAAGTACTTTTAAACATATGTGTGTGTGTGTGTGTCTTTAGTACTTGTACTAAAATTTAATTGTACGTAATAAACAAACACCAGCAGACAAACTAACATGCTCTTAAAACAAATACAAACAATCTCTCACACTTGTGCAACAACAACATCAAAAAAGAAAAATATTGTTATTCTTCTTTTAACAAAAAGAAAAGAACATGTTTTTCTAGCTGTTGTTGCTGTTGCTCTTGTTAAAGCGGCTCCATTTATTGTCAACAATTTAACCGGATGTAGGTCATCGATTTTTAGCGTGAACTTTGAACGGAAACTGTGCCGTCAATGTGCATGATAGAAACATAAACCAACAAACATAAAAAAACTCTCTCACACACACACAGACATACAGTTATAAATATTGCATCCATAAATAGTTGCCAATAATTAGAGATGCCAGATTGCTATTTTACAAAAAGTTAACAGTTTTTAGATTTTTTTAAATCTTTTGTAAATATTTGTTTTTTATAGTTTTGTCATTTTTGTATGAAAATAAAACTTTTCCAACACACAATAGTTCAAATTAAATTTGCGTTTTCTTTTCACTTTTTCAATAAATTAAAATTAAAGTAAAATTTGCTAACTCTAAAAAATATTTCAAAATGTCGTCAATATTTATTTGTTTGAGATTTGTCGTTTTTAGTAAAAATTAAATTTTTTTTTTAATTTTAAGTATTTTTATTCCTGCTGGAAATTTACGTCAATTGTTCCTAAGTGACCAGTGAACACAATATTATAATAAAAGGAACGAATTGGGACGAATTTACTGGTTTTAATGTGTTTAAAGTGTAGTTATTCTAGAAGAAAGGTAATTGACACAAAACTAGACCTGTGACTGGCTAGTTGATAGCCAGGTGTAGTAGCGAGTGTCGATTGGCGAGGCAGCTGCATATCCAGTGTAGGGTGGGGGGGGGGGGGGGGGGATCAGTGCACCGTTCGGCAAGTAATTGACACAAAACTAGACCTCTGACTGGATTTTGTTGGGTAGTGTCATATTCTTTCTGGTTCGATAACTTTATATGAAAGGAATCTATCATATTAACATGGTTCGCTCGGGACAATATCTGCAACATTATTTTTAACCAAAAATTTAATGTGTCCTCTTAGGACATCGCCATTTCAAAGTGCCCAGTAAAAACTTCGTCTGCAAAATAATGTGTTGAGTATTCAGAAAAACATAAAAGCACTACTTACAACTCTACTGAAAGCACCAATGAATTTTGCAAGGGATGTCCCAAAATGAACGCATTCAAAAGTAAGTGATTCACCCTTATTGTATTTGGCGTATTTTAAATTATTTCTTTTACTTACATACATCCAGAAAAAAGTGGTTAGTCTGGGATCACACTATGAAAGTTTTCTTTCAGAAAGTTTGAGTTTATGGGTGAGAGCGGAAAAAGGAAGAGCATGTTCTCTTCCCCTCTCACCAATAAACTCAGACTTTCTGAAAGAAAACTTTCATAGTATGAACCCGGACTTATAGAAGAAAGCTACTAAATAATAAGTGAAAGAAGCTATTCAAGTCCACTTCATATAAAGTATAAGAACTAAAACCGGCCCTACTATTTTACAACTGTCACGTTACAAGTTTGGTGTTGCCCAAGCTTGAGGAGTGAGAAACAAGATCTAATATTCACGATGAGGCAAATATCATTGCTGCTTTAAAGATCTGGAAAAAGCTTTCAACACATTCAAATGGCGAGAAATAAGGCAGGTGCTTCAAAGAAGGAACGTTAAACTGATCAGAAGAATCAAAAGTATCAATGAAATATGCCGAAACTATGTGAGAACAGGGAACACTACATTCGAAGACAAGACGATATATTGAGTTCATATGCAAAGAATCATTAATTCCTATGGCAATTGGAAGTTGAAACATACAAATAGTGAAAAGTTTAATGTTAAAATACGCAGATGACGTGACATTAGTGGCAGAGTGAACTAAATCATTCCAACATAATTTAAATATTTTCGCTGATAAAAGAGTAGAAGAGACTTACGTATTAACACGAAAAAGGCAGAGACTTTTGCCTGTGTTCATAAACATATTTTGAATTTAATAAAGGTTAACAAAACTAATTTTTTATGAAAATTTGTTAAAAGAGAAGTCGTAAAGGGTACAAAACTGGCACGTATGGATGTGAATTATGTACGCTTACAACTGAAAATCATAGCAGAGTTCATGCATCGGAAATTAAATATTTAAATAGGTAAGCCATGACAAGACATAGTGCGATGCCACACTTTACGAGCAGCCTATCAACAGAACCGTTAAATAAAAGGACCGAGCGCCAAAAGCTAAGATGGTTTGCGCATGTTGCCAAAATGCCAGAGTATAAGAAGCAAGACAGATCGGTATAAGAATCAGAGAAAGAAAAGGAGTAACGTGGGAAGACACCATCTAAAAAACTCTCACTGAACAAAGAATCGAGACTAGAACTAGACTAAACAACGGAACAAGATATATTGAAATGAAGAAGTCTTTGCAAAAACCCCTACAGTGCAAGGTAAAAAGAGGTCCGAAATAAGTAAGCAATTAATCTTTCATTCTTTTCCTTGAGGCCAACTGACTTGGACTTTTTAGAGAAATACTGCGTTCGTTAAAAGTTTCCCTTGATTCGTTAACTGTTTGATTGAAGTGGCCTTTCCTCCCCCGAGGGTTGAACGCATGGGTCTTGAGGAGCACCATGGCGATGTAGGCAATATGTTAAGCGTGTCTAGTGCTTAGATTGGGAGATCTCTTAAAGATCGTAGTTGTTTTCTGCTGCATAGAGCTAGTTACTCCTCTTCGGTAATCACGTGGTGGTTGTGGTTAATACACAAATCGCCCATATGCTGAGAAAAGGAGCAAAAGGCACGATCAAATTTAGATACTAATATTGCCACCTGTATGTACAGGTCCAAATACCGGGGCGCCAGCAGATGTATTGTGTTAACTCGGTGTTGAATGCACCATGAAGTTACGCTGTAATTACAGCCACTCACGTTATACACATCAGTAGAACAAGTGATCAAATGACCAATAGGGACCTAGCAAGGCTATAAACTATTGGTTATATTATTACCGGCTTATTTTTACAAAATCAAACACCGACCCAATAAACGAACCAAATATGATTGCCTTGTAAATGTTGCGGTGCAAAAAGAATACTTTGTGAATTTTATTATCTCCCGCTAAATGCGGCAATTCCAAAAAAAGTAGCCTTCGCATTTAACTGACGAATGGGTACGTCAATAAACAAAATTTTCCAATTTGGGATGATACCAATTCACATGGGATCCATGAACGTCATATGCTTTGAGAAAAAAGCACTGTTTCGTGCGAATTATAGGCTGTCTGCGTTATCGGATCATATTTCTTTGAAAACGACTTTAGACAGGTCGTCACCGTCATAGGTCGAAGATTGCCAACTTCTTTTGGCCTAAATAAGATTTTACTTATGAGCACGAACGGCATAAAGTGTCGACAGGATGGCGCTACGTGCCACCTAGATTTTGCGATTTGATCCCTTTAGACTTTTTCTTGTGGAGTTGTCTTTAGTTGCATGTCCATCTGAATAAGCCACAGTGCGGCTCAAAGCCAACATAACACATGTCGTCGGTTAAATTCAGTCTGATTCAACAGCCGGCATCGTGGAAAATTTGATATTTCGGATGAGCGTCGCCCAGCGAAATCGGGGCGGACATTTGAACTATGTTATTTTGAAACCTTTGAAAGGAATAAAAAATTGCACACAGATTAAAAGACAGAAAGCCCTTAATGTTATAACCTTTACAAAAACATCTGGTAACCTTAAAATTGTTCTAATTCTAAACAAACATACTTATATTTGATACTGTAGTTAAAAACGTGAGAAATTTTTATTAGTATTAGGGAGCTACTTACTCTTAAAAAACTTAAAATATACATATTTTTTTACAAAAAATAAAAAATTACCCAATTTGGGATGACAGACAATTAAATCGTTGAGTCAAAGGAACTTCCGACTCTGGCTTGAAATTATTTTGAAGGACTAATGCTTATAAAGCCAGTCTGTATCTTGCGGCCAACAGGTTCGATTAATCCTAGAATGCACGTGAGACGTAAAAACAACTTCTGACAGAAAATATTCCATAATTCGTTGGGATCGCTTAAATGTTCGGACCGCCCTATTATTTAAACCTTGTGTATGCGAAAATTTGGCACAATAAAATCTGCTTAAAAAACAGTATTTTAAGTTTGCTCGTTTTCACTGCAAAAATGAAAGCTTCAACGATAAATAAAAAGAAATGTCGCAAGAATAAAATCATTTTCATTCTATAGTTTTTTGAAAACGACAACTGAATAATAAGAATTCCTTTCCATTGTGTGAGGAAACTATCGAAAAACAGCAGGCTTTTTAAAGGATTTAGAAAAGGATGTTTTAATTTACAAAAACTTACACATTTAAATAAAACATACATATATATATATATATTTTTTTATTGTAACAACCCACAAAGAACGTGACAAAAATTAATTATCCAAAAAAATTTTAGTGGTAAATGTGCGAAAGAGTGGCAGTAGACCACACACAGACTGAACTCAGTCTATATATATGAAAATGAAAAATGTTTGTATGTTTGTTTATTTGTTTGTTTGTTTGTTGGCTTATAGACTCCTAAACTACTGAACCGATTTTCCTGAAATTTTTACATTAGCATAACGTGCGCCCTGAAAATAAAACAGGCTACTTATTTTTTCGATAGGGGCACGGGAATTGGTACCCCCATTGGATGCCAATATTAAATATCGCATATCTTAAGAGCCGCTTCACGCATTTTGTTGAACTTTTGGTAGTGAAATAACAAAGCAGCGGGGGAAGTGTTACCCCCCATAGGACGCCAATGTTTAATATCGGATATCTTAAAAACTGTTATAGTGAGAATGTTCAAACTTTGTAGAAGTCACTCTTATGGTATACTACACTTTTGAAAATAAAAATAAAGCGGATAGGCGCAGGGGGGAAATACCTCCCATAGGATGCATATATTAAATATCGGTCAACTGAAGAACTATTAAAGGGAGAGTCTTCAAACGTGGTTAAAGCTACTATTATGGTAAACTATAAATTTCAATACAAAAATGGGCGGGGTTGACAGAGGAGGAGCAGTACCCCTCATAGATAGAAATATAATTAAGAGCCGCTGCACGCATTTTGTTGAACTTTTGGTAGTAGGATCTTCTGAGCCCCAAAACTGAAATAAAATAGCAGCGGGGGAAGTGTTTCCCCTCATAGGGCGCCAATGTTTAATATCGCATATCTTAAGAACTATTATAGCAAGAATGTTCAAACTTTTTAGAAGTCATTCTTATGGTATACTACACTTTTGAAAATAAAAATAAAGCGGGTAGACGCAGGGGGGAAATACCTCCCATAGGATGCATATATTAAATATCTCTTAACTGAAGAAGTGGTTAAAGCAGTGTGGCGAAGCGCACCGGGTTATACATAAAATTAAAAAAAGGGAAATATTTTTGAAAATCTGAAAATTTTGTGTTCAACTGTCAACATGTCAAGCGTAACATGTTTAGGGAAAAAATTTTGGCTTTTTGGTATTGATGGTAAAAAATTAAATTATTAATCAAATAAAGCAAAAATGTTAAATCACTTAGATGTCCTTAACCGGTCTATACACGATCAAAATACTTAACAAGCAAGTTTATCGTATGAGTAAAAATTTTTTTAAGTATGTTTAACACCAACGATGCTGGCGGGAAAATCAAGTCATCTTAGATATCAAACCAAGCACACGTACATCAGTTTGACATTAATCATTTTAAATTAACGGAAAAATAGGGAATTTTTAAATCCCCTGTAACCCCTTTTCTGGAAGGGAAACAATTGCCTTATAGAAAAGGGGTAAAGCAAGAGATTTATTTTTATACCACTCCAGGATGATCCAGGAAGATCGAAATTACATTTAAATTAGCAAAACTATCTATTATTGTATGTAGTTTAATATTCTGATATTCTCAGTTACAAATAAAGTAATTGAAATTAAAGAAATAGAAGCAACTACATACAATAAGCTGTAATTAAAAAAAAAATCAACTACAAATTACGAATAATGGTTGTTGAAAATTTTCCATTAAAAACAGGCTGTTTTTTATGCCTGATCGAACTTACGAAAGGTTAATCTAAAAAAAAAACTCACATACTGCACTCACATTTTGACATTTATCATCAGTATACTCTGGCTAACCATCATTAACAGATCCAAGCTTAAACAACACCACCAATTTATCCAGCTTTACTTTGAAAATAATCAGTCGTCGAAGCGCGCTACTTATGAACGACTTCAAGGGATTAATGGCGCACGGCTTGTTTTTGGCTTAAAGGGTTCGTAAATAAATAAAATTACCGCATATGGAGGTGGACCAATCAGACGCTGCATACTCCATTACATCCAAAAAAAATGCAACGTTTGGTGCGGTTTACCCGCTAGTTGCATCATTGGACATTATTTCTTAAAAAAATTAAGAAAACGACGCACGGTGCTTTGTCCCATAGACAAAAATCAAAAACCAATTTAAGTTTCAAAATGTGATAAAAGATATATGGATCGATAGAAAACAACACAAGTCATAAACATTTTCGGAATTGATTTCGTGTGACTCTCCTAGACTCCACCAAAGGTCGCTAAATTTAGTCAAATTTCAGAAAGATTATCACCCGTATTCAAAACGAAAATTTGTGTATTCCGGCTATACTCCGTTCATCGAGTGAGCAACTAAAATGTTATTTAAGCTTAATCACCATTTGGTTATGTGTTTATTCAAAACACTTTGAAATCGCCCGATTAAGAAACATTTTTACATCTCTGTTTTAGCAAAATTCAATTGAAAAACAGCAAATTGACAGCAGTTAATTAGGAGTTGAAAAGTCTTTGATCATTCGATAATCATAATTTATTAAAAAGTGTTTTGAATAAGAAATCCTTAATCAGGGGATATGCAGCAACTAAATTTTTGTTTTGAATACGGGTGTATATGAATAACAAAATGAATTTAATTGCTTCATGAAAATAACTCTCAAAAATTCATTTTTTTAAAAAAGAGTTTGAAGTTTTGTTTTTTGAGTTCCTTGGTACATATGTTCAAAATTTGGCAATAATAACATTTTTATTAAAAATATATACTAAAGTTCGCTCTTATCGCTCAAAAAATATACATTTTTTCAGTTGAGTTGTAATAAAGACAACTGATTGTGATCATTGTAATTTTTGTTATGTTTTTGTTCACCGCAATTTAGCGAAGTTTTAAAGCATAATACAAAAATTTAGAAATTAGAACTCAACTGAGTTGAGTTGTAAACCGTAATAGGGGCATAATTTCACAATTTTTTCATAAATTTTTTGTATTATAGAGCTCTTCCCCCTTATTTATAAACGATTATTAAATTTAGCAAACGATTATTAAGGAGCATTTTCATACAAAATTTGTTTTGTAAACCTGTTTTAAATTTGAAATTTTTTTATAAATGTTAATGATAATGTTTAAGTAAAGTTACAAGCTATGTGTAAAGCATTAAAATCCTAAATTTGATTAAAGAAATACTAAAAAGGTATTATATGGAAGTCAAATATTGTACCGTACCCCTTAACCCGAGTGCGCTAAAATTATGTAATTTTCAGCAGAAGGTGGTACATCGTTATATGCACACCTCTTTTTGTGTTACATCAATCTCAATAAGTTTTTAAGTTTATAAACAAACAAAATTGTTTACATACATTGTACGATTTTTTGGTCTTTGAAGACCCCTAGTGAAATTTAATGCAGAAAATATTCGTCGAACATTTTAACCCTGTAACGTGCCGTTTTAGTGTAGAAGTTAAAAAAGGACAAAAATGACAAAAATGACCCCTAAAAATCACTGTTAGAGGGTTAATTTACTCTATGAAAAGAATCGCCATACAATTCTACTGAAGACATCTGAAATAGTCTTTTAGGTCTGAAGTACATTAAGTATATTTTTTTGACTTGTATCAAACGCCTTTTCAAGAAATTCAAAAATTTCAATGCCCGAAATTTCGAGAATTCGTTTCAGATACATTGAACGATTTTTTGGTCTTTGAAGACCCCTAGTGAAATGTAATGCAGAAAATATTCGTCGAACATTTTAACCCTTAAAAGGGCCGTTTTAGTATACTTTTGTGTAAGAGTTGGGAAAAAGGACCCCTTAAAATGAGAGTAAGAGAGTTAATAAATTCCAAGAAAAGAATTGCCTTACGATTCTACTAAAGACATCTGAAACTATTTTTTAGTTCAGAAGTACATTTAGTATATTTTTTTGACTTATTTTGACTTTTCAAAAAATTCAAAAACTTTAGGGGCCCATACTTTGGGAGCCCGAGCTAACTTTTCAAAACCCTTTGGCAGATTTGCTCTACCAGTAGTCTACTTTCATTTCGCGTTGCAAGTGTTTAGGCTGGCGGCGATGACACGAATTTTGTTGCACAGTGTTATTAGCCAGTTATATAGTCTGAGTTCATACGGCTCATGTCTTATTGACAAGATTCTTCCTTTTTCGTCTTTGAACGTGAATTGGCGTTCAAATGAATCATGTCATGTTGACGGCATGTTTTTTATTTTGTTTTATTTGATATTGAAAACAAAAACAATATTAAACAACGAATAAGAAAGCAAAACGTAAAGATAGTACATGCATCTGTGTACTCGTTTCTTTTCCCCTCGTCCCTCTCGCCTATAAAGTAGCAATCTTGTCAATAAGACATGAGCCGTATGAACACAGACTAATAACTCCGTGAGGACATTTGTAAGGAGGCTAGGTGAAATCACGAACCAATTATAACCAAAGTTAGTAGGCTTTGTCCTTGGGCCCAAAGAGTACTGTGCATCAAATATCATGTTTAAAATTCCGACCTTTACTTTGATTAAATATCATGTTTAAAATTCCGACCTTTACTTTGATTAAAAAATTTACATGGACAGACAGACGGATGAACAGATGGAGATGGAAAGACTGACGGACGGACAAAGCTTATTCAACTCAAAAAAAAACTTAGTAACTACACACAAATACACCAAGTTGCATTACAATCAGATAATTTTTACAAAATTTATAGAGTTTTTACAATTAAGGATATATAGCAGGACCAAGAGTCCTTGCTGCAATCATTACTTACATTAACTGAAAGGTTGTAAGCTAAGTACGTATAACAAATACGAATTTTCATGATTTTTAGATCAATTATGTAGCCAATATTAAAAAAATTTTGACATATATGGGAGGAAGGCAAGTGCCCGGTCCGATTTTTAAAAAAAATTAATTATTTCTTAACTAATATATTTTATATTGGCATATCAAATTTCAAAAGTCTACGACAACTCCTTCTATTTTTGTCCTATCGTTATATAGGGACAAAGCACTATGCGACGCCCCGAATGCGTTTCGCCAAAAGCCACTGCGCTGTCCATATGACCAAACCCCCTTTTAATCTTAATACCATGAATAGAAAAGAACATTTAAAACATAAAAAAAAACACCCTTTATAACTGAAAATGTAAAACTACAAATTTCTAGAAATTTTTAAAATTACAATAAAATATAATTGCAAAAAAATTGGTAATACGATAATGTTGATAATTTAAAAATATTAGTACTTTTTGTTAAGAAAGCAGAGAAATGTAATTGTTATTAAAAAAAAAACTCCAATGTAAATCTAATTGAAAAATTTACACTTTGAACTTTGAATGACTTTAACAGTAACTACAAATGCAATTAAATATTATGAGCATTTAGTTATTTTTATACCCTTCACCACAGGTGGAAAAGGGTATATATAAGTTTGTCATTCCGTTTGTAATTTCTACAATATTGATCTTAGACCCTATAAAGTATATATATTCTGGGTCCTTATGAGGAGAGAAGTTGATTTAACGATATCCGTCCGTCCGTCCGTTCGTCTGTCCGTCTTGCGTTTGATATGTGTTTTCCGGAGACTCCAGACATGATAGCGGCTACGTTGTTTTACATTTATGTCACATATAGTCCACCATTTCTTGCTATTGAAATTCAGCCAGATCGGTCCAACAATGGCTGAGAAAAACCAAGACTGCCTCTAATTTTTCCAAAAAATACCTTGTGGTTGTTGTATTTTTATTACTTTTTTCTGTATAACTGGAGAACGGCAAGAGCCAAAGCTTTAAAATTAGGTACAAACATTTAGGTTATAAATATACACCTTCCTACAAAATGTGGGCGGGATTGGAGAAGTAGGCGCGGTACCTCTCATACAAAAAGTATTAAAAATTGTATAAAAACCTGAATTTTTTGACTGTAATATGACCTATGGTTACGCCTTAACCATATATCAGAAGATCGGAAATTTTTAATAGAAAATATTTTCTGAAAAACTCAGGAAAATCGGTTCAGATACGAAAAAGTTATGACCAAAATATTAATTTTTTTTTTGAAAAATACCCATTTTCAGGAAGCATAGATCTTCCCGCGTCCAAGTTTTATAGCCAAAATAACTGGCAAATTTCTTCTTTAACACGTCGGTATATAAATCTGTCAAATCAGTTAAGAAATAGCAGAGTTATGACCAAAATACTGAAATCCCAAAAATTACTCTTTTTATAATTAAGTTTGTTTTTTATACCCTTCACCGAAGGTCCTACAGCCTATAAAGTATATATATTCTGGGTCCTTATGCAAAGCGATGTTCAAGTCCGGTTGTCGTCTCTTCTTCCAATCCCCTCACCCCCCCCCCCCCCCCCCCCCCCTTCGTATTTGTTTACATATACTAGCATAATGCCCAATATGATTTTCGTTATCACCCTTCTTTATTATTTCATACATTTAACGAAATAATTTTAACAAATAGAAACTAAAAACGATTTAAAAAAAATATTTACCACTTTTCGCTTTTTAAATTTCATTTATAATGAAGTTTTAAGTATTGTAAATATGTATGTATATGTATATGTAAAAATTATTTAGTTGCTCTCTATTCAACTCGCACAATGGTGAAGGGTATATAAGATTCGGCACAGCGGAATATAGCACTCTTACTTGTTTTTTACTACAATTGGAGGGCTCAGAGCGAACAAAGTCATTAAATATAAAACATATGTATATTAGAGTTGTCAACCGATTAAGAATAATTCGATTAATCGATCAAACAAAAACAAACTCTTGTTCGAATAACTTAAAAATTACAATGTTCGAATAACGAATAAATCGATTAATTAACGACAGTTAATCGAACAATAAAAGCTTAGAATTTAAATTTATTTTCATCCGTTTTTAATGATTTTTTTTTACAAAATTTAGGAGAGTTAAAAAATAATGAAGCCATAGCCCTGATTGTATTTAGTTAATCTCAATGCTTAGTAAGCAAAAACCGCTATGAATACTCAAGGTAAACCAAAACCCCGGTTTGAGTCGCTAATTGGGACCGGAAAAACTCGACGCAAACCGAAGAACGATTTACAATGCATTTGTATTAATTTTGATTTAATTGGTTCATAAACTCATAATTTTAGCTGAAAAAATTATGTAATTTTGTTTTGATAGACTTTATAACGGATAATTTTATTTAAGATCTTCGAATAAAGTTAAAGCAATCTTACGAATATCCGTTTGTTTTAAGTGCATTCAGCGCTGATTTTGCTCTTCAATCTAAATAGTAAGAAGTAACTCCATTTTTTTCATTAAGAGACTTCTCATTTGTGTAACCTGTTAATGTTGTAACGATGTTCTTGTTTCAACAAATTTCTTAATTTTATCAGCGTCACTGGAACATCAAATGTATTTCATTGTAGAAGGGCCTAGTTCAAGGTTTCTTTCAATATCCACAGCTTTTTCCACCGATTTAGAACGAGTCCAAATGCCCAGTTTGGGTGCGTTCGTAAATGCATCACTGCGCTGCATCAGAAAAGCAAACTTTTTATACAGCCGATAAAAAATAATTATAATTTTTTTTTATTGTATATCTATTATTTTTGAGGAGTATTGGACCACATTTACTTCACTGATAAATATATAACGATTTGAAATAACTGATGCAGCGCAGTGATGCATTTAAGAACGCAGCCTTTTTGTTCCAAGCTTATTTGCTTTTTTTGGCTCGTTGCAGCAAAATATTTAAAATTAACTTTACATCAGCAAATGTAACTTGAAACCAGTTGCAATCAGCAGACAACCTTCACATACATATTTGCATCAGACTTAAACGATGCAAATCGAAGCACTAGCGACGCAACTTCGAAGCCATTCGACGCAAAGTGAAACAAAAACGACGCAACTTCGAAATCACAGATATTTTAAAAAGACGCAACTTCGAAAACGACGCAAACCCTAAATAATACAAAGTTGTTGGATCTATATTTGCGTAGTGAAAGATAACCAAACGACATCACAAAGTGCCGAACTTGGTCATTTGATATATTTTGGCTGAATAAAATTTAAGTATTTGAATTCATCATTTAAAAGTGATATTATTTTTTTCGTTTTTATATGCATTTTTTTGTTAATAACAATATAATATAAATTTGTTTTAAATAATTTTTTTTTATTCGTTATTCTCATCGATTAACCGAATAATTTTTAGATTTAATCGTTTGATCGAACGAATAATAACAATTATTTTAATTATTCGAACAAATTTGAAAGACGAATAATTGACAACTCTAATGTATACGCATTTCAAAACTGGTGCAAAATTTTCCGCAAAGTTAAATTTTATCCAGTTTTACAAGGGACTAAATCAAAAAGTATTTAATTCCCAAGTCAACAGCTCCAGAAATTACTTACTCAATATCAAAATATTTTCGAATTTTCTTTTTTTACTTGCTTTGTCGCTTTTGCTCTAAGCCCTCCAATTACAAGTACATCTATATATACATAAACGTTTGTGCCGTGTATGTACTCCTAAAACTGAAGAACCGCTGGACCGATTGACACCAAGCTTGGACAATTAATTATTTTAGTATCTCGTTGTCCTGCTATATCATTTTTTTTTTATGGTACGATTTGGCTGAAATTCACAAAATACATATATGGGTAATTCCAAAGTGTTGAACGTGACAGTCGTACGCATTAAAAATGCAATAATATTTTAAGCACAAAATATTTTTACGTTTTCTTAACCCTTAAATTATAGCACTAAGAAAGCACTGTTATCTATGCTAAAGTTTATGGAGAGCGCGATTCTAGGCCAAAGATAATGGCAAAAGAAGTAGCGGTTCGAACGTGAAAAAAATAGAAGTAGTTTTTGTGGCCATGTATAAAAGGCGTAATTCAGCGAAACCTGGCACAATTTTTTAGTCAAACTACTTTCAGAATTTTACGTAGCAATGTAACATTAAAATGTCTTGGTTTGATTCCAAAACCTTCTGTATTTTCTTTATTTTAAGCCAAAATCTGGGTCGATACGTGACATTTCGAACGTGAAATTTTTTCCATAATTTAACTGAATAATGATTAAAACAAAATAAAAATTAACCGTTAATCCGAATAACATATTTCTCTTTGAACTCTTCCTTAGATTACAGACCATTCAAGAAAATTTTTTGGAATAATTTTTATCAAATATCCCCTTTTTTAAGAAATATAAATATTAAAGAAAACAAACAATAAAACATTCTTACAAATAAGAAATTACGTTTGCACAACTTTGCAGTCTGATTGTTCATCTAAGTGAACAAATAAATATTTCTCTATAACAAAAACGTAAAAAAATCAGCTTTTAATAACTTTTAAATTTTCGGTCACGGTGGCCCTTTTGACGGAAATGCCCATATAACCAAAATTTATTTATATATTAACAAAAATTATTTACTTAAGGGAAACATATGTAGATAAAAAAAGTAATTTTTAAACATATTTTATAAGATTTTCTAAAACCAAATGAAAAAAAAATTTTTAATGTTTCTTAACTCAACTGTCACTTCGTAAAAAAAGAAGCACCGCATTTATAAATAGGATAAAAAGAAATTATTATTTTTTAAAAGGTTTTTAGAAAACTCCTTTCTTTACAATCTAAATAATCTTTTTAAAAAGGTAGAGAATAAAATTTTGCCTGCATTAGTTATTAAATATTTCCCAATTTATCACATAGATTTAAAAAAGTTTCTTAAACATGTACATTAGACTGGTCGCAATTTTTTTTTTTTATTAAATTTAATTGAGGTTTGGTGTAAGAAATCATGATCTAATTTTTCAAGTCAATCCGACGGTACCTAACCGTGCCGGGTGGGGCCCAATGTTCCCTATATTATAAAAAAAAAACATCTTTTCTATCAGATCTTTATATTTATACTAGTTGAAAAGCCGAAAATCAACAGCCGAAAATTAATTTTCGAAATAACGGTATATCTCGAAAACCAAAGCCAACATAAAGAAAAAAGTTTCAACTTTCTTAAAGTAAATTTTATTGCGGAATTTCGGTTTTTTTTAGTTTTTCAATAAGCTAAAGCGTTTTTGAGTTACGCGAACATATGTTGTGCATCATCCTTAATCTTCGAAATAACGGTATATCTCGAAAACCAAAGCTAACCTAAAAAAACGGGTAGCACCACTGGATTCAGCGACCCCGAATTAGGTTAAAAATCTTTCGTTCGTATCATACTAAAATATTAAACAGCAAATACTTTAATCCATCTATACAATATATAATTTCTTAGTATGTCAGGATGTTTGCATGTATGTCCTATTCTTTCCGCAACTTTCTGAAGCCATCTGATGACATAGGAAGCTGAAATTTGGCACACTTGAAGTACTTTCTCTGCGGAAGATCGTAACGAAGCCATATTTTTGATTTTCGGCTTTTCAACTAGTATAACTATAAAGATCTGATAGAAAAGATGTTTTTTTTTTTATAATATGGGGAACTTTGGGCCCCACCCGGCACGGCTAGGCACCGTCGGATTGACCTGAAAAATTAGATCATGATTTCTTACACCAAACCTCATATTTTAAGCAGCGCAAACAATTAAATTAAAAAAAAAAATCCCATACAACCGCGATCAGTCTAACATACATATTAGGTAAATTTTTAAAAATCTCCTTTTAATCTCTCACACCATTTAGTTTAATAGCTTAGAACACAACCTAAAACTATAAACTACTTTACTTAAGGACATTTAAAGCAAAAGGACCCTTAAGCTCTTTTAAAGTTTTGAATAAATTATATTTTCATGTATGACAAGTTTTAACAACATGTTAGTTTTATTTGCCAAAAAAAAAACGACTTTACCTCTTATTCACACACACACACACGCCCATTAAAAGGACACTAAAAAATGTTTGTTCCAAAGTACCAAATAAATTGTTATTCCTTATAAAAAAAAATATATAATGAAAAAGGGGTGTTTGTATACTACTATGAAGTATAACAACTAAAACAGCATTTATACGCGTAAAGATTAAAATTATCTCTGGTGTTGGAAATCCTTAAATATTTATTTATTATACAAGAAGAAAATTAAAATAAAAAGAAACTGCGACAAACTCTTGAAAAAGTACCAAAAATGTATGTCATCATACCCCTGTGGTTGTGATAAAAAGCTAAATTGTCAGCTAAGCACTCGAGACATGGCTACATTTTCTTATGTTGGTTGGCTTTGTATCTACTGGTGTCATGCTAAACGTAGTTTTCAAAACTTATGCTGCAAACTTTGTTTAAGATGCCCCGTACTTTCCACTTGTATCACGTAAGGTAGTGAGTCATATTTTTTGAAGAAAAGGTTGTGTATGTATAAATTTCACGTAAAGAAATTAAAAATATTTTATAAAAAAAAAATTTTGAATAAAAAAGCATAAGCTACTTCACTGTCCACTGGTATCATGTAAAATAATAAATCATAAAACCCCCATATCTTTTTAAAGAGCCAAACATTAAAAGAAACTATCAGCTCAATTATGAATTCAAATTCCCCGGCAGATTTTTCCCATTTCCCATTTTTATACCCACACCACAATAGTGGATAGGGTATTATGCATTTGTGCTGATGTGTGTAACGCTTTAAAATATTATTCCTAGACCCACCTTAAAATATACCGATGTCCGTCCGGCTGGCTGGCTGTCTATGTAAACTTGTGCGCAAACTACAGGTCGCAATTTTGGATATAATTTGATAAAAATTTGGGACAAGCCTATTGAAAATGGGCCAAATCGTAGGACCACGAGGGAAGATAGGGGAAATTTCTTCCTCTCAGAAACTATCACACCGATTTTAATGAAATTTAAAACATAGATAGAACCATAGCTTTATGGACACAAAAGGGATGCATTTTTTAAAAAATAGGACCACGAGGGGAGATAGGGGCAATTCCTGCCTCTAAAACCGATGTTAATGAAATTTAAAACATAGATAAATCCATATCCATACGGACACATAAGCTATACAGTTTTTCAAAAATAGGACCACAAGGGGAGGTAGGGGGCAATTTCTGCCTCTCACAAACTTTCAAACCGATTTTAATGAAGTTTATAAACATAGATTAATCCATATTAGCATGATATGTTTTTTAATACTGTAGTGTAGAGTATCATATGGTCGGGCTTGACCGACTATACTTTCTTATTTGTTACAATTGAATTTACAAAGGAAAAATGGGAGAAGGGAGAAAGTCCCGGGGAATTTTTATTCATAATTGGGTTGAAACTTCCCAACTGCCCTTCCCACTGGTATAATGTAAGTTAGTAATATAAGGCAGTAAAATTTAATACAATTTTCAAAAAAAAAGTAAACTAAAAATTTAATTATACATACACGCAGAGAAAAAACATGTTTAAATACGGTCACCTCCAACAAAACTATTTTTAAAGAAAATTTTAAACATATTATGTTAAATTTAACCATATTATTGTCACCGACAACCCTATTATGGTAAAAATTAATGCTACCTCAAGAGGCCACAACCATTAAACGGTTGCCTCCAAACATGTTACGGTTCATAATAACAAAAATATGTTTAACATTTGCAATAGCATTGTTGGTTTTCAACCATAGCATGTTACTCTTGGAAAAGAGCAAAATTAATTTAAAAACAAATTATTGTCATATTTAGCCATAACATGTGTTGTTGTAACCATAATATGGTTTTGGACTCTTGGTGAATTACTAATTTTCCCATAATATGGTTGTCGGTGAAAATAATATGGTTAAATTAAAAAAAAAATATGTTTAAAATTTTCTTTAAAAACAGTTTGTTGGAGGTGACCATATTTAAACATGCTTTTTCTCTGCGTGTATTTAAAATCAGGAGGAACAAATTTGTAATTGGCTTACAAAAAAGAGGGAAATCAGAATCAGATTAAAAAGCAATGATTAGACTAGCTTATAGGCCTCGTAACTCATACGAAATGTAAACGTGTTGAAATTTTTAAAAATGGTAAAGAAAATTTGTCACAATTTATCAGCCATGTTCTGGAACTCGAATTCGAGTGAAATTTAAATCGAACAAACATTAGAAACTATCCAGCGTTTAATATGAGTACAGCTTATATTTATCAGAACTACTCTTAAAATAAGGAAAAACTTCGGTAATTTTAAACAAATTGGATTTTAATTTTTATTTAATCAGTTTTAACCGCAACGCAACGTTAACGTTATAGCTGAACAGCTGATCCGAAACGTATAGGTTTACGTTAGAGTAACGAGGTCTTAAATAAATAATTGTTGTTATTAACCATAACACGTTTGGAGGCAGCCATGATATGTTTATGGCTTTTTGATAAAGGACTAACTCAATTAATTAATTAATAGTTTTATCGAAAAATGTGTTTTGTCTACGTGTTGGCAGCCAACTAAACGGACCATTTCGTTCGCAAATACTTCTTTTGGGAAGACGATTATTTGAAGCAATGTATGATATGAGGCACTATTCAGTAAGTTGTAGTTCACACGATCAAGTTTTGCCTATCAATTCCTTTTAATTTGCAATGCACTCTCACTTTTTAATTATGACACTCAAACTTCTTAAATTGACCATGAGATTGCTTTCAGTTTTACCTTTCCATTTGTTTGACAATTTTACGTTCAATTTCAAAGATTAAATTTTACGTTTTAATACTCAACATTCGGACGATTTATTCACAAAAAACCCTGACATAATTCTCTCCGTCATAAAAAATGTGTGCAAAATCTGTTGTCAATGCCGCACTATCCCAAAGAAAATGCATATAGCTCAGCTAGTTTACAAGAAATGCAACTTTGATCGCATAGAATCTATCAACTGATGAACAGTTGTATGAACACCCTGCTGGAAATTGGTGTAAATTGTTCTATACGCACTTATCTTTAGTGATAATGTGTTTAAATCGCAGTTACTCCACAGGAAAGGTAATTGACAGAAAACTAGTCATGTCACTAAATTTTGTGGGGGTAGTGGCTGATGCTATCTAGTTATATTTCTTTATATGAAGGGGATCTATCATATTAACATGGTTTAGTCGGGACAATATCTGCGCAGGCAATATGATAACCGAAATTGAATGCAGTCATTTAGGTAATGACCTGTTACAAAATGTTAAAAAGGTGCCTATTAGGCCCTTCCTACACTAAAAGAAAAGGCGCCAGAAAGCTGATGTATTTTGACATCAGTATTATGAAAAGTGTCTTCGTTTTTTCCCCATGACACTTTTTATCATGGTGATGGCAGCCTTAACATTACTTGACAAAAATCTCATTCGGGTCAAAAATTGAAATTATCGAAATTTGGAATCGGAATCAGTTTAATAAAACGTCATCAGTGCAATGAGTCAGTAACATCGGTGAAAGGACTCATTAGGCTCAATTTAATGACACACTGTCATAAAATTGTGTCATTGGGATTGACTTAAGTCAAAGTGGAAGAATATTATTTCATATTTACTTGCCCGTTACACATGTTTGTTTCTTTTTTGTTGTATTCCGCCCTTTGTTTACAGAAGAACTCTCACTAATTAGATACCAGCAGTATGCTGGATATGGGTTTCGAATCATTCTACTTTGTAAATTTGATGTATTCAAATTGAAAATTTAAAAAAATTTAATTTAATTTAATTTAAATTTAATTTTAAAGATGACAATAATGTTAAACATACACAAAATGTGGCATCGAATGGTTTTCAATGTAGTCATAGCATAGATGACGCGTAAAATATGACAAAATTGTATGATGACGTTCGTCATTGAATTGATGTTACTTTTTGCATCATTGATGCTTTTGGTAATAAGATTGATGTAACAATTCTGATGTAAGGGCATCATCAATATAAAGATGCACTTTTCTATAAGTGTAGGACATCGCCATGTTAAAGTGACAAGTCCTCTTCATATAAATGTTAGAACAACAACCGGTTTCTACCACTTTAGAACTGACAAGTTTGGTATTAGTTCCCCAAACCCTACGGGACACAGAGGAGTATTTGGCCTGAAAAGCTGGCCAAAATTATTAAACGTGTTTTTTGAATTAAAAGTTTTAGTTTTTTGATAGTTTTAGGTGTAGTATGATATAAAAAGTCTAGTGGCAGATTTTGAAAAAATTACACTGCGCAACAAAAATTTTTCTCTACCCTAGAAATAAAAGTATGTGGACTATATGGATTTTGATGCCCTTAATTCAAATCTGTTTTCCGTTTTTCTCTAGTACGTAAGGATTTTCTTTTAAAGGCGTGGCATACTTCACCCCCCTAAATCGTTGGGTTGCCTTATATATTTGCCATAACTTGAAAACGTGTTCTCCGATTTTAAAAGCAGGAGGATCAGAAGATGCACCGGAAAATGCTGCTTAAACTAACTATTTTATATCTATTACTATTTTGGAGTTATTAAAAATTTAATGGCGAAAAAAAATTTACATGCAAAATGCGTAAAAGCCACATTCTTATGGAATAAAAGTTGGTATAAATCGCAAAACTCAATGAACAAATGTTGATTTTAAAGTTTTAAACTCATTCTTGACAGACTGTATGTACATACATATGATTTACAGTCTAATTAAAAAAAAATTTTTGAAAATTGTAAGGCTCTTTTAAAACAGTATTTTTTTATGAAAAAAGGCTTTATTATATTTATTTTATATTATTTAATACTTTATAAACGAAAAGTTAAACTAATAAAAATTCCTTACTAATTATTATGTCGTATGTGTATCCTCATTAGCTGCATCATCGGTGTCAGGAAGAAGAAGTGTGATGGTTTCTGATGAAAAAGCTTTTTTATTATTCCGTTCTCTTTGCGTAATGCAGCTTATAAAAGGGTCACTGCTTAGAAATAACCTATTCAAGACATCTCGAGTTGTATCGCTTCTGCTGAGTTTCCTCGAATAATTCGTGCGATATAATCGTAAGTGCTTATTTCTGGCCTCGGCAGCTTCTTCTGACAATTGGCAAGATTGCTTGCTTTATAACACTACCGCCATGAATAAGAATCTTGTGCATCGTAGGACTCATGGGGTGCCAGTTGTAAAGTTGCATATATATTTCGGCAGTTTTATGTGCATATTCCTCAAATTTCTCAATATTAATTCGGTGTCCGCTAGTTATTGCTTCCAATATTATTTTCAGGCGGTTGATTAATTCATCATTTATTCCAGTGATTTTCGATGCAGTTGCTGGGTCCGAAAAAAATCTTCTTGATGTGTTGCCATCATTAGTGCTACCGTATCCTGGTTTTGGAACATCTACAAGTATTCCTATCTCATCTTTAAGTCTTTTTTGGATGAATATCTTCCTCTCTTTAACAATTGCTTTATCTTCATCGCTCCTTGCTCGCCACTTTTTAATTGGCAGTTTATATGAGAGATGAAGTATCGATTCTAAAAAGCGTATGCGTGCATGTAAAGTTGATAGTCCAAAACTCAAGGCATCACAGTTCAGACGAACATTCTTCTGCAACGTGTTAAAATCTTTCGAAGTTTGACCGCAAATGTAACACCTCATTGTCGATTTTGTGTCCGTTGCAGCATTGCATACTTTTCCGTCGACCATTGTCATTACCATCGTGTGTTTAATTTGTGCAATTTATAAATACATAAAGGCAGGTATTAATATTGTGAAGTGTTAAAAGTGATGTGAATAACAGTTGAAATCAATAATTCAAAATACATAAAAGTTTATGACGATATAAAGGTATAAGAGCACAATAGAAGAAATGTGAAAATTTAAAAAAATCGTCAAAAATAATGGTGCAAACTTGCGCACACTTTTTTTTTTTGGATTCTAAAATAAGAGATTCCAAATTTTATTGTGGTATCAAACATAATTCGTAGACATGCTAACCTCACCTTTAAAAACCTCTTCTTTTCCTTTTTTTGCAAAAAAAAAGTGTATCATTTGTTTTTTTTTTTAGCTTTTGAACGAATTGTTTCAACATGAATATTCAACATATTTTAAATTTTTTTTGCTGTTTTAAATAACTTTTGATCAAACCTTTCAGCGAAAAAAAAAAATCTTTGTTAAACCTTTATTCGTTTAGCCGCAAAAAAATATCATATAAACATCCAGAAACCGAAAAAAAAACATTTAAATCTCATATAATTTTCTTCACTTTCCCGACTTTAGCAGGGTCTCAGAGCTACAAATCGCAACTAAAAGTCTTCAAAATTTACAATATAATGTAAAATATTGTTGTCTGTCGAGCTGCGTACTTAGTTCTTAAGATTTCTTATAATTCAGTTTTGCCTTTTTGGCCAGCTTTTCAGGCCAAATACTCCTCTGTGCGGCATTTCCAAGTCAGACTGATTTGTCAAAAAAATCTGTCACTCAATTTCATTTTTAGGCCACACTATCATACTTTATGAGCAGACCCGATTTTTTTGTCAAGTCGTACGACTGAATAGGATAGTGAACCCCTGACTTTTATAAATACGTTAATAGATTTACTATGTATTTCGAAGAAATGATGATGAAATCGTATTAATACAATTTACTGAGAAGATAAGCTACAGTGTTGTATTTAAATGAAATAGATTACCCCACTGTCTACTATTTTCATGAAAGTTAATGAGATCTGTATGTATTTTTTTTTAAAGAATATAACTTTAGCAAAGTGTAAAAGTAAACATAGAACAATCTTCTAGGGCTCCTGAATTCTTTAATCAGACTAAAGTAAATATTCGGTGAAGTTAAACTCAGTTCTTAGTGTTCATATAAACCAGCAATGCCAATCAACTTCCTTTCGCTAAAGGGATATTTTTGCATGCACAACTTTTTTGTGATATGTCTCTTCCTTTTTTTCAAGCAATTTGCACAAAATGTTGGCTTATTGCCAAATGTAGTTGAAATTCCAATTCAATTTAAATCTGTTTTATTTGTTTCTTTTACGAAGTTCTTTATTATGTTCGCAACAACACAATTGCAAATTTTAACAACGAAAAGAAAATGCTGAAAACCAAATGCGTTTCAGTTTTAAACCAGCAAAAGATTTATATCCAGAAAAATATATTTCTATATAATTTTTTATATTTTTTTTTTTTTTTTTTTTTTGTAGATAATTTGGTATGTTGTTAATGAAACAATATGGCTGCCTGTAATGAAACATAGAACCAGTCAAGTAGAGAGATTTAACATCCCATTTTGACAATGAAACAAGTAAGTAAATGCCACTATTTTAAATCCATTAAATTATATTGCCTTTTTTTAACTAAGAGCATCTATTTGTTGTTAATTTTGTTGTTGTTATAAAAACAAATAAATAATAAAGTTACTAACACAAAATTTGGTCATGTCAATGTGATAATACTTAAGCTTTTAGCTTACATTTGTTTTTCAAACATCGGTTGAAATATATAATGAACATATTTTCGTGTTTTCAAATTGTATATTTGAAAACAAAACCAAAGAAGAAGAGAAAAATGAACAATAATTTGCAAACCGAATTCATTACTGGTGGGTGGTCTTAAAAGCCCTGCTGATAACTTTTTCTTAGCTTTATATTTGTTGGATGTCAAAATTTTATTTATCTTTGTTTCTGTTATGTTTCGGTATTTGACATTGTACAAGAATTTTACAAAAACAAATTGCTTGCGGTTTTTGTACGAGTTGTACTTGTTGTAGTACCGAGATTACCTGTAATGAATTCGCCTTGACAGTTTGAATAAATTTAATATGTTTTTCATAATAATTTCAAAAGAAAACGAAACACGTTTACGACAAAATTGTGGGTAAATAGAGCGCGTTTTTAGAAATTTAATTTTCTTATGTTCATCTTGTTTTGAATTTTCCATTTTAAAAAATTTCTCTTGCATTTGTCAAAAACTTCTACATTTATGACCACTTTGTTGCCACTAAAACCCCACTGTGCCATTTTAGAATCTAAGTCGCCCCTTAAAATTAAATTATAAATTATTGAAAAGCAATTAAATTTGACCAAATTGGCCATAAAAAAACTTGGTTAAAGTGCACAGAACACAGCATATGCATGTGTTTACTCTACAGATACAGATAATAGAGAGATTTACTACACCATTTCCAAAATTAAAAAATGGAGTTTAAAATCTTTCGAATTAGTTGAAAAGCATTATTTTTTTCAAATAAAATGAAATACTAAAAGTTCTTAAAGGTACTCAAATTTAAAAAATTATTTTTATAATAAAGATGTTTACTAACTGCCCCGAGTGTGAGAGCAACCAGCAAACTCTGGTTTGTACATAATCCGGCAAGATTATACACTCGGCCCTTGTTTAGGAGCTGGAGCTATCTAACCTTCGTTGCTTTTGCAAATATGCAAGCAGCATCAGTCCAATGGAAACAGCATCTAGGGACGGTCTTCCCTCATGCCGAACTCTTTGACCTAATTTTCGCTCTATTTTTATACCCTCAACCACAATTAGTTGTGAAGAGGGTATATGAAGTTTGTCATTCCGTGTGAAACTTTTTTATTATTCATCTCAGACCCCATAAAGTATATATATTCTGGGTCCTTGAGTAATTCTAAGTCGATTTAGCCATGTCCGTCTGTCTGTCCGTCTGTTGAAAACACGCTCACTTTCGAACAACTCAAAAGAAATAAACAAACTTGGTGCCAGATTACTTGAAGTTATCCTAAGCAGTTTGGGATTGAAATCCAGCAAAATCGCTTCAGCAGGACCAGAGCTATGAATCAAAATGTGGAACCACCACCTAAAAAAATTGATAATTTTGTTACAAAAAATAACATAAATGCTGGAACAAGGCACGGAATGAGATAAGATTTTGCAAAAATTTGTTTTATTTGACTGGAAATCACGCTGTTAAATTTCGTGAAGATCGGTCCATAATTTACCCTAAGCCTCATATAAACACTACTCCCGGAAAACAGTTTAACACGCCTAAAACCGCAAAAAATAACGCTAGCGTAACAAAAATTGGTACGTCACAGTTTTTTAGGACCAGAAATAACACTGTGAAATTTCGTGACGATCGGTCCATAATTTACCTTAGGCCCCATATAAACCCTACTACCGGAAAACAGTTTAGTACGCCTAAAACCGTAAAAAATAATGCAATCATAACAAATTTTGGCTCGTCACAGTTTTATAGGACTATAAATGATACTGTGAAATTTCGTGAAGATCGGTATATAATTTACCCTAAAACCGTAATTAATAATGCTATCATAACAGAAATTGGTACGTCGGAGTTTTAAAGGACTAGAAATGACGCTGTGAAATTTCGTGATGATCGGTCCATTATTTACCCTAGGCCCCATATAAACCCTACTACCGGAAAACAGTTTTGTCGCCTAAAACCATAATTAATAACAAATCGTCACAGTTTAAGATAATAATAATAAATAGACATCATACAGATATTACTCCTTTAACATTCGAACTGTCGGTGGAGGGTATCAAAGATTCAGCACAGCCGAATATAGCACTCTAACTTGTTTAAAATTAAATTTTAAATTTCACTTAATATATTTTTAAAATTTCATTATTTTCTTAAGAATAAAAGCACTTCATTGCTTTTGGCAAGAAAATTGAAATATTACACCAGTGGTGCGATTCACTAACTTTTAACGATCCGACAATCGTAATATTTTTCGACATTTATATTCGCTTGCAGTAACGATAGTGTGATTCTGTAATTTTTTTTAACGATAGTACACAGCTGTTTTTTTTTTTGTAACATCTCTGTCTACAAAATGTTAAAAAAAAACGAAAAGCACAAAAGAGAATAAAATAAAAACATATGAAATTGTTCTTAACCCCCCTTGTTACACATATTTTTTCATTTAAAATGCACTGAAAAAGGTCTGGACAGACTCATAAGTAAGACGAAGGGTTTATTTGTGGTTTTATATTTTTTTTTTGTGAATTTTACATTTAGAATTTTATTTTTGTTCTTAATTTGCTTTCTTTTTGCAAATTTTAAATTTATTATTTTGTTTTTGTTCATACATATACATATGAATATATCTTTGTATGTATGTAAGCTATTTTAAACATAAAAAACATTTTATCGATAAAATAAACACAAACTAAATTATTGTCGCTAAGATAACGACAAAAAAATTGCTTAAAGTAACAGCTGACTTTAAACGACAGCGAATATCGTTAAAAATTTTACAGAATAGCATATTCGATAAATTTTCGTTATACTTATTTTAACGATTCGATTATCGTTATAAAAGTTAGTGAATCGCACTACAGGTCAAATGTTAATATAAAAAAAGAGATTAAAAGTTTTGGTGTTTTTTTTTTTTTTTAATTTCAGGCTGAGTTTTTATATGACTTTTTTGTTTAAAAGAACAGTGTTATAAACACTAAATATCGCTCCTTAGATTTGTGGAAAATATAAACGCTAATAGTGTTAGTGTAGTGAATCATTAAAAAAAATGTTTCCCTGTTTGTCATCTTTCGAACCCAAAAGAAATACTGTTTGGGTTTTTTTAAACCACAAACTTCATTGTGTTCGGTTCAGCTCATTAATGTTCGTCCCTTTTGGCTGGTAAAAAAACCAAACCTTTTTTTAACAACAACAAAATACACTTACGAAAAAAAACCAAAAGCCAGCAAAATAATTTTACACAAACAAAACATTTACACAATTCACACACAAGATTTTCGTACTGCGGTCGTTGCTGAAATTTTTCGTTTGTTCATTTCTTTATAAATGTAAAAAAAGAAAATGTTCGACTCTTTCTTGAAAATAGTTACGAACGATATAAAGAGTTGTGTTCGTCTACACAAACACTAAAAAAATAGATATTGTTCCTGGGTGTATGAGCCGAACGCTAAATAATGCTCTGTTTATCTTTAAGCCAGTGTTCGAAAATAAACACTAAATATCGTTTCTTAATGTTCGGTTCGGTAGATTTGTGGAAAACACAAACGCTAATAGTGTTTGTGTAGAAAATCATTAAAAAAAATACCGTTTCCCTGTTAGTCATCTTTCGAACACAAAAATATTACTGTTTTTATCAAACTCAACAAAAGATGTGAACATTTAATTCCGTTCGGTTTTTTTTTGAAAATCCACAAACTTCAATGTGTTCGGTTCGGCTCGTTAATGTTCGTCGCTTTTGGCTGATAGAAAAAAGCCAAACATTTTTTACAAAAACAAAATACACACACGAAAAAAACATTATAGAACATTAAAATATAATGTTTGTCTACAGTATCACTACAATTGTTCAGTTTTTTAACGAAGAACCGAACATTATATAATGTTCGGTTCTTTCTTGAAAATAGTTACGAACGTTATTAAGGGTTGTGTATGTCTACACAATCACTAAAAAAATAGATATCGTGCCTGGGTGTGTGAGCCGAACGTTAAATAATGTACTGTTTATTTTCGAACACTGCTTTAAACACTGATTATAACTGTATTTTTTGTAGCCGAAAGTGGTAGAAAGGTAGAAAGGAAAACATCAATCCAGTCTACTCGAAAAACAAAATAATTGGCGATAAAATTCTCTTTAGGGTTATTTGAGTCCCAGATGCATATAATGGCTAATTACGCTCTTCAATTAGAAAATTTGTTTTGCACAAATTGAATTCTAAAATTTACAGCCAGGCCCACGATGTCACACGTTAACGTTCGCATAGAAAACTACATTTAAAACAATTTCTAATATTTGTTTCTGTTTTAACTGTATTTTTCTATGCGAACGTCAACGTGTGACATCGTGGGCCTGGCTGTAAGTTTGATTTCTTCAAATATACAAATATTAAGCCACTTTTTTAGGAAAAATTTTTACCATTTATGGAAAAGCTGAAATATGTATGTATTTAAAAACTTTACCTTTGACATTTTCCTTAAGAATCGCAAACTTTAACTAATAAAACCAAATTTTCGAAGGTAATTTTCTATAATGCAAAATCTTGATTATGTAGTTTCATTGAAACAATTAAAAAATATTATTTTAAATTTACAAGATTTTGTTTTGTCGTGCTTAATTGCCAATTTTTTTGTGTTGATAAAAACACCGAAATTTATTCTTGAAGGGAAAAGGCATAAGCTTTGATAGTTTTACAATTAAAACTGTTGCTTATAATTCTTATTCGCTTAACAGTTTTATTTGTTTAATATCTTTAATTTTTCTAAAATCTTTGGACTAAGTTTCCTGACGATCTGGCCTAATCAACCAGTGAAATGCGCATAGGAATAGCTCATCCCTTCAACAATAAATTTCACAACATTAAAGGCCCAACCACAATGTGCTTTAGTTGGCTTAATCAAATGTGCGAATACATGTTTATTATATGAGGCAAACCATATTGAACTTAAGGAAACTTTTTGCTAAGTTTAATGAAACTGTCATTTGCTTAAGCAAGGTGCGAATCTAATCGCACATTCCGTACGGAATCAAATGTTTTTTTATTTTGTTTTTGTTTTTTTAAATACATTTGAGAGACTTTTTGTTAATTTTTGACAGTAGGTTAAGCAAGGCTATGCATATTATGGTTAGGCCTTAAATGATGAAACAGAACTGGGGCTGAACCTTTTTTTACATGCAGTTTGACATAAAATTATGCCAGAGAATGCGGTCGAGAAATAAAATCAATTTTATTTTGAGGACGTTTTTTCTAATGCTCTCACATATAGACACTTATTCTCTTAACAATGCTACCATACTTTCATTCAATTTCATACATTTTGTAAACAAAGAAAAATAAGAACAAAAGAAAACGAAAGAAATGAGAGAGAATTTGAAGTTACTGCCGACGTTTTAATTATGGGCCTTAAAATTTTTGCCTGAAGTTGAAGACTCAGTTCTGTTTCATCATTAACTTCGACAGTATAAAAATATTAGACAGAGAGCGGAGAGAGAACAAACGTTACAATCAGGCCTGCCATTTTTGCCGATTTATCGGCATTTTGCCGATTTTTTGCCTCTAAATTATCAAAGTGCCGATTTGCCGATTTTTGCTCCAAAAATGCCGATGACTAACACGTAAAAGGCGATTACTTTTTGTTTGTTTGATAATAATACACTAACTTTAAGCGATACTGAAACAGTTGTAACATTGAAAAGAGACAACTGTTATTAAGTCAGCGCTTCTACTAAAGAAAAAGGGGTTAGTTTTATTCAATATTAAATGCAGTGTTTGTAATGTGTGTTGGGTTAATACATTATTATTTGAAAAATATTCCACTATGAAGAATTAAAGGCCAAAGTTAAAAAAGAAATAATTTTTAAACCTAAAATAATTCAGTTAAAATTTCTTTTTCTATTAGGAAAATATAAAACACTTTATATTTGTGTTTGAAAATGGATAGATACATAAATACTTACAAAAGAATAAAGGTAAGATAAATTTATATTCACTATCAATGCATATAATTTAAATAATAATTACTTTGATAATTAAATAATTTTTTTTTTTTTAAGATTATAACGCAATTGAGGACGATGTTAGTACATTAATTAAATAGCCAATTCTTATGTAAGGAAAATTAAATAAATTTGCAAACTTTTTGGCAAACAATTTCAGATTTATAACGTGAACATTTAATGGCAGCATTTTGTACAATTTTTGGTCCTTCCACATTCTTCCGCAAATGTGGAAAGAATTTTTTAATGTAACCGAGTTTTGATGTTCACTGCAAGTTATTCGTTTTTTAAAGTTTAAATTATTATTTAAAAATTAGTAATTTAAACTGTTTTGATATTAATATTAAAACGGATTTAATAAAAATGTCAAACTCAAATATATGTATATGGAATATACTTAATTATAAGAAAGTTAAAAAAAACTTTATATTTAACTACAATTTCTTTGATTGATTCTTTTGAAATTTCAAGTTATAAACATTAGATAATTCTGAATTCTTCATATTTGTAAGTAAGAATAGGTTTTATTGTATTTAAAATAGGTATTTTTAATTTGCCGATTTTTTTATATTAAAGTGCCGATAATGCCGATTTTTTTTTTTAAATATGCCGATTTTTTATCAAAATTATCTGGCACCCCTGGTTACAATCTCGAAAGCTTACGAATCCAAGAGAAAATCAAAAATACAATGAACACGAATGAAGACAAGGACAATACAAAACTACAATACTCCTCTGCAATAGTTTATGATTATAATTAGTTATAGTTCTGTGATATTTACAATTAGTTTGACTTTTATTCGGTGTTTTTGTTGTATTTTACTTATTAATCATTTTTTTAGTTCAGTTTCGTGTAGTCCAGTTTTTAATATTAAATAGTTGAAAAGTGCAATACAAATGTAAACCCTTATTTGTAAGTTAAGCTGTGATATTATTAAAGTTCTAAAATTATTATCTATTTGTCTAGATTATTATGGAATAAAAATAACCCCTGATGAAGTTCGAAAAAAGCGAACGAAACGTTGGGGTTAACAAATAAATTAACCATAAATGTTTTTTAGTTACATTTGGTAACAAAACGATTGATCATAATTAGCCCGTGAGGAAAACAAAAAACTTTAATAATAATAATAAATTTCAGTGTTTCCATCAAGAATAAAAATTGGGAATTAAGCACGACAAACAAAATCTTGCATATTGAAAATTTTGTATTCCCCAAAAAATAATCATCATATATATTATTTCTAAAGCACTTTTTTTTGTCGGTTGCAAATATCTCCCATACCACCGCATCAAATTTAATGAATGATATCTCATGTTAAAGCTTATTTCTAACACTAATGACGAAAAATAATTGGAAATTGAAAAATTAATATTTTCATTGATAAAAATTATATTTTAAAATGTATTGAAGTTACTAAAATTTCTATTAATTATTTTCATTTTATGTTACAAAAATGGCAACTAACGGTGCGAAATATTCGCACGGGTCATCTAGTTTGATATTATTATAAATTTTAAATTTTTCTCGTAATTTACTAAATTACAAAACAGGATCCGAATTATTGAAGGCATCGAGCTAATTTTTCTTGAATTTAATTCCCTTAACTGTTCTTTAAAAATTCGCAAAGAATAGTTAATAAATTTTTAAAATTTATTAAACAAAATATAGAAAAGTAACTTTTAAAATGCCCTCAAATGGTGGTTTGAATTAAATCACCCCTAATTTCAATGGAGAATTATTAAATTTTGTTTTAAAACATGTACAATTTTATTTTTTAGCATTTAGTTTTGTAACTCATATTCTTGGAAACAGTGTACTGAGTATTATTAGTTTTTAATTATTCTCTCATAGTGTAAGTGGCATGTAGAACTAAAGTTATTAGCAATATACATAAATTTATATGAAAAAAAAAATAAAATTTTAAAGCCAAACTATTTTAAATGTTAAAGGTTTCACAGATTTTGCAAATGGCAAAATAAAATTTTGTTGCTGACCAAATGGCTGTGTAAAAGAACATTTACAAACATATAAAAAAAAAATATTAATATCGTAAAAAAAGTTTTAGAAAATATTAAAGTTTAAATTATGTAATTTTTTGATACTGCATAAACAATAATTTGTTATTGATAAGGATCTTAAAAAATGCAGTCGAATTTAAAAGTACATTTAACAATAATTTTAATAATTTTGCTCAATTTTTAATATTTATATTCGGACAGTTTAGAAAATAAAAGTATGTGGGCGATTCTATTCTGACGGGTGCAACATTTAGACTTTTTAAACGTATTTTACTAATAGAAAGAAACACATTTGCAATTAAGTTATTTCTCGAAGGGGTAACATTTTTTTTATATACTATTGTTATCTATTTACAAGAATTTATATGAAACGATCAAATAGCCACGAGAGAGATTTAAAGTGCATGACGGGTAAGATCATACCACAAAAACAGAAAACTCTGTTAATTATACCCTTCACCACAGGTGGAAAGGGGTATATATAAGTTTGTCATTCCGTTTGTAATTTCTACCATATTGATCTAAGACCCTATAAAGTGTATATGTATATTATGGGTCCTTATGAGCAGAGAAGTTGATTTAACCATGTACGTCTGTCCGTCCGTCTTACGTTTTATATGTGTTTTCCGGAGACTCCAGACATGATAGCGGCTAGGTTGTTTTACATTTATGTCACATATAGTCCACCATTTCTTGCTATTGAAATTCAGCCAGATCGGTCCAAAAATGGCTGAGATATGAGCAAAAAACCACGACTACCTCTAATTTTTTCCAAAAATCCCTTGTTGTTGTATTTTTATTACTTTTTTCTGTATATCTTGAGAACGGCGATATCCAAAGTTTTCAAATTTGGTACACAGCATCCCACAAAATGTGGGCGGGATCGGAGAAGTGGGCGTGGTACCTCCCGTACACAAAATATCAAAAATTGTATAAAAACCTCATTTTTTGGACTGTTATATGACCTATGGTTATCCCTAGTATATCAAAAGATCGGAAATCTTTAGTAAGAAATATTTTTTGAAAAACTCGGAAAAAATCGGTTCAGATACGAAAAAGTAATGACCAAAATAATAATTTTTTTTTAAATACCCACTTTCGGGAACCATATTTCTTCCCGAGTCCAAGATTTATAACCCAATTTTTTGTTTTTGTCTAGTTGCTCTGTATTCTGCTCGCGAAATGGTGAAGGGTATATAAGATTCGGCATAGCCGAATATAGCACTTTTACTTGTTTTTAAACTTTTACTGTAATATTATTCTTTTTTATTGTGAAAGATGAGATATCAGACGATGATTATCAAATCAAACATCGTAGAGAAATATAATCCAATAATAAGAAATTTGCTCTTTAAGCCATGACGGGTGCAACATCCCTGCAAATAAAATTGGACCACCTGATCCATTTTGATAAAATGGACTACTCCATGGACTGGTCCGATGTAATGCAAGCATGGACCATGTCATTGTTAAAAAGTGTTTGTAGTGAGACGACATGTCTTCGTTTTTTAATGACATGCTTTCGTTTTTAAGCGACTTTAAAACTAACCCTCTTGAGTATACCATGGAGTAGTTTTAAAACTACTCCTTAGTGGTCCAAAGGTGGGTTATATGGTCCTCTCCTAGGACATCGTAATGTTAAATAGACCAGGGGGTAAAAAACCAGGGGGCAAATCGCGACATTCGATATCGATCGAAATTCCCATGTAAATTGTATTCCAATTTCGATCGATATCGAATGTCGCGATTTGCCCCCTGGTTTTTTCCATATGTTTGGGTTACTTTTGGACTAGTCCTGGTCTAGTCCTTGTGGACTACTCTTTACACGCGTGTTTGGACTGGTCCTATTATTTGCAGCGATGCAATCTATAAATCCAAATGCTTCGAACAAATTTATATTTAAGCTTATGTCTAAAAAAATTATATTACTATAAAATACAGATATTTTACTTTAAATTGGCATCAAAAAAGTATCAAATAGTGTGATTTGAAAGTTGATGTTAAAAGTTGTCTAGAATAGAATCACCCATGTTGTAAAATTCCGATAAGGTGGTGACTTTTGCGCCAGATTGTATATTTAAGTTTTTTTTAATCAAATATTTTCCTTTTTTTCATAATGAAAAAAGTTGATTCAGCCATCAGTTACAGCCATCCATAAAGATAGAGGTCCACACCACTTGTTCTATGCTTTTTCGCATTGTACGCATTTGTCAAAAAAAGTCAAATCAACATATTTATAACTAGCAAGTTACATCCTCAAAAGGTTTCCTGCGGGATATGTGTGTCAAACCTCTTATCCCGTGACCAGTAATGTGGAATAATGTGTTTAAAGAGTAGTTACTGCAGAAGAAAGGTAATTGAAAAAGAAAAATACATGTTACTGGATTTTGTGTGGGTAGTGGCTGATTTTATCTGGTTCTACTACTTTATATGAAGGAGAGCTCTCATATTAACAGGGTTCACTCGGGACAATATCTGCGACAGGTTTTATTTTAATCCAAAATTTAATGTGTCCATTTTGGTAATTACAGTGACCAGTCACAAAGTGTCAAAAAGGTGCCAATTAGCTCCCTCCTTGGACATCGCCATGTTAAAGTGACAAGTTTCTTTTATATAAAGTGTAAGAACTTTAATCTGTCCCTACCACTTTAGAACTATAGTTACTCCAGAAGAAAGATTATTTACAAACAACCAGTCGTGTAACTGGATTTTGTGTGGGTAGTGGCTGGTTATATCTGAGTCTACTACTTTATAAGAAGGGGATCTATCATATTAACAGGGTTCACTCGGGACAATATCTACGACAGGTATTATTTTAATCAAAAATATAATGTGTCCATTTCGGTAATTACAGTGACCAGTTACAAAGTGTCAAAAAGGTGCAAAGTAGATCCCGTCTTGGACATCGCCATATTAAAGTGACAAGTGTAAGAACTTGAACTGGTCCCTACCACTTTAGAACTATCACTTGAAAAGTTTAGTGTTAGTTCCCTTTCCCCTAAGGGTAGGCTGCCTTGACGAGAAGAATACCAATAGAAGGTATTGTTTCAACTTTAGTAAGCGTCACAAGCGGCGTTCAGTTTTATTTGCGGTGACGCATCGTAAATTGAGTTGCATGTAACATGAAGCATAGAAGAGCAAATAACGTACGTAAAGCATATAATGCATAGACGCGAAAACGAGTAGTATTGACATCCAGGTTAAATCAGCTCTCCCGTTAGAAAAATCATATGTTGACAACGCGTTACGGAGGGCATACATTACTCCAGCATACCAGCACAACCAAGTGATGTTGAATCGTGCTCGAAACACATGCCATACAATCATACTGGTGCAATATTCATTACTTTAAAAAAATGTACGGATAATTTGTTGCCGCTAGTGCGCACCGCATTAATTTGAAAATAAATTAGGAATATTCGTGTTTTATATTAAAGATTCGTATACAAAAAAACATAATCTGGTACCATCAGAAAAATATCAAACTCTGTTTGACAGCGTCACAGCAAACCGTACAATCACACCAAAAGCGCATACATGGTCAAGCGGATGGCACAACCACTTGATTGCGTATGCATACTGTAGTCGTGTATGGGGCCCTTTATGTAGTGAGTTGGCTGCTATTGTTGAAATAAGGCTGGCCTGTTACAGTCCAACGCGTTTTCTAAATGTAAAAAATTTTCATGTTTATAAAAAAGGTATGAAGCAAACCCAATTAGCACGAAGTCAACGCTTTGTAAATGGATAATACGATTTTGCCAGCGTACTTTGTATTGAAGTTCGCCGCTACAGTTAAAAAGTAATGGCAATTTACCTAATTTAAGGTCGATCTAGCGATTTTATCTCCATTTTTACTTCTATTTTGTGAGTTTTATTAAGCAGGTGAGTTAACGTTACTGTTCATGGCACAACGTAAACACCAAGACGAATTCACTAGAAGGTGGGGTCAAGTCAACACATGGTTTTTTTTCAGTGGTTGACTTTTCAAAGTTTGTATACAAGCTAGTTTTTTATGTAGACAAACCTATTTTTTTACTTGCAATATTTTTGACAACCCGACCACAGAAGCAGTGTTGTTATAGAGTTGACCTCACCTTTTAGTCAATTCGCCTTGGTAAACGCTCTTATTTAAGTAAGCCATTTCAGCGTTAACGCTAGGCGCTAAAAAACAGTACGCTTGGCGTGCGGTTTAAGCTGACTTAAGCCTATTTAAGCGAGTTTTATAATTAAATTATTGTTTTCCGTTTTTCTTGTAATGAAATAAAAATAAACTGAAATCTAAACCTCGAACTAAAATGAGAAAATTGTATTTTATTAACATTCTTCTTCTCTCAGTGTATTTTACTTAAAAGAACCTTGATATTTTTTCTCTTTACGGCTTAAAAATTAAAGAAAGCTGTAGTACCATTTAAGTAATGTTTTTGTATTTTTTAAAATATTTTGCGTATTTTCGAAATAATTCTATATTTGGTTATTTCAAAACAAAAACCAAAACATTCCACAAGTTCATTTCATTATGAAATTTAACTGCAAACATGGAATAAATTTTTGGCGAAAGTTGGTTTTTAATCAATCTGTTTTTTTCCTTATTAAAATAATTTTAAAATTAAATGATGAGACTATAACGATTAATTATAAAGATCCCATCTTAAAACAAAAAAAAAAATGGAGCTATACAGCTTAAAGCATGTGTAGTGTCGAAAATTGTTTTTATTTTGTGTTAGTGTTTGCAAAAAATAAAATGAAAAAAACTTTAATAAATAATTAAAAATAAAACGTCAACAATATTTACGTTTTTTATATTGACGAAACCAGATGAAATAGAAATGTTTTATAGATTGAACTTATGGAATGATCTCATATAATTTAGCAGAGTGGCACAAAAGGCTTTTAAGTATAGAAATTAAATATTGAAAATGATAATAAACATTTTTTTAATAATATGTAATATAATTATAATATTTTTTTTTTTTTTTGCAATAAGTTCAATTGTTTAGCTTTTTTTTAGTAGTACAGTAATTTTGACTTAGCTGCACAATCTCCTTGGCAAGATTTTTTGGGCAGATAAATCAAAAATGCAGTTATCTTAAATGTATTTACCTGCCTTAAAGTGCAGCTAAAGTAAACGTTTAAAAGAAAAATAAAAACGTTTTTTATCCATAAATTGAAAATAGCAATGACGTTCAAACCAACTGTAGTCATTTGTAATGCATTTTTATAATGAACGAGATAGCCAAATTGGTAGGAATAAAGTAGGGAACAGTGTACTCGCTGTAGTACAACGTTAGGAATTGCGCTGCAAGCTGTCAAAAGTTTAAAACGGCAGTTTCACAATTATGCGCTACGCAATAAGACATACAGAAATGCAGTAAAGTAAGTGAAATAACTCTCAACAACTTTTAAATAAAAAATTACATTTCAAGCGCTACGGCATTCCCTTACTATGAAGCAGGTTTGTAAGAGAGAGTTCTAAAAAATATTTGTATCAAAACATTCAGTGTGTAAAGCTGATCGTTACATCCAACAATTTATACTACCCGTCTACACCATCCATCAACTTGGTAAGAACTTGGTTTCGCACATGAATTCTACTCGTGTAGACTGTTCATGTTCATGTTTCGTCTATGTGCTGCCATCGTTACCTAAACATTCGTCTTAGCATCCATCTGCGCCATGATGTTTGCCATATAATGTATTTTCTGTATACAACCAAACGCACAAAAACAAAAATTGCGGTCAATCAAAACATGAACATCAACACGTATTCGCCACATACAAGAACATGAACAAATTAATACCGTTGCTCTGCCGGCGTTATGGTCATGTCATGTTCTAATCGAAAGCGCATGGCGACGTGGGGTTATATGCGCTGAATAATGCGCTTTATGTGTCAAAATTGTATTGCTTCAAAGTGGGAACTCGCCATATAAAATTAATGCCTTCCGTAAGCGCAATGTTAAGCGAAACGTTTATGTTTCTCCCTTACAAACCTGCTTCGTTGGACGCTCCACTTTTTATTGGGTAGTGTCAACAGAATACGTGGTTGTAGTAGTTGTTGCAGTTGGAAATTCGAAATTTTGAACTTTGTTGTGCTACAGTGCATCCGCCAGCTTCAGCTACTGCTACAACTTCTTTATTCTGTTCCAGACCTAAGAATAACTATTCCTTTCATATAATCGTGGTAATGTTGCTGTTACCACAAACTACATAGTCCCCTTTTAGACAGGCAAAGTTGACTTTGCAAAGTCTTGAATTTAAAGAAGAGAGGGGAAAAGAGAATAGCGGAGTACATACTTTGCTGTACTCGCAAGTCGTCTTGTTTTTCGTTCGTAGTTTATACCTGAAGTTGGCTGCAACTTTATATTTATATACAGCGTTGCCAGAAAGTTTGGCGAAAAAAATCATATAACAAGGGCAAAAAATTAAAAATTATTACTTTAATATAACAGGTTAAAATTATTTGCAGTTATATTTTCCGTAAAAAACTGCAGTCAAAGTAGAAAATCTGCCACTTCTTCATTAGTCATTAGCCAAAAAAAAATGTTGCTTTTGCTTCTGTTTCATTGAATGTAAACATTCGCCGTCAAACCAATTCAAAAAGTGAAAAGTTGTACAAAAATTTTCGTTTTTTGTTCGACAGTTTTTTGATTTCGACTGCAGTTTTTTAAACCCTGATTGAAAGTAATTAAATTCTAATATAAGTGATTTATAAGTGTTGAGCTCAAAGATTTAAGTTTAGGAGCGTCTTATGAAATCTTAAGGATTCTTAATTTAATATTATATTTTTTGATATCGATGTAATAAAGAAGATATTTTGAGAAAATTATAGTAAAAAAATTTATTGAAAAAATATCGATTTTTTTAAGTTAATAATTAATGGAATAGTTATTAAAATAATGTTGAAACAGCGTTTAAAAGATATTCTTCAGCAAATTATATCGAGCCCTTACCGCGAAAATAACGTAAGCGCCAAAAACCAAATTTTACAGGAGAGTGTTTTTTTTTAATTTTATTTCATATGAATTTTGTATGAAATTTGTCGCTTACAATAAAATTGTTTTTGCTTTAAAATCGTAACGGTACCTTATGTGTCCATAAAATTTTAGGAGATGAAGCAAGTGTTGCCAATAAAGTCATTTATTAAAAAAAACAAATATTGAAAATGTTGTCGCTTACGTTATTTTCGCGGTTAGGGCTCGATATATAAGTACATACATACTTTGTTTAAAAATTATAATGTATATGGAAGGTGGAGTCCTCAAACTAAAAGCTTCTTAAGTTCCATTCGTTTTACCTTTTGGTACTAAATACTTGATTTTTTTGTTCTTTTATATAGGTATGTAACTTTATAATAGTACGGTTTTTCTTTTCACAAATAACTTTTTCATCAATATTCTCAAAATTAACAACCGCTAATCTAAGATGTTTTTTTTAATATTTTGTATGCCCAGAAATAATGATACAATTTTGTATATTCTAGACACTGCACACACAACAAGCCACACAAAACAACAACAAGCTGATACAAAACTTAATTGTTTTAAAAATTGACTGTTTTAATAAAATTGTGTATTTTGTTCAAACAAACTTAAAGTAAATCATAATTTCTAAAAATAAAAAATCATCATTTGAGAAAAAAAATTTTAAATAGTATTTTTGTCAAAAAATAATCAAAAATATGATAAAATCATCATTCTGGCAACGCTGTTAATATATTATATTCAAACAAAACTTTGTCAAATTAAACTTTGTGTGTCTAAACAAGAAACAAAGTTTAAAAGAGAATTCAACAACTTTGTCAAAGTAAACTCTGCCTGTTTAATAAAGGACCGTATCTGATCATTAACACAAAGGTTGCAGTTTTATGCCATGATTATCTTAACACTTGGCCATTGCTTGGGAGCTATTTAATCCCCACCGCAGCTTTTGTTGAATCGTAACTGCAAACAGGCACAACCTTCAGACTGACCTCTTGCCCAGCATTTCCAAGATGTTTGCGTGATTCACCTGTAATCCGCAAAGCTATCTTACCAAAAACAAGACCTATCTTATTCTCCAAAGGCTATTAGATCCCGTGGTTTTAGGTAGAACTTTGATCAGCAACATTCTTTAGATCGACTAGTTGATAAGCAAATTTGGTGCGCTTAGAATTACAAACAGGGCTGCCAGATAAATTTATGAGGAAATCGTCAATTTCCTGAGAAAAAATAGAAAAATCGTCTTTCACCTTTCGAAATAGCGAAAAAAAATCAGACAGCTTAAAATTTAGTCGTAACCAGCTAGAGTTTTCAATCGTGTAAGTGCTACTTGGAGTCTCATGAAGAGCGTCTTTGATCGTCGATGACCGCATTTGTTAATCGTAGAAAGTTCCTTCCACTGGAAAAACTGTAACATGAGTGAGATTCTTCCATAGCTCAGCGAAAAACGCTTCTTCAATCATTGCGGGAATCGTTTAAGACGTGGGTAAAGATTATCTAACGAGTCTTTCATGTCAAGAATCGTATGGGACTCATGTAGATTAGAGCGACTCACCAAAAAAAGTGCTCGATGTACCCTCCTAAAAATGAACCTTGGACTTTTTTAAGATGACATTTTGAATATTTCGGCTCCAGCTTTGACCTCTCGTGAGCTGGACCAATTTGAAAAAGGGTCTATTTTTGCATGTTTTGTTTATTTAAGAATCTGTTTCCTTACCAACATATACAAATTGGGTATCGTAAGAAAGGTTTTTTTAAGGCGCGTCCAACTGTGTATACAATTTGTCCAAGGACGATAATCTATGTCCTTTTTTTTAAGGATTTTCTGTAAAAAAAACGGTTTTTGAATTTTTTGTTCGGGGTTGTTTGTAATAAAAGTGCCTAATTAACATATTTTAATCTTCAGTCGATTTAATGAAACACGTGTCACAGCTTTTTTTTGAAAATCGTGCTAGTTCACGTTTTGACAAAAATGCAACGGTGTGGCAACCCTTCGTTTAAAATAGGGCAATATGGGTATCAAATTTTATCTTTTGGCAAGTATATCAACTTTGTATGTAAATTTTTCAAATTTTTGCAAATTAGATGTATTTTACACGGTGCTCTGGAATATATATAAATGCAATTTTGTAGTAACTCTAATATGATACCGACTTTTTGGCTGCATATTTTTTTCGCAAATTAAAAAAAAATTCAAGTCGTGGATCATTTCTTTTTTTCTTTCTTTAGTCCTATTTTCATCCATACATGATCTAGAAACTAAATCCGGTATCATATTAGAGTTACTACAAAATTGCATTTATATATATTCCAGAGCACCGTGTAAAATACATCTAATTTGCAAAAATCTAAAAAATTTACATACAAAGTTGATATACTTGCCAAAAGATAAAATTTGATACCCATATTGCCCTATTTTAAACGAAGGGTTGCCACACCATTGCATTTTTGTCAAAACGCGAACTAGCACGATTTTCAAAAAAAGCTGAGACACGTGTTTAATTAAATCGACTGAAGATTAAAATATGTGAATTTGGCACTTTGGCACCGAACAAAAAATTCAAAAACCGTTTTTTTTACAAAAAATCTTTTAAAAAAAAGGACATAGATGATTGTCCTTGGACAAATTGTATACACAGTTGGACGCGCCTTAAAAAACCTTTCTTACGATACCCAATTTGTATATGTTGGTAAGGAAACAGATTCTTAAATAAACAAAACATGCAAAAATATACCCTTTTTCAAACTGGTCCAGCTCACGAGAGGTCCAAACCTGGGGCCGAAATATTCAAAATGTCATCTTAAAAAAGTCCAAGGTTCATTTTTGGGAGGGTACATCGAGCACGAATTTTGCTTCCATACAACTTGAGTCGCTCTAATGTAGAAATTATTTTACTTATCTTAACTCGTGATTTTAATTTTGATTGATAATTGTTAAAATTATTAATTACTAGATGACCCGTGCGAATATTTCGCACCGTTAGTTGTCATTTTTGTAACATAAAATGAAAATATCTAATAGAAATTTTAGTAACTTCAATACATTTTAAAATATAATTTTTATCAATGAAAATATTAATTTTTCAATTTCTAATTATTTTTCGTCATTAGTGTTAGAAATAAGCTTTAACATGAGATATCATTCATTAAATTTGATGCGGTGGTATGGGAGATATTTGCAACCGACAAAAAAAGTGCTTTAGAAATAATATTATGAATTATACACAGATTTAATGATGGTTTCACGAAAGTTAAACAAAGTGTAACATTGTTGTTTTGTACTTATTTAAAATTTTTCTTAAGACTTGCATCTTATAGCCGTACCTAAACTAAAGCGGCACGCGTTTTCTAGTTTTCAAAATGTGTCCTGCCAATAAAATTAGTATGAAGTATACCTAAATAGAGCGGCTTCCGTGCTTTGCAAATGGAAACCCCGATTTTGACTGCTCGTTTAATAGTGAAGTTGGCCGCTATTAGCTATTTAGCTATTTTTTGGTTAATCAAGCGTTTTTTTCTCTTTGATGACGCTCTTGCATAGGTATGGCTTATCAGCGTAAAAGCTAAGCGAAAGAAAACGTTCCTACTTTGGGGACTTTTAAGAAAAAAATCAGCAAATCGGCAATTTGCTAATTTCGGCACAAAAAAATCGTCAAAATGACGATATTTCGTCAAATCTGGCAGCCCTGATTACAAATATGTACGAGAATTTCTCGAAATTTAAAAAATTATCAATATTTGTAGCCCCATTTGGATGAAATGTTTTTTTTAACCTGTTTTTCCAAAAAAAATGCGCCATTTGCAGCGTTCCCAGTTATGGGGATTCATCCACAAATTGGGGCCTTTTTTATTGGGGATAAAAATTTCGTGAAAATTCCAACTAGTGTAACTTCTGTTGAACGAGTCTTTTTCTGTAATCAATACAACCAAAATCAATATTTGCAACAAAATAAATGCACACTTTAATCATCTCAAATGCACTTTTTAAACAAACAACATGTAAAAAATATTGTATTGTATATTGGTGACATTGTCAACGATGTGTCTGCACTACATTACATTTGCTACTATTATTTGGCTTTAATACTAAAAAGATTTTATCAATAACAACTGAGGAGTGCAATTCCTATAAAAGTTGAAGAAATAATAAAAAAAGATTGTTATGATTTCGTATTCTTACAAAAAGTGAAGACTATTTTAACCAAAATGTACTAGGGATTCTCTGGTTCCAATGTCTACATATGTTCCCAAAGGAACTACCTAGTCAGTAACTAGTCAATAGTACCAACCAGAGAACGGCTTTGTGCAATTGCAAAAAAATCGCATTAAATGAACACTAACAAATACACACGCTTGCTGTCATACAATCAAACTTGCGCAACCGCAAACATTCGCTGCTGGTTTGCAGTCATTAAAATAATGCGCATCGTGCTTTGTTATTTATACCATCGTTAGCTTCGTTTTTTAATAAAGATTTTTGTGTGTTCGGTGCGGCAATGATTGTTTTGGTAAAGAAAAAAAAATACAAACAAATAAGCCAGTAATCAAGCAATCATTACTCATGTATTCATTCAGCATTAACTATGTAGTACAAGAAAAAAAAATTTAAATGAAACTAAACGCACATACTGATGTAGGTACACACAATTTCCATAGAAACAGAATACTTTTTTTTATCATCTTAAAAAGTACAGTAGTTCTGTATGTACAATGTATTCTTGTTATTGTTGTTTTTATTGTTGTTAATTTTAACAAAGCGTCTCATCGAGTGGTTTATTGTTGTTAATGTTAGCAAAGCGTCTCATCGAGTGGACAATGACTACTTGAATGCAAAAGTATAATAATGTGTGCCTTTTGAATTTAAACAAGTGTGTTATATTGCGTGCGCAACAAAAAATGCAAACAAAGCACTTTCAATAAAAAACGAATCCATGCAAAAATCAAAAGTGTACGAAACGATGTAAAAATTACCTTTCAACGTTGGTTTTGCAGGCAAAGAGAAAAATTGTGATTTTGCAGTTCTCTGGTACCAACGTCAGTAGTAGATTTCCAATGACACGCACACATTTAATTTCTATTGTAAATAACATTGCCTGGGGTATAAAAAGTCACTAGTACTGGTGACTGTGTCAATAGTGAATCAGTACAGATTCACTTGTGACATTTCCTGCAGGGTACTAAACGAAAGCTTTTACAAATCCATTATGTCCCGAAATGGGCCAATCACTTGGCCACAAAAATCATAAGATATTTTAAATATTTTTTCTTTTAAAACTAATGCGATTAAACCAGCAACTTTGGTCTTCTTTATGGAAAACATTGTAAGAAACACTGCGCAGATATAAGTTAGATTTCCAAAATTTGCTATACCCGATCAAAGTTAGGGCTAATCGAAATCATGTGAAAAGACTGATATTAAGTTGTCATTTAAATAAATTATACTGCCTATCCTAAGATAACAAATAAAAATTTCGTTCACTCAACATACATTTCAAAAAACAATATTTAAAATCTGTTTTTGTTTCAGATAAAAGTTAAGCGAACGAAATTTCATTCGAAATCGAGGGACAGGCAGTAAATTAATTTGTTAACTTGTTCAATATACCATAAGGATTTTAAGTTGTCAAACTTAAACAAGTAAGAATGTATAGTCGGTCAAGCCCGACCATATGATACCCTACACCACAGTATTTAAAACACATCATGCTTATGTGGCCATATAAATATGGATTAACAGTCGGGCCTCGATTATCCGTGATCCGGTTAACCGGTAACCCCGATTAACCGTGACGGCCAAAGTTCAGTCTATTGTTTGCCTTTTTTTTGAAATTGTTTCCTTCGATTAACCGTGATTACCTCTATTATCCGTGATGGCAGTTGGAAAATATTAGACAAACACCATTACACAACTTTTTAAGAAATAGTATTTTTTTTTTTTCTTATTGTCCTTTTTTGCCTCATGTTTTCAGTAAAAAGTTTTATGTGTACATACTTATTTAATTTAAAAATGTACATAAACTTCTTGAATTAATTTTTTTAATGTAAATATGTATGTACACTAGAGCGACTCAAGTTGTATGGAAGCAAAATTCGTGCTCGATGTACCCTCCTAAAAATGAACCTTGGACTTTTTTAAGATGACATTTTAAATATTTCGGCTCCAGGGTTGACCTCTCGTGAGCTGGACCAGTTTGAAAAAGGGTATATTTATCCATGCTTTGTTACTTTACGAATCTGTTCCTTACCAACATATACAAGTTGGGTATCGTAAGAAAGGCTTTTTTAAGGCGCGTCCAACTGTATATAAAATTTGTCCAAGGACGATCATCCCTGTCCTTTTTTTAAGGATTTTTTGTAAAAAAAAAACGGTTTTTTAATTTTTTGTTCGGGGTTGTTTGTAATAAAAGTGTCAAATTAACATATTTTAATCTTCAGTCGATTTAATTAAATACGTGTCTCAGCTTTTTTTGAAATTCGTGCTAGTTCGCGTTTTGACAAAAATGCAATGGGGTGGTAACCCTTCGTTTTAAATAGGGCAATATGGGTATCAAATTTGTGCAAATTAGATGCATTTTACACGGTGATCTGGAATATATATAAATGCAATTTTGTAGTAACTCTAATATGATAGCGGATTTATTTTCTAGATCATGTATGGATGAAAATAAGACTAAAGAAAGAAAAAAAGATATGATCCACGACCTGAATTTTTTTTAATTTGCGAAAAAAATATGCCGCCAAAAAGTCGTGGATCATTTCTTTTTTTCTTTCTTTAGTCCTATTTTCATCCATACGTGATCTTGAAACTAAATCCGCTATCATATTAGAGTTACTACAAAATTGCATTTATATATATTCCAGAGCACCGTGTAAAATACATCTAATTTGCAAAAATCTAAAAAATGTACATACAAAGTTGATATACTTGCCAAAAGATAAAATTTGATACCCATATTGCCCTATTTTAAACGAAGGGTTATTACCCCATTGCATTTTTGGCAAAACGCGAACTAGCACGAATTTCAAAAAAAGCTGAGACACGTATTTTATTAAATCGACTAAAGATTAAAATATGTTAATTTGACACTTTTATTACAAACAACCCCGAACAAAAAATTCAAAAACCGTTTTTTTACAAAAAATCCTTAATAAAAGGACATGGATGATCGTGATATACCGTTGGACGCGCCTTTAAGAAGCCTTTCTTATGATACCCAACTTGTATATGTTGGTAAGGAAACAGATTCGTAAAGTAATAAAACATGCAAAAATAGACCCTTTTTCAAACTGGTCCAGCTCACGAGAGGTCAACCCTGGAGCCGAAATATTTAAAATGTCATATTAAAAAAGTCCAAGGTTCATTTTTAGGAGGGTACATCGAGCACTTTTTTTGGTGAGTCGCTCTAATGTACACCAATTTTAACTTGTTAAATAATAAAAATATTATAAAAAAAACCGTATAATCAAAATTGTTATTCGGTTAACCGTGAAAATCGATTATACGTAATGCTTCTGGTCCCGACCATCACGGATAATCGAGACCCGACTGTATCTATGTTTATAAACTTGTGGTCCTATTTTTAAAAAACTGTATAGCTTATGTGTCCATATAGATATGGATCTATCTTTGTTTTAAATTTCATTAAAATCGTATTCCTATTTTTTAAAACATGCATACCTTTTGTGTCCATATAGATATGGTTCCATATATGTTTTAAATTTCATAAAAATCGGTTTAATAGTTTCTGAGAGGAAGAAATTTCCCCCTATTTTCCCTCGTGGTCCTACGATTCGGCCCATTTTCAATAGACTTGGTCCTTGTGCCAATAAGAACCTTTGTCCCAAATTTTATCCAATTATCTCTAAAATTGCGGCCTGTACTTTGCGCACAAGGTTTCATGGACAGCCAGCCAGCCGGACGGACATCGTTAGTTCGACTCAGAAAGTGATTCTACGTTATAAAATTTAGTTCTACCTTTCAAATAAATGTAATCAATGAAATATTGTATCACACAATGTGTGTAAATTTATGACACCGTTAGATGCAGCCTACACATTTTTGTTTTGTTGTTTTTAACAAATATTTTTTATTAAAAATCATGTCAATAACAACGATTTAGTTTTTATTAAAAAAATTTGCATATAGAATTAAAAAGTAGTTATGTGAACTAGATAGTACTTCATTTTAAACATTCTAATGAATAGTCAAATAGTTGATAAATGTTTTATCAATTAAAAGTAATTTGTTAATATGCGGATAAAGTTAATTTAAAAAAATTCTTCTAGTCAAGTTTATACACGGAAAGCAAAACACTCGGGATAAATCAAGATTTTTATGATAACTTTAAGTACGAGTCGTACCCAAAAATTCAAGTAATACTAAAACGTAAAAAAACAATCCTTAATGGGATCCCGGAATTTCTTGAAATAAGTATAAAATTCTTAAATCAAGTAAAAAAGATTAAACTTTTTGTTGTGTTTAACCCTCCGGCTTACGCATGTTATGATAATCTATACACATTGAAAAAGTTCTGGCCAGACTCATGTGTACCACGAAGGGTTGAAAAGTAAATGTGAACTCTTGCTTCTCATTTAGTTTATATTTTTGGTTAAATATGTACAAAACATTTCTAAAGTAAAAACCATATCGGGCATGATGTTGGTGTTTTATCACTCTGTATGGTGTTATACGGGTAAGCAAATCAATCATAATAGTTTTTTCTTTCTAATTCGAGATAAAATCAACTTTATAGTACCTAATCAATCTTAGTTTTTCTTAAATCAATCTCCTTTTCGGATTATTTGAAGTACGAATTAGGAATAAATATATATACATCAGTGTTGCCACTTTGTGGGTAATTACCCGAATTTGGTATAATTTTTACGGTCGTGGGTAGAGCGTGGGTAATTTTTCTTAAGTGTGATTCAGGTGTAATTTGAAGATTCGATTTCAGTGATGACATTTATTTCTTTTTAAATATTGTTGCTAAGAACAATATTTAAAAGAAACCGAACCAAAGTCTCGGTTTCTTTCTAGGAAACGACTTCAATTATTAAACATACATATATTTTCAAATGTTTGGTAATGAATGTCGCAAGATGGACCCTTAGATTTGGATAAAGATGCCTATCATAGTGATTAAGAACCTGAAGTTTATTGAAAAAAGTTATTCAAACTAAAAACTTGCCTGGGGGAAGATTTGTATAATTAATTTTATTTCTATCTTGCTACTTTTTAATGCTTTAGTTTAAAGAATATTTAACACCCTTTACAGTTGTAAAACTGAATTACGAAAGGGACAGTTGTATAAAACTCTGCAGGCATTTTGTTTACTAAATAAGTTATAAAGGGTATTTTTTAAGACCATGAAACTTGAAATGGTAGACAACACAAAAAAAAATTATTTTAATTGCAGATTGATACACGGCATTACGATTTGAAACTGATTTAAAACAAATAGACACCGCGCCTGTCCTTGACGAAACGCATTGCAGACGTCCAATTTTGTTCTCTTTTTCGAATAAAATAAACAATGTTGACCTCCAAGACACCGATTGTTGCTGGTTTTTAAGCATTAACCACTGACTTCACAGCCCTACGGAAAACAATCAATAAGTGTCACATCGCACGGCCTTGAAGACTTATTGACAGTTTATTTTCTCTAAATCAACACATCGCCTTCATTTGTGAAAAAAGTTGCGTCATTTAAATCATGAAGTCACCTTTAAGTTGCGAAAATCGATGGCTGATTTTCAAAGTATATTTGGATAATTTGGTGGCGTTGTTCAAGCATCTATTAATGATGATGTGCCTGATCAAAAACTGAAAATAATATGACAGTTCGTTTGACAGCTGACCTTTCGTTAGCTCTATGGGGCTAAAAAGCATCCATTATAAAGCAATGACAAGGAACATTTTAATCCTTCCCAAGATAAATCAACCAAATGTGGAAGTTAAACTCATTATTTTAGCAGTTTTATTAATTTTTTTTTTTTAAGTCTTTAATGTTATTTTTGTTAATTTAAATAAAATTAACATTTTGACTAATATTGATCTTGTTTTAATAAGTTTGTTGTGTTTTTGCTTCTTTGTAAATGTATTTTTATTAAATAAAACTTAAATTTTATATCAGGTGTAATTTCATTTAAATCGGGTAATTTTGCTTCATCTCTAGTGAAATTTTGAATCTTGCTGGTGGTAACACTGATAAACATACTTGAATCAAGCGCATTTTGAGATTGATTCAAACTCGGTCAGCGTTGCCAGAGTTAATATTTTATCTTATTTTGAAGATTTTTTGAACAAAATAAGATTTGAAGATTCTTTTCTCAAATTAGAAATAAAGATTTTTAACTTTAAAGAGTAAATTTTTAAAACAATGATGTTTTATATCAGCTTTTGTCTATTGGTTTTGCACACTTTTCTACTTTTGTACTAAAATGCATCATAATTTCTGGGCATACAAAACATCAAAAAAGCATCATAAATTCGCGGTTGTTTATTTTGGGAATATTGATGAAAAAAAATTATTTGTGAAAAGAAAAAATTTATTTTTATAAAGATTAATTTATTAAAGAACAAAAAAGTTCATGTATTTAGTACCAAAAGGTAAAATTCATGGAATTTAACCCTAGGATTGCCGTCTTGGTCTGGCCAGACCAAATTTGTGTTTTCCTTGCAATAATTTTTGAATATAAAAAAATAGGGGCTTGAGTTCTATAAATGATACGAGCTGAATCGAATTAAACTAATTTGGATACGTTAGGAGCAAACTAGTTGGATGAAATTCTATTTTTATGTAAAAGTCTATGAAATTACCCTCTTGCCCAGACCAAATTCTAGTTTTCTTGCAATATTTTTCAAATAGGGCAAAATATCAAATGTGTGGTAGATGCGAAAAAGCAATGTGCAAAATTAAGGACTACATATTCGATGAATTGCATGTAAAATTAAATAATAAATTCGTATAATCCAGCATAATAAGCATACGTTCAATAAAAAATATATTTATTTACTTTTTATTTAATTGGGTTTTTTAGCTGTTCTAATTGTGGTCTGCCTAGACCAAGAGGAGAACTTAGTGGTTAAAAGTTACCGATAATACTAGGGTTAAGAAGCTTTTGGTTGGAAAACAAAGTATATATACATAAGTGCTTAAGAATATCTTTTAAAAAGTTTACCATCATTATTTTAATAAAAATTCCATTAGATTTAGGAAAATCCATATTTTTCAATTATATAATTAACAGGGAAACCAGAAATATGCTCTAAAAAAAAGCGTATTATGCGCATTAAATATGCAGTTAAAACTTTAAAATATGCCCCGAAAACTGTTAAAAATATGCCCCACAAAATTTAAAATTTATTAATAGTTCCATTTAATAAAAGCAATCCTAAAATTATTATTGGTTAAGCCCTAGCACCATAGTATTTATAGACAATTTTTTGAGATTTTTGGGCGAATTCAATCTAAATAGCAACACAATAAGATGGTTAACGGACACAAAGAGTCTTATTTGGAAAGTTTTTATGGGGAATATGTGAAACTATAGACCGATTCTTACCATTAACATAGACTTCGTTCTTGGAGAAATTGAAGCAACACGTTGGGTTACAGATAGATATTTAAAATAGAATTTCGCAAAAAAAAAATTATTTATTGCGAACGCTCTTGTAGGCACCACGAAAAATCTTAAATGTATCAAAATATGCCTTAAAAAGGCAAAATATGCACTATAAACCAGGGACCGAAAATAACAGTTATTTTTAAAATTTAAAATCAAAAAGTCAGGTGGATATAATTTGTCTATCAGATATTTGAATACAGCATATTGATGCTGTTATGCTAAGGAATAATAAACTTAAAAGACTTTAATTTTTTGGACTTTTATCAAAAAGTCACTTTATAATAATTATTTTTTGACCAATATTTTTTTGGTCAAAAATAAGTTAAAATTTGACTTTTATTTTTTAAGTCAAAAATAAAAGTTAAAATTTGACTTTTATTTTTTTAGTCAAAAATAAAAGTTAAAATTTGACTTTTATTTTTTAAGTAAAAAATATAAGTTAAAATTTGACTTTTATTTTTTAAGTAAAAAATATAAGTTAAAATTTGACTTTTATTTTTTAAGTCAAAAATTAAAGTTAAAATTTGACTTTTATTTTTTAAGTCAGAAATAAAAGTTAAAATTTGACTTTTGTTCCTATTGAAAGCAGATGTTAAAAAAGTTAAATAAAATTTTAATTAATTATTAACACAGTTTTTAATTTTAGAATTATAAGTGCATGTTGTTATTGAAACCATGTAAACAATTTTGGTTAGAAATAACCAAAACAACAACACTGATTGTCATCAATCTTATTTTTCTTATATTTCCATTACATTGTTATTATTATGGCATAGTCAATTTTTTTTCTGACTTAAAAAATAAAAGTCAAATTTTAACTTATATTTTTTACTTAAAAAATAAAAGCCAGATTTTAACTTTTATTTTTGACTTAAAAAATAAAAGTCAAATTTTCACCCTTATTGTGTTTGGCGTATTTAAAATACGCCTACGACTATTTGGTAATAGATTAAAGAGAACGTGAACTTTTTTCCTTTAATCTATTACCAAACTGTCGTAGGCGTATTTTAAATACGCCAAACACAATAAGGGTGTTTAACTTTTATTTTTGACCGAAAAAATAAAAGTCAGATTTTAACTTTTATTTTCGACTTAAAAAATAAAAGTCAAATTTTAACTATTATTTTTGACCGAAAAAATAAAATTCAAATTTTAACTTTTATTTCTGACCGAAAGAATAAAAGTCAAAAAAATAACTATTATATTTGGACTTTTTTTTAAAAAATCGTAACTGTTTCGGTCCCTGCTATAAACTTAAAAAAATGCTGCAAAAAAGCTCTTTTAACCAAATTTTGCAAAAAAAAAAATGCTGCAAACGGTAAAATATGCAAAAATATGCACTAACAAATCGATGCCAAAATTCATAAAAAGCTCTATAACGGATAAATATATAGTTTCTGCCTTCATTGGTCGCACCAGGAAAAACATGCAATTGCATATTTATGGTTTCCCTGATAATTAATATTAAATTGAGAACACTTAAGATTTCATATGATGTATAAGCTTCATAGCTTCCAAACTAAAATTTGTTTGCCAAAAATTTATACATCTCTAATACTAAAATTTTATTACTTTCGATGAAACTTCTTTATATAGATGGACTTTTTACGTTCTTATTTATTAGAAATTAAATGCATTTAAGATGTTTTTTTTCGTAAAATATAACTAAAAGCACAATTTTAAACCTACTATCTAATTTTGTATAAATTACGTATTTCAATTTAAATAGTTTCCACGATAACAAGTAGTTTCTTTTAAAAAATTAATAATTTTTACTTTTTTGCCCTTGTTATAAAAAATTTAAATATTTTTCTTTTCAAAATAAGATTTTCCTTCCAAATCTTCTGGCAACGCTGATCTTTGTTTTACTTAAATCAATCTCATTTTCGGATTATTTCAAGTACGAAATCGGGATTGAATATAGATAATTTAAGTAGTTTGCGATTGAAAATCCGTACTTGAATCAATCTTTCTGTACTTGATTCAAGAAAATCCGTACTCACCGTACTACTAATACCGCTTCGGATTGATTTGAGTACGGATGGATTGCTTTTTCTTTTGAGTGCAGCTTTTTATTAAACTTAATTTTTTTCAATGCTATCGAGTATTTAGGAATCTCTGCTTTTTAAAATTATGAACGTTTTAAAAATCCCCTAAAGTGATTTGCTACTTTTTAAGCTGGTAATTTCAATTCTAATGTTCATTATCTTTTTTTTATGTAGGCATTCAAGTCAGGTTTCTAGATTTTAAACATAAAAATCTCGTTTAATGTCAAAGCGTAAATTACCAAGAATATGTATTTTGTATAATATTTTGTGACCACTTTTCTAATTCTAATGAACTTTTATTTAACAACTATTTTCTGACAAGTTGTTAAAATAATAGAATAGAATTGAATTGAATTAAGTACAAGAAGTACAAGAAATAACAATTAAAAAATAATTCTTTTTTTCTAAATTTAATTTTGCATTTTTCGTTACAAAATCTCATTTTATTCATTTATTTATTCAGTTACCAAACAAACACTTCGTGGTTGTTCTGCAAAAGGTAAAATTTTTGTTTTGTCTTTTTTTTATTTCAAAACGTTTTTGGTTTTAATGTGGTCTTAAATTTCATAGACTTGGCCCCTTTTCATTTGTATTGTTGTCTTTTTTTGTATTTTTAGAAGTCATTTATGAGAATTTTGCCTCCAAGTAATTCACATTGTGTTTTTGTTTTCTCGTTGAATTTTGTTTTGCTACTTTGCAAAATTGAAACCAAAATTAACTTTTTATTGTTTAAACAAATAGCTTCAAGTTACATCCCATGAACAGTGGGATTCAATGAGAAAAAGTGGAAATCGATTGATTTTAAGTTTATAACAAGAATAGTAAAAAGTTTATTGGGATTTAAGTTTTGACGATGAACCTAACATTTCCCTTTGGAACCGACAGTAAAAAAAAACTTGCAATTTTCCAAAAAAAAAAAAAAACATAAATTTCATAAATGGGGGTTTTATTTTGATTGTGAAATATAAATTTATGCCGCACCAAGAGAACTGCTCTGTTTTGAGAATCAAGAACAAATCAAAACTTTTTCGAAGACCCTGTTCTGAAGTTAAGCGTGTTTTAGTGAAGTCGTTCTACAACGATAGAAACAAATTGTATCCAGACGGAACAATTTATAAACTAAAACACGGGTGAAACTAATTTTTCAACCACTGTTTTCTTAAAAAGGGCCTGTTTTTAACTACATCACTGCGCCACATCTGATGCACGCGGGTTCGTAAAAGCATAATCTGGCATCCCGGCTGTTAAAAAATACATAAAAGCAGATAATGTACAAACGCTGCAAATATGCATCGGCATCAGGTGATTTGCATGAACGTCGCAAACTAATCACAGATGCGCTTCAGATTCAGCGCTGTTATACATTTCCGGACAGACCTTCAGTTTTAAGTGGCCGATCGTTGTCATGATGGAATATCACGGGTAAATAATTGTTTTTTGGGCTACTGCTTCCTTCAAACTAATTAATAATGTTTGGTACGGGTGGCCTTTGATCGTTTGGCCCCGATTTTAGTAGCTTATAACTGATATACCATTTGGTACCACTTTCTGCAAAACATTATTATTTGCGGCTGGTTGGCCAGGCTTTACATAACATTTTGTTCGCTTTATGAAGTTGAGATTGATCTATTTACTTTCGTTAGTAATGATTCGAAGCAAAAAAAATTTATCGCGTTCACGCAGGATTTCTCACATGCAACATTTTCTTTCAACGCCTCTCGGCTTAAACTCTGGCTGCTAATTACTGACAGATGTTTACCATTCAAAATGTTACAAACGTCATATTTAGGACGAAAACTACATATATGTAAAAGATACGCCATTGTTAGCAATTCTTCATCTTAAAGTTATACACCCAATAGTTGTGCTGAATTTTAACTTGTCAATGCAATTTTTCGGAAATTTTTACAGATAAAATTTTTCTGAGACTGTAACTTATATGGGAGCTAAAAATTCAATAACTCTCCCCTGGGTGTAATTAGATGATCTTTATATGTATATCTGCTTGAGTTGAAGGCTCTTCTAGATAAATCCGGTTCGAAGGACCAACAATTGTTTAGTTGACATTTTGGCGAAATTTTTTGGAAATCAATGTGATTTTCAAAAGTTGAACTTAATAGGACAAATTTAATTCCACAAAGAGGTTTTGACCTTCATAAATGTAATTTTTGCTGAATTTTATCTCGATATTAACATATTTTGCGATATTTGTTTGCAAGTTTTGTTTAATCGATATTGGGAAGCTCTGTTTAGACTACCAAACCTAAAGCTAAGTGATGAAATTTTGACTATTATTGCTATTAGTTTACATTATAAAAAATTATATAAATTAAAAAGTTGACACAAATAAGCCAAATTTCAAAGACTCTTAAAGAAGACGAATATAAATTCTTGTAGAGCCACTTATTAAGGGTTACTCATACCCCCATTATGTGTTACCCTTATTAACGATTACAAAGAATAAACATCATTATCATTATGTTTATTTCTTATATGAAGTTATATTATCAGCAACCCCTTTTAAATATTTTTAGCCGAAAAATACAAAGAACACAAGGGAAATTCAAGAAAATATATTTTTTTTAAACATTAACAAGAACCGCTGTTTAAATAATGCTGCATGTCTAACCCCTTGAGCAAATTAAGGGTCAACCATGTAACATGCTCTTGGTTTTGCTATTCAGAAGGCAGAATTCATGCAACATTTAGTTACTGAAAAGAGAACGCCATTAGTTTTGGACTCAAACCAGATATTGGCGTTCAGGCGGGAAATTTCCTTATTTCTCCCCCGTAAATTATAAAAATATGTTTTGTTTATTTCGATAATACAAGAATACCCATTAATATTATTTTTTTTATATGTACAAAATTTTTGGAAACCCCAGTAAGGTTTTTTTATTGAATCTCTAACCAAATTTTCAATAAGTATCCAAATCTTAATCCTAAAAGTTATTTATAAGATATTTTCAATGGAACATCTAGTTTACTGTATTCTAATACTTATTATTCTACATTCAATTCCAGCAGGTGCCATCTATATCCAAAGACTAAACGTTTGACTTGATAATGCGTGCGGTTGAATTATTAATAAGCCTTAGCTAATGCAATATTTATGTATATATTTATGTGTTATATGAATCAAAATTCTATTCGATAATTTTTGACGAACGCACGGATTTGTCGGGGAAAAGCCAGATTTCCTTATCTCTAAAATATTTCAACATACAACAAAAAAGTTGTTAATGACGCTGATGTGTCAATTGATGAGAAGGCACTATCATCAATAGTTCTTAAAATTTTGACAAATTTTGGTCTTGACCTAAAAAATTGTGTAGGAGTTGGAACTGATGGGTGTCCTTTGATGTCAGCAGAAATTGGAGCTGTTAAAAAATTCTGGAAACCGCGACAAATTCGAAACAAACGCCTTGCTATTCCCATAAATCAAACAACTCAATTTCTAAAAGCAATTAAGTGCCACTAATACAAAAAGTTGTATCATTTGTTAAAGAAACGACAAAACTTTTTAAATATAATCATCCTTTAGTAAAGAGAACATTATGCGAGACAAGATGGGTAGGCCGTCACGACTCAGCTTTACACTTTGCAACAAGTGTACATCATATAGTAGAAGCTTTGGAAAAAATATCTGAGTGGAAAGGTAAAGATACATCATCAAAAGCCTTATGTTAAGAAACTCACTTAGAACTTTTGAATTTATTTGCGGAATAAACATATTAAGTATGTCACTTATTGTAACACAGCCGCTTAGCTTTTACAAAAGCACGATATAGATCTTCAAAATGGATCAAGCCTTCCCAAAACTTTAATCATGTGCCTTGAAGAAAAAAGAAATAAAGCCGAAGAACAATTTAAAATGATTTTTGAAAAAGTTAAAGTTATTTGCGTTCAAATCGAGGTACCAATCTAAAAGACAAGATTTGAATGAAATAATCACATCCAAAATGTTGAAGATTTCTACCGAGTTGTAGGTTTCATTCCTCTTATTGAATTTATTTTAGAAGATCTCAAAACACATTTCCAATAGAAATCCTTAATGTATTGAACATACCAAAACTTCTACTCAAAGTGTAACAAGTCATATACAGATACAAAACTTTTAAAACCACAACTCGAGATAAACACCTACTAACATCTTAACTTGAGCCTGAACTGTAGCATTGGCAACAAACATGGAAAAATATCTGAAAATCTTTCAGATAACCTTGTGGATGCTTTAATAAACTGTGATGAAGGTGTCTACCCAAATCTAAGAAAAATATTAAAAATTTTCGTTTCAATGCTCGTCAGTAATGCTACGAGCGAGAGGTCATTTCCTACCCTTCGTCGAATAAAAACATGGCTCAGATCAACAATGACAAACTGAGCATAGACTATACTTTCTAAATTTGCCTCACAAGGAAATCATAAATTGCTTATTTAAAAAGATTAGTTTATTTTAATTTATATTGAATATTTTATTTAACCTTATTGTTGAGTTTTTTTTAATAAAATATACAGATATTGCTTTTAATAAACTTTTAAAAACAAATTTTTTTTTGTACACTCATAAAATTATTACAGTAACTGATTGTAGGTTATTAAATTCGTTTTCGGTACTGTTAAAATTGAATAAAAATATAGTTATTTTACGAATAAATTTATTTTTCAACATTTATGTTTGTTATTAAAAAAACAAACTACCAAAAAATAATGTTTTCCGTATTTTTTTTTGTTAATTTGTTTGATTTTTATCGGTTAAAATATATTTTTTAAAAGTAAAAACTATTCAATTTTAACGAATATGATGTTCAATAAATAAAAAACTTAGAAATTACTGAAAAAATCATTTGTTTTAAATGAAATGTAAATGATCCGTTTTTTAAATGAATTTTAATTTGTTTCAAATGAATTTTCGTTTGAATTTAACTACATAATATTTTGAGTGTATCATAAAAAATTCCAAAGTTTCAGCTTAATCGGATAACGATAACATGTTCCTCATTGAGAATAAATTAAGGAAAAACGGCGATTTTTCACTAAAATTCGTATTTCCTTGCCTTTATAACCGAAACCATTCATTCTAGGAACCTAAGTAGAGTCAGGTTTTATAGGAAATTTTGTTCTTATTAATTTTGATATTGATAGTTTTGTTCCTTATACCAATAGATAAAGTGATATTTAGCATTAATTAAGGACAAAGAAATACGAATTTTAGTGAAAAATAACTGTTTTTCCCTAATTTATGCTCAATGAGCCACGTGTTGGCGTCATCCGATTGGGCTAAAACTTTGTCAATCGGATTTTCTAAAATATTGGCATATTTAAGAGGGGTCCACCAAAAGATAGCCCCCAAAAAAAAATTTACCATATCTTGTAACGAACCTAATAGGGTGGTTACCAGAAATCAATGCTGGATTTTCTGTCGGGGCACACCCCTAATATGTGCCAATAGAATAGAAAATTCGATTGACGAAGTTTCAGCCCAATCGGATAACGCTAACATGTGTCTCATTCAGCATTAATTAAGAAAAACAGCATAAATTAGGGAAAAACAGTGATTTTTCACTAAAATTCGTATTTCTTTGTCCTTAATTAATGCTAAATATCACTTTATCTATTGGTATAAGAAACAAAACTATCAATATCAAAATTAATAAGAATAAAATTTCCTATAAAACCTGACTCTACTTAGGTTCCTAGAATGAATGGTTTCGGTTATAAAGGCAAGGAAATACGAATTTTAGTGAAAAATCACCGTTTTTCCTTAATTTATTCTCAATGAGGCACATGTTAGCGTTATCCGATTAAGCTGAAACTTTGTCAATCGCATTTTCGCACATATTAGGGGGTTGCGCCGATGGAAAATCCAACATTGATTTCTTGTAACCACCCTATTGCACACTAAAGAATTTTATTGTTTCTTTAGATTTAAATAAAAGCTTGAAACAACACTTTTAAGAATGTATAGGATTTTAAAACACTGACATATACGAGTACAAGGAACGCTAGTTCAGAACCCCCTTAGTAATAATCCAAAAGGGTATATAAGATCGATTTTCTTAAATTTAAATCTTAAACATTTTCTTCATCCTCATGTCAAATTTCATAACAAACGGTTCAGCTATTTAGAATGGCAGATTTATTCCCAAAAATTTGGTTTCTGCCCCACTGTACAGCGATCAAATTACAGAATCTGTGTTCTTTCTAAATTAATTTCCACTATTCAAAGTGTAGAAAATTTTGTATATATATTTCAAATTTTGATTGATGGTTTCTTTTAATTAAAAAGAAAGTAAAAGAATAAAAATAAAGAACCTTGATTTTCTCATCTGAAATCCGTATAAAAGCACAAAAAAGTTTTTAAATGACTTTAACCACATTTACATTAAGTAAATTTTCTAAGTGTTATGGGCTTACTATAATGTGCTTGTGCTAAATTAAACAAATAAGCGAAGACATTTAATCAAATGTGTACAACTATTAGATATGTAAGTACTTAAAAAACTTTTAGTCAAGTCTAATTTGCTTAAGCAAACAGCGAAACTTATCTTACTTTGATGCAGGAATCAGCTGTTTGTTCGTTACTTATTGCAAACATTTTTTTTGTTAAACATCACTGTCGTACCTTTAAGCATTTTTTTTGTATGTGTTCTTATGGTTTTTAAATTAATTGGGGGATTTTGTAAAGGAAATTGTAAAGTCATATGTCTTAAAATAAATTCAAGGAATATATACGACTGCGGTGGGCAGCAGCTTATAATTTAGATTTCTAATTTACAGGTGTGACGAATCAAAAAACACAGCATTAAAATTTGTATTTTGTTTGTTTGCTTTTTAAACAATTGTCCAATATTATTTATTTAACTTATATTTTATTTAACGGGGGCCGATTGCCTTAGATGCTAGTGCTGAAATTGTATTATTTATTGTAATTTTAATTATAATATTTATTAAAATAAATAAATAAATAAATATTTATGACATTATGACGATACGACTTGATAGCACACCTTGTGAATCTTTTAAATAAGCCTAGATTTGCCTGATTACGGTAATTTAATTGTATCCGTTAAAAAAAAGTTCGATAAAAAAATTTTGTATAAAGAAAATAATTTTTGCAAAGGCACAAGTAGGGGTTATATTACCGGTAAACGGTTAACCGGTTTTCCGGTTTTACCGGTCATATTGATTACCGAATTTACCGGTAAATTTAAAAGAAAATGACCGGTAATTTCGGTAATTTTTTGTAAATATTTCACTCCAAATGAGGTTAAATTTCAACACAAAATTTAAAATTTTTGCAAGCAAATGTTAGTTTTAAATTGTGTTTTTGTCTTGCTTTAGTTGCATTTAAACTACATTCAATTCTTTTTTTTAGTTATTTTTGCAGTAATATTTATATTGTACGAAATAAGAAGGTATTTGATTCTATTTAGAAAATATTTTAAACATTAGGTGCGTTTGAGTACTTTTAAAGTAAAATGCAGTAAATGAGTAAACTAAAAAATTTTCTCTCACAAAAAGCTGTTGTGCAAAAAAGTACGCGAACGCAAAATTTGTAAAAATTCGTAAAATAAAGGCAACAGCTAATGGCAAATAATTGAAGTGTGGAAAAATATTGACACTTTTGACTACTTAACTCGTTTTCTTATCGGTACTCGATTAAATACTTTTCATAACACGAACATTTTTGGAAAATACAAACAAACTATTTTATGTTATCTTTCATATTTGTTTGTTTTTTATTTTATTTGATTTTACTAATTTGTAGCGGGTTAAATTATTTAAAAGAACATGAATATTTTTTTTGCTATTGATTACTTAAGTACCCAAATACTTCACACTTTTACAACTCTAAAAAAATTAACATAGCCAAAAAAATATGAAAAGTTTGTATTTAGCCAAATTAATGCTTCACAAACAAGTTTAATTAATTAATAGTTATTCACTTTTTGTTTTATTTTGGTGCTTCAGAAAATGACGAAAAAATGTTTCGGAATGAAACCATTTTTGTTTTCATGAACGGTATGTGAGTTGGCTGTATCTGAAAGGCCATAAAACTATCAAAATACACTTTCCATCAACAAACAAATATGTTTTCTTCAATTCCGAACGGAATCATTCCGAACGGAATTGTACTCTGTGACATGGCCCATTATATTTTAACTTTTTTATTGGAAAGATATTATATAATATCTTTATTAGTATTGTGGTTATTTTATTGAACTATTTATGGGTTTTAATCCAAATTTTTAATATTTTTAATTAGGCTTAAGTTCATTAAATTTAATTTTCATTAAATTATTTTTATGAAGAAAGGAATTTTACAACATGAAAATTAATTAAAATTTATTGATAATTTTTCATTCTTGACTCAATCTGGGCTCGAACCCAGGTGTTTACGGACAGGTTACCCTGACATGTTTCGATTGCAACCACTCAATCTCCTCAGAGGGCTTGCCGTTTAACACTCGCAGCCATCGACGACTGCTGACGTCATTAGTCAAACATCAATCCTTAAACCAAATTGTATTCAACCTTTGGTAGATCGAAATTTGCTTTGAATGATTATCTATTTTAATTTTATTTTAACATGTTATTCCTTTACTTCTGTTTTTTCGTACTTTTGTCAAGAATTCTTCTTGAAGTTCAAAGTACATATTTTTTGTTTTTTCATTTTTTGTCTTTCTTATTCTTGTTGACCTTTTCAGCACAACTTGAAGGACAAATGTAAACATAGAGCTCGTGCCTTAGCTTTAACAATTATTAGTATTGTGGTTATTTTATTGAACTATTTATGGGTTTTAATCCAAATTTTTAATATTTTTAATTAGGCTTAAGTTCATTAAATTTAATTTTCATTAAATTATTTTTATGAAGAAAGGAATTTTACAACATGAAAATTAATTAAAATTTATTGATAATTTTTCATTCTTGACTCAATCTGGGCTCGAACCCAGGTGTTTACGGACAGGTTACCCTGACATGTTTCGATTGCAACCACTCAATCTCCTCAGAGGGCTTGCCGTTTAACACTCGCAGCCATCGACGACTGCTGACGTCATTAGTCAAACATCAATCCTTAAACCAAATTGTATTCAACCTTTGGTAGATCGAAATTTGCTTTGAATGATTATCTATTTTAATTTTATTTTAACATGTTATTCCTTTACTTCTGTTTTTTCGTACTTTTGTCAAGAATTCTTCTTGAAGTTCAAAGTACATATTTTTTGTTTTTTCATTTTTTGTCTTTCTTATTCTTGTTGACCTTTTCAGCACAACTTGAAGGACAAATGTAAACATAGAGCTCGTGCCTTAGCTTTAACAATTATTAGTATTGTGGTTATTTTATTGAACTATTTATGGGTTTTAATCCAAATTTTTAATATTTTTAATTAGGCTTAAGTTCATTAAATTTAATTTTCATTAAATTATTTTTATGAAGAAAGGAATTTTACAACATGAAAATTAATTAAAATTTATTGATAATTTTTCATTCTTGACTCAATCTGGGCTCGAACCCAGGTGTTTACGGACAGGTTACCCTGACATGTTTCGATTGCAACCACTCAATCTCCTCAGAGGGCTTGCCGTTTAACACTCGCAGCCATCGACGACTGCTGACGTCATTAGTCAAACATCAATCCTTAAACCAAATTGTATTCAACCTTTGGTAGATCGAAATTTGCTTTGAATGATTATCTATTTTAATTTTATTTTAACATTTTATTCCTTTACTTCTGTTTTTTCGTACTTTTGTCAAGAATTCTTCTTGAAGTTCAAAGTACATATTTTTTGTTTTTTCATTTTTTGTCTTTCTTATTCTTGTTGACCTTTTCAGCACAACTTGAAGGACAAATGTAAACATAGAGCTCGTGCCTTAGCTTTAACAATTATTAGTATTGTGGTTATTTTATTGAACTATTTATGGGTTTTAATCCAAATTTTTAATATTTTTAATTAGGCTTAAGTTCATTAAATTTAATTTTCATTAAATTATTTTTATGAAGAAAGGAATTTTACAACATGAAAATTAATTAAAATTTATTGATAATTTTTCATTCTTGACTCAATCTGGGCTCGAACCCAGGTGTTTACGGACAGGTTACCCTGACATGTTTCGATTGCAACCACTCAATCTCCTCAGAGGGCTTGCCGTTTAACACTCGCAGCCATCGACGACTGCTGACGTCATTAGTCAAACATCAATCCTTAAACCAAATTGTATTCAACCTTTGGTAGATCGAAATTTGCTTTGAATGATTATCTATTTTAATTTTATTTTAACATGTTATTCCTTTACTTCTGTTTTTTCGTACTTTTGTCAAGAATTCTTCTTGAAGTTCAAAGTACATATTTTTTGTTTTTTCATTTTTTGTCTTTCTTATTCTTGTTGACCTTTTCAGCACAACTTGAAGGACAAATGTAAACATAGAGCTCGTGCCTTAGCTTTAACAATTATTAGTATTGTGGTTATTTTATTGAACTATTTATGGGTTTTAATCCAAATTTTTAATATTTTTAATTAGGCTTAAGTTCATTAAATTTAATTTTCATTAAATTATTTTTATGAAGAAAGGAATTTTACAACATGAAAATTAATTAAAATTTATTGATAATTTTTCATTCTTGACTCAATCTGGGCTCGAACCCAGGTGTTTACGGACAGGTTACCCTGACATGTTTCGATTGCAACCACTCAATCTCCTCAGAGGGCTTGCCGTTTAACACTCGCAGCCATCGACGACTGCTGACGTCATTAGTCAAACATCAATCCTTAAACCAAATTGTATTCAACCTTTGGTAGATCGAAATTTGCTTTGAATGATTATCTATTTTAATTTTATTTTAACATGTTATTCCTTTACTTCTGTTTTTTCGTACTTTTGTCAAGAATTCTTCTTGAAGTTCAAAGTACATATTTTTTGTTTTTTCATTTTTTGTCTTTCTTATTCTTGTTGACCTTTTCAGCACAACTTGAAGGACAAATGTAAACATAGAGCTCGTGCCTTAGCTTTAACAATTATTAGTATTGTGGTTATTTTATTGAACTATTTATGGGTTTTAATCCAAATTTTTAATATTTTTAATTAGGCTTAAGTTCATTAAATTTAATTTTCATTAAATTATTTTTATGAAGAAAGGAATTTTACAACATGAAAATTAATTAAAATTTATTGATAATTTTTCATTCTTGACTCAATCTGGGCTCGAACCCAGGTGTTTACGGACAGGTTACCCTGACATGTTTCGATTGCAACCACTCAATCTCCTCAGAGGGCTTGCCGTTTAACACTCGCAGCCATCGACGACTGCTGACGTCATTAGTCAAACATCAATCCTTAAACCAAATTGTATTCAACCTTTGGTAGATCGAAATTTGCTTTGAATGATTATCTATTTTAATTTTATTTTAACATGTTATTCCTTTACTTCTGTTTTTTCGTACTTTTGTCAAGAATTCTTCTTGAAGTTCAAAGTACATATTTTTTGTTTTTTCATTTTTTGTCTTTCTTATTCTTGTTGACCTTTTCAGCACAACTTGAAGGACAAATGTAAACATAGAGCTCGTGCCTTAGCTTTAACAATTATTAGTATTGTGGTTATTTTATTGAACTATTTATGGGTTTTAATCCAAATTTTTAATATTTTTAATTAGGCTTAAGTTCATTAAATTTAATTTTCATTAAATTATTTTTATGAAGAAAGGAATTTTACAACATGAAAATTAATTAAAATTTATTGATAATTTTTCATTCTTGACTCAATCTGGGCTCGAACCCAGGTGTTTACGGACAGGTTACCCTGACATGTTTCGATTGCAACCACTCAATCTCCTCAGAGGGCTTGCCGTTTAACACTCGCAGCCATCGACGACTGCTGACGTCATTAGTCAAACATCAATCCTTAAACCAAATTGTATTCAACCTTTGGTAGATCGAAATTTGCTTTGAATGATTATCTATTTTAATTTTATTTTAACATGTTATTCCTTTACTTCTGTTTTTTCGTACTTTTGTCAAGAATTCTTCTTGAAGTTCAAAGTACATATTTTTTGTTTTTTCATTTTTTGTCTTTCTTATTCTTGTTGACCTTTTCAGCACAACTTGAAGGACAAATGTAAACATAGAGCTCGTGCCTTAGCTTTAACAATTATTAGTATTGTGGTTATTTTATTGAACTATTTATGGGTTTTAATCCAAATTTTTAATATTTTTAATTAGGCTTAAGTTCATTAAATTTAATTTTCATTAAATTATTTTATTTAAATTATACCTGGGTTCGAGCCCAGATTGAGTCAAGAATGAAAAATTATCAATAAATTTTAATTAATTTTCATGTTGTAAAATTCCTTTCTTCATAAAAATAATTTAATGAAAATTAAATTTAATGAACTTAAGCCTAATTAAAAATATTAAAAATTATATAATATCTTTATCTTTTCTAAAGTCTTTGGAAAATGGTTTTCTGATGATCTGTCCTAAGCAAACAGTGTAATGAGCATATGAACTATCTTTATGCCATCAACAATAAATTTCAGTGTGTTTTTTAAGATTACGAATTGGGAATTTAGTACATTTAAACGAAATCTTATTAATTAATTTTAACTCTCAAGAAAAACTTTGAATTACATTTTATTTTTAATTATTTTGTTGAATTATATAACAATATGTATTTTCTCTTTAAAAAATGTTAAGTTTAATTTACTGGTTTCTTATAAACTTAACATTAAACAAAATTACCGGTAAATTACCGATAATCCGGTTTTTAGGTTCTGGATTTACCGTTTACCGGTAAAAGCAAATTTCGGTAATTTTATATGCCCTAGGCACAAGTATCGAGTGATTTTTTAAGAGCTATAGGAAAGTTTTTAAAAAAAAAACACATAAAATTCAGAAAAATGCATGAAATCTTTATTTGAATCGATAGTACGGTCCAAATAATTTAAGTTTGCAGATTATTTCATGCAAATGTTGACCGTGACTGCGCCTCAAATGGTCCATCCGCTTAGTCCAATTTTGGCATACTTTTTCCAACATTTCGGCCGGTATCTCATGAATAAATGCTTCAATGTTGTCTTCCAATGCGTCAATTTAAGCGGGCATGTGTGTATACCAATGCGCTTTAACTTAGCACCACAAAAAATAGTCTAAAGGCGTTGAATTGGACGATCTAGGTGGCCAATTGACCGGTCCCGACCGTGAAATAAAATGTTCACCGAACTCGCCTCTCAATAAGACCATTGTTAAGCGTGCTGTGTGGCACGTGGCACCGTCTTGTTTAAACCACATGTCATGCAAGTCAAGCTCTTGCATTTTGGGCAAAAAAAAGTTGGATATCATCTCACGGTAGCGCTCACCATTCACAGTTACGTTACGATTCGCATCATCTTTGAAGAAGTACGGTCTAATGATGCCATCAGCCCATAAACCGCACCAAACTGTGACTTTTTCTGGATGCATTGGTAGCTCTTGCAATTCTTCTGGCTGATCTTCACTCCAAAATCGACAATTCTGCTTATTAACGCACCCATCAAGCCAAAAATGAGCTTCGTCGCTGAACGCAAGAAGCGCGCGATGAACTTTCTTAACAGAGCATGCATTTTGATAATAAAATTCAATCATTTGCAAGCGTTGTTCGTTTGTTAGACGATTCATGGTTAAATTATAGACCAAACTGAAGATGTTTGACAGTGAAACAAAACACGAAACGTGCGTCAGCTTTTTAAACCAGTGTTGCCAAAAAGATAATAGCTCAAAAATCACCCGATATTTGCCAAATAAGCGTGAATGTTACTTAAGTTCAAAAAGTACAAAATGTTAAGTAGTGTGCGCCTTATTTTAAATATGTGCGAAATTGGACCGTTACTCCCCTAGAAATGTTCTTCCCATCAAAAAAAAAACTATGTTTCGCAAAAAATTAGGCTTATTACATATCGGGTAGGGGTGGCTCATCCGCTATTTTTCAAAGCTTTAAATGCTTGGAGTCATTTTGACCCCAAGTGCAATATTGCTCTGTTTTGGTTTCGTATGATTGTAGGGTATAATTTTCTCCAGCTGAATATAAAAATATACAATATTTCGCTATCTTTCCTTTAGATATATTATGTAAAAATTTGTCTTTTGACCTTCATGATTTTAGAGTTAATGTTTTCCGATTCTAGATAAGAATTATATGGTCTATAATATTCTGAGAGTTAAACATAAAATTCAAAACATTAAGGAAATTAGGCTCATTCGCCAAAATATGGCCAAAAAATTAATTTTTCTCGAAAATCGCAAACTTTTAATCGCAGGTACGGAAAAACTATGGGAGGTATTTTTTATTTCCTAATAGGTATATCCTCAATAAATCCCAATGTGATGATTAAATATTCGGGATTTAGTTTAACAAAATTTTTTAAAATTTAAAAATGAATCTTTGAAACTGGCGTTAAATTTTTTTTTTTTTTTGTCATACCTGCTAATATATTAATATATAAACGGTATCCTGCAAAGACAAAAACTCATATAAAAGTAAATACGGGTATATTTTATGTAAAAATTAGATCTTCTTTAAATATTTCTCAAAATATATTAATTTTCTTCCTAAATTTCTTGTTCAAGTGGCCTGAGACACGTTAATGGCCTGGGGAAATTTTAATAACATTAAAATTGTGTCTTTTATATCTTACTAGATGACCCGACAGACGTTGTCCTGTCCAAATTAGGAAAAATGTTTGCGTTCGATTTTTAAAATCCGTTAAAAATATACGAACATTTGAAAGAAAAATTAGTCAAATCGATGGAGCCGTTTTCTGATTTTATGTAAATCGAAAAAAGTGGGCGTTAAAGTAGGCGGACCAAAATTTTCTTTCCGTAAAAACCTAAGTTGGACCATGGCGATGATTTTAAAGAAAAAATCGTCTTAATCGGTCAAGCCGTTTTCAAGTTATGCGCTTAAGAGAAAAAGTGGGCGTAAAAGTAGGCGTGGTACATTTTTCTCTCGATGAAAACGTAAAATAGATTAATACGAACATTTAAAAGAAAAATTAGTCAAATCGATAGAGCCGTTTTTTTATTTTAGGTAAATCGAAAAAAGTGGGCGGGGCAAAATTTTCTTTCCTTAAAAACCTAAGTTGGACCATGGCAATCATTTTAAAGAAAAAAATCGGTCAAGCCGTTCTCAAGTTATGCGCTTAATAGAAAAAGTGGGCGTAAAAGTAGGCGTGGCAAAATTTTCTTTCGATGAAAACTTAAAATGGGTTAATACGAACATTTGAAAGAAAAATTTGTCAAATCGATGGAGCCGTTTTCTGATTTAAGGTAATTCGAAAAAAGTGAGCGTAAAAGTGAGCGTAAAAGTGAGCGGGGCGTATAAATCTAAGTTGGACCAGGGCGATCATTTTAAAGAAAAAATCGTCCAAATTATATATGTAGATGTCATATGAAAATTGGATGTTGCCACGCCCCCCCCGCCCGCAGACCGAAAATCAAAAATCAGACTTCACAGTGTCACCCGCCTGAATATTCTGAAGATTCCCTGAAAATTTCATCAAAATCAGCCCAGCCGTTTTGGAGGCCATACGTTAGAATTAGAAGGATTATTTATTTTATTTTATTTTGTTCAATTACATAACCGAGCCCTTAGGGCCTTTTATGGTTAATAAAAGCTACTAACTAGACAACAAACTTCAGTTACACAGAAAAAATTATTTGTCCAATTCAAACAAAAAATTTGTAGAATCAAACAATTTTTTGTCTGAAATCGGTCCTATAAACAAATTCGCATATTCAAACAATTTATTTGCATTTGGTTTATTGAAAAAAAACACAGATTTTTTCAAACAAATAATTTAACTGAATCAAACAAAAAGTTTACTGAAATTCATATACTAAATTTCAAAATCAAAAAAAAAACAGGTTTTTGCACAAGCAATGATGCGCACACAAGCAGGCACTGTATTAGAAGATGATGGCAGAGAGAGCAGAGCGGCCGGCTGGCTTTGAGACACATTTTTTTGTTGGAATAATTTTTGAACGACGTTCTTTTTTTATACACACAATGTTTTTCGTCATCACTCACTGTTGCTGTATCCTTTCCTTTGCTAATGAAGAAGAAATGTAACCCAAAAACGGCGACAGACCGACTCGATATGTTTTTCGTCATCATTATATTTTTGTATTTGATGTATTTAAGCAAACAGTTTGAAAAAATTGAATACGGGATTTTGGTTTTTTTTTAACCAACTTTGAAACCAACCAAAAATTTATTTTGTTTCTTTTAATGTTGTTGTTGTTTCTGTTGTTTAAAAAGAGTGAAACGTTTTTTTACCTGTTATTTTTTTTTTTACTTCAAACCTCTTCATCTTTCTTACTGTTGTACTTTTTTAAAGTGTCCAAAAATAGACTGTATGTGTTTTTTGTTGTAGTTATTATATTTCACATTAGGAAGTGTTGCTTACGATCAAATAAAAAAATGCAAAAAGGCGACAACATTAAAAAGCGTTAAATATTTCATACAAAATTATGAAAACTTGAAACCAGTAACGCGTGTATTATATTTTTGAATGGTTGTCAACATCAGTAAAAAAATTTGTAGAAATTAAAAAAATTATCAAACAAGCGTTTGTTTGAAAATAATTCGGCAATAATTTTTTATGTGTATTTATCAGAAACAATATATATATATATATGTAATAAACAATAAAAAAAAATTTTACTTATGTATATAAAAACTTAACGGGACTATCTTATTATTCGTTTTAGTGAATTGACAAGTTATTTAGCGCTGCAAATTCCAACAACTTAGATTTAAATAAGTGCAGCGAATATGAAAATTTTCTTAGTTCTCTTGGCAACGTATTCCAGATTTTTGAAACCCGAATCTGATATGATTGTCCAAAAGTGTTCAAACGTCTAATAGAAAAAATAATTTGAGGATTCCTTGTTGACCGAGAGAAATTAAAATTTTCAACAATATAATCAGGTTTACCATTTACAATGCATTTATAGAAAAATAATAATATTCTAATGGCAATAAAATTTTCAAAAGATGTCCGTAGAAAGGTAAGCGTATGCCGATTTACATACATGATCCCGAAATCTCAAACCAAAAACATAACGACTAATTCTGTTGAAAATAAGCTTCAATTTCTCAAGCACATAATTACCTGCGCCCGAAAAGAATTCCAAACAGTATAGAATATGTGGCATTAAAACCGCCACAGCAACACGCCTTCTCACTGAACAAGGCAAGTAAATATTTAGAGAATACAGTCTTTTCAAGACAAATGATACCCGAGACGAAAGGTAATTAATATGAGGAGAAAAATTTAACAAATTATCAATAACAGGAACACCGTCAATAGTGATGTTTATATTATTTTTCTCAAATCCAAATCCCATCACTTTCGTTTTAACTCGGTTCACGCCACCTCACGAATCACATAATTAACACCCTCTTCCAACACGTCCAGGAACTCAGCATCAGCATAACAAACAAATTGTACATCGTCAGCATAGACGAAAGGCTTACAGGACACGCCATTAAATGCCTCTAACAGATCATTAATATAAATCATAAAGAGAAGCGGGCCCATTACAGATCCATGTGGAACACCACTTGTAAACTGATGAATCTGGGAGTAACGAGCACCTACTGATACATATTGGGATCTATCATAAAGGTAAGATTCAATAAGTTTACATGCTTAATGGGAAAAAAATTTTTACAAAAACTGAAAAAAATAATATTTTTCCCCGTTGTAAATGCACCTTCAAACTTAAGGGCGCATAAGCCAACTGATCAGAGTAATTTTTTGCAAAACCTAGTTTTTCTAGGGGAAGTTACGCTAAAATTTTACAAATATTAAAAATAAGGTGCGCACATTAACATTGTATATCCATACAAAAGTCGTTAATAATTTGCTTAAGCATTTGTAGCATAGGCCCTTTTTCGCGAAAAATCGTAAGCGACATTTTCAAAAAAAAAAAATATTAATGATTATAATTAAGAGTTTATGGACCTTTTCCGGTTTTCTTTTCAATAAAATGTCAAAATTGTTAATAATGTCAAATATATAAGGTGTTTGATTTGATCGTAAGTCATGTTGGCAATTTTTTGTTATACCAATTGATCGTAAGCGATACACAGTGGGAGACTTTGGAAAAAAAATTGATATATTTCTGGGTTTTGTAAACGGTTAGTCCGATAAAAATAGATTTTCCAGATCGATGGCTTAATATAAAAAAAGCCTAACTCGATTTTAATAAAATAAACTTAAACTTAATAAAATCCGTAAAATTTAAGATAAAAAAATGTATAATGAAATCTTTATTTGAAATCTATAGACATATCAGAAGGGCCTCTCTAAAGTGGTATTATAAAAATTAAAAGCAATCCAGTATTCTTAATTTTAACCCGATTTTAAATAAATTACACTTCGTGACAGTTTTTGGACCAAATGAAGTTGACACCTAATCTTTATGTAAAATTTTCCGCTGAATCCGAATATGATGTCAGAATTGTCAAAAGTAGAACAGTTTTTGAGATATTTTATAACCTTTCACTAAAAAGAAAGAAATACATAATTATTTTTAAATTTTTGAAGATATTTGCATTTTCGTCTATCATCTTTTTTAAAAACACAAATAACAGTTATTTTGGAATATCAAAAACTGTTCTACTTTTGACAATTCTGACTTCATATTCGGATTGAGTGAAAAATTTTAAATGAAGATAAGAGGTCAGATTAAATTAGTCACGACTTTGTTGAAATTTTGTCACGTAGTGTTGCCGAGTTCTACACGTATTTAACAAAGATTTAAAATCGTGCACATTTTTGATTTTTCGGATAGATTTTAAAATACATAATTAGAAAAAACCTTCTCCTGTAAAATTCGTATTTTGACGCTTACGCTTTCTTATAAAGCGGTCGATATAAAAGTTGGTCCTTAAATCTTACTTTTCAAAGAAATAACTAGATGAAATAGGGTGCGTTCGTAAATGCATCACTGCGCTGCAACAGTGATTTCAAGTGGTAATATATTTATCAGTGAAGTCAATGTGGACCGAAAAATTGTGAAATACTCCACAAAAATAATAGTCACACAATAATATAAGTTATTATTCTTTTATCGCCATCAAAAAAAAGTTTGCTTTTCTGATGCAGCGCATTGATGCATTTACGAACGTACCCATAGTTTCCCTATTCTTATCTCTTTGTTAATTTCAAGCAAAATGAACAAAAAATTTTATGACGTAAAAACTTTATTGTAACAAGAAAATTTTCCTTTTATAAACTGTGACTTGTCTTTAAGTTGGTCGTTTATATACAGCAATAATAATTTAAAAAAAAAATTTATTGTTTGCTTCTTGTAATTAATAAACTCTTTTAACTCACTGCTTTTTCATGTTTTAATGACAGTCAGGTTTATTATTGATTACTTACCCCCGTATTCATAAACGATTATTAAATTTACCAAACATTTATTTGGGATAATTTTCATAGTAAATTTGTTCTTTAAACCTTTATTAAATTTTAAAATTTTTTGTGAATACTGGCATTAATCTTTAAATTGACATTGACAACAAGATTTAAAATACAAAAGTTGACAAGCGTTATTTTTTAATTATTTAAGGAAATTAAAATGCTTTGTGTGAATCATTAAAGCTGATAATATTTACAAATGTGTGTTTAAACAAACATTAAATTTATTAAAATTTGTAGGCTTTTCAAAACTTATTTCATAACACACGGTGCCCTAAAGGCCGGTTTACACGGTAATACAATGTATTTCGACTTTGTAGAATCAAAATACAGTCAAAGCCCGGTTTAACGAATGATATAATGTTCAGACCTTTCGTTATAGCGAGATATTCGTTATATCGATCAGTAATGTTTTACCTTAAAATTTTATAAAAAACGGTGGTCTACAATTTTAACAACATCAAAATTTAATTGTATTTATAATTTAGTGTAGATATAAAACTTTAATAAGATTTTGGTATTCCATACTTTTGGGATATTATTGAAAGATTAACACCATTCTTGCACTCTTCTAAAATCTTTAATTTTTTATCATAAGAGATTCTTTTTCGATTTGACATCTCGTTTTCACAATGAACCAAACAAAACTACTGAAACTTTAATGAAAAAAGCAACGCATCACACGTGTTCTTTCAATACAAAGCAAGGATGCCAAAAACACACAAAACTCTAACGGTTCTGTTACTATTTTTTTGTTGTTTTGCTTTGTTATTCGTTAAATCGGGATTATTTTTTTGCTATTCGCTATATAAGATAGTTAATGTAAAAATTTGGCCATTCGTTATATCGGATATTCCTTAAACTGCGTATTCGTTATACCGGGCTTTGACTGTAATATGAAATTCTCTCCGTGTTTAAAAGAAAAAAATAAAAGTCTGTTGTAAGCAGTGTTGCCATTAGGATACGAAAGATAAATTTTTCGTATCTTTTGATGGCTTCACGTACCATGTATAATCCTGACATTTTTCGTATCTTTTGAATCTGTATGCAAAATGTTCTAAAACGTAATAAGACTGATCATCGTAACTGACTCAATACATCCCTGCAAATAATAGGACCAGTCCAAACACGCGTGTAAAGAGTAGCCCACAAGGGACTAGGAATAGTCCAAAAGTAACCCAAACGTATGGAAAAAACATGGCCTATTAAACGTTACGATATGCTAGGGCAGGACCATATAACCCACCTTTAGACTACATAGGAGTAGTTTTAAAACTATTCCATGGTATACTCAAGAGGATTAGTTCTGAAGTATTTCAAAAACGAAAGCAAGTCGTTAAAAACGAAGACATGTCGTCTCACTACAAACACTTTTTAACAATGACATTGTCCATGCTTGCATTACATTGGACCAGTCCATGGAGTAGTCGATTTTATCAAAATGAATGGATTTGATATAATCGCCTTGGTATAATCGCCTTAACTTGTATATTCAGTTTAACAAAAATTAATTTGTTTCGATAACATCCAAAGATTGTTACATATAATTAATTTCAATGTTTGCTTATTGTATTTTTAAAAATTTCATACCTAATATTTATGACTTAAGTAAATATAAAAATGAATTTATATGATATAATTTTCTTTACAATATTCATTCAATGTTAAACGTTAAAAATGGACTTGAAATTTTTTTCAAAATGTATCTTTTTGGGAAAAAGTGTATCTTTTTGGATTAAAAATAATAACAAAAAAGCAGATGGTTGTAGTTTTACAATTTTTACAAAAACAAGATAAAAATTTCCTGAGTTGTTTTTGTAATTGTATAAAAATGCTATCACCTTCAAAGTAAAATTAAAAATAATAACAAAAAAGCAGATGGTTGCAGTTTTAAAATTTTTACAAAAACAAGATAAAAATTTCCTGAGTTGTTTTTGTAATTGTATAAAAATGCTATCACCTTCAATATACTCCGTTAAAATATACCCCTGGTATGATGAAAATACTTACATAAGTTTCTAAAATGGTTTAGAAAAAAAAATATTTACCGACCGCCGCACACTGGTTCATATTTTGAGAAGGCGGCCAAAATTATTTTTTTTTATGTTCTCCGATTTTAAATTTTTTTTATTCATGTGAAAGTAAATACTAGTGAACCTCGGGAGCCAAAATATTTCAACCCTATTTCAACTATTTCATTGAGAACAGGGTGGTCCGAAATGGACTTTCTCAATATTTGGTTATAGTTTTGAATTTCTGAGTCAATTTTTGAAGTTGAAATGCTCATAACTTTTTTGTTTTTTAAGATTTTTTGACAGAATAAGTTTGTCAATTAGTTTATTTTATTAGCTACACGTGGTTTAAAGGATTAAACTCTGCGAAATCTAAAACTATTTAACTACTTTATAGAGCATAAGTCCTGCCCGTCAAAACGCGTCAAAAAAAAATCTATACTCTCTTGTAGTCCAGAATCTAACCTACATTTCTATACCCCATTGTACACACGTCTGGATACGACCTTGAGAACTACAGCAATTTCTGTGACCCAAGGTAAGATATTCGGTTCAAAAAATAATTCCTGCAAGTATACACTACTGAAATTAAAGAAGATGAGCCTTAAAGAATTTTCGACAAATAAAGCAGTTCAGGCCACATAAATTATCTAGCACGTCAGGTTATCATTTAATTTGGAACAGGTAAATGTATTGCCATTGTTATGAACTTATTGTGGGTGAACGGATGCTGCAAAACGAATAGGCGACATAAATAGACTAACACGTTAGATTTCTGAGTAAGTTAAAAGGTTAAACATTAGTAAATAGCCGCAACATAAACTACATAGTTTAATTACCTGAAAATTGCAACTTAATTTAAAAAAATGGAAGAGCAGGTAAATGGTAAAAAAACCAGCACGCAGTTATATTTTACATGAAAATTACCCACATGTTTCTTGTTAATTTATTGCCGGTATGTTATCCTTTTAAAAAGTGTGAAAACAGGGGTTTTTATGTTTCAAAGAAATGCTAATAAAAGATTAAATTTGTATTTAAAAAAGGGTTTTTATGTTTCAAAGAAGTGGTAACAAAAGATCATTTAAAAAAACTTCTATCAAGAGTATAAAAATGCATGCATTCATAATTTTACCTTCATTATTGTTTAAACAATGGCTAAGTTCAGTTATAAAGTTCTCGCAGATATATATTTTCAACAGAAAGATGAAAAAGATTTTGTGTTACACATAATGAATAATCCATTCTTTAAATAATGCAACGAACAAGAAATCAAAATACAAAGATAAAAATTAAAAGTTTTTCATTTACATTAAGAAAACGGTACCTTAAATGTTCTAGAAACAAGAAAAAGTTTTACTTACGCAACGAAAAATGGCTAACAAATGATCTGATTTTTAAGAAGCTGTCAATAACCGCTAAGGAAACTGGAAAAGTGGGTCGGCCCGCAAAACAAATTGACAATTGCAGTGAAAGATCACGAAGACGCAAGCTTGCAAATATCAATGAAGAAATTTCTCATAGTATGATAAGGGATTCATTTCTGCATCAAATTCAACCAACGCAAAATAAGAAAACAAAAATTGCAATAATTGAAAAAATAGTGGAAGCGAGCCCTAAACGCACAAAGAGGATTTTAAAAAGTATGCCTACACCAACTGAGTAAATGAAATTTACTCCAGAAGAAGCATTTGCACTATTTTTGGATTTAAAACTGACAAAAAATCAGTATACAGAACTGAGAAAGCGAACCAATGAAAAAAATTGTGGAATCTTTCCAGCATATCGAGATTTAGTTTCTGTCAAAAAAGAGTGCTTACCTTCACAAACGGCTATTAGTGTAACTTCAAGTTCAGCAGAAGTAAAATTGCAGGCTCTTCTCGAACACACTGCAGAACGATTATTAAATACACTTGATGCTGACTGTTTAAAAAAACTTAAAAATTGCAGCATCACTTTATTTTCTAAATGGGGATGTGATGGAAGCTCTGGTCAGAAACAATACAAGCAATGTAATGCAGAAAACTCATCTGATGCTAACTTATTCATGGTATCTTTAGTTCCATTACGTTTAAGAAAAACTTATATTGGCATAGAGCCGTCAACCAGTAGAGTTACAGATATGGATGTATGGAAAAATGAAATTCCCTCTTCAACAAAGTATTGCAGACCAATAAAGTTTGTTTACAAAAAGGAAACTAAAGATGTCATAACTGAAGAACTTCGAAAAATAAAAGATCAAATTAAAGAACTTCAACCGGCAATATTTAAATTTGATGACCAATGCATTGAAATTAATTTTCAAATGTTCCTTACAATGATCGATCGAAAAGTTGCACAAGCATTAACCGAAACAAAGTCTTCGTCAAGCTGTACCATATGCAAAAAGACATCAAGTCAATTAAGCCAACCCCCATCACAAGACAATAGTTTCAATGAAGCATACGAATTTGGAATGTCCCCTCTTCATACCAGAATTCGTTTTATGGAGCATATTCTTAAATTGGGCTATGATTTGGAATTTGGCCCGTTAGGCGAAACAGTGAGAAAAAACAAAGAAAATGTGGAAAAAAGGAAGCATACAAAAAAAACAAATTCAAGAAAAATACCTTCACCTAGGCCTTATAATTGATCAGCCAAAACAAGGAGAAGGAAATTCAAATGATGTAAACACTGCAAGGAGATTCTTTTCCGATCCAGAAACTGCAGCATCTACCACAGGAGTACATTTTGAATTAATAAGACGATTCCAGATCATTTTACAAGTTATATCATGTAGCAGAAAGATAAATGCAAAAAAATTTGGCCAGTATGCAAATGAAACAGCAATTCTTTATAACAAAAAATACTCTTGGAAACATATGCCAACCACAGTTCATGAAATTTTATACCATGGGGAACAAATAGTTCAACACAATATGCTACCAATTGGAGATCTATCTGAAGAAGCGCAAGAAAAAAGAAACAAAGACTACAGATTCTTCCGCGAGCATAACACAAGAAAAATGTCCAGATGTTGTACTAATGAAGATCTTATTACTATTTTGTTGTGCACATCAGATCCATATATGTCCAGTATTCGACAAAAATGGAAATCAACCTTAATCGAATTAGAGGAAGAAGCTAAACAACTTCTGGATGAAATGAAACCCAAAGCTATTTAGAAGAAATTTTTACTAACTGAACAACCTAAACAAAAATTTGTATCTGAGTTTTCTCTTTCTCAATTCATTTTGCTTTACATGATAAGATTTTTCTGATTCTACATCATTTTTCGACATGTCGTTATACATTGTATTACCGTGTAAACTGGCCTTAAAGAAACGAAGGGATTTAAATGATCTAAAACTTTATTCGTTAAAGGCTAGATTACACTATGTATCTCACAAGCAGTGTTCGAAAATAAACAGTACATTATTTAACGTTCGGCTCACACACCCAGAAACGATATCTCTTTTTTAGTGATTGTGTAGACATACACAACCCTTAATACCGTTCGAAACTATTTTCAAAAAAGAACCGAACATTATATAATATAATGAAATGTTCGGTTCTTCGTTAAAAAACAGCACAATTGTAGTGATACTGTAGTCAAACATTATATTTTAATGTTCTATAATGTGTATTTTGTTTTTGTAAAATTGTTTTTTTTACCAGCCAAAAGGGACGAACATTACCGAGCCGAACCGAACACATTGAAGTTTGTGGATTTTCAAAAGAAACCGAACGGAATTAAATGTTCACATCTTTTGTTGAGTTTGATAAAAACAGTAATATTTTTGTGTTCGAAAGATGACTAACAGGGAAACGTTATTTTTTTTAATGATTTTCTACACAAACACTATTAGCGTTTGTGTTTTCCACAAATCTACCGAACCGAACATTAAAAAACGATATTTAGTGTTTATTTTCGAACACTGCTCACAAGTCTTACGTATTCCATAATACTTTGTGAGATAGAAATCTAATGAGTTTTGTTACGACTGTCAAAAAATCTAATATAACATGACAGTTTGTGTTCACACCATCACACAATGTATAAACACTCACACATGAAATAAAATGGAACCCTGATCTGAACTAATGAAAAGTATTATTGTGTAGAAATTTTTCAAAAAACGATGAACGTATGGGATGTCAAACTTTTTTCATAATACTTGTAATTTTCGTGACACATTGCATTCACACTATCACACTTTGTCATATTACTTGAGTTGTTGACATGTATTAATACAAAGTATGATAGTGTAATCTAGCCTTAAATAGAGTAAGAAATTGATTTTTATTTGATCGTTTAAAGCGGGCAAATATTTTAAGGTGTTACTAATACCAGCAGGGTTAAGGGTACATAACAAGATATAAGAAATTTTGTCATTTGTTAATTTATATTTCGATTTAATTGATTAAGATTTTATTTAGCTTCTGTTACGAATACTAAAAGGTTTATTGGACGAATTTTCTAAGCAAACACTTAAAAAACACATTTTTCGACATGGTCACCTTCACTAAATCTATTTTTTTACAAAAATATTAAAAAAAAAATCAAAAAATGCTCTTAAACTCTTTTAAGTTACAAACAATGAATTTTATTGATATAAAAAAATAACCAAATTAAACTTAATAACTTAAAATTTAATTGTTTACAAAATAACAATTTTTACTTATATATAAAAACAATGTTTTTTGTAAATAAAAAAATAATTACATTTTAGTAACAAAGTCCTTATTTAAGAAATTATTACAATGTCAGATATAATTAACTTAATGAATTGATTACACTAGGCTAAAAATGTTTTTTTAATTTAATTTTACAATTTTTTTTTTTTGTGTTGTGACCAAGTTTGATGTACTGCAGTCTGTTATTAAATGTCTTAATTATGTTCGAATACCAAGCAAAGTTAATAATCTAAATTTCAAAGAAATCTGTTAACAATTTTTAAAATTCCCTAGAATTCATTTCACAAACAGTCTTAGATGATCAATGTAGAGGACCAAGTTTGTTCAGCCGTATTGACGCCTGTGCTTAAATTTCTGAACACTCTCAACAACATATTGAAAGCCTTATTTAAACTCTATTATTACATACATATCTACTAAAGCGGGTTGATTTGTATAGATGAAAAAAAAAATTAAAAATCGTATAGCAAAAACGTAATCTACGTAAAATTCTCCGAAGAAACCAAGACTCAAAAATCAAACCCTAATCCGCACCTCTTGACTTGAAAATTTTTTTACTTGTGTGAATATTTGTTTAATGTAAAAAAATGTTGAGTGTAGAAAAATATAAAGTGCAAAAGAACTACCTTACTAAACAATTTTATTCAGAAAATTCGATTTCTTTTTGAAAAAAAAAATTTTTCAAACATTTATTTTTTTGGCTAAGGCGGGCATATACATTTTCAAGTCGAAAGGCGCGGATTAGAATTTTATTTTAGTCAAATGGTTTCTTCATAGAATTTTCTCAGAATTTTATGTAGTTACATGTATGTACATGCATATTTAAAATTTCAAAAAAATCCCTTTAAAGTTCCCTAGAGACGTTCAGCTAAACCATTAAGGTGGAAGTTCATAACACGCGTTAGTTCGTCGACAAGTATCGTGCGTTTATAAACTTTAGCGCGTCAAAAACTGCAAGTTACACAACACGCGTTACAAAAGCCATTCCTGTCAGCTGTTTTTTTATTTGTTTACTTATTTGTGCATTAAAAACGGGTTCGAAAGTATATCAAGATTTTGTTATTTTATTAAATTTATTTTTTTTATATAAATATTGTATGTTTTTTAAGCTCTTCAATAAGTTTTTCTTTCATGATTCACAAATTGGTTAAATTATTCTTTTTATTGTCAGCTGATTACTTGTCAAAAACACACAACGCGTTAAAAAGTTCAAAGTTAACCAACTTTCTGGCGCAAACGCGTCAAAATATTTTGCATGTAGCTTGTTCAACGAAAACACACTAGCTTAACTTTTTTTGACAGAAGACGACAGAGCGCGCGCGCACTAACGCGTGTTATGTACTTCTACCTTTAAACATTTCATTCGTATGTATCACAAAAATTTCGAGCTCAGGATAAAATCATTAAGCATTTGGATGCTTTTTCTGCTTAAGTAAAATTCTGACAAAATCTGGAGGATCTTGTGCGGATATGGGGAATAAAATAAAAACCGTCAAACAATCCCTTTGCCGCCTTGGCAACACTATCCCGTCATGTGAGAATAACTGCCTGTTTAACGATGTCGAACGTCATCGTTCGCATAGAAAATTATATTTAAAACAAAAACAAAATTCGAAAATTTGTTTTTGTTTTAAATGTAATATTCTATGCGAACGTTAACGTTCGAAATCGATGAACAGGCTGTAAAACTAAATTTCAATTCCAACGTAAAATCAATCAAACTGTTTGGAACTAAAACATGGATTGTACGACCTCGAGATATTGGCTTAATGCGAATTTTTGTAAGCAGATGTTGGCGAAGAATCTTAATAATTTTCTGGCCGAATACCATCTCTAATTCTAGACTACCTGCATGGGAAATAACCACATCGTAAACCCCAGCCGATTTTGAAATACGAAGGCGAAAATGGAATTCGACTGGACTGGGTACACCATTCGAAAAGCTCATGATGACATTGCACGAAAGACACTCGAACGGAATAATCGAGAAAGTCTTAGGAGAGAACGCCCTGCACTAATGTACATAGAAAAGGCGAATATATATGAAAGTAGTGAAGGCCACTAAAAGCTTGGCTGAAATTAAGAACTTGGCATAAGATCAAACACACGGGAGAGGAATTCTGGAGGAACTTATCAATGTTCATATTGCATATGTGTAAGTAACGTATGTTTGACGCTTTTTGGGAGACGAACAAATGAACTCGTTAATCATCCGCTAAGTACCCTGCAAATAATAAGACCAGTCCAAACACGTGTGTAAAGAGAAGCCCACAAGGGACCAGGACTAGTCCAAAAGTAACCCAAACGTATGGAAAAAACATGGTCTATTTAACATTACGATGTCCTAGGGAAGGACCATATAACCCACCTTTGGACTACTAGGGAGTAGTTTTAAAACTACTCCATGGTATACACAAAAGGACTAGTTTTAAAGTCGTTTAAAAACGAAGACATGTCGTCTCACTACAAACACTTTTCAACAATGACATGGTCCATGCTTGCATTGCATCGGACCAGTCCATGGAGTAGTCCATTTTATCAAAATTGATCAGGTGGTCCAATTTTATTTGCAGGGTATGTATGTCGTAATCGGATTCACTGTGGTGGCAATACTACAACAAACCAAAAACAACAAAAGGTTTTTTGCATTGCATTGTTAGTGTTTATGGTTCGAAATGTCAGAGGTTTCTAACAAAACCAATACCACCTGTAGTTGAATTCGCCTTGAGCAAGTGCGTACATATTTATTATTTGCAAGATATACATAAGCTAACCAGATATGACAAGAACAAAGATTTCATATAAGCATAACATTAAAGCTAGGATTGTTAGTGAAACAGAAAGTACAAACAAGTATCTCTTCATTTAGTAAAAAATATCAAAACAGTGGCAAGATTTTCAAAAGTATCTCATTTGAGTGTATTTTTAACAGTAGCAAAATAATATCCAAGATGTCATAAAAGTGGCAAATTGCTTCTTTAGTAGCACCAATGGTATTACTGGTGACTTGTACAGTTTTGTTAAAAGAATGAAAGCAAATACTTAAACTCTGAATGAAAAGTTGGCAATGGTAGTTCTCGATTAAACGCAATACAACCTTTTTTCATCTGCGCACTTATCCATGACGGAAAATTAGGTTTTTTTTTTTTGTCAAGCATAACGCGAGACTATCAAATGAACCGCCATTCAAATGAAAATATCAAAATTTTTTGATTTTCATCACGCAAAGCCGGCCTAAAAAAAATCTAAAAATAAAACACGAAAACAAACAACAACACACATATAGCGCTTGATGGTTCGTTCATTCGTAAGTCTCCCGGTCACTTTTAAGTTTTAATGTTCTAAGAATTCTGCATTTATCATTCGATCTTTTTGAGCTTTAATAAGCAAAGTGTGCTTCAGTTTTATTCCTCGAGGTATCACGAGATCTGTATGGCATTCTGTTCTTAAATTTCTTAACATATTAAACAAAATATTCAAAGCTTAAATCAAGTAGTATTTTCCATTTTTAAATTTCGACAATATCGAGCCCTAACCGCAAAAATAACGTTATACCGTGTTCAGATATACCTTTTTTATTGAGTCAATATTCGGTTTATTGACATACTTAATTATCTTTCTGTTCACACATACACAATTTAGCTTACTCAATCAGCAATTGGCAATTAACTTAGCAAAATGTAAACAACATTTGACATCTTTAAAGAAAAAACAAAATCTGGTTTTTGCGCAGACCTAATGAATGGACCTTTGTTTTTGTTGTTTTGTTGTTGGCAAAAATGTCAAAACACTTTGTTTATGGAGTTGGGTTTTACTCACTAAACACACTCGTGACAGTGCACTGCAGTGTTGCATTTTAATTTTACTCAATATTTATAATAATTTCGTATTAATTGAGCAATAACTAAATTGCAATTTTGTATGAATAATTGAGCTCAATAATGGCATTTATTGCGTAAAACTCAATTAAGGTGCATATCTGAACACGGTATAAGCGACCTCATGGTCATGCTCATGGTCGTGGTCACATAAGATACCCTTACGATTTTATAGCAAGAACAATTTTATCTTAAGCGACAAATTTCATACAAAATTTATATGAAATAAAATAAAAAAAACTTTCTCCTGTAAAATTTGATTTTTGGCGCTTACGTTATTTTCGCGGTTAGGGCTCGATTTTGTGAAGGTAAAAATCTAAGTCTATTATTTCGCTAAATGTCCACAAAATATTTTTCAAATTTCAAGTTATTTTTCAAATATTTTCTTTATTTTAAATCATTTCTGTGGCATTTTGACAAAATATCTTAAGTCAAATTTAAAAAGTTAAAAAAAAATATTGTAAATCATACGAATTTTCATTCAAAAAGCATTTTTGTTTGTTTCACCGAGATTTTTTTAAAAACTGTTTTGCTATCTTATCTCGACTTAAGATGTTTTGTCAAAATGCCACAGACTTAATTATCTTAATTTTAATTAAGTCGAAATTTTAAATTAATTTTATTTGTTCTAACTTTAATTTTTAATTTCTTTTTGTTGCCTAGTGTTTTTTTTTAATAAAACCAGTTTAAAAAAAATCATTTCACTTGACTATATTTTATATTTATTTAATTTATACAAGTGTTAGCAACGAATCTTTTATGGAAATCCCCCAGCCTGTCTTAAAGCGAATCTATCAATGATTCACCACCACCAGACGATAATTGAGTTTTTATTACATTTAAGTTGTTACTTATATATTTTTTTTTAGCAAAAATAAGATTTTAAGCAAAAGATACACGAAACGATTTTAGGGTTGCCAAAGTGTTAATTTAAAGGGTTATTAAATTCGTTTCAAAAAGCAGTGATACATAATTTGGTTTTTTAAGCCTTTAAGTCATACAAATTTACTTTAAACGCTTAGAATTTAAATTTCCATTGCGACTTTAGCAAAAATACATGCTTTTCATTTAATATCATTTCTGTCGAAAACACAAGAGACTGATTTTGACATTTGTGGTGCATAATATTTTATAGTAGGGCGCAAGCTTATATGAAAACTATAACGTTATCGCTCGCTTGCATTTTCGATCGAATTGTCGGGATAAAAAAAATTTAGTGGGGCGCAAATCAGGAATATTTATATGAACTTTCTTTACAGGCTCATTTCCAAAATTTCTACCATTTTAAATCCACTTCATTTCGATTTATGGAACACGCCTGTATACCTTTTTTTAAATTTTAAGCAAGTTTCATTCATTTTATTAGATAAACCGGCGAGGAGAAGCAGGCGTGAAAGCTTTCCTGGTTGAAAATCCCATGATGAAAATCTCAAGATATTTCTGTGGTTTGCATGGGCAACCGCGTGGCTGGAGGAAATATCGCCCAAAGAAAAATGACCCAAAAAAAAAATGAAAAATCACCCAAAAAAATTCCATGTAAAATTGGGCCTTAATTCATATGAAAAGTGACCCAAAATTTTTGGGCTTTTTTTCGTTATTATTGGGTGATTTTTCGTTTTTTAAATTTTTCATAACGAAAAATCACCCAAAAATATTATATGAAAAATAGCCCATTTTTTCGGGCCATCTTTATTCAATATAGTTGTAATTTATTTAAAAATAAGTTTGTTGTTTTTTCTCTGGGTGTTTATATTAAATATATAACGAAAACACTTTTGGGCGCAAGGATTTTCTCCTCAAGGATATAATATATACCGGCTACGCTAACTAAAGCTTCTCTGCAAAGACGGCCTTCGGCCGGGCGCATGGATTTTCTCCTCTATGGTATAACAAACACCGGCTTCGCTAAGTAAAGCTTCTCTGCGTATTTATATGGCCGAAGGCCGGCTATGCAGAGAAGCTTAGCGAAGTTTGCGCAGCCGGTATTACTGTCCTTACTGCCGAGCAGCTGTTGAAGATAGAATGCAATTTTTTACATAAAACTTACACTTGTATGGAACTAAATTTATATGAATAATAACCACTTTTTTGCAAATTGGGTAATTTTTAATTTTTTTTCGGAAAAATTCGTTTTTGCTTTTTGGGTCATTTTTCATTTTTTTTTTGGGCCCTTTTTCGTTTTTGTTGGGCAAAATTTCATATATAACTTTTTGGATCATTTTTCATGTTCTTTTGGGCGATTCTTCATTTGGGCGATTTTTCATTTTTTTTTTTTTTGCCATTTTTCTTTGGGCGATATTTCCTACAGCCCAACCGCGTATGTCTATTTTTTCGATTTTGAATTGTTGATGCCATATTGCTTAATTTAAAGCGCTCTTTATATTTTTTTTTTAAATTTTTGAAAACAGATAGACCCATTCCGATGTTTTAACTCAATTACAAAGTTCAAAAGGTGCAATATCTAACCATAGTTTGCTCTAGAATGGTTTTTTCGGCTCTCCTGAAAAATTTTATTTTAATACATACGCGGTTGCCCATGGAAACCAGAGATTTATCATTATAACGAAAGTTTTGTTTAACCTTTGTTGCAATAGATTAGAGTTTTATCAAAATAATTTTTTTTCTAAATCTTTTGTTGCTCTTAAGCCCTTTTTAATTCTATATTTAGAAAGTGAGCTATCTAAACTCTAGTGCTTTGTCCACCCTCAAACTAGCCAAACTTTTACATGTCCTTGGGGTCAATCAGAGCTATCAAAGGATCCTGAAAAGGCTTTTACAATAACCCGTCCAACACCCCAAGCAACTAGGGACTACTAGGTTACAGACACAATACTGGACTTTGGTCAGCTAGAGATATCATTTCGAGAAAATAAATACCTCATTTTACTCCGCTAGTCATAGTCAATATATTTTTAAAATTTTAGTATTCTAAGAACATGCTGCCTATCCCGTCTGAGACATTTAAAGTTAATCAAGTCTTCAAAAATGTACTTTACTTATCCGATGTTTGCTCTAGGACCGCACTGGCAATAAGCTTTTTTCTGTCAACATCAACCCTTAAGCTTACTTGTCCGATGGTTCTTAAAAAAGTACCCGATTCCCAAAATTTGAACATTTTTTTCGAATTTCTGATAACCTTAAGTAAAAAAAAGCTAATGTAGCACCTACAGCCCTTAAAAGCGTATTTTTTTATGATACATTTTCAAACTTATTCCAGGTATTCCTGCTAAACTTTTAAAAAATTCCCGGATTAATCAGATCAGTAGGTCGGAGCCAAATTTAAAAGTGGTACAAAATTTTCACAATATGTTGATCGCTTAAACTTAAGTTTAGATAATTTTTAATCAGCCTAGCTAATAGACATCACATGCGAAAACTCGTTTGATATCGTTATTAGTTTTCGACGCAAATTCGACTAACTTTTCAAACTTCAATTATTAAATATTTTTTGAAATCGAAACAACATTAAAAACTTGTTTGATATCAACTTTAAAGAAGTTTTATGGAAACTGATTTATTTTCGGTATACATAATTTCGATTCGATATTCTATAGAACATAATATCGATGAAATATTACGAAAAGCTGATTTATTTTTAAATCAATTTCAGTTCAATTAACCAATTTGGAATTTTTGAAAAATCTGATGTTTTTATTTAGACCACTATTTCTAATTAAATTCAAATTTCGATAAAATATGTGTGTACCAAACGTAAGTACGTTAATAAGGTTAAGCGAAGAGTAGCGTTAGAAAGAACAGGGTGGTAATGCATTTAGAAAGTACTTGCAATTCTAATTATAAAAATGAAAAATGTTCGAATAATTTGCCAAAAGGTTTGTACTTAGCTTCTTTATGTCGTGGTATGAATATTATATCTTTGATTTCCCTTTCTCAAGGTTGCCTAATGGCAACCCCTGTTTAAAGAAATCATGTTTTTATGAATGCAAAATAAAACAGCAGCATGTTTAAATTACCGCCCCGTATTTCAAAACAAAATTCGTTTTTTAACTTAAATCTGTCTAAAAACGAAACAAATGTTATCACTTTAATTTGAAAAGTTTCGAAAATAAATTCTAGTTCAATTGAAATCATTAATAAATAAATAAAACATTAAAAAAAATTATGTCTGTCTCTCTGGTTCTACGCCTACCGCCAGGGTATTTTAATTGGTGAACGAGAACGCCTCTGCCCTGCCAGCACAAGACGCGGTTGCTGTTGTTGTTGTTGCGGCGGCAACTGTTGTTGTTGCTGTTGGTAGTGCTTTAGATAGGAGAGATTATTGTTGCTGCTGCTGTGTATGTTGTTGACAGAATGTGAAGGCGTTGTTCTAGATGCTGACGATGTTGTTGTTGTTAAGGCAGTTGGTATCAAAGAGTTGGCAGAGGCAAACATTGACGGAGAGTGATATTTATAGCCTCTATAATTAGGTGCACCCACTTGTCGTGTTCTTAAGCCACTTGTTGGGCTGCTTAAATTCGAGGGAGTTTGTATGATTCTGGCTGTGTGTGGTGAATCACCAAAATATGTTTGCTTGAGAGGTTGGGTTTTTGTGCTGCTGTTGTTAAGCAGTTGGGAAGAGTTGTAACGTTTTGCAAAAGAAGGAGAGTGAGATGTTATGTCTTGTCTTTTATCTAAATCCGAAAGACCATTTCCTCCTAATTGTATGCGTGTCGAAAGGCGGCTATTGCGCACCGTTATAGGCGAAGCTTGTTGTGATTTTTCATTTCTAATTTGGACTAAAGTTTGATAACGCGTTGGCTTGGAATTTATGGTTTGTGTAGGGAATTGAGATTTTAACCAGGAAGTTCTGATAGGAGAGTGATTGTTTAATCGGGTAGTGGTGGTATTTCCGGACGAAGACTTAATGGTATAAGAAGTATTCATAGGTGAGTTTTCATTTTTTCGGTAGTAATTAGTTTGTGGTGCTTGTGAAGGCATGGGCTTAGCTACGCCTACCGGCACCATGCGTCCTGGTATGTGAGGTGTTATAGAATTTTTAAATTCTATACGTATGGAACCTAAATTCTCATCTGGTTTAGTTTTTTGTACTGGCTGATCTATACGACTTAAGCGTTCTACTTTAAATGTCTCATTGCGCTTTACTGGTGATCTGGTGGGAGTTCTAACAGCTTTTCTATTATGCAGGTCTCTTATAGGGGATCTAGAACCTGGCCTATAATTTTCATTTTCAAACACCAATAGATCACGCCGACTATCCTTTAAAGATTCCCGGGGGTCCCTATTATTTTTATTTAATTCCGAAGTTTCGACCTCCACAAACCAGGAAGGATTATAAGCTGCGTCTTTTTGTTGCTGCAAAAATTTTTCTCGAAAAGATTTGCGAAAACTATTTAGGGTAACAGTTTTGTATTTATCATTTTTCAAATCATCTTCATCCCCGTCCTCCTCGTCTTCCACCTCTGGGACTTTCTTTTTAATATTATTTTCTTTGTTATTGAAATCTTCATTCTTTAAAAGTTTCAATTGCTTCTTCAAATCTGTAGGCATTTTACCTTTACGGTAAGTGGAGGAATCAAAACTGCTTGAAGATGGAGAACTGGCTGTTTTCAGGGAATCCCCCTGCAGAGATTTCAAGCTAGATTGTTGTTCGTAAAGAAAATTAAAGGGGTCATTTTGAGAATCATAATCCAAACTATTACCACCTCCCTCCGCCTGCCATTTGTAATAAGTATTGGTGGCATTATCACTGGGGTGATGTTCAAAAGAGCCATTATCAGTTGTAGGGTTCCTTTTTCGTTTCGTGAATGTACTAAATTTCTCTAAGACCTTCGATTTCTTGGACTTTTTCTCCAAAGTAGAACAATTCGAATGGCAGGGTGTTACTGCCGGATCATCCAGGATAAAAGTATCGCTGCGATTTAACACAGAATCAGTGCGTGATTCAATGGAATCTCTTCTCTTGCTACTTCCACTATTTAGAGAACTTATAACACTGCCGGGTCGGGAGTTGCGAACTGGAGTGGTATCGCGTGATGATGAACGACCGCGCGTTATAGATGAACGTAAGTTGCGAAAGAATGACATGCTAACGAAGGCGTTTTATTTTTCCAATTCACTACACACTCACGATTTTTTCTTCAAAAATAAATTTTGGGTTATTTTCGTTTTAAATGTTTTTTCTTAATAAATTAAAAAATTATATCTACATTTGTTTTTGTTTGTGTTTTTTTTTTTATTTTTCTTTTAAGGCTTGTAACATTTGCCTCTTGCAATTAACCTTCGTAACTTTAGCTAATGACTTTAATGATCTTCCCATTTGTTTGGAATAACAAATTTTAGTGTTTTATTTTCGTTAATTTGTTTAAGCTATAATTTTACTTTTATAAAGCGCACCCATTTAGGGTTTTTTTTTTAATAAACTGAAAATTAAAAACAAAATATTTTTCAAATTATTTATTCTCCGTCATTTCCAAATTTTATTATAACAATAATGCAAGCGTTACTTTTAACCTTACGCGCCAACGTTCAATGATCAACTGAATACTTTACTCTAAAAAAGCTAATAAAAAATTGTTAATAAAACTAAAGCTGAGTTTGTATCTAAAACTGTCTGCATTTAGATTTACTTCTGTATAAACGGGTACTCACGATATACACTCCGTGAGTATCACAAATCAGCAGCAGCTCTTTTAATTAGAAGTTTAACTTTTAGAAGAACGAGTTAAAGCTTTTAGTACCGGCTGTAAGCAAAACAAAACAAAAAAATTTATCTGTATCTTGTTTTGACCATTTTTAGTTTGAAGTTCGTGTTAAACAAAGTCAGTGGATATTTTTAATTTTTTTTTTTTTTTTTTTTTTTTGTTTATTTTGCTTAATTAAAAAATGAAAAATTTATGAACAAACGCGTAATAGAGAAATTTATAACTTATTTAATCATAGCTGTTAGACTATATATCATAGATGAACAGGGTTTTATTTGGAAAAAGTAAAATAAGTTTTTGACATTTACAAAACTTAAATAACCTTAAACACTTATGAGCGTCCCCACGGCAATTGGTTCTTTGCTCCGGAACGACCTGAGTTGTTCTATCAATATTAGTTGTTGTGATTAGAAATTAAAAAGTATTATTTTACAAGAAAAATGGCAAACAAAATTTTATTAGTAAACAAGTTTAAAAATGGCAAATGGCTAAAGGTGTTATGATACTTGCTATTTTTTGTATTGGATTTTTTTAGGATTGACTGATTGAAACAAAAAATGCGAGAAAGAACAAGAAATACAATTTGATAAACAAACCCTTTTTTCTTTGACTAAAGCAAAAAAAAATGGTAAAAGCTTGGGCAGATGAAACTATTTTGTTTTTGATAAGTGAAATGATGCAGGGGTCCTTCATATGGGATTTCAAATCATAAATTTTCAATTAAAGAATATACCCCGATGTAATTCGTAATATTTTACATTATTTGCAATTAATTTTATTGTATTTATATAAAAAAAAATTCTTTGTGATTCCAAAATAAAATATAAACAAAACAAACAATATTGCCCACGTTTTTTGTCCCACAAAAACCCGTCAAAAAGGCTAAAAATCGCAAAAAAAAAAAAGTTAAAGACCTCTACTTTCGATCAAAAACTAAATGTCAATTTTAAGTTAAAATTTTTTATATTTTTTTTTGATAGTCTTAGATTTTTTATCGATAACAACACATGTATATTTGTTTGACATTTCAAGATTTTTTTATGATATAATCATACTCTTTACACTTAGTCAGTTTTCCTATGCAAATATATTTGCACTGTTCTCAAATATAGAAAAAATATAAAAAATAGCAAGTATCATAACAGCTTAAACAAGGTGAAAAATGGCTAAATTGACAACACTGCACACAACGTATTACAGAGATAATTCGTTTCTCTGTCGAACTTGCCGTATCTGGAATAGACTCCCGGCAGAAGTCTTCCCAGTAGACTACAATTTGAAAAAAATTAAATTTAATATCCACAAACACTACTCCCTCTTTCCTTCTCCTAATAAACTATTTTCCTTATACCTACACTATGCATTGCATTATAAGGAGGCATCCCTTGAGTATTGGCTCAAAGAAGTATTTTTACCCACGTAAGAACTGATACAACAACAACGATGTATTTTTCTGTCCAAATGTTTCCAGATGTTTACTTGAGTTGATATCGAGCGACTATTGGGCTGATCCACCTGTTTTAGGACGTTTTACAAAAGCTAACCCTATCACGCTTCACTTTAGATACTATGGCCCAGGCCCACAATGTCGACAAGAACATTTCTTTCGTTTATTTGTTTTGAAAACAAAAACAAATTTTAGTTTTTTATTATTATTTTCAATATAAATATGCAAAAGAAATGTTCTTGTCGACATCGTGGGCCTCTGGCAGTATATTTTTTCTTTGAATTTCTTATTTCTAGCTTTTATGACGTTTTTTTTTTTTTTTTTTTTTTTTTTTGTTCAACTTGCTTTTGTCACTTTTTGTAGCAACGTATTTTGCACAGATGACAGCAAGCTTGAAAAGTCTGATCAAATTTGGCAAAGTAGAAAGTTAACTTTTTATAACTAAGAGTTATGTTATTTTATATGGGAAAACGTTACTGACTGATTCATCATCGCACAGCCTAAACGCCTGAAGCTAAAAACTTGAAATTTGGACCAGAGGTAAAACGGGGAAATTCGGTAACCTTATATCTCCAAAAGAAATAGAGATTTAAAATGTAATTCTTACCGTTGTTCTTTAAAAAAATAAGCGGACAGGTGTCTGGTATTTTTTTGATTAAGGTGCATGTAAACGACATGTTTTCTACATCTGACTTGTCAACTTCTCAAGTCACATGTAATTGTGCATGTCTGTCAAAATTGCTGTTTTACAGAAGGTTTATAATATTCGGTCACTAACGTACATTTAATTTGCTTCTGACATTATCTCTGTTTTTTCGCATAGTTCTTGCAAAATCCAAAATAAAAATGCCGCCACGAAAATTTTTATTTACGCCGTAAAATAGTTTAGCCATCTTAACATATTTTCTTTTAATTCAAAGATACCAATTTAGGATATTATAATGAAACGGTTTTTATTTATATATGTATGTATTTACATAACGTTACCTAAAACGCAAAACGCCCTATCTAACATTTTGAAAAATTTACAGGAAAAGCAAATTACTATTAAAAATGTCAATCGATAAATAGTCTTAAACTGTTTATAATTTATTTTTCTTCTATTTTTCTTGTAAAACCTACGAGTTGTTTTGACAATTGACAATGTTGCATATTATGCAAACTTTTAGTAAGGCCTTTCAGCGCGTATCATATAATCTTTTGTAGATAGGGCCGTTTGTTTTTTGTTAATAAAATTGCTAAATTTGGTTGAAAGATTCCAAATTTATTGTGGACATTAGTGTTAATGAAGTTCATCAGATTTAATGAAAAAGTCGATTTATACTTTTTTGTTAGTTAGGTCCTTTTGCGTTTTAGGTAACGATAAATTCTATTCAATGTTGCGATGATCATACATATCTCGGTATTGTAAAATATTAACTTCAGCCGGCTAATGATTCCGTCAATAGTGGACGCCGCTGCCGGTTTCATCTCGGCATAGATTTCTGATGTCAGATGGTTTGTCAGAAGGAAATAGATCACGATCTAATTGAAATTTTGTCAGATGACTTTGCATTTGACTTTTACAGAAGCAAAGTTAAAAAGGTATTTTGCAGTAGAAAATTTGACACGTCAGATGACAAAAACATATCGTGTACGGTCGCCTTTAGGGAGTAAAATGGTTAAACCTGAATTTTGTTACTTTTTTGACACCCCATCTATCTTTTGAACCAATAAGCAAACAAAGTTAATACCACATTCGAAACCTATCAAAAAATGCCAATACGAATTTGGTACTTTTTCGAAATTCGAACATTTAAGTGGTGGAAATCGTAACTATTTGTGGTACTTTTTTTATAAAACATTCTTCTCCATTCATTGACATATTCGTAATAAATTATGGGCTGCCAATACAATACTGAAATTTTTTAAACTTTAATGTAGGGGAAAAATAGTACCCAAAAAAAAATATGGGAAATTTGATAATTTTCTTTAGGTGTTTGGTTCTACAACTAGTATATTTTTAATTATCGTTAAAATTAAACCTTAAAACCTGGCTAGATGAAAATCTAAGAGGGAACTTTTTGGTACTTTTTTATTCTTTGACTGGTACTTTTTGAATTTCCGATGGTATTAGACCTAGAAAGATAAAATTAAACATGCAAGATCCTGAGTGAATGAGAAAATAAGCTTTGGCATACAGATATCTCCACAAAGAAAAAGGAGACGCTAACGAAGTAGCGGGTTAAATGCTAGTAAAATATAAATTTAAAGGGAATTGTCTTTAATAAAATATAAATTTAAAGGGAATTGTCTTAGAAAGAAAATTATAAAAAAGGCTTAAGCATGTTTTTCTTAATCATAAGTTTAATATTCTAACTTGAGCAGATGAGATTTAAATTTAAAAATCTATTCTGATTCACAAAATTTTATAGATTTTAAAACTTTTTTAAACAACAATTGCTAACATTTTTTTAAATTCTTACTTCTTTGTTTAACTCTACACCATAAATGGTTAAATCTTCTTCGTTCTGAATTAATCTCATATTAAATCTTTAATTTTCCCATAAAAATTTTTACTCGTACCAAAAAAATCTGGTAAATTTCCATTTGTAAGATGTTAAAAAAACGACGTTTAACGCAAATAAAATCTATTCTCTACAGTTCATATTTTTTAGCCACGAAACATTTGCAAGTTGATTTTAATGATTTTTTTACGATTGAATTTTTGTTTTATGGGCAATAAAGTGGAGGCGTTTCGATCTCACTTTTAGCAAAATTGATTTACGTTTGTTGTCGTCATGCAAAAGTTAAAGTTTTAATAAATATTAAAAAGCGTCATAATTTTATAATTCAAGTAATTCGGAAAATATTCTCAAAATTCAAACAAAATAATTGTTTAATTCTTCCATTGTTCTAATCACTGATCACAAACAACTTAATTGATCAATGTGATCATGCGATTGATTTTTATACAAAAAAACTATTTTTATTATTTAAAATATATTTGTTGAGGTTTTTATTATTTATTTGACACCTAAATTTGGTTTTATTTCAAAAACACTTTTTCGTTGAAAACCCCAACAATACACAGTGTTGTTGTTAATGGGTCTTTATCGATTTATTGTCAATATTTTCTATTGAATTTGACTAAAAAATTCAAATACAAACTAAAAAAACAACAACTTAAATGTGTTTATTTTTTGCAGTGTTGCCGTTTTAAAAATAAAGAAAAGCGTCAAGTGTATTGTAAAAGTAAAATTCTTTTAATTCAAAACAAAAAATTAAAAAGAATAAAATAGACTCGAAAGTTCTTTATTCAAAATTTATTTTGTGACAGATTTATCGGTACCACCAACGGGTAACTTCGATGTATGATTTCAGTTCTCCTGTGTACTTTTTTTGGGTTTTTTGCTGAAGCCTTTTTCACTCCGTAACAAAATTATTTGGTGGCCTTATGTAGTGGAGCTCGTTATCAGAATTTCTTCAAAAATCTTACTTCAAGTCTTTTATAAACTCTTTGCTGTACTGCAAGGTAATTTTTTTGGGAAATAGTTAGGAATTTCTTGCTATAGTTTTATATACTACAAGTATGAGGAATGGGAAAAGAGAAAAATTTTCTGAGGAATATGGAAATTTCTTCTGTTTTATTTATTAGGGACGAACCATCAATGAAATTTAATGAAATTAATAATAACGGCATAGTTTTTTTATATTATCCACAACATTTTTATTTTCGCCGGTAAAAATAATTCATACATATGTACACATTTACCCAGTTGGCCATGTCTTCAAGACAACGTCGAGGACGCGTACAAGACCCATAGTAAATCCCTGACGACATGTTGGCGACAGCATGTTGTCACTGGCGACTATATTAACAACTTTTTCCTCATAAAGTCGTTAATGCCCGATAAGCGACATTACCTTAATAGTGTCGTTGATGACAATATTGTTGCCACTATCTACGATTTAGTCGCCGATAGGTAAGTGACAATTAGGGATTAAATGAACACCAATACTGATATATTGGCGATACTTCAGATTTGCCGATATATCCAGAATAAGGGGAACGGGTAAATGGGCATACCTCGAGGATATATTTACTAAAATTTCTTAGGGTCTTGATGGGCTGTGAATTTTAACTAGTGAATTCCAGGGCCTTGATGGGCTGTGAATTCCAACTAGTGAATTCCAAACTAATGAAATGACCGATGAGTTTGAGAGACTCTGCTCGAAAATAGTGGATACTGAATGTGTGGAGACAGTCAGACCTCCAATAGGCTTTAGATTAATAAGGGAATGGGTTCTGAACTTAACATATCGTCGACATAACATGCAAACCTGCTAACTTCCAATAACTTTTAATGGAAACAACAAACTTTTTATATTTCATATGCGCAACTTGAGAGAAACCCTAAAAATATAGATGGTTTAACACACTTTAATACTCAATTTGAAGAAAAACTACATGCTGGTCCACGAGGTTTATCTTTCTCTCCCTTACGGCATGTTTGTGAAGTTAAATTTTAAAATTTATAACCCTAGACACATTCTGTTAAGTTAACAGAACAATGTTAACTACTTAACAGACCTAATGTTAATGCTGTAATCATGGATAAGTCCAGATTTCTGGAAAAGGAGTCAACGTGGGCGAAAAAAAATGATTAGGATTTGTGGACAATACTATTCTCCATCGTTTTCCATCCCCAGAATTTTTAACAGAGCGAGTTGGACCGACTTATGGCCAATTTACTCTTTTGAATTCTCTAGGGGATGAACCCAGATTTCTGGAAAAGGAGTCAACGTGGGCGAAAAAAAATGATTAGGATTTGTGGACAATACTATTCTCCATCGTTTTCCATCCCCAGAATTTTTAACAGAGCGAGTTGGACCGACTTATGGCCAATTTACTCTTTTGAATTCTCTAGGGGATGAACACAGATTTCTGGAAAAGGAGTCAACGTGGGCGAAAAAAAAATGATTAGGATTTGTGGACAATACTATTCTCCATCGTTTTCCATCCCCAGAATTTTTAACAGAGCGAGTTGGACCGACTTATGGCCAATTTACTCTTTTGAATTCTCTAGGGGATGAACACAGATTTCTGGAAAAGGAGTCAACGTGGGCGAAAAAAAATCGACTTATAGCCAATTTACTCTTTGTAAATTGGCCATAAGTCGGTCCAACTCGCTCTGTTAAAAATTCTGGGGATGGAGAACGATGGAGAATAGTATTGTCCACAAATCCTAATCATTTTTTTTCGCCCACGTTGACTCCTTTTCCAGAAATCTGGGTTCATCCCCTAGAGAATTCAAAAGAGTAAATTGGCCATAAGTCGGTCCAACTCGCTCTGTTAAAAATTCTGGGGATGGAAAACGATGGAGAATAGTATTGTCCACAAATCCCAATAATTTTTTTTCGCCCACGTTGACTCCTTTTCCAGAAATCTGGGTTCATCCCCTAGAGAATTCAAAAGAGTAAATTGGCCATAAGTCGGTCCAACTCGCTCTGTTAAAAATTCTGGGCATGGAAAACGATGGAGAATAGTATTGTCCACAAATCCTAATCATTTTTTTTTCGCCCACGTTGACTCCTTTTCCAGAAATCTGGGTTCATCCCCTAGAGAATTCAAAAGAGTAAATTGGCCATAAGTCGGCCCAACTCGCTCTGTTAAATATTCTGGGGATGGAGAACGATGGAGAATAGTACTGTCCACAAATCCTAATCATTTTTTTTCGCCCACGTTGACTCCTTTTCCAGAAATCTGGGTTCATCCCCTAGAGAATTCAAAAGAGTAAATTGGCCATAAGTCGGTCCAACTCGCTCTGTTAAAACTCCTGGGGATGGAAAACGATGGAGAATAGTATTGTCCACAAATCCTAATCATTTTTTTCGCCCACGTTGACTCCTTTTCCAGAAATCTGGGTTCATCCCCTAGAGAATTCAAAAGAGTAAATTGGCCATAAGTCGGTCCAACTCGCTCTGTTAAAAATTCTGGGGATGGAGAACGATGGAGAATAGTACTGTCCACAAATCCTAATCATTTTTTTTCGCCCACGTTGACTCCTTTTCCAGAAATCTGGGTTCATCCCCTAGAGAATTCAAAAGAGTAAATTGGCCATAAGTCGGTCCAACTCGCTCTGTTAAAAATTCTGGGGATGGATACTAGTATTGTCCACAAATCCTAATCATTTTTTTTTCGCCCACGTTGACTCCTTTTCCAGAAATCTGGGTTCATCCCCTAGAGAATTCAAAAGAGTAAATTGACCATAAGTCGGTCCAACTCGCTCTGTTAAAAATTCTGGGGATGGAAAACGATGGAGAATAGTATTGTCCACAAATCCTAATCATTTTTTTTCGCCCACGTTGACTCCTTTTCCAGAAATCTGGGTTCATCCCCTAGAGAATTCAAAAGAGTAAATTGGCCATAAGTCGGTCCAACTCGCTCTGTTAAAAATTCTGGGGATGGAGAACGATGGAGAATAGTATTGTCCACAAATCCTAATCATTTTTTTTCGCCCACGTTGACTCCTTTTCCAGAAATCTGGACGTATCCATGATTACGGCATTAACATTAGGTCTGTTAAGTAGTTAACATTGTTCTGTTAACATAACAGAATGTGTCTAGGGTTATAAATTTTAAAATTTAACTTCACACACATTTGGCCAACTGGGTACATAAATATTGTTCTAAATCAGTGACGGGCGCATTTGCAAATCCTATGTACGCGTGCATAGGAATAAAAATGCTGCTTGTGCGACGTCGACACATGTACACTATAAACTTCTTTGTGTGTCTGTGACAATGTACGTTCGGCTGTTGCTTTGTTGTTATTTCGTCAACACAAGCAAAAATGTGATAGTATGTGTGTGACCTTCACTGTTCTAAATCATGTCTATACCTTATCTCGGATAAAAAAAGAGAATTTTATTAATCACTAGCTGGCCCGGCAAACGTTGTTTTGCCACCAAAGTTATTTTTGGGAATACAAAATTTATTATTAATAAGATTTCTGTATGACGTGCTAAGTTCCCGATTTTTCATATTTGATAAATACACTGAGATTTATTGTTGAGGGAAAGCTAGCTTCTATGCGCATTTCACTGGTTGCTTAGGCCTTTTCCAAAGATTTTAGAAAAACCAAAAATATTATACAAATAAAACCCTAAAAGCGAATATGTCTTACTTGTACCAATGCCACATAACTTATTTCTTTCAGATGTAACAGTATCTGCTAGCCAAATTTTAAGAAACAATTAAAGGCTATAGTTCTTTCCAGATGTTACACTATTTGCCTGCCCAATTTCAAGAAAATTATTTGATTAGTTAAGAAGATATAGGGAGGCGGAGCTTTTACCCCTCTTGCCCTATTAAGTGCCCTGTCCTCTTTCCGATGTTACAGTGTATGCATGCCAAATTTTAAGAAAACCGGTTGATTAGTTAAGACGATAGAGTGAGGGGGAGCTTTTACCACTCTTGCTCAATTTCACGCCCTAAATAATAAAAACTATAGGGTATAGTTCTTTCCAAATGTAACACTATTTGCCTGCGAAATTTAAAAAAATCGGTTGATTTGTTACGAAGATATAGGGCTTTTAGCCCTCTTACCCTATTTCACACCCTATTCCTTATTCTCTTTCAGATGTTACATTGTCTGCATGCCAAATTTTAAGAAAGCCCGTTGATTAGTTTAGAAGCTTGGGGAGTGGGAGCTTTTACCCCTATTGCAATATTTTTCGCCCTCTTGCGATATAAAATATACTCTACGACCTAGTCTCATACCTAACAACATCAATTACTAACATAATGCAACTTATTTATATATATATAGATTATAATTTTACAATGTTTGATTAACATTTCATAAATTCAAAAAAATAAATTAAAGAAATATTTGACAGCTTAGAGTTATGATATACCAGGTGAGTGTTAAGCTACAATAGGCCATTTTAATGTTCTGCTACCCCGGTTCTCCACGTAGCAATATTTATTGCGGCAAACGTAAAATTTTATTGCTCCACTTAATTTGCGACGTATAGACCGCAAATTGCCATGAGTGGCAATCCATTGCGCAGTGATTGCTCTTCTGATTGCTTGAGCAATTATTGCTTAGCAATCTGCTGTCAAATCAGTTGAAATTTATCTGCCATTTCATTTCTCTGTACGGTTGTTTATTTATTAGTGTGTTTATTTATTAAAAAAGCAATCAAGAAAAAGCCGCCAAGCGAAAAAATACTTCAACAAAATACAGAAAAAGTATTTTATATATATTTTATTTTTAAATAAAAGTCAATATTAACAAAAGCAAACGACGAATTTGTTTTTTGTATATTTTTATTTTTTCAATAGAACAATACACGTTTTAGGTGTTTTTTCATACGCAAATAAACAAAAAAGTAATACAAGACACAGCTACGACAATTACAATTACATAATTATTTTATTAATTTTATTTATTAATTTAAAAAAGAAAATTTAACAACCACTTCAAAACACAACATAAAACATTTGTTATAAATACAGCCACAAAACTTTATACAACTACTCGCGGTGAAAATTGCAAATTTATGGCAAGTTTCAAGTGTTCTCCAGCAATGTAATCAGCAATTATTGCTCCATTGTTCTGTCACTGTTCTGCCGACGTTATTGCTTGTACTTAGCAATAAAAATTGCTACGTGGAGACCCAGCGTAATAGAAAATGTCAAATGTTGTTTATGGAGGCCCTATGTTCCACCTAGGAACTACGGGAATTTATAATAAAATGTTGTTTATGTAATTATATTGTGTTTGTGTGTAAACAACATTTGAAAGTTTCTATTGCAAAACAACAATAAAAAGCCCTATTAAAAACAAAAATAAACAGCTAGCGCTTGGAGCGTACCTGGTAGATGATTATACCATGTTTAACAGTAACTTACCTGGCCCATTTCAAATTTTTTATTTATTCCATTTTTTTATATCTATAAACGATCGAACCGATTCCCGTTTAAATAACACTATTATGTACGCACATTGGCAACACTATAACACACATTTTGCTTTTAACTGAAACCAAAAACAATTGCATTGAATTTGTGTAAATAAAAACAAAAAACGCAGACTTTACTTTTTCTTTTCACATTGCGAGCAGGGCGGCCAGATTTGAAGATTTAACTTCATTTTGACGATTTTTTGTTCTGAAATAAGCAAAGTGCCGATTAGCGGATTTTTTTTTTTAAGTATCGATATTATACAGTCTCGAAAAAAGAAAACTTTTATGGCCATTTTCTCATTAGGCGATTATCTTTTATCCAAACGAAAAACTGCACATTAAAGAAATTTGGTTTGCTCAATGTCTCATTTGCTTCGATTTAATCGCAAAGCTAACCGGCACTCATCTGCCAATTATTTATTTTCCTTTTATTTGCCGTACAGATAAATTCAATCAGCTGACTCCCATCTTTTACATGTATTTTGAGTGGCGTTGCCAGCTGAAAACTTTGTTTTTTGTCGGTATATTGAGAAACCCATAATCGTTAACGGACAGTTTATCGGTCCAATAAATTTATGTTGACATTAAGTAGCAGACAGTTTGTCGATACATTGAGAAAATGGCCATTAATGTTTTTATATGTTAAGATATGAAGCAGCACAGAAAAAAAAATTTATAAAAAAAAACACTTAATTTTTAAGGTTTTTTCCCTAAAAAATTTATGGGGAAAAGCAAATTTGGTAATTGAATATCTGTTAATTATACCCACACCACAATAGTGGAGAGGGTATTATGCATTTGTGCTGATGTGTACAACCCCTTAAAAATAGTGGTCCTTGACCCACCTTGACAAAAAGTATACCGATCTACTCAGAATCACTTTCTGAGTCTAACTAACGATGTCCGTCCAGCTGGCTGGCTGTCCATGTAACCTTGTGCAATTTTGGAGATAATTTGATAAAATTTGGGTTCTTATTGGCACAAGGACCAAGCCTATTGAAAATGGTAGAACCACGAGGGAAGATAGGGGGAAATTTCTTTCTCTCAGAAACTATCAAACCGATTTTAATGAAATTTAAAACATAGATAGATCCATATCTATAGGGACACATTAGCTATACAGTTTTTAAAAAATAGGACCACAAGGGGAGGCAGGGGGCTATTTCTGCCTATCACAAACTTTCAAACCGATTTTCATGAAGTTTATAAACATAGATAAATCAATATTTACATGGACACATAAGCATGATGTGTTTTTAAATACTGTGGTGTAGGGTATCAAATGGTCGGGCTTGACCGACTATACTTTCTTTCTCTTTTTTATTCACGGAACGCGTGAATATTTTATGTAATTTTTTTTTTCTTTTCTGCCAATGTAGAGCGAATTTTGAGTCTAGACAATTAAAATAAAACATTACATATGCTGACACGTTCGTTTTTTAATCTTGGAATGTTTACTGCCTGTTTTTAGTAAATGAAAACCAAATTTCGTGGGAGAAATTATATTGAAAACAACAATAAAACACAAGAATTTGTTTTTGTTTTCAATATAAATTCTCACACAAAATGTTGTTTCTATTTTCTAAAAACAGGCAGTTAACAGGCGTACCTAAATAAGAGCGGAAGGCGGAATGGTTTCTTCCGCTTAGCTTTAACATTTTTTATGCCATACCTTAACAAGAGCTTCAACGTTGTGTCACGGAGAGTAGTGACAATTTTCTTATTTAATAAAGCCTACAAAATTAAAAATAAAAATGAAGATAAAAACGCCAGATTGACCAAAAAATAGCTAAATTGCCATTATGTATTAACAATAGCGGCCAACGGATTTTCCAATTGCAAAGCTTTGACGCCGCGCTATTTCGAGATGCTTCATACAAATTGTATGGGTACGACAATTTTTGGCAACTAGAAAAAGAGTGCCACTTTTGTTTATGTACAAAAAATACAATGTTAAACGTTGTTGTTAAGCTTAAGTCAAAACATCATCGAATTCACATTTTGCGACTCTCTGAATAATCATATTTTTAATAATTATACGGCCAGCATTTCACGAGTTGTTAGATAATATCTGCATGAGTTTCATACGATTCATGCCTTTTGAATGACTCGTCAGATTATCTTCTCCAACATCTCAAACGATTCCCACAACGATTAAATTATGCGTCTTTCGCTGTGTTATGGAAAAATCTCACTCGTATTTCAGTTTTTTCTGTGTGAAGAATTTTATACGATTAAAAATTGAGCTCAACGACGATAAAAACGCTCTTTACGAGACGCATGAACTAAATGGGTATGAAGTTATTACGTTTTTGTTTGAATTTTTTTTTTATAAAAATCGACGAAGTAAATTTCAAACAAAAACTGTTGAAAAAAAGCTACATGTTTAGTTTTCCGATTTTTTTGACGATTTTTCGAAATGAGAATGACGATTTTTTTATTTTTTCTTAGGAAATTTACGATTTTTTTACAAAATTATCTGGCAGCCCTGATTGCGAGATTTATTTTTCTTTTCTTTCTTTTAATCTCACCAAATATAAACATGTTAAAGCAATAACAAACCAGAACAATTGCAAAGCTGTAAAACAACAACAAAAATCTAAACACCGGCAAAAACAACAACTCAAAGAATTTCACACATACATAATTTGCTTTGTAAATTTATTATTTTAGTTTCGCTATTTTTTTCTAAAAATCCATTTTAATTATTAATGTAAACACACACGACTTAAATAACACTTTTAGGATAAATATTGAATTAATTTCATTCTGATTACCACATTTTAACTTTATTTAATTTATGTTTAAAGACGGAAGACGTTTATTAGAAGACCGATTTTATTAATTACACCAAAAACACTAAATAAATGTCCGAAAAGAGTTACCAGCTGTTATAATTGTAAATATTAGCGATGCCAATTAAGCGAGTTTCGCGCTCTATTTACACAGCGTTTACATTTGCCAGTACTGGCAAGACAGTAACACAGCGTTTACATTTGCCAGTACTGGCAAGACAGTAAGCATATACAAATTAGTTTTCAAAACAATGCAAAAACAAAATAGCTGTAAAAGTGTTTATGTATTAGTGAAAAAGTTTAAATAAATTGCTACTGTCTTGCCAGTACTGGCAAATGTAAACGCTATGTTAACGTGATTTAACATATGTAAGTACATACATATGTACATAAAAACATGCTACATAAAAATGGTTTAATACAATATTTTCTTACTTTTACAGCTATTTTAAGTGTTTTGTGTGGTTTATTAATGATCAAGGCGCAATTAATACAAGGTGGCCTCATATTTGAATACAACTGTATTTTTTAGGCGAAAGAAATGAGAAAATGATGTATAATGAGTACAGTGGTGAAATTGGCCGCTGTATATCGTTTTCTTACAAAAAGTGAACACTTTAAAAAAAACTGGTGTGATATGTATCGATTTTTATCAAATTTTATTTCGCGCTAAAAAGAGAGCGCGTTTTGTTTATAAATATTAGTCAACGCTGTTATTAAGCGCATTTAAGGGCGTATTGAAAAGGGGAATAGCGTGTTTTGGTTATACAAAGTTGACAACGCTGGTAATATGTAGTGAAAAAAAGGAAAAAAGTAAGTTAAATAATTTAAAAAACGTTCATTTTAAATAACTTCTTTAAAGAAAATCTGTAAAAAAGATTCTTTTAATTTGATGAAACTTGGTGTCCAGTGCAAGATTTGTATGGTGAGGGGAAGGGGACGCTCATCGAGCGCAAAGTGGGGCCAGAAAGGAAAAATTTACAAAAAAAAACTTCATAACTGTCACAGAGTCACTCCTGAAGGGTTAAAATCTAGGGCCGACCACACTTTAACGTAAACGGTAATACGTTTATTTTCCTAACCCTAATGCTGTTTTTAGCACTCCCAAGAGTTTTTACCCTTATAAGTAATTAAAACAGGAAGTCGATCAAATTTCCTCCCGCCGCATTGCAGATCAACCAAAATTTTTCTATCCAGTGCATTATGCATTTTTCATAGAAAAACTTTATAATATATTGTCATTTTATATGGGAGATAGCGGGCTGGTATGCTAGAAACAAAGGATGGAATGAAAAATTAAGTGAGGCCGATCAAACATTTGACTTTTCTTTGGGCATTATAGGCGCTACAGAGGCCAAATTTAAGAATTTTATTAAACCTCCATATTTGTATGGGAACCCCTCTTAGGGATGAAGATAAGATGCAAGTATCTGTAGGAAAATGTTATGAACGAAAAATAATAGAGGCCGCTCATAAATGTTACCCTCCTAGGGGTACTTCTAGGTAGTTATGGGAATTTTTCTTTAATATTAATTTATTCTGTATTGAAGGTTTTGTTTGGGAGCCCCCTTAAGGAATTAAGATAGCGTGAAGGTATGTTAGAAATAAATTGGGTTCGGTCATATATTTGGCCCGTTTAGCGGTTTCCTAGGATCTGTTGGGGCTATTAAAAATTTTAAAATTTGTATGGAAGCCTCCTTTAGGAAGGATAAATTAATGGAGGTCGGTTCTACGTTTACCTACATTTACCATACATACATACTTTGTATATTAAAAATATGTTAAATCGTCTAGACCGCTTGGAAAAAATCTAAAAATAATAATCAACTGAATTATGAAAAAAAAATTCTTTGGGAGTTATTTCATTCTCCCATTTTAATTTTCCTATTAAAATTCAACTGTAAAAACGGGAAAAGGCAGAAGTTACCAGGAAATTTTCATTCATAGTTGGATTGACTAATATTTATTTTATTTAATAGAATTCAGAATAAGAAAGATGCAAATAGTTTTGATGTAAACATTAAATAATTAGAAAAGTTCATACCTACAACATTTCTATAGAAAAAAGATGTAAAACAAACTTTCTTTTGTGTGAGGTAATCATTAAATAACAATCTTCTGTAAAAAAAGAATTTAGATAAAAATACCGTTCAATATAATAAACATAAACTTTTTATATCGGAAATAAACATCATTTAAGACTCAATAATTATTTAAGCACAACGTCCAACACCACTTGAAAAATAATTTGCGATCTATTGTTTTCTACCAATTATTCCACTTGAAACCGGAAGTCAATAAATTATAAAAAGACAAAAAACTTCTTCACTTAAGACATCAATCAAACATCCAAAAAAAGGCAGCTTTAGAGTTATTTACCAAATACTGGAAACTCATCTTTTGCCACTTCATTTGGCCAGACGTAATAAAACAAAAAACTTGTTTTCTAAATACTTTTACTTTAAACGTTTGATGACGACAGTGATCGAGACAAAGAAGAAGAAAAATTATAAAAATAAATATTATGGAATGCGAAATATTGACTCGCAATTATTCAATTAAAATAATTATGGAGAAACCAATACAGGCATAAATTTATTTGAGTTTTTGCAAATTAACACCCAAGATGATGCAGTTGAAATAGACTCGTCTATTACAAATAAGAAATAATTATGGCAATAACGTTCATTTACATACTTTAACTGGAACACATGGTTTTACTGGTAGTAGTTAAAAAAGAGAAAAAATTTGTAAATAAAAAAGTTTGCTGTCAAAAGTAGTTTTCTGTAAAGAAAAAATTAAAAGCAATGGTCAAATATGGATCGATTCCAATAAAAATTGGTAAGTTGATTTTGATTGCAATAAAATAAGTTTGGATAATTTTTCGAACATGAAAATTACCTAAATTTATAGTTATAATAGCTAACCCGGCGAACTTCGTACCTCCTAAACTAATCATTGCATGTCGTGCAACTTTTATTTTTGGATTTTCGTTTAGGGTGCCTCGCCCACTCATCCGAGAGTCTCCTTTTTGGTATTTGGAAACTTTGGCTGTAAGCGTCCATTATCTATTTGGATTTTCGACACCGACTTATTCAATTCCACACCGACTTATTTTATGAACAACATCTGACTTTTGTATGTAGGGTATTAATACCCAACCGTTATGCACAAAATTTGGAAAACTTCTTTTTTACCGTTATGCAGATAAACAAAATGTATGTTGTCTTTGTCACTTATTCAATCGTACACACCTTTTTTTGTCAGATGTGCATTAATAATTTTAATATTTGTACCATATATCACAGGGTCTCCACCTGAGATAACACAGGGTCTCCACCTGAGATAAGATATAAGATTTTTATATCAGCAAACGTCAAATTCAATCGCAGAGAGTATTATCTTACGTGTGGACTCTCAAATAGTGTTAGTATTAATATTATAATAAATGTTATGAGACAGTTGTTATAAGAAATCTTATAACAACTATATTATAAGATGAGCTGTCAAAAATACACATACATACACACATATAAAACAATAAAAAGACGCATTCATTAAAATGTTTAATTTTTTTGTGCAAATAGTGAAAATCTTGTGATAAGTGTTTAAAAAAACTATATTTTTAACTAAAAAACAAGAAAAAACTAAAAAAAAGAGTAAAAAAGGCACCAGTTTACTGCACGAGAATCATTCGATTATGAAATCTTATAAGATACGTGTTCCCCTTGCTTAAGATTAAGATTAACATGAAGAAATTTGTTCTCTCGTTCTGCCGACGTTCTGTCACATATTATATTAGATATTATCTTAGGTGAAGACCCCATGTATGGACCATTTTGCTCTTACCCACTCTCCAGATATAAATGCATTTCTAAATTGAAATTATTTCCCCTTTTTATTGGGAATGTTATTTATTTTAATGATATTCAAATCATTTTCATAAGTTTGTTGTTTGAGAAAAGGCTTGATTTCAAATTGTTGGGAACAAGTTGGGCCGTCTTTAAAACTTTAAAATTTAAAAATTGCAAACAAACGGCATCACTGATTCACAGCCATTTAAAAGTCACCTATATTTTATACAGATGCCTTAAAGTATACTGCGATAAATATCAGCATTAAAAAACAACAATACCAGTTTATAAAGTCCCATAGTTAACATCAATTACATCGCATGACCACAACTTTGTTAAGCACAGTGTGGTTTTGCATAACTGAAGCGATGTTTTTTTTTAACAGCAACAATTAAAAATTTGTTTTTATTGACGGAAGCGGTTAAAATCAGAACTTTAATATGGGGTTTTGCAGTTTTTAATAACGATGGCAGTACTAACATTAATTCACAAACATGTGTTCTTCTAAATGACTTGCCATACATATGAGTTTAAATGAATAAAATACAATACAAATAAAATAAATGAATGTGTGTTTTTTGAGTTCTAATACGCTGAGGAGTTTAAAAAAGTTGGGTGTTATTTTAAGTTGGGATCTAATTTTAATTAAACTGATAAAACTTAAATAAAATCATTGTTCGCTTCACTGAAGAAAATGGGTGGTTTTTGTTGTAGATGTAGTTTGTCGAAAACACTACTTTGTACATATATACCTACATAATTCCGAAAATAAATTTTTTTTGAAAAACAGTCGCTCAATAAATTTGCTATAGAAAAAAAGTTTCTTTAGAAAGAAGTTTTCTAAAAACTTTATTATAGAGAGAAAAGTTTTGTTTTCAAGCTTCCGAGAAAACCGTTCATTAAGAAATTGTTCTATACATATAAAAGTAAATTTAACAAGCTTTTCTATAAAGAGAAAAGTTTTGTTAACAAACTTTTAACAAAGTTTTGTTAACAAACTTTTCTATAGAGAAAAAGTTTTTTGAACAAACTTTTCTATAGAGAAAAAATTTTTCGAACAAACTTTTCTATAGAGAAAAAGTTTTTCGAACAAACTTTTCTATAGAGAAAAAGTTTTTCGAACAAACTACATATTTTAAAGAAAGAAAAGTTTCATTAATAAACTTTTCTACACAGAGACAAGTTTCATTAAAAAAATTTTCTATAGAGAATAAAGTTTTGTTAAATTTTTTACAGCAATACAGTGTTGCCAATTCAGCGGTTTAGTGGTTAGATATAGCAATTTGTCAACTCTTTTAACCCTGAAAAATCAACAATTTTTATTAAGCCAAATTTGCTTCAAGTTTTTTAACATTTTCTACCAAAAAATATAATAAATGCTGCATAAGTTGTGTTGTAACGTTGAAGTTCCCTAAATAGTTAACGCAAATGATTTTACAATAAAAAAAATTAAATTTATCGATCATTTGAGTCTTTCCGTACTGTTACTAAAAATGTATTAATTCAAACAAAATAATTTTTAACGTGAAACTACAGTGTAATAAAAAATAAGTGTTTTGTTAATATTGATGCATTTTTTATAAAAAATCTTGTTTAACCATATTTTAGGCAATATCTAGCCATTTATTACTTTGCCATCTTTAGTGTTTAGTGCCAGGGATTAGCCTTTACTCTTCGCACTATTGTCCTCTTCTCCACGTCGGACAAAGTTTTAGTTCTGCTAGAGGGTGGAAGGTCTTTAATGTTTTTCACATTTTTGTACTTACCTTATATTTTTTTCATATTATTATGACATCTGCCAATAGTACTGCCAATTTCTCTCAAAGATTTGCCTTCAGATGCCAATTTTACCACTAAATTACGAGTTTCTACTGTAGTCTGCTTACCCATGTTGACTATTGTTTACAAACTAAAGTTAACTTGACTTTTAATTGATCAGTATAGATAGAAAAGATAATTAAACATCCGTAATATGATTGTTAGAAGAAAAAAACAAAAACCTAGGGGTCAAATTACCTTTATGACGCAGGAACATGGAAATAATATGAGATTGCACACTTTTTTTGACGCGTAAAATATGGCGTTTTCTGAGATTATTAATGTTAATTTGAAAATGAAGAAGAAATAAATGACAATTTTTTTTTTTTTATTAAAATCAACAAGTACTGAATACACTTCAAAGACATAAAAACAGTACTCTCCCCCTTTTAACATCTACGGACTTATAAATGTTGAACTGTTCGGTGTACACTATCTTTTGAGGCTGACTGTACGTCTTAACTGTTTTTTGCCATGTTTTTATCTGCTATTTTTTTAATATCTCTTATAATTTTTTCCATTTATTTTTTTATAACCACTTCAAAAATGTTGTACTTTTGAAATAAATTATAATATGATTTCAATCAGCTGTTCTTTGAATGTATTTGTTAGTTGTCATTTACCCTGCAGGAAATATCACTAGTGAATCAGTACTGATTCACTATTGACACAGTCACCAGTACTAGTGACTTATTATACCCCAGGCAATGTTATTTACAATAGACATTTAACATGTGCGTGTCATTGGAAATCTACTACTGACGTTATTACTACTGACTAGATAGTTCCTTTGGGAACATAAGTAGAATTGGAACCAAAAAAGCGCTAGTAGATTTAAGTAATAGTAGTCTACACTTTTTGTAAGAATATGAAATCATAACAATCTTTTTTTATTATTTCTTCAACTTTTATAGGAATCATACTTCTCAGTGGTATTGATTAAAACTTTTTTGTATTAAAGCCAAATATAGTGGCAAATGTAATGTAATGTAGACACTTCGTTGACAATGTCATCAATATAGTCGACAAAACTGGTGACTTGGAGACACTTGCACCCAGGTTTCCTTCAGGGTAGTTACAGCTTTACCTATAATTTATGCTGAAAGTAATGATATGTGAATAACTTAAAAAGGTACTTAAAAAAGTTAACACTTGGTAATAATTTATGAATATGCGCCATTATGTTTTTGTACAGCTTTTGATTGCAAGTTCAAATTTTGAACTACATATGTACATATTTGAATTGATACAGATTTTATGCATTCAGTCACAGTTAGTGATAGTGAAAAAATTTGCAAAATGTTCCAAGAGTTTGCATCACTGCGTATAAAGTTATAACAACAAAAATAAGAGATTTCCAGACGACGATTTGTTGCTATTTGCATTGTTTGTCCAATCTAATGTCATTGTTTTGTTATTCATAATTTTAAATTAAAATAAATAAGATATTGACTAAATTTAAATAAAAATTGGCTCAAAAGTTAATTTATTTCATCACGTTCAGTGGCACGCTTTGATTTTTGTTTAAAATATTTTTAAACGTGAGCTGGGACCTAATTTCCATTTTCGTTGTAATGTTGTATTTGTTACCGTAACGATGCCACCTGCTTTATCCATGCTTCTAGGTTTATACGCTTCAACTTTTACGTCTCAACTTCTTTTCAATTCCCTTTTAAAGTTTCAATATGATCACAAGCAGCAATCGGGTTTAACTTTGAATCAAAGAGGAAGCGAAAATAAAAAAATTAACATGCAGCCTTTGCTGTGCATATGCATAAGTAGCTTAGAATAAAAACACAAAGCGTGCTAACAAAGTGCAAGCATTTCCGTACCAACCCCCTTCCTTCTTGCTTTTCTCACCTAAAAACACACAAGTTGAGCATCAAAAGATGAAACGTGTGAACTCAGACTTACTAACCCAATCAAAGATTTTGTTTTTTAAAAGGGGGTTTTCTTTCTCTTTATATTCTAGTAGCTATTCTATATATAGGGCTCCCACTTGATCCACTTGACCGACTAACATTTAATACCTACACGTGTTTTTTAACAACAATTTTTTAAACAAAAAAACCTTTAAAAAAAATTCAATTGTTATTTATCATTGACTGACTACACGCAAGCGCAGACAAAAAACCGACTCATAAACCAGATTTTAAAAGTGTTTTTTTTTTTGTTGTGTGTTTCATTTATTTAAAAAAAAAAATTGTTTACTTTCATTAACAGTATCTACAGTTTTAGATACATTATGTATTTATTTTTATGTAAAATACATTCATTTCTACAGATATGAGTTCATTGAGAGTGGGCGATCAAGTTTTTTCTTCAAACGTTTTCTTTTAGATCGAATTTGTTTTAGTCTGCTGACACATAATTTCGCCTGATATCAACTTCTCAGAAACCAATAGAAATTGCTAAGAAATAGTAAGACCAGTACATAATTAACATTAATAGAGGAAGGTACAAAAAAAATTAAATGATTATTTTAAGCGCACGCTTTAAAGAGCTTAAGGCCAAGAGTTTTCTTAAAACATTTTAAAGATCTTAGGAATTTGTTTATGTAGCCACAAACATTATTTTAAAATAAGTTAAAGCCTAGAGTATAGACTTTGCTATATATAGCCTAGACTAGATAATAAACTTGATTATAGACTCGTGTCTCTCTGTATTTTACTTAAAACTATAGACATTAATATATTACTCGACTTTAAAAACGACTACATACTCAACTAGGCTAAAGGCTCGACTATAGACTTCGACCCAACGGTTGGCATCATTTAACATTTCCAACCGGGATGTGTTTTGGGTTGGTCCACATCTTTCATCAGTGTTGTCAATTAGGCGCTTACTCAGATGACCTTTATTCAGTGTTGCCAAAACTTTGTGACCAAAAATGGCTAAATTTATTGTAGTAATTGTTTATAGTATTTATATGGGAGCTATAGTAAAATATGGACCGATGCCAATTAAATTTGGTAAGATGATTTTGATTCCATTAAAACAAGTTTGTACTAAATTTAATCTAAATACCAACATTATAAATGGTTTATGGACACAACGACCCTATTCCGGAAAGAAACTTGTATGGATGCTATGTGAACATGTGGACCGATTCCCCCCATTTTAAATAGGCTTGGTCCTTATGCCATGGATAGCCTGACATTGTTAATTTTAGTCAGAAAGCAAATTACGTAGAAACTATTAATCTAGACAAATCTAAAATTGTAGTTTTTCGAAATAGCAGTAGAATTTCGAAAACCCTAAAATGGAATTTTGGTGTAAATAACATACAGATCGTAAATAGTTATAAATACTGGGGAATAGAAATGAACTACAATTTATCTTTTAAAAAAACACACAGAAACCAAATTAGCTTCTTCCAAAATGGCGATTGCATCAACGTGGTCCAGGTATACCTTTATATACCTTTATATATATATAAACCACCCTATGATATCAAATTTTAATAAACTTAAAATCTTTAAGGCGGCATCAAGGTCAATAATGTTCTATGGAGCCCAAATTTGGGGTTTTAAACTTTTAAGATATTTAAAAAAAAAATGCTGTACCTACCCAGCAATACACCTAACTACATGCTTTTCTTGGAATCTGGTATAAACTCTATGTACCTGGATACCCTCAAGCTGCATTTTGAATACGTGGATAATGTGCTACACTTACCTAACTACAGACTACCCCGAATTTTATCTGAGATGATTATTACAAAAAAATCTTTTGGGCAGAAGAATTGCTGAACATATGCAAAAATATCGAATTTATACCTAAAAATGAATCCACCCCATTATGCTCCTTTTCTTCAACAATCCTACAGCTTTTGAAAACAAAGGAAACACATGATCTCACTTCTGATGCTAGACGTTCACAGTTCCACGATTTGTATCCTGAGCTAAATTATGACACCAAACCTCTATCGATATCTTCCCTTTCGTCTCGAGCTGCAAGTCTAATCATCAGGATAAGAGGTGGAATGTTAGACCTCAATGCTAGACCGTTCAAAAAATCATCAGTTGGCCTATGTTCCTTATGTAACTTAGATGCTGTTGAAAACATTTTTTACTTTATTGCTATATGTCCGATATATAAGGAATTCAGATTGAAATATTTTCGCAGTTCTATTCTCTACCATAATGAAGTTATATAAATACTTAATGGAGATAACTTCATAAATCTTAGTAAATACTTAGAAAGCTGTTTAAAATATAGGAAGCTTATACTTACTGAATTTGTTTAGATTAATTTTCTCATTTTATTTTCTACACTAATACTTCTGTAACCTTTGTGAATAGTAATTTACTGCGTAATCAAAACTCCAACTTATATTTTATGTAACTGTAATATGCAAACTTTAATATTTCTGTTATTTGTATTCAGCTTTGCTAACCAATCTGGCTCACAACCATTGTGTTATGCCATTTATAGATTATACTCGTAATATGTTTATATGTATCTCTAAAATTGCAAATGTATTCAATTTAAATCTATTAATAAATAATAATAATAACTATAAATGTGTGGAAAACCACACATGAAGGTAATTCACGTAAGTTCTGAAATATTTCGTTACTTAAAAATATTTTTAAATCAAAAAATGTGTTTTTCGTACTTAATTGATATTGCTAACAAAAGCTGGAAGTTTCTTTAGTGTACGTCAACAATTTTTTTGTTTAACGTGAAAAAATGTTTTCTTTTGTGTGGTTTTTCACACAAGGGTGATTTAAAGGTTAAAAGAAAAACGGCAACAAAATTTGTTTGGCTAATCAAGATGAAAAATGGCTAAATCTAGCCAGTAAATGGCTAAATTTTCAACACTGCCTTAATTTCTTTATCACGAATAAACTTTTGTATACGGTTTTCTGTGTTTTGATGTATTTTACAAAATATTCATCCTGCTTGAGCTCTAACAGGTCGGCTTGAGTCTCAGACAGTAATTACCTTTTTCATTTCATTTAAAGCCAACCGTTCTTCTAAGAATTTTAATTTTTAAAACACTTAAGGAAGCATTACTGGCAATACAGTGAATATGGCTGAGCTATGCGGGCTATCTTTCCTCTATCTTGAATACCCTTGGGAGCATAAAAAATTCTAAAAACAAAATTTGTCGCAAATTTAATGCTCTACAGTTTTTATGAAAAATGTGAACATCATTGCAGCTGTAGAAACTAAGATAAACGCAAAAAAATAATTTTGTGACCTTTGAATTGAATAACTTACGGCGCAGACACGAGATTTTATTAGGCTTTGACTAAGGACTTGGCTATAGACGTAATTTAAGACTCAATTATAGACTTGAATATAGACACAACTGTATCTATGACTTTGGCTGTATTATAGACTTTACTGTAGACTTAACTTTTAATACGACTACTGACTTACCAATAGACTGGAATATTAATCGCCTATAGACTCGAATTAGTTAGCAATATAGATATGAATAATTTTAAACTTTAGCACATCTAAATAAAAAAATACTTGGAAAACCTCTATTACCTCAATTAACAAAAAGCGAAAGCTTTAAAGTTAAAATAAAATTAAAATTTATCTTAAAATTTATTTAACTTTTTCATAAACAAGTCAGTGTCATTATTTTAATAGTTTTTTTTTTAAATTTAAAAATTATCAAATCTTAAAAAACAAACAACTAGAGAAAAAAAGCAACAACCATAAAAACACTTTAATATAGTTTTTGCATAAATTTTTTTATTTGATTATTTGTCTTCAAATTGTCAATATTTCTAAGCAATAAATCAGAATTATTTATAATAAAATTATATTGAGTGTTCATAGTTTTAAAAATCAGCATACGATTTTAGACACAAATAAATGTTTTGATAATGAAGCGTGAAAATTATTAATTGATTTTATAATGAAAATTAGACATCAATGAATAATCAATATTATTATTATTAATTTTTTTTTTTTAACCACAATCATTCAGAAGTGGCTAAAAGTGTGGTTAATTTATTTATTTACATAAAACAATTTTTAAAAATTATTTAAATAATTGCTTTTTGAATGATTATTTTAAAACGCTCGATGTTATTTAAGTTCATGCAAATAATTAATAAATTTGATGATAGTCCGCAAAGGAATTTAAAGTTATTTTGAATGCCCAATATACAATACATAGTTCGTATTATAGAAAATACTTAAGTTAAAACTATTGGCAAAACTTTAATGTGAAGTTAAAACAAAAGTATGCTCAAGACTATAGTCTATACAAGACTAATATCGAAATAATAGATAATGCTATCATCAAGAAAAGGCTATATATAATTCAGACACAGAAAGAAATAATTTTCATATTTGAATACTAAAATCGCATATTTGATAAAAGAAATTTTTAAATTTTCTGCGATGACGATTTTTGCGATATTGATAAAAAAATTTGTAGGTATAGTTATTGAATTTTTAGTCAACAACCAAGTTTATTGAGTCAATAAAAAAAGTTGTTGCCCAAAATAATTTTTCCAACAAAATGTTTACGTGATTTGTTAAAATAAATTGTTGAAAATGTTGAATAAATCAAACAAAATGTTTATCAAATCTTTATTTATTAATGATGATGTGCTTAATTCCCATTTTTTTTTAATACATACGCTAAAATTTATTATGGGGGGATAAGCTAGTTCCTATGTGCATTTTTCTGGTTGCTTAGGCCAGATCATCAGGAAACCTTTTTCCAAAGACATTGGCAAAACTAAATATATTATACAAATAAAACTATAAAGCAAATAAGGCTTTACAAATGGAAAAAGAGTTGTAAAAATACTGTATTAACTTTGTTTCAAATATTTTTTTTATTGAATATGTAGAAATATTTAATTATTTCATTATTAAATATGGGTGCGTTCGTAAATGCATCACTGCGCTGCATCAGTGATTTTAAATCGTTATATATTTATCAGTGAAGTAAATGTGGACCAAAAAATTGTGAAATACTTCACAAAAATAATAGACATACAATAAAAAAAAAATTATAATTATTTTTTATCGGCTTTATAAAAAGTTTGCTTTTCTGATGCAGCGCAGTGATGCATTTACGAACGCACCCTATGTTTTATTGAATGCTATTTTGCAAAGTGTAAATTTGATAAATTTTTTCATTGAACCAAACAAAAAGTTTATTGACCTAAAATTTAATTTTCAACAAACTGTGTTGTTAAAAATTTTCTTGAGATATTTTTTCTGTGGACTTAAGACCCCAATAAAAAATGGAGCTTCCAACGAAGCAGGTTTGTAAGGGAGAAACATAAAAGTTTCGCTTACCATTGCGCTTACGGAAGACATGCATTTTATATGGCGAGTTCCCACTTTAAAGCAATACATTTTTGACACATAAAGCGCATTATTCAGCGCACAAGACTATAATCCAGACTATATTCAAGACTTTTATCCAGACTATTGACAAGACTATAGGCCACACTAAATACAAGACTAGTGTCCAGAGTAAAGGCAAGACTATCGTCCAGACTTTTGGTGAACGATTAATATGCATCGATGTTTTAAAAACACTCGATGTAAGGTTTTTATATTTCTAATTTTAATTTAGCTTTTTGCTATTATCGTGTCTGTTCTGAAAATCACGTGATTTCAAATCACGTGCTTTTGAAATCACACGTGTTTTTTCGTGGTGTTCTGAAAGTCATACCGTCTTTGGATTTCTCGGTGTGCTTTCGGCATTTGAAGATCAATCCAAAACACACAAAAACGGTACGCTAAAATATCACACGTGTGATATGGGTAAATCCAAAATTTTGAACGTGACAGTCGTAAGCATCAAAAATGCAATAACATTTTAAACAACAAATATTTGTACGTTCTCTTAACCCTTAAATTATAGCACTAAGAAAGCACTGTTATCTATCCCAGTAAAAAAATTTATCATTTTGCGAAGCACTAAAGGTACATTTAAAAAAATAAGCGCACAAATCTGTGGTTTTCATGGGCAACCGCGTATGTCTTAAAATAAAATTTTTCAGGAGAGCCGAAAACCCCATTCTAGATCAAACTATGGGTTAGATATTGCACCTTTTGAACTTTGTAATTGAGTTAATACATCGGAATGGGTCTATCTGTTTTTAAAATTTTTTTAAAATATGTAAAGAGCGCTTAAAATTAAGCAATATAGCATCAACATTTCAAAATCGAAAAAATAGACATACGCGGTTGCCCATGAAAACCACAGAAACATGCGCTACGCAATAAGACATACAGAAATGCAGTTAAGTAAGTGAAAGAACTCTCAACAACTTTTATTAAAAAAATAACATTTCAAGTGCTACGGCACACACTGGTTCAAGAGCGGCATTAATTAACTTTTTTCATGTCTGCTGATCTACCTCTTTTTTCCACAGTTTGTAATAAAGACTCTAATTATCATGTATCCAAAATATTAGGCTTATAGCTTTATTACTTTTTTGTCCAGAGACATTCAAAGTTGACCTAAGTGAATGCGTTTGAAATGGCCGTATAATATAAGCTACATTCTATCGCTTCATGCTTTTAAAATACTCTTGTAATAACATTACAATAATTTTTTTTTTTACAAATGGATGTTATAAATTATATATATGCAAATAAAAAAAATTTTGGAAATTAAAAAAAAAAAATTCTTTTACTACTATAAATTGTCCAAAAATATTTATTTTCTCCAACTTCTATGGCCTGCATATATTGATCTTCAACGACCTCTAGCCTGAGACTTATATCAAATTAAAGCTTGAAGTCTCAGCTAACGATACTCAAAAGTTCAGCTGCCCATTTTTGCCCCTAAGCAATTCCGATGTAAAAAACTAAAAAAATTAGGACAAATTTCATTCACAAGCATGGTATTGCGCATAGAAATGGGCAAAAATATCAATATTTAAAAAAAATCGATAAATATCGCCGATATTTAAAAAAAAACATGGTGAATACCATAAAAAATTCAATGATCCAAATTTAAGTGACAAAAATATTTTTTTACAAGTATTGTTCCTCTCAATTTGAAATGTATTGATGGCACAAATGATTACTGGCGAAAAACAAGGCCATCTTCAACAACTTTTTGTAGGCCAATAAAATTTGAATTTGTAAAAAAAACGGCAAATGTTATTTCTGAAGAAGTTGAAAGACTGCAAAATGAAATTAAAGATTTGAAAAAAACTGTTGTTAACATTTATGACAAAAGTTTTGAAATTTTACATACTCCTGTTTTAACCTTGATTGATGGAAAAGTTTCGAATACAATCATACAAACATCAGGAATGGCTGTATGTTTTATATGTCAAGCTAAGCCAAGCGAAATGAACAATTTGGATGTATTAAGGACAAACCCAGTTTCGGAAGAAGAGCTTCAGTTTGGAGTTTCCCTTTACATGCGAGAATAAAATTTATGGAGTGCATATAGCATACAACAAAAGTTTTTCAAAGTGGAGAGTAACAAAAGATACAAAACATGAAAGAGAAGTATCAAAAGCGGAAATCCAAAGGAATTTGAAATTGGTTCTAGGCATAAATGTGGACATGGTTAAACAAGGAATGGGCTCAACGAACGAAGGCAATACCTCTAGACGATTGAAAATGTCATGCATATGTTACTTGCGAGAAGGATATATTGGAATTTCCTGATGAAGTAAAAAATTTGTTATGTTAGTAAAGGTACACCAATTACTTTGTTTTTCAAATTTTGTTTTAATATTTTGTTTTATTTATTTACAGATATTTTCATTGAATATGGGCGTGACTGTTGCTGCATTTTATTTATATTTTAATCAAATAAAAAACACAAAATTTAAACCTGTGTAGCTGTTTTAATCGATCTAGCTTTGCTAATAAGGAAAATATTGGATTTTTTGTGGTCATTTTGTTTGAGAGGTGGTTGTTAGCAGATTTTTGATAAAATTGCAATGAGCAAAAAATTGTGACTACAATGATTTTTAACTTTTGTGTTATATGGGAAGTAGGCGTGGTTATGCTCGGATTTTCTTCATATTTGAAGTATTCTTTTATTGCAACCAAATATTAGTCCATGCCGAAATTCAAGGCTTTGAACGAAAAATTGTGATTCTATAATGATTTTTAACTTTTGTGTTATATGGGAAGTAGGCGTGGTTGTGCTCGGATTTTCTTCATATTTGCAGTATTCTTTTATCACAACCAAATATTAGTCCATGCCGAAATTCAAGGCTCTGAACGAAAAATTGTGACTCTATAATGATTTTTAACTTTTGTGTTATATGGGAAGTAGGCGTGGTTGTGCTCGGATTTTCTTCATTTTTGCAGCATTTTTTTATCACAAGAAAATATTTGTCCGTACCGAAATTCAAGGCTCTACCATGTTTCCTTATATTTAATGCCGCCAATCGTATGAAGCTGAACCACTGTGCGGCATTCCCTTACCACGAAGCAGGTTTGTAAGGGAGAATACTAAAAAATAACTGTATCAAAACATTCGGTGTGTAAAGCTGATCGTTGCATCTAGCAATTTTTATGTGCGCTGAATAATGCGCTTTATGTGTAAAAAATGTATTGCTTCAAAGTGGGAACTCGGCATACAAAATTCATGTCTTCCGTAAGCGCAATGGTAAGCGAAACTTTTATGTTTCTCCCTTACAAACCTGCTTCGTTGGAAGCTCCATTTTTTAATGGGATGCTAAAGTTTATGGAGGGCGCGATTCTAGGCCAAAGATAATGGCAAAAGAAGTAGCGGTTCGAACGTGAAAAAATAGAAGTAGTTTTTGTGGCCATGTATAAAAAGGGGTAGTTCAGCGAAACCTGGCACAATTTTTAAGTCAAACTACTTTGAGAATGTTAGCAATGTAACATTAAAATGTCTTTGGTTTGATTCCAAAATCTTCTGTATTTTCTTTTTTTTTAAGCCAAAATCTGGGTCGATACGTGACATTTCGAACGTGAAATTTTTTCCATAACTGAATAATGACTAAAATAAAATAAAACTTTACCGTTAATCCGAATAACATATTTCTCTTTGAACTCTTCCATAGATTATATACCATATAAGATAATTTTTTTGGAATAGGTTTTATCAAATATCACCTCTTTTCAGTAAGATAATATTAAAGAAAACATACAATAAAACATTCTCACAAATAAGAAATTGCGTTTGCACAACTTCGCAGTCTGATTGTTCATCTAAGTGAACAAATTTATGGGTAAATTTATAAAATTAGTAAAATCTAAATATTTCTCTGTAACAGTATCGTAAAATAATCAGCTTTTAATAACTTTTAAATTTTCGGTCACGGTGGACCTTTTGACGGATATGCCCATGTGTAATTTGAAATCACGTGGTTTGAGTTAGACCATATTTACATTATGCAATTAACGCCGCAACTTGCCGCAACTTTCGCATGCAACTTTTTATTTGTTAGCAGGAGGTTTAGGTAAGAAAACGGGGTTGAAAAAGTTAAAAAATGCTTGAAAAAAATGTAAATGTAAATGTGAAAAGAGTTTCGTAGAAACTACTTTAAAAGAAAATAGAAATAAAACTCGGCGTTAATTGCATATGTAGATGTAAATGCGGTCTTATACCGTGTTCAGATAAGCACCTTAATTGAGTTTTACGCAAAGAATGCCATTATTGAGCTCAATTATCCATACAAAATTGCAATTTAGTTATTGCTCAATTAATACGAAATTGTTATAAATATTGAGTAAAATTAAAATGCGACACTGTAACAAGTGTGTTTATTAAGCAAAACACAACTAACTAAACAGTGTTTTGACATTTGGCAATTGAAGTTACAACAAAAAAAAGGCCCATCCATTTGGTCTGCGCAAAAACCAGATGTTTATTCCTTAAAGATGTCAAAAGTTGTTTACATTTTCTTATACATGTACATTTTTGTTCACGTTGAATGTTGTATTTTTTTTTTTTTTTTTTTCATTATTTATTTATTGAATCTTCATATATTAAATATGAACTAACAATAATTAATCAAATCTTAACCTAATATTATTTTTTGTCCTGCCAGTGCCAGACAACAATTTTCTTCATCGCGGGTTCTGTTCACTTTTATAGGTGTTTATCGCTCATCTAATTGGATAAGTGCTGCAGTGTCTCTTCTTCTTAAGCGAGTGTGGCCGCTATCATTTAAAATATTTGTATATTTAAAATGTTGTATGTAGTAGTAATATAAATTAAGTTAGCTAAGTTTTGTATATGTGAACAGAAAGATAATTATGTCAATTAACCGAAATATTGACTCAATAAAAAAGGTATATCTGAACACGGTATTAAAGTGATTTTCAGAACAGGCCTGTTTGCGATTGCCGCAAATGCGGCAATATGACACAATTTTGATTGTGCTTTATTGACGCACAATAATGAAATTGCACCAACCAAATATTCTGAAATCACACGATTGCTCTGTTTTAAAACAAATTTAATTGCCGCTAGTTGGTACAAAGCGAAATGGTACACGATTGTTCCTACTTGTGTCGATTGGGAAACAGCTGTATTGGTAGTTTTTTTTTATTCTAGTTGGTTTGTTCATTAATAAAAAGAAAATTGTATCATAAGTATTTTTAAACAAATTTTTGTTGAATACTTTTATTTGAAATATTTTAAGAAAAATATATGAAATATTAAAGACAAATATCTGTAAAAGAAATACTTTTTTTTTAATATCTTGAATAAAAATATTCACACTGAATAGCTATGCTTGTGAACATACATATTTCGTTAATAGCAATAATTAAAAAAAATATTGCCGCACAAGAACACAATAAATATTGGTGAATTTTTGTTATTTTTATTGACGCGCGGTTGCATGGCAAACAGTCACACGATTGCCACACCAGGGTTGCATTTGATTGGTAAAAGTAAGCCCAATATTGTCCTCGATTTGTACATGAGCCATTTGGTTGTGCGCATTTGCATCTCGGTGGCTGTGTCAATAAGCAAAATTGACGCATATGGTGTTCAGAGAACCCACACGTGATTATTGAGAAGCAAATGCATCCACAACGAGTAACTGTTTGATGTGAATTTTGGACTGGCGGCATCATTGTGCCAATTTTCTCCGAAAAAGAGCAAGTAGCCGCCTTTACCGTCAACGGTAACGGTAGATTAACGCACTGTTTTTGGAAATCGAATAATCAACCGAAACTGTGAGTCAATTGGCAGCCTCGGAGCCCTTTGGATTGTAAGGATAAATGTTGCGTAAACCATCCAGAGACAATTGAAGCGTTGAACCATGAAATCGAAGTTGCTATTGAAGAGATTCAAGCCGAAACAATCGAAAATGTAGTGAAAAATTGGGTTGATCGAATGAGGTACTGCCAAGCCATTCGTGATAATCATTTAAATGATATTGTGTTCCATTAGTAAATGACAAAGTTCAACCTTTTTAATAAAACCAGAAATTTGAAATAATAATCAGTACTTCTTTCATAACCGATTCAAATTTTAAATGGCCCGCCCTACATATATGTAAATTACCCAATTAGGATTGTAAAAATCTGGACTGAAGCTTACAAAAGCCGTTTTAATTAGTGGTAAGAGGAAAGGAAACCATTAGTATCTTAATTGGTGGTCCAGGTCTATTAAAAAGCTAAGGGTTGTGGTTGGCGAAAAGATTAATGCCCTCGGCAGAATTATGCCGAACGCTGAAGGACCTTAACAAAGCCCAAGAAACTTACTTTCCGGATTCACTAAGTCGATAATACTCTATTGTGCGCCTGTTTGGGGAAAATCTTAAATAAGTACAGCAAAGATATATATAATAGGTACAGCTCATGTTTAGACAGAGATGCCTCAGAATATGTAGCGGATAAAGAACTGTATAACAGATATTTTGTCAGATGAACTACGAAGAGTGTATGAGGCAGGGGAATTGAATACTGAAAAACGTATGCCAATGAAAATAGCGCGTGCGAAAAACAACTGTAGATGGCAAAAAGATGGGAGGCCACATAAATAGGACGATGGACATTTAGAATGATTCCATCAAAAAGAAAATGGAGGGATAAACTTTCACTTAACTTAATTTTTGGCATGCAACGGATGATATAGAAGTTGTCTCAGTCAGCCGTGACGATTAATTAAACTGCCCAACTTGTGTGGCTACAAAAGATGCAAAACATGTTGTCTATAAATGCCCTAGATTCTAGAGTCTTAGACATGCCGTGGAGACCAAAGTGGGATAACCTATTACCCATAAGAACACCAGAGATATAATGCTACATTCAGAGCCAAGATGAATGTTAATTTCGGATTGTGTGACGCGAATAAAGTTCATGTTAATAAACGAGTTCATGTCAATAAAATACGGAGGGCAGTACACATTAAACGCTAACCAGCCCCCCGACGTAATGCTATAGAGCAGTCTCGCGAGAAGTATGGCCGATAATAGGAGGTCGGTTTAGTGAGTGAGTGCCGAATCTCACATAATAAGTTAAAATCATTCATATCTTACGAAGATTTTCTAACCCATATAAAAAAAGACTCTTGACAAGAATTTGGTCGGAAAATTGACAACACTATAGTCCAGACTTTTGACAAGACTATAGTCCAGACTATTGATAAGACTGTAGTCCAGTCTAAAGGCAAGACTATTAGCAATACTGTAAAGTCTTGTTCTTGTTGAGACAAGACTGTAGAAAAGACTATAACCTAGATATTATTCCAGAATAACTATACTTATGTACATAGCTAACATTATTTTCCAGATTACAAGCAAGACTATATTCAAAAATATTAACAAAATTACAATCAATACTATAAACAAGACTAAATCTAAAAATTTTATATTGAGGAAACAATTGTTTATAATAAAAAATTTTAGTGGCTTTTTGTGTATTGTTTTTTTTTCTTCTTTTATTTATTTACATTTATAATTTTAAAAACCAACAAACGGATATAAATGAAATAAAACTCGAATGGTATTTTTGTGAGCATTTTATTTTTTACTTTTAAATATTTTGTTTCTACTTTGTATATAAAATTCATTCTTTTTTTCTACGGTTCATTAACTCCCAAACAGTACAATACAGAAAAGCAAGCAGGAGTTTGTTAAAAAAAAGATGTGTTTAAAATCAAATGAAAAGAAATGTCAATTTAACGAAATATTGAAATTAGCCCTTTTTATAATTGAAGAAAAATAAAAGGATTTTAGAGGAGTACTTTTTGGTCCAGGCCTCATGCTTTTTTTAAAGTTTGTTCTGCGCTGTAAAGTTCTACAGTTTAAACGGACGCCATAAAAAATGAAATAAATTTAACTGTCAGTTACTTGTTAAATACTCATACTTAGTAACAGAGTGTTAAATGTGAATACACATATGGGGGATTTACAAGGTGTCATAAACAGGGTTACCGTTGGAAATTTTCGAAAAGGGTCACAAAAAGGGGATTTTCCAGAAAAGGGGGTCAAAAAAAGGGTATTTCAATAAAAAAAGGGTCAAGTTTTTTATAAGCATTATTTCCCATTTTAATGAACATAATAAGACCAAGTTTTTTTTATAAGCAAACAAAAAAATAATATTTCAGGTAGGAAGAGCTCATAAAACTTAATTTTTTATGGAATGCTCTGTCCTGTTTTAAACACCTGAAATCATTATAGCTAATTTTTTCATACTTTTTATGTAATTTTCCGATTTAGCGATGTCAAATAAATTTTGTTTGTTTTAAATTTTGCTATCGTTCGCGTTTTGTAACCACTTTCTCTATTAAAGCGATTTTTTCCTGTAAGTGTCAGATTTTTAAAGCTTTTACGATTTTTAATAAATATAAGATTTTGCTATCATACCGCTTTTACCAAATATTTGGAAATTTCCGCTAATAGAGCAATTTTTACCTCTTGTTTTCATTCCTGTTAGTGCAAGTTAAGGTACGAAAGTACAGCAACAAAAGCTATTGTGCAAAATAAAAAAATTGCAACAATAAACACTTCTTCAAAATTAGCGCTGCACGCGCGTCCCAAAATAACTGAATAAAATACCTTTTTTTCATAGCAGACGCTACGTTGCATTTCTTACCTGCAAATTCCGTTCACATGAAATGTGAGTCCGTTTATGCTGATAAGCATTTTTGCCGTGGCTTCTTCTTCTTCCTCTAGAAGTTGTAGAGTTCTTTAGTTTATAGTTTCAGATTAAAAGTTAGTTCAGCACTGACACTCAAGACTTGCATAGCAAGTAATTGTAATTATAGTTATATTTGGATTTGTTTAAATAAAGTTATTTAATTATTTTTGATTTGTTTAAATAAACGGAAAATGAACAGAGATTAATTTGTGTTTTAATTATATTGACAACAAAACTAAGTGACACTCAAGACTTGCATAGCAAGTAATTACAACAAAACTAATTGGCGCCCAACGGAAAAAAACAGTCACCATTGAAGTGAAAAGAAAAATAACCTTTTATAATAAAAAAAACAGTGTTTAAAAAAATTAAAATTTAAACAACAAAGACATTCACCATACTTGTGAATAAAAATTACATTGCTTATTGAAAATTTAAAAAATTACTACCATACTGGTGCTAAAAACCTAATACAATTCTTAAAAATATAAAAAGCATTCATCACCAAAAAGCAAAAATATAACAAAAACTAATCCATCAATCAACAACTTAGAAAAGCCAAGCCGTGAGCAGTTGCAAAGGACCCTTAGTGAAGCCGAGTCTTGAGCAGTTACATTCCAGCCAGAAAAGTTGCATTTAGAACCAGAAGGAGCCAAAGCCGTGATGATTTATTTGTAAGAATTCTATTTTTTATTATTACTATTGATTGCTATCTATTATTTTTTATAAAATTTTTTTTTAAAAAAAAAAACAAATCGGATCTAAATTTTTGAAATTTCGTAAAATTTTTTATTTTTTTATTATTGTAACAGTTATTACCTTTGCAATTTAAAGTGAAATTTACGTGAAAAGAATTCTGAGTTGATCTTTGGTTTTTCCCTAGAGTTCATGTCAAGACCACAGGAAGATCCTGAAGAGTTTGACGTTATTTTAGCTAGGCTACAATCACTATTAATTTCTGAAAAAAGAATTGAGAACAAAGAGGAAATGAATTCTGAAAATTTGCAAGTTCTCTTGGACACTGCTATCCAACAAGCAGTCCAAAGAACAAAAGAAAGCTTTGAAGCAACTATTGCCGACCTTACTAGGCGACTCCAATCCTTAGAGCCACCTTCTGCCGTAGAAGCATATAAGGAAATAGAAATAGTACCCAATAGGACGTGTGAGGAAACTCTAGATATAATTAAATCTGTCCCAGAATTTAAAGGCGACCCCACCAGATATGTCTCTTGGCGTCAGGCCGCCACAACAGCCCATAAATTATTTGAACCTTATGTAGGAAGCTCAAAGTACTACCAGGCGGTAGCTATTCTGAGAAACAAAGTCGTGGGTAACGCAGACGCTGCGTTAAGCACTTATAACACAGTCCTTAACTTTAAGGCTATTATAGCACGGCTTGATTTTACTTACATGGATAAAAAATCCATCTTTACGTTAGAGCAAGAGCTCTCCACTTTAAGGCAGGGACAGAAAACTATTATCCAATTTTACGACGAAGTAGAGCGTAAGTTAACCGCGATTGTGAACAAAATTATAATGTCGAATGAAGGAGATGCCAATTTGATTCAGTCACTGAACCAAAAATACCGTGAACAGGCTTTGCGTGTCTTTGTTTCGGGAGTTAGGAAGCCCTTATGTGACACCTTGTTTTCGTGCAAGCCTGCAGACTTGCCATCAGCTCTGGCACTAGCACAAGAGCTAGAAGCAAATCAAAACCGCTATCATTTTGCTGCCATTTACAGTAATGGTTTAAACAAGGCTTTAATGAGTCCCTCAACACACACAGCCTTAGGACAAAACATACAGCGTGTTAAACAGAACTCCTTCGGTCAGCAAAATAACTATTCTCAGCCTCCGCAAAACTTTGTCGGTCAACAAACTACTCCATTTTATCAAAATCGCCCTCAACAGGCATCTAACCAATCACAACGCCATAATGTTGCAAATTCGAATTTCCGAAATTTCGCCCAAAATCCTTTTCAGCCTGTAGGCCAACAAGCTAGTGACTCTCAACCAGTATCCCAATCCCTGGACACTGATGTAAGCATGCGTACGGTGCGAACAAACAACTTTCAGGGTTTTCAAACACAAAAGCGAGGTTTAACATCCGAAAGACAGGTCCCTCAGAAGGTCCAAAGGATTAACCACCTTGGCCAAGAGATGTTGCAAAACGAAGGTCTCGAAACCTTGGAAACACATGACTACGGCGATGAGCCAAACTTCTCTGGTAACCAAGAGCCGTATGAAAACCCTACTTTTTCTGATCCACCTTTCGAAGATGAGATTAATTTTTTAAGGGAGGGTCAGTTCTCCCCTACATTGAGCGAATGATAGGTGGCAAAAACATTAAACTTTTAATCGACACTGGTGCCTCTAAAAGTTATATCACCAATATTAACGGATTAAAAAACATTAAACAAGTCGAAAAACCATTTTTAGTCAAATCCATTCATGGTGCTGATACAATCAACAACAAAACACTAGTAAATGTCCTAAATCATACTGAAACATTTTTTATTTTACCGAACCTGTCTCTATTTGACGGTATCATAGGTTTTAGCTTCATAAAAAGCATAAAGGGCGTGATTAACACAGAAAAAGACATGATTTATTATAACGGCGGCGAAGAAAAATTGAAATATCTTAAGCTAGATGCAGTGAATTCTTTAACGGAAAATGTCTCTATCCCAAAAAATGTAGAAAAGAAATTTTTTCAAATAATAAACGAAAATGCTGGTGTTTTCGCTAACCCGAATGAAGCCTTACCCTTTAACACGAAAATTTCCGCAACAATTAAAACAAAAGATCAGGAGCCCATATATTCTAAATACCAATCCTACCCCATTTCGATGATAGAATTTGTCAATAAAGAGGTTAAGGAACTTTTAAAAAATGGCATTATAAAGCCATCCCGATCTCCCTATAACAGCCCTGTTTGGGTTGTCGACAAGAAAGGCACAGACGAATTGGGCAAGCCCAATAAACGCCTCGTGTTCGACTACACTAAACTTAATTCAAAAACTATCCCTGATAAATATCCTATACCTGATCCGTCTGTTATACTTTCAAATCTTGGCAAATCTAAGTTCTTTACAACCTTGGACTTAAAAAGTGGCTTCCACCAGATTAACTTGGCCGAACACGACCGGAAAAAAACTGCTTTCAGCGTGAATAATGGTAAATACGAGTTCTGTCGTTTACCATTTGGATTAAAAAACGCCCCGAGCATTTTTCAGCGTGCCATCGATGATGTTTTACGTGATGAAATCGGAAAGTCATGTCACGTCTATATCGATGATATCATCATATTTTCTGACTCTGAGCAGAAGCATATAGATGACATCCAAAACATCTTACTAAAACTTTACCATGCTAACATGAGAGTTTCTTTAGAAAAGTCCAAATTCTTTAAAACCTCTGTCGAGTATTTGGGCTTTGTCGTTTCAACCGACGGTATCAGAACGTGTCCAAAGAAAATTGAAACCATAGTCAACTACGAAACGCCAACAACCTTAAGGAGCTTAAGGTCATTTCTAGGGTTGGCCGGTTATTATAGAAAATTCGTTAAAGACTATGCGGCTATAGCGAAACCTCTGACTAAATATTTACGTGGAGAAAATGGTCATGTGGGGACAAAACATTCGAAGCAAGTTAAAATTGACCTTGATGCTGATGCTATTCACTCATTCAAAAAAATTAAGAATATCCTTTCTTCCGAAGATGTACTTCTCCTTTATCCAAATTTCGATAGACCTTTTGACCTTACGACTGATGCGTCATCCCATGCTATTGGCGCCGTTCTTTCTCAAAATGGTCGTCCAATTACCATGATTTCAAGGACCTTGTCACCCGCCGAAGAAACCTACGCAACCAACGAACGCGAACTTTTAGCTATCGTATGGGCCTTAAAAAATCTTAGACACTATCTTTACGGGGTAAATAATTTAAACATCTTCACCGACCACCAACCCCTAACCTTTTCGATATCTGATAAAAACCCAAACTCTAAATTAAAGCGCTGGAGAGCTTTCATTGAAGAGTACTCGCCAACATTTTTCTACAAGCCCGGCAAAGACAATATTGTTGCAGACGCCCTTTCCAGACAATTTGTTAACATTACAATGGATACCACATCTACATGCTCACTACAAGCTTGTGGAAGTGAGATGTCACTCACCGAAATTATTCCCGCGGTCGAAAACCCAATTAACTGTTTCAAAAACCAGATTTTAATCAATCATGGTTCAGAACAAAATAAAGAAACAAAAATTCTTTTTAAAAATCGCATTCGACATCGCATTTCATATCAAGAAATTGACGATCTTTTAAATACTATTAAGGACTGCATAAACCCAGAAGTAGTGAACGCGATTAATTGTGATTTACATACCCTTGCTCAAATCCAACACCTTCTTATATCGAATTTCCCTTCTGTAAAATTCAGGTACGCTAATAAATTTGTTACAGATATCTTTAATGCAAGTGATCAAATTGAAATTTTAACAAATGAACACAATAGGGCACACCGTTCTGTTTCAGAAAATACGAAACAAGTTCTTCAGGATTATTTTTTCCCAGATATAGCTAAAAAGTTAAAAGAAATTACAGCAAACTGCAAAATCTGTCGGCTAGCGAAATATCAAAGACATCCAAAAAAACATGAGATCGCTGAGACCCCCATACCCTCCTTCCCAGGCGAGATCCTCCATGTCGATATTTACAATACTGATAAGAAATTCTATTTAACATGTCTCGATAAATTTTCTAAGTTCGCTATTGTAAAACCTATACCCTCTCGAGCGATAGTAGACGTTAAACCAGCCCTTCTGGAGATACTTAACTTTTACAAAGGCACGGAAACAATAGTTTGCGACAACGAAAAGTCACTAACTTCACAAACCATAAGATCGTTAATAAAGAATAACTTCGGAGCAAACATTTACGCAACTCCACCCATGCATAGTACCTCTAATGGCCAAGTCGAGCGTTTCCACGGAACACTTGCGGAAATTGCAAGATGCCTAAAACTAGAGTACGCAATAGATGACTCTACAGAGCTTGTCTTAATGGCAACTGCAAAATACAATAGAACAATCCATTCTACTACTAACCATAAGCCCATAGATATAATTCAATCAATTCCAGAAAACTTGAAAGAAAATATTCGTGCGAAAATTCTTGCCAAACAAAAATCAGACCTTGATTATCATAACAAAAAGACAGTAACTAAAACATATAATCCTGGAGATAAAGTTTTTGTGAAAGTTAATAAGAGATTGGGGAATAAAATTAGCAAACTTTTTGTCGAAAAGACTGTCCAACAAGATCTAGGCACAACTCTTAAAATTGATGACAAAATAGTGCATAAAGATAACATTCGTTTCCTCATTACAGCATCCTAATATTTGCAGTCTTTGTACTCGCTAGCTATGCCACCATCCTGGACTATACTTCTTCACACTATATTCCTGTAGCAGACGGAAATGTTGCAATCTATGAAAATTATGGAATGTTGGCCCATGTAACGGACTTGACAAACTTTACTACCATAGCAGAAGAAACCAGAAATCTAACGGACCTACTACCAAAATCACACATGAGAAAACTGCTAGAATCAGATGTGGACCAAATAGAGAAGACAATAGAATCCCTGCGCATACACCACAGGCACGCACGTAGCATTAACGTTCTTGGAACCGCGCTGAAATACATAGCTGGTACGCCAGATTACGATGACTTTACCGAAGTGCGTAGCAAACAAGATGAATTAGTTACTGCAAGTAATGCCCAGATAATCATAAACACCGATATGCAATCGCAAATAAACAAATTAACTACGACTGTGAACACACTTGTAAGTAAAACTAAGGCTACTGAAATCGATTCAGGATACCTTTATAGTTTGTTAGGCGAAAGAAATAGAGCAGTACTTAGGGAACTAGATAACCTAGCTTTGTCCATAACCTTGGGGAAACTCCAAATGATCAATCCCATTCTGTTAGATAGCTCGGAAGTAAGTTTTGTTTTAAAATCCGAAATAGATTTAAATGTAAGCATTACTGAGATAATTGTAAATTCAAAACTAAAGATTTTGCAGACCGAAAATGTTATTACGTTTTTGATAAAATTTCCAAAAATTATAAAATTTTGTAATAAAAAATTAATTTTTCCAGTCGTTCATAATAATAAAATTTTGTCATTTAAAGTAAGTGATGTAGCAAAATGTGGCTACAAATATATCATGTTAAAAGATTGTAAAAAGAAATCTACAACTTCATTTTGTAAAACATTTAACCTTGAAAATACTTCATGCCTAGACACTTTATTAAATAATAACACGGCAACTTGTAACACAAATTCCGCGCATAATATGCCACCTCTGAAAGAGATTGACGATGGCATTGTTATTATAAATAATCAACCCTCCAAAGTGATTTACGAGAATGTAACAAAAACCCTACAAACGGGTACATACCTCATAACTTTTGACAATACCTTAAAAGTTAATTCAACGGAATTCAAAAATTGCCGAAAAATTGCTTTTAAAAGCCCCGAAATTCCTATAGCTCACACTGTTAACTTAACTGATCATACCGCTATCTTATCACTTCAATACCTTCATGATTTAAATATTGAAAACCTAGACCATATATCGCACCTTCATTTGAAAGTAAGAGGAACTTTTTACACCTCAGCCTCTCTTTTTGTTCTTATTGTAATAATATGCGTTGCATACGTTCTCGCCAAAAGGCAACGTAAGGTTGAAATCAACAATATTCTTAGCAGATATGATCAGACGAGGACGTCCGATGCTTAAAGGGGGGAACAGTTAAGGTACGAAAGTACAGCAACAAAAGCTATTGTGCAAAATAAAAAAATTGCAACAATAAACACTTCTTCAAAATTAGCGCTGCACGCGCGTCCCAAAATAACTGAATAAAATACCTTTTTTTTCATAGCAGACGCTACGTTGCATTTCTTACCTGCAAATTCCGTTCACATGAAATGTGAGTCCGTTTATGCTGATAAGCATTTTTGCCGTGGCTTCTTCTTCTTCCTCTAGAAGTTGTAGAGTTCTTTAGTTTATAGTTTCAGATTAAAAGTTAGTTCAGCACTGACACTCAAGACTTGCATAGCAAGTAATTGTAATTATAGTTATATTTGGATTTGTTTAAATAAAGTTATTTAATTATTTTTGATTTGTTTAAATAAACGGAAAATGAACAGAGATTAATTTGTGTTTTAATTATATTGACAACAAAACTAAGTGACACTCAAGACTTGCATAGCAAGTAATTACAACAAAACTAATTTGCACTCTCAACTCTGTCGATTCAAAAAGTGGCGAAAAGTTCAATACCTTTTGCAATTATTAAGTGCGGAAACATGCTACTACAAAACACCAAATTGCATTTTTTTAATAAAATGTCAAATTTTTGTTTTAAAAAGAAACCACCGTAAAAAATAACAAATATTTATATGAGTTATGTTTGCTTTTAGGGAAATTGTACTTTACTATCAAAAATCAAGGAGAAGAAAGCATGGAATTGTAAGTTTATAATTTGAGTCTGTTCCATATCAAGCAATGCTTATTTCGAAAACATTTGTTTAGCACTTCTGTTCCGCAGTGTTGACAAAAAACAAAATGTGAGAGCTATTTCCAAAAAAGGGTAAAAAAGTGTCACACAATAGGTGATAATGATACAAAAGTATAATTTAAAAAAAGGGTCATAAAAGGTATCAACACCGTCGAAAAAGGGTCAAATTGATACTTTAGTATCACAACGGTAACGCTGGTCATAAAGTCATGTGTCTTCAAATAATAACATGAAAAAAACTGTTGTAAACAACCCCTCATAATTTAGTGTGCTATTTTGAATTTAATTCAGCTGACTTAAAACAATGAATTTAAATCAGCTGACTTAAAACAAATATATAAAATAAATATTAACCTCAAATAAAAATGTTTTTTAATTCTAATCCATGAATTAATAAATTAAATTAGATGTTACCTGACTATTTCTTATTTTTCAGACCGAAATCACAAATAAATTTTATTTTGTTTGTTTGCCAAACAGCAGAGTCCTAAGCCGATCTAATTTGACGCCGCAAGTGATTTGTTGCAAAAATTGCTAGCCGCAGGTAAATTCGGATGTTAGCCGGATAAAACTATACCGTTTACGGCGAAGGCTACAAAAACTAACGCGGCACGGCTCAGCCGCTCAGCGCTTGTCTCTTCTGATTAATTGCGACAGCGCAATAAACATAGCAAGCAAAGTTCTATTAATTTAAGACACTTTTTGTTTAAAAAGCAGCAATAATATTTTTAAACCATTATAAAATGTTAGAACGTTATGACAATATAACATGATAGCACACCTTGTGATTACCCCAATAATATTAAAAACATTCTATGTAATATTTATCGACTATTTTTTTTTATATTCCGATGAAAAATCGATCCAAAAAATTTACAATACAGACGTACAGACGGTTAGTAGATCTAGCAATATTGTCAGTGAATTGTGCTAAATATTTCTTAAAACCATATGAACTGGCAATTTTTATTTGACAACGTTGTCAGTGCATTGTAAGGCAACAACATTGTTAGATATCGGCCAATCGTGAGAAAACTCTTCATTGCCACTGGCAGATCATTGTAAGATAATTTTTTCGGACAGATGTTCAAAGCTTATGCATCTGACAATGATATCATACATACATATCAGGGATGCAGACTGGGGTTTCGGATTTTTTACCAACTTCAATACCGAAACGTAGTTTTGAGACCATAACAATTCAAAATTTTATATTTTTTTGCTCATCTCTTGATATATATTTAGAAAAAAGGGTCTCTATTAATTACGAACTTTTTTTTTAAGCATAGCCACCAATCAAGTACCAAAAAAAACTACTATTGTGTTATAGATTCCATCCCTGATATGAAAAAACAAAAAAGTTAAAAATTGTAAAATTAAAATTTATTTAAATAAAAATCGAGAGAAGAAAGAAGAAAGGGGGTTAATACAGAGATGCCTGTACTACAGTACGCTTTGTGTTTTTATTCGTTGGTATATGCCAGCGATGGCTGCATGTAATTTTTTTATTTTCTTTTTCTCTTTGATTCGCTGTTAATGAAATTGTTGTTGTTTTGAAGCGAAAAAAGTTGAAACCGATTGCTGCGTGTGATTATGTTGGCATCTTTAAAAGGGAATTGAAAAGAAGTTGAGCATCAAAAGATGAAACGTGTAAATTTAGACTTAAACATCAGATCCGGCAATTCTTGCCATAAAATTATATGACAACCGTGTCAACCGACAATTTTTGTTAGCAGATAAATTTATTGTCACCAGTTGTCTGTCAATGAAATTGTAAGGTTTTCTTACACTCGTCCGAGTTGAAAATTTACTTTTGATGGATTTTTCGGCAGTATATTGTCAGCACATTGCCAGACCCTGCAATATTGCAAGATCTGACAACCATCTGTACATAGCCTTAGACACATTTTCGCTCTGCACATTTCATAGGAAATAACGTTTGTTATCGATATTATTTTTGTGACAAAAACGAAAAAAAAACTCGATATGGATTTAAGGTTGGTCATTTGCCAATGACCAACCTTAAAAATAGATTTAATCTTTTGGACAACCGTTAGGTTTGCTGCAAACATTTATACATCCCCATACTGTTACATTAAAACACAAACCCACACATTTAAACTCGTTTGAACACAACAAACACTCAGATTTTGGAAAATAAGGGAAGAAATAGTTTTGCATTACAGGGCGAGTTATCACGTGTATATTTGCAATAAAGTGCCAAATCCTAAATATTTGGTATTGCTCTGTTAGTTGAATTTTTTAAGAGTTTCTTTTAATTTTCTTCAATAAAATTACTCAACATTTTCCAAGAATATTTATGGGAGAATTCGTCCCCGGAAATTATAAAAAAAATCGTGAATGGTTATTTTGATTCATTCATAATTATGGGGGGATATTTAGAATTTCTCAAAATTAAGTTTTTTTTTCTTTAAGGAGAGAAAAAGCGATTTGCAATCAAAATTGTTTACAAGACTTTGGTGAATCACTTTTTTGGGGAGACGATAAAAAACTAAATTATGCTTGCAAATTTTGTGTTAGATTTAAAATATGATATTGCAATGCTGGCGTTGAGCGGCAACATTTCGACATAGGTATAGTGTAAAATTTTAACTGGAAATGCTTTAACAAACTAGTCGCTTTGCCGCTGTTATTATAATTCCTTCATGCGTATATGCATCTGTAAAATATCTGTAAATTGTGTGGTTTTTATAACTACCGTAATAATTTTGTGGTTTCGTGTTTTTTATGAAAACAGTGTAAAATAAAAGTTTTAATATAAAAAATAGTATAACAATAAATTGTTTGACACTTTTGTGAGACAACAATATGGAAAAAAAATCTTTAGTTTAAATGCTTAATAAAAATATTTAAAAAATGTGGTAAAAAACTTTTAACGTGGAATCTCATCAGTGATGGAAAATTCAGAACTGTGGTACTATTTTCAGTACTATTTCCTTTCAAAAATACCATGGTACCCCACGTTCGTTTTAGTACTCTTTTTGTTATGCTTCTTCTTTAGAAATTTAGCATTGATTTTTTTAACATTGAGTCGTCAACAAAAAGTACTAACTCCGACTCCAACCACTGAAATTCCAACTCCGACTCCTTATCTAACCTTAATGCTAAATGTATATGAGACTGGTCCTTATATGACTTTAAACTCTTTTGTTAATGCAGTATCTGTTAAATGGTTAAATATAGCAAAAAAAGTATTCAGTAAAAGTTTCGAATCAATATTTTTAATGTTGTTTCGCCAATTTCGAAGTATGTATTTTTATTTTGGAAATTATTAGAATATTTTTTAAATTTTTTATGCAAAATCCGGTACAAAAATCTTAACTCCGACTCTACAGCTTCGACTCCACAGCCCTGTTTTCAACATTGCCTACACAAAATTTATTATTATCAAAAGGTTATGGCAACACTGTTTGTTGGTAGATTTTAATTTTAGATATCCTCATCAGAATTTTGCTGTTAAAATTTATCTCGGTCCATAAATGGCTGAGATATGAGCAAAAAAAAAATGTTTTAAAAAAGGAACAAAATGTTCAAAAGTACTCTTTTGCTTGGTGGTCAGTACCATCTAAATATTTCAATTTTCCATCACTGAATCCCATATTGTTTGGACAAAGTTTTTAATTTTTTTTACTAACAGTGAGTTTTTGTCATTGAGGTTAAACCAGGATTATGAGTTAGATTAGTTAATCTTATATCAAAATTAATCTACCTTTAATCCTCTTTCACGTTTTTAAGTGAAAGATTAATAAGTAGTATTTTCTTTCTTCTAAGCTGTTGGTACTTTTGACAGTTCTGTCGCAAGTTTAAACCAACAACTTTGGGCGTTTAAACTATAAAAACAAAGAGATATAATCGACTACTTTCAAGGATTAATTTTAATTTAATCGCAGATCTTTCAGTCAAAAACTGACTTAGAGTTTCGTCCAGAAAACTTAAGCTCAAATTAGACGTGACATAACCATAACCATACAAAACAGCTGTTTAAACCAACCTTGTGAGCAGCGCTGTAACGACGTAACCATGAGCATACAAACCAATTGAATTTTGGCTTCTTTGGTAGTCGTTACGGATATAGCATTATGCTTTAGTCGCGTCTAATTTGACCTTTAATCTATTAGTTTGGCATAGTGGTAGTACTTCAGCGACGTATTTTTTTTTTTTTTTTTTTTTTTGTAAAACTACATTCATATGTACATATTTTAAATTATTTTCAAAGATTGTATGGTTAATAATAGATAAAAAAGATGACCAATCTCAATATAATTTTACCAAAACAAACTTTGTGTTTTTAAAAATTTTACCTATTGGCAACTCAGTTCAAGTTTGTCCAATTCACAAGCTGGGCGTTGTTTTTTTGTTGGATTTTTTTCTCTCAAAACGTTAAAAAAAACGTTGTCCGGACAACATGGATGAATCGGCCTCAAAAGCAAAAATATATATTTTACTTGTGCTCAAGGCGAATTCATTGCAGGTAACAAATCCTACAAAAACCAGAAGCAATTAATGGTTTTTTAAAACGCTGTACAATGTCAAAAACAGAAACAAAACAGCTTAAAAACAAAGTTATCAGCTTAGTTTATCTGTAATGAATTCGCTTTGCTTGTGATTTTGCTTTTGCAATTGAAATTAATTAAATTTCATAACACTGAGATTTTTAAAAGATAAACGTAAAGAAAAGTAATAATAACAAATCTTAACGCCTTTTTAGAGCTTACGGCAAACCAAAGGTGCTTATAGTGATGATCGCCAAAAAAAGAGGTATTGTTGAGGGGACTCTGTGAGCTGTGGGTCCATCTTGTTTGAACAACAATTCTGGGTTGTTTTCTACCTTGACCATAAAAAATGTTCAATCATTGCCTGGTATTGAATGCTATTCACATTAACCGCAACTTGTTTGTTGTTTTCGACAAAATATGTAAACCAGCGCTAAAGGGTGTAGAATTATAGTGTTTTCACTGCTTTTCTAATGACGCTTACAAAAAAAAAAAAATTTTGTAAATTTCAAAGCAATACTAAAAATGTTTCACTTTTTTCGCTCAAGAGCATTGAGCACATTTAAGTGTGTATCTAACATTTATGTCAATAAAAAAAGCACAAACAAACTGTCACATTAAAAAGTGTTAAAAAAGGGTACCAACCAGTAAAAAACAAATACGAAAGTATAGCCGATTTAGCCCCAACATTAATACCCTACATTATAGTATTGAGATATAAATGTTCGAGGAAATAATTATGTTATAAAGTTTAGATTCATGTTAAAGTTCTTTGTGCTGAATATTACTTCGATATCTTCATTTATATGAGAGGATATGAGGGTTTAAATAGGACCTATGTGCAATTCTGAAGAACTGCCAGCAAAATTACCCTCAGCAGAATCGTCTAAAGCAATTTATAAAACATTTCCAAAACGAATAATGGCCCAAAGGGTGGCTATTCAGAGAAGCTTTAATAAGCAAAGTCGGTGTTTGCTATATAACAGACGATGAAATTATTGCGCCTTGCCGAAGGCCGGCTATACAAAGAAGCTTAAGTTTGCGAAGCCAGCATATGTTATACAATAGGGGAGAAAATAATTGCGCCAAAGTGAAGGCCGGCTATGCAGATAAGCTAAAGTTAGCGATACCGGTGTCTGTTATACCATAGAGGAAAAAGTGCCTGAGCATGACCGAAGGCCGGCTATGAAGAGAAGCTTTAGTTAGCAATTCGGGATTTAAATGAATAATAATAAATCAATTACTGAAAAGAAAAGTTGAATTGGAAGAATTTGTCAAAATAAATAAATGAAAAAATGTTTCTCAACTATTATAAAAGTGAATTATTAACTTACAATTACGAAAAATCGGGCATAATGGGCTTTATTTCTTATGCAAAATCACACAAATGTTTGGGCGATTTTTCTGTAATACACATTGCTTTGGTCGATTTTTCTTTGAGTCATTTTGCTGGCAGTTATTCTGGAGTTACCAACACTAAATTTTGATACCATATAGTAGCTATCGTCAAAATAACTGTCACCAAATTTCTATGCCAATATCAACATTAACAAGGAAGTTATGGCATTAAAAGCTATTTTCAGGAGCAGTATTTGTCAATGGTCAAATATGGACTGATTCCAATAAAATAGGATGATTAAGATTGCAATTAAAAAAGTTTGGACTAAATTTAATCTAAATACCATCATAAAAAGATGATTTATGGTCACCAGGGCTGTGGAGTTGTCAAAAAATAGTTCTAAGTCCGACTCCAACTTCGATTTCGATGCTTAATGTATATGGACAAACTATCTTTTTATAAAAACATTGATAATATGCTGTGTGCATGATAATGTACAAAATCCGATCTTTTTACAATTTAGCCCCTTTTTTCAAATGCCTTCACGCATCTACAGTTTGTCTAATTGGAATTTTTTGAATAAGATTTTGTTTGCAAGTGCTGCTATTTTTTTTAACACTATAGCAACACTAATTCTGTGCAATGGCAAACATAATTTAGTGCTGATGGTAAGAGGGTTTGAGCGGGAATTCCTGTCATTAACTAATTTAAGCACAAGTGAATGAAAGAATGATTGACTGAAGTTTCCGCTATTCACCCGACCGTATTAAATTAACCACAGACTTTAATAAAACCACAAACCTCTTTTTTTTTAGCTAGATCAAAAACCGAGTATAAGTTCTGCCATTGCAATTTAGACTCTTGCCCGCACTAATAAATAAAATACCAAATTTAAATAATTACACACTTTTATATTAATTAATTTAAGAACTTAAATGGACAAATTCTTATAAAATAATTGTTTGAAAAATTATTTGAAGTTTTTGTAGGCACTGCACTGATGGTCATAAAGTCTCTATTCCTAAAAGAAGCTTGTATGGTGCTATGTGAAATTATGGACCGATTCTCACAATTTTCAATAGGCTTGGCCCTTGTGACAATTATAACCTACATACAACGAAATTTCATCGATGTTGCGACCTGCCCTCTTAGCTCAAGGTTTATATGGACATCCAGCCGGACGGACGGGCATTGAAGATCGATGAAAAAAATAATTCTGAGAAGATCGGTATAGTAAGAGGTAGGTCTATGACCAATACTTTAACAAATAGGATCTGGGAATTTAATTCTCATGGTGAGTAACATTTTTATTATAAATATTCATATTCATTCGAATATGTATTCCAAGTCAAATTACAATCCATAAAGCTTTCACACTTTAATAGGCCAATTCCATCAATATTTTTCAGGAATATTTTTCTATGCACTATCAGAATTTTTTTGTTTTAATTGCTATTCTAATAGTACATAGAAAAAGTATGAAGGCTCTATGAATTGTAATTGACTTGGAATACACAATCGAATTAATATGAAAATTGACCAATGCTTTAAGATATAACAAACATCAACACAAACGCATAATACCCTTTCTACTAATGTAGGGCGGTTATTAGTAAACAGTTTTAATTATTTTAACGTTTTCACTGACTGGGTCTGCCTGACTGGGCTGGCATGGCAAAAAGTGACAATATTGATATGGAAATATGGAAAAAATTAAATATGTTAAAAATGTTTGCATATAAAACGCTGGCTGTTGCTCGTTTTTCCATTATTTTTTTTTTTATTGCAACAATTTTTTTCATTTCAATTCATTCCATTACACAATTTTGTTTACATTTTTTGCCATCTTTTCAGTTTTAATTTTGTAATTTTCTTTTTTTTTTGTGTGCTGTAATAATTTTTAAACTGCAATTATAAACACATAATCCTATAAATTTATTTCCATTTCGAGTTTAATTTTCTTTTTGCTTTTTAAATATGAATTTTTGTGCGAATAAAAAAGTTACTGTAGTTAATTTACAAACAGACATACGTTGTTTTTTTTTTTAATTTTTTTCAAATTCATTAGTTTTTTATTAATTTCTTTATTTGTTGTTCTCATTCCTTCATTTGGTTTAAAATAATTTTTTTTTTTGTTTTTTTTTTCTTATAATGTAGATATTTTTTTAAAATCAGTTTATGTTGATGATGGTGATGATCTCATCAGCCGGCGATTGCATCATGAAATTTTTAAGAAGCTTTAAATTCTTAGTATTTTATTTCTTTTTACTTGTTCATATCTTAATGTCCACAAATCTTATAATCCCATAATAGTGGACTATCCTTTTTTTGGGGGATTTTTTTTTTTTTTTTTTTTTTTTTGTAAGTGAAATGCATATACGAAGGCTTAAAGCGAACTTTATGAGCACCATTTTACTTTGACTACCTACAACATGTAAGAAAATGTATATGAAATGTGTTAATATATCACTGCTTAAGGCCAGTTTACACGGTAATGCAATGTATTACGACTTTGTAGTATCAAAATATTATGAAATTCTCTCCTTGTTTAAAAGAAAAAATAAAAATCTGTTGTAAGTATAATTCATGTTTACACGGATGGTATAAGTAAAATCAAAAATAATAACAAAAAAACAGATGGTTGCAGTTTTAAATTTTTACAAAACAACATGAAAATTTCATGAGTTGATTTTAGTGGTTTTTGTAATTGTATAAAAATGCTAACACCTTCAATATACTCTGTTAAAATACACCTCTAGTGTTATGAGAATATATAAGTTTCTAAAATGGTTTACACTGCAGTTACACGCTCAAGTTTTTCTTGATAGTCTTTTACATATACTGTTTGTCAAAATTTTCTAAATTGAAAGTTGTGACGTAGGCTTCATTAAATTTTTGAGCAATTTACTTTCAAGATGTCATCAAGAAAAACATTTATAAAGAGAAACAAAAAATTTGCTCACTAACCTTGAAATCAGCTGTTTTCTTGAACGTAAATTGAAACACTCACTGGAAAGAGCATTTTAAAGGCAAGTTCGTATCAATTCTTAAAAGTATGAGTGTATTGGTAAAAAAGTGTGAGTGTATTAAAACTTGATAGGCAAATCTTGATCGTTTAACCCTCAAGTTACAAAAAAAAGCATTTACGGACCGCTTGTCAGATGTTGTATTCGTATTCTCTCTTACTTGAGGGTTACACGATCAAGTTTTGCCTATCAAGTTTTAATACACTCACACTTTTTTACCAACACACTCATACTTTTAAAAATTGATACGAACTTGCCTTTAAAATTCTCTTGCCAGTGAGTGTTTCAATTTACGTTCAAGAAAACAGCTGATTTCAAGGTTTGTGAGCAAATTTTTCGTTTATCTCTATAAATTGTTTTCTTGATGACATCTTGAAAGTAAATAGCTCAAAAATTGAATGCAGCCTACGTCACAGCTTTCAATTTATGTAAATTTTGACAAGCAGTATATGTAAAAGACTATCAAGAACAACTTGACCGTGTGGCCGCATGGTTATTTAATACATTTTGCTTTTACAAGATAAGATTTTTCTCATTCTACATAATTTTTTGCAGTGTCGTAACACATTGTATTACCGTGTAAACTAGCCTTTAGCAACATACCCTGCAGATAAAGTAACAAGTATTAAGTTAGAAATATAGTAGTTGATATTTACTATAGACTAGTTGAACATTTGTTTTCTTTTCATACATCGAACAAAAGGCAAAATTAACTCGAACAAAACTAAAAGCAAATTAAATTAATTGGCTTATTTGAAGAAATTCAATCCTTAAGCTAAGGCCACACTTGTTCAATATTTAACCAAATAAACGTAACCACTACTTTTGTTAATAATAAGAGTGATTTAACGTGGTCTTAATATCATAAAAAAACTTAAATAAAAAGGAATTTTGTTTGTTGTGCAAATAAGACTTTTTGAGTGTTTGCAGTTCTCAGTCACTCTGAAGTTTTGTTTGGCTTTTCTAAAATTTTTTGAGAGAATGTTTCCTGATGAACTGGCCGAAGCAATAAGTGAAATGCGCATATAAACTAGCTTATCCCTCAACAGTAAATCAAGAATAAAAATTGGGAATTAAGCACGACAAACAAAATCTTATTTATTGAAAATTTTGTATTCCCAAAAATTACTTTGATAACAAAAAGACAATTTTAATTTTATTTTTTTTATTATGGTAAATAATCAAAATAAATATTGGAATTAAAAGAAATTATATTTTGGTTTGCCTGTTGGTCATGTTTTTTTCTTCAAATATTTGCCAAGTGTGACCGTAGCTTTAGTCTTGATTGTAAACTTATACTTAACAACTCTATTTTAAAGTCAATCTGGTGATACGGCATGAAGTTATTTTGGCAATACTGATTAACAGAATCTCTCGAAATTTATTAAATGCTATAAAATACTTAATTATCTGAAATAAAAAGTTCCATGCAAAGAAATGCATTTTGTTTAAAGAAAATTTTGCCAGGTTGACTTAAAGGCAACTCAAACTAGTAATTGTTTAGATAAAGATTCACGTAAATATTTAAAAACAAAATTTAAAACCGGGGTCTAGATACAAGAAATCCTTGATCTAGGATTTAATCTATCAAAAGCCCAGAATATTCCTCAACTGGACTTCCCATTTAGCATCCCAAGTCAAAGGTTATTAAAAGGTATTACCGTATTTATCGTTTATTACCATTTCATTATTTGCACGCAGTTTAGTGCTTATAACGCGTCTATAAACACTCGCTTAAATGCATATACAGTGCTTAAAAGAAAAACTTTCTTAACTGCTTCAACATTATAAACATAAGCCCCCGTATTCATAAACGATTATCAAATGTAAGAAACGTTTATTAAGAATAATTTTGAAGTTTCTTAAACAGGAACTCAGTTTTTGAAGCGTGTCATAAAAGTGAGTATATTAAAAGCTAGACATGCTAAATTTTAGAAGCACTTTCTTAGCACTTGGAAAAAATTTGGCATTAGAGTCTGAACAGAATGTAACGATAATTTATTGCGGTGCGGTTTTTCATACGATTTTAAAGTAAACTTACGCAGTGCGGAACGCCATAAAATTTAAATCTTTTTTATTTTCAATATTTGTTTCTCTCTCAATTTGTGATACTGAATCTCTTTCTGATGTTGCCATAGTTTTTGAAAAATTGGCGATGTTAACAACATTATGCCGTCGCCGTCGTCCGTTGTATTATGTTTGTATTTCTTTCCCGCAACGAGAAATCGCACCGCACCGCAAACATAGTGTTTAGACTCTTAGGCGGGAATGGTCCGAGATGGCATAAGTGGTGACCAGAAATTGATCTCAGATTAAAAAGTCGCCAGGCAAATACAAAGCCATAGACAAGCCATGAACAACGATATGCGATATGATGATGTCGGACTTTTAATGGCGGCGCTACATATAAAAAACAAAAGGTGGTGTATTTTGAGGCGTGGCAAAAAAAAAAATCACGTATTAGAAATTGACGTATCTTTCATTCTAGCGGGTGAGGGGCACATAGAAGCGTTGCTTATATGCGAATTATTTTAAAGCAATTTATAAAAAATGCATGCATAAATGCGTAAACATGTATGAACTCAAATGCTTATACACAAAACTATTTTAAACAAAAAAAAATAATTGCTCAAGTTGGAATGCACATAAGCGTTAATTGCTTATAAACGTTTTGCACATAAGCGATAAATACTGTATACCTATTGTAGAATACCTTCGTAAACACCTTATAATTTTTTTTTACTTAATCATGCTTTAATTTTTGTTCCTTATTACTTTTTAGCTTCTTGATTTAAATAAGTTTTTTTGTTGTTGTTGGTTCCAATTCATTTGCAACCTTTTAATAAAATTAAAATTATGCAAACGTCACGCTTTTTATTTGTCATTTAATTGGTTTGACTTAAAAAATATCTCTTTCATTCCTTTTGGGGCTTAACTTCTTTTTGTGTTTTTGTTTCTTTGGATTATTAAATTCATTTAACAATAAAGTATAGAAAAACTTAAAATTTTTTTTTTCTGTTATTGTGCTTGTTTTGCAGCATAAAACAAACAATGACGCGTGTGGCAAATTGATTGATTCATGATCAAATAATATTTTTTGCTATTGTTTTGTATTTTAGTAGTTTTTATTATTTAAGTAGTTTTTTTTATTGCAATTTTATTAGTATTATTTTGTTTGTGGTGAGGCAAAGCGAATAAATAGCATATTTAACCTTTTCGTTGAGCACCACTAAATGGATTATTAAAAATGAAACTAATCAACGTTTTGTGGAACGCTTGAGTCAACTGAATGAGGGGGTGACTTTTAAATTGGGTCAGGGTTGGTAGCGGTTTAAATATGTTTGACTATACAGATGGGGGAAATTGTCAAAGAAATGAGTAGGAAAAATTTATCTAGAAGCTAAAAACAAAACCAAATATTTTTAAATTCCATTAAGCTGGTAGTTTCTTTAGAGTCAAGCAAATCAACAATCATGCTGATGATTAAATTGGCGAAATGTATTTGAAAACATTATGAACAGGGAAACCATAAATATGCAATTGCATGTTTTTCCTTGTGCGACCAATGAAGGCAGAAACAATATATTTATCCGTTTTAGAGCTTTTTATGAATTTTGGCATCGATTTGTTAGTGCATATTTTTGCATATTTTACCGTTTACAGCATTTTTTTGCATAATTTAGTTAAAAGAGCTTTTTTGTAGCATTTTTTTTTTAGTTTATAGCGAATATTTTGCCTTTTTAAAGCATATTTTATTACATTTTTTATTTTTTTGTTTTTTTTTTGTTACTAAAGGAGCTTTTGCAATAAATAAATTTTTTTTTTTTGCGAAATTCTGTTTTAAATATCTATCTGTAACCTAACGTGTTGCTTCAATTTCGCCAACGCTTTTTAAAGTGATCTAACGATGTCCATCCGTCCGTCTGGCTGGTTATCTGTCTATGTTAACCTTGTGCGCAGAGTACAAATTGCAATCCGGTAGATATTTTGAGCAAATTTGGTAAATTCTTTTTTAAATTGTACTAAGGACGAAGTCTATGTAAATAGTGAGAATCGCTCTAATATTTTACATATTCCCCATATAAACTTCTTTCCAAATAAGACTCTTTGTGTCCGGTAAACATCTTATTATGTTGGTATTTAGATTGAATTCGCCCCACAAATCTCAAAAATTCGTCTGTAAAACTATGGTGTTTGGTCTTTACCAATTATAATTTGAGGATTGTTTTTTTTAAATGGAACTGTTTATAAATTGTTAAAAATTTTGTTTTAAAATTAGCAATTTTAAATTTTTTTGGGCATATTTTTAACAGTTTTCAGGGCATTTTTTCAAGTTTTTACTGTTTTAGAGCATATTTCTGGTTTCCCTGATTATGAATATATCGAATTTGTAAAAAAGTGATTCAAATTATTTAAATAAACTAAATGAACGAGAAAATTCATCGTTGGTCAAGCATGTCATTAAGCATTAATGAATATTTAAATTTTTAGCTAATGATACATTCACCCCTATCGTGAATAAAAATTCCTTGGGAGTTTTTTCCCTTTTCCCATTTTTACAGTTGAATTAACATAGGAAAAAATGGAAGAAGGTAAAAAACTCCCAAGGAATTTTTATTCACGATAGGGTTGATTATTGCCAAAATTTCACTTTAAATATTGTATTTATTGCTGTTACATTAAATCTAGCTTTTAACCGTCATTTATCGTCATTAAACATATTTAATTATTTAATTTAAAGTCTTTCCAACAAATCGTTTATTCGAACTTTAATCTTTATTTTTTCAAAAGTTTTGTATTCAATTAAAATCAAATAACTTTCATTGGCAAAAACTAAATAATTTCTTTATTTTTTTATACCCTACACTACAACTAGTTGTGAAGAGGGTATACATTAGGCTGGGTCAATTTTTTTGCCCACCAAGCGTATAGCAAAATCTTAATCTACGCAAAATTCTAAGAACTTTTCCTAAAGAAACCATGGTTCTAAAATCAAAATCGAGCTTCCGGTTTTTGACTTGAAAATTTGGTGCTTAGGAAATCTGAAAAAAATAATTATATTTTTTGGGAAATATTTATTGAAATTCGTGAATAGTTGGCCTGTATCACTGAAAGAGGGCTTGTTTAAAAGAAAATTCTCTCAGCTTTCTATACCTGCTCATTTTTAGAAAAATCTGTTCATCAATAATTGGTTAAGAGGTTTTTGTCAAAATTATCATAGTCAAGCTGATAAGAAACCTAAAACTGTTACAATTTTGATACACAAAAGTTAAATAAAATAATTTAACTAAATTTTAATTTAGCGCATAACTTTATAAGTGCTGTTATGGTTTAAAGGTTATGTTGGGCCTTGTGACCCAGGATGTAATGTATTTTTTCTTTTAAATAAATTTTTATTGAAGTCGTTACCCAATAAAAAATAGAGCTTCGAACGAAGCAGGTTTGTAAGGAAGACATGAATTTTATATGGCGAGTTCCCACTTTGAAGCAATACATTTATGACACATAAAGCATATAAAAATTGTTAGATGTAACGATCAGCTTTACACACTGATACAGTTATTTTTTAGTATTCTCCCTTACAAACCTGCTTCGTAGTAAGGGAATACCGTAGCACTTAAAATTTTATTTATTTTTTATAAAAATTGTTAAGAGTTATTTCACTTCCTTTACTGCATTTCTGTATGTCTTATTGCGTAGCGCATAACATTGCGCTTATTTTTTAAATGTAACTACCATTAGTGCTTCGCAAAATGAGAAAAATTTTTATTGTGTAATTTTATTTTATTTTTCATTTAGTTTCTTTTTTAAAAAGGTAGTGAATTTAAAATAGAAAATTGGGTTAAAAAAATACAATACACTTTTTTAATTTACCAGCTTGACTATGAACATTTTGACAAAAATCTCCTAACCAATTATTTATGTACAGAATTTTCTAAGAATGAGCACAGATATTTAAACAAGCCCTTTTTCAGCGATACAGGCCAACTATTAACCAATTTCAATAAATATTTCCAAAAAAGTATTATTTTTTTCAGATTTTCTGAGCACCATACTTTCAAGTCAAAAACCGGAAGCTCGATTTTGATTTTCGAACCATGGTTTCTTTAGGAAAAGTTCTTAGAATTTTCCGTAGATTGCGATTTTGCTGTACGCTTTGTCACTTTTTTTGGGCCCGAACAAATTGACCCAATCTAGTATACATACTTAGTTTGTCATTCCGTCTAAAACTGTTTTAATATTTATCTAAGACCACATAAAGTATATATATTCTGGGTCCTTGACTAATTCTAATTCGATTTAGCCATGTCCGTCTGTTGAAATCAAGCTCCATTTCGAACGATTCAAAAGAAAACAACAACATTGGTGTCAAATTGTTTCTACTAAGCAGTTCAGTAGTTGTTCAAATTTGGTTTGAACACTAAAAATTGAAATTGAAGTAAAAAATGTGATTTGAACACTACAAATTGAATTGAAATAAGAATTAAAAACATAAATAATATAACAAAAAAAATGTAAACTGAATTAAAATTAATATTAAAGCTAGTAAATTTAATTAAAAGCTAGCTTGGAAGAATGTGGAATGCGCTAACAGACTCATTGTCTTATAAATTTGATCCAATTGATCAAGCGACAAGAATTACGAAGCGTCAGATTCTGTCATCTGTGGCAAAATTATTCGATCCTGCTGGTTGGCTCGCGCCGATTGTTATAAGGGCAAAAACATTCATTCAACAACTTTGGTTGGAAGGCCTGGAATGGGACGAAGAAGTGTCTCAAGAATCTCTTCAAAAGTGAAAGGTGAAACTTGTTCAAGATCTATCACAGTTTGATACGGTCTCGTTCAGTCACTGAGTACAATCCCTCCGACAAGGTGCAATTGCACGTTTTCTCAGATGCATCTAATACGGCATATCGTGCCACAGTTTATATAAGATGCCAGACTAATGCCCATACTACTTTCATTAATTTGTTGGTGGCAAAAAGTAAAGTAGCCCCTATTCAAACGGTTTCTCTGCCGCGTCTGGAACTCAGTGAAGCAGTTCTCTTAGCTAAGCTCATGAATTATGTAATTTCATCATTGGATTTTAATCCAGAGGAGATTCATTTGTGGACTGACTCGTCTATAACATTAGGTTGGCTCTCAAAACCCCCGTCTACATGGGAAACATATGCCGCTAATGGAATATCGCAAATTCATAGTTTAGTGTCAGGTGCTAAATGGCATCACGTGTCCTCTCACTACAACCCTGCGGATCTTGGAACTCGAGGGTGCAGGCCTCAAGAATTAGCTCAGAATTTAATTTGGTGGCATTGACCATCATTGCTTGTTAATCCCCCGGCAGAATGGCCAAGGCGAAATCCCTTGAAAAATTCCGAAATACCTAAAAGCAAACCCAAAGTCTAATGCAGAAGTTCAGGACAGTGAAATTCTGAATAGGGTTTCGTCCTATGGCAAGGCTTTACGAGTCATATGCTATATATACAGATTTTATAACATATGCAAGGAAAGTAAGGGGCGAAAATCTCAACCCAGGCACACAGAAAAAATTATTTTCATATTTGAATACGAAAATTGCATATTTGATAAAAAAAATATTTTGAATTTTCTGCGATGACGATTTTTTGGGTATTGATAAAAAAGTTTGTAGGAAGAGTTATTGCATTTTTAGTCAACAACCAAGTTTATTGAGTCAATAAAAAAAGTTGTTGCCCAAAATAATTTTTTTCAACAAAATGTTTACTTGATTTGTTAAAATAAATTGTTGGAAATGTGGAATAAATCAAAAAAAATTTTTATCGAATCTTTATTAATTTATTTATTAATGATGATGTGCTAAATTCCCATTTTTTTTTTTATATAAATACACTACAATTTAGTATGGGCGGATAAGCTAGTTCCTATGTGTATTTCGCTGGTTGCTTAGGCCGGATAGATTATCAGAAAACCCATTTCCAAGGACATTGGCACAGCTTAATATATTATATAAATAAAACTGTAAAGCGAATGAGAATTTACAAATGGAAAAGAGTTGTAAAAATACTGTATTTACTTTGATTCAACTATTTTTTTATTGAATATTTAGAAATATTTAATTATTTCATTATTAAATATGATTGACCTAAAATTTTATTTTTAACAAACTGTGTTGTTAAAAATTTTCTTGAGATATTTTTCTGTGCATCGGGTAAATCTGTCACAGTCGGAAATGAAATTTGTAAAAACAAGACTAATAGCTTTGGCACAGCAAACATTTTATCCCGAAGATTATAAAAGTCTGAAAGCCTCTCAAAATTTGCAAAATGAAAGTACCCTAAAACCATTTAATCCATTTTTGGAATCAGATTCAATTATAAGAGCAAATTAGTTCAGTCAACTCTTCCATACAATGAGCGTTACCCTGTGATATTACCAGGTAATTCGCACTTATGTTTTCTGTATTTGAAATACTTGCACGAACTCCTGTCTCACACGGAGTGCCGCCAAATGTGCAGAATGATACAAGCAGAATATTTTATAGCAAGATTTAAACCCCGAGTAAAGAGTATCATTTGCAATTGTAAAATTTGCATTATACAGAGACAACAACCCTGTACTCAAATTATGGCTCCATTGCCACCTGAACGGTGCACCTTATCGCCGCCATTTCACACAACAGGCGTTGACTTTGCTGGGCCATTTGAGCTCAAAGTCTCTCCATTGCGCAAATCAATATACGTAAAATAGTACGTCTCCGTTTTTGTATGCTTTAGTACTAAAGCTATTCACTCGGAAGCATGCTCTGATCTATCTTCGAAGGCGTTTCAGAGCAGCTGAGGATATAGCACAAAAATATATGTCTCATGGCTTTGAATGGAGATTTATACCGCCCACGATCCGCATATGGGCGGCTTATGGGAAGCGGCCCTATGCTCCTTGCAGGAGTAAAATGAACGAATATATATATATATATATATATATGGGAAGCCGCTGTAAAGAGCTTTAAATTTCATTTCAAGCGCATAGCAGGCGCTCACAAATTCAACTTCGAAGAATTTGCAACAATACTGGCTCGAATTGAGGGTGTTCCGAACTCTCGGCCAATCTCCGCCATCTTAGAAGACCCAGCGGACTTGACCGCTCTGACTCCCGGGCATTTTTTAAAAGGTGCTCCGTTAATGGCTTTCTCCGAAATCGGTCCTAAACAGATGGGAAAAGTTGAAGGCTATACATCTTCAGTTCTCTATACGATGGAGGGAAGAGGATTTGAAGGCATTACATAAAAGATATAAATGGCAGAACACCGCTCCAAACCGACAAGTTGGCGACCTGGTAGTCGTTATTGAGGACTTACTACTACCCAACGAATGGCGTCTGGGTAGAATCGAGAGAACTTTTTCTGGTTCTGACAAAAACTCTCGTATTGCAGAGATTCGTACATCCTCTGGGCTAGTAACTAGGCCCATAGTGAAGCTATGCTACCTTCCATTCTTGGGCAATTGAAACTGTACGGGAAAAATGTACATCTGTCCAGGACACTACCCTGCCATTACTATGATTAATATTATTGTTTATGAATCATCTCAGGAAGTTAAAGATTAATTTAATAAATATGAATTTTTACTCTACTCTTAATTTTAGCCTTTGCTCAGGTTCCATTAACATTTTACTCCGCTAGTCCAATCTTAAAATTTCCCGCTTGCATTAAATCGACACATCCATTTTCCACATTCCATTTTTTTTACTAATAAAATTGTATGTCTCTTTGTTATGTCTTCCCATTTAGTCAAAGGTCCAATTGCAGGTTAACCGCCACTCGGGTACCAGACCCAAGCCGTGATTCAAGTCGCGATCCTAGTTGTCCACCGAGAGATTTGGAGGTGTACTATTGCGTTCTCTGCCGAGGAAATTCAAGAGGATGACGATAGAGAGAAGTGGTCGGAAATCTGGGGTAATGTTTTAATTGCCTAGCAAGATGCCATATCCTGAATTCTTGCACGTCTATGGAGGCCTGCAAAAGATTCGATCAACTGCATCACACGTTGCTGTATCTGCCACGTCGTTCACAACGGCAGCAAACGTCAAGCAGTAGCACCAAGACGAAAGTCATCAAAGTCATCAAAATCGTCAGCACCGGAGACCCCAACACCGTCAGCAGCAGAGACAACAACAGCAACAACCTCAGCGGCCAACCGTGGAACCTCCAGCACAGCCAGTTGCGCAGCCTGACACCAAAATATTGGCAGAGGCCATAAAGTCATTGGCACAAGTTCTGTGCGTAAGGGCTATCTACAAACGGAAGGCAGGTTAAGATTTACAGCAGGTTAACGTTAATGTTCGAAATCGATGAACAGGCTGTTGAAATTACAAATATGTATACTTTACTTGTGCCTTAGCAACAGCGAAAATAAGTTGATTTCTGCTTTTACTTACACTACCTTAATTATTTTAAATTGTCTTAAACCTAAAATTATCTACTTAACATAAAATAGTTAAATTTAAATACCTACACAAAATAAAATAATAAATATTGAAATTTGAAATAGTAAACTTAAATCTACTTACCTCTACTTATCTCAACCCTTAATTAAAATATCTACCTAATCTTTAAATGCCTTAAAGCTAGCTTGGAAGAAAGTGGAATCGTACACTGAGCATATAACGCCCCAGGTGATATTTAAAAGAATTATCTCTTATGGCTAATAAATCACTGATGGTTTAAGCGCTGGTTTAGTTGAACTAAACTTGAATTTATATGTAGTTTAAACCCAACAACTATAAATGTATTATATGTTGTTAAAAAAATAACATGTGGCAGCACTACGATAAATCTTATCAAATTCATATGGTTTGTATTGGTAGTTTAAACGCCCAATTGAATGCGTTTAAATATGTTTTATATGTTTAGTGATTTATAGATTTGTTGGTTTAAACACATTTTAACCTAAAAAGAGAGTTTAACTTGCTCTGATTTTTTAGCCATAAGTCTACACAAACAAAAGGTAAATAACATACATATATTTATATGTTAAGTTGCGGAGTTCTTGGCGGTTGCGACGAAACTGTTGAAGTGGGAGTAAGCGATTCCAATAGAGGAGTTTTTGAAGATGTTGGAGTTTGTAGGGCTCGGGCTTGATGCATTAATTGTTATTGTAATTGTAAATTTTGTTGTTGCATTTGTGAGTGTTTGCTGTTGTTGTGTGTGATGTTGCTGCTGTTGTATTTGTAAATTTGCCACATTTGGTATAATTTTTTGTTGTAAAATAATTTGTGGTGGACCTTGACTAGTAGTTGTACCTGGCAATAATTGCTGTTGTTGTTGTGCATCTATTAGTTGATGTTGCATTGCTTTTGTTGTTGCTGTACTTACATTTGCTGTTGTTGAGGACTTTGCATAATTGTCTGTTGTTGCTGTCCTTGTACTTACTGTTGTGGTATAGTTTGTTGTATAATTTGTTGTTGGAGTTGTGTTTGTTGTTGCTGTTGTCCTAATTGTTGGGATTGGGGACTTTGTTGTAGTATTTGTTGCCGAATAATTTGTTGCTGAACTCCTCCTGCTATTTGGGTTTGCATGCTATTTTTGCCACCAATAACAGTTCCTCCTAAACGATTACTCAACATATTAGCGAGAGCAGTTTTTGTTTTCAAATTCATTTGCTGTTGTTGTAAATTTGTTGTGTGTTGTTGTTCCTGTTGTAGTTGTGGAGCCAATGTTGTAATTATATTTCCCGAACCTTGTTGTCCCTGAATAGATTGACTAATTTTCTGAGATCCTACAGGCTGCGGTTGTATTATAGTTTGCTGTTCTATAACTTCCCCCAGGGCCGGTAATGACCCTTACTGTTTGTTGTGGTTTCTTGCCACCCAACATTTGCTGTTGTTGCTGCTGTTGTTGTTGCAATTGCACTCTTATTTGTTGTCTTTGTAACAACATTTGCTGATTTGGATCATTTGTGTTGAAGACTTGTTGTACATTGTGCTGTTGTGTTAATTTTTGTTGTGTTATACTAACAGGCGTGCCACCAGCAATAACCTGTTGTTGAGCAATGGGAGTTAGACCGGGAGCACGATTACCAGCAGTTCTAGCCACAAATTGTCTTTGTTGTTGTTGAAGCGATAGCATTTGTTGCTGTTGCGTTAGACCAGCTGGCATTTGAGATTGCACAATAAGTTGTTGTGTAGTTGGTCCAGCAGGTCTGGGAGTGGTACCTAAAGTACAAGCAACTACATTGGTTGGATTGTTGTAGTTTTGAAATATACTCAGCACTTTTAATGAGATCCAATGACATAAAGTAGGCATGAGTTTTATCATCAAGTTGAATAAGTTGCCTTTTACTATGCAAAGGCTAAACGACACAGAATTTCACCCTATCAAGAAGAATAACCCGAAACAATAGTCTGCGTTGAATATCCACAAACCGCCAAACCGCCCAAAGTATTATTCTCCCAAGTTGCTGATCCAGAATCACTTAAAAAGGATGTAGTATCTCTTGGTGTCATTGTTGTTGACAATCCAGCAGATGCTAATTACTTGGTCATGACTTGTGAAAGTCGTACTTGTAAACTAATTCAAGCTGTATGTCATGTTGACTATGTGCTAAAATCTCAATGGGTGGTAGAAATTGCTAAAGCTGGTAAATTTTTACCTCGAAAACTATAAAATACAATATATACCCGTAGATGAAAATCTTAAATTTCATTTGGACACAGTGCTACAATCTATGACACGTTGTATATTATTTGCTGGACGTTATTTCTATGTTACACCAGATGTTTTTCCAGCACGTACGGAAGTTGTACTTATGATTGAATCTTCGGGCGGTAAGGTAGAAGAAAAGAGACGATCTTCACGGGCAATAACTGAAATACACAATCAATCTCCTGAATCCTATATAATTGTCACCTGTCCCACTGGCATGCATTTGTGCGTAGATCTGACACGTTTTGGCAATCCCAAATGCCCCATTGTTTCAACTGAATGCGTTATGAGTTCTATATTAAAACAAACACTAGAAATAGAACCTCATTTAATACCACAAAATATCATTAAGATGCACCAATTGATAAGCGAAAAAAAAGGTTAGTGGCTAAAGGGTATTTACAGCAGTTTGGTGTAGATTACATAGATACGTATGCTCCAGTTGTACGTCAGGGTTCCATAAAATTAATATATTCATTAACTGTTGAAAATAATTTAAAACTTGACAACTAGACGTATCAACTGCTTTTTTAAATGGGGATATCGAAGAAGAAATTTATATGACGTAAATTGTAAAAAAGTTTGCAAGTTGAAGAAAGTCTTTTAAGAACACTTTCCTCCTCTGTATGCCAACCGATTTTAACAAAATATACACCATTTGAGAGGTATTTACTCAAAGAAGTGCACAATGTATATAAAATCTGTTCAATAATTTCAGAGTTATAAGCGTTTAAAATTGCTACTAACACAAATACAAAATAAATAAATAAAAATTTATTTTCAATTATCAAATAATAAAAAATTAGGGGGATCGATTATTCGATATTTTTCAGAGACCGGTTTTCGACTATATAAATCTTATGTATAAATCAGGCCAGGCAAAACAGTTAAGAACGCTTTCTTCCTTTGTTTGTCATCCGAACCTCTATGGGGAGAAAAAAGAGAAATACGGGAAACTAAATTTCTTTCTTTTACTTTTCTGTACTTCATGTGATAATTTTTAAATTTTCTATAATATTGAACTCAGAAACATAATATTATAGGTGCAGGGTCCTGAGTGAGTGGTAACCTATAAGATAAAAAATGCTGGTATTTTTTGTTTTTCATCTGGAACTTTTTTGAATTTTCGTTAATATTCGACCTATAAAGATAAAATTATACATTAAACTGGGTGAACAAGAACATGTAAGGGGAGCTTTTTGATAATTTTTCGTTCAACAGCTGGTACTTTGATTAATATTAGACATAGAAAAATAAAATTAAACGTGCAACGTTCTGAGTGGATGACAATATATAAAGGAGACTTTTTAATACTTTTTCGTTTTTCAATTGGTATTTTTTATATTGAACTTACAAAATTAAATTAACTCACGTAGAAGACAAAATATGAACCGGAGGTTGGTCCCTCGCCAAATCGATCCACTTTGAAGGAAAAAATAAATGCTTGAAACAAATAAATTCATATGTACCTACTTAGATGAATTATGTTTTCTTCATATTTACAAAAAAAAAATTATGGTCGAATTTTGACCATTAGGCGATCACTAGTAAATATTAAATTACGTAAACAATTTGTAGTGTTTTCTATAAAAGTTATTTAATGAATAAAAAACATTTTCATATATTTGAATTACATTTCAAAACAACATATTCATTTTATAAAATTAAATAAACAAAGTATAATTAAAACAAGTAGATTTGGTAATTCAATAATAACGTTTAACACGTTCATGGGCGTCTTGTGTTAAATTAATGGGCGCTTTCCAAGCAGCCATTAAATGTGGCACCAAACCATAATCAATACGAAATGGTGCTGTTATATTACACTGTTGATATTTTTGATTTTCATATTGAGACATTGAACTTAAATTGCCAATTATTATATCACTAAGCCACAGAGAATTGACAACGGGTATATTCCATTCTTTGGCAGCATTCAACATTTCACCCTCTAGTTTTTTACACACTAAGACTGTGTGCAACTTTGAGAGCTACGGCGTGTAGATAGCGCCACGTTCCTGAACCATTTGCTTAATGCGATGTTCCTCTTCGGGCTCATAACCATTTGCAGCTATTATATGCCGTTTCAGCGGCTTTTGATAGCCAAATTGAGAGGGGAAGGGTAAATGTAATGGCTGCCATGGTGGAAGTAATTGTTTCTTAACCCATTAAAGACTGATCCCCGATTTCGTGGTTCGATTTTGATAAAATTTCACACATTTGATATTATGGGCATTTATATTTTTTTTTTTAATTTTACCTGTCAAACCTTGGCCCCTACACCATGGGTATTTTTCTACCCACTTCGCTATTCAAGAGTTCTAAAACACAAGATTTTTTGAAAACAAAAAATTTAAAAAACTCATTTATTGCATGCATTGATGTGAGTGTTGTGTGCCTATTTCACTATGTACGTAGAATCTGTCCCATTGGGAAAAGGAAGAAGTACGGAAGCCTTGTAGAAGGCCTTTGTATTGTCTTTTTATTATAATAATATTGGTATGGTTCAGTTATATATGAACAAAATATTGGCCAAATGGCCGCCGCGACCTCGGCTGCATACCTCCATCCGATGGTCTAAATTTTCGATGACGGTGAGGCATAATTAAGGTTATATGCCGTTAATGTGCCGAATTATCTCATCCTTTGCCTCTTGAATTGTTGCTGGCTTATCGACGTACACCTTTTCTTTCAAATAACCCCAAACAAAGAAGCCCAACGGTGTCAAATCACATGATCTTGGTGGCCAATTGATATCGCCAACACGTGTGATAACACGGAAATTGAATTTGCCGCGCAAAAGAGTCATTAATTCGTTCGCTGTGTGGCAAGTGGCACCATCCTGTTGAAACCACATATTGTCCACATCCATATCTTCCAATTCGGGCCACAAAAATGGTATTATCATCTCACGATAGCGAACACCATTCATAGTTACTGGCAGACCGGCCTCATTTTGGAAAAAATACGGCCCGATGGTGCCGCCAGCCCATAAACCGCACCAAACAGTCACTCTTTGGGGGTGCATTGATTTTTCGACAATCACTCTTGGAGTATCATTCGCCCAAATGCGAGGGGAAAATGTGCCTCATCACTGAAGCATTTTGATTTGAACGCTCATTTTCATAATAAGCCTGAATAATTGTAACGCGTTACTCGATTGTGTATCTTTCCATAGTTCAAAATGAGTTAGTCTGAAATTGAGAAATGTTAAATGAAATGCAGAAAAAAACTTGACGTTTAGGTGTGGTTCACATTCAACATCGGCCCTTTACAAAGCCTGCTCGCTCCATTCCATACTCATATCTTTTTACACACGTTGTCATTGCTCTCGCTTCTTTCACAGTTATATAAGATTGGTAACGGGACCAAAAAAAAAAGGAATTTGTTTGCTTTTGCTTGAGCTTGTGCGAAAAAACAAAACGAAAAATGTTACTCCTTCTCTTCTCTGTTGACATAGAAGGGAATGTTGAATGAGTATCTTTTACTTTATACGAAAGAGCCGAGGCCTTCTTACTAATGCTTTGGATGCTGGTATGGTGTATATACACCGTGTATGCCTTGAAATTACACTGAATGCTAAGAAAAGCTGAAATATCTCCAATCATGAGTCAATTTTATTTCGTGTGAGCGTTGTTGAAGCATTGGTAACAATAGTGTTCGTGCAAGAGAAAAAGTTGTCACAAACGCACAAGAAATGGCTAAGCGCATGAATAACCAAAATAAGCCAAATTATTAAGCATGGCGTTTTGGACAATGTAAAGCGAAACTGAGTTGGGTTGTACAAAATGCAAATTTAAGTTACTCCGAAAGGCTTGTTTTGCACAGTTTCATGCTGGTGTCCCAAAAAACATTAAAAAGATAATCAACCACTTGTGTGATATTTATTTCTTTATTTTTTACTAAAAAATAGTTCATTTTACATAAAACATCGCATTTTTACTTGCCAAAAAATTAAAAAAATATGTGTTTTGAACCCTCTGACAGCGAAGTGGGTATTTAAATACCCATGTCATTCAATCAAACTTGTAGTCAATGTTATTGGCCCAATTTACCTAATATTTTTTTCTAAAGCAGATCACATATAAGGCTTTAAGTCACCAAGAGGGTTTTCCGATTTTCCACTCTCCCAGTTTTCCAGAGCCGTTCTCGTTCAAATTTTCCAAATATTAAAAATTGCTAACTTTTAAACCGCCAACTTACCCAATAAAAGGGGGCAAAATTTAAACTAAAAAATTTTTTTAAGTAGTCCTTTCCTTTTTTTATCTTTCTTAAAAACCAATTTCCGATACCTCTTACCTGAAGTTAGCCAGAATTTTTCTACGATGGCTCTGTTTTTGGGTATTAATGGGTTAAGACAAATATCACTTAGCCAGTAAGCGGTAATACAGCGCTTGGCATCTCTAAGGGCTTGCATAACAGCACCGTGACGTTGGGTGCGACATGGAATGATTATAATTGTAGGGTATAGAAAAGAAATAAATGAGAATTAATTTCTTTTCGAATGATGCAAATATAATTTAGTTTGCCAATTGAGCTTAATATATGTAAGAGATAATTCTTTTAAATATCACCTGGGCGTTATATGCTCAGTGTAAGATTCCACTTTCTTCCAAGCTAGCTTTAAGGCAATTTAAGCTTACGTAGATATTTTAATTAAGGGTTTTAATAAGTAGAGGTAAGCAGATTTAAGTTTACTATTTCAGTAGTTAAAAAGTTATATTTTAAAATGTGAAACAACCACGCTAAAAAATTAATAATTTTTAATAAAGCCCACTCTCTAAAAACCATTAAGTAAAGATCAGTCCATAATTTACCATAGGCCCCATATTAAGCCTACTTTTGGAAAAAAATTAGTACGCGTAAAACCGTAACGAAAAAGTTATTATAATCAGTGCTCGAAAATAAGTAGAACATTATTTCGCATACGGCTCACACACCTAGAAACGATAACTGTTTATTTAGTGTTTGTATATTATTAATACACAACCCTAAATACCGTTTAAAATTATTTTCAAGAAAGTAACGAACTCCATATAGTGTTCTGTTCTTCGTTATAAAACAGAACAATTGTAGTGGTTTTGTAGACATACATTATATTTTAATGTTCTAAAGTATTTTGTTTTTCATGGATTAAGGGATGAGCAAACAAAAAATTTTAGCAACGGCCACAGCACGAATAGCTTGTGTGTGCATTGTATACATGTTTTTCTTTTGTAAAATTTTTTTTTCGCTTTTGTAAAAACTTTTTGGTTTCTTTACCAGCCAAAAGGGAACCAAGCACAACTGATACGAATGGTTTAATGTGCTGAACCGAACCCAACGAAGTTTTTGGAACGCAATATATGTTCTCATCTTTTAGTTGTGTTGAATTAGTACAGTACATATTATTTTTGTTTTCGAAGATTTTAAACCGAGAAACTTTTTTTTAATGATTTACTACACAAACCTATTAGCGAACTGTATACATATAATGTTTATTTTCGAAGACTGATTATAATAAAATTTGGTCAGTCATAGTATGGTAAGACTAAAAATTAATTTTTCAAATTTCATAAAGATCGGCCTACAATTAACCATATGTTCCATATAAAGCCCACTCCTGAAATATTCCAACTGCTGGTGGAGGGTATTAAAGATTTGGCACAGCCGAATATAGCACTCTAACTTGTTTTTCAAAATTAAATTAGTTCACCTTTAATATTTATAAACAAAATTTATTTACTTATTTTTCTAAAAGAAACAATTTATTTTATCAACAATTTTATTTAATAATAAAGAGCCCCCTTTTTTTCTTATCACTGCATTTTTCCAGTAAAAAATATTTGTATATGTACTATGTATTTGATATTTTGTAGCGCGTTCTATCAATTAATACCAAATTGAAATTTTTTGTTGTTAATTTATTGAAAAGTATAAAAAAGTACAAAATAAAAATTTGTAGTTTGAAAACTACACGCAGAGAAAAATGTTTAATCGTATAATGACCAACGACTTAGTTATTTTAACACTGAAAAGCAGCAATTGGTGCTACGTAACGGAACGACTCGGAGCCTTCAACGCACTGAACAAAGATTTGTAAATACAACAATACCAACACACATCGCGCCGTTCCAACAACAACAACAACATCATGGTTGAAGTATGATAACAAAATCTGTACTATTGTCATTGCAATAGCCACAAACAAACTATTGTTGGTTTTAGCATTATTATATTTACGCCAAAACCAATTCATGGGTAAATTTGACGATATGGTTAATTTAAACCATATTTTGGTTTATTTTAACAAAAATAATGGTAAAATTGTCCACAATTTAGTTACCAACAAAGTAAAAAATGGTTAAAATCCCAGTAGAGTATGTGGCTTTAAGAAAATGATTCCCTCTAACCATATTGTTTTCTGCCAGTATATAGAGCGGCGAATGATACAAATCTAAAACTATACAATGATTCTAAACTAATGGTATTTTCTTTTCTGACAAAAATGTTCCATGTATGCTACCATTCGTGAGGGTTTTTGTTCTTTTCTCTAAATATGTTGCAACAATAAATGGCAAACTTGTTCCATTTCTTACCCGCAGTTATAATTGAGTGTGAGATAATTCCCTTTTTTGCGTCTGCGTAAAGTACTTTTTTATGCAAGCAATTTGTGTTATATTGTGATTTTTGGTTATATTGTGTAGATATAAAAACTTTTTTCGTTTGTTTTTCTTTTATTTAATAATTATTTTTTTTTTTTGGCGTAAAATTTTTAACAATAGCTGACATTAATTATTTAAAATCGGTGTTGTTAACGCTTATGGAATTCAAAAAAAAAATTTATGTTGAAAATTGCTACAACCATGGTGAATATCGCTTTTTGTACAAACTTTGCATTCAATATTTAACACGCTAAATACACATAAGTGTTGAGTGTAAAACGTTTTTTTAACTACAATTGATTCTAAACTGCCACTATATAATGACGGGCCGCTGCGGCTAGCGCGTAACCTTGAGGCTGCATTTTCACACTCCATTCAAATATTGGCAATAAATCATCAAATATTCGCCTTTAAGCCCTCGATTGTTTCTAGCTTATCTGCATAGACATGGAGCTTTAAACACCCCCAGAGGGAATAAACTAATGGAGTCAAATCACATGAACGAGGTGGCCAGTCAACTTTTCCATTTAGTAAAATTATTGTGTACGTCAAATGTTTCTCTCAGTAAAAAGATCGCATCATGGACTGTGTTACATGTGACAGCATCTTGCAGAAATCACATGTGAGCAAGACTTATGCTTTCCAGCTCTTATAACATTCCACGTTGACTGTTACGTTAAGACCATCAGCATTTCTAATGCTATACGGACCAATGATGGTGTCTTGACAATGGATTAAGAATAATTATAGAAATGGCAATTCTATTTATTTAAGCAATTTGACTAAAAGTGTGCTTTATCAACGAACAAAATTTTTAGATGAAATTCAATCGCATTGGACCTTGAATTTCAAAATAATTTTGAACAGTTTCCAGACGTTGCTCAGGGGTGACTATCAAAAAATCAGATATCAGATATTAGGACCATTCATTGAACGATTACAGCTGAATTGAGACCTACGATTACAGCTAAATTGTAGCTATGTAATCCACCTGGGCGGTGTAGGGATCATTTCAAGGATATTTCACCTTTAAGTGTTACATCCTCCCGGGCAAATCAGGTGTATGCATACCTGGGATCCGACAAAGATACAATTTGACAGTGCTCTTGAAGTTTTCTTAATTTCTTGAAACCGAAAGCTTACCAGACTACTTACTCATCTGGTGCCACAGGAGTCGGAAGTCCCTGGTGGGTACGAAACACCGGTCTGACTATTGGTTGAGGCCCCCGTTTGAATGCTTCTTGCGGGAAAGGCTTTCTGTCTTTCGGGATGATTGTCAACCCAGCAACACCAATACAAGTCGAGTTGTTACAAGAACAAAAACGTCCGATGAGGGAGTGCCTTTATCAAGGCATGAAACCACAAAAGGGTTCAACGAAAGGCAGCTTTTTTGAGATCCTTTGGGGGATCATATGGTGGCTGTGGTTTACACCATAAACCGAGAGAAGGGAGACATCCTCATGGAAGGCTGATTTCCGTCCTTTGGGAGTTCTCCCTATGTGCTGTTAATATTCGACAGAAGCTGCTGGATTTTTAATAGGAGGTTAGATAGCTCCAGCTCCTAAACAAGGAGCGAGTGTATAATTTTTGTCGGATTTTACACTCAAAATTGCTTCCTGTACTTTAAGTATCCGTGTACAAGCGAGGGCGGTTGGTAAACGCTTTGCTTATCACCTAGTGGTTAAGAACCAACATGAGATAAGGCCATATGTCAGGTGCTCATGTAAATCTTATAATCAAATTAAATGGGAAAATACAATGTCTAGAGCTTAAAGCTGAATTGTAATTTGTATTAGGACCTAGATATCGAGCAATAATCGCAAAAAAAAGCTAAAACGAGAAAAACAAACTTTTACAGGAGAAGGTTTTTTTTATTTTATCTCATAAAAATTTTATATGAAGCTTGTCGCTTGAGATAAAATTGTTTTTGCTATAAAATTGAAACGGTACCTTATGTGACCATGATATTTTAGAAGATGATGCAACTGTTGCCAGTAAAGTCATTTATTAAAAAAAAAAAACAAAATTTAAAATTATGTCGCTTAAGCGTTTTTGCGGTAAGGGCTCGATATGATTGCAGCTGACTTAGAGTAAATGAATGATGGAAGCATACAGCTGAATTTTTTAAAAATTTTGCATTTATTATAAATCATTAGCAAGATACCAGCTGTTCAGTCGTATTAAAAAATATCCTTGACCAGCACCTACTTATTTTTCGAAGTGTATTTATATTTACTTTACTTTTTATGCACTTTAATACTCATTCATATGAATACAAAAGAAAATCCAAAAAGTATATACAATTTCAGCGCAAAAAAGCAACGCATGACAAACAAAATAATACATATTCTTATTTTAAGTCACAAAATATTTGTTTTTTTTTTTTTTAACTGCAAAAAAGGTATTTCGTTGTTTTTTTAACTGCTTCAGAGTCGTCTGAATTACGTCATGCTTATGGCGAGAAAAAAAACAACGAAAATAAAATAAAAATAACGACAACGTCGAATAAACAATTGACATTGCAAAAATGAAAAACATATCTAGACATTGTTATTATTTCGAAGTAAAACTACAAATGACTTTAAACAAATAACTTAATGTTTCTGATGGTGGATATTAAAATAATCGGTACAATTGATCTACTGATGAACATAAAATGGATTACTTATATGTAACAGGGAGGTCAAAGTTAGGAGACGAAGTTAAGGATAATAAAATAAAGGGTTAATAATTTTGTCCCCTTATGATAGTTTTATCTTAAGTCGAACAAAACCCTTTTCATATTTCCTGGCCTAGCAACTTACTCGGGTCTGGTCACTAGGAATAAAAATACTTAAGATCACAAAGAATATACACAAACAATGAATCCAAAGAGGTGAATGGAAAAAAAATTAATTAATTTGCATTTAAAAAAAATTACAGTTCTCGTTGTCGGTAACACCGTAAGTCGAATTTTGCAGTAGAAACCAAAGGTTGTGTGTTATTTTTATCTACTACAGGGGCCAATTACGGCATTCAATGTTGGTGGAAATTTTGATATCGAAATACTTAAAAATGCCGAAATTAAAAAAAATTTTGAGTTAGAAAAAGGTTTAAGGCTTTATTCATAAAAATGGTTCAGGCGTGCAGTTGGTTAGACAAAGTGTCGAGAGCATAGGACGATTAAGAGCAGATTGTGATGAATGAGGGGTAAAACTTAGAGTTGGTTAGAAGGTAGATTAATGAGCCTTAGATGGTAAAGAGGATAAAAGGAGGTCAGACTTGGAGTTGGTTCAAACGAAGAGTCAGGAGCCTAGGACGAAGAAGATGACTGCTCTCTCACAGAAGAATGATTTTGGATATCACGTGGTGGGTGCACAGAAAAAATTCTCCGAAATGTTTCACCAATTAAAGATTTAATCAAAAATTAAATCAGTTTAATTTACACTTTCACATGCATATTAGTTATCAAAGTTTTTCTTGGGTGCTAATTTCATACTATTGATAAACTGAAATGTATTGTTGAATGGATAAGCTATTCCTATGCGCATTTCACTCTTTGCTCAGGCTAGATCGTCAGGAAACTTCATCCAAAGATTTTAGAAAAACTAAAGATATTATACTAATAAAACTGTTAAGCGAATAAGAATTATAAGCCCCAGTTTAACCTGTAACAAAATCAAAGCTTAAACAAAAACAACAACAATTAACATTGAGTTGTTATTTTTGTTTTTTCTTTACCCACTTACAACTACATTTAGAGTTGACAAAAAATCAACCAATTGTAGTCGTTACTGTAAGACAAGATAAGCCGGCTTTTCCTAAAGCATCGGAGGTTAGATAGCTCCAGCTACTAAAAAAGGGGCATGTGTATAATTCTGCCGGATTATACATTCAAATGCTACCTGTGGGTGCTGGTGTGACTTTTAGTAAACGCATAGCTTTCCATCCAGTGGTTAAGATCCAACTAGATTTTAGGCCAAATAGCGGTCGGTGTTCATGTTTATCTTTTCTACATCTGTCCTATGTTTAACCTAAGTTATTTTGTTACATAATTATTTTCCCCAGAGTAGGGTATTTAAAAAGCCAGAATAAATATATTAAAAATAAATCGACCCACAAAACAGACAGTGTGATAGAAAAGTTTATTATTAAATTGCTGTTGAAGCGACAACTGATGAATATTAAATTACAAATTTTAAAACTTAATATGAAAACAAGTATTTACAATAAGTAAAATATCAGTCAATAAAATACTATTTTCTTAATTGATAGATAATTTGTTTTCTTGATTAGAACAACATCTTTATAAAACTGACATGATTTATTGACATTTGTTTCTAACTTAAGGCGAGAATGATTCAAAACTTAAGGAAACACAAGTAACTAAAGAAACCACAAAAGAATCATTCTGACTATCAAAAAAGAAAACAAAAAACTCACCGTTTCTGAAAACTCATCTCGGGAACGTCTCGATAGAGTTGTATTATTATTATTAAGATGATTCATATTGTCCTTAGTGGGTGACATGTTTTCCTCTTTGTTTTAAAAAAAATTTTAAGCCAACAAAATTTCTTATTTAATTATTATAATTATTAACAAATAAAAGCTTTTTTAATTTTTTTTTTTTTTTTAATTTCCAAATTTGTTTGGCAGACTTTTGTTTTCGTTCGTATTTAATTGAATTAAACACAAAAGACCTGTAACGAAAAAGAAGAATACAAATATTAAATAAAATTTTTTGTCAGCACTTGACTTAAAAAATAAAAAGTGATATAATCAACATAATTATAGTCATAATAATTAACAACATATACGTATTTTTTTTTCTTTTTTTAAATTGTGTAAAACAATACAATAAAAGTGACTGAATACAAAATACACTTAGAAAAATTTATGCACAAAATTTTGTAAAATTTTATTTTAACGAGGTTGTCTACGAATCAATAAGCCGATTTTGCCTGTTTGTAACAGTGTTACCAATTTAGCCATTATTTGCTAGATGTAGACTTTTTAGAAAGGTTTTGTGAACTTAAAGCAAAGATATCGCAAAACCCTGATGTGATGCAGAAATTCTGAGACCTTTAGAAAAGTGTAAGTTGGTCTGGATTTCGACTTTTCCAAAATTTTGCAGGCCTGTGTAATTTAAGTTTTTCGTTATTCAAAGATTTTTTGGAATTCTACAGCGTTAGACATGCAGGCCATGCAAGTTTCATAATCCGCTGTCTAAGAAAATTTCCTCGGGTTTATTTGCCACAAGGAACTTCGAATAAGAGACTATGGCCTGAAACGCAGCAATCTCCTATAACAGTTTAAATATACAGACGAAAGTGGATCTGTATAGGTCATAATCCACGTAAGCGTGGAATCCACAAGGCAGTCGGAGAAGGGGACTTCCAGCTCAAACTTGGAGAAGGAAAAACCTAGCTGAAGCAATAACTTTAAATACCAGTTGCAATGAAGTGAAGAACATTGCAATGTACAGATCGAAATGAAAAGATTTTGTTTATGGAACTCCGGAATATATTTATAAGATACAAATTCTAAAGAGTAAAGGTTTGGAAATTCCGTGTCAAATCAACGTAATATCTGAAATAAATTAAACTGTAAGAAATCAACTGGTCTAAAATATCTTTTTATATAATATTTCAAATCAGGGCAAAGCATACCAATAAAATTGTTCGATTTTGTTTACATCAGAAGGCTTGCGGGCCGCCTAAATTTGTTAAAATATAACCAATTATTTCAACTCTGTTAAAAACGAGATGCGATGTTGAGATGTTAACATAAGCAATAACGTCGGCAGAATGACGTCACAAAAATGTTCTGTGTTCAATATTTTTTCAGAGTGGAGAAACGTATGTCTTAACATAAACCATGAATTTGTATGTAAATAATTACTGATAATTGATTTTGGCAGCTTCACAGAAAAAAATAAAAATTGATAATTAGTATTGTGGTTATTTTGTTGAACTATTTATAGTTTTTAATCCAAATATTTAATATTTTTAATTAGGCTTAAGTTCATCAAATTTAATTTTCATTAAATTGTTTTTATAAAGAAAGGAATTTTACAACATGAAAATTAATTAAAATTTACTGATAATTTTTCATTCTTGACTCAATCTGGGCTCGAACCCAGGCGTTTTTACGGACAGGTTACCCTGACATGTTTCGATTGCAACCACTCAATCTCCTCAGAGGGCTTGCCGTTTAACACTCGCAGCCATCGACGACTGCTGACGTCATTAGTCAAACATCAATCCTTAAACCAAATTGTATTTAACCTTTGGTAGATCGAAATTTGCTTTGAATGATTATCTATTTTAATTTATTTTACATGTTCTTCCTTTACTTCTGTTTTTTCGTACTTTTGTCAAGAATTCTTCTTGAAGTTCAAAGTACATATTTTGTTTTGTTTTTTCATTTTTTTGTCTTTCTTTTTCTTGCTGACCTTTTCAGCACAACTTGAAGGACAAATGCTCGTGCCTTAGCTTTAACAATAATTAGTATGAACTTTGCCTAATTAAAAATATTAAATATTTGGAATAAAAATTTATTTCAATTAAAAAATTTGTGATATTAATTAAAAAATTAATTAAATTTGCACCAGTAAACAAATTAATAGTATCAATTAAACCAGTTAATAGTATTAATTAAAAGTTTAATTTACTTGATTAAACGTTTAATTCACTTGATTAAATTTTTAATAAAAACTGATTTTATTTTTGAATAATGCTTTAATTGGTGAACAATTTTGGAGAATTTTTTCTGTGTTGTGTTAAAAGATAATTGCTCAGCATTGTCTAAAACATTTGTTGATAAACATGTGCGCAAATATATATTCATGACAATTAAACATTAATTGCCAAACTTATTGCCCGTCTGGACTTAAGGTTAATAAGTTTTTAACAAAATGTTGAACAAATTTAGAATTTTTTTAATAATTTTCAGCCTTTCCAACACAGAAAAAATTCTCCAAAATTTTTCACCAATTAAAGCATTAATCAAAAATAAAATCAGTTTTAATTAAAAATTTAATCAAGTGAATTAAACGTTTAATCAAGTAAATTAAACGCTTAATTAATACTATTAACTGGTTTAATTGATACTATTAATTTGTTTACTGGTGCAAATTTAATTAATTTTTTAATTAATATCACAAATTTTTTAATTGAAATCAATTTTTATTTTTTTCTGTGAATGCAAGATTTAGATTTAAAAAATTTTTAAACCTGGGGGCTAATTCTGGCAGTCGTGATCGAATACTTTTTAAATTTGAAAGCAATTTTTTTTTTTTCTTATTCTTTAAGTCAATCGAAATTATTTTTTCAGTGTTGTGAAAACTCAAATAAATTCAATGGTATTTTTTTCTGAAAATTATCACTGTTTCATAAATATCCGCCAAACCACTCATTAATCGCAACATCTATCATTTGATATTAAAATTTAGTTAACTAAAAAAAAACCACGAACAAGAGTTCGCGCCCTTCTTGGTAAAATATTGGTATATTAATGAAATTATTAGAAAATACTTAAAATTTTGTTATTAAATGTTAATTTTGTATACTTAAGAGAAAAATATAAACACAAAACTTCGTCGCGTTTGGTGCGGAAACTTTTTTAACGATGGCAAAAATAAAACATCATTTCTTAATATTTTTTCATGTTCTATACGGCTATGCGATGACGAATTTGTTATTTGCAAAAATTGCAAAAAGTTATCACCCTAATGTACATAATGGGGAAAGAAATCTTTAGCATAACTTTTACCTCTTTATTGACCTAGTATTGGGTCTGGATGAAAGCATGTACCAATTTTCAAACAAATAACACTCCTTTAAATCGCTTTCACTACCACAAATTCCATGTTTATATTGGTATTATATCCGTAAAATATATAATACTAACGATGTCCGTCCGGCTGGCTGGCTGGCTGATAAAATTTGGGTCGTAGGCACAAAGACCAAGCCTATTGAAAATGGGCCGAATCGTAGGACCACGAGGGAAGATAGGGGGAAATTTCATCCTCTCAGAAACTATCAAACCGATTTTAATGAAATTTACAACATAGATAGAACCATATCTAAATAGACACAAAAGGTATGCATTTTTTAAAAAATAGGACCACGAGGGGATATAGGGGCAATTTCTGCCTCTCAAACCGATTCTAATGAAATTTAAAACACAGATAGATCCATATCTGTATGGACACATAAGCTATACAGTTTTTCAAAAATAGTACCACAAGGGGAGGTAGGGGGCAATTTCTGCCTCTCACAAACTTTCAAACACATTTTCATGAAGTTTATAAACATAGATAAATCCATATTTATATGGACACATAAGCATGATGTGTTATTAAATACTGTGGTGTAGGGTATTATATGGTCGGGCTTGACCGACTATACCTTCTTACTTGTTTATAATCACAGAAATAATATTAAACTTTTCATATCCTTGGATTATATACAGGGTGTGTGTAAAACCTAAGCAAAGTTTTATGGTGAATTAAAATTGTCAAAAATGTCTATGCTAATGCAAAAATTTATACTAGACCCCAGGGCTAGTGAAATTTTATTCACCTCAACAGTGTCGAAAATTTACTTCCATGAGTACTTTGCTACCGTTTCACACACACCCAGAATAATCCTTTTTTCAAATTCCCTTCAACAATGATTATTTCAGTGCAGTCTCAAATTTATGGTATGAATATACAGGGCTGTCAGATATGGCGGTTTCTCGCCAAACTTGGCGATTTTGAAATGTGTTTTACGGTGGGATTTCCCAATTGGCGATTTTTGATATAACTGGCGATTTACTTGACAATTTTTACCATTTATAATATTTCAAGTTTTTTTTAACAGTTTGGCATTTTTTCTTATAATTTTAAGTGAATTTTTTATTCAGTTACTATTTAATTCTAATAGTATGTATGCAGGGGGCCTACTCTCTTTTGCAATGCGAAAACAATTTCGATGCGAAAGCTAAATGCCAACTTGGCATCTCTATCACTTTCGCAAAATTGTCTGAATATGAAGCAATAGTGGCAATAAAAATTAAAGATAGCGCGGATTAACGGTAATGAAATGCCAAAGTGTGTAAAAATATTTGAAATTGGAAAATTTACATAAAATACAAGTGATGATTTACGAAAGAAAAAAATTAAAAGATGCGAAAGACACATGCGAAAACGTTTAAAAAAAGTTGATTTGATTTGCTACAATTTTCTTTCGCATCGCAATAGAGAGTAGCCCCCCAGGTCAACACACCAGTAATGAAATCGATGAGGCGGAAGTGTACGAGCTTATGGACCTGTGTACCTAATTTTAGTTTTTTTTTTAGCTGAATACATATACATATGATCTACATTTTATGTTATTTAAAAAAAAATATCAGAAACTAAACAAAATTTTCTTTCGGCGACTTTTTTGTATTTTTTTCTCAGTTTTTGGCGCTTTTTGACTGAAATATTAAACTAGCTTTTTTTGTATGTAAAATTTAATTAAAAAAAAAATGTTACGAAAACTGAACAAAATTGACGTTGGGTGATTTTTGGCGATTTCTTAGATCCGGTTTGGTGATGGAGCTAAAAAATATGCGACAACCCTGTGAATGAATGTTAATTAAAATGACACTCAAGTGTGGGTGAAGGTGGTAGAGATGGCTGGCTCAATGCTGATAGACTTATCTATAATGTGATCATGATTGTCTTCCTCTCTACATACAAAATAATATAGAGTGTTAGTTGTATGTAGATACAAATATGAGTATTTTATAGCATTTTGTTATCTATAAAATGTTTACAATTATTGCGTACAATGCGAAATATGTCACATTTTTTCAATTCTTTTCAATTCAAAACTATGACTTAATAATGTTGCTGTTGTTCTTTTTATTCTTTGTTTATGTTGTTGAAGTTTTTGTTACAAATATAGAAAATACATATCTAAAATAACATTAACTTTGGTAAGTAAGTAAGTGAGTGGCTAAGTATTAATGTTGTTATGGCCGTGAATGATAACAGAGCTTTCACAACAACAAAAAGTTTTAAAAAAATACAAGTAAACGAAATAACGTTACCACTATTTCGTGTGGTTGTTGCTGGCTATTGCTGTTAGTATTATAGTTTTTACTGTTGTTAGTTAGAATCATTTAAAGTTTAAATGAATTTTAAACAAACTCTAAACATGTAGAACGAATACAATCAGGGAAGGGAAATTTACCACTATTGCAACAAATTTTAAAATAAGGGATTTTAGTTGGTAAAAAGTTTAAGACGAAACATCCAAATTTCTTTATTAAATTAAAAGCTTGAAAATGAAATCAAAACCGCAACAAGGTGTAGCCAAACAAATCGGTATAGGTAGGTATAAAAAAGTACGCTTTTAACCCCGCATGCTTTTCAACAGTTGTTTACGCTAAAAAATCATAAAGCAAGTTTTTAAATCTACGACTGAAATCTAATAAAAATAATCTATAATTAAAAATATTGAACTAGTATTCGAAATCAATAAAAATACTTATGCCCTTGAAAACATAAGCAGTAAAATTCGCTAAGATATGAAATTTGGAAAATGGCAAAAATCGCTAATATTATTTAATTTGAAATAAATCTTTATTATTTGTAGAAAAAAATGACTAACACTTGTAATACGCTTCCACCAGAAGAACAATTTAATCGTAAACTTTTGAAATATAAAAAAATATGTAATCAAAAATCTTTAGAAACTCCAAAAATCTACATAATTAGATATAAAATAAATCAATTTAGGCCTTTAAATGGAAGAAAATTAAATAATAAGCGCTACAAACTAACTCCCTAATGATCTTAGTCTGCGCGCAGCCGAAAGCCGGCTAAGCAGAGAAGCTTTAGTTAGCGATTTGGGATTGTGAAAATTATGCAAAAAGTTTGAAATATAACTTAAATAAAATACGTATTGTATTATAAAAGTGCTTTTTTGTAGTTGCAAAGAACAACTTCTGTTTTAAATTACAAATTAAATTTAACAATACATAATATTTTGGTATGCTGAAAATCCATATTTTTTTACTTTTATACACAAACAAATTTGCCTGTTTTTGTTGTATTGTTGAACAACAACTCCTTGTGCTGCCTATCATACATATCTATGTAGTTATTTCAATAATATCCCATCCCTGTGTAGAATAAGGGATCCGAATCGAGTTTAAAAAAAGAGAACAATAAATACAAAAAACGAGTTAAGACCCGCTCATAAATAAAATAACAGAACAAGAAAACCTTTAGTTTTGTATTGTTATTGTATATTATTATTTTTAGAAATTTAATCACCATTTGCCCGAAAGTATAAAAAAGATACTTTTAAGTCACACAGATACACTTTTATACTAACACACACACACACACACATTATGAACTACAAACATTCGCGCACTCATTCAGTAGAAATAGAAAAATAAAAAACAAACAACAATACCGGTAAATATAACGTTGCCATGCTGTTAGATTTATTTCAAAAATAATGTGGAAATTCCAAAATTCCGTAATAAGTGCCGGTTCACACACGTCAAGTTTGATTCGGCAAGTCTTGAATTTTTAGGAGAGAAGGGAAAAGAGAATGCCATTTCTTTTCCCCTCTCTTTTAAAAACTCAAGACTTGACGAGTCAAACTTGACGTGTGTGAACCGGTACTAATTAAATTTTTTCGTTTTAATTGAAACAAATCCAAGTTGTTCTCATTCGACCTTTCTTTAAATAAATAAAAATTAATCAAGCTCGCTTCCAATTGGAAGCAAATAAAAAGGAATTTTTATTTACAAAAAAAACACTGGCCTCAAGCTTGATAATTTTTTATTTTTTTAATTTAAACAAATTTAAAAGATAAAAGATTTTATTAAAAATAAGTAATTTATTTGGAATTAAATAAACATAATTCGTCGGTATATAATTTAATTGTCGTATGTGGATTCGACAAACTCAACACCCCATATCTCGAAAAGCGTATGAGGTATCAAAAAACTGATTGCGCCAAATGAAAACCTAAGGAATTGATCTTAACTCAAAACCGCAAAAAATCAACACACGACAATTAAATAATCAACCGACGAATTAACATACTTTTTTTTACAACGAGTGCACAATAGGGCTATAACTTTTTCACACTTTTTGCGAATATCAAAAACGGCAAAATTTAGTCGTGTAGAACATTAAAAGTTATTAATAAAATATATGATAATTTTTTCGGATTGTTTAAAAAGTTAACGCAGGGATCGGGTTGAAGTTTGAAAACAACAATTTTTATCCCACGGAAATTTTAAAAAATATACACCTGATATTTGTATATATACATATATATATGTATTCCTATAGATATCACTTAAATGCTATTTCGGAATTTATCCACTGCTTTAGATTTAAAATTTTCCTACGGTTAACAATTCATCGAGGTTCAAAATTGCTTAGAAAGTCTTAGAAATTTGCTTCCCTGCGTGAGGTTTTTTTTCGCAAATAGACGGGAGACAGGTGTTTTCATATCTAAAACATTCTTGGCCACTCAGTGGTACTATGCCAAATTTTATAAAAGTTTTTTTCAAAAATTAATGCCATTAGTGCCATTTTTAATAACGTTGTTCGCTCATTGAATTAAGTATGCGAATTGCGCTGTTTATACGGTATATTCTTAATTCAACAATTTTTCTTCTTACATTTATTGAAATTTTTCCTATTTTGTTTATTTTGTTTTTCTTATTTATGCTGTAAAGCCTTCGATAAAAACTAGTAATGCCTATGATTTTTTTGTGGTTGGCATCAGTGTTGTCAGGAGATGAATAAAAAAGTAACACTCTTCTTTAAAAAAAAGTTAGTTTTTTCGTCAAAAATAAGGTAATGAGTAACATTTTGAAATATTCCTGGAATAAATAGTAAAGTTATTCAGTTGCGATCGAAACATGTCATGGTAACCTGCCGGCCAGGGTTCGAGCCCGAGCCACGTCAAGAATGAAAGATTATCAATAACAATTTTAATTAATTTTCATGTTGTAAAAATTCCTTTCTTCATAAAAATAATTTAATAAAAATTAAATTTCATGAACTTAAGCCTAATTAAAAATATTAAAAATTTGGATTAAAACCATAAATAGTTCAACAAAATAACCACAATACTAATTATTGTTATTCAGTTTATATAATTAATGTAATTTATTTTCCATGTTGCAATAATATCAAAACATAACTAAGAATTAAAATAGGAGAATGTACAAAAAAGTTATTTTAAAAAATAAAGCTGGAGGTCCACAACATGCATCCGTGCGTTAATGCGTTTGATACTTTTTGTGCATTTTATGCTTTTCTAAATTCAAGTTTCACGCAACGCGTTTATGTACCTACTTTTTTTTTATCAAATAAATCAATTTTGGCGAAAATGGGAAGTGAAATTGAGATTTTAAAAGAATTTACAGAGGAGTAAACTTTTATTACACAAAAATACGTGATTTTCACAGTATAAATAAGTTTAATGTAATTTGTTTAAAAAATAATAATAAGCACATCGCACTCGGAAGTTCTTATCTTAATTTATGAATCAAGTACTTTTTTTAAAGTACTATTTCGTTCTATGCCAGGTACCATAAGGTACGAAAGTTTGGCCAGTTATAACAAAGTTATACATGTTACGTTGGGCCTTCAAAAGTTACGAAAAATTTAACAAATGTTACCAAACAGCATCACTGGTTGGCATGATAATTCAAAATGAATTATGTACAAATGAGATAATTCGCTCTTAAAACTTGGTATGACGGATTATGTGATTTGGATCATAATAGGGCTCTGAATTATGAATGAGCGAATTACAAAAAAACTATGGCGTATAAACTTAGCATAAGCATCAACTAGAATTAAACTAGAACTGATCTAGAAATGAACTGAACAAATAAAGTTAAAAATATACTGATCTTAATTTATAAAAAAAAAAAACACAATTTACAAATAAAACTGATCGAAAAACTAACTTAGGAATTGAACCAATAACTGAGCTACATAAAAGTAAAGATATCCCCCATGTAGATTTTTGGATTTGTCATTATATTGATTTTTAAAACTACTGTTCTTTTGCAAAACTATCGTTACATATCGGAATTGATTTTATGGAATAAGTATTGTGGTTATTTTGTTGAACTATTTATGGCTTTTAATCCAAATTTTTAATATTTTTAATTAGGCTTAAGTTAATCAAATTTAATTTTCATAAAATTATTTTTATGAAGAAAGGAATTTTACAACATGAAAATTAATTAAAATTGTTATTGATAATCTTTCATTCTTGACCGTGGCCGGGGCTCGAACCCTGGCCGGCAGGTTACCATGACATGTTTCGATCGCAACCACTCGATCTCCTCAGATGGATTTTCCGTCTTACACTCGCAGCCATCGACGACTGCTGACGTCAATAGTAAAACATCAATCCTTAAACCAAATTGTATTTTAACCTTTTGGTAGATCGAAATTTCTGAATGATTATCGATTTTACATGTTTTTTCTGGAAGTTTAATGTTAATCCCATTGATTCTTGGATTTGGCACAATATTGATCTGCATCGAACTTCTGATCTTCTGAAAAAGTAGAGTTAAAATAACTTGTTCATGAAGTTTAATGTTGAGAATTTAAATTCCAGATTAACTGCCTTTTTTAGAAAATTAAAACAAGTGAGTGAGTGAGAAATTATATTGAAAACAACAATAAAAAACGAACATTTGTTTTCTTTTCAAAATAATTTCTCACTCACTCACTTGTTTTAATTTTCTAAAAACAGGTAGTATATAGAAAAAAAGATGCAAAAGTAGTTTTTTTAAGTTTGGTAAAAACAAGTTTGGCAATTGGATGGATAAACATTTGCAACAACAGTTCTGAACTCCAATTTACATATTGTATTTAGTTTGAAATCGTAGTAAGCTAACGCACAACTTAAGTAATCTGGCAGTCTTCCTGACGAACACCAAAAGAATTCAGAGCATATGAAATATTTTCGCAACCATTATCAGGGATACATTCAGACATGACCATGTGTACTTTGGTAGCTGTGGCTGGCAGTAAGTAAATATTGTAAATATTTACTTTTAAAAGTCATACACAAACTTAATTATTTTTTGCTGAATTTTTTTTTATCAGATAAGACTATTAATTTGTTTATACTTAATTGAGCAAATAATTGTATGACTAACACAAAAATTTCAATTAAACCTGAAATAATGTTTAAACAACAAACAGTTAAAACTTTGTTTTGTTCCACAAAAAATATTTAACTTAAAATTTAAATTACAATTCAAATATTTATATTTGATTGCTTTTCAACTTTGCTATAAATTTTCTTTTTAAAAAAAGAAAATATTTGCAAATTTTCCGATCATTCATACAAACATTTTATTTTTTGTATTTTGTATTTGTTGCAGTAACTTTTGAAAATGTGAAAATTGTTGATTTAAACTTTCTATAGAAAGCAGTTACTTGACCTGTAAGTAACAGTTAAAATTCAAATTTATAAGATATTTTTGTTGCACATTTATTACTCATAGTTAGATGGAGGATTTGTAAAGCGTTTTATTGCCACGTACAATTTTTAACTCACATACAACTGGGTACTTAAGATCGCTCATAAAATTTAAGAAAACTGTAAATTAATTACAGGGAAACCTCGATATCTGGGTAAGATTATATATATTACCAGCAAAGTTGTGGCCTGTAACCAAAGAACAAAAATGTCTTCACTTATGCTGGACATACTGACATCTTATAAGAAATTACTTTCTGGTAGAGCAGGAGTAGAATAGGAGCTTTTGATTATCAAATAGATAAATAATAAACTGTAGAGCTTCAGCTAATTAATTTTTGGTCGATCGTGAAACGGTCATAAAATTCCAACTTTAAAAAGAACAAGTAAGCATCAAAATAAAGATGTCCACAAATCTAGAAACGCCATCTTTTAAAAGACCAAGTAACGATTTAAGAAAGCTTAGAAGCAAAATCTACAATGTTAGGTGACGTGGGGGGTGAAGGAGACCAAGCAAAGACTGTCATTGGTTTTAACATGGCAAAGCCCAGACCTATCTTGCTCCCTACATCATCTCAACTGTAGATACTGACCTCCACTATCATCTATCTATACTATTATTAATTTTAATAACAATCATTTTAAATCAAGCATTCAATATGCTGGCAGATAAAGAGATTTTTTTAATTCCTTAAGTCCGACGAGACTACTCTTCGGCTATTTTTTTGCTGATTTATTTCCGCATTAATTTTAATATTTTAAATATCGGTAAAAATTATAATTCACGATATCTTCCTGTTTCAAACATCCAAATCCTTTTAATCGAGTGTTACCTGTTCACAACAATCTGTTCCATGAACAAATAACTTAAAACAGAAAAAAATAAGAAATGCAGTGTTTGTGATAGAAACCGCAAACATTTGAAGAGATGACAAAGCAAGTTTCATGCTGTTTTATGTTGCATGCCTGCTTTCTACACACATGATAAGGCTAGCTGTGTTCACAGAAACACCATTTAACACACACATGTACACAAACATTTAACTTAAACAGGAATGCCGGCCGGTTTTTGTTGGCGTTGGTCAGTGTACTTGGTTTCATACATCCAACCATCCATATGAGCGAGTACAATGCAAGAAAAACATTAAAAGTTTAAATTCAAATAATCAACTGCGTTCATTGTTAACATGAAAACCAAAACTTGACCAACAAAGGGACGTCAAAAGATGGAGACGGAAAGGCAAAATGTTGAAATGTGGCATAGAATGTTGTACGAGAACTCGTATGGGGGAAACGAGAAAAACAATGAATTAATAAAGTGCTAAACTACGGTGGTGTTGCGGAAAATTAACAATATGGATTGAAAAGTTCCTGATTTACTGATCAGATATGGAAACGATATTCTTACCACAGCGGTTTTGTTTGGCGCTATTACGTGTATTAGAAAAACCTTAAATTATCAATTAAAGAAATGCCACTACAAACTCTTGCCTTATTAAAAAATTAATTATATAATTTAAAGTGTGTCTCTTATCGTTGATGGATCGAGAAACGATTATAGAATTCCTAACCGCTGGAAGATCAAAATCAATTGACAAATCTAATACCGAATTTAGAAAGTTGACTACTAAACCAAAAACAAAAAGATTTTTGATTCAGATCTAGAAACGATTGCGAAAATTCGACTTTCTAATTGGTCTTAAAATAAGGTTAGGTTAGGTTGAAGTCAGTATCTATCCGACATACTACGGCCCAATGATCACTTGTGATTCTATTTTCCACTAAATGGAACCCCCGCCGTAGAACAAACTCGAACTTCTAACGAAGTTCAAAATGCGCTCCAGCCAGGGTTAATAAAGTTGGTACAATTGTACTTTTTTTGGTACAATTCAAAACTAAAAAGTACGCTGGTACCCCCGTGACTCATTTGGTACTATTTCCAAATTTTTCAATCATACATATTTATAACTGATATAAAATGGAAAATCGAATTTGCTGTCCAATGAATATAAGCGGCGTTTAGTGTTTGGTGCAAATAGTCTTGCGAAAATGCAAAATGTTGTAGCTTTTTTATGAAATCTAAGGGAAACTCTATGTTTTGTTGTTGGATTTAATACAACAGCTATGATATTTTGCAAGACCATTTGCACCAAACACAGAACTCCGCTATTGTGAATAGATTTTTGCACTTGTTCATTGAACGATTGCTTCTGCCACATTCAATATATATTATCAGCGGCAGCATATAAGCGTGCATTTTCTGATGATATTGACAAGTTTATAAAAGATATAGGAAACCACTTCTGCAAAAGTTCTACATAGTAGAAGTCTCTTCTCTCCTCTCCTCTCAATTCAAGATTATTTTGGAACGAACTCAAAATATGCTGTTTTCCTAAACGTGTGTTCACAATGTATCAATACCGTGTTGATGCATTGTGTTCTTAACTTTTCATGAATATGGTTGGCATCTATATTATTTTAACTGCTTTATTTGCTTTTCTCTACGCAGTGACAACTACAAAGTTGCATTTTGGAACTAAATGCATTGTCAAAATTTTTATGGTTGCATTTAAGAACATGTTGCCATGTATTACTACAATGCAACAGGGTTTAGGAACACAGCCATATTTTCAAATATTCGTCAACAAGATGGTTGTCACGTCAATAAGTAATTAACGGAATTTTGGAACAGTGGGAGCCCACTCGATTATTATTTTACTCCGAATTATTTTGGAAGGAGATTTTACAAGCGCTAAATTAAATTTTATTATATTCGGACTTTCCTGCTTCTGCAGTATATATTGAAAATTGTAAACACAAAAAATTTGAAAGTGCCATCCGAAGATGTTCGTATGCACATATTTTTAGAACGCTTAAACATTTTTTTTCGTTTAAAATTCGAGATTGCATTTTGAGAATTATTCGTCAATTTTCCACAAAAAAATGCTAAAAATTGTATGAAAACGCTCTCTGGAGGCATTCAAAAATAAAAATGAATGGATCTCTCGCCCTAAAAACCGCACGACAAAGGTCTGGCTAGACCAAATACATTTTGTTTGCCTATATTCTTGAATATTTTGGAAAACTAACTATTTTGAAAAATCCGGGGCTCGAAATTAATTTTTGACCAATGGTTTCTTTGGCAAAGTTTCTTGGAATGACTTATATAACTAAAATCGCGGTGTGCTTCTGAGGCGATTTTTACCCACCCTATTATTATGTATAATTAATGTACAAATTAATTTTAAGTACATTTTGTTGTACCTATTAAATATTTGTTTTTAAAAATAAAATAATAAAATAATAATTTATAAAAATAGATTTAGTACTATTGGGGCCGAAAAAGTACGATTTTAAAAGTTCGTTGGTACGATATTGGTTTTCTCATTTATCATCCCTGGCTCCAGCTCAACGCCAGAGACATCGTGCAATTCGTTAAAGGTGGCGAATTCCATTTTGGCCAGTGCAGGATAGTGACAGAGAAGGTATTCCACATTCTCCTCCTCACTTTCGTCGTCACGGCAGCGGCAGTAATCATAGTGTCCGTCTCCCAGACGCTGTGGATGACTACCTATAATACAATGTCCCGTAGTAACAGATACCAAAAGGGATATGTTTCTCCTAGTCATCGATAGAAGAGACATTGTACGTCATCCATGCCGGGCCAAAATTGCCTAACAATCCTGCATCCAGTGTTCGCGACACATCAGTCACTAGCAATATCGCTATTCGCTCGAGTTAGCAAAAGAGCAGAGGCACCTCAATGACTTTTAGATCCAGTGGAACCCGTAAGTTAGTCCCAAGTCTAGCAAGCTCATCTGTCGTGATGTTTCTCCGTGTCCTGGGATTCATATGATCCGGATATCAAACTGCTCAGCCATCTTTTTTTGAAATAAGCAGAAGTCAAGGACTGTTCGAGTTCCCAGGGAGAATGCATCTAAGGCAATAACTACGGCAATACCGTCGTCGGCACGGCAGATAGTCTGAGTCAGACCACAGCTTCTCTGATCGCAAGCATCTCAATTAAAACGCTACAGTAATCCAGAAGCCTTTGCGATAAACTGATGTTTAGCTCCCTTTACTGAATTGAGTCGTCAACTTCAGGAAAAAATTCATAAGCCCATAATTAAATCGTCGGTAGTTAATTCAAATTCTTTCTCATTTCTTTCTTTTTCTTTTGTTCTTTTTTTCATTGTTTAGAAAATGTATGAACTTTTTGGTAAGTTTGAAGATGAAAGAAGAATGGAAAAGTATATTTTTTCGTGTACAAGCAGTTTTTGTGAGTTTTTTATTAAGAGGAAGAAGAAGAAAAAAAAAGACATACAAAATACATATGTATGTAAGTGCTGCAAAATAAATGTTTCATTCTATGGACACAAATGAAGAAAAAGAAGAATGTTTTTGCAGCAGATGTTTCAGAATATGAACGTGGACTAAATGAATAAGTGTCTATATGTGGGAGGATAAGAAAAAACGTTCTCAAAATACAACAGTTTCATTTCACGACGGCTTTGTTTGGTCTGTTTGAACGCCTAGAGTCATGGTTTTGAAACTAACTTTAATTACTTTTTAATCGTTTACAAATTTTTGACTGTTAAGTCTTTATTAAATTAAAGTTCATCACTTCTTTTATTGAACGGTTATAAGCATTCGACTGCAGAATTAACTATCAAAGTTTTACTTCGAAACTGTTGGCAGATCAAAGTCGGTCTCATTAATAAACGAAAGGTAGATTTTGAGATTCATACTGTTGCCGATTAAGAAACGATTATAAAAGTTTGACTTCCTAACAGTTGGCAGATTAAGAGACAAATACCTCTTTACTTGGCGCATCGATTAAATACGGTTATACCGGATCAGCCAACTTGGAAAATTCAACTATTAAACTGTTGACCAGGTTCGATCAATTTAAGTCAAAAGTTTTTTGATTTTAATTTCAAAAGATTTTGTTATTCGTGCTTAATTCCCAGTTTTTATTATTGATAAAAACACTTGAAATTTATTGTTGATGGGATAAGCTATTCCTATGCGCATTTCACTGGTTGCTTAGGCCAGATCATCAGGAAACTTCATCCATAAAGATTTTAGAAAAACTAAAGATATTAAACCAAATAAAACTGTTAAACGTATAAGACTTATAGCAACAGTTCTACTTGTAATAATATCAAAGTTTAAACAAAACACATCAACAATAAACAGTGGGTTTATCTCATCTTACATTCCAAACTACAATTAGTTGAAATTCTCTCAACATTAATTGTAGTTGTAAGTAGGTTAAGAAAAACAAAATAAAAACAACAACAACTTACAAAAGATGTTGTCAATTAAGTGTTTTTTAATTTTACTAAAGACAAAAATATAAAAAATTCAGTCTATTGTTATTCTAATATCTTAAAAAAAAATTAAATAACTAATTAAAGTTTTTGATTGTTTAAATAAATAAGTACTGTATTATGCATTTTGAAAAAATTTATTTTCAGATCCCACTTTGATTTCAGATCATTTCAAACATATTTAAAATTAATTTTATTTTTTGAAATCCCTAAACTTTTGGATTTTTTTAATTTGTTGGGCTATTCTTCATTCCACATTGTTAATTTTCAAAGATTTTTGTATATAATTCTGAAGAATCTGGACTTGTTACTACTGGCTGCGGTGGAAGGTGGATTGCAATATTATCGAATTGGCTTCTTATTTCCTCTGCAACTCGGTATAACCCATGTACCAAGCAAATAATGCTTTAAACACATTCGAGACAGCAAGCTACCGACTTCAATATGTCAAAAATAGAATACATGTGTGTAAAATTTACACTGTAAATGATTATTTTCACGACGACACAGCTACTTGGCTGCAGGTTGTTGTCTGTGCTTATTTTTTCGTTGTAGTCAAATTAAACTAATTTCTATTTTTGTGCCCCACAAAACAGAAAAAGTGTTGCTAATAAAAAAAAATATTTAAAGAATGAGTGCTTAAAATTTTTGTTTTTTTTTTTTTTTTTTTTTTTTTTTGTTTATTTGTTTAACAAAAAAGAATGGGCTTGAAACAAGAATATTAACTCGGCTCAGCACCAAATTGATATTTATATAATTTTTTAGTATTCTTGAAAGAAGTTCTTTAGGAACATGTTGTTCGCGCCAACGCTCCTAGTTAAGGAGTTATAGGTCGTAAAAGTTGCAAAATACTTTATCCATATCTATTTAAGTAAAAAATTAATCTATAAAATATGGAAATCATTGGAAAATGATTCAAAATGTGTTTTACATGGCGGTTAAAGCATACCGATTTACCAATTAAGAGGTAATATTAATATTCATACTCCGTGGCTGACATTTTTTTTACAAAATTTACTTTATCTTTAAATTATGTCGATATTTATTTATTTAACCCTTAGATATTTGCTTAATAAACTTTTTCTGTATTGCGGGCTTTCGGCCTTAGGGAACACTAAAATAATTAATTATGTACATATTACAATTGTTAAAAAATTAAACATAAATTACAACCACATATATATTTTTACTTAAATAAAATTTTTTAAAACTTAATAAATATAAAAATTTATATAATGGCGCTACTAAAAATATGGTATATAAAAGCTTGAAGTAATCTTTCCTAAACATATTCTGCCGTATTCATAAAAAATTAAAATATATTTTAAGTAAAAATTTTTATTTTTAAGTTAAATTGAACTTAATATAAGAAAATTTCATGAACAGAAATTAAGTTCATTTCTAACTTAAATCTAGTTCAAACTTTTTTTTGAGTGTAGATCTGATTGTATTTTAAGAAAAATTTGTATGAAAATTTTGCACATTTCAAACTTATTTTATTTTTTTAAAATACGGCAGATTATGTTTTAATTAATATATTAAAAAAAAATTAAGTTTTATAGAAAAATCTCTTAAAAAATGTTTATTTTTGAAATTTGCTCTTAACGGGCTAATAAATAGGAATTTTTAATACATCATGTGAAAGATATTTCGAAGTAATTTCTAATAATACCAACACTTCTTTGATCTAGTTTTTACCTCAAAAGTGATTGATATAGGGTACTTTCGTAAATGCAGTTGTTGGGTATCACTTGTACAGAAATAAAGTTTAACGTTCGAAAAACATCACTTTTAAGAAACTTGGCATCACTTTCAAGTGTCAAAAGTTTTTTATGCAGTGATGCCGCAGATCTGCAGCAAATTTTAGCAATTATTGCTGCAGTTAATTTTCTGAAGCAATAACTATTGACATAACCAGGGAAACCACAAATATGAAATTGCATGTTTTTCCTTGTGCGACCAATGAAGGCAAAAGCAATATATTTATCTGTTTTAGAACTTTTTATGAATTTTGGCATCGATTAGTTAGTGCATATTTCTGCATATTTTACCCGTTGCTGCATATTTTTGTAAAAAGTGCATTTTTGCAGCATTTTTTAAGTTTTTAGCGCATATTTTAACTTTTTGAAGCATATTTTGATAATTGCTTAATTTTTTTTATTTTTACACTAATTTAACCCAAGGCGAATTTATTTATGGCTGCAAGGACGAATTCACAATTTTTTTATATTAGGTTTAGGTCAAGGAGAATTCATGCAAACGGTGGTGTCGATACTGCAACATGTAACAACACTAAAAACATAACAATGTATTTTTTTTTGTTGCTTTTGTTGGTCGATATGTCAAAAATACAAGTAACTTTTGACATTCCTCTCTCTAATTAAGAATAAAAAGTAGCACAGCTGTGCTTTCAACGCCACCTGAAAAATTAATTCGCATTGGTTTACGTTTTGTTTGTCAGTGATGTTTATTTTTTGTTTATATTTTGCACTTGTGAATTCGCCTTTGCTCTTGCACCACGGATTTTTTTTCTTTTTGGTTTCATTGAAAAATTATTAAAATATTAAAAACTACTGGTCTCACACCTGTTGAGCAGTACGCAATATTAACGAAGACTGTTGAAAATATTAACAAGATGGAGGCTTGCAATGTAAAGCATAACCTTTAAACTAAACTTCAACAAATTATTTCAAAAAACGAAGGCTTTAATGTTGTAAAAAGTCAATGTAAAAATTTGACTAAAGAAGCTAATGCTTCTGCTTCAAAAGAAGTTTTTAAATATAATGTTCAAGAATCGTTATCTTTTAAATATGCTCCTATTACATCAGTCGACGTTGAACGCACATTTTCAATGTATAAAAGTCTATTCAGATGTAATAGACAACGTTTTTTATTTAAAAGTTTTAGTCAATATTTTGTTATTTATTGCAATAACAATTACCAATAAGACTTTGCCTTTTTTAATCATTAATTTTAATTCCATGATCTCAGAAATTGAAGTACAAAATTTGATTTTATTCAGTTATTTTGTTTTTAGTTACATTTATTTAATTTTTGATTTTTTTATTGTACGCAAATATTATTAAATTGTTGAAAAAAAACATAGTTTTTTGTTTTGAATAACTCAGTGTTGGTTTTTTTAGGGCATATTATTAAGAGTTTTTAGAGCATATTTTCAAGTTTTTATTGCATATTTAATGCGCATAAAACACTTTTATTAGAGCATATTTCTGGTTTCCCTGGACATAACAGTGCAGCCACACGATCAAGATTTTCTTGATAGTCTTTTACATATACTGATTGTCAAAATATGCAAAAGTTGACAGCTGTGACGTAGGCTGCACGCAAGTTGAAAGCAATTTACTTTTTCAAGATGTCGTCGCCGAGAAAACAACTCAAAATGTTTTGCTATTTTCCACTTTTAATTTTTCTGCACTGTAGGCTGTTCGAAGGGACTTTATTTTTTTCTTTACTTCTTCCACTGGCATTTTTGTTTCAGAAGCTATAGACTCGTAGGCTTTTATTTTCAAATCATTTCGCCTATATGATGAAAGATTCATGTTCCATAAAATTTCATGGCTTCTGTACAGCTCTATGAATCGCAGAACATTATTTTGCTTATTAATTTTATTAATATTAATTTTATTAATAAACATATTTCACTACTTTTTTAGGTTTTTAGTTAAAATTTTAAAATTTCCGCAACAATTTGTAAAAAAAAAGAACTTCAGCTTTTGCCGGCAAAATATTTGTGAAAAAAAAAACAAAAACAACTTTAAAAGATTTGTAATAAGCTGTTTTCTTGAACGAAAATTGATACACTCACTGGCAAGAGAATTTTAGAGGCAAGTTCGTATCAATTTTTAAAAGTATGAGTGTATTGGTAAAAAAGTGTGAGTGTATTAAAACTTGATAGCCAAAACTTGATCGTGTAACCCTCAAGTAAAAGAAATCGTTTTATTTTCTTTATGATGCTTTTTCTTGTCATTTATAAGAAAACTGTCACTTATTATTTTCAATAAAATTTGACATTTGACAATCACGTTGATAAGATTTTTATTATTATTTTATGTTTTCTTCAAATTCAAACTTTGCACAGCTGTTGTGCAGTAAAACAAATTATCAGCATCACAACTGCAACTGGTAATCACGCATCAGCAACAACATTTTGCAGCAGTGATGTATAGTTTTCATGCATTTACGTACGTACCTAAAGTGTTCTGAAACTTTACGACCTATACCACGTGCGTTGAAGGAATTTTTTTTTTTAATTTTTGTGTTTTAAAAGCAGTTTATATGGCATGTTCTAGAAATTGAAAAGAAGTGGATTTAAAATCGACCAAATTTCAAAAACGACTCTGTACTAAAAGTTCATACAAATATTCCATTTTATCAATTAAATTTTGCGAGTACCAATTAGCTTTACAAGAATAATGGCCATTTTCTCATTAGGCGATTATCTTTTTTCCCAACGAAAAACTGCACATTAAAGAAATTTGGTTTTCTCAATGTCTCATTTGCTTCGATTTTATCGCAAAGCTAACCGGCACTCATCTGCCAATTATTTATTTTCCTTTTATTTGCCGTACAGATAAATTCAATCAGCTGACTCCCAACTTTTACATGTATTTTGAGTGGCGTTGCCAGCTGAAAACTTTGTTTTTTGTCGGTATATTGAAAAACCCAAAATCGTTAACGGACAGTTTATCGGTCCAATAAATTTATGTTGACATTAAGTAACAGACAGTTTGTCGATACATTGAGAAAATGGCCATAAGTCTTAAAACCAGGAAAAACAACGGTAATTTTGTAAAAGATTGAACTTAAAATCTCGTTCGATTTCAATTTCACTTCATTTCGATTTTTTTTTGCCGATAAAATTATATTGTTTATTAGTTCCAAACACAACAAAATTAAAATATTTTAAATGTTTTATAATAAATTCATTAGTTTTTACGTTATAAAATGTATTTTTTAACTAAGTATTTATCTATTATATAAAAATAAGTCGGGTTTTCCTTCCTGACGCTATAACTCCAGAACGCACGAACCGATTTCCACGGTTTGCATTCGTTGGAAAGGTCTCGGGCTCCATGAGGTTTATAGCATATAAAATTGTTCCCCGCCCACTTTTACGCCCACTTTTTCTATTAAGCACATAACTTGAGGACGGCTTGACCAATTTGGACTATTTTTTCTTTAAAGTGATCGCCATGTTCCAACTTAGGTTTATACGGAAAGAAAATTTGTCCCCGCCCACTTTTACGCCCACTTTTTTCGATTTACCTAAAATCAGAAAACGGCTCCATCGATTTGCCTAATTTTTCTTTCAAATGTTCGTATCAATGCATTTTAAGTTTCCATCGAAAGAAAAATGTACCACGCCTACTTTAACGCCCACTTTTTCTATTAAGCACATAACTTGAGGATGGCTTGACCAATTTGGACTATTTTTTCTTTAAAGTGATCGCCATGTTCCAACTTAGGTTTATACGGAAAGAAAAATTGTCCCCGCCCACCTTTACGCCCACTTTTTTCGATTTACCTAAAATCAGAAAACGGCTCCATCGATTTGACTAATTTTTCTTTCAAATATTCGTATCAATGCATTTTTAGTTTCCATCGAAAGAAAAATTTACCACGCCTATTTTTACGCCCGCTTTTTCTATTAAGCACATAACTTGAGGATGGCTTGACCGATTTGGACGATTTCTTATTTAAAGTGATCGCCATGGTCCAACTTAGGTTTATACGGCAAGAACATTTTGTCCCGCCCACTTTTACGCCCACTTTGTACGATTTACCTAAAATCCGAAAACGGCTCCATAGATTTGACTAATTTTTCTTTCAAATGTTCGTATTATTCCATTTTAAGTTTTCATCGAAAGAAAAATTTACCACGCCTACTTTTGCGCCTACTACGAAACAATCAAAGCCGATTTGGAGGTACGATGATTTGTTGGCAGGTGATTTTTGGCAAACACTTCCAGTGATACCACGATCAACGCCCGCCGATGAATTAAATGCATGTTTGAAGTTGTCTGCTTTGTGGAAACACGTTAGGAAGCTCAAATTGACTCTGAAAATGCGGGTCGAGCTGCAAAACAATCAATCTCGAGACGTATTTTCCAAACTATTGCTGGACATAGGAAACGACAAAATCCCGGTGGATATTTCAATTTCTGCCGGTTCACCGAATCAAAGTCCGAACTCATCCGAAAGGTGTTTTCAAACATTACACAAAATTACAGATATCATGGTTTGTTGAGCGAACGTGCTATATTAGCTACGTTGATGTCGACGAACTGAATTTTAAGATTCAAAGTGAAATCGCTGGCAAATTGGAGACGTTAAAAAACCGGTAGATTCCATTACTTCTCAGAACGATGTCGTCAACTATCCAATCGAACTCCCTGGGATTACCCGGATTACCTCCTCATAAATTTAAACTAAAAGTTGGATCGGTAATCATAATGTTACGAAATAAAAACCAACCACGTCTTTGTAATGGCACCCGACTTACGGTAAAAAAACTGATGAATAACGTCATCGAAGCAACAATGCTTAAAGGAAAGTACAAGGGAGAAAATGTTTTGATACCTCGGATCCCAATGATTCCAACCGACATGGCATTCAATTTTAACGCTTGCAGTTAGTTTCCAGTAAGGCTCGCAATGCAATGACAATCAACAAATCAGACAACCAAACAAAAAATGTTGTATTTTACAAAGCATTGCAATTAAAAAATTATGATATCCTAGCAAAGCAACCGAATAAGTTTTACTTTTTTTACTGTTTACCTGAATATTGATCTTATCAACTAAAATGTAAATAGAATACTATAAGATTCACAGCATATATATACAAACATATGTATTTGTATTTTCAAATCAAATGTAAATCATATATATGTATATGAACAACATTTTAATTTAAAAATACTTTTTTCCTATTTTTAACGGATTTTAAAAATCGAACGCAAACATTTTTTCTAATTGGGACAGAACAACGTCTGTCGGGTCAGCTACAAAAAAAAATTTTTCTTCATGTTTTAATCACCAAACGAAATGTTACATAAAACGAAGCCATCTGGTGGCGAAACGGAGTTCGCCGGGTTTGCTAGTATATTTATAATTTTAAATTAAGTTTGTATAAAAGTCTGCAATTAGGCATGTTTTCCATTTAATAAAGTAAAAAAGTGATAGTGGCACCACTGAAATATAAATACATAGTAAACAAAAACAGCTGTTTATACTTTTTCAATTTTAGCTGCCGTCTTCAATATAATTCAGTAGCTGACTACACGACTATAATTGCACCCAGCAGCATTTGCAGTTCGTGTTCGTGCAGCCTGCTGTGGTGAATGTGTTTGATGCATAAGCTGTACACTCAAAATATTATGTAGTTAAATTCAAACGAAAATTCATTTTAAACAACTTAAAATTCATTTAAAAAACGGATCATTTACATTTCATTTAAAACAAATGATTGTTACATTAATTTTTAAATTTTTTATTTTTTGAACAGCATATTCCTTAAAATTGAATGATTTTTACTATTAAAAAATATATTTTGAACGACAAAAATCAAACTACATAACAAAATAAATACGATAAAACATTTGTGCTGTTTCCCGGTGACAATCAATTGGTTGTGCATAAAAATTTATATGAAAATCGCTCATTTTTTTGAGTGCTTTTCATATAAATTTTACTGCACAATCAATTGCTTGTCACCTGGAAACAAAACAATTATTTTTTTGTAGTTTGTTTTTTGAACAACAAACATAAATGTTAAAAAATAAAATTATTCCAAAAATAACTAGGTTAGGTTAGGTTAGGTTCCATGGGCAGCCATCAAAAGACAGCTCACTTGGGTCCTTCAGTGGTCCCTTTGTGATACCCGGCGCCAATGCCCATCCCCCAGATCAGTCATCCAGATGGCGTCACTGCAGGTTCCAACCACTTCGTCTTCCTAATGAAGAGAAGGAGCGATTTCAGTTCTGTCATGGACAGATCCCCCAAACAGGAAAACATCGGTTCCCCAAGGTATTTTTCCCTGATGCCCCGTAGTCCAGGGCAATGACAAAGGAAGTGAAGAACAGTCTCCTCTTCCTCCTCGTTCTGACAACTCCTACAGTAGTCATTAAATTCCAGACCCATCCTCGCAGCATGAGTCCCCACCGGCCAGTGTCCAGTTAAAACTGATATCACCGTCCTAATCTGGTTCCTATTGAAACCAAGTAGAGCTCTAGTTCTCCGTTCATCATATCCAGGCCAAAGGATCCTGGATATCAAACAGGTGGATTCACAGGTCCACCGCATCTGCGCAACTCTATACGACTCGCGCCTGATGAGTAATTTACAGTGAGCCATTGGAAGACCGACAAATTGATCGATGAATACGTCATCCATGCGACCACCTTGTCTGGCCAGCCCATCTGCCATTAGATTACCCGGGCACTCCGAGTGACCCGGTTTCCATATAAGCGTTACCCTTGAATGTTTCGCAATCTCATCCAAAGACATCCGACATTCTACAGTTAACCTAGATGTCGTGTAGACACGCGCTAGGGAAGCAAGGGCAGCCTTGCTGTCAGTAAATATACGTATATCTCCCGATATGCGATGATACCTCAGCCAGTTTGCCGCCCGCCTTATAGCCGAGATTTCCGCCTGCAGGACACTGCATCCGTCCGGCAGACGAAAGTAAACCTTCACATCCAGTTCCTCTATGAAGAAACCTCCGCCAACTCTCTCGCCCTTCCTCGAACCATCAGTATAAACCCCTAGGGTAGGTTCTCGGAAGGAATCCGACAGCACGTTGCCGTGCGCCACTTGTGTCACGAACCCCGCACCAAAGAACGGCACCGGGGTGCAGTAATCCACACCGTCAGGGACAATCGTACTTCCGATAATCCTGGCGTGTCCATAGTCACGGGTCGACCAGCCGTTCGTTGCGTGCAGCCGTGTCGCCGAGCAAAGAGCCAACTGTTTGGCCGTTATGTCCAAAAATAACTATATTTTTATTAAATTTTTATAGAACAGAAAACGAATTTAATAACCCACAATCAGTTACTATAATAATTTTATAAGTGTAACAGTTTTAATTAAACTATTTTAAACCCATTAGAACCCTTAACCATGTAAGATGCTGCATGTAAGATGCTGCATCGTTTAAAAAAAGAAGGATCTTTTGAAAATCTTGTATTTAAAGCAAAGCTCTAAAACAATTTATTTATTGATTTTAAAATTTTTTTTTTAAGATTTTTTTGTGTATTTAAAAATTTTTTTAAGAACTTTTTTTATTATATGAAAATTAAAAAAATCACTCAAAATATCAAAATATGGATTTAAAACCTAAATATGCAAAATATGCATTTTCACCAAAATATGCAACAATATACAAAAACAAATCGAAGCCATTTTTATGCAAATTTAATGAATCGGAAAGATAACACGGTGCTACAGTGAAAATATACTTGGAAAATGACCTAGTGTAAGTTGAAGGCCTTGTTGAGTAGATCTCAAATCAGCTTTAAAATGTTCGGAAACACCCTCAAATTTCGGAGTTATTCCGAAAAAAACATTTTCGGGTAGGTTCGAGTACTTATCAACACGTAACTCAGTTGATTTTTATCCGATTTTTATTTCTTTAATGGTTTCAGAAAGAAGAGACGTGTGCCTTTCTAAATGTATACACTTTTTGGTATGTGTATACAATTTTTGTAGTGATATTCTTAATTATATCTGATTTTAATTTGATTTTTTCTCGATTTTTCAAATTTGGTGCCATTTTTTTAAATTAGTTTGTTTAGAAACATACCAATATGTATACACACTATCAAAGCTAATTTAGTTTTGAGTTAAACCAGTTTTCATTTAATAAAATCGAACAGAAAACAAAAAAGTTATTAAGGTTTTTCAAAAGTTTCAACAAGTCAACCTCCATACAAAACAAAAATTATGCCAGTCTCCCCGTAGAATGCAAGATATGTCAATAAAGTTTCTAAAACAGGAAATATTTGTATTTTTTTCTGCTACGCCCACAAATACAGCCCTTTTAGTTTTTTATATATAGCGCTGCCATTTAAAGTCTTATCTCATCAAAATATATGTAATATGTACGTGAAAAAGAAAGAGGGGCTTAATACTAAGTTTAAGAAGGACTTTTTTGACACGTGAAAAATTTGGGGTGAGGATCCGTCGGATTAAAAATGAAGCCACTGTCAAACCATGAACACCGATATGCGATTTGATGAGATAAGACTTTAAATGGCAGCGCTATATATAAAAAACCAAAAGGGCTGTATTTGTGGGCGTAGCAGAAAAAAATACAAATATTTCCTGTTTTAGAAACTTTATTGACATATCTTTCATTCTACGGGGAGATTGGCATAATTTTTGTTTTTTATGGAGGTTGACCCGCTCTATTGAACAATATTTGAAAAAGCTAACTTTTGAAAAACCTTAATAACTTTTTTATTTTTTGTTCGATTTTATTAATTGAAAGCTGGTTTAACTCAAAACTAAATTAGATTTAATAGTGTGGATACATATTGGTATGTTTCTAAACAAACTAATTTAAAAAAATGGCACTAAATTTGAAAAATCGAGAAAAAATCAAAATAAAATCAGATATAATAAAGAATATCACTACAAAAATTGTATACACATACCAAAAAGTGTATACATTTAGAAAGGCACATGTCTCTTCTTTCTGAAACCGTTTAAAAAATTAAAATCGGATAATAATCAACTGAGTTACGTGTTCATACGTACTCGAACATACCCAAAAATGGTTTTTTCGGAATAACTCCGAAATTTGAGGGTGTTTTCGAACTTTTTAAAATTGACTTATGATCTACTCAGTAAGGTCTATAACCTACACTAGGTCGCTTTTCAAGTATAAAAAAAGTGCTCATTTGTAGCACCGTGTAATTGGTCGACATCGTTCTAAAGCTAAGATCCCACTATCGGCGCAATGTACCAATTTTAGGCGTATTTCATGTGCCGATAGTGTGAACGGCCAAAATGTTTTAATATGCGACAATCTGTGCCGAAATTGTGCTGACTGTGGGCAATCAAAATTAACCTAGATGCGCCGATAATGTGAACACTATTTTGCACAATGTGGAGCAATCAAATTGTTTAATATGTACCGATTTTTATCGGCCACTTGTGTGCCGATCACAGTCGCCAAACAGCGCCGATACTAGGGATGGCAAAACGAAATTTTTAAATTGCACAAACTGGCTACTTAAATTTTACTTTTTTGAGCTTAATTGTACCAAAATTACATTTGTTTTATCTATTATTTATGTATTGAAACGTTAAAAAGTACATTTGTACTACTAAATGAAAAAAAAAAAAAACAATTTGCCTTAAACAAAACATTGCAGTTCAAAAAAAAAGAACAAGTGCAGTAAGTTTGAATGAAATTGAATATATTTTTTATTATATGTACATACATATATTAATATATTATTTAAAATTGTTAGGAAACATAATTTAATATTCGGACGGAGAATTTTGCGAATTTCTAAAGTAAAATTATGTCTGCCAACAAGTAAATAAACAAAAACATTGCGATTATTGTCGCAATTGAGTTTTGGCCGATATGAACCGAAAAAAATTGTCACAATGTGCGACGATAATGGGACCACCCAAGAATAAATTGTGCAATGTTTTTAAATGTGCGCCGATATAGCACGATAAAAATCGTCACAGATTGTGCTATTTGAGCCGATAGTGGGATCTTAGCTTTAGACTATCGACAAAAAACATGCATTTGCATGGAAATCGCATCCCTAGTGATAAATAATGCGAGAGTGAAATTTTTCGTCTTGATTATTTTTAGTATTTCGACTTCAAAGTTTTAATCGAACTTCGTTGCATTATGCTTTTTTTTCTTTTTATCGTTCTCACTCCATTACAATATAATCTGTTTAATAAGAATACAACTATATAAGCCGAAATCTCGAAAAATAATCAGGAATTAAAACAATTTTCCAAGTATACTGCCCAATATTTTATGAAAGTTAGAGAAGTCTTAATTTAATAGAATTCTTCAGTACGCAAACAAAAAGAATAATATTTCATTATCTTTCTACTATTAACATTAAAGAAATTAACGAACTTATTACTGTATTATTTTGAGATTAAATTTCGCTGCAACATTTTTTATTACAATACCGGGTTATTTTGGTTGATTTCCTAAGTAGAACAACATTTCTCACTTATCATGTAGGCAAGTGTAACAATCGCAAACATGTGTGCAGCCGCTTAAACACGTTATCAATATTGAAGGTAGCTTCGGCTAAAGTTCTGGGCTTTTGTTGTTTAAGTGCGTTCCAAAACCAGAGTACAAAAAACCCTAAGCAAGCAAAAACAAACCATACTAAATAAAACAAGTTTTATTAATCTTAACCGAAGACGATAAACAAACATAGAAATACTAAAACTTAAACTAACAATATAATTGATAATATAGACATTATGGTATCCACTATTGTCCCCTCTATTGTTTTGTCCGATGGAGAAATTTCTGCGTGATCTTAAATGAACTTTTAATGAAAGTTTGTTAGCAAGTCAATAAGTAATGTAACTTCAAAAAAGTTTGAATGGAAAGACATTTTGGATTGAAAGAGGTGAAAGGGTTCCTTTTGAAAACTATATTTTCAAATTTAAACGATTAACATAGATCTTGACAGTAAATCTAGACAGATGGGGAAAATATATACATTAGCAAATGCCTTATGACCTCATCTCATGGTGGATCTTAACCACTGGGTGACAAACACTGCTTAAGCCTAGATTACACTATCTCACAAGTCTTACGTATTCCATAATACTTTGTGAGATAGAAATCTAATGAGTTTTGTTGCGACTGTCAAAAAATCTAATGTAACATGACAGTTTGTGTTCACACCATCACACAAAGTATAAACACTCACACATGAAATAAAATGCAACCCTGATCCAATGAAAAGTATTATTGTTTAGAAATTTTTCAAAAAACGATGAAGTCGTATGGGATGTCAAACTTTTTTCATAATACTTGTAATTTTCGTGACACATTGCATTCACACTATCACACTTTGTCATATTACTTCAGTTTTTGACATTTATTAATACAAAGTATAATAGTGTAATCTATCCTTTAAGGCCATTTTAGACTATAATACTTTGTGTTAAGACATGTCAAAAACTTGTCATATTACTTCAGTTTTTGACATTTATTAATACAAAGTATAATAGTGTAATCTATCCTTTAAGGCCATTTTAGACTATAATACTTTGTGTTAAGACATGTCAAAAACTTACAAATAATTCATAATGTATAATAGTGTAAAAACATTTTGTAATGAAATGTCAAAAAATACGTAAAGAAATTTGGCAGTCGTATGGTTCTCTCTATTTTTTGAAATTTTTCTAAACGATTAGATTTTTCATTTTATCAGAATTGTGTTTTTACAAAAGCACAAGAAGAAAATCAGGGATGGAAAATTAAAATGTTGTGCACAAATATTCACTATTATTTTTTCTAATAAAAAATTGCAAAACGATAAAAAAAATATAAAATTTCAAGTGAATTCTTTTAAAATTTAAATAAATCACAAATATTTGTTGTAAAAAATCGTTAAATACGGTACACAGACGAAAAATAAATAAAAAAATATGATTGTATCAACTTTTCCACCCTAGAAGAAAATAAAAAAACAGCTGTTGAATAATTTGCCGGCCACATCAAAATAAAAATTATTAAATATTAAAGAAATATTAAAAATAAAGCAAAAATATATCTGAGGACCAAGGTGCAAGTTTAAATGTGCAAGTTAGTGAATAATACGCCAGCTAACAATGTTCCAATGCTTAATAAAATGTTTTTTCGTCTTTATTTTGTAATCTAAAGTGGATCTCATAAATCACAAAGATTTTACTTTTTATTTGAAGTGTGATAGTGTAGAAGCAAAATGTAATGAAAAAAAATTTCTCTTTGATTTTTTGACAATCAGACCAAAAATCATTTCATTTTGTAAGACCAAAAGTCTTAAGACTTGTGTGATAGTGTAAAACAGCCTTTACCAACAATGCGTTGTGAGAGCATACAAATCTGGCAAAATTATACACTCGTTCATTGTTTAGGAACTGGAGATATCTTACATTCCAGGTTTTTGGAAATATGCTGCGAAATCTATTGACTAGCAACAGCGCCTAGGAGTGATCCTCCCTCAGGCCTAACTGTTCCACATGTGGTGACAAATCAGCCCTCCCTTCCCACGAAGTGTGGTGGGATCACAGTGATCCCCCCAATTATCTTTTGAGCGGAAGAGCAAATCACCAGTAAAGACAATCTTCCTGAAAGACAGAAAGGACTTCTTACAAGAAACGTACTAACAGAGGACTCAGCCAATAGTCAGTCCGGTGAAAACTCAGCAGAGGCTATCGACTCCCGTGGGAATCTTACAGATCTCTTTAAATCTGTCGATTTTGAATTTTTGCCGAATCCCAGGTATTGACTGCACCTGATTTCCCTGAATGATGCAAAGCCAAAGTTGAAATATCCTTATGATGACCCCTGCAAACTCCCTTGGGGAAGTGAGTCTAGACAACAAAGCGCTTAAATATTCTGCTCTAAAGACACACATTTTTCCTTTTAGTTTTTCAACCACGCCAAAACGTTATGTACACAAGATGTCGTATCTTCATTTCCCTTTTTTTTAATTTAACATTTCTTTTTCAATATTAAAAAACTAATAACAGCCGCAAATGATAAGAACATAAAGTAAATAAGTTTGCAGAGCCAGGTGACGTTTTTCCCAAGAACATTATTTATTAAAGCATTTTCACTCTGACATTATTACAACGAAAGATAAGTCAACAAATTTGAATTGGAAATGGAAATGGAAACATTTTAGACAACGCTTCATATATGGTGATTTTTCAGTTAAAAACAAAATACGCTTAGGCCCGTTTTCACAACTTACATATAGCTAAAAGTAGACTTTAACCGGCCTTATAAAAAGTGTTCCATTATTAAAACTTTACTTTAACCTTAAGTGAGCGATAAAGAAAATTAAGGTTCATCCTACCCAGTAGGTTAAAGTAAAGTTGTAATAATGGAACACTTTTTATACGGCCGATAAAATCCTACCTTTAGCTATCGGTAAGTTGTGAAAATGGGCCTTAGAAGAGAGAACATAAAGATTAATAGGATTTATTTGTTAACGATTGGTGATGAACAATAAATTTATAGCCGCAGTACCTTGACAAAAGTGGCACGGGTTTTATAGTTGTCAAAAATTGTCATGCCCATACAATTTGTATGAAACATCACTAAATTCGATTTTGACAGCGCGCTTAATAGTTACGTTGGCCGTAAATATTTATAAATAAAGGCAACTTATGTAGCTATTTTTTGTCTTGGTCAATCTAGCGGTTTTATCTCCATTTTTTATTGCTATTGTGAAAGTTATCACTACTGTTCGTGATACAACGTTAACACTTTTGTTTAGATATGGCTATCAGCGTAAAGCCTAAGCGAAAGAAAACGTTCCGCCTTCCGCTCTTGTTAAGGTAGGCTGCTACAATCCAAAACGAGCAAATTTGCAATAAAGCAAAATATTCTTTCCATTTAGGTATATTTTGTATTGGGTTGGGTCAAAAACTTATTTCATTTTTTAATTTAAAATGATTTCAAATCTTGTCAAAATTCCAATAGTTTATGATTGCAATCATTTTTAAAATCGTTAAATCCAATTAATTTAATTGCAATCAATTCGATTGCGTTAAAAATTTTTCTGAAATTACAACATGCACTTCGAATAAAGCGGTTGCAAACGAAAATTGACATTGTTGCCAATTCAAAATTATCAGGGTGATATTTTTCTAGCGGAAGGAGTTTCATCTGATAGCAATTACTGGATTTTATAGCAATTAAGTATTGCAATCAAATCAATTGCAATAAAATTAAATTGCAATCAATCAAGTTATGAATTGATTTCAAAAAATTGATTTAATCATTTTTATCGTATTGATTTCATAATTTCAATTTGAAACCATAAAATCAGTTTACCGATTTTGAAAAAATCAAAAAATTAGCAATCATTAACTTGAACTCATCATTAACATTTACAGTTACGAAAACTGAGAATCTATAAACAATTAATTTGCATTTCTTTTTTTATTTGTGTACTAGTATCCAAGGCCAAATCGAAGCATCGAGCCTGTGGCTGTTATCCTAAACGTGTGTTCACAATGTATCAATACCGCGTTGATGCATTGTGTACTTAAATTTTTACCTACTTTGTATTGTATAAGAATATGGTTTGCATCTACATTATTTTAACTGCTTTTCTCTGCGCAGTGACAACTACAAAGTTGCGTTTCGGAACTAAATGCATTGTCAAAATTCTTATGGTTGCATTTAAGAACATGTTACCATGTATTACTACAATGCAACAGGCGTTTAGGAAAACAGCCACAGGTTCAACAAACATAACTGCACTAAATCAAATTGTTCCCATGAAATTGGATCTTCGCTCTGGAACGATCCGAGTACCACTGTTTTAACCGAAAGTTTTTTCCTTGTACTGGAGTCGGTGTGGAAATACCCACAAAAACTCGCGTCTACGACCCCAAAATTTTTCGGCATAAAAAATTTAACAAAAGGAAAAACTTCGAGAGACGACTGGTTACAACGATACAAAAACAAAATTATTATTGTGTTAAGGTAATGCTCTTTTTTATATATTTATTTGATGCCTTTTTATGAACTAACAATAACACTGGTCTACAAATTTGGAAAAAAAAAATTACTGCAGAAACGAAGCATGTTCTTTAACTAAAATGGGTGCGCTGAATTTGAATCAGGCATCTAAATTGGGCTTTCACGTCTTGTTTATTTTTCATCGCATGCTGGCAATACTGTAAAACAGTCATTACTGACACTAAAATTTCACAATTATTTATTTGACAGAAGCACAAATTAATTCTAAATCTTCATAATAGTAGCGTTTAAGCATGTCAGGGGGATCGTGTGTTACCGATTCAAGCTATTTTTGCTTTGTGTGTGGTGAATATTTGGTTGGAAAAAAAGGATATGCAATATCAGAATCATTAAAATATTCATACATATTTACATTATTTTGATTTTGCAGTCAGAAACTTGGACAAACCGTGGACAACGGCAATGTTTTACATATTCTTCAATCGTATTTAGATTTTTTTCCAAAAAAAAACTAGGTGCAGTGAGTGCGAACAAGGGGAGCGTGCTCACCAAGATTTAATGAAAAATAAAAGAATTCATCAAGGATTTTAAGACAAAAGCATGCTGGGAGACTTTTGCTGGACTCTAATATGTGAAACCGAACCAACAAAATATAATCGACGTTCAAATAACGCCATTCACTTTTGAAAATTCATTGATTTTTAAATAAACTAGTGATTTTTTATGTACGAAACGAATAAAAACATTTTTTTTGTGTCTCGAAAAGTTGACGTTATAGAGAAAATCCAATTACAGATTCGAATTCAGCCCACCAAATTACCCTAGGAAAGATATTTGGTTGCTCTAGTCCAAAACCTTGTTGGTTAGTATAATAAATCAACTCTTAAAACTAACACTTAAACATTTAGTCAAGCCAGTGCCAGACAAAAATTTACTGGTAATACATATCTTTGACATTTTGAAAAAACATCTTAAGTCGAGAAAAGATAGCTAAAAAAAGTTTAAAAAAAACTCAGTGAAAAAATAATTTTTATTAAAATATAAAATAAACCAAAATTAAAGAAAACTTTCGTTAATGCCTAGTACAAAATTTTAAAACGTAAACAAAAATGGTTTTTGAATGAAAATGCGTATGATTAACAACATTTTTTCAACTATTAAAATTTGACTTAAGATGTTTTGTCAAAATGCCACAGATTAAATTAAGTTTTAAATGTAATTTTAAGAAAAACGAACGCCGTTATTTGCCTCCAAGAAAAAAGCTGTGAGCCACTGTACAACAACTGGACAAATAGCAATAACTTATTTACGCAACCAACAGATACATAAAATGGGCCAATTTCCTGGTACAAATATTTCCTTGTTATCAGAATCACCAAAAGATAAACTTTAGTCCAAAAGAACTAAAACCGAGGACATTATCGATGGCGATCAATTGATCATCGGTCTTTTATATTAAATAGCACACCGATAACACACACACACACTAGACTTATGCACACATGCAGGCAAACATTTTATTCACACACACAACTGAACTAAACACATTTACAATAAATTTATCCTAAAAGCGTGTTTTCAAGATGATGAAGATGATTTTGTTGCCAAACGACATTGCGGTAAAAATGTTCGTTACATGTGTGCCTGTGTGTGTTTAAGTTAAAGTTATTTTAGAGGGAACAATTTCGAATAAATCCTTAGGCCATTTTGGATAACAATTTTTTGAATAAAATTAAGAAAAACTTCAACAGAAAAACACTTACACTTTGAAAAGAATAAACTGGGCTTAAAATGCTGCTTTTTTATTTTATTTGGTTGGTTGACGTTCTTGTTGTTGTCGCTTTAAAAACAAAAAACCTTTCAAATGATAAGCTGGTAGGTATAGAATTGCAAAATGAAATTAAAACTTTTTGGGTTTTTATAAATCTTCTTTTTTAGATTTTGTTTTTAATAAAAAAAAAACTTTGATAGGCACTAAAACTGGTTATTTGATTTTGTTGTTGCTGTTGACTGTTATAATTTGTATCTTTTTTCCTTTAATTTTTCTTATTTTGCTTTTATTTTATTTCCTTCTTATTCTTCTTCCTTTAGTTTATGGTAAGTAACACTTTCAATTATCGCTCTAAAAAACAATAATTTAAACTTTGTTTAGGAAGGTATGTAGGTATAATTTTTTTTTTTTTCACAAAATAATTAAGCAAAATTAAAAACAAACACACACAAACAAAAATAAAGTAAAATTAATAAAATAATTTGCGTATGTAAATAGGTATAAGCAAAGAACCACTCACGGTCAATTAAATCAAACGTACCTATTAAGAAAACGAAAGAACAAAAAATCAAAAAAAATCGCGTTTTAATTTTAAGTTATTATGCGTATTTTGTTAATTATTTGTTTTTTAAATAGGTACAAAAGTTTAACCAAGTTTAAAAAAAACGAACGAAAAACACACACAGAGCACAGGGTACTAAATTAAGCGTTTTAGTTTGCCGGTCGGTCGTATTGCTTCCGTATGACTGAAGTCGACTTTGCAAAGAATGAAATGAAATCGTAAAAAATCAAACACAAACACGCACTCATACAACAAAAAAATAATAAAAAGAAAAGAAAAAAAAACAAGCATCGTAGTCAGCGTTGCCATATATTTTTTTACCTGCAAATTAAGAAAAAAAAATGATATTCACTTAAAAGCTTTAAAACATAACACAACAAACTGAACAGATAAATAGCAAGATTATTTTAAAAAAATGTTAAATAAAACATGCACACAACAACTAACTAACAAAAAATTAAAAAGCGAATTTTTCATTTAATCTGATGTATTACATCAATACAAATGTCCACAACATTTCACCAAACATTAGCGAGTTTATTGCAAAAAAACAAAAGGCCCTATTTACAATGCTTATATGGTAAACGCTTAAAGGCCTAATTAACAGTTTCCACAATATGCGATATTGTCAATAATCAAAAAATGAATTATAAACAGTTTAAGGCGATTTATTAATTTATCATTTTAAATAGTGTTGGCATCACCATCATATGTTTGTATGTATGCACGAGGTGGCGCAAATGTCATCAACCTATAGAAAGCAGAGATGTACAGACCAGATTCGCTTTTGCTGTCATTCATATTTTCAATGCTTTTGTTTTGTTGTGAAAAATAATAACATTAAAAATAAATGTAATTTCCTAAATCTACAATTTTCTTTTTTAATTCTACGTTTTCATAAAATGAATAAAAATCTAAACCATGGCTATCGGCCATGTTATATAAATATTAATCTAGCGAAATTAAAATCGATGGAGATTATAAGTTAAAATTCTTTAAACATCAACGTAGCTTTAACTGATTTCAAAAGTAGTTGTGGTAAAGTTATGTATGTATGTGGTCCTCAAAGTATGAGGTATATAAAAGGAATGAATAAATAGAATTTGCAAACAAGAACATGCATTTATAAACAAAACACAAGTTGTGGTGAATCATGCATTCCCATCATTCGCTTGTTTGATGTAGAGTGATATCTCAGTCTTCACTTTTCATTGAAAATCATTATTAGCGATCAGGAATATTCCCATTTCTGTGGATACGTGAATAAACAGACTTAAGGCCCAACCACAATGTGATTAAGTTGGCTTCAGCGAATGAGCGAATACATGTAAATTATATGAAGCAAACCATTTTGAACTTAAGGAAACTTTTTGCTAAGTTAAATGAAACTGTCATTTGCTTAAGCAAGGTGCGATTTTAATCGCACATTCCGTACGGAATCAAAGGTTTTTTTATTTTGTTTTGTTTTCTTTAATACATTTGAGAGACATTTTGTTAATTTTTGACAGTAGGTTAAGCAAGACTATGCATATTATGGTTGAGCCTTTATACTTTCTGGGATAACGAAAATACGCGTAAAAGACACGAATCAAATTGATTTGAGTGTGATTTAACAGTGAGAAGAAGCTTCAGAGACAACATATCGAGGGCTTATATTCAATACCCGCCATACACCAATTATTGGAAAATGACTTTTTGATGGCAAATTGTTCACTGATGCCAGCTTTATCTCTGCAAAATTTCAGAAAAAAAAATTAATATAAGTTCTTTTTTTTAAAATATTTGTGAAACCGCTATCAACCGGACGATTTTTTTTTAATGCAATACCCGCCATACGCCACACATTGGTTGAAGTTCATAGAACGAGCGGCAAAAAATAGAAGAAGTTGTTGAAGGATAATGAAACTTGGCACATAGGCATTTGTTTGAATCAAGAAAAAATGGAAAAATCAAAATGAATCGCCCACCTCCCATAAAAAGTGAACATTAAATTTTAACCTACGGCATTGTTTTTTGGCACATAGCATTTTTAAGCACTCGTAATCATTTGTGTGATATTTAAAAAATATCCGCCCACCACCCATACAAAGTGAAAATTAAATTTTGACCTATGGCATTGTTTTTTGGCACATAGCATTTTGAAACACTCATAATCATTTGTGCGAAATTTGATTTCTGCCTTGATTTCTAATACATCAACTCAATTTTCACAATAAATAAATATTATAATTGTAAAATGGGCTCCTGAAAATATATACCTGATCACGCCCACCTCCCATAGAAAAAACATGAATACGTAATTCAAGCATAGTCTTTTAATAATTTTTTAACATCATTATCGGGTTGCAGAACAGTTAAATTATATGCATTTGCATACTACTCAGTTACCAATCCAGCCTAGTAAATGGAAACATCTTCAAGATTTGAAGCCGGTTATACCACTAGAATATCATTACTTTTATGATAATTTAGTTCAGATGGAGTCAAAGTAATAAGGAGCAATGGACAATGTCCAATTTGAATTTATTTTTTTGTTATTGAATTCATTAATGTTAGAAAAACGTTAAACAAATGCTTAATTTAATAAAATTACATATTAGAGCAAAAAAACATATTTTTATTACTGTGCAATTACCGCTATACGCCATAAAAATATTTGAAGATTTCAGTTGCAATACCCGACATCAACCATATCGCTACGAATAGAGTTAAAAGTTCTAATTTTTTTTATAAGGGTGACTTAGTAGTTATATTTAAAAAATATTATAGGAGAAAGATTAATTCACTCCTTAAGAATTTTCGAAAGAAACAGTTTTTTCTCTCTCCTGAAAAATTGTATTTTGGCGGATGGAGGGTATTGAATATAAGCCGTCGATATATATTTATTGAAGAATAATTCAAACACTTGCCCCTGTAACACATGTTTCACTTATTTTGTATTCCCCTTAACAGAAGCATCAGCAGAATGGCCCAGTATGGTTTTCGTCATCATTCTACTTTAAAAACTTAATGTACTATTTAACTACAAAATTTTAACTAAAAGAATACGGGAATTGTCTTCTTTTTATAACATATTTTAAACATGAAAATAAAAAAATTTACATACTTAAGTATGTATGCATGTTAATTTAACAAGATACACTTTTGATTTTAATATAAAACAGGTTAATATGGATTCAATATTGAACAATGTTATTTTAACAGTGAATAATATTAAATAAACGTGATTTAAGGTTATTTTAATATTGTTCATTTAAAATGAATATGAAATAATGATAAATTTAAATAATTCTCAATCAACATTTCGCCATGTTAATTTTACATTGGTATTTTTTTTCTGTGTGCAACTCTATGTTTTGGAAACGAATTTATTCAATCTTAAGCCTGGAACTCTGTTCAGTAATTAGTGCGAAATGTTCTCAAATTCAATATAAATAGAACTTCTGGGAATTACATACGAAAAAATGTTGATGGAGTTTTACTCTGTTATAGGTGCAAGTACTTTTACAGTAAAATGTAGTAAATTAGTAAAAGTAGACTGAAAAACTACTCTCAACAAAAAGTTGTTGACCAAGAAAGTACGCGAACGGAAAATTTGTAAAAATTCTTAATTTTTACTGCAAGAATTTCTGCAGTAAACTTTGTAAATACTCAGTCTACAACTGTCTTAACGCTTTCAAATTGTGTATTTTGTGTACGCGAACTTAATTAAGTTCACTTAAGTTCAGTAAAAAAAAGTAAAAACTTTTGTGTTCTCGAACGCACCATTTATTACGAGAAACATACGAAATGTTTCTAGCAACATTTTTTTCTGTGCGAACAAGTGCAGCTCACATGATTTTGAACGGAATTTTAGGCAAGATATCATGTTTTTGTCGCTGCGATTCTTACTATATTGGCGAGAGGGGAGAGAGCAATTTAAGGGGTACACAAGCGAGTGTACTGTTCGATTCGTTTTGTTCGTTCATTCGTTTTCTTATTTGACGAAAATAACGAAAAAAAAAGTTGCTGCAATAAAATTTTCACAATGTAAACACAAAAGCAATTTTAAAGAAGAACCGACAAAACTTGCAGCAAGAAAAATCGTATAATGTAAATAGGCACTTAAGGCTCAACCATAATATGCATAGTAGGGTTATAACTTTTTTTTGAGTCCAAAATACCACTCCAGCACCATGTGGGAAATTTTGTTCTGATAATAAAAACTGTTTTTAAGCTGAAAAAGCGGTAAAAAAAGTTTCCGCACCGTAAGCAATTCCTAAAACTCCATATTTTGTGTGAATTTTATTTTTGGAAATTGAAAACCCATTTGATTTTGCATGAGACTTCTGAAAAATGGTTTAGTGTTGAAGATTATCAGGGGTGTCATGGAAATCGAAAACGTAAAACGAAAGAATTTTAAGAGTCGTTTTTCAATAAGATTTATGTAATAAAAAAATTTTATGACAATTATTACACAAATAATGCTCTATTAAATAGAATTGTTTAACAAAAATTGTAAAAATCTATATATGTATGTATAAATCGGCTAAGGCAAAACAGTTAAGAACACTTTCCTCCTCTGTATGTCCACCGATTTGAACAAAATATACACCATTTGAAAGACATTTACTTACAGAAGTGCACAATATATATTTTATTAAAATCCGTTCGATAATTTCAGAGTTATAAGCGTTCAAATTTGCTACTAACACATATACAAAAAATTTGTTTTTTTTTCAATTATCAAATAATAAAAAATAGGGTTGTCGATTATTCGACATTTTTTAAAAACCGGTTTCCGAATATTTCGACTATATAATTCCTGAGTGAATGAAAACCTATAAGATGAAAAATGTTGGTACTTTTTGTTTTTCCTTTGGTACGTTTTAAATTTTTGTTAATATTCGACCTATAGAGATAAAATTAAAAATGCATGGTCCTGAGGGAAAATAAACATGGAAATGGGGCTTTATGGTACTTTTTCGTTTAACATCTGGTTTTTTTTATTGATTTTCGTTAATATTAGACAAAGAAAAATAAAATTAAACATGCAATGTCCTGAGTGGCAATCTATTAAGGAGATTTTTTGATACATTTTTGTTTTATCAATTCTGATTATATTGAACTTATAAAGTTAAATAAACTCACGTGGAAGTTAAAATATGAACCGGAGGTTGGTCCCACGCCAAATTGATCTACTAAGAGGTTTTTTTCCGTTTTTTGCTCGAAATATGTAAATTCATATATGTGACAGAGCATAGAGAAAGGGACCAGAAAGGTAAAGGGAACAGTAAAAACCAACTACACAAAACAAGAGGTATAGACGACCTACGCGCGTTTTCAAGGTTGACCAACAAGGTTGAGATGTGTCGCTTTCAAATGAGACCAATACCAACACGCTCAGCGATGGTATACCAAAGATACACGTATAAAATGGTTCTCCTGAACAAAGTCCTTAGGTCCCTTTCTATTTTGCGCGTCACATATGCATAAATGTACTATGTTTTCTTTATATAAACATGAAAATTGATTTTGACCATTAGGCGAACACTAGTTAGATTAAAAGTATAAAAAAAGAACTGCTAAATTCTTTCGTTTTACGTTTTCGATTTCCATGACACCCCTGTATATAAGAATTTAAACAAAAACGAACTTATTTAAGACAAGAGTAACTGATTTAATGATGAAAATAAATAAATAAAAACAAAACTTGAACGCTTTTGGTGCGGAAACTTTTTTCACGAAAGAGGAAAGGTGACACCATATTTTTTTATATTTTTTTATGCCCCACACGGCTATGGGTTGGTATTTTTGATATTTGCAAATATAGGGATATAATGCATAGCCTTGCTTAACCCGCCGCATCCGGTCAAAGTTTCTGTATGGTATAGTGTTTACGCTGGACGCACCATATGGCCTACAAAAACGCCGTGACACAAACGTACATTAATTGTGAAACACAAGTGGTGCAGTGATATGCTCAACGGCTAGCTCCTACCTCAGCCGAACGAACTAAGAATGGAGGACATCTCCTTCTAACAGAATGGACTAAGGGCGCATAATTTACGACATACAACCGAAATTCTGAGGGCTGCATTTCCGGGTCGCCTTATCTCGGTGATTTGCACTTTCCGGTAAGATCACCTGATATTAACGTGATAGACTTTTTATGGTCTATCAGACCGTTGTTTTAAAACAAAATTTAAAATAAATGTGTACAGTCAAGAATATATTAGACGTATTTTAAAAACGCTTAATAAAAACTTAATTAGATTTGTAAATTTTTTTGGTAAATATGGAACAAAAACCTTAAGTTTTTAAAATGCCAAACATTATTGGCTATTCTCTGTCTGTTGCAAGATAAATATTTTAAATATTAATTTGTGAACAAAATTAATTGATTGCAACAAACAACAAAATGAAGCAGCTGTTACTGTTACTCCCGGCTAACTGAGCCCTTAGAAATTAAAATGCAAAAACTGCAAAATCTGCACAATTTACAAAGAAAACATTTATTTTTTAAATTAAATACTTTAAAATTGCTGAATGCTTAGAAAAACTACAAAGGCCAGATAAATCTACACACTTGGCAACGCTGTTCGTTGTCGTCATCATCATCATCACCATTTGCCAACAACAAATCAACTTGCTCACAAAAACACACACACCCTCTTAAACAAACAAAAGCACAAAATTCTTCGTCGTGAACAGGGTTGCCGGACTTGGTCTTTTCCGACCAAATTTGGTCGGATATTTTTCCTTTGGTCGGATGGTAGGCTAAACCTAATTTTGGTCGGTTTGAGAAGGCAACGCTATTTACTTTTCAACAGACGAAAAACAAACAAAATTTCCCATTTTTGCTAATGGACTAATTTCCAGCCTTATTTTGGATGAGTGTTGCCTAGATTTAATCATAGCAAAACTTATTAAATGTGGTAGGAAAAAGTCTGATGAAGCAGCTGCCTATATCGCAAAGAAGGCAAGTGAAAATACTTTAAAAAAAACCGAAGATAATTTTTGATTGCTGATGAAACTACGAATGTAGCAAAGACGAATTGTATTGTTGGACGGAATTAGTTCTATAAAGGATGGTTTTGTACCCTAATTCGAGCTAACCAAGTCAGATGGCGCGTTGTCTCAATTTTTTTTCTTTTAAAACAATTTTTTATCAACAAACAATATTCCTTTAACAATATTGACCGGGTTGGTAACAAACGGCGATAACGTCATAGCTGGTAAGATAAGTGGGCTAAAAACGTTACTTAGCAATGAAGTTTATTTATTTTACATAAGGTGCACGTTTAACTTTCTTCACCTTTGTTTAAGTGTTTAAGTTACGCATGTACAATGATGCCAAAATGATACTTACAGTTCTTTTTCTGAACTAAAAGAATTTCTCAGGGCTGTGGAGTCGAGTTTTTTGTACAGGAGTCGGAGTCGAAGCGATTCTTCGAAATTGGCGATGCAATATTTTGCACATCACTATGAATAAGTATATTTTAATTTATTTTATGAGAGTTAGTTCATTCAAGTACTTTACGTAAATATTATAAAAGTTTGTACAGTACTTTTCGTTTATAGTCACAACGCTTACAGTCACATTAGCGATATAGTCCATTTTATCTGTTTATTTTGCCGCTTAAAGTTAATAAAATATAAAGTATTAACGTTATAGTCCGTTTAGCGATATAAGCACATTTGCCATATATGCCATTTCTCAACAGTAGTCAAAGGGAAAAGTAAAGCAAATTAATGGCGTTATAGTCACATTAGCAAAATTTACTAAGTTCTTTTTAGTTTTCGAATCAAAAATCAATCCAAAGAAAGAATGAATTAAATCATTTAATTTTTGTCACCAACTCTCTACTTGTAAAAAATCAGTTTTTGCCGTTGGTATCAGCTATGAAATATCTTGTTATATTTTTAACTAGTTTCTATACAGTATGCAACTCTGTTGTAAAACCATAAGCCTGATGTCGGTGTTATTTATATGAATTTTGTATTTTCTTTATTCACATATGTATATTGATTATATTCGAATTCGGTTATATGCGTCATAGTGGCTCATAGTGGTCATAGTGAATTAGTCTTATAGTCACATTAGCGATATAGTCCACTTAATGGTTGCAACTAAAGGATGTGACTATAAGCGAAAAGTACTGTAATAATTAAAATTTCATTTAACAAGATTTTCCAATTCTTGTAGATTATAATTTTGTTTTAATACCCTCTTGTTGATTAAGTAGGATTAGTATATGGGTATTTTTTTTTATCGAAAAGTCTACTTCTTGTCAAGTTACGTCACCAAGCTTCTCAACTTGTTTATAAACAAATAATTTATATATTATTGAATTTTTTTTTGTATTTTGGTGTAAAGCGCAATTTAGTGAATGAGAGAATTTGAACAACATGGTCTAAAATACAAACTTACAGACAATCCCACGATGTCACACGTTAACTTTCGCATATAAAATAAATTTAATTTTCTATGCGAACGTTAACGTGTGACATCGTGGGACTGGCTGTTAATTATTTGTTGGCGCAACGAGACGATTCTGTGGAAGTGCCAATATTGGTTTTTAAATATATAAAAAAATTGGTCGGTTCCAAAGGATTTTGGTAGGTTTTGTAGACAATTTTGGTCGGATAAAAAATTTTTAAACGGCAACCCTGGTCGTGAATGTTGTCGGCAACAGCAACATCAGTCGGCTGCAGCAGCAGCAGCAAAACGATTCACCATCAACAATAACAAACAAGCCAACAAACGCTAAAGGCCCAACCACAATATGCTTAAGTTGGCTTAAGCGGATGAGCGAATACATGTAAATTATATGCGGCAAACCATATTGAACTTAAGGAAACTTTTTGCTAAGTTTAATGAAACTGTCATTTGCTTAAGCAAGGTGCGAATCTAATCGCACATTCCGTACGGAATCAAATGTTTTTTTATTTTGTTTTTGTTTTCTTAAATACATTTGAGAGACTTTTTTTTTAATTTTTGACAGTAGGTTAAGCAAGACTATGCATATTATGGTTGAGCCTTAAGCCTATTCATTTTAGCCATGTACAATAGTAATGTAGTTCGTTTTTTATTGTTATTTTTAAAAGTATTTATTTTGTTTTATACTGCTCATACCTATAGAAACCGGTGTTTTTCGTTTTGTTTTTTGTTGTTAATTTTTCAAATAATAATAATAAAGGTCGTTTCACACAAGTCTAAGGTATTTTGATGAAAATGCTTTCCTAATATAATTCTTGTTTGAAAATTTTCAAAAAACAGTAACAACTTATCATGACAGGGGTTTTTTTTCCTAAAAATACGTAAGACTTGTGTGATAGTGTAATGTACCCTTAAGTTAAGAGAATTTTTAATAAAAAAAGTGCTAAATGTGATCAAGGGATCCTTTTTTAATCTAAACTTTCAACTTTACTTAAAAAAAGTTATAACCTAAAACTTCTCAGTGCAAAAAACATATAAAAAATAAAAAACTTTCCTCATACCAAACCAAATCTTTATTATGTTAATTGGCCGATAATAATGATTTATATTACGCGTCAGGGATAGAAATAGTGGTACAATTGTAGGTTTTTGTGCATTTTAAAATTTGTGGGAACCGTGATACACCGCGACGTATTTGGTACGATTTAAAATGAGCAAGTTTTAAAAAAAATCATAGAGTATTAATAATGAAGTTTTATTTAAAAATCCACAAAGAAACTCCTATAAGATAATAACGTATTTAAACAATTAAATTAATTAAAAATTTGAGACAATTACAAAATACTTAATATTGAAAACCGCTCGGTTGGTTTGGGGCCGAAAGCCCATTTTTCGCGGGTCAATTAAAAATTTCACACATTAAATTTTATGTTCGTAACTCTTAGAACAAAATGCATGTTCCAACAAGGCAAATAAGGGGTGAGACAGGTACACCTCCCCCTACTTAAAAAATTATTATACATACTAAGTTTGTCATTTCGTATGTAACCTTTTTATTATACATCTAAGACCTCATAAAGTCTATTTATTCTGGTTCCTTGAGTAATTTTATGTTGATTTAGCTATGTCCGTCTGTTAAACACACGCTCACTTTGGGATTGAATCCAGCAAAATCAGTTCAGTAGGATCAGAGCTATGAATCAAATTGTGGAACCACCACCTTAAAAAATTTATAATTTTGTTCAAAAACTAACATAAGTAATGTACGGAATGGTATAAGAGTCTGTAAACCGTTTAGTACGCCTTAAATCGTTGTAAACAATGCTATCATAATAAAATTTTATACGTGACAGTACTTTTTAGTAATTGATTTTTTTAATAGCACTTGTGCAAGAAATTTACACTTTTTTTGAGACAAGCCGGGTACATGGCGATTTTACATAATTCGGGTACGCTGAATCCAGTGGTGCTCGCGGTTTTCGAGATATACCGTTATTTCGAAAATGGAGGAGATTGCACAACATACATATATTCGCGTTACTCAAAAACGGTTTAGTTTATTGAAATTACTAAAAAAAAAACGGAAATTCCGCAATAAAATTTCCTTTAAGAAAAGTAAACATTTTTTTCTTATATGAGCAGCCGTTTTTGAAACATATTTTTTTTTTTTTTTTTGAAAAAAAGATTAATTTTTTTTGCCAAAATTTCGAAATTTTTGTTTTTTAAAAATTCATAAAAAATTTAAAAGTGCAGCTAGGCTTCTAATTTTTTGCAAACATATAAAAAAAAGAAGCTGCAAAAATACAAGCCATAAATGATTAAAATCTTTTGATTTTATTTACAAAAGTCGAAAAATTTTAATTAATTTAAGAATTTCATTAAACGCAATATTTGTATGGGAGCCCCCCTAAAAAATGGTGATAAGGGGCAAGTATGTCTCGAGAAAATGTTAAGGACACTAATTGAGGTCGGTCATACATGTTATCTTACTAGGGGCGACTCCTGGGCATTTATGGGACTATTTTGAAATATATTTTTTTTTAGTCTGCATTGTATGGGAGCCAGAGACCTGCGCCGTCAAGTTTTGTCGGCGGCGGCGGCTTGCAAAATTCTTGTAGGGAATATTCGATTAAATGACAGTGACCGGCGGCTGATTTTAAGCCGACTTTAGTCGATAAATTTTCGGCGGCGGCGGCTGTTAAAAATAATCGGCGGCGCGGCTCAGCCGGCTTGAGCCGTCAAGGCGCAGGTCTCTGATGGGAGCCCTCTTAAAGAATAAACATAGCGGGTAGGTATATTAGAAATGATTGAGATGAAAAATAAAGTGGGGTTGGTCATACATTTGACCCATCTAGGGGCATCCTAGGCGCTGCAGGGGCCAAATTTAAGAATTTCATTAAACGGCCATATTTGTATGGGAGCCCCCCTTCAATGGCGATTTTACATAATCGTGTTTTTTCAACTTGCATAGTGTAATCATTGGAAAGACCGCCTTTGGGCTCTATGTGCAATGTAATGGAACTTATAACAAAGAATCAAATGTTTTCTGTTAGAAATTTTTACTACCACTATTGTTAAGTGGTAGTGGAAAAATTTTTTACTACCACTAATTTGTTTAAGTTAAAATATTTTTCACTACCACTATAGTGATGAAAAATAGTGGAAAATCAAAATGTTGTCACTATAGTGGAAACCTTAGTGCACTAAATATTTAATGCACTACCCCCAACTCTGATATGTGTACATGTTTGTGAGGAATTATTTTTCATTTAAATTGCCGAGTTTCTGATTTTTTTTAACTGACTATGGTGAACCCTTTTCAAGTTATTCCATTTTGTGTAGTGACAATGCCTTAATTTTTGACATAACGGTATATCTCGAAAATTCGAGCTGATACAGAAAAATAGAGATTTGATTTGAAATCAGCGAGACTTTAAATAACTTAAATTTGCAATAAAGTACCAGGCCGCAAAATGACTGTTCCCCAGTGTAATAAGTTGTTAAATGTTGTTTAATCTAGCAAACGTTATGTAAAATCAAACAAATATTAAACAAAAATAGTGGTTGCGTGTCGGGAATCAAATATTGACTAAGTTTGACCATAGCCGTTACAAGCAAATACAACTTCTCTTAATTCGTATTTTTTGCCATTTCAAAACAAAAACAATTTTTTAAGAGAGTAATTCTAAAAAATCGGAAATAAAAAGACTCAGATTTATAATAAACACATACATATTATGCGTGTATCTGTGTTACTATTACATAATTATCACGTTAGGTCAACGGTGTTTACAGCAGGCATGGAAGATTTGAGTTTTGTTATAGTGGAATATAATAAGAGTTGTTAAAATATAACTAAAATTCAATAAATTTTAGTGACATGACATCTATTAAGATTTATGATTTCCGTGCGTGGTCTTTACGAAATTTGGTAACATATAAAACGAATTTTTTGAAATTAAATCGGTGCATTTCGCTACAAAATTATATAAGTTTTTGTCCAATTTTTAGGGAGGTAGTTCCACATTTATGTGCATCACTCTTATCCTACTAAAGCAATTCTACTGGAATTCAATCCAAAACAGCCTAGAAGAACTAGAAACAATTTGACACCCAAATGGCTAAATCGACTTAAAATTACTGAAGGCCCCGAAATACATATGTAAATATATTTTATGAGATCTTAGATGATAATATTAAAAAAAGATTCACATGGAATGACAAACTTATGGCGATTTCTTTTCTGAGAAAAATGTTGCATTAATGTTACATGTTCTACATTTTTGTGTTCGTTTGTACATAAAATACAACTGTGGGAAAAATTTTCAAGTTCTTTTGTGAATATGTTGATAAAAAACATGCAAAACAAGTTGCATGTTTTACCCTTACTTTTACTTAAGGTGTTCACACTGCCCTGTCTTACAACTTTGGTACTTACTACTTTGTTTGTACAACCAATGTTTTATTTTGCTTGTCATAACTCATAAGCTCATAATTTTGTAAAAAAAATTATTTTAAAAGAAAATATAAATATATTTACACATTAAAATCAAAAAAAGTCTATTTATATTATAATCGTTTAAATTTTTCTAAGCCATTAGTGATGTCAATATTTGTTTTCAAGCCATAATTGAGTTCAGAAACCGCTCAAATAGCATTAAAAATCGCTCATGAAGTACATTAATTATGAAAGTGTAATAGTTGTAAATAAAAGCAGCTAATTGTGTTCTATTAAAATTGCACAACATGTAACACTTCCAGTGATTATAGGTAACATTAGAAAATGTTACATGTATATACTGTAGCATATTGTTTTCAGAAAAGAAATCGCCATTAGTAAACCTTCAAACACCACTGCTGATTAAGGGTTTAAAACTGTAAAAAATATTTTATTAAATATTTTTTTTTTTTTTAATTGAATCTTTCTTGTCGAAAATTACAATATGTATTCAAAGCTTAATCCTAATTCTTATTTGTATTTGTTAGCCGTTACCAATGTAACCGCTAATTAATTGCATTCAAGTGTCAAAAAAGCCTGCTAGGCTCAAAGTGTCGGATCTTTTCAGCCTCCGGTGACCTTCGAACTTTATTAGATCCCGAGCGGTGGGATGGACCATTAGTTTATCTATGTATTTGGCTGAATACTTTTTAATTTCTTCCTGGATGGTAGCGATGTTAAGATCTCTGTGGATATTGTGATTACGTATATACCATGGGGCGCAGACAATTTGCCGTAATATCCTAGACTGTCTTCTTTGTAGCTTCTGGATGTTTGATGCGCATGCAGTACCCCATAATTGGATGCCATATGTCCATATTGGTTTTATGATAGACTTGTATAAGATAACTTTGTTGTCTAAGGATAAGTTTGAGTTTCGACCGATTAGCCAATGTAGTTGAGCTGCTTTAATTTTCATAGCCGTTATTTTCGCTTCAATATGACGAGACCAGATCAGGCGTCTTTCTATATGAATTCCCAAGTGTTTAACCTAGCTTTCTACCGGAACAGTGATGTTATTTATTTTAACAGGAGGGCACGTTTGTCTTCTGAGCGTGAAAGTTAAGTGAGCACATTTAGCCGGGTTAACCTTTATTTTCCATTTTTCTAGCCAGGCTTCTAGTTCATTGATGTGGGACTGTAAATGCTGCGATGCAACTTTTGGGTCCTGATTAACACTAATAAATGCTGTGTCGTCTGCAAACGTAGAAGTATGTGGGATCGGGCTTGTTGGTATATCAGCTGTATATATTATATACAGTAACGGCCCTAATATGCTGCCTTGAGGGACACCAGCAGATATTTTCTTGGTGGGGGAGTATTGGTTTTTTGATCCAACCATGAATGTTCTGCTAGTTAAATAGCTCTCAAGGAGTTTGTGAGTGTTTTGTGGAAGCATTCGTGTTATTTTAATCATCAGCCCATCATGCCAAACTTTGTCGAATGCTTGGGAGATATCTATAAATAGTGCTGAGCAATATTCCTTTCTCTCAATCGCTGATTGGTCTGTACGACGTAGTTTGACTAGCGTCTTTTCCTGGCTTAGGAATCATAACAATTGTAGAGGTCTTCCAAGAGTATGGGAAGTAGCCAACTCATAATATCGCATTAAAGATGAGCAGCAAGATTTTTCAAGCAGACGTAGGTAAGTTTCTTATCATTGAGCCTGTGATGCGGTCAGGACCGGGAGATTTTTTAATGTTGACATTTTCTATCGCTGATTTTAATTGGGTTAATTTAAATTTTATTGGATCGTTAACTGTATCAGGAATAATTGGACGACAGGAACAAGTATCAGCATCATGGGGCGTGAAAACTTTCTCCAAGTGGCTTGCAAAGGCATTAATTTTTTCATTTGTGTTTTTGGCCCAGGTACGGTTTTCCAGTCGTAGTGGAGATTCGTGGGTTATAGTGCATTGCATATGTTTTACAGCCTTCCATAAGCTGTAATTGGAGTTTTTTGTGGCATCTAGGCTGTTTAGATAGCCTTCTACTTCAGAGTCGTGTTTCTGTCTCAGATTGTTGCGTAGAGTTGCCTGGCATAACCGCAGTTGGGCCTTGATGGTTGGGGAACGATTATTTTGCCATTGTCTTCTCAACTTCCTTTTTTCCCTGACAAGGGTCTCTATATCCACAGATGTGAATTGCGGACCACGCTTTATTGTACGCTTGATTGGGGTTGCATTTCTTGCAGCAGAAACTAAAACATCCGTAAGTCGGTCGACAGCTGTTTGGATGTCAGATGAATTTTTTAGGGAAATGCTCTGGGATAGATGAGAGCTCACATACATTTTATACTTCAACCAATTTGTGTTTTTGTTTGGATAGGAAATAAAGTTTTCAGCTGCGTTATCAAAGTTGTCTTTTAGAATAAGGATTGAAGGTGAATGATCAGAAGATAAATCGTGCGAGGAACTATTTAGAAATTGATCGCGCTTGATGTTTTTAATAACGGCAAAGTCGATAAGGTCTGGTAGATTGTTGAAGTCACTGGGCCAATAGGTAGGTTCTCCACTCGATACGACATCAAGATTTTTTGCAGTGACGGTGTTATATAGCTGGTTACCTCTACTAGGACTTATAAGTCTGGAGCCCCAATACGTATGCTAAGCGTTGTAGTCGCCTGCTGCAATGAATTTTTGTCCCAATGTGGAGAAGAAGTTTAGAAATTTATCCTGTGCAATTTTATGTCTAGGGGGACAATATACGGATGATAACGTGATTTTAAAATCTGTTAGATTTATAGATGTAGCCTGGATACAATCTTCCTTGTACTCCGGCATTGGAAAGTGTCTGACTTGTTTGTGCACAATTATGGCTGTGCCACCACAAGCCCGGCCGCTCGAATGTTTTGTGTCGTAAGTGAGGTACCCATTTACCCTAAAGCAGTTTTTTAGAGTAAAGTGGGTTTCAGAGACGAGAAGCACGTCGATTTCGTGCATTTGAAGAAAATGTGCCACTTCGTGTTTATGTTGGTGAATTAAATTTCTCCTTCATGCTGAACTGTTTCACAATGCCAACTTTGTAATGTTAAGCTTTTATTTTAATTATGGAAATGAGCTTTGAATTTGACATTTGGTTTAATTATTTTAATCATACTAGCCAGTAAGAAATATTAAATAAATAAGTAAATAAATAAAAAATTTTAGGAGGTAATATGATTTTTATTACTCGCTTTCCAGGGAATCCAAAAGTGCGGGAAAAAAGAAACTTAAGTGACAATATTTTGTATCTCAAACAAATCCATTTTGTGCCAAGCATATGGGCAAATCCTGCGTGACGAACGCTACATTCGCACGCGTTTTCTGATTGATATATACACATTTTTTGGTCTTTCAAAAAGATAGCTTCAACTTATATATAGTATTTAGTGACATTAATATGTACTAACGAATGGCATATATCATAATTTATTAGCCAGTATTTGTTGCGAAATAATTGATCACAAAGTTTTGTGACGCACGCTACAAAAAGTGGAAGTAACTTCAAAGGTTGAAGTAAGTTTTCCAAATTTTTAGCGAATTTGGCATGAAAAGGTATACAAAATCTAATGCCTAAAAGAAAGATGACTATAAGACAATTCTTAACGCACTTATTCGCAGCCAAAAAATGTTGTGATTTTTTGACAAAAGCCGTGAACCCTTTGTGACGCACGCTACGTAACGCACGCTACAGTTTTTCCAGTAGTATTTTATTATTACATTTTATTTATTTTAACAAAACAAATTATATTTTTATGAATTGCATTTCTTAAACTAATTTCTTAACTAATGAATGTCAACTTTTTTTTAATGAAATTTATATTTTGATAAGTTTGCTGAAAGTGCTATTTTAAGCACAAAAATCACCTAAAATAATGTTAAATTCACTTATTTATTAAGAAATCAGGAGTGGGGTAGGATTTGGTAAAAATTATTGCATTAATGATCATTGAAATACATATTATTTAATATAAAAATGAAATTTAACATCTAGTCTTATATTCCGTTAAAAAAAAATTAATTTGAAAAATTTTTGGTTGGTGGACTGTTTCTGGGATTTGCCCATATGTACTTATCAAATACTGCCCACATTTTGTCGGATGTTTTGTGTTGCTAACCAAGATTATTGTACCTAATTTAGAAACATTTGCTCTTGCCGCTCTCCAGGTTTACAAAAATCTATGACACCTTTGTAGGGGAGGTGTCGCGCCCACTTCTCGAATTCCGCGATGTGTACCAAATTTGAGTAATGGTTTTCTTACAGCTCTTTACATACAAATAAATCTATTTTGGTCCATACTCACTTGTTCAATCCCGCCCACATTTTGTAGGATATATTGAAAACCAAGATTCTTGTACCTCATTTGAAAACTTTGGCTCCTTCCGTTCTAAAGACATACAGATATCTATAATTTCTTTGTATGGGACGTGCCAACTCACTTCTCGAATCATACCCTATTTTTAGAAGGGTTGTTTATTAATAAACAAGATGCTTGTACCGAATTGCTAACTTAGGCTCTTTTCCTTTTCTAGATTAGTGTTTGTCGTGCTTTTTTTACCCCAAATATATCAAAAATTTTAAGTTGGGTTCATATGATTAAAACTTAAAATCCCAAATTTCAAATCCCGAATTTAAAAATCTCAAATTTTAAAAAACCAGAATTTCAAAAACCTAAATTTTAATAGGTATTCCTAATAATTATACAGTTTGGTTTTGAAAATCGCACAATACATAGCATGGCTTGGACTTCGACCTGGCTTTAAATAACCGGCCATCGTTAAAATATGCTCTCTTTTATGGTATAACAAACACCGGCTTCGCTAACTAAAGTAGCTCTGCATAGCCGGCAAGGATTCTTCTCCTCTTTGGTAAAATTTCTACTTTCACTAGAAATTTTTACAAAATTTTTACAGTTCTTAAAATATTAATTAATAAATGAAATAATAGAGTAAAAATTGTGATTTTATTTGGGGCTATTTTTCTTTTCACTTATAATGCAAAAAAACCCCAACGAAAAAAAAATACCCGAAAAAAACAAAAAAACTGTACCAAAATTTACGGACATAGTTAAATCAACTTCGCTACTCATAAGGTCCCAGAACATAAGTATATAACATATATATCGTCACGTAAAATGCAAAAGGGCCTATCATAATTTTAAAACATTTTTTAAAAGCAATAAGAAACCTAATAACAAGCAAACTATTGTGATTACAAAAACAGTTTTTTTATAGGTTGTTAATGATATTTACCAGTAAAATTCGTTATTATAATCATAATAGTTGGCTTTTTATTAAGTTTCTTATCTAACCTGAAAATTTTTTTAAAATGATTATAACACTTTTGCATTTTATATGACGATATACATATAAAGTGTTGCCAGAAGTAGGGGAAATCCCTACACGTAAGTATTTTGATACTAAAATAGAAGCGTTGGGAAAGTCGGACAGATTTTTAATAATCTCCAATATGTAGGGATTTTTCGTCAAATCGCATCATTTATGAAATAATTCAATTCAATTCAATTTATTTCCTATTTAATATGTTACATCCAATTTTTTTATAATTACTTGTGAAGAGTTTAAGACTAGTATCTTTTTCTGCCTAATTATAATATCAAGCCCTAATAGCAAAAATGATGTAACCAACAACATTTTAGATTTTTTTTTTTTTGATGAAAATCGACAATTTATGATCATTTGCATCATCTCTAAAAATCTCATATCTCTGGGAAGTACTGTTACAAAATAAGAGCAAAAGCAATTTCTAACGAAACCCTAGACTTGAAGCAAGAATATTTAAAAAAAAACCTTCTCCTGTAAATTTTATTTTTGTTGGTTACATCATTTTTGCTATATTTCGATAGTTATTATATACATATCGAGCCCTTATAGCAAAATTATCGAGTTTCATCAAAAAACAAAAATCTAAAATGTTGTTGGTTACATCATTTTTGCTATTAGGGCTCGATATGTATGTATATATTGACAAAATTATATTGGAGTTAAAAATTTAACAAAAAAATAAATGCAAAAAAAACATATTTGTAGAAATATTTTCTTGCTCAAAACGGTTGAAAATTTTTATTTCCCTAAAATCGCTTAAAAATATATTTCAAGAGTTGTTTGTAGTTTAAAAAGTTGGCGACACTTAAATCGACATCAATGTCTCAGTGACAAACAAAGAATTTGTCGTAAAAAATCGGTTTCCTGCATTACTAAGGGTTAGCGAAGAAGCTAACGAATAGTGGGTACCAGTTGTTACAGCTTAAGGTGTCTGGAAAAAGAGATATAATATATGTACACTGCGGTATTAGGGTGGTCGTTAACTGTATGGATCAAATTTTTTTTTCTATTTTTCCATGCTCTAACCACCCAATTCGGTGGGAATTGATAAAAAAAACAACTCCAAAAAATGTTTAGGACGATCGGCGAAGGCTAAGCCGTCCCTCAAGCCCGCCAAAGTTTGAGAAAAATCGTAAAGTCCGACTTGTATGACTTATATTTAGGAAAATATTAGTTTTACATAAAAATCGTTTTCTAAGAAGTTGTTGTTAGTAAAGTTTCCAACAACTTTTGCCTTAACAAGTTTTCTCTAAAACTCACATTGAACAAAACCTAATTAAAATAAAAAGTAAACAGCAGCATTGATGCGAATTGTTTCTTTAGAACTGTTTTTTCTTACACACGTCAATTCAGCTTTAATATTTGTGTTTGTGTGCGTTTGCTTAAAAAAAATAGTCAAACGCATATCATTTGTTTCTAACGTACCACGGTTGATAAAGTTGGTGCAATTGTACTTTTTTGATACAATTCAAAGCCAAAAAGTACGGTGGTACCCTAGGGTGGCCGTTAAAATCAAAAGTTGGATTTATTTAGGTCTCACTAGCCAATTTGGTGGGTATTGATAAAAAACAACTCAAAAATTTTTAGGACGATCGGCGAAGGCTAAGCCGTCCCTCAAGCCCACCAAAGTTTGAGAAAAGTTATAATTTATATGAAATCTGACTTTTATGTTTAATACCTTAGAAAATATTAATTTTGTAGAAAATTTGTTCACAAGTTTTTCTTTATTTCTTATTAAACAAAATAAACTTAAAATATCGAATAAGCCACTAAATAATCTAATGTTTATTTCATTAAAGAAACGCATTTTCTATGAATTAGTTTTGTTGAAAAACATTTTTAATATTTATTTAAAAAAAAAAACCGACCAGCCGGGGACCTGGCGTTTTACCCTAATTCGGGTACGCTGAATTCAGTGGTGCTAACCGTTTTTTAGGTAAGCTCTTGTTTTCAAAATTTCGAAAACGGAGGAGGTTGCACAGCGTAACTGAAAAACGGTTTAGTTTATAGAATAAACTAAAAAAACGAAATTCCACAATAATATAACCTTTAACTATTGTTATAGAGTTTTCTAACATGCGTAGTCGTTTTAGAAACCAAATTTTTTTGGCAATGGGGATAAAACAAATTATGAGAGGTTGGTCATACTTTTGACCCAACTAAGGGCAATCTTGACGCTGCAGTGGCAAAATTTAAGAATTATATTAAACCGGCATATTTGTATGGGAGCCCCCCTAAAGGGTGGAGATACAAAGCAATTATGTTTTAAGAAAATGTTAAGCACAAAAAACTAATGAAGTTCCGTCATATATTTAATCCCCCTTGGGGCGATTCCTTGGCAGTGCTGGGGCTTTTTCTTCAATATATTTCTAGTCTGTGTTGACAATTTTATTTGAGAGCCGCCTTAAAGAATAAAGAAAGCGTGCAGGTATGTTACAGGGATGATAAATTAGAAAACCAATATCGTACTTACGAACTTCTACAATCCTACTTTTTCGACCCCAATAGTAATAAATATTTTTTTTTTTATAAAAGAAAAATACTTTTGTTTCGGTTACACTTGAAACCATTGGTACATACGGTCTATTTCGTTCCTTTGTTTTTATAATATTTTGCCATGAAGCCTTATATGCTGCCGCTGATACTTGATTTAGAATGTGGCATATGCAATCGTCCAATGATCAAGTGCAAAAATCTATTCACAATAGCGAAGTTAAGTGTTTGATGCAAATGGTCTTGCAAAGAGCAAATGCAAAATATCATAGCTGTTTTGTTAAATCCAACAACAACATACACAGAGTTTATTTCAGATTTCATAAAAACGCTACGAATTATAAATATTTAGGTTTGAAAAATTTGGAAATAGTACCAAATGAGTCACGGTGGTACAACCGTAATTTTTGGCTTTGAATTGTATCAAAAAAGTACAATTGCACCAACTTTATCAACCGTGATACGTTAGAAACAAATTATATGCGTTTGACTATTTTTTTTAAGCGAATGCACACAAACACAAATATTAAAGCTGAATTGACGTGTGTAAGAAAAAACAGTTCTAAAGAAAAAATTCGCATCAATGCTGCTGTTTACTTTTTATTTTAATTAGGTTTTGTTCAATATGAGTTTTAGAGAAAACTTGTTAAGGCAAAAGTTGTTGGAAACTTTACTAACAACAACTTCTTAGAAAACGATTTTTATGTAAAATTAACATTTTCCTAAATATAAGTCATACAAGTCGGACTTTACGATTTTTCTCAAACTTTGGCGGGCTTGAGGGACGGCTTAGCCTTCGCCGATCGTCCTAAAAATTTTTTGGAGTTGTTTTTTTATCAATACCCACCAAATTGGCGAGTAAGACCTAAATAAATCCAACTTTTGATTTTAACGGTCACCCTACTGCGGTAAACAATATCACTAGCGCTATTGGTATATAGATTGAAAATGCCACCCATTTCACTATTCAGTAATGACAATGTCACTTTCTTATACCATCGGGATATTATTCAATGTTGAAAGATTTAATTGAATTTATTAGAAGAACACACAAATGTATTATGTTTTGTCAAAGCTTTAATATACATATTCGAATAAAATTTATTTTTTATAACTTCTTTTATATCTTCTATTTTAATAACAATAATGCGTAGGGATTTTTGTAGGGGAAACTTAATCAGCGTGTAGGGAAAAATCGGTTTTTTTAGCATGTGTAGGTATTTTTTTCGAAATATCCACTGGCAACACTGGTCTTACATCAATATTATAGAAATTAAAAAAGAAATGACAAACTTTGTATCTTTCTTTTATCTTTTTTTTACATAAAATTTACAAAAACAAACAATAAAATTGCATTTGATTCGATTTCAACTCTTTTAAACTGCATCCATTGATGCGTATTCATTCATTTTGGAGAGGATCAAAATGATTCTTGGTCATTCTTGTTTGTTGTTTGTTTTTAGGCATGCTTAACTTTGGCTGTTGTATTATCTGGTTACAATGACTGGCTTAGTTTATTGTTGAACAGGTAAAAAAAGAATTCCTCTTCTACTCGTGGTATTTATTTTGGTTGGTTTTCTTACTTTGTTTAATTTTTTTTTACTTTTTGTTATTTTGTATTTTGATATTTATTGGATTCTTTTCTTTTATGTTTGATTTAGGGATTGTTTGAATTTATTGTGTCATCAACAAATAAACGTTTCTTCAAAATATAATAATACTATACAAATTTTATTTAAGAAATAGAGAAAAAGGTATTCGAAATACTAAATGAAGAATGTACCTACATACATATGTACATACATATTTGCAGAAACCGGTTAAAATAGTTTTTACATTAAACCGATTTATGTATTTAATCAATGAAATCTATCAAAAACAATACTACAAAATCTTTTAACAAATCTTCTTTAAATATTTATTTATTTATTATAATTGACTCTTACAATCATCTTTTTCGGGTCTACAAAAGTTCCACTTTTAGATAGGTTGGTATATTATTTTGGATAACAGCACCAACAAACACTGAACCAATCACGAAACTTACATATGTGTTTTGTTTTTTTTTAATTTCTTTTTTTCTAACAAATGTTACTGAGTTAAAGTAAATGTTTTTCTTAGATCCGGCCTTTGGAAGGCTCCCTCCCTCTTAAAGCCCTTGGGAAAAAAGTTGGTCACGCGCACTCACGCACTATTAGCTATACCTAAATAAGAGCGGAAGGCGGAACGTTTTCTTCCGCTAAGCTTTTACGCTGGTATGGCATATCAGCATACCTAAACAAGAGCATCAACGTTGTGTCACAAACAGTAGTGTTAACTTTCTTTTTTAAATTAATTCACATAATGGAAATTAAAAATAGAGATAAAACCACTAGATTGTCCAAAAAAATAGCTAAATTGCCATTATTTTTTAAAAATAGCGGCCAACTTCACTATCGAACGAGCTGTCAAAATCGGATTTTACATTTGCAAAGCGTTTACATAGGGTCTCCACTTGAGATAAGATATAAGATTTTTATATCAGCAAACGTCAAATTCAATCGCAGAGAGTACTATCTTACTCTCAAATAGTGTTAGTATTTATAAATTTAATTATAAATGGTATGAGACAGTTTTTTTAAGAAGGCTTATAACATCTATCTTATAAGATCAGCTGTCAAAATTACACATACATATAAAACAATAATAAGACGCTATCATTAAAATGGGTGAATTGCGTAGAGACTATAGCCTCTCCTACTCAACTGTCAACTTCTCCTGCACGTGGCGCACCCTGCCTATAACTGACGAGGAAATGACGACCGATCATGGGCGGTATAACCCTAACAACGCGCGCAGACTAAATCCTGCCCAACCACATCGGCCAGCCTGATGGCGTAAAGGTGGCAGCCCCATCATCAGGATAGGATGTAATGGGCTGATAACTCGTTGTATCTGAATTTTTTTATCTTTTCCCAGAACGTCTAAAAAGAAAATTGAAAATCGGATCCAAAATTCGTTGACCGACCCTATGCTTTGAAAAAGGACTACGATTTGGTATCACTAAAATATTTAATTTTTTTAGTACAAATAGTGAAAATCTTGTGATCATTGTTTAAAAAAACCATTTTTTAAACTAAAAAAAGAATAAAAATGACATTGTTTAAGATAAGACACTCAACCATAATATGCATAGCCTTGCTTAACCTACTGTCAAAAACTAACAAAAAGTCTTTCGAGTGTACTTAAGAAAACAAAATAAAAAATCATTTGATTCCAAAGATTCGCACCTTGCTTATGGAAATGACAGTTTCATTAAACTTAGCAAAAAGTTTCCTTAAGTTCAATATGGTTTGCCTCATATAATTTACATGTATTCTCATATTTGCTTAAGCCAACTCAAGCACATTATGGTTGGGTCTTAGTATTAACATGAAGAAATGTGTTTTTTTTAAGATTGCAAATATTTGCATTTGAAATATATGTATTAAATTGTATTTCATGTTTTATTATTAGTTTTTTTTCTAAATAAAATCCCAATTCCAATAGTCCATTTAATTCCAATAGTACATCTTAAGATCACTTGAATTTCCCAATTTATTCAATCTAATAGAGAAGTTCATTAACATTTAACTCAACGTTATTAAAGTACTCACCTTCGACATTATTTTCCATTTTTTTATTTTCAAAAACTATAAATTTTTTATGAGAAATTTTACTAGAAAGATTTTACTCTGTTAGAAACACAATCAGAAAGTTCACTGCACTCCAGTGATGTTAACTTTAATTTCTTCATTGCCATACGTCCCTCTATAAAATACCGTTTTTAAGAAGAAATTACCGTACACAAAGTTTTTAACTAAATCATTAATGGCCGCTTTTACCAATTTATATTTAAAATTCGGTTTTCATGTCAAATAAAATTATGTGAAAAACTATATTTAAATATGAACTGATATTAAAATAGAATTGGTCATAACAGCAGTATTCATAAGCAATTTTTTTAAATTTCAATTGTGTTTGAGGAAGAAAATGCGTGGAAATTTATGTTTTAAAATACATTTTAGACCAAAATTATCATATATTTTATGAATACGGCAGCAAAATAATTTGAAATAGAAAGACCCTAAAACGTTTTTTTTTTAACGATTGATGCGCTCCGACTGAAAACAACAAAAATATTAGAAGATAAAAAAAGCCTTAAATTAGTTAAGTATTGCTTTTTCAAACTCATTATTACTATTATTACTCATTATCAGGGAAACCATAAATATGCAGTTGCATATTGTTCCTTGGGCGACCAATGAAGGCACAAACAATATATTTATCTGTTTTAGAGCCTTTTATGAATTTTGGCATCAATTTGTTAGTGCATTTTCTTGCATATTTTACCGTTTGCAGCATTTTTGTGCATAATTTAGTTAAACGAGCATTTTTGCAGCATTTTTTAAGTTTAAAAGGCATAACCTTTTAAGGCATATGTATATTGACTTGATAGTTGTCATTAAGGATAAATGTTATGCGATTTGTATAAAACATAGAAATCTAGACCAATCTTTAAGTATACCGATCGACTCAGAATCACTTTTTAAAGTGATCTAACGATGTCCATCCGTCCGTCTGGCTGGTTGTCTGACCATGTTAACCGGTTGTGTAAAGTACAATCCAATTCCAAGGTCTATGTAAATGGCGAGAATCGGTCTATTATTTCACATATTTCCCATAAAAACTTCTTTCCAAATTAGACTCTTTGTGCCCGTAAGACATCTAATTATGATGGTACATATTTAAATTAAATTCGCCCCAAAAAAATTTTGCTGCAAATTAAATTATTTTCAAATCGGTTCACAACTGCCCAAAGCTCCCATCTTAAATAGGTTTAACTTCCTTTTAAATGTTAACATTTGTTAACAATTAAGCGACCGTACCTAAAATCCCTTTAAGACAAAAACCCATATGGTTGTTAATATCTAGATAATATTCGGCGCAAACATCTCTTATATGAGTTTTAAACTAATATGGACTTAAATATGTATTGTTATTAAATGTAAGAAAAGATAAACTCACTGTTTGTTGTTTTTGTTTAAGCTTTGATTTTGTTCCAAGTAAAACTGGGGCTTATAATTCTTATTCGCTTAACAGTTTTATTTGTATTTATTTATTTAATAGATAGATAAAATATATGTATGTATGTTTTTACAGATATTTGAAGTTATACGTAGGAGTTAATATATACATGTATAATATTTATCTATAGATGGCTTAACATAGTATGTGTGAGCCAGATTGGCAAAGTAGATTTTTGGTTTTACAAGAAATTCATTACGTTAAATGATGTATACGATTACAGAGTATTAGATTATACAAGAGTTTTAGATTATGCAAATTCATTTATTATAAATTTTCTGTATTTTAAGCAAGTATCTAAATAGTTAATTAGGGTGTTGTAGTTGTAAGTTTGGCCATTAAGAATGTCCAAGACTTCCTCCAAGTTGAATTGTGATCGATTAAAATATTTAACTCGATATCCATTGTAAACAGGACAAATACCAATAATATGTAGAGTGTTTTCTGTTGCATCTAGGTTACAAATTGTGCAGAGACCAATTGACGTGCTTCGGAAAGCTCTAGCATTTATATCTAGAAGACCACCTCTTGCTTTTATAAGTAGACTTGTAGCACGAGTCGGCAGATCTAAGGAATTAATTTCAAGCAAGGAGTAGTTCATTTGAGAGTATAAGTCGTGAAACTGAGAGTTTCTTGCATCGGAGACGAGGTTTGAATTTTCATATGTTTTAACTAGCAGTAAAATAGACTTGCTGTATTTGCAGAGAGGAACAGTGTTATTGGGTGTAGTATAATTTATTTTGGAACACAAGTCCGTCCATTCCTCAGCCCAGAACGTATGTTTGCCAATTATAATTTCGGCCAACCGGCGCGGCAACCTATTATATGGTAAATTGAGTATTTTGTTGATGTAATTGAAATGTAGTTTTAAGGTCTCCAAGAACAACGAATTAAGCCCTGTTTCTAGGAAAAGCATGTAGTTTGGAGTGTTCCTAGGCAGGAGGAGCATCTTCTTTATGAAAAAACGGAATAATTTTTCTACTGAATCATATTTTTTAAAACCCCATACTTGGGCTCCGTAGAACATTATTGAGCGAGAAGCAGCATTAAATATTTTGAGTTTATTTTTATTACTGATTTTTGGATGCATGATATATTTAGACCATGACGAGGCAATCGCCATTTTTGATGTTATTAGTTTTCTTTCCAAGTGATTTTGAAACGATAAATTAAAGCAGAGGTCAATACCCAAATACTTATATGAGTTTACTATTTCAATAACGTGTTCACCGTAATTCCATTTTAAACTTTTTGATAACCTTGTGCCACTACGAAAAACTAGGACTTTTGATTTAGCCAGATTAACTTTTAAATGCCACAAGTTGCAATAAGTATACAGAGAGTTAATCATATTTTGAAGGCCATCCTGAGAATCCGAAATTAATACAATATCGTCAGCATACAAGAGTATTTTTACATTAAAGTCCTCAATACTCACACCACCAGGGAGAATATCGGCTAAGTCATTTAAGTATAAAGCGAACAAAATTGGACTCAGTATACATCCTTGTTTGACACCAAGTTTTACTTTAAGACATTTTGAAAAAGTGTTATTAAACAGAACCTGACTAATAATGTCTTCAAACGAGTTTATTAGTATCCTTAATATTTTCGCAGACAATCCCATAGTTGACAGTTTATAAAATAAATCATTTCTTGGGATCAAGTCAAAAGCGCAGGAAAAATCAACAAAGAAGGTATAGGTATTTTTGCCAAGTAATTTATTCAGATGAACTATATTAACAATATTAAATATGTTGTCGATAGTAGAATAATTTTTCCTAAATCCAGCTTGGTATTCATTAAGAACATTGTTTTTATCGATCCAGTCAGTGATACGATTCAAAAGCATACTATTAAAGATTTTACAGACTGTATTGATAAGTGACAAACCACGATAATTAGCGGGGCAGTTAGGATCACCTTTCTTAAAAAGAGGTATGAGAATCGAAGATTTGAAGCTAGCTGGGATCTTTTCTGTAAGAAATATTACATTCAGGACTGACAGAAGTTCATTTATAAAGTTAAAAGGGGCGTATTTATAAAATTCGTAACTGATACCATCTTGCCCAGGTGCTTTATTTTCCTTCAGACCATTTAAAACAAAAACGAGCTCATGGAGTTCAAACGGTGAATCAAGAAATGGGTCTATATTGTATGGCAAACACCAGTAAAACGTGCTTATGGGGCCACTGTTCTCAGAAATACTGCTAAAGTGCTGAAAAAAGTCGTCTGCATTTAAATTGCCACGTACTGTATATAACCGAGTTTTTAAGCTATTCGTTAATTTCCACCATTGTTCACTGGAACTTATTTGATTAAGTTGATCTAGATTTGAATTATAGTATTGTAGTTTGCTGTTCCGACATGCTATAAGGTATTTTGCTTTGGCGGACATATACTTCAGTTTATTTGTATTGGTATGAGTTTTGCGATACATTTTAAGGCTGTTATACATATTTTTTCTGAGACGGGCGCATTTCCAGTTTTATTTGTATAATATCTTTAGTTTTTCTAAAATCTTTGGATGAAGTTTCCTGACGATCTGGCCTAAGCAACCAGTGAAATGCGCATAGGAATAGCTTATCCCATCAACAATAAACCTTAGTTTGTCAATAGTATGACATGGTAATTTAGCACATTACCAACGTTACCTTGTTAATTAATTTTTGAATCCCAAGAAAAACTTTGAAAAAAAAAACTTTGATGTTGAATATTTTGTTTCAAATGAGTAATTTTGGATTTTTCAGGACATATTTTTAACATTTTCAGGGCATATTTTCCAGTTATTACTATGCGTTTTTTAGAGCATATTTTTGGTTTCGTTGCTCATTTTTATTAACCTGCTCATTGTTATGTATACATAATGCTGTTACCGTTGTCTACATTAACAGTAATCTCTTATGTACAGAATGTTGTGCCACGCCCTCTTATTCCACCCCGGCCTCTTAGTGACAATTGTGCATTTATAACCCTCCTACTTGTAACAAATTTGGAAAACTTACCTATTGCCTTTCTCCAGATATTAAGATCTTTATTTTGTACCCGCCTATTTCTCCAATTCCACCCCCTTTTTGGCTGATTTGCACCGAATTTTTTAACTGTATATTATTGTCTTTGTATGGAAGATTTCACGCGTACTTCTCCGATTCCGCCCATTTTTTAGAGGGGTTGCGTATTGATAATCAAGCCATGTGTACCAAATTTAGACTATTTTTCTCTTACCGTTCTCCAGATAAAAATTATGTATCTCTAATCCCGCATATTGCCGGATGTTTTTTATTGATAGCCAAGATATTTGTACCAATTTTGGAAACTTTAGCCCTTGCCGTTCTCCAGATAAACAGATGTCTTTATTCCTTTGTAATGTTTGTACCACGTCCACATAAAGTTTCCACTAAACATATAGCCTATTGTTTCTTCCAGGCGATCATTAATATACAGTAAAAGTTTCAAAAAGATCGGTTCAGCGGCTTAGGCGGCTACAAAATACAAACACATAAACTTATGGCGATTTCTTTTCTGAGAAATATGTTGCATAAATGTTACATGCTCTACACAAAAGAGATAGAGCATGTAACATTTATGCAACATATTTCTCAGAAAAGAAATCGCCATTACATACATTAGTTTTTATATACATATATTGATAGATATATAGCATATTAGAAGGCAATAGAAGGCATATCATGGTTGTGGCTTTCTTAAGATAACTGATTAAATCATAATATGATGGTGGGCAACATGTTAGAAAATTTGAGTATAAGCTTTAACAATTTTTAAGTTAACAATTACATTTTTGGAAAAAAACGCGTTTGTGGCGTCTTTTGGTAACTTAATCATTAAAAGGTACATATTTATTAACCTGCCAGCCCCAAATTAGTTGAACCTTTTAGTAGAAACTTTTCCAGCTTGCGGCACAGAATTTCTTCTGTGCACGAAATTGTTCCATATCGTCGAGTTTCTTCTAAAAGCACGGAAGTGCCATTTTTCAAAATTAAATTTTTATAGTTTCATGGTAGAAAATAACATTTGCCACTTTGTATAAAAAAAAATTAAAGCCATATAGAAAACCTTGTAAGCGCCATACAAAATTACATTTGTACGCAAAATAGATTGGTTTTTACATTTAGAGTTGGAAATGCTAAAGTCTCACCCACCAATTTTTTTTGTTTTTGAGATGAAAAGAAATCTGAGCATTTTGATGTGGCACCAGGCCCTCAAAGTCAGTAATTTCGGTAAAAGCGACACTTTTCATCAAGTAACTCAAAAACTATTGGGGGATTCACAAGGTGTCATAAAGTCATAAGTCTTAAAATAATAACATGAAAAAAGACTCTTGTGAACAACCCCTCATAATTTAGTGTGCTATTTTGAATTTAAATCAGCTGATTTAAAACAAATATAAAAAAATAATTATTTACGTAACATCATAATATTTTTTAATTCTAATCTATGAATTAATAAATTAAATTAGATCTTACCTGACTATTTTCCATTTTTTAGACGCAAATCACAAATTAATTTTATTTTGTTTGTTTACCAAACATCAGAGACCTAAGCCGATATAATTTGATATTAGCCGGATAAAACTATACCATCAACGGCTACAAAAACTAAAGCGGTTCGGCTCAGCGCAGGTCTCTTCTGATTAATTACGACAGCACAACAAACATGCAAGCAAAGTTCTATTAATTAAAGACACTTTTTGTTTACAAAGCAACAACAATATTTTTAAAACATTGTAAAATGTTAGAGCATTTTGACAATATAACATGATAGCACACCTTGTTAATACCCCATATATACATATGTATATATCCTATACGCCCCCATTTTTGTAATAAAATTCACATTTTTTCTGTATGCCAAAGCCGTATCTAGATATCTTCACATGGCTTCCGTACAAAAGCCGTAAGTTTTTGAACCCTAATAGGTTAACGCGTGTTAATTTCTAAGACCGGCCCCAACTGTTTTTACATAATTTTCTATCTCTCTAAAGCGCTATCTATGCTCCTAACTGTAGCTCTCATACAAACTGTAAAATATATGGAAAAACATGAAATTTGTCAAATATGAGTTTTTTTTTACAATTTTTCGATAACGATAAAATTTCCACGATGCGATGCGTAATAAATAAAAATTATAATATATAAAAATTGGGGTAACAGATATAATTTTTTAACAGAAATAATAAAATGAAAACAAAATAAAATATTTAAATCGATTAACAAATTGCTGTTTGCGCCAAAAACACGCAAGCGAAAAATTTGGCTACAGTTACTTGTAGGTAACTATTTTTTTCCAAAAAGTTTCTACACCTTTCAGAGAGTCCCAATGCCATGCTTATTAAAAACAATGTTTTTAAACCAATATTTAAAAAGTCATTAAGTTTTTTAAGAGTAAACGCGACTAAATGTGATAATGATTCTTTTGTAATTTCAGTCAGTTGCGTGTGGACAACGGATTACGACTAATTAATAAGAATGGCACACATTTCTGTGAGTAATGCCGAGAGTTAGTGACCACCAACAGGTTATCAAGTAAGACCACACCACGTGCACATACCAGGGAGTATCAAACAATTAAAAAGTAAATCAAATAAACTCATATGAAGGTAAACTAAACTGCATGATTGATGCCAACCGATGTAAAAAAAATACGTCATTACAATTTAAAACGGTAAATAAACTTTCCAGCCGATTAATAAAGACTCTACACTAGAATAAAATTTCAACAGGATGCTAACAAACGATTCAAAGGCAATTATTTTCTTCTGCTTGAGTGAAGTTCCATAACAGATACAATTCATTTCTATTTTGTGATTTTTTTTACGCTCTATCAAGAGAAATAGTTTTTAATAAGAAGCAAGTAAGAGTGCTATGTATATTCGGATATGCCGTCCATGGTGCGATAAGAACAGAAAGTTATGTACATATATAAATACCGTTCTTTAGATATAAATAAATCTATTTTGTTCCACGTCAACTTCTTAAATCCCGCCCACATATTGTTGGATGTTGTGTATTGATATCCATGATGCTTGTACCTAATTTGAAAACTTTTGCTCTTGCCGTTCTCCAGATATATAGAGATTCATAATGTGCTTGTATGGGAAGTGTCACGCCCTCTTCTCCAATCCCCTCCCAAATTTTTTGGATGTCGTGTATTGATAATTAAGATGCTTGTACCTATTTTGGAAACTATGCCGCTTGCCGTTCTTAAGATATACTGAAAAATAACATAAAAACAACAACATATCATATCTCAGCCAGGACCGAGCAACTAATTTTATAACGGGATAAATAACTTTGACATTCTTTCGCCTTACGCTTATATCATCCAGAAATAGCAATAAGGCATATGATCATTTGGATCCCTCCATTTAACTGTCTTACGGAATGGCAAATCCTCTTTCATGCCGTTTTCAGTGATGCTTTTTAAAATAGACCGATAAGTGAAAGCATTCTACTTTAAACTGCAATAAAGTTCCTAAATACAGTAGTAGCGTGGATTCAAAAAAAGGGTGATTAAATTGTAAGGGCCGATGTTGATTTTGAATAAAACACAAATCATTTAGGAAATTATTGTCATTTATTTTTATTATGACAATGTTAGTATGGTCCAATTGTGTATGGAACCTCAACGGCACACCTCCATCCGATGGTCCAAATTTTCGATGACGCTGAGGTATAATTAAGGTTGGGGTTCTATGCCGTTAATGTGCCGAATTATCTCATCCTTTAGCTCTTCAATTGTTGCTGGCTTATCAATTTGCACCTTTTCTTTTAAATACCCCAAAGAAAGAAGTCTAACGGTGTCAAATCACATGATATTGACGGCCAACGTGAGATAACACTTTGAAGCCATTGAAAGCCATTGTTTCGATAGCTGTGTGGCAAGTGGCACCGTCCTGTTGAAACCACATATCGTCCACATCCATATCTTCCAATACGGCCCATAAAAAGTTCGTCATCATCTCACGATAGCGAACACCATTGACAGTAACTGGTTGACCGGCCCGATGATTCCGCCAGCCCATAAACCGCACCAAGCAGTCACTCTATGTGGTTGCATTGGTTTTTCGACAATCACTCTTGGAATATCATTAGCCTAAATGCGGAAATTCAGCTTATTGACGAATTCACTTCGAAAATTGATCATCCACTGTTGCCCTTTCTTGTGACCATTCTGACCATTGACGACGCTTGGAATGGTCAAGAGGCTTTCAGACTTCGTGTAAATCGAAGTCTTTATGCATAATGTTCATCAACGACGAGCGTGAGAGGTCCAATTGTTGGGCACGGTGACGAGTTGAGGTGGACGGCTCTTTAGCCACGCTTTCGCGAACAGCAGCAATATTTTCTGCAATACGAGCTGTACATGCACGCACTCGTGTTTTCACATCTCCTACAGACCCGGTTTGCTCAAATTTTTGCACGATTTTTCCGATTGTACGCACATTTGGACGTTTAAATTGACCGAAAAAATCACGATGTGCTCGATATTTGTTTTGATTTGAATAAGCCTAAATAACCTAAACGCGTTGTTCGATATCTTTCCATGGTTCAAAGTGAGTTAGTCTGAAATGAGAAATGTCAAATGAAATGCAGAAAAAACTGGACGTTTAGGTGTGGTTCACATTCAACATCGGCCCTTAAAATTTAACTACCCTTACATATAACGTTATTTTGTAAGTGAAAAACTGGCATTGGCAATGGAAAAAAATTGGCATTTTGACAAAACATCTTAAGTCAATATAAGATAACAAAAAAAAAAATTCAGAAAAAACTCGGTGAAAAATACAAAATTTTAAAAAGGTAAACAAAAAGGTTTTTTGAATGAAAATTCGTAAGATTTACAAATTTTTTTCAACTCTTAAAATTTGATTTAAGATGTTTTGCCAAAATGCCACAGAAAATATTATTTAAGCTACAGATTAAAACAAAATTTTCAGATTGGTTTTTCCTTAAAGCCTAGTACTCTGTTCGAACCTGCGAAAAATGTTGAGCAACATTGATTATTTCACACGAAAATTTTGTCATGTATCAATATTATCTATCCTGCGGTTTTTAAAAACTTACCGTTTTTATTAGTTACAAGTATGCAACATTATTTTTGAAGGTAAGCAAAAACCATAGATGGGGGTAGTACAATAAATGTTGACTTAAATCAACATTGCACTCTCACTAAATAAAACTGCAATAAATTATTTTTTTCAAATTTGTACCAGCTTTAGTGATGATTGGTATTTTTTTCACTAGCACTAAAAAAATTAATTGGTATTCTAAATTTGTTCACTATCGCTAACTGTGATTGTCTGCATAAAACCTGCACTCAATCCAAATTTGTAGTTCAAAATTTGAACTTGCAATCAAAAAGCTGTACGAAAACATAATATCACTAAAATTTAAAAAAATTTGATTTTGAACTTGCATGGTTTTTGATTTTTCCGATGATATGCCTAATCATAGAAAATTAAACATAATGAAATTCTGTCAATAACGGAATAATTCTTGGATTTAATCATGCAAACACAAGTTTTGTATTTAAAATTGTGTGCAAAATTTTTAGTCAATAAGTGAAGAAAAAAAAATTGCAATAAACTGATGATTGCTTGATTTTAAATCAAACTATTTTTTAGCACAAAATGTTTTAACATTATAGTCAGTTATGTGTAGTAAGATTGAAAATTTTCAGTTCAACACTTAACATTAACAATATTATTACAATAATTTTAAACAAGTGCGCTACCCCCATCTATGACAAAACTATGTGTTTTGAAAAATGTCATTAAAAAAAGTAAAACAATTTTATTTTAATTATTTTCTACAGTAAAAAACAAAAAAATTTCATTTGATTATTAATTTTTTCCCTTTTTTACATTTTTATTTTTGAAACGCTTGTTATAAACTCACTCCACTTTACAAAAACAAAATAAAAAATGATTAGTTGTTGCTTAAAATTCCGTGCGAAATAAAAGGAGCTGCACTTGTTTCGCTCGAAAAATAAAAATGTTGCTAGAAACATTTCGCATGTTTTTCGTATATATACAGAGTACAACTCTATCAACATTTTTTCGTTAGTATTTCACAGAAATTTTTTTTATATTGAGTTTGAAAACATTTCGCACGAAATTCTGAACAGAGTACCAGGCTTAATGGAGGGAATTAAAATGTTAAATTTAATAAAAACGTTGCAAAATCAATTTTTTTAAACTAAAGGCGTGTAAACACAGAATAGATAAAATCTATGTATCTATCTATTAAAAATGAACTGAAATAGGAATAAAATATCTTTGCAATAGTGTAAAAATGCGTAATTCTTAAGATTTTTACAAACTGAAAAACAGGCTTTTCGCGAATATCTCGAAAACGCTTTTTAAGAAAAATAAATGAATAATGCCATATTCGTGTTCCCCCCCCCCCCCCCCCGTGCAGCCCCAATTTAGTTTAAACAAAGAAAGTATAGTCGGTCGAGCCCGACCATATGATACCCTACACCACAGTATTTAAAAACACATCATGCTATAGTGGAGAGGGTACTATGCATTTGTGCTGATGTGTGTAACGCCTTAAAATAGTGGTCCTACCTTAAAGTATACCGATCTACTCAGAATCACTTTCTGAGTCGAACTATCAATGTCCGTCCGGCTGGCTGGCTGTCCATGTAACCTTGTGCGCAAAGTACAGGTCGCAATTTTATAAAATTTGGGTCATAGGCTCTTATTGGCACAAGGACCAAGCCTATTGAAAATGGGCCGAATCGTAGGACCACGAGGGAAAATAGGGGGAAATTTCTTCCTCTCAGAAACTATCAAACCGATTTTAATGAAATTTAAAACATAGATAGAACCATATCTACATATATGGAATCAAAATGTATAAATTTAAAAAAAAAAAATCGGACCACGAGGGGAGATAGGGACAATTTCTGCCTCTCAAACCGATTTTAATGAAATTTAAAACATAGATAGATCCATATCTATAGGGAGACATTAGCTATACAGTTTTTAAAAAATAGGACCACAAGGGGAGGCAGGGGGCAATTTCTGCCTCTCACAAACTTTCAAACCGATTTTCATGAAGTTTATAAACAAAGATAAATCCATATTTACATGGACACATAAGCATGATGTGTTTTTAAATACTGTGGTGTAGGGTATCATATGGTCGGGCTTGACCGACTATACTTTCTTACTTGTTTTTTAGGTTAATTTTTTTCTTGGCATAATTTTATTCAGAAAAGTTTTAGCAATTAGGAATGTTGGCTATAAAAATTTCAAAAACTTTTTGATTTCTGGTCCTTGATTTTGAACATACTTATGTAAAATTTTTGTATGTTCAACAATTAAATATGTATACAGATTGAAAAAGTGTAGGGTAATAAAGTTTAAATATGTTTAATGTATGCAGTTCATTACTAATCGAACGGTTTAGTATTGAGACTTGACTTTTATTTTTCTTAATCTGATTAAGGTTTAACCCTAAATTATTTAAGCAGAGGCGTAAAATAAATAGTTAAAGGGTGGTAAATAGTTTAAAAATAAAAGTCTTAAAATAAAAAGTTTTTTATTTTTTCCCATATTAACAAAAATGTATGTAATTTCAAAAAATTTTAAGGATTTTACGAAGGCGAATTCATGTATAGAGTGGTGGCGATAGTACAACAAGTAACAACAACAAAAACACAACATTGTATTTTATTTGTTGCTTTCGTTGGTCGATATGTCTAAAGCTTAAATAAGACGTGACATAACCATAATGCCACAGCCGTAACGGCGAATTTAGAAACCAAAATTGAATTGGTTTGTATGATATGTTTATGTCGTTTACCATATCCACTGTATTACCAAAACGACATCAACATACCATACAAACCAATTAAATTTTGGTTTCTAAATTCGCCGTTACGGCTATGGCATTATGTTTATGTCACGTCTAATTTGTGCTTAAAGGTCCAATTAGACGTGACATAACCATAATTCCGTAACGGTTTGTATGGTTTGTACCAGCTCTAAAAAACGCGTTTTATGAGCAGTTAATTAATATGCAGTAAAAACTGGAAACCCCTAAAAAATCAAAAATTGCTCATTTGAAAGCAAAATATTTAAACATTTAATAAAAAAATTAAAAAAAACCTAAAAATATTATCGCTATAGTTACCGACGAATTTGCTAGATTTTACCATATTTGGCAACGCTGGCAGTCATAGGTTCACAAACACAGAGTTATGTTATTAGGTTAATATTAATATAAGAGATGTTTGCGCCGTACATTATCTGCATATTATCATCCATATGGGTTTTGGTTTAAAGAGATTTTAGGTACGGTTGCTCAATTGTTTGTTAATTTTAACATTTAAAAGATAGTTCAAGCTATTTATAGATGGAAGCTTTGCGCAAATGTGAATCGATTCGAAAATAATTTAATTTGCAGTAAAATATTGTTGGGGCGAATTTAATTTAAATGCACTCATAAAATTATTACAGTAACTGATTGTGGGTTATTAAATTCGTTTTCCGTACTGTTAAAATTCAATAAAACTATAGTTATTTTATGAATAATTGTATTCTTCAACATTTATGTATGTTATTAAAAAAAAAACAAACTACCAAAAAATAATGTTTTTCCGTATTTATTTTGTTATGTAGTTTGATTTTTGTCGGTTAAAATATATTTTTTTAAACTAAAACCTATTCAATTTTAACGAATATGCTGTTCAATAAATACAAAATTTAAAAGTTAATGTAAAAATCATTTGTTTTAAATGAAATGTAAATGATCCGTTTTCTAAATGAATTTTAATTTGTTTAAAATGAATATTCGTTTGAATTTAACTACATTAAATTTTGAGTGTACATTTAGATAGTTTACGGACACAAGGAGTCGAATTTGGAAAGCAGTTTTTATTGGGAATATGTGAAATTATTGTTTTCACCATTTCCATAGACATCGTCCATATTTGATCAAATTATCTACAAAATTGGAACTTGTACTTTGCGCAACAGGTTAACATGGACAGACAACCAGCCGGACGGACGGATGGGCATCGTTAGATCGATCGATATACTAAAAGATTGGTCTAGATTTCTACGTATATCGTAAAACATTTATCTTTAATGACAACCTGCTTTGTCTTACAATTTTAGAGTAAAAATTAAATGTAGATGGCAAAATTGAAGCAACACGTTGGGTATGCAGAATTTAAAACAAAAAAGCCATCTGTTAACCAGAATTTGAAAAAAAAAATTTATTTGCTGCGAAAGCTCTTGTAGGCATCAAAAAAATTGAACATGTATCAATATATGCCTCAAAGAAGCAAAATATGCGCTTAAAACTTAAAAATTCTGCAAAAAGGCTCTTTTAACTAAATTATGCAAAAAATGCTGCAAGCGGTAAAATATGCAAAAATATGCACTTACAAATCGATGCCAAAATTCATAACAGGCTCTAAAACGGATAAATTGTTTCTGACTTCATTGGTCGCACAAGAAAAAAGATGTAATTGCATATATAGGTTTCTCTGGTCATCACCTTAATGTACATATATTCTGGGTCCTTATGAGAAGTTGTAGCGAAGTTAATTAAACGTTGTCCGTTGAATGTTTTTTTGCTGAAAGATAAGCGATAGCCAAATAATGGTTTTGTTTTTATGAAGAAGGATTTCGAGAACGTGGCAGCGGTTTGGCTATGAGTGTGTGATTTTATAAGAAGTCACAAACGCTTTTTTTAAATCTTTTAAATTTTTTATTTAAATTTTCAGAATCACTGAATCACTAAAAAAAAATGAGTTGATAAGGCGGCACAAATTTAAAAATTTCACAACCGTTATGAGAATATGGTTACCATGCAATAATAAAGCTGCGGAGTTTATGAAGCTATTCCTTTTAGTGTGGTATTGCAATACTGCGTTTATGAAGTCAGCCTTTATGTCAATTTAAAAAAAAAACTTTTCAAGGAATTCGTTAACAATAAGATCGGTGGGAATATCCGAAGCAAACTCCTTGCTTATTAAGCCCATAGACGAAAAGTGTAAATTAATATCCAGAGCATAAAGTCATTATAGCATAGAAAACACAATAAGCCTTATATTTTTGCCTTACATGAGAGATCAAAATGGTACCTAATTACAAGTTTAAAATGTTGCCTTTGAGGAGCACTTTAAGCCTTTTTTCCCATATCTATATATATATAAAAATAAGTTGTCCTATGTTCGTGATTTTATAACTCTAGAACCACTCAACCAATTTTCAAACGAGTACATGCGATGGAAAGGTCTACTTTTACTGATGGTTTCACTGTTGCCATTATATTTAAATCTTTTTATTGATGGCAGATAGCGCTGGGCCAAGTTATTAACAAAATTCTCCAGTATTCCATTTTTATACCCACACCAAAATAGTGGAGAGGGTATTATGCATTTGTGCTGATGTGTGTAACGCCTTAAAATAGTGGTCCTAGACCCACCTTAAAGTATACCGATCTACTCAGAATAACTTTCTGAGTCGAACTAACGATGTCCGTCCGGCTGGCTGGCAGGCTGGTTGGCTGGCTGTCCATGTAACCTTGGGCGCAAAGTACAGGTCGCAAGGGTTCTAATGGGTCATAGGTTCTAATTGGAACAAGGACCAAGCCTATTGAAAATGGGCCGAATCGTAGGACCCAAGGGAAGATAGGGGGAAATTTCTTCCTCTCAGAAACTATCAATGAATGAAATTTAAAACATAGATAGATCCATATCTATAGGGACACATTAGCTATACAGTTTTTTTTAAAAAATAGGACCACTAGGGTGGCAGGGGGAGGCAGGGGGCTATTTCTGCCTCTCACAAACTTTCAACCCGATTTTCATGAAGTTTATAAACATAGATAAATCCATATATACATGGACACATAAGCATGATGTGTTTTTACATACTGTGGTGTAGGGTTCATATGGTCGGGCTTGACCGACTATACTTTCTTACTTGTTTATTATACCCTCCACCACAATTAGTTGTGAAGAGAGTATATTAAGTTTGTCATTCCGTGTGAAACTTTTTTATTATTCATCTTAGACCCCATAAAGTATATATATTCTGGGTCCTTGAGTAATTCTAAGTCGATTTAGCCATGTCCGTCTGTCTGTCCGTCTGTTGAAAACACGCTCACTTTCGAAAAACTCAAAAGAACTAAGCAAACTGGGTGTCAAATTGCTTGTGGTTATCCTAAGCAGTTTGGGATTGAAATTCAGCAAAATCGGTTCAGTAGGATCAGAGCTATGAATCAAAATGTGGAAGCACCACCTAAAAAAATTTGATAATTTTGTTACAAAAACTCACATAAATGGTGGAATAATGCACAGAACAACATAAGATTTTGCAAGGGTTTGTCTTATTCAACTGGAAATCACGCGGTAAAATTTCGTGAAGATCGGTCTATAATTTTCCCTAGGCCCCATATAAACCCTACTCCCGGAAAACAGTTTGGTACGCCTAAGACCATAATTAATAATGTTATCATAACAAAATTTGGCTCGTCACAGTTTTATAAGACTAAAAATAATACTGTGAAGTTGCGTGAAGATCGGTCCATAATTTACCATAGGCCCCATATAAACCCAACTTCCGGAAAACAGTTAAGTACGCCTTAAACCGTAAAAAATAACGCTATCATAACAAAATTTGGTACATCAAAGTTTTATAGGACAAGAAGTAAAACTGTGTAATTTCGTGAAGATCGGTCTATAATTTACCCTAGGCCCCATATAAACCCTACTCCCGGACAACAGTTTAGTACGCCTAAGACCATAATTAATAATGTTATCATAACAAAATTTGGCTCGTCACAGTTTTATAAGACTAGAAATAATACTGTGAAGTTTCGTGAAGATCGGTCCATAATTTACCCTAGGCCCCATATAAACCCTACTTCCGGAAAACAGTTTAGTACGCCTAAAAACGTAAAAAATAATGCTATCATAACAAAATTTGGCACATCACAGTTTTATAGAACTAGAAATGACACTGTGAAATTTGGTGAAAATCGGTGCATAAATTACCACAGGCCTCATTTAAAGCCCACTCTGTTAAAATAATTAAATAGCCGGTAAACTTTTTTCCAGTTTAGCTTCATATGGCCAGAAAAAATGTTACGCAATTTTGTGATATACGGTCCATAATTTACCTTAGATTCCATTTTAGCAGCCTTTTGAAATTCACTGCAAACGCTTAAACTAATTGCACCGCTGTATTGAAATTTATGTTTGTTAATACCAGAAATCGTTCTGCAAAATTTGTGATGATTGGTTCATAGCTTACCATTTCTTTTATATAATTTGTTCTCCTGAAAATCATTTAAGTTCACCTTAAACTGATATTCTACTCAAGCTTTTTTTAAATTGATTCTGATTGTCGGTCAATAATTTTATATAGGTCTTAACCGCAACAAATTTTAATGCAGATGTCTGTTTTTACAAAGATTATAATAATAAATATACATTATACAGATATTACTCCTAAAACATTCGAAGTGTCGGTGGAGGGTATCAAAGATTCGGCACAGCCGAATATAGCACTCTAACTTGTTTTTATTTAGAAAATCCAAAGCAGCGCTGGGACCAAACAGCTAGTTAAATATAAAATAAAACAATTCTTACGTAGGATAATATCCAGCGCATTAGCCAGTACAGCACGAAAAGCACCATAAGCTTCATAGTTTTGCCTAATTCGAGAGATCAAAATGGTTCCTAAATTGCAAAAGTAAAAATGTCACTTTTAATTACTTTTTTTAATAACTTGATTCTAACTTTGAGCCGCCTTTCCCATTTTAAATCAAAAATGATTCATTAATGTGTAAAATTAATTTTTCTTGTATAATTCTCTCAATTCTACTTTAACACGCTTCTGTCTATTCCAAACCAGTTCAAGAACATTTTTATGCACAAAATCTAAATCAAACCAAAAAATTACTAAAAATAAACGAAAGAAAAACAATCGAAAATCAAAGTACAAGGGCTTTTACACCCTTCACCGCAGGTAAAAGGGTATATATGTTTATCATTCCGTTTGCAATTTCTAAATTATTTATCTAAGACCCTTTAAATTTATACATTTTGGACTCTTATGACTAGCAAAGTTGATTTAACGATGTCCTGCTGTTTATTGAAATTGGGTTTCAGAAGACCCCAGATATGCTGGGAACATGGTTGGTAACATATGCTGCATTTAATTTTGCTATTGAAATTCATCCAGATCGGTCAACAAATGGCGAAGATATGAGCAAAAACCACGATTGCTTATAATTTTACCCATAAATCTCTTGTTGTTTTTTTCTGTATATCTGTAGAACGGCAAGAGCCAAAGTTTTTAAATAAGGAACAAGCATCTTGGTTATCCACATAAAACATTCGACAAAATGTGGGCGTGGCACAAAATAGATTTATAAATATCTCAAGAATGGTATTTATATGACTTTCTCTTCTTATCGCACCATGGTGAAGGCATATCATTGCATGGCATATCACTCTTACCTATTTATTCTAATCCCTTAATAAAATCCATTGTTAAACATTTTCAATCAGTGGTTAATCCCTTCGTTTTACTACCAAAACGTTTGTACATAGTACATAAGTATATATTTAGTATGTTTAAATGTTCATTAGAAAAAATTGCAAATCTCATCAGAAATTCCAACTATAAAAACCTTTCACTAGTGACCACATCAATTTGTCGCCAATGACCGGTATTAAAGAGTAGTTCGAAAAATAAAAATCGCAAAAAATAAACGAGAGTTAAACAGAAGTGTTAGTTTAAAGTGAAAGTGGTAAAACTATGGCAAATTTAACATATAGTCCGGCAGAACTTTATAGAAATGTCTCGACTGTATTGCGGCCAGAGCCAAGGTAAATTCTAAGTTTGTGTAAAAAGTAGTTCAAGTGAAGGAATTCGTAAAGTTAAAGTAAAGTTTATTATATATCGTGCTTTAACACTAATGTATGTTGAAGTATAAATTAATAATAAAAAATTTATTCTCCAATTCCAGACTTTCAAGCGAGGGACGTTTGTTGGGCTGGGATGTGCCACCAGACGAACTACATCATATACCCGAGCATTGGCTTAAATATCAAGAACCCCCTGAATCGATGCATTATCTTTTAGCCATGTTATATATATTCTTTACTATTATGTCAATAACTGGAAATGGTCTAGTCATATGGGTTTTTACAGCGTAAGTGCAAGAAAATTTCGACTAAAATATTTTTAAATTAATTACTAACTGAATAACCCTCTTCTTTACAGAGCCAAATCTTTGCGCACTCCATCCAATATTTTGGTAATAAATTTAGCTGTTTGTGATTTTTTTATGATGGCCAAAACGCCCATATTCATTTATAATAGTTTTAAGCGTGGCTTTGCTTTAGGCAACATGGGCTGTCAGATATTTGGCATTGTGGGTTCTTATACGGGCATTAGCGCAGGCACCACAAATGCTTTTATTGCTTATGATCGATATAATGTTATAACGCGACCCTTGGAGGGTAAAATGACTCATGGCAAGGCAATTATTATGATACTTTTTACTTACATGTATGCTACACCTTTTGTAGTGGCATGTGTCACCGAAAGTTGGGGACGTTTTGTACCGGGTGAGTATATTTTTATATTAATTTACTTAGAATACAAATTTGTTAAAAAAAAGAGGAAAGCTTTTAAAAATTTAGGCAGATTAAAAATTTATATCCATTATCCATTTTTCGGTTTCAAAAGTAAAGTAAAATATAACACACATAAAACTATGACTTTGAAGAAACGTGTATCCTTGCCATTACGTACGAAATATAGTGTCATTTAAATTACCGCCTGTAGGTTGGTTTTCGACCCCTTGTTCGCACATTTCGGCTGGTATCTCAGCGATAACATGACGAATGTTGGTTTTCAAATGCTCGAACGTGGTCATCAGTTTCACGGCCCTCAAGACCCCCGTAAACCTCCGCCTGAAAAGCACTGCAGTCGGCATGAAGCCTATATGGCATTCTGATGCCTAGATCATCAGTGAAAATAGCAAATCCACTAAATAATCTGCCCCTACCTGACCAGCTCTCCCTACAATGCATTATTACCTCCGGCAACCGCCCAAAATCTACCCAAGTGCCCACATAATATGTGGAGCCGGGCGATCCCAGGCAGTAGCTACCGCCCTCAATCTCACTCAGGATCCGCGAGTGACCCTGCGTGACATTATCCATCAAACCTAACTCCCTCAGTCTAAGAATGCTCCTGGCCGCCTTTCCCATCACATACTGCTTAATAGGCGGAAGATGTAGAATAACACTCAGGGTCGCTTGAAGAGTACTTCTCATGGCACCTGTCATGCCGATTGAAGGGTCCTTCGACTAGCCAATCTTAATGCCTCACACCGAACACAGCATCCATACGTAAGAATGGGTCTAACCACCGAAGTGTACAACCCACTACTGACGGACGGATTCCCCAGCTCCTACCTATCGATGATCTGCAAGCATAGTAGGCATTGAGACCTCTCCTGAGTATTCCTTCTCCATCAGCCTATATGGCATTCTGATGCCTAGATCATCAGTGAAAATAGCAAATCCACTAAATAATCTGCCCCTACCTGACCAGCTCTCCCTACAATGCATTATTACCTCCGGCAACCGCCCAAAATCTACCCAAGTGCCCACATAATATGTGGAGCCGGGCGATCCCAGGCAGTAGCTACCGCCCTCAATCTCACTCAGGATCCGCGAGTGACCCTGCGTGACATTATCCATCAAACCTAACTCCCTCAGTCTAAGAATGCTCCTGGCCGCCTTTCCCATCACATACTGCTTAATAGGCGGAAGATGTAGAATAACACTCAGGGTCGCTTAAAGAGTACTTCTCATGGCACCTGTCATGCCGATTGAAGGGTCCTTCGACTAGCCAATCTTAATGCCTCACACCGAACACAGCATCCATACGTAAGAATGGGTCTAACCACCGAAGTGTACAACCCACTACTGACGGACGGATTCCCCAGCTCCTACCTATCGATGATCTGCAAGCATAGTAGGCATTGAGACCTCTCCTGAGTATTCCTTCTCCATCACAGCTTGCTGTCCAGAAAAACTCCTAGATACTTAATAAAATCTAGCATTTTAATAAAATCTAACATTTTTTCCTTAATACGTTTTGGTAACACTGATCACAACTTACACTTTACAACAACTATTTAAATATGAAACAGAATCTAGTTTATAATTTAATTGAATCTTATAATTTAATTTATAATTTAATTGAATCTTATTTTACATAACTACACTAAGCTACAGTTACATTTACACTGTGCAACAATTTTAGCTCGGGTTATTTTTTTATGTCCCACTGAAGTTTTAAATTTTTTTTAAATGCGTTTGAAATAAGTAAAAAAAAAACTTTTTAATGTTTGTACAACATTTTAAACCTTGAAACACACGTTTTAGTGGTTTTCTATAAGAATATTTAAAAAACTAAAATGACCCCTAAAAAGACAGATAGAGAGAGAGGGCTTAACATGTTGTAACAGTGCTGATACACCTGCCAATTTTTTGTCATACCAAACGTCAAAGTCTATATAAAAAAAACTCGAAAATTTTTGTCAGCGTTTTTTTAATATGAAGTTTGACGTTTGGTATTACAAAAAATTGGCAGGTGTATCAGCACTGTAAGAAACAACCGCCATCAAATTTTACTGAAGACATCTGTTAACAGTATTAAATTCAAAGCAGATTTGTTGCATTTTTTCGAATTATTTCACACGACTATGGTAAAACACAATTAAACAATACAGTGTAGCCCAGTGGCGGACTTAGGCCTGCTTCCTTCCTAGGCACTCTTTTATATGCCGCCCTTTTTGATTACATAGGAGTGATTATCCAAAAAAAATTTAAATATTAAAATTATTGTGTATTCATTTTTACTAATTTATATTCATACATACTTATTAGGGCACTTCAAAATCGTCAATTCTTCAAGGCTGAACTACAGCAACATATATTCCAAATTTAAGCGAAACCGAATGACGTCTTAAGATCTCTAAAAATTGCAATTTTTCGAATTTTTTGTACGGAAATATTAAATATTAAATAAGTTTAAATTATATATGTTATGACTTATAATTACGTCCTTTAGGAAAAAACAGTTCTAAAGAAGAAATTCGCATCAATGCTGCTGTTTACTTTTGATTTTAATTAGGTTTTGTTCAATATGAGTTTTAGAGAAAACTTGTTAAGGCATAAGTTGTTGGAAACTTTACTAACAACAACTTCTTAGAAAACGATTTTTATGTAAAAATAATATTTTCCTAAATATAAGTCATACAAGTCGGACTTTACGATTTTTCTCAAACTTTGGCGGGCTTGAGGGACGGCTTAGGCTTCGCCGATCGTCCTAAAAATTGTTTGGAGTTGTTTTTTTTATCAATACCCACCAAATTGGCGAGTGACACCTAAATGAATCCAACTTTTGATTTTAACGTTCACCCTAATATATATTCTGGTTTAATTTAAACACGTTTTTAGAAATAAACTTCATATAGATACAGCTTTTTGGGAAAGTTTTATAATACAAGACGCCAACTTTACAAAAAAAAAACCGAGTTTTGAATACGCATTATCACAAAATCCGATATTTTATTTACAAATTTGACTTCATAATTGTAATTATCGCCAAAATATGTTACAAATTTTGTGTATCGTGTTCTATGGTATTAAATTTAATATCAATCATTTTTAAATTTTTATTAACCTATAGTCGAAACTTTATCGCTATATAAACACCTTAAAATTAAAGTTTTTGCTAACTTGGCGTTTACATTTGCCAGTACTGGCAAGACAGTAGCAATACATGCAAACTTTTTCACTAATACATGCACACTTTTCCAACTGTCTTGTCTACTGTCTAGCAAATTTTGCAGACAGTAAAATTGGACAGTGAGTTGACATTTGCTAACAGTAATCTGAAGTTTTGTTAGCAAAAGGGAAAAAAATCAAAGTGTAAAAAAAATTAAACATATTTTGCTTTGATTTTTTATATTTTAGTTTAGTGTTATGATTGTTAACACAATATAGTTATTTTAAGTTGTTTTTAAGTTTGTTTAGTTCATGTAAAACACGTTTATCTGGACTTGAACAGCAACATTCACGTTTGACTTATTTCTAAAAGTGAACTGTCTTAACTACTGTCTGGACGCCTACGTCACGAAGACAGTTAGTAGTGTTTTTGGAAACTAATATGTATTTTCTTACTGTCTTACCAGTACTGTCAAATGTAAACGTACTGTAAGCAATTTTTGTATCTATTACCAAAATAAAAAGTTAAGATACATAGGTTTTTTAAGAATATTATTTTATTTCTTTTATTTAATCTGTGATCAGAATCGATAACTATCTAAATCGACTTACTGATTAAGAAGTAAATTCAACAATTGGATTACTTAATATGTATAATTTAATATAAATTTCGTATTCGCTTAAAGTAAAACTTGGCCAAATAAATTTTCGAATTTAAATTCCCCTTATATTATTTTACCTTTAAATTTTGGCGCCCTTTAAATTATGCCGCCCTAGGCCCGGGCCTAACGCAACCCCTCGCTTAACGCAACACTCAATTTCGTAACATTGGTGACTCTGTAAACGCAACTTTTCAAAAAACAAAGCTTCAATTAACGCAACTTTGCAAAACAAGTAAGTCCGAGTTTAGACGAGCGAACAGTTGGAAGGAAAACATCTGGAATTCTCTTTTGTTTTTTCATTCGCGGTCACACAGACGAACATGTTGCCGGAAACATTCTGTTAATGTTGTTTTTTTTTTTTTTTTTCTTAAAAACATGAATCTTTTACTCGATAACAACCATCAGTACAAATTAACATACATTTAAATGTGTATTTTATTAATTTTTTATTAGATGTATAGGTATATTTTGTTTTTCTGTTTTTATTCTTTATTTCAATCAAATAAATACGATTATTAAAAGCTAACCTTAGTTTTTTTTATAAAATTCTTGATTGGACTAAAATAAGCTTTCAAACAAAAAATATGACTAGAAATTTGACTTGGTTTGCCCAACAACTCAGTTTTCGCAACAGATCAAAATTTCTATTGATTGCGTTCACCGAGGTTACACTGTATGTGTGACAGTTTCAGTTAAAAGGTATCTATGAGCAAAAAATGAGTTTTGGAGAAAAAAATTTTAAAGTTAACAAGTCCATTTTTTTTCTTATCAAAGGTGTATTTTAAAGCTTACTTATGACAAAAGTAATGCAGTTAGAAAACTGCGGTTTGCTGCATTAGAAAAAGCGTATCGTCTTTTAGATTTCGATAGTCGTAAACTATCGAAAATATCGATAGGAAAAATATCAATATCGATATTATTATTATTTAAAATCAGAGTTGCCAATTTAGCGCCTTTGGCGCTAGATTAAGCGCTTTTTAACTGTCGAAAAGGCGCATATTTTTTCCTTAGCGCTTTTTTAAAAAAGAGCGCTAAATTAGCGCTTTTATTGATACCCAAAATGTTTGTACTTTTATTTGCAAACATTTAAATCAAGACACAAAAAACCAAAATTTGTTTCCGTTTTTTAAATACATATACTTTACTCTGAAATGCATACTATACAAGGAAAGAAGTTTATTTTCTAAAGTAATCCATTAACTTTTTTTGTTTGTATTAAGTAAAACTTTCTTTAATAAAGAAACATTTTGTCATGCTCAAAAGTTCATGTTTTTGGTATATGATCAAAAACTGCATTCAGCATTTATTTAATATTAGTCTCATTTTCTTGATATTTTAATAGGATCGAATTTCTTGCATCAAGAAACAAATGCTACCGATTTCTTTAAACTTTTCAGAAAATGCTCAAGAAAACTTGGTTTGATTCAATTAATTTTTATTTAGATTGACATGTTAACATATCAATCAAAAAATTTTCTCATTTTTGTATTAAGTTTTCTTAAACTACACTTTTTTATGAAAAAATTTCAGGCTTACAATAAGAAATTTTTGGCTTGACGAGAATGGTGCAAAATTTTCTTGGTTCAAGATATATTTTCTGGTGATTTAGTAAATAATTTTTTTAGGGTATATTTGAAATTATATTACTTTACTCTTCCTGAAATATCAGAAAAGCCTTTTTAAAAATGTTAATGTTTTATTAACACTGCACTGCAAAAAACAAAAAAAGTCGGGGTAGAGAACTTGATTATGCGATTTTAATTGAATTTAGCGTGCTGATTTTACTGATCTTCATGATTTCTCGCCTTATTGTATTCATAACAACGTTGAAAAATTCAGTACTTTGGTACTTTTTTCAGTACTTTTTCATTTTAAAAATACCGCAGTACCCCCGCGTTGTTTTAAGTACTTTTTTATTATTTGGGCTTTTTAACATTTAATATGTTAGCAACATTCTCAACTCAGCGCTAAACTTAAACTGTGTGATGTGATCATTTCGATAACAGTCTTTGGTAATCATGTGTTTGTTGCAAAGTTTATGTTGTTTTTAATAGAAATACCACCACTACCTTGTACTATGTGTGTGTGTGTGTGTGTGCTAAAATCTTATTAACAGTTTTTGTTACACCGAAGGTAATTTTTATACAGAGTACATGCAAATGCATATGTTGAAAGTTTTGCAAAAAAATAGAAAATAAACAAATTTAATTAAAAAACAAAATAAAAAGCTGCAAATGAAAAATGGATTCTTCATCTAACAGGTAAATTAATGATTTGATATTCATTTAAATAGAATTTCCGTACATATATACCAAATTTTAGCAAAATTAAAACATATTGTGCTGGATTCCGAGAAGAATGGAGAGAAAAGTTTCCATGGCTAGTAAGAGACAAATCAAATGGGGAAAAATGTACCATATGTAACATTGGAATCGTCGGTGGCTTAAGCCATATAGGTACAACGCCACGCAAGTCGAGAAAGTCACATTAAAAAGTTTCAACTGGCAAAGAACACCTCAAGTTTGATAAAAACTAGAGATCTTATAAAATCAAATGATAGTTGCTGTTATAGTTTTAATATTTCTAATGATCTCTTAAAGTAAATTTACATAATTTATAACACTGAATTAAAAGCTTTATTTTTTAAACACTAATGTTTTTAGCTTTATTTTTTAAATCTCAGTTCTAAGAATTTAATTTAAAAGTCTGTATAATGTAACTTTGCAAAAGTAAAAATATAAATAGCCTTCCAGTGTAAATTTATATGTACAAAAATACAATTTTTAATTTATTTACTTATTCTAATTTAATCTAAAATACTGAAAAAATGCACCTTCCGCTTATGCAAAATAATATTTACATGTGTACCTTATATATAAATAATTTATGTTTTTAAATACATAAATATATGAATTCTAATAAAATAATTTTTTGTTCCTTTTATTCTTATAAACGATTGTTTTATTTTTTTACAAAAAGTACCATTTGGTGGGAAAAGTACTCTTTTAGTTGAAGTTCAGTACCATTTCAAAATTTCAATTTTGCAACACTGATTCATAATATACCTAGATTTCTGATAATTGATAAAAAAAAGTGTACATACTAATTTGCATGAAAAAATGGTCGCCATATGGTCAAAAATATCATTGTAAAAGATCAAAATCGCACAAATCTTATATTATATATTTTTATTTCAAACGATATTTTTTGACGGCCAGTGTAATTAATTAAACTTGTTTCTTAAACATTTGATTAAGTTTTTTATTTAAATTTTATTTAGCGCTTTCTAGCGCTTTTTGATTGGGGCCACGGCGCTTTTTAATTAGAAATAGTTCACAACCCTGTTTAAAATACAGCTACACTGAAAGAATTTTCTTCGCAATACCAATGAATTTTGACATTAATCCCATGAAAAATTGCATTAAAAAGGAACCTATGCAGCGCTTCGATGGATCGATGAAACCGGTTTCATTAAAAGGATTTAATGAAACATTACATTAGATCTATGAATATTATTCATTGGATGAATACTTTAAATAAAGTAAAAAAATTTTTTTTTAATTATTTTATTTTTTTTAATTATTTGTTTTTATCTTTTCTTTTTTTTATTTTACTTTATTTTATTTTTAATTTTTTTTCTGTCTCTGGCGGGATTCGATCCCTAAACCTCGGTGCTGATAGACCAGTGTTGCAAAATTGAAATTTTGAAATGGTACTGAGCTTCAACTAAAAGAGTATTTTTCCCACCAAATGGTACTTTTTGTTAAAAAGCAATAATTTATGAAAATAAAAGGAGCAAAAAACATTTTATTGGAATTCATTTATCTAAGTATTTAATAGCAAACAGTATTTATTTATATTTATTTATCGTTTGTAAATAACATTAATAACAACAGTATTATGCTATTGGTTTTTCGGAAAACAATATTTTCTGGAGTGAAGTTAATTATCACTTTTAAGGATTTATTTTCAAAACAAAATTTAGTTCTTAATGTTTTGCAAACTGTGGAATAACATGATTTCGCAGTTTCTTTTACTTTATAAACCGTTTCTTTAACGTAGCCTGTTTCTATAATTATGGGTTTTATTTAAATTTTACACTAACATATTATCCAATGCATCCCTTTAAATAAATTTTCTTGCCACTTGTAAGAACAAATATTCCATTCTGGAAAGCGTCCACGATTTGCACTTTAGTATTAACGTCGTTAATTATTTTTAATATACAACAACATAAATTTTGCAACAAACACATTATGACCAAAGCCTGCTATCGAAATTATCATATCACAGTTAAGAAGTTAAGAGTTAAAAAGCTCAAAGTAAAAAAGTACTGAAAACAATGCGGTGGTACTGCGGTATTTTTAATATGAAAAAGTACAGAAAAAAGTACCAAAGTACTGAATTTTTCAACACTGTGATAGACTAGCTCGCTATCAGCTAGTCTACCGCGGCAGTGTAGTTTTTGTATTAAAAAACTATGTTTTTTACTCAATTAAGAGCGTAAATATGAGATTAAATTGTCCATAATAACAATAACAACGTTGATTGAAAGTGGATTGAATGTTTTTGTTTCATTTCTATAACGACATTTTTATTGTCATAATGAAAATTTAAATTTATGAAGGCAATTATTGAAATATGTTGCTTTTATAAAAAATTTTTTTGATTTCATAAATTTAGTGGCATACATGTAACATTCGATGTATGAAATTATTAAATCTTACATTTTTTAATTAACAATTAAACATTTTTTTAAGGAAACTATAATTTTGTATTAATTTATGAACATAGTTATGTTTGTTTATTGTATTTTTATGTTCCCAATTAAAATTTTTTTTTTAACTTGGACAAACTTAAGTTTTCATATATCCAATGAAAATTTTTAACGTAATTACGAAATCCAATGAAGCGATTTTAACGAAAATACTTCATTATTACTATGAAATTCCATTTAGACAATGAACGTTTTCATTTACCCAAGGAAAGTTTTTTTATGAAAATGATTCATTAAATATATGAAGCATTTTTCTTTCAGTGTATGAAGACATGTTACAGCAGCTATACACACACAGTTTTTTGCCGCAAGTTTTTACTTGCTATTATTAATTCGCGCAAAATTACAGCAATGAATACAAATAACAAGAATGGTATGTGGTATGGATTGCTTAGCTGTGCTTTTGTACTACTAACTTAAGGCCTTTATGCCGAAATTTGTGTATGCTTACATAGCCACTGAAATTTCAGATAGTTTTATGATGTTGTAAAAAAAAATCAAATAAAAATGCAATTGCAATTGCGAGCATAGGATAAAACAATGAACGACCATTAGAGGAAAAGTCCGCTAGATTAATTACCTTTTGGATTGAGAATCAAATCCAATTTAGAACATTATCTAAAGTTGTAATAAAATATCTTATAGCCCCTGTTTCTTTGATTCCTTCAAAAGGGTGCTTATCAGCATCACAATTTTTAAAAACTGTCATCTAAAATAACGTGCGTACATACATACGTCTCTTACGTTCAATAAAGAGATAAAAACAACGAACTGTAGCCTGATAAAAAATAAGTTCCTACTTCAGTACAAACGTTCAGTCGATAGAAATATCGATAGTGAAATCTGAACTATCGATAAATATAGATAGTAGAAAATATCGATAGTATCCCAGCACTACTACAGTCAAATCCCGATAATTCGTACCCCGATAAATCGTAATTCCCGATAATTCGTATTAAACTGTCGGTCCCTTGAAAAAATCTCGTTAATTCGTAAAATTTCCATACATTTTGGTCCCCTCGCTAATTCGTAATTTTTTTTTTCAAATAAAATCTTTTTTACCTCTTATAAATCGTAATTGTTTGCTTACTTCCACTTATAACTCGTAATAAGAACAACAGAAACATGGAAAGAATGATTTTTTTTGTTTACCGCAATTTTTTTGCGTGGGTTTTTGCTTGTGTGTGTATTTATTTTCTGAAGATCAGGGGCCTGATTCTGGCAGTCGTGATCGAGTACTTTCTCGATTCGAAAGCAATTTAATATCTAATTATTTCAGTCAATACTGAACGAATCGGAATTATTTTTTCAGTGTTGTGAAGCATTAATTTGAGTTTCACAATACAGAAAAAATAATTTCCATTCGTTCCGTATCGACTGAAATAAAATTGCTTTCGAATCGAGAAAGTACTCGATCACGTCTGCCAGAATAAGGCCCCAGTTTGTTACATAAATACTTTTTCTATATTTTATTTTTAACAATTGAAGCACAGCCGGGAATAACGTTGTAAATGACAAATTTTGCAAAACCTTGTTTTTTGCATATTACCGTTAATTTAACTCTCTTACATTGCTCACACATCAAATCATCCAAAATTATGCACCTTATCACTATCAAAATGCAGTTAGAAAGAGTCAGTCAGTGGAAGAACGTTGTAAGTAATTTACAAAATGATACGGACGGAATTGTCGGAAGTAATTGATAAGTGTAACAAAGGTACTAAAAGAAAAGTTAATGTGGAAAATTGGAAAGACAATAAAAATAAAAGGTTGCGAAATAGTGGAAATGCTTATATAACAAGAAAAAATAAGAGCATACCTACAAAAAACGCTCCAGAGCAGGTAATGTGGAAAAACGTTTTAAGTACACACAACGTTATTTTTTTTACTAATATTATTGGTTTATAGGTTTGTGATTGCAAGTGCTACTTTAATTGCCAAAAATTTAGCATTAGTCAAATAAAGGAACATTTTTATAAATTCTACAAAAAAAATTACAATGAGCAAACGGCTTTTTTGCTATCGTTAATCGAATTGAGCGAGCCTCAAAGAAGAAGAGTTAATGAAGGTATTTTTAATCGCAACGTTACTGTGAATTATTTTTTGCTAAGCCAGAATGGTAAAAGAGAGAGAGTGTGCAAAAGAATGATTGGCCACACATTTCAGGTAAATTGTGTTATAGCTAAGAGATTATTTATAATAAGAAGAGGTTGCATGATCTCTGCTTAACTCCTTGCTGAACCAATTGAGTCTTAACAGCGTTTCAGATATCTGTTTGCATACACCAACCCTCTAATGGATGGTAAACTAATTTGTGGTGTTTTTTATTGTCCAGAAGGAGTAAAGATAGATCATGTAAATCCATCTTATTACCAGAGTACACAATTTGTTATTCTCAACTTGCGGGTTAATTTGCCAACTGATTTAAGGCAAGCTTTAGAAGTTTTCTCTTTATCAATAATGTTTTTTTTAATGCATACTGTAGATAACGCAACGCAGACTACAAATTCTGATTGAAAAATTCAAAAATGGAATTGATATTAATGACCAACGCGGCAAGCATGGCAATCGTCCTCATAAAATCGTAGACGACGAAAAAAAAAGTGTGACGGAGCACATATTAAGCTTTCCTAGCCAAGAAAGCCATTATAGTCGTTCCTCTTCAAAGAAAGACTGCTTAAGCCCTAATTTAAACATCATTACAATGTATAAGTTATTCAAATCAAAATGCCCCGATACTTTGATATCTTATAATACATACAGGCATATTTTTAATACGGAGCACAAGTTACGATTTGGTTTTCCAAGAAGTGATACTTGTAAGGTTTGTGATAAGCTTTTTATTCAAATGGTTGCAGCTAAAAATGATAAAAATTTTGATAGTATAGAAAAATCTGCCAAAGCACATCACGAAAAAGCAGAAAAAGGATATGCTCAACTAAGAGATGATTCCAATGCTGCCGTTAATTGTGATAACATTGTGGTTATCTGTGTAGATTTGCAGCAAGTGATTTTCACGCAAAATCTTACCCATTCTGATGTTTTTTATCAACGTCAATACTCTAATTATAACTTCGCTGTACATACTCTTCCAAACAACAACGTCGATATGTACACATGGCACGAAACTATTGCAAAAAGAGGAGCTGCGGAAATCGCTTCATGTATTTTAAAACATATTTCAAGTTATTACAGTATGCTTAAAAAGGGGGAAATTAGAAAATTAATAATATGGTCTGATAGATGCGTTGGGCAGAACAACAACTGGACAATAATTTCATTGTGTCACAGCCTTCTAACAAAATACTTTTCTGAAATAAATCAAAAATTTTTAACTTCTGGGCATAGCTTTCTTCCATGTGATAGAGATTTTGCGCTTATTGAAAAAAAAAGAGAACATCACAACTGTTTATTCCGGAAGATGTTTCTCGGTTGCTTGAGTCTACGAGACAATCAAATCCATTTAAAGTACATCAAATGGGTCTTAATGATTTCAAAAATTTTGATGTTCTCAAAAAAAATTTATTCAAAGATCCTAAGTGTAAAATAACCGATGGTAGATGGCTTCAGATTTCTACTGATGATCCAAATATACTAAGAGTACGAAAAAATCATAGTATTGCAGAAAGATGGTCATGCTATAATTTATACACCAAAAGAACACAAAACTTGACAAACTATACGATGCAGCCTCTTCGGGAAGAACTTATAAAACTAAGTGATGAAAAGAAAAAAGACCTACTTGAAATGACATCATATTTGCCTGAGAAATATGCAGAGTTCTATAAATCAATCTGCTGTTAAAATCAAGAAAATATAAAGTTTGCGCTTGAAAACAAACCAACATGTTTTGTTAAGTTTTTGAAATACATATTTTCTGTTATATTTAGAAATGAATTTTTATTTTGATGTTTAATTAAGTTTTGGTTATAAATAAATACATACACATGTATATTTTCCAACAAATTTTCTTTAATAATAATGTTTTCTTTACGATAATAACATTTAAAATGTCATCGTACTTTATGTTGTGCAACGTGGAATAACGTTTTAAAAGCCACCAGTCATGATGCTTTGCGTAGTGGAAAAACGTTTTAACTGCCATCGTGTTTTGGATATGAAACGTTTTTCCACTAAAAAAATTTTTAAACAGTTAATTTATGTGTTATATGAAATTAAAATGTTTTGATTTTTTGCATACAAGTTTTTATTATCATTATTTTTGATAAGGTAAAAAAAAAATTAAAAAATAAATAATATTGCCTTTTAAAAACGTTTTTTTGCTCTCCTGAAAAATAATTATTTTGTCATTTACAACGTTATTCCCGGCTGTGCTTCAATTGTTTTTTATGTTTTTTATTTTTATCGTTTTAACAAATAAATTGAAAACCCCCGTTAACTCGTGTTTATTTTATTTTAACCCCGTTAAATCGAAACCCCGCTAAATCGAAAACCCCTATAATTCGTAAGAATTACGAATTATCGGGATTCTACTGTATATGTGACAAAGCATAGAGAAAGGGACCAGTAAGGTAAAGGGAACAGTAAAAACCAACTACATAAAACAAGAGGTAGGGACGACCTACGCGCGTTTTCAAGGTTGAGATGTGTCGCTTTCAAATGAGACCAATACCAACACGCTCAGTGATAATACATGGCTCTCCTGAACAGAACCCTTAGGTCCCTTTCTATTTTTCGCGTCACATATACAAATATGTATAAGATTATTTAAACAAAAAGTTATTGTTAAACACGCTTTTAATATAAATAAAAATTTAAGTTTCTTTTAGCAAATAAACAAAAATTTTCCATTTTGATAGGATTTTCGATTAAACCTATTCAATTCCTATTCTGCCGTTACCTGACAATTCCATTCCAATACAAAATCAATTCAAATTTCAATCATTTCAATTCAAATGAGTTGGAAATTAATTGCAAATTCTTTTTTATACCCTTCACCGAAGGTAAGGTCCGTCTGCCCGTCTGTCCGTGTGTATGTTGAAATGGGTTTTCCGAAAACCCCAGAAATGATGTGGACTAGGTTGATGTATATTTATGTCACATATGTATACTCCGTTTAAGTTTGCTATTGAAATTCAGCCAGATCGGTCCAAAAATGACGGAGATATGAGCAAAAACCACGACTACCTCTAAATTTTTCCAAAAATCCCTTGTTGTTGTTGTATTTTTTTTATTTCTGTATATCTTGAGAACGGCAGGAGCCAAAGTTTCCAAATTAGGTACACACATTTAGGTTGCCAATACACACCATCTTACAAAATGTGAGCGCGATTGGAGAAGTGGGCGTGGTACCTCCCGTACAAAAAAAATCAAAAATTGTATAAAAACCTGAATTTTAGGGTTGCCATATGTCCTATGGATTTTAAGTAGAACATATTTTATAAAAAACTCGAGAAAATCGGTTCAGATACAAAAAAGTTATGACCAAAATTAAATTTTTTTTTTTAAATACCCACTTTCGGGAACCATAGATCTCCCCGAGTCCAAGCTTTATAACTAAAGTAAATGGAAATTTCTTCATCAACACGTCGGTATATAAATCTGCCAAATCGGTTAAAAAATGGCTGAGTTATAACCGAAATACTGAATCCCCACAAATTACTCTTTTTATAATTAACTTTGTTAAAATATATGTATACAAGTATATATAAATGTTTATATATAAATATAACTTAAGTAAATGGTAAAATTCTTTCTTAACACGTCGGTTTATAAAACTATCAAATCGGTTAGACAATGAGTAATTTATGAGCAAAATACTCCAAAAATGGGCTAAAAAAACATCAAAATTTTTATAAAAACCTAAATTTTAGGGCTGCTATACGTCCTATGTATATGACTTATATACCAAAACGTCGGAAATTTGTATGAGTTATAACCGAAATACTGGGGTCTAATCACCGCATACCATATAGAGCAAAATTCATCGAAATTATTTACTTTGAAACTCGATATCGAATGAAATGTATTGAATTTGAAATAATAGCATTCGACATCGAGTAAATCGACATTATATTTATCGAGTTTTCATTCGATACGCCAGTGTCTATCGTATGCAAAAAAATCAATAGTTTATTCGATACGATAGTATCGAATGCGGTGATTAGACCCCTGAATTCCCGAAAATTACTCTTTTTATATCCTTTACCGAAGGTAAAAAAGGTATATATAACTGTAATTTCTACAATATTGATCCTACACCCTATAAAGTATATATATTCTGGGCCCTTATGAAAAGCGAAGTTCAAAACCGGTTGTCTCTTATTTAAAAAAAAATATTTACCAGTTTTATTTAGTTTTTGTCTAGTTGCTCTGTATTCTGCTCGCACAATGGTGAAGGGTACATAAGATTCGGCACAGCCGAATATAGCACTCTTACTTGTTCTAATTCATTTTAATTGATTGAAAATCAATTCAATTTAAATGAATCTGTATAACGAATTGCAATTCTCTTTTTGAATTAGGAACGAATTGCAATTCATTTGAATTAAAAGTAAATAGCAATTAATTTTTACCAAATTCATTTGAATTGACTCAAATTTCATTCAATAAATTTTTTTTGCGTGAAAAGCATTATTTCAAAATTTGCTAATTCAGTGCATGAAAGATTCGTGAATTAATTAAAATATGAATGATTCATTTACAGCTCTGGTATTGACTATAATGAGTTTATTAGTAATGGATAATTGTAGATTTACTTTTTCCAGACTTTCCGGATTATTGCCAACTCCTTCGTATAAATCTCCTAATATTTTAACGTCCATAGTTGTGCCGTCTATTATGTCTTGGAGTTTCTTTTTCTGAAACGTATATATCGTTAGGGCGCGCTATTTTCTTCCTTTATGGTTAGGGTTTATATTCTTTCATTCACGCATTTCCATTCGCATATACATTTAATTGTGTATTAAGAATCCTACACCAATTTTTGCCCTTTTAAGGCCCCTATTACGGTTTACAACTGAACTCAGTTGAGTGAATTTTAATCGAAAATTATAGAATTAATGATGAAACAGAACTGAGTCTTCAACTTCAAGCAAAAATTTTAAAGCCCATAATTAAAACGTCGGCAGTAACTTCAAATTCTCTCTCATTTCTTTCATTTTCTTTTGTTATTATTTTTCTTTGTTTACAAAATGTATGAAATTGAATGAAAGTATGGTAGCATTGTTAAGAGAACAATTGTATTTATGTGAGAGCATTAGAAAAAACGTCCTCAAAATAAAATTGATTTTATTTCTCGACCGCATTCTCTGGCATAGTTTTATGTCAAACTGCATGTAAAAAAACGTCCAGCCCCAGTTCTGTTTCATCATTTAAGTTAAGATTCCCCAGAACCAACAGAACGGTACACCATTTTGACACAAGGTTAGTAATCAGCTGTTGCTTACGTAGCAAGATAAGTTCACCTGGTGTAAATTCGCCTTGGTTGTGTCAAAAATTCAAACAAATATTTGATTTTGTTTTTATATTAAATTGTGTTTTTTTGAAATTTTTTAACTTAAAAAAGTTTTTAATTTCACAATAGAATTTAGTTAAGATTCCCCATAAACAACAGAACGGTTAGTAATCAGCTGTTGCTTACGTAGCAAGATAAGTTCACCTGGTGTAAATTCGCCTTGGTTGTGTCAAAAATTCAAACAAATATTTGATTTTGTTTTTATATTAAATTGTGTTTTTTTGAAATTTTTTAACTTAAAAAAGTTTTTAATTTTACAATAGAATTTAGTTAAGATTCCCCAGAACCAACAGAACGGTTAGTAATCAGCTGTTGCTTACGTAGCAAGATAAGTTCACCTGGTGTAAATTCGCCTTGGTTGTGTCAAAAATTCAAACAAATATTTGATTTTGTTTTTATATTAAATTGTGTTTTTTGAAATTTTTTAACTTAAAAAAGTTTTTAATTTCACAATTTTAATCGAAAATTATAGAATTTAGTTAAGATTCCCCAGAACCAACAGAACGGTGCACCATTATGACACAAGGTTAGTAACCAGCTGTTGCTTACGTAGCAAGATAAGTTCACCTGGTGTAAATTCGCATTGGGCCTAATGGTCAAGGTCGGAAAAGCTTAGTCCAGTTTGGAAGTTGTTGATTGCATGGATGTTCGATAGGGATCAACTGCGATGAGATCCCTCCACCTTTCACATCCGGGCTTGGGCCCGGCAACGGCAAAGTTTTTTCGCCTTAACCCTCAATTACCTGATTTTTTTTTTGAGCAGAAAAAAATTAATGTTTTAAAACTCGCGTTTCTTTTTGTTCTACGACTTTGTGCATAGGTTTTATTTACCTTAGCTAGGTAAGTAAACCCTGGTTGGTTCTTTGCGGAACCACTAGACACCCGGAGTTCAAAGGTTTTAAAGGTGTATATTATAGCACAGAAATTTTTGTTAACAAAAATCAACATATGTATTTAATTTAGGTAATGCAAAAATAACAGAAAAAAAACAGGATTATTAACATTGAAATATCAGCAATTGCATTTAGTTTTGGTGAAACACAGCAAACCAGTGTTTTAAGTCCAAAAATACAAATGTGTTACAAATTTTTGGCATCTATCTCTTGTTTGGGATGTACATTTTGGAATTTTGCATCGCGGTTTCCCTTCCTTGACATATTCTGCTAAGTACCCAACGTTATCAAGACGAATGTCACGCGGCGGCATCGGAGCAGACATTGGGTGATGATGTTTTGCAACAATATCAACTTCGAGACTACTTCGTCAACCTTTCCCACACTCATTTCAGAACCAGATTTTGTCAAGCAATCCGCAACTCACACACAATTGTGAGTGACGGCGCGGCATTGTCTGGTTGCTTCTGAAGTGCAAGAATTGGCGAATCTTGTCATGACGATTTCGTGTCATGCAGTTTATTATTAGTCACTCCATCTGGTGTAGTATTCAGTGGTTTTCAACGTTTGTTTGTCTTGCTTACAAGCCTTAATCGACTGCTGCATTGTTCTGAACACCTGCAACTTTCATCGCTTCGTTTTCCTCATGTAAATGGCCTATTTGTTCGTAATCTTCAAAATTTCATTTCGGAAAGCAGCATCAAAATCGAAATCTGGGTCATAATCACTGTCTTCAGAAGAAAAATCACCATTATCTTCACTGTCCGACCACGCAACCAAATTGACAAACTCCCAAAGCTCTTCTTCTGTTCTAAAATCACGAATTCTATGCGAGCGACATTTCTAATCAACAAACTGAAAAAACCGTTACAAAAATTGGAAAATTTCGAACTTCCGGCGCCTGACGGTTCCGTAAGGGACCAACCATACACTTTAAAAATTCCACTAAAAAATTATTATTTCAAACACTCACAAAAGCTTCAAGCACTATAACGATCCCGGAAATATTTTTACGTATTTGACACAAAATTATTTTTTGAAAGTTCGCAATTTCGCAAAAGCTGTTTTTGTCGAGGTTGTGACACATTACTGAACATTGGTCCTTAGCCCACCTTTACGTATACCTATTGACTCCGAATCACTTTCTGAGTCGAATAAACGATGTTTGTCCGGCTGGCTGACTGTCCATGTAAACCTTGTGCGCAAAGAACAGGTCGCAATTTAGAGATTATTTGATAAAACTTGGTACAAAGATTCTAATGTGGTGTAGGGTATCATAAAGTCGGGTTTAACCGACTATTCTTTCTTACTTGGTTTTTATTGTAGATCTGGACTTAAAAGGTTGGGTAAATGTTGTCGTGATTATGATTTACCTTCAAATTATTTAAAACTTATGATTATTTAAAACTAATGAGTGAGTGATTCCTATGAAATGAACAATAACGACATCGAATTTTTCGATGATTTAACAAAAACAAAATTTCGAAATTTGTTTTTGTTTTAAATGTAAGTTGAACGGACGAGTAGGCGCTCGTGTTCTATAAACTACACATTAATTTATTAATTAATTATTATTATAATTAATATTAATTTTCGTTTATTCTTATTTAACAAATTGATCTTAACTCACAATTTCATCGTAAACAACTTTAAATTAATTATTTTTGTTTTGTTATTGAATTTTAATGTGTTTTTATTTAAAAAAGCTTTTAGCCATTTTTTAGCCCACTTTTAGCCATTTTTTGCCGTAAATTAAGCCATTTTTGGTCACCAAGTTTTGGCAACACTGCTGAACATACATACATGAGTCAAATAAAGTTGGATTAAAGTGGCGACCGGCGCAAAAGTTGGCGCTTACTTCAAGAAATATTTTTAAAGTCGCAGGTGCAAGTTTAAGCAAAAATCGTTAAACAAAGTATTTATTTTTTTTTTTTTTTGTTGTTCCTAGCGGAACCAGTAGGCTATTAAGGGCTAAACCAAGGCGAATTGACTTTCAGGTGGCGTTGAAAACACAGCTGTGCTACTTTTTTTTTAAATTAGAGAGAGGAATGACAAAAGTTACTTGTGTTTTTGACTTATCGGCCAACGAAAGCAGCAACAAAATACATTGTTGTGTTTTTGGTGTTGTTAATTGTTGAAGTATCGACACCACCGTTTACATTAATTCGCCTTGGGTTAAACTGTTTATGATTTATTTTTCTTCAATAAATAAATTGTTTGACAGTTTGTCAATCAAGGCGAATTTATAACAGGTAAGTGCAACTCTACAACTACAAAACAAGGCCAATTAACTCCATGTATTTTGTTTTTGCAATTTTCTGACTTGTTGTCAAATTTCAGTATAGAAACAAAACAATATTTTGACGTTTCACCATTTTTTTAATTCGCCGTGGATACAGCTGATGAACGGCTGACGAGTTGAGCTTACCTGGAGTAAATTCGCCTTGTTGTCAATGTTGCATATTATCAGGGTTGTTAGGCTTTTTTCTTCAAAAATCGTCAAAAGTTTTAACAAAATTCGTCAAAATCGTCATGAACAGTTAACAAAATCGTCAACAAATCGTCAAATATTTAAATTTTACAAATTGGAGACAATTTATTGCATTGAGTGGTTCAAAAATACATAAGAAAAAATATATTTTCATAAAAACATAACAAACATTTACATATTTATTTCAGTTATCTCTATTCACAAAAACATTAAATAAAAAATAAAATCTCATTTGCTATTAACTCTAGCTATCTTTAAATTATTAATTTTTAGCGCTATCACTAATGCAAATTGTTTTTACTGTTGAAGGTGATAAACCAAGGGTTCTACCTATGTATATCAACAGTCTTTTTACCCGACTTGAAACGTTTTATTACGTCTAATTTTAGTTCCAAAATAGTGCATTTTCTTCACTTTACACTCATTTTTCTACACAACTTCTTATTAAGAACTAACTAACTTCTTACTTCCTAACACTCAACTACACTTAGAATAACTTACCTAACAGAATTAAATGGGAATTCGGCTTTTTACACGCAAATAGAAAAGTTCTTCAAATATGATTATGAATTCAGCGAAAAAATGAAATCGTATGTAGCGACGCAAATCGAAATCATTAAAACGCAAAGCGGATTTAACCAATTTTTAAAAAGCGGACCAAATATGACCGACGCAAATCGAAGTTCTAGTGTATATTTTTTGCCGTATCGATGGCATTCGTATAATTGTAGAATTCGAATTACTAGTGCTTCTAATGAAAACCACCTGGTTTGTGATGGGGGAAGAACTTTTTTTTGTTTAATAATAATAATAATTTGTTGCTTTTACGCCAAATTGTAGGCGCATAGTGCCAATACAAAATTATTCCAAACATTTCTATTTGAACTTAAGTGTTTTATTCTATTCCATGATAAATTTCCCGGATGAAGATTTATCTTTTCTTCAAGACTTCGTCTCCAGCTACCTCGTGGTCTGCCTCTTCTTCACGTTCCTTGAGGATTCCAATCAAAGGCCTCTCTACATATGTCATTGGCTGGTTTACGAAGCACGTGTCCTATCCATCTCCATTTCCTTAACCGAATTTCAACAGCAATTGGTTTTATTTTGGATCTGCGGTATAGCTCCTCATTTGATACCCAGTTGTGTGGCCACCATATGTGGAGAATATGACGCAGAGATCTGTTGACAAAGGTTTGCAACTTGTTGTTAATTTCAACAGACGTGAGCCAAGTTTCGCATCCATAAAGCAGCACAGAGGGTACATTGCTTTTGAAGAGGCGAATTTTTGTGGTGCTGATTTGATTACTTCGCCAGATCTTATATAGGCCAGCAAAAGCAGCTTTCGCCTTCCTAATTCTGTGTGGTATATCAACACGAGTACCTCCGTCTGGTGTAATTTGGCTGCCTAGGTAGGTGAAGTCTGTGACTGATTCGAAGTCCTGGCCGTATACGGAGTATACAGAGTGTTTAATATCAAATAATTTTTGTATTTCGAAAAATTAATTTTTACGTTTTGAACTGTTCCCAATATAATTGTTAATTTTTCTTGCGTTTTATTGATGCCAGAAAATCGTCATAACACTGTTACTTTTAGTTTAAAAATCGTCAATCGTCATTTTACTGTATTTTCTCAAAAAATCGTCACATCTAACAACCATGCATATTATGCAAACGGTTAGTTAGGCTTATCATATTGAGCCCTTTTTGAATGTAAAATTTGCTTTTTGTCGCTGGATAATGTCACACAAATGTCCAGTGGAATTCATCAGAATCAATATAAACTTCGAATCTACACGTCAGTTGTAGATATGAAGTAATCAAACAGGATCCAAATTGCATTTAAAAAAAAAAAAAAATGTCACATTTTTTGTAGAAAAGAAAACACTATTAAATTTACTTCGCTGTGGTTCAAAAATCCCACAAAAAGATGTAGTAAACACATGTGTTGAATTTACGATATTAAAACATTTGACGAAACATGATCTATCTTTTTCTATCACTCAGCAGATTCATTAACTTACAATACATACGAAAGAGACACTCACGCTTTTTGGTATAAAATCATATTAACTAAAACGGTGAAAATCGCTATTGTATTATTACTCTTTTGGAAATAAAACAAAATTTTCTTTATTGGTATATTTTTTTATTATAATCATTTATCATGGTATTATTTAGAGATCAACTAACCTAGGTAAAATATTTATGTTTATAGTTATTACATAAGTATATATTTCATTATATATTTTTTATATATATATATATACTTTGTCTGTATGCCTTTCTTTTAGCTTATATTAAGATAAATTGTTGATTTTTTTTATTTTATTTTAGATCTACATATGTATTTTTTTTTTCTTATAATTTTTCATATTCTCGTTTTAATATTTGTTAAAATTTATTAATTATGAGTAATTAGGAGCAAGTAATATATGCTTTTACTCTTCTTAATTTTTGATTTAAGAATTATTTGCTCCTCTTTTTATTTTTTGATTATTTAATTTATTAAAATTTGTTTTATAAACATAATTTTTGTTAAATTATATTGTATAAAAATATTTTATTTTTTATTTTTTTTAAATTAAACACATAAATTTATAATTTATATTGAAAAACTTGTGTGTATACAAAGATAAGGATTGTGTGTAATCAAGGATAAAAAACACAACTAAAGCAATTAAACAATTAATTTACTTAGTTAATAAATCGTTTAAAAAGTAAAGTCAAATAAAATAAAAGCTAAAACAACCAAAAGTTTAAAGAAGAAATTAAATTAGAAATATGCATTTTAAGCTTTTACAGTAAATATAATTTAAGTTTGGAAGTGAAAATATTACCAAAGACCTGAAGAAGCTTTAAGGCGGCGCTTTTAATATAACTAACTGCCTGTTTAACGATATCGAACGTCATCGCTCGCATAGAAAATTACATTAAAAACAAAAACAAACTTCGAAGAATGTTCGAACTTTGTTTTTGTTTTGAATGTAATTTTCTATGCGAACGATGACGTTCGAAATCCATGAACAGGCTGTAAGAGTTTTGAAACTTTAAGCTTTAGCGATTCAATAATTTGGCAAAGGTCTTTGGCTTTCTGTCGTTTTCATCAAAAAATTTTAATTAAAGTTTTCCTATACATATTTCATTCTTTCTTTTGGCTGATGAAAAATAGTTCTGAAATTTTTGGTTTATACATATTTATATCTATTACAATTTAGGTTAAAATTAAAAAAAAAATAGGTTAGGTTAGATTTAATTAAAGTCAGGTTATATTCAAAAAATATACACACCAAAACCAATTTCTATACAGATCAAGACATTTATAGGCAAACAATCTCTTTGAAATTGTCTAAAAATTTAAGATTTTTTCTAAATTATTCGACTCCTTAAAATATTTTTAGATTGCAACAACTCAATTCAAAGCAAACACTCAAGTATTTAAAGGCCATTTTAGCTTTGTTTCTATGCGGGAAAAATTTTAAGGAAATTATTGGCGATTTTTAAAACTAAAGAAAACATAAATGAAGTAATCTTTTGTCTTAATCCTGTGTTTGCCTTAAACAAATTTTACGTTTGTACAAATGTTTTATGTTGTTAATTTGGGTGTTTACTGTTTGGACAAACGTTTAAAGCGTTTAAGTAGAAATATTAATATTTGGCTGACATTTTGGATATTTGTCAAACTTTTTGTAGTGTTTAGTGGTAAATGTAATTATGTCAGAGTTAAGAAGTAGAAAAAGCTTTAAAATCATTTTTAGCTGTTAATTACAATTCTTAAAGCAGTATTGTTTGCCCAAAACAACGCGGTGTTCAAACTTTAAACCACTCTACTCTAAGGCCCTAATTATATAAAACGCAACGCCAAAGAATTACATTGGAAGCAAAAACAAAGTCATAAATATTTTGTAGTTTTGTTGTTGCTTTCTACAGAAATTTATGTACCGTTTTAAAATTTTCAACGCCACAAGTTATGAGGCGTTTGAAATTTCAAAAGGCAATGCGAATTTCTGTAGAAAAAAACAACAAAATTACAAAATATTTAAGGCATTGTTTTTGCTTTCAATGTATTTGTTTGGCGTTGTGTTAAATAATTATGGCCTAAATTTTATTCCTTTTATATTTCTTCTCCGTTTTAAACATATTAACATAATTGCCGCAGCACTGCTTTCATTTAAAAACAAAACAAATATGAGAAATTAATGTTTATTTGCAAACATAAATAAATACAATGTGTGTTTGCCAAGCCATTTGCGTGGTTTATTTTGCCTTTAAAGACACCATACACTATCAAAATACTTGACGTCTTGATATAAAAACATCTCAACAACATTTAGAAAAAACCGCTTTAAACAAAGTAAGGCCAAAGCACTGTGTCTTTTTCAATATTTGGCAATATAAAAAGTATTCTGTATACGAAAATCCCTTTAAAAAAAACTAATACAAGACATATTTTACCAATACATACCCTCCTTAGACCATGGGAACACATATGTGTACCTTAACTTATTACAACTTTTAAAAACTAGCGACATCGTGTATCCAATAGAAACAGTTTTATTACTTGTTTTAAGCTACTGCGCTTCAAAAACATATCAAAAGATGGCAGGGTTTAGAAGTTTAAGCCATTATTTTTACATTTTAATTTAACAGTTTGAAAAAACCATACTGTTGAGATATTTTTCCTCAATAACTAATCGATTAGACCTGAAGTACACATATGTGCACCCCTTTTTCTACCACCTTAAATAAAAAAATTAAAAAAATGATAAAAACCGAAATTAAAATTACACCTCATAAGATAAAACAAATAGTTAATATGCCCTTTACTTAATCGGTTCTGTTCAGAACTTAAGAAATTAAGAATTTACGTTGAAATGTTTCATATTTTAAGACCTGAGGTACACATATGTGTCCCCTTCATTTCTAAGAATTCAAATAAAATTAAAAAAAAAAATATACAGTTGTCTTATTTGCTCCCCAAAAGGTGTAAATAATATATAAGAAATGTAAAAATTCAATGGGTTAATGCTCGGGTCTTTAGAGGATACTAAAAAAAGGAAATAAAATATTTGTTATAAGAAAGTTTTTTTTACCCGGTAATAATGTATGTATTTGCTTTCAAAATATCCAACAAAGTGCGTGCATACATAAGTATGTAGTACTTGCTTTCACAAAATAATTAGCTAAGTGTGTATGTTCATTCACAAGTTTTTGTTTTCTTAATAAAAAAAACGCAAATAAGAAAAGAAATACGCTACAATTATTGATAAATGAAAAAATTTCTTTTAAAAGTAAAAACTTTTATAAGAAATTTGTTATAAAAAACGTTAGATTAATAGAAAAAAAACGCTTATAAGAAAAATTTTCGTGGCATTTTTTTTTCTTATATCCGTTACGTATCTTGTTTGGATAAACATTTTTTAAAACGATAGGTTATATGAAAAATTTTCGAAATTATTGATTTGAATTTCATAGTTCAACTTCAAATTGTAGCGTGTGGTTTGCAATAAAAAACGTTACGTCTGAGCGTGTACGAGTTTTCGAAGGACACAAAAAAAAAGTAAAAAAACATAAAAACTTTTAATAATTTCAAAGATCAAAGTTTTTAAATAGGTCAGATTATATTAATTTTTATTTTAAGTACAATATACAAATGTTTGCTCTAAAATTTTTATAGAAATTTGCAAAAAAAAAAAATTAAAAAAAGAAATTAAAATTGGTTTAATAATAAAAAGCCCTTTTTCATAAGTTACCGATAGCTACAGGTAGGATTTTATCGGCCGGAAAAAAATCTATTATAACGACTTAACTTTAACATAAAGTGAGCTTTAAATGAAGGTTACCTAGTAGGTTAAAAGTAAGTTGTAATAATGGAGCACTTTTTATACGACCGATTAACTCCTATCTTTAGATATCGGTAAGTTGTAAAAACGGAGATTTTTAACACAAAAAGTGGACTATTAAAAAAAAAAGTTTTGAAAACTCTTTCCAATTCTAGACAAAATTATCATGGATTTGTGTTCAATATATCATTCGTATTTTACCAAATAAAATGATGATTGTTTTTCTTGTTTGTGTTTCGCATTTTAAACATTGACAATATTATGTTTGTTGCTTGTATTAATTAAATAAGGTCTTACATATAATCAAACCGCGGCCCAGGCATGAAATTTATTTATTTTATTAATCTTTTGTTATATGTTTATTATTTAAGTATGTATAAATATATGTTCTTCTCATTTATCTCTCTCCAGTTACTTATTTTTTTTTATCATTTATTAAACTCTTCAACAATCACTTGGTTATTATACAATTGAAATGGTAACATTGATGCCTAAATTACCATTGTCGGCAAAAAGTTGGGCAATCGAAGTATCAAATACCAGACAGTCGGAATTATGTATGGCCGAGGCAACACCTTCATGTATGGAACGCGGCATAGCTTCCCAGGTTAGACGCCTGCGATTGCCATTCAATTCCAAACGATAAACGAAATTCTCTGCCTCTTTGCGGGATCCTATGAGTTGGACAATGGCGAAGAATTGTTGATGGCCATCATATTTCTCTTGCTTCTCTAGCACCAACATAAAATGATGGCCGAAGCACGACTGCATCATAACCCAGTCTACAGCCCCGGGTAGGTTAATATCTGTGGCTAAGAAAACTATATCCTCACCTTGCAGTGTTGTTATACTTTTGTGTGACATCATTAAATGTTGCATGACTAGATCGAGCGGGCCCTGCCATTTACAGGAGGCACCTGGGCAAGGGCACAAATAGGGTCGACATTCGCAGGTCTCTTCATGCTCTGTTTTTTCTGTGTACAGCAATGAAGCTGTACATCCATAGCCCGAATGTTTACAGGGAAATTTGACATTCGTAGCCACCTTTTCCATGGCCAAGTTGCGTATATTGGCCAAAGGGCCACGACATGTTGGACAGCAGGTGAGCTTGGAACGGCACGATACACACACTAAATGACCACTTGAGCATTGTAATATGGGTGGCAGGACATAGTCAAAGCACACCGGGCATTCAAATAATGATGTTAGATCGGTTGACATACCGACATCACCGCCTCCGGCGGACGACAATGAAGAACTAGAAGATGATGATGTATTCGCTGAGGTATTGCCAGTAGTCGAGTTGCCTGTAGCAGTACCAGTTGGTGTTTCACGTCGTTTAGGATTTATTTTATTAGACATTGGACTTTGGTATCTTTGTCGTATTAATTATCTGTCTGGATTTTCTATTGTTGTTAATATTTTTACTAAAACTTACGGTTATTTTTTTTTAAGATTTCCGACAAATAATATTGGCAGTTTTTTTACCGTATTAGTGTTGTAGTTGGTTTTGTTGCTGGCGTAGAAAAATAATAAAATTCCACACGAAACTCTTGGTAACTACTTGGATAGTTTTATTGTGCCATTATATTTAAATGATTAGTAATCTGAAAAAAAAAAAAATAAAGTAAGACTACTACATTAGTATTATTGATTAAACAATGAGTAAAATTTACATTATGATTAGTTAAGGGTCAAACTAGCATTTTGAGAATTTTCTACATTCTATAAGATTTCGTTTTTTTTACTAATTTATTATAATACAAGTAATAAATAATGGTAAGCTAGAAGTAATACTCATACAGATTATCATCGGCTTAAGTTATAAACATATCGTAACACTAATAAATTATATAGGTCTGTATATGGCGCTGAAATGTTTCTTTATTTTAATACCAAGATTTTGCATTGGTTTTTCTTGCATGGCGCTCTTAAAACCATTTTTATTTCTTAGGCCAAGGAACATTTGTAACGTCGAACACACTAAGGCGATTATTGATCATGAAATTCGAAAACGCTTTTGTTCGAATATCTATATATATAAAAATGAAAAATGTTTGCATGTTTGTTTGTTTGTTTGTTTATTTGTTTGTTTGTTGGCTTAAAGACTCCTAAACTACTGAACCGATTTTCCTGAAATTTTCACAGTAACATCACGTGAGCCCTAAAAATAAAATAGGCTACTTCTTTTTTCGAAAGGGGCAGGGGAATTGGTACCCCCATTGGATGCCAAGGGGGGGAAATACCTCCCATAGGATGCATATATTAAATATCGCTCAACTGAAGAACTATTAAAGGGAGAGTCTTCAAACGTGATTAAAGCTTCTATTATGGTAACCTTTAAATTTCAATATAGAAATGGGCGGGGCAGACAGAGGAGGAGCAGTACCCCTCATAGATAGAAATATTAATAAGATCCGCTGCACGCATTTTGTTGAACTTTTGGTAGTAAGATCTTTTGAACCCCAAAATTTAAATAAAATAGAAGCGGGGGAAATGGTACCCCCCATAGGACACCAATGTTTAATATCGCATATTTTAGGAACAGTTATAATGAGAATGTTCAAACTTTGTGGAAGTCACTCTTTTGGTGTACTACACTTTTGAAAATAAAAATAAAGCGGGTAGGCGCAGGGGGGAAATACCTCCCATAGGATGGATATACATATTAAATATCGCTCAACTGAAGAACTATTAAAAGGAGAGTCTTCAAACGTGGTTAAAGCTACTATTATTGTTAACTATAAATTTCAATATTAAAATGGGGGGGTAGACAGGGGAGGAGCAGAACCCCTCATAGGTAGAAATATTAATGAGCCACTGCACGCATTTTGTTGAAATTTTGGTAGTAGGATCTTTTGAGCCTTAAAATTGAAATAAAATAGCAGCGGGTGAAGTGGTACCCACCATAGGACGCCAATGTTCAATATCGCATATCTTAAGAACTGTTATAGCAAGAATGTTCAAACTTTAAAGAAGTAACTCTTATGGTATATTACACTTTTGAAAATAAAAATAAAGCGGGTAGGCACAGGGGAAAAATACCTCCCATAGGATGCATATATTATATATCTCCCAACTGAAGAAGTGGTTAAAGCAGTGTAGCGAAGCGCACCGGGTTAAGCTAGTATACTATAAAACAGTAAAGATTAAATACTATGAAATACTATGAAATTTAAAACAATTGTAATAAAACGATTGTTTATTTATTTGTTTAAAAATAATTCTTTATTGACAATCAAGTAAAAAAATGGACAAAAACGATTTATTTCTGATAGAGTTTTAGAAGATATCCAAAATGCCAAATCAGTCTAGGTTACAAAAATGTGTATACTAAAGAGTGATACAATTTAAATTAAAAGGTAGGCAGTAACACAAATGTTGAATAAAATAACATACAGGGGTGATCTGGAAAACGAAAACGCAAAACGCGAATTTTATGACAAATATTATACAAATATTTGTTTTCAAAATAAAACCACCTTGTATGAATTCGCCCTGATTTAAATCTGTGGCATTTTGACAAAACATCTTAAGTCAAATTTAAAAAGTTGAAAAAAATGTTGCTAATCATACAAATTTTCATTCAAAAAAAATTTTTGTTGACGTTTTTAAAATTTTGTATTAAAAACAAAATTTTTCTTTAATTTTGGTTTTTTTTATTATTTAATAAAAATGATTTCTTCACCGAGCTTTTTTTAAACTTTTTTGCTATCTTATCTCGACTTAAGATGTTTTGTCAAAATGCCACAGAAATATATTTAGCAAAGTAGCGCATGTCACAGCTCCTTACTTTCATGATGTGATAGGCGTTGATTTATTTAACTTTTAAAAAAATAGCCTTAACATTGTGGAGCTCATTTTGTGCTTGGGTTTGTGCGAAAAAAATAAAATTTCAAATTACACGACTTAAAACAATTTTATTAACATCTTTATGGCCGAAGTATCTGATGATATGACTTTAAAAAAGAAGGATAAAGCAAATAAATCTGAGTGCCAGCAAAATATCCACAAAAGAAATCGCATGGAAGGTAAAGTATGTATATACTAGTACATCGATGCCTGCAAGACAAATGGAAGAACCTTGCTCGTCTCGCTTCTGTCTAAAAAGCGCCTTAAGGCAATGCACAGCATTCACAGAGTGAGTGCGAAAAGATATATTCAAACTGTTTTAGGAGATTGCCTGGAACCAAAAGCGTTTATATGTTACCAGCCTTGTAAGTTTCACAGATAAAAAAAAAACGTTCTGAAAATACGATACGTTCCAATATTATATTTGTTGAGAATTAATTCAAACCGATTACAAGTATGCCGCAATATGTTTCATTCTACATTGGGATTTAAGGAAAAAAGACGGTACGTAATTGGATAAAAAAAAACGGAAATCACGGCACACAGATCAGTACTGAAACAGCTCCAAAGTACGCATCCAAGGTAAACGAAACACAGAAATTAGTGGGCATAATAAAAAAAAAAAACGTGACTTTCTTCGCAAATGCCTAGATCAGCTCCCGAAAATGGATTCGCCCTATTGCAGAAAGAGAACAAAGAAGTTGTACCTGGTAACGAGTTATTCCTCCTACCAGGAGGTTTACAGGCTATATTTAGACGAATGCAATTTAAATAAAGAAAACGGAGATATAAAATGATCATATGGCATTTTTTAGAGGTCTTCAAAGAACTAAATATTTATTTATTTATTTCGTATTTATTTAAACCAAAAAAAGATGAGTGCGATGTTTGCGTTTCATACGGAGTCAACAACCTATCTCACGATTACTACCCAGCGGGAAAATAAGGAATTGATTACATAAATAACTAAAAAAAATAATGTATTATTTTCGAAAGAATAATAATGCATTCATGGGAATCGAGAAGGTAATATTATTCAAACAATAATTATGATTTGATTACCACGTATATCCTCACATTTGCAGAATAAGGAATGTATTGTTTCTGTTCGTAAAAATGTTTCGTGTTTTTTCTTCTGTTCGTGACAATTTTTCGTATTTTTTAGAATTATTTAAGTCATTCGCAGTATACATTTAAATAATTTATTACAATCCTAGGACATGTTCTGTGTTAAGAATAATGAGTTCTGGAATCAAATATTTATCAATATATGTATTACATTCTCGTTTCCTATTGATTACATTTTCCCGCTGGGTATAAGCTGCACAGAGAACAAATAGAGAAAATGAGAGAAGAAAACCCCAATGGCATACAACCCAGCGGGAAAATAAGGAATTGATTACATAAATTACTAAAAAAATAATGTTTTATTTTCGAAAGGATAATAATGCATTCATGGGAATCGAGAAGGTAATTTTATTGACACAATAATTATGATTTGATTACCACGTATATTATCAAATATGCAGAACAAGGAATGTATCGTTTCTGTTCTTAAAAATGTTGCGTGTTTTTCATCTGTTCGTGACAAATATCTTTTTTTTTAGAATTATTTAAGTCATTCCCAGTATACATTAAAATAATTTATTACAATCCTAGGACATGGTCTGTGTTAAGCATAATGAATTCTGGAATCAAGTATAATACAAGATATGTATTACTTTCTCGATTCCTATTAATTCCATTTTCCCGCTGGGAAAATGCTGAGTCCTTGTTATGTGCAGTGTTTTGTATATGCAAGCTGTTAAATAGTGCCCCAACTAAACTATAGTGCCTCGTATTATAAAATGAAGCTGCAAGTACACAACTTTACCATCTACATTGTTGGGTGTTTCCACAGAAAATTACCCCTTATAGCTCAAAAATTAAATTTTTATTTTGAATTTAATTTTTCCGCTATTACACAAAATAAATATATCGTGTCATTTTCCGAAAGATTAACTTTAATTTTCTTTATACTAACCAAAATATATTTTTTTTTTTTTTGTTACCCATTATAAATGAATTCAGACACAAAAAACTTTATAAAGTAACGACCGTTACTTTAAAAAATAAAATTTTTTTTGGTTACTTATTTCTTTGGTCTGAAAATAAATCCATTCCTTAAACAAAACATTTCAAAGAATTTAATTAGATATTTTACTTGACATATCCTGTTCAAAATTTTACAATGGATGATGTTTGACATTTGAAAACAGCACATTTATAAAGTAACGACCGTTATTATTTTAATGGTCAAAAAAGGTCTCGTGGCATATTTGGGTAGGTTGGAGTTTTATATAAAAAATCTCCGGAAATCGGTAACGACCGTTGCTTTGGAAACACCCTGTTGTAACACATGAATCACACAATTATATATGAGAAGGAACAGATGGAAGTCTCTTGGCGTCAGTTTTTGCAACATGCATCACTTAGCTTTTAGAAAATTTGCTTTACGCAAAGGATGTTTTTGCAAGATATAAACGTTTTATTATACAATGCATTACAAGCCTTCTGCAAAAAAAAAACGGATATATAACAATCGAACAAAATATGCTACTTCATTAGGGATTCGAGAAAGCTTATATTTCCTCTGCAAGCCAAACAATTAAGTTTTGATCGTTTTCATCGACTAAATTTCTTAAAATATTTATGTCTGTGTATAAGTAAATTTTGTTATCTACACAAGCAAAACTTAATTTTTAATTAAAAAGTCAATATTTTAAAAAGTATAATATACGATTTTATTTTACTTTAGTTATAATTTATCAAAAAACAAATCAAAATAGAAACTTTGTTAATAATATTTAAGTAATATTACACTTCTACTGCGTTTAAAGACATTTTGTAACTAAAATAAAACATCAAAGAAATTATTTGAAAACTCAAAAAAAGTGAAAATATAAAACAAAGTATAACACAAACTTTAAGTTAAACTATTGTTGAACAAGTACGATATGTACAGTGGTGGCCATAACAAATGCAACTAGCAACTGAATCTTATAAAAGTTTTTTTAACAATTTTAAAAGTAAAAAAAAAGTTATTCATGTGCTTGTTATATTTTTTATTATTGCTTTAAAAATGAGAAAATTGAGTTAAATCCACAATTACTTACATTGGAAATAAAAAAAATAAACAAAACTAAGTATAGGCTCATATTTCATTGGCCAAAACATCTGCAACAAATTGATTGGACAACATTTATGCCTATAAAACTTAATATTTCGTGGCAAATCCTTTATTTTCAATGACGCCCTGACATCGGAGAGGAATTGAACCTATTAAATTGTCAATAAAATTGGCAGGAATGGCGTTCCAAGTATCTACCAATCTTTGAAACATAAAATCTAAATAAGTGCAATTTTCGCGATCGATTCTTTGGTTTACGATTTCCCAAAGGTTCTCAATGGGGTTAAGATCTGGTGATTGTGGTGGCCATTCCATTACCGAAACTTTTTTGTTGTGCAAACCACGATTTAACAACTTTTGAAGAGTGCTTGGGATCGTTAAAAACCTCTCTATAGATAAATATATCCATTATTCCATCGATAATGTGCAATGGGCCAACTCCAGCAGCAGAAAAACAACCCGACATCTTTACGTTGCCTCCTCCATGTTTCACTGTCTTTTTATCGCACTTGAAGCTGCTTGTTAACTGGTCGTCTTACATAACACATGCCATCGCTTCCGACGATATTAAATTTGGATTCGTCGCTAAATAGGACAGTCCTCCATTTGTTTCCTGACCAATTTAAATGATCCTTTGAAAACTTCAAACGTTTATTTTGATTACGTTTAGATATGAGCGGTTTTTTTGCTGGACAACGTGCACGCCTATAGAACTTTTGTTGCATTTGTTTTGGCCACCACTGTATTTACTCACTCAACGCATTTTTTTTGAATATTCCATCATCAAATAATTATAATATAGAAATAATAATTCAAAAACGGTTAACTATTTGATAGACAAATTTGTTTTATTTTATCACTAGCCACAAGTTTTATTAAGTAAAATTTAAATAAACATGTAAACAAAACATTCAATTGTATTATGTAAAACACTGAAGTTTGTAATCGTACTTTTTTGTAATTTAAGTATAAAAAATACTTGTATTTTCTAGTTTTTTTTTTAATTGGCAGTTTTTATAGCAAATGGCTAATACAGGAAAACGGACAGACAACCAGTGAAATAAATTCACTTAAATAAATAAATCAGACTGCAGATACGTTAAAATCCTAATATACATAAGTTTATAAGAGTATTCAGTTCAAAATGCAAATTTTTATTACAACAAACACAGGGAAAAAGTTTTACGCTACAAGTTGCAATCCAAACAACCTTTAACCAAGTGTAAAAAAATCAGGTTTGAAAGTTGCAACATTTAAATTTTTAAAGCGTTGGCAATTCATAAACTTCAAAGTTAACAATTATTATCATAAACATGCATACATATCTATGTATATCATCTATGCCCATTAAAGACGTGTTCATAAGACCTTTGTTCCTTAAAGGAACCACAGAACATAATAATAAGACAACACTATGCTCTAATTTGAACCGTATTTTTAGGTTAGCTCTTGTTTTCGAGATATACCGTTTTTTTGAAAATAGGGGAGGTTGCACAACACATAATCGAACATACACATATGGTCAAAATAATAAGTACATACCTACTTAACCTACTTAACCGAAGGTAAAAGGGATATTATAAGATTGTCATTCCGATTGTATTTATACCCACACCACAATAGTGGAGAGGGTATTATGCATTTGTGCTGATGTGTGTAACGTCTTAAAATTGTGGTCCTAGACCCACCTTAAGGTATACCGATCTACTCAAAATCACTTTCTGAGTCGAACTAACGATGTCCGTCCGGCTGGCTGGCAGGCTAGCTGGCTGGCAATTTCTGCCTCTCACAAACTTTCAAACCGATTTGCATGAAGTTTATAAACATGGATAAATCCATATTTACATGGACACATAAGCATGATGTGTTTTTAAATACTGTGGTGTAGGGTATCATATGGTCGGGCTTGACCGACTATACTTTCTTACTTGTTTTATATTACATACTTTTACCGAAAACGTTATTGAAAGGCAGTAACGTAATGTAGCGGGGCTTATGAATAAACTATTTATTTATTAAAATATTTCCGTTAAGAATATTTTTTATCAAAAGTTTTATAAAAACTATTTTATTTAAATTATAATTTTTCAACAACAATATTAAAAATTCAAAACTTATAAGATCGAATAAATATCATTCTCCACAAAGTAGTTACACTACATTGCATTCGTTCGATCTTATAAGTTTTGAATTTTTAATATTGTTGTTGAAAAATTATAATTTAAATAAAATAGTTTTTATAAAACTTTTGATAAAAAATATTCTTAACGGAAATATTTTAATAAATAAATAGTTTATTCATAAGCCCCGCTACAATTTGGTGACCCCGAAATTATCTTTATACACATTCCTTCATCCTTTGATGTATAACCAGATGATTCCAATAATGTTTTCCCATCAACTAAACATTTTCGTTGAAGATCCGGTAATAAATGATAAAATTTTAAAAAATCTGCTCCTATGATTGCTTTAGGAACATCCGCCAAAACAAAAATCCATTTAAAAGCTCTTCTTAAACCAAGATCTAGCTCAATAAGTTTTTCAGCATACGTATATATAGGAGTTTTATTTGCAGCATAAAGTATAAATTTAGAGGGAGTTTTAAATTTATTACAAGGAAAAATAGATATATCCGCTCCAGAATCAATAAGGTACGAAATTTTTGATCGGCGTTCGGTTAAAAATAAACGACAATTAGACTTACCATCGCCGTTAGATGTCGAGACTTGAGACGATGGATAACTTAGTTTTTTGAATTTGAAAAATTACAAGGTTTGATACATTTTGTAGCATTTTCAGCAAATTTCCCGTGATACCAACACATGCTAAAATTTTTCCTACCTTTTGAATTTGACCGTTCTTGAAGATCTATTCCTACTACGTTGTCTTGGACGAAGTTTTTAACATATCATTACTTACACTAGAACCAGCTAAGCATTTCATTCTCTGTAAAAGATGAGACGGTTTCTGATCGCCAAGTTCTAGTCCATTCAATAATTTTTTAAGTTGACCTTCACCTGATTCAGCAAAATGTTGAATGATTCTTGATTTAATAATAAGGTACTTATTTTCAGACGGAGGATTCATAATAATATCCTTCACAACAAATAAAACGGATTGATCAAGATGACTTAAGAGATATTCATATTTTGTGGAGTCTTGAGTAATCCCATTTAAATTAAAATTGGAATCTTCTTGTAGAAACCATAATTCAGGTTCTTCACGCCAAAATGGTGGTAGCTTTGCAATGCGTGCAGCACAAATTGTGGGATGTGGTAAATTCACATTTCCAGAAATATTGGTTTGTTGAGTTGAAATTTGAGGATTATCGCCTCCGGCATGCGAAAAATTTAAATTTTCTTCACGTGAAGTTATTGACATTGTTGATCACGTCGGGGTCACCAAATTGTAGCGGGGCTTATGAATAAACTATTTATTTATTAAAATATTTCCGTGAAGAATATTTTTTATCAAAAGTTTTATAAAAACTATTTTATTTAAATTATAATTTTTCAACAACAATATTAAAAATTCAAAACTTATAAGATCGAATAAATATCATTCTCCACAAAGTAGTTACACTACAGTAACAATATTTTTGGTTTTCGTAAATTTAGCTTGGAAAGTTCGACAGTTTTTGATTTTTGATATTATTGTTGATTATTATTATTATATTATTATTGATATTAGCAAAACCGTTAAAAAAATGTTGCAAAAATCCCGTTTCATTTTATTTTCTGATAATTTCGTGATCAGTACATTTTATGATATTTTAGATCATTTCAAAAAGCTTTATGCATTAATTTGTAATAATAGGTATACAATTAAATTTAAATCTAAAGTTAAACTTCGATTTTTTGCATTAACAGATAGGTCGGCATATACACTAAACTCCCGAAGAAAGAACCCTAGATTCAAAATTAAAAAAAAAAAAAAAAACAAAAGATAAAGTCTTTAGGCACTACATCTCTGGATAGGTTAGTCTTTTGTCCAAAACGATCTTAAGACAGAAACAAGTAGTGAAAGGTCAAGAAAAACTCTTCCAACAATAGATAATCACATTAAATATTCGCCGTCAAATCTAAATTTTTTTAATTTCTATCTAGCATCGTCCTGAGACATATATTTTAACTTTAATTGTGTTTATAATTTGAACAAAAAATAATACTCGAAAATACCTTTTTAAAAAATGCTTATTCTATTACTAACAAGACTTTAATAAAAAAAAACTCTTATATATGTATGTCTTTGTGCGTTTTACATTCCATACGCACTAATTAATGGCTTAGAGACACATAACTGTAGTGCATTACAAATTTTTCGAATGTCGATATTTACCACATTTCTTTGTCCTGGTGGACAACCGATAAAACCTATTTTTATATTACTAAAGTGGCTGCCTGTGCATGATTGAAAGCTTGTACAGATGGATCGATCATAAGGCGTAATTCGTAATTAATGGATGTACCTACCTATCAAATTTCGAGAGCAAGGGGTAACTACAAAAATACATATAAGCAAGCTTAAAAAATAGCTTAAGCTAATTAAATTTACTTTTCTTAACCACAATGTCAAATTTTGTGAAGATCGGTCCATAATTTATTATAAGCCCCATTTAAAGGCCACTCTTAGAAAATACTTTAGTACGCCTAAAACCGTAATGAATAATGCTATAGTAATACAAATTGGCCAGTCATAATTTTATAAGAATAGAAACCACACTGCAAATGTTCGTTATTTTGTATAGGCCATACATATATAGGCATTTCTTTTTAAAGGTCCACCTTGACCGAAAATTTAAAAGTTATTAAAAGCATATTCCTTTATGATTTTGTTATAGAGAAATATTTATATTTTACTAATTTTATAAATTCCCCCATAAATTCGTTCACTAATCCGAACAAGCAGACTGCAAAGTTGTACAAACATAATTTCTTATTTGTGAGAATGTTTTATTGTATGTTTTCTTTCATATTATCTTCCTTAAGAGTTGATATTTGATAAAAATCATTCCAAAAAAAAATTTCTTACATTGTGTGTAATCAAACCAAAGAGACATTTTAAAGTTACATTGCTACGTAAAGTTCTGAAAGCAGTTTGAATAAAAAATTGTGGCAGGTTTTGCTAAATTACGCCTTTTTTACATGCCCACAAAAACTACTTCTATTTTTTTCACGTTCGAACCACTACTTTTTGGCCATTATCTTTGACCTAGAATCGCACCCTTCATAAACTTTAACATAGATAACAGTGCTTTCTTAGTGCTATAATTTAAGAACGTAAAAATATATGTTATTGCATTTTTGATGCGTACGACTACCACGTTCAACACTATAGAATTACCCATATGTAGGTAGGTATAAACCGTTCTTTTAAAATACACCTTAATGCGTCTAAACTAGGTAAAAAAATCGATTTTTTGCAATCGAATCTAAGTATACGATTTTATACTGAAATCGATTATTGGTCTTTTAAAATCGATTTTTTTATTTTTATCAAAATTTTGGCAATTTTTAACTTTAATCTTAATTAAATCGATAAATTATGGGCATGCACAATAGAACGTATTTTTTTTTTTTGTGCGTACATACTTCTGTAGGTATGCTTATGCAGTTTTCCCAGTTTAAAGTTGTAATTTTACGTATTTACCTATTAGTATCCTTGATATACTTCCAAGTTTTATATAAGGGCTCTGCGAGCGATATTTAAATATAGTTATAAGCAGAGTGAAAAAACAAAAGGTATGTAATTTATCCTAACAAGCACGAAATTACAAGGAAATGTCTCTGCATCTTTCTGGCATCAATGGCATGCAAACGTGTTTTTTAAACTAACTTAATATAACTTAGCAAAGAAACAGTCGCCACCGATTAGGAACTACTGAAATAATCCTTTGAAATACTATCCATACATTCAGGCTTGTCACAGAATTAAATCCGATCAAAAGTGATTTCGTTTAATGTGATGCAAGATACGAAATCACTCCCACTTTCGCTCAGAATTAATTTATGTGACAGGCCTGATTGTCTACAGAAGAATATGTAAAATGTACATGTACTTGTTCCTCTTAAGGCGATCTCAAAATTGACACATTTTCAGTTTTTGCAGGAAAATTATAAAAAGTAGTCATATCTACACACTGCAAAAATCTCAGTTCAATTTATCTAGTAGTTTTCCGAAAAAAAATGCTGGTGTATAACCCTTTGTGATAAAAGTTAAGAGTTTGCAAACGATTTTGAAATCGATTTTAAAAACGATTTTACGGATCGATTAATCGATTTAAAAACCGTAATAAAAAAAGTCGATCGAAAAATCGAAAATCGATTTTGGTATCCATTTACCATTCCCTAGTCTAAACCCTTAACGAATTATAGTACTTCAAGGTAAGATTTTTATTAATATTGGTTTATAACTTTAAGATATAAAGCCCAGTTCTGAAATACTCTTACTCTGGGTGGACACTTTCAAAGATTCGACATAGCCTAATATAGCAATTTTACTTGTTTTAATTTATATTTTTTAACAACTAATAATAAAATGTAAACTTACATTATTTACTGCATCAGAGTGTTTGTATGTTTTATTGGTTGGCTGGTTACATTCATATGGATATATTTTGTTGTATAGTATGCTGTATGTATGTTTAGTTTCATGGAATTCAGGTGGTTGCAAAAGCAATATAAATTAATTTTTATTTTCTGTTTTTCTTTATTTTTATTTTCTGTTTTTCCTTATATTTTTTTGGTGTCTGTCTACTTCACCCTGTTCGTTTTACTGAAAAACAACGGTAGTAGTCACAAATTGTATGCGTTTTGGAGTGTATTTAGGTTTACGTGATTACGTAGAATTGAGTGTGCATGAGTCTGTTTTTATTTAAATAATGTTGTTGGTATAACTATCGGTGGGAAAATACAACAAGAAAACCATTGAAAAAAAAATAATACACACGCTGTATTTGTACTTTTATATTGTAAAAGTAGGAACAAATCTAGTTTACCGACGCAGCTCCAAATAAAAAAAAAAGTACCCAGGGTGATAGAAAATTAAAAAATAAGAAGAAAAAATAAAATAAAAAAGTTGGCGGAAACGCTTAGTTTTCAAGTTATGGACGTTTTAAGTTGTTATATAAAGGTCCGATTTTACACTACATTTTTATCGTTATATGGCCAATATTGGTCTCATTTCAAAGCTTTTGACCATATCTTTTTAGATATACAAAATTTATTTGAAAATTACTATCTCTTTACCTCACATTACATTCTTTTCGCATTTTACATCAAAATATTACAGAAGTGCACCAGGTTAGTATGTAGTTAATTTAAATAAAAGTGTAATACAAACGTAATCAAATTATAAACATGGACGTCGCAAACGAAAACACTCCTGCATAGCCGACCTTCGGCCGGGCGCAAGGACTTTCTCCTCTATGGTATAGCAAAAACCGGCTTCGCTAAGTAAAGCTTCTCTGCATAGCCGGCCTTCGGCCGGGCGCAAAGATTTGCTCCTCTTTGGTATGACAAATACCGGCTTCGCTAACTAAAGCTTCTCTGCATAGACGGCCTTCGGCCGGGCGTAAGGATTTTCTAATCTATGGTATAGCAAGAACCCGCTTCGCTAAGTAAAAATACTCTGCATAGCCGGCCTTCGGCCGGGCGCAAGGATTTTCTCCTCTATGGTATAGCAAAAACCGGCTTCGCTAAGTAAAGCTTCTCTGCATAGCCGGCCTTCGGCCGGGCGCAAAGATTTGCTCCTCTTTGGTATGACAAATACCGGCTTCGCTAACTAAAGCTTCTCTGCATAGCCGGCCTTCGGCCGTGCGCAAAAATTTGCTCCTCTTTGGTATGACAAATACCGGCTTCGCTAACTAAAGCTTCTCTGCATAGCCGGCCTTCGGCCGGGCGCAAGGATTTTCTCCTCTATGGTATAGCAAGAACCGGCTTCGCTAAGTAAAGCTACTGTACATAGCCGGCCTTCGGCCGGGCGCAAGGATTTGCTCCTCTTTGGGATAGTAAGTACCGGCTTCACTAAGTCAAAAGCTTTAAAATGATACCAATATTGACCATATAAAGATAAAAATGTAGTGGAAAATCACACTTTTATATAAAAACTTAAAACGTCCATAACTCGAAAACTAAGCGTTTCCGCCAACTTTTTTATTTTATTTTTTCTTCTAATTTTTTAATTTTCTATCTACCTAGGTACTTTTTTTTTTATTTGGAGCTGCGTCGGTAAACTAGATTTAAGCCTAAAAGTATGTGTGTGTCAGTTTAAAAAAAATTCTTTTGTAAGAAATCTTTAATAAATACTAATTGTTAAGGATTTTTAGATTTTTTTGCTTTTTATTCACATTTGTTTAAACAATATTTTTTTATTTTTAAATTCCTTTTTATATTTTAACTAACACTCACACACTACTCAAAAAAAACATGTTCGCAGCCGACGAATTTTCTTTTTTATGCTCAAGCTGACGTTTCGTATACAAAATTGTTGTTGGCTATGAGTTTTTTTTTATTTATTGTTAATGGTGGTGGTGGTATATTATGTTGTTGTCACTGTTTTGAATAAAACGTTAACGTCGCTGCTTCGAAAACTATAATTATATGAATGAATTAATAATTAAATCAAACTTTAGAGTTTTAAAATTAAACAAAAAAACTATTTTTTACTATAAGGCAGATTTTCTATAGAAGAAAATAGACACATCTATCTTTATTTTATAATTGCAATGAATTTTTTTTTACATATAACTGGCTTTAATAAAAAGTGTTGGTTGGTTTCATTTCTATTTTCGTCGTATTTTTTCTGCTTGTTTGTCGTGCGTGTATTTAACGTTCGTTGGTGGCAGTTTTCATAACTAATTTTGTCTTTTTTAACTTTAATTTACTTTACACTGTAATTCTGTAATATTTCTTTTTATTTCACAACGTTTTAAAATTTTTGTTCTTTTTCTAAGTATTTTTAGTTTTTCTTTTAAACACTTTTTAATTTTTTTTTATCTACAAAAAAAATTTGTTCGTCGAAGTTGCAATGATACTTTTTTTTTATTACTTCTAAATGTACATCGTTGCTTAAATAAGGCCTAGATTTTGTAGGTTGCTATAAAAAGGCTTACCGTTAATACTTTTAAAAAGTTGATTTTTATTTTTAATAAGCATAAAACAGCGTTTACATTTGCCAGTACTGGCAAGACAGTAGGCATATACATATTAGTTGGCCAAACAATGCAAAAACAAAATAGCTGTAAAAGTGTTTATGTATTAGTGAAAAAGTTTGAATGAATTGCTACTGTCTTGCCAGTACTGGCAAATGTAAACGCTATGTAACTCCCCGTCTACAACTGACATGATTTGCTGTTATAACATGATGTTATAAAAGCGTTGTTAAAACATTTGCATTAACAACCGTGTTATAACATGAGAAAACCTCTAACATGAAGAGACTATACTTAACACTAAGGCCCAAAACAGACGGTGAAACGCAACTGCAACGAAACTCTTTAGAAATTATTGTTTTGAAACCAGTTTTAATCGTTTTCTACACACGCTGCAACCTAAATTGTACCAGAATGTAATGAAATTATCACACTCATTTTGATTTTCTTTGAGAACAGATGAAACGCAAACACGAGTTTCCTGCACGCCGGTTTCAATGCAACTGATTTCCAATGCATTTCAAACCGGTCTCAAAATGGTCGCGTCGTGTGTGGTCCCTCAAAGGAGTCTATGGCATAAACTCGAATGAAACTCGAAAATAACTAGAAGTTGCAGCTTCGTTGCAGTTGCGTTTCACCGTCTGTTCTGGGCCTAACATCATTTTAGTGTTAATGTTAAGCATTTAATGTCTAGACTGTATGTAAAAAATATAAAACGAGTGAAACATGTAGACTTGGTATTAACATTTTGGGACAATATTTAAATATAAGTTTTTTATGCCCAATTTTCAGGATAGTATTTAAATCTATATTAAGTTAATTTTCATAACAAACTTAAATCGTATATAAATACAGATTGGTTTTTGAGTTTCATTTGAAGTCTTACAGAGCGTTTACATTTGACAGTCCTGGGAAGACAGTAAGAAAATACAACTTACAGTACGTTTACATTTGACAGTACTGGCAAGATAGTAAGAAAATACATATTAGTTTCCAAAAACACTACTAACTGTCTTCGTGACGTAGGCGTCCAGACAGTAGTTAAGACAGTTCACTTTTAGAAATAAGTCAAACGTAAATGTTGCTGTTCAAGTTCAGATAAACGTGTTTTACATGAACTAAACAAACTTTAAAACAGCTTAAAATACTTATATTGTGTTAACAAACATAACACTTAACTAAAATATAAAAAATCAAAGCAAAATATGTTAAATTTTTTTTAGACTTTGATTTTTTCCCCTTTTGCTAACAAAACTTCAGATTACTGTTAGCAAATGTCAAATCACTGTCCAATTTTACTGTCTGCAAAATTTGCTAGACAGTAGACAAGACAGTTGGAAAAGTGTGCATGTATTAGTGAAAAGGTTTGCATGTTTTGCTACTGTCTTGCCAGTACTGGCAAATGTAAACGCCAGGTTATTTAATTAAGATAAAAGTATGGTAGCACTACTAAAAACAAAAAAAATATAAAAAAGTGTATTTATTTACAAGGTGGTCTGAAAAAACAGCTGACTGTTAGTGCTTTGCCTGTTGTTGCTGTATTGTTGTGATATTGAGGCCACCTTGCTAAAATATTACAATGGAAACTTAATGGCGATTTCTTTTCTGAAAAAAATATGTTACAGCAAGGCCCATCTATCAGGTCTGCTTACTTGTACAAAAACAAAAAACGATTCTTTTTAGTTGTCAAAAATTTACTACCACATATACAAAGCAAAAGAAAAAAACGTGTATGTGTGGCATACCATAAACGTAAACAAACGTATACATGCACATGTATGCAAAATGTAAACAACTTTTGACAACTAAAAAGAACATAAACAATGATCATCAGGCTTCTTGCGCAGACCTTTTCAATGGGCCTTGATGTTACAGTATACACATGTAAAATTTTCTAATGTTACCTATAATCACTGGAAGTGTTACATCGTCAGGTGATTATTGTTTTAGCCTATAAGCTATCAAGTCGGTTTTGAGAAAACGATAAAATAGGTTTACAGTAAATTTTCTCAAAAACTACCCGATAGATTTTTTTTAAACGCTCCTAATTGATTGCTACGTATGTTTTTAATAAACCTTTACATTTTCATGAATTTACATGCAATAAATCCAAAGTTTTAATGGTTTTTCTAAAATAACATTTTGTCGTTTTGTGCTCCATATCAAATTTTATTTCGTATTATGACGTTTTCTTTGACGTGGAGCAAAGTAAGTCAATGGCAAAAACAATGAATTTGATAGTTAATAGAGATTAACAAGGAAAGGCTGGTATGTGTTAGAATGGTGATAATTGCTTAACTCATTCCTATAAGCCCCGAACTACAGATCCATATGGAAAGAAAATATATGCTAGATAGCGCAAATCAATATTCAACAATTAGTTTTGTTGTGGGCTCCATATTCACCTCAAGTTTCACATTGTGTCCAATAAATTTTAACTATTGTGACGTTTTATTTTGCCCTACGTTGTTCATTATTCGAATGGCGCAAAGCAATAGTAAAGTATAATTTTGTTATGTTTGTATGCAAAACTTGCTCCATATGAAAAAAAAATTGTAATATGTAGCAATAAAATATTTAATAAACCTAAAAAATGTGGATGTAGACCAAAGTCGATACTAAATATGTATCTCAGATTCTATACGAGATATTAAAAATTGGATTTTGACATACTATATGAAAGAGAACATTGAAGTCATATGTGGAGGTCTCAGAGCTGAAGCGAACCAAGTCAAAAATGACAATTCGATAATATTTTGAGTTTGAGTAAGTGAATTTCCATTAATTTCTGGAGCTATTGCAATGGGTTTATTACCGTTACCTTTGGAACGAAAAACTTTTTGATTTAGTCCGTTACAGAACTCGATAGAGTTAAACTTTGCGAAATACATATATGCATTTTATTTTATGACTTGGTTCGGTTCAGCTTTGAACCCTCCATATAATCCATTCCTAACTAATTTTTTTTTCAAAAAATGGCGTGTAGGCTAAAACAATAATCACCTGACGAAATACAAAATAACTTATAAATACAAGATAACCAATAAATTAAACTTATTCTTGACTAAAGTTACTTTCGTTACACTGCCCCCATTTAAGCCTGTTCGTCCCGAATAAGCTCAGATTCACTTCTTCCATAAGGGGCTTATCGTTCTAAATGAACAACTTTCATTTAGCTCTTGGACTTTTGTATTTATTTTTACGATATACAACGTCATTTAATTTTTTTATCACCTTATGTGGTCCATTCCATGTATTTGTGGTTTGACAGCAAATCCTTCCTGTGGTTGTTGATTTATTGGTAAAACCAATCATATCTGGACAACTTACCAAGGCCACGGACTTTGTAAGGTCGTTAGTATTTCTCCGCTCCGATTTTGCCGTTCGATCGTATCTATTTTTTCAAAAATATAAGCCTTTTTCTTTAAACCTTGCTCTAATTTTTTCGTGAACGAAGTCAGGTGTAAAAGCTGGTAAAAACACCACCAGCTTTCTTTATATAGAAATAACGGGCATTAGGAATCATTTTATTATGAACATTTAAAAATAAAACAATTTTATTGATTCGCAAATATTATTAAATATGTTTTCTTATTTCTTTTATTTCAGAGGGCTACTTAACATCCTGCACTTTTGATTATCTAACCGATAATTTTGATACACGGCTTTTTGTTGCCACCATTTTCTTTTTTAGTTTTGTCTGTCCCACTGTTATGATAATATACTATTACAGTCAAATTGTGGGACACGTCTTCAGTCATGAGAAAGCCCTTAGGGAACAGGCGAAAAAAATGAATGTTGAATCGTTACGATCGAATGTAGATAAAAACAAAGATACAGCTGAAATTCGTATTGCGAAGGCCGCCATAACAATATGTTTCCTATTCTTTGTCTCATGGACACCATATGGTGTGATGTCTTTAATAGGAGCCTTTGGCGATAAAAGTCTATTGACACCAGGCGTAACCATGATACCGGCTTGTACCTGCAAAATGGTAGCCTGTATTGATCCATTCGTATATGCTATTAGTCATCCGAAATATCGTATGGAATTGCAAAAACGTTTACCCTGGTTAGCAATAAATGAGAAGGCACCCGAAACAACGAGTACAGCATCGACAATTAGTTCGACTCAACAGCCGGAACAAAGTCAGCAACAAACTACAGCGGCTTAAATTAAAAATATATTAAATATTATATTCTAGTTTAAGTTAAATGTGATAATATTTAAGATAATTACTGTTATAATTTTAAAATTATCAAAGTTTTTTAAAACGAACTATTTGTCCCTTGATTTCGAACGAAAATTTGGTTCGCTTAACTTACATTTAAAACAAAAACATTTGTTTTATAAATTTATAGTACATAGCATTATAGTAACATTTAGGCCCTAATTATGTAAATGGCAACGCAACGCCAAAGAATGACATTGAAAAAAAAACAAAGTCACAAATATTTTGTAATTTTGTTGTTGCTTTCTACAGAAATCCATGTACCGTTTTAAAATCTTTAACACCACAAGCTATGAGGCGTTTGAAATTTTAAAAAGCAATAAGAATTTCTGTAGAAAGCAACAACAAAATTACAAAATATTTATGTCTTTGTTTTTGCTTTCGATTTTATTCGTTGGCCTTAGGGCCTTAGTTTTTTTTATAATAATTTATGAGTGTTATTTATATTCGACTAGCATTCATTTCGACCTGGGGGTTAATTCTGGTAGTCGTGATCGAATGCCTACTTTTTCGATTCGAAAGCAACTTAATTTTATTTTTTAAGCGTTATGAAAACTCAAAAGAATACTTAACAAAACTGAAAAATTAATCTTCAATCGTTCAGTAACGTCTGAAAGAATTTGAAACAGAATTGCTTTCGAATCAATCACTACTGTCAGAATTAGACCTCTGATGAACTGTCCGTTAAGCCTTTTTTTTAAGTTTATCTTAAAATAGTTTGTTTCGGAATGGGAAAACTGGACGATACTCTAATTTTCCTTTAGAAGCTTTTGATAATTTTGAAATTTTAAATTATTTAAATAAGTTTGTATAAAGTACCTAAAAACTTAAGGAGCTTTTGATGATGACCCATATGTGTACATGGCTTATGCTAAAAAAAATCTGGTTACTGTGGCTGATTGACCTTTTTTATCATGTATTATGGACTACTTATAACTTAAACGTTTAATAGAAAATATTAAAATATGACAGTTTTAAGTTATATTTAATAAATTATACAAATGATATTTTGCGACCTTAGGACAACAAGATTCTATTTCCACCTAAACTTCATGTATGTAAGGCAAAACCTTGTTGTCCTAAGGTCGCATTTTATTGAAATTATTTTATAATATTTATTTGTAGATGATTTTATTTTATCAGAATACTGTAAAAAAATAGATTTTATTGCATATAAAACTAATAAAAAGTTGTAAATTCAAATATTTTGGGTATTGAAATACAAATTCAATCGAGGTTTTAATAAAACTTTTTATTAATATTTCATCGGTTTTAAATACCAACCCATTTACCAGGTATTAAAAACCTGATCATATCATATCGCATCCGAAACTGTTTGCAGAAGTCGATCAATGGTTCGCGTTATTTTAAGGAGGTATAGAAAGTAGAGTAGATAATAAAAGTAATAAAGTTCAAGGAAAGATTTAAAGTATATAAGACGAAAGAATTTTAGTAGAAATAAAGTAAAATAAAAACCGCTGTTGAACTTCAAAATTATGTGAAAACCCATATCGAGAGAAAACACGGTTTCCATGGTCGAGCTATTTAAAACCTTTATAAATGCTAAAAGCAAATTATTGCGGCTTAAGTTTGCCAAAGGGTATGTTTTAAAAAATCTTAAAAACAAGTAGGTATAGTCGGTCAACCCCAACCGTATTATACCCTACACTACAGTATATAAAAACTATTTTTGCTAGTGAGCTATATTTTGGACCAAATGGCAATCAAGAACGCGCCTAAATTTTTGTTATGAGGTTAAGATTCATGTAATTCAATAAAACTTGGTAAGATGGTTTTGGTTGCAATAAAAGAAGTTTGGACCAAATTTAATCTAAACACCAATATAATAAGATAATAAAAATCACAAAGACCCTATGAGATTTTTTGCCTTTAATTGATTTTAGGAATACCAGCACAACATTTTATCATGACATAGAAAGCTATCGTAAAAGTTATTTTCGCGATTTTTTTTTTTTTTTGACTATACCAACATAAGGAAGTTATGGCATTAACAGTTATTATCGGGTGTAGTATGTGTATGGGTAAGATAATTTGGATTGAAATAAAATAACATACTATGCCGTTTTTGATATTAGCAAAAAGCGCGAAAAAGTTGTAGCCCTATTGTACACTCTAACTGCCTGTTTAACGATTTCGAACGTCAACGTTCGCATAGAAAATTATATTAAAAACAAAAGCAAAATTCTTTTTTTGTCTTAAATTTCTATGCGAACGTTAAAGTTCGAAATCGATGAACAGGCTGTAAATTACTATTTAAATTGTTTCATAAGATTACAAGTGGTGTTTCACAAGGACCTGTTTGTTATTGGCTCGCTTCTTTTTAAGGTTTATATAAATGACTTGTTAGATACATTTAATGGCGGCTCCTGTAAGCCCTTCGTCTTGCTGATGATGTACAATTTATTTTTTATTCTGATGCTGAGTTCCTTAACGTGTTGGAGGAAGGTGTTAATTATGTGATTCTTGAAGTGGTAACATGGGCTCATGACAATGGGTTCTGCATAAACAGAGTTAAACAAGTTTGGATTTGGGACTTATATATAATATAAACATCACTCTTGAAGGTGTTTCTGTAATTGTTATCGTTAAAATGAAATGTCTAGGGTTCGTTATAGATAACTTGTAAAATTTTTATCCTCATATCAATTACCTTTCATCTCGGGTATCATTTGTCTTGAAGAGACTAAATTCTCTAAATATTTGTTTGCCTGGTTCAGTGATAAAACGGTTCGCTGTGGCTGTTTTAATGCCATATATTTTTTACTCTTTGGAAGTCTTTTCAGGCGCAGGTCATTATGTAATGGAGGAATTAAAGGTAATTTTTTAAAGGATTATTCGTTATGTTTTTGTTTTGAAAATTTGGGATTATGTGAATCGGCTTTCTACGCACATTTTTGAAAATTTAATTGATATTTCATTTGCCAATTATACTTCTGATTCATTAAATGTAAACAGTCGATCTCAAAAACCGAAAAGTTGTTAGAAAATTTTCGGTTTTTGTTCGACATTTTTTGGGGTCGACTGCAGTTTTTTAAACCCTGCCTAAAACGCAAAAGGCCCTATCTTACATTTTGAAATTTTAAAGGAGAAGCCAAAACTTTTAAAATGATAAATCAATGTTTTTGTCAACCGCACTATAAAGGAGTTGAAACCCATAATACAAAAACGGCGAAATTTCAACTGAACTAGAGTTGGGTTGTAAACCGTAATAGGTTCCAGTAAAAAACTTCGATAAACAAATAAAGTAGAAATATGCATGTGGATGAATTCTGATTCATGGTTTATAATTTCGTAGAAGGAAATTAAATGGAATCTTGTGGAGCAAAAAAGTTCTGGGGTCTAATTCTGGCAGTCGTGATCGAGTACTTTCTCGTTTCGAAAACAATTTTATTTCAAATTCTCTCAGTCGATACTGAACAAATCGAAATTATTTATCAGTACTGTAAAACTCAAATTAATTCTGTAGAACACTGAAAAAATAATTCCGATTCGTTAAGTATTGACTGAAATAGTTAGATATTAATTTACTTTCGAATCAAGAAAGTGCTCGATCACGACTGCTAGAATCAGGCCCCTGGATTTTCAAATATGACACTTATAAAAAAACCGTTCTTTTTTGGTCTTGCTATATTGTGAATTTATTGCAAACGGCAAAAGCTAATGTCGTACTTTTGCATATTTATACAAACCATATTAATAATATTCCATTATTAATCAAATTTGTTATATAGCCCTTTTTAAATTTTATTCTAAGGGTACTCACGTCACAAGTTGCACCCTTGCAAAAAAGCAAAAGTGCAAAAACATAACAACAACCACAAAGACAATTATTTACGCACAACTAATTGTCTGTGTGTTTGTTGTTATATTTTTGCACTTTTGCTTTTTTGCAAGGGTGCTACTTGTGACTAGGGATGAAACGATACGAGTAAATACAAGTACATATTCGATACTTTTATATAACTTCCAACTATTTTTGTAATCGATACTTAGCAACCGAGTACCAAGTAGTATCGGTAAAAATATACTCGGTATCGGTCAAAAGTAATCGTTTTACTTTGGTATTGAAATTAATCTTAAATTTTTGATTTTTTTCCAAAGCTGGAGCAGCTGTAACGGTATCGAGAAACCGTTTGACCAGTAAACACCTATAAACCACATACCGTCTAGGTCCATTCCCTCAATTTCTGGCTATAGGAAGTCCGTTATCATCTCGCGATAGCGAACACCATTCACGGTAATTGCTTGGCCGACCTCAATTTCGAAGAAATGCGGCCCAATAACGCTGCGAGCCGCAGAACTAACTGGGCGAGCATGCACATATGTTTTCCCATTTTCTACAGACCCAGTTTGCTGAAATTTGCGCACAATTTTCCCGATTGTGGAAACATTTGGTCGATTATGCTGACTAAAAAAATCACGATGTGCACGAAATGCGTTTTGATTGAACCCCCATTTTCTTAACTTTAACAATATTAACGCGCTGATAGAAGTTGTTAAATACAAAGAAAGGTCAATTAACATCGTGGATTATGGTTTTACCACCCTTTATTATACATAATTTTGACTTAGCTGTAAAATCTCCTTCGCACGATTTTTTGTGCAGATAAATCAAAAATGCAGCTATCTTAAATTTATTTAGCTGCCTAAAATTAAGTGTTTGAAAGAGGAATAACAACGTTTTTATTAATGAATTGATAATAACAATGACGTTCAAACAACCTGTAGTCACCTGTTATGCATTTTTGTAATGAACGATGTAGCCAAATTGGTAACAATAAAGTGGGGAACAGAATTTTCGCTGTAGTAAAACGTTAAGAATAGCGCTGCAAGCTATCAAAAGTTAAAAATGGCAGTTTCAAAGTAGTGTCAACAGAATACATAGTTGTAGAAGTCGTTGCAGTTAAAACGCAAATTCGAAATTTTGAACTTAGTTGCGCTACAGAGCATTCGGCAGCTTGAGATACTACTACAACTACTTTATTCTGTTCCAGGCCTAAGATTTACTATTCCTTTCATATAATCGTGGTAAAGCTGCTGTAATCGCAAACCAAATTCATGAGTGTAGGTACATGCCAGGGTTGTCAGATTTTTTTGAGCTCCATCGCCAAACCGGAAGTCAGAATTCGCCAAAAATCGCCAAACGTCAATTTTGTTCAGTTTTCGAAATCTTTTTTTTTTTTAATTAAATTTTGCATACAAAAAAAGCTGATATAATATTGCAGTCAAAAACTGAGAAAAAATACAAAAAAGTCGCCGAAAGTAAATTTTGTTTAGTAACTGTTATTTATTTTTTAAATAACATAAAATGGAGATCATTTATTCAGTTAAAAAAACTTAAATTAAGCACACCAGTCTATAAGATCACTTCAGGCTCATCGATTTCATTACTATTGTATTGACCTGCAAACGTACTATTAGATTTAAGCAGTGTTTAAAAAACTGCAGACGAAGTTGAAAAACTGCCATCTCTTCCACTTTTTCATTTGGCATTGGCCAAAAAAAAAAACTTTTGCTTTTACTTGTAATTCATTAAATGTAAATAGTCGCTGTCAAACCAAATCAAAAGGCGAAAAATTGTAGACAAATTTTAGTTCTTTGTTCGACAGGTTTTGGTTTCGACTGCAGTTTTTTTAACCTTGGAATTAAAAAGTGACTGAATAATTCACTTAAAATGATAATAAAACAAAAATCATGTGAAAAAATTACCCAGATTTTTTTTAAACTAGTAATGATAACAAAAAAGGACAAACTGTTCAAAAATCTATAAGTATGTATGTATATTAGGGTGTCCCAAAATTTTTTTTTTTGTGATTTTCATAGGTGCTCAACTAAAATTTAAAAGCTTATAGGGTGAAGTATTTTTGATTTTTTTTTTAGAATTTTCGGAATAGGTTTAGAGGTCGCGCAAATGGAGTTTTCATAAAAAAACGGAGTTTTCGGCCATTTATATAACTTTACTCATAACTTGGTTAATACCACGAGTTTCTTCAATTTTAAGGAAACAGTTTTAAAGAAAAGTATCCAAGCTTTATTCCTGTGTGAAAAAATTATAAGTTTTGGTGATGAGTGTACTCCTTTAATTACAATTTTTCGTAATTTTTTAACAAATTCTGTTAATAACGGTTTATTACTTTTCAAATTTATATGAAAGGTATTAAAACTAATGATGCAGTTTGAAAGACAAATTAATTCTAATTATTACGAATAAACAATTTTTAAATTTGTTCCTACCATTCCTGAGTTATACCCGTTTTTATCTTTATACCCAGTATATGTTATTATAAGCTGTTTGCCAGCTCTGTGAAAAATCATTTATTGAGGTTCTTGCGATGTAGTTCTATACCTTGCAACAAGTTCTGGTAATCAGTTTCAGAATTTGTGACATTAATATAAGTATTAGCCAAAGCCACACCTCGTTCTACCACATCATTTACCACTTGTAATTGTTGAACTTTTTTCTTTGCCTCTTGAAATTAGTTGTTAGCTTTCCAATTCTCTGGATCTATTTTCAAAAACTCGATTGAAATATTGCAAACTTCAAAAAAAGTTAAACTGGCTTTTGAAATAAATTGTTGAGTTTCTTTATTTCTAGATTTTTCTTCTGTTAAAGTTACATTTGCTACTTCGTAATCGCTCCTGGTTTCGGAAAATGCATATTTTCAAAGAATAGATAATTTTCATCATTCAGCGAGCCCGATTGATAGCCCCTGGAGCACACAGTAAATAGAAAGTGAAAATGACAGCGTGTAACGATTCAGATCAATAAATGTCAGAAGTTAATGACAGTTAAAACCTAACTATAAAAATTTATGGAAATATACAATAATTATAACGAAAAAAGTATCACCATTTTTAAGGTACAAACTATAAAAATAGTGTAACTCGGAAACTGTAGGACAAAATTCCATTTTTGTTTTTCTTAATTGTTTAGAACTTATCAGTTTTCAAAATCGCATCCCTAGTTTTAATACCTTTCATATAAATTTGAAAAGTAATAAACCGTTATTTACAGAATTTGTTAAAAAATTACGAACAATTTTAATTAAGGGTATCTAAATGAGTACACTCATCACCAAAACTTATAATTTTTTCACACAGGAATAAAGCTTGGATACTTTTCTTTACAACTGTTTCCTCAAAAGTGAAGAAACTCGTGGTATTAACCAAGTAATGAGTAAAGTTAAATAAATGGCCGAAAGCTCCGTTTTTTTATGAAAACTCCATTTGCGCGACCTCTAAACCTATTCCGAAAATTCTAAAAAAATAATCAAAAATACTTTACCCTATAAGCTTTCAAATTATGCTTGAGCCTCTTTCAAAAAAAAATTTTGGGACACCCTAATGTATATATTTATATATATTTAGCTGGGGAGGCCTAACTCCGCTTATGTAAATAAAAGTGCAAATTTTTTATTTCAAAATCGCTGAAATAATATGAATGGTAAAAATAGCCAAGTAAATCGCCAGTTATATCAAAAATCGCCACAAAAGTCGCCAGTCGCCAAATGGAAAATCCTATCGCCAAACACGTTTGAAAATCGCCACGTTTGGCGAGAAATCGCCATATCTGACAGCCCTGGTACATGCACACAAAATAAATGAATTATAATGATGCCAACTTGACTTGTTTGCGATTTTTGTTTTTATAAACAGCTTAAATTGGATATTTATGTGAAAAAGTGGGCACCATAATTTTTTATGTAAGCAGCTAACCTTGATGATTTAAATAAAAATATTTTACAACTGCCCAAAAATATTTTAAATATGCAGGTATACAAAAGGCACGTAAAAAGGATTTTGAAGAATAATTACAGAAAATATGTATTTCGGACAGTTAAGTCAAAGTGCAGCTAACTTTGATTTTTTGTATGAAAATAATTTTAAAATGTCAAAAATTTTGGGCATTTATCTCAAATGTTCAGGTATAGAAAGTGCACTTAAAAAATAAATTTGTATAAAATTTTAAAGAAATTCCCCTAGATTTTATCCTGGCTACGCCCATGTATTTGTGTATTGTCATCAGGAATATGTATGCCTGCAAAGTTTCATCCATTTGCATTAAGTAAAATACGGTCAAAAAAGCATTTTACCAAAAAAAACAATTTTGCCCCCCTAGATTTTATCCTGGCTACGCCCATGTATTCGTGTATTGTCATCGGGAATATGTATGCCTGCAAAGTTTCATCCATTTGCATTGAGTATAAGGCAGTTAAATTAACGTTACAAGATTTGATTTTCCGAAGTGAAGCTAAAGAAAGGGTTTTATAAATATTAATTTTGTGCAGTGAGGTTCACTTAAACAAAAGGCAGCTAAGTCAAAACTACTGTATATTTATCAATTTTAAAATAAAATACATATTTACATTTAAAATAAATACATAGTGACATTGTTAATTTGAGGAATAAAAGGTAAATAAAAGATTGTTATCCTGAACGTTCTATAAAAATTTTGTTTCCTAAGATAAAAAAGATTTTTCGAGAGGAAATTGGTACTTGTAGTAACTAAAAGTGGTGTCAATCTTTACAATTTTTGTTTTGCACAAAAATGTTAGTGGGTCGGAGTTCCTATTGTATTGTATTGTATAGAACTAAATACTAATAAGAACGTTTTTAAATACTGCTTTCTATTCTTTTATGATACAAACCGATACAAGTACCGATACAAGTATGTAAGTATCGATACTTTTTTTTCGATACTAAGTAGGTATCGATACTTTACGAGCGATACCACATCGAGTAAAAGTATCGATACCTTAGAGGTATCGTTTCATCCCTACTTGTGACGTGAATACCCTTTATATAGCCCTTTTAAAAACATGTATGTATTCATAACATTTGAAAAAAATATATTGAATTAAAAAATCTCATCTTTAAAAAGCTGTATCTTCCAATCTATTCGGTATATCTTAAAAATATATTGACAGCCTTGTCTAGGAAGTTTTCTTAAAAACGCTTCCATTAGTTGTTCTATTATCAAACTTTTATGGGTCGAATACGGATGACGACTGAACTAAAGTTGGGTTGTCGGCAGCGAAATCATTTAAGTTTCCTCTAAAAATTGTTGGTCATTAACGGGTTCATTTAATAGTAGCTTAACATCTTAATAACACGTATTTGCTGCACAAAGATATGCTTTTTGTTGTTATAAAATAGTGTTTTAATGATATCTAAGTGAATGTTATAAAAAGTAAGACAGTGCAGTTAAGGGTTAATTTTTGACTAAAATCCCAAGCGTTGGTCAACACCTTTCTAACGACGTATGTATTAGAAATGAAAATCAGACACAAAATGGTTAATTTATTTTAATTTTTATTAAAATCGAATTGAAAATCATTAAAAAAAAACTGACATAAACATCTCGAGTCTGTGGTTAGATTTTAAAATGTTTTAGTGCAGAATCAAAGAATTCCTAAATATCTATTAAATTTCAATTCACAAAAAAATTACCGAGCTTTTTATTCGTTAAAAATACCATTTTTGGACCCTTATTTGACGCGGCTTAGCTCCCGAGAGGTCATCGCTAAAGCCAAAATATTTTGGGAATCTTCATAAAACATGTCAAAGTTAGTTTTTAGAGGGGTACATCCACCACTTTTTTTGAGTCGGTCTAATCGGCAAACGATATGGTTGGGTTCCTTTGGGAGGCAGAGGGTCTTTTGGCCAGCTAAAGGGGAGTGGGTACAATAGGCCTAACGTGGTCCCGGTACCTGTCACTACTGTGGGTAAACTCCCCGGCTTTGTTAAAAAAAAATGTACATACATATGAGGTGTATAGATGCAAAGGCTGCAATCTCCTGTTTTTCACAAACGTAACTAATAATACCTCTTAGTTGTATTTAATGAACGCTTCCGATTAGTGAATATGACATAACCCAATACACTTTTATTCCATAAAATAAAAAATATTCAAAACGCAATTGCCGCATGAACATCGTTTTTTGCTCTCTGATAGTAGTTGCGTTCAAGAACACAAAAGTTTTTACTATTTTTTACTAAACTTTACTGCATTTTACGAAATTGCGTTCGAGTACACAAAATGCAGTAAATGAGAACATAAATTGAGAGCGAAAAGTGACAGCTCTTCTTTAAGTAGGTGCGTTTGAGTACTTTTACAGTAAAATGCAGTAAATGAGTAAACTAAACAATTTTCTCTCACAAAAAGCTGTTGTCCAAAAAAGTACGCGAACGCAAAATTTGTAAAAATTCGTAAAATAAAGCCAACAGCTGGTGGCAAATAATTGAAGTGTTGAAAAATATTGACACTTTTGACTACTTAACTCGTTTTCTTAAAGGTACTCGATTAAATACTTTTTATAACACGAACATTTTTGGAAAATACAAACAAACTATTTTATGTAATCTTTCATATACCTATGTTTGTTTTTTATTTTATTTGATTTTACTTATTTGTAGCGGGTTAAATTATTTAAAAGAACATGAATAATTTTTTTGCTATTGATTACTTAAGTACCCAAATACTTACACTTTTACAACTCTAAAAAATTAACATAACAAAAAAAAATTCAAAAGTTTGTATTTAGCCAAATAAATGCTTCACAAACAAGTTTAATTCATGGTAGAATAATACAAGGTATAGTCATTAGAAATTTTGTTCTCAATTAGAAAACCCATAGAATGTCAAATTTATTTTAAACAAAAGAAAATGCCAAAAAGTAAAATAAATTCTAAAAGTAAAATAAAAAAGTTACTAAAATAATTTTTTAAATCTGACAAAAATGTTTCATATGAATCAAAAATCAAAACGTGCCCGTTTGATGCCCTGTGCTAAACCATCTGTTATTCCTGTAAAAGGATTAGACGAATTTCTGATGTATGCTTATAAATTCTCCGGTAAATTTTTTTTATTCATTTGTGTCCTTCATAATATTACTTTTTTTTAAATAAACAAAATTGTTCTGTATGTCATTCGGTAATTTGTTTTATTTTTTATTCTATTTCTCTTGTTTGACATTACATGGGTAAAAAAATTGACAACTCTCTCTAATGAACCTACCTGGTACTTATTATACTATGGTTAAATTAATTAATATTTATTCACTTTTTGTTTTGGTTTAATTTTTATTTCAACTTTTATTTTATTTATCAATTTTTTCACAATTTGTATGCTTTTTTTGTTACTTTTGTTTGTTTACCTTTTGAAACATATGTTTTTTTGATTTACAAAATTTTAAATTCCCAAATTCGGCGCTATTTCGTCGACGCTATCTTGGCCCACGTAAAATTTCTGCAGTAAAAATTTGTAAATACTCAGACAAGAACTGTCACTTTTCCCTCTCAATTTATGTTCTCATTTACTGCATTTTGTGTACTCGAACGCAATTTCGTAAAATGCAGTACAGTTTAGTAAAAAATAGTAAAAACTTTTGTGTTCTCGAACGCAACTATTGTAACATGTTTTAGAGTTTCCGGTTCATTTTAAAGTTTTCATTTGCGTTACTGTAAAAATTTTTATAATTTAAAAAATGTCTTACAAATTCCAATATCTTTTTATATTAAAGATTAATTAATATTGTAATCGTCAGAAACCCAATAAAGGTCTAGCGATATCTGTTTCTCTATCTATCAAAAGTACTCTACTCTATATTTCATACGACTTGACTAATTTAATTATTTTATTAAAATTGTTTGGCTAGGAAATTTTTCAAATTTAAAAAACGCTTATCACTAGGCTGGCCTCAAAATTTGTTTATGCAAATAAAAAAATTCTGAAATAGATTTAGAAATTTCAGAAAAAGGAGTTTTACTTTTTAAATGGAAAATTGTAAAAATTTGTATTTTAATTGGCAACTTTAGAAATATAAAATTAGTGCATACAAAATCATTGTTTTTATCAGGGACCGTAACAGTTATTCCTTTTTTCATAAAAGTCAGATGAAAACAGTTATTTTTTGATTTTTATTTTTTTGAACAAACTTAACAGTTATTTTTTGATTTTTATTTTTTCGAAAAAAATAACAGTTATTTTTTGATTTTTATTTTTTTGAACAAAAATACAGATAAATCAGATACTGAAAATGTAGCACAAAATTATAGACATTTAATTTATAAAAATAGAAACGGAAGTTAAAAATTTATGTATATTGTAATAGATCTAGTTTGTATTGAAAATAATTTTTATATTCAATTACAAAAATTTTTTAATTTTGTCATATTATTGTTAATTTTGTTTTTAAAAATTGTTTATTTTGTTATAAAGAAAAAAAAAACCCTGAAGAAGGCACTCAAAGGAAGTGCCGAAATATTGGTGAAAATAAATTTATAAAAAAAGTTTTTTTATATAAAACAATAACCCCTTAAGCTCGAATATTTTATTGGCATATTAAAATAATAAAGGTCGAATAAAAATACATAGTATATATATTAAATATTATTATAAACATTTTTTCATTTTTCGAATTGTTAAAATAGTTGAGTTAAATACATTCAATTTATAAAGTAACACTATCCAGTGAGACACAAAGAATGCTGACGAAGGCCGTAGCGGGCCAGAAAATGCATTACATTCTGCTGGTGTCTAATAATTGTAAATTTTTCTGAACATTCAATATACCTCATTGCTTTCCAAAGGAAGGCTAAGGTAAAATGTAAAAAGAAAATACAATATAATAGTCTGGTAGTGTATAAAGTCATTTCTGAAAAATTAAAGGAATAGAACTATTACAAAAAAGCTTTACAAAAAACATAACTAAAATTTAACTCATAGAATAAATTCGAAAAATGAAAAAATGTTTATAATAATATAAAGTAACCTTCCCAAGGAAATAATTCCCAATTTCTAATATATTAAATATTTTTATTTTTTAAATATTTTTATTATTTAATTTTAAATTTTAGGATCATTTAAGTGTATTAATATGCGATGGAAAACCAGATTGTGAAGATTTAACGGATGAGGATAATTGTGGTAGGTTTTTTTAAAACAATTTTTCATGGTAAAATCGTTAAAATCTTATTAAATTAGGAAACTGCAATAGTGATGAATTTTTGTGTCCTTTAACGAAAATTTGTTTGCCCTTAACAAAACGGTGCGATAATTTCGTAGACTGTAAATATAAAGAAGATGAACAGGATTGTTGTAAGTACATGTTTAATGTGAATAAAGGCTGGCATGGTAACCAAAAATAAAAAAGTTACCTTTTCTTGTCTTTCTTAGTTGCACTCACAAATGGTAAAGAAATTAAATTGGATTCTAACAAAAGACCCGCTTTGCAAAGTTCGGGTATATTTTCTCGTAACGTAAATGGCGTTTGGCGTACCGTTTGTACTCACGAGACCTCCTTTAGCGAAAACAACTATAAAACTGCCGTTGAAATATGTGCCTTATTAGGCTTTAAAGGTTTTAAATTCTATAACACTACCGAGCAAACAAAACACCACGACCATATTGTACCAATTAGTCCGGAAATTCACCGAAAGTCAAGGTTTAATGAGGAAGTCCTCTCAGTTGTCAGAGATAATTTACACTTTTCCCATGTTAAGAATATATTTCTTAAAGATTTAAAAACCAATTTACGATCTATACGTATTGAGCAAACTAAGGAATCTTGTTTAAATCTATATCTAGAATGCAATGCCAAATCAAATCGAACCGAACCGATTAAAACCATAAGTGCTGGACCACAAAAGTCGCAAAGTGAATCAAAGGTTTCGCATATAAAACCAGTCGTGCAGACCCATAATAAACCGAATGTTTTTGTTAATCCCCATGTGCCCACAAAGGTGGTGGCAAAAAAAAAAGAAGTTTTGGATAAATTAGATAAAATTATTGAGACAAAAAATAATATAAGTATTTTGGTGGATACAAATTTACATCATGCCATAGAAGAACTACATTGGCCATGGTTAGTGGATGTCTATGCTAATGGAAAGCTTTGGTGTTTAGGGGTTTTGATGGACAAACACTGGATAATGGTACATGAAACTTGTGATTTTGGTATAAGGTAATTGTAGTTTTATTCGATTGGCTTAAGAAATTTGTTAAAATTAAAATCTAGATTCAATTTGGATTATGTATCGGCTTTGTTTGGTGGTGGAAAATCTAAGCATACTATCCACAAAAGCAATCACGAAGAAGTACATCGTATAGACTGCTCAGAACCAGTGCCTAATAGTGATGTTTTGTTATTGCATTTGGAAAGACCGGTACGATTTACACATTTCATATTGCCAACATTTTTACCGGATACGTAAGAAAGTCTGTCTAAAATAGGTGTTAAAATTATATTAAATATTTGCTCCCTTTTTAAGCTCCCACCAAAAATATCATCCCAAACATGAGTGTATTGCAGTGTTACATGAAAATATGCATGGACGCATAAAAACTGTTTCTTTAAAGGAAGATAATGATGAAAAACAATGTCGAAGTAAAGACATTAGTTGTTATCGTTTGATTGAGAAAAATCCACCCATAAAATTATTAAGGGAAACTAATTTAAGTGCCGAAGATATAATCAATATATCTGAAGAAGTTACCCTGCGTGATTCTCAAAGTTCTGAAGAGAATGAAGTTCTTTCCAAATATACAAGTTGTTCACAATTCGGTAATAAAAATTTGAGTTCTAAAGAATTGGAACCAATAGATCAAGGCATTTTAGTATGTCGCAGCAATGATACTGGTTGGTATCCAAATGCTCTATTTTCCTATAACAATACAAATTGTAATAGTTTTAAGCAGGCCTTTCCTATGAGAACTTTAGAAGAGGCCTACAAAGCCATACATGAGAAATTAGGTAGGTAGCGGTGCTTAATAATCTAGGAGAAGCAGTTTACTATATTTTTTCTTGCTCTTTAGAGTCTTCTCATTGCAAATTTGCCTATGACGCTCCCTTGTGTTCAGACTTTAGATGTCCTTTAGGCTTGTGTCTGAACGCCTCACAAATTTGTGACAACCGTATAGATTGTCATGATGGTAGTGATGAAAAGCCAAAAATGTGTAAACGCCTAAAGAAATGTAATGCTTAAAAATGCTTCCTATTTTTAATGAAATAAAATAAAAATTTTTTTCTTTCGCAGCTTGTGGTCCTTCGGAGATGAAATGTCGTACAACGGGTAAATGTTTGCCAAAAACTAAATTTTGTGATCATGTAGCAGATTGTGAAGATCTAACAGATGAGCCTACAATATGTTCTTGTTTTACGTATTTAAGGTAAGTAAGTATCTTAATAAGGTTTGGAAACTATTTGTTGGAAGGAAAAATTCTGTCCAAATTCTTGGGAAAGTTCTCATAAAAACCGCTTTTATCAACTAAGTGATTGTCTGAGAGTTTTGGACGCAAAATTGTTATAAATAAGGGATGGATATGCGAATAGAAAATCCATACATTCAGTCAAAATAACGAAACACCATTATATTTGTATATTTAATTTCAGGGCCACCGATCCTTCAAAAATATGTGATGGGGTTGTTGTTGTTAAATTTAATTTAACTGCCAATAACACAACTACTTTTTAGCAGTTGTGTGTATTTAACATTTTTGTCGACCAAACTTTTACAAAGTTGAAAACGGCAATACCACGAAACAAACAGATACACAACTGAATAGCCAACTGCCAGTTGAGTTGAGAATGGCAATGTGAATTTATCAAAGACAACCAAACTGTTACAAAAGTGGAGAACCGCAATAAGGGCATTAATAATTGTTGGACACGTTTAAACAAACAAAGCTTAACTTTTTTGTTCGTTTTCAATTACAGTATTAACAGAAATAAACAAGTAAATATTAAAGATCAGTATTTTGTTCCTTATGCTCTCAAGGGGGAATGTCATGATGAATTTCTTTTTATAAAAAAAGGTAAAGCAAGACAATTTTGTTAACAATTTCGGGATTAACTAAATTTGCTGAATCCCGAAAATCGGAATTTCTGGATTGGCATCCCTAATATACACTCTTTGTATTTAATATTTTTTTTATTTAATTTTAAAATTTTACATATATATAAATTAATTTAAGCACAAACATACCGGCACAAGAGGGTTAAGTGTATAGATAAAAAACACAGGACATGAACACTACTTATTACACCTGACACTATTTTTACAGATTTTTTTCACACATTACAAAACTACACTTAAAATTAACTTATGGCGTTTTCTTTTCTGAGTAAAATTCTGCATTCATTCTGCCTTTTACATTTTTTTATGTTTTTTTCTGAAAAACATGTGTTATTTTAAATTGTATAGTGTTCTTTTCTGATGATGTTCCCTTTAAAATTAAAAAAAAATGCTACATGTTCAACACTCATTTTAAATAAAGGATCATGAGTGCAGCACTAGATCAAGGCGAATTCAGTACAAGGTGGTGGCAAGTTTCGAGCCGTAAACACAAACAATGCAATACAAAAACATCTGTTGTTTCTGTTGGCTTGGGATTGTTGTATACAACTATAGTCTTGCCACCACCTGTAATTGAATTTACCTTGCGCTAATTGTACTTTATTGTTTAATGGCGAAATTTGTGTTCTTTTGTAAACGTAAAATATGAAGCACTTCTTAAAAATTAGGGGATCATTTAAAAATGTTGCCAAATCACTTGTAACACTTATGCAACACTTTTTTTAGAAAAGAAAACGCCATTTAATATTTAAAGTTGACACAGAAATGCAACATAGCATTTTTTATTACAAAAAATATACCTAAAAATACAACCTTGGTTTGGTGCCCCAAATGTGACTAGACCCTGCAAACAATTTCGATCGAAAAATAATCTAAATAGTTTCCCCATTTAGCAAAAATTTATCGCTTCTGCTATTCAATTGATGTAGCGACATCGTTCGGGAAGAAGTGTCCCACTATGGTAATATTTCCATTAAGAATTTACTTAAGGCTAGATTACACTATCTCACAAGTCTTACGTATTCCATAATACTTTGTGAGATAGAAATCTAATGAGTTTTGTTGCGACTGTCAAAAAATCTAATGTAACATGACAGTTTTTGTTCAGACCATCACACAAAGTATAAACACTCACACATGAAATAAAATGCAACCCTGATCCAATGAAAAGTATTACTGTTTAAGGCCCAAATACACTGGTCAAATTCCCATCCAGCATTAAGGTTGTATTAGTGAAAATGAGTTTGTATGTGTGACACCGACGATGCTTGATGGAAAATCAAAAAATTTAGATATTTAGCATGCTTGACGAGTGATTTTGATGAATGTATTGGCGTTACTCTTCAAGCACCCACACAGTTTAAACGTGATTTCAAACCGAACAGACGCTAAAAATATCGGATAAAATGAAAAATATGTTTTGGAGGAAAAAAAAAATGTTATTTAATAATTTTCTCCTTCTTTTCTTAAATTTTTTTTTTTTTATTTATTAAAAAGCAACTCAGTTAAGAGTATGTAATCACAATTAAACACTTTTTATCTATATTTAATATGCAAAATGAATGCTTGACAACTGATCCAGCAAATGTATGTTCTAATAGGTGCGATCCCGTACTTTTTGGGTAAAGTTCGGTAAAATGAGAGTAAACAAGAATTTTTCTCACTAATAGACAAAAATGTACAAAAGTACGGGAACAATAAAAACCAAATTTTTACCCCAAAAGCAAACGTTAGAATGAAAACGTTCAAAAAAATACATAAATGACACATTACCATGTACAAAAGTAAAATTAAAACATGTACCTACATTTTTTAACATTTTCTTTTGTTTATTTTATAAATATTTTTAATTTTATTTCTTTTGGTAATACTTGTTTGTAGTTTTTATTGTTTATTTTTTGTCACAGCTGATTGTTTAACAATTTTCCCAATCAGCCCAAAGAAAAAGTACGGGCTACTTCGTGCGAGAAGAAGAAGAATATTTTTCTCTTAAAAGCTCTCTCACTTTACCAAACTTTGAGTACGGGAACAGTTTTCGGTAAGATTGGGATCCCGCGGGCTCCCAAAGTTGAGTACGGGATCACACCTAATGTCAAGCACACGTACACGAGCTTGATGTCAAGCATTTGACAAATGTATTTGGGACTTTAGAAATTTTTCAAAAAACGATGAAGTCGTTTGGGATGTCAAACTTTTTTCTTAATACTTGTCATTTTCGTGACACATTGCATTCACACTATCACACTTTGTCATATTACTTGAGTTTTTGACATGTATTAATACAAAGTATAATAGTGTAATCTAGCCTTAAGTGACTATATTTTATGACGAATTAGAGCGCTTTGGTTGTTGAATATCAATTGAATTTAGTAGTATCGCTTTTGGCTCTAAAAAGTAGTCTTTTGAAGTTAATTTTTTCTTATTGTTCTTAATAATAAAGAGTGGGCCATTTAACTGTTAACTTTCTTTGTTTTTGTTAGACGAGTCTGAGTAAAATAAAAAACAACTTTAATTTTGTTTAATTTGATTTGAAAAATATATTTTAACATAAATTGATATGTAAATAAATTGGTGAATTTGGCCATTAATGTTTTAAAGTTAAAAACCTAATATGGAAACATTTTTTTTAAAGAAATTTACAGAAAGTCGCAAATTTGTTCAAACACTAACCTTATAAAAGTTTTATCATATAATATTTAGCATTTATTTTTAAAGCTTTGCAAAAATTATTTTATAAATTTCTTTTTCACTAATTTTCACTAGAAAAATAGGTGCGTTTGAGTACTTTTACAGTAAAATGCAGTAAATGAGTAAACTGAAAAATTTGCTCTCACAAAAAGCTGTTGTCCAAAAAAGTAAGCGAACGCAAAATTTGTAAAAATTCGTAAAATAAAGGCAACAGCTGATGGCAAATAATTGAAGTGTTGAAAAATGTTTACACTTTTGACTACTTAAATCGTTTTCTTATCGGTACTCGATTAAATATTTTATATAACAAGAACATTTTTGGAAAACTATTTTATGTAATCTTTCATATTCGTTTGTTTTTTATTTTATTTGCTTTTACTAATTTGTAGCGGGTTAAATTATTTTAAAGAACATGAATAATTTTTATGCTATTGACTACTTAAGTACCCAAATACTTCACACTTTTACAACTCTAAAAAATTAACATAACAAAAATAAAATTTCAAAAGTTTGTATTTAGCCAAATAAATGCTTCACAAAGAAGTTTAATTAATACATATTTATTCACTTTTTGTTTTGGTTTAATTTGTATTTCAACTTTTCTTTTATTTAACAATTTTTTCACAATTTGTATGCTTTTTTTTTGATTTGCTAAATTTTACTGCAAAAATTTCTGCAGTAAAAATTTGTAAATACTCAGACAAGAACTGTCACTTTACGCTCTCAATTTATGTTCTCATTTACTGCATTTTGTGTACTCGAACGCAGTTTCGTAAAATGCAGTAAAGTTTAGTAAAAAATAGTAAAAACTTTTGTGTTCTCGAACGCAACTAGTATTTACAAATTTTTACTGCAGAAATTTTTGCAGTAAAATTTAGTAAATCAAAAAAACATATGTTTCAAAAGGTAAACAAACAAAAGTAACAAATAAAAAGCATACAAATTGTGAAAAAATTGTTAAATAAAAGAAAAGTTGAAATAAAAATTAAACCAAAACAAGAAATGAATAAATATTAATTAATTAAACTTGTTTGTGAAGCATTTATTTGGCTAAATACAAACTTTTGAAATTTTTTTTGTTATGTTAATTTTTTAGAGTTGTAAAAGTGTGAAGTATTTGGGTACTTAAGTAATCAATGGCAAAAAAATTATTCATGTTCTTTTAAATAATTTAACCCGCTACAAATTAGTAAAATCAAATAAAATAAAAACAAACAAATATGAAAGATTACATAAAATAATTTGTTTGTATTTTCCAAAAACGTTCGTGTTTTAAAAAGTATTTAATCGAGTACCGATAAGAAAACGAGTTAAGTAATCAAAAGTGTAAACGTTTTTCAACACATCAATTATTTGCCATCAGCTGTTGCCTTTATTTTACGAATTTTTACAAATTTTCCGTTCGCGTACTTTTTTGTACGACAGCTTTTTGTGAGAGCAAATTTTTTAGTTTACTCATTTACTGCATTTTACTGTAAAAGTTCTCAAACGCACCTAGTGTGATTGTGTTTTTTCAATAATTAACTGTACCCGTAAGTACTGTGTAAACTGTCAATTGGAAACTCATCCGTCTAGTGATCAAAATTGTCCTACCTTTTGGAAGCACAAATCTGTAAATTTTAAAGAATTTCGAGAAGATGTACATACATATCGTGAAGCTTGGGAAATCTATAACGACAATCCCGTTTTAAATACACTTAATCCTTTTCCTAGAAAAACAAAAAATGTACTAACATACGCACAAGTATTAAATAATAAACAAACAACTACACCTATTTCATCAACAATAACCAATACGAATTTAACAACCCTGCAAATAATAGGACCAGCCCAAACACGCGTGTAAAGAGTAGTCCACAAGGGACCAGGACTAGTCCAAAACTAACCCAAACGTATGGAAAAAACCTGGTCTATTTAACATTACGATGTCCTAGGAGAGGACCATATAACCCACCTTTGGACCACTAAGGGGTAGTTTTAAAACTACTCCATGGTACACTCAAAAGGATTAGTTTTGAAGTCGTTTAAAAACGAAAGCATGTCGTTAAAAAACGAAGACATGTCGTCTCACTACAAACAGTTTTTAACAATGACATGGTCCATGCTTTCATTACATCGGACCAGTCCGTGGAGTAGTCCATTTTATCAAAATGGACCAGGTGGTCCAATTTTATTCGCAGGGAACCGCTACAATCGCCTCACATAAACCAAACATTATCGCTTTACAGGAGACACACATTGTAGATACGAACAGGCATTTGCTGGTTATAAGGTTTTTCATCATAATAAAAATTTTTTGTACGCTAAGTCTGGTATTGCGCTACTGGTCAATAACAACATAAATGTTACACAACATATTAAATCATCTGGAGATTTGCTTTTCCAAACTATTGTAATTAAATCCAATATTGAAATTCATATTACAAATATATTCCTACAAGAAATGCGATCTAAGGTTAACAGCTTCTATGGTTAATAATATTTCCCCGCTTATTGGGGTCCATCATTTAGTATTGGTTGATTTTAATTCGCAAAACGTTTTGTGGGGTTCGGCCACGAATTCTACGAGTGGAAGACTTTGGGAAGATTTTTCCGATGATAATAATATGGTAATTTTGAACGCTGGATCGCCAACCCTATTGAATACCAGAAACACATTAACACAGTGGACGTGACTATGGCTAGTGTTGACTTTGCTCCTACTTTGGTATGGACTTGTTTGCCTATGCCTGAGGTTGGTGACTATTTCCCCATTAGGATCTCCAATAACATGGATATTATTAAAAAGCAATTTTCACTAAGATTAAATGACACCAATGCTGATTGGGAACTTTTTGGGCAAAAGGTATCCAGTATTTGTATCCATCATCCCACATCAATAAATATAAACAGGCGGCTAACGAAAGTATCCCTTTAAATCGTAAGCCTAAGGACAAAAATAATCCTGTTTGGTTCAACTCTAATATAGCTAAACTTATTAGATCGAGGCAACTAGCTTGGAGAGATTTCAAGAGGTTTCGCAGCCAATCTAATATTTTGGAATACAGAAGACTGTGTGCTAAGGTCAAAAGAGAATGCAAAATTGCAAAAAGACAAACCTGGGATAATTTCTTAAACTCTTTGAAACCAACAACGGATGTATGCTTTCTGTGGAGAAAAGTTAATAATTTAAGGTCTGAAAGGATGAGTAACTTCCCCGGTTTTTTATCAACAATGACAGCTTTAGCCACCCTCAATTAATTGCAAACAATTTTGCTGAATTATGGACTTCAATTAGCTCAGACACAACACTGGATGCAAATGTAGTTTTTTCAAAACAAAATCTAGACATTAAAAATCTACCACAGAGTTGGGCTGAAAAAGATTTTCTCGCTAATAAAATAGAAGTTTCTGAATTAGATCAAACATTGAGAACATTAACTGGTTCTACGCCGGCACGAGACAAGATAACATATTCACTGATCAAAAAATCTCCCTTAGAATTGAAATTGCGCTTGTGTGAACTGTATAATAGTGTTTTGGCAAGAGGAGTATTTCCGCAAGATTGGAAAATGGCAATTTTGGCACCAATTCCTAAACCTGGTAAGGATCCTGATCTTTCCAAAGTTTTGGTAAAAATTTTGGCTTAAATATTCTGGCAGATAGCTGGGGTTTACATTTCAAAAATACAGCATGCATTTATACCTCGGCATGGTGTTCATAGTATATGTCATCAGATGGAAGAAACTTTGCGAAGAAATCTTAAACAACGCAGCCATAGTCTGGTCGTATCCGAGGACATAGAAAAGGCCTTCGACAGGGTGGTACTAACATTTATAATATTGGAAATGAATGAATGGGGTATTCCCAAGATTATCATGGAACTCATCAAGTCTTTTCTTTCTAATCGCAAGGTTGCGGTCAGGGTCGATGGCTATTTTTCGAAAACTTATAATTAAGATAATGGTGTTCCAGAAGGGTCACCACTGTCAGTGGTCTTGTTCACAGTTTAGGCTAATTCCTTGGCAAAGGCTATTGAAAACACTCCTGGTATAGATTACGTAGGTATTTATGCAGATAACATCTTTGCTATTGCTTCAGGTAATCATAATGAAGATCACACGAATGTAGCAGACCTTGATCGAAAAATCCACAAATGGGCAATAGATAGAGGCGCGGTAGTGCCAATCGATAAAGCTGCAGGAAAAGAGGATGTAACGATGAGAAAATTACCATCAGAAACGTTGATATTACCATTAGTGATCAAATGAGAGTATTGGGTATCCTATTTACAAAAAATTTACTATGGAACTTTCATGTAAAGTATTTGTCATCAAAATTAAGCAAAATAAACTAATATGTTCACGTAAAAAGGGTCCGCATTTTAATAATGCACTCGAACAGTCTCTGGTAACTGGTATTTTATTACATGGTATTACAATATATGGGTGGACTTCGAAGAAGAATATCGCAAAATTAAATACGGCTATAAATAACTGCTACAGAACTGCTTCTGGCTTATTAAGACCTACGCCGTTAGAAAAGCTCAGACTTGAAGCTGGTTATCAGGACTTTAAATTCGTTTTGGAAAAGAGTGCGGTTAATATGGCTTCAAGAGCTATTACAATTCCAACTGATAGTCTCCATGAAACTGTTTGGGGTCATATTGAACCCCTGAATGCTGTACCACTCTCTGCAATTGCAGAAATCATCTCGCTTTTAAGAAGGCATAACATCTCCATTCCAGAAAAAACCTTATGATACACTAAACACTACCACCTTTGCTAGGACCGATACGCATTTAAGTATCCACAATAAGAATGATATTAACCCAATAGTATTCCGGAAAACCCTACAGCAAAAGTTGGGTAGTTTCTCTCCTGAAATGATAATTTACACTGATGGTTCTTTTAATAATAGTGTTACAACATATTTGGTTATTGAACAAATAAGTCAAACGCAATTTTCTACTAAGGTGGAAGCGCGTATACCTAATAATGCTGCAGTTTTTTCGGCGGAATTAAGTGCCATAAAATCTGCAATTTCATATGCCATCGAAAGGAGAGTAAAAACTATTATTTGTACGGACAGTCTAAGCGTAACTAAAGCTTTAGCCAAAAATCAAAATAACCCGAATATTTTGATATTATGGATCCCATCGCATATAGGCATTGAGGGAAACGAGTATGCAGATCATGTCGCCAAAAATGTCTCCATGTATTCCGAATATTATTTCTTACCAGTTTCGTACTATACAAAAGCAACTTCATCCCACTAAGACTAGGCCTAAGTACAATTATATCCTGACTATAAGCGATTGTGTGATGTTAACCAGACTTAGGGTTGGCAGAGCTATATTCAATATTCAACATTATTATAATCACACGGACCAAGCACGATGTTCTCACTGTAATGTTATTTTATCCGTTCCACATATCTTGACAGAATGTCCAATTTCTAAAAGCGGCGAACACCTTGAGGAGATTTTAGATTGTACAGCGTGTGCAAATTTACCATCAATCAGAGTTAGCCTACGGAAACATGGTATCTCTGATGTATAACTTGGTTCAGTGTTCCGAACTTTTTCTTGTTTATTTAATTTCAAAAATTTTCTACTTTTTAACTACGAATATTATATTTAAGAAAGTCTGTAAATACAAATGTAAATATTTTTTAGACATTAATTTTCTTTTTATGTGCGCATATGGTCTTATAACCCGGCGCCTTTTGTATATTTTGTAAATTTATTTATGTATACGATATATTTTAATAAATAAATATTTATATTTATTGTTCATTTTATAACTTTGTCATTGGTCGTAATTACGGAGCTAAGTTGTTATGAAGTTCCTCCAAATCAATCAAGAAAAAACTAAGCCTTTGTTAAGTTTAAGAATTTTATACTACTGATTTTTTTAAGTACATTACCCATGCTAAAAAAGCAGCAATGTCCATTTGATTATAGCAAACACAGCAACCTCCAATTTTATTATTATAATTGCCAGCAAACCGCTTTATCGATTTGGTTTAAACTTGCGTCATATCTTTCTCATATTCATATTCACTTAATATCGTAACATACAATAAATAACTATGAATATACTTTGAGCTAGAGATTTTTACTATTTATTACGAAAACTATAAATGTGGAGATGGCAGTCTTTGCATCTATACCCCTCATATATAGGTGTGGAACCTTGTGAAATTCTACGATTATCTAGCAATGTCCGTCTGTTAAAAGCATTAAGGGTTGCAATAAAAGACTTAGGCATTTATTAATATTTTTTTTTTTTTGTCAAAACGAAAGTTATTTATTTCAATGTAGTATTTCTTTGAAAGAAATAGTATTTGTTGTTTTTTTTTCTGCAGTACAAAATATAATGTTTGTACAATAAAATATAAGATTTGTTAGTTTGATATATCAAAAATAAATATATCTTTGCGATTAACAATATCTATCATATTAAAATCAGAATCATATCACTATATTTACAGTTTCTCTTGCATGTGTGTATCATTTTTCATTAAGGGCAGTGTGTAATTTTATTACAGCGAGGTAGTCATTATATGAAAGCTGCCCCGTTTTCGATTTATTTTCTACACGTTTCAGTTTCTCCACAATTGATGGTTGAGCAGCAGCTAAATGAAGACATTCAAGCAAATAACGCATTGCTTCACGTGACCAAAATGTAGAGGGTAATTTCGAATCACGTACTTTGCCACTACCAATAACCTTTTTGTCGCTGCTAATTTCGGTTAACAAACTATCACAGGTACTTTTCAATTGATCAGTTCCCTTTTGGATGTTTGTAGTAACGTTTGAACGCTTTTCGGGATTAGCAAATGGTGGAGGGGGCATAAGCTTTTGTGGTTGTTTTTTGGTCAAATTTGCATTGGCTGCGGTGGGCGTGGTTGATGTTGTGTTTGTTGTACTTATAGATTGTTTTGATTTATTTGCTGCGTGAATTGTTGTAGACATAGTCTTTGTTTTAGAGGGTGTCCCGGTGTAAGTAGAAGTTTTATTGGAATTGAGTGGCGAAGAAGTGTTATTAATAGTGGCTTTTGCTTTCACATTAGAAAGGGTTGTGCTATTTTCTGCTCGTGTTGAAGGTGTTTCGGTCTGTAAAGTTTTTGTGGGAGTATGAGAACGAGATGTAGGTGTTTTTGCTTTAGCAGAGTCTTGCGTAGTGGAAGGAGATGTCAATTTAGTATTAGTTGCAGCTGTGTTTTGTTTTCGCTTCAAAGGTTTGGTATTCTTTTGATTAAGGGGATTAGGTACAATTTGTTTTGCTGCATCTGTATAAGTATTAGCTAGATTTAATGATGCTACTGCAGTTCTGGCTTGCTCTAGTGTTTGTTTTTGCTCTTCACTTAAACTGACATCTAAAACCTTTTGCCCTAACAAAATAGGATCTATGACCAGCTTAGGCATACGATTTTTCGATATAAGTCTATTGTATGCCTCAACCAATCTCTGATAATTTTCATGCCGATATGAAGAAAATATAACTTTCCAATGATCGGTAATTTCAGAACGTAAATCTGGTGGTGTAAAATCTTTGCTGTTGTAGTCATTTATTAGAGTTTTCAGACTCACTAAAAGTTTATCCAAATGCATAGAGCCGTCCTGTAAACCAGCCTGTCCCACAAGAATCATATTCAACGACCTACGTACTTTTTCAGCTAATTTATAGCCCGATTTGGATTGTTGTCTTTCAAGAAATTGCAGACGCTTCAGCAGATGATTAACATTGCCCAGATTATTTAGCAAAAGATTAATATTTTCACGCAAAAATCGTATCAAAACATCTATACGTTTTGGGACATTAAAATTACTTTGTACGTGTTTCTGATTGTTTTCAGCCTCCAGTTCGCGAAATTTTAAAAGAAGTTCTCTTTGGAAATTATCTTGATTCCTGGGTAAACCGAAAATTACCAAAACATGCCCAATAGAGGTAAAATCAAGGCGTGCCTTAAGCTTGTGGGCTCGGGAAGTTTTTACCAAAAATGTATTACCTACCGGAGAAAGCAAATATATGCTATGTAAGTGGGTCAAATAAATTTTCGCCTCACATGGAAGCTCAGGCAAAGGGCTTAAATTTCTGCGATTGTTTTCCATCTCCTCGTCTTCATCGTATTCCGAAATAGTTGCTACAAACCTTCTGGAGATACCTACATCAGGATATTCATTATCACTATTTTGATTCTGTTCTTCCGTCGAATTGTTTAGAGGTATAAAATCGGGCAAAGCTTCCATTTCACGAGGTTTTGGTCGAGAACATGAATCTGAAGTACCCCTTCCCTGCTGTTCAACATTTGGCATTCCTGCCGATGGTAGCGGAAGAACGGCTGAGGTTGAAGCTACATCAAAGTGTTCAGAAAAACTATAATTCGAATCAGAGTCCAGTATTACAGGTGGCTCTGTTTGGGATTTTAAAGATGTAGTTGATTTTACATTTTCAGGTGATTTAAAGTTTTCATCATGATGTTTTGCTACTGCTGTTTTTTCGTTTGTTGTATTTAATTGTATATTCACATCTTCATCCCCTACAGTACTGCCAATCAATTCAATCTCGTTATCACTACCAGCAGTGTCATCATTATTTTCTTCTATATTTATTATATCTTCTTCGATATGCCGTTCCTTGTTTTGTTGATCGCTACTGCCGCTTTCGGTGATTTCTTGAACCTTTTTTGTTTAAAGGAAAGATAGAATTAAAAACACAATTTGGAAAAAAAAATTAAAACTCTTTTGAAATTTAAAATATATTTATATTTACTTGATTTGGAGCATTCTCGTCCGCTTCGATATTCTTCTGATTAGCTGTACCAATTTTTGAATAAGGATTTGCCTCGTACTTTTTTGAAAGACGTTTAGTTTTTTTCGCAGTAGTATCTGAAACTTCCGAGGCAACCGCGCTAATATGACGTTTGCGTTTAAGTAAGTAATCTAAACCAACAGCTTTCAAAAATCGGCCATAATATTTATTAGACGAAGTTTTTGCAACTAAACAGAATTTATATTCTTGACATGGCTCATACATAAGATTTAAAGCAATACCATTGTGTGGAGTTTTAACAACAACATCACTATACGATTTTTGATGAGATTTAACGGTGCTCACAATGGGTGGATATTCCAAAAAACGTACCGCACTGCGACAGTTATCGGATAAATGACCACGTGCACCACAAATGCAACAATATTTGCGAGGATTGTATTCTATATTACTATTGGGGTAAGTATTTGCTTCAGTCTAAGTAAAAATATGAAAAAAAATTATTAAAAACAAAGACATGAATAAAATTGTATAAAAAAAACTTACTGTCGAATGATATCTACGCCACTTGTCGGGGCAATAGTCTAATGAATGACCACGTATTTTGCAAATAGGGCATATGAGGCGATTTTGAAATGAACAAACGTTACAACTTTTGGTAAAAACTTGAGTCTTTTTCCCGCACTTTGTCAAATGAAGAGAAGAAATTATTATAGAAAATAAAAGAACAGTTAATATCTACTAATAACTTACTCTTAAACAAATGGTATTTGGACAACGTGGTTCATGATGCCCACTATCTCCACACATATAACAAATTAAGGGTTTTCTAGGCTTTTTGCACCTAGAACGAATGTGTCCAAATTCACAGCAATTTGTACATTTAATATTGCTACGTTTGTTTAATTTTATACTAAAACGATCTTCCGTGTAAATTTTCCACAAATTTTTATCAGCTTTTAAAAAATATTAAAATTAGTATTTAAAAATATTTAAGATAGTTTATAATAATAACTTACGATTCATTTTCTGCAAAATTTTATTCATAGAGAAATACTCTCCATTCCATGATTCATTATAAAATTTGCGCATTTCATCATTCCAACCCATACCACCAGGTTTTCTTTGCCCACGACTGTAGATAACATTGTAAATAGGTGAACCATTTTTATTGTGGGATTTTTCTTGAGTCTTAGATGTGGGTGGGGAATACTTGATAACTTGAGCTTCCTCGTTGGGCAAGGATTTGTATATAAAATGTTTTTCTCTATCACTGTCCGATGAATCAGATATTTTAACGGTATCTTCAAGTGAAGACAAACGATGTTTATTTGTTTCCTGTTCATCCATTTGATCAATAGTTTCAAAAACTTTATCCAATTCATCTAGCAACGCTTCGGGTACGGCCATGTCTTCCGTTGATGATTTCTTAAGTTCTTCGGTTTTATTATGCTGAGCTAGTATTTTTTCAGCAATATCTCGAGCTGTTGGTGCATTTTCAATTTCACTTTCATCTTCTTCATCTTGCTCCAACTGCTCGCCCTCCTGACCTTGAGCCAAATTATTTAAAGTGGCTATAAATTTGGTGTCCGACATATTGCCAGATGTGATTGGGGTTTCAAGTGACTTATGCTTTAGAGTGTGGGGTGAACAATAATGTATAGTTTGTCGGCTTTTTTTAGGCTTATAACATTCGACTGCAGGACCTTTTGCTATAAATGGTATGGCGGTACGCAATACCTTGTTGTCATCAAATGCATCTCTATCATCATCTTCATTGTCCGAACTAGAGACTGAATTTTCATTATTAGGATCTGATTCTTTGTTGCCACTAGAAGCCCGACGTTTGCGCAAACGTTTGGTTCTTTGGGAACAGCTACTAATGACTTCTATTTCATCGGAACTGTTATCGATTTGCCTTATAACAGTGGCTTTATTAGCCCCCTTAGAGTACACACTATCTGTTATATCCGATTCACTCTCGTAAACATCTAAGGCTCTGAATAGACCTTGATCAACACGATAATCATGTTTTTGTGATTTTGCTTTAGATGTTTCTGGAGTAACAAATTCTAAAGAATCATTATTTTTCATATTTTCATCTGGCTCCTGATCAACACTCTGTCCCAAAGAAATTTCTTCCTTGTCCACACAAGTATCAACATCATCATGAACGATTTGTTTTGGTGATACCTCAGGGACTCCCAGCAAACTATTAATATCAGTAGTAAGTACCAGAAGATCTTCATCGTCAGCCATATCACTGGCTCCAACCAACAAACGACTACGATCAGTTTGTCCTATAAAATCATCCGATGATTGTATGGAACATGGCGATGTGCAACGAGAGGAATTCTCCAAACGTTTTTCACTACAGTCAGCATTTTGTATAGATTGTGGTTTTATAAAACTTCCAGATGTTGAGGACATTTGTACATCAGTTGAATCTAAAGCATTCTCTTCATGTCCCAGTACAATGGACACCTTATCTTTTTCATCGTCACTATCATCAACAGTATAAGTAGGTGGTGGTGCTATTGGAATCACAATCACATCACTACTGTCCGAATCGCTCTCTGTTTCTAAATCAATTATTTCGTATGGTTTTATTTTACTCGCTATAGCAGCAGCAGTATTCCTAGCTTTTTTGGATTTTTGTTTTTTTTCTTCGATACGTTTGGCCTTTTGTAATCTTTCTTGTTGTCGAGCGAAGGGGCCTTGCTTAGAGTTAGTAGTTGTTGTGGAATTTTTAGAGTTTTTACCATTTACATTGTTTGCGTTTTTATTTTGATTTTTCTTTCGCTCCATCCAGTTGGCTACAGGATTTAATTTTAAATTGGATTTTACTGCTGGTACTTTTTGCTTAGCACTAGTAGATTGTTCTGATTTCGAACTATGTGAAATAGTTTCTGTGTCGGATGAGGTTGTATTTTTCATAGCAGATAGAGTGGTTTTTTCTGCTAAAATTTAAGAAAATTGAAAATCCTAAGATTCATTGCTAAATTTTATTTAACTGCCTGAATTTTCCACCTACATATCGCCGCTGTTTTAACTAACCGACCAAACTAACGTTTAACAAATTTTACAGAAGAGCACTTTTAATGTCTGTTGTCTTATATGTAGTCATTTCCTAGCTAAAATACGAATGAAATAGGGTTTTTGCATTATTTGTTATGTAGTATAAATAGACAAATATTTTTATTTTATATACTTAACTCAATTTTCAAAAAAAAAATTCAGTTAGGTCAGTTAGTAAAAACAGCGACATTTTTTTTTTTTTTAATTACCTACGCTAATCCCGCGAAGCTCTACGCTTGTCTGCAGGAAAGAAACCAGAGTCTCTGGCGGGAATCGAACCCGCAACCCCGGCGCTGATAGACAAGCTCTCTACCAGCTAGTCTACCGGGGCACTCAATATGAACATATGTATATAAAATTTATGACATGAATGCTAACAATTGAATTTCTCAAAAATTAACTAGCTGAGTAAGCTAGTCTGTGTTTAAACGGCTCATGTCTTATTGACATGATTGCTATTTTCTAGGTGGGAGAGACGAGGGAAAAAGAAACGAGTACACAATTTTATGTACGTTTTGCTTTATAAGTCTGATTTCATACGGCTCATGTCTTATTGACAAGATTCTTCCTTTTTCTTCTTTGAACATGAATTGGCGTTCAAATGATTCATGTCATGTTGACGACATGTGCTTTTTTGATATTGAAAACAATAACAAAATTAAACAACGAATGGAAAGCAAAACGTAAAGACAGTACATGCATCTGTATACTCGTTTCTTTTCCCCTCTCGCCTATAAAGAAGCAATCTTATCAATAAGACATGAGCATCAAAATTAATAATCATGTCAATAAGACATTAGCCATCTGAAGCACAGACCTTATATTTTATCAAAATAAAAATATTTTGGGAAAAAATTGCATCTCCAAACTAAATTTCTGTTTAATCCTTCACAAGTGTGAAGGTTTTTTTAATTTCCCAGCCAGTAAAAAGTCCGAATCGTATCCGAATTTTGTCAAATTTCTGACCCAAAAATGTATGAAGTGTTTGGCACGAATTCTGGCAGACATGTCGTGTGAAGTTCTTTTTTATGCCGGCATTTCTGATAAATATTATGAATATATCAAAGCAAATAACTGCATATTAGGTTTTTGCAAAAAAAAAAAATAAAAATATAATCTGATTTATGGGTAGTCGAAGTTTACATTTGCAAGCAAATTTTTACAGTGCAGCAAAAAAAGTAGTATTTTGATATAAATTAAAACGTTTTTTATCAGTTATTGAATAAAAAGAATGAAATTGAGCATAATATGCAGAATAGAGGAGATAGTAAGAATTAAAAAAAAAATAAAATATTGAAGTGGACGTTATTGCTTTTTTAACAAAACATGTAATTCTTCTTAACCTCAAATAAATAACTTTTTCCATGAATATAAATTTCAAATAAGCTTTTGATAATTTTGGTAGTGTTGGCCGAGAACTGCAGTGTTTTTCACTGATGAAAAGTTTTAATAAGAGAATTCGGAATTTATTTTTTGTTATTTTACGTTTCGGTTTTTTATTTTTACCACTTTCTTTCATAGGAAAAAAAACTGATGCTGTTGACAATGTTATTATCCGTGATTTGATTTGAATAATATTTCAAAACAAGATTTGGCTTTGTTAAAGCAAAAGGTAACTTAAGGGGTCACGGAAAAATTAACCATTTTTTAAGCAAAACCAAAACTGATTTTGTCTGCATGGCTTATACGCCATTTTGTCAGCCCCCTTTCGAATTTAAGTCGTGACGAATTTAAAAAAAAAATGTATTCTTCAGTTTTCGAAATATCCAGTTTTTTACTTTTTTCATATGGTGGCTTTCCTAATAATTTCAACTATCACAATAAGAACATTTAAAAAAAAATTTTTTAAGAAACGCTTTTCTTAAAAAAGAACATTAAAAAAAAATTTTGCCCCCCCCCCTAGATTTTATCCTGGCTACGCCCATGTATTCGTGTATTTTCATCGGGAATATGTATGCCTGCAAAGTTTCATCCATTTGCATTGAATTAAAGGCGGTCAAAAAAGCATTTTACCAAAAAAAAAAAAAAATTTTGCCACCCCCTAGATTTTATCCCGGCTACGCCCATGTATTCGTGTATTGTCATCGGGAATATGTATGCCTGCCAGGGCTGTCAGATATGGCGATTTCTCGCCAAACGTGGCGATTTTGAAACGTGTTTGGCGATGGGATTTTCCATTTGGCGACTGGCGACTTGTATGGCGATTTCTGATATAGCTGGCGATTAACTTGGCTATTTTTACCATTTATATCATTTCGGCGATTTTGTTTAACAGCTTGTCATTTTTTTTATCATTACTAACACAAAATAACTTGCAACTTTTTTTTACATGAGTTTTGTAGTATGTATACAGGTCAAAACTCCAGTAATGAAATCGGTGAGGCTGAAGTGTACGATCTTATAGACATGTGTACTTAATTAAAGTTTTTCAACTGAATACATATATGATCTCCATTTTATGTTATTTAGAAAAAAATTACAGAAACAACACAAAATTTACTTTCGCCGACTTTTTTGTATTTTTCTCAGTTTTTTTACTTTACTAGCGTTTTATGTATGCAAAATTTAATTTAAAAAAAAAAAAAAAAGTAATTTCAATTTTTGGGAATACAAAATTTTAATTTCAAAAGATTTTGTTATTCGTGCTTAATTCCCAGTTTTTATTCTTCACAAAAACACTTGATATTTATTGTTGATGGGATAAGCTATTCCTATGCATTACACTGGTTGCTTAGGCCAGATCATCAGGAAACTTCATCCATAAAGATTTTAGAAAAACTAAAGATATTAAACCAAATAAAACTGTTAAACGTATAAGAATTATAGCAACAGTTCTACTTGTAACAATATCAAAGCTTAAACAAAACACATCAACAATAAACAACAGTGGGTTTATCTCATCTTACATTCCCCACTACAATTAGTTGAAATTCTCTCAACATTAATTGTAGTTGTAAGTAGGTTAAGAAAAACAAAATAAAAACAACACAACAATTTACAAAAGATGTTGTCAATTAAGAGCGGGTTTTTTACTTAGAGTTTAAACCAGGATCAATAGTAAGATTTGTTAATCTTATAATAAAATTAATCTAGCCTTAATCCTCTGTGGCGTTTTTGAGTGAAAGATTAAAGTTTTTAGCATTGCCATATGAATTGACAATAATTTTATGTATAAGTATGGCAGTTTAAAACAAATACCAAAAATTGTCATCAAATTACTTTTCTTAACTTGAAAAAGAAGAAGAAAAGGCGAGAATTTTCTATTGTGTTATATAATATTATATATTTATAAATAGATATTTATTCTTATTTGACCTTTGTTTTATAATTACTTTTAATTATTTAAGCTTGAGGGTGGAATATTTAATAAAACTTTAAATAAAAAAAAAATAAAAAATATTTCCTTTTATAAGCTGTTCGTACTTTTGAAAGTTCTGTTGCAAGTTTAAACCGCCAACTTTGGGCGTTTAAACTTGGAAACAAAATGAAATAATCGACTACCCAAAAACGAATTTCAAAGATTAGTTCTAATTTAATCGCTGATCTTTATGTCAAAAACTGGCTCTAAGTGTTTTTTAGGCCGTGCACTTGCCTGTTTATCAAAAAGTAATTTCAATTTTATTGTTGATGGAATAAGCTATTCCTATGCATTTCACTGGTTGCTTAGGCCAGATCATCAGGAAACTTCATCCATAAAGATTATACAATAAATTTCAAGTGTTTTTGTCAAGAATAAAAACTGGGAATTAAGCACGTATAACAAAATCTTTTGAAATTAAAATTTTGTATTCCCAAAAATTGAAATTACTTTTTGATATTGTTACAAGTAGAACTGTTGCTATAATTCTTATACGTTTAACAGTTTAATTTGGTTTAATGTCTTTAGTTTTTCTAAAATCTTTATGGATGAAGTTTCCTGATGATCTGGCCTAAGCAACCAGTGAAATGCATAGGAATAGCTTATCCCATCAACAATAAATTTCAAGTGTTTTTGTCAAGAATAAAAACTGGGAATTAAGCACGAATAACAAAATCTTTTGAAACTGAAATATAATTTTTTTTTCGTATAGAGTATAAATATTCAATAAAAACGAACATTTTTGTACAAAAAGTTGATATATTAAAAATCCCGGGATTAATAAAAATAAAAACAACCTATGTAAATCACAACTGTTACTGAAACCAATAGAAAATTGGCACTATGAGCCCACGATCTGGCGTTAAAACAACAAATAATAATAATATTATCTTTGAGAAGACCAAGTTTGGTTATAATACATATGGGCATTTCCTGGGGTCACGAACGTACGTTCGTACGCTTCTGATGTACAAATAATATAGAAAACAAAACTTTTCCTAGCATTTTTTTTTGTGATTCGATAGCATTTGGGTAGCTCCATGTTTAGTACAAAAGGTGGATTTCATCGAGTTTAAGTTTTCATAAGAAGAGTTATAAACGTGTGGTCACGAACGTACGCAAAATAGAAGTCAACTTCGGCTGACAGTAGTGAAATGTTAAAATCTGCGTAATGAGACGGAATTTTCAAAAGTGGTTAATTTATTTTAAAAGTGTATTAACGTAGGTCTCTCTCCACCACCTGGATAACTATCTTGCCGCGATGTGGTGGCTTAAATGCTGGCTGTAGTGAATGTCTTGTAACTTGAGTCGGCAAATTCTAGCCGGGATAAGTTGGAAGGTATTTGCTTTAAGGCCAGCACGACTAAGGGTTATCCATCCTCCCATCCCCCATCCCATTACCTATGATCCTATCAATCCCCCTTTATTTCCCATTCCCCCACTTTTAAGGTCAAGGTGGTTGATAGCAGTGCCGAGGACCTGAATGGCTGGTTAGTGGTTAAAGAAACCGGTGGCGAACAGCTTCCCTCTGGCGCCGATGGCAAGGGTCAGTTGTAACTTGGCCTAGTCCGTGCAAGCCGTCACTGCGCGAGACGGTCCTTTTCTTTACGGCTTACTCGTGGGACCAAAAAACTGGACAAATTTACAAAAAAAACCAAGGACGCGACTCTAAGAGTCGATGCAGGGAATATCTCTGACAACTCGGCAGTTTCGGTGTCAGATCCAGACGCCGATTGGCTGAGTATCTACAGAGATATTCTTGAGCAAGAAGGTCAGTTATTGACAGAACTGACAGAGACAAGCGGGACGAACGACCCCCCAGTCGGTTCCCCGTCTCGAACAGGGGTCTCGGAAAGACTCGATGGTCTAGCTCTGGGATCTGATGATGAGCATGAAATTACAATGATTTCAGCTCATGATCAGGACCATAGGGCCGGGCCATCGGCTCCTGAGGTCACACTCGAGATAGGGAGCGGAGTAGTGGGTGGATCAAAACCCATTGTTCGGCAGGATGCGACAGAACAGGTCGCATCAGAAGGCCGAACGAGTCTTGAAAAAGCCAAGAGTGGTGTAAGGGCCTCCTTAACCTTTCTAGAAAAGATAGCTAAGAAAGACTCCTCACTACACGATGGGCGGGATAGGCACTTGCTGAGGAAGCACCGAAAGAACGTTGCCAGATTCGAACGAATCCACGGATCTGTCGTTGATATCCTAGGCATTCCCTATCCTGCGGGATACACAGCAAGGGCTGCTGAGGGCTCAAATGTCAGTATGGACAACGAACCCTCAGTAACCCCTGCTGATGAATCCTCCAATAATGGAACGGGAAGTAAGAAAGGGGGTACAGAATCAACACCTGGATCTCTAAACCGAGACAGTACGGTCACGGATAAGGGAACCAAGCCTGATGATGTACCACCCTCTACTAGCTGCGCGATGAGGACTGGTAAAGTCTTGATAATCTCCGACAGTCCCCCCCTAAGGGAGGTCACAAAGGGGATTACTGAGAAATACCAGCCAACATCTGCAGGGAAATCGGGTAATCACCGACAGAGCTCTGCTAAGGCCCCCAAAAAGGGGGTATTTAAGAGAGTTAGGTCTGGTGATGACCAGAAATCCCCAGCGGCCAAAAGGAAGGATCCCCGAAAGGAGATCACCAAGAGGGCTGGTTCCAGAGAGGAACAACCCTCTACGTCAAAGAAGCTAAGGGAGTCGTCAGGTAAGGACGGTATTCTAGCAGCTGTCATTGATCGTATGGATCCCGATGGAAGGATCAGTGTCGAGAAATGGCAGGTGCTAGAAAACAAACTACTCGACGAAATCTTTAGCGTCAAAGGAAGGCCGGACGAAGTATCGTTCAAAGGGGCTGACTGGATAAGAGGTGTCAAAACTGTCAGTTGCAGCAATCAAAAAACCTTTGAGTTTTTAAAGGCTGCAATCGGCAGGTGTGGCAGCGCTTATCCTGAAGCCAGATTGGACGTCATACTCGCGTCTGAGTTGCCATTAAGGCCGGTAGTCACTGTATGGATTCCTCCACCTATAAAACCGGTGGAGGTCATACTGGGGTTACTGGCCAATCAGAACAATGGGCTCTTTACAGGCCAGTGGAAGATGATAGCTTCACTGGGTTGTAAGGAGAACCAAGGAAGAGATTTCAGGTTCGCAGTAGACCGGGAATCTCTGAAAAAACTGAAGTCAATGGGAGGGGTTGCTGTATTCGGGTTAGGGTCTATCAGATTTAGGTTTCCTAAAAATGATAAACCCTAAGAGGCTGAGAGTGGTGCAGATAAACTTGCACCACTGTGAAGCGGCCTCAACCGAATTAGTAACCCACCTCATTGACAACAATGTGGACGTGGCTTTAATCCAAGAGCCCTGGATTAACAAAAACCGGGTAGTTGGATTAAAGATCACGGGGTATACCTTGTTCGTATCCCGCTCTGATGAGAAGGTACGGACTTGTATACTGGCGAGAACTGAACATAAATTTATGATTTCTCATTCTTTCAGTAATGGAGACCTCACGGTTGTGACAGGGGAAGCCAAGGACAAAACGGTCCTGGCACTGGCATCGGCATACTTGCCATATGAAGCTGCCGATCCACCTGGTGAAAAAGTGCGAGAGTTGGTGGAGCACTCGGGCAGAAGCGGCTCGAGGCTGGTACTAGGATGTGACGCCAATGCACACCATTCCCAATGGGGTAGTGCCGACATCAACAAAAGAGGTGAGTCTATGTTTGATTTTATTGTTGCCAGCAATCTTTTTATCTGTAACAGGGGGAATACGCCAACGTTCAGAACTAGGGATAGAGAGGCAGTGATAGATATAACATTGACGAACTGTAGGGAATTAGTAGAGGACTGGAGGGTGGCTTTGGATTTTTCCTTCTCTGATCATAGTCGTCTGTCCTTAAGTCTAATGTTTGAGAGGTCGAAAAGGTGTCCATATAGGAATCCGAGAAGGACGGATTGGGATTCGTTTTCGGGACTAGTGCAACGGAACCTTAGGGTTACACGGAACTGGGGGTCGACTCCGGCCGGTGTGGAGCAACTGGTAAACACCTTCACGGGGGTATTGACCAGTAGCTATGAGCGATCCTGCCCGTTAAATTTTCCGGGCAGGCGTACACAGCCAAGATGGTGGACAGACGAGTTGAAAACTCAAAGGTCCACCGTCAGAAGGCTGTTCAATAGGGCGAAGTATACGCGCAGGGATGAGGATTGGAGTAACTTCAAGTTGAGTTACGGGAGGTATAAGGGAAATATTAGAAGGGCGAAATGGTACTCGTGGATTAAGTTTAGCGAGTCAGTTGAATCTGTGAATGAGATGTCTAGGTTCAGAAGAATTTTATCTAAGGACCCTGTAGTCCCTGGATTTATTCAGAGATCGGACGGCTCATGGACGGAATCTGGCTCTGAATCTCTCTGTCTGCTTATGGAGACTCACTTTCCGTGGTGTGTGGATCCTGGGTCGGGGGAACAGGCTGTATGTGGTGACCCCTTCTCTGGTTCGGGCTCAGGCGGTGAGGAAAGGGAGACGGTGGGGGACATGATTACCTTGGATAAGGTAACATGGGCGGTAAATACCTTTGGGTCCTACAAATCGGCGGGGCCAGATGGTATATTTCCGGCGATGTTACAGAATATCGGGAAATCATCACTCCTGTTGTTGGTGGAACTGTTTAGGGTATGTGTGCTGAACGGGTACATTCCTAGGAGGTGGAGGGAGGTTAGGGTAGTTTTTATTCCCAAGGCGGGTAGAACCGGTCACTCTAAACCCAAGGATTTTAGACCAATCAGCTTGTCGTCTTTTCTCTTGAAGACTTTGGAAAGACTGATTGATCTACATCTGAGGACGAAGATTGACGCCGGCATCGTCAGCGGCGCTCAACACGCCTACCATAAAGGTAGATCTGTTGAGAGTGCTTTGCATAATGTGGTTGGTTATGTGGAGCGGGGTTTGCGAACCAGGGAATACACCCTGGCGGCATTCCTTGACATAGAGGGCGCCTTTAACAATTTGAGGATAGAGGCCATAAGGCAGGCACTGATTGACCTAAGGGTTCCGTTGTTCTTGGTCGAGTGGATAACTCTGCTGCTAAGCATCATAGTTATCCACTCGACCAAGAAACGAACGCTTAAGGAAATCGGTGACTAGAGGGACCCCACAGGGAGGAGTTCTCTCTCCCTTATTGTGGCTCTTGGCCGTCAATGTCGTTCTGAGACGTTTTGACAGAATGGGTCAGAAGGTCGTAGCCTACGCGGATGATGTGGTGATATTGGTGTCGGGCAAGTTTCTGCCGACAATTAGCGACATCATGCAAGGGGCGCTGGGCGAACTGGCGGCATGGGCAAGTGACAAGGGACTGGGAGTAAATCCGGAGAAGACGGAGTTGGTTCTTTTCACTAGGAGGTACAAGGTGGAGGAGTTTAGACTGCCGGTACTGGGAGGAGTGGAGCTTGGACTATCTGATAGTGCTTAGTATCTGGGGGTTTTTCTGGACAGCAAGCTGTCATGGGGTAGGAATACTCAGGAGAGACTCAAAAGGGGTCTCAATGCTTACTATGCTTGCAGATCATCGATAGGTAGGAGCTGGGGACTCCGGCCGTCAGTGGTGGGATGGCTGTACACTTCGGTGGTTAGACCCATTCTTACGTATGGATGCTGTGTTTGGTGGGAGTCATTGAGATTGGCAAGTCGTAGGAACCTTCTTTCTAAGGCTCAGAGGTGTGCTTCAAATGGCATGACAGGTGCCTTGAGAAGTACCCCTCAGGCTGCCCTGGATGTCATTCTACATCTTCTGCCCATTGAGCAGTATGTGATGGGAATGGCGGCCAGGAGCATTCTTAGACTGAGGGAGTTAGGACTTACGAGGAATGAGACTCAGGGTCACTCACGGATCCTGGGTGAGATTGAGGCTGGTGGCTATTGCCTGGGACCGCCGGGATCCACTGATTATGTTAGCACCAGTTTGGATTTTGGTCGGTTGCCAGAGGTAATAATGCCCTCTAGGGAGAGCTGGTCGGGCAGGGGCAGATTATTTGGTGGATTTGCTATTTTCACTGATGGCTCGAAGATGAGGGGCACGGGTGCAGGGGTCTACATTGAGGATCTGAACATAAGAAGGTCATATAGGCTTCCTGACGACTGCAGTGTTTTTCAAGCGGAGGTTCTGGGGGTCTGGAATGCCGTGGAACTGATGAGGGACAACATTGATAGGGGCTCGGAGGTCACTATATATGTGGACAGCCAGGCGGCTCTTATGGCCGTAAGGGGCTGTTATGTGAACTCCAGGCTAGTTGATGAGTGTAGGAGGGCTCTGAGGGGAGCCTTAGGGGAGTATCTGCTAAGGTTATGCTGGGTGCCGGGTCATTGCGATAAAGGCGGCAATGAGATTGCTGATGAGTTGGCAAGACAGGGCTCAGAGATGGAGGATCCTGACTGTGTGGAGGCGGTTAGGCCTCCATTGGGCTTCTATTTTGGTAGAATTAGGGAATGGATACTGAGCGTGACCAATCGGGCCTGGGGGAGCCGAACGGACTGTCGGGTATCACGGACACTGTGGCCGGTGCTTAGGAAGTCCGATTCGGTGTCGCTGTTGGGCAGGAGCAGGGTCTGCGTTAGGACCATGATAGGAATTATCACGGGCCACTGTATGATAGGCAGAATGGCGGTGAGGATGGGATCCGACTTGTCGGATATATGCAGGTTGTGCGAGGACCCTGAGGACTTGGAGTCAGTTGAGCACTTTCTGTGCCACTGTCCCAGGTTGCAGGGTAGCAGGTTGAGGTGGCTGGGCAGTAGATTCCTGGGCGAATTAGGGGATGTCTCGGGTTGCGGACTCGAGAATCTGATAGGATTCGTAATGGGGATGGCCTGGCTGCGCGAGGGGAGACTGGGTGCTAACCGCACGTAGGGTGGATTTGGTTTAAGTGGGATTTCTCTCGGGGTTGGTCCTTTACCTTCTTTTCTTTCCTTTCTTTTCTACCTATCTTTCGGATCTGTCTTATGCTTTTGCTGCTTACTTCACCTACTTTATACCTTCTTAGCTATCTCTAATTAAGGCGTCACAATGGACCATATTGGTCTCTGGGTGAAGGTGTGAAGGAAACTTCACACCGGCCTTTCTACCTACCTACCTACCTAACGTAGGTCTCCATCCAGTATTAGCAAAATAAAATATCTCTCTTGGCTTTTATTTAATTGGCTAAAGTACCGGTCGCGAACGTACGGATCGCGAACGTACGATTTTTCCATATGTTTTTTTATTATTATCAACAGGGCAAGGGACTTCATGCAAATGCATGTTTGTTGTCGGTTCTCTGAGACCCACCTAAAGTTAATATCTTTGCGAATCACAATATTTCCAGTAAAATGGCATCAATTTGTTAGTGCATATTTTTGCATATTTTGCTTAAAATGCATGTTTTTGCATATTTTGATATAAATGCATATTTTTCGTCATATTTTGTTATAAATTCACATTTTTCGTCATATTTTGTAATATTTATAAAAAAAAATTGCTCTTTTCTTAGTTTTTTGTTTAGAAATATCTTTCTGTTCAAGGCGAATTCATTTTAAGGTGTAGTCAGTGAATCAGCTGGTTATAGTTGTTTCAGCCCAGAAGCTGTCAAACAGTCAAAATAGTATGGGAAAATCTGCTAACTTCGACATTTTCAACGAGCAAAAACAACATGTTGGTGTTTGGTACTGAATTACCTACATTTTATTATAAATTCACCTTGTTTCTTTTACTTTTAAAAAGTTGCACATACAAAAATTATACAATCTGTATAATTGTGCACATAATTGTAGAAGTAACAATAAAACAGTTTTTGACATTTAATTTTGTTCGCGGTTTTTTTTTACTTGAAGAAGCAGCAAATAAAAATAAAGTTCGGCGAAGAAAAATAGAACTCAACATAATATTTTTGATTTACGGTGTTAGAAGTATGACCTAAAATCCAAAAACTATTAATAAAATAAATTGTTTTAAGGGGAAAAAATGCCAAAAGAAAAAATATCAAAAAATACTCTTTTAAATGAGTGTGTTTTTGAGTCTTCAAAATAGAGGGAAAAGTACTTTTTTGCAAAGTTTACAAAAAGGTGTTTCATTTAAAAATTTTAGGTAAATCAGCACCTTCAAAGCCAGAAACACAAAGATTTATGAAAACGTTTCGCAAACTTTAATTTCAAGAAAATCAACTTTTGGGGATAATACTAGCAAATTTAGTTTTGAATTGTATAATGCTCTGGTGTCTGCAGATATACCTCTATATTAGCTAATCTTGAATGCAGAAGATCTTGAATGTAGAAGAAGAACAGAGTAAACACACATTTTTGTTAAATATTGTAAAGTAGGAAAAGGTGGATCATGCTTCAATAGCTCGAACTTTCAAAGATTCAATTTAGAATCCTTTAATAAAAATAAAATTTTGCTCTACTTGACCGTTTTTTTAAGATATCTTACTCAAAAATTTGACATGTCACATACTAAGCGCATGCCATGCATGAAAGTTTTTAAAGTCACCTTTGCGTTTCAACCATGTATAACAAGATGGGGTACCTGGTTGCAGGCAGTTGAGTATTATACCAAAAAATTTGAAGAATTTAAAGATGTGGTAAATAATTTTAACGAAAATAATGCAGTCGCGATAAAAAAGTAAACAATATTTTAAATGTACCTTATATAAAGGCTCAATTAGAATTTATACACTCAAACAATGGGTTTCTAGTCGAGACAATAACCGAACTTCATTGAAGACCTCGGTTAAACTCGTTGATGACGCTGTCATTAAAATAAGAAAAGTAGAAGGTCAAATCGGCGAAAAAAATAAAAGCCAAAATTTATGCAGTTTCAAAAAAGAATGCCGGATTTAAAAAACTTAAAGAAATTGGTAATACGTTTAATTTACCTTCCAGTAAAGAAAAAATTGTAGACAATGAATATTCTACAAAGGAGTTGACCACTTTTAAATATCCACGAACGAACACTTTCAATGCTTAAAACTGTTTTAAGACCAAATAGAATGAGTTTTACATTTTATAACTTAAAAAAAAAACTTATTTATTTATATATGTAAATATATCTTTATCTACTACTACTTTTTAAACTATGTTTTAAGTTTTTAAAACTGAATGAAATGTATTTATGTTTTTTTTTTTTTTGTTAAATATGGTTAAATAAATATATTTTTAATGCATATTTTTTACTTTTATTTTTGCATATTTTACGATTTTTAGTGCATGTTTTATGCGCATATTTTGCGATTTTAAGTGCATGAACTTCCTTGCCCTGATTATCAATATGCATTTTACCATAAATGTCTTCAAATTTCCTTAACAAAAAAACTTAATACTCCTTTTACAATTGATTATAATGGAGAGATTATTAAGAAAGAGTGTAAACATAACATATTTTTTGCATGTAAAATAAGTATATAAAAATGTCTTTAGAAGTAGAAAAAACCGGAAATTATAAAATTTTCCAGTTTCCAGCCCAATTTCCTCGAGTAAAACAGCTCAGATATGCTAGGAAACCATTCTTTTATAAGAACATAGACTTTTTTTCTAATAATAAACAATAAAAGACGATGATTATCAACATTTTATTTGTTCATCCTGGTAGACCATTCTGGGGACATACTCCAAAATACTCCAAAATTGTCTGAATCAGACATTTCGTGCAAATTTCTGACTTCATTCTTAGAGACTTCGTTAAGATTTCTGTCGGACATTGCATATACATACTTACTGTCTGGCCGATTTCTGATCGATTTCGGATGGATATAATGGGGGGAATTTATGTACAGATATATTTAATAGACGGAATTCATACAGATTTGCCTAACGAGACCTATTATTTTTTTAAAATAATGACAATTTTCATTCAGTTGAAAATAATTTTAATTTTATTATATTTGTTCAAGATAAAAAGCATAAAAAAGGAACGTACGTGTAAAATTTATAATTATGTATGTACTTTTACATACATATTTTGCAAAAAAAATATTTCTTTCAGCTATCAGTTAGAAAGCAAAAAGAATCTCGGCTAACACATCGGAACTTCCCATGCCTTTTTCATTAGATTTCCGACAAAAAACAGAATTTTCCACCACATATCTGTCAGAATTCGTGTCAACCACTTCATAGGTTTTTTGGTCAGAAATCTGACAGAATTCGTATACGATTCCGACTTTTTTGCCGACATTTCTCTCAGATATCTGAACGACGTCGGATTATTTTGCTGGCTGGAAAGTTATAAGGAATGGTCAATAGATTCAAAAATCGATTTTTCGATTGACTTTTTTTATTTAGGTTTGTAAAACCGATTAATCACACCTCAAAATCGATTTCAATATCTTTTAAGATAAATTTGCAAACTTATATCACAAAGGGGGATACAACTCAAGTTTTTTTTGCCAAATACTAGATACCTATTTAACTAAGATTTTTACAGTGGGTAGATATGACCAGTTTGTCGTTTTCCTGCCATACATGGCCTTATTTCCCATTTAAATATTTTTCTTTTAATACAATTGTATTTATTTAAAAATTATTTCGTAGTTTTTTCTCTGGGTGAATATATTAAAAAAAATATAACGAAAGGATTTTCTCCTCCATGGTATAACAAACACCGGCTTGCGCCCTGCCAAAGGCCGGCTATGCTTTGGAGTTTGTAAACATGTTGTGACGGGCCGCCGCACACTGGTTCATATTTTGAGAAGGCGGCCAAAATTATTTTTTTTTATGTTCTCCGATTTTAAATTTTTTTTATTCATGTAAAAGTAAATACTAGTGAACCTCGGGAGCCAAAAAATTTCAACTATTTCTTTGAGAACAGGGTGGTCCGAAATGGACTTTCTCAACATTTGGTTATAGTTTTGAATTTCTGAGTCAATTTTTGAAGTTGAAATGCTCATAACTTTCTTGTTTTTTAAGATTTTTTGACAGAATAAGTTTTGTGAATTAGTTTATTTTATTAGCTACACGTGGTTTAAAGGATTAAACTCTGCGAAATCTAAAACTATTTAATTTTTTTTTTTTAATGTCTAAATTTCCCGGAAATTTCCTACTTTATAGAGCATAAGTCCTGCCCGTCAAAACGCGTCAAAAAAAAATCTATACTCTCTTGTAGTCCAGAATCTAACCTACATTTCTATACCCCATTGTACACACGTCTGGATACGACCTTGAGAACTACAGCAATTTCTGTGACCCAAGGTAAGATATTCGGTTCAAAAAATAAGTCCAGCAAGTATACATTACTGAAATTAAAGAAGATGAGTCTTAAAGAATTTTCGACAATTAAAGCAGTTCAGGCCACATAAATTATCTAGCACGTCAGGTTATCATTTAATTTGGAGAAGGTAAATGTATTGCCATTGTTACGAACTTATTGTGGGTGAACGGATGCTGCAAAACGAATAGGCGACATAAATAGACTAACACGTTAGATTTCTGAGTAAGTTAAAAGGTTAAACATTAGTAAATAGCCGCAACATAAACTACATAGTTTAATTACCTGAAAATTGCAACTTAATTTAAAAAAATGGAAGAGCAGGTAAATGGTAAAAAAACCAGCACGCAGTTATATTTTACATGAAAATGACCTACATGTTACCTGTTAATTTATTGCCGGTATGTTATCCTTTTAAAAAGTGTGAAAACAGGGGGTTTTATGTTTCAAAGAAATGCTAATAAAAGATTAAATTTGTATTTAAAAAAGGGTTTTTATGTTTCAAAGAAGTGGTAACAAAAGATCATTTAAAAAAACTTCTAGCAAGATTATAAAAATGCATGCATTCATAATTTTACCTTCATTATTGTTTAAACAATGGCTAAGTTCAGTTATAAAGTTCTCGCAGATATATATTTTCAACAGAAAGATGAAAAAGATTTTGTGTTACACATAATGAATAATCCATTCTTTAAATAATGCAACGAACAAGAAATCAAAATACATAAGATAAAAATTAAAAGTTTTTCATTTACATTAAGAAAACGGTACCTTAAATGTTCTAGAAACAAGAAAAAGTTTTACTTACGCAACGAAAAATGGCTAACAAATGATCTGATTTTTAAGAAGCTGTCAATAACCGCTAAGGAAACTGGAAAAGTGGGTCGGCCCGCAAAACAAATTGACAATTGCAGTGAAAGATCCCGAAGACGCAAGCTTGCAAATATCAATGAAGAAATTTCTCATAGTATGATAAGGGATTCATTTCTGCATCAAATTCAACCAACGCAAAATAAGAAAACAAAAATTGCAATAATTGAAAAAAATAGTGGAAGCGAGCCCTAAATGCACAAAGAGGATTTTAAAAAGTATGCCTACACCAACTGAAGAAATGAAATTTACTCCAGAAGAAGCATTTGCACTATTTTTGGATTTAAAACTGACAAAAAATCAGTATACAGAACTGAGAAAGCGAACCAATGAAAAAAATTGTGGAATCTTTCCAGCATATCGAGATTTAGTTTCTGTCAAAAAAGAGTGCTTACTTTCACAAACGGCTATTAGTGTAACTTCAAGTTCAGCAGAAGTAAAATTGCAGGCTCTTCTCGAACACACTGCAGAAAGATTATTAAATACACTTGATGCTGACTGTTTAAAAAAACTTAAAAATTGCAGCATCACTCTATTTTCTAAATGGGGATGTGATGGAAGCTCTGGTCAGAAACAATACAAGCAATGTAATACAGAAAACTCATCTGATGCTAACTTATTCATGGTATCTTTAGTTCCATTACGTTTAAGAAAAACTTATATTGGCTTAGAGCCGTCAACCAGTAGAGTTACAGATATGGATGTATGGAAAAATGAAATTCCCTCTTCAACAAAGTATTGCAGACCAATAAAGTTTGTTAACAAAAAGGAAACTAAAAATGTCATAACTGAAGAAGTTCGAAAAATAAAAGATCAAATTAAAGAACTTCAACCGGCAATATTTAAATTTGATGACCAATGCATTGAAATTAATTTTCAAATGTTCCTTACAATGATCGATGGAAAAGTTGCACAAGCATTAACCGAAACAAAGTCTTCGTCAAGCTGTACCATATGCAAAAAGACATCAAGTCAATTAAGCCAACCCCCATCACAAGACAATAGTTTCAATGAAGCATACGAATTTGGAATGTCCCCTCTTCATACCAGAATTCGTTTTATGGAGCATATTCTTAAATTGGGCTATGATTTCGAATTTGGCCCGTTAGGCGAAACAGTGAGAAAAAACAAAGAAAATGTGGAAAAAAGGAAGCAAACAAAAAAACAAATTCAAGAAAATACCTTCACCTAGGCCTTATAATTGATCAGGCAAAACAAGGAGAAGGAAATTCAAATGATGGAAACACTGCAAGGAGATTCTTTCCGATCCAGAAACTGCAGCATCTATCACAGGAGTACATTTTGAATTAATAACGCGATTCCAGATCATTTTACAAGTTATATCATGTAGCAGAAAGATAAATGCAAAAAAATTTGGCCAGTATGCAAATGAAACAGCAATTCTTTATAACAAAAAAATACTCTTGGAGGCATATGCCAACCACAGTTCATACAATTTTATACCATGGGGAACAAATAGTTCAACACAATATGCTACCAATTGGAGATCTATCTGAAGAAGCGCAAGAAAAAAGAAACAAAGACTACAGATTCTTCCGCGAGCATAACACAAGAAAAATGTCCAGATGTTGTACTAATGAAGATCTTATTACTATTTTGTTGTGCACATCAGAAACATATATGTCCAGTATTCGACAAAAATGGAAATCAACCTTCTGGATGAAATGAAACCCAAAGCTATTTAGAAGAAATTTTTACTAATATTGTTTAATTTAAAATTGTTCATAGATTATAATTGGTTTTTGATTTAAGTATACATATATTTGTATTAATATATAAAAATAAAATACACATACATCTCAAACCAAAAATAAAAGTTGAATTACATAAATGTTATCGATAGCCAAGAATGCTGTTTGGCCATTTTTCAAAATATTCCTTTTCAGTTTTATCCTTATAACAACTCGTCTCGTCCCAAAAAAGCCAACCTTTGGCCCCTGTGAATATTCGGACTAAAAAATTGACAGGGGCCAAATATTCGCATTTTCTGACAGGATCTAAGTTCGACAATAAAAAAATAAGTATCAGTTGTAAAATACAAGAGAAATATTATGAAATATTCAACTTTAACACCGAAACTCAACAAAAAAATGAAAATGCATTTTGAACTCCCCATAACTTTTGCTCCTATCAGTCGAATTTTACGTTTTATATCGCAAATTAAAGCCTAACATCGCACCTATCGAGCAAAAAATCGCATAAAAAAATACAGATCCAGTCAAAAGTTATAGAATTTTGACCGCCTTCTCGTAAAATTTCCCACTGTGCGCCGCACGCTCCACGACCGCGTTGCAGAGGAAATTAGAAGCTAATTTGATAATACATATTGCAATTTTTAATGAAATGTAATTTTTTGTATTTTTGTTTTAAGTAAAATTAAAAACGATTTTATATGGACAAATCCTGCGTGACGAGCGCTACATTCGCAAGCGTTTTCGGATTGAAATATAAACATTTTTTGGTCTTTCAAAAAAGATAGCTTCAACTTATATATAGTATTTAGTGACATTAATATTTACTTACGAATGGCATATATCATAATTTCTTAGCAGGCATTTGTTGCGAACTAATTGATCACAAAGTTTTGTGACGCACGCTACAAAAAGTGGAAGTAACTTCAAAGGTTGAAGTGCGTTTTCCTAATTTTTAGCGAATTTGGCATGATAAGGTATACAAAATCTAATTCCTAACAGAAAGATGACTATAAAACAATTCTAAACGCATTTATTCGCAGCCAAATAATGTTGTGATTTTTTGACAAAAGCCGTGAACCCTTTGTATTTATTTTAACAACACAAATTATATTTTTATGAATTGCATTTCTTAAACTAATTTCTTAACTAATGAATATCAACTTTTTTTTAGCGAAGTTTTTATTTTTATGAGCCTGCTGTAAGTGCTATTTCGAGCACAAAAACAACCTTAAATAATGCTAAATTCACGTAAAACTGTATGAGATCAGGGGTTGGGTAGGATTTGGGAAGCATTATTGTATTAATGATCATCGAAATACATATTTTTTTAATATAAAAATGAAATTATACATCTAGTCTTATATTCCATAAAAAAAAAATCATTTGAAAAATTTTTGGCTGGTGGACTGTTTCTGGGATTTGCCCACATGGAAATTTTTTAAGTGCATACTTTTTATTTTGTTAATGTATATTTTGGATTTTTTAGTGCATGTTTTCGATTAAATACCCTTTAATTGTTTCCTAACTCAGGAACATTTCTTTCGGGTAAAAATTTTTAAAATATGTTAAGTACAAACAAAGAATTAAACTAAAGAGTGTGGGAAAATTTATTTTTAAGAATGTTAAGTACAGACTTACCAAAATGAACAGATGAAAATGAATTTTGGCTTAAATCTAGTTTACCGACGCAGCTCCAAATAAAAAACAAAGTTCGTAGGGTGATAAAAAATTGAAAAATAAGAAAAAAAATTTAATAAAAAAATTGGCGCAAACGCTTAGTTTTCATGTTCATAGTCTTATTATGCCATTATTTCTTTATGCCTTGGAAGTGTACTCCGGAACGTGGGGATATGTTTTGAAAAGGATAAGGCTGGTGTTCAATAGGGTAATGAGATATTTGTTTTCTCTTAGATTATGTCGGCATGTTTCTTCGTATGTTGTACGATTTCTTGGTTTTTCATTTGAGGATCTAGTTAAATTTAGGACGTTATTGCATTTTTACAAGTCATATAAGTTGCTGACGCCTACATATTTGGTTGATTTGCTTGAATTTGGTACATCAAACAGAAATAAGCAGTTGGTAATACCAAGATTAACTTCAGTTTTGGAGCGTTCATTTTGTGAAAGAGTGGCTCGGTTATATAATAAGTTGCCAGGCTCTTTGAGGGTATTTAATGTCTCCCCTGATGTTTTTAAGGTTAAACTCTATCGTGAGTTTTCTGCATTATCTGTATAAACCCTGCAAATAAAATTGGACCACCTGACCCATTTTGATAAAATGGACTACTCCATGGACTAGTCCGATGTAATGCAAGCATGGACCATGCCATTGTTAAAAAGTGTTTGTAGTGAGACGACATGTCTTCGTTTTTTAACGACATGCTTTCGTGTTTAAACGACTTCAAAACTAATCTTCTTGAGTATACCATGGAGTAGTTTTAAAACTACTCCTTACTGGTCCAAAGGTGGGTTATATACCATGGAGTAGTTTTAAAACTACTCCTTAGTGGTCCAAAGGTGGGTTATATGGTCCTCTCCTAGGACATCGTAATGTTAAATAGACCAGGTTTTTTCCATACGTTTGGGTTACTTGTGGACTAGTCCTGGTCCCTTGTGGACTACTCTTTACACGCGTGTTTGGACTGGTCCTATTATTTGCAGGGAAGCAGTGAAGGGCACACACATACTATCACATTTATGCTTGTGTTGAAGAAATAACAACAAAGCAACAGCCGAACGTACATTGTCACAGACCACACAAAGAAGTTTATAGTGTACATGTGTCGACTAGACTGGTCGCATTTTTTTTTTTTTTTTATTTATTTGTTTGCGCTGCTTAAAATACTAGGTTTGGTGTAAGAAGTCATGATCTAATTTTTCAGGTCAATCCGACGGTGCCTAGCCGTGCCGGGTGGGGCCCAAAGTTCCCCTGAAAAATTAGATCATGATTTCTTAAGCAGCGCAAACAATTAAATTAAAAAAAAAATAAAAAATCTCATACAAGATGCGACCAGTCTAGTGTCGACGTCACACAAGCAGCATTTTTATTCCTATGCACGCGTACATAGGATTTGCAAATGTGGCCTTCGCTGGTTTAAAGTAAATGATGTTCCTATCTGATTAATGGAACCCGTAAGTAAGATCCCTAAGGTATACATAGTAGGACTTTTGTCTGACATTTTTATTAATAGCCTTATGTATTTTAGATTTTTTTTGGAATTGTTGGGTTTTGCTTTTAATTTTTGTGCAATTTGATTGACCTTTTAATTAAGAATTCATTTTAAATGTTATTTCTATTATTTAAATTTTTTTTTTTTTACTATAATTTATAATTTATTTTTTTGTTGTATGTACTATGTACAAATTTGTTTTTAAATTTTTTAATTTCTTTAAAATTTGTTTTCTATTATTAAGTAGAGTTTTGTAAGCCGATTATGGCCAATATGCTAGGTTACTGAAATTTAATAAACAAATAAAAATAAATATGCCACCCGATTCAGAATAAAAAAACCAAAATTAAAATTTAAGGGGGCTGAGGCCCGTGGGGTCTGCACGGCCCACTTAGTGATATTTGTTGGTACTCAAATTAAAGGTAATTTGCTCACAATTGCAAGTATGTATTTTGTTTTTGTATTCGCATATTATTATTCTCTTAAGGTTAATTTAAGTATTTTTTTGGTTCAGAAAAGTTTTATCTAGCGAAGCCGGTGTTTGTTATACCATAAAGGAGAAAATCTTTGCGCCCGGTGTTTGTTATACCATAGAGAAGAAAAACCTTTCCGTCCGGCCGAAGGCCTTCAAAGCATGAAGTTTTTATTTTATAAAATTTGTATTACACTTTTATTTAAATAAATTATACACTAAGTACACTGAAATGTGAGCTTGAGTTAAAATTTTTTAGGTAAGTTATATATATCCTAAAAGATCTAGTCAAAACCAAAACCAATTTCATATATGTACCTTTAGAAATGTAGTGGAAAAATTACATATTTCTATGAAAATTAAAAACGGCTATAACTCGAAAACTAAGCATTTGCTCCAATTTTTTTATTTAATGTTTTCTTCTTATTTTTCAATTTTATATCACCCTACATACTTTGTTTTTTATTTGGAGATACGTCGGTAAACTAGGTTTGTTCCTAATTTTTTTGAGACCAATTTTTTTTAAATCCATTTCATTTCGATTTCTAGAAACTTCCTGTATATTAACTTTACTTTTGTTAATACAAGTAAAAAAAATAAACATTATACCGTATTTGACAATCGGCTTGACAGTTTATCGTTCGTTAAACCCAGGTAACACTGTTATCATTTATTTTGTTTCGATAAATATTGGTAGGTATATAGTTTTTTGCTTTATAAAAATTTAGATTTACCCCCTTTTGAGAAAACAGTGCAATATTGATGACCTACCTGTTTGCAAATCACTATTTTTTGGTGTTGATTTTTCCTGTTCATTTGTTTTAGAAGATATGAAAGACGCATTAGATTGATTTTCACTTTGTTTAGATTTCTGTTGTTTTGTTTGTTGAATTTGAGATTTATTTGAAAATGATACTTTAATTTGACCGTCTTCTTGTTGATTTGGTGTTTTAAAAGGATTAGTTATAAAACGCTGTTTTGTATTATGTTGTGGAATTTTGGCAGACGTCTTAGCATTGGCCCAATAACGTCTGGACAAAATTATATTGGTATTCGATGATGTTTCATAATTTTGTTCTAAAGTATCTTTGTTAATTGCATCAAAAACAAGTCCATTGTTATTTTCCGTATTTGCTTCATTTGTTGCCTCATGATGTATTTGTGCGTATAAACGTGCCTCCAATTCATTTAGGTCTTCCACATTGTCAATATCGACCTGTAATATTTTCGTTTTTTTTTGTTATTTGTTTATACTTGCATATGCAGGTGCACAATTATTTTTATCTACAAAAATTTTTAATTTATATTATTCATACTTACTTCGTCCATCTTGAATTTAAGTTTACATTAAATAAAAAATGTAAACTTTAAAAATCAAATAAAGGAATTTGTGGTCTTTTCTTTTTCACAAAGAAAATGAAATAATATGTATTCAGGGCTGTCAGATTTTTTCCAGTTTTATCGCCAAATAGTATACCGAAAATCGCCAAAATTTGTACTATTTATGTCTGTGTTCAGACCAAGGCGAATTTATAAAGGTGACCGCATCATGAGATAGAGTTATGCTAGCTATCCCTTTTTACTGAAAAATACTGTGTATTTTGTTTTTGTGAAAAGTTAGAATAAATGTCAAAAGTATTTGTTGAAAATATAAAAAAGGAAATATTTTTGCTAATAAAATACACACAATTGCTTAAGAAACTCCTCAATTCCAAATTAATTGTGGCTCCACTTATTCCTTAGTCTAAATTTACACGTTTCATCTTTTGATGCTCAACTACTTTTCAATTCCCTTTTAAAGATGCCAACATAATCACACGCAGCAATCGGTTTCAACTTTTTTCGGTTCAAAACAACAATTTCATTAACAGCGAATCAAAGAGAAAAAGAAAAGAAAAAAATTACATGCAGCCAAGGCGAATTTATAACAGGTAAGTGCAACTCTACAACTACAAAACAAGGCGAATTAACTCCATGTATTTTGTTTTTGCAATTTTCTGACTTGTTGTCAAATCTCAGTATAGAAAGTACCGGTTCACACACGTCAAGTTTGACTCGTCAAGTCTTAAGCTTTTAGGAGAGAAGGGAAAAGAGAATGCCATATTTTTTCCCCTCTCTCCTAAAAACTTAAGACTTGACGAGTCAAACTTGACGTGTGTAAACCGGCACTAACAAAACAATATTTTGACGTTTCACCATTTTTTTAATTCGCCGTGGATACAGCTGATGAACGGCTGACGAGTTGAGCTTACCTGGAGTAAATTCGCCTTGCATGCAGCCATCGCTGGCATATACCAAGGCGAATTAATAACAGGTAAGTGCAACTCTACAACTACAAAAAGCCCCATGTATGCCCCATGTATTTTGTTTTTGCAATTTTCTGACTTGTTGTCAAATTTCAGCATAGAAACAAAACAATATTTTGACGTTTCACCATTTTTTTAATTCGCCGTGGATACAGCTGACGAGTTGAGCTTACCTGGAGTTAATTCGCCTTGGCATATACCAACGAATAAAAACACAAAGCGTACTGACCAAGGCGAATTTATACAAGGTAAGTGCAACTCTACAACTACAAAGCAAGGCGAATTAACTCCATGTATTTTGTTTTTGCAATTTTCTTACTTGTCAAATTTCAATATAAAAACAAAACAATATTTTGACGTTTCATGATTTTTGTGGATACAGCTGATGAACGGCTGACGAGTTGAGTTTACCTTGTTGAATTCGCCTTGGTACTGACCGAGTACAGGCATCTCTGTACTAACCCCCTTTCTTCGTTCTTCTCTCACCTAAAAACATAAGAGTTGAGCATCAAAAGATGAAACGTGTGAAAGTAGACTTACGCATCTTTAATTTCTTGTGTTTATATTTTGTTACTTTTTTTGTTTTATATAATTTAAATAAGTTTTTTTTCAACTTTTAAAATTTTTATTGAATTTTAAATTTGAATTAATTTTTTCATAAAATGTAAACAAAGCTTGACATTCAGTATACACACAAAAAATTAACAATAAAAAGATGACTGGAAAATGTCACCTTTATGAATTGGCCTTGGTTCAGACGGCTCACCCTAGGTCTACACTAAAGATAAATATCTTAGCAAGTTGGCAATAACGTCGGCAGAATAACAGAGCAATTCTTATTGCTCAGCTTATGTTAAAGGCATGTGAAAACGTATTTATGTTAACTCATAATTTGAAAAAAAATCAAGGAAGAAGGTGCAGTGTAAAAACTTACGCTATCATGCAAAAATTATTTTTTTATTAATATAAATTCTTTCTTATTCGACTTTGTAAATGTAAATTTAATTTTATTTTAAAAAGAAACGGTGTGGTTTACATAATTAGGCAATAAAAATCATATTTAAAACAAAAATGTACGTTTTTGTATCAAAAAATATTATTTTTTTACTAAAACTTTTAAGAACAAAAAGGTTTTTTTTTATATTAAAAGGCAACACTTTTTTACTATAAGAAGCAGAAAAAACATTTTAAAATTTGTCGTTTTTGTTTCAAAAAGTTTAACAATTTGAAAAACGTATTAAAATCAAAACAGGTTTGTACTTGAAAATAAAATAAACCATTTTAATTTTAAAAGTTGACAACTAAGCGTCATTAAAAAATATAGCTCGGTGCAGTGTGTTTTAAAAATTTCAAAAAGTTAAAAAAACTATTTAATTTTATTGTGTTTTAAAAAGTATAAAAAGTTAAACAAATATTATAGCTCAGTGCAGTGTGTTTAAAAAGTATAAAAAGTTAAAAAAATATTAAAAGCTCGGTGCAGTGTGTTTTAAAAAAGTTAAAAAAATATTATAGCTAAAAGAATATTGTAAAAAATTAAAGGCCACGCTGAAGATTTTTTCGAGGTATATGACATTAATGATATTTTGCACGAGCCAAATACCGAAAGTGATCCTTTAGTGGATCTTTTAAAACGTTTTGATTTAATGAATTTAATGCCATTTCTAAAAGGTAAGCTGCAACTTATTATAAAGTTAATTTTTTTAGATTATGTGTTAGTCAAAATGTCGCCAATATTAAAATCTTTCCATTTTTTTTAAATCTTTTTAGAGAGTAGTATAACATACCAAGTCTTCAATACTTAAAAAATGAAGATTTGAAAGAAATTATTCCCTTGATAGGCCTTCGAGTGGAATTTAGAGAGAAGTTATTTGCGTGGAGGGAAAAAGAGGTGTTTATTAATAAGTTTTTTTAATATTCTTTGCTTTATTTTAAAATTTTTTAGTTTGGTTTTGATGATGACACTTTATCAGCTCCGTCAAAAGTGCAAGATTGGTTGTGTCATTCGCAAACCCAATCATCATCGAACAACTCGGCTGCAGCTGTAGTAAAAGTAAGTTTTTATCTTTGAATTATAAACAAATGAAATAATTTCTGACTTTAATTATAGGATTTAAAAACTTTATTGATGGAGACGGCAAAGAACAAAGCCATTTTGAATTTGTACGAAAAGGCAAATGCTCTTACCAACGTGAACAGAACGGAACTTATTAATATAATCGTTGAGGTCACTATCTTCAAAGGGTTTTACAAATATTGTTGATGAGATATGTAAAGTTTTTCCCAACGAAAGAAAATATCATGTAAGTATTTGCGAATCAAACTAATAAATAGACAAGTAAAAGTGCTATACTCGGCTATCTGACAGATTTATTGTAATGCTACTATTTTTAAATTTTTTTTAGGAATACTACTTTATAAGACGGCGTGGTAAAAAAAACCTTCTGGAAAATACGTAAATATGAGATTTAAAAGAAAAAGAATTTAAAATACTGCAGAAAAAGAACCTATTTCACCTAGAAGTAGCGCAGCCGAATTTGATGAATCCACAGCTAAAGCCTTAAAGGACTATCTTAACGTTAAAAAAGATAATTGGGATGCAATAATCGACAAATTGAATATGAAAATAGTTTTCAATACAAACTAGATCTATTACAATTTACATAAATTATTAACTTCCGTTTCTATTTTTATAAATTAAATGTCTATAATTTTGTGCTACATTTTCAGTATCTGACTTAAAATTAATTCTCGACACTGATGGTACTCTTATAATTTGTAACATTTCCAACATAAATCTACGTTTGTAATTATTTTCCGTGCTTAAAACTTTTGTATTATCAAAATCTGGATAATGGTTTAGATTAGCACAATGAGCTGATAAAGCTGTTTTTTGTGAAATATTTCTATACTTCTGATCTGACTTATGTCCTGCTAACCTAGTTTTCAATTTATTCTTTGTTGTACCTATGTATACCATATTACACTGTCCACTATTATTACCCTTACAAGGTATCTGATAAACAATATTAGACATTTCCATCCTCTTAATTTTGTCTTTTGTTTTTGTAAATAGTTTACCTACTGTGTTGAAAGATTTATAAGCTATTTTGTATATTTTGTTATCATATATATCTGAGTTTGCCAATCTTTCTGAAAATTTTGGAATATATGTTACTGATTTATAAATTTTCTGTTCTGTAGTACTATTCTGGTTGTTTAATCTGTAATTATTATGTTGTATTAATAAATCTGTTATTAATTGCTTAGGAAAACTATTCTCAGTTAGAATTTTTTAAATCTTCCTTTTATTATCCCTATGAAACTCTGAGTCACTTATTTTAAGAACTCTTTTTATAAAATTTTTATTTTCATATTCAATTACAAAAAATTTTTAAATTTTTGTCATTTTATTGTTAATTCTTTTTTTAAAATTGTTAATTTTGTTGAAAGAAAAAAACCCTGAAGAAGGCACTCAAAGAAAGTGCCGAAATATTGGTGAAAATAAATTTTATAAAAAAAGTTTTTTATATAAAACAATAAGACCTTAAGCTTGAACATTTATTTTACATATTAAAATAATAAAGGTCGAATAAAAATACATATTATACAAAATTACTTTAGTTAGTTTTTGAAAAGTATTCCAAAATATGTACATCCAATGATTTTTTGTAATTATTTTAGCACATTAAAAATAAGTTGTATTATTTTATAATATTAAATATATCTAATCAATTTTTGTAAATATGAAAATATAATAATTATTTTTAGTTGTTTAAGCTAAAGGTCTTTTTATTTATAAAATATTATATTTATTTATTTCTATCGATATTTCGCTAACCTTTGGTTTGCATCGGCAGTATGTTAAATTTACAAAATTTTAAAATGAATAACACAAAAAAACCAAAACAAAATTTTGAATACATCCCGTCTGATAGCACCTTTAAGGTGCTATCCTTCAAAATTAGGTACTTTTAATTTAAAATTACACATTTTTAATTTAAAAATATTACATTCTTCATTTAAAAGGGCTATATTCTTGTTTTAAAAACTATAATTTTTAATACAAAAATGGTATATTTTCTTTTAAAATTGATTATCCATTTTTTTTTAAATTGCAGTTTTTAAAATAAAAACGAAAACTTTTAAAACAAAAAAAAAACCAGCTTGGCTCGACTTTACAGCTGTTTTATTTTAAAATAAGATTGTTTCTTTTTGATTTAAAAATTTTTTTTTCTGTGTACTAATGTGATCCAAAGCAATATATTTTAGCAATATGCCACTGATTATTATTTGTTATTATTTTTTACAAACATTTTAAAAAATACATAATTCTTATGTAGGTAGTTGTACCGCCACTAGAGAAGTTTTTTCGTTCCTCGTTCATTCATTGTTCAAAGTAAAAAGCGGAAAGATGAACGAAAGAAACGACCTTTGATCTTTCGGATCGGTCTGAACGATTCCCCAAAAGGAACAATTTTGTCCAACTTTAGTATAGACCGCAAATTGCCATGAGTGGCAATCCATTGCGCAATGATTGCTCTTTTGATTGCTTGGGCAATTATTGCTTAGCAATCTGCTGTCAAATCAGTTGTAATTTATCTGACATTTCATTTCTCTGTACGGTTAGTGTCTTTATTTATTAAAAAAGCAATCAAGAAAAAGCCGCCAAGTGAAAAAATACTTCAACAAAATAAAGAAAAAGTTTTTATATATTATATTTTTAAATAAACGTAAATTTCAACAAAAGCAAACGACGAATTTGTTTTTTTGTATATAGAACAATACAAGTTTTAGGTTAAATGATACATTTTTTACTTCCCGTCTACAACTGACATGATTTGCTGTAATAACTTAATGTTTTAAGGCCCAACCAGAATGTGAATAAAGTGGCTGAAGCTACTGAGCAAATACATGTAAAATGATATTGAACTTAAGGCAACTTTATGTTAAGTTTTATAAAACTGTCATTTGCTTTAGCAAGGTGCGAAACTAATCGCTCATTCCGTACGGAATCAATGTTTTTTTATTTTGTTTTTGTTATTTTAAATGTATTTGAGAGGCTTTTTTTTTCTTTTTGACAGTAGCTTAAGTTTGTTTATGCACATTCTGGTTGGGCATTTAAAAGCGTTGTTAAAACATTTGCATTAACAACCGTGTTGAGCATGAGAAAACTTCTAACATGATGAGTCTATACTTAACATTGATATCATATTAGTGTTGATGCTAAGCAATTTATGTCAGTTGTGGACTTCATGTTATAGTACGTTTCCACTTACATGTTTTGGGCCACAAAACTAGTTTTTCAGCAAAACAAGTTTTTTGCTACTTGTTTTCCTATACAGTTTTCATGTTCGAAAACTCAAACAAAAACTAGTTTTGCTCCAAAACATGTCGAAAATCATGAATACAACTCTGGGTTAACCATTATTGGTGATTGACAATTTCGAAAAAGTAACATATTTACAAAAAATATCAAGACTTATTAACTAGGTTTATGAAACTCTCCAGCTGATTTATTTGTTTGCAGCGTAAAAATAATAAAATAATATAATAAAAAGGTAGTAAATTATGTGCTTTTATATACGTACATATATGTATATCTGTGTATTAAAAAACAAACAAGAAAATTTCATGTTAAAGAAAAATATTTTTTTTTCAACACATATTTTTTTGGCTTTCATATTTGTTTACAACATAAATGTCAAATTGATTTCGAAAATTCGAAAACCAAAACCAGTTTTACATAATGGAAACACTTTGACACGTTTTGCACAAAACAAGTTGTTTTGCTCATAGTGGAAACATAGTATTACTGTTACTCCCGGCTAACTGAGCCTTTACCCCACGTCTCCATGCGCTTTCGATTAGAACATGACATGACCAAAACGCCGGCAGAGCAACGGTATTAATTTGTTCATGTTCTTGTATGTGGCGAATACGTGTTGATGTTTATGTTCTGATTGACCACAGTTTTTGTTGTTGTGCGTTTGGTTGTATACAGAAAATACATTGTATGGCCAACATCATGGCGCACATGGATGCTAAGACGAATGTTTAGGCAACGATGGCAGCACATGGACGAAACATGAACATGAACAGTCTACACGAGTAGAATTCATGTGCGACATGCTGTTCTTACCAAGTTGATGGATGGTGGAGACGGATAGTTAAGAAACTCTACGCTTAAAGGTCCAAATACACTTGTCAAAGGGCGAATTCATCGTGTACATGTGCTGGACGTAATATTCGCCGTCATATTTAAATTTTTTTAATTTTCCATCTAGCATCGTCGGTGTGACACATTTTTTTTAACGATAAAGCGGGGAGGTTTCCCCCACAGTGACAGGTACCGCGACCAGGTTAGGTCTATTGTACCCACTCCCCTTAGTTGGCCAAAAGACCCTCTGCTTCCCATAGGAACCCAACCAGGGCCTTTGCCGGTATATCACCGATTCGGGACGCACACATTATGCCATACCCCAAGTGCCTCCTTCTGGCCCATGCCAGCGCCGGGCAGTGACACAGTACATGCTCCGTCGTCTCGTCCCCGTCTAGACACAGTGTGCATTCCTGATCCTCAGCCAGGCCCATCCGATAAAGGTGGTATTTGATCGTGTGGTGACCAGTCAGATAGGCCACCAGCAGTCGCAGATCCCGTCTGCCGAGACCATTCGTCCTCATTACTTTCCCGGGAGAGATAAATTTTTTTGCCTGACGCATTCCCGGAAGCGATACCTAGTATCCCCTATGTTCGCCCAGAGCCCAATCCTCCATGAGGGACTGGACCCTTGCCCAACTTAATCCACAGCAGGGCTCGGGACCCATCATCCGGGCGTTAGAACCAGCCCTGGCCAGCTCATCAGCCATTCCATTACCCGGGATCCCTGAGTGCCCCGGCACCCAGCAGAGCGTCACTCTGCTTCTTGTCCCCAGCTCCTGTAGCTTTCCTCGGCACTCCGCCACCAGCTTCGAGGACATTCTCCAAGAAGAGATTGCTTTAATGGCCGCTTGGCTGTCAGTGAAAATCACAATACTGCCACCAACCATTCCCCTATCAAGAATGGTGCTGCAACACACATCAATGGCGCAAATCTCGGCCTAAAAACACTCGGTGATTCGCCCATTGCCATCGAGAGTCGTGTATTAGGTCCAAAAACCCCTGCACCCACTCCGTGCTCCGATTTTGACCCGTCAGTATGCCAGTGCAATTCATGGTTTCCCCGACATGGATTCCCAGCACTCCAGGACCTCTCGTCCGGAATGATTGCCCTGAACCTTCTGTTGAAGACCAGTTCCGTGGTCATTATGTCTGCCCTTGTACAGACAGATAGGCCCGGAGCCATGTCCAGCAAGCTAGCATGCCCGTGGACTACAGCAAGTCCCGCTGTCAGCCTGATCCTAAGGAGACTGGACATAGCAGTCCTCCTTATATGGATGTGTAGTGGCAGTATACCCACTATAACCTCAAGTGCTGCCGTGGGACATGTGTGCATCACCCCCGTCAGGGCCAGACACACCATCCCCTGCAGCCTGTTGCACTTCCTCATTGCAGTCTCCTGCCGAATCTTAGGCCACCATACCTATGAGCCGTAAGTAATTATCGGTCTGACCATCGTAAAGTATAGGCATTTTACCATACTTGGACTAAAACCCCAAGTTCTCCCAAAGAAGCTCTTGCATGCCCAGAAGGCCCTTACCGCCTTCCCGAGAGTTTGATCCAAGTGCGAGTTCCAATTGAGCCGTCTGTCCAGAACAATTCCCAGATATTTGACCTCATTGAGTATTCGGTGTGACACATACAAACACATATTCACTAATACAACCACAATGCTTGATGAGTATTTTGATCAATGTATTTGGGCCTTAATAAAGAATTTAAAAACTGCTTAAAGCTAGTTTACACTATCTCACAAGTCTTACGTATTCCATAATAGTTTTTGAGATAGTAATCTAATGAGTTTTGTTGCGACTGTCTAATTTAACATGACAGTTTGTGTTTACACCATCACCCAAAGTATAAACACTCACACATGAAATAAAATACAACCCATCCAATAAAAAGTATTATTGCTTACGGCTGATTACACTATTACTTTGTATTAATACATGTCAAAAACTCAAGTAATATGACAAAGTGTGATAGTGTGAATGCAATGTGTCACGAAAATGACAAGTATTAAGAAAAAAGTTTGACATCCCATACGACTTCGTCGTTTTTTGAAAAATTTCTAAACAATAATACTTTTTATTATATAAGGGTTGCATTTTATTTTATGTGTGAGTGTTTATACTTTGTGTGATGGTGTAAACACAAAATGTCATGTTACATTAGATTTTTTGACAGTCGCAACAAAACTCATTAGATTTCTATCTCACAATATATTATGGAATATGGGATGTCAAACTTTTTCATAATACTCGTCATTTTCGTGACACATTGCATTCACACTATCACACTTTGTCATATTACTTGAGTTTTTGACATGTAATTAATACATAGTAAAATAGTGTAATCATAAACATAATAAAATGTGTATAAGTTTCGAGTATAATATTATTTGAATGTTTACTCCTTACATGAATATATTAATATTATTACAGTGCAGCCACACGATCAAGATTTTCTTGATAGTCTTTTACATATACTGATTGTCAAAATATGCAAAAGTTGGCAGCTGTGACGTAGGCTGCACGCAAGTTGAAAGCAATTTACTTTTTCAAGATGTCGTCGCCGAGAAAACAACTCAAAATGTTTTGCTATTTTCCACTTTTGATTTTTCTGCACTGTAGGCTGTTCGAAGGGACTTTATCATTTTGCTTATTAATTTTATTAATAAACATATTTCACTATTTTTTTAGGTTTTTAGTTAAAATTTTAAAATTCCCGCAACAATTTGTAAAAAAAAGAACTTCAGCTTTTGCCGGCAAAATATTTGTGAAAAAAAAAACAAAAACAACTTCAAAAGATTTGTAATAAGCTGTTTTCTTGAACGAAAATTGATACACTCACTGGCAAGAGAATTTTAGAGGCAAGTTCGTATCAATTTTTAAAAGTATGAGTGTATTGGTAAAAAAGTGTGAGTGTATTAAAACTTGATAGCCAAAACTTGATCGTGTAACCCTCAAGTTACTAGTAACTTTTGTTATGGAAATCGAAAACGTTAAACGCAAGAATTTTAAAGTCCCTTTTTAATATACTTTTAATCCAATTTTTATAATTTTTGTTACAAAATTCTGTTTAATAGATATATATTTCTATAATATTAGTCATCAAATTCTTTTATTTTAGACATCTTTTTTAAAAATAACTAGATAATAATAATAAACATAAGTACTAATTTTTCTATATAGTATTTCTTGCACACAGTCTAACTGTTACCATATACTTGTGTGTGTTTGCATTTGCAAATTGAGTAAATAAATATTCAAAGAAAAAGAGTGTATATTTAAACTCTTAAACTCTGTAAACCACTCTTTAACTAATTGAATGAATATTGGGATGCTTGTGTTTGATAAACAAATGAATGTATTCTTTTGTATTCAGCCCTTTAAGCAATACCAATATTTATAAGGAAGTTATGGCATTAAAAGCTATTTTGGGGAGTAGAATTTCTGTGGAACGCAATCTTCAAATAAGGACCGATTCCAAAAAAATTTGTTTAGATGATTAAGATTGAATAAAACTACGCCTGGTCCGAATTTGATCTAAATACCGACGTAATAAGATGTTTTTTAAGGCAGAAACACTCTTCAGAAAAGAATTTTGTTTGGAAGCCATATGAAATTATGGACCGAATTTCACCATTTTCAAATTCAATGTAGTGTTTTCAACACCGTTGCGCTTGTTCCACAAACAAAAAAATACATGTCTCAGTTCTTGCAGGTAGTAATTTTTTTCAATATTTTTTTGCCTTTATATCTTTTAAACGAAAAAAACAGACCCTTTTAGAGGCATCAAAAAATATTTTACAAAATAAAAAAAAACAAATAAAGAAATAGATGCCTAAAAAAGTGTGCTTATATTTTTGTCCATTGCGTTTAGAACTTTTTGTACTTTTCATCTGCCAAGGGACTAACTGATCTTTCTACACGAAAAAAACTGCTATAATCTTAAAATATACAGAAGCCTGCAATTCTGCTTTTAATGCAATATTTTAATGCTATGACTGTTGTACTATATTTAAGTCCATCACTGTATGTGTGGCTTGGTTAAAGCAAAAAGTAATGACTCAAAGTGAACTAAAATTTAATTAAATACAGCTAAAAAAAATTCATGTTTTTTGTATAGATACTTAAATTAAGGTTTCGTTGCTTATGACCAGGGAAATTTGAAATATGCAATTGCATGTTTTTCCTTGTTCGACTAATGAAGGCAGAAACAATATATTTATCCGTTTTAGAGCTTTTAATGAATTTTGGCATCGATTTGTTAGTGCATATTTTTGCATATTTTACCGCTTGCAGCATTTTTTTGCATAATTTAGTTGAAAGAGCCTTTTTGCAGCAATTTTTAAGTTTAGAGCGCACATTTTGCCTTTTTAAGGCATATTTTGATATATTTACAATTTTTTTAGATGCCTCCAAGAGCTTTCGCAGTAAATAAAAATGTTTTTTTTTCGAAAATCTGTTACTTCAATTTCGACACCTACATTTAATTTTTGCTCTAAAATTGTAAGACAAAGCAGGTTGTCATTAAGGACAAATGTTATGCGATTTGTATCTAGACCAATCCTTCAGTATTCCGATCGACTCAGAATCACTTTTTAAAGTGATCTAGCGATGTCCATCCATCCGCCTGGCTGGTTGTCTGTCCATGTTAGCTTTTTGCGCAGAGTACAAGTTCCAATTTTGTAGATAATTTGATCAAATATGGAAGAAGTCTCTGGAAATGGTGAGAATCGTTCTATAATTTCACATCCAAATTGTACCCTTTGTGTCCGCAAGCTACATATCTAATTACGATGGTATTTAAATTTAATTTGTGCCAAAAATATTTTACTTTAAATTAAATTATTTTCGAATAGGTTCACATTTGCTCAAAGCTCCCATCCTTAACTAGCTTTAAATTATTTTTAAATGTTAACATTTGTTAACAATTTAGCGACCGTACCTAAAATCTCTTTAGGACAAAAACCCATATGAATGTTAATATCTAGATAATATTCGGCGCAAACATCTCTTATATGAGTTTTAACCTTTTTTACGTTTTTTTTTTTTTAGATTTTGTTATTAAGTTGTTGAATATTGTCTGCCTTATTTATAAAAAATAAAACATGTTAATAAAGGGTTTATTAAACGGGTTTCGTATGAAAATCCGTTTCATAAAGCCTTTATTAACCAGTTTTATTTTTTATAAATAAGGAAACCAGAAATATGCTCTAAAAAACACGTTTTATGCGCATTAAATATGCAGTAAAAACTGGAAAATATGCCCTCAAAAATTTTTAGGGCATATTTTTAACATTTTCAGGGCATATTTTCCAGTTTTTACTGCATATTTAATGCGCATAAAACGTGTTTTTACAGCATATTTCTGGTTTCCCTGCTTATGACCAATTTCACCAATTCAATTAAGGTATTAATTCATATTTAAATATAGTTTTTTCTATAATTTTTATTTGAAATAAAACAAAGTATATTTATTACAAGTACATGCAAGTGATCAGCTGTTCAGTTGTTTTATTTTCGATAGTGTCAAAATTTGCTTACATTTTAGTGCGCCATGATTTTGTGTTTTTTTTTTTTTTTGGTTTTTATGTTTGGCTGTCTGACAGTATCAAATGTTGTTTTTTTTTTATTGTTGATTTGTTGTAGACTTGCATGTACTTGGTATAAATATACTTTGAAATAAAACACGAATTTAAAACATAAATTGGTATTTAAATAAATTAGTGAAATCGGTTATTAATATTTTACAAAATACGAAGGAAAGCCTGAATTTTTAACATAAAAACGTGTTGCATTAGCTAGTTTAATGAATTTTCGAGTCAAATTAGTGTTTAAAACATTTGTTCATTATACAGAAAACTTCACTGTATGAAAATTCCTTATAAGGAGATCAAATTACACTAAAATTTTAACGAAAAAGCAGTGTTTGTAAAATCAATTCATAATAGGCAGATCTTCATTATAGAGAAGTTCACTATAGAGAAGTTCGACTGTAATTTTCACAGAATTTGGACCAAAATTGCAAAATCGTCTAGATGCCATTTTTAAAACTGTCAAAGTGAAGAGATATCGTCCAATCTGGTAGCCCTGATTCTAGCTTATTTTGACATTTCATTGTTAAATCAATGTTTTTTTCTTACCAAGCCGGGCCACGTAGAATTCACAAGTTGATTTTGATATACTTTACAATAAATAAAAATATAAAAGTAATCTAGAATGTAATAATTTTATACTAAACCCTTAAAGTAATCAAATAATTGTTTCTTTACAGCATGGAAGCCACAATGCAACGTTATGTTTCGCCCATTAATCCGGCTGTTTTTCCTCATCTGGCAACAGTATTGCTCATCATTGGAACATTCTTTACCGCTTGGTTTTTTATCTATGTTGTATCAAGACCTAAAAACACCAAGGAGAACACATTATTCAAAGAATTGGCCATCAGCTTGTGTGCTTCAGTATTCTTAGGTTTTGGTATAATGTTTCTAATGTTGGCAGTTGGTATTTTTATTTAGAAGATACTGGATAAACAGGCTTTTCTGGATAAACAGAAAATAAAAGCATACACAACACAGCAAATTTATATTATAAATAGTTTTAAGCATTCAAAATTAAATATTTTATGCAATTTAAATTTTTATTAAATAAAAATTAATGTTAATTTATATATTTTGTAAGAGAATTTCTCTGAGATGACATAAATATGTTTTGTAGTTCTAAAACAGTGAAGGGCACACACAAACTATCACATTTATGCTTGTGTTGACGAAATAACAACAAAGCAACAGCCGAACGTACATTCCCACCAAACAATTTTCGGGACGCTCCTAAATGTGACTATGAGATGGCAACTTAAGCAATGATTTCTGGAAAAACATTAATTTTTTGACTCAGCACGTTAATTTGCCCGTTTTTTCTACGAACAAATGGAGTTATCCAGTTTTTCCAAAAAATATTTATGCTTAAACATAATTAAATGGTTTACCCTTCTTGATATTATGAAATTAGTTGGCCAGTTTTTGGGACGTGGATTAACGTTATACATACTCGGTTTAACATAGGTTGAACCTGAAAAATAGCTATTGACTTTGTTGTTAATTTTATTTTAATAAATATTAAAATTTTAAACAAAAGATGTTCCGTTAAATTTTTATACTAAACTTGGTAATAAGATCGTTTTTAGCTTTTAAGTTTAGCTGACCAAAAACAATGTCTTAGGTTTCTATTTTGTTTTTTATATTTTTCATAAAAATAAAAGTAATAGTTACACGTGCGTGCAAAAAATGTAAAAATCAACAATCTGGAAGCAAAACGTGATCGAGAAATCGGACGAAGAATCTGTAAATTTAGAAATAAATACTTCAGAAAACAAACTGAAATTAAGCCGGAAAAAGCTCAAGAGAAGTTTTATTGATGAACATTTAACATAGAAGATCGTCAAGGTTGTAGAAAAAAATTATTTTATAATTTTATTAGTATTAAATATCGTAGTGTTAAAAATATGAATATGTTCATAGATTAATTTAAAACAAAAGAAATTCACAACCAGGCTCAAAATTTCGACAAGAACATTTCTTTCGTATATTTATATTTAAAACAAAAATAAAAAACTAAAATTCATTTTGTTTTCAATACACATAAATATACGAAAGAAATGTTCTTGTCGATATCATGGGCCAGGCAGTTAATTTGTTCGTATTTTAAGAAATCTGTGGCCGTATATAAAAACTAGGTAACTCCATTTTTTGAACAAAGTTTGTCTTCCAGATTCAAATTTTATATATTCTTATGCGCAATAAATATGCAGTAAAAACTTGAAAATATGCCCTGAAAACTGTTAAAAATATGCCCAAAAAAAATTTAAAATTGCTAATTTGAAAACAAAATATTAAACAATTAATTAACAGTTCCATTTAATAAAAACAATTAATTAATTTATTAAAATTATATTTTCGAAATATTTAGGGCGAATTCAATCTTAATACCAACATAAAAAGATGGTTTACGGACACAAAGAGTCTTTTTTGAAAAGAAGTTTTTATAGGAATATGTGAAATTATAGACCGATAGACTTCGGCCTTAGTACATTAAAATGTATTTACCAAATTTGATGGAATTATCAACAAGATTGCTACTTGTACTTTGCGCACAAGGTTAACATGGACAGACAACCAGCCAGACGGACGGATGGACATAGTTAGATCATTTAAAAAGTGTTTCTGTGTCGATCAGTATACTTAAGGATTGGTCCAGATTTATAATTAACGTTTATAATTGCTATTTCCTTAATTTTTGCTTATAAATACAATTTTAAAGCTCAAAATAACATATGTATATCTTTAATCGCAACCTGCTTTGTCTTACAATTTTAGAGTAAAAATTAAATGTAGAAGGCAACACGTTGGTCAACAGATAGATATTTAAAACAGAATTTCACAAAAAAAAATTTTTTTTCAAGTGCACGTGCATAAAAAACTGAACTAGCAAATTGCTTTATTTGTTTTTTTTTTGCGAAAACAATTTTTGTTTAAAATTTTGATTTTACTTGACCCACTTACAACTACAACTAATGTTGCGAGTATTCCAACCAATTGTAGTGGGGAATGTAGGAAAAGATAAACTCACTGTTTATTGTTGATATGCATCTTGTTTAAGCTTTGATATCGTTGCAAATAAGACTTTTTGAGTGTTTGTAATCATCAGGGAAACGAGAAATATGCTCTAAAAAACACGTTTTATGCGCATTAAATATGTAGTAAAAACTGGAAAATATGCCCTGATGAAAATGTTAAAAATATGCCCTAAAAATTAAAATTGCCCATTTGAAGACACAATATTCAACAATTTAATAACAAAATCTAAAAAAAAAAAACTTAAAAAGGTTAAAATTCATATAAGAGATATTTGCACCGAATATTATCTAGATATTAACATCCATATGGGTTATTGTCTTAAAGGGATTTTAGGTACGGTCGCTAAATTGTTAACAAATGTTTACATTTAAAAGGAATTTAAAGCTAGTTAAGGATGGGAGCTTTGAGCAAATGTGAACCGATTCGAAAATAATTTAATTTGAAGTAAAATATTTTTGGCACGAATTTAATTTAAATACCATCGTAATTAGATAGCTTGCGGACACAAAGGGTACAATTTGGATGTGAAATTATAGACCGATTCTCACCATTTCAAGAGACTTCGTCCATATTTGATCAAATTATCTACAAAATTGGAACTTGTACTTTGCGCACAAGGCTAACATGGACAGACAACTAGCCAGGCGGATGGATGGACATCGATAGATCACTTTAAAAAGTGATTCTGAGTCAATCGGAATACTAAAAGATTGGTCTAGATACAAATCGCATAACATTTATTCTTAACGACAACCTGCTTTGTCATACAATTTAAGAGTAAAAATTAAATGTAGATATCGAAATTAAAGTACACAGAGTATACAGAGGCGTCACGAGACAGAAAATATTGTGTTTTTTTCTGTCTTTTTCTTCGAAAGCTGCACTTTTTGCGTTTTTTGTTTTGATTATGCAATTTGTGTAGATGGTAGCGGCCTGTTTTTACGCATTGTCACTTCACTAACAAAAAACGTTTTCTTTCTCTTTCTTCGAAAGCTGCCCTCGCAAATGATTTAGGCATTTTTCATACGTCACTTTTTTCATCTCTGTATACTTTGTGTTAAAGTAACAGGGGTCTAATCACCGCATACGATATCGAGCAAAATTGATCGAAATTACTTATTTTGGTATCATGAAACTCGATATCGAATGAAATGTATTGAATTTGAAATAATAGCATTCGTTATCGAGTAACTCGACATTACATTTATCGAGTTTTTATTCGATACGTCAGTGTCTATCGTATGCAAAAACATTCGATACGATAGTATCGAATGCGGTGATTAGACCCCAGATTTTCGAAAAAAAATTTTTTTTTTTTTATTTGCAGCGAAAGCTATTGTAGGCATCTTAGAAAATTTAATATGTATCAAAATATGCATTAAAAAGGCAAAATATGCGCTATAAAACTGAAAAATGCTGCAAAAAGGCTCTTTTAACTAAAATATGCTGCAAATGGTAAAATATGCAAAAATATGCACTAACAAATCGATGCCAACATTCGTAAAAAGCTCTAAAACGGATAAATATATTGTTTCTGCCTTCATTTGTCGCACAAGGAAAAACATGCAATTGCATATTTCTGGTTTCCCTGGTAATCACATTATTATCTTATTAATATTAATTTTAAAATTAAATTCAATTCGTTTTTTTTTAAATCTTATTATTACCAATTTTAAATATCAATAATCTCTTACACTGTAAGTTTGTATAATAAAAAAATTACTCTACTTGAGTTTTTAATACATATTACCCTGAATCCAAATTTAATATTCGTATCGTATCGGTACCGCCGATATGGCGTAACTTTCTTCCCTAATTTCAATCTGGGCCATATGATTAACGCCTACCAAATTTCATCCAAATCCAATAAACTTCTTTAGCGTGATTGCGCCACAAACATACAAATTATGTTTGTATGGGAGGTGCCACTCCCACTTCTCCAATTGAGCTTGACAATCACCCTTATTGTGTTTGGCGTTTTTAAGATACGCCTACGACAGTTTGGTAATAGATTAAAGAAAAAAAGTTCACGTTCTCTTTAATCTATTACCAAACTGTCGTAGGCGTATTTTAAATACGCCAAACACAATAAGGCTGATTGTCTCCAATGCATTTGTACAAATTTTGAATATTTTCAATGTTACCGTTCTCCAGATACATATATAGAAATCTATATTGTCTGTGTATGGAAGTTCCCACACCCACTTCTCCTGTAGAAACTTCGTTTTATAAAACTTTTATAAGTCTGAAATAATTTTTATAAGTAAAGCCTATGGTATACATATGGGCAAATCCCAGCAACAGTTGACCAACCAAAACATTTTCAAATTAATTTTTTTTTAATGGAATATAAGACTAAATGTATAATTTAATTTTTATATTAAAAAATATGTATTTCAATGATCATTAATGCAATAATTTTTACCAAATCCTATACGTGAATTTAGCATTATTTTAGGCGATTTTTGTGCCAACATTTTTTGGCTGCAAATAAGTGGTTTAAGAATTCTCTTATAGTCATCTTTTTTTTAGGAATTAGATTTTGTATACCTTATGATGCACAATTCGCTAAAAATTAGGAAAACACACTTCAACCTTTGAATTTACTTCCACTTTTTGTAGCGTGCGTCACAAAACTTTGTGATCAATTATTTCGCAATATCAGGCCTGTTCTGAAAATCACTTTCATTCAAATAACGTGACCTCAAATCACATGCACATTTTAAAATCAAATGTTAAATTGTTGTGTTTTTCGGTGTGATTTTCAATTGTCGAAAGCAGACCGACAAGCACAAAAACTGTGTGAATTTCAGAACACCACAAAACAACACCTGCTGCTTTTTTAGCATTGGCAAGTACTTAAAAAAATCAGTAGTTATAAAATTCTTAAACTAAACAAAGGCTTAGTTTTTTCTTGATGGATTTGGAGGAACCTTATAACAACTTAGCTCCATAATTACGACTAATGACAAAGTTATAAAATAAACAATAAAACTAACTGTTTTATATAAAAACAAGTAAGAAAGTATAGTCGGTCAAGCCCGACCATATGATACCCTACACCACAGTATTTAAAAACACATCATGCTTATGTGTCCATGTAAATATGGATTTATCTATGTTTATAAACTTCATGAAAATCGGTTTGAAAGTTTGTGAGAGGCAGAAATCGCCCCCAGCCACCCCTTGTGGTCCTATTTTTTAAAAACCGTGTAGCTAATGTGTCCCTATAGATATGGATCTATCTATGTTTTAAATTTCATTAAAATCGATTTGAGAGGCAGAAATTGCCCCTATCTCCCCTCGTGGTCCGATTTTTTTAAAAATTTATACATTTTGTGTACATATAGATATGGTTCTATCTATGTTTTGAATTTCATTAAAATCGGTTTGATAGTTTCTGAGAGGAAGAAATTTCCCCCTATCTTCCCTCGTGGTCCTACAATTCGGCCCATTTTCAATAGGCTTGGTCCTTGTCCAATAAGAACCTATGGCCCAAATTTTATCAAATTATCTCCAAAATTGCGACCTGTACTTTGCGCACAAGGTTACATGGACAGCCAGCCAGCCTGCCGGACGGACATCGTTAGTTCGACTCAGAAAGTGATTCTGAGTAGATCGGTATACTTTAAGGTGGGTCTAGGACCACTATTTTAAGGCGTTACACACATCAGCACAAATGCATAATACCCTCTTCACTATTGTGGTGTGGGTATAAATCATGGACCGAAAATAACAGTTATATTGGAATTTTAAAACAAAATGAGCACATAGAAGTAAACGTCGAAAAACTGATTCAAGTATACCATATTGTTCCTTATGCACTTGTCAATGATAAAATATATTGATTTTTATTTTTTCGATCAAAAATAACAGTTATTTTTTGATTTTTATTTTTTTGAACAAAAATAACTGTTATTTTTATTTTTTCGATCCAAAGTAACAGTTATTTTTTGATTTTTATTTTTTCGAGCAAAAATAAAAGTTATTCTCTAAAGAAATACTGTTTGGGTTGAGAACCATACTTTTAATTTTAATATGTACAGGAGCTTTAGTTATAAGAAATTATAAATTGGCATAGTGATTTATTAATGTATTTACTTTGTAATACTTTTTTTTGGCCGAGAAGGCTTTTTGTATTACCTGTTGAAATAAATAAATAAATAAATAAATAAAATGTACGTGTTTTAATAATTTAGATGACTTTTAATAATTATTTTAATGTGCATAAAAAATTCCAATGATAATTACACACTTAAATAAAGATTTTAATTCAACTTAATTATTAAATCACGTACATTTCTTTAGAAAATAACTTTAATTTTTGCTCGAAAAAATAAAAATCAAAAAATAACTATTACTTTTGATCGAAAAAATAAAAATCAAAAAATAACAGTTATTTTTGTTCAAAAAAATAAAAATCAAAAAATAACTGTTTTCATCTGACTTTTATGGAAAAAGGTATAACTGTTACGGTCCCTGGTATAAATACATTATTTTATTTAAACCCCGTTAAATCGAAACCCCTCTAAATCGAAAACCCCTATAATTCGTAAGAAATGGCCGGTCCCTTGCTATTACGAATTATCGGGATTCTACTGTAATTTGTTATATTTTTTCATTTCTCTTATTTTTGCTTTGAAAACAAGAAACAAAATAAAAAAATAGCATGCATTTTCGAAAATAGTTGAGAGAAAAAGAGCTTAACAAACAGTGATCATTACAAAAACGACAATCTCCAATGGACATTGCCGTTTTTGCATCAATTCTTAGGGGGTAATTTTATTGTTCACTTCACCTTGCGTTGAGAAAATTTTCATATAAAATTTTTTGAATATTTGAAAATTCAAAAATTCTGAAAATTCAAAAAATTTTATATGAACATTTTCTCAACGCAAGGTGAAGTGAACAACAAAATTACCCCCTTAATTTTTGAACATACTTTTTTATGGGATAAAAGTGTTTCTGGTAATGTAATATTCACTAATTGGAAACATTCATTAAATACAACTAAGGGTCATTATTATAACTTGGCGATAGCTCTTATCCGACAGTTAACAGACGCTTTTTGACAGATAACACATTATTATCTGTCAATTTAATTTTAACTTTAGCTAACTTCAAGTTGTAATAATGGCCCTAAGAGGTATTATTAGTTACGTTTGTGAAAAAAGTGCACATTGCAGTCTTTGCATCTATACCCCTCATATATAAGTTGAAGTTCTCTCTTTTGAAAGACCAACAATTTTTTATATTTCAATCAGAAAACGCATGCGAATGTAGCGTTCGTCGCGCAGGATTTGCCCATATGGTTGTGTATATCGGTATTTTCAACCACAGTTAAAAAATGTGTGTACGGGTGTTTGCAAGATAAATTAAAACGATTTTTAAACACTTTAAATGTACAAATTTATAAAAGAAATTTATATTGAGCATACCTACACAAAAAAAAAACTTTAATAGGATATTTGTTTCATTCAAATCAGTAGACGATAAGATACTTAAAAATCAACTTCAAAAAAATTGTTCCCGTATTTTTATATAAGAAGATAAGACTTTATTAAAAAATTATAAAACTTTTATAAATCTGAAATAATTTTTATGAATAAAGCCTTAGGTAAAAAAAATCTTTTTAATAAATATTTATTAAAAAATTTAAAACAAAAATACTTTGTTCAATCTCAGTACTGTATGAAAAATAAAGAATTTTTTTCTTAAATCCGAGAGAGAGATCCAAAAACAATTTTTCATGATTCGTTAATTTTTTAACATAAAATATTTATTAAGTGCAGCTTATTATATATAAATTTATTTTATCTAATGTCAACAAATAAATGGACAACAAACTGCACCAAATTTGTATTAAGGTGAATTAACTCCTTATAAAATATGTTTTTAACATGCAGGTGTGTATTAGTTTTGTTTTTGAGATTTCTTTCTTCATAACATTTAAATATATCAAATACGTTGTTTTTTTTTTTTTTTTGTTTTAATATATATAAATTTGATTTGATTATTAATATGTATGTATAACTATATTTAAATATCATTTTGTTATAATTTCAAATTATCGCTGTTATTTTTCTTTCTTTTTATATTGTTTGTGATCATTAAACTTATTGTTTATGTTTTTAACGCTAATAAACGGCAATGAAGTGAATATAGAAATCTTTAGAGATTTAATTTACATATACGTATATTCTCTGTTTGTATTAACCAGCTAGACCAGCCTTTTGTCTGCATTTATGCATAATGGCACGCAACATAAATTGTTTACGAGATAACTGGCGTACGTGCTTTAAAAATGTTTCCAAATCAATGACACTACTGCGTAAGGCTTCACCTAAATAGTAAATGGCATCTTCGGTGGCTGCTTCTTCAGCGTATGCATTTAGTAGTCTAAAGAATAAAGAAAGTATTAAAAAATTGGATTTTTTTTTTTTAAAATAGGAGTAAAAAACAGATTTGTGTAAATAAAATTAATGTGGTGTTTATAGAACACGAGCGCCTAACTCGTCCGTTCAACTTACATTTAAAACAAAAAGAAAATTTCGAAATTTTTTTTTGTTTTAAATGTAAGTTGAACGGACGAGTAAGGCGCTCGTGTTCTATAAACTACACATAAAGCAACTATATAGGAAACTGAGAACTGGAGTACTCAATTCAGTTTGGCTAAAGCCCCATTTAAGATATAAAAAGTTGGAATTATATTTTTAATCTATGACAATTGAGTAGTCCAATTTTTATTTTAATTTTATTAACATTTGCACGACTAACATAGCTGAATTTGCAAGTGGACTTCTTCATCAATATGTATAGAAAAAACTTACAATGTTATTTTTTGCTTTTAATTTTCTTTAATTTGATCGCCCCTATAACGGTTTACAACTTAACTCAAGTTCAGTTTAAATTTTGTAGTTTTGTATTACAGTTAACAGACCTGTGTTAGTGCAATTAACAAAAACATCAAACATTTTCAACGCATCAATAGCAATTCATTTTGTTAGTTTTAATTATGAATTATAGATTAATGAATATTATATATACATATCGCTCAATTGCTGCAAGACCGGCATAACTCAAAAAATTAAATTTTGGAGTTAGAGATGCAGAATTGTTCGCTTTGTTTTTCTTTATATTGTGTATTAAATTTATCTTTATATCTTTTATACTTTCCGAGTTTGAAGAGAATATGTCTTCTTTTTTTCTTAGTAGTTAGAGCAAATCAAAAACTTTAAATGCGTTTATCTCGAAATGGATTTTTTTGAGTTATGCCGGTCTTGCAGCAAATGAGCGATATGTAGCTTTTATTACTTGTAAGATTGGTTTTTGGCCAAAAAGGCCTAATATTACTCAAATAAATAAATAAACCGTAATAAAAGCATATATGGGTAATTCCAAAGTGTTGAACGTGACAGTCGTACGCATCAAAAATGCAATAACATTTTAAGCAAAAATATTTTTACGTTTTCTTAACACCTAAATTATAGCATTAAGAAAACACTGTTATCTATGCTAAAGTTTATGGAGGGCGCGATTCTAGGCCAAAGATAATGGCAAAAGAAGTAGCGTTTCGAACGTGAAAAAAACAGAAGTAGTTTTCTTGGCCATGTATAAAAACGCGTAATTCAGCGAAACCTGACACAATTTTTTAGTCAAACTACTTTCAGAATTTAACGTAGCAATGTTACATTAAAATGTCTTGGTTTGATTCCAAAGTCTTCTGTATTTTCTTATTTTTAAGCCAAAATATGGGTCGATACGTGACATTTCGAACGTGAAATTTTTTCCATAATAATTTAACTGAATAATGATCAAAATAAAATAAAAATTAGCCGTTAATCCGATTACCATCTCTCTCTTTGAACTCTTCTTTAGATTTCAGACCATGTAAGAAAATTTTTTTGGAATAATTTTTTATCAAATATCACCTCTTTTAAGAAAGATAAATTTTAAAGAAAACGTACAATAAAACATTCTCACATATAAGAAATTACGTTTGCACAACTTTGCATTCTGATTGTTCATCTAAGTGAACAAATTTATAAGTAAATTTATAAAATAAGTAAAATCTAAATATTTCTCTATTAAAATATCGTAAAATAATCAGATTTTAATAACTTTTAAATTTTCGGTCACGGTGGACCTTTTGACGGAAATGCCCATATGTAAGTATTTATTTTCTAGAAGTTAAAATATATAAAAACTTATATAAAACTTACTGTCTGTATAGAGGTGCTGTTGTTGTTACAGCTTCATCTGGATCAATACCTTCGGAATTTTCTAAAGTTTCTAAACTTTTTTCCAGTTCTTGTTCTTTATCACGTAAAATATTTATATTTTTTTGTAAATCAACCTACGAACAGCAGAAAAACACACAAAGTACAAATTCGATTAATTTGATTTTAGCATTTGTTAAGTTAATTAAATAAGTAATCGTTGATGTAAAAAAAATTAAATAAATTTATAAAATTAAAGGTTTAAGTTGATTTTTCACTCGAATTAAATATGTATTAAAGAAAAAGCGATTATTTACCTCTTCTCTTTGCAAACGTGCTAAAATTGAATCAATTTTAGTACTGCCTTCTACCAATTCTTGTTTGGTACGATTAAGCGTATCGATTTCAGCCTGATATTGATTAACTTTTTCCTGCAAACGACGTCGCAATTTATCCTCAACGGCACTTATAAGTGAAGCTTTAATATGCTCCTCAGTTATTGTACCTGTCGAACTGGGATTTGAAGGATTCTTTTATAAAAAGAGATATATTTTTAAAAATGTACATATATGTATATGGATTATCTTTTAATTGATTATTGCTTACATATCCTGAGTTATAACCTGGAACCGGAGGAAAATTCATATAGGGTGGATAACCGGGACCACCTGCCGTGTTTGCTGTTGGCATAGCATTGCCAGATGACGAAGGATATGGTGGATAACCTCCAAAATTGTTGGTTGGTGGATACTGAGATGGATAAGCACCGCCTGGATACGAAAATTCATATGGACCACCAGATGCTGTTGCAGTAGTTGGATTACTGGTACTAACACCAGGTTGTGGCATAAATGCTATAATAAAAATTGTAATCAAATTTAATTACCAACATGTATAGAGCTACATCACAACATTTTATAGGAAGGGTTTGGTTAACTTGAGACCTATTTATGCCAAGTAAAAATTAATGTATAAGAGATTTTTGTGCAGTAAGAATTTTCGGAATGTGTCCCAATACCCACTTTAACCGAATGCGGACAGATACACATTGTTTAGCTTATTTTGAAATTGAAATTTGGACGAAAACACATTGTTTAGCTTATATAAAGAGCTAATTGAAATTTGGACGATGTTGTATTTTGGATATTAACAAACAACAATATGATTGAATGTACTTGTGTTATTCTTTATACTTACATCCTGTTGGATAAGGGGTTGCCGATGTTTGTTGATCTTTGCGAACTGAATACACCGGTGGATGTTCTCCAAAAGTAACAATCATTACTTGAATTAGCGACAATAAATCACTTGAATGCTATTAAATATAATAAAATATTAAAAATATCAAAGACGTATAAAAATATCGAATATTAAACATATATAATTCACTTAACTTACAGGTTGCCAATCATGCAAATATGGTAAATAGATTCTACCATTATGATCCACATACATCGAGACTTTAATTAGCATTGTCGGAGTAGGTTTAACAAAGCACATGGGTGCATTCATAGGATGAGTATCCATTAGCCAAATACAAATGGGAATGTAATATGTATTATCTAAAAGAGTTGTGATACAAACTAATGACTCGCAACAAATTTATTACAATATGTAGCTAACTAGGTACATACTTTTATAAACAACCGGTATGGTGCCCTGTAAATTGAATAAATCCTTTGAACTGCCATCGTTAAAAACTGTAAGTATTTAAAAACTCATAATAATTTAACTGAATTGAACCATAGACCTTTCAACTTACCAAACTTTTGTAAATTATACCATAAGCCGCGATAATTTTTTACAACATCAATAATTTCTTTCTTAGTGGCATTAACATGTTTATACTGTAAATTTTATAAGATCATTAAATTAAAATTTAATTAACTTTAATAGACAACTGCGAAATACAAATATATACAGGCTATGCATGACCCATACCCAATTATGTTAAATTTTTCAATTGAGGTCTCCTTCGTTTTGGGATCGTTTCTCTTGTTTGGCATAACTTACCTTCGATAGTAGTTTAGTAATTTGTGCTTCTTCTGATGCTGCCAACATCTTTTTTTTGTAATAATAAATGTGGTAGTGTAATATTTAATAATTAAATTTTATTGCGTTCTTTAATAACTTTGTTCGATTTTTTTAAATATTTAGAATAAATTTCCTTTTTCTGCAATATTTTTTCTTTTGTAATGATTTTTTGACGTTTTGTCTCTTCGATGAGTAATTTGATAAACAGTTGTTGAAAAAAAGGTTGCCATACTAGTGATTGTTGATTTAAAATAAACAGGGTTTGACAAAATTATGGCATTAACAAATTTTAATTAAACATCCGTTTCATAAACCTTTTATTTTTAATAAATAAGGCCCTGAATCAAGTTTATCCAACAATATCCATCCTTCGGCTTGTGCAAAGGGTTGCTTTTTAGAAGACAATTTGCTAAAACTTTGCACCTATGTTTAAATTGTTATAAGAACGATGCCTATTGAAAAAAGTGATTGTCGGTCCATAATTTCCATATACAAACTGCTTAAGCTTCGCACAGACGATGGTCAGATCTTACAATGTTGTCAATTTTCTGACAATGGTGCCATTGTCAGATGCATTAATTTTACACATCTTCCAAATAAAAATGAGTTTACAGTGTTCACACAGTTGCAAGACATTTTAAGGCAATTTTAATGAAACTAGTTTGCCAAACATGCTGTCCGTACGATTCATTCTTGTTTCATTTTGACATTTTTTTTTGTGTTGTTAGTGTGATTTTTTTTTAATAGATAAAAAAGTAAATAAAACTTAAAAATATATTATTTAATACTTTTATTAATATTATTATGTTATATTTATCACTTTATTTTATTAAACATCAATTTTTATTTTGTTTTTTTCTTTGTTTTGATTTCTTAGAGAGCTAGTTCAGATAAACTAACGATAAATGTTATCAGCATTGGAGATGATATTACATTTTTCCTGTTTCGCTCACAAAATTTTGTATGGGGAAACAAGTCGTTTCAATCATGTTTGGGGCGCGAAACAGGAATAAGAGAGCGAAACACGAATATTGCTGTCCGTGTAAACATGGTATAAGATATTCTCTTCTATTTCTGTAAGTATTATCAGAAACTAATCTATAAACCTAGTAGACTTTCCTTATATACAACATTCCCTTTTCTATTTTCTAGAGTGGCTATATAAATCTCTTCTGCATTAGTGAAAAAGTTTGCATGTACATATTGCTACTGTCTTGCCAGTACTGGCAAATGTAAACGCCAGGTTATTATTCTCTCACAAAAAAACAAAAAGTCTGCATGTATGTGTTGCCGGGCTCTGAATTAAACAAATGTGCGGCTTATTGCATAATATAGGACAAAATGAAAATAATATGGCGAAAGTCATACACATTAATATTGCAAGTATATGGGCAGCTTTAAAATCTGTTCAATATTTTCAGAGTAATAGCCAAATAAGTAGTTTTGCGGGAAATCAAGTGAAAGACAATTGGAATTTAAGTTTCAAGGGTTGAGATATACTCTAGTAAAGTGGGAATTCGAAAAAAGAAAAGAAAAATATTTTGAAAAAACAAAAATAATCTAATTTTATATTTTTAATTTTCTTTTTTCTATGACAATACGGTCGTAACCGGCGTATGAAAAAGAATTAGATCGAAGTCGACGTACGACGTAGATACGCTTTTACGTTTGCGCCAGCTTTTGTGTGCAATTGTATTGAATATTATACGTTTTAATTTGACAACGTATCTTTGTTATACTCTACTACGTTGATACTGTGCAATTAGGTTCCTACGGTGAATAGCATTAAAAAAAACCTTTGAACTGAAGTTTGTTCCCAGTTAATTTTTGGCCCTAATTTTGTAAAACGCAACGCAATGCCCAAAATAACATTGAAAGCAAAAACAATGTCAAAATGTTGTTATTGCATTCTACAGAAATACATATTGCGTTTTAAAATTATCAACGCCACAAGATATGCAGCGTTTAAAATTTAAAAATTCAATATACATTTCTATCAGTGTTGCAAAATTGAAATTTTGAAATGGTACTGAACTTCAACTAAAAGAGTATTTTTCCCACCAAATGGTACTTTTTGTTAAAAAAAAAAAAAATTTATGAAAATAAAAGGAACAAAAAATATTTTATTAGAATTCTGTGGCATTTTGAGAAAACACCTTAAGTCGAGATAAGATAGCAAAAAAGTTTTTAAAAAAATCTCGGGGAAAAAAAGATTTTAATCAAAAAACAAAATAAAGAAAAATTTCGTTAATAATAAACAATTTAAAACGTAAACAAAAATGTTTTTTAAATGAAAATTCGCTTCATTAACAACATTGTTTCAACTTTTTAAATTTGACTTAAGATGTTTTGTCAAAATGCCACAGAATTCATTTATCTAAGTATTTAATAGCAAACAGTTTTTATATTTGAGGTTTAATACTGGCTATATTTTTCCAGGAAATTTAAAAATATTCAGTTCTCAAATGCTTTATTTCTGAAAGATCCGCTAGAACTCGGAATTGTGAATTGATATTATTATAGTTTTCTTTATCGTTTGTAAATAATATCAGTATTATGCTAATTGTTCTTCGGGAAACAATATTGATTATCGCTTTTAAGGTTTTATGTTCAAAACAAAATTTAGTTCTTAGTGTTTCTATCAAAACGATTTCGCAGTTTCTTTTACTTTATAAACCATTTCCCTTATATTGCACGTTTCTATAAATATGGTTTTCATTTAAATTTTCCACTAACATATTATCCTATGCATCCCTTTTTATAGAGTTTTCTTGCCAGTTGTAAGAACAAATATCCCATTCTGGAAAGCAAAATATGGATCCTGGCATCCACGCTTTGCATTTCAATATTAACGTAGTTAATTATTTTTAAAATACAACAACATAAATTTTGCAACAAACACATGATAACCTAAGCCTGCTATCGAAGTGATCAATCACATCACACTTAAAAAACCTCAAAGGATAAAAAAGTACTGAAAACAACGCGGGGGTACTACGGTATTTTTAATATGAAAAAGTACTGAAAAAAGTACCAAAGTACTGAATTTTTCAACACTGATTTCTATAGAAAACAACAACAAAATTATGAAATACTTTCGATTTTGTTTTTGCTTTCAATTTGCTTTACAAATTTAGGGCCTTTATGTTTGTGTGCTTATTGGGAGGCGTTCAAATTTGATACTAACACATACCGTCGGATTAATATGCAAACAAATTTTATTTTTTTCTATTTGCTGCTTGAGAGGAAACACAAAAATATAGTTAATTTGATAACTTCAAAAGTGAATTTAGCAGGTTTGCATATTAAGCCGACGATATGCAGAACAAACAAATACATTTTTTTTTTTAAGTTGCACAAAGTTTTTTCTATCAAATAATAAAAAAATAGGGTGTGATTTTCGACATTTTTCAGAAACCAGTTTTCGAATGTTCAATAATTTAAGAGTTATAACCCAGCTAGCATTTGGCTGATTATTTTTTGTAAAAATCACCCAAATGATTCTTTTCAGATCAGTTTTGAAGATTAAAAACTGATTTTTCAGAAATAGAAACTCATCGGTAGGTCATCGATTATTGTCAACAACGACTCAGAAAATACCATTACTGTTCAGGTGCCGTCGAGTGAAGTTTAGTAGAAATTTATTTTTTATAACTTTGTTGAACAAAAAACTTTAGGGAAATATAAATGATACACCAAAATAAAGCTTATGTAAGTACTCAGCTATATGCCACATATAGCCAATCTTCGGAGGAAGTTCTAGTTTTGGCCCCTTAGCCAAAAGAAAAAATGAGTGAAGTTTAGTAGAAAGTTATTTTTTATAACTTTGTTCAACAAAAAACTTTAGGGAAATATAAATGATACACCAAAATGAAGCTTAAGTACTCAGCTATACGCCACATATAGCCAACCTTCGGAGGAAGTCCAAATTTTGGCCCCTTAGCCAAAAGAAAAATGAGGGAAGTTTAGTAGAAAGTTATTTTTTATAACTTTGTTCAACAAAAAACTTTAGGGAAATATAAATGATACACCAAAATGAAGCTTAAGTACTCAGCTATACGCAACATATAGCCAACTTTCGGAGGAAGTCCAAATTTTGGCCCCTTAGCCAAAAGAAAAAATGAGGGAAGTTTAGTACAAAGTTATTTTTTATAACTTTGTTCAACAAAAAACTTTAGGGAAATATAAATGATATACTTAAATGAAGCTTAAGTACTCTGCTATATGCCACATATAGCCAACCTTAGGAGGAAGTCCTAATTTTGGCCCCTTAACCAAAAGAAAAAATTAGTGAAATTTAGTAGAAAGTTATTTTTTATAATTTTGTTCAACAAAAAACTTTAGAGAAATATAAATGATATACCAAAATGAAGCTTAAGTACTCTGCTATAAGCCACATATAGCCAACCTTCTGAGGAAGTCCTAATTTTGGCCCCTTAGCCAAAAGAAAAAATTAGTGAAATTTAGTAGAGTTATTTTTTATAACTTTGTTCAACAAAAAACTTTAGGGAAATATAAATGATATACCAAAATGAAACTTAAGTACTCTGCTATAAGCCACATATAGCCAACCTTCGGAGGAAGTCCTTATTTTGGCCCTTAGCCAAAAGAAAAAATGAGTGAAATTTAGTAGAAAGTTGTTTTTTATAACTTTGTTCAACAAAAAACTTTAGGGAAATATAAATGATATACCAAAATGAAACTTAAGTACTCTGCTATAAGCCACATATAACCAACCTTCGGAGGAAGTCCTAATTTTGGCCCTTTAGCAAAAAAGTTATTTCTTTAACTTTGTTTAACAACAAACGAAAGGAAATTATAGAGTAAAATAATATTTTTAAGGAATTCATTTAACACAATTATTTGTTAACTAATTTAAATATATTAGTTTCTCTAATTGTTTGTCGCAATATTTTTATTATTTAATATTTAAATAACATTTCCGGTTTTACTTTGATACATGTTGTTTTTTGTGTTGTTGACTTGTTGTAGTCTCGCCGCCACCTGAAGTAAATTCGCCTTGAGTGTGACCAGCCAATAAAATTTTTATTTTTTAGTAGGTATTGTGGTTATTTTGTTGAACTATTTATGGTTTTTAATCCAAATTTTTAATATTTTTAATTAGGCTTAAGTTCATGAAATTTAATTTTTATTAAATTATTTTTGTGAAGAAAGGAATTTTACAACATGAAAATTAATTAAAATTGTTATTGATAATCTTTCATTCTTGACGTGGCTCGGGCTCGAACCCTGGCCGGCAGGTTACCATGACATGTTTCGATCGCAACCACTCGATCTCCTCAGATGGATTTGCCGTCTTACACTCGCAGCCATCGACGACCGCTGACGTCACTAGTCAAACATCAATCCTTAAACCAAATTGTATTTTAACATTTGGTAGATCGAAATTTGCTTTCCTGAATGATTTTTTAAACAAAGTTTTTAAAAATGCCGGCAAACAAAATTTGACAATTGTTTGCCATATGTGACCGTACCTTAAGCCTCTGAATCTCCACAAAATATTGATTTTGTAAGTAACTCCCCTACTGTTCCGGCTCGAGGAGCACGAATGTCATTTGCCATGGATCTCATCTTCAATTTCATGTTTCTGGTAAGCTTCCACTCATTTGCCTCCATAAACGTGAACCATTCCTCTAAATCCGGTGTGCTGGGTTCTGTCAATTCATCATCTAAGTCATTTAATTCGACTCCTTCATTTGCCTCGATTCTTCCTTGCCTCACTCCCGTTAAGGTAGGTTTTTTACCAGGGTTTGCTGCAAAGTATGAGCTTGGAAACTCTGCAGGCTTCTTCTCTTCAATTTTGGAACAGCGAACCACTGTTCCTGTGGTTACGCAGAATCTTGCCGTTGACGCATTATTAGCCATGGTATACTTTGTTACTTAATGTACTTTGATACTTTGGTAGTGCCACTCTCTCTTTTATTCTGACCAGGGTTGATAAAGTTGGTACAATTGTACTTTTTTTGGTACAATTCAAAACTAAAAAGTACGCTGGTACCCCCAATGATTCATTTGGTACTATTTCCAAATTTTTCAAACCTACATACTATTTATAATTCATATAAAATGGCAACTAGTATTTACTACCCAATAAATATAAGCGGATTTTATTGTTTGGTGCAAATAGTCTTGAGAAAATGCACAATGTCGGAGCTTTTTATGAAATCTAAGGGAAACTCTATTTTTTGTTGTTGGATTTAACAAAACAGCTATGATATTTTGCAAGACTCTGAATAGATTTTCGCACTTGTTCATTGAACGATTGCTTATGCCACATTCTAAACTTAGTATGATGATATTGACTAGTTTTTAAAAGATATAGGAAACCACTTCTGCAAAGATTCTGCAAGATTATTTTGGAACAAACTCATAATATTTTCAAGTATTCGTCAACTAGATGGTTGTCACGTTAAGAAATAATCAACAGAATTTTGGAACAGTGGGTGCCCACTCCATTATTATTTTACTCCGAATTATTTTGAAGGAGATTTTACAAGCGCTAAATTACATTTTATTTTATTCGGACTTTCTACTTCTTTCCTGTTTCTGCAGTACATATTGAAAATTGTAAACACAATGAATTTGGAAATGCAATCCGATGATGTTCGTAAGTACGTTTTTTAAGAACGCTTAACAATTTTATTTTCGCTTAAATTTCGAGATTGCATTTTGAGAAAAGGACGATCAATTCTAAAAAGTGTATGAAAACGCTCTCTGGCGGCCATCAAAAATAAAAATTAATGGATTTCTTGACCCTAAAAACCGCATGATGCAGGTCTGGCCAGATCAAATACAATTTGTTTGCCTCTATTCTTGAATATTTTGGAAAACTAACTATTTTGAAAAATCCGGGGATCGAAATTAATTTTTGACCTATGGTTCTTTGGCAAAGTTTCTTGGAATGACTTATAGCATAAGAATGGCGATGTGCTTTTGACGCGAAAAAATTTTTCCCACCCTATTATAATATATAATTGAAGCACAGCCGCCAATAACGTTTTAAGTTACAAAATAATAATTTTTTAGGAGAGCAAGAAAACGTTTTTTGACAGGCAGCATTATTTGTTTAAAAATTTTTTTTTCTATTATTAAAAATAATGATAATAAAAACTTTAATGCAAAAGGCTTTTAAAACATTATTCCGCACTGCAAAAACATTTCGGTTTCATCATTTTGTTAGTGACTTGCAATGTTCTTCCACTTTGTATGCCATTTTGAAGGCGTTACAAGTTTTGGTTGATTTAATGTTTAAACTGTGTAAGAGAGTAAGGTCAACGGTTATCTGCAAAAAAAGTTTTTGCAAAATGTGGCGTTTACAACGTTATTCGCGGCTGTGCTTCAATTAATGTACAAATGAAAAAGGTACTTTGTTTTTGTTGTATTAAATTTTTCAATGGAAGATTTAGTACTATTGGGGACGAAAAAGTACGATTTTAAAAGTTCATTGGTACGATATTGGTTTTCTCATTTATCATCCCTGATTCTGACATATTGCCTTTTGACAACTAACGTGTTTTGTGAAAACTGTGCTACCATATTTGTTCTTAATAATCCCATTTTGTTCTTTTTCTTTGTCAAAATAAAATTTTATTTTGAATAAATCAACAACACAAAAAGTTTTTAAATTAACATTTTTACGAAGAGAAAATGAGCTGCATATTCCAAGACTGCAAGAGCAAAAGGTGCAACTGTAAGCGTTTGGATATCTATCACATTTTCAAATACCGCTTGCAGGAAGGAAGAAGAAATTTTGAAAAAACAATCATTTGTTCATTACGTTCAAGAAGACCTTCGAGTGAATAAGCACAATGTAAGGATTAATAGGAATGTCTTTCCCTTCCAAAACAGGTAATTTGGAACATTATAGTTATAGATGATGGTTCATTGCGAACGGATCAGGCATCCAATGCCAAAGAACATCTTTGTTTTTATAGTTAATTATCGTTAAAAATTATCTTTCAGTCGGCTTAATGAATGTTTTGAGTCCCATGTTGAAGAATATCTTGAAGAATATATCCAAGCGTGATGAATAATTAAACGGGCTTAACACTATTTTTTTGAAATTAAATCATGAGCAATTATCGACAAAAGCAAATTACATAAAAACTTTAATTAATAAGTTCGACTTAAATTTAGACCATAACATTGCAGGGAGAACATTTTTCAAAATTCGCAAGTTGAATCATAAATATAAAAACCATTTGCATGAAAATAAAAAAATTAAAAAAACAAAAAGTTAATAAAATTTATCATATAAAGTTTAACTGATGTTGAGCTCTTATTTAAATTAAAATGTCTCTATTTGAACTACTTCGTGACATTTGGTAGTAAAACAGTAGATTTTGCGGAATTTAGCAACAACAATATAAGTTAGAATCGAATAATGAGTTTTAAATTATACTTTTTCGTCACTTTAAAAAGTTGTTCAGATAATTGTAACAGTTATTAAATTGCAACAAAAGCAAAAATTAACATTGCCCATGAAATGTTGACTTCTTCGAAACGATTTGCAGTTAAAAATTGAATACCAACTACAAAAGCGATTTGCCTAAGTTATGGCAGTTTTTACTTAAATTGCATTATGATAGGTGGTGCGTGAGTGTGAAATAGTATAAAGCTGTAATACAAAGTTAAACTTTAAATATTTAAAAATTAAATTGTTATATTGTTCTGAAAGTTAAGACCCCGCTGGATCCAAAAGTTGACGCACGTTCTACTACACAACATTATTAAATGAGTGCACAAAACAGCCCAAACTCACTCTTCGGGTAGATCGCAGTGATATTTTGCACTGTTTGTTTATTCAACATGACTTTAGTAATTTTTGTTGAAAATTAGTGTTAATATTAGTTGCGTTCGAGAACACAAAAGTTTTTACTATTTTTTACTAAACTTTACTGCATTTTACGAAACTGCGTTCGAGTACACAAAATGCAGTAAATGAGAACATAAATTGAGAGCGTAAAGTGACAGTTCTTGTCTGAGTATTTACAAATTTTTACTGCAGAAATTTTTGCAGTAAAATTTAGCAAATCAAAAAAAAAGCATACAAATTGTGAAAAAATTGTTAAATAAAAGAAAAGTTGAAATACAAATTAAACCAAAACAAAAAGTGAATAAATATGTATTAATTAAACTTCTTTGTGAAGCATTTATTTGGCTAAATACAAACTTTTGAAATTTTATTTTTGTTATGTTAATTTTTTAGAGTTGTAAAAGTGTGAAGTATTTGGGTACTTAAGTAGTCAATAGCATAAAAATTATTCATGTTCTTTAAAATAATTTAACCCGCTACAAATTAGTAAAAGCAAATAAAATAAAAAACAAACGAATATGAAAGATTACATAAAATAGTTTTCCAAAAATGTTCTTGTTATATAAAATATTTAATCGAGTACCGATAAGAAAACGATTTAAGTAGTCAAAAGTGTAAACATTTTTCAACACTTCAATTATTTGCCATCAGCTGTTGCCTTTATTTTACGAATTTTTACAAATTTTGCGTTCGCTTACTTTTTTGGACAACAGCTTTTTGTGAGAGCAAATTTTTCAGTTTACTCATTTACTGCATTTTACTGTAAAAGTACTCAAACGCACCTATTTTTCTAGTGAAAATTAGTGAAAAAGAAATTTATAAAATAATTTTTGCAAAGCTTTAAAAATAAATGCTAAATATTATATGATAAAACTTTTATAAGGTTAGTGTTTGAACAAATTTGCGACTTTCTGTAAATTTCTTTAAAAAAAATGTTTCCATATTAGGTTTTTAACTTTAAAACATTAATGGCCAAATTCACCAATTTATTTACATATCAATTTATGTTAAAATATATTTTTCAAATCAAATTAAACAAAATTAAAGTTGTTTTTTATTTTACTCAGACTCGTCTAACAAAAACAAAGAAAGTTAACAGTTAAATGGCCCACTCTTTATTATTAAGAACAATAAGAAAAAATTAACTTCAAAAGACTACTTTTTAGAGCCAAAAGCGATACTACTAAATTCAATTGATATTCAACAACCAAAGCGCTCTAATTCGTCATAAAATATAGTCACTTAAGGCTAGATTACACTATTATACTTTGTATTAATACATGTCAAAAACTCAAGTAATATGACAAAGTGTGATAGTGTGAATGCAATGTGTCACGAAAATGACAAGTATTAAGAAAAAAGTTTGACATCCCAAACGACTTCATCGTTTTTTGAAAAATTTCTAAAGTCCCAAATACATTTGTCAAATGCTTGACATCAAGCTCGTGTACGTGTGCTTGACATTAGGTGTGATCCCGTACTCAACTTTGGGAGCCCGCGGGATCCCAATCTTACCGAAAACTGTTCCCGTACTCAAAGTTTGGTAAAGTGAGAGAGCTTTTAAGAGAAAAATATTCTTCTTCTTCTCGCACGAAGTAGCCCGTACTTTTTCTTTGGGCTGATTGGGAAAATTGTTAAACAATCAGCTGTGACAAAAAATAAACAATAAAAACTACAAACAAGTATTACCAAAAGAAATAAAATTAAAAATATTTATAAAATAAACAAAAGAAAATGTTAAAAAATGTAGGTACATGTTTTAATTTTACTTTTGTACATGGTAATGTGTCATTTATGTATTTTTTTGAACGTTTTCATTCTAACGTTTGCTTTTGGGGTAAAAATTTGGTTTTTATTGTTCCCGTACTTTTGTACATTTTTGTCTATTAGTGAGAAAAATTCTTGTTTACTCTCATTTTACCGAACTTTACCCAAAAAGTACGGGATCGCACCTATTAGAACATACATTTGCTGGATCAGTTGTCAAGCATTCATTTTGCATATTAAATATAGATAAAAAGTGTTTAATTGTGATTACATACTCTTAACTGAGTTGCTTTTTAATAAATAAAAAAAAAAAAATTTAAGAAAAGAAGGAGAAAATTATTAAATAACATTTTTTTTTTCCTCCAAAACATATTTTTCATTTTATCCGATATTTTTAGCGTCTGTTCGGTTTGAAATCACGTTTAAACTGTGTGGGTGCTTGAAGAGTAACGCCAATACATTCATCAAAATCACTCGTCAAGCATGCTAAATATCTAAATTTTTTGATTTTCCATCAAGCATCGTCGGTGTCACACATACAAACTCATTTTCACTAATACAACCTTAATGCTGGATGGGAATTAGACCAGTGTATTTGGGCCTTAAACAGTAATACTTTTCATTGGATCAGGGTTGCATTTTATTTCATGTGTGAGTGTTTATACTTTGTGTGATGGTCTGAACAAAAACTGTCATGTTACATTAGATTTTTTGACAGTCGCAACAAAACTCATTAGATTTCTATCTCACAAAGTATTATGGAATACGTAAGACTTGTGAGATAGTGTAATCTAGCCTTAAGTAAATTCTTAATGGAAATATTACCATAGTGGGACACTTCTTCCCGAACGATGTCGCTACATCAATTGAATAGCAGAAGCGATAAATTTTTGCTAAATGGGGAAACTATTTAGATTATTTTTCGATCGAAATTGTTTGCAGGGTCTAGTCACATTTGGGGCACCAAACCAAGGTTGTATTTTTAGGTATATTTTTTGTAATAAAAAATGCTATGTTGCATTTCTGTGTCAACTTTAAATATTAAATGGCGTTTTCTTTTCTAAAAAAAGTGTTGCATAAGTGTTACAAGTGATTTGGCAACATTTTTAAATGATCCCCTAATTTTTAAGAAGTGCTTCATATTTTACGTTTACAAAAGAACACAAATTTCGCCATTAAACAATAAAGTACAATTAGCGCAAGGTAAATTCAATTACAGGTGGTGGCAAGACTATAGTTGTATACAACAATCCCAAGCCAACAGAAACAACAGATGTTTTTGTATTGCATTGTTTGTGTTTACGGCTCGAAACTTGCCACCACCTTGTACTGAATTCGCCTTGATCTAGTGCTGCACTCATGATCCTTTATTTAAAATGAGTGTTGAACATGTAGCATTTTTTTTTAATTTTAAAGGGAACATCATCAGAAAAGAACACTATACAATTTAAAATAACACATGTTTTTCAGAAAAAAACATAAAAAAATGTAAAAGGCAGAATGAATGCAGAATTTTACTCAGAAAAGAAAACGCCATAAGTTAATTTTAAGTGTAGTTTTGTAATGTGTGAAAAAAATCTGTAAAAATAGTGTCAGGTGTAATAAGTAGTGTTCATGTCCTGTGTTTTTTATCTATACACTTAACCCTCTTGTGCCGGTATGTTTGTGCTTAAATTAATTTATATATATGTAAAATTTTAAAATTAAATAAAAAAAAAATTAAATACAAAGAGTGTATATTAGGGATGCCAATCCAGAAATTCCGATTTTCGGGATTCAGCAAATTTAGTTAATCCCGAAATTGTTAACAAAATTGTCTTGCTTTACCTTTTTTTATAAAAAGAAATTCATCATGACATTCCCCCTTGAGAGCATAAGGAACAAAATACTGATCTTTAATATTTACTTGTTTATTTCTGTTAATACTGTAATTGAAAACGAACAAAAAAGTTAAGCTTTGTTTGTTTAAACGTGTCCAACAATTATTAATGCCCTTATTGCGGTTCTCCACTTTTGTAACAGTTTGGTTGTCTTTGATAAATTCACATTGCCATTCTCAACTCAACTGACAGTTGGCTATTCAGTTGTGTATCTGTTTGTTTCGTGGTATTGCCGTTTTCAACTTTGTAAAAGTTTGGTCGACAAAAATGTTAAATACACACAACTGCTAAAAAGTAGTTGTGTTATTGGCAGTTAAATTAAATTTTTTTTAAATTCGGTAAAAATCGAACACAAAATGGAGAAATCGTATGTATAAATTTTTGTAATAACTTTTTCGGTTTTTTTAAAAACTTTTATTAGTTTGAAAATAAAAACGAAAGCTCAATTTGAGCGGCTCGTCCAGCTTATTTAGAGAAACTTAGAAATTGTTCGCGGAAAACACCAAAGTTTGGTATGATGAAAAATGCATGTAAAGGTGCTATCAGACGGGATGTATTTTACATATGTACTGTCAAATTTTCCATCTGTAAAGTTGTACACATCGTGTGATACATATGAAACTTTGCATCTGTAAAATACATGTGGAAATACATATGTAACTTTTTCGATTAGAACACGCTCTATTTTCCTGTGGCAAACATAAACAAAACAGCTGGTTTGTTTTGAAACGTAAGCAAAAGTCAGCTTTTGTTTACATTTATAGGTTATGTCATAAGGAAAAACATAAGCAGGTGTGATAGCAGAAATTATAATTCGTATGTAAAATTTCAATTTTGACAAACATACGGAATTACATATGGGTAAGAAAAGTGACAGTACATATGTAAAATACATCCCGTCTGATAGCACCTTAAGCAAATATGGGAAGAGTTTTTAGTAAAGTTAAATAGTTTGGGACCACGACAAGAACTTCTTTTAAATACTTATAATCTTCTTAATCTAATTATAATATTCTTGGCACAGGTTTGGATATACATACTACAAGGCAAGTATAAAGAAAAAACTTGCCAACAATAAAAGAAACACTCAAGCGACAGGGGGAGAGCTATCACAAGAAGTTCCATTAAATAGCCTTGAGGATACTGTTTCGCAGCTCTTGTATTGCGAAACAGTATCCGGCCAAGTATTTGGTGTTGAAAATATTCCACCATCAAGTGACAATTTTACTGAGTTTAACCAATAATACAACCAGCAGATTGACCAAGAGCTACCCCAACCAGAAGAAGAACTCATCAGGCACAAGAAAGTTTCGTTACTTATTAGAAGTTCTTACTTGGCACTGGAAAGTTCAAGAGGGTTGGAATCAGTACGAATTTGTCTTCTTGTACGTAGCGCATCTATACAAGTTTTCCTTTTCATCATCATAAAATAAATCGACACTTATATCAATAATAAATACTTTTTATTCAACACAACAATTAAAAATACTTTTATTTTAAAAAATTATATATTTTTATAAAATTTTCACTTGTCAAACGTTATATTTAAAGTTGGCAAATCGATATTTTAAGTTGGCAGCTTTATAGCAAACTCAACTAAAAACAGTTGGGTATCACAATACCTAAAATGAGTCTGGTTGTGCATAATTTGGGTTGACTCCAACACGACCAAACTGAGTTGAGTGGAGAACTGCAATAGGCGCATAAGAAATTTTAACGAGAAGTAAAGAAAATAATTAAAGAAGAAAATTAATAAAGGAAAAAATGTCTTTTGAAATGCACATAACGCACCACTGGTGCACCAAATTCGACATTAAAACTTTACTCTTCACAGGGTTAGAATTATAAAAGTGTTGTACGAGAGTAGGCTGCAATTTATGGAGCGATTTTACAAAATTAAGATGTGTATTTTAAACACTACACAATTCCTACCACTTTGTGGTGGGTATAAAAATGTTTTTTTGTTAAAATAAAATTTGTATGGTTAACTAGATAACTTGATTTTGATAATTAATTTCGAATTCAAATTTGAATTATTGATTCTAATTTACTAAATAAAAATTTGAATGGAATCTTACAAATAAATCAATTACATACAAGTTTGCTCTATGAAATTACAATATTAAATTTTTTTTATTTAGTTTGAATCAACTGAGGTAATTAAATAAAATATAGATTTTATGGTTATTATTTTTTAGTTGAATCAATTAACACATTGTTAGAAATCGTACGTTGTTTTTTTCATTCATATTTTTAATTAAATCAATCATAAATTTAGAAAAAAATCACAATTTTCAATATTTTTAAATATTAGTAAAAAATATAACATTATCTTTAACTTTAAAATAACAAATTAATATAAAACTTTCGCTTGTAAATAAATGATTTAGAGAAAAAAAAAGTAAAAAAAAGATATATTAAAACAAAAGAAATGGATTATAGGAAAACAAAAAGAAGGGGAAAAAACCATAATAACTTAAAATATATATAAATAAATTTAATAGTTTAAGGCAAGGAAAAAAAGAAAACAACACATAGATCTTGAGGGAAAAGTATATATGTGTAATGCTGTATTTTTGGGTTTTTTATGTTTTAATTTATATTATTGTAAATATTTTTATTTTTAATTATTAAACATTTGTATAATAAATAAAGTAAATTTCAATTTGAAAAGCTAGGTTTTTGGAGAAAGCTAGAGTGGAGAGAAAGGTCAAGTGGGTATTGGGTCATGTGACTGAAGATATGCGGATGCATCCATGACGTGGTTGGGAGGGCAAAATGAGACCAACATCAGTCTCAGAATTCTTTATGTGGTGGTAGATTTTAGTGTAGTTATCCGTTTTAATTTTTTTTGTTTTCATTTTTTTTCGTGTTCGAATACGCGGCTGGTGAGGAGGGTTGGAACCCCCCGAGGAAAAAATGTTCAATAGCTAGTGGGAAACCTCGCCAGACCAAACGGTTCGTAATAATTTTTATCTTGTTTGAAACACAACAATATTTATTTTAAACAATTCTAAAATATTATTTAGGATATTATGGCGATTTGACTTGATAGCACACCTTGTGTATTAATTGAAAAATGCATATTAAATATTTATGAATTTGTTTTTTTGCTCGTTTTAGTTCAAGAATTGTTGTTTGGTATGTTATTGTTTTTTTTACTAATAAACTCCAAATAATAAACAATTAATGCGTTTTTATATATTGATATTACTTAATTTATAAAAAAAACTTTATTAATCGTTTAACCGATCAAAAATAAAATTAACCGATTATTAACCGGTTAAATCAAAACCTCGGTTAATTAATCGAGCGATTAATGAATGACTGTATGACATCCTGAAGAACATATTTATAGTTCTCTGCGAAATCAAAAGAAATAACGAATTCACCAGACTTCAAATGTATCTTTAAATCTTTGAAGAATGACCACTGCTCTTTGACTAAAAAGTCATAGGTCCTTAAATTTAACAATCCTCTACACATTTCTTCCACAAAATCATGCATTTTTAAATTATTGTTTTTAAACTGATTTCAGAATGTCTTCAGAATGACAATAAATAGTTTTTTAAGATCATATATATACTAATAATAATAAAATAAAACTAGCTGTTAATTTTTAAATTTAAAACATAATGTTAAAATAAATTCTCTGCTAACTTCACCCTTGCACCCACTTTTTAGAGTTTAGTGTCATAAAGTAAAAGTAAGCTGGTATTTCGGAGAACGGCCATAAAATATTTCCACCTGATTTCAAAACCTTCCTCGGGCACCTGCGCTCAAAACTACTTAAAGGATTGACAAAAAAGCCGCATTGAAAGGCAGATAAAAGACTTAGGAAAAAAAATTACGTTGGAAAGTTAATGGCTGCCTGCCTCACCCTTCCAAAAACCAAAAATCAACAGTAATGCTAAGAAAGGATTGGAAAATGCAGAAAATAAAGGTAATAAATAGGGATGATGAGAGACTTTGTATTTGAAAATTTGCAACACTTAACACATATAAAAGGATATAATGTGATTAAGATTAAATTTTATTAAATTATTTATCTTTTTATTATTATTTTTAGATATTAATATAATCATATATTAGTTTAATTATTATTACAAATTAATACAAAAATTTAAGTTGTCAACATTTCTATAGAAAAAAGTGATTTTATTCCTGGAATTAACATATTGTGGGTATACAGTATCGAAGGTATAAAATGCTAGTTCGGAATGTTACATTCCGTTGGAAAGGTTAAGAAAGGTTTAAGGTTTTAGAAACACTAACACACAAATAGGAACAATTTCAAAACAGTGCATTAACTAAATTTTGAAAAACCCTCGTCTTTAGTTAGAAATTATTTTTTTTATACATATGCTACTCTCGGCCCAATAAACGACCAAAACTAACTTAAAGAAAAAGAGAAAAAAAACATTCCCACTTAAAAAAACATAAAAAGAGGTTTAAATTAAAAAAAAATTTTTTTCGAAAGATTGATAAAATAGCGACCTAAGATACTTGGGACAAATTTTGCTAACACCAATAGGTAATAAGTTAGATGGATGCAGTGGCGGATTTGGGCCTGTTTCCTCCCTAGGCACTCTTTAATATGCCGCCGTTTTTGATTATGTAGGAGTGATTATTGAAAATTATTGTGTATTTTTTTTTATTAATTTATATACATACTTATTAGGGTTCTTCAAAATTGTCAACTCTTCAAGGCTGGATCCAAAATTTCTTTTTTTGTGTTATGCCGGTCTTGCAGCAAATGAGCGATATGTTCCAAATTTAAGCGAAACCGAATGACGTCTTAAGATTATATATGTAATGACTTATAATTACGTCCTTTAGAATTTCTCCATGAGTTGTGAATCTAAATTTTATTACCTCTAATATTGTAGATCAAACAAAAAATTGTTATAATTTTTTATTTTTATAGCCAGTGTGCACAAAAAAATACAATCAGGTATGTGATGGAAAACGATTTTGAAAACAAAACGATTTCAAAACGATAATATCGTTTTCGGTATCTTTAAAAATTGATTTCTAATACATTTTCCTCCGTTTTCATTTATGTATTCTGTTAAATTCTTTATTAAATATATTAATTGAACTGGAGGCTTATTCTGAATTGCGATGCGAAAATCAATGCGATGCGCAAATGAAATGCGATGCGATAGAAAACTGGTATTCTGGTAGACTTTCGTAATCGCATTCGCAATTTATTTCAAATCGTGGCAACGCTGCTCAAATTGTTTGTGTTTCGCTGTGAAAATTGTTTAAATAATTTATTTAGGACATTCTGTAATAAAAAAAAATAATAAAAATGGATTTTGTGGCACTGTGGTTCGACGACGAAGAAAATGAAAATGTTTTGTGTGTACTTTAAAATCGGCTTAAACCTATTAAAATTAAAGTTGAAGATAAATATTTTTTAACTGGTTTATATATTTCATACTTTTTCCATCCTGCAGCTTCTCTAATAGGTGGTCCATTGATATTTAGTTCTTCAGTTAACGTTTGCCACAAAGTATTTGCCGACTGACGTGCATTTGGTGCTTATTCATAAATTCTATCATTATTTCAAATTGACGCGGTTTGGTGGTCTTATTGCTTGCTTCCCTGAATTAAATAATAAATATATGATGAATAAATAAATAAAATATTATCTTTCATAACATGTTTGTACTTTGCGAATGCTATTTTGTTGTCGAATAAATTTTGCGAATTTGACATTTGTTTTCGCAATGTAGAATACCGACTTGTCACCTTTTCGCATTTGAAATGCGATTAAAAAAAACTTTGCGAATATCGCAATACAGAATAGCAATTATTCGCATTTAAGCATTTTCGCATCGCATTGATTTTCGCATCGCAATTCAGAATAAGCCTCCTGGTATTTTTTGACTTCATAATTGTAATTATCGCCAAAATATTTTACATATTTTTTGTATCGTGTTCTATGGTATTAAATTTAATATTAATCATTTTTTTTAAACTTTTAAATTTTTTTTAACCTATAGTCGAAACTTTATCGCTGTATAAACCATTAAAATTAAATTTTTCTTTACGAGATTTTTGTATGTATTACCAAAATAAAAAGTTAAGATACATAAGTAGGTTTTTTAAGAATATTATTTTATTTCCTTTATTCAATCTGTGATCAGAATCGATAACCATCTAATCGACTTACTAATTAAGAAGTAAACTCAACAATTGAAGTAATTAATATGCATAATTTAATATAAATTTCGTATTTGCTTAAAGTAAAACTTCGCCAAATCCATTTTCGAATTTGAATTCCCCTTACATTCTTTTACCATTAAATTATGCCGCCCTAGGCCGGGGCCTAACGGGCCTAGGCGTAAATCCACCACTGGATGGATGAGAAAGTAAACCTGTTTGGCCAAAACGTCAATTTGATCCCCTCTTACTCAGAAACTTTTTGACCGATCTTCTTGTCTAAACTACTATCCAATAGGACTAACCTTGATGCAAATTTCATCTAAATCGGAAGACATCGATTTCAAAATTGGGTATATTGACATAAAACCCTCCATTTGTAATAACAATTATAAATTTCAAATAAAGTTTAAAAACAAGAGAAAGAAATTATACCCGTTTAAATATGTATATGTATATATATGTACATATGTATATATCGTCGCAGGAATTAAAGAACGCTGTAACTGACAAAAAATCAAAAATAATAGCTGCTTTACACTATCACACAAGTCTTACGTATTTTGAAAAAAAAACAAACCTGTCATGATAAGTTGTTATTGTTTTTTGAAAATGTTCAAACAATAATTAGATCATGGAAGCATTTTCGAAAAATACCTAATACCTTGTTGGATAGTGTGTAACGGCCTTAAGTGGTATAGTTTTTGTGATATGAACTTTTTTTCTACTTTCTTTCATACAGGTTTTTGGCTCTGGTGAATATTTTATGTCTTGTCGGTTACAGCGTTCTTTAATTCCTGCGACGATATGTAATTTCTAATTTCACAAAAAAAAGTATTTTTTCATCGCCATAAGGATAAAAAAGCGCAATGTTCGACAAAAAAACGCCACATAACCCTCCCACTGACAGTTAAAAAGCGGAAAACAATTAAATTTTGTTTTTGTTTTTTATAGCTGTGAAGTTAAAATTTCGTTGTTGTTTTTTAAAACTTTTACCAAAGGTAAAAAGATACATATCGTCACCTAAAAAGCAAAAGGCCCTATCTAACATTTTGAAAATTTTACATTAGGAGAACAACTATTTAATAAGGTGAAAAATTAAATTGCATTAAACTATTTATCATTAATTTATTTTCTATTTTTCTTGTAAAATCCAATAGTTGTTTTGATTTTATAAAAACTGTTGGATAAGTCTTTAGCGACTATCATACAATCTTTTGTAGGTAGGGCCTTTTGTTTTTTGTCAATAAAATCGTTAACGTTGATCGAAAGATTTACTAAGGGTATTTTGCGTTTTAGGTAACGATATATATGTATTACGTTGTCATTCCGTTTTTATTTTGTACAATATTGATCCTAGACCCTATAAAGAATATACATACATATATTCTGGATCCTTATGAGAAGATAAGTTCAAAGTATGTTTTAAGTTTTAAGTGTGGAATGAAGTGGAAGTGTCTGATGAATTTAACACAGGGCTTGAATCACCTCGAGCAAATCTAGGGCCAAATTACGGCATTCGATATCGATCAAAATTCCCATTTAAATTGTATTGTAATTTCGATCGATATCGAATGCCGTAATTTGGCCCCTGATATAGAGTATCCAAAGACATTAGATCACTCGAGTTTTCATTCGATACGTCAATGTCTATCGTATGCAGAAAAATACGATAATCGAATGCGGTGCCTAGATCCCAGGATAGGGAGTGAAGCAAAGATGTTTGGTTTTTCGATGTACATATCTCAATGATTTCCATTCATTTATAAGGGGAGGAGTATGTTCAACACACATTTGATTATTATGTATGCAGATGATAGTGGAACAATGCAAAACATGATAAATAAGCTAGAGAGCTGCTGTAAAATTGGAATCTGGAAGGTCATCTCAATAAATCAGAAATAATGATATTCAAAGTGGAGGCAGAAGATCTAAATGTGAAAAATGGATATTCCATGGAGAGCCTATAAGAGTCGCAAATGAGTACACGTATCTGGGTGTTACATTGACAACAAAAATGCCATTTTTAAAGCACTTAGAAAAGAGAGGACAATTAACTAGCTATAAGTTCCACCAGTGGTGAAGAGTATAAAAATGTGAAAGTTTTTTCATTCAAACATTTTTTTTAACTTGACTTAGAACTTTTTTTCAAGATTTTGTTTTTATTGTTGGACTAGTTTATGGTCCAGTTGTTAGGCCTAGAAAGAACGACACGCATTTTAGGATTTTATTGAGAATGCATATAGGAAACTATATAAACTGTTTAGAATAATCGTAAAAGCTTGATCAAATTAACACGCATTTTGTTCGCGTAAAACATGATCAAGATGTCAATAAAAACAAAAAATGTTTGTGTATAACGTGATTTAGATGTCAAAAAAAAAATTGCTCCAAAAACAAATGCACGAAAAAAAACACAACTCTGCAAAAAAGCAGCAGGCGTTTTGCATACACCCAATGACTGGATCATGGTTAAGTTGGTCGATACTTGAAAAAACATAAGCAGCTTTTGACATTTATTTCTCTAAGTAAGAAAAAAGTAGCTTGCTGTGTTTTTAACGCCACCTGTCATACGAAATTCGAAATTGATCAAACAATTGAAAAATATTGACATATTTTAAAAGTTTTTAGCGATATAAAAGGTACATTTTAGTTGCAGCAATAGAAATTAGAATATGGGTTAAAATATGTTACGATAAAAATAAAAAAAGCCAATTAGTTTAACGGTATATGAAAACTAAGTTATTCTTTAAGGAAATTTTATTCAAATATCTTGGTATTTAGTACAAGTCAAATGAAATAATTATTTAAATTAAAACATAACATTTTATGAAGTATAAAGGAAAAAAAGGTATTCATTATGATATTTAAAAATAGGTAAAGATAAATTAAAATGATCTAGGGGATAATTAAAAAAAATTATATATATTCGATTAATAATTGATTGGTCGGTAGTTAAATTGGTACCTACATGGTACATAGGATTAACTGTAGTAGCAGAAGTAGTTATTGGTGGTAAGTGTTAGAGTATCAGTATTATGAATGGATTTAAAATTAACATATTATTCATTGGCTTATTTTGATTTTTGAGGATGGATTGGATGATTTGAATTGTGTATGGATAGGTCGTTTTGCGCGCACAATTATTTTAATTTCTTGGTATGTCTGCAATAAAATTTAAAAAAAAAAAATAAAACCATTATTTTATAGGAATAAAAGCTAATGAAAGAATTTAAATTTTAAGTAATCTTAAGTACCTAAAATAAGTAGAGAGTAATTTTAATTATATTTTGTGGTAGAAGTGGAAATGGTTTCGAGGTGTCCGTTATTTTAAACAATTATCTAACTCAGTAAATTGTATTCTTAAAACGTCCCCTGTGATTCAAATTTAGAAGGTTTCGTTGTTAAGTTTCGGCCCTTAAAATTTGCCCTTAACTTTCAATAAAATAAATTAAATATTTGGTTTGTTTAATTTATTTTCAATATTTTTTTTTGTATATTTAGTACACATATTTTCTTATTATTGTTATATTTAAGATCTACCAAAAATTTTTCTTCTAAAATATTATTTTGTTTTTCTTCTTTTTTTAATATAAATGTATAATTATGAACTCGTATAATAGGAATAATGGGCTTAACTTTTTATTGCATTTGTTTTACATTTTTTTGCTCTTGCTTAAACTTGATTGGATTTTATATTGTTTTATTTATTTTTAAGGATACAATTATAAAAATAAATTATCTTTCATTATTTATAATTTTTATTTTTATCTGTTGTATATATTTGTCATTATTATCCAAAAATGTTATATATAGAGTGAATTAAGTTAATATTACTGTACGCATGTTTCTCATAAATGTTGTCTGCTGTTTTTTAAATAATTGTTAGAAAAATTTTAAAAAAAGTTAACACTTTTATTGTTGTCCTTAATGATTAAAACAAAAAATCTTAAATAAATTTTAGTCAAAAATAAAAAAAATTTCACGTTAAAAAAATGGAGAGAAATTAGATATGTATCTTTTTGAGAAGCAGAGACATTAGTGAGAAGGGGGCAAGACACCGTAATGGGGACAGGTTTCACAAAGGGCGACTTATGGCAAACACAATGGTTTAAAATGTAAACTTTAGAGTTTATCCCATGTATTCACAAATGATTATTAAATTTAAAATATTTTTATAAACACGGTGTTTAGTAAAATAAATAAGTCGGAAACAAAATATTCTCACTGAGTGAAAATTTTTCGGAAAACTGTTATTTAAAAAAAAAAAAATATACATTTATACTTTTAACGGGAGCCTAAATTGATGTTATGCCTCTTTTTTTGTGGATATTTACAAAAATTGCTTTGTTTTGTTAAAGACGAGATCATTTTTTATGTCAATTGGCTCGATATAGGTTTTGATTTGTAGAATACGATTTTATTTTACGATTTTTCACAAAAAAAAAAAAAAGGTACCCGGCCTGACTACCATGTTGAAATAAATTGCAAATAATCAACCTATGCAAATGAAGTCATATTAAAGTATTTATAAATAGTTTATATTTAAAAATATAAATTTTTAAAGAATAAGTTTCTACAATGGTGTTAAACTATATGTGGAGGGTTCAAAGCTGAACCGAACCAAGTCATAAAATAAAATGCATATACATACTTATGTATTTCAAAACTGGTGTGAAATTCTTCGCAAAGTTTAACTCTATCGAGTTCTGTAACGGACTAAATCAAAAAGTTTTTCTTTCCAAAGGTAACGGTAATAAACCCATGTCAATGGCTACATGAAATTAATGGAAATTCACTTACTCAAACTCAACATATTATCGAATTTTCATTTTTGACTTGGTTCGCTTCAGTTCTGAGCCCTTCATGTATATCTATTTAAGGAAATTCACATTGTACAAACTACAATTGAAATGTGCTCTACTTCATTATTTATCGTTTTTTTTTCTTTATTATTTTAATGTCCACCACAAAAAAGATGGGGGTAAATAGTGTTTGTCATTCCGATTGTAAGTGCTAGTTAACACTCATCATGTTTGACTCGTATAGTCTTAAGTTTTTAGGATAGAGGGGAAGAGGGAATGGAAAGGGGTATAGACCTGACCGTACTCGTCAATTTTCATTTTTCATTTTGTTTTTATATTCGCACTATGAAATATGCGAGGTGAGTTTCGGTTTAAGGTAAATAACAAGTTAATTGACACCAAAAACTGATTGCATATGAACGTGCACGTATGTTCAAGAGAATTTAAGAACTAAAGTCTGATGCAACTCTATATTTTTTATATATTATAAAATATATGCGTCTAACGGCCAATTTCACCAAGTTCAGTTATAATTAGCTGTCAAAAACATATTGTTAACTGGAAGTTAAAGTAATACATAGTTAGTTTTAACTGAACTTGGTGAAATTGGCTTATATTATATATATGTATGTGGCAATAAATAATAATGGCTTAAGTCGAAATTTCGAGTTTTGTGATATAAAGGGTTTTATCTAAAATAAATTGTGTGTTTTGTTGTGTTAAGTTAAAATATAAATGCGTATTGTTTTATTAATAATAACATTTTATACTTGAAATTTAGGTGAGTGATGGATCTTGAAGAAGAGAATAAGAATATGTAATAAAATGAAAAAGCACTTGTGTCAACTTAAGCCATTATTATTTGTTGCCGCAGGTATATGTATGTATATATAGGGCATTCTACACCAAAAAAGATGGTTAAAAACATTTTTTTTTTTATTTCCCCAAATTTTGTGATATTTTTTTTAGTAAACTTCAAAAGGGCCACTCTGGTAAATTTTGAAAATTTTTTGATTAATCTTTCAAATGACTCTTTCTTTAAGTTTTGTGATCATATTTTTCTTAATAATGGTCCAAGTTGGAACTGTGAGATATTTGCTTTTCGATGTTTTTAAAAAAAAAAAAAAAAAAAAAAAAAATAAAATATTCCAAATTTTTTTGATTGATTTTTCGACTTGAAATTTTAAATCCTTTTTATACCCACGCCACAATAGTGGAGAGGGTATAATGCTTTTGTGCTGATGTGTGTAACACCTTAAAATATTGGTCCCAGACCCACCTTAAAGTATACCGATCGACTCAGAATCACTTTCTGAGTCGAACTAACGATGTCCGTCCGGATGGCTGGCTGTCCATGTGCGCAAAGTACAGGTCGCAATTTTGAAGATAATTTGATAAAATTTAGGGCATAGGTTCTTATTGGCACAAGGACCAAGCCTATTAAAAATGGGCCAAATCGTAGGACCACGAGGGAAGATGGGGGAAATTTCTTCCTCTCAGAAACTATCAAACCTATTTTAATGAAGGGTGCAATTTCTGCCTCTCACAAACTTTTAAACCGATTTTAATGACTTTTACAAACATAGATAAATCCATATTTATATGGACATATAAGCATGATGTGTTTTTTAATATTGTGGTGTAGGGTATCATATGGTCGGGCTTGACCGACTATACTTTCTTACTTATTCTTTTTTAAAAAGTTCTGGTTTATAATTATATGTCATACACTAGTCTCTGCGATCGAATTTGACTTTGGCTTATATAAAAAATCTTATATCTCATCTCACGTGTAAAGCGCGAGTAAAGCTTTAGACAAAAATATTCTGTAATTTATATTTAAGACTCAAAAATTACATAGTTTTTGGTTGTTTTTGATAAAATTTTAAAATGGTTGTGGTATTATCCTCATAATTTAGAAACTTTTGTAGTATCGGTGCTGGTTAAATAATGGACCAATTGTAATAAACAGATAAGAAAAAATTTATGAACAAAATTTATTGTATAAAAACAGCACCACGTTTATGTTAGAAAGAAAAACCCTGATATACAGGCATGTTCTGAAAATCACGTTTTGTGAAAGTGATTTGAAATCACAAAAAAGGTGTTCTGGACAAAAAGCTTTTTTTATAATTGTGATGTTAAACCAGTCAGCTAAGTGGCCGCCGATTTAAAATTACTTTCTTATTTGTTTTTACAATTTTTAACTAAGTTAACATTTTTGAGGTTTTCAAAACACCCTTCAATCACAATTGTGATTTCAAAATTACAAGTGATTTGAAATCTTTTGATTTACAGAACATGCCTGATAATGTCTAGTAAAATTTATAGACAAAGTTTTTACTGATAAGTAAAAAAAAATCGCTGGGTTATTTTGGAAAATCATTTAAGCCGATTACTTTGTTTAACACTTTTTCGCCTATAAAATACAATTAAAATGTGTTTTTTTTTTCATAAGTTTTTAGATTATTTTGTTCTTTTTTTAATTAAAAAATACTTTAAAAATTTGTAATCATTATTTATCAGTCTATTGCAGATCAAATATAACAAAACATATCCCAAAAAGTTAAAAAAAATCAAGGAACCTCCTATTTGCGATTTAATATTAATTAAATTAACTTAAAAAGGGAAAAACACTATTGTTGATCATAATTCTTTTAAAATTAATAACAAACTAAACGATAAATTATTTCAAATAAAAAAAAAATAAACAGTGTTTCTTACAAGTGTTAGCCTGTGTTTATATGTATGTAAATGTGTTTTTGTTTAGTTTTAAAGAGTGGTAGAGATAGAGAGAGGGTAGAGTTTATTAAGACATTGTTCGTTTAACTGCAATTGTTTTAGAGAATAACTAGGAATTTTTAGGCAATTTAAGACAATTTTCTGTATGCATTTTCCATGACAAACCGAAAGCAAACCACCCAGGCAGAAATTTTGACTCTTGTCAAAAATTCAGAACTACAGTAGCACAATAGAAAAATTTGGCCTTACACTGCAGTTACACGCTCAAGTTTTTCTTGATAGTCTTTTACATATACTGTTTGTTAAAATTTCCAAAAATTGATAGTTGTGACTTAGGCTGCATTCAATTTTTGAGCAATTTACTTTCAAGATGCCATCAAGAAAAAAATTTATAAAGAGAAACGAAAAATTTGCTCACTAACCTTGAAATCAGCTGTTTTCTTGAACGTAAATTGAAACACTCACTGGCAAGAGAATTTTAAAGGCAAGTTCGTATCAATTTTTAAAAGTATGAGTGTATTGGTAAAAAAGTGTGAGTGTATTAAAACTTGATAGGCAAAACTTGATCGTGTAACCCTCAAGTTAGTTTATTAAAGTTATATTTTTCAAGTTAAAAAAATCCTGCGGTCTAATTACCGCATACAATATCGAGCAAAATTGATCGAAATTTTTTATTTTGGTATTATGACTCTCGATATCGTATAAAATGTATCGTAATTTGAGATGATAGCATTCAATATCGAGTAACCAAAGACATTACATCTCTCTAGTTTTCATTCGATACGTCAGTGTCTATCGTATGCAGAAAAATACGATAGTCTACTCGATGCGATAGCTTACTCAATATCGAATGCGGTAATTAGGCTTCTGTACGTCTACAAAACTTCAAAAATAAAAAATTTACTTAAGTTTCACAAAAACTTCCTCAAACAGCTAATACTAATATTTAAGCGAAGACTAGTATAGTCGATGGTTCAAAGACGGTGGCTGTGGGCGCAATTTTTTTTTTTTTTTATATTTTATTAAAAATTAATTCATTTTATAAAATAAAATTAATTTTAATATTTTGCTTAAAATTAATTCGTTTTATAAAAATTACATGTAAATTTGTAATTCAAATAAAAAAATGTTAACTAAAAAAGCAAAACAAAGCCAAACAACGCAGCGTTTGAATTTATGTATGTGAAATTCCTAAAGTATAAATGTTTAAAATTGAATATGTTGTATGGCTACTATTAATTTCATGTATCAACAGCTCTTATGAATATCAATTGTTAATATTTGCCAATACAAATGTCTATGCCAATATTCGCCGAATACGAATATCCAATTTGAATCTGAACTTAAGCGCCACTCTATATTTCAAATTTAATGAAAAAAAAACTTCCGATCACACTTCACACCTATTAAATATTTGACGTCCTTCCCTTAACCACTAGTTTTCCTAAATAATTAGGGGTTTTCACCCTTGATAGTAAAGTCCCTTGTAGACCTTGTGAATCTTATTAATTTAGTTAAAGTACTAAGATTTACAACACTGCAACAACAAAATGTATTAGACTAAAATTTACTACGCTGTTGTTAAAAAATCCAACAAAAAACTGTAGTAAACACGTTTGTTAAATAACCCAGAATAAAACAGTTGAAGAAACTATATCTGTCTCTTTCCCTCACTCAGCAACTTCATTAATTTACAATACTAACGAAAAAGAAACTCACGCTTTGTAGTATAAAATCGTATTAAGTAAAGCAGAGGTGTACACTTAATACAAAGGGTGAAAACCGCTATTGTTTACTTTTGAAAAACGTTTGGGTAGAGCAAATATTATTAATAGTTTCTTAATTACATTGTACAATTATCATCTTAGAAATAAAGTTTATTTAATATGTAAATAGAAATTGTTAAAAATAAAGCTTAAGTGTGATAAATTTACTGGTCACGCGTTTTTTTGATTCTATCGCCATTTGTTAGGTCTAAACATACCCTTAGTTATTCAGTTAGTTGTTTGCGAGAAAATATGTTTGCAGCTGCTGCAGAGAGCTATATCATTCGTTTTTCATATAAATATTTAATTTAGGGATTTTTCTTTATTTTCGCTTAACTTTTACTGTTTTTCAGTGTTTAATAATGAATAATAAATTGTTTAGCTTCCCACTCTTAATTATTTTATAATAACTCAGTGCAATATTTTTGAAGTCATCGAGGGCAAAGTCCTTCTCGTGTGGAATACTGATAAATTAATTTTTTTTTATTCCTTTTGATACATTTTTCGAATTTTCGATGTAAAATACAGCAAGAAAATGTGAAAAAGCATTTTTCATTATTATAATATTCTGCAGTATTATGAACTATATTATAAGTAATTTTTTTCTAAAGATTACTTAACTAAAAATAATTTTAAAAAATTAAAATTTTTCGCCATTTAAGTAATTTTGAGGCTATTTCGGTTAGTTTGTTCACCACTTTTTTCTCCTAGTCAACAGCTACAATTGTACCGAAGACAGGAAAAAAAACTCCATTGGTTTTTGTGATAAGAAAAGTTGGTGTTATTCGGAAAAAACCAAAATGCGAACAGCAGCTACTAAATACAAAGGTTATTTTTTTAATAAAAATTATGAAAAGTTAATATTTTTGTCTCATTTTATGTACACATTTTTTTTAAACGTATTTCTAAAATATTCGCTTGAATTTGGCGAGTGCGAATGTAATAAAATAGCCGAATACTCGGCATTTCGAATACAAAACGAATATTCGTAAAATCTCTATTATTAACATTTCTGGTGTTTTAGTTGTCGTCCAGACTTGTAGTTTTTTTTTTTGAAGTTTTTGTTACAGCGTATCTTTTATTCAACATGATCATGAGTGTACATTCATATATGGATGCGGCTGATATAATTCTACGACTACTTTGGATATGTTAAAAAACGGATGGAGGCATAGCAGGTATGGTATATTTATGGTGATTTCCATTCAAGTAGCGCAGCTGAGAGCGTTTGTATAAACTCAAATTATCAGGAATGTGAAGGAATATCGTATCTTTAAAAATCTTCTGTCTTTATATTGTTGAATGTATGTATCTATATATTTTAGTTAAATTGTATTTTGAACTAAAATTTACGACTATATTTCAAAAATGGATTTTAAAATCGTTTAAAATTCATGACACCTTTTAAAAACGATCCTTTTAAAATCGGTCTGTTAACATCACATTCCTGCTTCGAATTTGAAGTTATTTTGCTATTTTATTTTATTACAAATTACAAGTATTCAACATCAAATTTGATTTTTCAATTACGTAGTTCCAAATTAAAAAAAAAATTGTGAAAAATCCAAATTTCTGTAATTTACAGGCTTGTTCTGAAAATCATTTAACTCAAATCACGCGATTTTAAATCACACGTGCGATATTTTGGTGTTCCGTTTTTGTTTGTTTTGGTGTGATCTTCAAACACAAAAACGGTATGACTTTCACAACACCATAAAATCACATGTGTGAATGTTAAAGCACGTGATTTGAAAGAGTTATGAAAAACGATCGTTTTCAAAATGATAGTTTTTAGCAGGTGATGAATTTTTACCGATTTTAAAATCCATTTCTGAAGTAAAATCTTAATTTTTTGTTCAAAATACAGTTCAATTAACATATGGGGGAATTAATGTCAAGTGAACCAATTTTTAAATCGATGTCTTCCGAATTGGATGAAATTTGCACCAAGGTTAGTCCTTTTGGATAGTTTTCAACAAGATCGGTCAAAAATTTTCTGCGTTAGAGTGGGTAAAAGTTTGACATTTTGGCCATACAGTTGTTCTTTCTCATCCATGTAACTTTTGGCCTATTAGTCTTAGGAAAATTTGTCCCAAGCAGCTTCGATAGCTATTTGATCTATCTTTTGAAAATTTTTTTTAATTTATAAAATTTTTTTATTTTTTTTTAGCGGGAATGCTTTTTTTTGCTCAAAAGAAAGCTTATGTCTTTTCCTTTAAGGCAGTTTTGGTCGCTTTTTTGGGATACGAGTGGCTTATGTAAAAAAAAAAATAATTTCTAACTCTAGACGAGGGTTTTTCAATTTTTAGCATATGCAGTGTTCTTTCTAATCCATGTACATAACTTATTACCTATTGGTGTTAGCAAAATTAGATAGCTATTTGATCAAGCTTTTAATTTTTTATTTTAGTTTAAAACTTTTTTTTTGCGGGAATGTTTTTTTTTTTTTTTGCTCAAAAGAAAGCTTATATCTTGTCCTATAAGTTAGTTCTGCAGCCGTATTCTGTAATTCGCTAAAGCTAAATCTCTATCGCTTAAAATCTATAAAGTTGATTTAGCGATTTTTGGCTACGAATGGAATTCAGTAACGTGCATTTCTAAATTTGGCAACACCATAAAAATTTATTTCGCCGCAATTTTAGCTTTAAATGTCCTCGCTAAAATTTTTAAATTATGTATTCTCTAAGGCATTTTAGCGATCGAGATTTAGCCTTAGCTAAGCGAATTACGGAATACGGCTACTGGTCTGTTATGAATAGTCTCGAGTTAGAAATTATTTTTTTTTTACATAAGCCACTCGTATCGCGAAAAGCGACCAAAACTACCTTAAAGGAAAAGACATAGGCTTTATTTTGAAAAAAATTCCCGCTAAAAAAATAAAAAAAGTTTTAAATTTAAAAAATTTTAAAAAAATCCGAAAAAATTTTTTTCAAAAAATTGATCAAATAGCTATCGAAACTATTTGGGACAAATTTTGCTAACATAGGTAATAAGTTAGATGGATGAGAAAGAACACCTGTATGGCCAAAATGTCAAACTTTGACCCTCTCTAACTCAGAAACTTTTCGACCGATCTTGTTGAAAATTTGTGTCTTAACTACTATCCAATAGAACTAACCTTGGTCCAAGCCGGAAGTCATCGATTTTAAAAAGAAAATGCATTAGAAATTAATTTTTAAAGATACTGAAAACGAATTATCGTTTTCAAATCGTATTGTTTTCAAACTCGTTTTCCATCACATACCTGATTATTTAAAAAAAAATTTAAAACATACCTCGAATTTTCGAAATTCATAAAAACTTAATTTTTGTAAAAAAAATTAATTTTAGATTCATAACAAAAAGTATTAAAGATTTGGTTTATGACAGGTACATACTTTCGAAATATAATTACTTTAATCAAATTTCTATTCTATTTTCGAAAAATAATTACCTTCAAATATGTATTTTATGAATTATCTTTACAATTTTCATTTTTAGTATTCAGTTTTCAATTTTCGAAATTTGTATAGTAAAATTTAAAAACTTTGAAAATTCAACAAAATTTTTAAAATAAACAAGTAAAGGTACTATATTTAGCTGTGACGAATCTTATAGCTATACCCTTCACCGTATTATTGAAAAGCCAATCGTTTCCTAGATAATATTGTAAGGGCGCTGTCGTCTTAAAATCCTTATTCCAGAATCATATTTGTTTTCGCTGTCGTAGCAGCGAGACGTGAATAATAGGTGTTGCCGAGTTGACAATCCTCGGTCGGTGTTCGTTGACCTCCGAGTCGATCCGGAGCGTAGAATAGATTGTCGTGCGAATGGGAAGAATATTTATACGCGCACTTGTTGAAATAATAGGTCGATTTCGCTGGTTTTATAAGCCAAACATATGTCATACATATATAGAGTATATTATAACTGATTTTTATTAATCGCCTATTTTGCTTTGGGTATTGGGGCCACGTAAAATAATTACCCTTATTGTGTTTGGCGTATTTAAAATACGCCTATGACTGTTTGGTACTAGATTAAAGAGAACGTTAACTTATTAACTTTAATCTGTTATCAAACAGACGTAGGCGTATTTTAAATACGCCAAACACAATAAGGGTGAATGGATCGATTTGGCTCATTTTCAATATTTAATAATCCTCCTATGTTAGAATTATCTGAGCTTATTTTGGTCCTCCTAGCTTATTTGAACCTCTTTCGGACTTAAGTGATATAAATATGTAACAAAGTTGTCCCCATCATAACTAGGGTTTTCAAAAAACTTATTTCTACCTACACGAGGACTGTCCGCCTGTTAAATGAAATAAATATTTTTTTTTTTAAATTATACATAAGGTATATATATAATTTTTTAGTTTTAAACATATTTCTGAATGTTTAAAATAATAAAATAATTCATAAAAAAGGAATAAATAATTCCCTCATTCTATTTGCTATAATTTTTTTTATTAAAAATAGTCAAAAATTTATTAAAATTTATACGATTGTTGCAACTTTGATCTTAAAAAGAGGTAAAGTTCTGAGATGTTTCATTATTAAATTATTGCCGAATGAGTTATCTGTGAAGAATGTCGTGTGCTGCCTTTTTTTATTTATTTGTATTTATTTGGTGCCTTTCTTATACAACAAGATACAGTGGGGGTATTCACGTCACAAGTTGCACATTGCCAAAAAGCAAAAGTGCAAAAATAAAACAACAACCACACAGACAATTATTTGTGCGTAAATAATTGTCTTGTGACGTGAATACCCCCAGTATCTTTTTAATTACAGTATTAGAGTCCGATTAGTTGTTAAAAATAAATGAAAATTTTACACAAAGTTTTTTAGGATCTATCCTTTAAGTATTTAAAAAAATCAGTTTTAATTTCTTTAAGCAGTCAGATAAATAAAATCCTTATTCAATTCCCTCTGAAATATATGGATCTAATTCTAAAAACTCTTGTTTCTTCAAATCTATCGGTTTGCCATGGTATTGTAAAAAACCAAAATGTTAAAATGGTAAAGAATTATTAGAATTTTATTAAAAATACCTTGTAGTTATGCCTAATATTAATTTGTGTGTTTTTTTTATTAATAATTAGTGTTGTTTTGTGTGCGTTTTTACTAAAAAAAATTATTGATAATTGTTTATTTGCAAAATTTAAATTTTTGTCAAACAAAACTAAACTTATACTTTTTTGTTTTATATATTCTTTTTCTATAATTATAATTATTATTTTACTTTTTTCTGTTTAATATTTATTTGTTATTTACTTCATTTATAATAGAAAAAAATTCATTTAGTCGATGTTATTATTTAAAAATATGTATATAAATTAAAAAAAAAAAAAATAAATCGTGGCAAAAACATTATTGTTTGATTGTTCGTTACCATATTCTCACTCTTCTATGTTCTCAATTTCATATGTATGTATTTTGTGTAGTTGTTCTTCTTTGTTTCATTTTAAATTCGAATACATAAAAATAAAACAAAAAAGACAATGTGATCTGCAAAATGGAAATTTTAAAAGTAGAGAGAAAATAGTTGGTGTATTATATGTGGCTGGCTATAAATTATTGAATGGATTTAACAATTTAAGCCCATTTTGAATAGGCATAAACACAGATAACACCCACAATAACACCTGCTGTTATATAAGTAATTAATGACCTTCGCTTTTTCGCCGCTTGTTTGTTGTCCTCGTTTTCACGTTGTTTTCTTTTGATTTCGTTAACTTTTTGCTCAATATTTGCCTGGCGTTCGGCACGTTTTCTACGTCGTATTTCAGTGTCGGGACTAAAAATAAAATATAGAACAGCATTTTTCAATATTCCAAAACAAAATATAACTAACTTTTAAATTAGTTTTAAAATACCTTGTAGTGCCACTGTTTGCAGTCTCTAAGCCATTTAATTTCATGGAATTATGTTCTTCACTTTGCTCGTTCGTTGTTGCATTGTTGTGTTGCTGCTGCTGATGATGAGAATGTTGGTTTCTCAATTTATCATAGTTGGCATTATCCATATCTTCTACATAATCGTTATTCTCATCGTTATCGTCAATATCATCTTCTTCACTATCGTCATTTTCAAAGTATTCATTTTCATCGCTATCCGATTCGTGTACACGATTCAATGAATTATTTTGTGTTGGCAGTGGTGGAAGTGGTCGATTTGTCATGCTTATATTATTTTCCGAAATCCTTTCATTTTTGATAAAATTATTCAAAGCATCTTTGTGGGAGTTGTCATTGTCGGGTACATAAAGGTCATCATTAAAACTAACACTGGCTGGTATTTTAGGCAACGGTTTACCTTGTGAGCCAACCAAATTCAGCCTTAAAATGCCATCAGCTCCACTACCGGCCAAGGGTAATAGGGAATGGGTACGCGGTGGTAAAGGCGGTGGTGTTTCATCTATAATATATTGCTCGTGATGTTGACTGTCATCACTGGTAACAATTGGCGATTCATTGTTATCAATGAATTTCTTTGGAAGAGAAATGGAAGAAAACACACAATTTTTATAAAAAAGATTATAAAATTTTGTTAAAAATATTCTTTTGGGAAAATATCGCGAGACTTTTTTCCACGAAAAAATTTGTGATAAAATATTATAAGAAAAATATAGCAATGAACAGTTTCCAGTCAAAAAATTTCTTGATTAATTTTCTTTTAAGCAAAAAAAAAAAAAAAAAAAAAAAATTTGCAAACTATTTTTTTTGCAAAAAATTTTTATTAAAATAATAAGGGAAATCACGATGGGTAGTGCAAAGTGTGCAAACGATGCAAATGCGTGCAAAAATACACACATTTGCACAACACAACAACAAAATGTACGTATTTGCACTTTGTTCTTTTTTACTTCGTTTGCACTAAAAAAAACCATGAGCAAAGTTAGTAGTGCATATTTGCTCAGTTGCAAACATATGTAAGCAATAACATTTGACATATTAAATGCCATGTTGATTTTAAGAAAACTTATAACTTGAACATTTTCGCAGATTGTAAAGTAAAATAGAGAATTAAATTTAAATTAATTAAAAAGAAAACATTTATTTTAATTTGCTTGTGTATAATTGTAAACAAATGCAGATTTTTTACAGTGCTGCCAGAAGTTTTTAGTGTTGCCAGAATACATTTTTAGAAAAATAGCATATTTGCACAAAAATAAAAGTGGTTTGCTCACGATCAATCATAATATGCACTGCAAATTTACACATTGGAAATTTGCACAATGACCATCGTGATTACCCTTAATAATTTTTTTGGTTGGAAAAATGGAAAAAAGGAAAATTACATCTTATTGACGTGAGCGGAATTTTTTTTAGTTAAAGGTACAAAACAGTCAAAAACAAAAATCTATCATATAATTCTTGAAAGTAATTGATATTTTTTAAGATGCCAAATAAAAGAGTTAAAATTGAATTAATTGATTATTTAATTGTCACGTCATTTTTAAGTTTTTATTTTATATTTTTTTGTATAGAATTCATTTTTAATTTAGTTTTGAAAAACGCCGTTTTAAAAAAGTAAAATTTGATTTAATAAAAATGGAGTTTAAAGAATCATAGTTGATTATCTTAAAAAGAGATGTAAATTTTAGTGCTTTTTGTGAAAAATAACAACATTTTTAATGCGGTGGCAACCACACTCAATTGGACGTTTGTGAATTAAAAATTGTAAAATTGTAATTTTCCAATCTGATTTTTTTACACTTGGTTAAAGCTTGTTTAAATTGCAACTTTCGGTAGAAAAGTTTTTCCTTGTGTTTGTTGTAACAAAAATTACATTTTTCCACTTTTCCATTTTTCCAACAAATAAAAAAACTGAAATGAATACCCTTAATATATTTGGTCAAAATTAAATTAACAAGGTAATTTTGTTGTAATAAAAAATTGCAACGATTGTCGTAGATATTTAATGTGCCAAAAAAATTGGTAGTTTATTTTAGGGGAAAAAATTGTGGTGAAAAAAGTTTGTACCCAAAATTTTTGAAAAAAAAAAATGTTTTTAAAGAAAAAATTTCAAGTGAAAATAGTTTTGTGGTGAAATAAAAATTGTGTAAAATTTAGTAAGTTTGTTGAGGTGAAAAATTTGTGGTGAAATAAAAATTGTGTAAAATTTAGTAAGTTTGTTGAGGTGAAACATTTTTGGTTGTAAAAATTAAAAAAAAAGAAAATTGTTTTTTGTTTGTTTTGTTGTTGAATTTAATAGAAAATATAAAGCATTAATTTGAATACAAACCGGATCTTTAAGTAATTTAATGCCTTCAATAATAGCTTGATATGAAAAATACAATTGATCGGCGGTTTGAATAAGGCCCATACGATATCTTCGCAATTCATATAAAACATCCTGAACAGATACATTTTGAACACCTTCTTTGTCAACCTTAAACAAAAACAAAAACAACGTAAAAATAAGCAACATAAACAATTAATATTATATTCAATTTTATTTACCAACACTAAACAACAATCAACCAGACAAAATGTACCCGAACGGCCAATACCAGCACTACAGTGTACAAGAGCAGGCCCAACGTCGGGGTCTAAAGCACCCGAATCTCGTACTTGTTTAAGGAATTGCAAAAAAGCCACTGGTGAACTAGGAATGCCAAAATCTGGCCATGTGGTATAATGGAATTGTATTATTTCCCGACTTTGATTCGACTCAATATCAGTCAATCTTAAAAACAAAAATTATATCAACTACAACACAAATTAAAATTAAATAAAATCCTACTTAAACCACCGCACACAAAAGTTTTTGTACTCTTCACAACGTAAAAATTCTATGGTCAACTTAACTTCGTTCAACTTAAGGGCATTCTCTACACCTTTGCGTTCAGGCCAATACAAATGACATTTAACTTGTTTCTTTTCCATTAATTTATTCAACATCAATATGGCTTTTGTTTTTTGTTCCCAAACCATTAACCAAAAATGACCTACAGTATCGCCGAGAGGGCCTTGTGTCAAAATATATTTACGGTCAGCTCGTTCCAGCTAAAAGTTGCGGGAAATTAACTTAAAATGGTTTATTCCTATGAAAATTTAATTCTTATTATACCTTTACTAAGTTGGCGTTGATATAATCCACTCCACCTCTGTGTATGATAATTCTTGAATGATCGTAGGGATTTACATCTCGGTATCTGTTTAGGCAACGATTATGTGGCTTTTCTGATTCAATTGTACCGAAGTGTTTTTCGTTTGCTTCACGTTCACATTTTTCTCGAATTTCCTAAAAAAAAAAAAATAAAAAATTGTCAATTGAATAAAAAACCAATAATTTAGAAAAATATAAAAAAAAATTTATATCATCAGCTTATAATTGGTTTGGCGCATATGCCAAAAAGTCTTTATGGGGAAACACGATAGTGAAGGTGCACATAAAGTTTTCTGAAAATATAAAGGGTGTTTTTTTGGTGTGATACAACTTTGATTTGGCATCACGCTTTATATGCCCACCCATTTAACAGCTGATAGTTGCTTTTTGTTTAGTTTGACATTTCATTATGGATCGACTTATACCAGAGCAACGCGTGCAAATTGTTGAAATTTTTAATTAAAATAATTCGGCGAATGGGCTGAAGCACAAATTGATATCGATTTCCATTTAAAATTTTATGTTCCCATGAAGCCCATTTCTGGTTTAATGGTAAATAAGCAGAATTGTCGCATTTCGAGTAAGGAGAATCCACAAGCTTTTGTGGATACACCGTTACATCCACAGAAAATTACTGTTTGGTGCGCTTTATTTGCTGGCGAAGTCATTGGCCCATATGTCTTCAAAAACCATAATGGTCAGAATGCGAAAAGTTGTTGAAAATTGGTGTTCCAAATTGCGCCTTCTACGCTCCAGCCGTGGCGGCCACATGGCCGAAGTCATATTTAAACATGAACGAACTTATTGGCATACGCCAATTTTCTAAATTTATTTTCTTTTGCTTTAATTACTTATTTTTCTGACGGAAATAAAGCAAAGCAAGACTTGTTATGTATCTCCGATTGAAGTAAGATGTGCTGAATTCACCACTAGCTCAATTTGTCTCGGGACAATTGCACCGGAAACCCTGGCAAAAAAAAAAAATTCCTCACACATATTTAAATTATATGTTATTTATTTTAATAATTTCTTAACCTTAACAATAAACAAGCAATAAATAACTAAAATACAAAAATTATATTTCGATTATCGGTTTATAAGAATAACAATTATTTCGAGATAAACATTCACAATTTCCTAAATTGTAAAGATATTCGTTATTTTCAAAAATTTTTTTCTTTTAAATTTTAAATAAAAATTTTCCCCTTTGGGTAAAATCAAGTAAATCTTATACCTCCAAGTCCTATATTTTAAAATTTTTTATTCTACCTATCGCTTTCTCTTAATGACCTCACTAGAAAAATTCGGATAGGGCCTTTAAACGTTTTCTTTTATTCTCGAAAAGCTGTATTTCACTATTATTAATCTAAATATCGTTTTTTCCTTTTACAAATGTAAAATTACACTCACCTCTACCTACATATGGGCAAATCCTGCGTGACGAACGCTACATTCGCACGCGTTTTCTGATTGAAATATACACATTTTTTGGTCTTTCAAAAAAGATAGCTTAAACTTATACATAGTATTTACTGACGTTAATATGTACTTACGAATGGCATATATCATAATTTCTTAGCAAGTATTTGTTGCGAAATAATTGATCACAAAGATTTGTGACGCACGCTACAAAAAGTGGAAGTAACTTCAAAGGTTGAAGTGCGTTTTCCTAATTTTTAGCGAATTTGGCATGATAAGGTATACAAAATCTGATTCCTAAATGAAAGATGAGTATAAGAGAATTCTAAACGCACTTATTTGCAGCCAAAAAATGTTGTGATTTTTTGACAAAAGCCGTGAACCCTTTGTGACGCACGCTACCTAACGCACGCTACAGTTTTTCCAGTAGTATTTTATTATTATATTTTATTTATTTTAACAAAACAAATTATATTTTTATTAATTGCATTGCTTAAACTAATTTCTTAACTAATGAATACCAACTTTTTTTTTAACGAAATTTATATTTTGATAAGTCTGCTGTAAGTGCTATTTTAAGCACAAAAATCACCTAAAATAATGCTAAATTCACGTATTTTATTAAAAAATCAGCAGTGGGGTAGGATTTGCTAAAAATTATTGCATTAATGATCATTGAAATACATATTTTTTAATATAAAAATGAAATTAAACATCTAGTCTTATATTCCGTTAAAAAAAAATTCATTTGAAAAGTTTTTGGTTGGTGGACTGTCCTTATTCTAATCTTAAATTAAATTACGTCCTCAGTTGTTTCATTTATGCCTTAACATATGCTACTGCTTCTATTTGAGTTAGAATATACTTCCACGATTGTAGACATAAAGTCCGAAACTTTGATTTCCTTCCTCCTGGAAGGCAAGGAACGGGACTAAACCACTAGCACTACCAAATCTATCTTTCTGGTTTGTGGCCGGTGATGTCAGGGTGGATACAAAAAATATCCGGACTATAAAATTTAAAATTTTTCGTTACCTTTTTTCTTATTTGTTTAGGATGTTATTTTTATGACGTCTTATTATCAGGATCTTCAGTAAAATCACTGATTCACGACCTCAATCCTCTATTTTAAATACAGGTAGCCTTACTCTTTCTCCTTCGCCGTCCAAAAAGGTCCCTTTAAAATCATATTCAACAAGAAAAAAATGCAATAACTTAACTCACTGCATTCCGTTCAAATTTTTAACTTCACTCACTACACAAAATGATCTATATATTTAAAATTTAATTATAAAACTTAAAATGTTCAGCAAATTATTTCAACTCCATATTGAGTTTAAGGCTCAACTTTTCTTAAAACAATAACCTTCCAATATTGTTTGCAGTTATTAAAACCTTCACTTTTGTTACACATTAAATTTAACAAATATACTGCACTAACAAAGTTCTTAATAAGAAACTTCATTTCTAATAACCAGAACATTTATGTGAAACAAGCCAGGTTCAATGCTTTTGTTATACCCTTCACCACAATTAGTTGTGAAGAGAGCATACTAAGTTTGTCATTCCGTGTGAAAGTTTTTTATTATTTATCTCAGACCCCATAAAGTATATATAAGTCGATTTTGGCATGTCCGAAAAACTCAAAAGAAATGAACAAGCCTGGTAGCAAATCGCTTGTAGTTATTCTAAGCAGTTTGGGATTGAAACCCAGCAAAATCGGTTCAGTGGATCAGAGCTATGAATCACGATGTGGAACCACCACCTTAAAAAATTGATAAATTTTTTTTACAAAAACTTACATAAATGGTGGAACAATGCACGGATTGATATAAGATTTCGCAAAAATTCGTTTTATTCGACAGGAAATCACGCTGTAAAATTTCATGAAGATCCGTTCATAATTTACCCTAGTAGGCCACATATAAGCACTACTCCCGGAAAACAGTATAGTACGCCTAAAACCGTAATAAATAATGCTATCAGAATAACATTTAATACTTCAGTTTTATAGGACTAGAACTCACCTTGCAAAATAATTGGTACGTCACAGTTTTACAGGACATTAAACGAGACTGTGAAATTTCGTGAAGTTTGGTCCATAATTTACCCTAGGCCCCATATAAACCTTACTCTCGCAAAACAGTTTAGTACGCCTAAAACCGTAATTAATAATGCTATCAGAATAAAATTTAATACTTCAGTTTTATAGGACTAGAAATCACCTTGCAAAATTCCGTGAAGATCGGTCCTTTAGTACATCTTAAACCGTAATTGATAATGCTACCAGAATAAAATTTAATACTTCACAGTTTTATATGACTAGAAATCAACTTGCAAAATTTCGTGAAGATCAGTCCATAATTTACTATATGCCCCATATAATGCCCACTCTGGTAAATTAATTAAATAATGGTTTATGGTCAATAATTTACCTCATATTTATTTAGCAGCCTACTGAAATTCACTGTAAATGCTAAAACTAATTTCACCACTGTATTGAAATTTTTGTTACGAATCATGATATTTTACTTAAGATTGTCGGTCAATAATTTAATATAGTAGGTCTAAACCGCAACCAATTTTAATGCTGATGTCTGTTTTTATAAAGATAAATTAATACTAAAAATATATCATATAGATATCACTCCTGCAATATTCGAACTGTCGGTGGATGGTATCAAGGATTCGGCCCAGCCGAATATAGCACTACAACTTGTTTAATATAATATACACATATTGTTTTTAATAAACTTTTAAAAACAAATTTTTTACTTTTTTGTATCATACAAAATTCCCCCCCCCCCAGGCTCAAGCTGTATCCGCGCATGCAGGGTTGTCAGATTTTTTTCACCTTCATCGCCAAATAGCATACTGAAAATCGCCAAAAATTTAAAAAAATGTAAAAAAATTTGCCAAATAAAAGTTTTATATAAAAAAGAGTATACAAGTGTATTTTACCTTTATTTAAATTTTCAATATTTAGCCTTATTTTAGTAGTGTGTTTATATTATAGTAGATTATAGTAGATATATACATATATATATATTATAGTAGATCGCAAAACGCTTAACATTTGTGTTTCTGACTTGAAATCGCATAATACGTTTTCTGTAAATCGAAATCGCAAAAAGTTTGTCGACGTTAAATTGCAATATGTAGTATTCTAAAGAGAACTAGAATTTTTGTAAGAAACTATGGCAGATCGCAAGCAAAACGCCCGAGTTTCGGAACATCTGTAGATATCTGATTTTGTGCAATTTTAACTCGTGCAATTGTCATAAGAAGGCTGATTATCTTACAACCTAGAACTTATGAGATCAGTTAATACAATTTTGCAAAAGATTAATTTAATCAAGTATATAAAATGAGAAGAGTTTGATGCAAAAAAATCAGTTTTTATAGGAGCAATTTTCTATGTGAATATACATAATTCAGAATATGGTAAAATTTTATATTTATTTGAAGCAAAGGATAAATGTCTTAAAAGGTGTATTCAAATTGGATATTTGGAATTTAACTGGAAAACTTAAAGTCAACTCAGTATTCTAAACGAATAATTTTTAAAAATTACCTCCTAACCCAGATTCGTTTTCGATTCTATATGAGGCGCTTAGCGCCAAAACGGCCTAACCCTAACCGGCCTAAAAAATCAAACTGACTATACTGATGTAACCGGAACCTTCTGAAATAAATACTAAAAAAACTCCCTATTGCATAGTATAATACTAGGTTATACTACCTGCTGAAAACTGTTTTTCCTCTATGCAAAGTTCAAAAAAATGTGGATGCCATAATGGCCTAAGCCGCTTAGGCCAAATCGAATCCTAGAAATAAAAAATATGTGTGGGTTAGGCTAAAAACGTATGTTAAAGTAAAAACCATAGTTTAAGTAATAAAGTTTAATTACGCCATCACCTGTTGCGATTTTTGTTCCAAAATGCGTTTTAATCAACCTTGGTTTCATAGTTTGTTTTGATTGTTGCTTCTACCCATTAAATGTCAAACTGTAATTTTGAATAGCTCGTTAAATAGTTATTTTTGTTTAAATAATAAATCCACTATTTTGTCAAAGGTAAGTTCATAAGATCTATTGAAGTGTGTTATCAGTTTTTTTAATTGAAAATGTATTAGCAAGAAAAAAAAAAATACGTGAATAAACATGTCTGATGCTGACTCCATGAGTTTACAAGACTTCGAAAATTCTGGATCGGAGTATGTCCCAAATGTGGGCCATCAGTTTCATCGCTCTCTTTCGAACATACATTGCCTGGGCCATCGGGACTTGCGGCAACAGAATCCCAGATCGGAATAACAGAAAATGAAAGCAGTTCAGCTGGACCAGATATAGAAGTTGAAAGCAGCAATGAATTGAAAATATCTACTAGAAAACGGATTGCCAAGAAATCTAGCTGGAAAAAACACGTAAGTAAAGTTCAGAGAAATTCTGGAAAATCTTATAAAACTGTGAAAGGAGTTATGAAGCCAGCTAAAACACTTAATGCACTTGAATGTCCATGCCAAAGAAGAAGATATTCAGGAAGAATACGAATAACTATTATTATTAATTTGTATTATTTAAAACGCTAAAAATTATTTTTATTATTTATCTGAAGAAATTTTGTATGTTTTAATAAATGTAATTCCACACATTATTATTTTTTTATTTAAAAAATCCCATCTATATATGGGCACTTCCACAGAAAAGCTCTCTTTTTGTCACGTCACGTCACCTAGCAATTATTCTTTTATTTTAGAACCACGTTGTTCAAATTTTTCCTCTCTTTCACTAAATAAAATACCAGTTGCGCTCTACACCCAAATGCAAAAAAGTGAATGATATTTTCATTATTCTTTGAGAAACAATTAAATGTGGTTGGTGACGTTACGTGACAAAAAGTAGACATTTCAGTGGAAATACCAATATATAAAAATGAAAAATGTTTGTATGTTTGTTTGTTGGCTTATAGACTCCTAAACTACTAAACCGATTTTCTTTAAATTTTTACAGTAACATAACGTGAGCCCTAAAAATATTATTTTTTCGATAGGGGCATGAGAATTGGTACCCCCCATAGGATGCCAATATAAAATTTCGCATATCTTAAGAGCCGCTGCACGCATTTTGTTGAACTTTTGGTAGTAGGATCTTCTGAGTCCCAAAATTGAAATAAAATAGCAACGGGGGAAGTGGTACCTCCCATAGGACGCCAATGTTTAATATCGCATATCTTAAGAACTGTAATGGTGAGAATGTTCAAATTTTGTAGAAGTCGCTCTTACGGTATACTACACTTTTGAATATAAAAATAAAGTGGGTAGGCGCAAGTTGGGAAATACCTCTCATAGGATGCATATATTAAATATCTCTCAACAAAACTATTAAAGGGAGAGTCTTCAAACGTGGTTAAAGCAGTGTAGCGAAGCGCACCGGGTTAAGCTAGTTTCATATGAAATCGAAAACGATTTAGTTTTTAAAATTTATTTTTTTATAAGGAAAATGTGCGAAAATCTAAGAAAGCATAAGCTTTATTCCAAATTTCTATGGAAACAACTTTTTAATGTTTTCAATCTAATGTATCTGGAAATATTATCAATTTATCACCTAAAACGATCGCATTCGTATTGCGATTTTTAAATTTGTTAAAAATTCCAAGCAAAAACTTAGCCAGTACTCATAAATTTTTTCATATAAATATAAAAAAAAAAAAAATAAAATTAGTTTTAGAAATCGCCAAAATAATCGCCAACTTTTTTTAATTTCGCCATGTCGCCAAGCACAAAAATGCGTCGCCAATTAGGTTTATAAATCGCCACGTTTGGCGAAATCATCTGACAGCCCTGCTTGGCGCCCATTTCACACTTCCTTTATTAAAACCCGGCCCTGTATGCACATTTAAGACTTGAGTAATTTTCATACAAATTTTCACTTAAGAGATTTTCGTGTTCGTAAATCAGCGGTAAATTTTGTATTTATTTATTTTTACTGCGTATTTCACTTAATGCGAAAGAACTATTTTTTTTTCGCACAATTACATGTAAAACGAAAACAATTTCTCAAACATTTTTGTTTGTTTTATATGTATGTAGCAGTGTTACCACCAGCAAGATTCAAAATTACACTTGAGATGAAGCAAAATTACCCGATTTAAATGAAATTACACCTGATATAAAATTTAAGTTTTATTAAATAAAAAGACATTTACAAAAAAGCAAAAACACAACAAACTCATTAAAGCAAGATCAATTTTAGTCAAGCTCTTAATTTTATTTAAATTAACAAAAATAACATTAAAGACTTAAAAAAAAAATTAATAAAACATAAAATAAAACTGCTAAAATAATGAGTTTAACTTCCACATTTTGTTGATATATCTTGGGAAGGTTTAAAATGTTCCTTGTCATTGCTTTATAATGGATTCTTTTTAGCCCCATAGAGCTTACGAAATGTTAGCTGTCAAAGGAACTGGCATACTATTTTTCACTTTTCACTTTTTGATCAGGCACATCATCATGAATAGATTCATGCTTGAACAACGCCACCAAATTATCCAAATAGATATACTTTGAAAATCAGCCATCGATTTTCGCAACTTAAAGGTGACTTCATGATTTAAATGGCGGAACTTTTTTTTCAAAAATGAAGGCAATGTGTTGATTTAGAGAAAATAAACTGTCAATTAGACTTCAATGCCGTGCGATGCGACACTTATTGATTGTTTTCCGTAGGGCTGTGAAGTCAGTGGTTAGTGCTGATAAACTAGCAATAATCGGTGTCTTGGAGGTCAACATTGTTCATTTTATTCGAAAAAGAGAAACAAAATTGGACGTCTGCAATGCGTTTCGTCAAGGACATGCGCGGTGTCTATTTGTTTTAAATCAGTTTCAAATCGTAATGCCGTGTATCAATCTGCGATTAAAATTAATTTTTTTTTTTTTTTTTTTTTTGTTGTCTACCATTTTAAATTTCATTGTCTTAAAAAATACCCTTTATACCTTATTTAGTAAACAAAATGCCTGCAGAGTTTTATACAACTGTCCTTTTCGTAACTCAGTTTTACAACTGTAAAAATATTCTTTAAACTAAAGCATTAAAAAGTAGCAAGATAGAAATAAAATTAATTATATTTTGCAATATAGGAAACATCTTTCCCCAGGAAAGTTTTAAGTTTGAATAACTTTTTTCAATAGACTTCAGGTTCTAAATCACTATGATAGGCATCTTTATCCAAATCTAAGGGTCCATCTTGCGACATTCATTACCAAACATTTACAAATATATGTATGTTTAATGATTGAAGTCGTTTCTTAAAAAGAAACCGAGACTTTGGTTCAGAAGGCTGTGCATTTCTTAGCAAAAATATTTAAAAAGAAATAAATGTCATCACTGAAATCGAATCTTGATTTAATTTGGGCATCTGAAGTAAAAATTTCAAATAACACCTGAATTACACCTAAGAGAAATTACCCACGCTCTACCCACGACCGTAAAAATTATACCAAATTCGGGTAATTACCCACAAAGTGGCAACACTGGTATGTAGGTATGTTTTTGTGCGAAAGAAAGCGTTCTTTCGACATCGTGAAGTTGGCAGTTAATTTCTTATTTAAAATAAAAAATATTTTTTACACTTTTTTTTTTTAATTTTCACAATATTTTGCAATATAAATATGTATATAATGTTAGTCATGAACAAAAAGCACAAACCTATACAAGCAAACAATATGTTAAAGTCATATTTGACTACGCTCACAGTTATGAATAACTAACTAGCACACCTACACATTTCTAATAGCTGGGAAACCGGAAATATGTTCTCCAAAAAGTGTTTTATGTGCCTTAAATATGCAGTAAAAAACATACAAATATGCTGTAAAAAGGAAACTTTCATCAATTTAATAATATTTGCATATAATAAACAAGTACCTTACACCGTAGTATTAAAATGCAAATTTTTAAGAGTGTACCCTACCAGAACAAAATTTCATTATTAGGTTTAGATTTACATAAGGGCAATTTGTGTCGAATATTACTCTTATTAACATGTATAATAATATTTTCCGCCTTTTTAAAGAGTAATTCATATTTATATCAATATCAACGTTAATAAGGAAATGATTATATTCAAAGCTATTTCACTAGTGTGGGTGCTAGAGGCAAATAAGGACCGAATCTAATGAAATTAAATAGTTTGGCCTGCATTTAATCTAAAAACCAGCATAATTGGATGGTTTATGGGTACAAAGACTTAATTTCAAACTATGTATGAATCTCTAAAATTGTTTAGCCTAAGAGACATCCAGCCGGATCGACACACGAACATCGTTATAAAGGGTTATTTAATTTTAAGGGCCGATGTTGATTTTGAATAAAACACAAATTATTTACGAAATTATTGCCATTTCTATTTATTATGATACTACTGGTATGGTTATGTATGGTACTATGTATGGAACAAAATATTGGCCAAATGGCCGCCGCGATCTGTGCGGCACACCTCCATCCGATGGTCCAAATTTTCTATGACGCTGAGGCATAATTGAGGTTCTATGCTGTTAATGTGCCGAATTATCTCTTCCTTTAGCACTTGAATTGTTGCTGGCTTATCGACGTACAACTTTTCTTTCAAATAACCCCAAAAGAAAGAAGTCCAACGGTATCAAATCAAATGATCTTGGCCACCAAGTGACATCGCCACCACGTGAGATAACACGGCCATTGAATTTGTCGCGCAAAAGAGCCATTGTTTCGTAAGCTGTTTGGCAAGTTTCACCGACCTGTTGAAACCACATATCGTCCACATCTCACGATAGCGAACACCATTCACAGTAACTGCCTTACGGGCCTCGTTTTGGAAAAAATACGGCCCGATTATGCCGCCAGCCCATAAAACGCACCAAAAAGTCACTATTTGTGGGTGCATTGGTTTTTCGACAATCACTCTTGGATTATCATTCGCACAAATGTGGCAATTCTGCTTATTGAAGAATCCACTGAGGTGAAAATGTGCCCCATCACTGAATCACGAAGGGCACTATATGCATTTTGATTTGAACGCCCATTTTCATAATAAGCCTGAATAACTTTAATGCGTTGCTCGATTGTGTATCTTTCCATGGTTCTAATTGAGTTAGTCTGAAATTGAGAAATGACAAATTAAATGCAGAAAAAAACTTGACGTTTAGGTTTAGAAAGTGATTCTGAGTTGGTTGCTATACTAAAACGTCAGCACAAGCGCATAATCACAACTTGCTTTAACATTACGTCATATGTATGAGGGTAAAAAAGCGAAATGTATATGGCGATATTGCAGAAACTCATCAATCAATACTCAATAACTCAGAGGCAAAATGGTACGCAAACAAGTGATCGTTAGCATTTCTAAAAAAAATTTTTTTTTTTAATATTCCGAAGAATGGTATAATGAAATAAATAATTAAGTTTGAATTAATTAAACTTTAACTTTGAAACGCACTGACTAATCTTAGAAAGAACCAACAAATTAAGGAATAGTCTTTACAAATTCCCTTATTCCTCTTTGCACGCATCTTACATTAACAAAAAGAAGAAATCTGAAATTTAGATCCCGGAAGCTTTCTCTGGGACGAAATTATAAGCAGTTCCTGAAGGGATATCACCAGCCAAGACCCAGTAATTGTCAGCTCCTAATGTAATATAACTTGTTATACTATTGCATGGACCATCAGTTTGTCATTCCATCTGACCAGAATGCAGAAAATATTGCATCGAATTGAGATCAGAGTTAGGCAACAGTTGTAATTAAGTCCTGAATTAGAACCCATGCAATAACAGATGACCAAAAATGAATGAACAAATTGTTTCAAACATTTTACACCATTGGTCCGTCGGTTACTAAACGCATTTTTCAATTGCCTTTGTAAAGGGTTGTGAGTATGGTTCATTAGGAGCAACTACCGTTTGGCGTTGAAACTTCGGGGCTAAAAATTACAGATTTTTAATTTTTTCGTGGTTGCGCTATCATCTACCACGGGAAACTCACGAGGATCACGTGGACATTGTGATTTAAAAATAATGTATCCTTATATACACTCAGGTCAGGATTCAAAATTATGCGATTTTTAAATTAACGATTTTTTTAATTTTAACGGTTTTTGAAATTTTAGATTTTTTAAGCTTTTTTACCGTTTTTAAATTAAACCAAGCTTGCATCACTGATATAATCGTTATATTGTTTCATGCGTGATTTTAAACTAATTAAGAGCACATAATATAAGTTTTACAACGAAGGCTTATTTCGGTAAAAATATATTCAAAAATTAGGTGGAAGTTAGACAAATTTAAATTTTCAAAGTTATTTTCGGGAATACAAAGTTTATTATTAATACAATCTCCGTATGACGTGCTAAATTCCCAGTTTTTCATATTTGAAAAATACACTGAAATTTATTGTTGAGGGAAAGCTAGCCTCTATGCGTATTTCGCCAATTTTAGAAAAGCCAAAAATATTAAACAAATAAAACCCTAAAGCGAATAAGAGTTATAAACACTCTAACTGCCTGTTTAACGATATCGAACGTCATCGTTCGCATAGAAAATTACATTTAAAACAAAAACCAAATTCGAACATTTGCTTTTGTTTTAAATGTAATTTTCTATGCGAACGATGACGTTCGAAATCCATGAACAGGCTGTAAGTCTTACTTGTAACAATATCAAAGCTTAAACAAAACACCAACATTAAACAGTGAGTTTATCTTTTCTAACATCCCCCTACAATTGGTTGGGTTCTTTCCGACTCGAATTGTAGTTGTAAGTGGGTTAGAAGAAAAAACAAAATTTAAAAAAAAACCGCTTCATTCTATTGTCTTCGTAAGAAAACAACGAAAAAAACCAATTTGCCAATTCAGTTTTATGCACGGGCACATGCAATATTATTATCAAAGTTATTTTCGGGAATACAAAGTTTATTATTTATACGATCTCCGTATGACGTGCTAAATTCCCAGTTTTTCATATTTGATAAATACACTGAAATTTATTGTTGAGGGAAAGCTTGCCTCTATGCGCATTTCGCCGGTTGCTTAGACCAGCTCATTAAATTTAAACTCGTTCTTTCCTGCATTTTGCAGTACAACATTGTAATAACCACATGTACGAGTGTAAAGAAATTTGCATAACTTTTAAATTAATAGAGGTCCCATAATAAAACATTTACAATATGATAAGGACATTAAGGCCAATTTTGATTAAAAAATAAAAAAAAATTAGAACTAAGTAAAAAAAAAATTTTGATTTAAATTGGTCATTTCCGGTTTTGCAGATGAAAATTTTTTTTTTTTTAAATAAATTTTTTTTTAATTTAAAGATCAATCGATTTTCTATAAGAATCACCTAAATTTTTTTTTCGTTTGATACGTTTTTAGTGTCAAATAATAATTTAAAAAAACATTTTTTTGAAAATGAAATAACAATTTAAAAAAAAATTTTGAAAACGGCAACACTTTACCACCCCGTAATTCGACAAATAAAAATCATAGAAAAAAATATTTCGTACACCTATTTATATCTACATACTAGAACTATAGTTATGCCAAATATAAAGGAAATAAAGGAAACAAAATAGTTTTATTGGGTTGTCCGCTTCAATAAATACATATTTGTTGATTTTTTTTATGCGATTTTGTTTTGATTTTTTAATTAAAGTTTCAATTTATGCGGTTTTTCAAAATTTGGAACGAATCGTTAGCTTTTATATGAAGCTAGAGTATCGTTTTATGCGAATTCAATTTATGCGAATTTTTTTGAAACGCATCTTTCGCATAAACCGAGACCTGAGTGTATAGCTGCAAAGTGATATATGTACAGTAGGGTGTCCCAAAAAATTTTTTCTTTCTGATTTTCATAGATGCTCAATTAAAATTTAAAAGCTTATAGTGTAAAGTATTTTTGATTTTTTTGTTTAAATTTTCGGAAGAGGTTTAGAAGTCGCGCAAATGAAGTTTTCATAAAAAAAAACGGAGTTTTCGGCCTTTTTTTAACTTTACTCATAACTTGGTTAATACCACCAGTTTCTTCACTCCTGAGGAAACAGTTTTAACGAAAAGTATCCAAACTTTATTCCTGTGTGAAAAAACTATAAGTTTTGGTGATGAGTTTACTCATTTAGATACCCTTAATTACAATTTTTCGTAATTTTTTCAAAAATTTTGTAATAGAGCAATTCCATATGAAAACGATCAAAATTGGCAAATTTTTGGACGACCCCTCTCCGATTTTAAAATAAATAGTCTCAATCGATTGCCCAGCAAAAAATAATGTACCTACATATTTTTTTTTTTTTTTTTATAGTGACTGGTTTAGTGGTGGTGTACACCCCTCTCCGATTTTAAAATAAATAGTCTCAATCGATTGCCCAGCAAAAAATAATGTACCTACATATTTTTTTTTATTTTTATAGTGACTGGTTTAGTGGTGGTGTACACCACTGTCATGTGACAAAATTGAAGAATTCTTCATAAGGGACCTCATTGAAAGTTGTTTTAAAAAAAAAACGGCTCCACGAAAAGCCCCCCAATGAAATAACGCCCAAACGAGAAATGAAATATTCCCCAATTTTTTTTTCATACATTTTTGGGTGTTATTTCATATGAAAAACTCCCAATTTTTTTGGGCCGCTTTTCATTTTTTTTGGGAATTATTTCATTCTTCATTTGGGGTTTTCAAATTATGAAATAATCTCCAATGAAATAACACCCAAAAAATTTTTAAAATTCGGGGCTTGTTTCATAGCGTGTTTAATTTGGGTGTTATTTCATTTTTAATTCGGAGGTTATTTCATTTTTAACACTAAAGTTAAGTATTGAAATCTGGCTTCGCATACTAAAGTATTTCTGCGTGACGGCCTGCGGCCGTGCTTAGGGATTTTTTCCTCCAGTAGGACGCGGCAGGTGGCTTCGCTGAATGAAGTTTTCCTGCGTGCTTCACAAGAATAAAAAAATGTTTTTCAATGATAACTAAGGATTTTCCCTTTTACAGAATGTTGACACCATGCGTAACACTATTCTGGAAAAGTATGGCTTTGTCTCTCATTTGTGAAAAAAATATGGCTATATCTCTCATTTCGCAAAATTTTAAATATGACCTTACCTCTCACTGATTGGGCGATAAGACCATAACGGCTTTATCTCCCAGTCAATTGAGCAATAAAGCCATTATGGCCTTACCTCCCATGGTTAAAAAACACCCCCCCCCCCCCGTAAAGGCCAAACGTAGAAGGCAAATTGTCTTCCGAACTGCAAAAATAGAGCAGGGCTACAAGGATCTACGGGCGGGTAAAATAACTACAGCAATATTTTTGAACCGAATATATCCTTATTATTAAGAAGACGCCTGCGGGCCTCCACACGATTCATTTCAATAATTTTGCGACTTTGCTGTTGGTCCATATTGACTTCATGAAATCCTTGGTGAAACTGACTCTTTTATGAATTTTGGGCATAATTTCATTTTTGTTGCTGATGGGGTTAATTTCATTGGGGGTTATTTCATTTTCATCATTGGGTGTTATTTCATATGAAATAACATCAAAATATTGGGGGTTGTTTCGTTTTCGTTTTGGGGTTTATTTCATTTATTTTTCGATGTTATTTCATTCACTGCTTTTGGGTGTTATTTCCTATTTTTTGGGGATTATTTCATTGGGGGCTATTTCCTGGGCGTTATTTCGTTGGGGGCTTTTCGTGGAGCCAAAAAAACAACTAAAGCGATCGCAACGAGTGATAGCTCGTTGGAAAGGTATTGAATCAGGCTTTAGTTGAAAAATAAAATTTTCCTAATTTTTCTTAGAAATTTACCTTTAAATTTTCCCATGAAAATTAAATTTTCCGATTTTCCACAGAAGCTCCTAAATTTTCCGGCTAATTTTTTTTTTTTTTTTGGATTCCTCATAATTTTTGCTTTAAGAATCAGCAATAAAAAAATGGGCCCCGACTCCTTGTTTGGACAGGAGAAGAGCATTTAAGAGACCACCTTGTTAAAAATACATTTTAAAAATTATTTTACAGTTAAAAATACATTTATGAAGAAAATATCTTTCTTATTTTGCTGCTTATACTTAATTACAATATTTATTAAAAATTTCAATTGTCTTGGCATCATTATAAAATTAAAGTAACTTTAAATTTAGCACGTCGGCAGACGAAGAGTACCGCTTTACATTAATTGACATATCAGAAATATTTGGTATGAAGCAATGAAACTTTTGCGTTCCAGTTATAGTTTTGACATTATTATATCTGTTTTGAATTCGTCGCTCCATGGCATCGTGTTCTTTTTGAGTGCATAAAACTGTGTTAATGGCAATTTCCTTGCTTTGAATCCACGAAAACAAATGTTGTACATTTAAGATCTGGTCAGTATATGGCCTTTGCAAACTTGCCTTAGTCGCCATGCGTTTTAGGGTTCCCCCTAACGCATCGCATGGGCCCTTACCGTGGGACGTCGCGAAAAAGTGCCACTCGACCTTGCAGTTTTGTTCTTCTTCAATTATGCAAAGATTGTAAAAATTTTTTTTATTCTTGTACTGAGAAGCCGCACCGTCTGAGAAAAACGTTACTTTGTCGATTGCATCGAATTTTGATCTTAAGAATTCAAACAGTTTCATTTGAAATAAATAAACGGACACATAATTATGAGCTAAACTCTCCGCGACAACAACAAGGCTTACGGTCTGTAGTTCGTTATCTTCGTTTTTGAAATAAATGCAAAAAGGATGCACCGTGCACTGGTCGTTTGCCCAGTGATAAGCCTGAATTTCATCCTGAACGAGAAAAGTGTAATTCTCGGCAAAGTCGCTTATCACAATGAATTCATTTTGGGCTAATTTCTCCTTACTTTCTTTAGAAATTTCGATTGCATCTCGGATATGAAATGGTGCGCCTTCAGTTCATTCAACTTGAATCCGAATTCCTCGATGAATTCCGGAATCTGCTTTACCACGGTCTCAAGGGAACATCTGCCGCTGCTAATTATCCACTGTTTGAAATGCACCTCCTGAATTAACAGCTGTTCAAACTTTTCCGCCAAATATTGCTCTAGCTCGTCAATCTTCGGACAATTGTCGCATTTGGACAGATGACAATTTTCCGTGGGGTATGCGCACAACGACTTCGACAGGAGGTCCCTATATGTTTCAATTTCACCGTGAAATACTTTCAATTTCTTGCATGGAAAGAAAATTAATTTGATGTTTTGATGAAACATGCAAACGCAGACTGAATGCGTTCCGTGCCTGTCTAATGCCAGCACGCATTATTTTGATCGTAGGATGGCAAACTTAGAAAATCCCACTTTTTCTGCTGGGTATTTCTCATTGAACTGATGGTATGCTTCGGATAGATTACATAATAATAATCTGCGCTGCTTGTGTACTTTTTCTCCATCTTCACGTGTGATAACATAGTCACGTGTACCTGGGCAGGCGCGGCTGTTGTCATCATTGCAGTAAAAATCTTGAATCAATTTCACCGTTGCTTCGCTGAGGGTCCTTGAGCCAAATTTCTTGGTGGGAGTCGCCAATATGCCCTTCTGTCGAACTAATTCTTTGCTTCTTCTCGCGATGTAAAAAGATGTTTGAAACTGTTCAGAAAGCTTGCGTATAGACCATGATTGAGGCAGCACAGATAAAATGAGATATTTCTCCGGAAAAGTGGTCGCTAAATTGAATTTTCTTTTCAACTGCTCAATCATTTGTTTGCCGTCATCAACGTCATCTGTTTGACTGCATTCGTTATCAGAGCCTTCATCAAATATTGTCGCGATTGCACTCATAACCTTGCCTTTTTTCTCTTTCCTGTATGTTTCACTTCGCAACTTTCTTTTTCTAATAGGCGTTTCACCTAAAGTGGTAATAGCCTCATTCAAAGGACTCAAAGACATATTGACCATCGGAATGTCTGCCTCACTATCAGATGAAACATTTTGTTCACTTGTCATTTCACTCTCGGATTGTGGCTGCATTTGTTTCAATGCATTTGCTTGTTGAGACATATCGATTTTACACTTGGGGCAAATGAATTCTGCTTCTTCACCGTATTGTATATTTAATTCATTCATGTATCGCTTCGAAACACCAGTTAATTTTAATACTTTTATCTTTTTCGAACGATGTCCACTCTTGTTAAACGGATTGCAGCAAAATTTATTCATTTTACTTTAAATTGTCTTTGCGAGGGACTTAATTGGTTACTGCCAATAAGCCGACCACAGGTCATAAAATGTTTTGCAAATTTTTTAAATTACCAGGTAATAAATATTTCGCCATATTTATGGAAAATCCGTGTTTTATGACTTGTTTCTGCACGTGTCATTTTAGGCGAAATATTTATTACCTGGTAATTTAAAAAATTTACAAAACATTTTATGACCTGTAGCCTCAGTCGGGTTTGGTGTGCCATTACATGCCACTGCTGCTATTATCCATGGATTTATGGCCGATCTTGTGAAGGCAGACCATATTCACTACACAATCAACTTGGGGCTCTTAAAAAAATTGATTTTTTCTTCATAAATGTATTTTTAACTGTAAAATAATTTTTAAAATGTATTTTTAACAAGGTGGTCTCTTAAATGCTCTTCTCCTGTCCAAACAAGGAGTCGGGGCCCATTTTTTTATTGCTGATTCTTAAAGCAAAAATTATGAGGAATCCAAAAAAAAAAAAAAAAAATTAGCCGGAAAATTTAGGAGCTTCTGTGGAAAATCGGAAAATTTAATTTTCATGGGAAAATTTAAAGGTAAATTTCTAAGAAAAATTAGGAAAATTTTATTTTTCAATTAAAGCCTGATTCAATACCTTTCCAACGAGCTAAAAACAACTTTCAATGAGGTCCCTTATGAAGAATTCTTCAATTTTGTCACATGACAGTGGTGTACACTAGAGTGGTTCGAAAAAAAATTTTTTTGTCAGTCCCCCCCTAGGATTAAAGATAATGTAAAAACAATTCCAAAAATATTTTTTTGCCACGCCTAGAAATACCGCCCTTTTAGTTTTTTGTTCACTGTGTCGCCATTTTTAGTCCGATCATAACATTTTGTATATCGGTGTTCATGGCTCTGTAAGGGCTACATTTGTGTCCTTAATAGTTTTTTTATACCACGCAAATTCTAGTCATGTCATTCAAAAGCTCTGTTTATACCCTCCCAAAACGCTAAATATTTTTGAACTAAAATGAAGCTGTGTTATTTTGATACAACTTCTGTATTGAAGCTATTTATTTTTATTCATAAACAAAGAAGTTACAGGAGTTAAAAGAAATACTTAACGTGTTTTGAAATATGGCAACACTTTTGACAAAAATGGCGTTTTCTTTTATTTGACATTTTCAATGAAGGAAAAGTTTTGAAATTTTATACGAATATACATATGTATATAAAACACAAAAAACAAACAGAAATTTATAACTGTAAAAGTGACGATTATTTTTGTTACGAAGAAATTTTTGTAGCTCCCGAAGTCTCGCGTAAATATCATATCTATAAAACCTCTAACTTTAATATATATGTATACTTATAAAAAAATGCATTTCAAAGCGTGTAATATTGAAAAAACTAAATTACCAACAAAACGAGAGTTTATTTCATATTTTTTATATTTAAAGACAAATTATAAAAATAAAAGTTAAGCTCGTTACATACAAGTAGTATTAAAAGTTATTTGTGAGTTGTGGCAAAATACAAAAATTCCAATACTAAGTGAGACCTCTATTAGAAAATTGTTAGTGAATCTGTTGGATTGTTATTATAAAACTGTTAAAAAACCAAGCAAATATATTGAAAATGATTGGAATATAATATAAAGTATAAGTGCAATATTGCAATGAATTTGGAATGCAAATGTCCTCAAGTGCAAAAAATCCCTTCAAATGAAATTAACTTTTTTGTTGACCAGTGTGGCCCAAGGCTTTTAACGTTAGATAGTGTAGAAACTAATACCAGAGAAAATGATGATTTTTTGCAAAGCTTTATTAGTTGTACAGATGAGGCACTTTCCTATGGCGTTTCATATGCACCGTCTTCTAATGAAGAAATGGAATATAAAGATGAAATCGCCAATTTAACAAACGAGCAGCAACTGAAGTAATAGATTTATCTCTGCAAAATTATGCTTTAGCATTAGACCGTACTGGTACGTCGGATCGCTATGGGTCTTTACTTGCAACAACATTTATAAAAGACTTGAAAATTTCAATTGCTAAAAAAGCAAGTAAAAATTACGGAGATACTGGTGATCGCATCCTTGAATTTCTAGACGACGTTATTATTGATAAGAATAAAATCCGTAGAGAGCGGGCTAAGTTTAGAGAAGCAGCGAAAGCCTCATCTACCAGTGCTGTTGATTTAAAATGCATTTCTTATGACGGAAAAAAAGATATATCGTTAAAAAAAAGAAGCATGTGGAAAACAAGTATCTCTTAATACAATTACAGAAGAACATATAACAATTGTTAAAGAGCCTGACGCGACATTTCTCGGATACGTAACTCCAGCAGCGGGAACAGGGGTAGAGACTCAGAAGGCCATTGTAAGCTTTTTGAATTCAGAAGGTTATTCCTTAAATTACTTAGTGTCAATCAATTGTGATGGAGCCGCTGTAAATACAGGCTACAAAACTGGAGTAAACGCTTGTATGGAAAGATACTTGCAACGACCATTACAGTGGAATGTTTGCTTGTTTCATTTTAATGAGTTACCACTCAAAAAATTGATGACCCATTTAATTGGAAAGCAAACTGGTCCTGGAATTTGGCCTAAACGATGGTTGACAACAGCAAGTAGATTACTTCGACTTTATGTATCAAAAAGTCAGCCTTCAGATACTTTGCGAAATTTAGTGACATTTGTAGTTAAAGTTTATGCACCTTTCTGGTTTCTTGTTAAAAGCCAACCAAAGTCTATTCATGGAAGCAGCCATATCTTTAAGTACGTACTTTGGATACGAGAATTGCCATTACATATTCAAGAAATAATTCGACCGACAATTGAACACAATAGTTACTATTTACACCCTGAAAATATACTGCTAGAAATGATAACAGACCCTGATCCAACAGTTCGATTCCAGGGTTATGAAATGATAAGAGCTGCTCGAGAAGACCCACCCGCTAAGATTAGAGAATTTCACGTTCTAAAAAATCAAATAAATTTTGATTGCAAAACCAATTCTGAAATTGTAAAGTGGGACAATCTTCAAATAACTGAGCCACCATGTCTTCATTTCTACACTGATAACGAATTGGTGCATTATCAAAATTCATCTCATGAAATAATTGAAATACCAGGTAAATGTGTACACACATCTAAAAATGCCTTTATAATCACATAATTAATTTTTTTTAGAATTTCCTTGTCACTCTCAAAATACTGAACGTTTTGTACGGGTTGTTAGTGAATCCGCTAATAAGGTTGTAGAAGAAAGGCGCATGGGTTTTATATTTGCTAAATTAAGAAGTCGCGAACAGTATAGCAACCTAAATTCACGTAAAAATTTGTCTTAATAAATATGTATTTAAATGTATTTTTTCTATCGTGTCCCAAAAATTATGTGAACTGCATCACTTTTTGTCAAAAGTGTTGCCATATTTCAAAACACGTTAAGTATTTCTTTTAACTCCTGTAACTTCTTTGTTTATGAATAAAAATAAATAGCTTCAATACAGAAGTTGTATCAAAATAACACAGCTTCTTTTTAGTTCAAAAATATTTAGCGTTTTGGGAGGGTATAAACAGAGCTTTTAAATGACATGACTAGAATTTGCGTGGTATAAAAAAACTATTAAGGACACAAATGTAGCCCTTACAGAGCCATGAACACCGATATACAAAATGTTATGATCGGACTAAAAATGGCGACACAGTGAACAAAAAACTAAAATATTTTTGGAATTGTTTTTACATTATCTTTAATCCTAGGGAACCACTCTAGTGTACACCACCACTAAACCAGTCACTATAAAAAAAAAAATATATGAAGGTACATTATTTTTTGCTGGGCAATCGATTGAGACTATTTATTTTAAAATCGGAGAGGGGTCGTCCAAAAGGTGATCGCTTTCATATGGAATTGCTCAATAACGCTTTACAACTTTTTAAGTTTGAATAGAAACGAAAAAAACTAATGATGCAGTTTGAATAACACATTAATTCTAATTAATATGAATAAACTATTTTTAAATTTATTCTTACCGTTCCTGAGTTATACCCGTTTTTATCTTTATACCCAGTATATGTTATTATAAGCTGTTTGCCAGTTCACCAATCTTACCCAATCAACAAAAAAAAAACTTTTCTTTTGCTCTGTGAAAAATCATTATTTGAGGTTCTTGCGATGTAGTTCTATACCTTGCAAAAAATTCTGGTAATCAGTTTCAGAAGTTGTGACATTTATATAAGTATTACCCAAAGCCACACCTCGTTCTGCCACATCATTTACCACTTGTAATTGTTGAACTTTTTTTTTTTATTCTTGAAATGACTTGTTGGCTTTCCAATTCTCTGGATCTGTTTTTAAAAAATCGATTGAAATATTGCAAGCTTCAAAAAAAGTTAAACTGGGTTTTGAAATGAATTGTTGAATTTCTTTATTTCTAAAGCTTTCTTCTGTTAAAGTTACATTTACTATTTCATAATCGCTGCATGGAGTATCTGCAAGTTTTTTTTTTGTCATACGTGTCGATACGTTCATCAATTCGAAGTTAAGTACCACTGATGACCTAGAAAAGTTTTAAGCGAGGCTTTTGCAACTGCTTTATTAATAATTTTATAACTATCCAATTCCTTTAATAGGCTCAGATCATTGAGAGGATCGTATCGAGGGCACTGGCAGAGGTACCAATATTTGATATATATTCTTAAAATAAATGAACTAAATTCAAGCAAGGCATCAACTGTTGATTTGTCTTTAAAAGATTGCAACTGGTTTCGAAAAATGCATATTTTCAAAGAATAGATAATTTTCATCATCCAGCGAGCCCAATTGATAGCTCCAGGAGCACACATAAAATATAAAGTGAAAATGACAGCGTGAAACGATTTAGATCAATAAATGTCAGAAGTTAATAACAGTTAAAACCTAACTATAAAAATTTATGGAAATATACAATAATTATAACGAAAAAAGTAACACCATTTTTAAGGTACAAACTATAAAAATAGTGTAACTCGGAAACTGTAGGACAAAATTCCATTTTTGTTTTTCTTAATTGTTAAGAACTTATCGGTATTCAAAATCGCGTCACGAGTTTTAATACCTTTCATATAAATTTGAAAAGTAATAAACCATTTTTTACAGAATTTGTTAAAAAATTACAAAAATAGTAAATATGTGGAATCTTAATGCACAAAAATATTGCCGGAACTTAAAGTTTTTGCATATGGATATAAAGTTTGGGAAATTTTCTTTAGAAATATTCGGTCAAAAAATTAAATGAACGTGGTTATTGACAAAGTTATGAGTCAAGTTTGAAAAAGGCCGAAAACACCGATTTTTAACAAAGACTTGATTTGCGCGACCTCTAAACCTCTTCCTAAAAATCTAAAAAAAATTCAAAAATACTGGACCCTATTAGCTTCCAAACTATGCTTGAGCCTCTGACAAAAAAAAATTTTTGGGACACCCTAATGTACAGTAGAATTTTTTTGAACTTTTACGCCCAAATGAGATAGGAAAAAAAATTAATTTGAAAATGACATTCAAATCAAGAATTTAAAACAACGTTCAGTTGTATAATGAAGGGTGCGTTCGTAAATGCATCACTGCGCTGCATCAGTGATTTCAAATGGTAATATATTTATCAGTGAAGTAAATGTGGACCAAAAAATTGTTAAATACTTCACAAAATTAATAGTCGCACAATAAAAAAAATTAAAATTATTCTTTTATCGCCATTAAAAAAAGTTTGCTTTTCTGATGCAGCGCAGTGATGCATTTACGAACGCACCCGAAGCTTTAAACTTTAAACAAATTTTACTCCAAGTTCAAAAAGTTCTAAATGCTTCCAAAGTGACTCTGTAAGAGTCTGAACACAATGTTTGCGGTGCGGTGCGATTTCTCGTTGCGGGAGAAAAAATTAAACACACTACAACGGAAGACGGCGACGGTAATAGTTCTTATTGTTTGCTTACTTTTTATTAATTTTTTTGTGCATACATTTTCATCAAGTTTTTTGTTTACAATAATGTTGTGAACAGCGCCAATCATTCAAAAACTATGGCAACATCAGAAAGAGAATGAGTATCACAAATTGAGAGAGAAAGAAAGTCCGCAATGAAAATAAAATAGATTTTAATTTTAAGTCGTTCCGCACTGCGGTTTTTTACTTTAAAATCGTATGAAAAACCGCACCGGAATAAATTATCGTTACATTGTGTTCAGACTCTTACAATTGCAACAGCCGTTGAAATATTTTGTTTTCAATATTCAATATTATATATTGATAAAACGGGATTTTGTTGCAAAGCAAATGAAAAGCGTTTTTACCTCATCTTATTATTTAGCAAATATGATGCATTCTAAATATGCATATATGCAAACTAATTAGTCAAGATAACGAAAAGATAGCAGAAGAATGGTAAAGTCAAGAGCACCCTTCATTTTTTGTACGCTGTTTGGCATTTATTAAATTAAATTAAATTAAATTAAAGATACTCAGTTCAGATTTTTTGATTTTAAAAATGGAAAAGTGCAACTTTTTTTAAACAACCAACACAAGGAAAATGATTTCCACTACAACTTTTGAACCTTTTTTTTATTTACCATTATTTTCATATTTATCATCTATTTCCATTTTTTTTTTTTTTGGAAAAGGCCTTGGACCTGCTAGTTCAGCGTCAATAAAACTTTTTTTTTATTGTCTTGGAAAAGCGTTAGCTCTTGTAAAAATTTATCAGCATTATAAATATAAGCCAACAGAGTGGCAACTGATTTAGGCCCCTATTACGGTTTACAATTCAACTCAGTTTAATTGCTTAATTTTTGTATTATGGTTTACAACTTTGCTATATTGCGGTGAACAAAAACATAACAAAAATTACAACTGATCACAACCAGTTGTCTTAATTACAACTCAACTGAGTTGAGTTGTAAACCGTAATAGAGGCCTTAAATTAACTTCTTATGTACGTGCTTGTGCTACTATTTATTTTTTATTCTTTATATAGGATTTTAACTTAAATTTTTGCCTTTTCAAAATCAAATTCAGGTTTTAAAAAAACAAATTCAGAATTTTCGAAATCAAATTAAGTATTTTATAAATCATATTCAACATTTTTCAAATCAAATTTGCCACTTTAATATCATTAATCAAATTCATTTTAAAAAGCCTGATTTCAATTTTTAAAATGTCAAATTTCATTCTAAAAAAGTTAAATTTGTTTTTAAACAACCTGAATTTGTTTTGGAAATGGCCGAATTCGAAGTTAAACATCTGTATGCAGCATACTATTTAGTTTAAATTAATAAATAGAGAAAAGCCAACTAACGTTAAGTGAACAAACTCACAAATGGGCATAAACATACATTGTATGAATTTTATTATGAGTTTCTTCTATTTTTCCGTAAATCTTTGTTTAAATGAATATAAAGAAAAAGGCCGCTTGGGTTTTTTTTAACAAAATACCAATTAAAAACCGGGTGGGTTTTTCTGGGTTACTCAGTAGGCAGCCAACCCTGCTAGATATAGTGTCAGCATTACTACGAAAGTCGTTGTCGTGGTCGAAGTCGCTTGTAATTTTCGATTTGTTCTTTTAAATGCAAATAATTTTAATTGGTTGAATATTTTGATTTCAAAGAAGCCTTTCTTAGTTTTTTTAGGGCATATTTTTAATAATATTTGGGCATATTTTCAAGTTTTTACTGCATTTTTGTGCAAATTTTGAAGTTTTTATTGCTTATTAAGAGCATGTTTCCAGTTTCCCTAGTAATAAACTTTTATTTTCGTTATACAAATAACAAGACTTTAAATTTATCGCATGTATTTCAGTGTCAAAGCACAGGGTCGTTAGTAGACACACGGTTAAAATCGCATATGATGTCTATGGTATAGAAATTCGATCAAAAGAAAACGAATAATGATATAAGTAATCAAATTATCTTAATTTACTAAAAAAAAAGTGTATAAACACATAGTCCAACTAGATAAAATTTTACATATCAACAGCAGTTACATAGTTGGGGGAGCAATTGCTACTTATTGAGTGTCTGGTGTTAATGCTATTATTTTAACCACAGTTATAGGAAAATTTTAATTCATAATGCAACATAATAACAAGATCGTTTTATTTTTGTCTTGCTTCATGCTTCATAGTTAATAAGGTGACTTTTGCCATTTATTATTGCTTTTTTACATTATGAAAACATGTACAAACGTTGCTATACGTACAGTAAAATAAGGAAGAAGAACTTAAACAAAAGGGGGGTTTTATTAGAAAACGTATTCAAAATTTATATTGGTTATAATGTATTTCTTAGCATAAAAAATTATAAAATATTTAGATTAGTTTTTATGCTAATTCAAATATTAACATGTGAAGCAAAATTCAAACCAAAACTGAGAAAAGCTTCAATATATAGAACACTATGCACAAATGAAAGCTATCAAGATATGAGGCAATAAATTCTTACTGTTATAAACATAATATTAGAGGATGCAAATAATGCAATATATAATTTTTTCCTGTAAATATATACATACATCCATACTTACATCTATAAATTATTTTTTAAAAACATATACTTGTAACTATAAATGAAATCAAAGTCTTAAATGCCTGTATACAAATTATTTTTTTTTATATGAATGAAAACAACAATCAAGTATGTTAAGCTATAATTATTTCTATTAAACATGCAATGAGTTAAGCAAAGAAAATTGTTTTATATCAATTTTTTTAATATTAATTAAAAATAGTAGTATCATGTAAAAGATGAGCCTTGCATTAACAGACAAATTTATTAGACAGTTTTCAAATTAGAATTTATTTTAACTATAAGGTTTGGAAAACTTATAAGTAGGGATGAGATTTTCATGCACTACCCAGCAAAAACTTTACTTACAATCCTACTTTTAATGACTTCAAGAATTCAATACTTTGTAGCTTTATTCGCCACTTTTTGGATTATTAGTTATATATTAAATAATAACTTTATTATTATATCTTAAATATACAGAAAAATTTAAATTTTCATTATGACAATAAAAATGTCATTATAGTCAAAAAACATAGTTTTTTAATACAAAAACTACACTGCCCAGGTAGACTAGCTGGTAGCGAGCTAGTCTATCAGCACCGAGGTTGCGCGATCGAATCCCGCCAGAGACAGAAAAAAAAATAAAATTAAATTAAAAAAAATAAAAAAAAATAATTTAAAAAAAAAATTAAAAAAAAAAAAAATTTTTACTTTATTGACTTTGTGTAACTATATATTTTTATAAAAATTTTAAGTATAAAAAAAAACATTATTTTTTAGATTATAATAGGCTAAATTATAAAGGATTACTTTTGGGACATCTCGAACAAAAATAAGTACTTTTTCTAGTAGAAAAGTAAGTAGTCGGCTCGTCAAATTCTCATTATTTTTCTGCTTATTTTTTAAGCAAAGTTTTTGCTGGGCAATAAATCAATATCACCGAATTGGCTTCTAATTTCTTCTGGAACTTGGTGTAGCCCATGTGCCAATTCTGTCTAAATTTTAAAAATCTTTTTCTAAAAAAAATTAATTTATTGATCTTAAAATTTTTTTTTTGGAAGACATTTTTTGCGTATTTGGAAATTTTTTGTAGAAATTTATTTTATAATATGAAATTTTAAAAAATATATCACTCAAAAATGTTAAAAAATGCAAAAATATGCATTTAAAACCAAAATATGCAAAAAAAGGCATTTTCACAAAAATATGCAAAAACAAATCGATGCCATTTTAACGCAAATTTAATGATTCGGAAAGATAATTGGTCGACATCGATCTTAGACTATCGACCAAAAACATGCATTTGCATGTAAATCGCATACCTACTAATAAGCATGCACTCAGTTTTATAATTATAAGGCGAAAAATATTTGGGCTAAAAAAGTGTACATCGGTAGAACAGAGTCTATTTGTCTGTGTGATTTCCCTCCAACAATTGATAAAAATGAAAATGTTTCTTTGATGATTCATCTTCGCAAGTAACATCTTTTACTATATCTGGTCCGATTATAAACATAAATGAGCTGTTTGAACTTTAAAGTAAATTCAGTTAATGGTAGGAAATAAACGGTACCACCTGAGATTGGTTAATAGTTTTTAAAATTGTCTCTGCTGCTAACATCAGATTGTATTCATTTCCGCTGAGGTTAATTTGTATTAGCTTTTCAGCCGACGCAGTACTTTGTTCCATATATAAAAATAAGGTGAAACAATGTTGTTTCAAAGAACCTTTTTTTATGTTAATGCGTTTCGCCGCTGCTAGAGTTCGCTAAACTTGTCCTAACTTTTAATAAAATTTTACAAGAAAAATTAAACTTACAGTCAATCCCTCGATGTCACACGTTAACGTGTGTTTTAAATTTAATTTTCTATGCGAACGTTAACGTGTGACATCATGGGATTGGCTGTTAATTCATGTTCTAGGACAAAAATTATTAAAAAATTTTTTTAAGAAGTAGTACCACAATTTTTAAGTTAGTTTGTATTTGGTAAAAAAGCCATTCTTCTTTGATCTGAGCCCATACTTTATTTAAAGTACATACATATGAAGTAGTAATGCTCTGGATGAATCTTAAAAAAGTGTTGTCGTAACCAAAAAAAAAACTAAAAAAAATTTTTGATGGAAAAATAAAAAAACTGGGTGAATACTTTTTCAATTTTCTCTGCCGTTTAATAAACCAAGTGTCCAGTGATGTTAACTTTTATTTTTTCATTACCGTACGGCCCTCTAAAAATTACCGTTTTTGACAAGAAATTACCTTACGCAAAGACTTTTAATCAAAGCATCAATGTGCTGTTTCCAACTGACAGGCGATTGATTGTGTAGTAAAATTTTATTTTAGATGTGTTTTAAGAAAAATCTGAATGGAAATTTATGTCTTTAAATACATTTTTAACCAAATCATTGCATTTTTTTTGAATAACGTAGTAAAATAATTTTTAACAAGTAAGAAAGTATAGTCGGTCAAGCCCGACCATATGATACCCTACACCACAGTATTTAAAAACACATCATGCTTATGTGTCCATGTAAATATGGATTTATCTATGTTTATAAACTTCATGAAAATCGGCTTGAAAGTTTGTGAGAGGCAGAAATTGCCCCCTGCCTCCCCTTGTGGTCCTATTTTTTAAAAACTGTATAGCTAATGTGTCACTATAGATATGGATCTATCTATGTTTTAAATTTCATTAAAATCGGTTTGAGAGGCAGAAATTGCTCCTATCTCCCCTCGTGGTCCGATTTTTTTTTTAAATTTATACATTTTGTGTCCATATAGATATGGTTCTATCTATGTTTTAAATTTCATTAAAATCGGTTTGATAGTTTCTGAGAGGAAGAAATTTCCCCCTATCTTCCCTCGTGGTCCTACGATTCGGCACATTTTCAATAGGCTTGGTCCTTGTGCCAATAAGAACCTATAGCGTAGTGATTTTATATTTTTGTGATCTTTTTAGCAAAAGGATATTTTAAAAAACAAAAAACCCTAATAGAATTTATAAAAAGTTAAGTACATCAATTTTAACATTATATTTAGATAGATTTGGTTATTTTCAACAATTCAACATAAAAAGTGTTTAAAAAAAGGATATATGGGAGGTACATGAATCCTTTGACGGAATTTTTTCAAAATTTGAAATTTTGTTGCTTATTATCATATATACCTACTAGGGCTTCCAATCGGGAAATCCCGGGATTTTCGGGATTAGGCGAATCCCGAATCTCGGGATTTCTGATTTCTAATCCCGGGATTTTCGGGATCTCGATTTTGTTTATATTCTTTATTATTTTTACATTTTTTTTTAATAACTTGTATAAAGATACGTGTATTTGTTGACAAAAAAATTTTAAAATACATTTGAATAGATTTGAAATACATATGGACAATTTTAAATTGTATTTGAAAATTTTTAATAGGTAAATTCGGATAATTTAAAAATATATTTGACCACGAAAGTGGACAAAAAAAAACATAATAAACTAAATGTATTCAGGTTTTCAAGACAAAGTCTTGACAGAAAGAATACGAAAAAACAGAGGAAAAAGGAGGCAACATGTAATTTGAAATTGAAGTAATAATAACAACAAATTTCGAACCACCAGTACTACTGGTTAAAGATTGATGTTTGACTGTTGGCTAACGGGCACCGCAGTTGTGCAGTGGGTAGAACACAAAGATCTTCTGACGATAGAAAGTGATGTTTCTTGAAACATGTAAAGATCAACCCGGGTTCAAATCCCAGCTCAGCGAAGAAAAATTATCAATAAATTTTAATAAAAATTCCAAGTTGTAAAATTCCTTCCCTCAGTGAAAATAATTTAATGAAAATTAAATTTGATGAACTCAAGCCTTATTAAAGAATATCAAAAAATTAGTATTGTGGTTATTTTGTTGAACTATTTATGGTTTTTAATCCAAATTTTTAATATTTTTAATTAGGCTTAAGTTCATGAAATTTAATTTTTATTAAATTATTTTTATGAAGAAAGGAATTTTTACAACATGAAAATCAATTAAAATTGTTATTGATAATCTTTCATTCTTGACGTGGCTCGGGCTCGAACCCTGGCCGGCAGGTTACCATGACATGTTTCGATCGCAACCACTCGATCTCCTCAGATGGATTTGCCGTCTTACACTCGCAGCCATCGACGACTGCTGACGTCACTAGTCAAACATCAATCCTTAAACCAAATTGTATTTTAACATTTGGTAGATCGAAATTTGCTTTCCTGAATGATTATCCATTTTAATTGATTTTACATGTTTTTTCCTTTACTTCTGTTTTTTCGTACTTTCGTCAAGAATTTTTCTTGAAGTCCAAGTACATTTTTTTGGTTTTTCACTTTGTCTTTCTCTTTTCTGTTGACCTTTTTCAGCACAACTTGAAGGACAAATGTACACATAGAGCTCGTGCCTTAGCTTTAACAATAATTAGTATTGTGGTTATTTTGTTGAACTATTTATGGTTTTTAATCCAAATTTTTAATATTTTTAATTAGGCTTAAGTTCATGAAATTTAATTTTTATTAAATTATTTTTATGAAGAAAGGAATTTTTACAACATGAAAATCAATTAAAATTGTTATTGATAATCTTTCATTCTTGACGTGGCTCGGGCTCGAACCCTGGCCGGCAGGTTACCATGACATGTTTCGATCGCAACCACTCGATCTCCTCAGATGGATTTGCCGTCTTACACTCGCAGCCATCGACGACTGCTGACGTCACTAGTCAAACATCAATCCTTAAACCAAATTGTATTTAAACATTTGGTAGATCGAAATTTGCTTTCCTGAATGATTATCCATTTTAATTGATTTTACATGTTTTTTCCTTTACTTCTGTTTTTTCGTACTTTCGTCAAGAATTTTTCTTGAAGTCCAAGTACATTTTTTTGGTTTTTCACTTTGTCTTTCTCTTTTCTGTTGACCTTTTTCAGCACAACTTGAAGGACAAATGTACACATAGAGCTCGTGCCTTAGCTTTAACAATAATTAGTATTGTGGTTATTTTGTTGAACTATTTATGGTTTTTAATCCAAATTTTTAATATTTTTAATTAGGCTTAAGTTCATGAAATTTAATTTTTATTAAATTATTTTTATGAAGAAAGGAATTTTTACAACATGAAAATCAATTAAAATTGTTATTGATAATCTTTCATTCTTGACGTGGCTCGGGCTCGAACCCTGGCCCTTCATAAAAATAATTTAATAAAAATTAAATTTCATGAACTTAAGCCTAATTAAAAATATTAAAAATTTGGATTAAAAACCATAAATAGTTCAACAAAATAACCACAATACTAATTATTGTTAAAGCTAAGGCACGAGCTCTATGTGTACATTTGTCCTTCAAGTTGTGCTGAAAAAGGTCAACAGAAAAGAGAAAGACAAAGTGAAAAACCAAAAAAATATACTTGGACTTCAAGAAAAATTCTTGACGAAAGTACGAAAAAACAGAAGTAAAGGAAAAAAAACATGTAAAATCAATTAAAATGGATAATCATTCAGGAAAGCAAATTTCGATCTACCAAATGTTAAAATACAATTTGGTTTAAGGATTGATGTTTGACTAGTGACGTCAGCAGTCGTCGATGGCTGCGAGTGTAAGACGGCAAATCCATCTGAGGAGAATGAGTGGTTGCGATCGAAACATGTCATGGTAACCTGCCGGCCAGGGTTCGAGCCCGAGCCACGTCAAGAATGAAAGATTATCAATAACAATTTTAATTGATTTTCATGTTGTAAAAATTCCTTTCTTCATAAAAATAATTTAATAAAAATTAAATTTCATGAACTTAAGCCTAATTAAAAATATTGAATATCAAAAAATATATTTGACAAATTTAAAATATTTGGATAATTTCCAAATACATTTAGGTTTTTGAGATGTCAGTTAAACTAGGTTTAGTTAATCTGAAAACATATTTGTTCCGCCATAACAAAGTTTGTATACATAATTTTGACGGAACAGCTTAGTTTTGCTTAAAATGTTGGTCTTTAATACAACTCAACTCTAGTTCAGTTGAAATTTTCCAGTTTTTGTAATATGATTTACAACTCTGCGTTAGTGCGGTTAACAAGAACATTATTTCATAGATATTCCGCGCAAGTTTTTTTTACATGCGTTTTGACAGCATTTCACGTGAAATGTTGAACAGAGTACCAGGCTTTATGCAATGAGTCGCACAATGGTTTCACTCATTCAATAAAAAGGTGAACTAACCTCTAGGAATAACATAAACAGCATTTTACAATGTTGCCAACACATTTCACTTTTATTGTTGTGCAATAAAAATCAAGAGTCTTTTGATTGTTTCCAATATATTGTGCCACCTTTGAATAGCACATACACATTGGCGATATACAATACGTAAAATTGAACAATTTTATTGCAAGTGTATGAGCCGCTTTACATTGTCTTTATGAATTTTGATCAATTAATAATTCAATTTTTTTTTTTTATTATATTTTTACAAATAAAAAATATACGTTCATGAAATGTGTATTTTAACTCGAAAATTAATACAGTTTAAATTTTAATACAGTTTAAAATTTTTTTTTATATTGGGTATAAAAAAAATTTTTAAAACCCGAAATATCCCGAAATTTTTTTTAAAATCCCGTGAATCCCGGGATTCAAAATATCCCGAAAATCCCGGGATCCCGAAATCAAAATCCCGAAATATTTTCTTCAATCCCGAATCCCGGGATTTAGAAAAACCAATCCCGATTGGAAGCCCTAATACCTACATGCAAAATATTATTAGTCTGGGTCAACTCCTTCTATTTTTGCACAATTTTGTTCTATATCAAAGTTTTGTGCGACGGTCCTAAAATTTCCTCCTGAACATTAATTATAACTCCTTCCATGTCTTGCACACTGCTCCTTTTATCGTTTAATATGTGCTAAGCTTTGCATATGGGAATTTCCCCAGAATGGTCTACTTATTCTTATTTTACATGCAAGAAATATGTTATGTTTACACTCTTTCTTCCACCACCTGGTTTATCAAGTTTTCATTCGATACGTCAGTGTCTGTCGTATGCAAAAACATTCGATAGTATATTCGATACGATAGCATCAAATGCGGTGATTAGACCCCAGGTTATGGGCCAAGCACGTTTCCACCACGCAAGAATTTATTGAAGAAAATTTAAAAGAATAAAGTGCACGAATTTAAAAAAAAGGACTTGTGAATAAGAAAAAATATTCTTAAGGAAATACAAAAAAAAAACCCTTTCCCAGAAGCGCGTGTTACTGGAAAGTTCTACAGCATCTTTTCTTGTAGTAATTGAAATTCGAAATGAGTTATGCCGCAGTGAAAATAGATCCTTTAAACAAGGAAAACTTTGACACTTGAAAAATCCAAGTAAGGGCACTTTTGGTAAAAAACGAAACATGGAAATATATGAGTGGAAGTTCTGTCAAGCCAGAAGACTCGGCGCAGGCGAATGTGTGGTTAGAAAATGACGAGAAGGCAAAATCAGATCTTATTCTATCAATCAGTCCATCTGAACTACAACAAATTAAAAATTGTGTCACATCGAAAGATGTGTGGGACAAATTGCATTCAGTTTATCAGTCACGGGGTCCCGCCCGTCAGGCAATGCTGCTTAAGTCCCTCATATTGACAAAAATGCAAAGTGGTGATGACATGCGTGATCATGTACTGCCATTTTTTGAAGTTGTCGACAAACTGAATGAAATGCAGTTGATAATAATAGATGAATTATTAGCCATACTCTTGTTATATAGCACACCAAATGAGTACGAAACTTTTCGAATTGCCATCGAGTCACAGGAGAAATTGCCAAAATCAGAAATTTTGAAGGTTAAGTTACTTGAGGAATTTGAGGCACGCAAAAGCAACACAAACGATCGTATTGAAGGGGCAATGTATTCCAAAGGAAAATCGAACCCTAATAACCACACCGATCGAAACAATAATAAAAATAACGTTGAGAAAAATAGATTTAAATATGCTTGCCACACGTGCGGTAAAGTTGGCCACATGGCCATTGGTCAAAGACTGCAAATCGAAAAATTTTAACAAGACGAAGCACGACAACAACACTGAGGTTTCATGCAACATAAACAAAGTGGCAAACAACATACAAGATAGCTATGGTAAGTGGTGTTTGGATTTCGGTACATCCTCGCATATGTGTTCCAAAGAGGAAAAATTTGTAAAAAAAATTGAAAACACAGAAAACGGACAGTTAGCGATGGCTAACAACAATACAACCAAAATATGTAGGTTGGGAAACGTACAATTTGACAGCTCAAACAAAAGAATAAATTTAAACAAAACATTGTTTGTACCCGATTTGAGAACAAATCTCATGTCTGTATCTAAAATCACACAAAGTGGTTTAGAAGTAGTTTTCAAACGAAACGAGGCCATAGTGCGAAACCCGGACAACAATGAAATATCATTTGTGGCAAAACGTGAGAAAAATTTGTATTACGTAAACGAAAATTTGGAAGTCGCTTCAATATCGCAATCAAGGGAAAAATCTCTCCAGGATTGGCACGAAATATTCGGCCTAATAAACGAAAAAGACTTGAAGGAAATGATAAAGAAAGATAAAATTATTGGCATACGTACGAATATTGAAACAAAGTTACCACATTGCGAAATTTGCATTCAGGGGAAGCAATCCCAAACTCCGTTTAAGCCATGTCATACCAAGGGTGCGGAGCTGCTAGCGTTGATTCACAGCAACGTGTGTGGTCCAATGCGGGTGCGTTCACTTGCTGGTGGCCGTTATTTCGTAACGTTCATAGATGACAAGAGCCGGTGGTGCGAAATTTATTTTTTAGAGAACAAAAGTGAAGTTGCCGATAAATTTATTGAATTAAAAAATATGGTAGAAAGAAAAACCGGATTAAAAATAAAATGTCTACGCAGCGACAATGGAACCGAATACGTTAATAATCACATGAAAAGTATAATGAAACACCATGGTATTCGCCACGAGCTGACTGTCGAATACACCCCACATCAAAATGGAGTGTCGGAAAGGAAAAATAGAACACTACTTGACATGGCAAGATGTATGCTCATTCAATCCGGCCTACCGCCCACATTTTGGGCAGAAGCAGTGAATACTGCAAATTATGTAAGAAATCGTTGTCCTTCTCAGAGATTAAAGAAATTCCTTATAATTTATGGATGAATAAAATTCCGAACGTAAACTTTTTTCAAAAATTTGGCTCTTCAGCATTCATGCTCGACAAGACACCAGGTAAAGGAAAATTTTAATCGAAATCTATTAAATGTATATTTGTAGGATACTCTGAGACATCAAAAGCCTACCTATTATGGGATCCTCAAGCCCGTGAAATGCGTCGAAGCCGTGATGTAGCGTTTACACAATTAACTAACATGAACAAATTTGAGGACTTCATATCAAACGACATTGAGTAACACTTAAATGAAAATACGGAGAATAATGCAATACCACAAAACGTATCGAATCGACAGCAAGCCCATGATGATGTATCTGTTAATGAAAACGAAAAAGTCGAAATTAAGAGTGAACCTGCTGTGCAACGCGGCCGTGGTCGTCCTAAGAGGGTGTTGACTGGAAAGAGAGGCAGACCCAGGAAGACGCAAAACATTGTAGCCGGAGAAGAAGATAGTAAGGAAGAAGCAGGTGATGTTCTAGGTTTTGATAGTTCAAACGACGAAAAATACCAATCAGCAAATTTGATTCAGCCTGCTGATCCAAAAACCAGTACCGAAGCTCTCACTAGTCCCGAAGCCGAAGAATGGCGTGATGCAATGCTGAAAGAATATAAAACTTTATTGAAAAATCAGACTTGGAAAATAGTCGATACACCAGTTGGCAGAAAAATAGTAGAACCAAAGTGGGCATTACGTACCAAATACAAAATGGACGGTTCGGTAGAATGCAGAAAGGCCAGACTTGCCGCGAAGGGGTTCACCCAGTACCCTGGTATTGACTACAACGAAACCTATGCACCAGTAGCTAGAATGAGTTCAATTCGTTTCTTGATAGCAATTTCAGCTAAATTTGGCTTGGACGTACATCAACTTGATTTTGTTGGAGCCTATTTGAACGGTGGTATAAAAAAGGAAATTTATATGGAAATGCCTGGCGATTTAAATAAAATCCTATATAACAGCGAAGCATCGAAATACAACAACAAAGTTTGTCTTCTCCAAAAGGCAATCTATGGACTTAAACAGACTGGTACGAGAAATTAGATCAGAAATTAAAACAAATGAAACTGACACCATCGAAGTGTGACCCGTGTGTGTATATGAACAAAGGTAACAACAGCATCACGCTCATAGCTATTTACGTCGATGTTCTTTTGGTAGCATCAAGCGATCAGAATATATTAAATAATGTAAAGGGCCAATTGGCCAACGTTTTTGAAATGAAGGACTTAGGACCCATACGATTTTGCCTCGGAATCGAATTTAGTCGAGATCCAGAATTGCGAGCAATTCGCATGTCTCAATCAAAATATATTCAGCACCTACTTGAAAGATTTGGCATGAAAGATTGCAAGCCCGTCAGTACCCCGATTAACGTCAGTGAGAAGCTTTGCAAAGAAATGAGCCCGAAGTATGAGAATGAAAAGCGGGAAGCAGAAAAATGGCCATATCAGGGTTTGATCGGTTCTTTAATGTACCTCGCTGTGTCCACCAGACCCGATATCGCACATGCCGTAAGCGTTTTAAGCCAATTTAACGTAGATTACGGAACAGCACATTGGACAGCGGCAAAAAGGGTACTACGTTATTTAAAGTATACCCAAAACGTCGGACTCGAATACTCTTGCGGCAACAGGCCAGTGGAAGGATATGCTGATGCGGACTGGGGTTCGAACGTAGACGATAGGAAATCATATACAGGATATGCTTTTACCTATGCGAATGCTGCCATCAGCTTGGAGTCTCGAAAAAAGAAGACCGTGGCCGTATCTAGCACTGAGGCCGAGTACAAGGCTCTTTCAGACTCCACAAAAGAGGCCATATACTTTAAACGTTTTTCAAACGAAATACTGGACAACGACAATCCAATTTGTATCTACAACGACAATCGGAGTGCCGAGAAATTATGTCGAAATCCAGTTTTTCACAACAGAACCAAGCAAGCCATCACTTCATACATGATTCGATAGAAAGAGGAGAAGTCGACGTCAAGTATTTGAGGACAGATGACATGCCCGCCGATGTGTTAACCAAGGCGTTAGTGGCTCCAAAGCACATCAAATGTATCAATTCTCTGGGATTAAAATGATTTATTTTTATGACTATTTGACCATGAAGTCAGATTTGAGGGGAAGTGTTGGGAATATAACTAGTAGCACAAATCTGGCATCATATTATTATTTACGCCTTATGGCAACCCTTTTACTTTTTCCTTTCTCTAGTATTCGTATTCTAACGTTTTCTAAGTATAATAAGTTTTATTGAACGGTAACATTGTAAAACCTTGCTCTGCTTTTAACCAGTGTTCAAAAAACTACATTACCTAAACATTTTTTTACTATTACTTAAACTAGTACTCTAAACAATTATAAGAAGCGACAAAAGAGCAGTTGTCTTGTTTTGTAGCATTACCTTTTTTAAAATTACTGCTACGTGCAAAATATAAAACCAGAAAATAGAGTAGCAGCAATAAAAACAAAAATGAAGTAGCAGTTAAAATAACTAAATAATTTTCTATTGGTTTGAATGAGGTTTTCGATTTATAACTACTACTTACAACATTGGGAGTTTTTCTTTACTAGAAAATTTTTAGGCAGTAGTTTATTAACATTGAGGTAGTAATAAAATAACATTGAAGTAGTATGTAAATAACATTGAGGTAGTCAAAAACTAAAATAATAACAAAACAATAAACCAACAATGAGTTCGTATGTGATGTTGTTGTTTGAATGATTCTAAACAGAGTTGCAACTCGACGCTTTTTAAAAATTTCTATGCGAAAAATTTGCGACTGCTTATCTTCGCAGAAAATGTTGTGAACAAATCCAAACAATAATTTAGAAGTTATTGTACTCATATCTTACGATATTTATTTTATGAGCATTCATTCCACAATGCAGTGGAATGTTTGGAATTTTAGCTTAATATACAAATTTTGTTTTAAAATACAGTAAATTTACATATTTCCTAGGCAGTTTTAAAGTTAATTTAAGAAATAACGTCCATATTCATAAAATATAGATTTAGAAAAAGAAAATAGAGCCATAATACTAAAGACTTAGTGACTTTTTCGGATTTATTACTTTGTGAATTTAAAAGTTGATTAGGCCTATTTTTGACAAAGGAAATAGCGCTGTTTATAAACAATCGTCGCTTAAATTTCTTTCGCACATTTCTGTTTCTGCTTTCGTTATGTGATTTCGGTTTTTTTTCAGACAATGTCAGTTGCAAAGCAACATGCTTTTTTGAGTGCATTCTACAATGCAACCGTGTAGAATTTTACAGTGTTATTAGTCCTGAAATACTCCATAAAAGTTATCGATGTGCATTATAAGCTTGATGATGCATTTTTGACTTTGACTGCAAACTATTATGATATAATTAAGATAACGTAGTTATGACGATGTAACAATGTGTGTGCGATATTCCCATCAACATAAAAAACGTTCAATTTTGTTAAACAATATTAATTTTTAATTTATTCATTTGATTAGGCTTATACGCAGCTTTAAACAATATCACTTCAAAATTATTAAAATATTAATTAATATATATTTTTCTTCTCTTTGAAGAAAATTATTGCAATAACGAATCTTGATTAATAGTTGTATACCTCATTTTGCTATTAAAAAAAGAATCGATAATCTCATTAGTTTATATAAAAACATTTCAATTTCAAAAACTATAAATTGATGAGTTTAATTAAAGTTTCCAATTTTCGTTCCATGTTTGTTATAAGCTTAAAAAATTAGAGATTTATGTTTTGAAATGGTGATTTTCTGGCAACACTGCTTAAAACACACAGTTTTTATTACTTCTATTGCTACCAAAATGTTAGTTTATGACTGCTTCAATGGTATTAACATACTACTTCAATGTTATTCTAAAACTGCTTCAATGTTATTAAACAACTACTTCAATGTTATTCTTCTGGTTCATCAAATACTAGGTTGTCTTCTCTTTCTATAACTACTAAAGTAGGTAGTAGTAAAAATTTAAAAAATTAAACTACTTTAGCAGTAAAAGGTAGCGAGAGCAGTACACATTTTTTTACTATGCTGCTCCAATTATTTTTTTTTTTGTGCTACCACTACAACTACCGCTACTAAAATGGGACGGAAGCGGTAGTAATAGTAAATGAACGACGACAAGTTGTTAACATTTTTTAACTAGACTATTTTGAGTTTTTTCGTTACTACAGCTACTTGGAGTCTAGTTTTTTAAACACTGCTTTAAACAATAAATAAATGAATTAATAAAATCAACATTTTAAAGTTTGAAATTTGAAATTTAAACTAAAATTGGTTTTAAATTGATTTAAAGAAAGTCGATCGAAAAATCGATTTTGGAATCCAATAACCATTTCCTAGTGTCGATTTTAAGTTTTGAAACCTATAAGCGTAACAGGAGCAGACATAGAATAGCTCGGGTGTACTTATTTAAACACGAAGTTTAAATTAGTATTATTTAATTTTTATAAATATTTTTAACTTAAAATTCTAACTACTTTATTCGTAACTAGCTTAACCTGGCAAATTTAAGAATTTCATTAAACCGCCATATTTGTATGGTTTAAATTCTTAAATTTGTCTCCTGCAATAGGGAATGGTAAATGGATTAAAAAATCGAAGTAAATTCGATTGCAAAAAATCGATGTTTTTTTAAACAAAAAATCGATTTTCGATTAGAATCGAAATAGATTTTCCATTCCCTGCCCTGCAGCGCCTAGGATGTTCCTATACGGGTCAAATGTATGACCAACCCCACTTCATTTGTATCCCCATTATTTGTTCCTACCCGCTATCTCTATTTCTTAAAAGTTTTTAATATTTTTAATATTTTAGTAAGTTGAAAAACTTGTTTAAATTTTCGAGTTCGGCCTGTAGGCTTATTTTATCGTACTTATGTGATAGATTTCAGTTTGTAGATATTGGTGGAACTTACTCAGGCTTACTACCTCTTTCGTCTGGTGTTCCTCAGGGTTCTGTTTAGGGTCCGCTTCTTTTTATGTTATATGTAAATGATCTTCCTGATTGCATTGATACGCCCATTTGTAAATCGTTTTTATATGCAGATGATATTATGCTTTTGTTTCGGACTGGTGCAGAAAGTAGTGATATTTTACAATCTAATATTGACTATGCTCTTCGTTGTTTCCTACAATGGTCTACGGCTAATAATTTGTTAGTAAACTCTTCTAAAACTAAAGCTACGTTCACACCTATTAAATATTTGACGTCCTACACGTAACCCCTAGCTTTATTAACGAATTATTTGATTTTACTAAACGTTTGGCTTGATTAAAATACATTAAAGAGTTTCTAAATTACACTAAACAATTCTTTTTGTAAGAAAATAAAGATAAGTAGGCCAAAAGAACTTGTCAAAAATAAAGCGTAAGTTTGATCAATTTATTGGTCACTCTTTTTTTGGATTTTTTCGTCAAATATTTGTTAGGTCTAAACATACCTTAAGGTGATATTATTTGGAAATCTTAATTTACCAGAATTGACTGTTTCTATTGGTGATTCTATTATTGATTTTGTTGATAGATTGCGATGTTTAGGAGTTTATATTGATAGGCGCCTTAACTTTGAATATCATATTGATCGTGTGAGTTTTAAAGTAATTGGTATTTTACGTAGGCTTTATTCAATTGGAGTTTTTTTACCAATTCACATAAGGAACACTATTGCACATACGATTTTGATGCCTCATGTAATGTATGGGCTTGAGGTTATTTCTGGTACGGTGGCTTATTGTGTTTCTAGATTAAAACGTATTATGAACATGATAGTGCGTTATGTGTATAATGTTCGAAATAGAATGCATGTATCGGTTTATGTTCAATGCTTCTTGGGTTGTTCTTTTAGGAGTTTTATTTTATATCGTAATCTATTGAATTTCTACAAGGTTATTAGGAGTGGTTTGCCTGTGCAACTCCGTTCTGAATTTATATTTTCTCATTCTAGTAGAAACCCGCAATTAATTATTCCTAGGATTAGATACTCTGTATTTGAACGTTCATTTGTTATAAGAATTGCGCGCTCTTGGAACACCTTGCCTCTTGAACTTCGTTTGTTTTCACATACGAACAATGTTTTTCGTTTAAAACTTCTGAGACACTTGTCAGTTTTATAGACTATTTGTTTTTTTTATATACATATATATTTTATACATTTATTTACGCTTCCTTTTCTGGTTTGGTATATTAAATAAAACAATTTGATGTACTACTTCTTATTGGACTATATTTCTATATTTCCATATGATCTTTTTTTATAACTTTTTTGTTTTTTTTTTTTGGCTGGGGAGCCATTGAATGAGATTTTTTTTTTAGTTATAAGTGAAAGTATGTTTATAACTATGTAGGTATTAAAATGAAATTGTATTTTTATTCAGGAATATATCTTTGTAATATATGTTAATTGGCCTAGGAGGCTTTTATATATGTATTACTGTGAATGAAATAAATAAATAAATAAATAAATAATAGTATTGCGGAATTTTGTTTTTTTTTAGTTTTTTCAATAAACTCATTATTGTAATGATTATTTCACCATGATATTCGCCAAACCAATAATAAGCTCACGATATGTTGTGCAACCACCTACATTTTCGAAATAACAGTATATCTCGAAAACAAGAGCTAACCAAAAAAACGGTTAGCACCACTGGATTCAGCGTACCCGAATTAGGTTAAAACGTCGCTTGCCACAAAAAAAGTGTCAAATTCTAGCACAGTGTAATTAAAGTAATAACACTCACGAAGGATTCACGCCTGACACTAAAAATTAATATCTCTATTCTAATCTTAACATCCTCTGTAAAAACTTTATGCAACAATTCGAATCATTAAGCTTGAATTGTTTTAAATTATTTTTCTAAATATGGAACCTATATTGTAAAATATGATGTCTTCGTAAATGAAAACACTGCTTTACATTATTACGTTTATACGCACCACTTATTCGCAAATAAATAAATTGCAAGTAGAGAAAATTTCCGCATAAACAGTGAATTAAATTTATATTTTCAAATAGCTAACTCACGAAAAAAAATTCCTGATTATCGAAACTATTTGCAAATAAGATTTAAAGCATTGCCACACTTTTAACCGCTTTACGTTTTTATTTCGATGTGGCAAATTTATACGACAATAAAAGTAAGATTAATTAAAAATTGTGGAAATAAAGTTCACAAATTCATACAAAATTTTAATTTTTTCATTATTCATTAAAAAATTAAAAATTTATATACATACAGTGCTACATCATGCATAAATTTTCCATCCGGCATCACATAAAAATAATTCCCAATTTTTATTCTTGATAAAAACACTGAAATTTATTGTTGATGGGATAAGCTATTCCTATGCGCATTTCACTGGTTTCTTAGGCCAGATCGTCAGGAAACTTCATCCAAAGATTTTAGAAAAACTAAAGATATTGAACAAATAAAACTGTTAAGCAAATAAGAATTATAAGCAACAGTTTTACTCGTAACAATATCAAAGCTTAAACAAAAACAGCAACAATAAACAGTGTGTTTATCTCTTCTAACATTCCCAACTGCAATTGGTTGGAATTCTTCCAACATTAATTGTATTTGTAATTAGGTTAAGAAAAAACAAAATAAAAACAAAAACCAACCTGCTAATTGCTCTCGCAAAAATAAAGCATGTTGCCAGTTATTGCCTTAAATTAAAAATATTACAATAATTTTTTTTCCTTTATTTGAACTATCAGCGCAGAAGTGGTGTTACCCACAATTTAATTTGGTTACGTTTCTGGTGTATATGTTTTTTGCACTGTTTTTTACAGTGCAATAGTCGAGTAAGTGCCCATTTAGACAGGGAAACATTTTGTTTGGTAGCAAATTACGGGTGGGGAAGAGAGAATGGTTTTTGTGTTCGGCACTCGGCGTTACGCTTTGTTCTCATTTTCTTGAAATTTACCTTGAGTTTTGAGAAAAAACAACAATAGTAACAGAATGTTTCCGGCAACTTTTTCGTCTGTGTGACCGCGAATTAAAAAACAAAAGAGAATTCCAGATGTTTTCCTTCCAAATGTTCGCTCGTCTAAACTCGGACTAAGCCAACTGTTTGTATCCAAAACAGATGGCGCTAGCAACAAAGTTTTGCACGGGTTGTTACAACCAAGCAGGGTTGTCAGATGTGGCGATTTCTCGCCAAACGTGGCGATTTTCAAACTTGATTGGCGACCAGAGCTGCCGTTTTTGGTTATTTCTAACCAAAATTGGTTACATTTTTTTTCAATGTGGAGATGTGAATATTTTTTTCATTTTGGTTACTTTTTTCTAAAATAATAAAACGTACGAATATATTTTTCTTGATACAATTATTTACGAGCGCGAATAATTTGTACTGTGTACTACGATTTTTTCAATATTTGTTACCAATGAACGGAAGTTTTTTATAATTTTTCGAAAACAAAAAATCCCTTAAAAAACAGCAACCAAATAATTTTTTTAAGATTTTTGCTAAGAAAATATTGCCAGTTGTGATTTTTATACTTAAAACGCCATGTTCTAAAATCGAAAACAAATTAAGTTTTTATCAATGGCTTTTTTTGATTTCTTCATTTTAAGTGAAGTTAAGATTATCGAAAATGCAAATATCAAAGTATGTGTGTTTGGACATAACTGATCTAAATACACTTTAAGGCGGTAATACAGTTGTGTTGAAAATTATAAATGACAATTTTAAGTTACTAATATGACACAAAACTATAACTTACAACATAACTTATAACTATAACTTTAAATAATTCTTAGATAATTTAACTTTCATAACACTGCCCTCTGTTCGTCCCGAATAGGCTCAGATTCTCCTTTTCCATAAAAGGCTAGTCGTTCTAGTTGTGCCACTTTCATTTTTGATCTTGGACTCTTATATTTCTGGATTCGATACACCACGTCCTTCAATTTCTTTATTACTTTGTATGGGCCATCCCAATGAGTGTGCAGCTTTGGAGATAGTCCTTTCTTCCATTGCGGATAAAAAAGTAAAACCAACTGGCCTTCTTTGAAGCCTACCGAATTTGGCGCTCGATTGCTTCTGGCTTTCATCTGGTCATTTGGTGGATTAACCCATTAAGGCCCGAACCATGATCCCATTGAGCTATAATGATGAAACTTTTTCAATTTAATTGTTTATACCTAAATATGAAAGAAAACAAATTTTGGGCAAATCGGATACGTGGGAGCCCAGATAACTCCCGTTGCGAAAACGCCTTAAGGATATACAAATTAAGCGCATTTGTAAAAATTTTAAATCAAAATATTTTATTCACGTCTTTAGGAAAAAAATTAAAAAAGATATTCATTTACATTTTATTTCTAATTCAATTATGATATGCTCCAGGGCACTTTGGGTGCACTGCTACGTCACTTTTTTCACATTTGTAAATTGATAGGTCCATAATTTACCATAGGACCCATATAAAACCCACTCTCGAAAAACACTTTGGTACGTCTAAAACCATAAAAAATAATTCTATTGTTATAAATTTGGTTCTATCACAGTTTTAAATGACTAGAAATCACACTGTCAACTTTCGTAAAGATCGGTTCAGTACTTTCCCATGTACGGTATAGGCATCTATTTACCATTCGCAGACTATTCCACTGCGCCCAATACGCTTCCATCCGTGGACCCGACGATCTAATTTCTTCATGAGTCGGTCTTTTACCTTCATTCTTAAACTTTGCGCTAATACAGGGTCACTTTTCTGCTCCGTTGACCAGTATTTGCTGGGTGCCACATATAATAAGCGAATCTCATTGATGCGTTTCTTGTTTTCAGCCTCCATACAGTGCTTTAATGTTTACTGAGCCGTCTTGAATATGTGCTCGCTTTCCCACATTTTCCATCGTCTATTTGGGATGACAATTTTTATGATCACTAGCAGAGCTGCAGTTTTTGGTTATTTCTAACCAATATTGGTTAAATTTTTTTTCAATGTGGAGATGTGAATATTTTTTTCATTTTGGTTACTTTTTTCTAAAATAATAAAACGTACGAATATATTTTTCTTGATACAATTATTTACGAGCCCGAGTAATTTTTACTGTGTACTACGACTTTTTCATTATTTGATACCAATGAACGGAAGTTTTTTATAATTTTTCGAAAACAAAAAATTCCTTAAACAACAGCAACCAAATAGTTTTTTTAAGATTTTTGCTAAGAAAATATTGCCAGTTGTGATTTTTATATTAAAAACGCCATGTTCTAAAATCGAAAACAAATTAAGTTTTTATCAATGGATTTTTTTGATTTCTTCATTTTAAGCGAAGTAAAGATAAGTAGTACTTAAAGTAATCATTAATCATTCGGAATCGATATAATTTATTTACTGAAAAATTATACAAAAATCTTTTTAGTGTTTCTAAAAAATTTTAAAATAAGTTCAATTTTCTGAATTTAGGTTATTTTCAGAAGTGTATTTATATACATATTTGAAAATACACATAAAAATTTTAAAGTTTTTTTTAAAATTACATTGATTTTTCAACATAATTTAAAAATTTATGTAATTTTCTTTCAGAAATGGCTGTAAGTTTAAGAAATTTGAACTTGAAATTTTACTTTTTATAACTTTAATGTGTCTTAAGAAAATTATTTGATAAAAAAAAAACTTTTGACTGTCAGTCATATACTTTTTTACCATTGAATGTACGTAAGGGCTGCCAGATGTTTGAAGCTATCAATCAGGACACATGGAAAAAATGGATAAAAAATTACACCAACAGAAAAGTTTTTTTTTTTAATTCATAATGTATGTAGTATATCGCACCCTAAATACTAAAGGGTCACAACTCAAAATTTTTCAAAAATGACTTTTTTTCATAAATAAATTCTCATAAGGCATCGCAAAACTTTCTTCAAATTGGACTTTTTTAATAAGGAAACAAATTTTTTTTTTTTAATATTGTCACCATTTTTACAAAAACTGTTTTTTGGCTCTCCTGAAAATTTAAGAATTGTGAGTTGTTACAGTTTAGTATTTAGGGTGCGATATGTAAAAACCATCCAGTTTTTATTTTTAAATCCAACAATATATAGAAAAAAATTAATGTGTACTTCATGTACATAAAAACGATGAAAAATAATGAAAAGTTGAGCTTAAAATGTTCTAAACTAAAATAATTTTCAAAAGATTGCACTTTTTCTAGAACTTCATTTAGGTCTTTGATATAGTTATAAAACAGGTAGCATGTCATATTAAAATCAAACTTACATTGAATAATACTCTCCTGTGATTCAGTCTTTAACGAGTTTCTTTCTTTAGTCCATTGAGCAGACTAAGTACTCAACTTGAAAAAAATCAAACTCTTTTGATTTTTCTTCAACCAACTGGACAACTGTCAAACTAATCAATTGAAAAAGCCATATACGCTTTGATTTGGACAACGACCGACTCAGTTGACAATTTAATTGAAACGTGTATGGGCTGCCTTAGAGAAAGCCATTTGTTATCGGTTTTTGATTACTTATAAAAGTTGTTTACACGGTATAACTTTTTACAGCTACTAGTTGAAACAAAATTTGAAAGAGGATTAACTATCATCTAATATTATTGAAAGCTTTTACACCAGATAACAGTTGAATTTAATTAAAGTTCTTTATACAATTACCTTATGTTGGCAGTGTTATAACAGAAATCTTAAACTTTTTTAACAATTTAAACCAGCAAAAAACTAATTTGTTTGTCTTGAACTGTACACAAAAACCAGGACAATTTAATAGTGGACCAGGACACCAGGACAAGTAGTCTAAAACCAGGACAATCCTGGAAAACCAGGACGTATGGCAAGCCTAATGTACGTTACGAAAGGCATATTTGTTCAGTTCGGTTTGTGCTTTGTTGTGATACAGACGTGTATTTTTAGCCCCGCATACGATTTGAACTATTAATTAATCACATTTGATTTTGTAATACATACATAAATATAAGCAGCGAATGGACGCTTAAAAAAAAAAATAATATATTTTGTTATTTAAATTACTTAACATAATAGTGAACAATTTAAAACGATAAAATTGGGTTAAATAAAACAGTAAAAATATATATGTATGTACGTATGAATGTTCATACATGTGTAAACATATTCTGAACAAAACATTTAAATTCTGGTTTTTTCTTTTGTTGTTGTAAAATACAATAAATAATAAAAATATTAAAGCAAAGCAAAACGGTGAAAAACAAAAACAACTCTTTGCATGAGTACAAACAGTGAAACAACACTAAGACAAAATGAAAGAAACGTTTACGTTTTAGTTAATGCAAATGAAAATAATGCAGAAATAAATAAAACAAAACAAAACAATATAAACTACCTAACGGCTAAGCCAATTACTCGAACACGTTCCCTCTCACCCTCGGTATTTACACAAACGGTGGATAGTGACTCATTAAAAAAACTACAACAAGATTTGGTGACAAGTGTTGCCAAGCCAGCAAGTATTGCCGTGACGTCAAAAACAAATTTAGTGGGAAATGATACCATGAACTCAAATGCAATGGAAAACCCCCCTGTAAAAAGTTGTCAAAAGCCTACAGTACAAGTTGGTATGGACAGGTACATAACAGTGCTTAAACGGGGACGCAGCCCTACCTCTGCAGCAGTTGCTTCGGCCTCAAAAGTACCATCTTTTGATAAAATAAATACTCAAAATCGTTTTGCAATTCTGGAGGATGAATCCTCTGAAGCACCAAACGTCATTAAACCATCCAAGCCTCCCCCGATATATCTAAGGGAGCAAAATTCAAATGAGCTCATAAAGAGTTTGATATCGGTGATAGGTGAAAATTCGTTTTACGTAGCGGCTATAAAGCGTGGAAGTATAAACGAGACAAAAATACAAGTCAATAATGAGAATGATTTTCGCAAAATAGTAAACAACTTTGAAACGCTTAAAAAAAACTTTTATACCTACCAACTGAAAAGCAGTAAAGGTCTACAGGTAGTGATTAAGGGTATTGACTCATGTGTGGACCCAGAAGAGGTTAAAACATTCCTAGAAGAAAAAGGCTTCAAGGTAAAACATGTAGTAAATATTAAAAATAGAGAAAAAATTCCCCAACCACTTTTTCGAGTGGAGTTTGAACCCGGCGACGTAAAACTTAAAAAAAACGAAACACATCCTATTTACAATTTAAAATATATTCTCTACAGAAGAATAACTATAGAAGAGCCGCACAAAAAAAATGGACCTGTTCAGTGCTTAAACTGCCAAGAATTTGGCCATACCAAGGCATACTGCTACTTACCCCCTGTCTGCGTAGTATGTGGTGAACTACACGGTACAGTTTCTTGCGATAAGTCTAAAACCGACCCCAACGTAAAAAAATGTAGCAACTGTGGCGGTAATCACACTGCCAATTATAGAGGATGCCCAGTATATAATATTGTCAAGCAGACGGTTGGACCGAAAACAAATACCCCTCAAATGCAGGTTGCAAATCAGGTAAACACAAATGCAATTCAAGCCCCCCAGCCTAGTAATAACAGAACCTCTTACGCTAACGTCCTAAAATCAAACCATCAGCCAATGCAAGGTGCCTCGCCAAGTAATGATGAAACTCCGGTTTCTAATTTAAGTCGTTTAGAAAAAACCATGGAAACATTAGTGCAAACAGTAAATAATTTTACGAACACAATGGGTAATATGATGCAGGAAATGCTTAGAATGCAATCGATGTTATTGCAAGCTGTACTTAACAAACCATGAACTGTTTAAAAATTTGTTTTTGGAACGCAAACGGCATCCGCCAACATAAAAATGAATTAGAATACTTTCTTAAAAATAAACAAATTGATGTCATGATGATTTCTGAAACTCATTTGACCTCAAGAAATACGTTTAAAATCAATGGTTATATACTATATGATACCAAGGACCCTCGAGATAGAGCTTGTGGAGGTTCTGCCATCTTAATAAAAACTCGAGTCAAACACTACATTATGTGTGATCACCGTGAAGACTATCTGCAAGCAACGACTATTTGTGTTGAGGAGCTAAATCGAAACATAGTAATTTCTTCTTTATACTCTCCACCTAGATTTTCCATATCAGAAGGCCAATATTATAAATATTATAAATCATTAGGACCCTGTTTTCTGGCCGCTGGCGATTATAACGCTAAACATACCTTCTGGGGGTCACGACTTATAACACCAAAAGGTCGTGTTTTGTTTAACACAATCTCTAAAATGGGTTTAAATGTGGTCGCGAGCGGGCAACCAACATATTGGCCTACTGATCAGCAAAAAATTCCAGATGTTATCGACTTTGGCGTGGTTAAAAACATCCCCACAGAAACGATTCATGTTGAAGCTTCCCTAGAATTATCATCCGACCACACACCTACAATTGTTACTATATCGAACCCAAATAGAATTGTATTTCCGTCAGGTTACTTAGCGACGCCAGCCACACAAATAAATTGGTTAAAATATAAAAAATTTCTCAGTGCCCATTGCACAGAAAATATTCCGCTTAGTACACCGGAGAATGTGGATCTCTCTCTTGTTAACTTTGACAGTTATCTTAAACTAGCTGTTCAACACTCCAGCGTTACCCTCAAAAAAATTAAAAATAATAAAATATGTTCTTCAGATGTCGAGCGGCTCTTGACTGAAAAAAGGAGAGTTCGAAGAGAGTGGCAACTTTACAGATCCCCGCAACTTAAGATTTTATTAAAAGAATGCACAAAAAGGCTAAGAAAGTTGCTACAGAATCAGAAAACGGCTTCTCTAGAAAAATATCTTAAGGAACTTGATGCAACTCCACAATCTGACTACTCATTATGGCGTGCAGCTAGAAATCTAAAAAGGCCAGTTATATCTAAGCCACCATTAAGAAACTTGAATGGTAGTTGGGCAAGAAATGATAATGAAAAAGGAAACCTGTTTGTAAATCATTTGAAAAACGTATTTACACCAAATATATCTCACAATATTGCGGTCGAGTTACCACCTGTTGATGCTAGAGCAGCTATTCCCCTCAGATTTGAGATAAGAGAAATCGAAAAGGCTCTTTGTGACTTAAACACTAAGAAGGCACCTGGTATTGATAAAATCAGTAATAAAATGCTTTTGGAGCTACCTCGCATAGCAAAGAAAATTATTCTTTTTATTTTTAATGCTATTTTACGCCTTGAATACTATCCTGAAAAATGGAAGGTTTCCTTAGTTACCATGATACCAAAGCCAGGTAAAGATCATACAAAAGTTGAGTCTTATAGACCTATTAGCTTATTATCAAATATGTCAAAGCTGTTTGAGAAATTATTAGTTTCAAAATTAACACCAATTTTAAGTGAAAATAGATGTATTCCAAACCATCAGTTCGGATTTAGAAGAAAACACAGCACAATCGAGCAGACTCATCGAATAGTAAATGTCATAAGAAAAGCATTTGAAGAAAAGAAATATTGCTCAGCACTCTTCATCGATGTTTCGCAAGCTTTTGACAAAGTCTGGCATGAAGGCTTATTACACAAATTGAAGCAAAATTTACCAGCAAACACACACAAGCTGCTAGAAAGCTACTTAGTCGGTCGTCAATTTATTATTAAAGAAGGAAATTTCTTAAGTTCACCTCAGCCCATTGCCGCTGGAGTCCCACAAGGCAGCATCCTGGGCCCCCTATTATACTTAATTTATACTTCGGACATGCCAACAAGCAACTACACACAAACTTCAACATTTGCAGACGATACAGCTTTTCTAAGCGTCCACGAAAATCGTTATGAAGCATCGCGTTACTTACAGCATCATATATTTCAACTAGAAATATGGTTAAGACAATGGAGGATAATGGTCAATGAGCAAAAATGTGTACATATAACATTCACTTTGCGCCGGGAATCTTGCCCCCCTATTACAATCAATAATCAAATAATTCCTCAACATTCGCATGTTAAATATCTCGGTATACATCTGGATCGGCGATTAACGTGGAAATGCCATATAGAGGCAAAATTAACTCAAATGAAACTAAAAGCCATTCAAATTCATTGGCTTATTGGAAGAAATTCTGTCCTTAGTCTCGATTGCAAGCTTCTACTTTACAACTCTATCTTAAAGCCTATCTGGTGCTACGGTATTCAACTATGGGTCACTGCCTCGGCCTCTAATATCGACAAAATTCAAAGGCGCCAAAATAAACTTCTTCGAATAATCACAGCCGCTCCCTGGTATGTTAAAAACTCAAACATTCATAAGGATCTCAATGTGCCATTAGTGAAATCTATGATTACAAAATATGCAATAAAATATTTAAAAAGGCTTGAACAACACCCAAATCCACTAGCTCGAAATATTTTAAATCATGGCGGCCACACTCGCTTAAGAAGAAGAGACACTGCAGCACTTACCCAATTAGATGAGCGATAAACACCTATAAAAGTGAACATAACCCGTGATGAAGAAAATTTTGTCTGGCACTGGCAGGAGATAAAATGACGTATTAGGTTAAGATTTGATTAATTATTGTTAGTTCATATTTAATATATGAAGATTCAATAAAAAAATAATGACAAAAAAAAAAAAAAAATATTTGTTTATATTCGCCATAATATTTTCAATGATTCACAAAATATATCAAATAGAACAATTTTAAAACAGTTATTTAAATAAGAATTATAAATTTGAAATAAAATTTACAAACAAGAGAAAAAAGTTTTTATTATATTTAAGATACATGATGTCAATTAGAAAATATTAACATAAACTGCATTTCGCATATTGCCAATCGTTTTAAATTTCGCCAAAATAATCGCCATATCGCCAAATGTAAATTTTCATCGAAAAAAAATAAAGATTAAGAAATCGTCAAATTTGACAGTCCAGCCAATAACAGGGGGGTTATTATGTAATACGATTCGAAAGAAAAGATTTACGAATTCGTACAAATTGTATTATGTAGTACGTTTTTCGAAAGTGTATTTTCGAACGTTCGGAAATATTTTATTTTTGCGGGATTTTTTTTTACCCCTTTTCGTAAATTAAAAATTACCCTTTTACAATTGCAACTATGTAATACGAAAGCAAATGTCAGTTCATTTAAATTGTTCGTAAATTATTCGAAAGTGGCTGTGCTTGCGAAAACGATAAAAAATTTAAAAATGTAAGTAAGTAAATAAAACTTTTTACAAAAACTGTAAAATACAATTAAAAACATAATTTATCCTCTATATTTAGAATTGTGAGTGACTTGAAATCACAATTTATACCATGTGTTTGTTGTCACAACTCTTTTTGTTTTTAATTCTGAAAATTTTTATACATAGCAATTTTTTAAAATGCTTTAGGGAAAGCTCAAACAAAGCAATGTTTACAAAACCAAGACAGTATGAGGTGATGGTTGATTTTATGGTTGCACATGCAGATTTAGCAAAGGGTCACCTAAATGTTGCAAATGCTAAAAGTAAGTCGAAGGATTTGTGGCAAAGACTGTCAAAGGATTAAGATGCGGTTGGTCCACCGTATAGTGAATTGGAAAAAAGTGAGTTTTCATTTAATCGATTTTGTGTTAACTATTTTTACAAATGTATACCCATAACTGTAATTGTACTATTGTATAGAAATATAATGAATAATCTTTCTTTGAAGAATGATATAACTTAGTTTATAAACGAACGTTATACTATTTTTAAGACAAAATGTATATAATATTCCAGTAATGCGCTTTGGCCTTGAAGGATTTTTGTATTACAAGCAATAAATAAATAAAAAAAAAAATGTGCTTTGTATGGGAAGACTATAAAAACACGTTAATTTTAAATGTCTGTTTTCGGTTGAAGTATAAATGCTCATCGTTACTTGGCCTTATTACTTGAATGTGAGTGCCGTCTACTGCTCCAATTACTCCAAGTATTCCACATTAATTAAAAAAAAATATCTTTTCGCCTCCTTTTTTTCTTCAGTCATTTCAAAGATAATATGCTTCGGGCAAAAATTTGGTTTGATTATTTCGCATACCTCAGATAAGCATATGGAAATTGATGGGTGTGAAAGTCCCACAAGGCGATCTTGGCCAATCTGATGTTGGTATCCAACTAGTGCCAAACATTTTAATGTGTCAGCTAATTTTTTCAAAGGTGCAATGACTGTCGATCTTTCTTTTATTGTTGAAAGTTTAATTTTGAATGAATTATAAAAATTGAAAAAATTAATAATTCAAGTATTTCAAATATTATAAAGAGTTCTATGTTAATATAAATTAATAACAAACTTTAACTAAACTTAACAAAAATACATTAACATCAATACTTTCAGGTGGCTCTAAATCGCCTTTTATTCAATTGTAGATATACATAAAGGAATTTTTATTAAGCCGAAAGTTTTTCACGAAACTAAAAGTAGTATTTTTATGATTAAATTTCATAATTAAAAAAAAATCTTTCTTACGTACTATTAGCAAGGCTGATAATCTCGGATGTATCTCTTATTATTTTCTGTTGAACTCTTTCTGCAATTGCATCACTTTCTTTATCGCTATCTTCCAACCACAATGCAACAGAATCCATGTTATTAAACCGTTATTTTTTTATTAAAAATTATTTGTTATTTTATTTTGTTTGGAAGTTTGCTTTTATATTTACGTTTTGCGGAAAATTTAACGTTTTTTTAAACGCTTGTTTTTCAAAAAAAGTTCTGTCAATATTGACAGGTACTGTCAAATTTATTGTGTATAAATTTGGCAGCACTTTGTTTTTCCCTTTTTTTTAACAAATACAAATCTGTGGTGCTTTCGAACGGATTAGAAAATACCATTTCATTTTCGATACGGAAATTTCTTTCGAAAGTATTTTCGTTTCGAATCGAATTACATAATAACCCCCCAGCTTAAAAGCGGAAAACAATTTTCCATTCTTGTTATTTATAACTGGCATATTAAAAAATATTCAACTTATTAACTTCCAATATACTAATGTACTGAATTTTGTATGGAATGTTTACGGGTTTAACTCTTGTAAAAAAAAATTTTTTTTACGAAACAAGTCTCAAATAAATAAAAACTTTTAATTAAGTTTCTCGTTATTTTTTTAATATGTTAAATAATTACATTTCTTCAATGCAACTTGAAAAAAATTTTAAATATTTTCGCAATTAATAAAAGGCATTTCAAATTTGGTTAAGATTGTTTACATTTGGTAACTTTTTTAAACATTTTGGTTGTAAAAATTGTATTGGTTGTGGCAGCACTGTTGGCGACCTAATTTTCGATTTGGCGACATGGCGATTTTTTGGCGATATTTTAAAATAGTTGGCGATTTTGTTGGCTATTTTTGGTGAGCCATGCATTTGTTTTAAAACTCGTTAAATTCAATACGAAAAAATTATATTATTTTTATTCTAGTATTTTTATGTACGACATTTTAGGCTTTTATGGTCAGTATGTATTTGAAACTAAATTATGTTATGTTGAAATGGCTGATGAATATATGGAAAATCCAGGAGAAAATTGTTTTTCATATTTAAAAAAGAATTAATAAAGCATGAATATAGCGATTTCAAGTTTACGAACATTTCTCCATTATAAAATGTGGCAAATTATTATCACAACCAAATTCGTTGTTATTAAAGATATTAATGAATCGTAACGTACTTTTGGATGTTTATAAAACACAATGGACAAAATGACCGTTTGTAATTGGATGATACTTCATCTTATTTAAATCAGTTTTGGCCAAAATCTTATGCTATTAGGACACGTCAGGTTTGTACCATTTTAAAGAACTTGCTTTGGCTGTTCATTATATGGTGCTAAATCCAACTAGTAATGACTGTGCTAAAAATGTATTTTCAATAATGAACTTCACTAAAACCCTCCTTCTAAGTAGAATGCAGTTCTTGACGCGTTGTTACGAGTTATAAATTACAGTAGACGCTCGGTTATATGAATACCCAGTTATATGAACAGCCAGAATAGTGAACAACAAAATTTTTACACATGAGGTTCTAAAGAGTGAACACGACCTATCTCTGCTTTATGAACAACTTGCAACCGTTGATTTTTTTTAAACTATTTGTTGTAAGGGGTGTTTTTTTTTTAAGTAACACAACTTTGAGTTGGCATCACTGCTATATTTGAGCACCCATTTAACAGCTGATAGTTGCTTTTTGTTTAGTTTGCTTTGAAATTTCATTATGAATCGACTTATCGAGCAACGCGCAAATATTTGACATTTTTAATCAAATAATTCGGCGAATGGGCTGAAGTACAAATTGATATTGATTTTGAATCTCCACTCAAAATTGTATTTTCCGACTAAGCCAATATCTGGTTGAATGGGTAAGTAAATAAGCAGAACTGACGCATTTGGAGTGAGTAGAATCTACAAGCTTTTGTCGAAAGACCATTAAATCCGCAAATATTACTGTTTGGTGCGCTTTATGGGCTGGCGGAGTCATTGGCCCACATGTCTTCAAAAACGATGATGATCAAAATGGGAAAAGTTGTTGAAAATTGGCGCCTTCTACACGCCAGCCACATGACAGGAATCATATTTAAATTTCATAAAATTTTCTTTCCAATAAAGCCCGTTTAATTGATATTAAAAATATATTTCCTTTTTTTATTATGATTTAAACTTGTGTCACTCTATAAAAAACACTCTTTATTATAAATTTGTTCTTCCCCAAAAAAAGCTAGTAAATGTGTTTATACGAATGCAAAGGAAAATTTATAAGATGGTTGGCGTTTGTAAAGTTATTGCTTGGAGTGAAAATAATATATCTGATAATGATATTTGGCATTGTGAAAATGCAGGGACAAGGCATTACAGAAATCTTTTAAAGCAAAAAAAAAATATAACCGACTACTTTCATGTGCATTTATTATTAACAAACTAATATAAAATAAAAACTTAATATAGGTTATGTATATACACATATTAAAATTGATTTGAAATACTTATTTTATATTGTCTCGATTATGTGAACTTTTCCATTTAGTGAACAGGCCCGCCCTGTCTAAATTAATCATATAAGCGAGCGTCTATTGTATATGAATGTTAATACTACATGATGCACTTCTTTTGTACCTTCGTTGAAAAAATTTAATTCACTTACAATGTATTTCAAAAAAGAAGATCAAAGAGAGTTTTGGCGCTGAAGTGTAGATATATAGTAGAACTCCAACTTCATACATACATAAATCCAATATTTGTTTAAAACTAACCACAAAAATTCTTTCTTTGCTGCTTTTAGTTGACTACTATTAATTATTTAATAGTGCAATTTCCTTTTTTGTCTTCACTAATCATTTTTACTTACTTCTAAATAAAAACTAAACAGAATATATATTATGGCGACTTTTTTTAAATTTTTGGCGGATTTTAGCGACTTGGAATAATATTTATTTTATAAGATTTATAAAAAATATTTTTAATAATTTAAATTATCTATATTTTATTGTCAAAAAGGTAAAAATAAAGGCTTTGGCGATTTTGGCGATTTTTGACATTGAATTTGGCGAAAAAGGTCAAAATCGATCTGACAACCCTGCAACCAAGTACTATAGTGCAAGAGTAGTGTTAACCCTTCATTATCTCATAATAAGTAGTCTGGGGTTACACCACTTCTGCGCTGATAGCCTCATTTATGATGTGATGAAAAGCGATAAATTTCAAAACGAAGAGCATATAGACTGGAAACATATGCAAATGTAATATATCATGAGCCTTTTTCTTCTATGCATTTGAGACTTTTTTGTGTGCTTTCTGCTTTAGTAAAGTATTTTAGGACCTTTACCTTTGCAACGCAGTGATGCATTTACGAACAAGCCCATATATGTATTGCATTTTCAGCTGATTGAATACGCAACAATTCGATTTACCAAAAATTAATACTATTTACGTTTTAACATTTATAGCTTTTAACCTAAACTCAGCTTGCTGAATGTTGGTTTTTTATAAACTACTAGCGGGCCCGTTGCCTGCTTCGCACGGCAAAACAAAATAAGAAAAGAAACACACTTGTTTTTAATAAAGTTGGTTTTCCTGCGGCAAAAACACACTCACTTCACATACGCACCGCACACACATGCGTTATCGGATTTCAACTAAACTTCATATAAACCATATATGGGCCACAGCCTACGTAGTGTTGAAAAGAGTCATGGTTTCCGTTTTTGTGGCGAAATCTAGGGGTTTTTAAAAAATGGTATCGTAGTTAGCAGAAACGTCAAAAATACCACACTGTTTGCAAAACTATTAGAAAAACAGTTATCGTTGTTAGCGTATTAGTTGCAAAAACTCTCGTTACATTTTTTAATCACGGCAGCGTATAAGTACAAATTTTCGTCTAAATACGCCTAAGCCAAGTAACTATAACGGTGACTGTCTCAAATTCTTTTTATTGACTTTTATACATTTAATTCAATATAATAATAACAGCAAACGGAATAAACTTTTAATTTTTAATTAAAAAAAAAAAAAAAAAAAAAATCGCTCTAGTAAGAAAAAAAATTGTAAATGCCTGTTCAAGGCGAATTTACTCCAGGTGGCGGCGAGACTACAACAAGTCAACAACACAAAAAACATGTATTTTGTTTTTATTTTTCGGTCATGTAATATCAAAAACAAGGCGAATTAATATATATATGAATTCGCCTTGTATAGAACAGTTGCCCAAAGCAGGGCTACCAGATTTGGGGTTCCTATCTCAAATTAGATAACAAAAATTAATTTCGGGTTTAAACTGAGAATGTAAAAATAAACTACATATTTTTCTTTTTGGGAAAATTATTGATCGTTCTGTTTCTTTTACAGGCCAACATATATAAGATCTGTAAGTGTTTTGATGTACAAAACTCATATTAATACCATTTATGTATATTAAACAAATTATAGAGCAACTCCAATACCCGGCGGCTAAAAAATCGGATTTACTGCACGCTATATTAGTTTTTTATTTAAAATGTGTAGCAGCAGAATTTTTCTTATAAAAAAAAAACGTTTTCTCCTTTTGTTCAGGTTGACCTGTTAATACTCTAAGAAGTAAAAATACTTTCAAACGTATGTCCACCAATATAACGGCTAAGCCAATGGATATTTTACGCGTTAAATTGATGTGTTTGTGGGGTCGTTGTTATAACCTGAATTCTCTATATTTGAAATATCACAACTTCAAATGTTCGTAAACGATATTAAATGGTTAAAAGGGAATTTTCAGGCCGACTCCTGAAACTAAATGATAAACTTTCCCTCTTTCTTAATAACATAGATTTTTGGTCAGAATTTGAAAGATAATTACCAAATTGTAAATTGTTTCAGTGTATCTTATCTTATCTATACTTATATAAATGTAAAATACAAATTTATAAGATAAAATTAGTCCCCACTAATATGTAATTTTAAAATTAAATAATTTCTTAAAAATAATGCATTTGTGTGCTTTTTATTTTTGGGGGGGATATTATAGGAAATTTTTATTTTAAATTTGGGATTGGGAAAAAAATTATCTGGCATCTCTAGACTAAAATTAATAAAAACATTTGGGTAAAAAAATTAAAAAACAAATAAATAATTTTTAAAATTAAGAAAAAAACTGTTTTTATAACATAAACTTGTGCAATTTTTGTGATCATTAACTCCCAAATTCGGTTAAATTGAGTGTTGTATTAAAAATAATCTAAGCCGTTTCTTTTCTGTGTTCATTTTATGCATTTAAATACTAAAGCTGCACTTTATTATAAAAATACCTTTAATATATATTGGAAATGGTAAAAATTAGTTTTTGTGATATAAAAAAGATTTTCACTTAATTTTAATACATAGTTTCATTAATCATTTCTTTATTGTTTAATTTCTTCATTTATAAGTTGTAAAGCAAAATTTTAAATTAAAAACACAATTTTAAAAAGCACATATAAACAAAACTTTTGACATTTCTGGCATGACAAAAAAAAAATAACCGGCTGTCTTCAACGCCACCTGAAGTAAATTCGCCTTGTGCCTGTTCAACAATTTCGATCGTTAACGTTCGCATGAAAATATTCTATTAAAAAACTCAGTTTTGAAAATATTTTTCTTATAGAGTTCTATACTGACGTTAACGTTCGAAATTGTTGAGCAGGCAGTAGGTTAGGTTAGGAAGAAATGCTGGAGCGAAGTCAACACAACCACACCCAAAGTCCAATATGGTCCATTGTTAAACCTTAATGACAGAGTACTAATAAGCAAAAAGTGACGAAAATAAACAATGAAAGAAAGAAATTGAATAATTGATGGAATATAAATAGCAGGCAGTTTAAAAAATATTTTTCAAATAAAATTTACTAGCATTTGCTTTGTCTGGTATCACACTATGAAAGTTTTATTTCAGAAAGTCTGAGTTTATGGGTGAGAAGGAAAAAAGGAACAGCATGTTCTCTTCCCCTCTCACCAATAAACTCAGACTTTCTGAAAGAATACTTTCATACTGTGAACCCAGACTTTCGAAATTATTAAAAGCTAGTTTACACTCTCACAAGTCTAACGTATTCCATAATACTTTGTGAGATAGAAATCTAATGCGTTTTGTTGCGACGGTCAAAAAATATAATTTAACATAACAGTTTGTGTTCACACCGTCACACAAAGTATAAACACTCACACATGGAATAAAATGCAACCCTGATCCAATGAAAAGTATTATTGTTTAGAAATTTTTCAAATAACGATGAAGTCGTATGGGATGTCAAACTTTTTTCATAATACTTGTCATTTTCGTGACACATTGCATTCACACTATCACACTTTTTCATATTACTTGAGTGTTTGACATGTATTAATACAAAGTATAATAGTGTAATCTAGCCTTAAACAGGCAGTAAAAACTTTAATAACTCAATAAGTAAAACTATGACGAAATAAAAAGTTGGCATTACTTGTTTATTTTTACAAAAAGTCCACATTTTGTGTTGTTTTTATTATAAATTCATAGAGTGATCCAACCACAATGCACGATGTTAATTGTGAGTCACACCTTAACGTAAAGGTTTGGGCTAACTTAATTTGACATATTTTGTTTCAGTGTTTGACAAATTAAAACATGAAGAGATACATGGTATAGATGTAAATAGACGTTCAAATCATGACAACGGACTTCTTGTAGCAAGAAATTGAAAATATGGACATCGACAATATGTGGTTCCAACAGGATGGTGCCACACAGCCAAAGAAACAATGGCTCTTTTGCGCGAGAAATTCAATGGCCGTGTTATGTAACGTCGTGGCGATGTTAATTGGCTGCCACGATCATGTGAATTGACACCGTTGGACTTCTTTTTTTGTGGATATTTAAAAGAAAAAGTGTTCGTCAATAAGCCAAGATCAAATCAAGAGCTAAAGGATGAGATAATTCAGCACATTAACGACATTGAACCTCAATTATGTCTCAGAGTTATTGAAAATATGGACCATCGGATAGTTAGGCCACCGAAACCGTGCCGAATACATATTTGGCCGATATGTATTTTGTTTTACATATCTTGAACGAAGGATTAGATTATCACAGAAATTTAAAAAAATGACAATAGGTAGGTATTTGGAAGAAGAAAATAGAACACATTTTAAAATATTTTTAACATGTTAAAAATAATAAAGATGGAAGAAAATGTAAATGTATAATTCTAAAAGTAATTAAGCCTTAAATTTTAGTTTTTGGGTGTGTCTTTAAAGTTTAGCGCATTTTTAATGCAAATTCTAACTTAACACGAAATTTCGTCGATTTCGAGGAACGAAATTGCAAACTTTGACGAATTAAATAAAGAATTTTAAAAAACATAAAGGGATTGAAGCAGAAATTAATTGACATACCGGAAAACACACATTGCAAAAAACTCTAAACGAAACATAAAAAGGTTTTTTTTTTTCTTAAATAATGTTGACCGTCTTGTCTATAAACTGAGTAAATTTCTTCTTTATTTTTTGTATTGTTTTAAAGTTAGAGATGTTATATGCGCACTCATCAGCTTTTCGTGGAAATTAAACTTCTTCTTAAAGGGAAAGGAGCAAAGCCAAACATAAAAACAAGAAACACAAATATTAAAATATTAGTTTGATGAAGCGACAGGCAAACAAACAAACTGATGATTGTTTTTTAAATGGATAAATAAACAGGCTACTAAACAACTAGAGAAGCAAACTTCCCACAGCATAATAGACAAAGTTCAAATATACACATGTTTGTGCATGTTTCTAATTTTTCCTTAAGCCATTTTCAAACATAAGGTCTGTTTTGTAAATAATTTCTTTTATAAAAAATTTTACCAAACATACCTGATATAATCGCTGCCAACCATTACGATCACCTGTAATTTTTTTATATTCCAATTCAACATTATTGGGCGTTGATGATTCTAATGGTGGAGTATCGTTGCTATTACCATCACCTGACATATTAACCACACTATTTCTAGAACTGTTATTACTATCTGTACTATTATTTGTATCAGTTACTCCAGCCGATGTTGACGATGATGATGTTGTAGAAGATAATGATGAAGAATTCGAATTTGAAGTAGAAGTCATTGCCACTTCAGACTTAAATCTGTCTGTATGTATTTTCTTAAAAGCTACTTCTTTAGAAAAAAATATATAAAAATTATAATTTTTCTTTATTTTTGGCTAAATGCCGATCTAGCAATGCAAAGTTATTTTAACACAAATATTGTTATATTCGGCGTACTACTTTATTTAGTAAATGTTCTTGTTGCTTTTGTTATTCTTGTTATTTTTTGCTGCTGTTATGCTGTCGTAGTTACTTTATATTGGGTTTATTATTTTTTTCATTTAAAACGTATTAAGATTTATTTTATAGATTTCTAATTCATAGAATTGTAAGAAATTAAATGAAAAATATTAGACCACGCACGAATTAAATTACAATTTTATTATATATATTTTTTCAAAATTCACATGAAATTGATTCTTCTTCTACTGCCTCCTTTTCTTCTTTTTTTGCGTTACACACACTTTTCTTTTTAATTTACACAATTTGTTATTCAAAACAATAGTGTTTTATAATTTTTTATTTGCAATATATAACTTTACGATATAATAAGCATTATTTCGTTTGTATTAGAAGTAATAAAGAGTTATTACAAATAAAATAAAACCCAAATTAATTAAATTCGCACTTTTCTTTCTCTTTTTTTTTGGCAAAACCGTAGGCAATGACAGAATGTAGAATAATGGATGCACGAGACAAGTGTTGTTGCGTTGCACTTTAATTTGCAGCATGGTTGTAAAAATTAGTAGTAAGCAGAGTTGCAACTTTTTACAACGTTTAAGGAAGAGAAAGAAGATAATCAACAAGAACGTTATTATTTAATTTTTTAAATAGTAATTCAAAATAACGCTTTATATCCTGCTTATTTGACTTATCAATGATTCGTAATTAAAATAAATGTGTATATTTTATAATAGAAAGGCCTAAGGCTATATTAATTATAAATGTATGATTAAAAAATAAAATAAAAACAGTAAAAATGAATAAAATTTTATATTTTATTTATAAATATATACTCTTTGCAATTACTTAACAACTTTTTATAATTACAGTATAATTATAAACGAATTATACTGTAGCCACTCCGCCTATAGTAGAATAAGTGATATATATTTCAAACTGTAAAATGTTTTGGCATCTATAAACAAAATACCTGCAAAATATTTGTTTTAATGTCCATATAATTTCGTGTATACCTCACGTAAATGTAGTGTGAAAAAACTTGTTTATATGCAATTTTTTAAAGATATAATCAAGGACCGGAAATTACGAACGGAAAACACAAAATTAAATTTTATTTTTAATTTTTGTGTGTGTAAAAAGGAATATTTTTTTCTGTGTTTAAATAGAAACGAAAAAGGAAAAAAAATTGTTTGAAAACAAATTTTTAGTTTCAAAAAAAGCAAAAACTATTTCTTAAAACGTTTTTTTTTTAGAAAATTGTATTCTTAGTAAAGCCAATTTATTTTCAATTCTTTCAGTCGATACTAAACGAATCGAAATTATTTTCTCCCTTTTTCGGAATGAAAAACTCATATACCCTTTCCACCTGTGGTGAAGGGTATAAATCTGTGGCCGAATGGAAATACTAGGTAACACCACTTTTTGCGAAAATTTAGATAACGCCAAAAATAGAAATTGTGCTTCATTTACTATCAATCTGTCAGATCGAAATTTTGATATAGTTTTTAATTTAAAAGTTGTTTAAAAAACAATGTGCATTTTTTAAAAAAACAAGGCAACTTCATAGTTTCTTAAAAAACTGAAAAATTAGAAGTTTAAACGACGTTGTTTCGAAAACTTAAAGGGAAAGAGTGAAATAGAACAAATTCGGGTCACAAGCTCTTTGGTTCCAAATTTTGAACCTAAAAATTGCAACTCCCGAGAACTCTGATGTTCTTGATTCAGAGAATACGACGGCCAAACACCCAAAATCTTTCCGAGTAGTAGTTTTTAAGTTTTTATTCTTGAAAATGTTCAGGAACCTATGTAAACTAAGCAGGGTAACAAAAAGAAACAAATCTTTTGGATCGAAATCAACAGCGACCCTTTAAGACGGGCCCTTTAAATTAATGGAGGTCAATTTGTGATGTTTTTTTTATTATTTTTTAAAAAGGTAGTTTTTTATTTTTATTCTAAATTAATGGGCGTCAATTTGTGGTGTTTTTTTTTTGTTTTTTAAAAAGGGAGTTTTTTATTTGTATTATAAATTAATGGGCGTCAATTTGTGATGTTTTTTTTTTTGTTTTTTAAAAAGGGAGTTTTTTGTTAAAAAAATTTCTAAACTTTTTAAAATTAATGCCTCATATTTTCTTACAATAAAAGAAATTTTTCTAAAATACAAGAATTTTTTTTTAAATCTGGGGAAAAACCAAGTTTCCTGAATAAAACTTCTCTTTAGCTTTTTAATTCAAGGATGTTCAGTTGCCAGCATCGAAATAAGGCAACGCCGGTCATGTTAAAATATGCAAATTTCTTTTTATTTTAACATGAGCGGCGTTGTTGCCTGGGGTCTAATCACCGCATACGATATCGAGCAAAATTGATCGAAATTCCAAAAAAAATAATTTCGATCAATTTTGCTCGATATCGTATGCGGTGATTAGAACCCTGATTTCGGTGCTGGCAACTTAACTTCAGTTCAGTTGACATCCGTAATCGAACCATTAGTTTAAAGTTTATGCATAAACAAAAATACAAAAACACGGCTTATTTTTTATGTAAATATATAAGAATAAAAGGGTAGAAATATTTTGGAAAAACTAGCTAACTCCACTTTTCGTAAAAAACAGATAAATTAACATGCTGAGCCAAATAGTTAGTTTTTTTCACAAATGATTAATAAAAAGTAGCCTTTATTCCGTAAAATATAAAAATTGAAAAAAAAAAAACGGGAAACTAACATTGATTTTCGGTTTTAATGTCTAAAAATTAATTCAATGGAACCAGAAAACTTCAAAACATTTTTTAAAATTATGTTTTGTTTAATGTGCATGTATAATAACATAAATTTAAACTAAATAATAAGTGAAATATGTTTAAAACTTTAACTGACTGTTTAACAATTTCGTGCGTTAACGTTCGCATACAGCCCAATTATGAATAGCAATTCCCCGGGAATTTTTCCCTTTCCTCTGTTCCCCTATTATAAATAAATTCTCCCCGGGAAAATTCTCTCTTTTCCCTAAACAGACTTCGAAAATGGAAAACTCTTCCCCGGGGACAAAGTAGGTATTACGAATGGCAATTAAAGGGAGAATGTGATGACAAATTTTGAAAATAATTCCTCCAAAAAATTGCACGGGAGTTGTTCTTTAAACTATTATTTTTATTTTGTTTTTTCTTTAAGTTTTTTAAGAATATTATAAGTGTTCTTTTTAATAAATTGATTTCTTCCCTTTTTTTTAAATATACAAACCGTTACTAAAATATATAATTGAAGTACCTAAATATAAACTATTTTTGATTTTAAAGTTTAAAAAATATATTATTTTTATTTTGTTTATTTGTTTATAACAAAGTATACAAAAACGTATATGTGGCGTGTTTTTTATGTAAAATAAATTATAACAAATTATTTCCAATATTATTTCTTATATGTACATATTTTGGGCTGCAGACAAATACTGTTGTGAGGCTAAGGACACCACATTACTCTCTTCTGTAGTAAAATGATCAAAACTGTATATATCATATGCAAAAGTATTGCATTTAAAATAAATGCAGATGTTGTGAAAAGCTCAACAAAGATTCTTTGGAGCGTAATGCAGCTCTCTAGCACCAAGAATGCATCTCCATCTATTTTTGAGGACACCATTGGTTCTTTCAATGACTTTTCATTTCGGTCAACCCCTCTTCAGGAGTTCTGTGTGAGGGGTCAAAAGCCACTGTTCCAGGGGATATCCTGCGTCGCCTATGTATAATAATCACCCCTATCGCGAATGTTATGGGAATGTGATATATGGGATCAAACCTAAATTCCTATCCCCAACAAATTGGTATCGCAAATATTTTGGGAGTAAACATTTCTATTGTGAATTATTTGTCAGTGCTTTGTAAACAAAAGTCTCTATTGTGAGTAACTTGTTAGTGCTTGTATTGTGAAAGAAAAATATACATAAAATACTAATAAAATTATAATAAATAATGAATAGTGTTTATCTTCATTTTCTTTATGTACACTTCTTCAATAAAAGGAAAAAGTAATTTAATTTAGTCCTACTTTAGAATACAAATTAAAATTTACATGTTCCCTTCTCGTTCACATCAATACTTGTTGGGAATTTATTTATTAAAAAAATTCGCGGGAGTAAACATTGGCGATGCCAAATTTTATAAGTTTGGGAATTTATTCCCAAAAAATTTGTTATGGGAATCATTCACAATACGAAATAAAAAAATATGGGAATATTTTCATGGGAGTAGTTGTTTGCGATAGGGGTGAATATATTTATATACTTACAACGTTTGCGGCACCTCAAGGGGGTTTGCGTTACCACGCAACTCTCCCCTAGCAACCCTTTGCTCGTTTTTATAATGTTGCTGATTTTCTGCTTCGTCAGCTTCCATCCGAAATCTATACTAAACATTTTCCTTTGTTTTTTATTATAAATTATTTTATTTTTATTTTTTTAAGTCAACACAACATATTTTTCACTTATTCGCTTGTTTTTTGCAAAATTTTTACAAGTTTTTAGTCAACACAACACAGCTGAAAGCAAAACAGCTGACAGGGAAAATTTGATATCCCCTTTCCCATAATACTATTATCCCCGTCTGTTTAGAATAGGGGAATTTTATTCCCGGCAAAATCAAATTCCCCGGGAGCTCATTTCCCCGGGAATATTTATAGTTGGGCTGATAGAAAATTGGCATGAAAAACACTGTTTTCAAAATATTTTCCATATAAAATTCTATGCGAACGCTTACGTTCGATATTGTTGTTTTTCTCGTGTTTTCAAAATATAAAACAAGTCAATAGGGTATGTATGTACATACATATATTATTATTTTTATGAAATGTTATTTAAAAAACAAAAAATTTAAGATAATTCAGGTTATTGAAACAAAGATAAAAACCATAGTACATGATATTAATTGTACCATTATAAAAATGATTAGAATTAAATAATGTCATAAGAAAATTGTAAAATTAAACGTTTCGTTTAAAGTTCAGGGGGGCTACTGACTATTGCGATGCGAAAGAAAATTGTAGCAAATCTAGCGATTGGTACTCTTCTATACATACGTTTGCGCATGTGACTTTCGCGTCTTTTAATTTTTTTCTCTTTTCTTAAATCATCACTTTTTTTTATTTAAATTTTCCAATTTCAAATATTTTTACACACTTTGGCATTTAATTACTGTAAATCCGCGCCATCTTTAATTTTTATTGCCACTATCGCTTTATTTTCAGAAAATTTTGCGAAAGTGATAGAGAGTACCAAGTGGTCATTTAGCTTTCGCTTCGAAATTGTTTTCGCATCGCAATAGAGAGTAGACCCCCAGGTATTAGAGTAAACAATTAACAAAATTAAAGTATCTTACATACACTTATGAGAAAAATAGTAATGCAAGACTTTTTATAGTTTAAAATTAGAACACATAGATATTTTTTATACGTGGTTTAGAATCTTGAAATTCTAGCAAAAAATCATTGAAAAACAAACTATTTACATTTAAGCTCATTTTATACAAAATAAACCAATCAGCAAAACTACGTTCTTTTAAAAAATATCGCATTTGAATATATGATATATCATTTGCACGCATGCGCAATAGCTGTATACGCAAAGGCAAGCAAAACATCAATATAAAATTGTAAACAAGTTTTACAGCAGCCAAAATAAGAATCAAAATAAACCACATCCATAAAAAAGCAAAAATTTTCTCATTTAGAATATTTAGAGGCAGCATACACAAAGCATCGTTGTTGTTAATAGATCCGCCCAGACCAAATGTGTAGATAGTACATTTTGCTAGTTTGGGAAAAACCTGTGATGTGTGATAATTCCAAATTTCCCAATTATTTAGTGGTACTTGTGTTATTATCTTAAAATATCGAGACCAAAAACCATTAAGGAAATATTCCAAAAATATAATATTGCAAATCTGCAAGGAAAAGAAAAAAAAAATAAGGTAATGAATTAAAAACAGGTTTATCAGGTGTGTTTTGGAAATCGAAAACGCAAAATTTAAGAATTTGGAAGTTTTTTTAATACACTTTTAATTTAATTTTTATAATTTATGTTATAAAATTCTGTTTAATACAGGCATGTTCTGAAAATCACTTTTTGTGATAGTGATTTGAAATCACAAAAAAGGTGTTCTGGACAGAAAGCTTTTTTCATAATTGCGATTTTAAACCAGTCAGCTAAGTGGCCGCCGATTTAAAATTACTTGCTTATTTGTTTTCACTATTTTTAACTAAGTTAAAACTTTTGTGGTTTTCAAAACACCCATTAATCACAATTGTGATTTCAAAATCACAAGTCTTCTTGTGATTTACAGAACATGCCTGATAGAGAACTTTTTGTATATTTGTCATATAATTCTTTTAGTAGAGAAATCTTATTAAAAACGACGTTTAAAATTCTTGCGTCGAATATTAAACTTAAAAAGCTATATTCGGGTACGTTCTATAAATCGAAATGAAGTGGATTTCAAATCTAAAAAATTTTGAAAACGAGCCTGCAAAGAAAGTTCATAAAAACCATAGATGGGCATTTTTCAGTACCAGTACTTTTTCAGTATTTTCTTTTTTACTGATTACTGAAAAAAAAATCAGGGGGCTAATTATGGCAGTCGTGATCGAATACATTTTCGATTCGAAGGCAATTTTATTTCTAATTCTTTCTATCGATACTGAAAGTATGTACGAAAAAAAAATTTGATCGCCCTCTGAAATTAAAAACAAAAATAAACCAAACTGCTTTGTAATATATATTTTAATTGGCCTAGAGTGGCTTTTTATATTACATTTAATGAAATAAATAAATAAATAAATGAAATTAAAATATAAGGGGGCTGAGGCCCGTGGGCCGCCCGGAACCAAAAAACCGCCCCGCCTACTTAGTGGAATGTGTGGGTACGCAAATTAAAGGTAATTATACAAGAAAAACGAAAATAATAAAATGTTGGGCGGGTGGGACTTTTGGGGCCCTCTGCGTCAAAAAAAAGTGCCCCATTCCACTCACATCTATGTGTAGGCACTCAAATTAAAGGTAGTTTGCTCACGATTGTGAATATTTTGTTTTATTTTGTATTTTTTAATGTTTTATGTTCGATTTAAAAAAAAAAATTAATTTTTTTTGTAACTAATAGCCTATTTCCGATGTGCTTAAGAATTATGGAATAACAAAAACCGGCTTCGCTAACTAAAGCTTCTCTGCATAGCCGGCCTTCGGCCGGGCGCAAGTATTTTCTGCTCTATGGTATAACAAAGACCGGCTTCGCTAACTAAAGCTTCTCTGCATAGCCAGCCTTCGGCGGGGCGCAAGGATTTTCTCTTCTATGGTATAACAAATACCGGCTTTGCTAACTAAAGCTTCTCTGCATAGCCGGCCTTCAGCCGGGCGCAAGGATTTTCTCCTCTATTATATAACAAACACCGGCTTCGCTAACTTAAGTTTTTCTGCACCTAAAAGATACTTAAATTAACCTAGACAGCAAAATAACATGCGAACACAAAAACAAAATACATATTTGCAATCGTGAGCAAATTACCTTTAATTTGAGTACCCACACATATCACTAAGTGGGCGGGGCAGTTTTTTGGGTCCAGGGAGCCCCACGGGCCTCAGCCCCCTTAAATTTTAATTATGGTTTTTTTTTTATTCTGAATCGGGTAGCATGTTTTTTTTATTTTTTTTTTTTTCGTACGCCCCGTAAAGTGCACATCAGCCCTTTTTTTATATATATATATTTACTGAATACTGATTTTTTTTTTGCAGTAATCAGTAAAAAAAGAAAATACTGAAAAAGTACTGGTACTGAAAAATGCCCATCTATAATAAAAACATTCCTTTTTATAAACTCCATACTTTGAGTAACAAATATATTTACAAGAACAACTCTTAAAAATAAGAAAAACTACAGTCGTTTTGTAAATAATTTAAATCAAAATTTCGTTCGATTTCAAACACACTTAAAAAATGCCCGATTATGAAGGCATTAGGTTAAAACTTACACTTATGCATATATTAAAAAATTCACAAGAAAAATATTTCAGAACATAACTTCTATGTAAAATTCTATTATTCGCATTGAAATATCTTTTCAAGGCATGACAGCAATCTTTATTTTGATCCTGGGTTATAATGGCTGGCACTTTAAACAAAGGAATTTTCTTTATATCATTTAAATACATTAAACAAATAACTTACCCACAGGTAGACATAACTGTTCTAAACGTTTACCTTCCCATTTTTTCCAGAGATATGATGGTAAATAAAACAAAAATGCTTCCAAGAGTAATACAATTACTACCCATTGGTAGTATCGTAGAGTTAAACGTTCGACTGCGCTTGGTCCCACTCCAACGCCAATAGTTTTACGTGTATCAGCCATAGTGTTCGGTATTACAAACGTACCAAATGCCCAACAGTATGAATGAACAAATGTTTCAAATTTTAAATCAGTCATACAGTGTATGGGATCACCAAAATATTGCTTGGCCGACAGGAGCATGGTAAATGCTAGTAATATGACCGTTGTACATTTGGAATGCAAAATAAAGATGGTGTCGTATATATTCACACTTTTTAAGCTCAAAAATTTTGCGAGGGGCTTTGCCTTTTCAAACATTGCTAATTGGTGGGGAAGTCAAACACAAAATCATTTAATTTAAAATTATTAAATTTTTTTTTTATCGACGCACAATATTAGCGTTAACAACGGTAGTCTTTTTGAATATAATGTGATCCAGTCTATTACATTTTAGTAGGATGGTCCAGAAAAATAAAAAAGTCGTAATCTATTACATTTTTACGAAAAACAAAAAAGAATGATGAAATAAATAGGTGGCATTACTACGCCAGATGACGATTTTTTGCTCTTGCATTGGTCTGCTTTCACACGTTTCATCTTTTGATGCTCATCTCTTATGTTTTTAGGTGAGAGAAGAAAGAAGAAAGGGGGTTAGTACAGAGATGCCTGTACTCGGTCAGTACGCTGCATATAATTTTTTTCTTTTCTTTTTCTCTTTGATTCGCTGTTAATGATATTGTTGTTGTTTTGAACCGAAAAAAGTTGAAACCGATTGCTGCGTGTGATTATGTTGGCATCTTTAAGAGGGAATTGAAAAGAAGTTGAGCATCAAAAGATGAAACGGCTCCGTGCAATAACTCCCAGGTGCAATAAGTCCCAGTGCAATAACTCCCAATGAATTAAATCCCAAAATAAATGAAAAAAGTCCCAAACTGGAAAAAAGAAATAAATCCCAAAAAAAAAATTAAACAATTTCCAAGTCTTAAATGAAACAAACCCCAACTTTTGGGTGTTATTTCATAATGAATTAACTCCTAAAGACATTAATGAAATAACTTCCAAAAACAGTCAATCGAAAAGAAATGAAATAAGACCAAAAAAAAAAAAAAATGAAACAACTTCCAAAGAAATTTATTATATATGTATTCGTTTTACTTGAATATTTACATATTAGGTTACCAAAAAACTAACATTGAGTCCTCGACATTTTGACAACAAATGGGGCATTTTATTATATCCTGACCTCCTGCAATAGCAACTGCCTGCAGTTTAAGCACGCCGGGTACAAGGATTACCTCCTCTATGGTATAACAAACGCCGGCTTCGCTAACTTAAGCTTTTCTGCATAGCCGGCCTTCGGCCGAGCGCAAGGATTTTATACTCTATGGTATAACAAACACCGGCTTCGCTAACTAAAACTTTCTCCTCTATGGTATAACAAACACCGACTTCGCTAACTAAAGCTTCACTGCATAGCCGGTAACCATAAGACACTGCAATTGCAATTAGCAAAATTTTCTTCTTTGATAAACTTAAGTCATTGTATTCAAATAGTTTGAAATATCCCGTTATAAATACCGTTTAAAATTCTAAACAATTTTAAGAAATTGCAAATAATTGAAAATGAAAAAACTCCCACAAAAAATGAAATAACACCGAAAACCAAAATAAAATGAAATAACTTCCACGTTTATTTTTTCGGGGAGTTATTTCATTTGGATTTTATTTCATTATGAAATAACTCCCAGGCAAAAAATGAAATTACTTCCAAAAAAATGAAATAAAACCGAGAGGGCTGGGAGCTATTTCATAATGAAATTACTCCCACATTTGTATGAAAAATTTTTGGGTCTAATTTCATTTTTTTCTTGGGACTTATTGCACCTGGGAGTTATTGCACAGAGCCGATGAAACGTGTAAATTTAGACTTGTTTGTCCAATCTTTGTGCCGGTTCACAGTTTGACTCGTCAAGTCTTGAGTTTTTAGGAGAGAGGGGACAAGAAATGGCATTCTCTCTCCTAAAAGCTCGATTTGACGAGTCAAACTTGAAGTGTGTGAACCGGCACTTACATGGGGTCTTCACCTGACAATTTTTTGTCATACCAAACGTCAAAGTCCATATAAAAAAACTTTAAAATTTTTGTCAGCGTTTTTTTTTATGAAGTTTGACGTTTGTTATGACAAAAAATTGTCTGGTGAAGACCCTATATTATGCTTTGTTCATACGACGATATAAGCCACTGGTTTCGCTCTCTGAAACTAGATTGCCAAACATGCTGTTCATACGATTCGTTCTTGTTTCATTTTGACATTTCTTTGTGTTGCTAGTGTGATTCTTTTTAAAATAGATAAAAAAGTAAATAAAACTTAAAAATATATTATTTAATACTTTTATTAAAATTATTGTTACTATTATCACTTTATTTTATTAACCCCGGGTCTCCACGTAGCAATATTTAATGCGGCAAACGTCAAATTTGATTGCTCAAATTAATTTGCGACGTGTAAGACCGCATATTGCCATGATTGGCAATCCATTGCGCAATTATTGCTCTTCTGATTGCTTGAGCAATTATTGCTTAGCAATCTGCTGTAAAATCAGTTGTCATTTATCTGATATTTCATTTCTCTTTAAGTTTGTTTATGGTAAAGCAATTTCACGTGTTCTCTAGCAATATAATCAGCAATTATTGCGCCATTGTTCTGCCGAAGTTTTTGCTTGTGCTTGGCAATAAAAACTGCTACGTGGAGACTTAGTGTAAAAATCAATTTTTATTTTGTTTTGATTTTTTTTTTTTTTTTGAGAGCTAGTTCAGATAAACTAACGGTAACTGTTATCAAAATTGGAGATTATAGTACATTTTTCCTGTTTCGCAGCCTGTTTAAAAACGATCTGTTTCGCTCTCAAAATTTTGTATGGGGAAACAAGTCGTTTCAATCATGTTTGGGGCGCGAAACAGGAATAAGAGAGCGAAACACGAATATTGCTGTCCGTGTGAACATGGAATTACCCTGCCTTTACTACCCGTTTACAACTGACATGAGTTGCTGTTATAACATAATGTTATAAAAGCGTTGTTAAAACATTTGCGTTAACAACCGTGTTATAACATGAGAAAACCCTAACATGATGAGTCTATACTTAACACTTACATCATTTTAGTGTTAATGTTAAGCATTCCATATCAGTTGTAGACTGTATGTTACACATGCAAGTAGTGGCATGCCACTACTGTATGCGTATTATCAAAGAAAATTTGTTCGATTTTTTGGCTTTTGTGTTTACACATGCCACTGGGAGTTCATTTTCAAAATGTCGTTGAAGCGTCAACTTGATATAATTTGCTTTCTTCTCAAATTAAAGAAAAAAGTACCTTCTTCATAAATATAATTTAATGAAAAATAAAATTTGATGAACTTAAGCCTGATTAAAAATATTGAAAATTTGGATTAAAAACCATAAATAGTTCAACAAAATTACCACAATACTAATTATTGTTAAAGCTAAGGCACGAGCTCTATGTGTACATTTGTCCTTCAAGTTGGGCAGAAAAACAGAGGTAAAGGAAAAACATGGAAAATCAATTAAAAATGGATAATCATTCAAAAAAGCAAATTTTGATCTACAAAAGGTTAGAATACAATTTGGTTTAATGATTGATGTTTGACTATTGACGTCAGCAGTCGCCGATGGCTGCGAGTGTAAGACGGCAAAACCCTCTGAGGAGATCGAGTGGTAGCGATCGAAACATGTCAGGGTAACCAGCCGCCTGGGTTCGAATCTCAGGCCAGCCGCCTGGGTTCGAATCTCAGGTCAGTCAAGAATGAATGATTATCAATAACAATTTTAATTAATTTTCATGTTGTAAAATTCCTTTCTTCATAAAAATAATTTAATGAAAAATTAAATTTGATGAACTTAAGCCTGATTAAAAATTTGGATGAAAAAAGTACCTTAAAAACAAAATAGAGTTACCGAGTTCATCATATAGGCATTTTGGAGGAAAGGGTTTACATTTATTTATATAAGCATTATTCTAACAATAATAATGCTCAATAATTAACAAACTTGCTTTTAAAAAATTAACCATAATAATACATTTATCAATTAAAACTTTAGTTACAATTTGAAAATAATCCAGTAAATTTGCATTTAATATTTAACAGGGTAACATATTTCATCGTATTGTCATTTAATGGCAAGTAGGGAATGGTAAATCGATTTCGATTCCAATCGAAAATCGATTTTGTTGTAAAAAAAAATCGATTTTTTGCAATCGAATTTACGTATGCGATTTTATACTGAAATCGATTATCGGGCTTTTAAAATCGATTTTTTTATTTTTATCAAAATTTTGGAAATTTTTAATTTTAATCTTAACTAAATCGATAAATTATGGGCATGCACAATAAAACTTATTTTTTGTGCGTCTATAGGTATGCTTATGCAGTTTCCCAAGTCTAAAGTTGTAGTTTTACATATTTATCTATTAGAAGTATACCAACTTCCAACTTTAATATAAGGGCTCTTGTTCTTCAGAAATTAAAGTCATCAATGGACAGTGAACAAAACAGTCCTTAACATATCGTACCGAACCAAACACTGAAAGTCAGCTTCGTGTAAATCAACATATTATAGAAACACAACAGGTGAATTAAGCCAAGACTTCCTGGAAATACGCTAATATTTAAACAGACCAGTGTAGTTATAAGCAGAGTGAAAAAAACAAAAAGTATGTAATTTATTCTATCAAATACGAAATATCTCTGCATCTTTCTGAAAACAATTACATGCAAACGTTTGTTTTCTAAAACTAACTTAATAGTAACTTAGCAAAGAAACAGTCGCCATGGATCAGAACTATTGTCATACTCCTTTGAAATACTATCCATACGTTCAGGCTTGTCACAGAAATCAATTCCGGTCAAAAGTGATTTCGTTTTATGTGAAGCAAGATTCGAAATCACTTCCACTTTCGATCGGAATTAATTTATGTGACAGGCCTGATTGACTACACAAGTATACAATTTTAATATGTGAAATGTACATGCACTTTTTCCTCAAAAGGCCATCTCAAAATTTACACATTTTCACTTTTTACAGAAGCAGTCATATCTACCCACTGTAAAAATCTAATTTCAATTTCTCTAGTAGTACTAGTAGTAGTAGTAGTTTGCCTTTGTGACATAATTTATAAGTTTGCAAATTCATTTTAAAACGATTTTGAAATCGATTTTAAAATCGATTTTGAGGTTCGATTAATCGATTTCAAAAACCGAAATGAAAAAAGTCGATCGAAAAATCGAAAATCGATTTTGGAGTCCATTTACCATTCCCTAATGGCAAGCATGCAATTTTTTGCTGCCAAGATTTCTCATAACAACTGTCTAATAGCATTTATTATAATATTAATACTTACAATATTTGAGAGTCCACACGTAATACCGTGTTCAGATATACCTTTTTTATTGAGTCAATATTCGGTTTATTGACATAATTATCTTTCTGTTCACACATACACAATTTAGCTTACTCAATTAGCAATTGGCAATGAACTTAGCAAAATGTAAACAACATTTGAAATCTTAAAGAAAAAACAAAATAAACATCTGGCTTTTGCGCAGACCTAATGGATGGACCTTTGTTTTTGTTGATTTGTTGTAGGCAAAAATGTCAAAACACATTCACTAAACACACTTGTGACCACAGAGTATACAGAGGCGTCACGAGACAGAAAATATTGTGTTTTTTTCTGTCTTTTTCTTCGAAAGCTGCCCTATTTGCGTTTTTTGTTTTGATTATGCAATTTGTGTAGATAGTAGCGGCCTGTTTTTACGCATTGTCATTTCACTTACAAAAAACGATTTCTTTCTCTTTCTTCGAAAGCTGCCCTCGCAAATGATTTAGGCATTTTTCATACGTCACTTTTTTCATCTCTGTATACTTTGTGCTTGTGACAGTGCATTGCAGTGTTGCATTTTAATTTTACTCAATATTTATAACAATTTCCTTTTAATTGAGCAATAACTAAATTGCAATTTTGGATAATTGAGCTCAATAATGGCATTTATTGCGTAAAACTAAATTAAGGTACATATCTTAACACGGTATTAGATAATTCTCTCTGCGAGAGTGGAGACCCTGTGTTATCTTACAATTTTTTGTCATAATAAACGTCAAAACGCTGACAAAAATATCAGATATTTGTTTATAGACTTTGGCGTTGGGTATGACAAAAAATTGTTAGGCGAATACCCCATGTTTTGTCAAAGTCTTATTTATGTTTACAACAAGTCTTTCTTTTTAGTTTTGTTGAACTCTGTTTATGGTTTTCAATCCAAAGCCTGTGTTCGAGCCCAGAGGCAGTCAAGAATGAAAAATTATCAATAAATTTTAAATAATTTCATGTTGTAAAATTTCTTTCTTTATAAAAAATTAATTAAAAATACCAAAATTTTGATTGATACATTATATTCGTAGGGCTTAGCATTATTCCTAAATATACGAAGCTTCAATGTTAACCAAAGTTGGCTTAAGCAAAAAGCATTAAAATATTGATTAGGATTAGGAAGGATTATCACAAAAAAGCTTTATAAAATTTGACTTAAAGAAGCACATTCGAAAAAAATTTTCAGCAATAATAATAAAAACTTTTATGCAGTGTAAATAAAACTGAACTGGCAAAATAGATTGCATTTAGAGTTGACAAAAAATCAGCCAATTGTTGTCGGGGCTGTAAGAAAAGATAAACTCACTGTTTATTGTTTTTGTTTTTGATTAAGATTTGATATTATTACAAGTAAAACTGGTGCTTATAATTCTTATTCGCTTTACAGTTTTATTTGTATAAAATCTTTAGTTTTTATAAAATCTTTGGATGAAGTTTCCTGATGATCTGGCCCAAGCAACCAGTAAAATGCGCATAGTAATAGCTTATCCCGTCAACAATAAATTTCAGTTTGTCAATAGTATGAAATGGTAACTTAGCACATTTAAACAAAACTTTGTTAATTAATTTTTTGAATCCCAAGAAAAACTTTGAATACGGAACAGTTTTCCAACATATATACTCCTACAAAACAAATATCTTGTTTTCATAACTTTTATATTTTATGTCCATAGTTCTGGAAAAATTTATATATTTTATGCAATATTACTCATATATTTATTTTCCCTTTTTGTATACCCTTCACCACAGGTGGAAAAGGGTGTATATAAGTTTGTCATTCCGTTTGCAATGTCTACAACAGTGATCTTAGACCATATAAAGTATATATATTCTGGGTCCTTATGAGGAGAGAAGTTGATTTAACGATGTCCGTCCGTCTGACCGTCTGTCCGTCTGACCGTCTTACGTTTGATATGTGTTTTCCGGAGACTCCAGACATGATAGCGGCTAAGTTGTTTTACATTTATATCACATATAGTCCACCATTTCTTGCTATTGAAATTCAGCCAGCTCGGTTCAACAATGGCTGAGATATGACCAAAAAACCACGACTACCTCTAATTTTTCCAAAAAATCCCTTGTGGTTGTTGTATTTTTATACCCTTCACCTCAGGTGGAAAAGGGTATATATAAGTTTGTCATTCCGTTTGTAATTTCTACAATATTGATCTAAGACCCTATAAAGTATATAAATTCTGGGTCGCTATGAGGAGAGAACTTGATTTAACCATGTCCGTCTGACCATCTGTCCGTCTGTCCGTTGAAATGGATTTTCCGAAGACCCCATATATGATGGGGGCCAGGTTATTATATATTTATGTCACATATGGTCCGGAATTGTTTGATATTGAAATTCAGAAAGATCGGTCCACAAATGGCTGAGATATGAGCAAAAAACCACAGACTACCTCTAATTTTTCCCAAAAATCCCTTGTTGTTGTGGTATTTTTATTACTTTTTTCTGTATATCTTGAGAACGGCAAGAGCCAAAGCTTCCAAATTAGGTACACACATTAAGGCACTCGGGAAAATCGGTTCAGATACGAAAAAGTTATGACAAAAATATTAATTTTTTTTGAAAAATACCCATTTTCGGGAACCATAGATCTTCCCGAGTCCAAGATTTATAACCCAACTAACTGGCAAATTTCTTCTTTAACACGTCGGTATATAAATCTGTCAAATCGGTTAAAAAATGGCTGAGTTATAATCAAAATACTGAAATCCCAAAAATTACTCTTTTTATACCCTTCACCTCAGGTGGAAAAGGGTATATACAAGTTCTACAATATCTAAGACCCTATAAAGTATATATATTCTGGGTCCTTATGAGGAGAGAACTTGATTTAACCATTTGATTTCCCTCTGCTCCCCCCCCCCCCCCCCTTTCAATTGATTACATATACTAGCATAATGCCCAATATGATTTTCGTTATCACCCTTCTTTATTATTTCATCTATTTAACGAATAATTTTAACAAATAGAATCTAGGAATTTTTGTGTTTTTTGCTTCTTAAAATCTCGCCAAAAAAGATAAAAGAAAACAAACAAACACACATACATACAAACATCAAAAGTAATTACAACTCAACTGTGTTGAATTTTGTGAACAGTAAACGTGCCATATTTCATTTTAATGATATTCAATTAACGTTCCTTAATGGTTCAGTTGTCTAGGGGGTGTGTTAAGTAAGAAACTGAGAGTTCCCTGGTTCGAATCTTGGTTTTTTAAAAAGAAATTTTTTTTTTAAAATTTTTATTTTTTTTATGTTCTAAATACGTTTTAAAAAAATATTTACCAGTTTTCGCTTTTTAAATTTTATTTATAATGAAGTTTGTATTGTAAATATGTATGTATAGATATGTAAAAATTATTTAGTTTTTGTCTAGTTGCTCTGTATTCTGCTCGCACAATGGTGAAGGGTATATAAGATTCGGCACAGCCGAATATAGCATTCTTACTTGTTATTACTTTTTCTGTATATCTGGAGAGCGGCAAGTTTTCAAATTAGGTACAAACATTTAGGTTATAATTACACACCATCCCATAAAATGTGGGCGGGATTGGAGAAGTAGGCGTGGTATCTCCCATACAAAAAGTATTAAAAATTTTATAAAAACCTGAATTTTTTGACTGTAATATGACCTATGGTTACGCCTTATATATCAAAAGATCGGAAATTTTTATTAAATTATTATTTTTTTAAAAACTCGGGAAAATCGGTTCAGATACGAAAAAGTTATGACCAAAATATTGATTTTTTTTGAAAAATACCCATTTTCGGGAACCATAGATCTTCCCGAGTCCAAGTTTTATAACAAAATAACTGAAAAATTTCTTCTTTAACACGTCGGTATATAAATCTGTCAAATCGGTTAAGAAATAGCAGAGTTATGACCAAAATACTGAAATCCCAAAAATTACTTTTTTATACCCTTCACCACAGGTGGAAAAGGGTATATATGAGTTTGTCATTCCGTTTGTAATTTCTACAATAGTGATCTTAGACCATATAAAGTATATATATTCTGGGTCCTTATAAGGAGAGAAGTTGATTTAACGATGTCCGTCCGTCTATCCGTCTGTCCGTCTTACGTTTGATATGTGTTTTCCGGAGACTCCAACAGTGCCTTTACAAAAAGAAAACAAACAAAAAACTGTGTTCAGTTGTAAACAGTAAACGGTCCATATTTCATTTTAATGATATTTAAACAGCGTTCGTTCATGGTTCAGTTGTCTAGGGGGTGTATTAAGTTAGAAACTGTGAGTTCCCTGGTTCGAATCTTGTTTTTTTAAAAATACATTTTTATTACATTTTTATGTTCTAAAAACGATTTTAAAAAAATATTTACCAGTTTTCGCTTTTTAAATTTCATTTATAATGAAGTTTTAAGTATTGTAAATATGTATGTATGTATATGTAAAAATTATTTAGTTGCTCTGTATTCTGCTCGCACAATGGTGAAGGGTATATAAGATTCGGCACAGCCGAATATAGCACTCTTACTGGGTTTTCTTTAAATTAATTTCTCCGCGAATTGCGAAAGCTACGCCCACAACAGTTGCTTTCAAAATTATAAGAAAACAATACACATCGATAAACACGATGGAACATGGTGTTTTGAAAGTTAAAACAATTTTGATTTTTGAGAAACTAAAAAGGTAACATGAATTTCCATAAGAAACATTACTACACGCGATGATACATTTAGTTTGACAAGCCCAAGTTTCTACTTAAGTTGTATCGTGTGTGGGCACCATAACATACGATCAACCCCAACCATACAACACTGGTTTAAATCAATCAAATTTTGTAATAGATCACAATGATCTTGAAATATAAAAACATATCTTAAGGCGCTTTTTAAATTTTTACACATTTTTAGTGCATCTAGTACCGTTATAATTGCAGTTGTCATATATTTTATTTACAAAAACAAATTAGGGATAAAAAAAAGAAAATAATTTAAAGCACGTTTTTAATTCATTCCTAAAATATTTCCGTTTCCAATTATAGAAATAATCTAAACATTTTATTTCAAGCGGAAAAATCTTAAAAAACATGTGCATTTGATAAAGAAATTAATTTGTGAAATCTCAAAGTAACAATAACAAAATTCAGAAAATAATCGAAAAGCTTGTGGAATTAAATTTCTCATCTCAAGACAACGTCATGTATGCGGCAGTCAAACCCTTATCGAAGTATTTGCAGTTTAAGTCAGTCCATATATACGATATAATTTTTACCCTTCACTCAAAATGCACTGTGGTCATTTTGCTGACATGTTCATTTCTGCTGTCGGCCAAACAGTATTTTGGTGATCCCATCATGTGCATAAGTGATGAAAAAAATACCGAATATGTGAATTCCTATTGCTGGACACTGGGAACATACATTCTTAACTATTACGATTTGGACATGCAAATAAATACAGTGAGAAATATGACAAGTAGTCCAAATGATCGTATCCGTGATAAGGGTAACGCCATATCTGAAGGTAAGTAGAAATATTGATGATAGGTATATGTACACAGATCAATGAGCATAAAATGAAATTTGAATTGAAGGTTAAAGGAGCAATGAAAATGAATTATTTGTTATGTTTTATTTAAGTTTGCTTTTTTTTTCTTTTTTTTGTAAATTTTTAGGTGTTGGACCCGAGAAACACGGTGTTACTGAACGAGTATATTTGCGTTACTACCAGTGGATTATTCTTATCTTACTATTGCAAGCTTTAGTTTTTTATTTTCCCTCATTCCTGTGGAAAGTATGGGAGGGTCAACGTTTAAAGCAATTATGTTCAGAAGTTGGTAAGTTTTGTAAGTTATTTTTAATGGCTTAAATTTACGATGCATTTTGGCATTTCCGTCAAAAGTTCCACCGTGACCGAAAATTTAAATTAAAAGCTGCTTATTTTACGATATTGTTCTGGAGAAATATAAAGATTTTACAAATTTTATAAATTTACCCATAAATTTGTTCACTTAGATGAACAATCAGACTGCAAAGTTGTGCAAACGTAATATCTTATTTTTGAGAATGTTTTATTGTACGTTTTCGTTAATATTTTCTTCCTTAAAAGAGGTGATATTTGATAAAAATTATTCCAAAAAAATTTTCTTACATGGTCTGTAATCTAGGGAAGAGTTCAAAGAGAAATATGTTATTCGGAATAACGGTAAATTTTTATTTTGTTTTAATCGTTATTCAGTTAAATTATTATGGAAAAAATTTCACGTTCGAAATGTCACGTATCGACCCAGATTTTGGCTTAAAAAACAAATACAGAAGATTTTGGAATCAAACCAAAAACATTTTAATGTTACATTGCTACGTAAAATTCTGAAGGTAGTTTGACAAAAAAACTGTGTCAGGTTTCGCTGAATTACGCCTTTTTGTACATGGCCACAAAAACTACTTGTTTTTTTCACGTTCGAACAGCTACTTCTTTTGCCATTATTTTTGACCGTAAATCGCGCCCTCCATAAACTTTAGCATAGATAACAGTGCTTTCTAAGTGCTATAATTTAAGGGTTTAGAGAACTTAAAAATATTTGTTGTTTAAAATGTTATTGCATTTTTAATGCGTACGACTGTCACGTTCAACACTGGGTTTACCCATATGTACTTGTAAAACTCATTCATCTTAACCATTTTTTTAACATTTGCCTATAAAGCTTGCAATTATCTATATAAATTCTAAATTTTGGGAGCTAAAGGCTTTTACATATTGTCAGCTCATTATTGGTTTGGCGCATAGCATGGTAATATCGCTATGATATTCTGACGATATATTAAACACTGCAATATTTCTTATTCGTTGAGGTTGTACTACATATCGTTTGAAAGTGATTTTTATTAAATGACAATCAAGGTTGATAAGGTTGGTACAATTGAACTTTTTTTGGTACAATTCAAAACCAAAAAGTACGCTGGTACCGTGGCTCATTTGGTACTGTTTCCATATTTTTCAAACCTATTGTTAATTGTTACAAAATGGCAACATGTATTTACTGTCCAATTAATATGAGCGGAGTTTACTGTTTGGAGCAAATGGTCTTGCGAAAATGCAAAATTTCTTAGCTTTTCTATGAAACCGAATGGAAACTCTGTTTTTGTTGTTGGATTTAACAGCTATGATATTTTGCATTTTCTCTTTTGCAAGACCATTTGCCCCAAACACTGAACTCCGCTTTTGTAAATAGATTTTTGCCCTTGTTTATTGGGCGATTGCATATGCCACATTCTAAATTTTGTATTAGCGGCAGCATATAAACGCTCATTTTCTGATGATATTGACGAGTTCTTAAAAGATATAGGAAACCACTTTTGCAAAAGTTCTAGAATAAGACACGACTTCCTCGCAAGATGGTTTTGGAACGAACTCATAATATTATGAAATATTCGTCAACAAAATGGTTTTCACGCCAAGAAGTAATCAACAAAATTACATTATTATTTTTAGAACGCTTAAAATTTTAATTTTAGTTTAAAATTGCACTTTGTGAAATATTCGTCCATTTTTACAACAATTTCGTAAATTTTCCATAAAAAAGACGGTAAATTCTAAAAAGTGTTCGAAAGCGCTCTCTGGCGGCAATAAAAAAGGTGTTTTTTTCGACCCTTAAAGCCGCATCATACAGGGGCCTAATTCTGGCAGTCGTGATCGAGTACTTTCTCGATTCGAAAGCAATTTTATTTCTAATTCTTTCAGTCGATACTGAACGAATCGAAATTATTATTTCAGTATTGTGAAACTTAAATCAATGCTTTATAACACTGAAAAAATAATTCCGATTCGTTCAGTATTGACTGAAACAATTAGATATTAATTTGCTTTCGAATCGAGAAATTACTCGATCACGACTGCCAGAATTAGGCCCCAGGTTTGGCTAGAGTAAATACAATTTTTTTGCCTCTATTCTTGTATATATTTTTGAAAACTACCTATTTCGAAAACCCCGGAGGCTCGAAATTTTAACCTATGGTTTTTTTGGCACAGTGTCTTGGGAAGATTTATAGAACAAGAATCGCGATGTGCTTTTGACGCGAAAAAATTTGACACCCTGTTATTATCTATAATTAATGAACATGTTTATTTATTTTTATACCCTCCACCACAATTAGTTGTGAAGAGGGTATACTAAGTTTGTCATTCCGTGTGAAACTTTTTTATTATTCATCTCAGACCCCATAAAGTATATATATTCTGGGTCCTTGAGTAATTCTAAGTCGATTTAGCCATGTCCGTCTGTCTGTACGTCTGTTGAAAACATGCTCACTTTCGAAATACTCAAAAGAAATAACCAAACTTGGTGTCAAATTGCTTGTAGTTATCCTAAGCAGTTTGGGATTGAAATCCAGCAAAATCGGTTCAGTAGGATCAGAGCTATGAATCAAAATGTGGAACCACCACCTAAAAAATATTTATAAATTTGTTACAAAAACTAACATAACTAGTGGAACAATGCACGAAATAATATAAGATTTTGCAAAAATTAGTTTTATTCGACTGGAAATTACGCTGTAAAATTTCGGGACGATCCGTCCATAATTTACCCTAGGCCCCATATAAGCCCTACTCCCGGAAAACAGTTAAGTACGCCTAAAACCATAATTAATAATGCTATCATAACAAAATTTGGTACATCACAGTTTTATAGACCTAGAAATAAGACTGTAAAATTCGTGGAGATCGGTCCATAATTTACCAAAGGCCCCATATACAGTGTTGTTCAAAAAAATAGATTCACCATGATTGGTGAAGGAAAAACATTCCCATACCAATATATTTCCTCCACCATGTTAAATGGTTTTTGTTGTATACTGTGGAAGGAGTTCAGTGTTCGGGGGTCTTCTTACAGTCAAATTACTTCTGTCAAAGTTAAACAAATTAACTTTAGTTAATAAATTTCTCTCTTTAGTTAAAATATTTACCCATTATCCATAGGCCAATTTATATGCTGTTTTTCAAATTTCAATCTTCTTTTTATGTGTTGTTAAGATAAAAATTGAACTTTCCTGCTACTTTTGGCTTTTAAATTATTTCTGATTAAAACCCTTCTAATTGTAGGAGTGGAAATATCAAGGTAATATTCCTTTTTAAGGGCAGAAGAGGTTGCAAATGGGTTTTTTTTCACATGTCAAACAATTTTTCTTTTTATAAGGAGTGTGATTTTTGTTTTTTCCGCTAGTTTCTACCTTTAACTTCCCAGCAAAAAAAGACATACAAAAGAAGTAGTAAATTCATGGGTTCCGCGGATAATGCACTGGTTCTTTTTAGGCGAAACATGCATGATTTTAACATTAGCGTGTCGTTGGCGAGCATGGGTTCACATTTAGGTAAACGGCTCGTCATTAAAAATATTGCTGAGAACCAATGAAAGTTCAGTGATTAGATCGGTGTTTTCATTGATCTGGAATATTAACTGAATTGACTGTGAATGAAAAGCAATGAATCTTTAAAGATTTTAATACGTATTTTCATTGGAATGTATTATAAATTACATTTTTCCTTTTGTTTTCCCTATGTTGTAGTAAGATTTTGACCTATTGGATAAGCCTTGATTTACGCCATATAACAAATTTTAATACATATTAAAATTAAATGTATTTACATATGTATATATTAAAAAAAATTTAACTTAATCACTAAAGTCAATTGTATATAATATTCGTGCCCTTTCAATCCTAAAAGAATACCTAATTATAGTGAAAAATTGTAATTCCTACATAAGAGTTGAATGGGTGCATAGTAGAGTGGTTCGAAAAAAAAAATTTTTTGTCAGTCCCCCCCTAGGATTAAAGATAATGTAACAACAATTCCAAAACTTATTTTTTATTTTTTTGCCACGCCTAGAAATACTGCCCTTTTAGTTTTTTGTTCACTGTGTCGCCATTTTTAGTCCGATCATAACATTTTGTATATCGGTGTTCATGGCTCTGTAAAGGCTACATTTCAGGACAGGAGTTTACCTCTGCACACTTCCAATTCTAAAGTTTAATTGTTTACTTGATTTGTATAATATTATTATTAAAAATCAATCAGACTTACCGTTTGGTGCAATTACTATAAAACAACAGGTTGTAAATTTTCAAATTCTATTACTTTTTTCAAGTGAATCTATTTTATTGAACACGTGTTCTCACAACCAAAGCTATACTTACAATAAATTAAACAAGAGTGACGCTTGCAGTTTTTTAATAGTATGAAATGGGAATTTAACACATTATAACGTAACCTTGTTAATTAATTTTTGAATCCCAAGAAAAACTTTGATAACTAATATGCATGTGGCAGTGTAAATAAAACTGAACTGGCAAAATAAAATAAAGAAATTTGTTTTATTTTTGTTTTTTCTTTACCCACTCAAAACTACATTTAGAGTTGACAAAAAATCAAGCATTTGTGGACGGGATTGTAAGAAAAGATGAACTCACTGTTTATTGTTGTTGTTTTTGTTTAAGCTTTGATATTGTTACAAGTAAAACTGGGGCTTATAATTCTTATTCGCTTAACAGTTTTCTTTGTACTAGGATCGCCCGGTGGCCGAAATTCGACCACTTGACATTTACTTTCGAGAAAACTTGTGCGTTAAACAACAAAAACGTTTTAAGAGAACGGCAAAATGCATTACTCACCCATCTTTGTGCGAATGTCTGTAAGATAAATTAAAACGCTTTTCAAACAATTTAGAAAAAAATATATATACTGCGCATATCTTCAAACAAATACGTTTAAACGATATATGTTTCATTAAAATCGGTGGCCCATAAAATACTTAAAAATCAACCACAAAAAAATTGTTCCCGTATTTATATATAAGATAATATCTTTAGTTTTTCTAAAATCTTTGGATGAAGTTTCCTGACGATCTGGCCTAAGCAACCAGTGAAATGCGCATAGGAATAGCTTATCCAGGGATGATAAATTAGAAAACCTATATCATACCAAAGAACTTTTAAAATCGTACTTTTTCGGCCCCAATAGTACTAAATCATTTTTTTATAATTTTTTTTATTTTTTTATTTAAAAAAACAAAAATTTAATGCAACAAAAACAAAAGTAATTAAACTTAATTTGTACATTAATTATACATAATAATAGGGTGGGTAAAATTTTTTCACGTCAAAAGTCATTCCAAGAAACTTTGCGAAAGAAACCATAGGTCAAAAATTAATTTCGAGTCCGAGATTTTTCAAAATAGTTTTCCAAAATATTCAAGAATAAAGGCAAACAAATTGTATTTAGTCTAGCCAGACCTGTATTATGCGGTTTTTAGGGTCGAGAAATCCATTTATTATTTTCTTTTTTTTTTATTGCCGCCAGAGAGCGTTTGCATACACTTTTTAGAATCAATCGTCTTTTATGTGGAAAATTTACGAATATTTCTCAAAATGCAATCTCGAATTTTAATCAAAAATAAAATTTTAAAGCGTTCTAAAAATATATGAATACGAGCATCTTCGGATTGCATTTCCAAATTTATTGAGTTTACAATTTTCAATATGTACTGCAAAAACACGAAAGGAGTATAAGGTCCGAATATAATAAAATTTAATTTAGCGCTTTAAAAATCTCCTTCAAAATAATTCGGAGTAAAATAATAATGGAGTGAGCTCCCACGTCTTGACGTGACAACCATCTTGTTGACGAATATTTAAAAATATTATGAACTCGTTCCAAAATAATCTTGAATTGAGAGGAAGTTGCCTTTTCTACTATATAGAACTTTAGCAGAAGGGGTTTCCTATTTTTTTTAAAAACTTGTAAATTTCATCAGAAAATGCACGCTTATATGCAGCCGTAGATCCTAAATTTAGAATGTGGCATAAGCAATCGTGGAATAATAAAGTGCAAAAATCAATTCACACTAAACTCCGCTTATATTCATTGGACAATAAGTGCCGGTTCACACACGTCAAGTTTGGCTCGTCAAGTCTTGAGTTTTTAGGAGTGAGGGGAAAAGAAATGGCATTCTCTTTTCCCTTCTCACCTAAAAGCTAAAGACTTGACGAGTCAAACTTGATGTGTGTGAACCGGCACTAATTACGAGTTATATCAATTATAAATATGTATGTAGGTTTGAAAAATTTGAAAATAGTACCAAATGAGTCACGGGGGTACCAGCGTACTTTTTAGTTTCAGATTGTACCAAAAAAAGTACAATTGTACCAACTTTATCAACCATCAAGAATAAACTTCATTTTGTCAATAGTATGAAATGGGAATTTAGCACATTATAACGTAACCTTGCCAATTAATTTTTGAATCCCAAGAAAAACTTTGGTAACGCGGTTATATTCATAAGAGATGAGTGAACAAAGTGCAGTTACTTTTTCACATATACTTCCTACTATGAGAGATTTAGAAGTGGTAATCTTTTTGGAAAGCAGGTGAATCTATTTTTTTGAACAGCACTGTAAATCCTACTCCCGGAAAACAGTTTAGTACGCCTAAAACCATAATTAATAATGCTATCATAACAAAATATGGTACATCACAGTTTTATAGACCAAGAAATAAGACTGTCAAATTTCGTGAAGATCGGTCCATAATTTACCATAGGCCCCATATAAACCCTACTCCCGGAAAACAGTTTAGTACGCCTAAAACCATAATTAATAATGCTATCATAACAAAATATGGTAAAACACAGTTTTATAGACCAAGAAATAAGACTGTCAAATTTCGTGAAGATCGGTCCATAATTTACCATAGGCCCCATATAAACCCTACTCCCGGAAAACAGTTTAGTACGCCTAAAACCGTAAAAAATAACTCTATCAAAACAAAATTTGGTACATCACAGTTTTATAGGATTAGAAATTAGGCCATAAAATTTCGTGAAGATCTGGCCTAAGCAACCAGTGAAATGCGCATAGGAATAGCTTATCCCATCAACAATAAATTTCAGTGTTTTTATCAAGAATAAAAATTGGGAATTAAGCACGAATAACAAAATCTTTTTAATAAAAATTTTGTATTACCAAAAATTACTTTGATCGGTTAATTTTTTACCATAGGCACCATATAAACCCTACTCCCGTTAAACAGTTTAGTACGCCTAAAACCGTAAAAAATAACGGTTTCATAAAAAAATTTGGTACATCACAGTTTAATAGAACTCGAAATAAGACTATAAAATTTCGTGCAGATCGGTCCATAATTTACCCTAGGGCCTATATGAATCCTACTACCGGAAAAAAGTTTAGTACGCCTTACACCGTACAAAAAAATCAGAATAAAATAAAATTAAATAGTTTTATAGGACTAGAAATGTCACTGTGAAATTTCGTGATGATCGGTCCATAATTTGCTATAGGCCCCATATAAAGCCCACTCTGGTAAAATAATTAAATACGCCTAAAACTGAAGCAGATATAGATATTGCGGTAAACTTTCTTCCAACTTAGCTTCATATGGCCAGAAAAAAATTTTAAGCAATTTTGTGATATACAGTCCATAATCAACCTTAGATCCATTTTAAGCAGCCTTCTGAAATTCACTGCAAACGCGAAAACTAATTTCTCCGCTGTATTAAAATTGATGTTTATTTTTATTACCAGAAATCACTCTGCAGCATTTTAAGATGACTGGTTCATAGCTTACCATGGCTCCAATATAAATTCCCCTCCTGAAAATCATTTAGGTAGGTAGGTAGGTAGAAAGGCCGGTGTTAAGTATCCTTCACACCTTCAACCAGAGACCAATATGGTCCATTGTGACGCCTTAATTAGAGATAGCTATATGAAGGTAGAAAGTAGGTGAAATAAACAGCGAAAGCACAAGACAGATCCAACAGATAGGTAGAAAAGAAAGAAAGGAAGGTAAAGGACCAACCCCGAGAGAAATCCCACTCAAACCAAATTCGCCCTACGTGCGGTTAGCACCCAGTCTCCCCTCGCGCAGCCAGGCCATTACCCCATTACGAATTCTATCAGATTCTCGAGTCCGCAACTCGAGACATCCCCTAATTCGCCCAGGAATCTATTGCCCAGCCACCTCAGCCTGATACCCTGCAACCTGGGACAGTGGCACAGAAAGTGCTCAACTGTCTCAAACTCCTCAGGGTCCTCGCACAACCTGCATATATTTAACAAGTCGGATCCCATCCTCACCGCCATCCTGCCTATCATACAGTGGCCCGTGATCATTCCTATCATGGTCCCAACGCAGACCCTGCTCCTGCCCAGCAGCGACACCGAATCGGACTTCCTAAGCACCGGCCACAGTGTCCGCGATACCCGACAGTCCGTTCGGCCCCCAGGCCCGATTGTTCACGCCCAGTATCCACTCCTTAATCCTACCAAAATAGACGCCCAATGGAGGCCTAACCGCATCGAAATCGAAAATCATTTAAGTTTTGTTTAAACTATAACGAATCAATTTGCTCAAGCTAGTAAAAATTTAAAAAAAAAGCATAAAATTTTCTGATTGTCGGTCAATAATTTAATATAGATCTAAACCGCAACCAATTTTAATGCAGATGTCTGTTTTTATAAAGATAAATTAATAATAAATATACATCATATAGATATTACTCCTAAAACATTCGAACTGCCGGTGGAGGGTATCAAAGACTTGGCACAGCCGAATATAGCACTCTAACTTGTTTTTTTTTATCTATCTATACTTTACATGCAGGGCTGCCAGATAAATTTGTGAGGAAATCGTCAATTTCCTGAGAAAAAATAAAAAAATCGTCGTTCACGTTTCGAAAAATCGTAAAAAAAATTGGACAACTTAAAATTTAGTTTTTTTTAACAATTTTTGTTCAATTTTTATAAAAAAAAGCCTTAACCATGTAAGGCGCTGCATCGGTTAAATATAGAAGGATCTTTTATCGAAATCTTGTATTTTAAGCAGAGCTCCAAAGAATTGGATTACATACTTTAGGCCACACTATACTATGCATAAGCTGGCTTAAGCAACTGTGCGAATACATGTAAATCAAATGTCAACCCATATTGAACTTAAGGATACTTTTTGTTAAATTTTATGAAACTGTCACTGATCGCACATTCCGTACGGATTCAGATGTTTTTTGATTTTGTTTTTTTAATTAATTTTAATTGCGTTTGAGAGGCTTTATGATAATTTTTGAGATTAGCTTAAGCCAGCTCATGCATATTTTAAAGGGGGGTAATACTTATATACTTTCAGATTTCATTTTTCTCACTCAGCGAACACATTTCCAATTTTTGTAATGGGATTGAAATTATATCGATATTTAATTGACCCATTGCAGTTGTCGATTACTTTATAACGATAATTAGGCAATTTCTTCAAATGGTAGAATATCTAGAAACGCTTTACATTAACTTAAGTAATTTTCATTACTTTTTTTTTGTGGCAGAAAAATGCTGCTTATGTTTGTTTTCACTTTACTAAAAGATAAAAAAAACTATTATATATGTATATATTACGAAAGTTAAATTATCTAAGAATTATTTATAGTTATAGTTATAAGTTATCTTGTAAGTTATAGTTTTATGTTACTTAAAATTGTCATGTATAATTTTCAACACAACTGTTATTTTAAAAATAATTCCTATATAAATTTCCCAGTCATTTCTAGAAATGGTTATAGAACATAATAAATAGTTTTTACGGGAAGGTTCATGAAAAATCTAGAAATAATGATGAAATATAAAAAGAGGTGACTCATGTAAAATTAGTTTAGTCTGTTTTGAAAAACGGTTCTGTTCGTAACTAACAATTGTGAACAAAATAATTAATTTCAATAAAGTTTGTTAAGTTGAATAAGTGTGTGTTTTTTATTCGGATTTGCAATTAAAAGAACTCAAACGCGTTTATTAAAGGAAAAACGTAACAATTGGTGTCAGAAGTGAAATTGCAATAAAAAAAAAAATAAAAATAAAATAAATAAACAAATAAAAAAAAGGATACAAAAAAAAAACTATACAAACAACAATGAAATTCGAGGAGCTAAAAGTTGAACAGCTCAAGAAAGAGTTGGGCAATATGGATCTGCCTACTGCTGGAAATAAAGTTGAGCTGCAGAAAAGATTAATCGATGAATTTATGCGACGCAATATTGACATCGCAACTTATGAATTTGAAGAAAAAGAAGAAATAGAAGTTGCTACCCGTGCAGTAACAAGCAACATGGATCTTGGTACAATGTTTGCTGCTATGATGGAGAAAATGGAAAAAATGTCGGCAGAAACTTCTAGAAAAATGGAAGAAAATTCAAAAGCTATCGTAGCAGAAAATTCTAAAAATATGGAGAAGATGGTAAAGGAAAATGCAAGCACCATCTTAGCCGAAATTCAAGAAAATTCTAGAGTGACAAACGAGAAACTTCAGGCTACTAATGAAAAATTTGAGAAGCTTCAAGAGATTTCTACTGTTATAAATGAAAAAGTGGACGATATGGAAATCGAATTGTCTGATGTAAAAACACAAGTCAGGGTGTTCGATGAAAAACTACATCATCTGGAAGTTAAAGTTAATAGTCTTTAGTGCCAAGAGGGAGCGGTTCGAGTTTCACCAGAAGTCTCTAGTAGAATTAAGGCCCCGAGTTTTGACGGCAGTTCACCATTTAGTGTTTTTAAGTTCCAGTTTGACACAGTTGCCAACAAAAATGCATGGAACAATGAAGAAAAAGCTATAGAGCTGATTCTGGCTTTAAAAGGATCTGCGGCTGAAATTCTAGAAAGTGTACCAGCAAGTTGCAGAAACAATTACGTTGACATTATGGTAGCAGAAGAGAAATATTCAGAATGGAATTACGGGGAAGAGTACAAAAGGCAAACGAGACGCTACAGGATTTCGCATTAGAGATTGAGCGCTTGGTGCAGCTTACCTATCCAGGTGAAAGTCATCCATTGCTAGATCATTTTAAGACCGAGGCATTTGTAAACGGTATACGGGATGCTGATGTGAAACTAGCGGTATGTGCATCACAGAAGCCATCATTTGCCGAAACGGTATCATTTGCCCTAGCCCAAGAAACCGCAAGAATAATTTCAAGGCCGCAAGCGTATAAGGTGCGAAAACTTGATTTTGCCGCTGAAGAAGAAAGAGATATTGTAAAGGACATAAAGGAGGCAGTGATGCAAGCTTTAAGCGAGAAGCAAGGTAAAAACAAAGTAAAATGTTATAATTGCGGTAAGATTAGCCATATTCAGCGAAACTGCAAAGCACCTAGAAGACGATCAAGATCTGCTTCGCCGCAAAGGGACAAACGAAGAGCTAGTCAACAATCATCGCAGGAGCCATCGCTAAAGCTGAGAAGAGCAAGCAGTGCGGGGGAAGCTGAAGATCTCACGATCAATTTAGTAGTGAAAACGAGTAATAGAAATATTACGACCTGTGGTTACATAAATGGTGAAATCCGCATTTTGACTATCGACACTGGTGCAGGACATTCCATTATAAGAGCTGATTTGATAAAGGGAGCTGTCGAGCCGCTAAGTGGCGTGAACTTGCGAACAGCCACGGGAGAGCCTGTCATTGTCTATGGCAAAGCAAGAGTGGAAATAAGAATGGCCGATATGATCGTTTTTGATGAGTTTATTGTGGCTGAAATTATGGACGAGGTCATAATTGGAGCAGATTTTATGATTCGTCAAGGCATTAGTCTAGATATGGGACGACAAATTATGAATTGGTATGGTCTAGAAATATCCCTTAACGTTGGGAATGGAAGTGAAGCTCTTGTAAGACAGCTAGTCACTAGTGATCATAAGAAATTGTCATCCCAAAGAGACGATGAAAAACGTGGGATAGCGAGCACATATTCAAGACGGCCCAGTAAACATAAAAGCAAGCACTGTACAGAGTCTAACAGCAAGAAACGCATAAATGAGATTCGCTTATTACATGTGGAACCCAGCGAAGACTGGGGGGCTACTCTCTATTGCGATGCGAAAGAAAATTGTAGCAAATCTAGCGATTGGTACTCTTTAATACGTTTGCGCATATGCCTTTCGCATCTTTTAATTGTTTTTCTTTTCGTAAATCATCACTTTATTTTGTTTAAATTTTCCAATTTCAAATATTTTTACACACTTTGGCATTTCATTACTGTAAATCCGCGCCATCTTTAATTTTATTGCCACTATCGCTTCATTTTCAGAAAATTTTGCGAAAGTGATAGAGAGTACCAAGTTGGCATTTAGCTTTCGCATCGAAATTGTTTTCGCATCGCAATAGAGAGTAGACCCCCTGGTCAACGGCGCAGAAAAGTGACCCCATATTAGCGCAAATTATGAAGGCTAAGAAAGAAGGTGAAAAGCCGACTCATGAAGAAATTAGATTGGAGGGTCCACTAATGAAGGCGTATTGGGCGCAGTGGAGGAGTCTGCGGATGGTAAATGGCTGCCTATACCGTACATGGGAAAGTACTGATGGCAAAACAGATAAAAACCTTATTGTAGTAACGTCTTTTAAAGTATGTGGAGTTGTGAGGAAATTCCACGAAGGTACTGGTGGCGTTACAAAAACCATAAAGAAGTTAAAAGCAAGCTACTATTGGGTCGGTTGCAAGCCAGCCGTGATTGATTGCGTAATTAAATGCCCACAGTGCGTTGCAGACAGCGGTCTAATTGGAGAAAGTAGAAATCCGGTCCAGCAGTACAACTTTGGTGAACTATCCATACCAGCGAATAATAATGACTCTTCCCAAGAGCAGAAAAACGAGTTAAGACGAAGGCGTGTTAATTTATCAAATAACCAGATGAAAGCCAGAAACATTGGAGTGGCAAATTCGGAAGGCTTTAAAGAGGCCAGTTGGTTTTACTTTTTAATCCGCAAAGGAAGAAAGGATTATCTCAAAAGCTGCAGACTCATTGGGATGGCCCATATAAAGTAATAAAGAAATTGAATGACGTGGTGTATCGGATCCAGAAATATAAGAGCCCAAGATCAAAAATAAAAGTGGTACATCTAGAACGACTAGCCCATTATGGAAAAGGAGAATCTGAGCCTATTCGGGACGAACAGGCTTAAGTGGAGGGCAGTGTTACGAAAGTTAAATTATCTAAGAATTATTTATAGTTATAGTTATAAGTTATCTTGTAAGTTATAGTTTTATGTTACTTAAAATTGTCATGTATAATTTTCAACACAACTGTTATTTTAAAAATAATTCCTATATAAATTTCCCAGTCATTTCTAGAAATGGTTATAGAACATAATAAATAGTTTTTACGGGAAGGTTCATGAAAAATCTAGAAATAATTATGAAATATAAAAAGGGGTGACTCATTTAAAATTAGTTTAGTCTGTTTTGAAAAACGGTTCTGTTCGTAACTAACAATTGTGAACAAAATAATTAATTTCAATAAAGTTTGTTAAGTTGAATAAGTGTGTGTTTTTTTATTCGGATTTGCAATTAAAAGAGCTCAAACGCGTTTATTAAAGGAAAAACGTAACAATATTTTGTCCCGATTTATGTACTTTTATAAACTTTTGTATTTTTTTGGAACGTATTCACGAAATATTCGCTTGAATTTGGTGAACACGAATGTCATAAGTATGCCGAATACTCGGCATTTCGAATATGAATATTCGTAACGTAATTAGTATGTATTACGAAAACAAGCGTCAGCTATGCAAAAAGCGTTTGGAAATTGTCCGAAAGCTATTTGGTTAGTGACAAAGTGAAAGAAAAATAAAAAATTTAACTGTCTTATTTATAAGAAATAAAACAGGTTAAAAAAAAAGGTTTTTTAAAAAAATTTTCATAAAAAATCCGTATCAGAAACCCTTTAGTGAGAACTTTTCGCATTGAGAAGATGTGAAACAAAATGTTCTATCGTTTCTCGAAAAGTGTGTCTGTCTGTAACTCATGTCGAAAAATATCAAAAGAGATTACGTTGTTACGTTATAAATGTCATTACATTGCACTCGAAACCGATGTGAGATTGCAGACGTTGAGAATGCAAGTAACACATAACTTTGACGGCGCACAGTAGCGCCCGTAGAGCAAACGAGGTTGCAAAAATCAAAATTTTCATGAGCACCGACGAAGTTTTGAATAAACTCATGTTATAGGAAACTTTTCAACGATTTCAAATCTGCCACTCTTAATAATATCACATTTTTAGTTTAGAAGATATAGCCGTTCAAAGTTGACCGACTTTCGGTTTTCAAAAAAACACACAATTTTTAGTAAATTTGTTGCGATTTCAGGTGTAATATCACGAAAAATAGGTAACGAATCGCCTTATTTTTTGTTTGTATTGATTGATGCATTTATTAAATGTGTAATGATAAAAAAAAAATGAACTGTTTGCTTTGTGTTTCTCCTGGTAAATCACTATTTAAAAACTATCCGTTTTTTCACTATTTTTCAACTTTGACGGAAAATAACAAAAATCTATATTTTTCTATATTTGCCATATTTGCAAAATCTGTTCTTTGATTATTTCTTTACATAATTCAAAAATTTTATCTGCCCGTACGTGCCCGTTTGGCTTCTAGAGGTAAAAAAGGTTAAAAAGACATGGTTGCCATACTAATATTGCGGTTTAATAAAATTCTTTAATTTGGCCCCTACAGCGCGTAGGATGCTCCTAGATGGGTCAAATGTATGACCAACCCCACTTTATTATTTATTGCCGAATTTCGGTTTTTTTAGTTATTTCAATAAACTAAACCATTTTTGAGTTACGCGAATATATGCTGTGCAGCGCCTTACATTTTCGAAATAACGGTATATCTTGAAAACAAGAGCTAATTTAAAAAAACGGTTAGCACCACTGAATTCAGCGTCCCCAATTAGGGTGAAATGCCAGGTGCGCGGCATTCGAGTTATCGAGTATTCGAGTTATTCGAGTTATTGAAGAAATAAGCTCAACACATTCGGCTAATTCGGCGAAATTATGACATTTTGAGTATGACATAACTTTTGAAAAAAAAATTTTAAAATTTTTTTTCGTTCATATATGTTCCTTATAAGATAAAAGGAACATTCTCACCAAATTTCATTAAAATCGGAAGGGGTCGTGTCCCACTCTTGGTCGTTTTGACATGGAATTACCCATATACCGAAAATACAGAAAATTGAAAAAATAAATTTAAAAAAAAAAAATTTTTTTTTTTAATTTGTTGGGTAATAATTTAGAACCCTAAAGAAAAAAAAAATAAAAACAATCTAAAAATGTAAAAATAATTTTTTTTTAGGTACCATAAAATTGATTTTTCTACTAATTTTAACTTTGATAACCCATAAGTAGGCCCCTACACAGCGTAGCACCCTTTTCAAATGCACATTTCATAGGCTGAACAGTTATCTATCATATGCTGTTTAAACTGTTCAATTACCTTATTCGGTTCAAAAGATATGATTTTTGCAACGAAAAAACTCAAATGGCGCCACTGTGCGGCGACCAAAATTTACTAAAATTGAAACGACGGCGGCGAAAATATAGCCGTCGGCTTTACCAAATAACGTAAGGCCCTTATTACGGTTTACAACTCAACTCAGTTGAGTTGTTGGTTCTGGTCAGTTGTAATTTTTGTTATGTTTTTGTTCACCGCAATATAGCAAAGTTGTACATTATAATACAAAAATTAAGAAATTAAAACTGAACTGAGTTGAGTTGTAAACCGTAATAGGGGCCTAAAGTGCGACTTTAATGTTTGTTGTTTGCAAGCGAGCTTTGAAAACATTCGTATATTTTATAAAAATGTTAAAAGCGAAATAATTAAACAATAAAAAATGTGCCAAGAACTATTATTTTTAATTAGGCTTAAGTTCATGAAATTTAATTTTTCATTAAATTATTTTTATGAAGAAAGGAATTTTACAACATGAAAATTAATTAAAATTGTTATTGATAACACGGTGAGACAGTCCAAAAAACCTGGGACCGGATATCATTTTTCTTGTAGGGCTTGTCGAGTGAAACAAGATTCCAATAGTGAAATATACCGGACACCTCCAAAATCCGGATTTACGGGTAAAAAACCGGTTTTTGTGCCTTTGCGCACTTATAAGCCTGTAATTTTGTTGATAATGATCCGATTTTCAATTTCTTACTAGATTTGGAAAGAAGAAACTGAGGTCTTTCGAACAATGTATAATTTATTTAAGAAAACTGGAGAAATTTGGATGTTATTGTCGAGCAAACACAAATTTTGTAGATTTTTCAAAAAAATTTCAAATTTAGTGACGTTTTTATACATTATTTTCTTAAGAAACTATAATACTATTGAGTTTATTCAAAAAGTACGTTTATTAACGATTACAACGCATATTTGGGTTTAAAAATTGATAAGTAATTGACTGAGTTATTTAACTTTTCATGAAAATAAACTTTTAAACATTTTATAAAAATTTTATTAATCAATTAATCAATGTTATCCTAAACACAATTTGTAATGAGAGTTTAAGTCATTCAAAAATATTGTTTTTTTTCGTGTTCTTTGTACGCACTTTCTTTAAAATTACAAATCGCTGTTAGCCTAAACACAAATTAGATTTACAACAAATATTTGTAATGAGAGCTTAACTTATGTAAAATTATTGTTTTTTTTAATATGACGTTTTGTTAATGTCTTCTTTTTCACTTTGAATCTGTGTATTTAAAAAAACGTTTGCAATTTAATAAAAATCGTGTGCAATTTAAATTAAAATTAGGACAAAGATGACAAAAAGCATTGCCGTTTACATCTAATTTTTTACAAATTGTTTCATGTATCCCAGTTTAAGATGCAGTGGTGCCAGAATAACGTCCTTAACTTTAACTAATTGGTAATTTAAAATGTTTTTGCTGCCTTTTCTATGTGACTCGCGAGTTGGCCATAGTTTGCGATCATAACGATTCGGCGCACGACATATTACATTACAAATCTTAAATTAATAAAAATAAAGTCATAAATTTTTATAAGAAAATTTACTTTTAAATGAACCATCAATAAAAAGTCGCCATTCATCTGCATTAAAATTGTGATTTAATGCCGAAAATAGTTTCGGTACATCAACGCAATACACGAGATCACTGTCATTGGAAATAGTCTTAAATCTTTCTTCAAGTAACCAAGTCCGGTAACTTGTTCTACCGGATGTTATAACGAAATCCTTTTCCACAAAATTCTACTGCTTTAATCGCGACCAAAGGACTTCAGATTGCCGCTTTGACAAGTGTAATTCGCGAACAAGATCGTAGAAATCAGCATTTGACAAAATATGCCGCTCCGTTGTTGTAGACCTGGATGGAAGGAACTTTCTTTGTTCAAAATCTGTTTCTGTTATATCGACAGATTTGCTCGTTGTCGGTAGATCATAACTTACAGGTATCGGTTTTGTAACAGTTACAACATTTGCGTACTTAATGTTTTTGCGTGTTTTAAAACTGTATTGTTTTTAAAATCACGCCGGTGACTGATATCAGTGTCAAACATTTTGTATATAATTTTAATTTAAATTGCACACGATTTTTATTAAATTGCAAACGTTTTTTTTTAATACACAGATTCAAAGTGAAAAAGAAGACATTAACAAAACGTCATATTAAAAAAAAAACAATAATTTTACATGAGTAAAGCTCTCATTACTAATATTTGTTGTAAATCTAAGTTGTGTTTAGGCTAACAGTGATTTGTAATTTTAAAGAAAGTGCGTAAAAAGAACACGAAAAAAAACAATATTTTTGAATGACTTAAACTCTCATTACAAATTTTTTTTGTGTTTAAGATAGCATTGATTAATTGATTAATAAAATTTTTATAAAATGTTTAAAAGTTTATTTTCATGAAAAGTTAAATAACTCAGTCAATCACTTATCTATTTTTAAACCCAAAAATGCGTTGTAATCGTTAATAAACGTACTTTTTGAATAAACTCAATAGTATTATAGTTTCTTAAGAAAATAATGTATAAAAACGTCACTAAATTTGAAATTTTTTTGAAAAATCTACAAAATTTGTGTTTGCTCGACAATAACATCCAAATTTCTCCAGTTTTCTTAAATAAATTATACATTGTTCGAAAGACCTCAGTTTCTTCTTTCCAAATCTAGTAAGAAATTGAAAATCGGATCATTATCAACAAAATTACAGGCTTATAAGTGCGCAAAGGCACAAAAACCGGTTTTTTACCCGTAAATCCGGATTTTGGAGGTGTCCGGTATATTTCACTATTGGAATCTTGTTTTAGTCGACAAGCCCTACAAGAAAAATAATATCCGGTCCCAGGTTTTTCTATTTCATTCAATTTTGTAACACTGTGTAATCTTTCATTCTTGACGTGGCTGGGGCTCGAACCCCGGCCGGCAGGTTACCATGACATGTTTCGATTGCAACCACTCAATCTCCTCAGATGGATTTGCCGTCTTACACTCGCAGCCATCGACGACTGCTGACGTCAATAGTCAAACATCAATCCTTAAACCAAATTGTATTCTAACATTTGGTAGATCGAAATTTGCTTTCATGAATGATTATCCATTTTAATTGATTTTACATGTTTTTTCCTTTACTTCTGTTTTTCTGTTTCGTCAAGAATTTTTCTTGAAGTCCAAGTACAGTTTTTGTTTTTTCATTTTGTCTTTCTCTTTTCTGTTGACCTTTTTCAGCACAACTTGAAGGACAAATTACACATAGAGCTCGTGCCTTAGCTTTAACAATAATTAGTATTGTGGTTATTTTGTTGAACTATTTATGGTTTTTAATCCAAATTTTTAATATTTTTAATTAGGCTTAAGTTCATGAAATTTAATTTTTCATTAAATTATTTTTATGAAGAAAGGAATTTTACAACATGAAAATTAATTAAAATTGTTATTGATAATCTTTCATTCTTGACGTCAAGACAAAAAGACAAAATGAAAAAACAAAAAATGTACTTGGACTTCAAGAAAAATTCTTGACAAAAGTACGAAAAAACAGAAGTAAGGAAAAAACATGTAAAATCAATTAAAATGGATAATCATTCATGAAAGAAAATTTCGATCTACCAGAGAGTTACAGAACATGTGCACTGTTTTTTTTACTAGCATTTAACACGCTAGTTCATAAGCGTCTCCTTTTTCTTCGTGGACATATTTGTATGCAAAGTTTTTTTTCCAGGTTTTAATAAATTCTAGCATTTAACCCACTACTTTGTTATCTGGCATTTTCTTTCAAAAACAAATTTTTATGCCAAAGTTTATGTTCCTAGGTTTTAACAAATTTAACCTATAATTTTGTGTTTCTAAGTTCAATAGTATATAGAATTAAAAAAGCACCACTCGTAGAACACAAAAGCAAATGAAGGAAAGTAAATTTCCCGTATTATTCCAAAATATGTACAGGTTGTACGTGTTTACTTTCTCAGGACATTGCATCTTGAATTTTATGTTTCTAGGTCCAATACTTACGAATATTCAAAAAGTACTTAAAGAACAAAAAAGACCAACAAATTCCCTCATAGATTCGTATCCACTCAGGACATTGCATGTTGAATTTTATGTTTTAAGGTCCAATATTAAGCATAATTAAAAAATACCAGTAGTGGAATTCTCTAACTTTTAACGATTGACGTTAACGTTAATTTTACCGACACAGTTTATTGCTTACGGTAACAATACAAAAATTCAGTAACTCAATTTTAACAACATAACTAAAAATTTCAATCAAGTGGCATCTTTGTTAATTAGTAACAGTGAAACTTCAATGTAACGAATCTAGAGGGGATCGAAAAATACTTCGTTATAGCTATTGATTCGTTATACATATGCATTATACATTGGTATAACGAAATTTAAAGAAATACGAACAAAATTCGTTACAACTACAGTTTTTTTTGTCCAAATTCTATTTAACACGAAAATACTATGTACATAATAAAAATTCACTATTTAAGAAGTAAATTAAAAATTATGTTTTTATTTTTTTTTTTATTTTATTACATTTTAGTAAAATATTGTGTAATTTTTGTTTGTTTATACGCAAGTTTAGAATGCAACCGTCATATTTTTTCGACAGATGCTAAGCTGTCGAATGTATTTTGCGGTGTAGAAAAGAAAACTCGGCGGTAAATAAATTGTTTAGCAATTTCTTGCTTAGATTTGTCACCACGATCAACAGCATCAATTGAAGCACAGCCGCGAATAACGTTGTAAACGCCACATTTTGCAAAAACTGTTTTTTTGCATATAACCGTTGACCTTACTCTCTTACACAGTTTAGACATCAAATCAACCAAAACTATGCACCTTAACGCCTACAAAATGGCGTACAAAGTGTCAGCCAGTGGAAGAACATTGCAAGTTACTAACAAAATGATGAAACCGAAATGGTTTTGCAGTGCGGAATAATGTTTTAAAAGCCTTTTGCATTAAAGTTTTTATTATCATTATTTTTAATAATAGAAAAATAAATTTTTTAAAACAAATAATGCTGCCTGTCAGAAAACGTTGTTTTGCTCTCCTGAAAAATTGTTATTTTGTAACTTAAAACGTTATTCGCGGCTGTGCTTCAATTATAGAAATTTTTTCTCGTATAGAAATTGATTTACGCTTTAATACACTCATTTTGGCAAAGAACCAAAACAGTACTGACAACATTTGTGGCGCTTTAAATATGCAAAGACATTTATGTACCTTTCGTTGTTTTTAAAAGGAACTTCCCCGTTTTGCTTAAAATTTAATTTTGCTTTATTCTAACTTCGTTGTATGGAGGCTTTAGTTCAAGACTTCGTTATGTAGTGGCTTTTGATAACAGGATTTTAATGACTAAGAGCGGGTTTTTTACTTAGAGCTTAAACCAGGATCAATAGTAAGATTTGTTAATCTTATAATAAAATTAATCTAGCCTTAATCCTCTGTGGCGTTTTTGAGTGAAAGATTAAAGCTTTTAGCATTGCCATATGAATTGACAATACTTTTATGTATAAGTATGGCAGTTTAAAACAAATACCAAAAATTGTCATCAAATTAGTGTTCTTAACGTGAAAAAGAAAAGGCGAGAATATTGTATTGTGTTATATAATATTATATGTTTATAAATATATATTTATTCTTATTGGAGCTTTATTTTATAATTAGTTTTAATTATTTAAGCTTGAGGGTGGAATATTTAATAAAACTTTAAATAAAAAAAAAAAATAAAAAATATTTCCTTTTATAAGCTGTTCGTACTTTTGAAAGTTCTGTCGCAAGTTTAAACCACCAACTTTGGGCGTTTAAACTTGGCAACAAAATGAAGTAATCGACTACCCAAAAACGAATTTCAAAGATTAGTTATAATTTAATCGCTGATCTTTATGTCAAAAACTGGCTCTTACACACTTAAAATGTTTTATGTATGTGTTTCTCAATTATAATTTCGTTGTATAGTAGCTTCTGAAAAAATACTTCGCTATATAGAGGCTTTATAGCTCAGAATTCCTTCGTTATAGCTATAGAGCATTTTTGTATGAAAAACTTTGCAATAGAAAGGTTTTTTCAAGGGACTCAGCTAAAAATTCGTTATACATATTGAGTTTTTCGTTATAACGAAGTTCGTTATATCGAAGTTTCACTGTAGTATATTTAACGAACACTGTCATCGAGTGCAAACTACCCTGCAGTTTTATTTTGTCAATTGATCCATTTTTTTTGGTTATTTTTCTGACAACGTTATCTATCGCGATGCAATTCACACTTTTCTGTCCCTTTGTTATCGAATAAGTGTAAATTCACACTTTTCTGTCCCTTTGTTATCCAAGAGGTGTTATTGTTATCGAAGAGGTGTTAATTTGAATTTATGCCTGTACTGGTACGACGGCATCAACCACGGGATTGATACTGTGGCACCGGTAAACAGACTGTCCCATAGTTATCTATAGGGGGTCAATTGACTGTTTCTACGACAACCACATGTTAAAATTTCCGGTCGTTTTACTGGTAAAAGACTAACAGTGTCCCTTAGTGATAGGTGAAAGTACCAATTTGGGACCGGTCCAGCGCACTGCAGGGTACTTCTCGTGTGGAACGAGTTAAAGTACTTTCGAAACTAACAAACCCCCATTTAGGGTTTGCTAGTTCTGCGAAAATTGCAAAAATTCGGAAAATTTGCAAAAATAACGAAAATTTTTAATACTTCAAACAAGCCATCAAATTGATTAAAAGTCGCTTTATCTATAAGGAATTGCAAAAATTCAGTAAAAATTGTTAAATTAGTGGAAATTTGCAAAAATTTGCAAACAGCGGCTATTTATTAAAATTCGCTAAAGCTCTAAAGAACCACAGGAAGAAATCGCTTATATCGCGAACATGGCTAAAATTCGCGAAAAATTGCAAACTTGGAAAAAATCGTAAAATTTATTTGAAATCGCTAAATCGCTTAAAAAACAAATTGTCGGAAAATATAAAATTTTTTTTGCAAAAATAGCGAAAATTCGCGTAATTGTTTAATATTTCGAACAAACCATAAAATTGATTTGAAGTCACTAAAACTATAAGGAATGGCAATAATTCGGTAAAAATTGCTAAATTAGTGGAAATTCTCAAAAATTAGCTAACAGCGGAATGATTGGAAGGTCTACCAATTATTTTTTGTGTAGAAAAGAAAACACTATAAGTGATTTCCATAATTTGCCTCTAAAATGTAATATTTTTAATGCTTTTTTGTAAATTCCCAAAAAACAAATTTTTTAATATTATTTTTGCAAAATGTATGTAAATAACGTGAATTTTAAAAATGTTAATGTGGCTTTTATTTGCCAAAATTTTTGTTTGTTGGTTTTTTTTTTTAAATAACTACGAATTTAAAAATAAACAATGAAAAATATTTTGCCGTTAAGATAACTTAAATACCTGACGTTAAGATAGAACTTATCAGTAAACGTTATTGTTAAAAAAGTTACTGAATTAAATTTACGTTAACATTGCTGTTAAATATTTTTAACAATTTAAATTATGTTAAAATTGAATAGAGAATCGCACTACAGTTGTAGAACCAAAAAGCTGAAGAAAGATATTAAATTTCACGTATTTCCCATTTTGGTACTACTTTTTTTAGGTTTATTGGTTTAAAAGATAGATGGGCTGACAAAAACGTACCAAAATTCAGCTTTTACCCGTTTTCACCCTAAAAGAGACGAATATCAAAAAAAGTACCAAACACCTGCCAACTTATTTTTCAAAAGAACAACAAAGTATTACAGTTTTTTTGTATCTCTTAGTTTTGGAGATAAAAGGTTTCCAAATTTAACCTTTTTTACCCCCAAACATTCTAATTTCCAAAAATCCCTTTTAGTGGACCGATTTGGGGAGAGACCTTCGTATGGCATTTAGATTTTCCTATATATTCCCTTACAAATATCAACAAAATGTCCTCCATTTTGAACTCCTCCGAAACGGCTTGACTGATTTTTATGAAATTTTGTTTGTGTATTTGTTAGGTATGAGAATAGGTCCTAGGTGCCGCATATGCCACTTTTCTAAATTTAGTTTTAAAAAGAAGCTTCTTGTGCTGCAAATGTTTACCTACTGCTTTGTATTGAGTTGTTGATATTTTATTTTGCTTTTATTGTTACTCCTTTTTTTCTTACGGCAATCAAGCAGAGCAAGAGTAAAATTTATTTTCTTGTCATTTTATTTTTCTTTCGCTTCAACAACTTGTTTTTTTATACGGAAATGAAGCAAAGCAAGAATAAAATTAATTTTGTACGTTTTTGTATGAGAAATTTTAAGCATTCGCCAAATAGTGGCGTGTAGAGAAAAACAGTGATTATTCATCCTTTTTGCTCTAGGACATGTAGTTAAGCAAATAAATGCGACTTTATGTTTTCATTTAAAAATTTAATTTTTTGTTGGGGAAGATCAGAGATTTTTATCCTTTTTGCTCTAGGACCTGTAGTTTAGCAAATAAAGGTGACTATGTTTTCATATAAAAATTCGTTTTTTCTTTTATGGTAAAAATATTTAATCAGAGATTTTCATCCTTTTTGCTCTAGGACATGTAGCGTAGCAAATAAATGCGACTTTATGTTTTCATTTAAAAATTTGATTTTTTGTTGGGGAAGATCAGAGATTTTTATCCTTTTTGCTCTAGGGCCTGTAGTTTATGTATAAAAATTTGTTTTTTTTTTGATGGGAAATAGAATTGATCAGAGATTTTCATTCATTTTGCTCTATGAACTATAGTTTAGCAGATTAATGCGGTTTCATGTTTTCATATAAAAAAAATGCGATTTTATGTTTTCATATAAAAGTTAATTTTTTACAAATTTGATTTTTTGTTGAGAAATAAAATTGATCAGAGATTTTCATCCTTTTTTTTCTCTAGGACCTGGCAAATAAATGCGATTTTATGTTTTCATATAAAAATTCGTTTTATTTTTTGATGAGAAATAGAAGTGATCATAGATTTTCATCCTTTTTTCTCTTTGACATATAGTTTAGCAAATAAATGCGATTTTATGTTTTGATATAAAAATTCGATTTTTTTTGTTGGGGCAGATCAGAGCCTTTCATTCTTTTTGCTCTAGGGCCTGGCAATAAATGCAATTTTATGTTTTCATATTTCACATTTGATTTTTTGTTGGGAAATAGAATTGATCAGAGATATTCATCCTTTTTGTCTAGGACCTCTAAAGGAAGATCAGAGATTTTTATCCTTTTTGCTCTAGGGCCTGTAGTTTAGCAAATAAATGTGGATTTATGTTTTCATATAAAAAATTCTTTTTTTTATGGTGCTCTTAAATAAATACACGGAATGGAGTTTATTTTCTAAAGTAAGCAATTTCGTTTTTTTAAACAAGAAAATCCATAAAAATTTCTTGATTTTACATTATTCGTTCGTATTTAGTAAATTTTTCTTAAATAAAGCAACATTTTCCTTAAACCAAGCCACACATGTATTTAGAATAAGTAATTTTTGGCTTGGACGAGATCATGCAAAATTTTCTTGGCTTAAGACATATTTTCTGGCGATTAAGTAAATAATTCTTTCCGTGTAGTTTAGCAAATAAATGCGATTTTATGTTTTCATATAAAAATTTGGTTTTGTTTATGTAAAGATGTTTGTTAGTTTGTGGCTCAATCACGCGAAAACCGCTTAATGAATTTTGATAAAATTTGGTAGACGGATAGAATATGGGATTCGAATATTTGGTACTTTTTAAGAGGCAAATCGGGGGAAAAATTGGTACTTACAATTGCTTTTTATGATGAATTTGGTATGCAGAATGCATATGACCAGGAAAAACAAGGGTACTTTTAAGAATAAATTGTTACTTAGTCTGTGTTCATACGGCTCATGTCTTATTGACAAGATTGCTACTTTATAGGCAAGTGGGACGAAGGGAAAAGAAACGAGTACACAGATGCATGCATGTCTTTACGTTTTGCTTTTTCATTCGTTGTTTAATTTTGTTATTGTTTTCAATTTAAAAAAAGCACATGTCGTCAACATGACATGAATCATTTGAACGCCAATTCATGTTCAAAGAAGAAAAAGGAAGAAACTTGTCAATAAGACACGAGCCGTATGAACTCAGACTTATAAAGAGGTAAAAATTAGAAAAAATTTGTACCTTTTCTCTTTTGTTTGATAAAAGCTGTGTACTCTTTAACCTTTGGTACTTTTTCTCTTGTGGCTCAATCACGCAAAAACCGCCTAATGATTTTTGTAAAATTTGGTAGCCGGATAGAATATGGGATTCAAATATATGGTACTCATTAACAGGAAAATCGGGGAAAAAATTGGTACTTACATACTATTGCTTTTTATGATGAATTTGGTATGCAGTTTGATATGACCAAGAATAAAACAAGGGTACTTTTAAGGAATAAAATTGGTAATTTTAAAGAGGTAAAAATTGGAAAATTGGTAACTTTTCTCTTTCGCTTCGTACTCTTTAACCTTTGGTGCCTAGCCGTGCCGGGTGGGGCCCAAAGTTTCCCATATTATAAAAAAAACATATTTTCTATCAGATCTTTATAGTTATACTAGTTGAAAAGCCGAAAATCAAAAATATGGCTATAAATGATTAAAATCTGTTAACAACTTTTGATTTTATGTATTCACAAAAGACGAAAAATTTATATGGCGGTTAAATAAAATTCCTAAATTAATTAAAATTTTTCGTCTTTTGTGAATACATAAAATCAAAAGTTGTTAACAGATTTTAATCATTTCCCTGTCGGAGATGGAACTAGTATATAAGTAGTACTTAACTAGTACAAAGATCACCAGTACTAGTTCTCGACTGTAAACTTTTCTATGCCATCTTAATGCTCAAATTAGCATTGAGTGTGTTTAGAAAAGTACTAGTACTGTTAGTTCTAGACCTGTACTAGTACACTTGGACCCAATTGGGTGCTTAATAACCAGTTTGTTACTAGTTCTATTGTATAGAAAAATATCCCATAATACGTCGATTTACACCTGGTTGCTCTAGTGAAAAAAACAAATAAATGAAATTATTTTTTCAATGGTTTTATTTATTAAAATACATAATTCAATACAAAAAGAGAAATATTTAATTTAACTAAATTTAGTTAAAAAATTTGAAAAAAAAAGTTTAAAATAAAAGAAGTTATTGAATTAAATTTAAAAAAAATAAAATTCAACATTTTTATTTATTCGAATTTATTCTATGACGTAAATTTCAATTATTTTTATAAAGCTTTTTTGTAATAGTCCTATTCCAACGGTTGACTTAAGCAAACAAGTATGTATGTGAAGTTTTGAAGGAATAGGACTTTTACAAAAAAGCTTAATGAAAATAATTGAAATTTACGTCGTAGAATAAATTCGAAATAATCAAAATTTTTAATATGAGTTATTAAAGAAAAGTCGTTTCTAGATTCTAATTAAAAATTAAGTTAAAAATTAAATATTTTGTACCAGGTTATTCAGTTGTAATACATAAAATATCAGTTTTATAAACATAAATAGAAACATAAGTAGCATTTTTAAAAAGCAACATAAAAGGAAAAAAAATTCTAAACTAAATATAAATAAAATTACTTAGTTTCTAAATCGCAGTATCAGTTTCCAAATAGTTTTAATTTTTCTAATCGATTTGATTTAAAGATTTTTTTTTTTGCAATGGAAATGCCTTTCTTAATGCGGTGTCAGGTTCTTCAGAAAATGAAGCAATAGCATCTAAAAAATGAAATATAAAATTTACTCAATGGATTTAACGATTAAGAAATTTGATAATAAATTTACCTATCAAGGCAGAATAAAAGTTTTCAAATTTCTTAAGGCTATGTTTTCCGTGAGTACCGTCGACGTTGAAATCGTGAATTATTTTTTGTCCCAAAATTCATCATTTCCTTTTAGTAATGATTTCATTCGTCTCAGCTGCGAAAAAAGCAAACAATAATATATGTTTATTTTTTATTTCGCATAAACAGATGAACTTACATATGGATCTGCCTTCGACTGCATCAAAACATTAAGTTCACCTAATTTAACTTCAGATTTGATCGGAAAGATTTCCATGAATACGTCTTCCTTCAACCAAATGTTAATTTCCTTTTATAAATTTAACAATTTTAATTGGGATGTGTGTGAATACTGAACAAAAATTATTGGGGCTCTTTGTTGAAAAATAGCACTCATTAATAAATACCCCAACTATACTCAGTTTTTGTGAGTATTTCATGATTCTCCTTATTTACAATTTGTTGAAGAATCCCTGTTGGTTTTCGTACGTGTTTCTTCAAAATCTGCAACATGTTTTCAAATTCGTAAGCAGAGAATGAATGAAGGGGTCTATTCTTTTCTGCGCAGGGTGTGATGTGTAGAAGATTATGCCATTGAATGAAACGCTATTTTCACCGAAAACAATTGGAAAATTTTCCACAAATAACTCTAGAAGCTCGTTTGCTTGACTTATATTGGAAACTATTTGAAGTGGACTACAAAGTAATCTATATGCACAATGGAGAATGACAAAAGTATAGTAAATGTCTTCGTGTACGTTTTCATATAGTGCAATTATGCCTGTGTATGCTAAAAAAAGATGGAATTCAGTTGCCTTCCAGTAGTGTATGTCATCCAAACTTCTTGGTTTTCGTGGAAGTTATTTGGGAATCCATTTGCGCATGTTAACTAACACTGAGGAAATATGAGTTATATTTGCTTTTGGTGTTTTTTTTAACGTTTTTCTATTAATTATCCGAAGAAGAATTTTTTTTGTAACACCTAAATCAATTAGGTGCATGCTGTCTAAAGGTGTTTGTGAAATCATTTTGAAGCCAATTTTTTCAAGCGGAGTTTGTTTTCGCAAAAATGAATGATTGTGATGCTGGGGATATTTCCTTGCTGCAAAATCTTCATCAGAAATTAGATTTCCACGAACTGTGCTGTGTGTACACCCGTGTGAAGAGGTATGTCCAGGAACACAGCAAACAAAAGATTTTGCTGGTGTATCACAGCACAAGTTTCGAAATTTAAGATCAATAGTTTTATTTAAAATATTAACTTTACCATTTAAAAAATTTGCTTCTCTAATAAATTCTTTTAAATAGTCCTCAACGCAAAGTGGCTTACCAGGCCCCACATAAAGACCTGCTGGCATAGGCAGTATTTTTTCTTTAACGTTTACTACTTTAATTAGAATCGGCCAGAGCTGCATTCTGGAACTTTTGAATAGTGAATGCCATCAACATTTATATCTAATTCGATTTTTGTATACTTTTGTAAAATATTTTCCACTCTTTTCAGCTGATTTTCGATACCTAAATAATGAAAACTGCTTGGTGGAACACTTCTAACTTCAATTTTCTTTTTTGCACCTAAAAGTCCTTCTACTGAAAGCGGAACATCCATGCCTTCTCCTGACAAAATTGCAAGCAATTCTTCAGTGCAGCTTCTTGTAGGTTTAGTTTTAATGAACCACTTCCTTAACTTTTGCTTTATAGTAAGCTTTGGTAATTCTGGAATCGTTTGCAATATGTCTTCTTGATTTCTTTCTTGTTCTTGGCACTGCTGAGGGGAAATGTTATTCACAAAACAAACTTCTTCACACCCTTCAAATTTTTCACTAAAATTCTCACGTTGAAACACTCTACGTGTATATTATATTATTTGCTTTTTTATAGTGTTTTCACATCTAAAGTTAAAACCTGGTTTTAACATTAAAACTATTAACAGCTGATTTTGCGTTCACATTACAAGTTTTTTAAATCCGGTTTTAACTCATAATTTGCCTAATAGTTTTCTGCAAAATAAAATTAATTTCTCGTAGAAATAATTAAATTTGTATAAGAAATGAATGCAGGAAAATGCTTGGAAATCAAACAATTTTATATTAAAAGTGTATCTTAGAATATTTCATCGGTTTGACGTTTTTTTATTTTTTTAAATTAATTTATTTTTATTGAGTGCCATCCCAGCTAGCATTTGTCTGATAATTTTTTGTTATTATTATCTAAATGGGTCTTCTAAGATCCCATTTGATGAATTTTCAATTAAGCGATTGAAAAAAGAAATTATATATCGTGACCTAAAACGCAAAGGCCCTTACTAACCAAAAATCGTGTTTTTCGTTGGTTCTGATGTATTGCATCAACAGAAATATCAGCAATATTTTGAGAAACAAAAAAATCTACAAAACATTAAATTGTAAACGCTTAAAGCCAAACTAATCGTGTGCATAATATGCAACATTTTCAATTGTCAAAATAAAACTTGTACGTTTTTTATAAGTAAACTAATTATTAACAGTTAAAGGCAATTTATCATTTAAAAAGGGTTTTTGCCTTCCCTGTCTTCTTTTCAAAATGTTAGGTAGAGCCTTTTACGTTTAAGGTAACGATTAGATCCGTCGATTCGTAATGATTTCTAAACATTTTCTAATATTATGTATTTTTGCCCATTCGTCTCGTCAAATTAAAAGAGAAAAAAAGTTATTTTCTTGTCTGCCAAACAAATAAAAAAATTGGCTAAAAAAGAAGCCCAAAAATTACTGTCAATCAATGAAAATAAGTGTCAGTTCGAATGGTTTTTTTATTTCCTTTACGAGAACCCAATATCTTTTGTTTTGTTCAAAATAAAGTTGGTTCAAATAATCAAAAGCCATAATCTTGCTGCTTTTATCGGGGGAAAAAAGTCAAAACATGACAATTAAAAAATTATTTGAAATGTAAAAAAACTATATAATTTACGATTAAAAAACGAGACGATAAATACTAACTAATGATTAGAAAAACTACCATTAACTTGCTCAAAAAAAAATCAGAAAATTGCATCAAAAATTATTCTTTGAGGTGATTCATCGGTAGTGTAGCATTTTCTCACAACAAGAGTATAGTTTATGATCGAAAAATTAGCTCATATGCGGTTATGTGAAGCTGATTCCTAAAGTATTGGATTGTGATATAAAATGCAAGCTGGGATTATACATTATCAGCTGTTTTCAATCTTCATAACTTGGTAGTACTGAATTTAGTACAACGAAAACATGGTTGTATTTCATAAAATCTACTTAAAACCAAATCAAAAGAGGTTTTAAAATGGTTTTAAAAAATTTATTTTGTATGGTAAAACCAGGTTTTAATGATTGGTTTTATCGTTAAAACCAAAATTTGTATTAAAACCTTCAGTGTGAAAACACTATTAATTTTCTTTTTAAATATTTCTTAGATGCACTCATTTTCAAATTTGTCAAAAATACCTTTTTTAGAAATTTCAATTATATTTTTATTTTATTAAATTTTAATTCCAAGTAATACAATAATTTTATAATAATTTTTTTTCCGCACGACTGACTTATATACCGACGCTCACTTAAATAAAAGGGGAAAAACAATAAAAAATGCTTCTTTTTTATGTATAGTTGCCATACACATTTTATTACTTAGCAAACGGTTATCACTTTAAACCTATTACCGTGGTTTTAAATGTACGGTAACACTTAAAAAATAAGGAAATGTAAATTTGAATTTTGCATATACTTATGTATGTATGTAAAAATTTTTTATGCACTTCATTTTATTATAAAAATTCTACATATAAATACTCGTAAATTTTTTCAAAACGAATTTAAAAATATGTCTCAAAATGCAAATACGTACGCGAATTGATGTTTTAAAACAATTGTTACACAAAAATTCCATCAATCTGCAAGTGGTGACCTTGTACTACATCAAGTACTAGTAGCAATAACCACTAGTATTTTTATATAAAAACTCTAACCCCGTAAGCACTAGTGCCTGTTGTTCTAGTAATTGTACTAGTGGCTTTTTTACAATTAACGTTTAATCTCCTGCAGGGTTATAGCTTGTTTTGTTGGCAATGTTGTTTTTTATATGACAGTATAAAATTAGAAGCATAGCTGCATTTTTCAATTTTTTTATGAATTTTTAAAAACAAAAATTCCGAAATTTTAATAAAAAAATTATTTTTTTTTCCAGAAAAAAAAATTATGTTTCTAAAACGACTGCGCATATAAGAAAAACGTTTTACCTTTCTTAAAGTAAATTTTATTGCGGAATTTCGGCTTTTTTTTAGTTTTTCAATAAGCTAAAGCGTTTTTGAGTTACGCGAATTTATGTTGTGCAACCTCCTTAATTTCCGAAATAACGGTATATATCGAAAACCAAAGCCAACATAAAAAAAAGTTTTAACTTCCTTAAAGTAAATTTTATTGCGGAATTTCGTTTTTTTTTAGTTTTTCAATAAAGTAAAGCGTTTTTGAGTTACGCGAACATATGTTGTGCAACCTCCTAAATTTTCGAAATAACGGTATATCTCGAAAACCAAAGCTAACTTAAAAAAACGGCTAGCACCACTGGATTCAGCGACCCCGAATTAGGTTAAAAATCTTTCGTTCGTATCTTACTAAAATATTAAACGGCAAATACTTTAATCTATCTATACAATATATAATTTCTTAGTTTGTCAGGATGTTTGCATGTATGTCCTATTCTTTCCGCAACTTTCTGAAGCCATCTGATGACATAGGAAGCACACTTGAAGTACTTTCTCTGCGGAAGATCGTAACGAAGCCATATTTTTGATTTTCGGCTTTTCAACTAGTATAACTATAAAGATCTGATAGAAAAGATGTTTTTTTTTTTTATAATATGGGGAACTTTGAGCCCCACCCGGCACGGCTAGGCACCTTCGGATTGACCTGAAAAATTAGATCATGATTTCTTACACCAAACCTCATGTTTTAAGCAGCGCAAACAATTAAATAAAAAAAAAATCCCATACAAGATGCGACCAGTCTAATATACATACATATTTATGAAGTTGAGTAACTAGCAGTGAAATCAGGCAACGCCGCTCATGTTAAAATATAAAAAAAAATTTAACATGAGCGGTGTTGTCTTATTTCGGTACTGGCAACTAAACTTCAGTTGTGTTGCTATCCGTAAGCGACCTATTAGAGATCCCTTGCTTTTGATATGGACAGTTGAATGTGCCCAGCTAGCACTGTCAATCGTCTAGGAGTCTACTGGGAATCTCAAAAAGAGTGTATTTGATCGTCGACTAGCTCATTTTTTAATTGTAGACGATTCCTAGAACGGGAGAAACTGTTACACGTACTGATTCGTATGAGAGATTCTTCCATATCGCAACGAAAGACGCTTATACAGGGCTGCCAGAAATTTTCGGCAAAAAATCTTAATTTCACCAAAAAAAATCTTTTTTTTGAAGAAAAAATCTTATTTTTAGAATATTTTATTTAATACATAAAATAAACAAAAAAAAAAAAACATAACAAAAAATTCAATTTCTTATACTAAATTGTACATTTGTTTCTGCCGTAGAATGTTGCAAACACGTCCTAAAACGTTTTTAACGAGACAAGTCGTTTTTTACTGTCAAAAGAAATTTTCGGGGTTATTTTTGAATCTGGTATCGATTGTTTTAAAAACAAGGACAAGTGGTCCATACAGGCAAACGGTAAATTATGTTCAGCTATAAAAGCACTTAATTTAATTTTTAAATTTGCACGCATCTTAATTCACCTGTTTTTTTCGAAATTCCTTGTCTATTGTTGTTTAGTTGCCACTAATGCAACTTGCCTATTCCTTATGCCTTTTTGTATTTTAGTGTTGCATAAGGTCAGACTTGCCACCACTTCCTTTAAAGCTAACGTTGCATATTTTACAAAATAGTTCATCCTCACCAGATGAGCTTTTAATTCTTGTCAACCAACTGCTAAATTGTTGTAACAACAATGAATTTATTTTTGTTGCCTTTTTAACCAAGAACAAAGGATATTTGACAAATAAAGAAAAATAAATCTAGGAGTTCTAAATAAGAAACAAAATATATATGTAGGTTGACAGAAAATCGAAAAATAAGGCGAAAAAATAATTTAAGAATTTGTTTGGCTTTTTTCCCATGTTCTATAATCCTGTACACGTTTTATATTTGGAGTCCCCAAAAATTAGTATCTTACCACAATATCTTCAACATTGCTATTATTTAATTTTTGCAAACCTTAGTCTAACTTGCACTATTTTCTGTTCTGCAAAGAAAAAGCGCGCAAAGCTTACACCTGATTAATCCCCTCTGAACGCCCAACAGAGGTTGATTTTTAAGTATTTTTTTCCAGTAAACCGCAATGATGCATTATTAAGTTTAAACATTTTCAAATGGGAACAAAGAAGGTTTTTTTTTAATTGAACCTTACCTTCGTCTTGACACTGCAAAAAGTCTTGTTTTTGGGGGAAAAATCTTAAAATCTTTTTTCGGTTAAAAAATCTTAAAAAATAAGGTAAAATCTTACTTCTGGCAGCGCTGCGCTTATATTAATCGTAAGGGGAATCGTTTATGATGTATGTAGAGATTATGTAACGAGTCTTTCAAAAAGCATGCCAAGAGTCGTATGAGACTCATGTAGGGATTATTTTACAACTCTTGAAATGCTCAGCCGTATAACTGAGCTACCTAAAAAGGGACATCAAGCGTCTTTTTCATGTTAAAACTTCTAATTTTCATACAATTTATATGAAACAAACCTTATGGTCGCGAAATCAACAACATCCTGCCGGAAAATTCTTTTTTACAGATCCATAGGTCGGTTTGTTTTATTGAAATTGTATTGACAATAGAATTTTCAAATTTCAAAAACGGTCTTATTTATGTAGTTCAGTAAAAGAAGAGCGTGTTAAAAAATTAATAAAAAAGTAATAAATAAAACAAAATTTAGATGTTTTTGTTTTTGTTACTCGTCAGATAATCATCAGAAGATTCTTTTGGGAGTTGTATATTAAACATAATCGTCAAGCAAACAGGCCATGCTAGCTGGGTAGGTTACTCAAGAGTTTCAAATGCTCAAATGTTCTAATGTTGCTTAAAGAAATATTTTAGCATAAAAAAATTAGTATAAATGTAGAAAACGACATCAAATTTCTGTATATTTATTTATTAAAATCTAAAAATCTGAAACCGCGGTTTCGGTTTTAAAATGATTCGGTTTTCGGTTTTGAAAATATAGTATAATTGCGATTTCTTTTAGCATAAATATATACAATTTAAAGTAAAAGCTAAAACCGAAGTTTTTTTGGTCGGTTTTCGGTTTCGGTTTTTAGGCATTAAAACCGTGGTTTCGATTTCGGTTAAAACCGAACAGCAATCCCTAATTTAGGGAACTCAAATTGGCTGTCATCATTTTTATAATTTTCAATAGCACCCATTAAATTACGTTCACGCCCGCCTCCAGCAGATTGAACAGCAATTATCGCTTTTAATTAAAACAAAAAAAAAAAAAAAAACTATCAAAAATTTTACTATTTAAGAAACTAGCAATTTTTCGTAAAATCATTGTTATACTGTCAATACTAAATTAGCAGTGACAGTATTTTAGAAGTGCTAACAAATACTCTTCATAACCATATTTTGTATCTCTTTCTTTCTCTCTTATATAGGTGATGCCCTAGTATCCGAAGACACTTACATATCGAGAAGTAAATTATTGGTTAAATATTTTACTTCTGACTACAGAGACTTACATTTTTGCTACAACGCTCGTTATTTATTCTGTGAGACATTGAATTTCATCATAAGCGTTTTGAATATCTTAATGCTGGAAGTGTTTCTGAATGGCTTTTGGTCCAAATACATACAAGCTATAGCGGCCATACCAAGTTACGATTGGACTAAATGGAATGTTTTAACATCTCGCGTTTTCCCCAAGATTTCCAAGTGCCACATGGTCAAATATGGGTATTCTGGCTCTACAACGTCTCTGGATATTCTCTGCTTATTGCCACTTAATATTTTAAATGAGAAGCTATTTGCTTTTCTCTGGTGTTGGTTTCTCGCCATTTGCATATTGTCTGGCTTGAATTTGGTTTATCGCGGTATGTTGATGTTTAATGAACCATTTCGTTTACAGTTATTGTACACGAAATTGCGTACAATGCCTAAATCTCATGTCCGTAGTGCCATTGAGGGAATGACTTATGGCGATTGGTTTGTACTTTTTAAAGTAAGTTCGAATATCAATCCCATTTTGTTTCGTGACTTAATGAAAGACCTTTATGAAAATCGCAATCATAAAAAATCGTTGGGATTTAATGTGTGATAGACGTAAATTCTAATATTCTGAATTTAAAGAAAACTCTGATGCCTTTGAAAATTTGTGTAATTGATACATTTAAATGATCTCAGTGAAAATTATTTGTAAAGACTGTTAACTCTAATAAGTTTCTATATTTGAATAGTTTTATAAGTTGTAAAATGCTCGTCATCGCATTTGCTTTCTTATTTGAAATTTTCATTATATCTTTTGTACATTTTGAATACTTATTATGAATATCTTCCATTTTCCTTAAATATTTATCTAGTTTATATAACTTTATATATTTATGTATTGATATTTATGAATTTAATTTTTATTTCTTAGATAAGTTTAGTATCTTTGGAATATGAACAAAAATATATTTTTGAATTTTTTATAAGTGAAAATTTAAAATAATATACATATTTTTTTGTAAATACAATATAATATTAAAACAATTCGCGTTGCGTTTCTTACCTTAATTTATCTATGTTGCATTAAAAAAACTTCTTTCGTAAATAAAATATTTCGTAAGTGTTCATTAGGTTGGCCGTTATTTTTTTTTTTTGATTTCTTATATTCTCCCCCCCCCCAAATCGGTTCAGTTTTGTGTAAAAAAAATACAAAAAAATTTCGTAGCGATAAGTTGTGTTTTAGGGGGGGGCGGCGTCCGCCCAATCGGAAGACATCGATTTAAAAATGGGGTCACTTGACATTAAATTCCCCTTTTATATATTTAAAACGTTTATAAACTTTGTTCAAGGCTAATGTTGTCGACTAGAAGAGCTAAAATATGTTATATATCATATTCTTGTAAAATGTTGTTTTTAAGAGATAGTCGTATGAAAACAAATTACATTTGAATAAATGGCTTAAAGGCAAACTTTGAGGGGGGACGCCCCCTTAAACACAACTTATCGCTACGAAATTTTTTTATATTTTTGTTTTACATAAAACTGAACCGATTTTGGGGGGAGAATAGAAGAAATAAAAAAAAAAAAAGTTCTCTTTACAACTAACGGCCACGCTAGTGTTCATGATAGTGAGCGTGTGATCGTTAAAATTTAAAAAATTCCTGTACGAAGACGTGCTTGATTGCATTTCTCTCTCTTAAAAACGTCCGTGATTGTGAGACAAGAAACCAATCACATCCGCGTTTAGTAGTTTTTTTTAAAGACGAATCAATGATTTCTTATATCGCGAGTTTTTTTTTAGAGGCGAATAACTGACAGCTTAGTCTACTGTAACAGCAGATTGTTTTGAAGTTAGTATGGTTTGGCAATTCATCATGAATATAATCAAGCTAAAGCTAGGTTTGCAAGTTGTTAGAATTTATTTTGTTATTTGTGCGCTTTATGGGCCGGTCAAAACATTAACTATGTTAAAATCAACAGCAAGTAGTAGAAGATATGTTTACTTACTTGTTTGTGCCTCAATTGGAAGGCGTTAGTATATAACACACACAGTTTTAGAAAGTCGCTTGAAACAATCAATTTACTGATAAAAAAATATTTGGCGAACGAATAACTTCCCGAAATGACCTGTTAACTGGCCACCTCGTTCATAAGATGAAACCATAACATTATTTTCTCTATGCAGATAAACCAGCAACGATCGTTAGATATGTACAGAGGGCCATAAGCATCACGACCCAGCGGATCTTTTGTGCAGCCCGTGCATCTCACTACGTCAGGTTCAGGCTACGTACAAAGCCAATTATCCTGCCTGTTGGAAGAGCAAAGATCTAAGTTGGGCGTAAGTATAAAACACACACAGTTTTAGAAAGAGGCTTGAAACAATCAATTTACTAATAAAACATATTTGGCGAACGAATAACTTCATTAAATAAACCTGTTAACTGGCCACCTCGTTCATAAGATGAAGCCATTAGTTAATTTTCTCTATGCAAATAAACCAGAAACGATCGATAGAAAGATATGTACAGAGGGCCATAAGCATCATGACCCAGCGGATCTTTTGTGCAGCACGTGCATCTTACCACGTCAGGTTCAGGCTACGAACAAAGCCAATTACGCTGCCTGGTGGAAAAGCAAAGATCTCAGTTTGGCCCAGATGTTCCGACGTCTTGTCATCAACCCCACAAAATCTGCATGTTTTGGTATCAACATTATCCATTATGAACTAATGGTATCTAAAACCACAGTGCCCCTTGAATAGTCCAACAATCAGTCTAAGTTCCCCCTCCCAAGCAAAAGAAGCCTACTTGCCCCACCACGGGATAGGGTTACAAAACTCCTGGACTGTCTCAATGCAGAAACCGTCGTTCATTTACGAAGGAACTCACGTTCGGACCATGTCCGGATTGTCTCCCTTATGTGACCAGCAGCCCTTTCGTTGCACAAATGGCCCTCGTAGCCGGGTATCCAACACAATTTCAAGTCGCCGTGTTTCCCCAGATCGTCCAGAGTCACAAAACAGCCCATGACCAACCTGGACCTCTCCTCCAAAGAAGATAGTGCTCTGAGAGCGGCTTGGATATCCGACGTTATAAATAATCTCAGTCCCCTTGCCCTCCTCCTCAGACTTTCCCCAGCGCAAATGAGGATGGTCCGCGCACCCGCGCCACCATGATTGGTTGCGAAACGATCGATAATTTGTTAACAAATATTCTACGCGTAATGGTCAGAATAGAGACTCAAGGCTCAGTTAGCCGGGAGTAACAGTTACCTTACCGTGAAAAAGTAAGATCAATCTATTTCTTACAGATTAACACGTAACATCTTACTGCTAACTATAATCGTTCTAATTGCTTTGCATACAACAAAAAGAAACAGCTGATTTGCAACGTTACTGTTACTCCCGGCTAATCATCACTTCCAGAGTCGATATAACGATGTTCGTCCGGCTGGCTGGCAGGTTGTACTTGTGCGCAAAGTACAGATCACGAAATTTCGCTCAAAACCAAGCCTATTTAAAAAGCTGCAAATCGGTTCATAATTTCAAATATCCCCCATACAAGCTTCTTTCCGGAATAGGGTCTCATTGGGTTAATTAGATAAGATTAAATTTGGTCCAACCTTTTTTTTATTGCAATAAAAATCATTTTAACAAATTTTATTTGACAAATACTTCTCCAGAAAATAGCTTTTAATGCCAAACCTTCCATATAAATGTTGGTATTAACATAAAAATTGGCGATAATAACTTTTACGATATCTACTATTTCAAGACCTGGTAGGTCCAAAATTAACCATTGGTCCCAAATAAACACCCATCCTGAAATCTCATATAGAGCAAAATACAGGCCGTTAAACTCATAACATAATTTTGAGGGTACACTAGCAAAAATTGTTTTTATATGTTGTGATGTAGGTTATCATGTGGTCGGGCTTTCTTACTTGTTTTCCAGTTAAAAAAGACAGGGACGCACACGAAATTTTCGTGGTCGTACAGAAAGAAAAAAATGATTTTGATACATTTTAAGTTGTGACTGTTTATGATTTAGTGTACGATATATTTAAATAAAGTTCAATGTAACAACAACAGTTTGAAAAGTTCACTGACCTTTTTTTTCTGGCAATTAGCAAACTTTCATACGCATATTTATGAATAGCAATAATAAAACAAAGACTTGAAAAAAACAATAATTTTCCTAGTCTAAGCTTAAATATTCTTTTCAAAGTTTAATTTAAACTCTTTTTTTTATTTATTTTTTGTTTACCTTAGACTTGGCAATATCTTAACTTTTGTTTATCGAAAAAGAAAAAGAACTTTAAAAATCATGAACCGTCAGCAATTAAATGCAGGCAAACTAATATTTTCATTAATATTTTTTATAAAATATTTTTTCATAAAATTTACAAAAAAAAAAAATCACTTAGACCAGCATAAAAATAATTTGCAATAATACAGTTATTAATTGGGTCGATTTAGCTGTGGGCAATTTGTCTATATTTATAATTGTACAGACAGCGAAAATTGCAACGTCGTCCCACTTTCAAAATACTTCATAAACGTTGGAAATGACCATCAACAGGTTCAGTTAACTTACGTGGTATTACGCGAACGGAAGTGTTATAAAAAGCGAATAAAGTGTGAACAAAAAGTGAAAAAGAAAAAAAAAAAACGGTCAAGTTCCTAAAGCACAAATTGGATTGGCAGGCATTATTGTGGATTACAAGTCTTTACAATATACAGTGAATTAAATAAAATGTAAACTTGATCCTGGCAATCATTTAAAAAAGCAACTTGAAGAAAAAAATCAAATAATTTAAAGTTATTGATTAAACTATTTAAAATCAAGGATAACACATAAAGGATAAAAAAATAAAAAATGTCAACCAAATTAAATATTATAAGTGATGGTAAATCAAATTTTAAATATCTTATATGTCCTCAAATACAAACATGCATTTTATTGCTTAAAATATTGGTGCTGGCATTTTTTAATGTATGTCCTTTTTATCAAGACAGGACAATGTGTTGTAAATGATAATACAAAACATGTATGTCAACAAATGTTTGTACAAAATTATAAAACGGATAAAAAAATACCATCTAAAATTAATTAAAATTAATCTGAAAATAAACCATAACAATTTAATAAACTTAAAAGTTGCTTAACAAATTAAAAGTGAATACATGCAAAGTTTATTTATATAAATAAATATAAATTACTTTAATTATAAAAAAAAACTATAATTAAATAAATTAAAAGTTACGGAAAAAGTTGTTCATGTTTTTAAGAAAATAATTTCAAGAATTATTAAGTAATACAAAAAAAAATTCATAAGATTATTAACAATTATCCTAAAATAAACCATTATTTAATGAAATTTAATTTTAAAACAAGCTCGAAATTATTAATAAACTGAAAACGTTTAATTTTTCTTTCTTTTATATTAAATTATCGAAAGTTTTTAAAAATGGCCAAGTTATTAAAAAGCTTAAACTTTAAGAATATGGGCGGACATTGAACTGAATTTCAAACAAAAGAAAAAACTACTTAATAAATATAGAAACATTTAATTGTAAAAGTAAAATTAAAGGAATTAAAAAAAATTTGTTTGTTAAAATCAAGGAAAATCTAAATTCTTAAAAACAAATCTTAAAACTTACAACTGTGATTTTGGGTTACGTAAATACCTGTCTTGGGACTTAACTTCACGGTGGAACCCAACAAGATGGTGTGCTAATATTAAAAACTTACCAAATGTCCCTGTTTGATTGATGGATAATTTGCAAACACAGATAGAAATTTGAGTCTATAATCCACCAAAAATCATACAGGGTGGGTGTATCTACTAAGCTCCATTGCTTTATTCATAATACCGGCAGCTTTTGTCTAATAGCAACAGCACCTAGAGATCCCTCCACGAAACGAACTTTACCGCAGGGCAAAGATTAGTCCTCCATCCCGCGACTTTAAGCTTAAACAACAACAACTACGTGCTCGCCGATAGTATCTCTTTGTCAAAAAGCACCCTCAGTTGAAGCGCTATGCACCTGTAGGGCTGGTGAACAACAATTTCAAAAGGTGCTTTCCTTCATCCTAAATTATAGGAAGCATTTCTTGCAAGAGGCCGACTAACGGGGACCTCACAATAGTCAGACCGGTGCCGTGTCGCAGGGGTCTTCTCACAGCCGTAGCGCCTCAGTTAACCACTGAGATACAACTTCGAAGCCCATGAAGTCCATTGGACTTAGCAAGGGGCGAGTGTATAAATCTGCCGGATTATACAATCAAATTGCCACCTGTGTGTTTTGGCTGCGCTCACAAAAAGGGGCCGGTTGTGAACGCATTGGTTTCACTCGGTGTTAAAACTACCGTGGGGTTAAGCCAACACGTCAGGTACTTCTGTAAATGTTTCACTGCCACGCCAAAATCCTTTTTCCAAAAAAAAAAAAAAAAATGAACCGAATCGAACTATATTTAAAATCGAACAAACTTTTAATTAGAAATACACGATTGCTCGAATTAATCGACCCCTAACCGCGAAAATATAAATTTTGTATGAAATTTGTCGCTTACAATAAAATTGTTCTTGCTATAAAATCGTAACGGTACCTTATTGACCATGACTTTTTAGGAAAAAACGAATTTTAATTTTAAATCATGTCGCTTACGTTATTTTCAAGGTTAGGGCTCGAAATAATTATATGACCAAATTTATAATGAAATTGTAACCGCTTATGATTTTGTTTTAATTTTTTTAAAGTAATATTAATTATAACACTACGTGACAATTTTTTGACCAAATAAATTTGACGCCTAATCTTTATGTAAAATTTTCCGCTGAATCCGAATATGAAGTCAGAATTGTCAAAAGTACAACAGTTTTTGAGATATTCCAATATAACCGTTATTTGTGTTTTTAAAAAAGATGCTGTGACTGAAATGCAAATATTCAAAAAAAAAAAAACAGGATCCTGATCGGTGCAAAAATGACAAAGTTACAGAGCTAAAAGCTAAATTTTTAGTTTAAATAAATATTAAAAATTGCTTAAAACTATTGAATTTCTATGTGGGTTAGTTTACTAAATCTTCTGTAGCTTTGTAATTTTTGTACCAATCTATGTCTTGTTGGGCGCAAAATGTTCATATTAAAATAATCTAATGCCGCATTCAATAAAACTTCAGGATTTTGAAATCATTGGTTTAAAAAAAATAACTTGAAAAGAGCAAAATTGAACAAAATCATAAAATTTTCAATGAAGCTTAAACTTTTGTCCCCTGTAACTCTGTCGGCTGTAGGAAATATCGCCCAAAGAAAAATGGCCCAAAAAAAAAAAAAAAAAAAATTAAAAATGAAAATTGCATGTAAAATTGGGCCTGATTTCATATTAAAAATGGCCCAAAATTTTTGGCCTATTTATCGTTATTGTTGGGTGATTTTTCGTTTTTTAAATTTGATTGATTTTTCATTATGAAAAATCACCCAAAAATGTTGTATGAAAAATGGCCCAAAAAAAATGGGCTATTTTTAAAATTCTACCATAATCTTACATAGCAGAAAAAACCATGTTTTATTATGGTTGCAAACAACAAAACTATTTTTCAAGAAACTAATTTAACCATTATATGGTTGTCGGCGACAGTGATTTGGTTAAATTAAACATAATATCGGCAGAATTTTTTTTAAAAATGGTTTTGTATCTTTTTCTCTGGTGTATATATTAAATATATACATATATATCGAAAATAAGGATTTTCTCTTCTATGGTATAACAAATACTGGCTTCGCTAACTAAAAAACGAAAAAGGGCCCAAAAAGAAAATGAAAAATGACCCAAAAAGCAAAAACGAATTTTTTCCCAAAAAAAAAAAAAAAAATTACTAAATTTGGGTTTTCATATAAAATCCGTTTAATAAACCCTTTATTAACATGTTTTATTTTTTATAAATAAGGCAGTAAATATATATATCCAAAATAAGGATTTCATCTTCTATGGTATAACAAATACTGGCTTCGCTAACTAAAGCTTCTCTGTATAGCCGGCCTTCGGCCGGGCGCAAGGATTTTCTCCTCTATGGTATAACAAAGACCGGCTTCCCTAACTAAAGCTTCTCTGTATAGCCGGCCTTCGGCCGGGCGCAAGGATTTTCTCCTCTATGGTATAACAAAGACCGGCTTCGCTGACTAAAGCTTTTCTGCGTAGTCGGCCTTGTTCGGAAACAAGGCAGTTTTTCGAAGCTTTACTTAGCGAAACCGGTTTTTGTTAGACCATAAAGGAGAAAATCCTTGCGCCCGGCCGAAGGCCGGCTATACAGAGAAGCTTTAGTTAGCGAAGCCGGTCTTTGTTATACCATAGAGGAGAAAATCCTTGCGCCCGGCCGAAGGCCGGCTATACAGAGAAGCTTTAGTTAGCGAAGCCAGTATTTGTTATACCATAGAAGATGAAATCCTTATTTTGGATATATATATTTACTGCCTTATTTATAAAAAATAAAACATGTTAATAAAGGGTTTATTAAACGGATTTTATATGAAAACCCAAATTTAGTAATTTTTTTTTTTTTTTTTGGGAAAAAATTCGTTTTTGCTTTTTGGGTCATTTTTCATTTTCTTTTTGGGCCCTTTTTCGTTTTTTTTGGGCAAAATTTCATATTTACCTTTTTGGGTCATTTTTCATGTTCGCTTGGGCGATTCTTCATTTGGGCGATTTTTCATTTTTTTTTTGGGCCATTTTTCTTTGGGCGATATTTCCTACAGCCAACCCTGTCATTTCTTCACCAATCTTCACTAGCAATCCATGGTTATTTTAGAAATTTTATAACCTTTCACTAGAAAGAAAGAATTACATTCGTTTAAATTTTTTGAAGATATTTGCATTTCAGTCACATCATCTTTTTTAAAAACACAAATAACGGTTATTTTGGAATTTTACATAAAGTTTAGCTGTCAGATTCATTTGGTCACGACTTTGTTGAAATTTTGTCACGTAGTGTAATTGATGGATTTGTAAAATTAATTAATTTTTTTCAATATTAGGTGCTCCTGATATAGCATTTCCTCGAATTAATAATATAAGCTTCTACTTTAACCTCCTGCACTTACCTATTTATTTAAGTTCTTAATAAAAAATTAAAACGAATTAATAAGCAAACTCCAGTAGTTACTTAAGAAGAATTATGATTACAAACTGGAAAACAAATGTTTGCTTTGTTGGTGTATTCTTGTTGTCTTTAAAATCAGTGTCACTTGAGAAGAGTACACTGAAATTCATGCCCCAAACTTTCGTTGTAGTTTTTGTCCTTGCCATACTCTTATGGCGATTTCTTTTCTGAGAAAAATATGTTACAGTATATACATGTTACATTTTCTAATGTTACCTATAATCGCTCGAAGTGTTACATGTTATGCAATTTCAATAGAACACAATTAGTGCTTTTATTTACAACTATTACACTTTCATCATTAATGTACTTAATGAGCGATTTTTAAAGCTATTTAAGCGGTTTCTGCACGCTATTACGGGTTGGAAACAAATATTAACATCACTAATGGCTTATAAAAATTAAAACGATTATAATATAAATATACTTTTTTTTTGATTTTAATGTGTAAATATTTTTATATTTGGTTTTAAAACAAATTTTTTACAAAATTATGAGTGGTATGAATTATGACAAACAAAATAAAACATTTGTTGTACAAACAAAGTAGTAAGTACCAAAGTTGTAGAACAGGGCAGTATGAACACCTTAAGTAAAAGTAAGGGTAAAATATGCAATATGTTTTGCATGTTTTTCATCAACTTATTCACAAAAGAACTTGAAAATTGTTCCCACAGTTGTATTTTTTGTACAATCGAACACAAAAATGTAGAACCATGTAACATTAAGAGTATTCATTTCAAAATTTTTTTGGTTGGAAAAATGGAAAAAAGGAAAATTACACCTTATTGACGTGAACGGTATTTTTTTTTAGTTAAAGGTACAAAACTGTCAAGACCAAAAATCTGTCATACAATTCTTGGAAGTAATTGATATTTTTCAAGATGCCAAATAAAAGAGTTAAAATTGAATTAATTGATTATTTAATTTGTCACGTCATTTTATAGAATTCATTTTTAATTTAGTTTTGAAAAACGACGTTTTAAAAAAGTAAAATTTGATTTAATAAAAATGGAGTTTAAAGAATCATAGTTGATTATCTTAAAAAGAGATGTAAATTTTAGTGCTTTTTGTGAAAAATAACAACATTTTTAATATGGTGGTCAACTCTTTAAAAATTGTAAAATTGTAATTTTCCAATCTGATTTTTTTACACTTGGTTAAAGGTTGTTTAAATTGCAACTTTCGGTGGAAAAGTTTTTCCTTGTGTTTGTTGTAACAAAAATTACATTTTTCCACTTTTCCATTTTTGCAACAAATAAAAAAACTGAAATGAATACCCTTATTAATGCAACATTTTTCTCAGAAAAGAAATTGCCATTAATCTCACTCATAACCCGTTGGTTTGGTTTTTCGTTGTGTGTTGTTGTTTTTTGTAACATCATAAACAATGCTGGCTAATCTTTACATGAAAACAAAAACAAAATTTACGAAAATCGATTTTTTTTATCTTCTAAAATCGATTTAACGTGAGTTATACCGCGTTTCTGTCTCTTTTAAAAACAGTAAATTTTGTATCATAAGCAAAAACAATTTTTGTAAATTTGTTTTTGTTTTCATGTGAATTTTCACTTCGACGCGTTTTCAAGAATAACCACCAATATACAAAATAAAATTTGGGGGTACTGACAGATCAAGTCCAAGATATTGAGCTACTTTCACACGGTGGGTCCAAAGACTTCTTGGAGATAACGGAGAAGGGCTGGCTGGACAATTTAATATTTGGGGTATTTTATTTTAATTTTATTAATCAGTGGGAATAAAAATATTCACACTGATCAGCAGGAAAACCACAAATATGCAATTGTATGTTTTTCTTTGTGCCACCAATGAAGGTAGAAATAATATTTATATCCATCCATTTTTGAGCTTTTTATGAATTTTGGCATCGGTTTTATTGTGCATATTTTGGCATATGATTGAAGCATATTTTTGCATAATTTAGTTAAAGTTGTCTTTTTGCAGCCTTTTTTAAGTTTTTAGCGCATATTTTACCTTTTTAAGGCATATTTTGATACATATTAAATTTTTTTAGATACCTATCGCAAGCTTTCGCTGCAAAAAAAATTTTTTTTTTTCAAAATTCAGATGGCTTTTCTGTTTTAAATATCTGTAAACCTAACGGGTTGCTTTAATTTCGACATCCATATCTTTTAGTACAACGATCGACTGAGAATCACTTTTTAAAGTGATTTAACGGTGCCCATCCGTCCGTCTGGCGCAAGTTGCAATTTTGTACATAAAATGATCAAATTTGGTAAATGCATTTTAATTGTACCAATTACGAAGCCTGTGTAAGTGGTGAAAATCGTTCTTTATTCAATATATTCCCCATAAAAACTTCTTTCCAAATTAGACTTTTTGTGTACGTAAGCCACCTTATTATGTTGGCATTTAGATTAAATTCACCCAAAAATATGTTACAGCAGATAAAACTCTTTTCGAATTGGTCTGTAAATACTACTTATGTATGGTGTTAAGGCTTTACAGATTATAATTTTTTAATATTGTTTTTTTTTTTTTAAATGGAAATTATGAATAATTTGTTTTTAAATCAGTAATTTTTGATTTTTTTGGGGCATATTTTAAACAATTTTAAGGGCATATTTTCGAATTTTTGCTGCATATTTAATGCGCATAAAACGCATTTTTTAAAAGCGTATTTCTGGGTTCCCTGCTGATCAGCTTTCGTATTCTTAAATAAAAGTGTATGTCAATTGGTTGTATGTATTTTGATTTTTTTGGAAACAAGTTATCAAGTTTCGGTTTTATTGATTTTTTTTCGACATACGCAGTTTTTTTAAGGTTTTTCAAATTGATCTTGTATTTTTTATGTATCGCGCAGATATTGAGCTTCCACGTGCAAACTCACATCGAAAATGCTGTCGTTTAATATTAACAAAGTTGTTTGCATTATCCGTAATTTTATTTCTTATTATTCTGACATCAATTATATATCATGGAATAGTTCTGGAGCGTATGGGTAAGTGAAAGTTAAAAAAGAATAGAAACAATATCGAATATATCTCTAAAATCTTTCTCATAGATAAGCTAAGACAAATTGTGGCCCTAAATATAAAACACTATCAACTTAAAAATCCCACAAATGTGGAACTTAAATTACCACACCATTTGCAGTTGATAGCCGATGCTCAATTAAATAATATGGAACTTATTAAGGATTTTGACTTTAATGATGACGATAGCCAAAGTTTACATATACAGCATAGGAAATTTCGCTTTCTGAATAGAAGAGTTAAACGTGACGAAAATGACAAATCGAACGAGTTTGAAACATTAGATCGTATACAAATACCTCCAGATTTGGATTCTTTAGATCCCATAAGAATGCAACAAAATTCATTGGATTTGAAGAGTCTGTATGCCAAAGTGAGAAATAAACGAACCAAACAGGCCATTGGTAAGTTAGAAAGGGAGTTTAAAAGATGCAAAAAAGAATCGAATGATAATAAGGATTGTATGGGGGCTTTTATGCGTATGTATAATTTGGCTCGCGAGATTAATGAGAAAATGGAAAAAATGAAAACAATTTTTAAGGAAAGCGAACTTCTAATGCAAGTTAACTCTAGCTCAAGTAGTAATGAATCCAAGGAGGTCTACTTGAAAACAACTACTAATGCGATAGTTGAAACAACAGAAGTGAGTGCTGCCACTACTTCAGAACCTTCTAAAAAGGAAGGCAATAGTACTAGTAAAATTTTAAAAGTTAAAAAAATTAAACCCAGTAAAATAAGTTGGATTTTGGATGGCTCTGATTTTGATAGTTCCGAGGAAGAATTTGCTATATTACCAGAAATTGAAGTTGATAATACAACTGTTGATACAACAATAACAACAAATGGAAGTACTATGGAAAATGCAAAAGTCATGAGTACTACCACCGAGATAATTCATAGTATTGAAACAACTTTTGAAGAAGACGACAGAATAAAAATAACAAGTTCAAATAATTTGACAACTTCAAAACAAAATGGTACTGAATTGAATCACACTACTGAAAGTTTGAATCAAACAACTAAGGCTCCCTTAACATCCTCAACTAAATTTAAAGAAGAAAAATTTGAAAAAATTAGTTGGATATTAGATGGACATGATAGTTTGGAAAACTTCGTTATTACTGATGATCATTTCGAAGATGCTCGTCAAACTACTTCGAGCTTAAAATTCACAAATGGACTTATTAATACAACTTTCTTAACTAGTACTACACCAATGACGAGGAAATCTTCAACGCTTCAAACTTCAGTAGTTTCTCAGGTCACCGAATCAATCACTACGTCCACAACAACAATTGAAAATGATCAAGAGCGAAAGCTTCAATTCGATTGGATTTTAGATGGCGAAGAGCTGACAGCAGAAATAACTGAAAGCTACAACAGTACTTCCAGCAGCACTACCGAAATACCCTTAAATGTTACTTCTACTGAAACTATGTACCCCACCAAACCCAAACCTATAAAATACAGCTGGATTATCGATAGTGATGCCAACAGTGCTGAATATCACACTACTATTAAACCTTTAACAACTATAACGATTGATCGTGTGCTAACTGAGAAGGAAGATAAATGTAATGCAACTTTGGAAGATGGTGTTTGTAAAGTGTCTTTTTCGGAAAACAAACATAGTTTTGATAATGAACAACAACATCCCTTAGATAATCCAAGTAGTTTGGAGAATATGTTAGAAAGTCTGGAACGTGTAGATGTGGTCACCGAAAAAACTAACAAAACCTTTGATCCTCTAGATCGTAGCGAATGGGAAAAAAAGTTTCAGCAGACTGCAAATAATAATCAACAAGAAATAATGGACTCATTTGGTAATTTGGATGCTAAACATATAGCAAAATTCGGACCAAAATTAAATCCGCTGAATCCCAATAATTTTGGAGGTGAGTAAGCAAATTATATAGTAGATGTAATTTTTATTGTTAAATTTATTTCTCAGCCGATAACCAATTTATGACCTTATGTGAACGCATGGCGAAAAGAATGCGGGATAAGGGTTCGTCTCCAGCCGGTGCTCAGCCTCAGCCACAACCCGAACCGGATCCGGAATCATATACACAATCATCAGTAGTACAATTTACTAGTCGTGGTCCAGTCGGAGGCTTTCCGGTGACGGGAGAAACCATGAAAGCTTCAGCTCAGTTTATGTTTAACCCGAATTTCGGCATGCCTACTATACCCGTATGCTTTTACGTTTCACCGGCTAATTTACGTATGGTTAGTCAAGTACCCTTGTGGACTTCCTCATACTTTGGAATGCCGGGAGGATTTGGAGGATCAAGCGGAGGAATAATGGGAGGGGCAGGAGGACCTGGAGGTATATTCTTTGTGCCACAAAATTTTGGAACAACTGGTAACTTCTTTGGTCATACAACTGGTACTGCACAAGGGTAATGAGAAAATGATGTCAGGTCAGTACAGATTCTATAAAAAGCTTTTTATACATTTTTAGGGGACAAGGAAACATTCCAAATATATTTTCGAAAAATGCTTCGCCTCAAAAGCAACAACAGAAGCAATTATTTTGCACATACATACAAAATCATGGCAATTCTGGGGGTTCGGGCAGTGTAGGAGGTGGCGTAGTAAGCGGACCTGGCAATTCTGTCAGCGGTCTAGGCTTTTCAAATGCTAATTTTAAAATGCGCAGTGGTCAATCCAATAATTCCTTATCTTCCCATATAATCTATGCTTCGTACGCTGACCAACCCGATCATTTGGGTCATAAAGATCATTTTAAGTGTGAACTACCGGGACAACTGGCCTGCTATGGTGGTAACGAATGTATACTTGAAAGTTCTTGGTGTGATGGTTCGGTAGATTGTTCAGATGGTAGTGATGAGGCAGCCTGTTCTTGTCGCCACCGTATAGATGATGATCGTGTTTGTGATGGCTATGCCGATTGTCCAATGGCTGAAGATGAAATTGGTTGTTTTGGTTGCGAGGAATATATGTATTCGTGTTTTGAACATCCTATGGAATATAAAATAAATAATCGTTCGACAGTGTCTATGTGCTATAGCAGTTTGGAAAAATGTGATGGTTTTACTAATTGTTTGAATGGAAAAGATGAAATGGATTGTAATTTGATAGTTAATGATATAGCTAATCATATGGTAGGCAACCTGAAGATTACAAGTTACAACTGTGTTAAATAATCTTTAAATTTTAGTCCCATTCTGTTTCTTCTTCTGAAGGTTATCTTTATCGCAACTATCGTGGTGATTGGTATCCTGTTTGCAACAATGGTGAACATTGGGCTTTGGAAGCTTGTAAAAATGAGGGTGGCTATATTGGTAAACCGAATATAACATTTATGCCTTTATCCTTGCCGGGACCTTTTATAGAACCTGCTCACATCGGTAATGCCCATTTTCCTCAATCGTGTCAAAAACGTGACAGTCAAGACGTTTTAAGTGATCATGTAGCCTATGTCCAGTGTTTACCGACAAAATGTGGTTTAACTAGGCGTAGTTCTACGAATTTACTAAAACGAAAATCGAAACATATGGAAAAAATTCATGCCGTTGCCGATCTCCAAAAGAAAAGAGAAATAGATAAAGATGGCGGAAGAATTGTTGGTGGTACATTAAGTAAGCCCATGGAATGGCCATTTGTTGTTGCTCTTTATAGAAATGGAAATTTTCATTGCGGTGGTACTATTTTTTCAACGCAGTGGGTTAGTTTTAATATTAAAGCTTTTCTAATACCTTAAGCAAACATAACTTTGAATGTTTAAACATCAGATATAAAAGTTTTTGATAAAGAAAAAAAAAAAATTGAAGCGAAGTGAATGTTTAGATCAGCGTTTAAAAAACTGCAGACAAATAAAAAACTGCCATTTCTTCCACTTATCCATTTGTCATTGGCAAAAAACTGTTGCTTTTACTTCCGATTTATTAAATGTAAACAGTCGCTGTCAAACCAACTCAAAATTTTCGTTTTTTGTTCGACAGTTTTTGGTTTCGACTGCAGTTTTTTTAAAGCCTGGTTTAGATCAAACTATCGTATATACAATCAAAAGTTAGATTTTTGTTTCGAGTTGTTCTTATATAATTTTTGGCAAAATATAAAAGTCATGGCGTTAACAATTTCTGCCAATTATGATCCTTGTTGTTCCAGAATTTAGATCTTTAGTAATGATTTGTTTGGTCTTTTCCACAGATTATCAGTGCAGCACATTGTGTCATAAATTATCAAAAATATTACTATGAAGTTCGTGCTGGTCTTCTAAGGCGTTCGAGTTTTTCATTATCAACTCAAATACAACCTGTCTCCCATGTTATCGTACATCAGGCCTACGAACGTCGTAGTATGCGTAATGATTTATCTTTATTACGTTTGGCCAAGCCGTTACAATTCAATCGTTGGGTTAAACCAATTTGTCTACCAGATAAAGGTCGGACGACTAAGGGAGATGATTGGATTTGGGGGCCAGAAAAGGATACTTTGTGCACGACTGTTGGTTGGGGAGCTATAAGGGAGAAAGGACCTGGAAGTAAGTAAAAAATAAATTTTTATTACAGTGGAATCTAGGGAAATCGATTATTCGACTTTTTTCAAAAATCAAACTAGTTGGTTTTTTTGAAAAAACGGGTTTCGGCTTGGCATTTAAAAAATTAGCGGGTATATTAAAATAAATAACACAAATGAACCGACAGGAACAACAACCAACATACATATCTCACTTGATCATAAAGAGGGTATTAACTCAAAATTTAAAAATTTTTAGAATAGCAAAACAATTTTTTATTTTACATAAAAGGCATATGAAAAATAATTTTTGAAACAACCGTTTCATTACCAAAAAGAAGACAATATAGCACGGTATTTATACAGCGGGAAGATTCATATATACGTGTCCATTTTTCAAAAAAGTAAATAAATAAAAATATGACGAGTTAATATCCCATTAAAAAAAATTGTAGGAATTTAATAAATTTATCATTGAAGATTTCCTCTTAATTTTATTTTCAAAAAGTTTTAATTTTTTGGTGGTTAAGCATCCGCAATACATTTGCCTTTTCTTTTTACCTGTTGATATTTTTTTCACTTCCAAGCTTAATAATTACTCGTACATATATTTCCTGCCATTGTGCGTTAAAAACCTCTTACGAGCACAGTTTTACTTTTTACTACCACTTATTTTGTGATATTGTGTGCCAAAGAAGAAAAATTTCAAAATCTTAATTTTAATCTAACTAAAATATATGACACATTTTTTTTTATTTTAGGCGACTCTTTGCGCCAGGTTACCGTACCTATTCGAAGTGTTTGTACCGAAAAAGAGGACCAAGAATCGGAGAATATTTGTGCTGGTGATCCGGATGGCGGTCGTGATGCTTGTCAGGGGGATTCTGGGGGTCCACTTTTCTGCCGAAGTGTCAACGATAATATTGAATGGTATTTAGCGGGTATTGTTAGTCATGGAAATGGTTGTGCTAGACCGAAAGAATTCGGTGTCTACACAAGAGTTTCTTTGTACTTAGACTGGATAAAAATGGCAACACGTCCTGAGTTTTTGCCACGTTTGCAACCACAGAAAATGTGTCCCGGCTATGTGTGTATCTGGGGTGGTAAACGTTGTATACCACAAAGAAAACGATGCGATCGTATTGTTAATTGTTTGGGTGGTGAAGATGAAGTGGGTTGTATTTATAACTTTGAACCCGATTTAGGTAGTACCAGAAATACAACAACTACAGAAAGTGATTATCATCCGCAGGAAGATGAAAATGATACTACACCACCTAGTTTATCAGAAAATACCTTGCAAAGAGGATTTGTTGAGGATAGGAGGGAAACCTGGAATAGTGAAACAACTACAAATTTAGACAATTTAGAAACCACAACACTCATTGATGACCCTTCAAATATGGAAAGTGAAGTAAAGCAAAATTCAGATGATGATAGTTCTTTGCCAAGCATTGATATTATAACTGAAATTATTTCGGATACAACCATAACAAGTGATACCACCGATGATAATAAAATATCTACTGATACGCTATCTAGCACAACTGAATCTAATCTTGATATTACTACTTTATTACCTAGTTCTACTGATGATCTATATAAATTTACCACAATGGTGATACAATTATTGAAAACTTCAACGTCTGGTAGCAATTTTAATGAAACAACTACCGTGGCAAGTTTTAGTTCCACTGACAAATTTGAAAATGAAACTAAAATGGAAATCGAAATAGCGTTTTTAGGCGACAATACAACCGATGCACCATATATTACAACGTCGGGATATTTTTCTTCGAATGCTGCACTTACAACTGAAAATAATTTCCAAACAACAATTTTAATATCTACAGATACTCCAACGACTTCTGAGTACTCTACAGAAGAAAATTTGACAACGCTGCTGGTTCCTAAAGAAGCACCATTAAAATTTATATGCAGAAAGTAAGTACTTATAGTATTTAATATTTTTGTACTATTTTTATGTTTAATTGAAAAGCGGGATACTAAAAACATGTTTTATACATTGATAATTGAAAATATTTTTCAGAATATCACAAATTATTGACATTTCACGTCGTTGTGATCGGGTTGTTGATTGCGAAGATGGAACTGACGAAGATGGTTGCAGTTGTCGGGACTATTTAAAGGTAAAGATATAGAATAATTTAAATACCCTTCGGCACTTTTTGAGCATGGTAGGTTAGGTTAGGTTAAGAAGGGTTATGTGTTTAAGGGCACATCTCCACTCGGAGACCAATGCGGTCCATTGTGAATCCCTTTAAAATAGAGGAAAAAGAAAGAAATAAGAAAGAATTGAAAGATAGATTTAAGATATTTAGTAGAAAAAGGGAAGAACAAAGCTCCTCCTACCGTCCCCTCATCAGAAACAAACGTCTTATTTCCCCGAAAAACCCCAGGAGATCAACTGGATTACACACAGCGATACACCCCAGTCTAGTTCCGGTATGGTATTATCCCATTTATTCGTAAAAGCTCTAAAAGAACAACGACCCGCCAAGAACCCTATACGGGTTTTGAGACCACTCCTATCCAATCGCATTAGAACCCTGGTTTGCTTGCGTCCAATCGGGGCCATAATGCCCTAGACACCCTGCAATCTGTTCTATCCTTCCAGGACCAGTTAACGGTATCACGGAATCTTTTCCGTATCACCTCATAGTAGTGACATAAGGGGGTTTTACCCCACGTCCCTTACCACCAGGTCTAAGTCCAGATTCGTACACCGTGTCCATTTTCGACCCGTCCGTAAATACAGCCGACCCATCAAACAGCACATTAGATCCCCGCCAAACTTCCCTTTTCAGGAATTCCACAGGTGGTGTTACACCGAATTCTAGGGTCATAATCCTATGATCTGAGATTCCCTAGAGAATACTACCCTGTTCAAGCAGACCCACGAGCATGGTAAGATAATAGAAGGCAGCGGCGAGATTACAACAAATGTTCAATAAAAAAAAATATATTCCTATATATACAAAATTTATTATTAAGATTTTTGTATGACGTGCTAAATTCCCAATTTTTTATATTTGATAAATACACTGAAATTTATTGTTGAGGGAAAGCTAGCTTCTATGCGCATTTCACTGGTTGCTTAGGCCAGATCATCAGGAAACCTTTTCCAAAGATTTTAGAAAACCTAAAAATATTATAAAAATAAAACCCTAAAGCGAATAAGAATTTCAAACACTCAAAGGCTTACTTGTAACAATATCAAAGCTTAAACAAAACACCAACAATAAACAGTGAGTTTATCTTTTCTTACATCCTTACATTACATTGTTGTTATGTGATGAAAACTGTCAAACAACAGCCAAGGGTAATTAACGCAAAATTCAAAACAAACAAAACTGTAGGCAAAATATAAACAACATTTGACAGATCATATCACGAAACAAGCAAATACAAAAATAATCAGCTGGCTTTCGAGGTTACCTTATGTTATTAGGTGCGTTTGAGTACTTTTACAGTAAAATGCAGTAAATGAGTAAACTAAAAAATTTTCTCTCACAAAAAGCTGTTGTCCAAAAAAGTACGCCAACACAAAATTTGTAAAAATTCGTAAAATAAAGGCAACAGCTGATGACAAATAATTGAAGTGTTGAAAAATATTGACACTTTTGACTACTTAACTCGTTTTCTTATCGGTACTCGATTAAATACTTTTTATAACACGAACATTTTTGAAAAATACAAACAAACTATTTTATGTAATCTTTCATATTTGTTTGTTTTTTATTTTATTTGATTTTACTTATTTGTAGCGGGTTAAATTATTTAAAAGAACATAAATAATTTTTTTGCTATTGATTACTTAAGTACCCAAATACTTCACACTTTTACAACTCTAAAAAATTAAATTAAAAAAAAGCTTAAAAAAATTTCAAAAGGTTGTATTTAGCCAAATAAATGCTTCACAAACAAGTTTAATTAATTAATATTTATTCAATTTTTGTTTTGGTTTAATTTTTATTTCAACTTTTCTTTTATTTAACAATTTTTTCACAATTTGTATACTTTTTATTTGTTACATTTGTTTGTTTACCTATTATGTTTTTTTGATTTACTAAATTTTACTGCAAAAATTTCTGCAGTAAAAATTTGTAAATACTCAGACAAGAACTGTCACTTTTCGCTCTCAATTTATGTTCTCATTTACTGCATTTTGTGTACTCGAACGCAATTTCGTAAAATGCAGTAAAGTTTAGTAAAAAATAGTAAAAACTTTTGTGTTCTCGAACGCAACTATTGTAACATGTTTTTGAGTTTCCGGTTCATTTTAAAGTTTTCATTTGCGTTACTGTAAAAATTTTCATAATTTAAACAATGTCTTACAAATTCCAATATCTTTTTATATTAACCACTCGAAAGATTAATTAATATTGTAATCGTCAGAAACCCAATAAAGGTCTAGCGATATCTGTTTCTCTATCTATCAAAAGTACTCTACTCCATATTTCATAAGACATGACTAATTTAATTATTTTATTAAAATTGTTTGGCTAGGAAATTTTTCAAATTTAAAAAACGCTTATCACTAGCCTGGCCTCAAAATTTGTTTATGCAAATAAAAAAATTCTGAAATAGATTTAGAAATTTCAGAAAAAGGAGTTTTACTTTTTAAATGGAAAATTGTAAAAATTTGTATTTTAATTGGCAACTTTAGAAATATAAAATTAGTGCATACAAAATCATTGTTTTTATCAGGGACCGTAACAGTTATTCCTTTTTTCATAAAAGTCAGATGGAAACAGTTATTTTTTGATTTTTATTTTTTTGAACAAACTTAACAGTTATTTTTTGATTTTTATTTTTTCGAACAAAAATACAGACAAGTCAGATACTGAAAATGTAGCACAAAATTATAGACATTTAATTTATAAAAATAGAAACGGAAGTTAAAAATTTATGTATATGGTAATAGATCTAGTTTGTATTGAAAATAATTTTTATATTCAATTACAAAAATTTTTTAATTTTGTCATTTTATTGTTAATTTTGTTTTTAAAAATTGTTAATTTTGTTATAAAGAAAAAAAAACCCTGAAGAAGGCACTCAAAGGAAGTGCCGAAATATTGGTGAAAATAAATTTATAAAAAAAGTTTTTTTATATAAAACAATAAGACCTTCAGCTCGAATATTTTATTGGCATATTAAAATAATAAAGGTCGAATAAAAATACATATTATATATATTAAATATTTTTATTCTTGACGTGGCTCGGGCTCGAACCCTGGCCGGCAGGTTACCATGACATGTTTCGATCGCAACCACTCGATCTCCTCAGATGGATTTGCCGTCTTACACTCGCAGCCATCGACGACTGCTGACGTCACTAGTCAAACATCAATCCTTAAACCAAATTGTATTTTAACATTTGGTAGATCGAAATTTGCTTTCCTGAATGATTATCCATTTTAATCGATTTTACATGTTATTTCCTTTACTTCTGTTTGACGTGGGTTCGAGCCCGAGCCACGTCAAGAATGAAAGATTATCAATAACAATTTTAATTAATTTTCATGTTGTAAAATTCCTTTCTTCACAAAAATAATTTAATAAAAATTAAATTTAATGAACTTAAGCCTAATTAAAAATATTAAAAATTTGGATTAAAAACCATAAATAGTTCAACAAAATAACCACAATACTAATTATATTTTTATTTTTTAAATATTTTTATTATTTAATTTAAAATTTTAGGATCATTTAAGTGTATTAATATGCGATGGAAAACCAGATTGCGAAGATTTAACGGATGAGGATAATTGTGGTAGGTTTTTTTTAAAACAATTTTTCATGGTAAAATCGTTAAAATCTTATTAAATTAGGAAACTGCAATAGTGATGAATTTTTGTGTCCTTTAACGAAAATTTGTTTGCCCTTAACAAAACGGTGCGATAATTTCGTAGACTGTAAATATAAAGAAGATGAACAGGATTGTTGTAAGTACATGTTTAATGTGAATAAAGGCTGGCATGGTAACCAAAAATAAAAAAAGTTACCTTTTCTTGTCTTTCTTAGTTGCACTCACAAATGGTAAAGAAATTAAATTGGATTCTAACAAAAGACCCGCTTTGCACAGTTCGGGTATATTTTCTCGTAACGTAAATGGCGTTTGGCGTACCGTTTGTACTCACGAGACCTCCTTTAGCGAAAACAACTATAAAACTGCCGTTGAAATATGTGCCTTATTAGGCTTTAAAGGTTTTAAATTCTATAACACTACCGAGCAAACAAAACACCACGACCATATTGTACCAATTAGTCCGGAAATTCACCGAAAGTCAAGGTTTAATGAGGAAGTCCTCTCAGTTGTCAGAGATAATTTACACTTTTCCCATGTTAAGAATATATTTCTTAAAGACTTAAAAACCAATTTACGATCTATACGTATTGAGCAAACTAAGGAATCTTGTTTAAATCTATATCTAGAATGCAATGCCAAATCAAATCGAACCGAACCGATTAAAACCATAAGTGCTGGACCACAAAAGTCGCAAAGTGAATCAAAGGTTTCGCATATAAAACCAGTCGTGCAGACCCATAATAAACCTAATGTTTTTGTTAATCCCCATGTGCCCACAAAGGTGGTGGCAAAAAAAAAAGAAGTTTTGGATAAATTAGATAAAATTATTGAGACAAAAAATAATATAAGTATTTTGGTGGATACAAATTTACATCATGCCATAGAAGAACTACATTGGCCATGGTTAGTGGATGTCTATGCTAATGGAAAGCTTTGGTGTTTAGGGGTTTTGATGGACAAACACTGGATAATGGTACATGAAACTTGTGATTTTGGTATAAGGTAATTGTAGTTTTATTCGATTGGCTTAAGAAATTTGTTAAAATTAAAATCTAGATTCAATTTGGATTATGTATCGGCTTTGTTTGGTGGTGGAAAATCTAAGCATACTATCCACAAAAGCAATCACGAAGAAGTACATCGTATAGACTGCTCAGAACCAGTGCCTAATAGTGATGTTTTGTTATTGCATTTGGAAAGACCGGTACGATTTACACATTTCATATTGCCAACATTTTTACCGGATACGTAAGAAAGTCTGTCTAAAATAGGTGTTAAAATTATATTAAATATTTGCTCCCTTTTTAAGCTCCCACCAAAAATATCATCCCAAACATGAGTGTATTGCAGTGTTACATGAAAATATGCATGGACGCATAAAAACTGTTTCTTTAAAGGAAGATAATGATGAAAAACAATGTCGAAGTAAAGACATTAGTTGTTATCGTTTGATTGAGAAAAATCCACCCATGAAATTATTAAGGGAAACTAATTTAAGTGCCGAAGATATAATCAATATATCTGAAGAAGTTACCCTGCGTGATTCTCAAAGTTCTGAAGAGAATGAAGTTCTTTCCAAATATACAAGTTGTTCACAATTCGGTAATAAAAATTTGAGTTCTAAAGAATTGGAACCAATAGATCAAGGCATTTTAGTATGTCGCAGCAATGATACTGGTTGGTATCCAAATGCTCTATTTTCCTATAACAATACAAATTGTAATAGTTTTAAGCAGGCCTTTCCTATGAGAACTTTAGAAGAGGCCTACAAAGCCATACATGAGAAATTAGGTAGGTAGCGGTGCTTAATAATCTAGGAGAAGCAGTTTACTATATTTTTTCTTGCTCTTTAGAGTCTTCTCATTGCAAATTTGCCTATGACGCTCCCTTGTGTTCAGACTTTAGATGTCCTTTAGGCTTGTGTCTGAACGCCTCACAAATTTGTGACAACCGTATAGATTGTCATGATGGTAGTGATGAAAAGCCAAAAATGTGTAAACGCCTAAAGAAATGTAATGCTTAAAAATGCTTCCTATTTTTAATGAAATAAAATAAAAATTTCTTTCTTTCGCAGCTTGTGGTCCTTCGGAGATGAAATGTCGTACAACGGGTAAATGTTTGCCAAAAACTAAATTTTGTGATCATGTAGCAGATTGTGAAGATCTAACAGATGAGCCTACAATATGTTCTTGTTTTACGTATTTAAGGTAAGTAAGTATCTTAATAAGGTTTGGAAACTATTTGTTGGAAGGAAAAATTCTGTCCAAATTCTTGGGAAAGTTCTCATAAAAACCGCTTTTATCAACTAAGTGATTGTCTGAGAGTTTTGGACGCAAAATTGTTATAAATAAGGGATGGATATGCGAATAGAAAATCCATACATTCAGTCAAAATAACGAAACACCATTATATTTGTATATTTAATTTCAGGGCCACCGATCCTTCAAAAATATGTGATGGCGTTAGAAATTGCTGGGACAAGAGTGATGAGAGTCCGGTTTTGTGTAATTGTACCACAGAACATTTTCAGTGTGGACCGTAAGTTGGTTTACAAAAAACAAACCTAGAAAGCCAAATTAATAAAACTTCACCCTAGGTCCTCAAAAGAGTGTGTACCTCGCGAATTCGTTTGCGACAAGGAAACAGATTGTCCTAACGGGGAAGATGAACGTTATTGTTTTGGAATTGAACATCCCATACAACAAAGTGATAGTTCACAACAAAAGTAAAAACCTGTTTGAACAATTCTTAACATATTAAAAAAAAAAAAACAAACACATTTTTTTTCTTTTCCAGCCAATATTTACGACCTCCCCAATATGGTCAACTTATAGAACAAAGTTATGGAATTTGGCATACAAAATGTTTTCCAAAATCCATTCCACCCGATATGTCAGAAGTTAGACAAATATGCCAAAAGTTGGGCTATAGTCCATATCGTCAGCCCAGTTATCGTCTTATTGATGATGCTCTCAATGATGTTATTTTCACAAAGGAATCGCCCGACCAACGTGGTCGCTCGTTTAGCAGTGATTCATTAGAGGGAAGATATCGTTCTTCTACTAAAGCTGTTATAAAAACAAAATTTTCACCTCTACTTCTTAATGAACAATTGACACTGTTTATTAAACCAAGTCGTCCAATTGCAGAGTTGGTACGTTGGAATACTACAGATTCGGCGAATTGTTTAAGGTTAGAAATCAAATGTTCTTAGTATTTAGAATTTGCTTGAATTTTTTTATTTTGCATGTAAGTTAATAGTAATTTTTTGTACTTTTTGTTAAATAAATATTAATGTTTTTTATACTTGTGCATGAGCTATATTTATGTATGTATGTATGTATATCAATTGAATCTTTCCAATCTATCCCTGCAAGCATTTTATGAAAAAATTGATCATATTCGAGTCATTTATGACTCCTCTGCGCGATTAAAATAGGCATATATGAGCTCATTTTCTGATCATAAATGATTGTTTTCTCGGGAGGAAATGGTACCCTACCCGGGACTCTTCTTGAGGAGTCTTTTATTACCCGTTTTTCTGATCAATTTCGACTCATTTATGACTCATATTTTTAATGATTTGCGAGTCTTTTTCGAGTCATTTTTTAGTCGTATTTCTGATTGTTTTCGAGTCTTTTTCGACTCATTTTTTGGTCGTAATTCTGATCGTCTAAGAGTCTTTTTCGACTCATTTTTCAGTCCGAATTCTAATCGTTTGCGAATGATTTACGAGCTCTACTAGCCTATGACCATAACACATATTTCTTCCAAATTTCATAGATCTGCCCCTAGATCTATAATTTTTAAGAAGCAATATAAACTAAAAAAACAGGAATGTCCGGCCAGATTTGCATAATACCCCTCTGTGTGGCGTTGAGTAGAATTGACAGAAAGTATTATGACGACTCAAATGAAAGTTAAAGAAATTTAAGTAAAAAAGTAAATATATTAAAGTTTTTATTAAATACGTAATAATTGCTAAAATTTAATGTTTGAATTACTCCACCAAATTTTACCAAATGCCTGTGTACATAAAATTAATTTATTCTTGGAAAATACCAAATTAACGTCAAAGTGATGTAGTCGTCGACTTGATGTAACAACAACGTAAAATTAACATCGACATTGACAACAACTTATACAATAGGGATGATTATATTTAACTTGTCGTCTAAGAAAAAGATGTTTGCTTTATTAATTTTATTTCCGGCAGTTGTTGAACGTTTTTCGATTAGTTCAATGGACAATTTGCAAGCAACCGCACATAAAAATATAAGTAAAAATACAATAAGTTTGTTTATAAAAAAAAATTTTTTTAAAGAAAATAAACTTACGTTTTATTATATGAAAAATACATTTGTTTATAAATAATTTACTTTAAAACAGACCGCGGCAAAACTACTGCACCGTGCTCTTTTCTCTTTTGATTTCACACCTACGTGCACTCTTGATCACTTGAATAAACCCAAAAGTCTCGCTTGAGCTTTCACACTAGGCAGTTTTTTATTTATTTATTTTATATGTACAATGATCTTAAATGGCGTAGATGCGATACAATTAGAAAAAATATTTAATTTAAAGAAAACAATTATTTTCTATTTGGCAGATTTTTGAATATTTAAATAAATTTATATATTAGTTTTAAAGTCAAAACAGTCATATTTCAAACACCTGTATGATCCATTTTCGATTGCTGTATGTTTTGTTATTGCATTTTCAATAAATTACTTTTAAAGCATAAGAACGAATCATTTTCGAATCTTTTTTCAAGCGCGCAAGTGATTAATCAGTTTTTAATCGTCAAAAGTACTCGAGGAAGACTTAGTTAGGTGATTTTTGATAAAACAATCTTCCAAATGCTAGTAGGGATCCTATGCACTATTATTATTCAATACAAAAACAGTTCCATGAATCCTTGTTCCTCAACCTAAATGATCAACAAATTTAAGCGGTTTAATGCGGAATACATAATAATAAAAAAGCTTAAAGAAGTTCCTCGTTAAAGGTCTATAGTTCCAATTTTAAGAGAGCTGTAATAGTGAAATAATTTTAATAAATATATGGAGTTTTGTGCAAGCGATTTCTCAATTCTATTAAAAACAATCTGCAATTATAGCGGTTCTAATACTTGTTAAAACTAACGTCGAATATACATACTTGGTTGGAAACAACATATAGAAGCTAGGGACTAACTCGGATTTCGTGATCGAATGCTTTTTCGATTCGAAAGCAATTTTATTTCTATTCCTATTGAGCCGATACTGAACGAATCGTAATTATTTCTTTAGTCTTGTAAAAACTCAAATAAATGCTTAATAACACTGTTATTATTCATTAAATTTTGAATATATTTTTTAAGTTTTTTATATATATGTATATATGTATATAAAAGGTTCCAAATATTAGTATAAAAAAAAAATCATACCAAATTGCAGCTCTTTATGTTGAAATTAACTCACGACAGCCAAAATTTTAAGTGGGATTAACATGGAAAAAGTTCTGTTATTACTTTAGAATTAAATTTGCTACAAGAATTATCATGTTTCGATATGATCCGTTCATTAGTGCATAACTTACAAAATTCCAAAGTAATAACATAACTTTTTCCATGTTAATCCCACTTTAAACTTTGGCCGGGTCAATTTCAAAATTAAGAGCTGCAATTTGGTATGAAGTTTTTTTTTAAATATTTGGAACCTACTAAGAACGATCATGAAGAAAAACTCGAAATTGTCCCAAATAAGGACCACCCTAATATACATATATATATATATATATATATGTATATATATAGAACAGACGGACGGACGGACGGACAGCCATATGAACATCAAGTCCAAGATTAAAAAACGGAATCAATCCAGTTCCGTTTTTTTAATCTTGGACTTCATGTCCGTCTGGCTGTCCGTCCGTCTGTTCTAGAGTCGGTTTTCGAGAAAATTAAATTTTTCGTATGGGGACCATATGAAGGGTTGGAGATAGAGGATAAGTTTGTTTTAGAGAAATATTGTGGATGCAAAAATAATCGGGGTTGCTCATACATTTTACATCTCTACGGGTGACTCTTCAGCAGTTAAGGGCGTTTTTCTCTCTATTTAGCCCGAATTTCATTCTCACAGATTTCAATGCGCGTGCGGCACGGCAATTATCAACCGATCGAGCTAATATTTTTAAAAAATTTTTTTTTACCCTAACCTAACACATAACAGGTCTACTTTTTTGGAAAATCGAAAAAAAAATTTAGACCACCTAATAAATATACATATATGTATATGTACCCAGCAAAAAAAGACATGCAAAAGAATTAGTCAATTCATGGGTTCCGCGGATAATGCACTGGTTCTTTTTAGGTGAAACATGCATGATTTTAACATTAGCGTGTCGTTGGCGAGCATGGGTTCACATTTAGGTAAACGGCTCGTCATTAAAAATATTGCTTAGAACCAATGAAAGTTCACTGATTAGATCGGGGTTTTCATTGATCTGGAATATTAACTGAATTGAGTGTAATTGAAAAGCAATGAATCTTTAATGATTTTAATACGTATTTTCATTGGTGCTCGATATTAATTTTTATATGCATTATGGGAATTTATTATAAATTAAATTTTTCCTTTTATTTTCCCTATGTACTAGTAAGATTTTGACAACGGCGGGTAAATTTTACACAAACAAAATGCCTGTTGTTTTTGTATTGTTGTAGAGGTAAGAAAACCTATTGGATAAGCCTTGATATACGCAATATAACAAATTTTAATACATATTAAAATTAAATGTATTTACATATGTATATATTAAAAAAAATTCAACTTAATCATTAAAGTCAATTGTATATAATATTCGTGCCCTTTCAATCCTAAAAGAATACCTAATTATAGTGAAAAATTGTAATTCCTACATAAGAGTTGAATGGGTGCATTGCATGTAATTTTTCATGGGTTCACTTATTTAAAATTTATTCGAATTTTGGAACGCATTGTTAATTCATTCAAGTAGTTAAGTGCTAAGGATGTCATGAAAATATCCCTTCCACTTGAACAACTTCAAAAGTTTTTTGCTGGGTATATTAGGGCGGGTCGATTTATCTTTCATTCCAGGGTGTGAATGGGAAAACCTTTTTTTAGACCCACCTTATATTATTTTAGACCCATGGCTTCTTCGGAGAATTTTCATAGAATTTTATGTAGATTACGTTATTGATATACGAGTTTTAATTTTTTTTTCATCCATACAAAACGACCCGCCCTAATGTATATATATATATATTTTTCAATGAATTCTGATCCTGAAGGTCAACCGTATGTTCGAAATATATTATTCGTAAAAATACAATAACGTTTTTAATTTCAACGGACTAAAAAGTGGCAATACAAAAGAAAAAACTATATAATATTTGATCCAGCAATACAAAATATTAATCCAAAATATATTTTTTAATTTTATCTCACCGCTCTTATTTGTGAGTTTATTTGAAAGTTCAAAACGGAAACTTTTCTGACAAAAATTTTACTGACACACTTTTTCTTTAAATGGGCGAGTAATTTCCTAACGCGAGAGCTCTTACTCGTCAAACAAAGTTACGGACACAGTTTAGTAAAACAAAAAACAGATGTTTCAATTTATGGTATTTTTGTTTCATTTCACACATTTGAATCGAAAAGTTTCTCAACGCGGGAGATATAAAACATGGGCACAAAACAAATCTGTAGGTAATGTTTAATTAAATATTTTTTTTTTATAAATATTTTACTGAAATTCTTATAGTTTATGGGGATTAACTGAGTAAAGCGTTTGCGTAAACACCTTACAGAACTTATAGCTTTAAACGTTACAACTTTTGGAAGCAGTTTTGTTAAAACTTTTAAAAAAAAACGTTATCTTAAAAGCATACTATGCATGTAATAATCCGATTCATTAATAAACCATATCGAACCTTTAAATCCCGGAGGCTGCTGATTGCGTTAAACCAGATTGGGGTTTTTTTGTTGCAATATGTTAATAATAAATTTTTTGTCCCAGACATGTCCATATTGCTGTACGTTCATTAGGGTGACCGTTAAAATCAAAAGTTGGATTTGGTGGGTACTGGTAAAAAACAACGCCAACAAATTATTTGGGACTATCGGGGAAGGCTAAGCCATCCTTCACGCCCACCAAAGTTTGAGAAAAATTTTATTTAACATGAAATCTGAAATCTTAATACATAAATAACCCACAACACACATCAAATACACAACCACACAATATCAGGATACATTTACACCTCGATATACGCGATTAACAATATATTTTTTTGGCAATGACCAAACGAGGGGCTTTTATGTCCCCGTTTACAGTGCCATTGCTGTTCACTTTTCCCATACCATTCTTCTACGAAATTTAATTGGCATCATGCCAGATTGCTGTTGGTTACTTAATGACAAAGGTATAACACTGGCCATTGAGTAACTTTCTCAACAGCGGTTTGGTATTTTTGTCACGTTTATTATCGTAGGGAGTATTGCCTTGAATCTTCTTAATTTGTAATGATAGGTAGATTTCGCATGGACCTCTGCAATATACGCGGATTGAGAGCGAATTATTTCTCTTTATATGCTCACATTCGCTTCCATCGGCCGGATGTTTTCGCCTTATGTGAAACCCAGGTGTGTGGGGATGCTGATCCACAGGATTTTCCCATACCTGGGTATCAACTTTTATCCCTTTTTTTTCTTCATAGGGGCCTTGCGATGTACATTCGCAACGATGTTGTGTACCAGTACCAGCAACATCTTACATGTGGTGATGCGGAATTTAGTTCCCTCTGGGTTAAATTCCAGATCAGGACACACATGTTGCATTTCGGATTTCTGTATAGAAGTCCAAACATGGAAACGGTGGCTTCTCTTAATGGCTTTGACGCCCTTTCCGATACCATTTCTAGAATCCTGGAAAGTTGTCCGAACAGTGAAATTGTAGTTGCTGGCGATTTTAATGTTCATAACTGTTCCTGGCTTCGCCATTCGAGCCATACAACTCCCGTGGGCCAATACGTTGAGTTATTCGCCGCGCATAACCACTTAGCGCAACTAGTAAATGAGCCAACACACAATTCGTGTGTTGAAGGGTAATCTCGGAATACTCTTGACCTTTTTCTCACTTCTCACCCTGAAAAGTACGAAGTGAGAACACTCGATCCTCTCGGGAATTCGGATCACAATACCATTTCTGCTTACTTTTCATATTCGGCACTTCATAGCGTCTCGAAAACAGCCCCGAAACGCTCGATTTTTATTTATGAAAAGGCTCGTTGGGCCGATCTTAACGAATTTTACCGGCATTTCAACTGGAAACTTTGTTTCCTTGACGATAATGTTGATGCCGCTGCAAAAATGGTCGTAAATGTAATTTTGCTTGGAATGAAACTTTTTCTTCCCTCGAAGCAAATTTCGGTTAAACCAACACTTAAGTGTTGGTTTAACCAGACGTGCAAAAATGCAGTCAGATCCAGAGAGGAGGCGTTTAGTAGTTGGCGTTTGAATAAAAACGCAACTACTGTTCAGCTACGAAAGAGGGCAAGATCTGAGTGTGCCAAAGTACTTAGACGGGAAAAATTTCTACACGAACAGCGTCTTCGTGCTAAGGTCCTTGCTGCTCCTCGGGGCAGTAAGACCTTTTGGCCCTTCGTTAAAAGAGTAAGGGACAGTGCTAGTTCTTCTATCCCAGCGCTTTTAAAGGACGACCAAATATTTACTGACCCGATTGATAAAGCTAACCTCTTGGCTGAACTGTTTGCAAGTAATTCGTTCTTGCCGGAAAGCAATCAATCACTGCCCGTTGTCGAAAGAGTATCGTGTACTATGCCCAAGATATTTTTCCTATCACGCGCAGTCAAAAGGGTTCTTTCGGATCTTAACGTAAACAAGTCACCGGGGCCGGATGGCATATCAGCACTGGTATTGAAACAGTGCTGTTCGACGTTAGCTCGTCCATTGGCCAACCTTTTCAGCTCTTCGTACCGTGCGTGAATCTTTCCCTCTTGCTGGAAGGTGGCCAATGTTCAGCCAATCCCCAAGAAGGGTGAGGCTACTAACCCTGATAATTACCGCCCAATCGCAATTTGCTCTTCGCTCTCGAAGGTGATGGAGAGCATGGTTAATTACCATCTTGTGAAGTATCTGAAGACAAATTCACTTCTCAGTGACAGACAGTATGGTTTTCGTGGTAGCCGATCTACAGGAGACCTGTTAGCGTTTCTTTCAGAACGTTGGAGTCGGTCCATTCACCGCTTTGGTGAATGCAAAGTGGTTGCTCTGGATATTTCCAAGGCGTTTGATCGGGTGTGGCATGGTGCGCTTGTGTCAAAGCTTATTGCTTTTGGTGTCGGTAATGATTTCTCTCGATTTATATCGAGTTTCCTCAGTGATCGCACTATACGTGTTGTTATAGATGGGATTGCATCAAACGAGTTTCAGGTAAATTCAGGGGTACCGCAAGGTTCTGTCCTTTCTCCTACGCTATTTCTTATATTTCTTAATGACCTTCTTGGTCGTACTTCAAATCCTATCTACTCTTTTGCAGATGACAGCAACATTTGTCATTCATATTCCTTCGATCATAGGCCAAGCCTTGTTGAGATTGGGGGCAAAAGGCAAAATATGAATGACACTCTTAATCAGGACCTAGCTGCAATCTCTGAGTGGGGTCAAGCGAATAGGGTCGAATTTAATGCACGCAAGACCCAATGTTGTATGTTGAGCCACAGACGGGCCGTGGGACCAACTATGTCATCTGTATTAATGGGTGGCATTGATATTAAGGAATCGGATACTCTTGATGTTCTGGGCATGAGAATACAGTGCGATGTCCGCTGGAATAAACACGTTTTCAAAGTGTCGAAAGAGGCATTCAAGTGTTTAGGTTTTTTAAAACGGCGCAAGAATTACTTCACTTCCTCCGATCTCCTTACTATCTATACCACCTATATCCGACCGAAGATGGAATACAACTCCCATATATGGGCAGGGGCTTCAAAGTCTATTTTGAACCTTCTGGACCGTGTACAAAGGAGGGCGGTGAAGCTCATCAATGACAGTAGGGTATCCAACTCTATTGACTCATTGGGGCATCGTCGGAATGTGGGTTGTGTGACACTTTTCTATCGATATTACCATGGGAGGTGTTCCACTGAGATAAGTGAACTTATTCCACCCGCCCGAGTATTTCTTCGTAATACTCGCTCATCCAGTGGATCACATCCGTTTGTAGTCGATTGTCCTGTGTTTCGCACAACGCATTATAGAGAAAATTCGTTTTTCAGTCGAACTATCCGTATGTGGAATAAACTTCCCGCAGAGGTCTTTCCCGGTACTTATAATTTATTAAGATTCAAGTCAAATGTCCACAAACACTATTCCCTCTTTCCTCCTTCCCAAACCTTATTTTTCTGATCAACACAATGTACTGCATATATAGGGGGCATCCCCTGAGTGTTGGTTTATCGTTAAAAAAAAAAAAAAAACACGTCAAATTAGACTCATCAAGTCTTGAGCTTTAAGGAGAGAAGGGAAAAGAGAATGCCATTTCTTTTCCCCTCTCTCCTTAAAACTCAAGACTTGACGAGTCCAACTTGACTAGTAGTGTGAACCGGCACTTAATCTCTTATTACACAAAATAAACTGAAAAATGTCGAAAAGCAACTAAGGAAATAAAATTTTTTATTTATTAAAGATACGCATTTTCTATGAATCAGGTAACTTTAATTTTGATGAAAAACATTTTTATTATTTATTTTAAAAACCGTTTTTTTATGTTAGCTCTTATTTTCGAGATATACTGTTATTTCGATAATGGAGAAGGTTGCACAACATATACTTTTTCGCGTAACTAAAAAACGGTTTAGGTTATTAAATAAACGAAATTCCGCAATAAAATAACCTTTAAGAAAGGAAAAAGGTTTTTCTAAAACGCGCAGTCATTTTAGAAATAATTTTTTTTAGGAAATTTTCAAAATTGTATGTATATATTTATGCAGTTATGCTTATAATTTTTTCTAGACAGTTGCAAACAAAAAAGCCATAATTGATTAAAATCTGTTTACAACTTTTGATTTTATTCACAAAAGACCATATAATTGACATTAAATGTAGGAATTTCATAAAACGCAATTTTTTGTATGGGAACCTCCCTCAACAGTGGAGATAAAGTGCAAGTATGTTTTAGGAAAATGTTAAAAATAAAAAACTAATGGAGGTGGGTCGTACATTTTATCCCCCATACGAGCGACTCCTTGACAGTTATGGGACTTTTTCTTCAATATGTTTCTAGTCTGTATTGACAATAGAGATAGCGGGTAGGTATGTTAGAAACATATGATTTGGGTAATTCCAAAGTGTTGAACGTGACAGTCGTACGCATCAAAAATGCAATAACATTTAAAAAAAAAATATTTTTACGTTTTCTTAGCCCTTAAATTATAGTACTAAGAAGGCACTGTTATCTATGCTAAAGTTTATGGAGGGCGCGATTCTAGGTCAAAGAAAATGGCAAAAGAAGTAGCGGTTCGAACGTGAAAAAAACAGAAGTAGTTTTTGTGGCCATGTATAAAAAGGCGTAATTCAGCGAAACCTGGCACAATTTGTTAGTCAAACTACTTTCAGAATTTTGCGTAGCAATGTAACATTAAAATGTCTTGGTTTGATTCCAAAATCTGGGTCGAATAATGATTAAAATAAAATAAAAATTTACCGTTAATCCGAATAACATATTTTTCTTTGAACTCTTCCTTAGATTACAGACCATGTAATCAAATTTTTTGGAATAATTTTTATCAAATATCACCCCTTTAAGAAAGATAAATATTAAAGAAAACACACAATAAAACATTCTCACATATAAGAAATTAAGTTTGCACAACTTTGCAGTCTGATTGTTTTAATAACTATTAAATTTTCTGTCACGGTGGACCTTTTGACGAAAATAGCTATATGCGTTTAAACATTTTTTTGTAAGCAAAAGCACACTAACAAATATTGAAGCTAAATTGTCGTGTGTAAGAAAAACTAGTTCTAAAGAAAAAATTGCCATCAATGCTGCTGATTACTTTTTATTTTAGTTAGGTTTTGTTAAATATGAAATTAAAACAAAACTTGTTAAGACAAAAGTTGTTTAAAACTTCACTAATACAACTTCCTAGTAAAGGAATTTTATGTAAAATTAATATTTTCTAAGTTATGAGGCATAAAATCGGACTTAACGATTTTTCTCAAACTTTAGCGGGCGTGATGAACGGCTTAGCCTTCGCCGATTGTTCTAAACATTTTTTTTTGGCTCGCCGAATTGGGGGTTGAGAGCATGGAAAAATAGAAAACAAATATGCTCCATACAGTTAACGACACCCTAATGTTCATGCAGGCACACTTTCTAGAAGTTCTGTTCTGAGAATTCTATTTGCACCCAAAATAAAGAAAAACATTTTATTAATGTTATGAAAATTTTTCATTTATTTAGTTTTATTACTTTGAAAGTATGTTAAGGGAAAAAGGATTAACAAAAGATTTTAAATATAGTAGTTTATTTTTAAGTATGTCTTTATATGTACGAATGTACTTATAAAGAAAATGTTTTAAACAAAGTATAAATTTGTTTCGTTGGATTTTATAAAATTATTCATTAATTACACGTAAAATAGTTTAACATGAATAACAGTTAAAACAATTAATTTTTAGAAAATTAAAACAAAAACAAATTCGTGTGAGAAATGATATTGAAAACAAAAACAAATTTTCGTATTTTATTTTTTTTTTTTAATATAATTTCTCATACGAAATTTGGTTTTCATTTTCTAAAAGAGGCAGTAAATGAATTCAAATAATTTTGATGAAGTTTCTTTCATATTTTTTAAGTCTTAAGTATTGATTTTATGAAAAAATGTTGTTAGCTTTTATGTAGACTTGATTTATAACAAATTAATTTATTTAACGTGATTGTTTCTTCATTTTTAATGTTGTTGTTAAATCATTTTTAATTATATATATTAAACTAGTTAATCTAATCATATTACATACAGCTACTCCCACTAAAAGTGGAATACCTCATAAAAATACTTAGTCTTCATATTTTATGTAAGTCTTAATTAAATTGAGATAATTTAATTCATATCAACTATATAAAACGAAGTGAATATTAAATGAAAATATTTAATTAAACAAAGGCTTTTATTTTGAGTTTCATACATAGCAAACATAATACTTTTTGCTATGTCCCACATATTTATAGTGTGAGTAGCTGTTTATACGCATTTACTATGTAATTAATAAGTATTTTTTATGTTATTATGTTATTTTTTGTATTAATTTTCGCTTACATATTTAGCCAGGTATAAAAATTATTTATTTAATTATAAAAAACTTAAGATTGATTATTAAGGGATTATATGTTTAGTATAGTTAGTTAAGGTAAGATAAAGTTTAAAGCACTTAAATTTTATGGAAAAAAATTTCAGGTTTTATTATTTCTAAGCAACTTTTTTTGTAAGATTTTTCTTCTAAATTTAATTTTTTTTTTTTTTTTTTTTTGTGTAAGTTTAAATTCCTTTAAATCTCATGGATGTAATTCAACAAATTTGTCAAAAACTAAGTTTTGTAAAGTACATTTTTAATAAGGTTAAAAATTAACGGATTTTCACAAAAATTAATCGATAGTCGAACTTATTATTTGCGAAGAAATTTCACAACTTACTCAATCATTCTGCTAACAGTATTTGTTAGAGCGGCCCGATTTGTAAGGACAAACATTTGCGATAGCTTTTGGCATGAGGAAAAAGAATTCCACTACTACATATCAAAAAAATAATTTTCGAGACGCCCAAATTTTAACTTTTTGACTTTTTAACAGCTCTTAAATTTTACTTTTTATAACAAAAAAAAACTCTTCTAAAAGCCCAAAAAAAAAAATTTTTTTTTCCAAAAAATGATAACGCCGTTCTTTTTAATCGAACAATCTTACTTTTGACAGGATATACATATTTAAAAAATTTAAAATCGGCGAATTTTTTCTAAATACCTACTAAAAAAACCTTAAAAATTAACGCGTAAAAAGAATGAATTTTTCGACAAAAAATTGTCCAAAGATTCAAGAAAAACATTTTATTGGAAAAACTGCTATCGTTTTTAGCGTACAATTTCACCTTGGAAAGTTTCCCAGCAAAAACTTTACTTACCTGGTAAGTTAGCACATAATGTTTGAGAAAATAAGCACTACTTATTTTTCGGCTGAATAACTACTTATTTTTGTTCGAGGTGTCCAAAGAATTCAATACTTACAAAATACACTTACTAGAAGTCAAAAATAACCTAGTTATTATTTAACAACTAGTAAGTTGAATTGCAAGTACTTACAATAAACTTACCAGAAGCCAAAAAATCACTAGTTGTTATTGAGTACGTTACCAGTAAGCAAATATTCAGTAGTGAAAATAACAGAAGTAATAAGTAGTTGCTGAGGTTATTACTAGTAAGTACTTATTGAAGTTTTCAGAATAATGACAATTGTAATGACAACTACTTACCAGGTAATGTATGAAATAACTACCACCTATTACTAAAAATCAAAAAGTTTTTCCTGGGTTATCACCTTTATTGGCGTTGGCGAATTTAAAATACGTCTGCGACTGTTTGGTAATAGAATAAAGAGAATGTAAACTTATTTCATTTAATATTTTTCCAGCAGCCGTATTCCGTAATGCGCTAAAGATTTAGCTTTAAAAATCTATAAAGTTGATTTAGCAATTTTTGTCTACAAATGTAATTCAGTAACGTGCATTGCTAAATTTGGCAATGCAATACAAATTTAATTTGCCGCAATTTTAGCTTTTAGTGTCATCGCTAAAAATTTTGTTTTTAGTTTTCTCTAAGGAATTTTAGCGATCGAGCTTTAGCTTTAGCTAAGCGAATTACAGAATACGGCACCAGGCGTATTTTAAATTCGCCAATCACGATAAGGGTGATCTAAAAAAAAATTAAATCAGCCGATATTTTTTATTACCTGGGCAATTCCATATGTGACTGACTCTACATTTGACACAATTTGCGTTTTGTCTTATATTACGATTTGTAATATTTTTTTAGTATCAATTTAAACATGGCTATGTAGCTTTATCCGATAGAGAAGAACATGGCAACCAATGATATTTTCAAATATGTATCATATTTTTAGTAAAATATAAACGTGACTGACACTACATGCAAAAGGAAGTCGTTTTCGAGAGTGTTTTTAAACTTCAATAATCTTCCTCTGCACTTTCGTAATAACTTATAACTTATTATTTAAAAAAATATTTATTGGTAAAATAAATTGTGATTGACACTACAGCCCAAAACGTGACCGACACTACACTCACTTTGTGTAGTAAAAAAGTCAGTACTTTTACATGAAACGTTAGAATTAAAATCACAGCGCATAAAATAGGAACTCTAAAATTATTTGAAAGATACAAAATGTAAATAATGAACTCGTTAAAATGCTATTTTCGAACATAAACACCACCTAAAGTAAATCACTAATAAAAAGTTAGAAACCAACTTTGAAACTAAAATAATTCAAAACAAACCCTTTTTAGGAATAAGAAATATAAATGTTTCAAAAACTTAAGGCCTGTTCGTCGATAGCGAATGAAGACTTCGTTCGCTTAAGTTACATTTAAAACAAAAACAAATTATAAAATATTGTTTTTGTTTTACATGTAAGTTAAGCGAACGAAGTTTTCATTCGCTATCGACGAACAGGCCATTAAAATTTTTTTTTAAATTCTATTTTTTTTTAAAAAATAATAAAAAAAATATCAAAAAATGTTGCCACTATAAAAACTTAAAACTAACATAATGTTGCCACCATACTTAAGTATTTTTACTACCAAAATCAGAAATTAATTTTTTCCATTTATGGTAGACTTTTATGCGTGCAATTGCCCACCTACTAAAAAAACTTTAAAAATAAAAATTGAGCTAAAGTCAAAAAAAAAAAATGATTTTTTTGGATTATCGTAATGGAACTTTTTTTTCTCAAGGCAAAAGCTATCGAAAAATCGATGGCACAATATCGACTGCTAAATCGACCGACCCTAGTATTAGTTTTAAATTTACCAAAAAAAAGCGTTGTTTTAGTTTGTTCCAAAAGTTAAAAAGTTATCATCTTGAGAAACCTCTCATACAATTTATTTTTTGTAATATTTTATCTGAAAAAGCAGTTATTTCTGAAAAAAGCGAGAAAACTTTACACTTCACCCAAACCTCGTTGTAAATTTTAAAAATATACGTTTATAATGCAATTGGGGAAAGTACTATTTAATATTGGCCCCTATTATGAGTTACATTCGATAAACGATTTTCGCTGGCTATCGACTATCGAATCTTAATTTGATATTATGAGTTGGCAGCACTGTCGAAAATTTCGTTGTGCATAGAATTTTTCAACGAAAACAAAATTGCTTTCGACGGTGCAAATAAATTAAAAAAACTTGTTGAAAATGTAACTATTTGTAAATATTTTTGTGTTCATTTACCAAATACCATTCTTTATCAGTTTTGTTCGTTTATACAAGTCCAACGTCGTGAACAGCAATTGGAAACGCTCATATTTCTTTTGGAACAAAATTCTTTTCTGACCAAATGATTTGCAGCAAAGTTCAGCATGTATAAAAGTGGGATGAAACCCCACTGAAGCTAAATTATTTGAAAACAATTATAATTCCGCCGTTGTCACGTTTAACTTTAATTTTATTTTTTAAATTTGTAAACAAAAATTTTTTATTTTAAGTGACAGCTGATCGAAAATGTACTACTGTGAATTAACAAAATCACAATAGTAAATTTTTATCGAATGCGCGCCATAATACCAAATGAAAATTCGTTCGATCAGCTAATTCGACTGCTGTCGAAAACCGAATTATATTCATAATAGGCACCATTATTATATTTTTTTCTTTAATGAATTTTCTGTTTTAAATATGAATCCAGTATGGATCTCCAACGTGAACAACACTATACTTTTTGATGATATTTGGAAATGTATAAGCAACTAAATATATTCGCGCCACAAAGTATGAATACAAATTACTTTGAACCGAAGGAAAATTCTGTGATAGTTTATATAAGTTTTTGTGCTGATAGTGATTTAGAATATTTAAGCATCTACCCAATAAAAAACTTTATCATTTATAAAAATAAGCGCACAACTATGCGCTACGCAATAAGACATACAGAGATGCAGTAAAGTAAGTGAACGAATTCTTAGCAAGTTTTAAAAAAAATTAAAATTTCAAGTGCCACGGCATTCCCTTACTACGAAGCAGGTTTGTAAGGGAGAATACTAAAAAATAACTGTAAAAAAACATTCAGTGTATAAATCCGGAAGCAACACTCACTACTTTTTATATGCATTGAATAAAGCGCTTTTTCTTTTTCCGTAAGCGAAACTCTTATATTTCTCCCTTACAAACCTGCTTCGTTAGAAGCTATTTTTTATTGGGTATGCTTAAAATGTTTTTGGAAAAGTTTACAATATAATTAAACTTTTTTTGTTCACAATCTAGCGGAATTAAATTAATATTTTCAGATGTTTCTTATCCGACTGGCACATTACTTTCAAAAATAATTTTTGAATATCCGTTAATACATTTGCCAAGGATCGCACTATAATCAAATATTTTGCTTTTTATACCCTTCACCACAGGTGGAAAAGGGTATATATAAGTTTGTCATTCCGTTTGTAATTTGTACAATATTGATCTTAGACCCTATAAAGTATATATATTCTGGGTCCTTATGAGGAGGGAAGTTGATTTAACGATATCCGTCCGTCTGTCCGTCTTACGTTTGATATGTGTTTTCCAGAGATTCCAGACATGATAGCGTCTAGGTTTGAGTCGCATATAGTCCACCATTTCTTGCTATTGAAATTCAGCCAGATCGGACTGAGATATGACCAAAAAAACCACGACTGCCTCTAATTTTTCCAAAAAATCCCTTGTGGTTGTTGTATTTTATTACTTTTTTCTATATATCTGGAGAACGGCAAGAGCCAAAGTTTTCAAATTAGGTAAAAACATTTAGGTTATAAATACACACCATCCAACAAAATGTGGTTGGGATTGGAGAAGTGGGCGTGGTACCTCCCATACAAAAAGTATTAAAAATTGTATAAAAACCTGAATTTTTTGACTGTAATATGATCTATGGTTACGCCTAGATCGGGAAAATCGGTTCAGATACGAAAAAGTTATGACCAAAATACAAATTTTTTTTGAAAAATACCCAAATTTCTTCTTTAACACGTCGGTATATAAAGCTGTCAAATCGGTTAAGAAATAGCAGAGTTATGACCAAAATACTGAAATCCCAAAAATTACTCTTTTTTATAATTAAGTTTGTTTTTTTATACCCTTCACCGAAGTTCAAATACGGCTGTCGTGTCTCAAAAAACTGTGTTGAGTTGTAAACAGTAAACGGTCCATATTTAATTTTAATGATATTTAAACAGCGTTCCTTCAAGGTTCGGTTGTCTAGGGGGTGTGTTAAGTTAGATACTGTGAGTTCCCTGGTTCGAATCTTGGTTTTTTAAAAATAAATTTTTTTTTTATATTTTTATGTTCCAAAAACGATTTTAAAAAAATATTTACCAGTTATCGCTTTTTAAATTTCATTTATAATGAAGTTTTAAGTATTGTAAATATGTATGTATATGTAAAAATGGTGAAGGGTATATAAGATTCGGCACAGCCGAATATAGCACTCTTACTTGTTTTTATATGATTTTAATCATAAAAATTTGTACACATCGTACACATATTTGAATAATTTTAATTTTTTACTTGTATTTGTATATTAAAACTCTTTTATGCAAATTTGTTAAATGATTCAGAGCTTTCAATGTATGAACCTAGAAGCTGCAGCTCAGCACAAGAAAGAAGATTTTTAACTTTTTGTCTAATACAATCAGCCTTATTACGACAACGACAACCGGAATAAGACTGAATGAATGTATATATGTATATTCTGGGTCCTTAAAAAATTTTAGTCGATTTAGCAATGTCTGTCTGTTGAAATCAAGCTCACTTTTGAACAACTCAAAAGAAAAGAATTATATTGGTGTCAAAATACTTCTAGTTATCATAAGCATTTTGGGATTTAAATCCAGCAAAATCGGTTCAGTAGGATAAGAGTTAAACATGAATCCAATTGTGGAACAACCACCCTGAAAAATTGATAATTATGTTATAAAAACTAACATAAATGGTGGTGAAATTCGCGGATTGTTATAAGATTTTGCACAAATCGTTATATAAGACTAAAAATCACACTGTCAAATGTACATACTCTTGGTCCTTTGGGTTTCGTCTAGGGTGTTCAATTAATCGTGTTTTAATTTTGTTCGATTACTCGATATTTGGCATTTTTAACTTAATCGGTTATGCGAATAAAAATTTTAAATTAATCGATTAATCGAATAATTCTTATTCCAGAAATTTTGTAAATTACGAGATTTTTTTTCGAAATTTTAGAAAAAATTAGTACTTGAGCAAATAAACATTATTTTTTAAATAAAAGTTGCTAATGTAGCTCCAAATTGTTGCTTCACTTTCGGGCACTTAGATTTTACAAGAGTCAATATAAGTTTGGATTTTTTGAAACTTTTCACGGACATTCCACCCTCTGCTTTGCTTCTGCAAATAATTTTTTGTAAAGAATCGGTCGAATTATCTAGTTTAAAATATTTATTCATTGGACACCTTGTATCCTCCTTTGATTTTGTTGGAGAAGCATCTTCTTCAAGCACTATGTTATAGTCACTGTGTAAAGGTGTTATGATACTTGCTATTTTTTGTATTGGATTTTTTTTAGGATTGACTGAATGAAATAACAATTGCGAGAAAGAACAAGAAATACAATATGTTAACAAACCCTTTTTTCTGACTGACATTTCTCATGTAAATTTTTTTCTTTGACTAATACAAAAAAAAAAAAAAAATGGCAAAAGCTTGGGCAGATGAAACTATTTTGTTTTTGATAAACGAAAGGAAGCATTTGTCCTTCATATGGGATTTCAAATCATAAATTTTCAATTAAAGAATATTATTACAACTATAATTCGAGTCGGAAAGAACCCAACCAATTGTAGGGGGATGTAAGAAAAGATAAACTCACTGTTTATTGTTGGTGTTTTGTTTAAGCTTTAATATTGTTACAACCCAGCAAAAACTTAACTTACAATCCTACTTTTAATGACTTCAAGAATTCATTACTTTGTAGCTTTATTCGCCACTTTTTGGATTATTAGTTATATATTAAATAATAACTTTATTATTATATCTTAAATATACAGAAAAATTTATATTTTCATTATGGCAATAAAAATGTCATTATAGTCATTATAGTCAAAAAACATAGTTTTTTAACACAAAAACTACACTGCCCCGGTAGACTAGCTGGTAGAGAGCTAGTCTATCAGCACCGAGGTTGCGGGATCAAATCCCGCCAGAGACAGAAAAAAAATAAAAAATAAAATAAAGTAAAATAGAATAAGAAAAAATAAAAAAAAAATAATTAAAAAAAAAAAATTAAAAAAAATAAAAAAAATTTTACTTTATTGACTTTGTGTAACTATATATTTTTATAAAAATTTTAAGTATAAAAAAAACATATTATTTTTTAGATTATAATAGGCTAAATTATAAAGGATTACTTTTGGGACATCTCGAACAAAAATAAGTACTTTTTCTAGTAGAAAAGTAAGTAGACGGCTCGTCAAATTCTCATTATTTTTCTGCTTATTTTGTAAGCAAAGTTTTTGCTGGGAAGTAAGACTTAGAGTGTTTATAACTCTTATTCGCTTTAGGGTTTTATTTGTTTGATATTTTTGGCTTTTCTAAAATCTTTGGAAAAGGTTTCCTGATGAGCTGGCCTTAGCAACCAGTGAAATGCGCATAGAAGCTAGCTTTCCCTCAACAATAAATTTCAGTGTATTTATCAAATATGAAAAATTGGGAATTTAGCACGTCATACGGATATCGTATTTATAATAAACTTTGTATTCCCTTAAAATAACTTTGATACCACGATGTAATTCGTAATATTTTCATTATTTGAATTAAATTTTATTGTATTTAAAAAAAAAAAAAATTTTTTGTGATTCGAAAATAAAATGTAAACAAAACAAACAATTTTGCCCACGTTTTTTTCCCACAAAAACCCGTCAAAAAAGCTAAAAATCGCAAAACAAAAGTTAAAAACCGCTACTTTCGATCAAAAACTAAAAAAAAATTGGCAACAGTGCTAACATTTAATCTGGAAATGTCAGTTTTAAGTTAAAAATTTTTTTTTTTTTAAAGTTTTAGATTATTTATCGATAACACATGTATATTTGTTTGACATTTCAAGATTTTTTGTTATATAATCATACTCTTTACACTTAGTCAGTTTTTCTATGCAAATATATTTGCACTGTTCTCCAATATAGAAAAAATACAAAAAATAGCAAGTATCATAACACTTTAAGTGGTACATTAGTGAAGTTGTTGAAGAACATATAAGTTTATACATTTTTGGACACCTGTTACATTAAGCATTATTAGATTTATCCATCGTAAAAACTCATTCTAAAGAGAGAAATGCATGCACTATTTTGTTTAAACCTACGCGCGTGTTCTAGAAATCGAAATGAAGTGGACTTAAAATCGAGCAAATTTTAAAAACGACCCTGTAATAAAAGTTCCTTAAAATATTCCATTTTATCTACTTCATTCTTTAAGTACCTATTATTTTTGCAAGAACAACACTTAAAACCACGAAAAACTATGGTAATTTTGTAAATAATAAAATTATAATTATCATTCGATTTCAATTTCACTTCATTTCGATTTCGAACATACCCGATTAATTAAAAAAACCTTTAAGTTAATATACCTTTGTCGTTTTTTCTTTTGTGAAATGAATTATTAAATTGTGTTGAAAAAATGTAACAAAAATATAAGCTAAATTACTTACTAAACATGACTGTTTTTTTTTTTATTTCCAACGACCACATTTGGTTTGTTTATTCGACTTAAAACTTTATAAATGTATTTAACAGAATTACTATATATGTATTATTATTATTCGATTAAGCAGTATAAATTTTTCGATTGATCCTTTAATCGAAATTAGCAATTTTAAATTATTCGAACAATTAATCGTCTAAAGCAGTGATAACCAAGCCCCGAACTAAGAAAGCCCCGAACGCACGCACACAAAGATATTATGTGCTTGTGTGCGGTCGCAGAGACTGATGATAGTCTGATGTTTTAAAACGAACAAAGTTGTAATATACATGTGAATTGCCGACCGTGTCTGTGTGAAAAATACGATTATTGACTGGCTCGCGAGTCTATGGAGTGGTTATCACTGGTCTAAAGAATTAAGAATTAATCGACTGAACACCCTAGTTTCGACTTTAGTCTGTAGATTACTTTCTACTTGTTTGATTGCTAAATTTGCTGAATTACCGTTTTTTTTTTCTTTTACAAAATATAAGGTACTAATTTTTTGTCAATAAAAAGAAGAAAAAAAAAAAAATTAAAATCTTAGTTGTTTAAATTTGGCCAAGAAATACTGGTAAATACTGGAGTTCGTAACTTTTTTTTTTGTTGTATTATTTTATAAATTTGAATCAAGTTTTTAACTTTTAAAAGGGATACAAATTTCTAATAAATAAAATCATTATTAGTTGATGTGTTTTTTTTTCTTTTTTGTAATAATAAATAGGGCATAAACACAAATTTGTTTACTAGATTTTTTTCTATAAGTTTAATTAAATATAGTGTTAACAATAGATTTTATTTATGCGTAGTTTTTTTTTAGTCATAAAATAGTTTTTTTTTCTGTTTTGAGCAATTTAACTTTAAGTGTAAATAGTTAATGATTTGTGTAGATTGTTGATCTTTGGTGCAGATTTCATTTAAATTTATAATTTAGTTTTTAGTATAAATAGTAGAAATTTCTTCATTTTGTTTTGTTGTATTACATACATGCGTTTTAATTTTGGGTTAAAAAAAAGTATGATTTAAAAAAAAATTATTTTTAAATAAATTTACAATAAACGTGATTTTTTTTTTGTTAATAATCTTAAGTCGTTTTTAAATTTTAGTATTGTAAGTAAAAGAAGCATATAAAATATTTGAAAGCTTTTGTTTTATGATAATTTTAAACGATCGATGATTTGTTTTGTTTTAACTATTTCAATACTATTTTTACAATTTTAGTACTTATTTTAAATATTTTCTAGGATAATTTAGAAAATTAAACTATTAGTTGTTATTTGTTAAGAACATTTAGTTTGAATTTTGTTTATTTTTTTATATTAGTTTCGTTTTAAATATTTTTTTTTTTTTAAGAATTTTATTAGTTTATACAAGAAATTTTAGTTTTAGTAAGGATAAATTATTTCCTTTTTTTGTTATATTTAACACAACCATTATTAAATTCTAAGCATATCGAAATTTGGATACAATTTTATTAAGAGACAAATTCGGTCAAAGCCACTGATGCATTCTAAAAATGGTAATGCATTTTTAAACAGTAAAATAAAACTTCTTTAAATTAACTTTATTACAATGAGCGTTCAATCAAGTTTGACTTTAAAAATTAACCTTAAACCCTAGAATTTTATTATATCGGTAATTCCAGGTCAAAACGACCAAGAGTGGGACACGACCCCTTCCGATTTTAATGAAATTTGGTGAGAAGGTTCCTTTTATCTTATAAGGAACATATATGAACAGCGTTGCCACGATCAAAAAAAATTTGTTACCAAAATTTATAAATAAAGTAACCAAAAGCAATAAAAAGTAACCAAAATTATTTTTTATCATAAGTACTATTTTATTCGCACTTCAGTTTAACAATATGTAGTGTCCGACCGAACGCACTTTTTGAGACCGAACCCGAACCCAAACTTCGGTAAATTTTGACAAGTTCGGCCGAACCCGAACCCGAACTTTTTGTTAATAAATCTGAACAATTGTACTTTTTTAATGTATTTATTAAAAAAAAAATAAAATTTCAGGAAATTATTACATTAACACTTTTGGAAGGATGCAACATGAAAAGATAAATTGCACTTTATAGTATTCAAAACTATTTTATAGTTAAAAAATAATTAGTAATTGCTTTTTTTTAAGACAAAAAATAAAAATAAATTGCAAGTTTAATACAGTATACATTAGGGCTATAACTTTTTCACAATTTTTGCGAAAATCAAAAACGGCATAGTATAGTCGTGTAAAACATTAAATATTATTAATAAAAAATATGATAATTTGTTCGGATTGTTAAGAAACTTCACGCAGGGATCGGGTTGAAGTTTGAAAAAACCCATTTTTATCTCACGGAAATTTTAAAAAATATACACCTGATGTTTGTATAAATTCCTATACATATCACTTAAATGCTATTTTGGAATTTAACCACAGCTTTAGATTTAAAAATTTTCCTACGGTTTACAATTCATCGCGGTTCAAAATTTCTTAGAAGGTTTTATAAATTTGCTTCCCTGCGTGAGGTTATTTTCGCAAAACGGCGGGAGACAGGTGTTTTCATTACTAAAACATTCTTGGCCACTCCGTCGTACTATGCCCATAATTTGGTTATCGCCCTAGTATACATATTAGTACTCAAACCTCAACAATGTATTTTTTGAATTCGTTGGGTTGTATTTTCTCTAAGTGGCGTTTAATATTGGCGGTAGTTTGTTTGCTTGGCAATGAACTCCCCATTGACATTTGTTTGGCGCAACATTTGCGATGAGCGCTTGCTCAATTTTTTTCAAAAAAAACTCCAAAATGGTTTGGATGACATTTTTATCCGGAAATATGTATACTATAAAGTATGGTTTGTGGTTCACCCAAAACTATAGATTATCTTACCATTCGCAGAATATAAATAGAGTTTTTTTTTCCAAATAAAATTTAACCGTTTTTTTTTTTGTTGTATTTTTTACCGTCTTCTAAAAATTACACATACATATAAAGACATTTTTGTACACTTAATCATTTTATTAAGTCATCGCTGTATTTTATCGAACTAATAATCATAGAGAAAAATAGTTGAATTGATTTCGTATTATTTTCAAAAACAATGATGCCAAATTATAATTTGAAATTATAATAAATATGTTATTTCATAAAAAAGTTCGGTGTTCGGAAAAGTTCGGTAAAAATTTCGCCGAACACCGAACTTTGACCGAACGTAATTTTTTGCCGAACTCCGTAACCGAACCCGAACGTTCGGTCGGACACTAACAATATGTCTTAAGAAGAAATTGTGTTTGTTTGTATCTTGTAGGCTCATGCAGACCAATGTTTGTAAAGGTCTGCAAAGAACAATGGGCTATATCATTTTTCGAAATTTGTATTGGAAGTGGCACCTCCTAACAAATTTAACACTTATTTTTGTCAATTTTAAAAACTTAATGAGCCAGAGCTTTCAACGTTTTTATACAATGAGCTCTTACAAGTAAAACTCTTACGCCCGTTTTCACGACTTAACCTTTAAAGATCGAAATAGTTAATGGTACCTTTAGCACTAGTAAGGAATAAAGTTACCTTGAACTATTTGTCGTTTTCACAACTTTTGTATAAAATAAACTTAACATTTTTAAAAATGTTATTTTTGCCAAATAAAAATACGAACTTGCAACTACGTACTTTCTTTTCCTTTTCATATTAAATTTTTGTGTGCACAAATATTTTTTAATAATGGCAAATATTAATGAAATACCGCGTACACGCGAATTTAACATTTTGTAAATTTTATTTGTCAAAATACGAGTTTGTTATTAAGTTACAAAATTTACGTATACTTGGAGTTGCCATATATAAAAAATATATTAATATAATATGGGAATCTCAAATCTAAACCTTACGACAAAACTTAAAGGTAGAACGTTCCTCTCATTACCATATCCTTCACTTTTAGATTAAAGGAAACTTGTGATAATTAAAAACTAATTATCTGTTCGATAACTTGCTACTTTAAGATATCGTTAAGTCGTGAAAACGGGCCTTAAAGTCTTGTGCGTTGTGGTATCAAAGTGCAAAATTGATCTAAATTATGTAGTAGATAGATCTTTTATATATACATATGCTTTTTGCGCGGTGCAAATATAATCATATTAAGCAGGATGGGATCGGAAGGGCCTTTGACCTTATCGCTTATCTAGAGAAGTGTTTCAGCTAGACCTTTGAAGCATAAAGAGTAGCAGATAATGGTCATCTACACTTCAAAGTACATACTTATATACTTTATATGGTTAAGTTGAAAGGCTGTTAAAGTTTAAGCTTCTAAAAAAATTATTTTTAAGTAGATGAAAAATGTATGAGTTTAAGGTGCACAAATACCACACATATATTGTTCCAAAACTAAAAATTGGTTATTTTTGTGTTGAAAAAAAGTAACCAAAAATGAAAAAAAGTACACAAGTACACATTGGAAAAGAAAGTAACCAATTTTGGTTAAAAGTAACCAAAACGGCAACGCTGTATATGAACGAAAAAAATTTTAAAATATTTTTTCAAAAGTTGTCATCATATTCAAAAGGTCATAATTTCGCCGAATTAGCCGAATGTGTTGAGCTTATTTCTTCAATATCTCGAAAACTACTTGACATACGAAGATGATTTTAATGTCATTTTTTTTTTGAAAAATGTTATATCTGCAAAATATTAAATTTTAAAAACGGACTAAGTCAATAACCTATTTTTTATATAATACCTCAAGCTGTTCTTTTTTAAGATATGGGCATTTCCTGGGGTCACGAGCGTACATTCGTACCCTTCTGATGTACAAATAATATAGAAAAACAAAATTTTTCCTTGCATTTTTTGCGATTCGATAGCATTTGGGTAGCTCTATGTTTAGTACAAAAGTTGGATTTCATCGTGTTTAAGTTTTCATAATAAGAGTTATAAACTTTGGTCACGAACGTACTCAAAATAGAAGGTAACTTCTGCTGACAGTAGTGAAATGTAAAAATCTGCGTAATGAGACGGAATTTTCAAAAGTGATTAATTTATTTCAAAAGTGTATTAATGTAGGTCTCCATCCAGTATTTACAAAATAAAATATCTCTCTTGGTTTTTGTTTAATTGGCTTATGTACCGGTCGCGAACGTACGGATCGCGAACGTACGATTTTTCCATGTGTTTTTTTATTATCACCATGCATTTTACCATAAATGTCTTCAAATTTCCTTAACAAAAAAACTTAATACAGGCAACCCTCCTACAACACGGTAGATAGGTTCCTAGAAAACGCCGTGATGTAGGAAAACGTGTTATATGAGGCTAGGAGACAGTGTAAAATATAAATATTTTTTTAATTAAATATTTTCTTTAAATTCATTGTTCTTATTAGAAATATGTACATACATATTGCTGAATCACTGAAATCTAACTATGTATGTATATCTTAACAGGGATGCAAAAATTAGTACTTTTGTACTATTTTGTTACAATTTTAACAACTCAATCATGATAAAGTTTCACATCCATTTTATCGTGTTAGAATGAAACCGTGTTGTAGATGAGGAGATTTCCGCAAATTATTTTTCGTGTAAGATCGAAATCGTTTTGTAGGAAGCCCTCTTGTAGGAGGGTTACCTGTACTCCTTTTACAATTGACTGTAATGGAGAGATTATGAAGAAAGAGTGTAAACATAACATATTTTTTGCATGTAAAATAAGTATATAAAAATGTCTTTAGAAGTAGAAAATACAGGAAATTATAAAATTTTCCAGTTTCCAGACCAATTTCCTCAAGTAAAACAGCTCAGATATGCTAGGAAACCATTCTTTTATAAGAACATAGCTTCTTTTCTAATAAGAAACAATAAAAGACGATGATAATCAACATTTTATTTTTTCGTCCTGGTAGACCATTCTGGGGAAATGCCCATATGATTTTTTTCGTTCGCAAGCTCTAAAAAATAATCTGAAAATATAATTTTAATATTGTAATTTTGAGCAATAAGTACGCTGTGCTAGTTGCAAAAACCAGACCAACCGATCTGGCATTTTACCCTAATTGGGACAAGCTGAATCCAGTGGAGCTAACCGTTTTTTTTTTAGGTAAACTCTCGTTTTCAAGATATACCGTTATTTCGAAAAAGTAAGAGGTTGCACAGCATATATTCGCGTAATTCAAAAACGGTTTAGTTTATTGAAATTACTAAAAAAAAACCGAAATCCGCAATAAATAATAAAGTGGGGTTGGTCATACATTTGACCCATCAAGGAGCATCCTACGCGCTTTACCATACAAATATGGCGGTTTAATAAAATTCTTTTATTTGGCCCTGCCCTGTAGGATGCTCCTATATATGGCTTGTAGCCCCAAGTATTCTCTTTAAAATGACATTCGAGATATTGAAAAAATAAACTCAACACATTCGGCTAATTTGGCGAAATTATTACATTTTGAATATGACATAACTTTTGAAAAAATATTTTAAAATTTTTTTTCGTTCATATGAGTTGCTTATAGGAGAAAAGGAACCTTCTCACCGAATTTCATTAAAATCGGAAGGGGTCGTTTCCCACTCATGGTCGTTTTGACATGGAATTACCCATATATATTTTTTCAATTAATTATAATCCCCCTTATGCAAATAAAATTAAAGTTCACATCAGTTAACCAATACATTAAGCCCAGCAAAAGTGTATGGTCTTAATGTATTGGTTAACTAATGTGAACTTTAACTTGTTTTTGCATATTACAGTACAAATATATATTAGTCAAACCGACTTATAACTACTACAAAAATTTTTGCCATATCTGAATACATATTTAAATTCTCTAAAATGTTTCGAAGATCAAGATCTATAAAATCTGCCCAATATCATAATTGTCAATAATTCGCTCACCGTCACTGTTTTGGAAACAGGCAATAGTACACCACATATTTAAGAAGAGTCTTTCAATTAATTAACCATGTGTTGGAAATCGAATTCGAAATTTTCTTATTTTATTTCGAAAAACAGGCAGTTAATTTCAGTTTTCTCTGATTTTCATTTTTACACTAAAGTACTAAAGTTTTGTCGCCTTTTTTTTTCCTAGTAGTGACCTTTATTGGGACTTATGCGATTTGGGCCCTATGCTCCAATTTGGAACGACGGGAATAAATATATATATATATATGCGATTTGGGAAACTATCCCTGTGAATCGCACAAAGAAATAAATGCCTTTTAAAAATTTAAAGGAGAAAAACAATGTATTTTAGTATTGTTCCGACAAAAATAGTGAGATAATGCTGGTTCGCTGAAAGAACAACAGTATTTCGATGGTCTCATGGGAAAATGCCCTAACTCACGTAATTGCAACTTTGCAGGAGAAGGTATTTTTTGATACTACTGCATTTAATTTTTGTGACAAGGTGTATTTGTGTGAAATGTATGGGAAGTAGGCTTGCCAGATTCAAATACGCAAAATTCTTGACATTTAGTAAAATATATCTTCATTTTTAAAAAAAATTCTTGACAATTAAAAACATCGTTAATCTTTTATAAAAATAACACAATTATTTAAACCAGTTAAATGCAAAAAAATACAAGAAAATTAACTCACTATTTGCACTAAAAATTTCTGTACGCTTTTGTTTCCAATCAGCTTCCTAACACTGTGCTAGAATCGGAAACATTTTTTAACAAGCGGGGCAACCGGCGGGTAAACTTTATTCGAATATGCTGAATCCAGTAATGATGACCGTTTTTTAGGTTAGCTCTTGTTCTAAAAATAATTAGGATAAAACCCGCTATTTTTTCAGTTTTCTACCATTTTTTAATTTTTATACCATTTACTAGCTGGCCCGGCAAACGTTGCTTTGCCACATAACATATTTCTTTCAGATGTAACAGTGTCTGCTAGCCAAATTTTAAGAAACAATTATAGGCTATAGTTCTTTTCAGATGTTACACTATTTGCCTGTCCGATTTCAAGAAAATTAATTGACTAGTTAATAAGATATAGGGAGGCGGAGCTTTTACCCCTCTTGCCCGTTTCAATGCCCTGTCCTCTTTCCGATGTTACAGTGTATGCATGCCAAATTTTAAGACAACCGGTTGATTAGTTAAGAAGATAGAGGGAGGGGGAGCATTTACCCCACTTGCTCCATTTCACGCCCTAAATAATAAAAACTATAGGCTATAGTTCTTTTCAACTGTAACACTATTTGCCTGCGAAATTTCAAAAAAATCGGTTGATTAGTTACGAAGATATAGGGAGGGGGAGCTTTAAGCCCTCTTACCCTATTCCCTATTCTCTTTCAGATGTTACATGTCAAATTTTAAGAAAACCGCTTGATTACATTAGAAGATTGGGGAGTGGGTGCTTTTACCCCTACTGCAATATTTTGCGCTCTCTAGCGATATAAAATATACTCTTCGGCCTATTGTCATACCTAACAAAAACACATACAAAATTTCATAAAAATCGGTCAAGCATTTTGTTGATATAACTCATGAACCAATATTCATTTGAAGACCGTTGATACATAAAAACCTTGGTATTGACGTCACCTTCCATGTGAACTTTACAGAAACAAAATCGGTTCACGCATTTCAGAGAACATCAATTACTAACACAATGCAACTTATTTTTATATATGTATAATATACATTGAAAATAAAACAATGTTATTAGTATTGAGTGTAGAGGGAAATACATATAAGTGTTTATCGGATTTCTTTTTCAAATCAGCATCTGCGTGTTGTCAATTTATTCGTGTTGAGTAAAGAAAAGGTAATTTTAAACAAAAACATTAACATTAACACAAATCAATGATATATTTATTTGCTTTTTACACAGATTTGTTTAGGAAAAACTGAACAAATCTAAAAAAATAATAAGGTGTTTTTTGGTTGGGCTTTGAAGAATCGCGACAAAAATAATTTTTTCTTGAATTCTGGCCAGTCAAGAAATATCAAGACTGTCTCACAAACCTAATTGGAGTAATTCGAAAACAATCGAGTTGGGGCCTTTTTACATGAGGTCAACGATTTGTATAATCGTGACAAACTACGATTCCTATGATCTGGGGGTCACAATCTCACGAAGAAATGGATATGTTTATAAAGAGCAATCAACGAAGAACGACCGAATATTTTACTTGTCAATATTCTACTACACAGAAAAAATTATTTTTCCAATTCAAACAAAAAATTTGTAGAATCAAACAATTTTTTGTCTGAAATCGGTCCTATAAACAAATTCGCATATTCAAACAATTTATTTGCATTTTGTTTATTGAAAAAAATACTGATTTTTTCAAACAAATAATTTAACTGAATCAAACAAAAAGTTTACTGAAATTCTTATACTAAATTTCAAAATAAAAAAAAAAGTTTTTGCACAAGCAATGACGCGCACACAAGTAAGCACTGTATGAGAAGATGACGGCAGAGCAGAGCCGCCGGCTGGCTTTGAGACACATTTTTTTTGTTGGAATAATTTTTGAACGAAGTCTTATTTATACACACAACACAATGTTTTTCTTTATCACTCTCTGTTGCTGAATCCTTTCCTTTGCTAAAGAAGAAATGTAACCAAAAACGGCAGCAGACCGACTCGATATGTTTTTTGTCATCATTCTATTTTTGTATTTGATGTATTTAACCAAACAGTTTAAAAAAATTTAATACGGGATTTTGTTTCTTATAATGTTGTTTCTGCTATTGTTTTTCTTATAGTTGCACTTTTTTAAAGCGTCCAAAAATAGACTGTGTGTGTTTTTTGTTGTTGTTCTTATATTTCACATAAAGAAGTGTTGCTTACGATCAAATAAAAAAATGCAAAAAGACGACAACATTAAAGAGCTTTAAATATTTCGTACAAAATTATGAAAATTCGACACCAATAACGCGTTTATTATATTTTTGAAGAGTTGTCCACATTTTTGTTGGTTAAATAAAAATCAAACAAAAATATTGTTTGAATCAGTAAAAAAATTTATAGAAATTAAAAAAATTTTCAAACAAGCGTTTGTTTGAAAATAATTCGGCAATAATTTTTTCTGTGTATGACAGTGTTCGTCGTCGTTTTGATTTATCAATACATATTTTTAACTGCGGACGCAACTTTTTACCTCACCCGTGTTATTTTAAAAATCTTGCTCCTTCTGACAACGACTTGTTTTAACCGATGTAAAATCACTTGGTTGAAATATATTTTGTTTAATTCGGATAATTACCTTCTAATTGTCAAATTTCCTGGCTTAAAAGGATGATAAGTTTCCCAGACGTAAAACTAGTTTATTGCCAGAAGGTTTTTTTGTACTTCTGGAGGTCTAACATTACTAACCTAAACCAGCATAAACCAAAATTGTAGGAATACTTGTAAAATTTCTGATTATCATTTACATCAATGCCTTGATCGAACATTAACCATTATAACTTCTTGTTTAAGTTTTAACAAAATTTGGAAATATTTTGTATCTACAAATAGCTTATTTTACAAAAGTTTTTTTCTATTTAGTTAAGAATTTGTTTTAATTTTCCTAATCCAAAATTAATTACCTTCTATTTTATTATTACTTAGTTATTATAATTTGGATGACTGTATGAATATTTAATAATTTTATTTTCTTTGTTAATTACGTTGTCATGAAACACAATATTTGCTCTTGAATGATTAATCTTTGGTATTTTGTTATGTACAAAAACTTAATAAAAAATTAAAAAATTATTATAAAGATTTTTCAATTACAAATGTACTCGTATTTTAAATGAGACTAACTACGCGTTTGGTATTAAATATTCTCAATTTATAAACAAAATTTTTATGAAACAATAATTTAATTTAATTGTTTTACTATTTGTAATTATGACTAATTGGTGCGAGTTTTGTTTATTTATTTACATTATGGTTTAATTTGTTACAATTAACTTGTTATAAAAATTATAACAAAAAATCTTGTAGGAAAATTTACAAAATATACTACATTATAGTAAATTATTTAACAATAAAACATAATAATTAATAATAAATTAGTAATAGATCTAAGGCGGTTTTTGAAGGAAGTAATAAATTATATTTAATATGATATTAATCAATATAATCAAGTTTAATAGTTTTTCTCTTTGTTGATTTAAAAAATTTTCATTTAATTTATTTTCGATTAATCAAATGCTTGATTAATCGAAAAATGTTCATTTTGATTATGTAATTGAAGTTAATCAGAAAATTATATAGTTTAAATTTTTAATATGTAATTAAATATTTTTTTTTCTTGTTTTACAAGTTTCAGATTCCAATGGGTGTTCATTCACTTTATCTGGTAAACGATTATTTTATTCACTACAATAGTTTTATTTTATTTGTGTTTTAGTTAATGAATTTTTAATAAAATTATTCAAACTTGAATTAATTAATCAGAATTCTGGTTAATTAGAAATCTTGATTAATCAGAAAATTGGATTAAACGATTAATCGCGAGCCCTATTTTCGGTTAGATCGTAAGCGACAATTTATCGAATTTTTTTTTATTTCTTGCAAATAGATTATAAATATGTGCTGATTACAATAACGAACAAATTCATATGGCCTGTTCGTCGATTTCGATCGAAGATTTCGTTCGCTTAACTTTCATGTAAAACAAAAACAAAATTTTATTTTTTTGGTTTTAATTTTAAATATAAGTTAACCGATCGAAGTCTATGTTCGCAAATAGATAAATAGGCTGATAGACTTTGAATTGCTACCGTTGCGGAGAAAAAGCCGATCTAAGTCAAAATTAACTGCCTGTTTAACGATATCGAACGTCATCGTTCGCATAGAAAATTACATTTAAAACAAAAACAAAAATCGAACATTGTTCGAAGTTTGTTTTTGTTTTTAATGTTATTTTCTAAGCGAACGATGACGTTCGATATCGTTAAACAGGCAGTAAGTATTGCATTGCTTAAGAAATAATCACCTCTATCGCAAACAACTACTCCCATGCAAATATTCCCATATTTTTTTATTTCGTATTGTGAATGATTCCCATAACAAATTTTTTGGGAATGAATTCCCAAACTTAAAAAATTTGGCATCGCCAATGTTTAGGTTAGTTAGGTTAAATGGGTAGCCGTCACGACGACGGCTCACTTGGGTCCTTATAGCGGTCCCTTTGTGATACCCCTAGCCAGTGACAAGAGTCAGCCAGTATCCACCAGACTATTCCCCAGAGGTCACTGCAGTCTCGAACCACCTCGATTTCCTGCAAAACAAGGAGATCGATTTCAGTCCCGCATTGGACAAATCGTCCAGACATGACAATTCCGGTCTCCCAAAATGCCTAAACCTAATGCCCCCCAGACCGGGGCATTGGCAGAGAAAGTGAAACACCGTCTCCTCCTCCTCCTCATCATGACAACTCCTACAGAAGTCTTTATACGCAAGACCCATCCTCCTAGCATGAGTCTCTATCACCCAGTGACCCGTGGTGTCCCCATACGGTCCCTGCCGACACCGAGTAGTACGCGTGTTCTCGCCGCGTCATAGCCAGCCCATAGAGTCCTGGCCATCAAGAAGGTATGCTCCCCCTGCCATCTCCCCTGAGCCCTTCTGTACGACTCCCGTCTGATGAGAGTCTTGCAGTGGGACATTGAAGTGCCAATCAGGCCATCGACGAACATGCCATCCAAGAGACAGCCCCGTTTGGCCAGACTGTCCGCAGTATGGTTAGTATCGCCAATGTTTACTCCCGCAAATTTTTTTTACTAAATAAACTCCCAACAGGTGTTGTTGTGAACGAGAAGGGAACATGTCAATTTTAATTTGTATTCTAAAGTAGGACTAAATTAAATTACTTTTTCCTATTATTGAAGGAGTGTACATAAACAAAATGAAGATAAACACTATTCATTATTTATTTTATTATATTTTTCAGGGACCGAAAATAACAGTTATATTGGAATTTTTAAAAAGAAAAAAAGCATATAGAATTAAATGTCGAAAAACCGATTCAAGTATACCATATTGTTATTTATGCACTTGTCAATGATAAAATATATTGATTTTTATATTTTCGATCAAACTTAACAGTTATTTTTTGATTTTTTAGAGAATAACTTTTATTTTTGCTCGAAAAAATAAAAATCAAAAAATAACTGTTATTTTTGTCCAAAAAAATAAAAATCAAAAAATAACTGTTATTTTTGATCGAAAAAATAAAAATCAAAAAATAACTGTTATTTTTGTCCAAAAAAATAAAAATCAAAAAGTAACTGTTATTTTTGTTCGAAAAAATAAAAATCAAAAAATAACTGTTTTCATCTGACTTTTATGAAAAAAGGAATAACTGTCACGGTCCCTGATATTTTTATTAGTATATTATTTTGTGTTTTTCTTTCACAATACAAAGCGCTGACAAGTTTCTCACAATAGAGACTTTTGTTTACAAACCACTGACAAATAATTCACAATAGAAATTTTTACTCCCAAAATATTTGCGATATCGATTTGTTTAAGATGGGAATTTAGGTTTGATCCCATGTATCATATTCCCATAACATTCGCGATAGGGGTGAATATAATAAGAATCCTTCTGCTCTAAAATTTATTGTAACCGACAAAAAGAAAATTTTTGAGGAGAAGGCTTTTTACTATTGTCGCAAATAGGGCTCGATATATATTTATGTATATATCTGTTTGTTCTTCCAAATCAAATAAAAAAACCAAATACTAAGATTAAATTATCATAAGGAACATAGGGCGTTCCTCGTCACTTAAAAGAATGAACAGAAGGATTTTCAAGATTAATAAACAACAAATTGTGATTAATTTTATGTGATATCACTGAACGTACATAAGGGGCTTGCGATAGTGAACTCTATATTAGATCGATGAGGAAAAACTGCCCTCCATGTAAATAAAGGTGATGTAAAGGTCACATGCGCCAAAATTAATCGGGGGGTTACTGCTATTTCGATTCGAAAGAATAATTTAAGAGTTTGCATTGTGTATTACGATTTTCGTACTATTTTTTCGAATGAACGGAAATTTTTTGTATGCTTCATCGACAACAAAAAATCTGTTTCAAAACAGCAACTCTCTATGACCAACAATTACTTTTCATCAAATTTCCCATTTGTTTATAAATACAAGTCTGCCATCGTTTCGAACGAGCAATAAAATCTAACACGCAGTACAAATTTTTCGAACGCGTATGTTATTTCTTTCGAAACGAAATACACGGTAACCCCCAGATACCAATATTTGTACGAGATTTGTTTGTATTCAAGTAATTTTTCGATCAACCGACATATTAGATATTTATGGCAGCAAAAATGATTTTGGGGATCAGAAATAGAGCTTTCATCCATTACAATAAAACTTTTTTTGCGCAGAATTTTAGCTGAATACATACATAACTAGCAGGAAGGAAATTTGTGTGAAAGCTATGTATAATCTTACAAACATTTATTTAATTTTTATCATGGGTTGTCTCGTCATTAAGCTCCCCATTGCAAATTTTGTAACAAACTCTTATCAAATTTTCAGCGAACCTGACGAACGGACATGCTTCGATCGCTTAGAAGTACTTGTGAGTTTAAAACCTACACAACTTGCAAAAATTGCCTTCGATTAAGGGCCTATTTTGCAAAAATATCTTTAAAATTCCCGGGAATTTTATAAAAAAGTTAAATGGCACATAATAACTGCAAGTTTTCCTCTGCGATGGGTAGTCATCTTGTCGCGATGCAGAGGCTTAAGTGCGTGGACTTGCGTAGGCCGTGTTGGAGAGAGTAGCATAAGAGGGTGGCTACTCCTGATAGGGTCTTCTATAGCAGTGGTCTAGCAAGGAGCACGAAACTAAGAACTACCCCCCTCTATCTGATAGCGTCTGCTTTTCTCTATGGAACGGCTATCAGATGTCGCAGCAAAACAATTCTTTCACAAAGAAAGGTTGTTTGGTGCGACTGTTCCGTTTGGTCCTGTTGGGCCAGTACCTTATAAGGTAATTAGTCCGTCTGAATTCACAAGTGTCAGCTTCCATAACCTAGCAATAGGTTAAAAATGCAAAATAAATAAATGTCTGAAAGTCCGATAATTAATCACGCTCTTGTACCTGGTCAGGGGCTTCATCATATCCGGGGACCCTATTCCCTCAGCTTCGGTGACTGGCTGTGGGTAATCAAATGTTCCTGTCACCCATTCTTATCAAGTGGCAACTGCGAGGGCCCGGCGTAGCAGGAAGACAACCTGACATACTTCAGCTGTCTAACTGTGGTAAATCAACTCGACCAAAAGGCGGTTGTTCTATTAAATGCGACGCTGTGCCTCTGTTGTTCGTTTTAAGCACCTCCAAAGCACCTAAAGTCGTTCTAAACAGAAGTTTCTCACGTGTCCGTTGTGCAAAAAGGTTCAGGTTCAGATATAATTCTCCTGCTCCAAAGTTGCAACAGCCCCCGCCACACCCGGCGTACAACAGGGCTTCCATTTCAAGGCACTTCGCCTTGTGTTTATTAGGCTCCCGAAAGAGCTATCCAATGAGCATAAAGCTTTTTTTGAATAAGCTAAGGCTCACATTGATGGGTTGCAAAATGCTACTCCTTCCGTCCCTGAAAAGGTGACAATGTCTGACACCGAAATCGATGAACAGATTCTTCAACGAGATGGCGAAACGGCAGCTTGTACGAACTGTCATCGATAGGTGTGTCTAATGGATCCATTTCCCATACAAAGTGGGACTTGGTTACACTGAAGTGGGTTCTGGAAGATCTTAAGTGAGAATCCAGGACTACCTCTATAATGCGATGACTCTGGCTGGCACCAGGGTTACGTTAAGCTGATGGCTTGAGTAGATGAACGTTCAGCGTTGCTACAAGAGCTTGCCAACCTGTCTCTAATACAGGTATAATAAGGCGTTAGACTTCGTGATAGCTGCAAGACTTGAATTTAGGGAGAGAAGGATCTCGTGATGTTGCACGGTTTCATAATGATCTGGTTTGCGGAGTAAACCCCTACAAGGCTACAAGCTATTGTTTGCCAAAGGCACAGGTAATATAAGATCTTGTTTTTTGGCCAAAGACTCGTTAAATAAGTTCATTCTTTCTGTTTACAGTTACAGTTAAAAAGACACGAAAGCAGCGACCCTTGAGGCAAGAATGGACCTGTTTGGATTGTCTCGAAAGATTAAATCAATCGACTAATCCGTTATGTCGTAAGAAAGCGCAAAATCGACAGTTGTCTTGCGTGCTTACATACACCAACACAAGAAGTAAGTGACTTTTATTTTTACTAATAATTTAAAAATACTAAATAAGGGGTGCGAACCGACATTTTTCGTAGTCGTGTGAGAAGATGTGAACACTCTGATTAGTGGGTGGGAGGTATCGTATTTAATCTGTAGTGTAGGTCTGTAGGATGGAGTAATATTGTAAATAGAATGAAAACAATGTGCGATTTTAATTATCCTCACTTGCAAGGATTATCCTTACCCTTTTCGAAATTAACGAGCCGGTGAAAGTTGATAATGCAGTGAACTTTTTAACAGAGTCATTACGTCAGGCGACTGACTACTCTTACATGCAAGTAAGTGGTACGTAGGATCGACCACCACCACTATTGTCGCAGGTTGTTCAATATAGAAAAGCGTTTGGGCAACTGGGCGGATTATTAGTATTTGAATAAGTATAAGAATAATCTCGGGGAAAAGGTATGAATGGAGAAAACTATGTAACAGTGTGTAAATGTCCTGGTATACAGAGATACTTTGGTACGCCAGAGTTATCTTGCTAAGATGTTTTATCTGAAATAGAACTTAGGGTCCTTTTTTATTTTATTAGGAAAAAAAATTGGTTAAACTCAGCAGTCAGGAGGAGTAGCTGTGCTCCCGAACAGGTCATTGGCTCAGAGTATTAGAAAAGGTACTGATGTTACATCTAAGTGAGCAGTTTGATGCAGAAAAATTAGTTTTTCAAGATATAGTTTGGACCGAAGTATAACCAATCTAAATAAAGTTTTAGAATCTTTACTAGAACGATTTCTAGCTTTCACAGGATTGCGCCTGCTTTTCGAGCGCCATTTAAACCACCGGTTTAAAACAAACATTTATATTGCTTGAAATTACATTTCACCTAGAATGTCAGATTATTTGGGTATGCAAGCATTGGAATTTCCATATGGTGTGTTAAATTCAAAGCCCTTTTGAAGTATTTTTTTTTTTATTTTAAAGTTATTTTGATTGCAAGGAATCATTTACATCGATTTGTAATACAGAGTGGAGAGAGTCTATTGCACCTTATGTTTGAAAAGTTGTAAGCTACGAGACTGTTTGGCCCGCTCTGATTGAAAGAGAACTATTCTGGTGGAAAGCGAAGGACAAGACACAGAATTCATTTTGATGATATGGTTGAACGTAATCATACTCGGATATATTAAGCGAAGAACGCACAAGACATGTCATGTAGACGGCGAGGCCTTAGACTATTATATAAGTCTTGTTACGTATTGCATTATCGATTTCAAAATTGTGGTGGGTATTGAATTATTTTCTGACGATCTTGACATTTCGTTTTTACTTACTTGCTTCAAAGTTTCCAGAGGTGACATTTCTGTTGATAATTATGGCTATTATTGCCTTGATCTTGACCTAAACGTCGAAATTGGCTCGGTTTCTTGGAAAGGTATTAATGGGAACGAAATTACTAATCGCCAGGAAGATGGATTAAAATCTAAAAAAGATCTAAATAAAATGTTATCGTAATGAAATTCTATGAGAGCCACTCCTGAAAGGTATGTAAGGTCTATTATATATTTTTTTAATGTGTTTAAAATCATGTGAAATTTAATGTCATTAGGTGTATTCAACTAGGATTGAAAAATGTGTACGAGAGGCGTTTTCAGTTGCTGAAATGATAATACAGATTTTAACTGGCAGTTATAAATTCCAATTGCCAAAAAGAGTATCTTTTACCAATCGCATTTAAACAATAATCTTAATTATTATTAAATTAAATTTGTCCTAAAACTATTTCCTTTCTAAATTATATGTGTACTATAATGGTGAACCATGGAAATGTTCCATACAATTAATGTATGCACATTAATATAATGAATGTTTTAAAGGCCTTTGTTAAAAATTTATATACCCTCACCGCAATAGTGTAGAGGGTATTTTGTGTTTGTGCTGATGTTTGAAACAGCTTCAATTATTGATCCTATACACACCTTTAGGTATACCGATCGACTCAGAATAACTTTCTGAGTTGATATAACGATGTCCGTCCGTCTGGATGGAGGCCTGCCCAATTAAATGCCCAATTTTTAGAACCTGGCAAAAAGTTTGTTCTACAAAATTATAGCTCAATTTTTAACGCTTTTAATGTTATTTTCCGACAATTTGTTGTTTTAACCGATTAGTTTTACGGTTCGTTTAAAATTTTGCAATTTTGCGCGAATTTTAGCTATGTTCGAGATAGAACCGATTTGTTCTTGTCAGTTATCTGATTATTTGCAGCTTTAACGATTTATAATAAAAAGAAGACTGTTAACAAATTTTTGCGAATTTTCGCTTTTTTTTAAACAATTTTTTACCGAATGTTGTTTGCCATTCCTTATAGTTTTAGGGACTTTTATGCAATTTTATGTCTTGTTGGAAATATAAAAATTTTTAGCGAATTTTCGCTATTTTTGCAAATTTTTTTTGTTACTTTCCGACATTTTGTTTTTTTTTTGACCCGTCTAGCGATTTCAAATAAATCTTAAGTTGTTTACAATTTTGCAATTTTTCGCGAATTTTAGCCATGTGATTCTTTGCAGCTTTTACGATGTTTTAAAAATATAAGACTTTGCTATCATGCCGCTGTTTTTAGCGATTTTTAATTCAACTAAAAAAAACCAAGCCTGAAATCACAAAAGAAAATATGATTTTTCTAGTGTCGAATTTTCTTAATTTTAAATGATTTGTTGTAAATAAAACAGCTTATTGCATAAAAATAACTACAAATCTCATATAGATGAAAATATAAAAATAATATTTGTCACAAAGAACTTTTACATGAATCTTATGAGGTTAAGATAATTTTGTTCTGGCAGACTGCCCATGGCTCCCAAATAAGTGTACCTCAAAAAAATTTTTAAATGCTTTAATGAAGAATATCACTTGGTCGGACTTGGCCGACTATACTTTCGTAATTGTTGCAGTTAAATTTAAATAAAAAATGGGGCAAGGGAGAAAACTCACGAGGAATTTTTATTTCTAATTGGTTGGATTGATTAATGAGGTACTAATTAAAACCACTTATAAACAATAGATTAATATTCCTATTTACAAATAATAAGTCAAAAAATTAAACAATTTGAAAAAGGAAATAAAAACATTTATTAATTAAAATTAACTTTTAACTCATTTAAATTAATAAAGATTTTTTTTGATGTCGTTTTTTGTATAAATTTGCTTAGCTTTTCAAATTAAATTAAACTAAATGCATTAAATAAATTAATGAAGTACAAAATATAAACACAAATTAAAAAGTAAACTTAATTTTAAGGATAATGAATTAAAGAAAATTAATTAAGGTATGTAAATACATATATTTTAACTACTATAGCTGTTAAAAAATAATGAGAAAATGTATTCATTATTAATAAGATGACTTTAATTATAAGATTCACACTATTACTGATAGATTACGATTACAATTAATTTAAAAGTAATCAGGATTACTTGAAATTTTGATAAAAAAAATCAAAAGCAATACCCGCGGGGCTACTCTCTATTGCGATACGATTGCAATTTCAATACGAAAGCTAAATGCGATAAAAGGCTAATTAGGTACTCCCTAGCGCAACACTGGCAGTAAAAATTAAAGGATTGGCAATAATGAAATGTGAAAATATGTTAAATAAAAAAAGGATAGCTAAGCCGCTTTTGTTGTAAAACTTAAATAAAGTAAATAGTAATGATATGCGAATAGAAAAAAAGATGTAAAAGACAAATGCACAAACGCATTAGAGAGTACCAATAAATCAATTTGCTACCATTTTTTCGCATCACAGTAGTAAGTAAACCCAACCCCCCCCCCCCTCCCCCCTTCCACCCTCCTGTTTCAGACTATTCGACAAAACGCTGCAAAAATATATGTATTTTCTTTTGTTTTCCCTGCAACAGCTCGTACAAATTTGGACTTTCCTTTTACAATTAAATTCAAATTTAAATATTAAAAATTTATCAACCCAATTATGTATGTGTCAAAGTTCCCCGGGAGTTTTCTCCCTTCTCGCATTTTTCAATTATATTAAAATAGGAAAAATGGGAAAAGGAATTAAACCACCGGAGAATTTTTATTCAAATTGGGTTGTAAACGAAACATATCGCACTCTAAATCTTATGCTGTCACAACTCAAAATGTATGAAAATGGTTTATTTTTTCAAAAACCACTTCGCAAATCAAATCTATAACGCCCACAAGAATTTAGAGGACTGTAGCTTTAACAGTTGTGCCACTTAATCGAAATAGTGAAGAGGGTGTTATGCGTTTGTCGATCGACTCAACATCACTTTCGGAGTCGATCTAACAATTTCCGCCCGGCGCAAAGTTCAGGGGGCTACTCTCTATTGCGATGCGAAAGAAAATTGTAGCAAATCTAGCGATTGGTACTCTTCAATACGTTTGCGCATGTGTCTTTCGCATCTTTTAATTTTTTTTCTTTTCGTAAATCATCACTTTATTTTATTTAAATTTTCCAATTTCAAATATTTTTACACACTTTGGCATTTCATTACTGTAAATCCGCGCCATCTTTAATTTGTATTGCCACTATCGCTTAATTTTTCAGAAAATTTTGCGAAAGTGATAGAGAGTACCAAGTTGGCATTAAGCTTTCGCATCGCAATAGAGAGTAGACCCCCAGATCGCAATTTTGGAGATAATTTGCTAAATTCGATACAAATCGGCACAAGGACCAACCGTTTTGAAAGTCGGGAGAATCGGTCCGTAATTTCACATAACCCCCATACAATCTTTTTCCGGAATAAAGCCTTTCTTTGTGCCCATAAACCATCTTATTATGTTGGTATTTAGGATAAATTTGGTCCAAATTTATTTTATTGCAATCTAAATCGTCTAACCAAATTTTATTGGAATTCTAAAACTACTCCCGAAAATAGCTATTAGTGACATAACTTCGTAATTAATATTGGTGTTAACATACAAATGGCAGCAATCCCCCTATCGCGAATGTTATGGGAGCAAACCTATATTCCCATCCCCAACAAATCGGTATCGCAAATATTTTGTTAGTAAACATTTCTATTGTGAATTATTTGTCAGTGCTTTATAAACAAAAGTCCTTATTGTGAATAACTTGTCAGTATTTGTATTGTGAAAGAAAAATATACAATACTAATAAATACTAATAAAAATTAAATAAAATTAATAATGAATAGTGTTTATCTTCATTTTCTTTATTTACACTCCTTCAATAAAAGGAAAAAATAATTTAATTTAGTCCTACTTTAGAATACAAATTAAAATTAACATTTTCCCTTCTCGTTCACATTAACACTTGTTGGGAATTTATTTAGTTAAATTACTCGCGGGAGTAAACATTGGCGATGCCAAATGTTTAAGGTTTGGGAATTCATTCCCAAAAAATTTGTTATGGGAATCATTCACAATACAAAATAAAAAAATATGGGAATATTTTCATGGGAGTAGTTGTTTGCGATAGGGGTGTACATGTTCCCTTCTCGTTCACATTAACACTTGTTGGGAATTTATTTATTAAAAAAATTCGCTGGAGTAAACATTGGCGATGCCAAATTTTTTAAGTTTGGGAATTCATTCCCAAAAAATTAGTTATGGGAATCATTCACAATACGAAATAAAAAATATGGGAATATTTTCATGGGAGTAGTTGTTTGCGATAGGGGTGTATAACTTTTAGTAATTCTAAAATAAACCATATGTCTTAACCGACTATACTTGTTACATTTTGAGTTGTGACTGTTTATGATTAAGTGCGATATGTATTAAAGAGGAACTTAAAATTGTTGCTTGATTTTACATATCGTCACCTAAAATGCAAAAGGCCGTAACTCAACTTTGGTTTTTTACAGGAGAAGGAATAAACGTTATAAATTAAAGACTACTTAAAACTTAATATCCAAATTTTAGATTCAAGCTTAGAAAACAAAGACGGATTTGTTTCTAAAAAAGAAATTAATGGAAAAAAGTACTTTTTAAGAAATGTTAGATACGGCCTTTTATACTCTATTTTTCTGAAACCAAAAAGCCGTAACTACAATAATAAAATTGTGCATAAAATAAACAAATGGTTAAGATAAGAAAATAGAGCTTTAAGGACGTAACTAAAAAAGTTTTATAGGCAAGTGATGTCTTTTTGTATCTATTTATTGTAAGTATTTTAAAACAAAACACAAAATTCCTCATAACTATTAAAAAAATTTATTTAATTTATAAATTTAATTCGAGAAAATAAAATTAAATTAAAGTGGTTAAGAAAAATAATAACGCAATAACACACATTGAAAGAGAATGAAAGGCAACTTTGTTTTGATTTTTTTCTTGTTTTTTTTTTTTGGAAAACTGTAGTTACGGCTTTTTGGTTTATGAAATTGTTAACGTTGCAGTTACGGCCTTTTGTTTTTCGGAAATAAAGTCGTTATTTTTGGACGTATACATGTAAGATTTTCTGTGTAGATGTGTTTCGGTTAAGTACGTCATAATCAATCAAAAAGTCAAATTTGAATTTTTGAGTAGTTACGGCCTTTTGCATTTTAGGTGACGATATAGTTATGCTTAGTTTATGCTGCAATCAAGTGTCTTTACTCCCTTCGGCCCAATCTTTTGCATTATGTTTTATGGTTCATTTCATTTTATCAGTTTTTTAAATTTTAATTCAAGTGAAGATGAGAATTTCTAATTTGTTTCTTTAAAAGACGAATCGTTGAAGTTTAGCAATTATTCGTTCAAAGAGGATCTTATTTTTAGCTTTGTTCATTTTTTAAAAATTGTTACAAATTTGTAACAATTGTTCTAGTAAAAAATTTTTAAAATGTACTTTTAACATTTACTTGCAACAATTGTTACAAACTTGTAAAAATTTAAGTAAATGAACACAGCTTCTTTAACGCCTTCTTAACCCCCAGACCACACGAGCAATAAGTTTGTAAAGTAGTTATTACCCTGACAACTGTCAAAATCTATTGCTAACTGAAGATGGTAACGTGTGCCCCGTATAAATGTGTGTATGAATACATATTCATCAAAAAATGTTATATAATACATTGCTGAGCAATTATATTTTAACACAAACTGTCAAATTCAATTGTCATTTACTTCAGAGTTGTATTTTTATAATGGTAGAAAAATAAAAAATTAGGAAAAAACTTAATGCATTTCCAAATACCTTTAAGTATATAAAACAGAATCACCCCTATCGCGAATGTTATGGGAATATGATACATGGGATCAAAACTAAATTCCCATCCCCAACAAATCGGTATCGCAAATATTTTGGGAGTAAACATTTCTATTGTGAATTATTTTTCAGTGCTTTGTAAACAAAAGTCTCTATTGTGAGTAACTTGTCAGTGCCTGTATTGTGAAAGAAAAATATATAAAATAAAATACTAATAAAAATATGATAAAATAAATAATGAATAGTGTTTATCTTCATTTTCTTTATGTACACTCCTTCAATAAGAGGAAAAAGTAATTTAATTTAGTCCTACTTTAGAATATAAATCAAAATTTACATGTTCCCTTCTCGTTCACATTAACACTTGTTGGGAATTTATTTATTAAAAAAATTCGCGGGAGTAAATATTGGCGATGCCAAATTTTTTAAGTTTGGGAATTTATTCCAAAAAAATTTGTTATGGGAATAATTCACAATACGAAATAAAAAAATATGGGAATATTTTCATGGGAGTAGTTGTTTGCTATAGGGGTGAATAATTGCACGCTTTGAAAGCATGTAGTTATTTTTCTTCGCAATAAAAATAACACACAACCACAGCATATTTTTCAATTTACTTACATATATTCTAAGATATGTACGTATAGAAGATTGCACTATGGCAATTACACGCAGTAATGAATTATGACATCACAAATTGCTTGTGTGTCCAGGGGGTCAACGCCAGTTAAGGAACAATTTATATCTAACGCAATTGTCACTTTATAGTAACCTTCATTGTCTAAAATTTCTTTTAGAAAAAATTATTTTAAGAGAAATGCTTATGAGATTTGGCAACTTTATTTTTAAGAGGATTTGCATACTTTATAAAGATCTTTAGCGCTTTTGAGACTACCATCAACAGTTCTTTAAATGAAGGTCTAATTGTGAATTCATACATACATACAAGTTTTCGTAAAAAATTTAAAAGTTCCTAAAATAATTGTGATCAGAATTTATTTTACAGTGATATGCAATCTCTTATAACAAAAATTCAATTAACTGCTACATAATCGCAACCGTAATTTAAAAGCTCTGATTTCAATATATTTAACAGACATAATATTTTTCAAATACCTAGTCAATATTTTCAATTACATTATAACTTAAATACCAATACAAAAGAATAAACAAACAAATATGTATGTGTACAATCAATTAATTAATGAACAAATAAAATAAAAAAATATATAAATTAAACTTATGAACCGAATTCGTTATTAAGGAAAATGAAAGTAACATTTCGTAGAAATTAAATGTGTGACATTATGACAAAACATCTTATCTTAACTCAAATTAAAAAATCAAGAAAAAATTATCTTATGAATTTTCATTCAAAACACACATTTTTGTTTAAAACGATTTCAAAACTTTGTGTTATTAACCAAATTTTTTATTAATTTTGGTTTATTTTATTATTTTATAAAACGAATTTTTCATCGAGCTTTTTTTAAAAACTTTTTTGCTATCCTGTCTCAGCTTAAGATTTTTTGTCAAAATGCCACGGAAATTAAATTAAGAGTTTAAAAATCAAAACAATATTATTTAAATTATATAGTTTATATACCTATTATGTATGTATAAAAAAAACCGAAATTATTAAAACAATTGATACTCCACAAAAAAAAAAAAAAAAAAATGATTTTTTTTTATTGTTGCACAGATCCTTCGAGTCAACAAAAATATCGAAACTTTTATCTTCGAAAATAAAAGTTCTTTCTTGAAAGTGACTTCTAATAAAACATACAAAAACTTTTTACAGATTACATACAAGTTACTAAATTTTGTACTTTGAGTACAGTTTTAACTGAATTTATTTCTAGTTTTTTTTTGCTTTTTTTTTAAAGATTAACACAGCATTTCCAAGTGAGGTAAAACGAAATAAGTATTAAGAACATAAAAATTTAACAAAAACTATAAAGTTATTAAAAGAAAAAAAAAAAAACGAAATAGTTTTGAAAATATGTCATAATATGACTTAGTTCTTTGTTTTGATCAGTTCTTACACCTTTTGAATAACCCGAATTTGGTCAAATAATTTCTTAGTTTTTCGAATCGAGAAAAGGTATTTTAAAACCGGACTTTTTAACCGTAGTTGGGGAGATTTTATTTGTTAATGCACTAGACGGTGGAACAGCATTCAGGGGAGGATTTTGTTGTGAACGATCAACATGTGGTGGCAGTTGCAAATTTAACGGATCGCGCAAGCGTCTCAAATCATATTCAATTTCGGCGATTTGACGCTTCAATTGATTGTAGGTTTCAACATCGAAATTCTTCTTTTTGGCACGTTTATACAAGGCAATGAGGTATTGACGGTCTTTAACTTCAGGCATATTGTATTCCTAGAAAAGAAAACGAAACGTTATTAAACAGAAAAAAGGAGGGATTAAAATTTGTTGAAAAACTTACAGTTTTTGTTATGCAATAGTATGCGTACATGGCCATGGCTGTGCCATAGGTAACAAAGTATGTTACTGGTTCCATAATATCCCAAGAATATTCCCACCATGTCAGTCTTGCCAAAATGCCAAATTGTACGGACATCAAACCCAAACCAACCCAGGTCATTACGTTCGTTTTACGTTCAGCTTGAGTGCTTAGTTCCGTTTTTTCCTGCAAAGAAAAACCGGAATTTTTAAAATTTAGCGATTTTTAGTAATTAAAGACATAAATTTTTTGTATTTTTTTTTCTATTTGGAGAAAATCTTCCAATTTAAGTGATTTTTAATCCAAATTTTTAATATTTTTAATTAGGCTTAAGTTCATGAAATTTAATTTTTCATTAAGTGATTTTTATTTTCATTTAAGGGATTGTATTTTCCTTTTTTGGAGATTTAAAAATTTATTTGACTGTGCCTATTTCACGTTGAAAATAAGACTTGAGTGTTTGTAATTCTTATTCACTCCGCAGTTTAATGTGCATAGATTTTGTTTTTATTTTATTTAAATGCAATTTTGAAATAATCATTTCCCAATTATATAAATAAGGTAACTTTTCTAGACGGACATTGTCAGATCGACTTCTGAGTCGACCCATATACTTAAAGGTACAAAAATAAAATGAGTTTGTAATGTGTTTTAAGTCCAAATTTTCGTACAAATTTTATTTAAAATAAAGGGCCAAAGAATACGGTAGTTAAGGTTTTTCACAGTTAAAAATACTTAATTGATCGGCCTATATCAAATTTTGCTAACTTACAAATTTTTTTTTTGTCAAAATTTCCTTATAGAATGTAATTAAAAAACTGTGCAACGCTGTTTTATACAACAGACGTTATGCTGCAAAATAAAACAAATGTTTAACAAAAATAGTGGTTATGGGTAGGGCGTAAAATATTTGTTAAATGTGACTATAGCGTTAATATATCTTCGTTCGTAAGTTAAGTGCCAAAGAAACGACACAAGAAGTTTGACGACAACAACACGATGGCAGTTTTCCTAAACACCTATTGCATTGTACTAATACATGGCAAAATGTGCTTAAATGCATCCCTTAAAATTTTAATAATCACCCCTATTATGAAAGTCGACGTCGACACAAGTCGACGGCACCTGAACAGTAATGGTATTTTCTGAGTCGTTGTTGACAATTATCGATGACTATTGACAGTCAATTGATATTTTCTAAGGCGCTTTTAAGTCGACGTCGAGTAGTATTATACCCGTTTTAGTCGACAGGAAATTTTGCGACGACTCAAATGAAAGTTAAAGAACATTTAAATGAAATGTAAACATATTTATTGAAAACGCTTAAAATAAAAAAATGCAAATTTAAAAGAAGTTATGGGCACAAATTTAATTAGTAAATTTAACGCGAAAATTGCGAAAGTTCGGAAAAGTTTCCTCAAAGAGCCAAAATTGCGAAAATTCATTTTTAATATATAAAAAAAAGCCATAAAATTGATTAAAGTTCCTTAAACTGTAACGAATGGCAAAAATTCGGTGAAAATTGCTCAATTAACGGAAATTCGCAAAAATTTGCTAACAGCGGCATGAAAGAAAAGTCTTATATTTATTAATAAACGTTAAAGCTAAAATGAATCAGAAAACTTACAGTAAAAAAATCTTTTATCAAAAACATGCCAAAAATTCGCGAAAAAATACAAAATTGGAAACAAACTCTACACTTTACTTTAAAAAGCTAAATCGGTTAAAAAAACATGTCGGAAAATAGCATAAATAGCGTTAAAAAGTAAGTGAAGAACAAAAAAAAAAAAAAAATAATTGGAGATGGGATTTTTTCTTTGTCAAATTTTCGATAACTAGTCGACGTCGACACAACATTCTTATAAAATACCAAACTAACGTCGAAGTGATGTAGCCGTCGCCTTGATGTGACAACAATAGGGGTGAATGTATTTGGTTCAAAATTCAACTTTGTAGTTGTTGCTGCGCAGAAAAAAGTAAAAAAGCAGTTAAAAAACTTATTTGCTAAACATATAAAGGGTGGTCCATCCATAATGCACGATGTTAATTGTGAGTCACAACTTAACGTCAAGTTTTTTTCCCAACTTAATTTCTTTGCTTCAGTGTTTTAAACATTCAACCATGGAGAGGTAAACAAACGTGCAGCGCGTTAAGATTGTTGAAGCCTTTTACGAAAATGGGCGTTCAAATTAAAATACATTTCGTAATTTTTTTGGTCAGTATAATTCACCAAATGTGTCCACAATCATCAGAACTATGCGCAACTTTCATCGGTCCGTACTTCTTCAAAAAGGAGGTCGGCTAGGCAGTTACCGTAAATGGCGTTCAATATCGCGAGATGAAAACGGGCTTCTTGTGGCCAGAAATTGAGGATATGAACCTGGACGATATGTAGTTCCAACAGAATGGTGATACTTGCCACACAGCCAACGAAACAATGGTTCTTGTGCGTAAGAGATTCAATGGCCGTTATATCTTACGTCGTGGCGATTTTAATTGGCCGCCACGATCATGTGATGTGATACCGTTGGACTACTTTCGTTGGGGATGTTTAAAAGAAAAAGTTTACGGCAATAAGCCAAGAACAATTCAAGAGCTAAAGGATGAACTATGTCGGTACATTAACGACATTGAACCTCAATTATGTCTCAGAGTCATTGAAAATATGGACCATCGGATAGAGGTATGTCATCGAAGCCGTGTCAAGCATTTGGCCGATATTTTGTTTTACACATAATTGTCATAGATCCTTCTATCATAATAAATAATCAGGGGTGTTCTTGAAATCGAAAACGCAAAACGCAAGAATTTAAAACGTCGTTTTTTAATAAAATTTCTGTGATAAATGAATTTTATGACAAATATTTTACAAATATTTCTCTATTAAACAGAATTTCATAACAAAAATTATAAAAATTTGATTAAAAGTGTATTAAAAATAACTACCAAATTCTTGCATTTTGCGTTTTCGATTTCCAGAACACCCCTGAATATCTTATACATATACTGTGAGCGTCAAAATAAAGTGTACAGCTTGCTTTCCAATATTAAAAGGGTTATGTTAGTTATACAAAGTTAAATTTCTACTTTGCCAAATTTGATCAGACTTCAAGCTTGCTGTGACCACGCTGTGAAAAATACGTTGCTTTAAAAAGTGACAAAAGCAACTTGGACAAAAAAAAAGCGTGATAAAAGATAGAAATAAGAAATTCAACGGAAAAAATATACGGGCATGTTCTAGAAATCGAAATGAAGTGGATTTGAAAAGGAGCAAGATTTCGATTGCAATTATTTACAAAATAACTACAGTTATTCCCATTTTTAAGAGTTGTTCTTGTAAAGACAATTGGTACTCAAATTATGAAGTATATACAAATAAATATTATTGTGAACTTTCTTGACAGGGTCGTTTTCAAAATTTGTTCGATTTGAAATCCACTTCATTTCAATTTATAGAACATGCCCGATAATCTCTAAAGTGAAGCGTGATAGGGTTAGCTTTTGTAAGACGTCCTAAAACCGATGGATCAGCCCAACAGTAACTCGATATCAACTCAAGTAAACATCTGGAAACATTTGGACAGACAAATTAAAAAAAAAACATTGGCAGCAAGCACTCTCTGAATAAAATTCTGCAGGAAATGTAGTTAAAATTGTCTACTGAGCTAACTTTAAAATGGGTGGAATTGATGCCAAAGAGACTAGAAGCCGTCCTTAAAGCAAAAAGAAATCAATCAAAGTATTAACCACTTCACTTTTCTTAGTATTTTAAAACTGTACACTTTTTTTTGACGCGCTTAAAACGGAATAAATTAGTTTTTTTATTGTACTGTTTTTGTTGTTTTTGAAATATTTCAAATTTTAAGTTTTAAATTGTAATAACAGTGTCCAAAGTTTTGTAAGTGATAATAAACTTTTTTGCTAAAATAACACTTTTTATATTGGAAAACCAGTTGTACACTTTATTTTGACGCTGACAGTATAAATACGGGAACAATTTTTTTGTGGTTGATTTTTAAGAGCGGGTTTTTTACTTAGAGTTTAAACCAGGATCAATAGTAAGATTTGTTAATCTTATAATAAAATTAATCTAGCCTTAATCCTCTGTGGCGTTTTTGAGTGAAAGATTAAAGCTTTTAGCATTGCCATATGAATTGACAAAAATTTTATGTATAAGTATGGCAGTTTAAAACAAATACCAAAAATTGTCATCAAATTACTGTTCTTAACGTGAAAAAGAAGAAGAAAAGGCGAAAATTTTCTATTGTGTTATATAATATTATATATTTATAAATATATATTTATTCTTATTTGACCTTTGTTTTATAATTACTTTTAATTATTTAAGCTTGAGGGTGGAATATTTAATAAAACTTTAAATAAAAAAAAAAAAAAATAAAAAATATTTCCTTTTATAAGCTGTTCGTACTTTTGAAAGTTCTGTCGCAAGTTTAAACCGCCAACTTTGGGCGTTTAAACTTGGAAACAAAATGAAATAATCGACTACCCAAAAACGAATTTCAAAGATTAGTTCTAATTTAATCGCTGATCTTTATGTCAAAAACTGGCTCTAAGTATCTTATCGTCCACCGATTTTAATGAAACATATATCATTTTAAAGGTGGTTGTGTGTAGATATGCACAATATATTTTTTACAATTAAAGTGTTTGAAAAGCGTTTTAATTTATCTTGCAGGCATACCTGCAAAGATGATTCTTTTAAAATGTGTACGTTTTTGTTGTATAACGCACAGGTTTTCTCGAAAGTAAATGTCAAGTGGTCGAATTATGGCCACCTAGTAAAGATAATTCTCTGAAAACTTGTTGTTTTATTTACAATTGAAATCGTGTGTTTTTGTTGGACCGCCCTTTACTAAACAATACAGCGTAGGTAAAAATGTAAGTACATAATGCATTATCATGGTGTCAATACCGTATTTACACATTCAGCCCAGGGTGATCGTGAACCAACGTTTAGGAATACAGCCGATGTTTCTGTGAGTATTAAATTTTGTTAATATTTTCCCAAACATACCTGCAAGCAATTTGGTAGTCGACTACAAAAAGCACGCATTTATAATTAACTTTTTAACAACTAACTACAAGCTAACTATAAATAAATGCAGAAATTCCCCGAAATCAATGCGAGTGAATTCTGTGCGGCAATTTTTTGATATTTTCGTTTGTTTCTTTTCTTTGTTTTCTTTTGTTATTTCGAATTTGGATTTTTATAACTGTTTGTGGTTTTGTATATGCAAAATTTTAGCGTCGCAGTGACGCCTGCCGATCAATTGTCTTAAATGAGGGAGCTACATACTACGTTTATACGTAGCCTATTCGCGAATAAAAATTATTTGCGATTAACTAACTTACTGTTTATATGTCTATTTCTTAATGAAAATTCTTATTTTTAAGTGATGCCAGATGGAAAATTTATTCATTTAGTAGCACTGTATGTTTATAAACTTTTTATTTTTTAAATGGAAAAGATCAAAAATTATTGTGTATTTTTAAAATTATTTGCACATTTTTGATTTAATTCTACTTTTGTTGTCTTTAAATGTGCCACATCGAAATAAAAACGTAAAACGGTTAAAAGCGTGGCAATGCTTAAAATCTTATTTGCAAATAGTGTCGTTAATCAGGAATTGTTTTCGTGAGTTAGCTATTCGCAAATAAAAATTTAATTCACTGTTTATGCGGCAATATTCTCTACTTGCAATATATTTGTTTGCGAATAAGTGGTGCGTATAAACGTAGTAACAGACATTAAAAATGACTTTAAGTTTATAAAAAAACGAAAAGTCCATGCAGAATGCATAAAAAACAGAAGTGGAAATAGGTACTTAAAATATTAACATAACTGAATTCAAAATAAAAAGAAATACCCATATTAAAATAAAATAATTTTTAATAATTAAAAAAAATAAAATAAAATCTTTTCCTTTTTAAGCTTTTGGTGTGTTAACATAAAGTTGGCTAAAAGCTAACTACTACGTTACTTACTTTTAACTAACTACTACCTAACTTACTTTAAGCTAACTACTAAGTGGATAACTTTAAGTTAGTTGCAAAGTCATGCAGAGTCGGCCAATTGACTACTTCCTATGACATGCCAATGTTAAAATAGTCAGTTGGCTTCATTAAAAATAATCCAGGCATCAACCACAACTAGCTTAAAAAAAGTTAACTTAAAGTTAGCTTAAAGTTAACTGAGTTGCTTGCAGGGATGCTTCACACTTTTTCATACGTTTGTGTGTTTTTTTTTTTGCCTTTTATTGTGTTCTAATATCATCATTTACCAACGAAGATATTATTTTGTTTTTTTTTTTTTTTGTTTTACTTACTCTTTCTAAAGGTGCTACTTGATATTTTAAATCTTCTAATTTAGTTGTCAATTCTTGTTCTTTTTGTATGTGATATTCGCCAACATGTAGGGCTTCGTATAACTGTAAACAAAAATAAAATGAAGATAAATTTAACTAAAGAAATAAAATAGAGAGTTTGTAAAACTTACTTGGGATACTAGGGCTTTAATGTCACCTAATTTATGAAGATCTTCAACTTGAATTCTTTCCCTTTGGGGAGGAACTACTTGATATTTTTGATCGTTAATATGTATCCTAGAAAAAAGAAAGTTGCGATAGTAGTAAATATTTAGTATAATAAACAATACCATAGTTATTAATAAGAAACAAAAAAAGCTTCACATTTTGTTAAAAATATCACTATCAATTGAAAATTCCTTTATATCGACCCCATTTAAATCGTAGCCGCGTCGGACATATACCGGAAGTCATATTTAAAAAGTGAATCCATGACTCTTTACCAGTGCCCATGTTCTGTAACCCTCGCGTCAAGAAACTTTTCGATTGAAATGTGAGAAATGAAACAAAAATGCCATAAATAGAAGCAAACAACTGTTTTTTTCACTTAACTGCGTCTGTAACTTTGTTGGCGGGTATTAGCTGTCACGTACGGAAATTACTCGCCAATTTATAGAAAAAGTTTGTCTGTGTGAGAAAGTTCCCGCTTTGAACTGTCAAATAAACTCACAAAGAAAAACAAGGCGAGACAAAATTTTAAAACTTAAAAACAAAGACGCACAATGCAAAGAAGAATAACAATAATATTTTGATCTTGTTACATTTTTCTTTGTTTAATTATTTTGCTTTAACATTTTTTTAAAATGTACGAATGTTTTCAAAGCTCGTTTGCAAACAACAAACATAAGAGTCGCACTTTACATTATTTGGTATAGCCGACGGTTGTATTTTAGCCACCGACGTTAAAAATTTTTCAATTTTAGTAAATTTTGCTCGCCGTCAACGATATGTGTTGCTGGCATTCTCAACGTTTGGAATCTTACATCGGCTTCGAGTGCAACGTTATGACATTTATAACGTAGCGACGTAATCTCTTTTGATAGTTTTCGACATGAGTTACAGACACACTTTTTTCTCACTTTTCGCGAGATGATGGAATATTTTGTTTTACATCTTTTCGATGTGAGAAGTTCTCACTTAAGTTACAGAGCAATAACTTCTGTCTTGTATTATCATTTTGAGTTCTAATGCAGCTAAAAAAGCACACACATTATAAAAGAAAATAAAAAATTTAAACAATAAAATGAGTGAGAATTTACAGTTGCTACCTACGTTTCAACTATGGGCTTGAAAATGCCATTATTTTTCCATGACTATTGCACAATGAAAAGAAACTACTGCTTACACGGATCTCTATTCTCATCTCTTATATTTACTAAAATATTTCAATGTATGTGTTTGCCGACCTCTGATCTTAAGGAAATTCAGTAATTTGGTATGTGTAAATTTACTTACCAAAATGGCTCGTCCATTAAAGCTTCTATATTACAAGTTGATGCTATTCTTACACCTTTGTTATTCAGTATGGTGGCACGATCAATACCCCGATCTTCTGTTTTCAGCATTTCGATCAGATCGCCCACTCTGTGTGAGACGGGTTTTAAAGCAAAACGGCATTTTTCATTTCTACTAGGAAGCGGTATGGTAAGATGAGGCAAACCGTAAATATATTCAACGGATACATCTCCTAAAAATAAGAAAATGAAATAGAAGTCAATATTACAATTCGTATAGTAAAAGGAAACCCATCAAAAAATATTTTTAAAAAAGAGAAAACAAAAGAAAGATAAAATAGTAAAAACTATTTTTAACAAGGTCATTTCATGCGAAAATATGTAAATTTTTTGCTCAAAGAGAAAAACACAAAAAAAAGTTTAATTATTCTTAATAACAATAACTTTCTAACTATCTGTAGATATATTCGCATATAGTTTTCATACAATTGTTTTTCTATATTTTATGGAAAAAACACATACATACATATGTACATATTTCAATACACTACAATATATTTGTTGTTTGACTTTTCTGTGTTTGTGTGATTGTGTTAGTTACACTGTGTTAACAAGAATTTTGAGTTTCAAACAAATAAATAACTTTTGGTTGTTATAAAACGTTCATTTATATAGTAGTTCTCGATTTGAGTAAGTCAACAGTGTTTACTCAACAAACACACAGGCACACACACACTTAGCCAATACTAACGACTTAACTGACTAAAAGTTTTTAACTGCTGCAGCTGTATTCAAAATGTTTGAACCAAAGTTTCCATTCTATACTCTAATAGAAGTTCTTACACATACAGTTTTGTATTTGCATGTGAACTACTCGTAACACATTTTCAATTGCTTATGAGAGCATTGTGCATAGAGTTTGTTTTCCTTAATCGGCGTTTGCTTATTTCCTGGGACCTTTTGCAACTTCCCAGGACTTTGCTATCAACAGGAACTTTTGGTAAAACTTTTACCTTTTATCCTAATTAATGTAAAATATATCTTAAATAAATTTTCTACAAATAAAATAATTGATTTTTTTTTATTTGAGAAGGATCTAAATTAGCAGATCTCGAAAAGTCCAAGAAAAACAAGTAAGAAAGTATAGTCGGTCAAGCCCGACCATATGATACCCTACACCACAGTATTAAAAAACACATCATGCTTATATGTCCATATAAATATGGGCTTATCTATGTTTATAAACTTCATTAAAATCGGTTTGAAAGTTTGTGAGAAGCAGAAATTGCGCCCTACCTCCCCTTGTGGTCTTATTTTTGAAAAACTGTATAACTTATGTGTCCATATAGATATGGATCTATCTATGCCTGCCAGCCAGCCGGACGGACATCGTTAGTTCGACTCAGAAAGTGATTCTTAGTCGATCGGTATACTTTAAGTATATTTTAAGGCGTAACACACATCAGCACAAATGCATAATACCCTCTCCACTATTGTGGTGTGGGTATAAAAACAAGTAAGAGTGCTATATTCGAATATGCCGAATCTTATATTTTATTTTATTTATTTCAGTCTATAGATTATAAATCCTTACAGACATACATATGTCTAAAAAATACAATAAATAACAATAATGATATTAACTAATTTAAATAAACAATAATTTTTCTTTTTTCATTCTTTCATCATTTATCTCAGAAAACTCAATTAGATGATACAGATAATTAAAATTTAAGCTAATTTGGAGTCGTTGTTAGCGTAAACAAAACGTTAATACCTTAAATTTATCGGCTAAAAATTTCGTGTTGTTCTCGCTGAAACATTTAAGTTAATTTTGCTCAACAAGAAGCCTGAATTTACATCATCACGTATTAGACCCTATATAATCTTCACCAGGGTGCGTTAAGAACAAAAAGATATATAAATACTGTTTTAAGATATAAATAAATCTATTTTGTGCTACGCCCACTTCTCCCACGCCCATTCTCCCACGCCCACTGTTGTGTTTTGATACAGGGGATTTGTAAGCAAAATAAGGTTTAATAAATTCATTGAATTCAAAATAAATTTTAAAAATAAACTCGTTGCTCCTTGCGATTTTATTTAGTTTGATTATCAAAATTTGTTAATATTTATTTCTTTTCTTCTTCTTGATTTAAAATAAGCTTGGACGTTTTTTTGTTGTTAACAGCAATTCATTGTTCAAAACTGTGCATCATTTTTAAATAAATTGAATAATTTTCTATAAAATACGTTTGACGGAACAACTGATTTAAAAAACATCCAAAGTAGGCAAAGCGAATTAAGGCAACTCTGCCTGCTATGAACTGGTCTTATATCTATATAATCTATCAAAAAATCAAAATTTTTGTTCTGCATTTTATTTTTAAAAATATGGTCACCGTATAAATAAGTCTTTGCGTTTAAAAAAGTAAAAACTTTTATCGAGTTCGCCTCATATATACAGTGGGGAGCAGAGGTGAGTACATGTTTGCATATCTTGCACTTCTAAGGGAATAAAAAACACAATAATAATGCGATTTCAAAAATGTTTTTTGTAGTTTATTTATTTTTTAATTCTTAGCAAAATTCAATTTGAAACAAAATAAAAAAACAACAAGTTCATAGGTAAACGTAAACAAAACTTAAAAACTCTCATATACTCAATTTTGCACCCGCGTGTTTTCAACCATATTCTTAGAAAACTTCAAAATTTACCGTTAATTTTGATTTGGTTTATGATTTAATTGGTGTTATTAATGTTTCTATTAATATAAATTTTAGTTTAACGTCGTGTTTAATAAAGTGCGTATGGTAAATAAAAGGTGCATTTCAAATATAAAATACAAATTCCAAATTATTAAAAATTATGAGAAAGCTATCGCGAACCGAGGAAAATAGAATTTTAACCATGACAGAATGGCTTCTCATCAAGAGTAATAGCCAAAGAAATTCAAGTGAGTCAGTCAGTGGTGATAAGAGTCCGGAAAAGGCGAAATATAACTTCCCAAGCTCAAGTTATAGTTCGCCGAAGACTTTTAACAGCAGATCAATCTTTAACGCCAAAGGAAGCTTCCCTAGCAATAAATAAAAATGTAAGCCGATGGACAGCAAGAAGAGCGCTCCACAACATTGGCTACATATCAGCTGTGAAGAAACCTAAACCTGCATTATCAAAGAAAAATGTTGCAGCACGGTTAAAGTTCGCCAAGGAACACAAAAACTGGACTACCGATGATTGGAAACGAGTAATCTGGTCAGATGAATCCAAATTCAACCGATTTCAGTCAGACGGTAAGCAGTATTGCTGGCGCCGACCTGGGGAGACCATACAAAGACACCATGTTAAATAAACTGTTAAACATGGTGGAGGCAGCGTTATGGTATGGGGCTGCTTTACTTGGTGGCATATTGGATCACTGCAAAAAATTGATGGTATCATGCGAAAAGAGGATTATTTGAACATTTTAGAGACCCATCTTCCCGGTTTTGTGGATATGAGCGCATATCCTGAGGAAGAAGTCATATTTCAACAGGATGGCGACCCAAAGCACACCTCCAAAATCGTTAAGGAGTGGTTGACTGGGCAAAATTTTCAGTTAATGCAGTGGCCAGCGCAAAGTCCCGACCTCAATCCAATTGAGAATTTGTGGTCAATCGTGAAAAGACGGTTGGGACAGTATTAAACAGCCCCATCGAACTTAAACGAGCTGTGGCACCGTGTGCAGCTGGAGTGGCAGCGCATTCCTGATGACATTATTCAGAACTTGGTAGAAAGTATGCCGAAATGCATAATAAGTGTTTTAAATAATAAAGGACTATGGACTAAATACCAAAACTATAATCAATATTATTTGTAGTAGGAAGGTGCAAAATTGAGTACATGAGAGTTATTTAAGTTTTGTTTATGTTTTCCTATGAACTTGTTGTTTTTTTATTTTGTTTTAAATTGAATTTTGCTAAGAATTAAAAAATAAATAAAATACAAAAAAAATTTTTGTACATAGATCGGGATATCGTAGTGTAATCACCAACATGATCGGTTTTGTTACGCAATATAAGATATTGAATTATTTGTTAAAAAGTTCTAACTATTTCTAAGAATGATATAAATGATTATTAATTTTATATATGCTTTTTCTTGAAATGTTTACAAAATTGCTTATTTTTTTGTACCTATTTCATACGTTTCTTAGCAAAACTGAAAATCTTGTCTTCTTCTTTTTCTTTCAATTCAGTTTTTTGTTGGGAGCGAAACAGGTTTTTGTTAGTTTCAATTAGTACCGTGTTATCCATTTTTCGGTTTCAAAAACTTAAATGACCGCCTCTAGTTTAGTTGCAGCAATCAATCCTTTTGACGTAGCCCCACAAAAGAAGTCTAACGTAAAATTACGCGTTCTGTAAATTTCCCATGCAATAAAGCCAAAATCGTTCGTGTTGTGTGGCTAGTGGCACTTATATGGACTTAATATAGATGGAAGTTCAAATCCAAATGCAAAATCCGTCATAATGAACGCCGTGGACTCGACGAATTCGGATTATTTGCCACACTTTCACTAACAGAATCGATATTTTCGGCAGTGTGCTAATTGCGATGATGCACAGGCCTGATCACATCTGTAACGCTTCCAGTCTCTTCAACTCTTCAAATGTTCTTTATAATTTTGCCAATTTCTTGCACGTCGATTATGACGACCATAATCACCCCGTAATGCTCAAAAATGGCCAAGTTTGAACCACCACTTTTGCAGTAAGTTTTAACTATTTTTACGCGTTCAGTTGTTAACTCTTCATATTAGTAATTGGCAACCATTCACTAAATAAACGTATCCAAATAATTTAAGTGGGTAAATGTGAATTTTAAAAGAGGGTCTTGTATTGGAGACCTGATCAATTTAACACCGATTCTCACATAATTTAATAGTGAGTCACACCAGATTTCACTTATAATTTAACAAAAAAAGCTACTCCACCGAACATAATCCTATAATCATTCTCCCTTTAATTAGGGAAACCCTAGTCGAAAATATATTAACCACAGATGCATGTATTCCCGCAGCATTTACAAATATACAATACGAATTGAAAGGCTCGGAAACGAACGAGTAAAAAATAAACTTTTATTTTACTTAATCATGCCGAAATTAGAACACAAATCAGGGAAAACTTAATGTTGCACTCATGTTGTTATCATAGTGAAAAAATTTTTAATTTTTGCACTTAAACTAAGAATGATTACTAAAAGACTTTGTTATTAAGATTCTTAAGTAAATATTTTAAATTGATAGCAAAAAATAACAAAACTTTAAACATAAAAACATTAAAAATCAAAATACATACTGCAAAGAAAAGCAGATCATCAGCTGAATAATTAATTAGAGCGAAGCAATTCAATTAAAACTATAAATTAAAGTACGCATACGAGTTATGGAAAATGTACAGTAGACGCCATTGAAAGATGTACTTGTCTGAGAGAACAATTTGTTTTTAATTGAGAATTGACACTGAATATTAAACCAAAAACGTGATGTGGTGTGTTAAAATAATAGGCTCGGTTTGATACAGTTGAAAATATATACCGAATTTGATCAACAAGAGGGCATTAACTAAAAATTTTTATTCTTTCACTTTTTAGAAAAAATCTACACGTTATATTCACATCTACCCGCTTTAAAAATTAAGCTACTTATTGGTTATGAAACGGTTGGTTTAAAAATACTTTTTCATATGAATTTAACCCCTGTCTTGTATTCATGGGTCAAAATTGCCCAAACTGTTTTTATTGCTTAATACATATTTTCAAAACTAGTCAATGATTTTTTTGGAAACTTATGTACAATTGTTTTTTTATTGACTAGTAAGTACATTTAAAATATTTAATTTAAACGCTTTTTTGTATCGTCTGTACCATAAAAGTTACTCAATTTGAAAACATGGGGCAAAATTGCCCAACACAATTAAGTTAATAAAAAGTATTCGAAATAATGTAAAGAATGTAATAAATTTATGCATAAATCATTCCTAAACTTCTATTGAATGGAGGGAAAAATAAGCAGAATTAAAAAATGAAAGAGGAACTTTCTACATTGGGCAAAATTGACTCACAAATACCACATACGTTTGATTTTTGTATTATAGAACAAGGGATTAAAATTAAATAAAAACCAGTTTTACTTCTACTGAAAGTTTTTAAATTAGGCCCTTTTTATGATCAAGTGCGAATATTTTGAAATTATCATATAAATCTGATAGATTTAATTTTACAAATAAATACAAATTGTTTTCTAAATTTATTAATCGAGCCATAGTAACGTAGACCTTTTATAGTAAGCTCGGATACTTTTTTTAGGGAGGTACTACTTAAAACAAGAATTATCATTCACAAATTTAATGGCGTTAAATATTCCTATGAAGATCTGTTTTAGTAAAATCGGGACTATGGGCAGTAAACCATTCAACATCGAGAAAATGTTTTTTATACCCTTCACTACAGGTGGAAAAAGGGTATATATAAGTTTGTCATTCCGTTTGTAATTTCTACAATATTGATCTTAGACCCTATAAAGTATATATATTCTGGGTCCTTATGAGGAGAGAAGTTGATTTAACGATGTCCGTCCGTCCGTCTTACGTATAATATGTGTTTTCCGGAGACTCCAGACATGATAGCGACTAGGTTGTTTTATGTCACATATAGTCCACCGTTCCTTGCTATTGAAATTCAGCCAGATCAGTCCAAAAATGGCTGAGATATGAGCAAAAAATCACGACTACCTCTAATTTTTTCCAAAAATCCCTTGTTTTTTAATCAAGTTAAATAAAGATATTAACATTTACATGAGAATAATTCGTGTTACGATTGGTTTTTTAGAAGAGGACTCATACTGCATTTGTTGTCAGCTTTTGACCTAAACAATATATCGTCAGCTCATTGTTGGTTTGACCTATCGACCATTTAAAAAAAATGAGTTAGGTATTTTTTGCTAATTGCTAATCCCCGCGAAGCTTGACGCTTGTCTGCAGGAAAGAAATAAGAGGCTCTGGCGGGAATCGAACCCGAAACCCCGGGGTTGATAGGCTAGGTCACTACTAGCTAGCCCACCGGGGCACTATATTTTATATAACCTATATATTTTATATAACCTCTTTCTAAATCCAAAACCGGTTTCACCAAACTTTTTATGGTTTCTAAGATAATAAGTATTAATTTTGCTCCATATGCTCTATACGCCAAACTGTTTGGCGAATGCAGAAAATTTATCATACAAAAACTTACAAAATATATATAACTCTTGCTTTGCTTCATTGCCGTACGAAACAAAAGTTGTAAAAGCGAAATCAAAACAAAATGACAACAAGAAAACAAATCTCACTCATGCTTCGCTTCATTGACGTAAGAAAAAAGTAGTTAAAGCAAAAGTAAAATAAAATAAAAACAAATCAATCACAGCAGTTAGTGTACGTATACAGCACAAAAAGCTACTTTTTAGAACTAAATTTAGAAAAGTGGCGTATGTGGCACAAAACAATCACCCCTATCGTGAAAAAAATTCCTTGGGAGTTTTTCCCTTTTCCCATTTTTACAATTGAATAAACATAAACGTAAAAGGGTATTAAAAATGCTATCAAAGTTTAACAAAGCACTACAAAATACACCCAGCTATGAGAGTGGGAACAAAAATACACATATTCTTTAGTTTTTTTTATGTGAGTTTTAGATATGTATGTACGACATATTTTAAAAGTTTATTTCTTTGATAACATTGCAACAACAATTCTTTGCAAAAACAACTATTTGCATGCGTAGGCAACATACGACACACAAGTAAACATCACAAATTCTGTGTTTGCGTCCGCTACATACGGCAGACAAGTAAAAATCACAAATTGTCGCAGACTTCACGAGGCAATTTGCAAATACTAGGAGTATAGGAAAACATTTTTGTACTGTATTGAAAGGTTTTGAAAGAAACAAGTACTGTCTGAAGTGTATTTCTTTGAATTCTTGTAAGTTCACAACACTATTAAAATTGTGCGAAGATCAGTATCGCATAGCACTTGTCATTGCGGTTGTACACAAACGTTTTGCACAAACACTTGATTTTTGTTGTGTGTTCGATTTCCAAATTCATTTATGCGGGCTTTAATTAACTTAAGATATTCGAATAAATCGGTTGAAAAATGTGCCTGATATTTAGAAAAGAAAACGCATCAACAATTTGCATTATTTTATTTGTTAATTAATTTAATTTTTTATTTTCTAATCGGAGGATAAAAACAAACTGATGGGTATTTAAAAGTTTTACACGTTATAGTTGTCACTACCTTGCGGGAAATTTGTGTCCATTGCTCCAACAGAACTGGTCCTGGGACTTGTAAAAAAAGAATAAGTACAAAAAGAAAGAACAAATGACCAATAAAAGGGGAACTTATCACTTAACTGGTATATTAAATAAGAACAAAAAGGTAGAAAATGTATTTTTTTATACAATGTACTTATTTATAAAACTTTTCTAAATTAGATTCTTTAATTTACTATATTTGGTATTAATTTTGTTTCAATAAATTTTCTATTTTTAAAAAAATGTAAAAGTGATTTTCTATTCATTTATAAGGACGGTTTTTGCAACAGGTTCAGTTTTCACCAGTGGTGTGATTCATTTCTTTGGGACTATTGCAAATTGGTTCATAAATTTAGTTCTAGTATTGTAGTAACTACATAGCACTTAACACGTTGAATAAGAATAGATGTGTGACTGGTCAAATGGCAGCTGTTAGGTATCAATTTACCCCCTCCAATAACAACCCCATGTAAAAGTTATAGGTCCCATTCATATAAAGTGTTAGAACTAGGACCGGTCTCTACTACCAAAGATCCTATCACGGGACTTCTCTAGTTTCTGTTCGCTTTCCTCTGGGGTACTTTTAGATTTATTAGCCTGCATTTTGTTTAGAACGTGGGATTAAATGTCGAATCAGTACAACCATAAGAAATGGTAGATTTGTTTTCCGAAAATATATCAGAATTATTAAAAAAAAAATTTTATTAGAAATCATATGATAATGAAAACTGAAGAAAATTTTAAAGTTTTACAAGGCAAAGGTGTCCTTTTTCTAGATCCAATAGCTTGGATTCAGTGAACTAGCCCAAATCATGCTCGCTTCGATCTAACCGGTTCTAAGCATTTTAATTCTATCGCATTCTGTATTTGGTTAGACTGTTAAATTTTCGACCGCAACGCTGTTATTCTATTTCACTATCTATGAAATGAATAACATTTTTGTCCCTCCCCCACCACTGTGCACATAAAAACTGCATTAAAAAAAAGCAAACAAACAATTTTGCAAGGTTCGTGTTGAGACTGTTACGATGTCATCAGGCGTATCGAAATAAATCGGTCAAAAACATAAAAACATTATTTCTTTAGTCTTGAAAAAATAAATAAAAACAGAAAATAATAGAGAATTTTGTAAAATATTAATTTAATAAAAATTTTTTTTTTTTTAAATAAACACCGAAAAACAAACAATTAATAATAAATTTTCACTTGATGGAAAACAAAAAAAAGAGAAACACGAAGAAAAACTTGATTTGGGAGGTGCTCGTTTAGATGCGAAAATTGAATTTATTTAATTTGAAATTTTTGTAATGAAAATAAACTCAACTGCAACTACTTTCAATGCTATTTTGTATCTATCAGTCATAAATTAGATTTATCTTTAAATGCAACTATCAGTTGTTTAATAAAAATAGAGATATTTTTTAACATTATTATTATTCAAAATGCTTTTATAAAAAAATATACTTTATCATTCGGTGTTTCAGGAAAGACAGTTAGATATTTTTCATTTCCAATAATATCTTATTTATTACAGTTATATAACTTGTATTTAAAAACAAAAAGTTATAAATAACTTAATATTTACATTTAATGTTAACGGCCTTTTTCAAAATAAAAATTTCAAATTGTACTGTAAAAAAAACTTTTTTTTTATTATGAAATTTATTTCGCTAGTGTTTAATAAATTAAATTTTCTGTATAAAAGATTTAAAAACCAAAATTTGTTGTATCGACCTTTAATAAATAGAAATATTTCATTACGAATGAGTCTTTAATTGTTTAAAGAATGAAAATATTTTTGCTGTAGTACACATGTGCATTAGGGGTACAACCAAAATAAGGCCCTATCACCACGCCGATGTTGTGCTGAAATCGAAAAATGTTTCCTAAGGTTATCTCAGAACAAAAACGTTCCGCATCGAAGCCGATTTCTGAAAGCCCTTTAAAATTTTTTTTTTTATTATTTTTTAAAAATTTTGTATTTTTTTCCAAATTTTTTATTTTATAATTATTTAACTATTTACATTTCTTAATGTAATTATATGATTATACTTAAAATTACAATCTAAAAACTATCTTTGTTAAGTGAAATAAAGTTTAGATTAAGAGTTCGTGTTGATTTGCATTGAGGGAATATATCTTGTACGACTTTGATTCCGCACAAATGTTGCTGCGTTGTGTTTTTGGAATTCTTGATTCATCTTTCAACCAATGTCTTAGAAAGCATATCTGAGCATTAGTAAAGCCCGATAATGATTTGTTTCAGGCTTCGAAGTCATTTTTAATTTAACAATGATCTGAAAACCAAATGTTGCACCAAGGGCCACATATAAAATTTCGAAAAAACAGAGTTGCATTAGCAAAAATCGGTTGTTTGTAACTAGTTTATCTAAAAAGCTAGTTACAAAACTTTTTATGGTTTGTATGGATAAATAAGTTTCACAAACTCGTTTATTACCATAAGCAACTTATAAACTGTTTATGGTGTATGTGTAAATGCATTATTACTGATCCCAAACTTAACTGCATTTGACGTGGAACCTTTTTTAACGGTATCAAAAATCTAAAGATGCAGTTCTTATTGTTTTTTTTATGCACTACATGGTATGGATAGGGCCATTTTGATATTTTCAAAAATTGTAAAAAAGTGGTATCCCTAATGTGCATTTAGTAACTAATGGCGTTTTCTTTTCTAAAAAAAAAGTGTTGCGTAAGTGTAACATGTGATTTGGCAATATTTTTAAATGCTCCCCTAATTTTTAAGAAGTGCTTCATATTTTTCGTTTACAAAAGAACACAAATTTCGGCATTAAACAACATAGATGGGTATTTTTCAGTACCAGTACTTTTTCAGTATTTTCTTTTTTTACTGATTACTGAAAAAAAAATCAGTATTCAGTAAATATATATATTTAAAAAAAGATTATTCTTATATTTTGTCTAAATTTTTAATAAAAATTAAATACTAATATTAATTATGTATTAAATTATTATAAATAATAAAAATTAAATATGTACATATTTATATATCGAGGGTTATTTTTCAAATAGTGCTATCTGAAATTTTTCAAAAATTTTTTTTTTACAGAAACGTGTTCACTTACGGAAGGGTCATCTGTCATTTAAATTTGAAAAAAAAAAAATTTTCCCAAAACGTTTTTTTTCATAAATATTTTTTGTGCTATCTAACACACACGTTTTTTTTTTGGTAAAAAAGTGCTATCTACATAAAAAATATTACTTCATATAATAAAATGATAAAAAGTGTTATTACAAAGTAGACATATTATACATCAAATGGTTAGGAATTGTGTCTAGATTTAATAAACTAATATAATTTTAAAATTCGTTGTAGAAATTTTGCAAAAAAAAAACTGCAAAAAATTTGTCGATGAGTTTTTGTCTATAGTAAATATTTTTTTATTTATGGAGTTTTTATAGCAACGTGTTCACTGACTGAATAAAAAATCGTGGAACTTAATTAATTAAAGTCTAAAAAGTATTCATTGCAGCTCATTTTATTTTTGTTCAAATAGTGCTATCTGCTTATTTCAATGTTCAAGTCGATAAAATTTTAATTTGTAAATAGTGCTATCAGACATATAAGCGCGAATATCATGAATTAAAAAAACATTAATATATCGCACCTTATCAACAAGAGGGTATTAACTCAAAATTTTTTTTTTTTCACTTTTTGGTAAAAATCGACACGTAACATTCATATCTACCCGCTGTTTAAATACCGTGCTATTTTGTCTACTTTTTGGTAATGAAAAGTTTGGTTTAAAAATTCTTTTTCATATGCCTGTAATGTAAAATTAAAAATTGTTTTGCTTCTACTGAACTTTTTTAAATTTTGAGTTAATACCCTCTTGTTGATAAGGTGCGATATGTATGATTTAGACGTTCATTTTTAATAACATTGTAAAATAAAGTTTAGTTATTACTCCTAGACTTATCGAATAAATCAGTTTTTTCGCTCTCCTGTAAAGTTGTGATTTTTCAGATAGCACTATTTGAAAAATAACCCTCGATATATTAAATATATATATATATATATATATTTACTGAATACTGATTTTTTTTTCAGTAATCAGTAAAAAAAGAAAATACTGAAAAAGTACTGGTACTGAAAAATGCCCATCTATGTTAAACAATAAAGTACAATTAGCGCAAGGTAAATTCAATTACAGGTGTTGGCAAGATTACAACAATCCAAAGCCAACAGAAACAACAGATGTTTTTTGTATTACATTGTTAGTGTTTACGGTTCGAAACTTGCCACCACCTTGTTTTGAATTCGCCTTGATCTAGTGGTGCACTCATGCCCCTTTATTTAAAATGAGTGTTGAACATGTAGCATTTTTTTTTAATTTAAAAGGGAACATCATCAGAAAAGAACGCTTTACACTTTTAAAATAACACATGTTTTTCAGAAAAGAACATAAAAAAATGTAAAAGGCAGAATAAATGCAGAATTTTACTCAGAAAAGAAAACGCCATAAGTTAGAGTTTCTAATAAGGAAAAATTTTCCGGGACAATATTTTTTGAACTAGCCAGTGAACAATTTTCAGAGTGAAAAAGGAAAAAGGGGGGCGAGGAAAATACGTTTTATAAAGTCTAATTTTGAGGCCCTATGCTCCTTATAGGATCGATTCGTATATGTATCTGTATAATGCTTTTTTTAAATTTGACCATTTTACTATTTAATATATGTGCAACTATGAAATTTATTTAAGTAATTTTAAAATATTATTTTGGTGTCCTCTGAACACCTTTAGGTGTTGAGGCTATAGGCTTTCCAATACATTCGTTTGAAATAGAATTCACTGTTTGTTGAATATAAAGAAAAGGTTATTACCAGGGAAACCAGAACGATGCTCTAAAAACACGTTTTATGCGCATTAAATATGTAGTAAAAACTGGAAAATATGCCCTGAAAAGTGGTAAAAATATGCCCTAAAAATTAAAAATTACTCATTTGAAGACACAATATTCGACAATTTAATAACAAACTCTAAAAAAAAAAACCTAAAAACAGGTTAAAACTCATATAAGAGATGTTTGCGCCGAATATTATCTTGATATTAACATCCATATGGGTTTTTGTCTTAAAGGGATTTTGGTACGGTCGCTAAATTGTTAACAAATGTTAACATTTAAAGCTAGTTAAGGATGGGAGCTTTGAGCAAATGTAAATCGATTCGAAAATAATGTAATTTGTAGTAAAATCTTTTTGGCACGAATTTAATTTAAATACCATCGTAATTAGATAGCTTGCGGACCAAAGAGTCTAATTTGGATGAGAAATTATAGACCGATTCTCACCATTTGCATAGACTTCGTCCATATTTGATCAAATTATCTACAAAATTGGAACTTGTACTCTGCACAAAAGGCTAACATGGACAGACAACCAGCCAGGCGGATGGATGGACATTAGACTGGTCGCATCTTGTATGGGATTTTTTTTTTAAATTTAATTATTTGCGCTGCTTAAAATATGAGGTTTGGTGTAAGAAATCATGACCTAATTTTTCAGGTCAATCCGACGGTGCCTAGCCTTGCCGGGTGGGGCCCAAAGTTCCCCATTTTATAAAAAAAAAAAACATCTTCTCTATCAGAACTTTATAGTTATACTAGTTGAAAATTAAAAATATGGCTTAGTTACGATCTTCCGCAGAGAAAGTACTTCAAGTGTGCCAAATTTCAGCTTCCTATGTCATCAGATGGCTTCAGAAAGTTGCGGAAAGAATAGGACATACATGCAAACATCCTGACATACTAAAAAATTATATATTGGGTCGAGTGAATAAAAATGTAGCTTATACTAGCTAGTACTAAGTACTAGTACTAGCTATTATTTTTCAGTACTAGCTATGCTGAAAGGTTTAAACTACAAAAAGTGTGAATAACTCTTTGCTAGTGCTTGATAGCTAGTGCTTAAAAGGGGAAGCAAACGCTGGAAAATACGACTATTAAATTAAATTAATTACAAAGTGCAAAAATGTCAAAAATTTTAATTTTTTTAAACTTATTTTCAAAAATATTAATGTATAAAACAGAATATAAGTCCAAACAATTTTTATTTCCTTTTTTATATCTTGAAGCGTTAACAAGTACTGTGTATTGATATTTTCATTTAATTTTTTCCTTTTCAAAAATTGTTTTTATTTTATTTAAAAAATGCAACACAGACTTTTTATGGCAAAAGTCTGTACCGACCTTTATGGGGTATATCTTAAAAAAACTTAGTGACAACGTCAATGATTGTTATTTATTATTGTTTAACTTGTTTTAAAAAATTTATAAAAATTAAGGCCCTAACTATTAAATTGCTTTCTACAGAAATTTTAGAAGGCAATGTGAATTTTTGTAGAAAGCAACAACAAAAATACAAAATATTTATTTAAGGAAACCTGGGTGCAAGTGTCTCCAAGTCACCAGTCTTGTCGACTATATTGGTGACATTGTCAACGAAGTGTCTACACTACATTGCATTTGCCACTGTATTTGGATTTAATACGAAAAAGATTTTTACAATAACTACTGAGAAATACAATTCCTATAAGAGCTGAAGAAAAAATAAAAAAAGATTGTTATGATTTCGTATTCTTACAAAAAGTGTAGACTACTTTTGCTAAAATATACTAGCGATTCTCTGGTTTCAATGTCTACATATGTTCCCAAAGGAACTACCTAGTCAGTAGTACCAACGCACATGTTAAATGTCTTTTGTAAATAACATTGCCTGGGGTATAATAAGTCACTAGTACTGGTGGCTGTGTCAATAGTGAATCAGTACAGATTCACTTGTGACATTTCCTGTATATGTGACATTTACAGAGATTTTACCATTTTAGATATTTTTCCGAAAAATAAATAATTTTAAATAAACTTCTGGATGAAAATCTGTTCTTAGGAGATATTCCTTTCTTTGGCTAACGTTCATAAAATTAAACATACATACTAGTATTTAAAAAAAAATCATTATTTTTTAAATATTGTTGCAAAATACAAACTTCAAGCACATCAATCGTAAGCTTAAAAATAATTAAGCAAAAACTAGTCTTTTTAAGCATTCACTCGTTTTTATTCACACATTTCTTGAGTCAACACTAGAAAAACTAGTTTCTACTAGTCAGTATAAAGTACTATCTTTAACTCAAATTTTTATTCACTAGCTAGTTCAAACTTCAAAATTTCAAGTATTAGCTAAAGCTACCTTTTTATTCACGCGGCCCATTGTATAGATAGATTAACATATGTTCGCGCAACTCAAAAACGCTTTAGCTTATAGAAAAACTAAAAAAAACCGAAATTACGCAATAAAATTTACTTTAAGAAAGGTAAAACGTTTTTCTTATATGCGCAGTCGTTTTAGAAACATAATTTTTTTTTTCTGGAAAAAAAATATTTTTTTTTATTAAAATTTCGGAATTTTTGTTTTTAAAAATTCATAAAAAATTGAAAAATGCAGCTATGCTTCTAATTTTATAGAGTCATATAAAAAACAACATTGCAAACAAAACAAGCTATAAATGATTAAAATCTGTTAACAACTTTTGATTTTTTGTATTCACAAAAGACGAAAGATTTTAATTAATTTAAGAATTTTATTAAACCGCCACATCTTTTGTGAATACATAAAATCAAAAGTTGTTTACAAATTCCGAAATTTTAATAAAAAAATTATTTTTTTTTCCAGAAAAAAAATTATGTTTCTATAACGACTGCGCATATAAGAAAAACGTTTTACCTTTCTTAAAGTAAATTTTATTGCGTAATTTCGGTTTTTTTTAGTTTTTCAATAAGCTAAAGCGTTTTTGAGTTGCGCGAACATATGTTAATCTATCTATACAATATATAATTTCTTAGTATGTCAGGATGTTTGCATGTATGTCCTATTCTTTCCGTAACTTTCTGAAGCCATCTGATGACATAGGAAGCTGAAATTTGGCACACTTGAAGTACTTTCTCTGCGGAAGATCGAAACGAAGCCATATTTTTGATTTTCGGCTTTTCAACTAGTATAACTATAAAGATCTGATAGAAAAGATGTTTTTTTTTTTTATAAAATGGGGAACTTTGGGCCCCACCTGGCAAGGCTAGGCACCGTCGGATTGACCTGAAAAATTAGGTCATGCTTTCTTACTCCAAACCTCATATTTTAAGCAGCGCAAACAATTAAATTTAAAAAACAAAAAATTGCGACCAGTCTAATGGACATCGTTAGATCACTTTAAAAAGTGATTCTGAGTCGATCGGAATTCTAAAAGATTGGTCTAGAGACAAATCGCATAACATTTATCCTTAATGATAACCTGCTTTGTCTTACAATTTGAGAGTAAAAAAAGATAAATGTAGATGTCGAAATTGACGTAACAGATTTTCGAAAAAAATTTTGTATTTGCTGCAAAAGCTATTGCAGGCATCTAAAAAATTAAATATGTATCAAAATATGCATTAAAAAGGCAAAATAAAATAAATAAACCTAAAACATGCTGCAAAAAGGCTCTTTTAACTAAAATATGCCAAAAAAATGCTTCAAACGGTCAAATATGCAAAAATATGCACTAACAAATCGATGCCAAAATTCATTAAAAGCTCTAAAACGGATAAATATATTGTTTCTGCCTTCATTAGTCACACAAGGAAAAACATGCAATTGCATATTTCTGGTTTCCCTGGTTATTACCAGGCAAACCGAAACAGTTGCTCTAAAAAAAGTGTTTTATGCGCATTAGACATGCAGCAAAAAGTTGAAAGTAAGATAAAAAAAATGAAAATGGCTTAATATATATATTAAAAAGGAAGTTACCGCTATTTTCGGGAGTAATATATATTTGAAAGGGAGCTATGGATTCGCAAAATTTTCTGAAAATGAAGCGCAAGTGGCAATAAAAATTAAAGATGGCGCGGATTTACAGTAATGAAATGCCAAAGTGTGTACAAATATTTGAAATTGGAAAATTTAAATAAAATGAGTGATGAAAAAAAAAAATTAAAAGATGCGAAAGACACATACGCAAACGTATTGAAGAGTACCAATCGCTAGATTTGCTACAATTTTCTTTCGCATCGCAATAGAGAGTAGCCCATAAGATTTAAGCATAACGTCAGGTATTTCGTAGCTTAAATAACAACGATTACCTTGTTAATGACTATATTTAATATAAATTAAATGTCTACAACGATATTTTATTTTTAAATAAATTCGTGACACTTAAAGTCCTTTTAAGTTCAGCGTTTTGGTGCGGAAATATCATAATATATTTATAGCAGAACTAGAAAATTAAATAAATGGATTGTTAGCAATTGCATTTTTACAACTATACACCTTGGTCTAAAACTTAACCGTACTTTAAATTTTTAGGACAGTTTTCACAAGCCGATATTGCCAGAAAAACAAAAAATAAATAATCATACCGAACAAAAAGTAAAAAACGGACAAAAAGGACTAAAGAGAAATAACAAAAAGGGTTTAATTTGCCCGAAAAGGGCTAAAGGAGCGTATAGACGACATGTTTTTGTCATCTGACATGTCAAATTTCCCACTCTAAAATACATACATGTCGTGTGTTACCTTTTTAACTTTGTTTCTGTAAAAGTCAGACGCATAGTCATCTGACTATTTATTATAAATCGTTTAAGCTGTAAAGAAACAGAAAACTTACAGGAACAAATCGCTTCTATCGTGTCGTTGCTAAAATTCGCAAAAATTGCAAAATGTTATATACACCCTGAAACTAATTTGAGATCGCTTAGTCGGTTAAAACCAAACAAATTGTTTGAAAATAACATAAAAAGCGTTAAAAAATGAGCTATAATTTTGTAAAACAAACTTTCTGTATTTTCTTGTGCTTTCGACAATTGAAAATCATACCGAAAAACACAAAAACGGTGTGATTTACAGAACACCACAAAATCACACGTGTGATTTGAAATCACGTGATTTTCAGAACAGACCTGATAGATCTTCAAAAAGAATTAAGCCTTGTCAAAACTTAAATCATGTGCCTGGAAGAGAAAAGAAATAAAGCCGAAGAACAATTTAAAGCGATTTTGAAAAAGTTAAAGTTATTTGCGTTCAAACCGAGATTCCAATCGAAAAGACAAGATTTGAACGAAATAATCACATCCAAAATGTTGAAGATTATCACCGAAGAAAATCTCAAGACACTTTTCCTAAATGTAATGAACATACCTAAACTTCTGCCTCAAAGTGTAATCAAGTCATATACAGTTTCAAAACTTTTAAAACCACAACTAGCTGATTAGCTGATTATGATTGATAAAAGTGATAAACACCTACTAACATCTTAACTTGAGCCTGAACTGTTGTATTGAAAAATACATGAAAAATATTTGAAAATCTATCAGATAACGTTGTAGATGTGATAAAGATATCTACCCAAATCTAAGAAAAATATTTCAAATCTTCGTTTTAATGCTCGTCAGTAATGCTACGAGCGAGAGGTAATTTCCTACCCTTCGTCGAATAAAAACATGGCACAGATCAACAATGATAGAAGATAGACTGTACTATCCAAATTTGCCTCACAAGGAAATCATAAATTGCTTATTTAAAAAGATTAATTTATTTATATTTATATTGAACTGATCTTATATTTTATTCAACCTTATTGTTGAGTTTTTTTTTAATATAATATACACATATTGTTTTTAAGTAACTTTTAAAAATAAATTTTTTACTTTTTTGTATCATAAAAAATTCCACCCCCCCTAAGGCTCAAGCTGGATCCGCGTCTGATAGATAGTAGGGTATTCATTCGGTTAACCGTTAATCGGTAAAGTGATTAATTACTACCCGATTAACTGATCGGTTAATTTAAAATTGGCTTTTTTCGATTAACGATTAAACTGGTTAATTTCAGTCTATTAACCGATGTAACAAAATTTTGAATTTTTTGTAGTATTAAACCTAATTTTTTTGTTTTTAATTATGGGCGAGTTCCAAAACATCAGTTTCAAAGCAACTCGCTTTAAATTCATTCTACGATGCAACCATGTAGAATTTTACAATGTTACAATAATACCAAAGTTCACCAAAAAAGTACACCAAAAAAGTTGTGTTTAGAAAATTTTTTTCTTACAATACATTTTCTTCTAGATATACATTTTTAAAATACAATACAAAAACAGAAATTTAGGAATTCGGAAATAAACTTTTTTGCAGAATGTTCGGTGCTGACTTTTGTCAGGATGAGTTAGATGATGACCTGACAACAGAAGAAAATCTCAATAGTAACACAACAACAAAATTAACCGAAACAATTAGAAGTGTTAAGCATTTTAAAAAATTAAAACAGGACTCTTATGGCATAATAAAAGACAAATGATTCAAGGAAAGTGACTAAAAATTGGATAATCTGTATTATGGGTTGCTTTCGATTTCTCCAACATCTTCGATGGGTGAAATATGTTTTTCCAAGTCAAGTTTAATCAAATCTAAAGTAAAGAATCGCTTAAATTCTAAACTTTTGAACCAATTTATTTTTATTGGCACAAGGACCAAGCATATTGAAAATGGGCCGAATTGTAGGACCTCGAGGGAAGATAGAGGGAAATGTCTGCCTCTCAGAAACTATCAAACCGATTTGAATGAAATTTAAATCATAGATAGAAATATATGTATATGGACACATAAGCTATGTAGTTTTTAGAAATAGGACCACAAGGGGAGGGAGGGGGCAATTTCTGCCTCTCACAAACTTTCAAACCGATTTTAATGAAGTTTATAAACATAGATAAATCCATATTAATATGGACACATAAGCATGATGAGTTTTTAAATACTGTGTGACCGACTATACTTTCTTACAGGTTTTTTTTTTTTTTGTTCAGGGGAACTGAATTAAATATTTTTTAAAATTTTAAATATCCTTCCTTTTTATTTGATACCGAATTTGCTAAAAAATATTAAATACTTATAGTAAAAGGTTTATTTAAAATAAGTGTTCTTGAAGAATGTTAAGTCCTTAAAAAAAAGCAAAAGATGAGGAAATAAAAAATCAACCACGCAGTTTGACTAAGTTTTGTCTCTAGATTAAAGGATATACAGTGGCGTTTCTGTCAAAAATAAAAATTTAAATTTGTGACACAGTGTTATTTTTGAAATTGAATATTTATATATGGGTGTGCAAAGGCATTTACATATTGCCAACGGTAAATATTGAAAGGACCGCAAGTGGCAGGCCTTTTTGAAGGCATCTCCTTTCTAAAAGATTCGCTTCGCATAATATCCTGCCTTTAGAAGTATGCCTTCTAGAAGGTATAAATTTCTTTTTGAAAGACCTTCCAAAAATATTTAGTAAACATTCGCTACTCCCTTCTTTAAGAAGGCAGAAAGGAAGTTGTTCAGTTTCATTAATTTTTTATTTTTAGTGACCTTCCATACTTCCTTCTTTGGGAAAGGAACAATGTTGATATTAAAGGTAGTATGGAAGGACTTGCTCCCAATGTCAAGCTCTGTAAAAAATAAATAAGTATGGAATGTGGCGAGGAGGGCTTGTGACTGCTAAATAAGGCCTACTATAAGGCCTATTTACTCATTCTAGTTACTGCAGGGCTTATTTTGGTTTGTTTTCTTGTTGTAAATTAATCCGTTAATTACGCTGGTTTACAGCCAAAAAAATAAGTTAATAATTTTATTTTTCTAAGTACCGTTTTTTATATAACGGTACTTTTGTGTTTTTCGGTGTATGGTCCCACTCAAGCCCTTGTGGAGCCCAACCGAAAAGTCCGATCGAGATAAATGGCATATCGTTGGAAAGGCAATTGAATGCCTTTTTCTATCTGATAAGAAACGGCTGAGTTATGGCACGTCGAATTTCAAAATTTGCCTATTTTTTACGTTATAGTAAAGATCTGGAATGTTTTATTTTTTTACCCAATAGTTAATTTAATTACCAAAATTTTAAGCGTAATTTGAATGAAAAATAAAGTTTTTATTAAGGATTTTGTGGAGCGACAATCTAAAAAACGGCACTTAGAAAAAAAAAAAATTACAGCGTTTTTCGTGTTCAGGAGGTCCCAATTAACTTATCTAGCCATGTGGCGTTCTTGGTATTTTTCCAAATTAAAAATTTGTAAAGCAGTGTAATAAATGCTTTAATTATAATATTTACAAAATGGTAACAAAGTACATATTTGTTTGCCTGTAGCTAAAAACAATAAATTTTTAACGTATAAAAAGGTTTAGCGAAAATTTTTTTGCTTCTTGAAAAAAAACGATTTTTTTTTCTAAACACGTATGAATTTTTTTAAATTTCTCCAGGCATCATTGCCTTCGTAATCTCCATGTTTGAAAGTATCATGGACAAAGTTTCAATTGTTTTGTAGGATTTTTTAGGAAGTTAGTTATAGTTAATTTCTACTCATTTTTTCCAAGGTACAATAAAATTTGGAATAACAACTTAAGTTAACCTCCGATCGGCCACAATAGGAGTTTTTAGAAATAAAAACCTAAAAAACTTAAACCGAAAAGAAGTGATGATTTCATTTTAAAAATATCTTGAGCACTTTTTCCTTAGCGCTGGTTCACACTCTTCAATGTCTTGAGTTTTTAGGAGGAGAGTAAAAGAAATGGAATTCTCTTTTTCCTTCTCTCCTAAAAGATCAAGACCAAGGCGAATTAACTACAGGTGGTGTCGAAACGGCATCTGATTTTGACAGTTCGGGCTTATTTGTTTTGATTTGTTAGTGTTTTGCTAATAATGGTTGACTTTTCGAGTTAATGACACTAACAATGCAATGCAAAAAACCGAATGTTGTTTCTGTTGTTTTTGCATTGTTGTAGTTCCGACACCACCTGTAGTTGAATTCGCCTTGATCAAGACTTGACGGCTAAAACTTGAAGAGTGTAAACATGCACTTATTACCACAGATATACAATATCTTTATTATCTGTAAGCTTTTTGTTTAAAATTTAAAGAGTTCCCTTTTAAAACTACCATTTACAAATTGATCATCCATTTTAGAAATATTAAAAAAAGTTTTGTAAAAAAAAAACAAAACTATGACCCATATAAACTTAAAGGTTTTGTTGTCAATAACACTACAAATTACCCAGCTATTGTTTAACTTAATTAAAGTTTTAAAAGGACAAAAAAAAAAAAAAAAAAATTCAAACTGCATTGACTAACACTTACCGCTCCCGCCGGCCATTGCAACGATATTCCAACCAACTAACTAAAAAAAAAATAGATGTTTGACTTTGAAATATAAAAATTAGAAAAAAAGAAGTTAAAATTTTCTTTAATTACTTTTAAACGTATTTCGCATGTAAGACAAGTGAATGGTGATTAAAAAAAAAATAGAAAAAAAACGCTTCTAAGACGGTTGGCTGGTTGACGGGCTGACTTAACTGGCTGAGTTGGCTTCTTCATCGGCAAAACTGGGAATGTGGGTAAGTAGTTAATGTGATTATCAACATCATTAACACAACCAACCACCAACACAAGTGCACCAACAAGTACTTACTGGTATGAGTGTTTATGTTTGAGTTTGATAGTAAATTTAAGTGTTTGTTAGAGTTAGTTACTGAGTAATTAATATTTTCATGCATTTTGATTTTTTGGGATTTAAGAAACTACAATAAAATAAAGAAAATGTTTTTGTTGTTTCTTATATTTCTAATACAAAAAGAAGTAAGAATTCGTTGTGGGTTTTTCCAACCCAATGACACCCTACATTAGCTAAAATTTAAAAGGGGGTTATAAACAATTTTTAATGCGTTTTAAATTTTTATAAGAATAATTTTTGTTGAATTTTATCCAGAGCAAGTTTTTATATAAACAAAAAAAGTTTAAAATATATCCAGCGGTAAACACAGTGAGTAAAGAGGCCTAATAAAAGAATAGAGTTACATTTTCCTGTAAAGTAGCTGAGTCATATGATTTAGCAACTTTTTTGTGGGTTGGTGGCAGGGCTGCCAGATACATTTGCGAGGAAATCGTCAGTTTCCTGAGAAAAAAATAAAAATATCGTCTTTATCGTTTCAAAAAATCGTCATAAAAACCGGACAACTTAAAATTTAGTTTTTTTTAAACAAATTTTTGTTCGATGTTTATAAAAAAAAAACTCTATACCCAGCTAGCATTTTCAATCGTGTAAGAGCTAATAGGAGTTTCATGAAGAGCGTCGTCGATGACCGCATTTGTTAATCGTAGAAGATTCCTCACACGGGAAAAACTCTAACACGAGTGAGATTCTTCCATAGCACAGCGAAAGACGCTTCTTCAATCGTTGTGGGAGTCGTTTAAGACGTTGGTAAAGATACAGGCATGTTCTCACAATCGCAAATCGCTTAACTTTGGCGATTTTGACTTGAAATCGCATAAAAGGTGTTCTTTAAATCACAATAGCAAGAAGTTTGGCGACGTTAAATTGCAAAAGTATGCTAAAGGAGCTAAAATATTTGCAATATACTATGCCAGATCGCAAGCTAAACGCAGATTCAGAGATTCAGAACACCATAAAATAAATCTGGTGTTTTGCGATTTCAAATCGCGCAATTTTAAGAACATGGCCGATATTCTAACGATACTTTCATGTCAAGAATCGTATGAGGCTCACGTAAATATTCTCTAACAACTCGTGAAATGCTCTCCGTATAATTGTTGAAAATATAATTTATACAGAAAGTCGTAAAAGGTTCATTCGAGGATGGTTTGACGAAAGGTAAACAAAGTGTAACATTGTTGTTTTTGTATTCTGAAAATAATCAAAGATTTTCTTAAGACTTGCATATTACAGCCGTACCTAAACAAAAGCGGCACGCGTTTTCTAGTTTTTGAATAAAGAGGCCTGAACGCTTTGCAATTGTAAAACCCGATTTTGACAGCTCGTTTAGTAGTGAAGTTTGCCGCTATTGTTAATTAATAATGGCAATTTAGCTATTTTTTGGTCAATGTAGCGTTTTTTTCTCTTTTTTTAATTATAATTTGTGGGTTTTATTATACAAAGAGCTATCACTACAGTTCGTGACACAACGTTGACGCTCTTTCTTTGGCATGGCATATCAACGTAAAAGCTAAGCGAAAGAAAATGTTCCGCTTTCCGCTCTTGTTAAGGTATGGCTGTTAAACATTCAAAGATTATAAAACGATATTGTCAGAAAATGTAATGTTTTATTCAGACTTTGGAGACTTAAAAAATCGTTACTTTTTAGAAAAAAATCAGCAAATGGGCACTTTGCTAATTTCGGAACAAAAAATCGTCAAAAAGACGATAAATCGTCAAATCTGGCAGCCCTGGTTGGTGGTGGCATTGACAACAGATTTTGCAGACATATTTGTATGTCAAATAAAAATCAGTCAAATTTTCAAATGAATGTACGATTGTGTATTGACTTTGGCAAAATCGTTCCTTTTGTGAAAACGTTTTGATCTATCCGGAAAATTAAAGGAACTAAGTCGCTTCATTTTTTCATTGTTTCTATTTTTTTACTTTGAACAGTGAATGAACAAGGGACGAGAAATAGTCTTTGTCGTTCGTCAAAACGTCAATCAACAAAGATTTGTTATTGCTTGCTTTTATTTGGTATTTTGATTGCCGCAAGCGACAAACTTTCTATGTGTTTAAAATTGTCGTGAAATTGAAACGACGACATCGAATCGTCGAAAATCCCAAACGACCACGACTTCGACCAAGGCAACGACTCTCGTAATTAGGCTGGTTAATTGTTTTGCAAACATCAACACTAACGCATAATACCCGCCCCACCTAAAGTGGTGTAGGGTACCAAAAGTATACAACAATTAAACACACTCCATCGTTTTGAAAATTAAAAGAAAATATTTTAGTATATTTTCAGTTAACTTTCTGATTTTCGCGTTTAAAGACGTTTTTTTTTTAATAAAATCCAGTTGAATTCCGGTTTAAAGTAAAAGAAACTCATAAAAAACGTTAAAACTTCCTAAAATTAAAAATTCAATTTAACGGTAATTTAAACGAAATTTTTTTAACAAATTTATACAAAAAGTGTGATTCAAATTCAAATGTTTATAAAAAATGACAACTAAAATTAATAAAATCAAAAATGTCTTTGCAAATTGTTTAAAAAAAAAAAGTGTAAAACAAAAAAGAAAAAAAAAACACTCCATAACAACTTGTGTCTGCCAAAAAGTTCTTGGACTGTAAAAAATTCCAATAAGTTTTTAACTGGCTGTTTAATCAAAAAAGTCTATCTGTGTATTTTATTTTTAGTTGAGTGCAAATATTGTCAAGGTCCTTCTTCTTTCTTTTCCTACCACCATTCGTAGGCAAATGTGATCCACATGTGCACTTCAAAAAAAAAAAAATTTAACTTTAGTTTAAAAAAATTTTCATATTTTGGTAAATTTTTTTTGGCAACGAGAAAAAGAAGAAGAAGAAGAAACATTGATAAATGCTTGTGTGATTTGTATTTTTTTTTTGTTTAAGATAAAAAGAAAGCATGAAAAATATATTTAAATAAATTCGTAATCAAGTTTTGAAACATGAAATCTTTAAATCAAATATGTCGAGTGCAACTGTGTATGTTTTTTTTTTTCCATTTCAAAAAAATGTCTCATAACATCAGCGTTTAATGAGATAAAATCTGTTAGCACATTACAATTACAATGTTTTTGGATAAAACTGTTACAATAGAAAATGAAAAACTTAAATTTGAGACATTTTATAAGAACCGGAAAATGGTTTAAATAAGAAAAATAAATGTGAAAAGAAAGTTATGGAATTAATTAAGAATTTTAAAATATGAACTTAACATTTTTCTTAACGACGCATAGAGAAAACATTTTTTTCTATGTGGGCACCTCTAACAAAACTTTTTTAATGAAAACTTTTTACCATAGCATAATTACTTTAACCAATGTATTGTGATGTGCAACAATATTATGGTTAAATTTGTTCTCCATAAGGAATTCCTAATTATATTTTTGTTGCCCACGACCTTGGTATGATTAATAATAATGTAAATTTGCTTACCACAAATAATTGTATTATAGTTGACCTCGTGATTTTCATACGGGATTTCCCGGCATCCCGCACATTTTTCGGGAAAAAATCCCGGGAAATTTGTGCGGGAATTCCCGGGATTTTTCTTTAATCTAATTACGGCAAACTTACCGCTGATATAATTTGCAAATAAGTTGTGTCATAAAATAGATCTTAGCCGTTGGGCTAAAAGGATTTCGTCCCCTTAATATAACAATAGCGTATGAGCACATATTGCATATTTAGAATCTCCATCATTGATTTCATGTCTGGTCCAAATTTCATCAAATTCTACTTCCAAAAAGTAGGTCAAAATGTCGCTGGAAAAAATAGTGTAAAATTTCTTTCAAAATTTTCCTTCAATAAGTGTGTAAGCTCATATGCGCTTTTTTACTTGAAATTGCCACTCCAAAGTTGTTAAAAGAATAATACCGTATACGCATTAGAAAAAAAAATACAATTAATGAAAACTTTAACTCATTAAATAGCTTATAATAATATACACTATTGTTTGAGAAATAGCTTGATTCCGACTATCGAAAGCTGCATGATCTCCAATATTTGTGCAAGAAGAATGTAATTCCTCGTGGCTCGCAGTAATTTTTCTTTAACTTACAAGGTGGAAAGAAGCGAAACTGTTTAGATGAGCCAAATGTAGCAGAGGAAGAGAAAGAAGACGAATGAACTTCTAGTTATTTTTGATTAACGCAATGTATACCTTAATTTGTCATAATTTTTTGTTTATAGTAGCCCAAATTCGAAAGAAATGAATATGGGCCACTGAATTAACAAAACTATGAATTAAGCACTGTTTTATAATGTTACAAATTGATATTTTTGAGATCAAATATTTTAATAAAAATACCGTAAAATTATTGAATAAAATAGCGTATACCATGCAAATATTTTATTTATCAGATACATCATACGAATTACTTAAAAAATGGAGGACTTGCACTTTGAATGACATAATTATGGTCTTAAAGGATGCGTAGAATAAAAAACAATTGGTCAATTTAAAGACAAGAAACGGTATTATGTATTCGTCGAAAAATCCACTATGAAAAATTTCTATTTACCAAGATATTGAGGTTTAAATAGACATCCGATTTGACAAAAACTTTAAACACGATTTCCTCAAAACCCCAAAAAAATTATACGCTATTGTTATATTGAGGGGACGATTTATACTACATTTACACCTACGCAAAATCTAGTACTTACAATATTTCGAGCCAAATCTAGTTGTTTTTGACTAGATTTCCCATACAAAACAAAATCTACTTCGTGACTAGATTTCGACGAAATCAACTCAAAATCTAGTAGTACTTAAGCCTAGATCTCACAAGCCTTACGTATTCCATAATACTTTGTGAGATGGAAATCTAATAAGTTTTGATGCGACTGCCAAAAAATCTTATGTAACATGACAGTTTGTGTTCACACCATCACACAAAGCATAAACACTCACACATGAAATAAAATGCAACCCTGATCCAAAGAAAAGTATTATTGTTTAGAAATTTTTCAAAAAACGATGAATTCGTATGGGATGTCAAACTTTTTTCATAATACTTGTCATTTTCGTGACACAATGCATTCACACTATCACACTTTTTCATATTACTTGAGTTTTTGACATGTATTAATACAAAGTATAATAGTGTAATCTAGCCTTTAATGATGCAACTTGCGTTTTTTCAATATAGCAATAAAAAATACTTCCCTGCACAAGAAAAAATGACATAAAAAAAACAAAACAAAAATTTTTAAAAAAATTAAAAAGTTTTATAAAAAAATTTGTAAAAAAAATAAAAAAGACGAATAATATTGATAAAATAAATATCGTTGATTATTAATAAAAGGTAATGCTAATTTTTTAATGTATTTTTCTTTTAGTCAGCTGTTTTCTTATAAAAACACAATCTCGCTAATGTCAAAAATGTATAATGTAAACGCACTAGATTTCGAAGAAGATTTTAAATCAAATCTACAAGATTTCGGCCTAATGTAAATGTAGTATTAAGTAAAAAAAACGCATTTTGAGTTTTTGTTAAGCTTTAGTTCAATTTATTTTCTCTTTTGTTTGGTTTTAATCACTTTAGTCCAGCACAACTCCTTCTAATCGTTATCATCTGCTCTAAAGGTGCATGTAGACGACATGTTTTTTTACATCGGACTTGTCAACTTTTCAAGTCACATGTAATTGTGCATGTCTGCCAAAATTGCTGTTTTACAGAAGGTTTATAATATTCGGTCACAAACGTATATGTAATTTGCTTCTGACATTGTCTCTGTTTTTTTTCGCATAGTTGTTGCAAAAACCAACATAAAAATGCCACCTCGAAAATTTTTATTTACGCCGTAAAATAGTTTAGCCATCTTAACATATTTTTCTTTTAATTTAAAGATACCAATTTAGGATATTTTAATGAAACGGTTTTTATATAAATATTTACATAATTTTTTTTTATTTTTCGAATTTATTCTATGAGCTAAATTTCAGTTATGTATTTTATAAAGCTTTTTTGTAATAATCCTATTTCTTCAATTATTCAGAAATGACTTTATACACTACCAGACTATAATATTGTATTTTCTTGTTACATTTTACCTTCGAAAGGAAATAATTCCCAGATTCTATTTACATAAATTTTATTCAATGGTGGGATGTGATATGTATGCTCAGTATTGTAAAATATTAACTTCAGCCGGCTAATGATTCCGTCAATAGTGGACGCCGCTGCCGGTTTCTTCTCGGCATAGATTTCTGATGTCAGATGGTTTGTCAGAAGAAAATAGAGCACGCTCTAATTGAAATTTTGTTAGATGACTTTGCATCTGACTTTTACAGAAGCAAAGTTAAAAAGGAAACACACGACATGTATGTATTTTGCAGTGGGAAATTTGACATGTCAGATGACAAAAACATGTCGTGTACGGTCGCCTTTAGAAAAAAAAGTATATTTTGACTTAAGACAGGTTTGTCAAACGCAAAGAAGAAGAGTAAAAATGTTTTCTTCACTTTTAAGGGAATAATTTAAAAGAATAATGTCCAATCTTTATTTCTATGTGCAATCACTATGAGTTTTAGCAATGATTTTGCTCATTTATGTACTCTACATTACAATTTTTCGTAATTTTTTTATAAATTTAAAAAAACCGCTTTATAACTCAATACTTTTAAAATAATTTAGAAACAAATATTTTTAAATTTGCCCTTATCGTTCCTGAGTATGCCGATTTTTAGATTTATACCCCGTTTTTTGATATTATTAATCAAACCCAACAAACAAATTAAAATCAAAATATTTTTGTTTGTTCTTCGCTTCTCTTGTAAGATTTTCAAAATGTTAGAAAAGGCCTTTTACGTTTTATGTAACGATATGTATAATCTGGGCACAACTTTTTTCAATTAATTATTTACAATTTAAATCTTATATCTATTCCCACAAAGCCATTCGGCTTATCTGCAGAATCTAAGCGATTGCAATCATTAAATTTCTCGATGATTTCTAGTTTTTTCCCTCCATTTCCCCCTTTAGGAGCATATGGCGCCCGCAAAGCATCTTCTTCTTACACGATTTCGCATGTTAAGCAATTTATTTTTTTTTTAACTAGAAAATCATTAAGAACCGTCTTATTACGGTTTACAACTCAACTCAGTTGAGTTGTAATTTCTTAATTTTTGTATTGTGGTTTACAACTTTGCTATATTGCGGTGAACAAAAACATATCAAAAATTACAACCGCTCACAACTGAGTTGAGTTGTAAACCGTAATAGTGGCCTTAAGCTCGTTTCGGTACAGGTTATAAAAAAAAAAAAACTATAGACATCGAAGTTGGTATGTGAATGCTGATCTAGTTCTAAATTAGATTGGTACATCTTTTATTGAGGACCCCGCCAAAGTTGTCTTTTCAAGCCACCTGCTCGATTTCAGAACTGGTTTGTGCCTCTTTTAAGTGTTTTTTACTGGAAAGGATATTTTTTAAGGCTGCAAAGTCTAAAAAATAAACTTATATAACCAAACGTTCGGTTAGGTTGACTAAAAAACAAATGTATGTTCAATGTGGTGTATTTAAGATTAACGTACGTAGTAAATATAAAGGCCTTAAGGAGCTTTTAAACCGCATTAAACGACTTTTCTTATAAATACAATTTATAGACCTGTTGTTAAATATTTACTACTGACTAGCATTTAACCCGCTACTTCGTTAGCGTCTCCTTTTTCTTCGTGGACATATTTTTATGCCAAAGTTTATTTTCAAAAAAGTTCCTGTCCCCTTATTTTTTTTAACGAACAACAAGAAGTGTTAAATTTTTTGGATCTCTTTAATTTTGGATTTTTAAGGTTAGCGGAATCGATTTGGCGAGAGGCCAACCTTCGGTCCAAAAGTCAGCTTTTTAGCTTCAAGAGTTTAGGATGTGCGATGATGAATCCGTCAGTTACTTTACAAATTTATAATATATAGAGATGGAGAAAAATGTTGAGAAACAGTAACAAAATTAGGAACGATTTTCACACCTTAAACGTTTGAATTTCAAAAAAGGTCCAAACCTGTTTTTTATTTTTTAGATAAGCTAAAAATGTGATACAATATTTATTTACCCTTTTACACCCCAAAAAGGCCTTCCTTCAAAAAAGTACCAGACACCTCTCCGTTTATTTTTTTTAATGAACAATAATTAGTATTCAATTTTTTGTATCTCTTTTTGTTTAGGAAATATACGGTTAGCGAATTTTTCTAATAAACAAGAATAAGTGCTGATGTTTTTAATCTCTTTTAGTTTAGGAGGTATGAGCTTCGCGGGATCGATATACATAGGTACAATTTTCACCCCTGAAACGTTCGAATTTCGAAAAAGTACCAAATTCGCATTTGTATTTTTTAGATAAGTAACAAATGTTATTTAATTTTTATTTCTATGCGTATTGGGTTAAAAGCTAGATTTACTACCTAAAACGACCGAATTTCGTTAAAGTACCAGACACCAAGTTGCTTTTTTATTTAATGCACAAAAATAAATATTAAATTAAAAAAATTACCAGTTTATTTAAAAAAAATACCAGTTAGAGAACGAAAAAGTAGCAAAAAATCCCTCTTACATCTTACAGATTCTCATTCACTCATGAGCTTGCATGTTTAATTTTATGTTTCTAGATCCAATAAATACGGATATATAAAAGGTACCAGTAAAAGAACAAAATAGTACCAAAAGCCCTCTTACAGATTTTCATTCACTCAGGACCTTGCATGTTTAATTTTATGTTTCTAGGTCCAATACTAACGGAAATTCAAAAAGTACCAGTTAAAGAACAAAGAAGTACCAAAAACTTCCCTCATATATATTCTTATCCACTTAGGGCATTGCATCTTGAATTTAATGTTTCTAAGTCCAATAATAACGGATATTCAAAAAATACCAGTTTAATAACTAAAAAGTACCTATAAGCGCTTTTAGAGATTATGATTCACTCAGGACCATGCAGGTTTAATTTTATTTTCAGTAGACCAACATTAGCGAAAATTTAAAAATAGGACCAGTTAAAAAACGAAAAAGTACCAAAAAGATCTCTCTAACAGATTGTCATTCACTCAAGACCTTCCATGTTTAATTGCATGTTTCTGGGTCCAATACTAACGGAAATTCAAAAAGTACCAGCTAACGAATAAAAAAGTACCAATAAGATCCCATTTAAAGATTCTCATTTACACAGGATCGGGCATGTTTAATTTTATGTTTCTATGTCCAATACTGACGGAAATTCAAAAAGTACCAGTTAATGAACAAAAAAAGTACCAAAAACTTTCCTCTTATCGATTCTTATCCACCCAGGACCTTGCATGTTTAATTTTATCTTTCTAGGTCCAATACCAACGGAAATTCAAAAAGTACCAGTCAAAGATTAAAAAAGTACCAAAAAGTTCACTCTTATAGATTCTCATCCATCCAGGGCATTGCATATTGAATTGTATGTTTCTAGGTCCAATACTAACAGAAATTCAAAAAGTACCAGTTAATAAACAAAAAAGTACCAAAAAGTTCCGTCATAGATTCTTATACACTCAGGACATTGCATGTTGAATCTTATGTTTTAAGGTCCAACATAAACGATAATTTTAAAAATACCAGTTGTAGGATCCAAAAGCTAAAGAAAAATATAAAATTTCCCGTATTTTTTTTTGGTACTATTTTTTCCCCCCATTAAAGTATCAAAAAATTCAGTATTTTAGTGGGGGCTCATTATTAAGTACGAGTATGTTAATGAATGGAGAAAAATGTTTTGTAAAAAAAAGTACCAAAAATAGCGACGATTTTCACCCCTTAAATGTTCGAATTTTGAAAGAGTACCAAACTCATATTCGTATTTTTTTCATAGGTTTCGAGTGTGGTAGAAACTTTGTTTCTATGTTTATTGGTTCAAAAGATAGATAGGGTGTCAAAAAAGTACAAAAATTCAGGTTTTACCCGTTTACTCCCTAATAGGGCGAAATTTCAAAAAAGTACCAGCCACCTATCCGCTTATTTTTCTAAAGAACAACGATCAGTATTATATTTTTTTTGTATCTCTTTTAGTTTTGGAGATATAAGGTCACCGTATTTTCCCGTTTTTACCCTTTTTTACCCCCTAAACATTCGAATTTCCAAAAATCCCGTCTTAGTGGATCGATTTGGTGAGTGACCAATCTCTGGTCCAAATTTCAAGTGTTTAGCTCCAGGCGTTTAGGCTGTGCGATGATGAATCAGTGAGTCAGTCAGTCAGTAACGTTACAATTTTATATATATATATATATATATATATATATATAAATAATATAAATATATAGATTACCACTTTTGGATTTTAAAAGCAAACGGAGACACTTATCAGCAAAGTCCTCCTTCACGATCATCTTATATACACACTATTAAACTGATATCTTTTTTTCTTCTTTTAACGATTTGAGTTTTAACAGCTGCCAACACGAGACCTTAAGGTCATTGAAGTTCTGGAGTACAGCTGATCACCTACAACTTTTCTTATCATCAAAAATTCAGCCATTTAAAATGTAATTACAAATTTTAAATATTTTACAACACCATACAAACATTTCGTTTGATTTTTAGCCCGTTATTTATTCTTATTCTCTTGGTTTCTATTAAAAAAGAATATAAAATAAAACGCTCGTTGAATAATTTGGTTTGTGACAGAAAACCGCACAGAATTAAAAGAACAAAAACAATTCAACGACAAAATGCAAATAAACCAAATAAAACATACAACTGCATCTTCATTCGCTCTACATGTTGTAGATGTAAATAAGTGAGTCCTTGCTCACACCAATTCACATGTCTGCACAAATACTGCTGGTGCATGTGTTAAGGATTAAAAAAGGCTCACACATACAAAGATTCTCATGTACATTAACACAGTTATACATAATCAAATTAAAGTTCATAAGCAAGGGAGTTCAACAAGGTGCACACATTTTTGAAAGAATATTTCAGACATTTATATCGGAATATTTGAATATCAAGACCCCGATTTGGTGAAAAATCATATTACATCTCGGCAGGGATGAAAATTACTTTTGAAAAATGATGATGATGATATTTGCGTAAAAAATTAAATTTTACCTAAAAGGTCAGAGACTTCTGATCTTCGGACACACAAACTCTTTTATTTAATCTACTACAAAAAATAAAACACGGTCGTTGACGACAACGACAGCCGTAATAAGGCTGATTATATCGCCAAGCATGACAAAAAAAGGCCTTTTTAATTTTGCACTAACCTTTATCACAAAAAGTACTTTTTGGCTGACATTAGGACCTGAAAATAACAGTTCTATAACGAATCTTAAATATATGGAACTTAACTTGTTCTAAAAAATATTATCCTTTTATTTTGGGTTAAAGTCTTAATTGAATTTAATGCTTAAAAATAAACCACATTTTTTTGATACCAATTGAAAATTTTTATAAAATAAATCGCACCACCACGTTCCCAAAAATATAACAATTATTTCGTTATTTCCATCACTAACAGAGTCCAGTTTTCGATACAAATGGTCTTGCGAAAGTGCAAATGCAAAATATTGTAGATTTTGTTTGCAATCCAACAACAAAATATACAGAATTGCAATTGTCACATCAGTGCTTTTGCGCAATATTAAGACTGTTAAGTTTACGATAAGAAATAATGCGTGCAAGTTGTCAAAATTTTTTGGCTTTCTCGCCCATGGAATGCAATCAAAAGTAACAATCTTGTTTTAAAAATAATGCGTTTGCAGAATTAAATTTCAAAGCAATTTTAAACGCGAGCCAATAAACCAATGGGGCGACTACGGATTGCAACACAACTTTAGTTGTTAAGTTGCCAAAAACTTATCGATGCTATTTGGCAACTTAAAATTAATATTGTCAGCTCATTATTGGTTTGACGCATATGCCAAAAAGTCGTAGTTGATAAAAACGACATAAAGTTTTCTGAATAATAAAACATGATGATTGTGGCGCCTAAAGTCGTCAAGTCTCCTTATGGCAACCTCCTTCTAAAACTGATACCAGGGATGGGAAGACCTACCTTCGGTTCAGACGCAAACATAACAAAAAATAACGAACAAACAGCTGATTCTTTGAGCATAGAACAATTATATTCTTTGTTTGATAAGGCTAATTACATGAAAAGTTTCTTAAGTACATTATATTTGTACACATTTGATAATATGTAATCGAACATTTGGTTGAGTTATAGCCTTTTCACACTTGTCAACATTTAACATCTATCATTAATTTGCGAAGATGTTGAATTTATCCCATAAGAAATACATACACAGAAAAAATTATTTTTCCAATTCAAACAAAAAATTTGTAGAATCAAACAATTTTTTGTCTGAAATCGGTCCTATAAACAAATTCGCTTATTGAAACAATTCATTTGCATTTTGTTTATTGAAAAAAACACCGATTTTTTCAAACAAATAATTTAACTGAATCAAACAAAAAGTTTACTGAAATTCATATAAATTTCAAACAAATAATTTTGCTGAATCAAACAAAAAATTTTTTGCACAAGCAATGACGCGCACACAAGCTAAACTGTTGGAGAAGATGAAGCAGAGCAGAGCGGCCGGCTGGCTTTGAGACACATTTTTTTGTTGGAATAATTTTTGAACGAAGTCTTATTTACTGCATCTGTTACTGCATCCTTTCCTTTGCTATTGAAGAAGAAATGTAACCAAAAACGGCGGCAGACCGACTCGATATGTTTTTCGTCATCATTCTTTTTTTGTATTTGATATATTTAAGTTAACGGTTTGAAAAAATGGAATACGGGATTTTGTTTTTATTTTTACCAACTTTGAAACCAACCAAAAATTTATTTTGTTTCTTATAATGTTGTTGTTGTTTCTGTTGTTTAAAAAGAGTGAAACGTTTTTTTACCTGGTATTGTTTTTGTTGTTTTTTACTACAAACCTCGTCACGCTATTTTATAATTTTTCTTATTGCTGTACTTTTTTAAAGCGTCCGAAAATAGACTGCATGTGTTTTTTGTTGTAGTTCTTATATTTCACATAAAGAAGTGTTGCTTAAGGCTAGATTACACTATTATACTTTGTATTAATACATGTCAAAAACTCAAGTAATATGGCAAAGTGTGATAGTGTGAATGCAATTTGTCACGAAAATGACAAGTATTATGAAAAAAGTTTGACATCCCATACGACTTCATCGTTTTTTGAAAAATTTCTAAACAATAATACTTTTCATTGGATCAGGGTTGCATTTTATTTCAAATGTGAGTGTTTATACTTTGTGTGATGGTGTGAACACAAACTGTCATGTTACATTAGATTTTTTGACAGTCGCAATAAAACTCATTAGATTTCTATCTCACAAAGTATTATGGAATACGTAAGACTTGTGAGATAGTGTAATCTAGCCTTTACGATCAAATAAAAAAATGCAAAAAAACGACAGCATTAAAGGTGCTATCAGACGGAATGTATTTTACATATGTACTGTCAAATTTTCCATCTGTAAAAGTGTGAATCGTGTGATACGTATGAAACTTTGCATGTGTAAAATACATGTGGAAATACATATGTAACTTTTTCGATTAGAACACGCTCTATTTTCCTGTGGCAAATATAAACAAACAGCTGTTTTGTTTTGAAACGTAAACAAAAGTCAGCTTTTGTTTACATTTATAGGTTATGTCATAAGGAAAAACATAAGCAGGTGTGATAGCAAAAATTATGAATCGTATGTAAAATGGAAATTTTGACATACATACGGAATTACATATGGGTAAGAAAAGTGACAGTACATATGTAAACTACATTCCGTCTGATAGCACCTTAAGGAGCGTTAAATATTTCATCGAAATTATGAAAACTCATTGTATTCCATTCAACATTTTCCGAACATTTAAGTGTCATCACCAGAAAAGTGGCAATAAATTCTATTATTATTGTTGCATCACTGGCAAAATGGCATTTGCTTTAAAAGCAGCGTTACCATTTCTCAAATTTTTCTGTTTTTGCAAGCTTTATTTTGCTAAAATTTTTTTTAATAATATTAAACAAAATTAATTCTAAATACATTTTGGTGTTTTTTTGTAAAATTTTGCCACTTTTGTAGAAAAAAATTATTAAATAAAAAAAAAAAGTTTTTGATCGTTTTTATATTTTTATAGCAAATTTAACACCTTATTTTTTCCTCTTATATATAGTCAAATAGGTCTAGAAGGCTCCGTGCAATAACACCCAGGTGCAATAAGTCCCAAGAAAAAAATGAAATTAGACCCAAAAATTTTTCATACAAATGTGGGAGTAATTTCATTATGAAATAGCTCCCAGCCCTCTCGGTTTTATTTCATTTTTTTGGAAGTTATTTCACTTTTTGCCTGGGAGTTATTTCATAATGAAATAAAATCCAAATGAAATAAGTCCCCGAAAAAATTAACGTGGAAGTTATTTCATTTTATTTTGGTTTTCGGTGTTATTTCATTTGCTGTGGAAGTTATTTCATTTTTTGTGGGAGTTTTTCATTTTCAATTATTTGCAATTTCTAAAAATTATTTATAATTTTAAACGGTATTTATAACGGGATATTTCAAACTATTTGAATACAATGACTTAAGTTTATCAAAGAAGAAAATTTTGCTAATTGCAATTGCAGTGTCTTATGGTTACCGGCTATGCAGTGAAGCTTTAGTTAGCGAAGCCGGTGTTTGTTATACCATAGAGTATAAAATCCTTGCGCCTGGCCAAAGGCCGGCTATGCACATAAGCTTTAGTTAGCGAAGCCGGTGTTTGCTTTAGTTAGCGAAGCCGATGTTTGTTATACCATAGAGGAGGTAATCCTTGTACCTGGCGTGCTTAAACTGCAGGCAGTTGCCATTGCAGGAGGTCAGGATATAATAAAATGCCCCATTTGTTGTCAAAATTTCGAGGACTCAATGTTAGTTTTTTGGTAACCTAATATGTAAATATTCAAGTAAAACGAATACATATATAATAAATTTAATTTTTTTTGGGTCTTATTTCATTTCTTTTCGATGGACTGTTTTTGGAAGTTATTTTATTAATGTCTTTAGGAGTTATTTCATTATGAAATAACTCCCAAAAGTTGGGGTTTGTTTCATTTAAGACTTGGAAATTATTTCATTTTTTTGGGATTTATTTCTTTTTTCCAGTTTGGGACTTATTTCATTTATTTTGGGATTTAATTCATTGGGAGTTATTGCACTGGGACTTATTGCACCTGGGAGTTATTGCACGGAGCCGTCTAGAAATATGTCTAGTGGAAAGGGAACTAACATCAAACTTGTGACGTGACAGATCTAAAGTGGTAGGGACCGGTTCTAGTTCTAACACTTTATTTGAAGGGGACTTGTCACTTTAACATGGCGATGTCCTAGGATGTTGTTAATTGGCACCTTTTTGATACTTTGAAATAGGTCACCGTAAAAAACCTTAATAGACATATTCAGATATTGTCCCCACTGAACCATGGTAATATGATAGTACCCCTTTATATAAAATAATTGAACCAGATATATTCAGCCACAACATCCAGTCACACGACTAATTTTGTGTCAATTACCGTTCCTCTGGAGTAACTACACTTTAGAAACATTATTACCAGTTAAATCATATGTCTTGTTTTCCTCAATCACCTTGAATTATAAAATTGTATTCAATGGTCACGGGGTAAGTGCTTTAAGAACAATTGAAAAAAAAATAATGTCTAGCAGGGGTTCAAGACTCTACTATGCCAATACTCATCTGCAGGAAACCATAAATATGCAATTGCATTATCCCTTGTGCGACCAATGAAGGTAGAACCAATATATTTATCCGTTTTAGAGCTTTTTATAAATTTTTTAATCAACTTGTTAGTACATATTTTTGCATATTTTACCGTTTGCAGCATTTTTTTTTGCATAATTTAGTTAAAAGAGCCTTTTTTTTAAGTTTCAAGCATCGTATATTTTGCCTTTTTTCTTACAAATCGATCTAGAAATCAAAAAGTTACAAGATCTTAAACGTGTTGTAGACTCCAGATAGTCAATATAAGTTTATCTTTTTACCGTTTTGCAGACAAGTCTGTATCCAAAATTTCAACGTCTATTAAGTAGTGACCCTAAAAATTGACTTGTTTAGTTTAAAATTGGATAACCCAGCCCTTAAATCAGATATGAGTTGAAAATCGTATTGAGAAGTTTTTACAATTCAAAACTTATTTCAGATTGAATTAGAACCAAAACAAATTTGTTGCGGACACCCTAACCCTCATAGATGCAACTAAGTTGCACAAAGTACACAAACAGTTTTTCTCTCTGTATGTATTTGTCAGTCTAAGTATTTATGTCCTCAGCACTGGTGTTTTGGCTTTTTTTTTCCTTTCGAATACAAAAAAAAAAAAATGTTATTTTCCTTTAGCTAATGAAAAATAAGCAGTAGATGAATGAATAGTTGTTTTCATTTTGTATTAATAGAGATTTTTTTCCCCATGAAAAGCTTTTGGCAAACAAAGTTGTTTGCTTGGAAAATACAAAAAAAAAAATTGTCTACAAAATGAAACAAAATCGGGTTAAAAACAGTGCGAGAAAAACCACCTGCATCTATAGAAAATCTCTAGAAAAAAAAAAGAAGAAAAAAAAAATGAAACGGCATACAAACATTCACACAATTGCAAATACCAACTCGGAAACGGAACTACTATACGTTTCATAAGATCACTCAGTGTATTTTTATAATTGTTCACAAAAAGATAAAATTTATAAAACCTCATCATAAAAGCTAACAAACAAGTACACACTTTAATACAATTACATAAAATGTATGGAAACAGTTTAAAGAAAGCAAAGGAATTAAAGAATTAAATGAAAAAAAAACTAAATGACTGCTATTATTTATCTATCTATATATATATATATGTATGTATGTATGTATGTATGTATGTATGTATGTATGTATGTATGTATGTATGTATGTATGTATGTATGTATGTATGTATGTATGTATGTATGTATGTATGTATGTATGTATGTATGTATGTATGTATGTATGTATGTATGTATGTATGTATGTATGTATGTATGTATGTATGTATGTATGTATGTATGTATGTATGTATGTATGTATGTATGTATGTATGTATGTATGTATGTATGTATGTATGTATGTATGTATGTATGTATGTATGTATGTATGTATGTATGTATGTATGTATGTATGTATGTATGTATGTATGTATGTATGTATGTATGTATGTATGTATGTATGTATGTATGTATGTATGTATGTATGTATGTATGTATGTATGTATGTATGTATGTATGTATGTATGTATGTATGTATGTATGTATGTATGTATGTATGTATGTATGTATGTATGTATGTATGTATGTATGTATGTATGTATGTATGTATGTATGTATGTATGTATGTATGTATGTACATATGTATGTATGTATGTATGTATGTATGTATGTATGTATGTATGTATGTATGTATGTATGTATGTATGTATGTATGTATGTATGTATGTATGTATGTATGTATGTATGTATGTATGTATGTATGTATGTATGTATGTATGTATGTATGTATGTATGTATGTATGTATGTATGTATGTATGTATGTATGTATGTATGTATGTATGTATGTATGTATGTATGTATGTATGTATGTATGTATGTATGTATGTATGTATGTATGTATGTATGTATGTATGTATGTATGTATGTATGTATGTATGTATGTATGTATGTATGTATGTATGTATGTATGTATGTATGTATGTATGTATGTATGTATGTATGTATGTATGTATGTATGTATGTATGTATGTATGTATGTATGTATGTATGTATGTATGTATGAATGTATGTATGTATGTATGTATAAATGTATGTATGTATGTATGTATGTATGTCCCCGCCTACTTTTACGCCCACTTTTTTCGAATTACTTAAAATCTGAAAACGCTCCATCGATTTGACAATTTTTCTTTCAAATGTTCGTTTTAATCCATTTTAAGTTTTCATCGAAAGAAAAATTTACCACGCCTACTTTTACGCCCACTTTTTCTTTTAAGCGCATAACTTGAGAACGGCTTGACTAATTTGGACGATTTTTTCTTTAAAATGCTTACCGCTTACTTTTTTCGATTTACCTAAAATCAAAAAATGGCTCCATCGATTTGACTAATTTTTCTTTGAAATGTTCGTATTAATCCATTTAACGTTTTCATCGAAAGAAAAATTTACCACGCCTACTTTAACGCCCACTTTTTCTATTAAGCGCATAACTTGAGAACGGCTTGAGCGATTTGGACGATTTTTTCTTTAAACCAACTTAGGTTTTACGGAAAGAAAGTTTTGCCCCACCCACTTTAACGCCCACTTTTTTCGATTTACTTAAAATCAGAAAACGGCTCCATCGATTTGACTAATTTTTCTATTAAATGTTCGTATCTTTTTAAGGGATTTTAAAAATAGAACGCAAACATTTTTCCTAATTTGGACAGGACAACGTCTGTCGAGTCAGCTAGTTCTTTAATAAAAATAAAAGGCATTTAATAAATACATAGTTACTTAATTACTTCTTTCTTTTTTTTTGTTGCGGTATTAAGGTTTATTATCAGATAAACACAAGCTATTTTCAGCTGTGTCAAATCTTATATACCCTCTTCAAAGTTTTAAAAGACATGGTACGCTTGCTCTTGTGTCAAATCCATTGTTATGGAAAGAACTTGGTCATTTATAAACCGATTTTGTTAATTTTTACTAAAAGTATTATACCAAGTTTTATTTTTAGAAGAAAAAATAATTATAAGAAGACTTAAAAAAGTAAAAGTTTATCTATTCCGGACTATATGTGATAAAAACGGGCATATTCTGACAATAAAAAACGCCTAACATTTGCGATTCTGACTTGAAATCGCATAATAGAAGAATTTAAAGAAACTATGGCAGATCGCAAGCCAAACGCGCTTTGCGATTTCAAATCGTGCAATTACCAAAACATGGCCGAAATAAGCAACACTCTAGTTTCCGTCATGTCTAAAGTCTTCGGTAAGCACATTTCAACCAACACAAAGACAGGCGGTCATCGTTAAATTAACTTTGCTACTTATAAGGACCCAGAATATAACGTGTGTTTTTTTTTTAAAGGAATATAACTTTTTTTAAAATGCAACAAATTCAATGGATTGCCATCATTTTGGCTTTTTTAGCTTGCAATTTTCATGGCATTAATGTTATAGTTTGTGGCATATGGCCTCCGCGACTGCGCCCTAAGAACACTTTCCTGTCGGTCCAATTTAGCACCACTTTTTTGAGCATACCCGGTTTAATTTCGCCAATAGTGCGTCTTATGTTGGAATTCTAAACGAGCAATCGTTGCTCGCTAATCAGCATAGACCAGACATATGTAGACTAAAGGCCTCAAATCACACGAATAAGGTGGCAAATATTCGGTCACCAACCGTTTGTTTCAACAAAGTGATGGTTTTACGAGCACCGACTTGTTGGAACCATTTCTCCTCCAAATGATTTGCAATGGCATGAGAAATAAAAAAAAATTCGAATCTTTTGCCTAAAGCGTTCGCCATTCACGGTAATATTGGCACCGGATTTGGATGTCGGCATGTAGACCACCGCACCAAAGAGTGTTTTTTTCGGTATGTTATGGAGTTTAATGGGGATAAAAATAAATTACAAAAAAACGTGGACGTTGCAAAAGAAATTAAATTAATTGGCCCTACTGTAAATTAAGGCACTAATTATGTAAAACGCAACGCAACGCCAAAAAATTATATTGATAGTAAAAACAAAGTCGTAAATATTTTGTTGTTACTTTCCACAGAAATTCACATTGCCTTTTAAAGTTTCAAACGCCCATGTTCTGTAACTCCCGCGTCGAGAAACATCTCGATTGAAACGTGAGAAATGAAACAAAAATGCCAAAAATCGAAACAAAAAACTGTTTTTGATAGTTTTCGACCTGAGTTACAAACTCAATTGTTTCTCACTTTTCGAGAAACGATGGAATATTTTCTTTCACACCTTTTCGAGGCGAGAAGTTCTCACCAAAGTTACAAAACATGGGTACAGAATTCATGTTTCACCCAACACAGTGCCAATTTGTCGAAGTTATTTCACTTTTATTCCAGAATTTTTTTTGGAACATTGTATATGTACTTTTAAAAATTCTTATTTTAATCAATTTATTCCATTGTGCAGCGTAACACATTACGTTTTTATGTTTTGTGTCTTTTTTTTTAACTGCTACATTTTTTTCCCCCAGAATTCTACTGTTTAGCAAAAAAGCCTAATGAAAGTTTTTGTTTTTAGCAAAAGTTACCACAACTTTCTAAAGTCGTCAAAGAGGTACAACGATGTGTTTAGCAATTTTTTTTTTTGCTTTAAGGGTATTTTCTAATTTCGCCTTGTTCATGCTTTCTGCCAACAGTTATCCGACAAAATGGATTTACATTAAGCATGATGTCCTGAACTTTTTTGTTTAAGTTGGGGCTTTGGTAACTTTATAAATGGCTGAATATGAAAAAAGAGTTATTTATTATTTCGCGTTATTAGGAATTAAAAATAAGAGATAAATCAGATTGACTAATAAATTTGATAAAGACTAAAAAAGCAGTGGTCCAGGGAATGAGATAATAATAACGCCTATTGGGAAGTGAACAATTTTTATCTTGGTTATTTTGCTTTTGTTCTACATTTTTTTTAAGAAAAAATGGAAACTTTTACTTGTTACCAACTATAATTTGACAATAGTTTGGCACAAATGGATAATTCTGGACTGATTAAAAAAACTTTCTGTGATATGATTTCTCTTTATTCAGGGCGGCCCAAAATTAACAAATGGATTAATATACATAGACTGTATTTTTATTATTTGGGAAATTGCAAATGGATTGTTTTTGAACAACGAATTTTGAAAAAAAAAAAAAAAAACACCAAAAACAAAACACAGTGAAAACACATTTTCAATGTCGTCAGCGTTGCCAGGTTATATTTTTTCTTCCCCCCCCCAAAAAAAAAAAAAAAAAAAAATATTAAAAACCCCCCAAATTTGACGTATTTTGAAAAGAGTCCCGTTGCGTTGCCAGGTTATATTTTTTCTTCCCCCCCCCAAAAAAAATAAAAAAAAAATATTAAAAACCCCCCAAATTTGACGTATTTTGAAAAGAGTCCCAAAATTAACAAATGGATTAATATACATAGACTGTATTTTTATTATTTGGGAAATTGCAAATGGATTGTTTTTGAACAACGAATTTTGAAAAAAAAAAAAAACACCAAAAACAAAACACAGTGAAAACACATTTTCAATGTCGTCAGCGTTGCCAGGTTATATTTTTTCTTCCCCCCCCCCCCAAAAAAAAATATTAAAAACCCCCCAAATTTGACGTATTTTGAAAAGAGTCCCGTTGCGTTGCCAGGTTATATTTTTTCTTCCCCCCCCCAAAAAAAAAAAAAAAAAAAAATATTAAAAACCCCCCAAATTTGACGTATTTTGAAAAGAGTCCCCAAACTGTATAAATGCGTGTTAATGTTGGTAACATTGAAAACGGACATGAAGTACATAGTGGATTAACCTGAGGCTATTTTACTGTACATATATCTCTCAATACTTTACATATTACATACATTAGAAATTTTAATAAAACAATACAAAAAAACTTAGCTAATCAATTTAAACTAACATTAAAGTAATAAAATCTTTTTCAAGACTATTGCAATGAAAACAAGTAATAAAGTTTAGTCGGTGAAATCCGAATTGCGACCTATACACGGAAAGAATTATTTACTAAGTTACCAGAAAATATGGCCTGAACCAATAAAATGTTGAACCCAAGCCAACAATTTCTTATTCTTAATATATGAGTGGCTTGGTTTAAGCAAAAAAGTTATTACTCAAAACGATACAAATTTACTTAAATACAGCTAAAAAATTTTATTTTAATTCTATAGTTATTTAAATCATAATATTCTACAAAATACGAAGAAAAGCCTGCTTAATTAAAACCATCCGTTTCTCGAATTAAAAAATGTTATCTTTTCTTGATTTGAATAAAGTTTTAATGTTACCCAGGAAAAACTTTTTGATTTTTAGTAATAGGTGGTATTTATTTCATACATTACCTGGTAAGTAGTTGTCATTACAATTGTCATTATTCTGAAAACTTCAATAAGTACATACTAGTAATGACCTCAGCAACTACTTATTACTTATGTTATTTTCACTACTGAATATTTGCTTACTGGTAACGTACTCAATAACTACTTATTAGGTCTATTAACTAGTGATTTTTTGGCTTATGGTAAGTTTATTGTAAGTACTTTCAATTAAACTTACTAGAAGTTAAATAATAACTAGGTATTTTTTGACTTCTAGTAAGTGTATTTTGTAATTACTGAATTCTTTCGACACCTCGAACAAAAATAAGTAGTTATTCAGCCGAAAAATAAGTAGTGTTTATTTTCTCCTACATTATTTGCTAACTTACCAGGTAAGTAAAGCTTTTGCTGGGTAATAATGCCTTAAATTTTCAATCAAAAGTTTCGCATAATACACGCTTTTTGCTTTTTGAAAATATTTCTTAAAAAACTTATGAAATAACCCGATTCAAGTAAAAAAAAATTAAAGTTGTCTAAAAATTTATTGTTGATAAGCTAAAAAAAAAAACAAAAAATATTATTTTGATAATAAACTGGCAGGGCACGGCCTGAAAAAACTTAACTGGCAACATGCTTTTGCACGTTGTTTTTATTTTGTTTTTCCTAACCTACTTACAACTACAATTAATGTTGGGAGAATTCCAATCAATTGTAGCGGGGAATGTAAGATGACATAAACTCACTGTTTATTGATGATGTTTTTGTTTAAACTTTGATATTGTTACAAGTAGAGCTGTTGCTTATAATTCTTATACGTTTAACAGTTTTATTTGGTTTAATATCTTTAGTTATTCTTAAATCTTTATGGATGAAGTTTCCTGACGATCTGGCCTAAGCAACCGGTGAAATGCGCATGGGAATAGCTTATCCCATCAACAATAAATATCAGTGTTTTTATCAAAAATAAAAATTGGGAATTAAGCACGAATACAAAATCTTTTAAATTAAAATTTTGCATTCCCAAAAATTATTTTGATAATAAAGTTTTCTAAAAAAGTTAGCAATACATACTCGATTCAAATATTGTAATTTTCTTATCCTAAACCATAGTATAATAAGTACCAGGTTCATAAGGGATAGCTGTCATTATTTTCCCATGTAATGTCAAATTAATTTATTTGATTTTTGACGCTTGTTTACATTTTTTTTTGCTTATTTTCTTTTGTTTGACGTTTTATGGGTCTTAAAATTGAGAACAAAATTTCTAATGACTATACTTTGTACTTATTCCACCATGATCCTAAACAAACAGTATCTTGTAACAAACAATTTTTCTTGAAATAGTTCGAAATAAAATTTAAAATTTTCTTAAAAAAGTAAGAAATACTTACTCAATTCAAATATGTACATGTTTGGCCTTTGAAATTAAAGGCTCAGTTAGGCGAACGTTGCTGTACCCGTAATCTACCGCACCGTACTGTAATCGTTGGTGCACTTATAGAACATTTAAAAACGTGTCATATGTTTTCCCATACATAAACAAAAAGCAATAGTATACATAAAACAAAATACACAGTGATGGGAATCAAACATGTTCAAATTGTGACCGTTGTGCAGAAAAGGTACCACGTGATTTAAATGGTATTAAAACAGTATTTTGTGTATGTTAAAAATGTTAATAATTTAATATTTATATTATAGATTTACAATAAATAAATTTGTATTTTAGCATATATAAATTTTTAGCATACATACATATATTGTAAATGTGCATACACCAAACAAGGTTTTGATACCTTTTAAAGTGTTTTATATGTTTCACATTTCCATTGTATGTGTATATGCATCTGTTTATTTTAAACATCTAAACATTTGTATATTTATATATTTGGAAATATGTTGAATTGTAAGTTGTTTTGTCGCAATTCCCTAGATATACTGAAAAAAGTACCAAAAAAAAAGAGCAAAATTACCCACATTCAATGTAACATACAAGCCGCCCATCACTGTCTTACAAATGTCACGTAACAACGGCATGAAATTATATTTTTTTACCATGGTGGAATAAGCAGGTGGCATCGTTACGGCAACAAATACAACATTACAACAAAAATGGAAGCTATATCACCGTTTACGTCAAAAAATACTTTTAACAAAAATCAAAGCGTGCCGCTGAACGTGATGAAATAAAAAAAAGTTTTATTCAATTTTTATTTAATTATGATCAATCTTATTTATTTTAATTTAAAATTCAATAAAATACAATAATCACAGCACAAAACGTGGACTTTTTGTAAACATAAACAAAACTTTGAAATAAACCTGGCGTAGTGCTGCCACCTGTTTATTTCACCATGTTTTATACAGATTGGTACGTTGCAACTACGGTACATTGCATTTCGGTAAGCTTTTGCATTGGGTTTCATTTAACAAAAAGCGAACAGCTGATGGATACAGTACAGATACGGTACAGCAACGTTCGCCTAACTGAGCCTTTAGTTACAACACTCAAAAGAAAAATCAATTACATTTACATTTAATTCAATTTAAACTAAATGAGAGCTTTTACTATTTAAAAATGAAAACATATAAACGTAACTTATTCAAAACGTGGTTCTGAGTCGATCGTTTTATGTACTAAAAGGTGGTTCTAGTAGGACCAATATTTTAAGGTCTTATATATGCCAGCACAAACTTCATCAACTTCATCATCTCCAAAATTGCGACCAGTACTTTGCGCACAAAGTTAATGTGGACAGCTAGCCAACCCGCCCCGCCGTACGGACATCGTTATCACGTCTCAAAAAGTGATTCTAATTCCATCGGTATACTAAACGGTTGGTTTAGTAGGACCAATATTTAAGGATGATATAAACACCAGCACAATTGCATAATACCCTCTCCACTTTGATGGTGTGGTAAATAAAAATGTGGGTCATTATATGCAAACGTTTCCTCTGTGCTATTGTCCTTGGATGTCCGACATTTTAAAGAGAGAAAAAAACTAAAGTAAGAGGGGAATATTAATTTTTATTTTGAATGTCACGTGTCAAATAATCTTCTTATTGTGCATGTGTCAAACGCAGTTAAAAACACGCACAATATTGCAAAATTTTTAATTAACCCGTTAGTTTGCAAAAACGGAAATATCCTTTATAACAGTTGTTTAAAGTTGTTGTTGTAGCTTGTGGTGTTAATATGCAAACATTTATGCAGTTAATATGTATATATGTATATGTGTGTGTGTGTGTGTGTTTTTGAAGTGTTTTAAAAAGGGAAGCGTTTGAAATTTTGCATAAATGGGATAAGTTAATACAAAATTCTATTAGCCTTAATAATAATAATGAGGTTAAAAAATGCAATTGTGTTGTTTTTAAAGTAACGTAAGTTGGGTTTTAAATTATCTGTTAATTATAATTTTAGATTAAAGCATAATTTGTAGGTTTTGAAATTAAACATGAACCCCCATATTCATGGTAAATAAAGATAATAGGTTTACATTGTGATTTCAATGTCTTGGGCATTTTAAAAACCCAAAACTTATTTTTAATCGGAGTTAAATATACATAGTACTATATATGAAATCGATCTGAATAAAAAAAAAGATCGGAAAGTAGAATTTGTTATTTGTAATCGAAACATGTCAGGGCAACCTTTCCGTGAAAAACCTGGGTTCGATTCCCAGCTCACCTAAGAATAAAAAATTTTTAATAATTATACTATACAAAACGAACTTGTTGATTTTATGTGCTATTTCCAATTGACAGAGTAAATGTATATTTTAAATTTAATTTCAAAATTCTCCTTAAACATGTCGACTTCTTAAAAAATTAATGAAAATACCTGAGAAAAGTAATTAAAATATATACCTACCGCAGCGGTTTCCTTCAACCTTATTAGCAGATTCAATAGAATATTTTTTTAAACTTCGCCAATCTTTCACCAACATTTTCATGCAATTCACCAGTTGACGATGATGTTGAATCGGTTGCAACACTTGTTGACGGCATACTAGACAAAGTATCGGATGATGATGAATGTGAAAACATGGACGAAAATGGTAATTTATTGTTGCTATTGGTAATTGTGGTCATCTTGTGTTGACGTTGCAACAATTCCTGCTGCTGTTGCCCAATGTAATCCTGCAAACGTTTAATTAATACGGATTTTTTACCAGTAGCCCTTAGGCCACAACCGCGACACAGTAGTTTCAATTCAGTCAACTTCATTTGTATTAAATTCATTTCTTATTTTATTTGCGCCAGTTTTTGTTTTCATGTAACAACATAAATTGGAAAAATGTCATGGGAAAATGCAAAAAAGAAATGAAATAGGCAGGGAGGAAAAATAAAAAGAAAAAAAAAGAAGAGAAAATTGCAACAACAACTTTTAAAACCAAATTAAAACAAGTAAAAAGGTATGGCCGGTCAAGTCCAACTATTTGATACCCTACACCACAGTTATAAAGACACATTTTCGTGATTGTACTTTATCTTGGAACCCTGCTAATCATGGACTTGGCCAAATTATAATTTAACTATTTGTATGAGATTTGTTCGTTTAAAAGCAATTTCGGAAAGGGGGTTTATATGGGACTGCTAAATTGTATATCAATACCAACATTTAAAGGGAGTTGTGTCCTTTAAAGCTATTTTCGGAAGTGGTATTTGTATTGGAGCTTTGGTCAAATATGGCCGATTTGAAAAATTTTATTAGACGATGTTGCAAATATCAACATAAGAAGTTAGTTTACGGGCACAAAAAATATTCCGGAATGAAGTTTATAGGGGTTACATGTAAAATAATAGTCCGATTCTCACAACTTTCAACAGGCTTTCACAGTTGAAACGTATGAACCAAATATTCACCCCTATCGTGAAAAATTTTTTTCCTCGTAATTTTTCCCCTTTTCACATATTTGCGATCATGAACAACTCCCATGAAAAAATGTAATTCAAAGGAGAACAATAACGTGAAAAAATGTTCACGGGAAAAAATTCCCCTTATCGTGAAAAATTTTTTCCCTCGTAATTTGTTCACATTTCCCTTAGATTTTCTCACCTTATTTTTGCTAGGGAACAGAACATGTATGTTAGAAGCTCCTCCTTTATATCGAATATTAAGGGTTAATAAAGTTAAAAAGGCACAAACCGATATATTGCTCAACAAAATGCAAAGCAACAGGTAGATTGCCTGCGGATTTGTGAAACTTTTGATTGACTTAGTGGCAGAATTTTGGAAAATATTTTACTACATAAATTTAAAAAGTGCAAAAAACTAACGTTGTAATCAAACTATCCCTCCAATACTAAATATTTTGCTTTATTATTTTAACTTTTCTTTAAAATATATACTTGAATATTTTTGAACAAAAATTTCATTGATTTTTAATTTTTTTAATATTTCTTCTTTTTTTTACATTCACTGGAACTGATAGCGTGAAAAATTTTTCACATGAGATTCACGATTGCTTTTTTCCCTTCGAGGGAAATGAAAATTTCATGGGAACAAAAATTCCACTTGTTATTCACGATAGGGGTGATTGTTAAAGTATCTTCAAAATCGCCACCTGTACTTTCCGCTCCAGGTTACATGGACAGACCGCCAGCCAGCCGGACGGACGGACACCGTTAGAAAGTCTCAGAAAGTGGTTCTGAGCCGATCGGTATACTAAAAGGAAGCAATATTTTTATGTGTAACACACATAGGCACAAACCTATAATACCCTCTCCACTATTGCAGAGTGGGTATAATGAATGTGTGGACTAACGGGAAAGAAAGGGTTCGATAAAATCTCGGAAATATGTTTTAAAGTCATGCAAATTGTAATGAAGACGAGAATACCTGTTAAATTAATTTCATCATTATTGAGAAAAACGTTTTTAGTGTTTTGTTCAATATTCACATTGTTTTTATCAACAATGGAACTTTTAGTTTTGCCAACTTTAGCAGAGGCTGCGGAACTAGTGGAAGTAGATGAAGGTTTTTTAATTGTATGAATAGATGTGGTTGTAGTTGGTGCAGTAGAAGTGTTGCCTTAAAATAAATAAAAGAAAAATGGAAAGAAAAAATTTTGGTTGGTTTTAAACGAAACGAATAAAAAAGTACAAAAACAAGAAAAAGTTTAAAATAATGACCCATAACCAAAACACCTTTCTTTTCCGAAAAATAATGAATAATGAATAGAAAACATGAAAATAAATATGAAAATGAACATAAATGCATTTAGAAAATTAAATGTCTTAAAATTAACGAGAAGCATAAAGAAAAGCGCAAACTGGAAACTAAAAAAAAGTTATGTTTGCAACCCAATTATGAATAAAACTTTTCCAGGAGTTTTTCACATTTCCTATTTTTTTTAAATTGAATTTAAATAGAAAAAGTGGAAGAAGGGAAACAAAATTTCCGGTGAGTTTTTAATCATAATTGGGTTGTTAGTAAATTGGGTGTTAAAAACTTAATAGTAAAGGGTTTTTTAACAAGATCTTTGTTTTTAATTGTGGCAACGCCAACAACATGATAGTTTTAACATTTAGTTTTTTGACGTTTTCGTAGTAGATGCACTGGCAATTGTTACAATGAATACAATTTCGCTCGAAAATTGCATTAAAATAATTAAAATCCCCTTATGAAAATGGTGGTTCTGTTTAAGTTACATTACACACAGCCAATGAAACGATCAATTTATTGCAAACCAAATTTTCCGATCGCATATTTTCACGAACATTAGCTGTTAAGTTGTGTGATTTAACACCACTGGATTATTTTTTGTGAGTCTATGTTAAGGTCAGAGTCTGTACGGAGCCAATTGAATCTATTACAGCATTTTGCCAAAAAGCGATTAAAAACTTTGATGAAAGAACCGACATCTGCCAGCGTGCTCGTGGTGTTAATTTGCCAGAAATCATTTTCATTCATAATTGTCGAACTTTTCTCTTAGTAATACAATAAAAATTTGAATCATCTTCATCAAAATTTTTTGTTTTACTTTGTTTAAGGAAACAAAGTTCTTGTTGAAACACCCGATATATAAATATTAAAGTTAAAAAAAAAAAAATTTTTTTTAAATTTATAATAAATAAAAACTAAAAATGAACTGTAACTGAACTAGAACCTGTGCCCATGTTCTGTAACTCTCGCGTCGAGAAAGTTTTCGATTGAAATGTGTGAAATGGATCAAAAATTTAAACAAACAGCTGCTTTTCTCTCTGTGTCTGTAACTTTTTTGGCGAGTACAAGCTGTCACGTAAGGAAATTACTCGCCAATTTACAGAAAAAGTGTGACTGTAACATTTTGGTGAGAAAAGTTCCCGCTTTGAACTGTCAAATAAACTCACGAAAAAAATGGGGCGAGAAAAAATTTTAACACTAAAAAACAATTAAAAATGCAAAATGTAAAGAATAATATTAATATTATTTTGTTCTTGGCACATTTTTCATTGTTTTATTATTTTGCTTTTAACATTTAAATAAAATATACGAATGTCTTCAAAGCTCGTTTGCAAACAACAAACATTAGAGTCGCTCTTTACACACTGAGCAGTTGAAAAGAAAATTCAATTTAGCGACCACTTTTCCGGAGAAATATCTCATTTTATCTGTGCTGCCTCAATCATGGTCTATACGCAAGATTTCTGAACAGTTTCAAACATCTTTTTACATCGCGAGAAGAAGCAAAGAATTAGTTCGACAGAAGGGCATATTGGCGACTCCCACCAAGAAATTTGGCTCAAGGACCCTCAGCGAAGCAACGGTGAAATTGATTCAAGATTTTTACTGCAATGATGACAACAGCTGCGCCTGCCCAGGTACACGTGACTATGTTATCACACGTGAAGATGGAGAAAAAGTACACAAGCAGCGCAGATTATTATTATGTAATCTATCCGAAGCATACCATCATTTCAATGAGAAATACCCAGCAGAAAAAGTGGGATTTTCTAAGTTTGCCATCCTACGACCAAAATAATGCGTGCTGGCATTAGACAGGCACGGAACGCATTCAGTCTGCGTTTGCATGTTTCATCAAAACATCAAATTAATTTTCTTTCCATGCAAGAAATTGAAAGTATTTCACGGTGAAATTGAAACATATAGGGACCTCCTGTCGAAGTCGTTGTGCGCATACCCCACGGAAAATTGTCATCTGTCCAAATGCGACAATTGTCCGCAGATTGACGAGCTAGAGCAATATTTGGCGGAAAAGTTTGAACAGCTGTTAATTCAGGAGGTGCATTTCAAACAGTGGTAAAGCAGATTCCGGAATTCATCGAGGAATTCGGATTCAAGTTGAATGAACTGAAGGCGCACAATTTCATATCCGAGATGCAATCGAAATTTCTAAAGGAAAGTAAGGAGAAATTAGCCCAAAATGAATTCATTGTGATAAGCGACTTTGCCGAGAATTACACTTTTCTCGTTCAGGATGAAATTCAGGCTTATCACTGGGCAAACGCCTTGTTGTTGTCGCGGAGAGTTTAGCTCATAATTATGTGTCCGTTTATTTATTTAAAATGAAACTGTTTGAATTCTTAAGATCAAAATTCGATGCAATCGACAAAGTAACGTTTTTCTCAGACGGCGCGGCTTCTCAGTACAAGAATAAAAAAAATTTTTACAATCTTTGCATAATTGAAGAAGAACAAAACTGCAAGGTCGAGTGGCACTTTTTCGCGACGTCCGACGGTAAGGGCCCATGCGATGCGTTAGGGGGAACCCTAAAACGCATGGCGACTAAGGCAAGTTTGCAAAGGCCATATACTGACCAGATCTTAAATGTACATTTGTTTTCGTGGATTCAAAGCAAGGAAATTGCCATTAACACAGTTTTATGCACTCAAAAAGAACACGATGCCATGGAGCGACGAATTCAAAACAGATATAATAATGTCAAAACTATAACTGGAACGCAAAAGTTTCATTGCTTCATACCAAATATTTCTGATATGTCAATTAATGTAAAGCGGTACTCTTCGTCTGCCGACGTGCTAAATTTAAAGTTACTTTAATTTTATAATGATGCCAAGACAATTGAAATTTTTAATAAATATTGTAATTAAGTATAAGCAGCAAAATAAGAAAGATTTTTTCTTCATAAATGTATTTTTAACTGTAAAATAATTTTTAAAATGTATTTTTAACAAGGTGGTCTCTTTAATGCTCTTCTCCTGTCCAAACAAGGAGTCGGGGCCCATTTTTTTATTGCTGATTCTTAAAGCAAAAATTATGAGGAATCCAAAAAAAGAAAAATTTGCCGGAAAATTTAGGAGCTTCTGTGGAAAATCGGAAAATTTAATTTTCATGGGAAAATTTAAAGGTAAATTTCTAAGAAAAATTAGGAAAATTTTATTTTTCAATTAAAGCCTGATTCAATACCTTTCCAACGAGCTATCACTCGTTGCGATCGCTTTAGTTCAATGAGGTCCCTTATGAAGAATTCTTCAATTTTGTCACATGACAGTGGTGTACACCACCACTAAACCAGTCACTATAAAAAAAAAAATATGTAGGTACATTATTTTTTGCTGGACAATCGATTGAGACTATTTATTTTAAAATCGGAGAGGGGTCGTCCAAAAATTTGCCAATTTTGATCGTTTTCATATGGAATTGCTCTATATAATGTTCGGTTCTTTCTTGAAAATAGTTACGAACGGTATTAAGAGTTGTGTATGTCTACACAATCACAAAAAAAATAGATATTGTTCTTGGGTGTGTGAACCGAACGTTAAATAATGTACTGTTTATTTTCGAACACTGATTTCAATATATAAAAATGCATTAATTGCTTATTTTTTGGAGTTTATAAGTAAAAGAAAAACAATAACATACCATACATAACAATTCTTGAACTAATACGAGCAAGCAAAAAAAAAAAAAAAACAATTTATAAATATGTAATATGCATTTTTCAATTAATGCACAAGGTGTGGTATCAAGTCACATCGTCATAATATCCTAAATAATATTTAAAATTGTTTAAAATAAATATTGTTGTGTTTCAAACAAAATAAAAATTGTAATGCTGTGTTCATTGTATCTTTCTCTACCACACGGCATCAAAATCTCAATTTACATAAAAAATGATTTAGCCGGTTTGCATATTAAGCCGACGATATATATTTCCTGTGAATCCACAAAATATTTACATATTTATTCAAAAATAAACTGATATCATTTTATTAGTTATTAATAGTTTCAATAACACTGGTTTACAGTCAAAAATTACCAAGAACGCCACGTGCCTAGATAAGTTAACTTTGACCTCCTGAACACGAAAAACGCTGTAATTTTTTTTTCATTAGTTAAGTTTTTTAGATAACGGTACTTTTGTGTTTTTCGGTGTATGGTCCCACTCAAACCCTTGTGGAGCCCAACCGAAAAGTCCGATCGAGATAAATGGCATATCGTTGGAAAGGCAACTGAATGCCTTTTCCGTCGATATGCCTTTTTTAAATACCTTAAAACTGATGGTTAAAAAAAGGCGGAATTTTATATGGGATGAAAATATTGTCGTTCCACAAAATCCTTAATAAAACCTTTATTTTTCATCCGATTTTTTTCAAATTACGCTTAAAACGTTGGTAATCACATATACTATTTGGTTAAAACATAAAACAATCCAGATATTTAACATAACGTAGAAAAAAAACGAAATAAAAATGAAAAATTTTGAAAAAAACGTAAAAAATAGGCAAATTTCGAACTTTGAGGTGCCATAACTCAGCCAATTCTTATTTTTAGCATATCGACGGAAAAGGCATTCAGTTGCCTTTCCAACGATATGCCATTTTTCTCGATCGGACTTTTCGGTTGGGCTCCACAAGGGTTTGAGTGGGACCATACACCGAAAAACACAAAAGTACCGTTATCTAAAAAACTTAACTAATGAAAAAAAAATTACAGCGTTTTTCGTGTTCAGAAGGTCAAAGTTAACTTATCTAGGCACGTGGCGTTCTTGGTAATTTTCCAAATTAAAAATTTGTAAAGCAGTGTAATTAAAGGACATCTTATAAAAAAATCTTTTAGAAAAGCAATTTGGTTTAAATGTTTAGGATTAAAGCGATTCTTTTCTTAAGTTTTGACAATAGTTGACTTGGAAAAAAAATTCTTTTACTTCTCATAGATGAATATCTAATTTCTCAGTACTTTTCCGGGATTTCTCTTAACATATAAAATACTCCATTATGCCATTAGAGTTTTTAAAAATTTTTAATTTTGTTAAAAGACTGATATGCGAAGATAAATAAATAACTTAACACAAACATATAAAAAGTACGTGAAACAAAAAAAAGGTGTTGGCAATCATATATTTAACCCATTTTTCGTCACATTCCTGTTGATCGATGATGAAGATAAAAAACATTGAAAAACAATGTAATTTTAGTCATCGGTCGGCGGAAAATGGGTTTAAATGAAGATCACTGAACACCTTCTTTGTTTGTATGAAAAAATATTTTCTAAACAAACACATTTTGTATATGCGACGAAACAAATAATTAAAAACATAAAAAAAATATGTAATAATACTACAAAATATTGAAAATTTTTTTACTTCGGTTAATCGACTAATTGGAATTAACCGATCAGTTAATCGGGTAGTAATTAATAGGTTAACCGGTTGACGGTTAACCGAATGAATACCCTAATAGCCGTACAAAAATGCAGGTTGTTTTTGAAAAAAATATAAAAATCGTCAATATTTACTTAAAATTAAAAAAAAAACTAGGTGTACCGTTTTTTCAGTTTTTTTAAAGAATATATGCTCCGTTGCCCTTTTTTTTGATGTAAAGAAAAAAATTCACCACATTTTGAGTTTAAGTGTAATTTTTTTTGCTTTTTCCGGAACACCAAATTGTACTTGTTTTTTATATTTTTGTATAAAATATTTTAATTATGAAATATTTAAATGGTTTGTATCATACAAAACATCCTTGCTAGAATTTATAAAAAATTAAGTACATCAATTTTAACATTAGTGGTATTAACACCGAACTTGTTAATTTGTTACTCGGTTTGTTAATTTGTTAAAGTTACCAACTGTGAACGATCCCCTTTTTTAAACTTTGTCAGTCTGTACCCATGTTCTGTAACTTTAGTGAGAACTTCTCGCATCGAAAAGATGTGAAACAAAATATTCCATCGTTTCTCGAAAAGTGAGAAAAAATTGTGTATGTAACTTATGTCGAAAAATATCAAAAGAGATTACGTCGTTACGTCATAAATATGATAACATTGCACCCGAAGCCGATGTGACACTGCAGACGTTCAGAACGCCAGTAACACATATCGTTGACGGCGACCAAAATTTACAAAAATTGAAAAGTTTTCAACGACGGCGGCGAAAATACAACAGTCGGCTATACCAAATAATGTGAAGTGCGACTTCAATGTTTGTTGTTTGCAAACGAGCTTTGAAAAAATTCGTATATTTTATAAAAATGTAAAAAGTAAAATAATTAAACAATGAAAAAATGTGCCCAGAACAAAATGTTATTATTATTTTTCTTTGCATTTTGCTTTTTTAATTGTTTTTTAATGTTAAAATTTTTTCTCGCCCCATTTTTATTCGTGAGTTTTTTTGACAGTTCAAAGCGGGAACTTTTCTCACTAAAATGTTACAGATACACTTTTTCTGTAAATTGGCGAGTAAGTTTCTTACGTGACAGCTAATACTCGCCAAAAAAGTTACAGACACAGTTTAGTGAGAAAAACAGCTGTTTGTTTCAATATATGGCATTTTTGTTTCATTTCACACATTTCAATCGAAAAGTTTCTCGACGCGAGAGTTACAGAACATGGGCACTGGTTACTTTAAAATAAAAAAATCATTTAATTAACATACTTACTCTCAATGTACACGAAAATTTATTATATTTATTTAGAAACTGCAACAGCTGATTGTGAGTTACCAACTAACAACTATTTTATCAGGGGTGCCGTGTCGTTAATTTGTTAAATGTTAATCCGGTAGCGCGTTAAATATACAAAAACCAAATGCGTGTAAAAAAGTAATGATTAAGGACTAACAAACTAACAAGCTCGGTGTGAATACCACTATTATATTTAGATAGATTTGGTAATTTTCAACAATTCAACATAAAAAGTGTTGCCAATTTGAATTTAAAAAAAAGGTTTTAAAATGATCGCATCATGTGCAGTCTCTCAAAGAAGTGTATGGCATGAACTTAAATGAAACTAAAAAATTACTAGAAGTTGCAGTTTGGTTGAAGTTGCGTTTCACTGTCTATTCCGGTGTTTAAATTAAGCATACAAAATTTTTCCAACAAAAAAACATGAAAGAAAAAAGAACAATAAATTGTTTGCGTACCTAAAAAAATAGCAACTCTGAATTTCTAAACAAGATAAGACAAGAAAAAAGAGTACCAAAACTGATGTTAAGGCCCAAATACTCTTGTCAAATGCTTGACATCAAGCTCGTGTACATGTGCTTGACATTAGAATATACATTTGCTGGATCAGAATAATTGTTATTTTTATTTAATATCAACAATATTATAGTTACTGTAAACATATCAATGTTTATCGCAATTATGAATTTGACTATTGTTGACCGAAAAATAATTATTTTTCTAACAACTTTATTATGATAACTTTCTTAACATATTATAATTCTCACAACCATATCATGATATTTAATAGCCATAACATGATAACTTTCAATACATTTATCATATTATGTTAAAGATGCAATCAAACTATTTTTACTCTAATCATATTATGTTAGCGCCATTTGTAAAATAATTTTGAAGAAGTTGTGTCGTTTTTTTATTTGTGAGCGGTTAAACAATTAAAAGATAAAATTCCATAAAAAAAATAAGTTGAAAGAAATTAAAAAATTAAAATATTAGCGGAATTCATTCAAGTATTAGTGATGTAATAGTGCAAATGCGAAATATCATAGTTTTTTTGTAAAATCCAACAACAAAACACACAGAGATTTCGTTATATTTTATAAAAGTGCTACGATATTTTATCAACATATTAAAATCGAAAAAATGGACACACGCGGTTGCCCATGAAAACCACATATTTTTTATTTGCTCTTTTGCAAGCCTTATATTGACCTCCGCTATTTGATTAACATTAAAAAAAATTGTAAAAAGCCACAAAATAAAAAATCGATGCAAAAATATTTTAATTTATTTTGTATTTTTATGACAGCTATGAAAGGTGCTTTATCATAATATGATTGCTTCTAAATGTATTATGATTAACATGATGATAATATGATTACTTCTTAGCTTATAATGATTAACATGACAATAGTATGATTAATTTCTTAGCTTATTATGATTAACATGACAATAATTTGATTACTTCTTAACTTAGTATGATTAACAGAATAATAATATGATTAAGGGAAACATATTATGATGACATATTACGAGAATATTTAGTCATAATATGATTCAATAATAATCTTAATATGGTGACTACAATCATAATTCTTATCATAATATCGCACCTGTTCATCAAAAGTAACACAACTCAAAAAATTCTATTTTCCACTTTTTTGAAGGAAACAGTGTATGATTACCATATCTAACGACTGTAAAATTTTTGGTATTCTATTTGTAATATTTCATGAGAGAAATGCCTTTATGTCTTTCTTTGCGTACTCATATTGTTTGTTTTGATTCAATTAAAGAGTTGTAATTTTAGTTGCGTTGAAGTGTTCAAGGGTTATGGTGCTCAAATGAATCAGCGAAACTGTATTAATTCGAGTTGTGATTGTTTTCATGTTAAAAATCTGTTTATCAATAGCTGTTGATTTTGGGTTGTGATAAGCATAACTTGAAATAATATTGACATGTAGATCAAAAAATTTCATGAAAACTGTATTAAATCAAAAATCCGTAATAATTTCGGAAAAAGGAAGAAGAGAAATAAATTTTGTGATTTTATTGAAATATTAGTGAGTTTCCTTTATAACATTATATTTGTTTATAACAATAATTCCATCATATTGGCGGAATTAGTTTTTTGCCTCTACTGAAAACTTGTAAATTTTGAGTTGTGTTACTTTTGATGAACAGGTGCGATATGTTGCTCTTAGAATATGTTTACCACAACCATGTTTTTTCTTTGGGTGTGTGTTGCTTTTTAATAAATACAAAAAGAATTGAAGAAAAGAAGGAGAAAATTATTAAATAAAATTTTTTTTCCTCCAAAGCATTTTTTTGTTTTTCATCCGACATTTTTAGCGTCTGTTCAGTTTGAAATCACATTTAAAGTGTATGGGTGCTTGAAGAGTAACGCCAATACTTTAGTCAAAATCACTCGTCAAGCATGCTAAATATCTAGATTTATGGATTTTCCATCAAGCATCGTCGGTGTCACACACACAAACTCATTTTCACTAATACTACCTTAATGCTGGGAATTTGACCAAATGGGCCTTAAGAGTTACGTGGTTTTTTTTTAAAGAAAAAGTACAAAAGAACTGAATTTTCCATCACCGATGTACATACAACAATATTCGTTTATTTAAACATAATTAAATAAAAAACACACAAAAATTCTCTAAATTGTTATTCAATTAACTGGGAAAATTGATTATCCAGAAAGCTACCGTTTCCGTACATTATAAATAATCAAGGTATCACTGTAATCCACATCATACTTTGGGAGACTCTTATCTACTTATTCGGGACAAAGACTAACATTAGAAAAACTACTGTTGCTTGCAAGTGATTTAAACATAAAAATTTCTTCTGTTTCGAATATGAGGCATAGATAAGCGTTTAAAAAATGCAGTCAAAGTTGAAAAACTACCATTTCTTCCACTTCTTCAATTTTGCTTTTACTTCTGATTCATTAAATGTAAACAGTTGCTGTCAAACCAACTCAAAAAACGAAAAGTTGAACTCAAATTTTCGGTTTTTGTTCGACAGTTTTTGGTTTCGACTGCAGTTTTTTGGACCCTGGTATAGATAAGAATAATACTTTATCGATTTAGAATCGATATAGAAAATATCACTGAATATAAGTCATCCATATGAAGCATTAACTGTCTAGATCTTTTTTTGATATTAATCTAAAAACATTAATCAACACCTTCGGCTTTAAAAAGCGAAAAAGTTTATTAAAGAAACCTCTTAACAACTTAACAACAATTTTCGTTTACTATCGAATTTTCACGTATCTTTTACCATTGATGCAAGCCTACGTCAAAAACAAAATGGCTTAAGACCACAAATATAATGTTTTGATTATATAAACACCTTACGAATAATTATATAGCAGTCCGTAGAGTGACGCTCTCCCCTGTATCTGCTGTTTGTAGACTATGAGCGTGCCTTTAATACCATCAATAGAAATGGTTTCTGGCATTCCCTGCGAGAAAAAGGTGTCCCGAAGAAAATAATAAATTTAATTTGCGAACTGTATGCTAATGTAAAGTGCACTGTTCGATTCAAAGGCAAAAATAGTTTAAAATTCTTCATACAAAGAGGTGTAAGACAAGGATGCGTTTTATCACCACTTCTTATCACTGTCGTGCTCGATGGCATCCTCTCTAAAACAAATGCCGAAGTAACCGATGGCATACAATGGCGCCCTCACCAAAGACTCAACGATCTGGACTATGCCCTGCTAGTATTTGGATGATCGTTTTTTCAAAAATGATCGGTATGAGTCTTTTTTGAGTACTTTTAGTGACTAAAAACTGATTAATCACTTGCACGCTTTAAAATCGACACATAAATGACTCGCGCTTATGATTTAAAGAAGTTTGATTTGAAATTCAATAACAAAAACTATTAAAAAAAGAGTCGAAAATGTCTCTAAACTAATAAAAAAAAAACGAATCATATATTTTCTCCCGACAAAATTATCATTTATGATCAGAAAATGAGCGCATATTCTGGTATTTTAATCGCGCTGAAGAGTCAAAAAAGACTTGAATATGATTAAAAATTTCAAAAAATGCTAGTTGGGTGCCGACGACATATGTTTTCTATCACATTTACTTACTGCAACGAGAACTAAATTAGAAAAGCTAATTGAATTTTTTTTTTATCTCGGCAACGTAGTAACAAAAGATGGTGGTGCGTATGATGACGTAATGGCACGAATAAATAAAGCTTGACATGCATACTACAAACTTAAGAAAGTTTGGTCAAACCGCAACACTGGGATATGTTGCGGGTTGACCAAAACTTAGAATTTTCAACACCGGTGTTAAATCGGTCCTATTATACGGATGTGAAACATGGAAAGTGACGGATTTTATATGCAGAAAACTTCAGGTATTCATCAATAAATGTGGCGCATATGTCGAATATTTTGGCCCTATACCATCGCTAATGAGGAGCTACTAAGAACTACAAATATCGAAGGAATAACAACTGAAATAAAACGCCGGAAGTGGCGATAGATAGGCCACACGTTACGTAAGACTGAAAACGACATTGCAAAAATGGCCTTTGAATGGAACCCCCAAGGGTCGAGACGCCCAGGAAGACCCAAAAGTACATGGATGAGATCTACTCATGCTGAATATAGATCCAGAGGAACGTGGCAGGAGATCAAACTCATTGCGCAAGACAGACTACGATGGACTGATTTTGTTTCCCCCTATGCTCCGACTAGGAGTTTTAAATATTTTTTTAGAACATTATGGTAGTTTTTAAATTGTTACATATAATGTAAATATTAAATATGTAAATATTTATTTAAGGCACACAAAAAATCGAATTTTCACCACATAATGCCAATTGTTTGTCGTTAAAAGAGATACGGAATTACTTTATTAGGGAGTTACCGCATATTTCGTTCAAAAGAAATAATTTTACGATTTCGAGCAATTTGTCCTGTGCATTCTGATTTTCGTTCTTTTTCTCGAATGAATGAAAGTTTTTTATCAGGGGTGTTCTGGAAATCGAAACGCAAGACGTAAGAATTTTAAACGTCGTTTTTTTTATAAGATTGCTTTAATAAAAGAATTTTTGATAAATATTATAAAAAGATTTCGCTTTTAAACAGAATTCTATAACAAAAATTATAAACATTAGATTACAAGTGTATATTCCAAATTCTTGCGTTTTGCGTTTTCGATTTCGATTTCCAGAACATCCATGTATTCTTTATCGAAAACAAAAAATCCCTTTCCGAGCAAAAACTCTGTATTACGCGTAATAACTTTTTATATAATTTTCCGTTTGTTTATTAATACAACTTTGCCATCGTTTCGAACTTGTATACGAAAATCGTAATACACAGTACAAATTGTTTGAACACGTAAATTTTTTCTTTCGAATCGGAATAAGCGGTAACCTCCCTGAGCCAGAACAAAACTATACCTCATTTGGAATTAAACTAGAATCTAATTTATTACCTAAACCTCAACCTGAACAGGAAGCTAAATCCGAATACAAGCTCCAATCTTAAATGTACGTTCAACTAGAACCTGAATTGAACTTAATTCTTTAAAGTTAAAGGCTTAGTTAGCCGGGAGTAACAGTAACAGTAACCTTACCGTAAAAAAGTAAGACCAATCTATTTCTTACAGATTGAGACGTAACATCTTACTGCTAACTGTAATCGCTCTAATTGCTTTACATACAACAAAATGAATCAGCTGATTTTCAACGTTACTGTTACTCCCGGCTAACTGAGCCATTAAAACAATACCTGATTTTTGATTACATATTTACTTTTTTTGTCTACCCAAAATATCTCACATTTTCATGCTATGAACGTGACGTTTTTATTTCATTTACCATTTAAATTTTTTTTTTTTTGCCAATTGAAAAGTTTAAATTTTTCATGAAACCTTTCATCAAAGTTTGTTTAAATTTTTTCAGTGATAAATTGTCCAATACATAAAACTAGGGCAATTTGATGATGATACACAAATTTCATATGTTGTCATACAGAAAATAACTTTTCAAAATTAAATTTATAGATCATCAAAAAATAATGATGATGTTGATGACAAGACTGTGTTTATAGAGTTAGATGTTGTTACCGGTAATTTTCCCAAAATAGTTTTCATTAAAATTTAGAAATTTTTTGCAAATAATTTCATTTACAAATGACATAAATTTGTTTCCTTCTAACATCAACTTCCCGCATAAATGGAAAAGTGTAACAACATAAATCACAATATTACAAGTTCAAAGAGATTCTCAATTTTATTACAGTGGGTGGGAAAATAAATATTAAACATACATTTAATTAAATTGAAAACTAGTTGTATGTACTTCTAATATTTCATAAAGCGAACAAAAAAAAAAAAAAAAAAAAAACATTTACGCCCATTTTGCCATTTAATGAAACCATAATGAGAGGTCGAAAAAAAGTTTTTCTTAACACATGACTTTGATCGATACCAACCAGATGGGAAGTAATTGATTGATGATTAAATGTATGAAAGCAGAAAAGAACTGAAATAATGAAAGATGAAATAGGAAAAAAAACTTCATTGTATGTGGTGAAACTATAATTAAAAGAAATGTAATGGACGAGGCTCAACATTAATATCATAAGGAATAAGAATATTAAGTGATTGACGGAGTAGGTAATTAAAGTTGAAAAGAGCCACACTGAAAAAAATTATAAAAATTTACGAGAATTGAAAGGAACAAATCTAGTACCGAACTTGAACTAAAACTTAACAATAATAGAAATATAATCGTACCTTAACTGCACTAAAACTAAGCTAGAACTCAACTAAAGGTGGAACTAGTGATGCCAACTCTTCACTACTAAAAATGCCTAATGTTTCAGTAGAAATGGCTTAACAAGATTTTATTATCGCATCAATATTAATAAAAAACTTACAAAATTATTTTACTATATTACAATTGAACATAAGAGAAATAATAAATTTTAAGTAACAATAAACTAAACATAAGAAAATTTTTTGAATACAGTATTTATCGGATATAAGAACATCTCATATAAGAACAAAACGCTTTTAAGAAACATTTTCAAAAACCCCATGTCTTTTTAGTGATTTTTCTAACAAAAAAGGTTTCATATAAGAAAAACGCTTATAAGAAAAAAACTGATTAAAGAACATTTTTCTTAAACACCAAAACCACAAAATGTATAGAAAAAGAATTTATATAAAAAACTTCCAACGGCAACACAGAATTTATGTAGTTTGCATGGACAACGCTGTTTTCTGACAGTTTTAAAACAAGAACAAAGTTTTTTTTTACTTTTAGTTTTAGATGAGCGAGCTCATACTCATGAGAAGCTTTGTGTTTTTTGCCAATAAAAACAAAAGTTAAAATTGCGAAATTGCAAAAACATCTAAAATAGTAAAAAACTCAAAAGACATAGAAAATAATTATTTTAAAGTTAGAAATATTAACAAAAAAAAAAAAAAAAAACAGAAAACCAAAATATGAAAGTCTTATGGCCATAGCTACTTATATAAGAAATAAGTTTCTTATATAAAATAATTGTATATAAGAAAGAAACGCTTATAAGAAACTTTTTTCGTGGATTTTTTATGTTTCTTATATTCGATAAATACTGTAATTAAAAGCTCAAAATACCTATTAATAAAATAGACTTTTAAAAAAAAAATGCAATTTGGTGTCTGTTTCTTAAAAATTTTGCTCCCGAAAAGGGTAAGTTTTTTTTAGAATAAAACAAGCCAACATTTTTAAGAAACAGTACCAAATTGCATTTTTTTAAATAAAATGTCAATTTTTTTGTGTAGAAAATAAAACACCATAAGAAAAGTTCAACGTTACACCACACAACTAATGCAACATTTCTAACTAGGGATGCGATTTCCATGCAAATGAATGGCTGATTTCATTAACGCAGATTTGCAAAGCATCACAAAAAACAAATGCGTTAAAAAGGCATTAGAAATATAAACAATTTTGCAACCATTGTGCAGTGAATACATCTACCATGCTATTATGAACTCAAAGCATTGTCTACAGAAAAGTTGTGGAGTTTTTGAAGCTATTCCATTTAGTGTTGCATTGCAATACTGCATTTATGAAGTCAGCCAATGTTTTGCCTGGCTAGATGCTTCAGAATTATATTCAAAAAACTTCCAGTGATTTAAGAATGTTAGAAAAGCTTGTTGATACCGATAATTATGCAATTAAAAAAGTAAAAGAAATATTAAATTTAGAAAACATCAGAAGTCAATTAGCATTTGTATTTTCCTATTATGGATATATTGGTGAAACAATAACTAATTAGGAGCTATTTAGGCCTCTATTACGGTTCACAACTCAACTCTGTTGAGTTACAATTTTTTAAATTTTTGTATCATGGTTTACAACTTTGGTATATTGCGGCGAACAAAAACATCAAAAAATTTTTAACTCAACACAACCAGTTGTCTGATTTACAACTCAACTGAGTTGAGTTGTGAACCGTAAGAGGGACCTTAGTTCATTTAATACTCAATTCGATGATATTGCAGAAAGTAAAATTACCAATATGGAAAGAAGAATCTTAAGCCCGAAAAATTAAAAAAATTCGAAGCGTTTTGCAAAAAAATTAAGGATTTCAAAAATTAAAAATATTTCAAATATTTTTGATCGGGGGGCAAATTATGGCAGTCGTGATCGAATAATTTTTCGATTCGAAAGCAATTTTATCTCTTATTCTTTCTTTGGATACTGAACGGATCGAAATTATTTTTTTAGTGTTGTAAAGCATTTATTTGATTTGGAATCAAAGTGGAATCCAAAAAATTTTTTTTTTTTAAATGCATTGGTATTCTTTACAAGAGAAAGTTTTACTTTACATAAAAGTTTTACTTTTATATAAATAAGTACTGATATTTATTTAAACGAACTAAATGTTAAACTAGTTTTTTAATTTTTTAAAGATATTTGAGTAACAATAGACTGAATTTTTTATATTTCTGTTTTTAGTAAACACAGAAAAAATTATTAGTAGTTTTTTTATCAATTAAAAAAATTATTTAAAAAGTCCTTAAACTTAATTAACGTAATAGTTGAATCAATTATTTTTTTTTTGTTGAACGTAAATTAAAAATATAATTTTGATTTAATTAACATTTTAGTTGTTTTGAAATAAATTTTGAATTAAAATAATAATCAAATAACAAAAAATTATTTCGTTTAAAATAAAATAATTTAAACTTGTGAAATTGTTGTTGGAAATTGTCAAAATCAATCAACACATTGTTTGAAACGGCCAAGTTTTTTGATAATTGTTTTTAATTAAAATTGAAAATTTCATTTATTGAAAAAAAAATATTCAAAATATAAAATTTTTACAATTTTTAGTAATCAATATAATCATTTTGGTAATCGGTGCAAAATCAACAAATGGGTTGCTTGATTCTATGAATTTTGTATAAAATTGGTGATTAGAGAAAATTTTTAATTTTTTCTGTGACATTAAAAACGATTTTTTGTGGAAATTTTTTAAGGTTTTAGTGCACATTTAGGACTTTTTAGTGCCTGTTTTAAGCGAATATTTTCTATTTTTTAGTGCATGAAAATCTCATCCCTATTTATAACATTTTTTGATCCAAAAATTTTGAAAAACTTGAAGAAAGTTTTGCCAAATAAAATGTTTAATGGCTTAATTGATTTTTTCATGGCTAATCGAAATGAAAAATGGCTAAATTTAGCCACCACTATCTATAACTTAACAAGGTATGAAATAGTCGTTAAAGTAGAAAAGAAAAATATATTAGAATTAAAGAAGAAGAACTAAACTAGCATTGAAATAAAAATAAAGTTTAATCAAACTAGAACTGAATCTGAGATTGAACAGAGATGTAACGTACTTGATACAAAACTAAAACTTGCTATTTCCGAGATATTCAAAAATCTATAATTTCTTTGTATGAGAAGTGCCACGCCCACTTCTCTTATCCCGCCCACATATTATCGCATGTTGTGTATGGATATTCAAGATCCTTGTGCATAATTTGTAAACTGTGGCACCAGCCGTTCTCTAGATATACATACTAGGAAGATCGATTATTCGAATTTTTTTAAAACCCGGTTTTCGAATATTCCGAATTGTTGATATTAAAAAAAAACCGGTTTTCAGTTAAGTATTTAGGAAATTACCCATTTTAATTTGATAAATAAAAACACAAAAATTGAATTAGTTTATGAAATAAAAATTTAATTTGAATTAAAACAAATCACAAAGGCAAGGAACCAACAAAATAAAAAGATGATTTAGAATTTTTAAACAGCTTCGATTTTCAAAAATTATAGGAATTTTATAAATTTATTGTTTGAGATATTCTACTTTTAAATAACAAGATTTAGTTTGTCGTGCCTAATTCCAAATTTTTATTCTTGATAAAAACACTGAAATTTATTGTTGATGGGATAAGCTATTCATATGCGCATTTCACTGGTTGCTTAGGCCAGATCGTCAGGAAACTTCATCCATAAAGATTTAAGAATAACTAAAGATATTAAACCAAATAAAACTGTTAAGCGAATAAGAATTATAAACACCAGTTTTACTTGAAACAATATTAAAGCTTTAACAAAAACCAACAACAATAAACAGTGAGTTCTTACATTCCCAACTACAATTGGTTGGAATTCTCCCAACATTAATTATAGTTGGAAGTAGGTTAAGCAAAAACAAAATCAACTTGATTAATTGTTTTCGCAAGAAAATCAAACACTAAAGCATGTTGCCAGTTAGGGTTTTAGGTTGTGCACTTGCCAGTTTATTATCAAAGTAATTTTTGGGTATACAAAATTCTCAATTAACAATATTTCGAAAACCCCATTCGCTTTCAAGTTAAACCCAGGGCTGTGGAGTCGGAGTCGGAGTTGAAGAGTCGGAGTTGATGTTTTTGTACCGGAGTCCGAGTCGGAGTCGAAGTACCCACAAACACTAATGACTCCCACTCCGACTTTTTGGCATTAAAATTTTTTCTAATATTTTTCAAAATAAAAAAATTTTAATGACCAATTTCAGCAATTCTTTTAAAATATCAATTCATATTTAAATATAATTTTTCATATAATTTTATTTTTATTCCACATAAAAAAAACGATTTTTAAACATAAATTGATATTTAAATAAATTGGTGGAATTGGCAATAAGAGGGTCTACTTTTTGAATTTGTGAAGTCAGAAGATAATGACCAGTATACTTTTCATATGAGTAGGGGAGTTAGAAAAATTGAGATAACATCTTATTTTGACAGTTCTTTTAGCAATTTATGAGAAATATATAGATTGTATCGAAGCATGTCCTTTTCTATATTTTTATGTGACCTAAAATTTCTGTAACAAAACTCGCTGGTTCACTGTTTGAATTTCGCCAAGATATCCCTAATGAAATAGAGCCGAATTAAGGAAGTTAAAAATTTGTTGTTTTTTATTTATCGTATATTAACAAATATTTTTGTAGCCATGTTCCGATATATGACTTGAAATCTGCTGTAGCTCCTGTGGTGAAAGCATTAAGTAAACTAAATTTTAAGTTCTAACCTTCAAGGTGAATTATAATAGAAAAAAAGGAAAAGGACCTCGGAAAAATACATGACATTGTTCTAAATATAATTCCCATCAATCTGGGGGTAAACCCGAAAAATGATTTGAGAATTCTTTTATCTACTCAATTTAGGAAAAATTGGAGAGATAATAAAGACTTGCAATTTCAAATTTCGGTCTTTGACAATAATAATATTGAACTTGGAACGGAAAAAAAGCAATGGTGTGCTGAAGAAAACGATTTCAATTTAGTTGTTTAAAAATTCATATTTTTTTTTTACTCTGCAAGCCACATTTTGAAACACGTTGAAAATCGCAAATGATGCTATTTCTGTAATAAAAATTTGCCTTTGTCCGAATATTTTAATGATCCGAATATTTTAATGATCCCAGAATCTGCATGTTTTAATAAAAATATATTTAATTTTCCTGAGAATGAGTGTTTGAATTTATGTATATTAAAAACAAAAGACCTCACTTCACAATTTACAAAAAAGAACTTATGATGTTCTTTGTCTCTACAAATTCTGTGGTAAACAATACTTAGTACACTTGGTGCCCTTAACGTCTTAGCAAATTGGACTTGGCATTGTTTTCAACTTTTCTATCTCGAAAGATAGAACTTATGGAAATTCACACATCTATAAATTCCAACAGATGTGAATTGGTGTAGTTTATCTCTTTCCTACACAACAATTGTTAAATTTTTTAGCACTGTTTGCATATATTTAATAAATAAATATAACTTTTAAAATATATTAAAGTTTAATGATCCCATACGGTTTGAATCAAAACTCATATCTTTCGAAAGTTCGTAACAAAACTCGGTGGTTCCAAAATTAAATCCATTATTTTTCTATATTACAGTTGGCTTAAAATGTTCAACTGTTGAGTTATTAGTCAATAATGACATAACACTGTAGAATCAAAAAAGTAGAGCTCAGTTGGTCTATTTAATCGGGCGCTATATGTTGTTCGAGCTTTCCTCCTCATATGTTAAAGCTCAATGCGGCACGTAAGAATTAAAATATCGATTTGAAAGGTTTACAGAATAATTTTCTTGCTATATTTAACCATTTAAAAGGTACTGAATTAAAAAACAAATTAAAAGAGTTTAAAGTCAAATAAAAACTAGTCTCATAAATAATGATAGGTTAGAGTAGGAGTCGGAGTCGGAGTTGGAGTCGGAGTTGGAGTCGGAGTTGGAGTCGGAGTCGTACTTAAAAAATTACAGCAAAAGGAGTCGGAGTCGGAGTTATAACTATTTCTTGACGACTCCACAGCCCTGGTTAAACCCCATTAATTTGTTTGTTTTAATCTCATTAAATTGAAATCTCTTTATTTTGAAAACTCCTAAAAAGGAGTCGGACCTTTTGATAAGGAATGGGCAAAAAATATCGATATATCAAAATACCGATATTTAAAAAAAAAATAATCGATATATATTGCCGATATTTAAAATACCGATATATCGATGTATCGAATTCGATATTTTTTAAAGTCAGTTTTCATTAAAAACTCAATACTTTAGCCGTTTTTCAAACAATATGTATTTAATAATGGCATCACTGCAAGCATCATATGTTTTTTTAAACTAATATGAAGATCTATAAATCCCCGTCTACAACTGACATGATTTTCTGTTATAACATGGTTGTAAAAACGTTGTTAAAACATTTTCTTGCTATATTAAACCATTTAAAAGGTACTGAATTAAAAAACAAATTAAAAGAGTTTAAAGTCAAATAAGAACTAGTCTCATAGATAATGATAGGTTAGAGTAGGAGTCGGAGTTGGAGTCGGAGTCGTACTTAAAAAATTACAGCAAAAGGAGTCGGAGTCGGAGTTATAACTATTTCTTGACGACTCCACAGCCCTGGTTAAACCCCATTAATTTGTTTGTTTTAATCTCATTAAATTGAAATCTCTTTATTTTGAAAACTCCTAAAAAGGAGTCGGACCTTTTGATAAGGAATGGGCAAAAAATATCGATATATCAAAATACCGATATTTAAAAAAAAATAATCGATATATATTGCCGATATTTAAAATACCGATATATCGATGTATCGAATTCGATATTTTTTAAAGTCAGTTTTCATTAAAAACTCAAAACTTTAGCCGTTTTTCAAACAATATGTATTTAAAAATGGCATCACTGCAAGCATCATATGTTTTTTTAAACTAATATGAAGATCTATAAATCCCCGTCTACAACTGACATGATTTTCTGTTATAACATGGTTGTAAAAACGTTGTTAAAACATTTTCTTCTGCTATTGATGCATTAATCCACTTTTAAAGTCTCCTGAGAGTAGAAAAAGATCTGTATGCAGATGCTAAATTAATTGGCAGTGTAGTAAGAATACAAAAACAAAATTAATATTCGAATACATTTCAGCATGAAATTTTTTTTATTATGTCGTGTGATGTCGTGTCCATTTTACCATTCACAGCCAATATTAGTTAGTTATGACTGAAACTGGAGTGTTGCCAATTAGAAGTTTATAGTAATCTGCCAGTTGTTCAAAATTTTCAATGTCTTCTTAAGTATATCGCGACTTCAGGACAACAAGGTTCTATCGTACATATAGAGTGACACAAGTTTTAATCATAATAAAACAAGGAAATATATTTTCAATATCAATTAAACGGGATTTATTGTAAAGACAATTTTATGAAATTAATGTTTAAATACAACTTCTGCCATGTGGCCGCCACGGCTGGCGCGTAGAAGGCGCAATCGGAAACACCAATTTTTAACAACTTTTCACATTCTGAACATCATCGTTTTTGAAGACATATGGGCCAATGACTCCACCAGTCCATAAAGCGCACCAAACAGTAATTTTCTGTAGATGTAATGTTGTTTCCGGCAAAAGCTTGTGGAATCTCCTCACTCCAAATGCGACAGTTCTGCTTATTTGCGTACTCATTCAACCAGAAATGGGCTTTATTGGAAAATATAATTTCGAATGGAAATTCAAAATCAATATCAATTTGTGCTTCAGCCCATTCGCCGAATTATTTTGATTAAAAATGTCAACAATTTGCATGCGTTGATCTGGTGTTTTCAAAGCAAAGTGAAATTTAAAATCAAACTAAATAAAAAGCTGTTAAATGGGTGCTCAAATAAAGCAGTGATTCCAGCTCAAAGTTGTGACTCATAAAAAAACACCCCCTATAGTTTAGGTGCAAATATAACCTTGTTTTCCCAAGGTCGCGATATGTATATTCGACTTTAGGAACAAAAACATTTAGGGGGTAATTTTGTTGTTCACTTCACCTTGCGTTGAGAAAATTTCCATATAAAATTTTTTGAAATTTTTAAAATTCAAAAAATTTTATTTGAAAATTTTCTCAACGCAAGGTGAAGTGAACAACAAAATTACCCCCTTAGTTTAAGTAAATAAAAGTTCCTCAGTACATCAATCGCTTAATATATAAAGTGTGTGAGTGAGTTAGTTAGAGCTAATATGTTTTTCTTTTGACACTATTCTAGAGTATGTAATTTCTATAGGCCATGGTTTTGAAATCACAATGTTCTGAAACTCGTGCGTTTTGCTTGCGACCTGACATAGTTTTTTAAATGTATTCTAGTTCCCTTTAGCATACTTTTGAAATTTTAAGCCGCCAAACTTCTTGCAACTGCGATTTACAAAACACTTACTATGCGATTTTCAGTCAGAATCGCAAATATTTAGTGTTTTGCGAGTGTCAGAATATTTGCTGGAAAACTGTAGATATTTCGTTAAGCACAAAATTTCAAATTTCCAAAATTTCCCCTTTAAATTTTTAAGGTCCATTATGATTCAACGCGTTTCACGTATATCACCAAATTTTTTTCAAATTGTTTTTGCCGCTAAGCAGATGCGTTGGCAAATACACACTCCACCTTTTCTTATAGTTTCGGTATAACTAGAAGAAATTACATTGAATGACAATGCTAAAAAGTTACTTAAAACGTGAGTGCGTTAAGTAGTTATAACTATTATAACACCCCTACCCCCCCCCCCCCCCTTCCATCCCTGAACTAGAACCAAAACTAAAATTTAGAACACAAGTCGAACTAAACTCTTAAGCCGGATTATGACTGGCCAAGTTATTAGATTACATTGCATTTACTTACACTGCTGGCTAAATTTCTTTAAGTGTATTGGACAAATTGAGTTGTTAGAGTATAAAATTTTTCTATTTGAAAATTTATTTAGTTTTTATGGTGAAATATCTGAAATCTTTGATGATACTATGATGTTCTTACATTTGTTAACATGCACACATTCATATACAGGGTGGCGTATAAGACACGTTATTATTTACTAAGTGACGAAATTTTTTGTGTACTCTTTTTATACCCTTCACCGAAGATAGAAAGGGTATATATAACTTTGTCATTCCGTTTGTAATTTCTACAATACCCAGTTAAAACTTCGCCTACAAAATAATGTGTTGAGTAATCAGAAAAACATGAAAGCACTACTTACAATTCTACTGAAAGAACCAATGAATTTTACAAGGCATGTCCCAAAATGAACGCATTTAAAAGTAAGTCATTATTATTTTACTTAAATACATTCAGAAAAAAGTAGTTATAGAAGTTGTTATACATGTAGTTATAGAAGAAAGCTACTAAATAATGAGTTAAAGAAGCTATTAGTTTTGAAAAAGTAAGCGAAGTTTTTACAGGGTATTGATCCTACACTCTATAAAGTATATATATTCTGGGTCCTTATGAAAAGCGAAGTTCAAACCCGGTAGTCCGTCTGTCTGTTGAAATGGGTTTTCCGAAGCCCCCAGATATGATGGGGACTTGGTTGGGGTATTCTTATTATAATTTTTCTATTGAAATTTAGCCAGATCGTTCCACAAATGGCTGAGAAATGAGCAAAAAACCACGACTAACTCTAATTTTTTCCAAAAATCCCTTGTGGTTGTTGTATTTTTATTACTTTTTGCTGTATATCTAGGGAACGGCAAAAGCCAAAATATCCAAATTAGGTACACACATTTAGGTTGCCAATACACACCATCCTACAAAATGTGGGCGGGATTGGAGAAGTGGGCGTGGTACCTCCCGTACAAAAAATATCAACAATTTTATAAAAACCTGAATTTATGGACTATGGTTAAGCCGTATAAATCAAAAAATTCCGTTTAATGTCAATGGCATTCAATTCCGGGCATTGATTAAAAAGTGATTAAGTTCTGAGGTAGAAAATACTCCAGAATTATAGTTACATTAGGATGGGATGGAGCCACAGCTCACACAGCTTGGGTCCAACAATGGATTTTTTTGGCGATCGAAGAATATCGCATTTTTCTTTTTTAACTGCCTACCGAGTTCGCCCGATTTTAGTCTTTGGGACTTCCTAAATGGAAGGGTTTATGTCAATAAGCCAAGAAACATCCAACAGATTAAGGTAAATATTAGGGAAGAAGTGAGTGCACTGGGATCAGAAATTTTAGGAACAGTTGTAGGAAATACTCTTGAAAGATATTATCTTCAAAACGTAGTGTCAACATATAATTTCCAAACTTTAATCTTAATTTTAATAAGTGCTGACGTTAAATAAAATCGAAAAAAAATTATTCAATAAATTAATTATAACGTTACTTATGCACCACATACATATGATGTATCACATATTCTTCAGCATCATCGCAAACTAGCGTGAAATACTGCACAGGTTTTCAGCAGTTCCTAAAGAGTTCTTCATTTCAGACATAGAATTTTAAAACACTGAATTTTCAATATTATTATAGCGTGATAAAAATTATTGTATTTGGTATAATAAAAAATGTTCTTAAAATTGTTTGACCCCATTAAAATCCAGTTTGGGAAACTGTATAAAAATGGAGCCCAAACTATGATAAAAGAAAAAATTGCTTGTGTGTTAATTAAGTGTCATTTATTACAAATACCTTTAGGCCCGTTTTCACAACTTACCGAGAGCTAATGGTAGGATTGTATCGGCCGTATAAAAACTGTTCCACTATTGCAACTTTGCTTTAACATACCAGGTAGGATGAACCTTCATTAACTTTATCGCTTACTTTAGGTTATGGTAAAGTTTTAATAATGGAACACTTTTTATCAGGCCATTTAAAGTCTACTTTTAGCTATCGGTAAGTTGTGAAAACGGGCCTTAAACTTTATTGAATGTGCAGTTTATCGTGTCTATATAAATGTTCTATGACTCTAGTTTTTAAATAAAAAAAAAAAAAAAAGAATAGTTAAAACCATTTAAATAATTAATTTTATAAACAAATTTTGTCTATACTACCTGCTTACAGTTTACCTTTGAAAACGTTTATTATTTTTGAAAACATGGGAGATTTACTATACAGATGGTGGCCCAAAATAAACAAAGGGGTTCATATAATCTTTAATTAAATTTTTTTATATGGTTTTCTTTTATTTTTTAAGATTATTGTAAAAAGTCTTGGAAAACTAAAATTGGAAACGAACAACAAACTTAAATACATACATATAATTGAATTTTTATGATCAGGATTTTACACTCAATTGGGTGTGCAAATGAAGTAAAATGTGTCTAGACCCGACACCATTTCAGGTGATTCTTGTGTAAAATGACCTCCGTTTCCCCTCATTACTCTACATTTTTTTTATTTATTTATTCTTCAAAATATTTCGACTTCAAAGTTTTCATCTTCAATTAATTTCATTTGCAAAATGATGATGCCCTAATATCAGAATTTTGACATCAATGTTACTACAAATGGAATCAAAGAGGCAATAAGTGACACCAATTCATTGAAGAACGTCATCATAAAATCTTTTTATATTTTATGCGGCATCTTTTCTGTGACTACGGTGGCATAAATTCGATGGCACATTTTGTGTGTTACAGTACTTTTCGCTTATAGTCACATCCTTTAGTTGCAACCATAACGTGGACTATATCGCTAATGTGACTATAAGGCTAATTCACATATATGCTTCTATGACGCATATAACCGAATTCGAATATAATCAAGTTATGTGAATAAAGGAAATTAAAAATGCATATAAATTACACCGATATCAGGCTTATGGTTTTACAACAGAGTTGCATACTGTATAAAAAATAATTAAAATAATAACAAGATATTTCATAACTGATACAAACGGCAAAAACTAATTTTTTACGAGTAGAGAATTGATGACAAAAATTAAATGATTTGATTCAATCTTTCTTTGGATGGATTTTTGATTCGAGAACTAAAAAAAACTTAGTAAATATTGCTAATTTGACTATAACGCCAATAATTTGCTTTTCTCTTCCCTTTGACTACTGTTGATAAATGGCATAATGGCAAATGTGCTTATATCGCTAAATGGACTATAACGTTAATACTTTATATTAAACAGATAAAATGGAAGTTTTTCTACTTCGACTGCAGTTTGATAAACGCTGTTATTAACACTAGTTTCATGTTTAAAGTCTTATAATTGAAGAGTGCTTCTGTACACAAAGGGCGAAATATACAACAAAATGTGTAGCAGGCAGCGTTGCCAAATGTGCAGATTTATCTGCATTTTGCAGTTTTTCTATGCTTTGAGCAGTTATGAAGTTTTTGTTTAAAAAAGAAGTTTTTTTGTACAGATTTGTGCAGATTTTGCAGTTTTTACATTAAATTTCTTTTACTTTCAATTTTGTTATACAGTCAAATCCCGATAATTCGTACCCCGATTAATCGTAATTCCCGATAATTCGTAATAAACTGTCGGTCCCTTGAAAAAATCTCATTAACTCGAAAAATTTCCATACATTTTGGTCCCCTTGATAATTCCTAATTTTTTTTTCAAAATTTTTCATTTTTCGAATTTATTCTATGAGCTAAATTTCAGTTATGTATTTTATAAAGCTTTTTTGTAATAGTTTTATTCCTTCACATTTTCAGAAATGACTTTATACACTACCAGACTGTTATATTGTATTTTCTTTTTACATTTTACCTTAGCCTTCCTTTGGAAAGCAATGAGGTATATTGAATGTTCAGAAAAATTTACAATTATTCGACACCAGCAGAATGTAATGCATTTTCTGGCCCGCTACGGCCTTCGTCAGCATTCTTTGTGTTAAGCCTGGTACTCTGTTCAACATTTCACGTGAAATGCTGTCAAAACGCATATGAAAAAAACTTGTGCGGAATATCTATGAAATAATGTTGATAGAGTTGTACTCTGTTCATTTTGTGAAAAAGTTCCGAAATGTTTCAGGCATCATTTTTTTACTACAGCGAAATAAAGTAAGCTGCACTTATTTCACGTGGAATTTTAAGCAAAAGCAAAAAAGGATGAACTGATTATTTAATTAGAAATAAAAAATTAATATAACACAACCGGTAACAGTTTTTTATCCATATTTACTTTCTTTTTTATTAAATTTTTTATTAAAAAAAATTATTTTTTAGTAAAATACATGTGGGGTTCGTTTACATACGCAAAACAATGTCGCAATAAAATCGGCAAATTGTACAAACTCGCATGATAGGTAACATCGATACATGTCAAAATTTTCGTGTGAAATAATAAATGTTGCTCAACATTTTTCACAATTTTGAACAGAGTACTAGGCTTTACACTGGATAGTGATACTTTATAAATTGAATGTATTTAACTCAACAATTTTAACAAATAGAAACTTCCGAAGGTTACTTTATATTATTCGGAAGGAAATAATTCCCAGTTTCTATTTGTTAAAATTGTTGAGTTTAATACATTCAATTTATAAAGCGAGATGGTAAGCGATTTCTCCCTTAAAGGCCTGCTACGTTTAAATCTCTATTTTTTATTGGGTAGTAAAAAAAAATTTATATTTAAATAAAAAAATGTTCGACCATTCAAACCCCTTTCTTCCTTTTCGGCAGCCCTGTATTTTTATTTCTATCCTTTTCGGCAGCCCTGTATTTTTATTTCTATGGTTTTAATTTAACAAATTTTTTAATTTGTAACACTTTTATAAATTCGTAATTTTTACTTTTTATATTTTTTGCTTTTGTTATGTTGAAGAAATAAACATTTTTAACATTGTATTTGTGCAAAAAGTTGCATGTTGTGATATTGACATTTGATAAGAAAGTTTCGGAAAGAAGAGTTTTATAGTTGAATATTAAAGAAAGAAAACCTTTTAATTACGCTCAACAAAAAAAAAGAAGAAGATTGAGCAAAAGAGATTTTTTAAAAAAAAAGGACATACACACATATCTGTAATAGCGCATACACACAGAAAAAAATCATTGTAAATTTGTTCAAAACAAGGTTGATTTTATATTTTTCAGTAGTGATTTTGCTTCATTGTTGTTTCATGTTAATTTAACATGATTTTACAATAACATGCGACATTTTTTTCTTTTAAAATAACTATAATTCATGTTAATTTAGCATTGCAGAAAAGTTAGAGCAAAATTTCATTTATATTGAAATAACAATCCCAATCACGTTGAGTGAAAGTTATTTCAAGTCGAAACAACGTGAATTTCATGTAGAATCAAATTGATTGGAGTGTGATATAACAGTGTGAAGACAGCATATGCATTTTTTTAAGAATAACTCAAAACACTTACCCCTGTAACACATGTTTCACTGATTTTGTATCTCCTTTGTTAACAGAAGCCCGATATGGTTTTCGTCATCATTCTACTTTGAAAACTTGATGTACTATTTAACTAAATAATTTTAATTAAAAGAATAAGGGAATAATTGTCTTCTTTTTATAACATATTTTAAACATGAAAATAAAAAAATTCACTTACTTAAGTATGTATGCATGTTAATTTAACAAGATAAACTTTTGATTTTAATACAAAAGGGACCGGTAAGGTAAACGGAACAGTAAAAACCAACTACACAAAACAAGAGGTAAGGACGACCTACGCGCGTTTTCAAGGTAAACCAACAAGGTTGAGATGTGTCGCTTTCAAATGAGACCAATTCCAACACGCTCAGTGATGGTACACCAAAGATACAAAGATAAAATGGCTCTCCTCAACAAAACCCTTAGGTCCCTTTCTATTTTGCGCTGCACATATTATGATCACGAAGAAAATTGTTGAAAATAATACGAAAGACAATTAGTTATTGACAATTAATGGTCATACTCAGAAAATATTGAATCGTTTGTTACATGTTTCAGACATAAGAGTCCAATAGAAGTCGCTTAAGGCCACACTACACGACATGTTTTTTACATCTTAAGCCTAGTACTCTGTTCAAATGCGAGTTTGTACAATTTGCCGATTTTATTCCTGCAAAGTATGCGACATTGTTTTGCGTATGTAAACAAACCGACATGTATTTTACCAAAAATAATTTTTTTTATTAAAAAATTTAATAAAAAAGAAAGTAAATATGACAAAATATCCACATGAAATAAGTGCAGCTTACAGTATTTCGCAGTTGTAAACAAATGTTGCCAGAAACATTTCGGAACTTTTTCACAAAATGAACAGAGTACAACTATATCAACATTATTTCATAGAAATTCGGCACAAGTTTTTTTTATATGCGTTTTGACAGCATTTCACGTGAAATGTTGAACAGAGTACCAGGCTTTACTTGTCAACTTTTTAAATTTTTGCTTTACAGAAAGTTTATAATATTCGGTTAGAAACGTACATGTTATTTGCTTCTGACAGAGTCTGTTTTTGGCATAGTTTTTCCAGAAACCAAATTAGTTCAAAGTTGTGACTGTTTGGTGCGAAGATATTGATGTGGGCAATATGTGGTTTCAACAGGACGGTCCCAAATGCCACACAGCTAACGAAACAATGGCTCTTTTGCGCGACAAATTCAATGGCCGTGTTATCTCACGTGGTGGCGATGTTAATTGGCCGCTAAGATCATGTGATTTGGCACCGTTGGACTTCTGTCTTTGGGGTTATTTGAAAGAAAAGATGTACGTTGATAAGCCACCAACAATTCAAGAGGTAAATAAAGAGATAATTCGGCACATTAACGGCATAGAACCTCAATTATGCCTTAGCGTCATCGAAAATTTGGACCATCGGATGGAGGTGTGCCGCCAAGATCGCGGCGGCCATTTGGCCGATATTTTGTTCCATACATAATTAAACCATACCAATATTATCATAATAAAAATAAATGACAATAATCTCCTAAATAATTTGTGTTTTATTCAAAATCAACAGCGGCCAATAAACTTTTTATAAAGAATAATGCCAAAAATTATCAATTTTATGCAGTTAAGTCAAAAGTGCACGTAAATAAAAGGCAGCTAAGTCAAAACTACTGTATTTGAATGCGTTCCGTTTGGGACATCACTTGTAAAATTCATCGGTTCTTTCAGTAGAATTGTAAGTAGTGCTTTTAGTTTTTTCTGATTACTAAACACATTTTTTTGTAGGCGAAGTTTTTACTGGTTAGTAATAAATTGGATCCGAACTGAACCTGAACAAAAACTAAGCAAAACATTAACTAGAACTACTTAAATTAAAAAAAAACACTACAAATCAAATACTTTAGTAGTATAAACAAAAAGAGTGCTGGAGTATAAATTTGTTCACTGTTTAATTCTATAGGGTGGCGCATAAGTAGCGTTATGTTCGCAAAACAAATACAAAATTGGACGAGCTGTGTGGTTTCATCTTATAGGCATCATAATTCTCAACCATTGTTCTCAACATCGGGCCTTAAAAAATTTCAATTCTTCCCCGATATTGAATGCCATACACACTTATCGAAACTTGTTCGTCGTTTTTCGAAAAAACATGTTCCAATGATCTATACTGTGCATCAAAATGGGTGCCTTTAGAGTTCAACAATTATTCTTTGATTTCGGGTGCCCTTTATTTTTATTGAGCTGTAAATTGAAAATGGGCTTCAGCGCACAATTTTTGATATGATCTTTGTTTATGAGTATTCGAATGCTGACTTTTAAAACAAAATTGAACAACTTTGGTTCTTTATTTTGTGCTGGGTCTTTCCATCACAAATTTTCCAAGTTTTTCGAAGTTAATTCTAGTAAAAACCTTTGTTCCTGCTAAAGCCCCTTGAAGCCAAGAAAACTTTTATACAGGGTGGCGCATAATGAACGTTATTATTAAATACACTGTAAAAACTTCGCCTACAAAATAATGCGTTGAGTAATCAAAAAAAACTAAAAGCACTTCTTACAATAATACTGAAAAAACCAATGAATTTTACAAGGGAAGTCCAAAAATGAACGCATTCAAATGAGGGGCTTAAAGCACAAGGGGTTTAAGTGCCTTTTTATACCCTCCACCACAATTAGTTGTGAAGAGGGTATATTAAGTTTGTCATTCCGTGTGAAACTTTTTTAGTATTCATCTCAGACCCCATAAAGTATATATATTCTGGGTCCTTGAGTAATTCTAAGTCGATTTAGCCATGTCCGTCTGTCTGTCCGTCTGTTGAAAACACGCTCACTTTCGAACAACTCAAAAGAAATGAACAAACTTGCTTGTAGTTATCCTAAGCAGTTTGGGATTGAAATCCAGCTAAATCGGTTAAGTAGGACCAGAGCTATGAATCAAAATGTGGAACCACCACCTAAAAAAATTGATAATTTTGTTACAAAAAATAACATAAATGCTGGAACAAGGCACGGAATGAGATAAGATTTTGTAAAATTTTGTTTTATTTGGATGGAAATCATGCTGTTAAATTTCGTAAAGATCCGTCCATAATTTACCCTAAGCCCCATATAAACACTACTCCCGGAAAAGAGTTTAGTACGCTTAAAACCGCAAAAAATAATGCTAGCGTAACAAAATTTGGTACGTCACAGTTTTTTAGGACTATAAATGACATTGTTAAATTTCGTGACGATCGGTCCATAATTTACCCTAGGCCCCATATAAACCCTACTACCGGAAAACAGTTTAGTACGCCTAAAACCGTAAACAATAATACAATCATAACAAATTTTGGCTCGCCACGGTTTTATTGGACCTTAAATGATACTGTGAAATTTTGTGAAGATCGGTACATAATTTACCCTAGGCCCCATAGAAACCCTACTGCCGGAAAACAGTTTAGTACACCTAAAACCATAATTATAAATGCTATCATAACAGAAATTGGTACGTCACAGTTTTAAAGGACTAGAAATGACGCTGCGAAATTTCGTGATGATCGGTCCATAATTTACCCTAGGCCCCATATAAACCCTATTACCGGAAAACAGTTAAGTCGCCTTAAACCATAATTAATAACAAATCGTCACAGTTTAAGGTAATAATAACATCATACAGATATGACTCCTTAAACATTCGAACTGCCGGTGGAGGGTATCAAAGATTCGGGACAGCCGAATATAGCACTCTAACTTGTTCTTAAATTGAGTTTACATATGGAATTATAGGTGAAGTTCGGAGAAGGTGTTCAGAGCACAAGAGGTGAATGTAGGATTCTCATCCTGACGCTAGATATGGTGAACAATTCAAGCACTTGACATTAAAATACCTGCTTCGCTTGGAGCACAAGCGAAACAACCGCTTTTGTCTCATTATTTAACATAAGTCACTTGAACCCCTTGTGCTTTGAGCCCCTCAAATGTAAGTCATTATTTTTTTACCTACATACACCTGAAAAATAAGTATTTATAGAAGAAGTTATAGTAGTTATATAGAAGAAAGCTACTAAATTTTGAGTGAAAGAAGCTATTCATTTTAAAAAAGAAAGCGAAGTTTTTACTGGGTATTTAATCATAACGTTCATTATGCGCCACCCTGTATAAAAGTTTCCTTGGCTTCAAGGGGCTTTAGCAGGAACAAAGCTTTGTTACAGATGTTGCCATATAAAGTTAAAAAATCTTACCACCCCTTTTGACAACAAAAGTTTGTTAAGAAAAGTCACAATAGTCAGAATACTTTTTGATAGTGTAGATTTTGCGTGTACTGTAAATGAAAGAAGATAACAAAAAAGTTTAATGCAAACCGGGACTCACAGCTGCACGACAAAAAAAAAGTTACATTTTTGTATGCATTTCAGCCACAGAGGCAGTAAAAGAAAAAGAAAGAAAAAACTGTCAGTTTCACTGACTCTGACACAAAGAGCAGACAAAAGTTTAAGTATTTGATGATGCTGCTTGATGCCGTTTATTCTTCTTGCGGTAGTTGTTGTTGTGCCGACACATGATACAAACAAGTATTTAAACAATCTTTAGTCGTTAAAGTACAAGTTCTTATGAGGGTCCCTAAACAGTTCTTATAAAGAATTAATTCTGCAAGAGTGAATTAATTTCCTTATACAAATTTTGATTTAAATAACAATATTGCATAATAAAACCGACAACTAAGTGATCACATTCAATATAATTATAGTTATTATTCAAATAGGAAAAAGACTTTAGATTACAGATTCACTGTAAGAAGTTTGTTTAATATCTATGGTTTTGTTTATACCCTTCACCGAAAGTAAAAGGGTTTATACAGGGTGGCCCAAAATTAATAAAGGGGTTTGAATTGCTTATAACTTTTTTATTATATTTTTTTTCTTTTCAGTATTTTGTAAAGAATTTTTTTTGTGAAGATAAATATGAAAAGTTATGTTTTTATGTTTTTAAAAAATATCGCATGCGATAAAAAATATTTTAAAAAAATATCGCATGCGTATTATAAAGAAAATACGACTATTTATACGAATTTTTACAGTTTTTATGAAAAGTTAATAATTTTTTTTTAATATTTAAAACTATTTAGATATTTAGTTAGTCTTTTTATATTAAAATTTATGATTTTTGAAAAAATACGACTTAGAGTGAAATTCACATGAAAGTGCTGTGTGAGGGATATGGCCACTGTGTCCAAACCCTTCGATCTCAGGGAATCAAACCTAATGGAAAATGAAGAGTATGGACAGGGCTACAATAACCTATAAGCACTTTATCCCAATTGTATTTGTGAAAATTTTTATACATTTTTGAAAATTTGACTTAGAGTAAAATGCTCTTGAAAGTGCTGTGTGAGGGATATGGCCACTGTGTCCAAACCCTTCGATCTCAGGGAATCAAACCTAATGGAAAATGAAGAGTATGGACAGGGCTACAATAACCTATAAGCACTTTATCCCAATTGTATTTGTGAAAATTTTTATACATTTTTGAAAATTTGACTTAGAGTAAAATGCTCTTGAAAGTGCTGTGTGAGGGATATGGCCACTGTGTCCAAACCCTTCGATCTCAGGGAATCAAACCTAATGGAAAATGCAGACTATGGACAGGGCTACAACAACCTATAAGCACCTTATCCCAATTGTATTTGTGAAAATTTTTATAAATTTTTGAATATTTGACTTAGAGTGAAATTCTCTTGAAAGTGCTGTGTGAGGGATATGGCCACTGTGTCCAAACCCTTCGATCTCAGGGAATCAAACCTAATGGAAAATGAAGAGTATGGACAGGGCTACAATAACCTATAAGCACTTTATCCCAGTTATAATTGTGAAAATTTTTATACATTTTTGAAAATTTGACTTAGAGTGAAATTCTCTTGAAAGTGCTGTGTGAGGGATATGGCCACTGTGTCCAAACCCTTCGATCTCAGGGAATCAAACCTAATGGAAAATGAAGAGTATGGACAGGGCTACAATAACCTATAAGCACTTTATCCCAATTGTATTTGTGAAAATTTTTATACATTTTTGAAAATTTGACTTAGAGTGAAATTCTCTTGAAAGTGCTGTGTGAGGGATATGGCCACTGTGTCCAAACCCTTCGATCTCAGGGAATCAAACCTAATGGAAAATGAAGAGTATGGACAGGGCTACAATAACCTATAAGCACTTTATCCCAATTGTATTTGTGAAAATTTGTATACATTTTTGAAAATTTGACTTAGAGTGAAATTCTCTTGAAAGTGCTGTGTGAGGGATATGGCCACTGTGTCCAAACCCTTCGATCTCAGGGAATCAAACCTAATGGAAAATGAAGAGTATGGACAGGGCTACAATAACCTATAAGCACTTTATCCCAATTGTATTTGTGAAAATTTTTATACATTTTTGAAAATTTGACTTAGAGTAAAATGCTCTTGAAAGTGCTGTGTGAGGGATATGGCCACTGTGTCCAAACCCTTCGATCTCAGGGAATCAAACCTAATGGAAAATTAAGAGTATGGACAGGGCTACAATAACCTATAAGCACTTTATCCCAATTGTATTTGTGATAATTTTTATACATTTTTGAAAATTTGACTTAGAGTGAAATTCTCTTGAAAGTGCTGTGTGAGGGATATGGCCACTGTGTCCAAACCCTTCGATTTCAGGGAATCAAACCTAATGGAAAATTAAGAGTATGGACAGGGCTACAATAACCTATAAGCACTTTATCCCAATTGTATTTGTGATAATTTTTATACATTTTTGAAAATTTGACTTAGAGTGAAATTCACATGAAAGTGCTGTGTGAGGGATATGGCCACTGTGTCCAAACCCTTCGATCTCAGGGAATCAAACCTAATGGAAAATGAAGACTATGGACAGGGCTACAACAACCTATAAGCACCTTATCCCAATTGTATTTGTGAAAATTTTTATAAATTTTTGAATATTTGACTTAGAGTGAAATTCTCTTGAAAGTGCTGTGTGAGGGATATGGCCACTGTGTCCAAACCCTTCGATCTCAGGGAATCAAACCTAATGGAAAATGAAGAGTATGGACAGGGCTACAATAACCTATAAGCACTTTATCCCAGTTATAATTGTGAAAATTTTTATACATTTTTGAAAATTTGACTTAGAGTGAAATTCTCTTGAAAGTGCTGTGTGAGGGATATGGCCACTGTGTCCAAACCCTTCGATCTCAGGGAATCAAACCTAATGGAAAATGAAGAGTATGGACAGGGCTACAATAACCTATAAGCACTTTATCCCAATTGTATTTGTGAAAATTTTTATACATTTTTGAAAATTTGACTTAGAGTGAAATTCTCTTGAAAGTGCTGTGTGAGGGATATGGCCACTGTGTCCAAACCCTTCGATCTCAGGGAATCAAACCTAATGGAAAATGAAGAGTATGGACAGGGCTACAATAACCTATAAGCACTTTATCCCAATTGTATTTGTGATAATTTTTATACATTTTTGAAAATTTGACTTAGAGTGAAATTCTCTTGAAAGTGCTGTGTGAGGGATATGGCCACTGTGTCCAAACCCTTCGATTTCAGGGAATCAAACCTAATGGAAAATGAAGAGTATGGACAGGGCTACAATAACCTATAAGCACTTTATCCCAATTGTATTTGTGAAAATTTTTATACATTTTTGAAAATTTGACTTAGAGTAAAATGCTCTTGAAAGTGCTGTGTGAGGGATATGGCCACTGTGTCCAAACCCTTCTCAAATACAATTGGGATAAAGTGCTTATAGGTTATTGTAGCCCTGTCCATAGTCTTCATTTTCCATTAGGTTTGATTCCCTGAGATCGAAGGGTTTGGACACAGTGGCCATATCCCTCACACAGCACTTTCATGTGAATTTCACTCTAAGTCAAATTTTCAAAAATGTATAAAAATTTTCACAAATACAATTGGGATAAAGTGCTTATAGGTTATTGTAGCCCTGTCCATACTCTTCATTTTCCATTAGGTTTGATTCCCTGAGATCGAAGGGTTTGGACACAGTGGCCATATCCCTCACACAGCACTTTCAAGAGAATTTCACTCTAAGTCAAATTTTCAAAAATGTATAAAAATTTTCACAATTATAACTGGGATAAAGTGCTTATAGGTTATTGTAGCCCTGTCCATACTCTTCATTTTCCATTAGGTTTGATTCCCTGAGATCGAAGGGTTTGGACACAGTGGCCATATCCCTCACACAGCACTTTCAAGAGAATTTCACTCTAAGTCAAATTTTCAAAAATGTATAAAAATTTTAACAAATACAATTGGGATAAAGTGCTTATAGGTTATTGTAGCCCTGTCCATACTCTTCATTTTCCATTAGGTTTGATTCCCTGAGATCGAAGGGTTTGGACACAGTGGCCATATCCCTCACACAGCACTTTCATGTGAATTTCACTCTAAGTCGTATTTTTTAAAAAATCATAAATTTTAATATAAAAAGACTAACTAAATATCTAAATAGTTTTAAATATTAAATAAAAATTATTAACTTTTCATAAAAACTGTAAAATTTCGTATAAATAGTCGTATTTTCTTTATAATACGCATGCGATATTTTTTTAAAATATTTTTTATCGCATGCGATATTTTTTAAAAACATATTTAACTTTTCATATTTATCTTCACACACGTAAGAAGACTTGGGGAATTTAAAATGGAGCAGTACTCAATTGAACAAAGTGCCTAAATTGTTGAGCTTTTAAGCAGAAGGAAATCATAATTTTATTATGAGCGATGAAGCCCATTTCCAATTAAGTGGGTTCGTTAATAAGCAAAACTACAGGATATGGGCTACGGAAAATCCGAGAGTAGTTCAACAGCGAGAATTACACCCACCTAAGTGTACGGTTTGGTGCGGTGTTTCATCGGAAAGGATAATTGGTCCTTATTTTTTTGAAAATAAACACGGGTTCGACGTTTCCGTTAATGGTGTCAAATATCGGACAATGTTGGAAAATTGGAAAATTTTTTAAGACCAGCCGTAGAAAACCATCCGCAAGTATGGTTCCAACAAGATGGAGCCACAGCGCACACTGCAAGGGGCACAATGGCTCTTTTACGGGACATCTTTGGTGAACGAATTATTTCGCGTACAAATGATTATAATTGGCCTCCGCGTTCACCGGATTTAACCGCCCCAGACTGTTTTCTTTGGGGAAATTTGAAAGGAAAAGTCTACATTAATAAGCCTAGAACCATCCAGCAATTAAAAAGCAATATACGCGACGAAATAAACAACATTTCACCTGAAGTTTTACGAAAGGTTATGGAAAATGTGTTGGAAAGAGCACGAATTTGCGAAGCAGAAAATGGCCACCACTTGCGAGATATTATTTTTTATAACTAAACTAAAAATCTTCCCCATTTACATATATACCGAATTAAAAAAAAAAATAATAATTATTTCTTAAATAAAAAGCAATAACGAATTCAAACCCTTTCGTTAATTTTGGGCCACCCTGCATAACATTGTCATTCCATTTGTAATTTCTACAATATTGATCCTAGATCCTATAAAGTATATACATTCATCTGGATCCTTATGAAAAGAGAAATTCAAATCACGATGTCGTTCTGTCCGTTGAAATAGGTTTTCCGAAGACCCTAGATATGATAGGGACTCGGTAGTAAAATATTTGTGTCACATATAGTCCGGAATTATTTGCTTATGAAATTCAGCCTAATCGGTCCACAAATGGCTGAAAAATTAGCAAAAACCACGCCTACCTCTAATTTTACCAAGTAATCCCTTGTTGTTGTACTTTTAGTTTTTGTTCATGTATATCTGGAGAACAACAAGAGCCAAATTTTTTAAATAAGGAACAAGTATCTTGGTTTTCAACACAATACAGCCGACAACATGTTTGCGAAAGTGGCACAGTGGGCGTTGTACTTCACATACAAAGACTTTTTAGATTTCAGTATATCTGTAGAACGGCAAGAGCAAAACTTCCAAAATTAAGAACAAGGGCCTTCTTTAACATTAGAAAGACGACATCCGACAAAATGTGGGCGTGAGTGGAGAAGTCGGCGGGGCTCCAAAAATAAATTTTTTTTTATCTCTAGAACGATTTGAGAAAACTTGTCCAAATTTGATACACGTAGCTCGAAAAAAAATAGCGGGATTAGAGAAGTTGGCGTGCCGTGGCACCTCCCGTAGAAAGACATTATAGATTTATGAATATCTGGAGAACGGCAAGAGCCAAAGCTTCCAAATAAGTTACAAGCATATTGGTTATCAATACAAAACATTCGACAAAATGTGGGCATGAGTGGCGAAGTGGGCGTTGCACGAAAAATATTTTTAAAATCTAAAGAAAGGAATTTATATAACTTTCTCTTATCATCGCACCATGTTAAAGGGTATTTAAGATTCGATAGCATTCATACTTGTTCAATTTTAATAGAGGTCAAACATTATCTTTGCAGACATCTTGATAACATTCCTTGTGAAAAGTATCATATGATGCCACAAAAAGAATAACATTAGAACATTATAGGACCTTCTCATTCTCATTACATTCTCTTCTACACATTTAACTCAGTTTTTAAGTGGCTTCATAAACACGAACAAAAATTATGACAGTTTTGATGTTGTTAAACATGTAGAATTCTTTTAGAAATTGTTTTCATTCTTTTCAGCTGGAAAAAATAAACAAGTTTAATGTGTAGCAGTGAAATTAAGAGGACGCCATATTTAAACAAAAAAACTTTAAGTGGCTTTAATAAAACTGCATGTAAATGTTGTAATTAAAATAGTTAGTAGAATATTATGTGTTTTATACATACATAAATTTAATTAGAGTGGCTTATTTTTAATGATACACATTAGGCTGTTGCAAAAGTACAAAAAACAAATACTTAAACACATTCCCTTTTTTTCGTGTATTTGTTTTATTGTACCTTCTCTTTAGAGAGACAATTGCTGTTCTCTTTTATAAGAAACAAACATTGTGTTTATTGTTTTTGAAAAAAATAAATAAAGCAAGTCTTAAGCATGGTAAGAAGCAGTGTTACCACCAGCATTATTCACAATTACACTTGAGATTAAGCAAAATTACCCGATTTAAATAAAATTACACCTGATATAAAATTGAAGTTTTATTTAATAAAAAGACATTTACAAAGAAGCAAAAACACAAATAACTCATTAAAAGAAGATCAATATTAGTCAAACTGTTAATTTTATTTAAATTAATAAAAATTACATGAAAGGCTTAAAAAAATTAAAAAAAATATAAAATAAAACTGCTAAAATAATGAGTTTAACTTCCACATTTGGTTGTATATATCTAGGGAATATAAGGTTAGGTTACGAAAGGTTGGCTGTCGAACGAACTGTCATACTGTTTTCACTTTTCGATGGGGCACATAATCATGAATTGATTCATGCTTGAACAACGCCAACAAATTATCCAAACATACTTCGAAAATCAGCCACCGATTTTCGCAACTTAAAGGTGACTTCATGATTTAAATGACGCAACTTTTTTCACAAATGAAGGCGATGTGCTGATTTAGAGAAAATAATCTGTTAATTAGACTTCCAGGACGTGTGATGTGACACTTTTTGATTGTTTTCCGTAGGGCTGTGAAGTCACTGGTTAATGCTGATAAACCAGCAACAATCGGTGTCTTGGAGGTCAACATTGTTCATTTTATTCGAAAAAGAGGGCTGTAGGAAATATCGCCCAAAGAAAAATGGCCCAAAAAAAAATGAAAAATCGCCCAAAAGAACATGAAAAATTACCCAAAAAGTAATATATGAAATTTTGCCCAAAAGAAACGAAAAAGAGCCCAAAATAAAAATAAAAAATGACCCAAAAAGAAAAAACGAATTTTTTCCCAAAAAAAAAAATTAAAAATTATCCAATTTGCAAAACAGTGTTTATTATTCATATAAATTTAGTAACTTACAAATGTAAGAGAAAAACATGTTTTATTATGGTCACAACCAACAAAACTATTTTTAAAGAAAGTTATTTTACCATTACGTGGTTGTCGATGACAATGATTTGGTTAAATTAAACATAATATGGTCAACATTTTTTTAAAAATGGTTTTGTTGTTTTTTCTCTGGGTGCATATATGAAACATATAACGAAAACACTTTTGGGCGCAATGATTTTCTCCCCTATGTTGTAACAAATACCGGCAGCGCTTACTAAAGCGTCTCTGCATAGCCGGCCTTCGGCCGTGCGCAAGGATTTTCTACTCTATGGTATAACAAAAACCGGCTTCGCTAACAAAAGCTTCTATGCATAGCCGGCCTTCGGCCGGGCGCAAGGATTTTCTCCTCTATGATATAACAAAGACCGGCTTCACTAACTAAAGCTTCTCTGCGCAGACGGCCTTTGGGTGGGCGCAAGGATTTTTTCCGGTTTCGCTAAGTAAAGCTTCTAAAATCTTCCTTGTTTCCGAACGAAGGCCGACTTCGCAGAGAAGCTTTAGTTATCGAAGCCAGTATTTGTTATACCATAGAGGAGAAAATCCTTGCGCCTGACCGAAGGCCGGCTGGGCAGAGAAGCTTTAGTTAGCGAATCCGGTACTTGTTTTTATCAAAAAGGAGAAAATCCTTGCACCCGGCCATAGGCCGGCTATGCTTTCAAGTTTCTAAGCTATGCTTTCGAGTTTGTCCACGGACACTATGACACTGGACGTTAGGACATGCCACCTTTTTGCAATATGTCCCGTTATTTTTATAAATAACATTTAGGAATTCGTCGTATAGTAATAATGAATGATTTAGACAAATAGTATGCCCGAAAAAATGGGCTATTTTTCATTTAATATTTTTGGGTGATTTTTCATAATTCAGTTTTACAAGTGTAAAGGGCGTTAATTCTTCAAACTAAAGCATTAAAAAGTAGCAAGATTAAAATAAAATTTGTTATGTATATGTTGCAATATTGGAAACATCTCTTCCCCCAGGCAAGTTTTTAGTTTGAATAACTTTTTTTAATAAACTTCAGGTTCTAAATCACTATGATAGGCATCTTTATCCAAATTTAAAGGTCCATCTTGCGACATTCATTACCAAACATTTGAAAATATATGTATGTTTAATGACTGAAGTCGTTTCTTAAAAAGAAACCGAGACTTTTGTTCAGCAGGCTGTGCATTTTTTAGCAACAATATTTAAAAAGAAATAAATGTCATCATTGAAATCTAATCTTAATTTTATTTGGGTATCTGAAGTAAGAATTTCGAATTACACCTGAATTACACCTAAGAGAAATTACCCACGTTCTACCCACGAACGTAAAAATTATACCAAATTCGGGTAATTACCCACAAAGTGGCAACACTGGTAAGAAGTAAGCAAAATAAAAACAAGAACATGCACATGTTTGGACTTAAGACAAGAAGTTCTTAAACCATTTACTAAAATACTTGAGTATTTTTGTAAGTTTTATTTTGTTTGTATGAAATTTCGCTTTTGTTTAATTTGATGTTATGATCAAATTATCAACATAGCAATAGTTATATAGGTATACCTAGATACGTATGTACATACATATGTATATTCCATAAAATTAACTGCTAAATTAATGCTAAAATAAAACTTAAACACACTACCTACACACTACACATACCTATGTATGTATTTTTAATAATTTAACTTACTTGATCATTTTCCATTATTGTTTTTAATTTAAATCAAAGTTTTTATAGGTACTTCAACTTTGATCTTAACAATACAATTGTTTCAAATATACTGTATTAAAACTATAAAAATTACCAAAAGAGACAAAATATAAATAACGGTAACACAAAGTAATAGTTTTTATTTTAATAATTAGTAATAATCTGCAAATAAGACAAATTAAAAAGCAATAACCATTGCTTGCATTTAATGCTTAAAATACCCACATTGTAAAATAAGAATCTTGCAAAGTACTTACAGAACATTAGCAAAAAAAATGTTTACTGTAATTTATTTATAGTGAGTAAGAATGAGTAAATACAAGAACTCTGAGCGTATAAAGAGAATAATTTCTTTTATTTGTTTTTTTTTGTTTTGAATTTATTTGCTTTGATTCCCTTTTGTACTTAGCTTTACTCTGAGAATTTTTAAAAAAGCAAATGTTTTTGAATTTAAATGTATTTAGTGCAAAAGCCTAATACACATAAGTACATGTATGTGGAACAAAAGGCGCTAAAACAAAGTTTTTCGAAAAATCGAATATTTATTATTGTGAAATTTATAAAAACCATGTTCACAAAATATTAACAAATGCTTGAATTCCACCCAAATTAGGGTTTGATATCAATTCATGGTTTGCAGGGAATTAATTGCATGATTCCCGGGGAATTTTTAACAAAACTTTTTTTAAACTTTAGTAAATCTAAGTGGGACTCGTGTGGTTTGTTGTTTTATCCTTATCCAATAAAATTTTACAATATCAATATTTGTTGAGGTTTAAGGCTAAACTACACCAACTAAACCTACGCAAACGACAACAGAACCTTAGTAATAGTCCTAACAAACACGAAGTCAAACCTTTGATATGAAATGCATTTATTATTTGACATCAAACACAATTCTCAAACCTTTTTCAAACGTTTGATTTTAACATTTAAATTCAAATTGATAATGACCGCATTTAGACTATGCCAATTAACGCCGAGTTTTTTCTTTTTTCTTTTAAAGTAGTTGCTACGAAATTCTTTTCAAATTTACATTTACATTTTTTTCAAGCATTTTTTCAAATTTTTCAAGCCCGTTTTCTTCCCTACACCTCTTGCTAACAAACAAAAAGTTGCAAGCGAAAGTTGCGGCGTTAATTGCATAATGTAAATATGGTAAATGATTTAAATATAAACGTTTGACATACAACGTTTTATCTATCAATTTGATATCAAATATTATTCTTAAATCAAAAATAAACTTGGCAGCACTGAAGCGAAAAATAATGTTAACACTAAAAAATGGCGATCAAAATTAAATGTGTTACACAATTAAAGAAAAGTTACATAATACGTAAAGTAAATTCGCCATTAAAAAAACCGTGATTTCTTGTTAAAAAATATAAATTATTTGTGAGTAAAAAATTAATTACAAAGCGTAAGAATGCGAAAAAACACAATTCTCAAACCTTTTTCAATCGTTTGATTTTAACATTAAAATTAAAATTGACAATGATTTAAATATAAACGTTTGACATACAACGTTTTATCTATCAATTTTATATTAAATCTTTATCAAATGTTAATCTTAAATCAAAAATTTGAGCTGATGGCCTATGCTGCCAACTTTCACTCCCATATTTAGTCTCAGAATTCTGTTGATTAACTTAATAAATAAATAAATTAAAAATAAACTTGGTATCACTGAAGCGAAAAATAATGTTAACACTAAAAAATGACGATCAAAGTTAAATGTGTTACACAACACAGGGCAACACTAAAATAAAATAACCACATACGGACACAACTAATGGTGTTTTCTTTTTTGACAATAATGTTCCATATATTCTACCATTCGTGCGGGTTTTTGTTCCATTCTAAAAATATATGCAAAAATGTGAGAAGTTGTCGTTTTCCTTTCTAAACATGTTGCAACAATAACTGGCAAATTTGTTCCATTTCTTACCCGCAGTTATAACTGATGGTGTTTTCTTTTCTACAAAAAAGTGTGACATTTTATTAAAAAAAATGCAATTTGGTGTCTATTTCATAAAAATTTTGCTTCCAAAAAAGGGTGAGTTTTTTAGAATAAAACAAGCCACCCTTTTCGGGAGCAAAATGTTGAAGAAACTCCAAACTGCATTTTTTTAAAATAAAATGTCACATTTTTTGTAGAAAAGAAAACGCCATGAGTGTGCAAGCAAGTATTTTTTTCTTGTGTTCGCGGACAATTTGCGTTATATTGCGATTTTTAGTTACATATATTGTGATGGATATAAAAACTTTTTGTTTTACGTTTGTTTTACTTTTATTTAATAATTAAGTATATTTTTTTTGTCGCAAAATTGTTAACAACAGCTGATATTAATTATTGAAAATCAGTGCTGTTAACGCTTATTGGAATTGTAAGAAAATTTAATGTTGAAAATTGCTACAAGCGTGTTGAATATCGCTTTTAGTACAAACTTTGCATTCTATATTTAACACGCTTAATACACATTAGTGTTGAGTGTAAAACGTAGCTATTATTTTGTTCCATTGTAATTTAGGAAAATGTATCACTTTGTAACCTAATAAATATATTACACAACTATAATGCATCATTATTTTTTAGAAAAGAAAACACCATAAGTGATAAAAGACCAAAAAAAAAAGACCCGTGTCTCCCAGTTTTGCCCAAAGTCATGCACTTTTTTTTATGGCCCCCAAAGATTTGGGTCATCGGTGTCAAGTTTGCAAAAAATTATAATATTCGGGAATTTGTTCACTTTCGCGGCTACCTAAACGGTGCTTAGAATCATTCCTAGGAAGTTCATATGTTTTAAAAAGTTGTTTATTGAAATCTTAGGTACATTTTTGTATGTTTACAAGATATAAGCCTGAGAAAATGATCACTTTTTGCAAAAATTACACCGAGGCCCCAAATCTTTGGGGGCCCATAAAAAGTGCATGACTTTGGGCAAAACTGGGAGACACTGATCTTTTATTTTTTGTTCTTTTATCACGTAGTGGTGGCCGAATATGGTTATAGATAGCATAGTATCTCAATGTTGAAGTAAAGAAAAAACAAATAAAATTAAAAAATTTTCGAGAAATTTTTCACTTTTGTGATTTCATAAGCGCTACCTAAATGGTGTTAATAATCATTCATAGGAAGTTATTTGCTCTAGAAAGTTGTTTATTGAGATCTTAGGTACATTTTTGCAGTTTATTGTTTCCTTGTATTTTGAACGGTTTGCTAATTATAAACCTGAACAGGAGAAAAAAAGGTAAAAAATAAAGATGAAGTTATTTTTGATTTTATAAGTTCAAAATTTTTGTTCTCTATGGCAAGAGCTACAACTTTGTCTCAGAGGACAAATCAAAATTCCGAACCGTTTGCAAGATATGAGCCTGAGAAAATTATCACTTTTTTGCAAAAATGACACCGAGGCCCCAATATAAATATAAATTATTTGTGAGTAAAAAATTAATTACAAAGTGTGAGAAGGCAAATAGAAATTAAATGGAAAAGTGAAGAAAATATAAGTTTGTCTTAAGATGGCGGTGATACGCCATGACAATCCGTAATAATCATTACCAACCATTTGTCGTTTGAGAAAAGGTTTAATTTCAAATCATTTTCAATTTGAAACAAAACCTCCGTGTTTGTTGGAATGATACGTTGGTATGGCTGCAGAAAATACATGTGGTTTGATGCTACATACCCAGAGCAAAGGCCCAGTTAGGAGAACGTTGCTGCAAGCACGTTGGTGCACTTATAGAATATTTAGAAACGTGTCTTATGTTTTTCCCATACATAAAATTTGTAGGAATCAAACAGTTCATCTTTGATTCGCGATAGCCGTGTTTATTCGATATTAACAAAATTTTTGAAAAATACGATTTACTTTCGATAAAAATTCGACACATTTTGCATACTAGACAAGGCTTTTATGAATTAAAGTTTAAAGATTTTTTTTATTCTACATTTAAAATTAATTTCACTTTATGCGTATAATAAAGAGTTCATAATGTTTCCTTCCTTTTAATATTTTTTTTTTCAAACATTTCTGCCTCATTTTACCATTGAGAATCCAACAATTAAATATGCCAGCACCAAACTATTCGTTTTAAGTGTTAAACAAAATAATAAAATTTTTTAAAGCGAAGAAAACTATTTTAATTAAAAATTGCTCTTTTTTTTATTGCAACAACAAAAAAAAAAAAAACAAACAAAACAGCATCAAACTTTCAATACAAAATAACACTTTAGTTACATATCTCTATAATCATTCTATTTATTCATTCGAATTTTAAAAATAGTTTTTCATTTATTTAATTTTTTTAGTTTGAATTTACGTACATACACAAAGGCCATCATCAACAACATTCCGGCAGGCAATAGACAAATAGGCAGCCAATCAGCCCATCAAATACCAACCCGAAAAGAAGTTTTCAACCTCTGGCTCCGTTGAATACTTAAAACGCTTAAGGATTGTTTCATTTACGATATTGAGAGTGTAACTGAACAGTGGAAATAGTTTCATAGTGGAGTGTTTATAACAGTTGCCAAAATAGGATCCGGTCAAAGTCACAGTTTTTGTAATGGCAACACATTGGGTAACGGTTACATACGAACGTCACAAACACGACGGGATAATAAACGGTAAGTTCAAAGAGAGAGAGAGAGAGAGAGAGAGAAAGAAAGAGTGAGAGATTCTAAAAGACTTTCAAGCATTTTGACTATAAAGTTTTGTTTTTCTTTGCTAGTTTATGAATAATTTATCAGTTAGTAAAAGTTTTATTTTTATTATACTTTAGGTATGCATAATTAAGTACCCGATTTAAGTATTTATACAAATATATTTTATTGGTCAAAATAATAGTGGACAAAATTGTCTCTATTTCTTATTGTTGTGTTAGATGCGGCATTAAAAATGTCGCCATAAATCATTTTAGAAATATACATATTTGAATCTAACAGAAAGATGCAAACCAACAAGAAATTGTATAAATGAAATTATTTTTACTACTTTTTTTAATGCAAGCACATTTTGGCATAGTTGGCATTATGCCAAATAAAAAAAAAATAAAGTGTGCATATGTATTTATGCAAACGAAATTTAATTATTTTTTCAACACAAAAATTCTTTAAGTATTAAAGTACCAACATATATTACATATTAAATAGAATATTGTTACTATATACATACATTAGGAATGCCCTTTTTTTACTGTTGATTTTCCAAAAACGAAGGGCTCCTTAGTGTGAGGTAAGGTTAAAAAAAAGTTTGAGCTCGATCGGTTAAAAATTGGCGTGCCGCACGTGGGTTAAAGGTCTTGAAATGAATGATGAAATTTAGGTGAAATTTGGATAGCAAAATGCTCGTAACTACTCAAAAGTCGCCCTAGGGAATGAGCAATGGCCATTATTTTAGTGCCCCCAATATTTTTCAAAAACAAACATGCCCTCAATCACCAACAATTCAGGGTTGCCCCATTAAAAAAAAAAAAAATTAAAAAAAAAATTAAAAATTTATTTTCACGGAAATTTCCCAAAATAAAAAAACAATGGAATTATGTTCTTCGAATTAGCCTCTCTGAAGGACGATAATGTACGCCATAAAATGGATGCCAAATCAAAGTTGTGACACTCTATAAAAAACACGCTTTTTTGTCGAATGAGCCCAATTTTCTTACTGTTATGAATTTTATGTTAAAAAACATTATCCATATAATTTTAAATATATTCTTACCCCCGTATTCATAAGCAATTATTAATTTAAACAAACGTTTATTAAGTCAAATTTTCATACAAAATTTGTTTTGTAAACCTTTATTAAACTTAAAATATAATTATGAATACATACATAAAGGTTTTACTTAACCCATTCGATCCAACTGTACTCGCTTGAGTACAGAAAATTACCGATTTTTATGGCCTCGTAACAATATCGTTATTATCTTTTTTGAAGAGCTGTTCGCTTAAAATATTACTTTAGAGTGTAGAGAGTAAATCTGTATCAAAAGAAACTAAACATGTGTAAGAGTGAACTAATATTCTAATATTCTTAAAAAGGTGATTCTCCGTTTTTCAGTATTGCACTTGTAATAGCAATTTTTTTATATTTTACTAGTGTTGAGCTTGACGCGGAGAAGATCGCTTGCAATTTAAAGCTAATCTAACTAAATTTAAGTATAATTATTAAAATTTGTTGAAAAAGTGGTTAAAAGTGTTTTTTGGAAAGCATTATTATTGCTGTACTCGTATGAGTACAATGGGATAATACATGTTATAATTTTCATATAATAATTTTAGTTATTTTGCGATGGACGTTAACATGTTTTATGGTAAAAAATTGCTGCTGCATTTGATAATGCTGAAAGTAATATTCACACGAATTTTGGCTTTACCATAATTCCTCCAAATGCCGATCACGAAACAGATGAGGAAGAAATTAAAGAAGGAAATTTAGTACGTAATGATTTAACACATTCCAGGGGAGCTAGAATTGCTTGGAGATAGCGACAGTGATGATAATGATGTTCCACTCTCAGAGTTAAGGAAATCGATGTTAGGGCCATCGCCAATAAAATGAAGGAAGAAACCCATGAATATAGATATACCGAGCTCTTTTGAAACTTTTAGGAGTAATATGAACACTGCACTTGAATGCAAATCTCCTGTAGAAGTATTTGAAACAGTTGTTGATAATGATGTTGTGCATCTTATCATTGACCAAACTATGAAATACACCTCACAACACAACATGCATAAGTTTAACATTACTCCGGAAGAGCTAAAAGTATTTATTGGCATTCTTCTCTACAGCGGTTAAACTCCTTACCAAGAGAGCGCATGTATTGGCAGTTAGGCGAGGATACGCACTTACCATTATTTCCAATAACATGTCTAGAAATCGTTTCCAGGAAATTAAACGCCTTACATCTTGCTGATAACTCTCGATTGGATTTGAGTGATAAAATAGCGAAAATTAGACCGCTGTCAAAAATTTTGTGTTCTTTTAGATCTAATTTATTATACACGCCATTGTCCCATTGTACTCGTACGAGTACGGGTCAAAAAACACTCTTCAAAAATTTATAAGCTCGATTTAATAGAAAAACGTGTGAATTTTTTATTTAAAAGAAGCTTGGGATCTAATGGGTTAAATCGTTAAACATTACCCCCCCCAAACCCTCTAAGGGAAATATAACGAAATATTTTTTTTGTGCCGATTTATATTAATCTGGAGGAAAATATACGAAGACAAAACAGTGGAAAAATGGATTTTAACCCTTAAATGCACTTGGGGTCAAAATGACTCCAAACTTTTTCAACTTTGAAAAATCTATCAATGGTAGGGATATGAGGCTCAACATATATAATACACACGCAAATTTTCAAAGGTTGTTGTAAATTGTTTTTGTACTTTATAACATTTTTTAGTTTAAGGATATATGGGAACGTCTCGAATCCTTGCTCCGACATTCTTCGAATTTTTGTATTTTTATCTTAATATAAATGAATGCGCAACATTTCATCGTTGTCCAATGACTCATTCTATTTATGGCCGCTCGTTATATGAAATAACGACACTGTGCCCCGTGTATATTGGTCTTACCAGCAACAACATTTTAAGGCGTAAAATCGTTAATCATAATTAAAGTTTTATTTTCGAAATGTTATTTGTTTCTAAAGGCCTGTTTACATGTTAATACAAAGTATTACGACTTTGTAGAATAAAAATATAATTTTGAAATTCTCTTCGTGTTTAAGAAAAGAGAACAAAGTATTTTTCATATTTACACGGATGGTATTAGTAAAAGATTGTTTTCATTCTACATAATTTTTTGACATGTCGTTAAACATGTACTACCATGTAAAATTGATTTTGTCGCAACCTTAATATTATATTATACTGTAGTTAAAACACATTTCAAATGGCATTTGTACTTGAAGCATATCAAAATGTTTGCAATAAAATAATAACAACATGAACAAAAAAAGGGCAATTCACTTTGTGTGTATCCTTTATGTTATTGGCATGTACGCAATGTTGTCAAATGTTAAAAAGATAGCAACGCTGTATTTCTTTACAAGGAACCACAACAAGAAAATAGTAATAAAACTGACGTGGGGATACCGCAGTGATGCCAGAAGTGCAGATTTATCTGCATTTTGCAGATTTTATACCCCAAAATTACCAAAATGAAGATTTGCATATGTACGTATACATATATTCATTTGTACTTATGTATATAAGTAAATATCTTTACTAATTGCAATATTTGATCTCTTGCAAATTTTAAGTAAGACCCTTGATAGTTTAAATAACATGTCAAGCAAATAAAATAAACTAACAAGGATGTGATTAATCCTTACTCAGCCTGAGTAATTAAATTTAGATAGACGAAATTATCAGCCATGTTCTGAAAATCGCATTCGAGCAAAATTTAAATCGAACCAATTCTTAAAACTTTTCGAAGTTGAAAGTTAAAAACAAATATTTCCTTTTTTATACCTAATACTTCGATGACCACTTACCACAACTACTTTTAAAATCAGGGAAGTTACATTCAAAAAACTTTAAATTAAAATCTCCATCAATTTAAAATTCTAGAACATGGCCGTTTATTTTGAAGTTAATTGTTGTTTTTTTAATAAGCTACATAAAAAATTTAAAGAAATGGGTATTGAAGATTTTTAAAATCTTGACGCAGATTTGTTTATGAAAAATTATGGGTTTTTGCTGACTTTACCTCAAAAAGTTCTGGCAACACTGGGGTACGGTGGTATTTTTAAAATGAAAATGTACTGAACACAATACAATAGTATTGAATTTTTAATCAATGATGTAAAGTATACATTGTAAACAATTAATGCATTTGTTTGGGAAAGGGAAACAAATTTCGTTGGAAATTTTATTTACGATAGGGGATATAAACTCGGATCCCCCTTTTTTCTCTTCTTTCGGTTTCAACTTACGTGGGAGTATAATTAAGAATAAAATATTTTTAAATATAAACTACCCTTTTCTTGCAGTTAGAAGCAATCGAAAATATTTTTAGCTTAATTTATATAAGACTAGCAAAATCCCTTTTTTATTCCAGACTGCATTTACCCTACGTTTCCACATTACGAAAATCAGGATAAATAAAAAAAAAAAAACACACAACATTTTTTAAGTGGCTACACAGGATAGTACAAGTTCATTTTTAAAATGTCGGAATCAACTAAACTTCTAGCTAATATTTTAAAATCGTTGCTACTATAGACTCTCCTCATTGCTGCGATAAATATTAATTAACTATATAATTTTTTTTTATTTATTAGACGCCTGCACAAATGGATTTGTACTTCAAAAGTACATATGATCTACATGTTTTTGAGAACAACAAAATTAGCGAGTAACTATTGGTTGTTACTCGACTTTGTTTGTGCTTGCTAACCACTTGTTCGTTTTTCTCTCTCACTTTACCATTCTTAAAACGAACGGTCGAGTATCATGCGACAGCCAAACTTCACTAGGTACCATCAGTGAAGTGAACGTGAAGTTTTGCAAACATTAAAAACAAAAAATATTGTCTTTTTTAACTGTTAAGGTTCAGTTAGTCTTTACTTTCTGTTTCTGTTCTGTTCCGTGCCGTTCTGTTACGAAATTGTAATAGTTACTTTTTCTGTACTAACTTATCAGCCATTTACGAAAAATTTATTAGTTTTGCACCGTCCAATGTTTATTTCAATAACTTTAATGCACATAGATTTGAAGAAACTAAATTTTATGAATTCTTAAAATCAAAAAAAAGTTTATTTCAATGTTAATATGAATTTTTTATTATTTATTTTGGTGTCACTTACAATTACTTAACAAGTTTTTGATTTTAACAAACTGAACCGCAACAGAACAGAAAAACTAATCAATTTCATAGGTTTTTTAATAACAAAAACAAGTCAGCTGATTCGTAACAGAACAGAAAGTAAAGACTAATTCTGCCTTAATTCTGCCTTTAAGTTTAATAAAAAAAAAAAAAAAAATGGAAATAAATGAGGTACATATGTTAATACCTACATAACTTTATTTATTTAGATCATTCAGATTTTTATTTATTTATAAATATTTAAAAGTGAAATTTATTTGCAATAATATTTACTTGTATATGAAAAAATATTTAGGCTAAACTACACAAAAAAATTTCTAATTATCTAGTCTTAAAGCTGGAGGTCCACACCACGAGTTACTCGCTTTTTCGCAGCATACGCAGCTGTCAAAAAAGTAGAATCTGTGTAGTTATACATACGTGGTTAGTTACATGCACAAAAGCGTAGATGCCTTGAGGCGAAGAGTAGGTTTACTTTCTACTTTTGTAAGCGTCACAAGCAGCGTTCGAACAAATCAGCTGATTTTGACAAATTAAATTTTATTTTTACTTGTGCTGCTGCTTCATAAAAAGCGTTGCAAGTCACTTGAAACGTAGAACGCAAGTAGGGTTAAAAAAGCATGCGCTGCGTGGAGGCGAAAACGCGTGTTATGGACCTCCAGCATAAGAAATACATTTTTGTCAAATTTTTTGGTAACTACACAAAATTCAGCTTTACTACAAGTACCACATGAAGTGACCATAATTTTATAGGTACTTCTTTTTCGTTGTACCCATTTTAATATGTTCCTTTTTTTCGGAACATATTTCATCTTCGGCTGCTGTATGTTAGTATTTATAAAAACAACAATCACTTCTCTTCACTTTTTGCGCATTAAGCAAGAGAACAAATAAATACTATATTCGACAGCGAGTTTCACATGTGAAGATAGAAGTTACTCGTTGCAGACCTCTATTATTTATCTTTTATGAAATCTTTATAAAAAACAATGGCCCATATTCATAGTCAAAAATAAAGTCGACTTTGAGTTAAAACCGGCTTTAAATAATGGCAATAACATTGTTTTAAAGTCGACTTTAGAAAAAGTCGACTTTATTTTTGACTATGAATATGGGCCAATGTTTATTTTTAAAAATACGTGAATACAGTATTGCCGTGCTTCCGATATCATAAAATTACTAAAAAGAATATTTTGATTTAAATTTTTTGTTCTAAATGCCTGAAATTTATGTTAAAAAATACCATTTTGATGCGTTGTTGTATATTTGTGTTCTTTTTTACTTCTAATTATTAATATATACACAGAAATCAGCTATAAACATAACTTTTATTTTACTAAGTACTAGTTTATTGATACAAGACTCATCCACGGTAACACTGTTTTTCCATTTGTCATTTTACTTGCGGCAAGTGTCAAAAATTTTCAAGTAAATTCTCTTGCAAGTTGAGCTGCAAGTACGAAAAATGTGATGGGGTTAGTAAAAAAGTGTGAGTATTGATTTTTTCGAACTTGTACTTGCGGGTGGAAACGCTAGGTAATTCTATGTTCACATTTGGGTTCTTAAACGCGTTTAAGCAGCTCGAACGTGATTAAGCTCTAATCACTTCAAAATAGAGATGATTATCCATACATTGAAGTGATTTGTTAATCACTTTAAATTGACATGATTACAACTAAATCACTTCATAAACCACATAGAATCGACTGAACATACCTCAAACTGAGTATAATGTAGAATCGCCAACATGATCGTGTATAACCTTAAATAATTCAAAAATATTCACAATTTCATCATTAAAATGATTAAAATAATCTTCTGATAACTTTATAAAAGCATTTTTAATACTTTAAATAAATATTAATTTGTTTGTTGTATTTTTTTTTTCTTAATCATCAGTCATCTTAATCACCTCAAATTTAATGTGAACGGCTTTGATTAACTTAATCAACATTTTGCTTAAACGCGTTTAAAAACCCAAATGTGAACATAGCATTAAATACCCCTACGTATGAGTGTTTTGTATAAGAGCTATTGTATCGCTATCTTTCAGTTATAAAACTTATGTTCTTTAAAGAACATTAAAAATAATTGTGAAAAAGTTCATGTAGAAAGCAATTCTAGATTTTCAGACTGTATGAAACCCCCTAATAAATTTTTGCAATCAACGTATGAGTCTTTTGTTTAAAATGTATCAAAGCGTTACTTTGAAGCAGGTGAAATTGCATGTAGTGGCAATAACAATGGCGAATTTAAACTAGAGCTGTGCACGTGACGCAATTTATCGTGGTACACGTGGATTACTTGTGATGGTAATTATTTTTTATATCTAAACGTGTGTGATAGAGTAAGCGTTTATGAGGGTGATTGAATTTTAAAAATCACGCTAAATTTTTTGGGCACGTACAAAGATTTTCTCAAAAAATAATTGAAGAATTGCTTAAATTTAAAGAATTTTTTTTTAAAAAATAGTTACAAATTTTGGATTGAATTTTTTAACGTTTGTGTTTCATTACAAAAGTATTTTTTAATATATTTCGTGAGTGTGCGTAATTGTAAGACTTGGGAAATGATGAAAGTGCGGGATAACAACGATTTTTTTAGTCAGCGCGCGTAATAGTGAGAGTTTAAAAACTTCTCGAGCGCAGTTACATTTCTTGAACTTCTGTTCGTGAGTCTAAAAGCACTCACGCGCACAACACTAATTAAAACTAACAATTCGTTAGTTTGATGGCAGGCTTTATGTGTGAAATCTGGTAGTAGTGTTAAACAACTTCCTTCCTAAACAGTCGCGATTTTTTTTTGCCTTTCTTTTCGTTTCATTTCTTTTACTCATGTTAGTCTGTTTGGGGGATTTTTAACATGTTTTAAATGAAGGTTGACAAACGGAAGCGGAAATGTGTGTTAGTGCCGCCTATAAAATTAAAAAAAGAAACAAATGAAAAGGATAGGAAATATTCATACAAACATACCCATATACACATATGTATGTACGCGGATATGTTTCGGTGATTGTACAATGTACATAAATTCATATGTAGCATTTAAACAAAAAAGGAAACTAAAAAGTCTGGGTAATTTGTCGTCTGAAATCAAACAGTGGAATGAATAGGACAAATTATGTTGCAGTGAGTGGCATATTTCGTTTTGAAAATATTCAGGTAATAAATTATAAATACCCTGCAAATAAAATTGGACCACCTGATCCATTTTGATAAAATGGACTACTCAATGGACTGGTCCGATGTAATGCAAGCATGGACCTTGTCATTGTGAAAGTGTTTGTAGTGAGACGACATGTCTTCGATTTTTAACGACATGCTTTCGTTTTTAAACGACTTCAAAACTAATCCTCTTGTGTATACGGTGGAGTAGTTTTAAAACGACTCCTTAGTGGTCCAAAGGTGGGTTATATGGTCCTCTCCTAGGACATCGTAATGTTAAATAGACCAGGTTTTTTCCATACGTTTGGGTTACTTTTGGACTAGTCCTGGTCCTTTGTGGACTACTCTTTACACGCGTGTTTGGACTGGTCCTATTATTTGCAGGGTACATATGTATGCAATTAAACACAACTTACTCATGCACTCGAAGATCATAGAACTCAGCGTTGCATTTGTATGTCGCAGCTGTGTGTAGAAATATGCTTTTGAAATTATGAAAGATAAGATTTCTCGCCAAACGTGGCGATTTTTAAACTTGGTGACCTTATTTTTGATTCGGCGACATTGTGATTTTTTGGCGATTAATAAAATAGTTGGCGATTTTGTTGGCTATTTTTAATGAGCCATGAATTTGTTTTCAAATTCGTTAAATTCAATACGAAGAAATATTATTATTTTTACTCTTGTATTTTTATGTATAAAATTTGAGACATTCATATGTATGAACTTAATTATGTTGAAATGGCTGATGAAGATAATGAAAATCTTCAAGAAAATTGTTTCTTATATCCACACCACAATAGTGGAGAGGGTATTATGCATTTGTGCTGATGTGTGTAACGCCTTAAAATATTGGTCCTAGACCCAGCTAAAAGAATACCGATCGACTTTGAATCACTTTCTGAGTTGAACTAACGATGTCCGTCCGGCTGGCTGGCAGGCTAGCTGGCTGGCTGGCTGTCCATGTAACCTTGTGCGCAAAGTACAGGTCGCAATTTTGGAGATAATTTGATAAAATTTGGGACAAAGGTTCTTATTGGCATAAGGACCAAGCCTATTGAAATTGGGACGAATCGTAGGACCACGAGGGAAGATAGGGGGCATTTCTATCAAACCGATTTTAATGAAATTTAAATAATAGATAAAAATATTTATATGGACACATAAGCTATGTAGTTTTTCAAAAATAGGACCACATGGGGAGGTATGGGGCAATTTCTGCATCTCACAAACTTTCAAAACGACTTTAATGAAGTTAAGATATCTCATAAGCATGATGTGTTTTTAAATACTGTGGTGTAGGGTATCAAATGGTCGGGCTTGACCGACTATACTTTCTTACTTGTTTTTTTATATTTAAAAGTGCTCTTGAAAGAATAAATAAATCGAACGAACAATTTTTCCAATATAAAATGTGGCAAATTGTTATCTATCTATCTTTATATATGTATATATAAAAGAATTGCGTGAGTGGCTGACTCATTCAGCATCGCCCAGCCCAAACCGCTGACCCTAGAAACCTGAAATTTGGACTAGCGATTTAGGGGGTAAAAAACTAAAAGAGATGCAAAATAAAGGTAATACTTATCGTTGTCCTTTAGAAAAATAAGCGGACAGGTGTCTGGTACTTTTTTGAAATTTGGCCCTATTAGGGAGTAAGCGGGTAAAATCTGAATTTAAGTACTTTTCTGCCATCTTTTGAACCAATAAACATAGAAACAAAGTAAATACCACATTCGAAACTTATCAAAAAAATACGTATAATAATTTGGTACTTTTTCGAAATTCGAACAATTAAGGGGTGAAAATCGTAAATATTTTTGGTACTTTTTTTACAAAAAATTTTCTTCCATTTATTGACCTATTCGTACTAAATTTTGGGCTACCACTACAACACTGAAATTTTTGTGTACTTTAATGGGGGGAAAATATAGTACCCAAAAAAGGAAATACTGGAAATTTTAAATTTTTCTTTAGCTTTTTGGTTCTACTTAAGTAGTGGGTTAAATGCTAGAATTTAAACAAGTTTAAACCTAGAAAAATAAACTTTGGCATAAAAGTATGTCCACGAAGAAAAAGGAGAGACTAACGAAGTAGCGGGTGTATGCTAGTAACAAATAAAATTCGTTGTTGTTAAAGATATTTTAAAGAATTTTATGAATCCTAACATACCTTTGGAAGTTTATGAAACACAATGGAAACATTAACCTTTGGTAACTGGAAAGAATATTTTAGTGAACGAATTCTTCTTCGATTCGAAAGCAATTTTACTTTTACTATTTAACATTTTACTACTATTTTTTTCAGTGTTGTAAAGCATTTATTTGAAAAAATAATTTCGATTCGCTCAGTATCTACTGAAAGAATTTGAAAAAAGTTGATTTCGAATCGAAAAAGTATTCGATCACGACTGCCAGAATTAGCCGCCTGCTTCGAAAGTGTTACAAACATTAAAATTTTGGGAACATTTTTTGTTTATTATGTATGAGAAAAGTTTTTGGAAAACTAGGAAACTCATCCGACTGAATTTCCTTATTTCAAAATTATTTTTATTACAATTAAAAGTATCAAATTCAGTCCAATCACGAATACTCCCAAAAAAAAAAAAAAATTTTTTTACGAAATATACTTTTCTCGAAAAAAAATTCTCAAATATAAATTCCGCGGGAACAAAAAAATTAATAAGTGGCATCACCGAAGTTGATTTTCATATTCCCCCCTTTCGTGAATAACAAGTAGAATTTTTGTTCCAATGAAATTTTCATTCCCCTCGAAATGGAAAAAGCAATCGTGAATCTCAATGAATGTAAAAAAAAGAAAAAAAATTAATAAAATATTTGTTCAAAATTAAAGAAGAATTAAAATAATAAAGCAAAATATTTAGTATTGGAGGGACTTTTTGCACTTTTTAAATTTTATGGAGTAAAATATTTTACAAAATTTTGCCACCACGTCTTTCGAAAGCTTCACAAATCCACAGGCAATTGACCTGTTGATTTGCATTTTGTTGACCATTATATCGGTTTGTGCCTTATTAACGGATCTAGCCCTTAATATTCGATTTATAGGAGAAACTACTTACATACATATTCTGTTCCCTAGCAAAAATAAAGTGAGAAAATCTAAGGGAAACGTGAACAAATTACGAGGGAAAAAACTTTTCACGATAAGCACAATTTTTTCCCGTGAACATTTTTTCACGTTATTATTCTCCTTTAGATTACCTTTCTTAATGGGAGTTTTTTATGATCGCAAATATGTGAAAAGGGGAAAAATTATTCACGATAGGGGTGATTTACTTTGAATTTTCTTTGTTCTGACTGTGCAAGTTAAAGTAAAATTAATATAATTCAAAATAAAAATATAAAAAGAATACCAAAGACTTGTAAGTTGTTTTTTAAAAATTTATTTTGTGACAGGTTTAACGGTAACACCAACGAGCTTTTCCGGCACAACTTTGACGTATGATTTTATTAATTCTGTTTACTTTTTTTAGTTTTGTGCTGCAGTCTTTTGCCTTGCTTATTTTCTTTTATTGAACAATATCTTTTAAGAATATAAATAACAAACATGTAATCGACGAAGATTTTCAATTGAATTTTTGAAAAAATGAACGCAGCTTTTCCTGATTTCAAAAGTAGTTTAGGTAGAAGAAAGTGGTTCTCAAAGTATGAGATATATTGAATACTGGAGAGTTTTTAAAATTTGTTCGATTTAAATTTCATGTAATTTCGATTGCTATATGATATGGCCGATATTTTTCCACTCAGTTACACAGTTATTTGGTGGCCCCATGTAGTTAAGCTCATTTTATGCACCCCTGCAAAAATCCTAATTACAGTTTTTTAAAAACTCCCTTCTGTTTTGCAAGGGATTTTTTTTCGGGAAAAAAGTAAGAAATTTCATGGGGAATTTTTCGGTGTAATAGGGGAAAATATATCTCGCGGAATTTTATTCGTGATTGATCTGAATGTCTTTTGATGACGTTTTTTACTTTAAATATTGGAATAAATTGTTTTATCAAACTCGTTTTTAATAGAGTTTTTCTTTTCCCGGACTTTTTCATTTCCCGCTGAAGTGGCTTTTATTTTTTAAATTCCCGTCAATTCTTACTTAATATAAAACGGTGCAAAATATAATTTAATTTATTTAAAAAATTAGATCTATTAAATAAGATTATTATTATTATTATGTCCTATGGTTCCTATAAGGAACAAAGGGCCACTATATATAAGATACAATAAGATAATGAGAAAATATTCGCTCTTTGTATGCAAAGAAAAAGCATTGACTTATAACCAAAATACATATGGGGGATTCACAAGGTGTCATAATATATGACTAATAAAGTCATATGTCTTAAAATAATAACATTAAAAATTTATTGTGTTATTTCAAATTTAAATCAGCTGATTCAAACATATATAACACAATAAATCAAAATATTTTTTAGTTCTAATCCATGAATTAATAAACTAAACTGACTATTTTTCAGACGCAAACCACAAATAAATTTTATTTATTTTTTTGTTTACCAAACATCAGAGTCCTAAGCCGATCTCGTTTGTCGCTCAAGTGTTTTATTGGAAAAATTGCTAGCACCAGGTTAAATTCGGATGTTAGCCGGATAAAACTTTACCATCAACGGCGCCCGCTACAAAATCATAGCCGCTCAGCGCAGGCCTCTTCTGATTAATAACGACTAACCCAATAAACATAGAAAGTTTTATTAACCCTAGAGGGAATCGAACTGACACCATTGTAGTCCTGTGATATGTCTTTGGTGGTAGAGACCGGTTCTAGTTTTAACACTTTCTGTGAATAAGAGCTATCACTTTTACATAGGGTTGTCATTGGAGGGGGTCAATTGACACCATTTGACACATCTATTCTCAATGTGTGACGTGTTTAGTGACAGTCTCTAAAATGTAGTATTATTTCAATACGATGTGGTATAATTTCAATAAAACAAGTCCTAGAATTAAATTCAAGACCCAAATTTTAGAAAGTCCAAAAAAATGTATCACACCACCGGTGAAGACTGTACTGTAATTCATTACTTTTTCTACCTCTTTGTTCTTCATAAAGCAGTTACATGATTGGTTCTCCTTTCACTGGTCATGAGTTCTTTCATTTTGTACCTGTTCTATTTCCACAACTCCCAGGACCAGTCTGTTGGACTAATTGACACAAATTTCCCGCAGTGAATTTAAGACACTTATTGTTTACAAAGCAACAACAATACTTTTAAACCATTGTAAAATGTTAGAGCATTATGACAATACAACATGATAGCACACCTTTTGAAAACCCGAATAATTTAATTATTTAAACATTATACATATTAAAAAATATTTCTTTGAACACAGAATTTTGTTACAGAATAAGAATTTACAGAATCCTTTGACAGCCTATTTCCAATTTCAATCTACATCGAAGAATCCTGACCAATTATGTTTCCTTTCTACGGATGTTTGCCTAAAAAAAGCACATAACATAATTCCTAGACACATTTAATTCTAGTATTTCAAGTCAGGCATAGCTCCCATATAAAAACTTATTGCGAAATTAAAACACGGGGGAAATAATAACGTGTTAACCACTGTGCAACATTTCGTGTCATTGATGTGGTTTCAAGAATATTTACACTATCCCCGTTCACAGACATAAACACATATCCATCAACATTTAAATCCACATTTTGTTTGTACTTGTCCTCATACATATAAAAATCCTGGTATAAATTGTCAAATTGTTTATTTCATCGTCTGAAAGAAAAAAATTGTTTTGTAATTGTGTTTTATTTTTCGGAAATTTTTTTGTTTTCTCTTGCAAATACATGTGTATTCGTGTATCTTTGCATTCATGTGATTTCCGTTTAATTTAAAAAAAATTGTGTATCGGGCAGAACTTTTTTTGCTCATTCAATTAAAAGGATTTTAAAATAGTTTTTGTTTCTTTCTTTTATTTATTTGTATTTTTTAGTTCACATTGTTGAACTTTGTATACTGTTTCGAAAAAAGTGGAAAAAATTTACAAAATAATGGTGGTTTTTATTTTTTAAATAAACATTTGAAATGCAACAAAGCGGTTTTATTTTGTTTCTATGTAAAAAATGTACTTGTTGTATTTTCATGAATATTTTTTTATAAACTACTGCATATGTTTAGGCGAATTGTTAACGATAGGAGCAGCCATGGTTAAGTAAATAGCACGGTAAAAGTTAACTGTCGTACATGTGTAATCGTTCAGTTAATGTTTATTATTAAGGTACTTGAGAGAAAATAACTGCTCTATCTGCCAACTTAATTATCTTCCGGTCATGTTCTCACAACCGCCCGATTTGAAATCGTCAAACGTCATATTTATTTTATGGTGGTCTGAAACCCGTGCGTTTTGCTTGCGATCTCACACAGTTTCTTTGAAATATTCTCGTTGCAATTTGAAGTCGTCAAACTTATTGCGATTGCGATTTAGAGAATAAGCCCGTTCGCCAGAAAATCGGCAAATCATGCACATTTAAATGGAAAGTAGTAGTTTATTTGGAAAATAGTAACTTACTGTTTAATCGGAATATTAATTTACTCAGTGACGAGTCTTAATAATGGATAGTAAAAAAATAAACAACAGCAAGTAAGAGCGCTATTTCGGCTTAGAATTTGCTATACAGCCCAATTATGCATAAAAATCCCCGGGAGTTTTTTTTTGCCATTTTTACAACTGAATTTAAATAGCAAAAATTGGAGAAGGGAAAAAACTCCCGGGAAGTTTTTATTCATAATTGGGCTGTATATCGAATTTTATATCGTTTAGATTTTCGATTGTGCAAAACGTTATTATTCACAACTTTTAGTCATGCCAACATAAAAAACTAAAATTAGATCATCCTATATAAAAACCGGTCTCTGGCGGAGTTTGGCCCGCTTGATAGACTTAATTGTTTCTAACTAGAATTTTATGGTATCAAAGGTTACGCAAACTGTTTAATGGCAAAATTAAACATCTTTTTGAGAAGGTATAAAGCTTGGTTAAATTTTAAGGGCCGATGTTGAATGTGAACCACACCTAAACGTCAAGTTTTTTTTCTGCATTTCATCTGTCATTTTTCAATTTCAGACTAACTCCATTTGAACCAAGAAAAGATACACAATCGAGCAACGCGTTCAAGTTATTCAGGATTATTATAAAAATGGGCGTTCAAATCAAAATTCATATCGTGAACTTCGTGGATTTTTCGGTCAATTTAATCGTCCAAATGTTCGTACAATCGTAAAAATCGTGCATTTGAGCAAACCGGGTCTGTAGAAGATGTGAAAACACCGTACAGCTCGTACTGCAGAAAATATTGCCGCTGTTCGCGATAGTGTGCCTGAAGAACCCTCTACCTTAACTCGTCGCCGTGTCCAACAATTGCACCTCTCACGCTCGTCGTTGATGAACATTATGCATAAAGACTTGCATTTACACGCTTACAAGGTGCAATTGACTCAAGAACTAAAATGGTGGTAAGAAATGGCAACAGTGAATGATCAATTTTCGAAGAAAATCATCTTCAGTGATGAGGCACATTTTCACCTCAGTGGTTTCGTTAATAAGCAGAATTGCCGCATTTGGGCAAATGATAATCCAAGAGTGATTGTCGAAAAACCAATGCACTAACAAAGAGTGACTATTTGGTGCGGTTTATGGGCTGGCGGCATCATCGGGCCGTATTTTTTTTTTCAAAATGAGGCTGGTCAGGCAGTTACTGTGAATGGTTTTCGCTATCGTAAGATGTGGACGATATGTGGTTTTAACAGGACGGTGCCACTTGCCACACAGCTAACGAAACAATGACTATTTTGCGCGACAAATTCAATGGCCGTGTTATCTCACGTGATGGCGATGTCAATTGGCCGCCAAGATCATGTGGTTTGGCACCGTTGGACTTCTTTCTTTGGGGTTATTTGAAAGAAAAGGTGTACGTTGATAAGCCACCAACAATTCAAGAGTTAAAGAAAGAGATAATTCGGCACATTAACGGCATAGAACCTTAATTATGCCTCAGCGTCATCGAAAATTTGGACTATCGGATGGAGAAGTGCCGCCGAAGTCGCGGCGGCCATTTGGCCGATATTTTGTTCCATACATAATTCAACCATACCAATATTATCATAATATAATGATTTGTGTTTTATTCAAAATCAACATCGGCCCTTAAAATTTAATCACCATACATACTGTTAATACATAATTTATTTTGTTCTTGCCTAATTATTTCCGTAATACATGGATTATTTTGTTATTGTTTAATTGTTGTCGTTTAAGTTTGTTGAACCATTCTCTGCTTAATTTAAGTTCATTGAAGTTACACACTTTTTTTTGTTTTGACATTGAAATTGAAATTTAATACTTAATAATTTTGTTTATTTAAATTTGCAACTTCAAACATATTTTTTGTTTTGTCTTTTGCTTACTTAGTAGTACATAAGTTTCATTGACTTTAATAATGTTTATTTGTTCATACGATTATTTTCTTGTTTATTTAAATTTGCAACTTCATACATATTTTTTGTTTTGGCTATAAGTTTCATTGACTTTAATTTAATGTTTATTTGTTCATATGATAATTGTAAATTCGGCAGAAATATGGGTCAATGTATTATTAATCAATTTATAACAAATAGGCCGTCAGCATATTTTTCATAAGCAATTATTCATATGTTTTTTAGTGTAAAAAATTAGTATTTAAGTTGGAAATTATGAATAATAAAAACACTCTTATTCTAAAGGTAAATCAAGACTTTTAATTAAGAGAAAGCAACACGGTTCAAGTGCTGTTGTTGCCCATCCAAAACCAAATTGCAACATAGTTAAAGTGCTACTGTTGTACCAATCTACTTTAGTTTCAATATAGTTTAAGTGCTATTATTGAACATTTTTTATCCTGTATCCAATCTACTTTAGTTTCAATATAGTTTAAGTGCTATTATTGAACATTATTTGGTGACCCCGACGTGATCCTGTATCAGGCACAGGATTTTCATTTAATTTGAACAAGCAAGGAGAAAGGATACACCATGACCTCGTTCGAAGAGCTTGTCATCAGCCAGCAACAGACTGGACAGCGGATTGAAGCCATCATCCGAAATTACAAAAAGGACCCAGCTTCAAGGAAAACATCAATTAGCTACTTCCAGGAACGATTGAGACGGCTTGACGAGGAGTGGGCAAGTTTTGAAGGTACCGATAATCAGATTCGGTTACTGGAAAAGATCCCGTTGGATCATGATTACTTTGTAAAGAATTACTACAGCTCAATCATGGGCATCGTGCAGCAATATAAGGAAGAATTCGAATCTTCAATGCTAAAGGTCGGTCCTCCTGAAGCCACGAAGCGGCTAATGAACAACAGCCCAGACGATAAATGTCAGGCCACTGCTGCTGAGGAAGCCACGGCACCAAATGGTGAGCTGGTGAGACTCATGCGCAGGCAAGCAGCCATGATGTCCTCCATAGACCGACTATTGGAAGACAATTTCACATCTGAAGATGCCGTAGCTGCCACAAGGCTATGGCGAGACATCGAAGGCTTGCACTACCAAATAGCGGAGCTATGCAGTGAAGCCGTTCAACACGGGTACAATATGGGGAGGTTTATCCAGCTCGAAAAACAGGTCAGGGCAGCCTCCAGAAACAACACAACAATTCAGGGTCATTATGAGTGCAACAATGGGCGTTCCGAATCATCCACCGTGCCAATTCCAAAGATAACAATCCCCAAATTTGAAGGAGACTACATGAAGTGGAAGGAATTTCATGATCTGTTCTCGTCCCTAATCATTCATCAACCAACACCAAACGTGCAAAAAATGTGGTATCTAAAAACCCATTTAGGGGGAGAAGCAGCAAATTTAATCAAACATTTCTTCACCACAGGAGAAAACTTTGAAGCTGCATGGTCCCTCGTTGTAGAGCGCTACAACAACAGAAGATTATTGGTGAGCAAACTAATCCAGGAGCTAGTCAGTGCTCCAACCAAGACGTCAAGCGACAACTACAAGTCGCTACATGATAAAACTCAAGAGTGTCTTTTATCACTTCGAAACCTTGATATTGACACCTCATCATGGGACCCATTGCTGATCCATTTGCTGCTTAAAGGGCTGGATCAGGCCACACGACTCCGATACGAACAGTCTCTTCTACAGCCACGAGAAGTGCCAACCATCAAAGATTTTCTGAACTTCTTGGAAAGGAATTTTCAGTCGGTAGAAGCAATGTCAGAAAAAGAAAAATCGCCACACTCCAAATCCCGAGTGTGTACCTCGATTACATCCGAGTGCCAAGGCAACCCATGCTGCATTCTGTGCAAAAAGGGAAATCACCCATTATTTGCATGCAACACTTTTCTTCAGCAGTCACCGGTATCAAGGCTTCAATTTGTTCAAAAGCAAAAGCGCTGTGTGAACTGCTTAAAACCTGGTCATAACGCTAAAAACTGCCTTAGCAAAAATTGCATGAAGTGCAACAAAAAACACAATACTCTGTTGCATCTAGAAGGCACAAACCAGAACCAAGTCGCACCAGCAGCAAATAACCTGGTTTCTAACGAACGCACAACATCCGTCGCCAGAACACCGCAAATTCAGCAAAACGCAACTTCACTCGCTGCTTCAAACCACGCTCAAACAATTAACTACGTCCTTCTGGGCACAGCAATGATCAAGGTTCAATCAAACAACAAGGAGATACAATGTAGGGCAATCCTTGATTCCGGATCACAGTTAAACCTTGTCAGCGAAAGGTTAGTTAAACGCCTTGGAATCTCACTAAAACCAACCTCAATATGCATCAGCGGTATAGGCTCACGCAACACTAGAGTGCAGCATCGCGTAAACATAGCCTTACACTCACGCATAAACAACTTTAATACAAGACTTGAGGCTGCAGTTCTTCCACAAATAATTCCGCCTCAACCATCGCAAACGATCACAATTGACCACTGGCAAATTCCTAAAGACCTAGTGCTAGCCGATCCAAAATTCAACCGCCCTGATAGAATAGACGTTTTACTAGGGGCAGAATTTTACCATCAACTAATGGCAATGGGTCAGGTTAAACTTGGTAACGATTTACCGATTTTACAAAATACATTATTGGGTTGGGTCGTTGCTGGTAAGATAGGAGGACACGAAGCAAGAGGTGCAGTATGTGGAATGTGCACTGAAGACGATACAAATTTAGAAAATGCCATTGCTCAACTTTGGGAGCTCGAAACTCTAAATCAAGTCGACACAAGACTATCAACTTCAGACAAACAGTGCGAAGATCATTTTGCACAAACTCACACAATCGATAGGAATGGAAGATTTACGGTAAAAATTCCATTCTGCAACAACCCTGATACATTGGGAGAATCACATAATACAGCATTCAACCGATTTATGTCACTGGAAAGAAGGTTAGCGAAGTCCCCCGAAATAAAGGCACAATATGTCAAGTTCATGAAAGAGTACGAAGCATTAGGCCACATGTCACAAATTGACCTAAATTCCACGCCAAGACCAATGTATATCATTCCTCATCACTGCATACTTCGCCCTGAAAGCAGCACAACTAAGCTACGAGTAGTCTTTGATGCCTCTACTAAGACTTCAGACGGTGTATCATTGAATGATATAATGCACACAGGACCCACGGTGCAAAGCGATCTATTCTCAATTCTTCTTCGCTTCCGCTTACCACGGTTCGTATTCACAACTGACATCGAAAAGATGTATCGGCAATTCCTCATGCAGCCAGAAGACAGAAAATTTCAAATAATTATCTGGAGGGAAGAACCGACGATGCCAATAAAGTACTACCAGCTGAACACAATCACCTACGGAACCCGATCCGCACCATACTTAGCAACAAAATGTCTACAAAAAATTGGTGAATCAAATAAAACAAAGTATCCGCATGGAGCCCAATTCCTGCTAAACAACTTTTACGTGGATGATGGAATCGGGGGAGATGATAGCTTGCATACAGCTTTAATGATTCAGACAGAATTAAAACACATCCTAAGCAAACATGGTCTGAAATTACAAAAATGGACCGCCAATCACCAGAAGTTGCTACAAAACACCACAGAAGAACAAAAAGAAGTAAATTTCGACTTTACTAATGATAATAACCAAACGGTCAAAACCCTAGGATTAACATGGATGCCAACCTCGGACCAGTTCTGTGTTAAAGTATGCTTAAGGGAAATCCATCAGATTACTAAACGAACAGTCTGCTCAGATCTAGCTAGACTATTTGATCCCTTGGGGCTATTATCACCAATTGTAGTCACGGCAAAAATCTTTATTCAACATTTGTGGCAACTAAAACTAGGATGGGACGATGAGCTACCCGAAGACCTTTGCTCAAAATGGATGACCTTCCGCAATGATTTAAAACATATCAACAATCTAAAGATGTCTCGACATATGTTCGCAGGACAAATAGCATCGAATATACAACTTCATGCCTTTGCCGACGCATCAGAAAAGGCGTATGGTGCAGCAATCTATATAAGATCAGTCATCACGAACAATCAAGTGATAGTACGACTACTATGTGCAAAATCTCGGGTAGCACCTTTGAAGAACCAAACTCTTCCCCGCCTCGAACTCTGCGCAGCACTGCTAGCAGCTCAGTTAACATCAAGGGTTAAACGGGACTTAAAACTTGAAAGTAGCCCTACATATCTATGGACAGATTCTGAAATCGTGTTGGCCTGGATCCATTCACCATCGTCATCATACCAAACGTTCGTGGCTAACCGAATAGCTGCAATACAAGAAATATCTATTGTCGAACAATGGCGACATGTAAGATCAAAGGATAATCCCGCAGATGTTCTGTCACGTGGTCTTTCGCCAAGAAAATTATCCGAACACCCCTTATGGTTCTACGGACCCATGTTTCTTTGTAAACCTGATGGAATTTGGCCACAAAACTTCTCAAAACATAAGGCCATCAGTGACGACAGTAACATGGAACTAAAGAAAGTCACTGCCATCACAACCACAGGTGAAAATTCAACAAGTCTAATCTACCAGATAAATCATAAAGGGTCTTTCAGAACACTGCAAAGAGTGACAGGATATATCCTCAGATTCATCAATAATAGCAGAAAACAGAAGCAGCAGCGCGAACTAGAGTTATCAACCCACGAGTTGGAGCAAGCTCTCATAGTCATCGTTAGGGCAATGCAGCAGGCAGACTTTAGTGACGAGTTAAAACATTTGCTGAAACATAAGGAAGTGACCAAAGGCAGCCCATACAACAATCTTACACCATTTTTAGACTCTAATGGTCTTATCAGAGTGGGAGGACGCTTAGAATCATCAACGTTACCTTACGACGCAAGGCACCCAATGTTAATCCCATACAATGACCCAATAACAAAGTTAATAATGCAAATGACACATGAGAAGAATCGCCACTGTGGCCCCCAAGCACTATTGTCACACGTAAGACAAAGGTATTGGCCAGTAAAAGGTAAAACAGCAGCACGATCAACTGTTCAACACTGCATAAAATGCACTAGAGCAAAGCCAAAATTGCTTAACCAAATTATGGGAAACTTGCCACCAGCACGAATAACACCAGCACGACCATTTATCAACTCTGGCGTTGACTTCTGTGGACCATTTTGGATTCACTATAAAGTAAGAGGAAAAAGGCCTCACAAGGCCTACATCGCTGTATTTTGCTGTTTCGCTACTAAAGCTGTGCACTTAGAATTAGTAAGTGAGCTAACCACTGAAGCCTTCATAGGCGCATTAAAGCGATTTACAAGCCGCAGAGGACACTGCAAAAACCTATACTGTGACAACGCAACAAATTTCGTTGGTACAAAAAATAAACTTGAGGAGCTGTCGGACTCACTGTATGAAAGTTCCGCTCATGCAAAAATCCATAACGAATGTACGTCCAGAGGGATTGCATTTCACTTCATCCCACCAAGGGCGCCCCACTTTGGAGGCTTATGGGAAGCGGCGGTTAAGTCCGCAAAACATCTGCTAGTAAGGAGTGTATCAACAGCAACATTGACGTACGAAGAACTTGATACTGTGGTAATAGAGATAGAAGGTATTCTCAACTCTCGCCCAATAAGTCCCATGTCAGACAATCCAAATGATTTGGCGGCACTCACTCCCGGTCATTTTCTCATCGGGGAACCTATAAATGCACAAGCCAACATTGGAGACACACAGCCAAACACCAACCTGTTGACTAGATGGAAGTTGGTCACTCATGTCAAAGAGGAATTCTGGAGAAGATGGTCACGCGAGTATCTTTGTGAACTGCAGTGGCAAACACAAAAAAATAACATAAGACCTGGTGATATGGTCATCATAAAAGAAGATAACACAACACCTTTGCAATGGCCTTTAGGAAGGATTGTAAAGGTACACTATGGAGATGATGGCTTTGCACGGGTAGCGGACGTCAAAACAGCAAAGGGCATTTCCAGAAGGCCAATTGCTCGACTAGCACCACTACCAATTAACACTACAGACTCAAGTGGAACCAACAACCAAGATGATTCAGAAGAACCAACCACGTCACAAACCAATGACAATGAAATTCCTAAAAAGAGAAGACGTGCCTCTCTTAATCACACTTTAGTCACCGTGATTATAGCAATTATGCTACTTCCATTGATAGTAGGTGCACAAGTACACAATAAAAAATTCGGAAGAAAATTAGGCATACATTTCGAAGGAATCGGATCAGCAGTAATATCACCGACAGAATGGCAACTATTGATATACTATGACTTAAAGGAATTTTGGTCTGAGTTAACCATTTTCTCGGAAGGGACAAAAACACTTAACCATGTATGTAAGGAAATACAAGAAAAGACAACATGTACTAACCTGGTAAAATATTTTGAACATACTGAAGATGAACTCACCATGGACAGTATGTTACTTTCCGGAAAAAGAAAAAAAAGAGCAGCAATAGATTTAGTTGGGAACATCGCCCATTCTCTATTTGGTGTACTGGATTCCGAATATGCGACGAACATGGCACAAACAATTTCAAAGGTCAAGGAAAACGAAGCACATCTACTTAATCTCCTAAAGAATCAGACTTCAATTATTGACTCAACCATAAACATCATGAAGGCAGACCAAGGAGCTGTAAAGAAAAAATTTGATCAAATTGACTTCCAAATCGCCGAAATACATAACATGATACTCGCTGGCAAAGACGAACACCATCAGGACAGGCTCTACCGGTTGTTTTCATCACTTTGCATTCAGTTAACAATTACAGCAGCTAATCTACAGCGCACTCAATTATCAATTCTTGATGTGCTCACCAATACTCACCATGGCATCATCAGTCCATTACTCCTGACTCCACGCCAATTGCAAAAAGAAGTGGAAAAAATAAGATTCCATCTCCCTGAAGCACTAGACCTACCTGTTAACCAAGAAGACACGCTACAGTTGTACAAGCTAATGAAGGTTAAGGGAGGCCTCACTGAAAACACAGTAATATTTAGCATTACGTTACCATTAATTGAACGTGATAGTTTTGATGTCTTCAGCATAGTCCCAATACCAAATTGGGTTAATAACACGTTAATCTCAATTCAGCCATGCTCCACGTTTCTGGTCATCAACACTGATCGCAACCAGTATTACGCTCTCAGTAATCTCGAATTCAACTCATGTTTACTTCTCACAAAAGAGCGATATCTCTGTTCGAAGATTCAACTAAAGTATGACCATGGTTCATCAGCATGTAGTTGTGAAATAAATTTGTTTCACAACAGAACTCAGCTAGATTGCCCAGTGCAGCATGTCAAAAAACCCGCATCATGGGTACCGCTACGACATCCAAACAAATGGATATATTCCCTTCCATCTCAATCCCAAGCAACAGTGGTATGCAACCAACAGATCACCCAATTAACCCTCGAAGGATCAGGTTTGCTTGAACTGGAACCAATATGCACCCTGAAACATAAATTCATGACACTAAAGGGGCAGCAAGTAATATCCAGCTCCAGTAAAACATCATACACTAATCTTTGGGAAACCACCAAACAAAGCCATGAAGAACGTATAAACCCATTGCTAAATGAAATCCATACGAACGAATATATATCACAAGTTAAAAATCTAACAAAACTACAAACCTCTTTGAACACACAAAAAATTCTTCAGCTTCCGAACAAAATTGACACCAACAATTACCATCACATCACCATCGGCTACTCATCTCTAATAATCACGCTTGGCATCTTAGTTTACCTCACAAGAAGACAAAATTCTAAAAAGGCTGCTACTCCAGTTCCCACACCCCGTCAACAACAAGCCTCGTCAGAATTCACCGTCCACATTTAACAAACATCAACAACTAACTAACAAAAGGCAAAAGATCTATCTACACAGCTTCAATAAGACGAGAAGGAATGCCAGCTCAGCACAACGCGGACACATAATCTTCAAAGTTTAGTAGTAATTTTTCCATTTGTTTGCTTATTTAATTTTTTATTTTGAGCTACACTCAACGGGGGGAGCAATGTTAATACATAATTTATTTTGTTCTTGCCTAATTATTTCCGTAATACATGGATTATTTTGTTATTGTTTAATTGTTGTCGTTTAAGTTTGTTGAACCATTCTCTGCTTAATTTAAGTTCATTGAAGTTACACACTTTTTTTTGTTTTGACATTGAAATTGAAATTTAATACTTAATAATTTTGTTTATTTAAATTTGCAACTTCAAACATATTTTTTGTTTTGTCTTTTGCTTACTTAGTAGTACATAAGTTTCATTGACTTTAATAATGTTTATTTGTTCATACGATTATTTTCTTGTTTATTTAAATTTGCAACTTCATACATATTTTTTGTTTTGGCTATAAGTTTCATTGACTTTAATTTAATGTTTATTTGTTCATATGATAATTGTAAATTCGGCAGAAATATGGGTCAATGTATTATTAATCAATTTATAACAAATAGGCCGTCAGCATATTTTTCATAAGCAATTATTCATATGTTTTTTAGTGTAAAAAATTAGTATTTAAGTTGGAAATTATGAATAATAAAAACACTCTTATTCTAAAGGTAAATCAAGACTTTTAATTAAGAGAAAGCAACACGGTTCAAGTGCTGTTGTTGCCCATCCAAAACCAAATTGCAACATAGTTAAAGTGCTACTGTTGTACCAATCTACTTTAGTTTCAATATAGTTTAAGTGCTATTATTGAACATTTTTTATCCTGTATCCAATCTACTTTAGTTTCAATATAGTTTAAGTGCTATTATTGAACACATACATACCTACCAGAGAAAGCCAATGGGTATAAAAAAAATTAAAGTACTCTAGCACATATCGACAATTTTCAGTACGTGTGCGTACTCGTATCTGTTTATTCTCATACTTGTGTATATCCATGCGCATTTGATTTCATTCATGTATGTTATCATACTTGTTGTGTTTCTTGCTCGCACATATTCAGACACACCCATAGTTATAGCATTGACTTCAAACATTTTTTTTTTTTTGTTAAATTTTTTCATAAATGTTGCCAGAACTTTTTTTTCCAAATTGCTGAATCACAAATAAATACGTTTTTTCAAAATCGTTTGAGTACAATTCAACAAAATTTTATTGAAAAACGATTGTTGACTTTAAAAAAATTTCTGTGAAATAAAGATTTGCGTTCTTATTTAAGAAAATCTAAAAAAATGACTAATAGATGCAAATTAAAATACGTCGTGTTATTTTAATCGTTCTTAATAAAAATAGAAAAAGTTACCTTAATCCAAAAAAAAAATCGAATATTCATATTGGCAGTTAAGAAATGAGATATCACAGGTAAATACATTCATTTATATTATGAGTTTGAATAGTTTATCTGTTGCCAGTTGCATTTTTAAGACTTTAAAAAATGGTTTAAAATTTAATTGCTGAAGTCAATCAGTATGCCAACGAAAATGTTAGCCTTAAAGAAGACTTCGACATCATGCTATGGTGGAAAAATAACTCCACAAGTATCCACGGTTGTCTTAATAAGAATCAAGAATTTTATGAAATTTCCTGCCTGCAGCGCAGCTTTAGATTAAGATTTCTCTTTAGCTGGAAACATAAAAAAGAAACAGAAAATATCCCAAAATAGTTCATAGCTTCCTTTTTTAATTATTTTTATAAAAAACCTCTTTCGTAAAATAGATTATAATTTATTATAGCTTTAGAAGCATTATTTTAATTTGATAGCAAATATTTATGTTTTAATATAACTTTAACATACATTTTTAGGTCGTGGCAGCACTGCTTGCTTTAAAATAACCATACAAAATGTTGAAGTTACTTGTCGGATCTTACGATACATGCCTTTACTCATACGCATTCAAAGGATTACCCATAAGCATGCGTGTTTGTTCATACGCACACCGGTCGATATACAAACTAATTCATGCTCATACTTATTGGTAGTCATACCTGCCTGTACTCGTGCTCGGTGGCGTATGAATATGTTATAAGTATTAAAAATATAACTTTTTGGCTTTCTCTGATACCTACATAACTTTAATATTTGGTTTTTGATTATCTGATTGGATTTTTGCTACATATAAATGTTTTACAGTTTTTTCTATTAAACATAAAATGTCTAACCAAAGTTTCTTATTGTATAACGTTCCAATTTAAACTTATTTTTTTTGATGCCATTGTTAGACACTTTGTCACATTTCACAAATATTTTTTACTAAAAGTAGAAGAGGAAACAAAATAACTTTTTTCAAATTATAAAATTTTTTACAGTCGCTATGTTTTCAACACAAACAAAAGCACAAAAACAAACACCCACATAAAAAAAGCTTTAAAGTACCTCATAAATACATACAACAACATTTAGAAATACATCAATTTGAGATCATGTAGTCTGTATTGATTGTTTAAAGAACTTTAACTGAATTTCTTTCGGCTGAGCACAATTTCTTTTGTTTCTTCTCTTGTTTGATTTTTATTTTTAATATTTATTTATGTATGTAGTTGTTACAGCTGTGCTGAATTCTCTACAAAAAGAAAAGGATTTACCTGTAAAGAAAAGAAAATAAAACAGAAAGTGAGTAAGGAAAGACAAATCATTTTAAGACTAAATTTGAATATAAAACAATTTAATAAAAATAGCTGTCAATCAAGGAATATACAAGAACAGAATGTAGACAATTTTTCACAGAAGAAAATTTCCTCTCTATCTTTACAAACTCATAAAGCTGCCAGATAAAATTTGTCGAAAAAGTCATCAAATTGACTTATTTAAATCGTCAGAAAAATCGTCATTATAAAATAACACTACATATATTAAATGTTTTTTTTTTTTTTTGTTTTAATTAATTAAAAAAAAGTTATTTATTATGAAATTCTCTAAAAATAAAACCAATTGACAATAAATGCAAGTTTCAACTTCTTTTATACGCCAACTTATATAAGAGCGGCAACCTTTTTTTAAATATCAAACATTCAGTTTTTTTAAATTACAAAGAGGAAAATATTTATAAAACACTTTGGTAGAACATATCGACCCGTTTGCGCGAAATTATCGTATGTTACAAAAACCAAATTTTACAGGAGAGCCATTTTTATAGTTTTCTCTGCTATCACTTGCAATATAAATATGAAAATATACATTCAATTTTTGGAGCAACGAAGTGGAATTCGCCTACAATACTTTGTCAGGCGACGTCTCTTTGAATGTAGAACAAGATTGCATCAAAAACTCAATTTCAAAAAAATTGGCATATACGATAATTTCGCGCAAATGGGTCAATATATGTAATAGGGAAATCGATTATTCGACTTTTTTCAAAAACCGGTTTTCAAATATTCCGAATATTCTGAATAGCTGCTATTTAAAAAACCGGGTTTCGGTTAAGCATTTCAAAAATAAACCGGTTAACCGGTTTTAATTCGAATACATAAAAATGCAAAAATCAAATAAGTTTTTATAATAAAAACGGAATTTGAATGAAAACAAAACAATTCACGATGGTAAGGAACAGTGATGCCAACTTTTTGCTTTTGGCACTATTTATGGTGCTTTTTGATGCCTCAAAACGCCAAAATTTTATCCATAGTGCCAAACTAAGGAAATGCACTAATTTGATGCTTTTTCAATTTTTCATTAGTGCCCTAAGTGCTTTTTACAATTTTTTTTTTTTCTACCATTTTTTTTAAAACTTCGATTATATAGAGGATGATTAAGATGAGATTTGCTATTTGGGGTACAATTTTGAGAAGGCCTGTAAAGATTTTAAAATTTTAAATGATAAAAGAATGTTGCATTCGTTTTACTAAAAACTTTCAGCCAATCCCACGATGTCACACGTTAACGTTCGCATAGAAAATTGCTCTTAAAACAAAAACAATTTTTAAATTTTGTTTTTGTTCGACACTCGTCTCCAAATACTTAACCACGCGTTGTGCACTTCTACCTCTTGTGCTATTGCAAAAAGGTTTGACTAAGTATCAGAATATAAGGTTTTTTATTAAAATATGCGCTGTCATTAAGTTTATAAACAATAGTCGGTCATTGCAAATTTTCGGTAATTGCAACAAGCCAGATTTTTTCGAGCTACGAAAATCGAGCCCGCACTGTATTACTTTAAAACTGTTTTATGGCCAATTCAAACTCAGCTGATGATGATCCAAATGATTTGGATGATCTTATTTTTATTGAAAATAATAATAATAAATTTAAAAATAAAAAATAAAATAAGTTTGAAATCTGTTTTAAGGCAAAATTTTCATAAAATGTTTTCTTAAAATGCATTTCAAATCTACTTTAATTTTTTATGAATACGACAGTTATTATTTAATTTTAAATGAAAATGGTCACCCATCAACGCCGCGGCGCGCCGTCGCCTTTTTTTTAATTTTGGAGGTATATAATATTCGGCACAGCCGAATGCAACTTGTTTTGTGTTTAATTAAATTGTAAAATTGGCTTAGTGCTTTTTTACGCATTATTTTGTTCAAAATAGTGCTTTTTAGTGCTTTTTTAAAATTTTAAAGTGCTTTTTGCTCTCCAAAAGTTGGCATTTCTGGTAAGGAACCAACAATATATGTACACTAGATAACCCGTGCGAATATTTCGCACCGTTAGTTGTCATTTTTGCAACATAAAATGAATTAATAGAAATTTTAGTAACTTCAATACATTTTAAAATATAATTTTTATCAATGAAAATATTAATTTTTCAATTTCTAATTATTTTTCGTCATTAGTGTTAGAAATAAGCTTTAAAATGAGATATCATTCATTAAATTTGATGCGGTGTTATGGGAGATATTTGCAACCAACAAAACAAAGTGCCTTAGAAATAATATATGTATATGATAGATACAACTTAAGGTATGTTCAGACCAAACAAATATTTGACGATAAAATCCGAAAAAAAGCGTGACCAGTAAATTAATCAAACTTAAGCTTTATTTTTTACAATATCTATTTATTAATCAAACTTTATTTCTTAGATGATAATAATATAATGTAATTTAGAAACTGTTAAATAATGTTTGCTCTAGCCAAACGTTTTGCAAAAGCAAACAATTACTTAAGAAAACGTCAAATATTTAATAGGTGTGAACTTAGCTTTAGAATTTTTGAAAAACTTTGGTTTTAAAAAATTAAAGGAATTAAATAAATTTATTATTTGTGATATTTTAAATGAGTTTTAATTTGTTGGTGTTTAAGCATGTCTATATGAATCAGTAGACTTCAACCATATTTTTTTTAAAGTTGCAAACAAAACCTTTGAGCTAGGATTATGTATTTCAAATTATTTTGTTTCAGCATTATAGAAACGAATAGTAATATGAACATGCTTTTTATATGGAATATCTGTCAAGTCTTCTCTTACTAATTTAAAACCTTAAAACTCATTTTAGGGTTCTTTCAGCACCATTGTCTTTTAAATCAGTTCGAAATACCACCAGAGATGACATCTTTATAAAAATATATATACTATTTAGAATACTGTCCACACAGAAAAAATTATTTTTCCAATTCAAACAAAAAATTTGTAGAATCAAACAATTTTTTGTCTGAAATCGGTCCTATAAACAAATTCGCATATTCAAACAATTTATTTGCATTTTGTTTATTGAAAAAAAAAACACTGATTTTTTCAAACAAATAATTTAACTGAATCAAACAAAAAGTTTACTGAAATTCATATACTAAATTTAAAAAACAAAAAAAAAAAAAAAAAAAAGGTTTTTGCCAAGCACACAAGCAGGCACTTTATTAGAAGATGGTGGCAGAGAGAGCAGAGCGGCCGGCTGGCTTTGAGACACATTTTTTTGTTGGAATAATTTTTGAACGAAGTCTTTTTTTTATACACACAATGTTTTTCGTCATCACTCACTGTTGCTGTATCCTTTCCTTTGCTAATGAAGAAGAAATGTAACCCAAAAACGGCGACAGACCGACTCGATATGTTTTTCGTCATCATTATATTTTTGTATTTGATGTAGGTGTTTAAGCAAACAGTTTGAAAAAATTGAATACGGGATTATTGTTTTTTTAACCAACTTTGAAACCAACCAAAAATTTATTTTGTTTCTTATAATGTTGTTGTTTTTTCTGTTGTTTAAAAAGAGTGAAACGTTTTTTTACCTGCCATTTTTTGTTTATTTTTTACTTCAAACCTCTTCATCTTTCTTACTGTTGTACTTTTGTAAAGTGTCCAAAAATAGACTGTATGTGTTTTTTGTTGTAGTTCTTATATTTCACATTAGGAAGTGTTGCTTACGATCAAATAAAAAAATGCAAAAAGGCGACAACATTAAAAAGCGTTAAATATTTCATACAAAATTATGAAAACTTGAAACCAGTAACGCGTGTATTATATTTTTGAATGGTTGTCAACATTTTTGTTGGTTAAATAAAAATCTAACAACAATTTTAATTGAATCAGTAAAACAATTTGTAGAAATTAAAAAAATTTTCAAACAAGCGTTTGTTTGAAAATAATTCGGCAATAATTTTTTCGGTGCAATTGCTAATTACTTTTAAAGCTGAACATTTTTTTTGGTAGTATTTTGAAATTTTTTTGGTTTTTGTTACAAGAACTTACGCATAGGTATATAATCAATTTGTATTTACATTGCTTACACTCAGTTTAGATGAGGGCTTTTACGACGTCGCTTTGTCGACGTCTCTTTTGGTTTGTTGGTGAGCGGTGTAGAAAAGAAAGAGGGGTTAACAAAATGACTCGTTTTGTATTTTGCATGTCGTTTTTTACATTTCTCTTTTAACTTTTTCTGTTTACGTTTTATTCTTTTTCTTACTTTGAAGTGTGTGGTTGAAAATATAGTGAGACCTCGATTATCGATAATAGACGGGATCGGCAGAATTCTTGATTATTTATTTTTTTTGGTGTGTTTCTTATTTTATGTAAATATATAACGTTTTATTATGTAAACATGAGGAAAAAAGTAAATTTGGCAGAACATGCTTCCACACCGTTAAGATATTCTCTTTCTTAGTTTATTTAAATTTCTTTTGATTGTTCAAAATTTAACGAAAAAAAGATAATTTGTTTATAATTTCGGATAATAGAGGCAATTTAAATCAGTGCAAAAAAATGTTTGTTTTCCATTTTATTAAAGCTGCCGGTTAATCGAATGACGGGTAATCAAGGCCATACTGTAAATAAAAAAAAGACATGCAACCAAAAATCATCGTATGAACGCAAAGAGATTTTGGAAGTTGCTTTAAAAGGGAATCAAGATAAAACGACGTCGTAAAAGCCCTCATGTGAATTGAGTGTTATAATGTTTTGTTGACTTTTGTTACATTTTGTTTTGTCGTTCTCCAAAAAGTTTAAGTTTGCCCAATATTCAATTAAAAAAAATACTTCAATTACGGGTACATTTATAACAAAAGTAAGGAAAACGTATATAAATTAAACATTACAAAAATAACCGGTTTCTTTTACTAGAATAACCGGTTTATTCGATATTCGAAAAACGGGCAATTTAAGATAATCGACTTGGGCATAACTAAAATAACCGGTTTAAACCGGTCGAATACTATTCGATTGATCTCCCTAAATTTTTAGTTAAATTTCAAACCTTTGCTAATCTTGTATAGTTCAGGATATCCTATATCCGAATATGATACAAAAGCTTAAGAATATAGAATAAGAGACGTGACTTGAGTAAGATCATTGATCAATTATAAAAAAAAGTACGAGAGTTGGGAACTACATGAACTTAGAGATATCGAACAAAAATTCATCAAAAATTCTGTTTCAGAGCTTTTATATATTTATATTTGTCTTATGAACTGTTTACACGGTTTAAATTAGTAAAAAAAAAAATGGAATTTGAAAAATCGTCAAATTTGGGTTATTAATCGTCTTATCGTCAATGGGCCATTTTTGGATCGCAAAATCGTCAAAATGACGTAAAATCTGTCGATAATATCAGAGTTCACACTAAACCAAATTGTTTTTTGAAAATATTAAAATATCAAATGTTTCGATTACTCATTACTTTTCATTGGAGTACTTAAGGGGGTTTAGACGGTAATACAAGTCATACGTAATTTGACGAAAATGCTTCCCTGATTTATTAAAAAATTATAAAAAAAATAATAACAAATGAAAAGACAGGGTTTATTATCCTCAAAATAGTCAAGTACGACTTTTGTGATTGTGTAAACTACTCTTTAATTCTGACTTTGCCGACTGTACTTTCTTACTTGAATAATATCGAGCCCTAACCGCCAAAATAACGTAAGCACCAAAAATTAAATTTTACAGGAGAGAGTTTTTTCTATTTAATTTCATATAAATTTTGTGTGGAATTTGTCGCTTACAATAAAATTGTTCTTGCTATAAAAACGTAACGGTACCTTATGTGACCATGAAATTTTGAGAGATGATGCAAGTGTTACCAATAAAGTAATTTATTAAAAAAAAACGAAAATCGAAAATGATGTCGCTTACATTATTTTCGCGGTTAGGGCTCGATATGTTGCTTTGTTTAAAATTTTTTGTGTTTACTTAGATGTATATTTCAGCTTTCTTTTGAGTTTTTCCTAATAATAATAATTTTTAGAGCACTTTAATTGTAATTTCAATTCCGAGGCATATTTTTAGTTGAAAAAAATATATTTTAAATCTTTTCAACAAAAACTGAACAAAAAAAGTTAGTACAGAGAATTCTTAAAATTAGATTTGTTTTTTGTCAGTGGAGTCAGATTTTTTTTTTTTTTTTTTGAAAGCCTATCTCTTATATTCTTTGCTGTCAATCATTTACGTTATGGGAATTATTTTGTAAATCCCATTGTGTTTTGATATTGATTTATACATTATTATTTAACAAAATGTGTTGAAAATGAAAAAAAGTGTAAAGTGAAAAAATAAGGGTGGATTTTTCAGTTGTTTTTTTTTTTATAAAACACACACGTAGTAAAATTTTAAATAAATTTAATTTAAAGCGAATTGATTTTGTACACTGAAAGAAAAATGCTTCATATATTTAATGAATCATTTTCATAAAAAAGTTTTCCTTGGGTAAATGAAAATTTTAATTGTCTAAATGGAATTTCATAGGTTTGATGAAGTATTTTCGTTAAAATCGCTTCATTAGATTTCGTAATTACGTTTAAAATTTTCATTGGATATATGAAAACTTAAGTTTGTCCAAGTAAAACAAAAAATTTTAATTGGGAACATAAAAAAACAATATACAAACATAACTATATTCAAAAATTAATGCAAAATTATAGTTTCCTTAAAAAAATGTTTAATTGTTAATTAAAAAATGTAAGATTTAATAATTTCATACATCTAATGTTATATGTATGCCATTAAATTTATGAAATCAAAAATTTTTTTTATAAAAGCAACATATTTCAATAATTGCCTTCATAAATTTTAATTTTCATTATGACAATAAAAATGTCATTATAGAAATGAAACAAAAACTTTCAATCCACTTTCAATCAACGTTGTTATTGTTATTATGGACAATTTAATCTCATATTTACGCCCTTAATTGAGAAAAAAACCGAGTTTTTAAATACAAAAACTACACTGCCCCGGTAGACTAGCTGGTAGTGAGCTAGTCTATCAGCACCGAGGTTGCATGTTCGAATCTCGCCAGAGACAGAAAAAAAAAAATAAAAAATAAAATAAAGTAAAATAAAATAAGAAAAAAGAAAAAAAAATAATTAAAAAAAATATAAAAAAAAAAAAAATTTTACTTTATTGAAAGTATTCATCCAATGAATAATATTCATGGATCTAATGTAATGTTTCATTAAGTCCTTTTAACGAAACAGGTTTCATTGATCCAACGAAGCGCCGCATAGGTTCCTTTTTAATGCAATTTTTCATGGGATTAATGTCAAAATTCGTTAGTATTGCGAAGAAAATTCTTTCAGTGTAATGTTTTTGTCAGGTGAATTTGGAAAAAGAAAGCTAAAAAGGGATTTGGGATTTAAAGGAAAAATTTGTTGTGAGGATATTTAATTTTTTAAATAGCTATTTTTTTTATATTGTTAAAAACTAAAATTTTAAGTTCAAATGCGAATATGTATTTTCGAATTAACTTTCAGGCCGTTTTATCTGAGTTGGTTAATTTTTTTTCTGTTATTATTAAAGAGTTATAAAATGATTTCGCATCAAAGAAGTATGATTTTTATACCCTCCACCACAATTAGTTGTGCAGAGGGTATATTAAGTTTGTCATTCCGTGTGAAACTTTTTTACTATTCATCTCAGACCCCATAAAGTATATATATTCTGGGTCCTTGAGTAATTCTAAGTCGATCTAGCCATATCTGTCCGTCTGTCCGTCTGTTGAAAACACGCTCACTTTCGAACAACTCAAAAGAAATAAACAAACTTGGTGCCAAATTGCTTGTAGTTATCCTAAGCAGTTTGGGATTGAAATCCAGCAAAATCGGTTCAGTAGGACCAGAGCTATGAATCAAAATGTGGAACCACCACCTAAAAAAATTTATAGTTTTGTTACAAAAAATTTATAATTTTGTTACAAAAAATAACATAAATGCTGGAACAAGGCACGGAATGAGATAAGATTTTGCAAAAATTTGTTTTATTTGACTGGAAATCACGCTGTTAAATTTCGTGAAAATCCATCCATAATTTACCCTATGCCCCATATAAACACTACTCCCGGAAAACAGTTTAGTACGCCTAAAACCGTAAAAAATAATGCAATCATAACAAATTTTGGCTCGTCACAGTTTTATAGAACTATAAATGATACTGTGAAATTTCGTGAAGATCGGTACATAATTTACCCTAGGCCACATAGAAACCCTACTCCCGGAAAACAATTAAGTACACCTAAAACCATAATTAATAACAAATCGTCACAGTTTAAGATAATAATAACATCATACAGATATTACTCCTTAAACATTCGAACTGTCGGTGGAGGGTATCAAAGATTCGGCACAGCCGAATATAGCACTCTAACTTGTTTTTTTTGACAATTCTTTAAAAAGTGACACTTGACATGCTGCTGTCTAATAAAACTAGAGTTTCTACGCGAGAAAGAATTCCCGGGAATTCCGGGACATTTTTTTTAAAATTAATCCCGGCAAATTTTTTCCGTGAATTTTCGGGAATTTCAAATTAAATATTTTACAACTCAACACAGTTTTTTGTTTGTTTTCGTTTTGTAAAGGCACTGTTGTCATACCTTAGATTTATCTCTTTTGGCGAGTTTTTAAGTAGCAAAAAAAACACAAAAATTCCGAGTTTCTATTTGTTAAAAATATTTCGTTAAATATATGAAATAATAAAGAAGGGTGATAACGAAAATCATATTGGACATTATGCTAGTATATGTAAACAAATGCGAAGGTGTGGGTGGGGGTGGGGGGGGGGGGGGGGGTGAAGACACGACAACCGGATTTGAACTTCGCTTTTTTTATAAGGACATACTTTATAGGGTGGGATTTCAGTATTTTGGTCATAACTCTGCTATTTCTTAGCCGATTTGACAGATTTATATACAGACGTGTTAAAGAAGAAATTTGCCAGTTATTTTGGTTATAAAACTTGGACTCGGGAAGAAATATGGTTCCCGAAAATGGGTATTTTTCAAGAAAAAAATTAATATTTTAGTCATAACTTTTTCGATTCTTAACCGACTTTCCCGAGTTTTTCAGAAAATATTTTCAATTAAAAATTTTCGATCTTTTGATATATAAGGCGTAGCCATAGGTCATATTACAGTCAAAAAATTCAGGTTTTTATAAAATTTTTAATACTTTTTGTATGGGAGGTACCACGCCCACTTCTCCAATCCCGCCCACATTTTGTGGGATGGTGTGTATTTATAACCTTAATGTTTGTACCTAATTTGAAAACTTTGGCTCTTGCCGTTCTCCTGATATACAGAAAAAAAATCACAAGGGATTTTTTGGAAAATTTAGAGGCAGTCGTGGTTTTTGGTCATATCTCAGCCATTGTTGGACCGAGCTGGCTGAATTTCAATAGCAAGAAATGGTGGACTAAATGTGACATAAATGTAAAACAACCTAGCCGCTATCATATCTGGAGTCTCCGGAAAACACATATCAAACGTAAGACGGACAGACGGACGGATATCGTTAAATCAACTTCTCTCCTCATAAGGACCCAGAATATATATACTTTATAGGGTCTAAGATCAATATTGTAGAAATTACAAACGGAATGACAAACTTATATATGCCCTTTTCCACCTGTGGTGAAGGGTATAAAAAGAATTTGACGTCTATGAAGCCACGGGTAACAGGCCAACAAATTTATAATCTTTATATGACGCGCTTATTACTATCCAATACTAACCAACGTCTGCAGAAAGCGAGACCACGTTTTCAGTAGCAGGCAATATACATTTCAACAAGGATTAGAAATAGAATCTCTGATGGGCTTTTAAATGCTTTAATAATACTAAATATTTTTTGCTTAAAAGAAAATTAATTTTACCAATTTGCTATGAATAATAACAGCTGAATATTAATAAGTTTTAATAATTCGTGATCTTCAAAAAAAAGTTAAATATATACATACATGCATGTACATACATACATATGAATATAACAATTTATTTGGTTTTGTCGTGGTTTTCTGTGGAATTAATAAAGCTAATTTTTTTGGCCTTATTTACATGTGTGTATTCTTTTAAAAAAGTAAAAACTTTTGTCTTGAACTTATTTAATGAAATTATTGTTTTATTCAAAGATTTCCGGGATTCCCGGGAATAAGATTTTTTGTGTTTCATTTCCCGGGAAAAGAAAAAGTCCGGGAAATTAGAAACCCTAAATAAAACCCATATATTAAAAATAGAATGACCAAAAAATAGCTACATATATTGCCATTATTTATTAACAATAGCGGCCAATTTCACTATTAAAGGCGCTGTCAAAATCGGATTTTTCAATTGCAAAGCATTGACGCTGTGCTATTTAGGGATGCTTCATACAAATTGTATGGGAATGACAATTTTTGACTTTTGTTTGTTTAGGTGTGGCTGGAAATTAAGGAATAGTTTAGTTGTTAAATTTGTTTGATTTTCATTTGAATCGAATTCAATTTCTAGAACATGGCTAATTCAAACCACCGAACTGACTCGTTAACGGCCATCTCCTGTCCGCAGACAAGATTCCGTTAACGTTCGGTAGCCACCTGCGGTAGGGGTAACTGTATTTGGCATTTTTCTTTTATTGCCACAAAAAACTTTCCCGCCATTTTATAATTTTGCTCTTCTTCTTAAATTCAGCTATTTTCTACATTCTATTTTTTAGTTTTTTCTTCTACCACTTAAAAGTCCATTAAATTCATTTTGTGAACAATTGTCGCCAATTTATAATTATTGCCGGGAAATCATTTAATACTTGCATAAATCCCACAATTCATCTAGAACTTCCTATTCTATTAGTTTAACAATTTTGTTTTAATGGTTTTTATTTCTCGTTCATTTCTTTTTTATTCAACAATTTCTTTGTAAATGTCTTTGTTAATTTGATACTTAAGGCTCTTACAAATGTTGCAATAAAATAATTTTCCAACATAAAGAGAAGAGAAAAACCAAATCACAGGGAGGAATTAAAGAGGCAATGAAATTAACAGGCTTTAGCAGGGCTGTCAGATATGGCGATTTCTCGCCAAACGTGGCGATTTTGAAACGTGTTTGGCGATGAGAATTCCCGTTTGGCGACTGGCGACTTTTGTGGCGATTTCTGATATAACTGGCGATTAACTTGGCTATTTTTACCATTTATATTACAGTAAGCGGATAAGTTAACCGGATAAGTTAACCAATGCGTCGCTCTAAAAAGTTAACTTTTAGTTAACTTGAGTTTATCTTTTCTTACAATCCCGACCACAATTGGTTGATTTCTTGTCAACTCTAAATGTAGTTGTAAGTGGGTAAAGAAAAAACAACAATAAAACAAATTTCTTCACTTTATTTCGCCTGTTCAGTTTTATTTACACTGCCACATGCATATTAGTTATCAAAGTTTTTCTTGGGATTTAATAATTAATTAACAAGGTTACGTTATAATGTGCTAAATTCCCATTTCATACTATTGACAAACTGAAGTTTATTGTTGATGGATAAGCTATTCCTATGCGCTTTTCTCTGGTTGCTTAGGCCAGATCGTCAAGAAACTTTATCCAAAGATTTTAGAAAAACTAAATTTATTCTACAAATAAAACAGTTAAGCGAATTAGAATTATAAGCCCCAGTTTTACTTGTAACAATATCAAAGCTTAAACAAAAAAAAAAAAAAAAAAAAAAACAATAATAAACCGTGAGTTTATCTTTTCTTACAATCCCGATCACAATTGGTTGATTTTTTGTCAACTCTAAATGTAGTTGTAAGTGGGTAAATTTACTTTTGGCGATTTTTGACTGAAATATTATACTAGCGTTTTTTGTATGCAAAATTTAATTTAAAAAAATTTACAAAAACTGAACAAAATTGACGTTTGGCGACTTTTGGCGATTTCTGACATTTGGTTTGGCGATGGAGCTCAAACAAATCTGACAACCCTGGGCTTTAGAGGGAAATCTGCAACAAGAAACAATCGAATGGAAAATTTTGAAAAAAAATTAACAAGTAAGAAAGTATAGTCGGTCAAGCCCGACCATATGATGCCCTACACCACAGTATTTTAAAACAAATTTGGGAGAGTTTATGGCTAAATGAATAGGGAATTATCTATGTGTTAAATTTCATTAAAATCGGTTTGATAGTTTCTGAGAGGTTGAAATTGCTCTTTATCTGCACTCGTGGTCCTACAATTCGGCCCATTTTTAATTTCCTTGTGCCAATAAAAACCTATGTGCCAAATTTTATTAAATTATATCCAAAATTGAGACCTGCACTTTGCGCACAAGGTTACATGGACAGCCAGCCAGCCAGCCGGACGGACGGACATCGTTAGATCAACTCAGAAAGTGAATCTGAGTCGATTGGTATACTTAAAGGTGGGTGTAGGACCAATATTTGAAGGTGTTACACACATCAGCACAAATGTATAATACCCACTCCACTTTTGTGGTGTGGGTATAAAAAGTATTTTTTTAAATATATTCGAATAAAAGGAATTTTTAAGTATTGATGCTTAATTACAAAAGAAAAGAGAAATAAAAAATTATTTAATTTATAAGAAGATTTTAATTAAATTAAATAAAAGTTTTTCTTGTCATTTATATGATTTAAGTTTTTTTAAGGATTTAAGATAGAAGGCTAGAAAATAAAACTTCTTAAAAAAAGAAGTTTTGCATTGAAAGAACTAAGAAAAAAATGTAACAAATACAATTACAAACAGTGTTGCCAGAAGAACTTTTGAAAAATACCTAAAGACAGTGTTGCTAGAACTCTTAGAAGTGAAATTAGCAAAAAACCAGAATTGTTCATCAAAAAATCTGCAAAATCTGCGCCAAGATTAAAAAAACCTTCAATAAATCTTCAAAAACCATTTAATACTAATGTAGTTTATTTATAGCCAATTTCACCAATTTATTGAAATATAAATTTATGTTTTAAATTCGTTTTTCATATCAAATAATGAAAAAATTATATAAAAAACTAGCTGTTTGCTCCCGGCGCTGCTCAAGATTTTCTAAAAAAAAATAAAAAAATGAAATACTGGAGAATTTTGTTAATAACTTGACCCCAGCGCTATCTACCATCAATAAAACAAAAATTTAAATATCACGACAACAGCGCCACCTATCGGTTTTTTTTTTATAAACCATCAGTAAAAGTAGAACTTTCAAACGCATGTAATCGTTTGAAAATCGGTTCTCACATTAATAGTTGATAAATTCACCCTTATTCTATTTGGCGTCGGCAATAACAACGGCAATTTTAAGGCAACAGCAATTCTTATCAATGAAAACATCAATTCTATGTTAAATTGGTATTTTGTAAGAGTATTATGACGCCGTTGACTATTTATCGATAATGTTAATAAAATAGAGCACACATCTCTAATATTAAAACCAGCTGATTAATTTTTTTACCCTTTCTTTATAAGAAACAAATTATGTGCTGTTTGTTTAAATAAAAATTTGTTTAACCTTTTTAAGATTTGAAAGTTATTTTCGGCTGAATAAACCTTCTTTTAAACATGTGTTGGAAATAATAGAGCCTCATTTAAAAAAGGGAACCTTTGTTCCAAACACAATATATTTGCAGCAACATTGCATTCTTTGGCCCAGGGATCGTACCAGCTCAGCGTTGGAAATTATTTTAACTTTGAACGGTCCCAGCCACTAGTTAAAAAATTTTGTCTGAGACTCCGGAAGTCATGGAGAAAGAACTTTGTCCACAATCGATAAATTTAAGTTGCATTTCTTTGAAAAGCAGCATTTTCAGGTGTAATTGGCTGTGTGGACGGAACCCACATCAAAATTTTAGCTCCAACAAAAACCACCATCTTTACTTTAATCGCAAGGGATATTTAATTTACACTTAATCACTAGCCAGAGGATTTTACAAGGTCTCTTTTCCTTATACACTGAAAAAATTTTCTTCACAGATCCAATGAAATTTACATTAAAATTCAACCTATGTAACCCTTCATTGGATTAATGAAATGTTTCATAAAATCAATGAAAATTTTGCATTAGTTTAATGACAAACGTTTATTTTATCCATTTTTTCAATGAGGATTCATAAAATCAATGAAAATGTTGTCATTGATTTTATTAATCCTTCATTAATCAAATGAAGGGTTACATAGGATGAATTTTAATGTAAATTTCATTGGATCTGTGAAGAAAATTTTTTCAGTGTATAAGGAAATGAGACCTTGCAAAATCCTCTGGCTAGTGATGGATTTTTTACAAGCTCTTCCACCAGCTTCTCGAACTGGCACTTAGTTGTTATTTTATTTTTTTCAATTATTTCCACAAAAAATATATCAAAACACAACCCAAGTGTAGAAAAATATCAAAACCGCCGTAGAAATCAAAATTGCAGCCAACCATAACGTAAAATTTTTAAAACACGACACAAAGCAGCACAAGACAACACTACAAATGCCGACGACAAAATCAAAGGCAACAGCAACGGCAATTTTTCTTAGAAAATACCAAACATATGTTAACTGTCATCGAAATATGGCAATATTGCCAACGGGAATACGAAATTGAAACAAAACATAAAAAACGGCGTTGTTTACTGTTGACGACGCCAAATAGAATAAAGGTGATTATGTTTATCAATGCAAGAAGTGGAAATAGTACAAACATAACTGACAATGTAAAGAAGTTTCCAACGAGCTAAGAAAAATCCGATTTTTCCCTACGAAATTAATATCTAAGAAAAGCGATAGTTGTAAAAACTTATTTGATTCTTATATGCATAAAAATAACAAACATTAGTAATAAAACTGAAGAAAAAAAAGTTTTTTAATTGATCTTCTAATACAAATTAAACTTTAAGTTGTGTGGCTTAATTTGTTTTGCTTTTTGGTGGTCTCTCTGACTCGGCATTTGCATTGGGTAAAGCAAACAAAATCCGTACTAGTTTCGATGAATTTGGAAATACAGCCTCGTTCGTCATTATAGTTTTTCATTTTTAGTAATTTTTTCTAAAACTGTTCTTAATCCATATAATTTCACAATTTAACATATTAATTTCCCAACTTCAGAAAAGGTATTTTTCCCTACTTTTGGCAACACTGATTACAAATAATATTCTTACTTAATTTACCGTGCAATAGTAAAGTACACTTTCGGGCTGCTTTAGTGCAGCAGACAGGAATCGAACACGGATCCTTCGGACTAATAGGCTAGCTTACTACCACGGCAAAATTACTCGTCACAGTGAAAAATATTAAATATAAGAAATTGCAGATTTTTATTATAATATTTCCAACTAAGAAGTTTGCACGATACTTATCTTTAAGAAATGTAAGCGCAGAAAGTTCTAAAAACTGTTTGCGTTTATGAAGTATAGAATTTCCAAAAGAGGTAACTGTAAAACTAGCTCTCATACTAATGAAACGTGTTTCATTTGGCAAGACGTCAGACCAGAACAACGTTTAAAAATCTTGAAAATGTATTTCCAAAATTCGAGCTCTGTTCGCCAAATCTATGAGCACTTTGTCATCAAACAACCGATCAGGTAATGCTACAATCATATCTAAACCGGTATTCTAAATGATAAAGTGGCTTACCCTTAACTATTGCCTTCATTGAAAAAAAACAGAAATAAAATGAAATAATCATCAATCTAATAAAATTATGCCAAAAAGTTCTGACTGAAATATACACACAGTATCTTTTGTTCTTCCTAACTCAACATTATACAGCTTGATGTACAAGATAATAATAAAAACCCATCCATTTATAAATACTACATGCATTTATCCTTTAAAATTGTAAGTCCATTGCATATGTAAGTACGAGTAGACATGATGGAAGAAACATTGAATTGAACAACAAGAAGGATTAGATTTTGCTATGTCTTTTCATTGTTTGACACACATTTGCATTACAGTCGAAATCCATCATTACAAAACGAAATTAATGCACTGACTTGGTTGAAAATTCAATGACATTGAATAGATTTCGAACTTTAAGGAACATAAATAAAAGATGTCAGTCCATCTATTATTTGGAAGACAAGCACATGCATGTACATGAAAACTAAGTGAATTTATTTTAAGCTTTAAAGAACGTTATCGTTCTATAAAGTCTTAAACACGAAATGTGTTAGAGGTACACAAAATACTAGCAGTTAGCCTGGTGATTTGATGACTTATGAAATTTGTACAACAATTTAAAGGTTAATGCCTAATCTTTTTCAAAAAAATAAATACTAATACAAATCAACTTGATATGAACTTTCAAGTGGTTGAACACAACATACGTTCCACACGCACAAACATTAGTGTTGTATTACCACACGATTTAAATTGAGCTTTTAAATAAAAATCCATGGAATACCTATCATAAGGTTTTTTTTACAGAATAACTTACATATGGTGTAGATATGAGCTCAGTCAAAAAAGATGTATTTAAGGCAAATAGGAAATTATATTTATTTTTTACTTTCAAAAGATTTTGTTATTCGTGCTTAATTCCCAGTTTTTATTCTTGACAAAAACACTTGAAATTTATTGTTGATGGGATAAGCTATTCCTATGCGCATTTGACTGGTTGCTTAGGCCAGATCATCAGGAAACTTCATCCATAAAGATTTTAGAAAAACTAAAGATATTAAACCAAATAAAACTGTTAAACGTATAAGAATTATAGCAACAGTTCTACTTGTAACAAAATCAAAGTTTAAACAAAACACATCAACATAGGAATAGGAATAGCTTATCCCATCAACAATAAATTTCAAGTGTTTTTGTCAAGAATAAAAACTGGGAATTAAGCACGAATAACAAAATCTTTTGAAATTAAAATTTTGTATTCCCAAAAATTTAAATTACTTTTTGATTTATTTTTTACTTCATCTTAAGGCCAGCCGATAGACAATGTTTTTTGTTTTTTTATTTGGTGTAAAAACGTATATATTTTTTGGCGTGCCAACCCGGGAGCAAGCCACATACAACTGGCCGTTTAAGCCAGCAATAGTCAATGATTGGCCTTGTGCTTTGCTGATGGCAATAGCAAAGGCAAGACGCAAAAGGAATTGGAGCCTTTTGAATTGGAAAGGTAAATCGTTGGAAATCAGCGGAATGTGTGGATTTCGAAAGTTTAAAAATTTGGATATTGGATCATTATTAACATAGGTTTTTTTATTATCTTCGGAACTACATAACCGATTAAAGAGTTTGATATCTCGTTTTGAAAAACATGACAACGGCTTTCAAAAAAAAAAATAAAATAAAAAAAGCAAAAATAATAAATATGTATATCGATACCTTCCCATAAGAATGTATTAAGCGACATTTCTAAAATTGTGTAGGAAACGAAAAACACGTCTCATTTAGTTATTTATTTTTCGGATTTTATTGAAAGGAACATATTTGGAAAGCGATTTTCAGAATACAAAACATATTTAAAAATGTGGCTTAGCATAATTTCTTTGGCGCATAATACAAATTACAGGGTGCAACATTATTGCAGTGAGAAAACTTGACGGTTGATACAATTTTAGTTTCACTCTAGTTTCCTTTGCATCCATGATAGGTCAGCGAAACCCAGGCCAAAATGTGGCGCTTAACTTCTAGTATAGTTCCACATCAAAAAGTAATTTTCGAAAAAAGTGTCGCTTAATACATTCTTATGGGAAGGTATTGATATGTACATTGGTGGTGCAATATGAAAATTGGATTTTTCCACGCCCCTCCGCGCGCAGACCAAAAATCAGACTTCACAGTATTACCCGCCTGAAGATTCCCTGAAAATTTCAATAAAATCGGCCCAGCCGTTTTGGAGTCCATACGTTACATACATACATACATACACACATTCTGTTTTATATACATAATATAAATTTTATTTCAGTGGCATTTTGACAAAACATCTTAAGTCGAGATAAGCTAGCAAAAAGGTATTTGAAAAATAGATCGGTGAAAAAATAATTTTCATTAAATAAGAAAATAAAGCAAAATCAAAGAAAAATTTCGTTTATAATACAAAATTTTAAAAACGTAAACAAAAATGTTTTTGAATGAAAATTCGTATGACAAACAACAATTTTTTAAAATTTGACTTAAGAAGTTTTGTCAAAGTTTTTTTCTTCCTAAAGGTGCTATCAGACGGGATGTATTTTACATTTGTACTGTCAAATTTTCCATCTGTAAAAGTTGTACACATCGTGTGATACATATGAAACTTTGCATGTGTAAAATACATGTGGAAATACATATGTAAATTTTTCGATTAGAACACGCTCTATTTTCCTGTGGCAAACATAAACAAAACAGCTGGTTTGTTTTGAAACGTAAAGAAAAGTCAGCTTTTGTTTACATTTATAGGTTATGTCATAAGGAAAAACATAAGCAGGTGTGATAGCAAAAATTATGAATCGTGTGTAAAATGGAAATTTTGACATACATACGAAATTACATATGGGAAAGAAAAGTGACAGTACATATGTAAAATACATCCCGTCTGATAGCACCTTAAGGGTGTATTTATTATAAAGCTATGTTCACGCCTATCAAATATTTCACGTCCTACACGTAACTACTAGTTTTATTAAAAAATCGTTTGATTTTGTAAAACGTTTGGCTTGATCAAACATCATTTAACATTTTCTAAATTATATTATACAATTATCTTCTTAAAATAAAATTTAGTCAATCAACAAAAATTGTTGAAAATAAAGCTAAAGTTTAATCAAATTGATTACTGGTCACGCTTTTTTTTTAATTTATTCGTCAAATATTTATTAGGTCTGAACATACCTTAAGAAGCAATAAACGCTACATGAAAATCCCCAGCGAAAAAAGTGCTTTTCCCCAACAAAAAAACAATCCCGTGGGGATTTTTACGAAATTTTTAGCCCCACTTCCAAAATAAAATCCCCTATTTAGGAATAAATCCCCAAAATTGAGAACAACATAAAGCGCCTCTTTTAAGAGGCAGTGAATGGTTTTTTCTCTCTTGAGAATGCTGGAAACAAGAGCAACGAAACCCAGGGTCTTAACGTATATGCCAGCTAAAAAAGCCCAATTTTTTGGTTTAAATGGCCAGATATATCAAGGGGCTTTATGATTTCAATTGCCAATTAATAAAGATGAACCTGGGGGCTTATTAATTATTGACCTTAAAAGCTTGTAAAGTTCTAAAACTTTATATTGGGCCTTAGCTTTTAAATAAAATTTAATTGCCAATTATCTGCTTTTTTTGCAATTTCCGTTATATAAAGATGCCTGAATATGTAGCAGATAAATAGATTACAATCACATCCAACAGACTAAAAAAAATCAATACAATCTTCTTTGAAATCATATCCTTCTAATACATGTCCTTAATATGTTTACAGCTAAAGTGCATTTGTATAAATAATTTTCCTAACTAACAACTTAATTTGAATTTCTAAAGAAACAAACAAAAACACATTTTTTTTAGTTCGTTTTATTCATCTTTTATTCATCATCTCTGTCAATGTCACGTCTCTGTAGTACAATGAGAAAAGTGCATTAAAGTTATTCGGCGTTTCCTTTTTTCCCTAAGATTTCCATTCTTTATTAAGGTACCCTTCCGACAACTACTACTGCACTCCTAAAACAATTTCGAGTGCTAAAACGACAGTCAGTCAGTCAGGCAGTGCCTAAAGTCTGTCCATATGCAGTGTATTTTCTCTGTTCAAAATAAATGTTTTTCCTAGAATGTACAACGAACATGGATTGAAGAAATGAGGAGGAACATTCTTTATAATATAACTTGAAGATTCCTGCGCTCCGTTGCACATTAAGTTACATTTTACATTTTAACGCACCGAATTCCTTTAAAAAAATACACATTTATTCCTTGACAAGCTGATGATTTTATCTAGTGACTTGGAAGAATGTAATATTTCCGCGCAATTTTTTTTTGTTTCTTTTAGAAAAAGTTGTTGACATTGTTTTAACAAGAGGCTCAAAAAAAAAATGGAATAAAGAATTATCTCTTGATATACAAAATGTTAAGGCTTTATTATTATTAATGTCGAGGAGAATGAGTTTATTATAGAACGTAATTTAAAATTAGGAAAAATTTAAAGGGATGAAATATTATTGGGAGTTAGAAAAGAAAAATAATTTAGTTTAAAGACAAAAATTTTTTACACCAAGATGCTCTCTCTTTCGTGCACCTACTGGTGTTCTAGTGAAGACTTGTTTGGTGGCTCTTTCTTTAGTGATCCTTTTTATATGCCCGGCGATCTTAATCCATGAGCTTTTATGTATCGAATTAAATTTCGTCTTTGAAGTTTGAAATGTTGAATAAATCAACCAAAATGTTTATCGAATCTTTATTTGTTAATTATAATGTGCTAAAATCCAAATTTGTATTCTTTGATAAATACGCTAAAATTTATTGTGGGGGGATAAGCCAGTTCCTATGTGGCCAGACTTTGGAAAAACTAAAAATATTACACAAATAAAACTGTAAAGCGAATGAGAATTACAATTGGAAAAGAGTTGTAAAAATACTGTATTTACTTTGATTCAAATATTTTTTTTATTATTTAATGAGTTTTATTGAGTGCTATTTTGCAAAGTGTAATTTTGATAAATTTTTTCACTGAATCACATAAAAAGTTTGTTGACCTCAACTATAAATTTCAGTGTATTTATCAAATATGAAAAATTGCGAATTTAGCACGTCATACAGAAATCTTATTGATAATGAATTTTGTATTCCCAAAAAAAAAAAAAAAACTTTGATGATATACTTGCATGTGCCCATGCAAAAAAACTGAACTGGCAAATTGGGGTTTTCTTTAGTTGTTTTCTTACGAAGACAATAAAATTAAGCAATTTGTTTTTTAATTTTGTTTTTTCTTTTTACCCACTTACAACTACAATTCGAGTCGGAGAAAGCCAACCAATTGTAGGGGAATGTCAGAAGAGATAAACTCACTGTTTATTGCTGGTGTTGTGTTTAACCCTGCACGGTTAATCTTCGCCGAATCAATGGAGCTCATGTACATTTTATTATATAACTTTTTTAAATGTGTTCAAATTTCGCTGTTTTTTTCAACAACGTTAGCTGATGCCGTAGGCTTGTAGTGAGTAGACCTACGCTGGATCCTTATTTTTAAAATAAGGTGTGTACTCGTCGTAACGACGAAGAGTAACCCTAGTGTAAGTTTTTGTGTCTATTTTTTGGAATTTTTAATATTACTTTTGTCAACAACTACGTCATATATACTCACAATATGTTCCATAAAGATCGATGACCCAAAAACCGACGACAGTACCTGAAAAATCTTAAATTATTTCTCGTGGCTCCCTATTTAAGAGGCAGAGTCGAGACACCTCCCTTGCAGGCCTTTATTAAGGAAAAAAATTCAAAATAAAATACCTGATCGAAAAGAATCCGTCGAGAATGTTGCCAAAAGACAAAAAGAGCGTAGTCTCTGTCGCTATAGCAAACTCAGAATGACGAGAAGTATATGTTATATAAGATCGGTGGTGAACATAAAATTGAACGTTGTGTCTCATGCGCAAAATATGGCTTAAAACTAAATATTTTTTTTTCTTTTGTATTATTTGACTGATTATTTTTAAAGGCTGAAAAAAAGAAGTAATTTATTTTTTACCTTTTTATTTTTTGTTGTTTTAAAAAGTTAATTAATTTGAAAAACAAAAAAAAGGAGTTCAAATTTGTATCGAACTAGAGAGAGAAAAATAATTTTTATATATTTTTTTTTTTTTTTAATAAGAGGCTTAAATAAAACGGATTTTTGTTTATTTTTTACTTTAAAAATCGTTCCGCTAGAATTTATTTTTTAAAAAGTTCGTCGATTCGACGCAGAGTAATTTTAATGTACTAAAATGAAGAGTAACCTTTCAGGGTTAAGCTTTGATATTGTTACAAGTAAAACTTTGAGTGTTTATATAATTCTTATTCGCTTTAGGGTTTGTATTTGTATCAGAGAACGGCTTTATGCAATTGCAAAAAAATCGCATTAAATGAACAGCAACAAATACACTCGCCTGCGGTCATACAATCAAACTTGCGCAACCGCAAACAATCGCTGCTGGTTTGCAGTCATTCAAATAAAGCAGACCATACACGATTCAATTCAATTGCCAACTGCGGCGGTTTTTGTCTAAATCAAAGCGTGTATGGCCTTGTCAGTTGATTAGTTTGACGGTTGTCGAGTTGGTTGAAGATAATCAAAAGATTTTGATTTTTTCAAGTTGACTACTAAGTCTTCCAATTCGATTGTACAGTGTGTGCTCAAGTCTCTTGATCAGCTGTCAAAATTAATTTTTGTAGTTTAGTATTTTAAAAATTGTCTTTTATTTCATTAAATTTTAAAATAAATTTAAAATCTTTCAAATCAGTTGATGAAGTTGTCAACTGAGTTGAAAGACTCAGTTCATAGTTTGAATTAAATTTTCAATTGAGGTAGGCATTTGTAGACCTTCCCTAGGAACATTAGCGTTCGGAGGTTGCTTTGCGTTGGAAGTACTCGGGGAATTTTTCGCATTAGGGTTTCCTTTTAGGACTTGGGCATATGATTGGTTTTGTTTGTTTGTTTGTGTAGTACTAGCAATTGAGCCAGCGGCTTGGCTGGGCGCATGTGACGGACCATATTGCGAGAGAGTATATTTTTGAACTAAAGCAGGCTTTAATAAATGCAAGAATACTTTACAACCCCTATAGTTTGCCGTGTGATTTTCGCCGCAGTTGCTGCATTTCTTAACATTCGGGTCAGCTTTAGAACGATTACATTCGGCGGTTTTATGAGCGTCGCCACAAACCACACATACGTGAGGCAATTTACAATATGATTTTGTATGCCCATATTCCTGACAGTTTGTGCATTGGGAGGGACCCTTTCGTTTTATTGGCTCCTCAACAGTTATTCTTCTGTAGCGCAAGTTGTATATGGGATGAACTGAATTTTTGGTTTTGAGAACGGATGAATCAAACGATATCTCAATGCGGTGCAGTGGTTGAGGAACTTTATTCCTGTTCAAAATGTTATGAACAGATTTAACCTCATATCTAGCTCTATGGCAGATTTTATTTCCTCTATAGGAACAGAACTATCTATGCCTTTTATGACAATAATCAATCCCTTAGCACTTTTTTATTGATATGTATAGTAACTTTTATTTTCTGCGTCCAGGTGTCTTGATATAATACGAAAGTTCGTTTCTGTACTGGCTTGAATTTTGGTTTCTTGAATTTGCCCGCGTCGTATAGAAACGACGTAGAAATTATTCTTACCTACAAGTTGAGTCAACATGTTGACTATGCTATTTGATGTTTGCTCTCGCAGATAGATTGGTGGCGGTTTAACTTCTTTAGTGGCTGTCCCATTAGCTGATTCTGCTTCTTCATCGTCAGGTATGGATAGTACAGAGAATCTGTTACCATTTTTTGGCAAAGAGACTACGTTAGAGCCTTTGTATTGTTTGGCCATGCGTTCCTGTTGGTTGGACCTAGGGCTAGCCTTTCTCTAAGTTATTGTTATATATCTGTCCATGCCCGTTTGCACTTTAGTAGTTTTTGGCACAGCTCCTGTATTTATTAATGCAAATCGTGATGTTCCAGGTTTTTCATTATTATTCCTCTGGTCAGACGACTTCACACTTTGAACCACATTTACGGTCGGATCAACACACTTGCTCAGGTTTGGCACACAAATCTCTTCGGGCACACTAGTTATTGTTCTTTTTTTTCACCTATTACAAATATTTTTTTTTTTCACCCACGGCAAATATTTTTTTTCACTTCCAATTTTTTTATCATTTTTTTTTTTTTTTTTTATTTTTGTTACTCACTGTTACACGTCCGTACTCGTCAAGAGCTGGTTCGCAACTTTAATATCAACCATATTATAGTTACTGTAAGCATATCAATGTTTATCGCAATTATGAATTTGAGTATTGTTGACCGAAAAATAATTATTTTTCTAACAACTTAATTATGATAACTTTCTAAACATATTATATTTCTCACAACCATATCATGATATTTAATAGCCATAACATAATAACTTTCTATACATTTATCATATTATGTTAAAGATGCAATCAAACTATTTTTACTCTAATCATATTATGTTAGCGCCATTTGTAAAATAATTTTGAAGCAGTTGTGTCGTTTTTTTTTTATTTGTGAGCGGTTTAACAATTAAAAGATAAAATTCCATAAAAAAATAAGTTTAAAGAAATTAAAAAAATTAAAATATTAGCGGAGTTCATTCAAGTATTAGTTATGTAATAGAGCAAATGCAAAATATCATAGTTTTTTTGTAAAATCCAACAACAAAACACACAGAGATTTCGTTATATTTTATAAAAGTGCTACGATATTTCATCAACATCTTAAAATTGAAAAAATGGACACACGCGGTTGCCCATGAAAACAACAGATTTTTCATTTGCTCTTTTGCAAGCCTTTTATTGAACTCCGCTATTTGATTAACATTAAGAAAAATTGTAAATAGCCACAAAATAAAAAAATCGATGCAAAAATATTTTAATTTATTTTGTATTTTTATGACAGCTATGAAAGGTGCTGTATCATAATATGATTGCATCTAAATTAATTATGATTAACATGATGATAATATGATTACTTCTTAGCTTATTATGATTAACATGACAATAATATGATTAATTTCTTAGCTTATTATGATTAACATGACAATAATTTGATTAATTCTTAACTTAGTATGATTAACAGAATAATAATATGATTAAGGGAAAAATATTATGATGTAATAGTACGAGTATATTTAGTCATAATATGATTCAATAATAATCTTACTATGGTGACCACAATCATAATTCTAATCATAATATGTTGCTCTTAGAATATGTTTACCACAACCATGTTTTTTCTTTGCGTGTAAGTACAATGTATTCTTGTTATTGTTGTTAATTTTAACAAAGCGTCTCATCGAGTGGTTTATTGTTGTGCTTGTTGTTAATGTTAACAAAGCGTCTCATCGAGTGGACAACGACTACTTGAATGCAAAAGTATAAGAATGTGTTTCTTTTGAATTTACACAGTTGTGTTATATTGCGTGCGCAACAAAAATGCAAATAAAGCACTTTCAATAAAAAACGAATACATGCAAAAAATCAAATGTTTACGAAACGATGTAAAAATTACCAACGTTGAACTTTGTTTTGCAAGCAAAGAGTGAATGTTAATTTAAACGTATGAATAAATCAAGAAAAATTGTGATTTTGCAGTTCTCTGATTTGAATAATAATTTTTAGCTTTTCTAAACAAACTGTGTTGTTAAAAAATTTCTTGTTATATTTTTTTCTGTGCAAACACACAGATGCCAACTTAAGCATAGCCCCTCTCTCCTCAGCCTGAACCTATTGGAAGTCTGTAAATATTATGACCACTGTTGCCAGAAGTGCACATTTCTCTGCATTTTGCTGATTTTTCGTTGCTATCGAATTGCAGGTTTTTTGAAATTGTAAAAATTAGACTTTTATAATGAACTTTGTGACTAACTTTTTAAAAGATTGGATTTTGGAGATCAATTAATAATATAAATCCAAATGTTTTATTTAAATCAATATTTGAAATTTTATAAACAGTTTCCAAATTTAATATGCAAAGAATATATGCAACAATTGACTCTTGATTTCCAATACTTGATAAATAAAAATATCAATTTATTACACTTTTGGAAAAATAAATGTCAAATTTAAAATTTTGACTCAAGAATAATTTTCCCAAAATCGTGCCTTTTGGTTAATAAAAAATTTGTTTTGCCACATTCATCAGCTAATGTGGAACCAACATTAAGTTAATATACATAAATAAAACAAAGGAAAATCGTGCAGATAAAATATCGCTTGAAGGAATTTTGTACACAAAAGACTTCCTTAAATTAAATAAATTAAATTATTTTAATACTCTAATTCAAAATAAAATTTTACGACAAATGACTTCTGAAATTTACAATAAAAAAGGTATAAAATTATTTTAAATACGATGATATGATGCTTTGTATGCACAATGTTTTTGAATATACATTTAAGTATATATATATATACATTAGAGCGACTCACCAAAAAAAGTGCTCGATGTACCCTCCTAAAAATGATCCTTGGACTTTTTTAAGATGACATTTTAAATTTTTCGGCTCCAGCTTTGACCTCTCGTGAGCTGGACCAGTTTAAAAAAGGGTATATTTTTGTATGTTTTGTTAATTTGAGAATCTGTTTCCTTACCAACTTATATAAATTGGGTATGGTAAGAAAGGTTTTTTTAAGGCGCATCCAACTGTATATACAATTTGTCCAAGGACGATCATCCATGTCCTTTTTTTAAGGATGTTCTGTAAAAAAAACGGTTTTTGAATTTTTTGTTCGGGGTTGTTTGTAATAAAAGTGCCAAATTAACATATTTTAAACTTTAGTCGATTTAATTAAATACGTGTCTCAGCTTTTTTTGAAATTTGTGCTGGTTCGTGTTTTGGCAAAAATGCAATGGGATGTTAACCCTTCGTTTTAAATAGGGCAATATGGGTATCAAATTTTGTCTTTTGGCAAGTATATCATCTTTGTATGTAAATAGTTTAGATTTTTGCAAATATAAAAATATATAAAAATGCAATTTTGTAGTAACTCTAATATGATAGCGGATTTAGATTCTAGATCATGTATGGATGAAAATAGGACTTAAGAAGGAAAAAAAAGAAATGATCCACGACTTGAATTTATTTTTAATTTGCGAAAAAAATATGCCGCTAAAAGTCGTGGATCATTTCTTTTTTTCTTTCTTTAGTCCTATTTTTATCCATACATGATCTAGAAACTAAATCCGCTATCATATTAGAGTTACTACAAAATTGCATTTTTATATATTCCAGATCACCGTGTAAAATGCATCTAATTTGCAAAAATCTAAACTATTTACATACAAAGTTGATATACTTGCCAAAAGATAAAACTTGATACCCATATTGCCCTATTTAAAACGAAGGGTTACCACCCCATTGCATTTTTGCCAAAACACGAACCAGCACGAATTTCAAAAAAAGCTGAGACACGTATTTAATTAAATCGACTAAAGTTTAAAATATGTTAATTTGGCACTTTTATTACAAACAACCCCGAACAAAAAATTTAAAAACCGTTGTTTTTACAGAACATCCTTAAAAAAAAGGACATGGATGATCGTCCTTGGACAAATTGTATATACAGTTGGATGCGCCTTAAAAAAACCTTTCTTACCATACCCAATTTATATAAGTTGGTAAGGAAACAGATTCTCAAATTGACAAAACATACAAAAATAGACCCTTTTTTTAACTGGTCCAGCTCACGAGAGGTCAAAGCTGGAGCCGAAATATTCAAAATGTAATCTTAAAAAAGTCCAAGGTTCATTTTTAGGAGGGTACATCGAGCACGAATTTTGCTTCCATACAACTTGAGTCGCTCTAATATACATACATTCATATAATATAAGAGAAACACTTCTTTTGTATATATTTACTTTTAATTTTAATGTACCAAAAAAATGTTAGATATCGGCTAAAGTTTAAGTTTGTTGCACGAGTCAGAAAATAAAAACAAAATCAACCCCAAAATAAAGTATTTTAAGTTCCCAGATTTTTTGCAAATTTTAACAATTTTTTCCAGATTTTCCAGATTTTTTAGTCCAAATTTTCAGATTTATTAGAAAAAATTTCTGGCAACAGTGATTATGACCCAGACAAACTTAAGCTGAACTTAAGGGATGCATGAGGAGAGTATTTGTAAGATGTAGTTGTTGCCAGGATTACGGTATCACAGTCAGGGTTGTAAGATGTGACGATTTTTCGTCATTTTGACGATTTTTCATTGGAAGTACTAGTAATTCGAATTCTACAATTAAATGAGTGCCATCGATACGGCAAAAAATATACACTAGAGCCCCGATTTGCGTCGGTCCTATTTGGTCCGCTTTATAAAAATTAGTTAAATCCGCTTTGCGTTTTAATGATTTCGATTTGCGTCGCTACCCAATAAAATTTTTTATTATATTACGAAGCACTAATGGCACATTTAAAAAAAATATGCGCAGAATTATGCGCTACGCAATAAGACATACAGAAATGCAGTAAAGTAAGTAAAAAAACTCGCAACAACTTTTATAAAAAAAAAAATAACATTTCAAGTGCTACGGCATTCCCTTACTACGAAGCAGGTTTGTAAGGGAGAATACTAAAAAATAACTGTATCAAAACATTCAGTGTGTAAAGCTGATCGTATTATTCAACAATTTTTTTATGCGCTGAATAATGCGCTTCATGTGTCAAAAATGTATTGCTTTAAAGTGGGAACTCGCCATATAAAATTCATGTCTTCCGTATGCGCAATGGTAAGCGCAACTCTTATGTTTCTCCCTTACAAACCTGCTTCGTTGGAAGCTCCATTTTTTACTGGGTACATACGATTTAATTTTTCGCTGAAGTCATAATCATATGTGAAGAATTTTTCTATTTGCGTGTAAAAATCCGAATTCCCATTTAATTATGTTAGGAAAGTTATTCCAAGTATAGTTGAGTGTTAGGAAGTAAGAAGTTAGTTCTTAATAAGAAGTTGTGTAGAAAAGTGAAGAAAATGCACTAGTTTGGAACTAAAATTGGACGTCATAAATCGTTTCAAGTCGGGTAAAAGGACTGTTGATTGAGACAGAACCCTTGGTGTATCACCTTCATTAGTAAAAAAAAATTGCCTTGGTGATAGCGCTAAAAATTAATCATTTAAAGATAGCTAGAGTTAATAGCAAATGAGATTTTATTTTTTATTTAATGTTTTTTTTAATATGGATAAATGAAATAAATAAATGTTTGTTATGTTCCCAGCGGTAAATATTGAAAGGACTGCAAGTGGCAGGCCTTTTTTGAAGGCCTCTATACTCCTTTCTATAAGATTCGCTTCGCATGATATCCTGCCTTCGGAAGTATGCCTTCTAGAAGGTATAAACTTCTTTTTAAAAGACCTTCTGAAATATTCAGTACACATTCGCTACTCCCTTCTATGAGAAGGAAGAAAGAAAGGTGTTCAGTTTTATTTACTTTTTATTTTTAGTGACCTTCCTTACTCCCTTCTTTGGGAAGGGATCGAAGTTGTTTTTAACGGAAGTGTGGAAGGCCTTGCGCCCAATGACAACCTGTGTAAAAAATAAATAAGTATGGAATGCGGCGAGAAGGGCTTCTGACTGCTTGTGACTGCTAAATAAGGCCTTCTATTAGGCCTCTTTACTCGTTCTAGTTACCGCTGGGTTTTTATAAAAATATATTTTTTCTTATGTATTTCTTTTCAAATGATAAATATATTTCAGTCCACTTGCTGAAATAAATAGAATAAACCTTAACAATATCACTTTCTTAATCATATACATAAATAATTTCTTGCTAACAATTTATATTTTTGAACCACTCAATGCAATAAATTGTCTCCAATTTGTAAAATTTAAATATTTACGATTTGTTGACGATTTTGTTAACTGTTAATGACGATTTTGACAAATTTTGTTAAAACTTTTGACGATTTTTGAAGAAAAAAGCCTAACAACCCATATCACAGTGCTAAAAATAACGGATTTTGCTTATGGCGGTGTAGGTTCGCTTGCATGGTTCGCTTAATTAGCCGTAAAATCATTGAGTCATTACTTCTTTAAACCCCCATCTTCACTTGACATACATTTACTAACGTTAACACTAAAATCGTGTTAGGTGAGTAGTGTTTGTGTTAGCTTTTAAATAACATTTTTTCAAGGCCCGTGAAATGAGAACAAGATCGTTAACGGTTAGTATTTTCTGGGGCCCAATTGCTTAGAAGCAACTAAGATAAATTTTGGAATATTTGGCTAAATTGGTTTAGAACTTTTAAATTTAACCCATACAAATGGTCTATAAGCGACAGGAAACGAGCTATAGCAACGAAATTTAAAGCAAATCCTTTTTACATACAAATCTTGTTTGAGATTGGCGATATATATTCACTATCCAGTATAAGTTTCCTAAGATTTTTTTAAAATAAATTGGTGATTTTTTTTACTTAAATAAAGCCAAAATCCAAATTTGGGAAAGCAAGAGAAAAGTTTTGTTTTTTTTTTTTTATCAAAATAATAAAGAAAATCCATTTTTTTTTTGGGCCAAAAAGTATTCAGCCCAATTATGAATAAAAATTTCCCGGGATTTTTTTCCCCCATTTTTTCTATGTTAATTCAATTGTAAAAATAGGAAAAGGGAAAACTCCCGGGGAATTTTTATTTATAATTGGGCTGATTTTTCTAAATTTAATTTTTTCAGATAAGTATTTCGATCAAGCTATTAAAAAATTTTAGAATTTTTAAAAAAGCAAAAGAATTAAATTGCATATGAACAACCGTTTCAATCCCGAAATGGTTTTTAAGTCCCTCGTCAGAAATACCTCAAACTTAATAAATGAAAAATGTATTTTATTCGGCCCTTGCGTTTAAAAATGGCAGATTTCCTAAATATTTTGATTTTGCCTTGGTTTACAAAAAATTGCTTAGGCAAAGCTATAAATAATTTTTAAAAATATCGCTTCGTTTCTGCCCAATGTGAAGAGTCTACACCAAGGACGAAATCGTTATTTTCAACGTTTGGGCAAGCGCGTACCATTATTTTATTTTAAATTTAATAATTGTTGAAGATATTGAAAAGACTTTAAACTTAAAACATAAATTTTAATATTTCCATTTCATTGATTGTGGTGGCCATTTTTTTTTTACTTAATATTTCAAACACTCCGTAAGACTTTACATATTTAGTTTGCCAGCACCCATTTTCATTTGACACCATGTGCCACAAATGGTTGACATTAGTTTTACTACTTTCAAATGATGTCAAGAATTAATTCTTTAAAGACCCAATAACACTAAAAAGTAATAAAGAAAAAATATATTTTTATACATAAATATTTGAAGCACATTTTGCAGTGAGTAATAAATTATATTTCTTTACGAATAGAATTGCAGAGGAAGTTAAAAACAATCGTATTGAAACGTAAACACCACTTCTATTCAAGAAATTACATTGCCACTAATTTATGCCGTTAACTAGCTTTTATCTTAAAATCAGGAAAATATATGAAATTTTCTTAACTAGAAGCTTTTTAAAATTACAAAATCGTTAGGAAATAAATCAAAAACATTTAGAGACGGCAGGATAAACATACACGCAGAGAAAAAATATGGTTGGGCATGGTTACGGCAACAACACTATGTTTAATGTAACAATATATTGTTGTCGTACACAAATAATTGTTATTTTTATTTAATATCAACAATATTATAGTTACTGTAAACATATCAATGTTTATCGCAATTATGAATTTGAGTATTCTTGACCGAAAAATAATTATTTTTCTAACAACTTAATTATGATAACTTTCTAAACATATTATATTTCTCACAACCATATCATGATATTTAATAGCCATAGCATGATAACTTTCTATACATTTATCATATTATGTTAAAGATGCGATCAAACTATTTTTACTCTAATCATATTATGTTAGCGCCATTTGTAAAATAATTTTGAAGAAGTTGTGTCGTTTTTTTTATTTTTGAGCGGTTAAACAATTAAAAGATAAAATTCCATAAAAAAAAAAATAAGTTTAAAGAAATTAAAATATTAGCGGAGTTCATTCAAGTATTAGTGATGTAATAGTGCAAATGCAAAATATCATAGTTTTTTTGTAAAACCCAACAACAAAACACACAGAGATTTCGTTATATTTTGTAAAAGTGCTACGATATTTCTGTGGTTTCATGGGCAACCGCGTATGTCTTAAAACAAATTGTTCAGCAATGCCGAAAAACCATTCTAGATCAAACTATGGGCTAGGTATTGCACATTTTAAACTTTGTCATTACGTTAAAAAATCGGAATTGATCCATCTTTTTTCAAAGAAATGTAAAGAGCGTTCAAAATTAGACAATATGGCATCAACATCTTAAAATCGAAAAAATGGACACACGCGGTTGCCCATGAAAACCACAGATTTTTCATTTGCTCTTTTGCAAGCCTTATATTGAATTTCGCTATTTCAAAATTAGACAATATGGCATCAACATCTTAAAATCGAAAAAATGGACACACGCGGTTGCCCATGAAAACCACAGATTTTTCATTTGCTCTTTTGCAAGCCTTATATTGAATTTCGCTATTTGATTAACATTAAGAAAAATTGTAAAAAGCCACAAAATAAAAAATCGATTCAAAAATATTTAAATTTATTTTGTATTTTTATGACAGCTATGAAAGGTGCTGTATCATAATATGATTGCTTCTAAATTTATTATGATTAACATGATGATAATATGATTACTTCTTAGCTTATTATGATTAACATGACAATAGTATGATTAATTTCTTAGCTTATTATGATTAACATGACAATAATTTGATTACTTCTTAACTTAGTATGATTAACAGAATAATAATATGATTAAGGGAAAAATATTATGATATAATAGTACGAGCATATTAAGTCATAATATGATTAAATAATAATCTTAATATGGTGGCTACAATCATAATTATTATCATAATATGTTGCTCTTAGAATATGTTTAGCACAACCATGTTTTTCCTTTGCGTGTAAAAAACATAGACTTGGCTGAGATTTTAGTCGATCTAACGATATCCAACTGGTCGGCTGGATGGATAACCTTGTTTCAAAGACTAGTGCCCAGAAATCTTCAAATTATGTTGATATTGTGACCACAATCATTTAAAGTATGTTTTATTGCTACTTAAATTGAATTACCTAATAATCAACTTTTAGACGAACTTTGACAATAATCATTTTAACAACCCTGTAAAAAAATTGGGTTTTTTGAAGCACTTAAGAGAAAAGCGCATAGCCGAGCGCTTCAATACTGCAGTAATTGATAAAGAATAAAATATAAAAAAAGCTGATATTTTAGTGCTGATTTTTAAGTGCTGACAACGAAGAAGGTTTTAAAAACATTTAATTATTATAGTTCACGAAAATTATTGAAAAAAGACATTTAAACAAGTAAAAGCAAAACATTAGTGAATATATTTATATAGTTAACCCTTAAAGAAGCACTTTAGGAGTGCTTTGTTTGCATGTTAAATGAAGCGCTTTTTGTCAGCAGAAAATAGTCCTCCAAACCGGGAACACCCCATACAGAAATCAGGCATCCCATCAGCAGGTTTGAAGCGATTTGAGGTAGGAATTCATACATAAAACCTGCTCATTTTTTATTGGGATTAACCTTAAGTCCCCTCCCAAAAATCACTTTTAAGAGAATACATCTCAGTACACACTAGTAGGTCTATAATTATCGATAGAATAATTGAAGCACAGCCGCGAATAACGTTGTAAGTTACAAAATAATAATTTTTTTTTTTTAGATTATCAAAATTAATGATAATAAAACTTGTATGCAAAATATCAAGAAATTTGAATTTGAAATAACATGAAAATTTACAGTTTAAAACTTTTTTTTAGTGGAAAAACGTTTCATATCCACAATCGCGATGTAATTTAAAACGTTTTTCCACTGCGCAAGCGGCTTTTAACAAGTTATTGTATCATTTTTTTTAGTTATGTAGTGAGATTATTACTTGCAAAAACATATTTATTACCAACACTTTTAAATTCATACGAAATATTTGCTGGTTGTAACTCAGGGGATAAGAGGAAACTTAAAACAACTTTTAACAACATCGTTAGATACGCTTTCGGACTGAGAAAATTTGATCATGTGTCACTATTCTCCATTCGTATATTCAATATTACACTTGATAACTTCCTAATTTTCAAAAACTTAATATTTCTTTATAAAGTTATAATGACAAAGGAACCAGAGTATCTCTCTGATCGCTTGCGATTTGCAAGATCACCAAGAGGTAAATTGTTGATTCAATTTAGATATCGTAGCCACGCTTCTGAATGTCAGTTCTTTATTCTTAGTATCCGTCTCTGGAATGAACTCCCTGATAATTTGCAGACTACTAGCAACGCAATGAGGTTCAGAAAATTACTTAAAGAACATCTATCGTAAATTTTATTGATGTAGCAATAAAAAAAATAGTTAAAACGTTATTTTTTACTTTCGTTTTTTTTATTTATTTAATTTTTATTTATTTTTCATTATTTTATAATTATTTAAATTTAATTAAATCAATGTATGGTTAACTTTTCAGATTCTAATTCTGTAATTTATATTATGTCTTGTTGTGTTAGAAAATCATATTTAATTAATACAAATACTTACAATGTTCTTTCACTTTTGCTATTAAACCAATAATCGCAAATATAATTAAAAATTTAATCAAGTGAATTTAAAGTTGACTGCAGAAAATATTGTAAATATCAAAAAATATTTAATTGATACTTTTAATTTGTTTTCTGATGCAAATTTAAATAATTTTTGATTTTTTTCTGTGTGTGCAGAATCTTTATGCACAATCGATTTAATCACGTCTACGTATTTTAAGAAACCTTTACAATTTGTTCACAAATTTTTTTTAGAACAACCATAAAGGGCAAAATAAAGCACACAAATTGCTTGGCAAACCTGTCAACATTTTACGTTTGTACAAATATTTTGCGTTGCTAATTAGGCTGTTTGCTGTTTGGACAAACAATTGCATCATGCTTGTAGAAATATTAGATTTTTTTTTTATATTTTACAGACATTTTGGATATTTGTCAAGCTTTTTTGTGCTAAACGTAGGTCTGCTTTCACACGTTTCATCTTTTGATGCTCAACTTTTATGTTTTTAGGTGAGAGAAGAAAGGGGGTAAGTACGGAGATGCCTGTACCAGGTCAGTACGCTTTGTGTTTTTTTGGTATATGCACAACGATGGCTGCATGTAATTTATTTCTTTTCTTGTTCTCTTTGATTCGCTGTTATTAAAATTGTTGTTGTTTTGAACTGAAAATAGTTGAAACCGGTTGCTGCGTGTGATTATATTGGCATCTTTAAAAGGGAATTGAAAAGAAGTCGAGCATCAAAAGATGAAACGTTTAAATTCAGACTAATCATCGCAGCGAAAAAAATATATCACTCCATCTATGTAGCATGCAGCTATATTTGTAACTAGTAGGTTTCTACTAGTTTAATACTAGTTGTTGCGGGTACAACAATGAGACAAAATGTCATGTGTTGTAGAAACAACAACAACAATATAAAGATACAAAACAATTTGCTTGTTTGTTATACAAACAACAACACTACAAGAAGAAAAACATACTTTTTTTTTGTTTTCATGTTTAAAAAATACATAAAGAAAGCAAAATTAACGATTTTTATTTGTTTAAATTATTTAGTTGAATAAATTAAATTTTTTAAGTAGAATCGCGGCGTTCTGCAGGTTTCTTTTAATAGAAACATGGTTTCAGGGGTAAGTGTTTAAAAGCTTCATCTCACTGCTGCTCTGTTTTGGATTTTAAAGCAAAAAGAATCTAAAAATATTGAGTAAAATTTATTTTTGCTTTTAATATTTATAATATAAAGAAAGCAACTAGTTTTGAATAATGTATTATAAAGCTGCATAAACAGTAACTAGTTCGGTTCCTAAGACAACCCAACATGAAAAAAAACAATTAAAAGAGCACCTAGTAATAAAAAAAAATTTCAACTGGTATGTTTCTAGCTAAACACTAGTTATTTTGTCTGCCGTTCAGAATGCAGATTTACATAGTAATTTGTGAATTGTTCACAAGCGCAAAGAAAAAACATTGATGTGGCAAACATATTCCAAAAGCCACATGTTAAGATAAGATTCATGATTGTAGTAACCATTTTACGATTATAATTGAATCATATTATGACCAAATATAACTAAATATACAACTACATATTCGTAATATTACATCATAATATTTTTCCCTTAATCATATTCTTATCATGCTAATCATAATAAGTTGAAAAGTAATCATATTATTATCATGTTAACCATAATAAGTTAAGAAGTAATCCTATTATTATCATGTTAATCATAATAAATTAAGAAGTAATCATATAATGATATAGAACCTTTCATAACTTTCATAACAATATCAAAGTTTTTTTTTTGGGGAATACAAAATTTATTATTATTAACGTTTATGTATGACGTGCTTAATTCTTCACATTTGATAAATACACGGAAGTTAACTAAAATTTGTTTGCATAAATTTTTTTATTTTGTGGCACTACAGTAGCGGAGTTCAATATAAGGCTTACAAAAGAGCAAATGCAAAATATCGTAACACTTTTATGAAATCTAACGAAATCTCTGTGTGTTTTGTTGTTGGATTTTACAAAAGAGCTATGATATTTTACATTTGCACGATTGCAAGACTAATACTGAACTCCGCTAATATTTTTCTTATTTTTTAATTTCTTTAAACTTATTTTTTTTATGCGAATGTTTCTTAAAATTGTTTAATCGCTCACTAACAAATAATTCGATGGCAATTTTTAACACAAAGGACACAACTGTTTCAAAACTATTTTACAAATGGCGCTAACAAAATATTATTAGAATAAACATATTTTGTTTGCTTCTTAGGGCTAAGAAATCAGAGCAAGTTAAACTCTCTTTTTGATTTAAAATGTGTTTAAACAAACAAATCTATAAATCACTAAAAATATAAACCATATTTAAACGCATAAAATTTGGCGTTTAAACTGCCAATACACCCCATATGAATTTGATAAGATTTATCGTAGTGCTGCCACATGTTATCTTTTTAACAACATATAATACATGGGACACTGATTTTTAGTTTTTGAGTTTAAACTACATATAAATTCAAGTTTAGTTTAACTAAACCAGCGTTTAAACCATCTGTGATTTATTAGCCATTAGAATACTAACTATAACTACACGTTTAGTAAGAAATTTAATATGTTTTCAAAGTTATCATAATTTAATTGTTAGAAAAGTAATTGTTTTTCAGTCAACAATACTTAAATTTACAATAGCGATATACATTGATATGTTTACATTAAAAAAAACACAGGCCCCTATTACGATTTATTAAGACAACTGGTTGTGATCAGTTGTAACTTTTTGTTATGTTTGTATAGCAAAGTTGTTAACCATAATACAAAAATTATGAAATTACAACTTAACTGAGTTGAGTTGAAGACCGTAATAGGGGCCAGAGTTAAGTTGCCGTAACCATTCCCAACTATATTTTTTCTCTGCGTGCAGAGCACACAGAAGTGAAACAGTGGCGTAAGAAAAATGACAAAATCAGTTGCGAAGTCAGCTTTCGAAGAAAGAGCCAGAAAGCATTTTTTTTTGTAGTAAAGTGGCTATGTGTAAATACGTTCAACACAAATTTCGTGATTATAACTAAAATAACAAAACTCAAACCACGTTAAACAAAAGTATTAGTTCAACAAACGTTTTGTTTTGTGCAAAAAATATTGATTTAGTAATAAACATAAAAGTTAATTTTTACAACAGTTTTGCAAATAAATCTCCATTAAACAAATGTGTGTTCATTGTATTGCGGCATAAATTATATGGTGCAAAGAAAAATGCAAAAAGGCCAGCTTTCGAAGAAAAAGGTCGACAAAACCCAACATCTTTTGTCTCGTATCTTCTCTGTATGATCTGTAGAATTGTATTATAAAAGTGTTTATAAAAAGTTTGAAAATGAATAAGTGTTTTTCATTGTGTTTATTTTTAAGTTGCAAGAAAATAATACTAGAGGCTTATTTAAAGGAACTTATCCAACGCATTAACGTTACAACATTCATTTTCTATCATTTAATTTCTTATAATAGAATTCTACATCAAGAGTAATTTTTTGGTACAATTTAGCACACAAATGTACAATTTCAGAAGCGAATTTTTACAATTCAAAAACTAGTTTTTACCTTCCCCCGGTTTCGCATAGAAAATTTGTATGAAAAACTCTCAGGTTTAATAATATTTTCCTCATAAAATTCTATCCGAACGTTTTCGTTCGAATTTGTTGAACAGGCAGTACGCCATAATAGTCCTCACAATAAAAGCAAAAGTTAAAAAGAAAATACATATAAATATTTCAACACTTAACACACATTGAACTTATTGTGCCACATTGTATTTAATAATAACCCTATTATAATAATATAACAACAATGTTTGTGTTACATATTGTTTTAGCACAAATACCCTGAGTGTTATTTATTTCAGCCAATACAAATAGCAACACTATCATCATCAACATGTTCTATTGTGAGTTTGTATCTCTATTGTGGAAAATATTCTAAAAGATTTTGTTGCAACACTTTCCAATGACTCTCGATTACCAAGCAAGAATATCTTCGTTCCTTTTTTGTTGTTGTTTTAATTTTTCTCTTGTTATCATGATACAACTAAATAAGATACCAGGGCATTGATAAAACTAATATTGGAAAACAAAATAACACTCAAGAAATCGAACTTTTCTTCGTAAAGAATAGAAGGAGGAGAAGAAACACTTGAAGATTTAATTGTTTTCGGTAGGATACTGTATTTATTTATCGTACTTGTGTGAAAGGAGAAATTTAGTGATGAAAGGTTGCTGTACGTCTAAACGATATTTAATATTTTGTTATTGGAAATAGTATCCAGCTAAGCAAAAAAAGAAAAAACCTACATTAAACTTAATTAAGGCAATAATTTGGTAAAATTTAATAACGATATTAATGTTAAGGTGATTTGAACTAATGGGTTATTTATTTGTGAAACGTTTTTCATTATGTTAGTGATTGTTAAACGAGAGTTTTCTTAAGGATAACATGTGCGGGGGGACCTTAAGCTTAACGCAGTCCCCAAAGAGCAGAAAAACACGAGAGAACTCTTTCTTTCGCACAACAACATTTAAAATATAAACAAATTCTACACTGAAAGAAAAATGCTTCAAATATTTAATGAATCATTTTCATAAAAAAATTTTCCTTTGGTAAATGAAAATTTTCATTGTCTAAATGGAATTTCATAGTTATAATGAAGTATTTTCGTTAAAATCGCTTCATTGGATTTCGTAATTACGTTAAAAATTTTCATTGGATATATGAAAACTTAAGTTTGTCAAAGTTAAACAAAAAATTTTAATTGGGAACATACAAAACCATATACAAACATAACTATATTCATAAATTAATAAAAAATTATAGTTTCCTTAAAAAAATGTTTAATTGTTAATCAAAAAATGTAAGATTTAATTATTTCATACATCTTATGTAATATGCCATTAAATTTATGAAATCCAAAATTTTTTTTTATAAAAGCATCATATTTCAATAATGCTTTCATAAATTTAAATTTTCATTATGAAAAATGTCATTATAGTAATGAAACAAAAACTTTCAATCAACGTTGTTATTGTTGTTATGGACAGTGTGACCACAACTAAAAAAAAAAATTTGATGCTAAACGGGGATTAAAACAATGCTAAAAATACTAAAAATTAAATTTGAAAATGATAAAAAAATGGTAAATTTTTTTTAAATAATTGTATCATTTTAATGAATGAATTATGCATTAATTTACCTGTAAATATTATATTTCTTTAAAATAAAATGAAATTTATATAAAAAAAATTATATACATACATAGAATTCAGTAGTTTGACAAAAGTTAGCGATTTTTTAACCAAAAAAACAAAAGGCCCTATCTACAAAAAATTACATGATAAACTCTTAAAGCCCTAACCTACAGTTTGCAAAATATGCAACATTGTCAACTGACAAAAAAAAACTATTTAGGCGCAACCATAATGTGCTTAGGTTGGCTTAAGCAAATGTGCGAATACATGTTAATCATATGAGGCAAACCATATTGAACATAAAGAACATTTTTTTTTAAGTTTTATGAAACTGTTATTTGCTTAAGCAAAGAGCGAAACTGATCGCACATACCGTAGGGAATCAAATGTTTTTTGATTTTGTTTTTGTTTTTTTAAACACATTTAAGAGACTTTTTGTTAATTTTTGACAGTAGGTTAAGCAAGGCTTTGCATATTATGGTTGGGCCTTTAGGTTTAGAAAAGTAGAAGAAAAATAAATTATAAACAGTTTATGGCGATTAATTAATTTAACATTTTAAATGGTTTTTTGTAAAATTTTCAAAATGTTAGATGGGGTTTTTTGCGTTTTAGGTAAAGATATATAAAATTTTTAGGATTAAAAAATGCTAAAAAAAATTTTACAAAAATGCTGAAAATAATGCTAAATGCTATTTGAAAAATTCGCTGCTAAATCAAAATAAATAATGCTAAATTTAGCAGTGAAAATGCTAAAAGGGTCACACTGGTTATGTACAGTTTAATCTCATATTTACGCTCTTAATTGAGTAAAAAACATAGTTTTTTTTATCCGGTGGGCTAGCTGGTAGTGTGCTAGTCTATCAGCACCGAGGTTGCGCGATCGATTCCCGCCAGAGACAGAAAAATAAGAAAAAATAAAATAAAAAAAAAAATAAATTATTTACTTTATTGAAAGTATTCATCCAATGAATAATATTCATAGATCTAATGTAATGTTTCATTAAATACATTTTAATGAAACAGGTTTCATTGATCCAACAAAGCGCTGCATAGGTTCCTTTTTAATGTAATTTTTCATGGGATTAATGTCAAAATTCATTGGTATTGCGAAGAAAATTCTTTCAGTGTAGAATCTTTGTTTTTGTTTTAAATGTGTTTGTGCCAAAGAAAGCGTTCTTTCGACATTGTGAAATTGGGTATAAGTCCATAGTTGCTTCGTCCATATCTAGGGATACAAAAATAAAAACCTTCAATGCCATTCCTCCTTTTTTAAGCAAGATATAATTATCAGGCAAGCTATAAAAAACGATAGGCGATGAAATAAAATCGGACTTTAAATAATGTTTACTTCAAGTACATAAAGCAGGAAATCTGTAACTTTTTTCTATTTGTAATTAAAAATTTACACTCCAACTAGCTGACCCAAACGTTGTTTTGCCGTATAACTTATTTCTTTCAAATGTTGCAGTATCCGCCTGCCAATTCTTAAAAAAACGGGTTGAGTAGTTAAGAATATATAGGGATGGAGAGCTTTTATCCCTCGATCCCTATTTTACGCTCTAAATAATAAAAGTTATGGGCTGTAGTTCCTTCCAGATGTCACACTATTTACCTGGCAAATTTCAAGAAAATTGGTTGATAAGTCAAGAAGATATAAGAAGGGGGAGATTTAACCATTATGTCCCTACTTCACACCCTATTTCCTTTTAGATGTTATAGCGTCTGCGTGCCAAATTTTAAGAGCACCGGTTGATTAATTAAGAAGATGTAAGGAGGGGGAGCTTTTACCCCCCTTTCTCTATTTCATGCCCTATTTTATATTTCCTTTCAGATGTAACAGTGTCTGCATGCCAAATTTTAAGAAACCCGGTTGATTAGTTACGAAAATATAGGGAGGGGGAGCTTTTACCCCTCTTGCCCTATTTCACTCCCTAAAGAAAAACAATTATAGGTAATAGTTCCTTCCACATGTAACACTATTAACCTGACAAATTTCAAGAAAATCGGTTGATTAGTTAAGAAGATATAGGGAGGTGTAGCTTTTGTCTCTCTTACCCACTTGCCTTATTTCACGCTCTATTCCCTATTTACTTTCAAATATTACAGTGTCTGCATGCCAAATTTAAATTTAACGGCGTTTTTAACGTTATAAATGTATTGGGTCATTTTTGTCTACAAGTACATTTAAGAGTTAATTTCGATTTTTTTTCTTTAGAAATTAGCGAAAATAGTTTAGTCAACTTTCATTAAAATGTGAATATACCCCACGATATTTTGTTGTCAATTTCATGAAATTTTTAAAATTTCGCAAAAAACTGACTTTTGACATTGTCATTTGACCTTTAGCGAGGGTAGATTTTAATCAAATTTTCTGAATATAATCCTCTTTCTTTGCGCCATAGAACTCTGAACAGTTTTAATTGGAACTTAATAAAACTTTACCCTATTGATCAATTTTGTGCAATAAAAAAAAACATCTTCCTCGAAAACCTTAAAAATCATATTGTTGCCCTTTCAAAGTGTACCGGAGGATGTTTTTAAAATTGTATATTATTACACTTTAAGATATGTCGAACAAGTCACTGGCGTGCAAGTCTCAATTTTTTCAATTTTGTTGAAGAAAATTTTTAAAAATTTGAAATTGGAGATTTGAAAAATACCCCAAAAATGTTTTTGACATCACCTGAGGACAGGCAAACGCTATCCAGGAAAACCCCCTTTTCCATGCCTCAAAATTTTGAGTCTTTTGAATAAAAAATTTATATAACAGAAAAAGGTTCGTATATTACAATCTAGACGTTTAAAGTTTTAAAAGGGCAAGAACTTGGGCATTAGTGGGAAGGATCCAAGATGGCGCATAATTTGCGCAAAGAATTTGATGTCGGATTAAAAATTCAACATATGCCATATGTTATAATCAGACTACAAATGGCGAAGCAGTGTACAAAAAAACTGAAAGGGCGGTATTCAGATGCGTGGCAAAAAATTAAAAAAATTTCTGGAATTGTTTTTAACTAATCTTTCATCCTAGGAGGTGACTTCTTCAACTTTTTTTCAAACCACCCTTATGTACATTTTTGGTACCCTAAAAACGTTAATATGGTTAAGCTATTTAATGCTTTTGGTTTAAACATCACAGATTTGGAATTGATTCTATTCGAGAAAAATATTCCTAATAAACATAATTGTAAATTTTTCTGTACATACAATATGCTTCATTGCTGTCCAAAGGAAAGCTAAGGTAAAATGTAACAAGAAGATACAATAAAATAGTCTGGTAGTGTATAAAGTCATTTCTGAAAAATTGAAGGAATAGGACTATTACAAAAAAGCTTTACAAAATATATAACTGAAATTTAGCTCATAGAATAAATTCGAAAACTAAAAAAATGTTGAATATAACATAAAGTAGGGATTGCTGTTCGGTTTTAATCGAAGCCGAAACCGCGGTTTTTAATGCCTAAAAACCGAAAACCGACAAAAAAACCTCGGTTTTAGCTTTTACTTTAACAATGTATTTATGCTTGAAGAAATTGCAAATTAAACCTCATACTCGTACTTCATACACAAAAACTTTATACATAACAGCCTTCAACAATGATAAGTTATTTCATTACCATTATTACAACTTGAAGTTAGCTAAAGTTAAGATTAAATTGACAGATAATAATTTGTTATCTGTCAAAAAGCGTCTGTTAACTGTCGGATAACAACTAACGCCAAGTAATAATAATGGCCCTAAGAAGAACAAATGTTATCTTTATAAGTCTTAAGTACACACCTTGAATTTCGTATGGAGTTTATTTTGGCTATAGAAAAAACTCACACTCTTTCAAAAAAAAAAAACAAAAAAAAAACAGAAAAGAAAGAATTCTTATGTGTTGTGTATGCTTTTTTAAACGTTTCATTTGGATTTTATTTACTGCAGTACATATATTATAGTGAAGGGCCTGACAAGGCCCAGGTAGATACAATATGCACACAATTTTCATATGGCCAATTGCGGAATTGAGGAATACATAAAATTTCGTTCTAATATACTTAATAATTATATAAAAAAAAACTGGAAAAGTCAAAAAATGCCTGGCCAAGCCCAGGTGTACAATTAACGGCGAATAAAAGTACCTGAATTGGAACAAATTGAAAAATTGTTTTACATGCAATAAAAAAATATATGTTTATGTATGAATTTAACTTTGATATTTTCAAAACCGAAAACCGAACCGAAACCGACCGGTTTTAATCATTTTAAAACCGAAACCGCGGTTTCACATTTTAATGGTTTTTAGCAAACTCTAATATAAAGTAACCTTCGAAAGGAAATAATTCCTAGTTTCTATTTACTTTAGGAATGTTTTAGACAAGCATTTTCGAATAATCTTTTTTAAATATGAATGCCCTTAATTGTTCCTTATGTCCTAATGAAAATAAATAGTCCTAGACAAATTCCATTCAAAGAAAAATCTTATATTTTTTTCAGACAAAATAGTCAGGTGTTTTTGTAGGAATAAAAAAAGTTTAGGAACTTAACTACCCGTCTCCACCATCCATCAACTTGGTAAGAACAGCATGTCGCACATGAATTCTACTCGTGTAGACTGTTCATGTTTCGTCCACGTGCTGCCATCGTTGCCTAAACATTCGGCTTAGCATCCATGTGCGCCATGATGTTGGCCATACAATGTATTTTCTGTATACAACCAAACGCACAACAACAAAAATTGTGGTCAATCAGAACATGAACATCAACACGTATCAGGGCTGTCAGATATGGCGATTTCTCGCCAAACGTGGCGATTTTGAAACGTGTTTGGCGATGGGATTTTCCGTTTGGCGACTGGCGACTTTTGTGGCGGTTTTTGACATAACTGGCGATTTACTTGGCTATTTTTACCATTCATATTATTTCAGCGATTTTGAAATAAAAAATTTGCACTTTTATTTCCATAAGCGGAGTTAGGCCTCTCCAGCTAAATGTATATAAATATATACATACATACTTATAGATTTTTGAACATTTTGTCCTTTTTTGTTATCATTACTACACCATTTTTCATTTAAAATGAGAAAATTCAAGATGAAATTGAGAAAATTCAAGATGAAATTGAGAAAATTCCAAATGAAATTGAGATTTTCAATTTGATATTGAGAAAATTCCAATTGAAAATGAGAAATTCATTTTGATATTGAGAAAATTCCAAATGAAATTGAGAAAATTCCAAATGAAATTGAGATTTTTTAACTTTTCATTGATAAAATTGAAATATCTATATAATTTTTATTATATTCATTCAACAAACATGCATAACTAACAAGGATCGAAAAATATGAAAATAAATACAAATCGCGTATGCTGTATGGCTCTACTGCAATCTCCAGTAGTTATACATGTCTTAGAAGCATTAATCATCTGTTCTAAAAAGACAAGCCTCTGTTCTCCTACATGGGTGGGAATTACGTTCGGTACATTCATCGTTGTTTTTACCGTACTTTTTATTTTTGACCAAATAATTTCAATGGGGTTAAGCATCGGTGAATAGAAGCTCAATCGCAGGAGCGTAGCTGGAGAGCTGTCAAAAATAATTTGTAGCCGACTGTGGCATTGAGCATTGTCACATACCAATACGAGGATCTGGATGCCTGTTGGTCAATAATACTGCGATTTTTATTTAGTTTAATTTTTTTCGATCCTGTACCCATGTTCTGTAACTATAGTGAGAACTTCTCGCGTCGAAAAGATGTGACACAAAATATTCCATCGTTTCTCGAAAAGTGAGAAAAAAGTGTGTCTGTAACTCATGTCGAAAACTATCAAAAGAGATTACGTCGTTACGTTATAAATGTCATAATATTGCACTCGAAGCCGATGTGACATTGCAGACATTGAAAACGCCAGTAACAAATAACGTTGACGGCGACCAAAATTTACTAAAATTGAAATTTTTCAACGACGGCGGCGAAATTAGAACCGTCGGCTTTACCAAATAATGAAAAGTGCGACTTTAATGTTTGTTGTTTGCAAACGATTTAAAAGCATTCGTATATTTTATATAAATGTTAAAAGCAAAATAATTAAACAATAAAAAAATGTGCCAAGAACAAAATATTATTATTATTATTCTTTGTATTTTGCATTTTTAAGTGTTTTTTGGTGTTACAAGTTTTTCTCGCCCCGTTTTTATACGTGAGTTTATTTGACAGTTCAAAGCGGAAACTTTTCGCACAAAAATATTACAGACACACTTTTTCTGAAATTTGGCGAGTAATTTCCTTACGTGACAGCTAGTACTCGCCAAAAAAAGTTGCAGATACAGTTTAGTGAGAAAAACAGCTGTTTGTTTCAATTTATGCCATTTCTGTTTCATTTCACACATTTAATCGAAAAGTTTACTGACGCGAGAGTTACAGAACATGGGCACTGGTTAGTTATGTATGTTTGTTGAATGAATATAATAAAAATTATATAGATAATTAAATTTTATCAATGAAAAATTCAAATTTCTCAATTTCATTTGGAATTTTTTCAATTTCAAATTTAAACTTCCCAATTTCATTTGGAATTTTCTCAATTTCAAATTGAAATTCTCAATTTCATTTGGAATTTTCTCAATTTCAAATTGATATTCTCAATTTCAATTGGAATTTTCTCAATTTCAAATTGAAATTCTCAATTTCATTTGGAATTTTCTCAATTTAAAATTTAAATTCTCATTTTCATTTAGAATTTTCTCATTTTCAATGAAAAATGGTGTAGTTTAAAAAAAATCTGGCAAATATTTTTCGTCTACAATTTTTCGCTTTTTGATTTGGTTTGACAGCGACTATTTACATTTAATGAATTGCAAGTAAAAGCAAATGTTTTTTTTTTTTTTTGGCCAGTGACAAATGAAAAAGTGGAAGAGATGGCAGTTTTTCAACTTCGACTGCAGTTTTTTAAACACTGCTTAAATCTAATAGTACGTCTGCAGGTCAACACAATAGTAATGAAATTGATGAGCCTGAAGTGATCTTATAGACTTGTGTGCTTAATTTTATTTTTTTTTTTAACTGAATAAATGATCTCTATTTTATGTTATTTAAAAAAAAATAACAGTTACTAAACAAAATTTACTTTCGGCGACTTTTTTGTATTTTTTCTCAGTTTTTGGCGATTTTTGAATGCAATATTATATCAGCTTTTTTTTTTGTATGCAAAATTTAATTAAAAAAAAATAAAAAGATTTCATAAGTCTGGGATCACATATGAAAGTTTTCTTTCAGAAAGTCTGAGTTTATGGGAGAGAGAGGAGAGAAAAAAGCATGATCTCTTCCCCTCTCATCTATAAACTCAGACTTTCTGAAAGAAAACTTTCATAGTGTGAACCCAGACTAAACTAAACAAAATTGACGTTTGGCGATTTTTGACGATTTCTGACATCCGGTTTGGCGATGGAGCTCAAAAAAATCTGACAACCCTGACACGTATTCGCCACATCCAAGAACATGAACAAATTAATACCGTTGCTCTGCCGGCGTTATGGTCATGTCATGTTCTAATCGAAAGCGCATGGAGACGTGGGGTAAGAGGCCTTGTTAAAACATTTGGCTTTTACAAATTTCTGAATAAAAAGGAAACTTTAAACAATTTTTGCTCAAAAAACTGGCTGACTTATTTTAGCCTTATTAAAGACAAAGATACATGAAAACCGCCTTTTGGTTAGTCGTTTCTAAGCTTTACACAGTAAACTCGGGAGAAGTAGTTAGGATCATACAATACGTAGCTGCGTGCTGAAGTATAGTGCTGGTTCAGACATATCAGGTTTAGCTGTTTAGGGTTTTCTCTTATTCCCTTTTGAACCTACGTGTACGTTCATATGCGATCAGTTTGTGTAGACAATTCACAACAGACCCTACATAACCCTAACATCAAGAAAAATGCACCGTTTAGTGCAGTTTACAGCCTGATGGTATCATCGGACCTTATTTCTTTAAACTTTATTCATATATTCGAAACCTTTTTCAATTGTTATTGCCATTTAACGATCAATCGAATTAAATATTTTTTTTTTAATAAAATTAAATTTTTGTGTAACTTTTTACGATTTTTATTTTTCATTGAACTAAAAAAACACCCTTCAAAATATATTAATTAAATCACCTTTTCTTTCATGTATATTTTTAGGCCGAATTTAAAATATTTTTTATTTAATATTATTGAATTTTGTTGTTTATGTTTTCAATTGTACTTTAAATCATGACTAACCGAAAAATTATAGCATTTGCTTTTTTTTATATTTAGCATTGCGAAGAAAAAGTTGAAAGGCCTAAACAGAATAGGGCATTAATATTTTTCAAAAGCCATCCAGCTTAAATTTTTTTCGTAAGACTTTTTAATAATCCTGAGTATTGTAGACAGCACAGTGGGGAATAAATTTTCACCAGTTACACATAATTTCTCTCGTAGGATTTAAACCATTTTAAGAAGTTTCGTATGTTCCGCGAGGGGTTTTGAGGGCCCTTTATGCCCTTGCTTTGTGTTTAGCACGCACATACAATTCCAAAAAATGTTTGTTTTATATTCATAAAATTCAAAAAGCATACAACTCTTCTCACCACAGAAACAAGAAAAAAAAATAATCAAAATTGATAATTTTATTTGATATGATTTTGAATTTTTTGAACATGAAAACTATTTCAAACATGACTGACTCTCTGAGCCATTGGCTGGGCTGGATGGTTGGTTGGTTGGTTGGCTGTCACGAAATCATTACGCGTGACGAGAAAAGGAGAGAAAAAAATTGGTAAAACTAAAAATGTTAAATAAAATTAAGGCGGCAAAAGGCAGTTGACCAAACGCACTCAATGTGAATATTTAACAATTTTGAAATATTATTATTTCCTGAATTATATTAAAGTTAAATGTGGTTAGAATTTTGTAACTGGTGATTTGTTTTTTTTTTTTTTTTTTTTTGAATTAATGAACTTTATTAAGTTTTATTTGTTCTATAAGTGTTAGTGGAGTTTTTTTTTTGTAATCTTTAACACAAGTAGAGAAATAGAAAAAAAATTGATATTCTGTGAATTTCTTTTAAAGTTGCTACATACCACAGAATACACAGAACTGTCACGAGACGGAAGATTTTGCGTTTTTTTTTTGTGTCTTTCAAAGAAAGCTGCCCTTTTGCATTTCTCTTTTCATCTCCTTCTATGCCGCAATACAATGAACACAAATTTATTTAGTTAAGATTTATTTACAAAACTGTTGTAAAAATTAACTTTTAAGTCCACCACAACACGAGTAAATAATATTTAAGTAAGTAAATAACTTTTCATTAAATTATTTTTATGAAGAAATGAATTTTACAACATGAAAATTAATCAAAATTGTTATTGATAATCTTTCATTCTTGACGTGGCTGGGGCTCGAACCCCGGCCGGCAGGTTACCATGACATGTTTCGATCGCAACCACTCGATCTCCTCAGATGGATTTGCCGTCTTACACTCGCAGCCATCGACGACTGCTGACGTCAATAGTCAAACATCAATCCTTAAACCAAATTGTATTCTAACATTTGGTAGATCAAAATTTGCTTTCCTGAATGATTATCCATTTTAACTGATTTTACATGTTTTTTCCTTACTTCTGTTTTTTCGTACTTTTGTCAAGAATTTTTCTTGAAGTCCAAGTACATTTTTTGTTTTTTCATTTTGTCTTTCTCTTTTCTGTTGACCTTTTTCAGCACAACTTGAAGGACAAATGTACACATAGAGCTCGTGCCTTAGCTTTAACAATAATTAGTATTGTGGTTATTTTGTTGAACTATTTATGGTTTTTAAAATGGATAATCATTCAGGAAAGCAAATTTCGATCTACCAAATGTTAGAATACAATTTGGTTTAAGGATTGATGTTTGACTATTGACGTCAGCAGTCGTCGATGGCTGCGAGTGTAAGACGGCAAATCCATCTGAGGAGATCGAGTGGTTGCGATCGAAACATGTCATGGTAACCTGCCGGCCGGGGTTCGAGCCCCAGCCACGCCAAGAATGAAAGAAAGCGGGTACGATAGTTTTTATACTGTCGCTTACGATAAAATCTCAAATAGGGTTTTCTATCTTCCCCAAAACGCCATCAACAAAACCCATCCCTAGGGCAAATTTACCTCTTAAAGGCCACTAACTAGTTCGCATTGTATTTAATATGCACGCAGAGAAAAAAACATGTTTGAATATGGTCACCTCCAACAAAACCATCTTTTAAGAAAATTTTTAAGATATTATGATTCATTAAACAATATTAATGTCACCGGCAACCATATTATGGTTAAATTAGTCCTCCCTCAAGAATCCACAACCATATTATGGTTGCGTCCGAAAATGTTATGGTCAAAAATAGCTAAAACATGCTTTACACTTATAATAGCATGGTTGGTTTTCAACCATAGCATGTTGCTCTTGAAAAAGAGGAAAATACTTTTACTTATTTTAAAACAAATTATTGTAATATTTAGCCAAAACATGCTTAGAGGCAACCATAATATGGTTTTGGCTTCTTGATGTATGACTAATTCACCCATTATATGGTTGTAGGTGATAATAATATGATTATATTAACCATATCATGTTTAAAAGTTTCTTTAAAAATAGTTTTGTTGGAGCCATATTTTAACATGTTTTTTCTCTGCGTGTGCCCTTGTTCAGTCCTATTTTGGGAAATCTGTCAACTATAAGCCGCAGACAATCTATTCTATTCTATTTACCCACAAGAGCGTTACTATGAACGCTTACGCTAATCGCCTTAAAGCCCGTAAACGATGGACAAAACTTTATTATTTAATTAAAAATCTTTTTGTCGCTTAACTTAAGGGTGTTCCCTTTTTTGGTCTGGTCAACACAGACAAAATTCTCGCAAATTTTTTTTCCAATTAAAGCATTAATGAAAAGTAAAATCAGTTCAATTAAAAATGTAATCAAGTGAATTAAACGTTTAATTGATACTTTTAATTTGTTTACTGGCGCCAATTTGATTAATTTTTTAATTAATATCACAAATTTTTTAATAGAAATAAATTTTTATTTTTTTCTGTTAACATCTCTATACTTTGATATATATTCATCATGTATATACAAAGAATATTTCTTTCCAAATCTTTCAGTTGACTTCCCTCAAAATTTTAAAAAGCTGTTTCATTTTGTTTATGTTTGACAGCCATTGGTAGGAGACTACCTCGCGATTTGAGGAGAAAATGCAAAAATTAATTTCGTGTTCTTACGAAGCAGTGCATTACAAAATTCCATTGCTCCCTCCTCATCCGCCCCATTCTCCGCATTTAGCCCAAATAAATAAATATATCTTGTTGCCAAACCTGAAAAATGGCTCAAAAAAAAAATGATTTTTTGTGTGTTTCATTAAAAAATTCACGGACTTATTGACACACCCTCGTAAAACGATATTTTTTAAAATAGAAACTGCAAAAACTTTATTTGATATCCCGAGATGTGAGATGATTTTCAATTGCTATGGGTCTTAGGCCAATACAAATTATGTACCAAATTTCAAAATTATACTCGGTACTTTCTGCACGAGGCCAATCAAACAGCCAATTAGACAACGTTGAATTAGTTCATTAAGTAATTCTAAGTGTACAATTTATTGCTCACGCTTTTTTCGAATTTTTTTCTTCCTAATATTTGGTAAACGTGAAATATTTGGCAGAAAAAAGTGTAACCACTTAATTCTAAAACTCTTAACATTTATTTTACCAAATTTACTTGGTCTATTGATCTGTTACAAGCTGTTTAATAATAAAAAATGTTCTGCAACATCAAACAAATGTTTAACAAGCGCGCTTAATATGGATATCCAAAAAGATGGGTGAGTCTTTCGGGCAGGGTTTAAAAAACTATGTGTGTGAAGTTAAATTTCGAAATTTATTGCATAACAGAGTGCTGTTACAGCGCTAACATAACACTGTTAACCAAATAGAATTGTGATATATGTATTCAAATTGGAATTATACCTACATTTTTGGATCAAATGGACTGGAAACAATAGATGGCTTAACGCATATCCCGCTTATCAAAAACTGTTATTATTTAAGGTATAAAATAGGACTTTTCATGTTTTTTTAATATTTTATATTTACAATTACTCTGAAAGCTGTTCCCGAATTCCAGGAAAACGGGAGGAGATGGCCGGATGAAATTTGATGGAATTTGTGGACAAAGTGGTCTGTTATGAAAATCAATTGTCAGAAGCTTAAAGGTCTTGCGTCTATATACGAATTTTTAAATTTTTCCATATTTTCAAATTTTGAAATTCACTGTTAGATGAATTCCAGGAAAACGGGAGGAGATGGGGACCTTTAAACTTCTGACAATTGATTTTCATAAAAGACCACTTGTCCACAAATTCCATCAAATTTCATCTGCCCATCTCCTCCCGTTATCCCGGAATTCATCTAACAGTGAATTTCAAAATTTGAAAATATGGACAAGTTGAAAAATTCCTATAAAGACGCAAGACCTTTAAACTTCTGACAATTGATTTTCATAAAAGACCACTTTGTCCGCAAATTCCATCAAATTTCAACCGCCCATCTCCTCCCGTTTTCCTGGAATTCATCTAACAGTGAATTTCAAAATTTGAAAATATGGAAAAATTTAAGAATTCGTATAAAGACGCAAGACCTTTAAGCTTCTGACAATTGATTTTCATAAAAGACCACTTTGTCCACAAATTTCATCCGCCCATCTCCTCCCGTTTTCCTGGAATTCATCTAACAGTGAATTTCAAAATTTGAAAATATGGACAAGTTGAAAAATTCCTATAAAGACGCAAGACCTTTAAACTTCTGACAATTAATTTTCATAAAAGACCACTTTGTCCACAAATTCCATCAAATTTCATCCGCCCCTTTAAACTTCTGACAATTGATTTTTATAATAGACCAATTTGTCCACAAATTCCATCAAATTTCATCCGCCCATCTCCTCCCGTTTTCCTGGAATTCATCTAACAGTGAATTTCAAAATTTGAAAATATGGACAAGTTGAAAAATTCCTATAAAGACGCAAGACCTTTAAGCCTCTGACAATTGAATTTTATAAAAGACGAATTTGTCCACAAATTCCATCAAATTTCATCCGCCCATCTCCTCCCGTTTTCCTGGAATTCATCTAACAGTGAATTTCAAAATTTGAAAATATGGAAAAATTTAAAAATTCGTATATAGACGCAAGACCTTTAAGCTTCTGACAGTGGGATATGCGTTAAGCCATCTATTTTTTCCAGTCCATTTGATCCAAAAATGTAGGTATAATTCCAATTTGAATACATATATCACAATTCTATTTGGTTAACAGTGTTATGTTAGCGCTGTAACAGAACTTTGTTATGCAATAAATTTCGAAATTTAACTTCACACATAAAAAAACTCCATTGAAACCAAAAACTGTCGAACAAAAAACGAACATTTGTGTACAACTTTTCGCTTTTTGCGTTGGCAACAGTTTTTTTTTTTGCCAATGACAAATAAAGAAGTGTAAGGAATGGCAGTTTTTCTATCTAAAAGTAAACACTAAAATAATTTTTTTTTTTTTTTTTTTTCTTTTAAATAATTACTAAAATAAAATTGAACAATGTTTACTAACGTTTTTTAAACGCTGCTTTCGTTAATTCTTTTAATCCTTATAAAGAAACATAAATATATCTAAAGCTTAACGAACAAATCCATCCCGACTTCTTCACAACAACATTATTGTTGCCTTTAATTATGATTAACATTCCCCGCATTAATCAAATCCTTCAAAAATCCCAAATGATGAACTCATGCAATCCCTAAATAATAAACAAACAAAAAAACAAAAATTCCAAATGTACAACAAAAAATTATTAATAATAAAAAGAAAAACCAAATCTATAAAAAAAAGTTCAAAATAAAAATTACGATGGTTCTCCATAATGGTCATAAACAAAAGAACCATAACTAAAGCTCTAAATAAAAGAATGAATGAATGACTGAAAGAATGAATGAATGAATAAATGAGTGGTTGGGTATCTGCTCCCATTTAACACCACTCAACAAGGTAAAAAAATATAAAGCAAACACACAACTAGAATCACAAAAAGAAAACAAAAATTTACCAAAACAGTACAAAAAACATCTTTAACATAAAAGACTGCACGAGTAAATGTTAATAGGGGAAAAAACATTAAACGTTAAAAGCCTGCTTCTTCTTCTCATGCGGCTCTTTTTGTCTGGTCTGTTCCTCGTTGAGTACTAAACCGCCAAAAAGCATGAAATAAACCGTAAAGAAGAATAGTATGTGGACCAAATTTAGCAAAATATTAAAAAAAATAGACAAATGGGGAAAAACCCCTACTTTTTGAGGTTGTTATGCCAACATACAACATGTTGTGTTTAGTACGAGCCATTTGATATTACAACAAAACACATTTAAAGTGACACAGTGAGTGGAACTTCACTGAACCGTAAAGTTTATGAACATAAAAAAGAAACATTGGTAAATAGGAATGAATACATGCGAGAAGTATTAACATGGTGTGAATAAATAAAGACTCAGAAGTCTTCGTCCATATTATGTATACAAAATTTGCTGCCGAAACTTCATTTAAAGGCTGATTCACAGGCAAGGCTAACGCTCGTCAACTATAGTCGCAATTTAGTCGGCGATCTGCGACTTTTTGTGACACTTTGTATGCCTTTATTACGGATTAAAACTGAGTTGAAACTTAAACAACTTAACTTTACAACTGGCAGTGTTGAGCTGTAAATGTTTGTTGTTTTTGTTAACCGCACTAACACAGGCTTGTAAGCAATAAAACATACCCAACAAACACGAAGGCAAACCTTTGATATGAAATGACTTTATCATTTGACATCAAACACAATTCTCAAACGTTTTTCAATTGTTTGATTTAACATTTAAATTCAAATTGATAATGATTTGAAAATAAACATTTGATATCAAATGTTTTATCAATTTGATGTCAAATCAAAAATAAACTTGGCAGTACTAAAGCGAAAAATAAATGTAATCATTAAAAATGGCGATTAAAGTTACATTTTTTACTTTGTGGTTACATGTGTTTTACTAATAAAAATAAATTTTAATATAAAGGGAACAGCTTATTTCTTGTGAAAAATAAAAATTATTTGTGGTTAATTACAATGATTAAAAATACGAAAAAATGCAAAATAAAACGTGAAAGTGAAGAAAGTTTGTTGAACGATCGCGGTGCTACAATCCTCCAAATAAAAGGGAGCCAAGTAGTTTCTCTTTCCAAGAATTAGAGGACGGAAAGAACATTATCTCATCCTTTAGCTATGGTGCCGAATGTTTATCTCACAGTTAATTTTAATAAATAATACATTTAAATTAAAAAAACAAAATATTTTTATTTATATTCCACATTGTATTATAATCCACATTTGTAAAACATTTGAGAATTACGTTTGAATGCAAGTTGAAAATAAAGGCATTTTTCAATTTGAAAATAATTTCCCCTTTTTGTTGAGAACGCTATGATTTTCAAATCATTATCAAACGTTTGTCGTTTGAGAAAACGTTTGATTTCAAATCAGTTTCAATTTGAAATCAAAGCTCCGTGTTTGTTGGGTAAGAGTTAAATTTCAACTAAACTCGAGTTGAATTATTAAACGTAATAGAGGTATTAAACTCATCTAATTTTGCGACTACGCTTAGGTCTGTTTTATGCGGATTTGAAGTTACGCGGTTTTTTAATCGACTTTTTTATTTTGGAGTTTTCATAATTATTTTGTCGTTCTAAACGTTTATACATACAAAAGTTATACATATCTGTGGCATTTTCTTGGGATTCAAAAAATTAATTAACAAGGTTTCGTTTAAATGAGCTAAAATCCCATTTCATGTTTTGTCAAAACGTCACAAATTTGTTTTTTATCTTTTATAAAACTGGTTTAACCAGATAAATCTGTGGTTTTCATGGGCAACCGCGTATGTCTATCTTTTCGATTTTGAAATGTTGATGGTATATTGCTTAATTTTAAGCGCTCTTTACATTTTTTAAAAAATGTTTAAAAACAGATAGACCCATTCCGATGTTTTAACTCAATTACAAAGTTCAAAAGGTGCAATATCTAACCCATAGTTTGATCTAGAATGGTTTTTTCGGCTCTCCTGAAAAATTTTATTTTAAGACATACGCGGTTGCCCATGAAAACCACAGAAATGTGTTAAAATGTATGGTTTTGCCCTTTCATGTGCTTTTTTATTAAACAAATGAAGTGTTTTTGGTTAATTTTTTATGCGATTTTGGTCGTATTTTTACATTAAGCTTTGAAAAGTTATGCGGTGTTTTTAACTTTTCGGAACGAGCCATACATTTTGTATGAAAATGGAGTCTTTATTATGGCAACATTATGGTATTTTTTATTTATTTTTTTTTTTTGCCGCATTGAAATCGTCAAAATAGTAGACAGCTCTTGAGAGAATTTCTACATATAAAGGGTGGTTAAATTTTAAGGGCCGATGTTGAATGTGAACCACACCTAAACGTTTAATTTTTTTCTGCATTTCATTTGATATTTCTCAATGTCAAACTAAATCAATTTGAACCATGGAAAGATACAGAATACCATGGAAACTGGTGGCAAGAAATGGCAACAGTGGATGATCAATTTTCGAATAAAATCATCTTCAGTGATGAGGCACATTTTCACCTCAGTGGATTCGTCAATAAGCAGCATTGCCGCATTTTGGCGAATGATAATCCAAGAATGATTGTCGAAAATCCAATGCACCCCAAAGAGTGACTGTTTAGTGCGGTTTATGGGCTGGCGGCATCATCGGGCCGTATTTGTTCAAAATGAGGCCGGGCAGGCAGTTACTGTGAATGAATGGTGTTTGCTATTGTGAGATGATAACGATCTTTTTATGGCACGAATTGGAAGATATGGATGTAGATGATATGTGAGTGCACGACAAATTCAATAGCCGTGTTATCTCATGTGGAGGCGATGTCAATTGGCTGCCAAGACCACGTGATTTGACGCCGTTGGACTTCTTCCTTTGGGGTTGTTTGAAATGAAAGGTGTACGTCCTTAAGCCAGCAACAACTCAAGAGCTAAAAGATGAGATAATTCGGCACATTTTAACGGCATAGTGCCTCAAGTATGCCTCAGCGTCATTGAAAGTTTGGACCATCGGATGGAGGTGTGCCGCCGAGTTCGCGGCGGCCTTTAAGCCGATATTTTGTTCCATACATAATTGAACCATACCAATATTTTCATAATAAAATGAAATGACAATAATTTCCTTCATAACACTGGTTTACAGCCAAAAAATACCAAGAACACCACATGCCTAGATAAGTTAATTGGGACCTCCTGAACACGAAAATCGCTGTAATTTTTTTTTCCTAAGTACCGTTTTTTAGATAACCGAACTTTTGCGTTTTTCGGTGTATGGTCCCACTCAAACCCTTGTGGAGCCCAACCAAAAAGGTCGAAATAAATGGCATATCGTTAGAAAGGTAATCGAATGCCTTTTCCATCGATATGCTACAAATTTCTATCTGATAAGAAATGGCTGAGTAATGGCACCTCAAAGTTCAAAAAATGTCTATTTTTTACGTTTTTTTCAAAATTTTTCATTTTTATTTCGTTTTTTTACTACGTTATATTAAATATCTGGAATGTTTTATTTCTTAACCAAATAGTATATTTAATTACCAACATTTTAAGCGTAATTTGAAAAATAAAGTTTTTATTAAGGATTTTGTGGAACGACAATATTTTTATCTCATATAAAATTCCTTGTTTTTTAAATACGTTAAAACTGATGGATTTAAAAAACACGGATTTTATATGAGATGAAAAGGCATTCGATTACCTTTCTAACGATATGCCATTTATTTCGACCGGACTTTTTGGTTGGGGTCCACAAATTCTAAATTAAAAATTTGTAAAGCAGTGTAATTTGTGTTGTTTTCAATTTTTTGTCTGACTTTATTTTTATAAATCGACTTTTTGTGCCACTTTTTAAAAATTTCTAACCCTTTTAACACGTTTTTAGCCTTCAAGTTTCGAGTTGTTAAAAGAACGACATTTTTTCTCTATCTCTAAAGCGTGTGAATCAGCACTAGTTCTGTTTAGAAACTGCATTCGTGTCCATACAATGAAACTTTTGTTTTGTAGCTTTACTTTTTCATTCTCTTAAAACAAGCTTACAAAATCTGCTTGCACACGAAGCAAAGTAAACTTCTCTATTAGTCTATCCTCTTTCACAAACAAACTCAAATGTTTCACGCCAAATATTTTAAAATGTGGACGTTTTTTTATTTTTTTTTTTTTTTTTTTTTATTGATGGGAAAGAAAATTGGCTAAAAGGAAATTATAAGTCGAACATTTTTTTCCCAATGGAAAACTTCAAACAGATTAAAGAAATTTGGATTTCTTATTTGCTTCTATTCTGTCGCAGCAAGGCTTACCCGCCCTTATGACCCCTTTCAGACTCGGCAAGTTAGTTGCGCAAGTTACTTGCCGAGAACAACAAAGTTGTACAAAATTTTTTTCCTTACCCTGACTTTACCGCTAACGTCTACAAACCAAGAGGTGGGCAAAAGACTTGCGCTAGTAACTGCCTCACACTCGGGGTCTACCCTTCAATTATTTATTTGTCGAACAGATGAATTCGATCAGCTGACCCCCAACTTTTACATGTATATTGAGAGGTGTTGCCAACTGAAAATAATGTTTTTGTCGGAATATTGAAAAAACCAAAATCGTTAAAAAAAACGGCCATTAGAATGTTTGGTGTAATTAGATTAAAAAAAAAAAACCAAAATATATCGAACAATTTCATGTTTAACTTAACTTAAAGTGTTTTTTTCTGAAAATGTCAATTGCTGGGGTCCAAGGTCGATGATATTCGATTTTTATGAACTTTATTCTCATAAAATTTGTTCATTATAATCGAATCAATTTTATCTACGTTTTTAATGGTTTTTGGAGACAATGCCTTATATAAGTTCAATTATGGATCAACCCTCAAAACATATTCACGCCCTCTTTTTGATTTTCTTTTGAGGGGAAAGAGAACAAATTTCTTAGGAAATTTTATTAACGAGTGAATAAAATTTCTTATCATACGCGTATGAAACTTAAGTGTGGCAATTCACAAAGTGTTCTATTGTTTCATATGTGACATTTGTAAATGTGACATTTATAAAATTATAGCACATACAACCATTATGACACAAGAGAACACTTTTTTAATTTTAAAGATTTAAAATTGTTTGATTCTAAAGAAAGAGTTATATGAAAAAAAGCAATAGATAATTATGGACCAATCCCAATGATACCAATAATTGAAAGTTTTGACCTTATACCGTGTTCAGATATGCACCTTAATTGAGTTTAACGCAATAAATGCCATTATTGAGCTCAATTATCCATACAAAATTGCAATTTTGTTATTGCTCAATAAATACGAAATTGTTATAAATACTGAGTAAAATTAAAATGCAATACTGCAATGCACTGTCACAAGTGTGTTTAGTGAGTAAAACCCAACTCACTAAACAAAGTGTTTTGACATTTTTGTCAACAACAAAAACAAAGGTCTGCGCAAAAGCCAGAAGTTTATTTTGTTTTTTCTTTAAAGATGTCAAATGTTGTTTACATTTTGCTAAGTTAATTGCCAATTGCTAATTGAGTAAGCTAAATTGTGTATGTGTGAACAGAAAGCTAATTATGTCAATAAACCGAATATTGATTCAATAAAAAAGGTATATCTGAACACGGTATTAAGAACCTTTTTATTTTCCATAAATCAAATAAGTTCGATTTTTACTATAAAACCAGTAAGAGTGCTATATTCGGCTGTGCCGAATCTTATATACCCTTCGCCATTGTGCGAGCAGAATACAGAGCAACTAGACAAAAACTAAATAAAACGGGTAAATATTTTTTTAAAATAAGAGACAACCTGTTTTGAACTTCGCTTTTCATAAGGACCGAGAATATATATACTTTATAGGGTGTAGGATCAATATTGTAGAAATTACAGTTATAAAAAAGGTATAAAAAGAGTAATTTTCGGGAATTCAGGGTTCTAATCACTGCATTCGATACTATCGTATCGAATAAACTATTGAATTTTTTTGTTTACGATAGACACTGGCGTATCGAATGAAAACTCGATAAATGTAATGTCGAGTTACTCGATGTCGAATGATATTATTTCAAATTCAATACATTTCATTCGATATCGAGTTTCAAGATACAAAAATAAATAATTTCGATCAATTTTCTCGATATCATATGCGGTGATTAGACCCCAGTATTTCTGTTATAACTCATAAAAATTTCCGATATTTTGGTATATAAGTCATATCCATTGGACGTATGGCAGCCCTAAAATTTAGGTTTTTATAAAAATTTTGATGTTTTTAGCCCATATTTGGAGTATTTTGCTCATAAATTACCCATTGTCTAACCGATTTGATAGTTTTATAAACCGACGTGTTAAGGAAGAATTTTACCATTTACTCAAGTTATATTTATATATAAACATTTATATATACTTGTATACATATATTTTTACAAAGTTAATTATAAAAAAAGAGTAATTTTTGGGGATTCAGTATTTCGGTTATAACCCAGACATTTTTTAACCGATTTGACAGATTAATATACCGACGTGTTTAAGAAGAAATTTACCATTTACTTTAGTTATAAAGCATGGACTCGGGGAGATCTATGGTTCCCGAAAGTGGGTATTAAAAAAAAAAAATTAAATTTTAGTTATAACTTTTTTGTATCTGAACCGATTTTCCGATAAAATATGTTCTACTAAAAATTTCCGAAGTCATATCTATATGACACATGGCAGCCCTAAAATTTAGGTTTTTATACAATTTTTAAATTTTTTGTACGGGAGGTACCACGCCCACTTCTCCAATCCCGCCCACATTTTGTAGGATGGTGTGTCTTGGCAACCTAAATGTGTGTACCTAATTTGGAAACTTTGGCTTTTGCCGTTCCCCAGATAAACAGCAAAAAGTAATAAAAATACAACAACCACAAGGGATTTTTGGAAAAAATTAGAGGTAGTCGTGGTTGTTTGCTCATATCTCAGCCATTTGTGGACCGATCTGGCTGAATTTCAATAGTAAAATTATAATAGGAATATCTGACATATACATACACCAAGTAAGCCCCCATCATTTCTGGGGGCTTCGGAAAACCCATTTCAGCAGACAGACGGACGGACGGACAGACGGACAACCGGATTTGAACTTCGCTTTACATAAGGACCCAGAATATATATACTTTAATTGGTGTAGGATCAATATTGTAGAAATAACAAACGGAATGACAAAGTTATATATACCCTTTCTGCCTTCGGTGAAGGGTATAAAAAACACATATTTTCACATATTTTTAAGTACCAATTATTCGGTGGTACCTTACGATAAATTTTAGCAACTTTGTACCATATTACTTAACTATTGTAAGCAAAGTAGTACTCAATTGTATATTTACACATTCAAAACTCATAAATATTTCCTCTTGAACATCATTTTATACTTAAAAAAAAATACAATAAATATAAAAAGTTTAAAGCTTAAAATTATGTGCCTGTCTTTTATGAGTTTGAACAAGTACTTTTTTGTTTTTGCCATTTTTTAAATATAAAATTGTAAGGTTGAAAGATATTTATTTAAAAGTACAGAAATTATATAAAAAAATATGCATTTAATTCAACTTGAAAGTGTTTTATCTAACTTTTGAAAAGGCATCATTTTGCACATTTTTTATTTGAAATTTTTTATTTGGAAATAAAAATCGCTTTTAAGCAACTTCTTGCTTTCAGCAAAACAATTTTTATTATAAAATCTATTCTGTACCTTTGAAGTATTTTAACTCTTTTTTTTTTGTGAAACAAATAACAAAAGTGGTATTTTTCAGTTTAGATTTTGTTAACATTCACATATGAATGATTTAACTTCCGGTCCCTTTGTACGAGAATGGAGTATGCGGTTGCTGTTGTCTGTTGTCTGTCGCTTGTTGTTCGCACTGAACTCATAAACTGTGAGTTTTAAAGAAACGCAACAACTGAATGAATTCTACCACGAATTCCATTATAATTTTGAAATTTTGTATTTATGTATTAAAATTTACACACACGTGCCTGCATTTTTTTTTTTTTTTTTTTTTTTTTTTTCGAAAAAGTTGTCTGTAAATTTTGTGAATGTATGTTTAAACGCACTTCCGTTGAATTCTCTTATTATTTGTTGTTCACTGCAACGAATCAAAATTTTTCGTGTTATTTTAACAAGAATTTTTGTTATTGTAACAATCACTTTTTATGGTAGAATTTTTTAAACAGTGTGACTTAAATAGCAACCCTGTAAACAAATGGAAGATATCCCCTAAGGCAATAGTTTAGAAAATATCCCCAAATTGTCATCTAAAAGAAAAAAATCAAAGTAAGTTTTTATTTTCTTCCTTTTATAATTTTAAAGAAAATTACGCAAAATAAACAGAATTAAAATTAAAATCAAATGTACGGCATAAAAAATAAAAATTAAGCAAATTATAAAATCTAAGAAACTAGTTCTCAAAATATTCTGCAAATGGTAAATATAAAAATTCAATAATGGCCATTTTCTCATTAGGCGATTATCTTTTTTCCCAACGAAAAACTACACATTAAAGAAATTTGGTTTTCTCAATGTCTCATTTGCTTCGTTTTAATCGCAAAGCTAACCGGCACTCATCTGCCAATTATTTATTTTCCTTTTATTTGCCGTACAGATAAATTCAATCAGCTGACTCCCATCTTTTACATGTATTTTGAGTGGCGTTGCCAGCTGAAAACTTTGTTTTTTGTCGGTATATTGAGAAACCCAAAATCGTTAACGGACAGTTTATCGGTCCAATAAATTTATGTTGACATTAAGTAACAGACAGTTTGTCGATACATTGAGAAAATGGCCATAAATCTGTTAAATATTAATCTGTTTCCTTTTCAATATAGTCAAGATATTTCTCAACCCTTGATGCTTTTTTAAAGAAGTGGTAGGTTTTTTCTTCAAAAATATGGTGGAAACTAAATATTTATGTATATTATTTTATTTTGTTTTAATTATTTAATAATAAATAAAAAGATGTCCTTCTTTGTACGTAAATGACAATTTTTTAAAATGCAAAATCTTTTTTTTATCATCCCAATGATATTTTGGCGATATCTTCCTATTTTCTATTAAGTGGTTATCTGGCGATATTACTAGATAATCATCTAGAAGTATCTTTTTCGTATTGCTGAGAAGTATTGCCATCGAGACACGTTTCTTCCCGAAGGAAGTATCTTCCGCAATACGAAATCGATTATTGCCGCAATAATATTTTTCATCCTGGCAATACGTTTGGCAATACATGAGGTGTATTTCTGTGTTTACTGGGAAGTATATTAACCCTGCAGATAATACGACTCGTCCATACACGCATGTAAAATGTAGCCCATAAGAGACTAGGACTTATTACAAAGATAACCGAAATGTATTGAGAAAACATGGCCTATTTAACATTACGATGTCCTAGGGCTGGACCATATAACCCAGTTTTGCATTACAACGGAGCAGTCTTACAACTACTCCATGTTCATACATACTCCTAGTGGATTAGTTTTGAAACTACTCCATGGTATACTCCAGAGGGTTATCAGGGAAGTATTAAAGTTTTTAATCTTTTTTTAAAACTCGGCTCTCATAAGTGAAAAAGTTGTCAAAATCATTTCTTAAGACTGTTGAAGTAGGTTTTAAATGGACCATAGCCGAAGTTAAAATTCAGCTTAAATGATTTCTTATTACTCTTAAGCTGGAGAGCAACACCACGCGTTTTCACGTCTAAGAATAAAATTGTATTTGTCAAAAGCAGGTGCTTTCCCACGCCGCATGTGACGCTTACAAAAGTAGACGGTAGACCAACTTTTCGCAGTGGATCTACTGCGTTATATATATATATATATATATATATATATATAAATATATGTTTCCGTCGTTCCTAACTATAAGGAGTATAGGGCCTCAACAAAATCTTTCCATCTGCGATGTCATAGCGATGTTTTTACTTCATTTCAGCTAGCTTGCATAATTGACGCTTCGGTTCTTTATTTGTCTTCGCCATGTATGAGCTATGGTGTGGCCAATCCTGTTCCATTTTCGCCTTTGCATCTCACTAGTAATGGGGAATTGGTTGATCAAACAACATACTATGGCATCAAACAGTCTGTTGTTTGATATGTATTGTGGCCAAAAGACTTGTAGGATTTTTCTAAGGCATTTGTTATTAAAAAAAACTTACTGGGCATGCATATCACGAGTGGCCGCATTCCACGTTGTAGATCGGAAATTGGAGTTGAAGATATTTAGTTAAACACGGTGAAAGAGAGTTACAGTTAAATATCGTATTACTCAACGTCTACAACTGACATGATTTGCTATTATAACATGATGTTAAAAGGCGCTATTAAAACATTTGCATTAACAACCGTGCTATAACATGCGAAAACCTCGAACATGATGAGTCTATACTTAACACTAACATCATTTCAGTGTTAATGTTAAGCATTTCATATCAGTTGTAGACTGCATGCATTACTACCCGTCTCCACCATCCATAGGCCATAGGCTTGAGTCGTCTTTTTAATTCCATTAGCAATATCTGCGCCCGAACCGCCAGATGTTGTGATGACAACTCCGAGGTAACAAAACGAATTAACCTCCTTCAGAGGCACAATATCAATTGTAAACATGTTTATTCGCATCACTTTAGTTTTTCCAATATAAATCTTAACACCAGCGTTCTTAGTCAGCTTCGAAAGACGTTGCAATTGCATGTTCAAATCGCAGTATCGGTGAGAGAGAAGACAAATGTAATCAGCATATTCTAGATCATTTATACAATTTATAAGTCCCCAACCAATAACTCTAGTACTCGACAGGGTTCACGACAGTATCCAACACAATGGTAGAAAAAAGTAATGACATCACACAACATTGCCGAACTCCTGTACCAACGTTAATATTTATGCTCTGTTTGCCTTCGTGCTTAATACGACAACTTGCACTAACATACATGCTTTTAATTATTATTAAATTCCCGCTGTTCCTAGGTAGAACATAGGGCCTCAACAAACAAGTTAAAATTTGGTTTGTCCAATGCTATAGCATTTATTTCACGCCATGTACGGCCTGCTGCTATTCCCTCAGATTCAACAAGTCTTCTTCATGTACATACAAGTTTTTAATGAGTTGAATTATTTTTTTGGGACACCGTCATAGTTTTGGCTCGGGATGGCATTGAGGAATAATAATCGGCGTGCTATCTGTTCGTGTTTGGACGTAATGAGTAAGACATCATAATTTCTGAGTGGTTTTCCAGATACGTCGGGCTTGTTTGTAAGCTTCTTGACGAGTTGGTATAGATCTCCACTGCGATATGTGTCGGCTGCCACCACTGTGGCTATGTCGTTTATCCAAGTAAAATCATACATTAATCGTTTAAAAGTTTAGGTATCAAATTAAAACTTTTTTAGATAAAAGAAAAATTTTAGGCTATCCCTGATATATAAAAAGAACGCCTAACTACCCGTCTCCACCATCCATCAACTTGGTAAGAACAGCATGTCGCACATGAATTCTACTCGTGTAGACTGTTCATGTTCATGTTTCGTCCATGTGCTGCCATCGTTGCCTAAACATTCGTCTTAGCATCCATGTGCGCCATGATGTTGGCCATACAATGTATTTTATGTATACAGTACTTTTCGTTTATAGTCACTACCGCTTATAGTCACTTTAGCGATATAGTCCATTTTATCTATTTATTTTGCCGCTATAAGTTTATTTAGTCTAAAGTATTAACGTTTTGCGATATTAGCACATTTGCCATATATGCCATTTATCAACAGCCGTCAAAGGGAAAAGTAAAGCAAATTAAAAGCGTTATAGTCACATTAGCAAAACCTACTAAGTTCTATTTAGTTTTCGAATCAACAAGCCATCCAAAGAAAGAATGAATTAAATCGTATATATGTGAATTAGCCTTATAGTCACATTAGCGATATAGTCCACGTTATGGTTGCAACTAAATGATGTGACTATAAGCGAAAAGTACTGTACAACCAAACGCACAACAACAAAAATTGTGGTCAATCAGAACATGAACATCAACACGTATTTGCCACATACAAGAACATGAACAAATTAATACCGTTGCTCTGCCGGCGTTATGGTCATGTTATGTTCCAATCGAAAGCGCATGGAGACGTGGGGTAAGGAGAACATGATCAATTTCCTTAATGTATCCCAGTAAAAACTTCGCTTACTTTTTCAAAATGAATAGCTTCTTTAACTCATTATTTAGTAGCTTTGTTCTATAACCACAACTATAACAACTTCTATAAAATAAAAATGACTTACTTTTAAATGCGTTCATTTTGGGGCATGCCTTGTAAAATTCATGGGTTATTTCAGTACAATTGTAAGTTGTGCCTTCATGTTTTTCTGATTACTCAAAACATTATTTTGTAGGCGAAGTTTTTACTGGGATAGGTCGCATGTAATTCTATTGAAATTTGAGTGCAGAAAGGTTTTAACATTGTTAATTTTTATAATCAGTTCTACATCAGTTGTAATGAAGCCTCGCTGAATAAGTGTGTTAGTACTTTGAATAAAGAACTACATAAAATTTATTTGTGGGCATCTGCAAATGGTCTTGGAATTAACACCCGAAAATCCAAATGTATTATTATACGTAAACGTCTAGCAAAAATTGATTTTAACCTTATGCCCAATATTTCCATTAATAATCAATGCATAGAAATTGTAAACACAGCAAAAAAACTCGGAATTATTTTTAATAACACATTAACATGGTCTGACCATATAAAATATGCATGCGGTCGAACGTTTTCCATGGTAAGAACACTTTGGCGAACTCAATACTGCACACCAATCTAAATTCGAATACTACTTGCTAAAACGTACTTAATACCCATTTTGTTGTATGGTTGTGAACTTTTTGCAAGTTGTGACGCAATAAGTGAAAATAAACTAAATGTAACATTTAATAATATTATTCGTTATGTCTATGGATTAAAACGTCGAGCACGAGTTTCAACATTTGCAATGAAATTATATGGCATTTGTTTTAAAGATCTGTTAAAAACGCGTATCTTAATTTTTGTACACAAAATCATCTACATGAAACAGCCTGAACATCTATATGTAAAACTTAAATTCTCAAATATTGAAAGTAGAGGAAGAAGACTAATACCATTTAGGGCCATTATTACAACTTGAAGTTAGCTAAAGTTAAGATTAAATTGACAGATAATAATGTGTTATCTGTCAAAAATCGTGTGTTAACTGTCGGACGTTATAGCCTTATATCATTGTGGCAATTCTTTATCCATGCCGTTCATCTCTGGAACTCAATTCCATATTGTTCTCAACTTTTATGTAACGCACTTGAGTTCAAAAAGTCTATAATTAATTTGTTTTCCACATTTGATTAATTAACAATAATTACTATTTGATTTTAATTAAATAATTACTTTTGATTATTATTATTAATTTATTTATTTTTTATAATCTATTTCTTTAATACATATAAATTGATGATTTTGTAAATAGTTTTAAGTTTTAACATTACAACATTTTGCAAATACTTAGTTCTGTACTGCAATATGAGACTCTTAGTCTTGTGTATGGAACGACAAATAAATAAATAAATAAAAAAAATAACCAATCATTATGACTACAGCAAATTTAGTTGCATTTCTGAACATTTTGAAATCTGCATACAATAATAATAGTTATACTGTATATTTGTGAATCTTATTTTTATTACCTGGAAATTTTGAATGCAACTTTCAATAAAATGACAATAACTTAACAAAGCTGCGATTGATGAGTATTTTTTGGGAAAAATATTTAAGTACATACAAGATTGATAAATTATTTTCAGCGACAGAAACGAAAGTATAGTCGGGCATCTGCGCCACTTTTTAAATATAGAGCTCTTCTTGTAAAATCTGTCAACGATATAAGGCATATCAAATTTTTTTCTAATATACTTTTTTTATTGATTGGTCTGAAATTGGAAATTTTATGCGGGAAATTTTGCTTTATTATGAAAGGTGCTTTAGATAATTTCCGAAGTTTTGTGCAAGAGATTGATTTCGCCCAGAAAAGGAAAACATGAACAACAAATATTTAATAAAGAGCAGCCCACTAAAGGCCCAACTATAATATGCTTAAGTTGGCTTAAGTAATGGTGCGAATATATTTGATTCATATTTGTCGAACCATATTGAACTTAAGAAAACTTTTAGTTAAATTTAATGAAACTGTCATTTGCTTTAGCAAAGTGCGAACAGATCGTATTTTCCGTACGGAATCAAACATTTTTTGATTTTGTTTTTTTTTTTTAAATACATTTGCGAGACTTTTTATTAATTTTTGACTGTAGCTTATGCAAGCTTATGCATATCGAGCCCTTACCACGAAAATAACGTAAGCGACAAGATTTTACATTTTCGTTTTTTTTAATAAATGACTTTATTGGCAACACTTGCATCATCTCCTAAAATGTCATGGTCACAAAAGGTACCGTTACGATTTTAAAGTAAAAACTATTTTATTGTAAGCGACAAATTTCATACAAAATTTATATGAAATAAAATAAAAAAGCTCTCTCCTGTTAAATTTGATTTTTGGCGCTTACGTTATTTTCGCGGTTAGGGGTCGATATTATAGTTGGGCCTTAAGAAAAAAAATATTACTTGTAGCAGTTTTAAAATTTTCCTAATTTGACATGAAGTGCGCAGTTTTACAATATTTTTAACAATTTCACGCGGCTGAAAGAAATTAAAAAAATTTTAACTTTCATAATTTCAAGGGTACATTTAAACACTTTTTAGATAGTGACTTTGGTATTGAAGACAGCCAGACGTTGTCGAATTATTTAATTTCATTCGAGATCGTTGGAGTTCATCCAACAGCAAAGAGACCGAAGTCGAAAGACGTTAAGTGCCGATTTTGCATTCCGGAAATTTTGCTTAAACGATGTACTCGTTTTTGCAGTAGTATCTCACTCGTTTGTTAGCCTTGTCCTGTCAGATTTCCATTTCTTTAGATAAATTTGGAATAACGTATCTGGAATATACTTTAACTTTATATATGGATAACAAACGTTGCCTTGATTCGTATCTGGCATTAAAATATTTTAGTTTTAATTAAAAAAACATTAAGGGCCAATAAATCAGTGCAAGTTAAACTATCTTTTTGGTTTAAAATGTAAACATTTAAACCATCTCTAAACGCATAAAATTAGCCGTTTAAACTAGGGATTTCTGATCGGTTTCAACCGAAATCGAAACCGCGGTTTTATTGCCTAAAAACCGAAACCGAAAACGGACCAAAAACCTCGGCTTTAGCTTTTACCATGGTCGAATAAGTAAAAGTTATAGTTATAAGAAATTTTGTTCTCAATTTCAAAACCCATATAACGTCAAACAAAAGAAAATATGGAAAAAAAATTAAAACAAACGTCGAAAATCAAATAAATTATTTTGACATTGACATGGGTAAATAATAAAAACTCTGCCTTATGAACATACCTGATACTTATTACACTATGGCTTTTACTTTAAATATTTATTTATGCAAAAAGAAATTGCAAATTATACATAATCAACCTTATTGTGTTTGGCGTATTTAAGATACGCCTACGACAGTTTGGTAATAGATTAAAGAAAAAAAGTTCACGTTCTCCTTAATCTATTACCAAACAGTCGTAGGCGTATTTTAAATACGCCAAACACAATAAGGGTGAATAATCGTACTTCATTTAACAAAAAAACTTTATACATAACAGACTGGAACAATGGCAAGGTATTTCAAAATTCTTTAAATTTAAAATCAGTACTAAGAAGAACAAATGGTTCTTTTCTAATAAAAGTACCTGAATTGAAACAATTAAAAAAATGGTATAACATACAAAAAAATTGATATGTATGTAGTTTTACTTGGATATTTTCAAAATCGAACCGAAATCGACCGGTTTTAATCATTTTAAAACCTAAGCCGAGGTTTCGCATTTTTTTTGGTTTTTGGCAAACTCTTGTTCAGTGATGTCCAAAATTTAAATTGTGGTTGTATTGCTTTTTATTAGTATTAGTGAATAAAGAGACAAGTATTCTTAATATAAATACAAGAAGTATGTACCCTGCAAATAATAGGACCAGTCCAAACACGCGTGTAAAGAGTAGGCCACAGGGCTAGTCCAAAAGTAACCCAAACGTATGAAAAAACATGGTCTATTTAACATTACGATGGACTTCTAAGGAGTAGTTTTAAAACTACTCCATGGCATACTCAAGAGGATTAGTTTTGAAATCGTTTAAAAACGAAAGCACTTCGTTAAAAAACGAAGACATGTCGTCTCACTACAAACACTTTTTAACAATGACATGGTCTATGCTTGCATTACATCGGACCAGTTCATGGAGTAGTCCATTTTATCAAAATGGATCAGGTGGTCCAATTTTATTTGCTGGGTAAGCATCCGCCGCATGTGCACTCGTCGCTTGGTAATCGACGTAGGAATGGGCAAAAAAAAATCGATATATCAAAATATCGATATTTAAAAAAAATAATCGATATATATCGCCGATATTGAAAATACCGATATATCGATATTGAAATACGACTATCGATTCGAATTCGATATTTTTCGATATTTTTTAAAGGCAGTCATCATCAAAAACTCAAAATTTTAGCCGTTTTTCAAACAATATGTTTTTTTAAGAATTGGCATCACTGCATGCATCATATGTTTTTTAAACTAATATGAAGATCTAAAATGATTGACATTTATAAGAAGAAGAATTAAGAAAAAACAGGGTTTTACATTGCAGGTTTTTAGTTAAAACAGTAAAGCCAAACAAACTTGAAAATACATATTTATTTTATGCGGTTTTGGAACCGCAAATTACGTTCGATATATCGATATTTTTGAAATAATAAATATCGATTCGATATATATATCGATATATTTTTTCAATTCACCCATCCCTAAATCGACGACTGAATTGTTTACTCTCGTGGACTAATGCTATGTTCATACGACGTTATAAACCACTCGTTTCGCTCGTTGAAACTAGTTTGCCAAACATGCTGTTCATACGACGTTATAAACCACTCGTTTCGCTCGTTGAAACTAGTTTGCCAAACATGCTGTTCATACGATTCATTCCTGTTTCATTTTGACATTTTTTTTGTGTTGTTAGTGTGATTTTTTTTAAATAGATAAAAAAAAGTTAATAAAACTTAAACATATATTATTTAACACTTTTATTGATATTATTATGTTATAATTATCACTTTATTTTATTAGACATCAATTTTTATTTTGTTTTTTTCTTTGTTTTGCTTTTTTTTGAGAGCTAGTTCAGATAAACTAACGATAAATGTTATCAAAATTGGAGATGATAGAACATTTTTCCTGTTTCGCAGCCTGTTTCAAAATGAAACGACCTGTTTCGCTCACAAAATTTTGTATGGGGAAACAAGTCGTTTCAATCATGTTTGGGGCGCGAAACAGGAATAAGAGAGCGAAACACGAATATTGCTGTCCGTGTGAACATGGTATAAATGAAAGAGCGTAAGAATGCGTGTGAAGAATGTGTGTGAATTAATTTCCACAAAGGACACCAATGCTCTAGTTTAAACTACCAATACAAACCATATGAATTTGACAACATTTATCGTAGTGCTGCCACATTATTATTTTTTGCTCAACATATAAATATATGGGGCACTGATTTACAGCTTTAAGGTTTAAACTACACAAACATTTCAGTTAGTTCAACTAAACTAACGTTTAAACATGCATTGATTTATTCAACTCTGTTGAGTTGAAATTAAACAACAGCTAGTGATGAGTTGTAAAGTTATGATGATACTGACATAAAACCCAAATCGGTAGAGTGGGACTTTTGGTAGTGAGATTTATTTTCGGTTTAGATTTTTAGGCCTATCGAAATCAAATGGAAAATTGGACATCATAAAAAATTAAGACCAATGCAGCCATATTTAACAGGTACTATATTTGGCATTTCAAATAGGCTGTGTCTTTTATTATTTAGGTGTTCTATGTTTGCTCAGGTATAGAAATAGATCGGGTTCATCTTAAAATTAAATTATTAGTCTTTGCAAACTGAAAAATGTTGTACATCTTATCGATAGTTTAAATTTTGTTTTTTTTGCAATCATTTAAACTGTGCAAGATTAAATCATTTTTTTAATTTTTACTAACTTTGATTTTTAAAATTTTCAATGCCTTTTTAAAAAATTTAATACAAAAAGAAAATATTTTCTTTTTTATTAAATTTCTTCTTTAACCAAACTTTTTTAATAATTATTATATTTCGTTAAAAATACAAAATTTTTACAGGTGCTAAATGTTTCTCTTTAACTTCAATGACAATTTTTGTGACATTTGACACATTGTTTTCACTTTTATTTGCTAAGAAGACACAGCTAGTCACACAGTACTCGTAAATGTGTGGAAATATTTAAAAAGGAAATAAAAAAAAATAAAAAACAAATAAACAAACATAAAAAAATACTAAGAAAATACAAAAAAAAAAAAACAAAAGTAATAAACAGCAAAATAAAAATTTAATTTATAAATGTCAAAATTGTTGTTGACTTCAAGTACGATGGTGATGATGATAACGATGAGGTGGATTCATTTACTCTGGGTCGGTTAGTTTTGCTATTTAAACTGGGTTACAACAAAAGACAAACGGCAAGTTAAAGTCAATGCACTTGATGTCAAACGAAAGTTTAAAAAAAAACTTAAAACAAACAAAAAAATTACAAAAATAAAAACAAACCAAGCATTAAAACGCAAAACAAACGAAATAATTGTGTAAAAAAAAATACTAAAGGAATAGTCAAAAGTGCAAAATGTAACACTTCAGGCAGTTTGTATGAGAAATAAACAGAAAACAAAATAAAAAGTAAAAGTTCAAGATGAAAACAAAAAGAAGGAATTCTTTGAATTGTATCTAAATCAGTCTTTATTTTTAGAAATTTTTCTTAACAATTGGATCTGCTACAAAATTTTTGGAAATTTTCAAAATTCAATTGGGATTTCTGGGATCGAGCAGAAAATAAAACTTTTTAATTAAGTATTGATTTTTAGCCGATTTTAAAATTTTTATAAAAAATTCTCAGTTCCTAGCGACATTTAAAAAAATCCCATTTTAAAAATTTATATTGGAAATTGGTTTTAATTTAAGATCTTCCACTGAAATATATCTATATAATTTACATTAAGTATGTAGTAACTAACTGCCTGTTTTTAGAACGCGAGCGAAAAAATAAAAACAAATTTTGAAATTTTGTTTTTGTTTTAAATGTTAGTTAAACGAGTCACTTTTCTGCTCGCGTTCTAAAAACAAGCCGTAAGCTTTCTTTATGGTCAAACACTAAATTCCTAACCATCATTTTGAAAATCCCACTTTTTAGAAATTTGGTAATTTTTAGTATTTAATTTTGGGAAGTTTTCATAAATATGAAATATTATTAAAAAAATTGAATTCCTAGTAACATTTTTAAAAATCCCAATTTTGGAAATTTTAACGATAATATTGGGAATTTTATACAATAAAGTTTTTTAAAATTCGCGCAAAACAAAGTAATAAATAACAATTTAAAATATTAAATTACACGCTAGATTTGTAAAAAAAACATTTATTTGGGGAAATTTTGAAGTTTTTTTAGGAATTGGTTTAAATTTGGATTTTTAGCTAAAACATTGTTTTTTTTTAGCTAAGGCGGCCAAAATAAAAATTTCTAATGTTTTATTAAAACAAGTTCATAGCTCCCAGCAATTTTTAAAAAATTTCCATTTGGGGAAATTTGTAAGTTAATTTTGGGTATTTGTTTAAAATTTAGACTTTTAACTAAGACATAGTTTTTTTTTGGCTGAGGTTGCTGCTAAGGTTATACTGAAATAAATACTGGATTCCCAGCGACAATTAAAAAGAAACCTCGTAAGAAATTTTTACCAGAAAATTTGGAAAGTTATAATTGTTTCAAAATTTTTAATAACTGCTGGAAATTTTACGGCGAATTGGGAATTTGAAAAAAACAATTTTTTTAACAAACAAAACCCAAAATTTTTAAAATTCCTACACGTTCTTAAGTTTAAGTTTATTTTGGGAATTGGTTCAAAATTCAATTATTTTAACTGCAATATAAAGAAAATAGTCCTCAAAGAGACATTTTTAAATAGTTTTTTTCTATTGTGGGATTCACAAGGTTGTCATAAAGTTATAAAGTCAAATGTCTTAAAATATGTAATTACAAGAAATATACATGACTGCTGTGGGCACCGCTTATAAAATTTTTATTTTGATTGAAACACAACAATATTTTTTTAAACAATTGTAACGGTTTGTAGAACTCAAACAAACTTCTTTTCAATTCCCATGAAGGCGAGAAAAAAATTTTGAAATTTCCCGGGATCACAAACATTTCTGCTTAAAAGAAATATAACAAAATATTTTTAGAAAATCGGAAGTTATTTGAGTAATTTAAATTAATACAAACACACAATGCATATTTTAAAAGCTTTTAGAGCATATTTTTTATTCCTTAAAACAGATGTATGCATTTTTTTCGCATACATATTTCCCATTAATAAATCCATACTAATGTTGTATTTAAATTTCAAGATGAAAAATATTTAAAACGAACATAAAAAACCCCTTGGCTAACAACAAAATATACCCCCTACTCCGATAAGCAGCTCAGGCATCCATTACTAAATGTTACATCATACAGCAAACAAACAAATTCTCAAATAAACAGAAACAAAAAATTTGAAAATGGTCATAGAGACGTGTTTAAAAACTTATGATTCCGGCCAACCTTCCAGCACACTCCGACTCACAAACCCAAATAAACATTCCTCCATGGCCAAGTAGCAGCTAGCACATGCATAAATGTCTGTTAACTGAACATCTGGGAATAGCAAAAAAACAAATATAGAAAATGAATATAAAACTAAAAGGGTAATTGGCACATAAGCCAACTTGAAAATAGAGGACAGCTAAAAAAAACACAAAAATCATCGGAAAACAGGTCAATTTTGTTGTTTGGCTGGAAAATCATCAGGTAAATTGAAATGAAAAAACAGGGAAAATCCATTCAATAATGTTTTAAAAGTGGTCTTGGAAATGCTTATTTATAGAAAGAGTGTTTGAAGAACAAGATTGTCTTTCTTAAGTGGCAAATTGAAATTAAAGTCCTGGCATATGCGGAAACGTACGTGCAGTCATTTGAAACGAGGGGGAAAAATACAAATTGATATCCTTTTTAAAGCTTATGACAGGAAGTTGAAGGCAGTTTATAAAAATTATCAACACTTGAAATATTTTTGTTTTGTCCAAAAAAAAAAATATTGTAACGATTTAAACATTGCCCAATTAGTAGGTCTGCGCGCTACTACAACAATCCAACAATAGAAAAACCAACACGCATTTAGTTTTTGAAAAAAACGATAAAGACTTCAAGCAAAAAAGCAATTGCACGAAACAAACACAAATATGCAAAAAATCAGCAGGCGTTTCGCGCAGCCCTACTAATGGGAGCATTGATTAAAACAAAAATTAGGCATCATAATAAAAACGGATTCTGTTATTGGTTTTAAAAATTGTCATTCTTAAAGATATTTTCTGCGGCCGATAAACGTTGTAAATCAGAATTTGGGCCGAATGAGTAGTTTAGTCTGGGTTCACACTATGAAAGTTTTCTTTCAGAAAGTCTGAGTTTATTGGTGAGAGGGGAAGAGAACATGCTTTTCTTCTCTCTTACATGTGTATTAGGCCCATGACTTAAAACGTATTTTTTTTGGTGCTAATTTTAAGTGTTTATTAAGAAAAATTGGTCCAATAGAAATTATTTTTATGTATTTATATGCCATCGATAGCTATGACTAGTCCCGCATCCCGCACTAAAAGAACTACCCATTTATTAAGGGAATCAAAACAATTACGGATACCCTGTTTAAAAGTGAATGATTATGTGAATGCAATTTGTTATGAAAATGACAAGTATTACGAAAAAATATTTGACTCCCATACGACTTCATCTTTTTTGAAATTTTTCTGAACAATAATACTTTTCAAAGTTTTTCTTGAGAGTCAAAAATTAATTATCAAGGATTCGTTTTAACCAATTGTAGTCGGGATTGTTAGAAAATATAAGCGCACTGTTTATTGTTGTTGTTTTTGTTAAAGCTTTGACATTGTTACAAGTAAATCATTGCAGACGTGGAACAATGTATTCAGGGAATGGAAAACGTAGACAAAGAAAAAGAGGTAGCTAGAACAAAATTGGCGAACATGGTAACCAACTTTAAACGTAAATTTGTAAATACGCCAAAGGAAAAATTTATTATTACAGTTTTTGAAAAAACGAGGAAATTTATTAACAAACATAAGGACATCATAATTATACAGCCAGATAAGGGCAATAAAACAGTAATCATGTACAGGAACGAATATAAAGAAAAAATGAACAAACTTTTAGATGACAAAAATACATATCGATCTGTTAGGTCAGATCCCACGACTAAACTGCAGCGGGAGAATAACAATATTATTGCAGAACTACATAGGGGAAACTACATTGACTCTTGGCAAAAACGCAAACTAATATGTTCTGCGGCAACGGCACCTAGGATATATGGATTGCCAAAAATCCACAAACCTGGAACACCTCTTCGACCTATCGTGTCCTCAATACAAGTCCCTTGCTATAGTCTTTCAAAATACGTGGGTCAAATACTAAAGCATATCATTTCGGATAAATATAATGTAAAGAATTCTACGCAGGTGAAAACACAATTAGAGACTATGCAGCTCAACGAAAATGAAGTCTTAGTATCTTTTGATGTTATTTCGCTTTTTACAAATATCCCAGTCTATACGGCAATTAAAAATATAATGAAACAATGGGACAAAATTAAAGAATTTACAAAAATCCCTAGTTCCAAATTTCTGCAAATCCTCCAATTCTGCTTAACGGACAATAACTACTTTGTGTATGAAGAAAAGGTCTATAACCAGATCTTCGGCATGCCAATGGGCAATCCTCTTTCGCCTACTATAGCAGATATAGTACTTGACACCTTACTTGACGATGCAATCACGGAACTTAGAAATAAAAATATTCACATAAAATACATAATAAAGTATGTAGACGATATATTAGCCATAATCAACATCAAAGACAAAGATATTATTCTGAACACCTTCAATAGTCACCACCCCAAAATTAAATTTACAGTAGAACTTGAGAAAAATTGTGAAATTGCGTACCTCGATATTAGACTACGTAGACAGCAAGATGTGATTAAGTTTGACTGGTACGCAAAGGAAACTTCATCTGGCAGAATAATGAATTACAACGCGACACAACCCAAAAACCAGATAATCAATACAGCAAAAAATTTTATATCAGGAGTATTAAATATAAGCGACCCGCAATATCATAACAAAAATATCGACAAAATCTCAGAAATTTTATGTAGCAATAGTTTCCCTAAAAAATTAATAAATACACTTATCAACGATACACTAAAACATGAACAAAGCAAAAACATTAATAATGATGACAACCCTGAAAAAGGCAAACAATTTTACAGTGTAAAATACATACCTGGCTTGACGGATAATAGACACATAAGGACAACAATAAAATCAGAACAAATAAACTTTGCATACAAACCAAATACAACTTTAAGTGCAATATTTTCAAGAGTAAAGGCGCCAATAGAAAAACTACAACAAAGTAATGTTGTTTACGAAGTAAAGTGTAACGGAAGGGACGATCAGAACTGTGACTTAATTTATATAGGAACAACAAAGCGCTCCCTTGAAAAGAGAATAGGAGAACATCAAAATGATATATTAAAGAGAAGAGAAACAAGTGCATTATCGCAACACATGATTTCTACATCTCACTCCTTTAAAACAGAACAAGTGAGAGTGTTGGATTTTGAACGAGGGGAGAGAAAGAGATATACGATAGAAAGCTTAAGAATACAACAACACATAATGAAAACAATGAACCACAATGAAGATGTTGACAATATTAGTGCCTGTTATAGAACCGCAATATAACTATTTCTGTGATAATAACTTTAAGTTGTGCTTTACTGTTTTTGTTAAATATGTTTGTGCAGTTTAATTTTATTATAAACCTGTCGATGTTTTTAATGTAAAATAATATATATTTTTGTAAGTTGTGTTTGCTTGTTGTGAAAAAAAAAAAAAAAATATTTTTGTATTAATGTTATCCTTTTATTATTTTTATTTAAATAGACGACCCTTGAAAAAGTCACCAAAAAAGTGACGAAACGTCGGGTGAAATGAAATAAAATTGTTTTTTTATTTACATCAACATCATTAGGTCTTATTAGCTTATAAAAGAAAAATAAACTGAAAATTAATAATCAATTGGCCAAAGAAATAAATACGAATAAATTGTTATCGGAAAGCTTGCCGAAATAATCTACTTAAACAAATTAAATAAAAGGAACATCAGCAACAACAACTACAACACGAATAAAACATGAAGGGCTACTTTAAACACATAGCATTTAAATACGACAACGAGACGTGCAGAACTATGAAGGAATATTGCAACGAGACAAAAAGACTTACACAACAACAACAACGACTAAAATTCATACTTTCGTGCAGAAGTTATGGAATAATACCAAATCACACTAAGAACACAACAAATCAGGTAAACCGGCTGTTTCAATGTGAAACAATAAGAAAATCACTAGAGAAAATTGAATATAATTTTCACAAAAAGATTTTACACCTAGAAGTTTCACAAACAAATACAAATATTAAACTTATTAAACGCAAAATTTTTCAATTAAGAGCTGGTATTGAACACATGATCACGGAAGATGATTATAAAAACTTTTTTATTAAACAAACAGATAGAACAAAACACATAACGAAAAATGTGAAAGAGGTACAAATAAAAAAACTGAATACACTGAAAGAAAAACACTTCAAACTTCATGGTTTAATTTTTAATGATCATTGGTTTGAAAATAGAACTAGGACAATTTTTCCAGATGAATGTAAATGGATGTTATCCCTAGGGAAAAAATTCTCTTTACCAGTTGATAAAAGAAATGTCTCCTCAGTTCACATCATTGCAGACGTGGAACAATGTATTCAGGGAATGGAAAACGTAGACAAAGAAAAAGAGGTAGCTAGAACAAAATTGGCGAACATGGTAACCAACTTTAAACGTAAATTTGTAAATACGCCAAAGGAAAAATTTATTATTACAGTTTTTGAAAAAACGAGGAAATTTATTAACAAACATAAGGACATCATAATTATACAGCCAGATAAGGGCAATAAAACAGTAATCATGTACAGGAACGAATATAAAGAAAAAATGAACAAACTTTTAGATGACAAAAATACATATCGATCTGTTAGGTCAGATCCCACGACTAAACTGCAGCGGGAGAATAACAATATTATTGCAGAACTACATAGGGGAAACTACATTGACTCTTGGCAAAAACGCAAACTAATATGTTCTGCGGCAACGGCACCTAGGATATATGGATTGCCAAAAATCCACAAACCTGGAACACCTCTTCGACCTATCGTGTCCTCAATACAAGTCCCTTGCTATAGTCTTTCAAAATACGTGGGTCAAATACTAAAGCATATCATTTCGGATAAATATAATGTAAAGAATTCTACGCAGGTGAAAACACAATTAGAGACTATGCAGCTCAACGAAAATGAAGTCTTAGTATCTTTTGATGTTATTTCGCTTTTTACAAATATCCCAGTCTATACGGCAATTAAAAATATAATGAAAAAATGGGACAAAATTAAAGAATTTACAAAAATCCCTAGTTCCAAATTTCTGCAAATCCTCCAATTCTGCTTAACGGACAATAACTACTTTGTGTATGAAGAAAAGGTCTATAACCAGATCTTCGGCATGTCAATGGGCAATCCTCTTTCGCCTACTATAGCAGATATAGTACTTGACACCTTACTTGACGATGCAATCACGGAACTTAGAAATAAAAATATTCACATAAAATACATAATAAAGTATGTAGACGATATATTAGCCATAATCAACATCAAAGACAAAGATATTATTCTGAACACCTTCAATAGTCACCACCCCAAAATTAAATTTACAGTAGAACTTGAGAAAAATTGTGAAATTGCGTACCTCGATATTAGACTACGTAGACAGCAAGATGTGATTAAGTTTGACTGGTACGCAAAGGAAACTTCATCTGGCAGAATAATGAATTACAACGCGACACAACCCAAAAACCAGATAATCAATACAGCAAAAAATTTTATATCAAGAGTATTAAATATAAGCGACCCGCAATATCATAACAAAAATATCGACAAAATCTCAGAAATTTTATGTAGCAATAGTTTCCCTAAAAAATTAATAAATACACTTATCAACGATACACTAAAACATGAACAAAGCAAAAACATTAATAATGATGACAACCCTGAAAAAGGCAAACAATTTTACAGTGTAAAATACATACCTGGCTTGACGGATAATAGACACATAAGGACAACAATAAAATCAGAACAAATAAACTTTGCATACAAACCAAATACAACTTTAAGTGCAATATTTTCAAGAGTAAAGGCGCCAATAGAAAAACTACAACAAAGTAATGTTGTTTACGAAGTAAAGTGTAACGGAAGGGACGATCAGAACTGTGACTTAATTTATATAGGAACAACAAAGCGCTCCCTTGAAAAGAGAATAGGAGAACATCAAAATGATATATTAAAGAGAAGAGAAACAAGTGCATTATCGCAACACATGATTTCTACATCTCACTCCTTTAAAACAGAACAAGTGAGAGTGTTGGATTTTGAACGAGGGGAGAGAAAGAGATATACGATAGAAAGCTTAAGAATACAACAACACATAATGAAAACAATGAACCACAATGAAGATGTTGACAATATTAGTGCCTGTTATAGAACCGCAATATAACTATTTCTGTGATAATAACTTTAAGTTGTGCTTTACTGTTTTTGTTAAATATGTTTGTGCAGTTTAATTTTATTATAAACCTGTCGATGTTTTTAATGTAAAATAATATATATTTTTGTAAGTTGTGTTTGCTTGTTGTGAAAAAAAAAAAAAAAATATTTTTGTATTAATGTTATCCTTTTATTATTTTTATTTAAATAGACGACCCTTGAAAAAGTCACCAAAAAAGTGACGAAACGTCGGGTGAAATGAAATAAAATTGTTTTTTTATTTACATCAACATCATTAGGTCTTATTAGCTTATAAAAGAAAAATAAACTGAAAATTAATAATCAATTGGCCAAAGAAATAAATACGAATAAAACCAGAGTGTTTATAATTCTAATTCGATTAACAGTTTTATTTGTAAATTAACTTTAGTATTTCTAAATTCTGTGTAAAAAGTTTCCTAATGATCTGGCCTTAAAAACCACTGAAATGCTCCTATGCGCTTATCCCACCAACGATAAATTTCAGTTTATCAATAGTAGGAATTGGGAATTTAGCACATTAAAACGAAATTATACCTTTTTTCAGCGAATTTCTGTAATTCGCTTAAGCGGCTCATACACTTGCAATTATATCGCCAATGAGCATGTGATATTCGTAGGTGGCACAATATATTTGCAACAATCAAATGGCTTTTGATTTTTGTTGCACAACGAAAAAAAAGTGAAATCTGTTGGCAACATTGTACAATGCTGTTTATGCTATTTCTATAGGTTATGTTTTTATTGAATGAATGAAACTATTGTGCGACTTATAGCATAATATAGCACAAAATGGAAATAATATGGCGAATATTATTTACAATAATATTGCGAGTGTATGGGCCGCTTTAGTTAAAGCTAAATCTCGATCGCTAAATTATCTTAGGGAATAAAATTTAAAAATTTTAGCGCTGACATTTAAAGCTTAAATTGCGGCGAATTAAATTTTTATGGCATTGGCAAATTTAGCAATGCACGTTACAGAATTGCATTCGTAGTCAAAATCGCAAAATCAACTTTATAAATTTTCAGCAACAGAGATTTAGCTTTAGCAAATTACAGAATACGGCTGCAGGGTTGCATTTTAAGAAAAGCATGTTCATGTGTGATATTGTACTCAGAAAAAAATAAAAATAGATTTCAATTAACAAATTTGTGATATTAATTAAAAAATTTATTTAATTTGCACCAGTAAACAAATTAATAATATCAATTAAACGTTTAATTTACTTGATTAAACGTTTAATTCACTTTGATTCAACTTTTAATTCACGCGAATAAATTTTTAATTAGAAATGATTTTATTTTTGATTAATGCTTTAATTAGAGAAACAATAATTAGTATTGTGGTTATTTTGTTGAACTTTTTATGGTTTTTAATCCAAATTTTTTAATATTTTTAATAAGGCTTAAGTTCATGAAATTTAATTTTTCATTAAATTATTTTTATGAAGAAAGGAATTTTACAACATGAAAATTAATCAAAATTGTTATTGATAATCTTTCATTCTTGACGTGGCTGGGGCTCGAACCCCGGCCGGCAGGTTACCATGACATGTTTCGATTGCAACCACTCAATCTCCTCAGATGGATTTGCCGTCTTACACTCGCAGCCATCGACGACTGCTGACGTCAATAGTCAAACATCAATCCTTAAACCAAATTGTATTCTAACATTTGGTAGATCAAAATTTGCTTTCCTGAATGATTATCCATTTTTATTGATTTTACATGTTTTTTCCTTACTTCGTTTTTTGGTACTTTTGCGAAGAATTTTTCTTGAAGTCCAAGTACATTTTTTGTTTTTTCATTTTGTCTTTTTTCTTTTCTGTTGACCTTTTTCAGCACAACTTGAAGGACAAATGTACACATAGAGCTCATGCCTTAGCTTTAACAATAATTAGTATTGTGGTTATTTTGTTGAACTATTTATGGTTTTTAATCCAAAGTTTTTAATATTTTTAATTGCAATTATTAATATCTAAATATTTATCGTATATAGAAGAATATCGTAAAATAATCAGCTTTTAATAACTTTTAAATTTTCGGTCACGGTGGACCTTTTGACGGAAATGCTCATATGAAGAAAAACAAGTAAGAAACTATTGTCGGTCAAAACCAAACAAATGATACCCTACTCTACAGTATTTAAAAACAAATTTTATGGATCTATCTATGTTTTAAATTTCATTAAATTCGGTTTGATAGTTTGTTTCTGAGAGGAAGAAATTGCCGCATAAATGCCCTCGTGGTCCTATTTTGAAAAAAAATTCATAGCTTTTTTGTCCATATAAATATGGATCTATCAATGTTTTAAATTTCATTAAAATTGGGCATAAATACCCTATTCCGGAAAGCAGCTTGTATGCGGCTTTACGAAATTATGAACCGATTCGCCCCATTTTCAATAGGCTTGGTCCTTGTGCCAATAAGAATCTATGTACCAACTTTTATCATTTTTTTCACTTTCTTAGTCGATCAGTATACTTAAAGGTGAGTATATGACCAATATTTTAAGGTGTTTCACACATCAGAATATCGACCCATTTGCGCGAAATAATCGTATATGCCAATTTTTTTGAAATTGAGTTTTTGATGCAATCTTGTTCTACATTCAAAGAGACGTCGCCTGACAAAATATTGTAGGCGAATGCCACTTCGTTGCTCCAAAAATTGAATGTATATTTTCATTTTTATATTACAAGCGAAAGCAGAGAAAAGTATAAAAATGGCTCTGCTGTAAAATTTGGTTTTTGTAACATACGATAATTTCGCGCAAAGGGGTCGATATAATGCATAATACCCACTCCACTATTGTTGTGTGGGTATAATAAATTGAAATTCAAAAGTATTTGTTTCTACTTATTTTTCCTAAACATACAAAAGAAAGTTATACATCCTTTCTTTAAATTAAAACACAAACTAAGAAAATGTTTTATAAATTATTTCTAATTTCTTAAAAACAATAAAAAAGAGAACAGCCTCAAATGTTTACTACATCTAATTTGCTTTAAATTTCTTAAACAAACATAAAAGTGCCACAAATTTTTATAATTTTTTTGAAAGACTTTTTGAATTTATTAAACGATAAAAAATAACTCTTCAGCAAAATATAAAAAAACAAGATGGTGTTAAAATCAAAAGAAGAGTCTACTCTCTTGTTTAAAAAAAACCAATTAAAAAACAATGTAAAAAGTTGTATGTGGATGTGTTTTACCGCTGTTTCTCCTCTTTCGCTCTTTAATCTCCGTTTTTCCCAAATACACCCGCAACATTTATGCATAAATAAAACAAATTTGAACTTAAAAATTGTATAATAATGATAAAAACTTTAACAAAAAAAATTTTAATAATACATATACAAAAAAAGCAAGCAAACAAACAAAAAAGGTTAACCAATGCATGTGGTTAAAGGAAAACAATGCTGTAGAGGGGGAAGTAGTGGGCTGGGAAATGAAGCTGAATGTTATTCAATATAGAGTTAACAAAAGTAAGAAGGTATCGTAGGGCAAGCGCGACCATATGTTACCCTACACAACAGTTTAAAAAAAAAATCTTTGAGAGTGTACCCAGTTTTGACCCATGGGCAATCATGAACCCGCCAGAACAAAATTTTGTTTGCCTAATGTTAATAAGATATCTTCATGTATATAAGATTTGTTTTGTCGTTAAGTGATTTGAAGAATTGCCAGCACAGCATTCTTAAACGACATCGTGAAAGTATTGTCGCCAATTTGTATGTCAATACCAACATTAATAAGAAAGTGGTGGCATTAAAAGCTATTTTTGGGAAGTAGTATTTATATTAGAGCTATGGTCAAACATGGATCGACTCCAATAAAATTTGGTAATATGATTAAGATTGCAAATAAAATAAGTTTGAACCAAATTTAATCTTAATACCAACATAATAAGATGGTTTGATAACTACGTGATAAAAGACTAAAAAATAAAAGACCCGTGTCTCACAATTTTGTACAATTTTTGGGTCATCGGTGTAATCATTTTTTCAGGATCATATCTTCAAAATTTTGATTTACTCTCTGAGGCAAAGTTGTAGCTCTTGTCATAAAGAACAAAAATTGTGAAAATATAAAATCAAAAAACTTCATCTTCAAGATCAAAATCGCAAAAAAAATTAAAAAATTCGATTTTTTTTGACATGTTTATCCCTATTCAGATCCATGGGTAGCAAACCGTTCAAAATTCAAGGAAACAATTAATCACAAAAATGTACCTAACATCTCAGTTAACAACTTTCTAGAACATATGAACTTCCTAGGAATGATTCTTAACACCGTTTAGGTAGCGCTTAGGTAGACGCAAAAGTTTAAGATTTCCCAAAAATTTTTTAATTTTATTATACCCACACCACAATAGTGGAGAGGGTATTATGCATTTGTGCTGATGTGTGTAACGCCTTAAAATAATGGTCCTAGACCCACCTTAAAGTATACCGATCGTCTTAGAATCACTTTCTGAGTCGAACTAACGATGTCCGTCCGGCTGGCTGGCAGGCTGGCTGGCTGTCCATGTAACCTTGTGCGCAAAGTACAGGTCGCAATTTTGAAGATAATTTGATGAAATTTGGGTCATAGGTTCTTATTGGCACAAGGACCAAGAAAATTGAAAATGGGCCGAATCGTAGGACCACGAGGGAAGATAGGGGGAAATTTGTTCCTCTCAGAAACTATCAAACCGATTTCAATGAAATTTAAAACATAGATAGAACCATATCTATATAGACACAAAATGTATGCATTTTTTAAAAAATAGGACCACGAAAGGAGATAGGGGCACTTTCTGCCTCTCAAACCGATTTTAATGAAATTTAAAACATAGATAGATCCATATCTATATGGACACATTAGCTATACAGTTTTTCAAAAATAGGAACACAAGGGGAGGTAGGGGAGGTAGGGGGCAATTTCTGCCTCTCACAAACTTGCAAACCGATTTCATATGGTATCATATGGTCGGGCTTGACCGACTATACTTTCTTACTTCCCAACAAACACGGAGGTTTGATTTCAAATTGAAAATGATTTGAAATCAAACGTTTTCTCCAACGACAAACGTTTGATAATGATTTGAAAATCATTTGAAAATCATAGCGTTCTCAACAAAAAGGGGAAACTATTTTCAAATTGAAAAATGCCTTTATTTTCAACTTGCTTTCAAACGTAATTCTCAAATGTTTTTCAAATGTGGATTATAATACAATGTGGAATATAAATAAAAATATTTTATTGTTTTAATTTAAATTTATTATTTGTGTAAATAAACTGTGAGAAAAACATTCGGCACCATAGCTAAAACATGGAAAAATGTTCTTTCCATCCTCTAATTCTGGGAAACTTGGCTCCCTTTTATTTTGAGGACTGTAGCACCACGATCGTTCAACAAACTTTCTTCACTTTCCCGTTTTATTTTCCTTTTTTCGTATTTTTAATCATTGTAATTACTCACAAACAATTTTTATTTTTCACAAGAAATAATCCGTTCACTTTATATTAAAATTTATTTTTAATAGTAAAACACATGTAACCACAAAGTAAAAAATGTAACTTTAATCGCCATTTTTAATGATTACATTTATTTTTCGCTTTAGTATTGCCAAGTTTATTTTTGATTTGAATTTAACATTTGACAAACATTTGACATCAAATTGATATAACATTTGATATCAAATGTTTATTTTCAAATCATTATCAATTTGAATTTAAATGTTAAATCAAACAATTGAAAAACGTTTGAGAATTGTGTTTGATATCAAATAATAAAGTCATTTCATATCAAACGTTTGACTTCGTGTTTGTTGGGTTGTTCTTTTATTTATTTGTTTTTTTTTTTATGACAAGAGCTACAACTTTGCATGACTTTGGACAAAATTGGGAGATAAGGGTCTTTATTTTTGGCCATTTATCACGGAGTGGTGTCCGTATATAGTTATATTTCCATGACTTAATAAATTACACACTGTGTAAGCAAAAAGCCGTTATTCCGAAAAAAAACTTGTGTGGGGGCTATGTGAAATTATGGACCGATTCTTACCATTTTCAACGGGCTTGGTCCTTGTGACAAAAAGTATGTACCAAATTTCATCAAATTAACTCCAAAATTTCGACCTCTTCTTAGCGCACAAGGTTTACATGGACAAACAGCCGGACGGCCAGACATAGATCGACTCAGAAAGTGATTCTAACTCGATTGGTATTTTAAGGTGTTACAAACATCAGCACAAACGCACAATACCCTCTCCACAATTGTGGTGCGGATATAAAAACTGTAGTTTTAAAACGGAACCAGTCAATAACTTCCGTCAAAGCCGGTATCAATGAAATATTACCAGAAGTCACTTTCAATACAAATTTCATTCAAACTTGCACACTGTTTTGGCTTTAAATCAGTGTTCGAAAATAAACAGAACATAATTTAGCGTTTGGCTCACACACACCCAGGAACGAAATCTAGTTTTTTTAGTATTTGTGTAGATTAACAACACTTAATACCGTTCGTAAATTATTTCGAGAAAGAGCCGAACATTATATAGTGTTCTGTTCTTCGTTAAAAACAGAATAATTGTAGTGGTACTGTAGACAAACATTATAATTTAATGTTACATTGATGAATAAATCAGTGTTCGAAAATAAACACTAAATATCGTTGTTTCGTAATGTTCGGTTCGGTTCAATGTGGAAAACACAAACGCTAAAAGTGTTTGTGTAGAAAATGATTAAAAAATAACGTTTCCCTGTTAGTCATCTTTCGAACACAAAAATAATACTGTTTTTATCAAACTCAACAAAAGATGTGAACATTTAATTTCGTTCGGTTTTTTTTGAAAATCCACAAACTACAATGTATTCGGTTCGCTTCATTAATATTCGTCCCTTTTGGCTGGTAAAAAAAAAACCAAACATTTTTTACACAAACAAAATACACACACGAAAAAACCATTATAGAACATTAAATTATAATGTTTGTCTACAGTATCACTACAATTGTTCTGTTTTTTAAAGAAGAACCGAACATTATATAATGTTCGGTTCTTTCTTGAAAATAGTTACCAACGGTATTAAGGGTTGTGTATGTCTACACAATCACTAAAAAAATAGATAACATTCCTTTGTGTGTGAGCCGATCGTTAAATAATGTACTGTTTATTTTCGAACACTGGAATAAATGAACAATCACAAATTTTCAGCAAACGAATGTTTAATGTTTATTTTCTAATACTGCTTTAAATCATTTGAGCCAATAATATCAAATCGTTTAATGTTCGAAAACTGTCTAAGAAGCCGGCTTTATTAGTCCCCCGACCGAATGTTTAAAGTTTATTCACTACCTTCAATCGACTAAAATATTTAATTTTAGGTACTTTAAAAAAAGTTAATTCTTTATCACAATTTTAAACTTTTATTTTTAATTATTTCCTAATACTTTTGTTTATTTCCCGTCTTTTAGAGTTTTGCAACAAAAAACCAACTTTTGCTGGTATAAGTTTCTAACCACATTTCTAAATCAGTCGTACATACAATATTTATGACATGCGTGTATTCTGAATGTGGTATTTCTTTTGGAATATTTAGCAGATGGTTGTTTGAATTAAAAACCAAATGCATATATACATACATGTATTTTTTTTAGTTTTGGTTTTTCTGTCAAAATACTCGTACAATGTAAATAGTTTGTTAATGGCAAAGACAGACAGACAGACAGACAGACATACAAACAAATAATAATAATGCACTATGGTCCCAATAGAAACCAAGAAAACCAAAAACAACAGCAACTAAAGTCATTATCGTGGTGATGATGATAATATCATTATGATACTGTTAACAATTGTATGTTGTTTAATGACAAATTTGTTTTAAAGGAAAAGTTAAAGCAAATATTTCTAGTGATCTTTTTTTTAATTTATTATATTATTTATTTAATTAATCAACAGAATAAATTCTGAGACTAAATATGGGAGTGAACGTTGGCAGCATAGGCCATCAGCTCTTTTTATTACAAAATCTATACTTATCATCAGGAAAACCGAAAATATGATTTTAAAAAATGGGTCACGCAAATAAAATATGCAGTTAAAGCTTGAAAAATATGCTCTAAAAATTTTTAAAAATGTGCGCCAAAACACCAAATATTACTTATTTGAAATGAATTCGTTAAACAATTAAAAAAAGGCAGATTCATAATAAAATCAACTTGTTCATATTGGTCGTAAAAATTTACAAAATTTGTTTATTTTGTAAAATGGTTTTAAAATGTCAAGAACCTGTGCTACAGAAAATATTATCAAAGCATTAGTAGATTTGTTTGACCACTCTTTTAATTATTTTTTACAAATCGTCAGCTTAGAATTGGTTTGACCTACCGACCATTTTTAAAAAAATTGAGTTAGGTATGGGGTATATATATTTTGAATAGCCCCTTTTTGAATCAAAAATCTGTTTCGCGAAATTTTTTATGGTTTCTGAGATATAAAGCATTCATTCAGGACATTGCATGTTGAATTTTATGTTTTGAGGTCAAATATTAACGATAATTAAAATAACACCAGTTGTAGAACCAAAAAGCTGAACAAAGACATTAAATTTCCCGTATTTCCCATTTTGGTACTATTTTTTTCCCCCCATTATAGTATCAAAAATTGCAAAATGCAAAATGTTTTGTAAAAAAGTACCAAAAACAGTTACGATGTTCACCCCTTAAACGTTCGAATTTCGAAAAAGCACCAAACTTGTGTTCGTATTTTTTTGATAAGTTTCGAATGTGGTTTAAACTTTATTTCTAGGTTTATTGGATCAAAAAATAGATGGGCTGACAAAAACGTACCAAAATTCAGGTTTTACCCGTCTTCAGCCTAAAAGAGCCGAATTTCAAAAAAGTACCAAACACCTGTCCACTTGTTTTTCAAAAGAACAACGATATGTATTACAGTTTTTTTGTATCTCTTTTAGTTTTGGAGATAAAAGGTTTCCGAATTTACCCTTTTTTACCCCCTAAATATTCGAATTTTTAAAAATCCCGTCATAGTGGATCGATTTGGGAAAAGATCCAACTCCGGTCTAAGTTTCAAGTCTTTAGCTTCAGGCGTTTAGGATGTACGGTGATGAATGAGTCAGTCACTCACGCAATAAGTATACGTATGCAGCACAAAAAGCCACTTTTTGAATTTTTTTTTTTAGAAAAGTGGCGTATGCGGAACAAAACAATATTTTTCATTTTCAAAAAAATACTATTAAATTCGAACTTTATTCATGAAAGTGCGCAAAAATTTACATTTTTCTTCAAAACATATACCGGAAGCAGTGGTAAAAATATGAACAAAAAAATTCTATCGGGTACATTTTGAGAAATCTTCATGTAAATCTTCTTTGTCGTTTTTCTCCACTCCGACTTTTTGGCATATGCGCCAAGCCAATTCTAAGCTGACGTAATGTCAGCTGTTCGAGAATCAGGGATGCAAACGCAATACACGTAGCAGAAACAGTTAAACTGTTTTAGTATTGCGCTAAAGCAATAGCAAGTCTGTGTATTTTGTTGTTGGATTACAAATAAAAGCTACAATATTTTGCATTTGTACTTACGCAAGACCATTTACATCAAACGCTAAACTCCGCTATTGTGTTTGCCTTCATCAGTCGTACAACGAAAAACTTGCAATGGCATATTCACGGTTTCCCTGCCAATAATTTTTATTCTAAAAATTTATTAAGTTATTAAATATAAAAAAGAACGTTTTAGATTTAATACAAAAAATCGGATTAACCAAAATATTTAGTTTCCAGAATTTTGATTGAAAGTCCGTTATATCGAGGAATATCGATCTTAGTCTATGATACAGACAGCGAAAATAGTTTGAAATATTCGAAAATCTTTCGACTTGATAATTAATCGAAATGTATTTATTAACCATAACAAAATCGAAGGCAGCCATAATTTAGTTGTAACTTGCTTATGTAGCACTGATTTTATAATAATATGGTTGTTACTTACAATAATATGATGTTCATTTTAAATATAGTCTGAAAGTTTTACAAGAATCGGAAAACATTAACCGTAAAATCAGGAAGGTCAAATTTTGACATATTTGAAATTTCTTAAGGAAAGATAGCGAAATATTGTATATTTTTGTGCCAATTTTTATGAAACTGAAGAAAAATATTGTGTTAACTCATACCAAGACAAAACAGTGCAAAAAAATAGATTAACCCTTGGAAAAATATGTCAAATTGAATGGTACTACCACTACTTTGACGTGTGTTGATGCCGATAACTTCAGAGTTTCACACTAAAATATTTTAAAAACTCTGCAAACTCCCTTTCAGCACATTTTCGAGGAGAGACAAAAAAAACTTTTTATATTTCATATTTGCAGATTGAGAGGAAAAAAAAATATAGTTGGTTTGACACACTTCAAGACTCAAATTGACGAAAAATTATATGCTCATGGACGAGGCAAGGCGTATCTTTCTCTTCCACACGGCTTAAAAATCTCAATTTACTTAAAAAGTGTATTTAGCTGGTTTGAATATTAAGCCGACGATATGTGTGTGAAGTTAAATTTTAAAATTTATAACCCAATACACATTCTGTTGTACTTGCAGAATAATGTTTGGTAATAGGAGTCAGTAAATACGATTTGTTTTCCGTTATCAGAAGTCTAAACAGTAGTACGATTCTCTGTTCAATTTGAACATAATTAAAATTTTAAAAATATTTAACAGCAAAGTTAAAGTAAATTTTATTCAGTAACTTTTTTAACAATAACGTTAACTGCTATGTTCTATCTTAACGTCAGGTATTTATGTTATCTTAACGGCAAAATTTTTGTCATTGTTTATTTTTGAACAGGTTCGAAAATAAACACTAAATATCGTTTTTTAATGTTCGGTTCGGTAGATTTGTGGAAAACACAAACGCTTATAGTGTTTGTGTAGAAAATCATTAAAAAAAAATAACGTTTCCCTGTTAGTCATCTTTCGAACACAAAAATATGACTGTTTTTATCAAACTCAACAAAAGATGTGAACATTTAACTCCGTTCGGTTTTTTTTTTTTTTTTTGAAAATCCACAAACTTCAATGTGTTCGGTTCGGCTCAATAATGTTGGTCCCTTTTGGCTGGTAAAAAAACAAAACATTTTTTACAAAAACAAAAGACACACACGAAAAAACCTTATAGAACATTAAAATATAATGTTTTTCTACAGTATCACTACAATTGTTCTGTTTTTTAACGAAGAACCGAACATTATATAATGTTCGGTTCTTTCTTTAAAATAGTTACGAACGGTATTAAGGGTTGTGTATGTCTACACAACCACTAAAGAAATATATATATTTCCTGGGGGTGTGAGCCGAACGTTAAACAATGTACTGTTTAATTTCGAACACTGTTTTTAAATTCGTAGTTATTAAAAAAAAAAAAAAAAAAATTTGGAAAATAAAAGCCACATTAAAATTTTTAAAATTCACGATATATATTTGCATATATTTTGCCAAAATAATATTAAAAAAATTTGTTTTGTGGCAATTTATAAATATGTATCAATAAAAATATTAGATTTAAGATGCAGCTTATAAATATCAATAATAGTGTTTTCTTTTCTACACAAAAAATAAGTGGTAGACTTTCCAATCATGCCGCTGTTAGCAAATTTTTGAGATTTTTCCCTAATTTAGCAATTTTTACTAAATTTTTGCCATTCCTTATAGTTTTAGTGGCTTCAATTAAATTTTATGGTTTGTTTGAAATATTTACTAATTTCGCGAGTTTCGCTATTTTTGCAAAAAAAAAAAAAAAAAAAATAAAATTATGTAATTATGAAAATTTTTTTTTAAGCGATTTCCAATAAATTTTACATTTTTCAGGTTTTTTTCGCGAATTTTAGCCATGTTCGCGATGTAAGCGATTTTTTCCTGTGGTTCTTAGAGCTTTAACGATTTTTAATAAATAGCCGCTGTTTGTAAATTTTTGCGAATTTCAGCTCATTTAAAAATTTTTACCGAATTTTTGCAATTCCTTATAATTTTAGCAACTTTTAATCAATTTTATAGCTTGTTTTATATATTAAAAATTTTCGCAATTTTTTTTTTTTTTTTGCAAATTTTCAGAATTTTTTCAATTTTCGCTAGACTAGTAAAATCTAAATGGAGTTTTGTTAGTTTCGAAAGTACTTTAAGTAGTTCCACACGATAAATAGTTTGCCCCCGATGAAAGTGTTCGTTATATATTAGTGCTGGGATACTATCGATATTTTCTACTATCGATATTTATCGATAGTTAAAATTTCACTATCGATATATCGATATTACTATCGACTGAATGTTTGCACTTGTGAAGGAAAACTTTAATTATTTTTTTATAAGGCTACATACCGTTGTTTTTATCACTTTATTGAATGTATGAGACGTATGTATATACGAACGTTATTTTAGATGACAGTTTTTTAAAAATTGATAAGTACCTTTCTGAAGGAACCGAGGTAACAGGGACTATAAGATATTCCATTGCAACTTTAAAAAATTTTCTAAATTCTAAACCCAAAAGGTAATCAATCTAGCGGACTTATCCTATAATGGTGCTCATTGTTTTGTCTTACGCTTGCTTTTTTTTACAACATTACAAAAATATTTGACATTTCAGTCCCTATATAAACATGTACAAATTTCGACTTAAAGGCATTTAATTAGCAGTAAAAAGCACTGCTAAGCAATCCATACCACTTGCCATTCTTGTTGTTTGTATTCATTGCTGTAATTCAGCGCGAATTAATAATAGCAAGTAATAATTTGCGGCAAAAAACTGTGTGTGTATAGCCGCTCTTAGATGTCTTCATAGCTGTATTTTAAATAATAAAAATAGCGATATTTTTATTTTTCCTATCGATATTTTCGATATTTTAAGACTATCGATAATATCGATAGTCTATCGATAGTTTCCCAGCACTATTATATATACAAATTAACAGGGAAACCAGAAATATGCTCTAAAAACACGTTTTATGCGCATTAAATATGCAGTAAAAACTGAAAAAATATGCCCTAAAAAATGTAAAAATATGCCCTAAAAATGAAAACTTGCTTATTTGAAGACAAAATATTCAACAATTTAATAACAAAATTTGAAAAAAATACCTAAAAATATTATCGCTTAGGCCCATATTAGGTTAAAATTCACATAAAGCTAAGTCTACACGATATGTTGAATCAGCAAATTTATGTTGAAAAATTAGCTTTCAGTGCCAACATATCGTATAGACACCAAATTTTTTCAACAAACGTATGCTTACCAACATATGACAGGCATTTGTTAACGATGTCAGCAAACTTTTGTTCACAATTATAGCATATCGTCTAGACACAATATTTTTTGCTTTTCAACAAATTTTTTACGTATGTTGACAAATATGTTATTTGTTGAAAGTCGTATGCAAGCTTTTCAGCATACAGCAAATTTGGTACCATATGAATAATATAAAAATTGGTATTCTTTTAATAACTTGATTAATTTTTTACATAACCCCGGAACTTATCCAGATTTTTAGCTCATCGCCAAACAAGGAACAAAAAATTGCATTTATAAGTGCTTTGATAATATAAATGTTTGCCAAAGAACTTTGTTTTAGATTTATAGCCCATAAAAGTTTATCGATTCTTAACCAATATTTCTTGAAGTATAAATTGGATCACAGCAATATGGGTTTCGCTGAAGGATGTTTCAAAATACCTTTCACATGGTATATAAAACATGCCGAATTGTTAAACCATTAGAACCAATTTAAAAAAATATTTTAATTTACTAACGCATTTTATCAAAATGGCTCTAATCTCAAAATGTTATCGATATAAAGGTATTTTTTACGTATAATATTTTATAGGGAAGGCTTCAAGCTTTCAGTTATTAAAGTAAAAAAATTATATTATAATAAATCTTTTGTTTAATATAGAGTTATGAGTATACATGTGGTAATAGTTTATATACTCTATGTATTATTTAATTATAGTATGTCAAATACCGGCTTTGCTAAATAAAATTGTTCTTTTATGTTGGTTTTCGACTGGACATAAGGGTTCTGATTTTATGATATATCAAGCACCGGCTTTGCTCAGCTGAGTTAATTTTCTTCATTTCAACCAGAACCCCTCCACCCTGTAAAATTTCTATTTCTATTAAAGAAATTAACAAAAATTGGTGACAAACTGAACCGATTGCTGTTTACAAAACAACTCGTTTTCTATGACTAGATTTTACACTACGATGATCGGTCTATAATTTACCATATGTCGCATGTAAAACCCACTCTCGGATATACTTTAGCATGCCTAAGACGTACCAAATAACGCTATTATAGCAGAATTTGTTATGTCATAGTTTCATAAAGCTAGAAATCACACAACTAAATTTGAAGAATATCGGGCCACAATTTACCATATGCTTCATTCGAGCATTTCAATTTTCTGTTTTTTTTTTAATGACTTTAGTGGCAAAACTTGCATCATCTTTATTAAAATTTTAAAAATTTGATAACTGTATTGAAATTTGGTCCAGTTTATGTTTTTTAATACTAAAATTACTCAACCGAATTTTGTAATTATCGGCCCAAAAATCCCGTTCATACGGCTAAACTGATACAAATCATGATAGTTTATTCAAATTTGGTCAAATTAAGTTATATATGATTAATAAGTCGGTTAAGTCCGACCATATAATAACCTATACCACAGAATATACAGATAAATATTTGAGGGGGTACCTAATTTGGGACTCATGGGCAATCATAGACCCGATAAAACAAATAAGGTTATAGTCGCCAAATTTTGTATTAATACTAAAATTTTTAAGAATGGTATGGTATTGGCAATATTTATGTGAGTGATAATTGTATAGGAACTATAGATTGAGAATACAAAGTTTAATCTTAATACCAAGATAAAAAAAATGGTTTATTGGCACAAAGATTCTAATCTGAAAAATAGTAAGTATCTTTGAGATATTATGGATCGTTCCTCACCGTTTTCAATAACAATAAATATTTAGTACCAATGTACCAAATTTTATCAAATAATTGCGAACTGTACAATTGCACAGTACAAAGTAAGCAGCCAGCCAGTCGGCCGGAAAGACATCGTTATATCGACTCAAGATAGTGATTGAGTCGATCGGGATACTATAAAATTGTTATAGGACCAATATTTTTAAGTGTTACAGACACTATGGTGGTGTGGGTATCAAAATGAAAAACATACTGCTGGTCGGCCCATGACTTACCATAACGGTAAAACAGTAACCAATTATAAAACTGTGAGGCTTTATAAATAATTTTTAGATCAATCCAGTTCATATATTTTATCTACATATTTGCGGATTTGACCCAGCCCAATATATCTTACTTATTCAGTATTAATATGCACTAAAGGCGATAATTTATAACAAATTTTAAATAAAAAAAATTAAAATAATAATAAAAGAGAATTGTCAAATTTATTTGATATTTTTAAACAAATGTTCTCTTTACTCAACATACATAGCAACATACGAAATTCAACATATCGTGTAGATACAAAAATTGTATGCTAACTTATTTGTTAAAATATCATTTGCTAGCATATGATGAATTTGTAAAATTTAGTATTTTCAGCATATCGTCTAGACACCTAGCATATTGCATATGCTGATAGAGACATTTGTTACTATTTTTAAGCATATGAGTATAAGCATACATTTGCTGATTCAACATATCGTCTAGACTAGCTTAAGAAATGTTTGCGCCGAATATTGTTTAGATATTAACATCCATATGGGTTTTTGTCTTAAAGAGATTTTAGGTACGGTCGCCAAATTGTTAACAAATGTTAACAGTTAAAGGAAGTTAAAGCTATTTAAGGAAGGGAGCTTTAGGCAAATGTGTAACAATTCGAAAATAATAAATTTGAAGTAAAATATTTTTGGGGCGAATTTCATTTAAATACCATCGTTATAAGATGGCTTACTGACACAAAGACTCTTATTTGGAAGGAAGTTTTTATGGGGAATATGTGAAATTATAGACCGATTCTGACCATTTACACAGACCTCGTCCATATTTGATCAAATTTTCTAAAAAATTGGAACTTGTACTTTGTACTTTAAAAAGTGATTTTGAGTCGATCGGTATACTAAAAGATTGGTCTACAATTATATGTATTATACACATCGCATAACATTTATCCTTAATGACAACCTGCTTTGTCTTAGAATTTGAGAGTAATTAATTAAATAAATTAGATGGCGAAATTGGAGTAACAGAGTTTCGAAAAATAAAATTATTTTCTGCGAGAGCTCCTATAAGCATTTAAAAAAAATCATCAAAATATGCGATATAAACTTAAAATATGCTGCAAAAATGCTCGTTTAACTAAATTATGTACAAAAATGCTGCAAACGGTAAAATATGCAAAAATATGCACTAACAAATCGATGCCAAAATTCACAAAAGGCTCTAAAACGGATTAATATATTGTTTGTGTCTTCATTGGTCGCTCAAGGAAAAACATGCAATTGCATATTTGTGGTTTCCCTGCTAATTAATTAACAAAGATGCCACTTGATTGAAATTTTTAGCTATGTTGTTAAAATTGAGTTACTGAAATGATGTGTTGTTACCGTAAGCAATAAACTGTACTTGTAAAATGAACGTTAAGGTTAATCGTTAGAGAATTCCACTACTGAGCTTGTTGGAGCGACTTATTGACAATTTACCATTTTGAAATTATCTGGGGGATGAGTCCAGATTTCTGGAATAGAAGTGAGTAAACGGGGCCGAAAAAATGAATAGGATTTGTGAACAAAGAGTTTTTTTTAATAATTATCCAATTAAAAATCTGTCACGTTAACTTCTATTCTAGAAATCTGGACATTTCGAAAAATGGTCAGGAAATCGTGTTGACTTGAAACGTTGCATACTGCGGCAAAATCGACTCATTTTGCATGGTTATTACTTTTCAAATATTTTTTAAAAAATTTGGCGAACTTTCGAGTCGAAAAATTTGCAATATTTTAAATTAGTATCGCTCTTTAGGCACTTGATATTGTGACATTTACGAGAAACCCCGATATTGTAAAAATTTGTCGAAAATTCTGGTCTACTTTTGGTGAAAATTTTAATAATTTTGCATACTGGTAAATATTCTTACATTGACACTATTTCAGTATCGAATCAGTCGTATGTTTAAGAGTTTTCTTTTACAAATATAATAGAGAAACAAATGAAACAACTACTGGAAATAAAATGAAAACTAGACAAAACACCACCATTCAAACAAATCACTCTCATGTAACCAACTGCCATCCCAAACATCTAAATAACTACAAATTCCACTTTTTCTAAACCATGAATCAAGCAGCCAGGCAGTTAGCCAGCCAGCCAACCCATCTGTCATTCATTCATTTCTTCGTTTATTCATACATTCATTCATCATTCAGTTACTGGCGCAGAAAATTTTCAGTCTAAACTGAAACGCGAACGCGTTAACATCAGTGAGAGAAGTGAGAAGCCCATAGACGTGAATAATTTGACCAATTTGTGCTTAAAATGAAAACAAAATATTTGTAAAATAAATTGTAAAGTTAGTGATAGTGTCTTCAGTTATTTTTTATAACACTTTTTCTGGCTTAAAACCATTTATGAAAAAGTTAAGAAAAAAAATTATTGTTTTGTGTTTAGCCAGTGTGTTCTTTTCATTTAAGACTAGAAAAAAGTGCTATAAAAATACTTTTTGTTTATAAAATATTTAAAATTATAATTATTGTCTGAAAACAAAGTTTAATCTGTGGCAAAATCATTTAAATCTGCCACTTTCATAAAAATAATCTGTTTAAATTTTTAACATTTATAAACAAATAAATATTTAATTGTGTGTTTGTCATTATTTGTCATATAAAAACTTTAATTTAATTCTCGTCATTTAATTTTGTTAATTGAACCTGAAATATTAAAAAAATTAAGTTTAACATTTATGAGTGTTCTTCATTAAACAAGTTTGAAAAAGAAAACTAAAAATGAATAATAAATCTTTTTAGTTTTTCTTTTCTAGAAATTAAGTGAAAAAGTTTTGAAAAATGTTTTTAATTAAAAATCAGTGATACAAAGAATATTTTTTGGATAAACTTACAATTTGGTAAGTATTGAAAAAAAATCAATTAACTACACTTTAAAAAGTTAAATGTATACTTAACTAAACAGCTAAATCGTTTGTTACCACGCTCATTAACATTTTGCACCAGCCCTATTTGGTCTAAAATTAGGTACACCTTTCAAATTGGTAGCACTGAACAATTTTTGAATCTATATATATAAAAATGGTGTACAAAATGTATAGTAATTCATAAAATGAGATCGGCTGGGCCGATATCTGTAAAATTTTTTGACAGTTGTTCGTATTTTCGGAGAATTTTCGGAAAATTGGAAAAATCGAAAATCGAGTTTGTGTATGAAATTTTGTGTGAAATTATTCCTTAATGACTTTCCAAATCAAACAATAGAAAGTTCTGAGTGTAAAGCATGGAAAATTGCGGAAAATGCGAAATGCGGAAAATTGAAAAATCTCTCCGCAAAAGTCGGAAAATTGGAAAAATCGAAAATTGATTTTTTTGTACGAAATTTTGTGTGAAATTATTCCTTAATGGCTTTCCAAATGAAAAAAAAATTCTCAGCCAAAATCCGATAGATGGCGTTATACGTTGACTTAGACTTTGCGTAATCTGACGACAGGTGTCATTTTGGCATTGTAATTTTCTACCGTAAATGTGTTATTTTTCTTGCTGCAATTTATTAACTTTGATGATAATTGTGGAAATCATTGTGATAAAAAACATTTTGCGCTCGATTATACGGATTTTTTTCGGTTCGTTTCGTTATTCGTAGCGTAGCGACAACACGATTCATTATTTACGTACGTTTCTTCATTCTTCGTCAGTATCTTTTGTTTGTCTTCATTATTTGAATTGTAAAAAAACTGATTAGTGGAGTCGGACTTCGCTTCATTGAAATGTCTTATTTTTGTGTCTTGCCTTTGTTCTCTTCACTCAACTTCTTTGATATCCCATCATTATACCCACACCACAATAGTGGAGAGGGTATTATGCATTTGTGCTGATGTATGCAACGCCTTAAAATATTGGTCCTAGACCCACCTTAAAGTATACCGATCGACTCAGAATCACTTTCTGAGTCGAACTAACGATGCCCGTCCGTCCGGCTGGCAGGCTGGCAGGCTGGCTGGCTGGCTGGATGTCCATGTAACCTTGTGCGCAAAGTACAGGTCGCAATTTTGGAGATAATTTAATAAAATTTGGGACATATGTTCTTATTGACTCAAGGACCAAGCCTATTGAAAATGGGCCAAATCGTAGGACCACGAGGGAAGATAGGGGGAAATTTCTTCCTCTCAGAAACTATCAAACCGATTTTAATAAAATTTAAAACTAACATAGAACCATATCTTCATGGACACAAAAGGGATGTATTTTTTAAAAAATAGGACCACGAGGCCTCTCAAACCGATTTTAATGAAATTCAAAACATAGATAGATCCATATCTATATAGACACATAAGCTGTAAAGTTTTTCAAAAATAGGACCACAAGGAGAGGTAGGGGGCAATTTCCGCCCCTCACAAACTTTTAACCCGATTTTAATAAGTTTTATAAACATAGATAAATCCATATTTAAATGGACATATAAGCATGATGTATTTTTTAATACTTTGGTGTAGGGTATCATATGGTCGGGCTTGACCGACTATACTTTCTTACTTGTTTTTGTAAACGTCAAAGTTTATTCTGAAAACGTTTAACATTTTGCATACGTGTATTCGCTACTCTGTTTCCCTTGCTTTTCTCCCAACCAGTCAATATATAACGAAAAACGTTGGGGCGAGGCGAGGTTCGCCGGGTCCGCTAGTTTAAATTAAAAATAAGAATCTATTTCTTTACAATTTTACTCGTAAGACTTAATTTTTCAATTTTCTAGTTTTAACTTGTGTTGTAACTTTTTCGTTAAATGTTATTACATCGATATCTATAAAATATCGATAGAAAAACGAATTAATTTAACCCCGGGTCTCCACGTAGCAATATTTATTGCGGCAAACGTCAAATTTGATTGCTCCATTAAATTTGCGACGTATAGACCGCCAATTGCCATGAGTGGCAATCCATTGCGCAATGATTGCTCTTCTGATTGCTTGAGCAATTATTGCTTAGCAATCTGCTGTCAAATCAGTTGTAATTTATCTGACATTTCATTTCTCTGTACGGTTGTTAATTTGTTAGTGTGTTTATTTCAGTGTTCGAAAATAAACACTAACTGCCTGTTTAACGATATCGAACGTCTTCGTTCGCAGAGAAAATAACATTTAAAACAAAAACAAAATTCGGACATTGTTCGAAGTTTGTTTTTGTTTTTAATGTAATTTTCTATGCGAACGATGACGTTCGAAATGCATGAACTGGCTGTAAATATCGTTCTTTAATGTTCGGTTCGGTAGATTTGTGGAAAACACAAACGCTAATAGTGTTTGTGTAGAAATTCATTAAAAAAAATAACGTTTCCCTGTTTGTCATCTTTCGAACACAAAAATAATGCTGTTTTTCATCATACTCAACAAATGATGAGAACATTAAATTCCGTTCGGTTTTTTTTGAAAATCCACGAGCTTCAATGTGTTTGGTTCGGCTCTTTAATGTTCGTCGCTTTTTGCTGATAAAAAAAAAAAACCAAACATTTTTTACAAAAACAAAATACACACACGAAAAAAACATTATATAACATTAAAATATAATGTTTTTCTACAGGATCACTACAATTGTTCTGTTTTTTAACGAAGAACCGAATATTATATAATGTTCGGTTCTTTCTTGAAAATAGTTACGAACGGTATTAAGGTTTGTGTATGTTTACACAAACACTAAAAAAATAGATATCGTTCTTCGGTGTGTGAGCCGAACGCCAAATAATGTACTGTTTATTTTCGAACACTGGTTTATTTATTAAAAAAGCAATCAAGAAAAAGCCGCCAATTGAAAAAATACTTCAACAAAATACAGAAAAAGTTTTTATATACATATTATATTTTTAAATAAACGTCAATATCAACAAAAGCAAACGACGAATTTGTTTTTTTGTATATTTTTTTTTTATCAATAGAACAATACAAGTTTTAGGTTAACAAAAAAGTAATACAAAACACAGCTACGACAATTACAATTCATTATTTGTACTTAGCAATAAAAATTGCTACGTGGAGACCCAGCGTTAGAGGTAGTGGCAATACAAGAACACCGTGTTGCCACTTTGTGGGTAATTACCCGAATTTGGTATCAGTTTTACAGTGTAATTCAGGTGTAATTTGAAATTTTTACTTCAGATGTCCTAATAAAATCAAGATTCAATTTCAGTGATGGCATTTATTTCTTTTTAAATATTGTTGCTAAGAAATGCACAGCCTTCTGAAACAAAGTCTCGCTTTCTTTTTAAGAAACGACTTCAATCATTAAACACACATATATTTTCAAATGTTTGCTAATGAATGTCGCAAGATGGACCCTTAGATTTGGATAAAGATGCCTATCATAGGGGTTTAGAACCTGAAGTTTATTGAAAAAAGTTATTCAAACTAAAAACTTGCCTGGGGGAAGATAAGTTTCCAATATTGCAACATATAATTAATTTTATTTCTATCTAGCTACTTTTTAATGTTTTAGTTTAAAGAATATTTAACGCCCTTTGCAGTTGTAAAACTGAATTACGAAAGGGACAGTTGTATAAAACTCTGCAGGTATTTTGTTTACTAAATAAGGTATAAAGGATATTTTTTAAGACAATGAAACTTAAAATGGTAGACAACACAAAAAAAAAATTAGTTTTAATCGCAGATTGATACACGGCATTACCATTTGAAACTGATTTAAAACAAAAAGACACCGCGCCTGTCCTTGACGAAACGCATTGCAGACGTCCAACTTTTTCGAATAAAATGAACAATGTTGACCTCCAAAACACCGATTGTTGCTGGTTTATCAGCTTTAACCACTGACTTCATGGAAATCAATCAATAAGTGTCACATCGCACGGCCTTGAAGTCTAATTGACTGGTTATTTTCCCTTAATCACCACATCGTCTTCATTTGTGAAAAAAAGTTGCGTCATTTAAATCATGAAGTCAACTTTAAGTTCCGAAAATCGATGGCTAATTTTCAAAGTATATTTGGATAATTTGTTGGCGTTGTTCAAGCATGAATCTATTCATGATGATGTGCCTGATCAAAAAGTGAAAACAGTATGACAGTTCGTTTGACAGCTTACCTTTCGAAAGCTCTATGGGGCTAAAAAGCATCTATTATAAAGCAATGATAAGGAACATTTTAAACCTTCCCACGATCAGGCGCGGATTCAGGGGGGGGGGGGGAAATAAGGAAATTTCCCCCCCCCGTAAATTATAAAAATATGTTTTGTTAATTTCGATAATACAAGAATTCCCAATAATAATATTTTTTTTTAATGAAAAAAATTTTTGGAAATCCCAGCAAGGTTTTTTTGGTTTTTTTTTATGGAATTTCTAACGAAATTTTCAATAAGTATCCATATCTTAATCCTAATATTTATTTATTAGATATTTCTAAAGAAACATCTGTTTACCGTATTCAAATACTTATTATTCTACATTCAATCCCAGCAGGTGCCATCTATATCCAAAGGCTAACTGTTTGACTTGATAATGCGTGCGGTTGAATTATTAAAAAGCCTTAGTATTTTCAATATTTATGTATATATTTATGTTATATGAATCAAAATTCTATTTGATAATTTTTGATGAAATCCCGAATTTGTCGGGGAAAAGCCATATTTCCTTATCTTTAAGATATTTCAACATACAACAAAAAGTTTTTAGGGAAGAATTTATTGGCGTTGTTGTAAACGCATTTGAAGAGGTTCAAAAGATATTGATGACGTTGATGTGTCAATTGATGCGAAGGCACTATCATCAATAGTTCTTAAAGCTTTGACAAATTTTGTTCCTGACCTAAAAAATTGTGTAGGAGATGGAACAGATGGGTGTCCTCTGATGTCAGCAGAAAATGGAGCTGTTCAAAATTTCTGGAAAAGCGACAAATGCGAAACAAACGGTTGCTATTCCCATAAATCGAACAACTCAATTTCTAAAAGCAATAAACTGCCATTAATACAAAAAGTTGTATCATTTGCTAAACAAACGACAAAATTTTTTAAACATAATCATCCCAAGCGAAAAACAGTTTTAGCAAAGTATTTGGGAGCCAAACTCTCTTCATTATGCGTCTTTGCAACAAGTGTGCATCATATAGTAGAAGCTTTGGAAAAAATATATGAGTGAAAAGGTAGTAATCTGTGCCTTTATATTAAGGAACTCACTTAGTACTTTTAAGTTTATTTGCGGAATATACATTTTAAGTGTGATACCTATTGTAACACAGCCACTTAGTATCATTTTACAAAAGCAAGATATAGATCTTCAAAAAGGATCAAGCCTTATCACAATTTTAATCATGTGCCTTGAAGAAAAAAGAAATAACAATTTAAAGCGATTTTTTAAAAAATTAAAGTTATTTGCGTTCAAATCGAGGTTCCTATCGAAAAGACAAGATTTGAACGAAATAATCACATCCAAAATGTTGAAGATTACTACCGACTTGTAGGTTCCTTCCTCTTATTGAATTTATTCTAGAAGATCTCATAACAACTTTCCCAATAGATATCCCAAATGTATTCAACATAAACAGATACAAAACTTTCAAAACCACAACTAGCTGATGAGCTGATTATGTTTGATAACAGAGATAAACACAAACTAACATCTAAACTTGAGCCTGCACTGTTGCATTGCCAACAAACATGGAAAATATCTGAAAATCTATCAGATAACGTTGTAGATGCTTTAATAAACTGTGATGAATATATCTACCCAAATCTAAGAAAAATATTTAAAATTTTCGTTTCAATGCTCGTCAGTAAAGCTACGAGCGTGAGGTCATTTCCTAGCCTTCGTCGAACAAAAACATGGCTCGGATCAACAATGACAGAAGATAGACTGTACTGTCTAAATTTGCCTCACAAGGAAATCATAAATTGCTTATTTAAAAAGATTAATGTATATTGAACTGATCTTATATTTTATTTCACCTTTTTGTTGAGTTTTTTTAAATAGGGTAATAAATTTTTTTTGGACAAAATTTCTTCATCCCACCACGCGATGGGCAATTTAGTATTGATAATGAAAATAATTTTTTTAGGCCATTCTGGCCAAAAAAGTTTCCGCACCAAGTGCAATTTCTAAAGCTCCTCAAAAAAAAATTTTTTTTTTTAATTTCCATACACATTATATATGGTACATTTATTATTTATATATGCTATAAATTTTAGCCCCCATATTCATAAATGATTATAAAATTAAATAAACGTTTAATAAGGAAAATTTTCATAGAAAATTTGGTTTTCAAGGCTTTATTAAATCTAAAATATTTTTATGAATAAAGGCATAAATACATAAAATAAGCAACTGCATAACAAAAATATAAAGTTTTTTTTTTTTGGGTTTAATGAAATAAATTTTAAGTTTAAAGTGCGAGTTGATTTACATAATGGAAAAATATGTTGTGCAACTTTATTGGCTCGTTCCGCGCATATATATTACTACGCTGCTGAAAATTATCACTGTTTCATATATCCGCCAAACAACTCATTTTTCACAACATCTATCTTTTGCGATTAAAATTTAGTTTATTAAAAAAACCGCGAAATAGAGTCGGGATTTTTTTTGCGCCCTTCTTCCCTACAAATGGTAAGATCTTGTTATATTCATGAAATTAAATGTTAATTTTGTATAGTAAAGAGAAAAATTGAAATTCAAAACTTTATCGCGTTTGGTGCGGAAACTTTCTTCACGATCGCGAAAAAGTAATACATAATTTCTTAATATTTTTTCACGGTCTATACGGCTATGCGATGAAGAATTTGATATTCGCAAAAATTGCAAAAAGCACCAACCCTAATACACATATTGTTTTAAATAAACTTTTAAAAGCAAATTTTTTACTTTTTTGTATCATACAAAATTCCCCCCCCCCCCCCCCCCCCCTAACGCTCAAGCTGGATCCGCGCCTGCCCACGATATATCAACCAAATGTGGAAGTTAAACTCATTATTTTAGCAGTTTTATTATATGTTTTATTAATTTAAATAAAATTAACAGTTTGACTAATATTGATCTTGTTTTAATGAGTTTGTTGTGTTTTGCTTCTTCGTAAATGTATTTTTATTAAATAAAACTTAAATTTTATATCAGGTATAATTTCATTTAAATCGGGTAATTTTGCTTCATCTCAGGTGTAATTTTGAATCTTGCTGGTGGTAACACTGCTAGAACAAGTACAACAACGATTTTTTATTAGTGCTTTATTTGCTCGACAAATCAAAAAACATAAGCAACTTTTGACATTTCTTTGTTGCTTTTGCCGATTTAACATTGAAACAAATTAAGTAGTTCGATTTGACGATATTTTTCCTGAAAATAACGATTTTTTAAAATTCAATGTTTGCATCAAATTATATCCACTGCGTATGGTAAGAAAAAAGTGATTTTGAATAAACAACAGAGTTTGTTAAAAATAACATTTTTGGTCAACAAACTTTTTATTTAATTCAATGAAAAAATGTATCAAAATTGCACTTTGCAAAAAAAACACTCCATACAACATATTTAATAAGAAATAATAAAATAATTCTTCATATTCAGTAAAAAAAATATTTGAATCAAAGTAAAGACAATATTTCTACAACTCTTGTCTATTTTTTAACAGCTTTGATATCGTTGCAAGTAAGAATTGAGTGTTTGTAGTTCTCATTCGCTTTACAGTTTGATTTTTATAATATCTTTAGTTTTTCCAAAGTCTTTCGCAATAGGTTTCCTAATGATCTGGCCTAAGCAACTAGCAAGATGCGCATAGGAACTATCTTGCTTCTCCACAATAAATTTTAGTGTATTTATCAAAGAATAAACATTTGGAACTAAGCACATCCAGATTATTAAATAAAAAAAAAGATTCCATACACGTTTTGTTTGATTTATTCAACATTTCCGACAATTTATTTTAACAAATCACGTAAACATTTTGTTGAAAAAGATTTTTTTGGGCAACAACTTTTTTATTAACTCAATAAACTTAGTTGTTGACTACTTATTATCAATTTTATTCACTTTTTTATCAATACAACTAAAATCGTCATCGCAAAAAATTCAAACATTCAAATGTGCGCAAATATGAATATGATTTTTTCCCCGAAAATAACTGATTTGGATGAAATTTAAACATAGATATGTCCCCACTTAGATAGACATGTAAGTTATGTGTTTTTTTTTTTTCAAAAATAGGACTACGAGGACAAGGGTAGGCAGTAGCGCACGATGAGTATACGCTAGTGTTTGATATAATTCTGTTTTAATTTTATGAAACGAGTTGTTTTAAGTTACATATTTATTCACTACATTCTTGTGTTAAATTGATTGTTTTTCTTTTTTTTTTCAAGAATAAAACTTAACTAACATTGCATGGCCGATTTTTTTAAGATTTTGAAAATATTGTGCCGAATATTGTCCAGTTTAGACGATTATCTATTAAAATTTTCTTTGATAAAAACAGTAATATTTTTGTGTTCGAAAGATGACTAACAGGGAAACGTTATTTTTTTAATGATTTTCTTCACAAACACTATTACCGTTTGTGTTTTCCACAAATCTACCGAACCGAACATTAAGAAACGATATTTAGTGTTTATTTTCGAACACTGCTTTCCATACCTTTCCTGCAGGAAACGTCACTAGTGAATCTGTACTGATACCAGTACTAGTGACTTATTATACCCCAGACAATGTAACATTTAACATGTGCGTATCATTGAAAATCTACTACTGACGTTGGTGCTATTGAATGGGTAGTTCCGTTGGGAACATATGTATGTAGACATTGGAACCAGAGAATCACTAGTACATTTTGTAAATCTAGTCTACACTTTTAGTACGAATACGAATTCATAACAATCTTTTTTTTATTGTTACTTTAGCTTTTATAAGAATTATACTTCTTAGTTGTTATTTATATTATTTTTTTTTTTTTTTTTGTATTAAAGGTAAATATAGTGTCATACGTAGTGTAGTATAGACACTGTGTTGACGATGTCACTAAAATAGTCGACCAAGCTGGTGACTTGGAGACACTTGCACCCAGGTTTTCTTCAGGGTTACATCCGTTCTACATTTTATTACAAGTAAAAATAAAATTTAATTTGTCAAACTCATCTGATTTGTTAGAATGCTGCTTGAGACGCAGTGGCAGTGAACCTACTTTTCGTATTCAACGCATCAAGGCATCTTTTTGTGCATGTAACTTGCTACGTATGAACTACACAGATTCTACTTTTTTAACAGCTGCATAGGATGCGAAAAAGCGTAGGATGGCATCTGTTCAAAACCGCCATACGAATACTTACAAAAATTGTCAATTTATATCGCAATCAGTGTTACCACCAGCAAAATTCAAAATTACACTTGAGATGAAGCAAAATAACCCGATTTAAATGAAATTACACCTGATATAAAATTGAAGTTTTATTTAATTAAAGACATTTACACAGAAACAATAACACAACAAACCTATTGAAAGAAGATAAACATTAGTCAAACTGTTAATATTCTTATTGTAATTTAAAGTAAATTAACATTAAAATAAAGACTTAAAAACAATTAATAAAACATTAAAAAACTCCTAAAATAATGAGTTTAACTTCCACATTTGTTTGCCTGTATCTAAGGAATGCTCAGTGATTCCTTTATAATGTGCGTTTTTAAGCCCGAAAGAGCTTACGAAAGGTTAGCTTTCAAACGTCATACTGCGCTCACTTTTTTCTCAGACACATCATCATAGATAGATAGATTCATGCCTGCACAACACCACCAAATTATCCAAATTTACTTTTCTATAGGCCTGTGAAGTCACTGGTTTATGTTGATAAACTAGCAACTATTGACGTCTTGGAGGTCAACATTGTTCATTTTATTCGTGACACGTAGCCAGCAATGCTCGAAAAAGAGAAACAAAATTGGTCGTCTGCAATGCGCTTTGTCAATGACAGGCGCGGTGCCTAGATCAGTTGCAGTTTACAACTGCTAAGAGCATTAAATATTGTTCAAACAAAAGCATTTGAAAGTTTCCAGACACACATATAATTAATTATATGTTGGAATATTCGAAACATTTCTACCCCCAGGCTAGTTTGTAGTTTGAGAAACTAAATCACTATGATTGTCATCATACTTCAAATCTAAGAGTCCATCTTACGACATTTATTACCAAACTTTTGAATGATGTCTTTTCCTTAAAAGAAACTTAAACTTTGGTTCAGAAGACTGTGCATTTTTTATCAACAATATTTAAAAAGAAATAAATGTCATCACTGAAATCAAATCTTGATTTTATTCGGATATCTGAAGTAAGAATTTCACATAACACCTGAATTACACCTAAAAGAAATTACCCACGCTCTACCCACGACAATAAAAACTATACGAAATTCGGGTAATTACCCACAAAGTGGCAACACTGATCGCAATGCTAAAGCTTTTATCTGTAACGTAAAAACGGATCAAAGTAAGATTAATTTAATTGTAAGATTAACTCTGTAGATTGGTGCTGGAAATGTCAATGTCAATATTTCTCTGTTTTGAGTTAATCGTTTGCCATTAATATTTAATATTTTAATATTTTGCCATTGCCTTTTTTAGCTCCAGGCCACAGAACTAATCTCACCACTAATCCTTGTTTAATCTTAAAGTCAAAAACTCACTCTAAGCATGAGAGAAAAGTAGCTTGGCTGTAAAGTAATTCCCCTTGATCTACATCAAGTGTGTATTTCCTTGTGATGTCCAGGCGAAAATAAGTCAAAATGATCGGTACTACCGATCACAAAAACTTGCATTAACCTTAATGGCAAATAATTATAATCTATCAATGGCCGCATAACATTCACAGATATTCTGTTCCATTTATATTTAAATGCATTCTTGCAATCACACGAATTCGTTAGTTTTCTCTTTGTAACTTCGAGTTTTACAAGCCCCTCTTGATTTTCTATGGGGTTGAGATCTGGTTATTGTGGTAGCCACTCCTGCTGCATTTATATTTCCTTCGATTTTCGTCAATAGTCTAGTTCCATCACTTAAGAATGTAAATGAAGATGACATTTTTTTAAGGTAAAGATGCCAAAAAAAAAAAACTAAAAGTTTGCAATATTGCTATGGAGCGATTAAATCAAATGCAATTTATTCGCCCCTAACGGCAAACATAATAATCCCCGTCTATCGAATCAAAGATTTTAGCCCAGGCATCAGCTGCCTACAGTGAACCAGAATTGCTACATCTATTATAAGCTATTGAAATAGGATCAGGCGTTTACAGGGTAACTGTATCGAATCCAAAAAATTTGTTAAAAATGCGCAAAAAACCTCTTTGAATTTGTACATTTTTTTCGTAGACAACCGCCATTTTATTGTAACTATTTGTTCTTTAACTAACCTAAAAGCAGTTGTCGAAAATTTACTTAAAATTTAATACTTCTACAATTTTCTCTGCCTTATCTTAGCAAAAATATTGAAAACGAAATTATTTTTTGTTTTATTAGTCTCACAACATTTTTAAACACGAACTCATTTAGTGTGTGTTATAAAACTGCAACATTTTGACTGACATTTAATTTGACTCTGTTTATACAATCGTTATTTTAACACTAAAAATTATTTACAATTTAAACTGTATTTTTTCTACCGCAAAAACAAAATTTAAAGCTAAAATTGAACTTCATTAAACTGTTAATGGTTTAACAGTTTTTAATAGTTTTAAAAATATATAATCCGTTTACTAATTTGTTTAAATTAATCTGTGAACAACAAAGGTTTGCATAGTGGGGTATATGCAAAAAAAAGAGGAAAAAAATCTTCAGTTTATAAACACACACTACTCCATAGCAGATTTTAGTCAAGTTTAGGTTTTTGTATTTGTATTTGAAACCTATTTGTATGATGAGATCTGGCCGAGAAGGCTCTGAAGTAAAATGTTGTTTATGAAAATCCAGCATTTTAAAAAAGTCGAAATTGTATTGAAAGTGAAAGTTTTATCGATATAAAGGGTGGTTAAATTGTAAGGGCCGATGTTGAATGTGAACCACACCTAAACGCCAAGTTTTTTTCCGAATTTTATTTGACATTTCTCTATTTCAGACTTATTCAATTTGAGCCATGGAAAGGTACACAATCCAGCAACGCGTTAAAGTTTTTCAGGCTTATTACGAAAATGTGCGTTCAAATCAAAATGCCTATCGTGCACTTCGTGATTCTGTGATGAGGCACATTTTCACCTCAGTGGATTCGTCAATAAGCAGAATTGCCACATTTGGGTGAATGATAATCCAAGAGCGATTGTTGAAAAACCAATGCACCCACAAAGAGTGACTGTTTTGTGCGGTTTATGGGCTGGCGGCATCATCGGGCCGTATTTTTTCCAAAATGAGGCCAGTCAGGCAGTTACTGTGAATGGTGTTCGCTATCGTGAGATGATAACGAACTTTTTATGGCCCGAATTGGAAGATATGGATGTGGACGATATGTGGTTTCAGCAGGACGGTGCCACTTGCCACACAGCTAACGAAACAATGGCTCTTTTGCGCAACAAATTCAATGGCCGTGTTATCTCACGTAATGGCGATGTCAATTGGCCGCCAAGATCATGTGATTTGACACCGTTGGACTTTTTTCTTTGGGGTTATTTGAAAGAAAAGGTGTACGTCGATAAGCCAGCAACAATTCAAGAGCTAAAGGATGAGATAATTCGGCACATTAACGGCATAGAACCTCCATTATGCCTCAGGGTCATCGAAAATTTGGACCATCGGATGGAGGTGTGCCGCCGTGGCCGATATTTTGTTCCATACATAATTGAGTAATACCAATATATCATAATAAAATAAAATTACAATAATTTCCTAAATAGTTTGTGTTTTATTCAAAATCAACATCGGCCCTTGAAATTTAACCAGATAACCATATAAAGGCGAATTAAAAACACGTTTTCTTAAGTGGTGTGTGCGAAGCGTGAATTAGCGGAAATATTTTATAAAAAAAACGCTCGACAAGGGTTAAATAAAATATAATAAATAGTTTTTTTTTTCAACAAAACATATAAAGTGTGTTTTTTTAAGCCCGATAAAACTTACGATACTGTGCTCACCTTTTGACATTTATGATCAGTATTCTCTTGCAAATCATCATATATGTATTCATGCTGGAACAACGCTTCAAACTTGCTATGAAAATCAGTCATCGATTCTCGCAATCTAAAGACGTGTTCAGAGATGAGGCTAATGTTTTGCTTAACAGGTTTGTTTATAAACAGAATTGCCGCATACGAAGTGCGTTCAATCTGCAACAGACCTAGAAAAATGCACCGTTTGGTGCTGTTGTAACACTGGTGGCATCATCGGACCGTTTTATTCGTCAGAAATTAAGCCGGAGCTCGCGTTGCATCAATGGTATCGTTGCCGCATCATGCCGAGCGAGATGTGGTTATAACAGGATGTCGCTGCAACTATTGTCTTATTCAAATTGGGCGATAAGTTGATTCCGTGAAATTTACCTGCCAATTGACCTTCAAGGTCGTGCATTTAGGCACCTGTTGATTATTTTCTGTGGAGCTGGTTCATGATGATTAACCAGTAAAATTGTACGCCCTGGAGGGCAACCTTTTATCTGTGACTCGTGGCCAGCAATAGTAGGTTGTCCCAAAAAAAAATAAAAATTTGGATTTTCTCGGAAGATCTTTCCTAATTTGGATACTCATAAGGTAAAGTATTTTTGAGAATTTTATCAGATTTTTCGGAAGTGCTTTAGAGGTCGCGCAAACTGATTTTGTACCAAAAATCTAGCGTTTTTGACTTTTATTGAATTATTTTTGAAAATTGCTAAAAAATCGGTATTTTTTCGGCTTCTGAGTAAATATTCTTAAAGAAAATTTTCCGATCTTTAATTTTATGTGCATAAATAATAAGTTTCGTCAGGGATTTTCCACATTTTGATACATTATATAACAGTTTTTCGTAAATTTTCAGCAAATATGAAAAAAATGCTTCATAACTTTTAAAATTTGTATGAAGACTAAAAAAACTAATGATGTAGTTTAAAAGATTATGAAGTTTTAAATAAATTAGCAAAAAACAAAAATGAATTTTGTCTCACCGTTCTCGAGTTATACCCTTTTAAAGCTTTGTACACATTGTATGAAATGTATTATACTATAAGTTGTGAACTAGGTTTGCATTGCTTTAAACTTTAAATAATTGGATTTAGAAAATGTTTTTACAAATAAAATAATAGTTACTTACCACTTATACATAACAATTATATTAAATACAAAGAAAAATAGAATTGTTATAAATCATTTATTATAGTTCTTGCGATGCTGCTCTACCCCCTGTAGTAAACTCTGAAAGTCTGTTTCAGAAGTTGTGATATTGATATAACTATTAGCCAAGGCCACACCACGTTCTGCGACATCATTTACAACTTGCAATTGTTGAACTCTTTGTTTTGCTTCCTCAAATGATTTGTTGTTTTCCCATTTTTCTGGATCCGTTTGTAAAAAATCAGTAGAAATGTTGCAGGCTTCAAAAAAAGTTAGGCTGGCTTTTGTAATAAAACACTGAATTTGTTTATTTTCAATCATGTCTTCTGTTAAATTTCCTTTCACTAATTCGTTGTTATTACATGTAGGTTTCTAAGCATTAAACGCAAAGTTTTGTTATCTAAACGTTCATCAAAAAACGATAAGGCAGCCAACTTCTCGGAAAGGTACCACTGATGCCGCAGAAAGGTTTTCAGAGTCTCGCGTGCAACTTTTTCATTAATGCGTTTGTAATCATACAATTGTTTCAAAAGTCTAAGGTCATTGAGAGGAGCGTATCGGGGACATTGGCATAGGTACCAATTTTTAATATATACTCTTAAAATAAATGAGGTAAACTCCAGCAAGGCATCAATTTTTGAATTTTGAATGAAAGGTTGTAGCTGGTTTCGAAAAATGCATATTTTTAGAGAGTTTATAATTTTCATCATCCAGCGAGCTCGGTTAATGGCTCCAGGAGATTTTATTGTTGGATGGGGCTCAGGTCTATCACCCAAAAAAACAAGGCTCAGTTGCAGCATTTCTTTATAATCTTCCCTTGGTTGCATATTCTCCAGCTGCCCTTTTACAAAAATAATTAGATCTTTTCGTATGAACTCCGGAATAATTTTTCCAACAATTTCGTGGTTTATACAATCCGAAAATTTTTTTTTATCAATTAATTTTTATCCCTGAAGAGTGACGAAAATTTTAATTTGTGGGGATGTAGTTTGATCCTCAATATTAAGGGCCTTCAACGCTGATCCAGCAACTAGTTCCATCATATGATGGCGGCATGCCAAAAATATCAGGCGTAAAAACATTTTCTATATCCAATTATTTAAAGTTTAAAGCAATGCAAACCTAGTTCACACCTTATAGTATTATACAATTCATACAATGTGTACAAACTTTTAAAAGGGTATAACTCGAGAACGGTGAGAGAAAATAAATTTTTTTTAATGCTAATTTATTTAAAACTTCATAATCTTTTAAACTGCATCATTAGTTTTTTCAGTCTTCATACACATTTTAAAAGTTATAAAGCATTTTTTTCATATTTGCTGAAAATTTACGAAAAACTGTTATATAATGTATCAAAATGTGGAAAATCCCTGACGAAACTTTTTATTTATGCACATTAAATTAAAGATCAGAAAATTTTCTTTAAGAATATTGACTCAGAAGCTGCAGAAATATCTATTTTTTTACCAATTTTCAACCAAAATTCAAAAAAAGCCCAAAAAGGTCGATTTTTGGTACAAAATCAATTTGCGCGACCTCTAAACCACCTCCGAAAAATCGGAAAAAAATCTCAAAAATGCTTAGCCTTATGAGTATTCAAATTAACAATGATCCCCAAAATTTTTTTTTGAATGGGACACCCTAAGCAATAGTTGAAAATGGTCCAAAACTGGAAGTTTAGATTGCGCTTGTTTAAGAACAGCCGCAGTACTCATATGCCCAAAATCATTTTTAAATGTTTAAGCAATTAAAAAGTTTGTGTTCTCGATTATGTCTTTAATCCAGTATGATATATTTTCATAAATCAAATCAAAGAACTGGATCATTTTTTAACACAACAAATTCTAGCCAAATTTTTTATTTTTTTCAATTAAACCTTTAATCAAAAATAAAATCAGTTTTAATTAAAAATTTCATCAAGTTAATTAAGCGCTTACTTAATTTATCCACAACATAGCTGTAGTAAAAATAATATTTAATTATTACAATTAATTTGTTAACTGGCGCAAATTTTATTAATTTTTTAATTAATCGTTCGGAACCGAAAAAAACATATTTGTTTATTGATAGAAAGTATATTTTGATAGTTTTGTTGGCCTTTCAGATACAGAAAACTCCCATTCCGTTCATGAAAACAAAAATGGTTTCAGTCCAAAAAAATTTTTCGTCTTTTCTGAAGCACCAAAATACGGAATGAATTCCGTTTCCGACTGGAAATGTACTCTGTGACTCGGCTGAAAATCAAAAATTTTTTTTGATTTTTATTTTTTACTGTGTATATGAAATTTAATAAGAATTAAAATATATATTTTCGAAAAATTACAAAAAATAAGCAATTAACATTATTAAAATCTACTCCAATTTTGAAAAACAAGTATGCAATACTTATCAAATATTTTATAATCTTGTGCAAATGGCCTTGCATCTTAGTACATATTTGCAAAATTTAAGTCTATTTTTACGCGGTGCCGTGTAGTAAAGCCATAGGAAATAAAGCCTTATGGCTTTATTACCACCATCCAAGTGCAATATCACCATAATCGTTTAATAACCAAGGTGAAAATAACGCCATAACAGTGTAATTGTTATGGTTACAAATTGCCAAAAGAATGAGTTGCCATTGTCAAGTGTTGAAAAAATATGGTACAGAAGGTGGAAGGTGGAGGGGAGAGAGCGCGTCCGGCGGGCCCGCCACAAGATAAACCCTTCGGCCGGGCGCAAGGGTTTTCTCCTCTATGGTATAAAAATACCGGCTTCGCTAACTAAAGCTTCTCTGCGTAGTCAATGAACTGGCCACTCTCTTGTTAACCCTACGTTTCCACATGCAAGTAATTACTTGCAAGTATTGTATACGTATTATCAACGAAAAATCGAGGAAACAGCCGATTGGCTGAAAGTACAAAAATTGTGTGAATGTAAGTGAAAAAGTGTGAGCGTATTGAGTATTTCGAACTTGCACTTGCATGTGGAAAATGGGGATAATATGTAACCCTTAAAACCAAAAGTTTATATTTACTTGACGTATGCAACCCCTAATTGCAAGGCGACAGCTGGCACTCAGTGAACCATTATCAATTAGCTGTGAATTTCGAATTTCGCAACAAGTATTGAACACTTAACCAAAGAGAGGTCATTCACAATTGAAAAAAAATATTTAGAATTGCATAAACTTGCAATCTCAAATGCACACGATTGTGGATGGGGCTAATAGGTTTCGATGAAAAGTTAGGCGAAAATGATTGCAAATGCTACTGGCAATAACTAAGGGTATTTTAAAAATGTCAGGTTTTTAAAAAATTCATTCTTCTGTCCCACTGTGCGGTAAAAAGAAATAAATACAAAAATTACAAATTTTCTATTATGAAATTTAGATTTTAATTATATAAAAATAATAACTTTGCGTTTACTTTCATTGCACGTTTTGTAAATGAAATATTTGTTTAAGGCAGTTTTTTTTTTATAAAAAGGTGCAAAATAGTTGAAGCATTGAAACTTTATTTTGTATCGTATAAATAAACAATTAAAGGTTTATTTTTGTAAACTAACCTCTTAAATCAAGTTTATTGTTTTTAAATGCAAAATTTATTATTAAAAAAAACTTAAATTTATTATAAATTTTAACTTAAAATCTTTATTGTCTTTATGCCTCAATAGCCAAAGTTGCGGTAAATCAGTTTAAATAAGAAATTTTTTTTATTTATTATATTTAATTTACAATTGAATGATTATAAGTTAATGCATTTTAATAGTTTAAAACTTTTTTTTTTTATTTTATTTTATTGTATATATTGTTTTGTTTTGACCAACCATTTAAGGCAATTTATTTAAATAACTGTAAAATGCAATTAATGGTTTAATGGATAATTAGGGAGGTTCAAGTTTTTCTTTTAAAAAAACAGTTTCAGAAAATAGCTTAAAATCATATACTCGGATTTCAAAAGGTCACACAAGAAGTGTTGGTAACTTAAAAGTATACTTTGATCAATTACGTGTGTGCAATATTGACGTATGAGTAACGGGGCACTCATTCGTCAGTGTTGCCAATTTCACGTCTTTTTATTTTCAAATTCCACAATGTTTTGCCTTTAAGATAGAATGATAATAAAGTTGCCAGATCTGACTCTGATTGTGTGTAAATAAAAATTATGATAACAACTTTTTAATATGTTATAATTTTTGTAATACTATTTTCTGAATAATTTTTTAAAGATACGCATGATTAATAATAATTAGTATTGTGGTTATTTTGTTGAACTATTTATGGTTTTTAATCCAAATTTTTAATATTTCTAATTAGGCTTAAGTTCATCAAATTTAATTTTCATTAAATTATTTTTATGAAGAAAGGAATTTTACAACATGAAAATTAATTAAAATTTACCGATAATTTTTCCATTCTTGACTCAATCTGGGCTCGAACCCAGGCGTTTTTACGGACAGGTTACCCTGACATGTTTCGATTGCAACCACCCAATCTCCTCAGAGGGCTTGCCGTTTAACACTCGCAGCCATCGACGACTGCTGACGTCATTAGTCAAACATCAATCCTTAAACCAAATTGTATTTAACCCTTTGGTAGATCGAAATTTGCTTTGAATGATTATCTATTTTAATTTATTTTACATGTTCCTCCTTTACTTCTGTTTTTTCGTACTTTTGTCAAGAATTCTTCTTGAAGTTCAAAGTACATATTTTGCTTTGTTTTTTCATTTTTTTGTCTTTCTTTTTCTTGCTGACCTTTTCAGTACAACTTGAAGGACAAATGCAAACATAGAGCTCGTGCCTTAGCTTTAACAATAATTAGTATTGTGGTTGCGCTTTGGATTGTCGCAGTTATAATTCAATGCAAAACGGATTTGTCAGACGTGGTAGCAGTATTTCGCACAAGCAAAATCGTAATTTTACATCACTCGGCTTAAACTCATGTGGTACCCAATATCATGTGGTACCCAATATATGCATAATTACCCTGCAAATAAAATTGGACCACTTGATCCATTTTGATAAAATGGACTTCTCCATGGACTGGTCCGATGAAATGCAAGCATGGACGAAGTCATTGTTAAAAAGTGTTTGTAGTGAAACGGCATGCTTTCGTTTTTAAACGACTTCAAAACTAATCCTCTTGAGTATACCATGGAGTAGTTTTAAAACTACTCCTTAGTGGCCCAAAGGTGGGTTATATGGTCCTCTCCTAGGACATCGTAATGTTAAATAGACCAGGTTTTTTTTTCATACGTTTAGGTTACTTTTGGACTAGTCCTGGTACCTTGTGGACTACTCTTTACACGCGTTTTTGGACTGGTCCTATTATTTGCAGGGTAGTGTTCGCAAATCAAACACACACAAAAAATCAAATGTGTGTACAAAACGTTTGTGTATACAACCACAATGACAAATGCTATGCCGTATTGTTCGTCGCACAATTTACATAAATAGTGTTGTGAGGGTAGAAGAACTCAAAGAAATACACTTCACTTAATACATGTTTCTTTCAAAACCTTTAATTGCAGTAAAAAAAATGCTGCCTTTACTCCTATTATTTTAATATTATCTCGTGCAGTTTGGGATAGTTTGTGATATTTACAAGTGTGTCGTAGATAACGGACGCATACAAAGAATTTTTGATTATTACTTGAGTGTCGTATGTGTCGTACGCATAGAGAATTGTTTTTGCAAAGAATTGTTGTTGTCATACTGTCAATGAAGTTAACATGTAAAATAATATATTTCGTATACACATATCAAAAACTCACAAATAAGAAAAAAGAGTGTATGTATTTTTTATTCACGTTCTCAATGCAACATGTATTTTTCATTCCCTTGTTAATTTTTTTTTTTTTTTTTTAATTTATTTTTATTATTGAATCTTTCTTATCGAAATTTACAATATGTATTCAAATCTTAATTCTACTTGTTGTTTATTAGTTGTTACCAATGTAACCACTAACTGCTGTATTCAAATTTTAAAAATGTCTTCTAGTTAGGCTCAAAGTATCGTTTCTTTTTAGCCTCTGGTGACCTTCGAACTGAAGCAGACCCCAAGCTTTGTTAATTTTTAAGAGTATTTTTTTTAACAGCTTCCACCAAGCATTGTTTTTTTTTTTTGCTTGTGCTTTTCAAAAACACAAACAAATTGTTTATTTTTTGTATTATTGTATAGAATGTGTATGTGCACTGACAAAATCAGCGCTTAAAAACTACAGTCAAAGTAAAAAAACTGCCATTTCGTCCACTTCTTCATTTGTCATTGGCCAAAAAAAAACTGTTGCTTTTATTTCTGATTCATTAAACATAAACCAACTCGAAAAGCGAAAGGTTGTACACATGCTGAAATAAATAGGTGGAAGCACTACGCCAGATGAAGATTTTTTGCTCTTGCATCCTTTGTCTAGGTTTATGTCAAAGTTTTGTTTATGTTTACAAAAAGTTCACGTTTTGTGCTGTGATTATTGTATTTTATTCAAGTTTTTGATAATTTTAAATTAAATTAATTGGCCATAATTAAAGAAAAATGGGCCAAAAATTTATTAATTTCATCACGTTCCGCAGAACGCTTTGATTTTTGTTTAAAGTATTTTTTGACGTAAACGGCAGTGTTGCCAATTAAGCCATTTAGTGGCTAGATTTAGCCATTTTTCACACTGTTTAGCCATTAAAAAATGAGTTTAGCCATTAGCCATTTTTTTTTATAGCCATTTGTCAACTTGTTTAGCCATACATTTTTTTTGTCGTTTTTCTTTTAAAAGAATAATTTTTATTTTATTATAAAAATTTATAAAAGTAAAATAAACATTTTGAACAATTAAAACGCCTTTAATTTAAATCACAACTTTAACAAATGTTGAAAATCGCTATAAACTATGACGCTGATACATCTTTCAAAATAAAGGAACAGTATTTCACTATTTAATTTAAAAAATCGATCAACACAAACATCGCTGTTTCTGTCTGGATGCAAGTATTTCAATAGAGGCATGTAGGCGGTAACAAAATTGTTTTAGAAATTTCAGAATTGCCTATAAAGTTGCTCTCACTTCCAAGGTCTAATGCTGAAGTAGAGAGGGTGTTTAGCCAAGTAAACATCGTTAGAAGTAATTGTGAGAAATAGGTTACATTAAGCAACCGTTAATTCGATTTTATCAATTAGGTTAATATTTTTACCATAACAATACAATATTTATACCACCACCACAATAGTGGAGAGGGCACTATTCGTTTGTGCTGATGTCTGTAACACCTTAAAATATTGGTCCTTAGCCCACCTTTACGTATACCGATTGACTCAGAATCATTTTCTGAGTCGAATTAACGATGTTTGTCCTGCTGGCTGGCTGCCCGTATAAACCATGTGCGCAAAGTACAGGTCGCAATTTAGAGATTATTTGATAAAATATGGTACAAAGGTTCTAATGTGGTGTAGGGTATCATAAAGTCGGGTTTAACCGACTATTCTTTCTTATTTGTTTTTTATTGTAGATCTGGACTCAAAAGGTTGGGTAAATGTTGTCGTGATTATGATTTACCCTCAAATTATTTAAAACTCATCAGTAAACTAATGAGTGAGTGATTCCTATGAGATGAACAATAACGACATCGAATGTTTCGATGATTTAATTTTTTTATATTAATTTACGTTTATTCTTATTTAACAAATTGATCTTAAGTCACAATTTCATCGTAAACAACTTAAAATTAATTATTTCTGTTTTGTTATTGAATTTTAATGTGTTTTTATTTAAAAAAGCTTTTAGCCATTTTTTAGCCCATTTTTGGCCATTTACGGAAAAAAATGGCTAAAATTTTTTTCCGTAAATTTAGCCATTTTTGGTCACCAAGTTTTGGCAACACTGGTAAACGGTGATATAATTTCCATTTTTGTTGTTATGTTGTATTTGTTGCCGTAACGATGCCACCTGTTTCTTCCACCATGGTTGTACAAAACTTTTCGTTTTTTGTTCGGCAGTTCTTGGTTTTGACTGCCGTTTTTTAAGCCCTGGGCAAAATACGGTATGGTACACTAACTTACTTTACTACAATGTTTTCTTTTCGAACTCTGCTTTAAAATGTGTATGTATATTTCTCTCTCATTATAAAACAAATACTTACAGAAATATATGCGATTATTTATTTGAAATTTTCTTAAATTGACATAAGCGGTTATTCAAGAAACCCACCGACTAGTGCTAATTTAAAACCCTTCATTGTCAAATTACACCACAAATGATTTATGGCGTAAAGTTTTTCTCTATTGTTACCAACACGAACTGAATTCAATGGAAAAAAACAACAACATATAAAAAATGACATAAAAGCTAAAAAAAATTCACAGCCAAATTACTCTCAACTATCAAAACTTTATTGACGACATTTTTAGTAAAAATTTTACCATTTTTATTTTTATTTTTGGAATAATCTAAAGTTCATCTTCAAAGATCTCTATAACAATTATAAAATATCACACTAATGCATTTCAATTTCATAATTCAAGATAAATGTCAAACGAAAAATATATAACAAATAATAAGTTTTTATTAAAAAACATTTAACAAATAAAATACAACAAAAATAATGTGTATTTTAAGTGTTAAAACCCGCTCAAGGCTTTTTTTTTTAGAAATAAAAAATGTTTCAGTTTCAAACAATCGGCGGCAATTATAAATTTGTTTTTTCCTTCTTTCTTTTATTTTATTTAAATTTAACTCAAACCCAACAAATCTTTAGCAAACTTTTATTTTATTTGGGGCATTTTTGTTGGTTGTCAATTATTATTATTTTTTTTTTTTTACTAAACAAATATTTAATGAAAGTCGCATTAAAGTGACGTTGAAAAGATATAAAGATTATATTTGGTTGAACAATTTCTAGGTTAAAATAATAAAAAAATATTAGCATAAATGATAATTATATTGTAAATAATAAAAAAAAACAACAACACAACGAAAATAGTTCAAACTTTTTTATGTTTGCGTTAATTTTTTTTTAACATTTTTTGAAAATTTTTGGACCATCATTAAAACGTTAAGGGCCCTATCTAACATTTTGAAAATTGTACAGGAGAAGCAAGAAAAGCTATTTAAATTAAATTGATATATTACCTTAAACTGTAAATAATTTATTTTTCTTCTATTCACACTATAGTTGGGGGGTAGTGCACTAAATATTGATTTAAATCAGCTGTGCATTATCAGTGAAAATTTATCACTAAATAAAACTTAACGCTCAATTCAAATAGTGCAAAATTTAAACTTGCAATAAAAAAAAGTTGCATATAAACATAATCTCACTTATCTTTCAAAATTTATTGGTCATGACTAGGGATGCGATTGATATACAAATGCATGTTTTTTGTCGATAGTCTAAGAACGATGTCGACCAATTACACAGGCCAACACTCAATTTGCTTCTTTGAATTTATCAACTGATTCTAGTTAATTTGGGTGCGCTGAATTCAAAACTGTAATCAGTTTGTCTCTATGAGCTCTAGTTTTCATGATATAACTTTTTATACCCTCCACTTATGACCTCCAATTACACCAATTACCCAAATTTTTTTTCCAAAAAATTTTTTTTTTTTTATCAAAATTTTTTATTTACTGTTATAGTTATTGCCAAAAAAAAAAAAACTCCCAAATTTTTTTAAGCATTTTTTTTTTATTTTAATAAATCTGTATGAAACAGTTTTACTTCTTTTTATTTTTTTAAATTCCTATGGAAAAGTTTTACTTTCTAAATACATACTTAAAAAAATTTGGGAGTTTTTTTTTTTGGCAACAACTATAACAGTAAATAAAAAATTTTGATAAAAAAAAAAAAAATTTGGAAAAAAAATTTGGGTAATTGGTGTAATTGGAGGTCATAAGTGGAGGGTATAAAAAGTTATATCATGAAAACTAGAGATAGAGACAAACTGATTACAGTTTTGAATTCAGCGCACCCAAATTAACTAGAATCAGTTGATAAATTCAAAGAAGCAAAAATATTTTTTAATTTTGTCGGGCTGTGTTATCTTTCCGAATCATTAAATTTGCGTTAAAATGGCATCAATTTGTTTATGCATATTTTGATGAAAATGCATATTTTGACATTTTTGAATGATTTTTTTTAAATTCCTTATTATAAAACAAGTAAGAAAGTAAAGTCGGTCAAGCCCGACCATATGATACCCTACACCACAGTATTTAAAAACACATCACACATCATGTGTCCCTATAGATATGGATCTATCTATGTTTTAAATTTAATTAAAATCGGTTTAGATGCAGAAATTGCCTCTATCTCCCCTCGTGGTCCGATTTTTTTAAAAATGTATACATTTTGTGTCCACATAGATATGGCTCTATCTATGTTTTAAATTTCATTAAAATCGGTTTGATAGTTTCTGAGAGGAAGAAATTTCCCCCTATCTTCCCTCGTGGTCCTACGATTCGGCTTGGTCCTTGTGCCAATAAGAACCTATGACCCAAATTTTATCAAATTATCTCCAAAATTGCGACCTGTACTTTGCGCACAAGGTTACATGGACAGCCAGCCAGCCAGCCGGACGGACATCATTAGCTCGACTCAGAAAGTGATTCTGAGTAGATCGGTATACTTTAAGGTGGGTCTAGGACCACTATTTTAAGGCGTTCCGCACATCAGCACAATTGCATAATACCCTCTCCACTATTGTGGTGTGGGTATAAAAAGTTCTAAAAAAAAATTTAAAAAAAAACCAAAAAAAAAAATTCCCAAAAAAAGTAAAAGAAGTATTAAATTTAAATGATTTGGTTCACTTAATACTCAAGTCAAATTAATTGATTTGCAGAAAGTAAAATTAACAATATGGAAGGAAGAATACTAAGCCCGAAAAATTCAAAAAAAAAAAACCCAAAACGTTTTGCAGGAAAAATTTCGATTTTCAAAAAATAAAATAATTTTCCAATATTTTTGATCTGATCTGAAATCAAAGTGGGATCTGAAATAATTTTTTTTAAATGCATTGGCATCCTTTAAGTACAAGACAAAGTTTTACTTTTAATAAAACAGTACATACTTATTTATTTAAGCAACCACAAATTAAAATTAGTTATTTAAGGTTTCAAAGATGTTTGAATAACAATAGACTAAATTTTAAGTTGTGCTTCCGTGTTTTCTGTAAAATGTTTTTGTGCAATTTAGTTTAATTAAAAATCTGATGTTTTAAATGTAAAATAATATATAATTTTTACGACCCTTGAAAAAGTCACCAACAAAATGACGAAACGTCGGGTGAAATGTAATAAAATTGGTTTATTTACATCAACTTCATTAGGTCTTATTATTGAGGTTTTTTGTTTTATTAGCTTAAAAAGAAAGATAAACTGGAAAATAAATGTTTTTATATTTTTGTTTTTAGTAAAATTTAAAAACAATTTTTTATGGAAATTTTTTTTAAGTTCTTATTGCATATACATTTTTTATTTTTAAGTGCATATTTTCGATTTTTTAGGGCATGAAAATCTCATCCCGAATAATAAAAATTTTGGAACTAAATTAAATTATTTTATTATTTTTTAAAAGTACGAAAAAACAGAAGTAAGGAAAAAACATGTAAAATCAATTAAAATGGATAATCATTCAGGAAAGCAAATTTCGATCTACCAAATGTTAAAATACAATTTGGTTTAAGGATTGATGTTTGACTATTGACGTCAGCAGTCGTCGAGGGCTGCGAGTGTAAGACGGCAAATCCATCTGAGGAGATCGAGTGGTTGCGATCGAAACATGTCATGGTAACCTGCCGGCCGGGGTTCGAGCCCCAGCCACGTCAAGAATGAAAGATTATCAATAACAATTTTAATTAACTTTCATATTGTAAAAATTCCATTCTTCATAAAAATAATTTAATGAAAATTAAATTTCATGAACTTAAGCCTAATTAAAAATATTAAAAATTTGGATTAAAAACCATAAATAGTTCAACAAAATAACCACAATACTAATTATTTTGAGTGAAAACTACAAAAACATGCTATATGATACGAAATTAATCAAAAAATTTTTAATTATTTTCTGCGGATGAAATAAAAAGGATGTTTCAGAAATTTTACGTTGTGCTTTTTTTATATACAGGGTGGCGCATAACGAACGTTTTTATTTAATAAGTACATAAATTGGTTTTTTACTTTTTTCGGTTTTAACCAAAATTAACTTTGAAAAACTTGGGAAATTTATAATGGAAAGAATAAAGAAACAAATTTGTTTGATTTTATTTTTAAAGTCAGCATTCATTTATTCAAAAACAAAGATCATATCGAATAATGAGCTTTGAGGCCCATTTGTACGTCAATACAAACCCAAAGTCCAATTATAATTGTTGAACATCAAATGCACCCACTTAGATGCACAGTATGGTGTGAAATAACTCAAGAAAAGATCATTGGACGATAATTTTTTTCAAAAAGGACGAACAAGTTGCTTGAGTTGATTGGAAATTAATTAAGGACCGAGGTAGAAAACAATCCAGAATCGTGGCTCCAACAAGATGGAGCCACAGCTTTTACAGCTCGTCCAACAATGACTCTTTTTTTTGCGATCATAACGATATTCAAGCGCCACCCTACAGATTAAACTATAGTAGAAATATAGTCTTAACTATTGTCTTTAGTCTATAAAAACATTAATAGTAGGGACCCAGCAAAAACTTTACTTACCTGGTAAGTTAGCAAATAATGTTGGAGAATTTAAACACTACTTATTTTTCGGCTGAATAACTACATATTTTTGTTCGAGGTGTCCAAAGAATTCAGTACTTACAAAATACACTTACTAGAAGTCAAAAAATACCTAGAAATTATTTAACTACTAGTAAGTTGAATTGTAAGTACTTACAATGAACTTACCAGAAGCCAAAATATCACTAGCTACTAGACCTAATAAGTAGTTATTGAGTACGTTACCAGTAAGCAAATATTCAGTAGTGAAAATATCAGAAGTAATAAGTAGTTGCTGAGGTCATTACTGACAATTGTAATGACAACTACTTACCAGGTAATATATGAAATAAATACCACCTATTACTAAAAATCAAAAAGTTTTTCCTGCGGAGAGTTATTTACGCCTGCATTCATAAAAAAATGTTTAAATTTAATGAAGTTCCCAGTAAAAACTTCGCCTACTTTTTCAAAATCTATAGCTTCTTTAACTCATTATTTTGTAGCTTTGTTCTATAACTACATCTTTAACAACTTCTATAACTACTTTTTTCTGGATGTATGCAGGTAAAATAAATAATGACTTACTTTTAAATGCGTTCATTTTGGGACAAGCCTTGTAAAATTAATTGGTTGTTTCAGTAGAATGGTAAGTAGTGCTCTTATGTTTTTCTGATTACTCAACACATTATTTTTTGTTTTTATGTTTATGAATGCGGGGGTTAATCTTTTGGTTGCCTGGTAGACTTGTTGATAGTGAGCTAATCTACCAATGTGGGGTTTGCGGGTTCGATTCCTGCCAGATATTTCTGTCTGCTTTACTACAATATCATATAACATAATTGTATTTGTAAGATTAAATAAATAATTAATCTTTGGTTATTTAGTCTTAATTTGAATAAACATGTATTAATGTTAATTAATAGTTAAATACTACATAATTTATGGTATTATGAGCATAAACAAAATACTTAAATACTACAAATAAAATTATTAATACTAAAGTTTAACTTTAATACATACTACGACCACTATTGATTAAACTAATTTCTTTTAGCAAACGAAATAAATTGCACAAAATGTTGTTTAATATAAACTGATAATTTTAAGTGCATAATTGTGTTTGAATATTTTTTCTTTGTTTTTTTTTAATACCAGTTATATTTATAACAAATAATAATATACAAAATAGCATTAAAGTGCTGGGGCATGTACTGTAAGCAATTTCAAACGATTGCATTTAAATATTCATTTAAACATACCGAGACTCCCGCAAGAGCAATAATTATTATACTACATATATGCATATTTCACACATACAAACTAAGTCTAGAAAGTTTATGGTCCTTTAAACAAAGCTAAAATTATAGTTAAGGTCTAGTGCTATTTTGTCAGCATTAGTTTTCGAGCATATTGTAGGAGTCCTAACAGTACACTCTTGCTGCACTTCTCCCTTATTTTACTCTTCATACCTTTGTGATAGCCAGAGAAGAGAGACTTTTCAATTCAAGTTTACATATAGTGAGTGCAATATACATTTTATTCATACATCAATATTTAATAGAATATTTGAGTGCATTAAGAATTTATGCAACAAATGAAAAACATATTTAAGTAACGGTAAAAAAAATTGTCACAGAAAATATGTGTTTAATATTTTTCTCATAGAAAAAAAAAATATATAAAAAATATAGGTTTTCATTTAGTTCCCCATTTAAAAATGTGCTCCAAAAGGAGCAGGTTTTATGTATGAATTCATACCTCAAATCGCTTCAAACCTGCTGATGGGATGCCTGATTTTTGTATGGAGTGTTCCCGGGTTGGAGGACTATTTTATGCTGACAATAAGCGCTTCATTTAACATGCAAACAAAGCACTCCTAAAGTGCTTTTGTTAAGGGCTAACTATATACATATATCTACTAATGTTTTGCTTTAATTTGTTCAAATTCCTTTTTTCAATCATTTTCGTAAACCATAATATATTAAAATTTTTTTAAAACCTTCTTCGTTGTCAGCAGTAAATACAGCTTTTTGTATATTTTATTCTTTATCATTTACTGCTGTATAAGAGCTCTCTTATTGAAGCGCTCGATTATGCGCTTTTTCGCTTAAGTGCTTCAAAAACCCGTAATTATTTTTTACTGGGTTCTCAATTTTTTGTTTTTACTTAAAGATATTTTGCTTTGTTTTGCGAAATCCGAAATCAGACGTTTAATGATTATGGAGTCATTGGCTAAAACCATTTTTTTTTTAATTTTATATGGTTAGATACCTAAACAAATGCGGATCTTTTTCTTCCGCTGAACTATTACGCTGTTATGCCATTCCTAAACCAGGACGTCAACATTCTGTCACGATTAGTAGTGTTAACTTGCATGTTTAACAAACCCAAATAAAATAAATAAATACAAAACTGAGAAGGGGCCGCTAGATTGACCTTAAATAAGCTTAATTGCCAATATTTATTATCAATAGCGGCCAACTTAAACGCGCTATAAAAATCGGATTTTCCAAATGCAAAGCGTTGCGGAGCGCTATTTCGGTGTGCTACAAAAAATTGTATGGGCATAAAAATTTTGGACAGCTAGAAAACGCTCTCCGGTCTTGTTAATATATGGCTGTTAGTCCTGGTCCTTTTCATCTTAATAAATATAACAATAACATCCAATTAAATATTAAGTATTTTGACGAAAATGCTTCCCTAATCTAATGATTGTTTGGAAATGTTCAAAAAACAATAACAACTTATCATGACAGGGTTGTATTTTCCACGAAATAGGTAACACTTGTGTGATAGTGTAAGGTACCCTTAACCGATTTATAGTATATTTTAGCATTTATTACTAAGCCGAAATAACAGTTTCACTACTGGTATACCGACTTTACCGACAAATACCGATACCGAAATAACAAACAGTTTTATACCGATGCCGAAATTTGTTTCGGTTGTCAATCTTAATTAAACTGGTCGGTATCGGTGGAATTGATGCATATCGACACGCTTATACCAAATATGTAATCAGAATTTATCAAGCACGTCCAGTTTTGATGCTAAAAGCAATTTTTATTTTCATTAGAATTGTTTACATTTTGATACTGACAGCGGTATTTGCGATTGGGAACACTCGAAATCTAAAAAGCCCCAATTTTTATGTGCCAAATCACAACAGAGGAAACCCTCCAAAACTTCTTCAAAAACAACAGCTGTCTGAGAATCCAATAACTTGAAGACTCTTAATTGACTTATCCAACCTGAGTCTGAAAGCAGTGTTGCTAAACACAGAAAAAAATCAATGTAAATTCGTTCAAAACAAGGTTGATTTAACATTTTTCAGTAGTGATTTTGCTTTATTGTTGCTTCATGTTAATTAAACATGATTTTACAATAACTAGCGAACATTTTTTTCTTTTAAAATAACTATAATTCATGTTAATTTAGCATTGCAGAAAATTTAGAGCAAAATTTCATTTATATTGAAATAACAATCCCAATCACGTTGAGTGACAGTTATTTCAGGTTGAAACAACGTAAATTTAAAGTAGAATCGAATTGGTTGGAGTGTTATATAACAGTGTAAAAAAACATATGCATTTATTTAAAAATAATAAGAGTTGATTACCTCTTTGTGTCATCTTTGTTGTGTTTTTATTATTTTTTTAACAAATGCCATGAATTGAAACTTATTGATGCCGTGAAAAATCACGAATATTTTTATAATAAAAGCTTACTCCTCTATGAATTCTATTAAATAAATTCCATTAAAATATCAATTACACTCTCTATTTTTGGCAAAATTGTTTTTAATTGTTAAACATACTAGCACAACAGCTGATAAAAAACAAATTTGGCGCATAAAACGCATTGCATGTAACTTGAATTTAGAAACGCATAAAATGCACAAAAAGTATCATACGCATCTACGCATGAACGCATGGTGTGGACCTTCAGCTTTAATCATCCATAAAAACAAAAAAGAAAAATTGCCAAAACAATGCAACTCTGATTACTACATGAATTGTACACTGAAAAAAATTAATTTTAATAAAAAAAAATTATTTTACCATTTATAGTTTTTATTGGAGATGAAATTAATTTATTAAAATAAATATTTGCATTGGTATGTAATTTTTTTTTAAATAAATAATAATATCTTATTAATATCGAAAACATTTTTTTCATTTACAAAATAAAAATTAGAGTGATAGAAATTGAAAAACAAAAATGATAGGTATATATAAGGAAGTCTCGGAAACGCATAATTTTCGAGTTATGGACCTCTGAAGCTTTTATAAATTTTTCCATTATATTTATGAGCTTAGATGGCCAATATTGGCAATTGAAGTAAGATATGTAAAATAAACTCATTGTTTATTGTTGTTGGTTTTGTTTAAGTTTTAATATTTTAAACTTTAATATTGTTACAAGTAAAACTGTTGCTTATATATGGATGAAGTTTCCTGATGATCTGGCCTAAGTAACCAGTGAATAAATTTCAGTGCGTTTATCAAGGATCAAAATTGGAAATTACTCCCCGTCTACAACTGACATGATCATATATTTTGATTAAAGATTACGAAAGTAGAGTTGATTACCTCTAATTTGGTGCTACTCCCGTTCCGTAATCTTTTTTGGTTCGGTCACAACTTAAAAAAATCTCTTTCAGATACACTAGCCAAAATTTAAAGAATTTTTTAATAATAGAAAAATTTATATTTCTTAAATTTTGATTAAAGATTACGAAAGTAGAGTTGATTACCTCTAATTTGGTGCTACTCCCGTTCCGTAATCTTTTTTGGTTCGGTCACAACTTAAAAAAATCTCTTTCAGATACACTAGCCAAAATTTAAAGAATTTTTTAAAAATAGAAAAATTTATATTTCTTAAATTTTGATTAAAGATTACGAAAGTAGAGTTGATTACCTCTAATTTGGGGCTACACCCGTTCCGTAATCTTTTTTGGTTCGGTCTCTTTCAGATGCACTAGCCAAAATTTAAAGAATTTTTTAAAAATAGAAAAATTTATATTTCTTAAATTTTGATTAAAGATTACGAAAGTAGAGTTGATTACCTCTAATTTGGTGCCCCTCCCGTTCCGTAATCGTTTTTGGCTCGGCCGCAATTTAAAAAATCTCTCCCATACACACCGCTCAAAATGAAGAAAAAAATTAAATAAAAACGTAGCTGAGCTACGCGTAGCTGAAATATGCGTAGCTGAGCTACGTTTTTAATCAGCTACGCGTAGCTCAGCTACGTTTTTAATAACGTAACGTTTTACGTCATAAAACATATTTAACTCGGCGTATTTATCTTCACCCATTTCAACGATTTTAAGATGCCATTAAGCGTTTTTTCCTCTTTACCACAGAAAAAGAATGTTCAAGGCATTTATAATCTTATTTAATTCATTTCAGGAAGCGTTATTTGTTCAAATAAATTAAATTAAATAATATTTTGCTTCGATTTGTATTGAGCGGGAATTCCCGGGATCCCGGGAAATTGAAAAATAAATCCCACTTTCCCGGGAAATCAAAAAGTCCAGGAAAAAAACTCTAGTTGACGATTTAAATATTAGTTGTTTTAGATGGCTTATGGCTTCGAAAGCAAAAGGAACTTGGTACATGGTGCTAATGTGACTATAATACTAATAATTTGTTTTTCTTATGCCTTTGCTAGCCGCAGATAGATGGAATATATGTCAAATGTGCTTATGTAGCTAAATGAACTATAACGTAAATATTTTCTATTTTATTAACTTATAGCGGCAGTAAATAACGCTAAAATGGACTATATCGCTAATGTGACTAAAAACGGAAGGGATTACAAACGAAAAGTACGGTATAAAAAATTAAGCATAAGGTCGAAATAAATAGTTGGGGTATTCACAATGTTATATTGTCATAATGTTCTATCATTTTACAAATGGTTTAAAAATAATGTTGTTGTTTTGTAAATAAAAAGTGTCTTACATTCATAGAACTTTGCTTGCTGTGTTTATTGTACTATCGTAATTAATCACAAGAGAACTGCGCTAAGTGGCTGAGTCGATCCGCATTAGTTTTTGTGGTCGTCGCCGCTGATGGTATAGTTTTATCCGGCTAATATCCGAATTTAACCTGCGGCTAGAAATTTTTGCAACAAAACACTTGCGGCGTCAAATTATATCGGCTTAGGACTCTGATGTTTGGTAAACAAACAAAATTAAAATTATTTCTGGCTAGCTGACCCAACAGACGTTGTCCTGTCCAAATTAGGGCAAATGTTTGCGTTCGATTTTTAAAATCCGTTAAAAAGATACGAACATTTGACAGAAAAATAAGTCAAATCGATGGAGCCGTTTTCTGATTTAAGGTTAATCGAAAAAAAAGTTGGCGTTAAAGTGGGCGTAAAAGCCTAAGTTGGACCATGGTGATGATTTTATAGAAAAAATCGTCCGAATAAGTCAAGCCGTTCACAAGTTATGCACTTAATAGAAAGTGGGTAAAAGTAGGCGTGGGGGGGGCAAAATTTTCTTTTCGTATTAATTTAAGTTGCCCATGGCGATCATTTTAAAGAAAAAATCGTCCAAATTATATAGATGTCATTGGTGGTGCAATATGAAACTTGGATTTTGCCACGCCCCTCCGCCCGCAGACCGAAAATAAAAATCTGCTAAATGGAAAATATTTCTTTTAAGCTTAATATTTTCATAAAATAGAATATGGGAATTATTTCTTTTTCAGATACATGTTATTCTGGTAGTGTATAGAGTAATTTCTAAAATTAAGTACATACATATCTTTACTTTCAATGTTAACCAAAGGTTGGCTTAAGCAAAAAGTATGTGAAGTATTGAGAGAAATTGTAAAAAGCTTGATGAATTTATATAATTAAATGTTTTTTATAATTTTTAATCCAAATTTTTAATATTTTTAATTAGGCTTAAGTTCATGAAATTTAATTTTCATTAAATTATTCTTATGAAGAAAGGAATTTTACAACATGAAAATTAATTAAAATTGTTATTGATAATCTTTCATTCTTGACGTGGCTCGGGCTCGAACCCTGGCCGGCAGGTTACCATGACATGTTTCGATCGCAACCACTCGATCTCCTCAGATGGATTTGCCGTCTTACACTCGCAGCCATCGACGACTGCTGACGTCAATAGTCAAACATCAATCCTTAAACCAAATTGTATTTTAACATTTGGTAGATCGAAATTTGCTTTCCTGAATGATTGTCCATTCTAATTGATTTTACATGTTTTTTCCTTAAATCTGTTTTTTCGTACTTTTGTCAAGAATTTTTCTTGAAGTCCAAGTACATTTTTTGTTTTTTCATTTTGTCTTTCTCTTTTCTGTTGACCTTTTTCAGCACAACTTGAAGGACAAATGTACACATAGAGCTCGTGCCTTAGCTTTAACTTTAATCTGAGGAGATCGAGTGGTTGCGATCGAAACATGTCATGGTAACCTGCCGGCCAGGGTTCGAGCCCGAGCCACGTCAAGAATGAAAGATTATCAATAACAATTTTAATTAATTTTCATGTTGTAAAATTCCTTTCTTCATAAGAATAATTTAATGAAAATTAAATTTCATGAACTTAAGCCTAATTAAAAATATTAAAAATTTGGATTAAAAACCATAAATAGTTCAACAAAATAACCACAATACTAATTATTGTTTTTTATAATTGTATCACATCTATACTATTTTAGAGCATGAAGATATACTAAAATGGTAACATTGAATAAAGCAACAGGCGATAACACAACCATTTCGTGGAAATGCTTAAACGAGACTAATTGGTTTTATTCAAGATATGAAATACGTAGGTGTGAAATCAAAAGGGAGAAAAAAAGCACGGTGCAGTTGTTTCTCCGGGGTCTGAAATACATACATAGTTGTTAATGTCAAATCATAAATTCACTTATAGCTCTTCTATTAACTTGATAAAATATTACTACATATACATTTACAAAGTTTCACTTATTCACCATTTTTATTCCAATTTCCCCATTGTGCAAGACCCTAAACTTTATTTTCAGTTGGGAATACCGCGTACTTTGTATGGCCATTCCAATCCACAGAAACGACTATTTAACCATGTGCACTCAGTCGTACATACCCCATCATCATTTAAAAGTTTGTGTTACAAAATTCTGTCTCATTTCCATATCCCCCAGTTATTTGTTTTTATTCATTTTTTTTCTTTCTAACAAGCAAACTCACACACACACATTCATTCAAATTTCAATACATGCAAATATTTACTCCATCTTATTGTTTATGTTTACAATTCTTTGTTACACAGCCAGACAGTGTTGCCATTTTAAAAAAGGTTTAAATATATAAAAAAGTGACACAGAAAAATTTTAAATTTATAAAAAAAATCGACACTTAAAAGAGGGAAACAAGCTCATACAACTTTAAATAGAAATTAATAAAAGTGCTTTTATCAGCTGTGTCGAATCTTATATTCTCTTTACCATTAAATTGAAAAGCCAGGAGGCTTATTCTGAATTGCGATGCGAAAATCAATGCGATGCGAAAATGCATAAATGCGAACAGTTGCTATTCTGTATTGCGATATTCGCAAAGTTTTTTTTAATCGCATTTCAAATGCGAAAAGGTGACAAGTCGGTATTCTACATTGCGAAAAAAAATGTCAAATTCGCAAAATTTATTCGACAACAAAATAGCATTCGCAAAGTACAAACATGTTAGTGAAAGATAATATTTTATTTATTTATTCATCATATATTTATTATTTAATTCAGGGAAGCAAACAATAAGACCACCAAACCGTGTCAATTTGAAATAATGATAGAATTTATGAATAAGCACAGCCAATTGGCAAGAGGCCATTTGAAAACACCAAATGCATGTCAGTCGGCAGATACTTTATGGCAAACTTTAACTGAAGAACTAAATATCAAGGGACCACCTATTAGAGAAGCTGCAGGATGGAAAAAGTATGAAATATATATACAGTTCAAAAATATTTGACTTTCATTTTAATAGGTTTGGGCCGATTTTAAAGTACACACAAAACATTTTTATTTTCTTCGCCGTCGAACCACAGGACCACAAAATCCATTTTTATTATTTTTTTTATTACAGAATGTCTTAAATAAATTGTTTAAACAATTTTCACAGCCAAACCCAAAAAATGTTTTTATTTTTAATTTGACGTTTATTGACACTGACGTATATTTGGGCAGCGTTGCCACGATTTGAAAATAAATTGCGAATGCGATTGCGAAAGTCTAACAGAATACCAATTTTCTTTCGCATCGCATTTCATTTGCGCATCGCATTGATTTTCGCATCGCAATTCAGAATAAGCCTCCAGTTGTGATCTGGCTCATATATGTTTCGGGTGATTTTTTAGCTATTATCTTTTTGGCAACACTGGTTTAAACAGCTGACGTACGTTTCGTGTTTTGTATCACTGTCAAACATCTTCAGTTTGGTCTATAATTTAATAATGAATCGTCTTACAAACGAACAACGCTTGCAAATTATTGAATTTTATTATCAAAATGCTCTGTTAAGAAAGTTCATCGCGCGCTTCTTCCATTTTATGGTCAGTTTCATCGACCCACTGTAGCGGCTATTCGGGCCATTGTGACTAAATTTCGGACCAAATTTACATTGTTGGACATTAAACCACCAACACGCTTATATAGAGTGCGAAGTAAAGAAAATATCGCAGCCGTATTGGGCAGTGTTACTGATGACCATCAATTATCGATTAGTCGCCATTCGCAGCAATTGGGCCTCTGTTACTTAACAACATGAGATGATACCCAACTTTTTTTTGCCCAAAATGCAAGAGCTTAACTTGCATGACATGTGGTTTCAACAATACGGTGCCATATGCCACACAGCACGCTTAACAATGGACTTATTGAGAGGAAAGTTGGGTGAACATTTTATTTCACGTTCGGGACCGGTCAATTGGCCGCCTAGATCGTGAGATAAAACGCCTTTAGACTATTTTTTGTGGGGGCTATGTTAAAGCTCATGTCTATACACACATGCCCGCTTCAATTGACGCATTGGAAGACAACATTGAAGCATTTATTCATGAGATACCGGCCGAAATGTTGGAAAGAGTATGCCAAAATTGGACTAAGCGGATGGACCATTTGAGGCGCAGTCACGGTCAACATTTCCATGAAAAAATCTTCAAACATTAAATTATATGGACCGTACTATCGATTCAAATAAAGATTTCATGCATTTTTCTGCATTTTATGGGGTTTTTTATAACTTTCCTATAGCTCTTAAAAAATCACCCGATAGTATGGGCGTTTCTATCGTGTCAAAATCCTGCGGAAGCATATTTGTATGGGCGCTAGGAAAAGTAACGGGATTTCGTTAATTTTAAAAAACCAAACTAATCTCATATATGAGCCGTTTATTTTGAAAGTGGCATTAGTCACTTTTTCAAAAAAAATCGAGTTAATAATAAATAATAATAATAAATAATAATAATAATAATAATAATAATAATACTGAGAAAAATATCATTATCATGATGTATCAAATACAAGTGAATCTTCTCGAAAGTTAGCATCCATATTTTTAAACGTGTTAAAACGCAAACCCTTAAATATCTCGACTTAAAAACCGAAATGACTTATGCCACTTTCAAAATAAACGGCTCATATATTGAATGTTGGAGCTCAATATTTTTGTATGGACACTATCGTACCAAAACCTTTAATTCGAGAGGCTGCCATGCAAAATAATGGACCAATTTGGCTTATATTCTAATTTGCTCCTCCTGTCCATATGGTATGGCGCTATTGTGCCAAACGCATTACTTTGGGGAAACAATTTTTCATTTCTGAACTGATTTTGCTAATTTTTACTACCACTATTGTAAATTTGCTTAGAATGAAATTAAAAAAAAATAAATTCATAGATTATAAAGACCCTTCAAAATGAGAATTGAGATTTGTAGGTAAAATTTAGACGCTGTTGCGTTTTTAGTTATTATTAGTGTCCGACAGATTAATCGGCTTCGGTATTGGCCGAAAAATGCTAATCGGTGTTCGACATTAATTTGGCCGATTTTTGCCGAACTTTTTTAATGCCATTATATGCAAATGTAACAAAATCATTCACAAATAATCAACTAAAACTTTTTATCAAAAATTCAGTTGAGGTAAATTATATTGTTTCTAAAAAGGTAACAAACAAGCAACACATTTAAGTTTCTCTATGGGAAATGCAAGACTTAATTCCTCACATTGCAGTGGAAGAAAATAATGAAAAAATTCTCGAAAAGGAAAAATTTTTTTAAATAAATGGGTTTTGTGGTTGATAAACTAATTTATAATAAAAATTTTAAAGTGTTCTTGTTGTGAATTTAAATAAGTTAAGTATAACTTCGGCATCGGCCTAAAAAAGTGGCTTCGGTCAGACACTAGCTATTATGTATCTTAGTCATTTGTAAAAGAATGCTTTTCGCCACGAAAAGATTGCTTCTGCAAAGAGCGTCCTTTTCTCCAAAGGATACTTTTTACTCCAAGAAATAACTTTTACGCAGAATGTAGACTTATTGAAGTAGTAAAAATGGGTAATGAAGATGCGAAGAAGGGAAAGATGTGGAAGAAAATGTATAAAAGAGAGGATAAGAAGAGGTTATAAAAGGTTACATGCTGATGGATGAAGAAGAAATAAGGAGTGAAAGTGAAATATTATAGCGAAGAATGAAAGAACTCACCAAACCTAGGCACAATGAAGTGTGAATTCACAAGACTCAAGAGTAACTGAATGAATGAGGCAAATACAAACCCTCCACAAATATGCAGCATCATTGATAGATAAAGGAATGGAGAATGAATGACGAGCGGAATGGAAGAGGAATTTGAAAAGGAGATGAAGATTGAGAACAAGGAGAAGATGACTACTTTCAAAAATAATGTGCTTTTGCACAGTCGCGGGAAGGCAGATCCTGAAAAGCCTGATAAAATGTGGATTTTTCAGCACTTGTGAGAACGTTCGGCCTGCGGGACGGATCATCACTTGATGATGTTGCTATCCAGCAGATTCTGCCGGCGTGTCTAATGTAGCGGAGATCAGATAGCTCCAGCTCATAAACAAGCGGCGAGCGTGGCAAAATGCTACCTGTGTATGTTCGTTGTTCTTGCACATAGGGGCGAATGGCGAGCGCTTTGCTTATTCACACAGTGGTTAAGACTAGAGTTTGCTAAAAATTGTAAAAATGTGAAACCGCGGTTTCGGTTTTAAAATGATTAACACCGGCCGGTTTCGGTTCGGTTTTGAAAATATCAAAGTTAAATTCTTAAATATTATTTTTTGCAAGTTTTTTAATTGTTTCAATTCAGGTACTTTTATTCGCCCTTAAGTGTATACCTGGGCCTGGCCAGGCATTTTTGACTTTTTTTCTAGTTTTTTTTTTTATATAATTATTAAGTATATTAGAACGAAACTTTATGTATTCCTCAATGCCGCAATTGGCCAAATGAAAATTTTGTGCATATTGTATCCACCTGGGCCTGGTCAGGCCCTTCCCTATAATATATGTACTGCAGTAAATTAAATCAAAATTAAACGTTTCAAAAAGCATACACAACACATAAGAATACTTTCTTTTCTGTTTTTTCGAAAAATTATTTTATTTCCCAACAAAATGTTTCTGCTTTAGCTATAAAATTCAATACATATAAAAGTAGTCCCAGCCTTGCCCAGGGGTTCGTAAGTGTGAGTTTTTTCTATAGCCACAAGAAACTCCCTACAAAATTCAAGTGGCCCAGGTGGTAGTTTATGCCTCACAAATAAGGTGTGTACTTAAGAGTTATAAAGATAACATTTGTTCTTCTTAGTACTTATTTTGAATTTTTAGAATTTTGAAATACCTTGTCATTGTTGAAGGCTGTTATGTATAAAGTTGTTGTATATTATTATATTACTTTTTTATGAATAAATAAATAAATATTAAGTACGAGTATTATGTTTAATTTGCAATTTCTTCAAGCATAAATACATTGTTAAAGCTAAAACCGAGGTTTTTTGTCGGTTTTCGGTTTCGGTTTTAAGCATTTAAAATCGCGGTTTCGGTTTCGGTTAAAACCGAACAGCAATTCCTAGTTAAGACCACCTTGAGATTAGGCCAACATGGCAGGTGATCAAGTCAATTTTATCTACACATTTTTAAAAAAGATTATTTAGCGGAAAAAAGGCTAACGAAACTAAAAACGCGTCATAAAATACCCAAAAAGCGTTAAAATGGCAACACTGCAGCCTGTCCCATCCACTCACTCTCATGCATACTAAGAGACAATAAAAATATGAAAACAAATGTGAGGGAGCCTGTGTGTGTCTGTGTGTGCATGTCATAAACATATTTGCTATTATAAATGTTTGCATTTTTTAAAAACCCCAACAACATAATTGGATGGTATTCTAAGTTGATAACATTAAAATGGACTAACGAGAGAAAATATGGAGTTGAATTAAAAAAAAGTCTTTTAGAACATTTTGTTATTATTTCTTAGAACATGTTTTTATTTCCATAATATTTTAATTAAAAATATTGTTAAGAGTAAGAGTGATTTTTTTCAATCTGTCTGGTTAAACAACTTTTCATCCTTTGAGAATTCGATGCAAAAAGAACACTTTTTTCGAAAAGCGAAATCGAAGTCCAGCCTTGGTTTATGATGCACCCAATATTTCTGTTTTTATACCCACAACACAATAGTTGAGACGGTATTATGCATTTGTGCTGATGTTTGTAGCATCTTAAAGTAAGTCTACGGACCCAATAAAAAATTAAGCTTCCAACGAAGCAGGTTTGTAAGGGAGAAACATAAAAGTTTCGCTTACCATTGCGCTTACGGAAGACATGAATTTTATATGGCGAGTTCCCAATTTGTAGCAATACATTTTTGACACATAAAGCGCATTATTCAGTGCACATAAAAATTGTTGGATGTAACGATCAGCTTTACACACTGAATGTTTTGATACAGTTATTTTTTAGTATTCTCCCTTACAAACCTGCTTCGTGGTAAGGGAACGCCGTAGCACTTGAAATGTTATTTTTTCTTTTTTTAATAAAAGTTGTTGAGAGTTCTTTCACTTACTTTACTGCATTTCTGTATGTCTTATTGCGTAGCGCATTTTTGTGCGCTTATTTTTTTAAATGTACCTTTAGTGCTTCGCAAAATGATAAAATTTTTTATTGGGGATCAAGTCAGAATCACTTTCTAAGTCGATATGTGTCCGACCATCCGGCTGGTTGTCCATGTAAACTCTGTGCGCTTAGTAGAGGTCGAAATTTTGGAGATAATTTAATGAAATTTAAAGCATAGGTTCTTATCGTTTTTTCGGAATAGCGTATTTTTAACCATCTTATTATGTTAGTATTTAGTTAAATTTAATCCAAACTTATATTGTTTCAATCTGAATCATAACTGCCATACAAATAATAGTCCCGAAATGAGCATTTAATGCTTAAGCAAAGTTCGAAACTGATCGCATTTGACAGGCTTTTTCTTTATTTTTGACAGTTGCTTAAGCAAACTTATGGATATTAATGTTGGGCCTTAACAATTCGTTTTAAATCTTTGTTAAGTTTTTCAACAGATAATTTATTTTTAATATTTTGAACTTTTAGTTTTACGTCTTCTAAGACAGATAAACTTTCATGTAAAGCACAAAAAAAAAGTACGGTACAATACACGCTTTTTAAAGTTCTTGGTCTAGCTCTTACCATATGAGCAGTGAAGCCTTTTTTAGTTTTTTATTTGCATTTTCAAATAAATCACTCTAAAACAAATTTCGAAACAATTTTTTTTGGCATTTTCAAATAAATCACTCTAAAAACAAACATCGATATAAGAAAATGCATATGAAACAAAAGGATCGATACATTTTTATTTTGTAATTGCAAAAGATTGCCTCAAAAGCAATTCATTTGTCAAAAACGGCTTCCAAACTGCATAATAAGCAAATTTAGGCAGAGCATATATTTTTGAGAAAACTTGAAAAATATGCAATTGCATATTTTTAATGCATTAAGCCGAAAAAACTTGCCCTAGTGATAAACGTAAAAATGTTGCTATTAACCATGACATGATAATAATAAAAGATTTCGAAACAGTTTCCGTACGAGAAAGTAAATAAATCCTTCGAAATGTTTTTGTATTTGTTGTAAATATTGTTAAATGAATCTACCCACAAACTCTAAATGTAGGGCCTTACCCCTGTTAAGTTTCCCAACGATTAAGTTTTTTTTTTTTTTTTTTTTTGCTTTTTCTATTTGGTTTGTTGTTTGTTTTTTAATTCATTTGCAAGTCGTCGACATTAATGAAGCTATTAAATTTCAATGAGCCATGATAATTACGATGATGTTGATAATTATCGCTTACAAACATTTTCTACATGTGTTGTATGTATAAGTAATTTAGTCACTACAAATGTATACAACTGTATACATTGCACATGTACATTTTTTGTTAAATACTTTACATACTTACATGAATGTTAACATATAACCATACATACGCACACGTTTAGAAAGGCAGTTAATTTGCCAGTCTTACGTCTTTAATACAATTTAAAGTATTTTGTTGATGATGATTTTTTTAATTAAATCAATTACCTGTAATGAAATAAAGAAAAATAAATTGTAATTAATATTTAAAAGAGTATTAAGTTTGAGATGTAGAAATTTAAAGTCATAAATTTTATGCAGACATGAACTGGGTAATTTACAGTAAGGTACTTTTTTGAATACCATTATTTCATAAAATAAAGCTTAGCACAGTGGCCTAAATTTTAAAACAAAAGGAATGATTTTAATATAAAGGGTCGATGTTGATTTTGAATAAAACACAAATTTTTTAGGAAATTATTGTCAATTCTTTTTATTATGATAATATTGGTATGGTTCAATTATGTATGGAACAAAATATCTGCCAAATGGCCGCACACCTCCATCCGAAGGTCCAAATTTTGCCGAATTATCTCCTCCTTTAGCTCTTGAATTGTTGCTGGCTTATCGACGTACATCTTTTCTTTCTAATAACCCAAAGGAAAGAAGTCCAACGGTGTCAAATCACATGAACTTGGCGGCCAATTGAAATCACCACCACGTGAACACGGCCATTGAACTTGTCGCGCAAAAGAGCCTTTGTTTCGTTAGCTGTGTGGCAAGTGGCACCGTCCTGTTGAAATCACATATCGTCCACATCCAAATCTTCCAATTCGGGCCATAAAAAGTTTGTCAGCATCTCACGATAGCGAACACCATTCACAGTTACTGCCTGACTGGCCTCATTATGGAAAAAAATACGGTCCGATGATGCCGCCAGCCCATAAACCGCACCAAACAGACACTCTTTGTGGGTGCATTGGTTTTTCGACAATCTCTCTTGGATTTTCATTCGCCCAAATGCGGCAATTCTGCTTTTTGAAGAAACCACTGAGGTGAAAATGTGCCTCATCACTGAAGATGATTTTCTTCGAAAATTGATCCTCCACTGTTGTCCATTTTCATAATCAGCCTTTTTTTTATTGAAACTTTCTTGTCGAAAATTACAATATGTATTCAAAGCTTAATCCTAATTCTTATTTGTATTTGTTAGCCGTTACCAATGTAACCGCTGATTCATTGCATTCAAGTGTCAAAAAAGCCTGCTAGGCTCAAAGTGTCGGATCTTTTCAGCCTCCGGTGACCTTCGAACTTTATTAGATCCCGAGCGAGGTAGTTGGGATGGACCATTTGTTTATCTATGTATTTGACTGAATACTTTTTAATTTCTTCGTGGATGGTAGCGATGTCTGATATCTATCTTCTTTGTAGCTTCTGGATGTTTGTCTGGATGCCATATGCCCATATTGGTTTTATGATAGAACTTTGTTGTCTAAGGATAAGTTTGAGTTTCGACCGATTTTCGCTTCAATATGACGAGATCAGGTCAGGCGTCTATCTATATGAATTCTCAAGTAGTTAACATGGCTTTCTACCGGAACAGTGATGTTATTTATTTTTACAGAAGGGACGTTTGTCTTCTGAGCGTGAAAGTTTAGTGAGCACATTTAGCCAGGTTAACCTTTATTTTCCATTTTTCTAGCCAGGCTTCTAGTTCATTGATGTGGGACTGTAAATGCTGCGATGCAACTTTTTGGTCCTGATTTACACTAATAAATGCTGTGTCGTCTGCAAACGTAGAAGTATGTGTGGTCGGGCTTGTTGGCATATCAGCTGTATATATTATATACAGTAACGGCCCTAATATGCTGGCTTGAGGGACACCAGCAGATATTTTCTTGGTGGGGGAGTATTGGTTTGAATGTTCTGCCAGTTAAATAAGTAGCTCTCAAGGAGTTTGTGAGTGTTTTGTGGAAGCATTTGTGTTATTTTAATGATCAGCCTATCATAACAAACTTTGTCGAATGCTTGGGAAATGTCTATAAACAGTGTTCTAAATAGTTCTCTAGTCTGTACGACGTAATTTGACTTGCGTCTTTTCCTGGCTTAGGAATCATAACAATTGTAGAGGTCTTCCAAGAGGATGGGAAGTAGCCAACTCGTAATATCGCATTAAAGATGAGCAGCAAGATTCTTGAAGCAGACGTAGGTAAGTTTCTTATCATTGAACCTGTGGTGCGGTCAGGTTCGGGAGATTTTTTAATGTTGACATTTTCTATCGCTGATTTTACTTGGGTTAATTCAAATTTTATTGGATCGTTAACTGTATAAGGAATAATTGGACGACAGGAACAAGTATCAGCATCATGTGGCGTGAAAACTTTCTCCAAGCGGCTTGCAAAGGCATTAATTTTTTCATTTGTGTTTTTGGCCCAGGTACGGTTTTCCAGTCTTAGTGGAGATTCGTGGGTTATAAAAAAATTGGTAGAATTTTAAAAGAAGGCAGTGTAAATTAAACAGATTTTAAAAATCCGAAAACCTACTAACAATACAAAAATTTAGGTTTTTTGCATCGAAATCGAATCCAAATATTCCAACATGCAAACTGAACACCAAAGCAAAAAGTTGATATTGCTTTGAAAAAAGAAATGCTTTGTACTTGCTAATATATGACTGTTTAAATTTCTTGCCTCCTCACTGAAAGGCCAACCCTGTTTCTGTCAACAGGCATCTGTCAGTTGACTTTTGACAAAATTATAATAAGCTGCGGCAATAAGTTTGTGTCTGATAGCCATTGACAGAAATCATCTTAAAAACAAATACTCATTTTTTGGAAGACATAAAAAAAATTGTAGAAATGTTTGACAAAGTGTGTAGTATAGCTCAAAGAAGACTATGTTGAAAATATAAAAAAACCGTGTGTTTCTTATAAAAAGTCACGAAATTTTTGACCCGCCCTCGTAAAATGATCTGACTGTAATAATGCCTTTGAAAAGAGTAAATATGCGACCGGATATTTAAATTCAAAAATGCTCGTTCTCGAACTATGGCAGGGCAATTGCGATTAAAGGTATCGTTCAAAGTATTAAAAATATTTCATGTGCTTTGCTTTGAAATACTTTTAAAATATTTTTCTGTTACTTAAAAAAAGAAAAACAAAAGTTATTCTCTTTGTTGAATATTTTATAATAAACATAATAAAAAAAAATGTATAATGGCCTATTTCACTATTTCTATTTCAATATTAATTTATGTTTAAAATTAGTTTTTCATGTCAAATAAAAATAATATTATATTAAAAACAATATTTAAATATGAATTGATATCTGAATAGAATTGGTGAAATAGGCTCTAAGACACCACATATGTACAGGGTGACCCAAAAGTAACATAGGGGCTTAACTTGTCGTCGTCTTATATGTATAAAAATTATATGTATAAAAAGGGATTAAATCGGTAACCTCATATCGCCAAAACTAAAAAGACGAGAAAAGCGTACCAAAACCTTAAATGCGGGAGTGCACTTCTATATTTACTACAAGTCTTCTACTAATTCTACTTCAATAAAAATAATAAAGATTCAAGGGTAGAAATTAGGGACAGTCGTGGTTTTTGGTTCATATTTTAAAAATTTGTGCACCGATCTGGCTGAATTTTAAAAGTAAACTATTCCGGACTATATGTGATAAAAATATTGTAGTCCCCATAATATTTGTGGGCTTCGTTAATCCTATTTCAACATACATACACATAGAAAAACTAACGGACGGAACCGGCATCATTAAATCCACTCAGCTACTTATAACGATCCAGAATATATATATTTTATAGGGTCTGAAGTCCATTTTGTTGAAATTGAAAATAGTAGAACCTATAAGATGAAAAATGTTGGTACTTTTTTGTTCTTTAACTTTTTTCTTTTCAACTGGTACTTTTTGAGTTTTTAATTTTGGGACCACAAAAATATAAAATAAGACATAAGTACCACAACTGGTAATTTTTTTAATTTTCGTTAATATTGGACCTAGGAACATAAAGGCTCTAATTTCGTAAAACGCTATCGTCGCAAGCCAAAAATTAAATTTAAAGCAAAAACAATATCAAAAATATTTCATAATTTTGTTGTTGTTTTCTACAGAAATTCATATTGAATTTTTGAATTTCAAACGTTGCATATCTTGTGATTGCAATGCAATGCGGGAACTTTTTGGTACTTTTTTTTAATTCTTTAACTGGCAGTTTGTTTAATTTTTATTAATATTAGACCGAGAAACATAATATTAAACATGCAATGTCCTAAATGAATGAGAATCTATAAAAGGGAACTTTTTGGTACATTTTTCGTTCTTCAACTGGTACTCTTTGAGTTTTCGTTGATATTGTACCGAGAAACATAATATTAAACATGCAATGTCCTAAATGGACGAGAATCTTTAAAAGGGAACTTTTTGGTCCTTTTTTCGTTCTTCAACTGGTGCTTTTTGAATTTTAGTAAATATTGCACCTAGAAACATGAAATTAAACATGCAAGGTCCTGAGTGAATGAGAATCTGTGAGATTGGTCCTTTTGGTACTTTTTTTGTGCTTCAACTGGTACTTTTTGAATTTTCGTTAATATTGTACCTAGAAACATGAAATTAAATATGCAATGTCCTTTGTGGATGAGAATCCATAAAAGGGTACTTTTTAGTACTTTTTTAGTTCTTCAACTGGTACTCTTTGAATTTTCGTTGATATTGTACCGAGAAACATAAAATTAAACATGCAATGTCCTAAATGGATGAGAATCTATAAAAGGAAATTTTTTGGTACTTTTTTGGTTCTTCAAATGGTACTTTTTGAATTTTCGTAAATATTGTACCTAGAACCATGAAATTAAACATGCAAGGTCCTGAGTGAATGAGAATCTGGGAGATTGGTCCTTTTGGTACTTTTTTGTTCTTTACTGGTACTTTTTGCATTGTTATTACTGAGCCTAGAAACATAAAATTCAACATGCAGAGATTGAGAAACTATAAGAGGAGACTTTTTGGTACTTTTTTGTTATTCAATTGATACTTTCTGTTTTTTATACTACTGAAGTAACAAAATTAATTTAAGCATTCACGAATTTGAGTGGAAGAAAACATATGGGCCGGAGGTTGGTATTTAGCCAAATCGGTCCACTAAGACGGAAAAAACAAATGCTCGAATCATGTTCATTTATATATATTTATTTGTATGTTGTCCTTCATATTTGCATAAATTATTATGGTCGAATTTCGACAACTAGGCAAACACTAGTTATTCCAATATGATTTTCTTTAAATTTTTCAAATTGTTAGAAAGAAGATTTGGGAAATTCTAAATGGAAATATACACTTTTCAACAACGAAACGCATAAGTACAAACAGATCTAATTTTCGATTTCTTTAAGGCAAATAGCCGCCAAAATCATTATTTTTTACACAATCAAAAATGTTATACACGCTTCTGATATTTTTACTGTGGGTGTTTTGAAAGACAGTGGGTATGTGAAAAAGCTACAGATTAAAAAACAAAATTCTGGAAGAAATCCGAGCGAAAGCTCTGAAAATCTAGAAAAATTTAAAAAAAAACGTCCTAAAAACCCGACTATGCTTAGCTACGATTGGGCGGTACTTTCGCGACGTTATTTCTTTCATCTAAATTAACTAATTTTCCCATTCATTAATGAAACGTAAAAAAATTCTATTGACTTTCAAATAAAAAACATTTTTGACTTCTCCCTTCGTTTCTTTTTAGCCACCTTGTGCAATAAAAATATTTTTTACTCTTTATAAAAGTTCCTTTTGATACCTCTTTTTTTTAAAAAATATTTAAAATTGTTTTTAGCAATTTTAATGACATTTCTTCTTCTTCTTCTTAAAGCAGGATTATCTTTATATTTATGATGGATTTTCTGTTTTATTTGATGTGGTTATTTGGTGTTGCACATGTATGATAAGAACAAAAAGAAAAAAAAATCAATATTGATTTGTTTCATATTCTTACGATTTTATTGGGTATCAAGTTTGTTTGTAAGTTGAGTTCATTTACGTGACTGGGAAGTGACTTGAAATGTATAAACGTTGAGGGTTAAATTGGTAAAATGGAATGAACTTAAAAGTAGCAGGTGTTAAAAAGGAGTTTTTAAGAATTTTTTCTTTAAACTTAGGGCCATTTTTACAACTTGAAGTTAGCTAAAGTTAAGATTAAATTGACAGATAATAATGTGTTATCTGTCAAAAAGCGTCTGTTAACTGTCGGATAACAGCTAACGCCAAGTTATAATAATGGCCCTTAGTGATATATTTCCTTTTTAGTCTTGTAGTTTAAAGAAAATGTAAGCATTTTTTTTTTTAAATTTAATTAAAAATTTCAATTATTTTTTTTTTTCCAAGGACTGTTTTTCTTTTTAGAAGTTGAAGCGAAAGGATCAAAATTATATCGAATACAAGCCCGGTTTTACTGTTTAATATGTCTTTTAAAGAATTTGATAATATTTTTTTTTTAAAGTTGTATTTTTATTTAACTTTTAGAATTCCATGCCACGAGCTTGAACTTTTCATTTAATATTGGATTTGATTAGATTTAAGAAATATTCTTGTTTAGTTTCCTTATAGTTTAAACATGACGTGTGCATTTATTTCTTTTGGTTTTACACACATTTGAGTACTATTCAAATTGATGTTGGCAATTGAATTAAGTAAAAAGGCTTATAAAATTAGGGTAGTTCATAAATAACAATTCTGAATAAAAATCTCCGCTATTTTTTATAATTTAACAGCCGGTAACATTTTTCAATAGAAAACTGTCGTCAGTTAACTGTATTTTCACGAACACTTTCAGCAGTTATTGTTAGTTTAAGAAAACCATTAGCAGTTTATTGGTTTCCATAAAGTGTCAGCAATTAACTGCTTTCAATTCAGCAATTAACTGCTATCAAATTAAAAAAAAAACTTGTCGCCTGTCACTATTTTATACAAAAAACTGCCAGCTGCCAACTATTCTCTACAGAAAACTGTCAGCTTATCAACTCTATTCTAAGGGAAACTGTAGCGAATAGTTTTTTCATAAAGTTAATATAAAAGCAAAAAAAAAAAACTGTCAAGAAGTGTCAGCAGTCTAAGTAGTCAAAAGGGAAAGTATTATGTTGCTGCGTTCAGTGCCCATGTTCTGTAACTCTCGCGTCGAGAAACTTTTCGATTGAAATGTGTGAAATGAAACAAAAATGCCATATATTGAAACAAACTGCTCTTTTTCTCACTAAACTGTGTCTGTTACTTTTTTTGACGAGTACTAGCTGTCACGTAAGGAAATTACTCCACAACTTACAGAAAAAGTTTTTTTTTTTTTTTTTTTTTAAATTTATTTTTTATTATTGAATCTTTCTTATCGAAATTAACAATATGTATTCAAATCTTAATTCTACTTGTTGTTTATTAGTTGTTACCAGTGTAACCACTGTATTCAAATTTTAAGACTGTCTTCTAGTTAGGCTCAAAGTATCGGTTCTTTTTAGCCTCTGGTGACCTTCAAACTGAAGCAAACCCCGAGCGACGTAGTTAGAGTGGACCATTAGTTTATCGATGTAGCTTATTGAATATTTTTTAATTTCCTCCTGGATAGTGGGGACGTTGAGATCTCTGTGGATAATATCATTACGTATATACCATGGGGCGCAGACAATTTGACGTAATATTCTAGACTGTCTTCTTTGAAGCTTTTGGATGTTAGATGCGCATGCAGTACGCCATAATTGGATGCCATATGTCCATATTGGTTTTATGATGGACTTGTATAGAAGAATTTTGTTGTCTAAAGACAAGTTTGAGTTTCCACCGAGAAGCCAATGTAGTTGAGCTGCTTTAAGTTTCATAGCCGTTATTTTCGCTTCGATATGACGAGACCACCCAATAAAAAATTTTATCATTTTGCGAAGCACTAATGGTACATTTAAAAAAATAAGCGCACAATTATGCGCTACGCAATAAGACATACAGAAATGCAGTAAAGTAAGTGAAAGAACTCTCAACAACTTTAATAAAAAAAAATAACGTTTAAAGTGCTACGGCATTCCCTTACTACGAAGCAGGTTTGTAAGGGAGAGCATCAAAAATAACTGTAAAAAACAGTCAGTGTATTAAGCTGATCGTTACATCCAACAATTTTTATATGCGCTGACTAATGCGCATTATGTGTCAAAAATGTTTTGCTTCAAAGTGGGAACTCGCCATATAAAATTCATGTCTTCCGTAAGCGCTATGGTAAGCGAAACTTTTATGTTTCTCACTTACAAACCTGCTTCGTTGGAAGCTCCATTTTTTATTGGGCAGGTCAAGCGTCTATCTATATGAATTCCCAAGTACTTTACATGGTTTTCTACCGGAACAGTGATGTTATTTATTTTTACTGCTGGGCTCGTTTGTCTTCTGAAAAAGTGTGTCTGTAACATTTTGGTGAGAAAAGTTCCCGCTTTGAACTGTCAAATAAGCACACGAATAAAAATGGAGCGAGAAAAAAATTTTAACACCAAAAAACAATTTAAAATGCAAATAATAATATTTTGTTTTTGACACATTTTTTCATTGTTTAATTATTTTGCTTTTAACATTTTTATAAAATATATATGTACATAAATGTTTTCAAAGCTCTTTTGCAAACAACAAACATTAAAATCGCACTTTACATTATTTGGTATAGCCAACGGTTGTAGTTTCGCCGCCGTCATTGAAAAATTTTCAATTTTGGTAATTTTTGGTCGCCATCAACGATATGTGTTACTGAAGCTCTCACGTCTGCAATGGCACATCGGCTTCAAGTGCAACGTTATGACATTTATAACGTAACGACGTAATCTCTTTTGATAGTTTTCGACATGAGTTGCAGACACAGTTTTTTCTCAATTTTCGAGAAACGATGGAATATTTTGTTTCACGTTTAGTTACAGAACATGGGTACAGGTAACAGGTTTCTAAATAAAACAGTTAATTGTTTTCTGTAATATGTTTTATCTTCAGAAGTTAACTGTTTTATATTAAATATTTTCGACAGTTTACTGCTTTTTGTATAAAATGACAGCAGTCGACTTTCTTAAGAAAACAGTAAATCGTTTTCTGTAAAATAATGATTCCATAAAAAAACTGTCAGAAGTAAACTGTTTTATATTCAGAAGTAAACTGTTTTATATTGAATATTGTCGGTAGTTTACTGCTTTTTACATAAAATGTCAGCAGTCGAGTGTATTCTGTAGAAAACTGTCTGCAATCAACAGTTTTCTATAAAGAACTGTCAACATTGTTGTACAAAATAACTGGTAACAGTTTTCTACAAAAACTATCGGTAGTCAGTGTTATATTAGAAAACTGCTATGAATTATTTTCTACAGAAAACTATAAGCTGTGAACTCTATAGAAAGTTGTCCGCAGTTAACTGTTTTCTATAGTCTTCTATAGTCAACTGTTTTCTATAGAAAACTGTCGGCTGTCAACTGGTTTTGTCAGCTTTTAAATGTTTTTCTGTAAAAAATTGTCTGCTGTCACTTGTTTTCTACAGACAACTATCAGCTGCTTTTTATATAAAACTGAAAGCTAAAAACTGTTTTAGGAAGAAAATTATCTGCTGTTAACTGTTTTCTACAGAAAACTGTGAGCTATCAACTGTTTATTAAAGAACACTGGCAGCATTCAAAACTTTATTATAAAAAACTGCCAGCAGCATATTTAAAAGAAAACTCTCAGCAGTTTAAAGTTGTCTACAAACTATCGGCTGCCAACAGTTTTTTCTCAGCTTTTAACTGTTTTCTATAGAAAATTGTCTGCTTTCATCAGTTTTTTAAAGACAACTGTCAACTGTTGTCAACAGAAAACTGTCAGCTCCAAACTGTTTAAAAGAAAATTGTCTGCTGTTAAATGTTTTCTTCAGAAAACTGGCAGCTATCAACTGTTTACTTAAGAACACTGTCAGCCTTAAAAAAAAATTTTTTTTTAAACTGCCAGCAGTTACCTATGCTTAAAAAAAACTGTCAACAGTTTACAGTTGTCCACAAACTATCCGCTGTCAACTGTTTATATTACCTAATAATCTGTTTTCTACAGACAACTGTCAACAGATTTCTACAGAAAGCTTTAAGGCACAAACTGTTTTACAAGGAAAGTTTTCGGCTGTCAACTGTTTTCTACAAAAAACTGACAGCAATCAATTGTTTTCTAAATAGAATTATCAGCTGTCAACCGTTTCCTTTAGAAAACTGCCAGCAGTTACCATTTTGCTAAAGGAAGATAAATAGGTTTTTTATTAAAATAAAACTGTTTACAATTTTAAGTTTTTCTTTTTCTATCAACCTGCCAACAATTTACAGTTTTCTATAATAAAAAACTGTTAGCACCAAACAAATTTTTATAAAAAAACGATCTAAAAAAACTGTTAGTAGCCAACAACTTTCAATAGTTTTTTATAAAAAAAAAAACTGTTAGCACTTAAAAGTTATTCATAGAAATCAAACAAGTTTCTATAGAAAGTCTCAGGAGTCAAAGTTTTTTTATTAAACCTTTTGCAGTCCAATTTTTATGTTTTAAATCATTCATTACAAAATATAAACTCTGTTTTATGAACCACCCCAAAGCAGAATAATGACTTTCAATTCTAAGAACTAAAAGCTTCTCTAGAAAAACAATAAAAAAAAACCAAACAGAAAAAAAGAAAAACGAAAAAGGGAACGTTTTCCGGAAAAAATTAATCAGCATAAAGGATTTTATAAGGCATAATAAATGATTGTACAAAAAAAAACCTTAACTCACTGAAAAAACTAAAAGAGTTTTGTTTTAATTGAATTAGTGATATTTTTTTTTTCATTTATCTTCTTTTTAGAAAATCTAAAGAATACATCTACAATTACGTAGATCGAGTACGTTTTGCTGAAAGTTCTTTCCCAGACTATAAATGTCCCTCGCGCGGCTCTGGTTGGCGTCACAATAAATCCATATCACATCTTGATTTAGCCACAAGCTGTCACAGTGCAGCTGCTGGTTTAAGTCATTGGTCAGCGTCACATCAGACACGCCATCATCAGTTGCGTCATTCGCGTTCGTTGGACTATAACCATATCGATCGTTGTAAAGACGCGCTGGATATAGCTGAATATTATTGGCGTGTAGAACCGGAACAGGAAATTTATGATGAAGAAGACGAGGAAATTATAGAACCGGAACATACTGCGTCACAACAACAACAACAACAGCAGCAACAGCAACAACAACAGCAGTCTCAACAATTAAAATACGTCAGCGAACATCATCTAACACAACACTATAGAGATTTTAAATGTGGTAAGTTTTTAAAAGCTTTTCGAAAGATATTTAGTGAATTTTTGCAGACAGATCAAAGAAACTGGGGTTTTAAACTAAAACGGTTATGACTAATTTTAGGTTTGCAGCCCCAGTGTGCGCACATGTTTTTGAACAAAGGCATATGGGCATTTCCACAAAGAAGTCTACGATTTGTCATGTTAAGCCCGCAAGCAATTAGGCTTGTATTTAAGACCCACAGTGTTCATTCAAATGTTTTGCCTACTTCACTAAGGAGAGTGTTAGTTGGTTGCACTCTACACCAAACTACGAAACGTAAATATATATACATCTATAAAATTGTAGCGTTACTGTCTGAGAGATTCATCATCGTACAGCATAAACGCCTGAAGTTAAAAAGAAAGTAGGACCCTGGGCTGGTCTCTCGCCAAATCGATCTACTAAGGTAGCATTTTTGGAAATTCGAATGTTTAGGGTATAAAAATTAGTTCGCTAATCTCATATCCCCTCAACTAAAAGACACAAAAAATTATGTAATTTAATACTTATCGTTGTTCATAAAAAAATAAGCAGACAAGTGTCTGGTACTTTTTGTAATTCGGCCCTTTTTTGGGGAGAAGACGGGTAAAACCTATATATTGAAACTTTGTTTTCTTCTAATAAACATAGATATAAAAATAACCAATTTAAAAAAATACAAACGTAGTTTTGGTACTTTTTTGAAATTTTAAAATAGTACCTATTTTTGGTACTTTTTTAAACAAAACTATTTTCTCTATTCATTGTCATAGACGTATTAAATTTTGAGCTACAATATTTAAATTTGTGATTCTTCAATGGGGAGAAAATAAGTACCAAAAAGGGAAAATACGGGAAATCAAATTTCTTTCTTTTATTTTTCCGTTCTTTTTGAATTTTCTGTAATATTGAACTTAGAAAATCAAAATTATAGGTGCAGGGTTCTGAGGGGATAAGAACCTATAAGATACAAATGTTGGTACTTTTTTGTTAGGGAGACGCTAACGAAGTATCGGGTTAAATACTAGTGTGATTTAAATATTAATTGCTTGCTGTTGTAACGTAAAAAAATAGACTTTTCTGTGGTTATGCTGATATAAGAGACTGTTTAGATAAGTTAGTCATCATTTGATTTAGCCGAGAGTCATTTGAAAATCTATAACCACTGTAGCAACTTGCCTTCCAACTAACGATTATGTTTTCCCCGTTCGGTATTTTAACTTTTAAAAAATAAATCTGTTTCCTCTCTCTCATCTCATACAAATTGTCTAATTAAATTTTGTATTCCCAGATAAAATCTCGAGTTTTAATTTGAATTCTAAAGTGTTAAAAAATTTGCAAAGTAAACATATATTTTTTTTTAATTTATTTAGAAAGCTTTAATTAGATAAAAAAAATAGATAAAAATAAAATTAATGTATTTTCAAGTGTTTTAGTGTTAAATTTAAACAAATATTTTATAAAAAAATATTTATTTTTACGTATCACATGCTCTACACTTTCAGATACACTGTGAAAAACTGTCATCAGCAGTTCGCTTTCTAGATAAAACTAATTGAAGTGATAAGTTTTTTTAATGAAAGCTGTTTGCAGTGTTTACTTTTCTATAAAAAAAAAAAACTATTAACAGTGAAGAGTTTTCTATAGAAAACTAATAGCAGTAAAATGTTTTCTCTTCGAAACTGTCAGCAGACAAAAGTTTTCTTTTATAGAAAACTGTCTCCAGTGGATAAGTCTTCTATAGAAAAATATCATATGTGAAAAAGGCAGTTAGTTGTAAGAAGTTGTATACCTACTTATATAAAATTTTTTTAGTATCATTAAGTTTTCCTTAGAATACAGTTAGTAGTGAGAAGTTTTCTATAGAAAACTGTTAGCAGTGAGAAGTTCCCAAATGAAAACTATCTGCAGTCATCAATTTTCTATGGAAATTTGTCAGCAATAAATTTTCTCCAGAAAACTTACATTAGTAATCAGAAAATTATTAGAGGTGAAGGGGTTTTTATAGAAAACAGAGAAACGTTTTCTCTGGAAAACTGTCACCAGTAATAGATAAGTTTTCTCAAGAAAACTTTAAGCATCAAATTTATTTTTTTAGAAGGTGTCTATAGGCACTGTCAGCAGTGAGTAGTTTTCTATAAAAAATTTTCAGCAGTGCTCAGTTTTGTGTAGAAAGCTCTCGGCAATTGTATGGTTTCTCTTTACAGCTGTCAGCAATGATAAGTTTTTTTTTACAGAAAAATGTCAGCAGTTTTCAGTTTTATTAAGAAAACCGTTAGCATTGAAACGATTTCAACAGATATTTGGCACCAACGAACAGTTTTATAGAGATATAAATTTACAAAACAGAATTTTCTTCAGTGCTGAGTTTTTAAAGTGTACAATTTGTTTAGATGTAGATGTTATATGTAGATATAGATGTCTATAGACATTTGTTTTAACCTGGCTTTCAAAAAGACTCTAATTCTACATTAACTTACTTATTTTACAATAAACAAAAACAATAATAATAACCGCAACAACGACAACAAAATAAATCCAATTAAACAAGTTTTTTTTTATTGTTCTTTTAATTAACAGCTGATGAAAATTATCATCATTCTACAAATAATATCTATCAATCTTCACAACAACAACAGCAACAAATACAACACCAGCAGCAACAACAGCAACAACAACAGCAGCAGCAACAACGTCAACAAAATCTACAAAATCTACAACATCAATCAAACATCTCAATACCACCACAACCATTCGACTTCGCCAGCGATTCGTGTAGTTTAAGACGATCGCGCAGTTTAGCCGTCATACGTGAGGAAACATTTAGCGACCTGCAAATTAGTTCTTCAAACGGTAGTAGACGTTCACAACTGATACCGCGAGCTCGCTTAGTAAATCGCGGCCATTTTCGAGAACGTGAAAGGTGAGTCAAATGTTTAACAGGTTTTCAGGAGGGTTTTAATTTTATTAAAATTGTCAAGTGAAGTTTAAGAATTGAAGGCTAAGAATTTAAAAAAAGGTGTTGTTAGAGTTTTTATTTATATAAAAAATTTATTGTGTATTTATTAGTCGTATTGTAAAAATATTTATAACATTTAAAAATTGTCTAATCAATAGAAAATTAGCAGCTTGTAAGCCTCTATGTTTTTCTATAAAACAGACTTGCGAAAACTGCTACTTAATAAGTTTTTTAAGAAACACTGTTAGCAGTGATAAGTTTTTTAAAGAAAATTGTTAGCAGAGATCAAATTTCTGAAAAAAAAACTGTCATGAGATTCAGTATTCTATAGAAAACTGTTATAAATAATTAAACAAAAACAATCGGCTGTGTTAAGTTTTCTATAGTAACAACAAGTTTTATTTAGAAGTTTTCAATAAAAACCTGTGATAAAACTTTAATAGAATACAATTACCAGTGATGTTTCTTATAATAAAAACCATAAAAAAATGTCTTCAGAAAAGGTTTTTTTTTTGTAATATTTAGTTAAAATAGATTTTTTGCAACATTTTTTTAGTTTTAAGCGCATATTTTACCTTTTTGAAAAAAAAATTGTTTACGAAATTTTGGCAGTATGGCTAGCGCATAGTACAAGTTGCAATCTTGTAGATGATAATTTGATGAAGTTTGGTAACAGGGCTGTCAGATATGGCGATTTCTCGCCAAACGTGGCGATTTTGAAAAGTGTTTGGCGATGGGATTTCCCATTTGGCGACTGGCGACTTTTATGGCGATTTCTGATATAACTGGCGATTAACTTGGCTATTTTTACCATTTATATTATTTCGGCAATTTTGTTTAACAACTTGTAATTTTTGTTATCATAACTAATATAAAAAAAACATTAAAGTGAATTTTATATTCAGTCACTAATAGTATGAAGGTCAAACCTCCAGTAAAGAAATCGGTGAGGCTGAAGTGTACGATCTTATAGACTTGTGTACTTAGTTTAAGTTTTTAACTGAATACATATATGATCTCCCTCAACAATAAATCTCAGCGTATTTATCAAATATGAAAAATTGGGAGCTTATCTCATCATAAGGAAATCTTATTAAAAACAAAATTTACTTCGGCGACTTTTTTGTATTTTTTCTCATATTAGTTAAATTATACTAGTTTGACTGAAAAATTATACTAGTTAATTTAAAAAAAAAGAAAATTTTACAAAAACTGAACAAAATCGACGTTTGGCGATTTTTTGGCGATTTCTGACATCCGGTATGGTGATGGAGCTGAAAAAAATCTGACAACCCAGTTTGGTAAGTCCATTTAAATTCTACCAAGAACGAAGTCTAAGTAAATGGTGAGAATCGGTCTATAACTTTACATATTCCCCATAAAAACTTCTTTTCAAATTGGACTCTTTGTGTCCGTAAACCATCTTTTTATGTTGGTACTAGCTTAACCCGGTGCGCTTCGCTACACTGCTTTAACCACGTTTGAAGACTCTCCCTTTGATAGTTTTTCATTTGAGATATATTTAATAGATGCATCCTATTTGAGATATTTCCCCCCTGCGCCTAACCACTTTATTTTTATTTTTAAAGTGTAGTATACCATAAGAGTGACTTCCACAAAGTTTGAACATTCTCACTATAACAGTTCTTAAGATATGCGATATTAAACATTGGCGTCCTATGGTGGGTACCACTTCCCCCGCTGCTATTTTATTTCAATTTTGGGGTTCAGAAGATACTACTACCAAAAGTTCAACAAAATGCGTGCAGTTGCTCTTATTTATTTTGCTATATATGAGGGGTACTGCTCGTCCCCTGTCTACCCCGCCTATTTTTATATTGAAATTTATAGTTTACCAGTGCCCCGGTAGGCTAGCTAGTAGTGATCTAGTCTATCAACCCCGGGGTTGCGGGTTCGATTCCCGCCAGAGACTCTGGTTTCTTTCCTGCAGACAAGCGTCAAGCTTCGCGGGGATTAGCATAGGGAATTACAAAATTAAAAAAAAAAAAAAAAAAAAATAATAGTAGCTTTAACAACGTTTGAAGACTTTCCCTTTAATAGTTGTTGAGCGATATTTAATATTTGCATCCTATGGGAGGTGTTTCCCCCCTACGCCTACCCGTTTTATTTTTATTTTCAAAAGTGTAGTATACCAGAAGAGTGACTTCCACAAAGTTTGAACATTCTCACTATTACAGTTCTTTAGATATGCGATATTAAACATAGGCGTCCTATGGTGGGTACCACTTCCCCCGCTGCTATTTTATTTAAATTTTTGGGCTCAGAAGATCCTACTACCAAAAGTTTAACAAATGCTCTTATTAATATTTCTATCTATGAGGGGTACTGCTCCTCCCCTGTCTACCCAACCCATTTTTATACTGAAATTTATAGTTTACCATAATAGTAGCTTTAACCACGCTTGAAGACTCTCCCTTTAATAGTTCTTCAGTTGAGCGATATTTAAGATATGCATCCTATGGGAGGTATTTCCCCCCTGCACCTACCCGCTTTATTTTTATTTTGAAAAGTGTAGTATTCCATAAGAGTGACTTCTACAAAGTTTGAACATTCTCACTATTACAGTTCTTAAGATATGCGATATTAAACATTGGCGTCCTATGGGGGGAACCACTTCCCCCGCTGCTATTTGATTTCAATTTTGGGGCTCAGAAGATCCTACTAACAAAAGTTCAACAAAATGCGTGCAGCGGCTCTTAAGATATGCGATATTTTATATTGGCATCAAATGGGGGGTACCAATTCCCCTGCCCCTATCGAAAAAATAAGTAGCCTATTTTATTTTAAGGGCTCACGTAATATTACTGTAAAAATTTGAGGAAAATCGGTTCAGTAGTTTAGGAGTCTATAAGCCAACAAACAAACAAACAAACATGCAAACATTTTTCATTTTTATATACATACTAGCTTTACCCGGTGCGCTTTGCTACACTGCTTTAACCACCTCTGAAGACTCTCACTTTAATAGTTCTTCAGTAGAGATATATTTAATGTCCTATGAGAGGTGTTTCCCCCATGCGCCTACCCGCTTTGTTTTTATTTTCAAAAGTGTAGTATACCATAAAAGTGACTTCCACAAAGTTTGAACATTCTCACTATAACAGTTCTTTAGATATGCTATATTAAACATTGGCGTCCTATGGAGAAAACCACTTCCCCCACTGCTACTTTATTTCAATTTTGGGACTCAGAAGATCCTACTACCACAATTTCAACAAAATGCGTGCAGTGGCTCTTATTAATATTTCTATCTATGAGGGGTACTGCTCCTCCCCTGTCTCTCCCGCCCATTTTTATATTGAAATTTATAGTTTACTATAATAACAGCTTTAACCACTTTTGAAGACTCTCCCTTTAATAATTCTTCAGTTGAGCGATATTTAATATATGCATCCTATGGGAGGTATTTCCCCCCCTGAGCCTACCCGCTTTATTGTTGTTTTCAAAAGTGTTGTATACCATAAGAGTGACTTCTAGAAAGCTTGAACATTCTCACTATTACAGTTCTTTAGATATGCGATGTTAAACATTGGCGTCCTATGGGGGATTCCACTTCCCCCGCTGCTTTTTTATTTTAATTTTGGGGCTCAGAAGATCTTACTACCAAAAGTTCTGCATAATGCGTGCAGCGGATCTTAATATATGCAATAATTAATATTGGCATCCTATGGGGGATACCAATTCCCCTGCCCCTATCGAAAAAATAAGTAGCCTATTTTATTTTTAGGGCTCACGTGATGTATCTGTAAAAATTTCAGGAAAATCGGTTCAGTAGTTTAGGAGTCTATAAGCCAACAAACAAACAAACAAACAAACAAACACACAAACAAATATACAAACATTTTTCATTTTTATATATATAGACTAGCTTAACCCGGTGCGCTTCGCTACACTGCTTTAACCACTTCTTCAGTTGAGAGATATTTAATATATGCGTCCTATGGAATGTTTTTTCCCCTGCGCATTCCCGCTTTATTTTTATTTTCAAAAGTGTAGTATACCATAGGAGTGACTTCTACTAAGTTTGAACATTCTTACTTTAACAGTACTTAAGATATGCGATATTTAACATTGGCGTCCTATGGGGGTTTCGATTTTGGGGCTCAGATGATCCTACTACCAAAAGTTCAACAAATTGCTTGCAGCGGCTCTTATTAATAATGCTATCTATGAGTGGTACTGCTCCTCCTCTGGCTACCCCGCCCATTTCTATATTGACATTTATAGTTTACCATAATAGAAGCTTTAACCACGTTTGAAGACTCTGCCTTCAATAATTCTTAAGTTGAGCGATATTGAATATATGCATCCTATGGAAGATATTTCCCCCTGCGCATACCCGCTTTATTTCTGTTTTCAAAAGTGTAGTATGCCATAACTGTGACTTCTACAAAGTTTGAACATTCTTACTATAACAGTTTTTAAGATATCCGATATTAAACATTGGCATCCTATGGGGGGTAACACTTCCCCCGCTGCTATTTTGCTTCAATTTTGGGGCTCAGAAGATCCTACTACCAAAAGTTCAACAAATTGCTTGCAGCGGATCTTTATTACATTTCTATCTATGAGGGGAACTGCTCCTCCTCTGTCTACCCCGCCCATTACTATATTGAAATTTAAAGTTTGCCATAATAGTAGTTTTACCTACGTTTGAAGACCCTCCCTTTAACAGTTCTTCAGTTGAGCGATATTTAATGTATGGATCCCATGGGAGGTATTTCCCCCCCTGCGCCTATCCGCTTTATTTTTATTTTCAATAGTGTAGTATACCATATGAGTGACTTCTACAAAGTTTGAACATTCTCACTATAACAGTTCTTAAGATATGCGATATTAAACATTGGCGTCCTATGGGGAAAACCACTTCCCCCGCTGCTACTTTATTTCAATTTTGGGACTCAGAAGATCCTACTACCAAAATTTCAACAAAATGCGTGCAGTGGCTCTTATTAATATTTCTATCTATGAGGGGTACTGCTCCTCCCCTGTCTCTCCCGCCCATTTTTATATTGAAAATTTATAGTTTACTATAATAGTAGCTTAACCCACGTTTGAAGACTCTCTCTTTAATAGTTCTTCAGTTGAGCGATATTTAATATATGCATCCTATGGGAGGTATTTCCCCCCCTGCGCCTACCCGCTTTATTTTTATTTTCAAAAGTGTAGTATACCATAAGAGTGACTTCTAGAAAGTTTGAACATTCTCACTATAACAGTTCTTAAGATATGCGATGTTAAACATTGGCGTCCTATGGGGGATTCAAATACCCCCGCTGCTATTTTATTTCAATTTCGGGGCTCAGAAGATCCTACTACAAAAAGTTCAGCAAAATGCGTCAAGCGGCTCTTAAGATATGCGATAATAAATATTGGAATCCTATGGGGGGTACCGATTCCCCTGCCCCTATCGAAAAAATAAGTAGCCTATTTTATTTTTAGGGCTCACGTGATGTTACTGTAAAAATTTCAAGAAAATCGGTTCAGTAGTTTCGGAGTCTATAAGCCAACAAACAAACAAACAAACACACAAACATTTTTCATTTTTATATATATAGATATAGATTTAGATTAAATTCGTCCCAAAAATATTTGACTGCAAACTAAATTATTTTCGAATAAGTTCACATTTGCCCAAAACTCCCATCTATAAAAAGATTTAACTTACTATAATGTGTTTTGTTTAAACTTTGATATTGTTACAAGTAGAACTGTTGCTATAATTCTTATACGTTTAACAGTTTTATTTGGTTTAATATCTTTGGTTTTTCTTAAATCTTTATGGATGATCTGGCCTAAGCAACCAGTGAAATGCGCATACTTTTAAATGTTAACATTAATAAACAATTTGGGGACTGTCCCTCAAATCCCTTTCGGCAGAAGTACCTCTTATATGAATTATAAGCTCTTAAAACAACTTTGTTTTTGTGAGCCGATGACTGCCCATCGTTTCCAAATAGGGTAAAAACTCGAAAACTAGTTTGTAAATACTATAGTGTTTGGGATTTTTGGGTTATAATTTTAGGATTGTTTTTATTAAATGGAACTGTTATTAAGTTTTTGAATATTTTGTTTTTAAACTAGCAATTTTTTAATTTTTTTGGGGCATATTTTGAAAAATTTTCTCATATTTAATGTGCATAAAACGTGTTTTTTAGAGCATATTTCTGGTTTCCCTGGTTATGATAAGTTTTTTTTAAAAAGGGTCTCCAAAAATAAGTTTTAAATTAATAAAGCAACATTAGTGATCTGTTTTCGATAGATTACTGTGGTCAGTCATACATTTTTTAACAATTTTTTTTTTATTTTTTTACGTTTTCAAAATTTTAAGCATCAGTTGCAGTCCGACTTTATAAATGTGTTTCCCAGTTTAACTAAAATTTCGTTTGTTTGTAAATATTTCTCAGCGAAAAATAAAAAAGTTGCAAAACCCCCAATTGAAGGTAAATAAACAAGGGAAGATTTTAGTTAAAATTTTAAAACCAAAAACAGCGAAAATAAAAATTAAACATCGTCGGTTACTGCTAAAAAATATCGCGTGCTCTTGTTTACAATGATGACGCACAACCACTGACGCGAAGAGACTTTATATTTATTTTTTTTTTGTATTTCAGTTTGTTTAAAATTCTTTTTTGTTGCTGTTCGTTTTTTTTTGATTGTTTTGGTTTAACAATTTATTTTTTTATTTTGTACAGATGAGTTATTGAATTTGAGAAAAAAAGTAAATAAAACTGAAAAAACAAACCAGTGCACAGTGGCGCCATTTGAGTTTTTTCGTTGCAAAAATCATATCTTTTGAACCGAATAAGGTAATTGAACAGTTTAAACAGCATATGATAGATAACTGTTCAGCCTATGAAATGTGCATTTGAAAAGGGTGCTACGCTGTGTAGGGGCCTACTTATGGGTTATCAAAGTTAAAATTAGTAGAAAAATCAATTTTATGGTACCTAAAAAAAAATTATTTTTACATTTTTAGATTGTTTTTATTTTTTTTTTCTTTAGGGTTCTAAATTATTACCCAACAAATTAAAAAAAAAAATTTTTTTTTTTTAAATTTATTTTTTCAATTTTCTGTATTTTCGGTATATGGGTAATTCCATGTCAAAACGACCAAGAGTGGGACACGACCCCTTCCGATTTTAATGAAATTTGGTGAGAATGTTCCTTTTATCTTATAAGGAACATATATGAACGAAAAAAAATTTTAAAATTTTTTTTTCAAAAGTTATGTCATACTCAAAATGTCATAATTTCGCCGAATTAGCCGAATGTGTTGAGCTTATTTCTTCAATAACTCGAAAACTACTTGACATACGAAGATGATTTTAATGTCATTTTAAAGAGAATACTTGGGGCTACAAACCATATATTGAAAAAATAAATTTTTTTTTGAAAAATGTAATATCTGCAAAATGTTAAATTTTAAAAACGGACTAAGTCAAAAACCTATTTTTTTATTTGGCTGATTTTTTTTTGTATAATACCTCAAACTGTTCTTTAAAAATTCTGAAACTTTGAAGGAGGTGTTTTTTTTTTTTTTAAGATATGATTTTTTTCCTTTCGCAACCTTTAAAAAAATAATATTAAAATAGAATTTTAATATTGTAATTTTGAGCAATAAGTACACTGTGCAAGTTGCAAAAAACAGACCAGCCGCGCACCTGGCATTTCACCCTAATTGGGGACGCTGAATTCAGTGGTGCTAACCGTTTTTTTAAATTAGCTCTTGTTTTCAAGATATACCGTTATTTCGAAAATGTAAGGCGCTGCACAGCATATATTCGCGTAACTCAAAAATGGTTTAGTTTATTGAAATAACTAAAAAAACCGAAATTCGGCAATAAATAATAAAGTGGGGTTGGTCATACATTTGACCCATCTAGGAGCATCCTACGCGCTGTAGGGGCCAAATTAAAGAATTTTATTAAACCGCAATATTAGTATGGCAACCATGTCTTTTTAACCTTTTTTACCTCTAGAAGCCAAACGGGCACGTACGGGCAGATAAAATTTTTGAATTATGTAAAGAAATAATCAAAGAACAGATTTTGCAAATATGGCAAATATAGAAAAATATAGATTTTTGTTATTTTCCGTCAAAGTTGAAAAATAGTGAAAAAACGGATAGTTTTTAAATAGTGATTTACCAGGAGAAACACAAAGCAAACAGTTCATTTTTTTTTTATCATTACACATTTAATAAATGCATCAATCAATACAAACAAAAAATAAGGCGATTCGTTACCTATTTTTCGTGATATTACACCTGAAATCGCAACAAATTTACTAAAAATTGTGTGTTTTTTTGAAAACCGAAAGTCGGTCAACTTTGAACGGCTATATCTTCTAAACTAAAAATGTGATATTATTAAGAGTGGCAGATTTGAAATCGTTGAAAAGTTTCCTATAACATGAGTTTATTCAAAACTTCGTCGGTGCTCATGAAAATTTTGATTTTTGCAACCTCGTTTGCTCTACGGGCGCTACTGTGCAGTGGTGAAACCTACAGGTTGTTTAAAATGTTAACTGAAATTTTAGATTCAGTTGTTATTGGCGTTGACATGTTAAAGTTCTACAAACCAACATCAAGTTGAAATATAATAAATAAAAATATAAAAAACAATTTCGCAGTGATTGTAGTTCCACCATCAAGACATTTTGTGTTATTTTTTTAGTGAAATTCTACATCAAAAAGCTGCATTTTCGGTGGCAATTAATACAAATTTTGTGTGATTTTGTGATGTCTCTTTTATATTTTTTAACTTCAACTAGATTTTATTTGACATAAAGAAACTGATGTGTGGTTAAAACACGACAAAATTTTAAATCCCAATTGCAATTTTTATTGGTTAAATTAAAAAACTAAAAAAAGAACTTATTGTGTAAGCAAAATTATTTTTATAAAGTTAAAAAAAAAATTTTTTTTTTTCAAAATTAACAATAAGAAACTCTGGTTCTTAGGCACACCAAAATTAACTAAATTTTATCAAGGGCATAAGGGATCATCTAATGAGACCTTTAACTTTTTATTATACTTGAAATTAACCTTTAATAAGAAAATTTATTTCACCAGGGGCCAAATTACGGCATATCGATCGAAATTCCAGTTTTAATTCTATTGTAATTTCGATTTATATCGAATGCCTTAATTCTGCCTCAGGTTTTACCCTGCAAAGCGATTTTTCGCTGTTGCCCTTGATGTGTTATCCTTCTAGAAAAATCTTCGTAAAAACGAAAAAAATACATTCACGATTGCATTAAAATACTATGACAGTTTTTGGGGAACCACTAATTGAAAGAGAATTATTGCATGTTTACCGGTTTAATTGATGAAATACATTTTTTTATTATTACAAAAATTACAGTGTTTTTATAACGCGGGCCAAAAGGAATAATTAGGGTTTCAAGACTCTAATGGTTGATCATTTTTAACCGGAATATTGTACAAAGCTATCCCTGGTTTTAGCGGAAAATGCTAATCGGTCGATAGTTTTTTTTTTATAGAATGGACAGGTTTCCATAGAAAACTGCCATCATATAAAACTTCCATTAAAAGACGACAGTCTTCTGTGGAGATATGTCGATTCTATAAAAAAAAACTATCGACCGATTATCTTTTTCCGCTAAAACCAGGGACAGCTTTGTAGAATAATCCGGTTAAAAATGATCAACCATTAGAGTCTTGAAACTCTAATTATTCCTTTTGGCGTTAAACGATCTTCTATCAAAAAAATTTAACTGTTGCCCGCTTTAAACAAAACTGTTATCAGTAAAGAATGACCTGTTTGGAAATGCATCACTGCGCTGCATCTGATGCGCATCTGTGATAAGTTTGCGATGCTCAAACAAAATTACTGAAACCAATGCCTGTCTGTTGCCAGGTTGGTTTCATTTTTGACACAATATGCATCACCTTTTTTGTGTTGCATATTTTAGATTGGTTTGAGTATTATCTGCTTTTGTTGTGTATTTTCCAACAGCTGATAATTGCAGTGATGCTTTAATGAACGCACTGCGCATCAGATGCAGCACAAGTTTTGCACGAAAAACAATCTGCTGTTTTAAATAAAGAAGAAAACTGTCGTACAAACAAAATAATATCATAAGTAGAAATTTGTCATTAAATCCTCTCCCTCATCATTGAAGAGCCTTCTTTGGAAAATCTTGCTACTGTTCATTAATTTACTGTGATCATAAAGGATTAAGAACTTTTTCTTAAGCTCTTATTTCTCTGTATTATTTTCACAGGTTTCGGTGGGACAACTATTTGAAAAAAACGTTACCACAGTTTTCCTAAAATAAACTTCACCAAATTTACAAGAATTACTATTCTTCAACCAAAAAAAAAATGTGATGTACTGATCTCCCGAAAACTATGACGCGTTTCGTTCGGTTACACATAGCTCTTTCCAAACACCCTGACATTTCTGAAATTTATAATGTTGTACAAAGTGCAAATCGGCTTTTTTTAGCTTTTAAATTTCATAGAACTTTTTTAGTTTTAAGAAGGCGTATTTCTTACACTGATTTTTTTCTTAAAAGCCTTTTACTGAACTTATAAACATTTTTGAAGAATTTTCAATTTGGATTTTCGAACATTTCACGGTGGTCTAAATACCCGATGAAGACAAGCCCAATAAACAGACAGGTGACAATTTACGTGTATGTTCATTGTTAAGGAGCTGGAGCTATGTAACCTCCACGGTAAAGCAGCTCCAAGACAGATTCGCCAGCAGGCTGTATTTCCCCCATTGAGGCAGAAAATCAGCTCTTAATACAGACTTCTAAGATCTCCCTTTACGCGATTTTGGGTTTAAGCCACAGCCACCACGCTTGTCCTAAAGAAGCATCACTAATAAATAGTTAAGGGCAAAAAATAAGTTTGCACAGCCTTGTTCTAAAGAAGAGGGCATCTGCCTAAAGATATTTACCTTCTCACCTTGACACTAATAACAAAAGTTATGTTTAATGTGAGAAGAAATGGTTAAATTACGGCACTAAAAGTGTATTGTAATGACGATCGAAATAGAAGGCCGTAATTTGCCTCAAGGCTTTCAATGTTCGTGCTACTCCAAACCTTCAATGTGACCGGCACACTTTACAGGACGTATCTAGAGTCATCAGAATTTGTATTTTTCGAGATTTTGGACCAACCCACACAGAAGGTACAAAGTAAAACATTTAGTAATTTCGATCTATATCGAATGCTGTTATAAGCCTCCAGGGAAAAATAACTAGGGAACATATAAGATGGACCTTTCAAAAACTATTCCTAAAAACACCGACCTTAAAGGTATAACGTCGTCTTTCCAATCCAAACATTTTGTCCTTGATTTTCTCCCTGATGATTAGAAGGAATGTTTACATTTTTCTAGTACATTCGATCCTTCCCATTAAGAATGAATTTTTAGCCAACACGCTAAAGGGTTCTCTTAAGATGCAAATTATTACATCGCGATAATCTTAAATATTTATTCTATATTTAATGCATAAAATTTTCTCATTACATATTTTAAATATCTTTCTCCACTTTGCGAGAAAAAAACAACATTGAAAAATCGAATCAAATTTACATAATAATAACACACACAACTATAATTATAATAAAAATGATAGATTTTATTTGATTTGAATGCCTTTTGAGTGAACAAGGTCTAGGCAGCAATTCAAACGTAACATCGTAACTATTTAAAACATTTGAAAACAATAAAACAACAAAACATCTTAAGTTATTAAATGAAAATATTAAGACTCCCCCTGAACAAATCTCCCATCAGAAACCCTTTTCAGAAATCCCTCTTTCCGCTTCAAAACGATTTGCTTTACAAACAATTCAAATACAAAAAAAAAACTACATAAAACAATAAAGATTTTTATTTCATATCTTTTTGCATTTTTCCCAATAGATTAATTTGCGGCAACAATAAACATCATCATCATCACCACACATCAAGAGAAAAACTTACAACAAATTGCAATTGTAACAGTAGTGGCTGCAATTCAACGCCTGGAGGTGGAGGAGGACAACTGAATGGTTGTTACTGTCAAGATCTAGACGAACAGAGCATTGAAAGTGTTGCCGACACCTGCGATTCACATCAACAGCAGTTACTGCATCATAAACAGCAGCAACAACAACAACAGCAACAGTCACAACAACAATTACACTATCATCCTCATTATCATGAGCCCCAATCGGCGGTGGGACCAGCTACAACTAACGATTATTATGAACATTTAAAGCGTTTAGATAAACTGGCACTTGGCCTTGTTACGGAACAATTACATCCATGGCACAACGATAAAAGTGACTTGGAAAGTTTAAATTCTGATTATTTTAAAAATTCCCTTCACCAGTCCAACGACTATAAACAACATCAAAATCATCAGCAACAGTTTTCACATCAACATTCTCATTCCCAACAGCAGCAGCAATTGGAATTTGAGACATTTGAGCAGGCGGTTCACTTATTGGCCCAAGAGAAACCTCGCATATACCAATCGAGAAGACAAAAACGTTCTAGTGCTTTAGAAAAATCCCATAAACTTTCGAATTCTACACCAGCTAGTGGGGGCGAATCTTGTCCGGAGAACAGCCAAAGTAGTGTATTTCCCGAGACCACCACTAGCAATTCGGATGATCAAACCGATAGTGCTTCTTTATCGGAGCAGGAATATGATTTAACGAAAATCGAGGAAATATTTCAAAAGACTCAGTTTGAGGGTGATGAGGAAAGTTTTGAAATCATAAGCTTAACTACCAGAACACGCACCAGATTTGAAACAACTGAAGACGAAGCAGAATATCGCGAAGAGGAAGGAGATCGGGAAAGAGACAGAGATCGTTTGTTAGAAGAGCAAATAAACGCACATAGATTTCATAACGAATCGGATGCTATATCCAAAGGCGAGGAAGAAGAGGAAGCTGACGATACAGAAGAATCGAATAGACATACTACAACCGATACTGAAATTGAGGGTACTCTAAAAAGAGCTCGAGCTGTTAGTGATAATTTACAAAAGATTATAGCTTACGATTCGGTATATTTATCCTCTGAGGAGAGTTCCGATAGCACACTAATTGACGTCGATGCCTGTGATACTTCATTAGAGGTAGCCAGTTTATGTACCTGTATAGACGAGGTCGAAACTTTGCTACACATTTCCATAGAAGACGCTATTTACGAACCCCAGCCAAAGCAACATAAATTTGAAGAGACTTTTACGGCTCAGGACCCGCTACTGACACAACCAAAAACTGTGAGCTTCGTAGAAACTGTAAATACCAAAATCGAAATTTTAGATCATTGTGAAAGTTTAAATGCAGAAGATATAAAACCCATTTATACACAAATACTTAAAATCGAACATACACCCTGCTCGAGCTCCGTGCAACAACAGCACTCTACAACCACACCTGCTGGAGTTACCTCTAGTGCCGCTAGTAAACCAAAGATATTATCTGTTGTTGAAAAGCGTAAACTTAAACGTTATTCTGATTCGGCTTACTCATCGAACTTTAGTGATTCTTCAGATAAAGCTTTAAATTCCCCAACAACTGATTCATCGTCAAGCTCTTCCTATACACACGCCAGTCACTTAAAGCGTCAAGTAGCGGAACCTCTTTATATACCACTTAAAACAAATCTAAGCGATAATCAGTATCACAGCTTGCCAGACGTCAATATCGGTCAAAGTCTTAAAGTTTCTGAGAGCATTGATGCGCAACTAAGGTCATCGTATAATTTAGATAATTGCTGTGCGTTAGAAGATGATGTAAATGATTGTCATTTACAACATGAAACTGCTGACACTACCTTATTAATTGAGAACAACAACAGCAGCAGCGACAAGGGTAGCATTAATAACAATAACACTATTAACAATAACAATCGTCAACCACGTGAGGAAGTTGTTACTTGTGAAGAGATTTACGATTCTATAAAACGTTTTGGTAGAGCTCATCAAAAATTTAAGCAAAAAGAGAGTCAAGAGTTTGAAGAAAAAGAAGCAAAAGAGGAGTCTTGGAGTTTAGAGAATTCATTGGAAATTAAAGACGGTAAGTGGAATATCAGTAAATATTTTTAATGGTACTTATAGAAACTGTTAGGAGAGATAGCTTCATCATAACTTTTCATCTTTCTTAAATAACTTAAAGGTTTTGATTTATGATTTGCTCACCGAGGGAAGATCTGATTGTATGTTGCTTTTTAGTTTACCATTATTTAGTCTTTGGAGTCATAAAGAAATCACCAGTCAGTTAGGAATCAGAATTCGTCAACGTTTCGGTACGCTATCACAACTTATTAAGATACCGTAGAATAAAAACTTCTGAATGAGAATTTGATATAGTTAGAATAACATTTCTTACCCTAGTCCAGGATTCATAGTATTATTAGCAGTAACTCAGTTAGAAAGAATCGTTCTTCTGCTTGCAGGAACCAGTTGGCTTTTTAGCCAAATGTCCTCGTAGTACCATTTATGGTTCACCGCACTAGACTAGCAAGTCGAACTGACATTTATAAAAATCATGTCAAGCACAATAAAGAGGTGCAATAAAATCATCTTATATTCTGGTAACTCAAACATTTTTAGGACTTTCTATTGAAAGGTTACTATTTTAACTTCATATAACGTTTTTATTTTTATTCTTCCAGAGAAACCAACAACTCCAATACACCAATCGGAAATTCCTAAAACGTTAAGAACTGAAGAACAACCAGAGTTCACACTAACACAAACCAACATCCCCCACACACAACAAGAAGACTCTTCACAAATTGAACCTTTTTTGGAGCAGACTTTTTGCGATACTCCAAAAACTTCCCCATCATATTCGCCCCAACAATACTTTAACGACAGTTTGGAAAAACCCAAAGAAGCACCTGGAATTGAAATTGAAAACTTCAGTCAACAAATCGAGCGCAGAGCCAAAGAAATACGTGCTAGTGGTAGACGCACGCAATCACAGCAAATTGAATTTGCAAATCGAGCCAAATTTCGTTTAGAAAACACTTTAAGTCAATACGAGGACATACAAGAAGAAAAAACCAAAGAAATCAAATGTAATAAATTGCAAAATCAAACAACAAAAAATTCCTTATTCCGTATTGTGGTAACGGATGCACAAAATAATATTATCGAAGAGGACTCCATAGAGAGTTTAGAGTTAACGAAAGAAGAGGAAAAGGAGAATTTCATTGGTTTTGGTAGTGGAAAGAAGGCACCTAATAATAGAATTGATAAAGCGGATGAGCTGCTGATGGTAAGATTTAGCAAAGAAAAACTTAAGGAGAAACCAATAAATACAGGAAGTAGTAGAACAGGTGGTTCCCTGAAAAGAGTGCCTTCCAAACATAAAAGGCAACAATATCCAGCGAGTTTCTCAGCAGAAAGAGGATCTACTCATCACTTGAGTATAGCAGAAACCAAAAAGCTTTTACTATCACCAAAGTCTAAGGAGAGAAGAGTACTAAGCAATCAAATATATAGAGCAAGACCCGTTAAAGTTATAACAACTACAACAACGACTACCACCACTACAACTACCGACTCATTTCGACGCAACAAAGTTAAGCATCAAAGCAGCAAAATGTCGCGACCGCAAATTTTACAGGTTATCGACAACAAGCGTAAATTGGAAAATGGTTTAACAGTGGCTGGCAACCAAACAACAGCAGCAGCGTTAAATGCCAACCAAGTATTCCACAACATTGGAGAAGGCAGTCAAGTAGAAAACGAATATTTGAAAAAGGTTGATGCTGTACGCTGTTACTGGTCCAAATTAGTTAATAGTGATTTAGAACAGCAAAAGCAACAACAGCAACAGGAATCAGAGTTGAATGAAGTTGAAGAAACCCCAGAAGGAAAGAAAGCAACACAACAAAAGGAAAATATATATAACAAACATGAAAGTGAAGAGTTAAATGAACAACAGCAGCCTGCCGAACAAAAAGAGCAAATATCTTATTTGAAAACGTCAACGAAAACAAATGACTTGGAAAATTTAAATGAAACTCAGCCACAACAACAACGTTATGAAGAAAAAAAGCAATTTATTTTGGGAGCTCACCCATCTCCAGATGAAGTTAACCGAGCAATGCAGGTAAGAAATGGTACCACAACATCAAATGACACGTACAACAAAACTTTATCTACCAACCACCATCAGGAAGACTATTGCAGTTTTATGCCTTCCATTGAAATAGTGGAATTGGATGGTGACAAAACAGCCACCATTGTTAGTGCTGTGCCTTCACTTTCCTCTCTTGGAGGCCATGAGGACAACGATGCAGACATCGATGGCTCCAACGAGCCACAATTCGATCATATACGTTACAAGGTCTTAAAATCCCAACAATTGCTGCGCAGCAATGTCTTGGCACGTAACAAAAAGGAGGCACAATTTGACGGCCTTATTCAGTACTTGCAGGAATACAGTTTCAAAGAATTGTTGTCTAACAACAATGTAGTCATTGTGGAGCCAGTTCGCACTAAAATTGAAAGACCAATTGCAACAAATAACTGTGTTGCAGGTCGTTTGGCAAAGGATACAAGTGCCACAAAGGCACTCACACAACAGACACAGCATGATGGCAAACGTAAGCAGCAAAATAAAAATACTCAGGCGGGTAGCGGAAGTGGTGGTTGTTCTAATAATAGTGGCGGCATAAAACGACACTTTTTCTATCAACCCGTTAGAGTAAATCGTGAATTGTATGAGGAGGAATTGCCAAATCCTGACACAGTTAGAAATGTGCGTAAATTTTTCGAAGCCAACATATTGCCAACACCAGGTCAAGGACTTTTAACTAAGGCCACACAGCAGGAGCATCAAGAAAACCAGGGCGACACAAAGATGGCTACAAAGCAAACGAGTCCTAAAACACGTAGAGCTAGAAAATATCGTTACCTCACCATCGACACTTCCTATGGGCATGCGGCAACAGCAGCCTCAGTGGCAGCAAAACAAACCATAAATTCACCACAACAAAGAAAATGGGAGACGGCCAGTCTCTCTAGTGGCATATCAAGTGGAGATCTGTCATCACCATGTGAATGCAATGACCAAGAAAATACCCAAAAACATTCTGGCCATTCAACAACAACAAAAAAGAATTCAATCAACAGTGATGATGCCGAAACTTCAACTGTGGTAACAAATGAAGTGGACGATTGTGCCGCAGCAGTTCACGTGCAGGATTTGGTAAGAAAACATAATAGCAGCAATTCGGTTAGAAAGCCTCGTTCTTCCGCTTATGGTATACCAGTTCGCTCGTCAGGCATACGTCCTCGTAGTGCCATTTACGGTTCTCTGCACAAGGCTGGCAAGTCGAGTAATTATCGTGACATTTATGAATATCATATCAAACATCCCTACCACGACTCTGATGACCCCGAGGCGGCCGATGAGGGCGATGCTGATGAGGATAATGACGATAATGATTTGTTTGGAGATGTAGATGATGGCGATGATGAGCTGTGTGACACATACTATGTCAGTAATGTGAGTAGCAAACGTTTTTTCTTTTTTTTATTAAGGAACCAAATCTTAATCTTAAATAAATCACCTGCTCTTGGCGTAAGAATTCAGTATTTTAGGTTTTGAATTAATTTCGATTTTTATCTTCTTATTTATTGCTAGGGCAAGTTCTTATATGCATAAAAAGCTTTCAAATCGTCAAGGAAAAATTCTCTAGAGACTAAGGAATATGTTCTTAATGTGAAATATGAAAATTTGTATTAGTAATAAAAATATCAAATTAATCAATAACCGTGTGTAGTGAACTGACCAGAGTTCTATAAGATACCACAAATGCCAGTAGATCCAAGATGTTAAAACAAACTTTTGGGACTTCACTTTTTGCAATGGGAAAATTTCAAAATGCCGGTTTTGAAGCTAATTTTTGACTGTTACCTTGGGTGAAGTTGAATATTCCTGCTTTTTACAGAAATCGCTTTTGCAATAGGAGTAAATGCATGGCCTGACAATCATGTTCTTAAAGTTGCACATCCCTATTGGCGTTCACATGCGCAGGCTTGATTATTTGCAATAATTTCTCGGGAAAAATGTTTTTAAAATTTTGGAAATTTTGACTTAACCTTCCTATACCCGCGCGTTGGTCTGAGAGACTGTCGAAATGCTATTCTATGCATATTTATTTTGCAAAAAACGCTAGAAAAATTAGTTTGCTGTTAGCTGCCGGCAAGTTTTATTTAAGTGCACACCACGTGTTTGTATGGGGCTTCCGTGCTGGTGTCTTTAGTAACATTCGGTCTGTGAGACCGACGCGAGTCGGTTGCTGTATGTCCTGATTTCTATTTTAAGGCTGGCAGCTAATTCAACCTGTGATTTATTTTATTGAACATCAAGTGTTTTTAGGATTGCAAAAGTTAATTTTTGTTGTTTTGAGGAGAAAAATTTTTAAGTTTTATTTTTGGAGTATTCAAATAAAGAAAAAAAATCATCAATGACTATTTTGTAGAAGATTGCAAATCAATAAAATTAAAAAAAAATTAATTTAAAGCATAGTTTAGTTTTTTAAAATTATCTGTTTAAGTTTTGTTTCAAAAAACTTTGAAACAGGGGTTCAAGTTTTCGGTCTGAAAGACCACGGGCGGGTATATGTGTTACAAAAATACGCGCGGGTGTAGGAAGGTTTAATTAAATATATTGCTGCATAACCTGGCGCTGATACTTAGGTTATCGATGTAGAAATAATAGTTTAGACCATTTTAAAATTTTAAGTCGAGTTAATTGTATCCGTCTGTCTGTCTGTAGCGCTTGCTTTAGAAAGACTATTTCTAGTTATCCTAAGCAGTTTTGGATTAAAATCTCGTAAAATCGGTTTTGTAGAAAAGACGTTATAAGCCTTAACGTAGACTTACTTGGAAAAAATTCCTTTTTCACAAACTTCCGTTGTTTCTAAAACAAATACTATATACAATTAATATTTATTACTATTCATATCTATTCTGAAAGTATTTTTTATACCGGTCAAAAATTAGGTGAGCGTTACACGCCAAAACGATTTCGTTTTTATTTACATATTCACACCAGAGAATGACAACAAGTACCCATAAGAATAATATACAGAGGTATTTACCCACGCTTTTCGTTATTGTGTATACACATATTTATAACGCAAAAAGTATGGTTATTACTTATACTTATGCACGGCAATATCTTCACGCAACCACATTCAGTAAACAAAAATACATGAATATTATGCAGATGTTATTCAATACCCATGAATGTGTTTTGGTTATCTGCCATTCAAATAAAATATCCATGTTTAAAAAAATACCTTCAATATTTTTGGCACTTCTGTGTAAAAATGAAAAAAAAATAATTTTACCAAAACTGTGCTTTGTCACTAGGCAGGTATGGGACTATGTACATATTATTTATGATATTTAAAATAAATTTGTCCGTAACATCAGCAGTACCTATGTAGAACTACACATAAGCTATACATTTTTATAAAAAATAGGACCACGAGGGGTGGGAAGGAGCAATTTATGCTCTCCGAAGCTATCTAACTGATTTTACTGAAATTTAAAACATAGATAGATCCATATTTACATAGACACATAAGCTATGTATTTTTTAAAAAATATGACTAAAAGGGTTATAGGGAGCAATTTCTGCCTCTCCGAAACTATTTAATAGATTTCAATAAAATTTTAAAAATATAAAGGTTTTTATTTATTTGGACACATTAGCTATGTATTTTTTACAAACTATGACCACGAGGGGCAAATTACATGTACGTTTTTGATCGAATATTCACCCATATTGTGTTTGGCGTATTTAAAATACGCCTACGACTATTAGGTTATAGATTAAAGAGAACGTGAATTTGTTTTCTTTAATCTATTACCAAAGAGTCGTAGGCGTATTTTAAATACGCCAAACACAATAACAATAATTAAAAAAAACTTTGTTAAACAGCAATTGTTACACACATGCACAGCAAGATGTGACATGATGAGTTGAGTAGACAGATGTAAAAAACATGTCGTGTACATGTATCTTAAGCAAACGCTATCAACACATATTTATTGAGTGGTTGTTTCACTCTTTCTTATTAGCACAACATACAAATCAATACTTACATGCATACATAAAAAACAATATCTTCCATCTCGTGTCGTCTACCTATGCTATGTGCGTGTGACAGCAACAAGTGGCTCTACGATATTTTTATTTTTGCATGTAAAAACCCTTTACGCATCCGCACAATTTTTTTGAACTTATCGCTGTCACATACACAAAGCATAGGTAGACGACACGAGATGGAAGATATTGTTTTTTATGTATGCATGAAAGTATTGATTTCTACGTTGTGTTTATAAGAAAGAGTGTAACCGCAACTTAATACATTTAGCGCTTGCTTATACGCCTTTCTGTAACGTGTTAAAATTCAAACATTTCTTTTTAATAAGTTGTAAAGAAGAGTTTTTCTTTAAAAATTTCATCCAGTATATGTATGTATGTAGCATATGAAAAATTATAAATTTAAAGTATGGAAAATAATCAAGAAATTTTAGAGAAAACAAGTAATTTTGGAGAGGCATAAGTCTCCCCCTATCTCCCCTCGTTATCCTAATTTTTTTTAAAATACAAAGATTATGTGTCTACACAAATATGTTTCTATCTATGTTTTAAATATCATTAAAATCTGTTAGATAGTTTTGGAGAGGCAGAAAATACCCTCGAGCTTCCCTCGGGGTCCTATTTTTAAAAAAATATATAAAGCTTGTGTGTTCATATTACTATGGATATATCTATGTTTGAAATGTTATTAAGATCTGTTAGATAGTTTCGGAGAAGCAGGAATTACCGCCAACCGCCCCTTGTTGTTCTAACAAAATAAGCTTACCGCCTTAGTCAAATGTTAAAAAGCTTTAAAATTATCTTGATATTTTTCTGAATAACAACACAAAAAAATGTTGCCTAGTTTCAAAATTTTTAAAATTGCATTTACCATCTCTGCTCTCTCTCGCGCTCTGTATATTTACGTTATACTTACGGTCATACACATACTTATATGGGTATTGCAGATAGCTAACAGAAATTTTATTTATATCTGCATGTACATTCAAAAAGAAGAATAAATATGCAAATACACATTGGCAGCGTATACCTATGCATATTCAACTTTAGCTTGTAATGGGTATTGGTACGTATGTGTATGGTTTTGATCTTTACCCATACATGTCCGTACATGTTTTCTCACTAACATTGAAAGAGTACTTAAAATGATACTTTTGTCATTCTCTGATTCACACGATAAAATGACAAAGATTAGCAGAAAGTGGGTAACGAAACATCAGTTTTGACAGAAAAACACTTAAATACTCATCAAACCGTTGCTTATAATCATATTATCATAATAAATAATGATATTTAATTTTTTAGGACTCGGTCCTTAATTATAAATTATGTCCTGTGGTTCCTATAAAGAACAAAGGGACACCAAAAACTGATTTTATCAAGTTCTGTTATACGATTTATGCTTCATTTCTCTCGAAATAAAACCACTTTGCGTTATCTCGCATTCAAGTTGGCGCCTCCATATGTGCAATGGAGGGCCGCTTCCAGTCGATGGCGGCTTTGAATTTGTCTGCTGTGGGCCTGCGCAACGTATGGCCAATCCATCGCCATTTGAAATTAAGTATTTTAATCTGGCTAGTCCGTTGATTTGTAATGCTGTCGAGAAGTGCATTTGATATTGTTGCAGGCCGGAATATCCAAACAATTATTCGCAAACATTGGTAGACAAATATCTGCACACCATTACCATCACGTGGCAATGCGTTTTACGTCTCGCTGGGGTGTTAAACACTTTTATTTTAGCATTTAAAGAGATGACGGTAACATGTTAAATGCATGATTGGCTTTTGATATTCGGTATGGGACATCATTACTTAAGCCGAGAGTGTTCTTAATGGTCCTATCAAGGTAACAGAAAGAAGTTGCATCATCCAGGTCGACGCTGTGGTCCATAATTGATCCTATAGAAAGCCAATTCCCGAAAACGATTTAATGATCCTGAACACTTAACGAATATCGTCATAAAGTTTCCCAGAAAAAAAATTTCTATAACATTAAATTATATTCTATTAGGACTCCATAATTATGAAACATCCCGATTTTTAATCTTCATAGCAACCATATCAAATTATTTTTAGAAGAATCCTCAAACGTTTGTTCTTGTTCTCTTTTCATTGTATGTTAAAAAAACATTTACGTATTATATACTAACTTAATTTTCCAGGCAAAAGGAACGAAAACGTAGCTTACTTTCTGTGAGCCCCTACTGGAGTACCCTAAATTTTATTTAATCTCATGAAAATATAGAGCGAACAAAACCATAAATTTAAGAACAAAAAGTGTCTTTTTATTTTTTAAAAGATATCTTTTTACACTTTACATAACTATTATTCTTATTTTTGGTGAAGGATATCAACGACCCGGCACAGCCGAATAAATCATTTGTAATTTTTTACACACCATTTTTGAACAAAAGGATACCCTTAACTAAATTTATAGTTAAAATAATAACTCAAGTTCGTTCAATGTTATTTTATGCCACATTAAATTTTATGATTTTCATAAAAAGCATGCCAAAGGTGTAAAACATGGTTAATTTAACAAGATAAATATTCATGGATAATAAATTTTGGTTTCAAACACAACTACACTCATAATGAAAAGTGTTAATAATGAATTTAAAAAAATAGCTTGTGGCCAAATGTTGCAGCCTCTACTTTTTTCATTTTATTTTATTTTATATCTAGAAAACAAAAACATTTTGTTTAAATTTACAAAAAAAAAACTCTAATTTTTTTTACCATTTTCAACAGGATATTTTGCGTAAAATACGTGAATGTGGTTCTTCCGTTACCTATTACGGTGGCCGTGTGGTACAAACATCAACATCCACTTCAAACACGACAAATCCACTTGAATTTAATGGTTGTGGTAACAATGGACATACTTTTAATAATACAATTGTTGGGCACAATGCTTCTGCTGCAGCAGCAACGGCAACAACGTCCTTAAAAAATGCAACAATGATGACACAAACTCAAACAAGGGCTAGAGTTCGTGAAATCGAAACTTGCTGCAATGCAACGGCAGCAGCAGCAGCAGCAGCAACAACAACAACAACTCCAACAGCAATATGCTCAATGAAAGCTACTAATAATGAAAGCCATTTTCATGGAAAACAATTAGAACAAAAGAAATTTCACTTAATAAAAAACGATAATGTGGCAAACAATGAAACCAAAACGACGACGACGAGCCAAAATAAACGCAACCAAAACAATGTAAAACATAAAGCTCAAGGTTGTAGGGGCAGTGGCGATAATGAAGGTATGTTATAGATAAACATGTATTTATTGGTTATCTTGAGGTTGAGGTCAATAAAGAGCAATTCAAAGTGGGGTTTTATGACAATTAGAAAGGGATTTAATTGGAAAGAACAAAAAAGTGATGGTATTCTCTATTTGTCATTTCCAATTAAAAAGACGAATTAAATTTTTTTTTTTATAGCCTAAAAACTTACAAAAGATGACGTAGCTCGTTTTTTGCAACACAGTCATATATCAAAAAAAAACTAAACTTGGCAAAATTCGATTTAAGTTTTTTAATCACATTTAGAATAATATATTTTGCTATAACTCCGGTTAAATTTGACATATAACTGACACTGATTTTTTTACATATGGGCAAATCCCAGAAACAGTCCACCAACAAAAAATTATTCAAATGAATTTTTTTTTTTAATGGAATATAAGACTAGATGTATAATTTCATTTTAATATTAAAAAATGTGTATTTCGATGATCATTAATACAATAATGTTTACGAAATCCAACCCCATCCCTGATCTTAATGGTATACGTGCATCAGAGAACTGCAAAATCACAATTTTTCTTGATTTATTCATACGCTTAAATTTACATTCACTCTTTGCTTGCAAAACAAAGTTCAACGTTGGTAATTTTTACATCGTTTCGTACACATTTGATTTATGCATTTATTCGTTTTTTATTGAAAGTGCTTTATTTGCATTTTTGTTGCGCACGCAATATAACACAACTGTGTAAATTCAAAAGGAACACATTCTTATACTTTTGCATTCAAGTAGTCATTGTCCACTCGATGAGACGCTTGTTAACATTAACAACAATAAACCACTCTCATTCTGTGTTAAAATAACCAACAATAACAAGAATACATTGTACCTAAATACAGAACTACTGTACTTTTTAAGATAAAAAAACTCTGTTTCTATGGAAATTGTTTGTATGTATGTACCTACATATGTGCGTTTCCCTGCAAATAAAGTTGGACCACCTGGTCCATTTTGATAAAATGGACTACTCCATGGACTGGTCCGATGTAATGCAAGCATGGACCATGTCATTGTTAAAAAGCGTTTGTAGAGAGACGACATGTCTTCGTTTTTTAACGACATGCTTTCGTTTTTAAACGACTTCAAAACTAATCCTCTTGAGTATACCATGGAGTAGTTTTAAAACTAGTCCTTAGTGGTCCAAAGGTGGGTTATATGGTCCTCTCCTAGGACATCGTAATGTTAAATAGACCAGGTTTTTTCCATACGTTTGCGCTAGTTTTGGACAATTCCTGGTCCCTTGTGGACTACTCTTTACACGCGTGTTCGGACTGGTCCTATTATTTGCAGGGTTAGTTTCATTTAAATTTTTTTTTTTTCTTGTACTACATAGTTAATGCTGAATGAATACATGAGTAATAATTGCTTCATTTCTGGCGTTTTTGTTTGTATTTTTTTTTTTTTTTTTTTTCTTTACCAAAACAATCATTGTCGCAAAGAACACACAAACATCTTTATTAAAAAACGAAGCTAACGATTGTATAAATAACAAAGCACGACGTGCAATATTTGAATGACTGCAAACCAGCAGCGAATATTTGCGGTTGCGCAAGTTTGATTGTATGACCGCAAGCGAGTGTATTTGTTGTTGTTGATTAAATGCGATTTTTTTCAATCGCATGAAGCTGTTCTCTGACGTGAATTAAGAATTATTTTAGGTGATTTTTGTGCTTATAATAGCACTTACAGCAGACTCATCGAAACATACATTTCGTTAAAAAAAAGTTGATATTCATTAGCAGGGAAACCAGAAATATGCTCTAAAAAAAGCGTTTTATGCGCATTAAATATGCAGTAAAAACTTAAAAATATTCCCTGAAAACTGTTAAAAATATGACCCAAAAACTTTAGAATTGATAATTTTAAAACAAAATATTCAACAATTTATTAACAGTTCCATTTAATAAAATCAATCCTAAAATTACAATCGGTAAAGCCCAATCACCATAATATTTACACACGAATTTTTATGGCGAATTCAATCTAAATACCAACATAATAAGATGGTTAACGGCCACAAAGAGTCTTATTTGGATTATAGACCGATTCTCACCATTGACAACAGACTTCGTCCTTAGTACAATTAAAATTCATTTACCAAATTTGCTCAAATTATCTACAAAATTTCAATTTGTACTTTGCGCACAAGGTCAACATAGACAGATAGCCAGACGGACGGATGAACATCGTTAGATCACTTTAAAAAGTGTTTTAGAAATTGAAGCAACTCGTTGGGTTACAGAAAAATATTTAAAACAGAATTTCGAATAAAAAAAATTTTTTATTAATTGCGAATGCTCCTGTAGGCACCAAAAAAATCTAAAATGTTTTAAGATATGCCTTAAAAAGGCAAAATATGCGCTATAAACTTAAAAAAATGCTGCAAAAAAGCTCTTTTAACTAAATTATGCAAAAAAATGCTGCAAACGGTAAAATATGCACTAACAAATCGATGCCAAAATTCACAAAAAGCTCTAAAACGGATAAATATATAGTTTCTGCCTTCATTGGTCGCACCAGGAAAAACATGCAATTGCATATTTATGGTTTCCCTGTTCATTAGTAAAGAAATAAGTTTAAGAAATGCAATTCATAAAAATATAATTTGTTTTGTTAAAATAAATATAGTCTATACATATATATAAAAAGAAGTGTACACTTTGATGTCACCACTAACTGCGAAAACGGTTAGACCGATTTCAACATTAACGTTGGGGTACGTTGGGGATAGTCTGTAGATAGTTTATGTTAAGTTTGCATGAAATCGGCCCAGTGGTTCCTGAGATGTGCCATTTAGATTTATGACCTCCATTTTGAACTCTTTCGAAACGGTTTAACTGGTTTTTTATGAAATTTGTTATGTGTTTTTGTTAGGTGTGAGAATAGGTCGTAGAGTATATTTTTAATCGCTAGAGGGCGCAAAATATGGCACAAGCTCCCCCTGCCTATATCTTATTAGCTAATCAACCTGTTTGCTTAAAATTTGGCATGCAGGCACTGTAACATCTGAACGAAAATAGGGAATAGGGCTAGAGGAGTAAAAGATCCCCCTCCCTATATCTGCTTAACAAATCGACCGATTTTCTTGAAATTTTGCAGGGAAATAGTGTAACATCTGGAAAGAACTATAGCCTACAATTTTTATTATATATGAAGTGAAATAGGGCAAGAGGTAAAAGCTCCCCCTCCCCAATCTTTTAAACTAATCAACCGGGTTTCTTTAAATTGGGCATGCAGACACTGTAACATCTGAAAGGAAATAGGAAATAGGGCAATAAAAAAATTATTTTTACAATAAAAAATTACGTATTTTAAATAGATACATCCGTCCATTTATCTACAACTTTGGAATATCTTCCATTTTCTTCTTTATTTTTTTCCAATCCGCTTTGGCTTCTTCTTTTTTTGATGCGTAAAACTTTTCGTCTTATTTCCATATCGTTGTGTTACTTAAACACAACGTAAAACCCTTAATTCTTAAATAATCCGATATTATTTTGGATTTTCGATAAGCGTTTGCAGACTTTTGCATACAATTTCTTCTATAGAACAATCGCGACCTACGCGCGTTTTTAAGGTTGACCAACAAGGTTGAGATGTGTCGCTTTCTAATGAGACCAATACCAACACGCTCAGTGATGGTACACCAAAGATACACGTATTTAAATCTTTAAAATGGCAAAACCCTTAGGTCCCTTTCTATTTTCCGCGTCACATATGCTTTTACGTTTAAGAATAAATCAAATTCTAAGCTTTTATTTAATTTCTGATTTAATAAAAATAATTGTTCTATTAATCGACATTAATAAATCGATTTATTCGTTATTCGAAAATCACCATTTTCAAATTATTCGAACAAGAGTTTGGTGTTGCTTGAGCGATTAAACGAATTATTCTTAATCGGTTGACAACTCTAGTGATTGCATTACGAAAATTAACTTAATTTAAGTTCTTAAGAGAAATTACCTTTTCTCTCAACCAATAATCTTTGATTAACCAAATCGTTCAAAAGTTTTACTTATTTTTTCCATATATTCTTTTTTTCTATTTTAACAAGGCGGAGGGATTACATTTAAACTGGTTAAATCAAACAGTTGCAGCAGTCGCTTGGAATTAGCTGGTGCCACGGATATCGAACCCGAAGAAACGGAAGTTGTACGTAAAATGGTGAATCATTTTGAAGCAACTAAAACCCACACCGATTGCAGCACCAGTAACAGCAACGTGCGTCCTTCACCAAAAGAAAACAGCAACAATGACTCTACATTAACAATCAACAATCAAACAACTCTATGTTGCCAAAATAATACAGTCATCCACAACAATCATAAAGCAAATGATGATGTTGCAGCTGCATGCAAAAGACAAGGCCAGGTCGTTGAGGAAAAGAATCACGATTCTGATATTAAACTAGTAACTGTAAATAATCACATCAATATCGCTAAAGGAAATTTAACAGAGTCCTTGTCAGCAAATACAGCGAACGATTTGTTAAAGACCACGACCAGCAAAGAAGAAATGCAGGAGAAGCAAGAAGATAAAGAAAATAAAAAGAAAATTGACGAACAAAAAATGTTTCGCAGTGAAGCTAAAGATATACACTTAGATACAAATGGTAATGGAGCAAAGAGGGATGGTGGAGGCAATGGTTTAGGAACATGTGTGAAAATATGCCGTAATAAAAATGTCGATTTGGCATTTACTTTTGTCAAGCAGCAGCCAACTAAATCTCCGGGGATAAACCCTGAAATTACCAAAAATATAACACATATTGGAAAAGAAACATCTTATGTTAATGCTGCCCAAGAAGAGCAAGCAAGCAACAAAGAAAAAGACAGCCTGACTAAGAAATTGGTGACATATGAAAATACGCTGCTGCCTACAATAACGGCAACAACAAACATAAAAAATAGAAATAAAATGTCAACTGGGGATTTAAATGTTGACGATGAAACCCACAAAAAATCGAACGCAAAAATAACAAACTCAATTGCCACATCTTCTACTTCGTTTTCGTCCTCTTCTTCCTCACATAATAAACCTTCGCAAATAATTGTGCCCGTTGAAATCCATCGTGTCGATAACTGTAATAAGAATCTCGAATATTCCTCATCCTTTTTACCAACAACTTTGAATGCCCAAAGCTCTAAAGGTGGGGAGGAGAAATCATTTTTGCCACTAAGCACCACCTCAAGTGTTACATCCGTCATAGATAAAACAGTCGTCAAACATTATGTAGCAAATGATAAAAGTATCTATGAGAAGCGTAAATATGACGACATTGAATTTGAGGAATTCGAAATCTATGATCCGACCAAAGACTTTGAAAAACTAATTGAGGAGGAGCAGAAACGTAATAATGCCGAAGCTCATGCCAGCAACAATCAATGGGACACACCTCAAAAACAGTTACAACCACAGCAGCAGCAGCAGCAGCACAACCACCAACAACAATCAACAACCTCTTCCCTGTCCTCCAATGCATCAAAAGGGTCAGGTGCCTCATCATCAATGGCCACAGCAAAAAGTCAACAAACTATAGTTTCAACGGAAACGGAAACAGATTGTTATGATAGTCTAGATGATAAATTATAGAAGGCAAATATACAAAAGAAAAAAAAGTAATGAAATTAAATGAAATGAGAGATATTGTAACTTAAATCTGAAATAAGAACAAAATCAATGAATGAATTTTTTTTTTTTATATAAAAACTTGGAATTTTTCTTTACGATTACAATTCTGAAATTGGAAAAAAAAAACTTTAAATAAAAAAGTTTTATTAAAAAATTCTCAATTTGGTGCAACGATAATAAATGTGTAGTGCGGTGAAGGGATTTATTTGTTTCAATTAAATTTGTAATTTTTATTAACAAAAAAAAAATAAAATAAAAAAAGATTTTGATAAAAAAAAATCGAATAATTTTGCTCAATTGTTTTTGTGTTTAGATATTGCAAAAATATTAAATTGTTGTTATTAGTTTTTAATTATTAAATATAAGTTTAATAAACTATTTTAAATTTTAGCTCTAAGAAAAATCTGCAAATATATAAAATTTTTAAATAATAAAACGAATATTTTTGAAGAACTTAAATTTTCAAAAAAAAGAAAAGTATCGATTATTTTATTCCACTTATTTTGATGTTCTGTTTATATTAAAGTTAAGACAACTGGCAACATTTTTTAGTAATAGGGTTTCTATTTAGGAAAAATTTTCCGGGAAATCCAGAGAAAATAAATTAGAAAAAATTATAAATTTCCGGGTAGACAGGAAATTTTGTAAATTGCTTTCTAAAGTTTTCTGAAATTATATTCGTTTAAGCTTTTGTTACATCAAACATAAAACGAGTATGAACAATTTAGTACTATAGTACTTTTTAAGATGAAGTAGTTCCAACATTTTAAAGGAAAATACAACAATTTATTTGAAATTTAATTTGTTTAAAAATCTTAAACAAAAAAAACATACTACTGTTTCAAAACTCTGTGGTTTTCATGGGCAACCGCGTATGTCTATTTTTTCGATTTTGAAATGTTGATGCTTTATTACTTAATTTTAAGCGCTCTCTACATTTTTTAAAAAAAATTTTAAAACAGATAGACCCATTCCGATGTTTTACCTCAATTACAAAGTTCAAAAGGTGCAATATCTAACCCATAGTTTGATCTATAATGGGTTTTTCTGCTCTCCTGAAAAATTTTATTTTAAGACATACGCGGTTGCCCATGAAAACCACTTTTTAGCGATGCCACAATATTAAACTTTAAAGTTATTATACTGAAATAAAAAAAAGATTTTTCAAGTAAAATTCTGCTGCCGAAAGTTTCAAAACTTTTGTCAAAATTTTATGTTCTACTTGTAAAGACTGTTTTCAACGCAATGAAACAATGTAGAATTAGTTTTATCACTTTAAACTGATTCTGGTTCAAACTCAAAAAAGACTTGCAGAATCATTAGGGTTAAAACAAATCACAATGCTCATCCATTTTAAAGTTCAGGAATTTATTTAAAGGCAAGGAAACTATTTACCATTTATACTAATATACCTGTTGGGGTGTAAATGGGGCTGGTTACCTGTTGCTTGGGTACGTTGTCCGGAATTACAAAGTGGCCGGAGACCTCACTGAAGTGGTTTGTTGAGACAGGTCAGTAAGCGGCTGGCGCTCACACGCTCACTCACTTCACACACGAGAAAAAACCCACCCTTATTTTTTGTGGCCCAATGGCACTTTTACCTTTTGGCTCTTTTATATTAAATAAAAATCACTTTTTTTCTTTTATTTAATTTTAGGCTCTTTAGGGCTAGTTTTTATTTTTTGCACAATTTCTTTTATTTTTTTGTTTTATTTAATTATTTGCCGGCGTCTGGCTGGTTCGGTTTTATAAAAAGCAGTGATCAAGAGAATTCATTCTGCAGGTGGCGTTAATAGCACAGCTGAGCCACAGACTTAATATTAAGTTGCCCGATGGCACCATTAAATCCCGTTCCACACGAAGGAACGATAGTCGCTGCCCACACGAGCAAACAAAATAATTGTTTACACCTGCCAGACGTCAACAATACCAAAGCGGTAACGTGTGCATTAGGGTGGGTCACTGATGTATGAGCAAAAATAAAAGTTCTCAAATAATTTAAAACAAAAAAAAGTCACAACTTTGGCCCGCGCCGAAGCTCCTAAGAATTAAGTATTTTTGAAAAATAAGCCATTTTTTAAATTTTAATCAGCCTTATTCGGGTTGTCGTGGTCGTTATCGATCAAGTCGTTTTTTGTAAGAGATTAAAGTAACACACAACCAGTGTTCTTTAATCTCTTACAAAAAACTTCTTGTGAAATGCGCATAGGAATACCTTATCCCATCAACAATAAATTTCAAGTGTTTTTATCATGAATAAAAACACGGAATTAATCACGAATAACAAAATCTTTTGAAATTAAAATTGTGTATTCCCAAAAATTTAAATTACTTTTTGATAATAAACAGGCAAGTGCACGGCCTAAAAAAACACTTAATTGACAACATGCTTTTGTAAGTTGTTGTTGTTTTCATTTGGTTTTTCTTAACCTACTTACAACTACAATTAATGTTGGGAGAATTCCAACCAATTTAGTGGGGAATGTAAGATGAGATAAACTCACTGTTTATTGTTATTGCTTTTGTTTAAACTTTGATATTGTTACAAGTAGAACTGTTGCTTATAAGTAGGGACGGGAAATCCCGGGAATTCCCGGGAATTTCACATATTATATTTCCCGTTTTCCCGGGATTTTTGTTGCGGGATCCCGGGAAATAAAAAGTTCTTCATAGTTTCAGAAAACCGCTATTTTTACTCTGAAATTTAGTTTTCTTTTCTCTAAAAATTAGCATCTGTGGATGGGTTGTCTATTAGATCAATTATAAGAAATGTGTACAAACGTAAATCAATGTCTCCTGCGGCAATAAATCTATTAAAAGCAGAATGGGCAGTGCAACAGTTGATAAGTAATAAATTTAGTGAAGTGATGAATTGATAAAGAACATAAATTCAAAATAAGATGCAGGCGGTAAATTCTCATTGACCATGGACAAGTCTTAAAAATAGGATATACATAAACATATCGCTCCGTTATTGCAACATAGTCGTATCTACAAAAAAAAAAATCGAGCTTGGTAATATATCCGGGAAGTGCGGGGAAACCGAAATAAAAAAATAATGAAACTCGTGTAAGTTACTAAAACATACAATTTGAAAAACACATTGTCCTAAAGATTACAGATGGACCTAATGAAAAGAAATAGTTTGTAAGAAGTAGTCCGGATGATGCTATTTTTTGCATCAACCTTGACATCAGAAGCATGCAACAACGGTGCACTTTTAATTATTTGTCCAACCTCGGTAAAAAAGTAAACGAAATTTTTCGGAAACATGGTAATCAGTAAACAAAATCAGAAATATACTTTTTGGCGACTCACTAAACGCTTTGAGTGTGTCAGAAAGTAATTTCCTATGCCGTTAAAAAATGTTAATATATTTATTAAAATATTTTATATATTTTATGATTTTAGTTTTTGATCTCATATCTTGAGTACCTCAATTGTTATGTTTATTTTATCTTGTACTAGATCATCATAATACGGAATTTACTTATAATAGCCAAAGGTAATAATAATCCAAGTTCCGCTTTCAATCTTCAATTAATTTTTGTAGTATTTAAGCATTTATTTTACTTACTTTGTAAACAAGTTCCCTCATGTTTGTTTATAAAAGTTTTTTTCATTAATAAAACCCAGTTTACTTTGTATTATTTGTATGGAGCGGGATCCCGGGATCCCGGGAAATTTAAAAAATTTTCCCGGGAATCGAAAAACTCCGGGAAAAAAACTCTACTTATAAGTCTTATACGTTAAACAGTTTTATTTGGTTTAATATCTTTATTCCTGATGATCTGGCCTAAGCAACCAGTGAAATGCTCATAGGAATAGCTTATCCCATCAACAATTAATTTAAAGTGTTTTTATCAAGAATAAAAACTGGGAATTAAGCACGAATAACAAAATCTTTTGAAATTAAAATTTTGTATTCCCAAAAATTGAAATTACTTTTTGATAATAAACTTAAAAAAAATAAAACGTTGGTTCTTATACAACATAAAACAATAAAATAATTTATTGGTCACAAAATCTTGTTTACTGTCAAATCTAGGCATCGCTCGTCTTGATTCAAGTTTCGTTTATATTTAACCTTCTCTTGATTTTTTTTATCTCATAGAGTCATGGATGCTTCTGGCGCTATTTTCACGAACTTAAAAGTCGTAAGAGTACAGTAAAAGCGCGGGCCATTACTCTAAAAAAATTTATAATATTTTACAGGGGTCTAATGCAGACAAAAATACAATATATTTACGCTATAAGAAGTCGATACGAGAAAAAAAATTATTTGACCCTCCCTAGTATGTATGTTTGTCCGTAACCGCTGAGCCGATCTTCATGAAATTTTTACAGTATATTAAGGCGCCCGTACACGACATGTATTTGTCATCTGACATGTCAAATTTTCAAGTCACATGTAATTGTTCATGTCTGTCGAAATTGCTGATTTACATAAGGTTTATAATATTCGGTCACAAACGTACATGTAATTTGCTTCTGACATTGTCTCTGTTTTTTTTTTCGCATTGTTATTGCAGAAACCAAAGTAGTTCTCGGTTTCAAAATAGCTTGCTGCCGCCACGAAAATATTTATTTGCGCCGTAAAATAATTTAGCCATCTTAAATTTTTTTCTTTTATTTTAAAGATACCAATTTAGAATTTTATAATGAAACGGTTTTTATGTATATATTTACATAACTTCTATTCAATGGTAAGATGAGCATACATATCTTGGTATTGTAAAATATTAACTTCAGCCGGCTAATGATTCCGTCAATAGTTGACGCCGCTGCCAGTTTCTTCCCGGCATAGATTTCTGATGTCAGATGGTTTGTCAGAAGAAAATAGAGCACGCTCTAATTGAAATTTTGTCAGTTGACTTTGCGTCTGACTTTTACAGAAGCAAAGTTAAAAAGGTAACACACGACATGTATGTGTTTTGCAGTGGGAAATTTGACATGTCAGATGACAAAAACATGTCGTCTGTACGCTCCTTTACTGATGGTCTGGGAGGTGCTAGAGGCTATATATTTTTTGAAATTTTAAGTAGGCGGGGCAACTCCCAAACAAAGACAATAAATATTTCTGTATATCGGGAGAAAGGTAAAAGATCATCGCTAAGATATCAAAACAGAGCCTCTCTAAAAGAAATAGGCAGGATTGAAGAGGTGGGCGTGACACAAAATATAATGGAGTTCGGTATATCTGAAGAAGTTAAAACTGAAAGAACTAAACAAAATAATTTTGTGACTATATATTTAAGTCTATAATGGTTCGACCCCGACCAACGCCGCATTTTAACGGCTAACTATTATGATCAGGGCTGCCAGATTAATTTGTGAGGAAATCGTCAATTTCCTGAGAAAAAATAAAAAAATCGTCTTTCACGTTTCGAAAAATCGTCAAAGAAATCGAACAACTTAAAATTAAGTTTTTTTTTTAAAAATTTTTGTTCGATACTATTTATATAAAAAAAAATCAAACAAAAACATATTAACTTCATACCCAGCTAACATTTTCAGACGTGTAAGAGATACTGGGACGTCTTTTATCGTTGAAGACCGCATTTTTTAGAAGATTGCTCATACGGGAAAAACTGTAACACGACTGAGATTATTCCATAGCACAGCGAAAGACGCTTCTTCAATTGTTGTGGGAATCGTTTAAGGCGTGGGTTCAGATTATCTTATGAGTCTTGCATGTCAAGAATCGTATGAGACTCATGTAGATATTATCTTACAACTCGTAAAATGTTCGCCGTATTTATTTATTTATTTAAGAAAAAAAAAATTGTAACTTCTACAACAAAACATCAGTCTTAAACAGTAGAAATCGTATGATGTTATTTTGAAAAATGAAAAATAATAAACTTAAGTCTAGGTATGGTTATTACAAAATTGATATAAATAAAATTATTGTAATTAAACCAAACAAATAAATAAATAACGAAAAACTACATGTCAAAATAACATAAATACATTTATAAAAAATCAAAAAACATTGAACTATAGAACTATACATACCGAACTATAAACAAACTTGTTGACTACGAATAATATTTAAATATTTCTTCATTAAATTGTAACGCATTGCTGATTTCTTTTATTGTTGGAGTAGTAATATTATTCCAAAGACGTATTGCAAATATGAAAAATTGCCATTCAGATATTAATGTGTGATGACTGATTTGAATTAAATTTCTATTTCTTCTGAGTCGACTAAATTTTAAACGATTAAAAAGATGATGACCTGGCTCACGGGTGGTTATAATTTTGTGAAGAAATACTAAAGTTCTTATTTTCATTAAATTTTCAAAAAGTACCGCGAATATTTTTTTAGAGTAAGGGTTAATAAAGGGTGGTTAAATTGTAAGGGCCGATGTTGAATGTGAACCACACCTAAACGCCAAGTTTTTTTCCGAATTTTATTTGACATTTCTCTATTTCAGACTTACTCAACTTGAACCATGGAGAGATACACAATCCAACAACGTGTTAAAGTTATCCAGACTTATTATGAAAATGGGCGTTCAAATCAAAATGCATATCGTGCACTTCGTGATTTTTTTGGTCAATTTGATCGTCCAAATGTGCGTACAATCGCAAAAATCGTGGAAAAATTCGAGCAAACCGGATCTGTAGAAGATGTGAGAACACCAGTGCATGCTCGTACAGCTCGTACTGCAGAAAATATTGCTGCTGTTCGCGATAGTGTGGCTGAAGAGCCGTCCACCTCAACTCGTCGTCGTGCCCAACAATTGCACCTCTCACGCTCGTCGTTGATGAACATTATGCATAAAGACTTGCATTTACACGCTTACAAGGTGCAATTGGCTCAAGAACTAAAGCCTCTTGACCATTCCAAACGTCGTGAATGGGCAGAATGGTGGCAAGAAATGGCAACAGTGGATGATCAATTTTCGAAGAAAATCATCTTCAGTGATGAGGCACATTTTCACCTCAGTGGATTCGTCAATAAACAGAATTGCCGCATTTGGGCGAATGAGAATCCAAGAGTGATTGGCGAAAAACCAATGCACCCACAAAGAGTGACTGTTTAGTGCGGTTTATGGGCTGGCGGCATCATCGGGCCGTATTTTTTCCAAAATGAGGCCGGTCAGGCAGTTACTGTGAATGGTGTTCGCTATCGTGAGATGATAACGAACTTTTTATGGCCCGAATTGGAAGATATGGATGTGGACGATATGTGGTTTCAGCAGGACGGTGCCACTTGCCACACAGCTAACGAAACAATGGCTCTTTTGCGCAACAAATTCAATGGCCGTGTTATCTCACGTAATGGCGATGTCAATTGGCCGCCAAGATCATGGGATTTGACACCGTTGGACTTTTTTCTTTGGGGTTATTTGAAAGATAAGGTGTACGTCGATAAGCCAGCAATAATTCAAGAGCTAAAGGATGAGATAATTCGGCACATTAACGGCATAGAACCTCCATTATGCCTCAGGGTCATCGAAAATTTGGACCATGGGATGGAGGTGTGCCGCCGTGGTCGCGGCGCCCATTTGGCCGATATTTTGTTCCATACATAATTGAGTAATTACAATAATTTCCTAAATAGTTTGTGTTTTATTCAAAATCAACATCGGCCCTTAATATTTAACCACCCTTTACTAATGTAAGTACCATTTATGTTATCATTTCTAATCCCGTAAACGTACCTTGCAATGTTGTTATATGTGACGTTCAATTTAGATTTACTGGTTTCATCATAACTTGCAAAAATCTCACATCCGTAGGTTAAAATTGGTATCAAATATGTTTTAGCAAGTAATAAGCGTATTTTCCATGGGGTGCAATAGGGTTCTTAGCATCGAATATGTTTTACCACAGGCAGCTGTGACGTGATCAGACCAGGTTAGAGTGTTATTAAAAATTACATCAAGATTTGTTCCTTTATCTACGATTTCAATCCGTTGGTTTTTAATAAAAATGTTGGGATAATCAATAATTTTCTGTGTTCTTTTACGTATTACAATGCATTTCGATTTGGTAGGATTTAAACTTAAACCGTTAACATCAGCCCAACGTGAAACCCGTTGTAAGTCTTGATTAAGTCTTGCAGTACATTCATCTAAGTTTCCTTTCTTGTTACTTATGTACAATTGTACGTCATCGGCATACATTCTAATGTTGCAATGGAGCAACTGTTCAGGAAGATCGTTTGCGTAAATGGAGAAAAGGAGAGGACCTAGAATGGATCCCTGGGGAACACCCCTGACAACAGGAAGAAAATTTGAGATAGTTGAAGGACTAGTTTCAACACACTGGACACGATCTTTAAGATATGAATCAATCAATCTAATGGATGTTGATGAAAAATTCATAAATTTCTCCAGTTTTTGAATAAGTATTGTGTGGTCAACGGTATCAAAAGCCTTTGAATGATCCGACAGTACTAAATATGCAACGCACCCATCGTCAATTTCCTTTCTAAGATCTTCTGCTACATCAGTTAGAGCAGTAATACAGCTATGTTTGGCCCGAAAGCCAGATTGTTGATCGGTCAATAATTTACTATCATTTATATAATTGGTTATCTGTTTATGTAAAAGTTTCTCGAAAGCCTTTGAGAGATAAGGTAATATAGCTATAGGCCGATATTCAGTGGATGATTTTGGTAATGGAATAATTTTTGCCTGTTTCCATCTTAGTGGATAAGTGCCTGCCATAATTATACCCACACCACCATAGTGGAGAGGGTATTATGCATTTGTGCTGATGTATGTAACGCCTTAAAATATTGGTCCTAGACCCACCTTAAAGTATACCGATCGACTCAGAATCACTTTCTGAGTCGAACTAACGATGTCCGTCCGTCCGGCTGGCTGGCAGGCTGGCTGGCTGGATGTCCATGTAACCTTGTGCGCAAAGTACAGGTCGCAATTTTGGAGATAACTTGATGAAATTTGGGACATAGGTTCTTATTGACTCAAGGACCAAGCCTATTGAAAATGGGCCAAATCGTAGGACCACGAGGGAAGATAGGGGGAAATTTCTTCCTCTCAGAAACTATCAAACCGATAATAAAATTAATAAAATTTAAAACTAACATAGAACCATATCTTCATGGACATAAAAGGGATGTATTTTTTAAAAAATAGGACCACGAGGGGAGATAGGGCCAATTTCTGCCTATCAAACCGATTTTAATGAAATTCAAAACATAGATAGATCCATATCTATATAGACACATAAGCTGTACAGTTTTTCAAAAATAGGACCACAAGGAGAGGTAGGGGGCAATTTCTGCCCCTCACAAACTTTTAACCCGATTTTAATAAGTTTTATAAGCATAGATAAATCCATATTTATATGGACATATAAGCATGATGTGTTTTTTAATACTGTGGTGTAGGGTATCATATGGTCGGGCGTTACCGACTATACTTTCTTACTTGTTATTTTATTGAAAATATGAGTGATAAATGGTAGTAGTGACGGAAGAATAATGTTAAGGAAAGCGGGGTGTATACTATCAATTCCTGTAGCTTTAGATTTAATGGAAAGGCAGCTTTTGAGAACATCAAACTGGCTAACAAACTCAAAATTGAAAGGGTTAGATGGGAGATTGGTTGCATGAAAATTGATATAATAGATTTTGCGTTTTTAATGGTTTTGGTCACGACTTTTCTAGCATTGCGATAATTTTCGTTTAGATTATCAGTTTTAAAGCATTTCCATCGAGAGTAAGCGTTGTCACGATCTACTATAAGGCGCTTTATTTCAGTTGTGAACCACGGTTTCTGGCGGTTACTCTTTTCCTTCGTTTGAATTGGTACTATTACGTTATACAAGCTTTTTATATTTTGTTCCAAGAATACCGATAGCATGTAATAAATACAACCCCAGTCTATTTTAATATAATCTTGTTCCAAGATGATGTTATTAATCCGTTTAAAATTACGAAATTGAATAATGTTAGTAGAACTTTGAAGTGGAATGTCAAAAATCATGAATATTAGATCGTGCCTCGAAAAGCAAGATGCAGACAACTGATCATATAATTGTTGAATATATGATTTATACAGAGAGTCGTAAAAGGTTCATTAAAAGATATTGAAGACTTGCATATTACAGCCGTGTTCAAGTTTTTAAAGAGAGCGGCCCCAACGCTTTGCAATTGAAAACCCGATTTTGACAGCTCGATCAATAGTGAAGTTTGCCGCTATTGTCAATTAATATGGCAACTACGCTATTTTTTGATCAATCTAGCGTTTTTATCTCCATTTTTATTTATAATTTGTGGGTTTTATTAAACAAGAAAGCTATCACTACTGTTAATGACACAGCGTTGACGCTTTTGCTTAGGTATGGGATATCATCGTAAAAGCTAAGCGAAAGAAAACGTTCCGCCTTCCGCTCTTGTTTAGGTACGGCTGTTAAACATTGCAAGATTAAAAAACGAACGTTTTAGAAAATTTTATGTTTTATTCAGACTTTGGAGACTGAAAAAATCGTCAGTTTTTAGAAAAAACAATCAGCAAATCGGCCCTTTGCTAAGGTGGGAATAAAAAATCGTCAAAAAAATTACGATAAATCGTCAAATCTGGCAGCCCTGATTATGATATAACGCTGAAAGTCACCGAAAGTCGATTTTAATGTAGGACTTGCTGTTAGTTTTAGTCTATGCATCAGTAGGTTATTTTAAAAATAGTAAATAGTGTTAAAAATCGTTTAAACTAAAGTCTTTTTTTATTTTAAACTTAAACTCTGCCTTTTCTCTTAAATATCAAACATACACATTAACGTTTTGTTAAATATTTTGTCTCAAACAAAACGACAGACAAGGAGACACAGATGAGGTCTGCTTAAATAAAATTATACCCAAGAAATTATAATAAAAATAAATAAACTTTAGACATTTTTTAACATCAAACCAACTTTGCTTGATAAGATTTACAAGCAAATTGCTGTATATCTAACAAAATATCCTTCCTTCTCTGCAACTTATCCTTTGTTTCGTTACAAAATAACTAAAGAAACCCCTACCTAATTTTTACTTTCCATCTTTACACTTTTACTTGAAAATTTTTTTTGTTTTTTGTCTTCTCTTTATTTCACTTACCTGAGTTTAAGTCTTCAGTTTTATTTGTGCAATAATTTTGTCGTCCTCCAAAGCTCCACGAATTCTGTAAGAAAAAAAAACATTCACAAAAAATAAATAAAAAGGCCCCAAACATTTTTACAACAATAACGAACAAAAAAATTAACAAAAAAAAGTAAAACTAGTCAGGATTTTAGTAAATTTTATTGGTTGGAGTGACCGGGTAAAACCCCATTTCATAATTTAAGTCAACAACGAGAAGAAAGCAAATTTCCAAGAGTTTAATATAAAATTTTGTAAATTTTTTAATAGACTCCACAGAAATACCAGATTTCATTAAAAGTTTTAATAAACAAAATATTTAAGGTTTTCTTGGGCAAAAGAAAGGAATTTTTGAAAGATGAGGTTTAAATGAATATTTTCATTATAACTTGGATTTATTAGAGTTTTATTTTGGAAAGAAAGTTAAAACTAAATAAATATTTGTAAAACAACAACAAATTATTTAGAACGAATTTAATAAAATCTAATGGTGTCTATAACGTTTAATAAGGAAGTAACTTTTGTAAATTAAAAGACAGATATTGAAAATCATCACATCATTCGACCTTATTGTAGTTGTTGTTGTCGTAAACGGTTGTGTGTTTCTTTAATCTATTAAAAAAAAACGTTACAGTCATATACGACTACGACAACCAGAATAAGGCTTAATGATATGATATTTTAAAGACTTATTTTTACTATCTTGTAAAAACAACCTTAATTTGGTATTTCAAAAAGACTTTTTTTTAATCCTAATGAAAGTTAAGAAGGTGAGTTACAAAACTCCTCTTTCTTTATGATAATTCCTTCAAAATTTTAGAAATCGCTTAAGTTTGCACTTTAAATAAGAAATTCGTTGTTATATTTAACCTAAATAATACCAATGTGTAGAGGCAAAGCAAAATAGGAGGCAAATAGAGGTCACCAACTTTTCACAACAAACATTGCATCTTACATCATGTATGTTATGTACCGGAGTATCCACGGCTAATTCAGTGTTAAATGTAAAGCGCTGGTTTTATGGTCAATCCACGGTTTGTCTATCGTCGCCGCAATCTAATTTGAAATGTAAACTCAACGATATGGCCTAATGAACGAAATCTCCATCTTCCATTCCAAACGATATCAAGTTATTCCCAAACGGCTGACTTTTTTGCTTTTGGTTCCAACTGTTCTACAAATCTACAAATCATATTTAGTTCAAAATAACAGCCTGCTCATGGATTTCGTTCATTGTTCGAACATTCGGACATTGATCGAAGTTTGTTTTTATTTTTAATGAAATTTTCTATGCGAACGATGACGTTCGATATCGTTAAACAGGCAGTAAATCAACAGCACAGGATGATAATTAAATGGGTGCTTTTGAAATCTGCTAAAAAAGAGTCACCACTGTGGCTATCAACTTTCTAACGATGTTAATAAAATCATAAGTTAAGATAATTAAAAAGATGTTAAAACTTAAACAACATTAATTTTTCGAATCTCGGCCACTCAGCAGCTCGCACCACTAATTTTGCCTTGCCCTGTATTAAACTTTTTACATACATTGTTCTTTGTCTTGAAAAATATAAAATGTTTTATGTTCATCAAGAGAGGTGTTAACCACTGCAGTGGTTTATTTAAAGCCCACACATTTTCTATTTACTCCCCTTCAACCCATCCATCCTTTTACACAGCTACATACAAGACATAAGATCTACAAAAAATAAAAATGGACACAATTTTATGTGTTTTTGTAACCATCAGCACTTAAATGGTGTGTAAAATAAACGGAAATAAAATTAAACCAACATGCCTTGATTAAAAAATACACTTCAACCTTTCCTAGGTACCTACACAAAGCAAAAAAGCCACTTTAAATATGTCAACGAATGGTAGATAACCTAACCACAGCGTTGACTTTTTAATATTTTTATGTTGACTCAACGGTGTCAAATTTATAACGAAAGGTTTTAAAATCGAAAAAGAAAAAGTAAAAAAAAACAGACACAAACACTGTTAATTTAAGAACAAAATGTAGTTAAATCAACAACGAAAAAGTCAAAAATAAAAACAAACTTTTTAAATTATGCGTACGCTGCTGTCAAATTAAGAAAAACGCATTGTCATTCCTTAATTGGGAGTTTTTTTTTTACTTTTATCTTTAAAAGCGTTCGTACAAGTTAGATTACTACATTCGGCTTTGGTGAGTCTTTGATACCCGCCACAAACAGTTGACATATATATGGAGTTAGTTCTTAAAGGGATATCTTTAACAATCTGCATGGAAATTCCATGGTTTTATTTCCGGTCATATAAAGATAAATTGGACCAATTATTAATACAATATTTAAATTATGGACGCGTACTACAGTGTTTTCCGAGGGGAGCTTAATATGTGACCTCAAAGTAAATTATGGACCGGTCTTCACTAAAATTGGCACTGGGATTCCCAATCTTATGAAACTGCAACAGACGAATTTGATTAAAACATCATTAATCGTTACGGTTTTACGCGTACTTAACGGTTTTCCGAGAATTAGTTTTATAGGGAGCTTATGATAAATTATGGACCGAGCTTTACGTAATTTGTCACTGTGATTTTTTGCCTTTTAAAACTATGACAGACCGAATTCAACTACAATGTGCAAATCTTATATCAGTCCGTGCATTTCGCCACCATTTCAGTTAGTTCATGTAACTTAATAATAAATGTTCCACATTTAGATTCAAAACTTTATGTGTGTGAAGGTTAGGTTCTAAAATGTTTAACCCTAGACGCATTCTGTTATTTTAACAAATAATGTTAACCACTTAACAGAATCGGCGTTATTTTTAACAACGATCTCACCTGGTCAAATCATATAAATGCCATATGTGGAAAAACCTATAAAAACCTATGTTATGTTAAGAAATCTTTGGATGACACAGTATTTTACGCCAATTAATATCCGCTAAGACATATCTACTACCCACTTTAATGTATGGATGTGAATTATTTTCCAGTTGCGATTCAATAAGCAAGAATAAGCTCAAAGTGACCTACAACAATATTGCCAGATATATATATGGACGTACAAGATATAGTAGTATAACTCAGTTTTCAAACCAAATCTAAAGGGTGGTTAAATTGTAAGGGCCGATGTTGAATGTGAACCACACCTAAACGCCAAGTTTTCTTCCGAATTTTATTTGACATTTCTCTATTTCAGACTTACTCAATTTGAGAGATACACAATCCAACAACGTGTTAAAGTTATCCAGACTTATTATGAAAATGGGCGTTCAAATCAAAATGCATATCGTGCACTTCGTGATTTTTTTGGCCAATTTGATCGTCCAAATGTGCGTACAATCGCAAAAATCGTGGAAAAATTCGAGCAAACCGGGTCTGTAGAAGATGTGAGAACACCAGTGCATGCTCGTACAGCTCGTACTGCAGGAAATATTGCTGCTGTTCGCGATAGTGTGGCTGAAGAGCCGTCCACCTCAACTCGTCGTCGTGCCCAACAATTGCATCTCTCACGCTCGTCGTTGATGAACATTATGCATAAAGACTTGCATTTACACGCTTACAAGGTGCAATTGGCTCAAGAACTAAAGCCTCTTGACCATTCCAAACGTCGTGAATGGGCAGAATGGTGGCAAGAAATGGCAACAGTGGATAATCAATTTTCGAAGAAAATCATCTTCAGTGATGAGGCACATTTTCACCTCAGTGGATTCGTCAATAAACAGAATTGCCGCATTTGGGCGAATGAGAATCCAAGAGTGATTGTCGAAAAACCAATGCACCCACAAAGAGTGACTGTTTGGTGCGGTTTATGGGCTGGCGGCATCATCGGGCCGTATTTTTTCCAAAATGAGGCCGGTCAGGCAGTTACTGTGAATGGTGTTCGCTATCGTGAGATGATAACGAACTTTTTATGGCCCGAATTGGAAGATATGGATGTGGACGATATGTGGTTTCAGCAGGACGGTGCAACTTGCCACACAGCTAACGAAACAATAGCTCTTTTGCGCAACAAATTCAATGGCCGTGTTATCTCACGTAATGGCGATGTCAATTGGCCGCCAAGATCATGTGATTTGACACCGTTGGACTTTTTTCTTTGGGGTTATTTGAAAGAAAAGGTGTACGTCGATAAGCCAGCAACAATTCAATACCTTAAGGATGAGATAATTCGGCACATTTACGGCATAGAACCTCCATTATGCCTCAGGGTCATCGAAAATTTGGACCATCGGATGGAGGTGTGCCGCCGTGGTCGCGGCGCCCATTTGGCCGATATTTTGTTCCATACATAATTGAATAATACCAATATATCATAATAAAATAAAATTACAATAATTTCCTAAATAGTTTGTGTTTTATTCAAAATCAACATCGGCCCTTGAAATTTAACCACCCTTTATAATATATCTTTTGAAAATCTATTGAAATGCCGAACACTCATATTTTTACATAAACTTATATTTAATAGACAACCTACTTATCTCTACAAAAGAATGACATTTTCAAGATCGACTCGGGGCAATAGAATAAACTCCATAAGATACCGTAAGCAAATATATGAAAGACACTTTCTCGTTAATGCCATCCGCCTCTGGAATGAACTTCCTCCTAATATACAGATTATAAGCAATGCAAAGCACTTTAGATGCGAAATATTTACCCTCTTGGGTTAACGAAAAATCACATACATAACTAAAAAATTTTTATTGTTATAATTATTACTTTTCTTTTATATAAAAATCTGCAACTCATAACTACTTAATTTGTTTTTATATTGTTTTTAGTTTTAAGATAAACCTTTGTAAATTTTATAATCTAATGTGCCTTTATCTCCCCAGTACTATTAAATAAGATTAAGTCTTGTTATCCAGATTTCTGGAAAAGGAGTCAACAAGGGCGCCCAAAAGTGATTAGGATTTGTGGATAATAATAAAACTGAACTGACAAAATAAAATAAAGTGATTTGTTTTTATTTGTGTTTGTTCTTTACCCACTTACAACTACATTTAGAGTTGACAAAAAATTGTAATCGGGACTGTAAGAAAAGATAAACTCACTGTTTATTGTTGTTGTTTTTGTTTAAGCTTTAATATTGTCACAGGTAAAACTGGGGTTTATAATTCTTATTCGCTTAACAGTTTTATTTGTATAATATCTTTAGTTTTTCTAAAATCTTTGGATGAAGATGAAGCAACCAGTGAAATGCGCATAGGAATAGCTTATCTCATCAACAGTAAATTTCAGTTAATCAATAGTATGAAATGGGAATTTAGCACATTTAAATGAAACCTTGTTAATATTCTCCATCGTTTACCATCTTCATAATATTTAATTAAGCGAGTTGAAGCGACTTATGGACAGAGAGAGAGAGAATTCTATGGAGTAAATTGGCCACAAGTCGCTCCAACTCGCTCTGTGAAAAATTCTGGTGATGGCAAACGATGTATAAACCTTTTGTCCACATATCCTTATCATTTTTGTTCACCCACGTTGGACCCATCCCCCATAAAGGCGTTAACATAAGTGCGGATAAGTGGTTAACATTATTCTGTTAACATAACAGAATCTGTCTAGGGTTTTAAATTTTAAAATTTAACTTCACACACATCATAACTCTTATCTTACTAAACAGATTTTGCTGGATTTCAATCCATAACTGCTTAAGCTTAGATTACACTATCTCACAAGTCTTACGTATTCCATAATACTTTGTGTGATAGAAATCTAATGAGTTTTGTTGCGACTGTCAAAAAATCTAATGTAACATGACAGTTTGTGTTCACACCATCACACAAAGTATAAACACCCACACATGAAAAAAAATGCAACCCTGATCCAATGAAAAGTATTATTGCTTAGAAATTTTTCAAAAAACGATGAAGTCGTATGGGATGTCAAAATTTTTTCATAATACTTGTCATTTTCGTGATACATTGCATTCACACTATCACACTTTGTCATATTACTTGAGATTTTGACATGTATTAATACAAAGTATAATAGTGTAATCTAGCCTTTAGTAGAACAAAAAACAATTTAACATCACTATCGTTCTTTTCTTTTGAATCGTTTGAAAGTTAGCGTGATATCAACAGACGGACAGTCAGACGGAAATGGCTAAATCGACTAAGAATTACTCAGAGACTTAGTATATATATGAATGAATGATTGATGAATATTAAAAAAAGTTTCAAACGAAACGACAAACTAAGTAGACCCGCATAGTGGTGGAGAGTATAAAGAAGACATCAAAAAAATACTCGGGGCTTATTTTTAAATTTATTCTTGGAATCAAAATGTCTATTATCGATAATATTCTAAAACATAAAATAAAACTGTATGCAAAAATTTATATCACGTAGAAATAACCAAATACAACGTTTAACAGCATTTCATATACATACATACATGCATAATTATGTATGTGACAGGATACAATGGCCCATAACTATAGTCATAAACAAAGCATACTTTAAGAGTTCTAAAGTAAACTTTTATTAAAAATATGCTTTTGATCTACTTACACAAAGTTTTGTAATTTTGTTGTTGCTTTCTACATAAAATCATATTGCGTGTTTCAACCCTACAAGATATGCAGTGTTTTATTTATATTTTAATTTTCAATGTCGGCTGCTTAAAGTTGCCACTTGCTTATATTTTGTTGTATGTTGTATGAAAAATTTGCTACATTTGAGGTGGCACCCAGTTAAAGTCGGTTCAATTTAAAACATACTTTAGTTTCGACTATAGTAGCAAAATATTTAAAAGAATGTTTTTATTTTAAAGTTGTTTTTAAATAGAACCGACTTTAGCGTTTGACTATGATTATGGGCCATTATCTTTAGAATTTAATGATTAATGAATCAAGTTTTATGGTCTCATTTAGCAGAGGAAAATGTAGTAAAAAATGCATCAAAATGTGCAAAAAGTATATAAAACAAATTTCCTTAAACAAGGTGTATATAACAAGTTTCCTTAAACTTGGTGAAAATTGTGCGATTACCGCAAAGTGAAGCTGATAAGGTTTCATTATTATTATTCTTCTGTTTTAATTCAACAAATGTAAGTCAAATATAATATATTTTTTATATGTATTGATTTTATTCGCAATGGGGTTTTTATAACCAGAATGAGAACAGTACTTTGTCAAAATGACAACAACAATGCGTAAATATAACAACGGTCTGTTGTCAAAACAAAAACCGTATGTTGTCAAAATAAGACGAATATGTTGTGAGAATAACAACGGCATGTTCTTAAAATAAAAGCAATTATGAATAAGATAACAACGAAGTATTTTTCAAATTATGACTTTGTGTTGTAGAATTAAGCACAAACATGGATACAACAGATGGCGTAAATTTTAGTATTTTTTCTATCGAATTTTCCCGCTGTGTACCAATTTTATTTTAAGCAAAAATAAAAAATGGCATTAAAATCTAGTAAATTATAAAATGTTTATTTTCTAAGTTGCCCCCACAACAAAAAGAAAAACAAAAACAAACAGAAGGATGAAGTGAACCCATCCTAACAAATTATTTAAATAGAATCGACCCTTGATGGCCACAAACAAACATAATAAAATATGGAAAAAAATAAATGATGCCTTAATCCATACAATTTATGTATTGGCATTTAAAGAAAAACGTGCTCCATCATTTTGTTGCGGGAGTTCTTGACGAGATTTAACAGATAATTTTCTCACTTTTCCATTTATGTTGTTGGAAAATTGGTCTTAATAATTTGTGGGTGTTTTTAAGGATTCTGTAACAAGGGTGTTTTTTTTGGTAATAAACACATGTTCCACTTAAATTAAGTAATATACTTTTGAAAAATAAAAAATTAATGCGACCTTATGTGTTAAGGAGTTGTTTTTGGAATACAAATTCATGTTTATATATATGAATACAGCGACTTATGTACTTCCTTTAGCACATCTCAACTGTCTTTCTCACGAACAAGAGGCAGTCTAGATCAGTGTTCGAATATAAACACTTATTATCGCTCCTTAGTGTTCGGTTCGGTAGATTTGTTGAAAACACAAACGCTAATAGTGTAGTAAATTATTAAAAAAATATAACTTTCCCTGTTTGTCATCTTTCGAAAAATACTGTTCTTATCCAACTCAACAAAAAGATGAGAAAAATTAATTCCGTTCAGAAAAAAACACAAACTTCGTTGTGTTCGGTTCTGCTCATTAGTGTTCGTTATATAATGCTGATATAGAATAAGGCCAAAATGGTTGCCAATATAATATTTCTTTAATCTAATTTTATGACGTATTCTTGCAGGAGCCTTAATGTGTCAGGTGTGTGTCTAATACGTTACCCTTGACACTCAAACAATATACAAGTTGCCTTTACACTAAGCACGAGTGGTTTTTTAGAGAAATATGCTTTGCCAATACCTCAAGCAGTTCTAATCAACTGTTCAGAAAACAATTCGAAACCACAGAAAACCTTAACCCTCAGAAACGTATGGTTTTGGACTAGTTAGTGTTGATGGCCCTACGGGGAACATTTGGCAGCTGTGTTAAGCACTTATTCGCGGGGTGGTATTGCGTAAAAACGTCTTATTAAGAAGTTTTTTTTATCATAGTTTTAGATCGATGAACAAATGAAGTGAAATTTTGACTTTATAATTCTTTTTTAAAACATGTTGTCCCGAAATTTAAACAAATCAAAGACTTATTTTATAAAAAAGTTACAGCTTTTTTAAAAATATTAAAGAGCCCTTTTAACGTTAAATACTTCAAAATAAGACAGCCTGTTTCAACAAAATCAAGGTTAAAAATAAAGTGTTTTGAAGCATCTGTAATGCATGTTTTCCTAATTTAACTAGTTAACATTTTCTATCTTGTTAGTAACTGGTGATTAATGGTTTTCTCATCATGGCAGTTTTGTGTAGACATGTTTTGTGCAAAAAGAAGCAAAATCATGTATTTCTTGTTTCGTTTAAAGAATTTTGTAAAATCATTGAAATTTGCTTAAAAAAAAACTAATTTTAAGTTCGAATTTAATCTTATTTTCAAATGCATAAATAAGAACCCTTTTACAAGCCAGTTACAACAAGAGTTGAGTAGTTTCCAAAATTGAAATTAACTACTAAATACTAAACATCAAAAAATGAAAGGAAACCCAGCAAAATTTGCCATGACAACGACGACCAAAACTGAAATAAATAGAATATGATCTGCTCTCACCACTTTCGAAAACTATTTATTTTGTCATGTTCTTGTCCGAAATGTGATCCTTACAAAACATGTCACTGGGTTTTATTAAGATGTTTCATCCTTTCGAATGAGTTCACTTTTTTTTTTTTTTTTGTTTTCCTTTTTCCCTCATGTCTGTTTTATTTTGGCATGGAAAACCATTTTTGCTCTTGCAATGTTTTTCCATCTTCATCCTTCTTTAAAAATTAAGTATATACATATTGTACATAAATATACAACATCCGTATAGAAAAATTTTGCGCACGTTGAACAGACATGTTCGAAATTCATTCGAATAAAATTGTAATTGCACTTGTAACATTTAAAATTTAATTGAATCAACAACATCTCCGTCCTCATGAATCATTTGTCATTTATTTGTAAAGTGTTTAACAATTATTGAACTGAAATTGTGTGAAAATGGATGGAAAACGGAAACACACGTGCACATGTTACAAAAAAAAATAAAATAAAGGAAGAAAATGAAGAAGAACTACTGTCGGTAATAGTAACGGTAAAGAATAACTGATTGATGAATCGAGACCGCATACACATGAATCTAAAGACATGTGGCGACCTTAAGTAAAGATTATTATATGGGTGATTCTCATTTCAAATGATTTTTTTTTTTCGTTTTCGTTAAAAATATGGTAAAATATTTCACAAAATAAATAAAAAATTTGAAAATCAAATCTTTTTAAGCGAGATTTGAAATGTTTTATCAAAGTGTATATGTATAAGTTTTTTAGTTTAAGATTGTCCTCTCTTCATAAAAAATGACGAGTTCGTTTTGCTTGCTGTTGCTATTACACATTAAGAAACTATGAATAAATGCACATCAAATATATGAAAAATATATAATATTTTTCTAATTTTTTTTAATCATTTGTAGTTATTCGCAGTTTTATGTGTTGAGCGTTAGTCTTTCTTAGTTTACCTTATTTCTTAGTTAACTTGTTGAAATCGCATTAACAACATACACTTAAATAACAGCGTCGACCTGTCATTCTAACAGCAGTACCTAAACAAGAGCGGAAGGCGGAACGTTTTCTTCCGCTTAGCTTTTACGCTGATATGCCATACCTAAACGAGAGCGTCAACGCTGTGACACAAACAGTAGTGTTAACTTTCTTGTTTAATAAAACCCACATACTATTAAATTGCAAAATTGTCATTATTTATTAACAATAGCGGCAAACTTCACGTTTGAACGCGCTGTCAAAATCGGATTTTCCCATTTCAAAGCGTTGACGCCGCGCTATTTAGGGATGTTTCATACAAATTGTATGGGCATGAGAATTTTTGGCAGCTAGAAAACGCTTTCCGCTCTTGTTAAGGTATGGCTGTTAATGTTTGAAACGTTTGTGAATTTGTGACATATATTGATTCTCATGGCTTGTATCTTAAAATATGTATTGAGTGTTATCCAAAATTTTTTAAATTAAATGGAAATTGTTGGTGTATTATTCAGGATTTTATGTTTAAACGCATAGAAGATTAAACACCTCCATTCTTATAAGTTATGAAAATCGTAAACAACTGTATTGAGCGTTACATTGACAAAATTTTTTTTACATAATTTATCTGTAAATTTTAGGATAAAAACAAACCAAAAATTAATGGAATTCGCTATAAAAAACATTTAAAAAAAAATCGTTTAAAAGAGAAAATTTCAAACTATAAGCAAAAATGGTCTGAAAGTCTTGAAAACAGATAAAATCAGTTAAAACCGAAACATTTATTGTATATAAAGCCGAAAAAATTAAGGAATCCCGCTAAAAACATATAACAAAAAACAACAACATTTAAAATAATCGCTGAAAGTAGAAAACCAAGCAATCCAAAAGCAAAGTTGAACAGAAAATCGCTGAAACAGATAAAATCATTAAAAACTGAGACAGTTATTTTATATAAAGTAAAAAAGCCCATGGGAACATTAAAAAATTATTAGCATTCGAAAACATCGCTGAAAGTATAAAAGAAACAAATGAAACGAATCACGCTAAATTAAGAATAAAATAAAATTCCTAAATAGGTATTGAAAAATTTACTGCCTGTTTAACGAACAAAATTCTTAAATTTGTTTTTGTTTTAAATGTAATTAACGTTCGAAATCGATGAACAGACTATTATAGAAAATATATTCACAGAAAAAATGTAATATTGTCTCTTATCACCAAATTCATACCAAAATCATAGAATCAAGCAAACATTTTGTATAGATTACAAAATAACTTATTCAATAATCACATTAATTTAATTGAAATACTTTTCAAACAATTTTTTAATTGATAAAAAAAACCGCTGATAATTTTTTCTATCTTGAAAAGTTGTTCAAATAAAAAAACCGTAAAACAAAAACTAATTTGAGAAACTTTTTGCAAAATGGGATGTATTCAGCCATGTTACAGAGTACAATTCCGTTCGAAAACGGAATTCATTCCGTATTTGGCTGCTTCAGAATATGGCGAAACAATTTTGCGAAATGAAAACATTTTTTTTCATGAACGGAATGGGAGTTTTCTGTATCTGAAAGGTTAAAAAACTATCAAAATACACTTTGTATCAATTAAAAAAATATGTTTTCTTCGATTCCGAACGGAGTTGTACTCTGCGACATGGCTGATTCCCACTATTAAAAAAGTCGCCAGAACACTGGATATAGTGTATTGCAACAAAAAATAAAAAAAACTAATCATAAAATCACAAATCGCCAGCAATTTAAATAGCTTAAATTAAAGTAAGACTACTTTTATTGGTATAATTGATAAATCTTTAACTCATTATTGGTTTGGCGTATATGACAAAAAGTCGTAAAGGAGAAAAACGATAGAATTTTTCTGTGTTTTCACCACTGTTTCCGGCACATAATTTGAAGAAAAATCTGTATTTTTGTAAACGTTCATGAACGAACTTAGAATTTAATAGTATTTTGTTGAAAATTATTGTTTTGTGCCGCATACGCAACTTTTCTAAATTTACTTCTAAAAATATGCGTTTGGTGCTGCAGTAAGTTTACGTTTACTGCTGTGTTTTGAGTTGTTGACACTTTCGGGCATGTTCTGTAAATCGAAATTTTTAAAACGAGCCTGTAAAGAAAGTTCATAAAAATATTCCTTTTTATATACTTCATATATTAAGTACCAATTATATTTATAATAACAACTCTTCAAAACAGGAAAAACTTTAGTAGTTTTGTAAATAATTGAAATTAAAATCTCGTTCGATTTCAATTCCACTTCATTTTGATTTGTAGAACATGCCCGTTTGTTTCGATTTCGCTTTAGCTACTTTTTTTCTTACGGCAATGAAGCAAAGCAAGCGTGAAATTTCTTTTCCTGTTATCATTTTGTTTTGATTTCGCTTAAGTGGTATTTATTTTGTATAAGAAATTTTCTGCATTCGCCAAAAAGTAGCGTGTAGAGCACAATAAAACTTAATAAACTTTAAAATTGTTGATATGGAGCAAACAAAAATGGAGCTTTTTATCTTAAAAACAATAAATAATTTCGTAAAACAGGTTTTGGATTCAGAAAGGGGGTATTCAAAATATATATAACCCATACCTACTCAATTTTTTTTAAATGGTCGGTAGGTCAAACCAATAATAATAAGCTGACGAAATAAAACCCTAATGGATTTGAAAAACTATATATGTGACAGCGCATAGAGAAAGGGAACAGTAAAAACCAACTACAAAACAAAACAAGAGGTAGGGACGACCTACGCGCATTTTCAAGGTTGACCAACAAGGTTGAGATGTGTCGCTTTCAAATGAGACCAATACCAACACGCTCAGTGATGGTACACCAAAGATACACGTATTTAAATCTTTAAAATGACAAAAACCTTAGGTCCCTTTCTATTTTGCGCGTCACATATTGCACTTGATCATAAGGAGGGCAATAACTCAAAACTAAAAAATGATCAGTAGAAGCAAAACTACTTTTAATTAAATATTAAAGGTATATGGAAAATAATTTTTATTACCAAAAAGGAGTAAAAAAAGCACGATATTTTTAAAGCAAATTCAAAAATTAAGTTCAACCTTCTTTATGAATAAGTGCGATATGTTAAACTTTAAAAAACTTACAAAAAACAAAGAAGATCGATGAACAACTCAAATGACAATTTGTATTGCAAATAAAAGATACAAATAACGTTATTGTAGCATAATTCCCTTCTTTTGTTTTCAATCATTTTAATTTTTCCTGTAGTCCTTTATACTCGTTCCTTTTTCTAAATATTTATGTTAAATATTAACCCAATTGTCTGAGTTTTTACAAAAAGAAAACAATTGTTAAATACGTAGTGGTATTAAATACTACTTGTAAACGTTAAAAGGTTGTTAAGAAATCTTTTATACTCTTGAAAGCAACAAAAAAAACATTTCTATTCTTTTCTTCTCATCCTTTTATACAGCAAATTTAACCCAAAAAAATTAAGCTTATAACATAATCACACAGACGAATATAGACATACATACATACATACATACGTTTCTATTGACTTCCATTAAAACCTCTACACATACATACACAAACAAATAAATACCGCAAACGTTTGTCCACAAAAGAATATACATACAAATACAGCACCGACAGGAAAATTGTTTTAAAAGTCAAAGCAACTTGTGAGAATGACAGAATACGAAAGTACAAATATTTCATATTTGCTGTAGGTGTGGAAAGATGAAGAGAAAAGGAAACACACTTCTGTGACTTTTCAGCTCATGCTCAGGGATGGAAAATTTGGATTTTGAAATGGTATTGAATTTTTATTAAAAAAAGTACTTCTCGCGAATTGTAGCCGTTCAGCATCTTGATTGTCTAGACATCACCACTCGGTTTTTTCCCCGGCACTTTTTTAATCCCGGGAAGGCGGAAAATAAAAAATTAATTTTAAGGGATCCCGGAATTTCCGCCCAAAACTAAATTCAATTTACCGTATAAAATAATATATTTATTTGCAGTTTTATACCCTTAACCATCAGTGGTGAATAAAGATGTTGGTTATGTATTGAAGTTCGGTCTATAATTTAACTTCATATAAAGACCACTCTCGGAAATCACGTTAGTATGGCTAAATGAATAATGCTTTTCTAGTGAAATTTGGTATAATCTAGTTTAATACATCTCGAAATCACACCACCAATTTTTGTAAAGATCGAGTCATAATTTATCATAGGCCCCATATATAAACCCCACTCTCGAAAAACACTTTAGCACGTCTTAAACCTTAAAAAATAATTATATTGTTGTAAAGTTTAGTCTATTACAGTTTGATAGGACTTAGATTCCGTTAAGATTTCGTTAAGCCCTACAATTTACCATAAACTCATAGAAAAATGCATTTTCATATTGATGATGCCCTAACATCAGAACTGTGACATTAATGTTATTTCAAATGGCATCAATTAGGCTAAAAGTGACATCAATCCAAATGACGAACGCAATCATAAAACGTTGTCATATTTTATGCGTCATCTATGCCTATGACTTCAGTGTCATCATTTCGATGCCACATTTTGTGTGGTATTAACATTATTCTCATATTTAAAAAGTAAAATAAGAAGCAAAAATTCTCAAAGTCTATTTGTTTAAATTTTTTGGTAAAATAGATCAAATTTTCCAAGTAGAATGATTACGAAAACCATATCGGGCATGCTGCTGGTGTCATTGAGAGTTCTTCTGTAAACAAAGGGCGGTATACAGCAAAAGTGAAACAATCGTGTGTAACGGGCAAGTAATTATTTATGTTCTCTCACTTTGACTTAAGTCAATCCCAAAGACTCAATTTAATGACAAACTTGTATTAAATTAGGCCTAATGAGTCCTTTCTCCGATGTTACTGAGTCATCGCACTGATAACATTTTTTATTAAACTGACTCCGATTCGCCATTGATGACATAATTTCACCTGATGACAATTACAATGATGAAAAGTGTCATGGGGTAAAAAATGAAGAAACTTGTCATTATACTGATGTCAAAATACATCTGCGTTATGACGCCTTTTCTATCAGTGTACCCCCCTATAAAGCAAATTATCATAAATCAGCAAAATTAGCCTAAAATTTGGTTGGATAAAGCAACTAAAGACACAGGTCTCATTTACTAAAATTTAAAAAAGTTTTTTTTTCAAAATTTAGCGGGAATCCCGGGAAAATGGGGATTGAAAACAAATGAAAGTATTCAATGCATTTACAACTTTTGGAAGAAGTTTTCAAAATTAAAAAAATTAAATGGGTTATGTTTATATTTTTCGGCTTGAGGTCTGTTTCATAAAATATTATTTTGTTTTAATTTTTATTATTTATTTATTCCAATATTTCGAACAACTTTGTTGGTCATCTTCGGGGAAATAGTTATGATTTAATATTTAATGCAGTGTTGTCCGATGTTATCGTGAATAGTTTTCTTCACTGACTTCACTGAAAAAAATTAATTAAACGAATTTATTGAAGATCTATCAAGAGTTGTTCGTGGAATATTGTCAGATCCACATTTAACTGATAATACAGAAAAAGGTTTTATATACTTAAATATTATAAAAACTAAAGAAAGAAGCAGGCTGTTTACCAGGGGTGTTTTGTAAATCGACAACGCAAAACGCAAGAATTTTAAACGTCGTTTTTTTTAAATATTTATGTAATAAAAGACTTTTATGACGAATATTACACAAATATTACTCTATTAAACAGAATTTTATAACAAAAATTATAAAAATTTGATTGAAAGTGTATTAAAAATAACTTTCAAATTCTTGCGTTTTGTGTTTTCAATTTCCAGAACACCCCTGTATGTGTCTACAGTTTCAAACCTGATAAAAAAAAAACAAAAGATTTTCTACAATCTACAAATCTTGTTACCAACTTGGTACAATTTGGAAATTCTCATTTTACATCCCTGATTAAGCTTACCCAAAACAACAACAAAGAATAATAAGTGTGTATTGTTTGTGTAAGTGGTTGTTTGGAAGCGAGTGAGAAAATGAGGTGGTGGGATGAGTATGTGAATTAAATGCATGTGTAAATGTATGTGAGCTGAGGTACGTATGAACAATGCAAATATAGCCTATAAATCTAGAGCCTAGATTCTAGGCTCTTGTTTTTATATTTGCTTTTGTTGGGTTTTGTTTCTTTGTTTTCATTTGTTGGTGCTGCTTAATGCCATCAAGTGAACAAGAATAAAAGGATAAATTCCGACCAAAACAACATAAACAAAAGAAAGGCTTTTAAATATTTAAGAAACACACAAAAAAATATGTATGTATGTAAGTAAACATTCATCTTTACAGCGCATAAATTGGGAAAAAAAACATGTTTAAATATGGTCACCTCCAACAAAACTATTTTCAAAGAAAATTTTAAACATACTATGATTCTTTTAACAATATGATTGTCACCGACAGCCATATTTTGGTTGAATTAGTCCTCAATCAAGAAGCCACAACTATGTTATGGTTGTCTCCGAACATGTTATGGATAAAAATAACTAAAACATGTTTTAAACTTATAACAACGTGGTTGGTTTTCAACCATAGCATGTTGCTCTTGGAAAAGAGGAAAATACTATTGTTAATTTTAAAACAAATTATTGTAATATTAACCATAACATGTTTAGAGGCAACCCTAATATGGTTGTGGCTTCTTGATGGAGGACTAATTCAACCATAATATGGTTGTAGGTGACAATAATATGGCTATATTAAACATAATATGTTTAAAATTTTCTTGAATAATAGTTTTATTGGAGGTGACCATATTTAAACAAGTTTTTTCTCTACGTGTAGTAACTTTTTGTAAAAAAAAATATGTTAAACTTACGATAATAAATAATACGAGTAATTTGTCGTATTAACCAATACAATATATATTCTAAGAAACCGTCTTTAACCCTGCGGCCACACGGTCAAGTTGTTCTTGATAGTCTTTTACATATAATGCTTGTCAAAATGTACATAAATTGAAAGCTGTGACGTAGGCTGCATTCAATTTTTGAGCAATTTACTTTCAAGATGTCATCAAGAAAACAATTTAAAAAGATAAACGAAAAATTTGCTCACTAACCTTGAAATCAGCTGTTTCCTTGAACGTAAATTGAAACACTCACTGGCAAGAGAAAGGCAAGTTCGTATCAATTTATAAAAGTATGAGTGTATTGGTAAAAAAGTGTGAGTGTATTAAAACTTGATAGGGAAAAATTGATTGTGTAACCCTTAAGTTATATAAATCCTTGAGTGCTGGCCACTTCTTTAAAATCAATAAGCACTCCCTCGGCCAAACTTTTTTAAATATGTATAATTTTTACATTTTTGTTTTTTTTTAATTAGGCAGGTTTACTCCGGTCCAAGCATTATTTATTAAAAAACTAATTTTCATCATAAATAAAAAATTATAAATTTAAGTTACTAGAGAAAACGTTTAAAGTTCAAATGATCGAAAAAGATATAATAAAAAAACTAAAATTAACAAGAGTTTTTTACAAATTAAAAATTTTTAAAAATAACAGTTACATAAACATATCGTTTGTCTCATATAGAAAGGACCTAACACGATTTTTTTTTTGTAAAAACTGAGTTTTTTAGTGATACACTTCTGTGTAGAAAAACACTTGGTATAAATTAAGCTTTTTATACTCACTTTAAGTACGAGTCGTACTTACAAATTTAAGTACGAGTAACACTAAAACGAACTTAAACCAATATCAAATACCGGAATTTCATAAAATAAGTATAAAATTCTTAAACCAAGTAAAAAAGGTTGAACTTTTCGTTTGAAGTGCCATTCTGAGAGTAAAATTACAAAGTGAGCGTTTTAATCAGCATTGCATTCTGTATGCGTGCATACGCGGTTGTTTGTCAAAGTTTGTTCTAGAAACTACAACAATACCGCACAAGTAGGTCACATAGATTTGCTTCTTTGGTGTAGAAACAAAATCAAACAACAGAAATAAAAGAAAAACATGAATTTTTTTGATATTTAAAAAGTAAAATAATAAGCAAAAGTTCCCAATTAGTTTATATTTAGTTAAATATGTACATCAAATTTTTAAAGTAGAAACCATGTCAGGCATGATGCTGGTGTTTAATAATTTTTTTCATTATTTTTTAAGGTGTAAAACAGGTACGCAAGTCAGTCATAATAGTCATCTTCTTCTGTTTCTGGTTCGCTGGGGTAAGTATATTAGGTTAGAATAAATCTTATCTCTCTAGCGTGTCAGCGAGCATGGCATCAATGCAAACTATCGAGGGGATGAAATTACATGGGTTTTTTATTAATTTATTGAATATATTGAATGTTTTTCAAGGGAAATGGGAAACTGTTTAAGTTATCGAGAGATTCAAATTAGCGATCATTGAAATTTTGGAATTTTTCGAAAACCCGTTTTACATACATTGCACGATTTTTTGGTCTAAGAAAACTCCTAGTGAAATTTGATGCAGAAAATATTCGTAGAGCATTTTAATCCTCTAAACTGCCGTTTTAGTATATTTTTGTGTGGAAGTTAAAAATTACCACTTAAAATGAGTGTTAAGGCCCAGTTAGGCGAACGTTGCTGTACCCGTAATGTACTGCGCCGTACTGTAAGCACATTGGTGCACTTATAGAACATTTAAAAAAGTGTCATATGTTATTCTCATACATCAACAAATAGCAATAGTATACAAAAAACAATACACACAGTGATGGAAATCAAAAATGTTAAAATGGTGACCGCTGTGCGGAAAAAGTACGAAGTGATTTAAATGGTATTACAACAGTATTTTGTGTAGGTAAAAAGCGTTAATAATTTAATATTTATATTATAGATTTACAATAAACAAATTTGTATTTTAGCATATACATATATTTTTAGCAGACATATATTGTAAAAATGCTTACACCAAACAAGGTTTTGATACCATTTAAAGCCTTTTATATGTTTCACATTTCTATTGTATGTGTATATGCATTTGTTTAATTTTTGCATCTAAATATATGTATATTTGTATATATGGAAATATGTTGTATTTTAAGTTGTTTTGTCGTAATTTTATGGCTATACTGAAAAAAGTACCAAAAAAAGAGCTAAAATACCCGCATTCAATGTAACATACAAGCCGCCCATCACTGTTTTACAAATGTCACGTAAAAACGGTATGAAATTCTATTTTATACATAATTGTACGTTGCAACTACGGTACATTACATTTCGGTAAGCTTTTGCTGATTGATACAGTACAGATACGGTACAGCAACGTTCGCCTTACTGAGCCTTTAGAGGGTTAATATATTCTAAGAAAAGAATCGCCATACAATTCTACTGAAGACATCTGAAATAGTCGTATATTTTTTAACTTGTGCCAAACGCCTTTTCAAGAAATTCAAAAATGTTAATGCCCGAAATTTCGAAAATCCGTTTTAAATACATCACACGAACTTTTGCTCCTAGAAGACCCCTAATGAAATTTGATGCAAAAAATATTCGAAGAACATTTTAACCCTTAAAAGTGCCGTTTTAGTATACTTTCGAGTAAGAGTTGGGAAAAAGTACAAAAATGGCCCACTTAAATGAGAGTAAAAAGGTTAATAAATTCTAAGAAAAGAATCGCCCTACGATTCTACTGAAGACATCTGATATTATTTTTTAGCTCAGAAGTACATTTAGTATATTTTTTTTTTTAACTTAAACCAAACGCCTTTTCAAAAACTTTAGGGGCCCATATTTCGGGAACCCGAGCTAACTTTTCAAAACCCTTTAACAGATTTGCTCTACTAGTAGTATACTTTCATTTCGCGTTGCAAGTGTTGAGGCTGGTTTTTTTTTGTTGCACAGTGTAATAACATTGATCGATAAAATTATCAAAAAATTGGATCTTAAAAATTTCCGGCCAATATATAGAAATATCACGGTGCTACAAATGAGCACTTTTTTTTATACTTGAAAAGCGACCTAGTGTAGGTTATAGACCTTACTGAGTAGATCATAAGTCAATTTTAAAAAGTTCGGAAACACCCTCAAATTTCGGAGTTATTCCGAAAAAAAACATTTTTGGGTAGGTTCGAGTACTTATGAACACGTAACTCAGTTGATTATTATCCGATTTTTATATTTTAAACGGTTTCAGAAAGAAGAGACATGTGCCTTTCTAAATGTATACACTTTTTTGGTATGTGTATACAATTTTTGTAGTGATATTCTTAATTATATCTGATTTTAATTTGATTTTTTCCCGATTTTTCAAATTTAGTGCCATTTTTTTAAATTAGTTTGTTTAGAAACATACCAATATGTATACACACTATTAAAGCTAATTTAGTTTTGAGTTAAACCAGCTTTCATTTAATAAAATCCAACAAAAAATAAAGCAATTTATTTCTTATACACACTCTACGTACCAAAGTATGGTTTGTCATTGCGTTTGTGTGTTTTCCAAAAATATTACAATTGACATAAAATGCTTACAAAACAAAAAATTTGGGCTGAGGATCTGAGATGGCATAAGTGGCGCCAAGACTTTAAAGTCGGATTAAAAATGAAGCCACTGTCAAGCCATGAACACCGATATGCGATTTGATGAGATAAGGCTTTAAATGGCAGCGCTATATATAAAAAAACCAAAAGGGCTGTAATTGTGAGCGTAGCAGAAAAAAATAAAAATATTTCCTGTTTTAGAAACTTTATTGACATATCTTTCATTCTACGGGGAGACTGGCATAATTTTTGTTTTGTATGGAGTTTGACCCGGTCTATTGAACAATATTTGAAAAAGCTAAATTTTTCACTTTTGAAAAACCTTAATAACTTTTTTATTTTTTGTTCGATTTTATTAAATGAAAGCTGGTTTAACTCAAAACTAAATTAGCTTTAATAGTGTGTATACATATTGGTATGTTTCTAAACAAACTAATTTAAAAAAATGGCACCAAATTTGAAAAATCGAGAAAAAATCAAATTAAAATCAGATATAATTAAGAATATCACTACAAAAATTGTATACACATACCAAAAAGTGTATACATTTAGAAAGGCACACGTCTCTTCTTTCTGAAACCATTAAAAAAATAAAAATCGGATAAAAATCAACTGAGTTACGTGTTGATAAGTACTCGAGCCTACCCGAAAATGGTTTTTTCGGAATAACTCCGAAATTTGAGGGTGTTTCCGAACATTTTAAAACTGATTTGAGATCTTCTCAACAAGGCCTTCAACTTACACTAGGTCATTTTCCAAGTATATTTTCACTGTAGCACCGTGTAATTAATGTGAAGAACGATTTTTTTAAAGATATTGTTACGAAAGTAACTTTAATAAAGAATTAGTTTAATTTATAATTATCTTGAATTTATTAGTTGTTTATTATTTTTTAGTTATTTTATTAGTTTAGTGTAAAAATCACTACAGAATTTTCTAGTACAAATGAAATGTTAAAATTGTTGTGTATAATTGTACTTCAACCCCACTGTAAATACTAGAATCTTCATTATAGAAAATTTATTTTTACACCTTAAAGTAGGCTTTAGTTTATTTACAAAAGCTCAATTCAAATGAAGCCATAGTGTTAATGCATAATTTATTAGCCGTTAAGTTAATTAAAGCTCGAATGATGAAAACGGTTCGAAGACTTGGATAGAGAATAAATACTTGAGATAATGACATTGTCAAGTCAGTTTTAGTTTAAACATTAAAGTGTTTAAATCACAATAGTGAAATGTGAAAAAAAGCTGAAATTACAGTTGTTTAAGTGTTTAATTTCTAAATAAAAATTTATAAATTGTAAACAGTGTTTAAAGTGTTGTGTTTTTGTTATTTTATTAAAGTTGCAAGAAAAGTACTTAAGAGGTTTATTATAAAGGAAATAAACCGAAAACGTTGTTGAAATGGCAGTAACGTTACAATATAATGCCAGAGAAGATATTTTCTATGTTCTCAAACTGGATATTACACTAGGAATCAACAATTCGGATCGTAAAAGATATGTTTAGTTTAAGATCTTTTATACAATTAAATTCAATTAATATCAATTGTGTAACAAAATTATTACATTTTTATAAACATCTTGAATTTTCATTCCCAACAGTTTTTCCATTTGCTTTTCTATTTTAAGCCACTGTGCACAGTTTAAACTCCAACAAAATATGTACCCAACTAAGCAATCTTGTTAATCACTCAACAAAGTCATTGAAAAAAACTAAAGCATAAGTTAAGGCTTTTACATTTAATGGTGAAAATGTTTAAGTTAAGTTCGTTAAAGAAAAACAAAACAATAAAATAGTGTATTTCTTCTTCTATGCAGAACGTGTAATTATAATTAATAGTATGTACAACAAAAACATTTTTGTTGGTAGTTCTTAACAATCCTTTTAACACTTTTACAATGTTTTCTGAACAGAGTATTAAGTGAAAATTTTATATTTGTTTGGTCGTCGTATTCTTGTTGTTGAGGGATAATTGTTAGGTAGGGGCGACTTTGTACAATAGTGCACGATATTAAAGTTTAATTCAAGCAATTTGCGCGGACAAAGAGAACTGTATTAGAGAACATTGTTCCGTCAATGGTTAATGGTAAAGTGTGAACTAATGATTAAAAAAAAATAATTAAATGTTGTTCGCTAATCTTTGCTTATAATTTGTACACTGAAACAAAAAACAAACAAGTCAGAAAGTATTGTCGGTCAAGCCCGACCATATGTTACCCTACACCACAATATTTAAATAACACATCATGTTTATGTGTCCATATTAATATGGATTTATCTATGTTTATAAACTTCATTAAAATCGGTTTGAAAATTTGTGAGATGCAAAAATTGCCCCCTACCTCCCCTTGTGGTCCTCTTTTCTAAAAACTGTATAGCTAATGTGTCCATATAGATATGGATCTATCTATGTTTCAAATTTCATTAAAATCGGTTTGAGAGGCAGAAATTGCCCCTATCTCCCCTAGTGGTCCTATTTTTTACAAATTGCATACATTTTGTGCCCGTATAGACATGGTTCTATCTATGTTTTAAATTTTATTTAAATGGGTTTGATAGTTTCTGAGAGGAAGAAATTCCCCCCTATCTTCCCTCGTGGTCATACAATTCGGCCCATTTTCAACAGGCTTGGTCCTTGTGCCAATAAGAACCTATGACCCAAATTTGATAAAATTATCTCCAAAATTTCAAGGTTACATGGACAGCCAGCCAGCCTGCCAGCCAGCCAACCGGACGGACATCGTTAGTTCGACTCATAAAGTGATTCTGAATCGATCGGTATACCAACATTTTAAGGTGTTACACACATCAGCACAAATACATAATACCCTCTCCACTATTGTGGTGTGGGTATAACAAGGTTTGGTTAATAAGATAAAATGTATGATTTTGAGAAAAATAGGCCAATAACCAACAAAATGTTTAGTTAAAAATTCAAAAGGACCGACAAACGAGCGAAATCGACTACAAAACAAAATGTATATTTCGGTTAAAAAATTATTTTCATTTGCTGGGATTGGAAGGCTGTTTTATACCACGGAAAATCTCGGATGGGAAGTTCTACCTCACCTTGCTAATTGGTTCGATTTTCATTTGCTGGGATCGGAAGGATGTTTTATACTACGGAAAATCTCGGATGGGAAGTTTTACCTCACCCCGCTAATTGTTTCAATTGATTTTTATGTATTTATTAACAAAAATGTTAAGATTTTATCTAGTTTGTAGAGTTTAGAACGTAAAAATCCTGTGCGGAGTTCAGTGTTTGGTGCAAATCTAGCGAAAGAGCAAAAGCAAAATATCGTTGCTTTTTTGTTAACTCCAACTTCAAAATACACAAAGTTTCTGAAGGGTTTCATAAAAGATATACAGTATTCTAAATTTGCTTTTTTGCGATAAAAATTCCCCGCTAAGGAATTAATCAAATAGAAACCAGTTAATAAAATGTATATATGTATCTTTCAAACTTAACGTTAGTAATGCATAAAGTAAGTAACATTTATTACCTTGTAAGTCTACGTGTAAGCTATAGCTAAGCAAAAAAAAAACTACCCTTACACCCTCCATATTATCCTCCAATTACCTTTCCACCTTTCTATAGTTCAAGCTTATAGAACTTTTTTATACAAACAAAATTGTCACGTGCTGATTATAAATGAATGTTTTTCATAATTTTTTATTCATATCCACCAGATGATGGAGTGCACGGGTAGTGGAAGAAATGGAAATTTAAATGGAACATAACAAACTTTTGCCTTTTTTGTTTACTGGTAATAAATATTTTTATTGCCTTTTTTATTTTTACTCTTATGAAAAAAACCTTTTATTTTTTCATTCTTTTTTTTTTAATAAAAAAAAAAAATTCTTTTGTATGAATTTGTTGTTAAAGTGTTCATAAAGAAGAGAACTGCCTTAAAGTTTTTTAATTTAAAATGGCATAAACGAAAGAATAACAAGCAGGTCCTACACATTCACGAAATTAAACACAATTCGATTTCATGGTGTTTATTATACCCTTCACCGAAGGTAGAGGGTATATACATACAAGTTTGTCATTCCGTTTGTAATTTCTACGGCGGCATGAAATAGCCCCCCACGAAATAAGTCCCCAAAACGGAAATGAAATAACTCCCCAAAAAAATATATGAGAGGCAACAACAACGTTTTTTGGGGATTTATTTCATTTTTTTGGGGACTTATTTCATTTTTATATTGGGGAGTTATTTCTTATGAAATAAGAATAAGAATAAGAAATGAAATAAGTCCCTAAAAATATTTTGGGGACTTTTTTCATTTTCAAATTTATTCCAAAATCGTCAAAAATGCAGATTATGTCGCGTTATAATACGTTAACAAAACTTGTTTTAATGAATGGTCAAGACCACTCATTCATAAAAAATAATACTCACTAGGTAGTTAGTTTGAGAAATAATTTTGCGGTAAGGAATAAAATAAATAAATTTTTTTTTTTGCTGGATGCAATGAATCCAGGTCTCCTATTCAAAAGAGAGATAAAGCCTTTTATTTTTTTTTTTTTTTTTTTTTTTCATTCGAATGGGAGACAAAGCCATCATGGCCTTAGGACACATAAGTAATATTAGGAAATGGCTTTATCTCTCATTTCAGTTTTGAAGAACTTTTCCATTTTACATTAATTAATAGTTTTCTTATTTTTATAATTAAGAGGTTATGATTTTCCCTTTTACTAAAGTTAAGTACTGAAATCTGGCTTCGCATACTAAAGTTTTCCTGCTTGGCGGCCTGCGGCCGCGCTTAGGGGTTTTTTCCTATAGTAGGACGCGGCAGGTGGCTTCGCTGAATGAGTTTTTCTGCGTGCGTCACAAGAATAAAAAAATGTTTTTCAATGATAACTAAGGATTTTTCCTTTTACAGAATGTTTACACCATGCGTAACAATATTCTGGAAAAATATGGCTTTGCCTCTCATTTGGGAAAAAAAAATGGCTACATCTCTCACTTCGCAAAATTGAGCAATAAAGCCATCATGGCCTTACCTCCCATGGTAAAAAAGCACCCCCCCTATTTTGAATTGATTGGATGTTTTGAATACTTTTTGGGGATTTATTTCATTTCAGGAAATGGGGACTTATTTCCAATGAAATAACTCCCCAATTTTTGGGAATTTATTTCATTTTGATTTGGGGAGTTATTTCATTTCGTTGGGGTTTCATTTCGTTTTAAAATTGGGGGTTTATTTCATATGAAATAAGACCCCAAAAATTGGGGAATTATTTCATAATTTTGTTGGGGACTTATTTCGTGGGGGACTATTTCATGCCGCCAATTCCTACAATATTGATCTTAGACTATATAAAGTTGAAATATTTACCGATGTCCGTCTGTCGTTGTATCAGTTAAAAAAGGTTTCCTTAATTAAGCCTGGTATTCTGTTCAACATTTCACGTGAAATGCTGTCAAAACGCATATGAAAAAAACTTGTGCGGAATATCTATGAAATAATGTTGATAGAGTTGTACTCTGTTCATTTTGTGAAAAAGTTCCGAAATGTTTCTGGCAACATTTTTTTACAACTGCGAAATAAAGTAAGCTGCACATATTTCAAGTGGAATTTTTATCAAAAGCAAAAAGGGATGAACTGATTAATTAATAAGAAATAAAAAATTAATATAACACAACCGGTAACAGTTTTTTATCCATACTTACCTTCTTTTTTATTAAAAAAAATTATTTTTAGTAAAATACATGTGGGGTTTGTTTACATACGCAAAACAATGTCGCATACTTTGCAGGAATAAAATCGGCAACTTGTACAAACTCGCATGATAGGTACCATAGATACATGTCAGAATTTTCGTGTGAAATAATATTTGTGGCTCAACATTTTTCACAAATTTGAACAGAGTACTAGGCTTTAGATGGAGACCCAGTTGTTATATAATTCTATCACGAATGGTCCGGAATTGTTTCCTTTTGAAATTCCGACTAAACGGTTCACAAATGGTTGGGATATGAGATGAGAACATAAATCTCTCGTTGTTTTTCTCCAAATAACGTACAAGCCTCTTGTAATAGGTGATTTTTTAAGAGCTATAGGAAAGTTTAAAAAAAAACACATAAAATTCAGAAAAATGCATGAAATCTTTATTTGAATCGATAGTACGGTCCATATAATTTAATGTTTGAAGATTATTTCATGCAAACCGTGATGACCGTGATTGCGCCTCAAATGGTCCATCCGCTTAGTCCAATTTTGGCATACTCTTTCCAACGCGTCAATTGAAGCGGGCATGTGTGTATAGACATGAGCTTTAACATAGCCCCACAAAAAATAGGCTAAAGGCGTTAAATCGCACGATCTAGGCGGCCAATTAACCGGTCCCGAACGTGAAATAAAATGTTCACCGAACTCGCCTCTCAATAAGTCCATTGCTAAGCGTGCTGTGTGGCATGTGACACCGTCTTGTTGAAACAACCTGTCATGCAAGTCAAGCTCTTGCATTTTGGGCAAAATAAAGTTGGATATCATCTCACGGTAGCGCTCACCATTCACAGTTACGTTACGATTCGAATCATCTTTGAAGAAGTACGGTCCAATGATGCCACCAGCCCATAAACCGCACCAAACTGTGACTTTTTCTGGATGCATTGGTAGCTCTTGCAATGCTTCTGGCTGATCTTCACTCCAAAATCGCCAATTCTGCTTGTTAACGTACCCATTGAGCCAAAAATGAGCTTCATCGCTGAACAGAAGAAGCGCGCGATGAACTTTCTTAACAGAGCACGCATTTTGATAATGAAATTCAATAATTTGCAAGCGTTGTTCGGTTGTTAGACGATTCATGGTTAAATTATACACCAAACTGAAGATGTTTGACAGTGAAACAAAACACGAAACGTGCGCCAGCTGTTTAAACTAGTGTTTCCAAAAAGATAATAGCTAAAAAATCACCCATTTCTAAAAAATTTCGAAATTTTGATAAAAATTTAAAAAAAAAAACAAGAAAATTTTGACTTTATTTTTCTTTGATAACAATGAAAATTTAAGATCAAGATCCAAAGTCTCCAAATTGCTTACAAGCTTCTTGGTTATCAATACACACCACGTCCTACAAAATGTGGGCGGGATTGAAGAAGAAGGCGTGGCACAAAATATATTTATTTATACCTAAAGAACGGTAAGAGAAAACTTGTCCAAATTTGGTAAACAGCTGTGTTATTAAGACACAACCTCTAATAAAACAACGGTCTGGATTGGAAAAATGGGCGTGGCAACTCCCGTACAATGACAATATATAGACTACTGTATAAATTGAGAATGGCAAGAGCCAAATTAGGTACAAGAATCTTGGTTGTCAATACACAATATCCGACAATATGTGGGCGGGACTAGAAGATTGGGCGTGGCACAAAATAGAGTTATTAATATAATAAGAACGGTATTCATAAAACTTTATTATCTCATCGCACCAGGTGAAGTGTTTATAAGATTCGGTATAGCCGAATATAGCACTCTTACTTGTTTGTTTTTTATGTTAGATTTTGTGGAGCGAAATAGACAAGAGAAAATAAAGATGACTCCATTCTATTGTTGTTAAGGAAATTCAGTTGAAACAATAAATTTTTATATTTATAAGGGTGTGTGTGTGTTTGTGTGCTTACCGTCAACATACTTTAAAGCAACATATTTTTAAAGTAAAAAAAAAAATTCTTCAATAAAGTAAAACCTTTTGCTGTTGCTTAAACGAAAATCAATAATATTTTAAGTGCAATATTTCTTCATCAATAACAGTAAAGGTTATGCGCTCTCATTTTCTGTTGAGTATTAGAATATAATCTATTAAGACTCCCGTTATACCTGTAGCGATATTTCTGAAGCACTTTAGCAATTAAATAATATCGTTAACGATATTTCGTCAGGTCATTATTTCCATGATATGCGCCAAACCAATAATGAGCTGACGATTTGTCGTTAAAAGATATTCTGTGTTGAATTTTTTTAGTCGTTAAGTTAACAGCTGCGAAAAAAAAGTTCACGTTAAGACATAGCGATAATCGATATAGTGCAAAATTAATATCACGTTAATTTATTTTATGGGCAAATTTATTCAATTTTAGACTCTTATTAGACACATATGAATTAAAATCTTGGAAAAAAAAATTTTTGAGACGCGATCTTCTTCGTTTATTGGTACTTTTAGAAACCCTGTTTAAGTACAAACTCTTTTACGGGGTATAAAATTTGCACAAACTTGTGTGGGAAAAGTCGTTTAAACTGTTTTGATTTATAAATGTGAACCGATTTTAAAGATTTCTATCAGATATGTTTATTTTTTTTTATCGATCGTCTCAAAATCTAAGTTGACTTAACGATTTGTTTTTTTACAAAGTAGTTTTCGAACTTTTAAAGATTAATTTATGAAATTAAGGGAAAAGTATTATAGCGGTCCATAATTTTACCAAGCCTATATATCTATAATGGTCGCTTTAAGCCCGCATGAACTGTTTTATTAAAAAAAAATTATCAAAATAATATTTGGCATTATTCATTTGTTTGTACACACGAGTAACTCTATCAAATCAAATTGGTATAATTTCACAATTTACCATGGTTTAGTTATACGATCCAATTATATTCTAAAGATTGCAGGTTTGTAGAAATCTTAGTGTTTTGTTCATAAATCAGCCAAGTCTGAAGGGATCTTACTCAATTTCAAAAGCAACATTCTTAGGACTATTTGCGGCAGAAATATATAACGTCCTTGTCCTTAGCTTATTTATGTTCTTTGGAAACCCCATTTCAACCTTACGGACAGACGGACAATAGTAAATCAGCTCTTTTCCTCATACTTTGCGAAATCTAAGCCTAATACTGTCAAAATTCTTAACGCAATGACAAACTTATATGTATGTAGGGTTGTGGAGTCGCTGTGTTTCTATCGGAGTCGAAGTTCCTAGAAAAACTCGCGACTCCAACTAAAAAATTTCTCGGAATTACACGTGTGCATAAAACATTCTAAGAATATTCAATATTTACTGTTGACCTGTGTCGATTTAGAATCTAAATCTAAAAAACAACGATTATCTTAATTTTAGATAATCGTTGTTGTTGATTTTTGTTTGGCTTAAGGTCATATAAAAATTATACAAAACAAAATTAAAAACACAAAAAACTTGCGGATTTTTTATTTATAGTTATTGTATGACCTTAAGCCAAACAAAAAACAACAAATTCTAAGAATTTTTTTAAATATTTTCCAAAATAAAAATTATTCGAAATTGGCGACGTAATTTTTTACATACAATTTTAACTTAAATCTTTTTATTTTCGTATTTTATTTATTAGTCTGAGTTCATACGGCTCATGTCTTATTGACAAGATTCTTCCTTTTTCTTCTTTGAACATGAATTGGCGTTCAAATGATTCATGTCATATTGACGACATGTGCTTTATTGATATTGAAAACAATAAGAAAATTAAACAACGAATGAAAAAGCAAAACGTAAAGACAGCACATGCATCTGTGTACTCGTTTCTTTTCCCCTCGTCCCTCTCGCCTATAAAGTAGCAAACTTGTCAATAAGACATGAGCCGTATGAACTCAGACTTAGAACGGGCAAGATTCTAAATTGCATTAGCAGAACTTATACTCGGCTATTAATCTAGTTAAAAAAGGAGTTTTTGGTTTTTAAGGGCTGTAGTTAATTCAACATGCTCGACTGAATTGCGGGAATTGCAGTCATTCACTTATGCTTAAATAAATTATTGATAGGAATTCCTACTTATTTTAAAATTAAGTTTTTTAACTGTCAGCACTGAAATACGTTTAACCTTTTATAGATTTAATTCTTCGAATTTAGCAATAAAAAATGCAATTCGCGGGTACACTGAAAATATCCAGAATGCTGCTCTGATGGCCAAGGCATTGTCACCGACACAAGTCTCCGTACAACGGCTATTTTCTGCACTCAGAACTATCAAATTCGATTTAAGAGCATCAATGAAGCCATATATATATTATTGAGAAGTAAAGTTTAAATCACGATGTCCGTCTGTCTATCCCTCTATGAAATGGGTTTTCCAAAAACCCCACACAGGATAGGGGCCAGGTGTTTATGCATTTATGTCGAATACAGTCCGGAATTGTTTGCTTTTGAAATTCAGCTTGATCGTTCCACAAACGGCTAAAACGAGCAAAAAACCTCGACTGCCTTTAATTATCTTTGGAACGGCAGAAGCCAAAGTTTTCAAATTAGGTACACGCGTCTTGGATATGTTTTCTTCATTTAAGTTTTCGGTATTATAATATTTTTTTTATTACACAACGGAACAACATTCAATTTTTTTTCTGTTGCATTAAACTTTGTAGCTTGAGATGGATGATTTTAAATCAATTCTTTTCAACCAGCTCATACTTTTGAGTTACAGGCTCGTTTCCATCAACATATTCCCACTATAGAGTAGCGATACTAGTGTCACTGGGATGCCCATATGATAGCGGACTATTGTTGGAGCATACAAAATAAACTCTGTAAACAAGATAGATTAAGAAAATCTTTTAAAGAACATTTTGCGATGATTTGTATAAAATCAACGGTTGTGGAACCAATTTCCATGAAAAAAAGCTTAATTCATTTAAAATATTGTTACGAAAGTGACTTTAGTTAGTTGTAATTATTGTTTAAGAATTAGTTGTAATTACTATTTATCTTGTATGGATTAGTTATTAAATATTTGTTAGTTATTTTATTAGTTTACATTGTTATGAAAGATTGCTATAATTTAGTACACTTCAATCCCAATGTGCAGAAAGCCCTAGAAATGACCGTTAAAGAAGCTTTTAGTATAAGTGGTGAAATTATGTAAACATAAGTGCCGCCATAAATCATAATTGACGATAGAGTGGTGAATAAGTAAAGCCTCGAACCTTCGAGAAACATTTCGAATGTTCCAGATGGCTGAATTACAGTATAAATACTTGAGGCGGCTAGCATCAAAAAACAGTATTAGTTCAGACTTTGTCAAGTTAAGAGCCCATCACGCGGAGAAAACTACAAAACATTGTAGTGTGTTGATTACAATAGTGAGTTGTAAATAAAGCTATAAATTACGGTTGTTAAAGTGACTAAGTTCTTAATAAATAAGTGTTATACATCAAAGTGTTGTGTTTATTTGTTTTATTTGAATTGCAATAAAAGAACTCGCAACGGTTTATTATAAAGGAAATAAACCAAAACGTTATTGAAAGGCAGTAACGTAACAATATATTTTGTTACATGCCACTACACCAAAAATATGCATTGTGGTGTATTTTTATTTTTTCTGGATTTTTAAAAAACAAGCATTTTTTTTTAATGTTTTATTTTTTATTTTGCACAAATCGCACGATATCTCTGCCTTAATTTGGACATAACGGTATATCTCGCAAGCTAAAGCCGATTTAGATAAACGAAGTCCAGCTTCGAGTTTGGCATCCTCAATTACCTCACAAAACAACTGTCAGTTCTTGGGCAACAAAAAGTGTGTTCCTTCGTGTCATCAAAAAAAAAAAAAAAATAATAATAAAGAAATAAAATATTATATAAAATCAAGTACCCACAACATATACATTTAGCATCGAAATCGTAATTGGAGTTGGAGTAGAACTTTAAAACTTTCAGATGTTGGAGCCTTACTTAAGCCTATGAACTTTCAAGAAATTGTTTTTTAACGATAATCTTAGATTTTATGGGTGTAATCAAAATACTTAAAGTAAGTCAATAATCTACTCTATAGCGTCTACGAACTACGATATAGATAATTTTTAAAATATATTTTCACTGTCCCACTGTGCAATTAGTGATTTTCTTTATATTATTTTCTTTGAAACTGCATAATGCCTAATGAAATTTGCATTAATTGTTGATTGCAAATGATTGACAAAGAATATTTTTCTTTATTCCGAATCCCAGCTCTGCATATTGTTTGCTTATGCATGTTTTTAAATGGAGGACCTTGAACAAATAATTTCTTCTCCTTTGCCTTAATTCTTGATTGGTAATAATTGACAAAGAAATTTTTCTTAATTCCGAGTCCCAGCTCTGCATATTGTTTACTTGTGCTTTCTTAAATGCATATGTGCATGATTTCAAATGGAAGACATTGAACAAATAATTTCATCTCCTTTGAGTCTAATGGATTTAGTGAATGAGTAAATTATTTAGTCAGGGCAAAGCAGCAGCAGACAAAACATTTTTTGCAGTTCAAAGCAACGTTAATAATCTCTGTAATCAACACATGTTCTTATTACACAAGAACACAGACAATTAAACTTAGCAATTGGCTGTATGTGCTACACAAAGAATGTAAAAAAAGAATTAACGAACACCTCTAAAGAATTAACCCAGAGAGACATTTGTTTAAGGAAAACATTTGACTCATATCAAAATTATTTCTAGCAAAACTTTAAATTTATAGTTGGGTTAAAAGAAAAGTTTCTTTTGATTATATGTATGATATTTTGCCGGTTGCAAAAAATGTACACATGTCAAAAACGTTCAGTAAAATGATTTCAAGATTTGTAATATATAACTCATTTAACCCCCGATATCTGTGCTTTCCAGGGGACATTGGGAATTCTCAAATCACCTTCTTGATTTATGATACATTTACAATGTCTTCTTAACTAGTAAAGATCACAACACACTAATTTCGACTTCGGTGTTTTAAAATAGTTAATAACACTAACGGATCCCTTTTATATACGATCACTACCTGCTTGTCTGGAAAATTCTTTAACCTTTCTGAACGTCAATAAAATCTGCGCACCAAATTGACACTTTTCTAACAAGCTACCAGTAAGTACGCTGAATTTTGTGGTTTTTCGAAGTTAGTATTCGTGTTCGCGATTAGAAATTTTTATACTTATGTACCATAAAACGAAATTTTTTTATACTTTTGGCATCATTGTTCAGTATTATTAATCCAACTCTATTAAAAACTATTTTTCGTTATTTTTTTCGCAAAAACTTTTTTCCTTTGAGAGTGTTATACACACAGAAAAAAATCAAGTTAAAAACGTCGAAAACAAGGTTGATTTAAATTTTTTCGGTGGTGATTTTGCTTCATACGGGTTTCATGTTAATTCAACCTGATTTTACAATAACTGCGAACAACATTTTTTTCTTTTGATATAACTATAATTCATGTTAATTTAACATTGCAGTAAAGTTAGAGCAAAATGTAATTTATATTGAAATAACAATCGGAATCACGTTGAATGAAAGTTATATCCAGTTGCAACAACGTGAATTTCATGTAGAATCAAATGGGTTTGAGTGTATTTTAACAGTGTGAAGAAGCTTCAGACAACATTTGCATTTATGTAAGAATAATTCAAAACCCTGTAACACATGTTTCACTTATTTTGTATTCTCCTTTGTTAACAGAAGCATCAGCAGAATCGCCCGATATGGTCATCATTCTACTTTGAAAACTTGATGTACTATTTAAATAAACAATTTTAAATTAAAGAATACGGGAATTGTCTTCTTTTTATAACATATTTTAAAAGTGAAAATAAAAAATGTACATAATTAAGTAGGTATGCATGTTAATTTAACAAGATAAACTTTTGATTTTAATACAAAACAGGTTTTTATGGGTTCAATATTGAATCCAGATTTATTTATATTTTAATATTTTTTATTTTTTTTTATTTTTTCAACAGTGAATAATATTAAATAAACGTAATTTAAGGTTATTTTGATATTTTTTATTAAAAATTAATATGAAATAATGATAAATTTAAGTAAAGGGCATAATTTTTCTGAAATTTAACATGATTCTCAATCAACATTTTTCCATGTTAATTTTACATGGGTATTTTTTTCTGTGTGTAGATATTAGGAGCATTTTTAGAAACGGAATTTAACCATACTTAGATATTAATTAGGGCAAAACAAGGAACATTCAACAAGGTCCTTTTAAGTAGCAAAGAACACACAGGGATGTCGTTTTCGTTTGAAGCTTTACTAAGCCTTCTTGGCAACATCAACTCATGGATCGAAACTCTTCTGCGATCCTGTAGACTTATGATCGGGGACTTAATGCTAACCTTAAGACCTCGTATTCATGCGGTGCTCCTCAAAATCAACTTGACAATGTCAATTGGTTATCACGAATTGTAATGTGACCCTGGGTTCTTTAACTTGTATGCATACTGAACAGACGCAATGAATCCCTTGTCGCTTACGACAAGACCTTGTCTTCATATATAGAAAATATTATAAGTAGTTATACCCACACCACAATAGTGGAGAGGGTATTATGCATTTGTACTGATGTATGTAACGCCTTAAAATATTGGTCCTAGACCCACCTTAGTGATTCGACTCAGAATCACTTTCTGAGTCGAACTAACGATGTCCGTCCGGCTGGCAGGCTGGCTGGCTGGCTGGATGTCCATGTAACCTTGTGCGCAAAGTACAGGTCGCAATTTTGGAGAAACTATCAAACCGATTTTAATAAAATTTAAAACTAACATAGAACCATATCTTCATGGACACAAAAGAGATGTATTTTTTAAAAAATAGGACCACGAGGGGAGATAGGGCCAATTTCTGCCTCTCAAACCGATTTTAATGAAATTCAAAACATAGATAGATCCATATCTATATAGACACATTAGCTGTACAGTTTTTCAAAAATAGGACCACAAGGGGAGGTAGGAGGCAATTTCTGCCCCTCACAAACTTTTAACCCGATTTTAATAAGTTTTATAAACATAGATAAATCCATATTTATATGGACATATAAGCATGATGTGTTTTTTAATACTGTGGTGTAGGGTATCATATGGTCGGGCTTGACCGACTATACTTTCTTACTTGTTTTTAATTAAAAGCTTTTATTTAACTTACAATGTATGTGTGGAATCTAGCAACTCAATTTTGAAGCAGTTATCTTCAACCGATTGAGCTGAAATATTGTATACACGTTTAGTTTGGATGGCAATGCATGGCAAACTGTATAACGTCATTCGAAATCTAATATGGCGGCCACGCACAACCTGCCATGGCGGACTAGTTATTTTTAATGCACTTCTACAAAATGGGTATTAAATGAAAGGGCTTGCAAAGAACAACTCGAAAAATAAAGTGGTCACTCAAAATCCAATAATGCGGGCACACTTTAAATGGTTAAAACCAAGTTATTAATTGACTTGTTTTTCTGCACAAGTAAATTTCGCGGCAAGCTTTTATATCACACACAGAAAAAAATTTTGCACCAGTAAACGCATTAATCAAAAATAAAATCAGTTTTAATTAAAAATGTAATCAAGTGAATTAAACGTTTAATTAAGAGAACTAAACGTTCAATCAAGTGTATTAAACGTTTAATTGACAACATTAATTTTCACCAGCATACAAATTAATAATATCAATTAAACTTTTAATTCACTTGATTAAACGTTTAATTCACTTGATTAAGCGTTTAATTCACTTGATTAAACGTTTAATTCACTTGATTAAATTTTTAATTAAAACAGATTTTATTTTTGATTAATGCGTTTACTGGTGCAAAATTTTCCAGTTTTACAATTTTTCTGTGTATACATACATTGTGTAATGCCGTTATAAGTTGAAAGTCAAAGTTTTAAAGCAAAAAATTATATTTTTTCTTTTTAGCGCATTCAAATGAAAGCTTGGTTTTTAAAAAGGTTTTTTACTTGTAATTTATTTATCAATTAGAAAAATTGTTTAAAAAGTTTTTCAATTAAATTTAATTAATGTGATAATTGAATAAATTTTTTTTTTTTTTTTTTTTTTTGTTATAAGAAAATTAAAAATATAATTTTGATTTATAGGCCATTTACGCTACAACGAAATCTAGTAGATTTCATTTGAAATCTTTCTTAAAATCTAGTGCGTTTACATTATACTCTTTTGACATAAGCGAGATTTTGTTTTTATAACAAAACTACTTACTCAAAGTTTTTTTCGTTACACATACAAACACAAAAAGAAATTGAAATTCAGACATTTGCATTACCTTTTATTTATAATCAACATCATTTGTTTTACCAATGTTATTTGTCCTTTTTGCAATTTTCTCAATTTTTTTTTTTAATATTTTTTTTTTATTAAAATGTCAGTTTTTCATGGGCAGGGAAGTATTTTTTAGTGCTCTATGGAAAAACCCATAGTTGCATCACTAATGCTGGGTACACACAGTGCAATCTACATCAATGCAATCTCAAAATAACAAAGCATTTTGATGTTGATTCAATCTGGAATGAATGAAAATGAATATAATTCACTAGATTGCGTAATTGCGTTGCATGGTCTGTACCCAGCATAAGAACTACTAGATTTTGAGTAGATTTTGTCAAAATCTAGTCACAAAGTAGATTTTGTATTGTATGGGAAATCTAGTCAAAAGCAACTAGATTTGGCTCGAAATCTCGTTAGTACTAGATTTCGTTGTAGTGTAAATTGGCTACTAATAATCATTTAAGTTGTTTTAAAATAAATTTTTAATTAAGATATTTATTAATTAACAAAAAAAATTTTTTGTTTAAAATAAAATAATTTAAACTTGTGGAAATTTGTTGACAATTTTTAAAAAAAAAATTAAAAATATCATTTATTGAAAACAAAATTATCACATTTTCCAGTTTTACAATTTTTAGTAATCTAATATAATCATTTTGGTAATAGATGCAAAATCAACAAATGGGTTGCTTGATTCTATGAATTTGCTATAAAATTTGTGAATAGAGACAAATTTTAATTTTTTGTGTACGAGCAAACCCTTAATAAAAATTAAATGCCAGGTCACTTGTGTAAAAACAAGCCGGAGACGAACATTAAAAAAGTTTTTCAAAATTTAACGTAATTTAAAATCGTTTAAAATAAACTTTCTATTTGACCATCCTTGAACAATATTTGCCTTCAAATTAACGCCTACACAATGTTTTTTCCCCGATTTTCTACTTTAATAATAAGTAAAACATTATTTATTTGCATTGTTTGTCATTCCTTTGATACGTTTTGTATTTGTTCTCTATTTTATGATTATTGTGATTTTGTATTCAGATTCGCTTAAATTATTTTTGCGTTGACGTGAAAACGGAGAATAAACATTATAGAAAAAAAATAATACAAAAAAAAAAAAAAAATTAACACCACCATCGCCTTCACCAATTAGTATTGCCAGATGAGGGAATTTATACCCAAATTAATCACCCCTATCGCAAACAACTACTCCCATGAAAATATTCTCATATTTTTTTATTTCGTATTGTGAATGATTCCCATAACAAATTTTTTGGGAATGAATTCCCAAACTTAAAAAATTTGGCATCGCCAATGTTTACTCCCGCGAATTTTTTTACTAAATAAATTCCCAACAAGTGTTGAAGTGAACTAGACGGGAACATATAAATTTTAATTTGTATTCTAAGGTAGGACTCAATTATATTTCTTTTTTCTTTTATTGAAGGAGTTTTAATTAAGAAAATGAAGATAAACACTATTCATTATTTTTTTTTATATTTTTATTTGTATTTTATTTTGTATATTTTTCTTTTACAATACAAGCACTGACAAAATATTCACAATAGAGACGTTTGTTTATAAAATAATAACAAATAATTCACAATGGTAATGTTTACTCCCAAAATATTTGCGATACCGATTTGTTGGGGATGGGAACATAGGTTTACTGCCATATGCCATATTCCAATAACATTCGCGATAGGGGTGAATTATTTCAACATTTATTAAGGGACAGATTAATGTGTGGAGAGATTTGGGAAAAATTTGTCGTTAAGTAGAACATTTTTACTTAAAATTTACTACTTAACGACAAATTTGTGTCGTTAAAAAGTTACAGAATTACCCCACAGGCGTCAGAAATTAAGAATCGAAAACTTAAAATAAAAAAAGTTTCATGTTGTCAAAAAAAAATTCCTTCCTTCAGTAAAAAAATTTAATAAAAATTAAATTTGATGAACTCAAGCCTAACTAAAAATATCAAAAGTGAAAAATTAACAGTTCAACTAAAAATCACAATTGTTCTAAAAATGGCATGGCACAAGCCCTAATGTTTACATTTGTACTTCAAGTTGTACAAATAAAATGTCAACGAAAGTGGACAAAAAGCATAATAAACAAATGTATTCAGGTTTTCAAGCACTGCTTATAGACATTTCCCAAGCATTCGACAAAGTTTGGCATGATGGGCTGATCATTAAAATAACACGAATGCTTCCACAAAACACTCACAAACTCCTTGAGAGCTACTTATTTAACTGGCAGAACATTCATGGTTAGATCAAAAAAACCAATACTCCCCCACCAAGAAAATATCTGCTGGTGTCCCTCAAGACAGCATATTAGGGCCATTTATATAATATATACAGCTGATATGCCAACAAGCCCGAGCACACATACTTCTACGTTTGCAGACGACACAGCATTTATATGTGTTAATCAGGACCCAAAAGTTGCATCGCAGCATTTACAGTCCCACATCAATGAACTAGAAGCCTGGCTAGAAAAATGGAAAATATAGGTTAACCCGGCTAAATGTGGTCACTTAACTTTCACGCTCAGAAGACAAATTTGCCCTGCTGTAAAAATAAATAACATCACTGTTCCGGTAGAAAACCATGTTAAATACTTGCGAATTCATATTGAAGCGAAAATAACGGCTATGAAACTTAAAGCAGCTCAACTACATTGGCTAATCGGTCGAAACTCAAACTTATCCTTAGACAACAAAGTTCTCTTATACAAGTCTATCATAAAACCAATATGGACATATGGCATCCAATTATGGGGTACTGCATGCGCATCAAACATCCAGAAGCTACAAAGAAGACAGTCTAGGATATTATGGCAAATTGTCTGCGCCCCATGGTATATACATACGTTATGACAACATCCACAGAGATCTTAACATCGCTACCATCCAGAAAGAAATTAAAAAGTTTTCAGTCAAATACATAGATTAACTAATGGTCCATCCCAACTACCTCGCTCGGGATCTAATAAAGTTCGAAGGTCACCGGAGGCTGAAAAGATCGGACACTTTGAGCCTAGCAGGCTTTTTTGACACTTGAAAGCAATGAATTAGCGGTTATATTGATAACGGCTTACAAATACAAATAAGAATTAGGATTAAGCTTTGAATACATATTGTAATTTTCGACAAGAAAGATTCAATAAAAAAAAAAACAGTTTTCAAGACAAAGTCTTGACAAAAAGAATAAGAAAAAACAGAAGAAAAGGAGGTAACATGTAAATAAATTGAAAAATGATAATAACAGCATATTTCGAACCAGCAGTACCACTGGTTAAATATTGATGTCTGACTGTTGGCTGACAGGCACCGCATTGGTGCAGAGGTTAGAACGTCAAAGAATTCTGATGAAAGAATGTGGTGATTCTTGAAACATGTAAATTCAACCAAGGTTCGAAATCCAGCTCAGCCAAGAAAATTATCAATAAATTTTAATAAAAATTTCATGTTGTAAAAAAAATAAAAGTTATTTCCTTCAGAAAAAATAATTTAATAAAAATTAAATTTGATGAACTCAAGCCTAACTAAAAATAACAAAAATTAAAAAACTTAATGAACTGTTAATTTTTAATATTCTTTAATTAGGCTCGAGTTCATCAAATTTAATTTGCATTAATTTATTTTCACTGAGGGAAGGAATTTTACAACTTGGAATTTTTATTAAAATTTATTGATAACTTTTCCCGGCTGATCAACACGGGTTCAAATCCCCGCTCAGCCAGGAAAAATTATCAATAAATTTTAATAAAAATTCCAAGTTGTAAAATTCCTTCCCTCAGTGAAAATAATTTAATGAAAATTAAATTTGATGAACTCGAGCCTAATTAAAGAAAATCAAAAATTATTTATTTTGAATGTAATTTTGTACATGAAAAAACAATTCAAATAAAAAACTCGAATTAAATAGGCATTTCGTTAATATATTAATCAATCAAAAAGTCTTACCCGAAATAATATCACAGCTTAACCAAAAACAACAAACAGTGAGTTTATCTTTTCATACAATTAGTTGATTTTTTTTGCCAACTCTAATTATAGTTGTAAGGGGAAAACAAAAAGAAAAAAACAAAAAAAAAACAAGTAAGAGTGCTATATTCGGCTGTGCCGAATCTTTGATACCCTCCACCGACAGTTCGAATGTTTAAGGAGTCATATCTGTATGATGTTATTATTATCTTAAACTGTGACGATTTATTATTAATTATGATTTTAGGTGTACTAAACTGTTTTCCGGGAGTAGGGTTTCTATGGGGCCTAGGGTAAATTATGTACCGATCTTCACGAAATTTCAAAGTCTCATTTATAGTCTTATAAAACTGTGACGAGCCAAAATTTGTTATGATTGAATTATTTTTTACGGTTTTAGGCGTACTTAACTGTTTTCCGGTAGTAGGGTTTCTATGGGGCCTAGGGTAAATTATGGACCGATCGTCACGAAATTTCACACTGTTATTTCTAGTCCTGAAAAACTGCGACGTACCAAATTTTGTTACGTAAGCGTTATTTTTTACGGTTTTAGGCGTACTAAACTGTTTTCCGGGAGTATTGTTTATATGGGGCTTAGGGTAAATTATGGACGGATCATCACGAAATTAAACAGCGTGATTTCCAGTCAAATGAAACAAATTTTTGCAAAATCTTATCTCATTCCGTGCCTTGTTCCAGCATTTATGTTATTTTTTGTAACAAAATTATCAATTTTTTTAGGTGGTGGTTCCACATTTTGATTCATAGCTCTGGTCCTACTGAACCGATTTTGCTGGATTTCAATCCCAAACTGCTTAGGATAACAACAAGCAATTTGGCACCAAGTTTGTTCATTTCTTTTGAGTTGTTAGAAAGTGAGCGTGTTTTCAACAGACGGACAGACAGACGGCCATGGCTAAATCGACTTAGAATTACTCAAGGACCCAGAATATATATACTTTATGGGGTCTGAGATGAATAATAAAAAAGTTTCACACGGAATGACAAACTTAATATACCCTCTTCACAACTAATTCTGGTGGAGGGTATAAAAAATACTTTATTTCATTGTTGCCAGTTCAGTTTTTTGTACTGCCACTTGCATATTTGTTATCAAAAGTTTTCTTGGGAGTAAAAAAATTTGTTTAAGCTTTGTTATTATTATGGGTAAGACTTTTGATTGTTTATTATTCCTATTTGCTAAGCAGTTTTATTTGAATAATATCTTTAGCTTTTCTAAAATCTTTGGATGAAGTTTCCTGATGATCTGGCCTAAGCAACCAGTGAAATGCGCATAGGAATAGCTTATCGCACCAACAATATATTTCAGTTTATCAATAGTAAGAATTGGGAATTTGGCACGTTTAAACTAAATCTTATTAATGAAATTTTTTGACTCCCAAGAAAACCTTTGATATTTATTAAATTGTTTAGCTGATTTTTGGCATATTTTTTTTTTTTATAAAAATTCCTCAGATTTCCTCATGCTATATCTTTTTCAATGAGTCTTGGAATGAACAACATATACAATTATATACATGCAGAGAAAAAATATGTTTTTTGTAGCAATATATTGTTGTCGTACACCATCAATTGTTAGTTTTATTTAATATCAACAATATTATAGTTACTGTAAACATATCAATGTTTATCGCATGATAAGATTCTATACGAGTAGTCATAATATGCTTAAGAAGCAAACCAAATATCTTTACTCTAATAATATTATGTTAGCGCCATTTGTAAAATAATTTTGAATCAGTTGTGTCGTTTGTTTGAGATATGCCATCGAATTATTTGTGAGTGAGCGATTAAACAATTTAAAGAAAAATATCCTTTAAAAAAATTAAAAAATAAGAAATATTGGATAAAGAATAAATAATTAATTTTTTGCATAACCTGACCTTGAGCTTGAATTATAAATAAGAAGAAATAAAATTATAAGGTCGAAGAAAATAGACTTAATAAAATAAAGAAATTGTATTTACATTAAAAAAAACATTGTAAAGTGCCACATAATAAAAAATCGATGCAAAAAATTAAATTGTTTTTATTGTTGTGACAGCACCACTGTATCATAATATGATTACTTCTTAACTTTTTTTGATTAGCAGAAAAGGAATATGATTGAGGGAAAAATATTATGATGTAATATTACGAATATATTTAGTCATAATATGATTCAATTATAATCGTTATACGGAGTTGCTCTTAGAGTATGTTTACCACAACCATGTTTTTTCTTTGCGTGTACGTTTAATAACTTTATTATTTTGTCCTTTGAGGGATATTAATTTAATTTTTTTTATATATGTATGTATATATACATTTTTTTTTCAATGATTAATATCTTAAAAAAAACCAAATTGAAAAACGTTTTCCGATCATTGCTTTTGATCTTCGAGTAATTTTTGTCGTACGAATCCAATGTTTTACTGCCTATTTTTAGAAAACGTAACCAAGTGAGTGAGTGAGAAATTATATTGAAAACAACAATAAAAAACGAAAATTTGTTTTTGTTTTCAATATAATTTCTCACTCACCCACTTGTTTACGTTTTCTAAAGACAGGCAGTTAGTATTGACGATAATTTAAAAAATTGTTCAATTAAAAATAATTAAAACGGCAATTATTCTTGAATAAGGCCTACAAAATTTATACAATTTTCTAGTTAAACATAATTTTTCTGAAAACTTTACGACAAGAACTAGTAGATGAAAATTTTATTTCTTATCGAAAATTGCTTTTTTAATTATAATAAAATCAACATATTTGATGTTTAACTTAAAAAATTTAGGGTTTACAACAGGTTTTATGCCTGGTTTGTGTCTTTAATAACTTATATCGAATTTTTTCTCACTCAAACATTGAACGGAATAGTGTGAATAACAAAGTTTTCTTTTTGCTAAGAAAATGTAAATGAAATGTACTAACAAAGCATATAACCAACGTTAGGCTACATGTTTCAAGACCAGTGGTTTGTGTCTCGAACGGTAGAAGAACATAACACGTGTAATTCGTGCGTTAAAAAACTTAAGCGCATTAAAAATTTCCTAGGAAAAAAAAGGCACGTTTGCTTACAAGAGTTCCAAGCTTGCTTCCTTTTTTATACAATTCGGCCTTATTACGTCCACGTCCCCTAACGGAACGTCTGGTTGGTTTTGTTATTTGCAAACAATGCAAATGCTTACTGAATTTAAATGTCACGTTGACGGAACGTCTCGATCTGTATAAAACAGATTTATATGCCGTTGTTACGTGACAGTTGTAAAGCAGTGATGGGCCACTTGTATGTTAGAATTGAATGCGGGTATTTTTGCTCTTTTTTTTGGTACTTTTTTCAGTAAAGCTATAGAATTGAGACAAAACAACTTAAAATGCAACATATTTCCATATAAAGGAGCGTATAGACGACATGTTTTTGTCATCTGACATGTAAAATTTCCCACTGCAAAACACATACATGTCGTGTGTTACCTTTTTAACTTTGCTTCTGTAAAAGTCAGACGCAAAGTCATCTGACAAAATTTCAATTAGAGCGATCAGAACATCAGAAATCTATGCCGGGAAGAAACTGGCAGCGGCGTCAACTATTGACGGAATCATTAGCCGGCTGAAGTTAATATTTTACAATACCAAGATATGTATGCTCATCTCACCATTGAATAAAATGTATGTAAATATATACAAAAAAACCGTTTCATTATAAAATTCTAAATTGGTATCTTTAAAATAAAAGAAAAAAATGTTAAGATGGCTAAATTATTTTACGGCGCAAATAAATATTTTCGTGGCGGCAGCAAGTTATTTTGAAACCGAGAACTACTTTGGTTTCTGCAAAAACAATGCGAAAAAAAACAGAGACAATGTCAGAAGCAAATTACATGTACGTGTGTGACCGAATATTATAAACCTTATGTAAAACAGCAATTTTGACAGACATGAACAATTACATGTGACTTGAAAATTTGACATGTCAGATGACAAATACATGTCGTGTACGGGCGCCTTTAACAAATACATATTTTAATGTTAAGATGTATAAAATAAGCAAATGCATATACATACACACACAATGGTAACTTGAAACATTTAAAAGGCTTTAAATGGTATCAAAACCTTGTTTGGTGTATGCACATTAGACTGGCCCACTCTTGTATGGAAAATTAAAAGTATAGTCCAATACTGCCTCCACAAGCTTGAGTTTGTTTCTTTTACTAAAATATAAGTATGTATATACCAAAAATTGGATCAATAGGGCAATATTTAGAGGTCGCGATGAATGGCGACTTTTATGTTTCACATCTTATACCTATTGCATGCACTTACTTTTGGCTTATCATTATTGTACTTGTTTATTTATTGGAGATACTCTTTCACACTTTTCCTTGATCTTTACTAGATTCACATTGGTTAAAATTCAAATATACTAATCTCTCTCTACATATTTATTCAACTTATTTTGAATGCAGAATTACAAGAAACGAGTTTAAAAGGATTATGTTGAAATTTCTGACAGTGAGTCAATTTTAGAAGTTAAGTTTCGCAAAAAAACAAAATACAACTTAACCAATAAAAATGAAAACTGTTTTTTAAAACAACTTTATTGGATCTATTGACCGTGTAAGTCTATCTAACCCCGAAAAGTCATTTAACTATCGCAACCTCTAAATATTGACCGATTTTGCTCAAATTTGGACTGAACATTTTTAAGCACTATTCAAATAGGATCAGCGTTGTGGAGCGCGAATATTCAATACTTTTGTATTTCGGGTCACCCTAATGCACGTTTACAATATATGTATGCTAAAAATATATATACGCTAAAATAAAAAATTAATTATTGTAAATGTATAATAAAAATATTAAATTATTAACGTTTTTTACATACATACACAAAATACTGTTTTAATACCATTTAAATCACTTGGTACTTTTTCTGCACAGCGGTCACCAGTTAAAATTTTTGATTCCCATCACTGTGTGTATTGTTTAATGTATACTATTGCTTTTTATTTATGAATGGGAAAAACATATGACACGTTTTTAAATGTTCTGTAAGTGCACCAACGTGCTTACAGTACGGTGCGGAACATTAGGGGTACAGCAACGTTTGGCTAACTGGGCCTTAACTCGTTAACGACAACGCCTTACACCATAAGCTGAATACTGTCAGCCGTATTCATAACAAAAAGTTAGCCACAGTTTGTACACTACGTACAACGAGCTGCTAACTAGAATGTCGATTAAGCTTAGCAGCTTATTAGCACAGAGTTTATTCATAACAAACTTTTGTTCATCTGCTAACTTTTAACAAATTAACTCTGGATTTTAATGATGCCACATTATATTACTCAAAAATTAAACACGTTTGCATTAATCATCGCTGGTTTTGTAATTTTTGTAAATTTTTTCGTCCACATATAACAATTTTAAAAATTTTTTAAAATAAAAATAAAATAATAGATAGAAAAATAAAATAAAACAGTAATTTAAATAAAACCAACCAAGTTGTTTAACAATAAACAGCTGTTTTTCACAAGTTGTCAAATGTTTGGTAGCTCGTTAACAAGAGTTTAGAAAATCGTTAGCCAGAGCTTGGTAAGTGCACAATACATGTATTATAAATAAACTTTGTGCTAACTTCATGCCAAATTTTTTATTATGTTTTATAACATTTTCAATAAGTTTTTCTTTTCCTCCACGATTTACAAAATTTGTTAAAAATATTCTTTTTACTTTCAGCTGGTTAGTTTACAAAAATACAAAACGCGTTAAAAAGTTCAAAGTTAATGTATTTTCTGCCACAAACGCGTCAAAATGTTTTTTATGTAACTTGTTCTATGCAAAATAGCACGTTTAACATTTTTTTTCGACAGAAGTCTACAGGCCGTTTCGCACTTACGCGTTTTATGTAAATAAATTGGTGTAAAAACGTTTTTTTGCTTCGAAAATGTCAAACTGCCAGCAAATCATCATGGCAACACTCGACCACAGGTTGCAAAACCGGTCAGATCCTGTCCTTCTACTATTTGAGCGGATCAATGTACAACACTCTTACTGGTACACGTTTCACACCAAAAAAGGGTATTCAAAATTTCCCTTTATTCGTGTTTGACTTTGATTTTTTTGGCACGGGCTTCATATGCTGCTGTATGGACAAAAAAAGGTTGTAGTTTACGATTAAATACTTTGAATAGATTTATATAAGTTTAGTGTTTTACAATAAACTCTTCAAATTTGGCAAAATCTTTTACATTTTTAAATATCACACGCAATAAATTTAGTTTAATATTCATAATGAATGTATTAAATTATACAGGTAAAATAATTAAAAGCTAAGAAAGTGATTTTAAGGGATTTCAACATTTTGCACACGGGTACATGTTGTCTGGCAACACTGGTTAACATTGCTTCAAAAAAGCAAATTAAAGGAAATCTGCTAAAATATAACACGAGTACGAGGAGCAAACGTGTAAAACAAATAAAAAATATCAAGATTAATTTTTGTCATTTTGCCAAACAAAAAGAAAAAAAAATACAAACACATCAGATAAAATGACTACAGAGAATGACAATTTGAGCTTTTTTTTATATTTTTAGCCAGACAGTCGATTGGACGACTGACTTGACTGACAGACAGACATTAACGCAATTTGTATGTAATAAAAGACAAAATCTTTTAAAATTTATGACTTGACACAATTGCAAACAAACATATAAATTAAGACAACGCGCTTTTTCCCAATTTCTTTCTTCATGGAAATCAAAATTTAGTCGTTTGGTAAATTTGACTTTTGTTGGGGGGGCAAAATTTCCTATTTTAGTTTTTATATGGGTAATTCCATGTCAAAACGACCAAGAGTGGGACACGAGCACTTCCGATTTTAATGAAATTTGGTGAGAAGGTTACATTTATCTTATAAGAAACATATTGACCCCTTTGCGCGAAATTATAGTGTATGCCAATTTTTTGAAATTGAGTTTTTGATGCAATCTTGTTTTATAAAAGTGAAGGGCATATTTGCAAATCCTATGAACGCGTGCATAGGAATAAAAATGCTGCTTGTGTGACTTCGACACATGTACACTAGGGTGTCCCAAATTTTTTTTTTTTTTTTTTTTGTCAGAGGCTCAAGCATAATTTGAAAGCTTATAGGGTCCAGTATTTTTGAATTTTTTTTGTAGATTTTTAGGAAGAGGTTTAGAGGTCGCGCAAATCAAGTCTTTGTTAAAAATCGGGGTTTTCGGCCTTTGTTCAAACTTGACTCATAACTTTGTCAATAACCACGTTCATTTAATTTTTTGACCGAATATTTCTTAAAATTTTCCAAACTTTATTTCCATATGCAAAAACTTTAAGTTCCGGCAATATTTTTGTGCATTAAGATTCCACATATTTAGTATTTTTGTAATTATTTAACAAATTCTGTAAAAAACGGTTTATTACTTTTCAAATTTATATGAAAGGTATTAAAACTCGTGACGCGATTTTGAATACCGATAAGTTCTTAACAATTAAGAAAAACAAAAATGGAATATTGTCCTACAGTTTCCGAATTACACTATTTTTATAGTTGGTACCTTAAAACTGGTGATACTTTTTTCGTTATAATTATTGTATATTTCCATCAATTTTTATAGTTACGTTTTAACTGTCATTAACTTCTGACATTTATTGATCTAAATCGTTACACGCTGTCATTTTCACTTTCTATTTTATGTGTGCTCCAGAAGCTATCAATCGGGTTCGCTGGGTGATGAAAGTTATCTATTCTTTGAAAATATGCATTTTCCGAAACCAGTTGCAATCTTATGTAGACAAACGCCTTGCTTGAATCTAGTTCAGTACCTTCGATACGATCCTCTCAATGATCTGAGCCTATTAACGGAATTGGATAGTTATAAAATTATTAATAAAGCAGTTGCAAAAGCCTCGCTTTAACTTTTCTAGGTAATCGGTGGTACTTAACTTCGAATTGATGAACGTATCGACACCAAAACTTTGCGCTTAATGACAAAAAAAAAACTTGCAGATACTCCATGCAGCGATTATGAAGTAGCAAATGTAAATTTAACAGAAGAAAACTTTAGAAATAAAGAAATTCAACAATTCATTTCAAAAGCCAGTTTAACTTTTTTTGAAGCTTGCAATATTTCAATCGATTTTTTAAAAATAGATCCAGAGAATTGGAAAGCCAACAAGTCATTTCAAGAATCAAAAAAAAAAGTTCAACAATTACAAGTGGTAAATGATGTGGCAGAACGAGGTGTGGCTTTGGGTAATACTTATATTAATGTCACAACTTCTGAAACTGATTACCAGAATTTATTGCAAGGTATAGAACTACATCGCAAGAACCTCAATAAATGATTTTTCACAGAGCAAAAGAAAAGTTTTTTTTTTTTTTTTTGTTGATTGGGTAAGATTGGTGAACTGGCAAACAGCTTATATAACATATACTGGGTATAAAGATAAAAACGGGTATAACTCAGGAACGGTAAGAATAAATTAAAAAATTGTTTATTCATATTAATTAGAATTAATTTGTCTTTCAAACTGCATCATTAGTTTTTTTCGTTTCTATTCAAACTTAAAAAGTTGTAAAGCGTTATTACAAAATTTTTGAAAAAATTACGAAAAATTGTAATTAAGGGTATCTAAATGAGTAAACTCAACACCAAAACTTATAGTTTTTTCACACAGGAATAAAATTTGGATACTTTTCTTTAAAACTGTTTCGTCAGGAGTGAAGAAACTCGTGGTATTAACCAAGTTATGGGTAAAGTTAAAAAAAGGCCGAAAGCTCCGTTTTTTTATGAAAACTTCATTTGCGCAACCTCTAAACCTCTTCCGAAAATTCTTAAAAAAAAATCAAAAATACTTTACACTATAAGCTTTTAAATTTTAATTGAGCACCTATGAAAATCAGAAAGAAACAATTTTTTGGGACACCCTAATGCACACTATAAACTTCTTTGTGTGGTCTGTTTTATTTCGTCAACACAAGCATAAATGTGATAGTATGTGTGTGCCCTTCACTGTTCTACATTCAAAGAGACGTCACCTGACAAAATATTGTAGGCGAATTCCACTTCGTTGCTCCAAAAATTGAATGTATACTTTCATTTTGATATTGAAAGCAAAGCAGAGAAAAGTAGAAAAATGGCTGTCCTGTAAAATTTGGTTTTTGTAACATACGATAATTTCGCTCAAAGGGGTCGATATATGAACGAAAAAAAATTAAAAAATTTTTTTTTCGAAAGTTATGTCATATACAAAATGTCATAATTTCGCCGAATTAGCCGAATGTGTTAAGCTTATTTCTTCAATATCTCGATAACTACTTGACATACGAAGATGATTTTAATGTCGTTTTAAAGAGAAGACTTGGGGCTACAAACCATATATTAAGAAAAATATCTGCAAAATATAAAAATTAAAAACGGACTAAGTCAAAAACCTATTTATTTTTTTATATAACACCTCAAGCTGTTCTTTAAAAATCCTGAAACTTTGATGGAAGTGTTTTTTTCTTTTTTGAGATATGATTTTTTTTCTTTCGCAACCTTTAAAAAAATTATCTTAAAAAAGAATTTTTATATGGTTATTTCGAGCAATAAGTACACTGTGCTAGTTACAAAAAACAGACAAGCTGGACACTTAGCATTTTAACCTAATTCGGGCACGCTGAATCCAGTGGTGCTAACCGTTTTTTTTAGGTTAGCTCTTGTTTTCGAGATACACTGTTATTTCAAAAAGGAAGGAGGCTGCCCTACAAATATTTGCGTAACTCAAAAACGGTTTAGCTTATTGAAATTAATAAAAAAAAAACCGAAATTTCGCAATAAAAAATAATGTGGGGTTGGTCATATATTTGACCCATCTAGGAGCATCCTACGCGCTGTACCATACAAATATGGCGGTTTAATAAAATTCTTTAATTTGGCCCCTGCAGCGCGTAGGATGCTCCTAGATGGGTCAAATGTATGACCAACCCCAATATATTTTTTATTGTGGAAATTCGGTTTTTTTTATTTATTTCAATAAGCTAAACCACACCAAATGTCATTAAAATCGGAAGGGGTCGTGTCCCACTCTTGGTCGTTTTGACATGGAATTACCCATATTTTTAATTTTAATTTCAGTTGAACTACATTTGATTTTAAAAGACGATTATGAAAATTTTATAATAATAATTTGTTTAATAATTTTATTTTAATTTCTTCGACCTTTTTTTGAATATTATTTTTCTTTATTAATACTTTGGAAAATCGAAATTTCGATATAAAAAATAAACGAACTTTTTGAAATAAAAGTGACCTTAAGCTATAGTATTAATAAAGAAAAATAATAATTTGTTTAAGAAAATAACACACATTTGTATTTAAATATCAATTCATATTTAAATATAGTTTTTCATATAATTTTATAGTTTGTCTAGAATCTTTGGATGGAGTTTCCTGACCATCTGGCCTAAGCAACCGGTGAAATGCGCATGGGATAGCTTATCCCATCAGCAATAAATTTCAGTGTTTTTATCAAGAATAAAAATTTGGAATTAAGCACGACAAACGAAATCTTGTAAATTAAAATTTTTAGTTATTCGAAATGAAAAACGAATTTTATACATAAAGTGATATTTAAATAAATTGGTGAATTTGCCCATTAGTTTTATTAGGTGATTCTCATTCGAATTGTACATTTTGTGTTTTTTTTTTTTAACTTTAAAAATTTAATTATTGACGTATGAAAAGGAAGATAGAGAAGAAGAATAGTTTTCGTCTTACACTTTTGATCCTGAAATTAAATTATATCTTTCGAAATTTTAACATTTTTGTGTATTGAGCGTTACATTTGCTTTCGTAGTTATTCTGGGAACCATTTCTACATAAACTGTTTATTCCCAATAAAAAATAGAGCTTCCAACGAAGCAGGTTTGTAAGGGAGAAACATAAGGGTTTCGCTTACCATTGCGCTTACGGAAGACATGAATTTTATATGGCGAATTCCCACTTTGAAGCAATACTTTTTTGACACATAAAGCGCATTATTCAGCGCACATAAATATTGTTGGATGTAACGATCATCTTTACACACTGAATGTTTTGATACAGTTATTTTTTATTATTCTCTCTTACAAACCTGCTTGGTAGTAAGGGAATGCCGTAGCACTTGAAATATTATTTTTTTATAAAAGTTGTTGAGAGTTCTTTCACTTACTTTACTGCATTTCTGTATGTCTTATTGCGTAGCGCATAATTGTGCGCTTATTTTTTTATTTTATTTTATTTAGTGCTTCGCAAAATGGTAAAAATTTTTATTGGGTTGTTGTTATTTTTGTTTCAGCTTTGATATTGTTACAAGTAAAACTGGGGTTTTATTTGTATAATATCTTTAGTTTTTCTAAAATTTTTGGATAAAGTTTCCTGACGATCTGGCCTAAGCAACCAGTGAAATGCGCATAGGAATAGCTTATCCCTTCAACAATAAATTTCACTTTATCAATGGAATGAAATAAGAATTTAGCACATTTAAACGAACCCTTGTAGACAATCTATATATATAAAAGAGTTGCGTGAGTGACGGACTCATTCATCATCGCCCAGCCCAAACCGCTGATTTTTCGAAATTCGAATGTATAGGGGGTAAAAAAGGTAAAAACGGGAAAAATCGGTAATCTTATATCTCCAAAACTAAAAGAGATGCAAAATAAATGTAATACTTATCGCTGTTCTTTAGAAAAATAAGCGGACAGGTGTCTGATGCTTTTTTGAAATGCTGCCCTATTAGGAAGTAAACGGGTAAAATCTTAATTTTAGTACTTTTTGGCCACCCCATCTATCTTTTGAACCAATAAACATAGAAACAAAGTTAATACCACATTCGAAACTTATCAAAAAAAAAAAACGTATATGAATTTGGTACTTTTTCAAAATTCGAACATTTAAGGGGTGAAAATCGTAACTATTTTTGGTACTTTTTTACCAAAACATTTTCCTCCATTCATTGACATATTCCTACTGGACTGCCACTACAATACTGAAATTTCTATATTAAATAGCAGCCCAAATTTTAAAATAAAACAAATTTGATCACAATCGATCGACAATGGCAGAAGTTATGTCAATTTCAAATAACATTGGACGGCAAAAAACAAGAAAAGTCGGAAGCAAGAATTTTGTTATCGATTTTTAACTGACTTAGCTGACTTGAATCCAAATCCGTTGTGAGTTTTTTTTTTCTATCACGCTTAGCCCATAAAAAACCCTAGACGTTATAGAAAAAAAAACTGAAGACGGATTTGTATTGCGTCCTTTAAAATCTTTATATAGTTCATTTATTTTTATTTAAAACGATTTTTGTTTCACACCATTGTAATAATGCGTACCAAAATGCGATCTATCTTAAAATTTCTTCGGATACATAAAAACTGCAGGGAACATTTTGAAAATAGATTTGGTATTTATTAACAAATAATCCTATCGAAATAAAATTATACAAAATTTAACAACATGTAATCTTCCGAGCAAAAAAATTTTATTTTATTAAAAATATAAAAAAAAATAAATTAATCCACTTCATTTAAAAATATATATCGTTTTGGCTGGTGTTGAATTTTTTTGCTGTCCTCAAGTTTACAGATCAATTATAAAAACTTAAAAATTTTGTAACGCTCAATACATTTTTGTACGAATTTCATATTTTTTTCACAATACAAATTATATGTTGAATTTATAAGAACTGAGGTGCATAATATCTGCTGCGTTTCAATTTTCAATTAATTTAAACAGTTTTGCATAACACTCAATACATTTTTTTAGAATGCAAACCATGACCGATCGATAACACCTTTTGCAATACCACAATAATTCTCATATTTACAAAAATTGTTTAAATTTAATAAAGGTTTAAAGAACAAATTTACTATGAAAATTATTCTTAATAAACGTTTGTTAAATTTAATAATCGTTTATGAATACGGGCGTTAGAATGACAAGCCGACGCTGGTATTTTATTGTTTGCTGTTGATTCGACCTTTACAAATACACTGAGTAATGAAGCATACTAAAAAAGAATAACGCTCAATACACAAAACTGCGGATAACAACAAAAAATTATATGAGTAATTTTTCCCATATAATCGTATGAAAAGTGAAAAACAGTATTTTCGTTATTTGTTTTTAGCACTTAATGGATAGTCTTACACTAAAAAAACGTATGTACACTTATTAATAACATTTTAAGTCATACTTTCAACGGACACGAAAAAAAGCATTTGAAATGAGAATCACCCATATCTATATATATATAAAAACAAGTAAGAAAGTATAGTCGGTCAAGCCTACCATATGATACCCTACACCAGCTTTTAAAAACACATCATGCTTATGTGTCCATGTAAATATGGATTTATCTATGTTTATAAACTTCTTGAAAATCGGGTTGAAAGTTTGTGAGAGGCAGAAATCGCCCCCTGCCTCCCCTTGTGGACCTATTTTTTTAAAAACTGTGTAGCTAATGTGTCCCTATAGATATGGATCTATCTATGTTTTAAATTTCATTAAAATCGGTTTGAGAGGCAGAAATCGCCCCCTGCCTCCCCTTGTGGTCCTATTTTTTAAAAACTATGTAGCAAATGTGTCCCTATAGATATGGATCTATCTATGTTTTGAATTTCATTAAAATCGGTTTGATAGTTTCTGAGAGGAAGAAATTTCGCCCTATCTTCCCTCGTGGTCCTATGATTCGGCCCATTTTCAATAGGCTTTGTCCTTGTGCCAATAAGAACCTATGGCCCAAATTATATCAAATTATCTCCGAAATTGCGACCTGTACTTTGCGCACAAGGTTACATGGACAGCCTGCCAGCCAGCCGGACGGACATCGTTAGTTCGACTCAGAAAGTGATTCTGAGTCGATCGGTATACTTTAAGGCGGGTCTGGGACCAATATTTTAAGGCGTTACACACATCAGCACAAATGCATATTACCGTCTCTACTATTGCGGTGTGGGTATAATAAGTTGCATTGTGTTAGTAATTGATGTTCTGTGAAATGCGTGATCCTGTAAAGTTCACGTGGAAGGTGACGTCAATACCAAAGTTTTAATGTATCAACGGTCTTCAAATGTGTATTGGTTCATGAGTTATAGCCATTTTAGTGAAGACTGCATTCATTCCGAAACATGTACAATTTATATTCTCATACAAATATCAACAAAATGCCCTCCATTTTGAACTCCTCCGAAACGGCGTGACCGATTTTTTGTACGTGTACGTGTATTTGTTAGGTATGAGAACAGGTCGTAGAGTATATTTTATATCGCTAGAGGGCGCAAAATATTGCAATAAGGGTAAAAGCTATCACTCCCCAATCTTCTAAGCTAATCAACCGCTTTTCTTAAAATTTGGCATGCAGACAATGTAACATTTGAAAGAGAATAGGGTGTGAAATAGGGGAAGAGGGCTAAAAGCTCCCCCTCCCTATATCTTTGTAACTTATCAACCGATTTTTTTGAAATTTCGCAGGCAAATAGTGTTACAGTTGAAAAGAACTACAGCCTATAGTTTTATTATTTAGGGCGTGAAATAGAGCAAGAGGGGTAAAAGCTCCCTCTTCCTCTATCTTTTCCACTAATCAACCGGTTTTCTTAAAAATTGGCATGCATGCACTCAATTAATTTTCTTGAAATTGGTCTGGCAAATAGTGTAACATCTGGAAAGAATTATAGCCTATCATTTTTTCTTAAAATTTGGCTAGCAGACACCGTTACAGCTGAAAGAATAAGTTATGTGGCAAAACAACGTTTGCCGGGCCAGCTAGTAGAACATAAAACAAGGTCTAATGCATTTTACGACACTTAAACCACCCATATAAATTATGAAGTCGTCTAAAAGTTCTGCAAATCGCTGACTGATTTTCAAAATAAATCTGAATAATTTGGTATCGTTTTTCAAACGTTAACCAATTCATGATGATTTGAATGTAAAAAAGCGAGCACAGTATGACAGTTAACCCTTCCGTTAGTTATATTGGGCGTAGCCATTGCATATTTTGTGATTACTTTTTAACATTTCATTTAAAATATTAAATGTTCACTCAATTTCATTCTAATTTAAGGCCTTGTCAAATATCCTATCACTTTTCCCTACTAGCTCATCCTAAAAGTAGGCTAATTAAGACCACAAAACAAACTTTTGTAAAGAGGATTAAATTAATTCTAGCAAAATATGAGGAGGTATCATTTTCCTGCATAGACGTAAATTTTGCTCTTCATCTGGTTGCTTTTTGTGCTGCAAGTAGATTTCAAGCAGATTTAAATATTATGCTGGAAACTAAATAAAATTCATCAGATTACACACTTGTATACATTGAGGCAGGCAAAAAAAGAAAATATTTTAATAAAATATAAATACAAATGCTAAAGAAAACTACAGAGGAAATGTTAATTTCAAAAGAGAGGGAAATAATAAATTAAATAAATACACGCGAATAGGCAAAACTATTTAGACGAGAGTTTATAATTCATTGCAGATGTGGGAGTTAACAGGCACATTAGAACTGTTTTATTTTTGTTTGTTTGTGTTTTTCTTGTAGATTTAAATTTTCTTCAAAGTATTTTTGTTATTTTTAGAATTTTATGCTTTCATCTTAAGACTCTTTTAAATACAATTCTTATTATCTTTGTTCGAAATACCTTTGGGACTGAGTTTAACAAAAACATTGTTTGTTTTCATGAATTTTAATTTAAATTGTTATCTAGAAAGATCTAATTTTAAAGGGAGCTATAAAATAAAATTAAACTCTTTGGGATATGACTTTAGTTACAAGGTTTTAAAGGTTTAAGAACAATATAAAGAAACTTTTAAAAACTGCGGCAGTTTTTACGCATTCAACGTAATTTTTAAACTAAAAAACTTGGGTTAAACTTCTAAGCTACTGAAATACTAAAACATAAAATATTTTTGGCCAAATCAAATACATAATCCTTTACATTTTTCACCAAAAAGGACTAATCTGCATAAAGTTTAGTCTGTGTTCATACGGCTCTTGTCTTATTGACATGATTGCTACTTTATAGGCGAGAGGGACGAGGGGAAAAGAAACGAGTACAGAGATGCATGTACTGTCTTTACGTTTTGCTTTTTCATTCGTTGTTTAACTTTGTTATTGTTTTCAATATCAAAAAAGCACATGTCGTCAACATGACATGAATCATTTGAACGCCAATTCATGTTCAAAAAAGAAAATGGAAGAATCTTGTCAATAAGACATGAGCCGTATGAACTCAGACTTACAATTACAATCAGTGTTGCCAGAAATTTTTATTTTAAATTTCTAAAGCCTTGTACTTGTTCAAACTTGCGAAAAATGTTGGGCAACATTGATTTGTTTAAACGAAAGTTTTGATTTGAATCAGTATTATCTATGTCGCAGATTTCCAAAACTTAGCGTTTTTTTTTAGTTCTTTTTGTAACGTAATGTAATGTTTTTTTTTTGTAATGTAATGTAATGTTAAGCTATTGCTTAGAATTCTATGCTAAACAACATGAGCTGCACTTGTTTTGCACGGATAACAGAAATATTACTAGAAACATTTCGTATGTTTTTCGCAATGTAAACAGAATAAAACTCTATTTACATTTTAAGGTGCATGCAACCATTGCGAACAATACTTTTGTCCGGAGAATTATTTTTTTACTGAGAGTGTTCTACAGAACGATTAACTCATTTCCAAAAATTTGTCCCGAAAAACAAATCTACCATATGGTTTAAAAATATAAACAATAATACAAAATGGCCTCTCAACTAGCAAACCTCTTTATTTTTAATTGTTTTCTAGAAGGGTGTTAAAGAAAATGGACGAAAAAAGGAAAGTGATATTATTATTTTTAATTATATTTATTATTTACTCGGCAAAAAAAACAATCGTTTTAGCTTTTATGTAAAAATTTAATAAAGTGACAACTCAGTTAATTTTTTTCTGAACAAAAAATTTAAATTAAACCAATTTAAACTCAATATAAAAAAAATTTTGTGAGGAACGCATGGGTGAATCGACCCAGCGGTAACTAGAATGAGTAAAGAGGCCCAATAGAAGGCCTTATTTAGCAGTCACAAGCAGTCAGAAGCCCTTCTCGCTGCATTCCATACTTATTAATTTTTTACATAGGTTGTCATTGGGCGCAAGGCCTTCCACACTTCCTTTAAAAACAACTTCGATCCCTTCCCAAAGAAGGGAGTAAGGAAGGTCACTAAAAATAAAAAGTAAATAGAACTGAACACCTTCCTTTCTCCCTTCTCAAAGAAGGGAGTAGCGAATGTGCACTGAATATTTCAGAAGGTCTTTTAAAAAGAAGTTTATACCTTCTAGAAGGCAAACTTCTGAAGGCAGGATATCATGCGAAGCGAATCTTTTAGAAAGGAGTATAGAGGCCTTCCAAAAGGCCTGCCACTTGCGGTCCTTTCAATATTTACCGCTGGGGAGTTTTATCGTATGTATTTTAAAGGAATTTTTCATATTGTTTTCGACAACATTTCGCATGAAATCCTGAACAGAGTATCAGGTTAAAGCTGTAAGTAAAAATTTTGATTTTTGTACATTTAGAAAAGGATGTTTGCTACTTGAATTAATCAAAAACAATTTCTAATATTCCAAAAAAAATATTTCTACAGTTTAAATTTCGAATCAACCTTCAATTTGCAAATTAAGCTTGGAAAAAGTTTACGTTCAGATTAGCAAAATTCAAATTTTACGTTTGTACACATCTTTTGCCTTGTTTATTTGGGCAGTTTCTTGTTTGCACAAACATTTGAAGAAAAAAATTTTTTCTTCTTAATTTTTATGTTTTTTCTTCTTGCTCTACAAAATTTTAACTGAAATTGTATAATTTAGCACTAGATAGTTTGTTAAATATGCAACATGTTTGAACGAAAATTTAAAGTTTTCGATATTCATGCAAACATGCATCAAATGTTTCTGCAAACAAGAAATTAAATTTTAATCAAAAAAATTTCTAATATCCAAAAAAAAATATTTCTACAGTTTAAATTTCGAATCAACCTTCAATTTGCAAATTAAACTTAAAAAAAAAGTTAACGTTCAGATTAGCAAAATTCTAATTTTACGTCTGTAAACATCTTTTGCCTTGTTTATTTGGGCAGTTTCTTGTTTGCACAAACATTCGAAGCATGTTTGCATGAATATCGAAAATTTTAAATTTTTGTTCAAACATGTTGCATATTTAACAAACTATCTAGTGCTAAATTATAAAATTTAAGTTAAAATTTTGTAGAGTAAGAAGAAAAAACATAAAAATGAAGAAGAAAAAAATTTTTTAAGGAAATTTATTGAAAAATTAACAATAAAAAAAATATTAGATACGTCTGTCTTAAAGCATCCTTCGAGTATTCATGATGATTTGCCAGAGTATACTTTCTAATTTAAAAATGTGCTTACAATTTAAAGAATTTAAGAAATTGTTAGAGTTTTCCTACGCTACTATTTTAGTGCAGAAAAAACTTTCATGCATGAATATTTTTTTCCCAATTCTGGTAACGCTGGTCAGAACACAGACAATGTTAAAGACTACTCGCATTTAACTGACACATAATAATTAGCCATGGGTGAAAATTTCTCTCTTTAAAGTCTATTGTCACCAACTACACTTAAATAACACAACTCCTATTTTGTTTTAGAAATCCCAACAAATAATCATCAGACTGGAACACAGTTGGCTGAGGTTCCTATACAGCTGAACAGTGGGTTAAAATTGAAACAAAAAAACAAGATAAAGTTCTATATTCGGCTGTTTCGAATCTTTGATAGCCTCCACCTACTGTTAGAAGTTTTAATTAAGAAAATTTCCGGTGTGGGCTTTATATAGCACCTATTGTAAATTCTGGGCCGATCTTCACGAAATTTAAGAGTGACAGACCAAAATTTATTACAAAAGCGTTATTTGTTACGGTTTTAAAGCCTTTTCACTAGGGTGTTCAGTAGACTGTTCGCATCTTGTATGGGATTTTTTTTTTTTTTTAAATTTAATTGTTTGCGCAATCCGACGGTGCCTAGCCGTGCCGGGTGGGGCCCAAAGTTCCAAATATTATAAAAAAAACATATTTTCTATCAGATCTTTATAGTTATAATAGTTGAAAAGCCGAAAATCAAAAATATGGCTTCGTTACGATCTTCCGCAGAGAAAGTACTTCAAGTGTGCCAAATTTCAGCTTCCTATGTCATCAGCCCCACCCGGCACGGCTAGGCACCGTTGGATTGACCTGAAAAATTAGATCATGATTTCTTACACCAAACCTCATATTTTAAGCAGCGCAAACAATTAAATTTAAAAAAAAAAATTGCGACGAGTCTAGTGTTCAGTCGATTAATTTTAATTTTAATTTAATTTATACCGATTAATCGAATAATAATAATATATAGTATTTCTGTTAAATGTATATATTTTTAATTTCAAAAGATTTTGTTATTCGTGCTTAATTCCCAGTTTTTATTATTGATAAAAACACTTGAAATTTAAAAAACAACATCTTTTGTAAGTTGTTGTTTTTTTTCATTTTGTTTTTCTTAACCTACTTACAACTACAATTAATGTTGAGAGAATTTCAACTAATTGTAGGGGGGAAATGTAAGATGAGATGAACCCACTATTGTTTATTGTTGATGTGTTTTGTTTAAACTTTGATATTGTTACAAGTAGAACTGTTGCTATAATTCTTATACGTTTAACAGTTTTATTTGGTTTAATATCTTTAGTTTGTCTAAAACCTTTATGGATGAAGTTTCCTGATGATCTGGCCTAAGCAACCAGTGAAATGCATAGGAATAGCTTATCCCATCAACAATAAATTTCAAGTGTTTTTATCAATAATAAAAACTGGGAATTAAGCACGAATAACAAAATCTTTTGAAATTAAAATTTTGTATTCCCAAAAATTGAAATTACTTTTTGTATATATTTTTTTTTTAAGTTTTAAGTCAAATAAAAAAACCAAATGCATGCATGCGGCGGAATTTAAAAAAAAAACAGTCGTGTTTAGTGTTATTTAGTAATTTAGCTTATATTTTTGTTACATTTTTTGAACAGACAAAGATTTATATTAATTTATCGGGTATGTTCTGGAAATCGAAATGAAGTGAAATACTTATAGAATGAAGTAGATAAAATGGAATATATGGAAAATTTGTCGATTTTAAATCCACTTCATTTTGATATCTATAACACGCCCGTATTTTTTAACAAAATAGTTCATGCGTTTCTCCCTTTTGAATTAGTTTGGTTTAAAAATATTGTACGAAGGAAAAATCTAATAATGCTTAATGTAACAGATGTCCAAAATGTATTAACGTAAATGTTCTTCAACAACTTCACTAATTTACCACTTACACAGTGGCCCATAATCATAGTCAAAAATAAAGTATACTTTAAGAAAACTAAAGTCGACTTTACTTAAGAGCCGACTTTAGGTCTTTCATAAACAAGTTAAAGTATACTTTTGACGTTAAAGTTGACTTTATATATAAAACTAGATGAAGCTGTTTTTAACTCATTTAACAACAGCATCAGCTGTTTTTCGCCAAATAAAAAAGTACTTGCAAAAAGTTAAAAATGTTTATGTTACAAGATATTGGCCGATATTTTGCAATTATAAATGATTTGGAGGAAAACTTTTATGGAAAGAAACACAAAATACATATGTGTGGGCCCTAATTGTGCAAAACGCTAGGCCAAAATTACATTGAAAGCAAAAACAAAGCCAAAATGTTTTGTAATTTTGTTATTGCTTTCTACATAAATTCATATGTCGCGTTAAAAATTTTTCAACCCCACAAGATATGCAGTGTTTTATTTATATTTTAAGTTTCAATGTCGGCTGCTTAAAGTTGCCACTTGCTTATATTTTGTTGTATGTTGTATGAAAAATTTTCTACATTTGAGTTGGCACCCAGTTAAAGTCGGTTCAATTTAAAACATACTTTAGTTTCGACTATAGTAGCAAAATAATTAAAAGTATGTTTTTATTTTAAAGTTGTTTTTAAATAGAACCGACTTTAGCGTTTGACTATGATTATGGGCCATTGACTATAACTTAGTACTTGAATAAGATGCTCCACTTACAAATTAAATCCAAAGGGGCTACAAGTTGTACACTAAAAAAAATATTTTAAACAAGATAGTTTGATCGATTCTCTAGAGGAAATTATTTTCAAAAGCTTAGCAGAAGGTGGAATGGAATCCTATAACTTTGGATGTTTTTGAAACTCTTTTGAGACTCTTTTAAAATCTAAGTGCCCGAAAGTGAAGCAACAATTTGGAGCTACATTAACAAGTTTTATTTAAAAAAAAAATGTTTATTTACTCAGGTACTAATTTTACTAAAGTACTAATTATCGAAAAAAATCTCAACATTTTTCATTTTTCGAATTTATTCTATGAGCTAAATTTCAGTTATGTATTTTATAAAGCTTTTTTGTAATAGTTCTATTCCTACAATTTTTCAGAAATGACTTTATACACTACAATATAATAGTCTGGTAGTGTATAAAGTCATTTCTAAAAAATTGTAGGAATAGAACTATTACAAAAAAGCTTTATAAAATACATAACTGAAATTAAGCTCATAGAATAAATTCGAAAAATGAAAAATGTTGAATATAATATAAAGTTACCTTCGGAAGGAAATAATTCCCAGTTTCTATTCGAAAAAAATCTCGTAATTCATAAAATTTCTGGATTTAGAATTATTCGATTATTCGATTTATTTTGAAATTTTATTCGTTTAATCGAATAATTAAAAAATGCCAAATATCGATTAATCGTTTAATCGAACAAATATCAAACCCGATTAATTGAACACCCTACTTTTCACACTTGTCAACATTTTACAGCTACCATTAATTTGCAAAGATGTTGAAATTTTCTCATAAGACACACGCAGCGCTAAAAATCAAAATTTTTCAACATCATTACAAGATTATCCAATTCTTTTTGTTCCCTTTTACATTTCCCGATTTTTTTAGTGTCATCACTAGACAACAAATTCTATTATTATTGTGTCAACACTGACGAAATTGTATTTTTTCTTTTTTGAAAGCAGCGTTACCCTTTGTCAAGTTTCTACTTTTTGCAATCTTTTTCTTGTTAAATTTTTTTATTTTACATTTTTTTTTTTCAACATGAAAATCAATCAAAATTGTTATTGATAATCTTTCATTCTTGACGTGGCTCGGGCTCGAACCCTGGCCGGCAGGTTACCATGACATGTTTCGATCGCAACCACTCGATCTCCTCAGATGGATTTGCCGTCTTACACTCGCAGCCATCGACGACTGCTGACGTCAATAGTCAAACATCAATCCTTAAACCAAATTGTATTTTTAACATTTGGTAGATCGAAATTTGCTTTCCTGAATGATTATCCATTTTAATTGATTTTACATGTTTTTCCTTACTTCTGTTTTTTCTTTTAAAATTTTGGCACTTTTGTAAAAAAGTACATATTTTAAAAAAATAAAAGTTTTTTTGTTCAGAAATGGTGAGATTTTTTATTGATAGTAGATGTTAGATGTTTCAGGAGTTAACGCATGTTTTACATTTTCAACATTTTTCATGCGTCCCTCCGAAATGTATGCAAGTGTAAAAAGACTTTCAGGCGTATCATAATTTAGAATAAGTGTTTTCGAGAGTGGACTTTATATGGGGCCTTTTCAAAATTATGGACCGATCTTTCCGAAATTTTGTAGTATGATTTCAAGTCGTATAGAACGAATTTGTGCAAAATCTCGTATGAATGTGTTTATTCCGCCACTATTTATGCCAGTTTTTGTTTCAAAATTATCAATAAAGTGGCAACCCTGGTCTTAAGTGTCTTCGAAACATTTAAAGTTAAATTATTAATTAATAAGATTTTGTTAATCGTGCTTAATTTCCAGTTTTTATTCGTGTTAAAAACGCTGACATGTATTGCTTGTTTCTGGTGGCTTAGGTCAGATCATCAGGAAATATTTTTTCCTAAAGACTTTTTGAGTGTTTGCAATTCTCATTCACTCTGCAATTTTGTTTGTTTATAAATTTAGCTTTATTAAACATTTTTGGGAGAGTGTTTTCTGATGATCTGGCCTAAGCAACCAGTGAAATGCGCAAAAAAACTAGCAATAAATGTCAGTGTTTTTATCAATTTTAAAATTAGGAATTAAGCACGACTAATAGAATCTTATTAATTAATAATTTTGTGTTCCCAAAAATTACTTTGCTAATATATAGTTTTGAAATATTTTTTTTTTAAAGACAAATCATCTGAAAGATCTGAATTCAAAAAATTTATGTTCCCACTTTTTTAAATATACACTGTGAGCTGGTATAATTTTTCTTTTTTTTAAGTTAAATTTTTACGTTCTTTCATCATTAATGAAGATATTTTACTGCCCTTTTCAAAAAGTTAAAAAAGAAATCGTGCCTGTTAAAAGACATAGAAATAAATTTTATGCATGTGCAAGCAGCGCTTTTCATTTTAAAACTCTAAAATCTATTTAATTATAAAAATTAGATTTAACCGCAAGTTTGAAAAATGGTTTGTGGCTTTTAAAATTGGTTTCTTTAGACATACTCATATGTTTAAAATAAATAGATTTGTATTTTTATAAATGCGAAATGACCACAAAAGTGTACTTTAATAATGTTGTGGTTGATTTGTTTGATTGAATAGAAAAATTTTTAAAATAAAATTTATTTTTGTTAAGAATAAAAACAATAGTCAGGTTATACTTGATCTTAAAATATCTTATATTTTTTTCCGAAAGCTGTATAAAATTGTTCAACGCTTAAAACTAATAATTATTTTAGTGTAACCGCACTAACTGACTACGAAATTCTGAAAAGTGTTGCCATACTACAACAACGCTTATACTACTTGACCTTTATTTAAAAATTTTGGCTTAATGTTTAAAAAAACCTTACATCGATAAAAATATGTATGTATTCTTAAAAATGTTCCTTAATATTAATGGGTTAATAACGAAAACCTTGTCGAGTCCATAATATGAGAGACATGTAGACAGGGTTTTGAACTATTTCTACTCAAAAATCGCGGTGGGCGCTATCAACTAGTGCTGGGAAACCATCGATAGACTATCGATATTATCGATAGTCTTAAAATATCGAAAATATCGATAGGAAAAATAAAAATATCGATATTTTTATTATTTAAAATACAGCTATGATACCATCTAACAGCAGCTATTCACACACAGTTTTTTGCCGCATATTTTTACTTGCTATTATTAGTTCGCGCTGAATTACAGCAATGAATACAAACAACAAGAATGGCAAGTGGTATGGATTGCTTAGCAGTGCTTTTTACTGCTTATTAAAGGCCTTTAAATCGAAATTTGTACATGTTTATATAGGGACTGAAATGTCAAATATTTTTTTTTCCACTGACTACCTCAATTTTGACGCTACCGACATTAATTTTTGTAATGTTGTAAAAAAATGCAAATCGAATTGCAAGCATAGGACAAAACAATGAACGACCATTAGAGGAGAAGTCCGCTTGATTGATTACCTTTTGGGTTTAGCGTATTTTTATTTATTTATTTATCACAATGTAGTTGGCTTTCTAATACAACTAATCAATTTTTAAAAAACTGCCATCTAAAAATTAGCGTTCCTATATAAAGGGTGGTTAAATTGTAAGGGCCGATGTTGAATGTGAACCACACCTAAACGCCAAGTTTTTTTCCGAATTTTATTTGACATTTCTCTATTTCAGACTTACTCAATTTGAACCATGGAGAGATACACAATCCAACAACGTATTAAAGTTATCCAGACTTATTATGAAAATGGGCGTTCAAATCAAAATGCATATCGTGCACATCATCTTCAGTGATGAGGCACATTTTCACCTCAGTGGATTCGTCAGTAAACAGAATTGCCGCATTTGGGCGAATGAGAATCCAAGAGTGATTGTCGAAAAACCAATGCACCCACAAAGAGTGACTGTTTGGTGCGGTTTGTGGGCTGGCGGCATCATCGGGCCGTATTTTTTCCAAAATGAGGCCGGTCAGGCAGTTACTGTGAATGGTGTTCGCTATCGTGAGATGATAACGAACTTTTTATGGCCCGAATTGGAAGATATGGATGTGGACGATATGTGGTTTCAGCAGGACGGTGCCACTTGCCACACAGTTAACGAAACAATGGCTCTTTTGCGCAACAAATTCAATGGCCGTGTTATCTCACTTAATGGCGATGTCAATTGGCCGCCAAGATCATGTGATTTGACACCGTTGGACTTTTTTCTTTGGGGTTATTTGAAAGAAAAGGTGTACGTCGATAAGCCAGCAACAATTCAAGAGCTAAAGGATGAGATAATTCGGCACATTTACGGCATAGAACCTCCATTATGCTTCAGGGTCATCGAAAATTTGGACCATCGGATGGAGGTGTGCCGCCGTGGTCGCGGCGCCCATTTGGCCGATATTTTGTTCCATACATAATTGAGTAATACCAATATATCATAATAAAATAAAATTACAATAATTTCCTAAATAGTTTGTGTTTTATTCAAAATCAACATCGGCCCTTGAAATTTACATACATACGTCTCATACATTCAATAAAGTGATAAAAACAACGGACTGTAGCCTTATCAAAAAATAATTAAAGTTTTCCTTCACAAGTACAAACATTCAGTCGATAGTAATATCGATATATCGAAAGTAAAATTTTAACTATCGATAAATATCGATAGTATCCCAGCACTACTATCAACATGAAATGAGCTTTAACATAGCCCCACAAAAAATAGTCTAAAGGCGTTAAATCGCACGATCTAGGCGGCCAATTTACCGATCCCGAACGTGAAATAAAATATTCACCGAAATCGCCTCTCAATAAGTCCATTGTTAAGCGTGCTGTGTGGCATGTGGCACCGTCTTGTTGAAACCACATGTCATGCAAGTTAAGCTCTTGCATTTTGGGCAAAAAAAAAGTTGGATATCATCTCACGGTAGCGCTCACCATTCACAGTAACGTTACGATTCGCATCATCTTTGAAGAAGTACGGTCCAATGATGCCACCAGCCCATAAACCGCAACAAACTGTGACTTTTTTTGGATTCATTGGTAGCTCTTGCAATGTTTTCTGGCTGATCTTCACTCCAAAATCGACAATTCTGCTTATTAACGTATCCATTGAGCCAAAAATGAGCTTCATCGCTGAACAGAAAAAGTGCGCGATGAACTTTCTTAACAGAGCACGCATTTTGATAAAAAAAAATCAATAATTTGCAAGCTTTGTTCGTTTGTAAGACGATTCATGTTTAAATTATAGACCAAACTGAAGATGTTTGACAGTGAAACAAAACACGAAACGTGCGTCAGCTGTTTAAACCAGTGTTGCCAAAAAGATAATAGCTAAAAAATCACCCGATATATGAAATATAAGGATTTGACTGCGCTAAATTCAAATCCGTTTTCAGTTTTTTCTATCATGTGGTTTTTTTATGGGCTGGACTAATATTTCACCCCAAATAAAGCGGTTATACTACATACCTTTTATCATAACTTGACAACGAATTTGATCATTTGATTAGGAATAAAATTTTCTTTGAGTCATTCAAATACTATTTTTCTTGTTTTCAAAATTATTTCTGAATTTGTAGCGATAATTTTTTTTTACAAATTTCTATGTTTTATTTTTTGTTTTCAAAAATTCATAAATAAAAATATAAAGACAAAAATTTCACAATTATATAATTTATCCGAAAACCAGGTTTGTATATTACGAATAAAAAAAGAAATAAAATCATGAAGACAAGTAAACAAAATGTTAACTAGACGTGATTGAATCAAACTGTGAACTGATTTGAATTCAGCACGCTTAAGTCAATTTAAATCACATAATAAAGTTCTCTCCCCCGACATTTACCAATCAATACATATCGATACCTTCCCTTAAGAATGTATTAAGCGACATTTCTAAAATTGTGTAGGAAACGAAAAAAACGTCGCATTTAGTTATTTATTTGTGTATTTTATTGAAAGGAACATATTTGGAAAGCGATTTTCAGAATACAAAACTTGACATCATGCAAAACCAAAATTTTAATCAATATGAGTTTTAGAGAAAACTTGTTAAGGCAAAAGTTCTTGGAAACTTTACTAACAACAACTTCTTAGAAAACGATTTTTATGTAAAATTAACATTTTCCTAAATATAAGTCATACAAGTCGGACTTAAAGATTTTTCTCAAACTTTGGCGGGCTTGAGGGACGGCTTAGCCTTCGCCGATCGTCCTAAAAAAATTTTGGAGTTGTTTTTTTATCAATACCCACCAAATTGGCGAGTGAGACCTAAATAAATCCAACTTTTGATTTTAACGGTCACCCTAATGTACATATATTTGAACAAAATATTGAAATTATTGAAATTTAAGCAACATCTCTTAGTCTGAGTTCATACGGCTCATGTCTTACACAGTACAACATTTTTCAGTTAATTGATTGCCAACTCAATTCTGTGAACTGTATGTGAAATTAGACCCAAAAAGAAGAATTTCTGCATCATTCGTTTTGTCTTCTTACCTGCGATTTGAAGTTAGTATCGATTTGAAGTTAGTACTATCGTATAGGGGAATTTATCACGTTTTAGGCCCTGTTGTTTGACATAGCTCGACAACCACTAGCCCAATTTAGTTGAAATAAATTTTAAAAAATTAAGAATTACAATTCCCTTAATCTGTTCATATATTGTTTTCCTATACAAGTAACACTTTCGAAGTTAAAAATGAATGTATGAAGGGAAAAAATTATTTTTTGCCTAAAAATTTAATTTTTTTTTTTAAAAATACATAAAAAATCCAAAATGGAAAAAAGTTTCAAGTCTAGTTATTTTTTCGCAAAGTCACATAACCTATGAGCAAAATGAGACAAAGATCATAAAAATCGATGCACGCGTTTGTCATTTATTCACAATTAAGTAAAGGTATGAATTTCAAAAATCAGTTATAGCCACCACCCTTAAAATAAAAATATAAATTAAAAAATTATCATGCAAAAAAAAACTTTGTTTATAAAAACTTAATGAAAATAAAATAATATGCAATTAATACGCAATTATAATATGCATAAAAACAAAATTTAGAACATTTTTTCAATTACTGGCAATATCCATCCTTGTAGAAGTTGACGCTTGTGGTTCTGATGATCTTGTTTTCTTCGTAGGTTGTTCATATTCATGGTCTGAGTCTGTATCGTCATCCGAGATACACATACTATTCAAGGGCGTGTTTCTTTCACTGTGTCCACCAATTTCAATGTCTTCATCTTCGGTGCTTTCTTCAAACTGCATAATTGTGGAACTCCACCAACAAACCTCCGCAAGCAATGCATCCAATTTTTTGCTTTTGAACCGCTTTTCAAATGGCATGGTCACCTGGTGGAACCTCTCTCCTTGTTCGTCTGATTCCTGAGGTGATTGTGCCAAAAAAGTATCGAGGTGGTGGTGCAAGAAATGCAATTTCAGCGTCATGGATGCACCGATTTTTTCGAAATAAAACAGCAACCTGTCCACTCGTTGCTGTATCTCTTCTCGCTGGACACGGTTCTTTCCTAGAACGCCTTCTATTACTTCTTTCAATGCGTTCCATGCATGTTGGTGGTCGTGATGCTCTGAAAGCAAATGTGTGAAAGAATCACTTTTGATCAATTTCCGAATATCAGTTCCATTGAGAATACCTGTTTTAAATACATAAGAAAAACGAAAAAATTATTGGTAATGCGAATATGTATAGAAATTAACAAATTTAGATATGACAATATTGAAATACAGAGTACGATACGTACCGTTTTTAATTTTCTCATCACTGAGTTTCGGAGATGGATTTCAAACAGTCAAAGGCGCCGTTAACTTTTTTGACCACCACTTCAACGAATTTCCCAGCTATTCCCAGTTTCATGTGGAGCGGTGGCAACAAAATATCATCCAGGTCCTTTATCATAGGTTCATTGCGTAATTTTAATTGTTTGTTGAGCTCGGGAGTTCTTCCTTTCCAATCTTTACATTGATATTGATTTCCTTTGTATCGTGAATCCCAATTACAAAGGAAGCAGAAGTATTTTGGATATCCGCCCTTTTCTATAATCCCTTTTAGTATGTTGACCACCTTCAGATCGCAACAAATGTTCAATTTGTGTTCATCGTATTTGATTTTCTTCAAAATTTCGCCCAATGCTTCATACGTTTCCTTCATAGTTGTGCTGAATCCCAATGGAATGCATGGTTTTTTATTTTTTTTGTGCAGCAGCACAGCCTTCAAACTAGTAACTGAACCATCGATGAATAAACGCCAGTCGCCAGCGATATAATCCATTCCCAATTTTTTCACTAAACCTGGGATATCATGGCAGTACGTGAACGTATTTGCTTCGTCAACGGAATAAAATTTCTGAAAATCAGCTTGGCGTTGTCGGTATGATGTTGCGCTGACATTTTGCTGTGTGAGTTTTCTTCTCTTCAAAAATGATGTCAGCCATTCGGAGTCGTGTTGTGATAGTCCCAGCTTGGCCACAATGTAATCCATTTCGATTTGTGGTAGCGGTTGTGATGCACTATTTTCAATATCGGGTATCCAATCAGCATCATCCAAATCGGTCGGATTGGTGAAAACGGTTTCGGCTAGCAGGGACACAGTATCCGCACTCGGAGGTTTAGGTGCATCGGTATCAGCAGGGCGTTGCACTGGAAGTGTGGCAGTAAATGCAGCAGTGTATACTTTTGTTTTCAATTGTTGTCTGTTTAATCCAGGACGAAAATTTATGCATGCATAGCACCTGGATTCATCATGTCCAGTTGTGTCTTCCACCCAAATTACTGGCTTCATAAAAGATAACTTTCTACTTTTTCCGTGAATCCATTTTAGAAGGGTAGTATAATAACTGGTGCACACTGTGTTCGGCGTAAAATTTGCACCACTTAAATCTGCTTCATCGAAATAATTACAATACGCGGTTTTGAATTGCTCAGTAAACAAATTTTTTCGATCTTTTTTCTGCATTTTTCGGACGATATGACCACAAACGTAACAATATTCATCCAAATATGGGCACTTGTTGTTTTCCATATTGATATATTTTATGTTTTGTTGTTATTCACTTTTAAAAAACTGGAGAAAAATCACTTTTACTGTTCGCGTTCGTCGGCACTGGCTGAATGCCAAAAATCGATCAACGCACACCTATAAATACTACGTATTTTTGAATATTTTACTGTCAGGTACTTATAAATGGGCGCATATTTTAAGGGCGGCTGGCTATATACCTGATTCAGCACTTGTACGTTTCAAACTGTGCAAAACTTTCCAAATAATGACCACCCTTAAATGCGGGTGCAATTTTTGTAAAAAAATCATATAGGTAGCCACCGGAAAAACCCAAATAATAAAAAGGTCCACTTTCCGTTTAATTGTCCACGTACATTTATTACCGCAATCATAAAAATCAAATAACCTTTTGTTTATTCCTTTTTTTTTAATTCTCAGAATCATGAAAAAGGTGTCAATGTTTTCTCCAAATAATGTTGTGCATATCTCGAGCAAATTTTTGAAATTCATACATTTACTTAATTGTGAATAAATGACAAACGCGTGCATCGATTTTTATGACCTTTGTCTCATTTTGCTCATAGGTTATGTGACTTTGCGAAAAAATAACTAGACTTGAAACTTTTTTCCATTTTGGATTTTTTATGTATTTTTAAAAAAAAAAATTTAAATTTTTGGGCAAAAAATAATTTTTTCCCTTCATACATTCATTTTTAACTTCGAAAGTGTTACTTGTATAGGAAAACAATATATGAACAGATTAAGGGAATTGTAATTCTTAATTTTTTAAAATTTATTTCAACTAAATTGGGCTAGTGGTTGTCGAGCTATGTCAAACAACAGGGCCTAAAACGTGATAAATTCCCCTATACGATAGTACTAACTTCAAATCGATACTAACTTCAAATCGCAGGTAAGAAGACAAAACGAATGATGCAGAAATTCTTCTTTTTGGGTCTAATTTCACATACAGTTCACAGAATTGAGTTGGCAAATCATGTGTTGTACTGTGTTATTGACAAGATTGCTACTTTATAGGCGAAAGGGACGAGGGGAAAGGAACGAGTACACAGACGCATGTACTGTCTTTACGTTTTGCTTTTTCATTCGTTGTTTAATTTTGTTATTTTTTTCAATATCAAAAAAGCGCATTTCGTCAACATGACATTTTTTTTTTTTTTTTTTTTTTTTTTTTTTTTTTTATTTATTTATTTATTTAAAATATTTTGATTACAAAAAAAAATTTTCATGATAGTCCCGCGAAGCTATGAGCTTGTCTGCAGGAGATAATGCATAATAATAATTTTTATAATCTATGTATATTAAAAATAAAAAATTTTTAATTTTTTTATGCTTAAGCTAATTATTTGATATATAATAATAACTTCATTGCAAATTTATTAAATGGTTTTTGATGAGTTTATTTCTTTTAAGTTCATTTTTGATATTTATTATATTAGTTGGTATTTTATTGAATACTGTTGGCAATATCACTGGGAGGGTACTTCTTCCATACTCATTAATGTATCTATCGACCTTGTAACGTCCGTGTGCACGTCTTCTAGTATTTTGGGCATGATCGATTGGCTTAAGAAATCTTGTGTCGTTGTAGAATTCTTTTGTTAATGTGGTGTAATATATGTTTTTCACGTTTAAGAGATGTAGGGATTTAGCACCGTTGAATGTTTTATTGTTTGTGTGGTGCATTGCGGGTTGTGAAGCTATGGAATTTAACATGTTGATGTTTGTTATTTGCTGAACTACGTTATTATTTGCCTGGTGTTTTTTTTTCCACAATATTTTTAATATTTTGTCTTTAGTTTTTTGTAAGGTGCTGCTGTACTTCACATTTCCCCACGCTGCAATACCGTGTCTGATGTATGATTCAGCTAGTGCGTAGTAGGCTTGTAAAAGTACACTATACGTAGCGCAGTTGCTCAAGTGATAAAGCATGTACGATGCTTTTCGAAGCTTTATTTGTAGTTGTTCTATGTGTTTCTTCCATTTATAATTTTCATCAACGTATACTCCAAGATATTTATAAACTGGTACTTTTTCTATAATAGTTGAACATGTATCCATTAGATTTGTGCTGCTGATGTTTAATTTATGTATACATTCTGTAGTATGGTATTTTAGTTCAACTGTTGAATTTGTAAAATGAGGCGGCTTAATGTGCATTATTTTCGTTTTACTAGCGTTTATGATAAGTCCGTTGTCGTGGCTCCATTTTGTTGCAATATCTAATTGCTTTTGCATTAAATCTTTTGCTTTTGATAAATTTGTGTCTGCAACTACTATGGCGGTGTCGTCTGCATAAGCGAAGGTTTTGCCTTCTTTAATAACTTTCAGCATGTCATTCGCATAAATAATATATATTAACGGTCCCAGCTTAGATCCTTGTGGAACTCCGTACTCGTATGTTATTTTTTTACTTGTTCTGTTATTAATTTTTACGCGATACGCTCTACATTCTAAGTAACTTGTGAACCATTTAAGTATGCTACCTCTTATGCCGTTTTTTTCAAGTTTTTCTATTATTTTGGTGTGTGACAACGTGTCAAACGCTTTGCTGAAGTCGATGTACAGCACTAGTACATGCATTTTTTTACTCAAACATCCGTTTATATATGTTGAGAAATTCCCCAAGAGCTTATTAATATTTTTACCCTTTTGGAAGCCATACTGGTATTCGTGAATAATTTTATATTTTTGCAGAAAATTTCTTATCCTTTTCACTACTACTTCTTCTAATATTTTATCCACTACCGATAATATAGCTATTGGCCTGTAGTTATTGAAGTCCGTTTTATTACCGCTTTTATATACCGGTCTTATTAAGGAGGTTTTTAGCAATTCTGGTACAATACCATTTTCCAAGCTAGAGTAAATTAGTTTAGTGATTATTGGTGTTAGAGCATTTGCGTTCATTTTGAGGTCTTTTGGACGTATACCATCTATCCCTGCTCCTTTGTTTATGTTTAGTGTGTTAATGATACTATATATTTCATCTTCACTTGGGTAATCCATATAAATTGTGTTTTGGGTTGAGATTTGTGTAATGTTTAGTGTTTTAATATTGCATGAGTGTATTATTTTTTTTACATTTTTACTTAAATTTGTTGCAAAATTGTTCAATACATTATCTATATTATCTGTTTTAAAATTTTTTATTACGACACTGTCAATGTTTGTCCTAGTTTTTCCAATTATCTCATTTAAGAGCTGCCATGTCGCGCGGATATCGTTTCTGTTTTCAATAAATTTTTTTTTAAAATAGTTGTTTTTATAATATATTATTTTTTTGTTCACAGTATTTCTAAACTTTTTGTATTCTTCTTCGTATCTTTTATTTCTATGATTATTACGCCATTTTTTAAAAAGTTTATCCCTAATATCACAATATTTAACTATTTCATCATTTATCCATGGGTTAATTGATCTCTTTACACTTGTTTTGTTAATTGTTAGTGAGTTTTTGTATATTTCATTCAAGGTTTCATGTAATTTATTGTAGAGATTATTTGTATTAGATGTTTGATTCATAATTGCGCTCCAATTCGTTTCTTGTATTTTTTTATTTATTTTGAAATTATTAAACTTTGGCCCCTGTCTAGATATGTTTTCCTTTACCTGACTGTTTTTTTCTTTGTTAACACAACAAAAGAGCGAATAGTGATCCGATATTGTTGTCATCACTATTGATGTTTGTGCTTGTGTTGCTGTTGTTTCATTAGTTTTTAAAAAGAGATGGTCAATGCATGTTCTTGTGTTTCTCTTTATATCTTCGCGTGTACATTCGTTTACCATACATTTTAAACCATTACATGTTGTCATATTAAGATATGTTGTTGTTGTGCTGTTTTCTTTTAAGATATCAATATTTATATCTCCCACTAATATTATCTCTTGTTTTTTTTTAATTTTATTTATTATCGTATCTAGTTCACTCATAAACAAGGAAACTCTTTCATGTGGGGGACGATAGATGGATGGAAAGAAGAGATGTAATTTTGTTATTGATATTAACGTCTATTTGAATCGTTTCAAATGATATTGTGTTTAAGGAGATTTTACTAAATGTGAGGCTTTCTGCTATATATACTGCAATTCCTCCACCTTTGCCTTCTCTGTTAAAGAATACAGAGTTGAAGCCTTGTATACTGTAAAAGGGGGTTTCACTGTCCAATATATTTGTTTCAACTAAGACGATGAATTTTATTCTGCTTATTATATTATTAATTGCCACTAGGAAGGATGAGAAATTTAATCTGAGGGAGCGTATGTTCATATATATTAATGATATGGGATAACTTAAGGATTCTTTATTTATCTCATTGAAATTACTAAATGTTTGTTTTTGGTTTTTATTCATTTTTTGTTTGTTTTTGATTTTTTTTTTTTTTTTTTTTTTTGTATATATCTATGCAGAATATTAATTAGTTTATTAACTCAATATCAGAAGTGTTATTGATAGTAAATAGTGGGGCATTTTCGTTTTTACGGGCAAATATATTTCCATTTCGGACCCAAACAAATTTCCATTTTGCTTCCTTGGCCTTGGTTTTTGCTAGCCATAAAAGGCGTCGGTTACTAAATGTAAGTTGGTCGTTTATGTATATAAAGTTGTTATTGTCCCCACTATCATCATTATTGTTTACAATTTTTGATTCTACTCTATGTTTATTTATTTTGCCCATTAATTCATTCTTTTTACCAAACGAGGTGAATTCCACTATTATTTTTTCTTTTTGTTTTTTTAAGCGATATGCTTTATTAATGTCTCTTTCATTTATTTCTACATTAAGGGATGTGCCAATTGTTTTGATGACTTCGACAGCAGAGAGCTCTGTATTTGTTATATTTTTTATTTCAATGTTTTGATTTATCATTTTCTGCTCCAGTTTGTTTATGCGTGCATCCAATATGTCTATTTGTTGATCCCTTTTCTTGTCTTTCTCATTGAGTTCTTTTACTTGAGTAACTAGTGTTGTTAAAGTTGTTGTTATTGTACTAAGTGCGAATTGAATTTCTTCTTTAATTTGAAGATTTGATGCATTAATATTTGCTGAGAGTTTTTCCATTGTCTCTTTGACTTCTTTCAGATCTGATTTAAATTCAGTTACATCCGACTGAAAAGAGTCTAATTTTTTGTTGACAGAGGTCAATGACATTGTCTCTTTATATTTTTTGGCCTGATCTTTCTCTAAATTCTGATCATCGTCATCAGTTCGTGCCTGTTTTTTGTTGTTTGTTTCATCAAATACAACTGCTTGGTACATGTTGTTAGCAGGGTTGTCAGATTGATTTTGACCTTTTCCGCCAAATTCAATGTCAAAAATCGCCAAAATCGCCAAAGCCTTTGTTTACAAGTTTTTGACAATAAAATACATATTTTTTAAATTATTAAAAATATTTTTTATAAATCCTAAAAAATAAATTAGTTCCGTATCGCTAAAACACGCCAAAACTTCAAAAAAAGTCGCCATAATATATATTTTGTTTAATTTTGATTTAGAGCGAAATAAAAATAGTTAGTAAACACAAAAAATAATTTATAGTGGTCTACTTAAAGCAACAAATAAAGAATTTTTGCGGTAAGTACTAAGCAAATATTAGAAATACAATAGTTGCACTTTTATTATACATATATCTAAACGCTTCACCGGCAAGACTCGCTATTTGTCTTCTTATTTGGAATACTTTGTGAGGGTATTACATTTATTCACGAAAGTACAAAAGAAGTGCAAAATGTACTATTCCCATTCATATAACTTATAACTCCTAATAACGCGTCTAGAAGTTCGTATTGCATTCTAATTCGAAGGTGCGTTTTAGTGGAATTCATAGTTTAAAAATAGGCATTACTAGTTGTAATTACCGCATATAAAGGAGAGCCAAAGTTAAGTCCTTGAAATTGTACGTACCGGCCGTATCCTTGTAGCTTTAAAATGTTGGCCTAAACTTATTTAGTTATCTTTCCAATTAACCAACGCAAATTTTTTTCATTGTGTTTTATAAACGTCCAAAGGTATGATAGGATTCATAAAAATCTTTAAAATATCACTAACAACAACGTATTTTATCTGTGATAAAAAATTGGCACATAATTCTAAGTAATTCTAAGTCGATTTAGCCATGTCCGTCTGTCTGTTCGTCTGTCCGTCTGTTGAAAACACGCTCACTTTCGAACAACACAAAAGAAATGAACAAACTTGGTGCTATCCTAAGCAGTTTGGGATTGAAATCCAGCAAAATCGGTTCAGCAGAGCTATGAATCAAAATGTGGAACCACCACCTAAAAAAATTGATAATTTTGTCACAAAAAATAACATAAATGTTGGAACAAGGCACGGAATGAGATAAGATTTTGCAAAAATTTGTTTTATTTGACTGGAAATCAATTTACCCTAAGCCCCATATAAACAATACTCCCGGAAAACAGTTTAGTACGCCTAAAACCGTAAAAAATAAGGGACTAGAAATAACACTGTGAAATTTCGTGACGATCGGTCCATAATTTACCTTAGGCCCCATAGAAACCCTACTCCCGGAAAACAGTTTAGTACACCTAAAACCATAATTAATAATGCAAGCATAACAGAAATTGGTACGTCACAGTTTTAAAGGACTAGAAATGACGCTGTGAAATTTGTAATGATCGGTCCATAATTTACCCTAGGCCCCATATAAACCCTACTACCGGAAAACAGTTTAGTCGCCTTAAACTATAATTAATAACAAATCGTCACAGTTTAAGATAATAATAACATCATACAGATATTACTCCTTAAACATTCGAACTGTCGGTGGAGGGTATCAAAGATTCGGCACAGCCGAATATAGCACTCTAACTTGTTTCAAGTGCAATTTTAAATATAAAAAACACTTTTCTAGAAGAGTTTCATTAACTTCATCAGCCATTTGAACATACCTTCAAATACATATCATACATATGATTGCCTGAAACCTCATTCATAAAAATACGAGAATTAAAATAATATTATTTCTAAGTATTGAATTTAACGAATTTCAAAACAAATTTATAGCTCATCAAAAATAGCCAGTTGGCGATTTGAACTATTTTATAAATCGCCAAAACATCGCCATGTCGCCAAATCAAAAATTAGGTCGCCAAACGTGTTTGAAAATCGCCACGTTTGGCGAGAAATCGCCACATCTGACAACCCTGGTTGTTAGGGGATTTGCTTCGTGGTTTGCATATTTGGCATTTCCATGACGTTTTTCTCTCACCATACATACTAAGATATGTGCTTTCGGACAACGGAGAGCAGGTAGAGAAGTGGTAGTTAGAGTTACAATTGTAACACTTAACATAATTTATAGATGTTATTGCTATATAACAATGGTTGCATATAATTTGATTTGATTGACTCATTTTTTTTTCTCTTTTATTTTTTGGAACTCTTGATTTATTTATTATTTTTTATTATTTTTTTTTTCTTCTCTTTTTTTTTCTTCACTTTTAATTTTTAATTGAATTTTAAATTTTTTTTTAATTAAAAATTGGTTATTTTAATCGAAGTAATTTCTTTATTTATAGGTTGTTCGTTTGGTGGCACTTTGCTTTTTCTTTTTTGTACACTTGATTGTTTTAATTTAAAGTTTTAAGGGTGATTTTGTTTGTCTTTATGGCACCAGTAGAAAAACACAACCGTTTGCAACGAAGTTTAATGAACATGAATCATTTGAACGCCAATTCATGTTCAAAGAAGAAAAAGGAAGAATCTTGTCAATAAGACATGAGCCGTATGAACTCAGACTTAGAGCTGAAATCTATGAAACGTGACTAAAATAATTTTTAAAAAAAGTACAGGTAACCCTCCTACAAGACGGCTTCCTACAAAACGATTGCGATCTTACACGAAAAAAAATTTGCGGAAATCTCTTCATCTACAACACGGTTTCATTCTAACACGATAAAATGGAATTGCAACTTTATCATGATTGAGTTGTTAAAATTGTACCAAAATAGTACAAAAGTACTAATTTTTGCATCCCTGTTACGATTTAGTTAGATTTCGTTGATTCAGCAAAGTGTATGTGTGTCTACACAATTTTCGCATCCACCGAAAGTAAAATTGGGAAATACCCGAAGTATCTTACATCGAGCTTCGATTGAAACACAAATCATTTAGTATACATACAGAGTCTCAAGTGTTAACAACGTTGTTGCAAATAAATTGATTTTATATAAAAAATATAAAATATATATAAAAAATATTTAATAAATTTAATTCATATAACACGTTTTCCTACAATACGGCGTTTTCTAGGAACCTATCTACCGTGTTGTAGAAGGGTTACCTGTAGTCTGAAAATTGGTTTTAATCGGCACATGGACTTATATAACTGTCATACATCCTTTTCGCAAAGAGTATAAATTTTAAAAGATTTAATTTAAAGTTGAAAATAATTTTGAAGAGTTTCATGTGCCCTCGAGAATTTCTTAGCTTTATATTTTTCTTTATGCTTTAGAAGAAAGACTTATGCAAAAAAACGTGCATATGTACGTAAACATTTTTTTAAGGAACAAAGTCGTAAAATAAAATCCTTTAGAATCGTGTTACTAAATTATATTGCATTTGTCCACACTGCTTTAGCAAGTTTAGAAAGAAAAAAGAAAGAAAAAAGACGAGAGTACATAATTCAAAGTTCTTTATTTTTTGCTCCACGTTGGACTCTGGAAATATGCTGCAAGTGTAGAAACGTATACAAGACAATAAAATAGAAAAAAGCAAGAAGCAAAGAAAAATTAATTTAATTCACTAAATAAAATTGCAGTTTTTTTCACTTTTTTTTAACATTTAATTTAAGCTGTAACTAAGATTTTTATCGTCAACACTCAGAGTGCAGCATATTGCATGTTAAGCGAGACAAAAAAAAGCATGCAACAAAGAAAAACGTGGTTTAAATAAAACTATTAAGGTCATAAACGTTTTGTGCATTAAAGACAATATGGTTTTTTTTGTTTATTTTCTCTTTTATTTTAAACATTTAAAATTGTTAAAGAAGGTTTATGAATTTGAAAAGAAAAATTTTAAGTTAGAAAGAAAAGCTTTACAATTTGTATTGGCAGTACAAATAATCTCTGGCATACTGACGGGTACACGGAAAATTGTTATCTTTGCAACAAAATGTTCTCCTTTAAGTATAAAGGTGGGGAATTTTTTATAAAAAAAATGTTTTGCAAGGCTTTTGCTTTGTTACCAGAAAGTCACCAGTATTCCTAAGGCAGTTAACGGCAGTCGTACTTGCTCTAAAACCACTTGTATCAGAGATGGAACTTGATATACCCTGCACCAACAGTTCCCAAATTATGGTCAGTAGCAGCATTACGGGCCCATGAATGCAAGTACAAAAAACATCATGTTTGAGTTTTAAAAGTTCTTTTTAAAAGGTTGATTCATTCAGACCTTTTTCAGATGGCGCCTGACTTTTGCTATACACTCATAGTAAAATGCATCTATGGCATCAATTAGGAAAAAAAATGACATCAATCTAATGACGAACGTCATCATAAAATTTTGTCATATTTTATGCGTCATCTATGCTATGACTTCAGTGACATCATTTCGATGCCACATTTTGTGTATTATTAACATTATTTTCATGTTTAAAAAAAATAAGAAGCAAAAATTCCCATATTCTATTTGTTTTAATTATTTAGTTAAATACATCAAACTTTCAAAGTAGAATAATTACGAAACCCTATCGGGCTTGTCATATAATTGAGAGGTCTTCTGTAAACAAAGCGCGGCATACAACAAAAGTGAAGCAAACATGTGTAACGGTTAAGTAAATAATAATATTTTCTCACTTTGAATAAAGTCAATATTAATGACTCAATATGTCCTTTCTCCGATGTTACTGACTAAAATTTTAATTTCTGTGATGCCGATGTGTCATCCCATTAATGCCATAATTTTATCTGATGACAATTTGGCGAAGCGATGTTAAGGCTGACATCAAAATGATGAAAACTGCCATGTGGTAACAAACGAAATCACTTGTCATGACGCCTTTGCCATCAGTTTACTGTCATCTTACTATACCCTTCACCACAGCAAGCAAGAATATATACATATAAGTTGGTCATTCCGTTTGTAATTTCTACAATATTGATCTAATACAGGGTCTTGTATATATTTTCTGGGCCACTATGAGTAGCGAAATTAATTTAACGATATCTTTCTGTCCGTTTGCCTGCTATAATTGCTTTTCTGAGGACCACAAAAGAAATATATTTTAAACAAAAAAAATGTACTCAAGATATTTTTTTTTTAATTCTGTTTGATAATCTGTGTTAGTGTGTGAATAGTCTAATGGCCATTTTCTCATTAGGCAATTATCTTTTTTCCCAACGAAAAACTGCACATTAAAGAAATTTGGTTTTCTCAATGTCACATTTGCTTCGATTTTATCGCAAAGCTAACCGGCACTCATCTGCCAATTATTTATTTTCCTTTGATTTGCCGTACAGATAAATTCAATCAGCTGACTCCCAACTTTAACATGTATTTTGAGTGGCGTTGCCAGCTGAAAACAATGTTTTTTGTCGGTATATTGAGAAACCCAAAATCGTTAACAGACAGTTTATCGGTCCAATAAATTTATGTTGACATTAAGTAACAGGCAGTTTGTCGATACATTGAGAAAATGGCCATAAGAGCTGCATTACGCTAGGTGAAGTGTATTAAAGATTCGACACATCTTTAAATTTAAAAATATTTTGTCACATCCATTAGTTTTGCCATAATTCTGAAGACGTAACAATTTTATTTTATTTATTTTTCTCTATTTCAAAATATTCAATATCCTTTACCACTTAAGCTTCTTTTAAACTTAAATTCCTTTAAGTATCCATTAGCTAATTAAAAAAAGGTTATAAATCTTATAATTTCATAATCCTATTCCTAAAATTTTTTTTACTTTAGAGTATCAAAAAAAAGAATACATCTTATATATAAACCCCTAAAATAATGTTTATCTTTTTTTCAAGCAATTAAAAAATAAAATGCTTTTAAGAAAAGTTTCATAAAAAAGGTAGGGAAAAGTTCTGTACAAAACGTAAAATTTTAAAGGTCAAGGAAAATGTCACAACACAACGTGTGCTTCTTGTATCCTTCATAAATGTTAAAACAAAAAAAATAAGAAAAATTTTGTTGTTCGTTGAAATTTTCTAATATGACGACCTCTAATTATGTTTACAACTGCAATCTAACGACAATGGGAAGCAAAAGTTTTCGTACGTCAAAAAGAAGTTTTCCAAAAAAGTTGTTATACTACTTTTTCTATAATGGTATATGATTTAAATTACTCAAACCTAGTTTACACTATCTCTCAAGTCTTACGTATTCCATAATACTTTGTGAGATAGAAATCTAATGAGTTTTGTTGCGACTGTCAAAAAATCTAATTTACACTCACAAATGAAATAAAATGCAACCCTGATCCAATGAAAAGTATTATTGTTTAGAAATTTTTCAAAAAACGATGAAGTCGTATGGAAAGTCAAACTTTTTTCATCATACTTGTCATTTTCGTGACACATTGCATTCACACTATCACACTTTGTCATATTACTTGAGCCTTTAGAAAGAAATATGGTCGTCTATCTTTTCATATAATTAAAACTTCCCGATGGGACGGACGATAATTGGGGACATTAAGTTGACTAAGTCATATTGAGACTGACCTATGTTTTTGAATTAGATTGATATTAAGATAGAAATAAAGTTTGGAACTTTGCGACTTTAAAGCTTAAGAAACTCTTATTCCATACTGACAATTTGTCTTCTTAAAAACGCAAAAAAAAATTATGTCTTTTTGAATTTAACTACTTCAAAATAATTTCCTCTACATGCGACCGTAACTATGCCCATTCTAAATTTTTAAATGTTTATGATTATGTTTAAATGAGCACCGTCACTATTGCATAGTCTGAAGTGCGCTCGCGTATGCTTTCAAGCACAGGTTGTAATTTAAGAGAGTGATCGGCAAAATCATACCATTCCCCATGTTTATGAGATGGAGCTATGAACCGCTAATCTGATTCAAGGCAGTTTCCGTACTGTTAGCAACAGAACCTTAGGATGATTTTAACATCGCAGCAGGTGCCCATTCCACAAGGGCTCCCCTACGACTAATGGCACGTCAACCCCGTGCTCTCCAAATGTATTCTCTTAAAGAAGGACAATAACATCATCCGACTCCTCGGGATGCAGGAAGCATTTCTTGGAAAGCATACTTACGGAAACGTCACCAATAGTCAGACCTGTTTGCTATGCAGGGGGTTACTGACTCCCGGGGCACCATCAGTTTAGTACTGCGGAACAACTTCGGACTCCTTGAAATTTTTGGACCACAAAGAGTCGTAATTTTGGAAGTTTTTTTTAAACGGTGTATGCATCCAAGATATGCATACACCGTTTACGTTCAGAGATTTCCAATGTCCGAGAGAGAATGTCGACACAAATAGTAAACTGTGATGCTCCTCTTGCCCGCTACCAAATGGAAGTACATCTATAAAAAGGAAAAGATAAATCTTTCGATATCACTTTGCGGCTTCTCTATGATACGTTAACTGTGGCCAGCTTTTGTTCATTGATTAGTCAAATGTGAATCCTTGCGGATCACAGGCAGCGTTACCGTTGTGATACTAAAGTATCAATTTGACCCTTTTTCGACGGTCTTGATACCATTTATGACCCTTTTTTTAAATTATACTTTTGTATCATTTTCACCTATTTTGTGACACTTTTTGACCCTTTTTTGGAAATAGCACTCACATTTTGTTTTTTGTCAACAACGCTGGACGTTAGTGCTCAAAAATGTATTCGAAATAAGCGGAGATGGAGAAATGGACTTCAAGTGAAGATTTAATACCAAAATATAGAACGCAAATTCCAAAAAACCAGTTAGTATTCGTAAATAGATTTGTGTTAAGAGTTTTTGTACGACTTCTAAATTAGATTTTCGATAGTAAAGTACAAATTAAAGTACGATTTCCCTTATAGCAAAAATAACTCATATACATATTTGTTAAGTTTTATTTATTGAATAACTTGTGGTGATTTCTTTTCAAAAACAATGTGACATTTTATTAAAAAATGCAATTAGGTGTTCGTTTCTTATAAATGTTTTGCTCTCTTATAGAGTAGCAAGTTTTATGCTAAAAACTTCATCCTTAATAATGTCATAAGGCATTGAACTTTTTGCCCCCTTTAAAATCGACAATATTAAGAGTGCCCTGTAAAAAAGGTGACATCGGTTTATGTATGGGACCATTTTTAAAACGGCGAGGATTGCCTCAAAGAGCAAGAAAGCTTCGCAAAAATTTAGAAACTAGAAAAATTTTGCAAAAATAGCGCCATTAAATTGATTAAAAATCCCTAAAACTAACAGGAATGAAAAAAATTCAGTAAAAATTGCTGAAATTCACAAATATTTGGTAACAGCGGTAAGCTTTAAAGAATCACAAAGCTTGCAGGAAAAAATTCGCCAACGATTGCAAAATTGGAAACAAAGCCAAAAACTTATTTTAAATCGCTAAATAGGTAAAAAAAATTTTCGGAGTATAACATAAAAAGTATTAAAAAAAATTTGCTATAATCATGAAGAACAAACTTTTGGTCAAGAGTTAAAAACAGGAAAGGGCGTTCCATAAACAAATTAAATTTTTTAAGCACTGCCTACCTGAAATAAATATTTTTTGTTTGTTTATAAAAAAACTTGGTCTGGGAAATAATGCTTTTAAAAATGTTGACCCTTTTTTTATTGAAATACCCTTTTTCTGGAAAATCCCCTTTTTGTGACCCTTTTCGAAATTTTCCAACGGTAACCCTGATCACAGGATTAACCTCAAGCTGATTTGCCCCGGAGGATGTAACACAAAAAGGTGAAATATCCTTTAGATTATCCCTACAACCCCCGGGGAGAATACGAGGCGTTCAATCGTAACCGGAGTATCTGTATTTGCTTTTGACTTTACGTTGCCATAAAGAAAAATGTCACGAAGTGAGATCTCGACTGACTTCATAAGTAAATGCAATATTGCAAAGCATCACTTAAAACCAATGCGTTGACAAATCATTACAAATAAAAACGGTGCACAAATTTCGCCACCGTTGTGCATGAATACGGTTATGGTGAAATAATGAACTCAAGGCATTGTCTAGATAAAAGTTATGGAGTTTATAAAGCTATTCCTTTTAGTGGAGCATTGCAAAACTGCGTTTATAAAATCAGCCTTCTCTTGATGTAGGCCACCGTTGTATATTGACATAAGGTGAAATTAATTTTTGCAGTTAAATCATGAGTCTTCGAGAATAAACTTTTGTAGGAGGATAAAATCCTTGAGGAGGAGAGGAGAAGGAGAAGCTTTAATAAGCGAAACCGGTCTTTGTTATACCAAAGAGGAGAAAATCCTTGCGCCCGGCCGAATCCCGGCTATATAGAGAAGCTTTAGTTAGCGAAGCCAGCCTTTGTTATACCATATAAGCATTTGTAACGCAAAACAAGCCATTATAAAACCATAATGACTTTATGTCCCATTCCACTAAACTTTATATGAGACTTAAGGTCATATCAAAATGATGGCTTTATATCCGTTTGAGTTGAGCTTTATGTCCTATGGCTTAATGGCACCCCCCTTATAAAACCTGTACGGGAGCATGTGAAAATTGTGACTGATTCTCCCCATTTTCAATTTCTCCTTGTCAGAATTAGAACCTTTGTACCAGCCAGCCAGCCGGACAGCATTAAAAAGTGGTTTAAGTTGAATTATCCCATACAAAATAACATACATTATCTCCTTAGGTAGTGTGAAACTTGAAATCTATAGTCGACACCGATTGCCCTATTCTAAAAATGTCCTTTTGTTCGCTGCAACAGTAAAATATTTTTTTTCTCCATTACTCCCTTTGGGAGCATATAGGTCTACAAAGCATCTGTATACAGGATTTGTTGCAGTTGTTTTCGCGTCTTCCCATTTAAGACTTCACTGTCCTAGTTCTTGGAGCATCGATACATTCAGTTTTGTTATTTTTTACTGTATGACCCGGCGGTAAAAAGAAGTAGTAAGCTGGAAGCCCTTACTTCTCAGACACAAGGCCTTTCTACCCCATTCCATACTCATAGATTTTTTAAGCATTCCCTTCATCAGCAGGCCTGATTGGAGGCTTTCTCTTATGTATGTAGAAGGGTGTAGGTAGGCCTTCCATTAGACCTTCCAGAAAACGCAAGCGAGCATGAGTACTGGATCTTAAAAAAATGTCAAGGAAGGTCTTATAGAAGGCCTTAATAAATCAAGGAATCCAAAAGTTTTCCACTAGGCAGTTTCGTTAATCAGTTGTTGTTGTTTAACTTAGAAGATGATTGGTCTGCTGTAGCAGGTCCTATCATCTGTCATTGCCTTTGTGTATTTGGTGTAGTGGTGGTGATCCTTGCTTATCTTTGAGTTGAAGCCACTTTATCCACTAGTACAAGCTAGTACAAGTACAAGAAATAAGACAACTTTGTTTTATGTGTGTGAAGTTAAATTTTAAAATTTATAACCCTAGACACATTCTGTTGGGACTCATCCCCTAGAGAATTCAAAAGAGTAAATTGGTTATAAGTCGCTCCAACTCGCTCTGTTTAAAATTCTGGGGATGGAAAACGATGAAGAATAGTATTGTCCACAAATCCTTATCATTTTTTTTTTTTGCCTACGTTGACTTCTTTTCCAGAAATCTGGACGCAACAGCGTTAACATAAGTTCTGTTAAGTGGTTAACATCATTCTGTTAACATAACAGAATGTGTCTAGGGTTATAAATTTTAAAATTTTACTTCACATACATCTTTGTTTTTGGGCTACCGCCGTTTTTAAAAAATCGAATGTAGAAAGTAATTTTTTTATTTAAGAATCCATTTTGCTCTTCCTAGCCATTGTGCCCCATTGCGTCTATAGAATGGATCTTTTACTTCTCGTGATCTGAAATCAGGGGAACTTTGACGTACTCTTATTGGCTTTTTGACTATTCTAAACAAATTTTGGTAAGGCGTTCTTGGAAGAACAGATAAATTATATTCCTACTAGGACAAATATTAATTTTGAATTGGGACCCGAGGCTGACCGGTCTTTAAGTAAACGACATGAATGAAAAACATTGTGCCGTCCGGTTTAGAATTTATTAATTTTAATATCAGGAAATAAAGTGCTATTAAATAAGAGTGATTTACAAAACTTTGTTTCAAAATTGCGGTTAGAATTTCAAAACTTCTTTTAACCTTGATCACGAAAAGCAGAATTAAAACTCTTCTGATTTTTGGTAGACACTTAAAAGGGCTTGTAAACAACCGTTTGTTAAAGGCGTGGTTATTGGACATATACGCGTAATGTTTTCAGTTACTGCTAAAAATTTATTCGGTATGATTCTCCTTCAAGATTTAGTTTCCCTTGGAAAAGTGTTGATCAGTGATTTGGTCGGATTTGTTAAAAATTAAGTAAAAATATGTTAGTATACTTTTACTTTAGACTGTTTGTTTCTTTAATGTCCATGTTTATATATGTACATATGTTGCTCGTTTATGTTTTTATCTATTTTCCCCCCGAAATAATAATTATATTTTATAATAAATAAACTAAACATAAAAATAACTTGTAAATATGTTTTACCGTTTCATAATTACAAAAATAGTTTTCATATACATATTAAATGGTTGCTAAGAGGTGCACTACACAACAGTTTGCGGTAGCAAAAGTTTGTTATGACAAAATTTTCGTAGGAAAATTAAAAGTATGTAATGTTTTGGATGAAAAATTGTGTGAAGGTGAAAAATCCAAATCGAAAAAAAAGACGATTCAAATGTATCTACTGTAATTGTTATTTATTGAAGTTATCCGAAAATCCTGGGATTCGAGTTTTTAAGGTTATCTTGGGCTCTTGATTCGGGATCAAGCTTGTCTAGAATCCAAAGGTGGCGAACCTCCAAAAGATCACGGCTATAAGCTTCCAATTAGGTTTTACATGAAACAGTAGCTGGTTCTTTAAAATTTAGGTATTTAAGATCTTTTTAAATTTGGAATGAAGGTTATACGGGAACATAAATTGACTTGTCTGGCGTCTTTAATCTGTTTAATAAAATACATGCCTTAACTTCGTTACTTAAACCAGCGAAATGCCGGAACACGTATAACTTTTTTTGAACTTATTATTATTTTTGTCGTCGCACAGTGTCAGATATTCCTTTCACAAATCCTGAAATTTTAGATTTTTTTTTGTTAATCTGGAGCTCGCAGTTTATAAATTAAACTTGTATGGGAACTAAAGTTGGCAGATTCCCCACTGCAACTTATTCGTTTTAACTGAAGCAAGTAGTCCTTAGAAATATCGAGCCCTAATAGCAAAAATGATGTAACCAACAACATTTTAGATTTTCGTTTTTTGATGAAAATCGATCCATTTTTGAACATTTGCATCATATTTAAAAATCTCATATCTCTGGGAAGTACCGTTACGAAATAAGAGCAAAAGCAATATCAAACGAAACCCTAGGCTTGAAGCAAAAAAATTTAAAAAAAAACCTTCTGTAAAATTTTATTTTTGTTGGTTCATTTTTGCTATAAGGTCTCGATATAATTCATAGTCGGTTTGTTTGTGAGAAGAATAGGGAGATCTTTAAGTGGTCGGGATATTATTTGAATTCTGCACATCACTTAGAAAAGAATTTAACCTGTTAAATAAAATTCTCAAAGTTTTCTAAAAAAAAAAAAAACCGGGAATTAGAAAAATTTTTTTCTGGTGAACATTTTCCCGCGAAGAATCCCTAATAACGTTACACTCGGTCACGTATAAAAGTAATTTATTTTAAACTTCCCCAAAAAAGAAAAACAAGTACTTAACACAATTTCTCCATAATTAAGTAGAGTGTTGTCAAAATTATTGCAACGTAAACATGTTGAAAATTGATGCAGTTTTAATGCAGTGAAAATTATGTCGGCAAATGACCGCAAGCTGCAAATTTATTATAAAGTTAGATGGCATGAAATAGGATTAAAAACTTCTGGGTAAAATATTGTTAAAAGGAAATTATTTGAAAAAAGTTGCAAGTGCAGTAAATGGTGCAAAAGGATTTAACTATTTGAAGAGCTTTTAAAATTTTCTTCATGGAAAAACTAAACAAAATACAAATGAATAGAATAGTTTAAGCTATTTTAAGTAAATTTCATTTAAGCAAATTTTCTTTTCCAATTTTTTATTACACTTATTTTGTCTTTTTAAGATTTTTTCTTTTATTTTTCTTAAAACTGCCACATGTCAGTACCTATTTGCATTAATATTACAAATTTCTATTGTGTGTTGCATTGTTATCTTTCTTTCCTGGCAAAAACAAACTGAATTGGGGTTTTTACCTTAAGGGCCTTGTTTAAATGTGCTACACTCGAAGGCATGACATATTTGAGGTCATGTTTAGAGAACAATCTTATGCAGATGCACAAACGAATAAACCAAAAAAAAACATTATTTTGGAAGTAAAATTTTCGGAGATTTTATTGTTATTTATGCAAATCTTTTTGGAATGTTAAACCAATATAGAAATAAGAAAAACACATATGCATATACAGTCAGCCTCAAAAGAGAGTGTACACCGAACAGTTCAACATTTATAAGTCCGTAGATGTTAAAAGGGGGAGAGTACAAAAAATCTGTTTTTATGTTCTTGAAGTGTATTCAGTACTTGTTTATTTTAATAAAAAAAATTTGTCATTTATTTCTTCTTCATTTTCAAATTCTAATCAAATCAGTGCCCATGTTCTGTAACTCTCGCGTCGAGAAAGTTTTCGATTGAAATGTGTGAAATGAAACAAAAATGCCATAAATTGAAACAAACAGCTGTTTTTCTCACTTCACTGTGTCTGTAACTTTTTTGGGCGAGTACAAGCTGTCACGTAAGGAATTTACTAGCCAATTTACAGAAAAAGTGTGTCTGTAACATTTTGGTGAGAAAAGTTCCCGCTTTGAACTGTCAAATAAACTCACGAATAAAAATGGGGCGAGAAAAAATTTTAACACTAAAAAACAATTAAAAATGCAAAATGCAAAGAATAATAATAATAATATTTTATTCTTGACACATTTTTCATTGTTTAATTATTTTGCTTTTAATATTTTTATAAAATATACGAATTTTTTTAAAACTCGTTTGCAAACAACAAACATTAAAGTCGCACTTTACACAATTTGGTATAGCCGACGGTTGTGTTTTCGCCGCCGTCGTTGAAAAATTTTCAATTTAAGTAAATTTTGGTCGCCGTCAACGATATGTGTTACTGGCGTTCTGCACGTCTGCAATGTCACATCGGCTTCGAGTGCAATATTATGACATTAATAACGTAACGACGTAATCTCTTTTGATAGTTTTCGACATGAGTTACTGACACACACTTTCCTCACTTTTCGAGAAACGATGGAATATTTTGTTTCACATCTTTTCGATGCAAGAAGTTCTCACTAAAGTTACAGAACATGGGTACTGAATCACACATTTTAACTTTTAGCGAAAAATGCACCCAGAGAAAAAACATGTTTAAATTTGGTCACCTCCAACAAAAATACTTTTAAAGAAAAATTTAAACATATTTTGTTAAATTGACCCATATTATTGTCACCGACAACCATATTATGGTTAAATTAGTCCTCCATTGAGAAGCCACAACCATATTATGGTTCCCTCCAAATATGTTATGGTTAATAATAACTAAAATATGTTTAACACTTATAATAGCATGGTTAGTTTTCAACAATAGCATGTTGCTCTTATAAAAGAGGAAAATACTATTGTCAATTTAAAAACATATTATTGTCATATTTCTGTGGTTTTCATAGGCAACCGCGTATGTCTTCAGGAGAGCCGAAAAAACCATGGGTTAGATATTGCACCTTTTGAACTTTGTAATTAAGTTAAAACATCGGAATGGGTCTATCTGTTTTTAAAAATTTTTTAAAAAAAAGTAAAGAGCGCTTAAAATTAAGCAATATATCATCAACATTTCAAAATCTCAAAAATAGACATACGCGGTTGCCCATGAAAACCACAGATTTAACCATAACATGTTCAGAGTCAACCATAATATTGTTGTGGCTTCTTGATGGAGGACGATTTTAACCATAATATGTTTGTCGGTAACAATAATATGGTTTATTTAAATTTTTCTTTAAAAATTATTTTGTTGGAGGTGACCATATTTAAACATATTTTTTCTCTACGTGTGGAAAAAAACACACACGCCTAAAAAATTACAAAGATGCAAAAGATTTTAAGCTTAAATTTATTTATTCGTTTTCTCATCTACGGAATTCTGCAGAACAAAAGTTTTCAGCAGAATTTATTTAGCAAGAAATGTGCAAGGAAATATATCGTTTCCTAACAAAACCTCCAGTCAAGACATCGCTATGCTTAAACATCAAGCATTTTCTTGTGCACGCATGAATTTGGATAGTGAAGACTTTTGTTGTCGATGTTTTGTTCTTGTTGTGCAAACATTTGTTGGCGCTATTAACATTAGTCTAATATTAGTATTTCCATATAAATAAACGCCATCTTTTTTGCTATTGTTGCTTTTTATAGCAGTTGTCGTGCGTGCCATACTTTTTCCCCACATCAAAGAACATGAACAATTTTGCGTCTATTATTCTGGCAAATTTTTGTTCTTCTGCATACATAACACAAGATAGTCTGGATGGTGTGTAGGCAATACGCATGCACATCCTCTTAATTAGGCTACACCCCGTCATGACGAGCCATTGTTTTGTTTGCTTAAGAACAAAACGTTGACAGAATAAATCATATATGTGTATACATGTGGGGAAAGCGAATAGAACCCATATAAAAAGCTACTATAGCAATTTATTTATATGATGTAAGAACTCATTGTTGGAACAACGTTATTTGAAGATGTCTACATGAGCCGAATTCATGTATGTACACAAAACTGTTTGTTATTCAAACATAACGATAGCTCTAAAAGATGGGATAACAGTGTCTGTAACTCCCGATAACTCCAGGTAGGTAAGCGTTTTACATTTTATGAGATCGCACTCCCTTGATAAGGCCCATAATGAACTGTTTATTAATATGAATAAAAAATAGTGTAAATATGATTACTCATTTTGCCACTTCTTATAATTACAAATAATTTTTTTAGAGTGAATTAGGGCTTCCAATCGGGAAATCCCGATCCCGAAAATCCCGGGATTAGGCGAATCCCGAATCACGGATCCCGAAATATTTTCTACAATCCCGAATCCCGGGATTCAAAAAAACCAATCCCGACTGCAAGCCCTAGAGTGGATGAAATACAGAACAAAAATATTAGTTAAAACAATTTGTTTATTTAGAAAAATGTTGCCACTCTTGCAGAATTAACACTTTCGGATTGACACTTTGAACTATGCGAATTAACACTTTGAACTTGTATCACTGGGTAAATGTTTTTAGACAATTTAATTCAATTAAATTTTTACTTCAATCCTATAAATGAGGAGGTCCATAGCAAAACGCAATAATTACATTTTTCAAGTTTTTTGGTTTTTTGATTGAATCCTATTCTACACATTGAAATCTATCAGCCATGTCACAGAGTACAATTCCGTTCGGAAACGGAATTCATTCCGTATTTTGGTGCTTCAGAAAATGACGAAAAAATGTTTCGGAATGAAACCATTCTTGTTTTCATGAACGGTATGGGAGTTGTCTGTATCTGAAAGGCCATAAAACTATCAAAATACACTTTTCATCAACAAACAAATATGTTTTCTTCAATTCCGAACGGAATTGTACTCTGTGACATGGCCCTATATTACCTTTATTATAAAGCATTCCAAAACTCGATAACTAAACTGCAATTCAATATAAAATATACTGGTTCAGAGCAAAATGCAATAATTACACATCTGTGCAATAAATCGCTACTAGAAATTTTAAAAAAGTCAACTTTATAAATAAATTATGCTGTAGTGGTAACTCTTAGATAACTGTAAAACGTAAGGAATTTTTGTTTAGTTAATACCTTTTACTTTTGTTATGTTGATTGAGAATAATATTTTCATACAGTTCAAAGCAAAATGAAACAAATACTATGGATTCGGACTAAAACGCAATAATTCCAAATTTGATATCTAAATAACTTTAAAACAAACTGTCAGATAAAATAATTAATTTGTGATTTATATTATTTTTTGTAAACAATTATACCTCAATAATTGTTTTTTAAAAAAATTATGTGCTACTTACTTTAATTACATTTGGTCGTTTATCCAAAAAAATGTTATGGTGTAATGTTATGGACCTCCTCAAATATTATAAGTGTGAACGTTTGTATGTTTGTTAGTTAGACGCTAAAAAGATTTGGATGAAATTTGGTATGATACATATGGCTGAAATTCAAATCTAGGGTACTTTTTAAGAGGTAAAAACGGGTAAAAATTGATACATTAGTACTTTTTCTATTTAAAATAAATTTGGTTTACAGTTTGCATTTGGATCAGAGATCAGCAATGAATCGTTTTTCGCTACTCATACTGACTCATGCAATTGTAAGTATAAGTGCGTAGAAATCATTTAAACTAAACTACACTGATTCACTCCTACTCACAAGAGAAATATTTATGAGTGCGACGTCGACATTATACGCATACTCATAAATGACCTCAGCTTGATTTATAATTTCAAGAAAATACTTACAATACTCACAATGATTCAAATCATTATCTCATCCATTTACCGTTTTAACACAACAGAGAAAACACACAACTTAATAATCAGCGCTGCCAGATAAATTGGCCGAAAAATCGTCTACTTCATACATGTTACTTAAGTAAACTGTAATTGCCAAATCGTCACTTTGCTATTTCGGGGACAAATCTGGCAGCCTCGCATTTTGCTTCGCCTATACAATTTGAGTTGAGTAGATTCTAAATCAAACACTTCAAATGTTGTTAAGTATGAGTACGATGAATAAAATGAAACTTTTGAGTGAATATGAGTTTGAATCACATTGGAATAAGTATGAGTGCGTATAAGTATAAGAATTTATGAGTCATGATTTAGCTCTACTCACTTTTTCACTACTCATTGCTGATCTCTGATTTGGAGCAGTTAAATAAATATGGGGTACTATTGAAAGGATAAAATTAGTACTTTAAAGGGCTAAAACGGGATTAAATTGAACTTCTTCTCTTTTCTATAAATTTACTACATTAACAGAGAGTATACTTTCTGGAGGCCTAAAATAAGGAACAGATGGTATTATTGGTACTCTTGGCCCAAATTAAAATGTGGGGTACTTTTTTTAATTAAAAACGCAAAAATGTGAACCTTTTGTACTCTACAAAGTCCGTGGACGTTATGACACTGTTTTGATGGACATTATGACACTTTTAAAAGTGTCATAAAGCCCATGGACATTGTGACACTTTTTGACGCTATGATATGCCACCTAAAATAAATCGTCACCTTTAATGCAAAACAACGTATCATCAAGAAACTCGAAATTGACTTTTTGATTGATTTTTTTTCGTTTTAATAAACGTCGTGTTCACAAAAAATCTTTGATCCCTGTGATTAAAAATAGCGACTTTATTAAAGAAATTCAAACTCCAAGTACAGCTTAATATTATTGATTTTGTTAAGTTTATTGCTCCTCCTGTAAATTTATAAAAAGTATTGTTACGTTATTTTGCATTTTAGGTGATGATATATAGATGCAGAAAACTACATAAAATTTCTGAGAATTTTTTAAAGGATAAAACCGTTTCTTTAAATTTTGCTCTAATGAAGTGCTGGTATGCAAAAAGTTTTGGATTTTCAAGTATTTCTAGTATTTAAAATGTGGAAACAATTTAAGTGATTTCATTTTGTATTTACACACTATTTTTGTTAAAGCGAGCAAAGACTTAAGATTCTTTTTATGTTAAATCTTAAAGTTTCAAAAGGCATTTTAAAAGAGTCATATTAAAAATTATTAAGATTTTGTATTTAACCTGCCTAGTAGTAGACTAACGCACAGTGGAGTGTTTCCATATCTCAAAGTGTTGTCAAGTTTGGGTTTTGAATTTGCAACTTGAGGTGTAATGTAAACGAACCTAATGAGTTTCAAGGTAAGACATCTCGGGTGTATGCGAAATTAAAAGCGAACCCGGTTCCGTTTTTATTTCAAAGATCGTACTTAATAAGTATATATAAATTCTTCCAGTTAAGATCTATAACGTTTAGAATATAAAATCTTAAGGTATGTATGTGATATATTTTATAGTTTAGGAACATGAAATTTACCCCCATATTCATAAACCTTTTATAAGCCTGAAATATTTTTTGGAATATGGGAGTTAAAATAAAAATTTTTTTAACGATCTTAATCGGATTTTTTGCTTATAGTGATCACACCTACTAACACATCTACAGCTACTCATTTTACAAAAACCAATAGCACGCTTTTAGATCTTATTTTCGTGGGAGATACATCGAAAATTCTGCTTTTCGATCAAGTTTCAGCTTCATGTTTTTCCAAACATGACTTGTTATTTGCAGCATATGACTTCATGGTAGAACAAAAAGAACAATCCTATTCATATTGTGACTTTAGAAACTTAAACCACAACATTTTCAATGAAAACGTTTTACAGATAAACTGCAGTAATAGTTACAATATGACATCTGTAGATGAGCAACTGTCCTTTCTTGAGGATAATATCTAACAACTGTATGATGAAACAGTACCTTTGAAAATAAAAATTATTAAAACAAAAAACAACCCGTGGTTCAATGCTACTATTCAACATGCAATTAAACGTAGGGACTTAGCTTACTCACGGTAGAAACGTTTTAAGACAGTAGATCTAAAGGCTGATTTTCGTTCTGCAAGAAAGGAAGTCAATAACCAAATAAGAATCGCATAGTCCGAGTATTATTCAAAGCGATTTGGTTCTGCTCTTAAATCCAAAAGTACTTGGAAAACTATTAAGGATATTGGAATTGGTGATCCTGTTAAAAATGTAACCTCCTCTATCGACGCTGATGACCTCAACAATATTTTTGCTAATACCCCAATGGTAACACCAAGCAACACAGCATTGGTCAACAATACATTTTACACCAGCAACAACAATATATCTGAACAAAACATGTTTGAGTTCTCATGCGGCAGCCAGCTTGATGTTTTTACCAGTTGCATTCAAATAAAATCTAATTCTGTAGGATATGATAATCTTCATCCAAAATTTATTAAAAACTTCTTTCCTGTTCTCCTGCCATATATCACCCATTTATTTTACACCATTATCACTACAAGTAATTTTCCTGTCAAGTGGAAACATGCAAAAATAATTCCAATTCCAAGAACGAACACCGAATATCGACCAATTGCTATTCTCAGCTTTCTGTCGAAAGTATTGGAAAAGGTTTTGCACCACCAAATAAGTTCCTACACTGAAAGAATTTTCTTCGCAATACCAATGAATTTTGACATTAATCCCATGAAAAATTGCATTAAAAAGGAACCTATGCAGCGCTTCGTTGGATCAATGAAACCTGTTTCATTAAAAGGATTAAATGAAACATTACGTTAGATCTATGAATATTATTCATTGGATGAATACTTTCAATAAAGTAAAAAAATTTTATTTTTTTTAATTATTTTTATTTTTTTTTTATTTTTTTAAAAACATTTTTTTATTTTTTCTTATTTTATTTTACTGTATTTTATTTTTCGTTCTGTCCCTGGCGGGATTCGATCGCGCAACTTCGGTGCTGATAGACTAGCTCACTACCAGCTAGTCTACCGGGGAGGTGTAGTTTTTGGATAAAAAACTATGTTTTTTACTCAATTAAGAGCGTAAATATGAGACTAAATTGTCCATAATAACAATAACAACGTTGATTTAAAGTGGATTAAAAGTTTTTGTTTCATTACTATAATGACATTTTTATTGTCATAATGAAAATTAAAATTTATGAAGGCAATTATTGAAATATGTTGCTTTTATAAAAAAATTTTTTGATTTCATAAATTTAATGGCATACATGTAACATTAGATGTATGAAATTATTAAATCTTACATTTTGTAATTAACAATTAAACATTTTTTTAAGGAAACTATAATTTTGTATTAATTTATGAATATAGTTATGTTTGTATATTGCTTTTTAATGTTCCCATTTAAAATTTTTTGTTTAACTTGGACAAACTTAAGTTTTCATATATCCAATGAAAATTTTTAACGTAATTACGAAATCCAATGAAGCGATTTTAACGAAAATACTTCATTTTAACTATTAAATTCCATTTAAACAATGAAAATTTTCATTTACACAAGGAAAATTTTTTTATGAAAATGATTCATTAAATATATGAAGCATTTTTCTTTCAGTGTACGTTTATAATAATCATTTGCTATCCGATAACAGTCAGGTTTTCGTCCTAACCACAGCTGCATAACTGCTTTAGTTGAAGTCACGGAGAATATACGGCGAAAACTTGATGATGGTAACATAAACTTTTTAGTTCTACTTGATCAATATAAAGCTTTTGATACGGTAGACCACCAAAGTCTAAGGACTCTTTTTAACTTTTCATCTTCATCAACAAAACTAATTTCATCGTACCTCCCTAATCGTATTCAATCGGTGTTCATAAACAACAAAGTATCTAATCCCATATCATTGTCTAGAGGTGTACCTCAAGGATCGATTTTAGGCCCAATATTATTTTGAATTCACGCTAACGATCTGCCGCAGCAATTAACTCACTGTAGTGTCCACATGTATGCAGATGATGTACAATTATACTTGAGTAGTCCAGTAGCATCAATTAAGGAAAGCATTGAAAAACTCAATTACGACCTAAACAACATACATCATTGGGCATCTCACAATGGTCTGTGCTTAAATCCACGAAAATCAAAATGTCTGGTTATTCACAAACAAACCGTCACACCTTTAATCGAAAATGATATCCTAATAAACAATGAGAAAATTGACATCGTAAAAACCTGGGATTAGTGTTTAACAGCAACTTAACGTGGTCTAGCCATGTAAATACAAACTAAGAGTCCTGTGGTCCGTACAACACTTTACACCACTGAATGTCAGAATCCTACTTGCAAAAGCTTATTTGGTTCCAAGCCTTACATACGGATGCGAGTTGTTTTCTCATTGTGATTCTACTAGTACAAAAAACCTTGAGGTATTGTATAACAAATTCATTAGATATATATATGGACTTAAAAGGCGTGACCAAGTTTCGGCATACTCAAAAACTCTCTATGAAGTTTCTTTCGAAAGCCTTCTTAAGATAAGGGTTTTTTTATTGTTTTTGCATAAAGTGATTTACACCGAAAAGCCGAAATACCTTTTTGAAAAAATAAGATTTGCTAGATCACCAAGGGGTAAAAGCATAATATTTCCGAAATTTCGATGCCTAGTTTCCGAATGGCAATTTTTCATTAACGCAATTCGTCTTTGGAATTCTCTTCCTTATCACCAACAAATTAACAGCAACGCAATTTCTTTTAGGGTATTCCTTTTTAAATATTTTGTCTAAATTTTTAATGCTATAATTTTTTATGTTAAAATTTTTTATGTTAAAATTGTATGTTATGTAATTTGGAAACTAATTTGTACACATACAAATTCCTGCACTGTAATTATAAGACTTAGTTATGTTGTGCAGGAAATCATAAATAAATAAATTAAATAAATAAATTAAATAAATAAACTCGGATTAACTGTAGATTTATTCTCCATTTCTTTTTAAATACCCACCGTGCAGCGTTTAAATAAAAACTTCCATTTAATTTTCACAAGTTTTAAATTTTCGTAAATAATTCAACAAAACAAAAGTAGATAAGTAATCTTGTACAAGCCTCCTCTTCTTATCAGTTGATGAAAAATTTGCCAAAATGTGTAGTTTGTCAAGAAACAACAATGTCGGAAAAAAACTTAGTTAAAACAAGCAGCAACAAAATACTAAACAAGAAAACAAGCAAATTAAGCTGTCGTGAAATGAAGCACCTGCAGATACACATATTTCTAAGTGTTTGTTCAACCCCACCCCCCACTAAAAACCCATGAAATTTCAATATGCGAAACACCTTTTTCATCCACCCATTTTACTTCCACTTTCAACAGCAATCTCTAAAACGACAATGTGACACGTATTTGAAAAGAGAAAATAGAATAATAGAACATAAAAGATCGCCGGTTTTGATAGTTCGAGTAAGCAAAATCACATGCAGATATTTAAAGTAATTTTGCGCTGCATGTGAGGAAACTAATGGAGGAGGCATTTCAAGTATTCGGTATGAAGTGGTGTGGTGAAAAGAAAATTAGGCCAATGCAAACAAGTGAATAAACAATTTCTTATTCCGAATACGAGGGTGTAAGTTTGACAGTTGACCACTTTAATAGCAGCTATTTTAAATAAGAATTTTAACTTAAGCAAATTATTAGCAAACAATTCTTTATTTGTTTTCAAATCAAATAATTTTCTAAAGGAATTAATAGATTCGACAAATTTTCGACTATCTTTCTTTAAATCTTTAAAGTCTACCCTTTGACTTTAATGGTTCTTAACAACCCAACTATAAATACAATAAATAAAAGTTCCCTTGGAGTTTTTTCCCTTCCCCCATTTTTACAATTGAATTAAAAAACACTCAAAAATTTTCATTCGGTATAAATTAAGTTTTGTATGCCTACTTTAAGTACGAGCCGTAATCAAATATTCAAGTACGAATAGCACTAAAACGTACTTAAAGCAATCCTAAATGGGACTACTTTCGAAAATCAATTCCAGAATTTCTTTAAATAAGTACAAAATGCTTAAACCAATTAAAAAAAGATTAAACTCTTCGTTGGTACTGCCAATCTGAGACTAAAGTCCAATTAAAAAAAGATTAAACTCTTCGTTGGTACTGCCAATCTGAGACTAAAGTCACAAAGTGAGCGTTTTAATCTCATTTAACTTATTAAAGTTTGTTGCACACACTAACAGGGATGTAAGATGTGACGATTTTACGTCATTTTGACGATTTTTTTCGATAAATTTACCAAAATGACGATTGACGATTTTTAGTGTATAGTCACTTAGGTTTTGACGATTTAATCCCGTCAATAAATTTATTTTAAACTTAAATCTGGCATCAATTTTATAACACTTCAATCTGGCAAGTAAAGTTTTTTCTTAGTTTGTATATGTGTGTAGAGGCGAATATATATTTATACTAGCGGACCCGACGAACTTCGCCGAGTCCCAATTTTAAGCCTTCAGACAAACTTAAAAGTAATAATACAACACAATTATTAAAATTTTCAATGTGATTTATTTGAATGGAATCAGTAGAGAGCGATTTGATAAACAATGTTTTTCGATATGTTTTCCGGCGCAAAAACAAATAACGAAGACGGTTTCCCAACACTCGAAGATGCAACGTACAGCTGACCGTGCGGAAAACGGGGAAATTCGAGATTAATCCTACAGACTTCTCGTGATTGGCTTTGCGATTTATTGATTGTTATTGCCAACGCCAATCGAACGGGGAACTGAATCCGCTTAAATTGGAATGGGAGGTCAGTTGGAATAATGGAAATTTGTGGAATAAGGACTTCCTCTCCTTTGAATTTGCCCTTGTTGATTGTCGCCTGAATCACATTGTTCATTAGCTTTTTGACGGACAACCGCGTACCGTTGCACATTTTTGGAGGATTGATTGATTATGATCGATACCACCTTCAACTGTAAATTATGCGGTGGAGTTCCTGGTACATACATCAAGCGAGTTCAAAAATTCCGATGGGTAGCTGGTCGGTTCATTTTCGTCGGTCACGCAGTCAACAGATTTGTGCGTATGCAGTTGTCCTGCGATTTGACTTTGAATAATTTAGTTTAAGCTATCGACGTCCTTATTCTTCGCTGCTACTATTGCCCGTTCACGAATCCAATCGAGATTTTTGTAATTTTGTGCAATGCCAGGGAACACTTTGCTGATGAGTCCCTCCTTTGGCGATGTGAATTCACAAAAATTTTCAGGCAACGATATCAATCCATTCGAAACATTAACAGGAATTTGGCCGTTGCCAAGCTCCAGCAGATGTCCCCAGAATTTAGCAGCCGATGGGTCGTTCTGCAACGCGACTCTCATGTTTGTGGTCAATTGCAACTTCTGGACATACCTCCACAACGACGACGATTACAGCCACGCGTTAAGTTCATCCGCAGCAGATGATTTTGGGATGACAGGAAGTGTTTGGCGAAAATCTCCGGAGAGCAATTTCAAAGCCCCACCAAATCGTCTTAAGTATTAAAAATTCTATATTTTTTGGTTTTGTATAATTTTATACTTAATTAGTTTTTTATGTTTTAATAGAGTAATTAATCCGTGTTGATAAAAAACGATTTTATGATGATTTTTTGACGTTTTTTTCAGAACTAATGACGATTATGACGATTTTTTTTTTCAAATTTTGACGATAATTCGAAAAAAACATCTAACATCACTGCACACTAAAACAACACCACACAAGAAGTTAAAACGTTTTACTTGTTGTGTGTAGAAACAACAAAAACAACAGAACTAGACATTGTTTCCATGTTAAAAAAGTAAAATTGAGAACTTTTGCTTCTCATTTAGTTTATATTTTCATATAATCAATCTCATTTTCGGATTATTTTAAGTATAAATTCGGGTTTGAATATGATTAAGCTACGTATTTCGCGATTGAAAATCCGTACTTGAATTTATCTTTCTGTACTTGATTCAAGAAAATCGATACTCACTGTACTGTTAAAACCGCTTCGGATTGATTTGAGTACGGATGGATTAATTTTTCTTTTTAGTGAAAGCTTAAACAAAATACCAACAACAAACAGTGCGCTTTTTTTCTAACATTCCCCACTACAATTGGTTGGAATTCACCCAACATTAATTGTAGTTGTAAGTGGGTGTGTTTGTAATTCTCATTCGCTCCGCCGTTTTGTTTGCTAATATCTTTGGATTTTCTAGTTTTGGAAGAATGTTTCCGATGATCTGCCCTAAGCAATTATTGAAATGCGCATAGAAACTAGCTTATCCTCCAACAATAAATTTCAGTGTATTTATCAAGAATAAATATTGGGAACTAAGAACGACAAACAAAATCTTATTAATTAAAAATTTTGTATTCCCAAAAATTGCTTTGATAATAAATTGTGTTTCATTCAAAACAAAATAAAATTTATTATAAACGTCATTTTTAATTTAATTTCCTAGTTTTTAAAAAAACTTTAGTTACATTTTTGTTCGAAATATGAAAGGAAAATATATGAATTACTTTGGGAAGAAAAATTATAGAAAAAACAACGAAATTGTTTCTCCCATTGTGAATGAAGTTTAAGTCGTTTGTAAAGCTTTGCTCACAATGGGAGCAGCGATTTCGTTTTTTCTTCTATCTTATTTCTTCCCAAAGTATTTCATATCGAGGGTTATTTTTCAAATAGTGCTATCTGAAATTTTTCAAAAATTTTTTTTTTACAGAAACGTGTTCACTTACGGAAGGGTCATTGAGTACGGATGGATTAATTTTTCTTTTTAGTGAAAGCTTAAACAAAATACCAACAACAAACAGTGCGCTTTTTTTCTAACATTCCCCACTACAATTGGTTGGAATTCACCCAACATTAATTGTAGTTGTAAGTGGGTGTGTTTGTAATTCTCATTCGCTCCGCCGTTTTGTTTGCTAATATCTTTGGATTTTCTAGTTTTGGAAGAATGTTTCCGATGATCTGCCCTAAGCAATTATTGAAATGCGCATAGAAACTAGCTTATCCTCCAACAATAAATTTCAGTGTATTTATCAAGAATAAATATTGGGAACTAAGAACGACAAACAAAATCTTATTAATTAAAAATTTTGTATTCCCAAAAATTGCTTTGATAATAAATTGTGTTTCATTCAAAACAAAATAAAATTTATTATAAACGTCATTTTTAATTTAATTTCCTAGTTTTTAAAAAAACTTTAGTTACATTTTTGTTCGAAATATGAAAGGAAAATATATGAATTACTTTGGGAAGAAAAATTATAGAAAAAACAACGAAATTGTTTCTCCCATTGTGAATGAAGTTTAAGTCGTTTGTAAAGCTTTGCTCACAATGGGAGCAGCGATTTCGTTTTTTCTTCTATCTTATTTCTTCCCAAAGTATTTCATATCGAGGGTTATTTTTCAAATAGTGCTATCTGAAATTTTTCAAAAATTTTTTTTTTACAGAAACGTGTTCACTTACGGAAGGGTCATCTGTCATTTAAATTTGAAAAAAAAAAATTTTCCCAAAACGTTTTTTTTCATAAATATTTTTTGTGCTATCTAACACACACGTTTTTTTTTTTGGTAAAAAAGTGCTATCTACATAAAAAATATTACTTCATATAATAAAATGATAAAAAGTGTTATTACAAAGTAGACATATTATACATCAAATGGTTAGGAATTGTGTCTAGATTTAATAAACTAATATAATTTTAAAATTCGTTGTAGAAATTTTGCAAAAAAAAAACTGCAAAAAATTTGTCGATGAGTTTTTGTCTATAGTAAATATTTTTTTATTTATGGAGTTTTTATAGCAACGTGTTCACTGACTGAATAAAAAATCGTGGAACTTAATTAATTAAAGTCTAAAAAGTATTCATTGCAGCTCATTTTATGTTTGTTCAAATAGTGCTATCTGCTTATTTCAATGTTCAAGTCGATAAAATTTTAATTTGTAAATAGTGCTATCAGACATATAAGCGCGAATATCATGAATTAAAAAAACATTAATATATGTATGATTTAGACGTTCATTTTTAATAACATTGTAAAATAAAGTTTAGTTATTACTCCTAGAGTTATCGAATAAATCAGTTTTTTCGCTCTCCTGTAAAGTTGTGATTTTTCAGATAGCACTATTTGAAGAATAACCCTCGATATACTTTTCTTCTTTAATTTTTCGAACAAAAATGAAGCAAAAGTTTTTTAAAAAAGTTATTATTGTGGGCAATAATGATATTCTGGCCTGCCACGATATCAAATCTGGAGTTATGGAATTTAACGCATCAAATTCCTTTAAGTATGAATATCCGATTGCGTAAATTTAGTTGGCTAGGACATACAATGAGAAAACAAGCACATGATTTAACTCGACAGTCTGTAGAATATAACCCCCAAGGATCCAGGAGACCTGGTAGACCTGCGAATACTTAAAGACGACAAATTGAGAACTAGTTGCATGATTGTCCACTGATAGAATACAATGGAAAACATTTGTTGCGGCCCTATGTTCCCATGGAATTAACGGATTACATATATATATTGTGGGCAATATTTTCAAACGGGTTCTTAATGAAAAATATGTGAATTTGTACAAAAATAGTTACTTTATTTTGAACAACAGTGATAATGTTGCTGCCTTTGTGAACGAAGCTTAAATCTTTGAACCCATCAGAGGTTTCTTTTATAAGAAAGAGAGCTCCGCTTTCTTATAGAACCTTATCGTAACCCCCATTTCCACATGCAAGTGCAAATTCGAACCACTCAATACACTCACACTTTTTCACTCACATTCACACAGTTTTTATACTTTCAGCCAATCGGCTGTTTCCTCCTCGATTTTTCGTTGATACCAGTGATGCCAACTTTTTGAGAGCAAAAAGCACTTTAAAATTTAAAAAAAGCACTAAAAATCACTATTTCGAGCAAAAAAAAAAGCGTAAAAAAGCACTAAGCCATTTTTACAGTATAATTAAACACAAAATAAGTTGCATTCGGCTGTACCGAATATTATATACCTCCAATATTGAAAAAAAGGCGACGGCGTTGATGTGGGACTATTTTCATTAAAAATTAAATAATAAATATATTAACATTTGTATAAAAAACATTTTTAATGTATTCATTGAAGATACTTATTATTATTATCTTCAAAAAAATAATATCATCCAAATCATCATTAATTGGGCCATAAAACAGTTTTAAAGTAATATTTAATTTGATTTTTCTATGTTTCATTGGAAGAAAGATCTCTACAGACATGAATTATGCCAACGAAGTCCACATATAACGTAAAGAATTAAATTAACGGAGTTTAAGGATAATCGGTTTCCGATTTTGGATTAACTGTAGTTCATCGAACTAAATGTTCTTTCAACGCCCGCGTTAGAGTATGGAAAACTTAAAATTTTAAATACAAAATTGGACAATTAAAATCGTTGACTTCTATCTAAAAAAGATATGTTCGTTGTTTATTTTTCCATTCACAATTCCTAATATTTTCCAAGCCATTTTCTATTTTTGAAACAGTGTCAAAATCTTTAAAAAAAAGTTTACCTAAAACAAATACATACATCGTTTTTACTACGATTACTTAATATATTGTCAACTCTAAATAGTTTGTAAAATTTCCTAGTTCTAACTTCGTAAATAAGATTATTGGTAAAACGAATGCAACTTTCTTTAATCACTTTTTTTTATCATTTGAAATCGTATAATCTTTACAGGCCTACTCAAAATTGTACCCCAAATAGCAAAGTTCATCTAAATCATCCTCTATATAATCGAAGTTTTAAAAAATGGTAGAAAAACAATAAAAATTGTAAAAACACCAAAGGCACTAACAAAAAATTGAAAAACCACCAAGTTAGTGCTTTTTCTTAGTTTGGCACTAAGGTTAAAATTTTGGCGTTTTGAGGCATCAAAAAGCACCATAAATAGTGCCAAAAGCACTAAGTCGGCTTCGCTGTACACTACTTGCAAGTACAAACGTAGGGTAAAGCAAATCGTTTTTAAAAACGTAATAATAAAACAAAATAGTGGTTTATGTTGATAACATTTTGATCCTTACAAAGGCAAAATTCATCTTAAAGTAAAGTGATTTTATGGAATTAGCTTTAAGTAACGTATTGAAGAAGCCAAAAAGAAAGGTATGTAAACCTTACGATTATTTCGAGAAGACAATCTGAATAAGTGCTTAACATTAGCCAATTTAATATTTTCATCAAAGATGCCGATAATTTAACTTTACGACTCAATGAAGGGTCCCATACACGACTACAGAAAACACACACAATCCAGTGTTGGTGCCAGTGGTTTGGTCGTATATGGGCATTTTGTGGGACTGTACGCTTTACTGTACATTGTATTGTATTGTGTATGGTACAATTAGCTTAGCTGAGAAGAGTTGTCAAAGAATAACCATGAGGGCACTCCTAAGCACAAACAAACTCTATCACTCACTATTCATTACGGCTCAAACGAACTGATTATAAACCAAAACAGGAATTTTCTTTCATTTATAATCTCAACATACTGCTTGTTTTTAGAAAATTAAATCAAGTGAGAGAGTGAGAAACTATTTTCATTTTTTATTGGTGTTTTTAATATAATTTCTCACTCACTCCCTTGTTTTTATTTTCGAAAAACAGGCAGATAATATCAATAACAAATGCGGTGCACACTAGTTGCAACAACATATCCGTACACAAGTTTTTAAGGAATGAGTACTGCACTATTCAGCATCCATTTGGCGTGCAAGTATACTGGAGTAGTGAAGGCCCTGCCTAAGGCAAATGTACTAAAGGAAATGTAAATTAGATACGTTACCACCTTAAACAGCTTATGCCCATCTTGAAACAACAAACAGATTATATTTTTCTTCCGCAATGAAAAGACTTTATCAATTGGACTTTTTTAATTGGGTAGCTTTGTTAAACAAAAAGTTAGCTTTTCAATATCCCTTGGACTTTCTTGCACGCACGATTTTTTTTTGGGTTATGGTCTGTGTCATAAAGGAAGATGCAAACAAAATCCGGGACCCCTCAACATATTGTCAAGGTTATCGCATATAATTTTTTGAACTTAAAAAATCTCATTAATTGTGTTTGCTGTGTACCTACAATTAGAGAGCACATATTGAAAAAAAACACTATTACGTTAGTTGAGCCACAGGATATTAACATTGGCAACAGTTTTGTGCTTAGCATTCGAGCTAACTCAACCTTGAAAATAAAAATATGCCTGGTCCACGGTATCTGTAGCGCTGTCAGAAGTTATGGAAAATTGTGTTTGTTAAAAATGAATCAAATACAAAAATACCGCGTCAAGAAGCAAAAACCGACCTTTTAGACCGTGCTGCCAACTCATTATGCAAATTTTAAATTCGATGTTGAGAGGCGTTGGCGAAAACGCCTGTGTCATTTTTGTAATAGATTAAAATAACACACAACCTGTGTTCTTTAATCTACTACAAAATATGAATGAGGCATTTACGCCAACGCCTTACACAATCAGGCCCAATAGCAGTGTAGGGTAAGCATATACGATTCAGCAATATAATTCGTAAGTCCGGATTAACCTGTAAAGTATCTAAACCTTTTTCAGCTTATTATCCGGAGCGACTAATTGAGTTAACGGTATTCATATATCTCTTATTAAAATGCTGGACACTTATTTAATAAATTGTTGGAATTATGTCAACTAACTATCAAATCAGGACCTCATGACTGGTAAACATAATAGAAAATGTTAAAGAAAAAATTAGAAAACAGAAATAGCCTTTAATTATGACAGTCTTGGATAAGTTTCTCATAACGATTCTAACTTTTTAGTCGAATATTTTTAGACAAAAAGTATAAAATCCATTCATAAATGTTGGAATGAAATGGTCGAATTCTTTTTAGAGATTTTAAAGTTTTCTAATAAACAGCCGTACATTTAACCCTTCCTCTTCTATTTGAATAAGAGATATTGGGGTTATTGATAAATTGAAAACTTCACCCCCTTGGGATGCCATTGTTTTTCTCCATGCTATTTAGAAATGCCTTCAAAAATGCTTTGCTATTCAAATCAATATTTAAGTGCTTAAATATTTAAACATCTACTTCTTAACTTCTTCAAATATGCAAGGATGCCGTATAGCAGAGTAATATGACTTGTTTGATTTTAATAATAGGTTATCATTTCCTTCTTACAAGTACTAACGATATTTCTGATTAACTTATTCATAAATTTCCCCCATTTCTTCTACTAAATACTTGTATGTGTAAAATTAAGTACGTAAAACATTAATATTAAAAATAGTTTGCCTTTATCTTGAGGTGGTATTCATACAAAATCACAAACATCTACTCATGTAGGTAAATGTTCGCGAAAAGCTAAAAGAACAAGACTGTGTATTTATAGCAAGGTGGAAATAAATGGCATGACATTAAAAGGGAAAATTAAAAATAAATTTAAAATATAAATAGCAGACAGTTTAAAAGTTCATTTAAGTCGAATACAAATTGAAAAAATAACACTCTCCATAAAGTTTGGTGTTCGGCAATTTCCTTAAATTTAATGTGCTACATTTTTATTTACAACTGTTCAAAAAAAGCCATTATCCTTGAACGTTCTTAATGTGTATGTACAGGGTCTCTTAAACACGAGTTTCTTTTTCACTAGTGTTTAGGGTACGAATCAACTGAAGATCATATTAATTCTGGGGACTTTCGGTCGCTAAAATCGTCCAACAGAGACTGGAGTATGCAAGATAAACGAAAAATGTTAGTCAACTGGCTCGATATTTGTAACGATCTTTTTACTGAACAAGGGAAAGAACTGAATGGACCTAAAGAACTGAATTGGCACTACAACGAACAATTGAAGGTTTTTTTTATTAGGGAAACAATCTAAAAATGTGAGATTCACAACAAGTATGTGCCGTCTTTGTTGTGTTTTGTGCTAACAAAGCCTTTTTTGTAGAAGTACAGCTGGAGAACATCGAATAATCACCGATCCCGTATGTGTGCCATCGATTTTAAGGAGCGAGAAATGGTTTGCGAGTATCCAAAGTTTTTATTTTAACACGAAAAATTTAAATCTCTTTGTTCAGTAAAAAAAAAAATCGAACATGATTAATTGAAGGCATTACCCAGTAAAAACTTCGCCTACAAAATAATGTGTTGAAAAACATGAAGGCACTACTTACAATTCAACTGAAAGAACCAATGAATTTTACAAGGGATATCCCAAAATGAACGCATTTTAAAGTAAGTCATTATTTTTTTACTTAAATACATCCAGAAAAAAGTAGTTATAGAAGTTGTTATAGATGCAGTTATAGAAGAAAGCTACTAATTATGAGTTAAAGAAGCTATTCATTTTGAAAAAGTATGTTACTGGGTACTTCATGAAGATTGCTGTGAAACTTGAGAAGAACTTGCAAGATCATTAAGAGCCACTCATGCCGGAATTTCAAAACGTTTGGAAGCACCTTAATTCTTACAAAGGCAAGGAAATTGAAAACCACATAAATTAAAGCCGAGCAACTTTATTATTAATACGACTTCCGTATGACGTGCTAAATTCCCAGTTTTTCATATTTGATAAATACACTGAAATTTATTGTTGAGGGAAAGCAAGCCTCTATGCGCATTTCGCCGGTTGCTTACACCAGCTCATCAGGAAACCTTTTCCAAAGATTTTAGAAAAGCCAAAAATATTAAACAAATAAAACCCTAAAGCGAATAAGAGTTATAAACACTCTAGTGGCCATTTTCTCAATGTATCGACAAACTGTCTGTTAGTTAATGTCAACATAAATTTATTGGACCGATAAACTGTCCGTTAACGATTTTGGGTTTCTCAATACACCGACAAAAAACATTGTTTTCAGCTGGCAACGCCACTCAAAATACATGTAAAAGTTGGGAGTCAGCTGATTGAATTTATCTGTACGGCAAATAAAAGGAAAATAAATAATTGGCAGATGAGTGCCGGTTAGCTTTGTGGTGTAAATGAGACATTGAGAAAACCAAATTTCTTTAATGTGCAGTTTTTCGCTGGGATAAAAGATAATCACCTAATGAGAAAATGGCCATAAGTCTTACTTGTAACAATATCAAAGCTTAAACAAAACACTTTTCTTACATCACCCTACAATTGGTTGGGTTCTTTCCGACTCGAATTGTAGTTGTAAGTGGGTTAAAAGAAAAAACAAAATTAAAAAACAAACCGCTTCATTCTATTGTCTTCGTAAAGGTGCTATCAGACGAGATGTATTTTACATATGTACTGTCACATTTTCCATCTGTAAAAGTTGTACACATCGTGTGACACATATGTAACTTTGCATGTGTAAAATACATGTGGAAATACATTTGTAACTTTTTCGATTAGAACACGCTCTATTTTCCTGTGGCAAACATAAACAAAACAGCTGGTTTGTTTTGAAACGTAAACAAAAGTCAGCTTTTGCTTACATTTATAGGTTATGTCATAAGGAAAAACATGAGCAGGTGTGATAGCAAAATTATAAATCGTATGTAAAATTGTAATTTTGACATGCATACGGAATTACATATGGGTAAGAAAAGTGACAGTACATATGTAAAATACATCCCGTCTGATAGCACCTTAAGAAAACAACGAAAAAAACCCAATTTGCCAATTCAGTTTTATGCACGGGCACATGCAATTATATAATCAAAGTTATTTTCGGGAATACAAAGTTTATTATTAAACGTTAAAAGACGTTTTTGCATGTTTGCAATGCTGCATAAAATCATCAGTGATGAGGAAAAATGTTTCCATTACAACAACCTGAAGTACAAGAAATGGTTTGTAAAGCTCAATGGGGCCTAAGTCGTACTAAATACTCGGCGGGATTAGACGGATCTTATCTTCTATGAGCTGCCAAAATCGGCAAAGATAACAGGTGACCTACAACCAACAAAATTGATTCATTTTATACAAGCATTGGCCGAAAGACGCACGGAATATACCAATTGACGAGAAGCCGTAGCATTCCATCATAACAAGACATAATTGAGGTTCAATGTAGTTAATGTGCCGAATTATCTCATCCCTTAGCTCTTAACAAATACAACATTACAACAAAAATGGAAATTATATCACCGTTTACATCAAAAATACTTTAAACAAAAATCAAAGCGTGCCGCTGAACGTGATGAAATAAATAAATGTTTAGCCAATTTTTATTTAATTATGGTCAATATCTTATTTATTTTAACTTTAAATTATCAAAAACTTTAATAAAATACAATAACCACAGCACAAAACGTGGACTTTTGGTAAACATAAACAAAACTTTGACATAAGACTAGACAAACAATGCAAGAGCTAAACATCGTCATCTGGCGTAGTGCTACCACCTGTTTATTTCACCATGCTACAGACAAAGTTTGCTGAAATTTGCGCACAATACTCCCGATTGTGGACACTTGGTCGATTATGCTGACCAAAAAAATCACGAATTGCAGGAAATTCATTTTGATTTGAACGCCCATTTTCGTTAAAGGCTTCAACAATCTTAACGCGCATCTCAATTGTGTGCTTCTGCATGATTGAAATTGTCAACCACTGAAACAAAGAAACGTCAAATTAAGTTTAACATCGAGCATTATGCTCGGACCAGCCTTAATAAAACTCAAGTGAAACCCCTTGCTTAGAAATTTCCTGTCATGAAATCTAAGCCCAAAAACTTTCGGCAACATCGACTATTAATATTTTTCCGGTTGTTCGGATAATTTGTATGGAAAACCCCTTGCATTTCGCTTATTTTACTGTTTGGTGCGAATTTGGATCTGGTTGTGTCATTAAAAAAGCACTTATCCTCAATGAGTTACGATATCATGGCTTGTTGACAGTGTTGCCAAAACTTTGTGACCAAAAATGGCTAAATTTACGGAAAAAAATGGCTAAAAAATGGCTAAAAATGGGCTCAAAAATGGCTAAAAGTTTTTTCTAAATAAAAACTCATTAAAATTCAATAACAAAACAGAAATTACTCATTTAAAGTTGTTTACGATGATACTGTAAATTAAGATCAATTTGTTAAATAAGAATAAACGTAAATTAATATTTTGATAGATATTTAAAAAATTAAATAATCGATAAATTCGATGTCGTTATTGTTCATCTCATAGCAATTACTCGTGCCTATTAGTTTTAAATAATTTGAAGGTAAAAAATAATCACGACAACATTTACCCAACACCTTTTGAGTCCGGATCTACAATAAAAAACAAGTAAGAAAGTATAGTCGGTACAACCCCGACCACATTAGAACCAATGTACCACATTTTATTAAATTATGTGCAACCTTGCGACCTGTACTTTGGCACAATGTTTACATGGACATCCAGCCAACCGGACAAACATCGTTAAATTGACTCAGAAAGTGATTTGAGTCTATCGGTATACGTAAAGGTGGGCTTGGGACCAATATTTTAAGGTGTTACAAACATCAGCACAAATGCATAATACCCTCTCCACTATTGTGGCGTGGGTATAAATATTTTATTGTTATGGTAAAAATATTTACCTAATTGATAAAATCGAATTTACGGTTGCTTAATGTAACCTTTTTTCTCAAATTACTTTAACGATGTTTACTTGGCTAAATACCCCTCTCTACTTCAGCATTTGACCATGGAAGTGAGAGAAACCTTCGTCAATTTTGAAATTTCTAAAAAAATATAAATGGCTAGATTGGCAACACTGCTTGTTGACAACGTTGGCCGATATATGGTTTCAAATTTAAGATGCGATATGCTGTTAAGCCATGGATTTTCCAGTAAACGAAATTCAGAAGAAGAAATTTTACACGAAATTATTACGCAGTTTGAACGCTAAAATTACCCTCAGACTTTTTTAAGTTGGGACCACTTCAAAGATGGAGTGTATTTAGAAAATCTACAAACAATGAAGCGTTAAAAGACAACCTTCAGCATAAAATTTTTGAGATAGAAAGAACTACAAGTGTCAACTTTTATTTTAAAGAGATATTTGCGAGCATGCACTTAAATTTCGTTTTAGCAGATATCCTTTTAAAAAGTTTGCATTTGAAGAGGACACTTTAACCTGAAAGACCCTGTATGCATGTTTTTTTTTTTTTTTTTTTTTTGTTGCAGTGCCGCTGCTATTTCCATAGTTGTTCTTTTTAGAACTAAGTAGAACATTTAAAAATACCAAGATGCTTTTCTCTATTCAGGACAATGAAGCAAAAAAAAAAATAGAGGTAAAGAAAATTAAGAACGTCATAAAAGTGAAATTGAAGTAATTCATTAAAAAACAAGAAAATAAATTTTCGTGGAAAAAGAACAACGAAAATGAGATAAAATTTGTGGGAAAAAAAAACTTTTGCGTAATCTTTTGAATACAAATATGTATGTAAAAATTTACATGAGAGAAAATTTCAAAAAATGTTTTACTGCATTTTTCCCGCAAAATTAGATTTGCATATAATTTAAGGTAAATGAACATGTACAGCACAAAGAAAAATGAATAAAAATACAGTCCACAAAAAGAAAAATTATTGTTTTTAAAACATGTTCGCAAAAGTTAAATTTATGAGCATTTCAAGATTAAGAAGAAGAGTGTTGCACAATAGAAAATTTTTATTGATAGGAATTTAAAAAAAATGTGAAACAGTTTATGCGTTAAAATATTAGAAGTGGAAATATAAAGCGAAACAAAGTTTAAGGGCTAAGTTAAGAATTAGAAGTGTGCCAAAAATGAGTTCAACGTTTTTGCAATGCATGGTGGAAAAACTACACAGAAAGAAAAACTCTCTGCATAAATTAAGTTTTTTATAAGTACTTTAAGTTCAAGTCGTGCTCGAAAATTCAACCAAAAATCCAATGAAAATTTACGTTAAGCAAACGAATTACGTTTATTAAAATATGATCGTTGGCTCAACGAATTATTCGTTAATATAGTGAAAATTTTATTTTTATTCGGTTTTTAGCAAACTCTAGTTTTAAGTATGTTTAAGTTTTATTCCACTGAACCAAAAATCCAATGAAAATGTACGTTAAACAAACGAATTACGTTTATTAAAATATGTTCGTTGGCTCAACGAATTATTCGTTAATATAATGAAAATTTTATTTTTATTCGGTATTATTTTCATTATATTAACGAATAATTCGTTGAGCCAACCAACGAACATATTTTAATAAACGTAATTCGTTTGTTTAACGTACATTTTCATTGGATTTTTGGTTCAGTGGAATAAAACTAAAACATACTTAAAACTAGAGTTTGCTAAAAACCGTAAAAATGTGAAACCGCGGTTTCGGTTTTAAAATGATTAAAACCGGTCGGTTTCGGTTGGGTTTTCGGTTTTAAAAATATCCAAGTAAAACTACATACATACTTTATGTGATATTCGAAGGTGGCACAATATATTAGCATTAATCAAAATACTTTTCATTTTTATTGCACAACGAAAAGAAAATGAAGTGTGTTGGCAACATTGAACAATGCTGTTTATGTTACCCCCGGTCTCCACATAGCAATATTTATTGCGGCAACCGTCAAATTTGATTGCTCCATTAAATTTGCGACGTATAGACCATATTGCCATGAGTGGCAATCCATTGCGCAATGATTGCTCTTCTGATTGCTTGAGCAATTATTGCTTAGCTATATGCTGTAAAATGGGTTGTAATTTGACATTTCATTTCTCTGTACGTTTGTGTTCTCCAGCAATATAATCAGAAATTATTACGCCATTGTTCTGCCGACGTTTTTGCTTATACTTAGCACAAAATTGATACGTGGAGACCCAGCGTTATTTCTATAGTTTATGTTCACATTTTTATTGAATGAATGAAACCATTGTACGATTTATTGCATAATATAGGACAAAATGAAAATAATATGTCAAGTATCATAAACAATAATATTGCAAGTGTATCGGCCGCTTTTGTATTTATTTTAAATTAAAGAATTTTGAAATACCTTGCCATTGTTCCAGGCAGTTATGTATAAAGTTTTTTTTTTTGTATGAAGTACGAGTATTATGTATATTTTGCAATATCTTTTAGCATAAATATATATTTAAAGTAAAAGCTAAAACCGAGGATTTTTGGTCGGTTTTGGTTTCGGTTTTGCAAGCATTGAAACCGCGGTTTCGATTTCGGTAAAAACCGAACAGCAATCCCTACTTAAAACAATCCTAAATGGGTTTACTTTCGAAAATTAATCCTGGAATTTCTTAAAATAAGTATACAATTCTCAAATCAATTAAAAAAAAAGATTTAACTTTTCGTTGGTAGTGCCCAAGGCGAATTGACTAGAAGGTGAGATCAACTCTACAACAACACTGCTTCTGTGGTCGGGTTGTCAGAAATATTGCTAGTAAAAAAAATTGGTTTGTTTACTGAAAAAACTAGTTTGAAAACAAACTTTGACAAGTCGACCACCGAAAAAAACACAATATGATGACTTGACCCCACCTTCTAGTCAATTCGCCTTGGTAGTGCCCATCTGAGAGTAAAATTACAAAGTGAGAGTTTTAGTTTCATATAACTTATTCGTCTCATCTCGTAGCATTGCATTCTTATATGCGTGCTTACGCGTGTGTTTTTCAAAGTTTGTTGCAGAAATTACAACAACACCACACAAGCTGGAAAAAAACGATTAGCTTGATGTGTGTAGAAACAACAAAAACAACAGAACAAGTAGAAAAACTAATATTATTTTCATGTTTAAAACGTAAAATTGAACTCTTGCTCATCATTCAGTTTATATTTTTAGTTAAAGATGTATATGCTTAAGGTTTTTAAAGGGCATGATGCTAGTGTTTTATCATTCTGTAAAGTGTGAAACGGGCAAGTAAATCAATCATAATAATTCTTTCTAATTCCTTTTTATACCCACACCTCAATAGTGCATTTGTGCTGATGTGTGTAACACCTTAAAATATGATCCTGGACCCCCAAAATGCACAGACTAAGGACCACGAGGGGAGATAGGGGCAATTTCTGCCCCTCAGAAACTATCAAACCGATTTTAATGAAATTAAAAACATAGTTAGGATCCATATTGATATGGATACATAAGCATGATTCGTCATTGGTCCCGAATAGGGTGCACTCTCGTAAATGTGTTTTAAAATACTGTGGTGTAGGGTATCATATATTCGGGCTTGACCGACTGTACTTTCTTATTTGTTTGTTTTTTTTCAACTACGAATTCGGAATAAAATCAACTTTATAATACTTAAATCAAGCGCATTTAGAGATTGATTTAATCTTAGTTTTACTTAAATCAATCTCATTTTCGGATTATTTCAAGCACGAATTCCAGATTGAATATGGATAAGTTAGGCATTTCGCGATTAAAAATCCGTACATGAAACAATCTTTCTGTACTTGATTCAAGAAAATCCGTATTTACTGTGCTATTAGCACCGCTTCGGATTGATTTAATTACAGATGTATCGATTTTTCTTTTGAGTGTAGAGAAAATAGTGAAATAGGTGTAACTCATGACATATGCAGAGAGTTTGTTCCAGAAACAAAGAGAATTTTCTCTCTAAAGTACCTACAAATATATGCATGTGTTCTAGATCAGGGGTCATAACTGTTTATCAATTAGCGGAAAAAAATTTCTTAAAAACTTATCAATATTAACTTAATGAAATGTAACCTTAGATTTTTTTTTCAATACTAACTCAGTAAAAACTTAGCCTACTTTTTTAAAATGTGTTGGCGTCTGGCTAGTGTTAACCGGGCGTTATGTTACCCACTATTTTGACCGTGTGCAACGGGACTACATGTGGTGGTGGCATCTGGCAACACCTCATGTGATATGTGGCTCAGCTGTGTTTTAACGCCACCTGTAGAATCAATTCGCTTTTTTTAATTGTAAAATAAAACTTCTGTCAGCCAGATGCCGGTCTTTTTGTATTTTTTAATTTTTAAATTAAAATTTAACTTAAAACTTAAATTAAAACAAAAAGTAAAACCTAAGCTAAACTATCGGGTGTTTTTTTTACAGGTCTGTTTTTCGAATAGAGATAAAACTGGCATTTTGTGGTCAAATCTGGCAACTCTAATGTCATTTATGTTCAGTTTGGTTTGCCATTTCATCATGAACAGGTTGACAAAACAACAACGCTTGCAAATCGTGCAAATTTATTTCGAAAATAACGGTTCAGTTCGCGAAGTTTGCTGATTTTCATCGCAAAATTTTGTTCAGTGATGAGGTTCATTTTTGGTTGAATGGCTACGTCAACAAGCAAAATTGCCGCATTTGGAGTGAAGAGAATCCACATGAGACCCTTGAGACGCCATTAAATCCACAAAAACTGACTGTTTGGTGTGCTCTATTGGGCTATACTTCTTCCGAAATAATGCTGGAGAGGCAGTTACAGTTAATGGAGACCGGTATAGAGCCATGATAACCGACTATTTTGTTCCCGAATTGGATGGCATGAATATGGATGAGTTGTGGTTCCAACAAGACGGCGCTACATGCCACACTGCGCACGCCACAATCGATTTATTGAAGGAAACATTCGATGAGCGCATAATTTCGCGGAATGGACATGTCAATTGGCCACCAAGATCGTGTGATTTGACACCATTGGATTATTTTCTTTGGGGATATGTGAAGTCGCTCGTCTACGCCAACAAACCAGAAACGTTAGGGGAATTGGAAGCCCACATTCGTGGCGTTATTGCCGACATACGGCCCCATATGCTCGAAAAAGTGGTTGAAAATTGGACCTGTAGAATTGGCTTTATTCGAGCCAGCCGCGGCGGCCACATGCCTGAAATCATATTTAAACATTAATGGCATAAAATTATCCTTCCAATAAAGTCAAATTGATGGTCATTAAAACGATTTTCTTGTGTTTTATTTCAATTCGAAGTTCTATACCACAAAACGTGTGAAGGTGGAAAAAAGTGAAAACCAAAAAAATAAGAATAAAACGAACCAAAAACACAAAGCGAAAGTTGTTTTTACTAAATTAAGAATAAAAAGAGCCACGAAAGTGCCATCGAGCCACAAAAATATCAGGGTGGGTTTTTTCTCGTGCGTCAAGTGAGTGAGTGTGTGCGCGCCAGCCGCTAACTGACCTGTCTCAGCCAACCATTGGAGTGAGGTTCCCGGCCACTTTGTAAAATCCGGACAACGTACCCAGCCCCATCTACACCCCAACAAAATGAATAGCTTCTTTCACTCATTATTTAGTAGCTTTCTTCTATAAAACTACTAAAACTACTTATTTTTCAGATGTTTGTTGGTAAAAAATAATGACTTACATTTTAATGTGTTCTTTTTGGAACATCCCGTGTTTCAGCAAATTTGGAAGTAGTATTTTTAAATTTCCTTGATTACTTAACACATTATTTTGTAGGCGAAGTTTTTACTGGGAAAGTACCATTAAACGAATTTTTTTTTTGTATTTAACTCCGTTTAATACAATTTTTAATTTTTTTTCGCGGAAAATTTTTTTCTTTGTTTTTTTTTAAGAAATATTTTTCTGAACACTATTGAAAATTTTTCTAAACCCTATTAAACACAAAAAAAATAACGTTGTGGTTTTTTGCATTAAAAATGTTTTTGCAAAATTTTTTATTTATATTAAATTTATTGCAAAAATAAAACAATCGAAAAATTTGCATAAAAATAAACAGCTTTTTTAAAATTTTCAATCGCGAATAACGTGAATAATCAGCTAAACCAGTAGGGTGCCCAGATTGTTGCAGTTTGCGACCAGCACAGTTTATTCAAAAGAATTAAGAAAAAAATTATTTTCAAAAAAAATATATAAAAAAATAATAACGAAAAATTGTATTTAAGAGAGTTGTATTGATTTTTAAAAAAGAATGATCCCAAAAGTAACAAAAAAAAATCTCGCTGAAAAGTACTTTAGTATTGTAGTTTTGATTGCGAATATCGCTAATGCGAGCGATAACTTCGAAAAGTACTAGCACCATTGATTCAAGCGTACTCAAATTAGCCCTAACGGTTGGGTGCCCAGCTTGTTAAAAAGAGTCCAATTCGAGCACAATGTTATTGGTGTTTGGCGTTCTTTTGATCGGATTGATGCTGCAGTGTCGCTTCTTCTTAAGTGAAGTGGATGGATTTGGGTGCAGTTCAAGCATTTTAAGATATTTTTTTAATATTTTTTGATCATAGTTTTTACCGATCGCACATTTTGTTACATACCAGGAATCGGATGTGATGATTCAAAGAGTTTTATTTTGAGTTCTTTCGATTTTTTCTATATTCGAGGCCTAGGCAGTGCCCCATAATTAAATACAGTCGCATCGATTGGCTTTAAGATGGAGTTGTTAAGTAGAAATTAAAAAACCAGACTAAGGAAAAAATTTCTGCCAATGAACAAGTTATATAACTTTGATAATCAAGTAGCATGTGTGAATCAATTTGTTTTTTCTTTTTTCAAAATTACAACTTCGATTGTGTATCTTTCCATGGTTTAAATTGAGTTAGTCTTAAATTAAGAAATGTCAAATGAAATGCAGAAAACGTTTAGGTGTGGTTCACATCAGAGAACTGCAAAAATGTTTGTTGATTTACTCATACGCTATAATTTATATTAACTCTATGCCTGCATAGATTTTTACATCTTTTTGTACACATTTGATTGTGCATGTGTGAGTTTTTTATTGAAAGTGCTTTGTTTGCATTTATTGTTGCGCACGCAATAACACAATTTCTTAAAGTCAAATGGCATTTATTCTTTTGCTTTTGCATTTAAGTAGTCGTTGTCCACTCGATGACACAATGACGAATGTTAATTGGTATGAGTACGAGTCGCTTTCTTGGTAAGATTATTGTAGGCATAAGTTCAAATAAACTAGTTGTATTGTTCAATTTGTTTTTGTGTTTACCCTGCAAATAATATTGGACCACCTGATTTTGATCAAATGGACTACTCATTGGACTAGTCCGATGTAATGCAAGCATGGACCATGTCATTGTTAAAAAGTGTTTGTAGTGAGACGACATGTCTTCATTTTTTAACGAAATGTGTTCGTTTTTAAACGACTTCAAAACTAATCCTCCTGAGTAGTTTTAATACTACTCCTTTGTAATCCAAAGCTGGGTTATATGGTCCTGCCCTAGGACATCGTAATGTTAAATAGATCATGTTTTTTCCATACGTTTGGGCTACTTTTGGACTTGTCCTAGTCCCTTGTGGGCTTGCATTTTACACGCGTGTTTGGACAAGTCCTTTTATTTGCAGGGTAACAAGCAACATTAACAACAATACATTGTGCATATAGAACTACTGTACTTTTTAAGAAATGATAAAACATAAAAACGTCTTCTGTTTCTATGGAAATTGTTTCAGCTGCTGAATAGTCATCAGAGCAATGATTTTTGTGTATTTTTCTTTGTGTGCCTGAAAAAGTTTGATTGCATGAACACAAATGAGTGTATTTGATGTTGTTGCTTTAATGGGAATTTTTTGCAATCGCACAAAGCCGTTCTCTGGTTCAGATTCAACATCCGCCCTTAAAATTTAACCACCCGTTACATTATCTTCAGAACGCTAGACGTTTTTGGCTTTCAGAGAAGGATTTTACGGTAAATCGAAATTAGATGTACACGTGCATAGCCTTTCTACTGATCTACATAACGATTGCCATTATTTAAGAGCAGATACATAAAAATCGGTTGGAAATTTTCGATCTTATCTGTTGCCAAATGGAAAACAAACGTAGTTAGTTCAAGTTTGAAAACGGATGGTATAAATTTTGATATTTTTGTTCCGTATTTTTTCCTCTGTGTACATTTGTTTTGTGAGAAAGGATATTTAAGTATTCAGGAAGATTGATATTAAAAATGTCCAGTAATTTGATCCGATTTGGCATTAAGTTTGAAGTTATAAATGCTTTGTAAAACAAACCTCACCAACAAAGCACCGCTTTTAAGCCTTTTTGACTGTTGTCAATGTTTCTTAAGAAGGCATCATTAAAGTGCTCCAATCTATTTCGAATAAAATTTTCTTTATTTCCTTTCTTTAAGACATTAATTTTTTATTGATTTGGTTTCCTTTAGAGAATTGATACTCACCGCTATAAATGAAAAGGATACTAACATCAAATTAGGTCATGTCCAAAGTATTCTACTCTTTTTAATTATTGGAATTTTATTGCAAATACGTGCAAAACTATGTTGTGTTTAAAATTCAAAATAAATAATGAATGAAGGTTAAAAATTTGATTTTCTGTGCGGCCACTTAAACCGAAACACTCGTACGTATGGACAATAAATTAAGATTAAAAACAGAATACTGGTAATCGCATTGGAAAATAAAATTTCCCTCCAATATTATTTTATCAAATTAAACAAAAAATGAATATGAGTCGCTTTTTATATTGAACAAATTAAAAAAAGAACAGGCAGAAAGCACAATTATAGAACAGCAACCTGCAGTTTGACACAATATTTAATTCGGATACGAGTATTTTGGACAAAGGCACACGCTCTGGCAAACACACCCAGAAATGAAAGCCGAAATACAAAAAGTAAACGACAAAGGAAAATCAATATTAAAGCAACATAATGATAGAAAGAAGAGCAGAAAAAACAAAAGCTGCTGTATAAAAAACAGAAAAACAAATAAAAAGGATACAGCTTTAACCACAGACTACAAGGCGCCAGTCAGTGTCTGTAAAAGTAGAAACGACAATATCAGAAGCAGCAAAAGCTTCAGCAACATCATCAGATTCACTAGCCAGCCAGCAAAAAACATCCTTCGCAACGTCATCAGCAGACAAGGATGGGGAAAAAAGTATATTTTTGTTCGTTCTGATTGGTTTTGGATTTATGAAATAAAAAGTTTCCGTTTGAGAAAATAAAAAGAAGGAAAAAAAAGTTTATCCTTTGTTACAAACATTTCACGTTAAATGAAATGTTGAATGTATTTTTAAAATGTATTCCGCTGTCTGCTAAAATGATAAAGTTGTTTATTAACAATTTTAAAATAAATGAAAAAAAGTTTAAAACTATATATTTTTGTTTCCTTCTTTTAAAAACGATTTTTAAAAGAAGTCATAATATATGATTGTTTTTTTTTAGGAATATGGACAGAACTTAGGACCTTTGTTTATTCAAGACTTTTGTAGAGTTTAAAAATAGAAAAAGATAAATTGCATTAAGTTTAGCTCTTTAAGGTTAAAAGGGAGGAAACGGTAAGCACACCACTCTCTTCAAAAAGGAAAAAATACTGCTTTCGAATTGTTTTAGAAGAATTTGAACTCTTAAAGAAAATCAGATTTGACTACAACACAAGATTTATAAAAGTTCAATGGAGGCGAAATAAATAAACCTCCATTTACCAAAAATTTAATGAGCAAAAATTAAGTTTTGTTCTGCGGCTTCTTATATATTAATTTATTTTGTCGAAATTCCTTTATATTTTCCATCCTCAGAATTTTTAACAGAGCGAGTTGTAGCAACTTATGGCCAATTTACTCTGTTGAATTCTCTAGGGAATGAATCCAGATTAGTGGAAAAGGAGTCAACGTGGGCGAAAAAAAATTATTAGGATTTGTGGACAATACTATTCTCCATCGTTTTCCATCCCCAGAATTTTGAATATTGGCCAAGAATCCAAGAAGGTTGACTCCTTTCGCTGAAATCTGGACTCATCCTCTAGAGAATTCAAAAGAGTAAATTGGCCATAAGTCGCTCCAACTCTCTCTGTTGAAAATTCTGGGGATGGAAAAAGATGGAGAATAGTATTGTCCACAAATCCTGATAATTTTTTTTCGCCCACATTGACTCCTTTTCCAGAAATCTGGACGCATACATCATAACAGCGTTAACATAAGTTTTGTTAAGTGGTTAACATCATTCTGTTAACATAACAGAATGTGTCTAGGCCCTGCAGATAACGAGACTAGTCCATACATGCATGTAAAGAGTAGTCCATAAAGGAGTAGGAGTACTCCAAAACTACTCCAAATATATGGGTAAAGGGTGGTCCATTTAACATTACGATATCCTAGGAGGGGACCATATAATCCACCGAAGTAGTCCCTAAACTACTCCATTGAGTACTCAAGTGGGTTAGTTTTAAAAGTACTCCATGTTACTACAGTATAGAGTCCACTTAAGGGGTAGTTTGAGCTTTTTTATTTTTAATTTTTTACTAATCGCCTTTTATGGTGTGTACTGTAGTCTATTATTGCTATTATTAGATATATTTACTTGGTATTTTTAATTTGTTTACCTTTTTTCCACAAATTTCACAACCTTTCACTTTTAAATAAACAATTATTAATGGACACCATCAGTGCTACCAATGTGTAATACTGTAAACTATAGAAAAGTATACATCATGCAGTTGTTGGCAGCCCTGCATGTTAATTTCTTATAACATGGTCCATACTACAGTACATTGGGCCATGTTGTAAGTAGTCCATTTAAGGCACAATGGACCACGTAGTCAAATATTATCTGTAGGGGGGTTATAAATTATAAAATTAAACTTCACACACGTCTTGTAAAGTACCAACGTAGTGGTCTATTTTGCCAACAAAGCTTAATTAAACAAATAGGTTAAACATGAGCTGCGGGTTCTGGCGTACTCACATCAGCAACTCATACATGGCATGACAACGAAGGCTGTAGGAAATATCGCCCAAAGAAAAATCGCCCAAAAAAAAAAATGAAAAATCGCCCAAAAAAATTGCATGTAAAATTGGGCCTGATTTCATATGAAAAATGGCCCAAAATTTTTGGGCTATTTATCGTTATTGTTGGGTGATTTTTCGTTTTTTAAATTTCATAATGAAAAATCACCCAAAAATGTTGTATGAAAAATGGCCCAAAAAAAATGGGCTATTTTTAAAATTCTACCATAATCTTACATAGCAGAGAAAACCATGTTTTATTATGGTTGCAAACAACAAAACTATTTTTCAAGAAACTAATTCAACCATTATATGGTTGTCGGCGACAATGATTTGGTTAAATTAAACATAATATCGGTAGAATTTTTTTAAAAATGGTTTTGTAGCTTTTTTCTCTGGGTGTATATATTAAATATATACATATATATCGAAAATAAGGATTTTCTCTTCTATGGTATAACAAATACTGGCTTCGCTAACTAAAGCTTCTCTGTATCGCCGGCCTTCGGCCGGGTGCAAGGATTTTCTCCTCTATGGTATAACAAAGACCGGCTTCGCTAACTAAAGCTTCTCTGTATAGGCGGCCTTCGGCCGGGCGCAAGGATTTTCTCCTCTATGGTATAACAAACACCGGCTTCGCTAACTAAAGCTTCTCTGCGTAGTCGGCCTTGTTCGGAAACAAGGCAGTTTTTCGAAGCTTTACTTAGCGAAACCGGTTTTTGTTAGACCATAAAGGAGAAAATCCTTGCGCCCGGCCGAAGGCCGGCTATACAGAGAAGCTTTAGTTAGCGAAGCCGGTCTTTGTTGTACCATAGAGGAGAAAATCGTTGCGCCCGGCCGAAGGCCGGCTATACAGAGAAGCTTTAGTTAGCGAAGCCAGTATTTGTTATACCATAGAAGATGAAATCCTTATTTTGGATATATATATTTAATATATACACGCGGAGTAAGAGCTATAAAAATATTTTATCCATATTATGTTTAATTTAACCAAATCATTGTCACCGACAACCATATTATGGTTAAATAAGTATCTTTAAAAAAATCACTTGAAATTTTAACGGTATTTTAAAAAAAAATTTACACATTTTTGATTATAAGTTAAGTTGCGGACGTTGCAAAGTGTCATAACGTCCTCGCCCTCGTCTTCGATGGACATTATGACACTTTAAAAGTGTCCAAGGACACTACGACACTGGACGTTATGACATGTCACCTAAATTTATATGAATAATAAACACTTTTTGCAAATTTAGTAATTTTTTTTTTTATTTTTTGGGAAAAAATTCGTTTATGCTTTTTGGGTCATTTTTCATTTTCTTTTTGGGCCCTTTTTCGTTTTTTTTGGGCAAAATTTCATATTTACCTTCTTGGGTCATTTTTCATGTTCGCTTGGGCGATTCTTCATTTGGGCGATTTTTCATTTTTTTTTTTGGGCCATTTTTCTTTGGGCGATATTTCCTACAGCCGACAACGAACTGGCGGATAATCTAGCTAGAGCGGGATCTGGCTTGGACATCTTGAATTCAATATCGGTCGCTACACTTCTCGGAACCATGAGAGGTGACATCTCCAACTATTATTTTCAGAGTGCTGAAAGAAGATGTTGGGCGCAGACTGAGCATATGCAGAATTGATGGGAATTGATGGGAAATTGTGACTTACGTTTGACGTTAAGCGTTTGTTACAATAACCGAACTACAACAGAAAGACTGATAATAGTGTAAACAGGGCATAAGGCCATCAGAGTTCATGCGAGCCGATTGGATACACCTTTTTATAGAAACTGTCGCAGCTGCCAGTAATCAGAGGAAAAATACACTTATGTATCTTCTCTGCGAATGTCCAGCACTGTACTTGACTTGATATAGACTTCATTTTGGAAATATTGACGATTAGCTTAGGTTGGATCCAGTAACTTTATTTAACTATTGGCAAGTCTTGGATTTTAGTATTTAGATGCCATTGAGAAGTGTGTTATTGCCAAAACAGACAGTCAAGTTAACCAACCTTCTAGCTAAATCATCCCACATACTTTTTAATACTTTTATTTAAAATAAGCAAAATTTTAAATAATTATTTATAAACAGTTCTATTTGATACTGTATAATTAAATTTTCATTCACCGAGCATTTATTAATTTTTTCCATAACATTCAGTAGAAAAACCAAACACTAAAGAGCTTCCAAGGTCATCAAAATCTTAAAGACATTTTCTTTTTCATGTGTTGTTTATTGAATGTCTTTTTTCTGACTTCTTTAGATTTTTCTTTTTTTTTAAACAATTTTATACACAAAAATTCTTATTTTTTTTTTATAAAAAAAATTGCAAAAAAAAAATTGTTGTTTTTTTCATACGAGTACAATTGAATTTTTGTTCGTTTTTTATTATAAAGAGGTTGTTTTTCTTCTGTTATGGCTACATAATGGAAAAGTATGTTGAAATGTATAAAACATTTCTAAAAATACGTTCATCCAAGAAACAAATAAAGAAGAGTTTATGTTATTCCCACAAAATCATTAATGTTAAATTTAAGACACATCAGCAATACATTTATGATGGAGAAAAACTAAATTTAGGAGTGGTTTACACAGTTTTTCTACAGAACTGACAACAAGGTGGGATTAACAGCTCATTTTGCGGACTAACTAAATGGCTTAAAGCTGCATATTTTATAAAGCACAATATTTGTTAGATAGACGAATGGATGAAAAAGCCCTTTGCCATAGAGGATTGACTAGAACGGAAACTTTCTCAAAACAAAATAAAAATTTTCTCCCATAATTCCGTTCTCGTTAAACCTATTTAGTTACAACAACATACCCTGCACATAAAATTGCACCACCTGATCCGTTTTGATAAAATGGACTACTCCATGGACTGGTCCGATGTAATAAAAGCATGGACCATTTCATTGTTAAAAAGTGTTTGTAGTGAGACGACATGTCTTCGTTTTTTAACGACATGCTTTCGTTTTTAAACGACTTCAAAACTAGTCCTCTTGTGTATACCATGGAGTAGTTTTAAAACTACTCCTCAGTAGTCCAAAGGTGGGTTATATGGTCCTGCCCTAAGACATCGTATAGTTAAATAGACCATGTTTTTTCCATACGTTTGGGTTACTCTTGGACTAGTCCTGGTCCTTTGTGGGCTACACTTTACACGCGTGTTTGGACCGGTCCTTTTATTTGCAGGGTAGTAAAAGCATTTCTTACTAACACAATAATAGATTAAGATTTTTTCGACAGCTGGTTTAAAACTTCTCTCTCTCTCTCTTTCTCGTTCAGTTGTAGTCATTTTACAATGCGCTTTGTCTTCATTTAGGAGACGTCATCAGTTATAAGGCACCCTCTAAGAAACTTGGATACAAAAGAAACCTCCGGTTGGGAACTAGAAGGCACATCCAAATACTATTCAAGAAATCTTTATAGTTTCGGATAATTTAAAATTTTAGTGATTTTCTTCTATACACAAAGATTAACCAATATGTCACAGCGCTCATTGCCTCTTATATATCAATCTGTAAGTCCCAATTCATACGATGCAAGGCTTATTGATCAGCTTGCTACTTTATTGGCAAAAGACACGAGGCGAATAAAAGAAGTACTCACTCAGCTTGATGTACATTTAATATACATTTTGTTTTCTCATTAGTAATGTAAAAAACGCATACATGTGTGTGGGTACCTCATACAAAAAAAGTAATATTTCGGTAATAAGACTCGCATTGTGTGAACGCTAAAGATAGTTCAAAGAAGAAAATGTGATAAGTTAATCAATAAGACTTGCATCGTATGAATTGGGACTAAGATAACCGAGATAGAGCCACAATTGTGCTCAAATGTATTCGAAAAATTGAGCAAACAAATCAACATTTCTAAAGGTCAAAATTAACCTCACAAATAGCTTGGCAAATATATACTTTTTTTCCTGTTACTAATTGCGAAGAAACGACACAAACTTATTGCGTAAAAACATAAATTTTTTATTTTAGTTATGTTTTTAATGAATGCAGACGATGATAGAGCTGCGGCAACTTTGCTCGCTATTTATTAAAAATAAATATAAAAAAAAGAAAAAGAATTTTGAGTAAAGAGCAACGGCTGAAAATATTTTAATGCTTTTTCTTCTCCACATTGCAAATTTTTACCCTTAAATGATTTAAGGTCCAATTAGACGTGACATGACCATACCAAAACTGTATTACCAAAACGACATAAACATTCCATACAAACCAATTCAATTTTTGGTTTCTAAATTCGCCGTTATGGCTGTGGCATTATGTTTATGTCACGTCTAATTTGAGCTTTAATTTCGTCAGCTCATCATTGGTTTGTCGCATCTGCCAAAAAGTCACAGTGAAGAATAACGACAGAGAAGGCTTGCATAAAGTTTTCTGAAAAAATACCCACCCGATAGAATTTGTCTTATATTTTTTTATTTTAACCATGTTTTAAAGAAAAATTAAAATTTTTGTGAACGTTAATAAATAAACTTTGAAGTTAAAAGTATTTTATTGAAAGTGAAAATTTTTTTTATGCCGCATACACCACTTTTCTAACTTTATTTCTAAAAAGTAACTTTTTGTGCTGCATACGTATACATACTGCTGTTGCTGTGTATTGAATTGTTGACATTTTATTTTGCTTTTGCTTTTCCGAAGCGAAGCTAGAGTAAAATATATTTTATTGCTGGCATTTTATTTTGGTTTCGCTTTAACTACTTGTTTTTCTTGCGGCAATGAAGCAAAGCCAGAGCTTCAAACTCCCCAATTAACAACGCAAAACATTTGAACAAACTTTAAAGTGTAACATGATTGCTAAGCCACTTGTGTAAATAATCGTTATTGCTCTTACGCGTACGTAAACTAAAGGCTTAAATAGACAGTATTTATCATAAAGGTGATTAAAAAAAAATTTTACTATTGCCGTAATCTTCATTTTCGATTTATTTTTTAGATCTTATTTTTTAGGAAACATTTAACATGAAACTTTACTTTCAAATATATTTAAAAATTGATTCACTATTTGTTGTCTGTTTTGCCGCAATTGAAAAAAAAACTGAATGAGAAATTAAAAACTTAAAATATATTTTGACGCAAAGAGCTCCACAAATTTTTATAAAAAAAAATTTTGATTTCTAAAGCTGTGTTATCTATTCACAAATATTTGCTGGGTTATGCAACCAATTAAAGAACTAAAAAAGCAAACATTTTATTTTGTAATTATTGACTTTCACCCGGAGATAATGACTCATTGTGAATTATTTATAAAGAATTTTTTTCACATAAATCATTGTCATGAACATTTAAGTAGCGAAGGTTCGAATCAAACAATACTGAACATATGAATATACTATACATATGGGGGATTTCATATCAAGTGACCCAAATTTTGAAATCGATGCCTTCCGATTTGAATGACATTTGCACTAAGGTTAGTCCTATTGGATAGTAGTTTAGACACAAATTTTCAACAAGATCGGTCTGTTTCTGAGTTAGAGGGAGTCAAAGTTTGATATTTTGGCCATGCAGGTGTTCTTCTCATCCATGTATGTAACTTATTACCTATTGGTGTTAGCAAAATTTGTCCCAAGTAGCTTAAGCTATTTGATCCATCTTTTGAAAAAAAATTTTTTTTTGTTTTTTTAAATTTAAAACTTTTTTTTTCTTTTTGTTTATCCGGAATGTTTTTTTTTCTCAAAAGAAAGCTTAAAGGAAGTTTTGGTCGCTTGTTGGGATGCTAGTGGCTTAAGTATAAAAAAAATAATTTCATCCAAAACGGAAGACATCGATTTAAAAATTGGGTCACTTGTCATGAAATCCCCCATATGTATGTATATTTTTCTTCTCAACAGCAACATACATAAGTATGTCACTAAAACATTAGAAAAGTAAATTTCTTTAATTGGGTTTCTAACTAAAACCTTATTTTCTTGTCAAGTTCTTTGTTTAACAAATCTATTAGTTATTCTCTACTATTTTTTGTTTTTATTTGTGTTAGGTTTTGTTTGAAATGTTGTAAAAGATTTTACTTAAGATTTTCTTTTTTGTATTTAAAAATGTAAACAAATTAAACAAAATAAAAGGACTTTGCTTTGCATAAGTACTGGCGTAAACAAATGAGAATGCTCATAATTTATTAAAGCAGAAACAAATGTACTTGTTAGTGTTTGTGTACATACAGACAGAGAGATACAAACAAATATTTGTATCTATTCTAGATGTTGTGACAATCTTTGCAATTGTTTATGCAAAATCAAATTTTAGCAAATATGTATTTCAAAAGACTGTCAAGCTTGTTTACCTGTGAAAGGGTAAAGGGTGTCCAAAAATTGAGGTATCATATTAATTTTAATAAAAAAAAGTTTTTATTTTGGGGATTTTCAAAATATTTTCATTTCATTATCAAAAAGTAATTTCAATTTTTGGGAATACAAAATTTTAATTTCAAAAGATTTTGTTATTCGTGCTTAATTCCCAGTTTTTATTATTGATAAAAACACTGGAAATTTATTGTTGATGGGATAAGCTATTCCTATGCGCATTTCACTGGTTGCTTAGGCCAGATCATCAGGAAACTTCATCCATAAAGATTTTAGAAAAACTAAAGATATTAAGCCAAATAAAACTGTTAAACGTATAAGACTTATAGCAACAGTTCTACTTGTAAACAAAACACATCAACAATAAACAGTGGGTTTATCTCATCTTACATTCTTCCCATCAACAATAAATTTCAAGTGTTTTTATCAATAATAAAAACTGGGAATTAAGCACATATAACAAAATCTTTTGAAATTATTTTAATTTCAGTTTATAACAAATAGGTTCCGTTTAAAATTTATGCTGGTCAAGCGAGCCCCCCTTCTGGATCGGCAGGTTCCCAATATTTTACCAAAATTCTCAATCACGTTTTTCCATAAACTGTTGTGAATGGTTGATATCTGCGCGATAATGTTATTTTTAAACTCTTGAACAGTGGTTTGTTTATTTCTGTACACTTTCGATTTCAAAAAACCCCACAAGAAATAGTCTAAAGGTGTCAAATTGCACGATCATGCTGGCCAATTCACTCCTCCTCTACGAGAAATAATGCGATTTTCAAACTTTTCTTTTGCTGAATGCTCATATTCCTTTCGTCTAAATCATCAGTTTTCTGCCACAGAAAGTTTCAGATCATCTCCCTGTAGCGATTGTCATTGACCGATAATACCTCAAATTTGAACACCCTTTATTTAAAAATTTCTCAAATATGCGCATAAGTAAATGTAGTTGTTATTTTAATAGTGCAGAGATTTCAAAGACTTTGCTTTAATTGGACTATGTAAGATTTTTTTAAATAAAAGGACAAACTGGTTGGAAACAGATAAGTAACAAGAAAGAAAGTATAGTCGGTCAAGCTTGACTAAATGATACCGTAAACCACAGTACTTAAAAACAAAGTTTCGCGAGTGTACCCTATGTGGACCCTCGAAAAAAAAATTATATTATTAGGTTGAGATTCAAGCGCGTAGGATGCTCCTTGATGGGTCAAATTTATGGCTAGCCCCACCTTATTATTTATTGCGGAATTTCGGTTTATTTAGTAATTTAAATAAACTGAACCGTTGTTGAGTTACGCGAATATATGCTGTGCAACCTCCTACATTTTAGAAATAACGGTATATCATGAAAACAAGCGCTTACCTAAAAAACGGTTAGTGGCACCACTGAATTCAGCGTGCCCCAATTAGGTTAAAATGCCAGGTGCCCGGCTTGTCTGTTTTTTGCAACAAGCAGAGCGTACTTATTGCTTAAAATTACAATAGTAAAATTCTACTATAAGATTATTTTTTTGAAGGTTACTAAAGAAAAAAAAATAATAACTCAAAAAAGAACAAATTCGGCGAATATATTTACCAAATATGTAGTTTATTTAATTACCAACATTTTAAGCGTAATTTGAATCGGATTTGAAAATCGGATTAAAAATAAAGTTTTTATTAAGGATTTTGTGGAACGACGATATTTTCATCTCATATAAAATTCCGTTTTTTTTTAAATACGTTAAAACTGGAACATGATCAAATTGATAACGTTGCTCTGCCGGCGTTATGGACATATCATGTTCTAATCGAAAGCGCATGGAGACGTGGGGTAATAATAAAATAATAATGTTTTTTATCAAAGTTTTTCTTAGGATTCAAAAATTAATTACCAAGGTTTCGTTTAAATGTGCTAAATTCCCATTTCATACTATTGACAAACTGAAGTTTATTGTTGATGGGATAAGCTATTCCTATGCGCATTCCACTGGTTGCTTAGACCAGATCGTCAGGAAACTTTATCCAAAGATTTTAGAAAAACTAAATATATTATACAAATAAAACTGTTAAGCGAATAAGAATTATAAGCCCCAGTTTTTTTTGTAAAAATATCAAAGCAACAACAACAATAAACAGTGAGTTTATCTTTTCTTACAATCCCGACTACAATCGATTGATTTTTTGTCAACTCTAAATGTAGTTGTAGTTTTTTTTGTTTAAAATCAACATCGGCCCTTAAAGTTTAACCACCCTTTATAAGGTGGCGCAAAAGTTGTCACCCGACTGATTAAAAAAATATTGAAAATAGGGCCAAAATAAAGAATTCGTTTTTCATTTTTGTAATACCCGAGGTGCACTATTTTGTGAACCTGTGATACCCGTTTTGATATGCATTAGGGTATTCATTCGGTTTACCGTCAATTGGTTAACCGATAAATTACTACCCGATTAACTGATCGGTTAATTTAAAATTGGCTTTTTTCGATTAACGATTAAACCGATTAATTTCAGTCGATTAACCGATGTAATAAAATTTTCAATATTCTGTAGTATTATAACGTATTTTTTTGTGATTTTAAGTACTTGTTTCGTCTCATATGCAAAAGGTTTGTGTTTAGAAAATATTTTTTCATACAAACAAAGAAGTTGTTCAGTGATCTTCATTTTAACCCATTTTCTGCCGACCGATCAACAGGAATGTGGCGAAAAATGGGTTAAATTTAAAAAAAAAACTCTAATGGCATATGTTTAGATAAATCCTGGAAAAGGACTGAGAAATTATATATTCATCTACGATAAATGAAAGAATTTTTTCCAAGTAGCTATTGAAATAACTAAAGAAATAATCTCATTTTATAATCTCATAATCTCATTTTAAAAACTGGGAATTAAGCACGAATAACAAAATCTTTTGAAATTAAAATTTTGTATTCCCAAAAATTGAAATTACTTTTTGATAATAACAGGCAAGTGCACGGCCTAAAAAACACTTAATTGACAACATCTTTTGTAAGTTGTTGATGTTTTTATTTTGTTTTTCTTAACCTACTTACAACTACAATTAATGTTGAGAGAATTTCCAATAATTGTAGTGGGGAATGTAAGATGAGATAAACCCACTGTTGTTTATTGTTGATGTGTTTTGTTTAAGCTTTGATATTGTTACAAGTAGAACTGTTGCTATAATTCTTATACGTTTAACAGTTTTATTTGGTTTAATATATTTAGTTTTTCTAAAATCTTTATGGATGAAGTTTCCTGATGATCTGACCTAAGCAACCAGTGAAATGCGCATAGGAATAGCTTATCCCATCAACAATAAATTTCAAGTGTTTTTGTCAAGAATAAAAACTGGGAATTAAGCACGAATAACAAAATCTTTTGAAAACAACAATATTTATTTTAAACAATTGTTAAATATTATTTATGATATTATGACGATATGGCTTGATAGCACACCTTGTGTATTAATTGAGAAATGTATATTAAATATTTATGAATTGTTTTTTATTTTGTTTGCTCGTTTTAGTTCAAGCATTGTTATGTTTGGTATGTTATTTTTTTTTTTACTAATAAACTCCAAATAATAAACAATTAATGCGTTTTTATATATTCAAATTACTTCATTTATAAAAAAAAACTTAATTAATCGGTTAACCGATCAAAAACAAAATTAACCGATTAAACCAAAACCTTGGTTAATTAATCGAGCGATTAACCGATTAAAGCAAAAGGTCGATTAAATGAATACCCTAATATGCATATAGACCCCAAATAAAAAACTTAAACTCGAATACGCAAGTACTTAATTGCCATTTCAAGTCCTATTCCAATCAGAAATAATTCTGCCATTTTTCTCAAAACATCTCACTGTGCAGCGTCAGCTACTCACGTTAACCTAAATCTAACATATCTGGGCTGTTTTTTAGTATCAAAAATTAAATAATTTCATTAAATGTTTTTATATTTAAAACAAAACAAAATTCTTAGTTTATATAAAGTAATTAGCATTTTCAATAGTTCATTAATGTTATATAATTTAAAATACAGCTGGTCGCTGTAATGAAATATTTTATTTATTTTAAATTGAAATTGTTTAGTATAAATCATTACAACAACAATTTTTATTAATAGAAACATTTATAATTAATAAAGGCCATAAATTAACTGGACCTACACAAATATGATTATGATTAAATGGCAAATGAAATTGTCACATGAAGCTAAAAAATATAAAAAAAAAAAACAATAAGAAAGCGAATGACGTTTTGAAACTTGATAATGCACTTATAACGATGATGAACGAATCAATCTATAAAAATTTAAAAGTGCAATCTTAAACTGATGAAAGATTTTTGAAATTGCAGACAATAAAATTTGGATTTTTTTACAAATCCATGGCAAACTCTTTTTAAAATTTTAATCTTTAAAATGTTTGCCAAATTAAATTGTCTAACTAAATAAAAAAATAAATTGCATTCCTTGTGTGAAATTATTTTTCATTCAAACTCTTGATGTTTAATTTGAATATTATTAAATTAAACATAAAATAACTTATTAACTTTTGTCACGAAGCCAATAATGATTTAGAGTCTAACAATAAAATACAGGAACAAATTGTTAAAAGGTCCTGGCATCAAATAAATTTATACAACAATGGAAATACATACTTTTCACACTAAATGAAGACAACGAGATAGAAAATTCAATAACAACAACAAATAAAAAAAATATTATACTTTATTTTTGGCATTAGGCCAAGAAACATAATTGTATGACCAAACGAAAAAAGGGATGGATAAATTATTCATGAGCAATAAAAATAATTTCGCAAAGAAAAATCGATAATTTTTTTAAAAGCGAAAAAAAATTAAATCTCACTCGGTAGCGACATTTTTATAAAGAAACTTTCTAGCTAACGATAGATTTCTATTAAAATTTCCTTTTTATCGATCGATTTCTTAAGAAGTTTAATCGTTAGCGATATATCTTTAAAAATGTATTTGTAAGCGAAACATCTATGTAGAACTTTTACGGCTAGCGAAAGGTTTTATTGAAAATTTTCTAGGCAATTTTCTAGATAGTGATAGATTTTTCTTAAAATTTCCTTTTTATCGATAGATTTCTTAAGAAGGTTTATTGTTAACAAGAGATTTCTTTGGAAATTTGATCGTTAGCAATATATTTCAATAAAGATTTTGTCGTTAGCGTCAGTTTTCTAAAAAAAAAAAAATTGTCTTTTTTTGTCGATTTCTAGTAAAATTTCTTTTTTGTGTTATCGCTAGCGAAAGGTTTCTTTGAAAATGTAATCATTAGCTACACTTTTCTATACAAATTTTATCGTTAGCAATATATTTCTAAAGAGATATTGTCGTTAGCGACAGTTTTTTAACGCAACAGTAATAGATTTAATTCCCTCTTTTGCGATAGATTTCTTATGAAATTTAATCGTTAGCGATAGATATCTTTAAAAATGTATTCGTTAGCGAAACATCTTGATAGAAATTGTATGGCAAGCGAAAGGTTTCTTTGGAAATGTAATCATTAGCTACACTTTTCTATAAAAATGTTATCGTTAGTAATCGATTTCTAAAGAGATATTGTCGTATTCGTTAGCGAAACATCTTGATAGAAATTGTATGGCAAGCGAAAGGTTTCTTTGGAAATGTAATCATTAGCTACACTTTTCTATAAAAATGTTATCGTTAGTAATCGATTTCTAAAGAGATATTGTCGTTAGCGACAGTTTTTTTTAACGCAATAGCAATAGATTTCGATTAAAATTCCCTTTTAAGGGATAAATTTCTAAAGAAAATTTGATCGCTAGCGAGAGTTTTCTTAAGAAATTGTATCGCCAGCGATATATTTTTAATGATATTTTGTCGTTAACACAAGTTTTCTATAATAACTTTGGCGTTAGCAATATAAATCAATGGAAAATTAATTGTTAGCGACAGATTTCTATATAGTTTTTATTGTTAGCAATAGATTTCTATTAACATTTTGTCGTTAGCAACAGAACAGAAGAAGTATTTATAAAATTGTATCGTACGCGGTAAATTTCAATAAAAATGATAAAGGTCAGGCGATAACTTTGATCATAGAAAATTTCCGGCTTTGCTCAATTTATATTCTTGTCGAACGGAAGAAGAACTTGCGACTGATATCAAGCGACTTTTTTGCATGTTTTAAATGCATTTTCAGGACTATTAAATAAAGAATTTTTGCATTGAATTGGAACTAAGGAAAAATAATGAACTTATTACGGGAATCCGGAGCGCAAACCGTTATACTTAAAACGGGGCAAGTATTAAAATCAATGCTTAAGAAAATTATTTACTGATGTAAGATGATGCATGTTTGGGGTAGGAGAGGGTGTACGTAGATAAGTTATAATGGGAGACCTGTTCCCCCAAAGTTATGATTTATTTGGCAGAAAGTTTTAATTCACCAGCCTTCTTGTTGCAAAACCACCTTAGTTTCAATCAAAAATATCGAAATTTCGCTTTATACAGGGCTATCCATTTAGTGGTTTCAAATCCACCGTTCTGGCAATGCTGTTGGCTGTTAAATAGCTGTCATCTGAAGTGCCATTTATTAAGTGAAAGGTTTGCCATGGATCGTTTAACAATCGAAGAACTCGTAAAAGTAGTTAAAACTTATCACAAAAGTGGTGGTTCAAACGTGGCACTTTTCGAGCATTTCCGGGAGATTATAGTCGTCAAAATCGACCTACTGTGCAAGGAATTTACAAGTTTATAAAGAAATATTAAGAGTCTGGAAACGTTACAGATGTGGTCAGGCCTGTGCATCATCGCAATGTGCGCACTGGCGATAATATCTCCGAAAATATCGGAATAACCGTTATTTTAAATTCAAAACGCTATAGCCTTATGATAACCGACTTTTGCCTTTAATTAAAGATTATAAACTGGACAATATGTGGGTTCAACAAGACGGTGCCACGAACCACAAAACACGACCGATTTTGGTTTAATTGCATGGCTTTATTGCATTAGCCAACGAAACCATGCGATTTGACGCCGTTGGACATATTTTTTGTGGGGTTACGTCGAAGACCATGTCTACGCATTCCCCTTACGTGGGAGCATTTGAAATCTATTCAGCCTAATTGTGGTTGACGTTGTCGTATACGACTGTGTCGTTTTTGGTAAAAGATTAAAGTACCATACAACATGTTTTTTTTAATCTACTACAAAAAATGACAGTCGTTTACGACAATGACAACCACAACAAGGCTGAATATTCGTTTAGTTATCATCGAGATACTGCTCAAAATGTGCGAAAAGTTTGTCCAAAACTACCTCAAAAGGATCGATTTTTTCTGCAAGCAATCTAGAGCCGGGCTTTATGTGTGTTTTATTTTACTTTACTTTTGAAACTGAAAAATGGATAACCCGTTACAATTAAGACTTTCCATCTATATCCAGTAAATGGATACTTTGAATAATCATCATATATATTATTTCTAAAGCACTTTTTTTTGTCGGTTGCAAATATCTCCCATACCACCGCATCAAATTTAATGAATGATATCTCATTTTAAAGCTTATTTCTAACACTAATGACAAAAAATAATTAGAAATTGAAAAATTAATATTTTCATTGACAAAGGATTCGTACGGGCAAAAAGTTAACGATGATCATGTCATTACCTCTAACATTGTATTCAAAGAAGTATTATAAAAGCATTTAAACATATGTATGTATGTATGTAAATATGTATGATATATATTATGATATATATTATGATTTCTTATATTATTATACTTTTTATAAAATGTATTGAAGTTACTAAAATTTCTATTAATTATTTTCATTTTATGTTACAAAAATGACAACTAACGGTGCGAAATATTCGCACGGGTCATCTAGTATTTAACTTAAACAATGACATATTTATTACTAACGAGAGCGAGTTCTTATTTTATCAATTTATTTTGAAAAATTTCATCTTCCCTCACCTAATATAATAGAAAAAATTTCCTTTCATTATTTTGCAAGATACCATTGAAATAACAAAACAACAAATTAGATACTAATGCTCCGAATGGTTCAAGTTTGGTGCGGTTTCATAAAAACATCCAACAAAAAACTCACAGCATGCACTTAAATTTATGACCCTTTCAAAAATGTGGAACAAAGTAAAATATTTAATGTTTAAAAAACAATATTATGAGGAAATAATACATAAAAATAGTATTAAAAATATATTGTTTAGATAGAATATGGGCAGCTTGTTTATTATTTGTTTTATTAATATACATATAAACATAGACTTAATAAATAAAGATCTGTTAATTTAAACAATAAATTAAGAAAATAAATAAATAAATTATCATAAATAAAAAGTCATTAAAAATAAATTTTTATTTAATGCCACTCGTTAGCCCATCGTTTTGACAACATATGGATGCTGCGATAAAAGAACTGTTGGGCGATTCTATTGTAGACAACTTTTAACATCAATTTTCAAATCACACTATTTGCTATTTTTTTGATGCCAATTTAAAGTAAAATATCTATATTTTATAATAATATAATTTTTTTAGACTTAGGCTTAAATATAAATTTGTTGTGCACTTCGAAGGATTAAGATTCATAGATTTGGAGCGAACAGAAAATGCACTGCATGTTGCACCCGTCATGGCTTAAAGAGCAAATTTCTTATTATTGGATTATATTTCTCTACGATGTTTGATTTGATAATCATCGTCTAATATCTCATCTTTCACAATAAAAAGAATAATACAATAAAAATTTAAAAATTAACAGAGTTTTGTGTTTTTGCGGTATGATCTTATAAAAGTTGGCCAATTTGGTTGCACCCGTCATGCACTTTAAAGCTCTCTCGTGGCTATTTGATCGCTTCATATAAATTCTTGTAAATAGATAACAATAGTATATAAAAAAAGGTTATCCCTTCTAGAAATAACTTTATTGCAAATGTGTTTCTTTCTATTAGTAAAACTCGTTTAAAGCGTCTAAATGTTGCACCCGTCAGAATAGAATCGATGTGTGTGAAGTTAAATTTTAAATGTATAACCCTAGACACATTCTGTTATGTTTACAGAACAATGTTAACCACTTTACAGACCTAATGTTAATGCTGTAATAATGGATAAGTCCAGATTTCTGGAAAAGGAGTCAACGTGGGCGAAAAAAATGATTAGGATTTGTGGACAATACTATTCTCCATCGTTTTCCATCCCCAGAATTTTTAACAGAGCGAGTTGGACCAACTTATGGCCAATTTACTCTTTTGAATTCTCTAGGGGATGAATCCAGATTTCTGGAAAAGGAGTCAACTTGGGCGAAAAAAAATTATTCGGATTTGTGGACGATACTATTCTCCATCGTTACCCAAAATTAATAAATTGTTACCCAAAATTAAAAATTTTGATATATTTCAAAATGAATCTAATAAAAAAAATGTTTCATTGGGTTAAAAAGAGCGCTTATTATAATCAAAAAGTAGTCCTTCAAACCGGACACTTCCCATACAAAAATAATGCATAAAATCAGCAGTAAAAGTGTGCTCCTTTTATGAGCGTCAACGTTGTTTCACGAACAGACGTGTTAACTTTTTTGTTTAATTAAACACACATAATAGCAATACAAAATTGAGATAAAACAGCTAGATTGTCCCTAAAATAGCTAAATTGCCATTATTTATTAACAATAGCGGCCAACTTCACTATTAAACGGTCTGCCAAAATCGTATTTTCCAATTGCTTTTTTTTTTTTTTTTTTTTTATTTATTTAATTAAATCTATGGATATGAATCCTTACAGACTACTATATATTACAAAGTTTTATATAAAGGTATTATTAACGAAAAAATTTTGTTAAGACATATTAAGTATTTAAAAACACGATAATATTGCGTTTAATTACATTTATATTAATTGAAAAATCGATTAAGCTATACAATTCATTGAAATTTTTGCATATTCTCCTCAAAGGATGAGCATCAGCATAATTTGTTTGCACAACAGGAAGGTGCAGAGGTATTAGGTGTCGGGTAAAACGTCGTGGAATATTAAAATTTATGTTACGAAGAAGGAAGTCGGAGAGGACATCGCCATTTATCAAATTAACTAGAAATGCCACATTTAGCATTGTCCTTCGACTTTTTAAAGTAGACAATAGACCCATACTCCAAAATTGGCCTTACAAGGGATGTGTATAGTTGTTTCGTTACATTAGGATCTGTAAACTCTTTAGACCATCGTTTTATATAAGCAAGCACACCACGAGCTTTATTAGTCGTCATAGTAATATGTTTGCAGAAATCTAGCTTAGGATCAAGTAGAATACCAAGATCCAGAAATTCTCCAACTAACTCTAGTTGATACCCGTCCAGGAAATAGTGTAGCATTGATGTGCAATTTCTAGAAAATCGCATGTGCTTGCATTTTTTTAAATTAAGCTCCATTTGGTTATATTTACACCATGCGTAAAAACTATTTAAATCCTGCTGCAAATACGCCCCATCTGAAGATAATTTGTAGCTGAGAAACATCTTAACATCATCAGCGTACATTAAAACATTATAATGCTTCATTACAAGCGGCAAGTCGTTTATGAAAATCGAAAACAGCAAAGGACCTAGGTGACTTCCTTGGGGGACACCGGAGCTAACAGAAATTTCTTTGGATGTGGTATTATCAAAAAGAACACACTGTGTCCTGCATGTTAGGTACGACCGTAACCAGCACAAAGCGTTGCTAGTAAACCCTAATAAATTCAGCTTAGTGAGAAGTAGGCTATGGTTGATTTTATCAAAAGCTTTGCTGAAGTCAGTATAAATAACGTTCATAAGTTGGCCATCCTTAAAAGCGCGATTTGTTAGAGTTGTTAGTTGTAAAATATTTGTTACTGCAGAACAACCTTTCCTGAAACCATGCTGGTATGGTGATATGATTGAGGATACACTGTGGCAGAGAGAGTCTGTTAAGCATTTTTCAAAAAGTTTGGGAATTGCACTCAATTTTGCAATGCCTCTATAATTCGTTATGTCCGACTTGTTTCCTGATTTAAATATCGGTATGATAAAGGATTTCCTCCAAACTTGGGGGAAATATCCGTATTTTAATGACACATTAAACATGATAGCCAAAGGAGTAGCCAAAGCATGAGCACAAGTTTTTAAAACGCAAGCAGGGATGCCATCAGGTCCACTACACAATGACGATTTTATTGTTTTCAAAGATAAAAGAACCTGAGAAGTATCAATAGATGAAAATGATATTGCCTGATGTTCCATCAGACAAAACGGGTATTCAGTTGATGTATCGTACTGTTGCTTAGAATATGTTGTTGCAAAAAAATCGGCAAACATATTGCTTTTAATCAAATTAATATTAGACTCATTAATTAAATACTTCATAACTCTTGGATAGCCAGTAGAATTTCTTTTCGAATTTACAAAATTATAAAATGATTTTGGGTCACGTTTAAAGTTCCTTTTCATTTTCTCAAGGTAATTTATATATAGTCTCCTGTTGAGAAGATTATATTCTGCTCGAGATACACAGTATTTGCTATAATCATAAGCTGTTCGATATTGCTTATATTTTTTATAGCATTTGTTTTTAAAATTTTTTTATAGCATTTGTTTTTAAAATTTTTTAATCTTGATAGATGAGGAGAATTCCACGGTGGACCTGAATGTTTAATCACTAGAAGTTTCGGCACACACTCCTCAAAAAAATTATGCATAGTAGTATAAAATGTATTAATCATAGAGTCAATTGAAGCTGGGGTACCATTAGGAATGGATAACAGTTCAAGCCAATTAGTGTTGGTCAACAAATAGTTCAGGTCATCGTAATTTGTTTTCTTAAAACATAATTTCTTATCGTTTGTATCATCCTGATTACAAAAGGCATCAGACAAAATATTGTGACTAACTTCAAGAGTAGGGTGGTAGCGATCCTCTGGTCTAGTAACTGGTAATGTTCGCGTAATGGTGCAGTTGGTGGGTTCATTCACAAAAACCAAATCTAGAGTGTTTCCATTATCATTTCAAATACCATTTTTTTGGAAAAGACATAAATCAGATAAATTATTGAGAAACTCTTCAATAAAGGCATCAGATTTTATTGGTGCATAACTGTATGAGTCTGGTAAAATTTTCCAAATTACTGCTGACAAGTTAAAATCACCAAAAACGTAAACGAAGTCCTCTGGCTGAGCTTTAGACACAACAGATTTTATGGATTCAAAATGTTTCATGTAAGTTAGTTGATCAGATTTTGGGGGAATGTAGGAACATGTTAAAAATATATGTGAGCTATTTAGTTTTATCCGAACACAGATAAACTCAATATCGGAATAATGTTCAAATTTTAACTCATCAGATTGGAAAGTATTTAAAACAGCAATTAAAACGCCTCCACCAGTAGAGGAGGCTTTGTCGCCATAGATATTTGGGTTTGGCGTTTATTCGGCTGGTTGCCGGTTTGCCGCAAATTTTTAGTTGCTATTATTAATACGTGTGTGAAGATAAATATGAAAAGTTAAATTCGTTTTTAAAAAATATCGCATGCGATAAAAAATATTTAAAAAAAAATATCGCATGCGTATTATAAAGAAAATACGACTATTTATACGAACTTTTACAGTTGTTATGAAAAACTAATAATTTTTATTTAATATTTAAAACTAATTAGATATTTAGTTAGTCTTTTTATATAAAAATGTTTGATTTTTGAAAAAATACGGCTTAGAGTGAAATTCTCATGAAAGTGCTGTGTGAGGGATAAGGCCACTGTGTCCAAACACTTCGATCTCATTTCACAAATACAATTTGGATAAAGTGCTTATAGGTTATTGCAGCCCTGTCCATAGTCTTCATTTTCCATTAGGTTTGATTCCCTGAGATCGAAGGGTTTGGACACAGTGGCCATATCCCTCACACAGCACTTTCATGAGAATTTCACTCTGTCGTATTTTTTCAAAAATCATAAATTTTAATATAAAAAGACTAACTAAATATCTAATTAGTTTTAAATATTAAATAAAAATTATTAATTTTTCATAAAAACTGTAAAATTTCGTATAAATAGTCGTATTTTCTTTATAATACGCATGCGATATTTTTTTAAATATTTTTTATCGCATGCGATATTTTTAAAAAACGAATTTAACTTTTCATATTTATCTTCACACACGTATTAATAATAGCAACTAAAAATTTGCGGCAAAAAACTGTGTGTGTATAGCTGCTTTAAGATGTCTTCATAGCTGTATTTTAAATAATAAAAATATTGATATTTATATTTTTCCTATCGATATTATCGATAGTCTTAAAATATCGATCTATCGATAGTTTCCCAGCACTACCATATAGATATGGATCTTTCTATGGTTTAAATTTCATTAGAATCGGTTTGAGAGGCAGAAATTGACCCTATCTCCCCTCGTGGTCCCATTTTTTTTAAAATGCATACCTTTTGTGTCCATATAGATATGGTTCTATCTATGTTTTAAATTTCATTAAAATCGGTTTGATAGTTTCTGAGAAGAAGAAATTTCCCCCTATCTTCCCTCGTGGTCCTACGATTCGGCCCATTTTCAATAGGCTTGGTCCTTGTGCCAATAAGAAACTATGTCCCAAATTTTATCAAATTATCTCCAAAATTGCGCACAAGGTTACATGGACAGCTAGCCAGCCAGCCAGCCTGCCAGCCGGACGGACATCGTTTGTTCGACTCAGAAATTGATTCTGAATCGATCGGTATACTTTAAGGTAGGACCAATATTTTAAGGTGTTACACACAGCACATATGCATAATACCCTCTCCACTACTGTGATGTGGGTGTAATAAAACTTCATTTGTCAAAATCAGCATATGTATTTGTTTGAACTCCAAAAGTAGTAAGTAAACCTACTTTTCGCATTCAACGCCTCAATGCTTTCTACGCTTTTGTGCATGTAACTTGTTACATATAACTAAACAGGCGCGTAACGAGTTGTGTGTAAGTCCAGCTTAAGAGCCTTTCCAAATATTTTTCGTTTTCAATGTTAAAATACATATATGTTCTCAAGGCTTTAAAACCCATCTCTGCAATTGACTGCAGAAATAACACATTTAGCAAAAAAAAAATGTTTCTAGGCCAAAAAGTTAAATTTTCAAAGCAATTAAAACAACAACATCCATCAATTCTAAGAAATTGTGGCATTTTTAAAAGCATATAACGTGTGAAGTCAGTTGTTGTTCTACCGAAACCAGTGTCATTCCTAAAAAACTTAAGAATAAAATGAAATTATTGTTTTCTCTTAAAGTTTTTTTCTTTTTTCTGTTTTAAATAGTATTCCTTGTTTGTCATAAATCCCATTTTTCTTTAAATTAAAATAATTCATCACCTGCTTAGAAAAAGGAATTTTTGATCCCCTTGTACAATTTGTTACTCTGTCTTTTCGCCTGGGGTTACATGTTTTGTTTTTCATTCTTTCCATGAATGTAGTCGTTGTTTTTGTTGTTAAAAAAATAGATTTTATGAATAAATTGAGCAAAACATGTGTTAAGTCCAAATAAATGTGCGTATGATATATTTATATATGAATGTATCTATGTATTTAGGTACATATACATACACATATTATATAATTTCATGTATACTGTGAGCGTCAAAATAAAACGTACAAAAGGTTTTCCAATATAAAAAGTGTTGTTTTAGAACAGAAGAATTTAAATTTTTAGAAGTTTATTGTAAAATACAAAACTTTGGACAATGTAATTACAATATAAAAGTAAAAATTTTAAATACTTCAAAAACAATTAAAACAGTACAATAAAAAACAAATTTGCTCCGTTATGAACGCGTCAAAAATTGTGTAGTTTTAATATACACTCCATTTACATGATGCATTTTATGACGACTAATTTTGGACGTCATTTTTTTGTTTGGTAGCAAGCTGTGTAGAGAAGAAAGAGGGGTGGAAAAATAGACATGATTTCAGTTTTCTCTTCCTCTTTCTTCTCTACACCGCTTTCTACCAAACAAAAAATTACGTCTAAAATTGGACGTCATAAAATTCATCATGTAAATTGAGTGTTACATACATACGAAGAAAAGTTGAGTGGCTAATACATTATTTGGGCACTCTTTCTGCGGAATTTTCTTCAGAGAGTGCTTGTTGCTTATGTTTTTCTTATTTATGTATCTGTCAAACTGCTCCCATATGTCTTGTTAGATTGATATCGAGCGACTATGGGGTTGATCCAGATGTTTTTAGGACGAAGTATAACAAGAAACCATATCCCGCTTCGCTATAATATAAAAATCGATCACGGCTGTTACAAACATGGGTCTAATCACCGCATACGATATCGAGCAAGACTGATAGAAATTATTTATTTTTTGGTATCATGAAACTCGACATCGAATGAAATGTATTGAATTTGAAATAATAGCAATCGATATCGAGTTACTCGACATTACCACCTTAATTGTGTTCGGCGTATTAAAAATACGCCTACGACTGTTTGGTTATAGATTAAAGGAAAATAGTTCACGTTCTCTTTAATCTTCTACCAAACAGTCGTATGCGTATTTTAAAACGCCAAACACAATAAGGGTGTACATTAGGGTGGGTCACTGAAGTATGAGAAAAAATAAATGTTCTCGAATCATGTTCTTATAGCAATATTTTTTTGTCTTACGTCTAAACAAATAAAAACTGCAAAAAAAAAGTAAAAAAAGTCACATCTTCAGCCCGCGCAAGAGCTCCTAAAAATTAAGTATATGTACGAAAAGTAAATTTTTTAAAATTTAAATATTTTAGTTACTATCAATTATTATTAATTAAAACTGAAAACATTTTGAATTTAACTTAAAAAAAAATAAAATTTTGGTTTTTATACAACAGAAAACAACAAAATCATTTTTTGGTCACAAAATCTTGTTTACTGTAAAATCTAGGCATCTCTCGTCTTGATTCAAATTTCGTCTATGTTAAACCTTCTCTTAATTTTTTATTGCATAGAGTCATGGATGCTTCGGATACTATTTTCACGAACTTTCAAGTCGTTAAAATACAGTTATATGCTTTTCTGCAATACAATGGTATTGTTGTTACAGTGCGCTCGCGGTAACGTGAACTAATTAAAACCTAGGGAGTTCATGTTAGCGAAATTGTTCACGTTAGCGATTGTCGAATTTCATAAAAAATATGTCTGTTTTACACGCTTGAACGTGAAATTTTTTCTGATTATTTCCATTACTAAAATATAAAAATAAAATTATTAATTAGAATTCATTACAAACCAAAATGAGATCACGAGAATATATCTATTGAATTAAAATTACCTTGCAAATAAAATTACTTATAACATTTAGGCATTAAAAAAATCGGTTATCTTTTTCTGCTGCTTTTTCTTTTCTAATAAGTAGTTGAAATACTGGTTTCTCCCTTAAGCGTCCAACTACACTCTTGTCACTTTGATCCACTATTGCATCTTCTGCCCATTGCAATGCATAGTTAAAAATTTCAATTGCCTCACTTGCAGCAATTTTTTTTAACAGGATCATCGGGAATGCAAACTTTATAGGGTGTAGGAACAATATTGTAGAAATTACAAACGGAATGACAAAGTTATTAATAAACTTTTACCTTCGGTGAAGGGTACAAAAAATTGTTCACGTTATAGAGCTTTCTGAGTTTGTTCACGTTACAGAGTAGTCAATGTAAAAAAAATCTTGTTCATGTTAGGCGGTGTTCACGTTAGACGGTGTTCAAGTTACCGCGAGTGCACTGTATATTCAAAATTTAACAAAATAAATTAATAATATTTTACAGGGGTCTAGTGCAGACAAAAATACAACATATTTACGCTATTAGAAGTCGATAAGAGAAAAAAAATATTTTCGACCCACCCTAGTGTACATTTATCGAGTTGTCATTCGATATGCCAGTGTCTATCGTATGCAAAAAAAATCGATAGTTTATTCGATACGATAGTATCGAATGCGGTGATTAGACCCCAGATTTAAAAAAAAAAACATTTTTCTATGTCAGCCAAATGTTAAAAGATCATAGAACGATTATTTTTTAAAAGCAATAATAAGAAGCCAAAAAATGCTAAAAATTATGAAAAATGAGCGATTTCTGTCGAACTCTTAAATCTCAGTAGGTTTAAAGTAGTGATGCCAAACGGGAAATCCCGAATACCGAAATCCCGGGATTTTTCCCGATATATACTGTTTTTAATCTCGGGATTTTTCGGAATTTTTAATATATCAAGTTTTGTGCACAAAAATTTTCGTTTTTATTAAATTTTTATACTCTATACAAAAAAAAATTATTAAAAATTAAATTTCAGTTGTATTTTTTATTTTTATAATTCTTATTTTTCTTTTTTAAAAATTAATGTTATATGGGTCGATATCATGAATTGACTACAATCGAGGATTGAAAACGGCCAAGTGCGAAAATGGGTTTAAATAATTATTTTTCGGTTGATACTGTTTTATAAGACCTTTTTATATATTAATAAGCAATGGGCCATGTATATTTAAGGATTTTAATGATTTTTGCACCCCTCGGGAATGGCAATACTCCAACGGAAATGATACGGTAATGACTGAGCAGCATGGTAATGACGTTTTATCATGTATTGCAGCTAAATAAAACACATACAGCAATTTATGGAAACACATTTAATAAAATGCATACGTTATGTTCATTCTTTGGATTATAATTCCAGGTGTACTTTTTAAGTTTGGGGAACATCAAATTTCTTAAATAATTCCCATAGATTGAATAATCTCAAATATACATTGAAAAGGTAATTCCCGTGTTCCTTTTGTCATTACCGTGGTTTAGATTATTCCCATGGTAATGACTGCACGCTAATGATGAAATCGTGAGTATTCTTGGATTTAAATGTGAAAATCTTCAAAAATTTTTATAAAAATATTAGAATCTAATAAAGACTTAAAAAATGAACAAACCAATACAACGAATTTGGAAATTATAATATAAATAACGGAAAATTATACTTACCACGGGAGTGACAAAATTTCAGGAACATGCGCAAAAAACACTAAACACTTCAAAAGCTCCCAAACAACTGACTTCATTTTTCACTTCTGTCAATACACTTAAAAACTAACGGGAATTGTCGTTACATTGACAGTTAGCACCTAACCAAAAAACCGGTTTAAAGCATTTTTTTTTTAATAAACAAATTGGCCCAAGGGGAATGACGAAAAAAATTAGCCACGGACTAAAATGTCTCAAAATCATAAGTTTTAAAATAAAATTATATTTATGAAATTAAAATTGAGTTGGTTTATTCTTCTCGAATAACTTGACGTACTTCATTTATCTATATACATATGTATGTATATAAAAATGAAAAATGTTTGTATGTTTGTTTGTTTGTTTGTTTGTCGGCTTATAGACTCCGAAACTACTGAACCGATTTTCCTGAAATTTTTACAGTAACATCACGTGAGCCCAAAAAATAAAATAGGCTACTTATTTTTTCGATAGGGGCAGGGGAATTGGTACCCCCCATAGGATGCCAATATTAATTATCGCATATCTTAAGAGCCGCTGGACGCATGTTGCTGAACTTTTTGTAGTAGGATCTTCTGAGCCCCGAAATTGAAATAAAACAGCAGCGGGGGTATTGGAATCCCCCATAGGACGCCAATGTTTAACATCGCATATCTTAAGAACTGTAATAGTGAGAATGTTCAAACTTTCTAGAAGTCACTCTTATGGTATACTACACTTTTGAAAATAAAGCGGGTAGGCGCAGGGGTCAAATACCTCCCAGAGGATGCATACATTAAATATCGCTCAACTGAAGAACTTTTAAAGGGAGAGTCTTAAAACGTGGTTAAAGCTACTATTATAGTAAACTATAAATTTCAATATAAAAATGGTCGGGAGACAGGGGAGGAGCAGTGCCCCTCATAGATAGAAATATTAATAAGAGCCACTGAACGCATTTTGTTGAACTTTTGGTAGTACGATCTTCTCAGCCCCGAAATTGAAATAAAGTAGCAGCGGGGGAAGTGGTTTTCCCCATAGGACGCCAATGTTTAACATCGCATTTCTTAAGAACTGTAATAGTGAGAATGTTCAAACTTTCTAGAAGTCACTCTTATGGTATACTACACTTTTGAAAATAAAAATAAAGGGGGTAGGCGCAGGGGGGAAATACCTCCCAGAGGATGCATTTATTAAATACTGCTCAACTGAAGAACTATTAAAGGGAGAGTCTTCAAACGTGGTTAAAGCTGCTATTAGGGTAAACTATAAATTTCAATATAAAAATGGGCGGGCTAGACAGGGGAGGAGCAGTACCCCTCATAGATAGAAATATTAATAAGAGCTACTGCACGCATTTTGTTGAACTTTTAGTAGTAGGATTTCCTGAGCCCCAAAGTTGAAATAAAATAGAAGCGGGGGAAGTGGTACCCACAATAGGACAACAATGTTTAATATCGCATATCTAAAGAACTGTTGTAGTGAGAATGTTCAAACTTTGTGGAAGTCACTCTTATGGTATACTACACTTTTGAAAATAAAAATAAAGCGGGTAGGCGCATGGGGGAAACACCTCCCATAGTATGCATATATTAAATATTGCTCAACTGAAGAACTATTAAAGAGAAAGTCTTCAAACGTGGTAAGAGCTACTATTAGGGTAAACTATAAATTTTAATATAAAAATAGGCGGGGTAGACAGGGGAGGAGCAGTATCCCTCATAGATAAAAATATTAATAAGAGCCACTGCACGCATTTTGTTGGACCTTCTGAGCCCCAAAATTTAAACAAAATAGCAGCGGGGGAAGTGGTACCCAGCATAGGACGCCAATGTTTAATATCGCATATCTTAAGAACTGTTGTAGTGAGAATGTTCAAACTTTGTGGAAGTCACTCTAATGGTATGCTATACTTTTGAAAATAAAAATAAAGCGGGAAGGCGCAGGGGGAAACACCTCCCGTAGGATGCATGTATTAAATATTGCTCAACTGAAGAAATATTAAAGGGACAGCCTTCAAACGTGGTTAAAGCTACTTTTATGGTAAACTATAAATTTCAATATAAAAATGGGCGGGGTAGACAGAGTAGGAGCAGTACCCCTCATACATATATAGAAATATTAATAAGAGCCGCTGCACGCGTTTTGTTGAACTTTTGGTAGTAAGATCTTCTGAGCGCAAAAACTCAAATAATATTGCAGCGGGGGAAGTGGTACGATGTTTAATATCTCTTATCTTAAGAACTGTTATAGTAAGAATGTTCAAACTTTGTAGAAGTCACTCTTATGGTATACTGCACTTTTGAAAATAAAAATAAATATCTCTCTACTGAAGAACTATTAAAGGGAGAGTCTTCAAAGTTGGCTAAAGCATTGTAGCGAATCGCAACGGGTTAAGCTAGTAATATATATTTTGAGATACTAATGAAAATCTGTTTTTTGAACGCAAAACGTTTGGACGCACATCATGGTAATGACGATTTGCCCCGTGCGACCAAATTTTTTCATAAAAATATTTTATTTTGATTTCCGCGCCTCGTTGAAGGACATTTTGTTTTATTTAATCCTGTTCTCAGAATTTTAATTTTGTAATATTTTTATACAAAATGCGTCGGGCCACAGAATGTAGTCATTTCGTAATATCGACCCATATATATAATACCTTTTGAAAATAAATAAATAAAAAAAAGTGTTGTTTATTTAAAAAAATCCTGAAATCTCGGGATCAGGAAATCCCGGATTTTCTAAAATCAATGCCGATTGGCATCCCTAGTTTAAAATAATCCAATGAACTTCACATATTACCCTGCGGCCACACGATCAAGTTGTTCTTGATAGTCTTTTACATATACTGGTTGTCAAAATTTACAAAAATTTAAAGCTGTGACGTAGGCTGCACTCAATTTGTAAGCAATTTACTTTCAAAATGTCATTAGGAAAACAATTTATAAAGACAAACATGTAATCAGCTGTTGAATTGAAAGTAAAATTGCCAAACAGATGGAAAGGTGAAATTGAAAGCAATCTCGTGATCAATTTGAAAAGTATGAGTGTGTTAGTAAAAAAGTAAGAATGTATTGCAAATTGAATGGAATTGAAAGGCAAAACTTGATTGTGTGGCCACCAAGTTATTCCTCAAAATGGCAATAAATTCTAACAATTGCATAAATACATATATGTCATGAATCAAAAAAAAAAAAGTGTGCGTACTCAGCCGTACAAATAAAATCTTACTGTGCATCTACGTCATCGTAGACTAAATCTGAGCTCACAAGTAATAACAGCCTAAGTCAGTTTTAGAATATATTTACAGTACAGCAGTTTAAAGTTTGGAAGCTACACTGAAAATCAGGAGACGTCTACAGATTCCAAAGAAACGAATTTCTTTACTTAGTTGTTAAAAAAAATAGTTGTTTATTCTCGTAGTCAAAAAATATTACCGAAAAAGGCACTTAGGCTCTTATGTTAAGTTAAGTTAGGCTATTATTCCAGATAAAATAAAAAAATTTCAGTGTGCCTAAATTGACATAAATTATTATTTTATGCCAAAAATTTTCAGATTCGATCTCTCATGTTGAGTTAGGTTGTTACTCCTATATAATAATTCATAAAGTTTAAAGAATAACGACTTAATTTGATTAAGGCAATAATGAAAAAATAATGTTAAACAAAGCTTGGAATTAAACACACTATTTTTTATCCTATAACAGACACAAAATTTAAAGTTTTATAGCAAATAGATTGAAACACGCTGCACACGATGGTATCTGGAAATCGGCAAGAGCCAACAATTCCGGAATTTAAAAAAACTGATTTTGATAATTTTATGAAACTGACTTTGGAAGTTTCGCCTTAGTACATGAAGGGGAAGGCCTTGCGATAGGTTATGAAGGATGTTTAGTAGGGTATTCATTCGGTTAACCGTTAACCGGTTAACCGATTAATTACTACCCGATTAACTGATCGGTTAATTTAAAATTGCGTTTTTTCGATTAACGATTAAACCGGTTAATTTCAGTCGATTAACCGATATAACAAAATTTTGAATTTTTTATAGTATTATAACAAATTTGTTTGTGTTTTTTATTATTTGTTTCGTCTCATATTCAAAAGGTATGTGTTCAGAAAATATATTTTCATACAATATATTTTCTTCTAGCAATACATTCTTAAGATACAGTACAAAAACAGAAACTAAGGGATTCGGAAATAAACTTTTTTGCAGAATGTGCGGTGCTGAGCTATGCCAGAGGATGGCCTGACAACAGAAGAAACTCTCGATGGTAACCGAAACAATAAGAAGTGATAAAAATTTTTAAAAATTAAAACAGTACTATAATGGCTTAATGGAAGATTTTATATGTTAAGAGAAAGCCAGGAAAAACACTGAGAAATTAGATATTCTGTATTATGGATTGCTTTGGATTTCTCTTACATCTTCGATTAATGCAAGAATTTTTCTCCAAATCAATATTTAACAAATCTAAAGAAAATAATCGCTTAAATGCTAAACATTTAAACCAAATTATTTTTCGAACGTACGGGGTCGCGAACTTACGATTTTTCCATATGTTTTTTTATTATTATCACCATGAATTTTCCCAAAAATATCTTAAAATTTCCTCAACAAAAACCTAATACTCAATTTACAATTGATTGTAATGGAGAGATTGTGAAGAAAAAGTCCAAACATAACATTTTTTTTTTGCATGTAAAATAATAATATAAAAATGTCTTTAGATGTAGCTTTAAAAAATATAAAGTTTTCCAGTTTCCAGCCCAATTTCCTCAAGTAAAACAGCTGAGATATGCTATAAATACCATTCTTTTATAAAAACATACTTTTTTTTATAATAATAAACAATGAAAGACTTACCAACATTCTATTCTTTCATCCTGGTAGAACATTCTGTGGGAATGCCCATATGTATTAACTAGTATTGAATTTTCTTTGTTTGCTCATTTTAGTCCAAGAATTGTTTTGTTTGTTATGTTATTGTTTTTTTTTTCACTAATAAACTCCAAATAAAAAATAATTTTTGCATTTTTATTTATTGAAATTGCTTAATTTATAACAAAACTTTATTAATCGGTTAACCGATCAATAGCAATATTAACCGATTATTAACCGATTAAACCTCCGTTAATTAATCGAGCGATTAACCGATAAAAGCAAAAGCCCGATTAAATGAATACCCTAATGTTTACTATGCGTAAGCTGTTGTTCATTTTGGCTATATAAATATTTATATAAAATAAACTAAATCAGCTAAAGCTTAAGTTTTGGTTTCGATGGTCATGGTTAAGGCTATGGCAATATGTAAAGTTTAATTGGGCCTTAAGTATCATCATAGTTAAGAAGTAAAACAATATTGTTTCGAATAATTTTACCCCTAACTGTACAAATTATACTTTTTGTATGTATAAAATTATAATGTATAAATAAATAATAAAACAAAAATCTAACAAAAAAAAATTATCCCAGGAAAAGTTGAAAATAAACTTACCACGCCAATATTTGCTGCTACAGGCAGAATGCGTAGAGCTGAACTGCGACGCGTGTAGAGTGTGAAATCCTTTGAACGTCGCAATAACATGCGGATACTTGTACTTGCACAGACACCCGCTGCCATTGCGTTAAAGTAACTTTATTTTACTAACTGGATTTTTGGGTGGTTATAGTGTTGTTGTTGCTGTTTTATGATTAGTCGTTGTTTTTGTTGTTGTTTCTTTCAAGGTGGCTGAGTTTACTTTGACGTCTGCGTCATTTACTACTGCAGCTGCAGCGATGATTATATCGAGTTAATAATGTGATGTGATGTTTTTTTTTTTTTCTTATTTTAAATTTACACTGTTGATTCACTTTCTTTAACAAGATTTATATACAGTAGATATTAATTTTTTTTTTTTATTAGATTTTAAAATAACACAGGGCGCAAATAAACAAAAATTTACTTTTTCTCTCACAATTTACCACACCTAGAGTAAAGAATTATATTTTGGTATAAAAATTTAAATTAGGAAATTTTATAAAATTTTTTTATGAAAACACTTTAACTTTAAGATTTCATTAAAATTTTTTTTTACAATTTTAAATAAATTTATTTAAAATGAAAAACATTAGCAACACTGAATTACAACTCTACTTGCATTTTTACAACAAACACTAACAACAAATTGTGGAGAAAATTTTACACACACACGCACTTTATATTTATTTTTTTATTTGGTCTGCGGGGGTGAGAAGGAAAAGCATTTAACTATTTTAAGATATTCCTTTTAAAACATTTGCTTATTTTATTAAAAATTATTGGTAAATCACCATTATTTTCCGTAAATTTTAAATAATATTAAAACGCGTTCTAACCCTCATTTATTTGTGTATGTATGTGTTGGTATGCGGCAAAATTCCAATTAGAATATTGAACAAGTGTTAACACCGCTAAATTTCTTATTTCACTTTTATTAATTTTGCAAAAAACACACACACACACACACGGAAAATGTTATTTTGTGATAATACCGAAATTTTGCAATTTAAACTTTATTAAGTTTAATTTCACGCTAAAGACACATTTAACATTCTTATTATTAACAACAAAAAGAAGACAGAAAGAAGAACATCCAACACGGGCACCGTGAACACAAAAAACAACAAACACACAGTGCGTTCGATTTTTCGGCACAGAAGACTCGACGCGGACGAGAAGTGGTTTGTACCAACGAACTACTAAACAAGCACTAACTTTTTTTTGTACACAAAATTCTTTTCCTTTATCGGCAGCATTAAATAATTCTAGTCAAGTTTCTCGAGATTCTCCCAACTGCGTGAGTTCTTTTGAATACTTTGTTTTTTTATTCAAGTTATTTGACTTTTTGTGCAAAATATATGTTTTATATTCTCACCGCGCAAGTTATTCACATTTTAGCAAAACAAAAGACAACATAGACGACAACAACAAATAAGAAGCAAACAACAAGTCATAATCAGCGTTGCCACTGAACAATTTTCTCTTCGACCAAACTTTATGTTATAAGCTGATTTTATTAACACACAACATGTTTATTATACATATCAAATAAATAAAACTAATTATAAAATATTAATAAACATTCGATAATTAAAGCGAGCCTAAGTAAATTATATACTAAGTTGGCAAGATCTCCAAAACTTTATGAGATAATGCATTTTTAATTGCATATATGGTGTAACAACAATGGCAACGCTCTTTCGAATTGTCAACAACGTAACGTGTTTACACTCTTGTCAGGGCGTTTTTACACAATCTCAGGAACTGTGATGGGTGGTACTATTTTGTGCTCGTTCCGTTTTTTTCTTAAAAAATTATGATTGTCGTTTGCTTATAGAATTTAACGCAAAATTTTTTGGTGAAAAGGAAAAGCTTTTTTTAAAGTTTGCTGATTGTGGCGTCAGTGGTGTCCGTCCATTCGGTCTTTGGTTTCTTTTTGCGGCCATCGTCCTAGAGGGCTTCCCAGAAAAAAGAATTTCGAAAATGGAAATTGGGAATTATATCCTTTCGAAGGTTACTTTATAATATATTCAACATTTTTTATTTTTCGAATTTATTCTATGAGCTAAATTTCAGTTATGTATTTTATAACGCTTTTTTTGTTTTTTCCTTCAATTTTTCAGAAATGACTTTATACACTACCAGACTAATTTATTGTATTTTCTTGTTACATTTTACCTTAGCTTTCCTTTGGACAGCAATGAAGTATATTGTTTTTTAAGAAATAACTTTAAGAGAAAATGTTTTCTTAAAAGGCTATCAGTTTTGAGTTTTGAGAAACTTAAGACTGAATAGTGAATAAAATTGTATACACCAACAAATAAATGCAATTCAATAACGTACTTTTGCACTCCAAGTATATATTTAGCAAAATGTCGATCACCCCAATTTTTTATTATTTGATAATTGAAAATAAATTTTTATTTATTTATTTTGCATTTGTGTTAGCAGCCATTTTGAACGCTTTTAACTCTGAAATTATTGAACAGATTTTAATAATACAAAATGCACTTCTTTGAGTAAATACCTCTCAAATGGTGTATATTTTGTTCAAATCGGTTGACATACAGAGGAGGAAAGTGTTCTTAACTGTTTTGCCTTAGCCGATTTATATATAGATTTACAAAGATTCAGACTACCAAGTGATATTAAACTAAAAATTAATTCCTTATTTTACAAAATTAATATAAACAAAGCTTTTTTGTTTTAAAAATTAAAATTGAAACAGCTGACTAATTTTAAGATTTCCATACAAAAGAATATTTAATACTTAATGTTAAAGATATCTTATTTTGTGTTCTTTTTGAATTGTTATGATAAGAATTTTATGTTTTTAGTTACATTAATTTAATTCTTAGTACAGAATTTTAGGTTATTAAAATAAAAAAAAAATTGTGCTTCCCTACAAGAATACTACCGGTCATTTTACTAGTTATATCTGCCGGTCATATATCATTGACCGATATATTAGTTAAAGTTTCTATTAGTTTATTAAGAGAGAAACGTAACATATATCTGTTCTGATTACTCTGCTGCTTTTAATTAGTCAATGATAACGTAAATAATGGTTAACGCTAACTAGTTAGTCATAACGTAAATATTGGTTAGCACTAACTAGTTGGTTAGCACTAAAGCTAGATTACACAATCTCACAAGTCTTGCGTATTCCATAATACTTTGTGAGATACAAATCTAATGAGTTTTGTTGCGACTGTCAAAAAATCTAATTTGACATGGCAGTTTGTGTTCACACCATCACACAAAGTATAAACACTCGCACATGAAATTAAATACAACCCTGATTCAATGAAAGGTATTATTCAAAGCGAATTTATTTTTCAGGTGGCGTTGAAAGCACAGCTGTGCTACTTTTTTTTTAAATTAGAGAGAGGAATGTCAAAAGTTACTTGTGTTTTTGCCATATCGGCCAACGAAAGTAGCAACCAAATCAGTGTTCGAAAATAAACAGTACATTATTTAGCGTTCGGCTCACACACCGAAGAACGATATCTATTTTTTTAGTGTTTGTGCAAACATACACAAACCTTAATACCGTTCGTAACTATTTTCAAGAAAGAACCGAACTTTATATAATGTTCGGTTCTTCGTTAAAAAACAGAACAATTGTAGTGATACTGTAGAAAAACATTATATTTTAATGTTCTATAATGTTTTTTTCGTGTGTGTATTTTGTTTTTGTAAAAAATGTTTGGTTTTTTTTTTATCAGCAAAAAGCGACGAACATTAACGAGCCGAACCGAACACATTGAAGTTCGTGGATTTTCAAAAAAAAACCGAACGGAATTTAATGTTCTCATCATTTGTTGAGTATGATGAAAACAGCATTATTTTTGTGTTCGAAAGATGACAAACTGGGAAACTTTATTTTTTTTAATGAATTTCTACACAAACACTATTAGCGTTTGTGTTTTCCACAAATCTACCGAACCGAACATTAAAGAACGATATTTAGTGTTTATTTTCGAACACTGAACCAAATACATTGTTGTGTTTTTGGTGTTGATACTTGTTGTAGTATCGACACCACCATTTACATGAATTCGCCTTGGTATTATTGTTTAGAAATTTTTCAAAAAACGATGAAGTCGTATGGGATGTAAAACATTTTTTATAATACTTGTCATTTTCGTGACACATTGCATTCACACTATCACACTTTGTCATATTACTTGAGTTTTTGACATGTATTAATACAAAGTATAATAGTGTAATCTAGCCTTAACTACTTATATTGGTTAGTACTAACCTTAATAAAATAATATTTTTTTTAAATGAAATTTATTATTAAAAAAATTATAATCCAGTTAATAGTCAGGAAATTGGACTTTTTGGAAAAGTAGTACCACGCATCGTTATTTCTGTGGCTGCTTGATAACGTTCCACTTCTTGCGTGGGTCTGGAAATTGAGGTAAACGTAGGTGTGACCAATTAATTTATTGTTGATCTTAAAAAGAAATTATATGTTGTTTAAAGCTTGTGAACAAAAAATCAAATACATACTTGAAAAGTCATCAGGATCTTATATGATTTATTCCTTTATTACCACCAACAAATCTTAAACGATTGTCCTGGCCAAAACCACCACCCGAATGAATGCTACCTATTGGACGACCACTCCTTTCAAAACGACCGCTTCGAACATGACCTCTGTTGTTTCCGGAGAATCCACCACCACGTCCTCTGAAGTCGTTATCAGTACGTCCTGCTCAACCACAAGCATTCTTGATAACCGCTGTTTGGCGGTGTCACTTTTTCTTCAAGACATTTTTTTTAGCTCTCTACTTTAATATGCAATATAGTTACAAATTACATAATTTTTTTTTTTAACACCGATGGCAAATATTAAATTAAAGCATTTCATAAATTTTAAATATATTACAAAATTGGCATTTTTTAGAAAGTGTTTTTAGTTGTTCTACTCTAACACACATGTTAGAGTAGAAACATTAATGTAATGATGTTTTCTTTTCTACAAAAAAATGTGACATTTTATTTAAAAAAGAATGCAATTTGGTGTCTGTTTTTATTTCATCACGTTCAGCGACACGCTTTGATTTTTTGACGTAAACGGTGATATAATTTTCATTTTTGTTGTAATGTTGTATTTGTTGCCGTAACGATGCCACCTGCTTATTCCACCATGGTCTTTTAAAGAAATCAAGGAAGAAGGTGCAGTGTAAAAATGAGGCCTTTTTTTCTATTAAAATATTAATTTTATTAAATTAAATTTTTTTTTTAAGTAAAATTAATATTTTTATATGAATACAAATAATTTTTGTAATTTAATTTTAGTGTTTATTTAATTCTTTTACTTCAATTATAATTTGCTACCATTTCACAAATTTAATTTCTTTCCCACACAATTTGCTTCGATTTTTTTTCTTTTTTCAATTGACAGCCCAATGCGACGTTTTAGTAATAATTGTCAACGAAAATGGACTAACAATTATTGCAACATAAATTGCCGGCAATAAATATGAACAAAACTTTGCTGTCTACATTAAAGATACCATAATTTTGACATTTACTGCAATATATATATATATACTGCAAATATATATATATATATCTTTGGTACCCTACAGATAATATTGGACTACGTGGTCCATTGTGGCTTAAATGGACTACTTACAACATGGTCCAATGTACTCTAGTATGGACGATGTTATAAGAAATTAACATGCAGTGCTGCCAAAAACTGCATGATGTATACTTTTCTATAGTTTACAGTATTACACATTGGTAGCCCTGATGGTGTCCATTATTAATTGTTTGTTTAGTTTGTGAAATTTTTGGAAAAAGGTAAAAAAATTAAAAATACCAGGTAAATATATTTAATAATAGCAATAACCCTGCAAATAATAGGACCAGTCCAAACCACACCGAAATTGAATTGAAACGGGCATAGATGGGCATTTTTCAGTACCAGTACTTTTTCAGTATTTTCTTTTTTTACTGATTACTGAAAAAAATCAGTATTCAGTAAATATATATATATATATATATATATATATATATATATATATATATATATATATATATATCATTATATATATATAATATATATAAATATGTACATATTTAATTTTTATTATTTATAATAATTTAATAAATAATTAATATTAGTATTTAATTTTTATTAAAAATTTAGACAAAATATAAGAATAATTTTTTTTATGTATATATATTTACTGATAATGATTTTTTTTTTTCAGTAATCAGTAAAAAGAGAAAATACTGAAAAAGTACTGGTACTGAAAAATGCCCATCTATGGAAATGGGTGCTTTATAGTGCTTTTTGATGTTCTGCAGTATCGACATGCTATTAATGTTAATGCACTGCACTATCGACAGTATAATACTGTTGGTTTGATGTATTATCAACACACTGATTTTAATGATATCTTGCATTATAGTTATTGAAATAAAGGTTTCCGCATTGTTTAATTTTAAATTTAACAATATGTAGGAACGATTCTGTTTACATATGTATGTTTTTTATGGAACGCTCGTTTTACTGTCTATTTTACTGTTTATTCACCCTTAATGATGTAACTGTGATTTTTTCATGTAGCACTAAAAACTACTTCCCTGAACAAGAAATAAATTGTGTTTATATAAATAAAAAAGAAAACGAAAACAATAATGTCGGCATGTTAAAACGAATACTCAGACCCGCTTTTATTCATTGTTTTCTCGAAAACAAGAGACGGTAAGCACCTCTGGATTCAGCGTACTCGAATAAGGTTTACCTGCCGGATACCCCGCTTTCCAGAAAAAAAGTGTAACATTCGAGCAAAGTGCTATTATTTGTATATACAGTAAAAACTTTATAATCCGGACCTCGCTAATCCGGATTATTCGGCTATCCGGACACCGTTTTTCAAAAAATTGCGTATGTACCCTATAATCCGGATTGATTGCAACTTTATAATAAACTGTTTTGTATTGTTATTCTCTAATAATTGTTACTCCAAAAACATAGTTTTTTTCTTTTTTGATGCAAAAGCAAACTATTTTGCTACGCAATTCCATGTTTTTTTTTTTTTTTAACACAGAAAAGTACCTTTGTTTTTATGTGCAAAAACTATTTTTTTTTTCTTTTTGTTCATTTTATATGTAATTATTTATTTAAATGATTAATGAAAATAATGTATCATTCGATATGTGTTTTAAAAGCATTTTTAATGCAAAAACACTGTTTTAAATTTTTATTTGGTAATCCGGATAACTTGATAGTCCGGATTAGGTTAATTAACCGGATTATCAAGCTTTTACTGTATGTACATATTTTAAACTTGAAAACACTGGTAACCTTTAATTTTTTCAAAACTTTGTTTTTTGTTACATTCATTGCAAACTTAATTTTTGTGTTAGTTTTGTTTAAAAAAAAAATTATTTTGTTTTAATAAAAAAAGTATGTACATATGTATTAATTTTTTCTTTATGGAAATTTAGGTTATTTATTATTGACATTATTAAATGTCCCGTTTTATAAAATTAAATGGAACAAAATATAATGCCCATCACTGCCATCGGTCCAATAAAATGTTAGCTAAGACAAAAACCGTTCAAGCATTTATTTAAATCCACAACCTATTTTTGAAGGCATTTCAACTTTTTTTATATTCAGCATGAAAATAATATTATGGTATATTTAAACCCTCAGGGTGCTGCCATATTGAACACATAATTGGTTTCACCGCTAACTAAGCGGTGAAAACTTTCATTCAAACAAACCGGTGTAATGTGGCAAAAACGCTGTGCAAAGATTGACAACCAGGGTTGCCGAACATGGTCTTTTCCGACCAAATTTGGTCGGATATTTTTGGTTTGGTCGGATGGTAGGCTAAACCTAATTTTGGTCGGTTTTAGAAAATTGGACGGAAAGCAGACAATTACAAATCTCATAGCTTTTTTACCAAACACAAACATTTTTTTAATTGTTGATGAAACTATGGATATGGCAGCAAGTTACTTTGACGGTGTTAGTTTTATAAAGGATAGTTTTGTAATCTTATTCGAGCTTACCAAGTCATATGCCGTTTAAATTTTTCTTCTTATAAAAAACTTTTTATCAACAAACTAATTCCTATACAAAATTTGATCGGATTGGCAACAAACGGCGCTCACGCCCTGACTGGAACTGTTGGTAAGATTATAGCCTATTCATCGATGTCGAACGTAGACTTCGTTCGCTTAAATTACATGTAAAACAAAGACAATATTGTATAATTTGTTTTCGTTTTAAATGTAAGTTAAGCGAACGAAGTCTTCGTTCAGAAATAGATGAACAGGCAATGCAAAAAATATTAAGGTTCTTTGTCGTAATATTTAAAGTTTTTTCACATAGTCCTAAAAGAATAACATAAATAAAAGAATTTCAGGAATTCTGTTCTGTATTAGGTGTTTCCTATACAAGATGGACTTCTTAAAGGAAGATTTTGTAAGAATCGTAGAACAGTGGGATGCTTTGATACTGTATTTTGAAACATAGTTTTATAAAGGCAATGGTATAAGAGCCGCAGAACTTGCAGAAAGTATGGATGAGTTCCAAAACAGAGCAAGTTATCAACGCGTATACATTGAAAACTCTTTGATACATTTTTTACGTTGTCTGCAAGGTATTAGGATGTATTGGAGCTCAGCCAATGTCTTATAAAGTTTAATACTTTTTTTTATATTGTTCAAACTTAAGTTAATAAATTTTGATTCATATTTTATTAGTGGTCTGTATGTGTTATTGCATACGATCAATGAATTATTCTAGTTTATAAGCGTTATTAAATGAATTTTTATATGGGCATTTTCCCAGAATGGTCTACCAGGATGAAAAAATAAAGTGTTGATTATCATCGTCTTTTATTGTTTATTATTAAAAAAAAGTCTTTGGTCTTATAAAAGTATGGTTTCATAGCATATCTCAGCTGTTTTACTTGAGGAAATTGGGCTAGAAATTGGAAAATTTTATATGTTTCTGTATTTTATACTTCTTAAGACATTTTTATATACATACTTATTTTACATGCAAGAAATATTCTATGTTTACACTCTTTCTTCATAATCTCTCCATTACAATCAATTGTAAAAGGAGTATTTAGATTTTGTGTTGAGGAAATTTGAGCACATTTATGGAAAAATGCGTCGTGATAATAATAAAAAACATATGGAAAAATCGTATCGATCCGTACGTTGGCGACCGGTAATTAAGCCAATTAAACAAAAACTAAGAGAGATATTTTATTTTGTAAATACTGGATGGAGACCTACATTAATATTTTAAAATAAATTAATCACTTTTGAATATTCCTATCCATTGCGCAGATTTTTACATTTCACTACTGTCAGCCAAAGTTGACTTCTATTTTGCGTACGTTCGTGACCACACGCTTATAACTCTTATTATGAAAACTTAAACTCGATAAAATCCATCTTTTGCCCTAAACATAGAGCTACCCAAATGCTATCGAATCGAAAAAAAAATGTTAGGAAAAGTTTTGTTTTCCATATTATTTGTACATTGGTAGGTTCATGACCGCAGGAAATGCCCATATACATTTTGTTAAAGTTAAACGTTACCAGCAAATTAACTTTAAATAAAACTAGGGGTTACGAGTAAGACGTTAAATATTTACTGCTGTATTCATAAAAAATTAAAATGGATTTCAAATGCATTTTAAGAAAAATTTTTGTGAAAATTTTGCCTTAAAAGACATTTCAAACTTATTTTTTTTTATGAATACGGCAGTTAATAGGTGTGAACATAGGCTTCCTTTTTTGTTTTTACTATAATTACATATTACAAAAAAAAAAAAAAATAATATGTCGATTTATAGCTTTATCCAATAAAAATTATACTTTTTTATCAAAAATACATGACATTTAATACGATATTATTGTTTTTAAATATTTTAAAAATTTGGTCGGTTTCAAAGGATTTTGGTAGGTTTTGCAGACAATTTTGGTCGGATAAAACTTTTTCAAACGGCAACCCTGTTGACAACACATTTTCTGCTCGTGGTGAAAGAATGTCAAAAATTTTAATAAATTTTGCGTTCCTTGGCTAAAATTCAAAATCACTATTAAAGTAACCCAACAAAAACGAAGTCAAACCTTTGATATGAAATGAATTTATCATTTGACATCTAACACAATTTTGAAACCTTTTTCAATTGCTTGATTTTAACATTTGTATTTAAATTGATAATGATTTAAATATAAACATTTGACATACAATGTTTTATTTATATGATTGTAATCAAATTTTATTCTCAAATCAAAAAACAAACTTGGCAGCTCTGGAGCGAAAAATAAATCTAAACACTAAAAAAATAGCAATTAAACTTAAATATGTTACACAATTAAAGAAAATTACACATTCCATTAAGTGAATACGCCTTTAAAAAAACTTAAATTCTTGTTAAAATATATGAATTAATTGTGAGTAAAATATTAATTACAAAGTGAAAGAATGTGAATAAAAATAAAACGGGAAAAAGAAGAAAATATTAGTTTGTTGTACGATCGCGGTGCTAAATCATGACAATCTCCAAAACAAGAAGGAGCCAAGTATTGTGTCTTTCCAAGTATTAGAGAAGGTAAAGAACACTATTTCATTTTTTAGTTATGGTGCTTATCTGAAACTTTATTTAAATAAATAATGAATTTAAATTATCAAGAGTTTGTCGTTTAAGAAAAGGTTTGATTTCAAATCACTTTCAATTTGAAACCAAACCTACGTGTTTTTCAGGAAATAAGCGATATATACATATGTACATGTATGCATGTACATTAGGGTAATAACTTTTTAAATTTTTTGGTAAATATCAAATTGTACATGCCATAGCCAAAATGTCCATAAATAATATTAGCAAACGCCATCTTTCTTTTACACAGCTTTCCAATTAAAAATGTTCTTGTTTTGCGAAGCACAAATAGTAAAAAATAAGCGCACATTTAAGCGCTACGTACGCATTAAGACAGTTAGGTAAGTGAGCGAATTTTTAACAAATTTAAAAAAAAATATAAGTCTGAGTTCATACGGCTCATGTCTTATTGACAAGATTGCTACTGTATAGGCGAGAGGGACGAGGGGAAAAGAAACGAGTACACAGATGCATGTACTGTCTTTACGTTTTGCTTTCTATTCGTTGTTTAATTTTGTTTTTGTTTTCAATATCAAATAAGACAAAATAAAAAACATGTCGTCAACGTGACATGAATCATTTGAACGCCAATTCATGTTCAAAGAAGAAAAAGGAAGAATCTTGTCAATAAGACATGAGCCGTATGAACTCAGACTAACATTTGAAAAGCGACTTACTACCAGCCGGTGCTGCCACTTTGTGGGTAATTACCCGAATTTGGTATAATTTTTACGGTCGTGATCGCATTTATTTCTTTTTAAATATTGTTGCTAAGAAATGCACAGCCTTCTAAACCAAATTCTCGGTTTCTTTTTAAGAAACGACTTCAATCATTTAACATACATATATTTTCAAATGTTTGGTAATGAATGTCGCAAGATGGACCCTTAGATTTGGATAAAGTTGCCTATCATAGTGATTTAGAACCTGAAGTTTATTGAAAAAAGTTATTCAAACTAAAAACTTGCCTGGGGGAAGATATTTTCAGTATTGCAACATATAATTAATTTTATTTCAATCTAGCTACTTTTTAATGTTTAAGTTTAAAGAATATTTAACGCCCTTTACAGTTGTAAAACTGAATTACGAAAGGGACAGTTGTATAAAACTCTGCAGGCGTTTTGTTTACTAAAAAAGGTATAAAGGGTATTTTTTAAGACCATGAAGCTTAAAATGGTAGACAACACAAAAAAAAAATTAATTTTAATCGCAGATTGATACACGGCATTATTATTTGAAACTGATTTAAAACAAATAGACACCGCACCGCGCCTGTCCTTGACGAAACGCATTGCAGACGTCCAATTTTGTTTCTCTTTTTCGAATAAAATGAACAATGTTGACCTCCAAGAAACCGATTGTTGCTGGCTTATCAGCATTAACCACTGACTTTAGTTCTTATTAAGTTTTTTCCTTTTCTTGTAAAGTAAGGAAAACATTACTAAGGGCTTTTCTATATCAAAGTATCGATATAATCATATTGTGTATAAAGCATACAAAATTGCATTAAATACACCCAGGAACGATATCCATTTTTTAAGTGATTGTGTAGACATACACAACCCTTACATAGTGTTTTCACCTGACAATTTTTTGTCATACCAAACGTCAAAGTCTATATAAAAAAAACTCAAAAATTTTTGTCAGCGTTTTTTTTTTATATGAAGTTTGACGTTTGGTATGACAAAAAATTGTCAGGTGAAGACGCTATGTTAATACCGATCGTAATTTTTTTCAAGAAAGAAAGAATGTTCAGTTCTTCGTTAAAAAACAGAACAATTGTAGTGATACTGTAGATAAACATTATATTTTAATGTTCTATAATGCTTTTTTCGTGTGTGCATTTTGTTTTTGTAAAAATGTTTTTTTTACCACCCAAAAGGAACGAACATTAACGAGCCGAACTGAACACATTGAAGAACGGAATTAAATGTTCACATCTTTTGTAGAGTTTGATAAAAACAGTAATATTTTTGTGTTCGAAAGATGACTAACAGGGAAACGTTATTTTTTTTAATGATTTTCTGCACAAACACTATTAGCGTTTGTGTTTTTCACAAATCTAGCGAACCGAAAATTAAAAAAGAAATTTAGAGTTTAGTTTCGAACAATGATTTGAAAATAAATTGTTTGATAATATGTATAGTAAGTCTGTTTGAAACAAAATTCTGCTTTTCTAAAAAATAAAAATATGCTAAAAAATCTGCTTTTGGACAAGGAAATATGCTCAAAAGCAGTTGGTTAGTTTCCCAACTCAATCTGCTAAATCTAACAGAAAATATGCTTAAATGGGAACACTGCTTGAATTAGTTTAATTCAGTGCTACCTACCGTTTTAGCATATTTTCTGCTATATTAAGCAGCACCCGTATTCCATAATTCGCTTAGCTAAAGCTAAATCTCTATCGCTAAAATGCCGTAGAGAATACAAAACTTAAAAATTTTAGTGATAACAATAAAAGCTTAAATTGCGGTGAATTAAATTGTTATGGCATTGCCAAATTTAGCAATGCACGTTACAGTACTGCATTCGTAGCCAAAAATCGCTAAATCAACTTTAAAGATTTTTAGCGATAGAGATTTAGCTTTAGCGAATTACAGAATACGGCCACAGATTAAGAAAATAAAAGTTTTAAATTAAAAAAAGAAAAATTTTGCTAACATGGCCAAAATGTCAAACTTTGACCCCCTCTAACTCAGAAAATGTTTAACTGATCTTGTCTAAGCTACTTTCCAATAAGACTAACCTTGGTGGGAATTTCATCTAAATCGGAAGACATCGATTTAAAAACTGGGTCACTTGACATGAAATCCCCCATATATTTAAAATGCTTTTTATTTGGCAAATTCTGGTTTTATTTATTTTATTAAAATTTTAAGCTTAAAATTTTTTAAAATTTCAAACAATTCTGCGAAAGTAATAAAGAATACAAAGTTGGCATTTAGCTTTCACATCGAAATTGTATTCGCATCGCAATAGAGAGTATCCACCCAGCTCTGCTATTGATAAGTGCAACTTCATTAAAATCGGACAACCTGTTTAAAAATTAAAGTAGTCTTCACCATTTTTTATGATATTTTCCACTGTACATGCATCATCAAATATTTAAATATATTTCTAAATAAATTAAATTTTACTCATTTTAATTGCTGTTATTCAAGCAAAAAGTTTTGTCTTATTATTTATTTATTTATAAAAAAAAAAAACAAAAAAATTTAATAAATCACAATTATTAGTAACTTTATTTAAATGCAATTGACACAAAAATATTATCTATTCAATACAAAATAATAAAACAATTGGAAAAACAACGGATTACGAGTATTATTTAAAATATTTAATTAAAATTAATTGAATGAGTATAAAAAACAACTAGACAAACAAACTCATAACTAACTAAATAAACATAAAAATAATTAAATTATCCGATTACAACAGGATTAAACAATTGAAATTAAAAATATTTAAGAGTGCTATATTCGGCTATGCCGAATCTTTTATACCCTTCACCATGGTGCGATAAGAACAGAAAGCTATATGAATACCGTTTTTTAGATATAAATAAATATATTTTGTGCCACGCCCACTTCTCCAATTCTATCTACATTTTGTCGGATGGTGTGTATTGAGAAGCAAGTTGCTTGTACCTAATTTGGGAACTTTGGCTCTTAGTGCCAGTCGTGTGTTTTTGCTCATATGTCAGTCACTTGTGGACCGATCGGGCGGAATTTCTCAAGAAAGCAATTGCCGCATTAATGTGACATAAATATATCTAGTCATTTCATTTGTATGTATATTTTGGGTCTTTTGAGGAGCGAAGTTGATTGAATGCGTTGGAACCCATTTCAACGGACAGACGGACATCGTTAAATCAACTACGCTCCTCAAAGGGCCCAGAATATACAGACATACAAATTTAATGACAAACTTAATATATAGATACCCTTTTACCTTCGGGTTGAAGAGTATAAAAAACTATATGAAAAATTTACCAAAAAAAAAAAAAAAAAAATATCTAAAGTGGATGAGTAGAAGAGCAGATGAATCTCAGTTGTTTGTTTTTAAATGAATTTTAAATTTCATAATCAATAGAATAGTAGGGACAACATTTATGTGTAAGGCTGGCTTTAATTTAATAAAGTTATTATAAATACCACAAAGTAAATATAATTTTACCCGCCCAGCAAGGCTGTAGGAAAAATCGCCCAAAGAAAAATGGCAAAAAAAAAAAAAAATTAAAAATCGCCCAAAAAAATTCCATGTAAAATTGGGCCTGAATTCATATGAAAAGTGACCCAAAATTTTTGGGCAATTTTTCGTTATTATTGGGTGACTTTTCGTTTTTTAAATTTGGTGGTTTTTCATTATGAAAAATCACCCAAAAATATTGTATGAAAAATAGCCCATTTTTTCGGGCCATCTTTCATATTTAAAATTTCGTCCAAATCTTACATACTATTTGTCTAAATCATTTAGTATCATTATACATCGAATTCCTAAATGTTATTTGTAAAAATAGCGGGACATATTGCAAAAAGGTGGCATGGCATAACGTCCAGTGTTAAAGTGTCCATGGACTTTATGACACTTTTAAAGGTGGCATAATGTCCATCAAAACAATGTCATAAAGTCCTTGGACGTTATGTCGCTTTGTAGAGTGTCATAATCAAAGTTACCGTTGGAAATTTTCGAAAAGGGCCACAAAAAGGGAATTTTCCAGAAAAAGGGGTCAAGAAAAGGGTATTTTAATAAAAAAAAGGGTCAACATTTTTAAAAGCATTTTTGCGAAGGTTTCTTGCTCTTTGAGGCAATCCTCGCCGATTTAAAAATGTTCCCATATATAAACCGATGTCATCTTTTTTACAGGGCACTCTTAATATTGGCGATTTAAAAGGTTGCAAAAAGTTCAATGCCTTATGACCAGGGAAACCAGAAATATGCAATTGCATGTTCTTCCTTGTGCGACTAATGAAGGCAGAAACAATATATTTATCCGTTTTAGAGCTTTTTATGAATTTTGGCATCGATTTGTTAGTGCATATTTTTGCATATTTTACCGTTTGCAGCATTTTTTGGCATATTTTAGTTAAAAGAGTCATATTTTGCCTTTTTAATGCATATTTTGATGCCTACAAGAGCTATCGCAGCAAATAAAAAAAATTTTTTTTTCGAAAATCTGTTACTTCAATTTCGACATCTACATTTAATTTTTACTCTTAAGTTGTAAGACAACTGCCATTAAGAATAAATGTTATGCGATTTGTATCTAGACCAATCTTTTAGTATTCCGATCGACTCAGAATCACTTTTTAAAGTGATCTAACGATGACCATCCATCCGCCTGGCTGGTTGTCTGTCCATGTTAGCCTTGTGCGCAAAGTACAATTTCCAATTTTGTGGATAATTTATGGACGAAGTCTATGCAAATGGTGACAATCGGTCTATAATTTCACATCCAAATTAGACTCTTTGTGTACGCAAGCTATCTAATTACGATGGCTTCCATCCTGAACTAGCTTTAAATTCGTTTTAAATGTTAACATTTGTACCTAAAATCAGTTTAAGACAAAAACCCATATGGATGTAAATATCTAGATACTATTCGGCGCAAACATCTCTTATATGACTTTTAACCTTGTTTAGGTTTTTTTTTTACATTTTGTTATTAAATTGTTGAATATAGTGTGCTCAAATGAGCAGTTTTTAATTTTTAGGGCATATTTTTAAAATTTTTAGGGCATATTTTCCAGTTTTTACTGCATATTTAATGCGCATAAAACGTGTTTTTTGGAGCATATTTCTGGTTTCCCTGCTTATGAACATTATTAAGGGTGAATTTTTTAGCATAAAACTTGCTACTCTATAAGAGAGCAAAACATTTATAAGAAACGAACACCTAATTGCATTTTTTAAATAAAATGTCACATTTTTTTTGAAAAGAAATCAGCATTATTTATTCAATAAATAAAACATAACAAATACGTATATGAGTTATTTTTGCTACTAGGGAAATCGTACTTTAATTTGTACTTTACTATCGAAAATCTAATTTGGTAGTCGTACAAAATCTTTAAACACAAATCTGTTTACGAATACTAACTGGTTTTTAGGAATTTGCGTTCTATATTTTGGTATTTACTCTTCAGTGGAAGTCCATTCCTCCATCTCCGCATATTTCGAAAACATTTTATTAGCACTAACGTCCAGCATTGTTGACAAAAAACAAAATGTGAGTGCTGTTTCCAAAAAAGATCAAAAAGTGTCACAAAATAGGTGAGAATGATACAAAAGTATAATTTAAAAAAAGGGTCATAAATGGTATCACGACCGTCGAAAAAGTTTCAAATTGATAATTTAGTATCACAACGGTAATGCTGGTCATAATGTCCACAACATACTTACAAACTGGAAAGCATAACCTGCATTCGGCCGTGCGCAAGGATTTTCTCCTCTTTTATAAAACAAGTACCGGCTTCGCTAACTAAAGCTTCTCTGCACAGCCGGCCGGGAGCAAGGATTTTCTCCTCTATGGTATAACAAAAACCGGCTTCGCTAACTAAAGCTTTTCTGCATAGCCGGCCTTCGGCCGGGCGCAAGGATTTTCTCCTCTATGGTATAACAAAAACCGGCTTCGCTAACTAAAGCTTCTCCTCTCCAATGAGGCTTTGAAATGTGTTTTTTTTTTGTTTCGGTGGTTTTGTGCACTTTTTTACGTTTTTTCATTCGGATTTAAAACCTGTTTACAACTTTAGTTTCTGTATGATAAATTTTGTAATTAAATTTTATAATTTACTTAAATAACTACATGTTATTAAGTTAAATATATTCCAATATAATATTTTTTTGTTTCAATAAAAAAAAAAATAACAACCAAAGCCATAAACAAATTGTGATTATAAATTAAAAAAAAAAAAAAAAATAAATAAAAATTGTTTATTAAATTTATTTATGTATTTAAATATGTAATTGTAATATAAATGAACTCATCAGCATATGTAATATTACATTGACAAAAAAGGGTAAAAAAGCTTTTCCTATCTTTAAATTTAAATAACACAGGCCTATCGATGCCATTTTATATATAATGTAACATCTTTATGTTGTGGTTTTTGACTTACTCGCAAAGACCTACGACGCACAGTGCTTTGTCCCCATATAACGAAGGGACATAAATAGAAGGAGTTGTCAGAAATTTCTGAAATTTGGTACACTAGCATAAAATAGCTTAGTTAAGAAAAATATGAATTTTTGGACAAATCGGTCCAAGGACACGCCTACCTCCCATGTGTCCTGAAATGGAAAAATGTATTTTTAGCTTCAATAATGCCCACAAAACTACAAAGAATGGTCATACTGATACACACACTACTAGCAACGTGTGTGTAAATTTTCATTTAAATCTGAACAAGGACTCAAGGTCCTGCCATATATCCTTTTTCTTAAAAATGCTATAACACTTACAAAAATTGTCTAATTGTAATAAAATTTGGTATGAAAATTGATATTTGTTAGATATATATGTATGCCAAATTTTGGTAGAATCGGATTAATAATGTGAAAAATACAAAAACATCATTTAATGAAAAATGAGTTAAAAACGCTTAAAATGCTCTTGTAAAAATAACAAGTAAGAAAGTATAATCGGTCAAACCGGACCATGTGATTCCCTATAGCATAGTATTTAAAAACAAAATTTCCTAGAGTGTAATCAAATTTCATAGAGTGAAATCCATTTGGGCAATCATGGACCCGCCAGAACAAAATTATGTTATGAGGCTAAGATTCGTTTAAAAGTTCTTTCTGCCGAATATTATTTAGATATCTTCATCTACATACATGAGTTTTTTGGATGAGGGTTTATATGAAACCTATAGTTTAATTTGGAACTACCTGGACAACATTTTGTCATGACATAGTAGCTATAGTAAAAGTCATTGTCGCCAATTTGTATGTAAATACTAATATTTTTAGTGATTCTGAGCCGATACTACGAATTATTTGGAATTATTTCTTATTATATTCCTAATTAATTTTCTTTAAACTAATTTATTTATTACATTAACATACATATGGTCATTTTTTTAATTAGAATAAATCATCTTCAGTACTGGATTCTTCCAAAAAAATATTGCCGCTCAACGAAACATTTGTTTCGTCATCTTTAGCTGGTTCATCAACATTTTCTCTCAGTATATATTTCTCAATTTCTTCAAAAAATATATTTTTTTTAGTCTTTGGATTCCTTTTTGAAGATAACAACGGATCTAAGGAAAGTATTAAATGAGTCATTAAATCTTTATGAGTGTCGTCGTGGGACAGTCTGGTTTTTCTCACGATTTTGTGATAGGCTTCCAATGCTTCTTCGGACAAGCACCCTGAACTTTATTTTAGTTATTAGTTACGTTTCATTATAATTACATAAAACCACTTTAATACCTTAATATTTCTTATTATGTTCCTAGTTTATTTTTTTTAAACTAATTCAATCTATGAAAATTTGAGCAAAAATCACGAAAATAGCATTTTTTAAATACATTTTTTTTTCAAGTTGTGGTAAAATTTTTTCAATTTTTTTTCTTGTAGTTATTAGAAAACAGTCTAAATATTCGAAATCAGAAAAAAACCCATAGACCATATTTTTCTTTTTTTTTTAATATTCCATCAAAGTTAAGAAATTTTTAGAGCTTAACTTAATAATAAGCATTTTTCAAACCATTAAAAAATATGTATAGGAGCATAATTCCAGTAAAATTTTTTTATAGATGGTTTAGAATATAGTAAGGTGTTACAGAAAAAAATTTGAATCTCGTAATACAGAAAATGAATTTTTTACAATTATTTTCTTGAAACAATAAAAAACCAAGGGCATTTGTGATTTCAGCGCCCTCTTATGCCGTAAAATGTAGACAAACACAAAAAATGTTTTATACATATTTTGATTTTTGTTGTTTTTTATTGAATGGTATAAGCTTGAATTAATATTTCACAGTATTTGTAGTTAATTGTCTTTTAAACTCCTGAAAACTATCAAAATTTGATCAAAAATCATGAAAGTAGCCATTTAAAAAAAATTTTTTTTTTCAAGTTGTGGTAAAATTTTTTAAATTTTTTTTCTTGTAGTTATTAGAAAACAGTCTAAATATTCGAAATCAGAAAAAAACCAATAGACCATATTTTTCTTTTTTTTTTAATATTCCATCAAAGTTAAGAAATTTTTAGAGCTTAAGTAAATAATAAGCATTTTTCAAACCAATAAAAAAACACTTATGAGAAAATAAATCAATAAAAATTTTTTACAGTTAGTTCTAAATATAGTAAACTACTACAGAAAAAAATTTCAATCTCGTGCTTTAAAAAACAACAGTTTTACAACAGTTTTCCTAAAGCATGTAAAACTCAAGTAGTTGTTTGGCCATTTTTACTATAAATTCTCAAACTTTGGCGCCCTCTAGCGCCGCCAAAAAGAGTTAAATCTTAAAAATTCTTCAAAATTCATTTTAATTATTTTGTTATCTATCGATCTGTACATTTTTAAGCACAATATAAGACTTGTTTTTTTTTTTGATTTATGTCTATGGGCCAAAGCACTGTGCGACGTCTAACGGGGTCAAATCGACCGAGATGGCCACCGAAACCGTGCGATCACCTCTACGTTAGATGTCTATGCCATCATGTCTTTTTATCTTAGCGTTATAAATGTCTTGCTATGCTGTCTTGTTTTTAAATATTATATTTCAGTTGTACTTCGGATTCTAGTTATAAATTTAGTTTTTAGCCTTAAATTTTCAACCGTTAGGTAAGGCTAAAAAATCCAAAAATGTATCAACAAGTATAACGAAGCCCAGTTTGTTTATTGTGTACGCATCGAAAACTATTTTGGTTTGGTGAACTTTACCACAGATAACATCGCGAAATTCTACACGGTTGCATTATATAATGCATTTAAAAAAGCTAGTTTTCATTTCAATTACAATAACTCTCAATTCATGGAGCACACAATATTCTTGCTTTTGAATAAATAGTAATCTCAGTTGTGTTACTCCTAATAATTCTGCATGTTCTATTTGCGTTTGAAATGGATCTTTAGTAAGCAAAATTTGAACCGGTTCGTAAACGCATCACTGCTCAGCATAACATGATTGATTATTCTACGATGCTTTACTTATCAGCTGTTTTCATGCTTTCATTTGCTCTTGCACTGCTTCGGATATTTTTATGATTTTTTATCTGTGTTCGATTGCGCCACATAAGTATGTATACTGCAGCATTGTCTTTTTGACCACCTTACAGATGCTATATTGCCATTGTTCGCATTTGCGGACCTTTTGAGCATTAGATGTAGCGCAGGTCCCTTCTTTCCAATCTTTACTAATGACCTAAGAAAAAGAAACTTAAGAGAAAGATAACTTTTGGCATTATCTTTTACAAGAATGCATTAAGTTTCTGCATCACTTTTGTTCTCAAAAAAATAATAAAGCAAAATTGACGCAAAACCATTATTTTTGGTTAAACTTTTCCTTATTCAGTTCATATTTTTATGTTGCTGACTCTGTTTTATGTTCTTAATATTGTTGCCATATATTTAAACATTCTGATTAGCATCCTTGACCAAATCTATTAAAAACATTCTAGTTAAAAAAAATTTCCATTACTTTTGTTAAATTACAATTTCCAGCTAAAAAATATCTCTCAGTGTTATCTGTAATAATTAATATAAATAAAATTACCTGAACTTAATTATTAAAAAAAAAAATTCACCAAACAAACATTCTCATAAAAATTCAAAATATTACAAAAATGCTTTGGGGAATATTTCCACCCAACGAATACGTGTTTATTACAAAAAAACACACACACTCAGATCCAACAATATCCGTAAGTTTGTTTTATCTAGCAGAGGGAGGAATATAATTAAACTGTGTCCTAAAGTACTTTTAATAGAAAACATTTTTAACTGACAAAAATTACCACAAAATTGAAATTGTATGTTAAAAATTGTTTGTAATACTATTTCGTGTGTGGCCTAATGACTGCTGGCCATATACATTTGTTTTATATAGTAGACATTAAAATGCATTTTAATTTACGAATGTTTAAAAGAGTTAAATAAAACATTTTATCTAAATGATAGCTAATAAGCGAAACTATTAATTCAGCTAGCTGAATTGGAGAATAATGCATTAGGTGAGGAATTTGATGCAAATTCAGCAAAGAAAAATTTACATCAATTTAGCAAGAAAGAAGAATTTTAAAAATATGTAACAATAATTCGATAAATTTTATTTTAGTAAATAAAAATTCTGCATAAAATTTTAGAAAAATTCCTTCAAATAAAGTAAATGTCAACAACACTATATTAATTAAGAAATTTTAACAAAACAATTCAGTCGGCTGAATTTTAATACAAATGTCAGATAGCTGAATTGGCTAGTAAAAAAATAAAACTGAGAAATTTTGGGAAAATTTTTTCGAAAATCAGCTGCATTTATTGCAACGATATTCATTTAGTTGGAAAAATTAGAGAAAATATTTAAATAAGTATATCATCATATAATATAAAAAAGCCCTAAGTTACAAAAAAAATCCAAACCGACTTTTTGATCAATTACATTGCACTCCCAGCGGTAACTAGAATGAGTAAAGAGGCCTCACAGAAGGCCTTATTTAGCAGTCACAAGCAGTCAGAAGCCCTTCTCACCGCATTCCATACTTATTTATTTTTTACACAGGTTGTCATTGGGCGCAAGGCCTTCCACACTTCCTTTAAAAACAACTTCGATCACTTCCCAAAGAAGGGAGTAAGGAAGGTCTCTAAAAATAAAAAGTAAATAAAACTGAACACCTTCCTTTCTCCCTTCTCAAAGAAAGGAGTAGCGAATGTGTACTGAATATTTCAGAAGGTCTTTTAAAAAGAAGTTTATACCTTCTAGAAGGCATACTTCTGATATCAGGATATCAAAAAGGCCTCCCACTTGCGGTCCTTTCAATATTTACCGCTGGGCTATTTAAGAATTCAGCTAGCTGAATTTATTTATCAGCAATAAATAAAAACAAAACTGTAAAAAATGTATAATCAAAAACAAATTCAGCTAGCTGAATCATAGAAAAACTTTCACTATACAATAATAAATTGATTTTTCTTTACTTAAAAATTATACAATAATAAAAAAATTTTGTATAATTAAAAACATAGCTAGCTGAATTGGCTCCACGAAAAGCCCCCAATGAAATAACGCCCAAACGAGAAATGAAATATTCCCCAATTTTTTTTTCATACATTTTTGGGTGTTATTTCATATGAAAAAACTCCCAATTTTTTTGGGCCGCTTTTCATTTTTTTTTGGGAATTATTTCATTCTTCATTTGGGTTTTTCAAATTATGAAATAATCTCCAATGAAATAACACCCAACAAATTTTTAAAATTCGGGGCTTGTTTCATAGCGTGTTTAATTTGGGTGTTATTTCATTTTTAATTCGGAGGTTATTTCATTTTTAACACTAAAAATCTGGCTTCGCATACTAAAGTTTTTCTGCTTCGCTGAATGAAGTTTTCCTGCGTGCGTCACAAGAATAAAAAAATGTTTTTCAATGATAACTAAGGATTTTCCCTTTTACAGAATGTTGACACCATGCGTAACACTATTCTGGAAAAGTATGGCTTTGTCTCTCATTTGTGAAAAAAAATATGGCTATATCTCTCATTTCGCAAAATTTTAAATATGACCGTACCTCTCACTGATTGGGCGATAAGACCATAACGGCTTTATCTCCCAGTCAATTGAGCAATAAAGCCATTATGGCCTTACCTCCCATGGTTAAAAAGCACCCGCTAGCACTGCTTTTGGGTGTTATTTCCTATTTTTTGGAGATTATTTCATTGGGGGCTATTTCCTGGGCGTTATTTCATTGGGGGGCTTTTCGTGGAGCCGCTGAATTTACTAGGCACCCCACCCCAACTAAATTATATATGTACATACTACATATATGTGTATTAACTAACTTTTGTTTTAGTTACTGTCAAACAATTAATTAAATTAATAAAAAAAATCTAATTCACTTAGCTGAATTTAACAAAAACTGCTGTGATTTATTAAATATCAAATTTAGATAGCTTTATTAAAGAAAACTATCGTTCAATCCCAAAAATTAATTTTAATAAATTGAAGAGAAAATACTATTTAGCTAAAGTCAATAAAAATTCAGATTAAAAGTTCAATTAATTGAATAAAATTAAAGCAATAATTTCGTAAAAATGCATTTTGACTTAGCTGAATTTAGCAAAACTGTTATTCAGCTGGCTGAATTGATATAAAACTGACATTAAGTTGAAAAACTCAAATTCAGCTAGCTTAATTGTAGAAAAACAGTCATTAATTTAGTAAAATATTCAATTCTGCTGGCACAATCAAATTAAGCTAGCTAAATTGAAGAAAAATTGTATTTTTTTCTGAAAAATTTTAAATTTTGCTAACTCAATTAAAGCAAAAAACTGTTATTTTTCAATAACAACAATTTATGCACGCTGAATAAAAAAGTTGTCACTTAGCTTAAATAAATTCATATTCAGCTAGCTGGATTGAAAAAATTGTTATATTATTGAAACGTAATACAGTATAAGTATAACCTCCCTAATACGGACACTCGCTAGTTCGGACTATCTAGTAATCCGGACATTTGAATTTTTCGGACAGCTTAGTAATTTTTCCTCTATAGTCCGGACAAGTGTTTTGTCACAGTAAAATTTGTTTGTTATTTTACCGCTAGACAAAATAAGTACATTTGTGTGTGAGCAGGAATTAAAGAACGCGTAAAATAGTTTAGTTTATTTGAGTTTGCGTGGAGTTAAGACGTAAATATGGCACGACAACATTTTATAACTAATATGCATGTGGCAGTGTAAATAAAACTGAACCGGCAAAATAAAATAAAGTAATTGGTTTTTATTTTGGTTTTTTCTATACCCACTTACAACTAAATTTAGAGCTGACAAAAAATCAACCAATTGTAGTCGGGACTGTAAGAAAAGTTAGACTTATGGCCATTTTCTCAATGTATCGACAAACTGCCTGTTACTTAATGTCAACATAAATTTATTGGACCGATAAACTGTCCGTTAACGATTTTGGTTTTCTCAATATACCGACAAAAAACATTGTTTTCAGCTGGCAAAGCCACTCAAAATACATGTAAAAGTTGGGAGTCAGCTGATTGAATTTATCTGTACGACAAATAAAAGGAAAATAAATAATTGGCAGATGAGTGCTGGTTAGCTTTGCGACAGAATGGAAGCAAATTAGACATTGAGAAAACCAAATTTCTTTAATGTGCAGTTTTTCGTTGGGAAAAAAGATAATTGCCTAATGAGAAAATGGCCATTACTGTTTATTGTTGTTGTTTTTGTCTAAGGTTTGATATTGTTACAAGTAAAACTGGGGCTTATAATTCTTATTCGCTTAACAGTTTTATTTGTATAATATCTTTAGTTTTTCTAAAAATTTTTGGATGAAGTTTCCTGGCGATCTGGCCTAAGCAACCAGTGAAATGCGCAAAGGAATAGCTTATCCCATCAACATAAATTTCAGTTAATCAATAGTATGAAATGGGAATTTAGCACATTTAAACGAAACCTTGTTACCTAATTCATTTTTTGAATTCCAAGTGCAAAATTTTGGGTACAATTGATAGTGGAAAATGGTGTCTCTAAGTCGACAATTTTTTAAATAAAATCAAAAAAAGAAAAATTAGAAAATATGTGTCTCAAACTTTTAAGGGATCAGTATTACACAACAATATGTTTTTACAAACAAAAATAAATTCTTATTTTTCAAAATGAATATTTTTGATCACTTCAAGTTTTTTTTGTTTATGCCTTCTGTAAATTAATTTAACGCAAATGAATTCTTATGTGTAGTTTTTCTTCTTTTCGGCATTAAAGTATATTAAAGATGCAGATAAACGTATTACGATTAAATTTTTGTTTTAACTGTAGTCCGGACTATCCAATGATCCGGACAGTAGCTGACAGTACTTTACTTCTTTCATCCCACTGTACTTACATATATTTAAAAGAAATTCACTCACACAATTCAATTTTATGTAAAACACCATAATTTGCATTTATAATATTTATTTTTATTGTTGCTGTTATTATTTTTGTCTGATTTATTTGTATATATATATATTTTTTTTTAAATTTTATTCTTGTTTTTATTTTAAATGTATGCTTTTAGTTTAGTTTCGTATGCTACATACATACATACATACATTTACATTCGTTCTTACTAAATATTTACAAGCATTAATCTACAATATTCACTTAAACTTTATTTACTTTTTAAGTTTAAATTATTTTTAAATTTCATAAAATTTTATTTCTAATTCAAGCGTTTATTCTCTTTTTTTTTTGTCGAATAAAATCCATCAGCCACTTGTAAGCATGTTTTTTATTATATTTTTTTTTTGTTTTTATTTTCTTTTTAATACTTTTTATTCCATTAAAATACTAGTAGCGTATGTTTTTTTTCAGTTTGTGTTATTTTTTTGTACACATACATACAGAATTATAATTACAGTTATATTTTTTATTTTTACCTAAAATATGCTGGGTTGTGTGTGTGTGTGGAAAGGAAGTGAAGGGGCGTTTAAAAGTGTTAGAGGGGCAGGAAGAGAAAAATAAAGTTTTAAAGATGGAGGTCCACAGCATAAGTTAAGGGGACTGTCTATACACGATCAAATTGCTTGCTGTCAAGCTCGTGTACGTGTCCTTGACGTAATATCTTAATTGGTTTGATTTTTCCATTCAGCGCATCGTTGGTGTCACATAAACGGGCATATTCTGACATTCAAAAAACGCTTAAGATTTGCGATTCTGACTTGAAATCACATAATAGATGTTCTCTAAATCACGATCGCATGAAGTTTGGCCACTTCAATTAGTAAAAGTATACTCAACGCAACTAGAACATTTTTAATATTTTTTAGAAACTATGGCAGATCGCAAGTAAAACGCACGAGTTTCAGAAAACCATAAAGTAAATCTGATGTTTTCCGATTTCAAATCGTGCGATTGTCAGAACATGGCCGATACTATAAAATTTTTTTACTCATTCTATAAACATGTTTTTTAGGCATTTTGATTGTGTTAAGACCCCTTAAAACGCTTTTTCGCCACCTTCAAATCTGCCAAAAAGGAAAAAAATTAATGGAATTACAGTAGAAAAGTAGAATTTCTTTCTGCTTTTGTAAGCGTTTAAGCAAATCACCTGATTTTGACAAATAAAGTGTTGCATCTAACTTTAGGCGTATAACGCAAGTAAGTTATACATAAATATGAAAAGCTGCAATGTGTTGAAGTGCAAACGCGTGGTGTGGACCTCCAGCTTTGCGAGCTAGAGCGATGAGCGAGAACGTCATAAAATAAAGCAAATATAAGAGAAGTTTCATGAGGCAGTTAATAATGCAACATTATTAATGTTAATACTAAATTAAATCTATTCATTATTTTTTGCATTTATTTATAAATATTATATGCATTTTCATACATATTTTCATACGTATGTACATATTTTTATATATATGAATTTTGTTGTTTTTTGTACACTACTTTTTTCTTTTTGGGAGTGTGATTGTGTAGTGTAATTGTTTTTAATGCAGGGCTACTTAAAGTTTTTTCGGGATTTCGTTAATACTTTTTATTAAAACACTACCAAATGCCGATTTCAGGATTTTAAAAACTAACGAAAAGTGTACTCCGGTTTCAAGGATCATTTTGTGACTTGACAATATTATGGTAGCGATCAAAATGTATTAACCAAAAAGTTCTAAAGCAAACAATAAATTCGAAGCAAACTGAAAGGTTTGATTTTTATTTCTTTGTTGGGTATAAGTGACAAACTGGCAAACAGCTTATAACAATAGGTGTGATCGATCCCGTACTCAACGTTGGGAGCCCGCGGGATCCCAATCATACCGAAAACTGTTTCCGTACTCAAAGTTTGGTAAAGCGAGAGCTTTTAAGAGACAATTTTTTTTTCTTCTCTTGCACGTAGTAGCTCGTACTTTTTCTTTGGGCTGATTGGAAAATCTTTTAAACAATTAGCTGTGTGAGAAAATAAACAATAAAAACTACAAACAAGGATTACCAAAAGAATTAAAATAAAAAATATTACCAAAATAAACAATAGAAAATGTTAAAAAACTTAAGTACATACTTGAATTTTACTTTTATAAATGCTAATGTGTCATTTATGTATTTATTTGAACGTTTTCATAGCAACGTTTTCTTTTGGGTAGAAATTCGTTTTTATTGTTCCCGTACTTTTCTACATTTTTGTCTATTTGTGAGAGAAATTCTTGTTCATTCTCTTATTATACCGAACTTTACCCAAAAAGTACGGGATCGCACCTAATATCAAAAACTGTGTATAAAGCTAAAAATAGCTCTGTTCCACATGCATAACCCCCCTTATTGTTAATGTCAATGTCGACTTAAATGACGTCGACACCGCAGTCATGGCATTACCGCCGTCAATATTTACGATAACCGATTACTATTGACAAAGAATTTGTATTGCCCTGCGGCCACACGTTCAAGTTGTTCTTGATAGTCTTTAACATTTACTGCTTGTCAAAATTTACATAACTTGAAACCTGTGACGTAGCTGCACTCAATTTGTAAGCAATTTACTTCCAAGATGTCAACAACAACAGAGACAAACTTGTACTCAGCTGTTAAATTGAAAGTAAATTGCCAAACAAATGGAAAGGTAAAATTGAAAGCCATCTCGTGGTCAATTTAAAAAGTGTGAGTGTGTTAGTACAAAACTGAGAGTGTATTGCGAATTGAAAGGAATTGAAAGGCAAAACTTGATCGTGTGGCCACCAAGTTAATAAAGGCGATTTAACGCCGACGTTGACACGAATTGGCTTTAATTTTGTCAACAAAGTTTTTACCGTCGTCTAGTGAAACTGTGACAAAATTTTTACAATATATTCAAAAAATAAAAAAAAATATAAATAATAAATAAATGGAAAAAAATTAAAGTTACAACTTTAAAACAATTTGGAACCCTTTTAGCTGAACTTAAAAATAAGCCGAGATTGGCAAAAGGATTTCATCGAAGTTCAACTCCTAACAATTTTAAAAAAGAATGGGAGGAAATAACAACAAAATTAAATTCAATGGGACCACCATATAGAGACAGCGAGGGTTGGCAACAGGTTTGGCTAGAAAATTTTTTAAAAATATAAATTTTTTAATTTCGACCATTTCCAATGGTTGCCAATTTGATTGTGTTGGAGATTGATGCTGAGCGAGTTATACTTCTCATTGACGGCTCAATTTTTTTCAAAACAAACTTAAATGCCTGTTTGTTTAACCGAAAATACTCAATGAATGTATATAAAGAAACAAATTTTCAAATTGCTCGTATGAATTTTTACAAATACAAACCAAATTGTTTTATTACTCACGTGTTGTCCGGCAAATTGAAAATGGATGATCTTTGCCTTATAACTTTCCTCTGAAGTTTAAGCATTTCTTTATTTTCTTCATCACTACTTTCAGAGTCAACCAAAATAACATTTTACACGAAAATTTAAAAAATAAATTAAATTACTGTCAAAATACATAGAGATGAGCAATATTCACCCTTATTCTTTTTGGGGTCGTCAACAGTAAACAACGCCGTTTTTTATGTTTTGTTTCAATTTCGTATTCCCGTTGGCAATATTGCCATATTGCGATGACTGTTAACATATGTTTGGTATTTTCCAAGAAAAATTGGCGTTGCTGTTGCCTTATACCATGTTCACACGGACAGCAATATTCGTGTTTCGCTCTCTTATTCCTGTTTCGCGCCCCAAACATGATTGAAACGACTTGTTTCCCCATTTTGAAACAGGCTGAGAAACAGGAAAAATGTACTATCATCTCCAATTTTGATAACATTTATCGTTAGTTTATCTGAACTAGCTCCCAAAAAAAAGCAAAACAAAGAAAAAAAACAAAATAAAAATTGATGTCTAATAAAATAAAGTGATAATTATAACATAATAATATCAATAAAAGTGTTAAATAATATATGTTTAAGTTTTATTTACTTTTTTTATCTATTTAAAAAAAATCACACTAACAACACAAAAAAAATGTCAAAATGAAACAGGAATGAATCGTATGAACAGCATGTTTAGCAAACTAGTTTCAACGAGCGAAACGAGTGGTTTATAACGTCGTATGAACATAGCATTAAATTGCCCTTGATTTTGTCGTCGGCATTTTTAGTGTTGTCTTGTGCTGCTTTGTGTCGTGTTTTTAAAAATTTTATGTATGGTTGGCTGCAATCATTATTTCTTGGGCGGTTTTGATATTTTTCTTCATTTGTGTTGTGTTTTGATATATTTTTTGTGGATATAAATGAAAAAATTAACGCAACTGCAACGAAACCCTTTAGAAATTATTATTTTGAAACCAGTTTCAATCGTTTTCCACACACCCTGCAACCTAAATTGTACCAGAATGTTATAAAATTATCACAATCATTTAGATTTTTTTTGAAAACAGATGAAACGCAAACAAGAGTTTCCAGCACGCCACGGCGCGCCGGTTTCAATGCAACTGATTTCCAATGCATTTCAAACTGGTCTCAAAATGGTCGCGTCGTGTGTGGTCCCTCAAAGGAGTCTATGGCATAAACTCAAATGAAACTCGAAAATAACTAGAAGTTGCAGTTTCGTTGCAGTTGCGTTTCACCGTCTGTTCTGGGCCTAAGTGCCAGTTCGAGAAGCTAGTGGAAGAGCTTGTAAAAAATCCATTACTAGCCAGAGGATTATGCAGGGTCTCTTTTCCTAATAAATTAAATATCCCTTGCGATTAAAGAAGAGATGGTGGTCTTGTTTTTTTTTTTTTGAGATAAAATTTTGATGTGGGTTCCGTCCACACAGCCAATTACACCTGGAAATGCTGCTTTTCAAAGAAATGCAACTTTAATTTATCCATTGTGGACAAAGTTCTCTCTTCATGGCTTCTAGAATCTAAGACAAAATTTTTAAACTTGTGGCTGGGACAGTCAAAAGTGGAAATAATTTCCAACGCTGAGCTGGTACGATCCCTGGGCCAAAAAACGCAATGTTGCTGCAAATATATTGTGTTTGGAACAAACGTTCCCTTTTTTAAATGAGGCTCTACTATTTCCAACACATGTTTAAAAGAAAGTTTATTCAACCGAAAAAATCCATTAGGCACTTGGGAAAATTTAATATAATAAAAAAATTTTCATTTAAACATTATTTTTTTACAAACAAATTTTTATTTAACTTAAAATTTGCACAAACAGCACAGAATTTTTTTTTCTTATAAAAAAAAAAAAAACAGTAAACAAAATGAATCAGCTGATTTAACATTAGAGATGTGTGCTGTATTTTATTAACATTATCGATAAATAGTCAACGGCGTCATAATACTCTTACAAAATACCAATTTAACATAGAATTGATGTTGTCTTTGATAAGAATTGCTGTTGCCTTAAAATTGCCATTGTTATTGCCGACGCCAAATAGAATAAGGGTGATTTTTTTTAAATATCGATAACATGTCGACATCAATATATGTATACGTGCAAATTAATACCGATTTAATGTCGAGTTGACGTCGGCGTCGACTAAATGTGACTTGAGTTAAAAATTAACGACGCCGTCGACAACGAGTTCAGTAATAAAGGGGAACGAAACAGTCCGAACTTGCACAAAGTTACCCAAAAGCGTTCCACATAACAATTTTTGTGCAATTAAAAGAGTAATTGAGAGAGTAATATTTTTCATTTCCTGTTCAAATTTGCACGAACTTTTTCTTTGGGTAAGTTCGGACAAGAAAAAACAATCAGCTGTTTTTGTTTACATATGAACTGATAAATAATTCAGGAAATTTACAAGCAAAAGAAAAAGTTTTGGCTATGCATGCCAGCTTTATTTATCGAAGCCGGTGTTCTGTATACCAAAGTGGATGATGCAAATGTTTTGGTTTTATAATGTTATTACTTTTAAGCTTGAAAAATCACTTAAATAGATCTTAATTTGAAAAGTAAGCAGCATTAGTATTTGAAGAAGTGCGAAAATGGTTTTTTGCGTTCCAGCAGTTTTGGGTAATTCGGCAAATTTAGAGAGTAATTTTTTTTTTTACTCTCATTAGTCCGAACTTGCCCGAGATCTTGTGGAACACACCTAATGTGTTTAATTCAGGAACGGTAATACCGTGCTCACACGGACAGCAATATTCGTGTTTCGCTCTCTTATTCCAGTTTCGCGCCCCAAACATGATTGAAACGCCTTGTTTCCCCACACACAATTTTAAGAGCGAAACAGGTCATTTCATTTTGAAACATGCTGCGAAACAGGAAAAATGTACTATTATCTCCAATTTCGATAACATTTATCGTTATTTATCTGAACTAGCTCTCAAAAAAATCAAAACAAAGAAAAAAACTAAATAAAAATTGATGTTGTATAAATAAAAGTATTAAATAATATATTTTAAAGTTTTATTTACTTTTTTATCTTAAAAAAAAAAATCATACTAACAACACAAAAAAAAAAGTCAAAATGAAACAATAATGAATCGTAAGAACAGCATGTTTGGCAATCTAGTTTCAGAGAGCGAAACCTTTGGTTTCTATTGTCGTATGAACATAGCATAAGAGCAAACTCAAAAGTAGTTTCTTCTAAATTATTAAGAATTATTTGACCTTTCAAACTGCATCGTTAGTATTTCTTTCAAGAGTTTCCTCAAAAGTGCAGAAAATCGTGCTTTATCTATAAAGTAGATAAAATTGTAACGTGACTGACTCACTCATTCACTGACGGATTCATCATCGCACAGCCTAAACGCCTGAAGCTAAAAACTTGAAATTTGGACCAGAGATTGGTCACTCCCCAAATCGATCCACTAAGACGGAATTTTTGGAAATTCGAAAGTTTAGGGGGTAAAAAAGGGTAAAAACGGCATAATTCGGTAACCTTTTATCTCCAAAACTAAAAGAGATACAACAAAAAAAAATGTAATACTTATCGTTGTTCTTTAGAAAAATAAGCGGACAGGTGTCTTAGTAGTTTTTTGAAATTCGGCCCTATTAGGGAGCAAACGGGTAAAATCGGAATTTTAGTACTTTTTTGCCACCCAATCTATCTGTTGAACCAATAAACATAGAAACAAAGTTTATACCACATTCGAAACTTATCAAAAAATACAAATACGAATTTGGTCCTTTTCCGAAATTCGAACATTTAAGGGGTGAAAATCGTAGCTATTTTTGGTACTTTTTCACAAAACATTTTTCTCCATTCATTGACATATTCGTACTAAATTATGGGCTCCCACTATAATACTGAAATTTAAAACACTTAAATGGGGGAAAACATAGTACCAAAAAGGGGAAATACGGGAAATTTGATATTTTACTTTAGCCTTTTGGTTCTGCAACTGGCATTTTTTTTATTATCGTTGGTGTTGCACCTGTAAAAATAAAATTAAACATGCAATGTCCTGAATGGATGAGAATCTATAAGTACTTTTTTGTTCATTAGCTGGTACTTTTTGAATTTCATGCAAGATCTTGAGTGAATGACAATCTGTTAGAGGGATCTTTTTGGTACTTTTTCGTTTTTTAACTGGTACTTTTTTTAAAATTTTCGCTAATATTGGTCTTATGAACATAAAATTAAACCTGCAAGGTCCTGAGTGAATAAGAATCTCTGAAAGGGCTTATTGGTACTTTTTAGTTTTTAAACTGGTACTTTTTGAATATGCGTTATTATTGGACTTAGAAACATAAAATTCAAGATGCAATGCCCTGAGTGAATATGAATGAAGTTTTTTTCATCCTATGACAAAAACGTACTAAACTATAGGCTCCAACTACAACATTGAAATTTTTAATACATAAATGGGGAGAAAAAAGTATCAAAAAGGATAATACGGGAAACTAACATTCTTTCATTTGTTTTTTTGTTCTACGAGTCGTCCTTTTTGAATTTTCTATATTGAACTTAGAAGCACAAAATTATAGGTGCAAAGTCCTGTGTCAATATCAACCTATTAGATGAAAAATGTTGGAACTATTTTGCTAAAACCTATTTAATGCTAGAATTTAAACAAATTTAAACCTAGAAAAATAAGATTTGGCATACAAATATGTCCACGAAGGAAAAGGAGACGCTAACGAAGTAGCGGGTTAAATGCTAGTAACATATAATGAAAACAAAAACTCAAAAAAGAACGGCAAACACGATTTTTTGCAGAACTCGACTTGAGCGACTTCTAAACCTCTTCCAAAACTCAGAAAAATATTTAACCCTTTCACCTTTCAACAATGAAAATAAAAAAAAAAATATTTTTTTTTTGAACAAACTAGTCTACATCCAGGCGAATTCATAGTTTACACTTTACCAACTCCAAACAAATTAAAAAAAGGATGTTTAAAAGTTGGTATGGAGCAGGTTGCCGGAATCCAAATTAAATTTTCACAGCCAAAGCATCAAAATTATACAAAATTTTATTTATTACATACAGCCAATTTAGAGTTTAATAATAAATAAGGGTTTTTACAAATAAAAAAATATATACAGGGTGGCGCAGATTATTACCTTATATTTTGTTATTAGCTTCAAAATTGATATTCTGTCAGTGGTGCCCATGTTCTGCTTCGAACATTCATACCTACGTGCTCTTTTTACCATTTTTTTTATTCATGGGAAGATTACGGATGGCAACCGAACTGAAGTTTAGCTGCCAGTTGCTAAATTTATATAACGCATGGTATCTGTGTTATTAAGTGCTATTATTTTTTAAAGCAAAAAGACAAAACTAAGTAAGATCCCTTTCAGACTCGGCAAGTTAGTTGCGCAAGTTACTTGCCGAGTACAACAAAGCCTGTACTAATTTTTTTCCTTATCCCAACCTTAGCGCTGACGTCTACAAGCCATGAGTTGCGCAAGTCTCTTGCTTGCCGAGTTTGAAAGTGGTTTTTAGTTTATGTTAACAGTATTTCTTAATTTTAGATTTCAAAATGGTAAAATTAAATACTTGAAAACAGTTTGAACTTTTAATCCGTCAAATGTAAAATAATAGTAAAATTGATCGTGATGTTCGGTCACAAGCCAGCACTGAAGCTACATGGAAAGGTTTTGGCAACGAGTGCTAAGCATTAAATTAAAAATATTAAAAGGCAAAATTTAAGAAAAAATGTCGCACAATGGAAAATGTATATACTACCGGCAGAGAAACGCCAGAGGAAATAAGTTTGACTTCGCTTGAACAGGCTGCAGACGAGCTTTTACAGTTGAAGCTGGCAGTAAATCCTAAAGGAAAAGGCTTTTGGACAAATTAAGCTGAAGTTATGGAACAACAGGCTGAGCTCCAAAATACTAACGAGCGGCAACAACAAACTGTAGAGGCTTTGATATATCTTCTAAATAGGGTGTAATAGATGCCACTGTTCCGCCTCCTCTAGGTCAGCGAAAAATAGGTCCAATATACATACAAATCATATATGGCAATTTTTTTTAGCAAAAATCTTAAAAGATTATTTAGTTGCCCTTTTGAAGAGGATTTTTTGTTTTCGATAAAATACAAAATAATTACGTTCAGTGGAAACAAATAATGTGAAGATTGTGGTACACAGTACAAATTATTTTAGCTCGTAAATATTTTCTTTCGAATCAAAGCACGCGGTAACCGCACATGTAAATTACCAATTTTGGTTAGAAGTAGCCAGAGCGCGAACGCAATTCAGTAAAATGCAGTAAAGCTCAGTAAAAAAATAGTAAAAACTTTTGGGTTCTCGAAGGCAGCTAATGTTTAAAATTTGCTTTCGTCCATCTATGGTTGACAATTATACATCTTTTTCTGTCGTGAATCAACATTATTGCCAATGCATTAATATGTTTACATTTCCATTCCATTTTCATATAAAGATTTGTGTTTGTGGCTAACCCGGGCTTTTGTTTTCAAAAAATAATTAAAAATTTTTAAAACAAAATATATGTACTATAAAAAAATGTTAGTAAATTTGTAAAAATGTTGAATGAAAATGTTTACAATTAATGTAATAAATTAAATAAATATATGTATGAAGAAGATCTTTTGCTAAACATCAACACAGTGCCCCAGTAGGCTATACCGAATTCCGTATACGGGAACGAGCAAGCTTTCGTATCGAATGAAATTTCGTCACGTTTCGAATGGATGGATTATAGCATTCGATAGCTGACGTAACTAAATTTTTGCAAAATGTACTAGATTTGTGTTACGTTGGAATAGAGTAAAAACATATATTTAGTGCATATTATTCTCAGCTGGATGACACTAATAAGAAGAATAAGTAGTACATGTTTAATAAAAAATTTAAAACAAAACCAAATTTTCGCGGCTTATTTCAACATACTGTCAAAGCCCGGTTTAGCGAATAAATTAATGTTCAGACCTTTCGTTATTCCGAGATAATCGTTATATCGATCAGTAATTTTTTACCTTAAAATTTTATAAAAAAACTGTGGTCCACAATTTGAATGACATCAAAATTTAATTGTATTTATAATTTAGTGTAGAAATGAAACATTAATAAAATTTTGGTGTTCCATACTTTTGGGATATTACTGAAAGACCTTTCTTAAACTCTTCTATAATTTTTAATTTTTTTATCAAAAGAAATTTTTTTTCGATTTGACATCTCGTTTTCACAATGAACCAAACAAAACTACTGAAACTTTAACGAAAAACAACGCATCACACGTGGTCTTTCAATACAAAGCAAAGAAGCCAAAAACACACACAAAAATCTAACGGTTCTGTTCCGATTTTTTTATTTTGCTTTGCCATTCGTTAAATCGGGATTATTTTTTTTTTGCCATTCGCTATATAATAAGGCGACCAGATTTTGAAAATAAAAATAGAGGACATAAAGAAAAAAAGTAAAAAATATTTTTGACTTCAAGATTTTTTACTTATATTACAGACAAATTTACATCCCCATATTTATATACCTATAGTAAATTAAAAAAAATAACATATTGTCGGCTTAATATGCAAACCTGCTAAATCCACTTTTTAAGTAAATTGAGATTTTGATTCCGTTGGGTAGAGAAAAATATGCCTCGTGGACCAGCAATTTGAGTATTGAAGTGTGTCAAATCAACTATATTTTTTGTTTCCTCTCAAGCATTTGTTGAAAGGGAGTTAGCAGGTTTGGATATTAAGCAGACGATATATAAAAATTTACATTAACTTAAGTAAAATTAGTTTGAAAAAATAACGAAACTTAGAAATGCATTTGAGTTACTTATTCAAAATTTTATACTGCAAGTGTATGAGAGTTAAGTATGTAGGCACATGAACAGAACAAACATGGCACGACTTTTACCATACGATTTGACAGAAAATACCAGTGATCGCCGTGAAATAAAATTTATTTTAATTTATAAAAATAAAATCAAATATTGATCATGCTTTAAAAAAAAGAGGACAAAGATGACAGATTATGAAAAAAGATGATAAAAGAGGACACAAATTTTATAGAGGACAGCCAGTTAAAATAGATGATTGTCCTCTTAAAAAGAGTACGTATGGTCACCTTATATATAAGGTAGTCAATGTACAAATTGGGCCATTCGTTATATCGGATATTCGTTAAACTGCGTATTCGTTATACCGGGCTTTGACTGTATTTTTAAAAACAAAAATTAAATTTTTGAAGGAATGGCTACATTCCTATCATTATGCTTATCGTCTTCCGATTCTGAAGTTGATTATAACACAGTACGTATCCGAAAAGAAATGAGGGAAATGGCCAAATTAGGGTGATCGACCATGTACTGCGCCATAACATCTTTTTGTTTTCCATTTATTTTGTTGGTATTAGTCCTATAAACAATAGTCAATTTATTATCTTTTTTTTAAAACTTTAAAAATAATAATAAACTTACATCTTTTTATATTTTTTGCACACACAATTAAAAATTTTATGATTTCGATCAGTACTGAGATGACGAGTAAAATTTAAACAGCTGATACTTGATTACGCCCTCGTTATCGTATGCTATCATCTGAAATTTCGATTGTGCTTGTTCGACAACGAATGCAGTAATCGCAAAGAGAAAAATTACGAACAATTTTATTCAATCACGTAAGCGGTAATTCGGGCCCTGGTTTCTTTCCTGTAGACAAGTATAGAGCTTCGCGGGATTCGCTTAGGGAATTAAAAAAAAAAAACAAAGATATGTAGAAGGTATTTGCGTGATAGCATTAATTTTTTGCAACTTACGGAAGAACGCTAAGTCAATATAACCCCCTATAATGAAAGATAATTATACAAATTAGATTAAATGTGTATTAAAACAACTTCCAAATTCTATCGTTTTGCGCTTTCCATTTGCAGGGCATTTTGTGATCCAAAAATGATCAAATAAAAATGTTTGTCTCATTTTTGGATAATTGCACAATAATTGACAACGTTGGTACGGCATATAAATGCTTTACAAACAAGTTTAATTTTTGGTTTTTTCCTTTTTCGTTTATGTTTCAGTTTTATTTTTGTAAATAATTTTTTCAAAAGTTGTGTGTTTTTTGACTGTTTACCTTTTGAATCACATGTTTTTTTTTGTTTTTATTCTGTTAATACTCTGCCAAAACCTGTCACCTCCCTGCAAATAAAATTGGACCACCTGATCCATTTTGATAAAATGGACTACTCCATGGACTGGTCCGATGTAATGCAAGCATGGACCATGTCATTGTTAAAAAGTGTCTGCAGTGAGACGACATGTCTTCGGTTTGTAACGACGTGTTTTCGTTTTTAAACGACTTTACTACTCTTAACACGCGTGTTTGGACTGGTCCTTTTATTTGCAGGGTTCGGCATTTAACTTATTCCATTCTTCTAAAAGGTCTTCTTTCAGTTTGGGTTACCTTCTAGTTTTGTGTTTTCGCTCAATTAATTCTAAAATTTTCCATATAAACAAAATAGGATTCAAGTTCTACAGAAATAACATTTTTACATTTCAGGGGGTCTACTCTCTATTGCGATGCGAAAGAAAATTGTAGCAAATCTAGCGATTGGTACTCTTCAATACGTTTGCGCATGTGTCTTTCGCATCTTTTCTTTTTTTTTTCTTTTCGTAAATCATCACTTTTACTTTTTTTAAATTTTCCCATTTCAAATATTTCTACATAAGAGGCCATAAGAGAATTATTTGTAAAACATCAAAGTAAAAATATCGTTACATAGTATTCTTAATAAATACAAGGTTGTTATCTGACATGGCCTTTATTGACAATAATCGATTACTGTTGACAGTTAGTTGATATTTTCTAAGGCGCTTTTTAGTTGACGTCGAGTGGAATTGTCTCCGTTTTAGACGACAGAAAATTTTGCGACGACTCAAATAAAAGTTAAAAAGATTTTAAATAAAATGTTAACATAAATATTCAACATTTTTCATTTTTCGAATTTATTCTATGAGCTAAATTTCAGTTATGTATTTTATAAAGCTTTTTTGTAATAGTTCTATTCCTACAATTTTTCAGAAATGACTTTATACACTACCAGACTATTATATTGTATTGTCTGGTAGTGTATAAAGTCATTTCTGAAAAATTGTAGGAATAGAACTATTACAAAAAAGCTTTATAAAATACATAACTGAAATTTAGCTTATAGAATAAATTCGAAAAATGAAAAATGTTGAATATAATATAAAGTTACCTTCGAAAGGAAATAATTCCCAGTTTCTATTTGTTAACATAAATATTAAAAACATTTAAAATACGTTTACTATAAAAATAAAAAACGGAGATATAGGCACAAATATCATCGGTAAATTAAACGTGGGAATTGCAAAAATACGAAAAAGTTTGCTAAAATATCCAAAATTTTTCATTTGCGACAATTGCCTCAAATAGCAACAGAGCTACGCGGAATTTGCAAAAATTCTGAAAAGTTTGCTAAAATAACGAAAATAGCCATAATATTGATTAAAAGTCCCTAAAACTATATATTTATATATGTCCTTTATTTATCTATAATATTTAAATATTTATATTTAAAGAATAAGTTCACGAAGAACATAGGGCGTTAACAAATTCTCTCTATTCTTTTCTATTATTGGCAAGGACTTTGATTTGTCTCCATCTTTTATAAGCTGTTGCGAGTTCTTATCCTGTGCAGCGTGTCCAAGTATTACGTGGTCGTCCCTGATTTCGGTGTCCTTGAGGGTTCCATTCGAGGGCAGTTCTAGCTATTTCCGTTGCTGGACGTCTAAGAGTATGACCGATCCATGTCTATTTACGTCTTCTTATTTCTTGTTCAATGGGCATACTATTAGTCTGTAGCCACAGTGTCTCATTGGATATTTGATTTGGCCAGAAGATTCGTAGAATTTGTCTTAAACAACGATTAACAGAAGTCTGGATTTTGTTAAGGGTAAGTCTGGTATAGCTCCATGTAGTACAGCCATACAGTAGGACCGATTTTACACTGCAGTTAAATATTCTCAACTTAGTTTTTTTTGTGTGATTTTGTTTGAGTGCTAGCTAGACCTTATGTAACTTGTAAAAAGCAACGCTGGCTTTATTAATTCGCTCAGAGTTATCTTTATCCGAACCACCAGTAACGTTTAACCTACTTCCCAAGTAATTGAAAGACTGAACATCTTCGATTAAGTTACCATCCACTATTAGTGGTGTTGTCACTTTTGTACCAATACGCATACGTTTTGTCTTTTTAAAATTTATTTTCAGTCCTACTTTCCTGGCATTTATGGACAATCTCGTTATTTTCGCCTCAATATCTGTAAAACGGTATGCCATAAGACAAATGTCATCGGCATAGTCAATATCATTTAGGTATTCATCCATATTCCAGCGGATTCCAAAAAGTGCTTCGATATTCGTTTTTTCCATCACACTATCCAAAAGTAGAAGAAAAAGAGTTGGATATGGGACACAACCCAGTCTTACTCCTGTATATGTTCCGAATTGTTGGCTTTCCTTTCCATTGAAACGTACTGTATACTGTGAACCGGTATATAACTGACATATTATATTTACAATTTTCTCTGGGATACCTTTTTTAATGAGTGTCGATCAAATTGAGCTGCGCGATACTGTGTCCAAGGCACGTTCAAAATCTACAAAGAGTAGGTAAATATGCTGATTGTTTTATAATTATGCGTAATGTATTGATATGATCTACGCAGGAACGACCAGGTCGAAAACCGGCTTGCTCCCTCCTCAAAATATCATCCATCACAGGTGATATTTTTTGCAGTACTATCATTGCCATGACCTTACCTATGGAATTGAGTAAGGTGATACCTCTCCAGTTTTACAGAGCGTTAGGTCGCCTTTCTTTGGGATGGTAATTCCACTCTGATGGTACCTGCTCTTTGAGCCAAGCATTTCTAATAAAAGGTGTGAGGAACTCTGTTAACGTTTTAGCATCATATTTCAGCAACTCTGCGGGAATGTTGCCTGGGCCTGATGAAAATTTCGTAAAAATTGCTAAATTAGCGAATATTTGCAAAAACTTGCTAACTAAATCTGCTGATGGCAAAGTCTTACATTTTTGAAAAATCTTTAAATCTGTAAAGTATCGGAATACTTACAGTAAAAATCGCAAACTCTCGAATTTGTTATAAAATACCTAATTAACGTCGAAGTGATGTAGTCGTCGACTGGATGTGACAACAATTTAAAATTACTGTCGACATCGACAACGACTTACATAATAGGGGTGAATATTTTTTTAAAAACGTTTAAAAAACCCATTTTTATTTTTCGAATGTGTTCAATGAATCAAATAAAAATAAAAATATCTTATAAAAAAGACTTATGGCCATTTTCTCATTAGGCGATTATCTTTTTTCCCAACGAAAAACTGCACATTAAAGAAATTTGGTTTTCTCAATGTCTCATTTGCTTCGATTTTATAGCAAAGCTAATCGGCACTCATCTGCCAATTATATATTTTCCTTTTATTTGCCTTACAGATAAATTCAATCAGCTGACTCCCAACTGTTACATGTATTTTGAGTGGCGTTGCCAGCTGAAAACTTTGTTTTTTGTCGGAATATTGGGAAAACCAAAATCGTTAGCAGACAGTTTATCGGTCCAATAAATTTATGTTGACATTAAGTAACAGACAGTTTGTCGATACATTGAAAAAATGGCCATTATTCTCACATTCTATTGAATAAAACCTTTAAATTAAAAATAAATGTGGATTCTGTGCTGATATTTTTGCTTAAACGTACAAAATTTAGAATAGATGGTGATGTGTGCGCCCTGCATTTTGCGGGTTACTGTCTTTTATATTTTTTATAATACTCTTCAATAATTCAAATTAAACTGTTAAGAAACTTTATTAATAATTAGATAAAAATTAACTAAATTATAAAAAATATTTTGTAATATACATAAATTGCGTACGAGTACAAGATTATTTGACACGTTTGTTTAAAAGATTTAACACATTTTTGGCAAAATAAATTTAATTAATAAAATGATTTGACTCATTTAAATATTCATACATAAATGTACAAACATAAATATATATACGAATACATACATACATAAGTATGTACCAATTGTATACAACGTTTCAACTTTTAATCCCCAAATAAAAAGTAAATTTTTTTATTTAAAAAAACAAAAAAAAAATACTCCCAAACATTAATTTTTCTGTTCAATAGTTTTTTTTTTGTGTTTAAGTATCTTCAGGAGTTTTAGATATTTTATTATTTTTAAGGGATTTTCGTCTATAATTCCTGCTAAAAGAGTGTCGTGTTATATTTGTTGTTGTTTTTTTTGTGATGTCGTCGATAAAACACAGATGCAGGTGGTGCCTCTGCAGTTGTTATTGCTATTGCTAATGGAGGTGATTGTAAGTGTATGGGGGGCAACATCATCATCGACAGTGACATTTTATTCAACATGCCAGTTAGGCGGAATATTTGTGGCGTAGGTGGAGTCGGCTGATCCGGCGACAACAAGTCATTAGAATGCTTTTGAGTTTGTTGCTGCTGGTGCTGCTGTTGTGGAAATTTATTTTTTTTATAAAACTCATGATTTAAATGATGATGATAATGATGTTGCTGTTGCTCATAAAGATGTTGATGTGTAAGATGTTTATTTGACAGTTGTTGTTGCTGCTGTTGCTGGTAGTGATGATTCTCTTTTGGCTGGTCATGTTCCTGTTCGTGTTCATGTTTGTCTTGCTGTTGCTGCTGCTGCTGATGATAATGGTGGTAGTGGTTTATGTTGTGGTGATTGTGTGACTTTTGTTGATGAATTTCTTGGGCAAGTAGGTGTTTTTGTAGCTGTAATGTTGGCTTAAAGATTAACAGTCGTTGCAATTGTTTTCTTAATCTTGCACGCAATTTACGTAACTTGTGCTGCTGCTATCACGTACCCGTTGACAGGTCATCTTTAAGCCACTGTGGAATAGGACGTGCTCCGAGTTTCTTTAAAAGTTTTACTAAAGCTGTGTTATGACTTAAATAATATCTGAAAGAGAGAAGAGAAGGGAAATAGAATTTGTAAGTAAAATGTGTTGTGGAAGAGACAAATTAAATATTTTGATAGACAGTTGGTAATAATGAGGATGAAATGAAAGAAATATATTTTTTACACGACAAAAAAGTTTTTTCTAACATTAATATCTAAAAGATTTTATAAAAAAGGGTCATTAGGTTAGTTTATAGCATTTTCTTGTACAAAAATTGCTAATTTTGAAAGTACATATGAGGCTATCAGCACAGAAGTGGTGTAACCCCAGACTACTTATTATGAGATAATGAGGAGTTAACACTACTCTTGCACTATAGTGCTTGGTTGTAACGGCCCGTGCAAAAACTATGTTTCTTGCTCCATCTGTTTTAGATAAAAACAGTTGGCTTACTCAACTATTGCACTGTAAAAAACAGTGCAAAAAACATATATTTCATCAGAATCATCACCAAATTAAATTGTAGGTTATACCACTTCTGCGCTGTTATCCTCAGATGTACAATTTAAAAACTTCTTAAAACTTCTACCTACGACTTTTCCTTGAGATCGCAGTTAAACCAGGTTTAGTTAATCAGAAAAGAGATTTGTGACGCCATTATCAAGTTTGTATACAACATTTTAAGTTTTGCTTAAAATGTTGGTCTTTAATGAAATAATAAAAAATTCACATTTCGCCGAAAAAATCCGAGTTGCAGACTACGTTAAACTAAGTTTAAACTTAATCCTCTTCACAAAAACCCGGCCTTATTTCCACATCGAGGATTTTGTTTGAGAAATGTGGATACAAAATTTGATTTGTGGATTGGGGAAAATGTTGGGTGTTAGAGGTAAGCGAGAATTCTGTACATGTGATTTAATCACTGTAACTGAAAAATCACGAAAGATAGTTGTGAACAAATTTGTCAAGTAACATCAACTTACTAAGTCGTTCTTTTCTTTTTGTGTAACATACACAAATTTGTGATATTTCACTGTTTGTGTGCGTAAAAGCGTTTTTGCATGCCATAACAAATAAAGTTGCTAGTTTTTTTAATTGACAGTAAAAAACCACAATGATTTTGAACTTGATAAAATACCTTGTTAAAAGAACTTTATGTATAAGAATACATCTGTTTGTGCATATTTTGTTGTTGTTAAAGTTCAAAATTTATTCACTCAATTCGTGTTATAAAAAATTTTAACAAACTTGAACATAAAGTAATTTTGGTTTGTTTTTTTTTTATGAAAACTAGGGATGAGATTTTCATGCACTAAAAATCTTGAAAAAGCGCTTAAAATATGCACTTAAAAATCCAAAATATCCACTAAAAACTTTAAAAAAATGTCCATAAAAAATCGTTTTTTAATTTTACTAAAAACAAATCATAAAAAATTCAGTCTTTTGTTATTCAAATATCTTTAAAAAACCTTTATAAAGGTATGTTCAGACGTAAATAATATTTGACTAAAATAAAGCATGGCCAGTTTTATTGAAAAGCTTTATTTTTAACTATTTCTATTGTTTTACTACAATTTTTTGTTTGAAGATAATTTAAATTTAGGAACTGTTAAATTATGGTTGATCCAGCCAAACGTTAAGCAAAAGCAAATAATTTTTTTAATATAACTAGTGGTTACGAAAAGGACGTCAAATATTTAATAGGTGTGCACATAGCTTTACTTGTTTAAATTTTTGTTTGTTTAAATCCCACTTTGATTCCAGACCTGTACTGAAATTCTGTAACTTTTTAACGACAAAAAAGTAGTCAAAATTCGTTAGCTAACGAAAGTTGTCGTTAAGAGCTGTTCTGTAATGAAATTTTAACAATTTTTATCGGCAAAAAATGTCGGTAGCTAACGACACAAAAAAAGTTCTTGTTAAATAATAACGGCAATAAATGTACTGTTAACAGATTAAAAATATAGAGAAAGTAGCGAATTTTTAACACAAAAAAAGTAAGAAAGTATAGTCGATCAAGTCCGACTCTACATTGCAGTATTTGGGCCATCATGTTTCCGCCAAAAAGAGTATGTTGTGAGGTTAATATTCACAAAAGACATTTTTGTGTCAAATATTATCTAAGTATCTCCTACCATTATTAGTGTATTCGTTTGGGAGCTGTGGTCAAATATGGACCGATTCTAAAAAAATTTGTTCTGGTGATTTATGTAGGTTACGACAAAATATTTTTGGATCTTATTCAACTCAAATGTCTATAAAACAAAATGGCTATAAATAGGCACAAAACCCTATTCCGGAAAGAAGTTTTCATGTTGGCTAAAAATTAAATAAAAAGGATTCGACCTTGTGACAATAAACTCATATGTGCCAAATTTGAAAAAGCTATTTCTAAAATTGCGACCTGTAATTTGCGCACAAGGTTATCTTGGACAGACAACCAGTCAGCCTGATAAAAGCACGGACCTCGTAAGATGGAGTCTGAAATTGATTCTGAGACAATCGGGATACTAAAAGGTGGGTCCAGACCCTATATTTAAGTGTTTTAAACACATTTGCACAATCACATAATATCCTCTTCACATACAGTAGTGTGAGTGGCTCAGGCACTTTGATAATTAACATATTTGTTTAGAAATATCGGTTGATTTTTTAAGAGCTATAGGAAAGTTAAAAAAAAACACATAAAATTCAGAAAAATGCATGAAATCTTTATTTGAATCGATAGTACGGTCCATATAATTTAATGTTTGAAGATTATTTCATGCAAATGTTGACCGTGACTGCGCCTCAAATGGTCCATCCGCTAAGTCCAATTTTGGCATACTCTTTCCAACATTTCGGCCGGTATCTCATGAATAAATGCTTCAATGTTGTCTTCCAATGCGTCAATTGAAGCGGGCATTTGTCTAGAGACATGAGCTTTAACATAGCCCCACAAAAATAGTCTAAAGGCGTTAAATCGCACGATCTAGGCGGCCAATAGACAGGTCCCGAACGCGAAATAAAATGTTCATCGAACTCGTTCGTCTCTCAATAAGTCCATTGTTAAGCGTGCTGTGCGGCATGTGGCACCGTCTTGTTGAAACCACATGTCATGCAAATCAAGCTCTTGAATTTTGGGCAAAAAAAGTTGGATATCATCTCACGGTAGCGCTCACCATTCACAGTTACGTTACGATTCGCATCATCTTTGAGGAAGTACGGTCCAGTGATGCCACCAGCCCATTAACCGCACCAAACTGTGACTTTTTCTGGATGCGTTGGTACACTTATAAAATTAAATCAGTAACTGATTGTGGGTTATTAAATTCGTATTCTGTTCTGTTAAAATTGAATAAAAATATAGTTATTTTTCGAATAATTTTATTTTTTAACATTTATGTTTGTTATTCAAAAAACAAACTACAAAAAAATAATGTTTTATCGGATTTATTTTGTTATGTTTTATAGTAAAAATCATTAAATTTTAAGGAACATGATGTTGAATAAATAAAAAATTAAAAAATGAATGTTAAAATCATTTGTTTTAAATGAAATGTAAATGATCCGTTTTTTAAGTGAATTTTAAGTTGTTTAAAATGAATTTTCGTTTGAATTTAACTACATTATATTTTGAGTGTAGCTCTTGCAATGCTTCTGGCTGATCTTCAATTCAAAATTGACAATTCTACTTATTAACGTACCCATTGAGCCAAAAATGAGCTTCGTCGCTGAACACAAGAAATATTTTACAAGCAACTGTATTTTGCATTTTTAATCAATTTAAAAAAAAATAAAAAATTTAACTTTGACGTTCATATATTTTTACTGATATTTGCCGTTAATATTTCTAAACAAATAGAGAATAACAAATTCGTTAAAGTAACCGAGATTTCTCGTTACCTAACGATATCGGTAGTTAGATTCAAAAAGTTACAGAATTGAGGTACAGATCAAAAATATTTGAAATTTATTTTATTTTTTGAAATTCTTAATTCTTTTTGCAAAACGTTTTGGATTTTTTTTTAATTTTTCGGAGGGATCCACATTGTTAATTTAACTTTCAGCAATTAATTTTAGTTAAGCATTAAGTGAACTAAGTCCGTCCTAATTAGTTATTGTTTCATCAATATATCCGTAATTGGAAAATACAAATGCTAATTGACTTCTGATGTTATTTAAATTTAATATTTCTTTTCCTTTTAATTGCATAACCATCGGTATCAACAAGCCCATTAAACATTCTTTAATTACTCAAATTTTTTGAAAAGAAGGGGAACCAAGGTATTTTAAATTGCAAAATTATCGAATTGGCTCTAAGTGCTGGTTCACACACGTCAAGTTTAACTCGTCAAGTCTTGAGTTTTTAGGAGAGAGGGGAAAAGATATGGCATCCTCTTTTCCCTTCTCTCCTAAAAGCTCAAGACTTGACGAGTCACACTTGACGTGTGTGAACCGGCACTAATATCCTCTGCAACGCGGTATAATCCATGTGTCAAGCAAGTAACATGTAACAGTTTTGGATAAAATATTTTAAAACCATGTAATCGTTTTAAAATTGAAGGATCTTTTGTCGAAATCTTGAAAATCTTGTATTTTGAGCAAAGCTCCAAAAGAATTTGTTTATTAATTTTAAAAGTTTTTTTTAAGGTTTTTATTTGTATTTAAAAATTTTATGCAAAAAAAGGCATTTTCACCAAAATATGCAACAATATGCAAAAACAAATCGATGCCATTTTATCGCAAATTTAATGATTTGAAAAGGTAATTGGTCGACATCATTGTTAGACTATCTACAGAAAAAATGCATTTGCATGGAAATCGCATCCCTAATAATAACTATAAAAGAACTGAAACTGACCGTGATCACAATCACAGTCTTGAAGACCAGTGATTTTTAAATCACCTTCACTAATCACGATATTCCTTAAAAATCATTCACTCAAAACGTTATTTCCAAATCTACTCGCTGTGAAAATATCGGGCGGTGCGCAAAATGACCCCACTCACTGTCGAATTAGTTATTGTAATCTTCTTTTATGTAAATACCAACATCTAGAAAGAGGTTCTGGCATTAAAAGCTGAATTCGGGAGTGGTACTTATATGGGAGCTATGGTCAAAGTTGGTGCCGTGCAATAAAGCCATAGGAAATAAAGCCATATGGCCTTATTTCTCACTCCATTGAGAAATTAGGCCCTTCCATCTACTGTACCATATCTTTTCAACACTTGACAATGGCAACTCAATCTTTTGGCAATTTGTAACCATAACAATTCCACTGTTATGGCGTTATTTCCACTTTGGTTATTAAGCGATTATGGTGTTATTGCACTTGGATGGTGGTCATAAAGCCATATGGCTTTACTTCTCACTTCATTGAGAAATAAGGCCATATGGCTTTATTTCCTATGGCTTTATTACACGGCACCGTCAAAGATGGACCGGACCGATTTTAATAAAATTTGGGCAACTGATTTTGATTGCAAACAAATATGTTTGGGTCATAATTAAATTAACTACCAACATGGGCACAACGATTCTATTCCGGAAAAAAACTTGTATGTGGAATATGTGAAATTATAGACCGATAGTCACCATTTTCAAAAGGTTTGGTCCTTATGACAATCAAAACCAAATTACATCAAAATTTCTTTAAAATTGCGAGTTTTCATTTGCGCTTATGATTTACATTGACAGCTAGCCAGCATGGTAGAGGGATGGACATCGTTCGATAGATTGAAAAAGTGATTCTAATACGAACGCTATACTAACAGAATAGTCTAGGACCTCTCCCCTATGGTAGTGTCTTAATGAATACCTTAAATAAGAACTATAAAAGCTGTATCTTGTTATAAAAGCATTTTAATGCATCTTATTCTAATACGTTACACAGATACAAGCAATAATGTACCAAAAGGTTAAATAAAATATTTTTCAATTACTTCTCAAGAAATGAAAATACAAAATACCACTTAATAAATTTTAATAAGAGAAATAGTTTATTTTGTTATACAATATTTTCTTTTTTTTTTTTGCTTATTTCTGCTACAAAGTATAACTTATGGAAATTCAAAAGCTGCAACAAAACAAAATTTATCATAATGAACTCATCGACATTTAACCCATTCATTTACATTTTACCGACTGCAGATACAAAAATAGAATAAAGTAAAAGAAGGAAAAATATTTATTAAAAAAAATAAATAAAAAATTTATAATACTGGTACAAGTATGTTTGTTTGGTTAGTGCCCTATAAAGTGTAACTACTTCTAATTCTACACTTAAGCTAACCTCTTCTATACAACTAAAATTACCAACAAACCCAACCAACTTATCTAACCCAACCAATCATCCCATTTATTTTATCCCTCCCATTCCAGTATCCGCTTGTTACTCTCTGACTCTTAGACAATCAAAACAATATAAATAGAACTTTAAAGAGGTTTAACATTATTCACAAAAGTATAACAAAACGTGCTTATTATATCATCTACTTTGTTTTTTATTATCGTGTTTTCTTGTTTCTTTCTTTTTTTTTTTGTATGGAAAATATGGAAAAAGTTTATTTTTTATATTTCAAATTATGCAGCCATTAAATTCTTAACAGAATACGGATTCTATTCCGTTGTACGCTCTTCACATCAACCTACTTCTTCAATAAGAAATAAAAAAAAAAAAACACACAATTAAGGAATGAATAGCGATAAATAGATAAAAAGCAGAACATTCATTAATTATTTTTAAATTAGTTGTTTATTTAAAAACTATTTAAAATTAATTTTTATACAAAAAGCCTAACATTTTTAATGAAGATGATGACTGGGCGTATGAGTAATATTTTATTTAAAAGTATTTTAATCCAAAAAATTTTATTATCAAAGGGCTCTTCATGTCAAACGACAAATTTGGGTTTTCTTTTGTTTTTTTGAATGAAAAAACTTTATGGAATACGACATCGTTTCATTTACTACCAATAAAAGAAGACTGTAAAGAAAAATCATAAAAATATTCTTTTTTATGTATTTCATACTTCATCTTTACAAGAACCACTGTTAATAAAAGTTAAAGCTGTAGTCATTTTGTAAATAATGGAAATCAAAATCTCGTTCGATTTCAATTCCACTTACGTATCAATAAGCTATTCCCAGCAACTACAGTCCAATATTACAAACGTTCAATCAGATAACAATATTGATGCGAAGTGGACTGCCATAAAGAAAGCTTTCCTTTACGCTCGGCGCGTAGTACTTGGAAACAGACATAAGAATAGAATGGATAACAAATGCAACGTGGAAGATCATCGACCAGCGGCGAAGTAAACAAGCTAATATTAATAGAGCGAAAACACTTGCTTCAAAAGAACTAGCACAAACCGAATACAAAGTTTTAAATAGGTCAGTGAAACGAATATACAGACGCGACACGCGATCCTGGATTAAAGGCTAAGTTAGCCGGGAGTAACAGTAACGTTACAAATCAGCTGCTTCATTTTGTTGTATGTAAAGCAATTAGAACGATTACAGTTAGCAGTAAGATGTTACGTCTCAATCTGTAAGAAATAGATTGGTCTTACTTTTTTACGGTAAGGTTACTGTTACTCCCGGCTAACTGAGCCTTTACTCTATCACAGTAGAAGCAGAAACGGCTGCTTCATGTGTCGGCATGGCGAAAGAACGGCAATGTTCCCATAAAAGCGGAACAACTTTCACGCTGGTATGAACACTTTGTCGAGCTTTTCAATGTCTCCAGTGAGACTTCCGTCAACTGAACTAAATTTGAACCACACTTGTCGGTTTCTCAAGTAACGCGTATCAACACACAACGTCCCAGCATCCCCGAGATTGAAGTATTTATTCAGAGCATGTAAAAGGGCAAATAGGCTGGGATTGAAAACGTGCATGTGGACTTTTAAAAGCAAAAAAGACTCTAAACTTTCTGCACGAATTTTACACGAGCTATTCCAGGAAATCTGGGAAACCAAAACATTTCCCACCGACTGGCTACAAGGGTTAATAGTAAAAAAACCTAAGAAAGCAGAACTAAGCGACTGCAATAATTGAAAAGGAATCATGATTCTATGCAGCTGCCTTAAACTCTCGTACTGAAAATAAAATTGATGATACGCTTTGTATTGTATTGACCCTATTGCTGCTTTAAGAATAACCAGAAAAAACAAACGAGATGCAGGAATAGCTCTACCTTACTTTCGTTGATTTCCAAAAGGCTTCCGATCTAATTAATCACCAAAGCATATGGGAAGCGATGGGCAGGAAATGGTTTCTGACAAGATCTGTTATCTCATCAGTATCAGCGTTTTGAAACAAACTTTCCCCTCCTATATCTGTTAAGTCTGGAATGAGGGAGGCAAGGATGTGTCCTATCACCATTACTGTTCCTCATATTCGTTAGATACATGAACTCACATATTCCAATTCGCCTATATACCTACTACCGAGCCATCTCTGATTCCTGTGCAATAGCCTAGAATTGTGACACAGAATGTGCTCAACTGTCTCTTTCTTAACTGTGTCATTGCATAGCCTACATAAATCCGACGAGTCAGATTCCCAAAACGCAGAATCGGTCTTTCTAAGCACCGGCCATAACGTATGCGAAAGTGTACAATACGTTCTACTCCTTCAGGCCCGATTAGTCCAGTTTAGAAACACTTCCATAATCTTCCAAAAATAAAAGGAAGTCTTACTACCTCAACACAGGCAGGATCCTCCATTTTTGAGAACAGTCTCTCCAACTTATAGGCCTATTTTCCAGCATAGTTTCACAACATACTCCCCAAAGGTGAAAGCATTTATCTTAAATAACTTTTTAGCAAAAGGAATGATTTTAAAATGCCATTTCGGACTTAATGTTTAATTTTTTTCTTTAACTCGTATTAAGCGAAGGGTAGCTGTTATTTCTTTTTTTTTATCAATAAAACCTAACTTTATCGTTTTAATATTCTGCAGTATTATTCCACAATACTCGTATTTAACCAACAAGACAAAAAACTAACTTTTACTTTGCTAAAACCTTCCAAGCTGCACCGATAAAACTTTTCAATAATACAGAGTAAAAAAAGAAACATGAGAAAATAAAATGAAAAATGTTTGTTTGCGTGTCTGATGTCAGGCATTATGACACGATTTCGCACTTTTCAAACTCATCACAACTATTGACATGTCAGGCACTCGTAAGTTATGAGCGATAATGATTTATGGGACGCAAACTGACAACACAGCAGCAGCAAAAAAACGCACAAACACTCGTGCCAATTTACACTCACAGAAAATCCAAATTTACTTAAGTTTTTTTTTCGCTTCAAACAAAATTTACTTTATGCAGATGCGAAAACCAAAAAAAATTTTAATAATGCTAATATTCAGAGAGAGAGAGAGAGAGAGAGAGGGCGAGAAATTATATAACAGATACGAAAAAAATGAAATTGAAATCTTTCACAACAGCAAAGCTTTTGTGTTCATTGTTGTTTTTTTTTGAGTTAATGTCAACCCGTATTATGTGGCAAACTGATTGAAATAGTTTTGTAGAACATTTAAGGTTTTAACTGAAAATGCACAAAATATAAAAACGGAACATAAACAACCAACAAAATATCAAAAAACGGAAAACAAAGAGCACACAATGAAAATAATAATGATGATGATGATGACGACGACAAAAACCAGCACACGAGCACGTCAAGGATGTTGAGCTGGAAGAAACGACAGTTATGTAGAAATGCTGCCGCTGTCGCTACTGATAATGATGACTTTGACGAGATGGTCGTTAAAAAATGTAAATTTTTTCTTGTGTAGTTATACAAGCGTGTGAACTAAATAAATCTTTAAAAAATCATATTAAATGACAAAAAGCAACTATAAAAGAAAGGAAAATTGTTTAAAAGTGTGATGGAATGAGTCAAATCAGGTAAAAACCCGTTGTCCGATGTAGGTCTGATGTTTGAGAAGAAGAGATAATTGCTATTCTTTGCACGATTTGATCCATTTTTTTCTCTTAATTATAAAGCAAAATGGAAAAAGCCTAAATAAACTCTTTATAACTTCAAATATTTATAATCCAGTTCGACTTTAGATATGAAAATAACGGAACGGACGTCATTACAATGTAAAACAGCCTTTGCGGTGCATTCACTGGTACTTTTAATTACCGGTTTAAGCAAAGCATTTACTAAAGCAACAAACTGATAGCAATTCTAGTATATGGCTGTCTAGATCAGGTAAATAACCTTTTGCTAAGAAGCAAGAGCTATCTTGTCACCGCTACAAAGCCTGCTTTTGGATTAAGGGTAAATATCAACTCTTAGCACAACGTCTTTATACTCTTTCATTTGGCGCTTTTTGTATAAACCACAGTCACCAGGTGATTCCCAAACGATTCTAACTCTTCACTAGTCCAAGATCTACAAAGTCGGAGGACCAATTTCTAGTTGCCAGGGTAAAAGGTTGGATCAGGTCAGTTGCGATAAAATTTAAATAGAAGAAAGTCTGATGGAAGAAAAAATCTGTGGAATCACTTGTGCGTATTATACTGATTCGAATTAAAATCTTGACTGTACTTATGAAAGGGCAAGGAACACGGTTGTGATGCTTAATACTTCTTTTCAAAGAGACTTAGAAGTGAAATAAGGGCGAAATTGTCTAAAACTCAGTTTAACTTCTGTGAAGAAATGAGAAAGCATTTAGGCGATTATTTTTGATTATTTATTTATTCATGAGTAACTTTTCAAAAAAAAAAAAGGAGCTACTGAGAAGTTACAGTTAAGCCGATAGAAATACCCTTAAAGGCGACTGCAAATTAATCCAAATTAATTGCAAGAAATCGTTATTTAGATGCACAAAATAGATTCGTTAGATTTTCTCTTGTCGACGGTATTGCTTTTAATTAGTTAACCCTTTTTGGTAGCCATTTATTTTATCGAAAGACTGAAACGGCAGCCACTCTTTGTTTACATTAACCTGGGTTAACAATTACATATTCTTTTATATAAATCCATTGTAGTTATTGTAGCAGCTAGACCTAAAGAACAGGCGGCTAATTCTGGCCGTCGCGATCGTATACTTTCTCGATTCGAAACCAATTTTGTTCTAATTCTTTTCGAATCGAAATTATTTTTCCAGTGTTTAAAGCATTTGGGTTCTAAAAATACTGAAAAAATTATTTCGTTTCGTTAAGTATCGTCTGAAAGAATTAGAAATAAAATTGCTTTCGAATCGAATAAGTATTTGATAACGATTGCAAGAATTAGCCCCCACGACAAATTGCCAGAATTAGTCGTTCCGATACGTAGAACCGATTATCGTGTGTACACAATTCCTTCTAAAGAGTGGTCCAACCAAAACGCTGTTAATTGTAGATGAATTATATGTGAAACAAAATATCGCCCAAATGCTCGCCAAGGCTTTGGTGGCATACCTCTATACGATCATCCATATTTTCAATGACTCTGGGACATAATTGAGGTTCAATGTCGTTAATGTTTCGAATTATATAATCTTTGAGCTCTTGAATTGTTCGTGGCTTATTGACGTATATCTTTTCTTTCAAATATTCCCAAAGAAAGAAGTCCAAAGGCGTCAAATCACATGATCTTGGCGGCCAATTGACATCGCCATCCCGTGAGATAACACGGCCATCGCAAAAGAGCCACTGAGTCTTTGGCTGTGCGGCAAGTGGCACCATCCTGTTGGAACCACACATCGTCCAGGTCCATATATTCAATTTCTGACCACAAGAGGTCCGTTATCATCTCGCGATAGCGAACATCATTCACGGTAACTGCTGGGCCGATTTTATTTTCGAAGAAGTAAGGCCCTATGACGCCGCCAGCTCATAAGCCGCACCAAACAGTGTTTTTACATTTCCTACAGACCAGGTTTGCTAAAATTTCCGCATAATTCTCCCGATTGTAGGCACCCAAAATTCATTTTAGTAAAAACGGCTTGACCGATTTGGACGATTTTTTCTTTAAAATCATCGCCATAGCCCAACTTAGGTTTTTACGGAAAGAAAATTCTGCCCCGCCCACTTAAACGCCCACTTTTTTCGATTTACCTAAAATCAGAATCGATTTGACTAATTTTTCTTTCAAATGTTCGTATCTTTTTAACGGATTTTAAAAATCGAACGCAAACATTTTTCCTAATTTGGACAAGACAACGTCGGTCGGGTCAGCTAGTTATAAATAAAAAAAAACCTGGATTTAAATCGACTACCTTTTAAAAAATAACTTAATAAGATTACATTGTAACAAAATAATAAAAAAAAAACATTTTGTAAACTCCAAGGAAACCTACAAAATTCTATTTATAGACATCATTTATAACATCCTGAATAAATTTAAAATTACACAAACTCACTCTTCACCCTCCTGCTAAGGTTTAACTCTTGGAAATATCTCATCCAACTACCCTTGCCCTCCTCCACATTAAACCCTTGCTATCTTCGGCGCAATGATAAATTTAACGTTCTTTTGGTTAAGAAAAAGTTTAACCAGCAAATTGAGAAAATGATGAGAAATGAAAATAAATGAAAGTAAGAAAAAAAAAAATTGTTTTTCATTTGAAAATGTAGACACATCCATCATTTTTGGATAGCTCAAACTTCAACAAACAGTGCCAGTCAGCCTGTCAGTCAGTCCGGGAGGTTAGGAGATGTAATGTGACGCGATGGCGTTGAGAAAAAAACAATGTAACCAACGACAATGTCTGGTAGTCGTACAAGTAACACAAATACCTACTTTTTACGATGATGTGAAAGTAGATTAAATGAAGTTGGAAGTTAAACGGTAGTGGGGGAGGAAAAGGCAGAGTTCTCCCTCACCCAGTAGCAGACAGTTGGTTAGTAAAAGATAAATTGTTTTTCTTTTTTTGTTTAATTTTTCCAACATGTTAACTTTAGGTAACAATGAAATGAAATTGCTGGGAAGTGGCAGTAACATACAACATAGAAAAATGTTATCAATTCCCTTTTCTTTAACTTAAATTCGTTTTTTTTTTTTTTTGCCACTTTTCACTTACCTTTGTAACAATTTAGCACTTCGTTCATCCATGGGCGGATATTGACGGCCTTTGGATTTGCCCAAACATTTATTGCGTTTCTCGCTGACCACCTGACAAAAGAAACCCTTCTTCACATCGTAACGCAATTGATTGGAGTAGTCAAAGGCCGGTTGTATTTTCAAAAAACGTTGCAAATCATTCATCACATCTACTGGATTGAGACGCAATTGCTCACCGTCAATGATGTGCAACTGTTGGGCAGGATAATACGAGAGCCAACGTTCCAAATGTTGTGCGTATTTACCAGGATTAAGGCAACGATTACGTAAATCCCTGAGTGCTTTTGGTGCCGAATCAGATGCCGTTATGACCTGCAAAGAAAAAAAAAAAAAAAAATTAACACACAGTTAAAATTTTATAAAGAAATTCTTAGAAGTTTTTTCAAATGAAATAAATGCAAAAAGAAAAACAAATAAAATTGAAAAGCCAAAAACAACACCCAGCCGGTGAAATGTTAAAAAGATTAACTTGTTGCAGTTCATTTAAAAAAAAAAAGACAAATGAAGATACTCGACTAAAACGGGCCAAGTACTAGAAAATATTAAAAATTTTAAAGCAAAAGTTAAGTGTGACTTTTTCTTTTTTACCTGACATTTATTTTGCCTTTTTTTTATTCCTTTACACTTTTGCATAAAGTAATTTTTATACTTTTTAAGCTGATTTTCATGAAGGATAAAACGTAATTTAATCTTAAACTATAGACTCAGGAAAGAAAACAATTGTTGGAAAGCACTTACACTGTAACACGACGATAATGTTGCAAGTTCAAATGTGAATTTTATTTACTCGCTGTTGCCACTGAACAAGTGCAACAACAAAAAAGTGGAAAACAAATTTGTCTTTTAGAACTTTTCATATAAAACTCCAACATTAGTAATTGATTCTTCAACAAGAAAAAGAAAAGATGCGGAGAAAACAAAGGAAAAAGAAAATGTAACTAGAAAAAAATACTTTAACAACATTAGAGATAAAAAAAAGGGATGAGGTAACAAAAAGAACAGAGGAAAGTAGTGATTGTAATCTTTAAAAGCCACCAGGGAATGACAAAAAGTATACATTTTAGTACTCTTTAAGTATTTGTGGTCAAGTCAAACATGTGTTAATGCTTACAATGACTGTCAAACCCTTGAAGTTTGGTTTAAGTATCAACATATTTTAAAGGATCTTCCAATAGGGACTCCCAAGCTTCGACAGTTGATAGCGCGCATATTGTCAAAGCTACATCCGTTGAATCGGCTGTTATTTAATCAGTCTGCTTTTACTAATCATCATGGACGGACATAACAAAAACAAAATTATGAACTTATCCTAATTTTCACTGCAACATCATATTCAGCGACGAGGCCCATTTATGGATGGATGAGTACCAAGAGCTTCGCCCAATGCATTCCTAAAAATCACTGTTTGGTGTTGATTTTGGAATGGCGGCGTCATCGGTTAATATTTATGTTAAGATTGACGTTGGCCACGTACAGGTTATGTGAATAGGGGTTATACTCTTAAACTTTTCTTGTGAAGTTTTTTTCCCAGTCGCCAAGCCAAAAACCTCAGCGGTCCTTAAAACCAATATTATCCAAGCGAGCGGTCAAATTCACCATTTATTCGCGAGTCATGAGGAATTTAACTTTCAGCAGACCGCTGTGGATTTTCTTAAATAAATTGTATACAAGACAAAGTTGCAAAAAAGTAATAAAATTGTTGCCAAAATCTGTGAACTGCTTTTAAATTCTGACGACGTTGCTTTGACGATTTTTTTTGATAAAAATAGGTCTGTCTGGGTACACATATTTTGCGCAAAATGTTGCAAAATCTTGCAAAACGCTGTCTGCGTACTCCAAATCTCTTGCAGCGAGAGAGCCAAAAAGAAAATTTTTTGACAGTTGGAAGTTAGAGAACTTGCAAAATGTTACTGGAGAAATTTCCGCTTGCAAGATTTTGCAAATAGTTTGAACAGCTGTTTGAATGAAATAGTTTTTGTGAAATGAAAATAAAAATTTAAATTTAACAATGGCAAAGGTAAGTAGTTAGAATTGTGTTGATTTTTAACGTTTATAATAAATTTTAATACTTAATGCTAGAAACGTCCAAATATACAGTGCGACCGTGGCATAAGTGGAGTGGAGATGGCAGAACCGATAGAACCAGCAGAACTTTGTGGGACAAACTTTGCAATTGAAGAGGCGATTGTGTTCCTGGCGAGCACTTCACATCCAAATTATTTTTCTCATTTAATTTTTTTTCCATTGTAAGCCGGCACTATGTTGGGCAATGTAAGCAAAAGAAGTTTTATACAAAACCCGACAAATAAAACTAAAACCTAAGAAGAAATTGAATTTACCAAATTAATAACAGTGTAATAAACCAGTTTTTTAATTTACAACACTTTTTAAGCTTCACTTTAATTAATAATTTTTTAATTTACCTCGAGAATTCAATTTTGCGTACACATATGCGAAAATTCTTTTGCTTTTTTATTTCAATTGTTAACACACCGATCAGCTGTTTTCTTGCAAAATTTCACTGGATACTGCCTGCGTACTTTTTGAGATTTTTTCAGCCGATAGAGTATTATTGGTCTTACTCTCCCAAAAAAATTTACTGAGTATTTTCTACTGGAAAAGTACCCAGACAGACCTAATAATAAGAAAATTTATTATTTACTGCAAATTAAATGTTTTTTGCGAGAAAAAAAATGTTAAAAATTAAAATTGTCGGTGATAAAAAAAGTGTCACAAAAAGTCGCAGGCCGGTAAAAAGAAGAGTAAAATTGCGAAGGTTAATAGGGCGAACGGTAGCCCTGATTCTATGCATAAAAGCATCGACAGGCCTTTTCAAACGCATACAAAATTTCGCACACATAATTTGTTTTGTTAAAAATTTAAATTTTAAACTAAAAGATAAGAAATGCTGAATAAACGGCTCTTTACCAAGTTCACTACATTCTATGACTATCAGGAGTGTTCTGGAAATCTAATTTTTATAATTTTTGTTATAAAATTCTGTATAACAGAGAAATATTTGTATAATATTTGTGCTAAAATTCTTTTATAAAAAAAATCTTATTAAAAAATGACGTTTTAAATTCTTGCGTTTTCGATTTCCCTAACACCCTGTATATGAGTGTTTGAATCAGTGTTCGAAAATAATTATTTTACACTGTTCTTTAGTGTTCGGTACGGCAGAAATATGGAAAAAGTGTTTGTGTAGTAAATATCTTAAGAAATAACATTTCTCTGTTTGTGATCTTCGAAATACTGCACTAATTCAACTCAACATAAAGATGAGAACACTTCATTGCGTTCGGTTTTGATGTTTGACTGTAGACTGGCAAAGAATTCTGACGATGAGAATGTGGTTATTCTCGAAACTCTCATTCGAGAATAAAAATGATCAAACAATTTTATTTCATGTTTTGTTGTTATATTTCTTCCTTCATTAAAATAATTTAATCAAAATTAAATTTTGTGAAATAAAACCTAATTTGAATATATCAAAAATTTCAGTTTTTAAAAAATTTTTCAGCTTTAATGAAATTTATCTATATTATATGTATATAAAAAGAAGTGTACACTTTGATGTGACCACTAACTGCGAAAACAGGTAAACCGATTTCAACAAAAACGTTGGGGTACGTTGGGGATAGTCTGTAGATGGTCTATGTAAAGTTTTCTTGAAATCGGCCCAGTGGTTCCGGAGATATGGCATTTAGATTTTCCTATATATTCTCATACAAATATCAACAAAATGCCCTCCATTTTGAACACCTTCGAAACGGCTTGACTGATTTTAATGAAATTTTGTATGTGTTTTTGTTAGGTATGAGAATAGGTCGTAAAGTATATTTTATATCGCTAGAAGGCGCAAAATAGGGCATTAGCTCCCCCTCCCTTTATCTTCTCAGCTAATCAACCTGTTTTCTCAAAATTTGGCATGCAGGAGCTGTAATATCTGAAAGAAAATAGGGCGTGAAATAGGGCAAGAGGGGTAAAAACTCCCCCTCCCTATATCTGCTTAACAAATCGACCCATTTTCTTGAAAGTTTGCAGGAAAATTGTGTAACATCTGAAAAGAACTATAGCCTAAAATTTTTATTATTTATGGCGTGAAATAGGGCAATAGAGATAAAAGCTCCCCCTCCCCAATCTAATAAACTAATCAACCGGGTTTCTTAAAATTTGGCATGCAGACAATGTAACATCTGAAAGGAAATAGGGAATAGGATGTGAAATAGGGCAAGAGGGGTAAAAGCTCCCCTCCCAATATCTACTTGAAATTTCTCAGTCAAATAGTGTTACAGCTGGCAAGTACTATAGCCTATCGTTTTTATTATTTAGGGCGTGAAGCAGGAGGGGTAAAAGCTCCCGTCCCAATATCTTCTTAAAGGCCAGTTTACACAGTAATACAATGTATTACGACTTTGTAGAATCAAAATATTATGAAATTCTCTCCGTGTTTAAAAGAAAAAAATAAAAGTCTGTTGAGAGTATACTTTATGTTTACACGGATGGTATAAGTAAAATCAAAAATAATAACAAAAAAGCAGATGGTTGCAGTTTTATAATTTTTACAAAAACAACATGAAAATTTCCTGAGTTGATTATAGTTGTTTTTGTAATTGTATAAAAATATTACCACCTTCAATGTACTCCGTTAAAATGCACCTCTGGTGTGATGAAAATACATAAGTTTCTAAAATGGTTTAGAAAAAAACCATTTACCGACCGCTTGTCAGATTTTGTATTCGTTTTTCTCTTTCTCAATGCATTTCGTTTTTACATGATATGATTTCTCTCATTCTACATTATGTCGTAATACAATGTATTACCGTGTAAACTGGCCTTAACTAATCAATCGGTTTTCTTAAAATTTGGCATGTATTTGGCACTGTAAAATCTGAAAGAGAAAGAGCATGAAATAGGGCAAGAGGAGTAAAAGCTCCCCCTCCCTATATCTTCTTAACTAATCAACTGATTTTCGTGAAATTTGGCGGCCAAATAGTGTAACATCTGGAAAGAGCTAAAGCCTATAATTTTTATTATTTTCTTAACTAATCAACCGGTTTTCTGAAAATTTGGCATGCAGACACTGTGATACTGAAAAAAATAAGTTATATGCAAAACAACGTTTGCCGGGCCATCTAGTTAATTTATAATTTTTAAAATGAAAACACTTTCAGTTAAATTATTGACATAAGTAATAGATCGTTGTCCTGAACGTTCAATAATATTGTGTTTTTGAAAAGAAAATCGTTACTTGATTTTAACAAAAAGTGATCACAATTTTCTATCCTTTACGTTCTAAGATTTCTAGTTTACAGGACTAATCTGATTTTGTTTTTATTTACAGAAAATCTATTTTAGGGAATAAAAAGACATTTTTTAAACCCCGCCTGTGAGGCGCAACGAATTCTATGAAATTCGATGAAACTTTTTATATTTTATGAAATTTAGTTCTATGAGCTATAAGAAAAACGTGCACTGAAATCTTAAGTTTGAAAGTTAATATTATATATTTTTCAAAGTTATTTCTTTGCAAAAAAAAAAAATTAAAGTGTGTTTTTAAATAAGCCTGTTACTGACTTGCAAAAAAAACATAAATTATTTTTTTTTATAATTTAATTTGCCGTTGTTTTAGTATAAGCAGTTTCAAAATAAAAAGAGAGACGAATAGGTTTAGCTTTTAACGTTAAAGAAAAATTTTTTATATTTTTAATTAGGCTTAAGTTCATGAAATTTAATTTTTCATTAAATTATTTTTATGAAGAAAGGAATTTTACAACATGAAAATTAATTAAAATTGTTATTGATAATCTTTCATTCTTGACGTGGCTTGTTAGAATACAATTTGGTTTAAGGATTGATGTTTGACTATTGACGTCAGCAGTCGTCGATGGCTGCGGGTGTAAGACGGCAAATCCATCTGAGGAGATTGAGTGTTTGCAATCGAAACATGTCATGGTAACCTGCCGGCCGGGGTTCGAGCCCCAGCCACGTCAATAATGAAAGATTATCAATAACAATTTTGATTAATTTTCATGTTGTAAAATTCCTTTCTTCATAAAAATAATTTAATGAAAAATTAAATTTCATGAACTTAAGCCTAATTAAAAATATTAAAAATTTTGATTAAAAACCATAAATAATAGTTCAACAAAATAACCACAATACTAATTATTGTTAAAGAAAAATGTTTAGTTTTCTAGGGCTAACAAATTTGCACCGATTTGATATCATAAAGTTTTTGAAAAATCGTTTTTAGCTAGAAAATTGTATTAATTTGAAAAAAAAAAAAAAAATTACACGTTTTAAAATTATTTTCAAAATTCAGGGGCCTGATTTTGGCAGTCGTGATCGAGTACTTTCTCGATTCGAAAGCAATTTATTATCTAATTTTTCCTTCAATACTGATCAGAATCGGAATAATTTTTTCAGTGTTGTAGATCATTAATTTGAGTTTCACAATACTAAAAATAAATTTCGATTCGTGCAGTATCAACTGAAATTACTAGAAATAAAATTGCTTTCGAATCGAAAAAGTACTCGATCACGACTGTCAGAATTAGGCCCCAGATATTAAATTTGTTTGTCAAAACAAGTTCTAGCGTGCGTGATTTAGAAATGTTGTTTAAAACTTAAGAGAAGAGCAAAAAATAGTAATAAAGGTTAAACATAAAAAATAATGAAAAGTTATAAAAACGAAAATTCGAATTCGACGAAAATTTAATTCGGGTACCCCGGTAGGCTAGGTGGTAGTGGCAAGTCTATCAGTGTCGTGCAGACAATCGTAGAGCTTCGCAGAATTAGCTTCGGGGGAAAATGTCTTAAGCGGCAATAAAAAATAAAAGCTTAAAATCGTATTTTGCTGTACAATTGTACAAAATCCTCTCACAAAATATGCTTATCAAATTTAAACAATTTTTCACATTTTTCTTCATGTTTAATTCCTTGATTTCCGGGAATGAAGGGTGAATCGAAAAAACTTCAAAACACATTGCAGTGATGCGGGTTCGATACTGTTTCGATACAAAGTAACGTGTTGTTTTTTTACTTTGTAAAAAATTTCAACAAACCATCAGAAAAATTATTGATGCACAGTTTGCCTTTTGTTTGCGCATCGGAAACTGTTATTTAACATTTAGACGTAGGACATTGTCAATATTTAAATGGTTTAGGAATGCATGACTTTCTGCTTGTTTTTAGAACGCGAGGGCAAAATTGACTCGTTAAGCTAACATGTTAAACAACAACACTTTTGTGCTCGCGTTCAAAAACAGGCAGTTAGTTTGGCTGCATTGCAAATCACATTTGGGAATTCAGCCCTTTTTTATTTAAAAAAAAATTTAACTTAATAAAATATATAAAATTCCTGCGATTTACGCTCTCGAATATCTCTCATCAAACTAATGTTGCAGTCCCTTATAAGGGGAAAAATCCCCTTTTATGGCAGCACTGTCTACAATAAACGTTTACAATGTGCCTAATCAAACCAATTTTCTCTCTCCTCCCATTTTTACAATCGGAACAGGAAAAAACTCCCAAGGAATTTTTATTCATATTTGGGTTAAATATTTGTCCCGAATTTATAAGTTATACACCCAATTTTGGTTTTAACCAGACCATAATGGGTTTTCATTCCATATTTATCTAACTTTAGTATGTCAATTTTTAAATTCATATAAAATCTAGTTTAAATGTTTAAATTCATATAAAATCTAGTCAGATTCTGATAATGCAGTAAAATGAGTTCATAATTTTTATTATACATACATATCTTTTTAATTAATTGTCTTTGGGCAAAAAAAAAATTACAAGACAACCTTATTTTTTCAAAAACATCGCTTATTTTAAAAAAATCGGAAGAAAATTCATTCGTAAAATCTATTAACCGATATGTGTTAACAAACAGAGTTGTCAGATCAATTTTGACCTTTTTCAATAATTAGTGTTTTAGGGAATTCTATTTATTGATTTTTTCAAGAGCAATTTTATATATAAAAAACACTTTTCTAGAAGATTTTCATTAACTTCATCAGCCATTTGAACATACCTTCAAATACGTATCATACATATGATTGCCATAAATTTCATTCATAAAAATACGAGAAATAAAATAATATTATTTCTAAGTATTGAATTTTACGAATTTCAAAACAAATTCATAGGTCATCAAAAATAGCCAGTTGGCGATTTTAAATATTTTATAAATCGCCAAAAAATCGACATGTTTGAAAATCGCCACGTTTGGCGAGAAATCGCCACATCTGACAACCCTGTCAACAGAGAGTATTTAGGCGACGAACGACGGAGGTGATACTGGAACATATCGTGGGTGGATCTGTGGTGACAATTTACGTCGATAGTCAGGCGGCGCTTAGGGCATTGACTAATTATACGGTGCGATCGTGGCTGGTCGCTCGGTGTAGGAATGCTCTTGGTGAACTCATGGAGGCATTCAATGTAAGGCTGTCTTGGGTACCTGCACACTGCATGGTTGATGGAAATGAGGTGGCTGATGAACTCGCGAGAGGGGGTTCGAATCTGGACTTAGCGGTAAGGGACAGAGGGGTTAAGCCCCCCCCCCTATGTTACTACTATGGGGTGATACGGGAGAAATTCCGTGATGACGTTAACCGATCCTAGGGGGGCAGAACGGATTGCAGGGTGTCCAGGGCACTATGGCCAAGATTGGACGCGGGGGAAACCAGGGTTCTTCTGGGATTGGATAGGGGTAGTCTTAGAACGCTTATAGGGTTGTTGGCGGGTCATTGTCCTGTTAGGGCTCTTGCGGGCAGATGGGACAACGCCATACCGGACTTCTGCAGATTATGCGATGATTCAGAGGAGCTGGAGACGATCGAGCATGTACTGTGCCATTGTCCCAGGATGCAGGGTCTCAGGAAGAAGTGGCTAGGAGATAGGTTTCACGACGAACTGGGGTGCATCGCTGGATGTAGTCCGGCTGATCTACTGGGGTTTGTCAGGGAAATAGTGCGGTTGTTTCTGTTGAGGGGACTGTTGAGGGGGCAATAGTTCTACGTGAAATCCTATAAGTTACTAACTTTCTATCTTTCTTGATTCTATCCATCTCATACTTATTTTCTTTACTGGCTTTTCTTTTTTCTCTTAATTGAAGGGATTCACAATGGACCATATTGGTCTCCGAGTGGAAGTGTGCCCTCTGGCGCATAACCCTTCTTAACCTAACCTAGGCGACGAACGAATCTTGATCTACATGAGCTTTTTCCCGATATAAAAGTAGTTAGATGTATCAAAATACAGCGATTGCCGGTCGAATGGATTATATCAGTCCAGTCAGAAAGGCGAAGGACGATAATTAACATGGAGGACGCAGACAGGGAGGATTGCGACACCGGACCAAGTGAAAGAAGAAATGAACACCCTTTGTATCACAAACTGGAAGAGCACGCACAAGATCGAAGGGCTTCAACATAATTTATTATTTTTATTTAGACAAGAGCAACAACAGGTTATGGCCAACATTCTTAGCCAAATATTAAAATATTTAAATATTAAAAAAATATCATGTGAATATTTTAAGGTAAATTAAATAAAAGAAACCTCACAGCTCAACCACAAAATTTCAATGGTCTCTGGTAGTTCAAAGTTTTGGTTAAAGGGTGGGCCATTATTAACATAAATATGCCCCCATTGCTAAAACTATTTACCAGACAAACAGAGTATTTGCAAATGTATGTTTATTGTATGTGATGTGATGTTAAAAATAAACAAAACTCTCAATATTTTGCGGTTATATTGAGACCACTTAACTTGGCTTAAGAATAAATTAAATGACCACAAAATAAATCGTTTCATAATCCAAAATGGTTACAAACTTAAGTAACAACATGGTTGTCATGTCTAGAAACATTTTTTTTTTTTTTTTTTTTTTTTTTGTCATTATTTTTTTATTGAATCTTCATATATTAAATATGAACTAACAATAATTAATCTAATCTTAACCTAATACGTTATTTTATCTCCTGCCAGTGCCAGACAAAATTTTCTTCATCACGGGTTATGTTCACTTTTATAGGTGTTTATCGCTCATCTAATTGGGTAAGTGCTGCAGTGTCTCTTCTTCTTAAGCGAGTGTGGCCGCCATGATTTAAAATATTTCGAGCTAGTGGATTTGGGTGTTGTTCAAGCCTTTTTAAATATTTTATTGCATATTTTGTAATCATAGATTTCACTAATGGCACATTGAGATCCTTATGAATGTTTGAGTTTTTAACATACCAGGGAGCGGCTGTGATTATTCGAAGAAGTTTATTTTGGCGCCTTTGAATTTTGTCGATATTAGAGGCCGAGGCAGTGCCCCATAGTTGAATACCGTAGCACCAGATAGGCTTTAAGATAGAGTTGTAAAGTAGAAGCTTGCAATCGAGACTAAGGACAGAATTTCTTCCAATAAGCCAATGAATTTGAATGGCTTTTAGTTTCATTTGAGTTAATTTTGCCTCTATATGGCATTTCCACGTTAATCGCCGATCCAGATGTATACCGAGATATTTAACATGCGAATGTTGAGGAATTATTTGATTATTGATTGTAATAGGGGGGCAAGATTCCCGGCGCAAAGTGAATGTTATATGTACACATTTTTGCTCATTGACCATTATCCTCCATTGTCTTAACCATATTTCTAGTTGAAATATATGATGCTGTAAGTAACGCGATGCTTCATAACGATTTTCGTGGACGCTTAGAAAAGCTGTATCGTCTGCAAATGTTGAAGTTTGTGTGTAGTTGCTTGTTGGCATGTCCGAAGTATAAATTAAGTATAATAGGGGGCCCAGGATGCTGCCTTGTGGGACTCCAGCGGCAATGGGCTGAGGTGAACTTAAGAAATTTCCTTCTTTAATAATAAATTGACGACCGACTAAGTAGCTTTCTAGCAGCTTGTGTGTGTTTGCTGGTAAATTTTGCTTCAATTTGTGTAATAAGCCTTCATGCCAGACTTTGTCAAAAGCTTGCGAAACATCGATGAAGAGTGCTGAGCAATATTTCTTTTCTTCAAATGCTTTTCTTATGACATTTACTATTCGATGAGTCTGCTCGATTGTGCTGTGTTTTCTTCTAAATCCGAACTGATGGTTTGGAATACATCTATTTTCACTTAAAATTGGTGTTAATTTTGAAACTAATAATTTCTCAAACAGCTTTGACATATTTGATAATAAGCTAATAGGTCTATAAGACTCAACTTTTGTATGATCTTTACCTGGCTTTGGTATCATGGTAACTAAGGAAACCTTCCATTTTTCAGGATAGTATTCAAGGCGTAAAATAGCATTAAAAATAAAAAGAATAATTTTCTTTGCTATGCGAGGTAGCTCCAAAAGCATTTTATTACTGATTTTATCAATACCAGGTGCCTTCTTAGTGTTTAAGTCACAAATAGCCTTTTCGATTTCTCTTATCTCAAATCTGAGGGGAATAGCTGCTCTAGCATCAACAGGTGGTAACTCGACCGCAATATTGTGAGATATATTTGGTGTAAATACGTTTTTCAAATGATTTACAAACAGGTTTCCTTTTTCATTATCATTTCTTGCCCAACTACCATTCAAGTTTCTTAATGGTGGCTTAGATATAACTGGCCTTTTTAGATTTCTAGCTGCACGCCATAATGAGTAGTCAGATTGTGGAGTTGCATCAAGTTCCTTAAGATATTTTTCTAGAGAAGCCGTTTTCTGATTCTGTAGCAACTTTCTTAGCCTTTTTGTGCATTCTTTTAATAAAATCTTAAGTTGCGGGGATCTGTAAAGTTGCCACTCTCTTCGAACTCTCCTTTTTTCAGTCAAGAGCCGCTCGACATCTGAAGAACATATTTTATTATTTTTAATTTTTTTGAGGGTAACGCTGGAGTGTTGAACAGCTAGTTTAAGATAACTGTCAAAGTTAACAAGAGAGAGATCTACATTCTCCGGTGTACTAAGCGGAATATTTTCTGTGCAATGGGCACTGAGAAATTTTTTATATTTTAACCAATTTATTTGTGTGGCTGGCGTCGCTAAGTAACCTGACGGAAATACAATTCTATTTGGGTTCGATATAGTAACAATTGTAGGTGTGTGGTCGGATGATAATTCTAGGGAAGCTTCAACATGAATCGTTTCTGTGGGGATGTTTTTAACCACGCCAAAGTCGATAACATCTGGAATTTTTTGCTGATCAGTAGGCCAATATGTTGGTTGCCCGCTCGCGACCACATTTAAACCCATTTTAGAGATTGTGTTAAACAAAACACGACCTTTTGGTGTTATAAGTCGTGACCCCCAGAAGGTATGTTTAGCGTTATAATCGCCAGCGGCCAGAAAACAGGGTCCTAATGATTTATAATATTTATAATATTGGCCTTCTGATATGGAAAATCTAGGTGGAGAGTATAAAGAAGAAATTACTATGTTTCGATTTAGCTCCTCAACACAAATAGTCGTTGCTTGCAGATAGTCTTCACGGTGATCACACATAATGTAGTGTTTGACTCGAGTTTTTATTAAGATGGCAGAACCTCCACAAGCTCTATCTCGAGGGTCCTTGGTATCATATAGTATATAACCATTGATTTTAAACGTATTTCTTGAGGTCAAATGAGTTTCAGAAATCATCATGACATCAATTTGTTTATTTTTAAGAAAGTATTCTAATTCATTTTTATGTTGGCGGATGCCGTTTGCGTTCCAAAAACAAATTTTTAAACAGTTCATGGTTTGTTAAGTACAGCTTGCAATAACATCGATTGCATTCTAAGCATTTCCTGCATCATATTACCCATTGTGTTCGTAAAATTATTTACTGTTTGCACTAATGTTTCCATGGTTTTTTCTAAACGACTTAAATTAGAAACCGGAGTTTCATCATTACTTGGCGAGGCACCTTGCATTGGCTGATGGTTTGATTTTAGGACGTTAGCGTAAGAGGTTCTGTTATTACTAGGCTGGGGGGCTTGAATTGCATTTGTGTTTACCTGATTTGCAACCTGCATTTGAGGGGTATTTGTTTTCGGTCCAACCGTCTGCTTGACAATATTATATACTGGGCATCCTCTATAATTGGCAGTGTGATTACCGCCACAGTTGCTACATTTTTTTACGTTGGGGTCGGTTTTAGACTTATCGCAAGAAACTGTACCGTGTAGTTCACCACATACTACGCAGACAGGGGGTAAGTAGCAGTATGCCTTGGTATGGCCAAATTCTTGGCAGTTTAAGCACTGAACAGGTCCATTTTTTTTGTGCGGCTCTTCTATAGTTATTCTTCTGTAGAGAATATATTTTAAATTGTAAATAGGATGTGTTTCGTTTTTTTTAAGTTTTACGTCGCCGGGTTCAAACTCCACTCGAAAAAGTGGTTGGGGAATTTTTTCTCTATTTTTAATATTTACTACATGTTTTACCTTGAAGCCTTTTTCTTCTAGGAATGTTTTAACCTCTTCTGGGTCCACACATGAGTCAATACCCTTAATCACTACCTGTAGACCTTTACTGCTTTTCAGTTGGTAGGTATAAAAGTTTTTTTTAAGCGTTTCAAAGTCTAGAAACATGAAAGGAAATGTTTGGTGTTCATGCATAAAAACAACATGTTCATCTGGAGAAATTGTTTATTTCAAGTAAAATGTTTGTGTAAAAGTCTTAAATGAATACATGGTATAAATACTTTGTGTGTATGTGTGTGAGTTTGTACGCAAGTGTGTGTGCGTGTGTGTCTCTAGGAGACCGTCCTTTTAGACACCAGACATACATGCATTTCTATGAAGATGAAAAACTTGTTTTAAGTTTTATTTATTTACACTCAGCAGAATAATTAAAATGCTTTGGAGATAAAAGGTTTTTTATTTTTTTTTGAAAAAGCTCTGATTGTTTGTTTTCTTTTGGAGTTCCTCACATTTTTGGTGGTTACCGCAATAAAGGGGAAATAAAACTGGGGATTATGGAAATGGTGCAATATGTTGTAGTTTGCTTGTTAAAATAAATTTTAAACTATTTAAGAAATTTATTTTAAATAAATTGTTAAATAGTAAGTTTAATAGATAAATTTATAAAAGTTACACAGTTAATGGAAGGCTAGAAATGAAAAACTTTTAAAGAAGCCTTCAAAAATTGGCGATTACTTGGGATATTTCGCAAGAACTATCTCAAAAAGCGACAAGGACAATTTATATCAACTTTTCGAGATATAATCAATACAAAATCCATAGAAGATTGATGAAAATCGAAACTCGCTTAAAGAAAACAAACGAAAATATCTCTAAAAAGTACATTTCTGAAGCCAAGAGTACACGGGATGTAAAAAGTCATAGTCATAACACAACACAACTTGACAATTGTGGCTTTGTAATGGCGTCAAAATTACGTCAGAACTACATGTGCATGGTTTAAAAAACTGCAGTCGAAACCAAAAACTGTCAAACAAAAAACGAAACTTGGTGTACAACTTTTCGCTTTTTGAGTTGGTTTGACAGCGGCTGTTTACATTTAACGAATCTGAAGTAAAAGCAACAGTTTATTTTTGTCCAATGACAAATGAAAAAGTGGAAGAAATGGCATTTTTTTTTTTGCTTTGACTGCAGTTTTTTAAACGCTGTGGCTTTTCACATTCCGTATACTCTTGGCTTTACCTAACACAAACACTTAGTTCGGTTATTTTTGACAGCTAAGTTAGGGGTTTTCTTTCTCTCTCTCCCTCTTTTCAGTCTAGTCAATATTTTATGCTGAAATCAGTCTTGACAAATATCATTTCTGCAGTGTAGCAGATGTATTGAAGATTTTTGTCTACCAGGCTAATCTTGCAAATATCTAGTAGACACAATGCTCTTACTTACCCCCGCATGTGAACTCTAGCACTCAGCTGGCTTAAAAGCAAAGTTCACCATTTTCAAGATTAGGATTTCCGAATTTTTGATACCCTCCACCGACAGTTCGAATGTTTAAGGAGTAATATCTGTATGATGTTATTATTATCTTAAACTGTGACGATTTGTTATTAATTATGGTTTAAGGCGACTAAACTGTTTTCCGGTAGTAGGGTTTATATGGGGCCTAGGGTAAATTATGGACCGATCATCACGAAATTTCACAGCGTCATTTATAGCCCTATAAAACTGTGACGAGCCAAAATTTGTTATGATTGCATTATTTTTTACGGTTTTAGGCGTACTTAACTGTTTTCCGGTAGTAGGGTTTATATGGGGCCTAAGGTAAATTATGGACCGATCGTCACTAAATTTCACAGTGTTATTTCCAGTCCTAAAAAACTATGACGTACCAAATTTTGTTACGCTAGCGTTATTTTTTACGGTTTTAGGCGTACTAAACTGTTTTCCGGGAGTAGTGTTTATATGGGGCATAGGGTAAATTATGGACGGATCTTCACGAAATTTAACAGCGTGATTTCCAGTCAAATAAAACAAATTTTTGCAAAATCTTATCTCATTCCGTGCCTTGTTCCAGCATTTATGTTATTTTTTGTAAAAAAATTATCAATTATTTTAGGTGGTGGTTCCACATTTTGATTCATAGCTCTGGTCCTACCAAACCGATTTTGCTGGATTTTAATCCCAAACTGCTAAGGATAACTACAATTTGGCACCAAGTTTGTTCATTTCTTTTGATTTGTTCGAAAGTGAGCGTGTTTTCAACAGACGGACAGACGGACAGACAGACGGACATGGCTAAATCGACTTAGAATTACTCAAGGACCCAGAATATATATACTTTATGGGGTCTGAGATGAATAATAAAAAAGTTTCACACGGAATGACAAACTTAATATACCCTCTTCACAACTAATTGTGGTGGAAGGTATACAAAAAAAAAAAATCCTTTTGGATTTAAAGGGACGATATATTCCTAGCGAGTTTATTCGCCTTTACAATGTTGAAATTTAAAGGCAGATACTTTTCTTATTCTTTTTGAACATGCCTAAACATTTCACAATCACGAAATTAATAGACAGCACAAATTATTCGTTTCCTTTTTTCGATTCTTTTTCGCTGTTGACGGAGGTGAACATTTAACAGGCATTGATACTAAAATAACATTGGTGGAAGAATAATAATATGAAGCAACAACATGATAATTGCAAACAGCGGAAAAGAAACACGAAAAACCTCTTAAGACTCTCGCCATCAAACTTTGTCGGTCTGACTTTTAATTGTGAAAAAGGGCTTCGTGAAATGCAGTGCAGTATTAGAACTGTGGGTCTGGAACATCATGCCTTGTAATAATCAGGGAAACCAGAACTATGCCCTAAAAAAGCGTTTTATGCGCAATATGCCATAAAAAATTGTTAAAAATATGACCCAAAAAATTAAAAAATTGCTAATTTAAAACAAAATATTCAACAATTTAATAACCGTTATATTTAATAAAAACAATCCTAAAATTATAATCTGTTAAGCCCAAACAATGAGGCCTGTTCTGAAAATCACATTTTGTGAAAGTGATTTGAAATCACAAGAATTGTGTTCTGGGCATATTATTTTGGGATTTCAAAACGTTCAGCTACGTAAACAACTTTTTTAAATCACTTTGTTAATTTTGCGACCGTCATAATAAATTACTTAAATAAAATATTCAATGTGTTATTTATTTTTTTTTTTTATGCAATAAGCTATTTTATTTACAAGAAATCATTTAAACTTAAGAAAATTCGACCACATTACAAAAATGATATTTGCTTTTGTGACTGCGATTCGAAAGAAATCATTTACGAATTCGAACAATTTTTACTGCGTATTACGATTTTTGCAATCGTTTGAAACGATGACAGAGGTTGTATTTAAAAAAAAAATGGGAAATTTGATGAAAACTTTTTGTTCGTTAAAGAGAGTGGCTGTTAAGAAAGGGATTTTTTGTTTTCAATAAAGTATAAAAAACGTCCGTTTCTTCGAAACAAATATTACGAAAATAGTAATACACAGTACAAATTGTTCGAATCCGTAAATGATTTCTTTCGAATCGAAATACGCGGTAACCCCCCAGGTTTGTTTTTTAGTTGAATTAAAGATCGCTTGTTTGCGAACAGGGACATGAAAGCAAAGTCTAATATTTATTAAAAATCGTAAAAGCTGCAAAGAATTACAGGAAAAATTGGCTTAAATCGCTAAAATGGCTAAATTTTGCGAAAAATTGCAAGCTTGTAAGAACCCCTAATATTTTTTTGAATTCGCTAAATGGGTTAAAAAAAAAACAAAATGTCGGAACAGAAAAAAATTTTGCAAAATAGCGAAAATTCGCGAAAATTTTTAATTTTTTAAACAATTTATGGCTTGTTTACAATATTAAAAATTTTCGCGAATTTTCGCTTAAAAGTCCCTAAAACTATATGAAATGGCAAAAATTCGCTAAAAATTGCTAAATAAGCGGAAATTCGCAAAAATTTGCTAACAGCGGCATGATAGCAGGGTCTACTATTTATTATAAATCGTTAAAGCTGTAAAGAATCAGAAAACTTACAGGAACAAATCGCTTCTATCGTGTCGTTGCTAAAAACAAAACAAATTGCTGAAAAATAACATAAAAAGCGTTAACAAATTAACTATAATTTTGTTAAACAAACTTTTTGTATTTTCTTGTGCTTTCGACAATTGAAAATCACACCGAAAAACACAAAAACGGTGTGATTTACAGAACACCACAAAATCACACGTGTGATTTTAAAAGCACATGTGATTTGAAATCACGTGATTTTCAGAACAAACCTGAATATAGCATTTACATACGAATTTTCGAAATCTTACCCTATTTCGAAACGATGGCCAGTCATCGGCTCACAAAAAAACCAGTTGTGTTAAGAGGTTAAAATTCATATAAGAGTTATTTGTGCCGAATATTATCTAGATTTTAACATCCATATGAGATTCATATGGATTTTAGGGAAGGTCGCTAAATGGTTAATTAATGTTAGCATTAAATAGGAAGTCAAATTTATAGATGGGAGCTTTTGGCAAATGTGAACGGATTTGAAAAAAGTTTATAAATTATAAATACCAACATAATACGATGGTTCATGATCACAGAGTCGAATATGGAAACAAACTTTTATGGGGAATATGTTAAAATTTAGACCGATTCTCAACGTTGACATAGACTTCTTCCTTAGTACAATTTAAATGTATTAACCAAATTTGATCAAATTATCTACAAGATTGCAACTTGTACTTTGTGCACAAAATTTACAAGGACTGACAACCAGCCAGACGGAGGAGGATAACGTTAGATCATTTTAAAAAGGAAAGATATTTGGCTGCTCGAGTCCAAAACCTTGTTGGCTAGTGTAATAAGATGGTTTACGGACACAAAGAGTCTAATTTGGATAGAAGTTTTTATGGGTTATAGGTGAAATTATAGACCGATTCTCACCATTTATATAGACATTGTCCTTATTCGATCAAATTATCTACAAATTTGCAACTTGTACTTTGCGCACAAGGTAAACATGGATAGACATCCAGCCAGACGGACGGACACACATCGTAAGATTACTTTAAAAAGTGATTCTAAATAGATCGGTATAGTTATAGATTGGTCGAGATTTCTATGTATTAAACACATCGCAAAACCGTATATAATTGATTTTTCCTTAATTTTTTTTATATATAAAATGATAATGATTTGTCTTATAATTTTCGGGTAAACATTAAAGATGCCGAAACTGAAGCAACATGTGGGGTATACAGATAAATATTTAAAACAAAAAAGGTAAAATTAAATTTTTTTTTTATTTGCAAAAGCTTTGCGCATTTAAGAAAATTTAATATGTATCAAAATATGCCTCAAATAGGCAAAATATGCGCTATAAACATAAAAAAATGCTGCAAAAATGCTCTTTCAACTAAAATATGCAAAAAATTCTGAAAAAGGTAAAATATGTTAAGATATGCATTAACAAATCGATGACAAAATTCATAAAAAGCTCTGAAACTGATAAAAATATTGTTAGTGCCTTCATCGGTCGCTCAAGCAAAAACATGCTTTTGCATATTTATGGTTTCCCTGGTAATCATATACCTTAACAAAACGAATATATTTTTATTAATTTTTTAAAAGTTGGGAATATCTGATCTTTAGTTTCATTTCAATAATTTTTATTGATCGCCGTTAATAGCGATGGCCTTACCAATGTCGTTTTGCGTTCACCGGTTTACTTAAAATTCTAGCGAATATGTTTCTGGCTGATTTTACGTAATTTTGGCGTACGGTTAAAAGAACTGGATGTTTCGAATTAAGCCAAAAAAGCAACACTCTTAATCCCTGTTACCCGATTGAAAGAAAACTTGTGGAAAGAAAACTTCGAAGTTAAGATAGACTTATGTTCGTTCTTTTCAACCTGAATAAGAAGTTTCGTGTGAATTATAATATTTTTTTTAATTCCCTAAGCTTATCCCGCGAACCTCTACGCTTGTCTGCAGGAACAAAACCAGAGTCTCTGGCGGGAATCGAACACGCAACCCCAGCGCTGATAGACTTGCTCACTACCAGCTAGCCTGCCGGGGCGTATATCGATTACAAACTCAAAGTACACATTTTTTTCGAAATAAGATCATATGAACAGTTTATCTCTAAATTCTGCTCGTTGAAACAAACCAAAGCTGAAGTTGCACTTTTTTCTCTTAAACGATTTCGCCTACGCCATTTTTCCTGAGTTATTCGATATGTTGTTTAAGAAAATATAGTTTGCCATTCCTAACGATTAATATAGTGAAATGCTTAGGCACACACATCGTTTATATCGTTCGTTTGCATGGGAAACACAAAACTAAACAAATCGTTTTATCGCTAATAAGAAAAAAGGGCAAAATCACAACTCAAACTTATTCTTGCTAAAAAATTGTCTGGAGGTCCACTCTTTATTGCAATGCGAATGCAATTTCGATGCGAAATGATGCCAATTTGGTATTCTCTATCGTTTTCGGGAATTTTGAAAACGGCATAAAAATAAATACTGGCGCAGATTTTCATGTAAAAAAAAATAAAAAAAGGAAAGTTGTGGTTTGATAACGGATGGCAGCTGAACTAAAGTTGAGTTGAAGGCAGCGAAATCAGGCAACGCCGCTCATGTTAAAATATAAAATAAACAAGATGTTGTATATTTTAAAATGAGCGGCGTTTCCTGATTTCGCTGCTGACTGAAGTTAATTTATCACTGAACTGAAGTTAATTTATCACTTATCAAGCGCTTAACATGTTTTGGTTTGACAATTTAAATAAAATAAATAGTGATTGATGATTTGCAAAAAAAAGCGAAAGACAAATGCGCAAACGCATTAAAGAGTGCCATTCATTCCATATTCTTACATTTTTCCATCGCATCTCAGCACTGATTTTAAACCGATTGCGATTAAACCAACACAATACACACAATTTAAGTTTTCCGAAATCCTTAATTAAAATCTGAGTTTTAAAGAACATTTTCTTTTACTGTATGTTTATTCTCTAAATCATTAAAAAAAACTACTGAATACAAATTTAAAAAATTGCATTTGAACACAATAAAACGACATGTTTCAAAAACACACACTTAAGTTTAAATCCTGTTATAAATCATTGACAAAATCACCATCACAATCTTCCGTATGATGAGATTAAGTTTGTGGGTAATGAATACAATTTTCACAAAATTATTAACTACAAACGAAATGTGGGAGTGTGAATTGTGCCATCAAGTATTGCAGATTATGATTCTGGCCAAGCGTGTGCTTTAAAGTTTGTTGTCCAAAGTATTATGAATTTCTTGTTACTTGTTTCATGTCGTATTTCTATCGAAGATACAAATACAATTATCATTTGTTGCGATGTTGCTGTTTTTGTTTTGTTTTCAAAACAGTTCCTCTCTGGCATGTTAAGGACTTAAAACGAATGAATGCCAGTCCTGGATGTTTTCAACTCATAAATGTGGGTGTAAACGAGTCATCAGACATGTCTGAAAAAAAAATTAATAAACCAAATCAGAACAAACAAATGACCGAGTCCATAACATAGAACAATAATAGATGCGAGGGGTGATTAAAAGGAAAACTAGTTTTTTTCACATTCTGTCTATATAAGCTGAAGAACTCTGGGACAAAGAGACTGGTTTGCAAAAAAAAAATCAAAAAATTAGAGCAGTTGAAATATTTTGCTATAAAGATATCCATAAAAACAAAAAATTGACTTTTTTGAATTTTTCTGAGATCTAAAGTGAATAAAACAATCCTTCTCGTACTGTTTAACGTTCCCTTCATAGTTTTAATGTTACTGTAATTGGATGTTTTGGACTACATGACCTGTCTAAACAAAAACATGAAAAAATTTCCTGGTTTTAGATTTTTTTCTTTCTTCTGCACAATTCTTTTTAAATTGTTCTATTTTCCCCATATTTCCATACGTAAAGGATGAAAATTAAACATGCACATATGAACGAATGGAACCACTTGTAACAGGACCCATTATCCTCATTACATATTCAGTCCTTCATTAGATGTCATTCTGTTACAGGGACAACTGGAATCTCTTCTTTACATCTCTTTACATAACATTATACACTTTATACAAATGTATGTATGTATGTACGTATGTATATGAAAGATAAAATCCTTTTGTCCAATGACTCACTAACCTCCTGCACATTTAAGAGCACTATTTATTCATCAAAAGTATACTCTTGACCAAGTTCTCTATTCTCTATTCAAAAACTGTTTTCTTCATTATGCAGTAAGTAGTTCTTGTAAGTGTTGTTGTCGTTGTTGGTGCTGCCATATCTGTTAAAACAAAATTGTCTCAATTATTTTACAAATTTGTGGCAGGAATTTTTGTTTTATTTAAAATCTATCAATTGGAAATTCTAGATGGAAGAATTGTACTTTTTTCAAGTGAATTAATTACATTAAAAGGACATTTGTTTGGAAATAAAGAAGTTGAATTATATTTTGATTTCTTTTTTTTTTGGGGGAGAAATAAAGTAAAATGCTAAGAGCTTTGATATTTTAAGAGATTTAAGTGCTTAAATATGTCTAAGCAACTGTACTTCTGGCTAATTTTGAATTGCCGACTACACTGAAAGAAAAATATATATATATATATATTTAGTCCTTTAAAATTCCCAGTTGGAACATAGGGCCATTACAAATGATTTCCATTGAATTCTGTCTGTTGCCAATCTTTTAGCTTCGCTCCAACTCTTTCCAGCTGTGCGTAGTTCAGCTTATACCTGCCGTCGCCATGTATTTGCTGGTCTGCCTCTTCGCCTGCTGCCTTGAGGGTTGTATTCAATTGCTTTTCTGGTGACGTCATCATGTGGCTTTCTGAATGTATGACCCAGCCAATTCATCTTTCGCATTCGTATGTCAACTGTGACTAGGTTTTGTTGCGTTTTTTGCCATAGATCGTTGTTTGATATAGTGTCTGGCCAGAAGACATGTAATATTCTACGTAAACATCGGTTGACAAAGACTTGAAGAGAGTACGAATCTCTTTCCGTGATATTCCATGTCTCGCTTCCATATAATAATACCGACTTTACATTTGAGTTGAATAATTTCAACTTCGTGCGAAGCGTAATACGGGATGAACTCCAAACTTTTTTCAAAGCACCAAATGCTTGGTTTGATTTCGATATTCTGTATGCAATATCTTCTTTACTACCACCAGATGACGTAATTATGCTACCAAGGTAACATAAATGATCGACATTATCAAGTGAATGGTTCCGAATTTTTAAAGATTCGTTGTTGTTTGCATTAATACGCAATGATTTCGTTTTGGAAATGTTGATATTGAGACCAGCTTTTGCTGCACACTCCACAAGAAGATTGAGTTTGGACTGAAGGTCGTTGTAGCTATGCGACAAAAGACATATGTCATCAGCATAGTCAAGGTCATCCAATCTACCTTGTAACCCAAAGGTTATGCCACGATCACCTCTCATTGATTGCGTCATTACAACATCCAAAACGATATTAAAAAGAAGCGGGGAGAGCACACATCCTTGTCTCACTCCTTTACCGACCGGAAATTTGTTACTTACAAGCCCCTCGTGTAAAACACGGCAAGATGCGTCATCATACAAACACTTAATAAGTTCTATCAGGGTGTCTGGAACTCCTTTGCATTTAAGAGCGCCCCATATAGCCTGTTGTTGCAACGTGTCGAACGCTCGTTCAAAATCAATGAATAGTAGATATAATGGGGATCTCCATTCAACCGATTGCTCTACTATAACTCTCAGGCTGCTAACCTGATCGATACAGGATTTACCTTTCCTAAACCCTGCCTGTTCATTACGCAGCAATGGTTCGATGATAGTAGCGAGCCTTTTATTGAGGATGTAAGCAATACTCTTATTTGTCATATTCAAAAGTGTAAGGCCCCTCCAGTTCTTTAGTTCTGACAGATTACCCTTTTTCGGGATCTTTATTATAATTCCTTCTTTAAGTTCTACGGGGAGATGTTTGTTAGACCAAAAGTTCTCTATCAGGGGCTTAAGTAAATTGGCAGTGATGTTGCAGTCTGCCTTTAGAAGTTCAGGTGGGAGAAAGTCAGGACCTGGGGCCTTATGGCATTTCAAGGATTTGATTGCAGATATAATCTCTTCAATATTAGGTGGTTCAACATTAATGTTATTATTTGGTCGGTGTTCAGAGTCTGCGCAATTACAAATATCCGATCTATCAGTTGTTAAATGTCTACTTAACATTACTCTATAATGTTCCTCCCACATCCACAGTCCAGGTCTTCCTTACTGTGCACTAGCTCATTAGCTGAGTTTTTTAGAGGTTTTGTGTTGACGGTATTACGGCCTGTGAGGGTTTTAGTTATCTTATAAAGATCTCTTATTCTCATTGTTTGACATGCATTTTCAGCCTTATCAGCAAGATCATCCACCCACGTCCTCTTGTCTGCCCGTGCACTGCGCTTTACCTGGCGGTTTGAATCATTATATTTTGCCTGCCACTCCGATTTCGCTTGTCTCGTTCTTGCATTATCACGAGCATTTTTTAAGAGTCTACGGCTTTCAAAAAGTTCCCAGGTGTGGTTCGATATCCATGGTTTATGCCTTTTCTTTACATACCCAAGATGTTTCTGGCCAGTTTCTAAAAATATAGATCTGGCATGCGACCAGTATTCTGCAGGGTCGTGGCATCCATTATTAATCAGTAGTGCGCTTCTCGTTTGAACTTCAGCTGTAAATGCTGTTGATGTCGGTGCATCTGACAGTCTTTGAACGTTTATTTTGCCCTTTCTTGTGCTTCGGATATTGGTTGTAACGGCTACTTTTTTAAGGCGTATTTCTCCAACTAGCAAGTGATGATCGCTTCCCACGTCGGCACCTCTACGGCTACGCACATCGAGAAGCGAACCTCTCCACATGCGACTGATTGCAATGTGATCAATTTGATTTACAGTAACGAGATCAGGAGATACCCAAGTAACTTTATGGATATCCTTATGAGGAAACAGGGTGCCCCCAATAACAAGGTTGTGATTGCTGCAAAGCTCTGTGAGCATTATACCGTTCTCAGTTAAGCGACCCATACCATGCCTGCCCATGACTTTTTCTTTTCATATATAATGAATCATTTTCATAAAAAAAATTTACTTGGGTAAATGAAAATTTTCATTGTCTAAATGGAATTTCATAGTTATAATGAAATATTTTCGTTAAAATCGCTTCATTGGATTTCGTAATTACGTTAAAAATTTTCATTGGATATATGAAAACTTAAGTTTGTCCAAGTTAAACAAAACATTTTAATTGGGAACATAAAAAAACAATATACAAACATAACTATATTCATAAATTAATACAAAATTGTAGTTTCCATAAAAAAATTTTTAATTGTTAATTAAAAAATGTAAGATTTAATAATTTCTTACATCTAATGTTACATGTATGCCATTAAATTTATGAAATCAAAAAATTTTATTATAAAAGCCACATATTTCAATAATTGCCTTCATAAATTTAAATTTTCGTTATGACAATAAAAATGTCATTATAATAATGAAACATAAACTTGCAATCCACTTTCAATCAACGTTGTTATTTTTATTATTGACAATTTAATCTCATATTTACGCTCTTAATTGAGTAAAAAACATAGTTTTTGAGCTAGTCTACCAGCACCGAGGTTGGCCGATCGAATCCCGCCAGAGACAGAAAAAAAATAAAAAATAAAATAAAGTAAAATAAAATAAGAAAAATAAAAAAAAAAAAAAAAAATAATTAAAAAAAATAAAAAAAAATTTTTTTTTACTTTATTGAAAGTATTCATCCAATGAATAATATTCATAGAATCATTGATCCAACGAAGCACTACATAGGTTCCTTTTTAATGCAATTTTTCATGGGCTTAATGTCAAAATTCATTGGTATTGCGAAGAAAATTCTTTCAGTGTATGCCAATAAATAAAAACTAATATCAGATTCAACTTATGATTATGGTGAGTTTAAAGTTCTAAGGAATTATTTCAATCGAATAAAAAAAAAGACCGTCACTCTTAAACAAATCTCTCTATCTCAATTGCAATTTATTTCTTTTAATCTTGTGTTAGCAGCACTTTTGTATGGATACGAAACATGGACTGAAGTACGTGATAAACACTCCATTAGCCAGCCCACAACAATAAAAACATCCATTTATGGGCAGAAAGAAACCACCGAACAATAAATTAGAAAATTCAGAAACGAAAATGGTGATGGATTGGACACACGAAACACGAGATGTTATCGGTAACCCCCTGGAATCCACAAGGTAACCGGCGTATTGGAAGACCAGCATACACTTGGAAACGACAAATCACAATGGAACTGTCAAACTACGCTTTATATGGAATGCAATAAAACATCGCGAATATTGGGTGTTATTTCATATGCAATAAAGCCCCATTGTTGAAAATGAAATTAGCCCCCAACGAAATGAAATAACGCCCCAAACATAAATGAAATAATTCCATAATTTTCATAAGAAATAAAACCCCAATTTCTGAAATAAAGGCCCAATATATGAAATACAATTAATTATACAGTTTTGTTTTAAAGAATCACGCGATATATATAATGGTATGATATAACAAACATAAGCTTCGCCAACTAAGGCTTTTCCGCATAGCCGGCCTTCGGCCGGGCGCAATGACTTTTTCCTCTATGGTATAACAAACACCGGCTTCGCTAGCTAAAGCTTCTCTGCATAGCGCCAGGATTTTCTCCTCTATAGTATACAAATACCGACTCGACCAGGCTACGCAGAGAAGCTTTAGTTAGCGAAGCCGGTGTTTGGTATACCATATAGAAGAAAACCATTGCGCCCGGCCAAAGGCCGGCTATGTAGGCCAGCTTTTTTTATCGAAGCCGGTGTTCTGTATACCAAAGTGGATAAATCCTTGCGCTCAAAAACGTTTTCATTATAAATTTGAAAATGAAATAATCCCCCAAAAAATATATTGGGGCTTTATTTCATAATGATTTTTTGGGGTATAATTTCATATGAAATAATACCCCAATTAAAATGAAATAACCGCCCAAAAATCGTTTTTGTTGTTCTCTGTACACATTTTTGGAGGGTTATTTCATTATTTTTTGGGGGGTTATATTTTGGGGGGTTATTTCATGCCGCCATTTTTTCCCCATGATTTAAACGTTGATTTTTTCCCCGCTATCGGTAATTCTTCTTTACTTGCTTATTTGTAAATACAAACAATTAATATACACTGTTTTGTACAGGTATTGTAAAGAGATGTTGCCACATTTAAATAAATAATAAAAGGAAGCGACATAACAAAAATACGAATGTGTGGAAAGGAAAAAAGACACAGAGAACAAAAAATTTGATTTTTTCTCTACCCTGCTTGCTTCAAAAACCAAAAATCATGTCCTAAAAATCATGGTCTGAATCTAATGTATAAAGACTTTTTTTTGGATTAAGCACATTCAATTCAATTGTATTATTTTAATCTTAACATTGCTACCATCAGAAAACTATTCCCAGAGATAAATTTAATATGTTCTTGGGAATTAAAACGTTTCCTTACACGAAACTACTAAAGGCCGTTTAACATTATCACACAAGTCCTACGTATTTAGAAGAAAATGAATTCTGTAGTTCGTGAAAGCGAAATCTCTATTGCTAACAGTCTATAAACTTGATTTAGCGATTTTTGGGCATACAAATTTAATTCGCCGCAGTTTTAGCTTTTGATGTTATCGCTAAAATTTTTAAATTTTGTATTCTCTAAGGCATTTTAGCGATCGAGATTTAGCTTTAGCTAAGCAAATTACGGAATACGGCTGCTGATCTGATTATTGTTTGAAAATTTTCAAAAAAAACAATAACAACTTATCATGACAGGGTTACATTTTTTTTATATAAGTAAGAATTGTGCAATAGTGTAAATCAGCTATCGGGTGATTTTTTAAGAGCTATAGGAAAGTTAAAAAAAAAAAACACATAAAATTCAGAAAAATGCATTTGAATCGATAGTACGGTACATATAATTTAATGTTTGCAGATTATTTCATGCAAATGTTGACCGTGACTGCGCCTCAAATGGTCCATCCGCTTAGTCCAATTTTGGCATACTCTTTCCAACATTTCGGCCGGTATCTCATGAATAAATGCTTCAATGTTGTCTTCCAATGCGTCAATTGAAGCGGGCATGTGTGTATAGACATGAGCTTTAACATAGCCCCAAAAAATAGTCTAAAGGCGTTAAATCGCACGATCTAGGCGGCCAATAGACCGGTCCCGAACGCGAAATAAAATGTTCACCGAACTCGCCTACCAATAAGTCCATTGTTAAGCGTGTTGTGTGGCATGTGGCACCGTCTTGTTGAAACCACATGTCATGCAAGTCAAGCTCTTGCATTGTGGGCAAAACAAAGTTGGATATCATCTCACGGTAGCGCTCACCATTCACAGTAACGTTACCATTCGCATCATCTTTGAAGAAGTACGGTACAATGATGCCACCAGCCCATAAACCGCACCAAATTTTGACTTTTCCTGGATGCATTGGTAGCTCTTGCAATGCTTCTGGCTGATCTTCACTCCGAAATCGCCAATTCTGCTTATTAACGTACCCATTGAGCCAAAAATGAGCTTCGTCTCTGAACACAAGAAGCGCGCGATGAACTTTCTTAACAGAGCACGCATTTTGATAATAAAATTCAATAATTTGCAAGCGTTGTTCGTTTGTAAGACGATTCATGGTTAAATTATAGACCACACTGAAGATGTTTGACAGTGAAACAAAACACGAAACGTGCGTCAGCCGTTTAAACCAGTGTTGCCAAAAAGATAATAGCTAAAAAATCAACCGATATAACGGAGCTTGCATAAAGCTCCACAGATTTCTTTAAACAAAACGAAAAGCTCATGGACTTAATGGTTCGCTCTTAATTACTTTATTAAAGTTAAGTGTTCTGAACACTAACAAGAACGGTTTCTTTTTTGAACGAAATTTCGAATACATTTATAAAAAATCTTCATATTAATTCGAATGTGTATTCTAAGTCAAGTTAAAATTTATTAAGCTTTTATACTTTAATAGTCTTATTACTCATTCAATATTTTTCAGAAATATTTTCCTTGCAATATCAGAAAGAAAGAGTAATACTGCGCTCAATTTTTACGTATACTCTAGCAAATCATTATTAACAGATTCAGGCTTAAGCAACTCTACCAAATTGTACAAATTTACTTTAAAATTCAGTCAACGCAATTATATTGCCAAGTTGTGGTTAGCGATAAGGGTAATTTTTGGCTTAACGGGTTTGTTAGTAAAAAATATTACCGCATATGGATAAATTTACAACCGACTTTACATATTTAATTATAACCAGAAAAATTTACCGATTTGTGCGGTTACTGGCGTTCAAACCCTTGCAACGGAGCTCGCGTTATTTTATTTCTTTGAAAATATGGACCGATTTATTGAAATCAAAATTTGGCGATAAGTTAATTTCGAGAAAAGCGCCTGTAAATTGAATTCCAAGCTCTTGCGATTTTGGCACCTCTCGCTTTTTTTCTGTAAAGCAATGGTTTATGCTGGTAAACCAACAACAATTGACGCCATGTAGACCGAAATTGTTGATGTTTTGCGTGACATTCGACCATCAGTGATCCAAAAAGTGACCGAAAATTGGACGTTTGAGTAAAATACCATTTCAATCTCTATTAAGTTTTGGCGGGCTTTTGGTTTCCGTTTGAAAAGGAGTCCTCGGTGGGAGAATTTTACAGGCAAAACTAAGGGGGCTACTCTCTATTGCGATGCGAAGGAAAATGGTAGCAAATCTTGTAATTGGTACTCTTTAATGCGTTTGCTCATTTCTCTTTCGCTTCTTTTTATTTTTTTCTTTTTGCAAATCATTAATATTTATTTTATAAAAATATTCATATCGCAATAGAGAGTAGCCCTCCAGAATTTAATACACAAAAGTTTTTTCAAAATACATCTGACAATCTCTGAATCTTCTTATAAAGCACTTATTCTTTTAATAATTAAAAAAAGAAACTTCTTGAAAGAAGATTTCATTCTTTGAAAGTTATGACTGAAATTTATATATTTTTTTTAAATTTTTCTGTTGGTTCGTTTTGTGTTTTTATTTCCAGTTATCACATATTTTTCTTTAACATTCCGTAAATATTTGTTCCGGTTTTGGGTGTAAAATAACAATAACAATAAAAAAACAACTTCAAATAATTAAAATGAAATTTTCGGTTTTTGTTACATACTATTTTTTTTTGCCGTTAAACAAAGTGTCCTTTTTAGTGTCCAATTAAATTTTTTGGCATTTCAAGTAATTAAAAACTAAAACTATAGCAAAAAAAAAAAAAAAAAAAAAAAAAAAAAATTAAGAAATAACAAATATATACAAACCTGATAAAAACTATAATTATTAGCCAATGTATCCCCATGGGCCCTTTGATGTTGATACCATGAATAAGCTCTTTTGGCCGGTGATATTAAGATCGTTACAATTTTCGAATGTGGCAGTAGAGCATGGGCCCTTTTCGGTACCATTTCGCCATCGAAATAGGTGGCACTCTTTTCGAAGATATAACGGGGACTGGAATTGGGTGCTACAGTGGTATTCACTTCGGCGGGAAAGAAGTCCATATACCAATCTAAGCCTCTATAGTAGTTATTGCCATTAAAGAATTGTACCTCTTCGTATGTATCGGGACTGGGTATGTTGCTAACAATGCCCGAATGCATTGAAAGGAATGTATACAAAGCGGTGGTACCGGTTTTCTGAGGTCCTATCACCAAAAATTTTGGCAGCGATTCACAACTTTTCGTCTTGGACCAGATCTTACGATGTCTCGGATCATCACATGGGTTGCCCCAGATGGGATCAACTTCTTCGGGATGTAGGCGAAAGTACATTTCGGCCAATTGGATGGGTGGAGCAGATGCCAATTTAAGATTGGTCCAGCATTGTAAAAATTTAATGACCGACTGGAAGGTGTACAAGGCCAAACGATCGGAACCATAGTTTGACATGTGAGTCATAAAAATGTTAATAGGATTATAAACTATAGTCTGGAAAAGCTCACCACCCTGGATGGATTCATCTAGTTTATCACGGCCACCAGGATAACGATCTATGTACATGGTGTGGGTGAACAAACCACAAGTTTGACGTGGCAGCACCATAATGTTGCGATGTATGAAACCTCTTCTCAAACGAGCCGGTCTTAAATGCGGATATTCCTCTGTTGAGGTGACCTTAACATTCCACACCTTTTTCCAGGCTTCATATAAAATTTCATGGGCGGGATAGACACCTGAATGGTGGGGCGATATAGAGTAGCCTGAGTCCGTGGGTATGTTATGTTCCCCGGCAAAGGCATGATTAAGTTGCATCTCCGACATGAGTAGTGTGACATTATCATACAAATGAGGCTGCTGATGTTTCCACATATGAGAGAACCAATTAAATTCTTGTACGTTTTGCAGCAGAAAATCATCACCCAGATTTTCTTCTCTCGTACCATGATGATAATATTTCCCTGAGAAACCTAAATTAAAACGAAAGCCTGGAACCATGCCAGCTATTATCTTTTGGGTTGCTATTAAAGCCCTTACATCATCGGGTCTAAGTCTTGTGCCCTTTTCACCCACAAATATATCATCTATATCCACCAATATCATGCGTTCTAAATTCAAACTCAACTGACCATGACTTAGGTAGGATAAAGCATCCAAGAATAGTAAACGATGCAGCCAAAATTTCAAACTACTACCGAAAAATATACGCTTTATGCCATCATACTGGCCATGATCTTGCAGCACGGTGCTTAAAGGCAGATGAACTTGTCCTCCTGCATCTGAGGGATAATCCTGGCTATTACGTTGAGCCCATTCGATGGGTTCATATGTGGAATGATTATGTTGAAATACCGTCCAATCATCACCGGGTAAGGCACCCCATGCTGTCTCGCCTGCCCTCGTTAAACGCAGAACTGGTGAAGCAGGATTTAAGCTAGCATCTCTTAATCTTAGGTTTGTATGTACAAATAGAGGAAATCCTTTAAGTTGAGCTGCCACCAGAGTCTCCTCACTCGGGCTCACGAATCCAACAATGCCAACAGAATATTCGCGACAATATTTATCCAATAACTCACGATTCCATTTATCCATGTGCAAATATTTATCGAGGTTTTCAAAGACTATCACGCCATAACGTCCCTTATCCAAGTTGGTTAAGGAGGGAAGACTTTTGCCGGCTACCTCGATTTTGTACCTGAAATGACAGAGGAAAGAAATGAGGAATTAGAAAAGTGACGTAAAATGAATTAGTGGTAAAAGATTGTAAATTTAGAAAAAAAAAAAATGTTAAACTACCTCATGCTCTTCTTACCAATGTCGGCAAACGGAAAGAAATAGTAAAAATTGTGGTAGAATTTTATTCAAATTACTTAAACGCTGCCGGCGCATTGTGAGTTTTATAAATAAGCTTGGAAGAGACTTTTAAAGGATCTTAAACTCTGTGTAACACGCTGTGGATGATTTGTAAATGACCCAATAGTTTCTGGTTATATTTTACAAATATCTGGGTCTTCTCTGATTCATTCACATTGCAATGATCTTTAAGAATATTTTATATTAAGATGTGTAAGATGATCAAATTCAAGTACCGACTTAGCCGAAAAATAAAGCATTCCACCCACCATTTATACCAAATTTTTTTTTGCCTTTAGATCCTAAATGCGTTTTTAAAGCGATTTGGAATAGTTTTCAGCTAATTAGAACTCGATTTGAGAGCCAGCTGTTATCATAAGTATTAAATCTTAGATTCTAAAGCGAATATCTCAAGTTATGTAAAAAGTTAAGATAGATGTTTTGCATCTGGTAGCACTTTATTCCGTAAATAAACATTTGTTCAGAACCTGATAAAATATAGTAATAAATTTGTCTTTAAAAATCAAAATCCCTTAAAATAAATGGTGGTTAAGTTTTAAGGGCGGATGTTGTTTTTGAATAAAACACAAATTATTTAGGATATTATTGTCATTTCTTTTTATTTTGATAATACTGGTATGGTTCAATTATGTATGGAACAAAATTTGAGTAAACTGGGAATGTAGGCGACCTCGGCGGCAAACCTCCAACCGATGGTAAAAATTTTCGATGACGCTGAGGCGTAATTGAGGTTCTATGCCGTTAATGTGCCGAATTATATCATCCTTTAGCCAATTGACAACGCCACCGTGTGAGATAACACGGCCATTAAATTTGTCACGCAAAATAGCCATTGTTTCGTTAGCTGTGTGGCAAGTGGTACCGTCCTGTTCAAGCCACATATCGTCCAAATCCATATCTTCCAATTCGGGTCATAAAAAGTTCCTTTTTATTTCACGATAGCGGACACAATTCACAGTAACTGCCTGACCAGACTCATTTTGGAAAAAATAAGGCCCGATGATGCCGCCAGCCCATAAACCGCACCAAACAGTCACTCTTTGTGGGTGCATTGGTTTTTCGACAATCACTCTTGGAATTTCATTCGCTCAAATGCGGCAATTCTGCTTATTGACGATCATTGAAGATGATTTTCTTCGAAAATTGATCATACACTGTTGCAGTTTCTTGCCACCATTTTAGTTCTTGCACCTTGTAAGCGTGGAAATGCAAGTCTTAATGCATAATGTTCATCAACGACGAGCGTGAGAGGTGCAATTGTTCGGCACGACGACGAGTTGAGTTGGACGGCTCTTCAGTCACATTATCACGAACAACAGCAATATTTTCTGCAGTACGAGCTGTACGAGCATGCACATCTCCTACATTCCCAGTTTACTCAAATTTTTGCACGATTTTCCCGATTGTACGCACATTTGGACGATTAAATTCACCGAAAAAATCACGAAGCGAATAATATGCATTTTGATTTGTACGTCCATTATCATAAGCCTGAATAACTTTAACGTGTTGCTCGATTGTGTATCTTTCCATGGTTCAAATTGAGTTAGTCTGAAATTGAGAAATGTCAAATGGAATGCAGAATAAAACTTGACGTTAAGGTGTGGTTCACAATCAAAATCAACCCTTAAAATTTATCCACCGTCCAGGCTTATGTAAAAATCTGCTTTGAAATTGCGTAAGTGTCCTAATTATGAAATTCTAGTGTTGCAATTTTTAATGTCTTCTTTTCTTTAATTCTTTTTATATTTGATGCAAATATAAATACGAATACACCTACAAGCAACTTTGAGTTAAAAATTGAGAAAAACAACAGAATTGTAACTGTGTAACCAACCATATTCTCACCTCTCTCACCATAAACTCAAGAATTGCTGCAACAATTACTGCAAGTCTGGACAGGTACAAACATGATTTTTCATCAATGCCACCAGTTTTCAAAGACGTTCTCAGTATGACAACTCAACCAAATGAATTTTCTGTTACTAATCAAGATCTTTAAAGGATTTTAAAGTCCACTAGGTTAAATATCAATTTGGGCCTTTCTTCAATATTTCGAAACTTGACTCTGGCTCAAAATAAATTATAATTGCGTTACAAAGAATTTGTTTCATCGTTTAATTTTTTTTTTTATTAATTTTAAAATATATTGAAATTATGTAATCTGTTATTTTAACATTAATGCCTATTAAGTGTTAAAACTTTGTTATCGCAACTTTCAAAAAATTCTCTTTTTCCACAATCTCTTGTATACATTTTAAAACAAAGAGATTGTTTTTTTAGGTGTTCAACCATGTTTAAACTCATTTTGCGTTGTTAAAAAGGCGGGGGGAAAAAGTTAAAAATTAAAAAAAAACTCAAGTATAAATAAATAAAATACATGTGAATGTAAATGCTTCCATCATAACTGAACGTTTTGTTAAATAACATTTAATATTTTTGCACAATTTTCTGCATGAAACATTTCTGAAGCTGTCAGTTGTAATAATAAAATCTATGATCAGCTTTTTATTTTCTTTGCACTCCTTAGTATGGTTATTGCGGTTGTACTCTACACTAGGTAGAACAAAAATTGGGGATTGGATGGTCTCAAAAAGGGCTCCTAAATTCCCGAACCTTTTTAGATGTAAGAAGTTATGGGCAATCAATATAAACTTGCATAATCAGAAAATGAATCGTTTGTATTGCCTGAAATATGTACGTTTAAGACTTTTGTTTAAAAATGTTGGACATCGTCGTTCAATCTTCCAATTGCAAATTTTTGAAAAAAAAAAAAATGGGCCAAAGTTAAAAACATTTTATTGAAATTGTCACTTTCAGTTTTGCAGTGTGACAACCATGTAAAGTTATTAACGTATCATTTAAACTAATGTATATCCCGCTTCAAAACGTTTCAGAGCAAAATAACGACTCATTATACGGGCTTACAAATATTTTTTTTACCTAAAAATTTATTTTCATAGTATATTCGCATTTATTCTAAAACTTGGCATTAGAGGGTGAAATATTCAAATTCGAGGAAATTCAGTTGTGTCCAATGTGTACCAAAGTCTACAGTGTGAATATTTTAGAACTATGAGGCCAAGGTACATTCATAACGTGAACAAGTTGCTGTCTTTTATTTTTGTTTTTGCAAAATATTCTCAATTGTCACAATTGTATTTTTTGATTTTTAACCTTTTTTTTTTACTTTTGAGAATTTTAAATTATGAATGCGCCTTGCTCTCTCTGATTTATATATGAAGTTGCCTCCAGTGATACCAACTTTTTGAGAGCAAAAAGCACTTTAAAATTTAAAAAAGCACTAAAACGCACTATTTCGGCCAAAAAAATAGCGTAAAAGAGCACTAAGCCATTTTTACAATTCAATTAAACACAAAACAAGTTGCATTCGACTGTGACGAATATATTTACCTCCAAAATTTAAACAAAATTTTTTTGTACGGTTCCCGACTGCATGATTTCTAACAATTCCTAACTTTTTCCAAGCCATATTGTATTTTCGAAACAGTGTCTACATTTTAAAAAAAAATTTTACCGAAAAACATCGTTTTATTACGATTACTAAAAATTTTGTCCACGTTAAAAAGTGCAACGTTTCGTAAAATTTCCAAATTGTTAGGAAGGGTGGGGTGTCACAAAGCCATAGGACATAAAGCCATATGGCGTCAAGTCCCATTCCATTGAGACATAAGGGCATATGCCATTAAGTCTCAATATAATAAGACTTAACGCCATAAATTTTTTCCGTAAAATGAGACATAAAGCCATATTTTTGATAATGATTGTATTTCACCCTATTTCATGTAGAAAATGCTTTGTTGTTTCATGTCGCCCTGTTTTATGTCAAAAATGGCGGTATGAACTAAGTCCCCAATGAATTAACTCCCCAAACCCAAAATGAACTAAGCCCTTAAATTTGGGGACGTCGTTCAAATATGGAAAAAACCCGAAAAAGCTACGCTAACAAGTGCTTCTCTGCATAGCCGGCCTTCGGCCGGACGCAATGATTTTCTCCTCTATGGTATAACAAACACCGGCTTCGCTAACTAAAGCTTCTCTGCGTAAACGGCCTTCGTTCGGAAACAAGACAGATTTTAGAAGGTTTACTTAGCGAAATCGGTACTTGTTATGCCATAAAGGAGAAAATTCTTGCGTCCGCCAAAAGGCCGGCTATACAGAGAAGCTTTAGTAAGCGAAGCCGATGTTTGTTATACCATGGAGGAGAAAATCCTTGCGCCCGGCCGAAGGCCGGCTATACAGCGAAGCTTTAGTTAGCGAAGCAGGTCTTTGTTATTCCATATAAGCATTTGTAACGCAACACATCAAATGGGACATAACACCATAATGGCTTTATGTCCCATTCCACTAAAATTGATATGAGACTTAAGGCCATATAAAATTATGGCTTTATGTCCGTTTGGATTGAGACATAAAGCCATTATGGCTTTATGTCCTATGGCTTTGTGACACCCCACCGTTAGGAAGCATAGCTCTAACCTCGTAAACAAAGTTTTTGAAAAAACGAACGCAAGTTTCTTTTATCACTTTTTTATCATTTGAAATCTTAAAATCTTTACAGGCCTTCTCAAAATTGTACTCCAAATAGCAAATCATCTAAATCACCCTCTATATAACAAAAGTTTTGAAAAATGGTAGAAAAAACAATAAAAATTGTAAAAAGCACCAAAGGCACTAACGAAAAATTGAAAAAGCACCAAGTTAGTGCTTTTTCTTAGTTTGGCACTATGGATAAAATTTTGGCGTTTTGAGGCATCAAAAATCACCATAAATAGTGCCAAAAGCACTAAGTTGGCATCACTGGTTGCCTCGTCAAAGACTGATTTGTGAGAAAATTTCCAAGAGAATTTTCAGATTTGTTTTACTCTTATGTTTTAGACATTTAAATGACTCTGACTTCGAATTAGAGACGGATTCTTAGATCGCTTAAATGCCTATTTGATGTCATTTTAATTTTGGACGTACCTGTAAGTTCAGAGAACTAAATTTGTAACTTTATTTTTTAAGTAACAATATGTAAAGCAGACCATACACTATTTAATTCAATTGTCAACTGAGTCGGTTGTTGTCCAAATCAAAGCGTGTATGGCCTTGTCAGTTGATTAGTTTGACGGTTGTCGAGTTGGTTGAAGAAAAATCAAAAGATTTTGATTTTTTCAAGTTGACTACTAAGCCTTTCAATTCGATGTTACTGATTGTACTCAAGTCTCTTGATCAGCTGTCAAAATTAATTTTTGTAGTTAAGTATTTTAAGAAATGTCTTTTATTTCATTAAATTTTAAAATAAATTTAAAATATTTCAATTCAGTTGATGAAGTTGTCAACTGAGTAGAAATACTCAGTTGACAACTGAATTGAACCGTGTATGGGGCGTATAACAGGCCAAAAAAAAAAGAGGCTTGAGAAACGATCTGTCAATATTCCAAGTGTCTAATTTTGTTACTGCGTCAATTTGCATTTTAAGAGACGTACTAATGTCCTTTCCAATAGAATTTTTACATTGCTTTTTATCGAAAAATTTAGAACATACAAAGTTTTAAACTTTGAATCGGTTTAGTTGGTCCCTTTAATAGATTGCGTAGCTATAAAAAATCGGTCAACACTGATTTCAAGACAACCTTTTGAATTTTGACCTTTTTTAACAACCTCGTCAGCCACTTTGAAGTTTCAGTTTGAATTGGTAAGATCATTAAGTTGCGAAAAAGACTTTTGAATTGGCAACTAAAATTTGGAATTACATATCTATGGCATCTTAGTCGGTTATGAACTCCAAATTTATAACAATTCCCAATTTAACTGCCATCAACACTTTATACATACATTCATATTTCCCAATAAAAGAGGGTACTTCAATATTCGCACTGGCCCCTGTGTCAAACTACAAATAAAATAAATTTTACTTTGAACTCCTGCATTGGCATGTGTGATTTGAATTTGTGCTATTTTTTTCATTTTTTTTAATCCGTATAAAACAATCAAACAAACAACAGCAACCCTACTCCAAACATGCATTACCAACAAAAACAACAGCCCAGATTTTGTAGTGCAGTTTTTTCTGAATAGCAAAAAACTAAAACTACAAAAAAATCAGCTTTATGTCGTTATAGAAGATTGTGTTAATAACGACGAATGCACACTTTAAATTTCATATGCAATTTTCTCACATCAATGGCCATGTATACCGCGATTTATTTTTAAGTCAGCTTTTGTCAGGATTTTTCATTATTGCAATGAATCAACAAACGAACCAACGAACATGTATGAACGATGGATGAATGCAACAAAAATATATGAACAACAAACGTGTGGTTGTGCTGACGGGCTGGAAGAAGTTTTGGTGGCAAAAATTAAACTACTCGTGACAACAACACTGAAACGATTCATGATGTTTGTGTTTTAGATATTTCATTGTGAACACAAACAAGTAAGAGTGCTATATTTGGTTGTGCCGAATCTTTGATACCCTCCACCGACAGTAAGAACATGACATGAGTTGGCTTTATAAGGGATCTATAAATTACTAACCAATATCTATTTCAAAGTATTATAATTCGTTGCAGTTTTTTGCGTATCTATTCCAAAAGTACGATTGATATGTAACGGTTTTAAGCATACTTAAGTGTTTTCGAAGAGTGGGCTTTATACATCATCACCAAATTTGACAGCCTGATTTTAAGTCTTAAGAGACTAAACTAAACCAAATTTCACTACAAAAGCGTTGTTCCTTACGGAGAGGGGGCTTTATATGGGGCCTCTGTTATATTATTAACCGATCCTTACGAATTCTAATCTTATGAAATTATGACAACATTATTTGTAACGGGTTTACACGTATTAAAGTGATTTCCGAGAGTGGACTTTATATGGGACGACCTATGGTAAATTATGGACCGATTTCTTATCATATTAAAATTAATTTTTGCAAAATTGAATTAAAAGAAAAAATTAAATTTAATAAGAATCGGTGCATTCCGTCACAATTTGTCTAAGTTTTTGTAAAGGTTTAAAGGCCGATGTTGATTTTGAATAAAAAACACATTTTAGGGAATTTTTGTCATTTCTTTATTTTTATGATAATAAACACGAAGTCAAACCTTTGATATGAAATGACTTTGTCATTTGACATCAAACACAATTCTCAAACGTTTTTCAATTGTTTGATTTAACATTTAAATTCAAATTGATAATGATTTGAAAATAAACATTTGATATCAAATGTTTTATCAATTTGATGTCAAATGTTTGTCAAATGTTAAATCAAATCAAAAATAAACTTGGCAATACTAAAGCGAAAAATAAATGGTATCATTAAAAATGGCGATTAAAGTTAAATTTTTTACTTTGCGGTTACATGTGTTTTTCTATTAAAAATAAATTTTAATATAAAGTGAACAGCTTATTTCTTGTAAAAAATAAAAATTATTTGTGAGTAATTTCAATGATTAAAAATACAAAAAAAAGGAAAATAAAATGGGAAAGTGAAGAAGTTTGTTGACCGATCGCGGTGCTACAATCCTCAAAATAAAAGAGAGCCAAGTAGTTTGTATTTCCAAGAATTAGAGGACATTATTTAATCTTTAAGCTATGGTGCCGAATGTTTATCTCACAGTTTATTTAAATAAATAATAAATTTATATTAAAAAAAATAAAATATTTTTATTTATATTCCACATTGTATTATAAACCACATTTGAAAAACATTTGAGAATTACGTTTGAAAGCAAGTTGAAAATAAAGGCATTTTTCAATTTGAAAATAATTTCCCCTTTTTGTTGAGAACGCTATGATTTTCAAATGATTTTCAAATCATTATCAAACGTTTGTCGTTTGAGAAAACGTTTGATTTCAAATCATTTTCAATTTGAAATCAAACCTTCGTGTTTGTTGGGTAGAACAAAATATCGGCCAAATGGCCGCCGCGACCTCGGCGGTCCAAATTTTCGATGACACTGAGGCATAATTGATGTTCTATGCCGTTAATGTGCCGAATTATCTAATCCTTTAGCTCTTGAATTGTTGCTGGCTTATCAACGTACACTTTTTCTTTCAAGAAACACCAAAGAAAGAAGTCCAACGGTGTCAAATCACATGATCTTAGCGGCCAATTGACAACGCCACCACGTGACATGGCCATTGAATTTGTCGCGCAAAAGAGCCATTGTTTCGTTAGCTGTATGGCAAGTGGCAGCGTCCTGTTGAAATAACATATCGTACACATCCATATCTTCTAATTCGGGCCATAAAAAGTTCGTTATCATCTCGCGATATCGAACAAAATTCACAGTAACTGCCTGACCGGCATCATTTTGGAAAAAATACGGCCCGATGATGCCGCCAGCCGATAAACCGCACCAAACAGGCTCTCATTGCGGGTGCATTGGTTTTTCGACAATCACTCTTGGATTATAATTCGCCCAAATGCGGCAATTCTGCTTATTACGAATCCACTGAGGTGAAAGTGCGTGTCACGAAGTGCAGGATATGCATTTTGATTTGAACGCCCATTTTCATAATAAGCCTGAATAACTTTAAAGCGTTGCTCGATTGTGTATCTTTCCATGGTTCAAATTGAGTTAGTCTAAAATTGTGAAATGTCAAATGAAATGCAAAGAAAAAACTTGACGTTTAGCTGTGGTTCACATTCAACATCGGCCCTTAAAATTTACCACCCCTTATCAAATTTTTTAGAGGGGTTGTTTCACTTTTAAGTTCATAGCTGTTTTCCTACTGAACCGATTGTACTGGATTTAATCCGAAACTGAAAATGTTGCTCTGTTGAGTCTTTCAAAAGTGAACGTGATAGCAAACAGCCTGACATGGTTAAATCGACTTAGAATTACTGGTGGACTCAGAATATATAAAGATATATATTGTTTTGGGGTCCCAGATGAATCTCAGAAAAATGAATGACAAACTTTGTATACCCTCATTCACCTTAAGTGGTGGTGGGCATAAAAATTAACTTCGCTACAGTGGGAGAAATTCAAAATAAGAAATAGGCTATGAAAGGAAAAGGGAACTTGTCAACGGTTTAAAAAAAAGGAAAAGATTTTTTACAAATAATACGAAAGTTATTTTTAAAGTTGGTCCCATATAAAAATTTAAAACATAGTTAAGTCTAATAAGACTTGTTTTTTTCTCAGATGTAACTGCATAATTTTTAACTTCAAATTCACAACCCGTTTTCGGCAACAACATTTTCAAGAGTCTTGGAATATATTTCAAAATTTATTTCTGTGTTTTACATTACGAAGATGATATTGCTAATAATGCAAAAACTAAATATTTCTCTTTCCAATTTAATAAGGCTGTTAAATAAGCATTTGTTTAATCTACTATTTCACTAGGGAAGAATAAGTTTCTCACTCTTCGAAACATTTGTAGAAGGTTTTCGATTAATTTTTCGATAGTTTATAACTAACCCTGGATTTAAGTGTAAAACATGGCTCTACTTCATTTCAATAAGATTTTTAATTAAAATATTTTTCAACGAATTGAGGCCATTCGTTAGCTCAAACTCATTATTATCTCTTAAGGGCAGAACATAATGTTTTTGTTAACTCTCGCGTCGAGAACCTAATCGATTAATATGTGAGAAATGAAACAAAAATTCCATATATTGAAACAAAGAACAGTTCAAGGCGAATTGACTAGAAGGTGAGGTCAACTCTACAACTACAATGCTGCTGTGGTCGGGTTGTCACAAATATTGCTAGTAAAAAAAACAGGTTTGTTTACATAAAAAACTCGTTTGTATACAAACTTTGACAAGTCGACCACAGAAAAAAAACACCACATGTTGACTTGACCCCACCTAGTCTAGTCAATTCGCCTTGGAACAGTTTTTCTCACTTAACTGCGTCTCTAACATTTTTGGCGAGTATAGGCTGTCAAAAGTGTATCTGTTAAATTTCTGTGAGAAAGTTACCGCTTTGAACTGTCGAATAAACTCACGAATAAAAACGGGACGAGAAAAAATTTTAACACTAAAAAGCATTTTAAAAATGCAAAGAATAATAATATGTTATATTTTGTTCTTGGCACATTTTTTATTGTTTAATTATTTTGCTTTTAACATTTTTATAAAATATATATTTACACAGAAAAAATTAAAAAATCATAGTCAATTTCTGCCCTTTATTTAAAATTATAATTGTTTCATATTAATTTTAAATCAAATATGTTAAAATGACATTGTTCAATATTGAATTCGAAAAATCCTGCTATAATTGTTTGTATAGAAACAAACACAACACTATAAGAAGAAAAACATAGATTTTTTTATTTTAATGTTTAAAATGATTTATAAAAAGAAAAAAAATTCCCGTTAAAAACTTTGGTCGCTGGCGTTCTCAACGTCTGCAATGACACATGGGCTTCGAATGCATTGTTAATAACATTAAAAACGTAACGACGTAATCCCTTTTTGCTAGCTTTCGACATGAGTTACCGACGCACTTTTTTCTTACTTTTCCAGAAACGGTGGAATATTTCGTTTCACATCTTTTCGATGCGAGAAGTTCTCACTAAAGTTACAGAATATGGGTACAGGTGGCTTTAATTCTATTAAAAGAAATGGTTGTTGAAACCGAGTAGTTTGGACGATAAGTGGAAAAAGTTAAGCTTAGTTAAAAATAGAAGATTTAGTTAATGCAGCCGGTCTTTGTTAAACTAAAGAGGAGAAAATCCTTGCGCCCGACCGAAGGCCGACTATTCGGAAAAGCTTTATTATACGAATCCGGTGTTGTCATAAAATTTAACGATTTTCTCCTCTATTGTACCACAAACACCGGCTTCGCTAGTTAAAGCTTCTTAATTCGGGAAAATATCGAATTTTTAAATTAAGTATTCTAAAATTAGTTATCCTGAAATTCAGAAATCTAAAATTCGAGATTTTACCATTTCAAGATTTTGAAATTCGGGATTTTAAAACTGTTCCATTTTTTAATTTTAACTTTTTTGGGGAAAAAATTCATAAAAAAAATTTGAGAATACCATTTAACTAAACAATGATGAACGAGCAAAAGCACCATAATGGCTTTACTTTCCTTTTTATATGGAGATAAAGAACTGTGGCCTTATTTTTCCATGTGATGAAGTTTAACCGATGTGCGACTTAAGACATAAATATCGTCTATCCATCAACTAGACCAGGATATTAGAACTCTAATAAACCCATTACAATTTCTGTTAAAATACTTTTTCAACGAGAAACATTTTTATATCCTTCTCCATCGTAACACTGAAATGTTTTGAATAAAAGCTTGTCTCTGATTTTTAAAAAATCACTGTTTTCACAGAAAATGTCGTCAGAAGTAAAACGGTGGCAGTACCAGTACTGACAAATGTCGGAATCAGGATTATAAAATTTCGCTCGAACTTTCCAGTAATATAACGACAATTATCCAGATTAATATCAAATAAATCACATTCCCCTTTGAATAAATTTAAGGTATATTCACCTAATTTCGGTTACGAAACCTTAATGAAATGTAATTAAAATAAAAAATCTTAAATTCTTCAGTTTTCCTAAAAAAAAATACCGAAATGCAACCTTCATTTTTTGCATATCTTTCAAACTCCTTACTTGAAAAAGAACAAGATAAGAAAAGAACAAATTTTATGTAACTATTAAAAAAAATACCACGAAGGGAATTAAATTCATAATATTTTGCTCATAACAAAAGCTCTATCATCGTCATCATCACCAGCATGAGAACCATCGTCATTATAATTATTACACCATGAACATCGTCATCATCATCATCATTTCAGCATCATGATAACATGAATTAGTTGCGACAAGACAACCAGACATATGCTGTTTTGTAAGCTTGTGTTGGTTGTGTTACTTCTAGGTACGACTGTTAACTTTATGACTTACAAATTTAATATTTGTCGGTTACTCGTACCTTGCCAACTTCTTTCCATGCTATTTTTATTGTTGTTTTGTAGTTTTTATTGTTAGCATTTTTTTTTGTAGTTTTATGAACATCTTGTTTGTTAAGTATGACTCGTAGGGTTGCCAAGAAGATGTTTTAACTTACGAGTCCTTGGAGGTTAGAATGTTATGGAATGGTTTAGTACAGTTTGTTGTGGCGTTGGTGCATAAAAATTTGAAAAGGTAAGTTCAGGGCAATAATTTGTCTAACAAAAATAAGATTTTAAGATGGAACAAGTACACACAGAAGAAAATCAATGTAAAATCCTTGAAAACAAGGTTGATTTTAACTATGATTCCTCTTAATTTAACATTCCCGTAAAGTTGGATCAAAATTACGTTCATATTTAATAACACTCCAAATCACGTTGAATGAAAGTTGAAGAATCGAATTGGTTTGAGTTTGAAATAATTTGCATTAATTAAAAAATATTGTAAACACTTATCCGTAGAACCAGAGAGATAGAGAGATAGAGAATATAATTTTTAATTTTCCTGTAACGCATGTTTCACTTTTTTGTTTTCCCCTTTGTTCACAGAAGCACTCACAATTAAAAGATACCAGCAGAATGGCCCGATAAGGGTTTCGTCATCATTCTACCTTGAAAATTTGATGTACTATTTAACAAAATAATTTTAACAAAAAGAATACGGGAATTTTTATTCTTTTTATAAATTATTTTAAACATTAAAATAAAGTCATTTGTGTTTTTCTTATTATAGTGTTGCTATTGTTTCTATACAAACAATTATAACAGCATTTTTCGGATTCAATATTAAACAATGTTATTTTAATATTTTTCATTTAAAACTAATATGAAACAATGATAATTTTACATACAGGGCATACTTTTGCAGAAATTTACTATGATATTTAATCAACATTGCGCCATCTGAATTTAACATTTATATTTTTTTTGTGTGTGTAAAAGTGCGCTATTCGGCTGTGTCGAATCAGTAATAACCTTTACCATGGCGCGATTAGAGCAGGAGTTTTGTAAATACCGTTCTTTCGATATAAATAAATTCATATTGAGAAATGCCCATTTCTCCACTCCAGACCAAATTTTGTCTGATGAGGTCTATTGATAACCAATATATAATAATATCAAAATTAATATCGGGAATACAAAATGTTTTATTCATTTATTATGATGTGCTTAATTCCCAATTTTAATTTGATAAATACAATGAAATTTTATTGTTGGGGAATAACCCAGTTCCAATGCGCATTTTACTGGTTGCTTAGACCAGATTATCTGGAAAGCTTTTCCAAAGGCTTTGGAAAAGCTAAAGATATTTTATAAAAAAAAAAAAAAAAAACTGTAAAGCGAATGAGAATTTGGAAACTTTGGCTCTTGACCTTCTCTAGTTATACAAAAATCCATAACGTCTTTGTTCGGGAAGTGTCACGCCCAATTCTCCAATCCCGCCTTAATTTTGTCGGAAGTTGCGTATTGATGACCAAGATGCTTGTTCCTAATTTGTAAGCGTTGGGGATTAATGTTTAAAATCAGAGGCAGTCATGGCTTTTTGCTTATTGCTCAACCGATCTGGCTAAATTTCAGAGCACACTTCACATAAATGTAAAATAAACATAGTCCCCATTATATCTGCGGTATTCGGAAAACCCACATACAGACGGACATCGTTAAACCTACTAAGGTAAACATAAGGACCCAGGGGGGTTACCGCGTATTTCGATTCGAAAGAAATCATTTACGGATTCGAACAATTTGTACTGTGTATTACGATTTTCGTAATCGTTCGAAACGATGACAGAGGTTGTATTTTTTAAAAAATGGAAAATTTGATGAACAATTTTTGTTCGTAATAGAGAGTGGCTTTTAAGAAAGTGGTTTTTTGTTTTCAATGAAGTATGAAAAACGTCCGTTTATTCGAAACAAATATTACGAAAATCGTAATACACAGTACAAATTGTTCGAATCCGTAAATGATTTCTTTCGAATCGAAATACGCGGTAACCCCCCAGGATACATAAACTTTATAGGATCTAACAAACTTCTACATACCCTTTCCATCTGCCGTAAAGGGTATTAAGACCAATAAATAAAATAATGCGAACAGATTTAAAAGTCGATTGTAAAGAATACTTTTACCATATATTGAATCAAAGAGGTCGCAAAAACCTTTAAACAAAATCGTCGATGTTATAACCTTTAATTAGCCTATTTCAAATGTGATTTAAATTTCAAGTTCTACGAAGTTCTAAATTCTTTAGATTTAAGACCAATTTCGCTAGATTATTCCGGTACATTTTATAGGCAAATTATCTTTGTCCGTTTCATTCAATATCTGTGTACCTACCCAAGATTGTGGAGTCGTCAAAAATAGTTATTTGTCCGACTCCAACTGCTGAAATTTTTCAAGTCCGACTCCAACTCCGGTTCCTACTCTAATCTTGATGCGAAATGTATATAAGACTGGTCCTTATTTGACTTTAAACTCTTTTTTTAAAAGGTTAAATATAGCAAGAAAAATATTCTGTAAACATTTCAAATCATTTGACTGTTGGCTGGCGGGAACCGCAGTGGTGCAGAGGTAAGAACTTAAAGAATTCTTATGAAAGAATGTTCTTTTGAAACATGTAAATTCAACCCAGCTTCGAGCCCCAGCTCAGCCCAGAAAATTATCAATAAATTTTAATAAAATTTCATGTTGTAAAAATTCCTTCCTTCAGTAAAAATAATTTAATGAAAATTAAATTGGATGAACTCAAGCCAAATTAAAAATATCAAAAATTAAAAATACACTCAGGTCTCGTTTTATGCGGATTCAAATTTATGCGATTTTTAAATTAACGATTTTTTTTTAAATTTGTACGGTTTTGGAAATTTTAGATGTTTTTAAAGCTTTTTTTTACCGTTTTTAAATTAAACGAAGCTTGCATCACTGATATAATCGTTATAGTTTGTTTTATTTTGTGTTTTTATATGCATAGCCGATACGTATGTATGATTGTTTTTAAACTAATGAAGAGCACATAATAATAGTTTTAAAATGAAGGCTAATTTCGGTAAAAAATATAATTAAAAGTTAGGTGGAATTGAGAAAATTGTAATTTAAGCTCGTTCATTCCTGTGTTTTACGGTACAACATTGTAATAACCACATGTACGAGTGTAAAGAAATTTGCATAACTTCTAAACCAATAGAGATCCCATAATAAAAATTTTACAATATGATAAGGACACTAAAGGCCAATTTAGATTAAAAAATAAAAAAAAATATTAGAACTAAGTTCGAAAAATTTTGATTTAAATTGGTCATTTCCGGTTTTGCAGATGAATTTTTTTTTTTTTTTTTAATTAATTTTTTTCTTTGTTTAAAGTTCAATCGATTTTCTATAAGAATCACCTACAATTTTTTTTGTGTGATTAGTTTTTAGTTTGAAATAGTTATTTAAAAAAAACATTTTTTTGAACACGGCAACACTTAACCACCCCGTAATTCGACAAATAAACATCATAGAAAAAAAATATATATTTTGATATTTTAATTAAAATTTGAATTTATGCGGAATATCAGAATTTTGGAACGAATCATTAGTTTTTATATGAAGCTAGAGTATCGTTTTATCCGAATTCAATTTATGCGATTTTTTATGGAACGCATCTATCGCATAAAACGAGACCTGAGTGTAAACAGTTCAACTAAAAATCACAATTGTTCTTAAAAAAGCTATGGCACAAGCTCTTATAATTTTTACATTTGTACTTCAAGTTATACAAATCAAATGTCGACGAAAGTGGACAAAACACATAATATACAAATGTATTCAGGTTTTCCAGACAAAGTCTTGACAGAAGGAATACGAAAAAACAGAAGGAAAGGATGCAACATGTAAATAAATTGAAAAAGATAATTACAGAAAATTTCGAACCACCCCTGGTTAAAAATTGATGTTTGACTGTTGGCTGGCAGGTGCAGAGTGCAGTGGTGCAGAGGTTAGAACTCAAAGAATTCTGGATGAAAGAATGTGGTGATACTTGAAACATGTTAATTCAACCCAGGTTCGAGCCCAGGCTGAGCCCAGGAAATTATCAATAAATTTTAATAAAATTTCATGTTGTAAAAATTCCTTCCTTCAGTAAAAATAATTTAATGAAAATAAAATTTAATGAACTCAAGCCTATCTAAAAGTATCAAAAATTAAACATTAATAGTTCAACTAAAAATCGAAATTGTTCTTCAAATCTTTATTTCAAATATTCCATTGCCATTTTCAGAGAATTTTTATATTAGAAAATTTTTTTAAATTTTTTATGCCAAAAAATTGTAAAGTCGGAAGCGCGACTTTTTTTAAGCAATTCGACTCTGACTCCGGTACAAAAACCTCAACTTCGACCCCACACCCCTGTCGCTAACAAATAAGTTGGGAATATTGAAAGTTATAGGTTGTTTGCTAGACGAGCAATGAAATAAGCAATCAACTAAAGAAGTGACCATCAAACTCAGCAAGCCCTCCGTTAATAACAAGTGTAAAATTTTTTCCCTCGAAATTCGGCTGTTTTTAATGATGTACATAAAAATATCTAAGTAGAAGTCAAGGCGAATTGACTAGAAGGTGAGGTCAACTCTACAACAACACTGCTTCTGTGGTCGGGTTGTCAAAAAAATTGCTAGTAAAAAAAAAATTGGATTGTTTACATAAAAAACTATTTTGTATACAAACTTTGACAAGTCGACCACCGAAAAAAAATATCATATGTTGACTTGACCCCACCTTCTAGTCCATTCGCCTTGGTAGAAGTAATGAGCAAAAATGGAGTTCAGTGCAAGAAGAAAATGCACAGGACAGTAGTTTTGCTGAGTTCTGGTACAGAGTTAAGTCGACGTTCTAGTTACTTTTATATTTCAAAAAGTACACTTCTGTTAAGAAATTGCAAATTTAATCTTAATTTACTATAAATAGCCAATTTAGTGTTACTTTTCTAAATAAATCGACATATAGTACTTTTAGATTGACATCTAGTATTTTTATATTCCGATCGTTAAGGAATCGCTTCTATTTTAAAATGCAAGTTTTCCATCCCTGCTGCAATCTATTGCTAAGTGAAAAGAAAATTTTAGTTCAGAATCTAGTCTACTGCTTAGTATAGTCCTCATTTAAGTCTATATCATGCATTTTAGTATGTATATACTTAGCCTTGTCCACAATTTGGTCTAAAGTATTTAAAACAGTGAAGGGCACATACACATACTATCACATTTATGCTTGTGTTGACGAAATAACAACAAAGCAACAGCCAAACGTACATTGTCACAGCCACACAAAGAAGTTTATAGTGTACATGTGTCGACGTCGCACAAGCAGCATTTTTATTCTTATGCACGCGTACATAGAATCTGCAAATGTGCCCGTCACTGATTTAAAACTATAGCCTAGTCTAGGAAACTGGCTAATAGTCTAATCTGTATTTTAGTTTGGGTTCTATTCTTTTCCACAAATTTTGCAAAACGAACTCGTCATAAAAAAAATGTCCCTCTGCTTTTCACGTAATTAAAATAAAATCTATAAATCCTTTTAAACACAGGATAATAACTCTCGTTGTAATATCCTTTAAGTCTTAAACTACATCCTGTTTAAGCTCCACCAAAATAAAACTTATTTTATTTATAACATTTTTAACCCATTTCTATGTGACATTTTATTGGATGATGTTTTTTTTTTTTTTTTTTGGTTTTGTTTTAGAATAAAATGCTGATGTAACACTGTTTACCTCTTTCAAACGACAAATATTTATAGTTTTATTTATTTTGTTTTATTTATTTTTGTTATCAGGAATATTTTTACCAACAAATATTCATGTCATAGCGTGAATTTTTCATTTGCACTTTTTTTTAATGTACAAAATAAAATGTTTTCAAAATAGTTCTTATTACATAAATACTATTTTCCAGGAATGCTTTTTGTTGTTGTAATCAAAACAACTCTATATTTTGATGTGACACCGGATGCAATTGTGTCGCCTATTTCCGCCCTCAAAATCAACCCAACAAAAATAAACAAGCGTCCGTCTGTCTGCCGGTCCGTGTGTCGAAAAACCAAACAACCAACGGACAAATGGAATCAGAAACGAAAAAAGTACTAAATGGAAACTAAATTCGCGTTAAAAAAATAGTTGTTTTGTAACCACACAATAAAACGTTTATTTATTTTTTATAAATTTCTATGACATTGTTGCATTGTTGTTGGTGCTGCTGCTTCGGTACAAACGAATATTTTGTGTAAATTTTTCTCTGTTTTTTTTTTTTTTTTTGGTTTTCACTGGTATTTTGTACATTTTGTTTGTAAAGAGCCATTTATTTTTGAGTCTGGACATTTACTTCCAACTAAAAATATTTTAATATAGATTTTATTTATGTTTTTAAAGGGTAATAGATTATTTTAATTACTTAAAAATGTTGAATTTCTAAGAGCGCTGCCTAAATTTTAACTGACATTATTTTATGCTAGAACGAACGCCTTTTCTGGACGATTCTAATGCACTAAACAGCTTACGAAAACTTTAAGCTCCTTTAAGTTGAATCTTTGCCATTTTACCCATCTAAAAATCTGGTGACCTCGACTAAAAACTTTAAATTATATTGTCAAGCTCGTGATGTAAAACCCTTTCTTGGCATTAGAAATATGTATGTGTGTGTACATTTGTTTGCAAATACTAAAATTCATAAATATTTTGTACAAATATGTATGTATTCGTAAAAGTGGCACAAAGATGAATTGCAAATAATGCTTTTTAATGACCACAAATTATAATTGTTTGCTGTGTGTGTGTGCATTTATGTATTACGATTGTATGTTTTAGGGCTTCTTTTTTTCATAATTAGCCAAGTGATTAATTACGCATTTTATCACAGTGTGCATTTAAAGAAATTAATGATATGGAACATTAAATAAAATGTATTCATTTACATTCAATATACTACATGTAACAAAAGCAACAAAGAGTGATATTTATAGCAAATTTAAGATAAAATTTTTTACGAACTCAGTTAAAATCTATATATATATAAAACAGGATGTTTGTATGTACGTATGAAATTTTCAGGGAATCTTCAGAATATTCAGGCGGTGACACTGTGAAGTTTAATATTTGATTTTCGGTCTGCGGGCGGAGGGCGTGGCAAAATCCAATTTTCATAATGGACCACCAATGACATCTATATAATTTGGGCGATTTTTTCTTTAAAATGATCGCCATGGTCCAACTTTGATTTATACGAAAAGAAAATATTGCCCCGCCCACTTTTACGCCCACTTTTTTTCGAATTACCTATAATCAGAAAACGGCTCCATCGATTTGACAAATTTTTCTTTCAAATGCTCGTATTAATCCATTTTATGTTTTCATCGAAAGAAAAATTTACCACGCCTACTTTTACGCCCACTTTTTCTATTAAGCGCATAACTTGAGAACGACTTGAACGATTTTTTCTTTAAAATCATCGCCATGGTCCAACTTAGGTTTTTACGGAAAGAAAATTCTGCCCCGCCCTCTTTAACGCCCACTTTTTTCGATTTACCTAAAATCAGAATCGATTTGACTAATTTTTCTTTCAAATGTTCGTATCTTTTTAACGGATTTTAAAAATCGAACGCAAACATTTTTCCTAATTTGGACAGGACAACGTCTGTCGGGTCAGCTAGTTTCCTATAAAAAGCAAAAATATATCAAAATATCAAATGCTATAGATATGAAATTAAGGGCAAAATTTATTAAAGATACAAAATGTATACACAATTTGTATTTATAGCAAGTTTAATTAAAATTTTCTTAATATAACTTTTTTGATATCACTTATAACTGTTAAGGTCCCTGAAATTTAGTGATAATTAGCTATTTATTGTTTATAGTGAAAATTGGATTTTTAAAGCAAATGTAATGAAAATTTGCTATTTTTGGTAAACTAAATGAAAGCATATACTATAAAAAATGTAGTGATTAATTGATAACAGAAGGGAACAAGTTTGAACTTTTTGAACTCTGAAATTTTATTGCAAATTTTTAATAAGTTGAAGTCGCTGATTTCAAATCTAATCTCCATTTTTGTCTATCAGCTCTAGTTTGCGAGATATACCGTTATTTCCAAAATTAAGGCACTTTCACTACATATGTATATTGGAATAACTTGAAAACGGTGTACCGTATTCAGTAAAAAAATCCGAAACTCGGCAACATTATTATCTTTAAGCTTTTTTTTTTAAATATGCCCTGTAGTTTCAGAGATGTCGTTAAATTTTTGAAGAAAAAATAGGAAAATTTTGAAAATAAACCAATTTGTTGTTCTTCAAAAATTCATAAAAAACAAAGACGCGACTAAAATCACAGTTTTGGTCTAAAAACATTTAGCTTAATATAATTTCAATTGAAATGAGAGTTGTTTCATTGAAATCGGTGCACAAATTTTGATTTGATTCACAATTTACTGAGAAAAGTGGATATCGATTTCCATACAAAAAGGAAAAAAGTTCATGACACACACATATTTAAAATGTTATTTTTGTATGAAAATCGATATTCAGTTTTCTCAGTAAATCGTGAATAAAATCAAAAGTTGTGCACCGATTTCAATGAAACAAACCTCATTTTATTTGAAATTATGTTAAGGCAAATATTTTAGACCAAAACTGTGATTTTTGTCGCGTCTTTATTTTTTATGAATTTTTGGTTATAATTTGCTTTTTATATTAATATAAGGGATCATTTGTTACTGGCAACAACTTTAGTGATTATTGACTTTTTATAGCATCTTTAACGATTATTTGCTATTCGAATATACACATTCGAATAAAATTTATTTTTTATAACTTTTTTTTGTTAATTCCCCAAGCGTAATCCCGCGTAGAGCCCCGCAACCCCGGCGCTGATAGACTAGCTTACTACCAGCTAGCCTACCGGGGCACTCATTAGTAATTTTTGTGATAATTTGCTATTTATAGTAACTTTTGTGATACTCTGCTTTTTATAGTAATTATAGTGATAATTTGCTTTTTATACTTACGTTAGTGATAATTTGCTATTTATGGAAAGTATAAAATTGCTATTTATAGTAAATTTAGTGCTAATTTTCTATTTATCATCAGTGATCATTTGTGATTGATAGCAACTTTAGCGATTATTGACTCCATATAGCATCTTTAGTGAACGTTTGCTTGTTATTGTAACTTTTATGATAATTTTCTATTTATATTAATTTTAAAGAGAAATGGCTTTTTATAGTAACTTTAGCGATAATATGCTATTTATAGTAACTTTAGTGGTAATTTACTAGCGATAATATGCTATTTGTAGTAACTTTTTTTTTTAATTTTAATTCCCTAAGCGTAATCCCGCGAAGCTCTACGTTTGCCTGCAGAAAAAAAACGAGAGTCTCTGGCGGGAATCGAACCCGCAACCCTGGCGCTAATAGACTAGCTCACTACCAACTAGCCTACCGGGGCACTCATTTGCTATTTGTAGGAACTTTTGTAATAATTTGCTATTTGTAGTTACTTTTGCGATACTTTGCTTTTTAAAGTCATTTTAGTGATAATTTGCTTTTTATAGTTACGTTAGTGATAATTTGCTATTTATGGTAACTGTAGTATAAATTTGCTATTTATAGTAAATTCAGTGCTAGTTTTCTATTTATCGTCAGTGATCATTTGTGATTGATAGCAACTTTAGCGATTATTTACTCCATATAGCATCTTTAGTGAACGTTTGCTTTTTATTGTAACTTTTATGATAATTTTCTATTTTTATTAATTTTAAAGATAAATGGCTTTTTATAGTAACTTTAGCGATAATATGCTATTTATAGTAACTTTAGTGGTAATTTACTAGCGATAATATGCTATTTGTAGTAACTTTTTTTTAATTTTAATTCCCTAAGCGTAATCCCGCGAAGCTCTACGTTTGCCTGCAGAAAAAAAACGAGTCTCTGGCGGGAATCGAACCCGCAACCCCGGCGCTAATAGACTAGCTCACTACCAACTAGCCTACCGGGGCACTCATTTGCTATTTGTAGTAACTTTTGTATAATTTGTTGTAATAATAAATTACGTATTCATGTTTTTTCTATTTGTTTTTTTCTATGGGAGGTGGGCTTAAAAGTGGGCGGAACAGGTATATGCTTTCAGGAGTCCATTCTACAATTATAATATTTATTTTTTGTGAAAATTGAGTTGATGCATTAAAAATCAAGAGATTTCAATACAAGTTGTATGGGAAGTGGGCGGATATTTTTCAAATTTCACACAAATGATTAAGAGTGTTTAAAAAAGCTATGTGCCAAAAAACAATGCCGTAGGTCAAAATTTAATTTTTACTTTGTGTGTATTTATATTTTGATTTTTCCATTTTTTCTTGATTCAAACAAAAAATGCCTATGTGCCAAGTTTCATTATCCTTCGACAACTGCTTCTATTTTTTGACGTGCCACTCCCACTTTTCCCCTCCACACTTCTCCCCACCACACTTCTCACTTGGAGGGGTTGTGTCTTGTAAACCAAGCTATGTCTACCAAATCTGGAAAAATTTTCTCTTACTACAAATCTATTTTATACCACGCCCACTTCTCAAATCCTCCCACTTTTTTTAATTTTATAGTATACCATCGGATATCCCGGCGTGTGTTACTACGCCTTAAAAAAGAAATTCGTTTTGTTTATGGTATTAGTAGGAATCTATCTATGTTTTAAATTTCCTTAAAATCTGTGAGGTAGTTCCAGAGGGGCAGAAGTACCCCCACCTCCCCTCGTGCTCCTATTAAAAAAAATTTATTGCTTGTTTGTCCATATCATTAGTCATCCATCGATGTTTCCAATTTCATTAAAATCTGTTGGATAGCTCAGGAGGGGCAGTAATTGCCCCAAACTCCCCTTAGATCCAAGTTTTGGAAAAATGTATAGCCTAAAAATTCATTGCAGCAGGCGACTACAACACTAAGCATACGTATTGGGGCTCCAGACTTATAAGTCCTAGAGGTAACCAGCTATATAACACCGTCACTGCAAAAAATCTTGATGTCGTATCGAGTGGAGAACCTACGTATTGGCCCACTGACTTCAACCTTATCGACTTTGCCGTTATTAAAAACATCAAGCGCGATCAATTACTAATAAGGTCCTCACACGATTTTTAGTCTGATCATTCACCTTCAATTCTTATTCTAAAAGGCAACTTTGAAAACGCAGCTGAAAACTTTATTTTCTATCCAAACAAAAACACAAATGGTTGAAGTATAAAATGTATGTGAGCTCTCATCTATCTCAGAGCATTTCCCTAAAAAATTCATCTGCCATCCAAACAGCTGTCGACCGACTTACGGATGTCTTGGATTCTGCTGCAAGAAATGCAACCCCAATCAAGCGTACAATAAAGCTTGGTCCGCAATTCACATCTGTGGATATAGAGACAATGGCAAAAAAATCGTTCCCCAACCATCAAAGCCCAACTGCGATTATGCCAGGCAGCTCTACGCAACAAACTGAGGCAGAAACACGACTCTGCAGTAGAAGGCTATCTAAACAGCCTATATGCCACAAAAAACTCCAATTGCAGCTTATGGAAGGCTGTAAGACATATGCAATGCCCTATAACCAACGAATCTCCACTAAGACTGGAAAACCGTACCTGGGCCAAAAACACAAATGAAAAAATAAATGCCTTTGCAAGTCACTTGGAGAAAGTTTTCACGCCCCATGATGCTGATAGTTGTTCCTGTCGTCCAATTATTCCTGATACAGTTAACGATCCAATAAAATATAAATTAACCCAAGTAAAATCAGCGATAGAAAATGTCAACATTAAAAAATCTCCCGGTCCTGACCGTATTACAGGCTGAATGATAAAAAAAACTTACCTACTTCTGCTTCAAAAATCTTGCTGCTCATCTTTAATGCGATATTACGAGTTGGCTACTTCCCATCCTCTTGGAAGACCTCTACAATTGTTATGATTGCTAAGCCAGGAAAACCGCTAGTCAAATTACGTCGTACAGACCAATCAGCCTACCATCAATATTATCAAAGCTATTCGAAAAAATATTCCTTTTAAGTATAACTATCTTACTGAACACGCAATCATTCTGGATCATCAGTTCGGATTCCGAAAAAGGCTTGGTACAATCGAACAAGTGCATCGAATTGTTACCCAAATTAGATCAGCGTTTGAGAGAAAGGAATATTGCTCCGCACTGTTTATAGACATTTCCCAAGCATTCGACAAAGTTTGGCATGCTGGGCTGATCATTTAAATGACACGAATGCTTCCACAAAACACTCACAAACTCCTTGAGAGCTATTAAACTGGCAGAACATTCATGGTTAGATCAAAAAACAAATACTTCCCCACCAAGAAAATATCTGCAGGTGTCCCTCAAGGCAGTATATTAGGGCCGTTACTGTATATAATATATACAGCTGATATGCCATCAAGCCCGAGCACACATACTTCTACGTTTGCAGACGACACAGCATTTACAGTCCCACATCAATGAACTAGAAGCCTGGCTAGAAAAATGGAAAATAAAGGTTAACCCGGCTAAATGTGCTCACTTAACTTTCACGCTCAGAAGCCATGTCTCGTCATATTGAAGCGAAAATAACGGCTATGAAACTTAAAGCAGCTCAACTACATTGGCTAATCGGTCGAAACTCAAACTTTTCCTTAGACAACAAAGTTCTCTTATACAAGTCTATCATAAAACCAATATGGACATATGACATCCAATTATGGGGCACTGCATGTGCATCAAACATCCAGAAGCTATAAAGAAGACAGTCTAGGATATTACGGCAAATTGTCTGCGCCCCATGGTATATACGTAATGACATTATCCACAGAGATCTTAACATCGCTGCCATCCAGAAAGAAATTAAAAAGTATTCAGTCAAATACATAGATAAACTAATGGTCCATCCCAACTACCTCGCTCGGGATCTAATAAAGTTCGAAGGTCACCGGAGGCTGAAAAGATCCGACACTTTGAGCCTAGCAGGCTTTTTTGACACTTGAATGCAATTAATTAGCGGTTACATTGGTAACGGCTAACAAATACAAATAAGAATAAGGACTAAGCTTTGAATACATATTGTAATTTTCGACAAGAAAGATTCAATAAAATAAAAAAAAATCTTCACTTCCACTTGTAGTCCTATTTTTTCAAAATTGTATTTCTTAAGTGTCCATATATGTAGGGATTTTTAGGTATTTATGTTTTAAATTTCATTAAAATCTATGAGGTAATTTTGAGCGGGTAGAAATTGCCCCCAAACTCCCCTCGTGGTCCGAATTTTGGAAAATCGGTTGGTTGGTTCCAGAGTCTATAGAGGACATACAAACATTTTTTGTATTTTATATACTTATACATAAACATAGATGAACATTAAAGATTTGCTTGATATCACATTTGATAATCTCAGTTAAAAAAAAAACAGCTTATGATAATAGCAAATCTTTACTCAGAAGTTACAGTTGATTACAATTGAATAACTTTTATTGTATTTTCATCCAAATCCTCTTTATGAACCTACATTTTATCATTTAACAAACATGCTTTGAAATTTCTCCAAAAAAAAAAAAAACAAAAAAAAAAAACTTATTTAATCCTTTAATCTGTGCGGCTTTGAAACACCTCGAAATAGAAGAAAAATAAAACGCCAACAAAATTTTCATGACACAAAACCAGTGATGCCTCAAAACGCCAAAATTTTGTCCATAGTGCCAAACCAAGGAAAAGCACTAACTTGGTGCTTTTTAAATTTTTCGTTAGTGCCTTTGGTGCTTTTTACAATTTTTAAAACTTCGATTATATAGAGGATGATTTAGATGAGATTTGCTATTTGGGGTACAATTTTGAGAAGGCCTGTAAAGATTTTAAGATTTCAAATGATAAAAAAAGTGATACAAAAAGGTTGCATTCGCTTTACTAAAAACTTTATTTACGAGGTTAGAGCTATGTAGGCTTTCTATCAATTTGGAAATTTTACATAACGTTACACTTTTTAGCGTTGACATTATATTTAGTAGTCGTAATAAAAACGATGTATTTGTTTTCGGTAAATATTTATTTTAAGACGTAGACACTGTTTCAAAAATAGAACATTGCTTGGAAAATATTAGGATTTGTAAATTGAAAAAATAAACTACGATTTTGAGTCATGTTCTACAAACGTATTGAAGAGTTTAAGATCATGCAGTCGGAAACCGTACAAAAGAACGCAAACACTTTAAAAACAAAACAAAAAAAAAGAGCTGTAACTTGGTATACGAAAAGTGTTAAATAAATTAAAAACAGCTGAAAGAAAATACTTTTATAACGAGCGTTGTGTAACCGGCCATTTTAATGCGCTTTAGTTTTCAATAACCGCGTGCTGTGAACTTCTACCTCTAGTGCTATTGCAAAAAGGTATGACTAAGTATCAGAATACAAACATACATGTTTTTTCTATTTTACACCTTATGTGTGGTCTTTATTCAGAAGCGTACATATGTTAAAATAATTGGATAATATCATACGCCAATTGTTTTATTAAACTTTGCACGATTTTAATATAGATTTATTTTAACTAGTGTTTGCCTAATGGTCAAAATTCGACCAAATTTTTTTTGTAAATATGAAGAAAACATAATTCATCTAAGTATATATGAATTTATTTGTTTCGAGCATTTATTTTTTCTTTTCAAAGTGGATCGATTTGGCGAGGGACCAACCTCCGGTTCATATTTTATCTTCTACGTGAGTTAATTTAATTTTGTAAGTTCAGTATAAAAAATGCCAATTGAAAAACAAAAAAGTATCAAAAATTTTCCTTTATATATTGTCATCCACTCAGAACATTGCACGTTTAATTTAATGTTTCTATGACCGCATTTAGACTATGCAATTAACGCCGAGTTTTTTTTCTATTTTCTTTTAAAGAAGTTGCTACGAAACTCTTTTCACATTTACATTTACATTTTTTTCATGAATTTTTTTCACTTTTTCAACCCCGATTTCTTCCCTACACCTCTTGCTAACAAACAAAAAGTTGCATGCGAAAGTTGCGGCATTAATTGCATAATGTAAATATGGTCTATGTCTAATATTAACTTAAATTAATCAAATTACCAGCTGTTGAACGCAAAAGTACCAAAAAGCTCCCCTTACATGTTCTTACTCACCCAGTTTAATATATAATTTGATCTTTATACTTAGGTCGAATATTAAAGAAAATTTAAAAAGTTCCAGATGAAAAACAAAAAATACCGGCATTTTTTATCTTACAGGTTATCACTCACTCAAGACCCTAGCCCTATAAGTTCAATATTATAGAAAATTTATAAACTATCACATGAAGCACGGAAAAGTAAAAAAAAAGAAATTTAGTTTCCCTTTTTTTCTCCCCATAGACGTTCGGTTGACAAACAAAGAAAGAAAGCGTTCTTAACTCTTTTGCTTGGTCTGATTTATAAATAAGATTTATATAGTCGAAATATTCGAAAACCGGTTTCCGAAAATGTCGAATAATCGATCACCCTAACTTTTTTTATTTGATAATTGAAATTATTTATTATTTTGCATTTGTGTTAGTAGCAATTTTGAACGCTTATAACTCTGAAATTATTGAACATATTTTAATAAAATATACATTGTGCACTTCTTTGAGTAAATACCTCTCAAATGGTGTATACTTTGTTCAAATCGGTTGACATACAGAGGAGGAAAGTGTTCTTAACTGTTTTGCCTTAGCCGATTTATATATAGATGATAACATATAAGGTTTTTTATTAAAATATGGGCTGTTATTAAGTTTTATAAACAATGGTCGGTCATTGAAAATTTTCGCTTATTGCAGCAGGCCAGATTTTTTCGAGTTTAGAAAATCGAGCTCCCACTGTATTACTTTAAAACTGTTTTATGGCCAATTCAAACTCATCTGATGATGATCCAAATTATTTGGATGATATTATTTTATTGAAGATAATAATAATACATTTAAAAATGTTTATATACAAATTTAAATATATTTATTATTTAATTTTAAATGAAAATGGTCACCCATCAACTCCGTCGCCTTTTTTTTTAATTTTGGAGGTACATATATAATATTCCGCACAGCCGAATGCAACTTGTTTTGTGTTTAATTAAATTGTAAAAATGGTAAAATTAGTGCTTTTTTACGCTTTTTTTTTGTTCAAAATAGTGCTTTTTAGTGCTTTTTTTAAATTTTAAAGTGCTTTTTGCTCTCAAAAAGTTGGCATCACAGCACAAAACCTTTTAAATAACAATGTTTTACGTTCACATGTCCATTCACGTTCTTTTTTGTTTGTTTGCTTAACGATAAAATTTATTGTATATTTTTCTGTATTGGTGTGTGTTGCTGCAGCATTTGTAAACAACATGCAGATGTCATAATTTTCTATTTTTTTATATTAAATATTTTATTTTATTTTGGTTTTGACATCATTTCAAAAAAATATGTAGAATAACAGAAAAATCCAGGACATTGCCAAACATTTTTTTTTTTGGAAATTTACATACATAAATAAATATGAGAAACACTTAAACACACACACTCTGTATTTTATATAAATTTTGATGCTGTTGCTGGGGTATTTGGTATCTGTCAGCAGTTTGTTTTGTTGCTGCACAACAACATTTTGTTTTTAACAATACTTTATCAAACTAATAAATATTAAAAACAAAAAAAAAAATATTATATTTTCCTAAGGACAGGCTTTTTAAGCGCCTAAAAAAATATAAATGCGAGGGAGCTTTGAGTGGACAAGGGTTGTCATAAAAAGTTGAACAGCAGTTCGTTTTATCTTTTATTTTGAAAGTAAATTTTGGTATCTGTAAGAAGTTTTGAAAAATGTCCTACAAATTGCAAACTTAGTGAATATTCGGTCTTATTATAAGTGTCGTTGTCGTGGCCAAAAGCCAGTCGTTTTTGAAACACGAACTTTCGATGTGTTTTAAATCGTCGTTGTTGTAAATTTAAAATTATATAAAAAAAAACTCAAGCGACTACGGATTCGATCAGAACAATGACTTTCGTAATAAGGCTGTTATTTATAGCAAATTAAGTTAACTAGTGTTTGTCTAGTGGTCAAAATTCGACCATAATTACTTGTGCATTTATGACGAAAACATATAAGTACATACATATGTATATATGAATATTCATGTTTCGAGCATATGTTTTTTCGGATTGATTTGTCGAGGGACCAACCTCCGGTCCATATATCGAGGCAAAAACACAATTTTACAGGAGAAGTTTTTTTATTATTTTATTTCATAAAAATTTCGTATGAAGATTGTCGCTTGAGATAAAGTGTTGCCAATAGTGTTATTTATTAAAAAAAAAAAAAAACGAAAATTCAAAATTATGTCGCTTAAGCTTTTTTTGCAGAAAGGGCTCGATGTTTTCTTCCACTCAAGTTCGTGAATTTTTAATTTAGTTTTGTAAGTTCAATTATATCGGGTGATTTTTTATGAAGATTGTCGCTTGAGATAAAGTGTTGCCAATAGTGTCATTTATTAAAAAAAAACGAAAATTCAAAATTATGTCGCTTAAGCTTTTTTTGCAGTAAGGGCTCGATGTTTTCTTTCACTCAAGTTCGTGAATTTTTAATTTAGTTTTGTAAGTTCAATTATATCGGGTGATTTTTTAGCTATTATCTTTTTGGCAACACTGGTTTAAACAGCTGACGCACGTTTCGTATTTTTTTGTTTCACTGTCAAACATCTTCAGTTTGGTCTATAATTTAACCATGAATCGTCTTACAAACGAACAACGCTTGCAAATGATTGAATTTTATTATCAAAATGCGTGCTCTGTTAAGAAAGTTCATCGCGCGCTTCTTCCATTTTATGGTCAGATCATTTTTGGCTCAATGGGTACGTTAATAAGCAGAATTGTCGATTTTGGAGTGAAGATCAGCCAGAAGCATTGTAAGATGATGCGAATCGTAACGTAACTGTGAATGGTGAACGCTACCGTGAGATGACATCCAACTTTTTTTTGCCCAAAATGCAACAGCTTGACTTGAATGACATATGGTTTCAACAAGACGGTGCCACATGCCACGCAGCATGCTTAACAATGGACTTATTGAGTGCCGAATTCGGTGAACATTTTATTTTACGTTCGGGACCGGTCAATTGGCCGCCTAGATCATGCGATTTAACGCCATTAGACTATTTTTTGTGGGGCTATGTTAAAGCTCATGTCTACACACACATGCCCGATTCAATTGACGCATTGGAAGACAACATTGAAGCATTTATTCATGAGATACCGGCCGAAATGTTGGAAAGAGTATGCCAAAATTGTACTCAGCGGATGGACCATTTGAGGCGCAGTCACGGTCAACATTTGCATGAAATAATCTTCAAACATTAAATTATATGGACCGTACTATCGATTCAAATAAAGATTTCATGAATTTTTCTGAATTTTATGTGTTTTTTTTTTAACTTTCCTAAAGCTCTTAAAAAATCACCCATTACATGCATCGCTATGCCTTACACCCAGTCAGAGTTTTTAGGCTTTTTTCTTAAAAAATCGTCAAAAGTTTTAACAAAATCGTCAAAAAAATCGTCAGATATTTAAATTTTACAAATCAGAGAAAATTATTCTGGGTATATCAACAGCCTTTTCACCGGACTCGAAATGTTTTATAACATCCTATTTCAGTTCCAAACTAATGCATTTTCTTTTCTTTGCACTCATTTTTCTACACAACTTCTTACCCAGTAAAAACTTCACCTACAAAATAATGCGTTGAGAAATCAGAAAACCTTAAAAGCACTACTTACCATTCTACTGAAAGAACCAATGAATTTGAAAACGAACGCATTCAAAACTACTAAATAATTTGTGAAAGAAGCTATTAATTTTGAAAAAGTAAGCGAAGTTTTTACTGGGTATTAAGAACTAACTTCTTACTTCCTAACACGCAACTATACTTAGAATAACCCAGTAAAAACTTCGCCTACAAAATAATGTGTTAAGTAGTCACAAAAACTTAAAAGCACTAATTACAATTCTACTGAAAGAACCAATGAATTTGAAAAGGGATGTCCCAAAACGAACACATTCAAAACTAAGTCATTATTTTTTTTCCTACATACATTCAGAAATAAGAAGTTATAGAAGCAGTTATAGAAGCAGTTATAAAAGAAAGCTACTAAATCATGTGTCAGAGAAGCTTTTCATTTTGAAAAAGTAAGCGAAGTTTTTACTGGGTGTTAAGAACTAACTTCTTACTTCCTAACACGCAACTATGCTTAGAATAACCTAGTAAAAACTTCGCCTACAAAATAATGTGTTAAGTAGTCACAAAAACTTAAAAGCACGACTTACAATTCCACTGAAAGAACCAATGAATTTTACAAGGGGTGTAAGTCATTATTTTTTTACCTACATACATTCAGAAATAAGTAGTTATAGAAGTTGTTATAGAAGCAGTTATACAAGAAAGCTACTAAATAATGAGTCAGAGAAGCTGTTCATTTTGAAAAAGTAAGCGAAGTTTTTACTGGGAACTTACTTTTAACAGAATTAAATGGGAATTCGTCTTTTTACACGCAAATAGAAAAATTCTTCACATGTGACTTCAGTGAAAAAATCCAACTGTAGCGACGCAAATCGGAATCGTAAAAACGTTAAGCGGATTTAACCAATTTTTAAAAAGTGACGCTATTCGAAACTACTCTAGTGTATATTTTTTTCAGTATCGATAGCATTCATATAATTGTAGAATTCGAATTACTAATGCTTCTATTGAAAACATTGACGGGGGAAGAATTTTTGACGAATTATTTTGTATCCAATAATTTTTTTTTTTGGAAAAATTTATTGTTACGATTTGGACTGTTATCAATATAATTGCAGAAAATCGGCATACCACTATTACTTTAATTATACAAATCTTCAATCGTAATTTTACTGCATTTTCTCAAAAAAATAGTCAAATTGACGAAAAACATCACATCCAACAACACTGCACCCAGTCTACAACAGACATGAAATGCTGTTAAAACATGATCTTTTAACAGCGTTGTTAAAACAATTGTTTTAATTACCCTGCGGCCCCTACCGACTTGTTGTATTTTGGTTGTTGGTTATCGGTTGAATTAAAAATCAAAAAAAAATAAAATTTTCATTAACTGACGATCAACTTAGCTATCTGAAAAAGAAGAAGAAATACCAATACGCAACTCTATTAAACCATTAAAAAAATATACCAGTGCTATGGAATATTAAAAGCTCATTAAGGAAACAAAATTGAACTCATGCGGACTCTAGCTTTTATTCTAGCCTATGCAGCGCGATCGATAAACTGGTTTATTCAACTCAATTGTACGCTCAGTTACAACGTGTAGGGGCCGCATAACATGATGAGCTTATACCTAACAATAACATCATATAGGTGTTAAAGTTAAGTATTCATAATAAAAATTTGGCGTAAAGTTAGCAAAAAGTTTATTCATAATACACTAACTAACAAACTCTGGCCAACGATTTTCTAAACTCTTGTTAACGAGCTGCCAAACGTTCGCCACTTGTGAAAAACAGCCGTTTAATGTCAAACAATTTTGTTGGTTTTTTTAATTAACTGTTTTTTTTTTAATTTACTTTCTATAATTTAAATTTATTTTAATTTTAAAAACTTTTTAAATTTTTTATATGTGAAGGAAAAAAAAGGAACAAATGACACATTCAGCGATGATTAATCCAAAACGTGTTGCATTTTTGAGCAATACAATGTGGCATCATAAAAATTCAGAGTTGATTTATTAAAAGATGGCAGATGTAAAAAAGTTCGTTATGAATTCACTCTGTGCCAACAACCTGCTAAGCTTAATCGGCATTCTAGTTAGCAGCTCGTTCTACGTAGTGTACAAACTGTGGCTTTTTTGTTATGAATACGACTGTAAATGTCTGTTGTAGACAAAGTTAATGTTATTGAAATCCATAAAAATTAAGACATAAGTGTACGCGAGTGAGCAAGAAAATGTGTCCAATTGGTAATTGATCTTCAAACGCACCTTCAAGAAATTGAAGAAAGTTAAAATTTGAATTTGTCGCCATTTTTGCAGTAAAAAAATCGACAGCTGACAGTTCACGGTCAGGGTTGTCAGATGTGGCGATTTCTCGCCAAACGTGGCGATTTTCAAACCAGGGACCGTAACAGTTATGCCTTTTTTCATAAAAGTCAGATGATAACTGTTATTTTTTGATTTTTATTTTTTTGAGCAAAAATAACAGTTATTTTTTGATTTTTATTTTTTTGAACAAAAATAAATTTTATTTTTTGATTTTTATTTTTTCGATCAAAAATAACAGTTATTTTTTGATTTCTATTTTTTTGAACAAAAATAACAGTTATTATTTGATTTTTATTTTTTCGAGCAAAAATAAAAGTTATTCTCGAAATAAATTTACGTGTTTTAATAATTTAGATGACTTTAATAATTATTTTAATGTGCATAAAGAATTCCAATGATAATTACACACTAAAATAAAAATTTAAAGTCAACTAAATTATTAAATCACGTACATTTATTTAGAGAATAACTTTTATTTTTGCTCGAAAAAATAAAAATCAAAAAATAACTGTTATTTTTGTTCAAAAAAATAAAAATCAAAAAATAACTGTTATTTCTGATCGAAAAAATCAAAATCAAAATATAACAGTTATTTTTGTTCAAAAAAATAAAAATCAAAAAATAACTGTTAAGTTTGATCTAAAATATAAAAATCAATATATTTTATCATTGACAAGTGCATGAGGAACAATATGGTATACTTGAATCAGTTTTTCGACATTTAATTCTATATGCTTTTTTTGTTTTAAAATTCCAATATAACTGTTATTTTCGGTCCCTGTTTCAAACATGTTTGGCAACCTAATTTTTGATTAGGCGACATGGCGATTTTTTGGCGATTTACAAAATATTTAAAATAGCCAACTGGCTATTTTTGATGACCTATGAATTTGTTTTGAAATTCGTAAAATTCAATACTTAGAAATAATATTATTTTAATTCTCGTATTTTTATGAATGAAATTTATGGCAATCATATGTATGATACGTGTTTGAAGGTATGTTCAAATGGCTGATGAAGTTAATGAAAATCTTCTAGAAAAGTGTTTTTTATATATAAAAATGCTCTTGAAAAAATCAATAAATAGAATTCCTTAAAACACTAATATGTATTAAGTCTATAAAAATTTTCACATTATACTTAAATGTATGTGACAATTTATTATCACAGATAAAATATGTTGTTAGTGGTATTTTAAAGATTTTTATGAATCCTATCATATCTTTGGACGTTTACGAAACACAATGGAAAAAATAAGCGTTGGTTAATTGGAAAGATAACTAAATAACTTTAGGAAAACATTTTAAAGCTACAAGGATACGGCAGGTATGTAAAATTTTATGGACTTTACTTTGGCTGTCCTTAATATGCGGTTATTACAACTAGTAATGCCTGTGTTGAAACTATGAACTTCACTAAAACTCGCCTACGAATTAGAATGCAATACGAACTGCTAGACGTGTTATTAGGAGTTATGCAGGCATGTTCTGTAAATCACAAGATTTCAAATCACTTGTGATTTTGAAATCACAATTGTGATTAATGGGTGTTTTCAATACCACAAAAGCTTTAACTTAGTCAAAAATGGTGGAAACAAATAAGCAAGTTTTTTTTAAATCGGCGGCCACTTAGCTGACTGGTTTAAAATCAGAATTATGAAAAAAGCTTTTTGTCCAGAACACCTTTTTTGTGATTTCAAATCACTTTCACAAAAAGTGATTTTCAGAACATGCTTGATAAGTTATATGAATGGGAATAGTACATGTTTCACTTCTTTTGAACTTTCGTTGAATAAATGTTATACCCTCACAATGTATTCCAAATTAGAAGACAAATAGTGAGTCTTGTCGGTGAAGCGTTTTAGATATGTATATAATAAAACTGCAACTATTGTATAAAGTGCATTTCTAATATTTGTTTAGAACCAGCCGCAAAAAATATTTTGTTGTTGCCTTAAGTAGACTACTATAAATTATTTTAAAGTAAACATCGTAACTTTTTTTGTGTTCACTAACTGTTTTTATTTCGCTCTAAATAAAAATCAAGCAAATATATATTATGGCGACTTTTTTTGAATTTTTGGCGTATTTAAGCGATACGGAACTAATTAAGTTTTTAGGATTTATAAAAAATATTTTTAATTATTTAAAAAATATGTATTTTATCGTCAAAAACTTGTAAACAAAGGCTTTGGCGATTTTGGCGATATTTGATATTGAATTTGGCGAAAAAGGTCAAAATTGATCTGACAACCCTGTTAACGGTTAGTAAAAATGGAGCGTTAACCAGTGTTGAAAAATTCAGTACTTTGGTACTTTTTTCAGTAGTTTTTCATATTAAAAATACCGCAGTACCCCCGTGTTGTTTTCAGTACTTTTTTATCCTTTGCAAAATTTATGTTATTGTAGTTTAAAAATAATTAACGACGCTAATATTGAAATGCAAAGCGTGGACGCCAGGATTCATATTTTGCTTTCCAGAATGGGATATTTGTTCTTACAAGTGGCAAGAAAATGTATAAAAAAGTATGCATTGGTTAATATGTTAGTGGAAAACTTAAATTTAAATGAAAACTATTTTTATAGAAACATGCAATGTAAAGGAAATGGGTTAAGAAATAAAAGAAACTGTGAAATCGTTTTCGACAATTTGCGAAACATTAAGAATGAAATTTGTTTTGAACATAAAACCTTAAAAGTGATAATCAGCTTCAATCAAAAAATATTGTTTCCGGAAAAACCATTAGCATAATACTGATGTTATAAATGTTATTTACAAACGATAAAGAAAATTATAATAATATCAATTCTCAATTCCGTGTTTTAGCGGATCTTTCAGAAATAAACAATTTAGTACTGAATATATTTAAATTTCTTCGAAAAATATAGCCAATATTAAGAACGAAAATAATGTTTGCTGACATTTCATATAATTCTTTTGGTATTTTTTCGATACCTCATTTCTGAGCATCAATTGAACGCACATTTGCAAATGTAAAATGATATAAAACTTTTATTAAAAAGCAAAGGAAGAATTCGTTTACATGTAGAAACTGGTTCAAGTTTGATAAAAACTAGAGACCTATTAAAATAAACGGGTAGTTGCTGTTGTAGTTATAATATTTCTTATGATCTCTTAAAGTAAATTTGCTTGATATTATAACACTGAATTACAATCTTTATTTTTAAACATTAATGTTTTAAGCTTTTTTTTAGAGCTAAGTTCTAAGTATGTAATATATGTATGTAAAAGTCTGAATTATGTTACTTTGCAAAAGTTAAGATATAAATATAAAAACATAGCAGTATTAATTTATGTTGAAAAAATTAAATTTTTAATTTATTTAATTATTCATAAATATATCAACTATTTCAAATATTTTTTTTTAGAAAATACATACTGAAAAAACGTACCTTAAGCGGCTCATACACTTCCAACTGTTCAATTTTATCGCCAATGGGCTTGTGATATTCGAAGGTGACACAATAATTGGCAAGAATCGAAATCAGAAAAAAGTACAATATATTGTGAAATGAGTTTCCAACAATGTACTATGTTGTTTTGCAATAAAGGTTTTGTTTCTTTTTTTTTCATAAGAGTTGCGCCATATTTTAATTGAAACCATTGTGCCACTTATTGAATAATATGGGGCCATATATAAATAATATGGCGAATAGCATATACAATAATATTGTAAATGGATGGGGCGGTAAAAAACTGCAGTCAAAGTAGAAAAACTGCAATTTCTTCCACTTCTTAATTTGTCATTGGTCAAAGAAAAACTCTTGCTTTTACTTCTAATTTATTAAATGTAAACAGTCGCTGTCAAATCAATTCGAAAAGTGAAAAACTGTACACAAATTTTCGGTTTTTTTCGACAGTTTTTGGTTTTGACTGCAGTTTTTTAAATCCTGATTTAAATGTCTACCTCAAATTTAAATACTGTTTGTTATTAAATACTTAGATAAATGAATTCTAATAAAATATTTTTTGTTCATTTTATTTTCATACATTATTGTTTTTTTTAACAAAAAGTACCATTTGGTGGGAAAAATACTCTTTTAATTGAAGTTCAGTACCATTTCAAAATTTCAATTTTGCAACACTGGCGTTAACCGAAAATTTTCTCGTGCCTTAGGCCGAGGCCACGCAATGAGCGGCTAAGCGTCAAGCGACTGAGCGATGAGCGTCAACAAATTAAAACATATGAAATACTACTGAAGTGGCCACGCATTGAATAAAACTCAGGAATAAAACTTGTTCTAATTTTTCGTTGTTTTCTGAGCGTCAAAAAATAAACATGGCAAAAGTGAATATGGAGCTTATAATTTTATCCGTACAAAGCCGACCGAATTATGACAAGACATATTACCAAATTTTAAAAATAAAAATATGACCGAGAAATTATTTTTTGTTTTGTCAATTTGATGTTAACTTTTTGCAACAGCAAATCAAAGGATTTCACAGACCTACGGCAGTATTGTATTGGGTATATTTGTATATTAATGGTTAAATTCCCCTTGCTTGATTTATAGGATGAACTGTTGTTCGGCCTGTTCGTCGATTTCGATATATGTATATATTTATACCCACACCACAATAGTGGAGATAACATTAAACAAGCCACTCTTTACAATTTTAACAACTAACCGCTCAGAAGTGACGCTCAGTAATAAGCCACTTGCCGCTTTGACGCTCATCGCTCAGCCGCTTGACGCTTAGCTGCTCATTGCGTGGCCTCGGCCTTAGGCATCCACTTAAGAGAGAGAGAGAGTACATGGTAATTGCTATTTAAAGGAACTTTTTTGAAAAAATGGCTTTTTAAAGGAAGTTTTCCAAAAATATTTTTATTTCCATGTGTAGGAAATTTTACAAAAATTAGATTTTTAAATTTTATTTGCTTTTTAAAAGAAAAATTTTGCAATACATATTTGATATTTATGCAAATGTAGCAAAACTTTCATTTTTGTATTTGGCAGTCTGCAGAATTTGGTAATTGGACGCTGCCAGGTTATTGAAAAATCATTTATTTAAATAGATGAAAATAATTTTTAATATTATCTGAAAACTTTACACAACATTAAACGAACATTGTTTTTTTATACTTAAATTGCCTTTAGAAATCAATTATGGCCCATAAAATATTTCAACTTTAAGCACCAAAAGAAAACCAAATCTAAAATTTTTAACAAAAGAACCCTTTCAGTAAATTTTTTCATATCCTTATGTAACTCTACTTGAAATTTGTGAAGCACATAACAATATTCATCCTTACAAGTTGTGTGTTCGTGTGTGTGTGTGTGTGTGTTTGTTTTTACAATTTCAATTACAAATATTATATTGTATCCTTTGAAAGACAAGGTATTGTATGATTTTAACTACCAATGTCATAAAAATTTCTGACATAAAAACATGTGTAAAATTAAATAAACGAAACGGACATAAGAGGAAACAACAATAGAAGAAGACACAACAGAGTCAACATATGTTCAGGGTTTCTACCTGTTTCCAGCTTTTTGTCTTTCTAACCTCTTGAAATAATCTGGTAAATATATGTAACCGGAAATCTTAAATTTGTTTTATAGCAGAGTAAGTGTTACATGCTGCGAAATATGTATGCAGTGGCAAGGGGAGCAACACATCAAACACCTTCTGGTACACATGTACATTTTGCAGATGCAGTTGCATTTGTGTACATTCCCTGCAAATAATATTGGACCACCTGATCCATTTTGGTAAAATGGATTACTCCATGGACTGGTCCGATTTAATGCAAGCATGGACCATGTCATTATTAAAAAGTGTTTGTAGTGAGACAACATGTCTTCGTTTTTTAACGACGTGCTTTCGTTTTTAAACGACTTAAAAACTAATCCTCTTGTGTATACCATGGAGTAGTTTTAAAACTACTCCTCAGTAGTCCAAAGGTGGGTTATATGGTCCTGCCCTAGGACATCGTAATGTTAAATAGACCATGTTTTTTTCATACGTTTGGGTTACTTTTGGACTAGTCCTGGTCCCTTGTGGGCTACTCTCTACACGCGTGTTTGGACTGGTCCTATTATTTGCAGGGTTTGTTAGTATTGCACACACACTAAGCTTAACAAGGAAATAAATTCTGACTACACTTTGGAGAAAATTGTATTGAAAATATATTCACTAATAAATAATATTCCATTGTTGCTTTTACTCAAATATCGCACAGTGTTTAAGCAGAAAGTTTTTTATTTTGTCTTACCAAAACAGAGTCTGTTTTAACAAGCGTAAGTGTAACAGATGTTTATAACAGTGTCTACATGTCAATTACAATAATAAAAATGATATTTTTCAAATGTATAAACTAAAATAATAAAGAAAACATTTCAACAACCAACCAAAAAAAAAAAAAGAAACATTGTTCTTATTTTCAACTTGTCTACTTGTTGTTTTGGTAAAAACAAAAAATACTCAAAACAAATTGTATTAAAGTGGCCACCTTGTGACTTTTGGCATTTATGCCAAAAATAAACAAGTTTATATAAGTGAGTGGATAGAAAAGAAAATATTGCAAGAAAGTGAAATCAACCCTCATGTAAACTTTAGATTTGTAATAAAAAATACAATTCCACTGATTCAGCTAAAGTAAAAAAATATTCAGCTAAATTTAAAAACTTTAAAACAAAATTGGTGTTGAAAACACAACATTTTTCTAAATTATAATGCATAAATAAATGCAATCAATCTTTAGTTTTGTAATTCAGCTAAACAAAACCATATTCAGCTAACTCAAAATATTCCAAAATTGCAATCAAAATGCATAATTATTTTGTTAACCACATATTTTTCAAACTCAGCAAAATATTTGTAAATAGTTTTTAGTTAGCAAATCTAGCAATTTTTGCCTAAAGATACAATATATCCACTCAAATGATTAAGAAACCAACATATTTTTCTAATGAAGCAACACAATTTTCAAATTCAGTTCCAAATTTAGGCAATATGGGTTCAAACCCTCTTTATATCATAAAAAAACTATTTTTTATAAATAAAATGTAATTCAGCTACATTTTCTAGGAAATACAGATATGTTTTACCCATATTCAGCAAACCTTAAACAGTACTTAGATGGAAATTAATTAGAAAACAACTTATAAAATAAAATATTCAAGTTATTCAGCAAATATTTTTTTTTATACAGATGAAAAATAAAAAATAAGCTCTGGCAATTGCAATTTATTTCATACTGTTAAATTTCTATCTTCATTAGAATAATTTAATAAAAATTAAATTTGATGAACTTGAGCCTGATTGAAAATGAAACTTTAAAATTGGATTAATGAAAACTTATTTAGCTGTCAAGTTCAAATTTAATTTCAGCTGCCACCGCTGAAATATTAAAATTAAATTAAAATGATATTTATCAAATTGTACACGCAAAGCAAATTAAAGATAAAAAAATATATTAAACATTAACTTCTAACTTAGCTGAATATATAAAATAATGTAAACATTTTATTTGTATCTGCATAACAATTTATTCAGCTACAGTTGCACCAAACTACCTATGTTTAAATATATTCAGCAAATCTTATACTAATTTTAATGCAAATAAAAACATTGAGTGAATCCATGTCAAACCATTAAGTCGTTCGGCATCATCACCTTCGAATTGAATGAAATTCAACACAAATGTTGTATGTTATTGGACTTTAACAAAACATAAATTTTCAGACACCAGATTCTTTCGGCTTCCGAAATATGACGTCATAAAAGATGTGAAAAATGTGAAAAAAACACAAAAGTCTCCTAACAAAAGGGGATAGAACTCTTGAACTACGCAAGATAATTTAGTTTTTTTGGTATCGTTTTAAAGGTGAAAGTGCACCCTTTAAAATGATAGGCATATTGTGTTTTTTTAAGAAGAGGTCAATGGTAAATTTTTGGGGTCTTGAGTTCAAAGGTCCATATCTGGAAAAGTATATTTTTTAAAATTCTTAAAAAAATATATGTTAAGTATTATACCCTCTTCAACATTTGCAGAAAATTTAAAGGTGGAGACTTTATTGGTGTCAGAGTTATATACCAGAACGTGATTCTAAGTATGTTTTGTGTTCAAAAATCCCTTGTTGTTGTTGTATTTTAATTATTTTTTCCAGTATATCTGGAGAACGGCAGGAGCCAAAGTTTCCAAATTTAGTACACAAATTTGAGTTATCAATACACACCATCTCACAAAATGTGGTCGGGATTGGAGAAGTGGGCGTGGTGCCTCCCGTACAAAAAATATCAAAATTTTTTGTATCTGAACCGATTTTTCCGAGTTTTTTAGAGAATATTTTCTACTAAAGATTTCCGATCTTTTGATATATACGGCGTAACCATAGGTCATATGACAGTCCAAAGATTCAGGTTTTTATACAATTTTTGATATTATTTGTACGGGAGGCACCACGCCTATCATTTTAAAGGGTGCACTTTCACCTTTAAAACGATACCAAAAAAACTAAATTATCTTGCGTAGTTCAAGAGTTCTATCCCCTTTTGTTAGGAGACTTTTGTGTTTTTTTCACATTTTTCACATCTTTTATGACGTCATATTTCGGAAGCCGAAAGAATCTGGGGTCTGAAAATTATGTTTTGTTAAAGTCCAATTACATACAACATTTGTGTTGAATTTCATTCAAATCGGAGGTGATGATGCCGAAAATGCCATTTTTTCGTGATGGTTTGACGTGTTTTAACTCCATTACTAAATTATAAAAAAATATTTCATTTGTCTTAGAATTGTGCAAATCAAATAAAAAAAATTAATTTCTAATAAATTGCATAAAACTGGTTTTAATTAAAAAATTGTAAGATATTTTTGGAGAACAATATTTTATTTAATTATTTAATTTAGCTATTCAGCTCAGAAAAATTTTGTATTTCGACAAATTAATTTAGCTGAATTGCTATTTTTAAATATTTTTTTCACTGTTGCTATCAATATATAGTTTCAGCTTAACAGATAACAAATTCAGCTACAGTTTTGTTAATTCAGCTGAAATATAGAAATCTACTTTCGTTTTTAAAAATAAAATAAATCTTATACAAACTATATTTGATAATTTTTTTTAAATTATGATTACTTATTTTTTATTCAACTAAAGATCTTAACAAATTTATTCAACTAAATTAGTTGTAAATTGGCTGAATATAAAAAATAGTACGACTAAATTCTTTTTCATTGCAGTAAGATATTATTTTAAAATGCAAGCAATCAAACTTAGCTAAACTTTAAATTACTAAGCTAAACTGTAAAAATATTTTCTTATACAAACTGTAAAAAAATAAATATTTGCTATTTAATTTTCTATTCAGCTATAGAAAAACGTTTATTTTAATAAATATGCTTAGCTGAATTCCTTTTAATTAAGCTGAATATGGAAAATATGAGATTATTTAATGTTTACATATAGAAAACAATTATTTATATAGAAAATCAAAATAAACTTATGTGTGCTTGAAATTTCAAATTTCCTGTTGATATATTTCAAATCCTTCTGAAAAGTTTTATTTTTTTCCCAACTTAAAATTCTTATTAAATTCATATATACTACAAACATACATACATAAATGTTTGCATATTTTCTCTACCGTAATATATTGAATGCAAAACATATTTTTTTGTTTATTTTTAATACATTTTTAGCAATTTGTCAACAGCAAATGTTGCTGTGGAGTTGTTCTATATGTATATAAATATTTTTTATTACCAAAACTCCACCCAAACAAACCGGGGGAGGCCAGTAGTTCAGTTCGTAGTTTAAAACTGGCAAAAATTCTTAAATGTTTTCATGTGAATTAATGTACGTCATAAATATCTTGGAAAATTTTCATTTACTGTCGAATGGCAATCAGAGCGGGACATCAGCACGCGCGGTAATGTCTTTATTTTTCTTTGAGGGCAACAAGGCCGTCCAAGATTTTCGGCCTTCGCGAATTCTGTCCGCATTGGTGACTGGTTTAGCTTCGCGTAACTACTGCGTTACAGTTTTTTGGCGTTAGACATTAGCCATTCGTTTTTAGGCTAACAGTTTGCGTTGTACTGGGGAGTACCAGCAAAAACTCGTTTTCACATTTTTAATGGGATGACTTTGAAAGTTTCAGTTCCCTATAAGGAGTTGAAGGACGTTCAAGATTGTGGAACCAACCAACCAACCAACCATACTATGTTAAATAATTTGTTAAAATTTTGCAATTTATAGGAAATTTGTTAAAGTTATGTAAACATTTTTTTATTTATAGGAAATTTAGTAAATTTTTTATTAATCAGAGGAAATTTTTTAAAAATTTCATAAAAATTTTTTAATTTATGGGAAATTTTGTAAAAATTTATAGGAAATGTTCTAAAAAAAGGTTTTTATTTTTAATGATATTTTTTAATAATTTATTTGTTATATGAAATTTTGTAAAAGTTTATTTTTTATAGGAAATTTTTTAAAAATTTCATTTTCATTTCAATTTCATTTCATAGGATATTTCATAAAAATTTTTTAATTTATGGGAAATTTTGTAAAAATTTATTTATGAATAGGAAATTTATAGGAAATGTTCTAAAAAAAAGCTTTTTATATGATTCTTTTTAATAATTTATTTGTTATATGAAATTTTGTAAAAGTTTGTTATTTACATATAACAAGTTTTGTAAAATTTAGTCATTTATAGGATATTTTGTTAAAATTGTATTATTTATAGGAAACTTTGGAAATATTTGTTTTTATAGCATATTTTGTAAAAATTTGTTATTAATAGAAAATAAATAAAAAATTTTATTTATAGGAAATTTTGTAAAAATTCGGAAGTAGCGATTCGAACGTGAAAAAAATAGAAGTAGTTTTTGTGGCCATGTATAAAAAGGCGTAATTCAGCGAAACCTGGCACAATTTTTTAGTCGAACCACTTTCAGAATTTTACGTATTAATGTAACATTAAAATGTCTTGGTTTGATTCCAAAATCTGCTGTATTCTCTTTTTTTTAAGCCAAAATCTGGGTCGATACGTGACATTTCGAACGTGAAATTTTTTCCATAATAATTTAACTGAATAATGATTGAAATAAAATAAAAATTTACCGTTAATCCGAATAACATATTTCTTTTTGAACTCTTCCTTAGATTACAGACCATGTAAGAAAATTTTTTTGGAATAATTTTTATCAAATATAACTTCTTTTAAGGGAGATAATATTAAAGAAAACATACAATAAAACATTCTCACAAATAAGAAATTACGTTTGCACAACTTTGCAGTCTGATTGTTCATCAAAGTGAACAAATTTATGGGTAAATTTATAAAATTAGTAAAATCTAAATATTTCTCTATAATAATATCGTAAAATAATCCGCTTTTAATAACTTTTAAATTTTCGGTCACGGTGGACTTTTTGACGAATATGCCCATATAAAATTTTTTACCGTTATTGACTGATTCATTGTCGCACAGCCTTAACGCCTGAAGCTTAAAACTTGAAAATCGGTCCACTAAGATGGAAGTTTTGGAAATTCGAATGTTTAGGGGGTAAAAAAGGGTAAAACATATAAATTCGATAACCTTATATATCCAAAAATAAAAGAGATACAAAAAACTCTAATACTTATCGTTGTTCTTTAGAAAAATAGGCGCACAGGTGTCTGGTACTTTTTTTAAATTCGGCTCTTTTAGGGAGAAAACGGGTAAACCCAAAATTTTGGTACTTTTTTGTCACCCCAACTTTCTTTGGAACCAATAAACCTGGAAATAAAGTTTATACCACATTCGAAACTTATCAAAAACATACGAATATAAATTTGGTACTTTTTCGAAATTCCAACGTTTGTAACTATTTTTGGTACTTTTTTTAAAAACAGTTTTCTCCATTCATTGACATATTCGTACTTAATTATAGGCCCCCACTACAATACTGCAATTTTTGATACTTAAATGGGGGGAAAATACATAGTACCAAAATGGGATATGGGCATTTCCGTCAAAAGGTCCACTGTGACCGAAAATTTAAAAGTTATTAAAAGCTGATTATTTTACGATATTGTTATAGAAAAATATTTATATTTTACTAATTTTATAAATTTACTCATAAATTTGTTCACTTAGAAGAGCAATCAGACTGCAAAGTTGTACAAACGTAATTTCTTATTTGTGAGAATGCTTTATTGTATGTTTTCTTTAATATTATCTCCCTTAAAAGAGGTGATATTTGATAAAAATTATTCCAAAAAAATTTTCTTACATAGTCTGTAATCTAAGGAAGAGTTCAAAGAGAAATATGTTATTCGGATTAACGGTAAATTTTTATTTTATTTTGATCATTATTCAGTTAAATTATTACGGAAAAAATTTCACGTTCGAATTGTCACGTATCGACCCAGATTTTGGCTTAAAAAAAAAGAAAATGCAGAAGATTTTGGAATCAAACCAAAACATTTTAATGTTACATTGCTACGTAAAATTCTGAAAGTGGTTCGACTAAAAAATTGTGCCAGGTTTCGCTGAATTACGTCTTTTTATACATGGCCACAAAAACTACTTCTGTTTTTTTCACGTTCGAACCGCTACTTCTTTTGCCATTATCTTTGACCTAGAATCGCGGCCTCCATAAACTTACGCATAGATAACAGTGCTTTCTTAGTGCTATAATTTAAGTGTTAAGAAAACGTAAAAAATTTTTTGCTTAAAATGTTATTGCATTTTTGATGCGTACGACTGTCACGTTCAACACTTTGGAATTACCCATATACGGAAAACTTAATATCTTTCTTCAGCTTTTTGGTTCTACAACTGGTATTTTTTTGATTATCGTTTATATTGGACCTTAAAATAGAAAATTCCACATGCAGTTTCCTGAGTGGATACGATTCTATGAGGGAACTTTTTGGTACTTTTTTGTATATTAACTGGTACTTTTTGAATTTCCAGAATTTAAACGAGTCAAAGCCTAGAAAAATAAACTTTGGCATACAGATATGTCCACGAAGAAAAAGGAGACGCTAACGAAGTAGTGGGTTAAATGCTAGGTAATATATACAATTTTTTGTTTATAGGAAAATTTTTAAGATATTTGTTATTTTTGTTATTTTTTTAATAGGAAAATTTATGTTTTTATAGGAATAAGCATCTGCAAGTATTTATTTTTTTTACTTTAAAAACTCGTAACTGCCTTGAGGTAAGAAACTTCAAACAATTCCAACCAGAACTCGCGACATTTTTGCATATTTTATTCAAAACACTGTGTTATAGCAACAAACAAAAATATGTGTGTATATCTTACCTACACAACCATGGCTTAACTAAAAAATAGTTGACTGTTGGAATTAATTTTCTTACTTAAATATAATATATATATATATATAATATATATATATATATATATATGTATATATGTATATATATATATTTTTTAATTTTTTAAGACTAACTATACAATATATTTTATAAAAATGCACTAATAAAAGAAAAATAGTGAAATGGTTGTACAATAAATTCCAACAGCATAAATGTAAAATAAACGTAAAACGAACCAAAAAAAAAACATGGTTTTCTTTTCTTCTTGCAAAAGTTTTGTATGCTGATTTTCGACATAATAATCCCAAACACTAAAAAAAATGTGGCATACAGAGTTGGGGCGATAACAGTAACTAAAAAACCTTTTTTTTTTTTTTACATATATTGCATATTTTTGGGAAAGACAGCATAAAGTTTGCTTTTGGCAAAGTAACAGTGAGAGAAAATGTGGGAAGGGAAATAATTGTTGGCAAGAAGATTTTACATTCCTTAAAAAAGAGGTCATGATTATATTAATTTCGCATTTTACAGATAATTGTGAAAATGTCTTTTATTTCTTATTTCCTTTATAAATATTTTCTTAACAAATTTTGTAAACAAATTTCTAATTTATAGTAAATTTTCATGAGAATTATTCAAGAAATTAAAATTTAATATTTTTTTCGTGCAATTTTCCAAAAATTTATACTTTTTAGGATAAATTTGCTAATAAAAAACAATTTGCAATTAAAAAAAAATTTTTTTAGGAAAATTCTGAATATTTCCTATTTTTTTTTTAAATTTTCTGAAAATTTTTATTGTTAATTTTTTCAAGGTTTTGTTTTTTAATTGAAAAATATCCGGAAATCTTTTTAAATAATAAATATTCTGAAAGTTTCCTTTTTTAATAGGGAATTTTCCGAAAATTTTCTTTTTAACAGGAAACTTATTGAATTTTTTTTATTTTTTATAAGAAATTTTCCTTTTTGATAGAAAATTTTCTGATACTTTTTGTGGTTAATAGGAAATTTTCCAATATATTTGTTTTTAATTTAATTTAATTGGAAATTTTTAAAATTGTTTTCTTTTTGATAGGAAATTTTCCTTAACTTTTTGTGGTTAATAGAAATCTTAATGAAACTATTTATAACCACAATAGTGGAGAGGGTATTATGCATTTGTGCTGATGTGTGTAACGCCTTAAAATATTGGTCCTAGACCCACCTTAAAGTATACCGATCGTCTTAGAATAACTTTCTGAGTCGAACTAACGATGTCCGTCCGGCTGGCTGGCTGTCCATGTAACCTTGTGCGCAAAGTACATGTCGCAATTTTGGAGATAATTTGATGAAATTTGGGTCATAGGTTTTTATTGGCACAAGCACCAAGCCTATTGAAAATGGGCCGAATCGTAAGACCACGAGGGAAGATAGGGGGAAATTTCTTCCTCTCAGGAACTATCAAACCGATTTCAATGAACCATATCTATATGGACACAAAATGTATGCATTTTTAATAAAATAGGACGACGAGGGGAGATAGGGGCAATTTCTGCCTCTCAAACCGATTTTAATAAATTTTAAACATAGATAGATCCATATCTATATGGACGCATTAGCTATACAGTTTTTCAAAAATAGGACCCCAACGGGAGGTAGGGGGAAATTTCTGCCTCTCACAAACTTTCAAACCGATTTTCATGAAGTTTATAAATTTAGATAAATCTATATTTATATGGACACATAAGCATGATGTGTTTTTAAATACTGTGGTGTAGGGTATCATATGGTCGGGCTTGACCGACTATACTTTCTTAATTGTTTTTAATGGAACCTTTTCGAAAATTTCCATTTTTAGCAGGAAGTTTTCTTAAAATTTTCTTTTTTATTAAGATATTTACCGAACAAAATTTTATTTTTAACGTTTAATTTACTTGATCAAATGTTTAATTAAAACTGATTTTATTTTTGATTAATGCTTTAATTGGTGAAAATTTTTTTTCTGTGAATAAATTTTTAACGTAGGGAAAAGTGTTGGGTGTACGGAAAAAGGGATATTTTTTTTGGACATACGTAGGGATTTTTGAAGTTGTTCCTGGCATCACTGGTGTGGATACTAAAGTATGTCAAATCGACCTGTCCGTGATCGTGGGTTTGATCCCCCGGTCAGTCAAGAATGAAAAATTATCAATAACTTGTAATTCGTTGTAAAATTCTTTCCTTCATAAAACTAATTTAACGAAAATGAAATTTGATGAACTTTCGCCTGATAAAAATAAAAAAATATGGACTATAGGAAATTTTCAGAAAACATTCTTTTTGTAGAAAACTTTCCAAATTTTTCTTTTAATAGAAATTTTTTCTAAAATTTTCATTTTAGTGGGAAATTTATAAAATTTTATTTAAAAAAGTTGCCATTTCACAGGTTACTGCAATAATTTTATATTTATGGGAAATTTTGTAAACATTTTTCTTATAATTTTTTCTTTTACGATTTTTTCTTTCAGTGCAACTGCATAAACTAAAATATGCATGCGAATCCATAAAAAGAGTAAAATATATTATTTTTGCGTAAGTTTTGTAGATAAAAAGCAGCAACGTTAAGGAACAAAAATTATACCTCCCACTATTGCAACATGTTTTATGTTTCAAACAAACGAAAAAAAGGGAGTGATTTAAAAAAAAAGAACTATATATTTAGTTTTCAAATATATGAGCAGAAAGTATGCAAATGACATAAATTAGAAGTAAGTGAAAATAGGGGATAAACAGTTAAAGTTTTACCGGGGGTTTAATAAGAAAAAAAGATTTGACTGCATTTTTTTTAATAGTCATTTAATATGCGATGATAAAATATGAGAAGATTTTAAACTGTAAAGCTAAAGTAGACAAAAAAAAAAAAGACTTCTTTAAGTTTTTAAAAACAATAAAGACTAAAGCGAAATATATATTCACCAGCCAGCCATCCGTATTTCGTTACGACAAGTTTAGATTTTGACAAACTTTATTACTATATAATAATTGTAAATAAAAAAATATTTACTACTTTAATTGTCTCCCCCCTAAAAAAAAGCCAATCATTTTGTTTAAAATTACTATTGTTTTATTTTATTAAATTTATTTTTCTTCTTTGCATACGAATTTTAAACAAGCGAGAGTGCTATATTTGGCTAGGCCGCTTCTTATATACCCTTCACCATTGTGCGATAAGAAATAACGTTATTAAGATATAACTAAATCTATTTTGTGCCACGCCCACTTCTCCAATCTCGCCCATATTTTGTTTTAAGATTAAGAACCTTTGGCTTTTGCCGTTCTGCAGATATACATAAAAATAAAATAAAAAAAAATAACAACAACAACAACAGCAAGGGATTTTTGGGTAAAATAAGAGGCAGTCGTAATTTTTGGTTTATATCTCATCTATTTGTGGACCGCTTAAGCTGAATTTAAATAGCAAATTTTTCGGGAATATATGCAACAAAAATATATAACAAACTAGTCACCATCATATCTGGGATCTTCGGCAAACACATTTCAACGGACAAACGTACAGATGAACATCGTTAAATCAACTTCGCTACTCATAAGGACCCAGAATATTTAAACTTAAAAGGGTCAAAATCAATATTGTTGAAATTAAAAACAGAATGACAAACTTATATGTATTTACCTTTGGTGAAGGTAAAAATAAAACACAAAAGATTTTTTATGCAAACAAAATTAAAAAAATTTTTTTAATTAAGTTTCGATAACGAAATCTTATCAAAATGTTTAAAGGCATTTTAGGCTTAAAACCACAAAATATTTTGTATGAAAACAGTAGAAAAAGGCGTTCACATGCAGCAACAATTATTAACTGAGGCGTTTTGCATACAAATAAGTTGCACAAATGTGGCAACTAACAGACTCACACATGCAAAACAAACATATGTATGTATGTCTATGATTGTATGTATGTTAACACAAACAAATATAATAACTGTATTAAGAAAGAATAATAAATAGATTTGAAAAAGCATTATGTACGTTAGTATATTAAGCAGGCCCATTTTATTATCAAACTAAAAATGTGCCAAAGTCATTCAGATATGGACAACATTAGCTGCTAAACTGAAGGTATTTTGCTTCATAAATCTAATGAATCAATTTCATTAAATTTTTTTCATTCTTCTTCTTATTTCCTTTAGCTCCCTGTGGAGCATAGGGCCTCAACGTAATTTCGCCATTCTCCTCCATCTCGAGCGATGATTTTTGCCCTGTTGAAATTGTATCCCATTTTTTTCATATCATCTTCAATAGTTCGTCTCCATGTATGCTTTGGCTTTCCTCGTTTCCTGCTACCTTGCGGGTTCCATTCTAGAGCCTGTGCGCATATTTCTGTTGGTGATTTCCGCAGGGTGTGACCAATCCAATTCCATCGTCTCTTTTTAATTTCGAGTTGTATTTCAATTTGGTTGCATTTCTCGAGAAGTAATTTGTTGGATATGGTATTTGGCCACCAGATCTTCAAAATTTTTCTGAGGCATTTATTTACGAAAATTTGAAGTTTCTTTTCAAGTGCTTTCGTCATTAGCCAGGTCTCACATCCGTGGGTGTAGATTGACGATGACCTCCAGATTTTCCATAGCTGTGAGAAAGCGCCTTGTGCTTTGGATATTCTACTATGGATATCGTTTGCAGCTCCGCCATCTGGGGAAATGACACTCCCGAGGTAGGTGAAGGAGTTCACATTGTCGATAGCATTCTCACCGGCTTTAAAGTTTGCTTCAGAGTTGGTCGCATTTATTTTTAACGTTTTGGTTTTTGCGGAGTTAATTTTTAAGCCAACATTGTTAGATTCGGTGATAAGGTTGTCAATTTTATCCTGCATATCGGCATGCCTTGATGATATCAGGCATATGTCATCTGCATATGCCAAATCTTCCAATTGGCTTTGGAAGTTCCAAGTGATACCACGGTTTTTTCCGTCTATAGCCCGTGTTAAAACATCGTCCAGCACTATCAGAAATAGTATAGGTGACATGAGACAGCCCTGTCGAACACCAGAAATGGTGTTGGACTCCGCAGATAAGCGACCATTGTACAGAACTCTGCACTTGAAGCCATCGTATTGTGCCTTTATCGGTCTTATAAGCTTTGGTGAAATACCCCTCTGTATTAAAGGATTCCATATACAGTCTCTGTTAATGCTGTCGAATGCTGTGCTATAATCGACGAATACAAGTTGGAGAGCGGTTCTAAACTCCACGGACTGTTATTCTCCTCAATGTATTAATGTGGTCGACACATGAGCGGTTTGATCGAAACCCTGCCTGTTGCCTGCGAATGGTTGAGTCCAGTTTTTCGTTTACGCGATTAAGTAAAATTTTGTTTAATACTTTTGACGGAATTGGGAGCAACATAATACCTCTGTAGTTTCGGCATTGACTAAGGTCGCCTTTTTTTGGGATCGTGACTAATATCCCCTCCAACCATTCTTCTGGTAGTTTTTCTGTTTCCCAAATTTTAATAAATAGGGGATGTAGGAGTCGAGCTGTGGTTATTGGACATGCTTTAATCATCTCAGCTCATGTGTTATCAACTCCCGGGGACTTGTTGTTCTTCATTGACTCTACGGCTTTAATAATTTCATTGTATTGCGGTGGTTGCGACAAAAGTGACATGTTTCGTGTGGTCCTGTTATCTCCGTGAGTCACGTTTGGAGTCGGGGGTGGGAGGGCAGAATTATTTAGAACTTCCAATGAAAAATTTCATTGCGGGATTGAAATTTTACATATATAATGAAATAATTTCATTGACACTACGTAATTTCGTTAACATTTTTCATTAAATTATTGACAACTTAATATCTCTTTCAAAAGAAAAATTCAACTTATTGTTATACATAATTTCAATAGTTTTTTTTTTAAATTAAAATAAACTATTAAATAAAACATTTAAATATTTTTAAGTGAATGCAAAAAAAACTTCATATTTTCCATGATAAATGTCACTAAATCAAGGAAACAAGACAAAATTCTTTAACTTCAAAATACTTATAACTTTAAAACGTTCTTCCTATAACTATTGTTAAAACGTTCTTTTAATTATTTTAGCGGTAGACATGAAAATATATAAAAGTTGTAAATTTTAATGTTTCATAACATTAATGAGAAAAATTCATTACGATAACGAAATACTGATTTTAGGTAAATGTAAGAAATATTTAGGTTCAAAAATAAACAACGCGAAAGAAAAAGCATGAGCACAAAATTCTCACATTCTTTTTTCTTTAATTGTTAATTTAAATACTATACAAAATTTAGGCAGATGAAGATCGTCGCGGGCTGGAAAATGAATTTAGAACAATTTACTTAAAGGTGAGCTTTTGAAAGTAGAGCATAAAATGATGTAAACGAAATATAAAAACCAAATAAATTTATTAAAAGTTGATGATAATAAATAATAAATCACAACAACTTAAAACGCACATTGAAAAAGTGGATAACATAAATTAAAAATTTCATTCAAATATAAAAACTTTTCCTAAAACGTTTGACATTAAACATAATGCAAGATTTTCATTGATTTATTGAAACATTTCATTAACGAGGGGGCTAATGTAACATTCTTCATTAATCCAATGAAGGGTTACATAGGTTGAATTTGAATGTAATTTTTCATTGGATTAATGCCAAAATCCATTGGATCTGCGAAGAAAATTCTTTCAGTGTAAGCAGGACACCCAATTCATAATGTGTAGAAATCAAGGACACGAGAGTTATAAGTTTTAAAAGATATTTCTGAAAATGCAACTATTACAGTTCAACTTTTAATTTTTTTCTTAGTCATAACTATTTTATACCAATTAATATTTTTTTTTCATGTTCGGTAACAGTTTTCGACAACGAAAAAAAAATATATCATATGGGTAATTCCATGTCAAAACGACCAAGAGTGGGACACGACCCCTTCCGATTTTAATGAAATTTGCTGAGAAGGTTCCTTTTATCTTATTAGGAACAGATATGAACGAAAAAAATTTTAAAATTTGTTTTTCGAAAGTTATGTGATATTCAAAATGTCATAATTTCGCCGAATTAGCCGAATGTGTTGAGCTTATTTCTTCAATATCTCGAAAACTACTTGACATACGAAGATGATTTTAATGTCATTTTAAAGAGAATACTTGGGGCTACAAACCATATATTGAAAAAAAAAAAATTCTTCTAGATGGGTCAAATGTATGACCAACCCCACTTTATTATTTATTGCCGAATTTTGGTTTTCTTAGTTATTTCAATAAACTAAACCGTTTTTCAGTTACGCGAATATATGCTGTGCAAATTTTTTTTCGTTCATATCTGTTCCTAATAAGATAAAAGGAACCTTCTCAGCAAATTTCATTAAAATCGGAAGGGGTCGTGTCCCACTCTTGGTCGTTTTGACATGGAGTTACCCATATACATAATTATTATATTTCAATAGATATTTTATTCCTTTTTTATTAGTTTCTTGTTGATAAGAAATAAAAAAAAAAACAGTTAGCTCATAACAGTTATCGTTAAAGAAATAAAGGTTTAAATTTAAAGGGCCGATGTTGAATGTGAACCACACTTAAACGTCAAGGTTTTTTCTGCATTTCATTTGACATTTCTCAATTTCAGACTAACTGACTCAATTTGAACCATGGAAAGATACACAATCGAGCAACTTGTTAAAGTTATTCAGGCTTATTATAAAAATGGGTGTTCAAATCACTGATGGGATTTGTGGTACAATTGTACCAAATTTGGTACAATCGCAACTCTATTGGTACACTGGTACAACTCATAATTTTTTGGTACAATTAAAAACAACAAATAGAAGCTTATCATTTCTGTCAAGTAGATTAACACACTTTTTAATAATAAACCTTTTAATAATATATCTCAAACCATGACCAGAACTGCCAAAACTTGCATTATTGTTAATTTATGTTCACAATATTAAGTACTAAGTATGTGTATCCGTATCCCTATAGAAAACCTGGGATCAAGTCTACACTTGTGTCTAGGGATGAAACGATACGAGTAAATACAAGTACATATTCGATACTTTTATATAAGTACCAAGTATTTTTGTAATCGATACTTAGCAACCGAGTACCAAGTAGTATCGGTAAAAAAATACTCGGTATCGGTCAAAAGTAATCGTTTCACTTTGGTATTGACATTAATCTTAAATTTTTGCTTATTTTTCAAAGCTGGAGCAGATTGACCAGTAAACACCTATAAACCACATATCGTCTAGGTCCATTTCCTCAATTTCTGGCTATAGGAAGTGCGTTATTATCTCGCGATAGCGAACACCATTCACGGTAATTGCTTGGCCAACCTCATTTTCGAAGAAGTTCGGCCCGATAACGCCGCCAGCCGCGGAACTAACTGAGCGAGCATGCAAATTTGTTTTCCCATTTCCTACAGACTCGTTTTGCTGAAATTTTGGCACAATTCTCTCGATTGTGGAAATATTTGATCGATTATACTGACCAACAAAATCACGATGTGCACGAAATGCATTTTGATTAAACACCCATTTTCGTAAAAGGCTTTAACAATTTTAACGCGCTGCTCAATTTTGTACCTCTCAATGATAGAAGTTGTTAAATATTGAAACAAAAGGCGCAAAAAACTTGACGTTAAGGTGACTCACAATTAGTGGATATGGTTTTACCACCCTTTATTATATATTTATCAATTTAAAAAAAAAAAATACATACATATGTGTCAGTTTCAGTTAAAAGGGACGTATGGGCAAAAAATTATTTTGGAGAAAAACGATTTTGAAGTTAACAAGTTAATTTTGAAAGGCCTTATAAGGGGGTTTTGGGGGTCGCTGATTATAAATCTGGTATTGGATTTTGAAACTTCAAAATGGCGGATCCAATATGGTTGAATATTTTTTGTAATGTTATAAGATTTATTTGAAACAAGTGGATTTTGATACGACTTAATGCTTTTATGGCTTGAAACTCGTTACCTGGTTGTTTTTGGGGTCGCAATAAGATTTTGAAAATTCAAAATGGCGTATGCAATATGGCGGACTATTTTTTGTAACATTATTGGAATCGCATGAAACTCGTCACATAAGGATTTTCGGGGTCGCTTATTACGAAAATGGTATAAAATTTTTAAAAATTCAAAATGAAGGATCCAATATGGCGCATTTTTTTTTGTAATAACTTTGAATTTATTTCAAACTCGTCACTCAGGGTCTTTCGGAGTAGCTGGTTATGAATCTAAAGTTTCCAAACTCAAAATGTCGGAGTTTAAGGCTCTGTTTAACGCTGTGTAACTTTTAAGTAACGAGTTTTAAGCAAATCCCATAATGTTACAGGAAATAGACAGCCATATTGGATTCGCCATTATGAATTTTCAAAATCTTAAAACAAATTCGTAATCTACAATCATAAAAGCGATCAGATGTATCAATATCGACTTGTAAACTTTACAAAAAAAAGTCCGCTATATTGGATTTTGAATTTTCAAAATCTAATACCAGATTCGTAATCGTCCGTCCCGAAAACCCCCGAGAGGCGAGTTTAAAGTAAATTAGGTCAATAACAAAAAATTTTGTTATATCGGGTTCATTTATTTTTCTTTTCTTATCAAAAGGGTATTTTAAAGCTTACTTACGACAAAAGTAATGCAGTTAGAAAACTGCGGTTTGCTGCATTAGAAAGAGCGTATTGTATATTGTATACCAAAAAAGTAAAAAACGATTTTTTCATCCATAGGTCCTTTAACTGAAACTGACACATATTTACATTTAGAATAAATTCATAGTGACATTGTTTATTTCTGTAATAAAAGGTTGTTATCCTGAACGTTCTATAAAATTTTGTTTCCTAAGATAAAAAAAAAAGATTTTTCGAAAGGAAATTGGAGCTTGGTGCTTTCTATTCTTTTATTATACAAACCGATACAAGTACCGATACAAGTAAGTATCGATACTTTTTTTTCGATACTAAGTAGGTACTTTACGAGCGATACCACATCGAGTAAAAGTATCGATCAAGGACTTAATAGTTATAACTTTTATTCGATAAAAATTGCGAATAATTATTACGAATAAATTTATATTTTATTTATTAAGAATAATTATTATTTCAAATTTTTATTTTTAAAAATTGATGATAACTATTATGGGTATTAAATAAAAATATTTCTCAAACATAACTATTACTATTCGATAGATATATTACTAATTATTTTTAATAGTTATGAATAAGAAATAACATAACAGTTATAGCTAATTTTAATGTGTGTGTATATACATATGCACAAGCATAATCTGCAAAACTAAAACAATATATATCAAGAAAATATTCAAAATAATTATTATTGTAAATATAAACAATAATTTTAGGATGTATGCATATATGCACATTAGAGCGACTCACCAAAAAAAGTGTTCGATGTACCCTACTAAAAATGAACCTTGGACCTTTTTAAGATGACATTTTGAATATTTCGGCTCCAGCTTTGACCTCTCGTGAGCTGGACCAGTTTGAAAAAGGGTATATTTTTGCATGTTTTGTTAATTTAAGAATCTGTTTCCTTACCAACATATACAAATTGGGTATCGTAAGAAAGGTTTTTTTAAGGCGCGTCCAACTGTGTATACAATTTGTCCAAGGACGATCATCCATGTCCTTTTTTAAAGGATTTTCTGTAAAAAAAAACGGTTTTTGATTTTTTGTTCGGGGTTGTTTGCAATAAAAGTGCCAAATTAACATATTTTAATCTTCAGTCGATTTAATTAAACACGTGTCTCAGCTTTTTTTGAAAATCGTGCTAGTTCGCGTTTTGACAAAAATGCAACGGTGTGGCAACCCTTTGTTTAAAATAGGGCAATATGGGTATCAAATTTTATCTTTTGCCAAGTATATCATCTTTTAATGTAAACAATTTAGATTTTTGCAAATTAGATGCATTTTACACGGTGCTCTGGAATATATATATAAATGCAATTTTGTAGTAACTCTAATATGATAGCGGATTTAGTTTCTAGATCATGTATGGATAAAAATAGGACTAAAGAAAGAAAAAAAAAAGAAATGATCCACGACTTTTTGGCGGCATATTTTTTCGCAAATTAAAAAAAAATTCAAGTCGTGGATCATTTCTGTTTTTCATTCTTTAGTCCTATTTTCATCCATACATGATCTAGAAACTAAATCCGCTATCATATTAGAGTTACTACAAAATTGCATTTATATATATTCCAGAGCACCGTGTTAAATGCATCTAATTTGCAAAAATCTAAAAAATTTACATACAAAGATGATAAACTTGCCAAAAGATAAAATTTGATACCCATATTGCCCTATTTTAAACAAAGGGTTGCCACACCGTTGCATTTTTGCCAAAACGCGAACTAGCACGATTTTCAAAAAAAGCTGAGACACGTGTTTAATTAAATCGACTGAAGATTAAAATATGTTAATTTGGCACTTTTATTAAAAACAACCCCGAACAAAAAATTCAAAAACCGTTTTTTTTACAGAAAATCCTTTAAAAAAAGGACATGGATGATCGTCCTTGGACAAATTGTATACACAGTTGGACGCGCCTTAAAAAAACCTTTCTTACGATACCCAATTTGTATATGTTGGTAAGGAAACAGATTCTTAAATTAACAAAACATGCAAAAATATACCCTTTTTCAAACTGGTCCAGCTCACGAGAGGTCAAAGCTGGAGCCGAAATATTCAAAATGTCATCTTAAAAAAGTCCAAGGTTCATTTTTAGGAGGGTACATCGAGCACGAATTTTGCTTCCATACAACTTGAGTCGCTCTAATGCACATGCACAATCTGCAAAAATAAAACAATTAATATCAAGAAAATATTCAAAATAATTATTATCGTAAATAAAAACAATAAAAATCTTTAGTAATAGTTATCTGTAAGAGAAATAAATATTTATCGATCATAATAGTTATGAGCCAATGTAAAAATCTATTAATTGGATATAACAGTTATGTTTAACAAGTATTTATTTTCATTATACATAATAATTATGACCAATTTTTTTAGAATATTTCTTAAAAGTTGTAAATTTTTGTACCTGAAAAATGAACATAATTATTATTTAGGGTCCTTGGTATCGATACCTTAGAGGTATCGTTTCATCCCTACTTGTGTCTGCCTTGGAGGGAAAAATATAAGTTTTTGTTTCTTTTTTATTTTGTATATTTTGTATAGACAAAACCTTAAGTATAACGATCGACTCCATATCCCTTTCTGAGTCGATTTAACGATGTCCTTCCGTCCGGCTTAGTTGTCTGTTAATTTTACCTGGTTTATTTTACCGGTGGCAAATTTGATGAAATTTTGCATGAAATTTTAATTTGTAAGTACGAAGCCCACTAAAAATGGTAAGAAACAATCCATAATTCCACATGGCACCCATCAGAGATCAGCAATGAATCGCTTTTTCGCTACTCATACTGACTCATGCAATTGTAAGTATAAGTGCGTAGAAATCATTTAAACTAAACTACTCTGATTCACTCATACTCACAAGAGAAATATTTATGAGTGCGACGTCGACATTATACGCATACTCATAAATGAGCTCAGCTTGATTTATAATTTCAAGAAAATACTTATAATACTCACAATGATTCAAATCATTTAGCTCATCCATTTACCGTTTTAACACAACCGAGAAAACACACAACTTAATAATCAGCGCTGCCAGATAAATTTGCCGAAAAATCGTCTACTTCATACATGTTACTTTAGTAAACTGTAATTGCCAAATCGTCACTTTGCTATTTCGGGGACAAATCTGGCAGCCTCGCATTTTGCTTCGCCTATACACATTGACTTGAGTAGATTCTAAATCAAACACTACAAATGTTGGTAAGTATGAGTACGATGAATAAAATGAAACTTTTGAGTGAATATGAGTTTGAATCACATTGGAATAAGTATGAGTGCGTATAAGTACAAGAATTTATGAGTCATGATTTAGCTCTACTCACTTTCTCACTACTCATTGCTGATCTCTGGCACCCATACAAACTTGTTTCCGGAATAGTGTTTGTGCCCATAAACCAGTGATGTCCAAAATGTAAACTGTGGTTGTATTGCGTCATATTAGTATTAGTGAATAGAGAGACTTACTTTCATATACATTTGAGTAAGGTGAGTTGCAAAACTCGTTCGTTACAAAATTAAAAAAACGAAATGAAAATTTATTCTTACTGTTCTTGTGGCGCTTTTTGAGAAGAAGTATACTTATTGTGTCAATGCATGTCCTCGTCCATGTTTTTCCAAGGACATGCATTAATACAATCCGCATATTTCTTCTCATTAAGCACCAAAAGAACTGTGAGAATCATTTGTCATTTCAAACTTTTAATATTGTAACGAACGAGTTTTGAAACTCACCTACTCATTTTTTAAGTTTTGTGCCGCCCTAATGTACATAAGTTTAGTAAAATCATGTACTCATATGCAAGCATATGTTTGTTTGTATTGGTTTGTTTGTATATACCAAACATAGCTTGCATATAATATAAACATATGCACATACATACAAATATCCATACATACTTATGTTCAAAAATATTAAAGCTCACACTCTGATTGTAGTCACACACAAACACAATTTTTTCACATTCAACATTTAATGCTAAATAGCCCTCAAAAACTAAAAGTAATTAAGAAATAACGGAAACGGATGTCTAAGAGCAAAATGCCTTTAAATTAAGCAATTTTAAGCGAATGTGTGTGTGAGTGTTTTGAGTCGAGTTTATATGTGTGAGTAATAAAAACATAAATGCAAATGATGCATTAGCAAAATAAAAACACAGAGAAATGGTGTGAGAAAGAGAGAGCCAACAAGGAAGTTTACAATTGCACAAATGTTTAGTTTACACTACATGCAGGACAAATGCAATTGATGTTGAAGTTTTTATGTCAAAATTGACGTTGATTTTTTTTTTTTTTTTTGTTCAGAATTAAAGAGGTTAACAAGCTGTTTTAAATTAAAAAAAATATATCGTCAGCTTAATATGCAAACCTGCTTAATCCACTTTTTAAGTTAATTGAGATTTTGATGCCGTGTGGTACAGAAAGATACGCCTCGTTCGACCGGAATGTAATTTTTCTTCAATTTGAGACTTGAAGTGTGTAAAACCCACAAAATTTTTGGTTTTCCTCTAAAGCTGTAAAAATAAAATATAAGAAGATTTTTGTCTCTCCTATGATATGTGCTGAAAGGGAGCAGGTTTGCATATTAAGCCGACGATATTATTAATTATATCTCTATCGCGATGGGTAAGAAAATGGAAGCAAATCTAGCGATTGGTACTCTTTAATGCGTTTGCGCATTTGTCTTTCGCATCTATTAATTTTTTTTTCTTTTCGCAAATTGTCACTATTAATATTATTAAAATTTTCCAATTTCAAATATTTTTACATATTTTAGCATTTCATTACTGTCAATCTGCGCCATCTTTCATTTTTGTTGCCAGTATTGCTTCATTGGCATTAAGCTTTCGCATCGCAATAGAGAGTAGCCCCCCAGGGTGAGTTCCTAAAGTTTAGTTGCTAGAAAAACAAGCTTTTGCATATTTTGCAAGACTTCTGGATAATTGCTTTGTGTGCATATAATGGATATTTTGCGTATTTGGAAATCAATTTCTTAACAAATATATGATGTTAGGTCCAATCTTTGTGATTGGTCTTAATGTATGCGGCGTTACAAAAAATAGGTTTCAGGGTATCATTTTTTTCCTAAACAAAAACCATCTAAAAGGTGTTTGGTGTTTTTTTTTCAGATCAAAGGGAATCCACATTTTCGCTATTAGAAGGGACCTGACACAGAATGTTAAATGTGTAAAAGAATTCATTGGAAGCTGCTAACATTTTTAAAAATGGCGGTAAATTTCAGATGTGCTTTGATATTTGAAAAGTAAACAGATATAAAATAAATGTTTATAAGAAATGAAGCGCTGTGTTTCTCAGGACGACGAGGAAGACAACTTTTTATCGGAAATAAGAATTATTGGTTCTGAGACACCGAAAATCCGCGCATAACTCAGTTCGAAAGGATTCAAAATTGTCTGACCTAACGCCTGGTTATAGAAACGACATAGAGATGCCGGCGAGAGGGATTCGAAGAATTTAGTTTTAAGAAACTTAAGAATCATGACATTTAAGTTGTGTCGATTATCTTTCCTCGGACATTGAACTCCTATGGGCGAACTCAGGTCTAATTATTCGGACACGGATAAGGTCCAAATGTTAGGACTCCTGAAGTCTTTGCGATTTCTTTAGATCGAAGGACTCACCAGAATTCTTCATATTCTGGTGCCATGGGAGTCGGTAGCCCCCGATACTTTGGTAACGGACTGACTATTGGTTGAGGTCCCCTAGGGCAGGTTTTCTTTAAAGCTGGTGTCTTTTTGTTTTAGATAAGTTTTGTGCGTTTTACATTTTATTGGATAGTCAAAAGAGGCGTGAAGTAGAGTGAAGTGCGTTGATAGTGATGGTAGAATGAAATTTTCAACCGGTTTGTGAGTCCCAAAAGTTGAGGAACTGCTGAAGTGATGGGTTTTTGTGGGGAAGACTTGGAGTCCTGGCTACACGACGAAGAGTTATGAGCACCTGATGGTTGCAACAATGTGGTTGTTGGACAGGTGAAATAAACGGAGAAGACTGATATTAATAAAAATGCTGCGGTCCATGGACTTGTGTAAAAGCAAGAGAAGACCGAAACTGATGAAGTAGTGATGCTGGTCTGATGAACGGTGATGCTTGTTTGTGGTGAGAGTTGAGTAGTTTCGTGATCAGATTGAAGGTTTGAAGGGCGGGAAAAAGATGCTGTGTGAGCATTGTGAAGACTTAAGAATTGAAAGCATTAGGTGCCGTGAATTGGTGGATTTATTGAAAGGGCTAAAGGACTGGTACAAAATTCTGTGATTTATGGACTGATAAAAAAGACAGAGAAGACCGAAAGAGATGAAAGGTTTAGGTACCGTGAATTGGTGGAATTCTTGGATTGGAGCGAGCTGGGTTGGCTGTTGGGTGTGACTTGAATTTTGGAGTGAACGATTAGTCACGAGCCTATATATGGAAGAAGTTGACTATCTAATGAAATGCACAGCTCACGGAATGATTCTCTTGTGCAATGTTCTCATGAGGGATCACGTGGTGGTTGTGGTCTAAACCCAAAAACGCGGGAGGAGAGTTCCTGAACTACATGGGAGCTTTTATTTGCGAAAGTTTGAATTGTGGGGACAGACCTTTCAGGGTCATGTTGCTATTTTAGATGCTGCCGACTATTCTGATTCAGCGGAGGTAAGTTATCTCCAGCTGTTAAGCATGGGGCTAATTAATCATTTTAGCCGGATAATACACTAAAAAATGATACCTTTTTGTGATGCATACTTGGTTGCGCTCACACTCAGAGGCATTCGGCAAATATATAATTTTTTACCCAACTGTTAAGATCCACGATGAGATTAGACCAAGACGACTCATGTAAATTTTTTTCCACAATTGTGAAAGGTAAGTGCTGCAGAGCCATGCTTGACGACTGTCTGCTTCCTTAACTGGACGAATTGGGATTGAAAAACATGTGATTCCAACAGGATTGTGCAACGGTGCATGCTACGCGAATTACAACCGAAATTCTTAAGGCTGCATTACGGATCGCCTAATCTCGTTTTAGAGATTTGCACTGGTCTGCAGGATCAACCGATTAAACCGTTCTAGACTTCTTTTTGTGAGGTTACTTGAAGTCAACAAGCTCTAGACTCTTGAAGTTCTTATCGCCGGAAGTTCTTCTTAAAAGTGATGGAAAATGATATTTATCTGGCCTGTATAGTTTTTCCCTTTTTCAATAAAATTAAAGTGGCAATTTTTTGCTTTGCACATAAATGCTCTTTTTAACATATTTTCGATAACTTTCCCTAAAACTGCGTGTATAATGATCATAATATTATTTCAAATTATGGGTTTTAGTTGAGGAATAGTTCTTGGTTTTTTAACATACACTCCTTCTTTCAAATAGCCACAAAGAAAATTGGCAGGAGCTGTTAAATCCGGTGGACTTGGAGGCCAGTTAAATTCGGTTGTGCGCAAAATGCTGCTTTTTTAGCGAAGCCATTTAATAGAAATCGGGCTTCATTATCAAATTGTGAATAGAAAGGATTGTTGGATTGGAAAGTAATGTTTAATTGTATTGGTGCGCATTTCAATTATAGTTCGCATCAAATTTCAACCTAAAAGTGCCCATTTTTAAGTCGTGACTATAGATTAAACCTCAAATTCGTTGAACAATTTGTCACTACAACCAATCAATATAATCGTGTATATGATTAAATCTAATTGCTGTCTATAAAGTAAAAGTACAACTGACGCTCTGACAAGACAATTTAAAAAAGCCAAGCTGTCTGCAAATAACGTGTATTATAATCCCTCCAATTAGGTGGTACGATGAGTATATTGGCATTAAAAGGAAAAGCCAGCAACAAACAATTTCCATTTAACATTTACATGTCTGTTTGTCTGTCTGTCTGTTTATCAGTCAAAACAAATTACAAAACTTGTACTGCCTCTACTTTCGGTTTGTAAACCCTTTTATTACCAAAGAAAATCTTAGCAGGGGGTTGATTGGCTGTATTTACCGTTAAAAGTTATAGTCCTCTTTTTTATCAGCACAACAATAAAGAATACAGAAAAAAAAAATAAAAAATAAAGAAAACATATAAAAAATCATAGTAAAAATTTGTTGCCAGCTTACAATTTTCCAACCAATAAAGCAATCAAAATTTTACAAATTGTGTTTTTTTCTGTGAATTCGTTTGTTTTTTTTTTGTAGTTTTATGTGACAGAATTTTACCAAAATTTCTTTAGAAGCGTACACTTGTTGTAGTATATGAAAATGTGAGGCGAACCAAAGGTACACACGCCAAAAGAGTTCCCAATTGAACATCTACAATAAAGTTTACATAACCATCCATGCACTGCAGCGTATACAGACATTTTAATTTATTTCTGGGATTTTCATCCTGAGGAAACTCAATTGTTTAAAATCTACATCCGGCAACGCTTTTGCTGATAAAAGTAATAAAGCATATCGTTTCACATTACAGATACCATTTGCTAGTAAGTACAAAAAATATAGGACAAAAAAGGATCAAAGGTAAACTTGTACATAGAAAGCTAAGCCAAACAGAAAACAAAGTCAATAATTGAAGCACAGCCGCGAATAACGTTTTAAGTTACAAAATAATAATTTTTCAGGAGAGCAAAAAAACGTTTTTTGACAGGCATCATTATTTGTTTTAAACATTTTTTTTTTTTATTATTAAAAATAATGATAATAAAAACTTTAATGCAAAAGGATTTTAAAACATTATTCCGCACTGCAAAACCATTTCGGTTTCATCATTTTGTTAGTAACTTGTAATGTTCTTCCACTGACTGACACTTTGTACGCCATTTTGAAGGCGTTAAGGTGCATAGTTTTGGTTGATTTGATGTTTAAACTGTGTAAGAGAGTAAGGTCAACGGTTATATGCAAAAAAACACTTATTGCAAAATGTGGCGTTTACAACGTTATTCGCGGCTGTGCTTCAATTGTGAGGCAGATCACATAAGACTTCTGCAAAAGGTCGTTATTTTACCGAGCAGTTTTTAGCACTTTAAAGGCCGCTAACTTAGAGTTTGTACTTTGACTAAGAGCTCCTTTTTGGGTTTGAGATTAAAGTTAATTTAATTCTATAACTAACTAGTTCCAACACAATGCATTAGAAGGGGTTTCTGGTCCTAACAGAAAAAAAACTTAGTACCAACTGAATCTGATATTTTTGGGTGGTGGCTGTTACATGTAGTGGCACCATGCTGAGCACAAATAAATGGCAAAAATTTTTTTTTTTGCAAATGTCAACATTTTATCAAAGCAATATGCATGTTTTCAATATAGAGGAAGAAAATGCGCGAATTTAATATTGTTTAAAAATATATTGAAGAAAAAATATAAGTAGTGAGCTGGCTATACACTTCGGTGCTGAGAACTATTCTTACGTATGGATCCTGTGATTGGTGGGAGGCAATGAGACGGGCAAGTCGGAGGAATCTTCTGTATAAGGCTCAGATGTATGCTTCGGTCGGCATGTCAGGGGCCATTAGGAGTACTTCTCAAGCGGCTTTCGCTTTTATTCTACATCTTCTGCCTATTGAGCAGTATGTGATGGATATGGGAGGCAAAAGTCTTCTTAGACTGAGGGAACTGTGACTGTTAGGAAATTTCGCGATAGGTCCCACGCGGATTTTGGATGAGATTGGTATTGGTGGTTATTGCCCGGGACTGCAAGCATTTACCAAGGGTGGAATTGGCGTCTAGGTAGAGGAGCTGGTCAGGTCAGGTTGTGGCAGTTTGTATGAGATTTAATATTTCTACTGATGGCTCGAGGATAAAGGCCATGGTTGCAGGGATCTATAATGAAGATCTTAGTATTGGAGGGTCATATACGCTTTCTGACGATTGAAGTGTATTTCAGGCGAAGGTTGTAGGTATTTTTGAGGCCGTAGAACTGTTAAGGGGTAATATTAAAGGGATGCTCGAAGGTCTCTATATATTTGGACAGCCAGTTGGCTCTTATGGCCGGCCTGCATGGGTTGTTTTGTGAACTCTGTGGCTAGTTATAGAATCTAATTGTTGTAATATCTTAGCGAAATCTTAGGGTAGTATGTAGTGAGGCCATGGTGGGTAAAGGGTCACACCAACATTACCTGCAATAAAATGACCGATGAGTTAGCGAGACTGGGATCGGAAATGGTAGATACTGGCTGTGTAGAGACAGTTACAACTCTTAGGCCGAGGCCACGCAATGAGCGGCTAAGCGTCAAGCGGCTGAGCGATGAGCGTCAAAAAATTAACACATATGAAATACTATTGAAGTGGCCACGAAATGAGCGGCATGCGAGCGAAATTTTTGAGCGGCTAAGCGGCGTCGCTCAGGAATAAAACTTGTTCTAATTTTTAGTTGTTTTCTGAGCCTCAAAAAACAAACATGGCAAAAGTAAATATGGAGCTTATGATTTCATCCGTACAAAGCCGACCGAATTATGGCAAGACAGATTATCAAATTTTAAAAATAAAAATATAACCGAGAAATTATTTTTTTGTTTTGTCAATTTGGTGTTAACTTTTAGCAACAGCAAATCAAAGCATTTCACAGACATACGGCAGTATTGTATTGGGTAGATTTATATATGTGTATATTAATACTGTGTTGTAGGGTGCCATATGGTCGGGCTTGACCGACTATACTTTCTTACTTGCTCATAATTTGATTTTGTTTTAAATGTAAATTAAGCGAACGAAGTCTTCGATCGAAATCGACGAACAGGCTGCAATTTTTTTTTTCTTAAAAAACGCATTATATTTTTATGAATACTATTTTCGCGTAATAACATTGAACAAGCCACTCTTTACAATGGCATTTTAACAACTAACCGCTCAGAAGTGACGCTCAGTAATAAGCCACTTGACGCTTTGACGCTCATCGCTCAGCCGCTTGACGCTTAGCCACTAATTGCGTGGCCTCGGCCTTATAGGCTTTTAGTTGGGTAAGGTTACGGAAGACTAGATATCACATATGACATTGTAATCAACAGGAACATTAATTTCTTTGTATGCACTTCATGGCGCTACAATTAACTTATGCCCACTTTTAAAAATCTGTTGCTCAATAGTTACATTTTGTTGGACTAACAGCTCTATTGCTCATCTCTTATCGCTCTTAAATATTTTTAAGGAAGTGATATTTTCCGAAAAGTTTTTTTTCAAACCGAAACCAGTTTTTCATTCATATTTAAGCTCTTAAAACTCATTAGGTACTGCTTAAATTTCCCTGTGAAATAAGTGCAGCTGATATTAATTTTCAGTTGTTAAAAAAAGGTGACAGGAAACTTTTCGAAACTTTTCACAAAACGAACAGCGGACAACTCTATCAATATTATTTCATAAATATTCCGCACAAGTTTTGTTTTTGTTCAAGATTCACAATAGACCGCTTTGGCCTCCGGGTGGATGTCTGTTCTTGGGCGCAAAGCCCTTCTCAACCTTTGTTCATATGAGTTTTGACAACATTTCGCATGCGATTTTGAACAGACCCAATAAAAAATGGAACTTCAAACGTAGCATGCTTGTAAGGATGAAAAGTTTCGCTTACCGTCTCGCTCATGAAGGCGAGTTTCCACTTTGAAGCAATACATTTTTGACACAAAAAGCGCTTTATTCAACGCACATAAAACTAGTGGATGTGGCTATCAGCTTTTTTACATACTGATTTTTTTCTGTTACAGTTGTTTCTTATGTTCTCCCTGATTCGTGGCACTTTAAATGTGATTTTTTTTTTATAAAACTTGTTAAGAGTTCGTTCGCTTATTTTACTACTCTGTATGCCTGATTGCGAAGCACATAAATGTGCCTATAATTTTTAAAATGAACCATTCATTAGTGCTTCGCAAAATTATAAAAAAATTTTATTGGGGAGTACCAGGCTTACGGCAAAGATTTTTTCAATGTATTTATGAACATTTTTATTTCTTTTATTTAACCCTTTCGCGGACACTGTCGCATGACATGTTAAGCTCATTAAGCTTAACGAGTTAATATTTCCAATAACAACCTGGTTTATATCGTTTGTAAATCTATTGTACATACTATCATATGTCTGTGTATAAGAACACTAACAAAATGTGCAACTAATAACAGTCGTTAAAAAACAATCATATTTTTTAATTCGGGGTTTCCCACAGACGCCTAACGTGTACAACCGTCGTACTTATATGCAAATTGCTTCATAAGGTATATCCGTCTGATGTCTAGAAATGTCATGTCATTTACATTACATTTAGGTCATACATAGTCTACGTACGTTCATAACCGTCAAAAACAATACCTTATTTTTTGCCCTTAAACTGTTTAAGTTTTTAATTTCTAGCAACTTGGTGTTTTTAGAATTTTCCTATCTTGGCTAAAAATGGAGATACAGCAAGTGTTCCACGGGAAATCTCATTCCAAGAATGGTGTCCGCGAAAGGGTTAAGCATTACTAATACATGCATACTTTTTCAAGATAAAATACTTTGAAGTGAAATTTTTCATTTTTTTTTTGTCTTATCCCGAGAAACTTTACAAAATCCTGCCTTTTTATGGTTATGAAATTTGTCCCGCTTTAGCAAAAAAAAAAAAAAGAAAACAAACTGGCAACCCTATCCTTATATGTGGTTACTTGCTCACGTGTTTGTATTTTGGTGTTTATATAACTGTGTGGGTTTTCTTTCCAAAAAGTAACAAAACAGTACATCCATGCATGCAAAAAAAAAATTGTTTTTATTCGTTAGCCAAGTTTAGTATAAAGTCACCCAATAGGAATATTAATGAATCACAAATTGTAAGTTTAAGTTTCGAACAACTTGTTTTTAATTAAAGAGATTTTGCAAAAATCTTAAAATTTCTTTGAAAGAAAGTTTGTTTTATTTAAAAACTAGAAGAAATAAGCTGCTGCTAACTTACAAGTTTTGAAGAAGCAAAGTAACAATTTTGAAAAATCGTGCGAAGCCACACAAAATATCCTGTGTTAATACCGTTTTAAGGGAATAAAATGTTTTGTAGTATAAATAAAAATACAAATTGTATTTACAAAAAATTGCTACAAATCCTCTCACTGACCCAGTTGGCTAAATGAAATTTGTTTTAGAATTTGTCGACCATATAACAATAATAAAGACAACTTTAGTAACAAAACCTGTATTATGTCGTGCTTAAAATCGTATTTACGACTTTTAAGGAGACTTTGAATAAGACTTTCTGTCTGTTTTTATTTATTGAGGACAACCGAAGCGCCCATTGCATGCATTTTGCCGTCAATGTGGTTTGAAAAACTACAAAATGCATGCAATACCTCGATAAGGTATTTATCAAGACAAGATGAAATAAATATATAAATATAAACTATAAATAAATCGTCAATCCCGTTTTGTTGAAGGCATTCTGATCGACGAAGCTATATGAATTTTCGTGCATCAAAATTTTTTTATAAAGTGACCTCAGTAAAACCGTAGTCATTTTCATGCTAGAATTGTGACGTGTGCATATGTCAAAATGCCTTTATAAAAAATGTAACTAACACAGTACAACATTTTTCAGCGCATTGATTTGGGACTTAATTCTGAGAATTGCGCGTGAAAGTAGCCCCAAAAATAAGAACTTCTGCATTATTATTTTTGACAAGTTGGCTGCATTAATAACACTGTGCTCGAAATTTACACTTTTTTTAGACAAGCCGGGCACATGGCGTTTTAGCATAATTCGGGTACGCTGAATCCAATGGTGCCCACCGTTTTTTGGGTTAGCTCTTGTTTTCGAGATATGCCGATATTTCGAAAATGAAAGAGGTTGCACAACATATATTCGCGTAACTGAAAAACGGTTTAGTTTATTGAACTTACTGAAAAAAACGAAATTCCGCAATAAAATTTCCTTTAAGAAAAGTAAAACTTTTATTTGATATGAGCAGTCGTTTTAGAAACATAACTCTTTTTTTCATAAACATTTTTTAATCATGATTTCGAAACTTTTGTTTTTTAAAAATTCATAAAAAATTGGAAAATGCAACTATGCTACTAATTTTCTGCAGACATATAACAAACGAAGCTGCAAACAAAACACTTTTGATTTAATTCACAAAAGTCGAAAAATTTTAATTAATTTAAGAATTTTATAAAATGCAATATTTGTATGGGAGCACCCTAAGAAGTGGTGATAAGGGGAAAGTATGTCTCGAGAAAATGTTAAAGACAAAAAACTAAATGAGGTTGGTCATATATTTTATCCCACTATGGACTAGGACTAGTCCAAAACTAACCCAAACGTATGGAAAAACCTGGTCTATTTAACATTACGATGTCCTAGGAGAGGACCATATAACCCACCTTTGGGCCACTAAGGAGTAGTTTTAAAACTACTCCATGGTATATTCAAGAGGATTAGTTTTGAAGTCGTTTAAAAACGAAAGCATGGCGTTAAAAAACGAAGACATGTCGTCTCACTACAAACACTTTTTAACAATGACATGGTCCATGCTTGCATTACATCGGACCAGTCCATGGAGTAGTCCATTTTATCAAAATGGACTAGGTGGTCCAATTTTATTTGTAGGGTACGAGCTACTCTCTCCGCTACATATATACGCATTTTGTAGGTGCCCTTTTGGTTATAAACTAGGTACGGTTAAGCGACGCCACTAGCCAAGGAGGAGTAAAACGTAAAACGCACGAAAAGCAAACAAACAGTCGCCCTTATGATCGTCAAGGACATTATCAGTGATAATGTCGCTCAATTTTCGTTAACGATTTTTCGGACACTTGTGTGGAAAAAAATTGTCAAGGAGATTTGCTTGGACGGTCGCCTTCGCGTCGTCTAGCATTTTCTATGGTTGTACACACGTCGTCAAGGATGTCTTCAAGACATGGCCAGCTGGAACACCCAAAAAACCAAGACGTATTCGTTTATCAGGTGGCGGCAATTCTACAACAACAGGAACTTTTTTGTCATTTTATTTTTGTTAACATCCCTTCAGATATTATTGGACTACGTGGTCCATGATGTATACTTTTCTATAGTTTACAGTATTACACATTGGTAGCCCTGATGGTGCCCATTATTAATTGTTTATTAAAAAGTGAAAGTTTGTGAAAAAAAGGTAAAAAAATTAAAAATACCAAGTAAATATATTTAATAATAGCAATAATAGACTACAATACACACCATAAAAGGCGATTAGTAAGAAATGAAAAAAAAAAAAAATAATGCTTAAACTGCCCCTTAAGTGAGCTCCATACTGTAGTTACATGGAGTACTTTTAAAACTAACCCACTTTAATACTCCATGGAGTAGTTAAGGGACTACTTCGGTGGGTTATGTGGTCCCCTCCTAGGACATCGTAATGTTAAATGGACCACCTTTTACCCATATATTTGGAGTGGTTTTTGAGTACTCCTACTCCTTTATGGACTACTCTTTACATGCATGTATGGACTAGTCTCGTTATCTGCAGGGATAAAACAAATTTTAACAGTCTACAACCTGCTGATCTCACCTTATATAAGAATTCGTCTAGCCTACCAGGGCTCCAAATAGCCTAGCTGGGTTTACATAATTAAACAGAGTGCAGTTTTATTACACGCAGAGAAAAACATGTTCAAATGTGGTCACCTCTAACAAAACTCTTTTTAAGGAACATTTTAAATATAATATGTTTAATTTAAACATTATTTATTGTCACCGACAACCATATTATGGTTAAATTAGTCCTTCATCAAGAAGCTACAACCATATTTTGGTTGTCTTTATACATGTTATGGTAAAATATGAAAATAATTTGTTATTATAAGTGTTAAATATATTTTTGGTTAATATTAATAATGTTCAGAGGCAACCATAATATGGTTGTGGCTTCTTGATGGAGGACGAATTTAACCATAATATAATAGTATTACATGTAACCATATATTCAACTAAAGAGGCACAAGAATTAGAATATATAAAAATTAAAGAAATTTAAGAGAAACAATTAGGTATATTTTTTTAAGAATTTCTATTGGCCTCTTTTCAATTTGCCAGAAAGAAAAACTCTAAAAAACGCAACCCTTCACACAATTTGTATTGTTTTAACATGGCCTTATCCTCTACCCAACTGTGAGCTTGTTAGTTTAATTTTTTTTTTTTGCCAAAATTTATGAGTTGCGTGTTCAAAAATGGATTGTCAGCTAATCAATTTTAAACAATTTTCCCTTATTATTGATGCCATTTAAATTGATGATTATCAGCGGCAGTTCGTCACACATACTTTCATATAGTTGGGGTTACCTTTTTTCAATATAACCGCCATTCAGTTTTCCAATTTCTTTTGTAACATCAATATCAGCATAATTTTTGTTTGTTTTTTTTTTATTTAATTTTGCTTTTGTTTTTATTTCTTTATGATACAAAATATTTCGCATACGCAACGTTAAACGACAATTTTTACGCTTTTCAACTTTATCTTTTGGAAAATAAAGAAGAAGGAAATTGAATTTACTTTTAAGTTTTTCTTGCCTTCCTTTTCTTCCTGGCCTTCCCTTTTGCTAACCCTGAGCTGAAAATAAAGTGTGTGACAGTCTTAAGGATCTTTAAGGATGATAAAATAAAATACTCAAGATTTTCTTTGCACAAAAACCTCGTTAATTTACCAAATTGTATGCGTATATTTTCCAAGGATGTGTGATGGGAGTGGTTGCATATTTTTGGCGTAATCGGAGATAGAGAGAGATTGAAATTGGGGAAGATGTAAAATATTTTATCTCATTATTATACACAATGTTCAAAAGGCAGCAACATTTCGTGTAAGAAAGTAATATTATTAATAAAAATGTTTTAACACTTTTAATATTGATTAAGATTTTATGTGTCTGAAAAGGAATCTCTCTTAATGTGTTTTTGTTCGTATGGATTATGATAGCATAAATACAGTGCATGACAAAAAAAAAAAAAAATTACTTTAAGCTTTTGAAAGCAAAAATTTTTAAAACGCAAGTATTGAGTATCAAAAATTCAGATAAGGATGATTCGAATCGGTAGAATGTCAACAACTTGAACATTTATATCTTCGTTACAAATGCGCCAATCGACAAAAGTCTAGAAGTAGAAAAATATTCCCGGTAGGCTTTTTAAAGCTGTATCTCTTTAACATTAGAGGGTGACTTTTGCTATGGACCTTCTGGTGTAGGCCTTTGTACTAATGGGTATCTTTCTTAGCAAAATATGAGTGCAGGCAGTCACGTGCCAGAATATAAATTTGAAGCTTTGGTACATTCAGCCCCAATACGATGGTGGATCTCAACCTCAGGGTGTGTTTATTTTAAGCACTTACCAAATGCCCCAGTGAGAGTTAAGGATCATTTGCATAACAGGTAGCAATTCGAGTGTATCATCTACCAAATATTATACACCCACCTCTTGTTTAGGAGCTGAAGCTATTTTACCGCTAGTTCTATTTATTCATCAACTCCAGCAGCTTCACTAGCAACAGCACCTAAGGATCCTACCACGATCCGAATTTTCCCGTGGGGATGAAACATCAGTACTCCATGTGAACGTCACCCTGCTCCCCGAGAGTATCTTTTCAATGAAAAGCAAGGCCTCCGTACAGACAATCATCCCGAAAAACAGATAGCATTTCTCACAAGAACCATAATAACGGAGACCACACCAATAGTCAGACCGGTGTGCATGTTCAGCAGGGGCTACTGACTGCCGTGGCACAAGGAAAAAATACTCCGGTGTAACTTCGAACTCTTTGAAATCTTTTGGACCCCAAAGAGCCCCGTCATTTGGATGTTTGGCGCATTCAAGGTTGCATACACCTGTAGTTTTCCATACTTTTGTAACACCAAGGAACCCAACTCCTAAATATGCTTTAACTACGCCCCCTGAGAAGCGCAGCACATCGCCCGGGGGAGGTGTCTTCATCAAGTATTTAAAACTTAGACCGTTATGGAAAAAACATTTTATGGAGATTTTAGTCATTCGAAAAGCAAGCAAACATTTACATTAAGGCAAAATCGCCATATTGCAGCGAAAATTTATGGTAAGTACGCTCGGGTTTAGTTACGGTACTCTACCGAACAACTCTTCGAAAGAGGAATTAAGGTCAAGCAAAAAATAAAAAAAACTTCCAGCATCATTAGCTAAATACCTTTCTAGCTAGTTCATAGTTGCCTAGGCCAGACCATCAGGAAACCTTTTTTCAAAAAGATTGGAAAAGCTAAGTTTATTATACAAATAAAACTATAAAGCGAATGAGAATTACAAACACTCAAGTCTTAGTTGCAGCGATATCAAAGATTAGACAAAACTCTAATTTTAAACAGCGAGTTTATATTTTCTTAAATTCCCTACTACTTTTCTACATTTCTTTTGCATTGTGACTGGCGATGATGAATAAATCAAATTAAATAACTTAAAGTGGAGTCCAAAATATAAATAAAAACCTTCCAAGGAAAAAAATAACACCAAAGCCAAGCATTTATTGTGCTAGGATAAATCTCTCTAAGGTATGTTCTCTACTATAAGCTGCTTAAACCTGATCAAACTATGATATGAGAGCTTAAGAGAACAATAGATTCGTTTAAAGTGACCAGCCAACGCTACTAAAGATGAGTTTATCTGGACAATGTTTGAATTAATGTTAATGTAACCTCACTTAAAACCACTTAAAAAAACCGCGGAAGGAGGCTTAATAGAAAAATGACTATTCAGACTTTAAATTGTTTTAATAAATTCTCTATAACTTTGCTCGAAAACAATCCACTTTAGTCGAAAATATTCAATGTTTACTTGATTCGTTTATGACATTCAGAAAGATGAACTAAAAAATAGGAAAGTCTAATGGCTTCCGATGTAAAAAAAAAAACAAAATTCAGGGACAAAAGCTTCCGCATTAAATATTTCCCTTGAAACAAACCAAACACTTTTTAGTGTTAAACACACTCTGTAATTACAACATGGTTGTAGTGGTCTGTCGAGCAAAATTCTCTAGTTCAATTAGCATCTAACATTTAAAATTAAGAAATAGAAATAAAGACAAAGACAAAAAAAAAGTGCTAAAACCCCATTTGCCATGTCTATAGACATTTCCAGGGACGAGACTTTAACTGCAACTCGACCAAAGTGGTACAAGGAATCGCAGGAAACAAATGTTTGCTGTTAACAAAACCTCAGCAATTTTACTGAAAAAAACTCAGCCAACAAGAAAATTCATATTTTCCGACTGCGAAAAAAAAACAACATAAAAGTAAAATAAGAACTGAATTGTTGTTTGAAAAAAAAAACTATGAAAAGAAAATCGCGGTAAATGTGTGATAGAGCGAAAGCGAGAAGGAGAGAGGGGAGTACAGTGCAATGCTTTTAACTAATTTACCTAATTAAAATGTAAAACGGCAACCTAATTATATTGAAATGACAAAAAATATACATTTACACACATATTTTAAGATAAACCTACATAAATACATATGTATGTTTGAATTTAGTGAATGCCTTTAATATACACCAACACATATGCAGGATTAAACATACAATTACATTCTTAAACTCAATTATGAATTTTATGCGTACTTGAAAAAAAAAATAAAAAGATGGTAGACGTAACTTTTACAGGTTGTTAGATAAACTTTTGGGCATATGAATGGCGCTTTTGGTTTAGTTGTAGCGAACTATGGAAGTGCAATTTCACTTGTACAAATTTAAGGTAGGTTTCAGGTAACTCAGTATTGTTCCATTATGTTCTAGATCTTCCAAAGTTGCCAGTATATTCTTACAAATTAAAGGGCATTATACCCTTTGTACAATTGCAGACATTTCGGAGGAACGCATGGAAGATGTTGAAAATGTGAAACATGCATTTACACTTGAAACATCTACCATCAATAAAATATGTCTTTATTTCAGGAAAAATTAACTTTTATTTTTTTTAAATAATCTTTTTCTAAAAAGAAAAATTTAACAAAAAAAAAAAAAAAAAAACTTGCAAATAAGAAAAAACTTGACAAATGGCAACGCTGCTTTTAAAAGAATTACAATTTTGTCAGTGATGCCACAATAATAAAAGAATTTATCGCCACTCTTCTAGTGATGTCACTAAAGTGATCGGAAGATGTAGAATGGAATACTATGAATTAGGATTATTTTATAAAGCTTTAGATTTTTAGCTCGTTGTATTTCTTATGTGAGAATTTCAACATCTTCGCAAATTGATGGTTGATGTTAGATGTTGACAAGTGTAAAAAAGCTATAACGCAATCACAAAGGAAATAATCAAAGGCGATTAGGGCACGATCTAAATGTCCAACTAACTGATCTTTTAAGAATAATTATATGTTTATAAAGACAATGTTCCCTTTGTCTTGTTAGAAGGTGGCAACGTCCTGTTGTAAAATTAATATTTTCACTAAACATGCCATTAAATTGGGTAATCCCTCACTTTTGACAATGATTCCAATCTCGCAGTTCTCATATTTAAAGAACAAAAGGGACCAATAATTCTACCGGTCAAGCAAGTTCAACTGTCAGTGATATTTTTGTGGTAATTTCAAATTGTGGAAATTAATCCTCTAATGGCTTTGGCTGTCTAAAGGCAGCTCGTGGAGTGGCTACTAGTTTGCCGCACGAAACAAAAATGTTTTTTCTAGAAAAACGATAACTTATGTTTGGTTTCATTTTAAATATAAGCTGAACGATAGATTTTTTTGTTAAAAAAAAAACGTGGGTCGCGGAGGTTTGTTTTCTATTGAAACTTAAAGTCGTTAAACAAAATATAAAAAGTTATTAGGATTCAACTTAGCTAATGCAAATCTGTTTTGTGCCTCATATGCCACTTTCTACGCTTCTATTTTTAAATGTCTTTCTAGTAGGTCAAAGTATTTGTTAAAGCAAACACAAAATAGAAACCACATAGTGTTTCATAGGGTTACTGGTTTGCCGCACGGAACAAAAATGCTTTGATCTGCATTGTTGGAAAGGAACATGCAGCATAACAATTACAAAAAATTATATTTTTACTGTAACCTTGAAAATTTGCTTCATACTACGTAAATTGACAAATGAAGCAAAACAATGTTTAGAGAAGAGTAAAATTGAGGATATGAGGCAATATTAGAGCTCGATATCTCTTAATATATTCGAGGTTTTAAGAAAATGGATTTAAAATTCAAAAAAAGCATTGAATTGATATAGAATGGATAGAATGAAACAGTAAATGTTAGAAAGAGCAAACTATAAAAACTGTACACAAAGTTTGTTTCTTTTATAATGATTTTCTTTTTTTTATTAAATTTTGTCAACTTTTTGTTTATGAGAAACATAAAAATAAAACAAACAAAAAGCGGTGAATCGCTGAACTTGCCCATAAACCTCTGTTCAGCAACTTTTTTAGTATTTCAAGCAGTGTTCGAAAATAAACAGTACATTATTTAACGTTCGGCTCACACACCCAGGAACGATATCTATTTTTTTAGTGGTTGTGTAGACATACACAATCCTTAATACCGCTCGTAACTATTTTCGTTAAAAAACAGAACAATTGTAGTGATACTGTAGACAAACATTATATTTTAATGTTCTATAATGTTTTTTTCGTGTGTGTATTTTGTTTTTGTAAAAAACTTTTGGTTTTTTTTACCAGCCAAAAGGGACGAACATTAACGAGCCGAACCGAACACATTGAAGCTTGTGGATTTTCAAAAAAAAAAAAAAAAAAAAAAAAAAAAAAAAAAACGAACGGAATTAAATGTTCACATCTTTTGTTGAGTTTGATAAAAACAGTTATATTTTTGTGTTCGAAACATGACTAACAGGGAAGCGTTATTTTTTTAATGATTTTCTACACAAACACTATTAGCGTTTGTGTTTTCCACAAATCTACCGAACCGAACATTAAGAAACGATATTTAGTGTTTGTTTTCGAACACTGATTCCAAGCTTGAAATGTCAATTTTAAGTTGAACAATTTTACATTTTTTGACCTAACTTTATTTGTTATCGATAACTTTTTTAAAACTTTTGACAGCTTGCTATTTATCTTAATACAGCTGAACTCTTTGCACTTGGTAAATTTTTCAATTACATTATATTTGCACTGTTTACCAAAAGTTGAATATTGCATTAAAAATGAAGTGGCTTCAAACAGTGGAGATAAAGAGTAAATATTAGAGTTGTCAATTATTCGCCTTTTAGCTTTGTTCGAATAATTCAAATAATTGTTTTTGTTCGTTCGATCTAACGATTAAATCTGAAAAATTATTCGATTAATCGATGAGAATAACGAATAAAAAAAATTACACATTTTAAATAAGATACATCCGTCCGTTAATTTACAACTATGGAAAATCTTCCATTTTCTTCTTTATTTTTTCTCAAATCCACTATGACTTCTTTTTTTGATGCGTACAACTTTTCATCTAAGCTCCATATCGTTGTATTACTTAAAGGAATCAAAAAATCCTTAATTCTTAAATAATCCGATACAACTTTGGATATTCGAAAGGCGTTTGCAGACCTTCCATCTTCAGCCAAACTTCTGCGTACGTACAACTTCTTCTATAAAACAACCGCTGTCTCTCTGTCTGTATTTTTCCATTGTAAGAAGTTCGGCATATTTTGATGTCGTTGGATTATCTTCTACTACGTCGTTTTCTATTGTAATATTGTGACACTTATGCTATGTTCACACTTTAAACGCGTTTAAGCAACTCGAGCGTGATTAAGCTCTAATCACATCAAAATCGAGATGATTAACCATATATTGACGTTTTTGTTAATCACTTCAAATTGACATGATTACAACTTAATCACTTCATAAACCACATCGAATCCTCTGAACATACCTCAAACTGAGTATAATATAGAATCGGTCACCATGTAAGTACCCCTCGCGTGTACAACCGACCATGATTTCTTCTTAATGTTTTTATTTGACTTTAAATAATTCGTAAATTTTCACAATTCCATAATTAATATGTTTAAAATGATGTTCTGATCGCTTTATTTAAGTATTTTTTATCCATTTTTAATAATTTAAAGAAATTTAAATTTGTTTGTTGCATTTTTTTTCTTTATCATCTGTCATCTAAATCATCTCAAATGTAATGTGAACGGCTCTGATTAACTTAATCAACATTTCATGAAAATTGTTTAACGCTTGATTTAAAAAGAAAACAGCTGTTACAATTGTTTGTCAAAGATTTGTTTAATACGAACATAAGATACATTTTTGAAATACAATGAATACTTAACACGGTTTTTGCCTACTAAACATTGAGATTAATTACAATGAGGGCTATAGCAGCAATATTTTTTACTTTTTCTACATTTTGTATAAAATCGCTAAAAACGTATGAGAATAAATCAAATTCTAAGCTTTTATTTCTTATTAGTCTTTTATTAATTTATTTTTTAATAAAAATTGTTCGATTAATCGACATAATTTAATCGATTTATTCGTTATTCGAAAATCGCCAATTTAAAATTATTCGAACAAGAGTTTGTTTTTGTTTGATCAATTAATCGCATTATTCTTAATCGGTTGACAACTCTAGTAAATATGCCATGAGAAAATGTCATGGACATAAAACTAATTAAGATTGGGCATACAATTTATCCTGCTAGGGGCGACTCCGGGTCTGTATTGAACATTTTGTATGGAAGCCCTCTTAAGGAATAGAGAGAGAGAGATAGCGGGTAGGTATGTTAGAAACAAATGATGGAGATGAAAAATAAAGTTGAGTAAGTCATACATTTGATCCATCTAGGGACATCCTTGGGGCTGCAGGGGCCAATTTTAAGAATTTCATTTAACCGCCATATTTGTTTGGTTGATAACGGTATATCTAACAGTATACATAAAATAAGGTTTGCATCGCTGGATTCAGCCTACCAGAATTAGATTAAAACGTTTGTTTTTTCAACTAGCACAGTGCTATTATTATTTCTTTTTTTTACTCTGAAAAGAAGAGTTTTTAACGCTAAAATTTCTGTTGTTTAATTTCAAATTTAAAAATGTACTTAATTTTAAAGCTAACATCAGCTTTTTCCAAAAGTATTGTTATTGATCAAATTTTTTGTTAAAATAAATACAAGGAGAAATTCTTTTCCATCCGTTAGAGGGTTAAAGTTTAACAGAAATCTTATAAGAAGTCTACAAGAAAAAAATTAAAAAATACCAGGTGGACTAAAAATGCTTATTAATTAAAACCATGATGCACTGTACTTGGCAACAGTACTGTCATGTAGGGTATTTAATATTTTTTGTGTGCATGTGTTTTTTGTCCCTTCCACTTAACTGTGCGTTTTTTTTTTAAGCAGGTTGTAAAATGTTAAATATCATGTCACTACAACAGCATCACATGGCGTTACATGTTCTCCAGTATAATGTTGACTTTCTTGTCTGGCATTTTTTTTGTGGTGGGAAATAGAAAAGGTGGTACCCGGTATTGTTTCAGCGATTTATAGTCAATTTTTGAACTTAACTAGACAAAGCGTTGAAAAAAGCACAACAAACAAAATGTTGCCTTTAAGAGGCAAAGAGCGGCAGAGCATTGTTGCCTAAAAATTATGTTTTGTTTGTTAAATGACAAGAGGAGTGTTTTTTATTTATTTAATTGAATTGCTCTTATTTTGCAGTATGGAACTGAGAATGTGTAAAATTATAAATCATTAATTAATTAACAACTTAACAACTTAACTTAATTAATTACAATTTTATATATAAAGCAAAACCAATTAAAATCAAACAAAATTTAAATAATTAAATTATATGTACTTTAATCTCAAATCATTACAGTACTATTCGCTTATAGTCCATTTCGCTTCAAGCAAAAAATGGGTTTAAGCCAAAACTGTAATATTCACATGCAGATTTGTTCGAATTTCATAAAAATTATTTGTTCTAAGGTCCATTTCGCTTGTAGTCCATTTTCGCTTATAGTCCATTCTGTTTTTTTTTTTTATTTTTTTAATCAACTGGCAACATGTTTTTATTTACCTTTCTGGCAACTTTTATAAATGCCTAACTTCGCAGCTTATATTTCATTATATGGTGTCTCTATCTGAATTTTTTTTGTCATAGTAAAAATCAAACTTCATAAAAAAAAACTATGACAAAAATATCAGAGTTTTTTTATAATGACATTAACGTTTCAATCCCAAAATGCTTAGGATAACTACAAGCAATTTGAAACCAAGTTTGTTTAGTTCTTTTGAGTTTTTCGATAGTGGGCGTGATTTTAACAGACAGACGGACATGACTTAGAATTACTCAGCGATTGCCGCTACAATGGACCATATTAGTCTCTGGGTGAAGGTGTGAAGAAAACTTCACACCAGCCTTTCTACCTACATAGAATTACTCAAGGACCCAGAACATATGTATATACTTTATGGGGTCTGAGATGAATAATAAAAAAGTTCCACACGAATGACAAACTTAGTATACCCTCTTCACAACTAATTGTGGTGGAGGGAATAAAAATTAAACAACTGTATAAGCCATTCTGAACTTATACTCCACTATTGTGGTGTGGGTATTAATAGTACACTCTTTATAATCTGTACCTTCCTTAAAAACAATTTTGTAGATATTTTAATAAACGATATTTTCCTCCACAATATTATTTACCATTAAGGAGAGTGTTTAGTTTTTGGCTGTTGTTATTTCTGTTCAATATCTGATCAATTACATTTGTAGCGGCACATATAAATTTTTTTTTATTTTACACAACAGAAAAAATCAACCACAACCACAAATAAATATCCATACAAACATCAACCAAACCAACCCAACACAAACCTAAAACAGCATAAAATTGATTAACGTAATAAATCCTTTGAGGCCGATATTTATTTACGTTAATGCAATTTAAAAAAAACTCACACATCAAAAGTGCCAACACACAGATACTTATGCAGTTTGCAACATAAACCGACCGCAATTGAGATAATCGCTTTGAAAGTTAAACGTATAAATTAAATAAAAACCTTTATTTAATTACGCTTGAAGATATGGTGGGTGCTTGTAGGTTCCTTTTCAATGTGTCTGTGTTAAATTGGTTAATTCATTTGATCATAGACAATAACACAATGCAATACATACAAACATAAAATGCAAACTCCTTCTAGTGTAAAATTTCTCGAAGTCTTTATCGCAACTAACAAACCCCTAATTGGTTTTGAAAATGTGAAAAAGGCATTTTACGGTTTTATAATTGTTTTGTGGAATTATGAACTTTATTTTAAGGAATCTTATTCTAAAGATTACTTTACTGATTTTCCCACGATTTGGCAGATATCTGGCCTCTACGAAATCAGGCTATATGGTGGATCCATCAAAACTTCCCAACCAAGCTCCGATTTAAGCAATGAATTGCAAATGGAAATTCGATCCATTAAATTTTTCACTTTGAATTTATGTGGCATCCAAACTTTCAGTGATTGGGCGGCCAGAGTGAGGTGCATCTTTAGCATCAAAATTAGCAGGTCGAAAACATTTTCTCAACAGCCTGTGACGCATTCTTCTTACCTTCTCGATAATAGAAAACTAAAATATGATGGTAATTTTCCGAATTTTCACTTATTTTTAAACTTAGATAACTTTTCACGATATAAGATGCAATTTTAATAATAGATTAAAGTAACACCAGTGTTGCCACTTTGTGGGTAATAACCCGAATTTGGTATAATTTTTACGGTCGTGGGTTGAGCGTGGGTAATTTCTCTTAGGTGTAATTTAGGTGTAATTTGAAATTTTTTACTTCAGATGCCCAAAAAAAAATCAAGATTCGATTTCAGTGATGACATTTATTTCTTTTTAAATATTGTTGCTAACAACCTTCTGAACCAAAGTCTCGGTTTCTTTTGAAGAAACGACTTCAATCATTAAACATACACATATTTTAAATTGGTTAATTAATTAATAAAGACGCCTATCATAGTGATTTAGAACCTGAAGTTTATTGAAAAAAGTTATTCAAACTAAAAACTTCTATCTCGCTACTTTGTAATGCTTTAGTTAAAAGAATATTTAACGCCCTTTACAGTTGTAAAACTGAATTACGAAAGGGACAGTTGTATAAAACTCTGCAGGCGTTTTATTTACTAAAAAAGGTATAAAGGGTATTTTTTAAGACCATAAAACTTAAAATGGTAGACAACACAAAAAAAAAATTAATTTTAATCGCAGATTGATACACGGCATTACGATTTGAAACTGATTTAAAACAAATAGACACCGCGCCTGTCCTTGACGAAACGCATTGCAGACGTCCAGTTTTGTTTCTCTTTTTCGAATAAAATTAACAATGTTTAGTCCAAGACACCGATTGTTGCCGGTTTATTAGCATTTACCACTGACTTCACAGCCCTATGGAAAACAATCAATAAGTGTCACATCGCACGGTCTTGAAGTCTAATTGACAGTTTATTTTCTCTAAATCAACACATCGCCTTCATTTGTGAAAAAAAGTTGCGTCATTTAGATCATGAAGTCACCTTTAAGTTGCGAAAATCGATGGCTGATTTTCAAAGTATATTTGGATAATTTGGTGGCGTTGTTCAAACATGAATCTATTCATGATGATGTGCCTGAGCAAAAAGTGAAATCAGTATGACAGTTCTTTTGACAGCTAACCTTTCGTAAGCTCTATGGGGCTAAAAAGCATCCATTATTAAGCAATGACAAGGAACATTTTAAACCTTCCCAAGATATATCAACCAAATGTGGAAGTTAAACTCATTATTTTAGCAGTTTTATTTTATGTTTTATTAATTTTTTTCAAGTCTTGTTATTTTTGTTAATTTAAATAAAATTAACAGTTTGACTAATATTGATCATGTTTATATGAGTTTGTTGTGTTTTTGCTTCTTTGTAAATGTCTTTTTATTAAATAAAACTTAAATTGTATATCAGGTGTAATTTCACTTAAATCGGGTAATTTTGCTTTATCTCAAGTGTAATTTTTGAATCTTTCTGGTGGCAACACTGAGTAACACACATCATGTCTTCAGCTCATTATTGTTTTGGCGCATATACCAAAAAGTCGTAGTGGAAAAAAGACAAGGAAGGTTTACATGAATATATCCGATACATTTTTTTTTTGTATTTCCGGCATATGTTTTGAAGAAAAATCAAAATATTTGTGAACTGTTATAAACGAACTTAGAATTTAATAGCATTTATTTAAAGGGAAAATTATTTTTTTGTGCCACATATGCCACATATCTAAAATTATTTTCAAAAGGTAGCATTTTGTGCTGCATACTTATACCTACCGCTGTGTATTGAGTTCTTAATATTTTATTTTGCTTTTGCTTTTACCACTTTCTTTAATACGGCAATGAAGCGAAGCAAGAGTAAAATTTATTTTGTACGTTTTTGTATGAGGAATTTTTCGCATTCGCCAAACAGTGGCGTGTAGAGCAAATTAATATTGTGAAAAAAAATGAAAAAAGAAAATTATAGTCAACTTTGGTAGAAAAATAAACCGGTGGCAAGAAATGGGTTAAATAGATTCTTTGTCTGGTAAGATACGAAATGGATTTGCGTTGCCAGATTTAAAAACAGTATGACAATTCAAATAATTGCGGAAAATGAAATCTATAAAATATTATTGCAAAGAATGAAACAATCCTTAAATACAATAGCGGAGTTCATTCTTTGCTGCAAATAGCAAATGCAAAATATCGTAGCTCTTTTAAGAAATCAAACGAAAGCTCTGGTAATTTTGTAACAAGACTTAACAAACGAGCTATGATATTTTGCATTTGCTCTTTTGCAAGACCACTTGCACTAAACACTGAACGTTGCTAATAAAAAATATACTGTGAATACTGTGTCTCTTGTCTATTTCAAACAAAATTATTATTTTTAATAACATAAAATCCACAAATATTTTCTTTAAATGTGCATCAATATTTTACTGTTTTACTAAAAATATAAAATAAAAGAAAGTTTTGTAAATATTCATCCAGGGAAAAGATTACATTTAAAAACCAATTAAAAAAAAAAATATTGTACACTTCCATATTAGTGAATGTATAGATACGTATTGAAATACTATTGTGCAATTGTCTGTCTTTTACTTACTTTATTCTATTGTAAACAAGCAGTTCTGCAATATCACGTCCCAATCCGGAATATGTTGTCTCAACAAACACCAGCACTTTTGGATCGATGCGTAAACGTGCCTCTGTCCGATGATCAGGTGCTGGCGAAGCATTTCTCGTATGTTTCCCACTGGCCATACGACAATTGACAATTGGTGTGGGTCTGGTATCACGTTGTATTAAACTGCAAAATATGGAAAATGAACAAAAATAAAATATTATTTTTAGTTTTTTTTTTTTGATTATTAATTCTCGTTTACAAACACTTGAACATGGAAGAAAATGTCCAATAAAATTGCAATAAAATAATAGTTATAAATTGGTGATGTTTTTTTGTTGTTGTTAGTTATTGTAGTTTATGGTAATAAAAAATTTCATTTTTTATAATTGTTAAAACGTTTTCACAGAAATGGTTTGTAAACAATAAATGTTTCATTTATTACTTTTAGTATTTTTAGAAAATATTAGTTTTATTTTAGAGTAAAAATATCTACATATAAAATTTTTTATAAAAAAAGAAAATTTTGCTTGCTAAATTTTTGAATTAATTTTTTCGTTTAGTTTAGCGAAATATTTAATATTGTTACGCTACTGCCTTTCAATAACGTTTTGGTTTATTTCCTTTATAATAAACCGTTTCGAGTTCTTTTATTGCAATTCAAATAAAACAAATAAACACAACACTTTTGCTACTGTTTACAATTTAGACACCTTTATTTAGTACTTAGTCACTTTAACAACCGTAATTTTACAATCTTCACAGCGGGATACGTTTTTGACAAAGTCAGAACTTAGAATGAATCATGCCATCTCTTGCGATCCTATTTATACTCGGGCAAATGACCATAGAACGTTCGAGTTCTGAAGTCTAGATGGCTCTATAAAGTTTTAATAACGGCTATTTCGTTAATTAAACTTATTCAGCTATTACTATCTATATGGCTGAATTAATTGAGTTATTAGGCATCATAAACTAAGGCATACTTTTTAGGCGTTGCCATAAATTGAAATAACTTAATAACGAACATTCTAGTTTACAGTGGGGTTGAAGTACAATTATGCACAACAATTTTAACATTACATCTGTACATTGATTTTTACACTAGAAGTGTGCATAACTTATACAATAACAATTTTAACTAATAAAATAACTAGCAAATACTTAATAACCAATCAATACAAGATAACACATAAATTAATCTAATTCTCAACCAATAATTACAAATAATTCTTAACTAAAGTTACTTTCGTAACAATATAATAATAAAATAGAAATCGAATGTTTCTGGGGATAAATTAGTAAATTAAATTAAAACTTATCAACTTTTTACATTTAATAAGTGCAATTTCACACGCATCAGGCTTGTGTCGTCATATATTGAGCTTTAAGAAGAGAGGAAGAGGTAAAGAGAATGAAAACCAGACTTCACGGTACTCGTCAATTTTCACATAAGCTTAAGGTGAAGAAAAAGAAAATTGATGAAATAAACTGGTTCTGTGTGAACTTAAACTTATGTTTAAAAGAAAATAAGTAAAAAAAGTATAGTCGGCTAAGCCTGACCACAGTATTTAAAGAACAATTTTCCAGAGTGTATCCTATTTTGGACCCCGGGCAATCATTTTTAAAAGCTTTAATAGCAAATTATCTGCGACCTGGGGGGTTACCGCGTATTTCGATTCGAAAGAAATCATTTACGGATTCGAACAATTTGTATTGTGTATTACGATTTTCGTAATATTTGTTTCGAATAAACGGACGTTTTTCATACTTTATTGAAAACAAAAAAACACTTTCTTAAAAGCCACTCTCTATTACGAACAAGAATTGTTCATCAAATTTCCCATTTTTTAAAAAATACCACCTCTGTCAGCGTTTCGAACGATAACGAAAATCGTAATACACAGTATCCCCCCTGTATTTTGCGCACAAGGTGACATGAACAGAGAACCAGCCAGCCTAGATCGACCCAGAAAGTGATACAGAGTCAATCGCTATACTTAAAAGTGAGTCTAGGACCATTATTTTTTAGTATTAGAGGAAGTTTACACGGAGTCTTTTCAGATATGTCTGTTTTTGACATTCTCTTTTGAACATGCTTTCAAAAACCTTTTGTCTTTTCACGATGTCTTTTTTCATGTCTAATATACACATACATACAAATTGAAAACATGAAAATTCTTATAAACAAACATAAAAACTCGTTTCATGTCTGTTTGGCAACCCCTCTTTTTTCTCTACCCCGATCGCCTACAAACAAAACAAACGTGTTTGTTAGACATGTCTGAATAGACACCGTGTAAACTCCCTTTTACATACATCAGCACAACCCTCTCCACTATTGTAGTTGGGTGTAATTAAAAAAAAAAAACCCGCTAAATCTGATGCGTGTGAATCAGTACTAACCAAAATTTTTAATAAAAAAAAAGTTTTTTTTTTCATAAAAATTTACGTCAAGCCAATGAGTAGTATTAGGTATTAGAAAAAGTTCAGTGAAAAATTGTCGGTAGATGGCTCTTAAATGTAATATGTATCTCTGGCAACACTATAGTTTGTTTTAAAGGTGACATTTTAAACCTCACTTTGTAAGAAGACATTATTGAAATCGTTTAAAAAGAGTGAAAATTGGGAACATTATCGGCATATTTTGATTTTCTGAAAAACTGTAACTAGAAAAATAGCAGAAAAATGGTTGTCTCGTTTTCGATCGGATTATTTTGATGTAAAAGATGCGGCTCGCTCTGGTCAACCAATAACTAAAAAAGTCGATGAAATCATGTTAAAAATTGAGAAAGACCAGCACATAAGCAGCTTGGACGTTCCTAGGGCACTAGGCATTCATCACCAAACAGTTATCAAAAACACAAAGAAGTTGGATGTTTGGGTGGCACACGAATAAAGAGTGCAACATTTAATGAGCCGAATTTGCGATTCACTGCTTAAAGCGAACGAAATCGATCCATAGCTGAAGCGAGTGATTACAGGGTTTAAAAAACTGCAGTCGAAACCAAAACCTGTCGAACAATACACGAAAATTTGTGAGTTTTTTTAATGATCCGGCAGAAACTAAGAGAGCTGGGCTGGGAAGTGTTGATGCATCATCCACCATACAGCCCGGACCTCGCACCTTTAGATTAAATATCATTTGCAAAGTTCTTAACAGTATAAATTAAAATTCCGTTGAGGCCTGCAAAAAATTGGATAAGTTTTTCGCTCATAAAACTCGGAAGTTCTATACTTATAAAATAATGGCTTAACCCCAAAAATTACAAAAGGTTATCGGTAAAAACGGTAAATATTTGGTTTAATAAAGCTTGTGTCAAATATTAGAAAAAGGTGTTCCATATTTGTCAAATTTGTAACCGAACTTTTTCGAACACCTGTTATTTGAAACAAGTAAGAAAGTATAAAGATAGAGTGGCCAGGTACATAGGCTAGCTGTTAGTGAGCTAGTCTATCAGCGCCGGGTTTGCAGGTTCGATTGCCGCCAGAGACTCTGGACTTGGCCGAAAATCTACAACATAACCAAAATACTATTGCATTGGAAATGTCCAATATCCATGTCAATCCTCTAAACATTAGGACAACTGAGACAATGGTTATAGGTAGAGACCACGAGCCGCATAGTATATATATTAAAACAGAACCCCTGACACAGGTTCAACATTTTAAATACCTGGGGGCAATAACACTACGTGACAGTTCTTTGATCAAATGAATCTGACATCTGATTTGCATTTAAGTCCCATCATCATTTTTAAAAACACAAATAACGGTTATTTTGGAATATATCAAAAGCTGTTCTACTTTTGACAATTCTGACTTCATATTCGGATTCAGCGGACAACTTTACATAAAGATTAGGTGTCAGATTTATTTCGTCACGACTTTGTTGGAAATTTGTGACACAGTATATTTAGCAAATACGGCAAGGCCCTAGAATTAAACTCTACCACGCTCTTAACAAGAATTTAATCGGTTGACAATTTAATGTATACCCCCACTCTTAACAACGGCTGTGAATCCGGGGCCCATACTTCGTCAAGGAAAAGCCGAGTACAATTTACAGAAATGATAGCTTGAAACACTAGAAGCTATGGAATCAGAAATGATACTTTTAGAAACAATCTAGAAGTTGTAGAGCTTAATAAGCGAATAGAAAGAAGTTAACTGAGATGGTATGGGCATGTAATGAGGATGGAAGACTCTAGAATACTTGCTTGTGTGCCAGACAAAACCAAGCGGAGAAAAACAAAGAGGACGAAGACGAGTATCCTGGAGTGGCAATATGACAGATATTTGTACGAAACATGGTATTAATTCCAGCAATGCAAAAACAATAGCCCAGAATAGAAGAGGTTAGCAATAAGAAAGTAAGTAAAGTTCGCAAACATTACATTACGCCCAAACCAAAGATACTAGGAACATTAAATTTTAAGCGTTCATTTTCCTTCTGATAATTCCTCTGCAATTTGCTGGGTTTGGAAAAGTATTTTTGAGATGCAAAACAAAATCTAAATTTCTGCTAGTGTTTTTTTCAAGCACTTTCTTCTCAACCCTCGTACTATTGTCATTTCCTATTCAGCATATTCGCAAATTAATCAACAAACTTTACTAGTGTTGCTTTTGTTGCAAATTGTTTTTTTTTTGAAAAATAAGAACAATAAAAAAAAAAACTTTAACTAACATGATTACTGTCATATAATTTTTTTTTTTTTTTTTTTTTTTTTTTTTGTCATTATTTTTTTATTGAATCTTCATATATTAAATATGAACTAACAATAATTAATCAAATCTTAACCTAATACGTTATTTTATCTCCTGCCAGTGCCAGACAAAATTTTCTTCATCACGGGTTATGTTCACTTTTATAGGTGTTTATCGCTCATCTAATTGGGTAAGTACTGCAGTGTCTCTTCTTCTTAAGCGAGTGTGGCCGCCATGATTTAAAATATTTCGAGCCAGTGGATTTGGGTGTTGTTCAAGCCTTTTTAAATATTTTATTGCATATTTTGTAATCATAGATTTCACTAATGGCACATTGAGATCCTTATGAATGTTTGAGTTTTTAACATACCAGGGAGCGGCTGTGATTATTCGAAGAAGTTTATTTTGGCGCCTTTGAATTTTGTCGATATTAGAGGCCGAGGCAGTGCCCCATAGTTGAATACCGTAGCACCAGATAGGCTTTAAGATAGAGTTGTAAAGTAGAAGCTTGCAATCGAGACTAAGGACAGAATTTCTTCCAATAAGCCAATGAATTTGAATGGCTTTTAGTTTCATTTGAGTTAATTTTGCCTCTATATGGCATTTCCACGTTAATCGCCGATCCAGATGTATACCGAGATATTTAACATGCGAATGTTGAGGAATTATTTGATTATTGATTGTAATAGGGGGGCAAGATTCCCGGCGCAAAGTGAATGTTATATGTACACATTTTTGCTCATTGACCATTATCCTCCATTGTCTTAACCATATTTCTAGTTGAAATATATGATGCTGTAAGTAACGCGATGCTTCATAACGATTTTCGTGGACGCTTAGAAAAGCTGTATCGTCTGCAAATGTTGAAGTTTGTGTGTAGTTGCTTGTTGGCATGTCCGAAGTATAAATTAAGTATAATAGGGGGCCCAGGATGCTGCCTTGTGGGACTCCAGCGGCAATGGGCTGAGGTGAACTTAAGAAATTTCCTTCTTTAATAATAAATTGACGACCGACTAAGTAGCTTTCTAGCAGCTTGTGTGTGTTTGCTGGTAAATTTTGCTTCAATTTGTGTAATAAGCCTTCATGCCAGACTTTGTCAAAAGCTTGCGAAACATCGATGAAGAGTGCTGAGCAATATTTCTTTTCTTCAAATGCTTTTCTTATGACATTTACTATTCGATGAGTCTGCTCGATTGTGCTGTGTTTTCTTCTAAATCCGAACTGATGGCTTGGAATACATCTATTTTCACTTAAAATTGGTGTTAATTTTGAAACTAATAATTTCTCAAACAGCTTTGACATATTTGATAATAAGCTAATAGGTCTATAAGACTTAACTTTTGTATGATCTTTACCTGGCTTTGGTATCATGGTAACTAAGGAAACCTTCCATTTTTCAGGATAGTATTCAAGGCGTAAAATAGCATTAAAAATAAAAAGAATAATTTTCTTTGCTATGCGAGGTAGCTCCAAAAGCATTTTATTACTGATTTTATCAATACCAGGTGCCTTCTTAGTGTTTAAGTCACAAATAGCCTTTTCGATTTCTCTTATCTCAAATCTGAGGGGAATAGCTGCTCTAGCATCAACAGGTGGTAACTCGACCGCAATATTGTGAGATATATTTGGTGTAAATACGTTTTTCAAATGATTTACAAACAGGTTTCCTTTTTCATTATCATTTCTTGCCCAACTACCATTCAAGTTTCTTATTGGTGGCTTAGATATAACTGGCCTTTTTAGATTTCTAGCTGCACGCCATAATGAGTAGTCAGATTGTGGAGTTGCATCAAGTTCCTTAAGATATTTTTCTAGAGAAGCCGTTTTCTGATTCTGTAGCAACTTTCTTAGCCTTTTTGTGCATTCTTTTAATAAAATCTTAAGTTGCGGGGATCTGTAAAGTTGCCACTCTCTTCGAACTCTCCTTTTTTCAGTCAAGAGCCGCTCGACATCTGAAGAACATATTTTATTATTTTTAATTTTTTTGGGGGTAACGCTGGAGTGTTGAACAGCTAGTTTAAGATAACTGTCAAAGTTAACAAGAGAGAGATCCACATTCTCCGGTGTACTAAGCGGAATATTTTCTGTGCAATGGGCACTGAGAAATTTTTTACATTTTAACCAATTTATTTGTGTGGCTGGCGTCGCTAAGTAACCTGACGGAAATACAATTCTATTTGGGTTCGATATAGTAACAATTGTAGGTGTGTGGTCGGATGATAATTCTAGGGAAGCTTCAACATGAATCGTTTCTGTGGGGATGTTTTTAACCACGCCAAAGTCGATAACATCTGGAATTTTTTGCTGATCAGTAGGCCAATATGTTGGTTGCCCGCTCGCGACCACATTTAAACCCATTTTAGAGATTGTGTTAAACAAAACACATATAACAAAACAAATATAATTGAGGTCACATTATTTGGAAGTTTTTTTTTTCGGTTCCAATCTATTGTATGCTGGTATGCTTGGGAAATGGTTTACATGTGTTTTTGTGTATGTGACTGTTGGGTTATTACTCTATTTATATTTAAATTTATTGCCAAATTTATCTTATTTATTATATAAACAATATAATAAACATACTCAGTGTAATTTGATTGTTTATTCTTTTTTGTGGGTTCAATTTTTCGCTTTTGTTTGGAAAACCAAAACTTTTTAAATAATAAATTGAGGGTTTTAGTAAAATGTATGTATTAAAAAAGTTTGAAGTATGGTAAGAAAAAAAGAAAAATGTTACAATTGAAAACATTGCAACCAAAGTTATTAATAAAAATCAGCTCTACTCAAGCTACAGGTTTGAAATTTATTACACAAATTCCATAGAAATTTAAAATTAACTACACTTGGTTGCCATACAAATGTCCGGTTGGTTTAAGGATAACGCTCTTTGTATCATTTTATATGCACAAATATTACGCTGAGAAAGTCTAATGTGAACATAAATAAAGTTATCGTTTCGTAAAATGCATTCCATTTTACGAAACGTTGCTTTTTTGACATCTAAGTTAGGGGACTTGACTTTGTAAAGGGAACTTTGTGCTTAGATCTCCTACGATAGTGGGAATTTTAGGGAAAACAAAAATTTACTTACACAAAGTAAAGTTGCTAATGATACAGTTTACCTATGGCAACCTCTTAGCGCAAGTTGTTTGAACTTTTACAAACACGGTGGCCTTAGCCTGGAAATGACAATGATATAGACATGCACTGACTATAGCCACAAAATACTACAGAACTGTCACGGGACGGAAGATTTTGCGTTTTTTTTTGTCTCTTTCAAAGAAAGCTGCCCTTTTGCATTTCTCTTTTCATCATCTTCTATGCCGCAATACAATGAACACAAATTTATTAAGTTAAGATTTATTTGCAAAACTGTTGTAAAAACTAACTCTTAAGTTCACCACAACACGAGTTAATTATAATTACACAGTACAACATTTTTCAGGTGATTGATTCGGGACTCAATTCTGATAATTGATTATAAAAGTAGACCCAAAAAGAAGAACTTTTGCATCATTAGTTTGGTCATGTTATCTCAATAAATCATTTAAAAATAAATTTGAAGTTAGTAAGTATCGCATAGGGGAATTTGTCACTTTTAAGCTCTTTTGTTTGTTATAACTCGAGAACCACTAGTCCGAATAAGCTGAAACAAATTTAATTAAGAATTACAATTCTTTTAATTTGTTCATACAACGTTTTGCTACATAAGCAACAGTTTCGCAGTTATAAATAAATGTATGAAAAAAAAAATATATTTTTTGCCCAAAAAATTTAAATTTTTTTTATTTTTAATTCATAAAAAATCCAAAACGGTAAAAAAAAGTGTTAAGTGCCATACTTTCACGTAAAGTCGCATAGCCAATGAACAAAATGACACATAAATAATGAAAATCGATGAACGCGTTTCGCTTTTATTCACAATTAATTAAAGGTATGAATTTCAAAAATTAGCTCGAGATATCCACAAAATTCTTTGGAAAAAACATTGATGACTTTTTTTATGATTCTCAGAATTAAAAAAAGTAATAAACAAAAAGTTATTTGATTTTCATGATTGCGGTAGCAAAGTAATAAGCGTTAATAAATGTGAGTGGACAATTAAAAGGAAAAAAGGAAAGTGCAATTTTTTAATTATTTGAGTTTTTCCGTTAGTTACCTGAACGATTTTTTACAGAAATTGCACCCACATTTATGAGTGCTCATGTTTTGGAACGTTTCGAAAACATATTTCATAAGTACCAGCCAGTAAAATATTGAAGTGTTTGTAGTATTTATAGATGCTCTTTGATCGATTTTTGTCATTTAACAAGATTTTTTTTAATTTGTTTCAACTTATTCGGACTAGTGGTTCTCGAGTTACTTACTAACTTCAAATTAATTTTTAAATGATTTATTGAGCTTACATGACCAAACTAATGATGCAGAAGTTCTTCTTTTTGGGTCTACTTTCATAAGCAATTGTCAGAATTGAGTCCCGAAATCATGTGTTGTACTGTGTTAGGAAAGTAAATAACATTATAAAACAAAACAAAATATAGAACATGCCCAATAAAATGAAATGAAGTGGATTTGAAACCGAACAAATTTTAAAATCGAGCCTGTAAAGAAAGTTCATAAAAATATTGCTTTTTATATACTTCATACTTTGAGTACCAATTATCTTTACAAGAACAACTCTAAAAAACACGAAAAACTGTAGGCATTTTGTAAAGATTTGCAATCGAAATCTCGTTCGTTTTCAAATCCACTTTATTTCGATTTTGATAAAATGGACTACTCCATGGACTGGTCTGATGTAATGCAAGCATTGACCATGTCATTGTTAAAAAGTGTTTGTAGTGAGACGACATATCTTCGTTTTTTAAAGACATGCTTTCGTTTTTAAACGACTTCAAAACTAATCCTCTTGAGTATATCATGGAGTAGTTTTAAAACTACTCCTTAGTGGTCCAAAGGTGGGTTATATGGTCCTCTCCTAGGACATCGTAATGTTAAATAGACCAAGTTTTTTCCATACGTTTGGGTTAGTTTTGGACTAGTCCTGGTCCCTTATGGACTACTCTTTACACTCGTGTTTGGACTGGTCCTATTATTTGCAGGGTTGCATTTGTTGGTTTTATGCTCTTTGTTTTTTGTGTATGTACCAGGGTTGTCAGATTTTTTTGAGCTCCATCGCCAAACCGGATGCTAGAAATCGCCAAAAATCGGCAAACGTCGATCTTCTTCAGTTTTTGTAAAATTTTCTTTTTTTTTAAATTAAATTTTGCATACAAAAAACGCTGGTATAATTTTTCAGTCAAAAATCGCCAAAAACTGAGAAAAAATACAAAAAAGTAGCCGAAGTAAATTTTGTTTTGTTTCTATAATTTTTTTTAAATAATATAAAATGGAGATCATATAATTATTCAGTTAAAAACTCAAATTAAGTACACGAGTCTATAAGATCGTACACTTCAGCCTCACCGATTTCATTACTGGAGTTTTGACCTACATACTATTAGAATTACATACATACTATTAGAATTAAATAGTGACTGAATATAAAATTCACTTAATATGTTTTTTTATATTAGTAATGATAACAAAAAATGACAAGTTGTTAAACAAAGTCGCCGAAATAATATAAATGGTAAAAATAGCCAAGTTAATCGCCAGTTATATCAGAAATCGCCATAAAAGTCGCCAGTCGCCAAATGGGAAATCCCATCGCCAAACACGTTTCAAAATCGCCACGTTTGGCGAGAAATCGCCATATCTGACAGCCCTGGTATGTATACACATCGTTCGCTCTTTTTGCATTTTCATTTTGCATTTGCCCATAGCTGCTTATGTTTAACATGGTTTGTGTTGTGTTATTTTTGTTTTGATCACGCCATTTGTGTTGATTGTTTCGGCCTGCTTTTACAACTTGCCACTTCACTACCAAAAAAGCTTTCTGTCCCTTTCTTCGAAAGCTGCCCTCGCAACTGATTTGGGCCTTTTTCACACGTCACTTTTTACAGTTCTATGTATTCTGTGCTATAGGTTTATCTTAAAAATTATTTTGTTGCATGTGCCCATATAGAAAAATTTAATTTCTCTGCGTGTATTTCTTTCAGTTAGAGCTAAATATGAACCAAACTTTTTAGTTTGACTTTTACTAAATTATCTCCTTAAATAATATTTCCATATTAAAATTGATCGATTAGATGAATTTTAAATAAGTCGATTAAAACGATATGCCATAAAAATAATTTAAAAGAAAATTACCTTAAAAAAAAAAAAATATTAATAAAACCACTTCATGTACAAGAAGTCCTTAGAAAATATTGATGTCAGTTGCAAACATGCAATTAACTGTCATTGTTCTTGTTGTCGTTACTTGTGTTGTTGTCGTCGTCGTCGTCGTTATTTACAAGAAGTAGTTTGTAGTTGTAGCACTATTTCCGGTACTTATCCTTCTTTAAGCGCATTTTCAACAACACACTCTATTCATTTGTCAAGTCTTAATATTTCTTTTTTTTTTCCTCTTTATGCCGTAGACTTTGGCCCTCCCGTGCGTGCACTCAGTTCATTTACTCGAAAAGCAAAAATATGCGAACAACAGTTTGCACGTCAGACAGTCTGCCAGCCAGTTAAGTCGGCCAGTTGGAATGCAGGCAGTCGGACAATAAAATGCAAACCAATAAATAGCAATTTAAAACAGTGACAAGGAGGCACGCGTTGCAACAAAAGAACGTATATTACGCAATAATTTTTCACTTTTATACGTTTTTAACAACAATTGGTATTTTTACTACAATTTTACTGCTACTTCATTTATGGGCTACTGCTGGTTGTAAAACCGCTGTTTATGGAGCGATTTAAACAGAGAACAAATAAATGCTTTTTTCTTGTACTTGGTCATTTGATATGCACGGCAGCAGCAAACAATGTTGGAGTGTGAAAAGTTTTAGGGTGCCGGAAAAACCCTTTTCTTCAAATTATTTTCTATTAGATAAATCCCACTCCCGTAAATCCCGCGACTGACTAAATACTGTTTCGCGTGATTGAGATATAAAAAATCCCAAAAGTATAAAATTAAGAGAATATGCAAAGTCTCTAAGTTAATCTCCTAAAATACAATTACAAATTACAAACAGACCTGAGTCTCCGGCGGGAACTGACTGACAAGCTCTAATTACCAACTAGCATATCGGGGTACCCATTAACAAAAATGTAAAATTTCTGTTCAATCAAAAACCTTTGTTCAATCAAGCTTTTAAAAAATTTCTAGGGATCTCATTTTAGCGAATGCTAATACTTCCAGTTTTTAATAATTTCAGGAGAAAGTAGATATTTAAAAGTCACTCATCCCAACTCTGCATATAACAGTGGACTTTAAACAGTAGCAAAAACTTTATCAACTGTTCTATAATAGTCTGGGTTTACACCAGGAAAGTTTTCTTTTAGAAAGTCTAATGGATCGATTACGGATAACAACTTCAGTTGTCAGCGAAATCAGGCAACGCCGCTGATGTTAGAATATAAAATTTTTTTACAAACTTTAATCGAATCATTAGTTTATTGGTGAGAGGGGAAGAGAACATGCTATTCTTCTCACGCCTCTCACCAATAAACACGGATTTTCTTAAGAAAAACTTTCATAGTGTGTGTGTACCCAGTCATAAATCTATATAATAAAAATTAAATGTTGTGTGTTGCTGATCGCATAACTTGAGAACGGCTTGACCGATTTGGACGATTTTTTCTTTAAAATTATCGCCATGGTCCAACTTACGTTTTTCGATTTACCTAAAATCAGAAAACGGCTCCATCGATTTGACACATTTTTTTTTCCAAATGTTCGTATTAATCCATTTTAAGTTTTCATCGAAAGAAAAATTTATCACGCCTACTTTTACGCCCGCTTTTTCTATTTATTTGACCGATTTAACTGATTTGGGAGATTTTTTCTTTAAAATGATCGCCATGGTCCAACTTAGGTTTTTACGGAAAGAAAATATTGCCCCGCCCACTTTTTTCGATTAATAATCATCTAACGAGCAAAGCCGGGAGGGGGGGGGGGGGGGGGGCGGCTAGCTAGTATTGAATATTATTGTTTTTTTAATTGTTTTAATCAATTATTTTGGGTGAAAAATATTTACAAAAAATAAAAAGAACTAATTTTTGCGCTTTGTTTTCATTAGAAAAGTTCTTTTTTTAATAAAATATTTCGCAAGTGCGCGTGATTGTATTTTTTTTAAAATGATTCGGGCTTGAGTAAACGTAAGAATTTTCAAATTCTTCATGCGTTACTACACCTGTTTCCCTAGTGAATGTGCGTGAACGTGAGACAAACTCTACTCAGGCTCACAGCTCTGATCAAAAAGTTTTATATGTAAAATGTCCCAACAAAATTGTTTGAGGTTTAAAATTCGCTCCTTTTTTAATTTTATGTTTAAAATATTTTATATAGATGAATCGGCACGGGGTTAAGGAGCTTGTCGATTAATGTCTTGGCTTAGTAAAGTAGGAAAGTTTCTTTTGCGTAAAAAAATATTTTAAAAGTAAAAAAGGCACAATTTTGCACTGCTTTTTGTGGTTGGGAATTTTTTTGTAAAATTATAAAATATAAAATTCGTTGCCAAATCGTCGCTTGGTTATTTAATTGTCATATCGTCGGATAATTTAAATGTCGTTTTTGGATTTTTTGCGGTTTTGAGTTAAGATCGATTCCTTAGGGTTTTCGGCCTCATCTTTCATTTGGCGTAATCAGTTTTTCGATACGTCATACGGCTTTCGAGATATGGAGTGTTGAGTTTGTCGTATGTGGTATTTGTTGAAGCAATTTTCAAATTAAATGTCGTATGTAACTGCCAAACGCCACATACGACAAATTTCCATATAAAACGACCAAAAAATTGATTTATTATTTAAATGTCGTATGTGATTATTAAATAATTTTTGTTTTAAAAATTTAGTGTTTAAATGACGTATGTGGATTTTTCATGGCACATACGATTTTCAGATAATTTTTGTTTTAAAAATTTAGTGTTTAAATGTCGTATGTAAACATTTCGGAAGCAAAATGTCGTATGTTCCATTTTGCCACATACGACAATTTAATTCTGAACAAAAATCAAAATATTTTCTTTTAAATTAACTAGTCAAATATTAGTAGTTTCCCTCCTAAAATTTAAAGAAAATCGCTATGCTGAAAAAAAATTTATAAGAGTTCAAACTCAATTTACTCGAAACTATCGGAATCCACATACGACAATTAAATAATCAACCGACGAAATGTATAGGGTTTTTATAAAGTTAACCGATATAAATGAAATTGCAACGTTATGCTTTGTTCACACTTGGGTATTTAAACGCTTTTAAGCAAAATTTTGGTTTCGTTATTTAAAGCCGTTCACATTACATTTGAGGTGATTAAGATGACAGTTGATTAATAAATAAAACACAGCCAACAAATTTATGTTTCTTTAAAGCATTCAAAATTTATAAAAAAATACTTTAATAAAGTTCTCAGAAGATTATTTTAAACAAATTCATGATGAAATTGTGAAAATTTATGAATTACTTAAGAAAAATAAAAACATTAAGAAGAAATCATGATCGGTTGTACTCGAGAAGGGCAAGTTCATGATGGTCGATTCTACACTATACAGTACTTTTCGTTTATAGTCACTGCCGCTTAAAGTCACATTAGCGATAAATTCCATTTTATCTGTTTATTTTGCCGCTATAAGTTAATTTAATATAAAATATAAACGTTATAGTCCATTTAGCGATATAAGCACAAATATGCTTTCTATCAACAGTCATCAAAGGGAAAAGTAAAGCATATTAATGGCGTTATAGTCACATTAGCAATATTTACTTAGTTCTTTTTAGTTTTCGAAAACACAATCCATCCAAAGAAAGAAAGAATTTAATCGTTTAATGTTTGTCAACAACACTCTACTCGTAAAAAATTAGTTTTTGCCTTTGGTATCAGTTATGAAATATCTTGTATTTTTTTTATCTATTTTAACAACTCTGTTGCAAAACTGAATTTTTTATTTTCTATATTCATATAACTTGATTATATTCGAATTCGGTTATATGTCTCATAGTGGCATATATCTATATGAATTAGCCACATATTCCACGTTTTATCTGCAACTAAAGGATTTGACTATGAGCGAAAAGTACGTACTCAGTTTGAGGCATGTTCAGAGGAGTCTATGTCATTAATGAAATAATTTAGTTTTAATCATGTCAATTTGAAGTTATTTACTAATCACTTAAATGTATGGAGAATCAATCGTCTCGATTTTGAAGTGATTAGAGTTTAATCACCTTCGAAGTGCTTAGACACGCTTAAAAACACAAGTGTGAACATAGCATTACTGACTGACTGTCTTAATAATCATCGCATAGGCTAAACGCTTGAAGGCTGGTCTCTCACCAAATCGATCCACAAAAAGAGTAAAAACGTGTAAGTTCGTTTACCTCATATCTCCTAAACCAAGGGCCATCTATCAGGTCTGCTTACTTGTACAAAAACAAAAAACTTTTTCTTTTAAGCTGTCAAAAACTTACTACCACATATACAAAGCAAAAGGAAAAAACGTGTATGTAAACAACTTTTGAAAGCTCAAAAGAACGAAAACAATGATCATCAGGCTTCTTGCGCAGACCTTTTCAATGGGCCTTGTCCTAAACAAAAAGGGATACAACATAAATTTAATACTTATTGTTTTGCTTCTTATAGGAGCCAACGATAACAAGAGAGAAGTATTTATACCGATCTTTAGATATAAATTAATCTTTTTAGTGCCTGCCACGCTTACTTCTCCAATCTCACCCACATTTTGTCGGATGTTGTGTATCAGTGTTGCCAAAACTTGGTGACTAAAAATGGCTAAATTTACGGAAAAAATGGCTAAAAATGGGCTAAAAAATGGCTAAAATCTTTTTTAAATAAAAACACATTAAAATTCAATAACAAAACAGAAATAATTAATTTTAAGTTGTTTACGATGAAATTGTGAGTTAAGATCAATTTATTAAATAAGAAGAAACGTAAATTAATATTAAAAATTAAATCATCGAAAAATTCGATGTCGTTATTGTTCATCTCATAGGAATCAATCAGATCTACAATAAAAAAACAAGTAATATAGCATAGTCGGTAAAGCCCGACTTTATGATACCCTACACCACATTAGAACCTTTGTACCAAATTTTATCAAATAATCTCTAAATTGCGACCTGTACTTTGCGCACAAGGTTTACATGGACAGCCAGCTAGCCGGACAAACATCGTTAATTCGACTCAGAAAGTGATTCTGAGTCAATCGGTATACGTAAAGGTGGGCTAAGGACCAAAATTTTAAGGTGTTACAGACATCAGCACAAACGCATAGTACCCTCTCCACTATTGTGGTGGTGGTATAAATATTGTATTGTTATGGTAAAAATATTTGCCTAATTGATAAAATCGAATTAACGGTTGCTTAATGTAACCTATTTCTCAAATTACTTTTAACGATGTTTACTTGGCTAAACACCATCTCTACTTCAGCATTAGACCATGGAAATGAGTCAATTCTGAAATTTCTAAAACAATTTTGTTGCCGCCTGCATCCCTTTATTGAAATACTTGCAACCAGAAAGAAACAGCGATGTATGTGTTGATCGATTTTATAAATTTAATAGTGGAATACTGTTCCTTTATTTTGAAAGATGTATCAGCGTCATAGTTTATAGCGATTTTCAACATTTGTAAACGTTGTGATTAAACTTAAATAATAATTTTTGAACGAAGTCTTATTTATACACACAATGTTTTTATTTATCACTCACTCACTGTTGCTGTATCCTTTCCTTTGCTAAAGAAATGTAACCAAACACGGCAGCAGACCGACTCGATATGTTTTTCGTCATCATTCTATTTTTGTATTTGATGTATTTAACCATACAGTTTTAAAAAATTGAATACGGGATTTTGTTTCTTATAATGTTGTTTCTGCTATTGTTTTTCTTATAGTTGCACTTTTTTAAAGCGTCCAAAAATAGACTGTGTGTGTTTTTTGTTGTTGTTCTTATATTTCACGTAAAGAAGTGTTGCTTACGATCAAATAAAAAAAATGCAAAAAGACGACAACATTAAAGAGCGTTAAATATTTCATACAAAATTATGAAAACTTGACACCAATAACGCGTTTATTATATTTTTGAAGAGTTGTCCACATTTTTGTTGGTTAAATAAAAATCAAACAAAAATATTGATTGAATCAGTAAAAAAATTCATAGAAATTAAAAAAATTTTCAAACAAGCGTTTGTTTGAAAATAATTCGGCAATAAATTTTTCTGTGTAAGCGGCTTAAATGCTAGTAGTATAAATATTTTGAAAAGTTGATAAAATGTTTTCATAGAGTTCTCAGTTTTAAAAATCGTTCATTGCTAAAGATTTAAATTGCTACATATGTCGCATTCCTTAATGTGTCGACATAACCGTTTCCTTTTATCTCACCTTTCCTGGGGTAAAAATTTTGCAGGAACCGTTTTTTTTTTGCCTTGTTTCGAAATCAAATCAAACGGTTCAGTACGTATGAATGTATTTTTGGTGGTTAAAGTGTTAGTTCTTAATACAATTCATTTCAGTTTTCGCTTTTTTTATATCTTTTCTTTCGCCATTTAACACTTTTATTTTGTAGTAAAATATTGCATGTGTTGGTGTCTCTGTACGTGTACACTGTATATGTGTGTTTGGTTTTTATGTGTGTGTTTCGCTTAAATGCATTCTTTTGTAAAGTTTTATCAAAACATTTTTCTAGTTATTTTACAATCTAGGTGGGGCGGTTAGAAAGTTTAAAAGAGTTCATAGACTTAAGGGAATTTCTATAGAAATCATATTCCTCAGGGCAAAAAGGAACACAAGGAACTCATTGATTGCATGATATCGAAGTTTTTTTTTCTGAAATGAGAAACCAGAGGCCAAATTGCAACAGTTAATATCGATTGCAGTTTCCATTAAAATTGTGTGTGAATTAAAATAGATATCGAGTGTCGTATTAGGAAAGATTTTATTCTAAAAAAGACACTGTAAATGTTCGTTTTGAAAGCTTTTTTTTAAATGATTCCACTTTCCCTGCAACTCCTTTGCAAACCACCCACTTTATGTCCGCAACTATTAAGAATTTATGTAAGTGTACGGAACATCTGTGAGGATTTTGCTTTTTTTTTGTTAGAATATTTTATTTCACTCTGTACAAATAGCTTTCGTTCTCCCAACCATCGCTGCATGCATTGTTATTTTGTAAATTTGCATTCATTACGAGTTTTATTTACAATTTTTCACTGCGTTAAAAAAAACAAAAATAATAAAAAAATTCTATTTTTTCACCACTTTCATTTCATTCGTTTATTGTAACCATTTGAATTGATTGTCTATACACATGTTTCGGTTTAGAAAATATTCGCTTATGTAATCGCATGTTTGGGATTTTTATTTCTTAGAATTTATTAATTGAAGTCTAAAATATTTTGATGCAAATGCCTGTGCTCCGATACTCCTTTCTGCAATTAAGCATTTATACTGTGGCTTCATTTTTAAACACTTCTACTGGAGCATTATAATTGTTCTTTGGATAATAGAGTTGTATGCAAATCTTAATTGGTTCAATAATTCAAATGTTACAGAGAAAATGTAAGAGGGGGTTTCCACATGCTGAAATAGAAAGCGTTTTATTGAGACATTTAACAAAGTAATCGTACACAAATAGTTTGGATGTCATGGTGCATTGAAAACATCGCAAAACAAACGTAACTAAAACTAGTAAAGTTCTATTCCGATCTATATAAAACCTAAATAATAATAATTAAGCATACTTTACACTATCACACAAGTCTTACATATTTCATAATATGTACTTGGTGAGATAGAAATCTAATAAGTTTTGTTGAGACTGTCCAAAAATATAATTTAACCTTACAGTTTGTATTCACACTATAACACATGAACATGCTTTTGTTAAAATGCAACCCTGATCAAATGAAAAGTATTATTGTTAAGAAAAACTTCAAATAACGATGAAGTCGTAGGGAAGTCAATTTTTTTTGTATTTAAAGCAAAGCTCCAAAAGAAATAATTTACTAACTTAAATTTTTTAAGGTTTTTTTGTGTATTCAAAAATTTTTTAAGAACTTTTTTTATAATATGGAAATTAAAAAAAAAAATTCAACCAAAAATTTCAAAATATGCAAAATATGCATTAAAGCCCTAAATATGCATTTTCACCAAAATATGCATAAACAAATCGATGACATTTTATCACAAATTTAATGATATGAAAATATTAATTGTCGACTTCATCAAATAGCACACAGAGGCGTCACGAGACAGAAAATATTGTGTTTTTTCGGTCTTTTTCTTCGAAAGCTGCCCTTTTTTGGGTTTTTTGTTTTGATAATGCAATTTGTGTTGATAGTAGCGGCCTGTTTTTACACATCGTTTCTTTACTTTCCTATCTTTTACTTTTTTCGGTATTTTTCTTCGAAAGCTGCACTTTTTTGTTATGATAATGCAGTTTGTGTTGATAGTAGCGGCCTGTTTTTACACATCGTCACTTTACTAACAAAAATTGTTTTCTTTCTCTTTCTTCGAAAGCTGTTGATTTAAGGCTCAGTTAGCCGGGAGTAACAGTAACCGTAACCTTACCGTAAAAAAGTAAGTCCAATCTATTTCTAACAGATTAAGACGTAACATCTTACTGCTAACTGTAATCGTTCTAATTGCTTTACATACAACAAAATGAAACAGCTGATTTGCAACGTTACTGTTACTCCCGGCTAACTGAGCCTTTAGGCATTTTTCAAACGTAACTTTTTTCATCTCTATATGCTTTGTGACTTCGTTCTTAGACTATCGACAGAAAACATAACCAATCAGCAGGGTTGTCAGATCAATTTTGACCTTTTTCGCCAAATTCAATATCAAATATCGCCAAAGCCTTTGTTTACAAGTTATTGACAATAAATTACTATTATTTAAATTATTAAAAATATTTTTTATAAATCCTAAAAACTAAATTAGTTCCGTATCGTTTAAATACTCCAAAAATTCAAAAAAAGTCGCAATAATATATATTTTGCTTAATTTTTATTTAGAGCGAAATAACAATAGTTAGTGAATACAAAAAAAGTTACGATGTTTACTATAAAATAAATTATAGTAGTCTACTTTTTGTGAAAGTGATTTGAAATCACAAAAAATGTGTTCTGGACAAAAAGCTTTTTTCATAATTGTGATTTTAAACCAGTCAGCTAAGTGGCCGCTGATTTAAAATAACTTGCTTATTTGTTTCCACCATTTTTAACTAAGTTAAAGCTTTTGTGGTATTAAAAACACCCATTAATCACAAGTGATTTGAAATCTTGTGATTTACAGAACATGCCTGTATACCTTCTAATAACGCGTGTAAAAGTTCGTATTGCATTCTTATTCGAAGGCTAGTTTTAGTGAAGTTCATAGTTTCAAAACAGGCATTACTAAAGGAGCCCGTACACGACATGTATTTGTCATCTGACATGTCAAATTTTCAAGTCACATGTAATTGTTCATGTCTGTTAAAATTGCTGTTTTACATAAGGTTTATAATATTCGGTCACAAACGTACATGTAATTTGCTTTTGACATTGTCTCTGTTTTTTTTCGCATTGTTATTGCAGAAACCAAAGTAGTTCTCGGTTTCAAAATAGCTTGCTGCCGCCACGAAAATATTTATTTGCGCCGTAAAATAATTTAGCCATCTTAATATTTTTTTCTTTTATTTTAAAGATACCAATTTAGAATTTTATAATGAAACGGTTTTTATGTATATATTTACATAAATTCTATTCAATGGTAAGATGAGCATACATATCTTGGTATTGTAAAATATTAACTTCAGCCGGCTAATGATTCCGTCAATAGTTGACGCCGCTGCCAGTTTCTGCCCGGCATAGATTTCCGATGTCAGATAGTTTGTCAGAAGAAAAAAGAGCACGCTCTAATTGAAATTTTGTCAGATGACTTTGCATCTGACTTTTACAGAAGCCAAGTTAAAAAGGTAACACACGACATGTATGTGTTTTGCAGTGGGAAATTTGACATGTCAGATGACAAAAACATGTCGTCTATACGCTCCTTAAATGTAATAACCGCATATTAAGGACAGCCAAAGTAAAGTCCTTAACATTTTACATACCTGCCGTATCCTTGTGGCTTTAAAATGTTTTCCTAAAGTTATTTAGTTATCTTTCCAATTAACCAACGCTTATTTTTTCCATTGTGTTTCATAAACGTCCAAAGGTATGATAGGATTCATAAAAATCTTTAAAATATCACTTACAACAACATATTTTATCTGTGATAATAAATTGTCACATACATTTAAGTATAATGTGAAAATTTTTATAGACTAAACACATATTAGTGTTTTAAGGAATTCTATTTATTGATTTTTTCAAGAGCAATTTTATATATGAAAAACACTTTTCTAGAAGATTTCCATTAACTTCATCAGCCATTTGAACATACCTTCAAAAACGTATCATACATATGATTGCCTAAAATTTCATTCATAAAAATACGAGAAATAAAAAATTATTATTTCTAAATATTGAATTTTACGAATTTCAAAACAAATTCATAGGTCATCAAAAATAGCCAGTTGGCGATTTTAACTATTTTATAAATCGCCATGTCGCCAAAATCGCCACGTTTGGCGAGAAATCGCCACATCTGACAACTCTGCCAATCAGTTTCGTTTGAGCTTTTAAAAAAGGCGGTCGAGCTATCGCTAGATTCAATGTTACTATTTTAGCTTTTTATTATGATTTTTTTTTTAAATAGTTATGTACAGTGATCTAAAATAAACCAGATGCGATACAATTATACTAATAATTATAATTTTAATGAATATTTTCATTTAGCCGATTTTGAAATAATATTCTAATAAATTTATTTAGTTATTAAAGCCTTTTGGCAACACTTCTGATATTGATTTCTACTCTCAAAAAGACTACTTAATTTCTTATTGTATGGGTTTTCCTGGGTCTGATCTAGACAGTCAGCATTATAACGAAAGTGGTTTTCGTGTTCATTGTCGTTTGAAATGTTTGTCGTTATAAAACACGTAGAAAGTTTGCCGTATTTATGGCATTATCGTAAAGTCAGCTGTTTATATTAAATAAACGACAACTTTTTAGTGTGGTTTATTTATTGTTAAATATCGAAAAAATAAAACAAATTTACCGCGGGATTATGCCATATCTTGATCACGTAAAACATTTGGGTTGTTAAGTAAACTAAGATTTAAAGATGACAAAGCAGACCAATCTAGTTTTATTCGCTTTATACAAATTAAGGATTTCCCTTCCAAGTTTTAAAGAAATTTAAAATTTGTAAAACTATTCAACTGTTCTCCGATTTTAAAGAATTGTGTAGATATCTTCTGACGAGTTGCAGTGTGAACTTCATTTCCAAATCAAATAAAGAAGCGTAAATCAACGCTGGTATCGAGGTTCTGCAAAACTTTGGGAATATAAAAGCAGTTATTATGGATATGAACAATCTTTCATCAAGATAACATGAGTGACTAATAGTCCTTATATGGAAAGAGCGAGGAGCATACTCATTTACCTCATCAAAGGTTTTCAGGGTCCTGCGAAAGGATTATAACATAAAATAATTCGGGTTTTATAACGCTCTTTTTTATAGATAATCACAATCCTTCCTCTTGTCTATTAAATTCACTTTTAACAACCAGAAAACTTGTATCTCTTTTTTCTAACAGTATTAAAAATAAATTTTGTAAAGTTTTTCATCTCTCGCAGATGACCTCGATAAAAAAAAAAACAAAAGCTTCTTTAAATTGTCTGGTCATAATTGTTCATTTCTGTACATTAAACAACAAACTAAATCATTTTGTGGGAAATTAATAACAATTATGAACTGAAAATGAATTAAAATTATTTAAAAGATTAAAAAGAGAAAAAGATTATTAGGAAAAAAATTAATCCTTTAAGAGTATATTCTGAGTAAATGGATCATTGAGACGGACGCACACACTTAGCTTCACACAATAAACTCAAACACTCACACCCGCACACACTTTGCAACTCAACAAGACCCAGACAACATGACAAAATGCCTGCAGTAAATGATGCTGGTTGCAGTTGTTTTTCTTTCTGCTTTGAGGATTTTTCTGTTTCTGTTATTTTGAAAATGCATTTACCAGGATTATTGAAAAAAAAAGAAAAATATTTTAAAACTGCAAACAATATTTTTTTTTTTTTATTATTGTTGCAACATATAACCATTACAAGTACACAATATGTACAACAGCAATAATGTTTGCAACAAGCCTTGAAATTTAGTGCAACATTGTATGTATGAATTTTTGACCAGCTCAAAGGAATGAGAAAACGAGCATCCAGCAAACCAACGGCTTTTGCCTTCCACCAGCAACCAAACAAACACAGCAGTTTGTCTGTCTAGCTGCCTTGTCGTTGATGTTGGTTTTGTTTCTCTGACAGTTTGTCTATACTGTCAGTCCTCGTGTTACAGATACACTTTCTCTGTGCCCCTTTGACTCAAATGTCTTTCTGGTTTTTTATTTGTTTTTTTTTTTTCTTTCTCTGTGTGTCCAATAAAACAACAAATTATTTCTAGTTGCATAAATTCACACCAAGCACATCCTTTTGTCGGTCATGCAACACACTCTTGCAACATTAGGGAAACAGAAAACTAAAAAAAAAATCTTTTAGCATAAAGAAAAACAGAACAGTTTTGATAGTTTTGTTTAGTTTAGGTTGGTTTCGGTACAATTTTTAAACTCCTCTTCTGTTTGCATCATCTTTTCCGCTTTGGCAACCGCCTATGAGAAAGAAGAGTTGTCTGACCATGGCCATGTTTATCTTAAAAAGGCTTCAAATATTTGTCTTTCTGGAAAAGTTTGTTTCTTTGCCATTTCGCTATCAATATATGCTACAGCAAATTTAATCATCATTAATCATGTTAAAATAAATTTAGGCTTAAATGGACCAACAATAAAGTGTTATTGTAGATCTTAATTGCGTGAATATTAAAAACTTTAGAAGAAACATTTGCGGCAATATATTGCAAATGGTCGGTACAAGTTTATCTGGAGGCGAGTGTATAATTCTGTCGAGTTATACACTCAAAATCTTACATGTGTGTTGGTAATGCGCACATATATATCTGGGGGCCTACTCTCTATTGCGATGCGAAAGAAAATTGTAGCAAATCTAGCGATTGGTACTCTTCAATACGTTTGCGCATGTGTCTTTCGCATCTTTTAATTTTTTTTTTCTTTTCGTAAATCATCACTTTATTTTATTTAAATTTTCTAATTTCAAATATTTTTACACACTTTGGCATTTCATTACTGTAAATCCGTGCAATCTTAAATTTTTTTTTGCTACTATCGCTTCATTTTCAGAAAATTTTGCGAAAGTGATAGAGAGTACCAAGTTGGCATTTAGCTTTCGCATCGAAATTGTTTTCGCATTGCAATAGAGAGTAGACCCCCAGTTCTACTACTTGCAAGTCAGAAAAGGGAAAAGATCGCTAATTCTTCAATTAAATTAAATTCAATTAAAAAAACTATGATGCTTCCCAAATAGTTTCCTTTAATTCGTTTTAAACCCAATAATCTAATTTCTTGCACTTCAATCTTTTCTCTACATTATGCTCACCCATAAATCATTGTCATTTTTTGTGGGAGATGTTTTTGGGAAGTTGGGTAGAAAGGTTGCCGGTAATAATTTTCATTCAAGACTAACAGCAACAAAAGTCTAGTTTATGTATGGCATTGCAGGCATACATGTTTTGTAAATATATGTCCTTGTACTCTCAAATGTTCTCGTATGCATGTGGATGCATTTGTTTTTGTTTAAATGTGTTAGTGCAAGTATTTAGAATGGCATGTAAATTAAAGTCCAGCATCAAGACGTTACCAATAGTTGTATGAAATTCATGTTCCATTTAAGCAGACTTAAATGCATTTAAAGTTTTGTTCTATTTTTTCTTAAAGTTGCAAAATATTTATTTGGGAAAATATTTGGAAAGGGGTTTACTTCTTTCTAAATGCAGTTACTTTAAATAGCTTCAATTAGGAAATGGTATGTGTGTTAGTTTTTTAATATACAAACAAAAAAACAATATATATTTCGCTTTTGAGTTTAATATACATATGGGCATTTCCATGTCATCGTACGTGACATTTGTACGCCTTCAGAGAAGTAGAGATTTTGCAAAAATAGTGGTAACTGGAAAACAATGTTTTCATTATGATTCATTAAGAAGGCTCTTTATTTGAAAAAATATGAATATCGTACGTGATATGAAACGGAAGTGATTTTGAGGTGAATGTAAAATATGCGAATTTTTTTTTTTTTTTAATTTCTTACATCAAACCAAATATTTTTCCTTTACAATCCGTAATAAAAAAAAAAAATTTGTTATACCCTCCACCACAATTAGTCCGTGTGACACCTTTTTTGTTATTCATCTCATATAGATAGACGCTTGACCTGGTCTCGTCATATTGAAGCGAAAATAACGGCTATGAAACTGAAAGCAGCTCAACTACATTGGCTAATCGGTCGAAACTCAAACTTGTCTTTAGACAACAAAATTCACTTATACAAGTCCATCATAAAACCAATATGGACATATGCATCCAATTATGGGGTACTGCATTCGCTTCTAACATCCAGAAGCTTCAAAGAAGACAGTCTAGAATATTACGACAAATTGTCTGCGCCCCATGTTATATACGTAATGATATTATCCACAGAGATCTCAACGTCCCCACTATCCAGGACGACATTAAAAAATACTCAATTAAGCCTAGATTACACTATCTCACAAGTCTTACGTATTCCATAATAATTTGTGAGATAGAAATCTAATGAGTTTTGTTGCGACTGTCAAAAAATCTAATGTAACATGACAGTTTGTGTTCAGACCATCACACAAAGTATAAACACTCACACACGAAATAAAATGCAACCCTGATCCAATGAAAATATTATTGTTTAGAAATTTTTCAAAAAAACGATGAAGTCGAATGGGATGTCAAACTTTTTTCTAAATACTTGTCATTTTCGTGGCACATTGCATTCACACTATCACACTTTGTCATATTACTTGAGTTTTTGACATTTATTAATACAAAGTATAATAGTTTACTCTAGCCTTCAGCTACATCTATAAACTAATGGCCCAGACTAACTACCTCGCTCGGGGTCTGCTTCAGTTCGAAGGTCACCAGAGTCTAAAAAGAACCGATACTTTGAGCTTAACTAGAAGACATTTTTAAAATTTGAATATAGCAGTTTATGGTTACATTGGTAACAACTAATGCTGGGTAAACACTATGCAACACATTTACGCAATCTAGTGAATTAAATTCATTTTCATTCATTCCAGATTGCATCAACATCAAAACGCTTTGATATTTTGAGGTTGCATTGAAACAGATTGCATGTAGATTGCACTGTGTGTACCCAGCATAATAAACAACAAGTAGAATTAAGATTTGAATACAAATTTCGATAAGAAAGATTAAATAATAAAAAAAAAAAATTTAAGGATTGATGTTTGACTATTGACGTTAGCAGTCGTCGATGGCTGCGAGTGTTAAACGGCAAGCCCTCTGAGGAGATTGAGTGGTTGCAATCGAAACATGTCAGGGTAACCTGTCCGTAAACACCTGGGTTCGAGCCCAGATTGAGTCAAGAATGAAAAATTATCAATAAATTTTAATTAATTTTCATGTTGTAAAATTCCTTTCTTCATAATAAAAAAAAAAAAAATTTTTAAAAAAAGAAAAAAATCTCAGACCCCATAAAGTATATATATTCTGGGTCCTTGATTAATTCTAAGTCTATTTAGCCATGCCCGTCTGTCTGTCCGTCTGTTGAAAACACGCTCACTTTCGAAAAACTCAAACTTGGTGTCAAATTGATTGTGGTTATCCTAGGCAGTTTGGGATTGAAATTCAGCGAAGTCGGTTTAGTAGGATCAGAGCTATGAATCAAAATGTAGATCCACCACCTAAAAAAAATTAATAATTTTGTTACAAAAACTAACATAAATGGTGGAATAATGCACAGAATGACATAAGATTTGACAAAAATTCGTTTTATTCGTCTGAAAATCACGCTGTAAGATTTCGTGAAGATCCGTTTATAATTTACCCTAGGCCACATATAAGCCCTACTCCCGGGAAAATAGTATAGTATGCCTAAAACCCTAATTAACAACGCTATCATAACAAATTTTGACACGTCACAGTTTAATAGGACAAGAAATGACATTGCAAAGTTTCCTGAAGATCGGTCTATAATTTACCCTAGGCCCCATATAAACCCTACTCCCGGAAAACAGTTAAGTACGCCTTAAACCATAAAAAATGGTATCATAACAAAATTTGGTACATCAAAGTTTTGTATGACTAGAAATAAGACTGTGAAATTTCGTGAAGATCGGCCCATAATTTACCCTAGGCTCCATATAAACTCTACTCCCGGAAAACAGTTTAGTACGCCTAAAACCGTAAATAACAATGCTATCATAATAGAAATTGGTACCTCACTGTTTTGTAGGACTAGAAATGACACTGTGAAATTTTGTGAAGATCGGTCCATAATTTACCTTAGGCCCCATATAAAGCCCACTCTGGTAAAATAATTAAATACGCCTAAAACCGTAGCAGATATATATATTGCGGTAAACTTTCTTCCAGCTTAGCTTCATATGGCCAGAAAAAATGTTATGCAACTTTGTGATAATACGGTCTATAATAAACCTTAGATCCATTTTAAGCAGCACTCTGAAATTCAATGTAAACGCTTAAACTAATTACACCGCTGTATTGAAATTTATGTTTTTTAATACCACAAATTACTGTGAAGAATTTTGGGATGATTGGTTTATAGCTTACCATGGCTCCAATATAAAGTGCCCTCCTGAGAATCATTTAAGTTTGGCTTACTGTAGCTATTAAAAATTGCTTAAAAAAAGTATTAAACTTTCTGATTGTCGGTCAATAATTTTATATATGTCTAAGCCAAACCAATTTAAATGCAGGTGTCTGTTTTAATAATAATAATAATAAATAGACATTATACAGATACTACTCCTAAAACATTCGAACTGTCGGTGGAGGGTATCAAAGATTCGGCACAGCCGAATATATCACTTAAACTTGTTTCAATTCTCTTTTGAAACTGCACTCATGTCCATAAAATTAAACTTTTGTTTTGTAGCATTTAAGTATTTTTTATACCTTCTCTATTTCTTCATTTTTCTCCCAACAACAAACTCACAAAAACTGCTTGTACATGAAACAAAGTAAACTTATTCGTCTTTTCCCTTTCATCATCAAACTCAAATGTTTCACAGCAAATGTTTCATAATATGGACGAGGAGCAACTGTTTTAAGGAAGGGGAATTATATGGGGCTTATTGTTAATTTTGGACCTACCCTCAAACCAATTTCTCATGAAATATAAGCTATCGTAAAAGTTATTGTCGCCAATTTGTATGCCCACACCAACATTTATAGAGAAGTTATGGTATTAAAAGCTATTTTCGGGAGCAGTATTTGTATGGAAGATATAGTCAAATATCGACCGATTATAAGAAATATTGTAAGATGATTTAGATTGCAATAAAATAAGATTGGACAAAATCCAATCTGAATTCCATCAAAGTAAGGCAATGCATTTAGTAGCATTTGAAGCACTTAGAATTTCGTACGTGACAACCTTTAAAAGCTTTTAACATTTTTATTATACCAATTTAAAAAACAATTGCGATCAATATTTATTTGCGACAAATATTTTGCTTTGGCACGTTATTTTGAAACATGTGCGACTGATGAAATAAAAGTGACGCAGACAATTTTTGCACTACGTACGTGACATTAGAATAGCTTCCAACTATACCCAAAGCTATACCGGCTAACAATATATATATTTGGTCTTTTCTCATGGATTTTAAAGTATAATTGCAATGTTACCAATACGTGAATTTAATCGCCAGAAAAGAGAAAATAGTTGATTGCAATTTCTTAAAATAAATGAAAGGGATAGCCAGCTTAAACTTTTTTTTTTTTTTTTAAGTTTAAAAATTGTAATAAGCTTACAATTTACACTCTTAAGTTTGAGTGCTTTTCCTTTCTTCCATACTTTAAAAAAAGTTTCAAGTGTTTTTTTTTGGAGTCGTTGTTAACATTCTAATCGAAATGCCTATATGGAGTGGGCTATAACAATCTAAGAAGTGTAAGAAGTTAGAAATTAAATAATATGCAGTGTTTTCTTGAATTAAAATTATTTTTTTTAAGTAAAAAGTGGTCTGTTTATACCCACTGCCCAAAAGATGTCATTTTCACACATATATTGATATTGTCAGGCCGTTTGCAATAAGAGAAAAAACTTCGGAGACTACGTAGTATATACAAATGCCGGATATTTAATTCAAATACAGATTTAACTGAATCAGGCGCGGATCCAGCTTGACCCTTAGGGGGGGAGGGGGAAATTTTTTATGATACAAAAAAAAAAAAAAAATTGTTTTTAAAAGTTTATTAAAAGCAATTTGTGTATATTATATTAAAAAAACTCAACAATAAGGTTAAATAAAAAATTCAATATAAATTAAAATAAACTAATCTTTTTAAATAAGCAATTTATAATTTCCTTGTGAGGCAAATTGAGATAGTATAGTCTATGTTCAGTTTGTCATTGTTAATCTGAGCCATGTTTTTATTCGACGATGGGTAGGAAATGGCCTCTCGCTCGTAGCATTACTGACAAGCATTGAAACGAAAATTTGAAATATTTTTCTTAGATTTGGGTAGATATCTTCATCACAGTTTATTAAAGCATCTACAACGTAATCTGATAGATTTTCAGATATTTTCCATTTTTGTTGCCAATGCTACAGTTCAGACTCAAGTTCAGATGTTAGTAGATGTTTATCTCGAGTTGTAGTTTTAAAAGTTCTGTATCTGTATATGACTTGATTACATTATAGAAGTTTTGTAATGTTCAATACATTAAGGATATCTATTGGAAAGGTGTTTTGAGATCTTCTAAAATAAATTCAATACGAGAATGAAAGCTACAACTCGGTAGAAATCTTCAACATTTTGGATGTGATTATTTCGTTCAAATAATTGTCTTTTAGATTGGAACCTCGATTTGAACGCAAATAACTTTAACTTTTTAAAAATCACTTTAAATAGTTCTTCGGCTTTATTTCTTTTTTCTTCAAGGCACATGATTAAAGTTTTGATTAGGCTTGATCCTTTTTGAAGAAATATATCTTGCTTTTGTAAAATGATACTAAGCGGCTGTGTTACAATAAGTATCATACTTAATATGTTTATTCCGAAAATAAATTCAAAAGTTCTAAGTGAGTTCCTTAATATAAGGCTTTAAGGGATAAAGTAAATCTACCTTTCCACTCAGATATGTTTTCCAAAGCTTCTACTATATGATGTACACTTGTTGCAAAGTGTAAAGCTGAGTCGTAACGGTCCTCCCATCTTGTCTCGCATAATGTAGAGAGTTTGGCTCCCAAATACTTTACTAAAACTGTGTTTTGCCTGGGAGGATTATATTTAAAAAATTTCTTTAACAAATGATACAACTTTTTGTATTAGTGGCACTTTATTGCTTTTAGAAATTGATTTATGGGAATAGCAAGGCGTTTGTTTCGCATTGGTCGCGGTTTCCAGAATTTTTTAACAGCTCCATTTTCTGCTGACATCAAAGGACACCCATTAGTTCCAACTCCTACACAATTTTTTAGGTCAAGACCAAAATTTGTCAAAGCTTCAAGAACTATTGATTATAGTGCCATCGTATCAATTGACACATCAGCGTCATTATCAATATCCTGTGAAGGCTCTTCAAATGCGTTTACAACAAAGCCAAAAAATTCTTCCCTAACAACTTTTTGTTGTTTTTTTGTGAAATCTGGCTTTTCCCTGACAAATCCGTGCGTTCGTCAAAAACTATCGAATATAATTTTGATTCATATAACACATAAATATATACATAAATATTGCATATCTTTAGCTAAAAAGCAAAAAGACGTAACTAACAAAAAATTTCAAATCGAGTTTTTGATTGATTATTATGAATGCTATAAAACTACATGTCTTGACAAAATTTTACACTTGTGCGATCAAAAATTGCACTTTTATTAACAAAAAACAAAGGGACGTAACTACAAGTTTTTTTGTTTGATGTATGCAAAACGACGTAATTACACATTTTTTTTCTAAGAAGATATAATGAAATGGTTTTCTTTGAAAATTAGTTGAAGAATTCCATGGACGACTTATCAATGCATGGTTTTCTGACATGTTTATAGTTTTCACTTTACAAAGTTTTTTTGCTTCTCCTGTAAAATTATATTTTTGTTAGTTACGTCTTTTTGCATTTTAGCTAACGATATACTAAGGCTTATTAAAAATTCAATCACACGCATTTTCAAGTCAAACGTTTACTCTTTGGTTATACATAGATGGCACTTGCTGGGATTGAATGTAGAATTATAAATATTTGAATACAGTAAACTGAATGTTTCATTGAAAATATCTAATAAATAACTATTAGGATTAAGATTTGGATACTTATTGAAAATTTGGTTAGAGATTCAATAACAAAAAACAAAAATATACTTATTGAAAATTTCGTTATATTCAATAAAAAAACAAAAAAAAAACTTGCTGGGATTTCCAATAATTTTGTACATTAAAAAATAATATAAATGGTTTTTCTCGTATTATCGAAATAAACAAAACATATATTTATAATTTACGGGGGGAGGGAAATTTCCTTATTTCCCCCCTCCCCCCCACCTGAATCCGCGCCTGACTGAATTGAATTCTAAGATGAAACTTTTAGGCATCGCTATAGTGACATTTTTGTGATTAACAATCGTCCAAAATGTGCCGAAGGAATAAAAATTAAGAAACAGCTTTTGATAATGGTTTTAAAGTTCAATATAGGTATACAATTTTAAATGATTTATGAAATTCACTTGGTTGGCGGTTTCATTAATTTCATTAAAGAGCAGCTACATCGATAATCTAAAAAAAACTTCTTTTTTGGACGAAACTTATTTTCATTCAAATAATACGCAAACACTGTTTACTAAACAGAAAAAATTATGTCGAATTTGGAACATGAAAAATCCAGTTTGAGATGTAAATAAATTTTTCTCTCATGTTACTGTAGGGTGCAAATTTGAGCTTTAATAATTTAAGTCTTCTAAGTTAAAACTCGACTTAAAAATTGCCGCGATAAGGCCACAATAAGACCAAACTGTCTACAAAAACTTCAACAGAATTTCGACCTTGTAGGACCTGTTCCGTCCACTAAGCCGGTGTTAAGCTAATGATCATGTTAGTTAGGCTAATCTTGAACGTTTTCAGTTGCCTTTATATTTTCGCGTTTAGTTGTTTACGGTAGATTTTGAACTTCTGAAAAAGTATCAGAATCTACGTAAGAAAGTAGTAAGTAGGCAACGAAATAGTAGGGCCCCTCAGAGAGAAAATACCAAGAAAATATAAAAACGTATTAAAACAATAACATTTCCGATAGAGGTTTTTACCATAGACTAAAGCAGTAAAAGATTTTGAAAAGACACAAAAATTACACTCAAAACACAAAAAAAAAATTCCAAAATTTTTCACTAATTAAATCATTAATCAAAAAAAAAAAAAAATCAATTTTAATTAAAAATTTAATCAAGTAAATTTAACGTTTAATCAAGTGAATTAAAAGTTTAATCAATTTAATTAAACGTATAATTGATACTATAAATTTGTTTACTGGTGCAAATTTAATTAATTTTTTCATTAATATCACAAATTTTTTTAATTGAAATCTATTTTTATTTTTTTCTGTGAAGATTCGATTGTATAAATCAAAGAAAAAGTTTCAGTTACGTATGAAACTGTTTCAAACTTTGAAAACACAGTTTATTAAAATATTACATTTCAATATCTAAAGCATTTTAAATTAACATTTTTTTTTTATTTTTCAGCAGTTTTTGAAGAAGACTTGGGAAATTAGTTATGAATAACTATAAAATCGAATAACGATTAAAAATCATTGAAATTTATTTTTCGAACCAATAATCGCATTGTGTTGCCACAGTGTGCATATCATCGTCATTTTAATATACGTATTGCACGTTCAGCGTCAGCAATATACCATTAGATTGGAAATTTTCGTCAACATGGGTCAGTAAGAACCCTTCTTGGTGCCGAAAGAACACGTACAGTGAACACTGCTTAACATATTGAACGCATAGTCCCTAAACATCAACATGAAGACGTTCGGAACAACATGGACTGTCACGGCAGATGCTGCGGAGAATTTTGAGAACAGTAGCACATATTACAGTTCGGTTTGTGCTCTATTGTGATACAGACGTGTATTCTTAACCGCGCATACAATTTGAATTAAAACAATTGATCTTTAAAATAAACATTTAACATAAAAGTGAACAATTATCAAAAACTAAAATTAAATAAAGAAAACTAAAAAAAAAATATAAATATATGTATGTACGAATGTACATACATAAGTATGTTCACAAAAACATTTGAGTTTAAAAATTTTAATTTTTTGTTATTGTAAATACCTACATATAATAAAAATATTAAAGCACAGAAAAAAAGTGGAAAACAAAAACAATTTTTTTCATGAGTAAAATCAATGAAACAACAATAAAAATAAATCAAAGAAATGCATATATAACAGTAAATGCTAAAGAATGCAATGCTGAAATAAATAAAATAAAAGAAAACAATAACAATTACCTAACGGCTAAACCAATTGTTCGTACGCGTTCTTTCACCATCGGTCTTTACAAAAACAGTGGATAGTGATACGTTAAAAACATTACATTGTCTTTTGGGACAAGTGTTGCCGAGTCCGCAAGTATTGCCGCGACGGCATAAACAAATTTAGTAGGAAATGATACCATGAATTTACACACAGTCACTATGGAAACTCCTTTAGTAAAAAGTTGTCAAAAGCCTCAAGTACAAGTTGGTATGGACAGGTATATTACAGTGCTTAAATGGGGTCGCAGCCCTACCTCTTCAGCTGTTGCTTCGGCCTCGAAAGTACCAACTATTGATAGAATAAAAACACAAAATCGTTTTGCGATTCTGAAGGATGAATCCTCTGAAGCACCAAACGTGATAAAATCGTCCAAGCCTCCCCCGATATATCTTAGGGAGCAAAACTCAAATGAGTTTATAAAGAGTTTGATCTCGGTGATAGGTGAAAATTCGTTTTACGTTGCAAGAAAAAGGCTTCAAAGTAAAAAACGTAGTAAATATTAAAAATAGGGGAAAAAATCTCCAACCACTATTTCGAGTGGAGTTAGAACCAGGCGACGTAAAGCTTAAAAAAACGAGACGCACCCTATTTAAGATTTGAAATATATTCTGTATAGAAGAATAACTATAGCCGCACAAAAGAAATGGTCCCGTTCAATGTCTAAACTGCCAAGAATTTGGCCATACTAAGGCATACTGCTACTTACCCCCAGTTTGCGTAGTATGTGGTGAATTACATGGTACAGTTCTTTGCGATAAGTCTAAAAACGACCCCAATGTAAAAAAATGCAGCAACTGTGGCGGTAATCACCCTGCCAATTATAGAGGATGCCCTGTATACACTATAGTCAAGCAGTCATCTGGACCGAAAACTAGTCCCCCTCAAATGCAGGTAGCAAATCAAGTAAACACTAATGGCATACAGGTTCCGCAGCCTAGTAATAACAGAACCTCTTACGCTAACGTCCTAAAATCAAACCATATGCCTATGCAAGGTGCTGCGCCAATTAATGATGAAACTCGAGCTTCAAATGTAAGTCGTCTAAAAAAAACCATGGAAACATTAGTGCAAACAGTAACTAATTTTACGAACACAATGGGTAATATGATGCAGGAAATTCTTAGAATGCAATCGATGTTATTGCAAGCTGTACTTAACAAGCCATGAACTGTTTAAAAATTTGTTTTTGGAACGCAAACGGCATCCGGCAACATAAAAATGAATTAGAATACTTTCTTAAAAATAAACAAATTGATGTCATGATGGTTTCTGAAACTCATTTGACCTCAAGAAATACGTTTAAAATCAATGGTTATATACTATATGATACCAAGGACCCTCGAGATAGAGCTTGTGGAGGTTCTGCAATTTTGATAAAAAATCGAGGCAAACACTACCTAATGTGTGATCATCGTGAGGAGTTTCTGCAAGCAACGAACATTTGTGTTGAAGAGCTAAATCGAAACATAGTAATTTCATATTTATACTCTCCACCTAGATTTTCAATATCAGAAAGCCAATACTGTGAATATTACAAATCACTAGGACCCTGTTTCCTTGCCGCTGGCGATTATAACGCTAAACATACCTTCTGGGGGTCACGACTTATAACGCCAAAGGGTCGTGTTCTGTTTAATACAATCTCTAAAATGGATTTAAATGTGGTCGCGAGCGGACAACCGACATATTGGCCTACTGATCAGCAAAAAATTCCAGATGTCATCAATTTCGGCGTGGTTAAAAACATCCCCCCAGAAACTATTCATGTTGAAGCTTCCTTAGAATTATCTTCCGACCACACGCCTACAATTGTTTCTATAATGAAACCCAATAGAATTGTATCTCCAACTGATTACTTAGCACCGTCAGCCAGACAAAAAAATTGGTTAAAATATAAAAAATATCTCAGTACCCATTGCTCAGAAAATATTCCGCTTAGAACACCGGAGAACATAGATCGCTCTATTGTTAATTTTGACAGTTTTCTGAAACTAGCTGTTCAACATTCCAGTATTGCCGCCAAAAAAACAAAAAATATTAAAAAATATATCACAGATGTCGAGTGTCTCTTGTCTGAAAAAGGAGAGCTCGAAGAGAGTGGCAAGTGCACAGATCCCCTCAACTTAAGAACTTACTAAAAGAGTGTACAAAAAAGCTAAGAAAGTTACTGCAGACTCAGAAAATGGCTTCTCTAGAAAAATATGTTAAGGAACTTGATGTAACTCCACAATCGGACTACTCATTATGGCATGCAGCTAGAAATCTCAAAAGGCCAGTTGTCTCTAAACCACCATTAAGAAACTTGAATGGAAGTTGGGCAAGAAATGATGTTGAAAAAGGAAATCTGTTTGTTAATCATTTAAAAAACGTATATACCCCAAATATATCTCACGATATTGCGGTCGAGTTACCACCTGTTGCTGCTAGAGCAGCTATTCCCCTCAAATTTGGGATAAGAGAAATCGAAAAAGCTATTTGTGACTTAAACACTAAGAAGGCACCTGGTTTTGATAAGATCAGTAATAAAATGCTTTTAGAGCTACCTCGCATAGCAAAGAAAATTATTGTTTTTATTTTTAATGCTACTTTACGCCTTGAATACTATCCTCAAAAGTGGAAGGTTTCCTTAGTTACCATGATACCAAAGCCAGGTAAAGATCATACAAAAGTTGAGTCATATAGGCCTATTAGCTTATTATCAAATATGTCCAAGCTGTTTGAGAAATTATTAGTTTCAAAATTAACTCCGATTTTAAGTGAAAATAGATGTATTCCAAACCATCAATTCGGATTTAGAAGAAAACACAGCACAATTGAACAGACTCATCGAATAGTAAATGTCATAAGAAAAGCATTTGAAGAAAAAAAATATTGCTCAGCACTCTTCATCGATGTTTCGCAAGCTTTTGATAGTCTGGCATGATGGCTTATTACATAAATTGAAGCAAAATTTACCAGCAAACACACACAAGCTGTTAGAAAGCTACTTAGTCGGTCGTCAATTTATTATTAAAGAAGGAAATTTCTTAAGTTCACCTCAGCCAATTGGCGCTGGAGTCCCACAAGGCAGCATCCTGGGCCCCTTTATTATACTTGATTTATACTTCGGACATGCCAACAAATAACTACACCCAAACTTCAACATTTGCAGACGATACAGCTTTTCTAAGCGTCCACGAAAACCGTTATGAAGCATCTCGTTACTTACAGCATCATATATTTCAACTGGAAATACGGTTAAGACAATGGAGGATAATGGTCAATGAACAAAAATGCGTACATATAACATTCACCTTGCGCCGGGAATCTTGCCCCCCCTATTACAATTAATAATCAAATAAATCCTCAACATTCGCATGTTAAATATCTCGGTATACATCTGGATCGGCGATTAATGTGGATATGCCACATAGAGGCAAAACTAACTCAAATGAAACTAAAAGCCATTCAAATTCATTGGCTTACTGGAAGAAATTCTGTACTTAGTCTCGATTGCAAGCTTCTACTTTACAACTCTATCTTAAAACCTATCTGGTGCTACGGTATTCAGCTATGGGGCATTGCCTCGGCCTCTAATATCGAAAAAATTCAAAGGCGCCAAAATAAACTTCTTCGAATAATTACTCCAAAATTCTCCAACATTCATAAGGATCTCAATGTGCCATTAGTTAAAACTATGATTACAAAATATGCAATAAAATATTTAAAAAGGCTTGAACAATGCACTTACTCGAAATATTTTAAATCATGGCGGCCACTCTCGCTTAAGAAGAAGAGACACTGCAGAACTTACCCAAATAGATGAGCGATAAACACCTATATAAATGAACAGAACCCGTGGCACTGGCAGGACATAAAATAACGTATTAGGTTAAGATTTGATTAATTATTGTTAGTTCATATTTAATATATGAAGATTCAATAAATAAATAATGAGAAAAAAAAAAATATTGCAGGTGCCTCAATGGCTTTGTTAAGGGACATATTTGGCGAACGCATTATATCGCACATAAATTCCAACATGTTGACGTTCTCATTTATCCAAAATGAGCCTAACGACTTTTCGATAAAAATTAGGGTCAGTTTCCAACTGCTTTTAATTAAACAATTTTAATTTTTACAGTTGTAGTGGAATGCAATATCCGTCCATTGTGAGTTAAAAAAAAAACAGACCAATTCTGCAAATGAAGCTTCAACAATATGACCCCTACACTCATAGAAAAAGCATCTTCAAATGAATGATGCCCTCATTTCAGAATTGTGACATCAATGTTATTATAAATGGCATTCATGAGGCAAAAAGTGACATCAATCCAATGACGAACGTCATCATAAAATTTTGTCCTATTTTCTGACAACAGTGGTATCAATTCGATAACAAATTTTGTGTTTAATTAACAGATGAAGCATACACGTGTATTTGTAAAAGTGTGTTGTAGAAACATGATTTTTATATTTCATGTTTTAAAAGTAAAATAAGAAGCAAAAATTCCCATATTCTATTTGTTTAAATTGTTTGGTTAAATACATACATACATACATCAAATTTTCCGAGTAGAATGTTTACGAAATCCAAATCATGCATGCTGCTGGTGTCTTATAATTGAGAGTAGCAAAGAGCGGAATACAACAAAAGCAAAACAAACCACTGTTGGGATCTGACAATTCTGAAATTGTACCGTCTCAATGGAAAAATTGTACCAAATTGACATAAATTGTACCATAATTTCGCTATAAAATAAAAAAGTATACATAAATAGTAAGAATTCATAACACTTTTTTATTTGATAAAAACAAAAACAAAACAAGTAAGAAATTATATGGTTTGTATGGGGACATGTGAAATTATAGACCGATTCAGACCATTTTTAGTAGGCTTTGTCCTTATGAATTGAAACCTGTGTTAAAAATTTCATCGAATCATCGAAATTATGACCTGTACTTTAAGCACAATCAGCGCAATTCAGCACAATCGCATAATACCCTCTCCACTATTGTTGTGTGTGTATAAAAATTAAGAAAAAGCTAAAATTTTTCTATTTTTTTTCTCAAAGACAGGCAAAAATGTACACACTTAGTTGTCAGTGTCAACAAAACAATCGACTAAAATGGCAATTTGGAGACACTTAATCCTAGGCATCTACAGGGATACAAGTACATATACTTATGTATGTATGTACATTATATGTTATTATAATATCCGAACATTGATTAACAATAATACAATTTTTAGTAGTTCTGGTCACGGCTGGCGATATGTTACTAAAAATTTAGTTTGTTAAAAAAAAAGTTAGTTAATCCACCTCAAAGAATTAATAAAACTTCGTGGTAATTTTTTTTAAATTGTACCGAAAAGGGATGAATTGTACCAGTGTACCAATGAAGTTGCAATTGTACCAAAATTGGTACAATTGTACCACAAATCCCATCAGTGAAACAAACATGTGTAACGGGTAAATTAATAAAAATATTCTCTCACTTTGGCTTAAGTCATCCCTAATGACTCAATTTCATGACAGTTTTTATTAAATTGAGCCCAATGTTACTGAGTCATCGCACAGATGAAAATTTTTTTATTAAACTGCGATTCATTATTTTTGTGATGCCGATGTGTCATTCCATTGATGAAAAATTTAAATTTTTAATTTAGATATAAATTTGGCTAAGTGATGTTAACGCAGACATCTCAATGATTTAAAGTGTCATGGGGTCAAAAACGATAAAACTTGTCATAGTAGGGATGTTAAAATACATCAGCGTTATGACGCCTTTTCTGTCAGTGTAACAATTGTCAAAGTTTTGAAGACATTATTGGAATACCCTTAATATAGAAATCATTTTTAACCAAAATAAAAAAAAATCGTAAAAGAAAATAACATTTTTTTGACAAGAATTTATTGTCAATATTTTTTGTTAAAAATGCAGGAAAGGAATTGTATATTATTTCTGTTTTTATACCCTCCACCACAATTAGTTGTGAAGAGGGTATATTCAGTTTGTCATTCCGTGTGAAACTTTTTTACTATTCATCTCAGACCCTATAAAGTATATATATTCTGGGTCCTTGAGTAATTTTAAGTCGATTTAGCCATGTCCGTCTGTCTGTCCGTCTGTCCGTCTGTTGAAAACACGCTCACTTTCGAAAAACTCAAAAGAAATCAACAAACTTGGTGTCAAATTGCTTGTAGTTATCCTAAGCAGTTTGGGATTGAAATTCAGCAAAATTGGTTCAATAGGATCTGAGCTATGAATCAAAATGTGGAACCACCACCTAAAAAAAATTGATAATTTTGTTACAAAAACTAACATAAATGGTGGAAAAATGCATCTTCAAATGAATGATGCCCTCATTTCAGAATTGTGACATCAATGTTATTATAAATGGCATTCATGAGGCAAAAAGTGACATCAATCCAATGACGAACGTCATTATAAAATTTTGTCCTATTTTCTGACAACAGTGGTATCAATTCGATAACAAATTTTGTGTTTAATTAACAGATGAAGCATACACGTGTATTTGTAAAAGTGTGTTGTAGAAACATGATTTTTATATTTCATGTTTTAAAAGTAAAATAAGAAGCAAAAATTCCCATATTCTATTTGTTTAAATTGTTTGGTTAAATACATACATACATACATCAAATTTTCCGAGTAGAATGTTTACGAAATCCAAATCATGCATGCTGCTGGTGTCTTATAATTGAGAGTAGCAAAGAGCGGAATACAACAAAAGCAAAACAAACCACTGTTGGGATCTGACAATTCTGAAATTGTACCGTCTCAATGGAAAAATTGTACCAAATTGACATAAATTGTACCATAATTTCGCTATAAAATAAAAAAGTATACATAAATAGTAAGAATTCATAACACTTTTTTATTTGATAAAAACAAAAACAAAACAAGTAAGAAATTATATGGTTTGTATGGGGACATGTGAAATTATAGACCGATTCAGACCATTTTTAGTAGGCTTTGTCCTTATGAATTGAAACCTGTGTTAAAAATTTCATCGAATCATCGAAATTATGACCTGTACTTTAAGCACAATCAGCGCAATTCAGCACAATCGCATAATACCCTCTCCACTATTGTTGTGTGTGTATAAAAATTAAGAAAAAGCAAAAATTTTTCTATTTTTTTTCTCAAAGACAGGCAAAAATGTACACACTTAGTTGTCAGTGTCAACAAAACAATCGACTAAAATGGCAATTTGGAGACACTTAATCCTAGGCATCTACAGGGATACAAGTACATATACTTATGTATGTATGTACATTATATGTTATTATAATATCCGAACATTGATTAACAATAATACAATTTTTAGTAGTTCTGGTCACGGCTGGCGATATGTTACTAAAAATTTAGTTTGTTAAAAAAAAAGTTAGTTAATCCACCTCAAAGAATTAATAAAACTTCGTGGTAATTTTTTTTAAATTGTACCGAAAAGGGATGAATTGTACCAGTGTACCAATGAAGTTGCAATTGTACCAAAATTGGTACAATTGTACCACAAATCCCATCAGTGAAACAAACATGTGTAACGGGTAAATTAATAAAAATATTCTCTCACTTTGGCTTAAGTCATCCCTAATGACTCAATTTCATGACAGTTTTTATTAAATTGAGCCCAATGTTACTGAGTCATCGCACAGATGAAAATTTTTTTATTAAACTGCGATTCATTATTTTTGTGATGCCGATGTGTCATTCCATTGATGAAAAATTTAAATTTTTAATTTAGATATAAATTTGGCTAAGTGATGTTAACGCAGACATCTCAATGATTTAAAGTGTCATGGGGTCAAAAACGATAAAACTTGTCATAGTAGGGATGTTAAAATACATCAGCGTTATGACGCCTTTTCTGTCAGTGTAACAATTGTCAAAGTTTTGAAGACATTATTGGAATACCCTTAATATAGAAATCATTTTTAACCAAAATAAAAAAAAATCGTAAAAGAAAATAACATTTTTTTGACAAGAATTTATTGTCAATATTTTTTGTTAAAAATGCAGGAAAGGAATTGTATATTATTTCTGTTTTTATACCCTCCACCACAATTAGTTGTGAAGAGGGTATATTCAGTTTGTCATTCCGTGTGAAACTTTTTTACTATTCATCTCAGACCCTATAAAGTATATATATTCTGGGTCCTTGAGTAATTTTAAGTCGATTTAGCCATGTCCGTCTGTCTGTCCGTCTGTCCGTCTGTTGAAAACACGCTCACTTTCGAAAAACTTAAAAGAAATCAACAAACTTGGTGTCAAATTGCTTGTAGTTATCCTAAGCAGTTTGGGATTGAAATTCAGCAAAATTGGTTCAATAGGATCTGAGCTATGAATCAAAATGTGGAACCACCACCTAAAAAAAATTGATAATTTTGTTACAAAAACTAACATAAATGGTGGAAAAATGCACAGAATGATATAAGATTTCGCAACAATTCGTTTTAATAAACTGGAAATCACGCTGTGAAATTTCGTGAAGATCCGTCAATAATTTACCCTAGGCCCCATATAAGCCCTACTCCCGGAAAACAGTATATTAAGCCTAAAACCCTAACTAACAATGCTATCATTACAAATTTTGGCAAGTCACAGTTACATAGGACTAGAAATTAAACTGTTAAGTTTCGTGAAGATCGGTCCATAATTTACCATAGGCCCCATATAAAACCTACTTCCGGAAAACAACTTAGTACGCCTAAAAACGTAAAAAATAATGCTATCATAACAAAATTTGGTACATCAAAGTTTTATTGGACAAGAAATAAAATTGTGTTATTTCGTGAAGATCGGTCCATAACTTATCCTGGGCCCCATATAAACCTTACTCCCGGAAAACAGTTTAGTACGCCTAAATCAGTAAAAAATAATGCTATCATAACAAAATTTGGTACGTCAAAGTTTTATAGGACAAGAAATAAAACTGTGTAATTTCGTGAAGATCGGTCCATAATTTACCCTGGGCCCCATATAAACCCTTCTCCCGGAAAACAGTTTAGTACGCCTAAATCCGTAAAAAATAATGCTATCATAACAAAATTTGGTACATCAAAGTTTTATAGAACTGGGAAAAAAACTGTAAAATTTCGTGAAGATCGGTCCATAATTTACCCTAGGGCCCATATAAACCCTACTACCGGAAAACAGTTTAGTCGCCTAAAACCATAAATGAAAACAAATCGTCACAGTTTAAGATAATATTAACATCATACAAATATTACTCTTTAAACATTCGAACTGTCGGTGGAGGGTATCAAAGATTCGGCACAGCCGAATATAGCACTCTAACTTGTTTTTTTTTATCTTCTGCCTGCCATACATAGTCACAAATACAACAAAGTTATTATCATACCAGATGGCCCTTCAAATACATTTTCCCAACTTGAAGTTGTAAAATAACTTTGTATGGTTGTGCAGCGATTGTGATGGTTTCATTCTCCTCTGCATCTTTTCGGTTATCTTCTTCGGGATAGTTGAGCAGCAATATAAACTCATTCTCATAATCCTTGTTTAGTTTCATGTTTATTTGAATGCACTTTAAATATGTTTGGAGAGCAGTGGGCAGTAAAAGTAGTGAAATGATGTAGAATAAAATATTTAAAAAGCTAGCAACCAATTTCAAAAACCACAAACTAAAAAGAGGCGTAAACAATATATGGGTAATTCCAAAGTGTTGAACGTGACAGTCGTACGCATCAAAAATGCAATAACATTTAAAACAACAAATATTTTAACGTTCTCTTAACCCATAAATTAAAGCACTAAGAAAGCACTGTTATCTATGCCAACGTTTATGGAGGGCGCGATTCTAGGTCAAAGATAATGGCAAAAGAAGTAGCGGTTCGAACGTGAAAAAAACAGAAGTAGTTTTTTTGGCCATGTATAAAAAGGCGTAATAATTTAACTGAATAATGATAAAAATAAAATAAAAATTTACCGTTAATCCGAATAACATATTTCTCTTTGAACTCTTCCTTAGATTACAGACCATGTAAGAAAATTTTTTTGAAATAATTTTTATCAAATATCACCTATTTTAAGAAAGATAAATATTAAAGAAAACATACAATAAAACATTCTCACATATAAGAAATTACGTTTGCACAACTTTGCAGTCTGATTGTTCATCTAAGTGAACAAATTTATGAGTAAATTTATAAAATTAGTAAAATCGAAATATTTCTCTATAACAATATCGTAAAATAATAAGCTTTTAATAACTTTTAAATTTTCGGTCACGGTGGACCTTTTGACGGAAATGCCCATATACGTTACGAAAGTAACTTTAGTTAAGAATTAGTTGCAATTATTATTTATCTTGTATTTATTAGTTGTATTGTATTTAAAGGTTATTTAAGTAGTTATAGTTATTGTTATTGACAAATTATTGACAAACACAAGTGGCGCCATAAAACATAATAGACGTTTGAGTGGTGAATAGTAAAGCCTCGAACCTTCGAAAAACATTTCGAATGTTCTAGGCCGCCGAATTACAGTATAAATACTTGCGGCGGCTAGCATCAAGATACAGTATTAGTTCAGACTTTGTCAAGTTTACTTTAAACGTTTAAGTGTGCAGATCATGAATAGAGGTCGCAATAATAAATTACAATTGCTGAAGTGACTAAGTACAAAATAAATTTGTGTAAATTGTAAACAGTGTTTAAAGTGTTGTGTTTTATTTAGTTTTATTTGAATTGCAATCAACGAGTTCAAGAGGTTTATTAAAAATGAAATAAATCAAAACGTTATTGAAAGCCAGTAACGTAACAATATGATTTTAATTTCTTCAAATTCTCATTTCACTTTTGTTGCCCACTGTTTTAATTCATTTTCAACACGCTTCTACTACTCCAAACCTATCAGAATGGAATGAATATGAAGGTGTGGGTCGAAGCTTTTATTAGACTAGTATTGTTTGCTAATCTTTTAGCAAAGTGCAGCTACAATATTGTATGCTGTATGTAAAGCGGTGTATTGGAGAATGTAGTGTGTGTGTTTCACAAAAACTAATTTTTTCCTTAAGATTTTAAACTGATACTTAAGATGCCATAAATTTGCAAATATCGTAAAAATTTATGAGTGTGTATTTAAAAAATTCTCTAAAACATAATAAAAACCAAAGAAAACTAAGCAATTTAAAATTTTACGACAGTGCTAGTGTATCCTGTGCTAATCCTTGCTGTAGTAGAAATTATTTTGTGCAAACAAAAAAAAAACTGTGTTATTTAAAAGGTTATTATATACACTTAGAGAAAAATTATGGCCCCTATTATGAGTTGCAATCGAAAAACGATTTTCACTGGTTATCGAATGTAAAATTTGTATTATGAGTTGACAGCACTGTCGAAAATTTCATTCAGCGTCGAAATTTTAAACGAAAACGATTTTGATTGCGGCGCTGAAAACAAATTTAAAAAAAAATTGTTGAAAATGTAAGTGTTAGCAATTTTTTTTGTTGCTTTGGTGGACCAAAAAGCACTTTCTTGGCAGGTTTGGAATAAAATCGTTCATGCTTTCAAAAGTGGAATGAAATCTCGTAGGAGCTAAATTGCTTGAGACAATCTATTACAATTTTTCTTCGTGCCGTTATGTTATTGTAACTGATCCATCAGCTGCAAATACAATTTTCCAAAAATTAATAGCGTGTGCAGCCCTGCAAGGCCAAGCATATTATTATTCCCAAGGCTGAGTTGGTACTATCTTTTCCCTGAGTACTGTTGACAATTTCAATATGCTTGGGATTTACTTACATAGTACAGTCTTTGTCCTTTTCCAATATGTTGGAATAATTCTCCAACCTTTTCCATCTTCTGGCAGGTTCTAGTTAAAGCGTTAATCTTTATCAGAAGAATCATTGAATTCCGCCGTCATGTTTAATTTGTAAATGTGTGTGAAGATTAATACGAAATGTTAAATTTATTTTTAGATATATCGCATGCGACAAGAAATATATTAAAAAATATCGCAAGCGATAAAAAAAAATTTGTAAAGAAAATATGTACGGTTATTTAGACTAAATTTTACAGTTTATATGACATTTTAATAATCTTTAACGATTTCTTTTTATTAAAAACTTTGATATTTTATTAGTCTTTCACTCTAAGTCAATTTTAAAAAGTTTCAATAGTCTTAATTTTCTTATAGGTTTGATTCCCCGAGATCGAAGGATTTGCACACAGTGGCCACATCCAGCACATAACTTATTTAAGACAATTTCAGTCTGAGTTAAATTATTTCAAAAATCATCAATTTTAATATTAAAAGACTAATAAAATATCAAATACATAAATTTTTATTATAAAAAAGTAAGAAAGTACAGTCGGTCAAGCCCGACTATATGATACCCTACACCACAGTATTTAAAAACACATTTAAGAGAGTGCACCCTATTCGGGACCCATGGAGAATCATGCTTTTGTATCCATATAAATATGGATCTATCTATGTTTTAGATTTTACCGAAATCTGTTTGAAAGTTTGTGAGAGGCAGAAATCGTCCCATACCTCACCTTGTGATCCTATGTTTTAAAAGCTGCGTAGCCTATGTAGCCATATAAATATGGAACTATCTATGTTTTAAATTTCATTAAAATCGGTTTGATAGTTTGGGAGAAGTAGAACTTGCCCCCTATGGTCCTATTTTTGAAAAACTGCATAGCTCATGTAGCCATATAAATATGGATCTATCTATGTTTTAAATTTCATTAAAATCGATTTGAGAGTTTCTGAGAGGCAAAATTTGCCCCTATCTCCCCTCGTGGTCCTACGAATTTGATTAAGTTATCTCCAAAATTGCGACCTGTACTTTGCGCACAAGGTGACATGGACAGCCAGCCAGTTGGACGGACATCGTTAGGTCGACTCAGAAATTAATTCTGAGTCAATCGGTATACTTTAAGGTGGGTCCAGGACCCATATTTTAAGGTGTTACCCACATCAGCACAAATGCATAATACCCTCCCCATTATTGTGGTGTAGGTATAAAAAATAGATAAAAATGATTAATATTTCATAAGAACTTGAAAATCAAGTGCATATAATCATATTTTCTTTATAGTATTTTTTGTCGCATGCGATATTTTTTTAATATAATTTTTATCGCAAGCGATATTTAAAAAAACTTAAACTGGTTACCACCAGACATTTTGGCGAAAAGTTTAGCTGCGAACGCGGCGGTAAGACTAAGGGCCACCGGAGCATGGAGGGATTACAATATCGGACATACTAATATTCTGAACGAAATTAATTGGAACATGGATGTTGATTATGTCACACCCGAGCCAATCTTTGATCCTGGCTTCACGGTAAGCATTTTGGATAATGTGGTTCACTATGATGACATACAAATTCCCGCGAACGCGATTCAAATTTTCACGGACGGGTCTAAAACACTGTGTGGTGTCGGTTCTGGCATATACTCCGAGCAGCTAAACTGGAGCATTCCTATAAGGCTGCCGGACCACTGCAGTGTCATCCAGGCCGAGATAATGGCCATCTACACAGCCGCGAGACGCATCCGGTACGGTGATATATCTGGAAGGGATATTCACATTATTACCGATATCAAGGCGGCCATAAGATCCCTGGAGAATGTGTTCATCACATCGAGAATTGTCCGAGCATGCCGGATGTCTCTGGAGGAGATAGCGAGACATTCACTGGTCACCCTTAATTGGGTCCCCGGACACAGGGACATACCGGGGAACTGAATGGCGGATTCGTTGGCGTATGCAGGTACCACCTTGAATCGAGACGGCTTGACATATAATGTAGGTGTTTCACTCCCAAGGAGTAAGCAACTCATTGCGCACAAGTTTCATATCATCGCCAGTCAGAGGTGGCTCGTTGAAACTACCTGTGGGGAAACCAGGAAAATCTGGCCCATCATAGATGAAAAAAGGACACGGCGCGCATTACAGCTGTCCAGACATCATCTTAGAAACCTGATTGCGGTTATAACCGGCCATTGGCCCATTGGGAGGCACGCCCAGAGGCTGGGGCTCCCTTACAATGACTTATGTAGAAGTTGCGGCGAGGAGGAGGAGGAAGAGTCAACGGAACATCTACTCTGTAATTGCCCGGCATTCGGAGATCTAAGACTCAAAATGTTTGGTCAAAGAGCCCTTGGGGACAAAACTTGTCTCTCTGATGTTGATGTAAACAGGATCCACTCCTTTACTGAATCGACCGGATGGCTGCGTGGGAGCACTAGCAGCCAGACAACATAGGACCCATGGGAGACGGTGTGACATGGTAACACAACGGGAACTAATTAATGGACCCACGTGAGCTGTGCTTGATCACTGCTGCCAATGGAACCTAACCTAACCTATTTTAAAAAAATCAAATTAACTTTTCGTATTTATGTATTCAGAAATTTTAAGTCTACTTTGTTTTTTGAATCGAAGGGTAAGATTAGAAAATACCGCAGGGCCATTAAACATTTAAAAGTGCCACAAATGGACAAGTTTTGACACATTTTGCATTACTGAAGTAGTATTATCACTCTCTCACGCGTTTTTAGCACTTTAAGAAATCACAATTACAAACACAATTAATCGTCAAAGTCACACCTCTAGAATAGACTTATCACTTAAAAATTTACCCTTTATACAGCTACTCACACTGTAAGTGGGACACTTGGTTACATGCTTTCCCTGCAAATAATAGGAACAGTCCAAAAACGCGTGTAAAGAGTAGCCCACAAGGGGCTAGGACTAATCCAAAAGTAACCCAAACGTAAGGAAAAAACATGGTCTATTTAACATTACGATGTCCTAGGGCAGGACCATATCATCCATCTTTGGACTTCAAAGGAGTAGTTTTAAAACTGCTCCATGGTATACTCAAGAAGATAAGTTTTAAAGTCGTTTAAAAATGAAGACATGTCGTCTCACTACAAACACTTTAACAATGACATGGTTCATGCTTGCATTACATCGGACCAGTCCATTGAGTAGTCCATTTTATCAAAATGGATCAGGTGCTCCAATATTAATTACAGGGTTATGTTATTCATTTTATTAAGTTCTGAGTTCTGAATTTTCATAACACAGTGCAACACGAAAAAAATAACCATATACGGACACCACTACGTGATAAAAGACCAAAAAAAAAAGACCCGTGTCTCCCTGTTTTTCCCAAAGTCATGCACTTTTCTTTTTATGGGCCCCCAAAGATTTGTGGCCTCGGTGGCATTTTTGGAAAGTGATAATTTTCTAAGGCTCATATCTTGCAAACCGTTCGGAATTTTGATTTACCCTCTGAGACAAAGAACAAAGAGCAACAATTGTGAGCATACAAAATCAGAAAAACATCATCTTCAAGATCAAAATCGCAAAAAACTTTAAAAAATTAGATTTTTTTTACCTTTATTCCCCTGTTCAGGTCTATAGGTAGCAAACCGTTCAAAGTTCAAGGAAACAATCAACCACAAAATTGTACCTAAGATCTCAATAAACAACTTTCTAGTGCATATAAACTTCCTAGGAATTATTCTTAATACCCTTAAGTTAGCGCTTATGTAGCCACAAAAGTGAAAAACTTCCCGAAAACTTTTTAGTTTTATTAGTTTTTTCTTTCCTTCAACATTGAGATACTATGCTATCTATAACCATATACAAACACCACTACGTGATAAAAGACAAAAAAAAAAAAAAAGACCCGTGTCTCCCAGTTTTGCCCAAAGTCATGCATTTTTTTTATGGGCCCCCCAAACAATTGGGGCCTCGGTGTCATATTTTCAAAAAAGTGATCATTTCCTCAGGCTCATATCTTTCAACCCGTTCGGAATTTTGATTCACCATCCGAGACAAAGTTGTAGATCTTGCCATAAAGAACATATAAAATCAAAAAAACTTCATCTTCAAGATGAATATCGCAAAAAACTTAAAAAAACTCGATTTTTTTAAATTTTTTTCCATGTTCTGGTCCATAGGTAGCAAACCGTTCAAAATTCAAGGAAACAATCAGCTTTCTAGAGCATATGAACTTCCTAGGAACGATTCTTTGGGGGCCCATCAAAAAAGTGCATGACTTTGGGCAAAACTGGGAGACACGGGTCTTTTTTTTTTGGTCTTTTATCACGTAGTGATGTTTGTATATGGTTATTTTGCCATGACTTAAAAAACTACACACAGTGTAATTCATATAAAATTAAGTATATTTAATAAAAACTTTTAAATTAATCTAAGGATTTTTTGTTGAGTTCCAAACATAGCAACACAAGATTTTTCTTTGTGTCCCACTTTTAGTGTGAGTAGCTGTACATGTAATTTGTAACAAATACAAAAAGACATTAATTGATTGTTTGCAAAGACTACAATAGATAATTCTCCATTACAATTTAACAATTAATTATATTGATTTATAATAAAAAAAAAAAAAAAATAAATGTATTTATACTAAATGAACTCATTGATTAATTAATTTTAACATTATAAAGTGATACTTTGGCAAAACATTCACAAAAGCCAAGTGCTCCAGTCAATAGAATTAACGGAATGGTCATAAACAGAAAAGGAAATACTTTTAAATGTTAAAAAAAAAGTCAGTATTTATCTGTCAAATACTTAAGCATTTAATAAAATTATGGAAAATACATAGAAAATATATTAAAGTTTAAGCTAAAAATATAAATTGTAAAACTTCGATATTCATAAACCCGAAATGAGCTGTTCCTATAACTACAAAGTTCTCATTTCAGCTGTTGAATATCTGTCACCTGAAGTGTGATTTATTTAGTGAAAAGTTTGCCATATACAGAAATGGATCGTTTAACAACCGTAGTACGGCCAAACAAAGTTAAATCTTAATACAAAAGTGGAGGTTCAAACGTGGCCACATTTTGAGCATTACGGGTGATTATGGTCGTCATAATCAACCTACTGTGCAAGGAATTGGCAATATTTTACACATATTCGTACAGACTGTAAGCGTAACAGATGTGATCAGGCCTATGCATTATCGCATTGTACGCACTGACGAAAATTTAAGAGCGCTATGACTGTACGATAACCTTCTTTTTTGCCTGCAATTAAAGATTGTGAACTGGACGACATGTGGTTTCGAGAAGACGGTGCCACGAGCTACACAACACGACCGATTTTGGCTTTATTGTATAGAAACTTTCCAGAACGCGCAATTACACGTTTTGGCGACGTCAGTTGCCCACCAAGATCATGCGATTTTACGACGTTGGACCTCTTTTTTATGCGGTTACGTCAAAAACCGTGTTTACGCGGAACATCCCCTTACAATCATCATCAAATGATCGCCGAGATACCTCCCGAAATGTGCGAAAAATTGATAACCCGTTACTTTTAAGCCACTTAATATCTACCTTTAGCCAATACAGCCAATCACAATTTATTTAAAGTTTAAATTTTCAAATATTTCCTTCCAGAAAAGAAGAAAAAAATGAAGAATAAAAAGTTTTTAATTATTTCATATTTTTGGACTTTACAAGAAGCAGTTGTTCTCATAAGACAGGGGAGAAAAACGTTTATCCCCTTTTAATAAATTTAAGCAAAACTAAAGGAAATTATAATAAAAACTTCTAAAAAAAAGTTTATTTTTCCCCATTTTTACAGTTTTATAAAATTTTTATTTAGTTTTTCCTCTGTTTTGCACCCCTCACCAGGCCTCTTTACAATCTATGAAGTATTTAGTCGTAACTAAAATAAAAAAAGAGAGAAAAGGTAGAAACTTAAGTACAAATTCATAAATTTATTCAAAGAAGCCCTTTGGCAAAAACTTTTTTCCATGCAAATATTTAGTTTATGTCTAAGGAGTAGACAAAATTAAAGGAAGATTTGAAATTATATTAAATGAGTTTTTACTTTTGTTGTACATACTTTTTAGTATGTATGTACTGGAACAGTACGGATGGGAATATAATGTGAACCTAAAGGGTGGCTAAATTTCAAGGGCCGTTGTTGAATGTGAACCACACCTAAACGTCCAATTTTTTTCTGCATTTCATTTGACATTTCTCAATTTCAGACTAACTGACTCAATTTGAACCATGGAAGGATACACAATCGAGCAACGCATTAAAGTTATTCAGGCTTATTATAAAAATAGGCGTTAAAATCAAAATGCATATCGTGTACTTCATGATTTTTTTTCGGTCAATTTAAACGTCCAAAATGTGCGTACAATCGGAAAAATCTTGCAAAAATTTCAGCAAACCGGGTCTGTAGGAGATAGATGTGAAAACACCAGTGCATGCTCGTACTGCAGAAAATATTGCTGCTGTTCGCGATAGTGTGTCTGAACAGCCGTCCACCTCAACTCGTCGTCGTGCCCAACAATTGCATCTCTCACGCTCGTCGTTGATGAACATTATGCTTAAAAACTTGCATTAACACGTTTAGAAGGTGCAATTGACTCAAGAACTAAAGCCTCTTGACCATTCTAAACGTCGTCAATGGTGGCAAGAAATGGCAACAGTGGATGATCAATTTTCGAAGAAAATCATCTTCAGTGATGAGCAACATTTTCACCTCAGTGGATTCGTCAATAAGCAGAATTGCCGTATTTGGGCGAATGTTTGTCCAAGAGAAGTATTATTTCCAAAATGATGCAGGCCAGGAAGTTACTGTGAATGGTGTTCGCTATTGTAAGATGATTAAGAGCTTTTTATGGCTCGAATTGGAAGATATGGATGTGGACGATATGTGGTTTCAACAGGACGGTGCCACTTGCCACACAGCTAACGAAACAATGGCTCTTTTGCGCGACAAATTCAATGGCAGCCGCGATCATGTGGTACGACACCGTTGGACTTTTTTTTTGGGGTATTTATAAGAAATAGTGCACGTCTATAAGCCAAGAACAATTCAATAGCTAAGGGATGAGATAATTCGGCACATTAACGGCATAGAACCTCAATTATGCTATTCAATCAATTTGCAATGGGTGATTTTTAAGAGCTATAGGAAAGTTCTTAACCAAAAACACAAAAAATCCAGAAAAAATCATGAAATCTTTATTTGAATCGATAGTACAGTCCATATAATTTAATGTTTGAAGATTATTTCATGCAAATGTTGACCGTGTCTGCGCCTCAAATGGTCCATCCGCTTATTACAATTTTGGCATACTCTTTCCAACATTTCGGCCGGTATCTCATGAATAAATGCTTCAATGTTGTCTTCCAATGCGTCAATTAAAGCGGGCATGTGTGTATAGACATGAGCTTTAACATAGCCCCACAGAAAATAGTCTAAGGGCGTTAAATCGCACGATCTAGGCGGTCAATTGACCGGTCCCGAACGTGAAATAAAATGTTCACCGAACTCGCCTCTCAATAAGTCCATTATTAGGCGTGCTGTGTGGCACCGTCTTGTTGAAACCACATGTCATGCAAGTCAAGCTCTTGCTTTTTTGGGCAAAAAAGGTGGATATCATCTCACGGTAGTTACGTTACGATTCGCATCATCTTTAAAGAAGTACGGTCCAATGATGCCACCAGCCCATAAGCCGCACCAGACTGTGACTTTTTCTGGATACATTGGTAGCTCTTGCAATGCTTCTGGCTGATCTTCACTCCAAAATCGACAATTCTGCTTATTAACGTACCCATTGAGTCCAAAATGAGCTTCGTCGCTGAACACAAGAAGCGCGCGATGAACTTTCTTAACAGAGCACTTATTTTGATAATAAAATTTAATAATTTGCAAGCGTTGTTCGTTTGTAAGACGATTCACGGTTAAATTACACTGCTTTACAAATTTTTAATTTGGAAAAGTACCAAGAACGCCACATGCCTAGATAAGTTAATTGGTAACTCCTGAACACGAAAACCGCTGTAATTTTTTTTCCTAAGTACCGTTTTTTAGATAACGGTACTTTTGTGTTTTTCGGTGTATGGTCCCACTCAAACCCTTGAGGAGCCCAACCAAAAAGTCCGATCGAAACAAATAGCATATCGCTAGAAAGCTAATTAAATGCCTTTTCCATCGATATGCTACAATATGTTAAAAAATAAAACATTCCCGATATTTAATATAACGTAGTAAAAAAACGAAATAAAAATGAAAAATTTTGAAAATAACGTTAAAAATAGACATTTTTTGAACTTTGAGGTGACATTACTCAGCCATTTCTTATCAGATAGAAATTTGTAGCATATCGATGGAAAAGGCATTTGCTTTCCAACGATATGCCATTTATTTCGATCGGACTTTTTGGTTGGGCTCCTCAAGGGTTTGAGTGGGACCATACACCGAAAAACACAAAACGGTACTTAGGAAAAAAAATTACAGCGGTTTTCGTGTTCAGGAGGTCCCAATTAACTTAACTAGGCATGTGGTGTTCTTGGTATTTTTTGGCTGTAAACCAGTGTTATAGACCAAACTGAATATGTTTGACAGTGAAACAAAACACGAAACGTGCGTCAGCTGTTTAAGCCAGTGTTGCCAAAAATATAATAGCTAAAAAATCACCCGATACAAAACAGAATACTTTCACTGTTACAGTGCGTTGCAACATCAAAAGGGATGTGGAGGTGATGTAAAGTGGCCGCCGATGTAGTACGATTAGACCCCTTTAGACTTTTTTTTGTAGGGTTTCTTAATTCACAGGGTTTAGCGAATAAGCCGCTAACCTCAGCGGCCCTTTAAGCCTAGATAATTCATGCCATCGTTCAAATTCAGCCTGAGTCAGAGAAACTGGACATTAATGCACCACCCGCTTTGGCTTAATAAAAAGAATTATGCAGATCTCTGCATTTTACTACACATTACGAGTTGGTCTTTTAAAAACATTTAAGGTCTTTATAGAACTGAACCTTAATTCCAAATTTCTTGAAATTAACGTACTTTTAATGTATAATTTCACAAGCCAGATTTGCCCTTTAGTCAGTGCACTGTGTTCTGGCTGCCTAAAAACAATTTTTATATTAATTGAAACTTAAATTCTAGGAAAACACATGTAACAAAGAAAATAGACCAGGATTTACTTACCCCACAAAAACACCCGTATCCACGTAATGCGTATAATAGAATATGGTTACAACGGTTATGGCAAATAAAGCCAAAACGCAACGACGCACATTAATGGCTTTAAGATGTGGCAAGCCAAAACAGCAACGGGCAATTAAATTACTGCAACAATTACAATTTGGACTCGCTGCCGAAGACGACGACATCGACGATGACAACAGTGGTGAGTTTGCTGATGTCGTCGAGGAGGAGTTGGGTATTAGTGATTGACGCAAATATTGATTATGATACAAAGATGAGTTGGAGGAATTAAGGGAGACGTTTGAGGGTGTTGGGGGCTGTTGGATGTGATGATTTTGATAAGGGTTGCTATTGGAGTTGCTATACAAGTTGCTGGAATTTGTATTAGTAGTAGGTACATTATTGACAGCTTCATAGTTGCTATTATGGCTGGAGGATAATATCGTTGTTGTTGTTGCTGAAAATGCTGCTGTTGATGTTACATCCATTGCTGGTAATGTTGTTGATGATGTGGCTAATAGAGGTTTTTGTTGCTGCTTTATTAGGCCGCCAAACATTATTGAATTTTGCTGGCTCGTTTGTATTGTTGTTGGTGCCAATAAGGTCGCTGTAACCGAGTCTAATGATGAGGAGGAATTGGATCTGGAGCAGGAAAGTGATGTTGTTTGTGTTGGTTGCAAGCAAGAAGAGTTATTATGGCAGGAATATGTTTTTGTTGCAGTAGTCGTTGGCATTTTATTGCCTGAACTTTGGTTGGAAACTTTATGTACATTATCAAAATATTTGCTATTATTAAAATGCATATTATTGTTGCTATTGCTACTACAATTACTTCTACTACTACTACTACTACTGCTGCTACAGCTATTGCTGCTGTTGCAGTTATTTTTAAATATGCTTCTTTTATTGTTATGCGGGAGTTTTAGCAATGTTTGTGCGCTGTGACGATCATTATTAGGGTTTGTGGCATTTATGCTTATATAGCCACTACAGCTACTACTGCTGCTGTTGCTACTTGTACTAATATTGCCATTAGTTAATGTTGTTGCTGGCGTTGCTGTATTGCTTTTCTCATTTTGTTGATGGTTTTCATGTGTCCGTTTGTGTTTCATATGCCGGCTGGTTTTATTATTTTTTAAAATTTCCCTTAATGATGCTTGTACTGCTGCTACCGCCACAGCCCCTGATTCCGTCCCTGCTCCTGTTGCTTTTGTAGCTGGTGTTGATGTTGTGGTCGTTGATAAAGTTGCTAATGGCGTTAATTTTGTTGTTAAAGCTGCTTCTGCCAGCCAAGTTATGTTAGTTAAGCCACCACTACCACCACCGCTATCATCTATACTACTGCTACAACTACTACTGCTGCCGCTGCCGCTGCAGTTGCTATTGCCTCTATTTGAATTTGTAGCATTTCGTTTATTTTTATCAGGAACAACATTATTATCATGAGCTCCATTGGTTTCATTTACTCTTGTACTGTTTGTGGTATTTGGCAATAGTTTGTCATATTTGTGGCGATTTTTTATTGTAGATGCCAAAGGCAATTTTGTAGTAGTCGTCCAGATACTATCATTTGAATGGTTGTGTGGATTTTCTTTGCTCCAGCCAGGGGACAAAATATTGTTATTATTATTATTGTTGTTGTTGTTGCTGTTGTTGTTATTTGTAAGGCTTTCAGTTAAAAGAGCCATTGTTTTGTTGTTGCTGTCGACTTTTAAAGGTTTAAGCAAAAATTCACTTTCAATTGATCTATTTAATAAATTATTTTTCTTCGTTATTGTCATGTTTTCAATTACGATAATAAAATTTCTTTGAAAACTTTATGAAATTTCTTCAATTATTTTTCTCTTAATTAAAAATATCGGTGGTAGCTTTTGTTTGAAGCGAAAGTTAAGCTAAAATTTTTTTAAATAAATCGTTTTACTATTTTCAAAATTGTTTTGGAAATTTAATAAAGAGAAAAGCGGGCGTGGCAGCTAGAGATATGTTTATTATGGCACCTACTTTTTAATTAAGTAATTTATACAGTTCACCACAAAAGTTTTCGTTAAATATGTAAGTACAAAACACTTTTTTTTTTATTCAATTAAAACTTTTGGTTTTAAAAAAGCTTAAATTTTAAAACTTTCATTAAATTTAGAATTTTTTTTTTAACTTAAAAATGTTAAACATTTATTTTTTGTATACTTTAAGTTTGTTCGAAGGAAATAATGAAAATAATATTATTAAAATTTTTAAAAATGTTTTTTTTTATAATTGTTTATGTTTTTTAAGGAATTTCAAATCTTTTGATTTTTAAATTCCTTTTCGCCACTTGATATGTTTCCAAATTTTTATATATTCAACATTTTGTGAAAATTTATTTTGTTTTATGGCCATGGTATCAAGTTGCAGCATCACTTTGTTGAAAAATGATTTGCAGCAGCAGCCTTTAATATGGCAATGCTTTTAATATGACACAGCATTATTGTGGTGCTTTACTTCCGCTGTGGAGTTCAAAAGCAGTTGGCATTTCTGCTTTAATTTTTTTCATTTAATTTTTACTGTTTTTTTTTTTATTTTAATTGGCACTTTTTTTGCGTTAAAGCAGCAAAAAACAGTCTTATTGTATTTTAAGCAAATAATTCCACAATTGGATTTCGCTTTTTTTTTTTGAAGTTAACTTTGTTAATTAAACAATTTTTTATGATGACTTTAATTAATTTCTTTATTTTTATTTATATTGCCGTTTGTTTCGATATGTAGATGTTATTGTTTTTTAAGAGGAGATTTTATTTCCTTTTTTCGTAATATCTTTATGACCCAGTGTTCTTCAACTGTAATCTGTAATGAAAGAAGAAAATAAAAATCTGTTTGAATAATTTGTTAAACAAATAAGTTGCATTTAATATTTAAAGAGAAAATAAAGTAAATACAGTAGAATCCCGATAATTCGTAATCGGAAGGGACCGGCCATCTCTTACGAATTATAGGGGTTTTCGATTTAGCGGGGTTTCGATTTAACGGGGTTAAAATAAAATAAATACGAATTAACGGGGTTTTTCAATTTATTAACTAAAACGATAAAAAAAACATAAAAAACAGTTGTTGAAAATAAAATATCTATGTATATAAAAATTATTCATGTAACAAACTGATCTTAAGAAAATAAACACACACACAAGCAAAAGCAAAAACCCACGCAAAAAATAGCGGTAAACAAACCCAACAGACCAAAACAGAGAAAAATGTAAATTGAATTGTAGAACAAGCTTATCATAAGAGATTTTCTACAACATGACAACAAATATGATTGCAAATGACTTATTCCCGCTATAGTTTTGTAAGTGTTTTTGAGAATGATGTCCCGTTATATGACGCGTGCCTTAATTTTGTATTACTAGTTAAAGTTTTCAGTCTTTGTGTTTGGTTCGAAGAGTGAAGTGTTTTAAATTGTTTTAAACAGTGCACAATTGTAAAAAAGTGATTAAATTTTATATAAGTAAAAAACTTTTTGTAAATATGCCATATAAATTTAAACAGAATGCTCGTAAAGTATGAAATCAATCTTATTAAAGTTTAGAACAGTATTTTTCTGTAAGCTTGTTCTAATATTAGACTTCTTAGCTTACATTATATTATATACAAGTAATATTATCGCAAGGGATCAGTTTTCATTATTAAATAATTGTTTATAAGCCTTTTATAATAGTAATCACAACACTTTTGTAAGCTTAAGGCTTATGCTAATAAACTTGCTACAAGTTATTTCTAAATCATTTTGGTTTGTTGGGAAAAATTATTCTTTTCATGTTTCTGTTGTTTTTATTACGAATTATAAGTGGTAGTTAGCAAACAATTACGATTTGTTAGAGGTAAAGAAGATTTTATTTGAAAAAAAATTACGAATTAGCGAGGGGACCAAAATGTATGGAAATAATACGAATTAAAGAGATTTCTTCAAGGGACCGACAGTTTATTACGAATTATCGGGGATTACGATTTATCGGGGTACGAATTATCGGGATTTGACTGTATCATAAAAAGAGTGGTTGAATAAACTTAAAATGCAGTTCAATCGTCGAACGAAGCTGCACAAATAGTTGTTATAAAAAAAGGGGAACTAAAATTAGCTCAAATGTTCCAGCTAGACCTACACGAAACTTTCAGCTGTTAAATTTAAGGTATTATCGTTCTTTTTATGCTAACAACGACTCCCTTTAACTAATAAAATAATTCTTAGTTTATTGTACTCTTATTTTAGCACTTATGCCTGTAAGGATTTTAAACCTTTAGATTGAATAAATATATAAAATAAGGCTGCAGCTTCTATTCGGTTTCAATAAAATTTCATAAAAAAAAGCAAATTTCGATCTACCAAAGGTTAAAATACAATTTGGTTTAAGGACTGATGTTTGACTGTTGACGTCAGCAGTCGTCGATGGCTGCGAGTGTAAGACGGCAAATTCCTCTGAGGAGATCGAGTGGTAGCGATCGAAACATGTCAGGGTAGCCAGCCGCCTGGGTTCGAATCTCAGGTCAGTCAAGAATGAATGATTATTAATAACAATTTTAATGAATTTCATGTTGTAAAATTCCTTTCTTCATAAAAATTATTTAATGAAAATTAAATTTGATGAACTTAAGCCTGATTAAAAACATTGAAAATTGGATTAAATTTCATAAATTTTATAAGAGTTTGAATCTTAGAACACTTAAGTTCTTTAAAGAGAACAATTGCGTGTAAGCCACAATTGAGCTTACAATTCATGAACAATAAATTTTACCTTGCAAAAAGAACCCGAATGTTTGATTAAACTGTGGTGTAGAACGACTTATCTACCCTTCTCCTACAACATTTTCTTAAACGAAGATCACACTTTCGGCGCAATGTACCAATTTTTGTTGCATTTCATGTGCCTATAATGTGAACGCATGTAATTTTTTTTATAAACGACAATCTGCGCCGAAATCGTACTAATTTTAGACAATTAAAAGCAATTCGAATGTACCGATTATGTAAACGCTTTTAGGCACAATGTTTAGCAATCAAAATGTTACAAATGCGCCGACTTTCATCAGACACTTGTGCGCCGATCTAAAAAACCAATTTTTGACAAAATTTACTATTTATTAAAATTTACCATTTATAGGAAATATTGCTTAAATTTACTTTTTATAAGAAATTTTGTTAAAATTTTACTTTTTTTGCTTTTGGTAGGAAATTTTTTTTGTATGAAATTTGCTAAAATTTCCTTTTTATAGAATGTTTAGCTAAAATTTACATTTTATAGTGTACCTAATCTAACCTAACTTTCTATAGGAAATTTGGTTAAAACTAACAATTTGTAGGCAATATTGCTTAAATTTGCTTTTTATAGAAAATTTAAATTAAATTTACTTTTTATAGAAAATTTTGATAAAATTTACTTTTGATAGGAAATTGTTTTAAAATTAACCTTTTATTGCATATTTTGCTACAACTTATTTCATGGGAAATTTTTCTAAAATTTCGTTTTTGTTAAAAAAATTTACTAAAACTTATTTTTTATAGGAAATTTTATTTTAATTTGTTTCTTATACGATATTTACTAAAATTTACTTTTTATAGGAAATTTCGCTAAAATTTACTTTTTATAGGAAATGATGGTAAAATTTACTTTTTATAGGGAATTTTGGTAAATTTATTTTTATAGAAAATTTAGGGTATTTTGTCAAAGTTTACTTTTTATAGGAAATTTTGGTAAAATTTACTTTTTATAGCAAATTTTGGTAAAATTTACTTTTTATAGAAAATTTTGGTAAAATTAACTTTTATAGCAAATTTTGGTAAAATTTATTTTTTATCGAAAACTTAGGATATTTTGGGAAAATTAAGTTTTTGCAGGAAATTTTGCTCAAATTTACTTTTTATAAAATTAAAAAAAAAAAAAAAACAATTTTTTTTTTGGAAATTTGGGGTATTTTGTAAAAATTTATTTTTTATAGAAAATTTTGTTCAAATTAAATTTTTATCGGAAATTTTGCTAAAATTTGCTTTTTATATAGAAAATTTTGTTAAGATTAAATAACCTTTTATAGAGAATTTTCTTAAAATTTACTTTTTGATATTCTTTAATTAGGCTTGAGTTCATCAAATTTAATTTTCATTAAATTATTTTCACTGAGCGAAGGAATTTTACAACTTGGAATTTTTTATTAAAATTTATTGATTTACTTTTTATATGAAATTTTTCTGAAATTTACTTTTTATATGAAATTTTGTGAAAATTTACGAGTCATATAATTTTTATTTTCTTTTTTATACGTAATTCATTTTACCAATACATATTAAAATTATGTCTGCTTACAACAAATAAACAAAAATACGGCACGATAGTGTGACCATACCATATTGTACAGATTGTTTTATCGTTTTTGGTTTATCCAATATGCGCCGAAAAAGTCGTCACATTGTGTGTCGATAATGTGACCACTCACAAATGAATTGTGCAGTTTGTAGAAATCTGTGCCAATGAAGCACAATAAAAATCTTCATAAATTGTGCTGTGTGCGCCGATAGTGTGATTTTAGCTTTAGGCATTAAAATATGTTCCCTCAAGCAAATGTCGAATGTTTAAGCTTTGTACCAATCAAACAAACATTTTCACTTGGTGTTCATAATAGAGCAACAATTTCTTTTGCAACCACACACATTTTGCATTAAGAAACCCTTTGCAAATTTTAGCCACAACAATATTATGCATTTATTATTATTTTTTACAACATTATTTTAAAATTTTCATTCAAAAATAAAGTTATTTTAAACGTCAGAAACAATTCTATACAAATTCTTGCTGAAGTTAAAGTAGACTCAACTTTAGTTACATTTTTAAAAAAAATTAAGTTACATGTTTGTTCTTAAAATGAAAGGAAAATATATGAAATACTTTGGGAAGAAAAAAGATAGAAGAAAAAAAAAACGAAATTGCTGTTTTGATTTGTGAAATTTTCGATAACATTTCGTCAATTTTACAAAGAATGTTTGTTGCCTTTCAAAGTTTTAATTGCTTCCGATTTTTTTTTTTTTTTTCATTTTAAAATAATCTCTTTCATTGTGTTGGGTTTACAATAGATAGTTTAAAGGCGTTAAAACTAGCGATAATTTTGGCGTCCAAGTTTTCTTTCGTTAGGTTTTGCCCACCACATCATCGAAAATAAGTTTAATGCAGTTGTCAACATGTAACGAAATTTGTTCCCTTTTCCCTTAAAATATATGGGGAAAAGCATTGCCGGTTTTAGATAATAATTTCAATCAAAATGCAAACTATTTAATCTTTTTTTAGTTGTTCTTATCAATCTTTTTACGAATCTCCTTCATCCTTATAATCGGAATATTCAAACTCTTTAATTGGTTGAAGAAAGATCATGTTTGCCACAATTCTCAAGAATAAGATAATAAGGTCTTGTAAATTTTTTTAAAATAAAAAAAGGCAGAATATCCAGGAAAAAAAGTCCACAAGCAAAGAATAAAACATGGTTGTGGTAAACATATTCTAAGAGCAACATATTATGATACGATTTATGATTGTAGTCACCATATTACGATCATTGTAAAAATTTATTTTTTATATGAAATTTTGTTAAAATTAAATTTTTATAGGAAATTTTGCTAAAATTTGCTTCTTATATAGAAAATTTTGTTAAGATTAACTAACCTTTTATAGAGAATTTTCTTAAAATTTACTTTTTATATGAAATTTTTCTGAAATTTTCTTTTTATATGAAATTTTGCTAAAATTTACTTTTTATACGAAATTTTGTGAAAATTTACTATTCATATAATTTGTATTTTCTTTTTTAAACGTAATTCATTTTACCAATACATATTAAAATTGTGTCTGCTTATTTATTTTTTATTTATTTATTTAAAGTCTATGGAATAATCCTTGCAGACTAATTTAAATATACATATTACAAAAGAAATTGAACAGTACAAACATATAATTTAAGACTATCTAATTATTTATTTATTTAAATGTAATATGATATCTTTTCTTACGATGTCCAAACTTTTATTAAAATCAATGAACGGATATAGTTTATTAAATTCATTACAAATTCTACGAAATGGATCAAAGTTGGCATAATTACTGCAATAATATTTGATACTCAATAAATCATAATTTCTTAGTGACCGATATTGTATATTAATGTCAATTTTACTGAGAAGAAATTCCGAATTGATGCTACCATTCATAAGTTTCAAGAGGAAAGAAACATTTAACATGTGTCTGCGGCTTTTCAATGTAGGAAGCTTAATGAGAGCAAGACGATTCTCGTATGATGGTAACTTTTTATTTGGATCCCAACCCAAACCACGAAGACAAAATAGCAAAAATTGAACTTGAACTGATTCAATTTTGTTAGAGTGTACATGATATTGTGGATCCCATACTACAGATCCATATTCAAGAATTGGTCTAACCATTGTAATAAACAATTGTTTTGTTGTGTACGGATCTGAAAACTCTTTAGCCCATCGTTTAATGAACCCAAATACACCAGTAGCTTTATTAATTGTTAACGAAATGTGACTCTTAAATTCCAATTTTCCATCTAATAGTACGCCTAGATCGTTGAAACTATCAACCAATTCGAGAGCTGTATTATTCATAACATAGCGGCCATTAATTGGAAATGATCTTGTAAAAATCATATATTTGCATTTTTTAACATTTAGTTCCATTAAATTAATTTTACACCAAGTAGTTAATTGGTTAATGTCATACTGTAAAAGGGATTGTTGATCAGCATTGTTGAAGGAAATAAAGATTTTTACATCATCGGCATACATTAACATATTTGAGTGTTTAAATACAGATGGAAGATCATTTATAAATAATGTGAATAAAAGCGGTCCTAGGTGACTACCTTGAGGTACACCTGATATTACGTTAATATCAGGTTACAACAAATAAACAAAAATACGGCACGATAGTGTGACCATACCATATTGTACAGATTGTTTTCTCGTTTTTGGTTTATCCAATATGCGCCGAAAAAGTCGTCACATTGTGTGTCGATAATGTGACCACTCACAAATGAATTGTGCAGTTTGTAGAAATCTGTGCCAATGAAGCACAATAAAAATCTTCATAAATTGTGCTGTGTGCGCCGATAGTGTGATTTTAGCTTTAGGCATTAAAATATGTTCCCTCAAGCAAATGTCGAATGTTTAAGCTTTGTACCAATCAAACAAACATTTTCACTCGGTGTTCATAATAGAGCAACAATTTCTTTTGCAACCACACACATTTTGCATTAAGAAACCCTTTGCAAATTTTAGCCACAACAATATTATGCATTTATTATTATTTTTTACAACATTATTTTAAAATTTTCATTCAAAAATAAAGTTATTTTAAACGTCAGAAACAATTCTATACAAATTCTTGCTGAAGTTAAAGTAGACTCAACTTTAGTTACATTTTTAAAAAAATTTAAGTTACATGTTTGTTCTAAAAATGAAAGGAAAATATATGAAATACTTTGGGAAGAAAAAAGATAGAAGAAAAAAAAACGAAATTGTTGTTTTGATATGTGAAATTTTCGATAACATTTCGTCAATTTTACAAAGAATGTTTGTTGCCTTTCAAAGTTTTAATTGCTTCCGATTTTTTTTTTTTCATTTTAAAATAATCTCTTTCATTGTGTTGGTTTTACAATAGATAGTTTAAAGGCGTTATAACTAGCGATAATTTTGGCGTCCAAGTTTTCTTTCGTTAGGTTTTGCCCACCACATCATCGAAAATAAGTTTAATGCAGTTGTCAACATGTAACGAAATTTGTTCCCTTTTCCCTTAAAAATATATGGGGAAAAGCCTTGCCGGTTTTAGATAATAATTTCAATCAAAATGCAAACTATTAAATCTTTTTTAAGTTGTTCTTATCAATCTTTTTACGAATCTCCTTCATCCTTATAATCGGAATATTCAAACTCTTTAATTGGTTGAAGAAAGATCATGTTTGCCACAATTCTCAAGAATAACATAATAAGCTCTTGTAAATTTTTTTAAAATAAAAAAAAGCAGAATATCCAGGAAAAAAGTCCACAAGCAAAGAATAAAACATGGTTGTGGTAAACATATTCTAAGAGCAACATATTATGATACGATTTATGATTGTAGTCACCATATTACGATCATTATTGAATCATATTATCACTAAATTTATTCGAAATATTACATCATAACATTTTTACCTTAATCATAATATTGTCGGGGGGAGGGGGGGGGGGGGGGCTTTAATACCATGTGAGATAGCGCCATGATGGCTTTATCTCTCATTCAATAATTATTTTTTTTCATTTGAATGGGGGATAAAGCCATCATGGCCTTAGCTCACATTAGCAATATTAGAAAATGGCTTTATCCCTCATTTCAGTTCCGGAGCCACTAAAGTTAAGTATTAAAATCTGGCTTCGCCTCCTAAAGTTATACGGCGGCCTGCCGGCGTGCTTACGGGTTTTCTCCTCCAGTAGGACGTCGCAGGTGGCTTCGCTGAATTAATTTTTCCTGCGTGCGTCACAAGAATAAAAAAAATGTTTTTCAATGATAACTAAGGATTTTCCCTCATTTGCGAAAAAATATGGCTATATCTCTCATTTCGCAAAATTTTAAATATGACCTTACCTCTCAATGAATGGGCAATAAGGCCATTATGGCTTTATCTCCCATTCAATTGAGCAATAAAGCCATCATGGCCTTGTCTCACATGATTTTAAAGCACCCCCCATTATTGTCATGGTGATCATAATAAGATAGAGTAAAGATATTTTGTTTGCATCTTTATATTATGATAACGTACAGAAAGTTATCATGTTATGGCTATTAAATATCATGATATGGTTGTGAATAATTTATTATGTGTTCAAAGTTATCATTATTTACTTGTTAGAAAAATTATTATTTTTCAGTCAACAATTCTCAAATTTAGAATTACGATAAACATTGAAATGTTAACAGTAACCATAATATTGCTGATATCAAATAAAAATAACAATTTTTTGTGTACGACAACAATATATTGTTACCATAAACATATTTTTTCCCTGCGTGCATTTGGCTTTAAACTTTTAATTTTCGATCCAGTGAAGAGAACAACAGATGATTAAGCTTTTCTATGAAAGAAAAACCAATAAGAAAATGGGGTGCCCCTAATAAAATGTACCAACCAAACATCGAGAATTTTTCATACTATCCAAGGCGAATTCACTACAGATGGCGCAGCGAATTGCCTGCTGACATTGACAGTTGGAACTAATTTCTTTCGATTTTACAATGTTTTGTGCAGAAGTAACATTTCGACCCGTAAACACTAAAAATGCAATGCAAATTCTTATACTGTTTTGGTTGTTGTGGTATTTTTGTTGTTTTGCTGGTACCGTGTGCATGAATTCGATTAGACACTATCAAAGATACAGATTTTTAAATAACTTTCAGCCTTAATTTAATTTTTAAATTTCTCTTCCATTTCCACTCCACAACAAATCTTTTTGGTATCAATTTCTTCTGTTTTCATTTCTATTTAAAAGTCGTAAAGTCGTCCAGCCTCAAATTTTATTCCAAATTGACAGTTATTGTGAAACATAATAGTTTAAATGCATAAATATTTTTTCAACAAATTCAATCTCCTCAAAAACAAATTTGATAACTAGCAAAAAATATTTTATCCTAAGAGAAGGATATTTTATTAGGAAATTTACCAATACAGAAAAAAGAAAAGGAAAGACAAACACATAAACATTCAATCCATATTCCAGACACACACGCTCAAATACTTTTCATAGAATTTTTGTTTTGATTTTGATTTGAAAATTTAAATTTCATCAATTAAGTAATTCTAGCAATCATGTTTATTTATATTTTCCTTTTATGGTTTTTCATTTCGGAGTTGAATATGAATGAAGAAGTGAAGATATGAATGATTGAAGAAGACCCTGTCACTGTTTATGTGTGAGTATTAACCCAGTAAACACAAATTAATCTGATTTCAAATGATAATTTTCTCAAATAGTGTTTTCTAATATTTGACGTTAAAAACTCATGGCCTGTTCATTGATTTCGAACGAAAACTTTGTTCGCTTAACTAACATGTTAAACAAAAACAATATATTTTTTTTTTTTAATTTGTTTTTGTTTCAATTGCAAGTTAACCGCACGAAGTCTTCGTTCGGTAATAGATGAACTGGCAGTCAATTTGATATTACGTTGCCGTGTTTGCTGGTATTGGGTAAAAGTGTATATGCCAAAGCTATGAAAGAATGAATTCTATTTAGAATTAATTCTCTGAAAAATCCCACTTGAAATTATTTAATTTATCATTATTTTAAACCATTTATCATCCAATAATCCCAGCTTCCTTTTTTCTCTTTCATATATTTTGTTAAATTAATTCCTTGATGAATTCATTCATTTAGAAAACACAGTTCCTTTAAAAAATTTCAATTTTTTATTTAATTAATTTCTATTGCATTTTGAATGTTTTTTTTATCTAATGAAATCTAGTTTCTTGAATAAGCTCTGATATAAAACTTTCATTTAGTCTGCTTCAAGGTGAATGATATAATAAATAAAATGTAAAACATTTCAAAATATTTAAATATTTCAAAGAAAATAAGAAAATTAAAACAAATGAGAAAAATTCAATCTAAACAAATTAAAATCAATTTAAAGAAATTTAACATTCTTTAAAAATGAATTTTTACTGGAAGAAATTCTTCTGGAAGATAAGCTTTTAAAATAAAACAGCCGACTCGAGGAAAGCTCACTTGGGTCCTTATATTGCGGTGTTTTTGTGATACCTGGAGCCAGTGATCAGAGTCCAGCTAGAGTTAACCAGATTTCTCCCCAGACACTACTGCAGCCTCGAACCATTTCGCTTCTCGCAGAAAAAAGAGATCGACCTACATAAGATATACAGCCCAATTATGAATAAAAATTCCCCGGGAGTTTTTTCCCTTTTCCCATTTTTACCATTGAATTAACATAGGAAAAATGGGAAAAGGGAGAAAACTCCCGGGGAATTTTTATTCCTAATTGGGCTGATAGATTCCAAGCACGGCAATTCTGGTCTCCTTAAGGGTCCCATTCTTAGAACTACGGGACTGGGGCATTAACAGAGCAAGTGGAAAACCGTTTCCCCTCTTCATGATAACTTCTCCTCCTCATCGCATGGGTCCTTATTATCCAGTGGACCTTAAAGACCGATATCACCGTCCTAATAATGTCCTTGCCAAATTCACGTAGCAAGCGGGTGCCACAGAAAAGGTTGCCTTAGCCTGGCATCTCTCCTGAGCTGTTTTGTACGAATCACGTTGGATAAGAGTCAACGTTAATGTCTTCCAAGTGACTGCCTTGTTTGGCCAGGCCGGCTCCAGTTTATTTTCCCAGGCGCCCACTGTGCCAATCTGATTTAGAGACATCCGCATAGTAAACTTTCGTGTCATGAAGACACCAGCCAGAGCTACAATGGCAGCTTTGATATCCGTAAATATGCATACATTTCTCGATATACGAGAATAACTCATCCAATTCATCGCCTGCTTTATGACGGAGATTTCCGCCTGCAAGGCACTATTTGGCAGCCTAAAAGGAGCTTCTATGCCCATTTTACAGTTAAGAAATTAATTAAATCTAAAGGAACTAAATTGCAGTATTAACAATTCTGCACTATTTAATATACACAGAGAAAAAAAATAATTTTCATATTTGATTAGGAAAATCGCATGTTTGATAAAAAAAATTTTTGAATTTTCTGCGATGACGATTTTTGCGGTATTGATAAAAAAGTTTGTAGGTTAGTAGTTATTGAATTTTTCGTTAACAACCAAGTTTATTGAGTCAATAAAAAAAAAGTTGTTGCCAAAAATAATTTTTTTCAACAAAATGTTTACCAGAGAACTGCAACATTCACTATTTTTGTTGATTTACTCATACGCTAAAAATTACTACGTTGGTAATTTTGACATCGTTTTGTACATATTTGATTTGTGCATGTGTGAGTTTTTTTATTGAAAGTGCTTTGTTTGCATTTATTGTTGCGCACGCAATAACACAATTTCTTAAAGTCAAACGGCATTTATTCTTTTGCTTTTGCATTTAAGTGGTCATTGTCCACTCGATGACACAACGACGAATTTAAAGTGGTATGAGTACGAGTCGCTTTGTTGGTACATATGATTATTGTAGGCATAAGTTCAAATAAACTAGTTGTATTGTCCAATTTGTTTTTGTGTTTACCCTTCAAATAATACTGGCCCACCTGATCCACCTGATTTTGATCAAATGGACTACTAATTGGACTAGTCCGATGTAATGCAAGCATGGACCATGTCATTGTTAAAAATTGTTTGTAGTGAGACGACATGTCTTCGTTTTTTAACGAAATGTGTTCGTTTTTAAGCGACTTCAAAACTAATCGTCTTGAGTATACCATGAAGTAGTTTTAATACTACTCCTTTGTAATCCAAAGCTGGGTTATTTGGTCCTGCCCTAGGACATCGTAATGTTAAATAGACCATGTTTTTTCCAGACGTTTGGGTTACTTTTGGACTAGTCCTAGTCACTTGTGGTTTACATTTTACACGCGTGTTTGGACTAGTCCTATTATTTGCAGGGTATTTTTTTAAAGCGTAACAAGCAACAAAAACAACAATACATTGTACATAAAGAACTACTGTACTTTTTAGGAAATGATAAAAAATAAAAACGTTTGCTGTTTCTATGGAAATTGTTTCAGCTGCTATTTTTCTTTGCATATGTTTTTTACCAAAGCAATAATAGACGAACGAAGCTAAATATGGTATAAATGACAAAGCCAATACGCTGGGCATGACTTGAATAAATTTTAAAACAACACCGATGTGTGTGGCTGATTGCACAAACACAAATGAGTGTTTTTGATGTTGTTGATTTAATGCGAATTTTTTGCAATCGCACAAAGCCGTTCTCTGAAGTTTACATGCTTTGTTAAAATAAATTGTTGGAAATGTTGAATAAATGAAACAAAATGTTTATCGAAGCTTTATTTATTTTTTTTTTAATTAATTATGATGTTACAAAATTCTCAACTTTTGTTCTTTGATAAAAACACTAAAATTTATTGTGGGAAAAGAAGCCAGTTCCTATTCGCATTTCGCTGGTTGCTTAGGCCAAGTCATCGGCAAACCTTTTTTTAAAGACTTTGGAAAAACTAAAGATATTATTCAACTAAAACTGTAAAGCGAATGAGAATTATTAGCTAAAAAAAAATAGACAAAAGTTGTAAAAATACTGTCTTTACTTTGATTTAAATATTATTTTTTATTGAATATGAAGAATTATTTCATTATTAAATATGTTCTATTGAAAGCTATTTTGCAAAGTGTAATTTTGATCAATTTTTTCACTAAATCAAATAAATAATTTGTTGGCCTAAAATTTTATTTTTAACCAACTTTGTTGTTAAAAATTTTCTTGTGACACTTTTTCCTGTGTACATACTGTAAAGAGAATTAAAGAATTCATTGTTTTGAACCAACGACAAATACGTGTGCCAACGTGCGTGTGCAATTAAAGTTCATTGATTACTCGTCGTGCACAATGAAAAGCCTACAAAAAGTTAACAACAGATAAATAAATGCCAAACCATAAAAGTTCCAATCATGTTTTGTGTGTTACACAATAATATACTTATATAATATTACATAGAAATTTTTATTATTTTTATACAACAATTTAATTTGCAAATTGCTTTATTTGTAAAGAAGTTTAAATGTTAGTAAAAAAATTGTATTTTAAAGCAATTGGAATTTATAAAGAAAATTTCTTATGAATTTGTTAGAAATGCAAAAACTCTAAAAAAAAATTTGATTTTAATCGATGTCTAAAAATAAGCTTTTTAAAAAAAGTCTTTGACTGAAGTTTTGATATTATAATTAGGCTTAAGTACATTAAATTTAATTTTCATTCAATTATTTTTAGTGAAGAAAAGAATTTACAACATGAAATAAATAATTCTTTTCTTGGCTGAACATTGGATGGAACTCGGGTCGAATTTACATTGTCATCATCAGATTTCTTTGCCGTTCTACCGTTTGCTCTACTGCGGCGCTTGCCAGTCTATAGTCAAACATTGATCTTTAACCAATGGTAATGGTGGACCGAACTTTGCTGTAATGGTAAATTTATAATAAGTAATTAAAGATTTAAAAGACATTACTTATAACCAGGGAAACCATAAATATGCAATTGCATAATTTTCCTTGTGCAACCAATGAAGGCAGAAATAATATATTTATCCGTTTTAGTGCTTTTTATGAATTTTGGCATCGATTTGTTAGTTCGTATTTTTGCATATTTTACCGCTTGCAGCATTTTTTTGCATAATTTAGTTAAATATACATAATATTCGGCGCAAACATCTCTTATATGAATTTTAACCAAATATGGGCTTAAGCGATAAAATTTTCAAGTTTTTTTTTTTAATTTTGTTATTAAAGTGTTGAATATTGTGTCTTCAAATGAGCAATTTTTAATTTTAAGCGCATATTTTCCAGTTTTTACTGCATATTTAATGCGCATAAAACGCGGTTTTTAGAGCATATTTCTGGTTTCCCTGCATATAACATTTGTTGTGAACTCTAAACTAGGACCTACACAAGAGTAGATACAGCCTTCAGTTCAGGTGGCGATTAAATTTTTAAATTAAAACAAACAGAATTTTATTATTTTAAATACATAAAAACAATTTTAATCATATAACAAAATCAATTTTTTTATTTATTCTTTTCGCGAAACTTGTTATGAGTTCGTGCACTCGAATGGGTATGACTATATATGTATGTAAAGGTGGCCTGCTGCCATTGATGCCTCAAGCCAATTTTTTGGCCTTGTGAGAGTGGAAAAGGATCTTTCTGCATTTTTTATTTGTATCGGAAATTCATTGAAGAATAACTTGATTCCGTTGTTATTTTACCATTCAGAGCCGATATTCGTGAATTACACTGTGCAAGAATTTGACACTTTTTTTTGGCAAAAAAAAAAAATAAAAAAAAAATAAAAAAAAAATTATGTATGGGAGTCCTCCTAACACAGCGTTTACATTTGCCAGTACTGGCAAGAAAGTAAGCATATACATATTAGTTGGCAAAACAATGCAAAAACAAAATAGCTGTAAAAGTGTTTATGTATTAGTGAACAAGTTTGAATGAATTGCTACTGTCTTACCAGTACTGGCAAATGTAAACGCTATGTAAAAAGTGGAGATTAAGGGCAAGTATGTCTTGTGAAAATGTTAAGTACCAAAAACTAATTGAGGTCGGTCATACATTCACCCCAATCGCAAACAACTACTCCCATGAAAATATTCCCATATATTTTTATTTCGTATTGTGAATGATTCCCATAACAAATTTTTTGGGAATGAATTCCCAAACTTAAAAAATTTGGCGTCGCCAATGTTAACTCCCGCGAAATTTTTTAATAAATAAATTCCCAACAAGTGTTGATGTGAACGAGAAGGGAACATGAACATTTTAATTTGTATTCTAAAGTAGGACTAAATTAAATTACTTTTTCCTTTTATTGAAGGAGTGTACATAAAGAAAATGAAGATAAACACTATTCATTATTTATTTTATTATATTTTTATTAGTATTTTATATTGTATATTTTTCTTTCACAATACAAGCACTGACAAGTTACTCACAATAGAGACTTTTGTTTACGAAGCACTGACAAATAAGTCACAATAGAAATTATTACTCCCAAAATATTTGCGATACCGATTTGTTGGGGATGGGAATTTAGGTGTGATCCCATATAACATATTCCCATAACATTCGCGATAGAGGTGATTATATCCCACTAGGGGCGACTCCTGGTAAGTTATGGGACTTGTTCTTTCATATAATTCTGTGCTTAATCGCGCGAACATAGTGGACCAGTAAACAGAACCACCTCTGGAAATAAAGTTGTCACCAAATAGATCGAGCTTTAAAAATACTTAATAATTCTTGCTATGTATCGATATTGATACATCCTACAGTGGATTGAAAATAATTTACATAATTAACCATATTGTTCAAAAGTTTAAATATATTTATTGATATTGGTGCTTGTTATAAAAATTCGTTTACATTGTTACATTTCTATATCGTGTTAATGCAATCCACGCAAATGTTGGTAGCATGCTTTTCGTTGCAGCGTGGGTTCGACAGAAGAAACATGTTGACGATGTCCATTTGTTCTTGTTTTCTCCTAAATGGTAGCATTTTTGGCATCTAGCACGTTTTATCTTTGGAGATTTTTCGGGTTTTTGATAAGCCAGCTTCAGTATCAGTTGAATTTCTGGTATTCTGGGTTGACAGCTTGGAGAGAAACGCCACAGATAGTTCATTTCTTGGGCGCTTCTTCCGTTTTCCCATTATGGTGTTGCCAATAATATTACAAGCTCATGTAGAAAACATTTTCGTTTTGTGTGTTTACGAGTTAGCATCCAATTGGGATCGATTTCGGTTTATATAATATAAGCATTTAATGCAGAAATATCAATTATATTGGAAAATACAGCCAAAGCCCACCGATTATTTTTACGTTTGCAATTATAGCAACTCAGCATTTTGTCAACCGTATTCACTTCTCCTTTTTTTGAGTAATAAAAAGGATATTATTTCGGGCAGCTTTTTAGATTCATCCGCAACACTAGGTTTGTGATTCATTGTGTTCATAGCAATAGTACATTTGTCTTTTTGACTTATATACGAAACGATAGTAGTATCTGCAGTAAAAGCGAAAGTTGAATTATACCGTGGAATTTTCTTGCATACCAACAGCTTTGGGGGAATTGATCTTTTATTTTTGCGCATCTTTTTAAACATTGTCAAATTCCTTTGTAAAAGTTTTTGGCCAAGAGCGTGCGATGAAAAAAAGTTGTCCATGGTGATATTATGCCCTTTTAGTTCGTCGACTAAATCAAAAACAACCCGTTCTCCTTGATTTCGGTCAGGATTCCCAGTTACAGCTTTGCCAAAGTAAGGCTGTATTTTCCACACATAGCATGTACGTGGACCAACAGTTAGCCAACATGTTAGACTTGTATACTCCGGCTAAAAATAATACTGCCAAATAAGCATAAAATATATCCTCGTCAATTTCAATGTGACTGGAAGCATGTAAATGCTTTCCATATTTGTTGTTCTTATCAATTACAATTTTTGTTAGTTGCGATATGAAAATTAGTAGAAATGAGTCCCGAATACTAATTACGCAGCAGGATGCAAATAACATGTAATGCCTAAACAACAAAAAACTCAAGTATGAGATATTTTACAATGAAACAAATTATATTTTTTTTTTTTTTTTTTAATATCCTAAGCTAATCCCGCTAAGCTTTTTGCTTGTCTGCAGGAAAGAAACCAGAGTCTATGGTGGGAATCGAACCCACAACCCCGGTGCTGATAGACTAGCTCACTGCCAGCTAGCCTACTGGGGCACAAAATCATTTAAAATGCAGTATGTATCAAAAATGATACATAGCAAGAATTATGAATGTTTTGAATTTCTCATGACCTGTTTGGAATTTTCTTTAAATTGTTGTTTAAAAAAATGGCAGGAACAATGTTAACAAGGTCTCAATAGATGTGGCGTCCCTAATTTTTTGGAATAAAGTTATGTTGACACAAAAAACGAAATGTATCATTTTTGATACAAAGCTCGATTAACGGTTAAGCGGTTAACCATCCAGACAAAACCCATTTTCTCAAAAAATACACCACTGCCGATAACAGCAAAAGTTTCACTTTATTGGCAGACAAATATTCTCAATTTTTATTTTATTTGATTTGAATTTATTCCAACATGTTTGGTTGTTTGTTTGTTTATTTGTATCATTATCAGCACTTACTGGCAATGACACAGAAATAAGAAGAAAAAAAATATAAAAATAAAAATAATAGAAAAAAATACTGCCATATACAATTTTAATATAGATTTTTCACTATTTTTTTGTCGTGTCCTCCAAAAAGCAAAAAAAAAACTATTTTTTACGTGTTTGGGTTTGAATTTCAGAGATGAGTTTTTTTTTTGTTGTATCTAGAACTATTACTTTGGCATGTTTTATTTAATAGTTTTAAAATTATTATCACTAAAAATACGTAGAAAAGAAATTGCAAAAAATGTTGCCAACTTTTGACATTTTTGTTACTTTTGCTGATAAAACAAAAAAAAAATTATTTTTTTATTTTTTCCCCTTTTCTTTTTTATACAAAGTAATAAAATTTTAGTGCAACAGATATCAAATTTAACTTTAGCCCTTTAACAAAAAAAAAAAAAAAAAAAAATTATATTCTTTTTATTTGTTCTATTCCTGCAATCAAAGTTATTTAAATCAAGATTTCAAGTTAAAACTTTTATTACTTTTATCTTTTAGTTATTTGATGTTTTATTTGCTTGTTTGTGTTTTCGTACAACTGGTTGTAGATGGTGTTTTGAACCCCATTATTAACCCTTAAAATGTAATTGTACTCAAGTATTTTATACTCATTGATAACTGTCATTATCCTTATCAATTGCTGGTACTACAAACATACACACAAACAACATATTATGGTTATTGATGGGTGTGGTGTTACGATGTATTTAGATCAATTCATTCATTCACATCTAATTTTATGAAATGTTTGATGTGATTGAAGTACAAAAGTGGAATACTTAAAGTAAAGAGGGTTAAAGTGGTTTGTATTTAATATGTTAAGGTACGAAATACAAATAAAATGGGTTTAATTTGCTTTGAGGTGTTTTTAAAGAGATCTATTTTACAGTAAAATATTCATAGTTAAACTTTCAAATTTAAATCCTGGATCTTGATGATACAGTGCGCTAGGGATAACGTCAACACCTCGATTCGTCAACATCCCAGTACGTGAATACTCTTAAATGTCAATTTAACCACAAAGATCTTAGATCCTCAACTCTTAATAAAGAAATTTTTTAGCTTTAACAACTATTGAAATACATCTCGTTTGTGACATCAGAATTAATAAAAAGTCGTTATTTTTTAATTGGAATTAGTTATGGCCTTTGGCGTTTTAGGTAACGATATTTATATGCATTAGACCGGGTAGACCTCCAAACAAAAAAAAAAAAAAATTGTGCCTGTCACCCTCTAAAATGGAGATATGTCAATGAAGTTTCTAAAACAGGAAAACAATTTTTTTTGCCACGCCCCAAATCCGATCTCATCATATCGCTGTCCATGGCTTAACAGTGGCTTCATGCTTGCCTTTGGTGACTTTTTAATCCGACTTCAAATTCTAGGCTCCACGCATGCCATCTCGGATCCTTCCCCCTTATGTCCAATTTTTTCCACATACCAAGAAAGTCCTACTAAAACTTAAGGGTTGATTACACCATCTCACAAGTCTTACGTATTCCATAATATTTTTTGAGATAGAAATCTAATAAGTTTTGTTGCGATTGTCAAAAAATCTAATCTAACATGACAGTTTGTGTTCACACCATGACACAAAGAATAAACACTCACACATGAAATAAAATGCAACCCTGGTCCAATGAAAAGTTAAGATGGGATGTCAATTTTTTTCATAATATTTGTCATTTTCATCACACATGCATTCACACTATCAGACTTTTACATATTGAGTTTTTGACATGTATTAATACAAAGTATAACAGTGTAAACTAGCCTTTAGTTTGTATAGCTCTTAAAATGCTCACATTTATGACACGCCTCCAAATTAAGCCCCTTTTTCTTTTTCACATTCATATTAAATTAACGGCCAATTTCAAGTTCAATTAAAACTAACTTTTACTTCAACTTCCACTTAACAATATGTTTTGACAGCTATAACTCATAGTTAATTATAACTGAACTTGGTGAAATTGGCCGTAAACCAGGTGGAAGCCAATACAAAAAAAAAAAAAATTCCATAATTTACACCTTAGAATAAAAGGACAAGTGAAAAATTGGTCATTAGAGGGGAAGGATGCGAGATGGCATAAGTGGCGAGCCGAATATGATGTCGGATTAAAAGCCACCAAAGGCAAGAACAAATCCACTATTTAGCTATGAACAACGATATGCGATATGATGAGATCAAACTTTAACTGGCAGCGCTGCACATAAAAAACAAAAAGGGCTGAATTTGGGGGCGTGGCAAAAATTATTTTCCTATTTTGGAAACTTCATTGACATATCTTTAATTTTAGGGGATGAATGACACAACTTTTATTTTCGACCCACCTCAATGTACGTTCATTGTATGTATTTAGTTCCCAATTTGGGGTATGTTGTTTAGAAATATACTAAAATCACTTGATTTCAAATCACATGTGCCCTTTTAAATCATACGTGTGATATTTTCAGAACACCACAAAGTCACAGGTGTAATTTTAAAAGTGGATAAAAATGTGCAAGCAATAAAACCAAGCGCAGCCATCGAAATCTTTAACCCGGCTTTGGAGTGGTCTGGATGCGGTAATGTTTAGAAAAAGTTTAATGGAGTTAAATGTATTTCAATTACACTGCGCCAGTAAAAAACAGGACCTGACGTTTTATCCTAATTCGGGCACCCTGAATCCAGTGGTGCTAACCGTTTTTTAAGGTAACCTCTTGTTTTCAAGATATACCGTTATAATTAGTAGGTGTGGTTATTCTGGTTTATGGTTTTTAATCCAAATTTCAATATTTTAACTAGGCTAAATCATCAAATTAAATTTTCATTAAAGTGTTTTTATTAATTAATTTCATGTTGTAAAAATTCCTTCCTTCATAAAAATCATTAAGTGAAAATTTTATTTGATGGACTTATTAAATTATTTCGAAAATGTTGGAGGTTGCACAATATATCTTAATGTAGCTCAAAAACGGTTTTGTTTTTTGAAATTATTAAAAAACCGAAATTCCGCAATAAAATTACCTTTAAGTAAAGTTAAACATTTTTCTAATAAGCGCAGTCGTTTTATAAAATGGTTTTTTAGCAACATTTGCTAATCAGAAGTTGCAAACAAAACAAGCCATAAATGATTCAAATCTGTTAAGGTGTTATGATACTTGCTATTTTTTGTATTGGATTTTTTTAGGATTGACTGAATGAAACAACAAATGCGAGAAAGAACAAGAAATACAATTTGATAAGCAAAGGCTTTTTTCTGATTGACATTTCTCATATATATTTTTTTCTTTGACTAAAAAAAAAAAAAAAAATGGTAAAAGCTTGGGCAGATAAAACTATTTTGTTTTTGATAAGTGAAATGAAGCAGGTGCCCTTCATATGGGATTTCAAATCATAAATTTTCAATTAAAGAATATAGCGTGATGTAATTCCTAATATTTTACATTATTTGCATTAAATTTTATTGTATATAAAAAAAAAAATTGTTTGTGATTCCAAAATAAAATGTAAACAAAACAAACAATATTGCCCACGTTTTTTTCCCACAAAAACCCGTCAAAAAGCTAAAAATCGCAAAAAAAAAAAGTTAAGAACCGCTACTTTCGTTCAAAAACTAAAAAAAATGGCAACAGTGCTAACAATTAATCTGGAAATGTTAATTTTAAGTTAAAAATTTTAATATTTTTTGACAGTCTTAGACTATCTATCGATGACACATGTATATTTGTTTGACATTTCAAGATTTTTTATGATATAATCATACTCTTTACACTTAGTCAGTTTAACTATGCAAATATATTTGCACCGTTTTCCAATATAGAAAAAATACAAAAAATAGCAAGTATCATAACAGCTTTAACAACTTTTGATTTAATTCTTGTCTCAAAACAAAGTGTCAAATTCTAGAACAGTGTTATTAAAGAGAAAAAACAGCAGGAAAAATTACGGATTTCTTTTAAGACATGTAAAAGTATAGATTTGTATGCCATGGTCTCATGTAAAATATTTTTGTTTCTTTAAAAGTGGGAAACCTTTTTTTGTTTTTCTTTTATGAACAATAAAAAGCTTTGAACGTCCACCCTCGCGGTTTTAGTAAGTTGACGTTATTCCAAGCGCTTATGGCTAATAAATCAGTGATTGCTTAAACGCTAGTTTAGTTGAACTAAACTAAAATATATATGGAATTAAAACTAAATAGCTGTAAATTAGTGTCTCATGTATTATATGTAGCTTAAAAAATACTAATGTTGCGGCACTGCGATAAATGTTGTCAAAATCACTGACACTGATTTACAGCTGTTGAGTTTAAGCTACATATAAATTAAAGTTTAGTTCAACTAAACTAACGTTTAAACATTCGTTGATTTATTAGCCCTTAGTGTGAGATTAAAAACAAACCAACTTAATAAGGATATCGTCACCTAAAATGCAAAAGGCCGTAACTACACTTTATGGTTTTTTACAGGAGAAGGAACAAACGTTATAAATTAAAGACTACTTAAAACTTAATATCCAAATTTTAGATTCAAGCTTAGAAAACAAAGAAGAAAAAAACTTAGAAAAAAGAAATTAATGGAAAAAAGTACTTTTTAAGAAATGTTAGTTACGGCCTTTTATACTCTATTTTTCTGAAACCAAAAAGCCGTAACTACAAGAATAAAATTGTGCATAAAATAATACAAATGGTTAAGATAAGAAAATAGTGCTTTAAGGACGTAACTAAAAAAGTTTTTAGGCAAGTGATGTCTTTTTGTATCTATTTATTGTAAGTATTTTAAAACAAAACACAAAATTCCTCATAACTATTAAAAAAATTTATTTAATTTATAAATTTAATTCGAGAAAATAAAATTAAATTAAAGTGGTTAAGAAAAATAATAACGCAATAACACACATTGAAAGAGAATCAAAGGCAACTTTGTTTTGATTTTTTTCTTGTTTTTTTTTTGGAAAACTGTAGTTACGGCTTTTTGGTTTATGAAATTGTTAACGTTGCAGTTACGGCCTTTGTTTTTCGGAAATAAAGTCGTTATTTTTGGACGTATACATGTAAGATTTTCTGTGTAGATGTGTCTCGGTTAACTACGTCATAATCAATCAAAAAGTCAAATTTGAATTTTTGAGTAGTTACGGCCTTTTGCATTTTAGATGACGATATGTAGTTTCTTTTGAAAAAAGTTAAATTTTGATATCATTTTGTCTAAAGCAGAGATGCATTCGTCATCGGATTTCAGCACAGTGGGGAGTGCCCCGGTAGGCTAGCGGGTAGTTAGCTAGTCTATCAGCGCCGGTGTTGCGGGTTCGATTCCCGCCAGACTCTGGTTTCTTTACTGCAGACAAGCAAAAAGCTTCGCGGGATTAGCTTAGGAAAATTAAAAAAAATTATCTCCATGCATTTTTCCACGTTGTCTTTGTGCTACTGGAGCGCTTGGACTCAATGGCTGTGTTTTTATATACTTAACCACGTTGATGTCTAGATAAATATATGTACTTATCTCGTACAGTATATGGTGCGTTAGGCGCCTTTACTTCTTGCTAATACAGAACGGGCCAAAGATTAAGCGTATATCTTCTTAAAAACATCCAGCACAGCTTCATCCGCTTTTGTAAGTACCCATGTTTCAGCGTCGTAAAGAAGCACACTTAGAATTAGCATATTATGCAATTTTGTTATAGTTTGTTGAGAGTGGGCTATGTATGTATCATCGATTTGCTTGCACCATCCTGATCTTTATTTCAACGATAATATCAGTTTTCTGGCTAATGGTAGAGGCGAGGAATTAAAACTTTTTCATTACCTCATCACTGCTATTGGCGGCCTTCACTACTTCACCTTGCTGTTGTTGCCACGATTGGTAGCAGTTAATAGAATTAGTTTTGCTGATTCCTTCTCAATTCTGGAAAAATCACGAGTTACATACATCTCGCTCCATCTTTCCGACAATGTCAATTTCGTTTGCATATGCGAGCATGATGTCTCTGTGCTTTTACTTTTTCAGTATTAATAACTTCTGATTTTTCCAATGTTTTCTCCATCAGTATTTTGAAAAAGTTGTGGGGAATGGTTCGGAGAGGTCGCTTCTTTTTTTTACTGAAGATCTATTGTCACCCAGCGTCATTAAACAAAGGCGTACAAGTTTTGATTGGATCTCATACGCAACATTGTTTCTCTCTTATCTGCGTATCGAAGGTGGCTTTATATCCTATGAAAAGGTGGTATGTATCGCTCAAAGTGTGAAGATTTGGTCGAAAGTCGATCTGCCAGGCCTTAAGCGACACTAATAAGCCTAAGTCCGTTCGTGGAGTTTGAGTTTTAAACGTTCACACAAAGAATGCTGAAGAGGATCTTTATAGATGGCGCTAATGGTTTTTTCTCCTCTCTTGGGAATCGGACATTGAACCCTGAGATTCTAATCATTAGGCATACTTTCTGTTTCCCAGATGGTACAGTCTAGGTGATGCATACACCTTATTAACTCACCGCATCGAGTCTGTGTATGTTTTCCAAATTCCCAGATTTATTTTTTATATTTGCAAAAAATTATAAACAATTTTTAATTTTATTTTTGGGAATTTCCAGGATTTTATTATGTGAAAGAATAAATCAAATTTAAGCTTTTGAAAGGAACGCGTTAAATAGCCACATCACACTCTTGATGACAGCTATGAAATAAAATCTTTCCTCACGCCACTTAGGTATAAACCACAACAGGAGCATCTTTTAGCCGCACAGCAACAACAGGTTGGTTTATACCCCCCAACCTCAGATCGTGGAACTAACCACAGCTTTCGGGACTATTTTTTTTTTTGCTTATCTGTCTCTCTGTGTTAAGACGTGTTTTTAAATTTGCTCCGGCTAAACAATTCAAATCTTCTTAAACAAATATATTTTGGGAAATCTTTTGCTAATAGAATATTATTTTATTATGAATAAACCTTAAAATAATAGTGAATTTTCAATTAGTTTCATGTAAAAACAGTATTTTTAAACAATTTAAATGACGAGCAGCTGATTTTCCTACGATTATGAAGTTTGGTGACATTGAATCGTCAGATGATAATTTAATAAGTAGTTTTTTGCTGATTTTTTTGCGTCAACTTACTCATCATCTACATTCAATTCGAATGAACAGTATTCATACTCTATCCCTGAATCCAATAACTTTAATATAATAAAGTAATAGATCATCTAACTGTCACAAAGTATATGAAAAACTTGAAACTGTCGTATGTTCCATGGGCCTGATTCGATTCCTAGTAGTATTTCAAAGCATTACCATCATTTATTAAGTACTCTGTTAACATATATTTTTAATAAATCACTTAAACTTGGGCATTTTCAAACTATTTGGAAGGAATCGTTTATTATACCTCTATTTAAATCTGGGTCAAAAGTTGATATCTCAAACTACGGAGGAATTGCTAAACTTATACTATGTTCACACTTGAGTTCTTAAACGCGTTTAAGCAGCTCGAACGTGATTAAGCTCTAATCACTTCAAAATCGAGATGATTACCCATACATTGAAGTGATTTGTTAATCACTTCAAATCGACATGATTACAACTAAATCACTTCATAAACCACATAGAATCCACTGAACATACCTAATAATGTAGAATCGCCAACATGTCGTGTACAACCGGCCAAGATTTCTGCTTAATGTTTTTATTTTTTTCCTTAAATAATTCATAAATTTTCACAATTTCATCATTAAAATGATTAAAATAATCTTCTGATAACTTTATAAAAGTGTTTTTATCCATTTTTAATACTTTAAAGAAATATAAATTTGTTTGATTTTTTTTTGTGTGTTTGTTGTGTGTTTTTTTCTTAATCATCTGTCATCTTAATCATCTCAAATGTAATGTGAACGGCTTTGATTAGCTAAATCAACATTTTGCTTAAACGCGTTTAAAAACCCAAGTGTGAACTTAGCGTTAGTGTTAAACCAAAACTATTTGAAAAACTTTTATATGATACACTATCACATCAGGCGTTATCAGTTTTATCTCCATTCCAACATGGATTCTCTAAATCACGATCTACAATCACAAATCTTCTAGAATTTACAACTTTAGTTGCAGAAGGATTTATAGCTGGCAAACAAACCGACGCCATTTACATTGATTTTAGTAAAGCGTTCGATAAAGTAAATCATAACTTACTCGATTAGGATTTAGCACTTTGCTAATGAATTGGATTGAGTCTTATTTAAGCAACACACTGATGTATGCGGAAGATGTTAAAATGTTTTATTACATTTAACAACATTGATCAACTAATACTTCTGCAAGATGATATTAATTACTTGACATCCTTGGTGTACTGATAACTTAATGGAACTAAATGTAAAAAAAAAAATAAATATATGATATTCTCAAGAAAGTCACCAAATGATGGCCTCTATACTATAAATGCTTCTTTACTTGTATTGGTTGATTCCATCACTGATTTAGGAGTACATTTTGACAAAAAGTTGGATTTCAAGAATCACATCACGTTAACTACTAATAAAGCTACTGGTGTCCTTGGATTTACAAAAAAGTGGTCTAAAGAGTTTTCAGATCCTTATGTTACCAAGCAACTGTTTACTACTTTGGTTCGACCGATTCTTGAATATGGATCGGTGATATGGGATCCACAGTACTCAGTTCACGATAACAAAATCGAGTCACTTCAAATCCAGTTTTTATTATTCTGTCTTCGTGGATTGGGTTGGGACCCTCACATAAGGTTACCATCCTATGTGAACCGTCTGGCACTTATTAAGTAACCAACTTAAAGAAGTCGTCGGAAAATGTTAAATGCTCTTTTTCTACTTAAGCTAATTAACGGAAGCCTCAATTCTCAATACCTTCTGGAAAAAAATAACCTTAACGTACCTGTTCGTCTATCAAGACATTATAGAATTCTATGTATTAAATATTATACTACAAACTTTGCTCAGTTTGATCCATTTTGTAGAGTCTATGATGATATATTGACTTTAACAAAAACATTAAAATCATAAAGAATGATGATATATCATATAATATCATATCATATCATATCATATTTAAATTCGATAAGCTTATCGTTTTGAATATACTGTCAGCGTCAAAATAAAGTGTACAACTGGTTTTCCAATATAAAAAGTAATATTTTAGCAAAAAATAATTAAAATTTGTAGAAGTTTATAATCATTTACAAAACCTTGGACAATGTTATTACAATTTAAAATTAAAAATTTGAAATACTTCAAAAACAACAAAATCAATACAATAAAAAAACTAATATACTCCGTTTTAAACGCGTCAAAAAAAAGTGTACAGTTTTACAATACTAAGAAAAGTGAAGTGGCTAATACTTTGATTGATTTCTTTTTGCTTTTAGGACGGCTTATAGTCTCTTTGGCATCAATTCCACCCATTTCAATTTGCTTTTTGCACCCTTAATAGGGTGAATAGGTACCTGGGTACCTGTATACGTTTTATATTACAAATTTTTTTTTTTGGGTGTAGGATTTTAAAAAATATATGAAAAGGGGAAAACCAGAGTAAAATTCTAATATTATATCATTAACCATTGATTTTTTGTACAATACAAGACAAAAAATTAGATTTCTCATACAATTTGCATGAAGGTACCCAGGTACCTATCCACCCTATAAAAGTTGTTTTTTTTCCACACACATAAGGGTTAAGAAAATAAATAAATTATAAAAGCTACTTTCCCAGTTCTATAAAACTAAACCCAGCTTAGTCGCGACCCAATAAAGATACGTTTTATAAGACCCACAAAAAAACTCTAAGTATAGGCTGCACCTTTAGCTCCCAAAGGTGCCAGGTTAAGTGATAGATGCTCTTTAAGACGCATATCTTGGAACACCTTGTGGTCCAATAACTCTTTATAATTGAAAGGCGATATATCCCCACTTTACTATAGAAAATTTTTCGTACACACTTAACTCGCATTCTTGAAAGTCAAAGAGACTTTTAACAAAAACCATAAAAAAATTCTATTTTCATTGCTTCCCAAAAATTTTACCACTTAAATAACGACCACAAAACGAAACCATTCATAACAACTTCAATTAAATTAGAAGAAGAAAAAATGTTTAAGACAAAAAAGAAATCAATTTCAATTCACACTCACCCATAATTGTCCAAATATAAAATAAAATTTCATTAAAAACACACAGAAAATAAAAACAGAATCACTCAAAAAATATTTTATGTCATTAACGCCTGTAGTCTCGATGGAGACTATAATCGGGTCTAGTTCAGTTCACTACTCTTGCCGCAACTCACTTTTCGAAATTAATAAAAAAAAAAAACAAAAAGCAAAACAAACACTTAAAAATTTTAATAAAATTATTATTTAAAGTTTTGTTTTGTTGTTGATTTCAACCTAAAAAAAATTAAATAGTCAATACTGATATTTAAAATTTTAATAAAAACAACAAAAATGTTCCGTCACATTTTCAAAATGACAGCAATAAGCTGCGACGCAGGCAGAAAAAGTGTTAACCAAGCGGCGTCACAACGTCACGTTAAGAGATTGTCAATTTTTTGTTTTAGCTTCGCATTATAAACATGTCAGTACAAGCGTTTGAAAATGTTGTTCAGTAATTGATAATGACACTGAAAAACAAATCAAGCTTTAATTAAAATGTCATTAATATGGAAAACAATAAAAGAAAAAAACAAACTCAAAAATTTAACAAACGGAAGAAGAATTATAAACTTTTGATATACAAAGAGAGAGTGAACTTAAGACAAGGGTTTGCATTTAATCGAAATAATTTATAATAACGAATGCGACTAAAAGTTATTCCCTTAACGGCGATCATCGGTTTATAGTGCCGCATTTAACAGCCAATCCCACGATGTCACACGTTAACGTTCGCATAGAAAATAAAATTTAAAACAAATTTTTGAAATTATTTTTGTTTTAAATGTTATTTTCTATGCGAACGTTAACGTGTGACATCGTGGGATTGGCTGTAAATTTCAATATACAATACTCAAACAGAGCAGCGCGTCAAGCTAAACGCTTTAGGCGCCTAGCTTTTACGCTGAAATAAGTGGCACACTTCAATAAAACAGCTAACTTTCTGTCATGGACAGTAATGTTAACTTATCTTATTTATTAGAACTCACAAAATAGAAATAAAAAATGAAGATAAAACCGCTAAATTCACCTAAAATTTGCCTAATTGCCATTAATTTTTAACACTTGCAGCTAACTTTACTGATTAATGCGCAGCTAAAATCACAAACGGATCTTAACAAGGAAGAAAAGAACAAAAATGTTTGCAGAAAAATTTAATAACGTCAACAAGGAGACTTGCGGCAACATAGTTTGGGTAAGCGGCAACACTCCGTTATAAATTGCAACTTGTTTAGGATTTTAAGCCCCACCGATTTCTAGCAGTGACTTAAGTTTTTGATTCCTATATTACTTGATTTATTTTAGAAGAAAATCATGAATTGTACACGATCAAATAATGAGTTACGAAGATCACACGAATGAATTCGTCAAAACACAAAATTTTAAAATATGGGCAACTGAAATTCATAGGGCAATTAATCAGCACGAAGTACGCCCTCATCATCCAATAGCATTATAGTTCCGTATTTCTTTAAGGATGAAGTCGGTTATGCAGTTATTACCAGGCCTGCCCCGTAACATGTTGGAAAACTTCTTGAAACCAGGTACGTAGTACAACCCACAAATGAGGTTTCAATAAGATTAAGCCACAACGCACACAGCAAAGCAAGCAGTGTTGTCATTATGGGTCAATAACGGTGAACACATGATTTTAAGCGGGATCGAATTTAATTCGCCGCTGTGTTCTTTGTTGTTAAACGCTACCTTTTTCCCCTATAAAAAGTCTATGCGTCAATCAAGCCCTTATAACACTACATTTTTAATACATTGTTTAAGTTTTGGGGAACAGAACAATTATAATGTAAAAGAAAAATTTACCAAGTTCAAAGAGTTCAGCTGTCAAAAATTTTACTAAAGTTATCGATAAAAAATTAAGTTATGTCACAAAAAAAATGTAAAATTGTTCAACTGAAATTTGACATTTTAAGCTTGAAATATTAAAAGTGTTGCTGAATCTGCGTTTGATGGACAAATTCAGCGATTTACCGCTTTTTGTTTTTTTTTAATGTTTCTCTTAATCAAAAGCAAAACAATAAGTGCCGGTTCACACAAGTCAAGTTTGACTCTTCAAGTCTTGAGCTTTTAGGAGAGAAGGGAAAAGATACTGCCATTTCTTTTCCCCTCTCTCCTAAAAACTCAAGACTTGACGAGTCAAACTTGACGTGTGTGAACCGGCACTAACAAAAGAAAAAACTCTGTTTATCTTTTCAATAGTTAGCTCTTTCTAACATTTACTGTTTATCTCTATCAATTCTATATCAATTCAATGAATGAAAAATGTAGCGTCATAAGGGCTTAAGACAACGATCCCACGCCAAAAAAATCAAATAAAAAAATAATAGCTGGTTAAGTCCGACCATTGTATACCCTACACCACAGAACATATATAAAGAACAATTGTCGAGAGTGAACCCTATTTGGAACTCATGAGCGATTATGGACCCCACCAAAAAAAAAATTTTTTTATGAGGTTTAGATTCATGTGAAATTATAGAGCGATTCTCACCAATTTCATTAGCATTTGTCCTTATGACAATTGAAATGTATCTACTTTCATCAAATTAACTTTAAAATTGCGACCTGTGCTTTGCGCACAAGGTTACATGGACAAACCCAGCCAGACGGACATCGAACAGTGGGAGATTTTGGAAAAAAACGGAAATAATTCTGGATTTTGTAAATTGTAATAAAATTTTAGGTGGCAATTAAAGACTTGTACTCGAGTTTGATTTTTGGATTTGGAATAGACTTATCAAGAAAGACGCTTAATTTTCCCAAAGTAGGGCTTAAATTTAGCTCGATTTTAAAATTTTTTTCAATAATAATCACAATAAAATTGAGCTAACTCCGGTAGTCTTCAAGTCATAGAAAACGTTTTAAAAAAAGCGAAACTATGCGAAGCTATGAATAGTTTTTCACCTCAAAATTTACTTAATTCCCCATTTAATAATAAAGCGCAATAAAAAAAATTTAATTGACTTACAAATAAAATTTATAGACTATACTTTTAGGCAACCCTGTAAAAACCAATATTCAGGGGCCTAAATCTAATCGAATATTTTTTTTTAAAACGAAAGCAATTTTTTTTTGCAAATTCTATCATTCGATACTGAAGGAATCGAAATGATTTTTTCAGTGTTGTTTTATTTATTTGAATTTTCACAACACTGAAAAATTGCTTTAAAATCGAAGAAGTATTCGATCACGACTGCCAGAAATATTCCCCAGTTTTCTCTACTTTTCATGTGGGCAGATTTTTCGACAGAAATTAATAAAATTCCACAAAATCAAATTTCTTTTTTCTTAAAACGAAATTTAAAATTGCAAAAATGGTAATTTTTATAAAAAGATTTTTTTTTTGGTAAAAATATCGTGTTGAAATAGCCTTAATTATAAGAATGGCATTGAATAAAGTCAAAAGGCCTTATTCATAAAAAAATATTTCATGTTAATAACAGGCTTATAAGAAAAATTTTATATGAAAATTTGTTTAATAACCCTCTTATAACAGTGAAATATTTTATATGAATAAAGGCTCAGTTAGCCGGGAGTAACAGTAACTTAACCTTACCGTAAAAAAGTAAGACCAATATATTCCCTGCAAATAAAATTGGACCACCTGATCCATTTTGAAAAAATGGACTACTCCATTGACTGGTCCGATGTAATGCAAGCATGGAAAATGTCATTGTTAAAAAGTGTTTGCAGTGAGACGACATGTCTTCGTGTTTTAACGACGTGCTTTCCTTTTTAAACGACTTCAAAACTAATCCTCTTGTGTATACCATGACGTAGTTTTAAAACTACTCCTTAGTAGTCCAAAGGTGGGTTATATGGTCCTCCCCTAGGACATCGTAATATTAAATAGACCATGTCTTTTCCATACGTTTGGGTTACTTTTGGAGGAGTCCTGGTCTCTTGTGGACTACTCTTTACACGCGTGTTTGGACTGGTCCTATTATTTGCAGGGTTTCTACAGATTAAGACGTAACATCTTACTGCTAAGCAAAATCGTTCTAATTACTTTACATAGAACAAAATTAAGCACCTAATTTGCAACGTTGCTGTTAATCCCGGCTAACTGAGCCTTAAGGGTGTTAGTCTCTATAAGTGGAAACTAAAATCGAAATGAGTAACCACAGTTTTCTAAATTTTTCTTTAACTACTCAAATAAATTTTAAGGAAAATCGTCCAAATTTTTAATCAATATAAGAAAAAACTGATTAACATATTGAATCTGAAATTTTAATCGTTAAATAATTTGTAAACTATTAAAGAAAATTTTTTAATTAAGCGGATGTCTTTCAATTGACATCCGTTATAAATTGGCGTACAAGTCTAGTTTTTTAAAAAATAACTGTTTTTAGTGGTATCAGTTCGTACTGCAATACATCCGGTTTTATTGGATACTAATAATACTATACTAATAATACTAATTAAACTTGTTATAACCTAAAATTGTATCTCAAAATTGCTTTTAAAAAGAAGCGATTACGATTTTAATCGCTCTGCAAACCCTACTTTAGACAGACATGCTTAAAACGAACGTGTGAGATACAAAACGAAAACCAAAAAATTAGAATCAGAGAAAAACAAAATAACAGCACATGCTTTATATTTCGGAATAAAAACATATGCATGTATGTTTGAGTACAGGGTGTCAAAAGCGTTTTTAAATTAATAAAAGAAATAAAGTTAAGTTTTTTTTCCTTGAATTTTGAACGGATTGCTACCTATGGACCTGAACAGGGGAAAAAGGTAAAAAAAAAAAATCGAATTTTTAAAGTTTTTTGCGACTTTGTTCTTGAAGATGAAGTTTTTTTGATTTTATATTTTCACAGGGTAAATCAAAATTCCGAACGGTTTACAAGATATGAGCCTGAGAAAATGATCACTTTTTAGCAAAAATGACACCGAGGCCCCACATCTTTGGGGGGCCGTAAAAAAGGGCATGCCTCTGGGCAAAACTGGGAGACACGGGTCTAATTTTTTTTTTGTCTTCTATCACGTAGAGTTGCCCGTATATGGTTATTTTTCCATGACTTAAAAAACTACACACAGTGTTATGAATAACTATACAATCGAACGACGATCAAAAATAATTGAATTTTATTTTTCAAACCAACGATCAATTGTGTTGACACGCATCGTCATTTTAATATGCGCTTTGCATGCACAGCGTCAGCAATAAACCGTTTGATTGAAAATTTTCGACAACATAGCACGTAGCACGTTCCGGGAGCACCGCTCAACATATTAAACGTCTACGGAAGAGCGTACAACATACACAGAAAGAAAAACCATCGGGATAAATCACGTTTTTATGACTACTTTCAGTTCGAATCGTACTCAAAAATTCAAGCACGAATAACACTAAAACGTACTTAAAACAATCCTTTTCAAAATCAATTCCGGAATTTCTTGAAATAAGTATTAAGTTTTAAATTAAGTAAAAAAATATTAAATTTTTTGATGCTTTTAACCCTTCGGCTTACGCATGTTTTGATTTTCTATACACATTGAAAAAAGATCTGGCCAGACTCATGTGTACTACGAAGGTTAAATTGAGCTCTTGAAAAGCAAGAACTCTTAAATTTGAGCTCTTGTTTCTCACTTAGTTTATATTTTTGGTTAAGATTTATAAAGTAAAAACCATATCGGGCATGATGTTGGTGTTTTATCATTCTGTAAAGTGTAATACGGGTAAGTATGTAAATCAATCATAGTAATTTTTTCTTTCTTATTCGGGATAAAATCAACTTTATAATAATTGAATCAAGCGCATTTTAAGATTGATTCAATCTAAGTTTTTCTTAAATCAATCTTTCTGTACTTAATTCAAGATAATCCGTACCGCTTCGGATTGATTTGAGTACGGATGGATTGATTTTTCTTTTGAGTGTAGTCCCTCAATATCAACAAGCGACGTTCGACACAACTTGGAATATCACGGCGGTCGCTGCAGAGAATTTTTAGTACATTAAAACATACTGCAGGTGCTCAATGGCTTTGTTAAGATACATTTTCGTCAAACGCATTATTTCGCGTTCAAGAGAGTAGTGTGTTTATAGGGGTGCCGAAAAGTGTTGGGTATTGAACCCACAACTACCCTCGTTTTTTAATTTCTTATGGTTGTCTGTTTATCTAATACATAAATCCATATGTTTTAGAAGTATACTTGTTTGCAATCTGGCAATTTGTTTATCTAAGTCATAAGCCAAAAGCTCTCTTCCATAACTGATTAAAGATTAAAAAGCACAGAAAATAAAAACAGAATTGCCAGATTGAAAAGTTTCATCTTAAATCAGTGCTGTTTGATCAGAAAGCTAATGGAATAGAGCTTTTGGCTTATGACAAAAAGTCGTTTGACCAAATTGACCAAATTATGTAAAGCAAGCATTTTTTGTGGGAGCTGGACGAAATTGTGAACCAAATTCTACTTATTTGAAGAGCGCCAGTTTTAAGGTAAAAAACTACTTATGTATTTTTTTTTTGTTTTTCTTGACAAAGTTAGTTTCGAGGTTAAATCTGCTAAAGAGTTTTTAGGAGTGGACCTTCAAAATCATCCAAGCTCAGTTATGGGCCTACTCTTTCCCACCACAAATATAGATGTGTAAATTTTGAACAAAGTGTCACTACCTATCTATTTAGAAACTTCAGGATTATTTACCCTTTTTTTTAACAGCCCCCACTGTACATTATCCAACTGGAGAATTTTCTCTAAATACAATGGAATTTTTTATAACTAAAAAGTGCCACAGATTTGTACCACGATTTATTTAAAATTCATTTGTTCAATTCTATTAGTAAACTATTATTTAAATCACTTAAACTAACAATAATATCAGATTCAATTTATTATTCATAATAGTGAATGTGACAGACACAATTATTGTCATTTAAAAGGCACGACGACAAATTTGAATTTAATTAAACTGGTCAAATCATTCAACAAACAAATAAATCAAATAAGCTTTTATGGTTTAAATGTTTATATATATTTTTGTTTTTAATTTCAAACGGATTTTAATAAAAACAAGAGAAATAAAAAAAAAACAAAAAATATAAAACAAAAGTCACACTCACGCACAGACAAACAACACGAATGACGCCAATAATATTTGAAATCAAATCACATAAAACGATCTTAGCAACACAACAACAATAAAAGCAACACCATCACTGTTTCTATTAGCAACAAATCACTGTGAAGTAGTTAAATGCACTAATTTTTTTTTGCAGCCATGCACCCGTGTAGACCCATTGTGCTGCAGTGTGTAACACAATTTTAAAGTCTTTACTCAGTGATCGGTTCGAGTGTGAGTTTGGAACATTATTAATTTATTTTTTGTTTTAGTTCGATTAAAACAATTTTTTTTTTTTCGTTGAAAACCAATATCGACAACAAATTGTAAACCATTAGAAATTAAAAGCATTTTTAGAAATTGATATGGGTGTCTTGGTCGGTGAATCACAATCTTTCAGTAAGTCAGTATGGTTGTTTGAGGGACATGGAAAATTTGAGTTAAGTGTCAAAGACACCCACTTAATCCGCTGTTAAAATGAAATGAATAGAACACTTTTTTTTATTGAACAATCAATATTTAAACATATTGACTCCTTTTTTTTATTATTTAAAGGAATAGAATAACGATTTTTTTGTTTGGAATAAAGAGTATTGGGAGTCAGGTTGCTTATTGGGAAATATATTAAATTCCTGGGAATTTGAAGACTTTTCTAGACGTTAAATTTCGGAAATTTAATACGTTACCGGGAATTCAGAACCCCAATCGAGGGACAGCAACATTTTCTAACAAGTACTTAACTGCTGGTATCGAAAATGCTTTTGGTTAAACTAGAAATAAAGTCTATAAAGTAAGCAGAACATCAAAAGATTGCAGCTTGCCAGAATTCTTTCAGGTACCGTAGTGACCAGTGGCTCCAGGGGTTCAGATATGTATACTCCAGGCTGGTTTGTACTGAGGCCTTTTGAGGGATGACAAAATGACTATGATTTAAACCCAAATCGAGGTGCGAAAAAACTTAAGAATGCCGGATAAGAGGCTGAGTTTTGCCTGCAACTTAAAGTTCAGCATGATGCCGTTGGTCCTTTGTTTTGGCTTGAAAACGTCTTTAGCTTAAAACACAGAAGATCATGTCAATTTGTAGACCGATCCCGACAAATAATCTTGAGATTATTTATATTTTAGCTAAACAAAATGAATGTTTAACCAAATGGGTATCAACAACAAAGTTGATTTCGAGTTTGTATGGGTTAAAGAGTGTTTTAAAAGTAGGTATCCCAAGGGGATTAGTTACTCAAGCTCAATTATGGGCTAACCAGCTTAAAAACTCGGCCTCATTATTTCATGCCGAAAAGGACTAATTTGTTTTAAATAAAATCTATTGTCATAATTTGCTACGATAAAATGTTGAAGTTAGCAGTTGGCTACAAAGCAATTTTAAATCTACAAAAAAGCAACAACAAAAAATAATAGACACATCTAAATTTGAGGCTAAAATGTACTTGTAACTGTCTTCAATTGAGGGTTATAACTGATTCTTTAGAGCCTTAAGATTGCAGCTTAAACTGGAGGAAAGAAAAAACATAATTGCAATTAAAAAAGGAAAATAAAAATAACCACAAAATAAGTCATCATTTAAAAAAAAAAAAAATTGCATTCTATAACAACGAATAAATAAATACGCTTAGGTTGTGGACACATTATTAAATAATTAACCAAATAAGCGTAACCACTACTTTTGTAAATAGTTATTATGACTAATCATGATGGTATTTATATCACAAAATAAAACTAATTATACTGCTAGACATAGCAAAAGAACTATTCTAATATTTTTTTTAAGATGTGGTATATTTTAGTTTAACTGTTGATCACGGTTTTTCGTTAAATATTTGCAAGTGTGACCTGACCGTAGCCACAGAATACTAACAGAACTGTAAAAAGTGACGTGTGAAAAAGGCCCAAATCAGTTGCGAGGGCAGCTTTCGAAGAAAGAGACAAAAAGCTTTTTTTGCAGTGGAGCATTAATGCGAAAAAGCAAGCCAGTATAATTTATACACAAATTTCATGATCAAAACAAAATTACCAAAAGCATTGTTTTTGTTTTGTGTTCATTGTTTGAGCCAGATATATGATGCAAAGAGAAATGCAAAAGGGCAGCTTTCTGGGAAAGAGAAAAAAAAAAAAAAACGCAAAATCTTCCGTTTCGTGGCAGTTCTGTTAGTATTCTGTGCCGTAGCTTTAGAAATAAAAAGTAATTTTATAAAGTTTCACTTTACATACATATCGTTCATTTACCTCAATAGTGTCATAACCAGGGAAACCAGAAATATGATCTAAAAGACACGTTTTATGCGCATTAAATATGTAGTAAAATTTAAAAATTTCTCATTTGAAGACACAATATTCAACAATTTAATGACAAAATTAAAAAAAAAAACTAAAAATATTATCGTTTAAGCCCATATTAGGTTAAAATTCATATAAGGATGTTTGCGCCGAATATTACCTCCTCACAGAAAAAAATTCTTGCCGAATTATTCGCAAACAAACGCTTGTTAGAAATTTTTTTTGATTTCTACAAATTTTTTTTACTGATTCAATTAATATTTTTGTTTGATCTTTATTTAACCAACAAAAATGTTGACAACTACTCAAAAATATAATATACGCGTTATTGGTTTCAAGTTTTCTTTTTTTTTTATGAAATATTTAACGTTGTCGTTTTTTTTTTTTTTTTTTTTTATCGTAAGCAACACTTCTTTATGTGAAATATAAAAACTACAACAAAAAACACATGCAGTCTATTTTTTGACGCTTTAAAACGTAAAGCAGTAAGAAAAATTTTAAAATAGCGTGACGAGGTTTGTAGTAAAAAAACAACAAAACCAATAACAGGTAAAAAAAAACGTTTCACTCTTTTTAAACAACAGAAACAACAATAACATTATAAGAAACAAAATATATTTTTGGTTGGTAAAAAAAAAACAAAATCCCGTATTCAATTATTTCAAACAGTTGACTTAAATACATCAAATACAAAAATAAATGATGACGAAAAACATATCGAGTCGGTCTGCTGCCGTTTTTGGTAACATTGTCTGTATAAGTAAGACTTCGTTCAAAAATTATTCCATGCTCTGTGCCCATGTTCTGTAACTCTCGCGTCGAGAAAGTTTTCGATTGAAATTTGTGAAATGAAACAAAAATGCCATAAATTGAAGCAAACAGCTGTTTTTCTCACTTAACTGTGTCTGTAACTTTTTTTTGCGAGTACAAGCTGTCACGTAAGGAAATTACTAGCCAATTTACAGAAAAAGTGTGTCTGTAACATTTTGGTGAGAAAAGTTCCCGCTTTGAACTGTCAAAATCACGAATAAAAATGGGGCGAGAAAAAATTTCAGCACTAAAAAACAATTAAAAATGCAAAATGCAAAGAATAATAATAATAATAATATTTTATTCTTGGCACATTTTTCATTGTTTTATTATTTTGCTTTTAACATTTTTATAAAATATACGAATTTCTTCAAAGTTCGTTTGCAATCAACAAACGTTAAAGACGCTCTTTACACAATTTGGCGTAGCCGACGGTTGTGTTTTCGCCGCCGTCGTTGAAAAATTTTCAACTTAAGTAAATTTTGGTCGCCGTCAACGATATGTGTTACTGGCGTTCTGAACGTCTGCAATGTCACATCGGCTTCGAGTGCAATATTATGACATTTATAACGTAACGACGTAATCTCTTTTGATAGTTTTCGACATGAGTTACAGACACACATTTTTCTCACTTTTAGAGAAACGATGGAATATTTTGTTTCACATCTTTTCGATGCATGAAGTTCTCACTAAAGTTACAGAGCATGGGTACTGCTTTATCTTCTCCAACAGTGCTTGCTTGTGTGCGCGTCATTGCTTGTAAACAACTTTTTTTGTTTAATTCAGCAAAATTATTTGTTTGAAATTTATATGAATTTCAGTAAACTTTTTGTTTGATTCAGTTAAATTATTTGTTTGAAAAATCGGTGTCGTTTTCAATAAACAAAATGCAAATAAATTGTTTGAAAATGCGAATTTTTTTATACGACCGATTTCAGCGAAAAAATTTTTTGATTCTACAAATTTTTTGTTTGAATTGGAAAAATAATTTTTTTTGTGCTTAAAGGGATTTAAGGTACGAATGTTAACATTTAAAAAGAGTTAAAGCTAGTTAAGAATAGCAGCTTTGCGCAAATATGAACCGATTCGAAAAGAATTTAATTTGCAGTAAAAAATTTTTAGTACGAATTTAATTTAAATACCATCATAATTAGATAGCTTATGGACACAAAGAGTCTAATTTGGATGTGAAATTATAGACCGATTCTCACCATTTGCATAGCTTTCGTCCATAAAGTATCCACACAATTGGAACTTGTACTTTGCGCACAAGGCTAACATGGACAGACAACTAGCCAGGCGGATGGATAGACATCGTAAGATCACTTTAAAAAATGATTCTGGGTCGATCGGAATACTAAAAGATTGGTCAAGATACAAATCGCATAACAATTATCCTTAATGACAACCTGCTTTGTCTTACAATTTTAGAGTAAAAATTAAATGTAGATGTCGAAATTGAAGTACAACAGATTTTCGAAAAAAAAAAATTATTTGCTGCGAAAGATATTGTAGGCATCTAAAAATATGGAATATGTATCAAAATGTGCCTTACTTAACAATGCAAAATATGCGGTATAAACCTTAAAAAAAATGCTGCAAAAAGGCTCTTTTAACTAAATTATGAAAAAAACGGCAAAATATGCACTAACAAATCGATGCCAAAATTCATAAAAAGCTCTAAAACGGATAAATATATTGTTTCTGCCTTCATTGGTCGCACAAGCAAAAGCACGCAATTGCATATTTATGGTTTCCCTGGTCATAACTTACTGCGTGTTTTAAGAACGCGAGCGCAAAAAGTTTGTTTTTGTTTTATATTTTAGCTAAAAGCAGTGTTCGAAACTAAGCACTAAATATTGCTTCTTAGTGTTCGGTTCAGTAGATTTGTGGAAAACACAAACGCTAATAGTGCATTTTCTTTTGGTGTCCTTTCGATAAGACGTATACGCTCTGACGTTACGTTTCGCAAGCTACAATTGACGTTTAAATGATCAATCAGAGCTGCGGCGAGGCCACATTTTTCATATAAAAATTTGCAAAAAAAAGAAAAATAATCCGTTTTATGTTGACACCGTTTTTGTGGGGTACAGACTATGGAACTTGTGTGACAGTTAAAAATTTCAACAGTCAACCACACAATAACTTCGAGCCCTATTTGCGATTATATCGTAGGCAGGGCTGTCAGATATGGCGATTTCTCGCCAAACGTGGCGATTTTGAAACGAGTTTGGAGGTGGGATTTACCATATGGGGACTGGCGATTTTTTTTGCGATTTGTGATATAACTGGCGATTTACTATGCTTTTTCTACCATTTATTTTATTTCAGCGATGTGTCATTTTTTGTTTTCATTACTAGTTAAAGAAAAAGTCTTACAACATTTTTCACATGATTTTTGTTTTGTTATCATTTAGTATGTATGCAGGTCAAGACCCCAGTAATGAAATTGATGAGGCTGAAGTGTACGATCTTATAGACTTGTGTACTTAATCTCCATTTTGTGTTTATTTTAAAAAAACTAACAGAAAGTAAAAAAAATCTATTTTCGGCGACTTTTTGACGAGTTTTAACTAAAATATTATATTAGTTTTTTTTTTGTATGCAAAATTTAATTTAAAAAAAAATGGATGGAGCTCAAAAAATCTGTTATCCCTGATCGTAAGTGACAAAAAGCAAACTTTACAGAAGAGGGTTCATATATTTTTTCTTAAATATTGCAGCGCTTAATTTGGTTTCATGTAATGCATTTTGTTCAAGCATGAATTGAATGGTATATCGATGCCCATCCTTGGTATTTCTAAATGAAGACAGTTTTACCTCGGGCTTAAAATAAATGACATCTGGAGGCGCAACAGTCAGCAAATATTAGCTATAAGCTAGTTTTAGTACTTAGTCGTAAAATTAAGTTTAATTTTGTATGTATCGTTTTAAAGCCAAACGATGTTTGACCTTTGGACTTAACATTATCACTAGTTAATTGCTAGCGCATATATTGCAATTTGAATTTATTTAAAAAAAGTAAAGGAAATAAAATTATATTTTAGCTAGAATTGAGATTGCTAAAACCCTTCAAAAAGAAACTTTGTGGCGTTTTATTTTTCTATTTCGGGACCATAAGTGGCGACATCCCCTTGCACTGGACGGGATCCACTGAAACCAGCATTAAGTGGTACATTTTTTGGTCCTTCGAACCGGATAGTTTTGGTAATTGGAGTGGATAACCCGGATTTATTTTTTATTGAAAGAAACTTTGTGGCGTTTTATTTTTCTATTTCGAGACCATAAGTGGCGACATCCCCTTGTACTGGACGGGATCCACTGAAACCAGCATTAAGTGGTACACATTTATTTGTTATTAAAATTATAATGGCGCATTCGACAGTTCTTAAGAGCGTGCTGAGATTCAATTGATCATAGTACCCGTCGTTAACGATAGTTTTAATGATGTCGCTTACGATATAATCGGCCACACTATTAAACAAGTGAATATTTTAGCAACACTGTCATTTACGTTTGATAGTGTGTACCCCAGCCCGCCTTTAATTTTTGAAATGTTTGTCGTTAGGAATTTGTCTTAATTATAATCGCTTTAAAGACCGTAAACAAGAAAGAACAAATATCGTTATGGCTTTTACGACTAGTTCCACTAACTAGAATTATTGCTCAAAGCTTTCTTATATACTCCCACAAAACAATCAATATTTTTGACACTCTTCCAAACACTTGCATACCCTTTTAATGTGTCCACACTTGTACTTTGCCATCCCGGACTTCTCATATTTCCCTTTCAGGGTCACATTGCAAATTGTTCAAGTGTTCACCAAGTACGTACTTTTGTTGTTTTATTCAAATACATTTTATGTTGTTGCTGTGCAAACATACAATTTTCAAACAACCCAACATTTTTGCAACCAGAGTAGTTGAGCCACTTTATTATTATTTTTTTTCCTTGTGCCACAAAATATGTGCAGATATTAGTGTTCATATGCTTTGAACTTCCAACGTATGGAAAATAATTTTCTACATTTTGTGGGTGGACAGGTGGTAGGAAAGTTATAAATGGCAGAAAAAGACTTAAAGGTAAATTAATAAAGATTTGGAAAATACGAGTAGTAATGGCGCATAAATATTAGTTATGTGTCATGTTGTAAATGTTACATTATAATATAAACAGCTTGTAACAAAAGATAGATGTGATCTTACTTGTTTTTATTTAGTTAATGGTAATAAATCAATTATTGTTGGCATTAAACAAAAAAGGGAAATAAGTCATCGAAGAAATAAAGGTGATACATAATTGAGTTTTTATTTCATTAGATAATTCAATAGAAGCTACATATTTACCAAAAGAAATTTTAGACATTCAAAAGAACTGACTTAAGTACCAATTAATCTATTAATGAATGAAAGAACTTAAGACTTTTTTTTTTGTTAAAGTTCCTTACAAACCTTTTTTCATTCGCTGTGGAAGGGGTATTTCTTAAATCTGAAAATAATCAATATTTAAAAGCGATTAACGAATTTCTACTAAAAAAAAAAAAAAAACTTAAAGAAAGCAAAATTAAGGTACTGAAAAAAACTCTCCATAAAGATTTCATATAAACGATTCTTAAACCTTATAGATCTAAAAAAAAACCTACAAGGGTCTTATTGACAGGCTTTCAGAAATTTTGCCGTGGCCTGCTATTTTAGACTTTCTTTGCGCGAAGAGAGTTAAAGATGTGGGGTTTTGGCATGAAGTTTATCCTAGACTTTATAAAGTAGAAGAAGTGGTACTGATAAAAAAAGAAAAAAACATAAAAACAACAAATAAAATCTACTTTGGTCTTTAAGAAGAATTCTTGATAAAAAGTATAAACAACAGAAGTAAGGAAGAACATGTAAATCAATTGATAAAGATAACACTGTGCAAGAAATTTAAAATTTTTTTTTTTTTTGAGACAAGCCCGGCTCATGGCGATTTAACATAATTCGGGTACGCTGAATCCAATGGTGCTAACCGTTTTTTAAGGTTAGCTATACCTTTATTTTGAAAATGGAGGAGGATGCACAGCATATATTCGCGTCACTCAAAAACGGTAAATATTTTTTTAAAATCGTTTTTAGAACATAAAAATATAAAAAAATGTATTTTAAAAAAACCAAGATTCGAACCAGGGAACTCACAGTTTCTAACTTAATACACCCCCTAGACAACTGAACCATGAACGAACGCTGTTTAAGTATCATTAAAATGAAATATGGACCGTCTACTGTTTACAACTCAACACAGTTTTTTGTTTGTTTTATTTTTGTAAAGGCACTGTTGTCATACCGTAGATTTATCTCTTTTGGCGAGTTTTTAAGTAGCAAAAAAAACACAAAAATTCCTAGTTTCTATTTGTTAAAATTATTTCGTTAAATATATGAAATAATAAAGAAGGGTGATAACGAAAATCATATTGGGCATTATGCTACTATATGTAAACAAATGCGAAGGGGAGGGAGAAGACACGACAACCGGATTTGAACTTCGCTTTTCATAAGGACTCAGAATATATATACTTTATAGGGTGTAGGACCTTCGTTGAAGTGTATAAAATACAAACTTAATTATAAAAAAAAGAGTAATTTTTGGATTTCAGTATTTTGGTCAAAACTCTGCTATTCTTAACCGATTTGACAGATTTATATACAGACGTGTTATAGAAGAAATTTGCTAGTTATTTTGGTTATAAAACTTGGACTCGGGTAGATCTATGGTTCCCGAAAATGCGTATTTTCCAAAAAAAAATTAATATTTTGGTCATAACTTTTTCGTATCTTAACCGATTTTCCCGAGTTTTTCAGAAAATATTTTCTATTAAAAATTTTTTTTTTATAAGGCGTAACCATAGGTCATATTATAGTCAAAAAATTCAGGTTTTTATACAAGTTCATGAAATTTAATTTTTATTAAATTATTTTTATGAAGAAAGGAATTTTACAACATGAAAATTAATTAAAATTGTTATTGATAATTTTTCATTCTTGACGTGGCTCGGGCTCGAACCCTGGCCGGCAGGTTACCATGACATGTTTCGATCGCAACCACTCGATCTCTCAGATGGATTTGCCGTCTTACACTCGCAGCCATCGACGACTGCTGACGTCACTAGTCAAACATCAATCCTTAAACCAAATTGTATTTTAACATTTGGTAGATCGAAATTTGCTTTCCTGAATGATTATCCATTTTAATTGATTTTACATGTTTTTTCCTTTACTTCTGTTTTTTCGTACTTTCGTCAAGAATTTTTCTTGAAGTCCAAGTACATTTTTTGTTTTTTTTTTCACTTTGTCTTTCTCTTTTTCGTTGACCTTTTTCAGCACAACTTGAAGGACAAATGTACACATAGAGCTCGTGCCTTAGCTTTAACAATAATTAGTATTGTGGTTATTTTGTTGAACTATTTATGGTTTTTAATCCAAATTTTTAATATTTTTCATTAGGCTTAAGTTCATGAAATTTAATCTTTATTAAATTATTTTTATGAAGAAAGGAATTTTACAACATGAAAATTAATTAAAATTGTTATTGATAATTTTTCATTCTTGACGTGGCTCGGGCTCGAACCCTGGCCGGCAGGTTACCATGACATGTTTCGATCGCAACCACTCGATCTCCTCAGATGGATTTGCCGTCTTACACTCGCAGCCATCGACGACTGCTGTCGTCACTAGTCAAACATCAATCCTTAAACCAAATTGTATTTTAACATTTGGTAGATCGAAATTTGCTTTCCTGAATGATTATCCATTTTAATTGATTTTACATGTTTTTTCCTTTACTTCTGTAAAGGACAAAGTGAAACAAAAAAAAAAAAACAAAAAATGTACTTGGACTTCAAGAAAAATTCTTGACGAAAGTACGAAAAAACAGAAGTAAAGGAAAAAACATGTAAAATCAATTAAAATGGATAATCATTCAGGAAAGCAAATTTCGATCTACCAAATGTTAAAATACAATTTGGTTTAAGGATTGATGTTTGACTAGTGACGTCAGCAGTCGTCGATGGCTGCGAGTGTAAGACGGCAAATCCATCTGAGGAGATCGAGTGGTTGCGATCGAAACATGTCATGGTAACCTGCCGGCCAGGGTTCGAGCCCGAGCCACGTCAAGAATGAAAAATTATCAATAACTTCAAAAGATTTTGTTATTTGTGCTTAATTCCCAGTTTTTATTCTTGATAAAAACACTTGAAATTTATTGTTGATGGGATAAGCTATTCCTATGCATTTCACTGGTTGCTTAGGCCAGATCATCAGGAAACTTCATCCATTAAGATTTTAGACAAACTAAAGATATTAAACCAAATAAAACTGTTAAACGTATAAGACTTATAGCAACAGTTTTACTTGTAACAATATCAAAGCTTGAACAAAATACATCAACAATAAAAAAGTGGGTTTATCTCGTCTTACACTCCCCACTACAATTAGTTGAAATTCTCTCAACATTAATTGTAGTTGTAAGTAGGTTAAGAAAAACAAAATAAAAAACAAACAACAACTTACAAAAGATGTTGTCAATTAAGTGTTTTTTTAGGCCGTGCACTTGCCTGTTTATTAACAAAAAGTAATTTCAATTTTTGGGAATAAAAAATTTTAATTTCAAAAGATTTTGTTATTTGTGCTTAATTCCCAGTTTTTATTCTTGATAAAAACACTTGAAATTTATTGTTGATGGGATAAGCTATTCCTATGCATTTCACTGGTTGCTTAGGCCAGATCATCAGGAAACTTCATCCATAAAGATTTTAGACAAACTAAAGATATTAAACCAAATAAAACTGTTAAACGTATAAGACTTATAGCAACAGTTTTACTTGTAACAATATCAAAGCTTGAACAAAATACATCAACAATAAAAAAGTGGGTTTATCTCGTCTTATTGTTGATGTATTTTATGGATGAAGTTTCCTGATGATCTGGCCTAAGCAACCAGTGAAATGCATAGGAATAGCTTATCCCATCAACAATAAATTTCAAGTGTTTTATCAAGAATAAAAACTGGGAATTAAGCACAAATAACAAAATCTTTTGAAATTAAAATTTTTTATTCCCAAAAATTGAAATTACTTTTTGATAATAAACAGGCAAGTGCACGGCCTAAAAAAACACTTAATTGACAACATCTTTTGTAAGTTGTTGTTTGTTTTTTATTTTGTTTTTCTTAACCTACTTACAACTACAATTAATGTTGAGAGAATTTCAACTAATTGTAGTGGGGAGTGTAAGACGAGATAAACCCACTTTTTTATTGTTGATGTATTTTGTTCAAGCTTTGATATTGTTACAAGTAAAACTGTTGCTATAAGTCTTATACGTTTAACAGTTTTATTTGGTTTAATATCTTTAGTTTGTCTAAAATCTTTATGGATGAAGTTTCCTGATGATCTGGCCTAAGCAACCAGTGAAATGCATAGGAATAGCTTATCCCATCAACAATAAATTTCAAGTGTTTTTATCAAGAAAAAAAACTGGGAATTAAGCACAAATAACAAAATCTTTTGAAATTAAAATTTTTTATTCCCAAAAATTGAAATTACTTTTTGATAATTATCAATAACAATTTTAATTAATTTTCATGTTGTAAAATTCCTTTCTTCATAAAAATAATTTAATAAAAATTAAATTTCATGAACTTAAGCCTAATTAAAAATATTAAAAATTTGGATTAAAAACCATAAATAGTTCAACAAAATAACCACAATACTAATTATTGTTTTTATACAATTTTTAATACTTTTTGTATGGGAGGTACCACGCCCACTTCTCCAATCCCGCACACATTTTGTGGGATGGTGTGTATTTATAACCTTAATGTTTGTTCCTAATTTGAAAACTTTGGGTCTTGCCGTTCTCCAGATGTACAGAAAAAAGTAATAAAAATACAACAACCAGAAGGGATTTTTTGGAAAAATTAGAGGCAGTCGTGGTTTTTTGGTCATATCTCAGCCATTGTTGGACCGATCCGGCTGAATTTCAATAGCAAGAAATGATGGACTTTATGTGACATAAATGTAAAACAACCTAGCCGCTATCACGTCTGGAGTCTCCGGAAAACACATTTCAAACGTAAGACGGACAGACGGGCGGACATCGTTAAATCAAGTTCTCTCCTCATAAGGACCCAGCATATATATACTTTATATGGTCTAAGATCACTATTGTAGAAATTACAAACGGAATGACAAACTTATATATACCCTTTTCCACCTGTGGTGAAATTTTAATTAAATTTAGAACTTCATAAAACGCAATATTTGTATGGGAGCCCCCCCCTAAAAAGTGTAGATAAGGGTCAAGTATGTTTCGAGAAAATGTTAAGAACAAAAAACTAATTGAGGTCGGTCATACATGTTATCTTACTCGGGGCGACTCCTGGGCATTTATGGGACTTTTATTAAATATATTTCTAGTCTGCATTGAACAATTTGGAGCCCCCTTAAAGAATGGAGATAGAGGGTAGGTAAGTTAGAAATTTCGATCTACCAAAGTAAAAGACCATTTCGTTTAAAGATTGATATATGCCTATTGACTGCCAGCCGTTGCCAATGCCGGTGATTGTGAATCGGCATAAATTTCTGAGGAGATAGTGTGGTTACTATCGAAACATGTCAGATCAACCTGTCCTTGAACGTGCGTTCGAGCCCATCGCCAAGAATGAAAAAATTATCAATAAATTTTATTACACTTTATGTTGTAAAAATTCCTTTCTTCATAAAATAATTTAATGAAAATTAAATTTAATGAACTTTAGCCTGATTAAAATATTAAAAATTTGACTACATAAAGAAGTCTGACCATAAACCGCTCTGTGTGCTTTTGCTTCTCTTCTTAATTATGTATATATATTAACACCAAATGAAACTCTTCACCATAGTGCAATAAGAACCCAAAGAAATATCAATCACGTTCTTTAGATAGAAATAAATGTATTTTGTGCCACGCCTACTTTTCCAATCCCGCTCATATTTTGTTGGATATTTTGTGCATTTATAACCAAGATGCTTGTATTTAATTTTGAAACTTTGTCTCTTGCAGTACACTGAAAGAATTTTCTTCGCAATACTAATTAATTTTGACATTAATCCCATGAAAAATGCATTAAAAAGGAACCTATGCAGCGCTTCGTTGGATCAATGAAACCTGTTTAATTAAAGTGTATTTAATGAAACATTACATTAGATCTATGAATATTATTAATTGGGTGAATACTTTCAATAAAGTAAAAAAAAAATTTTTTTTTTGGATAAAAAAAAATATGTTTTTTTACTCAATTAAGAGCGTAAATATGAAGAAAACTTTGATAATATAATTGCATGTGCCCGCGCATAAAACTGAATTGGCAAATTGGTTTTTTTTTTGTTGTTCTCTTACGAAGACAACCGAATGAAGCAGTTTGTTTTTTAATTTTGTTTTTTCTTTTAACCCACTTACAACTACAATTCGAGTCGGAAAGAACCCAACCAATTGTAGGGGGATGTAAGAAAAGATAAACTCACTGTTTATTGTTGGCGTTTTGTTTAAGCTTTGATATTGTTACAAGTAAGACTTAATAGTGTTTATAATTCTTATTCGCTTTAGGGTTTTATTTGTTTAATATTTTTGGCTTTTCCAAAATCTTTGGAAAAAGTTTCCTGATGAGCTGGCCTTAGCAACCATATGCGCATAGAAGCTAGCTTTCCCTCAACAATAAATTTCAGTGTATTTATCAAATATGAAAAATTGGGAATTTAGCACGTCATACGGATATCGTATTAATAATGAACTTTGTATTCCCGAAAATAACTTTGATAATATGAGATTAAATTGACCATAACAACAATAACTACGTTAATTGAAAGTTTTTTTTTTTCCATTACTATAATGACATTTTTCATTGTCATAATGAAAATTTAAATTTATGAAAGCATTTTTGAAATATGTGACTTTTATAAAGAAAATTTTGATTTTATAAATTTAATGGCATATTACATTAGATGTATGAAACAATGAAAAATTTTTTTAAGGAAACTATAATTTTGTATTAATTTATGAACATAGTTATGTTTGTATATTGTTGTATTTATGTTCCCAATTAACATTTTTTGTTTAACTTGGACAAACTTAAGTTTTCATATATCCAATGAAAATTTTTCACGTAATTACGAAATCCAATGAAGCGATTTTAAAGAAAATACTTCATTATAACTATGAAATTCCATTTAGACAATGAAAATTTTCATTTACCCAAGGAAAATTTTTTTAAGAAAATGATTTATATGAAGCATTTTTCTTTCGGTGTACTCCAGATATACAGAAATCTATAATGTCTTTGTACTTGAAGTGCCACGCCCACCACTCCAATCCTGCCAATATTTTTAGAGTAGTTGTGCATTAATAACCCAGCAACCAAAGTTGGATAATACTTCTCCAAACCATTTTTGGCCACGCCTACTTGACCAATCCCGCCCACAATTTGTGGGATGTTGTGTGTTGGTAGCCGCGCTGTTTGTTAAAAACAGACCGCTACAATCAAAACAAGTTGCGTGATAAAAAAAAAAAAGGCAGCTTTCGAAGAAAAGACAGAAAAAAATACAATATTTTCTCAATATTGTTCGACAGATTTTGGTTTCGACTGCAGTTTTTTAAAACCTGGGTAAACTGCTTATACAAAAAGGAAAAGAAAAATACCCTTTCTTTAAAATACTTTTTTTGTGACCCCCTTTTTTTGGAAAATACACCCTTTTATGACCCTTATAGAAACTTTCTAACGGCAACGCTATCTGGAATGTTGCTGGTGTATTGGTACGTGTTAATTAATAAGTAGCCTATGTGTTTGAATCAATGTGCCGTTATTTACTCTTTTATGCTCAATGAAGTGTGGAGTGTTTGAACAGAAGCTCCAACAACAACAAACCCCACATTAGACTCAACAAAAACGTTCAGATGAATTGAAATGTTTATTTATTACAAATGCAATCAGTTGAAATACCTACGAATAGGTACCTACAATGAATTTCATTCAGTGTAAATAAATAATTTTACTATTTTTGTTGTTGTTTGAACTCTTTAGTATTTCCTTTTTGTGTTGTTGTATTTGTTGTTATTTTAGTTGGTACATACATACATGCATATTTGTAAAACTTCTTCATGCGTTTATTTTAAATGTGTTGTGCAGTTGTTTTTATTCCTGTTTATTTTCTTTTCCATAAATGTTGTTTGTTTTAACACTTTTTAATAGTATTTTAGACAACAAATAATAATTATTGTTTATTGTTTTTCATACATTTACGAGTGTGTTTGGGTGCATTTTATGTTGTGTTTTTGCTTGTTTGTTTGATAACGAACGAGTTTTGTGATGATGATTTCTTTTATTAGTCAAACAGTTAGTTCTGTAATGGGATTGTGTACTCTATCTTGATTTTTAAGTTTTTGTGTGTTCAAGTGATTGGGGTTTGTATTTGAGTTTTGTTGAAAACAAGCAGGAACGTATGAATAAAAAAAAGCGATGAATGGGAAAAAATCAATTTGAATCACTACGTACATGAAATTAAATGGTGCTATTGGGTTTAAACTTTAAACTTTGAAAATAGCATCATCTAAGAAGAATGCTTCTACAGATTCTAAACGATCCTTTAAGGCATAATTATAAATTCAAATAGGTACACCACTATTTTACCTGCAGTATGGACTTTTTCCTAAATATTTGGGGTATAACCTTAAAATAACGAGGGTGGGTCAATAAGTCCGTGACTTTTTAAATTAAACGCAAGTTTTTAGATCAAAAATCATTTCGTTTTGCAACGTAGTCCTCTTTGAGCTCTACACTTCTTACAATGTTTTTCCACTTTATTTAACCCTTTCAAAGATTTGTCAGGCCATCGAAATTATTATTTGCTTGTTTGATGATTTCATCATCAAGGTACATTAACACAAGATAAACTCATTAGCGGACAGACATAATAAGCCCAAACTGTCAAATTTCGTACTTAAATATGAGGCAAAAATATGTGCATATGTACGTTAAATTGTTTTTGTTTTGTATGTAGACAAATTTGACAAGTCGGTTGTTTTTGCTATGCTCTCCCATATGTGTTTACCTTGTGTAAAAGTAACTTGGTTGGAGTCAAATCTCTTTCCGCGAGCCATTTTTTTAAAGGTTTGGGCACAAAAAATAGTCAGTCGGGCCTAAAGCCGGAGAAGAGGGCGGATGCGAGAGTAATTCGTAGCCTAACTAATGGATTTTTCACCAAAGAATTCTTAATGAATACACGAAATTAATTTTTATTTTTCATTTTCTCCTCCAAGCACGAGGTAGTCGGATATGAATCAATTGAAAGATGCCTGTTGATAGGTCCAGTGTTGCCATTTCAGTTAGGAGACGGAAAATGAAGTCACAAAATTACTAACCCGCCTTGGTTATACTAATGCGTTCTGTCTGCCATGAATTCTTGTTTCGCATTTTTTGCTCAAAATGTCATTTTTGCTTATGAAAATTTGGAAACACTCGTCTTTTATTCTTCTTTTATTTGAAAAAAAGTAAAGCTGAATGACATCGATAGCTCGGCAAAGCTTATGCGAGAAAAGGTATGAGCGGTTCGGAAGTAATGATTTTGACACGGAACACCTTTAAGGTTAGCACAAAATAGTTTGATCATGATGAATTAAAGGCATAAAAAACAGTGGGGAACAATAATTTAGCGGCCTGGAACTTTATAGCAAGTTTTTTATTAATTTGAGGTCGCTGATTTCAAATCTAATCTCCATTTTTCTCTATCAGCTCGACTTTGCAAGGTATACCGTTATGTCCAAAATTAAGGCACTTTCACTACATATATTGAAATAACTTGAAAACGGTTTACAATATTCAGTAAAAAAAAATATCCGAAACTCGGCAACAATATTTTCCAAATTTTTTCATATTTGATAAATACACTGAAATTTATTGTTGAGGGAAAGCTGACTACTGAATCTCCCAAACGTTGTTTCTAATACAGAAAAATAAAAAAGAAATATACAAAATAAAAAATATAATGTTCAGTGACTTGTGGCCCACCCTGTATAAATTTCTTCACTTTATTCTTCTCTCATTCTTAATTAATAAATTTTGTGCACACATAGTATATTATAAAATGTTCAAACATTAAAAATATTTATATATATTTAAATTTTTAGTGTGTTGCTCATTTTTAATTTTATATTGCATAAGCAGCGGATCCAGAGTTCAGAGTGCTTCCATATTTCATTTCTACACTGACTTCCTAATCCAGCTGTGAATGCACTGCAGTTACAAATGTTTGTTTTTCTTTATTTCCATTTAATTCAAAAATTCCCACATACAATCATACACAAATCTAGGCATGAACTTTAAATACACACAAAAACACACATGCAAATGAATTAAATGCATACAAACATATCTACCCAGTAGAACTTAAACCCCTAAGGCGCGTTTTCACAACTTACCGATAGCTAAAAGTACACTTTAACAGGCCTTATAAAAAGTGTTCTGTTATTAAAACTTTACTTTAACCTAAAATGAGCGATAAAGAAAATTAAGGTTCATCCTACCTGGAAGGTTAAAGTAAAGTTGTAATAATGGAACACTTTTTATACGGCCGATAAAGTCCTACCTTTAGCTATCGGTAAGTTGTGAAAACGGGCCTAAATAACATTTCTTCAACATTCCAATCGGCAAAAAAATGTGTAATGCAGTAGATTCATGGGCTTTACTAGTAGCTAACACAGAATACACAGAACTGTCACGAGATGGAAGATTTTGCGTTTTTTTTTTGTCTCTTTCAAAGAAAGCTGCCCTTTTGCATTTCTCTTTTAATCATATTCTATGCCGCAATACAATGAACACAAATTTATTTAGTTAAGATTTATTAACAAAACTGTTGTAAAAATTAACTTTTAAGTTCACCACAACACGAGTAAATAATATTTAAGTAAGTAGATAACATTATAACACAACACAATATTTCTAAATACATTTTTTTGCACAAAAAACAACGTTTGTTGAACTAATGCATTTGTTTAACGTGGTTTGTGTTTTGTTATTTTTGTTTTGATCACGCCATTTGTGTCGATTGTTGCGGCCTGCTTTTACACCTTGCCACTTCACTACCAAAAAAAGCTTTCTGTCTCTTTTTTCGAAAGCTGCCCTCGCAACTGATTTGGGCCTTTTTCACACGTCACTTTTTACAGTTCTGTGTATTCTGTGGTAGCTAACTAAAAGTCTTCTGTGTACATGTTCTGTAACTCTCGCGTCGAGAAACTTTTCGATTGATAAAAAACCACTGTTTTTCTCACTTAACTGCGTCTGTAACATTTTTGGCGAGTATTAGCTGTCACGTAAGGAAATAACTCGCCAATTCACAGAAAAAGTGTGTCAGTTAAATTTCTGTGAGAAATTTTCCGTTTTGAACTGTTAAATAAACTCACGAATAAAAACGGGGCGAGAAAAAATTTTAACACTAAAAAAAAATATTAAAACAGAGAAATACAAAGAATTATAATAATTACACTGCTTTACAAATTTTTAGTTTGGAAAAGTACCAAGAACACCAAATGCCTAGATAAGTTAATTGGGACCTCCTGAGCACGAAATACGCTGTAATTTTTTTTTCCTTAGTACCGTTTTTTAGATAACGGTACTTTTGTGTTTTTCGGTGTATGGTCCCACTCAAACCCTGGTGGAGCCCAACCAAAAAGTCCGATCGAAAACTGTAATAAAATTGATGTTTTATTTACATTGAAGCTCCAGGCCTAACAAGCTTAAAAATAGGAAAATTACTTAAAATTTTAAAACTGGCCAACTAAAATAATAACAAATGGCATATCGTTGGAAAGGTAATTGAATGCCTTTTCCGTTAAATTAGGATTTTGTGGAACGACAATATTTTCATCTTCATTGCTCACACACTATATTCGGCGTCCATCGGTATTTAACAAAACGCGGAGTTTGATATAAGATGAAAATATTGTCGTTCCACAAAATCCTTAATAAAAACTTTATTTTTCATCCGATTTTTTTCAAATCACGCTTATCAGCATATCGACGGAAAAGGCATTCAATTACCTTTCCAACGATATGCCATTTATTTCGGACTTTTTTGTTGGGCTCCGCAAGGGTTTGAGTGGGACCATACACCGAAAAACACAAAAGTACCGTTATCTAAAAAACGGTCCTAAGAAAACAAATTACAGCGTTTTTCGTGTTCAAGAGGTCTCAATTAACTTATCTAGGCATGTGGCGTTCTTGGTATTTGTTGGCTGTAAACCAGTGTAATACATATTTTGTTCTTGGCACATTTTTTTCATTGTTTAATTTTTTTTGCTTTTATCATTTTTATAAAATATACGAATGTTTTCAAAGATCGTTTGCAAACAACAAACAATAAAGTCGCAATTTACATTATAGGTTCGCGTGACTGGCGTGTGACTGGCGTTTTGAAAGTCTGCAAAGTTGCATCTGCTTCGAGTGCAATGTAATGACATTTATAACGTAACGACGTAATATCTTTTGATAGTATGCGACACGACACGTTATAGATACACGTTTTTCTCACTTTTCGAGAAACGATGGAATATTTTTTTTCACATTTTTTTGAAGCGAGAAGTTCTCACTAAAGTTACAGAACATGGTTACTTAAGCGATTAACGCGGATGTGAAAAATCTACAAAAATCACTTTAGTCAGTAAACGAAGAAAAAAATTTACTTGGTTAATTTTTTAATTTTCGTATTATGGTTTACAAATTTGCTATATTGCGGCAAACAAAAACAGCAAAAAATTACAACTCAACACAATCAGTTGTTTTATTTACAACTGAACTGAGTTATATTTTTTTTAAATGTGTGAATATCAATGTGAATATTTTTTTCATTTTGGTTACTTTTTTCTAAAATAATAATAGTACGAATATGTTTTTCTTGATACAATTATTTACGAGCTCGAATAATTTGTACTGTGTACTACGATGTTGTCATTATTTGTTACCAATGAACGGAAGTTTTTTATACTCTATCGAAAACAAAAAAAATCCTATCAAAACAGCAACCAAATACCTAATTTTTTTAAGATTTTTGTTAAGAAAATATTGCCATTTGTAATTTTTATGTTAAAAACGCCATGTTCTGAAATCGAAAACAAATGCAGTTTTAATCAATGGAGATTTTCAATTGTTTTTTTTTTAAATGAGCGTAGTTTTTCTTGATTTTAAGATTAGTAAAGATAAGTAGTACTTAAAGTAGGAAGTGCATAAAATCATACGGAATCGATTGATACCCCCTAATAAGGGCCTAAGTAATATCGCTTTAGGAAAGAGCAAAAGTGCTGATATAATTTCAGAACTGCTGGGTATGTTAAAAATCTCCCATTCAAAGTGTTTATTTCATTTGGCTGTTTATAAATTAGATTTTTTTGTTTTTGTACCTTAACTTTGTTGCTATTTTTTGTTTTTTCAGTTTAAACAAATAATAAAGGGAGAAAGGAGCAGTAAGTCATTTAGTTAGAGCGTTATAGAACTGCAGAAAAACAAACCCAAACACCCATCATACTCAACACTACACGTTTGTTCTATTTAGTTGCTTCACTTCCCTTAGCAGCAGCTCCACATTGATTTATGTGTGAAAAATAAATCTTTTTTACTTCATTTTCTTTTGTACATTTACAATTGCTAAATAAAACAAAATAGTTTTAATGTTGTTGTTTTAACAATATTTCTTCTTACGTTTCCCTTAAACAATAACAAAATGTTAGTAAAAAAAAAATATTTATTTTTGTAAATGTTTTGATTATTTTTTTTTCAAATGAATTGAAAGTGAAAAAAAAGAAAAATAAATAAATGAGAAATATTCTTTGAAACGGGAAAATGCGTGAACACGGCCAACAGAAGCAGGCGGAAAAATAATTTATTACTTTTTATGCTAATGAAGTGGGGTCAGATTGGTAGAGGAAGTAGTCGAACATAAATTCAAATAAAAAGCATTTGAAAATTATTTTTGCTTTAAAATTTAAAACTTATGAGTGGTTGCATTTTGTACATTAAAATGGGATGGAAATTTCTAATAAATCAGTTGCGTGCAATTGAAATGCAATTAAGACACAATTAGAAGGTAATAAAATTATTTCACTTTTATATGCAAGTTTTGGCATTCATATGTTTGTATGTGTGTATTGTGTGCTTTACAAAATTAGAGAGCGACGATTTTTTCTCAGAGATAGTGGTTTCATATTAATACAGGGTGCTTCAAGTTCAAGACATTTAAGGCTCAACCATAAAATGCATAACCTGGCTTAACCTACTGTCATAAATAAACAAAAAGTTTCTCAAATGTATTTAACTAAACGAAAACAAAATAAAAAAACATTTAATTCCGTACGGAATGTGCGATTCGATTCGCACCTTGCTTAAGCAAATGACAGTTTCATTAAACTTAGCAAAAAGTTTCCTTAAGTTTAATATGGTTTGCCTTATATAATTTACATGTATTCGCTCATTCGCGAAAGCCAACATAAGCACATTGTAGTTGGGCCTTTATAAACACGTAGTAAGATTCGCCGCAGGTGGAAACGTTCAAAATCAAAAATATCAAAATTTGTCAAAAAGGCTGTCTGTACAGCAATTCGTTCTACCAATCAGCAACCAAAATAAAAATGCCGCATTTTAAATAATGGATTTATCTCTTAAAACTCAAGTTTCGGTTGGTGCAAGAATAGAAAAAAGCCTAACGATTCATTAGGTTTATTAAAGAAAAAAACGGATGATTTTACTGTTTAAAGAAGAAATATTACGGGTTTGAAAAGACCACAAACAACATATTGTTGTTTTTAATAGTAAAACATTGAAATTTGAACTATAAATACAATATAAAGTATTAGTAAAATTTCACTACAACCATAGATTTTCAAGAATACAACACAATTATGAAATTTTTCATCATTTGTACAATTCACAAGCTCGTAGTATCGTCGTATAAGTAGAAAAGGGAGAGTGACACAAGTTTAAATCATAATAAAACAAGGAAATATATTTTTAATAAAAATGACACGGGCTTTATTGGAAAGAACATTTTATGAAATATTATTTCTGCCATGTGGCCGCCACGGCTGGGGCGTAGAACGCGCAATCTGGAACACCAATTTTCAACAACTTTTCGCAGCATTTGCTGCCGTATTTCGCCGATAACTCTTCGAATATTGATTTCCAGGTGTTCAATTGTTTGTGGTCTATTGACGTAGACAAGTGACTTGACATAACACCAAAGAAAATAATCTAATGGGGTTAAATCACACGATCTTGGTGGGCAATTAATTGGGTCATTACGTGAAATTATTTTTCATCAAAAGTTTCTTTGAGTAAATCAATTGTAGCGCCCGCTGTGTGGCATGTGGCTCCGTCCTGTTGGAACCACATATCAGGAAGATTAATGCCACGTAATTGAGGTACGCAAACATTTCGAATCATGTTCATATACCGTTCAGCATTGACAGTAACATTCTGACCATCACCGTTTTTGAAAACATATGGGCCAATGACTCCGCCAGCCCATAAAGCGCCCATAACCAGTAATTGTCTGTGGATGTAATGGGATTTTGACAAAGCTTGTGGATTCTCTTTAATCCAAATGCGACAATTCTGCTTATTTTCGTACCCATTCAACCAGAAATGGGCTTCATAGGAAAATAAAATTTGGAATTTTTTGAATTTGAATTGAACAATTATTTTGATTAAAAGTTTCAACAATTTGCACGCGTTGCTCTGGTGTAATCCAATTCATAATGAAATTTTAAAGCAAACTAAACAAAGAGCAACTATCAGCTGTTAAATGGGTGCTCAAATAAAGCCAGCTCAAAGTTGTGACACTCTATAAAAAACACCCTTTACAATCCTCTTATTATACTTTGTATTTATATGTATTGTATATTTGTTGTTGGTAATTTTCATATAAAAGTGTTGGCTGGCGCATTATACGATTGATTTTATGCATTTTAATAAATTTTGTAGTTATGCCAGGCCTGGAAATGTTCGATTTGTTTGGTAAATTTGTAAAAAGCTTTTGAGAATGTGATAACTAACTACCACCACAAATTTGATTCTTCTGAGGCTGGGTTTTTGAGATCTCAGTTAAACTAGGTTTAGTAAATCTGATAACTGATTTGTGCCGCCAATACCAAGTTTGAAAACAAAATGTTGCCGGAACAGCGCAGTCCTGCTTAAAATGTGGGTCTTTAATGAAATAATAGAAACAAAATCACATTTCACCGGAAAATCAGAGTTGCAGAGAACGTTGAACTTAGTTTAAACTTAATCCCCATCTCAAAACCCCGTCCTGAATGATTAACATGTGTTTAATTCAATTCAGCTTATCAATTTATATTTATTATCATTTCATCTTACATTGAAACTCCCATACCTGTTTTATTTTCATGCTATCAACCATTGTGAATGGCATTTTATTAAAGAAGAAGAAAAATAAATAGAAACCAAGCGTAAAGTAAAAAATTACAACTTAAATAATTTGCTTTCTTAGGTTTATTTTTTTTTATTGTTTGGTAAAAAGAAATTTGTGGATCTTCTTAAATAGTTTACTCAAATTACGATGTACATATGTATATACAATGAATGGACATTTTCTATTTTTGACATTTAGCAATTCGACAAAGTTACGATACAACAAGTGCATAGACAAAAATCGTATTTTTGTAAACGATATGAAAGATCTTGTGAATTGGACAATTGTATATTTAATTAAACATATAATACGTTTAAATGTAACAACATGATGATTGTTTTGCTCTATACAGTTGCAGAGAATGCTTAATAAGCATATTCAGTGCGCCGCGCCACATATTTCGAATTCATACAAAGCATACAATCGCAAAATAAAGACTGCATATCGCTGCTTTCTTCGTTTCTTAAAATTCTCAAATTCTTTTTCGTTTAATAATTGAATACATCAATTTACGTAAAAATGGAAATTTTATCCAAAACAGGAGGGTTGATGATGACATCTTGAACCTTCTCTAGTATATTGCTCTCTATTGAAGCAACAATAGTGTGAAATTTGGTCACATCTTGAGTAACACCAGCCATCACGAATTGCGACTCCATTTGCTTGAACCAAAGTAATGGATCTGAACGCCAAAATGGCGGAGCTTTAACAGAGACTCTTGAAGTTTCCATGTGAGGAGCGTTTGACAATATAGATGCAAAATCTTCTTCCGATGTAGACATGCTTCCAATTCAATATATCGGGGTCACCAATTTGTTGGTAAAATAAAAATAAAACCAACAATTTTTCTTTTTTACAAAATAATATCAACAAATTTATTTAATGAAAATTCAAATCAAAATTCTAAAACTAACTAACTTGAAACAAAAAATATTTTTTCATGTCAAAAAACAAATTCAACGAAACACTGATTAATATTAAAAAATTCAATTTAGTGTTTGCAAAGTGTTTTTCTGTAAGGTGTTTTACAGGCACCACAACACTATTATACTTTGTATTAATACATCCCCGCATATAAAATTGGACCACCTGATCCATTTTGAAAAAATGGACTACTCCGATGTAATGCAAGCATGGACCAGGTCATTGTTAAAAAGTGTTTGTAGTGAGACGATATGTCTTCGTTTTTTAACGACATGCTTTCGTTTTTAAACGACTTCTAAACTAATCCTCTTGAGTATACCATGGAGTAGTTTTAAAACTACTCCTTTGTAGTCCAAAGCTGGGTTATATGGTCCTCCCCTATGACATCGTAATGTTAAATAGACCATGTTTTTCCATACGTTTGGGTAACTTTTGGACTAGTACTGGTCCCTTGTGGGCTACTCTTTACACACGTGTTTGGGCTGGTCCTATTATTTGCAGGGATGTAAACAACTCAAGTAATATGTAAAAGTCTGATAGTTTGAATGCATGTGTGATAAAAATGACAAGTATTAGGAAAAAAAGTTTGACATCCCATACGACTTCTTCGTTTTTTAAAAAATTTCTAAACAATAATACTTTTTATTGGATCAGAGTTGCATTTTATTTCATGTGTGAGTATTTATACTTTGTGTGATCCCTGCAAATAATTGGACCAGTCTAAACACGCGTGTAAAGAGTAGCCCACAAGGGACCAGGACTAGTCCAAAAGTAACCCAAACGTATGGAAAAAAACATGGTCTATTTAGCATTATGATGTCCTAGGGTAGGACCATATAACCCAGCTTTAAAAATACTCCAAGGTATACTCAAGAGGATTAGTTTTGAAGTCGTTTAAAAACGAAGGCATGTCGTCGCACTACAAACGCTTTTAAACAATGACATGGTCCATGCTTGCATTACATCGGACCAGTCCATGGAGTAGTCCATTTTATCAAAATGGATCCAATATTAGATTTCTATCCCACAAAGTATTTTTGAATACGTACATAAGACTTATGAGATAGTGTAATCAAGCGTTGATATGTGTTGAGGTCGTATGCCCGTAACTTAAAATCTCGTTCGGTGCGGGCTGGAAAATTTATTAAAGGATACCTTATAAAGCGGAGTGTAAGGAAAAAAAACGAAACAGAATGACTGGATTTGTAACAGGAGTAAAAAAAACCGAAATAAAACTACAACTTGACTCAATTAACTCAATTGAAAATGGTTGAAATAAATATTACTTATGTGGTTAATGTTAACCATACTATTGTTAATTATGACCAAAATATGGTTACTTTTGATCTATCTTTTGAAATATGGTTACTTTTGATCAAAATGTTCACAATATTATGGTATGACCAATTTATGGTTAATATCGTCCATATTATTGTTAATTATAACTAAATTATGGTTAATTTGAACTAGAGGTCTGCAACGAGTAACTTTTTTCTTCACATGTGAAACTCGCTGTCGAATATAGTATTTATTTGTTCTCTTGCTTAACGCGCAAAAAGTGAAGAGAAGTGATTGTTGTTTTTATAAATACTAACATGCAGCAGCCGAAGATGAAATATGTTCCGAAAAAAAGGAACATATAAAAATGGGTACAACGAAAAAGAAGTACCTATAAAATTATGGTCACTTCATGTGGTACTTGTAGTAAAGCTGAAATTTGTGTAATTATCCAAAAATTAGACAAACATTTTTTTCTTAAGACTAGATAATTAGAAATTTTTTTGTGTAATTTAGCCTTAATATTTTTTCATATACAAGTAAATATTATTGCAAATAAATTTCACTTTTAAATATTTATAAATAAATAAAAATCTAAATGACCTAAATAAATAAAGTTATGTAGGTATAAACATACCTCATTTATTTCCATTTTTTTTTATTAAACTTAACAGTTAAAAAAGACAATATTTTTTGTTTTTAATGTTTGCAAAACTTCACGTGGTACTGATGGTACCTAGTGAAGTTTGGCTGTCGCATGATACTCGACCGTTCGTTTAATGAATGGTCAATGAGAGAGAAAAACGAACAAGTGGTTAGTTAGCAAGCACAAGCAAAGTCGAGTAACAACCAATAGTTACTCGTTAATTTTGTTGTTCTCAAAAACATGTACCATGTTTTATATTATAGTTCGAGTAAGTGTTCATGCTTTGCTGGATCATATGTACTTTTTAAGAACAAATCCATTTGTGCAGGCGTCTAATTTGAACCAAGTTATTCTTAATTTTAGCCATATTATGGTCATTTTTACCCATAATATGGTTACCTACAATTATTAGACTTTTTTAAGTCTAACAATAGTATGATACTCTTTGGATATGGTTACATAAAACATTATTTTTTTTGTGCTTGCAATAACAGTTTCCCAAATTGCCTTCTTCTTTAAAACGTAAAAAAACTGTTCCAATTATACTAAATACATAAGCCATTGAGATTTACCACTGTACTTTAACAGATCGAATAATACCAAAAAGTTATACTAATGATATGTATAAAGCAATTGTCCTTTAAGTCATAGTCATTATGCTGAGTATGAGTATCATTTCTGATTAACGTTTCTCCAACTGAACCACGATTAAATCGAAATAAATTTGTATAATTAGCAAGGGTTTTTCTCGCCTGTGGCTGTTAGTGATAAAATAACCGAATAAGACATTAAAGTTGCAAGATCTAAAATCTCTAAAATAAATATACACTCGGTAGGAAATAGATAATATCTCAAACTACGTACCTTATATTTAGTGAATATTATTTAAGTAATATTTCCAAAAAACTCACCAGTAATCTGCAAAAGAAAATAAACTGCAATTAATTTATTGTTTTAAGATATGTATAGGTATTAAATAAGGTGACATGTCAAAACGTCCAGTGTCATAGTGTCCATGGGCTTTATGACACTTTTGAAAATGTCATAATGTCCGTGGGCATTATGACACTTTGCAAATGGACATTATGACATTTTCAAAAGTGTCACAGTGTCCATAATTACTAAAGAAGTAAAATACAAAACAAGATCTGCATATGCGCAGAGAAAACATGTTTTATTATGGTCGCAAACAACAAAACTATTTTTAAAGAAACTAATTTAACCATAATATGGTTGTCGGTGACAATGATTTGGTTAAATTAAACATAATATGGTCAAAATTTTTTAAAAATGGTTTTGCTGCTCTGGTTGTATATATTAAATATATGTATATCGAAAACACTTTTGGGCGCAAGGATTTTCTCCTCTATGGTATAACAAATACCAGCTTCGCTAACTAAAGCTTCTCTGCACAGCCGGCCTTCGGCCGGGCGCAAGGATTTTCTCCTCTATGGTATAACAAAAACCGGCTTCGCTAACTAAAGCTCCTCTGCACAGCCGGCCTTAGGCCGGGCGCAAGGATTTTCTCCTCTATGGTATAAAAAAACCGGCTTCGCTAACTAAAGCTTCTCTGCGTTGTCGGCCTTCGTTTGGAAACAAGGCGGATTTTAGAAGCTTTACTTAGCGAAGCCGGTGTTTGTTATACCATAGAGGATAAAATCCTGGCGCCCGGCCGAAGACCGGCTGTGCAGAGAAGCTTATGTTAGCGAAGCCGGTACTTGTTTTAGTTTGTAAGCATGTTGTGGACATTATGACACTCTACAAAGTGTCATAACGTCCGCGGACGCTATGACATTTCTTTAATGGACGTTATGACACTGGACGTTATGACATGCCACCTTAAATAATTAAGGCGAATACATCTTTTTGTTTGCAACAATATTTCTACAGGAAAATTGTTTTCTATATACAGCCATTGTAAGAGGCAGCCAGCCAGAAACATTAATCAAAGCTAAACCGCCCTAAGAAATGTGTGAAAATCGCCCAACATTTTTCCATACAAATTTGAGTGAATGCTTATCTTCTGTATGATACAACAAAGACCGGCTTCGCTAACAAATAGCCTTTTCACACTTGTCAACATCTAACATCAACCATCAATTTGCGAATATGTTGAAATTTTCCCATAAGAAAAACATAGAGCTAAAAATCAACATCTTCACAAGATGTTCCAATCTCATCCGTATTCCATTATTTTAGTCTCATCACTAGATAAGTGACAATAAATCCTTTTATTATTATAACAAATCCTATAATTATTATATATTATATATATATATATATATATATATATATATATATATATATATATATATATATTATATGGGACCCATTTACCAAACTTATTCACATTTATTTGAATCTGCACAGAAACAATTTCTGCTCTTCTGTCTTCGCGGATTACACTTTAACCCACTAGCCTTGCCCTCATACACATCTCGACTGGCTCTGATAAAGCTCCCTACTTTAAAAAGTCGTAGAACAATGCTGAATGTATCGTTTATTCTGAACATTAGTAATGGTGATATCCGCGCTGGATTTTTAATTAACAAGATTTCATTTAATATTCCTCAACGACCATCTCGAAATATCATACCATTATCCATTAAATTCTTTAGAGCTTATTAGAAGAATGTGTGACACTTTCAATCAATTATATAGATTTATTGATTATTCATTGGATTCAAAGTCAATAAGTAGATTAATAATAGCTTTTCTTAATTGATGATAAAATTTATGTAATGTAATCAAATGTTAGTTATAGTCTATTTTATTTAAGTGCAATTTTAAATGTCTAACATGTCTGTAAGGATTAATCCATAGACAATAAATAAATTGTGGCATCAGTGGCGAAATGGCATTTCTTTTGAAAGCAGCGTTACTATTTGTTAATTTTTTTCCTTTTTGCAAGTCTTGTTTTGTGCAATTTTTCTTTAAAATATTAAAAAAAAAATTAATTCCAAATACATTTTGGTTAAAAAGTATAAAAGTTTGTTTTTAAGAAATAATGACATTTTTTATTGATGGTAGATGTTAGATGTTTCAAGTAGGCTTGCCAACCGTACTTTATAATAAAGTATTGTACTTTATTTCGAGTAATTGTACTCTATACTTTATGAGAATAATAAAGTACGCGAAAATACTTTATTTCGCATGATTTGATTTATCTAGAATAGATTCAGGTTATATTAGTCATAAAATTATAAAACTTATGGCTAATAAATCATAGATGGTTTAAGCGCTGGTTTAGTTGAACTAAACTTGAATTTATATGTAGTTTAAACTCAACAACTATAAATCAGTGTCCCATGTATTATATGTTGTTAAAAAAATAACATGTGGCAGCACTACGATAAATCTTATCAAATTTATATGGTCTGTATTGGCAGTTGAAACGCCCAATTTTATGCGTTTAAAGATGGTTTATATTTTTAGTGATATATAGATTTGTTGGTTTAAAAACATTTTAAACTAAAAATAGAGCTTAACCTGCTCTGATTTTTTAGCCCTTATTGCACAAGTTTTTTTTTTAGAAAAACTAAAGGACAACTAATTAATATTAATCAGGGCCATTTGTTGATTTTGTTTTATATTGGAAGGACGATTTTTCGAAAAAAAAAATAATCTGACAGCACTATTTCACTTGTTTATTTTCTTTGAGTACAATAACTGCCTGTTTTTATAACACGAGTGCAAAACTCTTTCAAATTACTGCTTGCTTTTAAATCGCGAGCACAAAAGTGACTCGTTTAACTAACATTTAAAACAAAATTTAAAAATTTCCATTCCTTAAGGGGGCTCCCATACAAAATATTAAATAAAGACTAGAAATATATTGAAGAAAACGTACCATAACAGCCAATGAGTAGCCTTAACTATTTCTCGAGACATGCTTGCCCCTTATCACCACTTCTTAAGGGGGCTCCAATACAAATATTGCGTTTTATGACATTTAAAAATAAATTAAAATTTTTCGACTTTTGTGAATAAAATCAAAAGTTGTTAACAGATTTTAATCATTTATAGCTTGTTTTGTGTGAAGCTTTGTTTTTTTTTTCAATATCATCCATGCGTTCCTCCGAAATGTATGCAAGTGTACAAAGGATATAAAGCTTCTCTTTAGACAGCTTTAGTTAGCGAAGCCGGTGTTTGGTATAGCATATAGAAGATAATACTTGCGCCGTCAATGCAGAGAAGCTTTAGTTAACGATTCGGGATTTTTAAATTCGGGATTTTAAGTTCCGAACATATGACCCCAACACAAATAAGTGTGTTGGTTTAAAACTACTTTGTAATAATTATGAATTTTTTTGAGCCGTTATTTATAATTTTTGGATAAAATTTCCATTTTTTTGGGGTAATTTTTTGTTTACGTTGGGCACTTTTTAAAACACATTGCTTTGGGCGGATTTGCTAAGAGAGACGTCAGACTATGTATATATATAAAAAAAAACTATTTTGTACAAACTTTTTAACAAATGGGTGAATCCGCCTTAAAATCAATTTATTCACAACTTTTTATAACCATGCTAAAAAAAAAACAAAAACGTACGTGTAATTTATCTACCTTAACATAATTTTATTACCAACTTATACTAACACTAACGTACAATTAGCTTAACTATTTGTAAAACAATATTATATGCAAATACATGCAATCTCATAAACTTTTAATCTCATAATTACAGAAACAGCAATTCAATTCCCTTAACAAAAACTCTACTACATAAATATTTTTCTTCCCCACATGTGAGAGACAAACAAACAGACAGTCAGACAAGCAATTATTCAGGCCAACTAAAAGCATTGGCTTAATTATAAATCACAACTAAAGTCAAATGATTTTGTTAGTTTTACCTCTTGTTACAAACTATAAAATGGTTTTTTCATTGTAACTCTACGAATGAACATCAATATGTCAGTTAAGTGCTCTATAGCAAAGGTTCCCAAATAAGGGGGTTTGTAGACATTTTAATGAATTGGAGGCATTAGTCCATGAAGAATGCAAAGTCATTGCGTGCCACTCAGGCAACCGTTCTTAAACGTTTGCAAGCAGCAGGATTCGTTGAAGGAGAGAAAGTTAAAAAACGATTTTGCATATTCGAAATTCTGCTTAATTGCCATGGAATCCATTATTGGCAATAGATTATGGATATACCCATGCGCAAGAAAGCGTATGTGAAGCCTAGCGCAACATTGAATTAACACCAGAGCCGAATATCTATGGTAAAAAGGTTATACGCTGTATTAGGCGGGATCAGAAAGAACGCAGTAGCGAGCACAGTTAATACCTTTGAAGGGAACAATGGCCGGAAAAACACCCGGTATATCCGATCAGACATTAAGAGACATGACATTTCTTCAAAACAACATTCGACCACTTTTTGTTAGACCAGTTTAAAACTATCTGGAAATAGTGGTTCAAATGTTTTCCTTACCCGACAAATAGTCCACTCATTGCCACGTCTACTAATTGTCTGTTTTAGTTCTCTTACTTAAATACGCTTTACTTCAAAAGAGGGAATCCTAAGGCCTAAATTGTGTTAAACGCAACGCCAAACACTACATTGAAAGCACCAATAAAGTCAAAAATATTTCACAATTTTGTTGCTGCTTTCTACAGAAATTCACAACACAACTGGGACGAACGACGAGTTATTCGCAACGAATATTCGTCACCAGAAATAGAACACATTGGTGTATATGAAAGTACACACAATCATTGCGAAGACCGAAATTCGTCGTGCGTAACGAGCTCTGCGATAGGGCTACTTCTATTTCTTACGCAGACGAAAGACTAATAAATTGGGAAAGGGACAGCGCAGCATGATAGCAAAGTTCAATATTTATTAAAAATCGTGAAATCTGTGAAGAATTACAGGGACAATTCGCTTCTATTGCGAACTTGGCTAAAATTCGCGAAAAAATGGCAAACTTTTAAACAAACACTAAAATTTATTAGAAATCACTAAATGAGTGAAAAAAAAAACAAAATGACGGGAAATAACAAACAAAAAAAAAAAACAAAAAATAATTGCAAAAATTCGCAAAAAATTTTATTATTTCAAAAAAAGCCATAAAATTAATGATGAGTATCAAAAACTATAATGAATTCGGTAAAAATTGCAAAATTAGCGGAAATTCGCAAAAATTTGCTAACAGCGGCATGATAGCAAAGTCTACTATTTATTATAAATCGCGAAAGTTGTAAAGAATCACAGGGAGGGACAATTCGCTTATATTGCGAACTTGGCTAAAATTCGCGAAAAATGGCAAACTTTTAAATAAACACTAAAATTTATTTGAAATCGCTAAATTAATGAAAAAACAAAATGTCGGAAAATGTCAAAAAAAGTTACAAAAATGGCGAAAAATCGCGAAAATTTTAAATATCTCAAATAAGCCATAAAATTGATTAAAACTCCCTAAAACTATAAGGAATGGCCAAAATTCGGTAAAACACAAGATTAATAGTTTTTTTATAAATTAAAAAAAAATTTTAGGTTCACGCACTTATTGCGTCTCATTTGTCGAATTTACGCAACGAATCCCTGCCGACGAATTCGTCGTACTACGCGAAGTTCGTCGTTCGTCCCAGTTGTGTTTCTAGCATTACACAATTTGGGACTAAGTACTTCCCTCAACCTTATAACTGATAATTATTGGAGTTCATTAATTAATTTTTTTTCAAGAGTTCTCAAATCAAAAAACAGTGGGAACGCCTGCTCATCTGGAGTATCCCTGTTTGTGCTTTTGAATAAAATAATTTATCTTTGTAATGAATTGTTATAAAGAAAATAATTCAAGGAGGAAAATATTATGCTCGTTATCATCAGCATTAATATCATTGGCTCCAGCACATTGCAGTCTTCATTACTATCATCATCATCATCATCATCAAAGGAGAGCTACAGCAATAAATTCGTATGAATATAAATAAAATTTCCCTTTAGGAAATCTTATTGTTAATGATACTGCATTGAAAGATTCATACTTAATGCCAGTATAAAAAGGTTTCAAAGAGTTTCATTATTTATTAATTATGTATTTCATCAATTTTATTGTTTCTTTTAACAAATAAAACTCTTATAAATGAAATGAACAAGAGTAAGTGATGTGACTACAATCTGAATTTGTTTTAATAAAAAATATTTTAACAGAATGAGTAGAAGGTGTTTTTTTTAAGTCCGATAGAACTTGAGAAAGGGTTAACTGTTAAATGAACTGTCATAGTGCTCTCACTTTTTTACATTTATGATCAGAATACCATGGATAATCATCATTAATAAATTCACACTTCAACAACGCCTGCAACTTATCCAAATTTACTTTGAAAGTTGTTCATCGACATTTTAAAGCGAAATTGTGTTCAACAGTGAGCCTAATTTTTAGCTTAACGATTTTTTTAATAAACAAAATTTCCGCATATGAAGTGGGACGTATCCACAACAGGGTCCTGATTCTGGCAGTCGTGATCGAGTACTTTCTCGATTCTAAAGCAATTTAATATCTAATTATTTGAGTCCATACTGAACAAATCGGAATTATTTTTTCAGTGTTGTAAAGCATTAACTTAAGTTTCACAATACTGAAATAATAATTTCGATTCGTTCAGTATCAACTGAAAGAATAAGAAATAAAATTGCTTTCGAATCGAGAAAGTACTCGATCACGCCTGCCGAAATTAGGCCCCAGACCCTACAGACTTCATTACATCCTGATAAATGCACCCCTTGCTGCAATTTACACGCTGGTGGAATCCTTGGAACTAATTTCTTCAGAAATTTAGCTTAAGCTTGAGAAAAGTTCATTGGAGATCGGTAACCGCACCATATATACCATAGGTACCTTTGGCTTCTATAAGTAGCATAGGGCCTTATAAGGTTTCGTTAATCTTCGCTTAATGCATTAAGGTTACTTTAGGTTGTGTGTGATTGGTTTTTTGGTGACGCAAATGACCTGCAACGTCGCTACAAGATTCACTAGCAACTTGGAATTTAGCGGGAATTCGAAAAAAACCCTCCAAGGCCTATCTCATTTTATAGTCGTTGACTGTCCGCGACCGCTTTAAACCAGCTGCCCCGCATATCTACGGGACGTACCATTATCCGTAACCGATGACGCGTCCGGCAACAGTCAGCTCTGCTTCCAACAAGCAGATAATAAAATATACAATACCATTAAAATAACGTTATGCATTTTACCATCCGCAGTTGGGCGGAGGAAATGGAAATCTGGCGATAAGTTGGATTCAAGAAGTGTACCTATCGATTGGCCTCCAAGGTCGGGCGATTTGACACCCCTTGATTATCTTAGGTGGTGCTTAGGTTGAGACGCTGGTTTATGCTGATAAACTAGAATGAGTTGACGCCTTAGAGGCCAACGTTGGCTGTGTTATTCGTGACATACTGTCATAAAGCAAAGCTTGAAAATATGGAGTCTAGAATGTTCTCCCGCAACAACCGCGGTGCCCATATGATCGAACTTATTTTCAAATAAAGGGTTGTCCATTTTTCGGTTTCAAAAGTAAAAAAGCTATGATTTCGATGAAAGTTTATTTAATTATAATTCTTGGACATTGCCATTACGCACGAAAAACAATGTCATTTAAATGCCCGCCTTTAGGTTAGTTGATGTAGTCCCTCCTTTTGAGATAGTTTTCGACCACTTTTTCGCACGTTTCGGGCGGTATCTCGGCGATAACCTGACGAATATTGGTTTTCAACAGCTCCAACGTAAGAAAATTTTCCGCGTAGACACGGTTTTTAACGTAGCCCTATAAAAAAGTCTAAGGGCGTCAAATCCCATGATCTTGGTGGGGCCAATTGACATCAACAAACCGTGAAATAACGCATTTTAGAAGCAATAAAGCCAAAACAGGTTGTGCGGCTCATGGCACCGTATTTATGAAACAACACATCGTCGAGTTCATAGTCTGCATTGGTAGGCCAAACAAAAGTTGATTATCATACGGTCACAGTGCTCTGAGCCGTGGAATCGACAAATTCGGATTATCCGCCACACTTTCACTAACAGAAGCGTTATTTTCGGCAGAGCACACATTGCGATGATGCGCAGACCTGACCACATCTGTAACGCTGCCACTCTCTTCGAAATTCTTAATAATTTTGCCAGCTCCTTGCACAGTAGATCGATTATGATGACCATAATCACCTCTTTAAACTCAAAAAGAGACCACGTTTACCCCCACCTATTTTTTCTGTAAGCTTAAACTATTGTTTCGCGTTCTTCGGTTGTTAAGCGGTCCATATTCGTAAATGGCAAACCTCTTTCTATATAAATGTCACTTCGCATGACAGATATCTCACAGCTTAATAGATAATCTGTTGTTAATGTCATGCATTGATCTTTTGAATTAATTTTTTTTTTTTTACAAATTTATCGAGATCTAACCGCGAAAACTTTCGTTTGTTTTAATAAATGACTTTAATGGCAACACTTGCATCATCTCCTAAAATATCATGGTCACATCACGTTACGATTTTATAGCAAGAATAGTTTTATTGTAAGCGACAAATTTCATACAAAATTTATATGAAATAAAATAAAAAAAAACTGTCCTGTAAAATTTGATTTTTGGCGCTTACGTTATTTTGCGGTTAGGGCTCGTAATGTTTTCTATTGGGCTTAAAAAAGCACCCTTTTTATTTCAGTTTACCATATTTTTTAAAAACTTTTTCTCTAATTTAATCTTAATGGAGTGCTTCGTCTATTGCTTTTGAAAGTATTGGAAAAATATTTCAAATTACTTCAGCTCTAATTAAAATTCCTTATCTTCATTTTGAAATCGGATTAATATTTATTAATGAGATTTTATTACAAATGTCAGCGTTTGAGTTTCCTTCTTTTTCTCTAGTTTTTTCACTTTTCCTTCCGTTTTTTTGCACTTAAATTAATTTCGCTCTGCAATGTGTTTTTTTTTTTGTTATTAATTATTGTAGTTTTTAATATCGTTAATGTGATTTAAACAAAATGCAAAACAAAACCAAAAAAAAAAACTGAAAGTTAAAGAATAGAACTAGAGAGACTATAATTTATGTTAAGTGCTCTGCTCTGTGTGTGTTTTCAATGATGCCTTCCTGCTCCGCAGTGCTGGTGTATTAAATTTTTTTATTTCTTTAATACCTTCCCTTTTTTTTTAATTTCTGTTCTATTTTATGAAAGTGTTACGTAAAATGAAAATGAAATTTTTCTCATTTACTTTTATATCAAAAACATACTTTTTAACACAAATACAAACGCACACCAAAGACTCGTGCTCGCACTCACACAAACAGAAGGCTAAGCTTAAGCTAAATTTAGCAGATAGTTGGATGTTGGGTTCTTGAGTTCTGGTTATTTTTTCTTTCTTCCAGTTCGCCATATAACATTCATTTCACATACATACAAACATACTTAAATAACAGCCTGCAGTATTATTTTGCAACGTTCGGGGGCAAGCAGTAGTGTCAGGCAACCCATTATAGTGTCATATTAAAAACATAATCCGGAAATAAGTCATTTTAATATCTATAGCATTATAAACACATACATTCTTAAATACACACACATTTTTATTCACATATAGAGTTCTTGTGCGCGAAGATAGTTTTCAAAATTTCCTGGAATTTTAAGACAAAAAATTTGAGGTGTCAAGATATAAATTGAAAGCATTTTAATATCGAAATAGACGTTAAAAAATATTTGCAACGTAGTTAAGAATAACCAATCTTACTGCCTGGCCTGTGATGTCGATCGCTATCACTCGCTGCATTTTCAACGGCAAACAGCTGATTTGCGCCCCACTTAAACATTTTAGCACAAGTCGTTTGTCAATGCAAGCGAACGATAACGTAATAGTTTTCATACAAATAAGATCCCCACTGAGAATGTTAAAATCATCGAAAGAGGCATTTTGTTGTAATATTAAACGAAATTATTTCTTGAAACGCTAACACTATTATTTTTTTAAAATAATATTTAAAAAACTACCCGGTGGGTGCTAATACGTAGCACCTCGCCACGTAGTCAATTTTTGAAAAAAATTCGTAGCTTATATGTCTATATATGGGCATTTCCGTCAAAAGGTCCACCGTGACCAAAAATTTAAAAGTTATTAAAAGTTAATTTTATAAATTTTAGATGAACAATCAGCCTGCAAAGTTGTGCAAACGTAATTTCTTATTTGTGAGAATATTTTATTGTATGTTTTCTTTAATACAATTATCTTCCTTAAAAGAGGTGATATTTGATAAAAATTATTCCAAAAAAATTTTCTTACATGGTCTGTAATCTAAGGAAGAGTTCAAAGAGAAATGTGTTATTTTTCAGTTAAATTATTATGGAAAAAAATTTACGTTCAAAATGTCACGTATCGACACAGATTTTGGCTTAAAAAATAAAAAATACAGATGATTTTGGAATCGAACCAAAGACATTTTTTTGTTTCATTGCTACGTAAAATTCTCAAGGTAGTTTGACTAAAAAATTTTGCCAGGTTTCGCTTAATTACGCCTTTTTATACATGGCCACAAAACTACTTCTATTTTTTTCACGTTCGAACCGCTACTTCTTTTGCCATTATCTTTGGCCTAGAATCTCACCCTCCATAATCTTTAGCATAGATAACAGTGCTTTCTTGGTGATATTATTTAAGGGTTAAGAGAACGTAAAAATATCTGTTGTTTTAAATGTTATTGCATTTTTGATGCGTACGACTGTCACGTTCAACACTTTGGATTTACCCATATATAAACAGGGACCTACCTTTTTTAGTTTTTATTAAAATCAGTTAGATTGTTTCGGAGAGGCAGCAATTGCCCCCTATGTACCTCCCCTCGTGGTCCTATTTTTTTAAAAGTACAAAGCTAATGTGTCTATATAAATAGGGATATATCAATGTTTTTAATTTTCTTAAAAACGGTTAGATTGTTTCGATGAGGCAGAAATTTCCCCCTACCTCCTCTTGTGGTCCTATTTTTTAACAAGTTAGAGTGATATATTCGGTGTAATTAGTTTAAGCGTTTGCAGTGAATTTCAGGGGGCTGCTTAAAATGGATCTAAGGTTTATTATAGACCGTATATCACAAAATTGCATAACATTTTTTCTGGCCATATGAAGTTAAGCTTGAAGAAAGTTTACCACAATATCTATATCTGCTACGTTTTAGGCGTATTTAATTATTTTACCAGAGTTGGCTTTATATCGGGCCTAGGGTAAATTATGGATCGATCTTCACAAAAAACTGTGACGAACCAAAATTTGTAAAGTGTTTTCCAGGAGTAGGTTTTATATGGGGCCTATGGGAAATTATGGACCGATATTCACGAAATCTAATACTCTTATTTCTAGTCCTATAAAACTGTGATGTACCAAATTTCGTTATGATAGCATTATTTTTTACGGTTTCAGGCGTACTTAACTGTTTTCCGGGAGTAGGGTTTATATGGGGCCTAGGGTAAATTATGGGCCGATCTTCACGAAATTTTACAGTGTTATTTCCGATCCTACTGAACCGATTTTGCTGGATTTCAGTCTCAAACTGCTTAGGATAACTACAAGTAATTTGACACCGTTAATTTCTTTTGAGTTTTTCGAAAGTGAGGGTGTTTTCAACAGACGGACATAGTTAAATCGACTTAGAATTACTCAAGGACACAGAATATATATACTTTATGGGGTCTGAGATGAATAGTAAAAAAGTTTCACACGGAATGACAAACTAATGGTGTTTTCTTTTCTACAAAAAATGTGACATTTTATTAAAAAAAAATGCAGTTTGGAGTCTGTTTCTTAAAAATTTTGCTCCCGAAAAGGGTGGCTTGGTTCATTCTAAAAAACTCACCCTTTTTTGGAAGCAAAATTTGTATGAAACAGACACCAAATTGCATTTTTTTAAATAAAATGTCACACTTTTTTGTAGAAAAGAAAACACCATAAGTATGTATACCCTCTTCACAACTTATTGTGGTGAGGGTATCAAAAGTACATTGCTAATGTGGCTATAAAATCAGTTAGATAGTTTCGATGAGGCAGAAATTGCCCCCTAACTCCGCTCATGTTAGTTTTAAATATCGTCAACTAAAATTTTATTTATTTATTTATTAATTTTTTTTTTTCTTTTTTCAGATATGTAATTTACGGTTTGATCAAAGATATAAAAAACGAAACGAAAATCCAAAATATTTTAAATTCACACAAACATCTTGTTGTAGTTAAACCGCCTGTATAGTTTATTTGGCTCCTAAGTGACAGATCGTAGCGGTAACTAGAATGAGTAAAGAGGCCTAATAGAAGGCCTTATTTAGCAGTCACAAGCAGTCAGAAGCCCTTCTCGCCGCATTCCATAGTTATTTATTTTTTACACAGGTTGTCAATGGGCGCAAGGCCTTCCACACATCCTTTAAAAACACATTCGATCCCTTTCCAAAGAAGGGAGTAAGGAAGGCCACTAAAAATAAAAAGTAAATAAAACTGAACACCTTCCTTTCTCCCTTCTCAAAGAAGGGAGTAGCGAATGTGTAATGAATATTTCAGAAGGTCTTTTAAAAAGAAGTTTATACCTTCTAGAAGGCATACTTCTGAAGGCAGGATATCATGCGAAGCGAATCTTTCAGAAAGGAGTATAAAGGCCTTCAAAAAGGCCTCTGGGATGTTAAGCCTTGAAAATGTCATATAAGTTATCAAAGACACAAACCATGTGTGCATTTTTAAGTTATATGGCCAATTTATCATCGGTTTTTGGAATAGAGCGTAATAATTGACTTTATAACTGAAAAATAGTGGCCAACAGAAGCTGCACAGAAAGAAAAAACTCGTACAAAATTTAAGTTTTCTTCTTACTTTAATACACTTAAAAGAACTTAATACAATCCAAAATGGGATATTTCTAAAAGTTTGTTGTAAAACCAACAACAATACTACAAGAAGAAAAGTATAGATTATTTTCTTGTTAAAAAGAAAACAAGAAGCAAAAATTCCCATATTCATTTTGTTAAAATTATAAGATAAGTACATCACATCTTTAAAGTAGAATGATTACCGAAACCATATTGGGCACGTTGGTGGTGTCTTATAATTGTGAATTCTTTTGTAAACAAAAGATGGAATACAACAAAATTGAAATAAGCACGTGTAACGGGTAAGTAAACAAATTAATATTCTCTCTGGTTCTGTGTGTTGTTTAGGTTAGAATAAATGTAATCTCACTTTTGGAATATTTCAAGTACGAATCGAGAATAAAACCGTCTTAGAAATTCTTGAATCGAGCACAGTTTGAGATAAATTTTATTTCACTTTTAATTAATACTGTTTTCGGATTATTTTAAGTACGAATTCGGGATTAAATATGGATAAGTTAAGTATTTCGCTCTTGAATAATCCGTTCTTAAATCAAGGAATCCGTACTATTGACAGCGCTTCGACTTGATCGATTTGTTTTTACATTGTAGGTATAAAAGGTTTTAAAGATGCTGTTTAAACTTTCCGGATTGTGATTTCCAGGAAATTTTAAAAATGTTTCCCAATTGAACCAAATTTCAAAAGATGTGAGCTCCAATGTCTTTCTTAATTTTTTCTCTTTATTTATATCCTAATTTTTAACTGAAACCTTGGACTTCGTAAAGCAACAAGAAAGCATTCTTTCCGATTTGGCAACGCAGTAAAGAATTCTTATGGTGTTTTCTTTTTTGACAGTAATGTTCCATATATGCTACCATTCGTGCGGGTTTTTGTTCCATTCTAAAAATATATGCAAAAATGTGAGAAGTTGTCGTTTTCCTTTCTAAACATGTTGCAACAATAATAGTCCGGTCAAAATAAACATTTCAAATTGCATTAACTCGCATAAAGCTGAAAATTGGCATAGACCTTCAGTTCACGAATACAAAAAATATGTGAAAAGTCCCCGTTGATCTGATGCTTGCTAAAAAAGATATTCGAGGTCAAAGGTCAAAAATATACGTTTTTTGCATTTTTTTCGTAAACGGTAAATATATCGCGAAAATGGTTAAAGTAAAAGTTGTAGATTATTAATTTCCTAATTTCCTACAAAAAACGTTCTTATACTTTTTTGCTACGACCCACCATTCCAGAGATATTCCCGTTTGAAATACTGGATTGGATGCCTACGCCGCCTGCATACAGAATTATACGTTAAAAAAATTATTTTTTTTATATTTTTAGTGTTGAATGTTTCTTTGCATTGAAAATACGTACTCGTTACTGCTGCTTTTTATCACGATTTGTATTGTTTAATAGTTTTTGACAAAAATGTCGAATTTGTGTTTTATTTGTAGTAAATCTTTGACTGAAGGTGACATTGTTGTTGTTGAACGTGGAATGAAAACTTTAATTGATTCAAGTGCTGAGAGAAATGATGGGTTTTTTGAATACCTAAGTAATAGTGAATCTGTAACCATTCATACGCAATGCCGAAAAATGTATACTCGTAAGAGTTCTATTGCTGCAGTTAAAAGGCAGCGTGACATAGAACAAGCTAGTACATCTAAAATCAGTCCACCGCGTACTAGAGCGCAGCTAAGTGAACCTGATTTTAGTTTTAAAAATTATTGCTTTTTTTGCGGCAATAATGCAAGTGAAGAGGCTGAAAAAAAACAACCGCAAAAGTGTAGGCGTAAAATCTGTAAAGTGTCTACATTAGAATTTAAAGAATCTATTATGAAGATAGCTCGAAGTCGTTCTGATGATACTGCAAAAAATGTTATTGCTCGCATTGAGTATGTGTATGATTTAGTTGCTGCTGAGGCTAAGTACCATATTAATTGCTACAACTCCTTCTTGAGACCCACTACTGGGGTGAAAAGCTGTCGTCCTCAAAATGAATCTATAAATTCTGCGATGGATAAAATATTTACATACATCGAAAATAGTGATGATTGCCAGTTTTCATTAGATGAATTAAAAAATATTTGTGAAATTCCAACTATAGATAGCAGAACAATTAAGATGCGTTTGAAGTTGAAGTATGGAAATAAAATTATTTTAACTGAAAAACCCGGAAAAGTAACATTTATTTGTTTCATCGATAATCAGCATCATATTCTTAACAAAACTTGGTATGAAAATAAAAAAAGTAATGAAAAAGAAGAAAAGTTTAGATTCCTGAAAGCTGCAGCAGCAATCATTCGAGAGGATATTCAATCTTTAACATTTGATAATAGTGATTATCCCTCGCCTAATCGAATGTTTGAAGATATATACAGTGTTATACCGGAATCATTGACATACTTTTTAGAAAAACTTATTCTTAAAAATAAAAGATTCAAATTAGAACACTTTAAATTAGTGTGTACAAATATTAGTCATATTATTATGACTGCTATTAGGCCTAGATCATTCAAATCAAAATTGCAATTAGGTCTTTCGATATTTTTCCATCGACGGTTTGGATCAAAACGACTTATCGAAATTTTTTCGTCTCTTGGTTTGTGTGCATCTTACACTGACACTATGTTGTATGAAGCGGCCGCAGTTTTTCACAAACCACCTCACATTTTACCACCAGAAACTGGTACATGTATACAGTGGCTGCAAAAAAGTTGGATTGTTTGGCTCAGTAGCATGCACTAATTGTCAAGGTCAGTCTTGCTCTAATACTATATCAATTGCCTCAGGTGAAAATTTAAATGATATCGACGAAGAATCATCTGATGAATTTTTATTTGAACAATGTACAGATATACAAGAAGAAGTAGAAGAAAACCAAGGAGAAAACGAAGACATTATAGTTGAAGTTGAGCTCGAAGACTATCAGTCAGATTAAAATTTTTTTAAATCAATTCACATAATTTTATGAACTAATTTCCAATAATACCATATTTTATTTCATATTGTATTTTTTAATAATAAAATAAAAATAAATAAAAAAAAAGTATAAGAACGTTTTTTGTAGGAAATTTAATAATCTACAACTTTTACTTTAACCATTTTCGCGATATATTTACCGTTTACGAAAAAAATGCAAAAAACGTATATTTTTGACCTTTGACCTCGAATATCTTTTTTAGCAAGCATCGGATCAACGGGGACTTTTCACATATTTTTTGTATTCGTGAACTGAAGGTCTATGCCAATTTTCAGCTTTATGCGAGTTAATGCAAGGTTAGCCTTTTTTTGTGTCTATTTTGACCGGACTATAAATGGCAAATTTGTTCCATTTCTTACCCGCAGTTATAACTGAGTGTGAGATAATACCCTTTTTTGCATCTGCGTAAAGTACTTTTTTATGCAAGCAAGTATTTTTATATTAGGGCTTTTCTTGTGTTTGCGTACAATTTGCGTTATATTGTGATTTTTAGTTATATTGTGATGGATATAAAAACTTTTTGTTTTTCGTTTGTTTTACTTTTATTTAATAATTATATTGTTTTTGTCGCAAAATTTTTAACAACAGCTGACATTTATTATTGAAAATCAGTGCTGTTAACACTTATTGGAATTGTAAGAAAATTTAATGTTGAAAATTGATACAAGAGTGGTGAATATCGCTTTAAGTACAAACTTTGTATTCAATATTTAACACGCTTAATACACATTAGTGTTGAGTGTAAAACGTAGCTATTATTTTGTTCCATTGTAATTTAGAAAAATGTATCACTTTGTAAGGGTTCGTGTAACTTGATAAATATATTACACAACTATAATGCATCATTATTTTTTAGAAAAGAAAACACCATTAAACAAATGAAAGCCATTTTTTTTAATTCTTTTATTTGTATCGATAACAAATAATGAAAATATGTAACTCAGTTTCTTTCCATTTAGTACATTTTATTCATTTTTAATTATATTAAGCATAAATCTTTTGTACATTTTCCCGGAAATGAAAAAGTTTTAAAACAGCTAGAAACCCTACTCACATACTAACACACATTACTTTAACACTTTGTGTTGTAGTTTCATCCATAATGTACTTCTTTTACTCAACTCTGCAGTTGATTTTATAAATAATCATTATGATTATTTTATTTTTTTTTTTTTTTTTTCATTTCATACGTTTATTCATTCAGCTCCCTTTAGTTTTTATAGTTCTTGTGTTGTTGTATTTAATTTTATAGCATATTTAACCAAAAGCATCGGAACTAACTCTCTGCATACACTTTTGCAAAACAATTCATGATTGTTAAGAACCCTACATAAATTAGCCGGTGAGTTTTGTATTATAGTTTATTTTGTCATTTGTCCAACACAGAAAAAATTATTGGCAGTTTTTTTTCAATAGTGATTTTTGAATTTTAAAATAAATTTGATTACGTTCTTAATTGATTGAATTAAAAAAAATATTTTTTTTCAATTAAAATTTTACTTGATTTTAAGCTTAATTTTAATTATAAGTTTAATTGAATCAATCAACTCGGTTGTTTGAATTGAACACTTTGTTGCTTTCTCCTTGTTGCTTTCCTCCCTCATCAACAGTTTGCGAAAAATGTTACAAGTGCAACCAACATCTTTATTATTGTCTTTGCCCTTACATGTACATACACACATGTTTTATTCATCAAAAAGAACAGTCAGCGTCGCGTGCAAAAAAAAACTATCAACAAGTAAAAATGAACTGAAATTTGTTATAGACGAATTACAATTATGACCACCAACAATGTCAATAATGAGCCTACATACATATGTATATTATGCGTAAAATAAAAAATCGCCTTGTGGCTGACCACATTGTTGACGGTGGTTATGGTCGCAGTCGAAATTTGGTGTTTATTTTCTTTGTTTGTCAATTCTTGAATTATTTTTGGCGTAATTTCATGTTGTGCGTTTAAAGTGAATAGGTGAAAAAAGTACAGCCAAATTACACAACAAAAACAGTTTTTTGTTTTCAATCTTGAATACCGTAAAGAATCAGAGTTATTCTACAATTTTATACAAAGTTGTATGTATGAAATTCCTTTGTCAAAAAAATCTTCCAAAATTTGTACAATTAAGCATGAGCTATTACAATTAAACAAATAAAACAAGTTACTTTTAAACCATATTTAAATAAAACATATATTTTAAATATTATTATTTTTCTTCATTTAACCATCAACTGAATTGATTTAACAAACTTGTCCAATTAACTATTTGTTTGATTGAATAATTTGCGTAATTGAATTAAGATTGTATTTTAAATACACTGTTTAATTTATTCAATTAAAAATTTAATCAATTTAATACAAAAATTCAATCACTGTTTTAATCAATACAATTATTAAAATAATTAATTTTCTGTATTGTAATCAATTGCGTTAGTAATTCATTCAATTAAAATATTGATTTTTTTTTTAAATTAATTTGTTAATTCATTCAATTAAAATATTGTTTAATTTTTTCAATTATTTTTGTAATTAAAATGTAAAAACTTTTTAATTGGAAAAAAAATCCTTGTTTTGCAATTTGTGCAAGTTTGAGTAATTGGTATAATTATTTCGGCGGTGATAGGTGCAAATTAAACAATTTTATGCTTGTTTCAATTATTTTGGTGATCAAACCCGTTTTTTACTTTTTTCTGTGAATTCTTGGAATCCCTAGTGCGATTGTAGAATCCATACGATAAAAAGGGCCACGCAATTGTGTGTGACATCTTTAGAAGTTCCTACAGTTTTAATAAAAAAAAGTTATCGTATTTCTTTAAAAAATTTACAGAGATATGTTAGTCAATTTACACTGCACTAGTTGCAAAAATAGACAAGCCGGGCACATAGCGTTGAAACATAATTTGGGTACGCTGAATCCAATTTCAACCATACAAATATGGCGGTTTAATAAAATTCTTAAATTTGGCTGCTGTAGTGCCAAGGATGCCGCTAGATGTGTCAAATGTATGACCAACCACACTGTATTTTTCATCTTAATCATTTATTTCTAATATATATATCCGGTGTCTCCATTCCTTAAGAGGACTCCCAAACAAAATTGTCAATACAGATTATAAATATATTGAAGAAAAAGCCCCATAATGGCCAAGGATTCGCCGACCTCCATTAGTTTTTGGGTCTTAACATTTTCTTCAAACATACTTGCCATATATATCCACGCCTTAGGGGGCTCCCATACAAATATGGCAGCTTAATGAAATTCTTAAATTTGGCCCCTGCAGCGTCTAGGATGCCCCTAGATGAGTCAAATGTATGACCAACCCCACTATATTTTTCATTTCAATAATTTATTTCTAACATACCTACCCGCTATCTCCATTCCTTAGCGGGGCTCCCATACAAAATGTTCAATGCAGACCAAAGATCAGCAATGAGTAGTGATAAAGTGAGTAGAGCTAAATCATGACTCATAAATTCTTGTACTTATACGCACTCATACTTATTCCAATGTGATTCAAGCTCATATTCACTCAAAAGCTTCATTTTATTCATCGTACTCATACTTACCAACATTTGTAAAGTTTGATTTAGAATCTACTCAAGTCAATGTGTATAGGCGAAGCAAAATGCGAGGCTGCCAGATTTGTCCCCGAAATAGCAAAGTGACGATTTGGCAATTACAGTTTACTAAAGTAACATGTATGAAGTAGAAGATTTTTCGGCAAATTTATCTGGTAGCGCTGATTATTAAGTTGTGTGTTTTCTCTGTTGTGTTAAAACGGTAAATGTATGAGCTAAATGATTTGAATCATTGTGAGTATTGTAAGTATTTTCTTGAAATTATAAATCAATCTGATGTCATGCGTATAATGTCGACGTCGCACTCATAAATATTTCTCTTGTGAGTATGAGTGAATCAGAGTAGTTTAGTTTAAATGATTTCTACGCACTTATACTTACAATTGCATGAGTCAGTATGAGTAGCGATTCATTGATGATGCAGACTAGAAATATATCGAAGAAAAAGTCCCATAAATGCCCAGGAGTCGCCCCTAGTGGGACATAATGTTCGACCGAACTCATTAATTTTTTGTCCTTAACATTTTCTCGAGGCATATCTGCCCCTTATTTCCACTTCTTTGGGGGGCTCACATACAAATATTGAGTTTTATGAAATTCTTAAATTAATTAAAAATGCTTTGTTTTTAATATGTCTGCAAAAAATTAGAAGAATTTAAAAAAAAAACAAAAATTTCGAAATTTTGATAAAAAAAATTATTTTTTTTTTCCAAGAAAAAAGGTTATGTTTCTAAAACATTGCGCATATTAGAAAAAAGTTTTACTTTTCTTAAAGGAAATTTTAAGCTTAAGCGTTTTTGAGTTACGTGAACATATCGACCCCTTTGCCCGAAATTATCGCGCATGTTTTCATTTTTATAACTTGCAATATAAAAATGAAAATATACATTCAATTTTTGGAGCAACGAAGTGGAATTCGCCTGCAATATTTTTTCAGGCGACGTCTCTTTGAATGTAGAACAAGTTTGCATCAAAAACTCAATTAAAAAAAAAAATTGGCATAGACGATAATTTCGTGCAAATGGGTCGATATGTTGTGCAACCTCCTCCATTTAAGCTGCACTGGATTCAGCGTACCCGAATTAGGTTAACACGCCAAGTGTCCATCTTGTCTAAAAAAAGTGTCAATTTCGAGCACAGTGTTATGGGTCATATTTAACTGTGAATCTTGGCCATCTGTCCAGATATATGAAGAAATACGTCCAATACACTTCTTATCTTTTAAGGTTTTATATCGCTCGAAACCAATAAGCAGTAATCGGAAGTGGGAAACCTGTAAACACACGTTGGGATTAACTCAAACATCCGTTGTTTTTTAAATTGGTTTACTTATACCGCAATATCAGGACGAGTACTGTATCGGAATCATTGGGCCCGTTTTAAATGTATTGGTTAAAGCGTCGGATTCTCGCAATATATTCTGCTATATATCCAGAAGTGCTTTGAAATTCTGCGAGCTCATGGAACTTGTGTGCTTGTAAACCAGGTGGATCATTTTTTGACGGTGTAATCGTCAGTTAGCAGAATTTACGATTTGGTAGCAAAACCTCCGAAGAGATTCAGGAGCTGTATGACTATCGATTAAATCATGGGATGTCTATAATTTTGATTGCTTCAATATAAGTTTAAATATATTTCCCTTTTTATGAAAACATAGTAATGTTTTTATCAGGTTAGAACAAAGGCGCCCAATTGGAGGCCTGTAATAGTTTTTCGCAAAGGAGAGTACAAGAAATGTTGCATTTGAAATTGGAAAATATTTGAATTTTAGAACTCAACAAATTTACAACTTTTTATTTTATCTGAGGTCGCATTATGTGATTATTATTCCTTATCAGTGTTCGTAAAAAAACATTAAATATTGCGCTTTAGTTTCTGCACGGCAGAAATTGAAAACACAAACTCTAATAGTGTTTCTCTGTTTGTGATCTCCGCATACAAAATTAATACTGTACTTATCTAGCTCAACATTTAAACATTTCATTGCGTTCTGTTTTTCAAAAAAAAAAAAAAAAAAAAAAAATATCGTTTCTGGGTGCCTACGCTAAATAATGATGGGTCGAACACTGATAAAAATGCGTAAATAAAGACTTTCTATCGCATATCAATTTCCAGATAAACAGCCATATCATTAATCACGAATTTAAAAATATTCGTAAATGGATCGCTGTGCTGTAAATGAATATTTAGATATTGTAAAATATTTTGCTAAGGCTAAATGATGAAACAGAACTGAGTCTTCAACTTCAAGCAAAAATTTTAAAGCCCATAATTAAAACCAGGGTTGTCAGATTTTTTTGAGCTCCATCGCCAAACCGGATGTCAGAAATCGCCAAAAATCGCCAAACGTCTATTTTGCTCAGTTTTCGAAATCTTTTTTAGTTTTTTTATTTAAATTTTGCATACAAAAAAAAGCTGATATAATATTGCAGTCAAAAATCGCCAAAAACTGAGAAAACTACAAAAAAGTCGCCGAAAGTAAATTTTGCTTAGTAACTGTTTTTTTTTTTTTTTTTTAACATAAAATGGAGAAAATTTATTTAGTTGAAAAAACTAAAATTAAGCACACAAGTCTATAAGATCGTACACTTGAGGCTCATCGATTTTATTACTGGTGTTTTGGCCTGCATACGTACTATTAGATTTAAGCAGTGTTTAAAAAACTGCAGTCGAAGTTGAAAAACTGCCATCTCTTCCACTTCTTCATTTGTCATTGGTCAAAAACAACTTTTGCTTTTACTTGTAATTCATTTAATGTAAATAGTCGCTGCCACACCAAATCAAAAAGCGAAAAATTGTTGACAAATTTTCGTTTTTTGCTCGACAGGTTTTGGTTTCGACTACAGTTTTTTAAACCTTGGAATTAAATAGTGACTGAATATAAAATTCACTTAAAATGACAATAAAACAAAAATCATGTGAAAAAAATTAGCCCGATTTTTTTAAATTATGTATGTATATATTTAGCTGGAGAGGCCTAACTCATCTTATGTGAACAAAAGTGCAAATTTTTTATTTCAAAATCGCTGAAATAATATGAATGGTAAAAAAAAAAAGTAAATCGCCAGTTATATCAAAAATCGCCAGTTATATCAAAAATCGCCACAAAAGTCGCCAGTCGCCAAATGGAAAATCCCATCGCCAAACACGTTTTAAAATCGCCACGTTTGGCGAGAAATCGCCATATCTGACAGCCCTGATTAGAACGTCGGCCGTAACTTCAAATTCTCTCTCATTTTTTCATTTTCTTTTGTTCTTATTTTTCTTTGTTTACAAAATGTATGAAATTGAATGAAAGTATGGTAGCATTGTTAAGAGAATAATTGTATTTATGTGAGAGCATTAGACAAAACGTCCTCAAAATAAAATTGATTTTATTTCTCGACCGCATTCTCTGGCATAATTTTATGTCAAACTGCATGTAAAAAACGTTCAGCCCCAGTTCTGTTTCATCATTAAGATGGTGTTGAAGCTAGTGTAAAATACGAAGCTATTGGCTTCTGCTATTAAAGACATAAATCAATGTTTGCTCGAATGATCCACAGCAGTGATGAATTTAGGGCATGTTTTTATGCCTCTTAAACCTCTTCGTATTACATCCTTTGGAGAAAAATGGCTGGTTAAATATTAATCCAGTACGAATGTGCTGGCATTCTTGGGAATCTCATACATTTGAAATTCAGGCGAATGCTACGAGGAATGCAACAAACATTCAAAGGACAGAGCTCCTTGGGGTCATATGGACTTCATTGGGTTTAAAGTTGTACATCAGTACTAAACTGACGATGCCACGGATATCAGTAGCCTGTGGTGAGTGCAAGCACCGGTTCCACTATTGGTGAGGTCTCTATTAGTATGCTTCTTGCGAGAAATGCTTCCATTTTTTTGAGGATGATTGTATTTGCGGAAGACTTTCTTTTCTGATAGTGTTGTTCTTCAGTAAGTTGTGCGCCGCTGGGGGAGTGCCTTTTTCAAGGCATGAACTCACAAAAGGGTTTAACGAAGACCAGCCCTTTTGATGAGGAGATACTAGCAGGTGCACGTGGTGGCTGTGGTTTTAACCACAGTCGCTGGTAGGGTGACTGAGGTTTTCACGTAAATCGATATTAAAGTTGTACTGGAATTCAGGAGTGTCTTTAAAAAGGCTCCAAAAGTAATCTGCGTGCCTAGCAGGCTCCCATCTACCTTGAAAGCGCGTTTTAGATGCATCGACATTTTGGTAAAGCGTGATCTATTTTCGTCAATTTAATGGGCGACGTAGAACATTATTTTTTCAAGTGGCGGTCCACAAAACTTCTATTTTGCGGCAAAATCATCCGATTTCTTGTCACAAAGGAAATTTTAAGAATTTTTTTTTCAATTTTTTAATTTTTTTTTCTTCTTAAATAAACGACATTCAGTAGCTGCTTGTTGTTCAATGTGTGACGTTTATCCAATCACATCATTGCATAAAATCCAGCCGCATTCTTAAGGAAAGTGCTATTCCAAAATTAAGTTAATTTCACATCCGATTCACATAGACTCCATTGCTGCAATCTCAAAGTAAATAATTCTGTTTTATCAATAGGTAAATTGAAATCTCTCATAAGGGCATCAGGACTAGTTTGATTCGCTTAAAATGACTTCGATGCGTCTTCCGGAACATAATTTGGTTCCTCGAAATTTTCGCTATCCATAAAACTTGAGTTATTCCCTGTTTCAATTTAATTTTAAGCATGATTCGTTGGCTCCGTCCATACCTCCGCTGCTTTTGGAAAAATGCCAGCAGCTTCTGTTCAGTAGCAACTCTACCTAGGAAAGATCCTCCCTCAGATCGCACTTCACAAGTGGTGAAAATCCTTGAAAGCATTCCATTTCTCAATCATTCCAAAAATATGTTACTTTCTCAAGAGGTCCGTAAAGCAGAGGCCGCCAAGATACCCTGAGTTAGGGAAGGGCTTAAAAGTTGTTGCAATTTTAAATCTATGCATCTTGTCGGTATTCTGGATTCTGTTTTTTAAACTTTTTAAAGCTCTTACAAAGTCTTCTCTTAAATAAAAGGTTAAGCTTTTATCAATCTTTTTGATCTTTTTCGATTGCTTTTAAAGTTTCAAATCCAGAAATTTAAGAATCAAACCCAACTCTTCTTTACTAAACTATTTGTGAGCAAAATTTTTAATTATCTGAAAACTGTACGTTGTACTCTGTTGTCGTTTCTACTATTGTTATAAAGCCATCATGGAATTTCTTCGTCATATTTTAAATCTCTTGGTTAATTGAAGTTTAAACAATTGCAACGATTGCAGTTTAAACAATATTTTAATAGCAATAGTAGGTATGATAAATTATATGTTTAAAAATATATGATAATGTCCTGCTGGCAAGCACAAATTGATTGTTTAAAAAAAATATTGTGTTTAACTGCCTGAAGTTTTCTTTATACAGCCCACAGGAGATTAAAAATAAATAAATAAATATACTCACACTTGTACAGGGAGGCCCAAATAAGTCCTGACAATGTTAAACGCTCTGGAAAAAAAAACTGGAAACGGATTTGGATTCAACACGCTAAAGTCGATTAAAATCACTTAACAAAGTTTGCTTATAACTTTTTTTTTTTTTGTTTTCTGCCGACCAGTGTAACTAAAAACGTTAAACAGCCGACTTAAAACAAAAGCTTGCAGAGATTTTTGGTGCGTATTGTATTTGACTGGTTGTAACAATTGTGTTATTTTTAAAAAAGGTTATTTTAGGAAGTTTTTAATTGTCACGAATTCTTTTGGAAATGAAGATTTTGTTAAGTGAATGTTCTAAACGTTTAAACGAATTTTTCTCTTTATGTCAACTATCAATCGTTATCAATCAGCGAAAATATCGCCAATATTGTAATTCCTGATCAGCTGCCCGAGCCTTCATGATGATTAGGAATTCATTTCGCCGTTTTGAGGAACGGGGGTCAGTGATCGGCAGTCTTGGATGAGGTGGTCATATAAATATTCGCACTTAAGGCAACGTGAAGCTGTGCGGCAGAGATTTGGAAATGAGAAATCTCTTTCAACTCGTCACATGCATTCATATATAATTAAAAATTTTCAAGCACTTTAACTGCAAGATAACCCACAACAATATTCGTAGGTCTTATTAGGGCCACCCTGTACCTAAAATTGTACTGAATTTTATTTTTATTCTCTTTACGACATGAAATTTCGATTACAAAATACCGCTTACATTTGCATTGTCCACATGTACATAAACTTGAAATAAAAAGCTTTCTTTGATAGATACTTATCGAAAAGCTTTTGTCCTGTATTTATAATCAATTGAAGAGGGGGGAAAAGTCAGAAACCCACCACAAATGTAATTGTTTTAAAGTTGGCATTAACATGATTATCATTGTAAAAAATTTTAAATTTTAATTTCTTTGGGGATTAATAAAAATGTTCAATTACAGTTGTTATTGTTGTTTTTCTTAATTTATTTTTATTATGTTTTAAAACTTTTAACATAAAAGAATATGTAAATTGATGTTCTGTATCAAATTTAAAGCAAAATTAAATGAAAATTTAATCTAAAAGAAAATACGATTTGAAAAGTTTGAGTCCAGGATCTAATACAGCACTTGAGGGTGTTTGATGGTCTGTCCAATTCGTTTTAAAAATAAAAACACTTATTTCCCGCTTAATTCTTTTTAATTTAACCTTTTGATTAGGTAATCGATTGAAAATTGTCAGCACTATCATTTTGTGAATTGCTGCGAAATAAGCCCACGCGTACAATGAATGCTTAACCAGCGTTGCATATAGTAGGGAACGAACAACGCATGCAACTTATAAAAATATACTCCCGAAATTCGGAGTCGGTGACCGCAACTTTAAGAGCGTTAACTCCAATTTTCGGTCGTTGTTCTCCCCTAGTAGACAAGCAATAACAAGTTAAGTGCGAAAATTTTAGTCTACATATTCATTGTCTGAGACAACGTGTTGGTCAAAGTGACGAAAATATCGCTGTCGTTCATGCGTCCGTAGCAAACGATCCAAATCAGTCGATTCCGCGGCGTTCTCAAGAACTGGGCATGGCGAATTTTGCGTAAAGATCTTGGTTAGCACCCATACAAGATCAAGCTGACTCAAGAATTGAAGCCGATAGACCATTTGAAGCCACGTACGATCTCTGATTGGCCTCTGGAAAAGGTGCGTCAAAAAGATTAATTTCATCGTAAAATCATCTTCAGTGACGAAGCTAATTTTTGGCTGAATGGGTTCGCCAATAAGCAAAATATGCACTATTACTTTGGTGAAAATCCACATGTGCTTCATGAATCACCACTTCATCCACAAAAAATAACTGTTTGGTGCGGTTTGCATGCCGGCGGCGTCATTGGGCCATAGTTTTTTCCTAGACAATAAAGATCGTCACGTTATTGTGAATGGCGATCGTTATCGCGCCATGATTACCGAGTCTTTTTGGCCCGAATCGGAAAACATGGACTTGGACGACATGTGGTTTCAACAGGACGGTGCCACAAGCCACACAGCACACATTACAATCGATTTATTGAAGAGTAAGTTTGGTGAGCGTGTTATCTCAAGAAATGGACCAGTCAATTGGCCGACTCGTTCGTGCGATTTAACGCCTCCAGACTTTTTTCTTTGGGGCTACGTCCAATCATTGGTCTATGCCAACAAGCCGACGACGTTGGAAGACCTCAGAGCCAACATTAAACGCGAAAAAGTGGGTGTTATGGCCGAAATGTGTTACCGAGTCATCGAAAATTGAGTACAACGAATCGACCGCTGCCGACGTCGTGTTCCATTCATAAATATTTTGATTTTATTATTCCATATTTTCAATATTTTTAATCCGGCTTAAGTTCATCAAATTTAGTTTTCATTTAATTATTTTTATGAAGAAAGGAATTTTACAACATGAAAATTAATTAAAATTGTTGTTCATAATCATTCATTCTTGACTGACCTGAGATTCGAACTCAGGCGGCTGGTTACCCTGACATGTTTCGATCGCTACTACTCGATCTCCTCAAAGGGATTTGGATTAAAAAAACCATAAATAGTTCAACAAATTTACCACAATACTAATTATTATTTTGATTTTATTTCAAGTCGAACATAAAGTTTTGGAAATATCTCAAATGGTTTGCGTTTTTTTTTTAAAGAGTTGTCAAGGCTTTATTGGATAACCCGATATTAGCCGGCGTAAGCAATAACTTCTTTCCATTTTTCTGTCAACAGCTGATTTCTGCATCAAACCACTGGGGGAAATTACCGCATTCGATATCGATAGAAATAAAAATACAAACTAAGCCGAAAGTTCGATCGATATCAAAGCCGTTATTTGCTTCCTGATTAATTTTGGGGGCCAGGAATGAATAAACGTGAACGTCTGGCCTGATTTCAATAAACCCTTGGGTACTTTCTGGTCTCACCAAAATCACAGTACTTACTTGATGCCATAACTATTCGGCTTTGGCTTTAATTGAGGGCTTTGAACACAATTTCTTGCGCTTGTCATAATGGCTTCTTTTTTTGATCTCATTTATGGCGATCTAAAAGCTTTTTGGACATGCAAAATAGTCTTTCAACATGTCGCGTGTTCAACATGTATGGTGCCTAACATTTCCTAACATTTGGATAAATTTTCCTACGTCAAACGTTTTTAAATTACTACTTGAGTGGCTGCCAATGATTTTGCAAATTCTTCTTGAGTTTGGCAACATATTTAATAGTGTAATGCATTTTTCTTCGAACTTTTTGGCTCATCTGGACGGTGTTTGTTTTACGTGCTAAAGTCATCTCACACGTAAAAATCGATGACATATTTGGGAAAGCCACGATGTTTAGTGCTTCACGTGCCTTTTTTTAATTGAAGAAGTAATCCACAACTTCCTGCAAATAACAACTTCCTAACAGCTAACGACACATTGGGTCGAGTGAATAAAAATGTAGCTTATACTAGCTAGTACTAAGTACTAGCACTAGCTTTTACTTTTCAGTACTAGCTATGCTGAAAAGTTTAAACTACAAAAAGTGTGAATAACTCTTTGCTAGTGCTAGATAGCTAGTGCTTAAAAGGGGAAGCAAACGCTGGAAAATGTGACTATTAAATTAAATTAATTACAAAGTGCAAAAATGTCAAAAATGTCAAAAATTAAAATTTTTTTAAACTTATTTTCAAAAATATTAATGTATAAAACAGAATATAAGCACAAAAAATTTTTATTTCCTTTTTTATGTCTTGAAGCGTTAACAAGTACTGTGTATTGATATTTTTATTTCATTTTTTCCTTTTCAAAAATTGTTTTTATTTTATTTTCTTTCTATGGCAAAAGTCTGTAGCGACCTTTATCAATGATTGTTATTTATTATTGTGTAACTTGTTTTAAAAAAATTTATAAAAATTAAGGCCCTAATTATAAAATTGCTTTCTACAAAAAAATTGAATCTGCAAAAAAATTGAATCTACAAAAAAGTGAATTTCTGTAGAAAGCAACAACAAAAATAAAATATATTTATGACTTTGTTTTTGCTTTCAAGTAATTCTTTTGATGTGGTAAACTGTAACATCCCTGAAGGAAACCTGGGTGCAAGTGTCTCCAAGTCACCAGTATTGTCGACTATATTGGTGACATTGTCAGCGAAGTGTTTACACTACATTACATTTGCCACTATATTTGGATTTAATACGAAAAAGATTTTATCAATAACAACTGAGAAGTACAGTTCCTATAAAAGCTGAAGAAATGATAAAAAAAGATTGTTATGACTTCGTATTCTTACAAAAAGTGTAGACTACTTTTACTAAAATGTACTAGCGATTCTCTGGTTTCAATGTCTACATATGTTCCCAATGGAACTACCTAGTCAGTAGTACCAACGTCAGTAGTAGATTTCCAATGACACGCACATGTTAAATGTCTATTGTAAATAACATTGCCTGGGGTATAATAAGTCACTAGTACTGGGGACTGTGTCAACAGTGAATCAGTAGAAATTCACTAGTGACATTTCCTGCAGGGATATGTACATATTTAAATGTATATGTGACATTTACAGAGATTTTACCATTTTAGATATTTTTCCGAAAAATAAATAATTTTAAATAAACTTCTGGATGAAAATCTGCTCTTAGGAGATATTCTTTTCTTTGGCCAACGTTCATAAAATTAAACAAAAAAAACAATTTTTTTTAAATATTGTTGCAAAATACATAATTCAAGCACCCCAATCATAAGCTTAAAAAAATTAAGCAAAAACTAGTCGTTTTAAGCATTCACTCGTTTTTATTCACACATTTTTTGAGTCAACACTAGGAAAACTAGTTTTTACTAGTCAGTATAAAGTACTAGCTTTAACTGATATTGTTATTCACCTCAAAGCTAGTTTAAACTTCAAAATTTCAAGTATTAGCTAAAGCTACCTTTTTATTCACGCGGCCCAATGGCTCTTTTGCGAGACAAATTCAATAGCCATGTTATCTCACGTGGTGGCGATGCCAGTTTCAATCCAATTGGCAACTGAGCCGGTTGTTGTCCAAATCAAGGCATGTATGGCTCTATCAATTGATTGGTTTTGCAGTTGTCGAGTTGGTTGAAGAAAAAACAAATGAATATGATTTTTTTTTAAGTTGGCTAGTAAGTCTTTCAATTCGAGAGTCAATTCAACTTAAGGACTAAATTGACAATTGAATTGAAACGTGTATGGGGTGCTTTACAAGTTTTTATTTTAAACCTCCTAATTTATATCAATGGATAATTTTTTACAATGTTCTTAATCTCAGAGAAGGGAACGCAAACGTTTATTAATCTACTGCCTTCTTACCCTCTTGTTTCTAAAAATGTTATCATCTCTTGTTTCTAAAAATGTTATGTATTAAGTAGAATATGAGTTGAAATACATTTGACACTGTGAGACTTTAGCGTCATTTAATGTAGGGCTTTAACTGTAGCAATACTTTGCTCTCCAATTCTCCGCTTTACTTTGAACATATCGATTATTTCAACTTGAAAAACGTCACTCGTTAGTCAGAATGCTTCCAAAAGTTCCAAATGTAGAGAAAATGCTGATATCCATTTTAAGATTAAAATAACAAAAGGGTGCCCCGGTAGGCTAGTTTGTAGTAATCAAATCTATCAGTACGAGGGTTATATATCAGTGCGGTTTAATTAAGTAAGAATATAATTTTTAATTGTATTTGCAACTCGGTATACATAAAATAACAAAAATGCGAATAACTGTCCCCAGACATTCCACTCTAGTACTATAAATTCTTTCAATATACGTACGCCTGCTTTAATGGCAAATTCATTATAACCAACAACGACCATCTAAGACAATTTACATACTTTTTCTTAGGAAAATTAAAACACTTATTAACAAAATGTTGACACATAAAGACTGACAAGAAAAAATAATTTTGCTAAAAATGTTTTTAATACAGCAGACCAACAAAGAGAAAAACAGACAAAATTACAAAAAAATAGAATAATAAACTTATAAATTCCTAATTATGGAAATACTAGACCCAAATGCAAATTTTTCCTAATAAGCAACTCAATACTTGTGGCTGGTTTTTTTTTTTTTATTAATGTGACCCAGTTTTAATGAACATCATCTCATAATTGTCATCGTCATTTGAAGCGACATAAAAAAAAAATTCAAATGAAAAACCACACAGCCATAACAAATGGTTTTCAATAAATGGACAAATAAATACAACTACGAACAAATGGAAGGGCGGACGGATCGGCATTAGTAAAAGGGCGGACGGACCATCTTAAAGACGAATAAAAGGCGACTTTAAAGAAAACTTACAAATATTTATGGTTACTCACTAGAACTGAAATAAAGTTGTACTTGTAACATGTTTGTATGGTTGTTGAAGAGAAGAAAGAGTAGAAAGAGTTCTCGTTTGAGTAACATAAATACAGTGGTGATAAGAACAAAAGTCATGGCATATCGTAAAGGGATAAATGTATTTATTATAAAAAAAATATCAGAGTAGAATAGGATTTTTACTATTTTAAATCACTGATAGTGATTTATTTTTTCTGTAGAAACCCCATCACGGGAAGTGATATCTATTCTATTTAGAAAACCTATCAATGAAAGTGATATCGTTTCTATACAAAACAAGTAAGAGTGCTATAATCGGCTATGCGGAATCTTATATACCCTTCACCATGGTATGCTAAGAACAGAAAGTTGTATAAATAGCGTTCTTTAGGTATAAATAAATCTATTTTGAGCCACGCTCACTTCTCTCATCCCGCCCACATGTGGAATGTTTTGTATTGATAACCAAGACGATTGCACCTAATTTCGAAACTTTTTCTCTCGCCGTTATCCAGATATACAGGAGAAAAGAAAACAACAACATGGGATTTAGGGGGTAAAATTAGAGGCAGTCGTAGTTTTTTGCTCATATCTCAATATAAAAAGTAAACGATTTAAATATATAACAACCTAGTCCTCATCATGTCTGAAATCTTCGGAAAAAAACCAAATCCAACCAAGAGACGGACAAATTAATAATAAAAAGAAGTGTTTGGCTTTAAAAAGTAGCTGGAAAACTAAAAAATAAATATTGAGCAGTATTGAGTACCGAAATGAAATGTTTTAGTATTATTGAGTAAAAAAAAGCGGTAGAATTTGCTTCCACTATTGTACGGTACTCTGGAGGGTAAACTCTATAAATCAATGAACAAAATAGTGCTCATAACCAAGTTCTTTGGTCTCGGAAAGTTTTTATTTTATTAAATTATTAAAGAAACAAATCTGCAACTGGGAAACATCGATTGCACGCCGAATCTTAACCTAAAAATACTCCACCGATTTCAGCGAGTGTAAAATGGTTTGTGAAGTTCAGAAGTGGTAATTTTGAAACGAAAGACAAACACTGCCCATGCTCTGAAACTCTCGCGTCAAGAAACTTTTCGATTGAAATGTGTGAAATGAAACAAAAATGCCGTATATTGAAACAAACAGCTGTTTTTCTCACTTAACTGTGTCTGTAACTTTTTTGGCGAGTATTAGCTGTCACGGAAGGAAATTACTTGCCAATTAACGAAAAAGTTTGTCTATAACAAATAAACTCCCGAGTAAAAATGTCGCGAGAAAAATTTTAAGACTAAAAAACAATTAAAAATGCAAGTTATAATAATAATAATAATATTTTGTTCTTGGACCATTTTTCCATTGTTTAACTACATTAGCCCATATTCATAGTCTAAAATAAAGTCGACTTTTTCTAAAGTATACTTTAGATTCTTTTGTTTATTTTGACTATGAATATTACTTTTAACATTTGTATTAAATATACGAATGTTTGCAAAGCTCGTTGGCAAACATTAAAGTCCCACTTTACATTATTTGGTATAGCCGACGGTTGTATTTTCGCCGCCGTCATTGAAAATTTTAAATTTTAGTAAATTTTGGTCGCCGTCAACGATACGTATAGTTATAGTTTTCGACATAAGTTACAGGCACAACTTTTACACTTTTCGAGAAACGATGGAATATTTTGTTTCACATCTTTTCGATGCAATAAGTTCGCACTGAAGGTACAGAATGATGAATTAGAATCTTAACTTCATTAATGGCCAAGTCAGATAAAACGACATCTAAGATAAAATATCCATACTTATACGAAACATGTCACATAAAGTACTTTAAACGCAGAGCGAAGCGAAAAGTTAGGCAGCTCTCATCTTTGACAATCTGCTATATAATTTTCTTTATTTATTTGTTTTTTTTTTTAACAAGCATGCGTGAGTGTTGTCAAAGTTTTTATTGTGTCATACACCTTTTGCTTTACGGTTTTCTGTCTAAGTAAGAAACGTCACCCAAAGCGAAGAAGTTGTATCTGTCCTTAAGATTGTTGTCAAACTGAACACAAAATCATCAGGAGTAACTTTAGCAGCTCTTAAAAACAGAGCCGCCGCCGACTTACAAGGCTTAGACGGCTCAATTAAAGCCGCCGATGATAGCAGCTGCGCCCTGAAATTTCTTAATTTGTGTGACTAAGTTTATTTTACAGAGTTGTATTTTAATGTATTAATTTCTTTGTCAAAAATGTTTTAGCATCAATGTGCAACACTCAAGTGCATTGTACTTTAGGCTAGATTACACTATTATACTTTGTATTAATACATGTCAAAAACTCAAGTAATATGACAAAGTGTGATAGTGTGAATGCAATGTGTCACGAAAATGACAAGTATTATGAAAAAAGTTTGACATCCCATACGACTTCATCGTTTTTTGAAAGATGTCTAAACAATAATACTTTTCATTGGGTCAGGGTTGCATTTTATTTCATGTGTGAGTGTTTATACTGCTTTATAACAACAGTTTAAAACAGAAATGAGAAAAAAACGAAATTGCACTATCCTTTTATTATTATTTGATGTTTTGTACTTTAACATAAAAATAAATTGATAGAGAAATGATTAATAATTTTCCTTAAATAAGTGCTGGTCCACACACGTCAAGTTTCACTCTTCAAGTCTTGATCTTTTAGGAGAGAAGGGATATGAGAATGCCATTTCTTTTCCCCCCTCTCCTAAAAACTCAAGACTTGACGAGTCAAACTTGACATGTGTGAACCGGCACTAACAATTTTAAACATTCCAAGCCGACATTTAAGCCGCCGCCGATTCATTGACGCAAACGCCGCCGCCGCCGATCAATTATACCCGCGCCGCCGCCGCCGATCAAACCCCTTCAGCTTGGTTCACTGCTTACAAAATGTTTAAAAGCTTCATTATTTATCCAAAAGCAATTGGATATCAGACGAGTTAAATTCAAGAGACATTTAAAAACGATTTTGCATGTTCGAAATGCTGCTGGAACTTAATAAAAAGAAGTAATTTTTGCTGCAAATTATAACTGGTGAGGGAAAATGGACCCATTGCGACAACATAAAGCGCAAGAAATCGTATGCGTTAATTATGCCATCTAGAAAATGTTCTGTGTTTGGTGACGACGTGAAGGATTTGAAAGTATTATACATGTCGGGTCAGACGATCACAGTTGACTTGAACCGAACACAACTGATTTGTGTGAAAAAGATCCGGAATATGCGACCAGATGCCTCAATATTCCATTATGACACCACTGTAGTAAGACATAAACGCGTTTAAATGGGGGCATTCATGGTAAACATAATGAGTTATTGCAGTTGAAAAGTAAGCAGTGTTTAACGAAATTTCTGATTACAATATATGTTACTTGGTAAGATAAGTTTTTACCGTTATTCAGACTTTAATTTTTTGATTCCGCTTCTAATTATACCCCTAACATTAAAAAATATGTTTAAATTTCATGTTTCTACATATGCACAAGTCAATATAAAAACTCACATTTTGTCTCCAAGTACCACTTAACTTCCGAACTAAAAGGGTACGAGTATTCATATTCAAACTTAATGTCTACATGTCTGTCTGATACTTTCAGTACGTGCGTATGTATATGACAGACAGACAAAAAGACATTTCCAATGGCTTTGCATAAGCCAACAATTGAATGGATGATAGAGTAAACAAGGAATCCAGCCAACGAACAATTTAAAAACTGCTATTATTTCTTTGAGTACTTTGATACTGACAGTAGGGCAGACATACTAGCACAAACACGTTAGAACTATTAAATATTGGGTGGTTCAAACAGCTGACTGTAGAGATGAGGCTGGCAGTGATTGTGGTGCTAACGACAATGAAAATGACTCTGAATGAGTTTCTGTTATAGTTTGATAATGGCAACGTTAACTAAATTTTAACTTGATTTTACGTACAAACGCTTGAATTTTTTTTCTAGCACCATGTCTGATAGTTATTGTTTATGTCATTTACACATGTAGAGGTGTCAATTGCAAAACTCTAATACGTTAAAATAATAATAACAACTCAAACAACAGCAACGAAAATATCAGCAAATTTCACACTTACAAGCAACAACAGAAGCTTTTTATTGGTTGGTATATAAATGTTTGAAGAAACACACATGGATACATCAAAAAAATACTTACCTCTATTATCAATACATATAAAATATTAAGGGTATTCAGTCTCCTACCCTCATATATTTTTCATTAGAAAGCATTCAACTTGTAGTGAAATCTTTTCAATGTGCAAAAACATATACATATCTTTTAGAGAAAGCAACAAACTTCCTTTTAATATTGTCAATGGCTTGTAAGAGAAAGACAACAGTGTGTTTTCAATATTTTAGACAACATCCGTTGTGAAATTTATAACAAAATGTTATCAAATCGAAAAATAACAATTTAAGGAAACTCCAAACGTTGTCAAAACAGAAACGAAATAAATATTGTTATATAAAATTATAAATAAATTCTTGGAAGTGGCGAATCTTTGTTACCCCCGCCAGGAATTATAAGTTTTTTTAAAATAAATTATAGTGATAAATTATGAACCGATCTTGATAAAAACTGACACCCCGATTTGTCTAATTTTAAACTTATGTGTGCAAAACTTCTTAGAGTTAATAGTTTTTCGTCATGCTAACCTAAATATACTTAAGCTTGCTTGAGCACCTGTCAAAAAAATAACGAAAAGTCCAGTGCGTCAAATGGATTAAAAAAAAAAAAAACAAAAACCATCTGATTCCGTTAGAAATGGCATTATCTTTTCCCTTCTCTCCTAAAAGCTCAAGACTTGACGAGTCAAACTTGGCGTGTGTGAACCGGCACTAAGCAATGTGCGATCAATATCGAGTTTTGCTTAAGCTAATGACGTTTTAATAAAACTTAATGAAAAGCATCCTTAAGTTCAATATGGTTTGACAAATATGCTTTACGTGTAATCGCACATTTGCTTAAGCCAGCATATGCACATTATGGTTGGGCATTTACTTCAATGAAAAGTCATAAATTCGGGCATAGATTTTATGCTAATTTTGGTATTTTGTCACTTAAATTCATAAAATGAAATATAATTTTTTTTTAAGGAGATTGGTCTACTTTCCGCTTCTACTAAAGCTGCTACGGAGATTCAAAACCAAATCTGACACAAAAACTATTCATTGCTACTGAGGTGTTCGAAACTGAACGTGTTTTTCCACAGACAGACAGAACATGGCTAAAACGACATTGAATTTGCACTTAAGAACCCAATGATTATACTTTATGGGGTCTTAGATTAATATTCGTATATTCGGAATAACGAAATTAGATCACTCTTGAAAAGAAGCAGAACATATCACACGTTGTCAAATCAATAACACCCCGTTGTCAAATTGGAAACATCTTGTTATCAAATCAAAAATTATAGTATTCCAACTCTTATTGCGAAGTGCGGATTGGAAAAAAAATTAAATACTTATTAAAGTAAAAAAAAAAAATTGCTTAAAATAAGTTCCAAATTGACGAATGCTATGTTATTATATAAAACGTTAATGTTAAATCCATATATAAGCACATATCGTTGTACTGGGTTATCCATTTAGTGGTGAGCTGTTAAATAACTGTCATCTTTGTCATTTATTTAGTAAAAGGTTTCCCATTAACGAATATGGATCGTTTAACAAGTAAAGAATTACTACAAAAGTGGTGGTTAAAACGAGCATTTAGGAGTGATTATGGTATTTTAGTCTGGGTTTTAGAGATCTCAGTTAAACTAGGTTTAGTTAATCTAAAAACAGACTTGTGCCGCCATTACCAAGTTTGTATACAAAATTTTGACAGAACGGCTTAGATTTGCTTAAAATGTTGTGAAATAATAAAAAATCACATTTCGCCGGAAAAATATCCGAGTTTCAGACTACGTCCTGTGCATCATGGCGATATGCGCATTGTCGAAAATAACGCATCTTTAAGTGACAGTTTGGCAAATAATCCGAATTGGTCGATTAAACGGCGTTCCTAGAAATCGGGCCTTTCTTACTTCATTATGGCGTATTTTGCATTTGGATTTGCACATCCATCCATATACACAGCAAAAATGTTTACCAATTTTGTTCAATTAAATCAAATAAGGCTGTTTTAAACAATTTGGTTAATGGTTCCAATTAACTTGCTTTAATTGAAAATAAAAAATATAATGTTTGTGTGCATATCGAGTCATAACCGCAAAAAAAGCTTAAGTGACAAAAACAAAATTTCACAGGAGAAGGTTTTTTTTATTTTATTTTATAAAAATTTTGTATGAATATTGTCGCTTGAGATAAAATTGTTTTTGCTATAAAATCGTAACGGTTCTTAATGTGACCATGACATTTTAGGAGATGATGCAAGTGTTGCCAATAAAGTCGTTTATTAAAGAAAACGAAAATGGAAAATGGTGTTACTTAAGCTTTTTTTGCGGTTATGACTCGATATTTGCAAATGTGAAAACATACAGACAAACTTCAAAATATTTTAATGTTTTAAACAATTGTTTTATTGTTTCAATTACCTATGTTGATTGAAAACAAGTAAGAGTACAATATTCGGCTCTTTGATACCTTCTACCGACAGTTCAATTATTTCACGAGTGATATCTACTTGATATCTATTAATAATACAGTAGACGCTCGCTTATATGAACTAATTCAGACAGGGCTGTTCACTAAATGGAAAAGTTCACATAATCGAGATAATATAAAATAAGTATTTCAAATCATTTTTAATATGTGTATGCATACATAACCTATATTAAGTTTTTATTTTAAATTAGTTTTTTAATAATAAAAGTACATGAAAGTAGTCGGTTATATTTTTTTGCTTTCAGGGATTTCTGTAATGCCCTGTCCCTACATTTTCGCAATGCCAAATATCATTATCAGACATATTATTTTCACTTCAAGCAATAACTTTACAAACACCAATCATCTTATAAATTTTGCTTTGCATTCGTATATACATATTTACTAGATTATTTCGGGGAAGAACAGATTTATAATAAAGGGTGGTTTTTATAGAGTGATATAAGTTTAAATCATAATAAAACAATTGATAATATGTATCAATGAAACGGGCTTTATTAAAAAGAAAATTTTATGAAATTTATATATGATTTCTGCCATGTGGCCGCCACGCCACGGCTGGCGTGTAGAAGGCGACAATTTTGAACAAGTTTTCGCATTCTGACCATCGTCGTTTTTTAAAAAATATGGGCCAATAACTCCGCCAGCCCATAAAGCGTACCAAACAGTAATTTTTGTGGATGTAATGGTGTTTCGACAAAAGCTTGTGGATTCTATTCACTCCAAATGCGACAATTCTGCTAATTTACGTACCCATTCATCCAGAAATGGGCTTCATCGGAAATTAAAATTTTGAGTGGAAATTAAAAATCAATATCAATTTGTGCTTCAGCCCATTCGCCGAATTATTTTAATTAAAAATTTCAAATATTTGCGCGTTGCTCGATAAGTTGATTCATAATGAAATTGCAAAGCAAACTAAACAAAAAACAACTATCAGCTGTTAAATGGGTGTTCAAATAAAGCAGTGATGCCAACTCAAAGTTGTGATACTCTTAAAAAAACACCCTTTACAACAAATAGTTACAAAAAAATCAACGGTTGCAAGTTGTTCAAATAAAAGAGATAGGTCGTGTTCACTCTTTAGAACCTCATGTGTAAAAATTTTGTTGTTCACTATTCTGGATTTTCATATAACTGGGTATTCATATAACCGAGCGTCTACTGTAATTAAAATTGGTTGCGGTTTAGACATACATATAATCAATTATTGACCGACAATCAGAAAGTTGTATGCTTTTTTTTTTAGCAATTTTAACTAGCTTGAGTAAAATATCATGAATCGTAACAGTTTAGCCGAACTTAAATGATCTTCAGAAGGGGAATTTATATTGGAGCCATGGTAAGCTATAAACCAATCATCTCAAAATTCTGCAGAGTGATTTCTGGTATTAAACACATAAATTTCACAACAGCGGTGAAATTAGTTTTGCGTTGAAAGTGAATTTCAGAAGGCTGCTTAATATGGGATCTAAGGTAATTTATGGTCCGTATATCACAAAACTCATAACATTTTTTTCTGGCCATATGAAACTAAGTTGGAAGAAATTTTACCATTTACCAGAGTGGGCTTTATATGGGGCCTAAAGTTAATTATGGACCGATCATCACGAAATGTATTAGTGTGAGTAATGAAGTATTCAATTTTATTCTGATAGCATTATTTATTACGATTTTAGGCGTACTAAACTGTTTTTCAGGAGAAGGGTTTATATGGGGCCTAGGGTAAATTATGGACCATTCTTTACTTTATTTCACAGTGTCATTTCTAGTCCTATAAAATTGTGTTATGCCAAATTTTATTATTTTAGCATTATAAATTACGGTTTTAGGCGCACTTACTGTTTTCCGGGAGTAGGGTTCATATGGGGCCTAGGTTAAATAATGGACCGATATTCACTAAATTTTACAGTGTGATTTCCAGTCGAACAAAACGAACTTCCGAAAATCTTATGTCATTCCGAGCATTGTTCCACCATTTATGTTAGTTTTTGTAACAAAATTATCAATTTTTTAAGGTGGTGGTTCCACATTTTGATTCATAGCTCTGATCCTACTGAACTGATTTTGCTGGATTCCAATCCCAAACTGCTTAGGATAACTACAAGCAATTTGTTAATTTGTAATTTTGAGTTTTTCGAAAGTGAGCGGGTTTTCAACAGACGGACAGACAGACGGACATGGGGTTTGTGATGAATAGCACTGTGCAACAAAACTCGGATGATCGCCGCCAACTTCAACACTTGCAACGCGAAATGAAAGTAGACTACTAGTAGAGCAAATCTGCCGAAGGGTTTTGAAAAGTTAGCTGGGGCTCCCAGTTTTTGAATTTTTTGAAAAGGCGTTTAGTAAAAGTTAAAAAAATATACTAAATGTACTTCTGAGCTAAAAAATAATTCCAAATGTCTTCCGTAGAATTGTATGGCGATTCTTTTCATAGAATATATTAACCCTCTAACACTCATTTTAAGGGGTCGTTTCTGACCTTTTTTTAACGCGTTGCAAGTGTTGAGGCTGGTTTTTTTGTTGCTCAGTGTAATAAGAAAGTTTCACACGGAATGACAAACTTAGTATACCCTCTTCACAACTAATTGCGGTGGAGGGTATAAAAAATATTTTGATTTGTGTTTATGTTTTATAAAGCTGTTTTATAGTTTGCTGGTGGTCACATTCCAATTAAATCTATTGGTTGAAACTCAACAGCAAGAAAAGCTCAAACTTACAAATATGTTAACTGATACGATCAATTTGTTTGCAGACGGAAAAATTAATGGTACACATTTCTAACTAATATGTTAATTGAAGTTGGTTTTTAATTTTTTCTGTGTAAAGTTTAACTAACAAAATATTCAAAGCCGGATTTTGGCTTTTTTAAAAGGGAAGTTCCCAGAACGCGTAATTTCTCGTTTTGGCGATTTATTTAGGGAGGTTATTCTCCCTTTGGGTTTATAACTGGTGTCCTACTTAACCGATTATGCTGGATTTTATTCCCAAAGTGCTTAGAAGAACTAGAAACCATTTGACAACAAAATTGTTCTCTTGCATTGAGTCTTTCGAAACTGAGTGTGTTTTCAACAGACGAACTTGGCTTAATCGACTTAGACTTATTTAAGGATTCTAAGTGGGGTCTTAGGTGAATATTAAAAATGTTTTGGTGCCCCGGTAGGCTAGTTGGTAGTAAGCTAATCTATCAGTGTGATGGTTGCGGGTTCGATTCCCGTCAGAAGCTCTGGTGCGTTTCACTACAACGGGCTAAAGGTCTTCGTTACTGTTGCTCGGTTAATTAAGTTAGAATATAATGTGTAACTGTATTTGTAAATTTTATTAAATAAATAAAAAAAAACAATAATAAAAAGTTTTACACGGAATGACAAACGTAGTATACCCCCATTCACCACAAGTGGTGGAGCTTAAGGAAAAAGCGATTAGGCTTGAGAGTAAATACCTTTTGCCAAATATGTTGTACCTTTTCAAATTCATAAAATTCCAAACCGGAGTTGTATGCATGGGAACGGTAGTCATTGTCAAAATGACAACAAGATGTTCTTAAAACTTTGATACCCTCCATTGTGAATTGAAACACAAATGTTGTGAGCTACTTTTGATACTAAATGATGTAATTTTTGTTTTTTTTTTACCAAATTTTTCCACTGCACTGAAAGAATTTTCTTCACAGATCCAATGGATTTTGACATTAATCCAATGAAAAATTACATTAAAAGTCAACCATTGGATTAATGAAGAATGTTACATTAGCCCCCGTTAATGAAATGTTTTATAAATACAATGTAAATTTTGCATTATTTTAATGTCAAACGTTTAAAAATTTTTTTATTATTGTTATATAAATGTTTTTATATTTGAATGAAATTTTGAATTTATTTTATCCATTTTTTCAATGTGCATTTTGAGTTGTTGTAATTTTTATTTTTTTTTTTATTCCTGTTTCAAATCATCAAGTTTTATTGAATTTTATTCGTTTTCATATTTCGTTTACATCACATCATGTTATGTTCTACTTTCATAAGCTAAGCTTTATGTAAACTGTACTAAATTAATTTTTGAAGGTCGTCAACTGCCTTCTTTCCATTTTTCTGGCTTGTACTACTGCGTAAATTTTGTGTATTTAAATTAACAGTTAAAGAAAAAAGAATGTGAGCATTGTTTGCCCTTGTTTTTTCTTTCGCGTTGCTTGTTTTTGAACCTTAATATATCTTACATTTAGCCTAAATCATTATTTCGTTATCGTAATGAATTTTTTTCATTATCGTAATGAATTTTTTTCATTAATGTTATGAAACATTAAAATTTAAAATTTTTTCATAAATTTTCATGTCTACCGCTAAAAATTAATTTAACAAAACGTTTTTATCTTATCTATTTATCATTGCTTTTCATCATGGAATATATGAAGTCACAAAATATTCCTTTTTTCATTCACTTAAAAATATTTAAATATTTTAATAATAGTTAATTTTTATCTTAAAAAACCTATTGAAATTATGTATAAAAATAAGTGGAATTTTTTTTTTGAAAGATATATTAAGTTGTCATTAATTTAATGAAATTTGTTAGCGAAATTTCAAAACTCAATTTCGTAGTTTTAATGGAATTGTTTCCTTTATATTTGTAAAATTTGATTCCCGTAATGAAATTTTTCTTTGTATTAAAAATAAAAATGTAATGAAATTGATTCATTAGATTTATGAAGCATAATTCTTTAAGTGTGTGTATTTTTTTATGTGAAAAATTTCAAGGGATAAAATATGTGTATTTTTAATATGGAAAACATATCACTGTACGTCATAAGTTTTCTGTAAAGAATAAAAATCGTTATGATATTAAAGTGATTTAAAAAGTGTTTTCATATGAGAAATTGCCACAGCTTTCTTTACATTTTTATATCTGTTTTTTCCTCCCAAAAATATATTTAAGCATTAATATAAAGTGTTAATATTATTTTTCTAGCAAAAAAATATATATCACATTTAGTACTTGTGATATATTTACCCTGTATAAAATATCATTCGTTGAATACTCTTGCTAAAACCCGTTATACTGTAGTATAATAGTTATGTTCTTTAGCAAGTTTAGTGGCTGCTGAATAGATGAATATGTGTAGAGAATGTATGTGTTGTATGTATTGGTAGAAATTTAAGTGATTCAGTTAACTGTAATATACACCATTTCACTGAGAGTCATTTAAAATCTATGGCTTGTTTCGTAGGAGTGTCTGTAAGGTCTGAATGAGAGAGTGCTGGTTGGTGGTGGTGGTGGTGTTAATATTCATTGTGCTGTACCATTAATTGACATTTAATGTGTCAATATGCTTTTTCATTGACATTTTTAGGAAAATTCTATAAATATTTATGCAAGTAAATTACTTAAAACACCATCTTCTGTAAAGCGGAAGAGAAGTAACGTGTGCCTGTGAGTGAGTGTGTGTTCAATATGCGTGTATGCTGTATATTGTTATGGCAACACCTAATAAAAATTTCTTTTAATGTTTGTTTTTACAATAAGGGAGTTTTTTTTTATAAAAATTTTAACTTTAACATGAATTTTAATGGAACCAGGAAGGAAACTCAAAAAACCACTTAATATAATTCTCTAGCTCACCTTTAATGAACTTTGTAATTATTTTAAAATTGTCTGGTATTTTAATTCGTTTTAAAATTCTTTGGAAATTTAATTAAATTTTCTTTTTGTTAAGAGAAATATCAATATCAAATTGATTATAAAGTCTTTTTCAATTTGTTAATTGCTTTAACTTTTATTTTAAGTAAAAGATTTTTGAATAAAACTTCTTTATCAATTTTGATAAATTTATGGTTGCCTGAATTTCTTGTGCTTCAAATGCAAAAGTAATTATTATATTAGAAAAAATCAATATAAATTAAAACATTTACATATTTGATTATGTATATTTAAATTTCCTTCAGCAATAATTCTTTATTAAAAAAAAAAATTCAAATCTAGTTGTTATTTTTTATTCTTTGCTGTTATATCATGACATTTGTTTTGTTCTTATGTTTAAGTCTTTCTCATGTGCATACGTTGCCTTGAACATGTCTTTATTATTATAGTTATTATTCTGACTAAAACTTTCATTTAGTTTCTTATCAGTATTTAACAAATTGCCACATGCTCATACAAAATACATACACTTCATATTGATAGACGCACGCACATTTTGCATTATTAAAATACTTCCTAGCTGATATGCGAGGGTTATGTGAAAATGTTAGCACCCGATAGACAATGTTAAAATGCGTCAACAATAAGTAAAATGTCAAATGAAAACGTCAACTTAATAAAAAATAATTCGGCCAATTATGAATAAAAATGACATGGCAGTTTTTCCCTTTTTCCATTTTGGCTATCTAAATTCAATTATAATTATGGGAAAAGGGAAAAAATTCCTGAGATATTTTTGTTCCTAATTGACCTGGGGCCTAATCACCGCATTCGATACTATCGGATCGAATAAACTATTAATTTTTTTTGCATACGATAGACACTGACGTATCGAATGAAAACTCGATAAATGTAATATCGAGTTATTCGATATCGAATGGTATTATTTCAAACTCAATACATTTCATTCGATATCGAGTTTCATGATACCAAAAAAAATAATTTCGATCAATTTTGCTCGATATCGTATGCGGTGATTAGACCCCTGTATATAATTGTTATCACCATGTAAATAATGTAAAATACAAAACAAAAATTTGTTATAATGTTTTAAGTAAAATTAAAATTACTTAATAATATAAATCTTCCTATAAATTCGGTATTTGCTCAAAGGGCTTCTTCTATTTTAATTGTTGACATCATGTAAATAATGTAAATAAGCCATAAATCACATATCATACCATGTAATAGTGAAAATTGTTTTATCATTTTCTTTTTTTAATTTAATACAAAATATATTACATGATGTAAACAATGTAAAATACAAAACCATTAATTCAAATAATATTTAAAGTATGTATACAATTTTCTAACAATAATTAGTATTGTGGTTCTAACACTTCATTATTTTATTAAAGTGCTTGTTATACCCACACCAAAATAGTGGAGAGGGTATTATGCATTTGTGCTGATGTGTGTAACGCCTTAAAATAGTGGTCCTAGACCCACCTTAAAGTATACCAATCTACTCAGAATCACTTTCTGAGTCGAACTAACGATGTCCGTCCGGCTGGCTGGCTGGCTGACTGGCTATCCATGTAACCTTGTGCGCAAATTACAGGCCGCAATTTTGGATATAATTTGATAAAATTTGCGTCATAGGTTCTTATTGGCACAAGGACCAAGCCTATTGAAAATGGGCCGAATCGTAGAACCACGAGGGAAGATAGGGGGAAATTTCTTCGTCTCAGAAACTATCAAACCGATTTTAATGAAATTTAAAACATAGAGAACCATATCTATATGGACACAAAATGTATTAATTTTAAAAAAAAAAATCGGACCACGAGGGGAGATAGGGGCAATTTCTGCCTCTCAAACCGATTTTAATGAAATTTAAAACAAAGAAAGATCCATATCTATAGGGACACATTAGCTATACAGTTTTTAAAATAGGACCACAAGGGGAGGCAGGGGGCAATTTCTACCTCTCACAAACTTTCAAACCGATTTTAATGAAGTTTATTAACATAGATAAATCCATATTTACATGGACACATAAGCATGATGTGTTTTTAAATACTGTGGTGTAGGGTATCATATGGTCGGGCTTGACCGACTATACTTTCTTACTTGTTTTATTTCCATTGTTGACTTTATGTAAATAATATTAAGAAACCAGAAATCACAAATGATACAATGAGAGCTTCTCTAAATCCTATTTGCTATTTTGTTTTATTTTCTGTTTGAACTTAATAAAAAATATATCATTGCTTACATGATGTAAACAATGTCAAATACAAAATAATGTTTTCTTATTCAATTAAAAATTTATGAAATCTTATTAACCTTTTTAAAAATTAGTTATTAATTTAAAAATTAATTAAATCAAACCTTTCTTAAAATGCATTATTTTATTAGCGAGCTTGTGTTACTTCAATTGTTGACGGTACATAAATAATGAAGAGATGACATAAATCACAAATGAGATTATTTAATAGTGAAACATTTAATAAAGTTTAAAGTATGTACATCAAAAATTTATTAAATCATATTAACCCATCTAAAAATTCGTTAGTTGCTTAAAGAGCTTGTTGTATTTCAATTGTTGACATCATGTTAATAATGTAAAGAAGCAATAAATCACAAATGAGATCATATAATGAGAAATTTTTTAATTATCTTTGAATTTAATTCAAAATATATAATTGTTTACATAATGTAAACAATGCAAAATACACAACAAAGAATTAAAATAATGTTTAAAGTAAATCAAAAAATTAACTTTTCTAAAAATTCGTTATTTGCTTAAAGAGCTTGTTTTATTTAAATTGTTGACATCATGTTAATAATGTAAAGAAGCCATAAATCACAAATGTGATCATGTAATAGAGAAATTTCTGTAATTGTCTTTGAATTTAATTCAAAATATATAATTGTTTACATCATGTAAACAATGTAAAATACACAACAAAAAATTAAAATAATGTTAAAAGTAAATCAAAAAATTAACTTTTCTTAAAATTCGTTATTTGCTTAAAAAGCTTGTTTTATTTCAATTGTTGACATCATGTAAATAATGTAAAGAAGCCATAAATCACAAATGAGATCATGTAATAGTGAAATTTCTTTAATTGTCTTTAAATTTAATTCAAAATATATAATTGTTTACATCATGTTAACAATATAAAATGCACAACAATGTTTAAATTAAATCGAAAATTTATTAAACCTTTCTTAAAGTTTATTATTTGCTTAAAAAGCTTATTTTTTTCAATTGTTGACACCATGTAAATAATGTAAAGAAGCCATAAATCACAAACGAGATCATTGAATAGTGAACAATTTTTTATCATTTTTAATTAAATACAAAATACATAATTGTTTACATCACGTAAATAATGGTCAATGCAAACCAAAAATTATAATAATGTTTAAAAAAATGCAAAATTGTTTAAATCATTTTAACCTTTTAAGAATTCGTTATTGTTGTATTTCAATTGTTGGCACAACATGTTGAAAATGTTAAGAAACCATAAATTAAAAATGGGACAATGTAATAATAATAAATTCTCGAAATCCCATATACACTCTTCTTAATTTTCCTATCTATTGTATATTTGGCATTTATGACACAATGTGAAAACTAATTATTTATAATTGATTTATTAAAATATATTTTATTTAAATCATAAATCTTTTTAGAAAATCTCCATTTAATTATTTTTTTAATTATTAGTGCCATGATGTCAACAATATATACAAAAATAAAAACGATTTTGACAATATTCAATGATATTGGTTGTTGATATGTTGTAAACAATGCAAATATTCCAAGTTTGCGGCACTATTATTTTTTTAATTTATTACATTTTTGACAGTATGTAAATAATGTCATGCAGCACTATTAAAGTAATAAGTCCATTTGTGTTTATCTAATATAAAACATATCCATACGTATTTCTAAACAAATATTAGTAATAAGTTTTGTAGACAGACAAAATTTATTACAATGATATTTCTTTAAGACAAAATACACTGTTTTTTTATGAAAAAAGAATCACAATGAAATTTATTTCTGATAAAAGCGTCATAGTTACATTCACAATGTTGAATGTATATATTTTTAGAAAGAAGCATTACAGTAATATATTTCTTTAAACAAAACATCAAAAATATATTTTTTTCATAACCAAACAACATAATGATATTTTTCTTAATAAAAAAACCGAAAATATATTGATATTCTTACAATAAAAAAAATAATTAACCTATTCTTGCTTTGCAGTGATAATTTCTTAGTAAAATAAACATGACCGTGATATACATATATGCATATATTTAATCGGAAAAACATTCAATTAACATTCTTGCCATTATTACATTAACGTTAATTGATGATTTTTTTTCAATGAAAGAAACATCACACAAAACTGAGTGTTTTTCATATAAATTTTCTATGCGAAGATAACGTTCGAAATCGTTGAACTGGCAGTTATTCTCTTAAAAAATGATCAAAGTGATATTTATACCCACACCACAATAGTGGAGAGGGTATTATGCATTTGTGCTGATGTGTGTAACGCATTTTAAGGCCTAGACCCACCTTAAAGTATACCGACCCACCTTAAAGTATACCGATCTACCGTGGCTGGCTGTCCATGTAACCTTGTGCGCAAAGAAAAGGTCGTAATTTTGGAGATAATTTGATAAAATTTGGATCATAGGTTCTTATTGGTACAAGGACCAAGCCTATTGAAAATTGGCCGAATCGTAGGACCACGAGAGAAGATAGGGGGAAATTTCTTCCTCTCAGAAACTATCAAACCGATTTCAATGAAATTTAAAACAAAGATAGAACCATACCTATATGGACACAAAATGTATGCATTTTTAAACAAATAGGACCACGATTTTAATGAAATTTAAAACATAGATTATTTAAATTTATTGTCGTTTCTGTAATCGTAGTAGTTTAAGAGTGAGGGCTGATTGGAACACTGCACTCCGATCCTAGTGTTGGGGCTGCCAACCTCTAGGCAGGCAAAAAAAAAGAAAAAAATACAGCTGAGTTTCAGAAGTTAAGTGTAGTCTGGCTTACCACCTAATTACCTGAGACGCACCGGTGTTAATATGCCATTCAGGTTACTCATAGCTGTACGCCTTCTAACTCTAGCTGACATCACACGGGTGTCTGAGCGTCATTACCAGGGGATACTTGGCCAAAGGACCGGAAGTAGTGAGCTGCTTGGGAAATCCAGCAGAGGAATTGCTTTTTGCTATTTCCAAGTGAATAGCAGGCAGATAGCGTTCCACAACGAAGTGCACCTCTGTGAAAAACCCCATCCCACGCCCTATGTTCACACTGAACTTTATTTAAGTATTTATGGTGTTCAGAAATGTAATTCTATTTATATTTAGATAAATAAAGGACATATATATATATATAAAACATAGATAGATCCATATCTATATGGACACATTAGCTATATAGTTTTCCAAAAATAGGAGCACAAGGGGAGGTAGGGGGCAATTACTGCCTTTTACAAACTTTCAAACCGATTTTAACATAGATAAATCCATATTTATATGGGCATATAAGCATGATGTGTTTTTTAATACTGTGGTGTAGGGTATCATATGGTCGGGCTTGACCGACTATACATTCTTACTTGTTTCCCTTAAAAAAAAAAAGCATCTCAGTAACAATCTACTTAAAAAAAAATATTAAATTATCGATCGACATCTTAAGCGAGCGACAACAAGTCACTCATTATCGTCCTCTTAAGCGGACCTTTATCTATCGACTTGTCGGTCAACAGGTCTTATGTTTCTAACGTAATTCACTTATCTTAAGGAGTTTATGACCGCTCAGGGCTAGCCGAGCACTGGTATTCTTAAATCATAAATTGGGATTGAGCTGTCCCTTCTGAATCTCCAACATGTGAACCCCCTGAACTGAAGGCTGGATCTACGCTTGGAAAACCAAGCTTTCTGACACAACTCTCGTTGAGCAAAATCCTTAATAATCATCTTAATAATATTTCTTAAACATACACGAATGAATGAATGAGTAAATAAATGAATGACTATCTGACTGACTGACTGCTTTAAGAACTCAATAAACGCTTGACAAACTGACTGACTATCTCAGTGACTAAGTAAATGAAAGTGTTGTTGAATTGTCCTACATCACTTGCATTTAAATTAAAATCTATTGTATTTCTGTTTTTGTTCCAGAATTTGTTGTTATTATTTATTATTATTTTTGTTGTAGTATTTATGAAAATTAAAATTGTCATCATAAATGTTTTAATATTAATTTATTTATTTGTGAATTAAATGTGTCATATGGAAAATATTTCATAAATATGAATACACACACAGGCAAATATTTTAGCTCACAAATATATGAATTTTGTATTTAAAATGGGATTTTTGCACTTTCGTTTATAAGAAAAATTAATTGCAGTTAAGAAATATTTATTTATTTTTTTTTTTTTTTTTTTGATTAATTTTCATATTTGCAAAATTTGTAAAATATTTTTAGAATTTAGCAAACTTCCTGTAAATATTTATGGCATTAGTAATTTTTTTTTTTCTGATGTGGCTAAAATTTCGATAAATTTTGCCTTGAACTTTGAGTACTTAAAATATTCAATAGCTGGACTTATGCGCAGCGATTATGTGGCGAAATTTTTTTATTTACGGTGTTTTTATAAGTCCGTTTAGACGTTTTTACAACAGGTGGAAACGGTTTCTAAAAGTTATTTTAAGTTTGCCATTCCGTTTTGGCATTCAATATTATATCCTACAAAGAACACGGTGGGCCGACATCTGACAAACTGTCTTTAAATGCTAATATACATACATTCACTTAAATACTGCAACAGTTCTCAGTGTAAACGTAATAAGATACTTAATTACCCTACCAGTGCCCATCAATGTGAGAACTTCTCACATTGAAAATATGTGAAACAAAATATGCCATCGTTTCTCGAAAAGGCAGAGAAAAGTGAGTCTGTAACTCATATCGAAAACTATCAAAAGAGATTATGTATTTACGTTATAAATTTAATAAAATTATACTCGAAGCCGGTGTGACATAGCAGACGTTGAGAGCGCCAGTCACACATGTCGTTGACGGCGATCAACATTTACTAAAATTGAAACATTTTCAACGACGGCAGCAAAAAACAACCGTCGGCTATAACAAATAATGCAAAGTGCGTCTTTAATGTGTATCTTTGAAAACAATCGTATATGTTAAATGTTAAAAAATGTTAAAAGCAAAATAAATGAACCACCATGCTTATTTCTTCCGTATTAATATTCATTGCATTTTTGTGTTGAAATTTTTTCTCATCCCATTTTTATTCGTGAGTTTAATTGACAATTCGAAGCGGGAACTTTCTCACAAAAACTTTACAGACACACTTTTTTGTATATTGGCGAGTAATTTTCTTACGTGAGAGCTATTACTCGCCAAAAATGTTATAGTGAGAAAAACAGCTGTTCGTTTCAATTAATGGCATTTTTGTTTAATTTCTCACGTTTAAATCGAGAAGTTTCCCGACACAGGAGTTACAGAACATGGGCACAGCGTTATGTAGGGAATGAATCACGAGCCTGTAAGCACTTGAGAAGCTGTGGATGCTGTACGCGAATCCTTCTGTGTCTACTCGTCGACGTGCTACTCAATTAGGGATCTTCATTAGATTGCTGGGGCTGCTTCTATATAAAATTGATGTATTACAACGGCTACAATATACCCATCAGGCAGTTGCAGTTGTTTCACCCTGTTAATAAAGGGTTTTTTTTCGAGGCATATCTTTTTTTTAAATATCGGGTGATTTTTTAGCTATTACCTTTTTGGCAACACTGTTTTAAACAGCAAACGCACGTTTCGTGTTTTGTTTCACTGTCAAACATCTTCAGTTTGGTCTATAATTTAACCATGAATCGTCTTACAAACGAACAACGCCCACTGAAGCGGCTATTCGGGCTATTGTGACTAAATTTCGCACCAAATTTACATTGTTGGACATTTAACCACCAACACGCTTAAGTAGAAGTGCGAAGTGAAGAAAATATCGCAGCTGTATCGGCCAGTGTTAATGATGACCATCAATTATCGACTCGTCGCCGTTCGCAGCAATTGGGCCTCTGTTACTCAACAACGTGGAAAATTTTGCGGAAGGATTTAGGTGTGAAGCCTTTCAAAATACAGCTGGTGCAGAATTGAAGCCGAAGACGGTGCCACATGCCACACAGCACGCTTAACAATGGACTTATTGAGAGGCGAGTTCGGTGAACATTTTATTTCACGTTCGGGACCGTTCAATTGGCCGCCTAGATCGTGCGATTTAACGCCTTTAGACTATTTTTTGTGGGGCTATGTTAAAGCTCATGTCTATACACACATGCCCGCTTCAATTGACGCATTGGAAGACAACATTAAAGCATTTATTCATGAGATACCGGCCGAAATGTTGGAAAGAGTATGCCAAAATTGGACTACGTGGATGGACCATTTGAGGCGCAGTCACGGTCTACATATGCATGAAATAATCTTCAAACATTAAATTCGATTCAAATAAACTCGTACTATCGATTCAAATAAAGATGTCATGCATTTTCATGCATTTTCCTGAATTTTATGTGTTTTTTTTTAAACTTTCCTATAGCTCTTAAAAAATCACCCGATATCACAAATTAAACATTATGAACGCCATCCTTTAGGTCCAATTTTGCATCACTTTTTCGATTAAACCCGGTCTTATTTCGTCAATAAAGCGTCAAATGTTGGCTTCAACCAGACCAGAGATTTTACGTTTCCCCACAAAAAGTTGTTCAGATCTGATAAATCACACGAAGGTGGTCACAAAGGTTCATTTCTTGAGATATTTCGGTCTTCAAACGTTTGGCTCAATGACATGTTGCGCAGTCTTGCTGGAAAAATTTCTCCTCCAAAGATATGCAGTGACATGAGGAATAAACAAATCACGAATTTGCCTGTATCGTTCGCCATTCACCGTAATGTTGGCACCGTTTTCGGATTTAAAGACAAATAGACCAATAACGCCTTCGGCAAATGTCATGAGGATTGTGCGCTTCGCAAAAATTACCATTCTACTAGAAATGAGCCTAATCGCTAAAGATAATTTAACGATAAAAAAAAAACTGGTTTAACTGTCAGTTTATTATCAGCCCATATAACCACATGACGCAATTGATGGTCCGCTGGCTTTAATTCCTGCACCAGTTGAATTATAAATAGATCATGATCTTTCTACAAAATTTTCAAGTAGCTAGTGGACGGGCAGAGATCGAGATGCTGAGAACGGCGCGCCGCGGCGTCGGATCGATAAATTCGAGTTCTCTGTCACGCTCACGACTACAGCGACAAGGGCTTCTTCTATACGCACGGTACGTATTTGTAAACAGATTTTATAAGAAATATTTTGAAAAAAAAAAAAAAATTAGAAAATTCTAAATCTTTAAAACTCTTTTCAAATGTGAATGGAGGTGTTTTAGAAAATAATGGGTTACGTTTTGTTTAATTAATTAATTTTAAATGAAATCAAGCTTCAATTTGTCTATAAATAAATTTATACACAAAAATATGTTACTAATCAATTTACACTTGAATTCATTTGAATTAAAACACAATTGAAATATTAAACCGAAAAGTTGAACAAAAACAAAATAACAGTTCATTGAAACACAACAGACAAGATGGCATCTAAAAGACTAATGGCCGTTTTCTCATTAGGCGATCAACTTTTTCCCCAACTAAATAAATGCAGATTAAAGAAATTTGGTTTTCTCAATGTCTCATTTACTTAGTCTGGGTTCACACTATGAAAGTTTTCTTTCAGAAAGTCTGAGTTTATTGGTAAGAGGGGAAGAGAACATGCTACTATTCTCTGCCCTCTCATCAATAAACTCAGACTTTCTTAAAGAAATAACTTTAATGGCCATTTTCTGAATGTATCGACAAACTGTCTGTTACTTAATGTCAACATAAATTTATTGGACCGATAAACTGTCCGTTAACAATTTTGGGTTTCTCAATACACCGACAAAAAATATTGTTTTCAGCTGGCAACGCCACTCAAAATACATGTACAAGTTGGGAGACAGCTGATTGAATTTATCTGTACGGCAAATAAAAGGAAAATAAATAATTGGCAGATGAGTGCCGGTTAGCTTTGCGATAAAATCGAAGCAAATGAGACATTGAGAAAACCAAATTTATTTAATGTGCAGTTTTACGTTGGGAAAAAAGATAATCGCCTAATGAGAAAATGGCCATAATAGTGTGAACCCAGGCTAATATTCAGTAAAAAAGCTTACCCGCCCCCATCTGCCAATTATTAAATTGCCGTACAGATAAATTCAATTAGCCAAATTCAAGAAAACCAAAACATTTAACGGACAGTTTTTAAGTCTAATCAATTTATCTCGAGGTTAAGTAACAAGAAATTTGTCTATATATTGAGAAAACTACCATAAATATGGCTAAAATACAGTATATTTAAAGTATTTTGTAAACAAACACTTTTTAAGACAAGACCGCATGAATTGTTAAGAGGAAAATAAACACTTTCGTTACTTCCATGCATATTTATATTCTGTTGTGTCGTTTTAAATAAACAATGAATTGAAATAATATTGGTGGAATAAATAATTTCTACACGCAGAGAAAAAACATGTTTAAATATGGTCACCTCCAACAAAACTATTTTTAAAGAAATTTTTAAACATATTATGATTTATTTAACAATATTATTGTCACCCACAACCATATTATGGTTAAATTAGTCCTCCATCAAGAAGCCACAACCATATTATGGTTGCCTCTAAATATGACAAATATGACAATAATTTGTTTTAAAATTAACAATAGTATTTTGCTCTTTTCCAAGAGTAACATGACATGGTTGAATACCAACCATACTACTATAAGTGTTAAACATGTTTTAGTTATTTTTTACCATAACATGTTCGGAGGCAACCATAATATGTTTGTGGCTTCTGGATGGAGGACTAATTCAACCATAATTTGGTTGTCGGTGACAATAATATTGTTAAATGAATCATATGTTTAAAATTTTCTTTAAAAATTGTTTTTTTTTGGAGGTGACCATATTTAAACATGTTTTTTCTCTGGGATTATCAAAAATATTGCTAGTAACCACCTTATGGTGACTTGACCATACCTTCATCTTTTACAAAGAAATGTGATGCAGAAAATTACCATATGTTTGTTGAATTTATGGCAAACACACTCTTCCTCTCTCGCTCTCACTCTCACGCAGTTTTTGTTTCTAAAACAACCTATACAGATCAATCAAAAAGACAAATAGTTGTTGTAGTGTTGCCAGCTTTGCCCTTTTGGGGCTATTTACAGCCCTTTTCCAAGTACCTTAAACGCAAAAAAAAATGTCAAGGTCAAAACTAAAAACGGCCTTTTCGTTATTTGTATTTGGTTTTTTTCTTGCCATTTTTAATTTTGGTTCAATATGGTTATATTTTCTTGTTTTTCTGACGAAATCGCGTTGTGAAAACTGCCTTAAGTATGCTATGAAGATGGGGTTGACCAAGAACTACAAATTTTATTTAACAGTAACCAATTTTAAAAGAGTGTTATGCTACTTTCAGGGTTACCGTTAGGAATTTTTGAAAAGTCGCACAAAAGGTTGTTTTATAAAAATAAAGTCGCACAAAAAAGTCGTTTCAGAAAATAAAAGTCGCACATCTTTTTTTTAACGTTTTTTATTAATAAAAAGCATAACAAAACAATTGAAACAAAAAGCTTATTGCAGAATTCATTTTTATCATATTTCATAACAATGTACATGTTTGTCCATGTTTTCATGTATAGTGAAAACATTTACTTAAGTTTAATAAATTTGTCGTATGCTGCCAAGGTCAAAGGAGTAGAATTTCTGTTTAAAAACAAGCCAAAAAAGTTAAGGTTAATATATTTTTGTCAAAATTTAAACTTGTCCAATTAAAGCCCCTTGAAAATTTTACTTTAATTCCGTTCGTTTGATCTTGGCGCAATATTTCTTTTTCTTAACATACCTACATAAATACTACTTTTTTAAAATTTTATTTCTATATTTAGAAATAAGTTCATCACAGGGAATCCAGTCTTCTATATCTTTGTCTATTAAATTTAAAGATGACAGCATTGAATTGCATGTTTTTACATTGCTTTGCTAGTGTTTACGATTCGAAAACTACAGGTGGTGCTAAGACTACAACAATCCAAAACCAACAGAAACAACAGAGGTTTTTTGCATTGCATTGCTGGTGTTTACGATTCGAAATGTCAACCATTTCTAACAAAACACTGACAAATTAAAACACATTGGTCCGAACTGTCAAAACTTGCCACCACCTTGAACTGAATTCGCCTCAAATACGTTGTATACATGACAAGGTTGCAAAAATGTAATAAAAGTGTTGCCAAATGAACAATAATTTATGAATTGTTTTTAAATTTTGACGAGGCTATTTTGACGAATTTTTTTTTTTTGATACAAATAATAAGAAAATGGAATGTTTTGTAAGAATCTTAACAAAAAGGGTAAAAAGTAGCAGAAAAATTAAAATAGTCGCAAAAGTCGGTGATAAAAAAAAGTCTCACAAAAAGTCGCAGACCGCTGAAAAAGGGTCAAATTGCGACTTTAGTCGGGCGAACGGTAACGCTGGCTACTTTAATCTACAGTTGCCCTTTAGTTTAGTGTTCCAAGAGTTGGCATCACTTTTGATCTTAGATCTTTATAGGCCCCATGCACAACACCATCATGATTGTGCAATCAAATGATTGTGCCGGTTGATTGACCGTGTATTAGCTTGTGATGTGATTGTAGCAGCTACTGGAGCTTTATCAAAAATAGTTTGATTTTTTTTTTTATTGTACCAGCATGATTGTAAAGTTAGCTCATAAAAGTTAAATCGTAAAGGCACAAACATCAAAAAAAAAAACAATATTTTAAATATGAATGCCAAAGAAAAAATATTTTAAGGAGAATTTCTCGAACTTTATAAAACAACGCCTTGACTATGGAAAGTTAAAAGTACGAAATACTGCAAATGTGAATTTAAAAACCAATGCTACAATAAAATGGTAGAAAATTTTATCGTTATTCATTACAAACTTTTCCACACAATTTTTGGGAAAAAATTCATTTTGTACCAGCATGCTGGTGTGTATTGTGTGCTTCAAGTTAAATTGCACAATCGCTTGATTGCACAATCATGATGGTATTGTGTATGGGCCCTATTAATTGAATGTTAACAAACTATTCATGACTGTAAGAAAGTTATGTTTATGATTAAGTCTATAGTTTTATTGAAAAACTTTTTTACAACTTGATAATAGTATACATAGTCTAGTTGTATTCAAACTTTAATCTATACCCTGACAGACCGATTATAACTATAACCTTCTATATATAAACAGTTTTACCTAGAAACATTCATAAATTCTTTATTCTATATCCTTAATCTTATGTCTCAATTGCAATCCTGCACAAAGATTAGGCTATTGTTTAAGCTATAGTCAAGTCTTTGGCGTTGTCGAACGACAACTATATGGATTAATCCTATGGCCCTGCTTAACGACCATTTTTGTAATTAATTTTCTAAAGGGTGGAACAACCATAATGCACGATGTTTATTGTGATTCACACATTAACGTCAAGTTTTTGCCCAACTTAATTTGACATTTCTTCGTTTGAGTGTTTGACAAATTAAACCATGGAGAGGTACGCAATTGAGTAGCGCGTTAAGATTATTGAAGCCTTTTACGAAAATGAGCGTTCAAATCAAAATGAGTTTTGGGTGTCTACAATTGGGAGAATTATGCGCAGATGTTAGCAAACCTGTAGGAAATCTTAAAACACTGTTTGGTGCGGTTTATGGGCTGGCGGCTTCATAGGGCCTTACTTCTTCGAAAATAAGATCGGCCCAGCAGTTACCGTAAATGATGTTCGCTATCGAGAGATGGTCCGTTATCATCTTGTGACCAGAAATTAAGGATATGGACCTGGACGATATGTGGTTTCAACAGGATGATGCCACTTGCCACACAGCCAACGAAATAGTGGCTCTTTTGCCGTGCTATCTGACGTCGCAGTGATGTTACGAATTATGTCTCAGAGTCATTGAAAATAAAGACCATCGGATGGAGGTATGCCACCGAAGCGGTGGCGAGCATTTGGCCGATATTTTGTTTCACACACAATTGTCATAGATCCTTCTATCATAGCAACAAATATAAAGATAATTCTCTGAAAACTTTTTGTTTAATTTACAATTAGCATCGTGCGTTTTAGCTGGGCCACCCTTTTGAATGCATTACTTAAAAAAATATAACAAATTTCATACTGGCGATTATCTACTAAACTGAACTATTGATATCAAAGAAATAACCATTAACTTCCTTTTGTTAGCCAGCGTTGATTATTTATTTCTATTTATCCTAAAACTACTACTGTTCAGTTGTATAGTATTCACAAATTAATTAATTTTGCAACAATGTTTCAACATAAACATTATGCTAAGAAATGTTAATCACATTATTAGAACTACTATAAATGGAATTACTGCTGTTTAATGGAATAGAGAAGCAACAATATTGTCCGAATGAAAGACACAAAATAAACACAATTGTACAAAAAAAGAGAAAAAAGAACAAACGATTGACAGTGGATATAAAAAGTAAAATTATCAAAAGAAATTCCAAAACAAGTAAGAAAGTATAGTCGGTCAAGCCCGACCATATGATACCCTACACCACAGTATTTAAAAACACATCATGGTTATGTGTCCATGTAAATATGTATTTATCTATATGTATGTTTAAAACTTCATGGAAATCGGTTTGAATGTTTGTGAGAGGCAGAAGTTGCCCCCTGCCTCTCCTTGTGGTCCTATTTTTTAAAAACTGTATAGCTAATGTGTCTCTATAGATATGGATCTATCTATGTTTTAAATTTCATTAAAATCGGTTTGAGAGGCAGAAATTGCCCCTATCTCCCCTCGTGGTCCGATTTTTTTAAAAATGTATACATTTTATGTCCATATAGATATGGTTCTCTCTATGTTTTAAATTTCATTAAAATCGGTTTGATAGTTTCTGAGAGGAAGAAATTTCCCCCTATCTCCCCTCGTAGTCCTACGATTCGGCCCATTTTCAATAGGCTTGGTCCTTGTGCCAATAAGAACATATGACCCAAATTTTATCAAATTATCTCCAAAATTGCGACCTGTACTTTGCGCACAAGGTTACATGGACAGCCAGCCTGCCAGCCAGCCGGACGGACATCGTTAGTTCGACTCAGAAAGTGATTCTAAGTAGATCGGTATACTTTAAGGTGGGTCTAGGACCACTATTTTAAGGCGTTACACACATCAGCACAAATGCATAATACCCTCTACACTATTGTGGTGTGGGTATAACAAATAGATTGTCTATATTGTTGACAGTCCCTTGAAAAATATACACTTTGAAGTTTGCATTTAAGTTCTTTAAAGCGCCAAGAGCAACCATAATACTCTTGTTTTCGAAAACAAACTTAAATTAATTATATCTACGAAATTTTGTTAATGTAATTAAATAAATTTTTTAACAATCGTGTACATATGAATGCGATGGAAAACGATTTTGAAAACAAATTTATCGATTTTCATCACAACACTGAGAACATAGCGCCTTAACCTTTAAATCACTCTTGTGTTAAAAACCACACAAAATGAAGCATTTTTACACGATAAACAAAAAAAAGGGGGGGATGTAAGAAAAGATAAACTCACTGTTTATTGTTGGTGTTTTGTTTAAGCTTTGATATTGTTACAAGTAAGACTTTGAGTGTTTAAAATTCTTATTCGCTTTAGGGTTTTATTTGTATAATAATTTTAGCTTTTCTAAAATCTTTGGAAAAGGTTTCCTGATGATCTGGCCTAAGCAACCAGTGAAATGCGCATAGAGGCTAGCTTTCCCCCAACAATAAATTTCAGTGTATTTATCAAATATAAAAAATTGGGAATTTAGCACGTCATACAAAAATCTTAATAGTAAAAATTTGTTGAGGTACGCTAAAGAAACTTCTTGACTTTATTACTGAAAACACATTTTTAGATTCAAAAATATTTTTAAGCAACGAAATATTTCAGAACTTACGTAAGTAACCTTCTTGTGTGGTTTTCCACACATTTGTAGTTTCTATGAAATTTGAAATAGAGACAACATTTTCTATAAAAAAGTGTGAATATTTTTGTTGCGAACTGCATGCGATGCATGTTTTATAAAGTGAGTGCTTTTTTAAAATACACCGATACCCTGAATTGCGTCGTTTTCGAAGATGCGTCTTTTTAAAATTTCTGTGATTTCGAAGTTGCGTCATTTTTGTTTTACTTTGCGTCGCATGGCTTCGAAATTGCGTCGCTAGTGCTTCGATTTGCGTCGATCATTTAAAAATTTTGGACAAAGCTTAAACCAAAAAAAAAGGGTCCAATGGAAATATGTATGTGAAGGTTGTCTGCTGATTGCAACTGGTTTCAAATTACATTTGCTGAAGTAAACCGACACAAACCTAGGTATTGGTGTACACACATGCTTTGTATGGCTTGTTGTTGATCAGCAACGGTATAAATACATCATTTATGTTACGTAAACCATGACTTTGATTACAAACGAACTATGACGCCACAGCAAAGTAGACAGATATTGCATGTGTGTGAAAAACCCCACACGAGACAAGTTTTTTCGAGGGTGATTTGAGGGTTAAGTAACAAATGTTATTCAAAAACTTCAAAACTGAAAACCAAAAAAAAAATCCATTTTACTCCACTGTCTTTTGTGTCAACTCCCTCTACATAAAAATCTCTATACAAAACAGTAAATGCCACAAGAGAACAACAAAAGAAAAATCAACCATATCAAAGTGTAAAACATAATTGTACTAATCATCCTTCATTTCTCTCTTACAAATGAAAATGAAAAAAGAAAAATAAAAAGAAACACAAAAACACAAGTGTCAGAGAAAATTAAGGAAAATAAAAGCAAAATAAAAACTGTTTTCATTTGCAAGTTAACGGCTACAAAATCGTCTTTAATAGTGGAATTTTAGCATCCTGAATACACAAGGATAACAGGGGAATTCATAAAGAGTAAATTAAAGCGCACAATACAACTATAGAGTGCCCAGATATATAAAGCAAAATCAAATGGTGAGGAAAAAAGGAGTGGAAAGAAATATTGTACCAATTACCATTGATGATTTGGAAATTAAAAAAAAAAAAATATGCTTCATAATAATTTGTATTGTGGTTATTTTATTGAACTGTTTATGGGTTTTAATCCAAATTTTGCTACTTTAATCAGGTAAAAGTTCATTAAATTTAATTTTCATTCAATTATTTTTACGAAGAAAGGAATTTTACAACATAAAATTAATTAAAGTTAATTGATAATTTTTCATTCTTGACTGAGCGGGGAATTGAACCCACGTTCACAGACAGGTTGATCTGAAATGTTTCGATAGTAACTACACTATCTCTTCGGAAATCTTTACCGTTTAACACTCACCGCCACTGACGACGGCTGCCAGTCAATAGACCTAATGGTATTTTGACTTTGGTAGATCGAAATTTGTTTTTGAATGATTATCTATTTTAATTGATTTACATGTTCTGCCATAATTGTAAACATTACTAATCCTATTTGATAATTATGATAAAGTTTAAGCCATTAAAAACAGTAAGGAAATTTATAAAAGTTAAATAATAGAATAGTTTTTTGTGCATAACTTTACAAATAAGAAAATATAGTCAGCCTACTACCTACTTCCCCACTCTACAATATTTAACAACAAATTTTGAGTGTGTGCTCTATTTGGGACCCATAGGCAGTCAAAGACTTTCCAGAAAAATATTGTGTTTTGAAGTTAGGATTCATGTAAAAGTTATTTTTGCCGAATATTATTTAGATACTAGCTGACCCGACAGACGTTGTCCTGTCAAAATTAGGAAAAATGTTTGCGTTCGATTTTTAAAGTCCGTTAAAAAGATACGAACATTTGAAAGAAAAATTAGTCAAATCGATTGAGCGGTTTTCTGATTTTAGGTAAATCGAAAAAAGTGGGCGGGGCAAAATTTCTTTCCGTAAAAACCTAAGTTTGACCATGGCGATGATTTTAACGAAAAAATTGTCCAAATCGGTCAAGCCGTTCTCAAGTTATCGCTTAATAGAAAAAGTGGCCGTAAAAGTAGGCGTGGTGAATTTTTCTTTCGAAAAAAACTTAAAATGGATTAATACGAACATTTAAAAGAAAAATTAGCCAAATCGATATAGCCGTTTTCTGATTTTAAATAATTCGAAAAAGTGGGCGGGGCAACATTTTCTTTTCGTATTAATCTAAGATGGCCCAGTTTCATCCGCCCATCTTCTCCCGTTTTCCTGGAATTTATCTAACAGTGAATTTCAAAATTTAAAAATATGGACAAGTTGAAAAATTCGTATAAAGACGTAACACCTTTAAACTTCTGACAATTGATTTTCATAGAAGACCACTTCGTCCACAAATTCCATAAAATTTTATCCTCCCATCTCCTCCCGTTTTCCTGGCATTCATCTAACAGTGAATTACAAAATTTGAAAATATGGACAAGTTGAAAAATTCGTATAAAGACGCAACACCTTTAAGCTTCTGACAATTGATTTTCATAAAATGCCACTTTGTCCACAAATTCGATAAAATTTTATCCTCCCTTCTCCTCCCGTTTTCGGCATTCATCTAACAGTGAATTACAAAATTTGAAAATATGGACCAGTTGAAAAATTCGTATAAAGACGCAACACCTTTAAGCTTCTGCCAATTGACTTTCATAAAATACCACTTTGTCCACAAATTCCATCAAATTTTATCCGCCCATCTCCACCCGTTTTCCTGGAATTCATCTAACAGTGAATTTCAAAATTTGAAAATATGGACAAATTGAAAATTTCGTATAAAGACGCAACACCTTTAAACTTCTGACAATTGATTTTCATAAAAGACCACTTCGTCCACAAATTCCATCAAATTTCATCCGTCCACCTGCTCCCGTTTTCCTGGAATTCATCCAACAGTGAATTTCAAAATTTGAAAATATGGACAAGTTGAAAAATTCGTATAAAGACGTAACACCTTTAAGCTTCTGACAATTGATTTTCATAAAAGACCACTTCGTCCACAAATTTCATCAAATTTCATCCGCCCACCTCCTCCCGTTTTCCTGGAATTCATCCAACAGTGAATTTCAAAATATGAAAATATGGACAAGTTGAAAAATTCGTATAAAGACGCAACACCTTTAAGCTTCTGACAATTGATTTTCATAAAATGCCACTTTGTCCACAAATTCGATAAAATTTTATCCGCCCATCTCCACCCGTTTTCCTGGAATTCATCTAACAGTGAATTTCAAAATTTGAAAATATGGACAAATTGAAAATTTCGTATAAAGACGCAACACCTTTAAACTTCTGACAATTGATTTTCATAAAAGACCACTTCGTCCACAAATTCCATCAAATTTCATCCGTCCACCTCCTCCCGTTTTCCTGGAATTCATCCAACAGTGAATTTCAAAATATGAAAATATAGACAAGTTGAAAAATCCGTACAAAGACGCAACACCTTTAAACTTCTGACAATTGATTTTCATAAAATGCCACTTTGTCCACAAATTTCATCCGGCCATCTCCTCCCGTTTTCCTGGAATTCGGGAAAATCTTTCAGAGAAATTGTAAATTTAAAAAATTTTAAAAAACATGAAAAGTCCTATTATTTACCTTAAATAATAAAAGTTTTTGATAAGCGGGATATGTGTTAAGCCCTATATTTTTTTCCAGTCCATTTGATCCAAAAATGTAGGTATAATTCCAATTTGAATAAATATATCACAATTCTATTTGGTTAAGAGTGTTATGTTAGCGCTTTAACAGAACTCTGTTATGCAATAAATTTCGAAATTTAACTTCGCACACATTTTCAAAGTAGAGTGATGACGAAAACCATATCGGACCATTCTGCTGATGCTTCTGCTAACAAGGGAGATACAAAATAAGTGAGACATGTGTTACAGGGGTAAGTGTTTTGAATTATTCTTAAAGAAATGCATATCGACCCCTTTGCGCGAAATTAACGTATATGCCAATTTTTTTGAAATTGAGTTTTTGATGCAATCTTGTTCTACATTCGAAGAGACGTCACCTGACAAAATATTGTAGGCGAATTCCACTTCGTTGCTCCAAAAATTGAATGTATATTTTCCTTTTGATATTGAAAGCAAAGCAGAGAAAAGTAGAAAAATGGCTGTCCTGTAAAATTTGGTTTTTGTAACATACGATAATATCGCGCAAAGGGGTCGATATGTTGTCTTCACACTTTTATATCAGACTCCAACCAATTTGATTCGTCATGAAATTCACGTTGTTTCAACTTGAAATATCTTTCATTCAACGTGATGCGGATTGTTATTTCAATATAAATGACCAGGGAAACCAGAAAAATGCTCTAAAAAACACGTTTAATGCGCATTAAATATGCAGTAAAAACTGGAAAATATGCCCTGAAAAATCTTAAAAATAAGCCCTAAAAATTAAAAATTGCTTATTTGAAGACACAATATTCAACAATTTAATAACAAAATCTAAAAAAACCTAAAATAGGTTAAAATTCGTTTAAGAGATGTTTGCGCCGAATATTATCTAGATATTAAGATCCATATGGGTTTTTGTCTTAAACGAATTTTAGAAACGGTCGCTAAATTGTTAACAAATGTTAACATTTAAAATTAATTTAAAGCTAGTTAAGGATGGGAGCTTTGAGCAAATGTGAACCGATTCGAAAATAATTTAATTTGAAGTAAAATATTTTTGGCACGAATTTAATTTAAATACCATCCTAATTAGATAGCTTGCGGACACAAAGAGTCTAATTTGGATGTGAAATTATAGACCGATTCTCACCATTTGCATAGACTTCTTCCATATTTGATCAAATTATCTTCAAAATTGGAACTTGTACTCTGCGCACAAGGCTAACATGGACAGACAACTAGCCAGGCGGATGGATGGACTTCGTTAGATCACTTTAAAATGTGATTCTGAGTCAATCGGAATACTAAAAGATTGGTCTAGATACAAGTCGCATAACTTTTATTCTTAATGTCGAAATTGAAGTAACAGATTGTGGTAAAAAAAATTTTTTTATTTGCTGCGAAAGCTATTGAAGGCATCTAAAAAAATTGATTATATATTAAAATATGCTAAAAACCTAAAAAATGCTGCAAAAAGGCTCTTTTAACTGCCAAAAAATGCTGCAAACGGTAAAATATGCAAAAATATGCACTAACAAATCGATGCCAAAATTCATAAAATGCTCTAAAACGCATAAATATATTGTTTCTGCCTTCATTGGCCGTACGAGGAAAAACATGCAATTGCATATTTCTGTTTTCCCTGTAAATGACATTTTGCTCAAACTTTACTGCAATGTTAAATTAACATGAATTATAGTTATTTTAAAAGAAAAAAATTTTGTTCGCAACTTATTGTAAAATCATGTTAAATTAGCATGAAACAACAATGAACAATCACTACTGAAAAATGTTAAATCAACCTTGTTTTGAACGAATTTCCATTGGTTTTTTTTTTTTTGTGTGTATTAGGGGCTGTTGCATTATGAACCGATTCTCACCATTTTTACTAGTATTGAGCATTGGGACAATTTGAGTCCATCAAATTATCTCAAAAAACCTACACTTTGCGCAAAAGATTTACATGGACAGCTAGCCAGCCGGACGGATGGACGGACATTCTGAGATCGATTAAAAAAGTGATCCTAAGTCGTTCGGTATACAAAAAGATGGGATTCCGACAAATATTTTAAGGTGCTACAAACATCAGCACGAACGAATAATACCCAGCGGGCAAAAGAAGGAGTACGGAGGCCTTCCAGAAGGCCTCTCTACCCCTTCTTTTGGATAAACAAGGCCTTCTCGCTCCATTCCATACTCATATCTTTTTTATACGCGTTGTCATTGCGGAGAAGGCCTTCCGCTTTCCTTTCTTCCCCAGAGCTTCTTAAAGGCCTTCAAATAAATGGCTCTTAGAAGGCTTTCCAGAGAATGACTGTCAAAAGGCTTTACCAAAAAGGTTATCTTGTTATTTAACTTTTTATATAGGTATGTATACCTATTTTACAAACGTAAGTTTATATACATACATATTTTATTAAACTTATTGTAGTTTAATAAAACATGTGATACCTATTTTTTTATTGAAATAATCAAATTTGCTAAATATTGTAAAATAGATTGCAAATAAAAGTTTATAATAAAATAAAACTTTTAAGCACAAGTACCTATCTTCCTTAATGAAAAAAACTCAACTAAAATTATTTACATTATTGTTTTTATTTTGTATTTTAATATGCACCTACTTTGTTACTTTGTTTTTATAACGGGATCTGAATTCTTTCGCTTTGGCGAAAAAAACAAAACAAAAAATATTACTCTTTCTCTTTTCAACTTCAACTAAAATGATGTACAACATATGTTACTTTGTTTTTGTAAAGGGATCTGAATTCTTTTGCTTTTGCTTGTGCAAAAAAACAAAACAAAAAATGTTACTCCTTCTTTTCTCGCTTCTCATAGAAGTGAGTGTGGAGGCCTTCTATAAGGCATTCTTTTGCAGTAACGTAAGAATAGTAAATAAATCAAAAAAATTTTTAAGCAGGCCTTTAAAAAGGCCTGTAGTAAGAAGGTCTTCTGAGTTTTCCCGCTGGGTACCCTCTCCGCTATTGTTGTGTGGGAATAAAAATGCTGAATTCACAACTAGAGTTGTCAACTATTCGTCATTTAAAAAAAAAACGGGTTTCAAATAGTTAAAAAAATCGCAGTTTTTCAGAAACCCGTTTTTAGTTTCTGTATTTAATAGCCGATTTGAATAATTGGGTTTTCCTTAATAATAGGAACATACTATACAACTTATTTTCCCCTCGGAGGATGTGCTGTAGCTCTCAGGGAGCGTATTAAACCATCTTGAGTTACTTCGACCTATTGATGTTCAATCCACTGCAGAAAGCAAAGGTGTGGTCAGTGCCTGAAAATTTTCCTAGTGACTGGCTATTAGTAGATTTATTTTTTCCATGTTATAGTTGTACTGCCAGGGAGATATCTTAAGAGAGATAAAGTTAATGGGCTAGAGGAGCATGACAGTTTCTGTTGTGTCGATATTCTCTCCTCGGACATTGAAAATCTATAGGCATATTAGGAGTATGCAGACCTGGCATGTGACAAACATCAAAATGACAGGCTTATGAATTCTTCGTGATTTGCTTAGATCGGGGCACTCACCAAACAACCTTTAGTTATCTGGTGTTATGGGAGTCAGTAGCCCCCGGCAAGCTGCCACCGGAACAACTATTGGCTGAGGCTTCTGTAAATACGCTTCTTGCCAGAAAGGTTTCTTATCTCTCAGGGAGAACACTTCCACAAAGAGAACCTTGTATGATAGTTCGGCCTGCGGAGATTCCCCACGTCGTTTTGCTATTCAACACAAGTTGCTGGTTTTTAATAAAAAAAGATAATTTAAAACAAGGAATAGGAAAACTCTTCGGATTGTATTTTTCAAAAAAACTTCGGAGTCTCATTATTAACACACTTAAACCGGTGTAAAATGTTGGGGATTCTTCCTTGAAGTTAAAAAACTGTAATTTGGGCACTCTTTAGCTAATTGTGTTTTCTTTCCCCTATTACAGCTTAAACATGTAATTCCCCCTCAATTTTTTTTTTTTAGTTACAAATGCTAAATCGGATTATACGATCGAGTGCGGCAATCGAGAAAGTTAAGCTAAATAACTCTTGTTCATCAATGCGAATCAAGTATTTATCAAGTGTGAAGAATCAAGAATAATTTATTTTTCTTATACCCCCCCCCCCCCCCCCCCTTCCTTCTCAGCACTCAATAATCTCTTTATGAATGGCTGTTTATTCCTTTTAAAACAAAAAGAAAAAATCTTAATGTTCTCGTTTTGTTTGCATATATTCATGTGTTTTAATAATGGCCGCAATGTTGTTTGGGTAACGTAGGGGTTGTTATTGGCAAATTTCTTGCAAACGATTTGGTTTGGTTACAGTGGAGCTAATGGTTATAAAAATCAGAGTGCATCCGTAAAGATGGGTTTAGTTGATTAAATAACAGAGATCAGAGATAGAAGTGTTCAATGGTATCGTACGTAGCCTTGTCCTTAGTCTTCATTTTCTTTTAGGTTTGATTCCCTGAGATGGAAAGATTTGGATACAATGGCCATATACCTCACGAAAGTCATTCATAAGAACTTCAGTTTAAGTCATAGTTTTTCAAATTAGTTTTTAATGTTAAATAAAAATAATTAATTTTTCATAAAAATTTCATATAAATAGTCGTATTTTCTTTATAATGTTTTTTATCGCATGCGATATTTTTTTAATATATTTTTTATCACATGCGATATTTTTACTAAATTATTTTAAATTTTCATATTTATCTTCACACATGTAACTTAATTCAAAATGGAGTGCACACTTTATGTGTTACACTGTGAATTTGTGCTATATAAAAGTCACGATTTAGAAACAATTAGGACGACAGAAGAGTTACGATTGACGATTCAATAAAAACTAACAAACAAAATTCCTAAAAATTGTATGTGTTTTTATTACTAGATGAACAAGGGTGCCTCAGATACTCCATGATATTTTCTCACCTAGAACGTAAACGACTCATATTACGGGCTTAAAAATATCTTTTTTTTGTAAGAAAAGATAAACTCACTGTTTATTGTTGTTGTTTTTGTTTAAACTTACAAGTAAAACTGGGGTTTATAATTCTTATTCGGTTAACAGTTTTATTTGCTTAATATGTTTAGTTTTTCTAAAATCTTTGAATGAAGTTTCCTGATGATCTGACCTAAGCAACCAGTAAAATGCGAATAGCAATAGCTTATTTCCTCAACACGTCAAGTGTTTTTATTAAGAATTTAAGTTGGGAATTAAGCACGACAAACAAAATCTTGTTAATTAAAAATTATACTCAAGTCTTAACAACTTACTGAATAAACGAGAGGGGTCCACCAATAAATAAGCACCTACCCGTACGTAAGGCTGTGAGTCATGGGCACTTACGACGAAAACACAAAGCCGAATTGAAATGAAGTACCTAAGAAGAGAAGCCGAGAAGACTAGAAGAGACAAAATAAGGCACTAAACGATCCGAGGGCATCTAAGAACAGAAAGAATCCTAACAAATTAGAGGGGTCCACCAATTAGTATAAATCGCTCCAAAATGAGGTGGTATAAGCACGTTGTCATGATGCCAGACTCCCGACTGCCAAAAAGAACGCTAGCTACAAGACAACTTGACGACAACGACAACCGTAATAAGGCTGAAGATTATTTTAAAAACATCGTATGAGAAATTTTATCTCATCTATCTTATTTTAAGAACCATCCCCTTCTTAATAGTTTTTCTGCTGATCGATCCAAAGCCGCTTGATTGAAATTAATTTCACTTATGTTGAACGTATTGAAGAACAACTAAAAACATTTCTGGCCCCAAAAGACAAGAAGTTTTTTTTTGGCGCTTAATCTCCATCTGATGTAAGCACAATTTGAAAGTAGTTTAGCTGACAATCAGGGCTCTGGAGTCGGAGTTGAGGTTCTTGTACTAGAGTCGGATTCGAAGTACCCAAAAAAACTTGCGACTCCGACACCAAAATTTGTTGGCATACAAAATGTTCTCAATATTTTGCAAAATTAAAACTTCCAAATTGGCGATGCGATATTTCAAATATCGATTTGAAATTTTTACAGAATAATTTTCTTGTTAATTTTAACCATTTAAAAGGTACAGCATTAAAAAAAAAAAGTTTAAAGTCAAATAAGGACCTGGTTTATATACATTTAGCATCAATGTAAGAGCAGAAGTCGGAATTGGTGTCGGAGTCGGAGTTTGACTTAACAAATTTCAGCGATTGGAGTCGAAGTTAGAAATATATTTTGACGATTCCACAGCCCATCTAACAATGACTAATACTTTGAATTAAATTCTAAGGCAAAATCTTTTTGAAACAAAGCCATTATCCAATCATAGTTAGTTGGCCTTGGTTGCCCTTAGAAAATAAAAGTTCTTTAATATTTCAACCACTGTTCATCATTTATTCCAAGAAAACCCATAACACATCCCTAAAACTCGTGTTATCCTGCCACATTCATTGTAAATGTTTTCACACATACTGACAAGATACGTTGGAATGTTGGCCATTAAAAAATTGTTTGCTTAAACTGTCAAAACACCGCACACCCACCACATCACCACCGCTTAAACCATCTTCATGAATGAATTCATTTGCTGTTTTGTCTCCTTCCTTTATTGCTTCAGATTTCTTTTAGAGTTTGTTTGCTATTTTCTTCGTTATTCTTCCATTTTTTTTTTAATTTTTTACATTCCTTATTCCTGACATCTGTCTGCTGTGTTGGTCGTTTTTTATTTTTAAAATAAAATTGATGCTACTAAAAATTCTTCAAGTCAACTGTCAGATTTTGATTTTACACAAATACTTGTAAAGATTTATTTCTTTATTACTTTTTTTCGGTATTAAACGTGTCTCGTCATTACGTTTATCTTTGGCATCATCTTTCTTTAGTACTCATTAACATCTTTTACGCTGTTTTTATTAACTTTATTATGGTTTTGATTTTTGTATTTTACATAATTTTTAATTTTCTTTGCATATTTTTAAAACCATTATTCATTTAATTTTATAAATTATTTGAAATTATAAAGAAGTTTTTTTGTCTTGAAAAATTGTAATGTTTAGAGTCGAGAAAAATTTAAAGGAAAATTCTCAGCTAAAACGTAATTATACCCACACCACAATAGTGGAGAGGGTATTATGCATTTGTGCTGATGTGTGTAACGCCTTAAAATATTGGTCCTAGACCCACCTTAAAGTATACCGATCGTCTTAGAATCACTTTCTGAGTCGAACTAACGATGTCCGTCCGGCTGGCTGGCAGGCTGGCTGGCTGTCCATGTAACCTTGTGCGCAAAGTACAGGTCGCAATTTTGGAGATAATTTGATGAAATTTGGGTCATAGGTTCTTATTGACACAAGGACCAAGCCTATTGAAAATGGGCCGAATCGTAGGACCACGAGGGAAGATAGGGGGAAATTTCTTCCTCTCAGAAACTATCAAACCGATTTCAATGAAATTTAAAACATAGATAGATCCATATCTATATGGACACAAAATGTATGCATTTTTTTAAAAATAGGACCATGAGGGGAGATAGGGGCAATTTCTGCCTCTCAAACCGATTTTAATGAAATTTAAAACATAGATAGATCCATATCGATATGGACACATTAGCTATACAGTTTTTCAAAAATAGGACCACAAGGGGAGGTAGGGGGCAATTTCTGCCTCTCACAAACTTTCGAACCGATTTTCATGAAGTTTATAAGCATAGATAAATCTATATTTATATGGACACATAAGCATGATGTGTTTTTAAATACTGTGGTGTAGGGTATCATATGGTCGGGCTTGACCGACTATACTTTCTTACTTGTTTTTCTTTTTAATTTAAAAATTAATAAAAAAAAATTTAATTTTTTTTAGCTAGACCCGTTAAGGGTTGATAGATAAAATAATACAGAATCTGAAAGCTAAAGAATAAAATAATAAATTAATCTCAACGAAGACCCCATTTATTTTGATCGGAATTTTATACTGACTACAATGCCGCTACCAACGCCTTCATGTTAATACTTTAAAAATTTTAATCGCAACTCTAACGTAGCCAAGCTTTTGAACCAGCTGGTTAAAGAATTTTGTTTGTTAATGTTTAATAATAAAGCGAACATCCATGAAATAACAAATAACAAAAGCTAAAATTTATAAATTATATAAATTTTGAGAAATTATCACTTCGACAATTTTACGTATTTCTACTACCAACCATTGAAGTCGACCGCAACGTTGACGTCTCCGCAACATTTACGTATGAGTTTCTAGGCCTTAAGCAAAGCACTTTCTTTGGTATCAGAGTTATTAAATCTCAAGTGCAATCGACGTTTTTTTAAAAACAACAGCTACAGAAAGCCCCTGTGGACGGTAATAGCTGAAGAGCACAAAAACAAATACCCGATGAGTTAAAAAGGGTTTTGACGTTGACTTTACAGAATTGTTCCCGAAAAAATTTAATTGTATGGCATCGTTAGTAAGCCCTTATGTTACAGAGAGCTGGAGTTAAACACTAAACACATCAGTAAAACACAGTGAGTAAAACAAAAACAAAAACAAAACCAATACAATGAGAATGATTGTGCCATTTTGTCTTGTATTTTTTTTGCTCGTGATCGCAAATTGTACATTAATATAAACGTACACAGCTGGAAGAGAAAAGAGTAAGAACAATTTTGAAACATTCAGAGAAAAAACGTTTGGGAATTGATTTACTCACTACTCAAGTTTTTCTTGATAGTCTTTTACATAAACTGTTTGTCAAAATTTCCAAAAATTGATAGTTGTGACCTAGGCTGCATTAAATTTTTGAGCAATTTACTTTCAAGATGCCATCAAAAAAAAATGTATAAAGAGAAACGAAAAATTTGCTCACTAACCTTGAAATCAGCTGTTTTCTTGAACGTAAATTGAAACACTCACTGGCAAGAGAATTTTAAAGGCAAGTTCGTATTAATTTTTAAAAGTATGAGTGTATTGGTAAAAAAGTGTAAGTGTATTAAAACTTGATAGGCAAAACTTGATCGTGTAACCCTCAAGTAACCCTGTAGTAAATAAAATAGTCAGTTGCAAAAAACGCTAACTATAAATTAACTTTTTTTTAAATGACTACAAATTGGTTTAAATCTCATGCAGATATCAACCAAAAAGGCACACGTAAAACACAAATAAAAGCAAAATAAGTAAAACAAGCATGCCATGAAGTCAAATGAAAAAAATATATACAAACATTTTAAAATAATTAAAAATTAAATCGATACAAAGCTGTTTATGTACTAGCAATTATGTGGCGTATTTATTTCAGGACTACTATACATCATCATTTAGGGCAGTTTAATGCAAAATTTTCATAAATAATTATTTCTATATCAAAATGTATAAAGATATACATACATACATATATATGCATGTTCATATGTACATTTGTATATTTTTTTACAAAAATTATTTAACATTTAAATAATTTATTATAAACTGACAATACTTTTAATTAATTACAATTAGGTTGAAAAATAAGTAGTTAGTAGTCAGTTAAAAAGTCATGCAAAGATGGCCAATTGACTACTGCCTATGACATGCCTATGTTAAAATAATGAGTCGTCGACAAGGAAAAAAGTCACTTAATCAACTAGATGTGGTTATAAAAAATCCAGTTTTAAGTTAGTTATAAATGTGTTTGACTTCCTACAGGGAAGTGAAATAAAAAGAGAGGTTTTTACGGTTTTTTTGTTTTAATTATTGCTTATTTTGACTACCATAGTAATTAAAAAAAAAAAAACAAATTAAATTAAATAAAAAGTAATTCAAAGAAAAAAGAAAAAAAAAAACAACGTAACAAATCATTTTTGGACGAGGCATTGTGGATTTTACTCTTGTTATGCCACTACAAAAACCAAACAAGAACTAAATCAAAACAAAACGTTTCTCTATCTGTTTTGTACTCAGATGTACGATTGCAACGGTAAATTAAATAATGCAGATGAGTGGAAAGCCAATTGTTTCGTTTTCTCTCTTTGACACTTGTAAAGTTTTTGTTTTGGTTTTGCTCATGTACAATTTAAAAATTTTGAATAGTTTTGTGCATTTTGCAAACGTTTGCGAAATGTTTTGTTTGTTTTCATACTCTGCTTAAAAGTACATAAAACAATCCAAAATGGGATAAATTGCGAAAACCAATATGCGCGCATACGAGTATGTTTATAAAAGTTTGTTGTAGAAACAACAACAGCACTTCAAGAAAACATATATTGATTATTTTCATGTTTAAAAAGTAAAATAAGAAGCAATAATTGCCATATTTTATTTGTTTAAATTATTTAGGTAAATACATTCAACATTTTTTATTTTCCGAATTTATTCTTTAAGCTAAATTTCAGTTATGTATTTTATAAAGCTTTTTTGTACTAGTTCTATTCCTTCAATTTTTCAGAAATTACTTTATACACTACCAGACTATTATATCGTCCCCTTAATATAACAATAGCGTATGTGCTCATAAGCTATTCACCCTTATCGTGTTTGGCGTATTTAAAATACGCCTACGACAGTTTGGTAATAGATTAAAGAAAAAAGTTCACGTTCTCTTTAATCTATTACCAAACAGTCGTAGGGGTATTTTAAATACGCCAAACACAATAAGAGTGATTATTTTTTTATTGCATATTTAGAATCTCCATTATTGATTTTATGTCTGGTCAAAATTTCGTCAAATTCTACTTCCAAAAAGTGGGTCAAAGTGTCGTTGGAAAAATAGTGTATAGTTTTTTGTTCAAAATTTTCCTTCAATAAGTGTGTACGCTCATATGCGCTATTTTACTTGAAATTGCCACTCCAAAGTTGTTAAAAGAATAATAGTGTAAACGCATTATACTCCATTTTAGTCTGTAGAAAAATAAATACAATTTATGAAAACTTTAACTCATAAAATAGCTTATAATAATATACACTATTGTTTGAGAAATAGTTTCATTCCGACCATCGAAAGCTGCATGATCTCCAAAATTTGTGCAAGAAGAATGTAATTCCTCGTGGCTCGCGTCATTTTTGTTAACTTACAAGGTGGAAAGAAGCGAAATTGTTTAGATGAGCCAGATGTAGCAGAGGAAGAGAAAGAAGACGCATGAACTTCTAGTTATTTTTGATTAATGTACTGTTTTCACAACACAAGTGATTGAACGTGTAGTAAAATTTATATGGAAAACACTCAAAAAACTGAGTGCTTTTCATATAAATTTTACTACACGTTCAGTCACTTGTGTTGTAAAAACAGCACATTACGCAATGTATACCTTAATTTGTTGTAATTTTTTGTATATAATAACCCAAATTGGAAAGTAATGAATATGTGCCACTGAATTAACAAAACTATGAATTAATCACTGTTTTATAATGTTACAAATTGATATTTTTGAGATCAAATATTTTAATAAAAATACCGTAAAATTATTGAATAAAACAGCGTATACCATACAAAATAAAAAAAGTATCAGATACATCATACAAATTCCTTAAAAAATAAAATAGCCTATATGGAGGACTTGCACTTTGAATGACATAATTATGGTCTTAAAGGATGCGTAGAATAAAAAAAATTGGTCAATTTAAAGACAAGAAACGGTATTATGTATTCGTCGAAAAATCCAATATGAAGAATTTTTATTTACCGTGATATTGAGGTTTTTATAGGCATCCGATTTGATAAAAACTTTAAACACGATTTTCTCAAAACCTTAAAAAAATTATACGCTATTGTTATATTGAGGGGACGATATTGTATTTTCTTTTTAGATACAATTTTTAAAGTACAATGATTACCAACGCCATATTGGGCATGCTGCTGGTGTCTTATAATTGAAAATTCTTCTGTAAACAAAGGGCGGAATTTAACAAAAGCGAAATAAATATGTGTAACGGGTTAGTTAAGAAATAATAAGTGTTAAGGTCAGGGCTGCCAGATTTGACGATTTATCGTCATTTCGACGATTTTTTTTGTCCCGAAATTAGCCAAGTGCCGATTTGCTGATTTTTTTCTAAAAAGTGACGATTTTTTTCAATCTGTAAAGTCTGAATAAAACATTAAATTTCCCGACAATTTCGTTTTTTAATCTTTGAATTTTTAACAGCCGTACCTTAACAAGAGCGGAAGACTGCCATATGCCATACCAAAGCAAGAGCGTCAACGTTGTGTCACGACCAAATTTTAAATAAAAATAAAGATAAAAATTCAAGATTAACCAAAAAGTAGCAAAATTGCCATTATTAATTAACAATAGTGGCAAACTTCACTATTAAACGAGCTGTCAAAATCGGTTTTTCCAATTGCAAGGCGTTCAGGCCGCTTTTTTTCAAAAACTAGAAAGCGCTTGCCGCTTTTGTTTAGGTACGGCTGTAATATGCAAGTCTTAAGAATATCTTTGATTATTTTCAGAATACAAAAACAAAAATGTTATTCTTTGTTTATCTTTCATCAAACCACCAATTTTACGGCTACCATTTTTCGAGTTGTTAGAGAATATCTACATGAGTCTCATACGATTCTTTACATGAAAGTCTCGTTAGGTTATCTTTATCCACGTCTTAAGCGATTCCCACAACGATTGAAGAAGCGTCTTTCTATGAAAGAATCTAGCTCGTGTTACAGTTTTTCCCATGTGAGGAATCTTCTATTATTGAAAATGCGGTCATCGACTGTCGAAGACGCTCTTCATGAGACTCCCAGTAGCTCTTACACGATTGAAAATGCTAGCTGGGTATGAAGTTGTTTGGGTTTTTTTGAATGTTTTTTTTTTTATAAAAATCGAACAAAAATTGTTAAAAAAAAACTAAACTTTTTCACAAATTTCTCTGGCAGCCCTGGTTAAGGTTTAGAATTAATCTAATCTCACTTTCGGAATGATTTAAGTACGAATCAAGATTAAACCATCTTAGGAATTCTTGAATCAAGCACAGTTTGATATTAGTAATCTGTTTTCTGATTATTTAAAGTACGTGCACTTGAATAATACGCACTTGAATCAAGAACTATTGACACCGATTCCGCTTGATGGATTGATTTGTTTTTTCAACGTTAGTGGTAGTGAACGAGAGTCATTTCTCCCTAAAACGGTTTATATATGTTTACAAAAAAAAAATTGTATCGACCGATTTTTTGCAGTTGGATTTTATACTACACAGAAAAAGGCCTGATAAATTTCAGCGTTAGCAGATTTCCTTAAAAAAAAGAAGGTAGCTCCGTCTTCCTCCATCGTCTTACTGGAACCAAATTAAAGATGAAGGTGTACTCCTTGCATTAACCCAAAAAATCCATGGATATGCACCGATCGCTGAACAAACTTATAGTTTTTTTTCCACGAAATGTCACGAATATTGCAGTGCAGGTTTGTGATAAAAATCTGTTGCATACATTAGGCTTAAACTTTGTTTTAATGATTTTGCATTTCCATTGCGGAATAGTCATTTTGCGTTCTGGAATTTGATTGCAAATTTCCATTTCCCTCTATAAGCTCTACTTTGAGAGACATACTCAGTTGAGTTGTAATTAAGACAACTGGTTGTAATCAGTTGTAATTTTTGTTATGTTTTTGTTCACCGCAATATAGCAAAGTTGTAAACTATAATGCAAAAACTAAGAAATTACAACTCAACTGAGTTGACCTCATAGCCTCATTGAGAACTAGATGGACTCAACGTGTTTTTACTTATACGTGGGCGGTGGGCATGGCTGATGATAATGAAAATTAACATTTATAATTTGTTTATTCGGCTCCGTGCAATAAGTCCCAAGAAAAAAGTGAAATTAGACACAACAATTTTTCATACAAATTTGGGAGTAATTTCATTATGAAATAGCTCCCAGTCCACTCGGTTTTATTTCATTTTTTTTGGAAGTTATTTATTTTTTGCCTGGGATTTATTTCATAATGAAATAAAATCCAAATAAAATAAGTCCTCGAAAAAATAAACGTGGGAGTTATTTCATTTTATTTTGGCTTTCGTGTTATTTCATTTGCTGTGGGAGTTATTTCATTTTCAATTATTTGCAATTTCTTAAAATTATTTAATATTTTAAACGGTATTTCTAACGGAATATTTTGAAAAGATAAAGGATGTATGTTAAAAAATGTTAAAAAAGAGGGAGAGTGAAGAAGAAAATCCTTGCAACCGGCTGAAGAATGGATATACAAAGAAGCTTAGGTCAGCGAAGCCGGTGTTTGTTATACCAAAGAGGAGATAATCCTTGTACAAACGATTGTGGCACATGTATGGTAGTGAATCAAATACTCTCTTTTTGCCATGCAAGCACCTAAAACTTGCAAAAGATGTGTGCTTAAACTGCAGCAGCTGTCATTACAAGAGGTCAGGGAACAATAAAATGTCCCATTTGTTGCCAAAAGGTCGATGACTCAATGTTAGTTTTTTGGTAACCTGTTATGTAAATATTCAAGTAAAACGAATATATAATAAACTTCTTTGGGATCTCGTTAATTTTTTTTTTTTTTTTTGCCTTACTCATTTCTTTTTAATGGACTGTTTTTGGAAGTTATTTCATTAATGTGCTTAGGAGTTATTTCAAAATTAAACAACTCTCAAAAGTTGGGGTTTGTTTCATTTTAGACTTGGAAATTATTTAATTTTTTTGGGGATTTATTTCTTTTTTCCAGTTTGGGACTTATTTAATTTATTTTGGGATTTATTTCATTGGGAGTTATTGCACTGGGACTAATTGCACCGGCTCCACGAAAAGCCCCCAATGAAATAACGCCCAAATGAGAAATGAAATATTCCCCAATTTTTTTCATACATTTTTTTTCATATGAAATAACTCCCAATTTTTTTTAAGCCGTTTTTAATTTTTTTTGGGAATTATTTCATTCCTCATTTGGGGTTTTCCAAATTATGAAATAATCTCCAATGAAATAACACCGAACAAATCTTTTAAATTCGGGGCTTGTTTCATAGCATGTTTAATTTGGGTGTTATTTAATTTTTTATTCGGAGGTTATTTCATTTTTAAAGCTGTTTGTTTTTGGCTGCAAAAATAGAGCAGTGCTACAAGGATATACGGGCGGGTCAAAAAACTGCAGCAATATTTTTGAACCGAATATATCCTTATTATGAAGAATTACACGATTCATTTCAATAATTTTGCGACTTTGTTGGTCCATATTGACTTCATGAAATCCTTGGTGAAACTGACTTATGAATTTTGGGCATAATTTCATTTTTGTTGCTGATGGGGTTTATTTCATTGGGGGTTATTTCATTTTCATCATTGGGTGTTATTTCATATGAAATAACTTCCAAATATTGGGGGTTGTTTCGTTTTCGTTTTGGGGTTTATTTCATTCACTGCTTTTGGGTGTTATTTCCTTTTTTTTTGGGGTTTATTTCATTGGGGGTTATTTCCTGGGCGTTATTTCATTGGGGGCTTTTCGTGGAGCCATTGCACCTGGGGCTTATTTTACAGAGCCGTGGGCGTGGCTGACACATTAATTACACTAGGCAAATGTAGTTTGTTTATTCCAGAAAGTGTATGTGCCAAAATTGAAGACTTTCGCTTGAATAAGAAAAAATGTATGCGAACAAATTGATTTGGATTGTTTGGGAGGTGGTTAGTGGGTATGGCCGATTTTGATGAAATTGAATTTTTTTCTTAATTTGGTCAATATAATGTTCAGTGCCAACTTTGAATGATCTCGGACCACTCCTTATATTTTTTTCACAAAAATGAGTGGCGCACAGAGGGATGCGCCACGGTCCTCCTTTGGTTTGATCACAATGGTACCATAAGCAATACGAGTTGCTAAGACCGGTCTGGTTGATCACAAGGGACAAATGTACAGAACATGAAGATGTAATTTATTTATCATGAGAACACTCAACCGCATGTTGCAAGACCAGTTAAAAACTTTGTAGAAACTAGTGGTTGGAAAGTTTTGCCTCATCCACCTTAAAGTCCAGATAGAACGATGGATAATACTTTGAAAAACTTTTTATTTGCACAACTGCTTTACAGATGATGGCTGTAAGACGGTATGTGAGGTAGATAAACCTTTCTAGAATCAACGCCTACAAAACTCAATTTAACCCCAAGCAAAACAGTCATAATGAAAATTCAGTCATTTTCTTCACCTGTGATTTTTTACTAAACAGAATAATGTGATACTGGATCAATAGTTCTTAGGCGGCTCCAAAATATAAGAAAGTAAAGCAATGAAATTTGCTCCCTCCTTTTCATTTACACCAGAAATAATAAAAAAAATGCCCAGAATATGTCACATTATAAATGTATTTGAAATTATTTCTCTTGTGTATTTATTTTAATCCTCCTTCCACAAAGCAAAACAAAACAAAATTTAATTGTTTCTTCCAATAATGACAATTTTAAAAGAAAACAAGTTAAAGTACTATTTACGGCTGTGCCGAATCTTTGCTACCCTCCACCAGCAGTAAGAAGATTTCAGGAGTGGGCTTTATATGGGGCCTATGGTAAATTATGGACCGATATTCACGAAATTTGACAGTAAGATTTCAAGCCATATAAAACTATTTCTTTACAATACATACCGTCATTCGTGACGCGTACTAAAGTGTTTTCTGAAAGTGGACTTTATTTTTGTGGTATGATTTCTAGTCATATAAAATGAATTTGTGCAAAATCTTTTATCAATATGTGCATTCCGTCACTATTTATGTTAATTTTTGTAACAAAATGATAAATTTTTTATCCAATTTTTTCTTAAATTTGGGTCATAACTCTTTTCCTACAAAGCCGATGTTGCTGGATTTCAATACTAAATTGTTTAGGATAACTAGAAACAATTTGACAACAAAATTGTTCGTTTCTTTTAGGTTTTTCGAAAGAGACTCAATAAAAATTGTTATCATTTTGCGAAGCAATAATGGTACATTTATAAAAATAAGCGCACATTTATGCGCTACGCAACAAGACATACAGAGATGCAGTAAAGTAAGGAAAGGAATTCCCCAGTAAAAACTTCACCTACAAAATAATGTGTTGAGTAATCTGAAAAAGAAGAACTTGTTATAGAGATAGTTATAAAAGAAAGCTATTAAATAAGAAGCTATTCATTTTGAAAAAGTAAGCGAAGTTTTTACTGGGTCTTAACAAGTTTTATAAAAGAAAAAAAAAAAAAAAACATTTCAAGTGCTACGCCATTCACTTACTACGAAACAGGTTCCTAAGGGAGAATTCTAAAAAAATAACTGCAAAAAACTTTCGGTTTGTAAAGCTGAACGCTACGTTCACCTGTTTTTATAAGCGCTGAATAAAGCGCTGTTTGTGTCAAAAATGTATTGCTTCAAAGTGGGAACTCACCGTATAAAATTAATGCCTTACGCAAGCGAGATGGTAAGCGAAACTCTTACATTTCTCCCTTACAAACCTGCTTCGTTTGAGGCTGAATTTTTTATTGGAGAACATGTTTCCAACAGACGGACGGACATAAAATTACTCAAGGGCCCAGAAAATATTGCTTTTTGGGTCTTAGCTGAATGTTTGAAAAATGTCACACGGAATGACAAACTTAGTGTACCCTCATTCACAACTAGTTTTAAAAAGTATAAAAAATAAGACTTAAAATCATTTTCGATTTTTTATAGTATTTCCGGTTTAATCATCTACCATTGAGTGACTTTAGTTTTACTTCCTATTGTCAAGTATTTATTTTATATTTTTTTTTTTTTTTGTTTTGTGATATTTCTCTATCGAGGGGAGACAGAAACAAATAAATGAACTTATCTTTAGCAATTGTTTAAACTTATGTCGTTATAAAATAGTGGAAAAAAGAGAATATTTTTTGTTCGGGAAAAAATAAAGTTATAATCCATGTTGTTGTTGCATTCGTACTAGATATTTTTTTCTATAGCAATATGACCCCTTGGCGTTGATTCAAATATTTTTTTTTTTTTTTAGTTTTAGTTTTGCTTTTATATTCTTTTTTAGTGATATGATTTCTGTTGAATAGAATACAATTTAGAAAAGATGTGCAAAAAATAAATGAGGGGAGTAAAGGAGAATTAACTAGCAAAATATGGCAGAGTAAAAAGTTTTGAAAAATGTCCCAATCTGTGTGATGATCAGGTAAAAGAAAGCTTCTAAGTTTAATATGAACGGTTTTTTACGATTTTTTTAAAACTTGAAATTAAAAATAAAGAAAATACCCAACAAATGATAAACGAATAATTGGACTTTGTAAACAAAAACTTTTAAAGCTGCAAAGGGTGGTCCAACCAAAACGTAACATTGTAAATAAAACAAAAAGTTTTCAGAGAATTATCTTAGTATTTTTATTAAAGAAGGATCTATGTATGAAAATTATATGTAAAACAATCCATATTTTCAATGACTCTGAGGCCCAGAACAGACGGTAAAACGCAACTGCAACGAAACCCTTTACAAATTATTGTTTTAAAACCAACCTAAATTGCAACCCAAATTGTACCAGAATGTAGTGAAATTATCACAATCATTTCGATTTTCTTTGAGAACAGATCAAACGCAAACACGAGTTTCCTGCACGCCGGTTTCAATGCAACTGATTTCCAATGCATTTCAAACCGGTCTCAAAGGAGCCTATGGCATAAACTTTAATGCAACTCGAAAATAACTAGAAGTTGCAGTTTCGTTGCAGTTGCGTTTCTCCGTCTGTTCTGGGCCTGAGACTTAATTGGGGTTCAATGTCGTTTACGTGCCGAATTATTTCATCCATTATCTCTTGAATTGTTCTTGAAAATATCCTTAAAGAAAGAAGTCAAATCACATGATCGCGAAGGCCATTTAGCATCGCCACGACGTGAGATAACACGGCCATTGAATTTCTCGCGCAGAAGAGCCATTGTTTCGTTGGCTATGTGGTAAGTGGTACCATCCTATTGGAGCCACAAATCGTCCGGGTACATTTCCTCAATTTCTGGCCACAAGAATTCCGTTATCATCTCGCGATAGCGAACACCACTCACGGTCAAGCGACGACACCAGCCCATAAACTGCACCAAATCAACACTCTTTGTGGATGCATCTGCTTTTCAACAATCACTCGTGGATTCGCATTTGCCCAAATGCGGCAAATCTGCTTGTTAACGAATACAAGAAAAATCACGAAGTGCACGAAATGCACAAAATGCACGAAATGCACGAAATGCATTTTGATTTGAACGCCCATTTTCGTAAAAGGCTTCAACGATCCACGATTGAATTTGTCAAACACTGAAACAAAGAAATGTCAAATTTAGTTGGGAAAACACTTGACGTTAAGGTGCTACTCACAATTAACATCGTGTATGATGGTTGAACCACCCTTTTAAGGTGTTTAAAAAGTCACGACTTATGATCAAAATGGATTAGACATAGTGATTTTCATTCGGTATTTGCCGGGATCCATTTTTCAGGATATAAATTTGTTCGAAAATCCTACACAGAAAGAAATATACTCGGGATAAATTAAGTTTTTGATACATACTTTAAGAACGAATCGTTCTCAAAAATGCAAGTACGAATAACACTAAAACGTACTTAAACTAAATGGGATTACTTTTGAAAATCATTCCAGAAATTTCTTAAAAAGAAGTACAAACTTCTTAAGCCAAGTAAAAGAGAGATCAAACTTTTCGTAGGTAGTGCCACTGAGAGTAAAATTACAAAGTCAGCGTTTTAATCTCATTTAACTTATCAAAGTTTATTGCACACACTACAACAACAACACACAAGCCGTTCAAAAACGATTTGCTTGTTGTGTGAAGAAAAAACAAAAACAATAGAACAAGACGAAAACACATTATTTTCATGCTTAAGAAGTAAAACTGAGAACTCGTGCTTCTCATTTCGTTTATATTTTCAGTTATAGAAGTATGTACATTAAGTTTTTAAAGCAAAAACCAAATCGAAATTGAAATTCTGTAAGGTGTAAAACGGGTAAGTAAATCAATCATAATAAAAACTCCTTCTATTTTCGCTTTCGGTTTATTTCAAGTACGATTTCGGAAGGAATCAACTTTATAATACTTGAATCAAGCGCATTTTGAGATTGATTTAATCTTAGTTTTACTTAAATCAATCTCATTACGAATTCGTGAGTGAATATGGATAAGTTAAGTATTGCGCGATTGAAAATTCGTACTTGAATCAATCTTTCTGTACTTGATTTGAGAAAATCAGTACTCATTGGACTATTAATATATATATTGTTCCTTTTACTCCTCTGGGGAGCATAGGGCCGCAACAAGTAGATTCCAATGATCTCGATCATCAGCGCGATATTTGACTTCGTTCCACTGTAGTCGTAGCTTGGACAGTTCGGTTATGATTTGGCGTTTCCAGGTGTGTGATGGTCGTCCGATGCGCCTGCTTCCCTGGGGGTTCCAGTCTATGGCCTTCTTAGTGGCATCGTCTAATGGCTTGCGGAGAGTGTGTCCAAGCCAACCCCATTTGCGTTTTCTTATTTCCATCTCAATTGGTTGCTGGGTGGTATCCGACCAGAGTTGGGCATTTGCTATTAAGGAGGGCTAATAAACACGCAAGACTCCTCGCAGTCATTTTTTAACAAAAACCTGAAGGGACTGGGTATCGCGCGATGCCATATTCCACGTTTCGCAACCGTCCAGTAATGTGGATTTAACGCTGGAATTGAAAATTTTAATTTTGGTGCGTCTCGAGAGGTTAGGCGATTTCCAAATAGAGCTGAGTTGGGCAAATGTATTGCGATCCTTATTAATGCGACTGGCCACATCGGCTGATGAGCCACCGGAATTTTTGCGTTGCGTTAGCATTTATCCTAAGTGTTTTTGTTTTTGGGATGTTTATCTTCAATCCAGCTAGCTTTGCTGTTTCGCTAACCAGATTTAGCGTTGACTGCATACCGGAAAAAGAGTGACTTAATAAGCATATATCATCTGCAGAGTCCAGGTCTTCTAATCTGTCTTGCAAACCCCATGTTATCCCTCTCCTATGACTTGTTGACTTTTGCATCACAACATCTAGGACACAGTTAAAGAGGAATGGTGACAACACACAGCCTTGGCGAACTCCGGTGTATACTTGTACTATTAATACCGATTCGGATTTATTTGAGTACGGATGGATTGATTATTCTTTTGAGTGTTATAAACGTAAAAGAACAATTATGATTGGTAGTTTACCGACTTTAAATTAAATCCACAATTGATTAATGCCTTAAAGTCACAATTTACGTTAATGCCTCAAAATAGAGTTAGTGCCGGTTCACACACGTCAAGTTTGACTCGTCAAGTCTTGATCTTGTAGGAGAGAAGGAAAAAGAGAAGGCCATTTCTTTTCCCCTCTCTCCTAACAACTCAAGACTTGACGAGTCAAACTTGACGTGTGTGAACCAGCACTTACAATTAACTTCACTCTTGAAGAAGTAAATCAGTCTCATTAGATTTCTTAACCTGTTCCCATAACTTTTTGTCGCTTATATCTTTTCTATAGATTTAAAATAAAAAAAGTACCACACTTTTTTCCTTTCTATTTTATTCGTACACCCCACACAAGTCCATCACTACCTCAATTTACGTGCAAATGAGTCCTGTATTTGTGTGTTTTTTTTTTTTTTTGGGTAGGAAAAAATTAAATATTGTTGGAATATAACTTTACCCTCGAGTTCGATTTATATTGTATGATTTTTTGTGTTCACAATTTTTAGGTGTTTTTTTTTTAGTTTTACTTACAAAATCCATTTATTTCCTTTATTTTTTACATTTTATTAACAAATATGTAACTGTTAGTGACAATATGACGCCTTCAACGTGCTGCACAGAATATGTTTTTTTTTCTGAATTTGTGTTACTACAACGAAAATGTGTTAAAAAAAAAAGAAATAGTAGAATTTTGTGGTAAGTAATGGCATATGGCAATATGGATGAATAAGTGGATTAAAGTGAATTGGTGATTTTTTTTTTAACTTTTTAATATACACATTGATGTCAGTGGTTTTAATTTCTCGTAGAGGATCAAAAAAAAAAAACAACAACAAAGAAAATAACAAACAAAAACTTTTTAAATTCATTTTCCAACTTTTGTCAATAATTTTAAATGAGTTTGTTTGTTTGCTAATAAAAGGAATACATTTCTTTGGCAAAAGGATGTGTTAAAGTATCTTAGGCAAATTGGCACAGCGAGGTGAAGAATCAAAACAAAAGTTCAATGTACTGAAATTTTAAAGCTTTACAAATGAAAGGGGTGTTTTTTTAAGAGGCATAGAACTTTTTTGTAAAAAATAAGACACAAGAAATTCAATGGAATCGCCAAAATGTTGACTTTATTAGATCAGGATTTCGAAACAACCGGGCCGATGACGCCTTAGTAATGAAAACCGCACCAAACAGTTATTTTTTCGGGATGCAATGTAGTCTCAAAAGGATTATGGTCTCTCCAAAAACGACAATTCTGCTTGATTACAGTACCCGTTAAGCTAGAAATAAGCCTAATCGCTAAAAATGATTGGACCATAAAAATCAGGGGTCTAATCACTGCATACGATATCGAGCAAAATTGATCGAAATGATTTATTTTGGTATCATGAAACTCGATATCGAATGAAATGTATTGACTTTGAAATAATAGTATTCGAACATTACATATATCGAGTTTTCATTCGATACGTCAGTGTCTACCGCGTGCAAAAAATCGTATAGATAGTTTATTCGATACGATAGTATCGAATGCGGGGATTAGACCCCTGGCTGATTCTCACTCAGTTCATTTGCCGAACACACGAAGCGATTGATGATTGATGATGGCTTTAGTTTTTGCTCCAGCTGGATTTAGGAAGTTCAATACGTCTAAAAAAATATCCTTTAGTACTAATGAAAAAGTGTACTCTTTTAGCCTTCCTTTTACGACTTCTTTAGCAGTTTACAATTTTTGCTCGGAAATCTGAATGTCCAGAATTTAATCGAGAAGTGTTCAATCGCATGATATTCGATTGAAGGGTCAACTTCTCAAAATTAAATTATCACCACCAAGTCAATGGTTGCGGTGGCCATATGACTCATGTTAAAACCACATTTCGACCGGATCAATATTATCCGTTTTCTCAAACAAAAAAATCAATGATCTTCATTGACCGTAACGTGGATCCGGCTTTATTTTTGAAGAAATACGGTTTGAAGTGGCATCATCAGCGAGTAAGCCGCACCAAACTTTGTAATTTTCTGCATGTAATTGAGTCTGTAATAATTTAATATATTTCGCTCCTGTATTGCAACATAGCCATATCTCAAAAAAAATTAAACTTGACAAAATGGGATTAAAGTTATCAAATTAATCCTTTTTGGACAGATTCAATTAAATATATTTTGCCATAACTTCGGTTCAGTTTGAGATTTAAGACTGATTTTTGTTTTATCTATAGAGAAGGTATGAGGGAACACTTTTGCTTAAGTAACCTAATATTTTTGATTATTTGAGATATGGCTATGTCGCAATAAACGAGCGATTTCTTCCTTTTAAAATTGTCAACTGATGGTAACAAAATGACAACGAAGAATTGTAAATTTTTTTATAATGTTCATTCTCGAATTCATAACAAAACATTGTCAAATCATAAACATATCAGTTCTAAAATATCACACTTTGTCCAATCTAGAAAATAAAAGAAATACATAATACGTCCTCAAATCAAGCATGCCCTGTTGTTAAATCGAAGAGCCCTTGTCAATTCAAGAATACAATACGTTGAGAAAATGAAGTAATGTTACTTTTCGATCTACTGCCATGATTTAAGCAGTGTCTTGAAACTTTAAAACTTCCAATATTTCTTAAAATTTAGACACAAGTGACTCGAAGCAAATAATAAGTTTGTTTTATACCCTTCGCCACAGGTGGAAAATAAACGTTTGTCACACCGTCTGTAACTTTAACAATATTGATCCTAGACCTTTAAGGTATATAAGTATATTCTGGATCCTTATGAGAAGAGATGTTCAAATCCGGTTGATAATCTGTCCATCCGTCTGTTAAAATGGGCTGTAGGAAAAATGGCTCAAGGAAAAAATTTAAATATCGCCCAAAAGAACATGAAAAATTACCCAAAAAGTTATAATGAAATTTTGCCCAAAAAACACGTGAAAGGGCCAAAAAAAAAATGAAAAAAGACCCAAAAACCAAAACGAATTTTTTCCCAAAAAAAAAAAAAAAAAAAAAATGAAAAATTACCCAATTTGCAAAAAGTTTTTATTATTCATATAAATTTAGTTACATACAAATGTAAGATTTTTGTAAAAAATTGCATTGTATCTTCAACAGTTGCTCGGCAGTATGGACAGTAATACTCATTTGAGCCCTTCGCTAAACTTCGTGCCTGCATTTTGATCACACATTCATCGAAACATTTTAAATGTCTGCATGGCAATAATGCTGTGTTGGGAGAATTGAGAAAGCATACAATGCATTTGGAAGTATTGTTTACGTTGTTGACTTCATTGTTATCGTCTCACAGTAGCGCCCGTAGAGCAAACGAGGTTGCAAAAATCAAAATTTTCATGAGCACCGACGAAGTTTTGAATAAACTCATGTTATAGGAAACTTTTCAACGATTTCAAATCTGCCACTCTTAATAATATCACATTTTTAGTTTAGAAGATATAGCCGTTCAAAGTTGACCGACTTTCGGTTTTCAAAAAAACACACAATTTTTAGTAAATTTGTTGCGATTTCAGGTGTAATATCACGAAAAATAGGTAACGAATCGCCTTATTTTTTGTTTGTATTGATTGATGCATTTATTAAATGTGTAATGATAAAAAAAAAATGAACTGTTTGCTTTGTGTTTCTCCTGGTAAATCACTATTTAAAAACTATCCGTTTTTTCACTATTTTTCAACTTTGACGGAAAATAACAAAAATCTATATTTTTCTATATTTGCCATATTTGCAAAATCTGTTCTTTGATTATTTCTTTACATAATTCAAAAATTTTATCTGCCCGTACGTGCCCGTTTGGCTTCTAGAGGTAAAAAAGGTTAAAAAGACATGGTTGCAGAAATTGTATGACAGTAGTTTGATCTAAAATCTAAAAAAACTACTCATTGAAATTAGCAGGTACGTACCTCACTTAAACAATACTTTGGCGTACAAATGGTCAAGAACAATATTGACTACAGGTAGGCACAAATCTTATTTGGACACGTGCATAATATCAAAATTGCATTATTCAGCCTAATTCCATTTGTATGCAGGGAACAGGTAAATTTTTCGGCATGGTAGCATAAGCCTATATATTGCAAATGGTCAAGAACAATATTGACTACAGGTAGGCACAAATCTTATTTGGACACGTGCATAATATAAAAATGCATTATTCAGCCTAAATCCATATGTATGTAGGGAACAGGTACATTTTTCGGCATGGTAGCATAAGCCTATATATTGCAAAATAAGCATAATGCCTGGATTAGTCTACGACTGAAAGTTGGCGCAACAATTACTGAAACCATTAAACAATTTAAGTACTGAAAACATGGCGTTGAACAATTTTAAATTATTTGAACTGTTTAGAAAGTCAACCACACCAAATTTTTTCACGGAAGCTGCTTTAGAAGAACTTGATAGCTTATACGGAAATATTGAGAGAAGCGAAATTATAAAAAATAATTTTTATCTGATATATGCAAATATTAAGGCAAAATGGGTGAAATCTAATCGAACCATTCAGAACTTCAACTCCAAATACGAGGACTGGCTTAATGAAGATACCATCCTGGATATATTGGCAGTAGATAAACCCACCACATCAACCAGAGGAGCAAAAGGAAGGCCAAAAAAAAGTATTGAGGAGTGTTCAATTTTCACAAGAAAGAGGAAACTTGCCGATGCCACCAATGACTTGACCACGAAGCAATTATCGGAAGCGCTGTCTATTAAATTTACAAAGGATAGTGAAAGAGTTAGGTCGCACATAACCAAATCTGTTGCTGATGCAAGCCCACTGCGACTAAAAAGGATTAAGGAAAGCATTCCCACGCCCACAAACGCACACATTAAAAAGTATGGTTCCGAAGAAGCCTTGGCCTTGTTTATGGACTTAGAACTTTCCAAAGAGAAATATGAGAAACTACGGGCATCTTTAACGCGACACGGCGCTGACGTTTTACCCGGATACAAGCATATTACGCAAGCCAAAATAAATTCAAGACCACTGCATACGGAATTTACGGAAGTCTCTGCGAAAGCCAATCTGCAGGATCTCATGGGCCATACAGCAAAACGGTTGTTGGAGAGTCTTCCTGAAAATGAGGTGAAAATTCTTCCTGAGAAGTTGACATTGATCAGCAAATGGGGCTGCGATGGATCATCCGGACAAAGCGTTTATAAGCAAAGGATATCTTCCGATGACGCTACAATATCGGACGGAAATATGTTTATGGCATCTGTTGTTCCTTTGCGGCTTAAATCGGATGTTTCCCTTCACTGGAAAAATCCACGTCCGTCATCAGTGCATTATTGCCGACCAATAATGTTTCAGTTTGCAAGGGAATCGGCAGAACTCATAAGGACCACGGTGAAGGACATTGAAGAACAAATAAGCAAGATTAAGCCTACAAAGCTGCAAATTGGAGAAGGAAAATATATTGAATGCAATTACGAGTTCCATCTGACCATGGTTGACGGAAAAGTCGTAAACGAACTGACAGGAACAACCTCAACAATGTCATGCCCGATTTGCAAAAAGAGTCAGAAGAACTTTGGTAATTTAAACGATTCTACAAATGAGGAGAATTACGAATATGGAATGTCACCATTGCACGCAAGGATAAGGTGTATGGAATTCTTGCTAAAACTGGCGTATACCCTACCACAAGAGGAGGAAAACTTCGATGAAAATACATCAATAAAGGATAAGGAAAAGATCAGAAAGAAGCAAATACAGGATGCTTTTTTTAAACAAGTTGGACTAAAAGTAGACTGTCCCAAGCACGGATACGGTAACTCAAACGATGGAAACACTTCTAGGAGATTTTTTGAAAATGATGAGGCAGTAACTAGAATCACTGGAATTGACAATCAAATCGTGAAAAGATTGGGAACGATCTTGGATGTTTTAAACTGCAAAGAAAATGTCAATTCTACAAAATATGGAGAATATGCGTCGAAAACTGCATCTCTTTTAGCAGAAATGTATCCACAGAAGAAGTTGACCCCGACCGTCCATAAAATATTGGCGCATGGCAAAGATATAATTGAGTACCAGTCTTTGCCAATTGGAGAGCTTTCTGAAGAAGCACAGGAGTCTCTTAACAAATTTTATAAAAAATATAGATTGCAGAACACATTCAAAGCATCAAGGGTAAGGCAAAATGAGGACCTCTTCAACATGTTGGCAGCATCTTCCGATCCACTTATATCTTCCCTGCGGCATGTGAAGTCACGAATAGAGTTAGAAAATAATTATAGTTTAGAAATGGTTAGTCTTTTAGATATACCTTCTCTTACGAACTGTGATGAATATTTTACAGAAAATTGAAAAAATAAATTTAAAAAAAAATAATTTTTTTTTTAATTTGTTGGGTAATAATTTAAAACATAAAAACCTAAAGAAAAAAAATAAAAACAATCTAAAAATGTAAAAATAATTTTTTTTAGTTACCATAAAATTGATTTTTCTACTAATTTTAACTTTGATAACCCATAATTAGGCCCCTACAGAGCGTAGCACCCTTTCCAAACGCTCATTTCATAGGCTGAACAGTTATCTATCATATGCTGTTTAAACTGTTCAATTATCTTATTCGGTTCAAAAGATATGATTTTTGCAACGAAAAAACTCAAATGGCGCCACTGTGCGTCTGTCGATTCCACTTCACTATCTGTTTCTCCCGGACCGCTTTCAAATATGTCTTCGAACGGTTCCCAATCAGTACAAACATTAATTTTAGGAAAAACCATTCGGTTTACAAAAGTAGCAACGGTAGTTGTTGCTGCTTCTAAAGCATCACTTGCCTATATAATTTTTCGTGCTTTAATTGCATATTGCCGCGTGATTCTCTTTGTGCCAAGCGTATCACCACTTTCGATCTAGAGTTCTTACTAGAGCCCTGCTTTTACAAAATTCTTCATCTCGAAGAACTCCTAAAAATTTAAAAAAATTACCTCCTTTTGGTATTAAACGGCCCAATATGCCATTATATGATTCGATGGCAGATGTTGATCGAGTCGTTAATTTAAATACCGAACAATTTTCAGGATTTATCTATAAATAATAAAAATAATTTCTTTAAATTTTATTTTAAATATAAATACGAAATTACTATCTGAATCCATTGTTTTTCGAAGTACTGAATAAAACCCCCAAATTTGTTGTCTTTATCAAAAGTACTAATTTCCTGAAGCAGGAAATTAGTATCTTTATTATTTAAGCAGTGCAAATGCTGTTGGAATATTTTTCGGTGGCAACAATGGCAATCACAAAGGGGCTATTTTTCATGCAATATTTTTGGGTGATTTGTCATAACAAAAAATCACAAAATTTTAAAAACGAAAAATCACCCAATAATAACGAAAAATAGCCCACTTTTCACTTTTCATATGAATTCAGGCCCAATTTTACATGGTATTTTTATTGGGCGATTTTTAATTTTTTTCTTGGCCATTTTTCTTTGTGCGATTTTTCCTACAGCCGTTGAAATGGGTTTTCCAAAGATCCCATTTATTATGGGGACTTGGTAGGTATATGTTTATGTCATATATCGTTAGCTAAAATGCAAAAAGGCGTAGCTTTAACCTCTTCGATCAAAACTGACGCTTTTATTAACAAAAAACAAAGGGACGTGACTACAAGTAAGTTTATTTCACAAATGGAAAACGACTTAATTACACTTTTTTTCTAGCCAAATATAATGAAATGGTTTTCTTTGAAAATTGTTTGAAGAATTCCATGGACGACTTATCAATGCATGTTTTTCTGACATGTTTCTCGTTTTCAATTTTCAAAATTTCTTTCTTCTCCTGTAAAATTATAGTTTTGTTAGTTACGCCATTTTGCATTTTAGCTAACGCTATATATTCAGCCTGCTCGGTCTAAAAATGACCGAGATATGAGCAAAAATCCACGACAGCCTCTAGTTTTACCCACAAGCCAAAGTTTTCAAGTTAGGAACAAGTATCTTGGTAATCAAAACACAACATACGGCAAAATGTGGGCTGGATTTGACAAATGGGCGTCACAATTCCCATACAAAGATATTATAGATTTCTGTATATCTGGAGAACGGCAAGAGCCACCAAAGTTTCCAAACTAGGTACAAAATATCTTGGTTATCAATTCACAACAACCGACAAAATGTGGGCGGGATTGGACAAAAAGGCGTGGCAAAACGTTGTATTATTTTTACTTAACGAACTGTATTTATATAACTTTCTGTTATTGTCGCACCATGGTGAAGGGCATATAAGATTAGGCATAGCCGACTATAGCACTCCTACTGGTTTTTTGATAAGTTTGTTATTTAGTTAGTAATTTAGACAATATTGATCTTGGACCCTAGCCAGTATACATATATGTATATTCTGAATTCTCATAGGTAGCGGATTTCATAAAGGGATGTCCGTCTGCCCGTGAGTTGGCTAAAAATGAAATTCATAAATTAAAACACTTCCTTTAATTTATGAACTTTTTCTTTCATTTTATATAACATTTTTATTAGTTTGTATACTTCTGATTTTCATTTATTTTAGATACTTTTCAAAATTTTCTTTAAAATGTCTCATGTGAATGCACTACAAATGGCACAAATTGTGTAGACAATTCACATATAAACGAAGACATCGCTTAAGATGGAATAACTTTTTACAAAAAGTTAAATTATTTCTTAAGGAAAAAAGTTTAAATCAAAACGAAATAAAACAAGTAAGAGTGCTATATTCGGCTGTGCCGAATCTTATATACCCTTCACCATTGTGCGAGCAAAATACAATCATCGTATACTATCGTATCGAATAAACTATTGAATTTTTTTGCATACGATAGACACTGGCGTATCGAATGAAAACTCGATAAATGTAATGTCGAGTTACTCGATGTCGAATGCTATTATTTCAAATTCAATACATTTCATTCGATATCGAGTTTCAAGATACCAAAATAAATAATTTCGATGAATTTTGCTGGATATCGTATGCGGTGATTAGACCCCAGTATTTCGGTTAAAACTCATACAAATTTCCGACATTTAGGTATATAAGTCATATCCATAGGATATATGGCAGCCCTAAAATTTAGGTTTTTATAAAAATTTTGATGTTTTTTAGCCCATTTTTGGAGTATTTTGCTCATAAATTACCTATTGTCTAACCGATTTGATAGTTTTATATACCGACGTGTTAAGGAAGAATTTTACCATTTACTTAAGTTATATTTATATATAAAAATTTATATAAACTTGTAAATATATATTTTAACAAAGTTAATTATAAAAATAGTAATTTTTGGGGATTCAGTATTTCGGTTATAACTCTGCCATTTTTTAACCGATTTGGCAGATTTATATACTGACGTGTTGAAAAAGAAATTTACCATTTACTTTAGTTATAAAGCTTGGACTCGGGGAGATCTATGTTTCCCGAAAGTGGGTATTTAAAAAAAAAAAAATTTAATTTTGGTCATAACTTTTTTGTATCTAAACCGATTTTTCCGAGTTTTTTATAAAATATGTTCTACTAAAAATTTCCGATATTTTGATATATAAGTCACATCCATAGGACATATGGCAGCCCTAAAATTGATTTTTAATTTTTTTTGTACGGGAGGTACCACGCCCACATCTCTAATCCCGCCCACATTTTGTAGAATGGTGTGTATTGGCAACCTAAATGTGTGTACCTAATTTGGAAACTTTGGCTCTTGCCGTTCTCAAGATATACAGAAATAAAAAAATACAACAACAAGGGATTTTTGGAAAAATTTAGAGGTAGTCGTGGTTTTTTGCACATATCTCCGTCATTTTTGGACCGATCTGGCTGAATTTCAATAGCAAATTTAAACGGAGTATATTTGACATAAATATACATCAACCTAGTCCACATCATTTCTGGGGTTTTCGGAAAACCCATTTCAACATACACTCGGACAGACAGACAGACGGTCAGACGGACATACGGACAACCGGATTTGAACTTCGCTTTTCATAAGGACCCAGAATATATATGTATACTTTATAGGGTGTAGGATCAATATTGTGGAACATACAAACGGAATGACAAAGTTATATATACCCTCTTACCTTCGGTGAAGGGTATAAAAAAAACTGACGGGAAAGAAACCATAATTAAATACTTAATTAAATACAATAAAAAATGACATTTGACAGGTCATTGAGGTTTTTTGAAAAATAAATCTTCCTCAAGACAAGTGAACAAAATATATTGTACATACATATTTATGTCTTTTGAGTTCCTTATAAAAGAACTTTAATAAACTTAAACTGCTTAAAAAAAGATCATCTTTTGCAAATTAAGTCTACACCTCTTCCTTCAGCACACAATACAAACTCTACAGACAAAAATAAACCTGACATTTTACAAATAAACGGTCATCTGTTGAAGAAAAGTAAAATAAAAACGAAAATAAGCCAGCGATTTAAACGAAGAAAAAAGAAGAAGAGGAATAGAATAGTTCAGTAAAGAATAATAAAGACCCAGTAACTGTAAATATTACTGTATCAATGGCAGGCCGACAAAAGGAAGAACTTAAAAATATCTTTAACTTGTAACTGGCGCTTAACAAACAAAAAATACTATAAAGAGTTTTTTAAAGAAAACTTAAAAAATAAAATAAAACCTGGAACTAAATAAAATACAACAAGGATGATCGAAAAAATAAAAAAATCTAAAAAATAAAATTTTTTTTTTTTTTTTAATATCTTTTGAACCCATTTAATGTCCTTGTAAACTGCAGGCGGTACATAGCAATTATTTGCGGCAACTTTTCTTATAAAACAGTCATGTGGAAATCATGGCACATAGTTGAAGAAGAATTTTAACAATAACAACAGAAAAGAATGAAGAAAAAACAACGAAAGAATGAAAAATAAGTGAAACATATTTCCTTTTCTTCAATAATGTTGTAGAAAAATATAGAGCGGTTTATCAAGAAGAAATAAAAACGTTAAATAGAAAAGAAAATTTAAGAAATTGCACTGCCAAAAAATTAAGTTCGGAATCTCTAATCTCGCTCCTAATGAATATGGATAATCGACCTTTAAGCTTTCTTAACTCCCCGTTACATAGGGTCTTCACCTGACAATTTTTTGTCATACCAAACGTCAAACTTCATATAAAAAAAAACGCTGACAAAAATTTTAAAGTTTTTTTTATATGGACTTTGACGTTTGGTATGACAAAAAATTGTCAGTGGAAGACCCCATGTTACAACTGACATGATTTGCTGTTATAACATGATGTTATAAAAGCGTTGTAAAACATTTGCATTAACAACCGTGTTATAGCATGAGAAAACTTCTAATATGATGAGTCTATACCTAACACTAACATCATACTAGTGTTAAAGTTAAGCATTTCATGTCAGTTGTAGACTGTATGTATGTATGTAATGGAGACATATCGACCCCTAACCAAAAATCAAATTTTACAGGAGAGAGCTTTTTTATTTTATTTCATATAAATTTTGTATGAAATTTGTCGCTTACAATAAAATTATTCTTGCTATAAAATCGTTACGGTACTTTATGCGGCCATTACCAGCGTTGCCGTTTTGGTTACTTTTAATCAAAATTGGTTACTTTCTTTTCCAATGTGTACTTTTTTAATTTTTGGTTACTTTTTGCAACACAAAAATAACCAATTTTTAGATTTGGAACAATATATGTGTGGTATTTGTGCATCTGAAACTCATACATTTTTCATCTACTTAAAAATTATTTTTTTAGAAGCCTAAACCTTTACAACCTTTCAACTTTACCATATACAGTATATAGTATGTACTTTGAAGTGTAGATGACCATTATCTGCTACTCTTTATGCTTCATAGGTCTAACTGAAACACTTTTCTAGATAAGCGATAAGATCAAAGGCCCTTCCGATCCCATCCCGCTTAATATAATTATGTTTGCAACGCGCAAACATATATATTTATATATATATATATATATATATATATATATATATATATATATATATATATATATATATATATATATAAAATATCTATCTACCGCATAATTTAGATAAATTTTGCACTTTGATACCACAACGCACAAGACTTTAAGGCCCGTTTTCACGACTTAACGATAGCTAAATGTAGGTGTTTATCGAACAGATAATGAGTTTTGAATTATCACAAGTTCCCTTTATTTCAAAAGTGAAGGATATGGTAAAGAGAGGAACGTTCTACCTTTAACTTTTGTCGTAAGGTTTAGATTTGATATTGCCATATTGTATTTACATATTTTTTATATATGGCAACTCCAAGTATACGTATATTTTGTAAATTAATAACAAACTCGTATTTTGACAAATAAAATTTACAAAATGTTAAATTCGCGTGTATGCGGTATTTCATTAATATTTGCCATTATTAAAAAATATTCGTGCACACAAAAATTTTAAATGAGAAAAGTAAAAGAAAGTACGTACATAGTTGCAAGTTCGTACTTTTAGTGCTGGTTCACACACGTCAAGTTTGACTCTTCAAGTCTTGATCTTTTAGGAGAGAAGGGAAAAGAGAATGCCATTTCCTTTCCCCTCTCTCCTAAAAACTCAAGACTTGACGAGTCAAACTTGACGTGTGTAAACCGGCACTTATTTTGGCAAAAATAATCGGTATTTACTTTAGTATTGCCACATTTTTAAAAATGTTAAGTTTATTTTATATAGAAGTTGTGAACACGACAAATAGTTCAAGGTAACTTTATCCCTGCTGGTGCTTAAGGTACCATTAACTATTTCGATCTTTGTAGGTAAGTCGTCAAAAGGGGCCTAATACCGTGTTCAGATATGCACCTTAATTGAGTTTAACGCAATAAATGCCATTATTGAGCTCAATTATCCATACAAAATTGCAATTTAGTTATTGGCCAATTAATAAGAAATTATTATAAATATTGAGTAAAATTAAAATGCAACACTGCAATGCACTGTTACAAGTGTGTTTAGTGAGTAAAACCCAACTCACCAAACAAAGTGTTTTGACATTTTTCCCAACAACAAAACAACAAAAACAAAGGTCCATCCATTAGGTCTGCGCAAAAGCCAGATGTTTATTTTGTTTTTTTTAAGATATCAAATGTTGTTTACATTTTGCTAATTGAGTAAGCTAAATTGTTTATGGGTGAACAGAAAGATAATTATGTCAATAAACCGAATATTGGCTCAATAAAAAAGGTATATCTGAACACGGTATAGGAGTTTTACTTGTAAGAGCTCATTATATACAAAACGTTGAAAGCTATGGCTAATAAAGTCTTTAAAATTGACAAAAATAAGTGTTCAATTTGTATAGGAGGTGCCACTTCCAATACAAATTTCGGAAAATGATATAGCCCACTGTTCTTTGCAGACCATCGGTAATTTAATGTCAAAACTTAACAAACATTGTTCTACATGAGCCTACAAGAGACAAATAAACACAATTTCTTCTTAAGACATATTGTTAAACTGAAGTGCGAATAAAATAGTACTTATGATACAGAATAATTTTGGTTACTTTTTATTTCTTTTGGTTACTTTATTTATAAATTTTGGATAAAAAGGGTTTTTATCGTGGCAACGCTGACCATTACATTTTAGGAGATGATGCAAGTGTTGCCAATAAAGTCATTTATTAAAAAAAAACGAAAATTTAAGATCATGTCGGTTACGTTATTTTCGCGGTTAGGGCTCGATGTGATGTAATTATTGTGGTAAAATGTTTTATAAGCGACTTGTAAAAGGTAAAGCAGTTTTCTGATTGTACACAGTGTCGTCCTATTAAGGTGGGAAAGCACAAGGAGTCACTAGCACCCAACATATTTTATTAAGAGAACATTTTTCCTTACTACAGTTTAAAAATTTATTATTCCATCTACAGAAAATACTATGTCAAACTGACATTAAACTTCTTGTAAAACCACAGGATATCTTTTATCTACTCGTAATTAATTACACTCAATTCCAATAATGGACAAGAGACATTCAATCCACTTTCTTATTTACAGCACACCAGTCACACGTCAACGAACAACTTCTTCTCCCACGAATATTTATGTCAAAATTTCTTTTGCATTTCTAACGTGCTGTGAGCACAAACTTCATAAATATTCCTGACCTTTGGTCCAAAAAAAAAAAAAAAAAAAAATAAGCAAACAAGAAAATACAACTAAAAAATAGACTATCACCAGATTGCGATGGCGGCTGGATTCTACTTTTGTTGCTGTTGTTTTTTTGTTTTACAAATTGTATATCTTGTTTCTCTTTTAATAATTCAGAATTTACTTTTAAACTTTTGGTTGGTATCATTTTCTTTTCAGGTCTTTTTCAAAGCAACGAACTTTATTGAAACAGGGGTTGGACAACAAATATTTTACTACTTTTAAATAAAATAAATCCTTCTTCGGTATAAATTGGAAGAGATTGCATTTCGTGTTCGAGTTCGGAGTGTTCGTAAAACAAAAAGGAACAACCTGCGTTGACGGAAAATTTTGGGGTTGTATGAACCACGAAATGCATGAACTATTTTGTAGACATTGACATATTAAGGCGCCTTAAAATACAACGATAATGTTGGCTGGTTATATTGTAAGAATGGATAAGGGTACTCCAGCTAAAAAAAAAAAAAAAAAACATTTTAAGGCCCCCGCAGAAGGAGACAACCAAAACTTGGCTATAAAAACCAAGTGGAGGAAGACATCTTTTAGCTTGGTGTCATAAATTGGATAAGATGTGCGATGCCTGAAAATCTATTCTACCTCGGCTAAAGGGACTAACGTCCTGTATTAGTCACCTTAGTAAGTAAGTTGCTATTTATAGAAAATTTTATAAAGATTTTTCTATCAAAAAAAATTTTTTGCACAAAATTTCCTATTTATATGAAAATGTTTTTAAAGGTCTGAACTTTGTTCAAATTTTATTATTTATAAGTAGGGATGAGATTTTCATGCACTAAAAAATCGAAAATATGCGCATAAAATATGCACTAAAAAATCCAATATATGCACTAAAAATACAAAAATATGAACTAAAAACTTAAAAAAAATCCATACAAAAATCGTTTTTTAATTTTACTAAAAACAAAAATATATAAAATTCAGTCTATTGTTATTCAAATATCTTTAGAAACTTAAATAACTAATTTAAAATTTTGTTTGTTTAAATAAATAAGTACTGTATTATAAAAAGTAAAACTTTGTCTTCTACTGGAAGAATGAAAATGCATTTTGGAAAAATTGGTTTGCAAATCCCACTTTGTTTCCAGATCAGATCAAAAATATTTGAAATTAATTTTATTTTGTGAAATCCTTAATTTTTTATTGCAAAACTTTTTGGATTTGTTTTTTTTTTTTAATTTGTCGGGCTATTCTTCCTTCCACATTGTTAATTTTAAATTAAGTGAATTAAATCTCTCCTAATTAGTAATTGTTTCACCAATATATCCGTAATTGGAAAATACAAATGCTAATTGACTTCTGTGCCCATGTTCTGTAACTCTCGCGTCGAGAAACTTTTCGATTGAAATGTGTGAAATGAAACAAAAATGCCATATATTGAAACAAACAGCTGTTTTTCTCACTAAACTGTGTCTGTAACTTTTTTGGCGAGTATTATCTGTCACGTAAGGAACTTACTCGCCAATTTACAGAAAAAGTTTATCTGTAACATTTTTGTGAGAAAAGTTCCCGCTTTGAACTGTCAAAAAAAAAAAAAAAATTTTAACACTAAAAAACAATTAAAAAAGCAAAATGCAAAGAAAATTAATAATAACATTTTGTTCTGGGCAAATTTTTTCATTGTTTTATTATTTTGCTTTTTACATTTTTATAAAATAAACGAATTTTTTCAAAGCTCGTTTGCAAACATCAAACATTGAAGTCGCACTTCACATTATTTGGTATAGCCGACGGTTGCATTTTCGCCGCCGTCGTTGAAAAATTTTCAATTTTAGTAAATTTTGGTCGCCGTCAACGATATGAGTTACTGGCGTTCTCAACGTCTGCAATGTCACATCGGCTTCGAGTGCAACGTTATGACATTTATACCGTAACGACGTAATCTCTTTTGATAGTTTTCGGCATGAGTTACAGACACAGCTTTTTCTCACTTTTCGAGAAACGATGGAATATTTTGTTTCACATCTTTTCGATGCGAGAAGTTCTCACCAAAGTTACAGAGCATGGGTACTGGTGTTATTTAAATTTTATATTTCTTTTCCTTTTTTTTATTGCACAATCATCGGTTCTTCAAACATTCTTAAATTACTCGAAGTTTTTTTGGATAGAATTCTGAAGCATCTAGCCAGGCCCCAATTTTGCTACTACTGGCTGCGGTGGAAGGTGAATCAAGGGATACATTTAATAAAAAATTGCAATATAATCGAATTGGCTTCTAAATTCTCTGCAACGAAGTATATAATAATTTGTAAACCATTGGAAGTCTTAATGATGTAATATGCTGCATTGGTTTAAAAAAGAAGCATCTTTTGTCGAAATCTTGAAAATCTTGTATTTAAAGCAAAGCTCCAAAAGAATTTATTGATTATTAAAAATTTTTTAGAAAGTTTTTTTTTTAAGAACTTTTTTATAATATGGCAAATAAAAGATCCCTCAAAAATGTCAAAATATGCAAAAATATGCATTTAAAACCTAAATATGCAAAAATATGCATTTTCACCAATAATATGCAAAAACAAATCGATGCCATTTTAACGCAAATTTAATGATTCGGAAAGATAATTGGTCGACATCGTTCTTAGACTATCGACAAAAAACATGCATTTGCATGGAAATCGCATCTCTATTTATAAGAATTTATTGATAATTTTTCATTCTTGACTGCCGCAGGGCTTGATCCCAGGCTTTCGCGGACAGCTTGCCCTTACATGTTTCAATTGCAACCACTCGATCTCTTCAGAGGGTTTTGCCGTTTAATAGTCAAAAGTCAAACATCAATCTTTAAACCAAATTCTATTTAACCCTTGGTAGATCAAAATTATCCATAAATTTTAAATAATTTCATGTTGTAAAATTCCTTTTTCTTCATAAAAATAATTTAATGAAAATTAAATTTGATGAACTTTAGCCTAATTAAAAATATCAAATTTTTGATTAAACCCCATAAACAGTTCAACAAAAATAACCACAATACTAATTATAATTATTTAAAAGAATTTTTAGCTAATAATTCAAAATTTTGAGCAAATTTTAAGCAAATTTAACATGAAAATGATACATTTTAGGGATATTTTACCAAAAATTTCCTATAAAAAGAAAATTGTACGCAAATTGTTTTGTAATAAAATTTTGCCAGTTTCAAGGTCGTTCGCGCAAATTTTGTTTTTATAAAAATGTTGGTCCAATTTTAATTTTTATTGGAAGCCTAGCTTAGCCCGGTGCGCTTCGATTCCCCCATTTAAATAAAAAATTCTTGATTTTTTTTTTTAACAGATCACGTTATATGGGAACAATCTGTATCAAATTAAGATACTTTTACTGTTAACGTTCTTCAGATACACCGAAATCTATTGGCCATTCTCTGACAATCGCACGAAAACGCCATATTTATTTTATAGTGTTCTGACCAGTGTTCGAAAATAAACACTAAATATCGTCGGTTCGGTAGATTTGTGGAAAACACAAACGCTAATAGTGTTTGTGTAGAAAATCATTAAAAAAAATAACGTTTCACTGTTAGTCAAAAATATTACTGTTTTTATCAAACTCAACAAAAGATGTGAACATTTAATTCCGTCCGGTTTTTTTTTTTTTTTTTTTTTGAAAATCCACAAACTTCAATGTGTTCGGTTCGGCTCGTTAATGTTCGTCCCTTTTGGCTGGTTAAAAAAGCATTTTTACAAAAACAAAATACACACACGAAAAAAACATTATAGAACATTAAAATAAAATGTTTGTCCACAGTATCACTACAATTGTTCTGATTTTTACCGAAGAACCGAACGTTATATAATGTTCGGTTTATTCTTGAAAATAGTTACGAACGGTATTAAGGGTTGTGTATGTCTACACAATCACTAAAAAAATAGATTTCGTTCCTGGGTGTGTGAGCCAAACGTTAAATACTGTACTGTTTATTTTCGAACACTGGTTCTGACACTCGTACGTTTTGCTTTTAATCTGCCATAGTTTCCTAAAAATATTCTCTTGAGCACACTTTTGCAATTTGAAGTCGCTAAACTTCTAACATAATGGCAAATTTTAAGCGTTTTGCGACTGTCAGAACATGACCTCAGATTCTGTTTATATTGAAGGTGCGATAGCCATTTCTCCACCATTTTTTGACAGATGTTTTGCATCGAAAATCAAACAAATTGTTCCAAGTGTTTAAGATTTAACGGTAACTGTTAGCCAGTTATACTGAAATTTAGACAATCTTTGTATGGGAGGTGCCACTTCCACTTCTCTAAAACAGCCCACTTTGTTAAAAATGTTTTGTATAAATAAATTTGATCCAAATTTGAAAACTTTAGCTGTAACCGTTCCCCAGATATACAGACATTTTTAGTGTCTTTGTATAAAAGTTGTCACGCCCACTTTTTTCCAGCCCACTTTTTTAGAGCTGTTTTTTATTGCTAATCCAACTATTTCCTTCAAATTTGGAAGCATTTCCTATAACCGTTCTCCAAATACACTTAAATTTATATTGTCTTTGTATGGGAGGTTCTACGCCTACTTGATAAATAAAAAACCAGCATGTAAAGCCTATATTAAAAGCAGGGTAATCAGCAAAATAACCAAAAAATTTCAGGAAAATTTAAATCGGTACAGTAGCTCAGGTGTCTTTAGGGAACGCACAAACGCATTTTAGTTTTATATATATATTATTAGTGTCCGACCGAACTCGCTTTTTTGGCCGAAGCCAAAGCCGAAATGTTAATGTTCGGCCGAAGCCGAACTTTTTCTTATTTCATAAAATAAATAAGTTATTTCAATAAAACAAAAAGTTTTTGAGATCGATTTTTTATTTAAAAAAAAAATTAATAAACATAAACATAAACATAAACAAAAATAAAAATTCATTTTTTTTTTTTAAATACCTATTTTAAAAACAGTTGTACTGTTTAAAGTCTGACAAATTTAGAAAATATTTGTACTATATTTTTTAGTAAAAAAATATTAAATAGTTGAACTATTTTTTAGTTAAAATAGAAAAATACTCATACTTTAGTATTTAAAATTAAATAGTTTGATATTGTAATGACAGAAGAGCAATTTTTCTGCATTTACACCATGTAAATTGCTTCGTCTATCAGAATACAGCCGTCCAGCAGCGCTAAACAGCTGTTCGCTAGCTACACTAGTTGGTGGGGCTGATAAATATTTTATGGCTACTGCCTTTAAGTTTGCAAATGGACTCGAATTCCAATACTCAAATATGTTTATATTTCTGGGACTTAAAGGTTCAGTAATAAACATTTTAAATTCGTTTTCCAGAATATTTCCATTTGGTTCTGACACTTCAATGTGTGGTTTTGCATCGTGTCTATCCCATATTGATGAACCTTTTATGCTCTTTTTTCGATTTCTCTTGGAATTATCAGTTTGTTTAGAAATCTCTTCAACATCAGAAGTCTCAATAACAGAATTTTCTTTCAAAAAAGTTTGTATTTCCTCTTTTGATTTTTTAAGCTGTTCATCAGTCAAATACTTCTTTTTAAAACATATAATCATTAAAAAGTTCGGTTGTTCGGCCAAGTTCGGCCAATGTTTGGCCGAACATCGCTTTTTTGGCCGAACTCCGAAGCCGAACGTTCGGTCGGACACTATATATTATATTATATCTACACCACAACAGTGGAGAAGGTATTGTGTGTGCAATACCTAAAAATATTGTTTCTAGACCTGGTTATAATTTCATATATCTTTTTATGATCGGTGATCACTATACCTTTTGGAATAGATCTACCGATGTCAAACCGTCCGTCCAGCTGGCTGGCTGGCTGGCTGGCTGTCCATGTAATATGTTGCAGATAATTTTTGAAATTTGTTACATATTGTTCTCATTGCCACAAGGACAATGCCTATTGAAAATGGTGAGAATCTATAACTTGACATATGCCCCCCCCCCCATTAAACCTTTTTTCCGGAATAGAGTTTTTGTACCCATAAACCATTTTATTATGTTGGTATTTAGACTTGCTGCAAACTAACTTTATTGCAATCTAAATCATTTTACTCAATTTTATCAGTCCATTTATGACGAAGCTCCCATACAAGCACTACTCCCAAAAACTAATGCCATAACTTCCTCATAAATATGGGTTGTGATATAAAAATCAGCGACGATAACTTAGCTATTATAGGTAGCTCTTCAAAAGTTTGTGTTTAAAGGAAAAGAATTGAACATAGGCACTTTGTAAATCCCCTTCCTAAAATCATTTAAAAAAATATCAAACAGGTTTAGATATCTAGATAATATTCGACACAAAGAGTTATACTACACTGTGGGAAATATGTGTCAATTGGTTTTAAAGAACCTATCCCGTGACCAGTCAACACGAATTGTGATAGGTGAAAACAGAACACTGCTGAACATGGTTTAATATCTGCGACAGGTATTATTTTACCCCAAAATTTAATGTGTCCATTTCGGTAATTACAATGACCTGTTACAAAGTGTCAAAAAGGTTCCAATTAACCCCCTCCTAGGACATCGTCATGTAAAAGTGACAAGTCCCTTTCATACAAAGTGTTAGAGCTAGATCCGGCCCCTACCTCTTTAGAACTATTACGTGATAAGATTGGAGCATGGTGAAATAAACGCCAGATGACGATTTTTTGCTCTTGCATTGTTTGCCTAGGTTTATGTCAAAGTTTTGTTTATGTTTACAAAAAGTCCACGTTTTGTGCTGTGATTATTGTATTTGATTAAAGTTTTTGATAATTTTAGGTCTGTCTGCGTACACATATTTTGCGCAAAATGTTGCAAAATCTTGCAAAATGTTGTCTGCGTACTCCAAATCTCTTGCAGCGAGAGAGCCAAAAAGAGAATTTTTTGACAGTTGGAAGTTAGAGAACTTGCAAAATGTTACTGGAGAAATTTCCGCTTTCAATAGTTTGAACAGCTGTTTGAATGAAATAGTTTTTGGGAAATGAAAATAAAAATTTAAATTTAACAATGGCAGAGGTAAGTAGTTAGAATTGTGTTGATTTTTAACGTTAATAATAAATTATAATAAACAAAACATTTTACTTCATGCTAGAAACATCCAAATATACAGTGCGACCGTGGCGTAAGTGGAGTGGAGATGGCAGAACCGATAGAACCAGCAGAACTTTGTGGGACAAACTTTGCAATTGCAGAGGCGAGTATTTGGAATTGTGTTCCTGGCGAGCACTTCACATCCAAATTATTTTTCTCCGTTGTCAAGCTGTTGGAGGGCACTGTATTGGACATTTCATTCTTTTTTTCCATTGTAAGCCGGCACTATGTTGGGCAATGTAAGCAAAAGAAGTTTTATAAAAAACCCGACAAATAAAACTAAAAACTAAGACAAGTTTTTTAATTTACAACACTTTTTAAGCTTCACTTTAATTAATAATTTTTTAATTTACCACGAGAATTCAATTTTGCGTACACATATGCTAAAATTCTTTTGCTTTGTTATTTCAATTGTTTACACACCGATCAGCTGTTTTCTTGCAAAATTTCACTGGATACTGTCTGCGTACTTTTTGAGATTTTTTCAGCCGATAGAGTAATATTGGTCTTACTCTCCCAAAAAAATTTACTGAGTATTTGCTACTGGAAAAGTACCCAGACAGACCTTTTATATTAAAACAAATAAGATATGGACCATAATTTAATAAAAATTGGCTAAAAATTTATTTCATCACGTTCAGCGGCACGCTTTGATTTTTGTTTAAAGTATTTTTTGACGTAAACGGTGATATAATTTCCATTTTTGTTGTTATGTTGTATTTGTTGCCTTAACGATGCCACCTGCTTATTCCACCATGTATTGGAGTTGGTTCCCTTTCCCCTAGGGTATATATAAATCTTAGCTTACTTGCTCTTTGGTGCCTGTGGTGTATGATATCATATGATCGGGCTTGACCGACTATACTTGCTTACTTATTATTATATCTATAGATATACACATCGTTAGCTAAAATGCAAAAGGGCGTAACTAACAAAAAATTCAAAATCAGTTTTTGATTGATTATTATTATGAATGCCATTAAACTACGTGTCTTGACAAAATTTTACACTTCGACTTTGACATTTTTCGTCAAATTCAATGTCAAAAATCGCCAAAATCGCCAAAGCCTTTATTTTTAACTTTTTGACAATAAAATATATATGATTTAACTTATTAAAAATATTTTTTATAAATCTTAAAAAAAATTTGTTAAAGTCGCTTAAATCCGCCAAAAATTTTAAAAAAGTCGCCATAATATATATTCTGTTTAGTTTTTATTTAGAACCAAGTAAAAATGATTAGTGAAGACAAAAAAGGAACATTGCACTATTAAATAGTTAATAGTAGTCTACTTAAAGCAGAAAAGAAAGAATTTTTGTAGTTAGTATTAAACAAATATTGGATATATGTATGTATGTAGTGGATTTCTATTATATATCTAAAACGCTATACACTTTAGCTTCAAAACTCCCTTTTGTCTTCTTTTTTGAAATACATTGTAAGTGAATTAATTTTTTTCAACGAAGGTACAAAAGAGTAGAATTAACTAGTGCTGGGAATCTATCGATAGAATATCGATATCATCGATAGTCTTAAAATATCGAAAATATCGATAGGAAAAATAGAAATATCGATATTTTTATTATTTAAAATACCGCTATGAAGACTTCTAACAGCAGCTATACACAAACAGTTTTTTGCCGCAAATTTGTACTTGGTATTATGAATTCGCGCTGAATTACAGCAACGAATACAAACAACAAGAATGGCAAGTGGTATGGATTGCTTAGTAGTGCTTTTTACTGCTAATTAAAGGCCTTTAAGTCGAAATTTGTACATGTTTATATAGGGACTGAAATGTCAAATATTTTTGTAAAGTTGTAAAATACAAATGCAAATCCAAATGCAATTGCAATTGCGAACATAGGACAAAACAATGAACGACCATTAGAGGATAAGTCCGCTAGATTGATTTACTTTTTGGGTTTAGAATTTAGAAAATTTTTTTGGAATATCTTATAGTCCCTGTTACTTCGGTTCCTTCAGAAAGGTACTTATCAATTTTTAAAAAACTGCCATCTAAAATAACGCGCTTATATACATACATACGTCTCATACATTCAATAAAGTGATAAAAACAACGGGCTGTAGCCCTTATAATAAAATAATTAAAGTTTTCCTGCACAAGTACAAACATTCAGTCGATAGTAATATCGTTATATCGATAGAGAAATCTGAACTATCGATAAACATCGATAGTAGAAAATATCGATAGGATCCCAGCACTAGTATTAACATTCATATAGTAATTTATAACTCGTTACACCGCGTCAATAACTGCATTCTATTTAGAAGGAGAGTTTTAGTGAAGTTCGTTATTGAAAATACATTTTCAACACAGTCATTACTAGTTGGATTTAGCACCATATAATGAACAGCCAAAGCAAGTACTTTAAAATGGTACGTACCTGACGTGTCCTAATAGCTATAGACTTTTGGCGAAAACTGATTAAAATAAGATGGAATATCATCCAATTACAAACGGTCATTTTGTTCATTGTGTTTCATAAACATCCAAAGGACCGTTACGATTCATTAATATCTTTAATAACAACGATTTTGTTTGTGATAATAATTTGCCACATTTTATAATGGTGAAATGTTCGAAAACTTGAAATAGATATACATATTCATGCTTTATTAATTTTTTTTTTTTTTTTTTAATAAGACAAATAATTTTCTCCTGGATTTTCAGACACTTCAACATAACATAAAAATTATTAAAATTATGTTTTATATTTGTATGCTCCTGAGTGCATCAAAAACATTTTAATGTGATTAAATTTCATATTGTAAGTCTTTATTGTTTATGTGTTACATTATTGTACTTATTTTATTGTTTTATAATTTTTAAATAGACAATCCCTTGAAAAAGTCGACAAACAATCGACGAAACGTCGGGAACAAAATATTGTAATTAAAAATTGAATTTTGTTTACATTGAAGAAATTTAGGCCCTATTAGCTTGACAAAAATATTATTCATAAATTCATCACTCTGGCCAAAGTAACAACTACAGCAATAACATAATTTAGTTTCAAATACATACTGACTATAAAAGCCTAAAATTTCATACATAAAAATACTAGAATAAAACCAATAAATTTTTTGGATTGAATGTAACGAGTTAAATGCCAACAAAATCGCCAACTATTTTAAAATATCGCCAAAAAATCGCCATGTCGCCTAATCGAATATTAGGTCGCCAAGCAAGTTTGACAATCGCCACGTTTGGCGAGAAATCGCGTCATCTGACAACCCTGCTTCTGCAATCAAAAATTACGCTTTTATTAACAACAAATAAAAAAATGTAACTGCAAATTTGTTTATTTAATAAATGCAAAACGACTTAGTTACACATTTTTTTTCTAACGAAATATAACAAGTGGTTTTCTTGGAAAATTGTTTGAAGAATATCATGGATCAATGTCATGGATTATCAATGCATGTTTTTCGGACATGTTTATAATTTTACAGAGTTTTTTGCTTCTCTTGTAAAATTATGTGTTTGTTAGTTACGCACTCCGCTCGACACCGACGAAGGCACTGTTTACTATGCTGAACTGGTTGCCGATTGACATCATGGCCGAACAACAGGCCCTGACTCCCGTTATGAGACTGGGGGCGGTGGGCCTATGGTCTACGCGGAACTATGGTCATGCCAGGGTCATGCTTCACGCGTCATACCACCCGGCGGGGCTGGACTATTGCACTCCGGAACCCTTTTTCGGTGCTTTGTTCGCGGTTCATCATGGTAATTATGATGAGCTGCTCGATAATAAGCGATCTCTGGAACCGACCCTACGGGTCTACACCGGTGGTTCCAGGATGGGCGACAGAGTGGGTGGAGGTTTCATCATCGAGGAATTGGACATCAGGGTCTCTTTTAGGCTGCCAGATGGCAGTAGTGTGCTGCAGGCGGAAATCTCTGCCATAAGGCGGGCGGCAAACTGGCTGAAGTACTTTCGTATATGTATATTTACGGACAGCAAGGCTGCCATTGCAGCTCTGGCTGGTGTCTTTACGACATCTATGTTAACAGTGGAATGCCAGATGTCTCTAAATGAGATCGCGAAACATTCCAGTGTAACGCTGATATGGGTACCAGGACACAGTGGGTTCCTGGGCAACCATACTGCGGACAGTCTGGCCAAACAGGGCTGTCTCTTGGACGACATGTTCGTCGACGGCCTGATTGGATCAGGGGAGATGGCAGGGGGAGCATACCTGTTTGATGGCCAGGACTCTATGGCCTGGCTATGACGCGGCGAGAACGCGCGTACTACTCGGTCTCGGCAGGGACCGGATAAGGACAGTGATATCGGTCATCACGGGTCACTGGGCGATAGGGACTCATGCTAGGAGGATGGGTCTTGCGTATAATGACTGCTGTAGGAAAATACCGTGGATTTGGGATTTTTCAAACATCAGGTTAAACATTTTTTTTTAAGGTAATTGGTAGGACTTTCAGACGACATATAAGGTTTTATTTATAAAGATTAACTCGCGCAGCTATAACGTCACGAATATGACGAAAAACAGGTTTTCTTAAACTTTAAGGTCCTGGTTCGTCGATTTCCAACGAAGATATTGTTCGCTTAAATTATATTTAAAACAAAAACAAATTAAAAAATATTGATTTTTTTTTACATGAAGTCTATTCGATATCGACGAACAAGCCATAAGCAAAAAACTTGATTGTATGGATTCTGAGTATAGATTTGGATTCAGCGCAACTCACACCTTTAGGAAAGTATACCTTATGCCCCCCATACACGATTCAATTCACTTGTCAACTGAGTCTTTCAACTGAATTGATGCTTGGCCACACACTTCATCAACTGAATTGAAAGATTCAATTTAATTTTAAAATTTAATGAAATAAAAGACAATTTTTTAAATACTTAACTTTTTTTTGTAAAAGAAGACTAATAACATTAATTTTGACAGCTAATCAAGAGAAATGAGCACACACAGTACAATCGAATTGAAAGACTTATGGCAATTTTCTCAATGTATCGACAAACTGTCTGTTACTTAATGTCAACATAAATTTATTGGACCGATAAAATGTCCGTTAATGATTTTGGGTTTCTCAATATACCGACAAAAAACAAAGTTTTCAGCTGGCAACGCCACTCAATGCATATAAAAGTTGGGAGTCAGCTGATTGAATTTATCTGTACGGCAAATAAAAGGAAAATATATAATTGGCAGATGAGGGCCGGTTAGCTTTGCGTTAAAATCGAAGCAAATGAGACATTGAGAAAACCAAATTTCTTTAATGTGCAGTTTTACGTTGGGAAAAAAGATAAGCGCCTAATGAGAAAATGGCCATTAGTAGTCAACTTGAAAAAATCAAAATCTTTTGATTTTTCTTCAAGCAACTCGACAACCGTCAAACTAATCAATTGACAAAGCCAGGCTTTGATTTTGAGAACAACCGACTCAGTTGACAACTGAATTGAATCGTGTATGGGCTGCTTTAGCTCCAGAGGATCGACTTTTTCGAGTTTGAAAAAATTTTAAAATACATAAATTGATTAAATTTTTTTTTTTTTTTTTTATTTATTAAAAATTTTGCACAAATTTGTCTATTTATAAAAACTTTTTAGCCAATTTAGTTTTTTTTTTTTTTTTTTTTTTTATATATAATTTTTTTTTTTTGTAAATTTTCTGAATGTTGCAACGTTCTTTATAACAAATTTTGGGCAAATTTTATATAAAATATAAAATGAATTTGCTTTTTCTTTAATAGAAAATTTGGTTTAAATTTAGCTTTAATTCGTATAAAACTGCGCACATCCTGTTTTAACTTTCAGTTACCACAAAAGATGGTATTGTAAATAAACAGAAACCAAATTCATACACATAAAAACAGTTCAACCTACACATTTTATGGCCTCGTTAGTTAGGAACTATTAGCGTTAGTAGTCGAATCCATGGAGGTAGTGCATGTATGTTTTTTTTTTTTTTTTTTTTTGGTTTTTTTTTTTTTGAGTTCACATCTCTTTCTTTCTACCCTGGGTTTTCTCTTTTGGCAATAGCTTGTTTAAATAGAAAAGAAAAATGAGTTTCGTTTCAATAACATATGGCGGCCTAACAAACCAAAAAATAAAAAAAACAGCAACTAAGCAAGAGTTAGCGGCTGCATGAAGGAGTGGCATTTTGTTGAATTTTTCTACCATTTTTTTTTTCGCTTTGTTCTCAAACTTTATATGCTTAACAAGCTTTAATATAATTCATATGTTATTTTTTACCTTTTTTAAAAAAATTTTAATCTACAATATTATAATAAACCTTAGATACATACAGCAAACAAACTCATGAAGATGACCTTGCTTTGTAAGAAAAAATAAAAAAAGAACGAAAAAAGTTACCAAAGATTCGAACAGAATCAAGCGCTATCCTTGGGATGCATCAGATGTCAGCTTTTCTGGGTTGAAACTGTATTTTTGCATGTGTGTGTTTTATTTTTTTAAGTTTGTATGTAGAAATAAATTTTGAAAATATGAAAAGTTTCTTTTTGTTATTTGATAGCTGAGAAGAAAAAAGTAAGCTTAATTGGAAATTCAAAATCAAATAGAAAAAAACAACTTTTGCAAAAAAAATTAAAAAATATTTTGTAAGAAAAGATAAACTCACTGTTTATTGTATGTATTTGGTTTAAGCTTTGATATGTTTGCAATTCTAATGCACTCTGCAGTCTAATTTGCTATCTTTGGCTTTAATACAATTTTTTGGGAGAATGTTTCCTCATGATCTGGCCTAAGAACCCCCCCCCCCCCCCCCCCCCCTCAACAATAAATTTCGGTGTTTTTATCAAGTATAAAAATTGGGATTTAAGCACGACGAACAAAATCTTATAAATTATTCCAAAAATTGTAGTCCAAAAAAAGTAACAGCCTGTTCATCGATTTCGAACGTCAACAAATTTAGAAATTTTAGAATTTTGTTTTTGTTTTAAATATAATTTTCTATGCGAGTGTTGACCTTCGAAATCGTTGAACAGGCAGTTTACTGCTTTTTTATAGATTATTATTATAGTAAAATATGAAAAAAAAAAATGTACGGAATTTGTGAAAAATTTGCTATTTTAGAATCGGAACAAAAAATTATATTTTATAGCAAATTTCGTCTAAAATATTCTATTTTTTAGGATATTTAAAACAAATAAATAAACAATATTTACTACGAAATTAAAAGAAATTTGCTATTATATATAATATTTTTCACTATTTTGGATACTTGAAAAAAATTAAGTAAAAAAAAAATAAAAAAACAAAAATCGAAAATATTGTGAAAATTTTAGAGAAGGTTAAAAAAAAATATAGGAGTAGTTGGCAAAAATTGTGTTTATACGATCACAAATTTTTTTATTTTATAGGAGATTTTGCAAAAAAAAAAAATTCATAGAAAATTTAAAATTTTATAATAAAATTTTGTGATTTTAAGAGAAATTTTTCCTATAAAATCAGAATTTTTTTTTTTTATGGATAGAATTTTTTTCTTTTAAATAGGATAATTTTTTTTTCATTTTCCTATAAAATTTTTTAAAAGAATGTCTCTTAAAATCACAAAATTTTATTATAAAATTTTAAATTTTCTATGAATTTTTTTTTTTTTTTTTTATAGGAAAATGAAAAAAAATTATCCTTTTAAAAAAAAAAAAAATTCTATCTATAAAAAAAATTTCTGATTTTATAGGAAAATTTTGGAAAAATTTAATATTATATAGGGGTTTTTCAAGAAAATTTTGTTATTTTATAGCACATTTATAGTTAAAAAATTTTCAAAAAATTACCATTTTAGAGGAAATTTTGCAAAAATTTACTATTTTATACGAAATTTTGCAAAAATATACTATTTTATAGGAAATTGTGCAAAAATATTATTTTACTAGAATTTGTTTAAAACGCAACGATTTTATAGGAAGCAATTTACTATTATGTACTTAATGGAATTTATGGAATTTTTTATTTTATAGGAAACTTTTTAAGAGAAATTCTGTTAAAAAAATTTATAGGAAAATGAAAAAAAAATTATCCTATTTAAAAAAAAAAAATCTATCTATAAAAAAAAAATTTCTAATTTTATAGGAAAATTTTGGAAAAATATAATATTATATAGGGCTTTTTCTAGACAATTTTCTTATTTTATAGCAAATTTTTAGTTAAAAAATTTACAAAAAATTACCATTTTAGAGGAAATTTTGCAAAAAATTACTATTTTAGAGGAAATTTTGCAAAAATTTACTATTTTATAGGAAAATTTGCAAAAATATTATTTTATTATATTTTTTTTAAAACCTTACGATTTTATAGGAGGCAATTTACTTTTATGTACTTAATGGAATTTATGGATTTTCGGGATTTCTAATTTTTAATCCCGGGATTTTCGGGATCCCGATTTTTTTTATATTTTGTATTATTTTTACATTTTTTTTTTAATAATTTGGTTAAATATTTATTGGTTGGTGTATTTGTTGACAAAAAAAGTTTTTTATACACCCTGATGTTCAAAAATAAACAAAACATACCAAAACAAAAACTATGGGGGGTGTGCTGGAAATCGCAAACGCAAAACGCAAGAATTTGGAGGCTGCTTATAATACACTTTTAATCAAATTTTTATAATTTTTGTTATAAAATTCTGTTTAATAGCAAAATGTTTGTATAATATTTGTCATAAAATTCTTTTATTACAGAAATCTTACTAAAAAACGACTTTGAAAATTCTTGCGTTTTGCGTTTGCGATTTCCAGCACACCCCTGATTAATAATTACAATGTGTACAATTTATTTATAACAAAAAGTTTTGTTATAAAAGGAAAGGATTTTTATTAAATTTTCCATTTTTTTTTTTTTTTTTTTTTTTTAATTGTGCTATTGTATTTTAAAATTGTCCAAATGTTTTCCTGTACACAATTTTTTAAAATTCATTTCGAAATGGTGTGATTTTTATATCAATAATTAAATATTGATAAAAAATAAGATTTTTATGTTTTTTTGTTACGTTTTTATTACATTATCTTTTTGAATTGTGATCAATTATTACTTTAAGTTTGTTTTATTATATTTTTTACAAATAAATAATACCTAAGTATACTTATGTTCATGAAATATGAGTATTTACTGGAAAATTAAGTTTTTTTCATATATCTATCTTCTATATATATAAAAAGAAGTGTACACTTTGATGTCACCACTAACCGTAAACGGGTAAACCGATTTCAACAAAAACGTTGGGGTACGTTGGGGATAGTCTGTCGATGGTGTATGTAAAGTTTGCATGAAATCGGCCCAGTGGTTCCTGAAATATGGCATTTTGATTTTCCTATATATTCCCATACAAATATCAACAAAATTCCCCCCATTTTGAACAGCTTCGAAACGGCTTGACTGATTTTTTTTAATGAAATTATGAAGGTCGTAGAGTATATTTTTTATCGCTAGAGGGTGCAAAATATGGCATAAGCTCCCTCTCCTTACATCTTATTAGCTAATCAACCTGTTTTCTTAAAATTTGGCATGCAGGCACTGCAACATCTGAAAGAAAATAGGGTATAGGGCGTAAAATATGGCAAGAGGAGTAAAAGCTTCCCCTCCCTGTATCTGCTTAATATATCGACCGATTTTCTTGTAATTTTGCAGAAAAATAGTGTAACATCTGAAGAGAACTATAGCCTAAAATTTTCATTATTTATGGCGTGAAATAGGGCAATAGAGGTTAAAGCTCCCCCTCCCCAATATTTTAAGCTAATCAACCGGGTTTCTTAAAATTTGGCATGCAGACACTGTAACATCTGAAAGGAAATAGGGCGTGAGATAGAACAATAGCGGTAAAAGAACCCCTTCCCTATATCTTTTAAAATAATGAGCGGGTTTTCTTAAAATTTTGCATGCAGATACTGTAACATTCTGAAAGGAAATAGGGAAAAGGATGTGAAATAGGGCAAGAAGGATAAAAGTTCCCCTCCCAATATCCAATATTGGGATAAGATTTGATTAATTATTGTTTGTTTATATTTAATATATAAAAATTCAACAAATAAATCGTGAACAAAAAAATATTGGATATTTTCCAAATATCTAAAAAAATTTTAGGAAATTGTATAAAAACTTATTTTTTATAGGAAATTTGGAAAAAAAATTTACTGCACATTTATAGCAAAGTTTCCATAAATTTACTATTTTATAGGAAATTTTGCAAAATTTTACTATTTTATAGGAAGTTTTGCAAAAATTTACTATTTTATAGGAAGTTTTGCAAAAATTTACTATTTTATAGGAAGTTTTGCAAAAATTTACTATTTTGTAGTAAGTTTTGCAAAAATGTACTATTTTATAGGAAATTTTACAAACATTTACTATTTTATAGGAAATTTTACAAAAATTTACTATTTTATAGGAAATTTTACAAAAATTTACTATTTTATAGGAAATTTTACAAAAATTTACTATTTTATAGGAAATTTTACACAAATTTACTATTTTATAGGAAATTTTACACAAATTTACTATTTTATAGGAAATTTTACACAAATTTACTATTTTATAGGAAATTTTACAAAAAATAGGAGGTTTTGCAAAAATTTACAATTTTATACGCCATTTTGCCAAATTTACTACTATATAAATAAATATAAATAAGACTTTTTTTAAAAACTGATCATAAAGAAATGAACCGCAGTGTAAATAAACTCTGCTCATTTAGTTTATTTTTTATTAGTACATATTTGTTGCCTTTTCAAATACTTTTTTTGTTTAACAATAATGTTGGTATTTTTTTTTAATATTTAAACAAATATTTTTTTATTTTTAGGCTTTTGTTGTAAAACAATAATCAAGGTTTTGTTGTTGTTTATAATAGAAAGAGCTCGTATGCATTTGAGATTTATTTTAATGTAAATTTTCAGTTCTAGTTTATGCGAACCGTCTCCAATCGAGTGTGTAAAATAAACTTATTTTATTCCTATGGTAGTTACTATAACAATTCCTATAATAATTTTTATTAAAAAAAAAATATACTAAAATAGCAATACAATATGAATCGTAATTCTTAGGTTTTGATTAGTATTTAAAAAGCTACTAAAAATAGTTCAAAAAATAAAGAAGTATCTAAAAACACAGATGATGATGATGATGATCAGAGTTGAAAAACATATAAAAAAGCAAAAAGATAAACTTACCAATTTATTTTTGTTGTAGTTTTTTATTTATTTGTTTGGAATATTCTTTTTCGTATAAACAATTTCTGCAATGAAAAAAGAAAAGAACACAACGAATATTTGAGTACTTTTAGTTTAAATTCAAGAAGTAGAAGAAAAAAAGTTTCTAACAAAAAGAAAAAAATCGAAATAAAATAAAAATGAAAGAAGTGTGTATAATAAATAATAAAATACTCGTTCTAATAAATATTTTATTGTCTGCTGAACAACAGAGATTATTTGCAGTTAGGTAGAACTTAGAAATTTAAAGGGGCTTAAACAGGATTCTATTGCTTTCTAATTTTTTTTTTTTTTTTTTTTGTTTGAGTTTAATTTGAATAAATATTTGAGAATATTGTTCAATAATATGGTTAAAGAAATAAACTTAAAATTTTATAAGAATCTAAAAGTTTTTGTTAAATTTTTAATAAAATAAAGAAAAACTATTTAATGCCAAAACCAAAATCATAAAATCAGAGTGCCAATTTAGAAAATAGATTTTAATTAAAATAAAGTATTGGATACTCAAAGGAAATAATAAGAAAACTATTTTTTTTTTTTTGAAAGATAAACAAAAATTTACTATTTTATAGGAAATTTTGCTAAAAATTCCATTATTTTTAGGATTTTTTTTTCAAATATTAACTCTGTGGCTTGGAGCTAAAAGGGTCAGTGTCAAAATATTCACTTTCGAGAAAATTGGAATTGAAGGTTTTATAAAAAACTTTAATAGATGCTTTCATAGTGACATTGGCCAGCATTTTATTTATGAAGCTGTTCTGGGTAAAGTATGACTTTAGCTGTTTTGCCATAATGAAAGAGAGCAAGAAAACAAATCTAATGCAATAATTAACTCAAAAGAGCAAAAAAGTGGCATTGGCCCTTTTAGCTCCAAGCCACAGAACTAAGATATATCAAATTTGTAGAAATTTACTATTTTATGGCAAATTTGCAGAAATGTACTATTTTATAGCGAGTTTGCAGAAATTTACTATTTTATAGCAAATTTGCAGAAATGTACTATTTTATAGCGGATTTGCAGAAAAATACTATTTTATAGCAAATCTGCAGAAATTTACTACAGGTAGTTAATAGCAGATTTGGAGATAATTACTATTTTATTGCTAATTTGCAAAAATTTACTATTTTATAGTAAATTTGCAGAAATTTACTATTTTATAGCAAATTATCCGAAACTTACTACAGGAAGTTTATAGCAAATTTGCAGAAATGTACTATTTTATAGCAAATTTGCAGATATTTACTATTTTATAGCAAATTTGCAGAAATTTACTACAGGTAGTTAATAGCAAATTTGCAGATATTTACTATTTTTTAGCAAATTTTCCGAAACTTACTACAGGTAGTTTATAGCAAATTTGCAGAAATTTACTAGTTGGTTTATAGAAAATTTGCAGAAATTGAATATTTTAACAAATTTGCAAAAATTTACTATTTTATAGCAAATTTGCCGAAATTTACTATTTTATAGCGATTTTACAGAAATTGACTACTTTCCAGCAACTTTGCCGAAATTTACTATAGGTAGTTAATAGCAAATTTGCAGATATTTACTATTTTATAGCCAATTTGCAGAAATTTACTATTTTATAGTAAATTTGCAGAAATTAACTATTTTAAATAAAATTTGCAAAAATTTACTATTTTATAGCAAATGTTCTATTTTATAGCGAATTTGCAGAAATTTACTATTTTACAGCAAATTTGCCGAAATTTACTATAGGTAGTTTATAGCAAATTTGCAGATATTTACTATTTTATAGCCAATTTGCAGATATTTACTATTTTATGGTAAATTTGCAGAAATTAACTTTTTTATAGCAAATTTGCAGCAATTTACTATTTTATAAAACATTTGCAAAAATTTACTATTTTATAGCAAATTTACTATTTTATAGCGAATTTGCAGAAATTTACTATTTTACAGCAAATTTGCCGAAATGTACTATAGGTAGTTTATAGCAAATTTGCAGATATTTACTATTTTATATTCAATTTGCAGAAATTTACTATTTTATAGCAAATTTGCAGAAATTTACTATTTTATAGCAAATTTTCAGAAATTTACGTTTTCATAGAAAATTGGCGCCGCGCTTTTTTGGCACAAAATTTGACATTTTCGAAAAAAATCTTTGTTACCATAGTTAGTTAGATTAGTGGGAATAGCCTGGTCTTTAGACATTCAAGTACAATTGCAAAAAACTCAATGCATACACACTTTTTCACTAAAGTTCGATTTTGAGGTCTGCAGCCGTATTCCGCAATTCGCTAAAGCTAAATCTCTATCGCTAAAAATCTATAAAGTTGATTAACAAATTTTTGGCTACAAATGTAATTCAGTAACGTGCATTGCTAAATTTGACAATGCAATACAAATTTAATTTGCCGCAATTTAAGCCTTTATTGTCATCGCTAAAAATTTTTAATTTTGTTTTCTTTAAGGAATTTTAGCGATCGAGATTTAGCTTTAGCTAAGCGAATTACGGAATACGGCAGCTGGACACGATTTTTTTAATAAGTATTTTGACGTCTCTCCTTAACACTATCACATTTTTCGAAAAGCTCAACTTGCAAGAGACCGCGATTTGTTTTGCCGCTTGCAGCAAGCTAATGTCATAAATATAAACAGTATTACCAAATAAACTTAATCATGGAAACAATGAATATTTGGGGGATTCACATTGTTTGCTATTAAGTCATATCGTCATAATGTCCTTAATAATATTTTACAATTGTTTAAAAAAAAAATATTGTTGTGTTTGAAACAAAATAAAAATTGTAATGCTGTGTTCTTTGATTTATAACAGAAAAGCATTGATATTCTTTAGTTAGGCTTGAGTTCATCAAATTTAATTTTCATTTAATTACTTTCACTGAGGGAAGGAATTTTTACAACTTGAAATTTTTATTAAAATTTATTGATAATTTTTCTTCGCTGAGTAGGGATTTTACCCGGGTTGATCTTTACTTGTTTCAAGAATCACCACATTCTATCGTCGAAAGATCTTTGAGTTCTACCCACTGCACCACTGCGGTGCCCGTTAGCTTTTCTTGTAATTATTTTAAGACATATGACTTTACCACTTTAAGACTAGCTTGTGAATCCCCTGATTTGTATCATTTATCTATATTAGAAAGAGAGCGTTTCTTTTTGTAAATAATTTCATTTCTTTTTTTTTCAATAATTTTGTAGTCGTGAGTTTAAAACTTCATATTTGTTTTTTAACACAAAAGACTTGGATTAAACTTAACAAATATCGAATTCCCTCCCAAACAAAAAGCTGCTTACGAACACACCATTATAATGAATAAGGCAACATTTTAATATTAGTTTCCATTAAATAGTTTTACATAACATACTCTTTTAGAAAAATCTATAACATATTCTAAGCAACATCACGTCCATCTGTCTGTCTGTTGGTATTCTATATATATATTTTTTAATGCACCATAACAACGTGACCTTAAGGCAACATATTCCATATACATTCCAAACATCTATCCTTAATAGCAAACACTAAAATCAGTAGCAAATCTTCAATTTCTCATTATCTTAGCATTTTCCAAGTTAAATGTAATATTTATGCTGAAGCTTTTTTTTTAATAGAAATAAATCCTCGCGGTCTAATGGTTTGCCACAGACATAATCAAACTAAACCGAAAACCATATACAAAAGGAAAAAGTGATTTAACCATAATCCCTTAAAGCATTAGTCCACAGGAATATAATCATGAAATAAAAATACAACAACAAAAGCATAAAGATAGCAGCCACAACAACATGCAAGAAATGAATAAAAGTAAATCTAACAATCTATCAGTCGCCAGTGTAATAAAATCGAAAAGCATTAGTATTTTATTTGAATTACAGTGGGTAAAAATTAAATAACGTTAAGACAAGATAAGAGAGTAATGGGACATATAAGAACGGAAATTTAAGAATTGTAGAGTTCATGAAACTGAGTACCCCTTTTTTTCTGTTAGGACCAGCACTCAGGGGATAACCCCTACTAATGCATTGCATTGTGTTGGAACTAGGAAAATAGGTTGTCGGAAGGAGGATAGAGGGAGTAGTGTTTGTGAACATTCGATTTGAACTTAATCATTTTGTAAGTGAGAGGAATTAGATACCCTACTGTCACCAATGAAAACCTTCGCCCTCTCCTGCACGCGGTCGAGAAGCTCCAAAATATACTTTCAGGCACCGGCCCACACATGAGAGTTGTATTCCATACGCGGTCGACACCTTGAATATATGTTCTGTCCATCGGACATCACATTGTATCCTCATGCCCAGAACATCAAGAGATTCTGATTCCTCAATAATTATACCACCCATATATACAGATGAGGCAACATTGGGTTTTTCGGGCATTAAAATCGACCCTATTTGCATGACCCCATTCCGAGATTATGTCAAGGTCTCGGCCAAGCGTATCATTCATATTCCGCCTCATAGCAGCGACATCGGATACGCTTGGTCTGCATTCGAATGAGAACGAGTGGCAAAGGTTGCTGTCATCTGCAAAAGAGTAGATAGGGTTGGAAGTTTGACAAAGGAGGTCGTTTAGAAAGATAAGAAATAGAGTAGGAGAAAGAACGGAGCCTTGCGGCACCCCTGAATGAATCTTAAACTCGTTTGACGAAACCCCATCTATAACAACTCGTATAGTGCGATCTCTGAGAAAACTCGATATAAATCGAGAGAAATTATCACCGACACCAAATGCAGCAAGTTTTAACAAGAGTGCACCATGCCAGACTCTGTAAAACGCCTTGGAAATATCTAAAGCAATTGCCTTACTTTCGCCAAAATGGTGAATGGAACGGCACCATTTTTCCAATAACAGAGCTAGTAAGTCTCCAGTAGAGCGACCTCTTCGAAAGCCATACTGGCGGTCGCTTAGTAGGTAGTTTGACTCTAAATATTTGACAAGATGGTAATTTACCATTCTCTCCATAACTTTGGAAAGTGCCGAACAAATTGCAATTGGGCGGTAATTTTCAGGGTTATTAGCCATTCCTTTTTTAGGAATTGGCGTTACGTTAGCAACTTTCCAGCAGACTGGAAATTCCGCGGCACGGTATAAAGTGCTGAAAAGATTTGCTAAGGGACGAGCTAGCGTTGAAGAGCACTGCTTTAAGACCACTGCAGGTATACCATCCGGCCCAGAAGACTTGTTTATGTCGAGATCCGTAAGAACTTTTTTAACAGCTCGAGCCCGAAAAAATATTCTAGGCATAGTTACGGATACTTTTTCGAGTTCGGGTATTGGTTGATTGCTAGCTGGTAGGTGAGAATTATTAGCAAATAATTCGGCAAAACAATTAGCCTTATCAACCGGGCCCGTGAATGATCGGCCATCCTTTAAAAGAGTTGGTATTGAAGAACTAGCATTAACCCTTACTCTTTTAACGAATGACCAGAAGCTTTTACTACCAAGGGGAGCAGCAGTATGAAGACGGTGCTCGTGAAGAGTTTTTCCCCGTCTAAGTACTTTGGCACACGAAGACCTTGCCATTTTGCGTAGCAATTCAGTATCAGCGTTTTTATTTTTACGCCAATTTCTGAATGCTGACGTCACTGTCCAGGAAACAAAGTTTCCAATTGAAATGCCGACAAAAGTCATTGAGCTCAGCCCAACGTGCTTTTCTGTAAACAAATATTGAAACGTTGCGAAGTTCGGAGAACGGAAAAGAGGCGGAAATGGTGCAATAATCCGAGTTGCCGAGAGGTGCTAGAACCTCAACTTCGTACCCCTCCCCAATAGCTCTGTTTAAACTTCTGTTGACGGCAAACGATGGATCGACTGTTTGTTCACAAATCCTATTCGTTCGCCCACGTTGATTCCTATTCCAGAAATCTAGACTCATCCCTCATAAAAGCGTTTAATTGAGTTCTATTAAGTGATTAACATTATTCTGTTAACATAAAATAGTGTGTCTAGGGTTATAAATTTTAAAATTTAACTTCCCGCTCATTTTTTTAAAGGGATAAAAAAATTGGATAAACATTGTACAAAGTGCGTAGAGCTCAAGCAAGACTACGTTAAATAATAAAATAATTAAAGGTTTAAAAAACTGCAGTCGAAACCAAAAACTGTCAAACAAAAAACGAAAATTTGTATAAAACTTTTCGATTTTAAAGATGGTATGACAGCGACTGTTTACATTTAATGAAACAGAAGTAAAAGCAGAAGTTTTTATCTTTTGGCAAATGACAAATGAAGAAGTGATAGAGAGATGGCAGTTTTTCTACTTTGTTTTTATTTTTTTAAACGCTGAATAATGTGTTTAATTTTAAGTCACGGAATGGTGGACCCCCCCCCCCCCCCCCCTCGTATAACAAAACGACAATCTAACCCGTTCCAGTTTCCAACTCTCGTTACTATGATGTATGCCCAGATAGGCTCTTAGCCCTCCAACGGTCGGAAATCATAAAGGGGAATGTGAACCGCACCTAAACGTAATTTCTGCATTTCATTTGAAATTTCTCAATTTCAGACTAATTCAATTTGAACCATGGAAAGATACGCAATCGAGCAACGCGTTGAAGTTATTCAGATTATGAAAATGTGCGTTCAAATCAAAATGCATATCGTGCACTTCGTAATTTTTTCGGTCAATTTAATCGTCCAAATGTGCGTACAATCGGAAAAATCGTGCAAAAATTTGAGCAAACCGGGTCTGTTGGAAATGTGAAAACGCCAGTGCATGCTCGTACTGCTGAAAATATTGCTGCTGTTCGCGATAGTGTGTCTGAAGAGCCGTCCAACTTAACTCGTCGTCGTGCCCAACAATTGCACTTCTCACGCTCGTCGTTGATGGACATTATGCGTATAGACTTGCCTTTACACGCTTACAAGGTGCAATTGACTCAAGTACTAAATTCCAAACGTCGTCAATGGTCAGAATGGTGGCAAGAAATGGCAACAGTGGATGATAAATTTTCGAAGAAAATCATCTTCAGTGATGAGGCACATTTTGACCTCCGTGAATTCGTTTATAAGCAGAATTGCCTTATTTTGGCGAATGATAATCCAAGATTGATTGTCGAAAAACTAATGCACCCACAAAGAGTGACTGTTTGGTGCGGTTTATGGGCTGGCGGCATCGTCGGGCCGTATTTTTTCCAACATGAGGCCGTACAGGCAGTTACTGTGAATGGTGTTCGCTATCGTGAGATGATAACGACCTTCTGATAGCCCGAATTGTAAAAAATGGATGTGGACGATATGTTGTTTCAGGACGGCGCCACTTGCCACACAGCTAACGAAACAATGGCTCTTTTGCGCGTCAAAATCAAAGGCCGTGTTATCTCAAGTGGTGGCGATGTCAATTGGCCGTGATGTGATTTGACACCGTTGGACTTCTTTCTTAAGAGTTATTTGAAAAAAAAGGTGTACTTCGATAAGCCAGCAACAAATCAAGAGGTAAAGGATGAGATAATTCGGCACATTAACGGCCTAGGACCTCAATTATGCCTCAGCGTCATCGAAAATTTGAAACATCGAATGGAGGTGTGCCGCCGAGGTAAAGGTAAAAAAAATGTTTCTTATATAATGAGTTCGGAAAAGATGGTGTAAAATCGCTAAATTAGTTAACTTTCGTATAAAATACATGACGCAAAAAAAAACTTTTTAATAAATCCAAAAAAAATATATATATATTTTAAAAATATGATTTAAAATGAAACAGATGCCTTAAGACAGCCAAAACCGTAAAAACATTAACATAGTTCGGCAAACTTTTACAAAATCGGTGTTAAGAACAACAACATCATCTTATCGGCAATAATTGCACTCCATTCCACTACACAAATCCTCCATACTGTTTCTTATTGTTTTAACTTTATTTAATGTTTGTTCAAGTTAAACATTTCGTTATCAATATGGGAATTTATTACGTATTAAAATAAAATCATCGTCAACGCAAATAAAAATAAAGGAGAGTTTCACCCACCATCAAACACTTTAAACCACCACCGAACAGTCAACCAAAGAACCAACATGAATTTTTGTTCCTTTAACCAGAAACAAAATGATTGATGTCCTTTTAACAAACAATCATAAAACCATCGGTGAAGTCGTTGAACTGTTTGTTTGTTGGTTGTTTCATTTGGGATTTCTGCTGGATTGTTGTACTGTACTGAACTGAATTGTTTTTAACTAGACAAACATGAGGAACGACCAGAACGAGAAAGAGGGAAACGAATTTAAAATACATAAAATTACTCAAATACTCTTACACAAAAATACAAACACACAAACCACTTAAAATCTATAAATAATTGTAATAAGGATATAAATGTGAATTAGGGTATCCAAAGGACTGTCAAGAGTAATAATTAAAATTAAGACTTTAGAAAACGAAAATGTAACTATTAAAAACACTTAGGGCCATTATTATAACTTGGCGTTAGCTGTTATCCGACAGTTAACAGACGCTTTTTGACAGATAACACATTATTATCTGTCAATTTAATCTTTACTTTAGCTAGCTTCAAGTTGTAATAATGGTCCTAAAGGAAAGAAACTTTGAAAGTTCAGTTTTTTAAATTTTAAAAGAATTTGAATTTGAAAGGGATAAACAGTTTGCTTAGAGTCACTCCTTAATTATTATTAACATATATTTCTGCGTTAAATTATTATACAAATAACGATAAATTGTGCGTTGTTATAATAAATATTCATTCAATACGTATTTAAGGCATATTAATAATCATAATATCCTTCTAACCATACATTTCCACTCAAACATACTCATGCATTAACACACATTCATTCAAATTATTATACATTTTATGGTTGTTAAGGCAACAAACATGTCTGACACAATCCAACGTTCACATTCATTCATAGAAGCAAACACGTAGATTTATTATTGAGGCATTTGGGATTGGATGTACAAAAAAGTATTGAAAGTCAAAGTCATTAAAAGTAGTGGCCGCCGTAGAATGTTTCTCTATTTCTTGATTCAACTCTGATACACTGCAAATCTCTTGGGACCAGAAGCGAATGGATCAGTCTTGAATTAATACTACTCGCCTTTAACGCTATCTTTCTAAAACGAGTTTTTTAAAAGAAGAAAGGGCCAATTATCTATTCCGTTTTATAATCGTACTTCCATGGAGTTCTTTAAAATCTGATAAATGGTAGCGGGATAGGGGTGCATGAAGTTTCTGTTGTGTCGATATTCTCTCCTCGGTCACTAAAAATATGTTGGAGTTGAGGTGCATGCATACCTGGCAAGCGATAAACATCTAAAACGACTCTTGAATTTTTTAGATTTCTAGAGTGCGGGGTACTCCTTCGAGTATCTTATTGTCATCTGGCAATAACGGAGTCAGTTTCTGCAGGTACTTCGGTACTGGTCTGACTATTGGCTGAGGCCTCCGTTAGTATGCTTCTCGCAAGAAATGCTTTCTGCCTCAGGAAGATTGTCATGCGAAACCCTTACTCTTCTTTGAAGGGATACTTTTGGGGATCGTGTCTGTGGTTTACACATAAAATGGCAGGGAGGGACCTTTCCACATGTAAGGCTTTTTGATTTTTCACTCTTGTGAGAAAGTTCGGCCTGTTGGGTTTGCCAGGTGCTGTTGCTATTCAACAGAAGCTGCTGGATTAACTATTGCAGTTGAGGTTAGAAAGCTTCGGCTCCTAAGCTAAGGGGTGAGAGTAATATTGTTGTCGGATTAACACGCACAGGAGCATTGGGTAAAAGCATATATTAACTCACATTGTCTGTGTTCAGACGGCTTATGTCTTATTGGCATGATTTTTACATTATAGGCGAGACAAACAAGGGGAAAAGAAACGAGTGCACAATTGCATGTACTGTCAGTGCGTTTGCTTCCTCATTCGCCATTTTTTTGTTACAACGAAAAAACTCATATGGCGCCACTGTGCGTCGGAAGTATGCCGAATGACTGGTTAAACAGACAGAAGTGAACGGTAAATCATCTTTAGCGACGAGGCACACTTTCACCTTAGTGGATTCGTTAACAAGCAGAATTGCCACATTTGGGTAAATCAGATTTCACATGGAGCTAAAGGATGAGACAATTCGGCACATTAACTACATTGAACCTCAATTATGTCTTAGGGCCATTGAAAATATGGTTCATTGAATAGAGGTGTGCCAACGAAGCCGTGGCGATAATTTTGCCGATATTTTGCTTCACACAATCTTTAATAATCTTAATTTAAATCTTTTATGACTGCAATATTGAAATAGTCGAATTAGTATTCCCCCTAGTTTTGAAATTACACTCAAAAGAAAATCAATCCATCCGTACTCAAATCAATCCGAAGCGGTATTAATAGTACGGTGAGAACGGATTTTCTTGAATCAAGTACAGAAAGCTTGATTCACGTACGGATTTTCATTCGCGCAATACTAAACTTATCAATATTCAATCACGAATTCGTACTTGAAATAATCCGAATATGAGATTGATTTAAATAAAACTAAGATTGAATCAATCTCAAAATACGCTTGATTCAAGTATTATAAAGTTGATTTGATCCCCAATTCGTACATGAAATAAACCAAAAGTGAAATTAGAAGGAGAGTTTTGTTATGATTGATTTAGTTACCCGTTTTACAGAGTTTCAATTTTAAAACACCAGCATAATTCCAGATATGGTTTTTACTTATTTAAAGACTATACAAACAAAAAATATGTTGTCAACAAGACAAACAAACTCCAATGAAAGTTCAAAGAAGAAAAAGTAAAAAACATGAGCCGTCTGAACACAGACTAAAAGTTTGAGATCCACCATGTTATTGGGAATATGTTAATCGAAATCACAACTGTGACACGGCACCTTTGGCGATCACGTGTTGTTGTGGTTTCGAACCAAATTTGCGGGAAGCTTGCTCGAGGTCTTATTTTTTACCACTTGTAGGAACATTCGGAGTGCAGGACGATTTTCCCTAGGTGGTGTTGCATTTCAACGATGCTGCGGAATATTCTAGTGCAGCGGAGGTTAGAGAGTTTCAGCTCATAAGCAAGGGGCGAAAGAAGAAAACACTCGAAATGGCTACCTGTGTGAGTTGGCTGTTCTCACACAAAAGGGCGGTTTGTAAACGCATTATTTGTCACCCTTTGGTTAAGCCATTCCGATATCGATCGAAATTGCAATACAATTTCAATAGAAATTTTGATCGATATCGAGTGCCGCAAACTATATTCGTTTTCTTAATTAGAGTTTTAGACATTTTTAGTGCATTTTTTCGGGGCTTTTACCTTTTAAATCTTTAGTGAATATTTCTCATTAAGCCGAAAATAAGTCTTTTATTTAAACTAGATATTGCGACTGATGTTTTAGTTATTCTAGCACCATCACCGCAGCAAAAACAGCAATCTGACTCCTTTTTTATACAGCCAATATGAAACTAAAACCTTACAGTCGAATTAACCCATTAAGGACGGATGGGTATTTAAATACCCAAAAACAGAGCCTTCGTAGAAAAATTCTGGCTAACTTCAGGTAAGAGGTATCGGAAATTGGTTTTTACAGATAGATAAAGAAGGGATAAGACTACTTAAACAAATTTTTGAAATTAAATGTTGCCCCTTTTAATTGGGTAAGTTAGCGGCTTACAAGTTAGCAATTTTTAATATTTGGAAAAAGTGAACGACAACGGCTTTGGAAAATTGGGAGAGTGGAAAATCGGAAAACCCTCTTGGTGACTTATAGCCTTAGGTGTGCTCTGCTTTAGAAAAAAATATTAGCTGAATTGGGCCAATAACGTTGACCACAGGTTTGATTCAATGACATGGGTATTTAAATACCCTCTTCGCTGTCAGAGGGTTCAAAACACATAGTTTTGTTTTAATTTTTGGCAAGTAAAAATGCGATGTTTTATGTAAAATGAACTATTTATTAGTAAAAAATAAAGAAATAAATATCACAACTGTGGTCGATTATTGAGATAATTTTATATTTTTAATGTTTTTTGGGACACCAGCATGAAAATGTGCAAAACAAGCCTTTGGATGTAACTAAAATTTGCATTTTGTACAACCAAACTCAGTTTTGCTTCACATTGTCCGAAACGGACAAGCTGAATAATAAGGCTTATCATATGGTCAAAGCTCTCCATGCGCTTTGCCATTTCTTGTGCATTTGTGACAACATTTTCTCTTACACCAATGCTTCAATAACGCTCACATGAAATAAAATTGACTCATGATTGGAGATCCTTCAGGCTTTCTTAGCATGCAGTGTAAATTCCTGGCATACACCATAGCAGCATCCAAAGCATTAGTAAGAAGGCCTCGGCTCTTTCGTATAAAATATAAAACATTCCACATTCCCTTCTATGACAACAGAGAAGAGAAGGAGTAACATTTTTTGTTATGTTTTTTCGCACAAGCAAAATAATTTTTTTTTTGATCCCGTTACCATTCTTATGTAACTGCAAAAGAAGCGAGAGCAATGACAACGTGTGTAAAAAGATATGAGAGTGGAATAAAGCGAGCAAACCTTGTAAAGGGCCAATGTTGAATGTGAACCTCACCTTATTATGGCTTATTATTAATATGGGCGTTCAAATCAAAATGCACTTCGTGATTCAGCGATGAGGCACATTTTCACCTCAGTGGATTCGGCAATAAGCAGAGTTGCCGCATTTGGGCGAATGATAATCCAAGAGTGATTGTCGAAAAACCAATGCGCTCACAAGAGTGACTGTTTGGTGTGGCTTATGGGCTGGCGGCATCATCGGGCCGTATTTTGTCCAAAATGAGGCCGGTCCGGCAGTTACTGTGAATGGTGTTCGCTATCGTGAGATGATAACGAACTTTTTATGGCCCGGATTGGAAGATATGGATGTGGACGATATGTGCTTTCAACAGGACGGTGCCACACAGCTAACGAAACAATCGCTCCTTTGCGCAACGAATTCAATGGCCGTGTTATCTCACGTGGTGGCGATGTCAATTGGCCGCCAAGATCTTTTGATTTGACACCGTTGGTCTTCTTTCTTTGGGGTTATTTGACAGAAAAGGTGTACGTCGATAAGCAAGCAACAATTCAAGAGCTATAGGATGAGATAATTCGGCCCATTAACGGCTTAGATCCTCAATTATGCCTCAGCCATTTGGCCGATATTTTGTTCCATACATGATTGAACCATACCAATATTTTCATAATAAAAATAAATGACAATAACTTCCTAAATAATTGGTGTTTTATTCAAAACCAACATCGGCCCTTAAAATTTAACCATCCTTTTCATCCAAAAGAAGGAATACAAAGGCCCTCTAGAAGGCATCCGTACTTCTTCCTTTTCCCGCTGGGACAGATTCAATGTACATAGTGAAATAAGCACACAACACACACATCAATGCATGCAATAAATGAATTTTTAAATTTTTGGTTTCCAAAAAATCTTGTGTTTTAGAACTCTTTAAGAGCGAAGTGGGTAGAAAAATACCCATGGTCTAGGGGCCAAGGTTTGACAGGTAAAAATTAAAAACAAACGCAATGTCAATATAAATGCCCATAATATCAAATGTGTGAAATTTCATCAAAATCGTACCACGAAATCGGGGTTCAGTCTTTAATGGGTTAAGATTTAAATGAGATTTTGTCTTTTCTGACTTACAAAACCGATCATTGCATCAGAATTTGCAGAAAACTTTATTTATTGACTCCAAAATACTGCTATTATAACACTAACGGCCGATTTTAAGTTTGATATTATATCACATTTCTATTTAAAATCGGTTTACATACAAAATTCCGTTCTTCATTAAGCACTTAAATGTAACTTAATTTATCAAGCTGGTACATATAAATTCAGGGGCCTAATTCTGGCAGTCGTGATCGAGTACTTTCTCGATTCGAAAGCAATTTCATTTCTAATTCTTTAAGTGGATACTGAACGAATCGAACTTATTTTTTCAGTCTTGTGGAGCTCAAATTAATGATTTATAACACTGAAAAAATAATTCCGATTCGTTCAGTATTGACTGATATTATTAGATATTAAATTGCTTTCGAATCGAGAAAGTACTCGATCACGACTGCCAGAATCTGGCGCCAGCTTAAGTTTTTATTGTAATAACTGGCCTTAATTTCACAACAACAACAGGTAAAGCAATAACAGACAGCTGTTTTTTTAGCCCGCCTTGTAAAAAATATACTTTTTTATGATGTTTTTTTTTTGTATTTAGTAGTGTTACCATACTTTTATGTTAATTTAATAAGACCTTTCAAATAAAACTCAAAAAATCATTTAAAGTATTTAAGTACGATTTAAGTTTATATGAAAATAAACTGCATATAGATTTAAATACTATCCTAAAAATTGGGCATAAGTGCAGAGCATTACTTTACCGCTCCGCATCGTTTGCTTTGATGCCGGTTTTTCCGCTTAGTCTCGCTTTTTATTTTCACTTGGATTGTCATAACCAGTAATAATTATTTTTATATTTTTTAAGGTATAATTTTTTATATGAAACTTTGGTTCAATAAACTTAATGCCAAGAAAGTCACCAGAGTAGAGTGGAGTCGACAACAACCTAAAAAAAACAATCTTAGGAACCCAAAAGTTTCGATTGACAATTTTTCATGCCGGATCCGCATTGTTATGCGGATTTGTGCATTGGATTGTAATAAAAGATTCACATTCACAAGCCGAATCAAAATCCACTTTCTTCCATATGCCATATATCGGACTTCGACGTTACTCGGCTTCTGTTTAAAGGGTAAACTCAACTACGTTGCGTTTAAATTAGTCTGAATGCTTTGAAATTCAAAGAAAAACATTTCAAAATTTCAAAAAAATAATTTTCTTTTCTTCGCTGGCCCCTGGAAATCTGTCAGGGGCTCCGATTTGAAAACCATTGTTTGCTTAACAGTAAGAACTTTGTATACAGCCAATACCACACTTCTCTACACAAACAAATACCACATGTACACACATTCGATGAAACAACTACACCAACTATGAACCCCCAAATCCATCAGCAATATTTACTGGTTGAGACATTTTCCCTGTTGTAACTCTGTAGTTTCTTGTGCTTTACCACACACTCCGCTCTAAGTTTAAGGACAACAACCAATACCACAACAACAACCACATACACTAGCTCATACACACATTTACAAAGATATTTTAACATACATACATATACAGTTATTATTTATATGTCTGTATACATATATGTACACAAAGACACAGAGAAACTTTGCTAGTTGTCTATAATTGTTAACTTTTAACTTAACTACTTCTAGTAAAGTAAAGTTGCGTGACCACAAGCACTCAAATAAACTTAAGTCTCTTTATTCATTCAAGCTTTTTTTCTTTATCTTTCCCTTCTTCTACTACTTTTGTGTGTGTGTGTGTGTGTGTGTCTGGTTGTAGATACAAAAACCATAACAGATTATTTAGATATTCCATGGTAGGAAAGATTAATGTTAGTAAAATTATGGAACTATACAATACAAATCTTCAGTGGCAAATTTTTAATGCTTTTTTTAAACATCGGCACAATATAAAGTTCCCATTCTCGTTTTCCTATTTTTCTGCCAATCGAATCCGCGCCAATAGGTCTGCTCTTTTTTAGGGCCAAGAAGGAATCAAGCCAATTTCAAATTCTCTGTTTTTGTTTTGAAGTAAAGCGTTTTTAACTGACCGCGTTTTGCACGATATCGAATTAAGCAGTTCATAATAAATGCAACCCTTAGCGCTATGGATTTTCGGCTTTGTAGCTGTTTCAGCTGGTTGGCGGGGCTTTACATACAGTTTCTTGGGCTTTGAGTGGTCGTAATGGATCTATTTTTTTTTATCGCTAGTGATGATTTGACACCAAAAATTATTTCCTGCTTTAATGGCACTCAACCAGCAATCCAAACATACGAAATCGTTACTTTAACGTCTATCGACACTAACTTTTGTGTTGCTCAATTTCATTGCTTTTGGATGAAGACGCTTTGAGATTGCTGTTTAAAAGATGCGTCCTCTTTTGTGAACACACAATACAAAAATTTTAATTTTACCCTAGAGCGCATTATGCCCTCGTTCAAATGTTGTAAATATACAGGAAAACCAAAAAATATGCAATTGCAGGTTTTTCCTTGTGCGAGCAACGAAAGCAGAAACAATATATTTATCCGTTTTAGAACTTTTTACCAATATTGGCATCGATTTGTTAAAGCATATTTTTGCATATTTTAGTTAAAAGAGCCTTTTTGCAGCATTTTTAAGTTAATATGGCATATTTTGGCTTTTTGAGGCATAGTTTGAAACATGTTTAATTTTTTAGATGCCTACAGAACTGTTGCAGCAGCATATCAAAAAAAAAAATTTTATTTTTCGAAATTCTGGTTAACATATAAATTTTATTTTAAACTTTCAAATTTTATATGTAAGCAAAAAATAAGGAAAGAGCAATTATATAGTTTTGGTTATGTGTGTAATTGTACATAGAAATCTGGACCAATCTATTAGTATAGATCGACTCAGAATCGTTTTTTAAAGTGATCTAACGATGTCCATCCGTCCATCTGGCTGTGGTCGATGTTTACCTTGTGCGCAAAGTACATGTTGCAACTTTGTAGATAATTTGATCAAATTTGGTAGATACATTTTAATTGTACTAAGTACAAAGTCGGCAACCATTTGCCCAAATCTCCTATCCTTAAATAGCTTGAACTTCCTTTTAAATGTTAACATTATTAAACAATTAAAATTAACAGCAAACGTCCCTAAAATCTCTTTAAGACAAAAAAAACCCGTTACAAATAACTCTTATAAGTTTTTTTTTTTTTTTTTTGAAGAGTTGCAGGGACTGATTCCAACATTTTTCTAAAAACACCAAGTGCACATTAATACGGATTTTCATTTTCAGTATTCTGTATGTAAAATGAAATGATAATGTTATTTTAAATAACGAAAAGTTCATTTAATGCCTGTTTAACGATATCGAACGTCATCGTTCGCATAGAAAAAAACATTTAAAACAAAAACAAAAATCGAACATTGTTCGAAGTTTGTTTTTGTTTTTAATGTTATTTTCTATGCGAACGATGACGTTCGAAATCCATGAACAGGCTGTTAATTTTTTTCTGTTTACAGAGAATTCATCTGTAAACAATGGGGTCAGTACAACAAAAGTATAAGTAAAACAAGCATGTGTAACCAGGGTTGTCAGGTTGATTTTGACCTTTTTCGCCAAATTCAATGTCAAAAATCGCCAAAGCCATCATTTTCAAGTTTAAGGCAGTAAAATATATATTTTTTAATTTATTAAAAATATTCTTTAAATATCCTTAAAAATTTGTGGTACTCTACAACATATTTAAGTTTATACTTTGTTTTAAAATTTTTTATTTAGATTAGTAACAGTTGATTTTTATTTTTAATTATTAATTTTCTGTAATAAAATTTTATGATTGTTAATTTTGAAATCAATTGAGTCGGACGTAATTTATTTTGTGAATAACTCCACAAATTTGGTGACCCCATGTCCTTAGTACATTCACCGACTCCTCCTGCGGATCATGCAATCCTGCAAAATCCTAATACTACTGGACAAGCATCACGCAACCTTCAACAAAACGATTCAACAAGATATCCAGAAGTAGCGGCTACATCAACTGCAACAATTCAAAAACTTCCGCCATTTTGGGCTGATCAACCACAATTATGGTTTATTCAAATTGAGTCACTATTCCAACTTTCGAGAATTTCTCGAGATGAAACAAAATATTGCCATGTCGTTGCTAGTTTGGATTCTTCTTATTTAAAGTTCATTGGCGATATTTTGTTGGATCCACCGGCAACAAATAAATATGAAACCATAAAAAACCGCCTGATAAACAGTTTTTCAATTTCCGAAGAAGCTAAACTTAAAAAATTGTTTAGCGGATTGGTTATTGGAGATCAAAAGCCGTCTCATTTTCTACAAACAATGAAAGCTTTAGCAGTTGGTAACGACGTGGGCGATAATGTACTCAAGACGCTCTTCTTAGAACAACTTCCTGAAAACATTCGATCAATTTTGGCAACCAGCAATTTAAATCTTAATGAATTGGCATTGCAAGCGGATAAGATAATGGAGGTTACTCACCCTCAAATCGCTAGTTTAAGTTTATCCGACAATATTATAAATGAGTTAACTGCAAAGATTGAAGCACTTGACAGGAAATTAGATTCATCTATACGTGGTCGAACTGAAAAGGTAACTTTTAATAGAAACCGCCGTAGAAGCCGAACTAATTCTAAATCTCGATCAAATTGGTGTTGGTATCATAAACGTTTTGATACCAAAGCAACAAAATGTGTTTCGCCTTGTAAACACCCGCAAGCAAAAAACTAAATGAAATTTCGGGTAAAGCGGTACCCGAAATATCAACAACAAACCGCTTACTTCTTAAAGATATAACAACTAAACGTTCCTTCCTTGTTGATACAGGAGCTGATGTATCAGTAATTCCACCTACAATAAAACAACAACGAAGCTCAACATTAAAACCTTTTTCTATCAAACTTTTCGCAGCAAATGGAACGGAGATACAAACGTTTGGAACTGCGTTACTCCAGCTAAATTTTGGTTTGCGCAGAAACTTCTCCTGGATTTTCCTTGTTGCTGATGTCACTCGACCAATTTTGGGATCTGATTTTTTAAAGCACCATCATTTATTACCCGATCTTAAGAATCGTGTATTAATTGACGGAAAAACATTAATATCTACTCCTGCATCATTATCATCACTACCTTCTTTATCAATTTCTCATGTTCAGAAGGATGATTGTGTTTATAAAAAAAATTCTCCAAGAATTCCAAGAGATTGTAAGTATTAACTCATCCCTCAAGTGCAAAAACGAAACAAAATGTTTTCACTACATTGAAACTACTGGAAGACCAGTCACAGCAAAAGCTCGTAGACTTGATTCGAAACGTTTAATGATAGCAAAAAGAGAATTTCAGTTTATGCTGGATCAGGGCATTATTCAACCATCTAAGAGTGAGTGGGCTAACCCTCTTCACATGGTGTCAAAATCCAATGGAGACTGGCGTCCCTGTGGAGACTATCGTTTTCTCAACAAAGTTACGGTTCCAGATAAGTACTCCATCCCTTTTTTGTCAGATTTTACATACAATTTAAAAAACTGTCAAGTATTTTCCAAACTTGACCTGGTGCGGGCGTATCATCAAATAAGAGTTAATCCCGCTGATATACCCAAAACCGCCATAATTACTCCTTTTGGACTCTTTGAGTTCCTCAAAATGCCATTTGGCCTAAGAAATGCTGCACAGACCTTCCAAAGGTATATGGACGAAGTCTGTAGGGGATTAGATTTTGCTTTTGTTTATATTGACGATGTGCTAATAGCTTCAAAATCTGAAAAAGAACATATTGAACATCTAAAGATTCTATTTGAACGGTTAAAAAATTACGGTATTTTAATTAATCCTAGTAAATGCAAATTTGGCTTAGATGAGATTGATTTTCTTGGTTTTAATATAACTTCTGCTGGTTTAAAACCATCGAAAGACAAAGTTGAAAGCATTGTTCAATATCCAAAACCAAAGACTGTAATGGATTTAAAAAGATTTTTAGCCATGATTAATTTCTATAGAAAATTTATGCCAGGTGTTGCAAAAATTCAAGTTAGACTTAATGACCTCTTAAAAGGTGCGGTAAAAAATGACAAAACCCCTATTCAATGGACGAATGATCTTGAGGACGATTTCCAACAATGCAAGGAACATTTAATTAAATCTGTTATACTTTCTCATCCAGATCCTGAGGCTGAAATTTGTTTAAAGGTTGATGCTTCTGAATTGGCAATAGGCGCCGCAGTTGAACAATTTGTTAATGGTGATTGGAAACCATTAGCATTCTTTTCCAGGAAGCTTTCGAAAGCTGAATCGAAATATAGTACATATGACAGGGAATTGCTAGCTGCATATCAGTCTATTAAATATTTCCGTCATATACTTGAAGGCCGAAAATTTGTTCTCTACACTGACCATAAGCCATTAGTGTTTGCTTTCAATCAAAATCCTGAAAAAGCATCACCGAGACAATATCGGCACCTAGATTTCATATCACAATTTACGACAGATATTCGTCATATATCTGGTAAATTTAACGTGGTAGCGGATGCAATGTCACGTATAGAAGAAATTTCTTACATCAAATATGAAGATATCGCCAACTTACAAACTACCGATGAAGATTTTTTAAATTTTCGTAATTCGTCAACTGCACTTAAGTTTAAACTTTTACAAGTTCCAAATTCTGATGTAAAAATATTTTGTGACGTATCTACTGAACATGTAAGACCATATGTTCCTTTGCAATTACGGAAAGCAGTATTTGACAATATACATGGACTTACACATCCTGGAATACGTTCAACTAGGCGTTTACTCGCCCAAAGATTTGTATGGCCATCTATAAATAAAGATTGTAACAAATGGGTTAAAATGTGTACCATTTGTCAAGCTTCAAAAGTGAATCGTCACACAAAATCAAAGTTTGGCGTCTTTCCTCAAGAAACTCAGCGATTTGCAACTATCCATATGGACATTGTAGGACCGTTACCACCATCAGAAGGGTATCAATACATGTTGACAATTATAGACCGTTTTACCAGATGGGTTGAGGTTATACCCTTAAAGAATATTACATCTGAAGAAGTATGTAGGAATTTTATTGAAGGATGGGTGAGTAGATTTGGCTGCCCTCATAAAATACACACAGATCGAGGAAGGCAGTTTACCTCAAAAGTTTTTGCAAACATTGCTAAAACTTTTGGAGCTCAACATCAACAATCTACAGCGTATCATCCGCAATCAAACGGAATTGTCGAACGATTTCATCGTACACTCAAAACAGCTTTAATCTGCAGCGAAAATTTACAGTGGACAAAAATACTACCTATGGTTCTGCTAGGACTAAGAGCGGTTTACAAAGAGGATATTAAAGCATCTTCTGCGGAATTAGTTTATGGAGAAGTCCTTCGATTACCAGGTGATTTTTTTAAAAGCAAAATAGACTACCATGCACCTCCTTCGGAAGTGTTAACACAGCTGCGGCAATCATTTGAAAATGTCAAGTCAATTCCGGCAAGTAATCACACTGTTCAGAAACCATTTGTTCATAAAGATTTGAAAAATACTTCGCACGTATGGAAGAAATTATATTCCTCTAAGCCTTTATGTCCAAAATATGCCGGTCCATATAAAGTTATACATAAAAGCGACAAGTTTTTTAAACTGCAAATTGGATCAAGAACGGAAAATGTTTCAATTGATCATCTTAAACCAGCTTTTGTTAACAACGAGATTGCGGAAAACTCAACTAAGTTGAGAGATTCAAGGCCAGTTAAAACTATATCGTTTAAACAAGTGTGTTTAAACTAGGAAGGGGATAATGTGGTACTCTACAACATATTTAAGTTTATACTTTGTTTTAAAATTTTTTATTTAGATTAGTAACAGTTGATTTTTATTTTTAATTATTAATTTTCTGTAATAAAATTTTATGATTGTTAATTTTGAAATCAATTGAGTCGGACGTAATTTATTTTGTGAATAACTCCACAAATTAATTTGTTCCGTATCGCTAGAATACGCCAAAAATTTAAAAAAAGTCGCCATGATATATTTTATGCTTAATTTTTATTTAGAAAAAAGTAAAAATAGTGAACACAAACATGGTACGATGTTTACAGTAACATAGTTTATAGTAGTCTACTTACAGCAACAAAAACAAGTAAGAAAGTATAGTCGGTCAAGCCCGACCATATGATACCCTACACCACAGTATTAAAAAACACGTCATGTATAAATTGCCCCCTACCTCCCCTTGTGGTCCTTTTTTTTGAAAAACTGTATAGCTTTATGTCCATATAGATATGGATCTATCTATGTTTTAAATTTCATTAAAATCGGTTTCCCCTCGTGGTCCTATTTTTTAAAAAATGCATCCCTTTTGTGTCCAAAAAATATTTGATTAAAATAGGTTCGATAGTTTCTGAGAGAAAGAAATCTCCCCTATCTTCCCTCGTGGCAGTACGATTCGGCCCATTTTCAACAGGCTTGGTCCTTGTGCCAATAAGAACCTATGTCCCAAATTTTATCAAATTATCTCCGGACAGACATCGTTAGTTCGACTCAGAAAGTGATTCTGAGTCGATCGGTATACTTTAAGGTGGGTCTAGGCGTTACACAAATCAGCACAAATGCATAATTCCCCCTCCACTATTGTGGTGTGGGTATAAAAAGTATTAAACAAATATTGGATATAGATTTTTATATAGTTGCAGTTTTATTATAAATCTAAAACGCTTCACCGGCAAAGCTCCCTATTTGTCTTCTTTTTTGGAATACATTAAGGGTATTGCATTAATTCAACGATGGTACAAAAGAAGTGCAACTTATAACTCGTAATAACGCGTCTAGATGTTCGTCTTGCATTCTACATCCAAGGCGAGTTTAAGTGCAGTTCATAGCTTAAACACAGGCATTACTAGTGCAGTCAAAGTAAGTGCCTTAAAATTGTACGAACCTGCCGTATCGTTGCAGCTGTTAAAGTTTTGGCATAAACATATTAACCTTTCCAATTAACCAACGCTAATTTTTCCATTGTGTTTCAAAAATGTCCAAAGGTATATAAGAGTTCATAAACATCTTTAAAATATCACTAACAACAATGTATTGTATCTGTGATAATAAATTGCCACATACATATGTATAATGAAAAAATGTTCATAGACTTTAAATATACATATGTATGTTTAATTCTATTTATTGATTCTTTCAAGAGCACTATTTTCTCAAAGATTTTTATTATCTTCATCAGACATTTGAACATACATGAGGGGCTTAAAGCACAAGGGGTTCAAGTGACTTATTTTAAATAATGAGACAGAAGCGGTTGCTTCGCTTGTGCTCCAAGCGAAGCAGGTATTTTAATGTCAAGTGCTTGAATTTTTCACTATATCTAGCGTCCGGATGAGAATCCTTCATTCACCTCGTGTGCTCTGAACAACTTCACCGAACTTCACCTATAATTCCATACGTAAACTAAATTTTAGAAAAAGGCACTTAAACCCCTTGTGCTCTAAGCCCCTCACATACTTTCAAATATTAACCAAACATATGAATGCCTGAAATTTCATACATAAAGATACTATAATAAAAATTATATTGCCCCTTATTGTGTTTGGCGTATTTAAAATACGCCTACGACTGTTTAGTAATAGATTAAAGGAAAAAAGTTCACGTTCTCTTTAATCTATTACCAAACCGTCGTAGGCGTATTTTAAATACGCCAAACACAATAAGGGTGATTATTTCTCAGTATTGAATTTAACGAATTTCAAAACAAATGCATAGCTCATCAAAAATAGCCAACAAAATCGCCAACTTTTCTGTTAAATCGCCAAAAAATCGCCATATCGCCAAATCAAAAATTAGGTCGCCAAACAAGTTTGAAAATCGCCACGTTTGGCGAGAAATGGCCACATCTGACAACCCTGTGTGTAACGGGGTTAGTAGATAATAATATTCGCTCTCTCTCTCTCTCTCTGGTTAGAAAAACAACCGGACAGGTGTCCAATATTTTTTTGAAATTCGGCTCTTTTGTAGATAAACGAGTTACAACATTATTTTTATATATAAAAAGAAGTGTACACTTTGATGTCACCACTTACAAAAAAATTTTAACAAAAATTTAAGGGTGCGTTGGGGATAGTCTTAAGATGGTTTATGTGAAGTTTTCATGGCCCCGTGGTTCCGCAGATATGGTATTTAGATTTTCCTTCATATTATTCCCATACAAATGTCCGCAAAATGCAATCCATTTTCCATATTATGAATGTTTACTGTCACTTGAAAGGTTACCAAACCATGTATCGTAATGTCCTATGCGTACAATGACATTCGGAAAAGATCTTAATGTATATTTCATATCGCTAGAGGTCGTAAAATCGGGTAAAAGCTCCCCTCCCAATATCTTCTTAACTAATCATCCAGTTTTTTAGGGCGTTAAATAGGGCAAGCGACGTAAACGCTTCCCCTCCCTATATCTTCTTAGCTAATCAACCGGTCTTCTTAAAATTTGGCCTGCAGACATTGTGATATCTAAAGGAACTTTAAGATTTAAATTTTTTTGGAAGTTATAAAAATTAGGGCGTAAAATAGGGCAAAAGGGGTAAAACCTTCCTCTACCTATGTCTTCTTCAATAATTATCTGATGATAGTTTCAAGTCTTGAAGGAACTAGATGCTATAAATTTTAACCTTTACGGCGAAAAATAAAGCAAAAAGGTTAAACGCACGCCCTCCTATTTCTTCTTAATCAATTAGCCGATTCTTTTGAACAGTTGATGTATTTTTTAACAAATTTTTTGTTCCGGTTATTTTACTTCGGAATTTGAACCAAACGGCTGTGCAATGATACACGATTTTAACCTTTACGGCGAAAAATAAAGCAAAAAGGTTAAACGCACGCCCTCCTATTTCTTCTTAATCAATTAGCCGATTCTTTTGAACAGTTGATGTATTTTTTAACAAATTTTTTGTTCCGGTTATTTTACTTCGGAATTTGAACCTAACGGCTGTGCAATGATACACGATTGGTCGTTAAAAAATTTATGATAAATGTTATTGAAGCCACCATTTTGAATGGTAAATTCCAAAACAAAAATGTTTTGCTGCCACGAACTCCGATTATTGCCACGGACGTCCCATTTTAATTCAAACGCGTTTAATATCAGACGGACTAACAAAAATTTCGTGCACGAAATTGCTCTTCGTTTGATTTTCATACTTCAGGATAAAAAATACATCACTTTTTTCTATTTTGTTTTAAGGAGTTTGAGGGTAGTCGCATATGCAGTTTTCACTTTAATGAAAAATTAATTTTACTTATTGGTTTTTACGAGTGTACATTTCCCCTTAAATAATGGAACGATATTACTTTTTGTCAAATACCTAAATTTTTGTTCTATGAAAACAAGAAATTTTAAAAATCATTGAAAAAAATGTTTTTTTTTCTTGTCATTTCATTCCTCTTTTCCGCCCCAGTTATTTTGTTACTTTTCGGCGTTTTTGTCTTTTTAAAGAATAGTCGAAATCTCCGGCATCCCATTAGGTTAAGTGCATTCGAGATTCTCCATTGCTTTATGGTTAACCATAGAAAATTATACCTTACAAACTTTTTCTCGAATTTTTTTTTTTTTTTTTTTTTTTTTTTTTTTTTTGAGGAAGTGCATTAAAGTTTTTTCTTCGTTTTCGTAGTGGTCCAAGCAAAAACCCATAAGGTGACAATTATGAAGAAAAAGAAATTGGGAAAAAATCTACGACCATCCAACTCCTGTGTGACTGACAGCCAGCTAAACAATAATAAAATAGAGGATAATGATTTGACGATGCTTTTATTGTCTCAGGTTAATGGTTTTTTTTTTCATTCTTTTTTTAATTTAATTTTTATTGCTTTTTCTGAAAGTAAAACAAAAATTTGTTTGTTTTATTAAAGTTTAGAAATTATTGTTGGAGTTTTCTGAATTCGTTTTATTAAGAAAGTTGTTAGTTCTAATTAAAAGTTTTTTCCGTTTTGTTTTCTAAAAGATTATTTTTTATGTGTTTTAATAGAACAAAACCAAAGTTAATCATCTTTTATATATAGTTTTTGTAGCTGACCTATTTAATGTTTTAAGTTAATTTAGACTGAAAATAAAAAACTTAAATTTAAATTATTTTAGTTTCAAAATAAAAGAGAACAATTTTTTGTTTTTATTGAACTTCAAATTGAAAATCTTTTGATTATTTTAAAACAAAGTTCTATTATTGTGTTTTTTTTTTACTGTTAGGACCAGCATTCAGGGGATGACCCCTACTAATGCATTGCATTGTGTTGGAACTAGGAAAAAGGTTTTGGGAAGGAGGATAGAGGGAGTAGTGTTTGTGAACATTCGATTTGAACTTAATCATGTTGTAAGTGAGAGGGAAGACTTCTGCAGGAAGGTTATTCCACATACGAACAGTCCGGGAAAAAAACGAATTCTCTCTGTAATGCGTTGTACGATTCACCTGCCAATCGACAACATAAGGATGGGCTCTTGAGGAAAAACGTGTATTACGAACAAACTTGAAATGGTATTAGGTCCAAGTGTTAGGCCTAGTCAAAGTCCAGGTTTAAGTCTAGGCTAGAGCCCAATCCCTGATCTAATGTTATGTCCAATCTCTTGCTTAGTAAAAATTCTCATATAAAGTCCCATCTCTATTCTAGTTTTTATTTTAATCTCCAGTATGGGCTTAAGTCCAGTCCAAAACCTAGTGTAATCTGGATTCTAGTCCCTACACTCATAAAAAAAATCATGTTCATATTGATGATGCCCTAACATCAGAATCGTTACATAAATATTATTACAAATGGTGTCAATGAGGCAAAAAGTTACATCAATCCAATGACGAACGTCATCATTAAATTTTGTCTTTATTAATGCGTCATCTATGCTATCACTACAGTCATTATTTTAATGTTTCAATAGTTAAATAAGAAGCGAAAAATCCCCTATTCTATTTGTTTAAATTATTTAGTTAAATACATCAAATTTTTAAAGTAGAATGTTCACAGAAAAAATTATTAGTAGTTCTTTATCAATCAAAAAAATTATTCAAAAAGTATTTAAATTTAATTAATGTGATAATTGAATCAATTATTTTTTTTTTTTTTTTTTTTGTTGAATGAAAATTAAAAATATAATTTTGATTTAATTAACATTTTAGTTGTTTTTAAATAAATTTTGAATTAAAAAATTAATTAAATAACAAAAAATTATTTCGTTTAAAACAAAATAATTCAAACTTGTGAAATTGTTGTTGGAAATTGTCGAAATCAATCAACACATTGTTTGAAACGGCAAAGTTTTTTAATTAAATTTAAAAATATTATTTATTGAGAAAAAAATATTCAAAATATAAAATTTTTATTAATCAATATAATCATTTTGGTAATGGGTAACAAATGGGTTGCTTGATTATATGAATTTGGAACAAATTTGGTGATTAGAGAGACAATTTTTAATTTTTGCTGTGTTTAAGAAAACCATATCCAACATGGTGCTGGTGTCTTTAAATTCATAGTTCTTCTGCAAACAAGGGGTGGAATAAGAGTACAATAAAAGTGAAACAAACATGTATAACGGTTAAGCAAATAATAATATTCTCTCACTTTGACATAAGTCAAGCCAAACGACTGAGTCATCGCACTGAAGACATTTTTTATTAAACTGACTCTAATTCGGCATTTCTGTAATCTAAAGTCCCATCTCCAGTCTAGGTTATATTTAAGTCTCTAATATGGGTTAAAATCCAGTCCAATCTCTAGTGTAGTACAAATTGCAATCCCTAGTTTTGTATAAGAGCCAACTTGTAGTCTAGTCAAAGTAAAGTTTTTAATCTACACAGAAAAAACTCTCCACAAATGTTCACCAATTAAGGCGTTAATCAATAATAAAATCAGTTTCAATTAAAACTTTAATCAGTTGAATCAAACGTTTAATCAAGTGAATTAAACGTTGAATTTATACTATTCAATTATTTGCTAGTGCAGATTTAATTAATTTTTTAATTAATATCACAAATATTTTAACTGAAATCACTTTTTATTATTGATAACTACACTGAAATTCATTGTTGAGGGAAAGCTAGTTTCTATGCGCATTTCACTGGTTGTTTAGGCCAGATCATTAGGAAACCTTTTTCCAAAGGTTTTTTATTTGTTTCTGTTTAGGCTAGATTCCAATCGCAAGTATAGTGCACTGGTGTCCAGCCCCTACCACAATTGTGGAAATTAATTCACACACATTCTTCACACGCATTCTTACGCTTGTCTGCAGGAAAGAAACCAGAGTGACTGGCGGGAAACGAACCCGCAGCCATGGGGCTGATAAACTAGCTCACTATTAGCTAGCCTACCGGGGCACTCACGAGAGTACACAATTCAGTCAACGATTATCAAGCGACGAGTGCACATGCGGCGGATGCTTACATATTTTTTGTATTTTTATTAAGAATATTTGTCTCTTTATTTACTAATACCAATATAAAGCAATACAACCACAATTTACATTTTGGACATCACTGGTATAGTGTTAAGTCCAATCTAATCTAGACTTGTTTAAGTTTATATTTTAATATCCACTCTAGGCTCCAGTCCCTAGAAGAGAGTCCAATCTTTATTCAAGTTTCGTTTCGCCTAAATCCAGTCTCTAGTCTAGCATTAAGTGTGGAAACTGAGTTAAGTCTAAAGTCCGTATCCGTGGAGTTCACAGAAAAAAAAATTGATTTCAATTAAAATACTTGTAAAATTAATTAATAAAATTATTATCAATAAAACGATTAATTTACTTGATTAAACGTTTAATTCACTTCATTAAACTTTTAATGCACATGATTAAATTTTTATTTAAACTGATTTAATTAGGTTCGTGAAATTTAATTTTTCATTAAATTATTTTTATGAAGAAAGGAATTTTACAACATGAAAATTAATTAAAATTGTTATTGATAATCTTTCATTCTTGACGTGGCTGGGGCTCGAACCCCGGCCGGCAGGTTACCATGACATGTTTCGATTGCAACCACTCAATCTCCTCAGATTAATTTGCCGTCTTACACCCGCAGCCATCGACGACTGCTGATGTCAATAGTCAAACATCAATCCTTAAACCAAATTGTATTCTAACATTTGGTAGATCGAAATTTGCTTTCCTGAATGATTATCCATTTTAATTGATTTTACATGTTTTTTCCTTACTTCTGTTTTTTCGTACTTTTGTCAAGAATTTTTCTTGAAGACCAAGTACATTTTTTTGTTTTTTCATTTTGTCTTTTTCTTTTCTGTTGACTTTTTTCAGCACAACTTGAAGGACAAATGTACACATAAAGCTCGTGCCTTAGCGGGTGTAAGACGGCAAATCCATCTGAGGAGATTGAGTGGTTGCAATCGAAACATGTCATGGTAACCTGCCGACCGGGGTTCGAGCCCCAGCCACGTCAAGAATGAAAGATTATCAATAACAATTTTAATTAATTTTCATGTTGTAAAATTCCTTTCTTCATAAAAAAATAATTTAATGAAAAATTAAATTTCATGAACTTAAAACCTAATTAAAAATATTAAAAATTTCGATTAAAAACCATAAATAGTTCAACAAAATAACCACAATACTAATTAAACTGATTTTATTTCTTTTAAATGCTTGAATTGGTTGGAGAATTTTTTCTGTGTTCTTTGCCCTTTCGATCGTGACATTTCCCCATGTATTGAAATGAATATTCATGCCCATTTGTTTAAAAAAAATACTCATTAAATTCGTCTAATAGCCACTTTAAGAAATCACCTTGCTGTCTCGTATACTTGTTTTTATCTGTCCATAGTTGAAGCACAGCCGCGAATAACGTTGTAAAAGCCACTTTTTGCAAAAACTGTTTTTTGCAGATAACCGTTAACATTACTCTCGTACACTGTTTAAACCTCAAATCACCCAAAATTATGCACCTTAAAGCCTTTAAAAAGGGCATACAAAGAGTCAGCTAGCGGAAGAACGTTGTAAGTTACTTAAAAATGATACAAAGTAAATGGTTTTAAACGTGGAATAACGTTTTAAAAGCCACCAGTCATGATGCTTTGTGTAGTGGAAGAACGTTTTAAATGACATCGTGATTGTGGATATGAAACGTTTTTCCACTAAAAAAAAAAAGTTATAAACTGTTGATTTGCATGTAATTTAAGTTTTAAATTTGTTGATATTTTGCATAAAAATTTTTATTATCATTATTTTTAATAATCTAAAAAAAAAATAAAAAATTAATAATCTTGACTGTTAAAAACGTTTTTTTCCTCTCCAAAAAAAAAAATTATTTTGTAACTTAAAACGTTATTCGCGGCTGTGCTTCAGTTGTCTAATTGACAATTTTTGCTTTGTAACATGCGCCTTGCCGTAGACATGTCCGTCGAAGTTCCGCAATTTCAAAGTGCCACCAGGGGGTCGATTCTGGTTCTGTGAAACTGTGAAATGAAAACTTTTTTCACATTTTCATAGAGTTTCTGATTCTCGTTGAGTGAAAAAATTATAAATAAAATCCAATGTTTGCATATGAAAAGAACAAGTGGAATGAAACAAATTGTACATACATATATGTAATTAAACGCAATATTATCGTGTTTTTAAATTCTTAATATCTCTAATTTTGCGTTAAGAATGTCATTATGTATTATTAAGGATTTATATCCATAAATTTAATAAAATAAGTAATTAATCCTGACATTTTTAAAATTTATTCATTTTTAGTTGTGTATTTGCATAGTTTGACACTTGATTAGAAGACAAAGTAGATATGTAATTACCATCGGCGGTGAAGAATATAAGTTTAGCGGCGTCTTAAAGTAAACTTACAGCCGCCTACAATATTGTTGTTTTATAATTTAACAATATTTTAATAAATTAATCTTTATTTGGCCTTTTATTTGTTCATGATCTTACTTTTATTTATGTCAGTATTTCAGTAGCAATTTGTTAGCATCGTAAGGATAGATTCTTGTTCTTAATATTTTGAAAAAAAAATACTGTTTTAAAAACGACCAGAAAAACGAATAGTGAAATCAATAACAATATTCTTATCACAGATGGCATGTTTATTCTAAAATTGTTGTGTTACTCAATGTTAACTGCCATTAATTTATTTGGTGAATGGGCGCGGGCAGACGATCGCGCAAAAAAATTATTATCGAATAACATCGTCACTTGCGCTAGTTTAAGCGAAAATTACTTGCAAAAGTTTCTGCTCAAGTACAAACTGGCAGGAATAACTAATTTTCTGATCGCTTTTAACAATTTTGCTTCAATTTAAAAATGGATTGGTACAGCTTGCTGCCAAAAAAATTTTTTTTTTTTGCAATATGCCCGTCCGAAAATATATTTAAAGATGGTAAAGCGTATATTAGATTCGGCTGTGCACCACCTTTACTTGTTTTTTCTAATTTTTCGTTGGGTGGTTTTTACATGATATATAAAAAATTAAATTTACAAAATTAATATTAATATTTTTAAAAATGGAGTATATTCTGTACCGTGGATATAAAATGTACCAACAAGTTGTCCCCTCTTAATGGACTTGAAATCGTTTAGGAAGTTTTATATTTCTGCTCGACCTTGTTTTAGAGTTTTGTACGTTTTCATTGTTTAAACTTTGTTCTTGTAAGTTATCATTTACAAAAATTGCAGGTTTGAGACGATCAATAGATATTGTTTTCCTTTTATTATTAACCAAAATTTAGTTTTAAAACTAGGAAACTTCCATTGTATTTTGGTTGTAGAGGTTTTGCGTAATTATCACGTCGGGTTCACCAATTATAAATGAAAGAAAATTTATACATATTTATGCGAAATTAAATTTATTTAACAAAATTAATAAAAAAAAAATTCAAAGGTTAATTTTATTCATTTTATGAATTTTCTACAATTAAAAAAATTGATTAAAAATATTTTTTATAAACAAAGTACATAAATTATGTACAGTGGATATAAAATGTATATACAATAATATGCCTAAGTATAGTATGTGCATTCTTATTGTTTGTAATACTTAATATTTTTAATTAAAAAATCGAATAAAAATGGCTAAAACATGGTTAGAAAGCATTCAGCAAAAAATAAATACATGCGGCTTAATCAGTTAAAAACTCATTTGCGGCTTACCGCCTGTTCAAAACTGCTAAGCTTCGATATCTGCATTTGACTTTTAATATTTATTAACATTGATACAAAAGTTTCACGGCTACAATGGAATGAAACACTTTTTCATTACAAGAACGGGAATCGCAATTTCTGTAATTGTAAAATGATAATATGAAAAGTTGTTATGAAAACGAAAATGAAAAGTTTTTTTTCATTTCACAGTTTCACAGAACCAGTATCGACCCCCAGTTGATTGGTTTGCACTGTTCTGCCTGAGCATTTCATAATAGCAAAGAAAAAACTCAAGGATTGTAAGGGCGTTTTAGCGACCTGGGGGCCATTCGATACCGATGGAAACTACAATACAATTTAAATGGAAATTTCGATCGATAGTGAATGCCGTAATTTGCCCCCTTGACTACGCGGATGAGTTTAGCATAAAGCATTTTAGACAGAAAGGAGCAAGCAATGATACGTAAGATATGCAAGGCATTCGAATCTGCAGGTTTTAAAATTGATATTGCCAAAACTAAATCTCTTCAGCAAAATTTATCATGTTAGCCAGTGTTTTTTTTCATCTTGGAAATATAACTGTTGTGCGATTCACTAACTTTTATAACGATAATCGTATCGCTAAAATAAATATAACAAACCGAACCGAACATGATATTCATATTCGCTGTCTTTTGAAGTCAGCTGTTACTTTAAGCAATGGTTTCAATTTTAAATCGATAAAGTGTATTTTATGTTTAAAATAGCTGAAGCAAGGGCTGTCAGGGCGATTTTCAAACGTGTTTGGCGGTGGGATTTTCTAATTGGCGATTTGCGACTTTTTTTTTGGCGAATTTTGATTAAAGCGATTTCAGCGATTTTTTTAACAGTTTGTCATTTTTTGTTGTTATTACTAAAAAAAAATCTGGAAACTTTGTTCACATGATTTTTGTTTTGTAATAATTTTAAGTGAATTTTATATTCTGTCACTATTTAATTATAACGGTATGTTTGCAGGTCAAAACACTAGTAATGCAATCGATGAGGCTGAAGAGTATGATCTTATAGACTTGTGTACTTAATTTTAGTTTTTTTAACGGAATATATCGAGCCCTAGCCGCGAAAATAACGTAAGCGACATCATTTTAAATTTTCGTTTTTTTTTTTTTAATAAATGACTTTATTGGCAACACTTGGTCACATAACATACAGTCTACAAGTGACATGAAATGCTTAACATTAACACTAAAATGATGTTAGTGTTAAGTATAGATTCATCATGTTACAGGTTTTCTCATGTTATAAAACGGTTGTTAATGCAAATGTTTTAACAACGCTTTTATAACATCATGTTATAACAGCTAATCATGTCAGTTGTAGACGGGGAGTTAGGTGCCGTTACGATTTTATAGCAAAAACTTTTTTATTGTAAGCGACAAATTTCAAACAAAATGTATATGAAATAAAATAAAAAAAACTCTCTACTGTAAAATTTGGTTTTTGGCGCTTACGTTATTTTCGCGGTAAGGGCTTTCAGTAACAGAAACTAAACAAAATTTACTTTCGGCGTCTTTTTTGTATTTTTTCTCAGTTTTTCTCAGACTGAAATATTGTACCAGCTTTTTTTTATATGCAAAATTTTATTTAAAAAAAAATAATAAAATGTTACGAAAAGTGAACAAAATTGACGTTTGGCTCCAAAAATGTAATGTATATTTTCATTTTGATATTGCAAGCGAAAGCAGAGAAAAGTAGAAAAATGGCTGTCCTGTAAAATTTGGTTTTTGTAGTATACGATACTTTCGCGCAAAGGGGTCGATATATTCATGAACAAAAACAAAGTTCTAAATTCCAAATTTAAAAAAAGCAAATTAAGAACAAAAGCAGAATTCTAAATGTAAAATTCACAAAAAATATAATATAAAAACCGCAAATTAACCCTTCGTCTTACTCACGAGCCTGGCCAGAGCTTTTTCCATACATTTTGAATGAAAAAATATGCGTAACACGGCGGGTAAAGAATCACACTATCGTTACTGCAAGCGAATATATATGTCGACAAATATTACGATTGTAGTTTTGTTAAAAGTTAATAAATCGTTCCACCGGTGAGCCAGGGCAAGATTAAAAAAACAGTAGTCAAAAGTACATCTAACATTCGGTCGACTACTAAAGAGCTACATGCTATTCAACATCACTGTCGCAGCATGTTAAAGTCAACATATTTAACACAAATGTAAAGTCCATCCTACTCTTTTGTTGTGAAACATGAAACGCAGTCTACCGAGCCATGCGAAGGATGCAAGTGTTTGTAAATTAACTTCTCCAAATAATTTTACGAACTTCCGGCAGGAGTATTTCAACCAGTAACCGATAGTTATAGAAATAAAATGAAAAAAACCGCTCTTTAGTCTGGAGTCTTAATTCTAGTTTATAGTGCAGTATCTGTGCAAGGCTAGAGTGCTGACTTAAGAGTAGTATGAAGTGGAGTCTTAAATTAAGTCTGGAGTGCTGTTTCTAGTTAAGACTCCAGTCTTCAATCTAGAGTTCAGTATTAATTACTAACAAGAACCCATTAACTAGAACCCAGTCTATTGTCTAGCGTTCGGTCTCTTGTCTAGAGTACAGTCTCCTGCCTAGAGTTATGTCTTTAGTTTAAGGGGTAGTCTTTAGTCTTAAGATTGTTCCCTAGTCTAGAGCGCAGTCTTGAAACTAAGGTCCTTTTTATAGTCTAGACTAATGTACATTGTATATCAGTCGTTAATCTAGCAGATAATATACATAGTTTTTAATCCACAGGCTGCTCTATACAAATCACGATCTTTTAAATGTCTTAACCAAACATATTTTTTTGATTTTATGTTAATAAAAGACTACGTATAAATACTGAATTTGTTCCGACAATTCTTTAAGGCTATCCAATGGGATCAATTTTGTTTCACTCTTAGCAAATTTCACAAATGACTCGTTTGCCAAATATTGCGAAATAAATTGTACTACCAATAAAATGGTTTCTACTCAAATTTCTTTTCCAATTCCTTGCTCAAATAAATTTTAATTTATCATATTGGTAAAATTTTCTAACAAAAATGAAATCAAAAAGCCTATCAAAGGCTTTAACATAATTGTTTGTTTTGTTTGTTAGTTTTACTTATTGTATCCTTGCAAAAATAAAAATAAAAAAATCACACAATAACCCAAATAAATAAAAACCCCTCATCTGCCAATCGAATGGTAACAAAGAAAAAATTAAAGTTCTCTTTTGTGTACTTGGAAATCCTTTGATAAGAAAATAAAATATTATTTGAAATCAATCGATCAAAAGATAATAAGCCATACATGACAAAGGATATCAATACAAATCCATGAACGCACTAATGCTCTTACACACTTCCACTTTAACACACACATGGGTTTATCAGTATGTGAGTACGTTTTCATACATTTATAATATTTTTATATGAATGTATGCATACGCATATTCTTCCTTGCGTTTTGTTTTTTACAAGGACTCTTTACTTTAATATTAAATTGCTTTTTATATGCTTCCTTGCTTGTTAGATTAGATTTGAGCAGAAATACAAAGAAAGTCCCCCTCTCCCAAAGAAATCAATAAGTAGCAAGTGGCATAGAAGTAATGTGAGTGCGCTATAATGGGTATATTAAGTTGCAGGAGCCAGCTTAGAAAGAAAATAAATTATTCTTAAAGGTAATAATAAGACACAGTTTAATGATCATCATCTTCTTTTAATGCTTTTTAAATAAAAGTTTAATTTTACACTGAGATAACGATAACTATATTTTTTAGCTATTATCTTTTTGGCAACACTGGTTCAAACAGCTGACGCACGTTTCGTGTTTTGTTTCACTGTCAAACATCTTCAGTTTGGTCTATAATTTAATAATGAATCGTCTTACAAACAAACAATGCTTGCAAATTATTGAATTTTATTATCAAAATGCGTGCTCTGTTAAGAAAGTTCTTCGCGCGCTTCTTCCATTTTATGGTCAGTTTAATCGACCCACTGTAGCGGCTATTCGGGCTATTGTGACTAAATTATGCACCAAATTTACATTGTTGGACATTAAAGCACCAACACGCTTACGTAGAGTGCGAAGTGAAGAAAATATCGCAGCTGTATCGGCCATTGTTAATGATAACCATCAATTATCTATTATTCGCCGTTCGCAGCAATTGGGCCTCTGTTACTTAACAACGTGAGATGATATCCAACTTTTGTTTGCCCAAAATGCAAGAGCTTGACTTGCATGACATGCGAATTCAACAAGACGGTGCCACATGCCACACAGCGCGCTTAACAATGGACTAATTGAGAGGAGAGTTCGGTGAACATTTTATTTCACGTTCGGGACCGGTCAATTGGCCGCCTAGATAGTGCGATTTAACGCCTTTAGACTATTTTTTGTGGGGCTATGTTAAAGCTCATGTCTATACACACATGCCCGCTTCAATTGACGCATTGGAAGACAACATTGAAGCATTTATTCATGAGATACCGGCCGAAATGTTGGAAAGAGTATGCCAAAATTGGACTAAGCGGATGGAACATTTGAGGCGCAGTCACGGTCAACATTTGCATGAAATAATCTTCAAACATTAAATTATATGGACCGTACTATCGATTCAAATAAAGATTTCATGAATTTTTCTGAATTTTATGTGTTTTTTTTTTACTTTCCTATAGCTCTTAAAAAATCACCCATTAGAAGAGAGCACGACTAAATAAATAGATAACATTATTGTAATAAATGACAATTAATTGCTCTAGTATTGTTTATCTTAACATTATCCACTTGTAATTCAGAATTCAGAAAAAAAAACGGCTATAGTAATTCAGATAAGTCAATTGTAGTTTAGGAAGAGTCAATTGTAATTAAGAATATAATAACTGTTGTAAAGAGAAATCACTAAACATTTTCCGAGCAAAAATTATATACCTTGTCATTCAATGCTAGAAAGAGTTATTAGGGTGCGCCAGCATCTCTTTTACAGCTATGACTCTATTCTCTGGTGTTAAATCTCATTGAGAGTGTTGGGTAAAAAATTAAAGCCGTTGCCAAAAGAAACATTCGCGATCGAAACGTTGCAGCTCCTGGCGTGATAAAACAAAGATTGATATATTTGAAGGATATTACGAGATAGATCGTGAAATGAACAACATCACTTGGGGTGATTGCGATCGTGCTGTGCAATACTATACAGTTCACTAAGCTGCTGCCTCGGCTGCGAATGACATGGTGGTAGGTCGTGGGAAAGAATTTTTGACTTTAATCCAATGAAAAAGGACATAAAAATTCAACCTTTGTAACGCGTTATTTGATTAATGAAGAATGTTTCATTAGCCCCCGGTTAATGAAATGTTTTTTTTTAAATCCATGAGAATTTTGCATAAACTTCTAGTTCTAGAACAGTGATAACCACTCCATAGGCTCGCGAGTAAGTTAATAATCGTATTTTTCACACAGACACGGTCGGCAATTCAAAACATTAGGCTATCATCAGTCTCTGCGACCGCACCCAAGTACATAATATTTTTGTTTGCGTGCATTCGGGGCTTGGTTAGTTCGGGGCTTGGTTATCACTGTTCTAGAAAGAAAATATTTTCTAGTTAAAAGTATTTTGTAATTAGAGAATTTTTATTATGTTTTCATTGATTTAGTAAAATTTTTCATTAAAAATATGAAGTTACAAAAGTTTCCTTTTTTTTCATTAATTTGAAAATATTTCAATATTTTAATTAAAAGTTCATTTTAACTTAAAAAATCTTTTGAAATACTGTATAACAATTGATTGGATTTTTTTAATTACGAAACTCAATTTCGTAGTGTTACACAGCAAGAAAATAAAAATTAATTTCAATTAAAAAATGTGTGATCTTAATCAATAAATTAGTTAAATTTGTACCAGTTAACAAATTAATAGTATCAATTAAATATTTGTTGATATTGACAGCATTTTCTTCAGTAATATTGTTGATATAAGTAACCGTTTAATTGACTTGATTAAATTTTTAATTTAAACTGTTTGCATTTTTGATTAATGGTTTAATTGAAACAAAAATTGGCGAAATATTTTTCTGTGTAATAAAATTGCTTTATTGAATTTGTAAAATTTCAAACCTTTAAAAAATGAATGAATTGACTAATCGATTTACCATTTACGCTTTCTGAATAGCAATTGACTGATAAATAGATCAGTTTATAGTCTATAAACCAGTCTGTAGCCGCAAAAAAATAAGTTTTCATAAGCTCACGTATAGCTAAACGCTAGGTTACACTATCTCACAAGTCTTACGTATTCCATAATGCTTTGTAAGATAGAAATCTAATGAGTTTTGTTGCGACTGTCAAAAAATCTAATGTAACATGACAGTTTGTGTTCGCACCATCACACAAAGTATAAACACTCACACATTGTTTCGAAATTTTTCAAAAAACGATGAAGTCGTATGGGATGTCAAACTTTTTTCATGATACTTGTCATTTTCGTGACACATTGCATTAACACTATCACACTTTGTCAAATTACTTGAGTTTTTGACATGCATTAATACAAAGTATATAGTGTAATCTAGCCTTAAGCACTTTTTAAGGGAACAATTTTCATACATATGGTTACATTAACAATGTTATTTTCTCTGCAAATTAGCCATTCAGAAGACACAGCCACATCCACATTATGGTTACCGATTGTAATTGGGCAACCATTAAATGGACTTTAAAAACAAATACATAGTAAACAAGTTAGAGTGCTATATTCGGCTGTGCCGAATCTTTGATACCCTCCACCGACAGTTCGAATGTTTAAGGAGTAATATCTGTATGATGTTATTATTATCTTAAACTGTGACGATTTGTTATTAATTATGGTTTTAGGCGACTAAACTGTTTTCCGGTAGTAGGGTTTATATGGGGCCTAGGGTAAATTATGGACCGATCATCACGAAATTTCACAGCGTCATTTCTAGTCCTTTAAAACTGTGACGTACCAATTTCTGTTATGCTAGCATTATTAATTATGGTGTTAGGTGTACTAAAATGTTTTCCGGGAGTAGGGTTTCTATGGGCCCTAGGGTAAATTATGTACCGATCTTCACGAAATTTCCCAGTATCATTTGCAGTCGTACAAAACTGTGACGAGCCAAAATTTGTTATGATTGCATTATTTTTTACGGTTTTAGGCGTACTAAACTGTTTTCCGGGAGTAGGGTTTCTATGGGCCCTAGGGTAAATTATGTACCGATCTTCACGAAATTTCCCAGTATCATTTGTAGTCCTACAAAACTGTGACGAGCCAAAAATTGTTATGATTGCATTATTTTTTACGGTTTTAGGCGTACTAAACTGTTTTCCGGGAGTAGGGTTTCTATGGGGCCTAGGGTAAATTATGTACCGATCTTCACGAAATTTCACAGTGTCATTTGTAGTCCTATAAAACTGTGACGTACAAAATGTTGTTACGCTAGCGTTATTTTTTACGATTTTAAGCGTACTAAACTGTTTTCCGGGAGTATTGTTTATATGGGGCTTAGGGTAAATTATGGCGGGATCATCACGAAATTTAACAGCGTGATTTCCAGTCAACTAAAACAAATTTTTGCAAAATCTTATCTCATTCCGTGCCTTGTTCCAGCATTTATGTTATTTTTTGTAACAAAATTATCAATTTTTTTAGGTGGTGGTTCCACATTTTAATTCATAGCTCTGGTCCTACTGACCCATTTTACTGGATTTTAATCCCAAACTGCTTAGGATAACTACAAGCAATTTGGCACCAAGTTTGTTCATTTCTTTTGAGTTGTTCGAAAGTGAGCGTGTTTTCAACAGACGGACGGACGGACAGACAGACGGACATGACTAAATCGACTTAGAATTACTCAAGGACCCAGAATATATATACTTTATGGGGTCTGAGATGAATAATAAAAAAGTTTCACACGGAATGACAAACTTAATATACCCTCTTCACAACTAGTTGTGGTGGAGGGTATAAAAACAAATCTTTGGATCATTAAGTAGAAAATCCATACAGATTATGATCTAAAGTTTTTTTTTTAAATGTATACACTAGATAATGAACAATTTTTAGTTGTGTCATTATTGATGATGTATTATTTGCACAATTTACCGATTTATTTTAATTTAGGTCACTTTTTAAATTTTTAGGCTTTTGCCAAATTCTAAACTGACACAAGTCTAATTAATACCCAGTAAAAACTTCGCCTACTTTTTCAAAATGAATATCTTCTTTAACTCATTATTTAGTAGCTTTGTTCTATAACTACATCTATAACAACTTCTTTAACTACTTTTTGCTGGATGTATGTAGGTAAAAAAAATAATGACTTAGTTTTGAATGCGTTAATTTTGCGACATCCCTTGTAAAATTCATTGGTTCTTTCAGTAGAATTGTAAGTAGTGCTTTTAGTTTTTTCTGATTACTCAACACTTTATTTTGTAGGCGAAGTTTTTACTGGGTATAAACTTCAACAATGAATTATTTTATCAAAAGTGTAAAAATTTTAATTAAGATTATTTACACTTAGCAGTAGGATTTTATTTTTTGACACAACTAAAAATAAGCCAATTTTATGAATCGCAACTTTATACTAATGGAACTGATATTGTTTTTTAATGATAAACAAGTGTATTTATTGTGCGTAGTTAAGGCATAAAAGCCCGAAAAATTTAAATTTTGAGTTGAGTCACTTTTGAACTAGATGTGCGATATGTTATTTTCTGTTGCGGCACTGAAGGCTGATTGAAAAAACGAATATACATATCGCACACTGAGTTTAAAAGTGACTAAATTAAAAAAACTTAATTTTTCAGAAAAGGAAAAAACCTGTTTTTGACCTAAAAAAAATACATAGTTAAAAACAAATCTTTGGAACATTTAGTAGAAAATCTATAAAGATTATGATCTAATTATTATTTTTTGATTTTTTTATAAACTAGATAAACAATTTATGGTTGTGTCATTTTACAATACCAAGATATGTATGCTCATCTCACCATTGAATATAATTTATGTAAATATATACATAAAAACCGTTTCATTATAAAATTCTAAATTGGTATCTTTAAAATAAAAGAAACAAATGTTAAGATGGCTAAATTATTTTACGGCGCAAATAAATATTTTCGTGGCGGCAGCAAGCTATTTTGAAACCGAGAACTACTTTGGTTTCGGCAATAACAATGCGAAAAAATCAGAGACAATGTCAGAAGCAAATTACATGTACGTTTGTGACCGAATATTATAAACCTTATGTAAAACAGCAATTTTGACAGACATGAACAATTACATGTGACTTGAAAATTTGACATGTCAGATGACAAATACATGTCGTGTACGGGCGCCTTAACTACAATTTTGATGATCATATTTTTCGATTTTCTTTATAAGTTGTTTGCTCTTGCTCTAAAATTGCGTGCAGCCTTCATCAAATCTCAAAATTTTTGTGAATTTTTACTAGCTGTATGTGTAAAAAACTTGAAAGCAACACTTTATCGTGTGGCTGCAGGGTTAGTACTACCATTACCGTCTCCTCTTTTCTGGACATATATAATTGTGTATGTTATTGATGTATTCAACATTTATAATATTTTTCAATAACTACATAAAAAAAATTTATACCGATGATGATACCGTTAATAATACTCACTATATGGAGCATTAATGTTATAATTAGGGAAATTCCCTATGTGTAGGGATTTTTTTTTTATTGAAATCATTAAAATTTAGGTTCTTTTTCAAAGTTGTAATTATTTTTGAGGGGACAATTTTTTGAGTGCGCAGGGAAAAATATAGTTTTTCGGACTGTGTAGGGATTTAAAAAAATAAAACATCACTGATCTGGGGTATCCTTTACTCTACTCCTACCGAAGCATAATAAAACATAATAATGTACAGTTATAGTCTGTTGATTTTTCAAAATAAGTTTTGAAAGCTCTAACGCATACAGTTTTGTAAATAGACGAAAATAACTGCCTATTTCACGATGTCACTCGAACGTTTACGTTTGTTTGGGCGGTGCCAATTCCACAAAAAAAAACTTGAAACTTATAAGGCTATTTTGTACCTTCCAGACCATTAGTAGCATCTATTAAAATTTTATAAAAATCAATCCAGAGGCGTATGTGTCTATATATGTACACTCTTATATATAATACTAGCATATACCCGCTACATCGTTAGCGTCTTCTCCTTTTTCTTCGTGGACATATTTGTATGCCAAAGTTTATTTTTCCAGGTTTAAACTTGTTCAAATTCTAGCATTTAACCCGCTATTTTAGTAGAACCAAGAAGCTAAAGAAAAATATCACATTTCCCGTATTTCCTTTTTTGGGTACTATATTTTCCCCCCATTAAAGTATCAAAAATTTCAGTATTGTAGTGGCAGCCCATAATTTGGTACGAATAACGGAGGAAAATGTTTTGTAAAAAAAGTTGTACCAAAAATTGTTACGATTTTCACCCCTTAAATGTTCGAATTTCGAAAAAGTACCAAATTAGTATACGTTATTTTTTGATAAGTTTCGAATGTAGTATTAACTTTGTTTCTATGTTTATTGGTTCAAAAGATAGAAGGGGTGGCAAAAAAGTACTAAAATGAGTGACCAATCGCTCGTCCAAATTTCAAGTTTTAGGGTCAAAATATCGATATTTTAAAAAAAAAATAATCGATATATATCGCCGATATTTAAAATACCGATATATCGATGTTTCAGGGTCAGTTAGGAATGGGCAAAAAATATCGATATATCAAAATATCGATATTTAAAAAAAAAATCGATATATTTCGCCGATATTTAAAATACCGATATATCGATGTTTCGATTTTGAAATACGACTATCGAATTCGATATTTTTCAAAGTCAGTTTTCTTTAAAAACTCAAAGTTTTAGCCGTTTTTCAAACAATATGCATTTAAAAATTGGCATCACTGCAAGCGTCATATGTTTTTTTGAAACTAATACGAAGATCTACAACTTCCCGTCTACAACTGACATGAGTCGCTGTTATAACATGGTTATAAAAGCGTTTTTAAAACATTTGCATTGTATACTTAACACTAACATCATATTAGTGTTAATGTTAAGCATTTCATGTCAGTTGCAGACTGCAAAAAAAGCAAACTTTAAAGACGATAAAAAAATAATAATTAATTTTTTTTATTGTGTGACTATTGTTTTTGTGGAGCATTTCACAATTTTTTGGTACACATTTACTTCACCTATAAATGTATAACGATGATGCAGCGCACACTGTCGCGAAGGCGGCCAAAAATGAGAAAGCCCGAGCATTGAATAAGAAGAGAAAAACTTGTAGGATGTATGAACAACACTCTAAATACATAGGTGAAAACAAAAATTGTTTTTATAAAAGATTAATTTTTCACAAAGTTATGACGATTTAAAGATGATAGTTATAGTTAAGGTCGCCAAATAAAAAAGCGTTATAAAAAATACGCAAAATTCAAAGAGGCAATACTAAAAAAATTTCCAGATTAAGTACTAAACTTTTGCATGTAATATATTGGTTACGTTATTGTGGTATCAATTAATTACTTTTTTTACAACTCGTTACACATATGTGGTCTACCGTTACAAAGATTGTTTACATAAAGAAATAGATTAGCGGTTGTAAAACTTTCAAGTTTAGTGAATAATTAAAAAGATATATAAGAAAATATATTTTGCATACTTTGGTATAATATTTTTACAAGTAAGTATGTAAGAAACAAATTGATTTCGCTTCCCCCTTCTTTTACAAATTTCAGTGCCGAGACAAATAAGAATTCGTGCTTTTTATGATATCTGGCTTAAGTATCGAAAATTTTGTGAGGCAAAAGCTGCGGCAATAACTTTTGTGGAAGATTTTTTTAAAATTAATCTTAGCGAAAAGAAAATAAAAGCAATTCATTTCATATTGTTGCAAATAGAAACTAATTGAAAAAATAACCATTATATGAAAAAAAAAATTTCTCATGGCTGGATTCATATTTTTTTGCAAGTGAAGAGGATTTAAGTTTTGTAAATAAAAGCATTGTGTTTATTTTCAATTTGAGTAATAATCCTTTTATTTTGAGAATCCTAGTACCAGTAAAAAAGGCCGACCATTGATGGATTTTGATGATTCTTCTGAACGAACTAAAAAGAGAAAAGTTACTGAACTTGTTTCATCAACAAACCAAAACCTTTTACAAAAAGCATTTTATAAAATTACAGAGCGGAAAAAGACCACATCTATTTCTGTGGATAAATCGTTGGCTCTTTTTATTGATATGGGTTTATCTTTTAGAAAGTACAAATTATTAAGAACAGTTGTAAATGACGCTCACAAAGACTGCTTTCCTTCTTATTATGCCTTACGTAACGCTAAAAAAAAGTATATTCCAGAAGGAATTACTATTACAGAAACGTCTGCAGAAGTGCCGTTGCAAAACATTCTTAGCATGACTGTAAGGAGTTATTTAGACTTAATTAATTTTGATTTTAAGAATGATATAATTTGTGAAATTAAGTGGGGATTTGACGGAAGCTCGGGGCATAATGTATACAAGCAAAAGTTTACTGATCCAAATTCAAATGATGAATTTTTATTTATATCGTCATTTGTCGTGATAAGAATTTTAGATTACGCTTCTGAGCAAGTCTTATGGAACAATTTAAAGTCATCATCCACAAAACATTGCCAACCAATATGTTTTTATTTTCAAAAAGAAAGCCCAACATTAATTAAACTTGTAGAAAGCCGGATACAGACCGAAATAGATCAAATGGAACCGTTCACCTATATTCCTAAAACCATTCCTATAAAAGTGCACTTTAAGTTTCATTTAACGATGATAGATGGAGCAATACTAAATGTGTTGACAGAAAATAGTAGCAATTCATCCTGTTTTATTTGTGGGGCTAAACCAACAAATATGAATTCGGTTGAGAATTAAAGAAGAAGATTTCTATAGATACGGGCTATCTACATTACATGCGTGGATAAAATTTTTTGAATGCATACTTCATTTATCATATAGATTGCCACTGAAAAAGTGGAAAGTTTCAAACCCTGATGAAAAAAGGATTATTCATGAGCGGAAGCTAAAAATTCAATCCGATTTCAAAAAAGAAATCGGAATTATAGTAGACGAAGTAAAGACTGGTTACGGTACGACTAACGATGGAAACACTGCCAGAAGATTTTTTAATAAAGCTGAAATTTCCTCAAAAAAAAACAGGAATTGATCCCTTGCTAATACAAAATTTTGCTCTCATTTTGAAGACTCTCTCCAGTGAAAAAGAAATTAACATACAACATTTTGAAAAACTTTTAAACGAAACTTGGAAGTTTTATGTAGAAAAATATTCATGGTATTATATGCCAGCAACTGTTCACAAGATACTAGTTCACGGATCAGAATTTGTAAAGCATTTTAACATACCTATAGGTATGTTATCTAAAGAAGCTCTTGAAGCAAACCATAGAATTGTAAGAAATACACGATTACATCATACTAGGAAAACTAGTCGTGAATCCACAAATAAAGATCTTTTTGAACGAATGATTTTAATGTCTGAACCAAAAATATCCCTTTTTAGACTAGATGAAAGTAAAAATAATGATGTTTCTGATGCACAGGCTTCAATACAAAGTGACTATGAAGAAAGTGATAGTGAATATGACAGTTTAAGTGATTGAAAAAAAAAACGATTAGAAAACCCTTTTTCTATATTTCATAACTTAACTTTACTTATTAATAAATTAATTTTTATTTAAGTTTTCAATTACATATAGCTACTTTTTCTTGTGTATATGTTTGTGTAAGTATATATTTAACTGAATAAACTTGCATTTGAAAACATGAAGTTTACTTTAAAGCCAAGGACATTTCGTTTAATTTTACAAAAAAGATATAAATAATGGAGTTCGCTCTACAATATTACATGCATAAACATGTTGCAAAGTGTGTAAATACCATAAGGTTGTAAGTTTGTATTACTTTGGTTTAATTAAGAGATCTGTTAATAAATATATACATATTCTAAAACATCCAAAATTTCAAACAAGTCGGGTTACATTCGCAAAAGTAAGAGATTATTTAGCCAAAGGATATTTGGCAGGACTTAGAATCCTTGCTGCGAATTTGGTAAAATTTTGCATACGCCATTTCGGGCCACTTGATATTTGTACATTTTTACACTGTCTCGCTCATGGTTTAAATTTTAAGTGTATGTGGGAGGTAGGCGTGTCCTTCGTCCGATGATTTCAAAAACTCGTATTTTTCTTTATTCAAATATGTTCGACATATCTACGAAATTTTTTAAATTCTAGGACAACTCCTTCTATTTTTGGCCGCTCATTATATGAAATGGCTACACTGTGCAGCGCAGTGATGCATTTTCGAACGCACCAGAACTTGAATAAAATTGTTAAGTAAGGTAGTTCTTTTGCACTTTATATTTTTTACACTCAAAATTTTTTTTACATTAAAAAAAATTTTCACACAAGAAAATCTTCAAGTCGAGAGGCGCGTATTAGGATTTTATTTTAGACCCATGGTTTCTTCGAAGAATTTTCTTAGAATTTTGTGTAGATTACGTTTTTGCTATACGATTTTTAATTTTTTTATCATCCATACAAATCGAACCGCCCTAATATATATATATACAGTCAAAGCCCGGTTTAACGAATGATATAATGTTCAGACCTTTCGTTATACCGAGATATTCGTTATATCGATATGTAATTTTTTACCTTAAAATTTTATAAAAACGGTGGTCCACAATTTGAAAAACATAAAAATTTAATTGTATTTATAATTTAATGTAGACATAAAACTTTAAATGATATTTTCTCGTTTATTTAAGATTTTTTTTATTTCTAATATGTAATTTCATTAAAAATCATAAATGTTCATAGGTGCATATACATACATACATACTTATATTTGGATGCTATGAACATAGGTTTATTATTACATTTCAATGACTATTCGTTTCTTAAGAAATCTATTATTTTTGTCCCATTGTTTGTAATTTTTAAATTTTCCACAATTTTATGTTCGTTCTTTTTTAAGGCACATATTGATCATTTTGGCATTCCATACGCTTGGGATATTACTAAAAGATTCTTTTTGGATTTGACATCGCGGTTTCACAATGAACTAAACAAAATTACTGAAACTTAAACGAAAAAGGCAACGCATCACACATGTTCTTTCAATATAAAGCAAAGAAGCCAAAAATACACACAAAAATCTAACGGTTCTGTAAAAGTTTTTTTATATTGCTTTGTCATTCGTTAAATCGGGATTATTTTTTTTTGCCATTCGCTATATAAGGTAGTTAATGTTAAAATTTGGCCATTCGTTATATCGGATATTCGTTAAACTGCGTATTCGTTATACCGGGCTTTGACTGTTTATTAATTTTTTTAATTTGGTAATACGTTCGATATATCGATACATCGATATTTTTGAAATAATAAATATCGATTCGATATATATCGGTATATTTTTTCAATTTGCCCATCCCTAGGGTCAGTCAGTCAGTCACTCACGCAACTCTTTTATGTATATAGATTTTTTTAACTTGAGTACAAATAAAATAGTGTTTTTAATACATAAAATTTTTGGTTACTTTTCATTGCGTTTGGTTACATTATTTTACCATTTTGATTACAAATTTTTTTTGGTTGTGGCAACACTGGCTAGTATGTCGGATAAATGACCAGCTTAATTTTTATCTTGTGTTAAGTCTGCTACATATTAAGTAACTTTTATAATCTAGTCTGCAGTCTGGATAAAGTTGTCAGTTCTTATTTTTTCGATCAGGATGCTCCGGCTAAAGTGAGATCTTTCTTTTATTTTCCTAGTTACAAAACACCTAAGCTAACCTACAATACCCTACTCTTTTAAACTTCAATAGCAGGAAAATAAATATATACTATAATAATATGTATGTATATCTTTATGGTTTATGCGAAAAAAAACATTTGAAGTTCAATATCTACTATGCATTGCATATGCATGCATGCGAATAAGTGCCTGAGAGCGAGAGAGTGCAAGTATCTGTAGCATCTATAGAATTTTCAATAGAGTTTTGATATTAAGATGGTTTTCTGTCAGTCAGTCAGTGAGTGCTCATATATTTTTTTTTTTATGAATAAAGTGCATATTTACCAGTTTTATAATATATTTTATATATTATTTTTTTATTTTTTTTTTTTTATTTTTCAAATGATTGCATTGAATGATATTTTTTATACTAAATGTCATTTTACAGCGAATAAGAAATATAAATCGTTTTTTTTATTTAAGTGAAATGGATAAACGTTTTACACATAAAAACTGATTTCGAAAATGCGACGTTTAATAAACAATTAAACATAAATAAGAGACAAATTGTTATTTTAAGTAGATTAGGAGAAAACTAAAGTTTTCTTGAACTTTTAATTTGCACAAATATCAAGTTCTGCAGTATCATTTTAAAACTGCTACTAGTGGCAACATTTCATTTGAAATTATATTTTTTTTCTTTTTAATTCTCACAGAAGTTTTTAATTTTAATTTTTAGACACTATAAAAATGATTGACAAGACAAACACTTCGTTAATCAGTGAATTCAATAACAGAAATCATTAAGAAAAGCCAAACAAAATAACTGAAGTTTTCTAAAAGCAAAAATAAAATCTAACTTTTAAACTTTTGGGAATATGTATGCGAAATCGAACCTTTTTTTTACTTGAGCTCTAAAACAAAATATATCAAGCCAAACAAATATTAAAAATAGTTTTATTATTTTTGTTATTTCAGCAGCTTCAGCACGAAGAATAACAAATATTTTTTTTCCATTCAGACGTTGTGTGTGTTTCGAAAGCATTAAAATAACACTGGAGCTGCTGAGGTTGCATCTCAACATCAGCTAGAAAAACATTCCAAAACAATAAATTTATAATTCATACTCCCGCGTCTGCCAGCCAACCAGCCTGTCAGTGTGTTTGTACGCTTTATCTTGTCTCTGTAGAGATTTCAGTTTATGCTGGAGTATCGAAATGTATTAGACTATTATTATGGTTATAGATTTGAGTTAAATTTTTATTTTCTTTTTTTTCAAGGCGAATGAATGCACTCATAGGAAAATGGCTTAGAGTCTAAAGCTTTTAAATAATCTTATGGTGAGCATTAGATTGGCTTTGTTTAGTTAGAGTTTTTTGTTTTCCTTTTAGTTTTTTCTTCCTGAAGTGTGTTTGTTTGCACTTTGTAAATAACTTTATGATTTTGCACTATTTAAAGTTTGCCATGATATTATTTCTTTTGGCAGATAGCAAATCTATTGGATAAATAACAAACATTAAATATAAATGTATGTATATGAAAATATATAAATAAATGTTTTCGTGTGCGTTTTTTACTAGAACCAAGAAGAGTTCAAGTTAAAGGGCATAAATTTTAAAAATAAATGTATTTTGGTTTACCTTGGGGTTTTAAAGAAGAGTGAGAGATAGAATGTGTGTAGGGATAAATTTGAAATTATATAGCCGAGAAACAGCATTTTTACAATCCACAATTTGGTCGGTGGGGCTGCACTGTCATTTTGTATTGTTTTGTTTATAGTCTTGTTTATTGTTATGTACACAAAAAGAAAAAACTCGTACTAAATGTAAGTTTTTTCCACTTTAGTACGAGTCGTACTCAAATTAAAAAAAAGGAATAAAACTTATGCCTGTAATTTTTACAAATATGTAGCTGTCTAGCTGCGTATAGATATCTATGGTGTAACGAATTTTTCATAATTTTAACACTCAGTTGTAGTGTATTTTACACCATTGAATTTTGACTGGTAATTCAAAAAATTAATACAAAATACAAATGAAGCCATATTTTAAAAGAAAACCTAAAGGAAAATACACGTTGGCACAATAAACGTTGAAATTACCAAAATAGTTTTAATGGATAGGTAAAGATAACTGTTAGGTACGAACACGACCAGGGGTCTAATCACCGCATTCGATACTTGCGTATCGAATTAACTATCGAATTTTTCTGCACACGATAGAAACTGACGTATCGAATGAAAACTCGAGAGATGTTATGTTGTTGGTTACTTGATATCGACTGCTATTAATTCAAATTCAATACATTTCATTCGATATCGAGTTTCATGATACCAAAATAAATAATTTCGATCAATTTTGCTCAATATCCTATGCGGTGATTAGACCCCAGATATCTGTTTGTAGAAATTACGAGCATAAGAAATATTTAAAACAATCCAAAATTGCATCATTTTAAAAAACCAATATTAATGCATGTAAAAGTGTGTTGTAGAAACAACAACAACAACAACGCAACAAATAAAGGTAAAAACGATTTGTTTTGTATAGAAACTAGGGTGTTCAGTCGATTAATTTTCGTTCGATTAATCGCACAATTTTAGGTAATTAATTGTTTGAATAATTCAAAATTGCTAATTTTGATTAAAGGATTAATCGAAGAATTTATACCGATTGATCATTTCGGTTAAATGAATAATTTTTTTTAAATTTTAAGTAGAATAAACAAACCAAATGTATCGGGTGTGTTCTAGAATCCGAATCCACTCGAAAGTGGAATACTTTAGCATTTTTGGTGTTCTGCATTTCACATCCACAAGTTTTTATTCGTTTTCAATTAGAGTAGTAATGGGTTGGTGAAAGTAAAACGAATCGACTTTTATTCTAATATTTGATAACATTTTTAACAAAAAAAATTAATTTTGTTTTTAGCTTAAAATCTTCTTTATCCAATTTAATCAAAAATATATCGTTATCTAAAATGCAAAAGTCCCTAAGGCCGAGGCCACGCAATAAGCGGCTAAGCGTCAAGCGGCTGAGCGTCAAAGCGTCAAGTTTGAGCGGCAAGTGGCTTATTACTGAGCGTCACTTCTGAGCGGTTAGTTGTTAAAGTGTCTTGTTTAATGTTATAACGCGAAAATCGTATTCATAAAAATGTAATGCGTTTTTTAAGAAAAAAAATTGCAGCCTGTTCGTCGATTTCGCTTAACTTACATTTAAAACAAATTATAAACAAGTAAGAAAGTATAGTCGGTCAATCCCGACCATATGGCACGCTACAACACAGTATTAATAAACACATCATGCTAATGTGTCCACATTTATCAAGCAAGGGGAATTAAACCATTTATATACAAATCTACCCAATACAATACAGCCGTATGTCTGTGAAATGCTTTGATTTGCTGTTGCTAAAAGTTAACACCAAATCGACAAAACAAAAAAATAATTTCTCGGTATTTTTAAAACAGATTATGTCTTGCATAGATGGGCATTTTTCAGTACCAGTACTTTTTCAGTTTATTCTTTTTTACAGATTACTGACAAAAAAAATCAGTATTCAGTAAATATATATATATAAAAAAAGATTATTCTTATATTTTGTCTAAATTTTTAATAAAATAAAATACTAATACATATTAACTTTTGCCATGTTTATTTTTTGACGCTCAGAAAACAACTAAAAATTAGAACAAGTTTTATTCCTGAGCGACGCCGCTTAGCCGCTCAAAAATTTCGCTCGCATGCCGCTCATTTCGTGGCCACTTCAATAGTATTTCATATGTTTTAATTTTTTGACGCTCATCGCTCAGCCGCTTGACGCTTAGCCGCTCATTGCGTGGCCTCGGCCTAACTTGCCCCAAATTTAAAATCGACTTTTTCATTATTTTGATGTAATTACGGTTTATTTTTTTTAACGATTTTTATGTTATTTTCAGACAATTTGTTTTTTTAATCGATTTAGCGATGTCAAATTAGTTTTTTTGTTTGTTTAAAATTTTGCGATATTTCGCGAATTTTAGCCATGTTCGCGATAGAAACTATTTTTTCCTGTGATTCTTTACAGCTTTCACGATTTTAAAAAAAATATTAAACATTGCTATCATGCTGCGGTTAGCAAATTAGCGATCTTTAGTCCAAAAAGTTTTTTGAACAAAAACTCCGAATACACAAAAACATGCGGATTTGAGAACACCAATTTATGAATTATGCGGATTAAAATAATTTTTCGTTTTCAATTCGGGTCGAAACCTAGAACATACCTGTATGTGTCCGTTGGAATTAAAGAAAAACAGTCATTTTTTCAACACAATTTAATAATTCATTTCACAAAAAAAAAAAAAGAAACGACAAAGGTATGTTAACTCAAAGATTTATATATTCAATTAGCAAGTATGTTCTAGAAATCGAAATGAAGTGAAATTGAAATCGAACGATAAATTTAAATTCAATTGCTATTTACAAAATGACCGTAGTTTTTCGTGGTTTTAGGTGTTGTTCTTGCAAAAATACTAGATACTTAAAAAATGAAGTAGCGGTAATTCCATGTCAAAACGACCAAGAGTGCGTCACGACCCCTTCCGATTTTAATGAAATTTGGTGAGAAGGTTCCTTTTCACATATGTGTGCCTTTTATTAATTTGTGACAGCTTGTACTCCCATTTGTCTGTCACAACAAGTAGAAACAATAAATATATTGATTTAAAATTTATTCAAAAACTGTTACATTATGTAAATATAGCAACAATTGTGATAAATAAATATTTTCTTTTCACCAAAATAGTTAAAAATAGTTGATCTAATCAAATCTAATCAAAAATAATCAAGAAATCTAATCAATTATTTTTTGGATTAGATTTGATTAGAAATGCTAATCGTCACTAATTGTGACTAGATTTTTGATTATTTCTAATTAATTAAATTAGTTATCTGAAATTTTTATCAAAATTCAATTCTAATGATTAGATTATTTCATTTCTCTAATCGTAATGATTTCTAATTCTAATCGAAATTCCCCAGCTATGGACAAACCCCACTTTTGTATTTATTGCGGAATTTCGGTTTTTTTTTTTAGTTATTTCAATAAACTGAACCGTTTTTCAAGTTACGCGAACATATGCAGTGTAACCTCTTACATTTTCGAAATGACGATTATCTTGAAAACAAGAGCTAACCAAAAAAAACGATTAATCGAATAATTCTTAATCCGAAATTTTATCAATTAGTTATTGAGTAAAAAACATTCTTGTTCAAAAAAAAATTGTCAATGTGGTTCCAAATTTTTGCTTCACTTTTAAGCAGGAAAAACTACGGTCAGTTCGTAAATAATTGAATTTAAATTAAAGTTCGATTTCAATTTCACTTCATTTCGATTTCTAGAACATACCCGATAAAGTTAAATTGTGTTGATAAAATGTTACAAAAATATATGCCAAGGCCCTAATTATGTAAATCGCAAATCAACGCCAATGAATTAATTACATTGAAATCAAAGTCATAAATATTAATTAGTATTGTGGTTATTTTGTTGAACTATTTATGGTTTTTAATCAAAATTTTTAATATTTTTAATTAGGCTTAAGTTCATGAAAATTTAATTTTTCATTAAATTATTTTTTATGAAGAAAGGAATTTTACAACATGAAAATTAATTAAAATTGTTATTGATAATCTTTCATTCTTGACGTGGCTGGGGCTCGAACCCCGGCCGGCAGGTTACCATGACATGTTTCGATTGCAACCACTCAATCTCCTCAGATGGATTTGCCGTCTTACACTCGCAGCCATCGACGACTGCTGACGTCAATAGCCAAACATCAATCCCTAAACCAAATTGTATTCTAACATTTGGTAGATCGAAACTTGCTTTCCTGAATGATTATCCATTTTAATTGATTTTACATGTTTTTTCCTTACTTCTGTTTTTTCGTACTTTTGTCAAGAATTTTTCTTGAAGTCCAAGTACATTTTTTGTTTTTTCATTTTGTCTTTTTCTTTTCTGTTGACCTTTTTCAGCACAACTTGTAGGACAAATGTACACATAGAGCTCGTGCCTTAGCTTTAACAATAATTAGTATTGTGGTTATTTTGTTATTTTTCAAGAAAAATTCTTGACAAAAGTACGAAAAAACAGAAGTAAGGAAAAAACATGTAAAATCAATTAATATGGATAACCATTCAGGAAAGCAAGTTTCGATCTACCAAATGTTAGAATACAATTTGGTTTAGGGATTGATGTTTGACTATTGACGTCAGCAGTCGTCGATGGCTGCGAGTGTAAGACGGCAAATCCATCTGCGGAGATTGAGTGGTTGCAATCGAAACGTGTCATGGTAACCTGCCGGCCGGGGTTCGAGCCCCAGCCACGTCAAAAATGAAAGATTATCAATAACAATTTTAATTAATTTTCATGTTGTAAAATTCCTTTCTTCATAAAAAATAATTTAATGAAAAATTAAATTTTAAAATTAAAAATTAAAAATATTAAAAATTTGGATTAAAAACCATAAATAGTTCAACAAAATAACCACAATACTAATTATTGTTAAAGCTAAGGCACGAGCTTTATGTGTACATTTGTCGTACAAGTTGTGCTGAAAAAGGTCAACAGAAAAGAAAAAGACAAAATGAAAAAACAAAAAATGTACTTGGACTTCAAGAAAAATTCTTGACAAAAGTACGAAAAAACAGAAGTAAGGAAAAAACATGTAAAATCAATTAATATGGATAATCATTCAGAAAGCAAGTTTCGATCTACCAAATGTTAGAATACAATTTGGTTTAGGGATTGATGTTTGACTACCCAGTTGGCCAGATTGCCGTTGACAACATCGTCGTCAATGATGTTTGCACGACTTGTCCTCCGTTGTTTAGGTTTTCTTGAAGACAATTTACAGGAAATCGTCGTGCACGACTGTTTGAGCGACGTTGTCTTGTAAGTTGTCTCCTATTTAGCTTTATGTGGGACAGTATGAGCGACTTTGTCTTATAAGTTGTCGCCTATTAAACTCTATGTGGGACAGTATGAGCGACACTGTCTTATAAGTTGTCTTGTATAAAAGCTACTGACGACAAAGTTTTCTTAAATGCTATTCAATCGCTTGCTTGGTTTTCTTTAAATTCTCACATTCTTTTTTTTTTAATTGTTAATTTAAATACCTACAAAAAATTTACAAATTAGTTCTAAACAATAAAACCAAAAATGATGATGAAATTATTCGCGGGCGGGAAAATGGATTACATGGAGTTGCGTATAGGAGTTGAATATAAAACATATAACAGAAATTAAAGTTTAAACTATACTAAAAAACTGTCTGAATTAGATAACCATATAATAATTTTTGTCGTGGACGTCAAAATAGACGACATTGTCATGCAGGTAGTCTTTAATGATAAAGTAGGCGACATTGTCTTTCTTTGTGTCGTGCACGATTTTCGCGACACTTGTTCGAAAATGTCGTTGACGATTTGTTCCCGCTGTCCCTCACATGTCGTGCAGAAATTAACATTGTCGTGCATCCGTCTTCGAGGATGTCTTAAAGACGGGGCCAACTGGGTATTGACGTCAGCAGTCGTCGATGGCTGCGAGTGTAAGACGGCAAATCCATCTGAGGAGATTGAGTGGTTGCAATCGAAACATGTCATGGTAACCTGCCGGCCAGGGTTCGAGCCCCAGCCACGTCAAGAATGAAAGATTATCAATAACAGTCATAAATATTTTTTAATTTTGTTTTTGCTTTCTACAAAAATTCACATAACCTTTTAAAGTTGCAAACGCCTCATAACTTGTGGAGTTGAAAATTTTAAAGCGGTACATGAATTTCTGTAGAAAGCAGCAACAAAATTACAAAATATTTATGACTTTGTTTTTGCTTTCAATGTAATTACTTGGCGTTGCGTTTTATATAATTAGGGTCTAAATTACTCACTATACATGACTGTTTTTTTTTTTTTTTTTTTAATTCCAACGGGCACATACATTTTGTTTGTTTATTCGACTTAAAACTTTATAAAAATCATACATTTAACAGAGTATTATAGTTATATTATTATCATTCGATTAATCGGTGGAAATTCTTCGATTAATCCTTAAATCGAAATAAGCAATTTTAAACTATTCGAACAATTAATCGTCTAAAATTGTTCGATTAATCGAACAATAATTTGTCAACGTGTTCCAATTAGGGTAAAATGCATGGTGCGCGGCTGGTCTGCTTTTTGCAACAAGCAGTGTTTTTATTGCTCAACATTACAATATTGAAATTCTATTTGAAGATTATTTTTTTAAAGGCTGCGAAAGAAAAAAATCATATCTTAAAAAAAAACACCTCCTTCAAAGTGTCTGGATTTTTAAAGATCAGCCAAATAAAAAAATAGGTTTTTGACTTAGTCCGTTTTTAAAATTTATTATTTTGCATATATTACATTTTTCCAAAAAAAAAAATATATTTCAATATATGGTTTGTAGCCCCAAGTATTCTCTTTAGAATTACATTAAAATCATCTTCGTATGTAAAGTAGTTTTCGAGATATTGAAGAAATAAACTCAACACATTCAGCTAATTCGGCGAAATTATGACATTTTGAATTTGACATAACTTTCGAAAAAAAATATTTAAATTTGTTTTCGTTTATATATGTTCCTTATTAGATAAAAGGAACCTTCTCACCAAATTTCATGTAATTCGGAAGGGGTCGTTTTCCACTCTTTGTCGATTTGACATGGAATTACCCGTAGATAAAATGGAATATTTTTATGAACTTTTAATCCACTTATTTTGATAGAGCTCGCCTTTATTTTTTTAACAAAATACATAGTTCATGCGTTTCTCTCTTTAGAATGAGTTTGGCTTCAAAATATTGTACGAAGCAGAAATCTAATAAATCTAAATGTAGCAGGTGTCGAAAACGGTATTAACGTAAATGGTCTTAAACATCTTCACTAAATGAATAAATAAAAATGCTCCACAAGCTAAATCAAAACGGGCTACAAAATAAATATTTTATATAAGATATTTCGATCGATTCTCTAAAGAAAATTATTTGCAGAAGCATAGCAGACGATGAAAAGTTTCAAAAAATCCAAAGTTATATTGATTTTTTTTAAATCTAAGTGCCCTAAAGTGAAGCAACAATTTGGAGCTACCCAGTAAAAACTTCGCCTACTTTTTCAAAATGAATAGCTTCTTTAACTCATTATTTTGTAGCTTTCTTCTATAACTACATCTATAACAACTTCTATAACTACTTTTTTCTGGATGTATGCAGGTAAAAAAAATAATGACTTACTTTTTAATGCGTTCTTTTTGGGACATCCCTTGTAAAATTCTGATTACTCAACACATTATTTTGTAGGCGAAGTTTTTACTGGGTACATTGACAAGTTTTATTTAAAATAGAATGTTTATTAACTCAAGGACTAATTTTTTTCTAAAATTATCTAAAAAAAAATCTCAAATTTTCATATTATTCGAATGTGTATTCTTAGTCAAATTACAATCCTCAAAAGCTTTTATACTTTAATAGGCTTATTCCTTCAATATTTTTCAGGAATATTTTTTATGCACTATCAGAATTGAAGTTAATTGTAAAGAATGTAATGCATTTTCTCACCATGAGAAATAAATTCCCAGATTCTATATGAAAAATATCTCGTAATTTATAAAAATTCTGGATTTAAATTTATTCGATTAATCGATAATTTTAAAATATTATTCGTTTAATCGAATAAAATAAAAATGCCATATATCGATTAATCGTTTAATGGAACAAAAATAAAACCCGATTAATTGAACATAAAAACAACAACAATACTAGAAGAAAAAGTGGCCATATCCCTCTCAGAGCACTTCCATGAAGATTTAACTTTAAGTCAAATTTTCAAAAATTTATAAAAATTTTAGCAAATATAATTTGAATATAGTGCTTATAGATTATTGTAGCCTTGTCCATAGACTTCCTTTTTCATTAGGTTTGATTCCCTGAGATGAAGGATTTGGACACAGTGGCCATTTCCCTCACAGAGCACTTTCATGAGAATTTCACTCTAAGTGATATATTTTTCAAAAATCATAAAATGTAATATAACAAGACTTATAAAATATCAAATTAGTTTTAAATGTTAAATAAAAATAATTGGGTTTTTATAAAAACTTAAAAATTTCGTGTAAATAGTCCTATTTTTTTATAATATTTTTAACGCATGCTATATTTTTTTATCGCATGCGATATTTTTAAAAAATTAATTTAACTTTTCCTATTTACTTAACACACGTGGTGCATTGTCAATTTTATCAATAATAACCGTTGTTAAATTTAAAACAACCCCTTGTTACACCAAGAGCAAATGTTGTCAAAGTTTACGGTCAAATTGAGAGCATTTTGTTGCCAAATCAAAGAATAAACGCTCTCATTCTGTTGATTTGTTTTATCTTTTAATTACTATTTTACCTAATTCCAGACTAATAAGTGTACGTTATTAAAATAACAATAAAAGATTGTCAAAACAACAACGGTGTATTGTAAAATTGAAAACGGCATGTTATTGCAACAAGAGCAATATATTGTCAACATAACAAGGGTATGTGTCGAAAAAAAAAACAAATTCGGGCTACAAGACAACGAGTAGTTTTAAAAATTTCAACAACGTTCCTTGTGGAATAAAGCACAAACCTCGTTACTTTTGACAACCGCCTTATTCCTTTGTTTAAGTTAAAAAAAAAGGCTTGGATGTTATTTATAATCATTTTTTTAGTTTAATCTAAAGTCTTGTATATATTATATTTGTTTTTGCCATAGTTCGGATTATAGTTGTGTCTTGTCCGTAGGCACTTCTATGTTCTTATTTTTAGTCTGGTCGAAAGTCAATGGTTTTTTCCTTATTCTAGACTATAGTCTTCTTCTCTATTTTTAAAGCAATGTCTCAAGACTTGCTTATAATCCAGTTTCTGGTCTAGCATATAGACAGAGGGTAAGTCTATTAAAAAATCTTGACTACAGTCTATCTACTTTAGCTCTTCATCAATAATATACATATACACCCAAGGCTGCCAGATAAATTTGTGAGAAAATCGTCAGTTTCCTGAGAAAAAATAAAAAAATCGTCTTAATCGTTTCGAAAAATTGTCAAACAAATCGGACAACTTAAAATGTAGTTTTTTTAAAAAATTTTTGTTCGACTTTTATAAAAAAAAAAACATTCAAACAAAAACATATTACTTCATACCCAGCTAGCATTTTCAATCATGAAAGCTACTGGGAGTCTCATGAAGAGCGTCTTTGATCGTCGATGACCGCATTTTTTAATTGCAGAAGATTGTTTCCTCACACCGGAAAAACTGTTACACGAGTGAGATTCTTCCATAGCACAGCGAAAGACGCTTCTTCAATTGTTGTGCGAATCGTTTAAGACGTGGGTAAACAACGTTGACGCTCTTGCTTTGGTATGGCATATCAGTCTAAAAGCTAAGCGAAAGAAAACGTTCCGCCTTCCACCATTCCAAGATTAAAAAATGAAATTGTCGGGAACCGTAATGTTTTATTCAGACTTTGGAGATTGAAAAAATCGTCACTTTTTAGACAAAAATCGGCAAATCGACACTTTGCTAATTTCGGAACAAAAAAATCATCAAAATGACGATAATCGTCAAATCTGGCGGCCCTGTATATACCTTACAATTTTCCGCCTCACTTTCTAATATCTTTAATTTCCGAAATCCATTTCCATTTTAATTTACTTTTTGTGGCTATTAGTAACAACCTTTAGCTAAATACCCAAAAAAATAAGCGACAAAACCATGTTTTACAAACGTTAATGCGTTTTTTTTTTTTTTGTTTTTGTTTCACTTAAAACAAAAACCAAAGAAAAATTATCCTGTGTTGGAAGAAGAAGGAAAATAAACGAGAAAAAAATGTATACAAAATTACAACAAAATGGCACTTAATGAGGGTCATTTAACCACAAATGATGGTTCATTTCTTTATTTTATTTCATTTAATCTTCTAGTTTTTTCAAACAGATTTTTTTCAAGCCTTTTTTTTGTAAATCGATGCACAGTGGATATTAGAGGGGAAAAATTTTATGGTTGTAAATAGAAAAAAAAAACATATACATATTTAGTTTTAATTTAATTAGAAAATCTCACAAGAGATTCCCGGGAAAGCGGAAATTAAAAAAAAATTAAATTGCCCAGAAAATGGAAATCTCGCAAAAAAGAAAACCTACACAGAAAGAAAAACACTCGGGATAACTTTAAGTACGAGTCGTACTCAAAAATTCAAGTACGAATAACACTTAAACGTACTCAAAACAATCCTAAACGATTTGCTTTTTGTTTGTAGAAACCATAAAAAACAACAGAACAAGAAGAAAAACATATATGTGCATATATATGTATGTATTATTTTCATGTTTATCGCTCCGGCTTACGCATGTTTTGATTATCTATCAGGGTTTAAAATGATATCGCCATATTAGCAAAAGCAGCCAAATTTTGCCTTTTTCCTATTAAAAAAAAAATCAAAAATAAAAAGCCGACAAGTTCCAGTGCTAAAAAAGCCCACACTTTTCAAAAGCAGCAGCAAAATAAACACACTGTTTTTGAAAAGTAACCTTTTAATGGACACTGCTTTTTCCAACTATTGCTTTTTTAACAATAGCAAAAATTTCTTATTTGATGGAACTCAAAAAGCAACGGCAATAACTTTTCTGTTGTAGGAGAAAATATGTAGGAAAGAGAATGAAACAAAAAGATTCTGTCAAACAGCCGCCAAATCAAAAACCACTGCATGCTAATAGCCGCAAAATAGGAGATAAAAGCAGCATAAAGGTTGCTTAAAGGCACATGATCGACGAAGACAAGTGATATTTCTCATGCAAAACAAATACAACAAGAATTTGTTTTTGTTTCAATACAATAAAAAATCCAACAGACACTTTGGCTGGTTGCCTTTACCAAAAATATTAAAAAAAACCAAAATACACACACACACATTTCGTGCTATAGTCATGCAAACTGTCGAGCAACAACAACATTACTGAAGAAAGGATAAAATTTATTTTTCCTCACCACCATGAAAAAAAACCATGTTGCTTGTACACTGATCAGTATTTTTTCGTTGTAATCTGCCTTTTTGCAGAGCTAAAAGCTCTGCTCAGACTGCTTTTAGCACACACTTCAGCGGCTTTTTGTTATTACCAGCCAGAGAAGAATTTTTGTTCTTTGAACTTTAGATTTTTTTTGGTTTGTCTTTTTTAAATAGCTCTTCTTTCAGGAAAAAGTAAAAAAGCAAAATGCGAAATAATTTTTTTTAGCTTTTGCTTTTTATGTGGTTGTCCATTTTTGTAGCTGGCTGGTAAAAAAGCAGTTGTCAGAAAATAAAAATATTCAAAATAGGAGATTTGCTATTTTGCACAAACGAAAAACAAAACATTGGCTATTGGAAAAAAAATTAAAAATTTCAAAAGCAGTGGCAAAAGCAAAAATAAAAAGCAGCCAGCTGATGGGTGCTTTTAAACCCTGTTATCTATACACCACAGAGCACACAGAGGCGTCACGAGACAGAAAATATTCAACCTTGTTCCAGTTGTCGTTGTCGTAATCGCTCAAGTCGTTTTTTTGTAAGAGATTAAAGAACACTGGCTGTGTGTTACTTTAATCTCCTACAAAAAACGACTTGATCGATTACGACAACGACAACCGGAATAAGGCTGATTGTATTTTTTTCTGTCTTTTTCTTCGAAAGCTGCCCTTTTTGCAGTTCTTGTTTTCATTACGCAATGTGTGCTGATAGTAGCGGCCTGTTTTTACACATTGGCACTTCACTTTCAAAAGACGATTTCTTTCTCTTTCTTCGAAAGCTGCCCGCCCTCGCAAATGATTAAGGCATTTTTCATGCGTCACTTTTTTCATCTCTGTATGCTTAATGGTATACACATTAAACAAAGGTCTAGCCAGAATTATGTGTACCACGAAGGGTTAAAAAGCAAATCTGAAATCTTGCTTCTCATTTAGTTTATAGTTTTAGTTAAATATGTACGTAAGGTTTTTAAAGTAAAAACCATATCGGACATGATGTTGGTGTTTTATCATTCTTTAAGGTGTAAAACGGGTAAGTAACAGAGAACTGCAAAATCACTATTTTGCTTGATTTATTCATACGCTCAAATTTACATTCACTCTTTGCCTGCAAAACAAAGTTCAACGTTGGTAATTTTTACATCGTTTCGTACACATTTGATTTTTGCACGTGTGCGTTTTTTTATTGAAAGTGCTTTGTTTGCATTTTTGTTGCGCACGCAATATAACACAATTGTGTACATTCAAAAGGCACACATTCTTATACTTTTGCATTCAAGTAGTCATTATCCACTCGATGAGACGCTTTGTTAACATTAACAACAATAAACCACTCGATCAGACGCTTTGTTAAAATTAACAAAAATAAAAACAACAATAACAAGAATACATTGTACATACAGAACTACTGTACTTTTAAAGATGATAAAAAAAAAGTATTCTGTTTCTATGGAAATTGTTTGTACGTACCCAGGCAGAAATTACGACTCTTCTAAATATTATGTACCGCCACAACCCTGTAAATACAAAATTGTGACTCTACCAAAAATATGGTACCATCACAACACTGTAGATACAAAATTACAACCTCAGTTTTTTTATACCGTTTTTAAATAAGATTCAACACCGGTACAACACCCTAAATACAAATATACGACTTAAGTTTTTTAAAGTCGTATTTACCATAAAACTATACCGCTACAACACTGTAAATATATACAAGAATTCAACCTTTATTTCCTAATGCCGTGTTTATAATAATTCTATACCGCTACAACGCTGTATATAAAAAAATTTAGTCTTATTAATTTAATAGTGTCATATTAAAATGAAAACACAAAAATTATTTTAGGTTAGAAAATATACAAATTTTGCTTGTTTATTTAGCGAATTTATATTTGTAACAATATTGAAAATAAGAGTCGGAAGACGGTTGTGACTACGCTGTAAATTCGTGAATCCAACATTGTAAATTTCAATTTACAGTACTGTGACAACATTTTAATATTGTGACAACATTGTAAATTTGGTAAACAGTACGTTGTATTGATGTTGATAGTACCCCCTGCAACGTCGGCACAGCGTCGTGGTGATTGTCTTTTTCTGCCTGGGTGCATATGTGCGTTTAGTTTCATTTCAATTCTTTTTTTCTTGTACTACATAGTAACTGCTGAATGCCTACATCAGTAATAATTGCTTGATTTCTGGCTTTTTTGTTTGTATTTTTTTTTTTTTCTTTGCCAAAACAATCATTGTCGGACCAAACACACAAACATCTTAATTGACAAACGAAGCTAAACGATTTGAATGACTACAAACCAGCAGCGAATGTTTGCGGTTGCGCAAGTTTAATTGTATGACCGCAAGCGAGTGTATTTGTTGGTGATCATTTACTGCGATTTTTTTGCAATCGCACAAATCCGTTCCCTGGTAAGTAAATCAATCACAATAATTTTTTCTTTCTTATTTCTTCTTTGGTTTTTTTCAAGCACGAATTGGGGATCAAATCAACTTTATAATACTTGAATCAAGCGCGTTTTGAGATAGATTCATTCTTAGTTTTACTTAACTCAATCTCATTTTCGGAATATTTCAAGTACGAAATCGGGATTGAATATGGATAATTTAAGTATTTTGAGATTGAAAATCCGTGCTTGAATCAATCTTTCTGTACTTGATTCAAGAAAATCCGTACTATTAATACCGCTTTGGATTGATTTGAGTACAGATGAATTGATTTTTCTTTTGAGTGTAGTTGTAGATATAAATTTTTTTTAGACCCACTGTGTTTTTTTTTTTTTTTTTTTTTTTTTTTTTTTGTTTGTTAAGTAGAACAAAAAAATGTTTCAAGTAGATTCGACTGCAAAATTGTTTGTTAAACTTTTTTAAAAACCAAACATCCTTTTGTACTCTTGTTCTTTTAATACCGCAAAAAAACATGAATCGCACTTTTCCTCCTTTTGCCACTTTATTTATGTTGTATTTTACAAGTTTTCTAAAAGACAAAGCAACAACCAAAACTCACATAAAAGGACTAGCCGAGTATTTTATAAAAACAAATTAACATTCATGATGAATGAAAAAAATAAAAATTACCTCGACTAACAGTCGCTACCAATAGTCCACTACTATTAGGAAATTTCATTAAACTTCAGACAATTTTAAAAGCAAATGTTCCTTTTAATTTCTTTAAGGTTAGCCCTCGTATGCAGAAAAGAAATATAAAAAGAAATTACAGTTTATTATAACATACATACATATTTTGTTTTTGTTAATAACAACAAAGTTAAACAAACAATATAGAATTGTGTGGCAAGGTTGGTGGGAGTTAATGAATAAGTTTCTGACACGAGTGAAGAGGTGCGGATCGGGTTGGCGGCGATGTTGAATCAAAGTATTAAACAACAGAAACAAGAACAACAAAACATCCAGCACACAAAAGCACGTTAAAAACCAACAAATAAATGTGTAAAAGTAAAACTTTTGAGACAACTTATCACAATTGTACAATCAAATACACATGTTGCCACAAAACAACAAAAACGAAATACAAACAAAAAAGAAATGAAACACATTTATTAATTGTTGGTGCTAAAAACAGCAAATCAAATTTTAATATGGGCACGAGAAGAACAACAAGTAAAAATGGTATATTCGGTTGAGCCGAAACTTACAGCCATACATTCAAAAGAGCAGAAAGCATTTTCTAGCTGGTAAATATTTCGGGGGGGAGGGGGATGCTTTTATACCATGGTAGATAAGGCCATGTGGCTTTATCTCTCATTCAATAGGGAGATAAAGTCTTTTTTGTTTTTTTTTTCATTTGAATGGGAGATAAAGCCATCATGGCCTTAGCTCACATTAGCAATATTAGAAAAAGGCTTTATCTCTCATTTCAGTTCCGGAGACACTAAAGTTTAGTATTGAAATCTGGCTTCGCATACTAAAGCTTTCCTGCGTGACACTAAAGTTAAGTATTGAAATCTGGCTTCGCATACTAAAGCTTTCCTGCGTGACGGCTTAGGAGATTTTTCCTCCAGTAGGACGCGGCAGGTGGCTTCGCTGAATAAACTTTTTCTCCGTGCGTCACAAAAAAAAAATGTTTTTCAATGATAATTAAGGATTTCCCCTTTTACAGGATGTTTACACCATGCATAACAATATTCTGAAAAAATATGGCTTTATCTCCCATTTGCGAAAAAAATATGGCTATATCTCGCAAAATTTTATATATGACCTTACCTCTCAATGGTTGGGCAATAAGGTCATTATGGATTTATCTCCCATTCAATTGAGCAATAAAGCCATCATGGCCTTACCTCACATGGTTTTAAAGCACCCCCCAAATTTTCTTCGATCTGAAAAATTGCGATCGGGCAGACACTACAAACAGCGTATCATCGAAAAATAATCTCCAGCGATGAGGGTCATTCCTGAATAAATTGGTACGTCAACTAACAATATTCAGCCTTAATCCAGTTGTCGTTGTCATAATCGATCAAGTCGTCTTTTGTAATAGATTAAAGAACACTGGTTGTGTGTTACTTTAATCTCTTTCAAAAAACGACTTGATCGATTACGACAACGACAACCGGAATAAGGCTGATTGTCGAATCTGAGATGACACCAATTCTTCTTTACTGTTTAGTATGGATTTTGGGCTGGTGGCGTCATCGTTCGACGCTGCTCAGGCCATAACCGTCAACAGCGAGATCTACAAAACGATCATTACCAAGCGCTTGTGGCCTGAGTCACAGCTCATGCAAGATTGACATTTTGCGTGAGCGATTTGGGGGCATGGTCAAACAAATTTGTCGAATTTGAGACGATACCAATCCTTATGGTATCCAAGAGCCTCCAATTCATGCCGAAAAAGTCAATGTTTGGTGTGGATTTTGGGTGGGTTATAGATCGATGATTACCAAATCATTGTGGCCTGAACTGGATTTTATGGACACCAATAACAGGCGATACAAGTTTTATATCTCATGCAAGTCGGATATGCTGTGACCTAGCAACAAAGATCATGCGATTTGAATACGTTTGACTTGTTTTTTGTGCCTGATTTACACGCGCGATTTATAGATAAATTGTCATTCCAGATCTGCGCCACCCAGCTAAGCCGCAGCGGACATTTGCACGATGTTTTATTCCACAATGATATATTTAGGCCGATTAGAATCTTCTATGTTAACTTACACATACTTTTTTTTTAATAAAGATAGGAAAAAAAGAAAGCTCTGAATAAACGACCCTTTATAGCGTGCTCTCTTACAATAATCAAGCAACATGTAGTAATATATTTTTAAATATTTCTTTTAATTTTTTTTAATAATAAAAAATGATCGATATTTTATGTAATACTAACCTCAACTAAATTTTTGAGTCATTCAGCTTTGAAGAAATTACCTAAAAAGGAAAAAATTTATTTTATTATTAAAATTATTTCATATTTACTATTTTTTTAATATTTAAGCAATATTTTCTTATTCTGTACCAAGACGAGTTCATACAAGTGACCGCATCAGAGAAAGAGAGAGGGAGTTATGCTAGCTGTCCCCTTTTTTGTATGTTAGTACAGTAGACGCTCGTTTATATGATCTAATTCAGACAGGGCCTGTTCACTAAATGGAAAAGTTCATATAATCGAGACAATATAAAATAAGTATTTCAAATCATTTTTAATATGTATAATACATACTCTATATTAAGTTTTTATTTTAAATTAGTTTGCTTATAATAAATGTTCATGAAAGTAGTCGGTTATATTTTTTTGCTTTAAGGGATTTCTGTAATGCAATGCCAAATATCATCAGATATACATATTATTTTCACTCCAAGCAATAACGGTGTTTTTTATAGAGTAACACAAGTTTAAATCATAATAAAACAAGGAAATATATTGTTAATAACACTAAACGGGCTTTATTGGAAAGAACATTTTATGAAATTTTAATATGATTTCCGCTATGTGGCCGCCACGGCTGGCGTGTAGAAGGCGCCAATTTTCAAAACTTTTCGCATTCTGACCATAAAGCGCACCAAACAGTTATTTTCTGTGGATGTAATGGTGTTTCGACAAAAGCTTGTGGATTTACCTCACTCCAAATGTGACATTTCTGCTTATTTACGTACCCATTCAACCAGAAATGGACTTAATCGGAAAATAAAATTTCGACAAGAAATTCAAAATCAATATCAATTTGTGCTTCAGCCCATTCGCCGAATTATTTTGATTACAAATTTCAACAATTCGCGCGTTGCTCGATTCAAAATAAGTCATATGTCAATTCATAATGAAATTTCAAAGCAAAAGCAACTATCAGCTGTTAAATGGTTGCTTAAATAAAGCAGTGATGCCAACTCAAAGTTGTGATACTCTAAAAAAAACACCCTTTACAACAAATAGTTACAAAAAAATCAACGGTTGCAAGTTGTTCACATAAAAGAGATAGGTTATGTTCACTCTTTAGACCCTCCTGTGTAAAAATTTTGTTGTTCACTATTCTGGATGTTCATATAACTGGGTATACATATAACCGAGCGTCTACTATATATATTTGTGGCATTTTGGCAAAACATCTTAAGTCAAGATAAGATAGCAAAAAAGTTAAAAAAAAAAACTCGGTGAAAAATTCATTTTCATCAAGTAATAAAATAAACCAAATTTAAGAAAAAATGCGTTTATAATACAAATTTTTAAAAACGTGAACAAAACGGTTTTTTGAATGAAAATTCGTAAAATTACCAATTTTTTTTTAAAATTTTAACATCTGACTTAAGATGTTTTGTCAAAATGCCACAGATATATTCTATATGTAAAACTTTATACAAAAAAATTGACAGCCAACATAAATAAAAAATCGAATTAAATGATGTAAACATTCTAGAAATCGAATTTTAAAAATATTTCCTTAATCATTGAGAGCCATATCTTGCCGATTTCATCTTTCAAATCGCCAAGAATACAGATATCTTTGTATAAAAAATAATATCACATAAGGAATAAAATAGCTCTGAAAAGACCTCCATAAAGCAGCGCATCGAACGTAACGTTTTTTAGCGCCGAGCTTTAACGCTGGAATGATTTTCGGAGATTTTTTAAATAAAATCCCAACCTACCCAAATTTGCCACGAGGATTGCTCCATTTTGGACTTACGAAAGTTCAAGCAACGGTAGCAACCAAAAGATTTCATAAAAAATGTAATTTCAATACTTTTTTTGACCATTTAAAAATTAACGGCCGTTACTTTTTAAATGTGCTGCTTTCAAACAAACATCATGTACTCTAAAATTTTGCACAGGATATGTCAAGTAAAATATCCGAAAAAGGCCCGTTTTCACAACTTATCTATAGATAAAGGTAGGATTTTATCGGCCGTATAAAAAGTGTTCCAGGTAGGATGAACCTTAATTTACTTTATCGCTCACTTAAGGTTAAAGTAAAGTTTTAATAATGGAACACTTTTTATAAGGCCGTTTAAAGTCTACTTTTAGCTATCGGTAAGTTGTGAAAACGGGCCTAAAAATCTTTGAAATGTTTTGTTTAAGGAATGGATTTATTTTCAAAGAAATTAGTTACCAAAATAAATTTTTTTTATTATTAACGTTCGTTACATTATAAATAGTTAAAAGTTTTTTGTGCCTGAATTCATTTATTATGGGTAACAAAAAAAATAATTTTTTTTAGTATAAAGAAAATTAAAGTTAATCTTTCGGAAAATTATTTATTTTGTATAATATTAGCGGAAAAATAAATTCAAAATAATAATTTCATTTTTGAGCTGTAAGAGGTCATTTTCTGTGGAAACACCCATATATAAATATATGTCATGAACAATAATGTTAGATCTCTTGTTCAATAAATCCCACAAAAACCGCTAGGTTAACCTCAAAATAGCAAAGGCAGCCAAATTCACTATATAACGCGGTCAAAATTGGATTTTTTTCAATTTTAAAGCATTAACGAGGCTCATTTTGGGCTTTCTTTAGACTTTTTGTAAGCATTAAAATGATTTTAAATTTCAAAAATGCCTGCCATAAAAATTTTTTCTCAAAGTATAAAATAATGCTTTTTACCTTAAAACAAAAAAGTAAAAGGCTTCGATGTCTTTTGAAAAGGAATGTTTGTCAAAAAGTGCGAGTTTTTTTTCCTTCGTTCATTCATTCATTCATTCATTTATTTCAACTCCTTTTGCAGACAAAAATACAAAGCTCATTATTTGAATAAAGTCTTTGTGAGAGAGTGTTTGTATGTATGAGTGTATATGTGAATCCTATTTTCCCCCGTTGTATTTTCGTTCTTTTTATGTACTTCATACTACAAGAGGAGAGACAGAGGAGATTGACTTGACAATGAGCTGACTTTATTCATGCAAAAATACAAATATTTTGAGGTTATTTTTGCATCAGAAACATCCTCATCCTCATCTTCTTTTTCTGTTTATGTTTTCTGTGTTGTCAGAGTGTTTTAGAGTTTTTCTTAACTACTTCACAAACATCAAAGGGAATGTCAAAGGAATGTAAAATATAAAGACATATGTTAGTATATGTGTTACAAGTAAAAGGAGATGATAAATAACGACGAAAAGTAGAATGGGAAAGTGAACGGTTGTATGTAAACATTAAAAAGAATTTAGATAAAATTTCAATTCATCACTAATAACGGCGATAAGCTCTGTAATTGCCTTGAGGTAAAAGAAGAAGTTTATAACTTTAAAATATAAGTAGCCAGCCGAAGACATGTTTTAACGGCCCTCGAAAGAACTCTTTCATTAAAAACAAATTCTACACAGAAAGAAAAACACTCGGGATAAATTAAGTTTTGTATACTTAATTTAAATACCCGTCGTACTCAAAAATTAAAGTACGAATCAAACTAAAACGTTCTCAAAACAATCCTAAATTTGATTACTTTCGAAAATCAATCCCAGAATTTCTTAAAATAAGTATAAAATTCTTAAATCAAGTAAAAAAAGGATTGAACTTGTCATTGGTAGTGCCACTCTGAGAGTAAAATTACAAAGTGTGCATTTTTATCTCATTTAACTTAACATAGTTTGTTTCAGACACTACAACAACACAAAACAAGTAGTTAAAAAACGATTTGCTTGTTGTGTGGAAACCCTACAGATAATATTGGACTACGTGGTCCATTGTGGCTTAAATGGGCTACTTACAACACGGTCCAATGGACTGTAGTATGTACCATGTTATAAGAAATTAACATGCAGTGCTGCCAACAACTTTTTAAAAGTTTACAGTATTACACATTGGTAGCCCTGATGGTGTCCATTATTAATTGTTTCTTTAAAAGTGAAAGTTTGTGGACTTTTTGAAAAAAAGGAAAAAAAAATTAATAATACCAAGTAAATATATTTAATAACAGCAATAATAGACTGCAGTACACACCATAAAAGGCGATTAGTAAAAAATTAAAAAGAAAAATGCTTAAACTACCCCTTAAGTGTACTCCATACTGTAGTAACATGGAGTACTTTTAAAACTAACCCACTTTAGTACTCCATGGTGTAGTTTAGGGACTACTTCGGTGGGTTATATGGTCCCCTCCTAGGACATCGTAATGTTAAATGGACCACCTTTTACCCATATATTTGGAGTACTCCTACTCCTTTATGGACTACTCTTTGCATGCATGTATGGACTAGTCTCGTTATCTGCAGGGAAGAACAAAAATAACAGAACAAGACGAGACAAGTAAAATTGACCAATCTTGCTTCTCATTTAGTTTATATTTTCAGTTATATTTTCAGTACATTAAGTTTTTAAAGTAAAACCCATATCGGGAATGATGCTGTGGTGCGATTCACTAACTTTTAACGATCCGACAATCGTAATATTTGTCGACATTTATATTCGCTTGCAGTAACGATAGTGTGATTCTGTAATTTTTTTAACGATAGTACACAGCTGTTTTTTTTGTAACATCTCTGTCTACAAAATGTTAAAAAAAAAACGAAAAGCACAAAAGAGAATAAAATAAAAACATATGAAATTGTTCTTAACCCCCCTTGTTACACATATTTTTTCATTTAAAATGCACTGAAAAAGGTCTGGCCAGACTCATAAGTAAGACGAAGGGTTAATTTGTGGTTTTATATTTTTTTTTTTTGTGAATTTTACATTTAGAATTTTATTTTTGTTCTTAATTTGCTTTCTTTTTGCAAATTTTAAATTTATTATTTTGTTTGTGTTCATACATATACATATGAATATATCTTTGTATGTATGTAAGCTATTTTAAACATAAAAAACATTTTATCGATAAAATAAACACAAACTAAATTATTGTCGCTAAGATAACGACAAAAAAATTGCTTAAAGTAACAGCTGACTTTAAACGACAGCGAATATCGTTAAAAATTTTACAGAATAGCATATTCGATAAATTTTCGTTATACTTATTTTAACGATTCGATTATCGTTATAAAAGTTAGTGAATCGCACTACTGGTGTTTTAAAATTGAAATTCTGTAAGGTGTAAAACGGGTTAGTAAATCAATCATAATATAATTTTCTTTCTTATATCACGTTTGGTGTATTTCAAGTACGAATTCGTGATCGAATCGACTTTATAATACTTAAATAAAGCGCATTTTGAGTTTGGTTCAATCCAGGGATGATAAATGAGAAAACCAATATCGTAACAACGAATTTTTAAAATTGTACTTTTTCGATCCCAATAGTACTAATAAAATTTTCATCATTTTTATACCCTTCACCTCAGGTGAAAAGGGTATATATAAGTTTGTAATTTCTACAATATTGATCTAAGAGAAGAGAACTTGATTTAACCATGTCCATCTGTCCGTTCGTCTTACGTTTGATATGTATTTTCCGGAGACTCCAGGCATGATAGCGGCTAGGTTGTTTTACATTTATGTCACATATAGTCCACCATTTTTTGCTATTGAAATTCAGCTAGATCGGTCCAAAAATGGCTGAGATATGAGCCAAAAACCACGACTACCTCAAATTTTTTTCCAAAAATACCTTGTTGTTGTATTTTTTCAGTCAAATCCCGATAATTCGCACCTCGATAAATCGTAGTTCCCGATTGTTCGTAATAAACTGTCGGTCCCTTGAAAAAATCTCGTTAATTCGTAAAATTTCCATACATTTTGGTCCCCTCGCTAATTCGTAATTTTTTTTTTCAAATAAGATCTTATTTACCTCTAATAAATCGTTATTGTTTGCTAACTACCACTTATAATTCGTAATAAATACAACAGAAACATGGAAAGTATGATTTTTTGTTTACCGCTATTTTTGTTTTTTTGTTTTTGCGTGGGTTCAGAAACTACCTAAGTTAAGAACATTAATTTGTCAGTTTTATTTTTATTTTATGGTTTTTTGTTTGCTATTTAAATTACACGTATTTTACGCTAAGTAAATGAATTTGCTATTTTATTTTATTTTATTTATTTTGTATTTTATTTTTAACAAACGTTTTTTATGATTTTTTTTATCGTTTTAGTAAATAAATTGAAAAACCCCGTTAATTCGTATTTATTTTGTTTTAACCCCGTTAATTCGAAACCCCGCTAAATCGAAAACCACTATAATTCGTAAGAAATGGCCGGTCCCTTGCGATTACGAATTATCGGGATGTGACTGTATTACTTTTTTCTGTATATCTTGAGAACGGCAAGAGCCAAAGTTTTCAAATTAGGAACACACATTTAGGTTATCAATACACAGCATCCTACAAAATTTGGGCGGGATCGGAGAAGTGGGCGTGGTACCTCCCGTACAAAATATATCAAAAATTGTATAAGAACCTGATTTTTTGGACTGTTGTATGACCTATTGTTATCCCTTGTATATCAAAAGATCGGAAATCTTTAGTAAAAAATATTTTCTGAAAAACTCGTAAAAATCGGTGCATATACGAAAAAGTTTTGACCAAAATAATAATTTTTTTTTAAATACCCACTTTCGGGAACCATAGATCTTCCCAAGTCCAAGATTTATAACCCAACTAACTGGCAAATTTCTTCTTAAACACGTCGGTATATAAATCTGTCAAATCGGTTAAAATAATCAAAATACTGAAATCCCAAAAAGGGTATATATAAGTTTGTCATTCCGTGTGTAATATCTACAATATTGATCGAAGTATATATATTCTGGGTCCTTATAAGGAGAGAACTTGATTTAACCATGTGATGTACCTCTTCCCCCCCCCCCCCCCCCCCCCCTCTTTCAATTGTTTACATATACTAGCATAATGCCCAATATGATTTTCGTTATCACTATTCTTTATTATTTCATCTATTTAACGAAATAATTTAAACAAATTGAAACTGGGAATTTGTGTTTCTATTTGCTACTTTAAAACTCGCCAAAAAAGATATATCTACGGTATGAAAACACTGCCTATACTAAAAGAAAACAAGCAAATAAACACACATACATGGTACAAACTATTTTGGTGAATATTACGGTTCACAACTAAATAATTTAATTTGTAATTTTTGTATTATGGTTCACAACTTTGCTAAATTGTGGTGAACAAAAATAATTACAACTCAAATGAGTATTCTGCTCGCAAAGCGGTAAAGGGTATATAAGATTCGGCACAGCCGAATGTAGCACTCTTACTTGTTTTCTGTAAAATTTACGAAATTGTTGTGAAAATGGACGAATATTTCCCAAAATGCAATCTTAAATTTGAAAATTAAATTTAAAATTTTTAGCGTTCTCCCACCGTTTCAAAATTCGTTTTTTTTTTTTTTTTTTTTTTTTTTTGTTTTTTAATTCCCTAAGCTAGTCCCGCGAAGCTCTACGCTTGTCTGCAGGAAAGAAACCAGAGTCTGTGGCGGGAATCGAAACCGCAACCCCGAAGCTGATAGACTAGCACCCTAACAGCTAACCTACCGGGGCTGGTAACAACCATGTTGCGGACGAATATTTCAAAATATTATGAGTTCGTTCAAAAATAATCTTGATATGAGAGGAAGTCGTTTCTTCTACTAGAACTTTTGCAGCAGCGCCTTCCTATATCTCTTAAAACCTTGTCAATATCATCCGAAAATGCACGCTTATATGCTACCGCTGATATTAAATTTTGAATGTGTCAAATGTAATCGTCCAACGAACAAATAAAATATACAAATAAAAATATGATAGCTGTTTTGTTAATCCAACAACAAAAAAAACAGAATTTCCGCTAGATTTCATAAAAAAAATGCTTTTGAATTTTCACAAGACAATTTGCACCAAACACTGAACTTCGCTTAAATTCATTGGACAGTAAATACGAGTTGCCTTTTTATATCAAGTGAATATTTTGGTGAATATTACGGTTCACAACTAAATAATTTAATTTGAAATTTTTGTATTATGGTTCACAACTTTGCTAAATTGTGGTGAACAAAAATAATTACAACTCAAATGAGTATTCTGCTCGCAAAGCGGCAAAGGGTATATAAGATTCGGCACAGCCGAATGTAGCACTCTTGAAAAATTTGAAAATAGTACCAGCGAACTTTTTAGTTTTGAATTGTACCAAAAAAAAGTACAATTGTACCAACTTTATCAAACGTGATTCAATCTTCGTTTTACTTAAATCAATCTCATTTTCGGTTTATTTCAAGTACGAAATCGGGATTGAATATGGATAAGTTAAGTATTTCGCGATTGAAAATTCGTACTTGAATCAATCATTCTGTACTTGATTCAAGAAAATCCGTACTCACCGTACTATTAATACCATTTCGAATTGATTTGAGTATGGATGGATTGATGTTTCTTTTGAATGTAAAAACTTTGTTTTTGTTTCAAATGTATTTGTGCGAAAGAAAGCGTTCTTTTGACGTCGTGAAATAGGCATTAAATATCTTTTGGTATTTTTCTTATAGACAAATTTATTTAGTTCAGTTGAAAGTTTGCATTTTTTTATTATTGTTATCAAACCTGTGTTAGTGCGGTTTACAACAACATCAAACAAGACTTGACAAGTTAAAGATGATGTGTGTGAAACTTCACTCACTGCCTGTTTTTAGAAAATTAAAACGAGTGAATAAGTAAGAAGTTATATTAAAAACAAAAACCAATTTTCGTGTTTTATTGTTGTTTTCAATATAATTTCTTAAGTGAGTGAACTTGTTTTAATTTTCTAAAACCAGGCAGTTAATTTGTTATAGTTCAACTCATCTTAGTGGATTTATTAACCGTAATAGAGGAATTATGTGATTTCTACTAAAGTTTGTACCTTAACTTTATATTTCAATTCCATTTTTTTTAAATTGCCACTTTGCAAAAATTGTATTTCTTAAAGAACTTTACAGCTGCTTCTTTAAATAAAACCACTTCGTATTTGCATTTCTACCATTTTCACCCCAGTAAACAATTTTATTTCAGGAATTTATTAAGTTCCTTAGGAAATAAAAACAATAATACACAAAGAAACAAAAAAGTAATGTTACCGTAGGAACACAAAAACACACAATAGCTGGCGCAATCAAAAAGCGTAGATATTTCTTACAGTGACTAAGGTTTAATTAATATTTCATTCGCCGGTTGCGATCAAATGTTCGCAGAAAAAATAGTTAAAAATATGAAATTATATTATGTTTGAGAAAAAACAAAACCAAAAATAGACAATTTCAAAGGAAACCCGAAATACATTAACAAAGGATTTGTGAGTGTTTTTAAAAATTAACGTGGTTGCGTCTTACGACGTACGATCCAAATGTGTTCCTGGCTTTACATTAATGCTTTTATTGCTAATTACTAGGGCAGATTTTTATGTGCATCAAGAAAGGATGCTATTATTGGCTCTGCCGAATTTTAAATACCCTTCACCACCATATTGTTATTAGTAAAATCGTCACAAACCCTTAACTTCTCGAGGACATTTTTACCGGGACCATCTGAATTAATGGCTCTTTTAAATATATAGATATACAGTTAGGGACAAAATTGTTCACGAAATTATAAAAAATTTGTGTATATCATGAAAACTATAAAAGTTTCAACTTGGAAACTCCCTAAAACTATTGTATGGCTTTCTACATTTTATAATAAAACTATAAAAACTTATTTTCAAAAGTACCGTTAGTTTTTATATTTATACCAAGTTAACATCCAAACCATATGTGTCAACAATATTGACCCTGTGTGAATCTTTCATAAAAATTCCATAAAAATTTCAAGTTTTATCTGTGGGATTTCCTTTTAAAGTGAGTAAATTAATTTATATAATATTGAATTTTTTAAAATTTGAAAAAAAATTGAGCAGTTAAATTTTGCCTAGTTTCTTCAAGAACGGTAAGTCAGAAACGACACTTTTAAAACAAAGCATTGTGAAAAATTTACAAAAAGCAGTCTCACATCGCATGATCACAAAAAATACAACATTTCAATAAGATTTGAGTGTTAAATAAAAAAAAGTGTCGTTTGGATACCAAAAGCAACAAAGCTGGTCGCCCAAAAAAACTTTCGCCAAAAGATTTTCGCGAATCAAAGCGACCTATTGTTACTGGTGTAGTCAGAATAGCTATTAAGGTCCGGAAAATACTGAGCATAGAGTACAATTTAGATGAAAGCACTAAAATCGTACAAAGTTGCTTAAGTTCCACATCGACAATTTTTTTTGTTTTTGCTCAGAGGAACCCGCCTAACACTGTATATAAGCTTTGGGAGCTTGCCGTTAAAGCTTGGAAAAAATAAAGCCGAAACTGCTAAAAACTTTTGTAGAAGAATAGAAAAATGGACTAAGGCAGCTTAAAAGAACAAAGAGACAACACACCAAACGCTACGACCCAAATACAACAATAATCTCTAACTAGGGTCATAATTGTTCACACTCAGAACCCAATACTAATAGCTTTGGAAAAAGTTGTTATATTTAAGTTCTTGAAATGTTCTACATTCCATATAGTTAAAAAAATTTAAATAATTAGAAATAAAACAAAAAGTTATAGCTTTTTTGCCAATAACACTAATTTTGTGAACAATTTTGTCCCTAACTGTATTTTACATTGAATATAAATAAATACATATATAAATGAAAAAGCGCGTGTTTGTTCCCTAAAGGCTCCTAAGCTACTAAACTGATTTTCCTAAAATTTTTACAGTTCTTTCCTGATTACCTACCTGGTGCTTAATATAGACTCTTAATGTTTTTTAATTTTCAAGATTTAATTTTCTCTATATGTGAAAAACGGCAACAGCTAAATATGGTACAAATATCTTGGTTATCAATGCATAACAACTTTCAATAAGTGGGCGGAATTGGAGAAGTGGGCGCGGCGCAAAATACATTTTCGTATATCAAAAGAACGGTGAGAATAAAATTGTCCATATTTGTAATAAATAACTGGTTATCAATACAGAGCACCTTTCATAAAGTCCACTGGATGGGACAAGTGGGCGTTGTACATCCCATTCAGTGACAATATAGATTTCTATAAATGGAGTACTGTAACAGTGAAAGTATACCAATTTTGTATATAAACACGTATGTCAGGAAGAAGGAAAAGTAGGCATGGAATTCCTATCTGGTACCACGTGAGCCAGTAGCCTGACTCATGTCTGTCAAGAAGAAAAGTAAAAGTAGACATGGCACCTACAATTGAATTCTATCTGGTACCATGTGAGCCAGTAGCCTGACTCTGAGTATTTATTGTGACTTTTTTGGGCACCACGCTATGCTTGCAGTTTACACCGAAAGTCGTGAGAAGGATATCTTTAAAAGCCTACCACCACTTGTGGAAAAATTCGGCTTGTGAGCGGCTCTCCCTAAGTGCTGTTGCTATTCCTAAAGTAGCGGAAGTTATAGCTCTGGCTTTTAAACAAAGAGCGAGCGAATGTATAATTCTGATGAATAGCACACACAAAATTGCTATCTGTGTGAAGTGGCTCTCACACACAGGGGCGATTGGTAAGCGCTTGGTTTTTCACCCTGCGGTTAGATTACCATGAGATAAGATTAGGCCGAAAGGCATGACCTCATGAAAATCTGCTAACATTTGTATACACTGTCGACATGTTATTTTTTTTGCAAGCTAAAAATAAACATTTAAAAAGATTTTGTTATTCGTGCTTAATTCCCATTTTTTATTCTTGACAAAAACACTTGAAATTTATTGTTGATGGGATAAGCTATTCCTATGCGCATTTCACTGGTTGCTTAGGCCAGATCATCAGGAAACTTCATCCATAAAGATTTTAGAAAAACTAAAGATATTAACCAAATAAAACTGTTAAACGTATAAGAATTATAGCAACAGTTCTACTTGTAATAATATCAAAGCTTAAACAAAACACATCAACAATAAACAACAGTAGGTTTATCTCATCTTACATTCCCCACTACAATTAGTTGAAATTCTCTCAACATTAATTGTAGTTGTAAGTAGGTTAAGAAAAACAAAATAAAAACAACAACAACTTACAAAAGAAGATGTTGTCAATTAAGTGTTTTTTAGGCCGTGCACTTGCCTGTTTATTATCAAAAAGTAATTTCAAATTTTGGGAATACAAAATTTTAATTTAAAAAGATTTTGTTATTCGTGCTTAATTCCCAGTTTTTATTCTTGACAAAAACACTTGAAATTTATTGCTGATGGGATAAGCTATTCCTATGCGCATTTCACTGGTTGCTTAGGCCAGATCATCAGGAAACTTCATCCATAAAGATTTTAGAAAAACTAAAGATATTTAACCAAATAAAACTGTTAAACGTATAAGAATTATAGCAACAGTTCTACTTGTAATAATATCAAAGCTTAAACAAAACACATCAACAATAAACAACAGTGGGTTTATCTCATCTTACATTTTTCATCTCATCTTACGTTTTTTTCCGTTTCAACCCACAGGCAAACACACTTGCCAAACATATTTGGGGTAAATGTGGGGAGGTTGAAATTTGCACACACTTCCCCCATATATATTTTGAAAGGTAAGAGGCGCCTCCAAAACATACCCGAATTTTAGCCAGGTGCGCCCTACGCTTTCCCCATAGCACCCCCCTGAAGTAAGGCGACTTTTTGGCCAAATTTGAGGCCTCCTAGCGGGCAAATAGGGCCAGATAGGCCCCTACTACCTACCACATTTTTGTTGCCCCAACCCTCCGCTACAAATCCGTTTTTAACATATTTACTCTATCTCTTACGTGAACAATTATATGATCCAAAATCACCTGGGCAAGTATGTTTGCCCATGGTCGACAAAGGGTTAACCAACACTTGACGCAACGTTCTTACTAAAACAGTTTAATACAACAATTAAAAATTTTAACCTTTTAAAAAACCTTTTAACTTAAACTACAAAGAACTTAAAACTTAATGTTATTTCGTAGCAAAATTTTTCAAGCAAAAAGCTTTGAAAAACGTGCCCTGCTCATAAGATAAGGAAAATAAATAAGTGAATTAGTTAAAAACAAACCCTTTCATCTTTTAAACAGAGCTATTTAAAGGGTTGTCATAAGCCTTCAGTAAGCATTTCTGTCAATGCTTTGCTAACTTTAGACTCCTTTTTACGTATCTGTGCAAAGGACAAGAGTGAGTTATTGCAAATATGACATTCTTTTTGATTAAAATTTTGCCAAGTCTTTGTGTTGCACAAAGTTTTTAGCCAGAGGGGAACACTTTTAGGCCTGGTGTGGTGTTGAACATTGTTAAGAAGTAGATGTCAATGTTAGAGAATATGCAAAGGAAAAGTTTAAACAAGTTTTGAATTATTTAAAGTATAATAATATAATGTATTTAAGATTAGTTTTATCTGCTAAAATTTAATAGACGTACCGTTATTGTTGATATCTTTACGCAAATGTTCAAATTAAGTGACAGAGGGTCAGACATCTGTCTATTCGTAAATGCCTTATTTAGCGTTTGAGTTTTTAGAGTTCTTTTCAAGAAGTCTTCTGTTTTTTAACCGATTGCTTTTAAAGAATAAAAAACAAAGAAAGTTCAGATTATATTAAGCCGCTTGGTAGAGTGCCTTCATAGGAGTCCGTCCGTCCGACCGTCCGTCTGGCTGGCTGGTTGTCTGTCCATGTAACCTTTTGCGTAAAGTACAGTTCGAAATTTTGAAGATAATTTGATGAAATTTTGTACACACGTTTCGGTGGACGAACACTATTTAAAATGGTGAGAATCAGTCCATAATTTTACATATCCCATATAAAAACTTCTTTCCGAAATAGTCTTTGCACCCATAAACTATCTTATTCACCCCTATCGTGAATAAAAATTCCTTAGGAGTTTTTGCCCTTTTTCCTATGTTAATTCAATTCGTGTGCCAAAGTACTTAGACTTAGTCTTCGTGCTGAAGTTCTTGCTGCTCCCCGGGGTAGTAAAAGCTTCTGGTCATTCGTTAAAAGAGTAAGGGTTAATGCTAGTTCTTCAATACCAACTCTTTTAAAGGATGGCCGATCATTCACGGACCCGGTTGATAAGACTAATTGTTTTGCCGAATTATTTGCTAATAATTCTCACCTACCATCTAGCAACCAACCACTACCCGAACTCGAAAAATTATCCGTAACTATGCCTAGAATATTTTTTCGTTGTCGAGCTGTTAAAAGGGTTCTTACGGATCTCGACATAAACAAGTCTTGAAGCAGTGCTCTTCGACGCTAGCTCGTCCCTTAGCAAATCTTTTCAGAACTTTATACCATGCCGCGGAATATCTAGTCTGCTGGAAAGTTGCTAACGTAACGCCAATTCCTAAAAAGGGAACCGCTAAAAACCCTGAAAATTTCCGCCCAATTGCAATTTGTTCGGCACTTTCCAAAGTTATGGAGAGTATGGTAAATTACCATCTTGTCAAATATTTAGAGTCAAACTACCTACTAAGCGGCCGCCAGTATGGCTTTCGTAGAGGTCGCTCTACTGGAGACTTATTAGCTCTGTTATCGGAAAAATGGTGCCGTTCCATTCACCATTTTGGCGAAAGTAAGGTAATTGCTTTAGATATTTCCAAGGCGTTTGACAGAGTCTGGCATGGTGCACTCTTGTCAAAACTTGCTGCATTTGGTGTCGGTGATAATTTCTCTCGATTAATATCGAGTTTTCTCAGAGATCACACTATACGAGTTGTTATAAATGGGATTTTGTCAAACGAGTTCAAGATTCATTCAGGGGTACCGCAAGGCTCCGTTGTTTCTCCTACTCTATTTCTTATCTTTCTAAATTACCTCCTTTGTCAAACTTCCAACCCTATCTACTCGTTTGCAGATCATGGCAACCTTTGCCATTCGTACTCATTTAAATGCAGACCAAGCGTATCCGATGTCGGTGATATGACGAATGGGGTCGTGCGAAAAGGGTCGAATTTAATGCCCGAAAAACCCAATGTTGCGTTTTGACGCATTATCGCGCGACAAACCGGGGTGCCTCATCTGTATATATGGATGGTATAATTATTGAGGAATCGGAATCTCTTGATGTTCTGGGCATGAGGATACAATGTGATGTCCGATGGACAGAACATATGTTCAAGGTGCCGAAAGAAGCATTCAAGTGCGGTTTTCTAAGACGGTGTAGGATATACTTCACTCCATCTGATCTCCTTACTATTTATACCACCTATATCCGACCGCGTATGGAATACAACTCTCATGTGTGGGCCGGTGCTTCAAAGTCTATTTTGGAGCTTCTCGACCGCGTGCAGAAGAGGGCGAAGGTTCTCATTGGTAACCGTAGGGTATCCAATTCTATTGACTCCCTTGAGCACTGCGCAATGTGGGTTGTATTTGCCTGTTTTATCGTTACTACAATGGGATGTGTTCCGACGAAATTAGGGATCTGGTTCCCGAAACCCGTACGTTTGTTCGTAATACACGTTTTTCCTCAAGAGCACATCCTTATGTGGTCGATTGGCAGGTGAATCGTACAACGCATTACAGAGAGAGTTTTTTTCCTTTTCCGTTTTTTCCCGGACTGTTCGTATGTGGAATAACCTTCCTGCAGAAGTCTTCCCTCTCACTTGCAACATGATTGAGTTCAAATCGAATGTTCACAAACACTACACTGAAAGAAAAATGCTTCATATATTTAATGAATCATTTTCATAAAAAAGTTTTCCTTGGGTAAATGAAAATTTTCATTGTCTAAATGGAATTTCATAGGTTTGATGAAGTATTTTCGTTAAAATCGCTTCATTAGATTTCGTAATTACGTTAAAAATTTTCATTGGATATATGAAAACTTAAGGTTGTCCAAGTTAAACAAAAAATTTTAATTGGGAACTTAAAAAAACAATATACAAACATAACTATATTCATAAATTAATACAAAATTATAGTTTCCTTAAAAAAATGTTTAATTGTTATTTAAAAAATGTAAGATTTAATAACTTCATACATCTAATGTTACATGTATGCCATTAAATTTATGAAATCAAAAAATTTTTTTATAAAAGCAACATATTTCAATAATTGCCTTCATAAATTTAAATTTTCATTATGACAATAAAAATGTCATTATAGTAATGAAACAAAAACTTTCAATCCACTTTCAATCAACGTTGTTATTGTTATTATGGACAATTTAATCTCATATTAACGGTCTTAACATAGTTTTTTTATACAAAAACTACACTGCCCCGGTAGACTAGCTGGTAGTGAGCTAGTCTATCAGCACCGAGGTTACATGTTCGAATCCCACCAGAGACAGAAAAAAATTTAAAATAAAATAAAGTAAAATAAAATAAGAAAAAAGAAAAAAAAATAAATAAAAAAAAAAAAAATTTACTTTATTGAAAGTATTCATCCAATGAATAATATTCATGGATCTAATGTAATGTTTCATTAAGTCCTTTTAATGAAACAGGTTTCATTGATCCAACGAAGCGCTGCATAGGTTCCTTTATAATGCAATTTTTCATGGGATTAATGTCAAAATTCGTTAGTATTGCGAAGAAAATTCTTTCAGTGTACTGCCTCTACCCTCCTTCCCACAACCTATTTTCCTAGTTCCAACAAAATGCAATGCATTAGTAGGGGTCATCCCCTGAGTAAAAAAAAAAAAATTCAATTGTAAAAATGGGAAAAGGGAAAAATCTCCCAAGGAATTTTTATTCACGAAAGAGGTGATTATGTTGATATTTAGATTTAATTTGGCTAAAGAATATTTTATTGTAAATCGTGTTACCATTGGTCCTTATTAAGGTCCACTCCAGAAAATTTGACGCTAACTCTAATATAAAACATTTTTTTTTGTAATTTAAAAATTTTTTCTCTTAATTTTTTTTTTATCTTTTTTTATTGAAATATAATTTTTGCTTTGTGAAAATATATTTGTCATATATTCTATAAGTTACTTATTACCTTGTATTTTATTTGTACATTTAACTTTGTAACTATTTTGCCAACTTGCCTCAATAATGCCTTCTTGGCGCTGAGGCCAAATTGAAATTTGTAAAATTATTATGTCCAAATAAAATAAACAACTGCAATTCATTTGTAGTTGTCAAAGATAAAAAAAAAAAAAAAAAACTCCTGTGGTGTAGCGTATCATATGGTCGGCTTGACTATACTTTCTTACTTGTTTTTCACATGTTTTTTTTTTTAATTTCTAGAATGCAAATTAAACATAGTTGCTGCTGCTTACACGTAGTGCGTCTGTTGTCAAACACTGGTCTTGCAGCGATAAATACATAACAATGTTGCACTAGTATTTCTATTGACAATAAAAATTTCGAGGCAGGGGTTTTTTTTCCAGGAAAAATGTTCCGGGAATTCACGAAAAAAATATGTTTGAAATTCAGAAATTCTCAAGTATTTTTGAAAAGTCTACTATTTAAATTTAAGATTTTTCAACCAATAACTGCCAATTTATCGATTTCAAACCAAATTCAAGATAAATTTTTAACTGAACTAAAAGAACACCAATTGTAGCGTTATTTTAGAAGTAAAATTTCAATAATGTATTAGTTCGTAAAGATCATTAAAAAAATAATCAGATATAAAGAAATTTCCTATTAAATAAGTATAGAGATGGGAAAACTCTTTGTCAACTTTTTGAAACGATATTTGGGTGAGTATTTGATGCTTTACTTAGTCTGAATTCACAGGTTTCAGTTTTTGATGCTCAACTTTAGTGTTTATATGAGAGAAGAAAAATTAAAAGGGATTGGTACGCAGAAAAAATTAAAAACCAACTTCAATTAACGTATTTGTTAGAAATTTGTACTATTAATTAAATTCCGTACTGATTTGCCGCCAGCAAACAAATTGATCATATCAATTAACACATTTGTAAGTTTGAGCTTTTCTTGCTGTTCAGTTTCAATCAATAGGTTTAATTGAAATGTGACCACCAGCAAAAGAGGCTAAATAAAACGTAAACAGAAATTAAAATGTTTTTTTCAATCAACACAGTTAATTGAAACAATTAAACAATTGTTTGAAAACTTTAAATATTTTAAAGTTTGTGTGTATGTTTTCATATTTGCAAATATACACACAAACATTATTATTTTTATTTTCAATTTAGGGAAATTAATTGAAACAATTAAAAAAAATTGTTTGAAACAGCATTATTGCATTAATTGATAAAAATTTGGTGAAAATGTTTTCTGTGTTTTTGTTCGTAGGTATATGCACAACGATGGCTGCATGTAAATGTTTTCTTTTTCTCTTTGAAAAAAAAGTTGAAACAGATTGCTGCGTGTGATCATATTGGCATCTTCAAAAGGGTATTGAAAAGAAGTTAAGCATCGAAAGATCGAAACGTTTAAATTAAGACTTTATGCTCAAAATAATGGCAGCAGAAACACTATAAAATATTGAGCATAAAGAAGCTGGAGTAGATAGCATTTCAAAATGTTATTCAAAACTGAGATAAAAAAAAAAAAATTATAAACAATATTTTACTTAGTCTGGGTTCTCACTATGAAAGTTTTCTTTCAGAAAGTGTGAGTTTATTGGTGAGAGGGGAGAGGGGAGAGAATAGCAGCATGTTCTCTTCCGCTCTCACCCATAAGCTCAGACTTTCTGAAAGAAATTTTTCATAGTGTAAACCCAGACTTAAAAGACTTAAAGGAAACGAGCTCGTTTGTCTTTCACAATTATTTTTTCTTTAGCCTAATGCGACGCGAGCTTAAGTTGCATTCATCATGATTTTACGGAGATGAATAGAATTTTAAGCCAAAATTAAGAGTCAATCGTCTGGTTGTCCTCTTATCTCAGTTATTCTTGGACCGATCTGGCTGAATTTCAATAGCAAAATTAACCGCAGCATTTCTAATAGAAATGTATAACAAGTTAGTTCGCAATATTTCTATGGTCTGCGGAAAACCTATTTCAACAGACAGACAGACGGACATCGTTAAATCAACTTCGCTACTTATAAGAACCCAGTATATACATATACATATGTAAATACTTTATAGGGTCTCACCTAAATATTGCAGAAATTAAAACAGATTGACAAACTTATTTATACCCTTTCCACCTCTGTTGAAGGATATAAAAAAATTCCCGGTATAAATTAATTATTTTTTATGTTCCCGGGAGTAGAAAAAGTCCAAGAAATTAGAAACCCTAGTATAATTAAATTTAAACTAATTGTATATAAACTAACTAGCTTAAACTTAACTTAACTCACTAACTGATAAGCGAACTTTTTTTAAATAAATTAATTAGGAACAAGAAGTCCTAATCACCCAAAGTGATAAGAAAAATTAATTAAAAATTAATTTTTGAGTGGATTAAAATAATTGCTTGTGCTTAAAATGAAATGCGTTTGAAACCAATAATCTTGTTGTACTAAATACGCTTAACAAAATTATATAGATTCAGGACAGTGGGACACAAACTGCTAGAAATGTTAAAAGAAATATTAAAAAGGACAATGTCATATTTAACCGTTTTCAAATAGCATTTAAACTTTGAGGAGAAATTTCCAAAAATTCAAAAAATGGGGATTAATTTGAAATCGTTTTATTGAAAAAATCTATCAACAGATCTCTTAAGTAAAAATTTCAATGAAAAAAATCGGAGCTTACGAATTGAAAGCACTGCCTCATAAAGATTCTTGGGAAACATGACCTTGCAAACCCATTAGGAGCCACTCAAATGCAATTTGATAATGTTTGCAAGCAGCAGGTTTCATCAAAAGTGAAGAGTATTAAGTACAATTCTCCACTTAACCCTTCATTCCTTAAATTTTGGACTACGAAATTAACAGTTAAAGAAATCAAACCCTTTCTAAAAATTACTTTTTTTGCTTAACCAAAAAAAGTTTGAAACTCCCTGAAACTTTTTCTGCTTAACTGAATCATGTGCTTAAATGTGTATTTTTGCAACACAGTGTTCGACTAAAAGCTTTTTTTTTAATCGCTAAAGTTAAATAGGCAAGAAAACAACAAAACAGTAAAACAAAAAACTTTCTGACATGGGATTAGACATTTGTTGTTGTTGTTATTGCTGCTGCTACTGTTGTTTAAGATTTTTATCCTGACACTTGACTTAAATAGCTTTAGCATTTAAAAATAGCACAAATTCGTAGGGAGCAAAAGCGAAAAGATGAACAAGAGAACGAACACAAGGGACAGAAACTACAAGCAAATTAATCCTGTAAAATATAAATAAAGAAAAGGATCATAATGATGGGAGGCCTACAATTAAGTGGAAAGGGATGATGGCATACACTTTTGTTGATTACAAATGAAAAAGTTATATAAACGCTTGTATGTTAGTAAATTATTCTGCCACATGCACACATACATACACATATAATTGAGAAATTAATGATAATTACAGGACATAAAATGTTGCTTATTTTCTTAAATAGTAGGATTTAAATGTAAAAACATAAGACTTAGAAATTTTTCTAAATTCTTTTTATTGAATAATTAAAACAATTAATTTACCATTTCGTTGGTATCACTTGTAGGAAACTAAAAAAAAAACTTGTCAAGAAGTCTAGTCTCTACAGCCACAAAGAATCTGAAGAAATTTAATTAGAAAAGAAAGTAAGTAAAATTGTGATATTGAAGAAACTTCTTTAATGTAACAACAAACTTTCCCAGTAAAAAATGGAGCTTCCAACGAAGCAGGTTTGTAAGGGAGAAACATAAGAGTTGCGCTTACCATTGCGCATACGGAAGACATGAATTTTATATGGCGAGTTCCCACTTTGAAGCAATACATTTTTGACACATGAAGCGCATTATTCAGCTCATAAAAAATTGTTGGATGTAACGATCAGCTTTACACACTGAATGTTTTGATACAGTTATTTTTTAGTTTTCTCCCTTACAAACCTGCTTCGTAGTAAGGGAATGCCGTAGCACTTGAAATGTTATTTTTTTTTTTATAAAAGTTGTTGAGAGTTTTTTCACTTACTTTACTGCATTTCTGTATGTCTTATTGCGTAGCGCATAATTGTGCGCTTATTTTGTTAAATGTGCCATTAGTGCTTCGCAAAATGATAAAAATTTTTATTGGGTTGTTATTAAAAACGGCCTTAGCTTCACAATAGAATATAGCTAAATTTTGAAAAAAAAACAAATTTCAAGTGAAAAATTGTCTAAAGACAAATTTACCATTTGCTCCAAACTAAATTATTTTATCAAAGTTTTTCTTGGGATTCAAACATTAATAATAATAACGAAACCTTGCGTTATAATGTGCTTAATTCCCATTTCATACTATTGACAAACCGAAGTTTATTGTTGATGGGATAAGCTATTCCTATGCGCATTTCACTGGTCGCTTAGGCCAGATCGTCAGGAAACCTCATCCAAAGATTTTAGAAAAACTAAAGATATTATACAAATAAAACTGTTAAGCGAATAAGAATTATAAGCCCCAGTTTTACTTGCAACAATATCAAAGCTTAAACAAAACAACAACAATAAACAATGAGTTTATCTTTTCTTACAATACCGACCACAATTGGTTGATCTTTTGTCAACTCTAAATGTAGTTGTAAGTGGGTAAAGAAAAAACAAAAATAAAACAAATTTCTTTATTTTATTTTGCCAGTTCAGTTTTATTTACACTGTCACATGCATATTAGTTATTAAAGTTTTTTATATTATTTTATATTTAATTTAGTATCATTTTAACTCTATCCTGCTCTCTTTCTATGTAAGACTTCAAGCTTTATATAACAAAAATTGTTTCGACGAAAATTTTGTTCGGAAAAAAAGTTAAATCCGCCTTATAACATTGTAATTTTCACTAAATTTCGTTTGAAAAGGAAAACTTTCCTATAAATTGGTTAATTTTGCAAATTAACTAAAACAAAATTGTTTGTGCTAAATTTTTTTATAAAATCGTCAGCTCAGAATTTGTTGGATCTACCGACCATTTTTAAAAAAATTGAGTTAGGTATGGGGTATATATATTTTGAATACCCCCTTTTTGAATCCAAAATCTGTTTCGCGAAATTTTTTGTAGTGTCTGAGATATAAAGCACTAATTTTGCTGCATGTTGATATGCAGCTCTACAAGCCACTGTTTGGCGATTGCAGCAAATTCTTCATACAAAAACGTACAAAATAAATTTTACTGTTGCTTTGCTGCATTGTCGTAAGAAAAAAAGTAGTTCAAGCAAAATAAAATGACAACAATAAAATAAATTTGAGAAAAATAGTTTTATAAAATAATGGACCAAACCAAGTGTACGGTTTGCTACTATTTGCAAAGTGTTTTTCGCCTTCCTAAGGGAAAATTAAATATGTATAATCTAACAGCAACCATTATTATGCCAAATATACCAACTTTTACTTATTGTGCCTTCTGAACGGAAGCTAATAGTGGTCGGAGTGCTTTAATTTAAATTTTAAATGAATTAATAAAAGATTTTCCACTAATTAAAACTTTGACATTAAGGAGCGATTCTTGCGTACCTCAAAATAAAAATCGAATTATCAAAATGTTCATTAAACAAAATAATATTGATGCCGCAATACAAAAGTCTTCAGAACCAGGACATTCTTTTATTCAAAAAGTGGACTGTGTCCATGGTGTTATTGACCAGTACTTAAAGAATATTGAAATTCAAAGTCCTCTTCATTAACTAAATTTGCTTAAAACAATGCCAAATAATAAAACAAAATTAAAAGTTATGGAAATGCTTTCGGAATATTTTCGCACATACTCGTTGGAAGCAAATAAAATGGACTTTCGAAAAGTCCCTTTTGCTAAAATTAAAGTACTTCTATACAGTTAAAATAATGATTTATTATGTTTATATTATAAAACTTCTACCAGAGAGCAAAAACATAAAAATTCAATTTTGGTTAAGTCTGCATCAAAAAATTGTTTGAAAACTCCTGAGAATTTGTTGACGAATGTTTTGAAAATATCGAAACCATCATTTATTTCCAGCGATTAAAATAAAGACATAAAAGACTTGCTTATATTTCTTCCACGTGTTGATAAAGCCAATATTAAAAATTTACTCAATATTAAGTTTTAAATTTGAAGTGTTTTTTCTTGATTCTATTTTACTTTTGCATTACTTAAGTTGTTTAATTAGTGGCTTTTTATGTACCGTTTCATAACAGGAGAACTGTTTTTTCTGTTTTTGTAAAATAAAATCAAATAAAAAAAAAATATAATATAATAAAAATAAAAATAAAAAAATTCATCTCAACAACAAGTTACTCAATACACAGCAATAAGTGTACGTATGCAGCACAAAAAGACACTTTTTTAATTTTTAGAAAAGTGGCGTATGCGGCACAAAACAATATTTTTCATTTTCAAAAAAATACTATTGAATTCTTACTTTATTCATGAAAATGCGCAAAAATTTACGTTTTTCTTCAAAACATATACCGGAAGCAGTAGTTAAAATATAAAAAAAATTCTATCGGGTACTTTTTGAGAAATCTTCATGAAAATCTTCTTTGTCGTTTTTCTCCACTCTGACTTTTTGGCATATGCGCCAAATTAATTCTGAGCTGAGGAAATAGTGAATTTATGGAAAACTTTCGATAAATGAAATAAAAATTTTAGCAAAACTTCTTATAAAAGATATTTTACAAAATTCTCTATAAATTTCCTATCAAAAATTTAACTTTTGGAAAATTTCGCACATGGGCACTTTCAAGATTGTAAACGGGACATTCGCACACGTTTATATTGACAAAACTGTAAAAAACAACCTGATTTTCATTTTTTAAATTAATGATTCTTTTAACTCTCAATTAGCTTTTTAACTTCCGCAAATGAAATTTTTCGCTTACTCTCGTGGTTTCCGAGATAATTGCAAAAAAACAGTGATTGTAAACGGGACAAAAAACGGAAGTGGGTTTTAAGGGGTAACCGTTTAAACAGTGATTTCTGCGAAACCTGACACAATATTTTATTGGGATTAATTTTAAAATGTTGCGTAGTCTGGGATCACACTATGAAAGTTTTCTTTCAGAAAGTCTGAGTTCATGGGTGAGAAGGGAAAAAGGAACAGCATGCTATCTTCCCCTCTCACCAATAAACTCAGAATTTCTGAAAGAAAACTTTCATAGTGTGAACCCAGACGTACTAATGTGTCAAAATAAAATATGAATTATATTTTTTTAAATAAATTGTTAAAGAAATTGTAAACGGGACATTGTAAACGGGACAATTTTTCCACCATGATTTCAAATTTTTTTATGTTGCTATTTATAATCCTTTATATAAGAAACTTAATAAAAAATGTTTTTCATATCATAAATATGCCTTAGATTAGAGTATTGTTGTTCCAAATGCATATTTTCTAATATACACAAGTATGTGCTAAAAGTTGTAGTACTTCGTTTACCATTTATCTTTTTTTTCGAATCAATTAATTTATACGCATATATTAAAAAAATATAAGCAACTCTCTAAATAAATCTTGAAAAGAAAATTTTTTTTTTCCGTTTTTTGTGGTTGACGTTTTTTTTTGGAAATAGCCATATAAAAAAGTTTTTTTTTTCCTCTTTAAATTAATTTTTCCCCTTTTCACATTTTTGCGATCATGAAAAACTCCCATGAAGAAAAAAATTTTTGAGGTAATTCAAAGGGAAATAATTACGTGAAAAAATGTTCCCGGAAAAAAGTACCCCTAATAGTAAATAGTATGTTCCCTCGTAATTTATTCACTCCCTTTATTTTTGCTGGGGAACATTACATGTGCGTCATTAGTTCTTCTTATAATTTGAATATTAAAATTTCATTGATTTTTAATTTTTTCATTCACTGAAACATAGCGTGAACAGTTTGTCAAGGGAGATTCACGATTGCTTTTCTCCCTTCGAGGGGAATGAAAATTTCATGGGAACAAAAATTCCACTCGTATTTAAAAATTTCTTGTGAAATAGCGCAAGTTCCGATAAAATTTTCAATAAAATTGTGAATTTTTCGCAAAATTTACTATCAAGTAGGATACTTTTCGCAAAAATCTATCTATATATATATATATATATATATATAGTATATAAAATTGGATGTGTGTATGTATGTGTGTATGTATGTATGTAACGTATGGACTCCAAAACGGCTGGGCCGATTTTGATGAAATTTTCAGGGAATCTTCAGAATATTCAGGCGGGTGACATAGGGAAGTCTGATTTTTGATTTTCGGTCTGGGGGCGGAGGGGCGTGGCAAAAACCATAACTTGAGAACGGCTTGACCGATTTGAACGATTTTTTCTTTAAAATGATCGCCATGGTCCAGCCTAGGTTTTTACGGAAATAAAATTTTGCCCCGCCCACTTTTACGCCCACTTTTTTCGATTTACCTAAAATCAGAAAACGGCTCCATCGAGTTGACTAATTTTTCTTAAAATGTTCGTCTTAATCAACTTTAAGTTTTCATCGAAAGAAAAATTTACCACGCCTACTTTTACGCCCACTTTTTCTATTAAGCGCATAACTGGAGAACGGCTTGACCGATTTGGACGATTGTTTTCTTTAAAATGATCGCCATGGTCTCACTTAGGTTTTGCGAAAAGAAAATGTTGCCCCGCCCACTGTTACGCCCACTTTTTTCGAATTACCTAGAATCAGAAAACGGCTCCATCGAGTTGACTAATTGTTCTTTCAAATGTTCGTATTAATCAACTTTAAGTTTTCATCGAAAGAAAAATTTACCACGCCTACTTTTACGCCCACTTTTTCTATTAAGCGCATTACTTGAGAACGGCTCGACCGATTTGGACGATTTTCTCTTTAAAATGATCGCCATGGTCTAACTTGGGTTTTGCGGAAAGAAAATGTTGCCCCGCCCACTGTTACGCCCACTTTTTTCGAATTACCTAAAATCAGAAAACGGCTCCATCGAGTTGAATAATTGTTCTTTCAAATGTTCGTATTAATCAACTTTAAGTTTTCATCGAAAGAAAAATTTACCACGCCTACTTTTACGCCCACTTTTTCTATTAAGCGCATAAGTTGAGAACGGCTTGATCGATTCAAACGATTTTTTCGTTAAAATGATTGCCATGGTCCAACTTAGGTTTTTACGGAAAGAAAATTTTGCCCCGCCCACTTTTTTCGATTTACCTAAAATCAAAAAACGGCGTCATCGATTTGACTAATTTTTCTTTTAAATGTTCGTATTAATCCCTTTTACATTTTCATCGAAAGAAAAATGTATCACGCCTACTTTTACGCCCACTTTTACGCCCACTTTTACGCCCACTTTTTCTATTAAGCGAATAAGTTGAGAACGGCTTGACCGATTTGGACGATTTTTTTCTTTAAAATGATCGCCATGGTCTCACTTAGGTTTTGCGGAAAGAAAATGTTGCCCCGCCAACTGTTACGCCCACTTTTTTCGAATTACCTAGAATCAGAAAACGGCTCCATCGATTTGACTAATTTTTCTTTTAAATGTTCGTATTAATCCCTTTTACGTTTTCATCGAAAGAAAAATGTATCACGCCTACTTTTACGCCCACTTTTTCTATTAAGCGAATAAGTTGAGAACGGCTTGACCGATTCAAACGATTTTTTCTTTAAATTGATTGCCATGGTCCAACTTAGGTTTTTACGGAAAGAAAATTTTGCCCCGCCCACTTTTTTCGATTTACCTAAAATCAAAAAACGGCTCCTTCGATTTGACTAATTTTTCTTTAAAATGTTCGTATTATTCCATTTTACGTTTTCATTGAAAGAAAAATGTATCACGCCTACTTCTACGCCCACTTTTTCTATTAAGCGCATAACTTGAGAACGGCTTGACCGATTTGGACGATTTTTTCTTTAAAATGATCGCCATGGTCTCACTTAGGTTTTGCGGAAAGAAAATGTTGCCCCGCCCACTGTTACGCCCACTTTTTTCGAATTACCTAGAATCAGAAAACGGCTCCATCGAGTTGACTAATTGTTCTTTCAAATGTTCGTATTAATCAACTTTAAGTTTTCATCGAAAGAAAAATTTACCACGCCTACTTTTACGCCCACTTTTTCTATTAAGCGCATTACTTGAGAACGGCTTGACCGATTTGGACGATTTTCTCTTTAAAATGATCGCCATGGTCTAACTTGGGTTTTGCGGAAAGAAAATGTTGCCCCGCCCACTGTTACGCCCACTTTTTTCGAATTACCTAAAATCAGAAAACGGCTCCCTCCATCGAGTTGAATAATTGTTCTTTCAAATGTTCGTATTAATCAACTTTAAGTTTTCATCGAAAGAAAAATTTACCACGCCTACTTTTACGCCCACTTTTTCTATTAAGCGCATAAGTTGAGAACGGCTTGAACGATTTGGACGATTTTTTCTTTAAAATGATCGCCATGGGCTAACTTAGGTTTTGCGCAAAGAAAATGTTGCCCCGCCCACTTTTACGCCCACTTTTTTCGAATTACCTAAAATCAGAAAACGGCTCCATCGATTTAACAAATTTTTCTTTCAAATGTTTGTACTAATCCATTTTAAGTTTTCATCGAAAGAAAAATTTACCACGCGTACTTTTACGCCCATTTTTTCTATTAAGCGCATAAGTTGAGAACGGCTTAATCGATTCAAACGATTTTTTCTTTAAAATGATTGTCATGGTCCAACTTAGGTTTTTACGGAAAGAAAATTTTGCCCCGCCCACTTTTTTCGATTTACCTAAAATCAAAAAACGGCTTCATCGATTTGACTAATTTTTCTTTTAAATGTTCGTATTAATCCCTTTTACGTTTTCATCGAAAGAAAAATGTATCACGCCTACTTTTACGCCCACTTTTTCTATTAAGCGAATAAGTTGAGAACGGCTTGACCGATTCAAACGATTTTTTCTTTAAAATGATTGCCATGGTCCAACTTAGGTTTTTACGGAAAGAAAATTTTGCCCCGCCCACTTTTTTCGATTTACCTAAAATCAAAAAACGGCTTCATCGATTTGACTAATTTTTCTTTTAAATGTTCGTATTAATCCCTTTTACGTTTTCATCGAAAGAAAAATGTATCACGCCTACTTTTACGCCCACTTTTTCTATTAAGCGAATAAGTTGAGAACGGAACTACAATTAATGTTGGGAGAATTTCAACTAATTGTAGTAGGGAATGTAGTAGTGTTTTAATTGAATTAGTATATTTTGGAAAGCGTACATTTTTTTTATAATTTTGCAAAAAAAAAAGCCTGCAGATAATTTGTTTTTTATTTCAGTGCATTCGCACAGTTTTATTTTTAATGAACTTTAAAAAAATAACATAAAACATTTCTTCTTCAGAATAATCTTTCTGACTTGATACTGTTTTAAAGTTTTTATAGAAAGTATCGAAATTATTTTTATATTATATTACCCATGGTTTCGATCTCTCTAGTTTGATCTACCTCATTTGAAGCTAGTTAACCGGTTTTCCCGCGGTATTGCGATTGCAAACGTTATTTTCCAAAGATTTTGTAGAGAAAAAATCAAAATGGGTAATTTTTATATTTACGAAATTTTTTTCCAAATGCTTTTTAGCAGTAAGTTTGTAACTTACGACTAAGTTTACGACCGATCTGCACTCACTGCACTTACTAAACTAGAAACTCTTCTAACCACAGCGATATTATAACCAGCGATCATAGGTCGAGTTCATATGTAATAAAGCATAAAGTTGGATTGCAGTTACGCTTCCGATTGCTGCTCTCATGCAGCAATGAACTAAGTAAAACAACAATTTAAAGAAGTGATTAATGCAATATAAATGCAAGATTGGTCTTATTCCCTTTTTCCACTGAAAATAAAAATTTTGTGTTTCGTACAAAAAAATGTTTTGTCTTTAAATAGGGTTTTCCGTTGAAATTTTAAAACAAAATTTTTACCATACATTGTTAGTCATAAAAGGAAGTGTATCCACGCTAAATCTCAAAAACGCAAAAAATGGACTCATTCCCTTTATCCACTGAACGACTCATATGTAAATATTAAATATGTGTGTTTATGAACTGTTCCAATTTACGATATTAGTAATAAAATAGCAAATATTTTAATTGTATGTATGTATGTTGTTAAAGAAGAAATAAATGTGTGCTATAAACTAACCCTGTAGTAAATAAAATAGTCAGTTGCAAAAAACACTAACTATAAATTAACTTTTTTTTAAATGACTACAAATTGGTTTAAATCTCATGCAGATATCAAACAAAAAGGCACACGTAAAACACAAATAAAAGCAAAATAAGTAAAACAAGCATGCCATGAAGTCAAATGAAAAAAAAATATTTACAAACATTTTAAAATAATTAAAAATTAAATCAATACAAATCTGTTTATGTACTAGCAATTTTGTGGCGTATTTATTTCAGGACTACTATACATCATCATTTTGGGCAGTTTAATGCAAAATTTTCATAAATAATTATTTCTATATCAAAATATATAAAGATATACATATGTATGTATGCATGTTCATATGTACATATATTTTTTTGACAAAAATTATTTAAAAATTAAATAATTTATTATAAACTGACAATACTTTTAATTAATTACAAATAGGTTGAAAAAAAAGTAGTTAGTTAAAAAGTCGTGCAAATATGGCCAATTGACTACTGCCTATGACATGCCTATGTTAAAATAGTGAGTCGTCGACAAGGAAAAAAATCACTTAATCAACTAGATGTGGTTATAAAAAAACCCGTTTGAAGTTAGTTATAAATAAGGGTGTGAAGATAAATTCGTCAGTTAAATACGTCCCACACCTCTGTTAACTACATTCCAAAACACTGTTAAATATGGTAAATTTTTTAAAATTAATATTTTTTAAATAAAAATCGAAATTGTTTATAACTTTTGATTAATTAATAAAGAAAACATAATAAATTTTAACTTTTTTTAAAAAAATTGGAAAAAAATGTATTTAAATAAGGGAAGTGGCTAAGTACTTATTGGCTAATTTATGTTATTTTTTTAGGGCACTTAGGGCAGACCTGAATGGGGTTTGGGGATACCATTTGAAAGCCCTAAGGAAGCAGATTCCAAAACTGTATTGGACACTTTTCTGGGTTTCTCAGGAGACATGTTACGAGGGGTGGAATATAGGAAACTGAAAATATTAAAATATCAGTTTGGGGCACTTAGGACAGACCTGAATGGGGTTTGGGGATACCATTTGAAAGCCCTAAGGGAGCAGATTCCAAAACTGTATTGAGTGCTCCAAACTGATATTTTAATATTTTCAGTTTCCTATATTCCACCCCTCGTAACATGTCTCCTGAGAAACCCAGAAAAATGTCCAATACAGTTTTGGAATCTGCTCCCTTAGGGCTTTCAAATGGTATCCCCAAACCCCATTCAGGTCTGCCCTAAGTGCCCTAAAAAAATAACATAAATTAGCCAATAAGTACTTAGCCACTTCCCTTATTTAAATACATTTTTTTCCAATTTTTTTAAAAAAAGTTAAAATTTATTATGTTTTCTTTATTAATTAATCAAAAGTTATAAACAATTTCGATTTTTATTTAAAAAATATTAATTTTAAAAAATTTACCATATTTAACAGTGTTTTGGAATGTAGTTAACAGAGGTGTGGGACGTATTTAACTGACGAATTTATCTTCACACCCTTGTTATAAATGTGTTTGACTTCCTACAGGGAAACTAAAGTAAATTATTAAAGCAATTATTTATTTAACACAAACTCTTAGAAAAATAATGAAATACATTAATATTGTACAATAATTGACTAAAGCCTAGTACTCTGTTCAAATTTGTGAAAAATGTTGAGCAACATTGATTATTCCACACGAACATTTTGACATTTATCAATGTTACCAATCTTGCGAGTTTGTACAATTTGACGTTTTTATTCCTTCAAAGTATGCTACATTGTTTCGTGTATGTAAACAAACGCCACATGTATTTTACTAAAATTATTTTTTTTAATAAAAAATTTAATAAAAAACCAGTTAGAGTGCTCTATTCGGCTGTGCCGAATCTTTGATACCCTCCACCGACAGTTCGAATGTTTAAGGAGTAATATCTGTATGATGTTATTATTATCTTAAACTGTGACGATTTGTTATTAATTATGGTTTTAGGCGACTAAACTCTTTTCCGGTAGTAGGGTTTATATGGGGCCTAGGGTAAATTATGGACCGATCATCACGAAATTCCACAGCGTCATTTCTAGTCCTTTAAAACTGTGACGTACCAATTTCTGTTATGATAGCATTATTAATTATGGTTTTAGGTGTACTAAACTGTTTTCCGGGAGTAGGGTTTAATGGGGCCTAGGGTAAATTATGTACCGATCTTCACGAAATTTCACAGTATCATTTATAGTCCTATAAAACTGTGACGAGCCAAAATTTGTTATGATTGCATTATTTTTTTAGGTTTTAGGCGTTATATGGGGCCTAAGGTAAATTATGGACCGGTCGTCACGAAATTTCACAGTGCTATTTCTAGTCCTAAAAAACTTTGACGTACCAAATTTTGTTACGCTAGCGTTATTTTTTATGGTTTTAGGCGTACTAAACTGTTTTCTGGGATTAGTGTTTATATGGGGCTTAGGGTAAATTATGGACGGATCTTCACGAAATTTAACAGCGTGATTTCAAGTCAAATGAAACAAATTTTTGCAAAATCTTTTCTCATTCCGTGCCTTGTTTCAGCATTTATGTTATTTTTTGTAACAAAATTATCAATTTTAAGATTTTCGTATGACGTGCTAAATTCCCAATTTTTCATATTTGATAAATACACTGAAATTTATTGTTGAGGGAAAGCTAGCTTCTGTGCGCATTTCACTGGTTGCTTAGGCCAGATCATCAGGAAACGTTTTCCAAAGATTTTAGGTGGTGGTTCCACATTTTGATTCATAGCTCTGGTCCTACTGACCCATTTTACTGGATTTTAATCCCAAACTGCTTAGGATAACTACAAGCAATTTGGTACCAAGTTTGTTCATTTCTTTTGAGTTGTTCGAAAGTGAGCGTGTTTTCAACAGACGGACAGACAGACGGACATGGCTAAATCGACTTAGAATTACTCAAGGACACAGAATATATATACTTTATGGGGTCTGAGATGAATAATAAAAAAGTTTCACACGGAATGACAAACGTAATATACCCTCTTCACAACTAATTGTGGTGGAGGGTATAAAAAAGTAAATATGGATAAAAAAAACTGTTACCGGTTGTGTTATTTTAAATTTTTTATTTCTTATTTAATATTAAGTTCATACTTTTTTGCTTTTGCTTAAAATTCCACGTGAAATAAAGGCAACTTACATTATTTCACAGTTGTAAAAAATGTTGCCAGAAACATTTCGGAACTTTTTCACAAAATAAACAGAGAACAACTCTATCAACATTATTTCATAGATATTCCGCACAAGTTTTTTTCATATGCATTTTGACAGCATTTCACGTGAAAAAAAGCTTTAAACTGAAAGATATACATATTTGATATTAAATAATATTTCGCAACGACATGTATTTGGTGTTTTTGTAGCTACATGAGAACTTTCGATATCGATACCTATTGTTTGGCAGCTCAGATTGTCGAAGGTTTGGCAAGTCATCGTGAATCGCTGAATTCTAGAACAACGCTTCCAAATTGTGTAAATTTATTTTATATGAAAATTAAACCTTAAAAACGATATTAGAGGGTGGTAATGATCGCATGTTGCGCGTGTCGTAAGATAATCGTATAAATATTTGCCTTGATTATTGGTAAAGAAATAATGTATTGTTATTATTGCTCCTAACATGTCTGAGGGCAACCATATTATGGTTTTTGCTTCTTGATGGAGCAAAATTTGGTTGCCGTTGACAATTATATGGCAAAATGTGTTTTAAATCCGTGCAGCCAAAACATTACAAATGAAACACCGGTGCTAAGGTGATTGGCATCCTAAAACGTTGGCCTAGAACAGTGGAGGGCACTTTTGTAAATCCTATGTACGCGTGCATAGGAAAATAAATGCTGCTTATGTGACGACGACACATGTACACTATAAACTACTTGGTGTGGTCTGTGACAATGTACGTTCGGCTTTTGTTTTCTTGTCATTTCGTCAGAGTTATTTAAATCAGTTGCAGATCAGCACTTGCTGATGAGCGTGATTCGTTTTCTGCTGCTTCCCACACAACCATAAATGTGATAGTATGTGTGTTTCCCTTCACTGGCCTAGAACCAAAAAATTTTGGAGTGCTTAACGAAGTGCGAAAGTTTCTTAATTTTAACACTTCCTAAAACTACACAATACAATATTTTTCAGCTCATTGATTTGGGACTCAATTCTTACAATTGCACGTGAAAGTAGTCCCAAAAATTAGAAAGCAGCATATTTGTGGATTTGTAATCCAGTTATTGAGCAAAAAAGGTTAAAAATGGGGGAAAAAATTATAAAAAAATGGGAATTTTTGCGATTTTTAAGGCACTGGATAAACTTTTTTCAGGTAGGTATGTTCCACTTTTTCTCCTATTCAATGTCTACAACTTTGCTTCAGACACAAAAGATATTACAGAATAATAACGAGATATAACCGTGTTAAAATAAAGAAAAAGTTATAAAAATCCACCTTAAGCAAAAAAAAATCGAATGGCCATTAAATTATTAATGCAGCCAACTTGACAAAACTTATGATGCAGAAGTTCTTATTTTTGGGACTACTTTCACGTGCAATTGTCAGTCCCAAAATCATTTGTTGTACTGTGCAAATCTGGTCATCCCAGTTGTCAAAAATGTTGTATCTTCATTATTTGCAATTGTTCTTTCCTCTTTCTCTTTAATTTTCAATTTGGTTTATTTTGTTGAATTTTCATAAATTATTTACTAATTTTATTATAAAAAAATTACTATTTCTTTTTGGCCGGATTATTATTTATTTAATTTAATTATCTATTCGTCATTTTTTCTTGTTAAAATTTATGTACAAAAATATTGTTATTATTTTCGTTACACATTTTATTTTATGCCGTTGTTGTAATAATTTAATATTTTACAACAACAAAAAATATATGGTTGTTTTCCCACAGGATAAGTTGATATAAATAAATGTGGTTGCAGTTATTTTAAATAAGTAGGGGTATTCAGTGTTTGGAAGTAACGTAGATGACAGGAAGTTATGTGCTGTTGTTTAAAGTTACTAAACAGAGTGGCGCATAAGTAACGTTATGATTTAATAAGTGAATCCATTATTTGTTTACGTTTTAAATTTCAGATTTAACTTGAAAAACTTGTTTTTTTTTTTTTTTTGTCATAATTTATTTAATGCCATGTCAATCCATTTTAAAATGGCTCAAAAAGTTTTTGGCAGTTATGACAAATTAAATGTATGTAAATAACATTATTCGCTTATATTTCATATGGCTTGAAGTGTTTTCTTAAAGAAGACAATTAACTTTTATTTCCCTAAAAAAAAAAAAAATATTCAATGTTTTGTGGTTGTCACAAACCAAATTCACAACCTGTATCATTTAACAAAGCCTGAATCCTTGACAGTTTGTGTTTAAAGGACACCCCTTAATGAGCTTAATTTTGCTTCCCAAAATAATTTTTGGTTTTTAAATTGAATTGTTTAAAAAGAATCATCCTTAAATACTGAAGTGAATCTATTCAAAATCTAACAACAAAAAACACACACAATTTAATTTAATTCATTCATTTAGCATTCTGTTGTGTTCAGCTCGTTGTTGCCTTGTTGAAAATAAATTTATTTAAAACAAATTTTTATAAACTGTCAATCTCTTTAGGACTTTTTGGCTGCTGTTGTTGTTGTTCTTGTCTTCTCAGTTTCTTTTATTCTACACTCATCCCTTTAAGGTCACATTGAATAATTCAAGGTGGCATATCTGAACTTTGTTAAAAATAACGAACGAAAAAAAAGAAAATTTGGGGAGAAAAACAAAAAGAAAATTCAATCGATAATAATTTGTAAAAAGTAAACGTGGTACCAAAATAATATACAAAATGACATGACATCTAATATGTGTATACTTTGGTTATGTTTTACATACAGTTGAGGTTAAATAAATAGTTTAATTGGCGACCTAATTAATGACGCCATGATACGTATTTAAGGCCTTTAGGCTGGGTTTTTGAGATGTGGATTGACTTTAAACTAAGTTCAACGTAGCCTGAAACACGGATCTTTCCGGCGAAATGTGATTTTTTCATTATTTCATTAAAGACCAACATTTTAATCAAAACTTAGCTGTTCCGTCAAAATTGTTAATACAAACTTGGTAATGTCGTCGCAAATCTGTTTTCAGATTAACTTAGGCCCCTATTACGGTTCACAACTCAACTCAGTTGAGTTGTTAATAAAACAACTGGTTGTGTTGTAATTTTTTGATGTTTTTGTTGGCCGCAATATAGCAATGTTGTAAACCATAATACAAAAATTCAAAAATTTGTTGAGTTGTGAACCGTAATAGGGGCCCAAGCCTAGTTTAACTGAGATCTCTAAAACCCAGCCTTAGAAATTAGAATCAGCTGATTCACAAATGATCTATAGGAAGCAAATGTTGGTAAAAATTAGGTAATTTTTTTTTAATCTTATGCTGATATCTTCCAGAATTTGCTTGAAAAAAGTAGACTTAAAATTCTTGTGCCATTATGAAAATAATTTAAAAACACTCTGTTGGATAACAAGTCCAAAATCATGTTCTCGCCCAAAAATCGTTTATATGTTGGGTGTAATACCTTAAAACAAGAGATTTACAACATAAAGCGTAACCTCTGCACATGGTTTGTGTCTTCAATAACTTATATGCTAATTTGGAGGATCAACATCTGTGATTTATTCACATTTAGTAATTGAATAAAATCGTGTAAACAACACAATTAAGTTTCCTTTTTTGAAAGTTTGTCAAATTAAAAGAAAATGTTTCCGTACCTAAACTTTTCAGAATACGATTTCAAGATGCCAAAAAAAAATTTGAAACCTTTAAATTTGATACTATCAAGTATTAAGACCACACGAGTTTAAGCCAAAAAACGTTGAAAAATACGTTAAAATTTCCCAAATGCTGATTAAACGTCAAAAGAAGTAATCGTCTAAAAATCGTCTAAAGCCGAAAATCCATGACAACAAGGTATTTATCTATATTTGGGTGGGGACCACAATGAAAAAAATTTTTTTTTCATTCGTTAATGTTGACTTTGAAAACTGGCAGTTAATCACAAAATATCACAAAAAACTTACGAGTAAAAACCATGAAAGAGAAATTTCCGTATTTTTTAGAAATTTCAAACATATTTTGTTTTACACAAACCTTTTTTTAAACATTTCATAAATACACCGCCACCATTTGTACTTTCATTTGAAATAAATATAATTTTTATATTTCGACAGTAAAGCCTGGTACTCTGTTCAACATTTCATGTGAAATGCTGTCAAAACGCATATGAAAAAACTTGTGCGGAATATCTATGAAATAATGTTGATGGAGTTGTACTCTGTTCATTTTGTGAAAAAGTTTCGAAATGTTTCTGGCAACATTTTTTACAACTGCGAAATAAAGTAAGCTGTACTTATTTCACGTGGAATTTTAAGCAAAAACATAAAAGTATGAAATGATTATTAACTAAGAAGTAAAACATTAAAATAACACAGCCGGTAACAGTTTTTTATACAAATTCACTTTCTTTTTTATTTAAAAAAAAAATTTTTTTTTAGTAAAATACACGTGTGGTTTGTTTACATACGCAAGACAATGTCGTATACTTTGTAGGAATAAAAACGCCAAATTGCACAAAATCGCAAAATAGCTAACATTGATACATGTCAAAATATTCGTGTGAAATAATCAATGTTGCTCAACATTTTTCACAGATTTGAACGGAGTACTAGGCTTAAGAGTTTAACCTTTTAATGCCTAATAGTGTCTCTTCACAAAAGTTGAACTGACTCCCAATCAGTGTTGCCAGTGAATTTTTCGAAGATTATGGAGATTATGAAACATGTAGGGATTTTCCCCTACTTCTGGCAACACTGCTCCCAATATATAATTAATTTATATTTATTAACCTGTTTCTACAGTTGCTTAAAGATGTAGCAAAATACTTGTAGTGGCTTTGAAAGTTCTTCAAAGCTCTTAAAGCATGGTACACAATCATAAGCACAAAAAGTTGGATCTAAATGCAAGCAAGTGGGTGAAGATAAATACGCCGAGTTAAATATGTTTTATGACGTAAAACGTTACGTTATTAAAAACGTAGCTGAGCTACGCGTAGCTGATTTAAAACGTAGCTCAGCTACGCATATTTCAGCTACGCGTAGCTCAGCTACGTTTTTATTTAATTTTTTTCTTAATTTTGAGCGTTGTGTATGGGAGAGATTTTTTAAATTGCGGCCGAACCAAAAAAGATTACGGAACGGGAGGGGCACCAAATTAGAGGTAATCAACTCTACTTTCGTAATCTTTAATCAAAATTTAAGAAATATAAATTTTTCTATTTTAAAAAAATTCTTTAAATTTTGGCTAGTGTATCTGGGAAAGATTTTTTTAAGTTGCGACAGAACCAAAAGAGATTACGGAACGGGAGTAGCACCAAATTAGAGGTAATTAACTCTACTTTCGTAATCTTTAATCAAAATTTAAGAAATATAAATTTTTCTATTTTTAAAAAATTCTTCAAATTTTGGCTAGCGTATACGGGAGATATTTTTTTAAGTTGCGACCGAACCAAAAAAGATAACGAGACGGGAGTAGCACCAAATTAGAGGTAATCAACTCTACTTTCGTAATCTTTAATCAAATATTTGGCGTTCCTTGTTTTATTAAAACAATTATTTACTTTTGCAAAACGTTTAGCTAGATCAAACACCAGTTTCTTAATTACATTATACAATTATCTTCTTACAAATAAAGTTAAGCAAATCCTTAGAAATTGTTTAAAATAAAGCTAAAGTTTGATCAATTTACTGGTCAAGCTTTTTTTGGACTTTTTTTTTCGTTTATTTATATAATTATTGTCAGCTATAATTACATAAGCAATACTTAATCTATGAAAAATATCGAAATAACTAAAAGTTACTACAAGAAGCTTTAAAAAAATTTAGCTTTATTTTTTGGCCTTAAATTTCCTTCTTTAGCTTTTTTTTAGCTCTATTTCAAACATGATTTAGCTTTATATTTTTAAAAAATCTGGTCACACTGCATACGAAACCAAAAAAACATGCAAATACAACATGCTTTTTGTTTTCACATTCTTTATGTTAAAATTTTCATTCAAAACTAAATAAAATTATTTTAAACGTTAGAAACTCTAGACTAAAATCAACTTTAGTTACATTTTTAAAAAAAATTTTAGTTACATTTTTGTTCTAAAAATGAAAGTAAAATATATGAAATACTTTGGGAAGAAAAAAGAAGTTTGAATATTAGCGTATTTGTACAGGAATGTCATGGCTTAATTCACCTGTTGTGTTTCTATAATACATATCGATGCCTTACTTTCTCAACCTCGTATCTTAAAAAAATGTTTAGGAGAAAAAAAAAACGTTTCATCTTTGTATACTTCGGTGTTAAAATGGAATTATTAAAGAATTGATAACATCTATGTAAATTGTATTGAAATAATTAGAACACAAAAATAGCAGTCGTTTGATATGAAAAAGTCAAAACCGTATTTTTAAGTTACGAGGTTGAGGAAGTAAGGCATCGATATGTTGATTATCACGAAGCTGACTTTTATGTTTGGTTCGGTACGATATGTTCAGGACTGTTTTGTTCACTGCCCATTGATGACTTTAATTTTGAAGAACAAGGGCCCATATATTGCAGTTGGAAGTATACCAAGGCTACTAATAGATAAATACCTCTAATTTGGTGCAACTCTACTTTCGTAATCTTTTTTGGTTCGGTCGCAACTTAAAAAAATATCTCCCGTATACGCTAGCCAAAATTTGAAGAATTTTTTAAAAATAGAAAAATTTATATTTCTTAAATTTTGATTAAAGATTACGAAAGTAGAGTTAATTACCTCTAATTTGGTGCTACTCCCGTTCCGTAATCTTTTTTGGTTCGGTCGCAACTTAAAAAAATATCTCCCGTATACACTAGCCAAAATTTAAAGAATTTTTTTAAAATAGAAAAATTTATATTTCTTAAATTTTGATTAAAGATTACGAAAGTAGAGTTGATTACCTCTAATTTGGTGCCCCTGCCGTTCCGTAATCTTTTTTGGTTCGGCCGCAATTAAAAAAATCTCTCCTATACACAACGCTCAAAATTAAGAAAATAATTAAATAAAAACGTAGCTGAGCTCAGCTACGTTTTTAATAACGTAACGTTTTACGTCATAAAACATATTTAACTCGGCGTATTTATCTTCACCCACTTAATGCAAGCTTTATTTATGCTGCTTAAATAATACAAATTGATAGTCAAATTTATCATAAACAAAAAAGAATATTTCCTTTTTAATAAGAATTTATTAACTGAATTTCCCAAAAATTAAATGTGTTTTATAACTAAACGCTCAAGGGTGCCTCTTGGCACTCATTGATGTTTACCTGGAAGGTAAACAGCTCATTAACATTAAAAGATTAAAAACATTCCTCAAGGCCTTTTAAAGGCCCCCAACTATTTTTCTAAACACTACTGTTTCTCTAGCTTTAGTACCTTCTCTTCAAAAATATTATAACTTGTTAGAATATAACTTTGACCTTTGTTTTTGTTCTTTGATAGTTGTTGTCCCCAGTTTTAGTTACAGTTCTTGTGGTTGTTGTTGTTTTAATACTTTTTATAGTAAAATATTTTTCATAAGCCAGCATGAACCAAATCCCGTGAGAGCCAACAAAAAATAAATAAAAAATAAACTAAAAGAAAAAACTCAATGGAACAACAACAAAACAAAATACATACAACAAAAGCAACAACAGGCTAAACAAAATAAGAGCCAGATTATTGAATAACAAAATAGTTTTAGACAAGTTTTAAATTCTAAGGATTTTTTTATATTTTTTTTTTTTTTTTGTTTCGACTTGTTTAAAATATTAAGGCTTATAATAATGGAAGATGACGTTAAATCTCTTAAGACAAAATATATTAATATGTACATGTATTGTATATATGTCCCAGCAAGCATTTGGAAGATACATTTAAACATATTACTGAAATTTTTTATGGGTAATAGGCGTGTAAAATAATGCGCCTAAAAAAATGCTGGAAAATAGAAATACAAAATGTACAACAATCGCAAATAGATCATGCAGAAGCTTGAAATGTGACTGTTTTAACCCACTAAAGCTTAAGAAAAATGGGAAATTAATATGCAAATAATGTTTGTATGGTATTTTTGGGCCTCTGAGTTAAATAAAATATGTTTTTGTAAGACCGTTAAATAAGCCATGAGGCACACATGGGCATTTAGTTTTCGGGGAATTCAGTTCGTAAGTTTTTATTATTTTATAAAAAATTTTTTTAAAAATAAAAACTTATGAAATGATAATCAAAGAAACAGTTTGTATTATTTGAGCAGCATAAATGAAGCTTGCATTTGTATCAAAAGCATTGTGTTTCTGATTGTGTACTATGCTTTAAGAGCTTTCGCATCTTCTGCAAATATACTGTAAAAAAACGTTAATTAATATCAGTGTTCGAAAATAAACAGTACATTATTTAACGTTCGGCTCACACACCCAGGAACGATATATATTTTTTTAGTGATTGTGTAGACATACGCAACCCTTAATACCGTTCGTAACTATTTGCAAGAAAGAACCGAACATTATATAATATTCGGTTCTTCGTTAAAAAACAGAACAATTGTAGTGATACTGTAGACAAACATTATATTTTAATGTTGTTTTTGTCAAAATATTTTTTTTTACCAGCCAAAAGGGACGAACATTAACGAGCCGAACCGAACACATTGAAGTTTGTGGATTTTCAAAAAAAACCGAACGGAGTTAAATGTTCACATCTTTTGTTGAGTTTAATAAAAACAGTAATATTTTTGTGTTCGAAAGATGACTAACAGGGAAACGTTATTTTTTTTAATGATTTTATACACAAACACTATTAGCGTTTGTGTTTTCCACAAATCTACCGAACCGAACATTAAAAAACTATATTTAGTGTTTATTTTGGAACACTGATTAATATAAAGAAATTATATCGAGGCATAACCGAAAAAAAAGCTTAAGCAACACCATTTTCCATTTTCGTTTTTTTTAATAAACGACTTTATTGGCAACAGTTGCATCATCTCCTAAAATGTCATGGTCACATAAGGAACCGTTACGATTTTATAGCAAAAACAATTTTATCTCAAGCGACAATATCCATACAAAATTTTTATGAAATAAAATAAAAAAAACCTTCTCTAGTAAAATTTTGTTTTTGTCACTTAAGCTTTTTTTGCGGTTATGACTCAATATATAGGGAGTGAGTACAACTTTTGTGAGGAGTGTCTTGAGGAACTTAGAGGGGTAAGGAACCCTCTCGACTACACAATATTAAGAAGTTCTTTATTGGTATTATTATTATGTGTGTGAAGTTAAATTTTAAAATTTATAACCCTAGACACATTCTGATATGTTTACAGAACAATGTTAATCACTTAACAGACCTAATGTTAACGCTGTATTAATGGATAAGTCCAGATTTCTGGAAAAAGAGTCAACGTGGGCGAAAAAAATTTATTAGGAATTGTGGACAATACTATTCTCCATCGTTTTCCATCCCTAGAATTTTTAACAGAGCGAGTTGGACCGGCTTATGGCCAATTTAGTCTTTTGAATTCTCTAGGGGATGAATCCAGTTTTCTGGAAAAGGAGTCAACGTGGGCGAAAAAAAATGATTAGGATTTGTGGACAAAGCTATTCTCCATCGTTTTCCATCCCCAGAATTTTTAACAGAGCGAGTTGGACCGACTTCATATAATATGTGCGCATTATTTATTGTTGTCAACAGTGTTGCCAAAACTTGGTGCCCAAAAATGGCTAAATTGAAGGGAAAAATGGCTAAAAAATAAAAACACATTAAAATTCAATAAAAAAAACAGAAATAATTAATTTAAAGTTGTTAACGATGAAATTGTGAGTTAAGATCAATTTGTTAAATAAGAATAAACGTAAATTAATATTAAAATAAATAAATATTAAAAAAATAAATCATCGAAAAATTCGATGTCGTTATTGTTCATCTCATAGGAATCACTCACTCATTAGTTTCAAATAATCATAAGTTTTAAATAATTTAAAGGTAAATCATAATCACGACATCATTTACCCAACCTTTTAAGTCCAGATCAACAATAAGAAATAAGTAAGAAAGTATAGTCGGTTAAACCCGACTTTATGATACCCTACACCACATTAGAACCTTTGTACCAAATTTTATAAAATAATCTCTAAATTGCGACCAGTACTTTGCGCACAAGGTTTACATGGACAGCCAGCCGGAACAACATCGTTAATTCGACTCAAAAAGTGATTCTGAGTCAATCGGTATACGTAAAGGTGGGCTAAGGACCAATATTTTAAGGTGTTACAGTCATCAGCACAAACGCATAGTACCCTCTCCACTATTCTGGTAGTGGTATAAATATTGTATTGTTATGGTAAAAATATTTACCTAACTGATAAAATCAAATTAACGGTTGCTTAATGTAACCTATTTCTCAAATTACTTTTAACGGTGTTTACTTGGCTAAACACCCTCTCTACTTCAGCATTAGACCATGGAAGCAACTTTATATTCAATCCTGAAATTTCTAAAAAATTTTTTTACCGCCTGCATCCCTTTATTGAAATACTTGCAACCATAAAGAACCGGCGATGTTTGGTTTGATCGATTTTATAAGTTTAATAGTGTAATACTGTTCCTTTATTTTGAAAGATGTTTCAGCGTCATAGTATATAGCGATTTTCAACATTTGTAAAAGTTGTGATTTAAATTAAAGGCGTTTTAATTGTTCAAAATGTTTATTTTACTTTTATAAATTTTTATAACAAAATAAAAATTATTCTTTTAAAGAAAAAACGGCAAAAATATTTATGGCTAAACAAGTTAAAAATTGGCTAAAAAAAATGGCTAGTGGCTAAACTCATTTTTTAATGGCTAAGCAGTGTGAAAAATGGCTAAATCTAGCCACTAAATGGCTAAATTAGCAACACTGGTTGTCAAGACTTAAGATATTTCGCCACCTACTTCTACTTTATACACTATATACACACAGGCAATTTTATCGCAAAGGTTGTTTTTTTTTTTATACGTATAGAAATTTCGACAAGGATAACTATTGTAAAACATGCTTTCATACAAATAAGCGTGTTGAACTTTTTTTCAGTATACTTGGGCAAATCATCATGTGTATTTGTCATGTGGATTGTCACTTTTTCAGATATTACATTTGTTCCTATCGTCTGAACCCTTCCAAACAAAATAATTATTAATCTGTGTACAGTACATATCGCTCATTTGCTGCAATGCCGGCATAACTCAAAAAATGAAATTTTGGAGTAGGAGATTGTTCGCTTTGTTTTTCTTTATATTGTGTATTAAATTCATCTTTATATCTTTTATACTTTTCCAGTTTGAAGAGAATGTGTCTTCTTTTTTTCTAAGTAGTTAGAGCAAATCAAAAACTTAAAACGCGTTTATCTCGAAATGGATTTTTTTGAGTTATGCCGGTCTTGCAGCAAATGAGCGATATGACATTTTTGATTTAGAACGAGTTCTATTTTCAAGTGTCAAAGCATCTAACATCAGCTGTTTTTTATTAACAAAATTGTTTATGGTAGCAAAAATTTATTGACGTTGTAATAAATATAAATTATAATAGTACATAAATAATAGAACAATAAAAAAAATACACAAATTTATTATTGAAAATAATGGGAAAAATTTGCGTTACATACCAACATGTGAACATGTAAATTATGAGCCTGATGTAAAACTCAAATTTTGACATACACATGAAATTACATTCATTTGTGTATAAAAGTAACGTTCCACATGACAAATACCCATAATGTGAACATAGCTTTACACCAGAACAACGTTTACAAATCGTAAAAATTTATTTTCAAAATTCGCGCTGTTCGCCAAATTTATGGAGCACTTTGTCAAGTTGACTACTTGGAAATTTTGGAGGAATAATATTGTTCTAAAATCCTATACGATTAAACTGGTGCAAGATTTTAAGACCTTTAGTTGCGTCTTGTGTTCGCTGAATGGGCTAAGAATCAACTGAAAATAAACCAGATTATTATCGTCAAACAATCTTCTGTGATGCGACTTATTTCTGGCTTAACGGGTTTGTAAATTGTCCTCATGAGACTTTATTACAACCCGAAAAAATCACTGTTTGGTGCGGTTAACCAGCCGAAGGCATCATCGGCCCATTTTTCGTCTGAAACCGGTGTCAACATTACCGTGAATAGCAAACGCTACAAGCAAATGATTCGTGATTTGTTATTTCTGATATCATTACAAATCATTTGGAGGATCAAATGTTCTAGCAAGAGGACACAACATGCGCGTGAAGCCATCACTTTGTTGAGCCAAACGTTTGCTGACTGAATTATCTCAAGAATTGGAACAGTGAATTGGCCACCCCGTTCGTGTGTTTTGACACCTTTGGACTGCGGCAAAGCTCTGGTCTGTACTGATAAGCCAGCAACGATAGATCATTTAAAAGCCAATATTATTGGCAAAATAAGACGGTATGCTCGAAAAGTGGTAAAAAACTGGACCGACAGGATGGCGCTAAAAAAAATTTCTTTTATAAAAATAATTCCAAATATAGACAAATAAAAAATCATAACCTGAAAATAGTGATTATAACTATTCTCCATCCCAGTAAAAAAATTGGATTTTTTGAAGCACTTAATAGAAAAAGCGCATAGTCGAACGCTTCAATAAGAGAGCTCTTATACAGCAGTAAATGATAAAGAATAAAATATAAAACAGCTGCTATTTTAGTGCTGATTTTTAAGTGCTGACAACGAAAAAGGTTTTAAAATAATTAAAATATACTATGGTTTACGAAAATTATTGAAAAAAGGCATTTAAACAAGTAAAAGCAAAACATTAGTGAATATATTTATATAGTTAGCCCTTAAAGGAGTGCTTTGTTTGCATGTTAAATGAAGCGCTTTGTGTTAGCAGAAAATAGTCCTCCAAACCGGGAACACTCCATACAAAAATCAGGCATCCCATCAGCAGGTTTGAAGCGATTTGAGGTATGAATTTATACATAAATCCTGCTCCTTTTGGAGCACATTTTTGACTGGGATCATTTGCCATCTTCAGAATTTGTAGAATATTATTGTCCACAAATCCTAATCATTTTTGTTCGCCCAAGTTGACTCCTTTTCCACACAAATTGTTTTGACAGATATTTCACCATACTTTTTATACCCTTCACCGAAGGTAAAAGGGTATATATAAGTTTGTCATTCCGTTTGTAATTTCCACAATATTGATCTTTTACCATATAAAGTATATATGTCCAGGGTCCTTATGAGGAGCGAAATTGATTTAACGATGACCGTCTGGCCGTGGGTATGTTGAAATGGGTTTTTCGAAGACACAAGTAATAATGGGGACTAGGATGTTATATATTTATGTCACATATACTCCGTTTAAATTTGCTATTAAAATTCAGCCGATCGGTCCACAAATGGCTGAGATATGTGCAGAAATTCACTACTGCCTCTTCTTGCCCATAAAATTCTAATTTTTACCCATTCGCTTTACTTGCTAAAGTCTTCTAATAACATATGAACTACATATCTGTGGCATTTTGACAAAACAAAGTCAAATTTAAAAAGTTGAAAAAAATGTTGTTAATCATACAAATTTTCGTTCAAAAATGTTAACGTTTTTAAAATTTTGTATTATTAACGAAATTTTTCTTTAATTTTGGTTTATTTCATTATTTGGTAAAAGTGATGTTTTCACCGAGTTTGTTATAAAAACTTTTTTGCTATCTTATCTCGACTTAAGATGTTTTGTCAAAATGACACAGATATATTTTTAACTTTTGCCTTAAAAAAAAAACCTAGAAGGATACTAGAAGTGAAAATCAACAAAGTCAGGTTTTCTTTCCAAAATAATGGCTTTGGCACAAACCATATGAAATATGAGGACCGAATTTGACCAAGATATTTCTTATAGGTATACAGTGATCGAAATAACTAAATGTGCATAAGTCTTTTTTACATGTTTCGCTCTCTATAATTTAATAATCCAACTAACGGTAAAATTGAGGTATACAAAAATGTTGATAGATTCTCTTCACATCATTTTGTGAAATTATTTTTAGAATTTGCTTCTCAATAGTACCGTTATCAGCATGTATTAATTGTTAATACTTCTTTGTCAATGGAAACAATTATAACTACATTGATCTTTGGACGTGCGGGAGAAAGGTTTAAAAAATAACTAAATAGTTCTTTTAGGTGTCTAATCAGAGAAATAACAATAAGAGGTATAATAAAAAAAAATTTTGTTTATTAAATTAAGTTTTTAGAATTTTACTATTTTATTCAGTGAAATACCTATGCCTGGTGGGTGTACATTGACTGAGCTCGAACAGAATCAAATTAAAATTTTGTTTGAAACTGGGTCAAGTATTAAAGAAATATCAACGAGGATAAAAAGACATAGAAATACTGTTTCAAACTATTTGAAAAATCAAATAATTATGGTTGCATAAAACGAAATGGTCGCAAGCCAACTGTTGACGATAGGTGCAAACGGAAAATTAGACGCTTAGCTGCTTTAAAAGACATGAGTGCTGGACAGATAAAGCACCAATTGGGACTTAATGTCACAAAAAGAAGAGTTCAGCAAATATTAAGCACTTGTGAACATCTCCAATATCGAAAACGATTGCCCAAACCGAAGTTGTTGGAGAAGCACAAAGTTGCCAGAATGGGATTCGCAGAAACACATAAATTTTGGGACGATGAGTGGCAAAAAAAATTCAATTTGGATGGCCCTGACGGTTATCAAATGAGTTGGCAAGACTTAAGGCTTCCCCGCCAAACGCGTTGTGCACGCAACTTTCAAGGGGGATCGCTAATGTTGTGGGCTGCATTTGGATATCTCGGAAAGAGCAATATTTGCTTTATTTCTAACAGAATGAATGCTGAACAATATGTAGAGCTTCTTGATTCCGAGCTAGGGTAGCCAGATTTTAAATTCGGAAAAACAGTACATCGAATACATAAAAACAGTACAATCAAGAAAAAAACAGTACATTTTTTTTGACGACAACATTACCATTTGTTTTAATAAGTAACCCCCAATTTCACCAAGTTCAGCTATAATTAACTATCAGTTCAAGCTGTCAAAACATATTGTAAGCTGGAAGTTAAAGTAATAGTTAGTTTTAACTGAACTTGGTGAAATTGGGTTAATATTTTAAACTTTTGATTGAATATGCAACAACAATTATATAAAGAAAGAAATACACTTAAAATGTGTAACGTCAAAAGAATTATTTCCAGTTTATGGCATTTCATAAATATACATATGAAATTACTCCATTTGCGTTTAAAAAGCAAACACTACAAACGAAGCATTTGGCCAGGAAAACCATAACATTGCTGTAAGCCATATAAGAAAGGAGAAAAGCCTTACTTAGCTCAAAACAATCAACTCATTGATTTTGTAAGTACGATTTTCTTTAAACATATTCATATTTAAAGCAATTTTCACTACACACATAGTTGCACAAATCATATAGAATTTGAGAAAATGTTTGTTTCCTAAATTAATTTTCCAATTTTAAATAATTTTTAAATTATTTACGGCTAATTTTACCAAGTTCAGCTATAATTAACTATTACTAAAACAATAGGTTTTTTGACTTTTATAATGAAAGTTAATTAAACCTGAACTTGGTGAAATTGGCCATTAATCTATAAAATCCAAAAAAAATAGTTTGGTTTATTTTTATTTCACAAAATCTGAAAATATTTAAAATCAAGTGCAATTGAAAACGATGAATATTTTCAAAAAAAAATTTTGTAAAAATTTACTTATTTTTTTCTTATTTCAGTAGTTTAGGTAAAAAAAATTGGTCCTCAAAGGTATTAGGTATTTTTATAAATTTTGAACACGGATAATTTTCCAAATTTGTTTGTTTTCAATTTTACGTGATTTCGATTTCCAGAACATGCCCGAAAATTAAAAAAGTTCTAAAAATTAACGATAACTGTTTTGGAATAAGTATTTTTTAGTACTTAAAAAAATTTAGATTTTTTTTGTCTTTCTCTGGTGTGGAAAGGGAAAGACTATTGGAAGAGGTAGCCATAAAATCATAACAACACGAAAATATACCACTGCTACGAGCCACCCATTATAATTTAGATTTCTACTATGTATTTATGAGAAAACAATGACCACAGCGTAAAAACTCTTATTATTTTAGAACTTTTTTTTTTAACAAAACATAATTTTTTGTAAGCCAGTTCAGTTAAATATAGACTGAGCAAAAAAACAGTCCAAAAAACAGTACAAAGTGTAAAAAACAGTACATTTGCGTACTGTTTTAGGAGTTCTGCATAAAACAGTACAACTGGAAAAATCAGTACATGTACTGCTTAAAACAGTACGTATGGCAACCCTATTCCGAGCTTATTGAGTTTGCTGGTGAAAAATATGGCGATAACTGGATATTTCAGCAAGATAATGCACCCATACACAATGCCAGACACACAAGACAATTTTTTGAAGAAAAAAATATCCCCGTATTGAAGTGGCCTGCAGTCAGTCCGGATCTAAATCCGATTGAAAATTTATGGAGTATATTGTCAAATTAAGTTTATAAGAACGGAAGGCAATTTGACAATTTAAAATCACTTAAAACAGCCATTCGAAAAGAATGGGCCAAGTAGGACGAAGATATTCTCCACCGACTCGTTGATTCAATGCCACGGCGAATAACAAGTGTGCAAATTAACAGAGGTGGTCATACTAAATATTAGTTTACAAGCATAAATAAGTTTTTACCATATTTTATTGAAATAGATCTGAAATAAAACAAAATTTTAATCTTGCACATATAATTGTTTCCATTGACAAAGAAGTATTAACAATTAATACATGCTGATAACGGTACTATTGAGAAGCAAATTCTAAAAATAATTTCACAAAATGATGTGAAGAGAATCTATCAACATTTTTGTATACCTCAATTTTACCGTTAGTTGGATTATTAAATTATAGAGAGCGAACCATGTAAAAAAGACTTATGCACATTTAGTTATTTCGATCACGTATAAGGAGTATGAAATATTGAAAATCAACCAAATTGACCGAGTATTTCACCTGGCCCCTATACAAGTTTAGTCACAAATTTAAGTTTCGGTACGATTTTGAATACTATGGTGAAGGCTTTATAAGATTTAGCTATGCCCAAAGTAGCACTTTTACTTATTGTTAACTTGTTACGGTTTTTCGGGTCAACGAAAAAGGAATTTTTTTTTTTTGGGTCAGTGAAGCAAACATCTGTGGTTTTAGAAGAAACTGCAGAATGTTTGCCAATTTTGACATTTTGTTGAATATTCATGCATTACTAAATGTTTGGCTGTTTGTTTTTGCTATATGGAAATTTCTAGAATATTTAAGGTATGCCCGGGCATATTAATCACATATTTGGTGTAGACTTAAGTTTACACCATATCTAGAGTATATAAATGCATAAATCCATATTAACAAAATTTACAAAATATATGTATGTATATATACCTTATACACATGCACAACTTAATAACAGAGCGGGTAAAACAAGAAGTGGCTTGCAATTTATTTGGTATGTGAGGTATTTGGAAACTACATGCCACATCATTAAGAACGTTGTGGCAAAAATGAAAGAGCATTGTTTTATGGTAATTATCTTCCCATTGCTATAAAGTTGCTTTGTATCCATCAAACTATATGTAAAGACCGAATATAGGCATATAGCAGGAAAAGCAAGTAGGGAAAACAGCAAAATCAAATACTCGACCTAAATCCAGGCAAGTGCCTCTTTAGTTGGTAAAATTTTCAGCAGCAGTTTGAATGCATACGATTACAAAACATAAATATTTATGTATGTATTTGTGTATATGAAAATGAAATGCTCTTATCCTATATTATATAACAGATCCTTGAAGGTATAAATTAAATGGCGCAACAAAATACCTTTTAATAGATTTTCCTTTTGAAAGGGAAATTTGACAAGCTACATTTTGGGGCTAAATTCATTCTTCCATTAAAAATATTTTGTTTATTTCTATTACTTTATAGTTTTAAGCAAAAAAAAAAAAATAGTTAATTTGAACTAGTTCTTTTTGCTCAAATATACAAAAAAAAAAAAGATTCTTTTTAACAAACAAAATTGTTTCCAAACGAATATTCTGAGTTCATTTGAGAAAATTATCTTGTATGCTTTATACAGCATCTTTGTTCTCTTCATCTTTTTACTTCACTTGTTTCGCTTTTACATATTGAATGCAGTGTTACCACCAGAAAAATTCAAACTTACACTTGAGATGAAGCAAAATTACCCGATCAAAATGAAATTACACCTGATATAAAATTGAAGTTTTATTCAATAAAAGGACATTTACAAAGAATCAAAAACACAACAAACTCATTGAAAGAACATCAGAACAAAAATAACATTAAAGTCTTAAAAACCATTAATAAAACATAAAATAAAACGCCTAAAATAATGAGTTTAACTTCCACATTTGGTTGCATATATCTAGGGAAGGTTCAAAATGCTCATTGCAATTCCTTTATAATGGGTGTTTTTTAGCCCCATAGAGCTTACGAAAGCTTAGCTGTCAAACGAACTGTCATACTGATTTCACTTTTTGCTCAGGCACATCATCATGAATAGATTAATGCTTGAACAACGCCACCAAATCATCCAAATTTACTTTGAAAATCAGCCATCGATTTTCGCAACTTATAGGCGACTTCATGATTCAACTGACGCAACTTATTTCGTAACAAATGAAGGTGATGTGTGCATTTAGAGAAAATTAACTGTTAAATAGACTTAAAGGCCGTGCGATGTGACACCTCTTGATATTTTGGACGTCATTTTTTTGTTTGGTAGCAAGCGGTGTAGAGAAGAAAGAGGGGTAGAAAAATAGACATGATTTTTGTGTTCTCTTCCTCTTTCTTCACTACACCGCTTGCTACCAAACAAAAAATGACGTCTAAAATTGGACGTCATAAAATTCATCATGTAAATTGAGTGTAAAGCATTAAAAAGTTCCAAGATAAATTTAAAATTAATTATATGTTGGAATATTGGAAACATAGCCCGCAGGCTAGTTTTTAGTTTGAATAACTTTTTCAATAAACTTCTGATTCTAAATCACTATGATAGTCATCTTTATCCAGTCTTAAGATCCATGTTGCGACATTCATTATCAAACTTTTGGAAATATATTTTTAATGATTGAAGTCTTTTCTTAAAAAACATCGAGACTTTGGTTCAGAAGTCTGTGCATTTTTGAGCAACAATATTTCATAAGCAATAAATGTCATTACTGAAATCGAATCTTGATTTTATTTGGTTATCTGAAGTAAGAATTTCAAATAACACCTGAATTACACCTAAGAGAAATTACCCACGCTCTACCCACGACCGTAAAAATTATACCAAATTCGGGTAATTACCCACAAAGTGGCAACACTGATTGAATGTAAAGTATGAATAATTTTTTGGGGAAAAATCATCCTTAAAGGAAATAAGGACAGGTTAAAGAACATCTTTTCGTATTGCATTTTTAGTTAAACCTTTAGGATATTTTCATGTTTTGTATAGTTTCCTTTTTATTTAGCCTTTTAATATATACTTTATAAATATCTTGATTTCAGTTTTTTTTTTTATCTTTCAAGTTTGAAATGGCTACCTAGAATAAATGTTGTATGCAAAAACTACGAGGAGAAATATGAAACTACAGTCATGTATATTTAAATAAATGCTCTACGTTATTAATGAAAGTTGCCAGCACAAAATAAACGATTGCTTTATTGAAAGAAATTTAAAAAATTGTAAGAAGTTGAATCGCTGTAAAGGCACAATCGAAAATACGACTTTTTTTGAAGTTCTAAAATCTTAGTCTGGGATCACACTATGAAAGCTTTCTTTCAGAAAGTCTTAGTTTATAGGTGAGAGAGGAGAGAAAAAGCATGCTCTCTTCCCCTCTCACCAAAAAACTCAGACTTTCTGAAAGAAAACTTTCATAGTGTGTACCCAGACTAAATCACACTATGAAAGTTTTCTTTCAGAAAGTCTTAGTTTATAGGTGAGAAAGAAAACTTTCATATTGTGAACCCAAACTTATATGATATAAATAAAATTGTCATGTAATTGACTGACTGATTGAAATTCACACAGCCTTAACTCCTGAAGCTAACAAGTTGAACTTCTAACTAAGACGGGAGTTTTTGTAATTCGAATGTTTAGGGGGTAAAAAAGTATGATATATTTAATACTTATCGTTGTTTATTAAAAAAATAAGCGGACATGTTTACTGATTGATTGACTGGCTGATTCGTCATCGCACAGCCTTTTAAAACGCCTGAAGTTAAAAAGTTTAAATTTGCACCACAGGTTTTATTCTCGCCAAATCAATCCACTAAGATGGGATTTTTGAACATTCAAAAGTTTTGGGGAGATAAAAGAGTCAAAACTAAAATAAATACCAAAATAATTTGATACTTATCATCTTTCATTAAAAAAAAAAGCGGATAGGTGTCTGGTACTTTTTTAAAATTCGTCCTTTTTGGGAAGTTAACGGGTAAAACCAGGGTTAGCAGATCGATTTTGACCATTTTTCGCCAAATTCAAAGTCAAAAATCGCCAAAATCACCAAAGTCTTTACATTTAACTTTTTGACAATAAAATATAGATGATAAAAAAAATGTCACGATAATATATATTCTGTTTAGTTTTTATTTAGAAAAAAGTAAAAATGATTAGTGAAGACAAAAAAGGAACATTGCACTATTAATTAGTTAATATTATTCCTACTTAAAGCAGCAAAGAAAGAATTTGTTGGTTAGTATTAAACAAATATTGGATATACATATGTATGTAGTTGGAGTTCTATTATATGTACATATATCTAAAACGCTATACACTTTAGCGCCAAGACTACATTTTGTCTTCTTTTCTGGAATACATTGTAACGGAATTAATTTTTTTTAACGAAGGAACATGTAGTATTAACATTCATATAATTTATAACTCGTAAAACCGCGTCAAGAACTGCATTCTACTTCGAAGGCGAGTTTTAGTGAAGTTCATTACTGAAAATATACAGGCATTAGTTGGATTTACCACCATATAATGAACAGCCAAAGCAAGTTCTTTAAAATGGAACGTTCCTGACGTATCCTAATAGCTATAGACTTTTGGCCAAAACTGATTTATATAAGATGGAATATCATCCAATTACAAACATTAATTTTGTCCATTGTGTTTCATAAACATCCAAAAGTACGTTGCGATTCATTAATATCTTTAATAACAACGAATTTTGTTTGTGATAATAATTTGCTTCATTTTATAAAAGGGAATTGTTCGTAAACTTGAAATATATTCATGCTTTATTAATTCTTTTTTCAGCATTTTTTATTTATTTTTTTATCAATGGATATTATTCTTACTGAATAATAACAATATTGACTTAAAATTAATGAATAACATTATGCATTTTAAAATATAGTAACCAACTTTACAGAATATCGACCCCTTTGCGCGAAATTATCGTATGTTACAAAAACCAAATTTTACAGGACAGCCATTTTTCTGGCTTTTCTGGCTTTTTTTTGGCTCACCCTATATGTGTAAACGGGTAAGTATTAATAATAATTTCTTTCTCTCTCACTCTCTCTCTCTCTCTTTCGGGTTTTATGGGGTAAATGTTTAGGTAAGAAGCAAAAGCTCACTTTCGGATTATTTCAAGTACGAATTTGGGATTAAAATCAACTTAGAAACTCTTGATACAAGCACAGTTTGAGATTAGTTTTTATCTCACGGTTACTTTAATCAATCCCGTCTTTATAATTATTAACTACACTATTTTTGCCGAATTACCGCTCCAGAAACGAAAAAAGGATCCATTTATTTATGGAAGATAAGTTTAGCTTACAAAACACTTCTTCCGAGAATGTCTTTAGAGAAATTATTATTATTTTAAAACTAATCAGTTAGATTATAAGGAATCGCAAATTATAGCTTTGAGCGACATTAATTGAGGAGCAATTAACAGCGTTCACCGCTTAAACAAAACTAAAGTCTGAAAGGAGCAACAGGCTGTATACCTTGTGGTAGCGCAAAAACCCTGACGTCCTCAAATTATGCACAATTTTTGTACAGGATCTGTATGATTGTAATCTAGCAAAACTATTCAACTTCCCAATCAGCCATTGTCAATTATTCGTATTTCAACTTTGTTCGAATAATTCAAATAATTTTTTTTGTTCGTTCGATCAAGCGATTAAATCTATAAAATTATTCGATGAGAATTACGAATAAAAAAAATTATTTTTACAAAAAAATTTACGTATTTTAAAAAAGTTGCAAAGACTGCAAAGTCCACTTTTTTTACAAGCGTAACTAATAATACCTCTTAGTTGTATTTATTGAATGCTTCCAATTAGTGAATACTACATTACCAGAAACACTTTTATCCCATAAAAAAGTATGTTCAAAAATTAAGAATTGATGCAAAAACGGCAATGTCCATTGGAGATAGTCGTTTTTGCAATGATCACAGTTTGTTAAGCTCTTTTTCTCTCAACTTTTTTCGAAAATGCAGGCTATTTTTTTTATTTTTTTTTTCCTTTTTGCAAAACAAAACTAAAAAGAAATTAAAAATATAACAAATTTTTTTTTATATGAAGCAGTTTGTTTTATTGTTCATTTTATATCTTTGTCTTTAGTCGTAATTATGGAGCTAAGTTGTTATGAAGTTCCTCCAAATCAATCAAAAAAAAAACTAAGCCTTTGTTAAGTTTAATAATTTTATAACTACTGATTTTTTTAAGTACTTGCCCATGCTAAAAAAGCAGCAATTTCCATTTGATTAGATCAAACACAGCAATGTCCAATTTTATTATTATAATTGCCAGCAAACCGCTATATCGATTTGGTTGAAACTTGCGTCATATCTCCATCATATTCTTATTTACTGAATAGCAGATATACAATACATAAATATGAATATACTTTGAGCTAGAGGTTTTTACTATTTATTACGAAAACTATAAATGTGGACTTTGCAGTCTTTGAATCTATAGTATAGATTCTATACCCCTCAACTATGGAAAATCATCCATTATCTTTTTAATTTTTTCTTTTTTTTCAACGTAAAAGTTAAGATGGAACTCCATACCGTTATATTACTTAAAGGCATCGTAAAACCCTAAATTCCTTAATAAACCGATGTTAATCTTTAGCTAAACTTCTGCATACAATTCCTTCTATAGAGCAACCGCTGTCTCTGTTAATGTATTTTTCCATTTTACCAAGTTCGGCTAAGTTTTTTACCCGAAATTGAAAACCCCCTTTGACATTTGTTTAACCTTTGATTTAAAAATAAAACAGTTGATACATTTGTTTGTCAAAGATAAAAGATACATTTAGCATTGTACGACGACTTTTGAGCGATGGCAATTTTATTAATGCCAGTCTACTAGCATAGGAAGGAAAGTTGGCCGAGTAACTCCAATGAAGATCACGTAAACAAAATAATAAAAATTGTTTTTGGACAGATTCAATACGAGAATTGTGAATGTTGTAAAATGGATCCCAAATGATTGACCCATATTCTAAGATAGGTCTAACGAGTGACACGTAAAGTTGCTTTGTCGCCTGCGATTTCACATAGGTTGGTCATAATTCTGGACGCTCTTGTATTCCTGGGGGAGACTGGCTTTGTGACTGCAAAAGCGCAGGCCTAGTCACTAAGACACTAGTATCAAGGATGCGTTCTGTATAGTTTAAGCACTTGTCCTTCGTTAGAAGAACCAGAAGGTCTGAAACTGTTTTTTCAGGGTTTAGTGTTTAGGGTATCAGCGCTCCAAACATACACTTGATGTCCGGCCGACCCAAACTTGAAAGGGCTTTCAGAAGCATGACGAAACCTCTGTCTTTAACCTTAATGTAATCAGCTCCAAACCTGAAAGGGCCTGTAGAAGCATGACAAAAAAAAATCGCTTCAACCTTTGTACCCACATTCGAATTTCTCAAGCTGTTATTTTCTTTAATAAAAGAAACTAATTTGCCGTTACAACAATACAACACACTGCGAGTACAATACCACTATTTACTACAACTACAATAATGGCGAAAATAATAACAACAAGAACAATAATGTCAGTACAATTCATTTCAATTCATTGTTTTTTTTTGTTTAGAGCCCGTAAAAATTTCATTCATTCGTTGGTTTGAAGCTGTGGAGTTGATTTAAACAAGGATTTTTATTTAAGAAATTCAAAAAAAAAACACATTAAATATATAAAGAAGGATCATGGACATGGGTATAACAAAACCAAAATAAAACAAGTTAGAGTGCTATATTCGGCCATGCCGAATTTTTGATACCCTCCACTAACAGGTAGAATATTGCAGGAGTGGGCTTTATAATAGATTTAAACCTCGAATGCCAAGTTTCAGAATAAATGGGAATATATCGAGCCCTTATAGCAAAAATAAAATTTTGCAGGAGAAGTTTTTTTTTTAATATTTTTGTTTCAACTCTAGGGTTACGTTTGAAATTAGAACACATTTCGTAACGGTACTTCCCATAGATATGAGATTTTAAGAGGTGATGCAAATGATCAAAAATTATCGATTTTTATCCAAAAACAAAAATCTAAAATGTTGTTGGTTACATCATTTTTGCTTTTAGGGCTCGATATTATGAAAATGATATTTTAAGGGTATTTTAAGGACTCTGAGTTCAAAAAAAAATATTCTTAAGCCCGTATAATGAGTCGTGAGAAAACATCAAGGAGAACCTTGAGGCACCCTTGGGCATATACATATGTAGTAATAAAAACACATTTAATTTTGTTTGTTAGTTTTTATTGAAAATAAAAAGTAATGAAATAAAATTAAAAATATTTAGTTTTGTTTTTGATAATAAAAAAAAAACAGTTTTACTATTTGAGCAGCATAAATAAAGTTATCATTTTGAACAAAAGCATTGTGTTTGAGATTGCTTACAATGCTTTTAGAGATTTTAAAAGCCATTTCTTCTACAAATATTTTCCTAGATCTTAAAGCAATTGTTAAAAAAAATTAAAATTTATTAAAACTAATTATGTATATATTTTGTAAAGCATGCCTTAAGGCACTCTTATAGTATGTTCACATTTGGCTTCTTAAACGCGTTTAAGCAGTTCGAACGTGATTAAGCTCTAATCACTTCAAAATCGAGATGATTACCCATACATTGAAGTGATTTGTTAATCACTTCAAATCGACATGATTACAACTAAATCACTTCATAAACCACATAGAATCCACTGAACATACCCTAATAATGTAGAATCGCTAGATTGTGTACAACCGGCCAAGATGTCTGCTTAATGTTTTTATTTTTTTTCCTTAAATAATTCATTAATTTTCACAATTTCATCATTAAATTGATTAAAATAATCTTCTGATAACTTTATAAAAGTGTTTTTATCCAATTTTAATACTTTAAAGAAATTTAAATTTGTTTGTTGTTTTTTTGTGTGCTTGTGTGTGTGTTTTTTCTTAATCATCTGTCATCTTAATCATCTCAAATGTAATGTGAACGGCTTTGATTAGCTAAATCAACATTTTGCTTAAACGCGTTTAAAACCCCAAATGTGAACATACTATTAGGCATTAGAGGTTTAATAATTATAAATCTTTTTAAAAATGGACGTCAGTGCTTAAATTGGTTGTGAACAACCCCTCATAATTCAGTGTGCTATTTTGAACTTAAATCAGCTGATTTAAAGCAAATATAAAAAATAAATATTTACCAAAAATAAAAATATTTTTTAATTCTAATCCATGAATTTATAAATTAAATTAGATCTTATCAGACGCAAATCAGAAATAAATTTTATTTTGTTTGTTTACCAAACAGCAGAGTCCTAGGCCGATCTAATTTGACGCCACAAGTGATTTGTTGCAAAAAATTGCTAGCCGCAGGTTAAATTCGGATGTTAGCCGGATAAAATTTTACCATCAACGGCGACTGCTTACAAAAACTAATGCAGCTCGGCTCAGCCGTTCAGCGCAGGTCTCTTCGGATTAATTACGACACCATATAAACATAGCAAGCAGAGTTCTATTTATATAAGACACTTATTGCTTACAAGGCAACAACAATATTTTTTAACCATTGTCAAATGTTAAAACAACATTATGACAATATAAAATGATAGCACACCTTGTGAATACCCCAATAATATTTAACATAATTTAATTTTTTTTTTTTTTTTTTTTGACATACAAAATGAATTTAAAACATAAATTGATATTTAAATAAATTTGTGAAATTGGCCATTAGTCACACCAAAATTATTTTCAGAAGGGGAATCTATATTGGACCCACGGTAAGTTATGGACCAATCATCACAAAATTAGAATAAATTTTAATACAGTAGTAAAATTTGTTTAAGCATATTATACGTTTTAAAACAGGGTTTAAAAAACTGCAGTCGAAGCCAAAAACTGTCGAACAAAAAAAGAAAATGTGTGTACAACTTTTTGATTTTTGAGTTGGTTTGACAGGCAGCGACTGTTTACATTTAATGAATCAGAAGTAAAAGCAACAGTTTTTTTATGGCCAGTGGCAAAAGAAGAAGTGGAAGAAATGGCAGATTTTCTACTTTGACAGCAGTTTCTTTTAAAGAGCTTCTCAGGAGGCAGCTTTACGTATGTATACGAGACCTATGGAAAATTATGGATCGATTATCACAAAATTGCATGGTGATATTTCTGGCCATATAAAAAGCTTAATTGCACAATATCCATATTTGCTGCGATTTTAGGAGTATTTAAATGATTCCACCGAGTGGGCTTTATATGCGACCTATGGTAAATTAAAAAAACCGGTCTTCGCGAAATTTGCCAGTATGATTTCAAATCATATATGGGTTATTCCAAGGTGTTGAACTTGACAGTCGTACGCATCAAAAATGCAATAACATTTTAAGCAAAAAATATTTTTACGTTTTCTTAACCCTTAAATTATAGCACTAAGAAAGCACTGTTTTCTATGCTAAAGTTTATGGAGGGAGCGATTCTGGGTCAAAGATAATGGCAAAAGAAGAAGCGGTTCGAACGTGAAAAAAACAGAAGTAGTTTTTGTGGCCATGTATAAAAAGGCGTAATTCCGCGAAACCTGGCACAATTTTTTAGTCAAACTACATTCAGAATTTTACGTAGCAATGTACCATCAAAATGTCTTGGTTTGATTCCAAAATCTTCTGTATTTTCTTTTTTTTAAGCCAAAATCTGGGTCGTTACGTGACATTTCGAACGTGAAAGATTTTCCGTAATAATTTAACTGAATAATGATCAAAATAAAATGAAAATTTACCGTTAATCCGAATAACATTTTTCTGTTTGAACTCTTCCTTAGATTACAGACCATGTAAGAAAATTTTTTTGGAATAATTTTTATCAAATATCACCTCTTTTAAGAAAATAAATATTAAAGAAAACATACAATAAAACATTCTCACATATAAGAAATTACGTTTGCACAACTTTGGAGTCTGATTGTTCATCTAAGTGAACAAATTTATGGGTAAATTTATAAAATTAGTAAAATCTAAATATTTCTCTATAACAATATCGTAAAATAATCTCCGTTTAATAACTTTTAAATTTTCGGTCACGGTGGACCTTTTGACGAAATGCCCATATACATAACGAATTTGGGCAGTCATATATCAATCCATGCGCTATGTCACCATTTATTTTAGTTTTATTTACAATACGATAAAAATTTTAGGCTGGTATTCATCTCTTGTTCTACTAAGCCGATTTTACTGGATTTCAATCCCAAACTGGGGGCAAATCATGTCAGTCGTGATCGAATACTTTTTCGATTCGAAATCAATTTTATTTCCGTCAATACTGAACGAATCGGTATTATTTTTTCAGTGTTTGAAAACTCAAATAAATGCTTTACAACACCACAAAAATAATTTCGATCCGTTCAGTATGGACAGAAAGAATTAGAAATTGAATTGCTTTCAAATCGAAAAAGTATTCGATCACGACTGCTATAATTTGGCCCCTGCTTAGGATAACTAGAAGCAATTTGACAATAATATTATTCTTGTCTTTTGTGTCGACTAAGAATTACTCAAGGCGCCATAATTTATATACTTTATGGGGTCTGCGATAAATCATTAAAAAGTTTTACACGGATTGACAAACTTAGTATACCCTTATTCACAACTAGTGGTGGAGGGTATAATAAACTTAAGAAAGGAATGAAAAATTTGTAAATTGTTACTAAAGAGATTTTTGTGCATTCATTTTCTTGTGTTTTTCCTGTAACACAGTGCCCCAATTCATTTTGAATGGTTGTAGGTTGGGGTACGTTGGCTGTTGGGTAACAGCATTTGCTTACAATTGACTTCAACTGTTAGTCATGTTTTGTGATGATTGTTATTCAAGCATATAATTTCCTTCTCCTTGTGCAAGCAGCAGAACATTTGTGGTTCGCTATAGAAATTGTTCTGTTATTGTATGTGTGTTGTACTCTTACCCTGCAAATAAAATTAGACCACCTGATCCATTTTGATAAAATGGACTACTCCATGGACTGGTCCGATATAATGCAAGCATGGACCATGTCATTGTTAAAAAGTGTTTGTAGTGAGACGACATGTCTTCGTTTTTTAACGACATGCTTTCGTTTTTAAACGACTTCAAAGCTAATGCTCTTGAGTATACCATGGAGTAGTTTTAAAACTACTCCTTAGTGGCCCAAAGGTGGGTTATATGGTCCTCTCCTAGGACATCATAATGTTAAATAGACCAGGTTTTTTCCATACGTTTGGGTTAGTTTTGGACTAGTCCTGGTCCCTTGTGGACTACTCTTTACACGCGTGTTTGGACTGCTCCTATTATTTGCAGGGTTATACTAGTGTACATATTTCAAATATTTAGTATGAATCTTTTTAAATTTCTTTATTTTTTTTGGTAATATGTACTTTATAATTTTTGTTTAAGAAATAGTATTCATGCATCCTGGACCTGTGAAAAATGTGTTTCATTCAGTGCCAATAGATACTGTTAATATTATATTGAAAATACAGTTTTTTTTTTTAATAAATCTATTGTTTAGCACACATTTTTTTTCATTGCTTGATATAAGAATCCGCAGTTTGACAAAAAGTTACTCCAGCAATAAACTGTAAGTTTATTTGTTTATTCATGGCCCCTATTACGGTCAGGGTTGTTAGATGTGACGATTTTTCGTCATTTTGACGATTTTTTTTTGAGAAAATACATTAAAATGACGATTGACGATTTTTATACTAAAATTAAAAGTGTTATGACGATTTTCTGTCATCAATAAAACACTTACAAGAAATATTTAAAATTATATTGAAAACAGTCCAAAACGTAATTTTTCGATATAAAAGTTAAACAAAAAAATTCTTCCCACATCACGAACCAGATGGCTTTTATTAGAAGCATTAGTAATTGGAATTCTTCAATCATATAAATGCCATCGATACTGCAAAATATATACACTAGAGCCCCGATTTACGTCGTTTCGATTTGCGTCGCTTTTTAAAAATTGGTTAAATCCGCTTTGCGTTTTTATAATTCCTATTTGTGTCGCTACATAAGATTGGATTTTTTCACTAAAGTTATAATCACATATGAAGAATTTCTCTATTTAATTCTGCTAGGTAAGTTATTCTATTATAGTTGCGTGTTAGGAAGTAAGAAGTTAGTTCTTTTTATAATATCAATACCCACTTGCTGAAATAAATAGAATAAAACGTAACCAAATCATAAATAGAATTTCTTGCTAAAAATTGAATCAATCAATAAAAAAATCAGCGAAGTAAATTGCTTAAAATTTGTAAAATTTTATTAAGTGACAATTTTTTGACGATTTTGTTAAATGTTCGCGACGATTTTGACGAATTTTGTTTAAACTTTTGACGATTTTTTAAGAAAAAAGCATAACAACCCTGATTACGGTGCACAACTAAACTCAGTTGAGTTGTAATTTTATAATTTTTATATTATGGTTTACAACTTTGCTATATTGCGGCGAACAAAAACATCCAAAAATTACACTCAAAACAATAAGATGTCTTATTTACAACTCAACTGAGTTGAATTGTGATCCATAATAGGGGTCCATAAGTTGTAACTTAAGATATCTAGCAACACTAGGGTATTCAGTTAATCGATGTTTTGTATTTATCGCCAAATAATTTTTTGAGGTAAATATTTAATCGAATAATAATCGAACAATTTGATATTGTTCGGTTATTCGAATTAATTTAATTTTGCCTATTAAATATAAAAACAGTAACAACAATATAAAAAATGGTACTTTAGGTAATAAAAAAGGAATACTTTTAAAACAAAATATCATCAAAATTTAAGTTAATCTTCTCATATAATCTTTCAAAAAGTGTTTAACTGCCTGTTTTTAGAAAACGTAAATAAGTGAGTGAGTGAGAAATTATAGCGAAAACAACAATAAAAAACAAAAATTTGTTTTTGTTTTCAATATAATTTCTCACTCACTCACTCGCTTTCATTTTCTAAACGTACGTCTTACAAAATCATCTCTTCATCTGAATCATTGTGGTAAAAGTCTGTGCTAAGCATTCATAAAAATAAATTATAATGTTTAACTCGAAGGAAATGTTCCTGAGTTATGAAACAATAAAAGGGTATTTAAAACGTACCCGGTTTGTTTTTTTACATACAAGAAAAAAACTAATACTGCGAGAAAACAAATTTTCGATTAATCGATTAATCGACATAAATAATTTGAATTATTCGTTAATCGAAAATAAGCAATTTTAAATTACTCGAACAATTAATCGCCCAAAATTATTCGATTAATCGAACAACGTTTAATCGTTTGAATACCCTAGACAACACCATAACATTTTGATTTTTTTATAGTATCATTTATTTTTTGTTAAACTGTTAAGCTTTTACAAAGAACTCGCTATTTACAAAAACTTTTTATTTACATTTTTAGTTTGAAAAAAATCTTTGCCAGTTTTTTTATTAGATATTTTAAGAAATATGAGCTTTAACAAGAATGTTGCCTGCAATAGAACAAACATTTACGCATAATTTCAATCAAATGCGAATCGAAATTTCCATTGCATAAGCAGTATCTCAAAATGCAATATCATTATGAGTACACCAACGAACATTATTAATGCAAAAGGAGTTCTTTAAAAAAAAAATGACAAAAATTTTGGAAATATCGCGGTAAAATTTTCAATTAACAGTCAGTTGTTAATTAATGTCAAATCGAAAGTGGTTCAAGAAAAATGTTAAATCGTATAAATTAATAAACAATATTGAAAGCTGAAAATGAATTCTTCATACTTTTGCCAATAGAACGCGAAGAAAGAACACATAGAATGTTCGAAGGCAAATGTTTAGAGAGCAAAATTTTGAACAACAAGGGTCTAAAATACGAGCTTAATAGAGCTTTTCTGTGGAAGTGCCAATATTGCATTTACGTTGACCCTCCTGATTATCACTGATTTACATCATATGAAAATTTAAAGCTTCCGTTGACGCGGTATAATGCGGCGGTACCTTTTATGCTATAACGGAATTTCATTAACATATTTGACAAATATATCAGATTTGAAAAAAAATTAGTTTCTCGATTTCGAGATAACTTATGAGCTCTTCTAAAAACATAAACGAACACCTAATAACACTACGTGACAGTTTTTCGACCAAATGTAACTGACACCTAATCTTTATGTAAATCATAAACTTTTTCAAGAAGTTTGAACTTTTGTCCACAGTACACAGAAACAAATGATTATTTAAATACAAAAATCGGATATGTGATAAAAAAAATTTTGAATTTTCTGCGACGACAAATTTTGCGGTACTGATAAAAAAGTTTGTAGGTATAGTTATTGAATTTTTAGTCAACAACCAAGTTTATTGAGTCAATAAAAAAAAAGTTGTTGCCCAAAATAATTTGTTCAACAAAATGTTTACGTGATTTGGTAGAAATAAATTGTTGGAAATATGGTTTGTAGCCCCAAGTATTCTCCTAAAGTAGTTTTCGAGATATTGAAGAAATAAACTCAACACATTCGACTGATTCGGCGAAATAATAACATTTTGAATATGACATAAATTTCGAAAAAAAAATTTTCATTTTTTTTCGTTCACATAACTTCCTTATTAGATAAAAGAAACTTCTCAAAAAATTTTATTAAAATCGAAAGGGTTTGTGCCCCACTCTTGGTCGATTTGACATGGAATTACCCTTATTGAATGTGAACAATTTTTATAAACAAAAGTATATTTTATCGGGCATGTTCTGACAATCGCAAAACGCTTAACATTGGCGATTCTGACTTAAAATCACAAATTAGGTGTTCTGTAAATCGCAATAGCAAGAAGTTTGGCGACTTAAGATTACAAATAGGAACTATAATATTTGTAGGAAACTATAGCAGATCGCAAACTAAACGCACGAGTGAAGAAACACCATTAAATAAATTTTTCGTTTTGCGATTTCAAATCGTGCGTTTGTCAGAACATGGCCGTATGTTTACAAAATCTGTTGTTGGTGCCTTTTCAATTAAAAACAAGTAAGAAAGTATAGTCGGTCAAGCTCGACCATATGATACCCTACACCACATTATTTAAAAACACATCATGCTTATGTGTCCATATAAATAAAGATTTATCTATGTTTATAAACTACATGAAAATCGGTTTGAAAGTTTGTGAGAGGCAGAAATTGCCCCCTGCCTCCCCTTGTGGTCCTATTTTTTAAAAACTGTATAGCTAATGTGTCCCTATGGATATGGATCTATCTATGTTTTAAATTTCATTAAAATCGGTTTGAGAGGCAGATTTTGCCCCTATCTCCCCTCGTGGCCCTATTTTTTAAAAAATGCATACATTTTTTGTCTATATAGATAAGGTTGTTTCTATGTTTTAAATTTCATTAAAATCGGTTTGATAGTTTCTGAGAGGAAGAAATTTCCCCCTATCTTCCCTCGTGGTCCTACGATTCGGCCCATTTTCAATAGGCTTGGTCCTTGTGCCAATAAGAACCTATGACCCAAATTTCATCAAATTATCTCCAAAATTGCGACCAAGGTTACATGGACAGCCAGCCAGCCAGCCGGACGGACATCGTTAGTTCGACTCAAAAAGTGATTCTAAGACGATCGGTATACTTTAAGGTGGGTCTAGGACCAATATTTTAAGGCGTTACACACATCAGCACAAATGCATAATACCCTCTCCACTGTTGTGGTGTGGGTATAAAAATAATTGTATTGTAATTGTAATTTTTTTCTGTGTAGGTGAAGCTTACGAATGCTCTGTAGCGCAACAAAGTTCAAAATTTTGCAACTGCAACGAATACTACAGCTACTTATTCTGTTGACAGTACTATGAAACTGCCATTTTTAACGTTTGACAGCTTGCAGCGCTATTCGTAACGTTGTACTACAACGACTATTCTGTCCCCCACTTCAAAGTAACTTACCGATGTTAAACCTCTCATCATGTTAAATATAAAATAGAATCTGGGAATTTATTTATAATGGTGAGTAACATTTATTATATAAATTTTCATATTATTCGAATGTGTATTCTAAGTCAAATAACAATCCTCAAAAGCTTTTATACTTTAATAGTCTTATTCCTTCAATATTTTCCAGGAATATTTTCTACGCACTCTCACTTTCATTTACGAGGCTTACTTGAGCTATCCTTTGGCTAGCAATGAAGTAAACTGTAAATTAAAATTTTTATATATTTTAACATTAGCGGCGTTGCCTAAGTTCGCTGCTGGCAACTTAACTTGAGTTATGTTGCCATTCGTAATCGATCCATAAACTAGAGTCAAAAATTAACAAAATGCATTCAAAATAACAAAATCAAAAAATACTGATTTCATAAGGAATGTGCGATCAGATTCGTTATTTTCTTACGCAAATCACAAACATTCGCACAGTTGCTTAAGACAGCTTATGCACATTATGGTTGGAACTCTCGAGACATTTGTTGTCTATACAACATCAAACTGAAGATTGACTTTGGATTTTAAAACTTTGGGGTAACAATTTTATCTTAAGCGAAAAGGTTGTGGTTAAAGATATTGCAATTTAATTTCCTGTTCATTTAAAAAAAAAACGTTTCTGTGCACCTTGTGTGTATTTTTTGAAGTGTTCATCTATAAAGAACTTATTGGAACTATAAAAATATTGAATATTACAGAAAGCATTAAAGATTACTCAGTTCTAGTCAAGAAATCCAGAAAACTGTAACTTCTTGTTCCTGGCCGGAGTTTATAAGACAAATAACGAAGCCTCGCTGTAGCATTTATCTTGATAAAGGAGTCCCTAGACAAGCTTTCCATTAAAAATGATATTGCATAGAAAAAATTAAATATTGATTTCAATTAAAACATTTGGGAAGAGAGAATTTTGTCCGTGTATTTTGCGAAGTACTAATGATACGTTTTAAAAAGTAAGCGCATGTTAAGACGCTATGCAATAAGACATACAGATATATGCACAATAATATAAGTAGACGGTGGCATGTCATAGTGTCCACGGACATTATGTCGCACCAAAGAACGACATTAAGTCCATGGACGCTATGTCGCTCAGCGATGCGACAAAATGTCCATTAATATAGTGTAATAATGTCCATGGACATTATGTCCTTTGCTCTGCACAGACGGCCTTCGGCCGGGCGCAAAGATTTTCTCCTCTATGGTATAACAAACACCGGATTCGCTAACTAAAGCTTCTCTGCATAGCCGGCCTACGGCCGGACGCATGGATTTTCTCCTCTATGGTATAACAAAAACCGGCTCCGCTAACTAAAGCTTCTCTGCATAGCCGGCCTTCGGCTGGGCGCATGGATTTTCTCCTCTATGGTATAACAAAAACCGGCTTCGCTAACTAAAGCTTCTCTGCATAGCCGGCCTTCGGCCGGGCGCATGGATTTTCTCCTCTATGGTATAGCAAAGACCGGCTTCGCTAAGTAAAGCTTCTAAAATCTGCCTTGTTTCCGTAGGCCGCCTATGCAGAGAAGCTTTAGTTTGCGAAGCCGGTTTCTGTTATACCATAGAGGAGAAAATCCATGCGCCCGGCCGTAGGCCGGCTATTCAGAGAAGCTTTAGTTAGCAAAGACGGTTTTTGTTATACCATAGAGGAGAAGGCCGTCTATGCAGAGAAGCTTTAGTTAGCGAAGCCGGGTTTTGTTATACCATAGTTTGCGCCCAAAAGTGTTTTCGTTATATATTTAATATATACACCCAAAGAAAAAGCAGCAAAACCATTTTTAAAAAGACAAAATGTCCATATTAAAAACGACTTAATGTCCGCGGGCATTATGACGTTTTCCAAAACGACATAATGTCCATGGGAATTATGTCGCATCGAAGGGCTTCATAATTTCCATGGACATTATGTCCGTGGGTACTATGACATGCCACCTAAGTAGACTTGAAGCCATGTAAAGGGCATTCTCTAACCAGTTTTTATATGCGTTAAATGAGGCTGCTTTTATGTCAAAAATGTATTGCTTCAAAGTGTAAACTCGCCATATAAAATTTTACATTCCTCCCTTAGACGCCTGCTGCATTTGAAGCTCAATTTTTTATTGGGTTATTGAATAATTAATTTCGTTCTATTGAATCAGCAGCTTCTGCTTAGCCAGTAAATCCCTGTATATGCCCAACAAATCTTTAATATTTGTTTTGCCTATCTTAATTGTCTGCTGCAATTTGCTGCCTCTTTTAAGTTTCCCAGATTGACTTATCAAAGGTATAATTTGCTTAATTTCCTCCAACTCATGGCATTCCTTTTAAATGTCAATAAGAAATTCAAAAATGAATATATGAAATTCTTAAATTAGTTTTAAAATATTCACCCTTATTGTGTTTGGCGTATTTAAAAAACGCCTACGACTGTTTGGTAATAGATTAAAGAGAACGTGAACTTTTTTTCTTTAATCTATTACCAAACTGTCGTAGGCGTATCTTAAATACGCCAAACACAATAAGGGTGATTATCCGTTATTCCCTGCTGAAAAATACGTATTAAAGAAAAGGTATATTTCTATGTTAGAACGATTTGAAAAAAGTACAATAGTACTGAACTTTCCATGCCTGTTGCACAGTGTGGAACCGCATCATCACACCAATATTCACGAAAAGACAATCGGACATTCTCACACCCATCCCAAAACTTCTAACATACTCTTACTAATGAAATTTATTGTAATCATGACTATGAGGATGATGATGACGATGATACGCATACAAAGTGTTGAAACATGTGTTAAGCAAAACTAACAGACAGCCAAAACCAGATGTGCGAGACCGTCCGCCAGTCATTATTTATTTAAAAAAAAAATCATACATTCCATAAATTTGTTAACTTTTTAAACAATTTTTGTTTTTTTTTTTTTTTTACTTTGTATCCCTCGCATTTTTTTTTTCTTTTCTTTAAGACTCTAAATTTCTTTATTGTTGGAGTTCGAAAATGTCGGTGATGGCATTTTGTCGAGGCGTGTGTGTGTTTTTTTGGTCTTAAAGTGCTGTGTGGTTGTTTTTTGTTTAAATTAATTCATGGTTGTGTTGTGGTTTTTAGTTTTACGTTTTTTTTTTTCTTTTTGTACATAAAAATCATTATTTTGCAACTCGTTAAAAGTAAATAATCCAAATTTATTGTTCGATCATTTACTTCATAAGTATTTGTATAAATTTAGTACTGTCAGATCGAATAGAGACGGGTTAAAATATGGGCGCTCTGCGTAAAACATCAGCAAAAAGAAGAAAAATCGTTGCGATTGTTTTAAATCTCTCCTTTGCTGAAGGTTACAAAAGAGTTGTGGTACACATTAGAGCTCTGCACTTGAAGTATCAAAACAACGAAAATAACAAATTTTTGAGAACAATAAATTTGTCGATCAAATTTGGTTTCGTTATTTCTCTTCTTCGTGCAGTTTAATACATCTTCATCTTTTTTTATTTTATGGTTTTCCTACGTTGATCTATTCTTTAAAGTGCTGATTTTTTCGTGTTCATACAGGGTGGGCCAAGGCGAATTAACTACAGGAGGTGTCGAAACGGCATCTGATTTTGACAGTTCGGGCTTATTTGTTTTGATTTGTTAGTGTTTTGCTAATAATGGTTGACATTTCGAGCTAATGGCACAAACAATGCAATGAAAAAAACCGTATGTTGTTTCTGTTGTTTTTGGATTGTTGTAGTTCCGACACCATCTGTAGTTGAATTCGCCTTGGGGTGGGCCAACTTGGACTGACTGATTTAAAATTTTTTATTTAATTTTTTTTGCAAATGAAAGTATAAATTATAAATATTTTTTAAGCTAAGTATGAAAAATTACATCTTTTAGATGGCGTCCATTCTCCTGTTGGCAGTTATAAGCATTTTAAATCAGTCAGTCCAAGTTTGCCCACCCTGTATAAAGGGTGGTCTAAACAGTATTTGACAAATTCAACCATGGGGAGGTACACAATTGAACAGCGCGTTAAGATTGTTTAAATCAAAATGCATTCTGTGCACTTCGTGATTTTTTTAGTCAGCATAATCGAACAAATGTGTCCATAATCGGGAGAATTTTGCGGAAACACCCGTGCATGATCTCCCAGTGCGGTTTATGGGCTGGCGGCGTCATTGGGCAGCAGTGTTGCCAGTGCATTTTTTTAAAAAAATACCCACACATGCTAAGAAAAATCCGATTTTATCCTACACGTTGAAAAAAGTTTCCCTACAAAAGTCCCTACGCATTATTATCATTAAAATAAAAGAAAAAACATTAGTTAGTCTGAGCTCATACGGCTCATGTCTTATTGACAAGATTCTTCTTTGAACATGAATTGCCGTTGACGACATGTTTTTTATTTTGTTTTATTTGATATTGAAAACAAAAACAAAATTAAACAACGAATAAGAAAGCAAAACGTAAAGACAGTACATGCATCTGTGTACTCGTTTCTTTTCCCCTCGTCCCTCTCGCCTTTAAAGTAGCAATCATGTCAATAAGACAAGAGCCGTATGAACACAGACTTACTATACCTAATTTTTCTAAATTTGTAATTAGATTTGAGGGTGTCTCAGTAATAATGCACTGCTTCATTTAAAGGTATTTCTTCACATTATAACATAGCGCCTTCACCTGACAATTTTTTGTCATACCAAACGTCAAAGTCTATATAAAAAAACTCAAAAATGTTTGTCAGCGTTTTTTTATATGAAGTTTGACGTTTATTGTAACAAAAAATTGTCAGGTGAAGACCGCATGTAACGTGTTCTTTCGTAATATGTGACTTCTGCCCAGTTTCAGAGTTGCCACTTGCACAAAAAAATTGACACTAAATTTAAAAAGCACACTCTTACTGAGACACCATTTAGTTTATCCAAACTTAAGATATGAACTGCTTAATTTCACCTTTAAAAAAAAACTGTGCGTTCGAAATAAAAATAATTTTATGATGGCGACCAATATTCATTAACGGCCTTATGCAAAAAAAAAAAATTATGTGAATTCAAGGTGTTTGTTAAACAAAATATTTTTATGAAAACCCGGTTTTATCGGCCGTTTAACTTAAATATTACTTGTTCAATCGGAGAAATGCTAAATAAAAATAAAACAATTTTAAATATATTCAAGAAAAACTAATCTATTGAAATCCGAATTTATTTAATTAAACATATTTTCTGGTATTTTCATTTTAAAAATGGTCAACTTCCATATTAAAATTTTATATCTTAAATGGCTACGTGAGTACTAACCCCCGTATTCATAAACGATTTATAATTTAACAAACGTTTATTAAGTCAAATTTTCATACTAAATTAGTTTTGTAAACCTTAATTAAATATAAAAAGTTTTTATGAATACAGGCATAAAAAATTTAATAAACAATTCCACAAAGAATTCGATACTATCGATAGTTTGTCAACAAAATATCGAATGTTGCGCCTATTGGTAGTTTGTCAGCTCTAGTATTCAGAGTCACCTAATGCGTCAGAGTAGTTTGCGGCTTTCGGAATATCTATTAGCGGCTCTTTTTATAAATTGAGTACTTCTGGTGAGACTTAGCTGCGTTTGGTTTTGGGTGAACTTTAATTGAAGATACGATCTCCTCTGTAAACGTCGAGTCATTTACTACCTCCAAAACAAAATGAAGTTGGGACTTTAACCCATATATTAAATACATTATATTATTAATAATTTTTACACTAGCCCGCGCACACTTTCGCAATGTGTATGAAGTTAAATTACGAAATTTATTGCATAACAGAGTTCTGTTAAAGCGCTAACATAACACTGCTAACCGCATAAAATTGTAATGTATGCATTCAAATTGAAATTATACCTACATTTTTGGATCAAATGGACTGGAAAAAAATATGTATAGGGCTTAACACATATCCCGCTAATCAAAAACTATATTATTTTAGGTTTAAAATATGACTTTACATGCAAGTTTTTAAATTTACAATTTTTGCTGATGAAATTTGATGGCATTTGTGAACAAAGTGGTCTTTTATAAAAATTATTTGTCAGAAGCTAAAAGGTGATGCGTCTTTATAAGAATTTTTCAATTTGTCCATATTTTTAAATTTGGAAATTCCAAGTAAGATGAATTCCAGAAAAACAATAGGAGATAGGCGGATGAAATTTGATGGAATTCGTGGATAAAGAGATCCTTTTATAAAAATTAATTTGTCCATATTTTCAAATTTGGAAATTCTGTTAGATGAATTCCAGGAAAACGGTAAGAGATAGGCGGACGAAATTTGTGGACAAAGTGGGCTTTTATGAAAATAAATTGTCGGAAGCTTAAAGATGTTGCGTCTTAATTCGAACTTTTCAATTTGTCCATATTTTAAAATTTGGAAATTCTCTGGAAGATGATTTCCAGAAAGCCGGTAGAGATGGGCGGATGAAATTCGATGGAATTTTTGGACAGAGTGGTCTTTTATGAAAATTAATTAGATACCTATATCGAAAAAAAAATGATTTAAAATAAGAGGAAGGAAATAAAAATTCAAATACGAAGTTTGACTATGTTTTGTCTCTAGATTAAGCGATATAGCCCAATAAAAAATTTTATCATTTTGCGAAGCACTAATGGTACATTTAAAAAAATAAGCGCACAATCATGCGCTACGCAATAAGACATACAGAAATGCAGTAAAGTAAGTGAAAGAACTCTCAACAACTTTTATAAAAAAATAACATTTCAAGTGCTACGGCATTCCCTTACTACGAAGCAGGTTTGTAAGGGAGAAAACTTAAAAATAACTGTATCAAAACATTCATTGTGTAAGGCTGATCGTTACATATAACAATTTTTATATGCGCTGAATAATGCGCATATAAAATTCATGTATTCCGTAAGCGCAATGGTAAGCGAAACGTTTATGTATCTCCCTTACAAACCTTCTTCGTTGGAAGCTCCATTTTTTATTGGGAGGTATAGAGGCGTTCTTGCCAAAAACAAAATACATATTTAAATTTGTCACACAGTGTTATTTTGAAATACCCAATTTGGCAACTCTGCATCAGATAAACAATTTCCATTTGCTTAAGTGGGTGGGCTGAAAAACAAAAAATAAAATGAAAGTTTGTAAACAAACAAACAATCAAATAAACAATGGCTTTAATGACGAAAAATTAAAAAACAAAAAGAAAACCTTTGCATTAACAAAAGCAAAAAAAAAAACAAAAAAAAAACAAGTAAGAGTGCTATATTCGGCTATGCCGAATCTTATATACCCTTCACCATGGTTTGGAAAGAACAGAAGTTTATATATATATTTAAATACATGTATATATACATGTATATTTATAAAATATATATCGTTTAGTTTTATTTAATTATTTGCACATGATTGCGTGCTATTAAATATATTAAAAGTTTAATTAATATATAGCACGTTAAGTTTTGATCGAATTTCAGTATTTGGTCATGCCGACATCTTAAAGTATAAAATTACCATTTACTTTGGTGATAAAACTTGTAGTCGGGAAGTTCTATGGTTCACGAAAATAGGTATTAAAAAAAAACTATATTTTTGACATTACTTTTTTTTTTACCGATATTCCGAGTTTTTCTAAAGATTTCCGATATTTTGATATCTAAAACGTATGAATAGGTCATAATACAGCTCTAAAATTTTAGTTTTTATAAAAATGTTAATGTTTTTAGTCCTTTTTTGGAGTATTTTGCACATAACTTAACCATTTTTAACCGATTTGGCAGATTTATATACCAACGTGCTTAAAAATAACATTTCCATTAAATTGGCTTTTAGGCATATATATATATATATATATATATATACCTACATATGTGTACATATATTTAAGCAAACTTAATTATAAAAAAAACAAACTTAATTATAAAAAAGAGTAACTTTTGGGATTTCAGTATTTTGATTATAACTCAGCCATTTTTTAACCGATTTGACAGATTTATATACCGACGTGTTGAGCAAGAAATTTACCATTTATTTGTGTTATAAAACTTGGACTCGGGAAGATCCATGGTTACCGAAAATGGGTATTTAAAAAAAAAAAAAATAATTTTGGTCATAACTTTTTTGTATCTGAACCGATTTTCCCGAGTTTTTTATAAAATATGTTCTACTAAAAATTTCCGATATTTTGGTATATAAGTCATATCCATAGGACATATGACAGCCCTAAAATTAAGGTTTTTATAAAATTTTTACTTTTTTTGGTACGGGAGGTACCACGCCCACTTCTCCCATCCCGCCCACATTTTGAAGGGTGGTGTGTATTGACAACCAAAATGTGTGTACCCAATTTGGAAACTTTGGCTCTTACCGTTCTCCAGATATACAGAAAAAAGCAATAAAAATACAACAACAACAAGGGATTTTTGGAAAAAATTAGAGGCAGTCGTGGTTTTTTGATCATATCTCAGTCATTTGTGGATCGATCTTGCTGAATTTCAATAGCACGAAATGGTGGACTATATGTGACATAAATGTAAAACAACCTAGCCGCTATCATGTCTGGTTTTCCCGGAAAACACATATCAAGCGTAAGACGGACAGACGGACAGACGGACAGACGGACAGACGGACATTGTTAAATCAACTTCTCTTCTCATATGGACCCAGAATATATATACTTTATGGGGTCTAAAATCAATATTGTGGAAATTACAAACGTAATGACAAACTTATATATACCCTTTTACACCTCTGGTGAAGGGTATAAAAAAAAGACAACACACAAGAACAAAAATCGGAAAATGTACAACAATATTAAATAACAACAGCGTTGCTTGTGTGTTATTATTAGGGCACTGCTACACGTTCAATAAATATCGTGATATTTGGATCGCGATCCATTTTAAAATATTGATGGATCACGAGCGTATGCTACATGTTCAATATTTATCGCGTCAGTATTTATGTTATTTTTGTGCTATGCAGATCGTTTATCAATGTCGCGAGAAAACCAAAAGAAAGCCTGTTTAGCTATTTTGCTTGCTTTTTTAAAAACCTTTAATAATTTTTGCAGTGCAGTCGCTCTTTTTATTTTGTCGAAATAAGCTTTAGCCGACGAGTTCACAATTCCGGCAATGCCTCCAAATTAAAAATGAAATCTTTTAAAAATAATTTTTTCACTGGTTAATTCCGATTCCACCGGCAGAACCCACAAGTTTTGTCAATTGTTTTACTTTTTATTTCTTTAATTTTTTCATTGCGTATTTTATTTCTTTTATTTTGACACTTTTTACTGGCGTATCATGACTATTTAATATCATGAAAATGCTACACGTTCAATATTTATCACGCGATCCACGATCCGCGATCTGGACTTCTGGATTTCATATTTTAGGCCATTCTGCGATATGGATCGCGATCCATCAATATTGCATGCTACACGTTCAATAAATATCGTGATACTAGAAATATCACGATATTTATTGAACGTGTAGCAGTGCCCTTAAACTTTTTTTTGGAAGATAACATTTTTCTGTAATTTTGCCGCAACATTTTATTGTTAATACAATTTTGTTGTGGCAGTTCATCAGCAATAATTCCACCCACTTAAGGCATAATTAGTCTTTACTTTCTGTTTCTGTTCTGTTTCGTGCCGGTCTGTTACGAAATTGCAATACATATGGGGTATTCACAAGGTGTTCTATCATGTTATATTGTCATACTTTTTCTGTAGCAACTTACCAGCCACAGAGTATACAGAGGCGTCACGAGACAGAAAATATTGTGTTTTTTTCTGTCTTTTTCTTCGAAAGCTGCCCTTTTTGCGTTTTTTGTTTTGATTATGCAATTTGTGTAGATAGTAGCGGCCTGTTTTTACGCATTGTCACTTCACTAACAAAAAACGTTTTCTTTCTCTTTCTTCAAAAGCTGCCCTCGCAAATGATTTAGGCATTTTTCAAACGTCACTTTTTTCATCTCTGTATACTTTGTGTTACCAGCCATTTATGACAAATTTATTAGTTTTGCACCGTCCATTGTGTTATTTCAATAACTGTAATGTACATAAATTTGAAGAAATTGAATTTTATAAATCCTTAAAATCAAAAAACAGTTTGGCTGAGTTCCTAAACATCATAATACTTTGCAGTCAGTCAAAAAAGTATCATAGAGTTTAACTATATCTAGTTTGATTATTGTGTACGCATCGATATTGTTTTTAGTGAACTTTGGTACTGATAACATTGTAACATTTTTCACGGTTGCTTGGTAGAAAGCACTTAAAAAAGCGAGTTGCTTTGCAACTGATGTTTTGGAACTCACCCTTTATTTCAATATAAATATGTAAGTATGTCTTTTTTGATATTTATTGTGCTGTCACTTACAACTACATAACAAGTTTTTGATTTTAACAAACTGAACCGCAACAGAACAAAAAAATAATCAATTTAACAGATTTTTTTAATAACAAAAAAAGCAGCTGATTTGTAACAGAACAGAAAGTAAAGACTAATTCTGCCTTTAAGTGTACTGTTTGGTGCAGTGTATCGTTCGAAAGAATATAGGCCCATAATCTTTGAAAATTATATCGGACAATGTTTGAAAACTTTGTTAAGCCAGCTGTAAAAAACCATTCCACCTTGTGATTTTATAGCACGTACTACATGTTTTCCGATGTCTTTGGTAAGAATCGTATTCTGCGAACGTTTTACTTCGCGCACAGCGATTTTTACTGGGCTTCACTTTCACCGGATGTAACACCTCCTGACAGTTTTCTTTGGAGATACATATCGAAAGAAATATTGAATGTTAACAAGCCAAAAAATATCCACCAACCAAAAAACAACATTTGAATTGAAACCCGAAATTTTGCGAATTGTTAAAAGCTAATCAAATAAAATCTCTTAATTAAAATAAAATGTATCGCCTAAATAAAAATGTTATAAACAATTTAAAACATATAGCTCATTCTAATCTTTGTTAATAAAAATCCTAACTTAATTAACAAACACAAAATTCGTTTTATGTAATTTATATTTATAATTTATGTTTGGATAAATTTGATGTTTGATCTGTGTAAAATTGAATTTTTATTCCGGCAACACGGCAATAACAACAAAACATTGAAATTAGATAGTGACCTAACAAAAAAAAAAAAAGGAAAAAAAACATAAATAAATAAGTAAAGCAACAAAAAATTGGAAATTAAATACGTATTAAAATAACGCTGCGTCTCCACGAAGCAATTTTTTTTACCTAAGCACAAGCAAAAACAGCGACAGAACAATGGCGCAATAATTGCTGAAGAACATATGAAATTGCTTTGCCATTACACTGGGTCTACAACTGTCATAAAATGCTTAACATTATCACCAATATGATGTTAGTGTTTAGTATACACTCATCATGTTAGAGGTTTTCTCATGTTATAACACGGTTGTTAATGCAAATGTTTTAACAACGCTTTTATAACATCATGTTATAAACAGCAAATTATGTCAGTTGTAGACGGGGAGCTTACAAACGTAGAGAGAAAGGAAATGTCAGATAGTTGACCACTGATGATAAAGCAGATTAATCAAGCAATCAGAAGAACAATCAAATTTGACGTTTGTCGCAATAAATTTTGCTATGTGGAGACCTGGGGTAGAGACAAATGCTTCTGTTTTCCAAATATGGACCAGAGTTGCTTATATTTTAAAGTTTTTCATTATTTAATATTTTTTTAATTAGGCTTAAGTTCATGAAATTTAATTTTCATTAAATTATTTTTATGAAGAAAGGAATTTTACAACATGAAAATCAATTAAAATTGTTATTGATAATCTTTCATTCTTGACGTGGCTCGGGCTCGAACCCTGGCCGGCAGGTTACCATGACATGTTTCGATCGCAACCACTCGATCTCCTCAGATGGATTTGCCGTCTTACACTCGCAGCCATCGACGACTGCTGACGTCAATAGTCAAACATCAATCCTTAAACCAAATTGTATTTAAACATTTGGTAGATCGAAATTTGCTTTCCTGAATGATTATCCATCTTAATTGATTTTACATGTTTTTTCCTTACTTCTGTTTTTTCGTACTTTTGTCAAGAATTTTTCTTGAAGTCCAAGTACATTTTTTTGTTTTTTCATTTTGTCTTTCTCTTTTCTGTTGACCTTTTTCAGCACAACTTGAAGAACAAATGTACACATAGAGCTCGTGCCTTAGCTTTAACAATAATTAGTATTGTGGTTATTTTGTTGAACTATTTATGGTTTTTAATCCAAATTTTTAATATTTTTAATCAGGCTTAAGTTCATCAAATTTAATTTTTCATTAAATTATTTTTATGAAGAAAGGAGCTTTACAACATGAAAATCAATTAAAATTGTTATTGATAATTTTTTCATTATAATTATAACTTTATTAGCAGAGAAACCAGAAATATGCGCTAAAAACACGTTTTATCCGCATTAAATATGCAGTAAAAACTGGAAAATATGCCCTGAAAAGTGTTAAAAATATGCCCTAAAAATAAAAATTGCTCATTTGAAGACACAATATTCAACAATTTAATAATAAAATACCTAAAGTGTTAAAATTCATTTAAGAGATGTTTGCGCCGAATATTATCTAGATATGAACATCCATACGGGTTTTTGTCTTAAAGGGATTTTAGGCACGGTCGCTAAATTGTTAACAAATGTTAACATTTAAAAGGAATTTAAAGCTAGTTAAGGATGGAAGCTTTGAGCAAATGTGAACCGATTCGAAAATAATTTAATTTGAAGTAAAATATTTTTGGCACGAATTTAATATAAAAACCATCGTAATTAGATAGCTTGCGGACACAGAGTCTAATTTGGATGTGAAATTATAGACCGATTCTCACCATTTGCATAGACTTCGTCCATAATTTATCAAATTATCTACAAAATAGGAACTTGTACTCTGCGCACAAGGCTATCATGGACAGACAACCAGCCAGGTGGATAGATGGACATCGTTAGATCACTTTTAAAAGTGATTCTAAGTCAATTGCAATACTTAAAGATTGGTCTGGAATCTAGATACAAAACGCATAACATTTATCCTTAATGACAACCTGCTTTGTCTTACTACTTTAGAGGAAAAATTAAATATAGATATCGAAATTGAAGTAACAGATTTTTGGAAAAAAAAATTATTTTTTATTTGCTGCGAAAGCTATTGTAGGCATCTAAAAAATTGAATATGTATAAAAATATGCATTAAAAAGGCAAAGTATGCGCTATAAACCTAAAAAAAAGCTCGAAAAAGGCTCTTTTAACTAAAATATGCCAAAAAAAACGCTGCAAACTATAAAAATATGCTCTAAAAAATCGATGCCAAAATTAATAAAAAGCTCTAAAACGGATAAATATGTTGCTTCCGCCTTCATTAGTCGCACAAGGAAAAACATGTAACTGCATATTTCTGTTTTCTCGGTTTATATCTATTAAATAAACTTTAAAATTTTCGCTTTTTCATTGATAAATAAAATATATTTATCATGTTCTGAAAATCACTTTAACTCAAATTAGGTGATTTCAAATCACATGTGCCTTTTAAAATCACACGTGTGATGTTTTGGTGTTTCGTTTTTGTGCGTTGTTTTTTTATTTTGTTTTTTTCTTAAAATCCTACATTGGAGAGACTTTTTGTTAATTTTTGACAAAAGGTTATGCATATTAAAGTTGAGCCTTTAAGGCTCAGTTACCCGGGAGCAACAGTAATGCTGGGCACACACAGTGCAACCTACATGCAATCTGTTTCAATGCAACCTCAAAATATCAAAGCGTTTTGATGTTGATGCAACCTGGAATGAATGAAAATGAATTGAATTCACTAGATTGCGTAAATGTGTTGAATGGTGTGTAGCCAGCATAACGTTACAAATCAGCTGCTAAGTGTTGTTGTATGTTAAGCAATTAGAACGGTTATAGTTAGCAGATAGATGTTACGTTTCAATCTGTAAGAAATAGATTGGTCTTACATTTTTACGGTAAAGTTAAAATACTGTTACTCCCGGCCAACTGAGCCTTATAGCTTAATAGTTGCGTGACTGGATAGGTACCTATTGGTATTTCAAACCCGTTATAGTTTTTATGTCATTATTAAGAGCTTTATAACTATCAGGCAGAATTGATTTTTGAAAAGTGATTTGACAGGTACCTATAACCATCTAAATTGTGAACTGTATTTTTAATGAAATGTCGTCTCAAAACTTCCTAATTAGATATGATTCATATACATACTTGATTTATTTGTAGAATATTAATTCTGTGTCATTTTGACAAAACATCTTAAGTCAAATTTAAAAAATTTGAAAAAAAGTTGTTAATCATACGAGTTTTCATTCAAAAAAAGCATTTTTGTTCCGTTTTTATAATTTTGTATTATAAACGAAATTTTTCTTTAATTTAGGTTTATTTTATTATTTAATAAAAATTATTTTTTTCACCCGTTTTATTTTTAAAAACTTTTTTGCTATCTTTTCTCGACTTATATGTTTTGTCAAAATGACACAGAAAATTTAATTTAAAACTTCCAAAGTTTATATCATAAACTAAGATAATATTTAAAATTTTTCATTGCCTAAAATTTCTGGAGATTATTGTGGAATATAAAACATTTTTGTTTTAAAAATACGTCCTACGTAAATTAGAAATCTTTTAAAATTGAAAGATTAACATTTTGCAAAAAAAAATCATTTGATCTGATGCAAACTTAGCGATTTTTATGTAAAAAAAAACTATATGGTTGCCCTATATTCTTCATAAACATAAAAAACAAAACAAACTTACCGTCTTCTTTTTATTGTTTTTGCTTGTGGAACATGAATTTCATTTTATTTCATTCAACCCGCACTTCATGGGTTAATGTAGAACACGTAATTATAAAAAAAAAACAAAAATACTAGAAATTTTTATGTTGCTTTGTGTGTATGTTTTCTTTTGTAGGTTGTTAAACAAAAACAAACAATACAAAAGTCAACTAATGCAATTTTTTAAACAATTTTAGATGTTTAACAACATTTTTTTATTATTTACTTAACAACGTTTTACTTATTACTTCGTATTTTTCGTTTAAAACATGTGTTCAATTTTTTTTAAAGTACATAATAGACAACGAATTATGTTTTGTTTTTATGTTAATAGAATACACGAATTTTAGGAATTTCAGGGTCAACCAACATTTTTGTTTTCTGTTTTTAGTTAATCTAATGCGTAGGTATGCACAGAATGTTTTTCTTGTTTGAATTTCATTATTGTTGCAGTTTTATTTATTGACTTTTTGTACAAGGAAATTTTTCATTGATTTTTTCCACTCGAAAGTGTTTATTAACCAGATATTTTCTTAAGAAATGCTTTTGTTGCAAAACCTTCTTCGAAAACAAGATTACTGTAAGAACTTCCTAAAACTGCATTACTTTTAAAAGAAACATGATACAAAAACAAAGCATTGCAAAATAACAAAACTACACACACTCACATTGAATTACACAGAATCACAACAAGCAAATGTAACTACACAAACAATTTTTTTAATTTTTACGATTTGTTTTTCTTTTCTCATCTTTCATAAAACTATCTTTTTTATTTTAATTATTGTGTTATAATTTTCACTTTCGTTTTATAAAAATTTATTTAATTATAGATATTAATATGGAAAACTTGCTTAAATTTTTTATGAAACAGGAGAAACACAAAAAACACTTTTAACACAAACGTCACTTGTATTTTTTGTTTCACTTTACGTTTATATTTTATCTTTGTTAACTATCTTCGTTTGTTTTTTGCTAACAAATCTTTATTTGTCGTGCTTTCCTGCTGCACTTTCTTCTTCTAAGTTTTCCAATTGTTTTAACAACTTTTCATTATTATTTTAATTTACTTGTTGTTGGCATGAAAATTAGAATTTTTGTTTCGATATATCAAGAATAATTCTAACTTTTATTTGTTAATAGTTTTAAAAACAGTTCTCCACATTTCATTTTGGGATTTTGGTAAAGAAAAAATTAAAACATGAAATTGTTTTATTCACTTAACGCGATTTTTCCTCAGCCAAATCATTTTTCGACCAACATCCACACTTCCGCACGACTAAACGAAGACTGAATGAAACAAATAAGAAAATTTCTTCATTTTTCTGCTTATCTTTTCCTTTTATATTTTTAATGTGGATTGTATGTGCAACTGTTCGCACAGATGTTACAGGGTTGTATTTAGAAGGCAGTTGATTTTTAGCTGTTAATAAGAGGAAAAGGAAAATAAATGTGTTGAAATTGAAAAAGAATTAATGCAAGTCTTATAAAAATATAATGAAAAATTTAAATTTATGTTAAAAACTTAATAATAACAAATAAAAATTACAAAAATGTTATCAAAATAAAAGAGAAAATATATAAATTGTGTGAAATAAGTAAAAATATGTAACTGAAATGACTTCTTCAATTAAAATAAGAGTTTGTTATTGTGCGCAAACTTTTTTTCTACCGGTAAGATTAATTTGTATTTATTTAAAAAGAATCTGTTAATATTAATATGTATACAATTTTATTTATTCATATTTAAGCGTACAAATATTTTACATGAAGAATATGAAAGGCTATACAAAATTTTTTACGCATTTTATAATCGTATGTACCTATATAATTTCAATCGGCATTGCATGCTGTAATATGTTGACTGTTTTAAATGTTTTATACATTATGGTTTAATATTTTGATAAATGTAAAAAACGCCGAGATCAAAATTGTTATTTTACGGCCATGTGCAAGACATCGAGTAAAATTGAAAATCATGGAGATTTTTAAATCAATTTTTTGAAATATTAACGCAGCTTTACTGAAGTAGTCTGGTTAAGATAAGTGCTCCTCAAAGTTTGAGGTATAGGTACAATCTTTTTATGAACTTTCAAAATAGAATCGAATTCGATTTCCAGAACTGTAATTCGGTTTATTCTACATATTAAGTTCTGGAATTGAGGCTATCAGCGCAGAAGTGGTGTTACCCCAGACTACTTATTATTAGATAATGAGCAGTTAACACTACTCTTGCGCTATAGTACTTGGTTGTACTTGGTGCAAGAACTTTGTTTTTAGCGCCATCTGTTTTGGATGCAAACAGTTGGCTTACTCGACTATTGCACTGTTAAGGACAGTGCAAAGAACATATCTTACACCAGAACAGTAACCAAATTAAATTGTGGGTTACACCGCTTTATTCGTATATGGGCATTTCTATTTTGACGTGTCGTGATATTTGTAACACAAAATGTAAAAAAATTAAATTAACTGTATTCAGAAAAAAAATTACAGTAATCGACGCTAAGGATTTGCAGATATAAGCAAAAATCTGCTCTGGCGTGACGTTAAAAAACGGAAGTGGATTTTGACTTGCATTACAAAACTGAATAAGACTGCGAATTGAGCAAGATGTTTTGTATAAAACCTTTTTTAGTAAACTTTGGAGGTAAATATGGGCATTTCCAGTGGAAAGTCTACTTTTTTTAATGTAACGCCAGATTACAAATAAGGTTGTATTTTTGGATCATGTTGTTCAATCGTTATCCAAGTTGTTACTAAATGTAGAGCTAGTTGCGCTTTACACCAATATATAAAAAAGTAAACTATACATATAAAATTTTTTGAGAAACAATTCAAAATACTTCTGGCGTTACATTACAAAAAGTAGACTTTTCGCTGAAAATGCCCATATTTATTTAATCATCAGGAATTTTTAAACTAAACAAGGTTGTAATTTTCAACCCTAACATTTTGATTTGAATGAAATGTTTTTTAAAGATTCTCTATCCGTTTACAGGTGTATACAAAGTTTTAAACTTTAAATCTTAGAAGTTATATTTTTCCTCTTTTTATAACCGATTCTAGTTTTCAAGATCTTAGGTAAAAGTATTTTTGGTTTTTTTTTTAAATAACGATCTTTTATAGTATTGTCCAAAGTAAAACCCGCTTCAAAACGGCCAAGGTCCGTCTAGGGAAAAAAGCGAAGCTGCTTTCGTCATACACCGAAGAAAACCTTAAGCCGCTATGCATGACAACTTAAGCAAGTGAATCCACTTTTCGCATCTGCTACAACCAGGGTTACCGTTGGAAATTTTCGAAAAGGGTCACAAAAAGGGGATTTTCCAGAAAAAGGGGTCAAAAAAAGGGTATTTCAATAAAAAAAGGGTCAAGTTTTTTATAAGCAGTATTTCCCATTTAAATGAACATAATAAGACCAAGTTTTTTTATAAGCAAACAAAAAAATAATATTTCAGGTAGGAAGAGCTCAAAAACTTAAATTTTTTATGGAATGCTCTGTCCTGTTTTTAACACCTGACAAAAAGTTTATTCTCATTATAGCTAATTTTTTAATACTTTTTATGAAATTTTCCGATTTAGCGATGTCAAATAAATTTTAGTGTTTGTTTTAAATTTTGCAATCGTTCGCGAATTGTAACCATCTTCTCGATTAAAGCGATTTTTTCCTGTAAGTGTCAGATTTTTTTTAAGCTTTTACGATTTTTAATAAATATTAGACTTTGCTATCATACCGCTGTAACCAAATATTTGGGAATTTCCGCTAATTTAGCAATTTTTACGTCTTGTTTTCATTCCTGTTAGGGCACTCTCAACACTGTCGATTCAAAAGGGGGCGAAAAGTTCAATACCTTTTGCCATTATTAAGGGCGATTTTTTTTTTGAATAAAACATGCTACTCTTTAAGAGAGCAAAACACCAAATTGCATTTTTTTAATAAAATGTAAAATTTTTGTTTTGAAAAGAAACCATCGTAAAAAATAACAAATATGTATATGAGTTATGTTTGCTTTTAGGGAAATTGTACTTTACTATCAAAAATCAAAGAGATGAAAGCATGGAATTGTCAGTTTATACTTTGAGTCTGTTCCATATCAAGCAATGCTTATTTCGAAAACATTTGTTTAGCACTTCTGTTCCGCAGTGTTGACAAAAAACAAAATGTGAGAGATATTTCCAAAAAAGGGTCAAAAAGTGTCACAAAATGGGTGATAATGATACAAAAGTATAATATCCCTAGAAGGAAGCGAACTGACACCAAAGTAGTCCTGTGATAGGTCTTTGGTGGAAGAGACCGGTTCTAGTTTTAACACTTTCTATGAATAAGACCTATCACTTTTACATGGGGTTGTCATTGGAGGGGGTCAATTGACACCCTTTGACCAGTCACAAATCTAATCTCAATGGACGTGTTAAGTGACAGTTACTTAAATGTAGTATTATTTCAATACGATGTAGTATTATTTCAATAAAACAAGTCCTAGAATTAAATTCAAGAGCCAAATTTTAGAAAGTCCCAAAAAAATTTATCACACCACTGGTGAAGACTGTACTGTAATTCATTACTTTTTCTACCTTTTTGTTCTCCATAAACCAGTTACATGATTGTTTCTCCTTTCACTGGTCATGAGTTCTTTCTTTTTGTACCTGTTCTATTTTCACAACTCCCAGGACCAGTCTGTGGGCCAATTGACACAAATTTCCCGCAGGAATAAAAGAAGGGTCATAAAAGGTATCAACACCGTCGAAAAAGGGTCAAATTGATACTTTAGTATCACAACGGTAACGCTGGCTACAACAACAACTGTTTGCCATAGTCAGAGGAAATACTGGAAACACTGGGCTGATTTCGTGCAAACGGCGGTCTTGATCTCTCAAAGTGAAAAGGTTGTTCAAAACCCAAAAATCGTGTCATTCAAGAGGAGCTTTATTGCAGAATAATGTGTTTGCTGATGCTAAATTGAGTTTAAATTGCGGGTAAATGCCACAAAGCGTGAAAAATTCACATAAATCAATCGGTTGAAATCGGTCGACCCGTTTTCGCAGTTAGTGGTGACATCAAAGTGTAAACTTCTTTTTATATACATACATATATGTATTAATATATCGTCACCTAAAACGCAAAAGGCATTATCTAACATTTTGAAAATTTTACAGGAGAAGCGAAAACCATTTATTTTTTTTTTTTTTGCTTTCCTTAAAACTAAAATTTTTTTGGCGAACTATTTATGGTTATAATGCCAGGGTATCACAGTTTCTGCCACTGATGTTCCAAAGTTGTAATTTTTTCTACAGTGAAATCAATCATTTCTTCTTTTAAATGTTCGCTTAATTTGCATTCATTGTTTTTTAAACTGTTTTCTACACAAAAAAGTTAGTATTTGTTAAATTATGAAAATTGTTTGGCAATCGTTGTTTAAGTTGACATAAAGTTTATATTTCAAAAGTTATGGTATTTTTTTCGTCTCCAAAAATTGTTTTGAAATGGTAATTGAGGGAAAAAATCCGCTTAACATGAATTAAATGGTTTAAACTGATCAAATTTTAAAACAATTTGATATGAAAGGTCTTTTAAAAGATTGTACAGTTTCTATAGCAAAAGAGTAGGGATTTGTATGTGCATTCAACAAAAAAGCGTGGTAGATTTTCAAAAAAGATTACTTGAATATTCTTAAATTAAATAATGCTAAAAAATGCTTAATATGTAGTTTAAAAATGTTTAAAAAAAATGCTAACTGCTAAATGAAAAATTTGCAGCTAAATCAGACAAAAAAATGCTAAATCTAGCTGCAAAAATGCCAAAATGGCCACGCTGGATTTTATTCGAAATAATATGCATATGTGCGTATATAAAAATATCTTTAATAATTGCAATATTTGATCTCTTGTAAATTTTCAAAAAGAGATCCTTCTTGTCAACCAACTAACTTTTAATTTGTAGTTTAAACTAACAAAGATGTGATTATTCCTTACTCAGCCTAAGTAATTATATTTAGATAGTTATTTTAAATGTGTAGAAAGTACCACAGCTACTTTGAAAATCAGGAAAGCTACATTTGAAAAAAAATTTAACTTCAAATCTCCATCGATTTCAAATTCTAGAAAATGTATTCCGTATATTTTGAAATTAATTGCTATATTTTTTCTAAATAAACTACATTAAAAATAAAATAAATGTTAATTGGAGATTTTTAAAATCTTGACACAGATTTTGCAGATTTTTTGTTAAAAAATTATGGTTTTTTGCTGATTTTACCTCTAAGAGTTCTGGCAACAGTGTTTATAATTTATTTTTTATCTATTTTTCTTGTAGAAACTACCAGTTGTTGTAATAATTGACAACGTTGCATATTATGCAAACTGTTAATTATAAAATAAAAATTATAAAAAATATACAGTGCGCTTGGGATAACGTCATTGCGTCAACATCCCAGAACGTGAACACTTTTTTATGGACATTGTCTTCTCGTAAACGTCAACCAAATCTCAAAGCTCTAAAGCGTCAATTCTCAAAAAAGCTACATTTTAGCTTATAATTGTTTTAATTAATTCCAAACTTGGGGGTAAAAGGGTATATATACATACGTTTGTAATTTCTATAATATTGATGTTAGACCCTATAGAGTATATATATTCTGGGTCCTTATAAGTAGCGAAGTTTATTTAAGGATGCCCGTCTGTCTGTCCGTTGAAATGGGTTTTCCAAAGACCCCAGATGTGATGGGGACTTGGTAGGTATATATTTATGTCACTTATAGTCCGGAATTGTTTGCTATTGAAATTCAGCCACAAAAGGCTGAGATATCAGCAAAATACCACGACTGCCTCTAATTTTACTCAAAAATCCCTTGTTGCTGTTGTTTTTTTTTAATGTATATCTGAAGAACGGCAAGAGCCAAAGATTCCAAATTAGGTAAGAGCATCTTGTTTATCAAAACACAACATCGGACAAAATTTGGGCGGGATTGGACAAGTAGGCGTGACAAACCCACTAAAGATTTCTGTATATCTACAGAACGGCAAGAGCCAAATTAGAAACAAGCATCTTGGCTATCATTTCACAACATCAGACAAAATATGGCCGGTATGGGACAAGTGGGCTCTTAATTTCCCATATAAGGACATCAATTTTAATTTGTACATTCGTAAACGTCAACAATCTGATAAACGTCAACACCTGTGGTTTAAATTAGTTAACCTTATCCCGAGCGCACTGCATAATAAAAGTCGAATAAAATACAATATTAAATTTATTTAATAACATTTTTTTAAATTTGCCTAAATTTTTTAAATGCTGTGTTATTAAAACTCCTTTACCACACTTTAGGCCACAATTTAAACTTCTCGCCGGCATTTTTTATTTTATTTTAATGAGAATTTAATTTGAAATAATTTAGCAAATGTCCTTTACTTTAAAGCAGCAACTAACCTAAAATACTACTTCCTTAACATGGCGTCCAGTATAAGAGGATGCACAACAAAATGAACACAGAGTAAAAAAAAATAAAAAAAAGTTTGCTAGTTGACATCGACAACTGTTGTAAATTGCAATAATATAAAAATTTTTAGCGCAAAAAGAAAAATAACAAAATAAATGTGACAAAAATAAATGGGAAAAGAAGAAAAAAAATCATACATCATACAATATCGTACATACATCCATAAAACTTTGCTTAGCCGGCAAATTCCTTTTCTGAAGAATTTATGAAAGTACAAATTTAAATCTGGCCCTTCTTTTAGATAGTCGACCAAAGTGTCAACATGTTTTAATAGTGAGAGCAACTCATGACTAAAAAAATATACTGACATTATTATAAAAAATTATGGAAATATTTAAATTTTTTTTCTTGAGGCGAAATGAAGAAACGAAAACTCAAATGCTTCACACTTGAATTAAGGGCCAGTGGTATTTTATTCCATTTTTCTTTTTTTCTCTTTTATTTATCTCCAGTTGATTCTGCTGGCATTTGTCATAAATCACTGAAATGAATGAAAATAATTAAAAAAAAAAGCGATTAGAAACTTTAATGGTCTCTAGTCAGGACAAAAATTTATTCAAATTAGCTCAATTATTTTGTTTAAGTTTAATTGGATAGGATTTTACAAGAGACACATAAAATTATGGAACGAAAATTTCGTTCGTTTGGCGGCATGAAATAGCCCCCCACGAAATAAGTCCCCAACAAAATTATGAAATAATTCCCCAATTTTTGGGGTCTTTTTTCATATGAAATAAACCCCAATTTAAGAATGAAATGAAACCCCAACGAAATGAAATAACTCCCCAAATCAAAATGAAATAAATTCCCAAAAATTGGGAAGTTATTTCATTGGAAATAAGTCCCCATTTCCTGAAATGAAATAAATCCCCAAAAAGTATTCAAAACATCCAATCAATTCAAAATAGGGGTGGGGGGGTGCTTTTTAGCCATTGGAGGTAAGGCCATGATGGCTTTATTGCTCAATTGAATGGGAGATAAAGCCGTAATGGTCTTATTGCCCAATCATTGAGAGGTAAGGTCATATGTAAAATTTTGCGAAGTGAGAGATATAGTCATATTTTTTTCCCCCAAATGAGAGGCAAAGCCATATTTTTCCAGAATATTGTTACGCATGGTGTAAACATTCTGTTAAAGGGGAAATCCTTAGTTATCATTGAAAATTATTTTTTTATTCTTGTGACGCACGCAGAAAAACTTTATTCAGCGAAGCCACCTGCCGCGTCCTACTGGAGGAAAATACCCCTAAGCGCGGCCGCAGAAAAACTTTAGTATGCGAAGTCAGATTTCAATTCTTAACTTTAGTAAAAGGAAAACTCATTAGCTCTTAATTATAAAAATAAGAAAACTATTAATCAATGTAAAATGGAAAAGTTTTTCAAAACTGAAATGAGAGATAAAGCCATTTCCTAATATTACTAATGTGTCCTAAGGCCATGATGGCTTTGCCTCCCATTGGAATGAAAAAAAAAATAAAAGGCTTTCTCTCTCTTTTGAATGGGAAACCTGGATTCATTGCATCCAGCAAAAAAAAAAAAAATTAAATGGGCAATAATACCATTATGGCTTTATTTTATACCTTACCGCAAAATTATTTCTCAAACTAACTACCTAGTAAGTATTATTTTTAATGAATGAGTGGTCTTGACAGAATGTGCTCAACTGTCTCCAGCTCCTCCGGGTCCTCACAAAACCTGCACACATTCGATAAGTCGGATCCCATTCTCACCCCCATCCTGCCTATCATACAGTGGCCCGTGATAACCCCTATCATGGTTCTAACACAGACCCTACTCCTGCCCAGCAGCGACTCCGAATCGGTGCCTTGATACCCGGCGGTCCATTCGGTTCCCCCAGGCCCAGTTGATCGCGCCCCGAATCCATTCCCTGATCGTTCCAAAGAAGAAGCCCATTGGAGGCCTTACTGCCTCCAGACAGTCTGGATCCTCCATTTTAGTTGCCAAAAAGATACACTTTTTCCCAAAACGATACATATTGAAACAAAATTTGAAAATTTATTTATTTATAAAGTTTAACATTTATTAACTTACTCTTTTATTTCATATTTAATGAATATTGTTAAGAAAATGATCAGGTATGTTTTAGGTTTCGACTCGAATTGAAAATGAAAAATTTTTTTGAATCCGCATAACTCATAAATTGGTGTTCTCAAATCCACATTTTTTTGTGTATTCGAAGTTTTTGTTCAAAAAAACTTTAGTTGAACTGAAGATCGCTGATTTGCTAACCGCAGCATGATAGCAAAGTCGTATATTTATTAAAAAATCGTGAAAGTTGTTAAGAATCACAGGAAAAAACGCTTCTATCGATATGGCTAAAAGATTCAAAAGATACGAACAATGTCAGGATTATACATGATACTTGAAGTCATCAAAAGATACGAAAAATGTATCTTTCGTATACTAATGGCAACACTGGTTACAGCACAAAAATGTTTGATTTTTGTTAGTATTTGAAAAAAAATGTTGCCACATCAAATAAGTAATAACGATTTTTGCAAAAATTTATTAAATACGTTTTTTGTATAAAAAAATTAAAAAATTATCTTAAAAAATAAGTAATAAAAGCCGATATTGCAAAAATAACTAAAAAAAAGCCGATATTGCCAAAATAAGCAAAAAGCCCTAACTAATATAGCTAATTTTTCCTGTTTTTTCAAGATCGGAACTTCTTTTCAATCAAAAACATTATATCATGTAAACCAAAAAAAAGCAAATGCTTAAAAGCTTTTTTTTTTTGGTTGGCCTAGTAATTACTTTTTGACCCCCTCCAATGACAACCCCATGTAAAAGTGATAGGTCTTATTCATATAAAGTGTTACAAATAGAACCGGTCTCTACCACCAAAGACCTATCACGGGACTACTTTGGTGTCAATTCGCTTCCCTCTAGGGATATTATATGCAAAGCAAACCCTTCCAAAAATCAATGGTTAGTAACGCAGAAAAAAATCAATCAGAGCATCGGTTTTAAAGTTGACTAGATGACCCATGCGAATATTTCGCACCGTAATTTTTATCAATGAAAATATTAATTTTTCAATTTCTAATTATTTTTCGTCATTAGTGTTAGAAATAAGCTTTAAAATGAGATATCATTCATTAAATTGGATGCGGTGGTATGGGAGATATTCGCAACCGACAAAAAAAAGTGCTTTAGAAATAATATATATGATGCTTTGTGGATATTTGACATTTAATTTGCAAATACAGATTTTTTTTAATATTATGCATTGCATCACTTACATTTCAAGACGTTTAAATAAACAGAACACATAGTTGCATTATTTCAGTACTTTATAAAGTGCATGGTTAAAATACAGTAGTGAAACTGTATACAAACTTTGTATTAGTACGGAAGTCAGCCTATGCAAATAGTTGTTTATATTAACTTTGTCCAGACGAACCATCACATCTCCAATTTACAGTGCAGAGCAAGGTCTATCCAATAGGTCTGCTTAAGAAGCCAGATGTTTATTTGGTTTTTTCCTCAACGATATCAAGAGTTGTTTACATTTGCCTTATACGTGTATATTTTTGTTTACTTTTTTGGTTTTTTGCCACACATACATGCACACAAAACACATTTTTCCTTTTGTTTTGCCTATGTAGTAGTAAGATTTTGACAACGGCGAGGAATTTTACACAAACAAAATGCCTGTTGTTTTTTGTATTGTTGTAGTAGTAAGCAGACCTATTGGATAGGCCTTGGTGCAGAGTAAATCTTTGAAGATTTTTAATTTCCACAGACTCTTTCATTACAATCCTGGATGTTGTGTGATCAAGTCGATCTTGTAAAGATTTTACTTCACACAGAAAAAATTATTTTTCCAATTCAAACAAAAAATTTGTAGAATCAAACAATTTTTTGTCTGAAATCGGTCCTATAAACAAATTCGCATATTCAAACAATTTATTTGCATTTTGTTTATTGAAAAAAAACACTGATTTTTTCAAACAAATAATTTAACTGAATCAAACAAAAAGTTTACTGAATTTCATATACTAAATTTCAAAATCAAAAAAAAAAAAAGGTTTTTGCACAAGCAATGATGCGCACACAAGCAGGCACTGTATTAGAAGATGATGGCAGAGCGGCCGGATGGCTTTGAGACACATTTTTTTGTTGGAATAATTTTTAAACGAAGTCTTTTTTTATACACACAATGTTTTTCGTCATCACTCACTGTTGCTGTATCTTTTCCTTTGCTAATGAAGAAGAAATGTAACCCAAAAACGGCGACAGACCGACTCGATATGTTTTTCGTCATCATTATATTTTTGTATTTGATGTATTTAAGCAAACAGTTTGAAAAAATTGAATACGGGATTTTAGATTTTTTTTACCAACCAAAAATTTATTTTGTTTCTTATAATGTTGTTGTTGTTTCTGTTGTTTAAAAAGAGTGAAACGTTTTTTTACCTGCTATTTTTTGTTTTTTTTTTTTTTTTACTTCAAACCTCTTCATCTTTCTTTAAAGTGTCCAAAAATAGACTGTATGTGTTTTTTGTTGTAGTTCTTATATTTCACATTAGGAAGTGTTGCTTACGATCAAATAAAAAAAATGCAAAAAGACGACAACATTAAAAAGCGTTAAATATTTCATACAAAATTATGAAAACTTGAAACCAATAACGCGTGTATTATATTTTTGAATGGTTCTCAACATTTTTGTTGGTTAAATAAAAATAAAAAAAAAATTTTAATTGAATCAGTAAAAAAATTTGTAAAAATTAAAAAAATTTTCAAACAAGCGTTTTTTTGAAAATAATTCGGCAATAATTTTTTTTGTGCAGCATGCGTATTTTTAATTTCTATTGATGCTGGAGGTGGATAGCAACTATTTTTTACTTGCTGAATTTTATCTATGGTGGAAATAAAGGAAATTTTCTTTCCAAAAAAAGATTTCTTAAATACATGTATTGTATTTCGTCAAATACTTGAGTAATTTCGGGCCCTTCCAGAGTTTTTACACTGATAGAAAAGGCGTCATAACGCTGATATATTTTGACATCAGTACTATGACAAGTGTCTTCGTTTTTGACCCCATGACACTTTTCATAATGGTGATGTCAACCTTAACATCACTTGGCCAAAGTGTCATCAGGGTCATAATGAACATATGTCATCAATGGGAGGACACATCGGCATCAGAGAAATGACGAACATGTCCTTAGTGCGGTGACGCAGTAACATCGGAGAAAGTACACATTAGCATCAATTTAATGACAGTTTGTCATTAAGTCAAAGTCATTGGAATCGACTTTAGTCAAAAAGTGAGAGCATATTATTATTAACTTACCCGTTACATATGTTTGCTTCACGTTTGTTGATTTACGACCTTTGTTTACAGCAGAACTCTCAATAATAAGACACCAGCACCATGCCCCTTATGGTTTTTGTAATCATTCTACTTTAAAAATTTTATGTATTTAACAAAACAATTTAAAAAAATAGAATATAGGAATTTTTGCTTCTTATAATACATTGTAATCATGAAAATAATTTTAATAATATACAAAATGTGGCATCGAATTGATGTCACTATAGTCATAAAATAGATGACACGTAAAAAATTACAAGATTGTACGAAGACGTTAGTCATTGGATTGATGTTATTTTTTTCATCATTGATGCCATTTGTAGTAACATTGATGTCACAATTATGATGTTAGGGCATCATCAATATGAAGATGCATTTTTCTAACAGTGTAGAACCTCTTTTTTGGTTTTGAAAAAGGCCTCAATAGTTCAATAATTTTTGCTTCATCTACTCCGCCAATTGAACCCAGTCCTTGGGTATACGCATAATAAAAATTATATACTCCATTTTCCTCGTTTTTGTAAAGAGTTTAAGAACTTAATGTTGCTAGCAAAGTAACAAAACATTTTGTATTTAAACAATCTTCATTTTTTTCATGAAACACTTTAACAGTTCTGTTCGCCTTCAGCCAACGATTTCAAACTCTGCAAGTATGGTCACCTCCAACCAAACTATTTTTAAAGAAAATTTTAAACCTATGTTTAATATAACCATATAATTGTCAGCGACAACCATTTTATTGTTAAATTAGTCCTCCGTCAAGAATCCACCACCATATTATGGTTGCCTCTAAAAATGTTACGGTTAAATATGATAATAATTTGTTTTTAAATTTACAGTAGTATTTTCCTCTTTTTCAACATACTTTAGTTGAAAACCAATCATTAATCATAACATGTTTGGAGGCAACAATAATATGATTGGGGCTTCTTGATGGAGGCCTAATTTAACCATAATATGGTTACCGCTGACAATAATATGATTATATTAAACATAATATGTTTAACATTTTCTTTAAAAATAGTTTGGTTGGAGGTGACCATATTTAATCATGTTTTTTCTCTGGGTGTGGTATTACCGATTTTTAGGCCCTAAATTTGTAAAACGCAAAAGCAACGCCAAAAATTATATTGAAAGCAAAAACAAAATCGAAAATATTTCATAATTTTGTTGTTGTTTTCTATAGAAATGAATATTGAATTTTTAAATTTTAAACGCTGCATATCTTGTGGCGTTGATAATTTTTTAAACGCAATATGTATTTTTGTAGAAAGCAACAACAAAATTTTGAAAAATTTTTGACATTGTTTTTGCTTTCAATGTTATTTTTGGGATTGCGTTGCGTTTTACAAATTCAGGGCCTTTATATTAGTTGTATGCTTCTGAAAACTGTTTGCTTTTTGGTAAAATCTTAGTAACACTTCACAGATTCTTAGCACTTGCAATGGAGGTAAGCATTAATATGCGAATTGAGCACTTAAAATAATTAATTTTTTACATCCTTTGTTCTTTTGTAAAAAAGATTTTAAAGAGATGTTGCTTGAAAAATCAAGTAAAAAGTTAAATAAGAAACGGAAAACGGCCATGATTAAAAATTTTCCGCCTGTTCTTAGAACGGTGAGCGAAAAAGTGAATCGCTTGACTTGCTTTTAAAACAAAAACAAATTTTAAAATTTTGTTTTAAATGTTAGTTAACCCTTTTAATACGGATTTTTTTTTTTTTAAAGATAAAAACTCTTTTTATGGTTTGGTTGCTTGATTATGCCTTAAATTGTGCTTCCTAAGGTGCGTTCAAGTAGAGGATAATCAGGGCATGTCTCAACAGTAAATTGCTGCGGGACACACACGTCCCAACAGTAACAGAGTTAGGCACATATTATAAAAGAATTATAAATATGTAAAAAGAAAACTTCAATTCAGTATTCGTTTACTCACAAAAAAAAAAAAATATTATATGAAATGAATAAATAAATTTTAATTTAATTCAATGATATTTGGCAAACCATCGCGCACAAATATTTCTCTTCCACAGTATATGACAAAATCGTAGGTTTATCCTGTTGTAGAATCACATCGTTCCCAAATCGTTATGCCTTTGAATTTTGCCATAGCTGGTAAACGCTATCAGTTCGACACTTTTTGAATGTGTACTTTAGGCATGAAACGATTTCATCAACGTTATACATTTTTGAGCTATCTGTAGGTTTTTATGGGTAATTCATATACAATTGTGATTATAAAAATAGAAACCGGTATTACCCAAAGATTAATTTTGTGACCAATACATATGCATGAGTGGTAAATGGTTATAAGACATAACCAAATATACACCGGCAACGGTCATCATTTCATATGGATCAGTAGGCTTCATTGGAACTCTTTCTTTTTTATCGACAAGTTTTTTGTTCTTATTTTGGATAATACTTTGAAACATTTTGAAGAAAATTTCCAGCTCTTTTGAACCTCTATCAATATTTACAAGAATAACCGGCTGTTTGAAGCTTGGAATTGTTATTCCATACCACTCCACTGTTGACTTGGGTGTTCTCTTCCTCTGGGGAAATATTGGTTTCACCAACAGAGTTCTCTTCCTCTGGGAAATATTGTTTTGGACAACAGAGTTCTCTACAGATGAGCTATCACTTTCCCTTGAATAACACGAATCAAGAATGCTATCGCCATCGAAGTCACTGCCACTTACGGAGTCGATGTTTTTCAATAACTTCGAATCTTTTCGTCATCAAATAACTTCTGACGAATCCGTTTTGGAAAACATTCGCTAATCAAAAAAAAATTAATTACTTATGGCGCGTTACTAGTGGGACAAATGTGTCCCAGTGGAAGTTACTGCTGGGATACATATGTCCCAGATAAAGTTTTTCCATTATATTTCATATGATTTTTGTGTTTCATAAGAGATAACTATTTTATTATACTGATATTAACGTACCTCGATATTTTGCAATGAATTATAAGCAAAATCGGGTGTAAAGCTACTAAAAACACAACTTTTTTCCTCACTAAACTAGCACGGGCCGCAATCAACTTCAAACTAAAAACTCATTTCAGTACAAATTTCAAAAATGAAATATGTAAAAAAAAGCAAGGTTGGATAAAACTGTTGGGACAAAAATAAATATGAATATATTTAAGAAAATGGATTTCAGTTAAGTAGGACTACTCAACGGGATACATATGTCCCGTCAGTGTTGAAAGGGTTAAGCGAGTCACTTTTGCACTCGGGTTCTAAAAACAGGCAGTTAATTAAATTTAAAATTTTGTTTGATTTCTGAGTCGTCAACATTTTTGCATTCAATTTGTTTAAAGTCACGAAAGTGCAGCTGGTTTTAATATAGTACATTTTAGATAGTAAGTTAAACTTTAGTTTTATGCTAAAACTATATCGGCGGCAAACGGCGCCAACAGTTAAAATTCTAGTCAAAGTTACGTAAAATCTTCTAACAAGATATACAACTCATTACAAAAAATAGAATCTGCACAAGATACCCTTTTCAACAAGGTATAACAATCCTAAATAAAAATAATTATAAATATTAAAAATGCGCCCTTGAATACGGTATAATTTTATCTCTCCAAATCTTAAAAGTCGATAGTAGTGTGTTCTGTCGCCATTTTCTAATCCTTCTGTTGACATAACAACTATAACTCCTGCAATTAATAATTGCTTGGCATCTTAGCTTATCTTAGCACGATAGAATTTGTTTTATGGTAATTATCAAATATTTGCAAAAATCAATTATGAGATGCAAACACTTTATATTATCCACTGTGGAGAACGTCTTAATTTTTATTTGTTTACAATTTATTTTCCCCAAATTTATTGGTTTGCCAATTTTTTCCCCGAAAACACTTTTCAATTATGTTTGTAAACATATAACGAACAAAATTAGTATTAAAATCATTCAAAATTTCATAATTCATCTAAAATGTATCTAAAACGATTCTTTTTAATATTTCCTAAAAAAAAATACACATAAATCATATTATCCCTTAAATCTATTTATTTTCCTTTAAAGATTAAATCCACAACATTAAAAAAAATATATGAATATTGAAATCATGTTCAAATTGGAGCAGCAACATTCTAGAATTTTTTCTACCCACCCACATGCATGAAAGTGCATGTGTTACTTACGCATATGTATGTATGTACAGTGACTCACAGTGAAATTGGTCCATTTGTGAATAATAGCTTTGAAATGTAAAACGTATAATATAAACAATTATGCAAAAAAAAAAATCTAAAGTAGTAAGCTTTTATTATTCGAATTGTTTATTTCAGAAACTCGTCAACTAACATTTAAAAAAGGCACATTGGAGGGGGTTCTGAAATAAACAATTCATTTTTATAATATATACCAAGGCGAATTCACTAGATGGTGTGGTCAAGTCAACATATGACTTATTTCCGGTGGTTAAGTTGTCAAAGTTTGTATACAAACTACAGCTTTTTATGTAAACAAACCTTTTTTACAAGCAATATTTTTGACAATCGGACCACAAAAGTAGTGTTATTGTAGAGTTGACCTCGCCTTCTAGTGAATTCGCCTTAATAGATATCCTAAAAAAATTATGAAATGCTTAAAATTTTGCAAAATAATTAATTTTAAAAAACTATAAGAAAATCTGTCACAATAAAAATGATCCGCTTGAAATAAGGTATTTTAAACAAGGTAGTAAAACAAAATTATATTTTTTTATATTTTGTGTTCAATAACAGATTTGAGGTGCTTTGGAATAGATTCTTCAAGTTTTTTGTCTATTCAGCAGCCGTATTCCTTAATTCGCTAAAGCTAATTCTCTAGGTTTTTTCGAAACTCCATAACTTCCACAAAAATTACTGTTTGGTGCGCTTTATAGGCTGGCGGTGTCATTAGCCCATATGCCGCCTTCTACACGCCAGCCGTGGCGGCTACGTGGCAGAAATCATATCTAAATTTCATAAAATTTTCTTTCCAATAAAGCCCGTTTCATTGATATTACAAATTTATTTCCTTGTTTTATTATGACTTAAACTTGTGTCGCTCTATAAAAAAAACCCTTTATTATAAATCTTATTATTAACGAACCAATATAAAATAAAAACTTAATATAGGTTATGTATTTACACACATTAAAAATGATTTGAAATAGTTATTTTATATTGTCTCGATTATGTGAACTTTTCCATTTAGTGAACAGGCCCTGTCTGAATTAGTTCATATAAGCGAGCGTCTACTGTATATGTAACTTTCTTTGGATGTTATAAAAACCATTTCGTTTTTGTAAAAATTAGCACATACACAAGAATAAGCAGACGAGAGAAGAACTTAAGGGGCTTTTACACGATCTGTATTTTGTAGTGGAATTGTCAGATGTAAAATCCATATGTAATTGCACATGTCTGTCAAAATTGACAAATACAAAAGGTTTATAATTTTTGCTTTCACACGTTCGTTTTTGGTTTCATCTGGCGTAAGCTTAAATCGTTCACAGCTAATTATTTGCATTTCAGTTAATAAAAAAGTATTTTTTTGAAAAAAGAAATGCAACAAATAAATAACAAATAGCCTGCAAAACAGCTGATGTCAGATGGTTTTTCAGATCAAAATAGCACACGCTTTAATTGAAAAATTTTACACAACTTATTCCATCGGACATTTACGGAAGCAAATTTTTTGCATTTACACGACATGTATGCATTTTGCAGAGGGAAATTTGACAAGTACACTGCTAAATGCAGATCGTGTAAAAGCACTTTTAGAAAACCTAAGAACAAAATACATGTTATTATGTATTGTATTTCGTTATCACTGTTTTTTTTTTTTTAGTATTTATAAAGAAAGGATAACTTTAAAAAACTTTGTCAGAGACGGAAAGTTTAATATTTTATGTCTGTACATATTGCATACAGACTCAAAAGATACGAAAAATGTCAGGATTATACATGGTACCTGAAGTCATCAAAAGATACGAAAAATGTTCTTTGCGTATCCTAAAGGCATCACTGGTCATCGCTAATATTTTTAAATTTAATTTTAAATTTAGCTAAGCGAATTACAGAATACGGCTGCAGGGCTTATTTTACTCCATTCTTCCAAACGTGCCCTTTAAAACTCATTTTGGTTTGAAATCTGATGTTTTCTGATTTCAGTTTCCAGTTGTTGCTACAAGCTTAATATAAGGTTCAAGTCTGGTGATTGGGGTGGATTAAGTTTTGAGTACTCAAGGGCCATACCTTAACAGCACCAGAAGTATGTTTTGGATCATTGTCTTGATACAGATTAAAAATGTCTTTTATTCAAAGTTTTTCTGCACTTTGCTTGAGGTTTTTTTTTTCCAAATATTAAAATACTGCATTTTGCCCATATTGCCTTCAATTAACTGCAATTCACCAACACCAGCAGCCGAACAAGCACCCCAGACCATCCCATGCCAACCACCTTGTTTAAGGCGACCAGATTTTGAAAATTAAAATAAAGGACATAAAGAAAAAAAGTAAAAATATTTTTTGACTACAAGATTTTTTTACATATTTTACAGACAAATTTATGGCCTCTTCGTCGATAGCGAATGAAGTCTTCGTTTGCTTAAATTACATTTAAAACAAAAACAAATTATAAAATGTTGTTTTTGTTTTGCATGTTAGTTAAGCGAACGAAGTCTTCATTCGCTATCGACGAACAGGCCATTACATTCCCATATTAATAAATGTAAAGAAAATTTAAAAAGAATTACATATCGTCGGCTTAATATGCAGACCTGCGAAATCCACTTTTTAAGTAAATTGAGATTTGATGCTGTGTGGTAGAGAAATAAGTATGCCTCGTCGACCAGCATGTAGTTATTCTTCATTTTGAGTCTTGAAGTGTGTCAAATCAACTATATTTTTGGTTCTCCTCTCTAGCAGCAAATAGGAAAAAAAAAGTTTTTCCTGTAAAATTTGTTGAAAGGGAATTCGCAGGCTTGCATATTAAGCCGACGATGTATAAAAATTTACATTTACTTAAGTAAAATTAGTTACAAAAAAAAAACAACTAAACTTAAATAATCATTGCAAAAAATTATTCAAAATTTTATACTGCAAGAGTATGAGAGTCCAGTAGGAGTATGAACAGAACAAGCATCCCAGTGGAATAAAAAGTAGCAATCGCCACCAATGACGGGCGAAATAGTTAGCACTTTTACTCAATTTGTACCAGGGTCTACTGATGTGGCATTCAAATCATACCTAAATCTTTCCCTAGACACCAATATTTAGTGTTAACATTTGAAAATAGGTGCCCACTTTTCGCTAGCTAATTCTATAGCTCCAAGTAATGCAGAAAACAATTTTTTTTCAACGACAACACAAAAAATTGTGTATCCGAAATATATCCCGTTATTAGAACAACAACAAAATCGCTGGCTTTTTGCTAGCACGCTTTGAAGATATAAGTAGCTAACCCTTATGGTAGGTAGAGATTATGTAGATTATGTAGGACATCCCCGTGTTAAATTCGCCACTCAAAAGCATGTGAGGTAGATTGTAGTGGGACTAGCGGTAGTTTTCAATGAGCTAGCGAATACACACGTTCAGAGCTAGTACGCCATACCACTGAAATGGCACAACATTTTCCATACGATTGCACAGAAAAAACCGTTGATCACCGCGAAATAAAATTTTTATTTTAATTTATAAAAATAAAAGCAAATATTGGTCATGCTTTTAAAAAAAAAAAAGGACAAAGATGACAGATTATGAAAAAAAGATTATAAAAGAGGACACAAATTTTATAGAGGACAGCCAGTTAAAAAAGAGGATTGTCCTCTAAAAAAGAGTACGTATGGTCACCTTACCTTGTTTGACTGTCGGGCGCAAATGTTTTGGATTCATTTCTTTTTTATTGGATTGGTTTTATCTACACGTTAACCCTTCCATCTGACCCTTAAAGGTTATATTTCCTTTCATCTGTGAATAAAATGTGTTTCCTTAATCAAAAGTCTGTCCCAGCGTTACCGTGGGAAAACTGTTAAATGCTTCTTTTGAAGAATTATTCGGATGGTTTCAGGGTTACATCTTATATTTAAAAGGCCTTGCTTCAATCCTGATTTGGTTGACAATCCAGTTTTATTGGCGCTTTGCAAATAGGGATGAAACGATACCTCTAAGGTATCGATACTTTTACTCGATGTGGTATCGCTCGTAAAGTATCGATACCTACTTAAGGCTAGATTACACTATTATACTTTGTATTAATACATGTCAAAAACTCTAGTAATATGACAAAGTGTGATAGTGTGAATGCAATATATACAAAAATGACAAGTATTATGAAAAAAGTTTGACATCCCATACGACTTCATCGTTTTTTTTTTAAATTTCTAAACAATAATACTTTTCATTGGATCAGGGTTGCATTTTATTTCATGTGTAAGTGTTTATACTTTGTGTGATGGTGTGAACACAAACTGTCATGTTACATTAGATTTTTTGACAGTCGCAACAAAACTCATTAGATTTCTATCTCACAAAGTATTATGGAATACGTAAGACTTGTGATATAGTGTAATCTAGGCTTTAGTATCGAAAAAAAAGTATCGATACTTACTTGTATCGGTTTGTATCATAAAATAATAGAAAGCAGCATTTAAAAACGTTCTTATTAGTGTTTTAGTGATATTCAATACAATAAGAACTACGACTTGGGTTGCCAGATGTCAAAAGTCAAATAATTGGGCAATAGAAAAAATTCACCTGGATTTTAAAAAAATAACTGGACAGTTTGAAAAAGTACTTAACTATAAGAAAATATAAAATTTTACTTCTTATTTTATTTTGCAACAAAAAAAAAAAAAAAAAAATTAAAAGCAAAGAAACGTAACACTTTAAATTCAGTCTTATATCATATTACAAAATTATAATCAGGGCGAATTTGCTACAAGTGGCAGCGAAAAGTCTGCTGACTTTGACAGTTCGAACCAATTTGTTTTGGTTTCATAATATATTATTTATAAATAGTTGACATTTCGAGACGTTAACATCAGCTGTTTCTGTGGTTTTTGTTTTGTTGCAGTATTGCTGCCACCGTTTATATAAATTCAACTTGGCTTATATTAAATTAAATCAAATAAAAAAGTACATAAACAGTCATGTAACGAATCGAGTGAAATTGAAATCAGTAGAGATTTCCAGTTCAATTTTTGTTTAAATTACCGCCGTTTTTTTATTTTGAGGTAAGTTCTAATAAAGATAAGATGTACTCATAGTATGAAGTATATAAAACAAAATTATTTAATGAACTTTAAACACTGGATCGTTTTTAAAGTTTGTTCGATTTCGATTTCACTCGAATTCGAATTTTTTTTTTGTATTGTTATTTAAAGAATTTAATAACTCTATTACTTTAGTTGTAAGCAAAAATGTTTGAAACATTTTGCAACTTTCATCAAAATTTTGTATTATTAAAATCGTAGCCTTTATTTGGTCAAATGAATGGATTCTTGTGAATAAAGATTATCAGAAATACCTCAAGTGCATGCACAAAAAGTATTGCTAGATGGTATGACTAACAAACGAGATCAATTTATATAAGTTTGTACGTTATTTTTATCGCATTTTTGAAAAACTGGACCTCTCTCTCTATCTCATTAATTGGAATGTCTGTCGACAAAATAGAAATTGTTGTAAACAATAATAAAAATAAATAAAAAAGTTATTTTTCAATATTAAATAAAGTTTTTTAACTGGACAATGGGTCCATCCAGGCCGTCTGGCAACCCTAACTACGACCCATTAGAATTTTTTTGCAAAACACAAAGTGTAAAGATTGAGACCACTTTAATTTACCACCAAGTATCAATTTCCTTTCGAAAAATCTTTTTTATCTTAGGAAACAAAATTTTATAGAACGTTCAGGATAACAACCTTTTATTTACCTTTTATTCCAGAAATGAACAATGTTACTATGAATTTATTTTCATAGTAAATATGTATTTTATTTTTAAATTGATAAATATATAATATAGGATGGTTAAACCATAATCCACGATAATTGTGAGTAACCTTAACGTCAAGTTTTTTGCGCAACTTAAATTGACCTTTCTTTGTTTCAGTATTTAAGAACTTCTATCATTGAGAGGTACACAATTGAGCAGCTCGTTAAGATTGTTAAAGCCTTTTTCGAAAATGGGCGTGCACATCGTGATTTTTTTGCTCAGCATAATCGACCAAATGTTTCCACAATCAGGAGAATTGTGCGCAAATTTCAGCAAACCGGGTCTGTAGGTAATGGGAAATCATATGTGCATGCTCGCCCACTTAGTTCTGCGGCTGGCAGTGTTATCGGGCCGTACTTCTTCGAAAAAGAGGTCTGCCAAGCAATTACCGTGAATGGTGTTCGCTATCGCGACATGATAACGGACTTCCTATAGCCAGAAATTGAGGAAATGGAACCACATAGACGACATGTGGTTTAAAGGTATTTACTGGTCAAACGGTTTCTTGATACCGTTACTGGTGCTCCAGCTTTGGAAAATAATCAAAAATTTAAGATTAATTTCAATACAAAAGTGAAACGATTACTTTTGACCGATACCGAGTATTTTTTTACCGATACTACTTGATAGTCGGTTGCTAAGTATCGATTACAGAAATACTTGGTACTTATATAAAGGTATTGAATATGTACTTGTATTTACTCGTATCGTTTCATCCCTATTCGTCCCTTATTTTAAAAATGGGCTTTCTTAACCATTTGTCTCTTACTTTTTCTACTTTTATAATGGTAAATTATTAAATTTCTACTGTTAAGCGTTGCTAGCTTTAATTTTCTAATTAAACTTAAAAATCTTTCTGCTGAAATTATCGAATTACTTCCTTAGCAAAAGCTTTATAGCTTTTTGCAAGCTTTATTTTTCTGACATCAGGTTGGTACGAACAGAAATCTGGTGGATAAATACTAGAACGAGATACTTGAGGTCAATGGCCCCTTAGAACAAAACATTGGTCTTCTCGAGGTATGATATATCATACTTTTAGATCGGACGGTAAATGTCTAACATATAAAAAAGACCACCCAAAAAAAAAATTGTTTATCAAAACCTCCTTGCAAAAATACTTTATATTAGAGGGTGTACGGCGCACTTTTTTTTATTGCAAGGTGGTACGTTCTAATGAACAACCAAAATATGTATATATTTTATATTAACTAATGTGCTGTTTTCACAACACAAGTTACTGAACGTGTAGTAAAATTTATATAGAAAACACTCAAAAAACTGAGTGGTTTTCATATAAATTTTAGTACACGTTCAGTCACTTGTGTTGTGAAAACAGGACATAAAGCAACAAATTTAGCTCTTTTATTTTTCTTTTTTACATTTTAAAGTTCTTAGTTAAAGGTGGACCAATTTCACTGTAATCCACTGTATATTACCACATAAATACATCTATTGATTTTGTAAAAGGCATTTTTAAAAAAGCTTTTTTGGAAATTGATACTTGCATAAATGCTTTTTTGTATTCAAACATGCATAAATTAAACTAGAGTCTGTCTATTCATAGTTATGGCTTTTTTTTGCAATACTTCTCTTGTTCTTTTTGTTCCATTCACAATCAATGTTAAGGGCCGACCATTGCAAGCAAAAGAAGTATAAAAAAAAGTATGTTAAATTGATAGTTTAACAGCTTATCTTAATCTGTTTGGGACAAAATTGTCTATTGATAAAATTTTTTTTAACGAAGCTCTAATTTAAAATAAAATTTTTTATCTACTAAAACTTTTGATTGGTAAATTATTTTTCGTTTAAGAAAATATATTTTGGGACATTCGGACATCTTTTTTTCCGAAAGTTGAAGACAAAATTTTCCATTTAGAAACTAATTTGGTACAAAATTTTCACTTAAGAATCATATTTATGACAAAATTTTCCATATAATATTTTCTAATAATATTTATAGTGAAAAAAATTTTCTATAGAAAATTATTTATGGGAATAAATTTGTATAAAAAGTGTTTTTTGGGACATTGTTTTCTATAGAATCCCTATTTTGTACAAAATTTTCTAGTACAAAATTCTCTTTAGACAATCGTTTTTTAGGACAAGTTTTATATTTATAAAAGATCTTGTTTGTGACTAAAAATTTTAATAGAAACTCTTGCACCTGAAAAAGTTTTATATAGAAAATCATTTTTGTGACAAGATTTTCTATAGAAAATAAAATTGTGACAAAATTATTATAGAAAATTTTGCTTGTTGCAAATTTTCTAATACTACATTTTCATTAGGCCGAAATCTTGAAGAATTGATTTAAAATCTTCTTCGAAATCTAATGCGTTTACATTATACTTTTTTCGCATTAGCGAGATTTTGTTTTTATAAAAAAACAACTGACTAAAAGTTTTTTCGTTATACATACAAACACAAAAAGAAATATACATTAAAAAATTTGCAATACCTTTTATTAATAATCGACGATATTTATTTTATTAATATTATTCGTCTTTTTTAATTTTTTTTACAATTTTTATAAAACTTTTTAATTTTTTAAAAAATTTTTGTTTTGTTTTTTTTTAAATGTAATTTTTTCTTGTGCAGAGACGTATTTTTTAGTGCTTCATAGTTGCATCATTAAGTACTACTAGATTTTGAGTAAATTTCGTCGAATTCTAGTCACGAAGTAGATTTAGTTTTGTATGGGAAATCTAGTCAAAAACAACTAGATTTGGCTCGAAATTTCGTAAGTACTAGATTTTGCGTAGGTGTAAATGTAGTATAATAGAATTTCTGTTTGTGACAAAAATTTCTAATCTTATACGTATTATACATATATGTATTTAAAATCGTGCTCACGACAAAATTTTCTCTTGACATATTATATATTTAATTTTTTGTGGGAAATCTTGTGGGATAATACTATATTCACACTTGGGTTTTTAAACGCGTTAAACAAAATGTTGATTTAGCTAATCAAAGCCGTTCCCATTATATTTGAGATGAGTAAGATGACAGTTGATTAAAAAACGCGTTTAAGAACCCAAGTGTAAACATAGCATAAAAAGTTTATTTTCAAGTACTTTATAGAAAATTCCATTTGTGACAACATTTTTTAATATAAAGAAATTTGGTTTGTGACATTTTCTTAAGAAAACTTTGCTTGTGAGCAGATTGTCTACTAAAAATAATGTTTGTGACGTATAGAAAATGTTGTTTGTGACAAAATCTTGACGGAAAATTTTCTTTGTGACAACATTTTAATGGAAAATTTTCATTGTGACAAAATTTAATAGAAAATTTAGTTGATGACAAAATTCTAATAGACATTTTTAATGGAAAATTTTGCTTGTCACAAAATTTTTATAGAAAGTTTTAAGGAAAAATTAACGAAATTTTTATAGAAAATATTGTTTGTGACACTTAATCTTCTTTGTGTCAAAATTTTTAGGAACAAATGATCTTGATTGTTACAACAAAGTTAACCTCAATAAGATCTTTTTTGAACTTAAATTTCCATATTTTTAAAAGAGCCTGCAACATTGTTATTACCTGGCGTCTAAATTAATCACATTTCGATTAAAAATTTTTAATATTTGCATAATAACAATTTTGACAATGTAAGTATGTTCGTTCATATGTATTTGAAAGTTTTTAAACTTTCATTCGTTGAATGCCAAGTCGTTCACAACATGCTACGTTTGTGGTGAATATACAATTTTCAATGCATTCATAAAAAAATCATTTAACACTTTCATTTATGTAAAAGTAATCAATTATATTTGTATGGACTTCAAAGACTTTTCGAATTCGACATTTAAGCAATATTTCATTTTTTAATTTAGTTTTTTTTCAAGCAAATCATTTATTAGACCTAAAAATTTCTTTAACAGTAATTAATATTTCAAATTTCTTTATTCCAATTTGAACTTAAGTTTTATGTAACCAAAAAAAAAAAAAAAAACAATGTATAATATAAATTGATTTCAGTTCCATTAAGAATTCACCTTGAATTCCTCAATATAATTTATAATGTAAATGCATCCTTTAGAACTCAATATGCAGTTTGTTGTTTTTGTTGTTGGTCTACATGTTGGTAAAATCCTATTTAAGCCACAAAAACAACAAAAACAAATAAACTTTACACGTATCTAGTATGTATGCAGTTACTCGTAAAGAGAGCAAAAGAATCGATTTCACAAAAACATTCTTTTTACCTTTATTGAGTTTAGGTTGTGTGGATTCGAAACACTTTTAACAATGAAATCAGCAGCACATCAATGACTCCTTCCGAACTCATTCATTTACTCAAAGGAACTTTTAATTTGAATACTAAATGCCCTGTAGTTCATTTAGAAACATTCATGCTCCGTTGCTCTGTTGTCTATGTTTTTGCCTATCTTGACAGCAACTGACGGAGTAGCAGCAGTATTTCTCTGTAGTACAAAAGCCGATTACTTAATTTATATTCTATGTTTACTATACTACTTTAGGTGGTCCAGAAGTCATCCCTGCATAAAAAACTCATCGAACGAGCCTTGTGTTGTTACTTTGCTGTGACGTCAATTGCCACTTAAGAGAATCTAACAATATTAAAGTAGTTACCCAAAAAAAATCAAGATTTGATTTTGGTGATGAAATGTTTACCATTTTATATATTGTTGATTTAAAAAATGCAGTCTCTTCACTCAAAAACAACAATTCTTTTAAAGAAATTATTTCTATCGATCGAGATCTGGAAAAGCTTGGTAGTGAATGACACCAGCATGGACTCTTAGATCTTAATAAATATATAGTGATTTTGATCCTAAAGTTAATTGGAGAAAAGTATTATTTAACTGTAAATATAAAATCTTGTGCTGCTATTTTTAAATGCTTCAGTTCACAGCATATTAATCATTCTTAACCATTTCAGGAAATTTTATTAACTAAAGTAGCTATACGGCAATGAACAGCTTAAACATTCTCTAGATATCTGCTTTTTATATTGTTACAGCTCGGGATGAGCTTAACAAAATTCTAAAATTTGTTTTTGTTTTAAATGTAATTTTCTATGCGAACGTTAACGTGTGACATCGTGGGCCTGGCTGTAAGTGTGTTCCACTGTTCTCCTAAATTCGTCTCTGTTTTCGGCTTTTTGTTCACAATTACGGATGCCCATGAATCGCAGGTATTTAGGCCCAACCATAATGTGCTTAAGCTGGCTTAAGTAAATGTGCGAATATATGTAAATCATATGAGGCAAAGCATAATGAACTTGAGCAAACTTTTTGTTAACTTTTATGAAACTGTCATTTGCTTAAATAAAGTGCAAACAAAATAGATCGCACATTCCGTATGGAATAAAATGTTTTTTTTTTAAATATGTAAGTAAAATTAGTCAAGCTTGAGGCCAGTGTTTTTTAAAGAAAAATTCCTTTTTTATTTTTTTCCAATTTGTTTTTTTATGTATATGTACATCTAAACATATATTTGTATAAATGAATATATGTATTTATTGTAAGTTATTTTGTCAAAAGTCCACAGATATTATAATAAAAGTACCAAAGCAAAATAATGATTTAGCCTGCTTTCCGTTTAAATTATAAGCAGCCCATCACTATCTACAACTTTCACGTTACCTCGTAATGAAATTCTATTTTCTACAGGTTGGCACGTTACGGTTAAGTACCATTACAGCCAGATTAGCCTTTGCATTGCTTTCCATGTAACAAAATCGATCAGCTGTTTACATTACATTTACATTTCTACATATATATACGGTCGGCTAATGGGGCCTTAACTGGTAGAAAAAAAATCGGCGAACATATTACAGGTTACATCACATGATTAATTTTGATTAAATTTTATCACTGCAGGATAACCAGTTGTTCTTTTTTTGCATTAATAAAATTGTAGAATGATTTCGGATCACATTTTATATTATTTTTGATTTTATGCAAGTAAAGTGCATAGCACAATTTATTTATTTAATGCAGACGACGATTTTGCTTCCTATCTATGTATATATAAATCGGCTAAGGCAAAACAGTTAAGAACACTTTCCCTCCTGTATTTCAACCGATTTGAACTATTTGAGAGGTATTTAATCTATTCAATAATTTCAAAGTTACCCAGCGGTAACTAGAATGAGTAAAGAGGCCTAATAGAAGGCCTAATTTAGCAGTCAGAAGCCCTTCTCGCCGCATTCCAAACTTATTTATTTTTTACACAGGTTGTCATTGGGCGCAAGGCCTTCCACACTTCCTTTAATTACAACTTCGATCCCTTCCCAAAGAAGGAAGTAAGGAAGCGAATGCGTACTGAATATTTTAGAAGGTCTTTTAAAAAGAAGTTTATACCTTCTAGAAGGCATACTTCTGAAGGCAGGATATCATGCGAAGCGAATCTTTTAGAAAGGAGTTTAGAGGCCTTCAAAAAGGCCTGCCACTTGCAGTCCTTTCAATATTTACCGCTGGGTATAAGCGTTCAAAATTGCTACTAATACAAATGCAAAATAAATAAATAAAGTTTTTTTTCCAATTATCAAATAATAAAAAAATAAGGGTGATCGATTATTCGACACTTTTCAAAAACTGGTTTTCAAATATTTCGACTAATAAATCTTATGTATAAATCAGACCAGGCTAAACAGTTAAGAACGATATCTTCCTTTTTTTGTCAACCGAACCTCTATGGGGAGAAAAAAGGAGAAATACGGGAAACTAAATTTCTGTGCTTCATGTGATAATTTTAGAATTTTCTATTATATTGAACTTAAAAACATAATATTATAGGTGTAGGTTCCTGAGTGAGTGATAACCTATAAGATAAAAAATGTTAGTACTTTTTGTTTTTCATCTGGAACTTTTTGAATTTTCGGTTATCTTCGACCTATAAAGATACAATTATACATTAAAGTGGGTGAATAAGAACATGTAAGGGGAGCTTTTTGGTACTTTTTCGTTCAACAGCTGGTACTTTGATTCATTTTCGTTAAAATTAGACATATAAACATAATTTAAACGTGCAACCTCCTGAGTGGATGACAATATATAAAAAAGACTTTTTGATAATTTTTTGTTTTTCAATTGGTATTTTTTATATGGAAGATAAAATATGAACCGGAGGTTGGTCTCTCGCCAAATCGATTCACTTTGAAGAAAAAAATTAATGCTCGAAACAAACAAATTCATATATACTTAGATGAATTATGTTTTCTTCATATTTACATACAAATTTATGGTCGAATTTTGACCATTAGGCGAACACTAGTTTATTTAAAACGGAGATGAAATATGAAATAATGGAAGATAATTAAGAGCTGTTGCCAAAGTTCTCAGTTTTGGGGATTTATCCCCAAAGAAGCACTTTTTCGCTGGGGATTTTAATTATTATCTTTGCCATTTGTGCAATGGCAAGACCGGTTTGTTCAAGACGTGGGTACAAATTAAAGTGTTTTTTGGTTCGAAAACTTTGTCAAGCCAAAACGTCTTTTCAAGAGCTTGTTGAAAATGTTTTAAATATGCTTTCTGTACCAACATGTAACGCTTCATATGAACGAGTCTTTTCTATAATAAATAGAATCGAAAGAAACATAACGCAGTATGCGTTATTAGAATCTCTTCTTATAATTAAAATACCCTCTTAAAATAATTCAGTTTGCTGTGACAAATGTATGCCGTCTTCCCAAATGCTAACACTTGTTATACAAACATTTGGCTGATGAACCAGAAGATTTTATCTGTAGTTTTTGTAACGATAATTGATGCATAATTATTTTTGCGCGTTTTTTTAAGTAACATAGTATTTTAACATAAATATGTAAGTAAAACTCAAAGTACAAATAAAACTAGTTTGAATAATATTACACAAATTAATTTAATTATATAAATATATGTTAAATAGGATCTGAGGGGATTTTTGGGGATAAAAAACAGCCATTTTGGGGATTTTTGGGGATAAAAAATCGTAAATTGGGGATAAGGTATAAAGGAACCTTGGTTGTGGCAAACGCATTGGATTAAATTAAATGGAATTTACTACTGAAAATTATTTTAAAGGCTCTTCTTCAAAGTCGTCACTCTGCAAAGTTTTCGTTGAAAGTATTACATTAAGCACTTGACACCAGTGTTTAAAAAAATGCAGTTTAGATAGTAAATAGTCAGATTGTGCTGTAACTACGACTTCTTCATTTGTCATTACATAAAAATAAACCATTGCCTTTTTGCCGCGCAATGTGTTCGTTTGTTTAATGTTCTATAATTAAGTTTACAATCAACTTTTAGGGAAATACAAGTTTTATCCGAAACTCTCGCGTCGAAAAAAACAGCTGTTTTTCTCACTGTATCTGTAGCTGTCACGTTAGGAAATTACTCGCAAATTTACAGAAAAGGTGTGTCTGTAAACATTTTTGTGAGAAAAGTTTCAGCTTTGAATTGTCACTAAACCCACGAATAAAAATGGGGCGAGAAAAAATTTTAACACTAAAAAACAATTAAAAATGAAAAATGCTTAAAAATAATAATAATAATATTTTGTTTTTTGGCACATTTTTTATGGTTTAATTTGTTTACTTTTAACATTTTTATAAAATATGCGAATGTTTTAGAAGCTCGTTTGCAAACAACAAACATTAAAGCCACACTTTTCATTATTTGGTAAAGCCGATGGTTGTATTTTCGCCGCCATCGTTGAAAAATTTTAAATTTTGGTCGCCATCAACGACCTGCAATGTCACATCGGCTTCGAGTGCAATGTTATGACATTTATAACGTAACGACGTAATCCCTTTTGATAGTTTTCGACAAGAGTTAGAGATACATTTTTTTCTCACTTTTCGAGAAACGATAGAGTATTTGGTTTCACATCTTTATGATGCGAGAAATTCTCACAAAAGTTACAGAACATGGGTACAGAGTCTCTGGCGGGAATCGAACCCACAACCCCGACGCTGATAGACTAGCTCACTACCAGCTATCCTAACGGGGCATATCGAGTAAATACCTACATACGAATTATACAAACGAGTATAACATTGTCTGTTATTGTCAGTTACGTTACAAATGTTACAAATTATCAAACACGAGTTCTTTGAACTGCTGTACTTACATAAACGTATTGACGATAGAACTAAATTTTGTGTGGGACTAGATGAATGTGGTAAAGAATTTTACATAAGTATGAAGTTCTAACAAAATCTCTCTTTGTCGGACTTTAAACTTTTGCTGCTGTTAAAACAATTAAAATTGATTGTGTAATCGGATATGTTTTTGGAAAATTCACTAATAGATATGTAATGTAAAACTTTGAGAAATATTCTTACAGTTACAAAAGTAGAATTTATTGATATTTCATTAATTTTAGCATAACAATTGGTATGCCTTACAGCCAACAGTTTATTTAAAAGTTAACTTAAAACTTGCTTTTCTTTTCGAATTACCACCAACTTTTTATAAAATTAACCGATTTTTATCTGCATTACTGCAATTAGATATCTTAATTAATGCAAATGGCGGTTATTTTATTTCTTAAGCGTAACTTTTCCGTAGTAGTAGTGCTGGTGGTAATCTGTTGACATCGCCATTGTTTTAACTAAAAAAAAATAATAAATAAAAGTAATTTTTGGGAATATATAATTTTTAATTAATAAGATTTTGTTTTTCATGCTTAATTCCCAATTTTTATTCTTGATAAATGCACTGAAATTTAAGCTTGTTTTTATGCGCATTTCACTGATTGCTTAGGCGAGATCGTCAGGAAAAATATTAGATATGCAAACAAAACTGTAGATTGAATAAGAATTACAAAAACTCAAGATTTGTGTTTGCAATCATATCAAAGCTTAAACAAAATACTAACAATAAACAGTTGGGGAATTCACAAGGTGTCATATGTCTTAAAATAATGACATGAAAAAATACGACTGCTGTGAACAAACCCTTATAATACAGTGTGCTATTTTGAATTTAAATCAGCTGATTTAAAACAAATACAAAAAATAAATACATATTTATCTAAAATAAAACAATTTTTTAATTCCAATCCATCAATTAATAAGTTAAATTAGATCTTATCTGACTATTTTCCATTTTTCAGACGCAAATCAAAAATAAATTTAATTTTGTTTGTTTAATAAACAGCAGAGTCCTAAGCTGATCTAATTTGACGCCGCAAGTGATTTGTTGCAAAAATCGTTAGCCGCAGGTTAAATTCGGATGTTAGCCGCATAAAATTATACCATCAACGGCGACGGCTTACAAAAACTAATGGGGCTCGGCTCAGCCGCTCAGCGCATGTCTCTTCTGATTTGTTACGACAGCACAATAAACATAGCAAGCAGAGTTCTATTAATTGAAGACACTTTTTGTTTACAAAGTAACAACAATATTTTTAAACCATTGTAAAATGTTAGAACATTATGACAATATAACATGATGGCACACCTTGTGAATACCCCAAGTGAGTTTATCTTTTCTTATAGGCTTTTTACACCTGCTCACATCTTACATATTTCATCTTATCACAAAGATGATAACAACTTCCCATTAGAATTGTATTGGGCTAAAAATCAACATCTTTCTTTATCTTTAAAAGATGTTCCTATCTCACGTTGTTTCTTTTAACATCTTTCGATTATTTTGGTGTCATCACTAGAAAAATCAAATACAGTCAAATCCCGATAATTCGTAATCGCAAGGGACCGGCCATTTCTTACGAATTATAGGGGTTTTCGATTAAGCGGGGTTTCGAATTAACGGGGCTTAAACAAAATAAATACGAATTAACGGGGTTTTTCAATTTATTTACTAAAACGAAAATAATTATATAAAATAAAATAGCAAATTCATTAACTTAGCGTAAAATACGTGTAATTTTAATAGCAAACAAAAAACAATAAAATAAAACTGACAAATTCATGTTCTTAACTTAGGTATTTTCTAAACCCACGCAAAAACAAAAAAAAAAAAAAAAAAAAAATAGCGGCAAACAAAAAATCATACTTTCCTAGCAAACAATTACGATTTATAAGCGGTAAATGAGATTTTATTTGAAAAAAAAAAAATTACGAATTAGCGAGGGGACCAAAATGTATGGAAATTTTACGAATTAACGAGATTTTTTCAATGGACCGACAGTTTATTACGAATAATCGGGAATTACGATTTATCGGGGTACGAATTATCGGGATTTGACTGTATTTTGTTAAAAAGTATATACCATTACTGAAAAATTTGTTTTAAGACATACGCGGTTGCCCATGAAAACCACAGAATTTATTGTTAACAATTTTAATATTTAATTTGTTATATAAACATTTTTTGGTTGTTATGAAAAAAAAAAGATTTTGATAATAGAAACTTTGTCATGAAATATCGGAAGCTCAATTTTGATTTTAGGAACATGTTTTCTTCGGAAAATTTTCTTTGAATTTTTCGCAGATTAAGTTTCTGCTTGACAAAAAAATAACCAGCTTTAAAACAGATTATTGAAGATATCTGTGGCAATAAATAATAATGGCTTAAGTCGAAAATTCGTGTTTTGAGATATTAAGGGTTTTGTCTAAAATGAATTGTGTGTTGTTTTGTGTAAGTCAAAATATAAATGCGTAAAGTGGACATTAGACTGGTCGCATTTTTTTTTTTTTTTTTTAATTTAATTGTTTGCGCTGCTTAAAATATGAGGTTTAGTGTAAGAATTCATGATCTAATTTTTCAGGTCAATCCGACGGTGCCTAGCCGTGCCGGATGGGGCCCAAAGTTCCCCATATTATAAAAAAAACATCTTTTCGATCAGATCTTTATAGTTATACTAGTTGAAAAGCCGAAAATCAAAAATATGGCTTCGTTACGATCTTCCGCAGAGAAAGTACTTCAAGTGTGCCAAATTTCAGCTTCCTATGTCATCAGATGGCTTCAGAAAGTTGCGGAAAGAATAGGACATACATGCAAACATCCTGACATACTAAGAAATTATATATTGTATAGATAGATTAACATATGTTCGCGCAACTCAAAAACGCTTTAGCTTATTGAAAAACTAAAAAACCCGAAATTCCGCAATAAAATTTACTTTAAGAAAGGTAAAACGTTTTTCTTATATGCGCAGTCGTTTTAGAAACATAATTTTTTTTTCTGGAAAAAAAAATAATTTTTTTTAAAAATTTCGGAATTTTTGTTTTTAAAAATTCATAAAAAATTTTCCCGTTTTTACCCCCTAAGCATTCGAATTTCCAAAAATTCCGTCTTAGTGGATCGATTTGGGTAGTAACCAATATCTGGTCTAAATTTCAAGTTTCTAGGGTGAGCGGTTTTCCCTGGGCGATGGTGAATGAGTCAGTCAGTCACTCATGCAACTCTTTTATATATATAGATAGATAAAAGATGATAGATCTTGAAGAAGATAATAAGAATATGTAATAAAATCAAAAATCACTTAAGTCAACTTAAGCCATTATTATTAATTGCCACAGATATGGTCCAGGGTTTCATATTTTTGGGATTGACTCACTATACTTTCTTATTTATTTGAAATGGAAATTTTTTTTAGATCTCCCACCAATTAGTTTCTTTAAAGAAATTACTCTTTTAAAATCCCGATTTTCCCCTTATTACATCCTCCTTGGGTTATGTTTTTAACTTTCATGACGTTGTACCATCGGATCTATCAATTTTTTTTTATTTAATTTTACATTTCCAACTCATATTAATTAAATTTTTTTTTCTCTCGTCTGAACTTTTGCAACTGCAACTGTTTGTAATTCCAAAAAAAAAAAAAAAACTTTTCATATTCTGTGGCGACATATTGTCAACTCGGCAAAATTTGTTTCACGAATTTCACAGCAGCAAAAAAATTATAAGTTTTTACTTTTTGTTTTTTAAAACAAATAAATCAAAAGTTTTGTATTGTAAAACAAATTTATAGTGCAGCAGGAAAAAAAATCACAAACCTACTGCTGCATCACTTCAAATGAAAAGAATGTTGTTCATTGTCCAAAAAGGACAATATTGCTGATCAATTTTGTTTGGCGGACAAGTATTTACATTAATGTGAAAGTAATAAATATATTTCGTTAAAAAAAATCGAATATGTATTTTCCACACAATTTTATTAAAACAACGCTGAATTGAAAGAACAAATAAACAAAATAAAGATGCTTTGAAATATGTCCAGAACTGTCATTGAAAAGCAATTCATTATTTGAGAGGTTTTTAAAGTCCACTTCTGTGGCATAGTAATGTTAAACATTATTTTGGAGGACAATTTAAAGTGTAACAAGTTTTACAAATTAATACTCATGTATTGGTAAAAATGGTTCCAAAAAAAAAAAAAAAAATACTCCCAAATCCCTTTAAGGGGCTTATATGCCTAATGGTTTACTTTTATTTCGCATTTACAACAAAAAAGATCAAATTGATTGTTTCTCGGTGATTAAATAATACCTACAAGCATGAATAAAAAAAGGCCGATAAAAAAAAAATAAGAGAGCTATGCATTCGGATATGGCGAATCTTATATACCCTTCACCATGGTGCTATAAGGGCAAAAAGTATTATAAGTACCGTTCTTTATTTTATTTTACGTTTTGGCTCTTGCCGTTCTCCAGACATACAAAAATCTACAATGTCCTTTTGAGAGAGGTGCAACGCCCACATCTCCAATCCCGCCCACATTTTGTCGAATGTTGTGCATTGATAACCAAGATGCTTGTATCGAATTTGGAACCTTTGGCTCTTTCCGTTCTCCAGAGATTCCGAAATCTAATATGTCTTCGTAGGAAGGTGTCACGCCCACTTTTTAAATCCCCAGCCATGTGTACCAAATTTGGACAATATTTCTCTTACCGTTCTTAAGATAAAAAAAAATTATTTTGTGTCACGCCCACATTTCTAATCCCGTCCACATGTTGTGGGATGTTGGTAACCAAAATGTTTGTAAGTAATTTTGAAAATTTGGCTTTTTCGTTCTGCAAAAATAAATAAATTTATAATGTGTTTATGTGAGAAGTGCCACGCCCACTTCTCCAATCCCACCCATTAGTTTTAGAGAGATTGTGCTTGGATAACCAAAATGCTTGTACCCAATATGGAAACTTTGGCTCTTGCCGTTCTCCAGTTCCCATGTTCTGTAACTTTGGTGAGAACTTCTAGCATCAGAAAGATGTTTTTCGAAAAGTGAGAAAAAAGTGTGTCTGTAACTCATGTCGAAAACTATCAAAACGTCGTTATGTTAAAAATGCCATAACATTGCACTCGAAGCCGATGTGACATTGCAGATGTAGAGATCGCCAGTCACACATATCGTTGACGGCGGGCAAAATTTACTAAAATTTAAAATTGTTCAACGACGGCGGCGAAAAAACAACGTCGGCTATACCAAATAACGTAAAGTGCGGCTTTAATGTTTTACAAAATGGCTTATTTCATTCGCATAAAATTATTAAAAGCAAAATAATTAAAAAATGCAAAAATCAACCAAAAACAAAATACTAATCTCATCCGTGTAATGCATTTTGCATTTTAAATATATTTTCTGTGTTAAAATTTTTTCTCACCCCGTTTTTATTCGTGAGTTTATTTGACGGTTAAACGTCGGAACTTTCTCACAAAAATTTTAAAGACATATTTTTTCTGTAAATTTTAGTAATTTCCTAATGTGACACCTTTAACTCGCCTAAACACTTTTTTAATATGTTTTAATATCTTTTGTATTAAATTTTTTAAAAACCGTATAATCCCTTTTATTTTTTCCCTAGCTGCGTTTTTTATTGTCAGTTTTTTTTGACTGTTGGTTAAATTTTACAGGTGTATTGCTAATAGCTGTTTTATAGCTGTTGTACACTATTACACAAGTCTAACATTTTGAAAAAAATACAAGCCTGCCATGATAAGTTGTTACTGTTTTTTGAAAATCTTCAAAAAGCAATAAGATGAGGGAAGCATTTTCGTAAAATACTTAAGACTTTGTGGGATAGTGTATAACGGCCTTAAGTGGTATTGTATTTTTAAACAGAGTTGTACTCTGAAAGAGAGTCCTAAATTTTTTACTGAACTTTGTTTAAAAAATACAACTATAAACAACTTTGTGTGAGAAAAATCTAGCGTTTTGTTTAAAAGTTTTCGCATATTTGTTTGCAAGTTTGAGGTAATTGTAGGATTTTGCCCAGTTTCCAGCCAAGTATGAACCGATCTTGATGTATCTTAATATCATAATTCTTGGACTTTTTGTTATAAAAGTATATAGCACTCTAGCCTTTAACTTATTAATGTTCTTCGAAAACTCAATTTTAACAACATCACGGACAGACAGAAATTCTTAAATCAACTCTCCTACTCATATATGTAGATCCCGAATATATAAAATCTTTTCTTTTTCGTAACAAACGAAAAACACATATTTACAAATTTCGATGAAATTTTTCGTACTCTGTAAAACAGAACGCGAATCTGCACTTCGTTTTTTTTTTTTTTTTGCATTCGCTCTCTTTTTCTATATAGCGTTATGTAAAAAGAAGCATAACTTTAGAAGAGTTTTCCGTATTCAGTAAAAAAAAAGAAATCCGAAACTCGACAGCAAAATTATCTTTAGGTTCTTAAATCATATATAAAAACGGGGTTTTTTTATGTTAATAATAATACTGAGGAATTTTCAAATATAAAACCAATTAAAGCAACACTCTATACCGTTTGTACTTGTGATATGTCATACTCACAAAATATTACAGTTGAGACTTATGCAGATGATACTGCGCTGCATCTACATTGTTGCAAAAAGCATTAAATAAATTGTAATAGTGGTTACAAAAGTAGAAAATTAAAATAAGCTCTGCAAAGTCTTCTCACATAACATTTGTGCCCTGAGAAGATAGATTTGTCTTCCTGTTGCATTTAATACTTGGGGTTATATTAAGATCGGCGGCTTACTTGGAAATGTTGAAATATTACAACGATACCAGTCTAAAAACTTTATTACTCGACTGCTATGGTTTTTTTTATTATATTTCAATAACATCTGTTGATTTTTTTTAAGTATTATAAAATTAGCAAACGTATTTTCGGAAATACAAAATTTATTATTACATAATAAGAAATGCGCATAGAAGCTAGCTTTCCCTTAAAAATAAATTTCAGTGTATTTATCAAAAATGAAAAGTCTGGGTGAAAAACTATAAAAATAATAGTTAAAATATGAATAACTGCACAAAGTCTTGTTTCGTCAAACTCTCTACATCAACTCTTCCTTCAACTGTACAATCGCGCACGTCGCACTCAATTATCTGTCATTTATCTAGTCAATCTATCACATTTCCCATTCGTCCGTTAACCCTGCAATGTTCATACTGTCCGAAATAATCCAAAATCCTACATGTATGTATAGTTTTAAGATTGTACTTAAATAAATTTGAAATAGAATCTGGGAATTATTTCCTATTATAAGTTACTTTATTATATTCAACATTTTTTATCTTTCAAATTTATTCTATGAGCTAGATTTCAGTTATGTATTTTATAAAGCTATTTTGTAATGTAACAAGAAGATGCAAGATAATACATAGTCTGGTAGTGTATAAAGTCATTCCTAAAAATTGAAGGAATAGGACAATTACAAAAAAAGCTTTATAAAATACATAACTGAAATTTAGCTCTCAGAATAAATTCGAAAAATAAAAATTTTGAATATATTTAAATTATATAGTAGCCTTTTTTAAATTAAAAAAAAAATTGGGTTTCAATTTTATACTATAAAATAATGTAGACCAACTTTTTCCCAAGACGCTCTTTCAATAAAATAAAAGGTATTCTTTCGGTATAAAAATAATTTGGATCAGGTTAAAACAAAACCATATGATTTTTAGGATTAAAATAAACCCATATGATTTTTAGGATTAAAACAAACCCATATGATGTTTAGGATTAGCAAACGATTATTCCATCATTTCAAACTTAACAAAAGGAAGAATGACAGTCACGTATGTGATGGAAATCGATTTGATCGTATATTTTTATTCTAGAAAGTAAATGTACCAATTTTGTAGACTTTGTTATATGAAAACCAATACAAAAGCTTACCGAAGTGCAATGTATCGAAGTTGAAACGTACCAATCTGTATAAAATAGAATTTCATGCCGTTGTTACGTGACATTTGTAAGACAGTGATGGGCGGCTTGTATGTTACATTGAATGCGGGTAATTTTGCTCTTTTTTTGGTACTTTTTTCAGTACATCTATGGAATTGCGACAAAACAACTTACAATACAACATATTTCCAAACCCTGCAAGCATTTTATGAAAATAATAATCAAAATTGTTATTGATAATCTTTCATTCTTGACGTGGCTCGGGCTCGAACCCTGGCAAATCCATCTGAGGAGATCGAGTGGTTGCGATCGAAACATGTCATGGTAACCTGCCGGCCAGGGTTCGAGCCCGAGCCACGTCAAGAATGAAAGATTATCAATAACAATTTTAATTAATTTTCATGTTGTAAAATTAAATTTCATGAACTTAAGCCTAATTAAAAATATTAAAAATTTGGATTAAAAACCATAAATAGTTCAACAAAATAACCACAATACTAATTATTGTAAAAGCTAAGGCACGAGCTCTATGTGTACATTTGTCCTTTAAGTTGTGCTGAAAAAAGGTCAACAGAAAAGAGAAGGACAAAGTGAAAAAACAAAAAATGTACTTGGACTTCAAGAAAAATTCTTGACGAAAGTACGAAAAAACAGAAGTAAAGGAAATAACATGTAAAATCGATTAAAATGGATAATCATTCAGGAAAGCAAATTTCGATCTACCAAATGTAAAAATACAATTTGGTTTAAGGATTGATGTTTCACTAGTGACGTCAGCAGTCGTCGATGGCTGCGAGTGTAAGACGGCAAATCCATCTGAGGAGATCGAGTGGTTGCGATCGAAACATGTCATGGTAACCTGCCGGCCAGGGTTCGAGCCCGAGCCACGTCAAGAATGAAAGATTATCAATAACAATTTTAATTAATTTTCATGTTGTAAAATTCCTTTCTTCACAAAAATAATTTAATAAAAATTAAATTTCATGAACTTAAGCCTAATTAAAAATATTAAAAATTTGGATTAAAAACCATAAATAGTTCAACAAAATAACCACAATACTAATTATTGAAAATAATAATCATATTCGAGTCATTTATGACTCCTCTGCACGATTAAAATAAGCATATATGAGCTCATTTTCTGATCATAAATGATTGTTTTTCTCGGGAGGAAATGGTACCCTACCCGGGACTCTTCTTCAGGAGTTTTTTTGATCAGTTTCGAATCATTTATGACTCATATTTTTAATTATTTGCGAGTCTTTTTCGAGTCATTTTTTAGTCATATTTCTGATTATTGTCGAGTCTTTTTCGACTCATTTTTTTAGTCTTATTTTTGATCGTCGAAGAGCCTTTTTCGACTCATTATTTAGTCGTATTTATGCTCGTTTTATAGTCTTTTTCGACTCATTACTCAGTCTTAATTCTAATCATTTTCGAATGATTTATGCGTCGTTTTTTAGTCGAATTTCTGATCGTTTTCGAGTCTTTTTTGACTATTTTTTCAGTCATATTTGTAATAGATTACAAAAAGAAATATTTTTCGATTTAAATCGTTAATTAATTTAGTTTATTTAAATTATTTAAACTCAAAAAACTCCCAAGGAATTTTTATTCGCGATAGGGGTGAATATGAAAAAAATTATCAGCAAAAACCAGTCCCTCTTGTATAAGAAAATTAAGTTCAGCAATAAATTCTTCTAAAAAATCATTTGCGCAGTTTGGTTTTGAAGTTCCTTCAAATACGCCAATAAGGAAAACATAACTTGTTTCTGCAACACTACCAAGTATTGGCCAAACTTGTTTACAGCTACTTTTGAATAGCGGTAAGCCATCAATGCCGAAATCTAATGTTATATTAGGTAATTTATAGTCATTGCTTACCAAAAAATCAGTTAAACCGTTTTTTAATCCATAATGAATATATGTGCCTTCACTCACTTTTCGTTCAATAACAGAACTAGGCGTTTTTAAAAGGGTACCAGCATCTTTTGATACTTTAATGCTACATTTCAATAACACCAATAAAATCGCATTAATTGCAGCAAAGCTTATTTGAAATTGAATAGCCCATTTAGCCAGTTCATCGCACAAATTAAATTCATCGTCTTCACTTTCCATATTATTTTCTTCACTTTCACTATCAGAATCATTAAAAGAACTCTTTTCACTTTCACTATCAGAATTATATAAAATGTCATCACTTAAAGAACTTCCATTGTTTTTTAGATTGCCCTGGGAATAAGTTTGCTGGTATGTTGGCGATATTAATTTTTCGGCTTCCTTTTTTTATTTAAAAATCACTTTTTACAAAATTTTACCTTTACAGAATTTAATTTAAATATTTATTTATAATATATTAAATTTTATTTAATGTTTTAAAAGTTATAACTTAAAACTTGAAGTTTACACCACGACATCACTGACATTAATATTATTAATAAATTTACAATATTCTAATATTTTACACTTGCTTCAAAGCTAGCTACTTTTACAAATAAAAATCAGTTTTTCATCGTCTAGATGATCAAAATATTATTCATAAATAACTTCAAAACAGTCATATTTCAAACACCTGTATGATCCATTTTCGATTGCTGTATATTTTGTTATTGCATTTTCAATAAATTACATTTTTGAGTCTTTTTTCAAACGCGCAAATGATTAATCAGTTTTTAATCATCAAAAGTACTCGAGGAAGACTCAGTTAGGTGATTTTTGATAAAACAATCTTCCAAATGCTAGTAGGGAATATACAAATATACATATGCTTAGAAGTACAAAATAATCAAATGCATATACACATACAATGGAAATGAGAAACATATACATGAAAATTATTTAAAATTGTTATTGATAATCTTTCATTCTTGACCGTGGTCGGGGCTCGAACCCTGGCCGGCAGGTTACCATGACATGTTTCGATCGCAACCACTCGATCTCCTCAGATGGATTTGCCGTCTTATACTCGCAGCCATCGACGACTGCTGACGTCAATAGTCAAACATCAAACCTTAAACCAAATTGTATTTTAACCTTTGGTAGATCGAAATTTGCTTTTCGGAATTATTATCCATTTTTTTTAATTGATTTTTGGCCCCGGTCACGGTCAAGAATGAAAGATTATCAATAACAATTTTAATTAATTTTCATGTTGTAAAATTCCTTTCTTCATGAAAATAATTTAATGAAAATTAAATTTGATGAATTTACAAAAAAGGTTAATTTCCTCGCAAAGTACTGGGAGTATGTCCTTCTAATCTTACTTGTTTCCTAATATTATTTAATCATAATTGTTGGTACCAAGATAAGCAGACTTTGTGAGGTTGATGACGGAACGTCGGAACATCTCCTCTGCTGCTATCTCGCCTTGGGGACTTCCAGACGGAAATTTTACGTGGGCCAAATAATGAGCCCAACCGGGCAGGGTGATAGGTTTTGGACGCAGCCTGAACTTGACAATTGATCCTCTGCGTCGCGGGGGCTTCATCATTACTGTCTATCTATAGAAACATATATACATTAGACTGGTCGCATCTTGTATGGGATTTTTTTTTTTAATTTAATTGTTTGCGCTGCTTAAAATATGAGGTTTGGTGTAAGAAATCATGATCTAATGTTTCAGGTCAATCCGACGGTGCCTAGCCATGCCGAGTGGGGCCCAAAGTTCCCCATATTCTAAAAAAAACATATTTTCTATCAGATCATTATAGTTATACTAGTTGAAAATATAGCTTCGTTACGATCTTCCGCAGAGAAAGTACTTCAAGTGTGCCAAATTTCAGCTTCCTATGTCATCAAATGGCTTCAGAAAGTTGCGGAAAGAATAGGGCATACATGCAAACATCCTGACATACTAAGAATTTATATATTGTATAGATAGATTAAAGTATTTGCTGTTTAATATTTTAGTATGATACGAACGAAAGGCACTACACCAGCCAAATATAAGAATTTCAATTATACAAATATGGCGGTTTAACAAAAAAAAAACCGAAATTCTGCAATAAAATTTACTTTACTTACTACATAAGATCCTTGAATTTTTTTATTATTTTATAAATATGTATGTATGTATGTATGTAGATACAATAGTATTCGTTTATAATTTAAAAAGAAACACACAAAAAATTACTCAAAATTGTGACTCAATTAACCGGAAAAATTTAATATCAAGAATGTTGCCGATCCTGTCGGTTACGGAAAATCGAGCTCTCACTATATTTTCAACCTGAAACTTCAAAGAAAGAAAAATTATAAAACTTAACAAACAGAAAAGAAATTAGAAACAAGAAAATAAATAACAAATAATAATGGCAAATAACCCGTTTGCCATCAAACCAAAAAAAGAGACGTCATAAAAGTCCCTGGACTTTCTTCATGAGACACACAATACGCACGTACCAAGTAAAAAAAAACGCATTTTATCAAATTGAAGTACGTAATTTAAAACCTTCTTATCTTTTAAAAATTTTTAAACATTTTATTTTGAAATTTTTAAATTGTATTTATTTATTTATTTGACAAATTTGTTTATTTTTAATGTTCACTCAGGCTTCATAATTGTTTAAAACTATTTGGTTTTTACACTCTTAATATTTTGTTCTGAAACTTGTTCCATTTTACTGCATAAACTGAAAGCCAATTATTTAAACTCGTATTTAAATGTAACATAAGGAAAATGTTATAGTATTATAAAACTAAATATATAAATATGGCAGCACATACACGTATACATACAGATTTCTTGTTTCTGCAACTAAAATAATACAATAATATTTTATTTAACTAAAAATTTCTACTAACACTAATTACAGAGGAAACATTGTCTGAAAAACTTTATTCCTGGATATCCTGTGGTCTTTTGTTTCATTACAGTAGCAACACAAAAAAAACTTAATCTTTTGTATGAGTGTGTGATTGTGGGTCTAAAAAATAAGACGAGTAATAACAGTTTCTATGTGTTTTTTTTATATTTATATTCCAGTAGCCACTGAAGTTTTTAGTCCTGAATAGTTTTTTAAAAAGTTTTCTTAATTTTTTTTTTCTTTCTTTTACGTATACAACTAGCAACGATTTTATTCTACTTGTTGTGGTCTTTTTTCTCTGCTTCTTGTTCTTTTAGCTAAGAGTATTTTTCTATTCTCAAATAATCTTGTAAATGTCATTTACGTTAATGTTTTCAAATAGTTTGTTAATAACATGAGAAACTCAAACAAAAGTTTAAGAGTTTTCCATTTAATTCAAACAAAAACAAGTAGAGAAGTATAGTTGCCAAGATCAACCACATGATACCCTACATAACTTTAGATTACAGGCTGGGTCTACCGCCATAAAAAAGAATAAAATTGGTTTTAGGTTCATATCATTAATATAAGTATGCAATTTACTTTTTCATATATCGTCGTCTAGCTTGTTAGTAGTGATATGCGTTCTTTTGAAAAAAAAATGTATTGCACCATTGCGAATCTCTATTGGTTATACACGCAAAGAAAAAACATGGTTGTGGTAAACATGTTCTAAGAGCAACATATTATGATAAGAATTATGATTGTAGTCACCATATTAAGATTATTATTGAATCATATTATGACTAAATATACTCGTACCATTACATCATAATATTTTTCCGTTAATCATATTATTATTCTGTTAATCATACTAAGTTAAGAAGTAATCAAATTATTGTCATGTTAATGATAATAAGCTAAGAAGTAATCATATTAGCATCATGTTAATCATAATAAATTTAGAAGCAATCATATTATGATACAGCACCTTTCATAGCTGTCATAAAAATACAAAATAAATTAAAATATTTTTGCATCGATTTTTTATTTTGTGGCTTTTTACAATTTTTCATAATGTTAATCAAATAGCGGAGTTCAATATTAGGCTTGCAAAAGAGCAAATGAAAAATATGTGGTTTTCATGACCAACTGCGCGTGTCCATTTTTTCGATTTTAAGATGTTGATGAAATATCGTAGCACTTTTATAAAATATGTATAACGAAATCTCTGTGTGTTTTGTTGTTGGTGTTTACAAAAAACTATGATATTTTGCATTTGCACTATTACATCACTAATGCTTAAATGAAATCGCTAATATTTTAATTTTTTAATTTCTTTAAACTTATTTTTTTATGGAATTTTATCTTTTAATTGTTTAACCGCTCACAAATAAAAAAAACGACACAACTGCTCCAAAATTATTTTACAAATGGCGCTAACACAGTATGATTAGAGTAAAAATAGTTTGATTGCATCTTTAACATAATATGATAAATGTATAGAAAGTTATCATGTTATGGCTATTAAATATCATGATATGGTTGTGAGAAATATAATATGTTTAGAAAGTTATCATAATTAAGTTGTTAGAAAAATAATTATTTTTCGGTCAACAATACTCAAATTCATAATTGCGATAAACATTGATATGTTTACAGTAACTATAATATTGTTGATATTAAATAAAAATAACAATTATTTGTGTACGACAACAATATATTGTTACATTAAACATAGTGTTGTTGCCGTAACCATGCCCAACCATATTTTTTCTCTGCGTGTACATCATACATCTACCAAAGCTATGGTCATACTTATTAAAAATTTTACCAAATAAGCGTAACCACTACTTTTGTCAATTATTCAATGATTATTTTTCCCATAGTTTAAGAAAACAGCTGTTTATACTTTGAAATTTTGATATCTATTCTCTTAAAATTAGCATCTGTCGATGGATTGTCGATTAGATCAATTACAAGAAGTGAGTACATACGTAAATCAATGTCTCCTGATGCAATAAATCTACTAAAAGCAGAATTGGCAGTTCAACAGTTAATAATTAATAAATTTAGTGAAGTGAAGAGAAGGAGCGATATGTTTATTAGCTGATAAACACAAATTTGTTTCAATTTGTGTTGGTTTATATACCTGTGAAGTACGGGGAAACCGAAATAAAAAAAATGATGGAAACTCGTGTAAGATACTACAATATACAATTTTAAAAACACATTGTGCTATAGATTACAGATCAACCTAATAAAATAAAAACGTTTATAAGAGGTTGATGCTATTTTTTGCATGAACTTTGACATACATTTGACTGATATAGACGTTGTTTATAAAAAATTGCTTCTTATTGTGAATCAGAAGAATTCTACAACGGTGCACTTTTAACTATTTGTCCAACCTCGGTAAAAAAGTTAACAAAATTTTTCGGAAACATGGCAATTGGTAAATAAGTAAAATATTTTATCTATCCTATAAATTAACTTTTTGTTCTTATATCTTGAGTACCTCATTTTGTTTGGTTTTATTATTGTTTTATGAATTAAATTGTTATATTTATGTTATCTTTTTATTTGGTATCTAGAGCATAATAACACGGAATTTACATATAAAACCGTAAGGATATAACAATTCAAGTTCCTCTTTTAATCTTCAATTAATTTTTGTAGTATTTAAGCCTTTCTTTAACTTACTTTGTAAACAAGTTCCCTTACGTTTTTTTATAAAAGTTTTTTTTCATTTATTAAAAACAAATTTATTTTGTATTACTTATATGGAGCGTGATCCCGGGAAATTTTAAAAAATGTCCCGCTTTCCCGGGAATCAAAAAACTCTAGTCAATAGGTAGTGAGATTAAACATGGTCTTAATATCACAAAATAAACTAATTATACTTCTAGACATAGCAAAATACTGTTTTTTGCAAGATGTGGTGTTATTATCAAAATAAATAAAGGAATTAAAGGAAATGCTTATTTTGTTTGTTTGTTGGTCCCGTTTTTCGTCAAATATTTGATAATTGTGGCCGTAGCTTAAGCGGTTTTGCGATATCTTAATAGATTTAGAAGATAACAAAAAATGCTTTATGTAACTCATATTAAAATATTCCTGCAACAAGTTCTATGTGTTAAGTATGAAAAAGCAAGTTTTTGCTTGCTTGTTAAAAAGATGTTGCTAGACTTTTCATGACAGTTCAGTTGGATTAATTGTGCAACGCGATACTCCAGTTCGTCGACGACTAACTACAAAAAAAAATAAAAATAATAGCGCTATGAATGTCATTAACCAGCTGTAGGTAAATTGGTGAAAAATTACGCGTTTGTCAGCAAATTTTTTGGCTTAATCTTGACTGATTAAAAAACGTTGCGAAGGTAATGTTACTGAAAATAACTATATTCTTCTCGTGGTAAAAAAAACCAAGAATTGAAAAGAAATTGGTCATTGAGAGTATGTCATCTAATGTCGTGGTTATTTCGATGGATATGCAAAGAGTTTTGCTATCTTCCAAGCTATAAGTATCTGCACAATACTATAAAATGTAACTAGCACTTCATAGTTTTAAATTTTATGTATAAAACACCGAAGATGTAAGCTAGAGCAACACATTTATACATAGGAAGCTATTTGTATTATATTTTCTTTAAAGACTACGAACACATTCCTGGAAATTTCATTTCAGTCCGACCTGACCTGGTGATGTTAAATTTAACAAAACCCGCGGACTGGCTTTTAAACGCAACGAGGCTTATTCCAAGTTTGTCACAGCGATAGTTTGGGAATTGATGAGTTCAAAAAAGAGAACTGAGACTCTAAAAGTAATTGAGCCAAGAAACTTAAATCCAATTCGATTAAAAATCCAACTTCCAATCATCGAGGCAATATACATATGCATAAAGATTATCACTTCTGTTATGACAATCTTTGCCACTAAAATGTATTTTGTTTTATTGTTCTTTGTTCAGTTTTCTATATTGCTTATTTTTTAATATTTATATTGTTATATTTTAATTGAAATGTGAATGAGTTTACATATCGTACCATTAATATATAGATTGCTTTCAGCTTTTTTTTAAATTAACATGCATACATACTTAAGTATGTACATTTTTTTATTATCATGTTTAAAATATGTTATAAAATAATTTAGTTAAATAGTACATCAAGTTTTCAAAGCAGAATGGTGACGAAACTTATGACCGTAGAAACCCAAATTGAATTGGTTTGTATGGTATGTTTATGTCGTTTTGGTAATACAGTATTGGTATGGTAATGTCACGTTTAATTGGACCTTTAAAGGAAAAAATTTGGGGCAGTCGTGGTTTTTTACTCATATCTCAGCCATTTGTGGACAGATCTTGCTGAATTTCAATAGCAAACAATTCAAGACCATATGTGACATAAATGTATATTAACCTGGCTGGCCCCATCTTATATGGGGACTTCGGAAAATCCATTTCAACGGACATCGTTAAATCAACTTCACTCCTCATAAGGACCCAGAATATATATACTTTATAGGGTCTAACATCAATATTATAGAAATTACAAACGGAATGACAAACTTATATATACCCTTTTCACCACCTGTGGTGAAGGGTATCAAAATGTTATTCGCAAGTTATTGTAAAATCATGTTAAATTAACATGAAACAACAATGAAGCAAAATCACTACCGAAAAATGTAAACTCAGCCTTGTTTTGAACGAATTTACATTGATTTTTTTCTGTGTGCTTAAACGAATGCTTATTAGACTGGTCGCAATTATTTTATTTTTCAATTTAACCGTTTGCGCCGCTTAAAATATGAGGTTTGGTGTAAGAAATCATGTCCTAATTTTTCAGTTCAATCCGACGGTGCCTAGTCGTGCCAAGTGGCGCCCAAAGTTCCCCAAAAAAAAAAATCCCATACAAGATGCGACCAGTCTAATGCTTATACACAAAACAATTGAAATTGAAATGTTTTAAAGCTATTAATGCTAATAACAGATAAACAATGAAGCAATAAATACTGAATTGTAAAAATTACAAACCAATTCAGAATCTTACTTTATAATGTATTACGACAATAATTTCTTTTTTTTAACTCTCCTAAATACCTTTTTACTTAGATTTTTAGTGAATTACTTAGTCAACTACCTGTTAACGTTCATTATACAAAAAAAAAATTTTAAAAGTTTTTTTTTTTTTATTAAGAAGAATAAAAAGTTTTTTAAAACATCTAGAGATTTTTTCCTATTTTTTCTTTAACAAATAGAATATAAGAGAAAATAAAGTACTCGCATGGGTAAAGAACAAAAGTAGTTTAAGAGGAAATTAATGTTTGTTTATCTGCATTACGCACATTTTGCCAGTTGTAGTTGTTTTTTTAATAAACTTTTTTGTTTTCTTTATTTAAATAATTGCAATGTAAATATTTGTGTTTTATATAAATGAAAAAATAACTCATTTATAATTAAATGTGGCATTTAAATATTTTCTTAAAAAAAAAATCAACAAGAAAATTTTAAATGGAAATAAATATTTAAGTAGTGCACTTGGAATGGAATAGAATTTTAATGGGAATATTTTCATTTTGTAAGAAAAAATCGTAGTTGTTATTAGTGTTCAAACCACAAAGCGACCCTTGTATTGTTGTATCGGTTGAATTGTTGTATTAAAATTCATTAGTGTTTAATGGATTTTAATGCAACATACAAGAATGATTTTCTATGCATTACTGATATTAGGTCAAAATTTGCGATACTTGACTTTATATAAAAATAAAATAGTTTGTATTTAGTATTTGAAATACACTATTTAAATGTATTTTAAATACGTAAGTTGTGTATTAAATGTATTATTTCAAATACATCAAAGCATTTTTTTGCCCCACCCTGTATAAACGTTAAATAAATAATTGGCCGATGAGGGCGGGTTAGCTAATATAAGCAAATGAGACATTGAGAAAACCAAATTTATAGAATCTGCAGTTTTTCTTCTGGGAAAAAAGCAAATCGCCCAAAGAGAAAAAACGACCATAAGCCTGCTAAATTCTTGGCACCAAAAAAGTTGCTACACTTTCAACATCAATGCTGTTATTAAAAGGGCAAGGCAGAAAGCTGGCAATTTCTTAAATTTCCCTTAATATTAGAAGTCTTCATATCTTTTAGAAGAAATGGAATAATATCGAAATATCTGTTGTACCCAGCAAAAACTTTGCTTACAAAATAAGCAGAAAAATAATGAGAATTTGATGAGCCGACTACTTACTTTTCTACTAGAAAAAGAGATATCCCAAAAGTAATCCTTTATAATTTGGCCTATTATAACCTAAAAAATAATATGTTTTTTTATACTTGAAATTTTTTTAAAAATATATATGTAGTTACAAACAGAGGCCAAAAATAAGTTATTGCAAATTAATTCAAAAATGTTAAAGCACACTAATTATAATTGCTCTAATATGTACGAAAGTGTAAACAATAACAAATTTTTCGATATGTAAGAAAACTTTTAATAAAGGCTCAGTTAGCCGGGAGTAATAGTAACAGTAACCTTACCGTAAAAAAGTAAGACCAATCTATTTCTTACAGATTGAGACGTAACATCTTACTGCTAACTGTAATCGTTATAATTGCTTTACATACAACTAAATGAATCAGCTGATTTTCAACGTTACTGTTACTCCCGGCTAACTGAGCCTTTAGGAGTGTTTTGCTGCACAAAACCATTTATAACTCTAACACTGTAATACAAATGTGTGTAATGTAAATGTTATGTTGTTCAAAATACATCGTTTACATTAGATCGATATAACTTCTAGTGTTATAATAACAAAAATATAACTGTGAGGGTAATTTTGGAACACATTTATGTATAAAGTTACATACATTTGATTGATTTTTAGATTTTCCATGGATTAAACATCAAAATTATTGTTAAAATTATATAGTATTACCGAATGCCTAACAAATATTAACGGAATATACTGCAAATTTACTTAAATATTTATTTAAAATCGTATAATAATAATTTTTTTTTGTAATGTATATTTTAGATATAATAATAAAGTTATTATTTAATATATAACTAATAATCCAAAAAGTGGCGAATAAAGCTACAAAGTAATGAATTCTTAAAGTCATTAAAAGTAGGATTGTAAGTAAAGTTTTTGCTGGGTAAGAAAGATTCTTTTTATTTTCAGACTCATCAGCCAAATATTGATAAATATAAATTTAAATTACAGTATAGTACTGAATTTGAGTCAAATAACAACATAATTAGGCTGCTTCAAAGCATCAGTGATCTATTTCGGGAGGACTTTTGTGTAGGGCCTAGATAAATGAAATTTAATCCAAAAATCGTAAAAATCACCACCTCTACTTGGGACACAAGGTTTAATCGACTCAGGACGTGATTTTTAATTTCTTTAAAAAAATATAAAAAAATAATGGTTTTTGGAAAACAATAAAAAGATTATTGCTTAATTCCTCGAATTGCATAACGTTAAACGGTCATACACAGAAAAACATATAAATATATTTCAATTAAACAATTTGTGATATTAATTATAAAAATTATTTAAATTTGGGTGCCCCGGTAAGCTAGTCTATCAGTGCGGGGGTTGCTGGTTCGATTCCTGCCAGAGAATTTGGTCTGTTTTTCTACAACGGACGAAAGGTCTACGTTACTATTGCTCGGTTAATTTAGTTAGAATATAATTTCTAATTGTATTTGTAACTCTTATTAAATAAATAAATAAATAATAAATAAATAATTTAATTTGCACCTGTAGACAAATTAGTAGTATCAATTAAATATTTTTTTTATATTAACAACATTTTCTGCAGTAATGTTGTTGATATACAGTATCGGACAAAACCTAAGCACCCCCTCAGTATTTTTTTTTAAATGATAAATTTTTTAAGAAAACAAAATTATTAAAAAAATTTTGTTTTGTATTTTTTTATTTATTTATATCTTTTTTATTGAAAAACACAAAGTTAAGGAATTCAGAATTTAATAAAAAAAAGTTATAATTCAAAAAATATTTTAAGTCGCAAATATAAGCGGACTAAACTAAAGCACCCTCAACTTAAGGTACAAAAAAAACTATTGAAATCAATATTTCGTTGCGAATTCTTTATTCTGGATGACACACGCACATCTTTTAGGCATAGAGGATATTAAATTATTAATTATTTCCGGTGATATTGCTTCCCAAGCTATTTTTGCAGCTTCAAATAAATTTTCTTTGGTTTTGCAATTTTCTCGGTTGATTATTAAGTTAACGATTTCCCTCAAGTTCTGGATTGGGTTAAGATCAAGTGAATTTATCAAGACATTAATTAAGTGCAAAATATTCGATCAACAGATCAATTATTTCTAGGATAATTAAAAAGTTTTTGCAGACTGGTCGCACATCTCCTACTCATTCTGGAGGAAGGCCACGTTAATCTTTGCGACATTAAGACTCCTTAATTAAAAGGACAATCCAAAATTATCCTACAGCATCTTATAGTCACATACGAAACCACTTAGATTTAAAAATTAGCTAAATAACGATTTGCAGAAGGGCGGTAGAGGCCGGATTATTCAGTCGACGACCAGCAAAAAAACCTTTCATATCGTCAAAAAATAAAAAAAAGCAAGACTTGAATTCGCCAAGGCCCATCTCAACTGGAGTGTCCAAAAATGGAGGACTGCTGTTTTCTGACGAATCTAAGTTGAATTTAAAGGATTCAGATGGCATTAGGCGTGTACGCAGATCAAATACACAACGGTTGAATTGCAAAGGCACTGCAAAGCATGGATGCGGCAACATAATGGTATGGGGTTGTTTCTCTGGGCAAGGGATTGGGCCAATTCATAAGACTGATGGAAGTATGGATGCTGTAGGATCATTTTGAAGTGTCGTTTTAATTAAGGAGTCTTCATGTCGCGAAGTTTAACGTGGCCTTCCTCCAGAATTTGTAAGAGATGTGCGACCAGTCTGAAAAAACTTTTTAATTAGCCTAGACATAATTGATCTGTTGATCGAATATTTTGCACTTAATTAATGTCTTGATAAATTCACTTGATCTTAACCCAATCCAGAACTTGAGGGAGATCGTTAACTTAATAATCAACCGAGAAAATTGCAAAACCAAGGAAAATTTATTTGAAGCTGCAAAAATAGCTTGGGAAGCAATATCACCGGAAATAATTAATAATTTAATATCCTCTATGCCTAAAAGATGTGCGTGTGTCATCCAGAATAAAGAATTCGCAACGAAATATTGATTTCAATAGTTTTTTTTGTACCTTAAGTTGAGGGTGCTTTAGTTTAGTCCGATTATATTTGCGACTTAAAATATTTTTTGAATTATAACTTTTTTTTTATTAAATTCTGAATTCCTTAACTTTGTGTTTTTCAATAAAAAAGATATAAATAAATAAAAAAATAAAAAAAAATTTTTTAATAATTTTGTTTTCTTAAAAAATTCATCATTTAAAAAAAAATATACTGAGGGGTGCTTAGGTTTTGTCCGATACGTCAGTAAACGTTTCATTCACTTGATTAAATTTTTAATTAAAACTTTTGTTTTATTTTTGATTAATGGTCTAATCGAAAAAAATTGTTGAGAATTTTTTCTGTGTATAGTCAGTGGTTTTTTTACGATTTTGATGTATAATTGCACACTTTTTTTCTCTACTATTTCACAAAATAAAAACATCAAACTATTATGTATCCCCAAAAAACACGGAGTTATAATTTCAAATTGAAAATGATTTGAAATGAAACGTTTTCTCAAACGACAAACGTTTGATGATGATTTGAAAATCATAGCATTTTCAACAAAAAGGAGAAATTATTATCTAGTTGAAATGCCTTTATTTTCAACCTGCTTTCAAACGTAATTCTCAAATGTTTTTCAAATGTGGATTATAATACAATATGGAACATAAATAAAAATTTTTTTTTTTTTTTAATTTAAATTCATTATTTATTTAAATAAACTGTGAAATAAACTTTCGGCAACATAGTTAAAAGATGACATAATATTCTTTCCGTCCTCTAATTCTTGCAAAGACGAAATTGGCTGCCTTTTATTTTGAGGATTGTAGCACCGCGATCGTTTAACAAACTTTCTTCACGTTCCCGTTTTCTTTTCCTTTTTTTTCGTATTCTTAACCACTGTTATTACTCACAAATAATTTTTATTTTTCACAAGAAATAAACTGTCAATGTATATTAAAATTTATTTTTAATAGTAAAAAATTAAACTTTAATCGCCATTTTTAATGCTTACATTTATTTTTCGCTTTAGTGTTGCCAAGTTTATTTTAGATTTGAATTTAACATTTCGTCAGCTCAGAATTGGTTTGACCTACCGATCATTTTTTAAAAAATTGAGTCAGGTATGTGGTATATATATTTTGAATACCCCCTTATTGAATCCAAAATTTGTTTCGCGAAATTTTTTTTGGTTTCTGAGATATAAAGCATTCATTCAGGACATTGCAAGTTGAATTTTATGTTTTGAGGTCAAATATTAACGATAATTAAAAAATACGAGTTGTAGAACCAAAAAGCTGAAGAAACATATTAAATTTCCCGTATTTCCCATTTTGGTACTATTTTTTCCCCCCATTATAGTATCAATAATTGCAAAATGTTTTGTAAAAAGTACCAAAAATAGTTACGATTTTTACCCTTTAAACTTTTTTGATAAGTTTCGAATGTGGTAACAACTTTATTTCTAGGTTTATTGGATCAAAAGACAGATAGGCTGACAAAAACGTACTAAAATTCACGTTTTACTCGTTTTCACCCTAAAAGAGCCGAATTTCAAAAAAGTACCACACACCTGTCCACTTATTTTTCAAAAGAACAACGCTATGTATTACAGTTTTTTTTTGTATCTCTTTTAGTTTTGGAGATAAAAGGTTTCCGAATTTACCCTTTTTACCCCTTAAACATTCGAATTTTTAAAAATCTCGTCTTAGTGGATCGATTCCGGGAGAAATCCACCTCCGGTCCAAATTTCAAGTCTTTAGCTTCAGGCGCTTTGGTTGTACGATGATGAATTAGTCAGTCACTCACACAATAAGTATATGTATGCAGTACAAAAAGCACTTTTTTAATTTTTTTTTTAGAAAAGTGGCGTATGCCACTTTCACTTTTCAAAAAAAAAAATTTTAATTCAAACTTTATTCATGAAAGTGCGCAAAATTTTACATTTTTCTTTAAAACATATACCGGAAACAGTGGTAAAAATATAAAAAAATTCTATCGGGTACATTTTGAGAAATCTTCATGTAAATCTTCTTTGTCGTTTTTCTCCACTCCGACTTTTTGGCATATGCGCCAAACTAATTCTGAGCTGACGATTTGACAAACATTTGACATCAAATCAAATTATTAAGCTAAATTAAATTAAATCAAACAATGGAAAAACGTTTGAAAATGTGTTTGATGTCGGTTTAAAGTAAAAATATTTATAAGCAAATTTTATTCCTTTGTTTTATTTCCCTTCTGAAAAGAGGAATCCTCATTATCCTTATGTTCCATGCACACAATAAAAAAAAGCAAATATTATTTTGCAACACTTTATTTTTGTTGTTTTTATTTTCTTATTTTTTGTTTGTTGAATTTGCAACAAATAAACGTGTAGTAAACTAAACACATCAAAAGTTAGTTACCATTTAACCACAATTTATTTTTCTTTCTTTCAATTCCTTTTAAAATATTTCTTTCTTTATAGTTTTTTTCTGTTCTTCATTTTATTCATTTATAGTTTCTTTTTTTTTGCTGTTACATAAACACTACAAATGTGTTTTTAGATTTTCATTTAACCATCTTGTGTGTGTTTCAAATGAACACCAATCTACAAAAAAAAAACGTATATCCAAATAGACATCCTTCTCATCCTAATCGGACAAAGAAATGAGAAAAAGGAAATAAAGCACAAATATGAGAACTAAGAGGGAAAAACTGGAGTTACAAGTTTTTTTTTAACACACAATAGGAATAAGAAGTGAAAATTCTTAAAATTGTACAATTGAAATTAAAAGAAAACGGGAATAAAACAGAACTGGAACAGAACTTAAACGGAGCTAAAACAGAACTAAAATTGAAAGAAAACAGAAGTTAAACAGAACTAAAACTAGACAAAAACAGAACTAAAAGAAAAATACAACGAAACAAACAAAAAGAACAGAGCAAAGCTAGAACAGAACTCAAATAGAACTAAGACCGAACTAGAACAGAGCTAGAACGCAAATACAAAAGAAGAACAATATAACTAGCACAAACTAATTCCGATCCAGAATTGAACTAGAACTTTTTGTTAAACTAGAAATGAGCTGGAACTTAACTAGAATATAACAAAAACTGAACTAGAACAGAAATGAAACCTAACCCTTGAGGGAAGCGAACTGACACCAAAGTAGTCCCGTGATAGGTTTTTTGTGTTAGAGACCGGTTCTAGTTCAAACACTTTGTATTAATAAGTCCTATCACTTTTACATTGTGTTGTTATTGGAGGGGGTCAATTGACACCATTTGACCAGCCACGCATCTATTCTCAAGTGTTTAGTGTAAGTTAATACAATGTCCTAAAACTAAAGTAAAGAACCACATTTTAGAAAGTCCCAAAAATATGGGTCACGCACCGTTGAAGACTGTACTTAAATTCATTACTCTTTCTACATTTTTGTTCTTCATATACCAGTTAAATGATTGGTTCTTCTTTCAATGGTCATGAGTTATTTCTTTTTGAACTTGTTCTATTTTCACAAATCCCAAGAACAGTCTGTTGGAACAATTGACACAAATTTCCCGCAGGGAACTTAAACAAAAGAAGAACAGAACTAAAACTAACACAGAAATACAACGAAACAAAACTGTAGTAGAACAGAACAAATCTAGATTAGAAAAAGAACGGAACAGAACAGAACAAGAACATAACTAGGAAGAACGTAGAACAGAAACAGAACTGCAACTATAACAAAGCACGAACAGAAATAGAACTTAATTAAAACAGAACATGAACAGAACTAAAACAGAACTATAACCGAACTAGAACAAAACTAGAACGGAACTTTAACAGAACTAGAAAAGAACTAGCACAAGCTTAAACCGAACTAAAACTGAACTAGAAATGAACTAAGTCTTAACTAGAACTTTACTAAAACTTAACTAGAACTGAACTTGAAAATAGCTATAACTGAATTAGAATAAATATAAAACCTTACTAGAACAAAAGTAGAACACAACTAAAACTAACAACGAAACAAAACTAAAACAGACCAGAATCAAAATAGAAAAACAGAACAGAACTTGAACAGAACTAGAACAAGAACAGAACTATAACAAAACTTGTACAGAACTAGAACAGAACTAGAACTAGATGAGAACTAGCACAAACTAAGACCGAACTAGAACCAAACTACACTGATAGAAAAGGCGTCATAACGCTGAAGTATTTTGACATCAGTATTATGACAAGTGTCTTCGTTTTTGACCCCATGACACTTTTTATCATGGTGATGTTAACCTTAACATCACCTGGCCAAAGTGTCGTCAGGGTCAAAATAAAATTATGTCATCAATGGAATGACACATCGGCATCACAGAAATGACGAACATGTCCTCAGTGCGATGACGCAGTAACATCGGAGAAAGGACACATTACCATCAATTTAATGACAGTTTATCATTAAGTCAAAGTGATAGAATATTAGAATTTACTTACCCGTTACATATGTTTCTTTCACGTTTGTTCAATTACGACCTTTGTATACAGCAGAACTCTCAATAATAAGACACCAGCGCCATGCCCCATATGGTTTTCGTAATAATTTACTTTAAAAGTTTGATGTATTTAACTAAATAATTTAAACAAATAGAATAAAGGAATTTTTGCTTTTTATAATACATTGTAATCATGAAAATAATGTTAATAATATACAAAATGTGGCATCGAATTGATGTCACTATAGTCACAAAATAGATGACACGTAAAAAATGACAAAATTGTACGAAGACGTTAGTCATTGGACTGATGTTACTTTTTGCATCATTGATGCCATTTGTAGTAACATTGATGTCACAATTCTGATGTTAGGGTATCATCAATATGAAGCTGCATTTTTCTATCATTGTAGAACTGAACTAGAAATGAACGAGAAAAGAATCAGAAATCAGAAATGAACTAGACCGTTTTTCTTTTTCTTTCTATCTTTTTTTTAATGAACTAGCACACAACTCAAACAGAACTAAACAGAATTAAATAGCAACGAAAACAAAACAGAATAACACAAAGCTATAACAGCGCTGACAGAACCATCGTAAAACTTAAACTTAACTCAATTTAAACTTGAACTAAAACTAAACTATGGCATGTTAATTTTGAGAGCAATCGACCTCAGTAATAACAAATTTTTAAATGCTTTACATATTTGCTATCTGCCCCACTGTGCATTACATATTTCTGAATGTCTTTAGGTTTCTATTTCTAAATATTAACAAGATTTTTTTACGATTTAAATTGTATATCTTTAAAAGTATTTGTGAGTGTAAGCAAAGATTTTGTATGCAAACACTCATTCGAACACTCACGAACGAATCTCGTAAGTGTTGAAGAAAAACATGCAACATTGTTTTGCAAAATTATTACCATAAAATGGCAGTGATTTATTTGTGTTCAGTGAAAAGTTCCGTTTCCTTTTTTTCTCTACACAACTTCTTGTTTTTTATACGAAAGGATATTTCATGCATTCAACGAACTATTGCTGTGAACACAAAATACATCCAAGAACAAAACTGAACTGTGTACAACACATAATCAACTAAGGAGCCTTGTGCACACACAAAGCAACTTAAGATTGTTTTGTTTTAGATTTCGAAATTTTTGTATTATTTTTCTCATTATTATTTTTTCCTTTTTTTTTTTTTTTTGTTATTTCATTCATACAGGTTTGCTTGAATGATTTGTTATTTTTCTATTCAGAAAAAAGTAAAAAAAAACAAATTTTGGCTATGAAACAATTTTGTTGATTGTATTGCTGGGATATTTAAAACTACGGTAGCACAATTGTTTAAGCTTAAATTAGTCTGAAAGGAAATCGAAAATAAGATATTTTAGTTTAAATTGCTATTTAGCAAAACGTATTATTTTACATAAAAACACAATAATTTTAGAAAATTATACAGTTAACAAATGGTATGTCTTTGAGATTACATCGAAAGAGATGGATATATTGCTGTTTTAAGAAAATCCAAATAACAAATATTTGGTTTTTAAAAGCCAAAATCTATTATATTGCAAAGGTCAGTTAACTAGAAATATAAACAAATTTAATATCTATACATATTTTAGTTTAAATCAAGTTAAATTTTTCTGTATTTTTTAAAAATATTTTTATAACTACTTTAAAAATAAAGTGATTAAACTTGTTGTTTGTTACTGTATTTTATACCAGTGATGCTAAACACTTTTTTGAAAAGTCCTTCGCAGCCCGAAAAAACCCCTATTTTTCTCTACGCGATATAAAAGTTGTCTGCAAAATCGCTACAACTTGTAAACGATAAAATATCAATACAAATAAAACCATTGGTACTAAAGTATATAAATTTTATTTAAAGTTGTTCTCAGCTAACATTTGATTGATAACTTTTTGTAAAAATCACCACCTTAATGAGTCTTCTTAATTTACTTTTGATGATTGAAAACTTTTTTATTACTTGAGCGATTCAAAAAGGATTCATATAGAATTCATTACCGAACAAATAAAAAGATTAGCTAAAAAAGAAGCCTAAAAATTACACTGTGCAAGAAATTGACACTGTTTTTTTTTTTTGAGACAAGCACGGCGATTTTACATAATTCGGGTACCCTAAATTCAGTGATGATCGCGGTTTTTTTTAGATTGGCTCGAGAGGTTTTCGAGATATAACGTTATTTCGAAAATGGAGGAGGTTGCACAACATATATTCGCGTAACTCAAAAACGGCTTAGTTTATTGAAGTTACTAAAAAAAAACCTATGTTCCGCAATAAAATTTCCTTTAAGAAAACCAGTTATGGGGCTTTTTCTCCAATATATTTCTAATCTGTATTGACTATTTTGTATAAGGAATGGAGATTGCGGGTAGGTATGTAAGAAATAAATGATTGGGATGAAAAATAAAGTGGGGTTGGTCATACATTTGATCTATCTAGGAGCATCCTAGGCGATACAGGGGCCAAATTTAAGAATTTTATTAAACCGCCATAATTGTATGGTTGAAATTCTTAAATTTAACTGCTGCAGTGCCTAGTATGCTCCTAGATGGGTCAAATGTATGACCAACCCAACTTTATTTTTCGTCATTTATTTCTAACATACCTACCCGCTATCTCCATTCCTTTAGGGGGCTCCCATTAAAAATCGTCAATACAGATTAAAAATATATTGGAGAAAAAGCCCCATAACTGTAAAGGAGTCGCCCCTAGTAATAACATGCATGACCGACCTCAATTAGTTTTTTGTTCTTAACATTTTCTCGAGACATACTTGCCCCTTATCTCCACTTCTTAGGGGGCCTCCCATAGAAATATTGCGTTTTATGAAATTCTTAAATTAATTAAAATTTGAGAATTGAAACAGATGGTAACAGATTTTAATCATTTATGGCTTGTTTTGTTTGCAGCTTCGTTTTTTATATGTCAGCAAAAAATTAGAAGTGTAGCTGCATTTTTTAATTTTTATGAATTTCAAAAAAAAAACAAAAATTTCGAAATTTTGGCAAAAAAATTAATTTTTTTTTTTTTAAAAAAATTATGTTTTAAAAACGACTGCTCATATTAGAAAAAAATTTTACTTTTCTTCAAGGAAATTTTATTGCGGAATTTCAATAAACTAAACCGTTTTTGAGCTACGCGAATATATGTTGTGCAATCTCCTCCATTTTCGTAATACATAACGGTATATCTCGAAAACCAGAGCCAATCTAAAAACCGCGAGCACCACTGGATACAACGTACCCGAATTATATAAAATCGCCATGTGCCCAGCTTGTCTGTTTTTTCAACTTGCATAGTGTTATTATCGTTTAAAGGAAATAAATGAAAGTGCAAATGGTTTATTCTTTCCTTTCCTAGAACCCAATAACTTTCGTGTGGTTCAAAATAAAATTTGTTCAAATAATCAAGAGCCATAATGGTGCTGCTTTTATCGGAGAAAAATTTTAAAACATGACGAGTAATAAAATTAATTAAAATATATGAAAAATTGGGAACTTAGCACGTCATACATAAATCTTATTAATAAAAACTATATCATTTATCAAAGTTTTTCTTGGGACTCAAAAATTAATCATCAAGGTTTCGTTATAATGTGCTAAATTCCCATTTCATACTATTGACAAACTGAAGTTTATTGTTGATGGGATAAGCTATTCCTATGCGCATTTCACTGGTCGCTTAGGTCAGATCGTCAGGAAACTTCATCCAAAGATTTTAGAAAAACTAAAGATATTATACAAATAAAACTGTTAAGCGAATAAGAATTATAAGCCCTGTTTTATTTGTAACAAAATCAAAGCTTAAACAAAAACAACAACAACAACAAACAGTGAGTTTATCTTTTCTTACAATCCCGACCACAATTGGTTGATTTTTTGTCAACTCTAAATGTACAACTACACTACTAGTGGGTAAAGAAAAAACAAAAATAAAACAAATTTTTTTATTTTATTTTGCCAGTTCAGTTTTATTTACACTGCCACATGCATATTAGTTATCAAAGTTTTTCTTGGGATTCAATGATTTAAAAGTACCATTAAATTGCTCAAAATGTGATCAGAGAGTTTTATCATAAATTATTTTTTTAAGGGATTTATCGGTAGGGTACCATTTTCTCACAACATGAGTATATTTTATGATCGAAAAATGAGCTAGTATGCTTTTAATTCGCTCTTTACTATTTCGATTACCATCTTTTACAAATGATCTATTTCTTGCTCTTTAAAATTAAGTTCAAAAGATGTTAATTCTTTTAAAAGAGTTTATCACAAAATGTCATTAAAATCAAAGCTGCTATGACGGCAAGCGATGAATAAAAGAAATTTACCAATTTGTAATGTTGCCGTATTAACAATTTTAAAATCGAAAAAGGTTGCCGAATGTATACAGTTTACAAAGTCAATGATACCAAAAAATCTCCCTTTTTCCCCTACGGTCATTATTTTAGAAGAAAATCCCTACAAAAAAGGGATTTTTCCCTACGTATAACATCACTGATTTATACCCATACCACAATAGTCGAGAGGTTATTAAGCGTTTGTGCTGATATTTGTAACACCTTAAAATATTGGTGCTAGACCCATCTTTTACTGTACCGATTAAATCAGAATCACTTTGGAATCTATCGATATCCGTTCGTCCATCCATCCGGCTGGCTGGCTGGGTATCCATATAAACCATGTACGAAATGTTAAGCTCACAATTCTGGAGATAATTTGATGAAATTTGGTTTCTATGTCATAAGGACCAAGTATGTATTGAAAATGGTGAGGGTAAGTCTATAATTTCACATAGCCCCCATACAAGCTTCTTTCCGTTATATGATATTTGTGCCCATTAACCAACTTATTCTCTTGTATTTAGATCAAACTTGGAGCATATATGACCATCGCTCCCATACAAATACTACTTCCGAAAATCGCTTTTAATACAATAATTTTCTTATAAAAATAATACCAAAATTCGCAACAATAACTTTTGCGATAGCACTATGTCATAGCAAAATGTTGTGCTAGTAGGTCCAAAATTAACAATTGGTTCCTTCCTAAAATAACTTAAAGGCAAACAAATCTCATATAGATGAAGATAACTAAATAGTAATTGGCACACAGAACTTCTTACATGAATCTTAACTTCATAACATAATTTCATTCTGGCTAGTCCATGATTGTAGATGGGTACCAAATAGGGTACACTCTCAATAATATTATTTTTATTACTGTGTTGTAGGGTATCACATGGTTGCGCCTGGCCAACTTTTCTTACTATTTACTTATAATAAAAAATCAATACATACCGGACAAGCATGCAGCCTAAACTGTTGTTTGTTTGTTTCCGTTAGGAGCCTATTAACTGGTGCAATGATTTTCGCGAAATTGCCACAATATTATTCACCCACCCGACGCTTAGCGTACGTTTAAAAATGTTGTAAAATATAAAGACAATATAGATTTATATTTATCTAGATAACGGTAACAGTCAAATAATCCAAATTTTGTACAAATAGCCTGGTAATTTACACTCAATTTCAGACTAACGCAATTTGAACCATGGAAAGATACACAATCGAGCAACGCGTTAAAGTTATTCAGGCTTATTATAAAAATGGGCGTTTAAGTCAAAATGCATATCGGGCACTTCGTGATTTTTCGGTCAATTAAATCGTCCAAATGTGCGTACAATCGGAAAAATCGTGCAAAAATTTGAGCAAACCGGGTCTTTAGGAGATGTGAAAGCACCAGTGCCTGCTCGTACAGCTCGTCGTGATAGTGTGGCTGAAGAGCCGTCCACCTCAACTCGTCGTCGTGCCCAACAATTGCACCTCTCACGCTCGTCGTTGATTAACATTATGCATAAAGACGTGCACATACACGCTTACAAGGTGCAATTGACTCAAGAACTAAAGCCTCTTGACCATTCCAAACGCCGTAAATGGTGGCAAGAAATGGCAACAGTGGATGATAAATTTTCGAAGAAAATCATCTTCAGTGATGAGGCACATTTTCACCTAAGTAAAATCGTCAATAAGCAGAATTGCCGCATTTGGGCGAATGATAATCCAAGAGTGCATTTCAAAAAACCAATGCACCCACAAAGAGTGACTGTTTAGTTCGGTTATGGGCAGGCGGCATCATCGGGCCGCATTTTTTCCAAAATGAGTCCGGTCAGGCAGTTACTGTGAACGGTGTGAGCTGATAACGAACTTTTTGTGGCCCGAATTGGAGGATATGGAAGAGAACGACATTGAAAAAAATCGGATGAAAAATAAAGTTTTTACTAAGGATTTTGTGAGGCCAATTTTGAACTTTGAGGTGCCATAACTCAGCCATTTCTTATCAGATTTTCAGCATATCGACGGAAAAGGCATTCAATTACCTTTCGAACAATGTGCCACTTGTTACGATCGGATTTTTCGGTTGGGCTCCACAAGTGTTTGAGTGGGACCATACACGGAAAACATAAAAGTACCGTAATCTAAAAAACGGTACTTCGTTTCAGGAGGTCCCAATTAACTTATCTAGGCATGTGGCGTTCTTGGTACTTTTCCAATTAAAAAATTTGTAAAGCAGTGTAATTGAACCATACCAATTTTATCATAAAAAAAAGAAATTACAGTAATTTCCTAAATAATTTGTGTTTTATTCAAAATCAACATCGGCCCTTAAAATGTAACCACCCTTTACAACATCTGCCAAAGTATGAGCTGGACTAAAAAGTGGACGTGGCAGCTCCCATTAAAAAAACAAAAGTAAAAGTTTTCAAATTTATTGCAAACAGCTTCGTCATAAATACACGAGATTTTTTTAAAAAAAAACCTACTTTTTTTAGTTAAGGTAGCGAAGCGTACTGGGTTAAGCTAGTTATGTTATTTAATCGCCCTTCTTAAAAAAATTGGACAACAAATATTCATTGTTGTTGTAAAAACTTTCTAGAGCTCATTCTTCTCTTCTTAATTATCCTCTATTTAAAAAAAAAATTATTTATGTAACTATTTTGCCCAAAATTTCTTCCCTACAAAAATTTTTAATGTTTAATTTTTCCAAATCCGTTTGTAGACATTAATTACTTACACCATATGGACAAAATAGTTTGACCACCAAAAAAAAAACAAATCTGTCTGCTGTTTTTTATTTGTGTTTTCTATTACAAAACAAAGAACAATTTTGTTTTAGCAAATAAATCATAACAATAGTTTTAAATTGCAATACAATATAACATAATCAATAAAATAGTTTAGCTCCGGTATTTATCCGAAAACTTTTATAGTTTTTTATTTGGCATAGAGATTTATTTAGGTGGCTTTTTTATATTGATAGTGGTAAAACTTGTTTTAGTTAAATTAATTTATGCATTTTAATTTTAAATGTTTTATTATTGCAGGGATTCTCAATTTAATTTAACTTTTAAAAGTTAATTTTTATTTCAAATATTTCTGATTTTGGACACAGTTAATGTTGAATATTTTGTTGAATGTCATCGTGGAAATTTTTGGATTTTTATTTACAAAAGACAACATTAATAAATGATAATTGTGGGTATAAAAGGGAATTAAGAAATAAGAATTTTAAAATGTGATTGATAAACCTGAGGTTTTCTGAAATGAGAACGAATGTTAAGTTTTTGTAGATTTCGATGGAAAATTTTATTCTTTTACGCAGAGTATACAATGTATACTTTTATAAAAATTTTTATAAAAACCTAAATTTTAGGGCTGTCATGGATATGACTTATATACCAAAATATCGGTAATTTTTAGTAGAACATATTTTATAAAAAACTCGGGAAAATCGGTTCAGATACAAAAAAGTTATGACCAAAATTAAATTTTTTTTTTTAAATACCCAACTTTCGGGAACCATAGATCTCCCCGAGTCCAAGTTTTATAACCCAACTAACTGGCAAATTTCTTCTTAAACACGTCGGTATATAAATCTGTCAAATCGGTTAAAAAATGGCTGAGTTATAATCAAAATACTGAAATCCCAAAAATTACTCTTTTTATACCCTTCACCTCAGGTGGAAAAGGGTATATATAAGTTTGTCATAACGTTTGTAATTTCCACAAATAGAAACTAGGAATTTTTGTGTTTTTTGCTACTTAAAAACTCGCCAAAAAAGATAAAAGAAAACAAACAAACACACATACATGGCGCAAACTATTTTGGTGAATATATTTCCCAACTTTGTGGTGAACAAAAACATCAGAAGTAATTACAACAAAACTTTGTTGAATTTTGTGAACAGTCAACGTGCCATATTTCATTTTAATGATATTCGATTAACGTTCCTTCATGGTTCAGTTGTCTAGGGGGTTTGTTAGAAACTGAGAGTTCCAAGTTCGATTATTGGTTTTTTAAAAAGAAAATTTTTTTTTTAATATTTTTATTTTTTTTATGTTCTAAAAAAGATTTAAAAAAAATATTTACCAGTTTTCGCTTTTTAAATTTTATTTATAATGAAGTTTGAGGTATTGCAAATATGTATGTATATGTAAAAATTATTTAGTTTTTGTCTAGTTGCTCTGTATTCTGCTCGCACAATGGTGAAGGGTATATAAGATTCGGCACAGCCGAATATAGCACTCTTACTTGTTTTTTTTTAAATTTTATTTGAGTTCTTAGAAATTAAGGGGGCACATATGTGTACCTCAGGTCTTAAAATATGAAAAATTTCAACGTAAATTCTTAATTTCTTAAGATCAGAACTGAACCGATTAAGTAAAGGGCTTATTAACTATTTGTTTTATCTTAAGAGGTGTAATTTAAATTTCGGTTTTTATTATTTTTTTAATTTTTTTATTTCAACTGGTAGAAAAAGAGGTGCACATACGTGTACTTCTGGTCTTAGCGATTAGTTATTGAGGAAAAATATTCCAACAGTATGGTTTTTTCAAACAGTTAAATGCAGATGTAAAAATAATGGCTAAAACTTCTAAACCCTGCCATCTTTTGATATTGTTTGAAGCGCAGTAGCTTAAAGCAAGTAATTAAACTGTTTCTATTGGTCACACGATGTCGCTAGTCTTTAAAACTTGTAATATTTTAAGGTCTGAAGAGGTTAGACTCTTAAGAAAGCCGAATTCATAACAGGTGGTGTTAAAGACCCTGCTGATAAATTTTTTAAGATTTATAATTGCTGGATGTCAAAATTTTGTTTTTTTATCTTTGTTCCTGTTTTTGACATTGTACAATACGAGTTGTACTTGTTGTAGTACCAAGATAAACTGTAATGAATTCGCCTTGCTCTAAATATTATTTGATTTTTTATAACTTTCAATTAGGGATGCCAAATGGGACCAGGTTATTTGAAACCCGGTATTCGTAATTTTTAATTTAAAAAAACGGTATCCCGGTATGGATCGGGGATTTAATATAAAAGCCAATTTTTAAAATTCATATAATTATTGTTTAATGTTAACGTTAAGAAAATTAAACTCATTACAAAATAAAACAGTTTAATGTATTCTTTTAAAGTAAAATGGGAGAATTATGTATAAAAACTTAAATTTTAAAAAAGCTTCTAAAACAAATTAATGACGTCTGATAACACTGTGCTCGAAATTGACACTTTTGCCAGGTACATGAATTTTTCGAAATTTTGATGAAAAAGTTATTTTTTCCCAAAAAAAAATTTATTTCTAAAAGGACTGCTCATATTAAATAGTTTGACTTTTCTTAAAGGAAATTTTATTACGGAATTTCGGTTTTTTTTAGTAACTTCAATAAACTAAACCGTTTTTGAGTTACGCGAATATATGTTGTGCAACCTCCTCCATTTTCGAATTAATGGTATATCTCGAAAACACGGTGGCAACCATTGGATTTAGCGCACCCGAATTATGCTAAAACGCCATGTGCCCGGCTTGTCTAATTTTGCAACTAGCACCGTGTAATCGATAACTTATTTTATTGCAAATATATGCTGCCGACAAAACCAATGTAGGCATTCAACACTTCTGGGTGGTATCGTAAATAAATATCCAAATATATGCTAACTGACAATATTTCATTTATTTTATTTCACAAATATGTGTCAAAAGACCTTTGGTACAACCCCCTACAGTTTTTAACACCTTGTTACACAACTTGCATTTTGCGTGCGCAGTTCTATTATCATTCGCTTAAAAAAAAGACCATAACGAACTTTATCTTCTGATTTTGTTTTCTGTGGTACAAAATGAATTGCATGTGACATTTATTCACTTGCGTCTTCTTTTTGTAACCAGTTAAAAATAAGATTCATTGCCAGTATGATTTAATATAAAATTTTTTAAGTTATTTTTAACAGGGTGACTCACGTTCATTTAAATATAGTTGTTTTTATTAAAAAAAAAAATTACCACATTTTTACTAAACCCAAAATTTCGGGATTTTTATATAAAAATTCCGGGATTCGGGACTTAAATTTTAAGTATAATCCCGGGATTTCGGTATTCGCGATTTCGGGAGTGGCATCCCTACTTCCAAACATGTTACTTTTGTATTTGAGACATATGCTGTTATTTAAGAATACTACAAACGTGTGCCAGCATTTGCTGTATGTGGCACATTATCTTTTACACTCAGGTCTCTTTTTATGCGGATTCAAATTTATGCGATTTTTAAATTTACGAATTTTTTTAGAATTTAAATAGATTTGGAAATCTTAGACGTTTTTAAAACAAACCAAGTTTGCAGCACTGATATAATCGTTATACATAGTTAGTTTTATTTTGAGTTTTTTCTATGTATAGCCGATACGCATGTATGAGTGTTTTCAAACTTATGAAGAGCACATATAAAAAGTTTTACAATATAATAGTACGCCGAAGGCTAATTTCGGTGAAATTAAATGAAAAAATTAGGTCAGAACTAGAAAAATTTTAATTTAAACTCGTGTTTCCTGTCTTTTACGGTACAACATTGCAACCACATGTACGAGTGTAAAGAAATTTGCATAACTTTTAAACTAATTGAGGTCCCACAATTAAACTTTTACAAATGAGGACAACATAGGCTATTTTGGGTGAAAAAATAAAAAAAATAGGACTGAGTTAGAAAAATTTTGATTAAAATGGTCATTTCAGGTTTTGCAAATGAAAAAAAAAAAATTTTTCAAACAATTTTTTTTTATTTATAGATCAATCGATTATCAATAAGAATCACTTAAAATTTTTTCTTTTTTTTTGATTAGTTTTTAGTTCGAAAAAATAATTTAAAAAACATTATTTTGAAAACGGCAACATTTTACCATCCCGTAACTCGACAAATAAACATCATAGAAAAAAAATTATTTCTCACACATATTTATATCTACTAGAACTAGAGTTGTGCCAAATATAAAGGAATTCCAAAAAAAAATTTTACTGTTAATAATGTCCCAAATATGTTTTTGTTGATTTTTTATGCGATTTTGTTTTGATTTTTTAATTAAAATTTTAATTTATGCGGCTTTGCAGAATTAAGAAACGAACTATTAGTTTTTGTATGAAGCTAGAGTATCGTTTTATGTAAATTCAATTTATGCGATTTTTTTTTGGAAGCATCTAACGTGTAAAACGGGGTCTGAGTGTATTTGCATTATTAAACGCTAAAAAAAACTACTATTAGTTTTTCTTCTACTATTATCTGTTAAACTGTTTTGAAAAAAGTTTTGCTTGTGGTTTAATCAAAGTTTCAAAAAAGGAGGAGTAAAAGGTTTTAATTATTTAGTGCTTAGTTCCAAAAAAAAAAAAAAAAATTGTGTAACAGGTGGATTTAAATGAAAAGAAGGTTAGAAGAATTGTGCAAATTAATAGCAGTTTTTTTAATTTACCAACAAAAATCCATTAATTGAGTATGGTGAGTAAGTTTTGTAAATAGTCCTCGATTGGTATGGTTCCAAAATAGAGGACGGAGTTGGAGCCAAGATAGCTGCTGATTTGGCACGTAATTCCATTACTGGGAACTCGCACGTGAATTTTTTCATCGATAGTCAGGCGGCGATCAGGGCGATAAACGCTGATTATTCATACTCTTCGATCGTCCAGGAGTGTAGGGACTAGAGGTCTGCAAGAATAAATAAAAACCAATTTCAACACACTCATTTGTTTTTAACTACAATGTGTCGGGCACCCAATAATAAAGAAACAAATGAAAGAATAACCAAAGACAAAACGAATAAAAACTCATTCAATTCAGTCAACTCAAGTCAAATGAATGAAATATTCAAATATAATTTGAATGTAAAATTTCTGTACCTACACATTACGTATGTATGTGTAAGCTTAACTCTTACAAATAAAAGGAGCCACAAGCTTACACACATATTATGTCAATGTATTCAAATAAATGTATGGACATTCAATAATTCAAAAATTATTCGAATATTTTTTGTAAACTTGCTCTCTCTAACGGGTCATTCCACTGTTTTGTTATTTATGAATGACTCTCAAATTCATTTACAGTAAACAAGTATTTTATTCAATTCATTCTCTCTTATTTTTGTATATGGTTTACTCTTTTCTTATATTTTTGAATGTTAAATATTTGAGTAAATGTTGTGCACTTTGAATAAAGGCAAACAAGTGAATTATTCAAAGCAGACCTCTAGTAGGGACTCGATGGATGGACTCTGTGCGAATAGGAGACTTCACATCTATTGGGTTCGCGGCCACCAGGGCATAGAAGGCAACGAGTAGGCGGACGAATTGGTGAAACGGGGGGTCCATTTACCATACGAAAGGGTGATGGCCATTCCGGCTCCAATTCAGAATATAAGGAGGGATACGGGCTCTGCTCTACGGAGGAGATCAGAGGCGATTTGGGAAAACACCAAAACGTGCAGGGTCTCCAAGGTAATATGGGGATCCTATGCTCCGGAGTCGACAAAAATTCTCTCGCTATCGAGAAGGGACTTCTGGTAGGTTTTTTGACGGGTCATTGTTGGACTGCGGTATACGCCCGGAGGGCGGGGCGAGGCGGTTGAATAGTGACAATTGTAGATTCTGTGGGGTACCAGGGGTAAAGGAGACAGTGTAGCATTTACTCTGCTATTGTCCGGCACTCTGGGAGATCATTACTTCCAAGGTCTCGGGGAAGTCTCCGGAATTGGGCAAATGAGACTTCTGGCATTCGTCAAGAGAGGTGGGGTACTCTGAGTACCATTACAGCGGAATGACCTTTTTCTAATATTCTTCTGTGGACTATCGTACAGCGTGGTAACGCTAACGACCTATTTGGTCTATGCGGGGTCTTTGTGACCTGCCACTCTAACCTCGATTGGTATAAAAAAATGTACATAACAATAGTAAAGTTTTCCTTCTCTAAACAATGTTAAACTTAAATGCAAATAAATTACATAATATTGTTATTAAATAATCTAGTAGAAAAGGAAAATAGTCCTAAACTCTTAAAACATTGTTAAATTAGTTTATACTTAAATGCTAAATAAAGATTACCATTGAATTGAATTGAACAATAGTAAAGTTGTCAAAAAAAAAACAAATGTAGAGGTGCGAAACAAAACCAATCCAATTGTTTGTCTATAGGTGTACTGTTTTTGTTGCCTCATCTGTTCGGGAGAGAATATTTTAGAGATGCAAAGTATTTTAACATTTTATCAAGTAATTTCTTTTATTTTTTTTTTTTTTGTGTGTGATTAATTTAAATTAAAAAAAAAAAAAACAAAAATACTGCAATTTAAAAGGTTTTTGGTTATTTGCAAAATCGAACAAAAAGAATTTTCAATTAGAGAAAAATGTTATTGTAATTAGTTCGGTTTACTTTGGAAATGTTTTAGCAGAGTGCAGGTATTAAAAGAAGCTATTTTAAATATGTATCGAAAAATGGAAAATTTAAATGCGGTTTCTTGCTGAAAAATTAAATGTTATTATGTATTTAAAAAACGGATCTTAAATTACTTTTTCATCTTTTATAAATAAAAACATTTATTTGATATTATATTCAACTTTTCATTATAAATTTTTTTTTAATTTTATGCAGCTCATGGTATAAATTTTTAAAATTAAACAATTAATTTAAATATAAATTTATACATTTGAAAAAATATATTTCATATATAAATATTATGCGTACATTATCAACAATTAATTAATACAAATAATATGAAAAACACCTGTAAACTCTCATAAGCATTTCAATATTTAACGGTCACAGTTGTATTTTTTTGAAAGGAACTGAAGTAAAAAACAAAATTAATGTTTGGCCTGCAGTCCAACGTGCATGATGTGCTGTGTGAATTCGCACACACTCATAAACGTGTGTTGATGGTTAAAAGTAGAAAACATGCCTTAATTGAAATTCCATACGTGTATTGAGCATTTAATTTAAAGTAGATTGCTGTGTAGTTTATTTAACATTTAACTATAGTTTCTCATTAGAGTGAAATTTAATTTTTTTTATACTGTTTTTAAATAAAATGTAAATTTGTTGTGATAAATGAAATGTATGCAACAAATTAACTTAATAAAAAAAGGAAGCAGAATTTTTTATTCCAGATTTTAATTCGTATCAGGCTTCTTATATAAAATTTGATTTCTGTATCGCCACATATGCATTATAAACAGTTTTATGCGTATTCATCTCGTTGGTAATGCTTTAGGTACTTTACACTAGCACACAAGACTTACACGTATTTTGTCGAAATTGCTTCCCTTATCTAATTATTGTTGGAAAATTCTCAAAAAACAATAACAACTTATTATGACAGGGTTGTATTTTCCTCAAAAAACGTAAGACTTGGGTGATAATGTAAAGTTCCCTTTAATGACCGGATCTTGTAAATTTTAAAAATACTAGATTGAAATGTTTTGACCTCGAATGTGGTCCTTCATGAAAATAAGATCTCGAGTTTTACGAGCTCCGGAATTTTCTGTGAAATCTTTGTCCTTTAGATAACTCGTAGACTGCCTAATTACTACCCGCATAATTGTTAAGGCATGCCCTTAACCTTAAGCTTTTATGCGAAAAGACTTGTTGCAATCGAAACCATTAGAACTTATTTTGTAACTATTAATGTCTATATGATTGTCTTAGCCCACTGGTCCAACGAAGATATTAAATACTCAAACTGATGTGAGTTTGGTTATAAGCAGGGAAACCAGAAATATGCAATTGCATGTTTTTCCTTGTGCCACTAATGAAGGCAGAAACAATATATTTATCCGTTTTAGAGCTTTTTATGAATTTTGGCATCGATTTGTTAGTGCATATTTTTGCATATTTTTGCATATTTTACCATTTGCAGCATATTTTAGTTAAAAGAGCCTTTTTGTAGCATTTTTTAAGGTTTATAGCGCATATTTTGCCTTTTTAATGCATATTTTGATACATATTCAATTTTTTTAGATGCCTACAATAGGTTTCGACATCTACATTTAATTTTTACTCTTAAATTGTAAGACAAAGCAGGTTGTCATTAAGAATAAATGTTATGCGATTTGTATCTAGACCAATCTTTTAGTATTCCGATTGACTCAGAATCACTTTTCAAAGTGATCTAACGGTGTTCATCCATCCGCCTGCCTGGTTGTCTGTTCATTTTAGCCTTGTGCGCAGAGTACAAGTTCCAATTTTGTAGTTAATTTGATCAAATATGGACGAAGTCTATGCAAATGGTGAGAATTGGTCTATAATTTCACATCCAAATTAGACTCTGTGTCCGCAAGCTATCTAATTAGGATGGTATTTAAATTAAATTCGTGCCAAAAATATTTTACTTTAAATTCCTTTTAAATGTTAACATTTGTTAACAATTTAGCGACCGTACCTAAAATCCCTTTAAGACAAAAACCCATATGGATGTTAATATCCAGATAATATTCGGCGCAAACATCTCTTATATGAATTTTAACCTTTTTTAGGTTTTTTCTTTTAGATTTTGTTATTAAATTGTTGAATATTGTGTCTTCAAATGAGCAATTTTAATTTTTAGGGCATATATTTAACCTTTTTCAGGGCATATTTTCCAGTTTTTACTGCATATTTAATGCGCATAAAATGTGTTTTTAAGAGCATATTTCTGGTTTCCCTGGTTATAAGGAAATAAGCCAATTTAAATTAACTGATGAATATCAACGAAGCAGTTTTCCTTAATATTTTTTATTTTGCTCCCTCTTAATTATTTGTCTCACAACCGTACCTAAACAAGAGCAGAAGGCGGAATGTTTTCTTCCGCTAAGCTTTACGCTGATATGCCATACCTAAACAAGAGCGTAAACGTTGTGTCACTAACAATAGTGTTAACTATCTTGTTGAATAAAACCCACATAATAGAAATAAAAAATAGAGATAAAACCTCTAGATTGAAAAAAATGCCAAAAATTTTCCATTTGCAACACGTTGGCGCTGCTATATTTAGGGTTTCTTCAAATAAATTTCATTAAAATTGGCTAGACATTTTCGGAGAGTCATTAATTCTCTCTATTTCCCCCTGTTGGCTCTAGTTTTAAAAAAATAAAAAGCATATCTTTCCAAAAAGTCATACGGTCAGGAGACTGTCGAGCGGACAGATAGAGTGGTGGCGGAATCGAGGGTAAGCAGCGTACTCACGTTAAAATGTGTTTATTTTTTGTTTTTTTAAGAACGGAAATTATTGCTTTAAAATATTTCTTCTTAACCCATTAAGGACGGATGGGTTTTTAAATACCCAAAAACAGAGCCTTCGTAGAAAAATTCTGGCTAACTTGGGGTAAGAGGTATCGGAAATTGGTTTTTACAGATAGATAAAGAAAGGATAAGACTACTTAAACAAATTTTTTAAATTAAATGTTGCCCCTTTTAATTGGGTAAGTTAGCGGCTTACAAGTTAGCAATTTTTAATATTTGGAAAAAGTGAACGACAACGGCTCTGGAAAATTGGGAGAGTGGAAAATCGGAAAACCCTCTTGGTAACTTATAGCCTTAGGTGTGATCTGCTTTAGAAAAAAATATTAGCTAAATTGGGCCAATAACGTTGACCACAGGTTTGATTCAATGACATGGGTATTTAAATACCCTCTTCGCTGTCAGAGGGTTCAAAACACATAGTTTTTTTTTTTAATTTTTGGCAAGTAAAAATGCGATGTTTTATGTAAAATGAACTATTTATTAGTAAAAAATAAAGAAATAAATATCACAACTGTGGTCGAATATTGAGATATTTTTATATTTTTAATGTTTTTTGGGACACCAGCATGAAAATGTGCAAAACAAGCCTTTGTATGTAACTAAAATTTGCATTTTGTACAACCAAACTCAGTTTTGCTTCACATGGTCCGAAACGGCCAAGCTGAATAATATGGCTTATCATATGGTCAAAGCTCTCCATGCGCTTTGCCATTTCTTGTGCATTTGTGACAACTTTTTCTCTTACACCAATGCTTCAACAACGCTCACATGAAATAAAATTGACTCATGATTGGAGATCCTTCAGGTTTTCTTAGCATGCAATGTAAATTCCTGGCATACACCATAGCAGCATCCAAAGCATTAGTAAGAAGGCCTCGGCTCTTTCGTATAAAATATAAAACATTCCACATTCCCTTCTATGACAACAGAGAAGAGAAGGAGTAACATTTTTTGCTATGTTTTTTCGCACAAGCAAAAGAATTTTTTTTTGATCCCGTTACCATTCTTATGTAACTGCAAAAGAAGCGAGAGCAATGACAACGTGTGTAAAAAGATATGAGAGTGGAATAAAGCGAGCAAACCTTGTAAAGGGCCAATGTCGAATGTGAACCTCACCTTATTTTGGCTTATTATTAATATGGGCGTTCAAATCAAAATGCACTTCGTGATTCAGTGATGAGGCACATTTTCACCTCAGTGGATTCGGCAATAAGCAGAGTTGCCGCATTTGGGCGAATGATAATCCAAGAGTGATTGTCGAAAAACCAATGCGCTCACAAGAGTGACTGTTTGGTGTGGCTTATGGGCTTTTTATGGCCCGAATTGGAAGATATGGATGTGGACGATATGTGCTTTCAACAGGACGGTGCCACACAGCTAACGAAACAATCGATCTTTTGCGCAACGAATTCAATGGCCGTGTTATCTCACGTGGTGGCGTTGTCAATTGGCCGCCAAGATCATTTGATTTGACAACGTTGGTCTTCTTTCTTTGGGGTTATTTGATAGAAAAGGTGTACGTCGATAAGCAAGCAACAATTCAAGAGCTATAGGATGAGATAATTCGGCCCATTAACGGCTTAGAACCTCAATTATGCCTCAGCCATTTGGCCGATATTTTGTTCCATACATGATTGAACCATACCAATATTTTCATAATAAAAACAAATGACAATAACTTCCTAAATAATTGGTTTTTTATTCAAAACCAACATCGGCCCTTAAAATTTCACCATCCTTTTCATCCAAAAGAAGGAATACAAAGGCCCTCTAGAAGGCATCCGTACTTCTTCCTTTTCCTGCTGGGACAGATTCAACGTACATAGTGAAATAAGCACACAACACACACATCAATGCATGCAATAAATGAATTTTAAAATTGTTGGTTTTCAAAAAATCTTGTGTTTTAGAACTCTTTAAGAGCTAAGTGGGTAGAAAAATACCCATGGTCTAGGGGCCAAGGTTTGACAGGTAAAAATAAAAAAAAAACGCAATGTCAATATAAATGCCCATAATATCAAATGTGTGAAATTTCATCAAAATCGTACCACGAAATCGGGGTTCAGTCTTTAATGGGTTAAGCGATAACTAATATTTTTTGACCATAGAAGCCTAAGCGCCCATGGACCCTATCCTAAGCGCTTTAGTGAAACCTTATACAAGCATAGAAACATATAAACTTTTCAGCTTTTAAATATTAATATAGATAATAATTAGTATTGTGGTTATTTTTGTTGAACTGTTTATGGTTCTTAATCCAAACTTTGATATTTATACCCACACCACAATAGTGGAGAGGGTATTATGCATTTGTGCTGATATGTGTAACGCCTTAAAATATTGGTCCTTGACCCACCTTAAGGTATACCGATCGACTCAGAATCACTTTCTGAGTCGAACTAACGATGTCCGTCCGGCAGGCTGGTCACAAGTACTAAGCCTATTGAAAATGGGAATCGTAGCACCACCAGGGAAGATAGGAGGAAATTGCTTCCTCTCAGAAACTATCAAACCGATTTTAATGAAATTTAAAGCATAGATAAAACCATATATATATGGACACAAAAGGTATGCATTTTTTTTTTAAATATGACCACGAGGACAGATAGGGGCAATTTCAGTCCTCAAACCGATTTTAATGAAATTTAAAACATAGATAGAACCATATCTATATGGACACAAAAGGTATGCATTTTTTAAAAACTAGGACCACGAGGGGAGATAGGGGCAACTTCAGCATCTCTAATTGATTTTAATTAAATTTAAAACATAGAAAGATCCATATCTATATGGACACATAAGCTATACAGTTTTTCAAAAATAGGACCACAAGGGGAGGTAGGGGATAATTTCTGCTTCTTACAAACTTTCAAACCGATTTTAATGAAGTTTATAAACATAGATAAATCCATATTTACAATTACATGGACACATAAGCATGATGTGTTTTTAAATACTGTGGTGTAGGGTATTATATGGTCGGGCTTGACCGACTTTACTTTTTTACTTGTTTTTATTAGGCAAAGTTCATCAAATTTAATTTTTATTAAATTATTTTTGTGAAAAAAGAAATTTTACAACATGAAACTAATTAAAATTTATTGATAATTTTTCATTCTTGACTGCCGCGGGGCTCGAACCCAGGCTGTCATGGACAGGTTACCCTTAAATGTTTCAATTTTAACAACTCAATCTCCTCAGAGGGTTTTGCCGTTTAGCACTTACAGCCATTGCCAACTGCTCAAAAGAAATAAAACCTTTTGTATTATTGTATACAAATTATATTTAAAGTTATTGTTCCCAGCTAGCATTTTGGGGATAATTTTTAGTAAAAATCACCACCTTAATGAGTCTTCTCAGTTCATTTTTGATGATTAAAAACTGATTTATCACTTGAGCGATTGAAAAAGGATTCATACATGATTCATTGCTATACAGATAAAAAAAAAATTGGCTAAAAAAGAAGCCCAAAAATTATTTTCAATTAATGATGAAACAGAACTGAGTCTTCAACTTCAGGCAAAAATTTTAAAGCCCATAATTAAAACGTCGGCAGTAACTTCAATTTCTCTCTCATTTCTTTCGTTTTCTTTTGTTCTAATTTTTCTTTGTTTACAAAATGTATGAAATTGAATGAAAGTATGGTAGCATTGTTAAGAGAATAAGTGTCTATATGTGAGAGCATTAGAAAAAACGTCCTCAAAATAAAATTGATTTTATTTCTCGACCGCATTGTCTGGCATAATTTTATGTCAAACTGTATGAAAAACATCGTTCAGCCCCAGTTCTGTTTCATCATTTATTTCTCGACCGCATTCTCTGGCATAGTTTTATGTCAAACTGTATGAAAAACATCGTTCAGCCCCAGTTCTGTTTCATCATTTATTTCTCGACCGCATTCTCTGGCATAATTTTATGTCAAACTGTATGAAAAACATCGTTCAGCCCCAGTTCTGTTTCATCATTTAATGAAAATAAATTAAATTGCTAGAACCTTTTCTTTCCTAGAACCCGATAACTTTGGTTCGGTTGAAAATAAAATTTGTTCAAATAATCAAGAGGCATCCATAATGCTTTTAACAGCGAAAAAATTAAAAACATGACGATTAAAAAATTATTTAAAATATAATCAAAAACTTTTTTTTTTAAATAATTAAACATTTAAAATTCCAAGCAAATTTATTTTTAACTGATTCTAACTAACATTTATTAAAAAAAAACTAAGGGCATATTAATACGGATTTTCAGTTGCAGTAAGTTTAATGTTTTTTTATGTAAAATTAAATGAAAATGTAATAACGAAAAGTTAAATAAATGAAAAATAAGTAGACCGGGTTTTAACTGAATTTTCATTTATTTTATATAACAATTTCACTTACTTTTACGTACAGAATATTGTAAGTGTATTTATAATATTTGATCACCATACAAAATGCTAGCTGGCTTATACATGCACATATATATAAATATTAACCCCCTTATTCATAAACGATTATTAAATTTAACAAACGTTTATTAAGTCAAATTTTAATACAAAATTTGTTTTGTAAATCTTTAAGCTTAAACCTGCAAACTAAATAAACAGAAAAAACAACTGATATAAATTCATTAAAAATCCCATTTATGTTCTTTTGGTTACTAGAAAAATTGTTTGCCCGTATCAATTTTGAATGATGATTTCCTAACAATCGTACAGGTATAAGGATAACATTTTTAAACAAATTTCCAATCGGCAATTGGAAAGTTGTTGTAGATAGACAGGCGTGACCGAAGTAGATAATTAAATTTATTTATTACACGAAATGTAATAAATGTGTGTAGGGTACAAGAGCGGTGTTGTATATCAGCTAATATTGTATTGTTTTAATTGTTCTTGTTTGTTCAAGCTGTGTGTTTGTTCTATTAATGATTTTTATTTATGTATTTTTTTAATTATTTTTTTTACTCCGTTGGAGATGCTGTTGTGTTTATTTGTCGAGGACAAGTCTCTTCCTTTCTCTTCTTTTGTCTTGGCGCTTTGAACTGGGCGTTCTTACACGACGGGAACTGTCACTTAAAATCAAAGTCGATCAGGTCGCTTATAATGCGGGCGATAGCGACTGATCGATCTTCGACAATTTTTTTCTTAATAAGTTTCGCTTCACTGGGAGCTATAACAATTTTTACATTCGTCTTGTAAAAAAGATCGGACAATGAACATTTAAGATAAAATTTTATTTCTTAGCTAATTTATTTCCTTACCCTGCAGTCACACGTTCAATAAATAACTATCAAGTTGGTAACACAAACTGCTTGTCAAAACCCGTTTGAATTGAAAGCCGTGGCACAGGCTGCATACAAATTGATACTCTTTTTTTTAGTTAAGCACATTTATTTTTTTATTTTTCGATCAGCTGTTAAATTGAGCGTAAAATTGCCAAAAAATTGGAAAGGTATAATTGAAAGCTATCTCGTGGTCAATGTAAAAAGTGTTAGTGTGCTAGTAAAAAAAGTGAGAGTGTATTGCAAATTGAAAGGAAAAACTTGATCGTGAGGCCTCCAAATTAGTGCGAACTTCGTTGATGATAACAAAATCTATTCGCTATCTGCATTTTCAAGTGACAGTGATAAATCAAAAATAACTAATTTCGACTAATTTTGGTGACTATTCCAAAACTTTTCGATGGCCATCTTTTACAAATTATCTATTTATAGTTTTGGAAAATTTAGTTCAAAAGATCTCCATTCTTGTAAAAAAGATGTTCACAAATTTACGTTAAAATCAATGCTGTAATCAGGGTTGTCAGATTATTTTGAACTCCATCGCCAAACCGGATGACAGAAATCTCCAAACGTCAATTTTGTTCAGTTTCCGTAAAGAATTTTTTTATTTAAATTTTACGTACAAAAAAGCTTATACATATAATATTTCAGGCAAAAATCGCCAAAAACTGAGAAAATAAACAAAAAAGTCGCCGAAAGCTAATTGTGTTTAGTTTCTGTTTTATTTTTTTTTTTTTTTAAATAACATAACACAACATAATTCAGGTTAAAACCCTAAAACTTAGTACTCAAGTCTATAAGATCGTACACTTCAGCCTCATCGATTTCATTACTGGTGTTTTGACCTGCATGCACACTGCAATTAGAATTAAATAGTGACGGTATAAAAAATTCATTTAAAATTATTACAAAACAAAAATCATGTGAAAAAAAGTTGCCAAAAAAAATGACAAACTGTTAAAAAAAAACTGAAATATTATAAATGGTAAAAATAGACAAGTTAATCGCCAGTTATTTCAAAAATCGCAAAAAAAAATCCCCAGTCGCCAAATGGAAAATCCCACCGCCAAACACGTTTCAAAATCGCCACGTTTGGCGAGAAATTGCCATATATGGCAGCTCTGGCTGTAATGACGGCAAGGGATGACTACAAGAAATTTAACAATTTGTAATGTTGCCGTACTAACAATTTTATTAGTAAGCAATAGGGTATTCATTCGGTTAATCGTCAATTGGTTAACCGATTAATTACTACCCGATTAACTGATCGGTTGATTTCAAATTGGCTTTTTTCGATTAACGATTAAACCGATTAATTTCAGTCGATTTACCGATTAACCGATGTGATGACATTTTCAATATTTTGTAGTATTATAACACATTTTTTTGTGATTTAAGAAAATATTTTTTCATAAAAACAAATAAGGTGTTCAGTGATCTTCATTTGAACACATTTTCCGCCGACTGGTCACTAAAATTACAATGTTTTTTATCTTTATCATCGATCAACAGGAATGTGGCGAAAAATAGGTTAAATTTTTGATTTCCAACACGTTTTTTCTGTTTTATGTACGTGTTAGTTATGTATTTGTTTCTTCTTATATCTTCTCATATCAGTCTTTTAACAGAATTAACCGAAACAATACGAAGTGTTAAAAATAAAAAAAAAAACTCTAAAGCTGCCATCGGCAACCTATACTATTACATTTTGCGATTATATGCGTTGTACGAATTTTACATATGTTGTTGTTAATGTTGTTAAATTCTCTGCAATGTGTGTGCACATGTACGTAATAAAAGAGCATACAAGAGAATAAAAGAGAAAAGAGAAAACGCGGCGCCCTGATTTTGCCGATGGCAGCTCTAAAGGCATAATGGAGTATTTTATATGTTTAGAGAAATCCTGGAAAAGGACTGAGAAATTAGATATTCATCTACGATAAGTGAAAGAATTTTTTCCCAGTCAAGTTTTGGCAAAAATAATTTTTTTTTTACAAAATTATTTTAAAAGAAATCCTATAACTACTGAAATTATCTCAGTTTATTTTTTTATAAATACATATTTGGGGGATATACCAGATAGTCATAAAGTCTTATGTTTTTTAAAAATTACAAGAAATATATATCGTCGGCTTAATATGCAAACCGGCTAAATCCACTTTTTATGTAAATTGAGATTTTGATGCCGTGTGGCAGAGAAAGGTACACCTCGTCGACCAGCATGTGGTTTTTATTCTATTTAAGTCTTGAAGGCTGTTAAACTAACTGTATTTTTAATTTTCTATCAAGCTGCAAATAGGAAAATTAAGAAGTTTTTCGTCTCTCCTGTTCAATGTGCTAAAAGGATATTTAGCCGACGATATAACTGTTGTGGGCAGTTATGAAGAATCAATGAACACAGCATTATTTTGTTTGAAATACAGCAATATTTATTTTAAACAATTGTAAAATATTATTTGGGATAATATGACGATATGACTTGATAGCACACCCTGTGTATTAATTGAAAAATGCATATTAAATATTTATGAATTGTTTTTTCTTTTGCTCGTTTTAGTTCAAGAATTTGCTATGTTATTGTTTTTTTTTTACTAATAAACTCCAAATAATAAACAATCAATGCGTTTTTACATATTGAAATTACTTAATTTACAAAAAAACATTATTAATCGGTTAACCGATCAAAAACAAAATTAACCGATTAGTAACCGATTAAACCAAAACCTCGGTTAATTAATCGGGCGATTAACCGATTAAAGCAAAAGGCCGATTAAATGAATACCCTAGTAAGCAATCACAAATCGTAAAAGGTTGCCAAAAGTATACAGTTTTCAAACACTTCTCAAAAGTCCCTACTATTAATTGATTTGAAAAAGTCTGTCCTTTTTTCCTTCTGCCATTTTTTAGAAGAAAATCCCTACGAATAAGTATTTTTCCCTATAACATCACTAAGAGTATATTAGATTCGGGATAGTCGAATAAAGCACATTCACTTTTTTTGTCTTATATGTAAGCCATACGCTAAATTTTGCACAGAACCACGAGTCTGCAATAGAAGGCTATCTAAACAGCCTAGATGCCACAAAAAACTCCAATTATAGCTTATGGAAGGCTGTACGGCATATGAAATGCCCTATAACCCAAGAATCTCCATTAAGACTGGAAAACCGCACTTGGGCGAAAAACACAGATGAAAAATTAAACGCTTTCGCGGGCCATCTTGAGAAAGTTTTCACGCCACATGATACACATACTTGTTCCTGTCGTCCAACCATTCCTGATAAGGTAAACCATCCATTAAAATTTAACATTACTCAAGTAAAATCTGCAATAGAAAAAGTGAATATTAGAAAATCTCCCGGACTTGACCGTATCACAGGGTCAATGATAAGAAACTTACCTTCGTCTGCTTCCAGAATCTTGCTGTTCATTTTTAACGCTATATTAAGAGTCGGATACTTCCCATCCTCATGGAAGAAGTCTATAATTGTTATGATTCCCAAGCCAGGAAAAGATGCTAGCCAGGTTGCGTCGTACAGACCGATAAGCTTATTATCAATCCTATCAAAGCTTTTCGAAAAAATATTCATTTTAAGTATAACTCCTCATCTAAATGAACACGACATCATCCCGGATCACCAGTTCGGATTCAGAGCGAAACATGGTACAATAGAGCAAGTGCATAGAATTGTCACCCTTATTAGATCGGCGTTTGAGAAAAAGCAATACTGCTCAGCCCTGTTTATAGACATTTCCCAAGCATTTGACAAAGTTTGGCATGATGGGCTACTCATCAAAATAACACGAATGCTTCCTCAAAACACTCACAAGCTTCTGGAGAGCTATCTAACAGGCAGAACATTCATAGTAAGGTCGCAAGATAAATACTCCCCCCTCAAGAAAATTACTGCTGGTGTTCCCCAAGGCAGCATATTAGGACCGCTTCTATATATAATATACACAGCGGATATGCCAACAAACCTGAGCACGCATACCTCTACATTTGCAGACGACACAGCATTTATTAGCGTTAACCATGACCCAAAAGTCGCATCGCAAAATCTGCAGTCCCACATCAATGAACTAGAGGCATGGCTAGAAAAATGGAGAATAAAGGTTAACCCGGCTAAATGTGCTCACTTAACTTTACGCTCAGAAGACAAACGTGCCCAGCAGTAAAAATAAATAACATCACTGTTCCGGTAGAAAACCATGTAAAGTACTTGGGAGTTCATATAGATAGACGTTTGACCTGGTCTCGTCATATCGAAGCGAAAATAACGGCTATGAAACTTAAAGCAGCTCAACTACATTGGCTTCTCGGTAGAAACTCAAACTTGTCTTTAGACAACAAAGTTCTTCTATACAAGTCCATCATAAAACCAATATGGACATATGGCATCCAATTATGGGGTACTGCATGCGCATCTAACATCCAAAAGCTTCAAAGAAGACAGTCTAGAATATTACGACAAATTGTCTGCGCCCCATGGTATATACGTAATGATATTATCCACAGAGATCTCAACGTCCCCACTATCCAGGAGGAAATTAAAAAATATTCAATAAGCTACATCGATAAACTAATGGTTCACCCTAACTACCTCGCTCGGGGTTTGCTTCAGTTTGAAGGTCACCAGAGGCTAAAAAGAACCGATACTTTGAGCCTTACTAGAAGACAGTCTTAAAAATTTGAATACAGCAGTTAGTGGTTACACAGGTAACAACTAATAAACAACAAGTAGAATTAAGATTTGAATACATATTGTAAATTTCGATAAGAAAGATTCAATAATAAAAATAAATTATTAAAAAAAAAAAAAAAAAAAAAAATTTTGCATATCCACTTATCGAAAGATAAAGGAACGTAAGGAATTTAATATTTCTACCCAAACAATTTTTAATTGATTTCCATATTGTTACCCCCTAAAAAGGACGAAATATTATATGCCAAGAATTATACACATTGAACAAAATTGTGTTTCGTACAATTCTTTAATTTGACCAATTGATTTTCCTCAGAAGATTTTGTGTTGTATTATATTTATTTAAATCAACAACAATTCACTATTCGTTTTAATATATTTCATACGTCTTTAAAATGTTTACAATAAATAAAAAAATTATTCCTTTTAAATTGCATAATTAAAAGTTAATCATACCTCGTGTAAGATATGTATTTTTCTTTTAAATGTTTTTCCCCCAAATTCCAAAGAGTTTTCGATTAATTAAAAAAAATTGCTTACATTTATGAAAAAAAAAATATGTATATTTTTTAAATATTTATTAAGTCTCTCACTCACTCACTGTTTATTAAATTTATTACATCCTTTATATCACCAACCATCCTGCCAGTCTCATATCTTTTTTTGCAACCCGTATCGAAGGTATTTAAAGTTTATATTGTGAAATGTCTTTTTCCAATTTATTTTTCATTTTCGAGGTTAAAATAAACGTGTACGCTGCAGCACGAGTGCATTTACGGAAACAATGATATGTCACGTTCAATTGTATAAAATGATAAATTAAATAAAAATTACTTTATTCCGGATAAATAAACACTGCTCGTTGTATGAAGAAAAAAAAAAACAAAAAATTACCTGTTTTTTCATAAAACATTTCATACAAAATCTATAGGACTCACAAAGTTATTCTTCAAAGTTTCTATATTTAACTAAATCAAGTCAAAGTGCTATATTAGGCTTTGAAGTACATTTTGTGCCCTTTACCTAGTTCATATAGTATGGTCATTTTCATTCCAAAATTCTTAATCCGGGAGTTTAGTTGTATTGGCCGTAGGTAAAAGAATATGTCGATTTCTATATAGAGAGTATCTGAGCTCAATTTTATCAACCTGGCTTACTTGAATTTCAATAGTAAACTATGTATTCGGAACTAAATATGCAACACCAGAATTGTTTGAATTCTTTAAAACTTATTTCAACAAAATCATTATAATATTTAAAATAAAAATAGTTACACCCATTTTGAAAGAAATTATGGAAAATATACACTAAACCAAATATCATCGGTAGTATTAACTAAAAAATTTAGTAAAATCCAACTAAAAAAACTAAATTTTTCCTCAAATATAATCAAAATTTATTCAATTACACAAATATTCTTCAAATCAACACAATAGTTTACGTTAAATAACACTGTGCAACAAAATTCGGGTCATCGCCGCCACCCTCAACACTTGCAACGCGAAATGAAAGTAGACTACTAGTAGAGCAAATCTGCCAAAGGGTTTTGAAAAGTTAGCTCGGGTTCCTGAAATAGGGGCCCTTAAAGTTTTTGAAAAGGCGTTTGGTATAAGTCAAAAAACATATACTAAATGCACTTCTGAGCTTAAAAATAATTTCAAATGTCTGCAGTAGAATCGAATGTCGATTCTTTTCTTAGAATATTTTAACCCTCTAACTCTAATTTTAATGGGTGGTTTTTGTCCTTTTTCCCAACTCTTACAGGTACAGCTTTCCTTGCGAACGGACGTGTTTTAAATAAGCTCCGCAATTTGTCTAAAATAATCATAAAAATAAAATTAAAATAAACATAACACAAAACATTAAATAACAATCAAAACATTAAAAAAGTTAAATTACAAAGTTATATTATTTCTAAACTCAAAACATTTAGAAGTAAACAACATAAAGAAAAGAAAACACACAACAAAACACTTTATTAACATACATAATATCAAATAAAATAAAAAGAAAATAAATAATATAAATAAACAAACATAGCATAAAAAAGAGAGAAAAACAATAAGCAGTTATTAAAGAGACAACAAAATTAAACAATAACAACAATAAGCCTCATATTATTTAAATCTCATTTAATACAACAACAATAAAATAAACAAGAAATTGAATATAAAACAAAATTAACTAAAGAACGATTAAAATATATACATATTCTGAAAAAAAAGCCAAAAATTAACCTACTGTAAACATTTCTACAAAACAAAAAAAAAAAACACTTACAATAAAAACATAAAAACAAAAATAATAAAATAACAAAAATGCAAAATACAACTGAGGTAACTGGTGAGAATATTTATAACACTCCTAAACCTCTCGCACCTAAGAGAACTAGAGACTCGATACCCGACTCCCTTTTTGAATACTCTGTAAAAACACCTCGTTTATCCACAAATGATTCTCCTTTTAAGCTACTTTCCCTTATTGATAAGAGATTTGGAAAAGTCACTGATTTTATACAAACAATGTTTACTGAAAGCGAACATAGATTAAAAAAAATGCTTGATGAGAAATTTATGGAACTTAAGAGTGATATTTTGAATCTTAATGAACGTGTCACTAAATTGGAAACAGTCGTGGACGACATAGTAAGTCTTAAGACTGAAGTACAGATTTTAAAAGCACAGATGCAGCGACAAGAAAACTCAGTAGTAGCGTCAGATTTACGAATTAATGGTATCCCTTTTAATAAAAATGAGAATCTGGTACAGATTTTCGAACGTATATGTCAGCTTGCTAATATTCCAACCCCTGCTATAAAAGCTATTTACCGTCTGCAGAACCAAAATAACAAACATAATGCTTTTTCACCTGAATCAGTTATAATGGTTAAGTTATTTTCTCCGTATGACAAAAAATTTATTTTAAAAACACTTGCAAAGTTCAGGAAGGATAGTAAATCACCACTTATGCTTCATCACATTGGCCTCGGAAACGATCGTCCTTTTTACGTTAATGAGAATTTAACTTTGGCAAACCATAAAATACTGCAATTCGCGTCTAATTTGAAGAAAAATAAAAACCTACATTCCGTTTTCACGCTTCGAGGTTTAGTTTATGTTAAGAATAGTTTTGATGATAAACCTGTACGTGTTGAATTCATTAACGAGCTTGATGATTTAGATTATTTATTTCGTGTTGATAATCCTAATATACTTAGTTAATATTTTAATAAAATTTTCTGGAACATATTATATAATTTTTTGTCTTAAAATGATTTGCTATTGTAACATTAATATTAAAATTATCTTCTTTTGTCATTCACTATTCTCTAAACATCACATAAATCCCAATATTAGCCCTTTTAAATTTTCATGCATTACTATTTGTAAATCTTTCAATCCAGTTTATGAGCAATCTCACTAATAATATGGTTTTGAGTTCCAAAGATGTGGGATATAACATGATACGTATTCTTTCAAAGCAGAGGTCCGGTTTAAATGTATGCCATATTAATGCCCAAAGTCTAAACAATAAGGTAGATGAATTTCGTTTTACGTTTGAGAACTCCGGGGTGGATATCGTGTGTGTTTCTGAGACATGGTTCAAGACCGCTGACATAGACTCTTTGTTTAGTTTAAAAAACTACCGGCTATACAGATGTGATAGAATTTCCCGTGGAGGTGGCGTGGCAATATATGTTAGAGAAGAAATTTATAGCAAAATATGTTGTAAGTCGGAACAAGGTGATGGAATTGAGTATATTTTTATAGAAATTACGTCTTTTGGCAGTAAGGTCATAGTTGGTTGTGTTTACAGACCTAATGGTCGAATTGATACCCAACACTTCTTAGAAACTATTGAGGACATTGCATTGAGATATTATAATGTAATCATCTGTGGTGATTTCAACTCAAATTTGCTCTCAGAAAGTTATTTGGTAGACGATATGAGAGCTATTGGTCTTTATCCGACGAATACCTCAGTACCTACGTATTACCACACCACATCAAATTCACTACTCGACGTTATTTTTGTCAGCAGTGAGGATAAAGTTTTATTGTATGATCAGCTCACAATGCCGTGTTTCTCCAAACATGATTTAATGTTTTTGGCTTTTGACTTTAAGCTTCAAGAAATTACAACCACTCATACTTATTATGACTTCAAACATATGAATTATGCTGGTGTTGTCTCTGAGTTATATCTCATTGACTGGGAATCTATATATTTTATGCCTACTGTTGAAAATCAACTGGAATTCTTGGAAAGAAACCTTGATCGTGTTTTAAATGCAACTGTACCCTTAAAAACAGTATCGACTTCGAACAGAAAGAAACCATGGTTTAATGCGGAAATAAAAAGTGCTATCCTCGAAAGAGATAAATTGTTTGCGTCTTGGAAGCGTTTTAAAACAAGTAATTTACATGAGGAATATTGTAATGCAAGAAGGCTGGTAAATCGCAAAATAAAAAGCGCCAAGACTACTTTTTACCTTAGTGTCTTCAGTTCTTCCCTAGATTCTAAAAAAACGTGGAAGAATATACGTAAAATTGGTATTGGCAAATCCAAACCACCAGTAGAATCAGGAGTTGACGTTGAAGCCTTAAATGATATGTTCGTCACGTTTCCACCCGTACCTGTGTATGATCATTTCTACGACTGGAACACTTATACCCCTACACTATCATGTGCATTTAGTTTTGATTGTGTAACTGAAGTCGATGTGTTATCAGGTTGTCTTGATATCAAATCCAATGCTGTTGGTTTTGACAATATTCACCCAAAGTTTCTGAAACTTATCCTGCCCATGATAATTCCATATATAACTTATATATTTAATAATATAATAACAAAGAGCACGTTCCCTGAGAACTGGAAGTATGTGAAAATAATACCTATACCTAAATCTAATGGTGATTTTCGTCCGATTGCAATTCTTCCATACCTATCTAAAGTTTTTGAAAAACTGGTATATAAGCAGATTTATAAACATATTAATAATAATAACTTAATAACTGAAAGGCAATCTGGGTTTCGACCTGGACATAGTTGTGTCAGTGCACTTATTGATGTTTCTGAGGAAATACGTAAAAGTATTGATAGTGCTGATGTTTCGTTGCTTGTCCTATTGGACCATTCAAAAGCCTTCGATATGGTCGATCATGGTATATTATGCAAAAAACTTGATAAAATGTTCAATTTCTCAACTGCTTCTGTACGTCTAATTACCTCATACCTCACAGATAGAAGACAGTCAGTTTTTGCCAATAACATAAGATCTCATTCACTAAATGTAACAAAAGGTGTTCCACAAGGTTCCATACTTGGACCATTACTTTTTACTATGTATATAAACGACTTGGCAAACCAATTGTTATATTGCAACATCCATATCTATGCTGACGATGTACAAATATACATAAGCTCCCCTGAGAAATATATTGATGATTGTGTAAGTAAGTTAAATTTTGATCTCACACGTGTACATTCATGGGCAACTGCAAATGGTCTCTGCATTAATCCGTGCAAGTCAAAGTGCTTAGTTATAAAAAGTAAATCGTCAAGAACTAACTTTTTACCAGAAGTTGCGTTAAACGGTCAAAGAATTGAAGTTGTAAGGACAGCAAAAAATCTTGGCATATTATTTAACAGTACTCTTACATGGAATGACCAAATAAATATAGCTTCTGGAAGAACATATGCTCTTTTGCGAACGCTATGGAGAACACAAAAATTTATTCCTATAAGAATTCGTTTAATTCTTGCAAAAACATATTTAATTCCTACTTTGTTATACGGATGTGAAATTTTTGGAAGTAGTGATTCAAGCAGCTTACGGAAATTGGAACTAAGTTATAATGCAGTGATTAGATATGTGTATGGTTTAAGGAGATTTGATCATATTACACCATATGCAAGTGACTTATATGGAGTAACTTTTATCAACTTGTTGAAAATAAGAACATTAACTCTATTGCATAAAATTATTAATAAACGTATGCCTATGTATCTCTATAGGAGACTCTCGTTTACCCGTTCACAAAGATCCAATGATTTGATGCATGTCAGATACCGAACTCTACAGTCATCTTGGCAATTTTATACCCACTCAATTCGTCTTTGGAACTTATTACCCCCAAGCATTCAATTTACTAGTAATCCAATGCATTTTAAAAGGGCTATATATAACTTGTTTCATTAACAAATATACATATACATATCATTGTTTTCTTCTATTTTTTCTTTTTCTTTTTACTATTTATATATTCTTTATTATGTAATAATCAAATATGTATGTTATTTTAAATTTTGTAAAAATTTTGTTAAATTTAGTTATACAAATTCCCATTTACCTTTTTCTAATCCTGTACTGTAATTATAAGAATTAATGTCTTGTTGTACAGGATAACAATATGATAAATAAATAAATAAAAATGCTAAAACTCTTACACAAAAGTATACTAAAACTTCACTAGGGGTCTTCAAAGACCAAAAGTTCGTGCAATGTATCTAAAATGAATACCCGAAATTTCGGGCATTGACATTTTTGAATTTCTTGGTACAAGTCAAAAAAATATATACTTTATGTTCTTCTGAGCCAAAAGACTTTTTCAGATGTCTTCAGTAGAGTTGTAAGGCGATTCTTTTCTTAGTATATATTTACCCTTTAACACTCATTTCAAGGGGTCTTTTTTGTTTCTTTTTTAATCTCCACACTATGACGGCACTTTAGAGGGTTAAAATGTTCTACGAATATTTTTTGCACCAAATTTCATTAGGGGTCTTCTAAGACTAAGAGTTCGTGCAATGTATGTGAAACGGGTTTTCAAGAAATTCAAAAATTTCAGGGCCCGGAATTTCGAAAATCCGTTTTACAGACATTGCACTAACTTTTATTCTTAGAAGACCCCTAGAAAAATTTGATGCAGAAAATATTCGTAGAATTTTTTAGATGAAATTATTTTTAAGCTCAGAAGTGCATTTAGTTTATTTTTTTGACTTATACCACACGTTTTTTCAAAAATTTCAAAAACTTTAGGGGCCCCTATTTCAGGAACCCGAGCCTACTCGTACTCACTTTCATTTCGCGTTGCAAGCATTGAGGCTGCTTTTTTTTTTTTTTTGGTTGCACAGTGTAATTTTGTAATTGATATCTGTGTAAATGAATAAAATTTTGTTAAAAAAAATAGGTTAAATTCAGTTATATACACAAAAATTTTGTTAAAGTAGTATTTAAACCCGAAGTAAAACAATCCTTTGGGAACAACATAAAAAATATCCTTAAAGGAAGTTAATTTGAATACATACGGCCATTTTCACCAAGTTCGGTTAAAACTGACTTTCAATTAATGTTCCGGTGGTTACCAATATGTTTTGACAGCTATAACCGAACTTGGTGAAAATTGCCGTTAATCCGTTTATTTAACTAAATATTGTTAATTGTATTCCTCAATGTATGTGGTCGACCAGGCAGACGTTGACCTTAAGGATTCCAGTATATGGTAGCTCTTGCAATATCAGTTGATAGACGTCGTTTGTCAGTTTCAAAAGGGCAGCAATGTGCCTGATTCTAAAGGGTTTCATTAGATATCTAATGCGGTCAGTAAATCCGTAATATCTTATACATATATACCAAGTTATTAGTTAATTTGAATAACGATTCGTCAATTTTAATCAAAAAGATATTTAAAATAACTACATTTATTAACTAAAATGAATAAAACTTCTTCAAACTTAATAATATTTAACTACCATAATTAGTAATTTTAACTAATTTTGTAATCAATTTAACTAAATAGGATAAAGTTAAATCAAAGAAATTTCTTCTTTATAATTACATATATACGAAATTTGTCTGTATTTACGAAAAACATCTGTAGACTTGAATAAAAAATTTGTAAGTTGTAGAATAACCTATATTTCTTCAATTGTACACCCCATTTTTCAGTATTTGGGTAAATTTTTGGTTCAGTGTATGTTAAAAAGAACACGTTTGTGCCAAGCAGTAAATGGACATAAACTACAGGATATAATTTTTCAAAGCTAAAGGAAGAAATTTCGCCAATAATAATTTTTTTAAAAAAGAGAGTTATAAAACATTAACCTATTCTACATAATATATTGGGTCTTTGGGTAACCTATTTAAACATACATTCGGAGAGGTGGGAGGGACGGATGGTAACAAGGACATCTTTCAATCAACTTCGCTTCTTAGAGGAACCCAGAATTCACATATATACTTTATAGGGTCTAACATCAATATTGTAGAAATTACAAACGGAATGAACCTTTACATCCACGCAAAGAAAAAACATGGTTGTGGTAAACATATTCGAAGAGGGCGCTGCGAAAAATGGCCCCAAAAAAAATTGACCCCAAATTTGGGGCTATTTTTCATAATGCAATATGGACCCATTTTTTTATGAAAAATTACCCCCAAAAAATGGAAAATACCCCTAAAAATAAAATAAAATACGACCCTAAATTTGGGGTTATTCTTCATCATGAAAAATCACCTGAATTTTAACCCCAAAATAGAACACAAAGAAAGTTACATTAAAGATTTTTGGTGGAGTTCATATGCCAGAAACTAAAAATCCCAAATTTAGAATCCCGATTTCAAAATCCGGATAATTATACAGTTTTGGTTTAAAAAATCGTACGATTGATAGCATGGTTGGGCTTTCGGCCATTCGCAAGGATTTTTTTCTCCATAGTATAACGAACACTGGCTTTGCTTACTAAAGCTCCACGTTATAGCCGGCCTTCGCCTGGGCGTAAGGATTTTCTTCTCTATGGTATAACGAACACTGGCTACGCTAACTGAAGCTTCTCTGCATAATCGGCAAGGATTTTCTCTACTTTGCTATAAGAATTCGGGTTTTTTATACTATCCCTAGAAACTTTTACATATAATTTTATAAAATTTGTGTAAAAATGTTTGGGGTGATTTTTCATTTGGTAAAATTTGCATTTTTTATTAGTAGACGAAAAATAGCCCCAAAGTAAAAATTGTGATTTTATTTGGGGCCATTTTTCATTCCTTGATATTGGGGTCATTTTTCATTCCACTTAAAATGCAAAAACAAAAAATAACCCCAAAAAAACAAAAAATTGCGCCAAAATGGCGTATTGTTGTGTCTTATTTTAAATTTTGGGGCCGATTTCATTTTCATTTTGGGGCCATATTTCCTGGGGTAATTTTACGCACCGCCTGCGAAGAGCAACATATCGACCCCTTTGCGCAAAATTATCGTTTATGCCAATTGTTTTGAAATTGAGTTTTTGATGAAATCTTGTTCTACATTCAAAGACAAAATATTGTCGGCGAATTCCACTTCGTTGCTCCAAAAATTGAATGTATATTTTCATTTTTAAATTGCAAGCGAAAGCAGAGAAAAGTAGAAAAATGGCTGTTCTGTAAAATTTGGGTTTTGTAACATACGATAATTTCGCGCAAAGGGGTCGATATTATAATAAGATTCATGATTGTAGTCAACATATTACGATTATTATTATTTAGTCATATTATGATCAAATATATTCGTAATCTTACATCATAATATTCTTCTCTTAATCATATTCTTATCCTGTTAATCATAAAAGTTTAGAAGTAATCATATTATTATCATGTTAATAAAAATTAGTTAAGAAGACATCATATTTTGATACAAAGTGATTTTGTTATGGTTAAAAGAATCATTTTAGATTACTGTAATCGTATTATAATCGTAGGTTATCATTATTTCGTTGTTATCGTTTTTCGTAGATCGCAATTATTTATAAATAATTTTATAGGATTTTTTTTATACTTTTTTTATTAAAATAACATTAAACTAATCAATATTTTTTGCACTTTCACAAACAAAAAATTCAAATTTGTTTAGCAATACATACTATTTTATTTACAAATTTTTTTTTTACTAACAATTTGCTTACTTTTTTTTATTTTCTTTATATTTTGTTCGCCACTTAAGCATACTATGACTACACGTATAGAAAGCTATCATGTTATGACTATTACATATCATTAAATGGTTGCTAGTTATTTTAAATATTTTCAAAGTTAGTTATCATTATTTAGTTGTTAGAAATATGATTATTTTCAGTCAACAATACTCAAATTAAAATTTGCGATAAACATTTAAATGTTTACGTAACTCTAGTATTTGTTTAATTTAATAAAAGTAACAATCATTTGTGTACGACAACAATATATTGTTGCAATTAACATAGCGTAGTTGCTGTAACAATGCCGAACCATATCTTTTCTCTGCGTGTAAAAACTTAAAATGTGACAAGTTAAGTATACACACTAAACGAGCACACCTTAACAAACATTTAATTATCTTATTTGCCGTTAGCTACATTTACAGATCTATAAGAACATACATATGAGGGGTATAGATGCAAAGACTGCAATGTCCACATTTATAGTTTTCGTAATAAATAGTAAAAACCTCTAGCTCAAAGTATATTCATATTTATGTATTGTATATCATGCTATCGAATTCGCATATGGGCTTATTTTATCGTAGAAATACAATTATTAAACAAAATAGTTTTTGTAAAATTGCTTAATAAGACCAATTAATATTCCTCTTACGTGCTGATATTTTGCGTATTACAGTGCGCTCGGGATAACGTCAACTCCCCCTTTTGTCAACATCCCAAAACGTCAGCATTTTTTTATTGTCAACTCTTAATAAAGCAACATTTTAGCTTTAGTAACAATTAATATACAATTTATTGTACATAATTAGTTCCAAAGTTGGGATTCCCCTTTAAAAATGTAGTATTGAAAAGCTCTATTATAAATGTAGTTGTATAGTGTTCTACCAGTCATATTTTTAATTTTTTTTTTTTCTTAGGGTTGACTTTACAGTGCTATCCATATAGGAGTGGAATAAAAATATTTTGCTGGATCACGTTACCGGATCGTGAGAAAATGAGAAGTAAGAAGCAGCGTTGCCAATTAAGCCATGTAGCGGCTAGATTTAGCCAATTTTCGCCTTGTTTAGCCATTAAAAAATGTGTTTAGCCATTAGCTATATTTCAACTTGTTTAGCCATAAAATTTGCCGTTTTTTCTTTAAAAAAAAAAATTTATTTTCTTATAAATGTAAAATAAACATTTTTAACAATTAAAACCTATTTAATTTAAATCACTTTACAAATTTTGAAAATCGCTATAAACGATGATGATGAAACATCTTTCAAAACAAAAGTATTGCAATATGTAATTTATAAAATGGATCAACACAGCAGAAAGGTATTTAGCCAAGTAAGCATCGTTAAAAGTAATTGGAGAAAAAAGGGTACATTAAGCAAACGTTAATTCGATTTTTAGCAATTAGGAAAATATCTTTACCGTAACAATAAAATATCATTGGGAGCAAGCCCTTCCACACTCCTTTTAGTAACAGCTTCGTTTCCTTCTCAAAGAAGGGAGTAAGGAAGGTCACTGAAAAAAAAATAAAACTGAACCACTTCCTCTCTCTCTTTTAAGAAGAGAGTAGCGAATGTGTACTGAATATTTTGGAAGGTCTTTAAAAAACAAATGTAAAGTTGAAGTTCTGAAGGCAAGATATTACACAAGAGAATCTTATAGATAGGAGTAAAGAGGCCTTCAAAAAGGCCTGCCACTTGCGGTCCTTTCAATATTTACCGCTGGGGCACTACGCATTTGTGATGATGTATGTTACACCTTAAAATATTGGTTTTAGACCCAACTTTTAATCAATTCAGAATCACTTTCTCAGTCTGGCTGTGCGGCTGGCTGTAATGTAAACCTTGTGCGCAAAGTACAGGTTGCAATTTTTGAGAGAGTTTGATTAAATTTGGTACATAGGTTCTAATGTGATGTCGGGTATCATATACACCCATACCCCGCCTTGAGTCGCTAATTGGGAACGGAAAAACTAGACGCAAACCGAAGCACGATTTTCCATACATTTGTATTGATTTTCATTTAATTGGTTCCGAGACTCATAATTTTAGCTGAAAAAAAAAATTTTGATTTGATAGACTTTATAAAGGATAATTTTATTTTAGATCTTCAAATAAAGTTAAAGCTTTCTTTTGAATAACCATTTGTTGTAAGGGCAGCCATCGCTGATTTTGATTTTCAATCTAAATAGTAAGAAGTGGCTCCATGTTTTCATTATCAGACTTCTCATTTTTGTAGCCTTTTTATGTTCTTGTTTCAACAAATTTCTTCGTTTTATCAGCGTCACAGGAACAGCAAATGAATTTTATTGTGGAAGGGGCTAGTTCAAGGTTTCTTTCAATATCAACAGCCTTTTCCCCTGATTTAGAACGCTTCAAAATGCCCTGTTATTGTTCTAAGCTTATTTGCTTTTTTTCTACTCGTTGCTGCAAAATTTAAATTCAACTTTTTTAATTCAGCAAATGTTACTTGAAACTAGTTGCAATCAGCAGAAAACCTTTACAAACACAATTGCATTAGACTTAAAAGGGAAATATCATTTTTCTGTTAAAGCTTTGTACTAACATTTCATATGTATTAACTAGGGATTGCTGTTCGGTTTTAACCGAAATCGAAACCGCGGTTTTAAATGCCTAAAAACCGAAACCGAAAACCTACAAAAAAACCTCGGTTTTAGGATTTACTTTAACAATATATTTATGCTTAAAGAAATTGCAAATTATACATAATACTGGAACTTCATATTCAAAAACTTTATACATAACAGCTTGCAACAATGGCAAGGTATTTCAAAATTCTTAAAATTCAAAATAAGTACTAAGAAGAACAAATGTTACCTTTTTAACTCTTAAATAGACGCCTAATTTGTGTGGCACCAATAGTATTTTGTATGGAGTTTTTGTGGCTATAGAAAAAACTCACACTAACGAACCCCTGGACAAGGCTGGGACTACTTTTATATGTATGGAGTTTTATGGCTATAGCAGGAAAATTTTGTCGGGAAGTGGAATAATTCCTCGAAAAAACAGTAAAGAAAGAATTCTTATGTGTTGCGTATGATTTTTGATACGTTTCATTTTGATTTTATAAACAAAATTTTCATTTGGCCAATTGCGACGACGCCCACGGTGTTTACACTTTTTTTCTCATTTTCTTGTAAAAAACACTTTGATTAAGGAAAACATAATGTTTCGTTTTGATATACTTAATAAAATTTATAAAAAAAAAACTGGAAACAAGTCCAAAAACTTCCTGGCCAGGCCCAGGTATACAAGGGTTAATAAAAGTACCTGCATTGAAACAAATAAAAAAGATATATATTTTTATGTTTTACTTTGACATTTTCAAAACCGAAACCGAAACCGACAGGCTTTAATCATTTTAAAACCGAAACCGCGGTTTCACATTTTTACGGTTTTTAGCAAACTCTAGTATTAACGACGCAAATCAAAGAACTAGCAACGCAACTTCGAAGCCATGCGACGTTAAGTGAAACAAAAACGACTCAGCTTTGAAATCACACAAATTTTAAAAATACGCAACTTCGAAAACGACGCAAACGACGCAAACTGGGTTATTGGTGTAGTTTTTTAAATGCTAAAATATTAATTTACGTCTATTTTTATGTAACAAATTTATCTCAACTTACAATTTCATTGTAACAAATTTTTAATGAATTATTTCTGTTTTGTTATTGAATTTTAATGTGTTTTTATTTAAAATAGCTTAAAGTCATTTTTTTATATAATATAAAGTAACCTACGGAAGGAAATAATTCCCAGTTTCTATTTGTTAAAATAGTTGAGTTAAATACATTCAATTTATAAAGAAACACTTTCCAGTGAGACACAAAGAATGCTGACGAAGGCCGTAGCGGGTCAGAAAATTCATTACATTCTGCTGGTGTCTAATAATTGTAAATTTTTCTGTACATACAATATACCTCATTGCTTTCCAAAGGAAGGCTAAGGTAAAATGTAAAAAGAAAATACAATATAATAGTCTGGTAGTGTATAAAGTCATTTCTGAAAAATTGAAGGAATAGAACTATTACAAAAAAGCTTTATAAAATACATAACTGAAATTTAGCTCCTAGAATAAATTCGAAAAATTAAAAATGTTGAATATAATATAAAGTAACCTTCGGAAGGAAATAATTCCCAGTTTCTATTTGTAATTTTTTTAGCCGATTTTAAGTTAATGTAGCCATTTTTAGTCACTAAGTCTTGGCTGGTCACTTAAGATTGGAAACCTGTTTTGGTTTTCTTTGGATTTCAACAAAAGTATCAATTTTGATTTGTACACTCGTAAACGTCAGCTGTTTTAATTAGTTTTTGTTATACCGAGCGCGCACTGTATTTTTATTTAAATCAATTCATGTGTAACAACACCCTGGCGTATGATTGTTTAATTCACTATTCGTTTTAATATTAATCATACGTCTTTAAAATATTTAAAATAAATATCAAAATTATTACTTGAAAATTATATAATTAAAAATTAGTAATACCTCGTGTTAAATATTTTTCTTTTAAATTTTTTTCCTCCAAATTCCAAAGAGTTTTCGATTAATTACAAAAAATTGCATATATGTATGTAGATATATTTAATAAATAATAATAACAAATTCAAAATCAGCAATACTTGTATATTTAATTCAAACTTTGGATGGAAATAAGTTTTTGCATTAAAAATGTGAATTGTTGTATATCAATAAAAATGATATGCTTGATTTTATTTAAGCACTGACTTTTAAAACTGAAACTTATGACGATTTTACCGAAAATGTGTATTTTATATGTATTCGGATGATTAAAAAATGTATATAAAAAATTACAGCGAGTTAAAGTTAAATTTTTGTAAAACAGAGAAAACAAATTTATTAATATTTTTTTAATTTCTGAATACTGACTGCAATTTTAAATTACAAACAAACAACTTGTTCACAGGGCAATTGTAGCAGCTGCTGTGTCTTTAGTTTTAAATAATCTTATTATAAATGCGTATGTATGTAGACCAGATGAAAAAAGTGTGAATAAATTGGTGAAAATTGTGTTCCCTTTCATTAAATTTTAGTGGATTGAATAAAATATTTGTGTATTTATAATAAAAGTTGGTTCTTTCATTAATGGAATCTCAAGGAAATAAATACTCAAGCTCGAGATCATAGGTTTTTTAAATGGTTTTTCATTTATTTTAATATATCCAATATATTGATATTCATTGAATATCATCATCAGGGATAGTATTTTTGAATTTTTTACATAACTGAGCTACTTAAATAATAGCGGCAAGCGTTTTTGTGTGTATGTCAAAACTTCTCATTTTCATACTCGAACGCGAATTAAATACCATTCGGCTGGAAATTCTTATTTAACAGATCGCAAGGTCGGTTTGTTTTACTGAAAATGCACTGGCAATTCATGTTTAAAAAACACCTGCTGCTCTTGTTTTGGTAGCTCAGTAACTTTCGTTGAAATAAACTTCAAGATTTATTTACTCTATATACAAGGTGGTGCAAAAGTCATCACCAGGGAAACCAGAAATATACTCTAAAAACGCATTTTATGCGCATTAAATATGCAGTAAAAACTTGAACATATGCCCTGAAAACTGTTAAAAATATGACCCAAAAAATTTTAAATTGCTTATTTGAAAACAAAATATTCAACAATTTAATAACAGTTCCACTTAATAAAAACAACCCTTTAAGCATAAACGGTAAAGCCCAAACACCATAATATTTACAGACGAATTTTCGAGATACTAAGGGCGAATTCAATCTAAAAACCAACAAAATAAGATGGTATACACAAATATTCTTTTTTGGAAAGAAGTTTTTATAGGAATATGTGAAATTTTAGACCGATTCTCACCATTTACACAGAAAAAATTATTGCCGAATTATTTTCAAACAAACGCTTGTTTGGAAATTTTTTTAATTTCTATAAATTTTTTTACTGATTCAAACAATATTTTTGTTTGATTTTTATTTAACCAACAAATATAAGAACAACAACAAAAAACACGCACAGTCTATTTTTGGACGCTTTAAAAAAGGGCAACTATAAGAAAAACAATAGCAGAAACAACATTACAAGAAACAAAATCCCGTATTCAATTTTTTCAAACTGTTTACTTAAATACATCAAATACACAAATATAATGATGACGAAAAACATATCGAGTCGGTCTGTCGCCGTTTTTGGGTTACATTTCTTCTTCATTAGCAAAGGAAAGGATACAGCAACAGTGAGTGATGACGAAAAACATTGTGTGTATAAAAAAAGACTTCGTTCAAAAATTATTTCAACAAAAAAATGTGTCTCAAAGCCAGCCGGCCGCTCAGCTCTCTCTCTCTCTCTCTGCCATCATCTTCTAATACAGTGCCTGCTTGTGTGCGCATCATTGCTTGTGCAAAAACTTTTTTTTTTGATTTTGAAATTTAGTATATGAATTTCAGTAAACTTTTTGTTTGATTCAGTTAAATTATTTGTTTGAAAAAATCAGTGTTTTATTCAATAAACGAAATGCAAATAAATTGTTTTAATATGCGAATTTGTTTATAGGACCGATTTCAGACAAAAAATTGTTTGATTCTACAAATTTTTTGTTTGAATTGGAAAAATAATTTTTTCTGTGTACATAGACTTCGTCCTTAGTACATTAAAAAGTATTTACCAAATTTGATCAAACTATTTACAAGATTGCAACTTGTACTTTGCGCAGTTTAACATGAACAGACAACCAGCCAGACGGACGGATGGACATAGTTAGATCACTTTAAAAAGTGTTTCTGTGTCGACCACTATACAAAAAGATTGGTCCAGATTTCTATGCATTACACACATTACAACGTATATTAGTGTTTTTTCCTTAATTTTTGCTTATCTATACAATTTTAAAGCTTAAGATAACATTTATCTTTAATGAAAACCTTACAATTTTAGAGTAAAAATTAAATGGGTTACAGATAGATATTTCAAATAGAATATCGCAAAAAAAATTTTTTTTATTTGTTGCGAAAGCTCTTGTAGGCACCAAAAAAATTCTAACATGTATCAAAATATGCCTCAAAAAGCCAAAATATGTGCTATTAATTTAAAAAATGCAGAAAAGAAGCTCTTTTAACTGAGTTATGCAAAAAATGTTGTAAACGGCAAAATATGCACTAACAAATCGATGCCAAAATTCATAAAAAGCTCTAAAACGGATAAATATATTGTTTCTGCCTTCATTGCTCGCACAAGGAAAAACATGCAATTGCATATTTATGGTTTCCCTGGTCATCACCCTATGGTAGGGTGCTATATTTTTTGCTAATGGCGGTAAATATCAATTCTGTTTTAACTTTTGTGATGAAGCGCTATAATCCTCATGAACAAGGACGACGAGGAAGACAACTTTTCGTCGAAAATCATGAACATTAACACCACTATGCAAGTTGAAAAGACAGACAAGCCGGGCACATGGTGATTTAACATAATTCGGGTACGCTGAATCCAGCGGTGCTCTCGGTTTTTTTTTTTTAGATTGGCTCTGGTTTTCGAGATATACCGTTATTTCGAAAATGGAGGAGGTTGCACAACATATATTCGCGTAAACGCACAGTGTGTCGGCTAGTACAAGCTAGCGGGACAATATTATTTCTTCACTTATTTCAATTGTTTATTATGTATATTTATGTATTCCAGGTATCTCAAGCTATTTTAAGAAAAAAAAGTTGAAAAATATGTACTGTTACTTATTACCTATTAAAAAATCCTTAAAAATAAAGGCGCCCTAATTTAAATGTTTTGACTTTTTCTCAACTTTTATATTTAAGGTTTTTTAGTAGGTAATACAAAAATCGGCTGATTTAATTTTGTTTAATAATAATAGGTAGTATCGATTGCTAAACCGACCCACTCTAATGTAGCTGCAAGACGGAAGTGGTTTACTCCTGTGTCTCATTTGTTCACTATTTTTGCTAATTGTTCTTTAATTAGCTACGTCTACCTATGTTTGTTTACAAGAAATTTATAAAAAAAAATAAAAATCATAATGATAGTGTACCCACATTCATTAACTTACAAAATATTATTTTTTTTTAAATAAATTAGTACAATAACAGTTTCTGTTTATCAATTATTAACAATAACAAGGTCTATAATTCAAAGAAATATAATATTAAATAACTTATATATTAACACAATAAAATAAGAATAATAGTTGTAATAAAAATATACTTAAACCTACTAATCACCATCAGATGAGTCGTCATGACTCTCCCATTCAGTAGAATATTCAGAGAGTAAATAATCTTCCTCATTAAATTTGTGATGATGACTTACTGATGTTCTTTCGGATAAAAATGAATACGGGATAATCAACTGCTGAACCTCCAATGGCAAAGAAGTAAATTTTCTGCGCGGTAACTCTATACAAGTTGATAACACGATCAGACGTTATTAAAAGCATGCTCAAAAGATCTGTATTTGTGTTAATACGTGACCGCTTCCTGGTGTACCGTTCACGGAACCAACGACAGTCTTTATTTCTTGCCTCCTGGGCTTCTTCGGAGAGTTGTCCAATGGGAAGAAGAAAAGACTTCATAACTTCCGCGCTGTGTTCAAGAATTTTATGCACAGTAACGGACATGGAATACCAAGAATACTGATCAAGTATAATTTTCTAGTATCAACGCAAAACTTTTCGAATTCAATATAATTTATGTCATATCCCGATGACAAAGTTCTTAAAATTACATGATATCTACGAATAAGGTTTACGTCTAATCCTGTAATTTCGCTGCTCAATTCAGCTTTAGAAAAATAAATCTACGTGCTGTGTTTCCATCGTTTGTGTTACCATACCCAGGTTTTGGTTTATCTACAATGAGACCCATACGATCTCTAAACACTTTTTGTATCTCTTGTGAGCGTTGCTTAATAATAGCTTTGTCGTTATCTGCCCTGACTTGCCACTTTTTAATTTCTAAGCGATAGCTGATGTCAAGCAAACATTCAAACGTGCGAATCCATGCATGTAAAGTAGATAAACCAAATGCAAGGCGTTCTTTAACTCCTCGTTCATAGTAGACAGGGTGGCACCGCAAATTTAACACTTTTCTTTTGAACTGGTGTCTGTTAAGGCATTGCATACTTTGCCATCAGTCATTGTTAACAACAAATCGTGTTTAACAGAGATTGGCAGAAGTTGGCTCACTTCATCTAAAATTTTAGAAGTTTCTTCTTTCGTAAACTCTTTTGTCTCCTTGGCAGAAATAAACTTAATATGACGGCAATATAAAGAAGAGGAAGGTCTTGGATTTTTCCAGATCACAGTTTCGCCATCAAGCAGTCTCAAAGGGACAAATGAGTATACGAACAAAAATTCATCTGTAGCGTTAGTGTTCTCAAATTTCTGCTTATACGTGCTATGCCCCTATGCTATGCTATGTGTCTGAAACCCATAGTTATAGCATTGACTTCAAACATTTTTTTTTTGTTAAATTTTTTCATAAATGTTCTTAGAATTTTTTTTTCCAAATTGCTGAATACAAATAAATACGTTTTTTCAAAATCGTTTGAGTACAATTCAACAAAATTTTATTGAAAAACAATTGTTGACTTTAAAAAAATTTCTGTGATATAAAGATTTGCGTTCTTATTTAAGAAAATCTAAAAAAATGACTAAATGGATGCAAATTAATATACGCCGTGTTTTTTTAATCGTTCTTAATAAAAACAGAAAAAGTTACCGTAATCCAAAAAAAAATCGAATATTCATATTGGCAGTTAAGAAATGAGATATCACAGGTAAATACATTCATTTATGTTATGAGTTTGAGTTGTTTATCTGTTGCCAGTTGCATTTTTAAGACGTTAAAAAATGGTTTAAAATTTAATTGTATGCCAACGAAAATGTTAGCCTTAAAGAAGACTTCGACATCATGCTATGGTGGAAAAACAACTCCACAAGGTATCCACGGTTGTCTTAATAAGAATCAAGAATTTTATGAAATTTCCTGCCTGCAGCGCAACTTTAGATTAAGATTTCTCTTTAGCTGGAAACATAAAAAAAGAAACAGAAAAGATTCCAAAATAGTTGATAGCCTCCTTTTTTAATTATTTTTATAAAAAAAACCTCTTTCCTAAAATAGATTATAACTTATTATAGCTTTAGAAGCATTATTTTAATTTGATAGCAAATATTTATGTTTTAATATAACTTTAACATAAATTTTTAGGTCGTGGCAACACTGCTTGCTTTAAAATAACCATACAAAATGTTGAAGTTACTTGTCGATACTTACGATACATGCCTTTACTCATACTCATTCAAAGGATTACCCATAAGCATGCGTGTTTGTTCATAATCATACCGGTCGATATACAAACTTATTCATGCTCATACTTATTGGTAGTCATACCTGCCTGTACTCGTGCTCGGTGGCGTATGAATAGGTTATAAGTATTAAAAATATAACTTTTTGGCTTTCTCTGACCAACGTATACTATGAACGGGGTAACACACTTCTAATTACTTCCGTCTGAACTTTAACTAATCGTTCAGCCGTTTTATTTTTTTATAAAACGATGGATACACTTGATGTCCTGCTTTAATTGACCACTTTCTTGCTTGTTTACATGAGTGAGGAGTTGATTTCGAGTACACATAATAAGCTAAAGCTTCGTCTGGTGTTAACTGCCGACTTTGTTCAGAACACTTGAGTAGGTGAGTTTCAAAACTCGTTCGTTACAAAATTAAAAGTTTGAAATGAAAAATAATTCTCACAGTTCCTTTGGTGCTTTCTGAGAAGAAATATGCAGATTGTATTAATGCATGTCCTTGGAAAAACATGGACGAGGACATGGATTGACACAATAAGTATACTTCTTCACAAAAATCGGCACAAGAGCAGTTAGAGTAAATTTTCATTTCGTATTTTTAATTTTGTAACGAACGAGTTTTGCAACTCACCTACTCACTTATTCTTTTCTCTAGTTTCACTTGCCGGGACGTTATGGTTCTGTTTAGCGACACTTCGATGCCCTTATTTTCGAGTAGCTAACTCAGCTGCGGTAAGAAGCTCACTTGCAGTTCGCGATTCCAAAAGATCTTCTACTCTCCGTCTCTTCGTTTTCGTTGATGAGTCTTCAAATGATTTTCTGGGTCGTCCTACAGAGAGCGCCGCACGGATGGCTAGAACACATCTTTATTTCGATTTCTGATCCCTCTAACCATTCTCTATGTTTGATTAATAACATTTCTATGTTATACTTTAAAGAAGTCCACTTTTGACTGAATTTTGCTGAAAGGCTTGATATTTTCATTTTGAGTTGTTTTAGAGATTCATCAGAAACATTAGACAAATTGAATTTTTCACTAATCGCTCGCTCTGAAAAAAATTAAATAATTTTACTTGCGGGCCTTTTCGGGGTCTATAATATAAATCAATCTGTTTCTGAATGTTGTAGGTACTATATATAGAAAAATCTAGGTGGATAAAAAAAGTTGCTAATCTTTAAAGCTTACAATTAATGTAAAATTTGCTGGATTTATCTATACATTTACAAATTGATATTACACCAAAAGTATACATCTTTTTTATAAAAAATGTAAGCCATAATATAGTACATACCTTCAACAGAATATTCCATCACAAAAAAATCGTCCACTTTGCTACAAATTTTAAAATATGTTACCACAAGTGTGCATAAAATGCAACTGATTTGCAAATGAAAATTACCTCTCTTATAAAGGGTAACTTTGACACCCTGATAAGAAACCGTTATGAGGTGATAAACAAATAAATTTTTGGAATTCGCTACCTGTAGGGGTTCTTTACAAGACGCTATCAGTGGTTAATGGAAATTACGTTATGAATATTGTCCCACTAGCATGCTCTAGCTGAATCACTGTGAAACGGTTTGAAATTACTAAAAAAAAAGTGGAAAATTGTAATTAACTTAAGAATTTCATAAAACGCTATATTTCTATGGGAGCCCCTCTAAAAAGTGACGATAAGGGGCAAGTATGTCTCGAGAAAATGTTAATGACAAAAAACTAATTGAGGTCGGTGATATATGTTATCTTACTAGGGGCGACTCCTGGGCATTTATGGGACTTTTTTAAATATATTTTTAGTCTGCATTGAACATTTTGTAGGGAGCCCCCTAACATAGCATTTACACGTGAAAGTAAATTTCCTGAAAGTCGCAATACACTCACACTTTTTACTAACACACACATAATTTTGGTACTTTCAGCCAATCGGCTGTTTCTTCGATTTTTCGTTGATAATACGTATACTCTTCTTGCAAGGAAGTACTTTCACGTGTAAAGGCCAGGGGCCAGATTACGGCATTCGATATCGATCGAAAATACAATACAATTTAAATGGGAATTTCGATCGATATCGAATGCCGTAATTTGGCCCCAGGTAAAAGAATGGAGATAGAGGGTAGGTATGTTAGAAATAAGTGATTGAGATGAAAAATAAACTGGGGTTGGTCATACATTTGACCCATCTAGGGGCATCCTAGGCGCTGCAGGGGCCAAATCTAAGAATTTTATTAAAGCGCCATTTTTGTATGGAAGCCCTCTAAGGGGTGGAAATATGTGGCAAGTATGTTTTAAGAAAATGTTAGGAACAAAAAACTAATGGAGGTCGGTCATACATTATATCCCCCTAGCGGTGATTCCTTGGCAGTGTCAATTTCTTGCACATTGTAAGCATAGTTATCATTTATAGTTCAACGGAAATCCGCGTATAACACCTGCTGAAAGCTACTGGGTGCTGGGATGTTTATGCTGGAGGCTTCATTGGGCCTTAATTTTGCTCAATGACTTTCTCCTACCTCAACTGGAATTGCAACTGGACAACCTAAAACCGAAATTATGAGGGCTGCATTTACAGGTCGCTTAATCTCTGGTTTTTGTGATTTGGATTGGAAATAAAGATCGCCTGATTTAAACGTTTTAGACTTCTTTTTATGGGGTCTATATGGCAACAGGAATGTTGAACATACCATAATTTGTGCCCGTACGGTCATTGATTCTGGCGGGGAACTATGGATCATATTTTTGAAAAGGCGGCCAAAAAATATTTTTTGAATGGCAACCGATTTTAAAGTTACGTCACACATTTGGGTGTAAATACCAGTGAACATCGGAAGCCAAAAAAATACAGCTCTACTGCAAATACATCACAGCGAGTAAGAATACGTATGTAGCACAAAAAAATCTACTTTTTAAAAATAAATTAAAAAAAGTGGTTTATGCGGCACACAACAATAATGTTTACTTTCAATAAAATACTATTTACTTCTTAGTTCGTTAATGAACGTTCACAAAACTGTAAATTTTTTCTTAAAAACGTATGTCGGAACATATGAAGTTTTCAGAAAACTTGTTTTTCTTCGCTACGACTTTTTGGCATATGCGGCAAACCAATAATGAACTGATGATATATCATCTTAATTAACTTTAATAAATTTTTAACCAAATTACTTCCAATGGTTTATGTTTTTTCTAATTCAAAATTTCTATTGCATATGGAATTTGGCTTATTGTATATCTTCATTTAAAATAGGCAAATAAATTTAATTAATCCAGCAAAATATACAAAGGAACTTTTCAGAATTACGCAGCTTATACAATTATATATGTTAAAAAAAAAAACAGTTTTAACATTTATTTTCATTGCTTTACATGTTTTTTTTTTTTATTTTTAATAAAAACATTTTAACCTTAAGCACTGTTAACATCAAATTGAGCATATTCCCCTTAAAAAAACATATAAACGAGATTTTTTGTCATCCCGGTAAATTGTTTGTGTTTGACACAAACAAGCGGAAGTTAAGTTGGCATTAAAAACAAATTGCTTCAAACACAATCACAGATTAAATGTAGATTAAAAACTCTTAATAACAAACACATATACACAGAAGTTTATCACACAACAGAGGTGGGAACTTTTAATTGCAAAAAATTAAAAGATTACGTTTAAATATATTTTTGGAAAGGGTGCTTATTCTTAAGCCAGTAAGAACTTGAAATTGTAAAAATAACACAACAAATTTAAATTTAATAATATAAATATTTATTTCGAAAACTTTACATCGATTTCGAACGTTTACTTTCGCATAGAAAACAACACTTAAAACAAAAACTAAATTTGTACGTGACAATAAGTTTGAAATGATTTTGGTCATAAGTTCTTCACGAAGCGCATTCTGGACTTCCAATATTGGTCCTCTTTTATGAGCATTGCTGCCCGAATGTGAAGAATAACACGAACAATGTTGGCATCCAAGACTTCAATTGATACTAATTTATCAGCATATAGGTCCAATTAGACGTGCCAGAAACATAATACCACAGACGTAACGATGCCCGATTAAACCAAAATTTAATTGGTTTGTATGGTTAAGATTATGTCGTTATGGTAAGTCACCTATGTTTAAATAGAGTATTGTCCAAAAGGTTGATTTAAACAGCTGTTTTGTATGGTTATGGTTATGTCACGTCTAATTTGAGCTTAAGCCAGTAGGGTCACGTAGCCCAAAGGAAATAAATAAATTGACAGGTTCATTTCTTAACATCAACTTATTGCCAAAGTTCGATTTCAATAAGTTGAGATCGACGTATAGCACGTTCCGCCTTCTTTGGCTTCTTTGTTTGATGATGCCACCGCACTAAACAGAAGGTTTTTTTGGATGCAATGGGGTCTTAAGAGTCTGTTGTGGATTGGTCTTCATCCATATGCGGCAATCTTGAGTTCTAACAAATCTGTTAACACAAAATTGAGGCTCATCGCGGAAAACACGAAGTCGTCTATAAAGTGCGCAAATTGATGTTTAAAAGTAAGCGCAGCTTGATAATTCGTTTGACAGCTAACCCTTTCGTAAGTTCTATCGAGCTTTAAGGAACCAAATGGGCGATTTAAAAATTTAATAGATAGATATAAATACTTATATAGGAAACTATAAAGAAAGTTATAAACTTTTATAAAATTATGGTGTAGTTTTCTTAAAGAAATTAAACTGTCGCGACATGTCGAAAGCTTTTAACACTCATTAAGCTGAATTTTTTGCCATTTTCATCGAGTACATTTGTACGAAATCTTTTCAGAGAGAAGAATTTTAATGAGAAAGCGTAAGATGGCAGTACATTTTAACATCCGCATACTCAACGGCAGCTGAAAGTTATAAACTTAAGGGCACTGCTACACTAGAACTAGAAATATCACGATATTTATTGAACGTGTAGCATGCAATATTGATGGATCGCGATCCATATCGCAGAATGGCCTAAAATATGAAATCCAGATCGCGGATCGTGGATCGCGTGATAAATATTGAACGTGTAGCATTTTCATGATATTAAATAGTCATGATACGTCAGTAAAAAGTGTCAAAATAAAAGAAATAAAATACGCAGTGAAAAAATTAAACAAATAAAAAGTAAAACAATTGACAAAATTTGTGTAAAGTTTATTGAAATAAAGGGTAATGGCAAAAGACAGTGAAATCGAGTGGGTTCTCGGAATTAACCAGTGAAAAAATTATTTTTAAAAGATTTCATTTTTAATTTGGAGGCATTGCCGGAATTCTGAACTCGTCGGCGAAAGCTTATTCCGACAAAATAAAAAGAGCGACTGCACTGCTAAAATTATTAAAGGTTTTTAAAAAAAGCAAGCAAAATAGCTAAACTGGCTTTCTTTTGGTCTTCTCGCGACATTGATAAACGTTCCGCACAGCACAAACATAACATAAATACTGACGCGATAAATATTGAACATGTAGCATACGCTCGTGATCCATCAATATTTTAAAATGGATCGCGATCCAAATATCACGATATTTATTGAACGTGTAGCAGTGCCCTAAGTGAGAAGTATAAACATGGCTACAAAAAATAAAAACAATAAAATAAATCATGAAATTTTTATTTTTAATAGTATTGGACTTAAAATTAATCTTGAATTAATAATTCAAATCTAAATTGCTTTAAAAGAAATGCAATTGTAACACCTTTTATATCTCTGGCTGTAACATACACACACACACACACACACACACACACACTTTCTGACCAAAAAGTTTATTTTAACTGAATTAATAGTCTGGTCACATTCAAACAAACACACTCATACACACATACGATGTATTTATTTAATATTTGTGGTACATAAATTGAGACAACCCGAGTCTAATGTTTTAATAGAGACATCGTCTATGTACTCACACAAGTATGTACATCAAATAAACACTTTGTCAAGTAGAATTGTAGCCACATGTCCTTGTCTATACTCGTGGTACCTGATCGTCATCGCTCTATTGAGTTTGTTGACTTCAACACGTAGAATACATTTGGTACAATGTTCCACACTATTTATTGCAATTTAACAACGACGACGTCGGTTTTAAACACTGAAACACTCAGTCGCTGTATTGTTAGTGGATTTAAAGTACTTGTCGTTGAAATCATGCAGTACATGTCCACTATCACCATCATCATCACCACCATCACCAACTGCACTGCGTCAATCGTGTTACTACACTCAATTGACCATTAGTGTCATGCTCCATTATGGTCAAATTGGTGACGGTGATGGTGACGACGGTGGTGGTCTATTTAATGAAAACTAAAGTGGTATCAATTTGTCAACTGATAATTTAATACAATTTTCCAAATTTACAACAGACAGTTATAGCAAAACGAGTATAAATTTGATAGTTTATGCATTCGCTTGCTGTGGCCTAGTGACTTAAAACATTTATGGTTGGTCATAGTTGGAAATGGAAAAGGAATACTTAATAAGTTCTTTTTTGTTAATTTAAAATTCATAATTCAAATTCGTTTGCATAAAAAAGTTTTTATTTCAAATTTTCTTAATCTACATACAGATTATTTCCTTTGGCTTATTACACCGTGGTGCAGATCACAAAATAATTACTCAAAATAAATATATTAAAATATGAAATACCAATTAAAATATATGTAAAATTGTATAAAGCATCTAATGGTTTTCAAATCTACAGTGGGCCATCGGGTTTTTACGATTTTCTTAAATTTTTTTAGGTTTTATTGATTTTGGGCCTTTTCTTATTTTGGGGATTCAGTAGAGTTTCTACGCGGGAAAGAATTCCCGAGAATCCCGGGACATTTTTTTTAAATTAATCCCGAGAAATTTTTCCTGGAATTTTCGGGAATTTCAAATTAAATTTTTTTAAATTTTAATTTGTTAGCATCGTTAAAATCAAAAAAAAAAAAAAACAAATTACTAAAAACTACCTACAAATCGATTTTTTTCCTACGCCAATAAATCAACGGTCTTTTTAATTGCTGATGAAATGTCTAAAAAGTTTCTTGAAGTAGGAAATGAAAATGTACACGATACACCATCACCAACACCAGATGATGAACCACCCTAGAGAGGGAAGCGAACTGACACCAAAGTAGTCCAGTGATAGGTCTTTGGTAGAAGAGACCGGTTCTAGTTTTAACACTTTCAATGAATAAGACCTATCACTTTTACATGGGGTTGTCATTGGAGGGGGTCAATTGACACCATTTGACCAGTCACAAATCTATTCTCAATGGACGTGTTTAGTGACAGTTACTAAAATGTAGTATTATATCAATACGATGTAGTATTATTTCAATAAAATAAGTCCAAGAATTTAATACAAGAGCCAAATTTTAGAAAGTCCCAAAAAATGTATCACACCACCGGTGAAGACTGTACTGAAAGGAGAACCAATCTCCTGACCAGTGAAAGGAGATTGGTTCTCCTTTCACTGGTCATGAGTTCTTTCTTTTTGTACCTGTTCTATTTTTACAACTCCCAGGACAAGTCTGTGGGACCAATTGACACAAATTTCCCGCAGGGCATCTACAAATTCTAAAAAAATAAATGTAAAGAAAATACAAAAGCCTGAAAATATCTTAAAAAAGAATTTGGCGTCTATAAAGTCACGGGTAACAGGCCAAGAAATTTATAATCTTTGTATGATGCGCTTCTTACAATTAAAACCAACGTCTGTAGAAAGCGAGATAACGTTTTCCGTAGCAGGCAATATACATTTCAACAAGGTTTAGAAATAGAATCTTCGATGAGCTTTTAAATGCTTTAATAAAACTAAAAATTTGTTGCTTTTTTTAATTTTACCAAGTTGCTATTAATAGCAACTACTAAATATTATTAAGTTTTAATAATTCGTGATCTCCCAAAAAGAAGCTAATTTTTTTGGACTGTTGTATATGTGTATATTCTTTTAAGAAAGTAAAAACTGTTGTCTTGAACACATTTAATGAAACCTTTGTTTTATTGAAAGAATCCCGGGATTCCCGGGAATAAAATTTTTTTTGTTTCATTTCCCGGGAATAGAAAAAGTCCGGGAAACTAGAAACCCTAGGATTCAGCTTTATTTTAAAGTTTAGCGATTGTACTGTATTTGTAGGTTTTCTTTTTTATGACACATTAAATGCTGTATTTATAAAACAAATTTTTAGTGTTAATTCAATTTTTTTTTTAAGTCATAAGAATCTTTTATAGTGCATATACACCAAGCCAAAACAATAGTAAGAAAAATAAAATAAACAAAGAAAATGTTTAAAAAAATTCCAAATTTATAAGAAATGTTAGTTTTTTTACGGAAATAAAAGGTTTGTTTATATGTTCGTGTGTATGTGCAACAAGGTTTTTTTTTATTATTGGGGCTAAGAACTTGTCAAAGATAAACAACTTAATTGTCAAAAATGCTGAAGTAAACGGTATAGTTTATGAAAGTAGTTTACGATCGTAAACTAGTTTGAAAATTACAAGTGTAAATGCACTATAAGCTAAAGAATCCTTCTATCCGGCTCTCAAATAAGTAGAATCAATGTAGTTACACGTATCAAGCTACGTGCACAGAAACGTAGAATGTCTTGACGCGTAGAAAGTAAAAGGCAGGCATGTTGGATATTTGTCAAACTTTTTGTGGTGGCTTTTGCTAAATGTAATATTTCCGCGAAATTTTATGAGTTTTAGCCTTATAAAAAAAATAGTAAAGTTTGGATTAAAAAGCATTGTTTGCTTTAAAACAGTTCGTTGTTTAAACAACTCTTTGGTGCGATTCACTAACTTTTAACGATCCGACAATCGTAATATTTGTCGACAAATATATTCGCTTGCAGTAACGATAGTGTGATTCTGTAATTTTTTTTAAACGATGGTATACAGCTGTTTTTTTGTAACATCTCTGTCTACAAAATGTTAAAAAAAAACCAAAAGCCAACCAAAATTGTTTTGTCCCCCGTGTTACACATGTTTTTTCATTCAAAATGCATTGAAAAAGGTCTGGCCAGAGTCATGAGTAAGACCAAGGTGAATTCAACTACAGGTGGTGTCGGAACTACAACAATCCTAAAACAACAGAAACAACATACGGTTTTTTGCATTGCATTGTTGGTGCCATTAGCTCGAAATGCCAAGCATTATTAGCAAAACACTAACAAATCAAAACAAATAAGCCCGAACTGTCAAAATCAGATGCCGTTTCGACACCACCTGTAGTTAATTCGCCTTGAGTAAGACGAAGGGTTAATTTGTGGTTTTTATATTTGTTTTTTTTTTTGTTCATTTAGAATTTTGTTTTTGTTCTTAATTTGCTTTTTTTTGTAAATTTTAAATTTATTATTTTGTTTTTGTTTATACATATACAAACTTACATATGGATATATTTCTGTATATATGTAAGCTATTTTAAACATAAAAAACATTTTATCGATTAAATAAACACAACCTAAATTATTGTCGCTAAAATAACGACAAAAGAATTGCTTAAAGTAACAGCTGACTTAATACGACAGCGAATATCGTTAAAAATTTTACTGAATATCATATTCGATAAATTTCCGTTATACTTATTTTAACGATTCGATTATCGTTATAAAAGTTAGTGAATCGCACTACTTAACTCTAAATTCTTTGCCGCAGCACTATCGTCGTCTGCGTTCATTGAAAACTAAATAAAAATTAAAAATTAAGTTTGTACGAAATATGCTTGTGTTGTTTATTGGCGAGCATAAAACGTGAGTTTGCCAAGCCATTTGTGTGGTTTATTTTAGTTATTTGTTTTGTTAGTTAAGTGATTCATTTTGTTTTTATACCCAACACCACAATAGTGGAGAGGGTATTATGCATTTGTGCTGATGTGTTTAACGCCTTAAAATATTGGTCCTAAACCCACCTTAAAGTATAGCGATCACTTTCTGAGTCGAACTTACGATGTCCGTCCGGCTGGCTGGCTGTCCATGTAACCGTGTGCGCAAAGTACAGGTCGCAATTTTAGAGATAATTTGATAAAATTTGGGACATAGGTTTTTATTGGCACAAGGATCAAGCCTATTGGAAATGGGCCGAATCGTAGGACCACGCGGGAAAATTGGGGGAAATTTCTTTCTCTCAGAAACTATCAAACCGATTTTAATGAAATTTAAATCATGCCTTTTTAAGAAATAGGACCTTTAAAACTGATTTTAATGAAATTTAAACCATATATAGATCCATTTCTTCATATATGCCCACATAGGATATACAGTTTTTTAAAAATAGGACCACAAGGGGAGGTAGGGGGCAATTTCTGCCCCTCACAAACTTTCAACCCAATTTTAATGAAGTTTATAAACATAGATAAATCCATATTTATATGGACACATAAGCATGATGTGTTTTTAAATACTGTGGTGTAGGGTATCATATGGTCGCACTTGGCCGATTATACTTTCTTATTTGTTTTTTACTCTTTTTATACCCGCACAGTGGAAAGGGTAATCTGCGTTTGTGCTGAAGTTTATGAAACCTATCGACTCAGAATAACTTCATTGATCTAACGATGTGTATGACTGTCAATGTAAACTTTGTGCGTAAAGTACAGAACGGAATTTAAGAGATAATTTAATAAAGTTGGGTATTTATAGATTATTGAGGGCGGTATCGGTATTCGTTACATCCCTATATTTATTAATCACAAGGACCAAACAACCAACCTATTGAAAATGGTCATGGTTGGTCCATAATTTCACATAAGCACCATACAAGCTGCTTCGTGCCCATAAATCATCTTATAACACAGAAAAAATTATTGCCGAATTATTTTCAAACAAACGCTTGTTTGAAATTTTTTTTGATTTCTACAAATTTTTTTACTGATTCAATCAATATTTTTGTTTGATTTTTATTTAACCAACAAAAATGTGGACAACTCTTCAAAAATTTAATAAGCGCGCTATTGGTTTGAATTTTCATAATTTTGTATGAAATATTTAACGCTCTTTAATGTTGTCGTCTTTTTGCATTTTTTTTATTGATTGTAAGCAACACTTCTTTATGTGAAATATAAGAACTACAACAAAAAACACATGCAGTCTACTTTTGGACGCTTTAAAAAAGTACAGCAATAAGAAAAATGATAAAATAGCGTGACGAGGTTTGCAGTAAAAAAAACAACAAAAACAATAGCAGGTAAAAAAAACGTTTCATTTTTTTTAAACAACAGAAAAAACACATTATAAGAAACAAAATAAATTTTTAGTTGGTTTCAAAGTTGGTAAAAAAAACATAATCCCGTATTCAATTTTTTCAAATAGTTTGTTTAAATACATCAAATACAGTCGAACTTCCTTATAGTGAACTTCTATACAATGAAGTTCTCCTTATTATGAACTTAAATCAAGAACACAACCTTTTCGTTCCACTTTCAATGTAATTTGATCTCGGTATGATGAATTTCCATAAAGTGAATTTTTCTTTACAATGAACAAAATTTTGGAACCAAAAATAAATTTTACGTGTGTTTTTGTCTCCATATAGTGAACTATTTTTTGCAGCTTTATTTTACACTTGTTAGCAACACTATTTATTAAGAAAATAAGAAATGTACCGTAAATTAAAACAAAAAAGTTAATGATTTGACTTTTAACATCAGTTGACCGAGTTCGTATAATGAATTTCCATACAGTGAATTTTTTTTTTTACAATGAACAAAATTTTGCCACCAAAAATACATTTTACGTGTGTTTTTGTCTCCATATAGTGAACTATTTTTGCAGCTTTATTTTACACTTGTTCACATATATTATTGTTAGCAAATATTGATCAAACGTCACCTACATTAGAACACGTTTCCTCTTCACTTGATGTACTACGAAATTTTTTGGAGATGGAGAGCAACGTTTCGACAAATGTATTTAAATGTCTTAATGTAATTGAAGCTTTTATTGATAAAGAAAAATGGAAAAATGTAGTTGAAACAAAAATACCTGATTATTTTAAATAAATAAAAAACAAAAAAAAAAAAAATTTCTTTATAATGAAGTTCCTATATAGTGAAATAATTGTCTGTCCCCGTGGAGATTCATTATAGGAAAGTTCGACTGTACAAAAATAGAATGATGGCGGAAAACATATCGAGTCGGTCTGCCGCCGTTTTTGGTTACATTTCTTCTTCATTAGCAAAGGAAAGGATAAAGCAACAGTGAATGATGAAGAAAAACACTGTGAGTATAAATATGACTTCGTTCAAAAATTATTCCAACAAAAAAATGTGTCTCAAAGCCAGCCGGCCGCTCTGCTCTGCTTTATCTTCGCCAACAGTGCTTGCTTGTGTGCGCGTCATTGCTTGTGCCAAAACTTTATTGTTTGATTCAGCAAAATTATTTGTTTGAAATTTATATGAATTTCAGTAAACTTTTTGTTTGATTCTGTAAAATTATTTGTTTGAAAAAATTCGTGTTTGTTTCAATAAACAAAATGCAAACAAATTGTTTGAATATACGAATTTGTTTGTAGGACCGATTTTAGACAAAAAATTGTTTGATTCTACAAATTTTTTGTTTGAATTGGAAAAATAATTTTTTCTGTGAATGTCAATTTTTAGTTTAAATTTGATCTAAACATATTTAATTGCAATCTAAATCTTTTAAAATTTTGTGGTAATCGCTTCATATTTTACTATATCAAGTCCCGAAAATAGCTTTTAATGTTGTAGCTTTTTTATAAATGTTGGTAACAATTGGCGGCAATAACTTTTACGATAACTATCACAGAAAATATTATTTATCCAATTCAAACAAAAAATTGTAGAATCCAACATTTTTTGTCTGAAATCGGTCCTATAAACAAATTCGCATATTCAAACAATTTATTTGCATTTTGTTTATTGAAACAAACACGGATTTTTTCAAACAAATAATTTAACTGAATCAAACAAAAAGTTTACTGAAATTCATATAAATTTCAAACAAATAATTTTGCTGAATCAAACAAAAAAGTTTTTGCACAAGCAAAGACGCGCACACAAGCAAGCACTGTAGGAGAAGATGAAGCAGAGCAGAGCGGCCGGCTGTCTGTCTTGAGACACATTTTTTGTTGGAATAATTTTTGAACGAAGTCTTATTTATACACACAATCACCCCTATCGTGAATAACAAGTGGAATTTTTCACGCTATCAGTTCCAGTGAATGTAAAAAAAAACGAAGAACGATTAGAAAAACTTAAAAATCAATGAATAAGTATATATTTTAAAGAACAGTTAAAAAATAAAGCTAAATTATTAGTATCGGAGGGATAGGTTGATTACAAGGTTAGTTTTTTGCAACTTTAAATTTTATGTAGTAAAATATTTTCCAAAATTCTGCCACCACGTCTTTCGAAAACTTCACAAATCCGCCGGCAATCAACCTGTTGTTTTGCATTTTGTTGACCAATATAGCGGTTTGTGCCTTATTAACGGAACTAGCCGTTTATATTATATTTATAGGAGGAATCCAAACTTTGAAACCAACCAAAAATTTATTTTGTTTCTTATAATGTTGTTGTTGTTTCTGTTGCTTAAAAAGAGTGAAACGTTTTTTACCTGCAAATTTTTTTGTTATTTTTTTACTACAAACCTCGTCACGCTATTTTATGATATTTCTTATTGTTGTACTTTTTTAAAGCGTCCAAAAATAGACTGCATGTGTTTTTTGTTGTAGTTCTTATATTTCACATAAAAAAGTGTTGCTTACGATCAAATAAAAAAATGCAGAAAGACGACAACGTTAAAAAGCGTTAAATATTTCATACAAAATTATGAAAACTTGAAACCAATAACGCGTATATTATATTTTTGAATAGTTGTCAACATTTTTGTTGGTTAAATAAAAATCAAACAAAAATATTAATTGAATCAGTAAAAAAATTTGTAGAAATCAAAAAAATAATTCAGCAATAATTTTTTCTGTGTACACACTTTACCATGGCAAAATTTTTTGCTGTTAAGTCAAAAATTAATTAAATGTCCCATATAAACCCCTAACATACAATATTATATATATGAAGATATCTAAAAAATATTTGGCACAAAGAACTTTTACATGAATCTTATGGTGTTTTCTTTTCTGCAAAAAAATTTTACATTTTATTTAAAAAAATGCAATTTGGTGTCTGTTTCTTAAAAATTTTGCTCCCGAAAAGCATGAGTTTTTTAGAATACAACAAGCCAACCTTTAAGAAACAGACATCAAATTTAATTTTTTTTTTTTTTAATTAAATGTCACCTTTTTTTGTAGAAAAGAAAACACAATTAACCTCATTACATAATCTAGTTTAGGCAGGTCCATAATTACCCATGCGGCCCTAATAGGGTATACTAGCAAAATTTGTTTTTATATACTATAGTGTAGGATATCATATGGTCTGGCTTAACCAGCTAAACTTTCTTGTTTTTTTTTTGTAATAGCGGTTTTGTTTGGCGATTTCCATGTTATTTTCTTATAAATATTTAAAAAAAAAAGTTAATATTTGTTTTTTAATAACATTTTTTCCAAATGTTTCTTTTTTGGTTGTTTTTCTAGAATTTGTATAAAGTTACCCATTGTTATAAGTTGTTCTATTTTAACGACTTTTTAATGATTTGTTCGTATTTAAGATTTTTTTTCGGTTTTAAGCGTATTTAATAATTTGACGTTTTTACGATATTTTGATTTTTACAATACAAATAGGGATGACAAAAAAGCGGGGAATACATTTTCAGTTTCTAAATGGATGGTTAAATTTTTATAACTTTTCATTAAAATTGTACTAAAAAAACAAGTAAGAAAGTGTAGTCGGTCAAGCCCGACCATATGATACCCTACACCACAGTATTAAAAAACACATCATGCTTTTGTGACCATATAAATATGGATTTATCTATGTTTATAAAAGTCATTAAAATCGGTTTAAAAGTTTGTGAGAGGCAGAAATGGCCCCCTACCTCCCCTTGGGGTCCTAGTTTTGAAAAACTGTATAGCTTATGTGTCCATATAGATATGAATCTATCTATGTTTTGAATTTCATTAAAATCGATTTGAGAGGCAGAAATTGGCCTTATCTCCCCTCGTGGTCCTATTTTTTAAAAAATGCATCTCTTTTGTGACCATAAACATATGGTTCTATGTATGTTTTAAATTTCATTAAAATCGGTTTGATAGTTTCTGAGAGGAAGAAATTTCCCCCTATCTTGCCTCGTGGTCCTACGATTTGGCCCATTTTCAATATAAAAAATAAGAACCTATGTTCTAAATTTGATCAAATTATCTCCAAAATTACGACCTGTACTTTGCGCACAAGGTTACATGGACAGCCAGCCAGCCAACCTGCCAGCCTGCCAGCCGGACGGACATCGTTAGTTCGACTCAGAAAGTGATTCTGAGTCGATCGGTATACTTTAAGGTGGGTCTAGGACCAATATTTTAAGGCGTTACACACATCAGCACAAATGCATAATACCCTCTCACCCATTATACATACATAGTTAAACCTCTAATTTAAAACTTAATCTTAACTTTTGCTTTTAATACGAAAAGAAGATTAATTTTAATTTACCCTTTTCTTTATTGCTCTCCACTGTGTGAATTTAAGACAGCTTTTGTTTTAAAATTACTTTTATTGGGTCCCAAAAATCATACTGATAGCTACACTTTATCCATTTGCAATCTTCGAAGTACTTCCCTAAACATTTTTAAAAATGTTATTTACCATTAAAAAAAAAGGTAAATAAAATTAGTTTACAAGCATCATTTTTAAAAATAAAGCACTTCCTTTAATCTTTTTAAAATTTTCTAAAAACCAAATCTTATTTTAATCTTTTTGCAGTATATTAAAGAAAAAATACAAATTTTCATTAAAAATAATCTTTTACTTTTACATACAAAAATTGTTTCCTCTTGTTCCCAAAGACAATGATGTCAAAAGAATAAATTCTATTTAGGATATTTATTGCTTTTGAACCAATATAATTTAGATTTTATTTAATACTAAATTTAATATGATTTGTTTTCGACTTGTTCCACTTTATAAAAAATATCTTTCCTTTAGTAAATTTTCAGTAAATTGAATTTATCATTATTTATCATATACAAATAAGTAAAGGTGGATAAATTGAACCCAGGAAACAATTTCACTTGAATTAAATCAAAAGATTTTAAGACTGCAGTTTCTTTAAGCCCAAAATAATAAAAAAAAATCATCATAAAAGAGATCATAACTGTCCTTTTTATTGTGGTCGCTATTGTTTTGGGTAAAAAATCGTCAGGGGCAAATCTGCAATAGTTTTTACACTTTTAATTTTCAATACCCATATTAAGATTATCTCTTGGCCAAACTTAAGCAAAATTTTTCCCCATTTCCACGTCTGCAAAAGGCCCCCATCTTCCTAAAACTTAGATTCTGTAAGGACAAATAATCAGAATAACCGGAGTATCTGGCATTTCGGCTTACAGATAAAATTATATTATAGGAGGCAATAAGCACAGCGACCCATTTGATATTTTGTGCAGCTGCGATATTCGCCACGACAGGTCAACAAAATCGATAATGGGTTCCCTTAGCTTTGGCTTAACTTCCGCTTCTTCCGTCGGCTTAGAGCGTAAACCTGCTAAATCTATTTTTAACATTATATGACATTTTATTATCGCTCGAAAGATAAAGAGACGCCGCATCGACTTAGAAAAATATTTACTTTCATTTGTCTCTATAAAATATAAGAAAATAAAAAAAATATGTATAGGCTTGCTTCTAAGCTAGAAATAGAAAACATTAGAAGTTTTTCTCTGCCCTGTAAAATGTTGTAGAAATTAGTTAGCAGGCCTACACTCTAAGGCGACGATATAGGTTTTGCAATAACAAATTCGAGAATCGTCAAAAGAATCATAGAACTATTTTTGTTCATAAAACCACCACACATGTGATAGTATTAGAAAAAGTACGTTTCTAGTTATTCCCCCAGGGTAATGTAGGGAAACATTCAAGGAATTCTCCACCTTTGAACGTTACGTCCTCTAGGGAAATTAGGTGCAGCCAATATCTAGAAATCGGCAGAATTAAATATTGGTAGATCTCTTTGAGATTGCGGCTGAACAGAGTTCCTATCTGGTACTACGGGAGTCAGTAGCCTGCTGTGGCAAAGCATCGGCCTGAATTTGGGTTAAAGTCCTTTCGGGGATTACGTGGTGATTGTGGTTTTGTACATAAAGTCGCGGAAAGAGATATCTTTATAGGTTAGTGGCAAGGGATGATTTTTTACTATTTATGGAGAAGTTCGACCTTCTGCTGGCTAATCCTTAAGCAGCTGATGTTAAATAGCTCCGCCCGATGTTCAAAACTCAAAACTGTTATCTGCGTGTGTTGGCGGCGCTCACATACAGGGGAGGTTGGTATGTGCATTGTTTTTAACCCAGTGATTACGACCACAACGATAGAGGGCCGTACAGCAGGTTCTCGTTTAATTCTTATCTACTTCTATTTCCTTCTTTTTGAATAACAAATAACAGAAATATGTAGAAACTATAGAACTTTATTTTTTTGTAATTTTAGAAATGATAAACATTTTTGAAGACAAAAAAATAATCCGATATGTTTAAAATGTTGCAGAGTATTTCAATCTGTCACAGACAATAAGGTGAAAAATATCTGATATCCATTTGTTAAGTTTTTTGAACCTGAAATGTTTTTACAGGATTTGACCATGGTGAAATAAACAGGTGGCAGCACTACGCCAGATGACGATTTTTTGCTCTTGCATTGTTTGTCTAGGTTTATGTCAAAGTTTTGTTTATGTTTACAAAAAGTTCACGTTTTGTGTATTTTTTTATATTTTTTGATCATTTTAAATTAAAATAAATAAGATATAGACCATAATTAAATAAAAATTGGCTAAAAATTTATTTATTTCATCACGTTCGGCGGCACACTTGGATAATTGTTTAAAGTATTTTTTGACGTAAACGGTGATATAATTTCCATTTTTGTGTTAATGTTGTATTTGTTGCCGTAACGATGTCACCTGCTTATTCCACCATGGATTTGACTTGTTCAAAGGAAATCTTAAAATGAACATGTAATGCAACATCCAAAATTATTGTTCACTAGGTAATCTTGTGTGACTGTTTATAGTTCTATATGTGTATTAACATATTCAATAAACACACATGTATCTACTTGTATGTAAAAAGAACACTCGAAAATGTATAAAGTTGTAAAGCCGATATATAGAAACTAAAATAATGGCTAAAACTATAGCACATAAAATACTAATTTATCTCTAATATTTTAAGGGAAAAATACTAGTGTTATAATTTTAAACTATAAAGTTATAACACTGGGATTTTTTTTTCTTTAAAGTTTAAAGTCATTATAGCTATTATTTACATAAACTTGTAATGCAAAGAGTTGTAAATTTTGTGCTTGAATAGAGGAACACATCGCAAAAGATATAATCGAGTTGTTATTTTTAATTTGAAACAAATGTGTGTAATGGGGACAGAACAAGGATACCCAAAACGATTTCCTTTCCTTATTTAACACGATTTGTAGTATTGGTGAAGAGTACACGCTTAAGACGTGATGAACAAATAAAATTCCAACCAGACTAAATTGCATTGTTGGTATTACTTTTAGGGCCATTATTATAACTTGGCGTTAGCTGTTATCCGACAGTTAACAGACGCTTTTTGACAGATAACACATTATTATCTGTCAATTTAATCTTAACTTTAGCTAACTTCAAGTTGTAATAATGGCCCTTAAAGTTCTACTCCTCTTCAGCTGGGGTTGTTAGTTTTTCAAACATCACTGTAACACTTCTTTATTTACTTGTATCTAAAAGTTATTACAAATACTTTGTATTAGAAAATTTCAATGAAGTAAAAGTCATAAGCTTTCTATCTTTTTTTTGTGCAATAAACTTGCACTTCTGTCTATCTATCTCTTCATATACTCGAACGAGTCTTATGAAGAAAATTAAATCAAATACTTACCATTTTAAGTTTTAAAAACAAATAGCTTTTTTTACTACTGCTCTTATTTAAAACCTTAAATTTGTCTTTGAAATAGAACATTAAAAAGGGCTTATTTGCGGCAAAACGTAATAACTCGAAATTTATAAATTGAAATAAAGTAGTAAAACAACTTGTAAATAAGTTTAAAATATTTTTAATGGGCCTTTGCATTAAGCACAAGTGATTTGTGCGTGGTATTTGTTCGTAATCGACGTCTTGTTACTTGATAATGGGGCTGTGCGCGCACAAATCACAAATATGTAGTTGAAAATTTTCAATTTATTGTGATTTCTTCGATGTTAGTGGGCTTGTGCGCGAACAGTTTGCAATGTTTTCTGTTAAGTGAACAACATAGCATAGGGAATTAAAAAAAAAAAACGTCAAACTGTATCTATTGCGGAGGTGTTATTTCCATATTTTTTAAAAAAAATACATGTGAAGGACTATTTCTTTTTTAAAGCCAGTCATTCGTCTATTTGCTTCTTTCATTATTCATGTTTTTTTTTTTGTCGTTAAAGGTTATTGTGATTTGTTCGTCGTTTGTGGAAAATGGGTAAGCGAACAAATCGAACGCACAAATCCCTCGTATGTGGGCAACTTTAGATAGATTCTGAAATTGATTCATAGTCAATCGTTATGCTAAAAGGTGGGTCTAGAACCTCTATTTTAATGTGTCACACACATTAGTGCAGACACAAATTACCCTCTCCACAAAAAGTAGTGTGGGTATAAAAAGTAAGACCAGTATAATGTGGTAGAGTAGCTCGGGCACCTCGATTTTTTTTCCTTTTATAAGAAGATTTGAAACTAACATATATTTGTAGAAATATAATGAATATTTCGTTACCTAAAACGCAAAAGGGCCCTGACTAACAAAAAATTAAAAACTACTTTTTCCATAAATCTGATGAATTGCATCAACGCTAATGTCCACAATAAATTTTGGAATCTTTCAACCAAAATTAGCGATTTTATTAACAAAAAACAAAAGGCCCTATCTTCAAAAGATTATATGATACGCGCTAAAAGGCGTTACTAACAGTTTGCATAATATGCACCATTGTCAATTGTCAAAACAACTGTTAGCTTTTGCAATAAAAATAGAAGAAAAATAAATCATAAACAGTTTAAGGCAATTTATCGATTACCATTTTTAATAGTAATTTGCTTCTCCTGTAAAATTTTCAAAATGTTAGATAGGGCGTTTTGCGTTTTAGGTAACGATTTACTCGATTTCATTAATGTTTTATTAAAAAAAATTTTTTTTATTAATTTGAAAAAATTTCAACTTTGTCGTTCTTACATTTTTGCCGATATTTGTCCTTAATATTTGTTTATCTCAAAGTGCGAATACCAAACTCACATAACTTAAGGTTATCGGCAGTTAAATTCAAGTTTTACAGAATTGCCGTAATGAACGTGTATTCGACATTTTAAAAATCGTTATTATTAATAACCAGGGTAAGTTTTTCAAGATTTGGGCTAAAAAAATAAGGTTCTGCCTATTTTACAACATTTTTGGAGAAATGCTTTATTTGTATATATGAACATATGTAGTTGTATATTGTGCAATTTGGCAATCAATTTGCTAACAAAAATATTTCCGAAGTAAAGTGTTAAATGCGTATGGTCTTGCAAAAGAGTAAATGCAAAATACTGGAGCTTTCAAAATCTGGAGCCTTCAACAATATGCACAGAGTTTATGTTTGATTTCATTGATTTCTTCGTTGTCAGCACTAAAATAGCAGCTTTTTTGTATATTTTATTCTATATCATTTACTGCTTTATAAAAGCTCTTTTATTGAAGCGCTCGATTATGCGCTTTTTCTCTGAAGTGCTTCAAAAAACCCAATTTTTTTTACTGGGTGAATATCTCCAATATATACAAGCGATCTCAAAAATAATTACTTATTTTAAATCAAAGTTTTGGAAAAATATGGTACATATATATATTTATAAAAAAAAAATAACGATTGCAAGTGACAGCTTATAGCCTTTTTACACTGATCAACATCTACCATCAATTTGCCACCATTTGCGAAGATGTTAACATCTTTCCATAAGAAATACATAGGGCTAAAAACCAACACCTTTCAACATCTTTAAAAGATGTTCCTATCTCATTTTATTCCATTCAACATCTTTCGATTATTTTAGTGACATCACTAGAAAAGTGGCAATAAGTTCTATTATTATTGTGGCATCACTGACAAAAAGAAGTTTGTTTTGAAAGCAGCGTTATCATTTCTCAAGTTTTATCTTTTATTTCAATGTTGTTTTTGTTAAAAATTTTTTATATTTTTAAACAAATTGAACTTCAAATACATTTTTGAGTTTTCTTTTCAAATTTTGGCACTTTTGTGAGAAAAAAACATTTTTAATTAAAAAAAAAATTTTTTCAAAAATGGTGACATTTTTGTTTGATCGTATATGTTAGATGTGAGCAATGTAAACGAGTGTTTCACATTTTCTACATCTTTGATGGTAGATGTTAGATGTTGATCAGTGTAAAAAGCGTATTAGTTGACCAAATGGATCTGACTCCTAAGCTTTATTTAAAATTGTCCGCTGAATCCGCATATGAAGTCAAAATGATCAAAAGTAGATCAGTAAAACATTAAAAACTTAAAATTGTTTGGCTTAAAAAAATAATTTGAAAAGATCAAAATTGCAAAAAATCATAAAATTTTTCATTAAGTTCAAACTTTTGTCCACTGTAACACTGTCAATTCTTCATCAATTTTTACAAGCGACCCATGGTTACTTTTGTAATTTTATTATCTTTCGTTAAAAAAAAAGAAATATACAATTCGTTCAAAATGTTCGAAGATACTTTTATTAAAGTGGCAACATCTTTTTAAAAAACCGAAATAACGGTAATTTTGCGATATTCCGAAAACTGCTCTACTTCTGACTTCACATTCGGATTCAGCGAACAATTTTACATAAAGATTGGATGTGAGATTCATTTGGTCACGATTTTGTTAAAAATTTGTGATACCTACATTGTTATAAGTTTTATTAAAATGATTTTCGCTAATTTTTTATTAAATTTGTTTCTTTTAAACTATTCGAGCATAAAAAACTTTCCCTGCTAACTTAAAGTCCTATTAAAACTCGTATCGGATACCTAATATACAAATTTATTTCATACTATTTTTGTGCTTTAATTTACACTCTCCTTTTTTTAACTGCTTGATATTTATAACAATTTACAAAAAATTTATTTCTTATATATTACATTTCCATTTAATGCTTAAATATTTGTTTTTTTTCATGTCTGTATTTAGAATTTTACGTTGCCAACTTATATTTCGTTAAAAGTCATTTAATTTACATAGTTAAAATATGTAAATACCTACTTAATGTAGAAAACTTTCTTTGCAAAAATATAAATATGCAATTAAAGTAAAACATAAAAATAATGTCTCATTAAAAGTTGTTGCTATAAAATAAATACAATTTGTAAACAATTGTATGAAAATATGCATGTAAGTCAGTGTTGCCAGTGAATTTTTCGAAAAAATACCTACACATGTTAAAAAAAAATTTTATTTTTCCCTACACGTTGAAAAAATTCCCCTACAAAAATCCCAATGCATTATTGTCATTAAAAAAGAAGAAAAAACATTAGTTATAACAAATAAATTTTATTCGAATATGTACATAAATTAAAGCTTTGACAAAAAATTAGTACAAAACTAAAAAAATAAAACATATTTTTAATTAAATTCAATTAAAACTTTCAACATTGAATGATATTTTAGAAAAAACATATTCATACATATATAAGTATCGCCCACTTTTGAAACTAAAAACAACTCTGGAAATATATTTTTAAGCGATTTTAGGTCCGAAAATTTTTCAACCGTTTTGGATAAGAAAATATCACTAAAAAAACGTTTACTTCATTTATGTCATATACATTTTAAGGGCCGATGTTTTTTCTGCATTTCATTTGACATTTCTCGATTTCAGACTAACTCAATTTGAACCATGGAAAGATACACAATCGAGTAACGCGTTAAAGTTATTCAGGCTTAAGAACAATTTTGATTTTTAGTTGAACTGTTAATTTTTAATTTTTGATATTCTTTAATTAGGCTTGAGCTCATCAAATGTAATTTTCATTAAATTGTTTTCACTGAGGGAAGGAATTTTACAACTTGGAAATTTTATTAAAATTTATTGATAATTTTTCTTGGCTAAGCTGGGATTTGAACCCGGGTTGATCTTTACATGTTTCAAGAAACACCACTTTCTATTGTCGGAAGATCTTTGTGTTCTACCCACTGCACCACTGCGGTGCCCGTTAGCCAACAGTCAAACATCAATCTTTAACCAGTAGTACTGGTGGTTCGAAATTTGCTGTTATTATCACTTAAATTTCAAATTACATGTTGCCTCCTTTTTCCTCTGTTTTTTCGTATTCTTTCTGTCAAGACTTTGTCTTGAAAACCTGAATACATTTGTTGTTTATGTTTTTTTTTTTTTTTTTTTTTTTTTTTTTTTTTGTCCACTTTCGTCGACATTTTATTTGTACAAATTAAAGTACAAATGTAAACATAAGAGCCTGTGCCATAGATATTTTTAAGAACAATTTTGATTTTTAGTTGAACTGTTAATTTTTAATTTTTGATATTCTTTAATTAGGCTTGAGTTCATCAAATTTAATTTTCATTAAATTATTTTCACTGAGGGAAGGAACTTTACATCTTGGAATTTTTATTAAAAGTTATTGAAAATAATTTAATGAAAATTAAATTTGATGAACTCAAGCCTAATTAAAGAATATCAAAAATTAACAGTTCAACTAAAAATCAAAATTGTTCTTAAAAATAGCTATGGCACAGGCTCTAATGTTTACATTTGTACTTTAATTTGAACAAATAAAATGTCGACGAAAGTGGACAAAAAAAAAACATAATAAACAAATGTATTCAGGTTTTCAAGACAAAGTCTTGACAGAAAGAATACGAAAAAACAGAGGAAAAAGGAGGCAACATGTAATTTGAAATTTAAGTGATAATAACAGCAAATTTCGATCCACCAGTACTACTGGTTAAAGATTGATGTTTGACTGTTGGCTAACAGGCACCGCAGTGGGTAGAACACAAAGATCTTCCGACGATAGAAAGTGGTGTTTCTTGAAACATGTAACAGCCAAGAAAAATTTTCAATAAATTTTAATAAAAACTCCAAGTTGTAAAATTCCTTCCCTCAGTGAAAATAATTTAATGAAAATTAAATTTGATGAACTAAAGCCTAATTAAAGAATATCAAAAATTAGTTATTCAGGCTTATTATGAAAATGGGAGTTCAAATCAAAATGCATATTGTGCACTTCGTGATTCAGTGATGAGGCACATTTTCACCTCGGTCCAATAAGCAGAATTGCCTCATTTGGGCAAATGATAATCCAAGAGTGATTGTCGAAAAACCAACGCACCCACAAGAGTGTCTGTTTGGTGCGGTTTATGGGCTGGCGGCATCATGGGGCCGTATTTTTTCCAAAATGAGGCTGGTCAGGCAGTTACTGTGAATGGTGTTCGCTTTTGTGAGATGATAACGAACTTTTTATGGCCCGAATTGGAAGATATGGATGTGGACGATATGTGGTTTCAACAGGTGGATGCCACTTGCCACACTACTAACGAAACAATGGCTCTTTTGCGCGACAAATTCAATGGCCGTGTTATCTCACGTAGTGGAGATGTCAATTGGCCACCACGATCATGTGATTTGACACCGTTGGACTTCTTTCTTTATGGTAATTTGAAAGAAAAAGTGTATGTCGATAAGCCAGCAACAATTCAAGAGCTAAAGGATGCGATAATTCGGCATATTAACGGCATAGAACCTCAATTATGCCTTAGCGTCATCGAAAATTTGGACCATTGGATGGAGACGTGCCGCCGAAGTCGCGGCGCCCATTTGGCCGATATTTTGTTCCATACATAATTGAACCATACCAATTAAAAGAAATGACAATTATTTCCTAAATAAATTGAGTTTTATTCAAATCAACATCGGCCCTTAACATTTAACTACCCTTTCTAATGCGATATGACATAAAATCCCTACATTTTCGAGATTTTAAAAAATCTGTCCGATTTTCCCTACGCTTCTATTTTAGTATTAAAAATTGTGAGGTATTAATTACCAATTACAGAAAGTGCCCCGGTAGGCCAGCTGGTAGTGAACTAGTCTATCAGCGCCGGGGTTGCGGGTTCAATTCCCGCCACAGACTCTTGTTTCTTTCCTGCAGACAAGCTTAGAACTTCGCGGTAAGTTACGGTATGTTACATTTCATTGCGTCACATTTACGGTCGGCTAAAGCAATCTTAATTTTTAAAATATAGAATGCAAGTAATTCATCACTAAACGGAAAAGCTTCAAACCTGTATAGGGAAATTAATAAAGCAATGCACAAATGGATAACCACTGCAAATGGGAGAGCAGCGTTATCCAAACTAGAGCTGCCTAATTTTTTTTTTTTTTTTTTTTTTTTTCGCAAAAGTGGAAATAAAATTATGTTATTCTGAATAATTTAGTTTGTTTAAATTTTAGTGATTTTATGGTCCCATGCAGATTCGTTATAGGAAAGTTTGACTGTAAATATATACATACATATGTTTAAAATACAGCTAAGTATTTAATTAAGATAAAAATTATCTCTTGTAGAACATAGTACAAGTAAAACTCAAATAAATATTTAATTTATCCATTAAAAATTGTGTATTTTTTGACAGTGGCTTATTTTGGTGATTTTTTATTTTATCGGGGGATTTTTGGGAAAATATTTTTTTAAGTTTGGGGTGGACGAAAAAAGTACCTTGCAGCCCTGTCTGTGGCTTCCAAGTAAGAATTTAAGCTGGAGGTCTATATCACACGTTTTCGCCTCCACGCGGCGCAAGCTTTTCTAAACTTAGATGCGTTCTTCGTTTCAAGTTACATGCAACGCTTTTTATGCAGCAGCAGTACAAGTAAAAATAAAATTTAATTTGTTAAAATCAGCTGATTTGTTCGAACGCTGCTTGTGACGCTTACAAAAGTAGAAAGTAAACCTACTTTTCGCCTTAAGGCATCTACGCTTTTGTGCATGTAACTTACTACGTATAACTACACAGATTCTACTTTTTTGACAGCTGCGTATGCTGCAAAAAAGCGAGTAACGCGTGGTGTGGAACTCCAGCTTTAAATGTATGAATGTATTAGTGCATTAAGTGTATTGAAACTTGAAACAAAATACAGCCTGGCGAATGAGCCCCAGGCAGAGTCTTAAGACTGAATCAAATGCTTTGTACATTACAAATAAATTCAATGAAAAACACTTTAAGTACTATTGTTCCTATATAACACGGATGAATAAATTTAAATAACAAAAACTTAAAAAAATAGCGCAAATATTTTTGCGGGATGCGTTGAAACGATAATTCATGTTATCTTTGATGTGAAAGCAAGAACTGTAAAAGTTTAAAATATCAGATATCAACGATAAACGAATAAAAGATCGGTTGCAGCATCAAAAACAATAAGTTTGATTTCAAGATTGGTAATGACAGATGCGCCCGAGTGGCGAATGGCTCTTCTTCTACCGTACAACCTTAATATATTACTTATCTCTTCTGAAATTACTCTTTAGATCGAAAAAAAATAAACTAAAAGTCTCCATCAATTTCACCTTAGTGCCCATTTAGACTGGGAAACATTTGGAAGGGAAACATTTTGTTTGGTAGCAAATTACGGTTGGGGAAGAGAGAATGGGTATTGTGTTCGGTACTCGACGACATGCTTTGTTCTCATTTTCTTTGTTGACATTTACTTTGCTTTTTGAGAAAAAAACAACAATTTAACAGAATGTTTCCGGCAACATGTTCGTCTGTGTGACCGCGAATGAAAAAACAAAAGAGAATTCCAGATGTTTTCCTTCCAAATGTTCGCTCGTCTAAACTCGGACTTATTTCGATTTCCAGAACATGACCGATTGTAACCTTATTATTTAATAAATAAGGTATTTGTGCAAAATTAAATTCTTTTCAATTTACATAAATACATACATACATATCGAACCAGATACTCTAAAGAGGGCCAACTCAATATTTTAAAACCTTTTGCAAGAAAACCATGATACAGTAAATCATATCTACCTACAGCAGTGATGGAGAAGGACTTATTCTTGCGTATTCTTAAATTTTGCATAATAGATAGTAGATATTTTCAATTAAATAATCATATATATAATCAAATGAAAGGACTTCCTATGGGTTCGCAAGCTTCTCCGATTGTAGCAGATATAGTTATGGAAAGGTTATTAGATATATGTGTTGAAAAATAATTATAAAACCGAAGATCTTAACAAAATATGTTGATGATTTATTTTGTATAATTTCTGAATCAGGAATAGAACAAATGTTAGATATTTTTAGCTCATTTCATTCAGACATTAAATTTACAATTGAAAGGGAATCTAATTCAAGAATATCATATTTAGACACCTTGATAATTAGAAGAGGAAATAGGATATTAATAGATTGCTATCAAAAACCAACATCTTCTGGCAGAATTATTAACTATTTCTCGAAACACCCAAAGAGAATAATTAAGAGTTCTAAAAATAAGTGATTCAGAATTTCATAGAGATAATAAAAGGAAGATTTCAGGTATTTTAACTGATAATAGCTTTCCTAAACAATTAATAACAGATTTATTAATACAACATAATAATTGTAGATTAAATAACCGAAATAGTATTACAGAACAGAGGATTTTTAAGTCGGTAACATATATACCAAAATTTTCAGAAAGATTAGAAAAATCAAATATATATGATAGCAAAATATACAAAATAGCCCATAAATCTTTTAACACAGTAGGTAAACTATTTACTAAAATGAAAGACAAAGTAAAGAGGATGGATATGTCAAATATAGTTTATAAAATACCATGTAAGGGTAATGTTAGTGGACAGTGTAATAAAGTATATATAGGTACAACAAAAATTAAACTAAAAACTAGGATAGCAGGACATAAATCAGATCAAAAATATAGAAATATTTCATCACAAAAAAACAGCTTTATCAACTCATTGTGCTAATCTAAACCATTATCCAGATTTTGAAAATACAACTGTTTTAAATACAGAAAATAATTATAAACGTAGATTTATGTTAGAAATGTTACAAATTATAAAGGTTCCGTCAATTTCGAGAATTAATTTCAAGTCAGACACTGAAAATGTAGCACAAAATTATAGACACTTAATTTATAAAAATAGAAACGGAAGTTAAAAATTTATTTATATTGTAATAGATCAAGTTTGATTTGAAAAATATTTTATTTTGTTTTTGAATTAAAAATTTTTTAATTTGTAACTTGTTGTTAAATTTGTAATAATTTGTTAAAAATTTATAAAATAAGGAAAGAAAAAAATAACCCTGAAGAAGGCACTCAAGGAAGTGCCGAAATATTGGTTTTTAAATAAAAGTTAAAGTTTTTTATAAAAAAAGACCTTAGGCTCGAAAATGTATTAAAATTTGAAATAATAAGGGTCGAATAAAATACATAATTTATAAATTAATAAAATTGTTAAAAAAATCAAAAAGAGATTCAAGTGGTATAATTTCTAATTTTTAGAAAAGACAAGTAAAATAATAGAGAAATTAAATTTGATTTATAACGCTTCACTTTCAATCTCTCCAAAGACAACAATAAGTGAAAGAATCTTTTCTAAATCAAGTTTCATCCAAATAAAAGAAAGAAATCGTTTGAAACATAAACATTTAAACTGTTTTCTCTTTTTGAAAGATTATTTTCAAAGATAAGCTTAAATGTTGATACTATTTGTTATTTAAAAAGTTTTTCTCTTTTATTACATGAAGTACCTTTTGTTGAATTCTTGTTATGTACTTTTTTAATAAAATTTTTATGTTAAAAAATTATAATTTTTGGTCTTATTTCTAAACTTCTAAACTGCACAAAATTAAAGTTATTCCATTAAGACATTGAACAATTTTTTAACAGCTTATTCAACATTTGCCGCTTTAAAATGTGCCGCTTTCATTTGCCTTACAAAAAAATTTTAAGCGAAAAATTAAACAGCTGATCGCCGCCCGCAGCCGCATGCCGCGAACATTGGCCTTCCGCTATTAGTCATTGGACAGAGCGACATATTTTTGCCGCAATTTTGCTAATAATAGATTTCTGAGGTGTAAAGTCTTAAAAGCAAAGTTCGTTGCTTAAAATTTTGCTAATATTTTCCAGAATGGTAAATTAAATATTAAATCTGATGATAACGCAGTGCTCGGCAAGCAGGACTATTGCCCTTCACCACGTTTGTTGAAAAATTCAGAGATTTTTATACTTGTACCCAGCGTTACCAATGCGTATTTTAATAAGTACCAAAAATATGGTACTTCTTTTAAAATTAGAATAAGTACACCAAAGTACACCCAGAAAACATTGAATTCGCGAGTAAGATTTTTATACCCTCCACCACAATTAGTTGTGAAGAGGATACACTATGTTTGTCATTCCGTGTGAAACTTTTTTATTATTCATCTCAGACCCCATAAAGTATATATATTCTGCGTCCTTGAGTAATTCTAAGCCGATTTAGCCATGTCCGTGTGTTGAAAACACGTCACTTTCGAAAAACTCAAAAGAACTAAACAAACTTGGTGTCAAATTGCTTGTAGTTATCCTAAGCAGTTTCGGGTTAAAATTCAGCAAAATGGGTTCAGTAGGATCAAAGCTATGAATCAAAAGAATTCGTTTTATTCGACTGGAAATGACGCTGTAAAATTTCGTGAAGATCGGTCCATAATTTACCCTAGGCCACATATAAACCCTACTCCCGGAAAACAGTTTAGTACGCCTAAAACCATAAAAAATAATGCTATCATAACAAAATATGGTACATCACAGTTTTATTGAACGAGAAATAACTTTAAAATTTTGTGAAGAACGGTCCATAATTTACCATAGGCCCCATATAAACCCTACTCCCGGAAAACAGCTTAGTACGCCTAAAAACGTAAAAAATAATGCTATCATAACAAAATTTGGTACATCACAGTTTTATAGGACTTAAAATTACTCTGTGAAATTTCGTGAAGATCAGTGCATAATTTACCATATGCCTCATATAAAGCACACTCTGGTAAAATAATTAAATACGCGGTAAACTTTCTTCCAGCTTAGCTTCATATGCCCAGAAAAAATTGTATGCAATTTTGTGATATACGGTCCATGCAAACGCTTAAACTTATTGCAGCGCTGTATTGAAATTTAGGTTTTTTAATACCAGAAATTGCTCTGCAGAATTTGGGAACGATTGGTTCATAGCTTATCATGGCTTCAATATAAATTGCCCTCCTGAAAATCATTTAGGTTCGGCTTAAACTGTTACGAATCATGATATATTACTCAAGCTAGTTACAATTGCAAAAAAAAAAGCATTAAACTTTCTGATTGTCGGTCAATAATTTAATATAGGTTTAAACCGCAACCAATTTTAATGCAGATGTCTGTTTTTATATATATATATGTTTGATTAACTTTTTCTATTACTTCATTATTGATTCTAAATACCGATTCATTGTTCATATTAATTTGCATTATTTTTGTTTTTTTTTTTTCATTTAACTTAAGTTTATTCATCTTTAACCATTTGTTAACATTATTTATATCATATATCATGTTATCGTGACACTGTTTATATGTGCATCCTTCCGTAAATATCAGTGTATCATCCGCATATAACGCTATTTCGCATTTTTGTAAAATGTTTGGCATATCGTTTATATATATAATAAACAGTAGTGCACCTAAAATTGAACCTTGTGGTACTCCATATTCATTGTCTATATACTCAGATTTTATATTATTTATTTTCACCATTTGCCTCGAAAGCTCTTTTAAAATCTAAAAAAATTGCCATAATTTTCTTATTTTTCTCCACATTTTTCCATCTATTGATGACATAGTTAACTGTTGTTTCACATGAAAATTTTTTTCTGAAGCCAGATTGATGCTTAATTAATATATTATTTTCTTCAATGTATTTTTCAAGTTGTTGTTTTACTACTTTTTCAATTATCTTTTCACACGTTTTTAAAGTATTTATGGGACGGAATTCTTCACATTTTTTTGTTTTTACAATTTTTTCTATTGGTGTTACGGATGATATCTTCCAGCTTTCAGGGAATTCACCTGTTTCCAGTGATTGGTTTATGACGTTCATCATGATTTCTCCTATAATGTTCCAATTATCTAATATTATTTTCATAGAAATATTGTTAAAATCAGATTTATTTTTAATATCTTTACATATAATTTTAAGTTCTTCTATATTTATTGCACGAAATTTAAATTTGTTGTTTATCACAGGTATTTGATTAATATATTGCACTTGGTCTATATATAGATATTACTCCTAAAACATTCGAACTGTCGGTGGAGGGTATCAAAGTTTCGGCACAGCCGAATATAGCACTCTAACTTGTTTTTAGGTAATTTTAATTGACTTTAGCATGCTGAATTAAAATCTATTCACAGATTGGTTCTATTGCTTCTAGTTTTTATGGGCTTGAGCAATATTTCTCCCGAAATAAGGCGGTTATGCTTATACATTTTTTTCATAACTTGAGATCGATTTGTCAAATCAATTACAGAGATTACACTGTGATAGAACTTAGCACTTTTTTTTGAGACACGCGGGGCACCTGGTGTTTTAACCTAATTCGGGTACGCTGAATCCAATGGCTTTAACCGTTTTTTAGGTTAGCTGTTGCTTTCGAGATATACCTTTATTTCGAAAGTTGAGGAAGTAGCTCAACATATATTCCCGTAACTCAAAACCGGTTAAGTTTATTGTAAAAACCGGAAATTCCGCAATAAAATTTCCTTTAAGTAAGATAAGTAAGTAATATCGTTTTATAAACATAATTTTTTTGGCAAAAAATAAATAATTTTTTAGCAACATTTCGAAATGTTTGTTTGCTAAAAATTCTTAAAAAATTGGAAAATGCAGCTAAGCTGCTAATTCGAGAGACATATAAAAAACGAAGTTGCAAACAAAACAAGCCAAATTCTAAGACAAATTACAATTTTTAAAAGCTTTTATACTTTAATAGTCTTATTCCATCAATATTTTCTATGCACTATCACCATGCATGGTGCCAAATTTAAGAATTTCATCAAACCGCCATATGGTTGAAATTAGGGAGGTAACAAAACGCCTTTTTGCCGATACGATACCGATACTCAAAAGAAAATTTCGGCGATACCTATACCGATACGAATGTAAAATTGTAATTTAAGGTAAAATTATCAAAACTAGAGTACTCACAATATTCTGTACGTAAAATTCAGTTAAAAAATCAGTCCACTTATTTATTTTTAACGAAAATTAACTACATATATCGTAAAAACAAAGAAATCTTCAGTTATTTTATTAAATTCAGTAAGTTTCGTTTACTGCCCAAAAGAGCCGAATTTCTTAAAAAAAATTTAACTTAATTCAGTACAAAATTGTACTTTTTAGACCCTAATTGTACTTAAACCCAAAAAACATTTTGATTATTATACCTATATATACATATGTGTATATTGGTTCCTTTGGCTCCTATAAGAAGCAAAGGGCTTATTTTTATAAGAATGATATTGGAACAGCGAAAACTATGATTAACAGAGTAACAAGTTAAAAAAAATTGTCTTGGAAAGTACATAAATTCCTTTTGAGTTAGGTATCCCACTAAAAGCCGTTATACCGCTTTTGATGGATCTTCAAAAATCAATGTAAAAAGTCTTTGTCTGAATCCCATATTAAAGTATTTATATAGTTCATACGAGTACTATGTAAACGAAGTATAATTAGGAACGCAATAATCATTTTATTATTTTTTAAGAACATCAAATCAGTTTTTTGATAATTCAAAACTATAGCAACAAGATTCATTAGACTGTAGTTAATATTTTGTCTGAATTAAATTCGATACACATTAAATTACATAAAAGAGATTTCTATGCTTTGTTTTTATTGCTGCTATCTACCGGGTCAAAATTTAATCAGGAAATTTTGTTTTGGTTAATAAATAAATTTTTTGAATTTCAGCCAAATCGTACCACAAATTAAAAATATTTAAATATCACAATAACAGCGACACCTATCGGATTTTAACTTAAGAGAAACCTGGCTCCAGACTAAACTAATTTATTGTCCAAGTTTGGTGTCAATCGGTTCAGCGGTTCTTGAGTTTTAGGAGCACATACACGGCACAAACGTTATTATATATATAGTTTGAAATTTTTAAATTGTACTTTACATGTCATTGGAGTACTTCAGTAATTTTGCAATGCTAATAGTACTGAAAAAAGTACAATTGTACTAACTTTATCATCCCTGAGACAGACACTCGTCCGCTTGTTTTTCTAATGAGAGAGAGAGAGAGAATATTAAGATGTGTTTAACTAAATAATTTTAACAAATAGTAAATGGGAATTTTTTACACAAAACAAGCAAATCGTTTTATATAGCTAACTATAGCTAACTAAAAATTTATTTTTGGTAGTTACATTATATAATAACTGAATATTCATTTGTTTTTATGGAATTCGCGGTTTAATTTTTGGCAATAAAAATTAAATGAACTTTTCGTTATTTTAAATTACATTTTACATAAAGAAGAATTTAACTTAATCAACGGACAATATAGACTGCAACTGTAAATCCGTATTAATATGCCCTTAGTTTTTTGAATAAATGCTAGAGTTAGTTAAAAATAAATTTGCTTGGAATTTTAACTTTATTTTAAAATTTATTTAAAAATGACTAAACGGAAATCTTCTTTAATAAACTACATACAGTCCGTTACTGTAATAATATTGTAAGTGCCCAGTTACTTTTGTATCATACAAAATTACTGTGTTAGAGATTATTTATATTTAAAACTGATATTAATAAAATTTAAAAACAACGAATTGAACTTGAATTCATGGTCAAATTACCAAAAGTTAAATTAATTTCTAAACAAAAAAAGTGTAAGAGATTATTATTTAAAATTAATATCTATAAGATTTTTCTTTTTGTGTTTTGGAAATCCGTTTGAAGCAGAAATTTTCTTATAACAAATGGCAAGTTCTCAGTTCTGGTAAACATATCAAAACTTAAACTATGTGTATGGGAGGCCGTGTCTTTAACAATTTCGGAATGCAGAGTCATGTTAAGTAGCTCAATAAGACGTTTTTTTCAATATTTCCCAATTGTTTGGCTCTGAACTATTCTACATCTCAGTTTATTCAGTTATTGGATTTTCTAATAATGTGCGAAGACTGTTAACTTTCGAAATAACTTCAGTGACTTTGCTTATGGATTTTGTAGTCCCTTCGAAGTTAACCAATAATTGTAGAAAAATTATTTTTAATCGCACTAAAATTAAATAAAAGTAGGCAAACATTTTTAAAACGTACAAATACATACCCAATAAAAAATGGAGCTTCCAAAAAGCACCCAGTAGTTTTTTCGTGACAATTAACCCCAAAAGTGGCAGTACTACACAGTGTGGACGGGTTATAAAACTATCCACATTGATACTTTACTCTAAAGACTGCTTAAAAAACTATTCACATTGATCCTATACTCGGAAGACTGATTCTAAAACTGTGGAACATTTTACTGTCACTTTGTGCTGGCACTTAGCTGTCTTTTTCTGTCGCAGATAGTGGATAGTAAAAAATGTATGTCATTGAGCATTTTGTTCATTTTATGAGAGAGAGAGAGAGAAACAGAACGTATGACAACACAATCAGAAAAGTAGATTTATGGTTGGTATAAGGAGACAGCTAAAGCTCGATTCACCCATGCGTTCCGAACAATATTTTTGACCGGACAATAATTTTTTTACAGAGAGTGTTCTGCATAACGATTCACCCATCTCGGAAAATTTGTCCGGACAAACAAAGCTACCATATGGTTTACAGATGTAAACGATTATACAAAGTGGCAGCACAGTTAGCAAACTATAAGTTTTTTTTATAAAAGTGTGTGAAAATGGGAGAAAGAAGAAATTAATTTTATTCTTTTTAATTGAATTGCATAAAGCTAGGGTTTTCATTCGGTTAGCCGTTAATCGGTTAACCGATTAATTTCTATTCGATTAACTGATCGGTTAATTTAAAATTGGCTTTTTTCGATTAACGATTAAACTGGTTAATTTCAGTCGATTAACCGTTGTAACAAAAATTATGATTTTTTGTAGTATTAAACCATATTTTTTTGTGTTTTAAACAATGGGTGAGTTCCAAAACGTCGGTTACAAAGCAACTCGCTTTTTAAAATACATTCTACAATGCAACCATTAACAATTTTACAACGTTATCCGTACAAAAATTCTCTAAAACTGCGCCAAAATAGTTGTGTTCAGAATTATTTTTGTATATGGGCATTTCCCCAGAATGGTCTACCAGGATGAAAAAATAAAATGTTGATTATCATCGTCTTTTATTGTTTATTATTAGAAAAAAGTCTATGTTGTTATAAAATAATGGTTTCCTAGCATATCTGAGCTGTTTTACTTCAGGAAATTTGGCTGGAAACTAGAAAATTTTATATTTTTCTGTATTTTCTACTTCTAACCTCTTAAGACCCGAGCATTAACCCATTGAATTTTTACATTTCTTATATATTATTTACACCTTTTGGGGAGCAAATAAGACAAGTGTATTTTTTTTTTTTTTTAATTTTATTTGAATTCTTAGAAATTAAGGGTACACATATGTGTACCTCAGGTCTTAAGATATGAAAAATTTCAACGTTAATTCTTAATTTCTTTAGTTCTGAACAGAACCGATTAAGTAAAGGGCTTATTAACTATTTGTTTTATCTTATGAGGTGTAATTTTAATTTCGGTTTTAATTATTTTTTTAATTTTTTTATTTAAACTGATAGAAAAAGAGGTGCACATATGTGTACTTCAGGTCTTAGCGATTAGTTATTGAGGAAAAATATCCCAACAGTATGGTTTTTTCAAACTGTTAAATTCAAATGTAAAAATAATGGCTAAAACTTCTAAACCCTGCCATCTTTTGGTATTGTTTTGAAGCGCAGTATCTTAAAGCAAGTAATAAAACTGTTTCTATTGATCACACGATGTCGCTAGTCCTAAAAACTTGCAATTAGTTAAGGTGCACATATGTGTACCCACGGTCTGAAGAGGCTAAAGACATTTTTATATACTTATTTTACATGCAAAAAATATGTTATGTTTACACGCTTTCTTCCTTATCTCTCCATTACAATCAATTGTAAAAGGAGTATTAAGTTTTTTTTTTAAGGAAATTTAAAGAGATTTATGGTAAAATGCATGGTGATAATAATAAAAAAACATATGGAAAAATCGTACGTTCGCGATCGGTAAATAAGCCAATCAAATAAAAACCAAGAGAGATATTTTATTTTGTAAATACTGAATGGAGACCTACATTAATACACTTTTAAAATAAATTAATCACGTTTGAAAATTCCCAACCAACAGTACAGTATACCATTTTGACACAAGGTTAGTAATCAGCTGTTGCTTACGAAGCAAGATAAGTTCACCTTGTGTAAATTCGCCATGGACATACTTATGTAAATACAAAAATTTTTTTTTCAATTATCAAATAATAAAAAATAGGGTGATCGATTATTCGACATTTTTTAGTAACCAGTTTTCGAATATTTCGACTTAATAAATACGGGAAATTAAATTTCTTTCTTTTTCTTTTACGTGCTGCATCTGATAATTATTACAATTTCTATAGTATTTAACTTAGTGCAAATTCACACGTTGCAAGTCTTATTGATCAGCTTGCTACCTTATAGGCGAGAGAGAAACGTTTATTTTCCTCTCTTCACTCTCGTTATAAACAGGGTTGTGAACTATTTCTAATTAAAAAGCGCCGTGGCCCCAATCAAAAAGCGCTAAAAAGCGCTAAATAAAATTTAAATAAAAAACTTAATGAAATGTTTAATTAATTACACTGGCCGTCAAAAAATATCGTTTGAAATAAAAATATATAAAATAAGATTTGTGCGATTTTGATCTTTTACAATGATTATTTTTGACCATATCGCGACCATTTTTTCATGCAAATTAGTATGTACACTTTTTTTTTATCAATTATCAGAAATCTAGGTATATTATGAATACAATAAGGCGAGAAATCATGAAGATCAGTAAAATCAGCACGCTAAATTCAATTAAAATCGCATAATCAAGTTCTCTACCCCGACTTTTTTTGTTTTTTGCAGTGCAGTGTTAATAAAACATTAACATTTTTAAAAAGGCTTTTCTGATATTTCAGGAAGAGTAAAGTAATATAATTTCAAATATACCCTAAAAAATTATTTACTAAATCACCAGAAAATATATCTTGAACCAAGAAAATTTTGCACCATTCTCGTCAAGCCAAAAATTTCTTATTGTAAGCCTGAAATTTTTTCATAAAAAATTGTAGTTTAAGAAAACTTAATAAAAAAATGAGAACATTTTTTGATTGATATGTTAACATGTCGATCTAAATAAAAATGAATTGAATCAAACCAAGTTTTCTTGAGCATTTTCTGAAAAGTTTAAAGAAATCGGTAGCATTTGTTTCTTGATGCAAGAAATTCGATCCTATTAAAATATCAAGAAAATGAGACTAATAATAAATAAATGCTGAATGCAGTTTTTGATCATATACCAAAAACATGAACTTTTGAGCATGACAAAATGTTTCTTTATTAAAGAAAGTTTTACTTAATACAAACAAAAAAAGTTAATGGATTACTTTAGAAAATAAACTTATTTCCTTGTATAGTATGCATTTCAGAGTAAAGTATATGTATTTAAAAAACGGAAACAAATTTTGGTTTTTTTTGTCTTGATTTAAATGTTTGCAAATAAAAGTACAAAAATTTTGGGTATCAATAAAAGCGCTAATTTAGCGCTCTTTTTTAAAAAAGCGCTAAGGAAAAAATATGCGCCTTTTCGACAGTTAAAAAGCGCTAAATCTAGCGCCAAAGGCGCTAAATTGGCAACTCTGGTTATAAAGTAGCAAGCTGATCAATAAGACTTGCAACGTGTGAATTGGGACTTAGAAACATAATATTATTGTGAATGAAAACCTATAAGATAAAAAAGTTGGTACTTTTGGTTTTTCATCAGGTACTTTTTGAATTTTTGCTAATAATCGACCCATAAAGAAAAGATTATACATTAAACTGGGTGAATAAGAACATGTAAGGGTAGCTTTTTGGTACTTTTTCATTCAACATATGGTACTTTGATTAATTTTCGTTAATATTAGCCATAGTTAGAAACATAAAATTAAAGTGGATAAGAGGAGACTTTTTGATACTTGTTTTTCAGTTGGCACTTTTTGATATTTTTTATATTGAACCTACAAAATTAAATTAACTCACGTGGAAGATAACATATGGACCGTAGGTTTGTTTGTCCCTCGCCAAATCGATCCACTAAGATGGAAAAAATAAATGCTCGAAACATGTAAATTCATATGTACTGAGATGTACTATGTTTTCTTCATATGTACATAAAAAGTTATGGTCGAATTTTGACCAGTAGGCGAACAATAGTTATAATTTTTTCGTAGTACCGTATATTTATAATTTAGAAGAAGAAAACATAAAGTAGATTTTGATAACCGGAAATTGATTGCCTATAACTTCCGCTTATAGTAATACTGTGAGCGAGGCAATACACCGGAACTTAGAGATTTAGTGGCTGATGAAGCTTTGCTGATGTTCAGAGAAATAATGAAGGTAACTTATAATTTAGAATTAATTTTTGTAATAATAAAGCACCCACAGCTTATCCGTTCGTTAACTATAATCAGCATAATATACCAGCAGTTTCTAATCCAGCTATGCAAAGAGATTTTACACCTAAAATGTGGATAAGAATTGATAATTGTGTAGATGTAGATTTGGAGAGAAAAGTTAGTTATGTCCGGTTTGTTAGATAATGGAGCATCGGAGTTAGATTTAGAAATATATAGTAGCAATATTCTGCAACGTGAAGACTGCCAGTGGTCAACACCATAGAATATGAGGTAAAGTAAACGTATCCATTGAGTACAAAGATCAGGAGAATATTCTACTTCTGTATCTGTGTACTGTTTTTGGAAAAATCTCTATATTTAGGCATAGACTTTTGGCGTAAGTTTAGTTTAGCTCCGGACATTATAGGTCCTAGTGAAATAAATTTAAGTTTTGGAGCATTTTGTCAAGAAGGGGGAGGACTATCGAATGGGTTCCCATGACTTAGATAGTAAGAAAAGACGGAGGTTAAATGAGGTCATAGAAAAATTTGACATTTTTGAGGAGAAGAGGATAGAGGGAGCTGAGATGATAAAATATCGCTACATTTATTTCACCAGCTGTTCACGAAATCACTTACAGAGAGGTAGATGAAATGTTAAAACGAAATGTAATAGTATTGAGTGAGGGTCTCTAGCGCCGATTTTGTTTAGACGCAAGTAAATTAATTAAGTTGAGCGTTAAGGATGCGTATACATTACAAAATATTGATGGTATTTTAATTTGAATCGACGAAACGTATTTCATTAGTAGCATCGATTTAAAATACGCATTTTGGCCGGTCGAACTAATGCCAGAAAGTAGACATTATACGGCGTTTACCGTTGCAGGGAGACCAATTTCAGGCAATGTGCTTTGGTCTATGCAACGCGGCCCAACGTTTGTGTAGATTAATGGACAAGGTTATCCCGCAGACTTTAAAGGACTTTGATAAACATTTAAAATTTTGTTACAGTTGAAATTTGCCTCAAGAGGAACAATTTGACAATTGGTTTGAGCAAATCTCAATTTTGTTTTAAGCTGTTAAAGTTTTTTGGATTCATTGTTGGTGGTGGCATGTTAAAAACGCGCCCGAACAAAGTTAAGGCAATAAGGGAAATCAAAACACCCAAATCAATGAGAGAAGTAAGAAGCTTTTTGGGAACTGCAGGGTGGTATCGCAGGTTAAAAATTAAAAACAATTTAAACGGCAGCAGAGGCTATAGGATCTTTTGAGAGTTTGAAAAAAGCTTTGACTTTAACTCCTGTACTTCGCCATGCAGATTTTACGAAGAGGTTTTATATTCAGTGCGATGGTAGTGAATATGGTAAAGGGGCTGTATTATTTCAAATAAGTGGTCAAAACGAAGAACATCCAATAGCATTCGTATCTCAGAAACTTAATTATTGTCAGAGAAACTACAGCGTGACAGAAAAAGAATGTTATGCTGCGTTAATGGCTGTCCAAAAATTCAGGCAATATGTCGAAACGATGTCTTTTACTATTGTGAATTCATTTATCGTTTTAAAATTTTCAACGCCACAAGATATGCAGCGTCTGAGATTTAAAAATTCAATTTGAATTTCTGTAGAAAGCAACAACAAAATTAAAAAATATTTTTAGCCTTGTTTTTGCGTTCAATGTAATTTTTGGCGTTGCGTTTCGATTTACACAATTAGGGCCTAAGATTCTTTGGCATATGCGCCAAATCAATAAATAGCTGACGATTTGGCAATTTAAAGGAAAGGAATCTAGACGAAGAGCAGTGTTACAAAAACTGACAGCAAAAAACAAAAGTTTAAATTTTATGATGTTGCTTTGAAGTAACAATTTTATTTTCAAAACGTAAACTCTTGCTTTCGCTACTGCTGTAAAAATAAATAAATACTGCTGACAAGTATTTTATTGTCTTTGCAGTAGTACAGTTTTGCTTTGATGTGACTTCGTACATTAGTGGTGTAAAATCAAAGAAACAGTTGTGACAAAAAACTATAGCAGCAAGATTCATTAGACTGTTTTAAATCATTTGTCTGAATTAAATTCGATACAGTATTTACATAAAGGCAATTTCTTTGCTTTGTCTAAGTTCATACGGCTCATGTCTTATTGACAAGACTCTTCCTTTTTCTTCTTTGAACATGAATTGGCGTTCAAATGATTCATGTCATGTTGTCGACATGTGCTTTTTTGATATTGAAAAAAATAACAAAATTAAACAACGAATGAAAAAGCAAAACGTAAAGACAGTACATGCGTCTGTGTACTCGTTTCTTTTCCGCTCGTCCCTCTCGCCTATAAAGTAGCAATCTTGTCAATAAGACATGAGCCGTATGAACACAGACTTCGCTTTTATCATACTCTGGTATAAAAAAATTAGTTTCAGTGTTTAATAGGGTATTCATTTAATCGGCCTTTTGCTTTAATCGGTTAATCGCCCGATTAATTAACCGAGGTTTGGTTTAATCGGTTACTAATTGGTTAATTTTGTTTTTGATCGGTTAACCGATTAATAATGTTTTTTTGTAAATTAAGTAATTTCAATATATAAAAACGCATTATTTGTTTATTATTTGGAGTTTATTAGTAAAAAAAACAACATACCAAATTCCTGAACTAAAACGAGCAAAAAAAAACAATTCATAAATATTTAATATGCATTTTTCAATTAATACACAGGGTGTGCTATCAAGTCATATCGCCATATTATCCCAAATAATATTTTACAATTGCTTAAAATAAATATTGTTGTATTTCAAACAAAATAATGCTGTGTCCTTTCAGCACATTTAACAGGAGAGACGAAAAACTTCTTAATTTTCCTATTTGCAGCTTGATAGAAAATTAAAAATACAGTTAGTTTAACACCCTTCAAGACTTAAATAGAATAAAAACCACATGCTGGTCGACGAGGTGTACCTTTCTCTGCCACATGGCATCAAAATCTCAATTTACATAAAAAGTGGATTTAGCCGGTTTGCATATTAAGCCGACGATATATATTTCTTGTAATTATTTAAAAACATAAGACTTTATGACTTTCTTGTATATCCCCCAAATATGTATTTATAAAAAAATAAACTGAGATAATTTCAGTAGTTCATAGGATTTCTTTTAAAATAATTTTGTAAAAAAAAAAATTATTTGCCAAAACTTGACTTGGAAAAAATTCTTTCACTTATCGTAGATGAATATCTAATTTCTCAGTTCTTTTCCAGGATTTCTCTAAACATATAAAATACTCCATTATGCCTTTAGAGTTTTTTTTTTTAAATTTGTAACACTTCGACTGATATGAGAAGATATAAGAAGAAACAAATACATAACTAACACGTACATAAAACAGAAAAAACGTGCTGGTAATCAAAAATTTAACCCATTTTTCGTCACATTCCTGTTGATCGATGATAAAGATAAAAAGCATTGTAATTTTAGTCACCAGTCGGCGGAAAATGTGTTAAAATGAACACCTTATTTGTTTTTATGAAAAAATATTTTCTAATCACATCGGTTAATCGGTTAATCGACTGAAATTAATCGGTTTAATCGTTAATCGAAAAAAGCCAAATTGAAATTAACCGATCAGTTAATCGGGTAGTAATTAATCGGTTAACCGATTGACGATTAGCCGAATGAATACCCTAGTGTTTAAGCTTTTGCAATTTTTTAATTGTACTTAAAATTTCATTGGAGAGCTTCAGTACCTTGGAAATGCCATTATATAGTATGGGTGTGTGTGAAAGTTCTATGGTGAAATAAAATTTGTTTGTGGTAGAAAATTTTCATATTTGTGCTGTGTGAATTTACAATTTACAAATATTGAATTTGAATTTACAAATAGTGTGGGCAAAAAAGCTTATACATCTTGTATAATTCTTTTTAATTTTTTTTGCCGCTGGTCCTGCTTTCATACTATTTTTTATTTCGTTTAAACAAATTTGAATAAAAAAAATAATTTTGTGGTTGTCAAAAATTTCTACACTAATGTCAAAATTTATACTAGCCTGGGGGCTAGTGAAATTTTTTTCTCCTCAATAGTGTCAAAATTTTACTTCTATGAGTACTTTACTACCGTTTCACACACACCCTTTGTACTGATAAAAGTACAACTGTTCTGACTTTATCATCCCTGATACATATATACCTAAAAATGCATCTCTGATTTAATTATCCTCTAATCAGAGACCTACGCCGTGGGATTTCGTCGGCGACGGCGGCTGACGCAAAAAAATGCTCGGCGGCGGATCGCTCCAGCTGTTAAGGTAGAAGTACATAATACGCGTTAGTGCGCGCGCGCTCTGTCGTCTTCTGTCAAAAAAAGTTAAACTAGTGTATTTTCATAGAACAAGCTACATGCAAAATATTTTGACGCGTTTGCGCCAGAAAGTTGGTTAACTTTGAACTTTTTAACGCGTTGTGTATTTTTGACAAGTAATCAGCTGACAATAAAAAGAATAGTTTAACAAATTTATGAATCATGAAAGAAAAACTTATTGAATAGCTTAAAAAACATACAATATTTATATAAAAGGAATAAATTCAATAAAATAACAAAATCTTGATATACTTTCGAACCCGTTTTTAATGCACAAATAAGTAAACAAATAAAAAACAGCTGACAGGAATGGCTTTTGTAACGCGTGTTGTGTAACTTGCAATTTTTTACGCGCTAAAGTTTTTAAACGCACGATACTCGTCGACGAACTAACGCGTGTTATGTACTTCCACCTTTAGCCGATGTGGCTGTCAGCCGATGGGATATGTATATTAAAATTATACGTATGTACATTTGTGCAAACATATTTGTATATGTTTATATTAAAACAAACAATGTAAGCCATTTTTCATTCTATAATTTACTACCCATTGAAAAAAAAATATGTTTTTGTTTAAACAAGAATCACATGTTTTCAATGACTCAGGAAATCAAACATTAATTGAATAATTAGCTTTTCCAGAGGTACAAAATTTAACATTTTTACATATAAAACAGTTATAATAAAACACACCATCTGTTTTTAGAACTTCTATTTATCTTTGTTCGGCTTGAAAACGGTCTCTTAAAAAAGGACAAAATGTGATACAGTACACACAAAAATTTCGACCACGTTGAAGGCTAGTCTTGGTGTGGACCGCGTACATGAATACCTTAGTAGTGACGCAAACAAACATATTTGCGTTTTACTCTTAAATTCACTTTTCTTGCTAAGCATATTTTCGTAATGCACGAAATCTGAATTGAACTCGCTGATCTCGGCAACCGTATCGCTGGAGTCAATTTCATCCTCCATTACTTTTGATGCTTTAAAAAATCTGTAATTTTGTTAATATTGAGTTTTAAAAACAATCAACACTTAAGGCTGTTTAACAAAAGTGATTTGGTCAAATTTTTACAGAGCTAAAACTTTTCGGCGGGAAAATACACTGAATAGTTATCACAAAAAATAATCAACAATTGCACCAGTGTTCACCCATTTTCCTATATGTCGTTATTTTGAAAATTCTGATGAAATTTTGGTGCTTTATAAACAAGAAACTAAGAGTTGCAATTTTTAAGAATAGACAAACAAAAAAGAATGTGGCAAGGTGTTAAAAAAAGAGAATAAAAATTATTTACAAAGTAATCTGTGGCTAAGATGCAGCCGATTTTTAGCCGAAGAATTTTCGGCGGCGGTGGCTACAAATATCTTTATCGGCGGCTGACTAACAGCCGGCTAAGCCGTTTCGGCGCAGGTCTCTGCCTCTAATAGCAAGACTTTGTTTACATTTTAGAATTTTGCACGGATTTTTAATTGTTGACTTAATTTTCTTAAAAATAAGTTTAAAAAAAATGCTAGTTTCAACCGGAAATTCCTTAGCAACATCAGCTGGTATCCCCGACAAATCATGGCAACCGAATTTTGTTACACTAGAAACCACGTAAGTCTTAAAAAAATCCTTAATATGGAATTTCTGATGAATTTTTACTTTAAGCATGGGAGAAATAACAGTGGAATTATATTGGAAACATGCGCCAAACTCATGTCGCAATTTTGCCGAATTAGCCAGACGTGGTTATTACAATAATGTGGTATTTCATCGCATCATTAGAGACTTTATGATACAGGGTGGTGATCCAACGGGAACGGGACGTGGTGGTAGTTCCATATATGGCGGTGAGTTTGCCGATGAAATACATCCAGATTTAAAGCATACAGGAGCTGGCATTTTGTCTATGGCTAATTCTGGGCCGAATACAAATGGTTCGCAATTTTTTATAACTCTGGCACCAACACAGTGGTTGGATGGCAAACATGCTATTTTTGGTAGAATATATTCCGGTATGCAAGTGGTTAAACGTATTGGTATGGCGGAAACGGATAAAAATGATCGTCCTGTAGATAGTTTACGTATTTTAAAAGCAAAAGTGGATAAAATATAGGTGTTAATTTAGAATATATTTATTAATTTTTATAAGACAGTGTTTTAAATAAAGTTAATCTTATATTAAAGGACATATCGGTTTTGTTTGAATTAAATTTATAGACTTATCATCCAAATCCTATACAGTACTGTCCAACATATCTACAAGTCGTTTAATTTCTCGTCTGCAAAAGGGAAAATTTAGATGTTTTTTTTTTTTTTTTTTTAAATAAACTTACATTCGTAAGCCTACTTGTTCAGTTGGCTGCATGGATTTTGTAATTTCTTCTGTTTTAGCCATTATTGTATACATGCACTTTATATTGGCGTCCATACTATCGGTCAATTTATTAACAGCATTTTTGTGAACCTCCACATTATCGGCCGTTATCGATGAAATGGAATGTAAAAGATTACACAAGTTCTCTGTTAAGTTGTCTACTGAAGCAGCCAAATATTGAGCCTCTATTTCTATATCATTCAAAACATTCGCATCAATTTGTGGTAATTGAGGCATAAGTAAAAATTGGCGGGTCATGCCACCACCTGTGGAAGTAGAGGGTGTACTTTGATGTGAAGTTGTCTTAGCAAAGTCATAGGAATCTATTTTTTAATAAAAACAAAATGTATTATTTAAATGTTAAATAAAACTACGACAACTCTACCTTCTTTGCCCGGCGGACTAGTCAAACGCAATTTTTCTTCTAAATTCTCTGCTACAAAATGCCTCATTTTTCCGTCAGTATCATCTACTCCCTCAAGTTCATAAGGTATAGCATCACTTAGTAAACTTTGTGGTCGTTTTGGCGTCTTATTACTATTGTCGCACGAACTACTTTTAGAATTGTCCTCTTCATCGTCATCATCAATGCTTTCAACTCTACCGCCCATTGTCCTAGTAGCTGTAGGAGTCAAATCATTTAATACACTATCTGGTACAGCTCCTGCATATTGTGCTAAGAATGGTATTTCCTTGTAGGATGAAGCGACATCTGAATTTGTTGATGTTTTGCGTAATCTTGATTTAGCTGCTTCTTCACGATTGATTCTTTCCTCTTCGATTTCTTCGTCGGTTAGGCCATAGCGTGGTCTTATAGGTATATCTTGTGTACGTCTGGACATTCTGTAAAAATATTTAAGACTTTTTCAAACCACTTTTAATTGATTTTTCGTACTTTAAACAAATTAAATGACAGCTGTCTTATTAATAAATGAATATAGGAAACACCCTATTTTTTTTTTTTTTTTTTTTTTTGCTAAAATAAACAAAATGTGATGCCAAAGTTATCTTATAATTACGGTTATTCAAATGGAATTTGAAAGATTTGTTATTTCAAGGTTACTTATAATAAAAAATAGTACAAATGAAATTTATTTAGCAATTCTTTTTTAAAATTCGCAGCTAAAAAACTTAATTCAATTAGCGCATCAACAACATATGTGTTTTTAGGAAACATAAGCGGGTACTTCGTTAAAATTATTCACAGCACTGACAACATACGTTTTTCGAAAATACGCACCACTTATTCGCAAATAAATACGTATATTGTAAGAAGTGAAAATTGCCGCATTAACAGTGAATTAAATTTTAATTTGCGAATAGCTAACTCACGAAAACAATTCCTGATTATTTATTATATTGGAAACATATCTTCCCTCAGTTTATTTTTTTAACTTAATATCTTTTCCCACCAAAGTTCACATTAATCGAAATTTAAAAGTCCATGCTTAAGGTGCTATCAGACGGGATGTATTTTACATATGTACTGTCACTTTTCTTTTCCATATGTAATTCCGTATATATGTAAAAATTTCCATTTTACATACGATTCATAATTTTTGCTATCACACCAGCTCATGTTTTTCCTTATGACATAACCTGACTTTTGTTTACGTTTCAAAACAAACCTGGGGTCTAATCACCGCATACGATATCGAGCAAAATTGATCGAAATTATTTATTTTGGTATCATGAAACTCGATATCGAATGAAAATTATGGAATTTGAAATAATAGCATTCGTTATCGAGTAACTCGAAATTACTTTTATCGAGTTTTCATTCGATACGTCAGTGTCTGTCGTATGCAAAAACATTCGATAGTTTATTCGATACGATAGTATCGAATGCGGTGATTAGACCCCTGCTGTTTTGTTTACGTTTGCCACAGGAAAATAGAGCGTGTTCTAATCGAAAAATTTACATACATATGTATTTGCACATGTATTTTACACATGCAAAGTTTCATATGTATCACACGATGTGTACAACTTTAACAGATGGAAAATTTGACAGTACATATGTAAAATACATCCCGTCTGATTGCACCTTTAATAAGAACTAGTGTTTTCGGCTAAGAAGGCTGTGAATTTTTCGAATCAATAATACCATAAGTTTATTCCACCATGAATAATACCTATCAATAACACTGTGCTCGAAATTTACACTTTTTTAAGACAAGCTGGGCACTTGTCTTAACCTAATTCGGGTACGCTGAATCCAGTGGTGCTAACCATTTTTTAGGTTAGCTCTTGTTTTCGAGATAAACCGTTTTCTCGAAAATGGAGGGGGTTGCACAACATATGTTCGCGTAACTCAAAAACGCTAATATGACGGTTTAAACTCCAAGTAGTGCCAATACTCTCAGCAGGAATTGGTGTGCGGATCTTGGCCATTTACCCCCAAAACGTGGGGAACTCCCATGACCCTACAAACGAGTCTTATATTCCGCCATAGAGTTAACCGGGCTTGTACATCCGTAATAAAAAGGTTTGTTAAAAGTTTCCTTAGAAATTAAGTTGTCCATTCGTGCATCATCATCCCGTTTGTAACGTATATAAAAAAAAAAAAAATTTTTATTCGGCATGGTATAATTTAATTTATTTATTTATACGTATATCGAATTCAAATTTTTTAATTTATAATTTTATTTATTTATCCAATTCAAATTTTTATTTAAGTTTTATTGTATAACAATTTCTTATTTATTTTTAATATCCTTGACTTCTATTTTATGTTTGTGAAGTGTTTTAATTATTTATTTTTTTAATTTTTTTTTAATTGCATGTTTTGGTTTATTTAGTAATTATTTGTATTTATACATTTTTTTAATTATTTTTTTTTTATTATTTATTTTATTTATTTATTTCACTGTTCATATGTGTCTAAATTATTCTTTTTATTTATTATTGCATGACTTTTTATATACAACAATTGATTAGTTTATTTATGATTTTAGTGATTTGCATGTATGTATTTTTATTTATGTATGTATATTAAAATCTAGTTTGCCATTTTAAAATAAATACTTTCTTCAAAATCGCCAATTCACATATCAACGTTTAAATAAAACTTCTTACACTCACACACAAAATTATAATTTCCACACACAAATTTTATTTTTGATAATTTTTACACATTTCTGGTTTTGTGAAAAATTTCGTTTTTTTTTTCAAGAATATTTACAGCCTTAAGTAAAACAAGTATAACAAGCCATTTTTTTTTTTTTTGTTTGATAAATTAGCCTCAACTTTATTACTCTTTCACAACTGTCAAGAATATAATAATTTTGAAATGTTTTCTTTTGGTACGATTCAGTTAGTATAGACTTCGATACTCAAGTAGGAACTTTGGAATACTTAAAGCATCAGATATCATTACTAATTTGAACATTTTTATTAACCAACAAATAATAAGTATCGAATAAATGGTGCAATAATAGAGCTTAAGGTAAAAAAGTCTTCGAGTGAATACATTAATTCAAATAGCTTTGTGATACTTTGCGCTAAATATAAGCAAATTAATATATGATATCTGTGATTTAAGTACCTGATGGCGGAGGAAGTGTGTAATAATAGGGTAAGATTAGTAACTCATTTTAGGTTAGTCGATTAGTGCAATATTAGTTATAGGAAACCGCAATATTAGTCTTACGAATATACTGTGATCTAAATCTGTGATATAAATGTTTGCTTTGTGATGTCCTTTTTCTTATTAGTTGGTTTAAGAATGTCTTTTGGTGCAATATAGGTTAAATTATCTTTATTGCATCGTATTATTCAATCCTGTAAATTCTGAAAAAAAGAGAAAAAGAATCACAAGCTAGATTCTATATTATAGGCAAATGATTGAGTATACTTCTTGTAAGAGATGAAGTGATGATAAAACAGGGGATATTCCCAGAATCTCTGGGAAAAAAAATTCAGAGATGGCTGGCTTGTATAATGGAGATAGTAACCGAGTGTTAGGAAGAGAAAAATAGAGGTGTAGCCCGATTAATTAGATTTAAGGATATATTTAGTTTTAGTTTAAAATTCTTGCCTCAAACTTTCAAATTTTGTGGGCCTTCGATTTTATAGACACGTACAATCCGTATACTGCTGGTAAATCCAGTAACATGAAAATTATTTTTTATATATGATGGGTTGCCTCTACGTTTTTTTTTCCTTCCAGAAAAAATTCGGCAGAGTGCTAAATTATATACGAGCAAATAGGGAATATTAATTTTGTGATGCGCTGCGAGGTTTCCTGTGAAAAATGAAGGGGAAATGTTTAATTATGTTGATCTTAGTATGAAATATGTTATGATACTTAAGATGTTGTATTGCCCGGCTAACCTAAGGTAGAATATGAGACTCTTTCAGGGTCATGGGAGTTCCCCACGTTGGGCTCTTTATAATTAATAACCCGCACACCGTTCCCTCTTGCTGACGCCAGACAAACGGTTTGTAACAAGTTCCGACACCGCCTGTAGTTGAATTCGCCTTGAGCTTGTCCCATCAACAATAAATTTCATAAAGAAGTGTACACTTTGATGTCACCACTAACTGCAAAAACGGATCGACCGATTTAAACCAAAATATAAGTGTAGTTTAGGGAAAGTCTGTAGATGGTTTATGTTAAGTTTGCACGAAATCGGCCCAGTGGTTCCGGAGATATGGCATTTAGATTTTCCTATATATTCCCATAAAAATATCAACAAAATGCCCGCCATTTTCCATATTATGATTTTTTATTATCTCTAGAAAAGTTACCAAACCTTGTATCGTAATGCCTTATGTGTACAATGGCATTCGGATTAGATCTTAATGTATATTTCATATCGCTAGAGGGCGTAAAATAGGGCAAAACGGGTAAAAGCTGCCCCTTCCAATATCTTCTTAACTAATCAAACGATTTTCTTAAAATTTTGCAGGCAAATAGTGTAAAATCTACAAGGAACTATAGCCTATAACTTTTATTATTCAGTGAGAGGGGTAAACGCTTCCCCTCCCTATATCTTCTTAACTAATCAACCGGCTTTCTTAAAATTTTGCATGCAGACACTGTAACATCTTAAGGAACTTTAAGATATACATTTTTTTGCCAGTTCCAACATTTAGGGCATAACATAGTGCTAAAGGGCTTAAAGGTCCCTCTACCCATGTCTTCTTAATTAATTATCCGATGATAGGTTCAAGTCTTGAAGGAACTAAAGGCTATAAGTTTTAACACTTACGGCGTAAAATTAAGCAAAAAGGGTAAAAGCATCCCCCTTCTATGCCTACCAAATTAATCAACCAATTATTTTGAAAAGTTTTTTTTTTAATTTTTCTCCGGTTATTCTACTTCGGCTTTGCAATGGTACACTATTGGTCATTAAAAAATGTCTGTTTACGGCTTTGATTTGGGCAAGATATCGAGCTTATTTGTGTTGGCTGAAGACGGACTGACAAAAAATATCGTACACGCAATTGCTCTTCGTATTAAAAATTGATTATCTCTGTTTAATTTATACTGATACTTCAGGATTAAAAATACATCACATTTTTTAAAACCTTTTCTTTAGCTTCACTTCGGAAAATCAAATCTTGTAACGTTAATTTAACCGCCTTATACTCAATGCAAATGGATGAAACTTTGCAGGCATACATATTCCCGATGACATGGGCGTAGCCAGGATAAAATCTAGGAGGGGCGGGCAAAATTTTTTTTAAATGTTCTTTTTTAAGAAAAGCGTTTCTTAAAAAATTTTTTTAAATGTTCTTATTTATGTTTAACTTTTGAATAAGTAATGAACATAAATAAATAAAGAAATAAATGGCTATTGTTTTTTCATCGCCGATCACGGTATAAAGCGCTTTATTTCTCTTTCTTTCACTAGAAATAAGTTATACTGCAAAACAACGTTTTGGGACAGCTAGTATAATTTAAAAAATTTAAAGAAAAGTCGACGCAAATAAAAAGAAAACATATGGTAACGAACCAAACCAACGTTTATTGTTAATAAAAAAAATAGATATTTTAAAACATATTCATGAAATCTTTTTCCAAATTAAAAAAAAATATGATTGCGGAAAAATTAACCTATTTTGGTAATTTTTGCAACCAAAATTTCGATAAAAAAAAATGTAAACTTTTATGTTTTAACACATTATTATATATTGTGACTAGTAACTATTTGAATTTAGTTTACCCTTTTTCAAAGTTCGAAATGAAAGGCTAAAAACTGAATAAAAACACCAGCGCTTTTTAATTTCAAATATGTATTATATTTTTTTTATTAATAAAATTTTGCGATGATAAAACAAAGATTTTATGATTCTATCATACATTGCTACAATTCACATGTTTTATTTTATTACTTTTCTGTTCTCTCTGATCATATTATTCATTTAGTTAATGCATACAATTCTCGAATATTCAATTTGTTTTATACAATGTATATAATTTAAAGCTTAAAAAATAATTATATAGATAAATACATACACGCACTAGAATAATTATAAAACAAAGATTATACATACAAATATTAAGCCAATATAAAATTAAAAGAGAACAAATTTACAAAAAGTCTTAAAAAAAAGAAATTTTTAAAAAAAATTGGAATTAGAAATTAGTTTTTGCTAAAAAAAATTAAATTCTTATTTAAAATATACAAAAAGAAAAATACAAGTTATTAGGTAATTACAATATGAAAAAGTTTTTGAGAATTTGGTCTTTGCTAAGTTACCAGTTATTTTAATTTAGGACGTTTTGTGTTTAAATATTGTTCTTGTTTTTTATAATTCAGTGTAATACTTTGCATTCATTCAATTCTTTAACATTTAGTAAATTTTGTTTTGTTCCTAAATCTTCATTAAAAAAAAGGCCCAAATCTTGTTTTCATTTTAAAGGTAAAATCACGTTAGCCCTATTTTGTCAGGGTGGCTTTTCATTTTATGTTGCACAAACATTTAACGGAAAGTAGAAAAATATGTTTAATAACTAACACCAGATTTAATTTTTAAACTGAAAGACAATTATTAAAATAATTATAGCTAAAACAGCAGATAGAATACCCAACAATATCATTTTCTTTTTGCGTTGTTTGTTCTGTAAGAAAAATAAAAAAATGTTTAAAAAAAACTTAATTTTTGGTTTATTCAAAATAAATACCTTATAAGAACCAGCTAAGCGTAGATTTTCAGTTCCCTGGGATACATAGACACTAGTTTGTTCAACTGAAGATTCTATGGAATCGACGGTAAGACCTTGCTCATAAACCATGGCTCCCAGTTTCTTGTAAATCTCATTAACACCAACAATATTTTCCTTCAAACCAAGATAATTATAACTGAATTATTTTCATTAAAAAATTAGATTTTAATTTAATATTACCTCCAATTCCCTAATGGCTCTTTCTTGTTCTTCTAAAGCTTGTAAATCAATATCTTCTTGTATTTGTGTTTGTTGTTGCTGCTGTGATTTCCGTCCAAAAAGATTGTCTTCGAAAAAGGAATTGTTGCTGCCATTTGATGAATTTGTTGAGTTGCCTGGTGGTTTCGCAATATTGTATTGATTTGCACGAGCCTGGCGCACTTGATTCTTTTCAATATCGACTGTTTTACGTTGAACAGCCTAAGGATCAATTAAAAAAATATATATTAAACTTCATTTAAATTTCAGAAACTGAACTTTGTTAAAGCAGGTTCTTGTTTTTAACATCATTTGAAAACTTCTTCAAGTTTAAGCAGTGAATCAGCGATTTTAGAACGAAAAAAGGAAAACGTACATATATAGAAATGCATGTACCGTTTTAAAATTTTCAACGCCACAATTTATGAGGCGTTTAAAATATATATTTCAAACAATAGGGGTTTTCACGATGGGTAGTGAAATGTGTGCAAACGATGCAAATCTGTTTAAATGTACAAATGTTTCAGTTTACTTTGTTCGCACTAAAAAAAGCCTAGAGCAAAAATAGAAATGCATATTTGCATAGTTGCAAACAAATGTATACATTTGTCACATTTATCGCGATATTGATTATTCAGGAAACGTATTAATTATAATTGTTGGTAGTTTAATTTAAAATAGAAAATTTAATTTATTTTATTTAAAAATAAATAATTAATTTTAATATGCTTGTGTAAATGTAAACAAATGCAGGGGTCTAATCACCGCAACTATCGTATTTTTCTGCATACGATAGACTTTGACGAGAAAACTCGAGAGATGTCTAATGTCTTTGGTTACTCGATATCGAATGATATCATCTCAAAATACGATACATTTCATTCGACATCGAGTGTCATGATACCATAATAAAAAAATTTCGATCATTTTCGTTTGGTATATTCACGATCGATCATATTAGCTGTGTACATTTACTAAAAAATTGTTACAAATTTGTAGGTTAGGTTAGGTTAGGTTTAAAAGGGTTATGTGCCCAAGGCCACACTTGCGCTTGGAGACCAATGCGGTTCATTATGAAACCCTTCAATGAAAAAGGTAGAAAAAAGAGAAAAGAGAAAAAAAGAAATAAGAGGTTGATAGAATAGGAAGGTGGCACAGTACATGCTCGATCGTCTCTAGCTCCTCAGAATCATCGCACAATCTGCATAAGTCCGGTATGGTATTGTCCCATTTGCCCGTAAAAGCCCTAACAGGACAATGACCCGTCAAGAACCCTATAAGTGTTCTTAGACCACCCCTATCCAATCCCAGTAGAACCCTGGTTTCCCCTGCGTCCAAACTGGGCCATAGTGTCCTAGACACCCTACAATCCGTTCTATCCCTGCAGGACCTGTTAATGTCATCACGGAATCTTTCCCGTATCACCCCATAGTAGTAGCACAGGGGGGGGCTTTACCCCCAGCCCCTTACCACTAAGTCCAGATCCGAACCCCCTCTCGCGAGTTCGTCCGCCACCTCATTTCCATCAACCATGCAGTGTCTAGGTACCCAGCATAGCCTTACATTGAATGCCTCCATGAGTTCCTTAAGAGCATTCCTACACCGAGCGACCAGGCACGATCACAGCGGCGACTATCGACGTAAATTTTCACCACAGATCCATCTACGATTTGATCCAGTATCACTTCCGTCGCCCTCCAGATCGCTAGGATATCGGCCTGGAAGACACTGCACTTATCAGGCAGTCTGAATGACCCTGTAGAATTTACTTTTACATATACTTGTGACATTTACTTGTAACAATTGTTACAAATTTATAACAATGTTTAGTAAATGAACACAACTGTGACAAATTACAAATTTGCACAATAACCATCGTGAAAAACTTTAATATAAATGATTCACTTACTTCACATACTTATTAAGCATTTAAAAATTTTTCATATTATTCTTCACAAAAAAGTTCCTGGAAATGGAAACAGAACCCAATTAAAAAAATTTTTAAATTCCAAAAAGACAAAATATAAATCGCGTAAGAAACGAAATATAATTGCTAATATGTATTGGAAAACAGAACATTCTTAATTTAGATGCAGTATTACAATTTTGTTGATTACCAAAGTTATGTTAACAGAATAATGTTAACTAACCACTATACAGAACTTAAACTTATGTTTACGCTGTTATAATGGATGAGTCCAGATTTCTGGAGAGTCAATGAGGGCGAAAAAAAAATAATTAGGATTTGTGGACAATAAACTTCTCCATCGTTTGCCATCCCCAGAATTTTTAGCAGAGTGAGTTGAAGCAACTTAGGGACAATTTACTCTTGAGAATTCTCTAGGGGTTGAGTCCAGATTTCTGTTAAAGGAGTCAACATGGGCGAAAAAAAATTATTAGGATTTGTGGACAATAAGTTTCTCCATCGTACATTTTTAAATAAATGAACCTCTATCAAGCGTATTCTTATTAGAGCTAATTATTTCCGCAATGCTGTAAAATACTTAATAGCACAAAAATTGTACACAATTGTTATCATTAAAATGCAAAACAAAGCCAAGTTTATCTATCATGATAAATTGTAGAATTAACAAAAAATTTATTAATGTTTTAAATGTTAATGTATTATTAAATGCTGGTATACATACATACACACAAACATCAATATATATACATATGTATATAACTTGTTTTGTTTTCTTTCCTCTACGGTGACTAATACATAATCTTATTTGTTATTTGTTTAATGTTAAATATAAACAAATAAGAGTGGTATACATATTCATTTTGGCTGAACCTTATATACCCTTACCATCATGCTCTTCTAAAATCGGATTCTAAAATTTTAGTCAAATTTAAAGCGTCAATTAAATTTTGATAGCTTTTTTTTCATAACTCAGCAATAAGTAAAAATACTTTCCATTCAATTCGCCACCTTAGGACAACAAGATTCTATCTTGCATGCAGATTTGGTGCATATAGAACCTTGTTGTCCTAAGGTTGCGAATTAAAAACAAATTAGTTATAAAGGATCTCCTGAGCGTTGATTAAATATTAAAAAAAGTATTTCGGGAGGACATTTGAATCGGGTCTTGTAAAAAAACTTTACCTTTTAGACCGTGTTGTTAAATAAGCCATGTAAAAGAATGTACGAGCAAATTTACATATTATCTTGGTTCATTTCTGATCGTATTATTCAAAACCTTATTTCAGAGGAAAGATTTGTACCTATGTACTTTATTCTGGCGTCTTCCGAAGAAAGTTTATTTCAATATACATTGAAGCGTCGACAATATATACTTACAAACAAAGTTATAAGCTTATATGCCTATATTCTTTTGCTCCTGTGGTGGAGGTTACGAAAGCCAATTAAAATAAAATTACCAACCTGAAATGATGTTAAAGCAGCAGTAAATTCGTCGACTAAACGATCTCTTTGTATTTTTAAATGCCGTTCTTTACATTTGTCCACTTCTTTCAATTGATTATTGGTATCGGAAACTAATTGATGCGTATAGGTCATAATTTGATGGCTAAAATTAAGATATTGACAAAAAAGAAAAAAAATGTAATCTTCAAATATAAAATACTAACAGTTGTTTTTTCAAATCGGGTGAATCCTGAGGGGTATTACATTGATTAACCATACGTTGCATAGTGGAAACTAAAATAAATTTAGTAAACTATTACTAAATTAAGGACTTACAAATATTTTAAACTATATACCATTTTGTAGGATTTTTTGTATACTAGTAGCTATAGTTTGAGCCAATCTTTGAAAATCAATTTCACTCAAGGCTTGTGAATTGGCATTCCCATTGATTCCCCCTCCACCACCACCTCCTATGCCATTTTCCAAATGCTGCAGATCCATGATTTCGTATGCGCTCAGTTTGATTGAATTTTTCTAAACAATTTAATAGCAGTTTATTTTTTTATAAAAAAATAAAGGGGCGGCTCATTAACCAAAAAGTATAAATATAAATTAACAAATAAGACCTTGTAAAACAGTTATGTACTGTTTTTCTGGCTGACTGCTCTTTACTTTCAACTTATTTTAATTTATTATATCCAAATCTTTTTATCGATATATTTTCTTTAAGACAATTTAAAACACTTTCACAAAGTTAATTAAGCAAATGTTTTTCAATTTTTTTTTAAGTTAAGCACGTATTTTTTTGTAATGCAATATGTAGGTTTTTTGGAAATGTACAAATTTTTCACTGCGACCTTTTTTTGTTGCACTACTTTTCTTTCTTGTCTGTTTTCTAAAAGTGACGTAGTTTTTTTATCGTTTTGCTTTTTTTATTGAACATTTTATTTCTTTCTTTTTTAATACTTATTTTGTTTATGTCGTGTGTAGGTATGTTTTTGATTTTTAATTGCCTTACTTTTTTAGTCTAAACTTATTAAGTTATAGCAAACTTTTCTACAAAAATATTTGTTTAATTACGTTGCTTATTTCTTTATTTGCACATCTGTTTCGCACTTCAATTCGTTTAATAACTACACTGAAAATGTCAAATAGAAAGAAAAACCAAAAAACAGGGCATGCACAATAATGAATTAATATATACTAGTGTTCGCCTAATGGTCAAAATTCGACCATACATTTTTTTGTAAATACGAAGAAAACATAATTCATTTGTTTATTTATTTGTTTCGAGCATTTACTTTTTTCCTTCGAAGTGGATCGATTTGGCGAGGGGCCAACCTCCGGTTCATATTTATCTTCTACGTGAGTTAATTTAATTTTGTAAGTTCAATATAAAAAATACCAATTGATAATATTATCGAAAATTAATCAAAGTACCAGCTGTTGAACGAAAAATTACCAAAAAGCTTCCCTTACATGTTCTTGTTCACCCAGTTTAATGTATAATTTTATCTTTATAGGTCGAATATTAACGAAAATTCAAAAAAGTTCCCGATGAAAAAGAAAAAATACCAGCATTCTTTATCTTATAGGTTATCACTCACTCAGGACCCTACACCGATAATATTATGTTTCTGAGTTTAATATTATAGAAAATTTAAAAATTATCGCATGAAGCACAGAAAAGTAAAAGAAAGAAATTTAGTTTCCCGTATTTCCCCTTTTTTTCTCCCCATAGAGGTTCGGATGACAAACAAAGGAAGAAAGCGTTCTTAACTGTTTTGCCTGGCCTGATTTATACATAAGATTTATACAGTCGAAACATTCGAAAACCGGTTTCGGAAAAATATCGAATAATCGATCACCCTAATTTTTTATTATTTGATAATTGAAATTAAATTTGTATTTATTTATTTTGAATTTGTTTAAGTAGCAATTTTAAACGCTTATTACTCTGAAATGATTGAACAGATTTTAATAAAATATATATTGTGCACTTCTGTGAGTAAATTTCTTTCAAATGGTGTATATTTTGTTCAAATCGGTTGGCATACAGAGGAGGAAAGTGTTCTTAACTGTTTTGCCTTAGCCGATTTATATATAGATTCTTATTTTAGCCCAGTGCAAGGCGAATTCATTCCAGGTAATCTCGGTACTACACAAGTACAACTCGTACTACAACAAGTACAACTCGTGCAAAAACCACAAGCAATTTGTTTTTGTAAAATCATTGTACAATGTCAAAAACATAAATAAAACAAAACAGCAACAAAGATAATAAAACAGAATAAACAAAATTTTGACATCCAACAGTGATTTTAGCTAATATCAGCAGGGCTTTTAAGACCACCTGTAATAAATTCGCCTTGGCCCAGTGAGATATTCTATATTGGCATTCATATGGAAATGCAGTAGTAAACCACAGTATAGTATATAGCACAGAATAGTATTCTGTGCAGTAAAGTTTGAAAAACGTAAAAATGTAACGGGCATAGAAAAGTTTATAAAATTATTTTCACTTTTCATAAGTGTTTGTTTAGTAGACAAATATGGAAACAAATCTACTTTACCGACGCAGCTCCAAATAAAAAAAAAGTAACTAGGGTGATAGAAAAATAAGAAGAAAAAATTAAATAAAAAAATGACGCAACCGCTTACTTTTCGAATTATGGACGTTTTTAGTTTTCATAGAAAAATTTAATTTTTCCACTACATTTCTAACTGAGCTACCTATGACCAATATTGGTATCATTTTGAAGGTTTTGACTAGATCTTTCTAGATATATAGAATTTATTTAAAAAATTTTAAATCTTAAGCTCACATTACAGTTATTATGTACTAAGTGTATAATTTATCTATATATAAATCGGCTAAGGCAAAACAGTTAAGAACACTTTCCTCCTCTGTATGTCAACCGATTTGTACAAAATATACACCATTTAAGAGGTATTTACTCAAAGAAATGCACAATGTATATTTTATTAAAATCTGTTCAATAATTTCAGAGTTATAAGCGTTCAAAATTGTTACTAACACAAATGCAAAATAAAATTAATTTTCAATTATCAAATAATAAAAAGTTAGGGTGATCGATTATTCGACATTTTTCAGAAACCGGTTTTCGAATATTTCGACTATATAAATCAGACCAGGCAAAACTGTTAAGAACGCTTTCTTCCTTTGTTTGTCAACCGAAGCTCTGTGTGGAGAAAAAGAGGAGAAATATGGGAAACTAAATTTCTTATTTTTTACTTTTCTGTGCTTAGAAACATAATATTATAGCTGTAGGATCCTGAGTGAGTGATAACCTATAAACTTGTACATTAAACTGGGTGAATAAGAACATGTAAGGGGAGCTTTTTGGTACTTTTTCGTTCTACATCTGGTACTTTGATTAATTTTCGTTAGTTTTAGACATAGAAACATAAAATTAAACGTGCAACGTCCTGAGTGGATGACAATATATAAAGGAGACTTTTTGATACTTTTTTGTTTTTCAATTGGTACAAAATTAAATTACTCACGTAGAAGATTAAATATGAACCGGAGGTTGGTCCCCCGCCAAATCGATCCACTTTGAAGGAAAAAATAAATGCTCGAAACAAATACATATATTCATACCTATATACTTAGATGAACTATGTTTTCTTCATACAGTGCACTCGCGGTAACTTGAACACCGTCTAACGTGAACACCGCCTAACTTGAACAAGATTTTTTTTACATTGACTACTCTGTAACGTGAACAAACTCAGAAAGCTCTATAACGTGAACAATTTTGTATACCCTTCACCGAAGGTAAAAGAGTATTAATAACTTTGTCATTCCGTTTGTAATTTCTACAATATTGATCCTACACCCTATAAAGTTTGCATTTCCGATGATCCTGTTAAAAAAATTGCTGCAAGTGAGGCAATTGAAAATTTTAACAATGCATTGCAATAGGCAGGAGATGCAATGGTGGATCAAAGTGCCATGAGTGTAGTTAAACGCTTAAGGGAGAAAACAGTATTTCAACTACTTATTAGAAAGGAAAAAGCAGAAGAAAAAGATAACCGAGTTTTTTAATGCCTAAATGTTATGAATAATTATATTTGCAATGTAATTTTAATTCAATAAATATATTCTCGTGATCTCATTTTGTTTTGTAATGAATTCTAATTAATAATTTTATTTTTATATTTTAATAATGGAAATAATCAGAAAAACATTTCACGATCAAGCGTGTAAAACCGACATATTTTTTTGCGAAATTCGACAATCGCTAACGTGAACAATTTCGCTAACATGAACTCCCTAGGTTTTAATTAGTTCACGTTACCGCGAGCGCACTGTATTTACAAAAAAAAAAAAAAAAATAATGGTCGAATTTTGACCATAAGGCGAACACTAGTTTAAATAAAAGTGCAATACAAATTTTATAAAGTAACAAACACCAATGTCGCAAACAAAAAATTCATGGACGCAAAGATGTTCTTCTCTATGGTATTACAAAAACCGGCTTCGCTAACTTAAGCTTCTCTGCTTAGCCGGCCTTTGGCCGGGCGCAAAAATTTTTTTGTCTATGGTATAACAAACACCGGCTTCGCTAACTAAAGCTTTTCTTAATAGCCGGCCTTCGGCTGGGCGCAAGGTTTTTTTCCTCTATGGTATAACAAATACCGGCTTCGCTAACTAAAGCTTCTCTGCATAGACGGCCTTCGGCCGGGCGCAAGGATTTTCTCCTCTATGGTATAACAAACACCGGCTTCGCTAACCAAAACTTTTCTGCACCTAAAAAATACTTAAATTAACCTTAAGAGGAAAGTAATATGCGAATACGAAAACAAAACACATATTTGCAATCGCGAGCAAATTACCTTTAATTTGAGTATTTTGAATCGGGTGGCATATTTTTTTCGAAGCCTCGTAAACTGCACTTCAGCAAAATCCCATATTCTATGAAAACTAAAAACGTCCATAACTTGAAAACCAAGCGTTTGCCTCAATTTTTTTATTTAATTTTTCTTCTTATTTTTCAATTTTCTATCACCCTTCCTTCAGTAAAAATAATTTAATGAAAATTAAATTTGATGAACTTAAGCCTAACTAAATATCAAAACTTCATAAATACATATACATATTTTACTGTTTATTTCTAAACTAAAACTGTTACTCGTAGAAAGTTTGAAGCAAAGTCAACTTCACACCATCACCCAGAGACCAGTATGGTCCATTGTGACGCCTTAGTTATTTAGAGTACGAATAAGAAAAGTATAGAGGACAAAAGCTTGAAAGCACAAGAATGGAGAAAGTAATGAAAAACAAATACCGGGCCAAAAAAAAAGAAAAAACAACACTACTAAACCAATATACCCAGTCGCCTGTTTAACAGCCAGGGGCCTACTCTCTATTGCGATGCAAATACAATTTCGTACGAAAGCGCTATCACATTCGAAAATTTTTTGTAAAATAAAGCAATGCTATCCATAAAAATTAAAGATGGCGCAGTTGCCTGTAATGAAATGTCAAAATATGTAAAAAAAAAAAATGAAATTGGATAATTTAAAGAAAATAAATAGTGATGATTTACCAAAAAAAAAAAAAAAGACGCGAAAGACAAATTCGCAAACGCATTAAAGAGTACCGATATAACTTGATTTTCTATCATTTTCTTTCGCATCGCAATAGAGAGAAGCCCCCGGTAAATCCCACTACGAATTTCGTTAGATTCTCTTATATTTTCTATAACTTTCGGAAAATTGGAAAATTCTCAATTGCCCATAAATACTTCGTAGTAGATCATAGCACCTAGGCCTAAACAGCGAATACTTATAGAGTCTAAATGAGGTCCTGGCAGCCACTTTATTCACATTATGTTCAATGGGGAACAAATATATGTAGTAGGATATCCAATACTGTCAGGTGTGCCTCTTCTTGCAGCTGTGATGCCAAGAGATGCACTCCTTTGAGCCTTGTTAAGCATCTTTCTTTAGATGTCCACCCTCAACGCATCTCACCAAACAGTGAATCCATAAGTAAGTATGGAACTGGCCACTGATGTACAAGTCCAGTTTGTCATATCCGGTCGTAGTCGCCAATTCTTGCCGATGGAGTTTCTGCCTGTGTAGTAGGCATTAAGTCCCCTTTTCATCCTCTGAGTATTTCTCTTCCAATACAGTTTACAATCTAGGAAGTTTCCCAAATACTTAGCCCCGTCAGATAGAGTAAACTCGACGTCATCCAACACATGCATCTTAAAATCTTCTATCCTTTACCGTTTGGTAAAGACACCCCTGGAGTCAAATGACCTGAGAATCCTGTTGACCGCAAGCGACCACAGTAGAAGCGATAGAACCCCCTCTGGTAACATTTCTCCTAATACTATGATCCCTTGGCTTAAGTTGATAATTCTGCTGCTAAGCATACAGACTATCAATCCACCAGAAAGCCCTGAACTCCCAGCTCTAACAACGAATCTCCAATCGCTTCAGTCCTAATGATATTAAAGGCTAATTCTATATCCCTATGCTAATGAGGTTGGTATCGATATTGCTCCTAAGGTAGATATCTATAAGTCTCAACAAAACTGAAGATAGACTAATGGGTCTGAAATCCCCCTGCTTCGAGTGGCTTGCCCTACCAGCCTTGGGTATAAAAATTACCCTGACCTATCTCTTCCTCCTAGGCAGATACCTCCTACTGAACAATTTTCTTAAGATATCCACTAACAGAAATAATGCATCGTCCGGGGTGTTGCAAAATATGACCGGAAAAATACCGTCCGGACCTGGTGATTTATATGGGTCCGTATACCTGGGAAAGTGCGCCTCCATAAGTAAGGTAAGGGTCTCAGAGGTAGGCTCAGTCTATAGGCAATAATTCCTTTGGTTATACTCCAGGGCTCTTGGATCCCCGGATAGAATCCGACGGAATCTAGACAATTCGTTGAAATTATCAATGGAATCACTGTACTGCCTCCATGAGAGCCACGTTGCCCTTTGTAATGCACCCTATGGATGCTTCACTCACCCGGTGCCCCCGTAAGCTGAAGCTCCCTGGTCCATCATTTGGGCTATTTACGACTACCCGGAAATGTAACCGGAAATGTAAATGCGGGACTCGCAGATGATCATAGGCAGGCCTTGGTAAAATTTCCTAGATTATCGTTTTGTGTGTGGAACAAAAAACATCTGTGTAATATGAAATGAGCTAAAGGCCAGTTTACACGGTAATATAATGTATTACGACATTGCAAAAAATGATGTAGAATGAGAAAAATCTTATCATGTAAAAGCAAAATGTATTGAGTAAGAGAGAATACGATTACAAAATCTGACAGGCGGTCGGTAAATGGTTTTTTTTTTTCTAAACCATTTTAGAAACTTATGTATTCTCATCACACCAGAGGTGTATTTTAACAGAGTATATCGAAGGTGGTAGCATTTTTATACAATTACAAGAACAACTAAAATCAACTCAGGAAATTTTCATGTTGTTTTTGTAAAAATTTAAAACTGCAACAATCAGCTTTTTTTTATTATTTTTGATTTTACTTGTACCATCCGTGTAAAAATAATTTATACTTACAAAAGATTTTTATTTTTTTCTTTTAAACACGGAGAGAATTTCATAATATTTTGATTCTACAAAGTCGTAATTGATTGTAATACCGTGTAAACTGGCCTTAAGCATACAATAAACATTAAAAAAATTGTACCGACAACTCTGCCTTTCAATACATCTCTGAAATGGTATATTGACATTTGAATTTGCTTTAAATAATTTCTTCAATTCTCTTTTGTTTAGCAATTTTTCTTGAAAAATTTAACTACAGCGAAGTTGGAGCAGTAGAAATTCGTTTTTTTCGTGACACATCTAACATTCGTCGAGGTGTGGTTGTAAAAATTTAATAAATTTCAAATTAAGATCAAATAAAAAGCAAAATTTATTTAATAAGTTGATAAAATTTAACTAAAGTATTGAGTTTATATTGTAAAAAACACAATGGCTAACAGATTACCGGCTTGTGTGATCGATGTTGGCACCGGGTAAGTATATGTTTTTTTCATCCTTATGGCTAAAAAAAAAACTATGAGGGGGAGTGCAACAAAAACATTTTCATTTGTGGAAATCTGGGACATTGCAAAAAACAAGGTAGAATTCTGTTGTAATTGATTTTTACTTTTTTCTTGCAGCTATACTAAATTGGGATTTGCTGGTAATAAGGAACCACAATTTATTATTCCATCGGCTATTGCTATTAAGGAGTCTGCCCGTGTGGGCGATACCAATACCAGACGCATAACAAAAGGTATAGAAGATTTAGATTTCTACATAGGCGATGAAGCATTTGATGCCACTGGCTACTCAGTAAAGGTAAGGCAATAGTTAGGTTGCGTTATATTGATTTGTGTGATATTGAATATGACTAATCAAATGTTATCTTTAACCGCTATTCTTTTTCATTGTATTTTTATTTTATTGGATATTTGTCATATTGTGTTTAAACGCTTTATTTATTTTTATTTTGTATTATATCGTTTTGGTTTAATTTTTATGTTTTCTTTGGTTTATGTTGTGTAGTACCCAGTACGCCATGGTTTGGTGGAAGATTGGGATTTGATGGAACGTTTTTTGGAACAATGCATTTTTAAATACTTAAGAGCAGAACCTGAAGATCATCATTTTTTACTTACTGAACCTCCATTAAATACTCCTGAAAATCGCGAGTATACTGCTGAAATTATGTTTGAGACTTTTAATGTTCCTGGTCTTTATATTGCTGTGCAGGTATGTTTTAAGGAAATAAATAAAAAAAAATTTTCATTTTTGCTATCGCTTTCAGGCCGTTTTAGCTTTGGCTGCCAGTTGGGCTTCCAGACCAGTTGAGGAACGTACCCTCACTGGCATAGTTGTTGATAGTGGTGATGGTGTTACTCATGTCATTCCAGTTGTGAGTATATAATACATATTTAAACATTAAAATATTCCTGCTGCTAAAATGGGAAGGTAAAAGATCCATAATATCTCGTACACAAAAGCGATAATTCTGGTTCAAATATAATTCATTTAGAAATGTCATTATTACCCAGTCGGATGCTACTCCGGCAAACAAAAAATGTTTTGATATATACTTGTGGAATATATCTTAAAATATTGAGGACTTTCAAGTTTGAATACATTATTAAAAGCTTCAAACAACACTCAACTATTGTAGGCAATATTACATTTACCAAGAAAACTCTGATACGAATATAACTATTTTTTTTTTTTTGCCCAACTAAAATGTAAACTTGAAATAAAATTATTCTACGTTTCTTTTTTTAAGGCTGAAGGCTACGTTATTGGCTCATGTATTAAACATATACCAATTGCTGGTCGCAATATTACCTCCTTCATACAGAGTTTGTTGCGTGAACGTGAAGTTGGTATACCACCTGAACAAAGTTTAGAAACTGCCAAAGCTATTAAAGAAAAACATTGCTACATTTGCCCCGACATTGCCAAAGAATTTGCTAAATACGACACAGAACCAGGCAAATGGATACGGAATTATACCGGCATTAATTCAGTCACAAAACAACCTTTCACAGTTGATGTTGGTTACGAAAGATTTTTGGGTCCAGAGATTTTTTTTCATCCAGAATTTTCAAATCCTGATTTTACCATCCCTCTATCAGAAATTGTTGATAATGTAATACAAAACTGTCCAATTGATGTAAGACGACCATTGTATAATAATATTGTGCTCAGTGGTGGTTCGACAATGTTTAAAGATTTTGGACGTCGTTTACAACGTGATATTAAACGTTCGGTTGATACACGTTTGCGTATTAGTGAAAATTTATCGGAGGGTAGAATTAAAGTAAGTGAATAAAATTATTGTTATTAGAAAATATAAATTTTTTTAATATATTTTGAATTAAATAGCCAAAACCCATAGACGTTCAAGTCATTACGCATCATATGCAACGTTATGCTGTTTGGTTTGGTGGCAGTATGTTGGCTTCGACGGTAAGTATTTTGTTTAAGTTTTAATCCTGAATAACTTAATATTCGTTTTTAAATTAATTTGCTTACAATGTTTTTCAGCCTGAATTTTACCAGGTTTGTCATACAAAAGCTGCTTATGAAGAATATGGGCCTGGTATTTGTCGTCACAATCCTGTTTTTGGAACCATGACATAAAATCACATTTTTCTATGCCTATATTATTATTTATTTACTGCGAATTGGTTTTTACATAATAACTAACAGATTTTCCTGCATTTTAAATTGTTTAACATCAGAAAATGAAACTTCCTCTATATTTCTTATTGTTATTTTAATCAAAAGTATTTACTTGTTTTTCCTTTTTTATATTTTTAGGTAAACTTCTTTTTGTAAACCATCATTTTTTATTCTAAATCTTGAAAATTTGTATTTTTTTAGACAATTTTCGCAAACTTAACATGCATTTTCTTTAGTCTGATAAAAGTATTTTTTAGGTTTTATTGTAACTATTTGTTTTAATGAAATAAAAACTCTTGATTCGGCCAAAAGAAAAATACATTATACATACATATTATAAAACTCCAATGAATGATTTCATTATCAGGCATGTTCTGAAAATCTATTTTTGGGAGTGATTTGAAATTACAAGAAAATTGTTCTAAACAAAAAACTTTTTCCTAATTGTGACTTTAAACCGGTCAACTAAGCAGCCGCCGATTTAAAATTACTTGCTTATTTTTGTTCACTATTTTAAACCAAGTTAAAACTTTTGTAGTTTTCAAAACACCCTTAAATCACAAGTGATTTTCGGAACATGCCTGTTATAATTTGAGAAAGAAGGTTTTTTTCAAATTCTAATTCATGTTAAAAAGTAAATAAAAATACAGACGGATTAAATCTGTTGCAAAATACATTGAAAGTCAAAAATAATGGATTTTGGCAAATTATTAAAAGGATTGATTTATCGTTTTAAACTTCACTTAGTAATATGGGCAAAAACGGCCATTAATCTCTATTTGAATAATTTTAAACTGGTTTAAGTCGCAATGGATGCAATTAAAATATGACTTAAGACATTTATGTTTAAAATAAACTAACAGTGTAAAAGTGTAATTTTCAAAATTATCTTCAAGCTTTTTAAAATAAATTGGATTACATATTATTTCGAACATTAAAAATGTATTTTGAATTACTATAGCCAAGTGAGAGGCATTTTGTACAAAAATTAATTAAAAATAATTTTTTTCATTTTATTTGTTTACTTTCAAATAGGGAATGGCAAATGGGTACCAAAATCGATTTTCGATTTTTCGATCGACTTTTTATATTACGGTTTTTGAAATCGATTAATCGAACCTCAAAATCGATTTCAAAATCGTTTAAGATAAATTTGCAAACTCATACCTTATATCACAAAGGGGTATACACCAGCATTTTTTTGGAAAACTACTAGATAAATTGAACTGAGATTTTAACTGTGTGTAGATAGGTATGACTACTGGGGGGTTACCGCGTATTTCGATTCGAAAGAAATCATTTACCGATTCGAACAATTTGTACTGTGTATTACGATTTTCGTAATCGTTCGAAACGATGACAGTGGTTGTATTTTTTAAAAAATGGGAAATTTGATGAACAATTTTTGTTCGTAATAGAGAGTGGCTTTTAAGAAAGTGATTTTTTGTTTTCAATAAAGTGTGAAAAACGTCCGTTTATTCGAAAAAAATATTACGAAAATCGTAATACACAGTACAAATTGTTCGAATCCGTAAATGATTTCTTTCGAATCGAAATACGCGGTAGCCCCCCTGTTTATAATTTTCCTGCAAAAAGTGAAAATGTGTAAATTTTGAGATCGCCTTTAGAGGAGGAACAAGTGCATGTACATTTTACATATTAAAATTGTGTTTTTCTGTAGTCAATCAGGCCTGGCACATAAATTAATTCCGATCGAAAGCGGAAGTGATTTCGTATCTTGCTTCACATTAAACGAAATCACTTTTGATCGGATTTAATTCTGTGACAAGCCTAAATGTATGGATAGTATTTCAAAGGATTATGACAGTAGTTCCTGATCGGTGGCGACTGTTTCTTTGCTAAGTTACTATTAAGTTAGTTTAAAAAAACACGTTTGCATTTCGTATTTGTTAGGATAAATTACATACTTTTTGTTTTTTCACTCTGCTTATAACTAAATTTAAATATCGCTCACAGAGCCCTTATATTAAACTTGGAAGTATATCAAGGATAATAATAGGCAAATACGTAAAATTACAACTTTAAACTGGGAAAACTGCATAAGCATACCTACAGACGTATGTACGCACAAAAAAAAATAAGTTCTTTTGTGCATGCCCATAATTTATCGATTTAATTAAGATTACAATTAAAAATTCCCAAAATTTTGATATAAATAAAAAAATCGATTTTAAAAGCCCAATAATCGATTTCAGTATAAAATCGCATACGTAAATTCGATTGCAAAAAATCGATTTTTTTTACCACAAAATCTATTTTCGATTGGAATCGAAATCGTTTTGCCATTCCCTAATTTTAAAATTTCATGTACTACAACGCATATAAACGGGGCAAAGTATTCACCCTTATCGTGTTTGGCGTATTTAAAATTCGCATACGACTGTTTGGTAATAGATTAAAGAGAACGTGGACTTATTTCCTTTAATCTATTACTAAACAGTCGTAGGCGTATTTTAAATACGACAAACACGATAAGGGTGAATCACCTCATAGAGGATCAGGATTGAATTGTAGAAGTTCCAGCTTTGTATAATTTTTTGGTAATTTTTAGACGTGGGAGTTTCTAGGTAGAATGTTTTAGCAGTATAAAATATAAAATTTAGCCTATAAATAATGTTAATGTTGAAATACAGGGTTAAGAAAAATCTATAAGACGCTTCCAAAGATAGTTTCATTAAGAGAATGGCTGTTTTCCTAAACGTGTGCTCACAATGATGCATTGTGTACTTAAATGTTCACCTACTTTGTATTGTATATGAATATGGTTTGCATCTACATTATTTTAACTGGGGTCGATTCGATATTCGTTTTAACTGGCATTCGATACTATCGTATCGAATAAACTATCGAATGTTTTTGCATACGATAGACACTGACGTATCGAATGAAAACTCGATAAATGTAATGTCGAGTTACTCGATAACGAATGCTATTATTTCAAATTCAATACATTTCATTCGATATCGAGTTTCATGATACCAAAATAAGTAATTTCGATCAATTTTGCTCGATATCGTATGCGGTGATTAGACCCCTGCTTTATTTGCTTTTCTCTGCGACGTGACAACTACAAAGTTGCATTTCGGAACTAAATGCATTGTCAAAATTTTTATGGTTGCATTTAAGAACATTTTGCCATGTATTACTACAATGCAACAGGCGTTTAGGAAAACAGCCAATTTGTATAAACATAGCGTTTTAAGAGACGGTATCGCATTGAGCAACAACACAATTTTTTTTTAACCAATCAATGCTGGGAAAGAGTGGTTTGAGCTTCCTAGAAGTACATAAGTGCTTAGAATCATCAGCAGGACTGGTCTAGTTTCCAAAACTATGTATACTAGATACGAGTTGGCAGTTTCGATGACTGATGGCATTCAATTTTTCGGTTAAATATCAAAAGATGGCTGTCAAATTTTGTAGCAAAAACTTTTTGAATAACATCCTCATAATTATAATTGACCGGATTATAGCTGATTTTTTCCTAATTACTAAGAAAATTGGTTTCGGGTGAATTAGATCAATATGATATCTAAATTGGCAGCATGTTAAGTAACAAAATGAATTCAATAGCAATCTGTCCATGGATTTGTAAATAATTTAATTTTTTTCTTTATCTATCCCCCAAGAGGTCCCAGCAATAGATATTCAACAGTGCATTATGGTGCGCTATGCAAAGATCATCAAGTTATTAGAGGAAATTGCCAAAAATTCAATTTGTTGTTCGAACGCCATATTGTATATCGTCACCTAAAAGACGAAATAACCTATCTGCAGTTTTCAAAAGTTTACAGGAGAGGGAAAAAACGTTATAAAATTGGAACTATTAACGATTTTGAAACGAAAATTACACATTTTGATTAAAATGAAAGCAGTAATATATATATCGGTTGAGAAAATTTTGATTTTTCTAATCACAGCTTGATCTGCAGTACTAATTAGTATGAATAAATGAAAATTTCTTTATACACATGAATATTATAAGCATTAAATAATTACAGTAGTAGTTTCTTTTACTGGTTTAAGCAAAAACAAGGACTTAATGTTTGTTTAAATTACACTATGCAACAAAATTAAACTTTTATCGTGATTTTTTATGATTTATTTTTCTCTTTTTTTGTGCGTAACGGTCTTCTAGGTACAAAAACTTTGTCATTTGTAATATTACGTGTTCAAAATTTTGCACACATATGCGTTATGATATAGGGAATAAAAATCCATAAAAAACTCAACTTTGAAATTTTTGCAGATAGGTTATTAGGTCTTTAATATGACGATATGTGTATTGTCATCAAGTTTTCACTCCAAAATTTAAGGAAAATAGAAAGTTCAAAATAATTCGGGACAAGGCACTACTTAGAGGTGTACCTTGACGAACAATAAGACATTAAGACTGTTTGTTACTAAATTCCAGCTTATCTCCGAGGCAATACAGTTTACTATTCTGTTTAACCCTTAATCTTTTATTTAGATTTTTTTTGCAGTTAGAAACTAAATTTGAAAAAATTCAATTGAAAAATTATCGAAATGCAGAAAAAACCTTTGGGGTCTACCGCATATTTCGCTTCAAAAGTAAAATTTTTCGAAAGCAATTTCCGATTCATAAGTTAAACTGTACTGCGCAACTCATTCGAAACGATGGCAGAGTTGTATTCATAAACAAATTCGGAATTTGATAAAAAGTTGGTAGCACTCCTATTAAAATACCAAAATAGACGAAAATATCCCAAAACAAACAAGTAAGAAAGTATAGTCGGTCAAGCCCGACCATATGATACCCTACACCACAGTATTTAAAAACACATCATGCTTATGTGTCCATGTAAATATGGATTTATCTATGTTTATAAACTTCATGAAAATCAGTTTGAAAGTTTGTGAGAGGCAGAAATTGCACCCTGCCTCCCCTTGTGGTCCTATTTTTTAAAAACTGTATAGCTAATGTGTCTCTATAGATATGGATCTATCTATGTTTTAAATATCATTAAAATCGGTTTGAGAGGGAGAAACTGCCCCTATCTCCCCTCGTGGTCCGATTTTTTTTAAAAATTTATACATTTTGTGTCCATATAGATATGGTTCTATATCTATGTTTTAAATTTCATTAAAATCGGTTTAATAGTTTCTGAGAGGAAGAAATTTCCCTCTATCTTACCTCGTGGTCCTACGATTCGGCCCATTTTCAATAGGTTTGGTCCTTGTGCCAATAAGAACCTATGACCCAAATTATATCAAATTATCTCCAAAATTGCGACCTGTACTTTGCGCACAAGGTTACATGGACAGCCAACCTGCCAGCCGGACGGACATCGTTAGTTCGACTCAGAATGTGATTCTGAGTAGATCGGTATACTATTTTAAGGACCACTATTTTAAGGCGTTACACACATCAACACAAATGCATAATACCCTCTCCACTATTGTGGTGTGGGTATAAAAATATTAAATACTATTCAATGTGTGAAAAGAATTATAATTGTATTTTTTTAATAAAAACGGATTGTATTTCGATGTGATTTGAACACTCTAAAGAAAAAGTCAAGCATTTCTTTATAATGCTTTTTATTTGTTCATGTATTTTTTTTTAATATTTCTTAAAATATCAAGACCACAAATATTAACACCTTTTTAATAATAACACTAGTAGACATGTATTTTATGTCAAATCTAACATTATTGGGTTTAAATTGTTTGTTTTACACTTTTATTTATCTTGAACTTAAGTCATTTTCACTTTGTCACTAAGAAAATAGCTTTCGAACAATTTCCTTATGATTTTTGCATAACTGACGATTGTTTACGTAATGCAGAGTTAGAGTTTCGAAAGGGATTTTTATTGTTCGTAATAGAGAGTTGCCGTTTTGAAAGGCACTTTTTGTTTTCGATAAGGTATAAGCAACTTGCGTTCATTCAAAACAAATAGTCGAAAATCTTAATAAACAATACAAATTGTTCGAACTACTAAATTATTTCTTTTGAATCGAAATACGCATTAACCCCCCTGTTTAACGACAAATTCATCGGCAGATGTGTTAACAAATGTTCTGAAAATCGCACGATTTTAAATCACAAAACTCCAGATTTATGGTGTTCTGAAACTCGTCCGTTTTGCTCGCGATCTACAATAGTTTCTTAAAAATATTCTAGATCCCTTGAGCATACCGTCACCTAAAATGCATAAGGGCGTAACAAAGAAAAAAATTAAATATCGAGTTTTTGATTGATTATGATGCACTAGACTAAATAACATGTTCCTATAAAATTAAAAAAAAAATTATAAAGTGTTGTTACGCCCTTTTGCATTTTAGGTGACGATACATACTTTTGCTATTTAAAGTCGCCTAACTTCTTGCGATTGTCAGAACATGTCCGCATGTAATTTCAATTTAAATAAAAAAAATATGGTTTCAAGCGTAGTAATTACATATTTGCTTTTTATTAATTTATAAATTACCACACCAAATACATACGTTTTACGTTGGAATTTCAACAAGTTCAAATTAACATATTGTTAACTGATAGATTAGTAATACATAAGAAATTATAACTGAACTTGGTGAAATTGGCCATTACATTTTTTTATTCTTTCCATAATAAACATTGAATGCATTTTTAAAATATAACTTTCTTCGATTAAATCAATAATAAAAATAATGATTACATACGTTAAAAAAAAAATATTATTCATAATTTAACAAATTTTAAGTAGAAAATATTTAAAACTTTTGCTGTAATATTTTGATTCTTTATATAATTGCTCTTTTTTTATAATAAATTGCATAATAATTTTGTATTTTTTTAGCGTTTAGCTTTTGATGAATATTAAAAAAAGTTTGTTGCAAAAGTTGTTGGTCATTTTTTCCAAGAATATAAAATTAGGTGTGCATTAGTTACGGTTTTATTATAAAAAATTACAGGGAACGGTTACATTTACGCATTTTGTTAGTTAGTTATTACAATATCTTTTAAAACTTTTTTACTATAGAGAAACATTTAAAGCCTTTACTTTTTGAAAGAATTTGTATTTTGGGCAAAATATCTGAACTGTATCTATGTTTTTGTTTTTTTTTTAAGTGTCTTTTCTTTAACCAAAAAAGTCACTTGTATCTTCATCAGTGGTATCGATTTCCTCATTTTCCCCAGGTTGCAAGTGTTCTGAAGCCATACGGAAATTTTGCAAAAAATCACGCATGGCATCGACTATGTTTGTAAGTGATTGGGTTAACTCACGATAAGAAGCTCCAGCTTCAGTGCCTTCAGCAGCTCCTAAAATAAGTGTTTTAAAGACTATAATTTATTTATATGGTGTATAAAACAAGTACCTTCTACTGCAGCATTTTCCAAATTTAAATTTAGAGCTTGCAAATGACGATCCACTTCGGCTACTTCATCGTTGACTCTATTAGCTTCTAGGGCTACGCGTGCAGCTGCCTGCTCTACATTAGCTACAACATTCTGCTGTTGTTCTGCATTGGCGTTCCCAGCATTATTCAGATTAAATGAGGGCAGTAACGATTGGAAAAACATTGAGACTGAATGGTTCGGGGCAGTAGTTGGACTACTGGATGAGGACTTTCTAAAAAAATTGTCGAGCTTTTATGTACAAATATGATATATAAATATAAATGATTTTCCATACCTATCATAGCAATTTACTGAATCCGCTGGAGGTAGAGGATCATACATCATTATTGCTTCCTTTTCCTTGGCAACAAAGGGACCCAATGGTACCTTTTCTTTGTAATCAGATAGAATAACATGCCTTAATATGGGCCTGGGAGGCTGAACATAACGGGCCGATCTTTTTTGACTATATTCTTGTATGACATCATCTTTAGCCTCAATACGATCTAAAGCTGTATTAACATTGCGTTCAAGCCAGTGTAAGAGGTTGTTTTGACGCCACACCACTTTGGCTCGACAAATGTATAGACAAACCAGTTGGTGTAAGGCAGGAGATTGACTAAAAAGAAATTTTTAATTAAAATAGAAATTGGATTATTTTTTATATCTGACTTACCTCCCCGATACTTCTGAATTGAAATAAGAACAGCCCAAAACTCTTTTATCTGTTTGTATTGATAATTCATCTAGCAACGGCTTCAAAACACCCGGAAACATAAGCAAAGCATATTGTAAAGCATTATCGGCCTTTTCACATTCTAAATCATAAAAATTTTTATTTTTAAGATATTTTTTAAACTTTGTATAACTTTACCTCCTTGTAAACAATACAAAGCCAAGGCATAAGAATATGCCATATTTGGCAGTTGTGAAAGATTACGTATGGCATCATACTCCTCGAAAAATTTCACCAACCAATTATACTGTTTACTACGCAAAGCATAGTAATCAACAATCAGTACCATGGCCAAGGGATCAACATCTGGATTCAGACTTAAAATCAATTTAGAAATCTCAAATGCTGTACGACAACAAGCTCTTGCCTCCAAATATTGAGCATGTTTAAATAAAACCACAAATAAAGAGCGATTTTCTTGGCGTTTATAATCCAAGCGACAATTTCCATTGGTTAAGCTGAAACTGGGGTGTAATGATGACTCTAAAACCAAAACTGCTCTTTCGATTAACTCACTAGCCAAAGAGAAGTCTTCGGTCATTTTGCCTTCAAAAAAAAAACCAACAATTTAAAGACAACGTCAGCAAAAAATCGCTACTACTACAACTTACATAATTCACTTAATTGTATTAACGAATCCACGTGATAGGGACATCTCCTTATAAGATTTATCAAAAAGTCTGAATCAGTTCTTTCCAAAGCGGTTAAGAATAAGTTTTGTACACTTTGGTAGTACTGACTGTGCTCAAAAGCAAACCAGTGTATTTTATCAATACCACTGTACAAGGCCGGTGATTGGCTTGTACCTGCATTATCTGGCGATAGTATTGGTCTCATTGTAATAATATTTTTAGTTACTGGTGGCCATGATTCCTTAGCAGTTACCATGTAAGTAGATTTTAATGTCAACTTTTGGCGTCCACGTTTATTTCTGTATGACAGGAATTCACAACTTTAAGCGACTCTTATTACTTTTTTTATTTTTTCTCTAAACTTACTCAATTTTAACTACCCTTTTGCCAAAAGTGCGTCGCATTTCATTCTGAGGGTTAAGATTTTTTAACTCAACAGCAAGCAGCGATTTATCGATTTCAATGCGTGGTGTTGTCAGTTTGGGATTTTGTGTTGTTGCATCACATACTTTGTTTAGTAAAGGATCAATATCACTGATATACTTATCGGTGAGCTAAAAAGTTTTAAGAAATAGAAAAGAAAAGTTTAATTTCTGTATTTACATAAATTCGCGAAAAATTTGCTATACCAACAAACTAACTAACTTTAAATTTTCTTATTGAATAGCGAAATTTTTTATACACAAGGCTATATTCTAAAAAATAGAAGACATTTTACACAGTAATATCAAGTTTTCAAAATCGCCAATATCACTGGTTCGCACATTTTAAGCCATTTGCCATAACCTCAAAAATAAGATATTTTCTAAGGTATTTAGGGGCGGCTGAAGGTAAATATGGTACTCATTTATTTCTCTAAAGAAACGATTTCGAGATATTCGCTAAAATTTTCATTTATACCTTCTTCATATGTAAAACAAAATCAGCATTATATCACAAAATAAATCGAAGTTATAGCAAAATATATTTTATTAAATCTGTATATAAAGGTACATTTTGAAAACTTTAATCGCATTTTGCCAAGTTTGATTTTTTTGAGATATGACTATGTTGTAATAAAGGAGCGATATGTATATTGATAATTTGACTCAGAAAAGCAAATTTAAAATATAAAGAGTCAGGAACAATTTTGATTTTTAGTTGAACTGTTAATTTTTAATTTTTGATATTATTTAATCAGCCTTGAGTTCATCAAATTTAATTTTCATTAAATTATTTTCACTGAATAAGGAATTTTACAACTTGGAATTTTTATTAAAATTTATTGATAATTTTTCTTTGGCTGAGCAGGTATTTGAAATTTAAAAATGATAATAACAGCAAATTTCGAACCACCAGCACTACTGGTTAAAATATTGATGTTTGACTGTTGGCTGGTGGGCACCGCAGTGGTGCAGTGGTTAGAACTCAAAGATTTTCTGAAGATAGAATGTGGTGATTCTTGAAACATGTAAAAATCAACCCGGGTTCAAATCCCAGCTCAGCCAAAGAAAAATCATCATTAAATTTTAATAAAAATTCCAAATTGTAAAATTCCTTCCTCAGTGAAACTAATTTAATGAAAATTAAATTTGATGAACTCAATCCTGATTAAAGAATATCAAAGTATAGAGTCAGTCAATCAAATTTAGGCACAACATGTCTCAAAAGACATCTGTCAATAACTTAATATCCGCTTATTTGAAAAAAAAAAAAATTTATATCTTTTTATACATTAATCGCTTTACTGTTAATTCGACGCAAAAAATATTTCATATACATAGCATCATTTGTATCATACAACGCTTTGAAAACTTTTTTCTATATCTGATATTTATTATGTTTTCCTGCAATAAATTTAACATTGCCGCATTGAATATACCTATTTATTTAATATGCAATCCATTAGATAAATTTTAATTAAGCAAATAAATAAAAATAGATTCGTCACTATTGTAAAGTTTACAAAACCTCGTTTTTATTTTAATAAAAGTTTCAATAATTTGCTAAAAACTAGAAAAATATAATCAGCCTTATTTCGGTTCTCGATGTCGAAAACGACTCAGTAATAGATTAAAGGAAATTAAATTAAAGTTCTTTAATCTACTACAAAATTCAACTTACTTATCGAGAACCGAAATAAGGCTGAATAACCTACATTGTTTCTAAACACTTAAGACTTACCTCATTGTCTTCACTACTTATATGATTTCCCGTATATTTGGCCTTCTTCTTGCGCTTCTTTTTTTTCTTTTTAGACGTCGATGGACCTGCAGTCAAGTTTGTAGCCGCTGAAGCATGTTCAGTTTCATTATCATCTTCTTTTACTTCACTTTCAGAAAGACTTTGCTGATTTAACTGCAAGAAAATTAAAAAAAAATGCATAAAAAAGCAAACTAAAATCAATATACTAGAAGAGACATATGGTTGGTTTAACTAACATAGTTTCATAACAATTTTTTTCTCAAGAATACAAACATAAAGTTGCAATTACTTACTAAAGCTTTGTTACCCAGCCACAACATATAAAGTTTCAATCTAACACCCACCCACATGCAAATTCATCCTTTTTTTCTTAAAACATTTTTTTAGTACACTTGTAAAACGAGGCTTTTTTCTTACCCTTAAACTTACCAAATCAAAAAAATTATTTTTCTTGCCTCGTTGAGTCTCCAGTTCCTCGTCCTCACTTTGGTGCTCATTTTCAACATTCTGTTGCAACTCCAAATCGCCACCTTGCAATTTCTTAAGAACCCTGGAGGACATTTTAACTCCAATATTTGTTTCCGTCGGGAATAAAATTATTAACTTCAATTTATAGAAATTAACTAATCAATTTCCTGTGTTTATATATACATACATACATATATCAAAATAAATTAATAATGTTTATTTTGTAAAAATTAATCAAATTGATTAGAAACACATACTTCGTGGATCAAGAAAATAATATAAATAGGCGAAAAAAATAAAATAAGAAAAAAATGTTGCATTCTTTCTATCATGGTTGTATTTATTTGTACCAAAAACTTTTGTGTATTTTTTTTATTGAACAATAATAGTTCCGTTCGAGTACTTTTTCAGAATGTAATGTAATATTCGTACAGAATATTCTAGATAAGAATTAAATGCTTAAATATCCGTTAAATGTATATAACAGTTTCAATATAAATGATGCCACAATGTTAATGTTAATACGTTAATGTTTTGTTCATACGACGATACTACCCGTCTCCACTATCCATCAACTTGGTAAGAACAGCATGTCGCACATGAATTCTACTCGTGTATACTGTATATGTTCATGTTTCGTGCTGAAATCGTTGCCTAAACATTCGTCTTAACATCCATGTGCTATGATGTTGGCCATACAATGTATTAACGCCACAAAAACGAAAATTGTGGTTAATCAGAACATCAACACGTATTCGCCACATACAAGAACGTGAAAAAATTAATACCGTTGCTCGGCCGACGTTATGTTCATGTCTTGCTCAAATCGACAGCCTTTGAAGACGTGGTGTTATGAACCTAGATTGCCAAACATGCTGTTCATAAAATTCAATCTTGGTTCGTACTTTTGACATGTTTTGTAAACAAGTTTATTTTTAAAATCTTTCTTGGAAAATACCTTATCCGTTTTTTTTTTCGTCCGTATGTGGCTCCAACTGAGCAATGAGTTCAGTGGGTTAACCTCTACAAATCCTAAGTTCTCCTAACGCTTTCTTATCTCCCACAATGGGGGTTAGCCAGAAAATTTTACAGGTGTTATAACACCTTCAAGTTCAAGGCCCTTTATTCCTTTTCCAGAGGCTCTTTTGCTGCATAAGCTACTTGCCTTTTAGAACAAAACAATAGAATGGCTTATGTTTCGAGTTGTAGGTGAACTTTGAACTGTCTGCAGTGCCAATTTCGATCCTAAAATATCTGGATTTTAGGTAATTCAGAATCTGTGATTGAATTCTTGATTTGAACATTACTGCATGTATTGTATGTTTGTTCCATAATTGAAAACGTACCATATATATCGACCCCTAACCGCGAAAATAACGTAAGCGCCAAAAATCAAATTTTACAGAAGAGAGTTTATTTTATTTTATTTCATATAAATTTTGTATGAAATTTGTCGCTTACAATAAAATTGTTCTTGCTATAAAATCGCAACGGTACCTTACATGCAGTCTACAACTGACATGAAATGCTAAACATTAACACTTATATGATGTAAGTGTTAGTGCTGGTTCACACAGGTCAAGTTTACTTGAACAGTCTTATTTAAATTTTCTTTTGAACTTGCGTTCACGTTCATGCACAAAATTAATTTTTGTTTTCTTTTCCTTCAACTTTGTAGCTTTTTATTATATTACGGATGAAAAAGAAAAGAAAAATACAAAACTGACTGGTACGGTCAAGTATGTACCCCTTTCCATTCTCTTTACCCCTCTCTCCTAAAAGCTCAAAACTTGAAGAGTCAAACTTGACCTGTATGAACCAGCACTTAAGTAAAGACTCATCATGTTAGAGGTTTTCTCATGTTATAACACGGGGAGTTATGTGACCATGACATTTTAGGAGATGATGCAAGTGTTGCCAATAAAGTCATTTATTAAAAAAAAAAAAAAGGAATATTGAATATCAGGTCTCTTATTATATTATATTTCTACCCTCAACACAGCTTGAGTTTGGTTGCATTGCATCAAACATTTTTAGTGGATCATCGTTTGCTATTAAACGGCATTTTACTTTCGAAAGATTTTATTGTCTCATAAACAAACCGACCCGGTTTGCTGAAATTTGCGCACAATTCTCCTGATTGTGGACACATTTGGTCGATTATGTTGACCAAACAAATCACGAATTTCACGAAATGCCTTTTGATTTGAACGCCCATTTTCGTAAAAGGTTTCAATAATATCAAAAGATTTTGTTATTCGTGCTTAATTCCCAGTTTTTATTATTGATAAATGGGGAAATGTAAGATGAGATGAACCCACTGTTGTTTATTGTTGATGTGTTTTGTTTAAACTTTGATATTGTTACAAGTAGAACTGTTGCTATAATTCTTATACGTTTAACAGTTTTATTTGGTTTAATATCTTTAGTTTGTCTAAAACCTTTATGGATGAAGTTTCCTGATGATCTGGCCTAAGCAACCAGTGAAATGCATAGGAATAGCTTATCCCATCAACAATAAATTTCAAGTGTTTTTATCAATAATAAAAACTGGGAATTAAGCACGAATAACAAAATCTTTTGAAATTAAAATTTTGTATTCCCAAAAATTGAAATTACTTTTTGGTTTCAATAATCTTAACGCTCTGCCCAATCGTATACCTCTCCATGGTTGAATTTGTCAAACACTGAAACAAAGAAATGTCAAATTAGGTTGGGCAAAAAATTGACGTCAACTAGTATCACCATTTTTTATTTTCCACTTGAGTGCCGAAAAGTTTATATTTGATTTGAAAATAGCATTTGATATCAAAATTATAGATCATTATATGTCAAATGTTTCTATTCAAACCATTATCAATTCGAATTAAAATGTTAAATTCAAGAAATTGAAAACGTTTTGATAAGTGTTCTTGATTGAAATCAAATGAAAGTCATTTCATTTCAAATGTTTGACTGCTGGTTGTTGGGTAGATTGCTTTAAATTTCACCTTTCCATTTGTTTGTCAATTTTAACAGCTGATCACAAAAATTGTGTTTTTGAATATTATTGTGCTTTTTGACAAAATACTCAGAGTTAAGCTACTATTTTGAGTTGTTTTTCGTCGGAGGCATTTTGAAATTACATTATTGGGGTGTGGGTATAATTACTATTAATTTGTATGCAGCTGGTGCGGCATACAGATGTTTATATGTACAACTTGAACGTGTGGCTGCAGGGTAACATATCTATATAAATTTGTTTTTAATAAAAGATGTTTGCTGGGAAAGTGTAACAGACTATTGAAAATGTAATATTTTCCAAACGCCCTGTTGTTTTTGACATTTAAATTTTTTTTTGTTTTCTTTTAGATTTTATCATTTTCTGTTTTTGTCTTGGCGGGATTTCGTTGTGCAAAATATATGCGGCATGTTCGCCATATTTGTTTCATTCGCAAACGGTGTTACCTAAGTCCACTTAGCACTCACTGCAGGTGATCGAAATCTAATAAAAATCCAAAAAAATAAATGCTGGATAACTCAGACAACAACTTCAAAGTGAAAAATTTATTGCTTATAAAAAAATTCAATTAAAATAATTAGTATTTATAGCAATAAACTGGAATATAGAAATTTCATAACATTTTTTTACAACCTTGCGAATCTCTGGTTAGCACGCTATTGCTGTCATTCGCATTTTCTATGTGTTTCTCTTTGTGTGAGCATCAGTGTACAATTTTGCGAAAAAATTGTCTACAAAGGAATTTTTGGTGAACAATTTTGTTTAAATCCTTGTTTTTGGCTTTAAGCCTTTCAGCAAATTATAAAGAAAATCTGGTATTTTCTTAATTTGCTTAAATAGTTTGGTTTTGTATATTTAAAATCAAATATTGTGAAAGAAAAACATTGAACAAGCATCAACATGTCTAACATTGTGCTGGATAAGGAGACATTTTTAAGACGAATAAAGCGTCTTTATGACGAATGGAATGTAAGTTTTTATATTTTTTTTTAAATATTAAATTGCAGTTTGTATGGTATTTTTTGTAAGACTAAGTAAAAAGTTGTAAAATTCAAAGATTGGTTTTTGATTTACATTGAGGGCATTATGTACATAAGTATGTAGCAGTTTGTGTGGAGTTGTGTGTGCTTGTTTAAAAGTTTGTGTTGGATGATGCTGATAATTTTTGTAACTTAATTTACAAATCATTGTTGCTGAAAAAAGTCATCCATTTGAAATTGCATTAGTCTCCACATTATCAAATTCCACTTTTGCAATTTTTGTATTTTTATTATTTCATCTTACAAACAAATAATTGCAAATTATACGAAACTGTGGACACCTCCCAAATCTTCTTATCTTTCTTACAAGATTATTAAATTAATTCTGAGGATTCTCTTTGAAATGAAGGCTTAAGTCTAGTTTACCAACAAGTACATAGAGTGATAGAAAATTGAAAAATAAGAAGAAAAAATAAAATGACAAAACTCTCGGAAACGCATAGTTTCAGAGTTATGGACCTTTGAAGTTTTCATATAAATTCGCGATTTCCCACTACATTTTTGAACGTACCTATATAGCCAATATTGGTATCATTTAAAATCTTTTGAATAAATTTTTCTAGATATAAACATTTTATTTAAATATTATTAATCCATTAAGAATTAAGGAGCCGGCTTAGCGAAGCCGGTGTTTGTTATACCATAGAAGAGAAAATCTTGCGCCCGGCCGAAGGCTGGCTATGCAGAGAATCTTTATTTAGCGAAGCTGGTGTTTGTTATACCATAGAGGAGAAAATCCTTGCGACCGGCCGAAGGCCGTCTATGCAGAGAAGCTTTAGTTAGCGAAGCCGGTATATGTCATACCATAGAGGAGAAAATCCTTGCGCCCGGCCGAAGGCCGGCTATGCAGAGAAGCTTTAGTTAGCGAAGCCGGTGTTTGTTATACCATAGAGGATAAAATCGTTGAGCCCGGCCGAAGGCCGGCTATGCAGAGAAGCTTTATTTAGAGAAGCTGGGGTTTATTTGATTACATTTTTATTACCTAGTGCACTTCCGTAGCATTTTGATATACATTTTGTAAAAACAGTATTAGGAGCTAAAGATTTAAAAAGTTTTAAATACATTTTGCATTTACAGAAAGATATGTTCAAATGCTTTCAAATAATACCAATATTGGCCATATACGTTCAGAAATGTAGAGGGAAATCGCAAGTTTATATGAAAACTTCCGAGGTCCATAACTCGAAAACTATGCGTTTCCGAGAATTTCGCCATTTTTAATTTATTTTTCTTATTTTCCAATTTTCTATCACCCTATGTAGGTACTTTTTTTTATTTAGAGCTGCGTTGGTAAACTAGACTTGTTCCGAAATGAAATTAATATAGGTACATAGGTATTCTTTAAAATTAACTTTTGGATTTATTGTTTATTAAATCCAAGATAAAGCATGTACATTTCATCAATAACAATGTACTTTATGGGATCAACATTATTACAGTCCAGTAGAGGACTGTTTTTTTTTGATAGTAGTGTTGAGCGTTTGTTTTGTTTTTAATTACAAATGTGATCATTTCTCGTGATTTATTTTCACATGTTTCAATTGTTTACCTAAATATACATGTCGTTTATTTGCTGCAAGATAATCATTACTTAAAAATAGTTTTACATAAAACAACTTAAAAGTTTTAAATTTAATCCTTCTCCCAAGAATTGAGATTACTATATTTTTAAAGGGAATATTTACAAAATGTTCATAATAATGATGTTGAGTGACATTAAGTAAAAATTTGCGATTTTTAACTAATGCCGTTGTTGCAGCAAATGAGCGTTATCGGGTTTAACATTTTAAAGTTTTTTCAAAGTTATTTTTGGGAATACAAAATTAATTATTAATAAGATTTCTGTATGACGGTCCCAATTTTTCATATTTAATAAATACACTGAAATTTATTGTTGAGGGAAATCTAGCTTCTATGCGAATTTGACTGGTTGCTTAAGCCAGATCATCAGGAAACCTTTTCCAAAGATTTTAGAAAAGCTAAAAATATTATACCAATACAACTTTAAAGCGAATAAGAATTATAAACACTCAAAGTCTTAATTGTAACAATATCAAAGCTTAAACAAAACACCAACAATAAACAGTGAGTTTATATTTTCTTACCTGCGCTTATAAAATTATTGTCTTCTAAAACTAATTCTGGTTAAAGTGCCTAGCTCAAAAAGGTTTAGAATTTCCAAAATAAAGTGCTATTAGAAATGGCTTTGTCACATAAAGAATGGAATTTATTGTTCACTTTATTGACGAGAATACTTTTTCCTATTAATTTCAAATATCCATGCCATCAACATGTATTAATCAGGGACCGAAAATATCAGTTACATATCGTCACCTATCTGCAGTTTTCAAAAGTTTACAGGAGAAGGAAAAAACGTTACAAAATTGAAACTATTTACAATATTGAAACGAAAATTACACATTTCGATTAAAATGAAACCAGAAATATATATCGGTTGAGAAAATTTTGTTTTTCTAAACACAGCTTATGTTATTTGCTACAGTAGAATCCCGATAATTCGTAATCGCAAGGGACCGGCCATTTCTTACGAATTATAGGGGTTTTCGATTTAGCGGGGTTTCGATTTAACGGGGTTAAAATAAAATAAATACGAATAAACGGGGTTTTTCAATTTATTTACTAAAACGATAAAAAAACATAAAAAACAATTGTTAAAAATAAAATATATAAAAATTATACATAAAAATTATGCATGTAACAAACTGATCTTAAGAAAATAAATCCACACACAAGCAAAAACCCACGCATAAATAAAAAAATGGTAAGCAAAAAAGCATTCTTTCCATGTTTTTGTTGTTTTTATTACGAATTATAAGTGGTAGTTAGCAAACAATTACGATTTATAAGAGGTAAAGAAGATTTTATTTGAAAAAAAATTATGAATTATCGAGGGGACCAAAATGTATGGAAATTTTACGAATTAACGAGATTTTTTCAAGGGACCGACAGTTTATTACGAATTATCGGGAATTACGATTTATCGGGGTACGAATTATCGGGATTTGACTGTATTTGGTTATTCGGAAATGTGAAAATCTGAAACCAAATAGCCTATCTGCAGTACTAATTAGAATGAATATGAAATTACGTATGAATATTATATACATTAAATAATAAAATTTATAGTTTATTTTACTGGTTTAAGTAAAAAAACAGTACTTAACAGTGTTGAAAAATTCAGTACTTTGGTAGGTACTTTTTTCAGTATTTTTTCATATTAAAAATACCGCAGTACCCCCGCGTTGTTTTCAGTACTTTTTTATCCTTTTAACTGTGATGTGATCATTTCGATAGCAGACTTAGGTTATAATGTGTTTGTTGCAAAATTTATGTTGTATTTTAAAAAGAATTAACGACGTTAATATTGAAATGCAAATACTAGGATTCATATTTTGCTTTCCAGAATGGGATATTTGTTCTTACAACTGACAATATCGTCTCCTTAATATAACAATAGCGTATGTGCTCATACGCTGTTATTTTTTTATTGCATATTTAGAATCTCCATCATTGATTTTATGTCTCGTCAAAATTTCGTCCAATTCTACTTCCAAAAAGTGGGTTAAAATTTCGTTGGAAAAAATAGTGTGTAAGCTCATATGCGCTTTTTTACTTGAAATTGACACTCCAAAGTTGTTAAAAGAATAATAGTGCAAACGCATTATACTCCATTTTAGCCTGTAGAAAAAAAAATACAACTTTTAAAAACTTTAACTCATAAAATAGCTTATAATCGAAAGCTGCATGATCTCCAAAATTTGTGCAAGAAGAATGTAATTCCTCGTGGCTCGTAGTCATTTTTCTTTAGCTTACAAGGTGGAAAGAAGCGAAATTATTTAGATGAGCCAGATGTAGCAGAGGAAGAGAAAGGAGACGAATGAACTTCGAGTTATTTTGAGTTACGCAATGCATACCTTAATTTGTCATAATTTTTTGTTTATAATAACCCAAATTGGAAAGTAATGAATTAACAAAACTATGAATTAATCACTGTTTTATAATGTTACAAATTGATATTTTTGAGATCAAATATTTTAATAAAAATACCGTAAAATTATTGAATAAAACAGCGTATACCATACAAAATAAAAAAAGGACTTGCACTTTGAATGACATATTAATGGTCTTAAAGGATGCGTAGAATAAGAAAAATTGGTCAATTTAAAGACAAGAAACGGTATTATGTATTCGTCGAAAAATCAAATATGAAGAATTTTTATTTACCACGATATTGAGGTTTTAATAGACATCCGATTTGACGAAACTTTAAACACGATTTTCTCAAAACCCCAAAAAAATTATACGCTATTGTTATATTGAGGGGACGATATGTTAGTAGAAAATTTAAATGAAAACCATATTTATAGAAACATGCAATGTTAAAGAATTGGTTTATAAAGTAAAAGAAACTGTTAAATCGTTTAATTCGACAATGTGCGAAACATTAAAAAATAAAATTTTGTTTAAACATAAAACCTTAAAAGTGATAATCAGCTTCAATCCAAAAATATTGTTTCCGTAAACCCCATTAGCATAATACTGATGTTATAAATATTATTTACAAACTATCAAGACAACTATAATTCCGTGTTCCAGCGGATCTTTCAGAAATAAAGCATTTCAGAACTGAATATATTTTATTTCTTTGAAAAATATAGCCAATATTAAGTACGAAACTAATGTTTCCTGACATTTCATATATTGCTTTTGGCATTTTATCGATATCACATTTCTGAGCATCAATTGAACGCACATTTTCAAATGCAAAATTTGTAAAAAAACAAAGGAAGAAATCATTTACATGTAGAAACTGTTTCAAGTTTGATAAAAACTAAAGATCTTTTAAAATCAATTGGTAATTGCTGTTGTAGTTATATTTCTTATGATCTCTTTAAGTAAATTTGCTTTTTTTTATAACACTGAATTAAAGTTTTTCAGCCGTATTCATAAAAACTTATTGATGATTAATTAACCATATATAAGGAAAAATTGCTAAAGTTGTATTCATAAACGAAAAATGGTCTATTGAACCTTTAATAAACCATTCATAAAGTAAGAAAATTTATTGTTGGATTTACCCTTCTTTAAACCAAAAATAAAATTACATTTTGATAAATGTTTGCATTATTTTTGTGAAATATGTTTTAAAATAATGGAAAAAAAAAGTTTTATTTATTAATATGGAGATGTTTAATACATTTAATTATTGTTATTCTTTTATTTTAGACAATCAATTTAAAGTTATATTGTAAAATTTTAATTTCAAAAGATTTTGTTATTCGTGCTTAATTCCCAGTTTTTATTATTGATAAAAACACTTGAAATTTATTGTTGATGGGATAAGCTATTCCTATGCATTTCACTGGTTGCTTAGGCCAGATCATCAGGAAACTTCATCCATAAAGGTTTTAGACAAACTAAAGATATTAAACCAAATAAAACTGTTAAACGTATAAGAATTACAGCAACAGTTCTACTTGTAACAATATCAAAGTTTAAACAAAACACATCAACAATAAACAACAGTGGGTTCATCTCATCTTACATTTCCCCACCACAATTAGTTGAAATTCTCTCAACATTAATTGTAGTTGTAAGTAGGTTAAGAAAAACAAAATGAAAAAAACAACAACTTACAAAAGATGTTGTCAATTAAGTGTTTTTTAGGCCGTGCACTGCCTGTTTATTATCAAAAAGTAATTTCAATTTTTGGGAATACAAAATTTTAATTTCAAAAGATTTTGTTATTCGTGCTTAATTCCCAGTTTTTATTATTGATAAAAACACTTAAAATTTATTGTTGATGGGATAAGCTATTCCTATGCATTTCACTGGTTGCTTAGGCCAGATCATCAGGAAACTTCATCCATAAAGGTTTTAGACAAACTAAAGATATTAAACCAAATAAAACTGTTAAACGTATAAGAATTATAGCAACAGTTCTACTTGTAACAATATCAAAGTTTAAACAAAACACATCAACAATAAACAACAGTGGGTTCATCTCATCTTACATTTCCCCACCACAATTAGTTGTATATTGTAAAATATTTTAAAAATGTTATGTATGATTTAAATGAATGCGTACAGAGGCAAATGCAGATATTCGCTTGAATTATTTTTAAAATTATTGCAATTAGTTTTTTTAATGTTTGTTCAAAAATTAAAAATATAAGGAAAATAACCAATCAAAATAATAGTGATGCAAATAAAAGGTAAACAAACTTTTCATTGGAATATTTTCTTATCGTTTATTTAAAAAAAGGTTCAAACAAACATTTTTATAATACCTGTTGTTCAGAAACTAAAATAATATGTATTTTTATATTATAAGAATAATTTTTAAGATCTTAAATTATAAAAAAATATATTAATTATAAAATATTATGTTAACCGAATAGAAGTTTTATGCATCACTAGCAATAAAATGGCAGCAAAATATAAACAAAGTTGCCATACTATAGCACAAAATCGCCACAAACACTTAATAGTAAAAGAGATGTTATTGTGCGTTTATGAATACAAATTTTTAAAGAAGACAGAAGAAGGAGACAAAAAGGGTTTGATAGTTATTACATACTATAAGCTTAAAATAAGAACTTTTTATGAATACGGCTGTTTATTTTTAAACATTAATGTTTTAAACTTTTTTAGAACTAAGTTCTAAGTGTCTAATATATGTTAAAGTCTGAATTATGTAACTTTGCAAAAGTTAAAATATAAATATAAATACCAGTATTAATTTATGTTGACAAAAATAACATGTTTAATTGAGGGGCTTAGAGCACAAGGGGCTTAAGTGCCTTTTTCTAAAATTTAGTTTACATATGGAATTATAGGTATAGTTCGGAAAATTTGTTCAGAACAAAAGAGGTGAATGTAGGTAGGATTCTCATCCGGACGCTAGATATAGTGAACAATTCAAGCACTTGACGTTAAAATACCTGCTTCGCTTGGAGCACAAGCGAAACAACCGCTTCTGTCTCATTTAAAATAAGTCAATTGAACCCCTTGTGCTTTAAGCCCCTCAATTTATTTACTTATTCACCAATATATGAAATATTTCAACTATTTTTTTTAGAAAATACTGAAAAAACGTTCCGTTCATACCCTTCAATATAACTGTTCAATTTTATCGCCAATGGGTTTGAGATATTCGAAGGTGAGACAATATACCGTGAAATGTGTTGGCAGCAATGTCCTATGTTGTTTTGCTTTAAAGTTTATGTTTTTTTAATAAGACTTGCGCCATATTTTAATTGAAACCATTGTGCTACTTATTGAATACTATAGGACAATATAGAAATAATATGGGGCGCTTCACGCTTATGTATAACAGAAATATTATTTACATGTGTACCTCATATATACTATTTGCTATTAAATACAGTCAAATCCCGATAATTCGTAATTCCCGATAATTCGTAATAAACTGTCGGTCCCTTGAAAAAGTCTCAGTAATTCGTAAAATTTCCATACATTTTGGTCCCCTCGCTAATTCGTAATTTTTTTTCAAATAAAATCTTTACCTGTTATAAATCGTAATTGTTTGCTAATTTTTGGTTAACCGTTTTTATGCGTGGGTTTTTGCTTTTGCTCGTATGTGTGTTTATTTTCTTAAGATCAGTTTGTTACATGAATAATTTTTATTATATATTTTATTTTTAACAATTAATTTTTATGTTTTTTTATCGTTTTAGTAAATAAATTGAAAAACCCCGTTAATTCGTATTTATTTGATTTTAACCCCGTTAAATCGAAACCCCGCTAAATCGAAAACCCCTATAATTCGTAAGAAATGGTCGTTCCCTTGCGATTACGAATTATCGGGATTCTACTGTATTTAGATAAATGAATTCTAATAAAAATTTTTTGTTCCTTTTATTTTCATAAATTATTGTATTTATACCCACACCACAATAGTGGAGAGGGTATTATGCATTTGTGCTGATGTGTGTAACGCCTTAAAATATTGGTCCTAGACCCACCTTAAAGTATACCGATCGTCTTAGAATCACTTTCTGAGTCGAACTAACGATGTCCGTCCGGCTGGCTGGCAGGCTGGCTGACTGGCTGTCCATGTAACCTTGTGCGCAAAGTACAGGTCGCAATTTTGGAGATAATTTGATGAAATTTGGGTCATAGGTTCTTATTGGCACAAGGACCAAGCCTATTGAAAATCGGCCGAATCGTAGGACCACGAGGGAAGATAGGGGGAAATTTCTTCCTCTCAGAAACTATCAAACCGATTTCAATGAAATTTAAAACATAGATAGAACCATATCTATATGGACACAAAATGCATGCATTTTTTAAAAAATAGGACCACGAGGGGAAATAGGGACAATTTCTGCCTCTCAAACCGATTTTAATGAAATTTAAAACATAGATAGATCCATATCTATATGGACACATTAGCTATACAGTTTTTCAAAAATAGGACCTCAAGGGGAGGTAGGGGGCAATTTCTGCCTCTCACAAACTTTCAAACCGATTTACATGAAGTTTATAAGCATAGATAAATCTATATTTATATGGACACATAAGCATGATGTGTTTTTAAATACTGTGGTGTAGGGTATCATATGGTCGGGCTTGACCGACTATACTTTCTTACTTGTTTTTTTTACAAAAAGTACCATTTGGTGGGAAAAATACTCTTTTAGTTGAAGTTCAGTTACATTTCAAAATTTGAATTTTGCAACACTGGTACTTAATGTTTGTTTTAATTAAACTATGCAATACTTTAATAAATTCTTCAAGCTTAAGGTCACTTATTTAATAAAAAAAGGTCGAAGAAATAGGACTATAATTTATTAAACTATGCAACAAAATTAAACTTTTATCGTGATTGTTGGTGTTTTTTTTTTCTCTTTTCTTGTGCGTAACGGTCCTCTAGATACAAAAACTTTGTCATTTATAATATTACATGTTCAAAATTTTGCACACATATGCGTTATGATATAGGAAATAAAAATCAATAAAAAACTCAATTTTGAAATTTTTGCAGATAGGTTATTAGGTCTTTACGATGACGATATGTATATTGGAATTTTAAAACAAAAAAAGCATATAGAAGTAAATGTCGAAAACCTGATTAAAGTATGTATACCATATTGATCCTTATTCAATCAAAATTAACAGTTAGTCTGTGTTCATACGGCTCATGTCTTATTGACAAGATTGCTACTTTATAGGAGAGAGGGACGAGGGGAAAAGAAAGGAGTACACAGATGCATGTACTGTCTTTACGTTTTGCTTTCTTATTCGTTGTTTAATTTTGTTTTTGTTTTCAATACCAAATAAAACAAAATAAAAAACATGTCGTCAACATGACATGATTCATTTAAACGCTAATTCATGTTCAAAGAAGAAAAAGGAAGAATCTTGTCAATAAGACATGAGCCGTATGAACTTTGAGGGAGTTTACACGGTGTCTATTCAGACACGTTTGTTTTGTTTGTAGGCGATTGGGGTAGAGAAGAAAGAGGGGTTGCCAAACAGACATGAGATGAGTTTTCATGTTTGTTTATATGAATTTCAATGTTTTTTATTTGTATGTATATGTATATTAGACTATTATACATGAAAACAGACATGTTTGGAAAGACATCGTGAAAAGACAATAGGTTTTTGGAAGCATGTTCAAAAGAGAATGTCAAAAACAGACATGTCTGAAAAGACTCCGTGTAAACTCCTCTTAGACTTACATATTTTTTGATTTTTTTTTTTTTTTAAATAACAGCATCGATCAAAAATAAGAGTTATTCTCTAAAGAAATGTACGTCTAATAACAATTTAGTTGACTTAAAATACTTATTTAAATGTGTAATCATCATTGGGATTTCTTATGCACATTAAAATAAATATTTAAAGTCAACAAAATTATTAAAAAAGGTATATTTCTTTAGAGAATAACATAATAAATAAAAATCAAAATATAAGACTGGAATATAATAAGGGATTAGCTTCATAAACTCCACAACTTTTTTGTAAACAATGCTTTGAGCTCATTATAGCATGGTAACTAACTGTATTCTCTGCACAACGGTTGCGAAATTTGTGCATTGCTTTGTAATGCCTTTTTAAAGCATTTGTTTTTTGTGATGCATTGCAATACTGCGTTTATGAAATCAGCTTAACTGGTATTTTTGTTAAAAAAAAATAATGATCAAAAATAACTAATTTTCGATCGAAAAAATAAAATCAAACTGTTTTCATCTGACTTTTATGAAAAATAGGAATAACTGTTCGGTCGCTGGTATTAACAGCTTTATTTTTTATCTTTGTACACTTAAAGATCTTTTACAGCTAGGCTTGCCAGACGTACTGTTTTCAGCAGTACGCGTACTTCTTTTTACTACTTGTACTGCTTTCTGCATAACCATTAAAGAAGTACGCGATTGTACTTTTTTTCAGTTATTGTACATTTTTTTGCAAACAAATTTTCGACATCGACTTACAATACTGCAAATCTGAAAGAAATGTTTGAATTTTGCGATTTCGAATGGTTTGTAATGCTGCGTCATGTACCAACTTGATGGCGCCTGCACATAAAAGATTTTTAAAAGACTATCCAGCCGTTAAAGCTTTGTTGTCCCAAAACTGTTGTTCACCTGTTTTAAGTGAATTTTTTTAAAATGAACTTTTATGTCTTTTTGTAAAAAATAGAGGATAATGACAAGTCAAAATTAATTGACATTGAATCAAAAGATTTAAATAACAATAGAATCAAAATTTTTTTGGTTTCATAGCCGAACGTAAAAATTTTCAACAGCTGCGATAATGAACATTTCAATTGTCTATTTAAAAATCGTTTAAATGAGTTTCTATTGAAAACGAAACTTTATAAAAGACAACGTTTTAACCCAAAACTTAACAAATTTGAAAAACTTTCGAATTTTAATCTTAACTAAAACTATTCAGTCCATGATTTTGTGGAAGTAATTCAGTTATTTTCTATAAATAAATTGACTTGAATATGCTTTTTGATGAGTTCGTATCATTGCAAGCTTTTGCTGAAAAAAATTTGAAAAAAACCTGTAGAAAATAAATGAAAAAATTTCTATAAAGTTGGTAATTTCCTAACTTCGAAAATATTCGTTTTTTCACTGCCTCATTTAAACAACTGAACAAATTGTTAGTTAAATGTTTTCTTTTTGGAGAAAAGAGCGAAATTAACTTTTAACACACTTTTGGCCATTTTCTCAATGTATCGACAAACTGTCTGTTACTTAATAGCCTTTTTACACTGATCAACATCTAACATCTACCATCAATTTCCCACCATTTGCGAAGATGTTAACATCTTTCCATAAGAAATACATAGGGCTAAAAAACAACATCTTTCAACATCTTTAAAATATGTTCCTATCTCATTTTATTCCACTCTACATCTTTCGATTATTTTAGTGTCATCACTATAAAAGTGTCAATAAGTTCTATTATTATTGTGGCATCACTGACAAAATGGAAGTTGCTTTGAAAGCAGCGTTACCATTTGTCAAGTTTTATATCTTAATGCAATGCTTTTTTGTTAAGTATTTTTTATATTTTTAAACAAATTGAACTTCAAATACATTTTTGAGTTTTCTTTTTAAATGTTGGCACTTTTGTGAGAAAAAAACATTTTCAATTTAATAAATTTTTTTTTTCAAATATGGTGACATTTTTGTTTGATGGCAGATGTTAGATGTGAGCAATGTAAACGAGTGTTTCACATTTTCTACATCTTTGATGATAGATGTTAGATGTTGATCAGTGTAAAAACCCTATAATGTCAACATAAATTTATTGGACCGATAAACTGTCCGTTAACGATTTTGGGTTTCTCAATATACCGACAAAAAATATTGTTTTCAGCTGGCAACGCCACTCAAAATACATGTAAAAGTTGGGAGTCAGCTGATTGAATTTATCTGTACGGCAAATAAAAGGAAAATAAATAATTGGCAGATGAGTGCCGGTTAGCTTTGCGATAAAATCGAAGCAAATGAGACATTGAGAAAACCAAATTTCTTTAATGTGCAGTTTTTCGTTGGGGAAAAAGATAATCGCCTAATGAGAAAATGGCAATTTGAGTTTTTAAATTTTTTAAAAACAGATAACGATAAAATCGCATTGTTAACGAAGCGTAAAAGTGATAAATATTTGTAATTTAAATAATTACATTGAAATTGTTTAACTAACACGTGATATTGAATGGACAATTTTTTCTTTTAAGTTATAATAATTATTTATTTTATATACTGATTTTAAGTTAATAAAATAAAATAAATGTTCTTCTTTTTACATTAATGTACTGCCATTTTTTTCTCGATGTACTGCTTTAATGGATTTCATAACTGGCAAACCTATTTACATCATTAAGTTCACATTCCGAGTAGTTTAAGTAATCTACAAAAATATTTTTTTTAACGATTATAAAGGCGTTTAAATATGCGTATTGTATTCAAAATAGACTTATTATAATACATAGTATTTAAGAAATATTTGAAAATTCTTTTTATGAAGGCCTAAAAACATACCACAACATCATAATTTTGGGTGTTTTTAAATAATATTGAAACTCTTGTTCTGTATTTTGATTTTAATAATGTGGTCACAGCAAGTATATAGTTAATAACCTTTTTACCCTGATCAACATCTACCAACAATTTGCGAATATGTTAACATCTTTCCATAAGAAATACATGGGCTAAAATGGTAACATTTTTGTGTGATACATGTTAGATGTGAGCAATGTAAACGACTGTTCCACATTTTCTACATCTTTGATGGTAGATGTTAGATGTTGATCAGTGTAAAATGCCTATTGTCAACTAAAACGCAAAGTGCTTATCTAATATTTTGAAAATTTGACTGTTTATAATATATTTTTCTTCCATTTTTCTTGTAAAATTTTCCATTTATTTAGATAATTAATAATGTTGCATATTATGCAAACTGTTAGTTAGTCCTTTTAGCGTTTGCCATAAACATAATCTTTTGTAGATAGGGCCTTTTGTTTTTTGCTAATAAAATCGCAAATTTTGGTCTAAAGAGTCCTAATTTTTTGTAGACATTTCTGTTAATGCAATACATCAGAATCAATGAACAATTCGATTTTTAATTTTTTGTAAGTTAGGGTCTTTTGCTAGATATGTAACGATATGTGGGTATTGATATTGAATTCCCAGCACTTTATCAAATAATTAAAAAAACAAGGCAGTTCTTCTATAAATAAAGTTTGTTCCCGCGATTTCCAGTGCCGGAAATTCCGAGATATTCAATTGCGGGATTCCCGAGAAGTTTTGAACAAAAACTGGGTGCCAAAAATTCATTAACAAGGTTTCGCTTAAATGTACTTAATTCCAAATTCATACTAAAAAACTTTTTTCCGCAACCAAATTTCACGATAATATCAATATTTGTTGCAGTTTAAGGCTTATTAAGATTATTTTCAAGACTGAACTTTATAGATCGATCGTCACGAAATTTTATTTCTAGTCTTAGCAAACTGTAATGGGCTTAATTTTACAACAATATTTTGAGGGCGTCAGTGATGCCAACTTATCTATTATGAGGCTAGATTTAGCTCTTTTTAATTACTCCCGGCTCGTAATTTTTCCGGTTAGCTTTTTTTTTTTAAAAAGAGCTAACACAGGCTCTTTTCAATTGTGATATGGAACGTTTGACAATTTTAACATCATCAGTATATACTACCGTTTTTACCCTCTTGTTTCGTCTTTTGTTCAATTTTTTATGTGTACACATTTTTTGCTTCAGTCAATAGTGTAGAAAGGCTTGGGAATCAAATCCTGTGTTTAAAAAATGGATAAAACCATGGTGAAATAAACAGGTGGTAGCACTACGCCAGATGACGATTTTTTGCTCTTGCATTGTTTATCTAGGTTTATGTCAAAGTTTTGTTTATGTTTACAAAAAGTCCACGTTTTGTGCTGTGATTTTTGTATTTTATTAAAGTTTTTGATCATTTTAAATTAAAATAAATAAGATATTGACCATAATTAAATAAAAAATAAAATTACTGTTCATATTTCTAATTTTATTTATTATAATGATACATATTTTATTAAACATTAATATGTATATTACATTTTTTTAATATAAATCAGTTTGAAGTCGGCACGTTTTGCGATTGAATAGTTGGCATCTCTATAAGGGTTAGTTAATGGTGCTTTCTTTTCTGCAAAAAAATGCCACATTTTAAAAGGTGCATGTATAAAATGTCTTGCCGAACATGTTGTACTGCAATTTTTTTTTGACGAGAACAAAACACAAAATTGGATCACCCTGTTTTTAACACCAGACAAAAAGTTTGTTCTTCAATGAATAAAAAAATACATACATATACATATGTATACATAATTAAAAAAATTTGTTCTTTAAAATATAAAAAAACATACATAAACCCAAATTTGTAAATAGATTGATGTTAAATAAATAAATAAATGAACAAAATGAATAACCAAATTCCAATTTCTTTAGTTTATTTTTCATAAAATTTGTAAACAAGATATTAACTTTGCCAGATTGTCGATTTATTAACATCAAGTTTTTACGATTTCTTGATTTGACGTTTTTTTTTTTCAAAAACACCGAATCCATTTAAATTTTATATCACTGACAACCTACCATTAACAATGTAATGCTTTCTTTTGTTTTTACTATAAAATAATAGAAAAAATAACTATAAAAACTTGAAATTTTTACTGTCCTGATTAGAGGCTATTTTTTCCAAACTTCGTCTGGTTACCCTACATGTAAACAGAAGCCAGCTATTTAAAGGGCATTTATTAACACTCGATTTATACGGGGCGTAAAGTTAAAAACCTTATGAATTTTTTTAGAATAAAACACGCTGCCCTTTTAGAGAGCATAGATAGCATTTTTAAGAAACGAAAACCAAATTGAATTTTTTTTAAATAAAATGTGACACTTTTTGTAGAATAACCAAATTTCTTTTTATTTAACCAAATTTCACCAAATATCAATATTTTTTGCGGTTTAATGCTTTTATATGGGGCCTTAGGTAAATTATTAACCGATCTTCTCGAAATTTGTTGACATAAAAAACGAATTTGTTGAAATTTAATGAAAATCTGTACATTCTGCTGCCAATTTGGGTACATAACTATTTTCTGGCTAAACCGATTTTACTGCGTTTCAATACCAAATAGCTTGAGAGTACTAAAATCATCTTGACGTCCTAATTGTTCTTTTCTGTTAAGTCGTTCGGATTTTTTTTTCGTAATTTTAACATACGGACATGACAAAATCGGCTAAGAATTATTAAAGGACTCAAAATATATGTACATAAATGTAAATGTATATACTTTATGGGGTCTTAGCAGAATTTAAAAAAACGAAAAAAATGGAATGCTAACCTAAGTATGCTTTTATTCACCTCTGCTGATTAAAGGAATTAAACTGTATTCAAATATGTTATTGAACATCGTAATTTTCTACTTCATGCTTAATTTATTAAACGGTGAAATTATTTCAGAATTCCTACCTTCAATGTTAAGTTTTCAGCTCCCATTCGCCTTTCCAGAAATTTTATTTCCCTTTGACTTCAATAACAATTTGTATACATATCAAAAATAACCTCTTTAACGGTCAATTTTACCAAGTTCAGTTGTAACTGTCAAAAACATGTTGTTAAAAAACACATTGTAAACTGGAAGTTAAAATGTGTCTTAAAACAATTTTAATCTTAAATTTTTTAGATTTAATTATTTTAAACATATTGCTCATTTGCTGCAAGACCGGCATAACTCAAAAAAATTAATTTCGAGATAAACGCATTTAAAGTTTTTAATTTGCTCTAACTACTTAGAAAAAAAGTAGACACATTCTCTTCAAACTGGGAAAGTATAAAAGATATAAAGATGAATTTAATACACAATTTAAAGAAAAACAAAACGAACAATTCTGCATCTCTAACTCCAAAATTTCATTTTTTGAGTTATGCAGGTCTTGCAGCAAATGAGCGATATGTACTAGCCAGAAAGAAATATGTAATAGTATTTTGTGGATAATAATAAAGCAGCGTGGATAATCGCCACGAAAGAGTGTAATTTAACTTAAATAATTTCAAATAATATTGGAATGAAATACAATTTCTGTATAATGAAACTTTTAATAAATAATAAAGTGATTTTTTGTCGCTTTCAGATTCATTGTAGGGAAAATCAAATGCATTTACATACATTTACTTCTCCGCATATTTTCCAATTAAATCTTTAAAAACTTTTTATATTAAAGTTTAACATTTTTGCACTTAAATGGTAAATATATAATCACTTTATAATATGTTCTTTAATAAGTATTTAAAAAATGTTAAACAAATTACATATTTGGCAATTATTTTGGCGATGCCGTTAATTTGGTATTCTGTATGTCTAATTGCTTATTTAAAATTTGCTCTATTTAAAATACGCCAACGACTGTTTGGTAATAGATTAAAGAGAACTTTTTTCCTTTAATCTATTATCAAACAGTCGTAGGCGTATTTTAAATACGCCAAACACAATAAGGGTGAATATATACAAAGTGGCATGTCGCACAGTGCTTTGTCCCCATATAACGAAGGGACATATGTAAATAGAAGGAGTTGTCAGAAATTTTTGAAATTTCGTACACTAGCATAAAATAGCTTAGTTAAGAAAAATATGAATTTTTGGAGAAATCGGTTCAAGGACACGCCTACCTCCCATGTGTCCTGAAATGGAAAAATGTAATTTTAGCTTCAATAATGCCCACAAAACTACAAAAAATGGTCAGACTAATACACACACAACTAGCATCGTGTGTGCAAATTTTCATTCAAATCTGAACAAGGACTCAAGGTCCTGCCATATATCCTTTTTCTTAAAAATGCTATAACACCACCAAAATTATCCAATCGTAATAAAATTTGATATGGAAATTGATATTTGTTAGATATATATGTGTGCCGAATTTTGGTAGAATCGGATTATTAATGTGAAAAATACAAAAACATAATTTAATAAAAAATGAGTTAAAAACGCTTAAAATGCTCTTGCAAAAATAACAAGTAAGAAAGTATAATCGGTCAAGCCCGACTATGTGATACCCTATAGTATAGTATTTAAAAACAAATTTCCTAGAGTGTAATCTATTTGGGACCCATGGGCAATCATGGACCGGCCAGAACAAAATTATGTTATGAGGTTAAGATTCGTTTAAAAGTTCTTTCTCCCGAATATTGTTTAGATATCTTAAGCTCCGTTTATAAGTTTTTTGGATGAGGGTTTATATGGAACCCATAGTTTATTTTGGACCTATCTGGACAACATTTTGTCATGACATAGTAGCTATCGTAAAAGTCATTGTCGCCAATTTGTATGTAAATACTAATATTTTTAAGGAAGCTGGTATTAAAAGCTTTTTCGGCAGAATGATTTGTATGGGAGCTATGTTCAAAAATAGAAAGATTCCAATACAATTTGATAAGCTGATTTTGATTGCAATAAAATTAGTTTGGTTTCGACCAAATTTAATCTTGCCGATGTAATAAGATGGCTTTTGTAAAATTATGGACCGATTCGTTCCATTTTTAATAGGCTTGGTCCTTGTACCAGTCAGAGCCTCTGGGACAAATTTCATCAAATTGTCTCCGAATTTGCGATCTGTATGCACAAGGTTGCATGGACCGCCAGTCGGCCGGACGGACATCGTTAGATCGACTCAGAAAGTGATTCTGAGCCGATCTAATGAATTATTTGGAATTATTTCTTATTATATTCCTAATTTATTTTCTTTAAACTAATTTATTTATTATTTACTTATGTATGTTCATATTTTTTAATTACAATAAATCATCTTCAGTACTGACTTCTTCAAAAAAAATATTGCCGCTCAACGAAACATTTGTTTCGTCATCTTTAGCTGGTACATTTTCTCTCAGTATATATTTTTCAACTTCTTCAAAAAATATATTTTTTTTAGTCTTTGGATTCCTGTTTGAAGATAACAACGGATCTGAGGAATGTATTAAATGAGTCATTAAATCTTTATGAGTGTCGTCGTGACGTTTTTCTCTTATGGGAAAGTCTGGTTTTTCTCACGATTTTGTGGTTGGCTTCCAATGCTTCTTCGGACAAGCACCCTGAAATTTATTTTAGTTATTAGTTACGTTTCATTATAATTACATAAAGCCACTTTTATACCTTAATATTTCTTATTATGTTCCTAGTTTATTTTTTTTAAACTAATTCAATCTATGAAAATTTGAGCGAAAATCACGAAAATAGCATTTTTTTTAAATACATTTTTTTTCAAGTTGTGGTAAAATTTTTTCAATTTTTTTTCTTGTAGTTATTAGAAAACAGTCTAAATATTCGAAATCAGAAAAAAACCCATAGACGGTATTTTTCTTTTTTTTTAATATTCCATCGAAGTTAGGAAATTTTTAGGGCTTAAGTAAATAAAAAGCATTTTTCAAACCATTAAAAAATATGTATAGGAGCATAATTCCCCTAAAAATTTAGAATATAGCTAGGTGTTACAGAAAAAAATTTTAATCTCGTAATCCAGAAAATGAATTTTTTACAATTATTTTCTTGAACCAATAAAAAACCAAGGGCATTTGTGATTTCAGCGCCCTCTTATGCCGTAAAATGCAGGCAAACACAAAAAATTTTTTATACATATTTTGATTTTTGTAGTTTTTTATTGAACGGTATAAGTTTGAATTAATATTTCACAGTATTTGTAGTTAATTGTCTTTTAAACTCCTGAAAACTATCAAAATTTGAGCAAAAATCAAAAAAAAATTTTTTTTTTCAAGTTGTGGTCAAATTTTTTCAATTGTTTTTCTTGGGAGTTTAAATATTCGAAATCAGAAAAAACCCATAGACGGTATTTTTCTTTTTTTTTAATATTCCATCAAAGTTAGAAAATTTTTAGAGCTTAAGTAAATAATAAGCATTTTTCAAACCAATAAAAAAAAACACTTATGAGAAAATAATTTAATAAAATTTTTTTACAGTTAGTTCTAAATATAGTAAACTACTACAGAAAAAAATTTCAATCTCGTGCTTTAAAAAATAACAGTTTTACAACAGTTTTCCTAAAGCATGTAAAACTCAAGTAGTTGTTTGGCCATTTTTACTATAAATTCTCAAACTTTGGCGCCCTCTAGCGCCGCCAAAAAGAGTTAAATCTTAAAAATTCTTCAAAATTCATTTTAATTATTTTGTTATCTATCGATCTGTACATTTTTAAGTACAATATAAGACTTGTTTTTTTTTTTGATTTATGTCTATGGACCAAAGCACTGTGTGTCGGGCCCTACTCGCAAAAAAAACGAAGCTAACATATTTTTCGAAACACGTCGCGACGCGTGTCTGGTAAAATATTGAATCGAAAATAACAATAGTTACAGAAATTTTAACGTAAACGACATCCACATTTTTGTGTGATCGCAAAAATAACGTAACTGACATATACAAATTACACCCAATTCACACGGGGTTTGCGTCATTTACGAAGTCGCTGTTGTTGTATCTACATATTATTTAATTATTGGTTATAATGTTATAACAAAAAAAAAAAAAAATTTTACTTTTATTGGTTACGATAACTAAAATAAAATATATTAAATGATAATTGTTATTTAAAAACTTTACCTATAATTCACCAATATATAATGATTATATGTATATGATGATTAAATTTTTTTTAAAATTTTTTTTTAACAGTCACCCACAATTACCCATGATGTGGCACTTAAAAACGTAGATTGTATTTTGTCTTTGGTGGGTGTAGATGAAGACGTTGTTTATTCAAAATCGACTGCACTACAAACGTGGCTTTTGGGTTATGAACTTACTGATACCATTTCGCTATTTGCTGCTGATGGTATTTATTTTCTAACAGGCAAAAAGAAGATCGAGTTTCTTAAGCAAATTGAAAATTGTAAAATTGAAGGAGTACCGGAGATTAAGCTGCTGACCAGGGACAGAGTAAGTTGTAGTGTTTTATCTTTTATATTTTAAAATATAAAACATAAAAAAAAAAAATTTGAAAACTTTATTAACGGACTTCCTTTGCAGAATGATAAGGATAAAGAAAATTTTGAAAAACTCAAGAAAATTATTAAATCCTCCAAGGGAGGCAAGAAATTGGGTGTTTTTAGTAAAGACGGCTTTCCCGGGGAGTTTTGCGAATCCTGGAAATCTACTTTAAAATCAGAACCATTCGAAAATGTTGATATAAGTGGCGCTATAGCATATTTAATGTGTCCAAAAGATGAACCCGAAATTAATAATATACGCAAAGCTTCTTTGGTATCAGTCGATCTTTTTAACAAGTACTTAAAGGATCAAATTATGGATATTATTGATTCAGACAAGGTTTGTTGTTAAGAAAAGGGAATTATTGATTTATTTAATATTTTTTTAATATATTTTTTTAACTATTTAGAAAGTTAAGCATGCAAAATTATCTGAGGGCGTGGAATCAGCCTTAACAGACAAAAAGTATGTTACCGGTGTAGATGCCTCCCTGCTGGAAATGTGTTATCCACCCATTATACAGTCAGGAGGACACTATAGTCTTAAATTCTCGGCATTGAGTGATAAAAATCATTTACATTTTGGCGCCATTGTGTGTTCATTAGGTGCACGTTACAAATCATACTGTTCCAATATTTCACGTACATTTTTAGTAAACCCCACCGACGAAATACAAGAAAACTATAATTTCTTGGTTAATGTACAAGAGGAAGTATTGAAAATGCTTAAACCAGGAGCAAAACTAAGTGACATATACCAGCATGCAACAGATTATGTTAAAAAGGAAAAACCCAAACTTTTAGATAATGTTACCAAAAATTTTGGTTTTGCCATGGGTATAGAATTTCGTGAGAATTCAATTATTATTGGACCCAAATGTCAGGCTGAAGCTAAAAAGAATATGGTGTTTAATGTAAACATAGGCATATCAAATCTTACGAACTCAGAGGCTAGCGAAAAGGACGCTAAAACGTATGCCTTGTTCATAGGTGACACTGTGTTGGTGGGCGAGCAGGCTCCTGCCAGTATCATGACACCCTCCAAGAAAAAGATAAAAAATATTGGTATTTTTATTAAAGATGACAGCGAAGAAGAAGATGGTGATGAAAAAGAGGAAGTGAAAGAAGACAAAAGTACAGAAATTCTAGGCAGAAGCAAACGTAACGCTGTTTTAGAAAATAAATTACGCACAGAAACTAATACGGAGGAAAAGCGTAAACAGCATCAAAAGGAATTGGCTCAATTGCTTAATGAAAAAGCCAAGGAACGTTTATCCAAACAGGGAGATTCTAAAGAAGTAGAAAAAGTTCGTAAAAATACTGCCTCTTATAAGTCGATGAGCCAAATGCCTCGTGAGCCAGAGGTTAAAGATTTAAAATTGTATGTGGACAAAAAATATGAGTCTGTTATTATGCCTATTTTTGGTATATCCGTGCCCTTTCATATTTCTACCATTAAAAATATTTCACAATCTGTTGAAGGTGAGTACACATATTTACGTATAAATTTCTTCCATCCTGGAGCAACTATGGGACGTAATGAGGGTGGAATCTATCCAAATCCAGAAGCCACATTTGTAAAGGAGGTGTAAGTAAATTTTTAAGTTTATTTTAAAGAAATTGGTTGTTAAAATAAATGTATCTTTTAGAACTTACCGCAGCTCAAATGTAAAAGATCACGGTGAGGCTGTGGCGCCTTCTTCCAACCTCAACAACGCTTTCCGTCTTATCAAAGATGTTCAAAAACGTTTTAAGACTCGCGAAGCCGAGGAACGTGAAAAAGAGGATCTTGTTAAACAAGATACTTTGATACTATCCCAAAACAAAGGTAATCCCAAGCTTAAGGATTTGTATATACGTCCAAATATTGTCACTAAACGTATGACTGGTAGTTTGGAAGCCCATACTAATGGTTTCCGATACATCTCCGTGCGTGGTGATAAGGTTGATATTTTATATAACAACATAAAAAGCGCCTTCTTTCAACCTTGTGACAACGAAATGATTATCTTGTTACATTTTCATTTAAAACATGCCATAATGTTCGGCAAAAAGAAACATGTTGATGTCCAGTTCTACACAGAGGTGGGTGAAATCACCACCGATTTGGGTAAACATCAACACATGCACGATCGTGATGATCTCGCAGCTGAACAGGCTGAACGAGAGCTGAGACACAAATTGAAAACGGCATTTAAGAGTTTTTGTGAAAAAGTTGAATCAATGACCAAACAACAGGTAGAATTTGATACACCATTCCGTGAGTTGGGTTTCCCTGGTGCACCCTTCCGCAGTACGGTAACTCTGCAGCCCACTTCAGGCAGTTTGGTTAATCTAACAGAATGGCCACCATTTGTTATTACCTTGGATGATGTGGAATTGGTGCATTTTGAACGTGTACAATTTCATTTAAGAAACTTCGATATGATTTTCGTATTTAAAGACTATCATCGAAAAGTGGCCATGGTCAATGCTATACCCATGAATTTATTGGATCATGTTAAAGAATGGTTAAAGTAAGCTTGCACTTGCGATACGTTTTTAAACATTTTATAAATTTTTTACTTCTGTTAAATTTAAAGCTCTTGCGATATTCGTTATACTGAGGGTATACAGTCCCTTAATTGGGCCAAGATTATGAAAACCATTACCGATGATCCTGAAGGATTCTTTGAGCAGGGCGGCTGGTCTTTCTTGGATCCCGAGTCGGGCAGTGAGGGCGAAGATGAAGAAGCCGAATCTGAAGAAGATGAAGTTTATGAACCCACTGATTTGGAGTCAGATTTTGAATCTGATGAAGATTCTGAATACTCAGAAGCTTCAGAAGATGAGAGTGGTGAAGACAGTGATGGTAAGTTGGTATTTTTTTTTATTTGTGGATTGATTAAAATAATTTTTTCTTGTTTCACTTGAAGAACTGGGTTCTGATGAAGAATCTGGCAAAGATTGGTCTGATTTGGAACGTGAGGCTGCCGAAGAAGATCGAAATCATGAATATAGCGGTCCTGAACCTAAATCCAATGGCAAACATCATTCTAAACATTCTAAAAGTTCGAAACACAGGTGAGTCTACAAATTTTTTTTTTTTTTATTAATATTTGTAACTATTTGTGTTGTAATTGGGATTTTTATATATTTATTTCAATATTTATTTAAATATTTAAAATTAGTGCAAGTTTTTCCTTATTAAAAGAAGAGGCAACAATTTTTAAGTTGTCAACGATTTTAAATAAGATAAGTGGATAATAATATTTTAATCTGAACTTTAATTTAAAGATAGTTTCTTGAAACGTACTTATCCAATGTTATTTTTTTTAAAGTAATTTTTCAAGCACAATATTTTTAAAAATTTACTTATTAAGGGTATTTTTAAACGTTCATTTTCAAAAGAGTTTTTAAAGATATTTAAAGCGGCGTTTTAATAAAACGTACGCTTCAAAGGTAATTTTTTTTAATGTACGGTCAAATGGTATTTTTAACGTTAAATACATTTCTGAAAGGCAAGAAGGTTTTTAAATTGTTAATGGAATTGCAAAATATGCAAAATTGTTTGATCAAACAAGTTGAAAAATATGAATCTCGCTTAATGGAAACTACCCAACATTAGGACTTTTTAGTAGCGTTTTATTCTCTTATATATATCCTTTTTTTTAAACGTTTTACTAATTTTTCATTGTATTCGTTGCGAAATTACTTTTCCTTTCTTTCACTTTCGTTTTTGTATAATTTAAAATGTAAAAGATATTCTAACATTTTTGTATTTGTCTTATACAAGTCGCAGAGATCGAGCGATGCAAGAACAAAATAATAAGAAACATAAATCCTCAACACATTCTTCGTCTTCAGCAAATACAACGCTGAAAAAATCTTCAAAGCACACGAATTCTACTTCCGCCTCCGCACATAGGTTTGTGTAATTTGTTTATTAAAAACTCCACTCACTTTTACTTTAAACACACAAGCAATTGGTTGGCTAAGAAAATTCTCCAAATTACAAACACATTTCCCTACATTTTTGTTTTGTTTTAAAGTGTTAAAACATACTTTAATTTTTCTAAAATAATTCAATTATCTTTTAAACGTTTTTCTTAAAAAAAAGCAGCCCTACGAAATCCTCCCACAAGGACAAACATCACGATCGTAGTCGTGATAAACATCATTCCTCTTCGCACAAGGATAAGGATCGCGATAAGAGTCGTCACCATCACAACAGTAGCAGTAGTCACAAACGTTCTCGTGACGATAGTCGAGACGGTGGTCATCATAAATCAAAAAAATCACGTCACTAAATTTTTATTCATTTCCATCTAATTTTTATTTCGTCAGTAACTCTTTTCGTCTATTACCTCCTTTTTTGTTTTACTTTAACCCCATTTTGTCTGTTCTAAAATGAGAGAAAAAAATTTCTTGTTTAATAAACTTATAATTAAGTTTTGTAACTCTTTGTTAATCAAATAATTTTTTCATTAAAAAATATATTTCTTTTTTTTATTTATAATTCTTTTATTATTCTCACTCAGTCACCTTTTTCATCTGTCATTCTTAAAACATCTTTTTTTCTAAGAAAATTACACATGAAAAAAAATAAAAATACAAAAAAAGAGAAAATAAAAAAAAATTATTAATAAATATGTTTAATCCTTTTAAGAGATAATCTGAAAATAATTTTAAGTTTTTTTTAATTTAACAATGCATTATTGAAACACGAAAGTTTGTATTTAGTTTTTAATTCGCTTAAGTGCATAATTAACTTTCATAAACGATAAACCACTTATTTTTTTTTGTACGAAGATTGAAGTGTTGATTTAAATAGTAAATATTAAATATTTCCCTAATCATTAATGATTTCTTGAGTGTATGGAACTGTAATAAATGATTAACATTTTTTTCTATAATTTTGAAGTTTTTTTTAGCGTTTAAACGATTTAAAATTTGTAACCCAAAAACTAAAATTCTACAACATTTTTTATGAATCCTCGCTTTTTGGTCAATTTACTGAATGAGAAGGTTAAAACCATAACTATTTTTTATACACCCTATATTCCAATTGAAAATAATGGTTCTTAAACCTCATTTTTATGCAAAAATAACTTTTATGATGGCTTACTATATAATTTTTGGGTGGTAGATGTGCGAGGGTGGGCCAATAAGTCCATGACTTTTAAAATGAAACACAGGTTCTTGGATAAAAATATCATCTATTTTTTAACGTTGTCTTCTTTTAGCTCTCCACACTTTGTCCAACGTTTCGTAATTTTTTTTTAACCTTTTCTAAAAATAAGAAATATTTGTTAATGAGATGATTTCATCGTTTCGAGCAATGGCTTCAGGTTTAAAAACAAGAAAAAGTTACTTGCGGCTAAATCCAAAGAATTGGGCATATGAGGAAACAATTCATAGCTTAATTCATTGAAATTTTGCAATGTAACGCTTAATGCGCTAATGCGAAATTCATTTTTTTAAATTTTCTCGTTAAATTAAGAGTGAGTAGTCTGCTATCAAAGGCTGTTAAACATAAACTATATGATACAGCTTATTTAAATCAACTGAAATAACTTTCTTATTTAATTAACCTACAAATTCACCAAGTTCAGTTAAAACTAACTACATATTACTTAAACTTCCAGTTAACAATATGTTTTGACAGCTATAACTGATAGTTTATTATAACTGAACTTGTATTTTCGAGAAGCTCCGAAATAGACTTTGTAGCACAAGCCCACCTATGAGAGTTTTATTCCATACGCAGTCGGATTTAGGTGGTTTAAATAGTAAGCAGATCTGATGGAGTAAAGTATACACCGTTTTAAAAAACCGAGACACTAATACTTCTTTCGACACCTTGAATATACGTTCTTTCCATCGGACATCACGTTGTATCTTCAGGACCGGAACATCAAGAGATTCTGATTCCTCAATAATTATACACCCACACATTTATAAACAGATGAGACACCTTGATTCGTCGCGCGTTTATGAGTCAGCACGCACGACCCCGTTGCGAGACTATGTCAAGGTCTCGTCCAAGCGTATCATTTATGTCCTGCCTAATAGAACCAACATCGGATACTCTTGGTCTATAATCAAATGAGTACGAATGACAAAGGTTGCTGGGTTTGAGGTCATTGAGGAAAATAAGAAATAGAGTTAGAGAAAGAACGGAGCCTTTCGGCCTCCCTGAATGAATCTTGAACTCGTTTGATGAAACCCCATCTAAAACAACTGGTAAAGTACGATCTATAAGAAAGCTCGATATAAATCGAGAGCAATTATCACCGACACCAGATGCAACAAGTTTTGACAAGAGTACACAATGCCAGACAGTCAAACGCCTTGGAAATATCTAAAGCAATACCTTACTTTTGCTAAAATAGTGAATGGAACGACACCATTTTCCAAGCGTTATTAGCCACTCTACTTTTTTACTGGCGTTACATTAGGAACTTTCTAACAGACGGGAAATTCCCCAGCATGATGTAAATTGCTGAAAAGATTTGCTTAGGGTTGAGCTAGCGTCGAAGAGCACTGATTCAAGACCAGGGGGGCTACTCTCTATTGCGATGCGAGAGAAAATGGTAACAAATCTAGCGATTGGTATTCTCTAATGCGTTTGCGCATTTGCTTTCGCATCTATTATTTTTTTTTCTTTTCGCAAATCATCACTATTTGTTTTATTTAAATTTTCCAATTTCAAATATTTTTACATATTTTAGCATTTCATTACTGTCAATCTTCGCCATCTTTCATTTTTATTGAAAGTATTGCTTCATTTTCAAAAAATTTTGCGAAAGTGATAGAGAGTACCAAGTTGGCATTTAGCTTTCGCAACGAAATTGTTTTCGCATCGCAATAGAGAGTAGCCCCCCAGTGCATTTATACCATCTGAAAGGATTTGTTTTAACGTTTTAAGTTTTTTTTAACGAAATTTGCTCGATGTTTTAAATAATCTACTTTCCAGAATAGGGCCTATAAACCATCTTATTATGCTGGTATTAAGACTAAATTTGGTCCAAACTTATTTTATTGAAATCAAAATTATCTTACGAAATTTTATTGGAATCGGTCTATATTTGACTTTAGCTCCCATACAAAAACCACTTCCGAAAATATGAATACCCTTTTTTGCATCTGCGTAAAGTACTTTTTTATGCAAGCAAGTATTTTTTTCGTGTGTTTGCGGACAATTTGCGTTATATTGTGATTTTTAGTTATATTGTGATGGATATAAAAACTTTTTGTTTTTCGTTTGTTTTACTTTTATTATATTTTTTTGTCGCAAAATTTTTAACAACAGCTGACATTAATTATTGAAAATCAGCGCTGTTAACGCTTATTGGAATTGTTAGAAAATTTAATGTTGAAAATTTCTACAAGCGTGGTGAATATCGCTTTTAGTACAAACTTTGCATTCAATATTTAACACGCTAAATACACATTAGTGTTGAGTGTAAAACGTAGCTATTATTTTGTTCCATTGTAATTTGGAAAAATGTATCACTTTGTAAGGGTTCGTGTAACCTAATAAGTATATTACACAACTATAATGCATCATTATTTTTTAAAAAGAAAACACCATTAACCTCATAAATTAATTTAATTTAGGTGGGTCCTAGCAAAAATTGTTTTTATGTATAAGGGGTGTTCTGGAAATCGAAAACGCAAGAATTTGGGAGTTGTTTTAAATACACTTTTAATAAAATTTTATAATTTTTATTATGAAATTCTGTTAAATAGAGAAATATTTGTAAAATATTTGTCAAAAATTCATTTATCACAGAAATCTTATTAAAAAACGACGTTTAAAATTCTTGCATTTTGCGTTTTTAATTTACAGAACAGCCCTGATTGTGCTGTAGCGAATCATATAGTCGGGCTTGACCGACTATACTTTCTTGTTTTATTTTTGTGTGCTTTCAACACAATGAAAATTGTTTAATTTGTAATAATATGGAATCCATATTATGGATACTTAATAAAAAAACTTGGCCTAACGTGGTTGTGAAACTCATAGTACTTACTTGTGAGCCTTTATACTAGTTTGACAAAGCCTTTCACTATCTAAAAACTCTTAAAAAATCCGGTGCTTACCAAACTTTGTCCTTTTTTTTTGTTTTATTTTTATAGGAAATTTATATACCAGAAATCTTATAAAATAGTTTTTGAAACAACGGTATATCTGAAAGCAATAGCTTGCCTAAAAAACGGCTAGCAACACTGGATTCAGTGTACCCGAATTAGCTTAACGCGCCATGTGCCCCGCTTGACAGAAAAAAGTGTCAAATTCTAGCACAGTGTTATTAATAAATACTTATGTATAAGACTTTGATATCATGCAGGATTTTTTTGCGATTTTGCGCAAATTTTAACCGAATTTTTGTCATTCCTTATAGTTTTAGGGACTTTTAATCAATTTTATGGTTTGTTTGAAATATTTACATTTTTCGCTATTTTATCAAACTTCTCAGAATTTTTTTGCAATCTTTGTTGCTCTTTGAGGCAATCTTCGTAAATTTTGGCTATTTTAGCAAACTTTTTCTAATTTTTGCAATTTTCTCGTTTAATTTACTAATAAATACCTTATCTTTATGTAATATTGTCCGCTGAATCCGAATATGAAGTCAAAATTGTCAAAATTAGAAAAGTGAGATATTCCAAAATAACCGTTTTTTGTGTTTTTAAAAAAGATGATGTGACTGAAATGCAAATATGTATCTTCGAAAATGTATGCCCCTATTGCGGTTCTCCACTCAACTCAGTTTGGTCGTGTTGGAGTCAACCCAACTGCAATTTCCTTGCTTGAAGCTTGATATACCTTCTTTAAATCGCTCAAAAAACTCTTTGCGTCTTTACTAGCCACATATTTCAGTGAATTGCGTATGCACAACCAAACTCATTTTAGGTATTGTGATACCCAACTGTTCTTAGTTGAGTTTGCTTTAAAGTTACCAACTTAAAATATCGATTTGTCAACTTTAAATGTAACGTTTGACAAGTGAAAATTTTATAAAATTAAATAATTTGTTAAACTAAAAGTATTTTTATTGTTGTGTTGAATAAAAAGTATTTATAATTGATATTAGTTTCGATTTATTTTATGATGATGAAAAGGAAAACTCTTGTATAGATGCGCTACGTACAATAAGACAAATTCGTGATGATTCCAACCCTCTTGAACTTCCCAGTGCCAAGTAAGAACTTATAATAAGTAACGAAACTTTCTTGTTGCCTGATGAGTTCTTCTTCTGGTTGGGGTAGCTGTTGGTCAATCTGCTGGTTGTATTATTGGTTCAACTGACTCAGTAAAATTGTCACTTGATGGTGGAATATTTGCAACACCAAATACTTGGCCGGACTTGCAATACAAGAGCTTCGAAACAATATCTTCAAGGCTATTTTTTGTGAAAGTCATCCCCCTGTCGCTTAGTCTCCTTCACACCTTCACCCAGAGACCAATATGGTCCATTGTGACGCCTTAATTAGAGATAGCTATGAAGGTAGAAAGTAGGTGAAATAAACAACATAAGACAGATCCGAAAGATAGGTAGAAAAGAAAGGAAAGAAAAGAAGGTAAAGGACCAACCACGAGAGAAATCCCACTTAAACCAAATTCGCCCTACGTGCGGTTAGCACCCAGTCTCCCCTCGCGCAGCCAGGTCATCCCCATTACGAATCCTATCAGATTCTCGAGTCCGCAACTCGAGACATCTCCTAATTCGCCCAGGAATCTACTGCCCAGTCACCTCAGCCTGCTACCCTGCAGCCTGGGACAGTGACACCGAAAGTGCTCAACTGTCTCCAACTCCTCAGGGTCCTCGCACAACCTTCATATATCCAACAAGTCGGATCCCATCCTCACCGCCATCCTGCCCATCATACAGTGGCCCGTGATCATTCCTATCATGGTCCTAACGCAGACCCTGCTCCTGCCCAGCAGCGACACCGAATCGGACTTCCTAAGCACCGGCCACAGTGTCCGCGATACCCGACAGTCCGTTCGGCCCCCCAGGCCCGATTGGTCACACCCAGTATCCATTCCTTAATTCTACCAAAATAGAAGCCCAATGGAGGCCTAACCGCCTCCACACAGTCAGGATCCTCCATCTCTGAGCCCTGTCTTGCCAACTCATCAGCAACCTCATTGCCGCCTATATCGCAATGATCAGGCACCCAGCACAACCTTAGCAAATACTCCCCTAAGGCTCCCTTCAGAGCCCTCCTACACTCATCAACCAGCCTGGAGTTCACATAACAGCCCCTTACGGCCATAAGAGCCGCCTGGCTGTCAACGTATATAGTGACCTCCGAGCCCCTATCAATGTTGTCCCTCATCAGTTCCACGACCCTCCAGACCCCCAGAACCTCCGCCTGAAAAACACTGCAGTCGTCAGGAAGCCTATATGACCTTCTTAGGTTCAGATCCTCAATGTAGACCCCTGCACCCGTGCCTCTTATCTTCGAGCCATCAGTGAAAATAGCAAATCCACCAAATAATCTGCTCCTGCCCGACCAGCTCTCCCAAGAGGGCATTATTACCTCTGACAACCGATCAAAATCCACTCTGGTGCTCACATAATCAGTGGAGCCCGGCGGTCCCAGGCAATAGCCACCAGCCTCAATCTCACCCAGGATCCGTGAGTAACCCTGAGTGTCATTCCTCAGTCCTAACTCCCTCAGTTTAAGAATGCTCCTGGCCGCCATTCCCATCACATACTGCTCAATAGGCAGAAGATGTGGAATGACATCCAGAGGAGTACTTCTCATGGCACCTGTCGTGCCAATTGAAGCACACCTCTGAGCCTTAGAAAGAAGGTTCCTACGACTTGCCAATCTCAATGACTCCCACCGAACACAACTTCCATACGTAAGAATGGGTCTAACCACCGAAGTGTACAGCCATCCCACCACTGACGGCCGGAGTCCCCAGCTCCTACCTATCGATGATCTGCAAGCATAGTAGGCATTGAGACCCCTTTTGAGTCTCCTGAGTATTCCTACCCCATGACAGCTTGCTGTCCAGAAAAACCCCCAGATACTTAGCACTATCAGATAGTCCAAGCTCCACTCCTCCCAGTACCGGCAGTCTTAATTCCTCCACCTTGTACCTCGTAGGGAAAAGAACCAACTCCGTCTTCTCCGGATTAACTCGCAGTCCCTTGTCACTTGCCCATGCCGCCAGTTCGCCCAGCGCCCCTTGCATGATGTCGCTAATTGTCGGCAGAAACTTGCCCGACACCAATATCACCACATCATCCGCGTAGGCCACGACCTTCTGACCCATTCAGTCAAAACGTCTCAGAACGACATTGACGGCCAAGAGCCACAATAAGGGAGAGAGAACTCCCTCCTGTGGGGTCCCCCTAGTCACCGATTTCCTTAAGCGTTCGTTTCCCCAGTCCGAGTGAATAACTCTGCTGCTAAGCATCATAGTTATCCATTCGACCAAGAACAACGGAACCCTCAGGTCAACCAGTGCCTGTCTTATAGCCTCTATCCTCAAATTGTTAAAGGCGCCCTCTATGTCCAGGAATGCCGCCAGGGTGTATTCCCTGGTTCGCAAACCCCGCTCCACATAACTGGGTGTTCTGGAAATCGAAAACGCAAGAATTTGGGAGTTGTTTTAAATACACTTTTAATAAAATTTTATAATTTTTATTATGAAATTCTGTTAAATAGAGAAATATTTGTAAAATATTTGTCAAAAATTCATTTATCACAGAAATCTTATTAAAAAACGACGTTTAAAATTCTTGCATTTTGCGTTTTTAATTTACAGAACAGCCCTGATTGTGCTGTAGCGAATCATATAGTCGGGCTTGACCGACTATACTTTCTTGTTTTATTTTTGTGTGCTTTCAACACAATGAAAATTGTTTAATTTGTAATAATATGGAATCCATATTATGGATACTTAATAAAAAAACTTGGCCTAACGTGGTTGTGAAACTCATAGTACTTACTTGTGAGCCTTTATACTAGTTTGACAAAGCCTTTCACTATCTAAAAACTCTTAAAAAATCCGGTGCTTACCAAACTTTGTCCTTTTTTTTTGTTTTATTTTTATAGGAAATTTATATACCAGAAATCTTATAAAATAGTTTTTGAAACAACGGTATATCTGAAAGCAATAGCTTGCCTAAAAAACGGCTAGCAACACTGGATTCAGTGTACCCGAATTAGCTTAACGCGCCATGTGCCCCGCTTGACAGAAAAAAGTGTCAAATTCTAGCACAGTGTTATTAATAAATACTTATGTATAAGACTTTGATATCATGCAGGATTTTTTTGCGATTTTGCGCAAATTTTAACCGAATTTTTGTCATTCCTTATAGTTTTAGGGACTTTTAATCAATTTTATGGTTTGTTTGAAATATTTACATTTTTCGCTATTTTATCAAACTTCTCAGAATTTTTTTGCAATCTTTGTTGCTCTTTGAGGCAATCTTCGTAAATTTTGGCTATTTTAGCAAACTTTTTCTAATTTTTGCAATTTTCTCGTTTAATTTACTAATAAATACCTTATCTTTATGTAATATTGTCCGCTGAATCCGAATATGAAGTCAAAATTGTCAAAATTAGAAAAGTGAGATATTCCAAAATAACCGTTTTTTGTGTTTTTAAAAAAGATGATGTGACTGAAATGCAAATATGTATCTTCGAAAATGTATGCCCCTATTGCGGTTCTCCACTCAACTCAGTTTGGTCGTGTTGGAGTCAACCCAACTGCAATTTCCTTGCTTGAAGCTTGATATACCTTCTTTAAATCGCTCAAAAAACTCTTTGCGTCTTTACTAGCCACATATTTCAGTGAATTGCGTATGCACAACCAAACTCATTTTAGGTATTGTGATACCCAACTGTTCTTAGTTGAGTTTGCTTTAAAGTTACCAACTTAAAATATCGATTTGTCAACTTTAAATGTAACGTTTGACAAGTGAAAATTTTATAAAATTAAATAATTTGTTAAACTAAAAGTATTTTTATTGTTGTGTTGAATAAAAAGTATTTATAATTGATATTAGTTTCGATTTATTTTATGATGATGAAAAGGAAAACTCTTGTATAGATGCGCTACGTACAATAAGACAAATTCGTGATGATTCCAACCCTCTTGAACTTCCCAGTGCCAAGTAAGAACTTATAATAAGTAACGAAACTTTCTTGTTGCCTGATGAGTTCTTCTTCTGGTTGGGGTAGCTGTTGGTCAATCTGCTGGTTGTATTATTGGTTCAACTGACTCAGTAAAATTGTCACTTGATGGTGGAATATTTGCAACACCAAATACTTGGCCGGACTTGCAATACAAGAGCTTCGAAACAATATCTTCAAGGCTATTTTTTGTGAAAGTCATCCCCCTGTCGCTTAGTCTCCTTCACACCTTCACCCAGAGACCAATATGGTCCATTGTGACGCCTTAATTAGAGATAGCTATGAAGGTAGAAAGTAGGTGAAATAAACAACATAAGACAGATCCGAAAGATAGGTAGAAAAGAAAGGAAAGAAAAGAAGGTAAAGGACCAACCACGAGAGAAATCCCACTTAAACCAAATTCGCCCTACGTGCGGTTAGCACCCAGTCTCCCCTCGCGCAGCCAGGTCATCCCCATTACGAATCCTATCAGATTCTCGAGTCCGCAACTCGAGACATCCCCTAATTCGCCCAGGAATCTACTGCCCAGTCACCTCAGCCTGCTACCCTGCAGCCTGGGACAGTGACACCGAAAGTGCTCAACTGTCTCCAACTCCTCAGGGTCCTCGCACAACCTTCATATATCCAACAAGTCGGATCCCATCCTCACCGCCATCCTGCCCATCATACAGTGGCCCGTGATCATTCCTATCATGGTCCTAACGCAGACCCTGCTCCTGCCCAGCAGCGACACCGAATCGGACTTCCTAAGCACCGGCCACAGTGTCCGCGATACCCGACAGTCCGTTCGGCCCCCCAGGCCCGATTGGTCACACCCAGTATCCATTCCTTAATTCTACCAAAATAGAAGCCCAATGGAGGCCTAACCGCCTCCACACAGTCAGGATCCTCCATCTCTAAACCCTGTCTTGCCAACTCATCAGCAACCTCATTGCCGCCTATATCGCAATGATCAGGCACCCAGCACAACCTTAGCAAATACTCCCCTAAGGCTCCCTTCAGAGCCCTCCTACACTCATCAACCAGCCTGGAGTTCACATAACAGCCCCTTACGGCCATAAGAGCCGCCTGGCTGTCAACGTATATAGTGACCTCCGAGCCCCTATCAATGTTGTCCCTCATCAGTTCCACGACCCTCCAGACCCCCAGAACCTCCGCCTGAAAAACACTGCAGTCGTCAGGAAGCCTATATGACCTTCTTAGGTTCAGATCCTCAATGTAGACCCCTGCACCCGTGCCTCTTATCTTCGAGCCATCAGTGAAAATAGCAAATCCACCAAATAATCTGCTCCTGCCCGACCAGCTCTCCCAAGAGGGCATTATTACCTCTGACAACCGATCAAAATCCACTCTGGTGCTCACATAATCAGTGGAGCCCGGCGGTCCCAGGCAATAGCCACCAGCCTCAATCTCACCCAGGATCCGTGAGTAACCCTGAGTGTCATTCCTCAGTCCTAACTCCCTCAGTTTAAGAATGCTCCTGGCCGCCATTCCCATCACATACTGCTCAATAGGCAGAAGATGTGGAATGACATCCAGAGGAGTACTTCTCATGGCACCTGTCGTGCCAATTGAAGCACACCTCTGAGCCTTAGAAAGAAGGTTCCTACGACTTGCCAATCTCAATGACTCCCACCGAACACAACTTCCATACGTAAGAATGGGTCTAACCACCGAAGTGTACAGCCATCCCACCACTGACGGCCGGAGTCCCCAGCTCCTACCTATCGATGATCTGCAAGCATAGTAGGCATTGAGACCCCTTTTGAGTCTCCTGAGTATTCCTACCCCATGACAGCTTGCTGTCCAGAAAAACCCCCAGATACTTAGCACTATCAGATAGTCCAAGCTCCACTCCTCCCAGTACCGGCAGTCTTAATTCCTCCACCTTGTACCTCGTAGGGAAAAGAACCAACTCCGTCTTCTCCGGATTAACTCGCAGTCCCTTGTCACTTGCCCATGCCGCCAGTTCGCCCAGCGCCCCTTGCATGATGTCGCTAATTGTCGGCAGAAACTTGCCCGACACCAATATCACCACATCATCCGCGTAGGCCACGACCTTCTGACCCATTCAGTCAAAACGTCTCAGAACGACATTGACGGCCAAGAGCCACAATAAGGGAGAGAGAACTCCCTCCTGTGGGGTCCCCCTAGTCACCGATTTCCTTAAGCGTTCGTTTCCCCAGTCCGAGTGAATAACTCTGCTGCTAAGCATCATAGTTATCCATTCGACCAAGAACAACGGAACCCTCAGGTCAACCAGTGCCTGTCTTATAGCCTCTATCCTCGAATTGTTAAAGGCGCCCTCTATGTCCAGGAATGCCGCCAGGGTGTATTCCCTGGTTCGCAAACCCCGCTCCACATAACCAACCACATCATGCAACGCACTCTCAACAGATCTACCTTTAAGGTAGGCGTCAATCTTCGAACTCAGATGTAGATCAATCAGTCTTTCCAACGTCTTCAAGAGAAAAGACGACAAGCTGATTGGTCTAAAATCCTTGGGTTTAGAGTGACCGGTTCTACCCGCCTTGGGAATAGGGTTGCCATACGTACTGTTTTAAGCAGTACATGTACTGATTTTTTGCAATTGTACTGTTTTGTGCACAACTCCTAAAACAGTACGCAAATATACTGTTTTTTACACTTTGTACTGTTTTTTGTACTTTTTTTTTTGTTCAGTGTACAAAAACCTAGATATTAAGAAAAATCCTACTAAAAACACATTTTTATGATATCCAAATATTTAAATAGCTTCAAAATTTGTTTGTGTTCCAAACAAAAAATTCTAAAATAATACGAGTTTTTACGCTGTGGTCATTGTTTTCTTATAAATACACAGTAGAAATCTAAATTATAATGAGTGGCTCGCAGCAGTAGTATATTTTCATATTGTTATTTTTATGACATATGGGCAAATCCTGCGTTCCGAACGCTACATTCGCACGCGTTTTCTGATGAAATATAATCATTTTTTGGTCTTTCAAAAAAGATAGCTTCAACATATATAAAGTATTTAGTACCATTAATATGTACTTACGAATGGTATATATCATAATTTCTTAGCAAGTATTTGTTGCGAAATAATTGATCACAAAGTTTTGTGACGCATGCTACAAAAAGTGGAAGTATTTTTTAAGGTTGAAGTGCGTTTTCCTAATTTCTAGCGAATTTTGCGTCATAAGGTATAAAATATCTAATTTCTAAAAGAAAGATGCAGGCAAAAAATGTTGTGATTTTTTGACAAAAGCCGTGAACCCTTTGCGACGCACGCTACATAACGCACGCTACAGTTTTTCCAGTAGTATTTTATTATTATATTTTATTTATTTTAACAAAACAAATTATATTTTTATAAATTGCATTTCTTAAACTAATTTCTTAACTAATGAATATCAACTTTTTTTTAACGAAATTTATATTTTGATAAGTCTGCTGTAATTGCTATTTTAAGCACAAAAATCGCCTAAAATAATGCTGAATTCACGTATAACATTAAGAAATCAGCAGTGGGGTAGGATTTGGCAAAAATTATTGCATTAATGATCATTGAAATACATATTTTTTTAATATAAAAATGAAATTATACATCTAGTCTTATATTCCATTAAAAAAAATTTATTTAAAAAATTTTTGGCTGGTGGACTGTTTCTGGGATCTGCCCATATGTACTATGTATGATTTTATGGCTACCTCTTCCAATAGTATTTCCCTTTCCACACCGGAGAAAAACAAAATCAAAAAAAAAATTTTAAATACATACTTATTCCAACACAATTATATTAAATTTTTAGAGTTTTTTTAATTTTCGGGCATGTTCTGAATATCGAAATCACGTGAAATTTAAAACGAACAAATTTGGAAAATTCTCTGTGTTCAAAATTTATTAAAATTCCTAATACCTTTGCGGACCACTTTTCTTTACCTAAACTACTGAAATAAGAAAAAGATAAGTTAATTTTTACAAAAATTTTATTGAAAATATTCATCGTTTTCAATTGCACTTGATTGTTTTACAGACAAAAATTTTTGTTTTAAATTCTATTGAAACTTGTTTTTTTACTATTTTAATATTTTCAGATTTTGTTAAATAAAAATAAACTAAACTATGTTTTTTGGATTTTATAGATTAATGGCCAATTTTACCAAGTTCAGGTATAATTAACTATCATTATAAATGTTAAAAAAATCTATTGTTTTAGTAATAGTTAATTTTAGCTGAACTTGGTAAAATTGGCCGTAAATAAATTAAAAATTTTTTGAAATTGGAAAATTAATTTAGGAAAATTTTTTTCAAATTCTATATGATTTGTGCAACTATGTGTGTGGTGAAAATTGCTTTAAATACGAATATGTTTAAAGAAAATTATACTATGTATCACAAGCAATGAGTTAATTGTTTCAAGCTAAGTTCGGCTTTTCTCCTTTCTTATATGGCTTACAGCAATGTTATGGTTTTCCTGGCCAGATGCCTCGTTTGTGGTGTTTGCTTTTTAAACGCGAATGGAGTAAGTTTTTCGTCAAAAAAATGTACTGTTTTTTTCTTGATTGTACTGTTTTTTTGTGTTAAATGTAATGTTTTTCCGAATTTAAAATCTGGCTAACCTACTTGGGAATAAAAACTACCCTAACCTCCCTCCACCTCCTAAGAATGTACTTGTTCAGCACACATACCCTAAACAGTTCTACCAACAACAGGAGTGATGATTTCCCGATATTCTGTAACATCGCCGGGTATATACCATATGACCCCGCCGATTTGTAGGACCCAAAGGTATTTACCGCCCATGTTACCTTATCCAAGGTAATCATATCCCCCACCGTCTCCCTTTCCTCACCGCCTGAGCCCGAACCAGAGAAGGGGTCACCACATACATCCTGTTCCCCCGACCCAGGATCCACACACCCCGGAAAGTGAGACTCCATAAGCAGACAGAGAGATTCAGAACCAGATTCCGCCCATGAGCCGTCCGATCTCTGAATAAATCCAGGGACTACAGGGTCCTTAGATAAAATTCTCCTGAACCTAGACATCTCATTCACGGATTCAACTGACTCGCTAAACTTAATCCACGATTTCCTTTTCGCCCATCTAATATCTCCCTAATACCTCCCGTAACTCAACCTGAAGTAACTCCAATCTTCATCCCTGCGCGTATACTTCGCTCTATTGAACAGCCTTTTGACGGTGGACCTTTAAGTTTTCAACTCGTCTGTCCACCATCTTGGCTGTGTACGCCTGCCCGGAAAATTTAACGGACAGGATCGCTCATAGCTACTGGTCAATACCCCCGTGAAGGTGTTTACCAGTTGCTCCACACCGGCAGAAGTCGACCCCCAGTTCCGTGTAACCCTAAGGTTCCGTTGCACCAGTCTCGAAAACGAATCCCAATCCGTCCTTCTCGGATTCCTATACGGGCACCTTTTCGACCTCTCAAACATTAGACTAAAGGACAGACGACTATGGCCAGAGAAGGAAAAATCCAAAGCCACCCTCCAGTCCTCTACTAATTCCCTACAGTTCGCCAATGTTATATCTATCACTGCCTCTCTATCCCTAGTTCTGAACGTTGGCGTATTCCCCCTGTTACAGATAAAAAGATTGCTGGCAATAATAAAATCAGGGACATAACAGTTATAACCAATATTTGAAAAAATCCTGAAATAATAATTTATAAAGAATTTTTAAAACTTGCTCTCTGAATAATTATTACAAAAAACCAATATTTTTTTGGTCTTTGATAACCGTTATAGTTTGTTTTTGTTTTTTTGGGCTTCCATAACCATTACAAAAGATTTTAAATTTTTTTTGGTCTTTCGTAACCATTACAAAAGACTTATTTTTTTTGGTCTTCTATAACCATTATAAAAGATTTTAATTTTTTTGGTCTTTTGTAACCATTACAAAAGATTTTTATTTTTTTCGGTCTTCCATATCGAATTTCACACAAGTTTTATGAAAATATTATTTGGAGTTCAGCCAATGACACTCCTAATAAATCTATGAAACAGGTTTCGTTACAGTCAATGTTTATGAAAAGCTTCATAGAATTAATGAAACTCTTTACAGAAACAATTAATCGTCAGGTAATGAAGCATTTTATAGAATCTATGAACCAGTTTCATAAAAGTCATTCCTAAAAAGAGCTTCATTAAATTATAATTTTTATTAACATTTGTATTACTAGCAATATTTGCATTTGTTGCGGTTTTTGTTTAAGATTTCTTCACCCTCACTTTAGAATAGATGAGATTTTCATCAATTTTAAGCGCTTGTTTACACTCATACAAAAATGTCAGTAGAAATAGCGAAAACCTCTGCAGAAATAACTGATAACAGTACCACTATTTTCAGCTGTAGAAAAAACCACATAATATCCTACACCTATTTGGGTTCGAAATTTGTATGGTTCCGAAGTCGACTTGGGTTCAAAATAGTCGAACAAGCCTACTTAATGGTATTTTCGGTTAGGTAGAGGTGGCAGCCGACTTTATTCGCCAGCTCACATAGACACTGAATGTCCGTTGCGATACCACTACGCTTCCACTCATGCGTAATTAGGTGTGTTGCATATTCTTAGAATACATGACGAGACCTACAGTTTAATGCTGAATCCGAACGGCAAGATTTGAAGTGCTTTAGAACAGAAACTACTTTCATTAGTTCGCTCAAGCCAACCGATAGTTGAGGACGTTAAGAAATAATTATTTTTTTTGAAAAATGTTTTTTTTTGGTCGCTCGAGCCAGGAATCGAATTCGGGTCCTATCGGTTTCAGAGTCCACATCTAGGTTACTACACCAACAGCACTGACTACTCAATGGTATATAAATACAATTTTAGTGCGAAATTTCTTGTATTTAAAAAAAAATCGGGAAAATATGCCTAAAACTGGAGCGATTTTATTTAAACTCAGCACCATGATTGTGTGGCATAATTGGTTTCTATTTACCAAATATGTATGAGAAAGATAAAAAAAAAATTGCGGATCCTTACCAAAATCATTAAAAAAAAGTTCGTCCTTGTGCAAATATAAGTCAGTGTGCGAAATTTTATAAAAATATCTTAACCCTTAAATGCCCAAGGACACCGATTTTGATATAAAAAATATATGATGTGTAAAATGGTCGACAAAAATCAACTGCGTACCAATTTTGTCGAAAAATTTTTTTTTTTAAAGTTATTTAGAAAATAGTGGTTGTATCTTAGAAGATACACTGGGCACTCCCCCGTAAGTATTATTCATACGAAAGTACTAATATAAACCAAAGAAAACATGAGCTAGCATCTTTGAAATTACTTTATTTTAATTAAAAAACAAGTATGAAAGTATAGTCGGTCAAGCCCGACCATATGATACCCTACACCACAGTATTTAAATACACATTTTCGAGACTGCACCCTATTTGGGACCCATGAAGAAAGCATTTATGTTTTAAGGCTCATTAATAACGGGTTGAAACTTTGCGAGAGGCAGAATTTGCCCTCTTCCTCCCCTCATGGTCCTATTTTTAAAAAACTGCATAGCTTATGTGTCCACACAAATATGTTTCTATTTATGTTTTTAATATCATTAAAATCGGTTTGATAGTTTCTGGGAAGCAGAAACTGCCCCCTATCTTGTTTCGTGGTCCTACTATTTGGCTATTCAATAGGCTTGGTCTTTGTGTCAATACGAGCCTATGCAATTGAGACCTGTACTTTGCGCACAAGGTTACATGGACAGCCAGCCAGCATGATGGACATCATCAGATCGACTCAGAAGGTGATTCTGAAGCGATCGATATACTTTAAGGTGGTCCAGGACCCATATTTTAAGGTGTTACACACGTAATTTTTTCCGCGGTAGAACCCTTAAATTCTTTGAACAGAACATTCTGGTTTGTTCAGAGCAATTTGGTAGCTTTCAACTTCCCGTTTTATCCATCACAGTCCAATGGTCCATCATATCTAATCTAGTATTCTTCGGCGGCGCTGGTTTATTACAAGCGGACCCAGTGTACGCGAATATACTAACAAGAGTATTGTTTTATAAAAATTGTCGGAGCATACGATATAGTTTTTAAATCTGCGCACTTTGTGAACACAATGACACAATACACAAGTTTCAGCTGAGCCACTATATACTTCAAATTTGTTACCATATCCCATTGTATCGCTAAGTATAAAAAGTGTAAAGCCCCATTTTGTTGGCTTATTCGGCAAGTGCTGCTTCAAATAGCTTCCTACTTTACTGGAGCAAATTTGTTCGCCTACACAAAGCCTTTTCAACTTCAGAACGGAGGCAAAAGTTGTATTGAGAGTTTGAATAAGAGGTCGTGATAGATAAAGCCTGCCAGTATTAGGATCATATTGAATAGGCTTTTCAGTTGTATCATTAAAATGAACTACTTCAAGAATTTTATTAAAACCTCTTCCGCTTTTTTGTCTTTTTATGATAGTACAGCAGCGATGATTTTTTTTCAAACCAATAGTCCCGAGAACTGGGAAGCTTTTAATAACTCATATAAAAAAAAAATTCCGATACATTAACGAAAGACCGTTACGCTTAAATTAATTTGATATATTTCAGAATATTTAATGGATTCTCTAACCATATGTTCCTCTAAATAAATTTGTTATATCTTGGAGATTACCTTTGTTCCAGAAAACTCTACCAAAGTCAGAAAATTTGGGATTTACTTTTATCACTCTAAACATAGAAGAGCATGAATTTCAATGTGTGTCAGAAGTTTCTGAAAAAGCAATGTTAAATTTTGCATAATCTGGCCATAACCTCTATCAGGGGGAAGTTCTTGATCTGCATTTTTCGTGTTGATAAAAAGTCATGTACGAATGCATCAAGGTCAATTTCATCGTCCGTGCAAGCATCCAAAACATCATTAACAATTAGATGCTTCCTGACTCCCAGTTTTTACTCTAACTGCCTCTCGTAACGAATTCTCTATCTGAAAGCTTCAACATAAAACTAAACAAACAGCAGTACATAAGTAAACAAAAACGAATTTTTAATTTGCTGGTGAGTGCATATTGTATCTTTAAAGATACAACCATTGGATAAAGCTTGACGACGTGTCCCCGGAACCTTTTTTTTAAATTATTGTTAATAGCGTCTGGACATATATTCGAACCACCTTATATTTTTTCTGGACCTCAATTTCCGCTCGGATCTGGGATTTAACGTTGCAAATAAACCTTTTAATTTAGATTTTTCAAAATATAATTTTTTAAGTTTACGGCTATTTAAACATAAAAATCTAAAATTTTTTTAATAAAAATAAATTTTAGATGATTTTCTAAAGATTTCTAAACATACTTGTGTTTTTTAATTTTTATTTTTATTAAAAATGATCCCGTGGGAATTTTTTTGATGGTTGTATCTTTAAAGATACAGTGGGAATTTAAGGGTTAAGATTTGCGAACTGTAGCGTGGTTATAGAAGACAGAAAAAATAAAAATCTTTTATAATGGTTATAGAAGACCAATAAGAATAAAAATCTTTCATAATGGTTACCAAAGACCAAAAAAAATTAATAATCTTTCATATCGGTTATCAAAGACCAAAAAAAATAATAATCTTTCATAACGGTTATCAAAGATCAAAAAAAAATAATAATCTTTCATAATGTTTATGGCAGAACTATAATTTTCTGCGTAATTTATAATTATTATTACAGGACCAATTTTTTTCAGTTATTTTTTCCATAACCTATTGGATATTTAAAAAATAATAACAGTTATTTCGGGTCCCTGAATAAAATCAAACATAGACTCACCTCTTTTGTTGATGTCGGCACTACCCCATTGGGAATGGTGTGCATTGGCGTCACATCCTAGTACCTACCTCGAGCCGCTTCTGCCCGAGTGCTCCACCAACTCTCGCACTTTTTCACCAGGTCGATCGTCAGCTTCATATGGCAAGTATGCCGATGCTAGTGCCAGGACCGTTTTGTCCCTGGCTTCTCCTGTCACAACCGTGAGGTCTCCATTACTGAAAGAATGAGAAATCATAAATTTATGTTCAGTTCTTGCCAGTGTACAAGTCCGTACCTTCTCATCAGAGCGGGATACGAACAAGGTATACCCCGTGATCCTTAATCCAACTACCCGGTTTTTGTTAATCCTCTTGGATTAAAGCCACGTCCACATTGTTATCAATGAGGTGGGTTACTAATTCGGTTGAGGCCGCTTTTATCATTTTTAGGAAACCTAAATCTGATAGACCCTAACCCGAATATAGCAACCCCTCCCATTGACTTCAGTTTTCTCAGAGATTCCCGGTCTACTGCGAACCTGAAATCTTTTTTTTTTTTTTTTTTTTATTTATTTATTATTATTAATATCAATACAAAGAAAGCCTCCAAGGCCAATTATTTATGTATTGTTGATAATTACAAATTTCACAAGTATGCCACTTAAAAACTAAAAACTTTTAAAAATATAGAAATTTAGCTGTTATATATAAGTATAGTATAGTATAGTGGCCCCCCAGCCATAAGAATATTGGAATATAAAAATCCAATTAAGGAAAAAATAAAAATTAAAAATTTAAAAAGTGGCAAGAGGCAGAAGAAAGAAAAAATAGTTAAGTGTCAATATATTAGGTCATAATCTTTTCCTTGGTTCTCCTTACAACCCAGTGAAGCTATCATCTTCCACTGGAGGCTTATTCTGAATTGCGATGCGAAAATCAATGCGATGCGCAAATGAAATGCGATGCGAAAGAAAATTGGTATTCTGTTAGACTATCGCAATCGCATTCGCAATTTATTTTCAAATCGTGGCAACGCTGCTCAAATATACGTCAGTGTCAATAAACGTCAAATTAAAAATAAATAAATTTTTTGTGTTTGGCTGCTGTGAAAATTGTTTAAACAATTTATTTAAGACATTCTGTAATAAAAAAAAATAATAAACATGGATTTTGTGGTACTGTGGTTCGACGGCGAAGAAAATGCAAATGTTTTGTGTGTACTTTAAAATCGGCCCAAACCTATTAAAATTAAAGTTAAAGTCAAATATTTTTGAACTGGGAGGTTACCGCGCGTTTCGATTCGAAAGAAATCATTTACGGCTTCGAACAATTTGTACTGTGTATTACGATTTTCGTAATCGTTCGAAACGATGACAGAGGTTGTATTTTTTAAAAAATGGGAAATTTGAAGAACAATTTTTGTTTGTAATAGAGAGTGGCTTCTAAGAAAGTGATTTTTTGTTTTCAATAAAGTATAAAAAACGTCCGTTTATTCGAAACAAATATTACGAAAATCGTAATACACAGTACAAATTGTTCGAATCCGTAAATGATTTCTTTCGAATCGAAATACGCGGTAACCCCCCTGGTTTATATATTTCATACTTTTTCCATCCTGCAGCTTCTCTAATAGGTGGTCCCTTGATATTTAGTTCTTCAGTTAACGTTTGCCAAAAAGTATTTGCCGACTGACGTGCATTTGGTGTTTTCAAATGGCCTCTTGCCAATTGGCTGTGCTTATTCATAAATTCTATCATTATTTCAAATTGTTATGGTTTGGTGGTCTTATTGCTTGCTTCCCTGAATTAAATAAATATATGATGAATAAATAAATAAAATATTATCTTTCACTAACATGTTTGTACTTTGCGAATGCTATTGTGTTGTCGAATAAATTTTGCGAATTTGACATTTGTTTTCGCAATGTAGAATACCGACTTGTCACCTTTTCGCATTTGAAATGCGATTAAAAAAAAAACTTTGCGAATATCGCAATACAGAATAGCAATTGTTCGCATTTATGCATTTTCGCATCGCATTAATTTTCGCATCGCAATTCAGAATAAGCCTCCTGGCCTGTAAAGAGCCCATTGTTCTGATTGGCCAGTAACCCCAGTATGACCTCCACCGGTTTTATAGGTGGAGGAATCCATACAGTGACCACCGGCCTTAATGGCAACTCAGACGCGAGTATGACGTCTAATCTGGCTTCAGGATAGCGCTGCCACACCTGTCGAATGCAGCCTTTAAAAACTCAAAGGTTTTTAGATTGCCGCAACTGACAGTTTTGACACCTCTTATCCAGTCAGCCCCTTTGAACGATACTTCGTCCGGCCTTGTTTTGCCGCTAAAGAGTTCCTCGAGTAGTTTGTTTTCTAGCACCTGCCATTTCTCGACACTGATCCTTCCATCGGGATCCATATGACGACTCCCTTATCTTCCTTGACGTAGAGGGTTGGTCCTCTCTGGAGCCTTGCCTTATACGTGACCGTACTGTCACGGTTTAGAGGACCAGGTATTGATTCTGTACCCCCTTTCTGACTTCCCGTTTCATTATTGGAGGATTCATCAGCAGGGGTTGCTGAGGGTTCGTAATCTTTACTGACAACATTTGAGCCCTCAGCAGCCCTTGCTGTGTATCCCGCAGGATAGGGAATGCCTAGGATAACACCGACAGATCCGTGGATTCGTTCAAATCTGGCAACGTTCTTTCGGTGCTTCCTCAGCAAGTGCCTATCCCGCCCATCGTGTAGTGAGGAGTCTTTCTTAGCTATCTTTTCTAGAAAGGCTAAGGAGGCCCTTACACCACTCTTGGCTTTTTCAAGACTCGTTCGGCCTTCTGATGTGACCTGTTCTGTCGCATCCTGCCGAACAATGGGTTTTGATCCACCCACTACTCCGCTCTCTATCTCGAGTGTGACCTCAGGAGCCGATGACCCGGCCCTATGGTCCTGATCATGAGCTGAAATCATTGTAATTTCATGTTCATCATCCGATTCCGCTTGTCTCTGTCAGTTCTGTCAATAACTGACCTTCTTGCTCCAGAATATCTCTGTAGATACTCAGCCAATCGGCGTCTGGATCTGACACCGAAACTGCCGAGTTGTCAGAGATATTCCCTGCATCGACTCTTAGAGTCGCGTCCTTAGTTTTTTCATTAATTCTGTCCAGTTTTTTTTTGGTCCCAGGAGTAAGCCGTAAAGAAAAGGACCGTCTCGCGCAGTGACGGCTTGAACAGACTAGGCTAAAGTTACAACTGACCCTTGCCATCGGCGCCAGAGGAAAGCTGTTCGCAACCAGTTGCTTTAACCACTAACCAGCCATTCAGGTCCTCGGCACTGCTGTCAACCACCTTCACCTTAAAAGTGGGGGATATGGGAGATAAAGGGGGGGGGGGTAGATAGGATCATAGGTAATGGGATAGGGGATGGGAGGATGGATAACCCTTAGTCGTGCTGGCCTTAAAGCATATGCCTCTCAACTTGTCCCGGCCAGAATTTGCCGATTCAAGTTACAAGACATTCACTACAGCCAGCATTTAAGCCACCACATCGCGGCAAGATAGTTATCCCCTGTCGCTTAAGTGTTTCTTTTATTTTTAGCAAGTTTTTTCTTTTTACTTGCCTTGTAGTGTATCCAAACCTGTGCCAAGAATATTATAATTAGATTTAGAAGATTTTAAGTGTTTAAAAGAAGTTCTTGTCGTGGTCTCAAACTATATAACTTTACTAGTGTCCGACCGAACGTTCGGGTTCGGTTACGGAGTTCGGCAAAAAATGATGTTCGGTCAAAGTACGGTGTTCGGCGAGATTTTTACCGAACTTTACCGAACACCGAACCTTTTTATGAAAAAATTAATGTTCGACCGAACGTACGGGTTCGGTTACGGAGTTCGGCAAAAAATGATGTTCGGTCAAAGTTCGGTGTTAGGCGAAATTTTTACCGAACTTTACCGAACACCGAACTTTTTTATGAAACAACATATTTATTATAATTTCAAATTATAATTTGGCATCATTGTTTATAAAAATAATATGAAATCAATAAAAAAAAAAATTGAGCAAGCGCTCAATGCAAATATTGCGCCAAACAAATGTCAATTTCCAAGCAAACAAACTACCGCCAATATTAAACGCCACTTTGAGAAAACACACCCCAACGAATTCAAAAAATACATTGTAGAGGTTTGAGTACTAATATGTATACTAGGGCTATAACCAAATTATTGGCATAGTACGACGGAGTGACCAAGAATGTTTTAGTAATGAAAACACATGTCTCCCGTCGTTTTGCGAAAAACCCCTCCCGTAGGGATGCAAATTTCTAGAACCTTCTAAGAATTTTTGAACCGCGATGAATTGTAAACCGTAGGAAAATTTTTAAATATAAAACGGTGGATTAATTCCAAAATAGCATTTTAGTGATACGTATAGGAATATATACAAATATTAGGTGTATATTTTTTAAAATTTCCGTGAGATAAAATGGTTGTTTTCAAACTTCAACCCGATCCCTGCGTGAACTTTTTTAACAATCCGACAAAATTATCGTATTTTTTATTAATAACTTTTAATTTTCTACCGTTTTTGATTTTCGCAAAAAGTATGAAAAAGTTATAGGCCTAATATATACTGTATTAAACTTGAACCATTTTTTTATTTTTTGCCTTAAAAAAAAGCAATTACTAATTATTTTTTGCCTTAAAAAAAAAGCAATTACTAATTATTTTTTAACTATAAAATAGTTTTGACTATTATTTATCTTTTCATGTTGCATCCTTTCAAAAGTGTTAATGTAATAATTTCCCGAAATTTTATTTTGTTTAAAACAAATACATTAAAAAACTACAATTGTTCAGATTTATTAACAAAAAGTTCGGGTTCGGGTTCGGCCGAAATTGTCAAATTTTACCGAAGTTCGGGTTCGGGTTCGGTCTCAAAAAGTGCGTTCGGTCGGACACTAAACTTTACTATAAACTCTTCCCATAACTCCTTACATGACTTTTTCATCATACCAAACTTTGGTGTTTTCAGCTAACAATTTCTAAGTTTCTCTCAATAAGCTGGACGAGCCGCTCAAATTGAGCTTTCGTTTTTATTTTCAAACTAATAAAAGTTTTTAAAAACCCGAAAAAGTTATCAAAAAAATGTATAGGTACATACGATTTCTTCATTTTGTTTTAGATTTTCACCGAATTAAAAAAAAATAAACTTTAACTGCCAATAACACAACTTCTTTTTAGCAGTTGTGTGTATTTAACATTTTTTTCGACCAAACTTTTACAAAGTTGAAAATGGCAATACCACAAAACAAACAGATACACAACTGAATAGCCAACTGCCAGTTGAGTTGAGAATGGCAATGCGAATTTATCAAAGACAACCAAACTGTTACAAAAGTGGAGAACCGCAATAGGGGCATTAAATTAAAATATGTATTTCTTTCTTTTTAGTGAAAGGTTATACAATGTTTGTGAAGATGAGTCAATAAATGGCAGAGTTATAGTGGACAAAATTTTAAACTTTATTATAAATTTGATGATTTTTTGCAGTTTTGCTCTTTTTAAGTTATAAACTTTCAGCGGACAATTTTACATTAAGAATAGGTGTCAGATTCATTTGGTCACGACTTTGTTGGAAATTTGTGAACCAGTGTAATTTGTGCCAATAACTTCTTTTTAATTTGCAGTTTTTTATTTTAAACGTATTTAGCAAATATGTTTACATTCTATTTAAAACTTCTTTAACTTTCATTTGAGTCGTCGCATAATTTCGTGTCGACTAAAACAGAGACAATTCTACTCGACGTCGACTTAGAAAATATCAAGTGGCTGTCAATATAATCGATGATTGTCAACAACGACTAAAAAATACAATTACTGTTCTGGTATTGTCGACTTTCATAATATATATATATATATGTGGGAGTGGATCCGAACGGGTTAAGAAGGTCGGCAAGGCAGAGGGCAGGCAGAGGTGGAGAGAGAGAGAGTAGTTAGGCAGAGTGTGGGATGAGTGGGATTGGGAAGGTAATTGACAGACGGACGTTATGGACAGATGAGTTAGTTGTTCTTGAGTGGTTGAAGTGAAAGACAAGTGCGGACAGTTTAATTTTTAATTCGTAAACTATTATTCTTTTATTATTAAATGAAATTGAAGTTCATATGTTTTGTTTAACTTTTATATTTTAATAAACTTTTAAAAAATATCAAAAGTGTGCGTTTTATTTGGATAACCAACCAAGGGATCCTACAAATGGGGGCTCGACCGAGATCAACCGCATGAAGACGGAGTTGATAGTGTTAAACTGTGTTTTTTTTTTTTTTTGAATTTTAATGTGTAAGGAAAAGTTAACATTAAATAAGTAAAGTCGTCATAAGTTGTGGATAAAACAATACAATTTCGTATTAGAATAAAAACTGTGGAATTAGTACATAGAGGCATAAGGCAAACGCTGTTTAAAAATACAAAAATAAATTCGTTTATACAGAAAAAAAAATTTGAAAAAACAACACACGAATATAAGCAAAACTTATTGTTGTAAACTGTCGTTTGTGAGAAAAGAGAAAACAACACACAAATATAAGAAAAAGTTATTGTTGTGAACTGTCGCTTTGTGAAAAAAAAAACACACACACACAAACATATGAAAGAAGAGACACACTTTTGTTTGTTGAAGAAGAAAAAACAACCACTTAAAAAAGAACAGTGAAGTGAAACAGAGAGTCAGAAAAATCTCTGTGGGTGAACAATCAAATCAACTTGTGTAGAGGAACGCAGTGAGAACGGAAAAGTCGTTGCAACCTTAACAACAACAACAACAACAACAACAAGATCGTATAAATGTAAATACGGTGGAAGTTGCTATGTGAAGAACAAATTGATGGTAAGCTAATGTGCAGAATGTTCTAATTGATTGAAACAACAAATCAACGAAATATTGGCTGCAGAAAGGAAAAGTTTAAGTTGCTGTTGTTGAGTGGAGAGATGCGTTGACGTATTTGTATTTAAGTATATGTATGTATGTATTTAATTGTTGATTTTGAGAAGTAAAGTTTTGTTGCTTTATGTGAAGAAGTGAATGTTTATAGAGTTGATAAACGTTCACTTAGTGAAGAGATGCAGTAAATATTCTGATATTGTTGTTGTTCTTAATATTTATTGCGGTTATTTTGATGTTAAAGAGAAGAAGTGAATGTTTATAGAGTTGGTAAATGTTCACTTAGTAAAGAGATGCAGTAAATATTCTGATATTGTTGTTGTTCTTAATATTTATTGCGGTTATTTTGATGTTAAAGAGAAGAAGTGAATGTTTATAGAGTTGATAAACGTTCATTTAGTAAAGAGATGCATTAAACATTTTGATGATTTGTTCTTAATATTTATTGCGGTTATTTTATGTCGAAGAGAAGAAGTGGATGTTTACGAAAGTTGGTAAATGTTCATTTAGTTAAGAGAGACGATAAATATTTTGTGGGTGTGCTTAATATTTATTGTTGTTGTTTGGTGCATAGGGCACGATCAATTTGGTGTGAACTTTCAGGGCTAAATTTAAGAGAATTAAATTTTAAATTTAACGTAAATTTCGGTTGTTTATTTTGAAATTAAACTTGTTTGAGATTGCCAAATGGTATTTTAGAGTAAAGTAAATATTAATTGTTGGCGTTTATGTGAATTGTTTTGTTCAACTTGAGGTTGAAATTTGTGAAGTAATATTGAATATTAATTTGATTTTGAATTTCTTTTGAACATTTATGATAATTATTTGATAATTATATTTTATTAATATTAATATTGATATATTGGGAATAATTTTATTTTATTGTAATATTTGACTTTTGGGGAAGACATGGAATTATTAGAGATTTTAGGACTGACTGTTGAGGAGTTGAAGGGGAAGTGTGGTGAATTAGGTTTGGATGCGGACGGATCAAAGACAGTTTTACAGGAGAGGGTGATTAGGTTTTATGGATTTGGGGTGCAGGCTGATGGTGGTAACTCGGAGTATGATGAAGCGGCATCTGTGATTCAACAACCAGTGAGTGCAGAACGTCATGGACCTTCCACATTCACATTGAAGGATATCGAGGATACTTTATCCAAATTCTCAGGCGAGGGTCAACCCGAAATAGAAGTGTGGCTTAGCGATTTTGAAGATTGTGCTTTAACTGTAGGGTGGAATGAGCTACAAAAATATATTTACGCGCGGCAATTACTTTCGGGTGCAGCTAGAATTTTTTGTAGAAGTCAACACAGTGTTCGGGATTGGTCATCATTGAAGGCTTCTTTGCGAAAAGAGTTTGGTGTTAGGTATTCGGCCATTGAAATCCATCGTATGCTGAAAATTAGGGTGAAACGTACCAGTGAGAGTTTACGGGAGTATTTATACTGTCTTATGGAAATTGGTTCTCCGATTGATTTGGATGACGACAGTATAATGGAGTATTTTATCGATGGGATACCCGATAGCAAAGCAAATAAAACGGTTCTTTATCAGGCTACGAATATTGAGGATTTGAAATTGAAGTTGAAGGTGTACGAAAAGGTAACTAAACCGGCTCGATCATCAAATTTTGATAAACCGCGCCAAAGACAAGAACCACTACCGGTTGTGAAGAAGCAGGAGGAGAAGATCCAACGTTGTTTTAAATGTGGCGGTACTGATCATATGGTAAAAAATTGCACAGAGAAGCAGCCGAGGTGTTTTAAGTGCCACGAGCTGGGTCACAAGTCTTTTAACTGTAGGAAGGGTGAAGTGAAAAAAGATGAGAAAAGGGAGAATGGACCAAGTGGTAGTGTGCATACATTGTCGTCAACCGAGGGCCAAGAAGTACGCGGGATGGCAGTATCTCGACCTAATAGAGTTTTCAAAGATGTGACAATATTGGGGTTGGTTATATCTGCTTTGGTGGACACTGGCAGTGATATTAGTTGCGTGAGATATGATTCCCTCATGATGATGAAGGATGCAAGTGTGAGCGCAGAGAGAAAAAGGATGGTGGGAATTGGCGAGAAAGAGATACAGACTATTGGGGCTTTCGAGGCAAATGTTGATTTAGATGGCGTACTTGTACCTGTGAAATTCCATGTAGCCCGCGAGCGTGATATTTTATATTCGGCTGTGTTGGGGAATGATATTCTGGAGCATGTCGATATCTTGATAAATGATGATGGTGCGAAGTTCTCACGAAAGTCTTCAAAACCTGAGATCGAGGCGAAGTTTGCAACTATTTATGATGAAGCTGTGCAGGAGCTGGGTAAGATTTATATCGCAACACCGGGTTATGAATTTGATGTACATCATTTGGAGCGTAACATTCGTGAAAATATATTGAGTATGGTGGATAGTTACAGGCCTATTAAGCAGACAAAGTTCCCAGTGAAAATGAAAATATTACTCAAAGATGAAATCCCAGTGAGCCATAACCCAAGAAGAATGTCGTATGCAGACCAACAAACTGTTGACAAACAGGTCGCAGAGTGGTTGAAGGAGGGCATTGTAAAACGCAGCAGTTCGGAGTATTCATCACCAGTTGTTTTGGTGTCCAAGAAGGACGGCACTAGAAGATTATGTTGTGATTACCGTCGGTTGAACGAGAAAATTGTACGGGACAATTTTCCGATGGTAATGATTGATGATGTGCTACAACGGCTACAGGAGGCAAAAGTCTACACTACATTAGATTTAAAGAACGGTTTCTTTCACGTGCCGATAGAAGAGGGTAGCCAGCGATACACGTCATTTGTTACACACCGGGGACAGTTTGAGTTTAATTATGTGCCCTTTGGGATATCGAATTCCCCGGCAGTATTTTGTCGCTACATTACAGCAGTGTTCCATGAGTTGATAATGGATGGGACAGTGGTGGTGTATATGGACGATATGGTGATACCGTCCAAAAATGAAGAAGAAGGTGTTGGGAAATTGAGGATGGTTTTGGAGGTCGCGTCATTAAACGGGCTTAAAATCAAGTGGAGTAAATGTCAGTTTCTGATGAGAAGAATAACCTTTTTAGGTTACATATTGGAGAATTCTACTATTTTACCCTCAAAGGAGAAGACTGTAGCAGTTGAAAAGTTTCCCATGCCGAAGGATCGAAAGGCCGTACAACGATTTTTGGGCCTCACATCTTATTTCCGTCGTTTTATTCCGAATTATGCGTTGGTGGCTAAGCCGTTGTCGGATTTATTGAAGAAGAATGTTGATTTCAAAATGGGCGATGGGGAATGTTTGGCTTTTCAGCAGTTGAAGACTGCGTTAGTTGGTGCTAGTGTTCTTAGATTATTCAATCCCCGTGTCGAGACCGAAATACATGCAGACGCCTGTAAGAATGGTTATGGTGCTGTACTTCTACAGCGAGACTCAGAGGATCTCCAATTACATCCTATCCAATATATGAGTCGGAAAACAACCCCTGCGGAGGAGAAATACCATTCTTACGAGTTGGAGGTATTGTCCATTATAGAGGCGTTGAAAAAGTGGCGTATATACGTGTTGGGATTGAAGGTGAAGATCATTACTGATTGCAACGCATTTGCTATGACCATGAGGAAGGATGACGTACCACTAAGAGTGGCAAGATGGGCGCTCTTCCTTCAAGATTTTGAGTATGTCATTGAACATCGATCAGGCTCGAAGATGCAGCATGTAGATGCCTTGAGTAGAGTTTCTTGTTTAATGATGGAGGATTCACTACGCCACCGAATTAGAAAGGCTCAATTGGAAGATGACTGGATAAGAGCAGTCAGTAGAATCCTTGAAACGGGAAGATATGAGGACTATTTCTTAAAGTATGGTATTGTACACAAAGATCCCACTAAGGAACTTGTTGTGATCCCAACCAGTATGGAGCGTGAGATTATAGAAATGGCTCACAGACAAGGACACTTTGCGGCAAAGAGAACTGTTGAATTGGTTGAGCGGACATTTTATGTTGCGGGGTTGGGCCTAAAGGCCGAGAATGTGGTTCGAAGCTGTGTTGAGTGTATCATGGCTAACGCAAAGGCCGGAAGAAAGGAGGGGTTTTTGAATCCTATTGATAAAGCGGACAAACCATTGACGACTTATCATTTGGACCACGTGGGTCCTATGGAAAACCCACAAAATTGGTATCGTCATGTTGATAGGGTACAAAGGGTTATCAACAATACGCCTAGCAGGAGCGTAGGCCACTCACCCTTCGAGCTGATGACTGGTCTCAAAATGAGAACAAGCGATGATGTTGATTTGGGAAAAGCGTTAGAGGAAATGGCGGTTAATGAACTCCATCAGGAACGGGACTCCATAAGACAAGAAGCACGGGACAAAATTCTGAAAGTGCAGCAGGAGAATAAACGCACCTTTAATAAAAATCGCGTGCCCGAAACGGTGTATAATGCTGATGATTTGGTCGCCATAAAAAGGACTCAGTTTGGAGCGGGTTTGAAGTTAAAACCGAAGTTCTTAGGACCATATAAGGTCATAAGGAGGTTAAACCACGGGCGCTATGAGGTTGAGAAGGTGGGAGAGTGTGAAGGATCCAGGAGATGTACCACGGTGGTTGAATTTATGAAGCCTTGGCATTCTGCATTCGGGGCGAATGCAATATCAGGAGGGCCGAATGTGGGAGTGGATCCGAACGGGTTAAGAAGGTCGGCAAGGCAGAGGGCAGGCAGAGGTGGAGAGAGAGAGAGTAGTTAGGCAGAGTGTGGGATGAGTGGGATTGGGAAGGTAATTGACAGACGGACGTTATGGACAGATGAGTTAGTTGTTCTTGAGTGGTTGAAGTGAAAGACAAGTGCGGACAGTTTAATTTTTAATTCGTAAACTATTATTCTTTTATTATTAAATGAAATTGAAGTTCATATGTTTTGTTTAACTTTTATATTTTAATAAACTTTTAAAAAATATCAAAAGTGTGCGTTTTATTTGGATAACCAACCAAGGGATCCTACATATATATATATATATAACAATAGCGTATAATTTTTTTGGGGTTTTGAGAAAATCGAGTTTAAAGTTTTTGTCAAACCGGATGTCTTTTAAAACCTCAATATCGCGGTAAATAAAAATTCTTCATAGTGGATTTTTCGACGAATACATAATACCGTTTCTTGTCTTTAAATTTACCAATTTTGTTTATTCTACGTATTCTTTAAGACCATAATTATGTCATTGTGCAAGTCCTCCATATAGGCTATTTTATTTTTTAAGGAATTTGTATGATGTATCTGATACACTATTTTATTTTGTATGGCATATTTTTATTAAAATATTTGATCTCAAAAATATCAAGTTGTAACATTATAAAACAGTGATTAATTATTCATTCCTTTCCAATTTGGGTGATTATAAACAAAAAATTATGACAAATTAAGGTATACATTGCGTAAATGAAAAATAACTAGAAGTTCATTCGTTTTCTTTCTCTTCCTCTGCTACATCTGGCTCATCTAAACAATTTGGCTTCTTTCCACCTTGTAAGTTAAAGAAAAATTACTGCGAGCCACGAGGAATTACATTCTTCTTGCAAAAATTTTGGAGATCATGCAGTGTTCGATGGTCGGAATGAAACTATTTCTCAAACAATAGTGTATATTATTATAAGCTATTTTATGAATTAAAGTTTTCATAAATTGTATTTTTTTTCTACAGGCTAAAATGGAGTATAATGCGTTTACACTATTATTCTTTTAACAACTTTGGAGTGGCAATTTCAAGTAAAATAGCGCATATGAGCGTACACACTTATTTACGGAAAATTTTAAACAAGAAATTATACACTATTTTTTGCAAAGACATTTTGACCCACTTTTTGGAAGTAGAATTTGACGAAATTTTGACCAGACATAAAATCAATGATGGAGATTCTAAATATGCAATAAAAAAATAATAGCGTATGAGCACATACGCTATTGTTATATTAAGGGAACGATATTATACAAATATTTTATTTCAAGTTTTTTTTATTCGACCTTTTCATAAAACTGTAAATAAAAATGCTTTTATTTCAAGCTCGAGGCCAGTATTGAAAATAATGTTTATGTTATTTTACTAATTGCCGACATTCGATATTCTTTGAGTATCATCATCTGAGCTTGTAGATAAATAATTATTAATATTGATCACGTAAAAATTACTGTTTAGTTCCTTTCATCGTCTGGTGTTCAACTGATGATACTCTAAGAGTATCGAAATATCGGCAATTTGTAAAATAAAATAAAACTTATTTTCAATACTGGCCTCGAGCTTGAAATAAAAGAATTTTTATTTATACAAATATTTTATAATATATTTTGACATATAAAGATTGTCCACGTTAAAATTGATACCCACACTTATAATTTGAAATCTTATAAAGTTCAAAAAGTACCAGACCGGTCGGAATGTAAACAAATAGTGGCCAAACGTAGGGCACGAAAACTTTACACACACTATTTGACAAAATTCAATTGCATTGTTATGGATGATGAGACTTGCTGCAAAGCTGACTTTAACCAGTTGCCTGGGAATGAGTTTTATATGGCATTTAAAAGAGGAGGAGTCAGTGCTAAATTCAGCCAAAAAAATTGGTAAATTCCCGAAACAATATATGATTTGGCAGGCCATTTGTTCATGTGGTCTTAGGAGTAAAGAAGTAAAGTAAAGAAGAGTAAAGAAGAGCTCCGTCCGACTGAAAAATATTGGACATTAATGAAAATATCTTTAAAGGGCACAAAACAAATTTGCAATAACGAAAGAGATTTTCAAAAAAACTGGCGAAGAGCTTACTATATAGTCAACCGAGATACTGTACAGACCTTAATGAAAGGGGTAAAAAGAAAAGTTAAACATTTCTTTCAAAATCACATATAAGTTCACACTTTTTGGTTTAATTGCTTTTAAATTTATCATGAATTAATAATTTTTTCGTTAAAATACGAATCCTAGTTTTAATTTTACAGACCAAAATGTAAGTATCAGTTTTAACGTCGACAGTCTTTACATATATGCATAATTTTGGCATACATCAGTTTTTTGACTCTCCTAAGCAATTGTATGTTTTGTTTATAGTAGGTATTGAATAAAGGCCGTCGATATAGTCATCTACCTGTGGTGAAGGGGATGATTATTCCAAAATAGTTCTTGAAACTGTTCCATAGTCACGGCAGCGTTCTTAGAAGGCCATTCCTCTTGTACGGACACATTTTGGAGCCTTTGTACATAACTACACACCGTTGTGAACGCTTACAAAAATGGGGAATGTGAGATGAGATAAACTCACTGTTTATTGTTGATGTGTTTTGTTTAAACTTTGATATTGTTACAAGTAGAACTGTTGCTTATAAGTCTTATACGTTTAACAGTTTTATTTGGTTTAATATCTTTAGTTTTTCTAAAATCTTTATGGATGAAGTTTCCTGATGTTCTGGCCTAAGCAACCAGTGACATGCGCATGGGAATAGCTTATCCCATCAACAATAAATTTCAAGTGTTTTTATCAAGAATAAAAACTGGGAATTAAGCAAGAATAACAAAATCTTTTGAAATCAAAAAATTAAATGTTTACAATCAATTTCTAAATTCATTACTTTATTTGTTCACATATTAGAACACATAAATATATAATTAGTGAATATTATGCCCTTTTAAGTTTAGCACTGATACTACGATATTTGGTTGTATTTAAGATCTGCTTGGTGTCATCACTTAGAGTATTTCCTCCCACACTCGTACATTTTCTAAGCCCAAACGGTCGTTTAACATCGAACATATTTCGTGTCTTATTTATTGGAAATCGCATTTTATTTTTCAGCCACGTGGTGAAAGCCCTCTCATTATCGTGGATTTTACGCACTTCTGCTTTCGATGTCTTTAAAGTTTCGACCCTTTTACCCTGCTGTTTTTGTTGCATTTTACGTTCCCGTTCGATTATTTGATCCTTTGAAAGACCATATTCCGATAAATAGCCTGTGTATTGTGGTAGCTTTTGTTGGCTATTTTTAAATTCACAGCATGTCTTGTAGTGTAGTTTTAAATCTGTCACCTCAGGTGGAGGGGTATAACGACGATTGTTGGAAGAATGATGACCCGAACAGGAACCAATGGCATTTGAGGATTTCGTTTTACGTCGAAATGAAAAACGCTTATTAAAGGTTAGTTTACGTGATTTAGTAGAACGTGGGGATTTATTGCTCGATGGAGTTAAGGAGGTCTTATCACACGCCATGTCATCTGGTAGGTAAGAGGCTACTATTATGGATAACTTATCGTCTTCTTCGTCCTCTTCATAGTATTCAGTATTTGTGGGAGACATTTTCTCCTCAGTGTCTGTATCTTCGTTAATGGATTCATTAAAATTATATTCCCGATCAACACCTTCCTCATCATCTGTATCATTCTCATTATCAGAAATTAATAGGTTGGTTAAGCTTTTGTTGTCTGGTTCGTCATCCTCTTCAGTGTAATCGAACGTTATTTGTTTTAACATTTTGCGTTGCATTGCACCAGGACTATCAAATTTTATTACAGCTGATTCTTCAAATTTGTTATTTTCCATGTCCATTATAAGGATTTCTTCACAGATCTCTTCAATTATTAAATTATCGTCTACACTTGATTCTAACTGCATTTCTTCAGCTTTTTTAATAATTTCGTGGGCTTCATTATCCTTCATATAAGCTTCAATTTCGTTTTTTTGTTTTTCGTGTTCCTGGGAGTTGGTTTTACAATTGTCTGTTTCATTTGCTGCCTCTTCTTCGGTTATAATTTCTAATCTTTGCTCCGATTCAATTTCTTGAAGATTTTCCTCGTCATTATTGACAATACAATCTTTTCCTAATTTATCTTCCAGTTCTTTTAGATTTATACAATTTTGCGGTTCATACTCTTCTAAATTTGCTGCAAAACTAACTTTCCTACTTTGCTGTGCTTCTGCGGTTAATTCATTGTCCGCTCCAGCTTCATCGCTGAATAGTTCCTTATTAGCTTCTTTAATTTTATCCACTATATTGTATTCATTGACGGGTTTTAAAACTAAAACAAAGGACATTCATTTAATATACAATATATATTTTTTCTAATGAAACGGATCAAAATTTTCCTACTTACAATACACTTCACAATCCTCGTCTGATTCTTGTTCTGTTTCGTGATTAGTATTTGCCATGTCGAAAGTATTTAACTGTATTGAATTACTGCGTGCTGACTCTTTGTACCAGAAATATTCTTTCAAATTAATATTTTATACAAATTTTGTAGTTACAACTACAGCGACAGACTGCAGGCACAATTGAATGTATCTAAGTGTTTATTAAAATTTTTAATGGCCAATTTCACAAAGTTCAGTTACAACTAAGTATTACTTTAACTTCCAATTAACAATATGTTTTGACAGTTATAACTGGTAGTTAATTATAACTGAACTTGGTGAAATTGACCGCATCCAAAACAGCCGATGTTTCTGATTTCTTGCAAGCTTTATGTTGTATCTTTTTAAATCGACATTTAATAGGTCAAGTTGTCTTTCCTTATCGATGTTTATATGTATATCTGATCCGTTGACATGGTATGATTTTGGTTCGTAGGTAGGAAAAATTTTTCGAAGCGAAATCTTTAATTTAAATTTAAGATTTTTAGACATAAAATGGTACTGAAAACAAAAGAATTTTTGAGGAAAACAAAGTGTTTGACTATAGTATACGATAGCCAAATAAGACATAGAAGCTGGAATCTAATTACCGCATACGATATCGAGCAAAATTGATCGAAATTTTTTATTTTGGTATCATGGCTCTCGATATCGAATGAAATGTATCGTAATTTGAGATGATAGCATTCGATATCTAGTAACCAAAGACATTGGCCAATATTCATAGTCAAAAATAAAGACGACTTTTTCTTAAGTATACTTTAAAACAATGTTGTTGACATTCATTTAAAGCCGGTTTTAACTTAAAGTCGACTTTATTTTTGACTATGAATATGGGCCAATAAATCTCTCGAGTTTTCATTCGATACTTCAGTGTATCGTATGCAGAAAAATACGATAGTTAACTCGATACGATAGCTTACTCGATATCGAATGCGGTAATTAGGCCCCTGAATTTAAAACAAGTATTAGTTTGTCTAATTTGTAATATATAGTTGAAAGCAGGAAAAGCTACTATATTTTGTTAAAAGTTAAAACTGTAGCAAAAGAATTCGGTTAAACTTTACAGACTGAACAGATCTTTAATAATACCACCTATGTAGTTTCTTTTGATTTTCCGAAAATAAGAAAAGGGTTTAAAGGTTCATGTGAATGGGAATAACAGAAATAACAGGAAATGTAAGAATCCTACGGAGATGCTTTGATATAAATAACATAAGGCGAATGGTTTCGACGAATAATAAAAAAGAATGATTTAAATTTTATAAAAATAAAATTATATCGCACTAAAAAAACTTAGCAGTCGTAGAACTAAGTTATTAAAGACCCATTTTAGTTTTATTGCTGAAATTTGGAACGAAACAAGGAACGAATTTCTTGTTGAGATCAAAAACTAAAGTGCTCTTTTAAACGCTTCAGGCTTAATTCGTCAAGTCTTAAGTTTTTAGGAGAGAGAGGAAAAGAAAAGGCATTCTCTTTTTCCTCAAACTTATTCATAATCTAAGAAATAATATAATTATTTTGTGCCTTTCGGTGGCGCTTCTCGTCTATTACCGGTCGCATGTCGCTTTACTTTACTTTTATAATTTTAATTTATTGTAGTTTGCAGTTTGTTGTCTGTCTGTCTGTCGATATAATTGAAGTACAATTTTGTTTACTTCATTCCAGTCTTTTTACAACATTCTGGCAACAATCACGAATATTTTATAACTTTTTTACTTATTCCATGTATTTTTAATAATACATATGTACATACTTACCGACCGGCTTTTTCATTAAAGTTTAATTTATTGTTTTAAACAATTTTTATTTGTCAACTTTCTATTGTTTGACAATAAGTTTTGCCAATCAATATTTATTTATGTATTATGTATGTTCTTTTCAACAATAATCTCTTGTTAAGTAAAAGTATTTGTCGTAGCACGTGTTTACTTTTAAGGTTTTTGACTTTCCGTTTCCGACGTTCTGTATTAGTTTGAAATGTCACAACTACGTGCTTAAATTTGCTGTTTCCCATTGGCATTTTAGTTTTGTTTAGATGCATAAATAGTTTCAGTGAATTTTGTTTCTGTTGCCTTTCATCAAACACTTTTTTCGGTAACCAAGCAATAAAAAGGATTATTATGTTTGATCGATGTATTATTGAAAATATCCACGAAATAACTGTTTCTTATTGTTCTTTATGACCTTAAATACTCGTTCATGTAAAATATGTACATATGTAGGAATGATTTGTTAAAATTTTTTTTATTTTTTTGGGATTAAGGACTTGTTTTGGTTTTTTTTTTTAAATATTTAATATAACGTTACCTTCAGTTGTAAAGAAGCTAAGTCCACATTATTCTAAAATTCAGTATTTGATACAGTTATATAGAGTAAAAAAAATACAGAACAAATACTTTATAATTTGTTTTATTTGTTTTTGCAATAATACCGAAAAGTGTTTAATGTTAAAGAAAAAGTGCTAAGTCCTCTTTTAATATTAAATTTTATTACATAATACTAACACTTGTTGGCTGTAAATTTTTAAATAAGTAAAATAAGATAAATCGAGTATTTTTTTTTGCAAATTACACAGGTAGACATTTAAACACATTTAAAATTTTTTTTTAACCATTCCAACTGATTCTAATGTTTTTTTTTGGCATGCTGAAGCCGAACATGAACTCAGTTTTCTCAGGTCTATTTGTGTTTCGCTCTATCTATACTTCTCTTTAAGCCGTCGACTATAGGGGTCTAATCACCGCATACGATATTAAGCAAAATTGATCGAAATAATTTATTTTGGTATCATGAAACTCGATGTCGAATGAAATGTATTTAATTTGAAATAATAGCATTCGATATCGAGTAACTCTACATTACATTTATCGAGTTTTCATTTGTTACGTCAGTGTCTATCGTTTGCAAAACAAATTCAATAGTTTATTCGATACGATAGTATCGAATGCGGTGATAAGATCCCAGGTTAAAATTAAATTATATATATGTGATTTAAAGTTATGCGTCGAAAAGTGTCCAATTGGCTTTGATCGGTTAAAAAAATTCATAAGTTAAAGTGTATAAAATCTAAGATTTTATTTAAATTTTAACGATTTTATGACCAATTATTATTGTCTCTTCGGAAGATATTTTTAACCCAACTAATAGCAAAATTTATTTAGTTTTATAATTCTATAGTCCATTTGATTAGAAACATTTAAAGCCATAATAGGCTTTAATCGGATAAAAACTAAAAATCCTTTTAAAAAAAAGACCGGATTGAAATTGATCGATTTTCATCACATTCCTGTATGTTGGTTTTTAAAACTAGATCAAAAATGATTTGTATAACTTATATTAGCTCTGTTTCTTTGCTTTTTGGGTAAAGTTCGTGAAAATGAGACAAGCATAAATTTCTCTCATAAAGAGACAAAATTACACAAAAGTACGGGAACAGAAAAAACCAAATTTTAAGCACGAAATAAAAAGTCATTGTTTTGATAGTTTTTACAAAACAATAAAAGTTTATGCCACTTTTGAAAAATTGTATATTGTCTGCAGAAATAAACTAATTTTACCAAAAATTAAACCAAACAAACACTTTTACAATAACTAACATTATGTTTTCCTAATATTTCAACATAAAACTTTATATTTAAGTACGTTATTTCACTCTACAACACTTTTTCCAAAATTTGGTTCATGATTTTTTCCTTTGCATTTCGTTGTTTTGTTTATGTTTTACAGCTGTTTGACAATTAACACAATTTGCACGAAGAAAAATTCTGGGCTGTTTCGTGCAAGAAGAAGAAGAATTTTGTTCTCTCAAATCCGCTCTTATTTACACAAATTAAAAGTACGGGAACGCTTTTCGTGCAAATTGGGATCCCAAAGTAGAGTAAAGAAACTATTGTATACTAGTGTCCGACCGAACGCACTTTTTGAGACCGAACCCGAACTTCGGTAAATTTTGACAAGTTTGGCCGAACCCGAACCCGTACACGAACTTTTTGTTAATAAATCTGAACGATTGTACTTTTTTTGATGTATATTTAAAACAAAGTAAAATTTCGGGAAATTATTACATTTACACTTTTGGAAGGATGCAACATGAAAAGATAAATTGAAGCGTTTATTTCAGAAACCCGTCAACTCTCATTTGAAATAGGCACATTTGACGGGTTTCTGAAATAAACGATTCAATTACACTTTATAGTAGTCAAAACTATTTTATAGTTAAAAAATAATAAGCAGTTGTTTTTTTTTAAGACAAAATATAAAGCTCAAGCTTAATACAGTATACATTAGCCCCCGTATTCACAAACGATTATTAAATTTAACAAATTTAAGGAAAATTTTCATATAAAATTTGTTCTGTAAGAATTTTTTAAATTTTAAACCTTTTGATAAATACAGTTTTAGGGCTTTAACTTTTTCACACTTTATGCGAAAATCAAAAACGGCATACTATAGTCGTGTAGAACATTAAAAGTTATTAATAAAAAATATGATAATTTTTTCGGATTGTTAAAATAGTTCACGCAGGGATCGGGTTGAAGTTTTATAACAACCATTTTATCTCACGGAAATTTTAAAAAATATACACCTGATATTTGTATATATTTCTAACGTATCACTTAAATGCTATTTTGGAAATTATCCACTACTTTAGATTTAAAAATTTTACTACGGCTTACAATTCATCGCGGTTCAAAATTTCTTAGAAGGTTTTAGAAATTTGCTATACTGCGTGAGGTTTTTTTTCGCAAAACGACGGGAGACAGGTGTTTTCATTACTGAAACATTCTTCGCCACTCCGTCGTACTATGCCAATAATTTGGTTATAGCCCTAGGGGGGGGGGATAGGGAAATTCCCCCCTGTAAATTATAAAAATATGTTTTGTTAATTTCGATAATACAAGAATTCCCAATAATAATATTTTTTTTGATGTAAAAAATTTTTGGAAATCCCAGCAAGGTTTTTTTTTGTTTTTTTTTATGGAATCTCTAACGAAATTTTCAATAAGTATTTTTTTATTTTTTTTATTGAATCTCTAACGATTTTCAATAAGTATCCATATCTTAATCCTAATAGATATTTCCAAAGAAATTGAAGCAAAGGCATTATCATCAATACTTCTTTAAGCTTTGACTAATTTTGGTCATGGCCTTAAAAATTGTGTATGAGATGGAACAGGTGGGTGTCCTCTGATGTCAGCAGAAAATGGAGCTGTTCAAAATTTGTGGAAAAGCGACAAATGCGGAAAAAAACGCCTTGCTATTCCCATAAATCGAACAACTGTATTTCTAAAAGCAATAAAGTGCCATTAATACAAAAAGTTGTATCATTTGTTAAAGAAACGAAAAAATTTTTTTAATATAATCATGCCAAGCGAAAAACAGTTTTAGCAAAGTATTTGGGAGCAAATAGATATCCTATCGAAAAGACAAGATTTGAACGAAATAATCACATCCTAAATGTTGAAGATTACTACCGAGTTGTAGGTTGTATTCTTCTTATTGAATTTATTTTAGAAGATCTTATAACAACTTTCGCAATAGGTATCCCAAATGTATTGAACATACCTAAACTTCTACCTCAAAGTGTAATCAAGTCATAAACAGATGCAAAACTGTTAAAACCACAATTAGCGGATGAGCTGATTATATTTAAAAAAAGATAAAGATCTAAACTTGAGCCTGATCTATCAGATAACGTTGTAGATGCTTTAATAAACTGTGATGAAGATATCTACCCAAATCTAAGAAAAATATTTCAAACTTTCGTTTCAATGCTCGTCAGTAAAGCTACGAGCGGGAGGTCATTTTCTACCCTTCGTCGAATAAACACATGGCCCGGATAAACAATGACAGAAGATAGACTGTACTGTCTAAATTTGCCTCACAAGGAAATCATAAATTGCTTGTTTAAAAAGATTAATGTATATTGAACTGATCTTATATTTTATTTAACCTTTTTGTTGAGTTTTTTTAATTAGGGTAATGACTTTTTTTCGACAAAATTTCTTCATCCCACCACGCGATGGGCAATTTCTAAAGCTCCTCATAAAAAATTTTTTTTTTTTTTTAATTTCCATACACATTATATATAATACATTTATTGTTTATATATGCTATATATTTTAACCCCCATATTCATAAATGATTGTAAAATTTAATAAACGTTTATTAAGGAAAATTTTCATAGAAAATTTGGTTTTCAAGCCTTTATTAAATTTAAAATATTTTTATGAATACAGGCATAACAACATAAAATAAGCAACTGCATAACAAAAATGTAAAGCTATTTTTTTGGGCTTAATGAAATAAATTTTAAGTTTAAAGTGCGAGTTGATTTACATAATTTAAAAATATCTTGTGCAACTTTAATAGCTCGTTCCGCGCATATATTACTACGCTGCTGAAAATGATCACTGTTTCATATATCCGCCACACAACTCATATATCATTTGCCATTTAAATTAAGTTTATTAAAAAAAACCGCGAAATAGAGTCGCTATTATTTTTGCGCCCTTCTTCCGTACAAATGGTAAGATCTTGTTATATTCATGAAATTATTAGAAAATACTTAAAATTTTGTAATTAAATGTTAATTTTGTATTGTAAGGAGAACAATTTATATTCAAAACTTTATCGCGTTTGGAGCGGAAACATTCTCCACGATCGCGAAATATTTTAATATTTTTTCACGGTCTATACGGCTATGGGATGAAGAATTTGATATTCGCAAAAATTGCAAAAAGTGCTTACCCTAATACACATATTGTTTTTAATAAACTTTTTAACAAATTTTTTACCTTTTTGTATCATACAAAATTTCCCCCCCAAACTCAAACCTCTACAATGTATTTTTTGAATTCGTTGGGGTGTATTTTCTCGAAGTGGCGTTTAATATTGGCGGTAGTTTGTTTGCTTGGCAATGAACTCCCCATTGACATTTGTTTGGCGCAATATTTGCATTGAGCGCTTGCTCAATTTTTTTCAAAAAAACTCCAAAATGGATTGGATGACATTTTTATCTGGAAATATGTATGCTATAAAATTTGGTTTGTGGTTCACCCAAAACTATAGATTATCTTACCATTTTTTTGCCACATAAAATTTAACCGTTTTTTTTTTGTTGTATTTATTACCGTCTTCTAAAAATTACACATATAAAGACATTTTTATACACTTAAGCATTTTATTTAGTCATCGCTAATTTTTTCGAACTAATAATCATAGAGAAAAATAGTTGTTTTGATTTCGTATTATTTTCATAAACAATGATGCCAAATTATAATTTGAAATTATAATAAATAAGTTATTTCTAGTGTCCGACCGAACGCACTTTTTAAGACCGAACCCGAACCCGAACTTCGGTAAAATTTGACAAGTTCGGCCGAACCCGAACTTTTTGTTAATAAATCTGAACAATTGTAGTTTTTTAATGTACATATTTGTTTTAAACAAAATAAAATTTCGGGAAATTATTACATTAACACTTTTGAAAGGATGCAACATGAAAAGATAAATTGCACTTTATAATAGTCAAAACTATTTTATAGTTAAAAAATAATTAGTAATTGCTTTTTTTTAAGACAAAAAATAAAAAAAGGTTCAAGTTTAAAACAGTATATATTAGGGCTATAACTTTTTCATATTTTTTGGGAAAATCAAAAACGGTAGAAAATTAAAAGTTATTAATAAAAAATATGATAATTTTGTCGGATTGTTAAAAAAGTTCACGCAGGGATCGGGTTGAAGTTTGAAAACAACCATTTAATCTCACGGAAATTTTAAAAAATATACACCTAATATTTGTATATATTCCTACAGGTATCACTAAAATGCTATTTTGGAATTAATCCACCGTTTTATATTTAAAAATTTTCCTTCGGTTTACAATTCATCGTGGTTCAGAAATTCTTAGAAGGTTCTAAAAATTTGCTTCCCTACAGGAGGATTTTTTCGCAAAACGACGGGAGACAGGTGTTTTCATTACTAAAACATTCTTGGTCACCCCGTCGTACTATGCCAATAATTTGGTTATAGCCCTAGTATACATATGGGCAAATCCCAGAAACAGTCCACCAACCAAACATTTTTTAAATTAATTTTTTTTAACGGAATATAAGACTAGATGTTTAATTTCATTTTTATATTAAATAATATGTATTTCAATGATCATTAATGCAATAATTTTTACCAAATCCTACACCACTGCTGATTTCTTAATAAAATACGTGAATTTAGCACAATTTTAGGTGATTTTTGTTCTTAAAATAGCACTTTTAGCAAAATTATCAAAATATAAATTTCGTTAAAAAAAAAGTTGACATTCATTAGTTAAGAAATTAGTTTAAGAAATGCAATTCATAAAAATATAATTTGTTTTGTTAAAATAAATAAAATATAATAATAAAATACTACTGGAAAAACTGTAGCGTGCGTTACGTAGCGTGCGTCACAAAGGGTTCACGGCTTTTGTCAAAAAATCACAACATTTTTTGTCTGCGAATAAGTGCGTTTAGAATTCTCTTATAGCCATCTTTCTTTTAGGAATCATATTTTGGATACCTTATGATGCAAAATTCGCTAAAAATTAGGAAAACGCACTTCAACCTTTAAAGTTACTTCCACTTTTTGTAGCGTGCGTCACAAAACTTTGTGATCAATTATTTCGCAACAAATACTGGCTTATAAATTATGATATATGCCATTCGATAGTACATATTAATGTCACTAAATACTATAAATAAGTTGAAGCTATCTTTTTTAAAAGACCAAAAAATGTGTATATTTCAATCAGAAAACGCGTGCGAATGTAGCGTTCGTCACGCAGGATTTGCCCATATTAGTACTCAAACCTCTACATGGTATTTTTTGAATTCGTTGGGGTGTGTTTTCTCAAAGTGGCGTTTAATATTGGCGGTAGTTTGTTTGCTTGGCAATTGACATTTGTTTGGCGCAATATTTGCATTGAGCGCTTGCTCAATTTTTTTTTATTGATTTCGTATTATTTTTATATACAATGATGCCCAATTATAATTTGAAATTATAATAAATATGTTGTTTCATAAAAATGTTCGGTGTTCGGTAAAAATTTCGCCTTACACCGAACTTTGACCGAACATCATTTTTTGCCGAACTCCGTAACCGAACCCGTACGTTCGGTCGGACACTAGTTTTTTCATAAAAAAGTTCGGTGTTCGGTAAAGTTCGGTAAAAATCTCGCCGAACAGCGTACTTTGACCGAACATCATTTTTTGCCGAACTCCGTAACCGAACGTTCGGTCGGACACTATTGTATACTGATAATAAAAGTTTTTTGTTTCTAAGTTAAAAAATTAAATTAAACTTGAACACGTAGGGATTATGGTTTAAAGATTCGTTTGATGAAGAGGAACTGGCCAGAAGCAGAAAAAGTTGAGAGGTACTTCTGAAAATTAGCAAAATTTTTATGCTCGAAGAAGGGATTGTATTAGTATTTTCGGGAACAAAAGTCCCGGGAAATTTTTGCAGGCTGCGGCATAAACAACCTTTTGAATCGGAAAATGTAGTAAATACTATCTATGTAAGAGATGTTGACAAAAGTGAAAAATTAATTTTTATCATACATATTAAACATTTTTACAAATGTGCTTCTATGAGTCAATCTTCAATTTATAAAGCTTTCTTACAATAGTCGTGTTCCCTCAATATTTCACATACTTTTTTCTTAAGCCAACCGTTGGTAAACATTGAAGCTATAGAATAACTATAGTGTAAAAGAATCATTCCTAAAAGCTAGTTTAGACTATCACACAAATATGACGTATTCCATAATAGTTTATGAGATAGAAATCTAATGACTTTTTGCTTTTTGTAACCCTGATCATGGTGAAATAATGCAGGTGGCGTCGCTTCGGCAACAATGCAACATTACAACAAAAATTTAAATTAGTCCCAGCTTACCTCAAAATATATGTTAAACAAAAATCAAAGCGTGCCGCTGAACGTGATGAAATAAATAAATTTTTAGCCAATTTTTATAAATTTATGGTCTAGTGTAATCTAGCCTTTAGTAAGTCGTCAAAAAGTATATTTATTATTTTATTTACTAATTTCCATGTTTCCGAAAAATTTCGTTCATTTTTTTTTACCGAGGTTGGATAAATAGTTAAAAGTGCACCGTTGTAGAATGCCTTTGATTCACAATAAGAATCATTTTTATACCCTTCACCTCAGGTGGAAAAGGGTATATATAAGTTTGTCATTCCGTTTGTAATTTCTACAATATTGATCTAAGACCCTATAAAGTATATATATTCTGGGTCCTTATGAGGAGAGAACTTGATTTAGCCATCTACTCGTCAAAAAAGATAAAAGAAAACAAACACACATACATGGCACAAACTATTTTGGTGAATATATTTCCCAACTTTGCTATTGCGGTGAACAAAAGTATCAAAAGTAATTACAACTCAACTGTGTTGAATTTTGTGAACAGTAAACGTGCCATATTTCATTTTTATGATATTCGATTAACGTTCCTTCATGGTTCAGTTGTCTAGGGGGTGTGTTAAGTTAGAAACTGAGAGTTCCCTGGTTCGAATCTTGGTTTTTAAAAAGAAAATTTGTTTTTTTTTTATATTTTTATTTTTTTTATGTTCTTAAAAACGATTTAAAAACAAGTTAGAGTGCTATATTCGGCTGTGCCGAATCTTTAATACCCTCCACCGACTGTTCGAATGTTTAAGGAGTAATAACTGTATAATGTCTATTTATTATTACTAGTTTTCGCCTTATGGTCAAAATTCGACCATAAATTTTTTTGTAAATATGAAGAAAACATAATTCATCTAAGTATATATGAATTTATTTGTTTCGAGCATTTATTTTTTCCTTCGAAGTGGATCGATTTGGCGAGGGACCAACCTCCGGTTCATTTTTTTATCTTCTACGTGAGTAAATTTCATTTTGTAAGTTCAATATAAAAAATACCAATTGAAAAACAAAAAAGTATCAAAAAGTCTCCTTTATATATTGTCATCCAATCAGGACGTTGCACGTTTAATTTTATGTTTCTATGTCTAATATTAACAACAATTAATCAAAGTACCAGCTGTTGAACTAAAAATTACCAAAAATCTCCCCTTACATGTTCTTGTTCACCCAGTTTACTGAGCTACCTAAATAAGAGCGGCAAGCGTCTGTTTTATGTCAAAACTTATCATTTGCATACAGTTTATACGAAACAAACCTTAAGAACGCGAATTTAACACCACCCGGCTGGAAAATCTTATTTGATAGATCGCTTGGTAGTTTTACTTTATTGAAAATGTATTGGCAATAGAATTTGCATGTTTAAAAAAACGCTTGCCGCTCTTGTTTAGGTAGCTCTGTTAATGTATAATTTTAAATTTATAGGTCGAATATTAATGAAAATTCAAAAAAGTTCCAGATGAAAAACAAAAAATACCAGCATTTTTTTTCTTATAGGTTATCACTCACTCAGAATCCTACAACTATAATAGTAAGGGTATTCACGTCACAGGTTGCAGCCTTGCAAAAAAGCAAAAGTCACAAATATAACAACAACCACACATACAATTAGTTGTGCGTAAATAATTGTCTATGTGGTTGTTGTTATGTTTTTGCACTTTTGCTTTTTTGCAAGGGTGCAACTTGTGACGTGAATACCCATATTATGTTTCTGAGTTCAATATTATAGAAAATATGAAGCACAGAAAAGTAAAAGAAAGAAATTTAGTTTCCCGTATTTCCCCTTTTTTCTCCCCATAGAGGTTCGGACGACAAACAAAGGAAGAAAGCGTTCTTAACTGTTTTGCCTGGCCTGATTTATACATAAGATTTATATAGTCGAAATATTCGAAAACCGGTTTCTGAAAAATATCGAATAATCGATCATCCTAATTTTTTATTATTTGATAATTGAAAATAAATTTTTATTTATTTATTTTGCATTTGTGTTAGTAGCAATTTTAAACGTTTATAACTCTGAAATAATTGAACAGATTTTAATAAATGTATATTGTGCACTTCTGTGAGTAAATTTCTTTCAAATGGTGTATTATTTGTTCAAATCGGTTGGCATACAGAAGAGGAAAGTGTTCTTAAACTGTGACGATTTGTTATTAATTATGGTTTAAGGCGACTAAACTGTTTTCCGGTAGTAGGCTTTATATGGGGCCTAAGGTATATTATGGGCCGATCATCACAAAATTTCACAGCGTCACTTCTAGTCCTTTAAAACTGTGACGTACAAATTTCTGTTATGATAGCATTATTAATTATGGTTTAAGGTGTACTAAACTGTTTTCCGGGAGTAGGGTTTCTATGGGGCCTAGGGTAAATTATGAACCGATCTTCACGAAATTGCACAGTATCATTTATAGTCCTATAAAACTGTGACGTGCAAAAATTTGTTATGATTGCATTATTTTTTACGGTTTTAGGCGTACTAAACTGTTTTCCGATAGTAGGGTTTATATGGGGCCTAAGGTAAATTATGGACCGATCGTCACGAAATTTTACAGTGTTATTTCTAGTCCTAAAAAACCGTGACGTACCATATTTTGTTACGATAGCGTTATTTTTTACGGTTTTAAGCGTACTAAACTGTTTTCCGGGAGTAGTGTTTATATGGGGCTTAGGGTAAATTATGGAGGAATCTTCACGAAATTTAACAGCGTGATTTCCAGTCAAATAAAACAAATTTTTGCAAAATCTTATCTCGTTCCGTGCCTTGTTTCAGCATATTTGTTATTTTTTGTAACAAAATTATCAATTTTCAGGTGGTGGTTCCACATTTTGATTCATAGCTCTGGTCCTACTAAACCGATTGTGCTGAATTTCAATCCCAAACTGATTAGGATAACTACAAGCAATTTGGCACCAAGTTTGTTCATTTCTTTTGAGTTGTTCGAAAGTGAGCGTGTTTTCAACAGACGGACAGACAGACGGACATGGCTAAATAAACTTAGAATTATTCAAGGACCCAGAATATATATATATACTTTATGGGGTCTGAGATGAATAATAAAAAAGTTTCACACGGAATGACAAACTTAATACCCTCTTCACAACTAATTGTGGTGGAGGCTATAAAAATATTTACCAGTTTTCGCTTTTTAAATTTTATTTATAATGAAGTTTTAAGTATTGTAAATATGTATGTATAGGTATGTAAAAATTATTTAGTTTTTGTCTAGTTGCTCTGTATTCTGCTCGTACAATGGTGAAGGGTATATAAGATTCGGCACAGCCGAATATATCACTCTTACTTGTTTTGATAAACAACGTCTATATCAGTCAAATGTATGTGAAGGTTCATGCAAAAAATAGCATCAACCTCTTACAAACCTTTTCATTTCATTAGGTCTATCTGTAACACTACGTGACAAAATTTCAACAAAGCCGTGACCAAATGAATCTGACAGATAACACAGGCCAACACTCAATTTGCTTCTTTTAATTTAATTAAAATTAATTTGGGTGCGCTGAATTCAAAACTGTAATCAGTTTGTTTCTATCAGCTCTAGTTTTCATGATATAGCTTTTGTATACGCTCCACTTATGACCTCCAATTACCAATTACCCAAAAGTTTTTTTTCCAAAATTTTTTTATTTATCAAAATTTTTTATTTACTGTTATAGTTATGGCCAAAAAAAAAAAAAAAAATTCCCAAATTGTTTTAATTTTGTCGGACTGTGTAATCATTATGTAAAATTTTCCGCTGTATCCGAATATGAAGTCAGAGTTGTCAAAAGTAGAACAGTTTTTGAGATATTCCAAAATAACCGTTATTTGTGTTTTAAAAAAGACAATGTGACTGAAATGAAAAATTGTAAGTTATTTAAGCAAAGTGTTCCTTCATACCTTCTCGTATTTTATCTCAAACTGAACCGAAGTTATAGCAAAATATATCTTTGAATCGGTTTTTTGAAAACTTTAATCGCATTTTGCCAAGTTCATTTGTTTTTGTAGATATGACTATGTTGCAATAAAGGAGCGATATGTTTAGGTATCTGCTATTTTTAAGACTTGTCCATGGACAATTAAACTATACAACCTGCATCTTATTTTGAATTTATGTTCTTTATTAACTTTTCACTTCACTAAATTTATTAATTATCAACTGTTGCACTGCCTATTCTGCTTTAAGTAGATTTATTGCATCAGGAGACATTGATTTACGTATGTACTCACTTCTTGTAATTGATCTCATCGACAACCCATCCACAGATGCTAATTTTAAGAGAATAGAAAACTAATGGCCTGTTCGGCGATAGCGAATGAAGACTTCGTTCGCTTAACTTACATGTAAAACAAAAACAATATCTTATAATTTGTTTTTGTTTTAAATGCAATTTAAGCGAACGAATGTCTTCATTCGCTATCGACGAACAGGCCATAAATTTCAAAGTATAAATAGCCCGGGATTCCGGGAAAGCGGGAAATATAATTACTGCAAAAATTTCTGCAGTAAAAATTTGTAAATACTCAGACAAGAACTGTCAGTTTACGCTCTCAATTTGTGTTCTCATTTACTGTATTTTGTGTACTCGAACGCAATTTCGTAAAATGCAGTTAAAATCAGTAAAAAAAATAGTAAAAACTTTTGTGTTCTCGAACGCAGCTATTGTTTAGAAAAATTTAAAAAAACGATGAAGTCTGATGGGATGTCATAACATATTACATTCACACTTCCACATTTTTACATTTTACTTGAGTTTTTGACATGTATTAATACAAAGTTTAATAGTCTTTACAAGCCTTAAGTATATGTTCATATTTATATCTTCAATGTTAACCAAAGGTTGGCTTTAGCAAAGAGAATGTAACATATTTGCGGAGTAGGACTATTGTAAGCTTTATAAATTAAAAATTTATTCCTAGAAGCAAATTCGAAAAAAATGTTTAATATAATTCTATTTGTGAAAAATTAATATTTAAGGAAATTTTGAATGCAGCGTTAATAGCGCTGATTCGATTCAAGGAAACCCATTTTCATTAAAAAAGCAATTACAAGTTTTTAAAGGAATTGGTGAAAAAGTGAATGTCCTCGCAGATTATATTATGCATATTCTTTTAATATCAAGGCCAACATCCGAAAGTAAAAGTGCTTTTCATTGACAGGACTTTTCTTAGGACTTTTCTTAAAAATTAAAAATAGGCTGTCAAACAATTCTGTAAATGCTTGTTCTGTACTAAAATCCCATTTTAAAAAAATATTTTGTAATATTTTGATTAAATTATTTAACTTTTTTGGTTTAATATCAAATCTGTAGGCTTTGTATTTAAAATAAAAATCTAATGTTATTTGTTTTTGTTCAAATAAATTAAATATTATTTTGCATTGTCTTGCATTGGGCGGAAATTCACAAGAAATTGAAAAATTCATCCCACCTTCACGGAAAAGTCCAGGAAAAGAAAAACTCTAGATCGTATACCAACTAAGCCATGGCAATGAAAAAATGCTTATGGATTGCTTACGGATGGCAGCACGACTATAGCAATTTGTTCCATAAAAAACTAGCTTTTCCAATCGCCGCTTACTAGTTTAGATCTGCATAATACTAACAAAAATAGTTAAGACAATCATATTTGGCCCACAAAAGTTCTATGTATAAGGTTTATAAATTATTTACAGCGTCGAAAGCAAAATTGATTTTGTCCAACTCATAATACAAATAATCAACTTTCGATAGGCAGCGAAGTTTGTTTATCGAATGCAACTTATTACAGGGGCAATTAATATCTAGATAAAATTTTGCACAAAAAACTTAAATGCTTAAAACAAAACTTAATAAGGACAGGTCCATACTTGTCTTTAATCGTTTATCGAATGCAACTCATGACAGGGGTCATTGATATTAAGATAAAATTTCGCACAAAAAACCTTAACATTTTAAACAAAGCTTTATAATGGCAGGTTCATACTTGCCCATATGACTTTAATAAAGTCTACTCTAAATAATTTTCGTACAGGATATCATATAGTTTTGTCGCCTTTCTAACTTGCTTGATAATAATAACGTGATTTAATAAAAATGCTTAAAAGTTTAATTCATTCCTTTTTTTTATTTGCTTTTTAATTTCAATTAAATCTACTTTACTCATAGCTATTACACAGTTTTATACTTACGTATCTTAAAATCAATATTTCGTATTTGGTTTTCTTTAAAAGCTCTTAAGTATTGTACAAATTATAAGATTAATAATACGAATATGTTGATACTTTTTGCGTAATATTGTTTATTTTTTTAAAAAGTGTATGTTTTAAATTCAGTTTAGTCGAATAATTTATATTTATTTGCGAGTCTAGTGCATAAAAGTTTTTTTTTGGCACATTCTTAATGAGCTTTTTTTCTTAAGCGGTTGTGTTAAATGTGAGCTGTACTTATTTGCTTTTTATTCAAACAAATTTGATTTCAATGTTCCATAACAGAATTTAATAATGATGGGAATTATTTTGGGAAACATTTAAAAATTAAAAAAAAAATTTTTAATTGCAGAACAGAATCACATTAACCCAATTAAGAGAAACAAAAGTTACCTTGGGCAAATCTTAAACTTATATCGGGAGATTTTTTAAGAGCTATAGGAAAGTTTAAAAAAAAAAACACATGAATTCAGAAAAATTCATGAAATCCTTATTTGAATCGATAGTACGGTCCATATAATTTAATGTTTGAAGATTATTTCATGCAAATGTTGACCGGGACTAAGCCTCAAATGGTCCATCCGCTTAGTCCAATTTTAGCATACTCTTTCCAACATTTCGGCCGGAATCTCATGAATAAATGCTTCAATGTTGTCTTCCAATGAGTAAATTGAAGCGGGCATGTGTGTATAGACATAAGCTTTAACATAGCCCCACAAAAAATAGTCTAAAGGCGTTAAATCGCACGATCTAGGCGGCCAATTGACCGGTCCCGAACGTGAAATAAAATGTTCACCGAACTCGCCTCTCAATAAGTCCATTGTTAAGCGTGCTGTGTGGCATGTGGCACCGTCTTATTGGAACCACATGCCATGCCAGTCAAGCTCTTGCATTTTGGGCAAAATAAAGTTGGATATCATCTCACGGTAGCGCTCACCATTCAGAGTTACGTTACGATTCGCATCATCTTTGAAGAAGTACGGTCCAATGATGCCACCTCCATAAAAAGCACCAAACTTTGACTTTTTCTGGATGCATTGGTAAATCGACAATTCTGCTTATTAACGTACCCATTGAGCCAAAAATGAGCTTCGTCGCTGAACACAAGAAGCGCGCGATGAACTTTCTTAACAGAGCACGCATTTTGATAATGAAACTCAATAATTTGCAAGCGTTGTTCGTTTGTAAGACGATTCATGGTTAAATTATAGACCAAACTGATGATGTTTGACAGTGAAACAAAACAAAAACGTCAGCTGTTTAAACCAGTGTTGGCAAAAAGATATTAGCTAAAAAATCACCCGATACAAGAGAAAATAAAAACCCATTACACACTATCTTTTCTTTATAATTTTCTTCTATTAATTTAACATTTATGCAAGAAAACTTGCTATGTGTAAATTAGGTATTATCGAACAGACTGGAACTGAACATTATGACCTACTAGGGACTTGAAAAATTTAAATTCATCAAACTCTTGCACAAAAAAAGAGGCAGCTTTTGTAAAGATTTAACGGAATTGTTCAATTCATCAAGAGTGTTAAGTTTTATAAATTTTAACAATTAATTAACACTTAAAATAAATTTTAGTGTTTAAGCCTTAATTTATTTGCCTGTATGCCTTTTCTTTTGTCTACTATTAATTAATTTATATTTATTTTAAGTTTTTTACATACAATTTTAAAGTTATTGCTATTAAGCCTTTAATCAGAGCGCAAAGCTTTAATACATCATTGGTTTATTTTTTAAATTTCTTAGTTATGTATGAACTATATGTAAAAATTTATTTTAAGTTTATTGATAATATGAAATGAAATATAAAATGATAAGGGTAATTCACGCAAGATTACGATGTTTTTAAATTTAAATTTGAAAATTTTAAAGTAATGACCCAAATAAGTCCATATTTATCCGGTACACAAAATCTATAAAATACTAATTAGTTCGGTTCGTGTCGACCTTTGATACCCTTCAATCAGTATTTTAAAATGATTGATTTGATTTTAGTTAAACCATTTTGTTTTTGCCAAATTTTATAAGGAATTATGTGTTTTGAATTAAAATATCAAAAGTTGATAGGTTTCTTTAGAATCGACGGATTCTTACACAATGTTTCTTAATTCCTAGTCATATGAAACCTATTTATACCACTACACGTGGTAGTGATTTTCTTGAAGGGACACTGGCTAATTTTATACCGAACAAATTTAAATTATAACATATTTTTCTATGAAAATGATTTCCTGATAAAATCTTTATAAAATACAATACGTAAAACCATGGTAAATAGACCTAATAAGAACCCTAGAGGGAAGCGAACTGACACCAAAGTAGTCTGGTGATAGGGGTTTGGTGGTAGAGACCGGTTCTAGTTCTCACACTTTCTATGAATAAGACCTATCACTTTTACATGGGGATGTCAATGGAGGGGGTCAATTAACACCATTCGACCAGTCACACATCTATTCTAAATGGACGTGTTTAGTGACAGTTACTATAATGTAGTATTATTTCAATACAATGTACTATTTTTTCAGTAAAACAAGTCCTAGAACTAAATTTAAGAACCAAATTTTAGAAAGTCCCAAAAAATTAGTCATTCCACCGGTGAAGACTGTACTGAAATTCATTACTTTTTCTACCTTTCTGTTCTTCATTAACCAGTTACATGATTGGTTCTCCTTTCATTGGTCACGAGTTATTTCTTTTTGTACCTGTTCTATTTTCACAACTCCCAGGACCAGTCTGTTGGACCAATTGCCACAAATTTCGCGCAGGGTAGTTATTGAGTACTGGAGGCTTATTCTGAATTGCGATGCGAAAATCAATGCGATGCGAAAATGCATAAATGCGAACAGTTGCTATTCTGTATTGCGATATTCGCAAAGTTTTTTTTTAATCGCATTTCGAATGCGAAAAGGTGACAAGTCGGTATTCTACATTGCGAAAACAAATGTCAAATTCGCAAAATTTATTCGACAACAAAATAGCATTCGCAAAGTACAAACATGTTAGTGAAAGATAATATTTTATTTATTTATTCATCATATATTTATTATTTAATTCAGGGAAGCAAGCAATAAAACCACCAAACCGCGTCAATTTGAAATAATGATGGAATATGTATATGAATAAGCACAGCCAAATGCACATCAGTCGGCAAATACTTTGTGGCAAACGTTAACTGAAGAACTAAATATCAATGGACCACCTATTAGAGAAGCTGCAGGATGGAAAAAGTATGAAATATATAAACCAGTTCAAAAATATTTGACTTTAACTTAAATTTTAATAGGATTGGGCCGATTTTAAAGTACACACAAAACATTTTCATTTTGTTCGTCGTCGAACCACAGTGCCACAAAATCCATTTTTATTATTTTTTTTATTATAGAATGTCCTAAATAAATTAATTAAACAATTTTTACAGCGAAACACAAACAATTTATTTATTTTTAATTTGATGTTTATTGACACTGACGTATATTTGAGCAGCGTTGCCACAATTTGAAATAAATTGCGAATGCGATTGCGAAAGTCTAACAGAATACCAATTTTCTTTCGCATCGCATTTCATTTGCGCATCGTATTGATTTTCGCATCGCAATTCAGAATAAGCCTCCTGTAAATATTCAGGAGGCTTATTCTGAATTGCGATGCGAAAATCAATGCGATGCGAAAATGCATAAATGCGAACAATTGCTATTCTGTATTGCGATATTCGCAAAGTTTTTTTTTAATCTCATTTCAAATGCGAAAAGGAGACAAGGCGGTATTCTACAATGCGAAAACAAATGTCAAATTCGCAAAATTTATTCGACAATAAAATATCATTCGCAAAGTACAAACATGTTAGTGAATTATTTATTTATTCATCATATATTTATTATTTAATTCAGGGAATCCAGCAATAAAACCACCAAACCGCGTCAATTTGAAATAATGATATATGAATAAGCACAGCCAAATGCACATCAGTCGGCAAATACTTTGTGGCAAACGTTAACTAAAGAACTTAATATCAATGGACAACCTATTAGAGAAGCTGCAGGATGGAAAAAGTATGAAATATATAAACCAGTTCAAAAATATTTGACTTTAACTTAAATTTTAATAGGATTGGGCCGATTTTAAAGTACACACAAAACATTTTCATTTTCTTCGTCGTCGAACCACAGTGCCACAAAATCTATTTTTATTATTTTTTTTTATTGCAGAATGTCCTAAATAAATTATTTAAACAATTTTCACAGCGAAACACAAACAATTTATTTATTTTTAATTTGATGTTTATTGACACTGACTTATATTTGAGCAGCGTTGCCACAATTTGAAATTAATTGCGAATGCGATTGCGAAAGTCTAACAGAATACCAATTTTCTTTCGCATCGCATTTCATTTGCGCAACGCATTGATTTTCGCATCGCAATTCAGAATAACCCTCCAGTACTGAAAACAACACAACTGATAAGTAGTTATTGAGCTGATTATTAACAAGCAAATGTTCAGTTGTGAAACAAATGGAAGTAATAAGAAGTTGCTGAGGTCATTACTTGTAAGGTTTTATTAAAGTTTTCAGAATAATGACAATTGTAATGACAACTACTTACCAGGTAACGTATGAAATAACTACCACCTATTACTAAAAATCAAAAAGTTTTTCCTGGGCATTGACAGATTCTTAAAAAATTTTGTAAATTATAATCCTTTTTCTTCGACCTTTTTTTTATTAAATTTTATACTTTATTAAATTATTTAAGCTTAAGGTCACTTTTTTAAAAAATTAATTAAAATGTTTTTATTCGATATTTCGATTTCCGTTGGAAATCTTCTTCAGGAATTTTTTTTTTTTTTTGTTTAATTTCCTGAAGAAGATTTCCAACGGAAATCGAAATATCGAATAAAAACATTTTAATTAATTTTTTAAAAAAGTGACCTTAAGCTTAAATAATTTAATAAAGTATAAAATTTAAAAAATTTTGATAAAAATTGGGTTTTTTAAAAATATGTGCTGCGCTGCGCAGAATCTGTAAAAGTACAAATCAATTTAGTTTGTTAATTTTAAAATCAACACCCATTTGCAGGTGTTTAAGTGGGTGTAATTTTGGACATAAAAGAACAACATTAAACAGAGAAATAAAAAAAAATTCAACATTTCTTTTTTACTGTTTCGATTTTTCGATGGTTTTAAAAGGGGGAGAAAGAAAGAGTGAGTCGCAATAAAGCCACCACATGTTTATATACTCAAAATTTTGAAAAAAATTTATACTTAATTTTAATACATAAAACAACATGTATTTAGTTAGGGTCATTGCTGTTTTTTTTTAATTGCCGTTTGTTTTTATCTTAAACTAAACTATTAAACCGACGAATTGCCAAATCGGGCTGAAACCTTAAAAAAAGCTGGAAATTCGAAGTAACAATGCGGAGTGAATTTGTATTTCAGAGCAATACATGTTAAGGAATCAAAGATAGCTTTGCTATCGACCGTAATTGGATTGTTAGGCTGGATGAAAATTCAGGAATAGGCATTCCCTAAAATCGTTTGTAATTGCTAGAGCCATCAATTGAAATTGGGCCGAACTTTTACGATTAGATGTTGTAATTTTGTAAGGCCGAACTATAACGATTCAGCTGTTTTTTAGGTAAATGGTTACCATGGCGAATTCCTTTTTTCAGGTGTCAACAGTTGCTTGTGTTTTTGAAATATCGTCCAATAAAAGCAACGAATTAAATACAATGTCGTGTTTTTGGTGTTGTTCATGTGGTAGTATCGCCACCACCGTTTACATGAATTCGCCTTGTGGGTTATCATTGAATTTTTTCTTAAACGGGCTTTAAACATTGCCCTGCTATTAAACTAACTAAGAATAACGTGAACGAATATCCCTTAATTTTAATTAATTAATTTTGCTTGTAGCGTGTTATTAAATATTGATTTTGGTAAATGTTTGTAAAATTTAGAACTTGTTTAATAGTCAAAAAATTTGTTTTATCAAATATTTGAAAAGAAGGGAATTCTAATCTTAGGGACGGTTTTTTGATATTAACTTAATAACTGTTTTTGGAAACGTAAACAATTGTAAATAAAATTTTAAAAATAAAAGATCACACCATTTGTCAGCAGTTGAATGTTAAATACGTATGTATTTTTCAATTACAAGTCTTAACTACTTTTAATTTTCTAAAACAGCAGTACCCACTGATTTTTGACAACTTTTTGTCGACCCTCGAAATATCCATATTCTCAAACTATAAGGCTTATAGGAGTTAAGCAAACTTAAAAATATTTTAGACTTTTGATCACATTTACTGTCTGTTTTCAGAACGCAAGCGCAAAAGTGGCTCGTTTAACTAACATTAAAAACAAAAAATTTGTTTGTCTGTCTGTCGAATAAAACGGAGTCAACTCTACTCGAAAATAACAAGTGACGGCCAATAGTAATTGATTGTTATCAATAACGACTGAAATAATGAAATTATAATTCCGTTGCCTTCGACTTGTGTCAATATCGACTTACATTATAGGGGTGAATATTTTTTTCGATACTCTAAGGATACCATTCTCAAGCAAAATTAGTAAAGGGCAAAATAAAACATACAAATTGCTTGGCAACATGTCAAAATTCTATGTTTGTAAACATATTTTGTGTTATTAGTTGGGGTGTTTGCTGTTTGGACAAACATTGGAATCGTTCTTGTAGAAATATTAAAAAATTTTTTATACTTGGCAGACATGTTGATTATTTGTCAAACTTTTTGTCCTCTCTTGTGCTACATGTAATCATTTCAGCAAAAACTTTGCAAAGTAAAGACGTTGAAGAAGAACATTAAAATAACTTTCAGTCTTAAATAATAATTTTTTAATCAGCATTGTTTGCCGCAAAACAGCTCGTTGTTTGAACCGCTTTGAACTCCAAATTATTTTCCTTTATTTATATATCTCCTCCGTTTAAGGCAAACAGCCAGCTAAATTGCCGCAGCAATAACGTCGTCGAAATGAAAAGTTAGTGTTTGTACGAAATATGTTTGTGTTGTTTATTGGCGAACACAAAACAGACCCAAAGTGTGTGTTTGGCAATCTATTTGTGTGCTTTTTATTTTGCAATTATCAATAATTTAAAAAGGACTTTACAATAACACCAAATTCGACCTTAACAATATTTTTTTATTTTTGGAATACTTATATCGGAAGATCGAAATAATACACATATTATAAAACAACATACCTTTTAGCTCAATTTCTTAAAATGTTCCTTTTTACACTGTATTATAGAACCTTATTTTAGATCCTAAAACTTCTTGACAAATGGTGCATTTCAAAGATCGAAAAATAATTAAACAAAATTAACATTAAAAAAAAAAAAATAATAATACTTACACAGCAATCATTAAAAAAATTAATTTAAAAAAAAAAAAAATTTGATGCAACCAAAAATTTTAATTTAAAACAAAAATTTTTTTTTTTTTTGTTTGTTTTTGTGGTTTTCGCTTCGAAATTTAAAAAAACGGAAATTTGTTATCGATTTTATTAAGTATTTTAATATTTTTTATGAAATGTAAAATTAAGGTTATTATTTTAGTTTAAACTACAAATATAAACTTAAAATGAATGAAAGTGTGGTGTAAAGTTAAATTTATAAATAAAAAAAAAAAAACATATACAACCATGTTCTGAAAATCGAACTCGAGTGAAATTAAAATCGAACATTCTTTGAAAACGATCCCGTGTTAAAAGTTTATTCAAATATTCCGTTTAATATTCTTCATACTATGAGTACAACTTATCTTCATCAGAACTACTCTTAAAATCAGGATAAAGTATGGTAAAAAAAACTTGAAGTTTCCATCAATTTCACTGGATTTCGATTTTCAGAACATGGCTGACAATGAAGTCTTATAAATGTATTAAAAAAAATATCAGACAATTCAAAGATTGCATTTATTATATAAAATTAAAAAAAAGTAAGTTAAAATAATGAATAAATTAAGTATTTTTTTACATTTTTAGATTGTAATTTTACTTTTTTAATTTGTAGGTATAAATTTTTAGTATCAAATAAAATTTCGAATTCAGTACTTTTAGGTTATTCTTGCATTATATAAAAAAAAAAAATTAAGTTTATCTTAAGATTTGTAATAAAATTTATCTTTTGCTCATTATTTTATTAACTTATTTTTTTTTAATCATTATGACAAATGTAAACTTTGATTTTTTTTTAAATTATTAACATGTACATTAAAATGAATTTGTATAAATTAGTATTAAATTTATTTTTACAACCATGCTTCTAATTTTTCATCATACATAATATTATTAAAATTTAATATTTCTATAAACTTAGAAATTATTATTGTTATTTCTGAAGTAGTAAATAATTCAGGTTTCTATGTCCTCCACCTATAATATGAAAAATTTGGAGGTTAGCGATCAACTCCCAGTATTTTGATATTAAATTTTATCCACCATTTTCTTGTTAAGGTGATAATATTTCTCGGTCTGTAAATTATATTTTAAGGTGAGTTGTTTGAAAAGAGAAAAAAGTTCTGCTCCAAGAAATGCTTCATATATTGCTTAAATAACAGAGATAAAAATACTTGCAGATAGATTTATTTATATAATAAGGGTATTCACGTCACAAGTTGCACCCTTGCAAAAAAGCAAAAGTGCAAAAATAAAACAACAACCACACAGACAATTAGTTGTGCGTAAATAATTGTCTTTGTGGTTGTTGTTATATTTTTGCACTTTTCGTTTTTTGCAAGGGTGCAACTTGTGACGTGAATAACCCCAATATAAACATGGCAGATTTATCCAAAAATATCGGTTTAAAAATGGTCCGTATACATAATATGTATAAATATATTGTAATGCAAAGAGTCATTATTTTGAAAAGCTCCTTAACACATAACTGAATACTAAATTACGCTTTTTATCTTTATCTGAGAAATCAACTCAAAATGGCCAATTTTAAAAAACTTTATTCTCCAATTGGCCTTTGGTCAGCCAGTCTGGCAATTTTAGGGGCGGTGCGCAATATGGCCCCAAAAAGAAAAGAAGAACGGTCCCAATAAGGACGATTATGTGCGCCATAAAAATTCGGTTATAAGTCGGTTATAAGTTGCGCGAATCGATGAGTTATTTTCAAAGAAAATTTTGATATTTCAGTTAGCTTTGTAATAGCGTAGATCTGTTTATGATGATTTGCCCGAGTATTCCGATTACAAATATTAAAAACTGAGCGCACTATGATAGTTTGTTTGACAGCTAACTCTTTCGTATGTTTTACTTAAATATTAAAGCTCTGAACTAAAGGAGGTAATATAGTTCAACATAAACAAATAAAGGTTTTTTGCACAAAAAACATTGTGTAATAGTTTAAGTTTGGGTACGTTCGTAAATGCATCAAAATTGTGCATCACTGCTGCAGTGATGCTAAATTGTTGCGCTTGTGATGCTGATGCTTTTTTACTGCACAACAGCTGCGCAAAGTTTGATTTTTTGAACACGAGCTAAATTTTAAAAGTTTTATGTTCTCAACAATAGCGATGAGAAATTTTATTAAAAATGTTTAACCAAAAAGTAATAGTTTTGTTATAAATTACAAGAAAAAGCATCGATAAAGAAATATAAAACTATTTATTTTATGTTAAAAGTTATTGCATCAGCAAATTAACTGATGCAATAATTGCCAATATTTGCTGCAGAGCTGCGGCATCACTGCATAAAAAAAACTTTTGACATATGAAAGTAATGCCAAGTTTCTTGCAAGTGATGCATTTACGAACATTTAACTTTACTAATGCGCAACTGATGCGCATCAACTGCATTTACGAACGTACCCTTTGTCATTCCGTTTGCAGTTTCTACAATATTGATCTTAAACCCTGGGTCCTTATGAGTAGCAAAGTTTATTTAACGAAGTCCTTCTGTCCGAGTGTATATTGAAATGGGGTTTTCGAAGACCAAAGAAATGATGGAGACCGGGTTGTTATATCCCTAGAGGGAAGCGAACTGACACCAAAGTAGTCCCGTGATAGGTCTTTGGTGGTAGGGAGCGGTTCTAGTTTTAGCACTTTCTATGAATTAGACCTATCACTTTTACATGGGGTTGTCATTGGAGGGGGTCAATTGACACCATTTGACCAGTCACACATCTATTCTTAATGGACGTGTTTAGTGACAGTGACTACAATGTAGTATTATTTCAATACAATGTAGTATTATTTCAATAAAACAAGACGTAGAATTGAATTCAAAAAACAAATTTTAGAAAGACCAAAAAAATTTGTCACACCACCGGTGAAGACGGTTCTGTAATTCATTACTTTTTCTACCTTTTAGTTCTGCATAAACCAGTTACATGATTGGTTCTCCTTTCACTTGTCATGAGTTCTTTCTTTTTGTACCTGTTCTATTTTCACAACTCCCAGGACCAGTCCGTTGGACCAATTCACACAAATTTCCCGCAGGGATATTTATGTCAAATATCGTTAGCTAAAATGCAAAAAGACGTAACTAACAAAAAGTTCAAAATCGAGATTTTGATTGATTATTTTGAATGCTATTAAGCTACATACATGTCTTGACAAAATTTTACACTTCTGCGATAAAAAAGGCGCTTTTATAAACAAAAAACAAAGGGACGTAACTAAAATTGGATTTATTGCATTAATGCAAAACGACGTTACTACACATTTTTTTCTCACAATATATAATGAAATGGGGTTCTTTTAAAATTTTTTGAAGAATTCCATGGACGACTGACGTGTTTAAAGTTAACATTTTACAAAGTTTTTTACTTCTCCAGTAAAATTATATTTTTGTTGGTTACGCCTTTTTGCATTTTAGCTAACGCTATTCTCCGTTAAAGTTTCAAAGTTCAATTTTACCAATAAATGTGGGAGGGATTGGGGAAATGCGTGGCACCTATCATACAGAGACATTATAGATTTTTGTATACCTGGAGAACGGCAAGAGCTAAACTTTCCAAAATAGGTACAAGCATCTGGGTTATCAATACACAACATTTGAAAAATGTGGGCGGGATTGGAGAATTGGGCGTGGCACGAAACAGATTTATTTATATCTAAGGAACGGTATTTAGATTTATAAAAGGCCAAATGTATTACATAGCGTTTATACAAGTAGATACAATTACTAAAAATTACTTAAAACTTGCCCTAGTTGCGCGAAACATGTTTATTACAGTAATTAGGAAAGGATAAAGGAAGAAAAATAAAAACCTGTATTAAATGTTATCCTTTAAGAGTGTCTGAAGGTTATGAAGACTAAGTGAAAAATTGCGCGCATTGTATGGGATAACACTGTTCCACAGTATGTATATTCTAACAGCAAACGAACTCTCCATATACGTTGTACTAATTCTAATATATATAATCGCTGGAGTACGAGACGAGTGTGAGAAAGTGAAAAGATTCTGCAAGTATTGCGGGCATCCTTATTTTAATATTTTATAAAAAAACTAATAAGCCGGTAATTTACGAAATCTTTGAAATATGTTCCAATAAACTCTTTCGTGAGCTTTCCAATCCAGTTTATATACACAACGTATAGCCCTATTATAACACTTCCTCAGCTTATCAATATTCGCTATTGTCGTGGCAGTGCCATATATAAACATTGGCATTATCAAAGATTTAGGTATAAGCTTATTTACACTACGTTCTGTTCTTATCGCACCATGGTGAAGGATATACGATTCGCCATAGCTGAATATAGCACTCTTGTTTATTTTTTGCTTATTTAGATTCCAATGATTTTTTTGAAACGAAGATTTATTTGCCTCTCTTGGGACTGGAAAATCGATTTCGGTTCCAACTGAAAATCAATTTTATGTTAAGAAAATCGAATTTACGTCGTTGATTTTATACTGAAATTGATTATTGGGCTTTTAAAATCGATTTTTTTATTATAACCAAAATCTTGGCATTTTTAAATTATAGCTTCGTATTCAAAATCTTTTTAAAACCTATTTTAATTAACAAACGTTTCTTATTTGTTTTGTAAACCCTAGTTAAATTTAAATTTATGAATCATTAAGGGAAATAACAATGGGTAGTGCAAAGTATGCAAACGATGCAAAAAATACAGACGTTTGCACAACACAACAACAAAATGTACGTATTTGCAATTTGCACTTTCTTACTTCGTTTGCACTAAAAAACCATGAGCAAAATTAGAAGGCATACTTGCTCAGTTGCAAACAAATGTAAACCATAACATTTGACATATTAAGCGCCATATTGGTTTTAAAAAACTTATAAATTCAACATTTTCGTGGTCTTAAACATAAAATAGAGAATTAAATTAAAATAATTTAAAAAGAAAAAATTTATTTTAATATGCTTGTGTTTAATTGTAAACAAATGCAGATTTTTAACAGCGCTGCCAGAAGTTTTTTGTGTTGCCAGAATTAATTTTTAGAAAAATAACATATTTGCACAAAAAATAATAGTTGTATGCTCACGAGCAATCATAATATGCACTGTAAATTTACAAATTGCAAATTTGCACAAAGACCATCGTGATTACCCTTATTATTAAACAAATCAAATACGCACATTAAAAATACCACCACGTGTGCATAAAATGTTTAACAGTTTTGAAGTAAGGTACTAACTGCTTTATTTACTAACTCATAACCTTAAAACACTTCCCAAGCTTATGATAGATGCGCTTAGAAATGAAAGAAGAAATCAAACCATGATTCGGTCAAAAACATTAAACATTGAACTATGCCAATATTTAAACAGAACAGTTCGTAATAGAAATTTAAATCCGCTTGAAGAGAGAGACATCATTTTATTCAAACACATACGAAATCGCTAGGGAATATTTGTGCATGCTTGCGACATCATTGCTCTGTAAACTTTTCTTTTCTAATGCTAATTAATTAGTAACTCAGTAAAGTAACAGACTTATCAGTTATCAAACATTTTTTTGGTTTTTTACAAAATCTTTAAATGAAATTTATTTAAAATAATTTTAAATCGATTACTAACGCATCAAAAATCTTATTTCGGGAGAAATTTGTATGGTGGCTTAACCAAATTCCTTGATTCTCTTTAGCGAACTCTGTTGTGCCCTTGACATACAGACAGATATTGCTAGATCGTATCCGATAATTATTTTTATATGCTACAAACGGAATGACAAAATCAATATACCATCATCATGACTCCCCCTCAGAACATTTCTTAATAACAAATAAAATGGAAAAAGTACGATATTTACAAATCACACAAAGCTAATTTTGGTTGCAAATCAGCTGTTACTACGTTTATACGTACCACTTATTTGCAAATAAATATATTGCAAGAAAAGAATATTGCCGCATAAACAGTGAATTAAATTTTTTTTTGCGAATAGCTAACACATGAAAACAATTCCTGATTAACGACACTATTTGCAAATAAGATTTTAAGCATTGTCACACTTTTAGCCGTTTTACGATTTTATTTCGATGTGGCACATTCATATGACAACAAAAGTAAAATTAAATAAAAAATGTGCAAATTTAATAAAAAAAAAATACACAATAATTTTTGATCGTTATCATTAAAAAAAAAGGTTTATATTATGTATAGTGCTACTAAATGAATAAATTTTCCATCTGGCATCACTTAAAAATAAGAATTTTCATTACCTTGAAGCCACACGTTCAAGTTGTTCTTGATAGTCTTTTAGTGCCGGTTCAAACACGTCAAGTTTTACTCGTCAAGTCTTGATCCTTTAGGAGAGAAGGGAAAAGAGAATGCCAATTCTTTTTCCGTCTCTCCTAAAAACTCAAGACTTGACGAGTCAAACTTGACGTGTGTGAGCCGGCACTTACATATACTGCTTGTCAAAATTTACATAAATTGAAAGCTGTGACGTATGCTGCAGTCAATTTGTAATCAATTTACTTTCAAGATGTCACCAAGAACACAATTTATAAAGACAAACTTGTACTCAGCTGTTAAATTGAATGTTAAATTGCTAAACAAATGAAAAGGTGAAATTAAAACCAATCTCGTGGTCAATTTAAAAAGTGTGAGTGTGTTAGTAAAAAAGTGGGAGTGTATAGCAAATTTAAAGGCCGCCAAGTTTAGAAAATTGACATACCCTGCAAATAAAATTGGACCATGGACTGGTCCGATGTAATGCAAGCATGGACCATGTCATTGCAAAAAAGTGAGACGACATGTCTTCGTTTTTTAACGACATGCTTTCGTTTTTAAACGACTTCAAAACAAATCCTCGAGTATACCATGAAGTAGTTTTAAAACTACTCCTTTGTAGTCCAAAGCTGGGTTATATGGTCCTCCCCTATGACTTCGTCATGTTAAATAGACCAAGTTTTTTCCATACGCTTGGGTTACTTTTGGACTAGTCCTGGTCCCTTGTGAGCTACTCTTTACACGCGTGTTTGGACTGGTCCTATTATTTGCAGGGTATAAACAGTAAGTTAGTTAATCGCAAATAATTTTTATTCGCGAATAGGCTACGTATAAACGTAGTATGTATTACTTAAACAATTTTTTAAATATTTTGGATGGAGGGTAAAAACTAGTCGGGTGGAATGGATACCTTCTGTTCTTTTTACTACTTTTGATTTACATTTTTTTTATATCGATTTTCAAGTTATTTTGCTTAAGGAAAAATTATTTTTAGTGGCAATTAACCACTAGTGTAAAAAGAACTTGAGTTGTAAAAAAATAAAAAAGAAAATAACTTTTGTATTCTTTAAACTTTAGTAAACTAAATTTAAATTTTTATTTTTTTAATTTTTGTTTATTATATATAAAAACTATATCTTATATTAAAAAAAAAGTATTTATATAGTCTTTCGTATCAATTACAAAAATTAAAATTAGTACATTTGTTTTCTCTTCTTTCTTTGTTTTAATTAAATTAAACACTTTACAAATTAAATTAATATTTTTATAGTACACGCTTTTTAAATCTTTTGTTCTTGTGTGTTTTTTCTATTTTATTAAAAAAATATTAAACATACTTAAAACCAATTTCGTTCTTTTAAAAAAGGTGGGGATGGTGAGAATTTAAAACAAAAAACAAATCTTTAACATAAAAAAATAAATTTAAACGAAAAAATTTATTCTTATTTTACTCTTTTTTTTTAAACTCGTATAAGTTGTATGTAAAACTACAATTCGATTTTTTTATAAATAATAAAAAAGATAGAGATTATCTTGTTGGTTTGTTTCTTCAAATTAAAACATTAATAATTGGAAATAATAGAAAAAAGTTTTTTATGTAAACAGTGGCAAATGATAGAAATCAAACCCTCGATAGCCTTTGGCAGCCAGCCAAATATAGACAACATGATAAGCTCCTGGTATGAAGCATATTAAACCGGCTACGAAAAATACAACACCCTGTGAGGTGTTCGCCGGATCAGCAACGGCAAATGTACCCATAACAAAGAGTCCAGTGCCGACAATAAGTAAGGTTACGGCAGCTAACACGGTTCGCCAATTCTCTCGTACTTTGGGATGTCGCCAACAATATGTGCTTACTTCATCTGTTGATATATTGCCATATTCTTGTATTAAAGAATCACTATCTCTAGAAGTTGTATCTTCCGCATATTTGTTGTAACCTCTGGAAATGAGAGAGATGGAGAGAGAACAAATTAAAGTCATATAAAAGAATAAAGTCTCATTTAAAATTTGTATTATTTTGTTAAACTTAATTATTTAAACAAAAGATTTTGTCTGTACTTAAATAACAAGCATTTCGCCTTCATATAATCTAGAAGTTGCTTAATAAACCGCCTACTTTTATAGGATAAAATTCGTGGTGGCTAACAAGAACATTGCGAAATACTTGTACATTTTATATTTAAATCCTACCTAAACGCCTACTGTTTTAAAGTATTTTTTTCAGCATGCTATTTTATTTGCAGATATTTAAAGGCTATTTTTCGTTTACTAATAATTTTACCCAGCAATTCCTTAAGGCGTCTCCTTTTTTGCTGGGTTTTGGTTCGAATAGATAAATTTCGGAAAATTTTTCTTAGTTGCCATACAGCAGGGGTAAACCAGTTTAAATGCACGTTTTTTATAAGACTGGCTATTTGATATTCTTAACGAAAGAATAAAAGTTACTTCACGGTATCGGTGATATCCACGATATTATCTGATGATCTTCGTTAAGAAACTGGGCGTTTTTAAGAAGTGTCACTAGGTCCAGAAACTATGGAACTCGATGCGAAACTTTTTGTTTTTAAATTCTGTAACTTTTTTTTATTTAACTACCGATTTCGTTAAGTAACGCGAAATATCGGTTACTTTAACGAATTTGTTATTCTCTATTTCAAAAATTTGTTCGTTTAGAAATATTGACATGAATAAAATCGCGTTGATTATGTTTCTAAAGAAATGTATTTGTTAGTTTCACTCCATTTTATTTATAGGGAAAAAGTTCGAGCTACTCTACCAAAACATTCTGTTCATACTTTTTGTTATGTTTTTGTGCTTATGTGTGTCACACATTTAATTATAGGTTTTAGATCCACCTTTTAGAATACCAATTGAATCGGAATTGATTTAACGAGACCCTTGGATTAGGTCCATATTTGAATATAGCTCCCATACAAAAACACTACCGAAAAGAACTTTTAATAAGCAACTTTTATAATATCTTCTTCATCTTCTTATAAAAGAAATCATAGTAATAAAATTAGATATTTAAATAATATTTGGCATTAAAATCTCTTTGTGAATCCTAACCTTACAACAAACTTTTTTTTGGCGGAAACACGATTGTCCATGGGTCCCAAATATTGTGGTGTAGGTTTGGGCTTGACCGACTATTCTTTCTTATATTTTTTTTTATTCAAAATTGGCTTTTTTTTCTAAATATTTTTAAACTGTTTACAGTTTACAGTTACAGGAATTCCCGGGATTTTTTTTTTAATTTAATTATGTCAACTTTACTGCTGAGATTTATTTTATAAAAACGAAAAAAGTTGTTCCCTCTTGCTTCAAAAAATTTTATGATTTTATATGCAGAGCAGCTGCATAAAAGATTTTTCGGATTAGATTCTGTAAGAGCACAGAAAAAAATGTTGCTCCAGTAAAAGCATTAATCAGAAATAAAATCAGTTTAAATTAAAAATTCAATCAAGTGAATAAAACGTTTAATCAGATGAATTTAACTTTTCATCAACGATTAATTAACAATATTAATTTGCACCAGTAAACAAATTAATAATGTCCATGAACATTTTAATTCACTTGATAAAATTTTTAATTAAAACTTATTTTATTTTTGATTAATGCTTTTGCTGGTGCAACATTTTTTTCTGTGAGGTGAAGACATCAGTTATTAATAGAGAAAACGCTTATTCGATTCTAAGAAAATAATTTTTTCTTAAAAAAGAATTATAAGTTTTGAATTCTTTTTGATAAAACTAGATATAGGCTTTCAAATGATTCTGTCAGGGACCAAAAATAACAGTTATATTGGAATTTTAAAACAAAAAAAGCATATATATACTGATTTAAGTATACCATATTGTTCCTCATGCACTTGTCAATGATAATTTATATTGATTTTTATAATTTTAATTTTTATATTTTCGACCAAACTTAACAGTTATTTTTTGATTTTTAATTTTTTGAACACAAATAACTGTTATTTTTTGATTTTTATTTTTTCGATCAAAAATAACAGTTATTTTTTGATTTTTATTTTTTTGAACAAAAATAAAAGTTATTCTCTAAATAAATGAACGTGATTTAATAATTTAGTTGACTTTAAATTTTTATTTTATTGTGTAATTATCATTGGAATTCCTTATGCACATTAAAATAATTATTAAAGTCATCTAAATTATTAAAACACGTACATTTATTTAGAGAATAACTTTTATTTTTGCTCGAAAAAATAAAAATCAATATATAACTGTTATTTTTGTTCAAAAACATACAAATAAAAAAATAACTGTTATTTTTGATCGAAAAAATAAAAAATAACAGTTATTTTTGTTCAAAAAAATAATAATCAAAAAATAACTGTTAGTTTTGATCGAAAAAATAACAGTTATTTTTTTTCAAAAAAAAAATAAAAATCAAAAATAACTGTTATTTTTGTTCAAAAACATAAAAATCAAAAATAGCTGTTATTTTTGATCGAAAAAATAAAAATCAAAAAATAAAAGTTATTTAAAAAAAAAAAAAAATAAATATCAAAAAATAACTGTTATTTTTGTTAAAAAAAATAACTGTTATTTTTGATCGAAAAAATAAAAACCAAAAAATAAGAGTTATTTTGGTTCAAAAAAATCAAAATCAAAAAATAACTGTTAATTTTGTTCAAAAAGTAACTGTTTTCGTTTGACTTTTATGAAAAAAGGAATAACTGTTACGGTCCCTGGATTCTGTAAATACTTTTTCTGAACTAAAATCCTATTTAAAAAGAAATATTTTGTTCTATGTAATTTGTTTAAATAATTTAAATTCAACATTTTTCATTTTTCGAATTTATTCTATGAGCTAAATTTTAGTTATGTATTTTATAAAGCTTTTTTGTAATAGTTCTATTCCTTCAATTTTTCAGAAATGACTTTATACACTACCAGACTATTATATTGTATTTTCTTTTTACATTTTACCTTAGCCTTCCTTTGGAAAGCAATGAGGTATATTGAATGTACAGAAAATTTTACAATTATCCAGTGAGACACAAAGAATGCTGACGAAGGCAGTAGCGGGCCAGAAAATGCATTACATTCTGCTGGTGTCTAATAATTGTAAATTTTTCTGTACATTCAATATACCTCATTGCTTTCCAAAGGAAGGCTAAGGTAAAATGTAAAAAGAAAATACAATATAATAGTCTGGTAGTGTATAAAGTCATTTCTGAAAAATTGAAGGAATAGAACAAGGCGAATTCATAAAGGTGACATTTTCCAGTCATCTGTTTATTGTTTATTTTTTTGTGTGTATACTGAATGTCAAGCTTTGTTTACATTTTGTGAAAAAATTAATTCAAATTTAAAATTATATAAAACAAAAAAAGTGAAAAAATATAAACACAAGAAATTAAAGATGCGTTAGGAATAAGTGGATCCACAATTAATTTGCAGTTGAGGAGTTTCTTAAGCTATTGCGTACATTTTATTTACAAAAAGTTTCCTTTTGTATATTTTCAACAAATATTTTTGACAATCACTCTAACTTTTTACAAAAACAAAATACATATTATTTTTCAATAAAAAGGGATAGCTAGCATAACTCTATCTCATGATGCGGTCACCTTTATAAATTCGCCTTGGAATAGAACTATTACAAAAAAGCTTTATAAAATACATAACTGAAATTTAGCTCATAGAATAAATTCGAAAAATGAAAAATGTTGAATATAATATAAACTAACCTTCGGAAGGAAATAATTCCCAGTTTCTATTTAAATAATTTAACTTTTTTGGTTTTATATAAATGCTGTTGGCTTTGAATTAATTCTGCAGCAAAATAAGTGCTTAAGTCTATTTGTTTAATAGATATGAGATAGTGCTGGGATTATATCGATATTTTCTACTATCGATAGTTCAGATTTCACTATCGATATATCGATATTACTGTCGACTGAATGTTTGTACTTAAGTAGGAAAACTTAAACTAGTTTTTAATTAGGCTACAATTTGTTGTTGTTATCACTTTATTGAACCTATGAGACGTATGTAGATTTGATTCTCAACCCAAAAGGTAATCAATCTAGAGGAATTTTCCTCTAATGGTCGATCATTGTTTTATCCTATGCTCGAAATTGCAATTGCATTTTTACTAGATTTTTTTTTACAACATCATAAAACTATCTGACATTTGAGTCCCTATGTAAACATATAAAAATTTAAAGTAAGTATTAAAAAAAGCACAGCTAAGCAATCCTTACCGCCTGCCATTCTTGTTGTTTGTATCCATTGCTGTAATTCAGCGCGAATTAACAATAGCAAGTAAAAACTTGCGGCAAAAACTGTGTGTGTATACATAGCTGCTGTAACATGTCTTCATGGCTGTATTTTAAATAATCACCCGTATTGTGTTTGGCGTATTTAAAATACCCCTACGACAGTTTGGTAATAGATTAAAGGAAAAAAGTTCACGTTCTCTTTAATCTATTACCAAATAGTCGTAGGCGTATTTTATATACGCCAAACACAATAAGGGTGAATAATAATATCGATATTGATATTTTTCCTATCGACATTTTCGATAGTTTACGACTATCGATAGTTTCCCAGCACTAATAGGAGAACAATTTAAAACTTTAAAGGTGGCTTTAGGAAATTTACTCCGAATCTAATATAATCATCAGTTCTCTGCGGTTAAAAATAGTTTATTGATTTTATTCCTAAATACTCCTATTGCCACAGATTGGAAGTAAACTTAAGTTTTTATACCAAATGTTATTGCACTTTGAAAAAAGATAACTTAAAAATCATTTTGTTAAAACTTCCTCAAAAAACCTACAAAATAATTTAAATTTTGCCTATGTGTACTTTTGAACATGCAGATCTTAAAGTGCCATTAAGCACTTTTTTTGCCATAGAAATAAAAAAGTTGAATGCATTTATAAACTTATTTAATTGATCTCAGGAAATATTATTAGTTCAAATAAATTAAACTAAATAATATTTTGCACCGATTTGTTTTTAGCGGGAATTCCCGGAATCCCGGGAAAATTAAAAATAAGTCCCGCTAGTCTATTCCTTATCTACCGATATAACTTACCGATAAAAATTCTTAAAATATCATTAAAAAATACATAGCTACAAAAAAGTTACAGAATTTCAGTACAGGCATCATAAGGTTTCTTATCTTCATCTCTGAGAGAAAGAACCAACCGCCTATCCTTACTTAACCAATTCATATTTTCTATTACGAACGAAAAATACTTGAATATGTCAGCAATTCTAATAGAAATACACGCTTATTATGAAAAATTCCGGAAGATTATTAGCTGTCAACATGAATAAAATATTTTAATTTTCAAATCTTAATTAACACATTCATTTAAGTTGCTGCTTTAAATCACAATAGTACTTGGAGACTTAACAAGGTCATACATAAATAATATTGATATTATTTATACTATAATATAAACATATTTCAATTATTTTAAATATTTATAAACACTATGAACATATAAATAAAAATGTTTTTAAATTTAAAACGCATTTGTCGTTATAAATAAATACAAAATTCCAGTACAACTTACATCAACTTATTTTGCATATTGAAATAGGCAAGTAGATTTATTTTATGCACGACAGGCATAACAAATAAGAGATACTCAGACGGACTCGTCGCATACTCGTTTATACTTATGCAAACATTTTGCCTTAAAAATTCTTTGCATCTCTACAAAGTATTCGTAAAACAGAAACTGAACGAAATTACTAATTACTTTTGTATTTTTATTAATTTTATTTTTATTCAAATTGTATTATGTCTTAAAATCTTAATTGTTGTTAAACATGAACAATTTTAAACGAGAGGAAAAAGAAAACAGATTTTATTGAATTGAATAATTTATTTATCTTTTATAGCAGTTGGATATAAAAAAAAATATCTTGCAATGCACTGACTGCATTTATTTTTAATATTTTCTTTGCAATTTCTGCAAATATTTTTACATTTTGGCGTGTGTCTTCAACTTGATGATGTTGAATCAGAAAAATAAAAATTAAAAACAAAATCTGACCAAATGTGGGCTTCTTAGATGATTGGTTGTTTGATGTAATTTATTCCGTCTTTCATCATTGTCAAGATTCTACAGCATTTAAATATGTATTAAAGATTACACGTAATACATATGTACATACATATGTATATGTAACTTTTAATTTTATATTGTTAACAAAGAATATGACTGTAAGATTTGTATTGCCTGTGCACATGTTCTGTAACTCTCGCGTCGAGAAAGTTTTCGATTGAAATGTGTGAAACAAAAATACCATACATTGAAACAAACAGCGGGTTTTCTCACTAAACTGTGTCTGTAACTGTTTTGGCGAGTACTAGCTGTCACGTAAGGAAAGTACTCGCAAATTTTCAAAAAAAAAAAAAATGTATCTGCAACATTTTTGTGAGAAAAGTTCCCGCTTTGAACTGTCAAAAAAAAAAAAAAAAAAAAATGGGGCGAGAAACAATTTAACACTAAAAACGATTAAAAATGCAAAATGCATAGAAAAAAATAATATTTTGTTCTTGGCACATTTTTCATTTTTTAATTATTTTGCTTTTAACATTTTTGTAAAATATACGAATTTTTTCAAAGCTCATTTGCAAACAACAAACATTAAAGTCGCACTTTACATTATTTGGAATATCCGACGGTTGCATTTACGCCACCGTCGCGACTTTAAATTTTTAATAACTCCAAAATAGTAATAGATATAAAATAAATGTGTATGGTTAGTTTAAGCAGAATTTTCCGGCGCATCTTCTGATCCTCCTGCTTTTAAAATCGGAGAACACGTTTTCAAGTTATGGCAAAATATATAAGGCAACCCAACGATTTAGGGGGTGAAGTATGCCACGCCTTTAAAAAAAATTCTTTTTTTACTAGAGAAAAACGGAAAACAGATTTGAATTAAGGGCATCAAAATCCATATAGTCCACATACTTTTATTTCTAGGGTAGAGAAAAATTTTTTTGTTGCGCAGTCTACTTTTGTTGCGCAGTGTAATTTTTTCAAAATCTGCCACTAGACTTTTTATATCATACTACACCTAAAACTATCAAAAAACTAAAACTTTTAATTCAAAAACCACGTTTAATAATTTTGGCCAGCTTTTCAGGCCAAATACTCCACTGTGCGTCGTTGAAAATGTTTCAATTTAAGTAAATTTTGATCGCCGTCAACAATATGTGTGACTGGCGCTCTCAGCGTCTGCAATTTCACATCGGCTTCGACTGTAATACTATGACATTTATAACGTAACGACGTAATCTCTTTTGATAGTTTTTGACATAAGTTACAGACACACTTTTTTTCTGACTTTTCGAGAAACGATGGAATATTTTTTTCACATCTTTTCGATGCGAGAAGTTCTCACTAAAGTTACAGAACATGGGTCTGGATGACATATTTGTAGACCACCTAATTGATATACCACTGGCTCACAGTAAATCCCTTATTCAGTGCGAGTCTAATAGACTTGCACGGTTCGAAAAGACTCGTGAATCCACTTGTTGCTTAGCCATGACTCTGTGGCCAAGATACGATGAGCGGAGCACAAACTGTCTTCATAATTTTAGTAAAAAACAAATAAGAGCAGTGACCTCAGTAATAACTGGCCAGTAGGGACTCATGCGCGTAGAATGGGTCTATAAATCAATGATTACTTTAGGAGTTATCAGTACCCATGTTCTGTAATTATAGTGAGAACTTCTCGCATCGAAAAGATGTGAAACAAAATATGGTTGCTTTCTTTTTTCATTAGAAAAACCTAAAGAGTAGGTGTCCTCTAGGACGTGTATGTATTACAAATAAATCACTGACTATTGAACGTAACCTACACCAATATAGGGTATATAAAAGGGTATAGGGTATATATACATATAGGGAGAGTTCCAAAACATCAGTTGCAAAGCAACTCGCTTTTTTAAGTGCTTTCTACCAAGCAACCGTGAAAAATTTTACAATGTTATCTGTACCAAAGTTCACTAAAAACAATATCGATGCGTACACAATAATCAAACTAGATATAGTTAAACTCTATGATACTTTTTTGACTTTGACTGCAAAGTATTATGATGTTTAGGAACTCAGCCATATTTGTCATTGCGAGGCCTTAAAGCTTAAAAAACATTTCTCCAAACATTACTCCTACTAAGTTATGGTGTTAAGACAAAATTTGGGTTTAATTACTCTTGGTCTCTGTATGTTTATCTTTATACTCACACGAGATGTAGGGTACTTAATATTTAGACACTATTGCCTCTATTTTTTAAATTTTTTCAAAATTCGCTTTTTTAATTTTTATAATCAAAACCATTGTGATATGATTAAAATAGTCATCATAGTCATTAAAGTCATCATTAAATAACTTAACAAAACAAAACAAAATTAAAGAACTGTTATGAATGAATAAATTGGGTCAAATTTTCAATACCTTTAAATCAATTCTTAAAATTAACATTTGAAGACGCCGAACAAAAACTCATGTTAGGCGACTACAAAAGTCAATTTCGTGACCAATAAAAAAAAAAGAAATTTTATTAAATACAATTTCCATTAAAAGTCAAAAATTAATTTTAAAATCATTTACCTTTTTAAAAGTGGATTATTGGTAATACAAATCGTTACCTAAAACGCAAAAATCCCTTACAAACCAAAAATTAAAAATCGATTTTTTTTTTATTGATTCTGAGCGATTTTATTAACAAAAAAAAAAAAAACAAACGGCTTTATCTTCAAAACGCTAAAGGCCTAACTAATAGTTTGAATAATATGCAACATTTTCAATTGTCAAAAAACCCGGTAGGTTTAACAAGAAAAATAAATTATGAACAGTTTAAAGCAATTTATCAATTTAATAGGTTTTGCTTTTCCTGTAAAAATGTTAGATAGGGCCTTTTGCGTTTTTGATAACGATAGGTAAAGGGTGATTTTTAAGAGCTATAGGAAAGTTAAAAAAAACGCTGGTACGGTCCATATAATTTAATGTTTGAAGATTATTTCATGCAAATGTTGACCGTGACTGCGCCTCAAATGGTCCATCCGCTTAGTCCAATTTTGGTATACTCTTTCCAACATTTCGGCCGGTATCTTATGAATAAATGCTTCAAGGTTGTCTTCCAATGCGTCAATTGAAGTGGGCATGTGTGTATAGTAGTGCTGGGAAACTATCGATAGACTATCGATATTATCGATAGTCTTAAAATATCGAAAATTTCGATGGGAAACATATCAATATCGATATTATTATTATTATTTAAAATACAGCTATGAAGACATGTTACAGCAGTTATACACTAGACTGGTCGCACCTTGTATGGGATTTTTTTTTTAAATTTAATTGTTTGCGCTGCTTAAAATATGAGGTTTGGTGTAAGAAATCATGATATAATTTTTCAGGTCAATCCGATGGTGCCTAGCCGTGGCGGGTGGGGCCCAAAGTTCCCCATATTATAAAAAAACATATTTTCTATCAGATCTTTATAGTTATACTAGTTGAAAAGCCGAAAATCAAAAATATGGCTTAGTTACGATCTTCCGCAGAGAAAGTACTTCAAGTGTGCCAAATTTCAGCTTCCTATGCCATCAGATGGCTTCAGAAAGTTGCGGAGAGAATAGGACATACATGCAAACATCCTGACATACTAAGAAATTATATATTGTATAGATAGATTAACATATTGGTATTTCTCCAGAAATGTCTACTTTTTGTCACGTAACGTCACCAACCATTTTTAATCGTTTCTCAAAGAATAATGAAAATATTATTTACTTTTTTGCATTTGGATGTAGAGCGCAATTAGGGTTTCATTTAGTGAAAGAGAGTAAAAATTTGAACAACGTGGTTCTAAAATACAAGAATAATTGCTAGGTTACGTGACGTGACAAAAAGAGAGCTTTTCTGTGGAAGTGCCCATATGTTCGCGCAACTCAAAAACGCTTTAGCTTATTGAAAAACTAAAAAAAAGCCGAAATTACGCAATAAAATTTACTTTAAGGAAGGTAAAACGTTTTTCTTATATGCGCAGTCGTTTTAGAAACATAATTTTTTTTCTGGAAAAAAAATAATTTTTTAATTAAAATTTCGGAATTTTTGTTTTTAAAAATTCATAAAAATTGAAAATTGCAGCTATGCTTATAATTTTCGCAGACATATAAAAAACAACATTGCAAACAAAACAAGCTATAAATGATTAAAATCTGTTAACAACTTTTGATTTTATGTATTCACAAAAGATGTGGCGGTTTAATAAAATTCTTAAATTAATTAAAATTTTTCGCTTTTTGTGAATACATAAAATCAAAAGTTGTTAACAGATTTTAATCATTTATAGCTTGTTTTGTTTATTTATTTTTTTTATGAATTTTTAAAAACAAAAATTCCGAAATTTTAATAAAAAAATTATTTTTTTTCCAGAAAAAAAAAATTATGTTTCTAAAACGACTGCGCATATAAGAAAAACGTTTTACCTTTCTTAAAGTAAATTTTATTGCGGAATTTCGGTTTTTTTTAGTTTTTCAATAAACTAAAGCGTTTTTGAATTACGCGAACATATGTTGTGCAACCTCCTTAATTTTCGAAATATCGGTATATCTCGAAAACCAAAGCCAACATAAAGAAAAAAGTTTTAACTTTCTTAAAGTAAATTTTATTGAGGAATTTCGGTTTTTTTTTAGTTTTTCAATAAGCTAAAGCGTTTTTGAGTTGCGCGAACATATGTTAATCTATCTATACAATATATAATTTCTTACAATATATAATTTCTTAGCATGTCAGGATGTTTGCATGTATGTCCTATTCTTTCCGCAACTTTCTGAAGCCATCTGATGACATAGGAAGCTGAAATTTGGCACACTTGAAGTACTTTCTCTGCGGAAGATCGTAACGAAGCCATATTTTTGATTTTCGGCTTTTCAACTAGTATAACTATAAAGATCTGATAGAAAAGATGTTTTTTTTTTAATATGGGGAACTTTGGGCCCCACCCGGCACGGCTAGGCACCGTCGGATTGACCTGGAAATTTAGATCATGATTTCTTACACCAAACCTCATATTTTAAGCAGCGCAAACAATTAAATTAAAAAAAAAAAAAAAAATTGCGACCAGTCTATTATACACACACAGTTTTTTGCCGAAAATGTTTACTTGCTATTATTAATTCGCGCTGAATTACAGCAATGAATACAAACAACAAGAATGGCAAGTGGTATGGATTGCTTAGCAGTGCTTTTTACTGCTAATTAAAGGACTTTAAGTCGAAATTTTAACATGTTTATATATATATTTATTGCAAGTATAAGACAAAACAATGAACGACCATTGGAGGATAAGTCCGCCAGATTGATTAAGTTTTTGGGTTTAGAATTTAGGCAATTTTTTAGAGTTGCAATGGAATATATTACAGGCTCTGTTACTTCGGTTCCTTCAGAAAGGTACTTATCAATTTAAAAAAAACTGCAATCTAAAATAACGTGCGTATATACATACGTCTCATACATCAATAGAGTGATAAAAACAACGAACTGTAGCCTTATAAAAAAATAATTAAAGTTTTCCTGCACAAGTACAAACATTCAGTCGATAGTAATATCGATATATCGATAGTGAAATATTAACTATCGATAAATATCGATAGTTGAAAATATCGATAGTATCCCAGCACTAGTGTATAGACATGAGCTTTAACATAGCCCCACAAAAAATAGTCTAAAGGCGTTAAATCCCGAACGTGAAATAAAATGTTCACCGAACTCGCCTCTCAATAAGTCCATTGTTAAGCGTGCTGTGTGGCACCTTCTTGTTGAAACCACATGTCATGCAAGTCTTGCTCTTGCATTTTGGGCAAAAAAAAGTTGGATATCATCTCACGGTAGCGCTCACCATTCACAGTTACGTTAAGATACACAGAAAAAAATTTTGCACCAGTAAACGGATTAATCAAAAATAAAATCTGTTTTAATTAAAAATTTAATCAAGTGAATTAAACGTTTAATTATGTGAATTAAACGCAAATTAATATTGTCAATTAAAATTTTAATACACTTGATTAAACGTTTAATTCCCTTGATTAAACGTTTAATTCACTTGATTAAATTTTTAATTAAAACTGATTTTATTTTTGATTAATGCGTTTACTGGCGCAAAATTTTTTTCTGTGTACGCATCATCTTTGAAGAAGTACGGTCCAATGATGCCACCAGCCCATAAACCGCACCAAACTGTGACTTTTTCTGGATGCATTGGTAGCTCTTGCAATGCTTCTGGCTGATCTTCACTCCAAAATCGACAATTCTGCTTATTAACGTACCCATTGAGCCAAAAATGAGCTTCGTCGCTGAACACAAGAAGCGCGCGATGAACTTTCTTAACAGAGCACGCGTTTTGATAATAAAATTCAATAATTTGCAAGCGTTGCTCGTTTGTTAGACGATTCATGGTTAAATTATAGACCAAACTGAAGATGTTTTACAGTGAAACAAAACACGAAACGTGCGTCAGCTGTTTAAACCAGTGCTGCCAAAAAGATAATAGCTAAAAAATCACCCGTTATATGCATTTTTTTTACTATTCTAATTTATTTTTAAATTTCTACATAAGTACTTATTAATCACTGTCTACATTATTTTGATTGCTAAAGGTAAAAAATTTATTTAATAACAATCAGAAAAAAAACAAGTAAGAAAGTAAGTTGATCAAGGCCAACCATATAATAACCTACACCACAATATTTAAAAACAAATTTTCGAAAGTGAACCCTATTTGGGACCGATGTGCAAAACAAAATTGTGCTGTTAAGATTCATGAAAATGTTCATGGTGCAGAATATTATTTTGATATCTTCATCTATACGAGATTTGTTTGCCTTTAAGTGATTTAGGGATTTACATATATGGGACCTATGGGTAATTTTGGACCTTCCTGCATAATATTTTGTTATGACATAGTATCTATCGTAAAGGTTATTATCGCCAAATTTTTAAGAAAGAAATGGTATCGTCCAATATGGACCGATTCCAATAAAATTAAGTAAGATGATTTAGATAACACTAAATTAATTTGGGACCATATTAAATCGAAATACCAACATAATGATATGATTTGTAGGCACAAATGCTCTATATCGAATCTCACCATAGGCTTGGGGTCCTTTTGAGAATTAGAACCTATGTACCGATTTTGATCAAATTATATCCTTACCTTAATTTAATTTATATGTATTACCAATAATTTTCTTCTGGCACTGGCTGGACAAATGTCTAAGTATTAGTTTAAAGCGTTGATTAATTACACTGTGCTAGTTAAAAAAACAGACAAGCCGGGCACCCGGCGTTTCAACCTAATTCGGGTACGCCAAAACCAGTGGTACTAACCGTTTTTTTAGGTTAGCTCTGGTTTTCGAAACACCAAAACATTATTCGTTACTTTAATTTTATTTTAGTTAATACGGCCTAAAGTTCTATATGAAATTACAAATGCATTTAATCCATATTTTCCTAACGTTTCGTGAATGTTATGTTCACTTTATCAGGGAATTCGTAATAAGAGAAATTAAATTTTTATGTCATTGAACAATAATTTGTTGTAGACAAACATAAAAACCTTAAACATGAAAAATTAAATTAAACACAAACTTAAAAATTGTATCACAGGTTAGTTGACGTTACGTTTAAAGACGAACCTAGCAGTTTATCGAGAGTAGGCTTTATATGGGGCCTGTGGTAAATTATAAACCGATCTTCACTAAATTTGACAGTGTCATGTTTCGTTTTATAAAACTGTGTCGTACCAAATTTTATCACAATAGCATCACCACGGTCTTAGGCGTACTAAACTGTTTTCCGTGTGAAGGTTTTATATGGGGCTTATGGTTAATTACTGACCGATCTTTACGAAATTTGACAGTGTGATTTCTAGTCATATAGGACGAATTTGTACAAAATTTAATCCAGCATTTATAATCACCCCTATCGTAAATAGTTTTGGCCTCGTAATTTTTCCCCATTTCACATATGTATGTGACGCAAAAAATAGAAAGGGACCTAAGAGTTTTGCCATTTTAAAGATTTAAATACGTGTATCTTTGGTGTACCATCACTGAGCGTGTTGGTATTGGTCTCATTTGAAAGCGACACATCTCAACCTTGAAAACGCGCGTAGGTCGTCCCTACCTCTTGTTTTGTGTAGTTGGTTTTTACTGTTCCCTTTACCTTACTGGTCCCTTTCTCTATGCCCTGTCACATATTTGCGATCATGAACAACTCCCATGATAAAATGTAATTCAAAGGAGAATAATAACGTGAAAAAATTCCCCTTATCGTGAAAAATTTTTTCCCTCGTAATTTGTTCACATTTCCCTTAGATTTTCTCACTTTATTTTTGCTAGGGAACAGAACATGTGTGTAAGTAGCTCCTCCTATAAATCGAATATTAAGGTTTAATTAAGTTAATAAGGCACAAACCGATATATTGCTCAACAAAATGCAAAACAACAGGTCGATTTCCTGCGGATTTGTGAAGCTTTCTACATATTGACTTGGTGGCAGAATTTTGAAAAATATTTTACTACATTAAATTTAAAAAGTGCAACAAACTAACGTTGTAATCAAACTATCCCTCCAATACTAAATATTTTGCTTTATTATTTTAACTTTTCTTTAAAATATATACTTGTATAATATTGAACAAAAATTTTATTGATTTTTAATTTTTTTAATTTTTCTTCTTGTTTTACATTCACTGGAACTGTTAGCGTGAACAATTTTGCACAAGAGATTCACGATTGCTTTTTTCCCTTCAAGGGGAATGCAAATTTCATGGGAACAAAAATTCCACTTGTTATTAACGATAGGTGTGAATAGTTTTTGTAACAAAATTATGGTGGTGGTTCCACATTTGGATTCATAACTCTTATTTTACTGAACTGATGTAAGTGGACTTAAATCCCAAACCACTAGCAGTGCTGGAGGGCTGTCAGATATGGTGATATCTCGTCAAACGTGGCGATTTTGAAACGGATTGGCGGTGGGATTTTCCATTTTGCGACAGGCTACTTTTTTTTTTTTTGCCGATTTTTAATATAACTGGCGATTAACTTGGCTATTTTTACCATTTACATTATTTCAGCGATTTTTTTTTGCAATCTGTCATTTTTTGTTATTTGAAAAAAAAACTGGCAACTTTTTTCACATGATTTCATTTTAAGTGAATTTTTTATTCAATCACTTTTTAATTCTAATAGTATGTATGCAGGTCAAAACACCAATAATGAAATCGATGAGGCTGAAGTGTACGATCTTATAGACTTGTGTACAGTGTTGCCAAAACTTGCTGACCAAAAATGGCTAAATTTACGCAAAAAAATGGCTAAAAATGGGCTAAAAAACGGCTAAAAGCTTTTTAAATAAAAACACATAAAATTTAATAACAAAACAGATAGAATAAACGTAAATAAATATTAAAATAAATTAACATTAAAAAATTAAATCATCGAAAAATTCGATGTCGTTATTGTTCATCTGATAGGAATCACTCATTAGTTTCAAATAATCATAAGTTTTAAATAATTTGAAGGTAAATCATAATCACGACAACATTTACCCAACCTTTTGAGTCCAGGGGCCTAATTCTGGCAGTCGTGATCGAGTACTTTCTCGATTCGAAAGCTATTTTATTTCTAATTCTTTCAGTCGATACTGAACGAATCAAAAATATTTTTTCAGTATTGTGAAGCTCAAGTTAATGCTTTACAACACTGAACAAATAATTGCGATTCGTTCAGTGTTGACTGAAACAATTAGATATCAAATTGCTTTCGAATCGAGAAAGTACTCGATCAGGACTGCCAGAATCAGGCCCCAGATCTACAATAAAAAACAAGTAAGAAAGTATAGTCGGTTAAACCCGACTTTATGATACCCTACACCACATTAGAACCTTTGTACCAAATTTTATCAAATAATCTCTAAATTGCGACCTGTAATTTGCGCACTAGATTTACATGGACAGCCAGCCGGACAAACATCGTGATTCTGAGTTAATTGGTATACGTAAAAGTGGGCTAAGGATTAATATTTTAAGGTGTTACAGACCTCAGCACAAACGCATAGTACCCTCCCCCTATTGTGGTGGTGGTATAAATATTGTATTGTTATGGTAAAAATATTTACCTAATTGATAAAATAGAATTAACGGTTGCTTTATGTAACCTATTTCTCAAATTACTTTTAACGATGTTTACTTTGCTAAACACCCTCTCTACTTCAATATTAGACCATATAAGTGAGAGCAACTTTATAGACAATTCTGAAATTTCTAAAACAATTTTGTTACCGCCTGCATCCCTTTATTAAAATACTTCCAACCAGAAAGAAACAGCGATGTTTGTGTTGATCCATTTTATAAATTTAATAGTGGAATACTGTTCCTTTATTTTGAAAGATGTTTCAGCGTCATAGTTTATAGCGATTTTCAACATTTGTAAAAGTTGTGATTTAAATTAAGGGCGTTTTAATTGTTCAAAATGTTTATTTTACTTTTATAAATTTTTTAATTAATTATAATAAAATAAAAATTATTCTTTTAAAAGAAAAATGGCAAAAAAATTTTATAGCTAAACAAGTTGAAAAATGGCTAAAAAAATGGCTAAACTCATTTTTTAATGGCTAAACAGGGTGAAAAAATGGCTAAATCTAGCCACTAAATGGCAAAATTGGCAACACTGCTTGTGTACTTAATTTTAGTTTTTTAACTGATATCCATTTTCTGTTATTAAAAAAAAAATAACAGAAACAAAACACAATTTACTTTCGGCGAATTTTTTGTATTTTTTCTCAGTTTTTGGCTGAAATATTATACTATTTTTTTGTTTGCAAAATTTAATTAAAAAAAAAAAAAAATTTACAAAAACTGAACGAAATTGACGTTGGGCGATTGAGCTCAAAAAATCTGACAACCCTGGTGAAGGGGTATAAAAAAATACAGTTCTAAATGCGAGTATGAGGTTTATGTGGTTAAAGAAAATTTTCAGAAATGGGGATTATACAAAAGCAATGGTTGATAAGGCCACTTTTCAAATAAAAAAACTTCGTAAAGTTATTGAGATTTTTTTTCTGCAAAATTTCACTAAACATTTTTGAAATAAGTTTTGTACACTAAAGCGACTTTTGGAAATGAGAACCAAAAATTTTCGGCGATGTTTTTACTATGTATTCATGTGACGAATTTTGTCCTAAAACAAATATATTTTAAATAATTTTGTTCCTTAAAAGGATTTTTGGCAATGGCACATATATGGAAAAAAGTTAAAAAATCGGGTTATTTTAAAAATATTGGTAAAGTTATGTACGTTTCCACAGAAGTTGCACGAGCCGTAAGAGTTGTGCCAAATAAAAAGATTTCATAACATAAGACCAATTATAATTTTTATGGACCTTTTTTAAAGAAATTTAGTGGAGTTGCTGACAGTTAAGTTACATATGAAGATTTTTGTCTTGAAAATTTTTCTTCGAAAAAATGATTCTATTTAGAGAAGTTTTCAAGAAAAGGACATTAATGAAAGGTTTAACCGATAATCTTAATAAAATTTACTGAAGTCACTGAAGTTGATATTAAAGTCATTCGTGGAAAAATATGTTCCTGATAACAACGTTTGAAAAAGAGTTATTTATTTATTTTGTGAAAAAAGCCCTGTTTGGTAGCTATGCATAATTATGGACAATCCTAACAAAACAATTCCATCAAGGTTTTTATAAAATATATTCATATCAAAGTTTTGTTTTTGTACTAAAAATTTTAAAAGATTTATTTGAATTAAATTGGTTTTCGGGTGACCTGACCAATATGGAAACTATCCCATTACGAACATTTTTATTTTTTATTGTAAAGCCTGGTACTCTGTTCAACATTTCAAGTGAAATGCTGTCAAAACGCATATGAAAAAAACTTGTGCGGAATATCTATGAAATAATGTTGATAGAGTTGTACTCTGTTCATTTTGTGAAAAAGTTCCGAAATGTTTCTGGCAACATTTTTTTTCAACTGCGAAATAAAGTAAGCTGCACTTATTTCACGTGGAATTTTAAGCAAAATCAAAAAAAGGATGAACTGATTATTTAAAAAGAAATAAAAAATTAATATAACACAACCGGTAACAGTTTTTTATCCATATTTACTTTCTTTTTGATTAAATTTTTCATTAAAAAAAATTATTTTTAGTAAAATACATGTGGGGTTTGTTTACATACGCAAAACAATGTCGCATACTTTGCAGGAATAAAATCGGCAAATTGTACAAACTCGCATGATAGGTAACATCGATACATGTCAAAATTTTCGTGTGAAATAATAAATGTTGCTCAACATTTTTCACAAATTTGAACAGAGTACTAGGCTTAAGTTGGTAAGTTGGTTATAGAGGGAATATTTATGATCGATTTTTTTTGTACTTGTACCAAATTTCATAAAAATTATCTTTAAAGTTGTGACCTTTTTATAGATTAAGCTTAATCGATTCAGAAAATTATTCAAGTTAATTGACATATTAAAAGGTGGAATTATGATTCATATTTGTAAGCGTTACAAACTTTAACATAAATATACAATACGTTCTCCTCTTTTGTAGCGTGGTCTATAAAACGAAAATAAAATTTTTTAAAAAAAATTGCGTAGGATTTCAAATCTATTAAACCAATTAAATTTTGTTTTTTAACAGCGAGTATTTATTATAATAAAGACTTATAAGTCTTTCAAACAGTTATTGTGGGCTTTTTTCGAATATAAAAACATGTTGCCAGCATATGTACTCAATAAATAAATACAAATTTATTAGATAAGTTTGTTAAATTTTAACTAACAAAAACAAAAAAAAAAAACGAACAAAAAAATTGTTGGGAAAATTTAAAAAAATGCAATTAACATTTATAAATATTTTTTATTTGTGCAATAATTTCTGCAATTGAAAAAAAGTAATAGTAACCAGTCTACGGGTGTGATAGTTTAAAAAATAACCATGTATGGTTGTTGTTTTAATTGTTAAATGCATTATAAAATGTTTAAAATTTTATATTATAAATTCGAATAATTACAGGTGATACCAATTGAGCAGAGCTAGTTGCTGTATAAGAGTTTTAAATTGTATGTTTAATATGAAATTGTAAGCACGACTTCCGATTCATAAATTGGTTTAGGTCAGTTTATGCATCAATTTAGGGGTTTCGTTTAATAGAGTTTATATTAAATCCGAGATTTTAGGGAGTAATAAAAACTTTATTTGTAGTATTACCTAATAAGACAGAGAATCCAATTAAACGTTTTATCAACAAATTCATTAGTTTTAAACAATACGCTGTTTAACAGAAAACTTGTTTTTTTGAAGTATTCTCCGTGGTGATCAATATTGTATTTTTCCATGCACCCAGATGTTTTAATATCATCACTTCCAACAAAACTATTTTAAAAGAAAATTCCAACATATTTTTGTCACCAAAAACTATATTATGGTTAATAAGTCCTGCATCAAGAAACCATAACCATATTATGGTTGCCTCCCAACATGTTATGGTTAATAATAACTGAAATATGTTTAACTAGCATGGTTGCTTTTCAACCATAGGATGTTGGTCTTGGAAAAGAGGTAAATACTATTATTAATTTAAAAACAAATTATTGTCATATTTAACTATAACATATTAAGAGGCAATTATAGTATTGTTGTTTCTTCTTGATGGAAGACTAATTTAACCATAATATGGTTGTCGGTGACAATAATATTAAAAAGCCCGTTGCTAACCAACTTTTCGAAAAATTACGACCTAAATTTTGATCGCAATTTGTACATGACTAATGATGGTGGCCTTCATCATGGTAGTGCTGGGAAACTATCGATACAATCGGTATTCGTTAACTATCGAAAATATTGATAGGAAAAATATCAATATCGATTTATTATTATTTAAAATACAGCTATGAGAACAGGTTGCAGCAGCTATACACACAAGTTTTTACTTGCTATTATTAATTCGCGCTGAATTACAGCAATGAATACAAACAACAAGAATGGCAGGTGGTATGGATTGCTTAACTGTGCTTTTTAACTACTAACTTAAGGCCTTTATGCCGAAATCTGTATATGTTTACATAGGGACTGAAATGTCAGATAGTTTTTTGATGTTGTAAAAAAAAAATCAAATAAAAATGCAATTGCAATTGCGAGCATAGGATAAAACAATGAACGACCTAGGAGGAAAAGTCTGCTAGATTGATAACCGTTTGGGCTGATAATCAAATCCAATTTAGAACATTATCTAAAGTTGCAATAACATATCACTGTTACTTTGGTTCCTTCGCAAAGGTGCTTATCAGCATCACAATTATTAAAATCTGTCATCTAAAATAACGTGCGTACATACATACGTCTCTTAGTTAAAGTTTTCCTACTTAAGTACAAACATTCAGTCGATAGTAATATCGATATATCGATAGTGAAATCTTAACTATCGATAAATATCGATAGTAGAAAATATCGATAGTATCCCAGCACTTCCTCATGGTGGTCTTAGCTCCGGGTGACAAACATTGCGTTTACCAACTGTCCCCGTGTGTAAACGCCACTTACAAACAAAGGTAGGAAATTGATGGTATACACCCCTTGTTTTGGGACTGGATCTAACTAAACTCCGCTACGGTTTTGAAGTAAACAGCAACTGTTAAAATAGCAATACCATCTTGGGAGATTCGCCAGCAGCCTAACTTCTCCTCAACCTGGAAAATTCAGCTTATGAAGCTGGCTCCCGTAGCACAAGTAAGGATCTTCTGTAGTCAGCAATCTCAAGAAAACTGTAAATTTTGAGCTCTGCCGAATTTCAGGCATCACCTGACTGCACCTGATTTTTCGCCCTACATGCCACTTGGGGGAGAAACTGTTGCAAAATAAATCTAACACATCCGTGAAGTTTAAATGTTCATGGGTGTGCTGAAATCGAAAACGTAAAACGCAAGAATTTGGAAGTTGTTTTAAATAAACTTTGAATCTAATTTTTTTTTTTATAAAATTCTGTTTATTTGTCATAAAATTCTTTTATTGCAGAAATCTTATTATAATTCTTGCGTTTTACGTTTACGATTTCTAGCACACCCCAGATTATCCTGCCATTGTGATTTTAATTCAACATCTTTATTGTTTACCGGTTATTGCCAAATCAAAAGTAACCTCTTACCCTGCTCGTGACCCGTATCGAACTAATTTTCTAAGGTTTTACATTTTTCCAGTAACCTGTGCTATGACATTATTGATAACTGTTAATTGCGGTTTAGTGACATAGATATGTACTACTTTAGAAAAGTATTTAATGCTAAGTGCACACTTAGGTTTTTAAACGCGTTTAAGCAAAATGTTGATTTAGCTAATCAAAGCCGTTCACATTACATTTGAGATGATTAAGATTACAGATGATTAAGAAAAAAAACACACAACAAACACACAAAAAACAACAAACAAATTTATATTTCTTTAAAGTATTAAAAATGGATAAAAACACTTTTATAAAGTTTTCAGAAAATTATTTTAAACGTTTTAATGATGAAATTGTGAAAATTTATGAGTTATTTAAGGAAAAAAATAAAAACATTAAGCAGAAATCTTGGCCGGTTGTACACGATCATGTTGGCGATTCTACATTTGAGGTATGTTCAGTGGATTCTATGTGGTTTATGAAGTGATTTAGTTGTAATCATGTCAATTTTAAGTGATTAACAAATCACTTCAATGTATGGTAATCATCTCGATTTTGAAGTGATAAGAGCTTAATCACGTTCGAGCTGCTTAAACGCGTTTAAGAACCCAAGTGTGAACATAGTACAAGATAGGGTCCAGAGAGGCCAAATCGGACAATTTTGGTATTCAATTCATCTTACATCGGTCAAAGATAAGGTAAAAGTTTTTGTGGCATACGTTAAAATCCAAGATCTTTAAGAGCATTTTTAAGTTGGCCTATAATCACGATTTTGACCAACACACATTTTTGTTGTAAATCAAAAGAGATATGGGTTGAACTTATTTCGCCACAGACTTTTGACACAACCCTCCTAACATTAAGACCCTCATAATGTCTTCCATTATTTACGAGTCTTTTAAATTGGGTTAAATTTGTAAAACATAAACTAGAGGTTAATGACATGATTCTAAAAAAGTAAAAACAAAAACCAACAAAAATACTAAAACAAAAAATAAATGAAATGTAAACGAGAACAGTAGTGGTTATAACTTGCGGTGATATTTTTTGTGTATGTAGTTGTTTTTATTTTAGGTGAATCTACATTTCAACTACTGTAGATATTTATTTATTATTATGTTTATAAATATACATACATAAGTATATACAAACATACATACATATATCTAAATCAATATATCCCAGTACTCAATTTTCGTCGTCATGTAACGTACGTCTGATGACAGACAATCTACTACTTTTTCAGAAATTCAACCAAAATGTTTAAGCTGCTTCCTTAAGATATTCAACATAATGTTTTTATAAATTGGTTTTTTTGCATAATGTTCTTAATAAATAAATGAAAATGCATGGATAAATTCGTTTTTTTCCCGATTAAAGCCTGGTACTCAGTTCAACATTTCACGTGAAATGCTGTCAAAACGCATATGAAAAAAAACTTGTGCGGAAAATTTATGAAATAATGTTCTCATCTAAATCTAATCTAATCGGCAAGTTGTTCTGCAGACTGGCAGTACAAATTTAAACAAAAGTCGGCAAAAAATGTTCATTGGGTATGGTTGCTTGGTTTAAAATTTATTTATGTATATTTTATATAACCAGCATACACTGCTGATGTTACAGATGCAAGAGCAGCCGCAGTATGTTTGCTAAACTTTTGTGTGGATGTGTGTGTGTTAATAATTAAGAGATACTATTGCATCATAAATCAAAGGGAATAAAAGTGATTTCAAAAAGTGGGTAAGAGGTTTTTAACGCACGCACATGTTTACCAACTTGTATTTTATAATGAGTTGAGAAGAGGTACTTGGAGCTGACTTTTGAACTGTAAAAAAGTGTATTATTAATAGGTATGTACATATGTACACTATAGAAAAGGTTGATGCAATTTGTAATCACCCCATTATTTTTTTTATAGTTATTAAAAAAATAGTTGTTTACGATCGTACTGAGTTATTGATTCTAGAGTTTAAACAAAAAACAGATTAATGAAGTGATTTACTTAAAATTAAGAAAATGTTCAACAATTTGCAATTAAAAACAAGTAAGAAAGTATAGTCGGTCAAGCCCGACCATATGATACCCTACACCACCACAGTATTTAGAAACACATCATGCTTATGTGTCCATATAAATATGCATGTATCTGTGTTTATAAACTTCATTAAAATCGATTTGAAAGTTTGTGAGAGGCAGAAATTGCCCCCTACCTCCCCTTGTGGTCCTATTTTTGAAAAACGGTATAGCCTATGTGTCCATATACTGTGAGCGTCAAAATAAAGTGTACAGCTTGTTTTCCAATATAAAAAGAGTTATGTTAGTTATAAAAAGTTAAATTTCTACTTTGCCAAATTTGATCAGACTTCAAGCTTGTTTTCATCTGTCAAAAATACGTTGTCCAAAAAGTGACAAAAGTAAGTTGGACAAAAAAAAACGTGATAAAAGGTAGAAATAACAAATTCAACGGAAAAATATAGTCTCTAAAGTGAAGCGTGATAGGGTTAGCTTTTGTAAAACGTCCTAAAACAGATGGATCAGCCCAATAGTAACTCGATATCAGCTCAAGTAAACATCTGGAAACATTTGGACAGACAAATTAAAAAAAAAAACATTTGCAGCAAGCACTCTCTGAATAAAATTGTGCAGGAAGAGTAGCCAAAATTGTCTTCTGAGCTAACTTTAAAATGGGTGGAATTGATGCCAAAGAGACTAGAAGCCGCCCTAAAACCAAAAATAAATCAATCAAAGTATTAGCCACTTCACTTTTCTTAGTATTTTAAAACTGTACACTTTTTTATGGCGCGTTTAAAACGGAGTATATTAGTTTTTTTATTGTACTGTTTTTGAAGCATTTCAAATTTTTTATTTTAAATTTTTTTTTTTTTTAAATTGTAATAACATTGTACAAAGTTTTGTAAGTGATAATAAACTTCTAAAAATTTGAATTCTTATTTGCTAAAATAACACTTTTTATATTGGAAAACCAGTTGTACACTTTTTTTGACGCTGACAGTAGATGTGAATCAATCTATGTTTTAAATTTTATTAAAATCGTTTTGAGAGGCAGAAAATGCCCCAATCTCCCCTCGTGGTCCTATTTTTTAAAAAATGCATACCTTTTGTGACCATATAGATATGGTTCTATATATGTTTTAAATTGCATTAAAATCGGTTTGATAGTTCTGAGAGGGAGAAATGTCCCCCTATCTTCCGTCGTGGTCCTACGATTTTGCCCATTTTCAATAGGCTTGGTCCTTGTGTCCACTATTGTGGTGTGAGTATAAATATCTTTTGGACACTGTTCAACAAATTCGAACGTTAATGTTAGCATAGAAAATTTATCTGAAAAACACTCAATTTTAAAAATATTTTCCATATAAAATTCTTTACGAGAGTTTACTTTAGAAATTGTTGAACAGGCAGTATTTTTCATATTTGAAGGTGGTTTAAATTTGTATCTTAATATTTTTAAAATTTAGTTTTTTGTTAATTAGAATGTACATTTTTCGTCAAATTCGATTATTAAAAGATTTTTTATAAAATGTTATATACTTTAAATTAAATAGTTTTTGTGATATTAAAATTTTTTCATATTTAATATTAAAAATTTTTTTATAATTCGGGCATGTTCTGACAATCGCAAAACGCTTAAATTGGCGATTCAGACTTGAAATCTGCAATTCGCCATATCAAAAAGTTTGGTGACTTCCAATTGCAAAAGTATGGAAACAAGAATATTTGTAAAAAACATAATCAGATCGCAAGGTAAACGCACGAGTTTCAAAACACTATAACAAATCTGGCGTTTTGTGATTTCAAATCGTGCGTTTGTCAGAACATGGCCGATTATTTTTAGCCAATTTTTATTAAGTTTTTCCTTTAGGATTTTTCTTTCTTTTTATTTATTTATTATTTAAGGTCTACGGAATAAATCCTTACAGACCAAATTAAAAAAAAAAATTTTTACATAATATACAAAATAATAAAAAAAAGGATTTATACATCCATTTAATTATAACAATATTACGTTTAATGACATTAACATTAACAGAAAAATCAATAAGAAAATAAAAATCATTATAATGTTTGCGCAATTTTCTTAGAGGATCAGAATTAGCATAATTAGTTTGTAAAACTTGTAAATATATTGGAATGTAGAAACGAGTTGATCGATGAGGTACATTAAAATTTATGTTGCTGAGTAGGAAGTCAGAACAGACTGCACCGTTTATTAGGTTGAATAAAAATGAAACGCTAAGCATAGTTCTTCTGCTCTCCAACGTTGGTAATTTTATAAATGCAAGCCTTGTAGTATAAGGAGGAATAAGGACGTTAGGATTCCATGTTGAATTACCCAAGCAAAAAAGAAGGAATTGTTTTTGGACTGATTCAATAATGTTTTTCAGATAATCCGCACTTGGATCCCATATAACAGATCCATATTCCAAGATTGGTCTGACTAAAGATGTATATAACCGCTTAGTAATGATTGGTTCAGTAAACTTCTTAGCCCATCGTTTTATAAAAGCTAACATACCTCGAGCTTTGTTTACCATCATATAAATGTGTTTCTTGAGATTTAATTTAGGATCTAAAAGTATTCCAAGATCTGAGAATTCCTTAACCAGTTCAAGTTGATGTCCACCCAGTGAAAAGTTAAATAAAGCGTTATCGTTTCTCGAAAAACGCATATGCTTACATTTGTTTAAATTGAGTTCCATTAAATTAAGCACGCACCATTTAAATAGTTCATCCAAATCATGTTGCAGCAAATTTTTGTCAGTGTTATTGTCATAACTATGAAATATCTTTACATCATCAGCATACATTAAGACGTTACAATATTTAATTACGCACGGCAAGTCATTGATGAATAAGGAAAATAAAATTGGACCAATATGGCTTCCTTGGGGCACTCCAGAACTTACGATAATGTTTTTTGATATAGTATTATTAAAAACCACATTTTGTTTTCGGTTTGTTAAATATGATGTAATCCAATTTAAATTCCCGAGTGTAAAGCCCATTGCATGAAGCTTTATCAGAAGTAATTTATGATTGACTTTATCAAAAGCTTTACTAAAGTCCGTGTATATACAATCTGTAAATTTCCTTTTAATAAATCCACGATTTACTATAGTAGTCAGCTGCATGAGATTAGTAATTGGTGAACGACCTTTTCTAAAACCATGTTGGCACGAAGATAGTAGGGACGAGATTTGATGAAGGAGATTATCGGTAACACACTTTTCAAAAAGTTTAGGGATTGCACTTAACTTTGCTATGCCTCTATAGTTTATGACACATGACTTACTGCCAGATTTAAATAGCGGAATAATGAATGAGTCTTTCCACAACTGAGGAAAGTAACCATATTTTAAGGATAAATTAAATATTATGCTTAGTGGAGTAGCTATTGCATGTGCGCAATTCTTCAGAACACAACTGGGAACACCATCTGGACCCATGTGGTATGAGGACTTAACAGATTTTAAAGTGTCTAAAATCTGGTTTGTGTGGATTGGATAGAAGTGTATCATTTGGTGGCATGCAATTGGATGTGGGTATTCATTTAAATCATATTGGAAATCAGAGTAAGTGGTGGAAAAAAAATCAGCAAACAAGTTACTTATTATCTGATCGTCACTAGATTCGTTAGCTCCGTACTTCATTGTTTTTGGGAAGCCACCAGATTTCTTTTTAGAATTAACAAATTTATAAAAAGATTTCGGGTCACAGTTAAAATTTTGTTTCATATTAGATATGGGCATTTCTCTAATGTCGAATGCGACATTCGTACGCCTAAAAAGTGAAAAAAACATATATCAAAACATTAATTTTATTTTGACAAAAGGCGAAACTTATAGCTCTTGATTAGCACCATAATTTGTGGTAAAGATTGGTTTTGAGCAATTGTTCGTTTTCAAGAAAATTAAAAAAAACCAAGGCATTTGCATGCGACAAAAACAGAAGTCGCTTTTACGGCAAACAGTTCAAACACTGATTTCAGCGAAACTTGATAAAATATTTTAATGCGACTAATTTAAAATGTTATGCATTGGTGTATCTTAATAATGCTTTTTATTTCATTCAAAAATATTGTGTAGTTTGTTTTTTATTTAATTTTAATCACTGTCGCACGCTACGAGTTGCATGCGACATTTTGTTCCATCATACTTTTATGTTTATTATTTTTAATTTTTAATAAAAACAAATAAAAATAAATTTATTTATCTTATGCTAAGTTCACACTTAGCTTTTTAAACGCGTTTAAGCAAAATGTTGATTTAGCTAATCAAAGCCGTTCCCATTACATTTAAGATGATTAAGATGACAGATGATAAGAAAAAAAACACACAACAAACACACAAAAAAACAACAAACCAATTTATATTTCTTTAAGGTATTAAAAATGTATAAAAACACTTTTATAAAGTTATCAGAAGATTATTTTAATCATTTTAATGATGAAATTGTGAAAATTTATGAATTATTTAAGGAAAAAAATAAAAACATTAAGCAGAAATCTTGGCCCGTTGTACACGATCATGTTGGCGATTCTACATTTGAGGTATGTTCAGTGGATTCTATGTGGTTTATGAAGTGATTTAGTTGTAATCATGTCAATTTGAAGTGATTAACAAATCACTTCAATGTATGGGTAATCATCTCGATTTTGAAGTGATTAGAGCTTAATCACGTTCGAGCTGCTTAAACGCGTTTAAGAACCCAAGTGTGAACATAGTATTATATGTATGTAAAGTATTTGTAAAGACAAAGAAAAGAAACTAACTTAACTTTATTTTTCTCGGCGCTGTTTTTACTTATCTACATTCAAACATTTTATTATTTGTATTTACATAATCAAAGAAAGATATTTTATTTATGCATTTTACACTTACGATGTCGCACGCTACAAAATTCAAATAAGTACCAAGAGCAAAGCGTTGATTTTTTTCCAACAAAATTTTTTTTATTTAAATCGCAATATAAATCTCTGTTTGTAACAAATATTTGCTTCGCATTATACAAATACCTATGACGCACTGATAACAAATGTTATTTTTCAATGTCGCACGATACATCAAAATATATGGTAAAGCAAAGAAAAAATTTACCGTAATTGGCAATCGCATCGTTCCTTTTACATTTTTCTTATATTCTTTGAATATTAACTGATATTTAAAAAAGATTTTTAAATGCATAATGTTTCTCATTTAGATCATTTAGCAAAACAAATCTTGCAATAGAAAGGTTCAAAACAGAACTTCTGCACTTGTTCGACTTTGCATTTGAATATTTCAAAGTGTGTTATGAATAAATGTAAAATTTGTTTACATTATTGAAAGTTGATAGATTCCCTATAAAAATATGTTAAAACAACATACTTTTATAGACTTTGAATTTTTTGGCTGCGGTTGACATTTCTGGAGAAATGCCCATATATAGTTTTTGTACAGCTTTGTGTTTAATAAGTTATATTCAGCACGTGAAATCGCAAATCTGCTATAATCAGACAGCAAGCCGGTTATTTTATATTTTTTAAAGCGTTTATTTTTTATGTTTTTAAGTCTGGATAATTCTTTTGTGCACCACGGAGGACCAGATTTTGTACGCATTGCTAATTTGGGAACACATTCATTAAAAAAATTTGATAAAGTTTAATAAAATTTTGCTATCATGGAATCAATAGCTGCTGGAGTATAACAAGGAATTGATAGAAGATCGTGCCAATCCGTATTATATAAAAGATGCTTTAAGTCATCGCAGTTACATTTTTTGAAACAGAAAACCTTTTCATGTTGATTTGTTGAGTAGGAGTTACTATTAAATGGAACATTAAGGCTTATATCTAGAGTAGGATGAAAGCGGTCCTCGGGTGCTGTAATTGGATCTGCGCGCCGTAAGGAACAATCAGCTGGTTCATTTACAAAAACCAGATCTAGTAATTTACCATATGAATTGTAAACTCCGTTTACTTGAAAAAGGCATAAATCATATAAGCTATTCAAAAATTCGAACACCCAGTCAGCGGCTTTTATAGGAGTATACATATAAGAGTCAGGTAAAAATTTCCATGTAACATTTGGTAAGTGCTTTCTTTTCTGACAATAATGCTCCATATACATATGCTACCATTCGTGCGGGTTTTTGTTCCATTCTAAAAATATATGCAAAAATGTGAGAAGTTGTCGTTTTCCTTTCTAAACATGTTGCAACAATAAATGGCGAATTTGTTCCATTTCTTACCCGCAGTTATAACTGAGTGTGAGATAATACCCTTTTTTGCATCTGCGTAAAGTACTTTTTTATGCAAGCAAGTATTTTTTTTCTTGTGTTTGCGGACAATTTGCGTTATATTGTGATTTTTAGTTATATTGGGATTGATATAAAAACTTTTTGTTTTTCGTTTGTTTTACTTTTATTATATTTTTTTGTCGCAAAATTACCAACTGACATTAATTATTGAAAATCAGTGCTGTTAACGCTTATTGGAATTGTAAGAAAATTTAATGTTGAAAATTGCTACAAGCGTGGTGAATATCGCTTTTAGTACAAACTTTGCATTTAATATTTAACACGCTAAATACACATTAGTGTTGAGTGTAAAACGTAGCTATTATTTTATTCCATTGTAATTAAGAAAAATGGATCACTTTGTAAGGGTTCGTGTAACCTAACAAATGTATTACACAACTATAATGCATTATTATTTTTTAGAAAAGAAAACACCATTAATGTGGCTGATATTAATGTTATTTTTATACCCAACACCACAATAGTGGAGAGGGTATTATGCATTTCTGCTGATATGTGTAACGCCTTAAAATAGTGGTCCTAGACCCACCTTAAAGTATACCGATCTACCCAGAATCACTTTCTGAGTCGAACTAACGATGTCCGTCCGGCTGGCTGGCAGGCTGGATGGCTGGCTGGCTGTCCATGTAACCTTGTGCGCAAAGTACACGTCGCAATTTTGGAGATAATTTGATAAAATTTGGGTCATAGGTTCTTATTGGAAGATAGGGGGAAATTTCTTCCTCTCGGAACTATCAAACCGATTTTAATGAAATTTAAAACATAGATAGAACCATATCCATATGGACACAAAATGTATACATTTTTAAAAAAATCTGACCACGAGGGGAGATAGGGGCAATTTCTGCCTCTCAAACCGATTTTATTGAAATTTTAAACATAGATCCATATCTATAGGGACACATTAGCCATACAGTTTTTAAAAAATAGGACTACAAGGGGAGGCAGGGGGCAATTTCTGCCTCTCACAAACTTTCAAAACGATTTTCATGAAGTTTATAAACATAGATAAATCCATATTTACATGGACACATAAGCATGATGAGCTTTCAAATACTGTGGTGTAGGGTACAATATGGCGGGCTTGACCGACTATACTTTCTTACTTGTTAATATTTAATTTCATGCTTAAATATTCTTAAAGAATATTCTTTTAAAGTAAACAATTTTAGGAAGTTATAGCTAAATAAATTATTCCTTGTTTATCTTTGTTAATGTGCAATAACATTTGGAATACAAAGTTAAGTTTACTTCCAATCTGTGGCATAAGGCATATTTAGGTTCTGTGTGGACGGCTCTCAGGCACAGAACTGCAAAAAACTTAAATAAAATATCCCGCAGACACATCATGACTCGTGATTAAATAAGAATATAAGTTAATGTTGAAAATCCGCTTTAAAGTGTAAAATTGCTCTGCTAAAAACTAAAAAAATAGACTCAAGCACTTTTCCCTTATTGCCACAGATATATTGTGGGTCCTTATGAGTTTCGAAGATGATTTAACGATTTCCGTTTGTCTGTTGAAATGGGTTTTCCGAAGACACCAAAATAAATGGGAACTAGGTTGTTATATGTTTCATATGCTCTGTTAAATTTTGCTATTGAAATTCAGTTAGATCAATCCATAAATAACTGGGATATGTGCAAACCACGATTACCTCTAATATTTTTATAAAATCCCCTGTTGTTACCTTTTTTATTAATGTGTAAAGCTTTTGTGTTTTACTCATGTTTTGCCGCTTAAAAAGAGAAATGTATTGTTTTTAATTTTGTTTGATAAAGTGTGCTAGTGGGAGAGTGTTCTAACAAGCAGCATTACTTTAAGTGAAGGGTGTTACTGATTCGGCACAGCCCTTTACTTGTTTTTTTTTTTAATAAAATTTTAAGATTTTTGTTTGAAATTGTCTAATTGCGTTTTATTTATGTAGCAAAATATTTACTTTAGTCTGAAAATAAGCAAATAATGTAATCTGGAAATTAATTTTTTGTTTAAATTTGGCTGTTGAATAAATTGCGTTGGCCAAATAAATTTTGCATTTAATGTGAATATGTATACAAAAATGTATTGGAAAATTTGTTTCTTAAGACGGTGAAGTCAGATGCAGTTAATTTTAGTGTATAGACAATGCACCAGGCGCGGATTCAGGAGAGAGGGGGGGAATAAGGAAATTCCCCCCTAAATTAGAAAAATATGCTTTGTTTATTTCGATAATACAAGAATTCCCAAAAATAATATTTTTTTTAAATGTACAAAATTTTTGGAAACCCCAACAAGGTTTTTTTATTAAATCTCTAACGAAATTTTCAATAAGTATTTTTTGTTTTATATTAAATCTCTAACGAAATTTTCAATAAGTATCCATATCTTAAACCTAATAATTATTTATTATATATTTCCAATGAAACATCTAGTTTACCGTATTCAAATAATTATTTTACATTCAATCCCAGTAGGTGCCATCTATATCCAAAGTCTAAACGTTTGACTTGATAATGCGTGTGGTTGAATTTTTAATAAGCCTTAGTAAATGCAATATTTATGTATGTATGTGTTATATGAATCAAAATTCTATTTGATAATTTTTGACGAATGCACGGATTTGTCGGGGAAAAGTCAGATATCCTTATCTTTAAGATATTTTAACATGCAAAAAAAAGTTTTTTTAGGAAGAATTTATTGGCTTTATTGTAAACGCATTTGAAGAGGCTTCAAAGGATATTGATGTCGTTGATGTGTCAATTGATGCGAAGACACTATCATAAATAGTTCTCAAGGCTTTGACAAATTTTGGTCTTGACCTAAAACATTGTGTAGGAGTTGGAACAGATGGGTGTCCTCTGATGTCAGCAGAAAATGGAGCTGTTAAAAAATTCTGGAAACCTTAACAAATGCGAAACAAACGCCTTGCGATTCCCATAAATCAAACAACTCAATTTCTAAAAGCAATAAAGTGCCAATAATACAAAAAGTTGTATCATTTGTTAAAGAAATGACAAAGTTTTTTATATATAATCATCCCAAGCGAAACACAGTTTTAGCAAAGTATTTGGGAGCCAAACCCTCTACATTATGCGAGACAAGATGGGTGGACCGTCACGACTCAATTTTACACTTTGCAACAAGTGTACATCATATAGTAGAAGCTTTGGAAAAAATATCTGAGTGGAAAGGTAGTAAATCTACCTTTATATTAAGGAACTCACTTGGTACTTTTAAATTTATTTGCGGAATATACATTTTGATACTTATTGTAACACAGCCACTTAGTATCATTTTATAAAATAAAGATATAGATCTGCATAAAGGATCAAGCCTCATCAAAACAATTCAAAGCGATTTTTGAAAAAGTTATTTGCATTCAAATCGAGGTTCCAATCGTTTTCGATTTGAACGAAATAATTACATGCAAAATGTTGAAGATTACTACCGAGTTGTAGGTTACATTCCTCTTAATGAATTTATTTTAGAAGATCTCAAAACACCTTTTCCAATAGATATCCTAAATGTATTGAACATCTTTAAACTTCTACCTCAAAGTGTAATCAACTCTTATACAGATACAAAACTTTTAAAACCGAAACTAGCTGATGAGCTGATTATGATTGATAAAAGAGATAAACACCTACTAACATCTAAACTTGAGCCTGATCTATCAGATAACGTTGTAGACGCTTTAATAAACTGTGATGAAGATATCTACCCAAATCTAAGAAAAATATTTAAAATTTTCGTTTCAATGCTCGTCAGTAATGCTACGAGCCGGAGGTCATTTCCTACCCTTCGTCGAATAAAAACGAAAATAAGATTAATATATATGGGCATTTCCGTCAAATGGTCCACCGTGACCAAAAATTTAAAAGTTATTAAAAGCTGATTATTTTACGATATTGTTATAGAGAAATATTTAGATTTTACTAATTTGATAAATTTACTCATAAATTTGTTCACTTAGATGAACAATCAGACTGCAAATTTGTGCAAACGTAATTTCTTATGTGTGAAAATGTTTTATTGTATGTTTTCTTTAATATTATCTTCCTTAAAAGAGGTGATATTTGATAAAAATTGTTCCAAAAAAATTTTCTTACATGGTCTGTAATCTAAGGAAGAGTTCAAAGAGAAATATGTTATGCGGATTAACGATAAATTTTTATTTTATTTTGATCATTATTCAGTTAAATTATTATGGAAAAAATTTCACGTTCGAAATGTCACGTATCGACCCAGATTTTGGCTTAAAAAAAAGAACATACAGAAGATTTTGGCTTAAAAAAAAGAACATACAGAAGATTTTGGAATCAAACCAAGACATTTTAATATTACATTGCTACATAAAATTCTGAAAGTAGTTTGACTAAAAAATTGTGCCAGGTTCCGCTGAATTACGCCTTTTTATACATGGCCAAAAAAACTACTTCTGTTTTTTTCACGTTCGAACCGCTACTTCTTTTGCCATTATCTTTGACCTAGAATCGCGCCCTCCATAAACTTTAGCATAGATAACAGTGCTTTCTTAGTGCTTTAATTTAAGGGTTAAGAAAACGTAAAAATATTTTTTGCTTAAAATGTTATTGCATTTTTGATGCGTACGACTGTCACGTTCAACACTTTGGAATTACCCATATTGAACTGATCTTATATTTTATTTAACCTTTTTGTTGAGTTTTTTTTTAATATAATATAAACACATATTGGCCCATATTCATAGTCAAAAATAAAATCGACTTTAAGTTAAAACCAGCTTTAAATGGATTTCAATAACATTGAAGTCGACTTTATTTTTGACTATGAATATGGGCCATTATTTTGAATAAACGTTTAAAAACAAATTTTTTACTTTTTTGTATCATACAAAATTTCCCCCCCGTAAGGCTCAAGCTGGATCCGCGCCTGCAATGCACTCAATAAAGAAATATTCTACATGAAAACAGTGGCACAGGTTACAAAATGAAGGTTCAAAATGTTGAACATTTGAAAACTCGCTTGAAATACGCTTAAAATTAAATTTTAAAAGAATAATATATTCAGCTAAACCGTATCGTTGATATCCTTTACCAAAAATTAAAATAACATTTATGGTATTTTCGTCGATATCGAATGAAGATTTCGTTCGCTTAACTTAAATGTAATTTAAGCAACGAAGTCTTCGTTCGAAATCGACGAACGGGCCCTTGTTATAAGAGTCTACATTTAAGACATTTTCAGGGAGCTGAGGCAAATTACGGCATTCGATATCGTTTAAAATTTCAATACAATTCAAATGGAAATTTCGATCGATATCGAGTGCCATAATTTTCCCCCTGGCTTTATACGGGTCAGCTATGAATTGATTTTTTAAATATTTGATAACATATTGAATAGTTTTTTGACTACTTGTTTGCTATATCAAACACTGTTTTAATACTTCCTTATACCGTGTTCAGATATGCACCTTAATTGAGTTTTACGCAATAAATGACATTGTTGAGCACAGTTCTCCATATAAAATTGCAATTTAGTTATTGCTCAATTAATACAAAATTGTTATTAATATTGAGTAAAATTAAAATGCTACCCTGTTACAAGTGTGTTTAGTGAGCAAAACACAACTTACTAAACAAAGTGTTTTGACATTTGGTAACTGAAATTACAACAAAACAAACCCCCATCCATTAGGTCTGTGCAAAAGCCAGATGTTATTTCTTAAAGATGTCAAAAGTTGTTTACATTTTGCCTTAACATGTACATTTTTGTTTACGTTGAATGTAACAGAAAGATAATTATGTCAATAAACCGAATATTGACTCAATCACCCCTATCGCGAATAAAAATTCCTTGGGAGTTTTTTCCCTTTTCCCATTTTTACTATTGAATTAACATAGGAAAAATGGAAAAAGGGAAAAAACTCCCAAGGAATTTTTATTCACGATAGGGGTGAATAAAAAGGTATATCTGAACACGGTATTAACTACTTCTCTTTACTACTTAAATTATACCACTTATATTGTGAAAGTAGGATTTAAATATTAAATTTACTGGCAGGCCCACATTGTCGACAAGAACATTTCTTTCGCATATTTATATTGAAAACAATAATAAAAAACTAAAATTTGTTTTTGTTTCCAATATAAATGTAGGAAAGAAATGTTCTTGTCGACATCAGGGGCCAGTCGGTTTCATTACATTTGTGTTGCTTACATGCTCTAAAAAATATATTCCTTACAGAGCCCAGTTTATACTCAAGAAGCTTAACAAAACTTTTCGTTTTGTGCGAGTAAGAAATTAATCGATTTTTGGATATAAAAATCGCTCGACTAATCGAAGAGTTTTAGTATATTCGAATAAATTAAATAATTCAAATAATTTTATGCAATTTAAAAAACACACAGGTGAATTTGATTTGATTCTTTTCTTATATTAAAGTTGGAATTATCTGGGGAAATCAGGTGCAGCAAATACCTGGGAATCTGTAAAGATATAAGATTGACAGATCTTAAAAGTTATTTACAGTCTCTTGTGATCGTGGCTGACCAGCGATCATCGGTACTACGGGAGTCAGTAACCCCTGGTGAGCAGTAACCATACTCACTATCGGTTTCGGCCCCCGTTAGTATGCTTCTTGTTTGTAATTCTTTCTGTCTTTTAGGAAGCTTTTCTCTTTTAGCCAGGGGAGTAACGCAGCATTGTTTTTCACCCCGTGGTTAAGGTACACCATGAAAGTAAGCTAGGGGCTCATGTAAATCTTTTCCACAATCACCCCGGTTTAACAGACTATTAAATGATCTAAAAGCCAAAGTTTATTAGCAGGCGGTAGCCATTAGATTTCTGCTCATAATTTTTTATTTTGTCCATGCACTTTGTGTAAAAAACTTTAAAAACAATTTATTATTTTGGTTAAGATAAGAACTCTAAGAATAAGGTATATTAAAAAGTATTTTTTATAAGCTTTTATAACAGGATAGTTTTCAGAATTTTATCGCTTTTATTTTACTCGCGTGTATGTATTCGATTTTGAGAACATGGCTGATAATTTACATGTATATGTTCACGTCTGAACCGCAGCCACCCTATACACTCCATAAGCCCAGAAACGCAATCGGCGTTCTCTCGGGGAATATCAGCAAGGTGTTTGGATCAGGGACCGAAAATAACAGTTATATTGAAATTTTAAAACAAAAAAAGCACATAGAAGTTAACGTCGAAAAACTGATTCAAGTATACCATATTGTTCCTTATGCACTTGTCAATGATAAAATATATTGATTTTTAAAATTTAGATTTTTATTTTTTCGATCTAAAATAACAGTTATTTTTTGATTTTTATTTTTTTGAACAAAAATAACAGTTATTTTTTGATTTTTATTTTTTTTTAACAAAAATAACTGTTATTTTTTGATTTTTATTTTTTCGATCAAAAGTAACAGTTATTTTTTGATTTTTATTTTTTCGAGCAAAAATAACAGTTATTCTCTAAAGGAATGTACGTGTTTTAATAATTTAGATGACTTTTAATAATTATTTTAATGTGCATAAGAAATTCCAATGATAATTACACACTAAAATAAAAATTTTAATTCAACTAAATTATTAAATCACATACATTTCTTTAGAGAATAACTTTTATTTTTGCTCGAAAAAATAAAAATCAAAAAATAACTGTTACTTTTGATCGAAAAAATTAAAATCAAAAAATAATAGTTATTTTTGTTCAAAAAAATAAAAATCAAAAAACAACTGTTATTTTTGATCGAAAAAATAAAAATCAAAAAATAACAGTTATTTTTGTTCAAAAAAATTAAAATCAAAAAATAACTGTTTTCATATGACTTTTATGAAAAAAGGTATAACTGTTACGGTCCCTGGTTTGGATCCTTGGCAGGTATTCTGGAGCTGTAACTAGTGCTGGGAAACTATCGATAGACTATCGATATTATCGATAGTCTTAAAATATCGAAAATATCGATAGGAAAAATATCAATATCGATTTATTATTATTTAAAATACAGCTATGAAAACAGGTTGCAGCAGCTATACACACACAGTTTTTTGCCGAAAAATTTTACTTGCTATTATTAATTCGCGCTGAATAGCAGCAATGAATACAAACAACAAGAATGGCAAGTGATATGGATTGCTTAGCAGTGCTTTTTACTGCTAATTTAAGGCCTTTATGTCGAAATTTGTACATGTTTATATACGGACTCAAATGTCAAATATTTTTGTAATGTTGTAAAAAAATGCAAATCCAAATGCAATTGCAAGTATAAGACAAAACAATGAACGACCATTAGCGGATAAGTCTGCTAGATTGATTACCTTTTTGGCTTTAGAATTTAGAAAATTTTTTAAAGTTGCAATGGAATATCTTATATTCCCTGTTACTTCGGTTCCTTCAGAAAGGTACTTATCAATTTTTAAAAAAATGTCATCTAAAATAACGTGCGTATAAAATGATAAAAACAACGGACTGCAGCCTTATAAAAAAATTATTAAAGTTTTCCTGCACAAGTACAAACATTCAGTCGATAGTAATATCGATATATCGATAATGAAATCTGAACTATCGATAAATATCGATAGTAGAAAATATCGATAGTATCCCAGCACTAGCTGTAACCCAAATCCACCCCTATATACAGTCCACAATCCACGAAACGTATCGGCGTTTCGTCCGGACCACTATAAGACGTAAGCGACGTTTTTATATATATTTTTGTAAACGCTCTTCAATTTGTTAAAAAGTATGTGTAAAGAAAATAAATGCACAAGGGTGCAATATGTAATTTAGTTTTAACGTATTTAATCAGTTAGAAATCTAATAAAAAATATTTTTATATTAAAAAAGTAGAATTAACATAAATTATTCGAGCTACTCGTTATTCGATATTAGCTATTTCAAATATTTTATCAAAAAATGGCGGAAAAATTTCTTGAATAGTCGCACAATAATTAATCGAGTGGATATAAATGGTACTAGTATTCACACATCAATAATCAGGTATGTGATGGAAATCGATTTTAAAAACGATACGATTTGAAACCGAAAATATAGTTTTCAGTATCTTTTAAAATGGATTTTAAATGCATATTCCTTTTATTTTCAGTGTTTATTCTTTAAAATTTTATATTATATACGTTAACTGAAGTGTATTCTGAACGAAAATTTAAGACTTTAATTCCGAAATAGATTTTAAAATCGTTCGAAATTCATCACACCTTTTAAAAACGGTCGTTTTGAAATCGATCGATTTTCATCACATACCTGAATATATTGGATTTACATACATATGTATGTAATTATTACTATGTATGTACCTCTTGAAGATCCAAATTTTTTGCTTTCCCTTAATATCGTAGAATAAAATTTGAATTCGGTAAGTGAAAAGAAATTTAAAAGCAACTATTCACAGTATTTGAAAACCAATTTTTGAGGAAGTAATTAATCCTTTACCTTAAAATTTTTATATTTTAAAACAATAAAAACCCATTAACCAAACAAATTTTACTATGGTAAAACAAAATTGTAACATAAATTAATTAATTATTGGACAAAAATATAACTGCAGATGGTTGTGAGATTTAGTGGAAAAAACTTCTATAATTATAAGGAAAAATTACGTTCAGCTAATATAAATGCAATTATGGGCAAAGGGTTATTTATAACATTCAATATCGATTTTGCACAAAACAATATAAAGAATTGAATCAGGCTGTACTCAAAATGCTTTCAGTACCAATAAATTGTGTAAGAACAGAAATTCACTATATTGTACTTAAGTATGTTAATATGAAAATAAAGTTGAACCATTCCCAGCGGTAAACTTTTGGAGACCTTCATTTAATAAGACCTTCAGCTAGACCTTTCTTGATTTTTATTTAGATCCAGTACTCATCGTGTGTAAAAAATGTATGAGTAGTAAGGCCTTGTGTAAGGCTGCCAGATGGCCTGCTCACTACTTCTTTTTACCGCTGGGTTATAATATAAATGATTGACACTGATACATATACATATACACACACAAAAAAATCAATGTAAATTCGTTCAAAACAAGGTTGATTTTACATTTTTCTGTAGTGATTTTGCTTCATTGTTGTTTCATGTTAATTTAACATGATTTTGCAATAACTTGCGAACAACATTTTTTTCTTTTAAAATAACTATAATTCATGTTAATTTAACATTGCAGTAAAGTTAGATCAAAATGTCATTTATATTGAAATAACAATCCGAATCACGTTGAATGAAAGTTATTTCAAGTTGAAACAACGTGAATTTCATGTAGAATCAAATTGGTTGGAGTGTGATATAACAGTGTGAAGACAACATATGCATTTATTTAAGAATAATTCAAAACACTTAGCCCTGTAACACATGTTTCACTTATTTTGTATCTCCTTTGTTAACCGAATCATCAGCCCCGATATGGTTTTCGTCATCATTCTACTTTGAAAACTTGATGTACTATTTAACTAAATAATTTTAATTAAAAGAATATGGGAATTGTCTTATTTTTATAACATATTTTAAACATGAAAATAAAAAAATTTACAACAAGATAAACTTTTGATTTTAATATAAAACCGGTTTTTGTGGATTCAATATTGAACAATGTTTTTTTAACAGTGAATAATATTAAATAAACGTGAGTTAAGGTTATTTTAATATTTTTCATTTAAAATTAATATGAAATAATGATAAATATAAATAAAGGGCATACTTTTGCAGAAATTTACCATGATTCTCAATCAACAATTCGCCATGTTATTTTAACAGTAGTACTATAATTTCAACTAATTCTTATGTTTTTTTGTCATGCTAAGTCGAATATGAGCTCAGTTTTCGTCATTTGATTTCCAAAAAGACAAGCAAACACACTCTATTTAAAATGAATTCAAGTATTTTGTTTATTTATTCAGATTAATTTCTAAAGACATCAAATGAGTAAACAGGTCCAAAGAATGTTTTGTATTTTTTATAATAACGTCAATATTTATTATAAGCAACCTTATAATTGTTTAAACAAATATTGAACAATAAAATTAACGTCATTAAGTTTTCCCACTATCGAAATAACAAAAAACAAAACCAAAAGAAACAAACAAACAAATAACAACAAAAAATTGGCAAAGAAATCAAAATAAAAAATATTTGTATAAAAGAAATACATAAAGAACTAACCCAACAAGCAACTTAGTAAGCAAACAATAATTTCAAAAAAAATCAATCACGTTTTCAACAATTTATATAAAGTGACTTTATTGATTTGTTCTGTGTGGAGAAAAACATAAATCAATAAATATTTACTTGCTCATTTAAGTAAAAAGTCATTAAGTCATTTAAAAAATTCAGCAAAAATTATGTGTTTTGAATCAGTTTATAATTGCAAGGAATTTTTTTTTAAACGATTGCGAAGATAATTATTCGTAATTAAAAGGAAATCATTCAATTGATTGCTAAAATATTATTATCGTTTTATTCAAGGTTACTAAAGTAAAAGGTTTAAAAAGTCATAATAGCACAAAGTACATGTGTAAACAGGGCAAGTTTTTTTTACTTGAAAAATAAGTTTTTTTGGGTTTTTCATTTCCGGGAAAATTTTTTGTGAAGAATGTGGTAAAAAAAGCACATTAAATATACATGTACCCATGTTCTGTAATTTTAGTGAGAACTTCTTGCATCGAAAAATGTGAAACAAAATATTCCATCGTTTCTCGAAAAGTGAGAAAAATGTGTGTCTGTAACTCATGTCGAAAACTATCAAAAGAGATTACGTCGTTACGTTATAAATGTCATAATATTGCACTCGAAGCCGATGTGACATTGCAGACGTTCAGAACGCCAGTAACACTTATCGTTGACGGCGACCAAAATTTACTTAAATTGAAAATTGTTCAACGACGGCGACGAAAACACACCCGTCGGCTATACCAAATTGTGTAAAGTGCGACTTTAATGTTTGTTGTTTGCAAACGAGTTTTGAAAAAATTCGTATATTTTATAAAAATATTAAAAGCAAAATAAAAAAACAATGAAAAATGTGCCAAGAATAAAATATTATTATTATTATTCTTTGCATTTTGCATTTTTAATTGTTTTTTAGTGTTAAAATTTTTTCTCGCCCCATTTTTATTCGTGAGTTTATTTGACAGTTCAAAGCGGGAACTTTTCTCACCAAAATGTTACAGACACACTTTTTCTGTAAATTGGCTAGTAATTTCCTTACGTGACAGCTTGTACTCGCCAAAAAAAGTTACAGACACAGTTAAGTGAGAAAAACAGCTGTTTGTTTCAATTGATGGCATTTTTGTTTCATTTCACACATTTCAATCGAAAACTTTCTCGACGCGAGAGTTGCAGAACATGGGCAATGGTCACCAAAAAAATTCGGGGGCAAGAATTTTGTTATTTGATTTAAATTGACTTTAGAGAGCTGAATCCAAATTGAATCCAGATTGATTTTATCACGTCTAGTTTTTGAGATTTTTTTAAAAGAAATTACTGATATTAAATCTTAAATACGGATTTGTTATAAAAAGAATTAAAAATCTTACACATAAATAGCTTTTATTATATAAATTAAAAACTCAAATTAATTAAAATACTAATATAACATAAAAAATTAACAACTATTTGGTATTTCGCTTTCTTTAATAAGTTTCATCTGCTGTTTCACGATTGATTTCCCAGCATAAATCTGATTACATTGAAATAAACATAACTTGTCGTTTTGAAAGCTTTCCACTCTTTCTTCATTATTAACTAACTTAGATTTGAACAATTGGTCTCTTAAGAGTTGCCTTATATACCTTCTTGCATTTTGGCCTCCCGTACACATGAAAATAAACTTTTCAGGTGTTTTAATGCCCCCCCCCCCCCATCCCCATCTCTGTTCATAGCTTTTACCATTTTTTTTAAGTTTAATTTGATATGTAGTGGCGGCAAAAAAATTTTTTGCCGGTCAACGCATGTGATCTGTGGTGATACGCTTTTCCTATGCTGTCCCACTCACATAAAAGCAACAATATTTTGTGTATCCTCCTTGTAATCCCGCTAGCCACTACTTTTAAATCGGCACATACATTCCACAAATAGTGATCACACTTAATTATATTATATTATATTAAGCATACAAACAAGCTTATCCTCCAACAATAAATTCTAGTGTTTTAATCAAGAATAAAAACTAGGAATTAAGCACGACAAACAAAATCTTATTAATTAAGCAATCACTTCATGTTTTCGTATGTCCCGTCCCTTTCATGTTTACTGCATGGGCTAATGTAACATAGCGTCTTCACCTGACAATTTTTTGTCATACCAAACGTCAAAGTCTATATAAAAAAACTCGAAAATTTTTGTCAGCGTTTTTTTAATATGAAGTTTGACGTTTGGTATGACAAAAAATTGTCAGGTGAAGACGCTATGTAAGGGATAGATATTGATTTCCGTTATGAAGCAACGCTGCTTTTAGACTATTGATGTCCACAAATGTGTGACATCTATTTTGGTCAGAGAATTATTAAGCACACTGATACAAAAAGCTAATCGCAAAGAGTTTCATTAAAATGTTATCACAAGAAATGATTTTGGTTGAACAATTTTTAATAACGCAAACAACACCAAATATTTGTAATATTTTGACTTTTTAAAAAACAAAATGTATGGACAATTTTTAAATTTTACCATATTAAAACAAGTTAGAGTGCTATATTCGGCTGTGCCGAATCTTTGATACCCTCCACCGACTGGTCGAATGTTTAAGGAGTAATATCTGTATGATGTTATTATTATCTTAAACTGTGACGATTTGTTATTAATTATGGTTTTAGGCGACTAAACTGTTTTCCGGTAGTAGGGTTTATATGGGGCCTGGGGTAAATTATGGAATTCTAGTCCTTTAAAACTGTGACGTACCAATTTCTGTTATGATAGCATTATTAATTATGGTTTTAGGTGTACTAAACGGTTTTCCGGGAGTAGGGTTTCTATGGGGCCTAGGGTAAATTATGTGCCGATCTTCACGAAATTTCACAGTATCATTTATAGTCCTATAAAACTGGTACGAGCCAAAATTTGTTATGATTGCATTATTATTTACGGTTTTAGGCGTACTAAACTGTTTTCCCGTAGTAGGGTTTATATGGGGCCTAAGGTAAATTATGGACCCATCGTCACGAAATTTTACAGTGTTATTTCTAGTCCTAAAAAACTGTGACATACCAAATTTTGTTACGCTGGTGTAATTTTTTACGGTTTTAGGCGTACTTAACTGTTTTCCGGGAGTAGTGTTTATATGGGTCTTAGGGTAAATTATGGAGGGATCTTCACGAAATTTAACATCGTGATTTCCAGTCAAATAAAACAAATTTTTGCAAAATCTTATCTCGCTTCGTGCCTTGTTTTTAGCATTTATGTTATTTTTTGTAACAAAATTATCAATTTTTTTAGGTGGTGGTTCCACATTTTGATTCATAGCACTGGTTCTAATGACCCGATTCTGCTGGATTTCAATCCCAAACTGCTTAGGAAAGTGAGCGTGTTTTCAACAGACGGACAGACAGACGGACATGGCTAAATCGACTTAGAATTACTCAAGGACCCAGAATATATATACTTTATGGGGTCTGAGATGAATAATAAAAAAGTTTCACACGGAATGACAAACTTAATATACCCTCTTTACAACTAATTGTGGTGGAGGGTATAAAAAATAACAACACAGCTACCATTCATGTGCAATCGTCGCTGTCCCGCGAATGACTAAATTAAAGAGCATTAACATCAAAGAGATTAACCTTGTTTCGATTCTTCAGACTCAGTTTGGATGAGTCTATGAAGATTCCGAAAGCTATTGAACCCTCAGACACCAGTTGTTCTTAAATAATTTTTATGAGGGCCACTGCAATAAATTAAATCTTGACCTTTGAAAAACAGTTGAGAGAACTGAGGATTTCTTTTCCTGAATACAGATATACTTGTGCATTTTTTAAACAGATTCCTATGTTGCAATCTGAAACCTGAAAGTTGGGCATTCGATTTCGTAAGTTCCACACCGCGACCTTGGTTTGATAACAATTTATCAATTTAATGAATATTAGCTTGACTAATAAACACATACATACCTTCTTCACAATTTTAAATTAATATACTCCTTTTAACTGTCGTTTTCAATTTCAATTTCAATTTTATTGATTTAATAATCTTTAAGCCATAAAAAGGCCAAACTGATTACAGTATAATTGTTTATGGCAGTAAATATTTTTAAAATGTATATTATAATACTTATAAACTAAATCTCTCTCAATCATGGTTCATTCGAACATTGTTCGAAGTTTGTTTTTGTTTTTAATGTAATTTTCTATGCGAACGATGACGTTTGAAATACATGAACAGGCTGTTAAACGTTTAAATGTTTTACTAGGTTTAATATCTTTTGTTTTTCTAAAATCTTTATGGATGAAGTTTCCTGACGATCTGGCCTAAGCAACCAGTGAAATGCGCATAGGAATAGCTTATCCCATCAACAATAAATTTCAATATTTTTATCAAGAATAAAAATTGGGAATTAAGCACGAATAACAAATCCTTTTAAATTAAAATGTTGTACCAAAACTCCCAAAAATTATTTTGATAATTTAAAAATTTATTTCACCACCACCAAATTAGAGAACTGAAATAAGTTTATTTTTAAGTTCTTCAAACAAATAAGCAAAGTGTCTATCAGGATAGGGTAAGATATTATTCCAAATTCTACAAACTCTTACATTTTAGCGTGTGTGATCTGGACACTTCCGAATTCAAAACGATTTGAAAGATGAATAGGTGAATTATATTTCAACGCTTTATAAAATAACATCATTATTCTAACTTTCACAAAATTTTCAAATGAGCAACCCTAAAAAATCTGTTACATAGGAAGTTACGTGGTCATGTACGCTAAGCTTATAAACAGCTTTCGTTTTAGTGCAGTTTATTTGTGTTTTAAAAATACCCAAATAAATTCTTAAAAAAAGGAATATACCCGGTATTTACCCAGACATCAGATAAATACCCGGTAGAATCCCATATGTAGCAATGGCTTGTATTGTTTAGAATATATTTGAGACATTTTAGCTTTAAATAAGTCGCTCATCAGAAAATATATTAAAAAAAAAAAACAAATCGTTGTACAAAATAATTGGTATTTTTTTTTTTTGGAAAACATTCAAACCGATTCCTTGCAGTATTTGCCTAAAATTTTATTTATAATGTAAAACATATTCATAAATTCTTAACGGACAATAAGTCAATCGTTATATCTTCGCCCCAAAGCCGTGAAAGTTTCCTTTCTAAAGCCTGGTACTCTGTTCAACATTTCACGCGAAATGATGTCAAATTGCATATGAAAAAAACTTGTGCGGAATATCTAAGAAATAATGTTGATAGAGTTGTACTCTGTTCATTTAATGAAAAAGTTCCGAAATAAAGTAAGCTGCACTTATTTCACGTGGAATTTTAAGCAAAAGCAAAAAAGGATGAACCGATTATTTAATAAGAAATAAAAAATTAATATAACACAACCGGCAACAGTTTTTTATCCATATTTACCAAGGCGAATTCATACAAGGTGGTCTTATTTTGAAAACGTTTTACAACACTGTTAAACATTTTAACGTTGTGTCAAAAATTCAAAGAAATATTTGATTTTGTTTTTATATTAAATTGTGTTTGTTTGAAATTTTATAACTTAAAACAGTTTTAAATTTCACAATTTTAATCGAAAATTAAAGAATTTAGTTAAGATTCCCCAGACCCAACAGGACGGTATACCATTTTGACACAAGGTTAGTAATCAGCTGTTGCTTACGAAGCAAGATAAGTTCACCTTGTGTAAATTCGCCTTGCATATTTACTTTCTTTTTTATTAAAAAAAAATTATTTTATAAAATACATGTGGGGTTTGTTTACACACGCAAAACAATGTCGCATACTTTGCATGAATAAAATCGGCAAATTGTACAAACTCGCATGATAGGTAACATCGATACATGTCAAAATGTTCGTGTGAAATAATAAATGTTGCTCAACTTTTTTCATAAATTTGAACAGAGTACTAGGCTTAAAATAAAAAGGAAAAATGGAAATTGTTTAAATGGTGTTTAAAACGTGATCCTGTCTAAACAAGTACATTAAAACAAATTACATCTTCTCAAATCGCAGTAAGATCATTTTAAGTTGTCAAGTTTTTAAAAATATAATTTTTTACATCAACGTCTATTATGGAATAAGCCTAGTACTCTGTTCAAATTTGTGAAAAATGTTGAGCAACATTAATTATTTCACACGAAAATTTTGACATGTATCAATGTTACCTAACATGCGAGTTTGTACAATTTGACGTTTTTATTCCTGCAATGTATGCGACATTGTTTTGCGTATGTAAACAAACCCCACATGTATTTTACTAAAAACTATTTTTTTAATAAAAATTTTATAAAAAAGAAAGTAAATATGGATAAAAAACTGTTACCGGTTGCGTTATTTTAATTTTTTATTTCTTATTTAATAATCAGTTTATACTTTTTAGCTTTTGCTTAAAATTCCACGTGAAATAAGTGCGTTTTGACATCATTTCACGTGAAATGTTAACAGAGTACCAGGCTATATTGGGAATATCTGACGATCGAAACACTATTTTCCAATTTGACTGCGTGAAAAATAATTATTTACATTTTAAAATTTCTACGTAACAATTTTTTCTTTAAAGTTGTTGATATGCCTATCACTGTGCAATATTTTTGAAGTCATCGAGTGCAAACTCTTTCTAGTGCGGAATTTCGCGAAGAACTTATCGAATTTTATAGCCTCAGCTGTTTTTTACTTCGAAAATTCGGAAAAATATGAAATATTAATATTAATTTACTAAAATGTTAAGCAGCTGTGGGACAAAAAAAGATATAAAAAAATTCAAATTTTTCGAAATTTTAACAACTTTGAGGCACTAGAATTCGTTTTTCGCGCTGCTTTGTTTTTCCCCGTGTCTTTAGCTGCCATTTAGATGAAGATTCCGTTTCGAAACCACCTGTAGTAAATTCGCCTTGGTCGACATCTAATTCTATATCATACGCCGGTTACGACCATATTGTCGTAGAAAAAGAAAAAATTCAAAATGTAAAATGAAATTATATTTGTGCTTTAAGCTTCGTTCACAATCAAAAATACATTTTCACTTGGTGTTCATAATAGAGCAACAATTTCTTTTGCAACCTAACACACTTCGCACTAAAAAACCTTTTGCAAATTTTAGCCAGAACAAGATTATCCTTTATTATTATTTTTTATTACATTATGTTAAAATTTTCATTCAAAACGAAGAGGGAGTTTACACGGTGTCTATTCAGACATGTCTTACAAACACGTTTGTTTTGTTTGTAGGCGATTGGGGTAGAGAAGAAAGAGGGGTTGCCAAACAGACATGAAATGAGTTTTCATGTTTGTTTATATGAATTTCCATGTTTTAAATTTGTATGTATATGTATATTAGACTATTATACATGAAAACAGACATGTTTGGAAAGACATAGTGAAAAGACAATAGGTTTTTGGAAGCATGTTCAAAAGAGAATGTCAAAAACAGACATGTCTGAAAAGACTCCGTGTAAACTCCCTCTAAATAAAATTATTTTAAACGCCAAAAACAATCAAAGCGACAATTTCGTTTTTTCTTCTATCTTTTTTCTTCCCAAAGTATTTCGTATATTTTCCTATAATTTTTAGAACAAAAATGTAACTAAACTTTTTTTAAAAATGTAACTTAAGTTGAGTCTACTTTAACTTCAGCAACAATTTGTATGAAATTGTTTCTGACGTTTAAAATAATTTTATTTAGTTTTGAATGAAAATTGTAATAAAATGTTTACAAAAATAAAAATAAATGCATAATATTGTTGTGGCTAAAATTTGCAAACGGTTTCTTGATGCAAAATGTGTGTAGTTACAAAAGAAATTGTTGCTCTATTATGAACACCAAGTGAAAATGTTTTTTTGATTGTGAACGAAGCTTCAAAATTGAATTTTTGATACATTTGGTTAATGATGGAAAAATAAAGAATAATTTGAATAAATTTGGAATTTTTTAATATTATTTTCAAAAGAAAACAAAATGCGTTTACGACGGCATTGTTGGGAAGTGAAGCGTGTTTAGAAAAATTTTCGGCGTTACGTCCTACGTTTATACAATTGTGTTTCTAGCAATAATTGTACTTTTGCAGCGTGATATGAAATTTCCAAAGTTCAACACAAAATACAAATAATTTAGGTGATCTTCGTTGTTTAAATTTTGAATAATTTCATTAACATAACTGCTGGCAATATTTCTATTACAAAATTCAATACCGTTATTTTGCAACAGTCTATTGAAATGCCATAAAAATGCATTACAAATTATTCACAGAACTAAACTTAAAATTAAATCACAATAAAATTTCAAATGCTAATTGGGCATACAAGCAAATTTTGTGAATAAAACAATTGCACTTAAGCTATGTTCATATTTGTCAAATATTTGACATCATACGCGTGACCACTAGTTTTAATAAAAATTTGTTTACTTTTGCAAAACGTTTGTTAGATCAAACATGGTTAAACAATCAACTTTTTACACATGCACGTTAGGTAGGTAAATCAACAATAACTGTTTAAAATAAAGCTAAATTTTTATCAATTTAGTGGTCACGCTTTGTCGGATTTTACGTCAAATATTTGTTAGGCCTGAATCTACCTTTAGTACCTTCTATTTGTAAACATAATTAATGTTTCTACTAAAACGGAAGTTATTAAAAATTATTATTATGGGTTGTCGTTCAGGTAAAGGGAAGTCACACCTTCAAATAACCGTTACACAAGCAATCATATTAACAATAACAACAGCAGCAAAAACTGACAAATCGTAGTAATAAGTATGAAAACTTTAATGTTTAAATCTAAACACTACGCTGATTTTTGTTTGGGGTTCTAGAAGAAATTAACGAGTGTAGCGAATGCATATTTTAAGAAAGAAATACGTTGTATGCGGTTGACTACGAGTTCAAGTAAGATTTACAAGAAGTTTGTTTTTTTGTGATGTACTTTGTACTTATTGTATTTTTTAGTTAACAAATTAAAATTTTGTTGAAGGTTAATATATTGGCAGTAAGAATAAATTCTGGCCGTTTTAACTCCACACATTCTAAACGAATTTTTAGATTTTGAAAAAATTTTTAATTTATTTTTATTATAACAGAGAGATGCTCGCGTCAGTAGTTTTTTACTTACAATCACAGACGCACACAAGGGAACAAATGTAATTACGCACACTACTTGCCTAATCATTTTCAAGCTCAATAATCCCACTTAACACAAAATACAGGGTGACGGAAAATGAGTTATATTGTGGAAATTTATAAAAAAAAGAACATTAAGCCTAAAATAATTTGTTTGCACCAGTATTCAATAAATTCGTAAAAAATTCTACGTTGGGACGTAGTAGCTATTTTAATCACCCAAGCAAATTAAATATTGCAGGGAATTTAAGCTCAAAAACTTTAAGGCATTTAAAAATTAAAAATTATTTCTGCCATTTAGCCTCCGCGTCTGCGTCTTTTTAGCCGGGTCTTATTTTTTTAATAGCGCGTCAAATGTTGCCTTATAATTGATCAATCGTTGCTGGCTTATCCGTACAGACCAGAAATTTAATGTTCCCCTAGAAAAAGTAGTCCAAAAGTATCAAATCAAACTAACGAGGTGGCTAATTCTCAGTTTAATTTCTTGAGATTATTCGATCATAAAACGTTTGTCTCAACAAAGTGATGGTTTCAAGCGGTTTTCAAAGGAAAACGTCCAGAATCTGTCATTAAGCAAAAATCTTTATTTAAGGTCGCCCGTAACCTAAGTTTGGATGGCGTTTGACCTGGTGGAGGATGTCACTGACTGCTGTTGCCTTTTGAAAAAAGCTGCCTTAAAGTGCAGAGTAGTTAGTTCTAGCTTCTTGGCAAGTGCTAAATGTTTGGTTTTAAGAATCAATCAATTGCAACTTGTTTGTGTCATTATGACAGTCACTTCGTTTGTTTAAACAGATACAACTTTAACGGCTGCAATAACGTTAATCTTTAACACATCTGGCCGGGTTTAAAAGGAAAATTACTAATGATGTCTAAAAATTTAAGTGATAAAATAATTTTAAACTCTGTTTGTAGCTACAATTTAATGAAATAGTCAAAGTTTTTTTATACTACCAATATTTTCGGTAGTTTTTATGTACCTGTTTTTTTTTACTTTCATAACATGATAAAAAATAAAACTGAACCAGAAAAACAATACAAGTACTTATTGGCTTGAGCACTTGTAAGATTTCATTTTGTGCAAAAAAAAAAAAAGGCAAAACAAAATATTAAAAATAATAAAATTTCATAATAATTGTGGTGAATTTATGGACTGACTGTTGTACATGATGATGTACTGCGTTGTAAGAAGAGTGAGTACTTTTTACGTTTTGAACCTAAATAATGCTCTTGTTTCATTTTATTTTGTTGTCTTTATTTCATGTGTATTATTTTCGGTTAAACGCGTTTAATTTTAATTAAACTGAGTAAAAAACCGTAAACTTGTTTGGTTTTGTGTGTTTATTGTCGAACGTAGCTCAGTTCGTCCGTCTGTCTATCGAGATGTATGTAAGTCGTAATTCAGACATGCAAGTAAAATGTTGCGGTATTTTTTTTAGTATTTATAATTATTGGCTGTTCTTTTTTATTTCGTTTATGTGCACTAATATTTCTACTCGTACTAAATATTTATTTAATTTTTATGTAACAAGATATTCCATCGTTTCTTCAAAAGTAAGAAAAATAAATGTGTCTGTAAAGGCTCATTTAGGCGAACGTTGCTGTACCGTATCTGTACTGTATCCATCAGCTGTTCGCTTTTTGTTATATGAAAACCAATACAAAAGCTTACCGAAATGCAATGTACCGTAGTTGCAACGTACCAATCTGTATAAAATAGAATTTCATGCCGTTGTTACGTGACATTTGTAAGACAGTGATGGGCGGCTTGTATGTTACATTGAATGCGGGTAATTTTGTTCTTTTTTGTTGGTACTTTTTTCAGTATATCTATGGAATTGCGACAAAACAACTTACAATACAACATATTTCCAAATATACAGATGTTTAAAATAAACAAATGCATATACACATACAATGGAAATGTGAAACATATAAAAGACTTTAAATGGTGTCAAAACCTTGTTTGGTGTATGCACATTTACAATATATGTATGCTAAAAATTTATATATGCTAAAATACAAGTTTATTAATTGTAAATTTATTATATAAATATTAAATTATTAACATTTTTTACATACACAAAATACTGTTTAAATACCATTTTAATCACGTGGTACCTTTTCTGCACAACGGTCACCATTTGAACATTTTTGATTCCCATCACTGTGTGTTTTGTTTTATGTATACTATTGCTTTTTGTTTTTGTATGGGAAAACATATGACACGTTTATAAACGTTCTATAAGTGCACCAACGTGCTTACAGTACGGTGCGGTACATTACGGGTTCAGCAACGTTCGCCTAACTGAGCCTTAACTCATGTCGAAAACTACCAAAAGAGATTACGTCGTTACGTTATAATTGTCAAAATATTCCACTGAAAGCCGATGTGAAATTGCAGACGTTAAGATCGCTTATCACAAATATCGTTGACGGCGACCAAAATTTATTATAATTGAAAAATTTTCTTCGACTACGCCGAAAATACAACCGTCGGCTATAGTAAATAATGTAAAGTGCGTCTTTAATGTTTGCTGTTTACAAAATAGGTCCACCATGTCCTAGTAACCACGAAAATCATAATCTTTTGTCATTTTTCTCAAAAAAGTTCACGCACCAATTGGTTTTTCTAAGCCAATGCAATATTGAATATTCATAATTTTATACGGTGTTTTCTATTCTTTTTTAATTTTTTTTTTTGTTAAAAAAGTTAAAGATACGTTTTAGTTTGCGGAAAAATCTTTTACCATCTCTAAAAATTAATGACATTTCATACCTGAGCTATTTTTTGTTTTAAATAAACATATTATTAATTTTTCTTAACCAAAAAGAAAATTAAAAATTTTCAAATTTTCATCGCGGTTGTTGGGTGAACTTTTTTGACCTTAGCGAAAAAAAATATACGTTCCCTTATAGTTGTTTATGCTCTAGCGGACTGTGCTATGCCAATTTTGATGTTTTAAAAAATTGTTAAAAGGTTATATCCCTAATGTACATAGTTTTTTATTGTTAAAGTTTTTTCTTCCCCCGTTTTTGTTCGTGAGTTTATTTGACAGTCCAAAGCAGGAACTTTCTCACAAAGATTTTACAGACAAACTTTTTTTGTAAGTTAGTGAGTAATTTCCTTACATGCCAGCTATTATACGCCAAAATGTTACAGGCACAATTTAGTGAGAAAAACAGCGGTTTGTTTCAATTTATGGCATTTTTGCTTTATTTCTCACATTTTAATCGAAAAGTTTCTCGACGCGGAAGTTACTGAACATGGGCGCTCGTTTTTTTTCAAGAATTTGGACTTTGTAATTGTTTTAACAAACAGGGAACAATAATTAAAAACATGATTTTTGACATAAATAACATAATCTATATATATATAATAAAAATCAAACGCTGAATCTTAGTCACGCTTAAACTCAGAAAAGAAAAAAAAAGGTTAAAAAATCGAAAAAAGCCAAAATTGTGTTTTTTATAAAAATTTTACATTGCACTATTAATTGCTGTGGATAAGTCTGCATAAACTCGATAATTGCTTGACCGATTTCTGATTATTTTTTTGTTTTTTCGTCTTATCACGGCGATGGTTGCGAAAAAAGGAAAAAGAAGAAAAGCCAAAAATAAAAGTCGAAAAATCAAAAAATCTAAAATGTACGTTTTCTATGCAAATTTGACTTAGAACCACCAAAAGGAATTGCACAGAAACAAACCAAACAAAATAAAAATAAATCGGGTAGGCGCAGGGGGGGAATTACCTCCCATAGGATGCATATATTAAATATCGCTCAACTGAAATACTATTAAAATTAAATAAAAATTGTATATGAAAAAGCATTAAAATTTGGTACATGATGCTTTGTTATCAATATACGAGATCTGTTTTAAAAAAATTTTACTAACTTTATTTCGATGGGATAGCAAAATGCACCGGGTTAAGCTAGTTTAAACTAAAACCCATTAATATCTTGGTAATGACATGTAGCAAATTCAGAATATATATGTAATTTCTTGTATATACCATCTGCATTACCAAGAAATAAACATTCAATCATGAGTAGATTACAGGTATCGTTCAGCTTTTAAAAATACTCTGACTCTGTTTTAAAGACATCGCAATAATAGTCATCACATCAGAAACCCTTAAGCGCTATTAGACGATCATACTTGGTATTTGAGAATGTAACAGCAATTCTGCGCGATGGCGCATTTTTAAAAGGTTTTACTGAGAAATATGAAACTCTGCCAGAATTATGGAGTATAAAAAGCGATATATAGCATAATAGATATTTAAACAAAAAGGTTATGCAAAACTTTTAGAAAAAATTGTGAACTATTGAGCCAGAAGCAACAATTGAAGTACTAAAGAAAAAAATGAATACATTACGCTGTTGTGCGCCAATAACTCATCAATTACCAAAGCAGCATCTCATTTACGCAACATCATATAGCAATCTTCACTTTTCAATTCGTTTTGTAATGATGTTTGACATACTTGGTACAATAGTCTATTGGCAAAGTACTCTCTCTCAAAGTATGTCATACCAAGTATATCCGTCTAATAATAGCTTTAGACCAGAAAAGACGGTAGAACGCAACTGCAACGAAACTTTTGTAATTATTGGTTTGAAACCAGTTTCAATCGTTTTCCACACACTCCGCAACCTTAATTAAAATACAAAGTGATGGAATTATAACAATCGTTTCGGGTTTCTTTGATAACAGATGAAACGTAAACAGGAGTTTCATGCACTCGGGTTTGAATGCTACTGATTTCCAATGCATTTGAAACCGATTTCAAAATGGCTGCGTCACATGCGGTCTCTCAAATGAAACTCAGAAATTACTAGAAGTTGCAGATGCGTTTCACCGTTTGTTCTGGACCTTAAGTTATTTGTTATCAATAGACAATATCCGAAAAAATTTAGGCGGGAGTGGAGAAATGGTCTTGGCAAAAAAGAATTATTTATCTCTAAAAATTGGTAAGAGAAAAATGGTCCAAATTTGGTATTGGGTCTCTGGGCGTGATTGAAGAAGTGGGTGTTTACCTCCCGTAAAATGACATTAACGATTTCTATACTATCTGGAGAACGGCTAGAGCCAAAGTTTCCCAATTAGGTACAAGCATATTTGTTATCAATACATAACATCCGAAAAAATGTGATTAGAGAAGTGGGCGTGGCATAAATAATAAAATGAAACTGGAGTTCGACACCACGCGTTCTATGCGCTTGATACTTTTTTCATAAGACAAAGTAATCCCACCTCATGCGTTCGATGCATAGAGGCATTCTACGCTTGTGCTTTACTACTTGTCAATTATACACTGATTCTACTTTGTTGAAAGATGCATAAACGAATCAACACATGACGTGGATCTCCAGCTACTTATATGTTGGCAGGCCCATTGTCGAACATAAGTCCAGTATAAGATGCTTATGGTTTAAAACGATTTAAATAATGTGGCATTTTCAAGATATTTTTAAATTTAAAACAATTCAACTAGAAGGCCAGACATGTAAGTTCAGTTGGGTGTGAAGGTTATCAAATATTATAAGCATTTTGAAACATTTTTGCAAATATGTTCATGAACAAGTGCACTTTGTTCCTTGTTTGCTTAATTTACAACATATTTTTGCTACTTGTATATTTTTAATTTAATGCTTTGAAACGGAGATGATAAACTCAAATTTATTTATTTTGATTTAATGTTCTTATATTCCCAAAAAGTAATAAATAAAATGTATGTGTAATAATTGGTTTTTTCTTGTTTTGACTAAATTATATCAAAAAATAAAATAATACATGCTGAAATTAAATAGCAAAAACGCAAAAAATAAGAAAATGAGCGAATAATATTAAAATGACACAGTGTTAATGATAAGAAATCAATACGAATTAAACAAAGTATAATAAAAACATATTTTGGTATGTAATGGCAAACGATTTTGAAAACAAAACTAATTAAAAATGATAATATCCTTTACAGTGCCTCTAAAAAATGATTTCTGGTGCATTTCCCTGTATATATTCTTTTTATATATGTTAATTGAACTATAAATTGAACACCAAATTAAGACTATAATTCAGAAAAGGATTTAACAAGTGCTCGAAATGCATCACACCTTCGAAAAACGATCGTTTTGAAATGTATCGATTTTCATCACATACCTGATTATTCTACTAAAGAAAAAACAAAACAAAATAAAAATAAGAATGACTCTGACTAGTCAGTCAATCGCGCAGTCAGTTGACAGTCCAATAGCTTGTGCATATTTATGTAAATAAATTCTTTTTTCACATTTTATTGTGCTTTACGACGAATGCTTTGAAATTGTATTTATTTTCAAATAAATAAAAAAATATTCATTCATACAATCATATCTACTACACTTAGTTAAAGGCATACATTTGAAAGAATGAATTCCTTAATTTTTTTATAGAAATCAATATATCGAGGGTTGTTTTTCAAATAGTGCTATCTGCAATTTTTCAAAAATGTGTTTTTTATAGAAACGAGTTCACTAACTGAAGGGTCATCTGTCATTGAAATTTGAAAATAAAAAAAATTTCCCAACCCTTTTTTTCATAAATATTGTTTTGTGCTATCTAACTCACACCTTTTTTTTTTTTTTTTTGGTAAAAAAGTGCTATCTACTTAAAAATATTACTTCATATAATAAAATGATTAAAATTATTATTACGAAGCAGACATTTTATACATAAAAGGGTTGGGAATTGTGTCTAGATTTCATAAACTAATATCATTTGTTTTGTTTGTTTGTTTTTGTAAACAATATAAATTTTAATTTATGCAATAAAATCTGTGTTAGCTAATATTATTGAATGAAATTTTACAAATAAATACTATTTTAATGCCTAATACAAACCAGCTCAAAATTTTATTAAACTTACAAAAGGAATCCTAAAATTCTCAAGAAACAGCCGAAAATTCTCAAAAATTAGTGTTTTTTAGAAATATAATGGCTACCAAGCACGGGTCTTAGTATTCATATTGCACAATTATTATGAACCTACCGGGTCATACAAACTCGAACAAGTCGCCCAAAATTGAACCGTCCGAATGGACACCTCAGACGAAGTCATGGCCAACATTTACATGATATTATACAAATACAACTGTTAAGCGAATTTATTTGTATAATATCTTTAGTTTTTCTAAAATCTTTGGATAAAGTTTCCTGACGATCTGGCAACCAGCGAAATGCGCATAGGAATAGCTTATCCCATCAACAATAAATTTCAGTGTTTTTATCAAATACAAATTGGGAATTAAGCACGACAAACAAAATCTTGTTGATAATTCACAAAAAAATTAGCGATTAGTGTTCAATTTGTTGAAAATTTCTTTTTCTTCATTCCTGTACTGATTTTCGCCCTTTTTCGGAAAATGCCCAAAAAAATAAAATTAGCATTTTAGTATGAGAGCATAACAATAGTAGCAATCTCCAATTGAGATTGCTATCTTTGTTTCAATTGGTACTATTTTACCGTAGATTTAATATGGAGAAAGGCTTTTTTTATATTGCCAAATTCAACTTTATGGCAGTATAAGGTTTGTTTATAATGGGTGATTTTTTAAAAGCTATAGGAAAGTTAAAAAAAACACATAAAATTCAGAAAAATGCATGAAATCTTTATTTGAATCGATAGTACGGTTCATATAATTAAATGTTTGAAGATTAGTTCATGCAAATGTTGACCGTGACTGCGCCTCAAATGGTCCATCCGCTTTCTCCAATTTTGGCATACTCTTTCCAACATTTCGGCCGGTGTCTCATGAATAAATGCTTTAATGTTGCCTTCCAATGCGTCAATTGAAGCGGGCATGTGTGTATAGACGTGAGCTTTAACATAGCCCCACAAAAAATAGTCTAAAGGCGTTAGGCGGCCAATTGACCAGTCCCGAACGTGAAATAAAATGTTAACCGAACTCGCCTCTCAATAAATCCATTGTTAAGCGTGCTGTGTGGCATGTGGCACCGTCTTGTTGAAACCACATGTCATGCAAGTCAAGCTCTTGCATTTTGGGCAAAAAAAAGTTGGATATCATCTTACGGTAGCGCTCACCATTCACAGTTACGTTACGATTCGCATCATCTTTGAAGAAGTACGGTTCAATGATGCCACCAGCCCATAAGCCGCACCAAACTGTGACTTTTTCCGGATGCATTGGAAGCTCTTGCAATGCTTCTGGCTGATCTTCACTCCAAAATCGACAATTCTGCTTATTAACGTACCGAATAACCGCTTCAGTGGGTCGATTAAACTGACCATAAAATGGAAGAAGCGCGCGATGAACTTTCTTAACAGAGCACGCATTTTGATAATAAAATTCAATAATTTGCAAGCGTTGTTCGTTTATAAGACGATTCATGGTTAAATTATAGACCAAACTGAAGATGTTTGACAGTGAAACAAAACACGAAACGTGCGGCAGCTGTTTAAACCAGTGTTGCCAAAAAGATAATAGTTAAAAAATCACCCGACATAAAAAAAATGTAGATTGCCGCCTTCATTTCTATACCCCTCATATGAAGATCCAATGTTCTACTACATATTTATAACAAAAAAAAAAAAAATTTATTTAAACCCTCACACTGATAGACCAGCTCACCTATAACTCACCTAACGGGGCACTCGTGTATCTAATAATTAACCCAGCATCAAATTAAGCAGAAATAATGAAGCTTGGCTTTTTTCGCTGATCCAATGGTTTAAAAATATTAAATTAATATATTTTAAACTGAATTTAGTTTTCAGCGAATTAATTCCAAAAAGAATTAATTCTTTCAAAGGTTTGAAATCTGTTGATAGGAAGTTAATTGTTTAAGTATAATTAACCCTTAAAAGTATTTAAAAGTATCAATAGTTTATAAATCAGCTAAAGCTTAAGTGCAAAATATTATAAGAAAACTTGTTTTAAAACAGCCTTTAATTACACTATGCAAGTTGAAAAAACAGACAAGCCGGACACATGGCGAATTAACATAATTCGGGTACGCTGAATCCAGTGGTGCTCTCGGTTTTTTTTAGATTGGCTCTGGTTTTCGAGATCTACCGTTATTTCGAAAATGGAGGAGGTTGCATAGCATATATTCGCGTAACTTATAAATTGTTTATTTTATTGAAATTACTAAAAAAAACCGAAATTCCGCAATAAAATTTCCTTTAAGAAAAGTAAGAATTTTTTTCTTATATGAGCAGTCGTTTTTGAAACATAAAAAAACCGAAAGCACCACTTCGGTTTTTTTATACGAATACGTTTTGATGTTCATGTTCTGATTAACCACAATTTTTGTTGTTGTGCGTTTGGTTGTATACAGCAAATACATTGTATGGCCAACATCATGGCGCACATGGATGCTAAGACGAATGTTTAGGCAACGATGGCAGCACATGAACGAAACATGAACATGAACAGTCTACACGAGTAGAATTCATGTGCGACATGCTGTTCTTACTAAGTTGATGGATGGTGGAGACGGGTAGTTAAATAATTCCAAGAATTATTTTTTTTTGGCACGTCTAGAAATAACGCCCTTTTAGTTTTTTGTTCATTGTGTCGCCATTTTTAGTCCGATCATAACATTTTGTATATCGGTGTTCATGGCTCTGTAAGGGCTACATTTCTGTCTATAATAGTTTTTTTATACCACGCAAATTCTAGTCAAAAGCTCGGTTTATACCCTCTCAAACGCTAAATATTTTTGATCTAAAATGAAGCTGTGTTATTTTGATACATCTTCTGTATAAAAAAACTATTAAAAACAGAAATGTAGCCCTTACAGAGCCATGAACACCGATATACAAAATGTTATGATCGGACTAAAAATGGCGACACAGTGAACAAAAAACTAAAAGGGAGGGTTTTTCTAGTCGTGGCAAAAAAATAATTTTTGGAATTGTATTTATATTATTATCTTTAATCCTTATGCACAGTATATTCATATTGCGTACGCATCGATATCTTGTTTGGTGCATTTTTTGACAAATAATATTGTAGAATTCTGCGCGGTTGTTTTATAATCAGTTCATACTTTTTTGCTTTTGCTTAAAATTCCACGTGAAGTACGTGCACCTTATATTATTTCGCGTTTTGACAGCATTTCACGTGAAATGTTGAACAGAGTACCAGGCTTAAGACAGAAGCTGAGGGAAAAAATTTAATGACATTTTGCAGAAGGATTTTAATTTGGTTGCTATGGCAAACGTCGAAAATTTTTTTGTCCCAAAATTGTTGTTCACCTGTTTTTGAAACTTTTGTGAAAATTAACTGGTCCCATATATGGGGCAAACACTAGGAGACTGATTTCCTCTAAAATGTTAACACTATATGAACTTAATGCAAGCAATTTTGTAATGGATTGAAAATTTGTTAATTATACAATAATGTTGATTTGGCGTTTAAGTCGCCAATTAATAAGTGGTGGTAAAGTATCATATAAACATCAAATCAAACGAATCTATGTAGGTTATTCTGAATGATTTTACTAACTTACCAATGCATCATAACAATACTTCTTGGCCACCAATGGGATAATTAAAGTAATGTTTAGTAAAAAATTAAATGAATTTGGAAAAAAGAAAGAAGATAGAAAATGAAAACAATACAAGTACGTTTGCTTTATGTAAATATGTTCAAGTAATCGTGTACTTAATATACAAAATAATAATAATGTAAAAATGGACGTCAATGAATTATTTCCGGAAAACTTAAAAAAAAATGAAAGAAGAAGGAAAAAGAAAGACTGAGTGAGTGACTGTCTATTTGTATAAAAGTTTCTGAATAAATATTTAACGTTTCATAAGGCAAACACCTTAAAAGAGTCATAAATACACACAGCCAGAAACATACTTCCACACTGTGTACAGGGTGACAGTTGGGACAAAAGAAATGCTAAATAAAAATTTCAACCTCTCGTGTGAGTGCCGATGTATGTACTCAAAATGCCATATAGAAGAAGAAAATTTCTATTATGCTTCGTCCGTCAGTCTGTCTATGATTTTTTTAAAATAGACATTTTCAACGTCTGGACGGCCAGTCAGTTATTAAAATACTTACACACGGACACATGAACACAACAACACACATGACATGTAACGTGCCAAAATTGTTAAAAAGGTGTTTATGGTGTTTTTTTTTATGGCGGAGGAGGAAGGGAGTTAGAATATGGAGGAGGTGGTGTTGAGAATAATTATGCCGTTGTTTGATTCTAAAACACTTGAACGGAATTGTGTACTTAAATATTATAATTGTTACAAATTTTTCGTGTTTTTAAATTTGTCGTCTGGAAGGTAATTCGTTTAATTTTGATGATATGACATGAGTTATTTTATTGTTTGTAATTTAAGATGGTTGTTTTATAAGATTTTGTAGATAAGTTTTTAAAGTTGTTGTGTTTAAGTACAAATATTTAAATAGCAATTTGATAAACGAATCTTTAAGGTTGGACAAAAAATATATGCGTTGTTGTCGAAAAATGTGTTATTTCATAAGAATGCCAATGATTTTAATTATGAATATATACGTACATTTTTACAAATTTATTTTCAAACTAAAGTACAGGAACATATCGTCGGCTTAATATGAAGACCTGCTAAATCCACTTTTTAAGGAAATTAAGATTTTGATGCCGTGTGACAGAGAAAGGTACACCTCGTCGACCAGCATGTAGTTTTTCTTCAATTGGAGTGTTGAAGTGTGTAAATTTTATTATATTTTTGATTTTCCTCTGAAGCTGAAATATGAAACATAAGAAGTTTTTTGTCTCTCCTGCAAAATGTGCTGAAAGGGAGTTAAGCCCACGATATGTAGGTCTCAATCGCGACGAATTTTAATACTAACGTCCGTTTTTATAAAGAATTATTTATAATTTATAGATCCCATATAGGGCCCGAGCCAGAAATATTCTAACTGTCGGTGGAGGGTATCACAGATGCAGCATACACTCTTACTTGTTTGGTTCTCTTTCATAAAACAAGAGATTATTTTTAGACAATTGATGGCGATGAAAATGTTTAACAATAATAAAGTCTGACAATAAAAGACAGGCGGACATTTAAAATAACGACAAAAAGGCACAACAAAGTCTACTATAATCCAACCATCCATTCATTTATTTTTCTTACACTTACAAAAAAAAAAAAAAAAAGAGCAGATGATACGAAAAAGAATTAATAAAATGAATGCAGACAGTCAGACGGAAACATTTGACAAGATTGCATGTTGCAACTTAAAATCATTGGGATAAAATGTAAGTATATGAACGAAAGATACGATTAATTTTTGCATTTTTATAGACGTATAATTGAAATGAAGTAATAAAGTAAGATAATAAATATAACAAGTATAAAAAATGTTGGATTTTGGAACAATGCAAAAATGTTAAAAAAAATTCCCATCTGAAGGATTAATTCCTTTCGTGATAAAGTTTCCCCGAGTTTCTGGGGAATTGTATTCCTATTCTATAGGACTATTACACAAAAGCTTTATAAATGAAATTTGACTCAAAGAAGTACATTTTAAAAAAGGTTTCAATAATTATAATACCAACATTCTATTTTTTACCATAGAGTTACTCACTTAAACTTTTGAGAAGTTCTTGGAAGTCATGTAGATCTATTTAAGATCAAAAAATATAAATACGATAAAGGTAATTAAAATAAACGCAACATTCAAAAGACCATTACCTATTTAGGGCATTCAATTCCTGGAAGTTAACCGCTTTCTCGAATGGAGGCTCTTCTGATGATGTCTTAAGCCGAACCATGAGAGCTTAATAGGCTTTTTACACTGAACTCATGAAAAGTTTTAGAACTTAAAAAAAAAATAACGGACAGGAACTACATTTCTTAAAGTTCTTAAATTTAAGAAATGCCTTTTCTAAATTAAAATATCGAAAAGCCGAAAAATTCGAAATTTGGAGGTTGGTCTCTTGCCAAGTCGACCCACTCAGACGGGATTTTTGGAAATAGTTGGAGTAGTTGGGGGATACAAATGGTAAAACGCTAACCTCATATCTCCTTAACTAAAAGCGATACAAACAAATTTAAAACGTATCGTTCTTATTTAAAAAAATAAGCGGAATACACGTTTTAGAATATTAAATCACATTATGCACATCAGACATCGAAGTTTAATATATGAGTGGCAATTTTATGTTCATTCTGTACGTAACACGCTACCTTCATCCATTCAATTAATAAGCAATGCAGAATGCTGGCATGTCATAACGTCCAGTGTCATAGTGTCTATGGACCAAAAAGTGTCACAGTGTCCATTGACACTGTGCCACTTTTGAAAATGTCATAATGTCCGTGGGCATTAAGACACTTTGCAAATGGAAATTATGTCATTTTTAAAAATGCCATAAGGTCCATAATTACTAAAGACGTTAAATACAAAAAAAGATCTACATTCACGCAGAGAAAAACATGTTTTATTATGGTCACAACCAACAAAACTATTTTTAAAGAAACGTATTTAACCATTATATGGTTGTCGGTGACAATGATTTGGTTAAATTAAACATAATATGGTTAACAAAATTTTAAAAATGGTTTTGTTGTTTTTTCTCTGGGTGCATATATTAACTGCCCTATTCATAATAAATTAAAATGGATTTGAAATGTATTTTAAGAAAAATTTTTATGAAAATATTGTCTTAAAACACATTTCAAACTTATTTTATTATTTATGAATACGGCAGTAAATATCAGAAACACTTTCGGGCGCAAGGATTTTCTCCTCTATGGTGTAACAAATACCGGCAGCGCTTACTAGAGCGTCTGGGCACAGGCGGCCGGGCGAAAGAATTTTCTACTCTATGGTATAACAAAGACCGGCTTTGCTAACTAAAGCTTTTCTGCACAGACGGCCTTTGGGCGGGCGCAAGTATTTTTTCCTTTATGGTACAACTAGTACGGGTTTCGCTAAGTAAAGCTTCTAAAATCTGCCTTGTTTCCGAACGAAGGCCGATTTCGCAGAGAAGCTTTAGTTAGCGAAGCCAGTATTTGTTATACCATAAAGGAGAAAATCCTTGCGCACGGCCGAAGGCCGGCTATACAGAGAAGCTTTAGTTAGCGAAGCATGTGTTTGTTAAGTCATAGAGGATAAAATCTTTGCGGCCGGCCGAAGGCCGGCTGTGCAGAGAAGCTTTAGTAAGCGAAGCCGCTACTTATTTTATCAAAGAGGAGAAAATCCTTGCGCCCGGCCGAAGGCTGGCTATGCTTTCGAGTTTGTAAGCATGTTGTGGACATTATGAAACTCTACAAAGTGTCATAACGTTTACGGACTTTATGACACTGCTCTGATGGACATTATGACACTTTTAAAATTGTCATAAAGTCCATGGACACTGTGAAACTTTTTGGAGTGACACTGGACGTTATGACATGCCACCCGCAGAGTTTTAAAAAGGACTCTTTAAGTATTATGAATGATATCACTTTTCTACTTTGATTTTTGATTCTCCATGTTATTGTAATTTTTATTAATTTTTTTTTTATTTATTTCTCTTTATTTATTATGTTTAAGTTAACTTATTAAATTATATAAAAATCCTTTACTCTAATTGAGGTTATCAGCGCAGAAGTAGTGTCACCCACAATTTAATTTGACTATGGTTCTGGTGTAAGATATGTTCTTTGCACTGTTCTTTACAGTGCAATAGTCGAGTAAGCCAATTTTTTGTAACCAAAACAGATGGCTTTAGAAACATGGTTTTTGTACGGGCCGTTACAACCAAGTACTATAGTGCCAGAGTAGTGTTAACTCCTTATTATCTCATAACAAGTAATCTGGGGTTATACCACTTCTTTGCTGATAGCCTCAATTATAAGATTATAAATATTGTTGTATTGGAAAACTATTAAATAAAGCAATTAAATTAAAACAAGTGTCTGGTATTTTTTTTTAAATTCGGCCTTTTTGGCGAGTATACCTTTATTTTAGAACTTCTTTTGTCACCCCATCTATATTTTCAACCAATAAACAGAGAAATAAAAATTGTATTACATTCGTAACTTGTCAATACAAACATAAATTTGGTGTTTTTCGAAATTCGGAATTAAAGGGGTGAAAATCGTACCTATTATGGTATTTTTTCATACAAAATATTTTTCTCCATTCATTGACATAGCGTCAGCTCATTATTGGTTAGACCTACAGACCATTTAAAAAAAATTTGAGTTGGGTATGAGGAATATATTTCTTAATACCCCCTTTCTAATTCCAAAACCTGATTCGCGAAATTTTTCATGGTTTCTGAGATATTAAGCATTTATATTGCTCCATATCAACTATTTTAACATTTTTAAGTATTGTTTGACTCTACACGCCACTATTTGGCGATTGCACCAAATTCTTCATACAAAAACGTACGACATAAATTTCACTGTTGCTTTGCTTCATTGCCGTTAAAAAAAAGTAGCTTAAACAAAAGCTTACTGTTGATTTTTTTTGTATAGTTGTGTTTTTTTTTTCATGCAATTGTTTTTGATATCTTCATCATGTTATACACAAACAAAGTACGTTTTGTTTTTTTAATTTTTGTATTACTGTATAGACTTAATAATTGGACAATGGGCAAAAGCAAAATAAAATAAATGACAAGAAAAAAAAATTTAAAAAATATAAAAACGGGTCAATAAATAGTAAAAATTTCTAAAATGTATTTAAAATATAAAAATGGAACTGTTTTTGTAAAATAAAACCAAATAAAAGAACAAAATCATCAATGTTGACTTTTTATAAGATTGTTAATATATGTAGAAACTTAAATTTTTAGAAAAGTAGCGTATGCGGCACAAAATAAAAATGTTCACTCTCAATAAAATACTATTAACCTCTAACTTCATGAATGAAAATTGACAAAAAAATTTAATTTTTCTTCAAAACATATGTATGCCGGAAGCAGCGGAGAAAATATAAAAAAATTCTATCGTATATACTCCGAATTTTTGGCATATGCGCCAAACCAATAATGAGTTGACGATATACATACGTATTAAATTATACGCTCCCACTACCATAGTGAAATTTTTGATAACAATTTCTTTTATTATTTTTTTATTAATTGAAACAAACTCAGAAGGGTAAAATGTCATTCCGGGTTAACATTCGAAAGTATAAAATAATTAACTAATACTTATCACTTTTAATAAAATTTGGCTTGAGACTAAAACATGACCTTCAGTTTGTGCAGAAGATTGACATGATCCGACATAACAGCCAGCAGACGGACATAGATTTTAACAATTAATCAGAATATTAAAAAGTTCTTTAACAATATTCTGTGGTTTTCATGGGCAACCGCGTATGTCTTAAAACAAACATTTTTCAGGAGAGCCGAAAAAACCATTCTAGATTAAACTATGGGTTAGATATTGCATCTTTTGAAGTTTGTAATTGAGTTAAAACATCGGAATGGGTCTATCTGTTTTTAAAACTTTTTTAAAAAATATAAAGAGCGCTTAAAATTAAGCAATAATAGCATCAACATTTCAAAATCGAAAAAATAGACATACGCGGTTGCCTATGAAAACCACAGTATTTTGGTTTCTAATATTTTTTTAGGCTTAGCTGAATTTGAATCTATTCTAAGTTTCTTAATAAATTTTTGAGGTAGAATTGCAACAAGTTTAGAATAAGGACAAATTTTGAAATATCAAAGAAGATAAGGATCTATAGTTGAGGAACCCCGCGGGTTATGCATGTGTCACTTTATTAGTGAAATTTGTTACTACTGGTATCAGTTTCCCTATAAGGGCGGTTTTATACTTGTTGTTACGAGGTCTCTGAGCTTTAAAAAAACCTAATGACGAATTTCGGTCTACTCATTTGCCCATTAAATTTGTACAAAAGCAGACTATAAATGATAAACGCAATTAATAAAATCACATTTTCTTTTTGGCTTTTGCTTTGTGGTAATTCTTATTATTCAGTTCAAAAAACACCTACGCTCGATTTCTTTTAATTTAAAAAAGTTTTTTTTTTCCGTTTTGAGTACCACTTGGCATTTGTTTAATAAAAATAAAAGTAGTGTGTGTGTAAACAATTTTTAAATTTTGTAAATATATATAAATATTTTTTTCTATCATTTTTTTATTTTTATTTATGAGTTCATTCTACTTAACGCAAAAAACACTTGAAAATGTATTTAAGAAAAAGAGAGAGAAAAAACATGCAAAATCAATGTGCAAGCTTAGATTCTCGTCTTCTACTTATTAATAATGTGCTTAAGAATAAGAAGGAATAAAAAAAACGCCACTAACAAGTAAAAAACTCAGCCAACCATTGAACGAACAAAGACACTTGTATCTGCGTATCTTTATGCAACTAATGGAAGCAATACTTGCCACACGTAAAGCAAGTGTTGACACTTGCAGTGAAATGCAAGAAATAAAAAACAATAAAATTATTCTTTAATAAGGAAGTTATATTTTCTCCTCGGGTGTTTGGTCGACTCGAAGGCTTCTTTGGTTCCACTGTAGTTACTAGGAAATAAAGTTTTTATACTTATTTTGTTTAAACTAGGAGTCAGAAATTTTCCAGTATCCAAATTGAGTAAAATTCGTATCGAAATTTAATAATTATTTTGAATAAAATATTGTCGGTATCGAGTTCTATATACATAATGGCAATATCAAGCATATTTTCCTTTGTGGTAAGCAAAACGAGAATAAATGCAAATAATGAAGATTGTATGACTCAAGTTTTCATAAGATGTTAATTTTACTTTTTTTATATGACTGGCGAAGCACCTAAACGACATAGACTACGCAAATGATACTTGTCTAATGGCTCATCGATATGAGATGAAGATGCGTAGATAATATTCGGCCTTAAAGTGGCATGTCATAACGTCCAGTGTCATAGTGCCCATGGACAAAAAGTGTCACAGTGTCCATAGACTTTATGACAGCTGGTGTTTGTTGTATATTTAATATATACACCCAGAGAAAAAACAACAAAACAATTTAATTTAATTTAACCAAATCATTGTCACCGACAACCATATAACGGTTAAATTAGTTTCTTTAAAAATAGTTTTGTTGGTTGTGACCATAATAAAACATGTTTTTTCTCTGCGTGTGTGTAGATTTGTTTTTGTATTTAACTTTTTTAGTAATTACCCAGTAAAAAATGTGCTCCAAAAGCAGGTTTTATGTATGAATTCATACCTCAAATCGCTTCAAACCTGCTGATGGGATGCCTATTTTTGTATCGGGTGTTCCCGGTTTGGAGGACTATTTTCTGGAGGCTTATTCTGAATTGCGATGCGAAAATCAATGCGATGCGCAAATGAAATGCGATGCGAAAGAAAATTGGTATTCTGTTATACTTTCGCAATCGCATTCGCAATTTATTTCAAATCGTGGCAACGCTGCTCAAATATACTTCAGTTTCAATAAACGTCAAATTAAAAATAAATGGTTTGTGTTTGGCTGTGAAAATTGTTTAAATAATTTATTTAGGACATTCTGTAATAAAAAAAAAATAATAAAAATTGATTTAATGGCACTGTGGTTCGACGACAAAGAAAATGAAAATATTTTGTGTGTACTTTAAAATCGGCCCAAACCTATTAAAATGTAAGTTAAAGTCAAATATTTTTGAACTGGTTTATATATTTCATACTTTTTCCATCCTGCAGTTTCTCTAATAGGTGGTCCATTGATATTTAGTTCTTCAGTTAACGTTTGCCACAAAGTATTTGCCGACTAATGTGCATTTGGTGTTTTCAAATGGCCTCTTGTCAATTGGCTGTGCTTATTCATAAGTATATTCTATCATTATTTCGAATTGGCGCGGTTTGGTGGTATTATTGCTTGCTTCACTGAATTAAATAATAAATATATGATGAATAAATAAATAAAATATTATCTTTCACTAACATGTTTGTACTTTGCGAATGCTATTTTATTGTCGAATAAATTTTGCGAATTTGACATTTGTTTTCGCAATGTGGAATACCGACTTGTCACCTTTTCGCATTTGAAATGCGATTAAAAAAAAAACTTTGCGAATATCGCAATACAGAATAGCAGTTGCTCGCATTTATGCATTTTCGCATCGCATTGATTTTCGCATCGCAATTCAGAATAAGCCTCCTGCTGACAATAAGCGCTTGTTTTAACATGCAAATAAAGCACTCCTAAAGTGCTTTTTTAAGGGCTAACTATATTAACATATTCATTAAGTTTTTGCTTTTACGGGTTCAATCATTTTCGTAAACCATAATATATTTTTACTTTTTTCGCTTTAAAATCTTCTTCGTTATCAGCACTAAAATAGCAGCTTTTTTGTATATTTTATTCATTATAATTTACTGCTGTATAAGAGCTCTCTTTTTGAAGCACTCGATTATGCGCTTTTTCTCATAAGTGCTTCAAAAACCCCAATTTTTTTTTCTGGGTATGGACCTTATGACATGCTTCAAAATGACTAGGTCACAGTGTCCATGGACTTTTGAAAATGTCATAGGACGATATGACATTTATAACTTGTAGTTTTGTGAAACAGGACCCAGGTGTAATTTCATATAATTTGGGTTATTTTGCTGCATCTCAAGTGTAGTTTTGAATTTTCTGGTGGCAACTCTGATCCAATAGGACTGCCATGGTACAAATTTCATCTAAAACGGAAGACATCGATTTTAAAGGTTGGGTTACTTGACTTGAAATCCCCCATATATATATTTAACCCGCCATTTGTTAGGTGTCTCTCTTTCTTACGTGGACATATTTATATGCCAACGTTTTTTTCTTACCTATAATTTTTTGTTTCCAAGTGCATTATTATAGAAAGTTAAAAAAGTAACACATGTAGAGCGGAATAGTCAAATATACATTTTTCCTCTCCATTGATGTATCAAATATTTCAATAATGTAATTTATATCAATCCTGCGCACATGTTTTCTAATGAACACCGATTAGTATTAAATTTGTTTGTATCTCTTTAATTAAGGAGACATTGAGTTGGTTAGCGAATTTACAAAATTTTACCTTTTTTACCTTCTAAAAATTCGAATTTCCAAAAATCCCGTATTAGTGGAGACCAATCTCCGGCCCAATCCTAAATTTTAATTGTTTAGGCTGTGCAATGATGAATCAGTCAGCCAATCAGTAAGTCAGTCAGTAACGTTTCAATTTTATACATATATGTATGTTTGTATATTGTTGGTGTTTTTTTTAAAGATTTATAAAAATGTACTCAATGTAGCGATTTCTCTATTAACTTTTATTAAATTTTTTGATCTTAACAAGATTTGCTATTTCACCGCTAGAGTAAATGACTTCCGCAAGTGCGAAAATAACATAAAGATGCAATTTATATTCTTATTTATTCTTGTAGTTGTTTTTTTGTTGTTGCTACTAATATCACAACAAGCGGCAAGCAGTTGTTTGGCATAAATTTGCAGCTGCTTCACTCGAAGCTAATAGACAGACAGACAAACAAAGAAACGCTTGGACAGAAATGTTGCATGAGTACAGTGTAAATTCCCAACCATACTAAAGTTGAAATAAATTTCGTCTTTTATCATCCCCAACATCATTATGACCAAGATTTTTATTTTCACTGGCAATAGAAGAAGAAATCCGCTGTATGGATCTCCTTCTTTATATTGCAAAATGACATGTTGTATCTTTTTTGTTAATTTTCATTTCAATTGGTTACATTTCAGTGACGTCCAAATACTTGTTGTCGATGTAAACATTTTCGGCTACATACATACGTACTTATATACATATTCATTTCCATGTTTTCTTTCCTTCTTGCTTTTTATTAAATATTTTTTAAGTATTACCATTTTTATTTTCCCCATATTTATTTTCTACTTCACGCTTTGTGAGTTTTGCGCATAACAATCGTATACATTATAATTTTTAAGTTTAAGTTGTGTATTATTTATTGATATGGAAATCCACTAAATAGCAGACCATAAATTTTCACTATGAATGAACTTTAAACACGTGATTCATACATTGTGGGGAAAATTTAGATGTTGAGAGACAAGCTAAGTGGTGCCATCGAGACCTTCTTCTGGAGGAAAAAATTAATAGCCATAAAAATTAAAGTTTTCTTTAAGATTTGAAATTTCATCAATACTGATTTTAGATAAAATATAATATATTAAGAAAAAACATTTCTTTGTGTAACGAACGAAGGCACCCCATCGTCATATTCGATAGCATAATATTTACACAAAATAAACATTAAAAAATGGGATAATTGAATAATGGAACAAAGTTTCCGTTCAAGAGAAGTCGAATCTAGTCAATTCTATACCAAAACGTTTCGCGGAGGTTCTCCAACGAAAGGGATATTCAACTTGATATTTATTTCTTAAGGAACAATTGTGATTTTTAGTTGAACTGTTAATTTTTAATTTTTTTTTTTTAGTTAGGCTTCAGTTCATCAAATTTAATTATATCCACACCACAATAGTGGAGAGGGTCCCAGCGGGAAAAAGAAGGAGTGCGGATGCCTTCGAGTAGGCCTCTGGATATACAAGACCTGCTCGCACCATTCCATACTCATATGTTTTTTACACACGTTGTCATTGCGGAGAAGGCCTTCCGCTCTCGCATCTTTAGCAGGTACATAAGAAAGGTAACGGGATAAAAAAAACATTTTTTTGCTTGTGCAAAAAAAAAAAACAAAGAAGAAATGTAACTCCTTCTCTACTCCCTTCTCATAGAAGCGAGTGTGGAAGGTGTATCTTATCTTTTATACCAAAGAGCAGAGGCCTTCTATGAGGCATTCTTTAGCCGTTAGATAAAAATATTAATTGAATCAAAAACATTTTAAAGAAGTCCTTTAAAAAGGCCTGAAGTAAAAAGGTCTTCTGAGGTATTATGCATTCGTGCTGATGTGTGTAACGCCTTAAAATATTGGTCCTAGACCCACCTTAAAGTATACCGATCGACTTGTAATCACTTTCTGAGTCGAACTAACGATGTCCGCCCGGCTTGCTGGCTGTCCATGTAACCTTGTGCGCAATTTTGGAGTTAATTTAATAAAATTTGGGACAAAGGTTCTTATTGGCACAAGGACCAAATCTATTGAAAATGGGCAGAATCGTAGGACCACGAGGGAAGAAAGGGGGAAATTTCTGCCACTCAGAAACTATCAAACCGATTTTAATGAAATATATATCATAGATAGCAATATATTTATATGGACACATAAGCTATGTAGTTTTTCAAAAAAATGACCACAAGGGGAGGTAGGGGGCAATTTCTGCCTCTCACAAACTTTTAAACCGATTTTAATGAAGTTTATAAACACAGATAAATCCATATTAATATGGAAACATAAGCATCATGTGTTTTTAAATACTGTGGTGTAGGTTATCATATCGCACCTGTTCATCAAAAGTAACACAACTCAAAAAATTCTATTTTCCACTTTTTTGAAGGAAACAGTGTATGATTACCATATCTAACGACTGTAAAATTTTTGGTATTCTATTTGTAATATTTCATGAGAGAAATGCCTTTATGTCTTTCTTTGCGTACTCATATTGTTTGTTTTGATTCAATTAAAGAGTTGTAATTTTAGTTGCGTTGAAGTGTTCAAGGGTTATGGTGCTCAAATGAATCAGCGAAACTGTATTAATTCGAGTTGTGATTGTTTTCATGTTAAAAATCTGTTTATCAATAGCTGTTGATTTTGGGTTGTGATAAGCATAACTTGAAATAATATTGACATGTAGATCAAAAAATTTCATGAAAAATGTATTAAATCAAAAATCCGTAATAATTTCGGAAAAAGGAAGAAGAGAAATAAATTTTGTGATTTTATTGAAATATTAGTGAGTTTCCTTTATAACATTATATTTGTTTATAACAATAATTCCATCATATTGGCGGAATTAGTTTTTTGCCTCTAGTGAAAACTTGTAAATTTTGAGTTGTGTTACTTTTGATGAACAGGTGCGATATGGTCGGGCTTATTTTTACTGAAGGAAGGCATTTTTACAACATGAAATTTCATTAAAATTTATTGATAATTTTCTTGGCTGAGCTGGGGCTCGAACCTGAGAATTAAATTTGATGAACTCAAGCCTAACTAAAAAAAAAATATACAAATTACTTATTTTTTTTCTTAAAAATTTTAAACAAAAAACATGACAAAAAGACATTTGCAGATGTCTTTTTAAATAGGCTGTTAGTTTCCTTTGTAATGGGTGATTTTTTAGCTATTATCTTTTTGGCAACACTGGTTTAAACAGCTGAAGCACGTTTCGTGTTTTGTTTTACTGTCAAGCATCTTCAGTTTGGTCTATAATTTAACCATGAATCGTCTTACAAACGAACGACGCTTGCAAATTATTGAATTTTATTATCAAAATGCGTGCTCTTTTAAGAAAGTTCATCGCGCACTTCTTGTGTTCAGCGACGAAGCTCATTTTTGGCTCAATGGCTACGTTAATAAGCAGAATTGTCGATTTTGGAGTGAAGATCAGCCAGAAGCATTGCAAGAGCCAATGCATCCAGAAAAAGTCACAGTTTGGTGCGGTTTATGGGCTGGTGGCATCATTGGACCGTACTTCTTCAAAGATGATGCGAATCGTAAAGTAACTGTGAATGCTGAGCGCTACCGTGAGATGATATCCAACTTTTTTTTTGCCCAAAATGCAAGAGCTTGACTTGCATGACATGTGGTTTCAACAAGACGGTGCCACATGCCACACAGCACGCTTAACAATGGACTTATTGAGAGGCGAGTTCGGTGAACATTTTATTTCACGTTCGGGACCGGTCAATTGGCCGCCTAGATCGTGCGATTTAACGCCTTTAGACTATTTTTTGCGGGGCTATGTTAAAGCTCATGTCTATACACACATGCCCGCTTCAATTGACGCATTGGAAGACAACATTGAAGCATTTATTCATGATATACCGGCCGAAATGTTGGAAAGAGTATGCCAAAATTGGACTAAGCGGATGGACCATTTGAGGCGTAGTCACGGTCAACATTTGCATGAAATAATCTTCAAACATTAAATTATATGGACCGTACTTTCGATTCAAATAAAGATTTCGTGAATTTTTCTGAATTTTATGTGTTTTTTTTTTTGTTAAACTTTCCTATAGATTTTGTTAAAAAAAAAATAAAAATAGCTTTAGAAATATGTAGTTCTAAAAAACAAATAAAATTAAATATTTTATTGATTTACGCAAAACGTTTTTACGATTTTAGTTCTGAAAACAATATCATTGGTTTGTAGGCAGACTTTTGCTGCTGAGTGTATTGGTTTTTATTTAATTTTATGTATTCAATAAAAAATATTATATGTTACAGGAGATTCAAGGCGAATTTACACCAAGTGACCTTTTCTTGCTACGTAAGCAACAGCTGATAACTAAATCGAAATATGTATTTGGTTGAATTTTTGACACAACGTTAAAATATTTGACAGTGTTGTAATGAGATTAATATATAACATATCAAAACTCATACAATACTTAAATTTTAAATAATATTCTTATATTCTGTCACAAAGCTTACCCGCCTTCATCCGCCAACTCTGTGGTTTTCATGGGCAACTGCGTATGTCAATTTTTTAGATTTTGAAATGTTGATGCCATATAGATGGATTTAAAAATTTTTGAAAACAGATGGACCCATTCCGATTTTTTAACTAAATTACAAAGTTCAAAAGGTGCAATACCTAGCCCATAGTTTGATCTATAATGGTTTTTCGGCTCTCCTGAAAAATTTTATTTTCAGACATACGTGGTTGCCCATGAAACCCACAGAATTGTTTATTTGCCGTACAGATAAATTCAATTAGCTGAGCTCCCACCTTTCACATCTATTTTCAGAGATATTGCCAACTGAAACTAATGTTTTTTTCCGTATATTGAGAAAAACAAAATCATCAACATACAGTTTATCAGTCTATTAAGTTTACGTCGAGATTTGGTAGCATTGAGAAAACAGCCACTAGATTATCAGGTAGACGTTATGTTTCGCAACACAAGTTTTCTATTACATATTTCAGAACATTTTCAACAATATGTAGTTAAGCATTTACTGCATTTACAGATATTCTTTAACAAATTTGGATATAAATAAAGTCACTTGGCTACAAACGCACTTAACTTTTAAATTGGAATATGAAGCTGGCGGAATTTTCAGCCTAAAAATCTAATGTAGATTCAATATTATGCGATTTCAAAAGTTGAACATTCGCCATTCATTTTTAATAATTGAAACAATTTTAATTATACTCAAATTGTATAGCTAATGACGTTTTTTTACATTTTCAACAATTATAGTACTTATTTTGCGTAAAACTTTAAAATTGGAAGGCAATCTTTACCGTATATAATTGATTAATTTTCTTGTAAGCTTCGATGTTCTTTAAGGCTAGATTACACTATCTCACAAGTCTTACGTATTCCATAATACTTTGTGAGATAGAAATCTAATGAGTTTTGTTGCGACTGTCAAAAAATCTAATGTAACATGACAGTTTATGTTCACACCATCACACAAAGTATAAACACTCACACATGAAATAAAATGCCACCCTGATCCAATGAAATGTACTTATTATACACGCAGAAAAAAAATATGGTTGGGCATGGTTACGACAACAATACTATGTTTGATGTAACAATATATTGTTGTCGTACACAAATAATTGTTATTTTCATTTAATATCATCAATATTATAGTTACTGTAAACGTATCAATGTTTATCGCAATTATAAATTTGAGTACAGTGCGCTCGCGGTAACGTGAACTAATTAAAACCTAGGGAGTTCATGTTAGCGAAATTGTTCACGTTAGCGATTGTCGAATTTCATAAAAAATATGTCTGTTTTACACGCTTGAACGTGCAATTTTTTTCAGATTATTTCCATTATTAAAATATAAATGTATATATTTATGTATTTTATTATTATTTCCATTACTAAAATATAAAATTAAGTTATTAATTAGAATTCATTACAAACCAAAATGAGATCACGAGAATATATCTATTGAATTCAAATTACATTGCAAATAAAATTACTCATAACATTTAGGCATTAAAAAAATCGGTTATCTTTTTCTGCTGCTTTTTCTTTGCTAATAAGTAGTTGAAATACTGCTTTCTCCCTTAAGCGTCTAAATACACTCATGTCACTTTGATCCACCATTGCATCTCATGCCTGTTAAAAATTTCAATTGCCTCACTTGCAGCAATTTTGTTCACAGGATCATCGGGAATGCAAACTTTATAGGGTGTAGGATCAATATTGTAGAAATTACAAACGGAATGACAAAGTTATTAATACCCTTTTACCTTCGGTGAAGGGTATAAACAATTGTTCACGTTATAGAGCTTTCTGAGTTTGTTCACGTTACAGAGTAGTCAATGTAAAAAAAATCTTGTTCAAGTTAGGCGGTGTTCACGTTAGACGGTGTTCAAGTTACCGCGAGTGCACTGTATTATTGACCGAAAAATTATTATTTTTCTAACAACTTAATTATGATAACTTTCTAAACATATTATATTTCTCACAACCATATCATGATATTTAATAGCCATAACATGATAACTTTTTATACATTTATCATATTATGTTAAAGATGCAATCAAACTATTTTTACTCTAATCATATTATGTTAGCGCTATTTGTAAAATAATTTTAAAGCAGTTGTGTCGTTTTTTTTATTTGTGAGCGGTTAAACAATTAAAAGATAAAATTCCATAAAAAAATAAGTCTAAAGAAATTAAAAAAATAAAATATTAACGGAGTTCATTCAAGTATTAGTGATGTAATAGTGCAAATGCAAAATATCATAGTTTTTTTGTAAAATCCAACAACAAAATACACAGAGATTTCGTTATATTTTATAAAAGAGCTACGATATTTCTGTGGTTTTCATGGGCAGCCGCGTATGTCTTAAAACAAATTGTTCAGGAAAGCCGAAAAACCATTCTAGATCAAACTATGGGCTAGGTATTGCACATTTTAAACTTTGTTATAACGTTAAAAAATCGGAATTGATCCATCTTTTTTCAAAAAAATATAAAGAGCGTTCAAAATTAGGTAATATGGCATTAACATCTTAAAATCGAAAAAATGGACACACGCGGTTGCCCATGAAAACCACTGATTTTTCATTTGCTCTTTTGCAAGCCTTATATTGAACTCCGCTATTTGATAACCATTAAGAAAAATTGAAAAAAGCCACAAAATAAAAAATCGATTCATAAATATTTAAATTTATTTTGTATTTTTATGACAGCTATTAAAGGTGCTGTATCATAATATGATTGCTTCTAAATTTATTATGATTAACATGATGATAATATGGTTACTTCTTAGCTTATTATAATTAACATGACAATAATTTGATTCCTTCTTAACTTATTATGATTAACAGAATAATAATATGATTAAGGGAAAAATATTATGATGTAATATTACGAATATATTTAGCCATTATTTGATTCAAAAATAATCTTAATATGGTGACTACAATCATAATTCTTATCATAATAAGTTGCTCTTAAAATATGTTTACACAACCATGTTTTTTCTTTGCGTGTAGTTTAGAAATTTTTTCGAAAAACGATGAAGTCGTATGGGATGTCAAACTGTTTTTCATAAAACTTGTCATTTTCATCACACATGCATTCACACTATCACTCTTTAACATATAACTTGAGTTTTTGACATGTATTAATACAAAGTACAATAGTGTAAACTAGCCTTTAGCTTACACTATTCTTTAGGTTTGTAACCCAACCAACGATCATTTTCAGGTAAGTTATCAATAGTTATTGGGCATCCTATGGGAAGCGAAGCAAGCGTTGCGTTGGAATCCGTTTACCCAAGCAGGAAGAACAGTTGGTATTCCACGAACAACTTGGAGAAGTTCCACAGAATCCGAAATGAGTTCTATTGGGTTAATTTATATTTTTTGGCGCCCTATGATGCAGTAGGAGTTAAGGGAAAAAGAACTCTCTGAGTTATCAAGAAAAAGTGAAAAAGCTTTTTTTTAAATTATTTTTCGCAATCTAAGCTACTTGGTACAAAGCTGTTTAGTTATATGGATGTGAACAAACACCAGTTTGGCCAAAATGTCAAATTTTGAGCCCCTATAACTCAGAGAGTTCTCAACCGATCTGGTGTCCAAGCTACTATCAAATAGGCCTAACTTTGGTTCAAATTTCATTCCAATCGGAAGACATCGGTTTCGAAAGTTGGTTCACTTGACACGAAATCCCCCATATATAACCAACACAGAAGCAAATGGACATTCCCTGTAGGAAGTCAAACACATTTATTCAAACTGGTTTTTTTATAACCACATCTAGTTGATTAAGTGACTTTTTTCCTTGTCGACGACTCATTATTTTTACATAGGCATGTCATAAGCAATAGTGAATTGGCCATCTTTGCATTTCTTTTAAACTGACTACTAACTACTTATTTTTCAACCTATTTGTAGTTAATTAATAGTATAGTCAGTTTATAATAAATTATTTAAATTTCAAATAATTTTTGTCAAAACAATATATGTATGTATTTATGTGCATATGTATGTATATCTGTATATATTTTTATATAGAAATAATTTTTTAACAAAATTTTGCATGAAATTGCATGAAATGATGATGAATATTAGTTCTGAAATAATTACGCTACATAATTTCTTGTTCATAAGCAGATTTGTATTGCGTTCATTTTTAATTATTTTCAATAATTATTATTATTTAAATATGTTTGTATATATGTTTTCATTTGACTTCATGGCATTCTTGTTTTACTTATTTTCTTTTGTTTGTGTTTTATGTGTGCCTCTATGCAAAATGTTTGATTGATATCTGCATGAGATTTAAACCAATTTAAAGTCATTTGAAAAATAGTAAATTTATAGTTAGTGTTTTTTGCAACTGACTATTTTATTTGCTACAGGGTTGTTAAATTAAATTTTTTTCTCATAAGAATCCAGAATTTGTATACATTATGGAATTTAAAATCAATATTGGAATGAAAAAATTCATGTACAAATTTGATTTATTTAACAAAGATTTGTAAAAATGTTGGGATTAAAACCAAAACTAAAAGCCATACTTATCAGGCGCTTTTTCGATATTTTGTACGAATTACTGTCGATTTAACTGTAAGTCAGCTACAAAGATTAAAGAGCAATAAAGACAAGTTTACATTGCTTTAATAAGTATTTTGTGTTTAAAAGGCAGGGGGCTTTTGAAACCAGTTATACTTAAAAAAAAATCGTTTTTAAGGTCTTTTTTGTCAGGGTTTGCTTTCAAATAAAAGGGTCTTTAAAATCCCAATGGAAATAAAATCAATATAAAATAAAACAAACATTTAATCAATTTTATAAATCTTAAATTCCCACTCTTCCAAACAAATGTCAACAGGCAACATGAAATGTTTCGTTTGTTTCTTTTTTTTTGTTTTCAAAGCAGAACGGAAATAAAACTAAAAAAAAGTTTTTTCTTTAATAAAAAAAAATCTTAATTGTTTATAAAAATTAGAGCGCAAAATGCAACAATTAAGGACAGTTTACGAATTTCAACAAAAACAATACAAACAAATGTACAAATGTTTATTTAAACATGAGCAACTAACGATCAAATGAAAAGAAGAATAAAACAATCACACTAAACAAAAACGAACGAAAATAAAAATTAAATTAAAAAAAAAAACTACAACCTACAAAATCCAACAAAAATTTAAATTAAAAACTTAGATGCGGCTACAAATAAATCATTGACATAATTGTTGTTATTGTCGTTTTTTTATATTTTGTTGTTGCTTTTGTTACATACTTACCCCTTTGTCTCAACGAAGATACAAATAAATTAAAAAAATAAAACCTAAAACAAATTATTTAACGCAACACAAATGAATATTGAACCAACAAGTACGTACATTTGAGACACCGAAAATTCAGAGTGAATGATACGATGCAGTTTGTTATTCTGATTATTATCAGACAATGTGCTTTAATATTAACAGTGAAAGACAAAAGGGGAGTAGAAGTTCTGAAATATTTGAATAATGAACTACTTTGAATTGCGAATCAACAAACAATTCAACATGACATCACAAGAACAAAGTTCGGATGGATTGGACATGCGTTAAGATAAAAAAGATTGCAAAGGCAGCACTGCGGTACAACCACTACGGCTCCCGCTCTCGCGGTCGCCCAAAATTATCCAGGATCACTTCAACAATACATGAAAAGACTGTCGCAGGATTTAAATGCATTAAGAACAGCTCCCAACAAAGTTCGATTGAAGTCACTAGCTAAGACCGTTACCTCCCGAGCTTGAGAACAGCGGAACATTATCTTCAGCCGAAGTCAGTTAAGTATGTCACTTTTTGGTTACTCAAAGGATAGTTCTAATAGTCAGAGATTATTTTGTTTTATGTACATATGTTACATACAATTACATGGTTGCTTGTACAACCATAACATATTTCTGTTAAAATATAAATGATCATGTCAAAAATGTACAATAAGGAGCATAGATTAAACCTCTGACAAAAATTGTTCTGAAGTTTAAGTTTTTAATGAAAGCGTTCCAAGTTTCATGTTATTTGACGGACAATAACGTCTTGAGGACTTTGTTAAAACGTTTACATGAGGCAAACTATATAGAAACCATATTTTTTGTTTATAAAAACCAATTTTGCAACATTTTTGCTCTTTACTGTTATTTTTATTTTAAGTAAGAGCACGAAGCAGCTTTTACTTGCAAAGTGTTTTTAATGTTAGTGAACTCTACAAGTATAATACTCGTACAATGGAAACAATATTATCATATCAATATGACATCGCTGATTCGATTGTATACTTTTAACATAAAATCGTCAAAAGGTTATTAAAGAGTATAAAAGAATGACAAGACAAAAAAAGAAAACACCAAAACAAAGTAGGAGTTAAAATAAGCATAAATGAAATATATCTACACTTTTATACACACTACGTATTTAATAATTTAAATTTTTGCTTCTATTTTTTTAACTTTTATAGCGATTCTCCTAGTTGAAGTCCTTGTTTTCTTTTGACGGCGTATCATAGAAAAGAATAAAAACGATTTTCAGCTGTATTTCTGTGGATGTTTTAGGAGTCATTTTGAAGTTTCGGTTCTTAAAACTATTCATTTTTATTTTCTTTTTTAACCTTTGGAACTATTTTTTGTTCTTGGCCTTAGTTTTCAAGACAATATTAAAATAATGCTCGCCTACTAGAGCTTTTTTTTGACAAAATAATAAGATAAACTCACTGTTTATTGTTGTTGTTTTTGTTAAAGCTTTGATATTGCTACAAGTTAAACTGGTGTTTATAATTCTTATTCGCTTAACAGTTTTATTTGTAAAATATCTATAGTTTTTCTAAAATCTTTGGAGGAAGTTTCCTTATGATCTGACCTTAGCAACCAGTGAAAGGCGCATAGGAATAGATTATCCCATCAACAATAAATTTCAGTTTATCAATAGTATGAAATGGGAATTTAGCACATTTAAATGAATCCTTGTTAAAAGAATTTTATATTTAATTTTTGAAAATAATAATTAAACTTTTTCAATTTCATTGATAAGTCAATTATTTTTTATATTGATACAATTTTCTATTTAAAAAGAGTTTATTTAAAAACTTTATGACATGTTTCTAGGGTATTAAATTAATCGATGCTTTGTATTAATCGTTTAATCGCGTGAATAATTTTCGAGGTAAAAATTTTATCGAATAATAATCGAACAATAATTAAAAAAGTAACAACAATTTAACAAAAGATACATAATGTTATAAAAGAGGAAAACTTTTTAACTAAAAAATAGCACGAAAATTTAAGCTAATCTTCTAAAATACTCTTTTAAAAAGAGTATACAGTTTAAATGTTTCGGTTTCAAACGATTTCTTTCTTTTTTTTTGATGAAACTTGATTTAGGATAGATGCTTTCACATATTGTTGACGATGGAGAGTTTAAAAGTAAAGTGTTATAAAGCATACCCTTTTGTTCTTTTTCTTGTCTGTTCTAAAAATAGGCATTCATTTTCATTACCACTTAAGGAGCATATAGACGACATGTTTTTGTCATCTGACATGTCAAATTTCCCACTGCAAAACACATACATGTCGTGTGTTACCTTTTTAACTTTGCTTCTGTAAAAGTCAGACGCAAGGTCATCTGACAAAATTTCAATTAGAGCGTGCTCTATTTTCTTCTGACAAACCATCTGACATCAGAAATCTATGCCGGGAAGAAACTGACAGCGGCGTCAACTATTGACGGAATCATTAGCCGGCTGAAGTTAATATTTTACAATACCAAGATGTGTATGCTCATCTAACCATTGAATATAATTTATGTAAATATATACATAAAAACCGTTTAATTATAAAATTCTAAATTGGTATCTTTAAAATAAAAGACAAAATTTTAAGATGGCTAAATTATTTTACGGCGCAAATAAATATTTTCGTGGCTGCAGCAAGCTATTTTGAAACCGAGAACTACTTTGGTTTCTGCAATAACAATGCGAAAAAAACAGAGACAATGTCAGAAGCAAATTACATGTACGTTTGTGACCGAATATTATAAACCTTACGTAAAACAGCAATTTTGACAGACATGAACAATTACATGTGACTTGAAAATTTGACATGTCAGATGACAAATACATGTCGTGTACGGGCGCCTTAAAATCTCTTTTTGATTTTTTAACAATTTTAATACTTTTAATAGTCTTGTTAAAGTCTAGTAGAAGTTTGTTTTCATTCGTCTCACACAAATCATCTTCTTCATCGGAATCATTGTCATTAAAATCTGGGTTCTTGGGTTTCATTCTTTGTACTATATTTTAAAAATTTGTTACTTGAAGGAAATGTTCCTGAGTTAAGATACAATAAAACGGCATTTAAAACGGTATTTTAAACGTACCGGCTTGTTTTTTTTACATTAACGAGAAAAACTAATACTGTGAAAAAACAAATTTTCGATTTATCTATTAATCGACATAAATTGTACGAGTTATTCGTTAATCGAAAATAAGCAATTTTAAATTATTGGAACAGTTATTCGCCCAAAATTAATCGAACAACCGTTAATCGTTTTAATACCCTAGTTGTTTTCCTTACCTTCGTATAAAGAAAAGGGCCGTACATACGAAATGAAATACAACATAAGTTCGTGAATCCCCAAAACCTTAAAAATATAAAATGATAGACATTTTTTGACGAAGATCTATGTCAAACATAAGAAAATCGATTTAGGCATGTTTGTCACAGATCCTATTTAAAGCTCACTTCCTTACAATATAATTCAATTCAAATTAAACTTAAAGCCATATTTCTACCCCCTTATTCATACAAAATACTTCAGTTTTATAAGAGGTTTATTAAACAAATTTTCATATAAAATGTATCTTATAAGCATGTTATTAGTCTGTGTTCATACGGCTCTTGTCTTATTGACATGATTTTTGACAAATAATATAGATTTTTGCAAATTAGATGCATTTTACACCGTGCTCTGCAATATTTATATGATGAAAATAGGACTAAAGAAAGAAAAAAAGACATGATCCACGACTAGAGAAAGAAAAAAAAACGGAAATGATCCACGACTTTTGGCGGCTTATTTTTTTCGCAAATTAAAAAAAATTTAAGTCGTGGATCATTTCTTTTTTTCTTCTTTAGTCCTGTTTTCATCCATACATGATCTAATAACTAAATCCTAAATATCGTATTAGAGAGTAAAATGCATCTAATTTTCCAAAATCTAAATTATTTACTTGGCAAAAGAAAAAGTTTGATACCCATATTTCCCTATTTAAAACGAAGGGTTACCACCCCATTTCATTTTTGTCAAAACGCGAACTAGAACGAATTTCAAAAAAAGCTGAGACACGTGTTTAATTAAATCGACTAAAGATTAAAATATGTTAATTTGGCATTTTTATTACAAACAACCCCAAACAAAAAAATTCAAAAACCGTTTTTTTTACAGAAAATCCTTAAAAAAAAGGACATGGATGATCGTCCTTGGACAAATTGTATATACAGTTGGACTCGCCTTAAAAAAACTTTCTTATGATACCCAATTGGTATATGTTGGTAAGGAAACAGATTATCAAATTAACAAAACATGCAAAAATATACCCTTTTTCAAACTGGTCCAGCTCACGAGAGGTCAGGTTCATTTTTAGGAGGGTACATCTAGCACGAATTTTGCTTCCATACAACTTGAGTCGCTCTAATGTACTGACTTTACGTTTTGCTTTTTCATTCGTTGTTTAATTTTGTTATTGTTTTCAATATCAAAAAAGCATATGTCGTCAACATGACATGAATCATTTGAACGCCATTTCATGTTCAAAGAAGAAAAAGGAAGAATCTTGTCAATAAGACATGAGCCGTATGAACTCAGACTTAACATGAAATATTTTGTATGAATAAGGCCTCTAGTCTTTTAGTTTGGAACACATAATTCATTATTGTCTTAGGCGTATTTTTAAAATGGACTTTATATGGAGCCTGTAGTAAATTATGAACCGATCTCTACGAAATTCGCAGTTTTAGTCAAATAATACGAATTTTTGTAAAATTAATTGACAATCGGTGCATTCTGCCACCTTTTTTTTACTACATAATAATATAAAATTTTAATGAAAGTTGTTCCACATTTGTGATCATAACTTTTTTTTCTACTGCACAGAAAAAATTTTCACCAAAATTTTTTCAATTAAATCAAATAATGCTGTTTCAAACAATAAATTTAATTGTTCCAACTAATTTTCCTTTATTGATAATAAAAATTAGAATGTTTGTGCGTATATTTGCAAATATGAAAACATACACGGGTATGACTACATTCTGTGGCCCGACGCATTTAGTATTAAAAATATAAGAAAATTGAAATTCTGAGAACAGGATTAAATAAAACAAAATGTCCTTCAACGAGGCGCGGAAATCAAAATAAAATATTTTAGATATTTTTATGAAAAAATTTGCTCGCACGGTGCAAATCGTCATTACCATGGTGTGCGTCCAAACGTTTTGTGTTCAAAAAACACAGATTTTCATTAGTATCTCAAAATATATATTATAAATGAAGTACATCAAGTTATTCAAGAAGAATCAACCAACTCAATTTTAATTTCATAAATATAATTTTATTTTAAAATTTATGATTTTGAGACATTTTAGTCCGTGGCTAATATTTTTCGTCATTCCCCGTGGGCCAATTTGTTTATTATAAAAAAATGCTTTGAGCCGGTTTTTTGGTTAGGTGTAAACTGTCAATGTAACGACAATTCCCGTTAGTTTTAAAGTTAATTGACAGAAGTGAAAAATGTAGTAAGTTGTCTGAGAGCTTTTGAAGTGTTTAGTGTTTTTTGCGTATGTTCCTGAAATTTTGTCATTCTCGTGGTAAGTATATTTTTTCGTTATTTATATTACAATTTCCAAATTCGTTGTATTGGTTTGTTCATTTTTTAAGTCTTTATTAGATTCTAATATATTTTATAAAAATTTTTGAAGATTTTCACATTTAAATCCAAGAATACTCACGTTTCCATCATTACCGTGCAGTCATTACCATGGGAATAATCTAAACCACGGCAATAACGAAAGGAACACGGGAATGACCTTTTCAATGCAAATTTGAGATTATTCAATCTATGGTAATTATTAAAGAAATTTGATGTTCCCCAAACTTAAAAAGTACACCTGGAATTATCTTGAGTCTGGCCATGGAAAGGGAGCTGCAGATGGTGTATGTAAACGAACAGCTGATAGATACGTGGGTCAAGGTCACGATATTGCTGATTTTAATGCACTTGCTGCTGTTATTAAAGAGAACTGCCCAAATATAACAATATTCAAGCTATTTGAACGCGATATAAAAGAATTTGAACAAAATATAGACCCAGCTAAAGCCAAAAAATTTGTTGGGGCGACGAAAGTACACCAGGCTAGTATCTTTGTCGCTATTGTAAGATTAGGTGTATTGATTTGTTTTTCAGGTTGTAGGGAGGATTGAAACCTACTGTATATGGCTACGATCTTTAAGTTGTTTTAATTGTACAACCTCATGTGACCATCATCATCTAGGACATCTGGACTTTACATCCCTTTACAGCAGCATTGATTCCCCGGCAAGTAGTATCGATGATGGGTCATTCTCGTTGTTTGAGCATAATACACAAAACAAGCTAAAGTATAATGAAGTATACAGCTCCGACTCAGAAGAAGACACGCTGCAATCTTCTGCTAACTTATTGCAGAATTCAGATAAAGTTTTAAAGAAAAATATAAAAGCTGGTACACACGTACTAATCACACTAACGCCATTACACATATGCAGCTATTTGCCAATCAAACCTTTAGGATAATGATGTCAAAGTTTTGCTTTTCAAAAGTTGTGCTAGCACATCATACATCAATTTTGAACAAATAATTTCAATACTACCTACACCAAACATTGCTTTGCAGGGCACTAGGGTGTACTATAAATTTCCTGGGAAAATTTATGTAAACGAAAGAGGCTGAAAGCTCAAAATGAGTATAAATTATATTATAAGCTTTAGAAAAGCGAATATTCTTTGTTACGTTTTATTTTTCAAATTTATATAATCCAAAGAATGAATATAACGTATTAATTTTATTAAATGTGTTTCCATAAATTGCTGTATGTGTTTTATTTAGCTACAATACAAGACAAAACGTCATTACCATGCTGCTCAGTCATTACCGTTCGGCACAAATATCATTTCCGTGGGACTATTGTCATTCCCGTGGGGTGCAAAAATCATTAAAATCCTTAAATATACATGGCCCATTGCTTATTAATATATAAAAAGGTCTTATAAAACAGTATCAACCGAAAAATAATTATTTAAACCCATTTTCGCACTTGGCCGTTTTCAAACCTCGATTGTAGTCAATTCGCTACATCGACCCACAAACAAACTTCAAAATATTTTAAAGTTTCAAACAATTTTTTAATTGTTTCAATTAACTGTGTTGATTGAAAAAAATATTTTGATCTGTGTTTGCGTTAAGGATAGCCTCTATTGCTGGTGGTCATATTTCAATTAAACCTACATATAGATTGAAACTGAACAGCAAGAAAATTTGTTTGAAGGTGGAAAATCTGCACGGAATATAATTAACAAACAAATATGTTTATTGAAGTCGGTTGTTAGTTTTTTCTGTGTGAAACGTAAAATAAAACTATTTGGCCAAATTGTTTCGGTTCTGTGTTGAGTCGTACACAGAAAAAATTATTTTTCCAATTCAAACAAAAAATTTGTAGAATCAAACAATTTTTTGTCTGAAATTGGTCCTATAAACAAATTTGCATATTCAAACAATTTATTTGCATTCTGTTTATTGAAAAAAAAAACACTGATTTTTTCAAACAAATAATTTAACTGAATCAAACAAAAAGTTTACTGAAATTCATATATAAAATTTCAAAATCAAAAAAAAAAAAAAGTTTTTGCACAAGCAATGACGCGCACACAAGTAAGCACTGTATGAGAAGATGACGGCAGAGCTGCTGGCTTTGAGACACATATTTTTTTTTGGAATAATTTTTGAACGAAGTCTTATTTATACACACAACACGCACAATGCTTTTCTTTATCACTCACTCACTGTTGCTGCATCCTTTCCTTTACTAATGAAGAAGAAATTTAACCAAAAACGGCGGCAGACCGACTCGATATGTTTTTCGTCATCATTCTATTTTTGTGTTTGATGTATTTAAGTAAAAAGTTTGAAAAAATTGAATACGGGATTTTGTTTCTGCTATTGTTTTTCTTATAGTTGCACTTTTTTAAAGCGTCCAAAAATAGACTGGGTGTGTTTTTTGGTGTTGTTCTTATATTTCACATAAAGAAGTGCTGCTTACGATCAAATAAAAAAATGCAAAAAGACGACAACATTAAGGAGCGTAAAATATTTCATACAAAATTATGAAAACTTGAAACCAATAACGCGTTTATTATATTTTTGAAGAGTTGTCCACATTATTGTTGGTTAAATAAAAAACAAACAAAAATATTGATTGAATCAGTAAAAAAAATTTATAGATATTAAAAAAATTTTCAAACAAGCGTTTGTTTGAAAATAATTCGGCAATAATTTTCTCTGTGTACGAAAATGAGAGCCAATTCAACACTCAGGTGGACATGGCAGATAGGTGTTAGATGAATATTTAAAAAAGCTTCATACGAAAAGAAAAACTTAGTAAATCCTTATTTAACACACAAAAAATTTTTTTTTTTGATTAAAAAACTTTGTAATATTGATTAAAAAATTAATCAAATTTGCACCAGTAAACAAATAAATAGTATCAATTTAATATTTTTTGATATTAACAACATTTTGTGCAGTAACGTTGTTGATATAAGTAATCGTTTAATTCACTTGATTAAGTTTTTAATTAAAATAGATTTTATTTTTAAAAATTTTGCGAGAATTTTTTCTGTGCACTACTGGTGGAGGGTATTAAAACAGCGATCATTTTATTTTTACTACATAAACAATATTCATTATAAAATATCTTTGAACTAAACGTGTTTATTTCAATAAAACTTTTTATCAATATGTTTCACAAGACCTTGTTTCTTTTAATGTAGAACATGCAATTTTAAAGTAATTGCATGTTTTCACTGCAGCTTTTATCTATAAAAAAATTAAATATTCGATTAGAAATTTAAACCGCGAAAGGGCCAGATATGATAATAACATTGATCAAATCGTGATAATCTAATCGCTGTTGCTCGCCGTAGTGTACTTTATCTATAGATAACTGAAAATAAAATTAATCTTAAGCTACTCTACAATTAAAAATTATAAATAAAGGCAAATTGTTTAAACAAAGAAAACAGGCGCACCATTATTTTTCATAGCCAATTGCAAACAGTAGTTTTGTAAGTACTTTTTTATTTACTCTAGAAAAAGTGCAGTAGTTGAAATCAACATGCATTCAGTCACAAAAAGGTACAAACAAAATATTTAAGTACCTGGACAGACAAGTAGGCAAATTGGATTTTTTGTGTTAAAAGCCAATGTCTTCAATTGTTGGTTTTCAAGTTTTTTGTATTCCTTTTTAGTAGGGACAATGAAATGTGTATTTTTTTTTTGACAATATTTAAGACTTTTCCTGAAAGTAGTTAGTCGCGCCATTAAAAGTCTTCTTTAAGTTTCCTGTATAAAGTAAAGCATTCTCTCCACCATGTTGTAGGTAAATATAAAAAAAACATTGAAGAAGTATAGGAAACATTTAAAATTGGTTAAAATCTGTCTATTTTATCCAAAACAGAGATATAAAAATCTCTTAAATCAATTTGTTCTAAGATAAATTTAACTTCAGAATCGAAGGCGTTTGATTTCTTCATATCTCTAACTGGGCTCTATTAAAACTCTTTAAAGTGAATTAAAAGATTGTATTTAACGATGGTGCCTATCCGTGACCTAAAGAATTGTTAAAAAGCAAAATATGCGTTAAGCCGCCTTATGATACTCGTTTGCAGTAATCTTCGTAATTCACAGAATTTTAAAACGGTAAATTTTCAGAATTTGTTTGGCAAATTCATAACAGTAGACCAGGGTATTTTGACATTAAATAGTTCTAACTGTTTCTTTATCGATGTTGATAAATATTTTTGGGTCAAAGTAAATGGGTGAATTAAGACAAAATCTGAAAACTGCACAACTCTCTTAATGTCTGATAGGTATTTGTTGTCAAACTATAACAATGACAGCTCTTTCATCACAATTTGACGATGATATCAAGCAGTTTAAAACAAAATAAAGGGCTATCTCTATTGAGGTCATATGTCTAGACATATTCAGCTGAAACAGGTCGAACACAGATTCTTTTGAGCTTAATCGCCAAACCCGATGTCAAAAATCGCTAAAAGTAAATTTTGTTTGGTTTTTTGCAAGAATTTTTTATACCCACACCACAATAGTGTTGAGGGTATTATGCATTTGTGCTGATGTGTGTAACGCCTTAAAATATTGGTCCTAGACCTACCTTAAAGTATACCGATCGACTAAGAATCACTTTCTGAGTCGAACCAACGATGTCCGTCCGGCTGTCTGGCAGGCTGGCTGTCCATGTAACCTTGTGCGCAAAGTACAGGTCGCAATTTTGGAGATAATTTGATAAAGTTTGGGACACAGGTTCTTATTGGCACAAGGACCAAACCTATTGAAAATGCGACAAATCGTAGGACCACGAGGGAAGCTAGGGGGAAATTTCTTCCTCTCAGAAACTATCAAACCGATTTTATTAAAATCTAAAACATAGATAGAACCATATCTATATGGACACAAAAGGAATTCTTTTTATAAAAATAGGACCACGGGGGAGATAGGGGCAATTTCTGCCTCTCAAACAGATTTTAATGAAATTTAAACCATAGATATATCCATATCTTTATGGACACATAAGCTATACAGTTTTTCAAAAATAGGACCACAAGGGGAGGTAGGGGACAATTTCTGCCTCTCACAAACTTTCAACCCGATTTTAATAAAGTTTTTAAACATAGATAAATCCATATTTATATAGACATATAAGCATGATGTGTTTTTAATACTGTGGTGTAGGGTATCATATGGTCGGGCTTGAACGACTATACTTTCTTACTTGTTTTATTTAAAAAAAAAAAAATTAAATTTTGTTTACACGAAAAACAACAATGAATTTTGTTTGTGAAAATAAATTGCCAAATTTTATTAATAAAAAAAGTTCGTAAACTTTCATACATACAAAATACTAGAATAAAATTAATTAACCAATTCTCAAAATAAAATTCATGGCTTTTCAAAAATAGCCAACAAAACCGCCAACTATTTTATGGTTCGCCAGAAAATCGCCGTATCGTCAAATTTAAAATCTCGCACAAAACACGTTTCAAAATCTAAATGGATTTGTATTTTAAGTCAAATTACAATTTAAAAAGCTTTCATACTTTAATAGTCTTATTCCCTCAATACTTTCTAGGAATATTTTCTATCAGAATTTTCGTTTGTATATTTCTGTTACGAGGCTTACTTTTTGTTGTACAGAAAATATATACAACTATAAGACACCAGCAGAATGTAATACTAAAAAATAGCTAAAATAAGCCTCGCAACAGAAATATACAAACGAATAGAAAATATTGAAGGAATCAAAAAGCAAAAAGTTGTACACAGATTTTCGTTTTTTGTTCGACAGTTTTTTGTCTTGATTGCAGTTTTTTAAACCCTGCATACTAGGGATTGCTGATCGGTTTTAACCGAAATCGAAACCGCGGTTTTAATGCCTACAAAACCGAAACCGAAAACCGACCAAAAAACCTCGGTTTTAGCTTTTACTTAAAATGTATATTTATGCTAAAAGAAATTGCAAATTATACATATTACTCGTATTCCATACACAAAAACTTTATACAAAATAGCCTGGAACAATGGCAAGGTAATCTCAAAATTCTCTAAATTTAAAATTAGTACTAAGAAGAACAAATGATTTTTTAGTAAACTCCCAGCCAGCATTTTTTTAAAATTTTTAATCATATTTAAGTCTTTTTTGACTCTTCAGCTCGATTAAAATACCAGGATATGCGCTCATTTTCCGATAATAAATGATCCTTTTGTCGGGAGAAAATGGTACCCTACCCGCGACTCTTCTTAAATGGTCATATATGATTCGTTTTTTTTTTATTAGTTTACAGACATTTTCGACTCTTTTTTAATAGTTTTTGTTATTGAATTTCAAATCAAACACTTTTAAATCATAAGCGCGAGTCATTTTTGTGTCGATTTTTAAGCGTGCTAATAATTAATCAGTTTTTAATCACCAAAAGTACTCAAGACAGTCTCATACCGATGATTTTTGAAAAAACGGTCTTCCAAGTGCTAGCAGGGTTGAAACAAATAAAAAAATTATATTACATATATACAAAAAATATATATGTATATAGTTTTACTTGAATATTTTCAAAACCGAACCGAAACCGACCGGTTTTAATCATTTTAAAACCGAAACCGCGGTTTCACATTTTTACGGTTTTTAGCAAACTCTACTGCATACTAATATAATACCCTATCCACCTATAACGAAGGGTACAAAAATTAATTAAACGATATTATATCCTACACTGTATATCAGATAAATCATGGCCCTACCAAAAAAAAAAAAAAATTGAATTTAAAAAAATTATAATTTTTAGCTTTTAAGGAAGCAACATTTTTAATGAAGCTACCAAGGAAAGAAGATCCTCATGCTTTTGTAGCGAATCGTACCAAATAGCCATAAAAAAGTATCCTTTGCGCACAAGGTTTACATGAACAGACTGCTGGCATGCAGCCTTGCACAAATCGAGTTAAGTAGTTGTTCTTAGTCTATCGCATACCAAAATTTTGGCCTAATACCAATATTACTGTGCCTTACATACAGTCTACAACTGACATGAAATGCTTAACATTAACACTAAAATGATGTTAGTGTTCAGTATAGACTCATCATGTTAGAGGTGTTCTCATGTTATAACGCGGTTGTTAATGCAAATGTTTTAACTACGCTTTTATAACATCATGTTATAACAGCAAATCATGTCAGTTGTAGACGGGGAGTTACAAACATCAGCAAAAACGCATAACGCCTCTATTACACTGTGTGGTATAAAAATACAAGCATTCAACTAATTGCTAAATATCAAATTTTTCTAAAACATCAAATTATTTTTCGTTGTTGTGGTAATTGTTTATAAATATTATAAAAAAAACAAACACATTGAAAAGAAAAAACAATAAAACTAAACAAAAAAAGTGTTATTACGAACAACAGATATAACAAAAATCACATGTATCTAGTAGATACAAAGCAAAAAATAAATAAAATGTTTTACTAATGAATGACACATATACTAAACAATACTTTTTTTTATTTATTTTTGTTTATTGTTCATGTGTTTTGTTTTTATTTAAAATAAATAATAAACGACCGGCAGTTGATATGTTTTGATAACAATCGTATCTGTATCACATCACATATTCATTTAAAGATACCAGAGTATTTAGTTACATTCCTAAATTTGTTTAATACATACGCTTACAAATATATATTGCTTGAATACTTTATTTCGTTTTGTAGTTTCAAATATTAAAATACGTAGTAAAGGGTGTTTTCTTTAGACTTTTGGAACTTCCGATAGGGATGAATGAAAAACTAGTTGCCATCCTAATAAAGTGTGTTTGACTTTTTTCAGTGTACTTTAGTAAATCACCATGCAAAGACTTGTACATACCAACGTTTGTAAATTGTGGAAATATATTTCTAAATTCGCGCTTTGTTCGCCAAACTTATTTTAAGCAGGGCTGTGGAGTCGGAGTCGGAGTTGAAGAGTCGGAGTTGAGGTTTTTGTACCGGAGTCGGAGTCGGAGTCGAAGTACCCACAAACACTAATGACTCCGACTCCGACTTTTTGGCATTAAAATTTTTTCTAATATTTTTCAAAATAAAAAAATTTTAATGACCAATTTCAGCAATTCTTTTAAAATATCAATTCTTATTTAAATATAATTTTTCATATAATTTTATTTTTATTCCACATAAAAAAACGATTTTTAAACATAAATTGATATTTAAATAAATTGGTGGAATTGGCAATAAGAGGGTCTACTTTTTGAATTTGTGAAGTCAGAAGATAATGACCAGTATACTTTTCATATGAGTAGGGGAGTTAGAAAAATTGAGATAACATCTTATTTTGACAGTTCTTTTAGCAATTTATGAGAAATATATAGATTGTATCGAAGCATGTCCTTTTCTATGTTTTTATGTGACCTAAAATTTCTGTAACAAAACTCGCTGGTTCACTGTTTGAATTTCGCCAAGATATCCCTAATGAAATAGAGCCGAATTAAGGAAGTTAAAAATTTGTTGTTTTTTATTTATCGTATATTAACAAATATTTTTGTAGCCATGTTCCGATATATGACTTGAATTTTGCTGTAGCTCCTGTGGTGAAAGCATTAAGTAAACTAAATTTTAAGTTCTAACCTTCAAGGTGAATTATAATAGAAAAAAAGGAAAAGGAGCTCGGAAAAATACATGACATTGTTCTAAATATAATTCCCATCAATCTGGGGCTAAACCCGAAAAATTATTTGAGAATTCTTTTATCTACTCAATTTAGGAAAAATTGGAGAGATAATAAAGACTTGCAATTTCAAATTTCGGTCTTTGACAATAATAATATTGAACTTGGAACGGAAAAATCAAAGGTGTACTGAAGAAAACGATTTCAATTTAGTTGTTTAAAATTTTTTTTTTTTTTTTAACTCTGCAAGCCACATTTTGAAACACGTTGAAAATCGCAAATGATGCTATTTCTGTATTAAAAATTTGCCTTTGTCCGAATATTTTAATGATCCTTACATTTTTTTTTATGTCAATGATAACCCTAAAAAATTATATCATAAAAGGTTCGTTACCTTGAGACAAACAGCACCAAGTCCAACAACAAAAGGTGTGCTATATCCCAGAAATAATAGAACTTTTTACGGTACGTTTCTCTTCAAAATGTGTTATAAAAATTGAAGAAGTAACAACTGAAGGCGCATCTGCATGTTTTAATAAAAATATAATTAATTTTCCTGAGAATGATTAAAAAAGTTGGTCTAAATATTTGACTTAATAAATAAAACAAGACCAAAACGGCAGTGTTTGAATTTATGTATATTAAAAACAAAAGACCTCACTTCACAATTTACAAAAAAGAACTAATGATGTTCTTTGTCTCTACAAATTCTGTGGTAAACAATACTTAGTACACTTGGTGCCCTTAACGTCTTAGCAAATTGGACTTGGCATTGTTTTCAACTTTTCTATCTCGAAAGCTGCATTAGATAGAACTTATGGAAATTCACACATCTATAAATTCCAACAGATGTGAATTGGTGTAGTTTATCTCTTCCCTACACAACTATTGTTACATTTTTTAGCACTGTTTGCATATATTTAATAAATAAATATAACTTTGAATCAAAACTCATATCTTTCGAAAGTTCGTAACAAAACTCGGTGGTTCCAAAATTAAATCCATTATTTTTCTATATTACAGTTGGCTTAAAATGTTCAACTGTTGAGTTATTAGTCAAGAATGACATACCACTGTAGAATCAAAAAAGTAGAGCTCAGTTGGTCTATTTAATCGGGCGCTATATGTTTTTCGAGCTTTCCTCCTCATATGTTAAAGCTCAATGCGGCACGTTAGAATTAAAATATCGATTTGAAAGTTTTACAGAATAATTTTCTTGCTATATTTAACCATTTAAAAGGTACTGAATTAAAAAACAAATTAAAAGAGTTTAAAGTCAAATAAGAACTAGTCTCATAAATAATGATAGGTTAGAGTAGGAGTCGGAGTTGGAGTTGGAGTTGGAGTCGGAGTCGGAGTTGGAGTCGTACTTAAAAAATTACAGCAAAAGGAGTCGGAGTTATAACTATTTCTTGACGACTCCACAGCCCTGATTTTAAGTAAATTATCAGGCGCCTGTCCAAACTTATTTTTGCAAATCGATTAACAGGCATTAAGTAAAATTTAATATCACAAAACCCGTAATCTAAATCAAAAACTTTGAAATTAACTTCCCTTGTTATCCTGTGTTAAAATTTCTAGGATTTTTGAAAATATTTTTCGATTCAAATGTAGTATTGTGTAAAAATAAAAATGAATGAAATGTTGATAAAATAATCTGTAAAACACCGCAATATAAATAACCAGGGAAACCACAAATATGCAATTGCATGTTTTTCCTTGTGCGACCAATGAAGTCAGAAATAATATATCATTCCATTTTAGAGCTTTTTATGAATTTTAGCATCGATTTGTTAGTGCATATTTTGGCATATTTTACCGTTGGGAGCACATTTTTGCATTATTTGGTTAAAATAGTATTTTGCAGCATTTTTAAGTTTTAAGCGCATATTTTGCCTTTTTAAGGCATATTTTGATACATATTCAATTTTACATATTATTTTTTTTCGAAATGCAGATGGCTTTTCTGTTTTAAATATCTATCTGTTTACCTAACGTGTTGCTTTAATTTCGCCATCCACATTTAATTTTTACTCTAAAATGAAGCTAAAGCAGGTTGTCTTTAAAGATAATTTTATTTTAAACTTTCATATTTTACATATGTAAAAGCAAAAATTAGGAAAAAAGCAATTTTAAACTTACGTTTTTGGTGATGTGTGCAATACATAGAAATCTGAACCAATCTTTTAGTACACCGATCGACTGAGAATCCATTTTTAAAGTGATTTAACGATGACCATCCTTCCGTCTGGCTGGTTGTCTGTTCATGTTAACCTTGTACATAATTTGATCAAATTTGGTAAATACATTTTACTTTTACCAAGGACAAAACCTTTGTAAATGGTGAGAATCGGTCTTTAATTTAATATATTCCGCATACAAATTTTATTCCATATTAGACTCTTTGTGTACGTAAGCCATCTAATTATGTTGGCATTTAGATTAAATTCGCCCAAAAAAATATGTTACAGCAGATTAAATTCTTTTGAATTGATATGTAAATACTATGGTGTTAAGGCTTTAGAGATTATAATTTTTAGTTTTTTTTATTTAATGGCAATGATGAATATTTTGTTTTTAAATGAGTAAGTTTTAATTTTTTTGGGGCATATTTTCAACAATTATGAGGGCATATTTTCGAATTTTTGCTGCATATTTAATGCGCAAAAAACGAATTTTTTAGAGCATATTTCTGGTTTCCCTGTAAATAACCACTTGACAACTTTATAAAATCATTAAAATAAAAATATATACACGTTCTATTGCAATTATTGAAACGATGAAAAATGTAGAGCAAAACGATTCGTTAAAAATTAATAAAAACTGAAAATTGGTCGAATTTTTACCTTAGATCAAACAAAAAATTATTATAAAATCGGATTTTAAGACGTTAGAAAAAATTGATTTTTGATGCTTCTGTGGACTTGTTGGTAGTGAGAAAATCCAGAGACTCTGCTCTGATTCACAATTACGGCTCAAAAGTTCTAAAGCAAAAGATTAAAAGTTTTTTTTATATATTTTTCTAAGAAATTAAACGAAAAAAATCAGCATGATACAGTGATAAGTTTAAAATTCAAGTGAAACAAGTTTTCTGAGCCAAGTACATCATCAGCTGGCTGTTCTGATGAACTTTTTAATCAGTCTGACGACTAATTTTAAAACTGTTTCGCAATATAAAAAAGTTTTTAGTATGGATGTTTATAATTTTGCTCAAACAAATTGGATTAATTACCCATAGTGCAAAGGTAAAAAATAAAAAGTAAAAAAAAAAAAATCATACAAAACCGGTTAAGTGACACGTTTAAACCGTCTTTTAGGTTACTCGAAAATATAAACAATTCGAAACTGGTAACTTAGCAACCGGTTAACCATTGCCAATTTGATTGGAAAATATTACAAATAACTGAATTTACAGACAAGAAAACAAAATAAATTAAGCAACAACTAACAGTAATTACAAGTCAATTATCATAATATTTTTTAGTAAAAAAAAAAAAATAATATAAAAACAATCATGAATCATAATAATCTGTTGGTAGATGACTAAAAAGATTTATTTTCATCAGATGAAGCAATTTAACAAAAATAAAAGATGTAAACAAAGAAAAACAACAACGATATCATACAATAACTGCATTAGAGTCAGGGTTGCCGTTCTTGGTTTTTCCAACCAAATTTGGTCGAATGTTTTTCGTTTGATCGGATGGTAGGCTTAACTTTATTTAAGTCGGTTGAGAAAATATACTTTTTTTATTTAAAGAAATTCAGAACATTGTTCCAATAGCGAGCAAGTAAAAATTTAACATGCAACTACTTATTTCACAAAACAAGATTTTCTTTGTTATTCATAAAACTACGGATGTGGAGATGAAAAAATGTATTATCTTAGTTGCACGTTACTTTGATGGTGGTAATTCCACAAATCAGTGCTGGTAAGTTTAAAAATAAATCTCGCAAGCACAAATTTAAAAACGATAGAATTGACTTGAATTGTGCTCACGGGTAGAATTTTTCTGACGCTGCTCCAAACAACTAAAATGGAGATGTGACTTTCTCTTTTAGGAGGGCAGAATCAGAGTTCCCAGTTTTTAAGCCTTATCTTAGCCTTATTTTAAGCCTTATCCCCAACTTGCGATTTTTCATCCCCAAAATAGCCATTTTCTTATCCCCAAAAATCCCCAAATTTTCTTAAAAATAAAATACATAACATTATGTCAATGAAAAAATATGCATACATCCATTTATTTAAATAAATCCATTTGTGTAATATAATTAAAACTAATGTTATTTATTCTTTGAGTTCTACGTATAGTATGTAACAAGGGTAACGTAAAAACGCAAAAGAAAAATAATTATGCGTCAATATTTATCATTTCCAAAACTAGGGAATCCATAATCTTCTAATTCATAAGCCAATGCAATTTTGTTTGTTTAAGAAGTACATTTAAGATTATTGAATAAATTTGTCACAGCAAGCTGCATTATTTTAAAGTGTGAATTTATTCTAAGAAGAGCTCCTAATAACTCATATTGTATTCTGTTGCAAATATTGATTTTGGTTGTATTCATTACAGAAAAAAGCTAGTTCAACAGAAGAAACGCTAGTTGGTACAAAAAGCATATTTAACCCTATTTCAACAGTGTCTTGAAATAGTTTAAAACCGCAAAAAAGACTAAAATTTGTACCCACATCTTGACCAAATCAGTCTTGCCATTGCAAAAATTAATTTTATAATAATATATTATTCCCAACTATCCCCAGCGAAAAAAGTGATTTTCCCCAAAAAATCCCCTGGGGATTTTCACGAAATTTTTATCCCCAATTACAAAAAAAAAATCGCCAATTTGGGGATAAATCCCCAAAACTGGAAACACTGGGCAGAATTGTAATATGGATACAATAGCATTTCTTAAAGAGTGCAGCGACGAGAATTGTTTACACCTTCGTGTAGAAAGCAAAGTTTTGCAATATTAAATTTTTAAAAAAAAACTAGGCCGAACGACAAACTATTCGCAACGAATATTCGTCGTCAGAAATAGAGCACATTGGTGTATATCAAGGCGAATTCAGCTACAGATGGTGTGGAAACCCTTGTTCGAACCTACTTGCTTTGATTTGTAAGTGTTTTTTTCGAGCCGTAAACACTTACAATGCAATGCAAACAACCCTATGTTGTTTCTGTTGTTGTTGGATTGTTCCGGAACCGCCTGCAGTTGAATTCACCTTGGTGTGTATGAATATATACACAACCATTGCGTAGACCGAAATTGGCTCTCTGCGATAGGTCTATTTATACTTCTTACGCATCCGAACGACGAATAAATTGGGACAGAGTGACCGATTTTTATAAAAATTTCTTAAGTGTTTTAGTTAATAATGTTAATTTTTCTTTAAAAATTGTTTTTATTTTATGCCCTACTAATATTATAAATGTGAAAGTTTGTATTTTTGGATGTTTGTTTAAAAACCGCTTAAAGGATTTGGATAAAATTTGGTAGGCCGATAGCATATGGCCAAGATTCAAATATTGGGTACTTTTTAAGAGGGAAATCAGGGGAAAGTTGGGTTTTTGGTACTTTTTTCATTTTTATACATTTGGTATGCAGATTGCATACGGTCAGGATCAGGGCTGCCAGATTTGACGATTTATCGTCATTTTGACGATTAGCAAAGTGCCGATTTGTTGATTTTAAAGTATTTTCTCTGGGGCCTAAAATGAGAAAAGCTTTTACTCTTGGTACTGTTTTAACTTTGGTACTTGTTCTCTTTCGAAAAATTAGCAACTTATAAATTTAATTATGTCATAATTACACAGTAAAAACCTTAATTGGGAGGGATTGTACATAGCAGTTATATATTTTCGTGTTATTATTTTATGACATACAAGCTGACCCGACAGACGTTGTAATGTCCAAATTAGAAAAAATGTTTGCGTTCGATTTTTAAAATCCGTTAAAAAGATACGAACATTTGAAAGAAAAATTAGTCAAATCGATGGAGCCGTTTTCTGGCAAAATTTTCTTTCCGTAAAAACCTAAGTTTGACCATGGCGATGATTTTAAAGAAAAAATCGTCCAAATCGGTCAAGCCGTTCTCAAGTTATGCGCTTAATAGAAAAAGTGGGCGTAAAAGTAGGCGTGGTACATTTTTCTTTCGATGAAAACGTAAAATGGATTAATACGAACATTTAAAAGAAAAATTAGTCAAATCAATGGTGCCGTTTTTTTGATTTTAGGTATGTAATTCGAAAAAAGTGGGCGGGTCAAAATTTTCTTTCCGTTAAAACCTAAATTGGACCATGGCAATCACTTTAAATAAAAAATCGTTCAAATCGGTCAAGCCGCTCTCAAATTATGTGCTTAATATAAAAAGTGGGCGTAAAAGTAGGCGTGGTAAATCTTTCTTTCGATGAAAACTTAAAATGGATTAATACGAACATTTGTAAGAAAAATTTGTCAAATCAATGAAGCCGTTTTCTGATTTTTGGTAATTCGAAAAAAGTGGGCGGGAAAAATTTTCTTTTCGTATAAATATAAGTTGGACCATGGCGATCATTTTAAAGAAAAATTCGTCCAAATTATAAAGATGTCATTGGTGATGCAATATGAAAATTGGATTTTGCCACGCCCCACGCTAGCCGTTTTGGAGTCCATACGTTACATAAACATATCCTGTTTTAAATATATATAGATCGTCGCGTTTATTTTTTGACCACGTAAGCACAAACATTTAATTTTTAAGAAAAGGAGAAAAACTTAATAACTTTTGGCTTTGCGCTTCTCTGAAGTGTGCAGAAACGTTGTTTGAAAAAATATTTAATTACATATAACTGAAGCCAAAGTTGTCGTTAGCGATTTGCAAATTAAATGAAACTTTGAATTGATTATTACTTTAGTATTTTTGTTAGAAAATTTCTCTATCTCCAAGATTATGACACTAAACTTCAAAAAATTATGTTTTATGCATCGCACCGTGAAAATAATCGTTTTCGAGAAATTTCAAAAATGACTCATGTTCGTCAAATTTCATGTTTTTCCCATTCATTTTACGGTTTGAATGGGAGCTACTGTAAGGAGCATGGATAGGGCTCCTTCACAAGAAATGTTGGTTAAATAAAAATAGTTGAGGTCGGTCTAAGAAATTACCTCCTATGTGCACGTTTTTACCAAAGTCACTAATTTTGAGGGATTGAAACTTTCAACATTATTTTAAATTCTCAAAAACAAGTAAATTTGTGGGGTGAGACTTTATAATTTCCAATTTTAAATGAAGGGTGTCTGAAATTCAGGATTAATATTTTTTGCTGCCATTTTTTTCTACCTGAAATTTTTATTCTAAATTTTTATTTTCAGATTCTAAATACATTTCGGTATGTTAATATGGTACGTTACACGAAGGAACAACAACAATTAATAAAACATTTTTTGAAAATGGCAAGAGTTTTCAATATCTAATTCGGAAAAAATAAATCTTAATTCAAAAATCGCATCGAGGAGGAGTGAATTGGCAACCAAGATCGTGCGAAACCGAAAGTTTACAGCAGTAATCCCACAACAGTTCAAAAGCTTAAAAACAACATTATCGAGCATATATCAACAGTTAATTGAAAAACGTGATTGAGAATTTTGGTAAAAGATTGGGAGCCCGACGAAAAAGTAGTGGGTTACTTGACCGACATAATTTTTAATTTTTAACCCTCTTTGTAATAAATTAAAATAAAAATATTTTTAATATCTCAAATATAAAAACTTTTTTTTTTATAAAATTAAAATGATACTTAAATTTTGGACACCCTTCATAAATAACTTTCTATTTTGCATGCATTTGTGTGGCGCTTACGAGGTTTTCGAAATGGCTTTATGATTTTTTTCATTCGAAGTTGTCAAGATGAGGATGTTATCGGGTGGCATATGTTATTTTCTACCACAAAAATAAAGAAAAGTAAATTTCGATTAAATGGCGCTTACGTGGTCAAGGAAGAAACGCGACGATATGACTACCGTTTGATTCCCCCAAATCAATAATCGACAAACTTTCGTTTTTATACCCACACCACAATAGTAGAGAGGGTATTATGCATTTGTGCTGATGTGCGTAACACCTTAAAATAGTGGTCCTAGACCGACCTTAAAGTATACCGATCTACTCAGAATCACTTTCTAAGTCGAACTAACGATGTCCGTCCGGCTGGATGGCTGTCCATGTAACCTTGTGCGCAAAGTACAGGTCGCAATTTTGGAGATAATTTGGCACAAGGACCAAGCTTATTGAAAATGAATGAAAACGAATCGTAGGACCACGAGGGAAGATAGGGGGAAATTTCTTCTTCTTTTCAGAAACTATCAAACCGATTTTAATGAAATTTAAAACATAAAGGGTATTCATTTCAATTTTTTTTTGGTTGGAAAAGTGGAAAAAAGAAAAATTACACTCTTATTGACGTGAACGGGGGGTTTTTTTTTTTTTTTTCTTTTTTTTACAAACTGTCAAATAATTCGTGGAAGTAATTGATATTTTTCAAGATGCCGAACAAAAGTGTTTAAAGTGAATAAATTGATTATTAAATTTAAAACGAAGTGATTATTGTTATTGTTATAAAATGGCGATTGTCTGCCAAAAAGTCGAGTGTTTTATTAACTTCAGCTTCTGCCATTTTTTTTGACCCCATTTCTTTTTTTTAATTTTTTTTTAATAACTTTTTTCATTGAACACATATTTAATATGAATTGTTCTTTTTGAAAGATTAAATGAAAAATAAGTTACCTTTGAAATGTAACTAAAAAAAAATAATTTTTAAAATCAGAGTTGTTCAATTCAAGAGTTTATAAAAAGAGATGCAATTTTTCGTACTTTGTATTAAAAATTAGCAATTTTTTATGAATGGCAACATCATTTCGTTTGACGTTTAAAGCGGAAAATTACATCTTTTTATCCTGACTTTTTTACACTTGGTTATAGTCTGATAAAAATGTAACTTTTGGTGGAATTTTTTTCTTGTGGTTGTTGTAACAAAAATTACATTTTTCCACTTTTCCATTTTTCCAACAAATAAAAAAACTGAAATTAATACCCTTATAGATAGAACCATATCTATATGGACACAAAATGTATAAATTTTTAAAAAAATCGGACCACGAGGGGCAATTTCTGCCTCTCAAACCGATTTTATTGAAACTTAAAACTTAGATAAATCCATATCTATAGGGACACATTAGCTATACAGTTTTTAAAAAATAGGACCACAAGGGGAGGCAGGGGGCAATTTCTGCCTCTCACAAACTTTCAAACCTATTTTCATGAAGTTTAATAACATAGAAAAATCCATATTTACATGGACACATAAGCCTTATGTGTTTTTAAATACTGTGGTGTAGGGTATCATATGGTCGGGCTTGACCGACTATACTTTCTTACTTGTTTTTTTTTTGCTTCAATGAAAATTAATTTTTTTTAATTGCTGTAAGGAGCAGTAAAAGCCATAAAAGCAGTTTTTTTTAAATGTCAGTTTTTTGTAAACAAAAAAATATGGCCACACTGATCACTGTATATAATTCAGGGATGATAAAAGACATTTTCTAAATTGTACATAATTAAGTACAATATTGTACTTTTTGACCCTAATTGTACTAAAAATATTTTTTACTAGTTTTATTATTAAAATAAGAGAAAATGTACGAACATATGTATGTACATAAAAATTCACTTGTACTATACTTTCAAGTTAATACGAAATAAGGAATTTAGGCGATGCTTTTTTATCTGGCTTTTTTAGAGTGTTAGTGAAACAGGGTATTTTTTATATTCCTTTAACTCCCTCTTGATCATAGGGCGCCAAAGTGGAACAGGGTATAAATACGTTTACCCAGTAATAAGCCCAAAAGATATTGCTAAGGGCCCTTATGCGGCCTACACGTTGTAACTGGTCGTACATTTGAGTTGAATAGACCAGTTGATCGTTCGCAGCACATGCTACAAGTTTTTAACCAACTTTTTATTAAGCTTTATTAAGAAATTATTTTAATAGAGTCAACATGAGTACCGATTTTTTAGCACTTGTGGCGATAAATGAATGGAGTAAGAAGAGGAGCAAGAAGAGAAAATAAATAATGGTTCCGGTAGTTTTTATATTCTTTACTAAAATCGTATTTTTTTCTAAAATATTGTTTACTTCGCACGCTGTTGATTTCAAAACGTCAGAATAAAAATGAAAAACGAAAGAAAAAATCGCCATCACACGTACACTTTGAAAGCTCAAATCAAACTGATTTTTTATTCAACCGATGACCAACCACACCTCTAACGTAACAAATGGTTGTACATTTACACCCCGTTTCGCAATACTTTAAGAAATCAAGCTTAAAACTTTTCGTTTATTTAAAGCAACTGTAGTAAATCTTTCGTCTGATTTAAATTCGATGCAATTATCACAAAACGGCGGTATCTTCTCTTTGTTTTTATCATATTTTACTACGAAAAAATCCTTTCCATATTCGCCGGAGAATGTTGTATAGAATATACATATGTCTTCGGCAATTCTTCTGATATTTGGAAATTTTTAAATTGTACTAAATATGTCATTGGAATACTTCAGGGGTCTAATCACCGCATACGATATCGAGCAAAATTGATCAAAATTATTTATTTTGGTATCATGAAACTCGATATCGACTGATATGTATTGAATTAGAGCAACTCGACATTACATTTATCGAGTTTTCATTCGATACGTCAGTGTCCATCGTATGCAAAAAACTTCGTTAGTTTATTCGATACGATAGTATCGAATGCGGTGATTAGACCCCAGTACTTTTGCAATGCAAATTGTACTGAAAAAAGTACAATTGTACTAACTTTATTATCTCTCATACAATTTGTATAGGATAAGAAAAATGGAAGGCAAGACTTTGGCAAAAAAAAAGGACAAAAGGAAAAAAAGAAAGAAAATAACAACAATAACTTACTTTGGATCTTGTATACGTATGGATACATCATCTGTGGAACGCTGTTTTGAACGCATTGGTGTTGATATCACTGTGGAGCCATAGACACGTATAGCTTCATCAGTTTCCTCCTCGAAAGCATCGTGAATGGAAAAACGTTTTTCTTTGCCTTGACGGCTAGCAGAGAAATTACTACTGTTGTTATGCATTTTGTTTTGTTGTGTTTAATGTATCTTTCTTATGGTTTTTATTTATTTATCTTTTTTAACTATTTGACTGATCGATTGACAGACTGACTGACTATTTGTATGTATGTTTTGTCACTATGTGCTTGTTAGATGTGTTGTGTGTTTTAATGATGTTTTGTTTACTTGATGTTGGGCTGTTTTGTTGGTTGGGTTTCTGTTTTTGCTGCTGACTGCTGTTTCTTGTATTTTGTTTTGTTTTATTTTTATTGTACTTTCCTCGTATTTAGATTTTTAGTTTAAGACAGAAAGAAAAAAATAATAGCTACATACATACATACATATGTACATATAAAATTTTTTTATTTGATTGTTTTTGTTGGTTGGTGTCTGAATTCGTATACCTATTTCTTGTACAATATTTTTTTTATTTTCTTTAGCGTAGATGTTTTAATTATTTATGTTTTTAATTTTACTTAAACATACAAAATATAACATTTTCTTCGATTATTGCGTTTTTTTATAAATAAAATTTTCGTATTTTCTTTAAAAACAAATTTTTATTTTTCTTACTTTTTGTTTTCGTTAGAAAAAAATCTATTTTCACTATTTTTTACACAAAACTTTCTTTGCCAAAAAAATTTTCTTATTCTTTTCTGTTACACTTCTTTTTGGTTCTTCTTAGATATTTTTAGCTTGATTCTTTGTTAAACTACACTGTAATTTACTACAAACTTTTAAAACAATTGTATTACTTTTTTATTTTTCTTTCTCAATCGGTTGAGTTATTGAAAAGATTTCATTTCGTTTTCATTACAAATTTAATAAATAATTATTCTATTTATTGTTCGCGTTCCACTAAAATTTTACAAAAGAAAATCGACAATTATTAAATGACTGACTGACAGACAGCCCAATAAACGAGTGTATGGGGCTGTGTATTATATGCTACTAAAAAGTCTGCAATTAAATTAAAAATATGTCTAAATTAGTAGGTGTGTGGAATGTATTTACAACTGTGTGTATTAAGAAAAGACAGGCACTATCAGCAAGGCTGCCAGATTTGACGATTTATCGTCATTTTGACGATTTTTTATTCCGAAATTAGTAAAGTGCCGATTTGCTGATTTTTTTCTAAAAAGTAACGATTTTTTCAGTCTCCAAGGTTTCAATAAAACAACATTTTCTGACAATTTCGTTTTTAAATATTGGAATGTTTAACAGCCGTACCTAAAAAAGAGCGGAAGACGGAACGTTTTCTTTCGCTTAGCTCTTACGCTGATATGCCATACCAAAGCAAGAGCGTCAACGTTGTGTCACGAACAGTAGTGATAGCTTTCTTGTTTAATAAACCCACAAATTATAAATAAAAATAGAGATAAAAACTCTAGATTGAATATCAATTATATAACAATATAGCAAACTTCACTATAAAACGAGTCAAGGTATATTTACACAAGGTAGACTCATTTGGGAGTGTATACATACTGCTCTATAAAAGGAATCTATTTGTCAAAATTATCTTCATATAAAACAAAAACAATTTAACACACATGAACAAATTTTGGCTCATATACGCGAAATTTGACGTTTATGTTGCAACTAGGGGTAATCAGCTGACAAACATATGGGCCAACGAGTTTACCTTGTGTAAATATACCTTGAAACGAGTTGTCAAAATAGGTTTTTACAATTGCAAAGCGTGCCGCTTTTGTTTAGGTACGCCTGTAATATGCAAGTGTTAAGAAAATCTTTGATTATTTTCAGAGTACAAAAACAACAATGTTAAACTTTGTATCGTCGTCAAACCACCATCGAATGAACCTTTTTCGATTCTCTGTATAAATCATAATTTCAACGATTATACGGCGAGCATTATACGATTTGAAAGAGAATATCTACAGGAGTCTCACACGATTCTTGACAGGAAAGTCTAGTAAGATTATCGTGTTACAGTTTTTCCCGTGTGAGGAATCTACAACGATTAAAAAATGAGGTTACCGCTCTTCATGAGACTCCCAGTAGGTCTTACATGATTGAAAATGCTTGCTGGGTACAGAGTTACCGTCGGATATTTTCAAAAAGTATCAGTTTTTTTTGCGTTTTTTTTTTCTATTTATTATAATTTTAAATAACATTTTATAAATGGTATAAAAACATAACAAAAAACAATATATATAAATTATATATACTTAAAAACAATTGATTGTATTACAATAAGCAAACATTCTTACTTACAAATGGCTCATGTGTTGTAAAACTAAAATAAATATTTTGTAAATATTTCTCTGGAGATGTAATTTTTATAAAAAATTTACTTTTAATGTTTTGGTAATTCAAAAACGTTAAACTCGCTTTCTGCCAAACATGTTTTTTTGATTATGACATTGTTGCAGCAAATATAAGATATTTATGTAATGTGTTTTATATATACTACATTTAGTAATATATTTCTTGCACTTTTCCTTCTGAATACATTTTCTTTGATTTATTTAAGAAATTGTATTGCACAGGTAGACATTTAAAAGCTTTTTAGATGTTTATTTGCCCGTTCCACCAGATTCTTATGTTTTTTTGAAATGTTATGGCCGAATATGAGCACAGTTTTGTCCCATCACGTCACATATATCAGATACACCAATTATTGGAATTTCGGAAGATGTTTTGTACCACAATTAATAACGAAATCCAGTTTTATAGTTTTGTTCAATAAACCTGATTACAAAAATTTTAAGTAATAATAGATAGATTGGATAAAAACTAATATCCTATAATAAAGAAATTAAAACACTTAAATTTAGTAGCATGCCCTGCATTTATTTGTATTAAAGTGCGAAAGCGATTAAAAATAAAGAATTTGAAAAAGTGATAGTTTCGTTTTTTTTTTTATAAGATTTCTAGTTTTTATCCGATTATAGCTTAAAACTTTTGTAATTAGGTTTACTGTCGAATTAAATTATAAAGCTATCTATTTTGTTATTAATTGTGGTGCAAAACATATTCCGAAATTACAATAATTGGTGTATCTCATAAATACGACGTGATGGGTGAAACCTGTGATCTTTAACATTTCAAAAAGTATAAGAATTAGTTGCAATGGTTGAACAAACTTTTTCAATGTCTTCCTGTGTTATTTATTAATGGTCAGTTTAATACATATTTTTTTACAATTAATTGTTCTTAAAACGACTTCTATACTTTCGTAAAATGTCTTCACTTGGAACCCAATCTTCCAGACTAGTATCTAACAAATTTAAAGATAAAAGCATGGATTCGCAAGTATTTACTTTTAACCTATTTGTAACTTTATTTTTTATTAAAGCTAACTTAGTAAAAACACGCTCAGCAGAAGCACTATTGTGTGACAATGTAAAGAGAGATCAATTTGTACCAGTGTGAATATATATACAGGTATACTCATCAAATCTATTTTTAAATGTTCCAATTTCACGCCAAAAATCTTCAGCATTCGAAATGCGTGTCATTTTCTCTCTAGAAGTTTAAATTCATGTATAAATGCATCTGGGTTAGTTATAATATCTTTAAGCTGTTATGATACTTGCTATTTTTTGTATTTTTTCTATATTGGAGAACAGTGCAAATATATTTGCATAGGAAAACTGAAGTGTAAAGAGTATGATTATATCATAAAAAATCTTGAAATGTCAAACAAATATACATGTGTTATCGATAAATAATCTAAGACCGTCAAAAAAATACAAACATTTTTAACTTAAAATTGATATTTCCAGATTAATTGTTAGGACTGTTGCCAATTTTTTTAGTTTTTGATCGAAAGTAGCGGGTTTTAACTTTTTTTTTTTTTTGCGATTTTTAGCTTTTTTGACGGGGTTTTGTGGGCAAAAAACGTGGGCAGTATTGTTTGTTTTGTTTACAATTTATTTTGGAACAACAAACAATAAAATTTATGCAAATAATGTAAAATATTACGAATTACATCGGGGTATTTTCTTTAATTGAAAATTTATGATTTGAAATCATATATGAAGGGCACCTGCTTTATTTCACTGATCAAAAACAAAATAGTTTCATCTGCCCAAGCTTTTACCATTTTTTTTTGTTTTAGTCAAAGAAAAAAATAAACATGAGAAATGTCAATCAGAAAAAAAGGGTATGTTTATCAAATTGTATTTCTTGTTCTTTCTCGCATTTGTTGTTTCGTTCAGTCAATCCTAAAAAAATCCAAAAAAAAAAAACAGCAAGTATCATAACACCTTTAAGCCCTGAAACTAATTCGAAATAGTTTATATCTTCATTAGACACTATAAATAATGGGTCTAAATACTTCAATATATTGAGCTTTTTGCTTTACATATCAATTCTTTACACAATTTTTGGTAAAAACTTAGATTTTACTTTTAATGTCAATTACACAAATTTAAGAAAAGTTTTCGGTACACAACAGTTCGGTTTCTTCACGACCAATATATATATATATATATATATATATATATATATATATGCGAGATATATTTAACCCCTTATTCAAAATAAACAAAACAGTTTTATAGAAAATTGATTCAACCGATTTTCAGCTAACCACGCATGACAAGAAAAAAACATATAAACTTGCTTACATATATTAAAACAGTTTTACTTATATTAAAGCTGGGAGTTATAATAAAACAGAAAGAAAAAAAGTATATTTTCCTTACGTAAAAAGTATCAAAAAAGTGGCAAGAATCACAAAAAGTACCACATTTGGGTGCATTTTGTAAAAGTGGCCAAAAAGTATCCAAGCAGTCGAAAAAGTGGCAAATTGCCACTTTAGTGGCATCAACGGTAACGCTGGCTGGGTATGAAGTTATTATGTTTTTGTTTAAATGTTTTTTTTTTTTAATAAAAATCGAACAAAAATTGCTTAAAAAACTAAATTTAAAGTTGTAAGATTTTTTTGACGATTTTTCGAAACGATAAAGACGATTTTTTTATTTTTTCTCAGGAAACTGACGATTTCCTCATAAATTTATCTGGCAGCCCTGACTATCAGTGCTAATTAACAGAGTTGATAAATGTATAAAATGCGAACACGAATACAAATGTATAAAAAATCAAGCAATAAATAAATAAATAATGTTAACTTATTTCTTTACTTAATGTATTTATTAAATTTTTACTACATATTTATTTAATTTATTTAAAGGCTGCACAATTCACAATAATGCTTCGTGTGAATGGTAGTATTTTTAGTTACTTATTTTCTTAAGCCAACCGAATATATTAAGTATTATGTAGGACGTTTAGTTGTGTTTTTAAATGAGAAGGTGGAATAAAGTTTACCGTTAATTTAAAATTTAAAATGCTGTTTAAAAATGTATTAAAAGATGAAAAATAATTACTGATTCCCTAATTACACTGGGTCACAAATTTCCAACAGAGTCGTGGCCAAATGAATCTGACACCGAATCTCTATGTAAAATTGTGCGCTGAATCCGAATATGAAATCAGAATTGTCAAAAGTATAACAGTTTTTGAGATATTTAGCGGGCAATTTTACATAAAGATTATGTGTCAGATTCATTTGGTCAAAAAACTGTCACGTGGTCTTATTTAAAACTTAAAATTTTTTTGGGACCTATCAGCACACATGAAATAATATCTATTATAAAAGTTATGATAGATATTAGAAGCTATTTTCGGGAGTGGTATATTTTTATGGGAGCTATGGTCAAATATAACGTTGAAATGCAATATTTTTGTGCCAAACTTTATTTTAATACTAAGATTGTTTATGAGCATAAAGACTTTTCCGGAAAAAAGTTTTTTTTTGTATGGGGACCATGTGAACATAATTTCATATAATTTCACTGACTCTCACCATTTTCAATAGGCTTAGCTTTTATAACAATTAAAACGCATCTGCCTAATTTCTAATTTCATCAAATTATCTTCAAAATTGACGTGTACTTTGCGCAAAAGGTTTACTGGACACCCGGCCGGACAGACGGACAGCGTTAGAATGATTTAAACAAATTCTGAGTGGACTGGTATATTAAAAGATGAGTCTACGACTCATAGTTTTAGGTGTAACACACATCAGCAAAAACGCAAAATGCCACCTTAACTATGGTGGTGTGGGTATAAAAATAACTTATAATTATTTCATAAAAGAATTCCGAATTTTCACAATAATTGTTGCATTCTTTTCACTATTTCTTGCTTTACAGTAGAAAAGGGCAAAAAAATAATCGATTTATATCGCCGATATAACAAGTGATCATATTTTGGAAAAACATCATATAATAATTTTATTCTAATTTCTTCGACCTTTTTTTTTTAATATTTTTGTTCTTTATTAATGCTTGAGCTTAAGGTCACTTTTATTTTAAATATTTCTTTTATTATTTGTATCGATATTTCGATTTCCTTTGGAAATCTTCTTCAGGATATTGTATTTATAAATTTTAATAAAAATTAACAAAAAATTATGTTTGACAATTAATAAAAACTAAAATTAAATTTAAAAATTTTTTCAACATTCAATAACATTTCATAAAATCAAAATATTAAAAAAATTAAAAAGAGGAAACAAAAAATAATTTTAAATTATTTCCCTTTTTCGTCAAAAAATTTTTAACAAATCTAACTTAAGCCATCTAAACTTTATTTTAGAAAATCAACCATAGATCTAAACCTATTTCCCTTTACGTCAACCTATTTATTCTTGTTCAATAAATATCTATAAATCTGAGCTAAACCTTCTTGAAGAAATGATTAATTTTAAAAAAGATACTGAAGGTTTAGCTCATAATTTTGTTTTTGGCGTGTCCATGATTGCCCATGGATATGTTACACTCTCAAAAATTAGTTATTAAAAACTTTGTTGTATGGTGTCATATGGTCGGACTTAGCCGACAATAATTTCTTATTTGTTTTCTTTAATAAGGTTGTGTTAAATGTTGTTTAACATATTTATTAAATAAAATTATGGGTATGAAACTATGTTTTGTATGTAAATCAAATTAAATTGTCGCATTAACTTAATTTAAAACAAGTTAATATACAAGAATGTAAATGTCAGTTTTACATACACACACTTTTTCGTTCAAATCGGGGTAAGAGTTTCTAAATTCTAATTTTTGTATTACCGGGAACGTGTAAATGGCTTTTAATCTTAACAATTAAAAATTTTTTTTGAAGAAAATTAAAGAGCAGAATTAAAATTTTAGTTTCTTTATGATTAAATATTACACTTATAAAATTATTACAGTAACTGATTGTGTGTTATTAAATTCGTTTTCCGTACTGTTAAAATTGAATAAAAATATAGTTATTTTACTAATAATTTTATTTTTTAACATTTATGTTTGTTATTCAAAAAACAAACTACCAAAAAATAATAAGGGTCCTCATGATATCGTTTATAAGTCTCGTAAACTGTGCAAACTGTGCATTCTTACACCCTCGTAAATGAACTGTCAAAAATTGTATGAGAATTCATTTACACAAACTGCTTAAATTTGCCCAACAATTTTGACTCGTAAACTTGCGCTGTTCAATTGTGCATTTATACAGACAAATTTTTTTAATGCTTACCGCCGTTTTCAATGAAAACTTCAAGTGTAAATAAATCACAAACAATAAATTCTTGTAATAATATAAGCATATTAGTCTTTTGGCTTTCTTTATGCATGTTTAAAAACAAATTTCATTTATAATTTACAAATTTCAAGTTTTTTATTATATTTTTAATTATTTTTTTTAAATATATTTTTTATTGACGTTTCTGATTGAAATGACATTAATTGTTTAAAAATACACAAAAATTAAGAAGGATCTTCATGAACCGAGTCTCGCAAGTTTACCCATTTGCACAAATGGTAATTTTAAGCAATATCATGAAGACCCTTAATGTTTTTTCGTTTTTATTTTTTTATGTAGTTTTATTTTTGTCAGTAAAAATATATTTTTTAGAAGTAAAAACTATTCAATTTTACGGAATATGCTGTTTAATAAATAAAAAATTTAAAAATGAATGTACAAATCATTTGTTTTAAATGAAATGTTGATGATCCGTTTTTTAAATGAATTTTAAGTTGTTTGAAATGAATTTTCGTTTGAATTTAACTACATAATATTTTGAATGTATTTTTTAGATGTTTTATTTTTCGGTTATTTTTTTATACATAATTGACGATTTATTCAGATATTATTAAGGTGAATTAAACCATTTCTTAGCCTCAAAATTTTTAGGATGAATTCTTTTCAAAATCCGGGGTTTCTTCAAATCTTGGTGTAGCAGATCTTCTTATTCTTCGCCAGGTCGCCTAGGAAAAGTCGTTGTGCACTCAAATCAATTTTGACAAATGAATCCAAATTTTAAGCAAATTATTTTAAAAAATTTTTTGAATTAATTGATAATGAAAAAGTCAATTATTTTTCAACAATTTATTGATCTTGACTTAACACGAAATATTATTATGTAATTCCTGTAATTAAATTCCCCAAAACTACAAAAAACATTTTCAGTAACAATTTTTTTTTCTTGCATAGAATCCTAACTGGAAATACTAAATGAACGTATATCGAGTTCTTACCGCGAAAATAACGTAAGCGACATAATTTTCAATTTTCGTTTTTATTTAATAAATGACTTTATTGGCAACACTTGCATCATCTCCTAAAATGTCATGGTCACATAAGGTACCGTTACGATTTTATAGTAAGAACAATCCTATCGTAAGCGACAAATTGCATACAAATTTTATATGAAATAAAATTAAAAAAAAATCTCTCCTGTAAAATTTGATTTTTGACGCTTACGTTATTTTCGCGGTTAGTCTGTGTTCATACGGCTCATGTCTTATTGACAAGATTGCTACTTTATAGGCGAGAGGGACGAGGGGAAAAGAAACGAGTACACAGATGCATGTACTGTCTTTACGTTTTGCTTTCTTATTCGTTGTTTAATTTTGTTTTTGTTTTCAATATCAAATAAAACAAAATAAAAAACATGTCGTCAACATGCCATGAATCATTTGAACGCCAATTCATGTTCAAAGAAGAAAAAGGAAGAATCTTGTCAATAAGACGAGCCGTATGAACTTAGAATTAGGGTTAGATATGTTCATATGTATTCACAATTAGAGCGACGTTTTTAAGTTTTAATATACTCCACCACCAATAGTGGTGAATGAGGGTTTAATAAGTTTGTCATCCGTGTGATAATATTCATATCAACTATATATATTGTGGGTACCTGAGTAATTCTAAGTCGATTTAGCCATGTATGTGTGTCTGTCCGTCTGTTGAAATCGCGCTCACTTTCAATAGACTCAAAAGAAAATATTAAAATGGTTTTATTATTGTTTTTAAACTTGGTCTAATTTAGCTTTTTGTATTACTATTATTGAGGGTTGGTCTTATATAAAATTCCCTGCTGAAAAGACTAAGTAAGCATAATCTTTTATTTAAATAAGGCTACGAAAAGCTCAGAGTCCTGAAATATTTGTAAGTGCCGCCATATACAATTTCGAAAGCGACTATAAATATCGTTTATTTTTTTAAATAAAGTTTATATCATTATCTAACATCTGTTGATCTATTAATTTCAGCTTGAAATTTTGAAACTGGTGAATTGGAAAAAGAGTGTTGAGTATGGTCATTTTAGTTATACCTAAGTCTTTCATATCCATATGAATGAACCTTCTACATATTCTATTATTTTTAAGATCGTGAAACTGTAGCTGGTAAAATGTTTCCCTATCGCACCACCGCACTGTGGCTGAAAATTAAATTTTATCGCAAAAAGTCCAATTTTTGTTATCGTTGATTTCAAAAATTTTAATGCTATTCGAAAGCAAACGTATTCGAACTAAGGTATCCACAAAACTGAATTAAAATATTGTCAATTGTGGGTGTGGCATGCTGCTGGAAACAAATATTTTACGTTGTTTTAGAAAATATTAAATTTTTGTAAATTTGATCAGAACTAAACTATTATTTCTCGCACACTGTTATCAATAATTTATTTTGTTATAATGGGTGAATTTTTAAGAGCTATAGGAAAGTTAAAAAAAACCACATAAAATTCAGAAAAATGTTCGGCCCATATAATTTAATGTTTGAAGATTATTTCATGCAAATGTTTGGCCGGTATCTCATGAATAAATGCTTCAATGTTGTCTTCCAATGCGTCAATTGAAGCGGGCATGTGTGAATAGACATGAGCTTTAACATAGCCCCACAAAAAATAGTCTAAAGGCGTTAAATCGCACGATCTAGGCGGCCAATTGACCGGTCCCGAACGTGAAATAAAATGTTCACCGAACTCGCCTCTCAATAAGTCCATTGTTAAGCGTGCTGTGTGGCATGTGGCACCGTCTTGTTGAAACCACATGTCATGCAAGTCAAGCTCTTGCATTTCGGGCAATAAAAAGTTGGATATCATCTCACGGTAGCGCTCACCATTCACAGTTACGTTACGATTCGCATCATCTTTGAAGAAGTATGGTCCAATGATACCACCAGCCCATAAACCGCACCAAACTGTGACTTTTTCTGGATGCATTGGTAGCTTTTGCAATGCTTCTGGCTGATCTTCACTTCAAAATCGACAATTCTGCTTATTAACGTACCCATTGAGCCAAAACTGAGCTGAACATAACATGGAAGCGCGCGATGAACTTTCTTAACAGAGCACGCATTTTGATAATAAAATTCAATAATTTGCAAGCGTTGTTCGTTTGTAAGACGATTCATGGTTAAATTATAGACCAAACTGAAGATGTTTGACAGTGAAACAAAACACGAAACGTGCTTCAGCTGTTTCAACCAGTGTTGCCAAAAAGATAATAGCTAAAAAATCTCCCGATACTAGTTGGGTAGCAGTCTTTAAGAAACGGTTCGCTACATCATTGTATCATTTATACCTGATCTGTTATAAAAAGTTTCCCCAGGATCTATATTTTAGTCAAATCCTATTTTTAGAGGAATAGAAATTGTAAGGGTCAAAAGAGGTTAACTATATTTTAGTACCATCGGAAAGCTGAAGATGTACTATTTAACCCGATATATACTTTTGCAACTGTTTGGAACTGTCTGTTGAACACTTCTTTCATTTTAATGAAATAACTCGTAACATTTTTTTTTGCTCTTTATATTATACTGAAATATGGGTAATTCCATGTCAAAACGACCAAGAGTGGGACACGACCCCTTCCGATTTTAATAAAATTTGGTGAGAATGTTCCTTTTATCTTATTAGGAACATATATGAACGAAAAAAATTTTTAAAATTTGTTTTTCGAAAGTTATGACATATTCAAAATGTCATAATTTCGCAGAATTAGCCGAATGTGTTGAGCTTATTTCTTCAATATCTCGAAAACTACTTGACATATGAAGATGATTTTGATGTCATTTTAAAGAGAATACTTGGCGCTACAAACCATAAATTGAAAAAAAAAATTTTTTTTGAAAAATGTAATATCTGCAAAATGTTAAATTTTAAAAACGGACTAAGTCAAAAACCTATTTTTTTATTTGGCAGATTTTTTTTTGTATAATACCTCAAACTGTTCTTTAAAAATCCTGAAACTTTGAAGGAGGTGTTTTTTTTCTTTTTTAAGATATGATTTTTTTCCTTTCGCAACCCTTAAAAAAATAATATTAAAATAGAAATTTAATATTGTTATTTTGAGCAATAAGTACACTGTGCAAGTTGCAAAAAACAGACGAGCCGCGCACCTGGCATTTTACCCTAATTTGGGACGCTGAATCCAGTGGTGCTAACCGTTTATTTAGGTTAGCTCGCGTTTTCAAGATATACCGTTATTTCGAAAATGTAATAGGCTGCACAGCATATGTTCGCGTAACTCAAAAACGGTTTAGTTTATTGAAATAACTAAAAAAACCGAAATTCGGCAATAAAAAATAAAGTGGGGCTGGTCATACATTTGACCCATCTAGGAGCATCCTACGCGCTGTACCATACAAATATTGCGGCTTAATTAAATTCTTTAATTTGGCTCCTGCAGCGCGTAGGATGCTCCTAGATGGGTCAAATGTATGACCAGCCCCACTTTATTTTTTATTGCCGAATTTCGGTTTTTTTAGTTATTTCAATAAACTAAACCGTTTTTGAGTTACGCGAATATATGCTGTGCAACCTCTTACATTTTCGAAATAACGATATATCTTAAAAACAAGAGCTAACCTAAAAAAACGGTTAGCACCACTGGATTCAGCGCCCCCAATTAGGGTAAAATGCCAGGTGCGCGGCTGGTCTATTGTTTGCAACTAGCACAGTGTACTTATTGCTCAAAATTACAATATAAAAATTCTATTTTAATATTATTTTTTTAAGGTTTGCGAAAGGAAAAAAATCATATCTTAAAAAAGAAAAAAAACACCTCCTTCAAAGTTTCAGGATTTTTAAAGAACAGTTTGAGGTATTATACAAAAAAAAATCAGCCAAATAAAAAAATAGGTTTTTGAGTTAGTCCGTTTTTAAAATTTAACATTTTGCAGATATTACATTTTTCAAAAAAAATATTTTTTTTCAATTTATGGTTTGTAGCCCCAAGTATTCTCTTTAAAATGACATCAAAATCATCTTCGTATGTCAATTAGTTTTCGAGATATTGAAGAAATAAGCTCAACACATTCGGCTAATTCTGCGAAATTATGACATTTTGAATATGTCATAACTTTCGAAAAACAAATTTTAAAAATTTTTTTCGTTCATATATGTTCCTAATAAGATAAAAGGAACATTCTCACCAAATTTTATTAAAATCGGAAGGGGTCGTGTCCCACTCTTGGTCGTTTTGACATGGAATTACCCATATAACACATTGGTTAACGAGCGTTTTGTTTTGAAAATAATTCTGCAACTGATGCATTCCTTGAAAATGTCATAGCCGTGCAGCTTTTGAGTTGAAATTCAAAACAATGAGACTTTAGCTAACTTACAAAAATATGCTTATATGTTAAGTTATCTCCTTTGCCTTAAGAGCTATTCGAATATAACGGATTTTTGGGTTGGTTTTTTTTTAACGATTTTTCTATTTTTGTAATCGGGTGGATTATGTGTAATATCAAACTGTTATCAATAGAGGCTTAAACATGTTTTATCTTGGTAGGAAGGCAGACTTTAAGCAATGGAATGTTGTATTGTTAAATGCGTTTGCATTTTTATATACGTATGGTGGTATCAGGCGCGAAATAAGGAAATTTCCCCCCCGTAAATTATAAAAATATGCTTTGTTTATTTCGATAATACAAGAATACCCATTAATATTATCTTTATATGTATACACAAATTGCTTTTAATAAACTTTTAAAAACAAATTTTTTTTGTATCATAAAGAATTTCCCCCCCCTAAGGCTCAAGCTGGATCCGCGCCTGGGTGGTATATTCGAGGCGAATGTATATGTGTATAAAGGAAATACATATGAATACTCATTTTTACTATTTCGCCAAACGATTGCTACACGTAGAAAAAAATATGGTTGGAGGTAACCATATTCTAGGAGCAACATACTATGGTTGGATTTAACCAATGTTTATGTTTGCAGGTTACCATATTATGTTTTAATATGACAATAGTATGGTAATAATCAACAGAAATTTTCCAGAAATCAACCATAATATGGTCCATTAATTAATTAACCATTTAATGGTTAAAACTAACCATAATAATAGTTAAAACTAACCATATTATGTTAAAAATTAAAATTTCCCAGAATTTTGACAAAAGTAACCATATTATGGTCAGAATTAACCAATAATTAAAATAAAATGAATGCGAATTTTAAGCAAACCAAGTAAAATGCAAGCGACCAGAATGTTGTTGCTTTTTAAACATTTTATTTTAAATTTAAAATTAAACATACAATTGGGGTATTCACAAGGTGTGCTATCATGTTATATTGTCATAATGTTCTAACATTTTACAATGGTTTAAAAATATTGTTGTTGCTTTGTAAACAAAATGTGTCTTAAATTAATAGAACTTTGCGTGTTATGTTTATTGTGCTGTCGTAATTAATCAGAAGAGACCAGCGCTTAGCGGCTGAGCCGAACCGCTTAAGTTTTTGTAGCCGTCGCCGTTGATGGTATAGTTTTATCCGGCTAATATCCAAATTTAACCTGCGGCTAGCAATTTTTGCAACAAATTACTTGAGGCGTCAAATTATATCAGCTTAGGACTCTGATGTTTGGTAAACAAACAATATTAAATTAATTTGTGATTTGCGTCAAACGTTAATTTACGTTAATTTAACCGCCTTATACTCAATGCAAATGGATGAAACTTTGCAGGCATACATATTCCCGATGACAATACACGAATACATGTGCGAAGCCGGGATAAAAGCTAGGGGAGGGGGCAAAATTTTTTTTAAATGTTCTTTTTTAAGAAAAGCGTTTCTTAAAAAAATTTTTTTTTAAATTCTCTTATTTTTAATAATTTTTTTAACATTAGTATCTTATAATAGCAAACTTGGTACTCAATAAAAGGGGGCTCTGTAAAACTTAAAAAAAATATTTTCTTCAGTTCCCCTGAACTTAAATATAAAACAAGTTCCATTTAAAAGTAAATCGTTTAATATCCTTATGGCCGTTTTCTCATTACACGATTATCTCTTTTCCCAACGAAAAACTACACATTAAAGATATTTGGTTTTCTCAATGTCTATTTAGCTTTTATTCTGTCGCAAAGCTAACCAGCACTCATCTGCCAATTAGTTATTTTCCTTTTTTTTGCCGTACAGATAAATTCAATCAGCTGACTCCCAACTTTTACATGTATTTTGAGTGGCGTTGCCAGCTGAAAACAATATTTTTTGTCGGTATATTGAGAAACCCAAAATCGTTAACGGACAGTTTATCGCTCTAATAAATTTTTGTTGACATAAAGTAACAGCCAGTTTATCCATACATTGAGAAAATGGCCATTAAAAGTTTTCATTTAAAATTTTTTAAAAATTCGAAGTTGTATATTTTTATTTCTCTTAGCTTAGAAGGTGTGATTGCTTTCTTACAAATAAATTTCTATGCAGAAATTTCATTTATTAGATATTCGCTTTTAATATTCGCATGCATTTTAGAGAATGTGAGTGCGAATGCAAAAAGCAAAAATAAGAAAAAGTTCGCAAAGCGAATATACGTTGCCACGTAATTATAAATACGGGGGTTCGAAGAATATTCGGGTACATGCTTTTAAAATATGGATTGCCAGACTGTTAGAACTCATAGTATATGGTTTCTTTTAAAAAATACTACATTTGTACTAAGATGCTATTGTATATGAAAAATTTTAATTTTTAAATGAAAATTAGACGAATATTTACTTATTTTTAGATAATATATTGAAAATGAGATATAATTTTTAAAATTCCCTACATTTGCCTTAAAATAAAAAATCTGTGCTTTTTCCCCTACGCTTGATATTTTTGGAAAAATCCCTACAAAAAGGGAAAATTCCCTACAGTTGGCATCACTGATAGCAAGTAAAAACTTGCGGAAAAAACTGCTGCTGTAACGTGTCTTCATAGCTGTATTTTAAATAATAATAATATCGATATTGATATTTTTCGTATCGATATTTTCGATAGTTTAAGATTATCGATAGTTCTATCGATAGTTTCTCAGCACTACTTTCAATATGAGTAAAAAATAGTAATTTTAAAATTTGATATTCTATAAATCTGGCATGAATAAAGATTTCATAATGAAATTTTGCAGTTATATAGATCAAGAAGTTCGTACAACAGTGCACCTGAAAACATCCCCTTTTTAAATAAAAAAATACCATAATTCTCAATCTCAATCAAAAGCATTATTTTACTAAATGCTTAAAAACATCAAAAATCAACTTTGTCCTTAAATTGCTCAATAACTGCTAAAGCAATAAACTGAAAACTGTAGGAAAGTTCAAGAAGTCTTCTCTCCAGCAAAAAAAAAACAAACACAAATTTTCTCTATCGGTTCAAAAGTTACAGATTTTTGAACGATGAAAAACGATTTTCAGCCACTGTGCACTGTACAAATCTGGTATTTTTTTTTCTGGCATCTCAGCGTTTTAATATTTTCCATACAAATTATATCCGCTGATTTGTTGAATGTCAATATCATCAATCAAATTAGTTTTAAAATATGTAAATATTTTGAGTTTGTTGTTTGAAGAATTGTCCGTTGAAGCATGTTCTCAAAGTGTTTAAGAGACAAAAACGAATGTAGCCTGCTGCTTGATTTCTAAAAAAACAAAAATCTTATTGGCTTTAAAAGGGAATGCATTAAATAAATGCCTTAAGTTTAATTGTTCGACATCATTGTTAATTGAGGGAGTACGTACGATTAATGCAACACCTTTTTTTATCTAATCCATCCATCTGAAATGCCTTAAGTTCAATTGTTCAACATCATTGTTAATTGAGGGAGTACGTACGATTAATGCAACATCATTTTTTATCTAATCCATCCATCTGTTTTGTCACTTTGATTTTATTTACGATAAGAATTTGTCAAGAGTCTGGAGATATTTTTTGTCAACCCGTCTTGGTGCAATTTGTTGCATCTTTGATGATTTTTGCCATTACCGGTTTTCTTGCCACGGTCAGAGCGGATTTCAGCGGTAATTTATTTGTATTGTGGCTGCATTTTTTCAACTTTTTCTTTATTGTTGGTTTGGCAATGAAGTATTTTAATAAGTAAATTCAGACTTCGTCATTTTCCCTCTCTTTAAAGTTAATTTTTAAGGCTTCCCATTTTTGTCTTTTTGTGCTTAATTTACGTTTCTTTTGTTACTTTTTTACGCTTTAAATGAAATTAAAAGGAAAACAAAGAGTGGGTTTATTTAATGCCCAAATAAGGAATTTCCAATGACATTTTTTGATTGTGGCAATTTTAAATGAAAAATTGCGTGTGCTTTTGTAAGAAAGAAACATGAACATTTATTGTTCTTTATCAATTATTTCGAAAACATGTTTCTAAAAATGGCTTGAAATCAATTTTAATTCAAGCAATAAACTTGAGTTTTCAGTTTGATTTAATGATAAGGCAAAGACCTTTAAATAAAGAAAACTAATAGAAATATTTTTTTTATTTATTATTTGATACAAATGCAATTACAAATTATATTCCTTCATTTTCCTAGCAATTCTTTTCACACTGGGTAATTTTTAGGCCAAAATTGAAAAAAGTGAAAAAAACTGAGTATCTTGAAAACTAACGGATACATTTTTTGAAATTCGGCACGATAAAAATACGAAAGTGGACTAACAGAATGGCGTATAAGCCATGCAGACAAAATCAGTTTTGGTTTTGCTTGAAAAAATCGTTAATTCTTCCGAGAGCCTTGTGCCACCTTAACGATTCATTTTAACAAAAAGTTAACAGACTGTTAATTTTTGAAATTTCTTAAAAAATTTTAAAATAAACTATTCAACAAAAATTAGTTTAAGCATATGATACATATAAATTTTTTTTAAGAACAAACCAACAAGAACATTCAAGCAAATAAAGAAGCTACGTCAACAGCTGTTTCGCAGTTAACACAAGTAAGAACAATTATGTGACTGTGCTGCGGCAATTCTTGTAACCATTTCGCTTTGTACCAATAAAATGTGCTTAAAACAGCGCAATCATGTGATTTCAGAATATTTGATTAATGCAATTTCATTATTGTGCGTCAATAAAGCTCAATAAAAATTGTGTCATATTGGTGCATTTGCGGCAATCGTGTGATCCCAGATTAAAATTAAAATTGATTTCAATTAAACCATTTGTGAAATTAATTAAAAAATTATTTAAATTAGCACCAGTTAACAAATTAATAGTATCAATTAAACGTTTTATTAATTTGATTAAATTTTTAATTAAAACTGATCTTATGTTTGATTAATGCTTTATTTGGTAAACAATTTTGGAGCATTTTTTCTGTGTATAACTTAGCAAGGTGGCCTCAATATCACAACAACAACAGGCAAAACAATAACAGTCAGCTTTTTTATAAGCCAACTTGTAAATAATTACACCTTTTTATGATTTTTTTATTGTATTTAGTAGTGCTACTGTTATTATCATGATTTAAGTTAAATGAAAATTAACAAAATATAGATTTAAATTCTATAGTAAAAATTGGTCATTAGTTTAAATTGAATAACTCAAACCATAAACCGTTTAATATTCTCTTTTCTGAATTTAAAATTCACTCTCTTAAATAAACAAAAACACAATTTTTTTTTGAAACACATCAGTGATGGAAAATTCAGTACTATGGTACTATTTTCAGTACTTTTTCCTTTCAAAAATACCACGGTATCCCCACGTCCGTTTCAGTACTCTATTTGTTATGCTTCTTCTTTATAAAGAACATTGAACATTGAGTCGTCAACAAAAAATACTTACTCCGACTCCAACCGCTGAAATTCCAACTCCGATTCCTAATCTGTCCTTAATGCTAAATGTATATGAGACTGGTCCTTATTTGACTTTAAACTCTTTTTTTAATGCAGTACCTGTTAAATGGTTAAATATAGCAAAAATATGATTGAGTAAAAGTTTCGAATCAATACTTTTAATATTGCATCGCAAATTTCAAAGTCCTGTTCAAAAACCTTAACTCCGACTCCACAGCCCTGTTTACAACATTGCCTACACAAAATTTATTATTATCAAAAGGTTATGGCAACACTGCTTGTTGGTATATTTTAATTTTAGATATCCTCATCAGAATTTTGCTGTTGAAATTTAGTTGAAATTTATCTCGGTCCATAAATGGCTGAGATATGAGCAAAAAAAAAATGTTTTAAAAAAGTACCAAAATGGTGAAAAAGTACTATTTTGCTTGGTGGTTAGTACCGTCTAAATATTTCAATTTTCCATCACTGAAACACATTGCATCTCCTCGATCGTCGCTTTTGCAAATCGCTTCTGATCTTTCTAACGAATGCTCAACGTCCATTCATATTTCCGGCTGGCGGTTTTATGGGACTCTCTCTGCCAAGTTTTACGGGAATTTTAGGCAAATCGTTTTTATATATGGCGCTACTACGTCAACTTTATAATGAAAGATAAACAAAGCACACACACACAAATTAAACAATCAAACTCGTATACAGATCCATTCATGTAACTGATTGTGTTGGACAACTCAAAGCGAAATTGCTATAAATTGTACTCGTTGTATATTGACTAATTGATATTTTTATGCACTTGAACTTTTCATGCCAAGTTGATTTAATTTCTTTGGAAATTGCGACTAGCAATTGCAACAAACTAATAAATAATTTCTAATAAAGTTGTTAAAATCGAAAACATTTAAACGGATTTTATTTTGTAATTCACTTAGACTTGATATTCATGTTAGAAGAAAATATTTCAAATGCACACTAATTGGCAGTGGGGGTTTAGTTTGCTGTGAATTTCACGCGAAATAATTACACATTGAGTCAGATGCAAATGTCCAATATGGAATTTATATTGTTAATGAAATACAGATGAAATAAATTTATAATTTAATTATCTACTACAGGTATGAGATAAAATGTTTTAAAATAGGGGGAATTTTTTACAATTTGCAATATTTTGTCGTAAACGTAAAGTTCGTATGGTTAATAAAACGGAGGAGTGCAACCTCCGGTACGTAAGAGGCCCGAATAGGATAGTGATTCAATAAAAAGTTGAGGCTTTATATTTCGGATCAAAATATTTTAGGGTCCAAAATCCTTAATAATATGCAAACATTAAAAGAAATACATCAGGGATCAATTCTCCATTTCTCTTAGGTTGGGATATTTATGCTTCAGTGTACGTAAAAACCTTTAGACAAGAATTCTCCTGATATGGCAGATGCAAAAACATTTTTCGTCCAAGAACAAATAAATTAAAATAGTCGAAATTAGGGCATTTAAACACTGAAAACGGTTAATCGGTTTTTGATTACAAAAACCCTGAACGGTTTAAAATAGTTATACCCACACCACAATAGTGGAGAGGGTATTATGCATTTGTGCTGATGTGTGTAACGCCTTAAAATATTGGTCCTAGACCCACCTTAAAGTATACCGATCGACTCGGAATCAATTTCTGATTCGAACTTACGATGTCCGTCCGGCTGGCTGGCTGTCCATGTAACCTTGTGCGCAAAGTACAGGTCTCAATTTTAGAGCTAATTTGATCAAATTTGGGACATAGGTTCTTATTAGCACAAGGACCAAGCCTATTAAAAATGGGCCAAATGGTAGGACCACAAGGGAAGATAGGGGGAAATTTCTTCCTCTCAGAAACTATCAAACCGATTTTAATGAAATTTAAAACATAGATAGAACCATATCTTTATGGACCCAAAAAGGATGCAGTTTTTAAAAAATAGGACCACGAGGAGAGGTATGGGCAATTTTTGCTTTTCAAACCGATTTTAATGAAATTTAAAACATAGATAGATCCATATCTATATGGACACATAAGCTACACAGTTTTTAATAAATAGGACCACAAGGAGAGGTAGGGGGCAATTTCTGCCTCTCACAAACTTTCAAACCCAGTTTAATGAAGTTTATAAACATAGATACATCCATATTTATATGGACATATAAGCATGATGTGTTTTTTAATAATGTGGTGTAGGGTCGGGCTTGACCGACTATACTTTCTTACTTGTTTTTATTTTTGAATAAGCGGAAATGTCGATTTTTTTGAGTACGTTTACTAGCAAAAGCAAAGTTCTTCATTAAATCTTATTTAAACCTAAGAAAAAAAGACGCTTCTCCCGAAAATAAAGCGCAAAACAAACCACAACATTGCTTGGCGAACACACACTTTGTTTCAGTTTTGTGTTTGCCAATAAACAACACCATCATATTTTGTACAAACATTAATTTTTTATTTTTGTTTTGTTTTCAAAAAATGCAGAAGCCGATGATGATCAGGGTTGTCAGATGTGGCGATTTCTCGCCAAACGTGGCGATTTTCAAACTTGTTTGGCGACCTAATTTTCGATTTGGCGACATGGCGATATTTTAAAATAGTTGGCAATTCTGTTGGCTATTTTTGGTGAGTCATGCATTTGTTTTGAAACTCGTTAAATTCAATACGAAAAAATTATATTATTTTTATTTTAGTATTTTTATGTATGAAATTTAGGCTTTTATAGTCAGTAGGTATGTATTTGAAAATAAATTATGTTATGTTTGAATGACTGATGAATATATTGAAAATCCAGAAGAAAATTATTTTCAATATATAAAAACGAATTAATAAAGCATGAATATACCTATTTCAAGTTTACGAACTTTTCTCCATTATAAAATGTGGCAAATTATTATCACAAACAAAATTCGTTGTTATTAAAGATATTAATGAATCTTAACGTACTTTTGGATGTTTACGAAACACAATGGACAAAATGACCGTTTGTAATTGGATGATATTCCATCTTACTTAAATCAGTTTTGGCCAAAAGTCTATAGCTATAAGGACACGTCAGGAACGTACCATTTTAAATAACTTGCTTTGGCTGTTCATTATATGGTGCTAAATCCAACTAGTAATGACTGTGTTGAACATGGTTTTTCAATAATGAACTTCACTAAAACTCTCCTACTAAGTAGAATGCAGTTCTTGACGTGGTTTTACGAGCTATAAATTATGTATATGAATGTTAATACTACATTTTGTACCTTGGTTGAAAAATTTTAATATACTTACAATGTAAATCAAAAAAGAAGACAAAAGGGAGTTTTGGCGCTGAAGTGTATAGCGTTTTAGATATATAATAGAACTCCAACTACATACATATATCCAATATTTGTTTAATACTAACCACAAAAATTCTTTCTTTGCTGCTTTTAGTAGACTACTATTAACTATTTAATAGTGCAATGCTCATTTTTTTGTCTTCACTAATCATTTTTACTTGGTTCTAAATAAAAACTAAACAGAATATATATTATGGCGACTTTTTTAAAATTTTTGGCGGATTTTAGCGACTTGGAACAAATTTATTTTTTTGAAGATTTATAAAAAATATTTTTAATAATTTAAATCATCTATATTTTATTGTCAAAAAGTTAAAAATAAAGGCTTTGGCGATTTTGGCGATTTTTGGCATTGAATTTGGCGAAAAAGGTCAAAATCGATCTGACAACCCTGATGGTGATGCGGCCATTTTGCTCTCTTCTTTTTTAGAACGGAGGAGAACTATAAAAGAAAGATAAAGAATGTAAAATAAAGAGTGGTTTCAACAACCAGCTCTTTTTTTAGGCAAGCAAGCTCAAAAATTCTAATTTATGGCTTTAAATGATTTTTATGATTCTTCTTCTACGTTTTCACTCTGAAAAGTTAACGCTTAAATTATTAGATTTAGAACTAGACACCAGAAAAAGTTTGACAAATACTAAACATGTCTGGCAAATATTAAAAATTTTTAAAATTTCTACAAACATGCCTCAAATGTTTGTCCAAACGGCAAACACTCCTATTTACAACACAAAACGTTTGTGCAAACGAAAAATGCGTAACTGCATTAAATATCTAGTGGAAATATTCGAGTTTGGAATTTTGAAAATATTTTTACCGATCTCTATACACTTGCAATTGATGTTCTGTATTGAATCTTTGGAATTCGTAACATGTTTTTTTTCTATCACGGGCTTATCGTAGGATATTTATAAAAAATAACACGAAATTTCGCTTGAGCGATTTGAATAAAATAAATTAGATTACAAATTTACTGGTATTCAACGCTTTCATTTCTATCTGATTGAGTTATTTTTTTTTATCAATAAGCAGCTTTACAGCAGATAAGTCGACTTGTTTTCAGTGATGAGAACACTTGGGACACAAAACGCATGAAGTCATATGAAAAACGGGATTTTAATGCCATTTTTTTCCAAAAAAGGCTAACATTTTAAGTAACCACGAAAAATTTTAAATATAACAATTTATTAAAAAATAGTATTAAGTATGGCATCGTTCAACATCAGAGACCTGCACAATTCCATTTGACCACACATTCAAATAATTGAAAGCTTTTCAAAGTCACAAATAAATACTGAGAGTTGGAACATAAAATACACACATTCTGGATTTTCTTAATGTAAGTACAAAAACCCTGAACGGTTTAAAACAGTTTTTATTTTTGAATAAGCGGAAATGTCGATTTTTTTGAGTACGATTACCAGCAAAATAATAAATTATATTACAAATTTACTGGTATTCAACGCTTTTTACTATCTGAAGGAGTTATTTTTATATCAATAAGCAGCCTCACATCAGATAAGTCGACTTACTGATGCCAACTCTTGGGACACAAAACGCATGAGGTCATATGAAAAACAGGACAAAAAAGTACGTACTGCAGATGTACTTAACATTTTAATGCCATTGTTTTCCAAAAAAGCCCAAAAAGGGCTAAAATATATTTTTTTAAGTACACACAAAACATTTTATATATAACAATTTATTAAAAAATAGTAACAATTCCATTTGAGCACACATTCAAATAATTGAAAGCTTTTCAAAGTACTGTCTGGAGTGTAGTGTCATCGTTACAAATAAATACTGAGAGTTGGAGCATAAAATACACACATTCTGGATTTTCTTAATGTAAGTTTGGGATATGTGTGTACGAAATATTTACAATTCATTGAAAATAAATTATTTGTATGCGTACGTCACATACGACATAAAAGTAAACATCACACTCTCTTTGTATGCGTCCGCTTCATCCGGCGCACTGCACTAGGTAATTTTCAAATACAAGGAGCATAGACAATTTTTTTTTACTGTATTGAAAGTTTTTGAAAGAAATAAATACTACCTGGAGTGTATTACTTTGACTTTTTGTACCCTCACAACACTATTTAATTTGTACGGCAAACAGTAACGCATATTATTTGCCATTGTGGTTGTACAGAGCACGTTTTGTACACACATTTTATTTTTGTTGTGCGTTTAATTTTCAAATACAATTATGCAGGCTTTTATTTAACATTCAAATAAGATACTCGTACAACTGAAGCTTTTAGTAGCATTTACAATCTTTTAATGTTTAAATAAAATTGTATAGTTCCTGGTCATTCTTGTCTTCATTACCATAAATCACTATCTATATGATATTTTGACATTTTGTATGACTTGTTAAAACAAATTTCAAAGCATAAATCGGCAGGTACTTCGCAGCTTGAAGAACAACGGATTTCTTGTTTCACACACAAAAAGTTATTTTTTAAATTTCCGCTTTTACTTAGAAATATGTATATTAAAATTTTAATAGACAAACTATAAAGTTAATTGAATGGATTGTTACGAGCTGCAAACTTATCCCTTCTCTCAATGTTTTTCTATTCATACGCTTTGTACGAGAGTATTCACAGCTCGATATACAAAGCAAGAAAAACAATAAATATAACTAAATCGGAGCAGATGTTTAAAAGGTCTGGAAAGACTCATGTCTACCACGAAGGGTTAAAATGTAAATTTGAACTCTTGCTTCTCATTTAGTTTATATTTTTGGTTAAATATGTGCATGCGATTTCTAAAGTAAAAACCATTTCGGCTATGATGTTGGTGTTTTATCATTCTGTATGGTGTAATACGGGTAAGTAAATCAATCATAATATTTTTTTCTTTCTAATTTCTTTTTTGGTTTTTCTAAAGCACGAAGTCGGGATAAAACCAACTTAATTATACTTGAATCAAGAGCATTTCAAGAATGATTCAATCTTAGTTTTACTTAAATCAATCTCATATTAGGATTATTTCAAGTACGAATTTTATAATTCTTGAATCAAACGCATTTTGAGATTGATTCAATCTTAGTTTTACCGCAAGGCTCCGTTCTTTGTCCTACTCAATTTCTTATCTTTCTAAATGACCTCCTTTGTCAAACTTCCAACCCTATCTACTCTTTTGCAGATGACAGCAACATTTGCCATTCGTACTTATTTGAATGCAGACCAAGCGTATCCGATGTCGGTGCTATAGGACAGAATATGAATGATACGATTGGACGAGACCTTGGAATGGGCTCGTGCGAATAGGGTCGATTTTAATGCCCGAAAAACCCAATGTTGCGTTCTGACGCATAAACGCGCGACAAACCGATGTGCCTCATCTGTATATATGGGGTGTATAATTATTGAGGAATCAGAATCTCTTGATGTTCTGGGCATGAGGATTCAATGTGATGTCCGATGGACAAAACATATGAAAGGTGTCGAAAGAAGCATTCAAGTGCCTCGGTTTTCTAAGACGGGTAGGATATACTTCACTCCATCTGATCTCCTTACTTTATTTATATTATTTATACCACCTATATCCGACCGCGTATGGAATACAACTCTCATGTGTGGGCGGGTGCATCAAAGTCTATTTTGGAGCTTCTCGACCGCGTGCAGGAGAGAGCTAAGGTTCTCATTGGTGACAGTAGGGTATCCAATTCTATTGACTTCCTTGAGCACCGTCGCAATGTGGGTTGTATTTGCCTGTTTTATCGTTACTACATGGGATGTGTTCTGACGAAATTAGGGATCTGGTTCCCGAAACCCGTACGTTTGTTCGTAATACACGGTTTTCCTCAAGAGCTCATCCTTATGTGGTCGATTGGCAGGTGAATCGTACAACGCATTACAGAGAGAATTCGTTTTTTTCCGGACTGTTCGTATGTGGAATAACCTTCCTGCAGAAGTCTTTCCTCTCACTTACAACATGATTAAGTTCAAATCGAATGTTCACAAACACTACTCCTTCTATCCTCCTTCCCACAACCTATTTTCCTAGTTCCAACACAATGCAGTGCATTAGTAGAGGTCATCCCCTGAGTGCTGGTCCTAACAGTAAAAAAAAAAAATCAATCTCATTTTAGGATTATTTCAAGTACGAAATCAGGATTGAATATGGATAATTTAAGTATTTGCGATTAAAAATCCGTACTTGAATCAATCTTTCTGTACTTGATTCAAGAAAATCCGTACTCACCATACTATTAATACCGCTTCGGATTGATTTGAGTACGGATGGATTGATTTTTCTTTTGAGTGTAAGCAAATTAAAATTGAAAGTGAATGGAAACCAATTTATATCATTAAAACTTCGTTCACAATGCGAACAACAATTTCGTTTTTCTTCTTCTTATTTCTTCCCAAAATATTTCATATACAGTGGTGTGCTGAAAATAGGGTTGCCAGAAAACAAAATTAAAATAACTGGCTAATGTAAAAAATTCACCTGGATCTTGTAAAAACAACTGGACAATCGAAAAATTAAAAAAAAATTTAATTCGATATAATTTTTTTTCCACGACATTAAAAACGAGGAAACGAAGCAATAAAAATTCAGTTTTACGTAATATTACATATCGTCACCTAAAATCCAAAAGGGCGTAAGTAACAAAAATGTTCATAATCTACTTTTTTGCGAAATAATCGTAAGAGCAAAAAGACGAACTTAACTGGAGAAGATTTTTTCTAATTATCTTAATATCTATCCGAAAATCCAAAATTATTTGTGCACGATTTTGGATCTTTGTCCAATACGTGTAGAAGTGGACCAGTGCATTGCACTGATAAGATTTCTAAAATCGGGTAAATTAAGAATTCTGGATTTTAATGTGAATAATTAGTTAAGCTCAAGCTTATTTGCTTTTTTGACCTTGAGCTTGACTAATTATTCAACTTAAAATTACAACAAAAGATCGAACAACAAACATATTGAAATATTCTGGATTTTTTTTAATTTTTATCCTAATTGGGGAACCTCTGGTGGCCCTCCTGATATGTCATTATATACCTAATCCTTTTTACTTTAACTGGAAAATAAGTCCTTAATTAGCTTTTTGATTATGATTTCAATCGGACTAACCGTTTACAAAGCCCAGAAGAATTCCCTTTATTGTTCTTTATGTGTAGTTTATATAACACGAGCGCCTTACTCGTCCGTTCAATAAACACCACATAAGTCTCTTACTGTGTGTCGCTTACGATTTACAGAATTTACTTACTTTTGTTTTAGTTGAAATATAATTGAACATTTTTCCAACTTTTGTCAACATTTTTGCAAACTTATTAAAATTTCCAAAGGACATCCCTTTCCCTTCTTGTGAGTATAGATTATTGCAAATACATTAAGTACTTTCGAAAGAACCTTGTATGGAAAATACAAACAAGATCCATTTATATATACAGATTTTGAACGTTACTTCTATCGCATTTTTGGATATAAATTGAAATATCTTTGGGCAAGATATAAATTGATTCTTTTTATTAATTATGTAATTAATATTTTTTAATATTAATTATATTTAAACTGGACAAATTGTATTTGAGCTGGAAACTGGACAAGACCCAAAAAAACTGGACAATTCAGGCCATTCCAGGCCGTCTGGCAACCCTAGCCAACATAAAGTGTATTAAAAACAACTTCCAAATTCTTGCGTTTTACGTTTTCGATTTGCAGCATACCCCGGATATTTTCCTTTAATTTTTCGAACAAAAATGTAACTAAAGTTTTTCTACTTTAGCAACAATTTGTATGAAATTGAAAATGAAGTTTATAATAATTTTCTTTAGTTTTGAAATGAAATTTCAACAAAATGTTTTGAAAAATAATGTTGCTGCCTATTGTGAGCAAAGCTTAAAGCCTTCATACAAATTGTTGCTGAAGTAAACACAACTTTGTAAAGAAAATTTAATTACATTTTTTTCCCAAAAATGAAAGGAAAATATACGAAATATTTTGGCAAGAAATAAGAAGAAGAAAAAACGAAATTGTTGCTCCCATTGTGAACGAAGCTTTAATGATATAAATTTGTTTCAATTCTTTTTGTATTATTATATTGCTTAGAAAATTGTACAAAGATTTTTAATTTGTTTTTTATTTTTGATTTTACTGATGACTAATGATTTTAAAATTGATGAATTATTTTACAAAAACAAGTAAGTACTGGCACAGTGTTTTGATGACTATTTTTAGATTGCGGATAAAAAGGGAAGGAAACTTTTTTGTTTGAAAGTGTGTTTATACAATTGGAAAAGAATGGGTGTGAAACAGGGATGGGCTACGTCATGCACTTAAGCCGATTATTTACAAGAAGAGATTTAAAAATTGCAATATTATTTAATTTTGCGCTACAATGAACATTCAAAAACAATTACATAAATAATTTAATTGAAAAGTTAATTTTCATTTAAATCTTGCAAATCTTTGTTTGCCACTAACATTAAAAGTTAATCAATAATTTCTAAGAATTTCGAAATTTATAAAGAAAATTGCTGGCTGCAAAAACATTTAACAGAAAAAAAATTTAAACTCATGCAATATTAAAATTATGTGCATTCATACAATATTTTTTAATTATGTCTGCCATAAATTAAATTAAAAACAAAAAAAAAAAACTAAAAATAAACACAAAAGAACTGTAACAAAATATTTCCATAAGTCTCATGAAATCTTAATTCATGTTTGCCATTTTTTGTTTGTTTGTTTATTCATAAAACTGTCTGATTTCTTGCATGTAGACTGCAGCCAAATGTGTTTTAAATTTCAAGGATAATTTTCAACTGTTTCAGTCGAGTGTTGAAAGTTTTGTTTGATTGTTTGTTGAAATGAAGTGGTCATTATTATTGACATTAATGTTTCGTGGCCATTTTTAGTCGTAAAATTCCATTTAAGTTCGTTTCAAAAGTCTGCATACCATAAAATGTGAAAATAAACTTATAAACGTTTCATGTCTATAAAAGAGTCTGCATATATGCAGTTGTATAGACGACAAATGTATCTAAATGTCTAGATGTACGTGTGTATGTAGGGTATATAATATTTAAAAATGTTATTATTGTTTTTGTTCAACTGAAATATGATTCATTAGGAATAATCTTTTCCGACACTTAAAGAAAATCTACATTGAATGCAAAGGCCTTTGTGCATACAATGAACTTTAAAGTTTACCTTACCAGATTACTGACGACAGTTTATACTAAAAGCTTAAGCTTAGACTATACTGTAGTATGGTCGTCAGTTTAGTTAAGACTATAAATACATAACTACTGTACACTAGATAATTTTTAGACTAGATAAAGCGTAAACTTAAGTCGTGACTACGGAACAAACAATTGATCGGATTATAAAGAAAACTTAACACTAGACTATAAGGTAAAATATACACTAGAGCAGTGGTAGCCACTCCATAGGCTCGCGAGTCAGTCAATAATCGTATTTTTCACACAGACACGGTCGGCAATTCACATGTATACAACAACTTTGTTCGTTTCAAAACATTAGACTATCATCACCCTGTCGGACATTCAGTTAACTTTAAATTAACTGAAAGCTAACTATTTCTCAAGTAGTGGTGGTTGACACTTGCATTGCTTTTATATGAAATTAACTAACTATTTTAACATTGCGATGTCCTAGGAAGTAGTCAATTGTCCGACTCTGCATTACTTTCAGTTAACTTAAAAGTTAACTTTTTGTAGCTACCCAACAAAAACTTTATAAAAATATATAGTTACACAAAGTCAATAAAGTAAAATTTTTTTTATTTTTTTTTTTTTTAATTATGTTTTTTTTATTTCTTTTAATTATTTTTTTTTTTTATTTTTTCTTATTTTATTTTACTTTATTTTATTTTTCTTTATGTCTCTGGTGGGATTCGATCGCGCAACCTCGGTGCTGAGAGACTAGCTCGCTGCCAGCTAGTCTACCGGGGCAGTGTAGTTTTTGTATTAAAAAACTATGTTTTTTGACTATAATGACTATAATGACGTTTGTTTGTTAATCGACTTGGCTCTCTCTACTTAAAATATACAGTGTTTGTATACACTTTGGTTAATGTAAATTTTCCATTGCTTAGTTGTTGGCTTTAAGTTAGTCTATAGAAGCTAACTTAAAGTTGGCTTTTTTTGTAGTTAGCTACTCATTTGACGGCAGGGCAGTCTCTGCGACCGCACACAAGTACATAATATCTTTGTGTGCGTGCGTTCGGGGCTTGGTTATCACTGCACTAGAGATTAGTTTAAAGGTATGTTCACACTTAAAAAATGTTGTTGAAAAAAGCATGAGCACTAAAAACTTGAAAATATGCCCTGAAAATTGTACAAATATGCCTCAAAAAAATCAAAAATTGCTCATTTGAAAACAAAATATTTAACAATTTAATAACATTTTCATAAAAAAAAACAATCCTACAATTATAATCGGTAAAGCCCATACACCATAGTATTTACTGACTCACAAAAACAAAGTTATTTTAAGAGGTTAAAATTCATATAAGGAGATGTTGGTGCCGAATATTATCTAGATATTAACATCCATATGAAATTTTTTGTCTTAAAGGGATTTCAGGTATGGTCGCTAAATTGTTTATTAATGTTAATATTCTAAAATAATTTAATTTGCAGTAAAATTTTTTGGGGCTAATAATAATTAGATGGTTCACGGACAAAAAGAGTCAAATTTGGAATGAAGTTTTTATGGGGAATATATGAAATTATAGACCGATTCTCGGTCAAATTACCTACAAAATTGCAACTTGTACTTTGCGCACAAGGTTAACATGGACAGATAACTAGCCAGACGGTAGGATGGACATCGTAAGATCACTTAAATAACATGTATCTTAAAATAACATTTATTTTTAATGACAACCTGCTTTGCCTTACAATTTTAGAGAAAAAAACTTAATGTAGATGGCGAAATTGCAGCAACACGTTGGGTATATAGATAGATATTTAAAACAGCAATTTCGAAAAAAAATTTTTTTTTTGCTACGAAAGCTCTTGTAGCCATCTAGAAAAGTTGTTTGATCTAGCAAACGCAATGCAACATCAAACCGAAAACACTGGTTAAGTGTGGAGCGTCAAATATTTGTAAAGTATGAGTTTTAGATGTATACACATTTGTTTGTTTGACACTTTGGTGGTTTATTTAAAACAGACTGCTCCGAAAGACAGAAGTATGGCTTTTGTAACATAGATCCGCCATAAATGGAAAAAAATAGTGAAAACATGACAGAGATGGGTGTTAAAGAACAAGAAGCGCATAAAAAATACTGCACTGTCATTACCTTAGATGTTAAAAGTGCTTTCAATTGAGCAAGGTGGATAGACATATAAAATATTGGAGGAGCATCTTAGTTCCACAATTCTTCTCGGTGATTTTTTTCGGATAAAACCCTTTGATACCGACAATGGTACATATTAATATGATCTATCTGCTGGAGTCCCCCAACCATCTGTGTTAGATTCTTTACTGTAAAAATAAATAAATAGCGAAATATTTTAAGTAAGAATACATTAGAAGGCCACCATTTTTGGTTTGGATAACAATATTGCTATTGAAGTGAACGCTTGTTAGACGAACTGTAAAAGTATGGAAGAGCTACAACTTAAATTATCAAAACTTGGAGAAGGTAGGTGTATAACTTAAAGGTCACAAGGCGGAGGAAGTATTAGGTTCTGGCAAGAAAAGACAATAAAAAAATTATTTGTGCAAAACTCAGCAAAAGTGCCCTCAATGGCGTTATGCCAAATGTTGGAAGTATGTATGTTGCAAATCGTATGATCCCAGTCACTCGATTCCCAACATATATTTAGTTTACTCTACGGCGGATATGGAACGTCTATTAAGTGTACATTAGGGGTATAACCAAATTTTGGCCCAAGCACTACGCGATATCGAATATTGCGTTATTTACGAAATCAATTTGTTTGGCTCGTTTGAAAATAAAAACCTCACCCACAAAAGCGATTTTCTTAAATCCCTAAAGAAAAAAAATTTTAAATATTGTATTATTAAATGAAAAAAAGTTAAAAAGTTTCTTAATTATTAAAAGACATGAATTTAAAATTTTATGTGCGTGTTGTTTTGCTAAAGTTTTTGGCTAAATGTATAACTAAAAATAAAATAAAAAAAAAAATAATTTTCCAACTTTACCGCGTTTTGTGGGTTAATTAATATCATTTTTTTTTAAATAGTATTCAATGGGTTATTGGACTATGGTAGGGCCATTTTGATATTTGCAAAAAATGGGAATGAGTTATACCCCTAGTGTATATCACTTAATAATATTCTTGATCAACTTCGACAATGTTGTTTAAGAGTATGCAGCAAATACAGAACTTTTTTCCTTAAAGCAATATGTATAATTGCTGGATTTATTTCCCCGGATGAACTTTACGGACTATATTCTGCGAACGTACTAAGCACCGAGAAAAACCAATGCAAAATAAAGCATTTTATACGAAGAAGGACCAAATTTGTATTTTTTAGATAAGTTACGAATGTATTGCTATTTTTATTTATATGTTTATTGGTTTAAAAAGTAAATACCCAATAAAAAATTTTATCATTTTGCGAAGCACTAAAGGTTCATTTAAAAAATAAGCGCATAATTATGCGCTACGCAATAAGACATACAGAAAAGCAGTAAAGTAAGTGAAAGAACTCTCAACAACTTTAAAAAAAAAATAACATTTCAAGTGCTACGGCATTCCCTTACTACGAAGCAGGTTTGTAAGGGAGAATACTAAAAAATAACTGTATCAAAACATTCAGTGTCTAAAGATGATCGTTACATCCAACAATATTTATGTGCGCTGAATAATGCGCTTTATGTGTCACAAATGTATTGCTTCAAAGTGGGAACTCGCCATATAAAATTCATGTCTTCCGTAAGCGCAATGGTAAGCGAAACCCTTCTGTTTCTCCCTTACAAACCTGCTTCGTTGGAAGCTCCATTTTTTATTGGGTAGATGGATGGAGCGACAAAAATGTTCCAAAATACAGATTTTACCCGTTTACTCCTTAGAAGGGCCAAATTTCAAAAAAGTCCGCTTATTTTTGTAATGAACAAAGAAAAGTTTTAAATCTACTTTGTATCTGTTTTAGTTTGGGAGAAAACTTTTTGCACAGTGGTTTATATCAAAAAAAAATTTTTTTTAACAAATTTTAAAAAAATCAGAAAAACTATTAGTTATTTGAATCCCACAACCAAATGAGTCTTAAAATTTGTGGAAAAACCATAGTTTAATGCAAACAAATTCAAGAAAATCAAATAGTACTAACAGGAGAAACAATTTTTTAAAACATTAAAACCCGAAAATCACATCCAAGCCTACTGTGCAAATTTTTTTCTACTCTTTATTGGATAGTAGACAAAAAAAAGAAAAAATACAAAACAAAAAAATTATTCTACTTGGACTAATATTGAAAAAGTTATGCGTATTTATTTGAACATAGTTTTGATATAACGCGATTTTTTTAATATTCGATATCTCTGTAGCATTAGCAAAAAAAAAAAACCTGGAAATCAAAAAATATTTTTCTCCAAACTGTCCGATTTGACTCGGATTGCCCTATATATATTTTAAGTGTCAAAAATACAATTACAAATTATATTCTAACTTTAATTAAACTAGAAATGGTAACTGAGACCTTTATCCAGTTGTTGTAAAACAGCCCAGAACCCGCAACCCTTGAATTGATAGACTAGCTCACTACCAACTAGTCTACACAATAAACTTAATTATAATGAAGTATAATCTCTAATTTGAACCAGACTTTAGAAATTGTAGACTAGATTATAGTCTGCAATACGTCGTTAACAATTGACTAAGTTAATGTGTAAATTTAAGAGTAACTACGATATTATAAATCTATTATATTTTATACTAAGCTATAGTCTTTAGAGTAAGTAAACATTATTTTGCTCTATATGTACGTATTATTTTCTTAGCGCTCAGTTGCTTATCATAACGTTTACAAATCATTATTTTTGCCTAGAAGTCTTTGACACATTAAATTAAACAAATCTTGTTAACGAGCATTAACAAATAATGAAATATTATTTAGACTATGATAAATATTATCAGCAAAATGATATGAAGGATTTACACTAAAACAAAAAGTCGGTCGAAATTATTAAAAGAGTTATTTTTGTAGAGTTGCACTATACTATTTAAATATTAACTTTTTTTACAAATTTACTGTGGTGACCTTTTAAGTTGGCAATTTTTTTTTATTTTAATAGCGCGTCACTTAAATAGATGCTTAAGTATTTTAAAACGTGTTTTTAACTACAAACATTACAAGTTTCATTAAATAACACTTTTGATTCTATTTCATGGACATTAAGAATGACAACATTTCTAAACTGACAATTAAAAAACAATTGCAAAACAGTTTTTTTTTAAGTTAGCAAACAAATTTATATTCTAATAAGAACATTTAAAAAAAATTTTTTTAAGAAACGCTTTTCTTAAAAAAGAACATTTAAAAAAATTTTGCCCCCCCCCCTAGATTTTATCCTGGCTTCGCCCATGTATTCGTGTATTGTCATCGGGAATATGTATGCCTGCAAAGTTTCATACATTTGCATTGAGTTTTTGGCGGTCAAAAAAGGATTTTACCCAAAAAAAATTTCTCCCCCCCCATAGATTTTATCCTGGCTACGCCCATGTATTCGTGTATTGTCATCGGGAATATGTATGCCTGCAAAATTTCATCCATTTGCATTGAGTAAAAGGCGGTCAAAAAAGCATTTTACCAAAAAGAAATTGTCTCTCCCCCCCTAGATTTCATCCTGGCTACGCCCATGTATTCGTGTATTGTCATCGAAAATATGTATGCCTGCAAAGTTTCATTCATTTGCATTTAAAAAAAGCATTTTACCAAAAAAAAAAATTTTTTTTCTCTCCCCCCTAGATTTCATTCTGGCTACGCCCATGTATTCGTGTATTGTATTCGAAAATATGTATGCCTGCAAAGTTTCATCCATTTGCATTGAGTAAAAGGCGGTCAAAAAAGCATTTTACCAAAAAAAAATTTTTTGCTCCCCCCCCCCTAGATTTTATCCTGGCTACGCCCATGTATTCGTGTATTGTCATCGAAAATATGTATGCCTGCAAAGTTTCATCCATTTGCATTGAGTATAAGGCGGTTTAATTAACGTTACAAGATTTGATTTTCCGAAGTGAAGCTAAAGAAAAGGTTTTAAAAATTAACCTTAATTTTTCTCGGTGTATTGCCATGAAAAAAGCAACATGAACTCACTGTGCGTAAAGCATCAATTGCAAAATGCATGAAAAACTTATTAATATATCACTTGTGGATGGGATAGAATGGATGGATGCTTGGATATTGCCATCCATGTACTCAAATAACTACAATAATAATAATAAAAAAAAAAAAACAGTCACATCAGTGACAATGCCATCTTCTGCTTTCAAAATAAAATAAAAGTACAACGATTGTTATTGTTTAAAAAAAAAAATAAAAAATCTGCAACAAGAAGACAACAAAATACTTTGGAATAAGTTAAAAAAATAAATGTAAACAAAAACCAAGACACCAATATTGGCTGGCTGGCTGGCGTTTCCAAGTAAACATAAAATTCCAGAGATTATCATAAACAATGTGACACGATTGAAACCAACTACAAAAAAATCACATTTTTTTATACACAACAAAACAAAGAGAGTGTGTAGGTATCAGCTGTTTTAAGAGAGTGGCAGTAAAAAAGTGCTAAAAGCCGGTTAAATTTATTTGGTACTATATTGTAGAATGCAAAAAAGTACTTTTTTATTTTATTTTTTTTGTAAAAAAAAAATATAATCGCAAAAATGATTTTCACACCTGTTCTGAAAATCACTTTAATTCAAATCAGGTAATTTCTTCGGTGCAATTTGTAATTACCGAAAGCACACCGAGAAACCCAAAAACGGTACGATTTTAAGAATACCACAAAATCACACGTGTGATTTTAAAAGCATTTGATTTAAAATCACGTTTCCACGTTTAGATAATGACTGGTTACAACTTTTTTATATTTAAGCATGTAAGAGTGATATATTCGGCTATGCCGAATTATGCGATAAGAACAGAAAGTTTTGTAAATACAGTTCTTTTATAATCACGTTAATATCTTGTCGAATGTTGTGTATTGGTAACCAAGATGCATATGCCTTATTTGTTTGGCTGTTGTCGTTTTCCAGATATACGTATACTTTTATGTCTATTATGCTTTTGTGCGCGATGAACCACGACCATTTCTCCAATCCTACTCATATTTTAGAGAACAGCATGTGGGACCTTCGGAAACCCCATTACAACAGGCACATGACATCGTTAAATCAATTTCGCTACTCATGAGGACATAGAATCATATATATTATTTCTAAAGCACTTTTTTTTGTCGGTTGCAAATATCTCCCATACCACCGCATCAAATTTAATGAATGATATCTCATTTTAAAGCTTATTTCTAACACTAATGACGAAAAATAATTAGAAATTGAAAAATTAATATTTTCATTGATAAAAATTACGGTGCGAAATAGTCGCACGGGTCATCTACACTGAAAGAATTTTCTTCGCAATACTAACGAATTTTGACATTAATCCCATGAAAAATTGCATTATAAAGGAACCTATGCAGCGCTCGTTGGATCAATGAAACCTGTTTCATTAAAAGGACTTAATGAAACATTACATTAGATCCATGAATATTATTCATTGGATGAATACTTTCAATAAAGTAAAATTTTTTTTTTTTTATTTTTTTTTTTCTTTTTTCTTATTTTATTTTACTTTATTTTATTTTTTATTTTTTTTGTCTCTGGTGGGATTCGAACATGTAACCTCGGGGCTGATAGACTAGCTCACTACCAGCTAGTCTACCGGGGCAGTGTAGTTTTCGTATTAAAAAATTATGTTTTTTTCTCAATTAAGACCGTAAATATGAGATTAAATTGTCCATAATAACAATAACAACGTTGATTGAAAGTGGATTGAAAGTTTTTGTTTCATTACTATTATGACATTTTTATTGTCATAATGAAAATTTAAATTTATGAAGGCAATTATTGAAATATGTTGCTTTTATAAAAAAATTTTTTGATTTCATAAATTTAATGGCATACATGTAACATTAGATGTATGAAGATATTAAATCTTACATTTTTTAAATAACAATTAAACATTTTTTTAAGGAAACTATAATTTTGTATTAATTTATGAATATAGTTATGTTTGTATATTATTTTTTTAAGTTCCCAATTAAAATTTTTTGTTTAACTTGGACAAACTTAAGTTTTCATATATCCAATGAAAATTTTTAACGTAATTACGAAATCTAATGAAGCGATTTTAACGAAAATACTTCATCAAACCTATGAAATTCCATTTAGACAATGAAAATTTTCATTTACCCAAGGAAAACTTTTTTATGAAAATGATTCATTAAATATATGAAGCATTTTTCTTTCAGTGTAGTATAGTATGTATATGTATATACTTTATATGGTCTTAGATCAATATTGTAGAAGCTACAAACGGAATGACAAATACCCTTTTCTCCTGTGGTGAAGGGTATAAAAATGAGTCTGACTTCTATATTCGTCGTGGTATTTCCTTTGATCCGTCTCATTGACCACTGACTTTTATTAAAATATATTCACCCTTATTGTGTTTGGCGTATTTAAAATACGCCTACGACTGTTTGGTAATAGATTAAAGAGAACGTGAACTTTTTTCCTTTAATCTATTACTATATACACAATAAGGGTGATTGAAAGTTACTCACCCTTATTGTCTTTGGCGTTTTTGCGGCGTAAACTAGTCGTTTTTTAAAAACGGTAGCGTGATTGGCGAATAACGCCAATGAATACGACACTTTTCAAATCTATTACAAAAAGGACGTCAAAACAGTACCGTGTTTGGCGTATTTGTCTGTCAAGAGTGTAAAAAATTGTCGTTAAACATTTTGATCACGACGTTATTAAAATTATTTGAGAAATAATTTCCATGTAAGGAAATAAAATGTAAACATGCAACAAATTTAATATCATTGAAATATAATTTAGTTTTTAAGTGCTTGTGTACCTAACTCTGGTATACATTTTATAATAAAGGTCACAACTGCCGTACATTTTGCGAAGTAAGTAGCAATAATGGAGCAAAAACCTTTTTTGGCAAAGGCCTTCCAAAAAAGTTTAAGCAAAACGAATATTAAAGAGGAGTGGAACACCCCATCCCATTCCGGAGAGGGTTAGATGAAGGTATACCGATTTTAAAGAAAAATTCACTCATAACAAAGCTGAAAGCTATGCAACAGGTGGAGGGCGGTTCAAATAAAATACATTTTCAGCTGTCGAAGAAGCAGCAATTGATCTATTAGACATGCATGCTATTGTCGAACATAAATATCCATTTGGAATTAAGAGAAAGCGGAGGATTTCACCAGAACCCGAGCCAAATTTAGACACAATAACTGACATTACCGAAATTGAAAGCCCGTGTTCTTCACTTGTGATACCTCCGCTTAGATAAAATAAAAACCAAGCGAAACTAGGGCTTTTAAAAAAACAAGTAAAACTGCAAAAAGTGTTATGCTTGAATTTGATAAATAAATTATCGGAATTGAAACGTTACACACGGAGAATGCTACAGAGGAGAAATCGGTTTATATAAGGCGGAACTCTAAAGCAAAGAGAAAAACAGAAAAGCGCATTTAGAAATACGCAAAACCGAACTAGAAATTAAAAAAAAACTTAAACTTGAAGAGTTCATAAAAAGTAAAATGATTTAATTTTTATTTTGTTTTAATTAATCTAATTATGTTCATGTAAATAGAACTACTTACATATACATTAGGGTGGCAGCTAAATGTATGGAGCAATTTTTTTGTATTAATATTGATGTCTCCCGGGCGGAATATTGTGTCACATGGTCTAAAACTGATGTGGAAAAAATTTCAGCCAAATCGGATAACTTTTACCCCTGCCCTTTGAGGTCAAAGTTCAAATGATAAAAAAAAAAATTTCCATACAAGCAAAAACATTTTTTTCGATTTTTTTTTTTTTTTTAATATTAGTAAGCTTTCGATCGGACAAGATTTTCAGTTTCAAAAGTGACTCTGAAAAAAAAAATTTGAGGCTTGTTAGGGGCTTACTCTAAAAAAATTTCAAAAAAAATTTTCTTTTAGTTTTGATAAGCACACATTAAAGATTTTGTGTTGCTCTTAATACCAGGTTTTTTAAATTTTTTTTAAAAAATTTTTTTCGACATCGCATTTTTGTTCTAAATTGGGGTAAAAAACTGGAAAAATGCAGTTTTTGGCCCTATTTAAGAGCATGATTATAGGGTGCCAGCTAAATTTCAACTTTGGATTTTCAACATCTCCCGGGCGGAATATTGTGCCACATGGTCTAAAACTGATGTGGAAAAAATTTCAGCCAAATCGGAAAACTTTTACCCCTGCCCCTTTGAGGTCAAAGTTCAAATGATAAAAAAAAATACAAGCAAAAAATTTTTTTTCGAATTTTTTTTTATCATTTGAACTTTGACCTCAAAGGGGCAGGGGTAAAAGTTATCCGATTTGGCTGAAATTTTTTCCACATCAGTTTTAGACCATGTGGCATAATATTCCGCCCGGGAGATGTTGAAAATCCAAAGTTGAAATTTAGCTGCCACCCTGATATACATACATACATACATATGTTAATGTTGAAATAAATAAAAACGCAAAACTATCCTTTTAAAATTGTAGTTTCAGCTCATAGTGAATAGAGATGAATAAGAACATAAAGTTACGTTTTCACAAATAAAATAATACAAAAATTTTACCTATGTATGCGTATTATTTTTACTTCAAACACTTTTTTGGCAGATCTTTAACAGGGTGTTTCGAAATAATTTAATTAACAGGGGTGTGCTGGAAATCGCAAACGCAAAACGCAAGAATTTTAAAAGTCGTTTTTTAGTAACATTTCTGTAATAAACGAATTTTATGACAAATATTATACAAACATTTCTCTATTAAACAGAATTTTATAACAAAAATTATATAAATTTGATTAAAAGTGTATTACAAACAGCCTCCAAATTCTTGCGTTTTGCGTTTGCGATTTCCAGCACACCCCCCTAAGTCTTTTCTTTTACATTGTGATTCTTTTACAAAATTTTGCTAGTCGAAAATTTTAGACGGTAACATAAAATTAAAAATACGACTGCAACTACGACACCTGTCATTTTTCGACTACGCCAAACAGAATAAGGGTGATTTAAGGCTTAAACATAAAAGTAATATCTGTCGAATTTTACTACTTTTCATAAATAACCATACAAAACAGTTGTAAGATTTAAATTTGAAGTAATTAACACAGATTCTATATTAAAGTTTAAGAAAGCTCTATTTCAGAAAACCAGCTCAAACTTTTTGCAAATCCCAATAGAAAAGTTAATGTCCTGGAAGAAACGATGTGCAAGACATCCTGTCACTCGGAAGAAATTGTCAAACTGATTCGTCATTAACTTTGTCAATAATGATTCTACATTGCCAACTTCTAGACATATCGAGTCATTTCCGCAAAAAAAAAAAGCTTAAGCGACAGAAACAAAATTATACAGGAGAAGATTTTTTTTTTATTTCATAAACATTTTGTATGAAGGTTGTCGATTAAGATAAAATTGTTTTTGCTATAAAATCGTCACGGTACCTTATGTGACCATGACATTTTAGAAGATGATGCAAGTGTTGCCAATAAAGTCATTTATTAAAAAAAAATACGGAAATTAAAAAGGATGTCGCTTAAGCTTTTTTGCGGTAATACTATGAAAGAACGTGTGATGCTACAGCGCCCAATAAAGATGCCTAGACGAAGTTCGATTGTTCTCAAAATTTTAAGGGAGGACCATAGGTTTAGAAGTAGTTTTCAAGAAACATCTGAATGCTAAAGCAGATATATCTTCTTAAGGAGCATTAACTCTATTTAGGAAACTTTACGTCTATCGATAAGTTGATTTATTTACATTAGCCAGAAAAAACTACTCTTATCAAAATGTTCTCCTCTACTGCTATCGAATTAGCTGAATGATCCCATACCTAAGCTCATTTTCGAGCAATGCGTTAAGATCACATTATACCTAAGTACGGATAGGATGGAATTTAATCGAACTGATGAACAAATTCTGGCTAACTTCTTTTATTAACTGAAGACATTGATTACATTTTTTTTTATTTAAATCCCAAATTGACTTACAAAGTGCACAGCAAAGCACCACACATTAAGGAAGGTGGTCTATTGTAAAGTTCTAGCATATACAAAAAAAATTATGTACTTTAAATTGTATTTTTTATCTTAAAATGGTTTCCAAGTTATATTTGAAAATTACTTTGCACATTTTTTTGGCTTCAATAAGACATCAAACTTGAATCAAAGCTGGATAACGTTTGCCGAATAAAATATGAACTGACGCATTGGCAGTAATAAAACATTTTAATTAGGTATTAAAAAATCTAAGTTTATATATGATACAACTGTTAAAATGCATAACTGAAACTTATTGTACAAACAGATATCCAGTCACATCGATGGACTTTTGTCTTATTTTGAGGCACCCTACGCGTTGCCTCTTGAATCACATTTGTGGGTATTTTCTTGGTTCCTATACCTTTTTATTGAAATTTCTTTTCAAAATCACCTAAATTGTTTGAAATGGTGTTCATTCAGGACCTTCTTTTGTAATGTAGCTCCGGAGCATCATCCATGATACAATTAATGGCGAGCCTGCGGGCAAACAAATTTTGCAACAATGCCTGTATTAGATGTTGGATGATTACTTACTATTTTCTGAGACAGCTGGAACGGGTTTCTTTGCACATCTGACAACCCTCATATGTGCTACGTATTTCCAATTTTTAAAAATTCATTTATTTGCCAACGCAGGGTAAGGTTTTGCAGTATATTTGGCAATCTCTGCCTTCAACATATGTAAATCGAGTTTGGTTGCATTGTATCAAATATTTTTACCGGATCATCGTTTTCTATTAAGCGGGTTTTTTACTTTTGAAAGCTTTTATTGTCTTACTAGCTGTTTTGTCCCGGCGCTGCTGGGGTTTGTTAATAACTTGACCCCACCGCTATCTACCGGGTCAAACTTTTATCAGGAAACTTATTTTTGTCTTATAAATATATTTTGGGAATTTAAGCCAAATCGCACGATATATTAAGCATTTTTACTACCACGACAACTTAAGAGAAATCTGGCTCCAGACTAAACTAATTTATTGTCCAAGTTTGGTGTCAATCGGTTCAGCGGATCTTGAGTTTTAGCAGCACATACACGGCACAAACGTATTTAAATATATAGATAAACAAAAGATTTTTTGATTTGGATTTCAGAATAGTGATATTTTGTTTTATTTTTGCACTAGTGGTTGAAAATCAGTCCATATTTTATTCCGGATACGTTCTATACTATAACTTGTGGGTCTTGCACATTAATGGACGAAGGAGCGAAAACATTTTGCTGGAAATGTCCAATGCAAATCTAAATCAGCTGGCAGCGAAAAGTGAACTGATTTCGACAGATCGAGCCGTTTGCTTTCCAATGTTTTGTTTACAAATAATTTACATTACAAGCAGTTAACTCTATCAATGTAATACAGAAAACTTCTGTTGTTTTTGTATAGTTGTAGTCAAGGCAAATTGAGTAGAAGGTGAGGTCAACTCTACAACAACACTGCTTCTGTGGTAGGATTGTCAAAAATATTGGTTGTAAAATAGGTTTGTTTTCATAAAAAACTAGTTTGTATACAAACTTTGACAAGTCGACCACTGAATGAAACATAAATTCCCCTAGGAATTTTCTTAATGAATTCACGATGGATTTTGTCAAGGCGAATTCACTTTTAAGGTGATGTGAAATCCGAGCTGAGCTACTTTTTTTTCTTACTAATTGAGAGAAATGTTAAAAGTTGTTTACGTTCTAAGACGTATCCACGACCTAAATGGCCAAATAAACTACATTGTGTGAATATAAAAAAATTTTGGTTTTTGCACAAACATGCTTCATACTTTTGCATGGTATTTGGCTTTTAAATCAACAAAAAAATACAATGTTGCTTTTTTATTTTTGTTGTACTTGTTGTAGTATCGCCGCCAGCGGATATATAAATTCGCCATGGATTTGCACTTCTAAACAATTTTAATTTAGAAAATGACTCTTTATATCCTGGTTCACAGTTCGATTCAGTTTCTTTTTAACACTTGTGCTCCCCAAAAACACTCGACTCTCTCACCATTATCCATAATTCCCCTTAACACTCAACACTGTCTTTTGCCTTAAGAGCACAAATGAAAACTTTTTCATTAACATTTTTTTATTTTTTATTTTTTTCATTTCGTTTGATAACAATTTCCACTTCAGAATTTTAGTTTGTGTTGTCTTCATAAGGCTCCACAATTTTCAGTGCACGTTTTGAATTCGCAACGAGTAGACGTGAAAAATTAAGGTTTTTAAAATAAAATAACAAATCGAAAACATATAAAAAATTCGTGATTAAAAAAACAAAACGTTAACAGTATTATTGTTGTTTTTTTTGCTGTTAAAATAATTAATATAATTATTATTCCTGCTAGTGTGTATTATTTATTAGTATTTTTATTATTGTTTTTTTAATTATTAAGAATTTGATAAAACAAATATGTTGAAAAAGTGATATATGAAATATTTCAACTTTAAAAAATAAATAAAGAAAAACAATAAAAAAGTATTTAATGAAAATCATTTGAAAAAAATGCAATTAAAAATGAAACAGTATTTTTCTTTTAAATAGATTAAAAACAAATAAAAAGCCTTTGCCTTAAGACTTGGGCAAAGAGTAAAAACATCTGGAGTTGGGTGATTGGACACTGTGATGTCATAAATGCAATTTTGTAATTTAAACGAAAACAATTAAAATGGAAATATTTTAATTGATTTTGATTTTAGTGAAGTTGAAATAAGACAAATTTTAAGTAAAATGTGTTTTTTTTGCTACATTTAGAAATAAATATTTGTTTAAAAATAAATTCTGAAAAAAATAACAACCAAATTTCAAGCAAGTATGAATTTCATATAATTTACCCTACACCTATTTGAATTATCAGAAACAGTTTTTTTTGGAGATCTTATAAAAAAGTACTGAATTTTTTTCTGTTTTTAAAACCTCGATTTCAACAATGTATCAATTTCTTGATATATATTTCTATGAGTATCAGGTGTTTCTATCAAATATGCGATGAATTTTGCTCTGTGCAAATCAAAGCACATTTGGATCCTTCTGAATATTCGAGTTTTTAACATGCCATGTGCGGTACTTCACAAGGGAGTGTTGAGGTATTATTTGACCGAGAATGCTCCATAGGCGAGCATCTCGGATTAACACTGTAAGCTAAATATTTTTTCCTTCTTACTTAAGTTCCGATTAAAAAAAATTGTACCATATATGGAATCTGCTAGTCGTTATAATATCGTTTTTTTTTTTAACTGCATGAGAACTTCTGGTATTGATAACTTTTTTTTGGCAGATGAGAATGTCAAACTGTCTAACTGACATTTCTGTTTAGTAAGGTTTGACTAGTCTTCATTAATCTTTAAACGATTCCAACAACTCTTCCAAATTTTGAAAATTTTCTTAAAAAAAAAAATTTTAAAAAATCTGTTAGCGAAATTCATAGAGCACTTCCTCCATTTTACGAAGCTCATTTCTATTTAAATGGCTACGCCAAAAGGCGAAATTGTCATATTTAAAGCGACGCCAATCCTCTACACAGAAAAAATTCTCCAAAATTTTTCACCAATTAAAGAATTAATCAAAAATAAAATCAGTTTTAATTAAAAATTTAATCAAGTGATTTAAACCTTTAATCAAGTAAATTAAACGTTTAATTAATACTATTTACTGGTTTAATTGATACTATTTATTTGTTTACTGGTGCAAATTTAATTAATTTTTTAATTAATATCATTCTGTGTAGTTGTTTACGAATCACCATTACATGTATCCATTAAAATTGGCTGTTTCGTGTCGCTAACTCGCTCTTTCGGAATGAGCAAGTAGCTGCCGTTAAGTGGGGAACAGAATAATTGCAATGTTACAAATAGCGCTGCAAGCTACCAAAAGTTAAAAACGGCAGTTTTAAAGTAGTGTCAATCGAATACGTAGTGATAGTAGTCTTTGCAGTTGAATCGCAAAATTCGAACTTTTTTACTTAGTTGCGCTTCAGAGCATTCGTCAGGTTCATCTACTACTACAACTTCTTTATTCTGTTCCATGCTTTACGGTAAATGGCGAGCTCTATCGAGCCAGGCTGACCTTAATTTTGTTTCCAAAAATTTATCAGCTAAATATCAACGAAATTTGGTTCCATAAAGCGATTTTGTTGCAAAACCAATTTGGTGACAACTTTATTTCCAGAAGAGATCCTGTTCACTGGCCCCCTCGTTCATGCGAGTTAACGCCTCTGGATTAATTTGTATGGGTCTATGTTAAGTCATTAGTTTATACCGACAAACCAGCATTTCTTGAAGCATTGGAAGCCAAAATTCAAGCCACCGCTTATGCTATACGGCCAGATTTATTAGAACACAGTAGTAACAAATTTGATTTATAGAATTAACCATGCAAATCGTAGCCGCTGCGGGCATACGCCGAAAATCATATTTTAAAAATAACTGCCATGAAATGATCTACCAGATTATAATAAAAAAAATTCATTCCAACAATATTTGGAATGGGGAATTGGTATAAACGTTTTAAGTTCTCATGCAGCGCAAAAAACACCCTATAAATAGATACAGTACCCATTTTTTTAAATCAAAATACAGAACACAAAACTTTGATGTTATGCAAATAAATCAAGTCGATACACATCGGCTTTGCCGTGATATGTCAATCACGATTTTTTCCCCAAATTTGCGTAGATTAATCACCGAAATGGTTTCTTTAACTTTCGAAACTTGCAATCTAATTTCTTGTTTTTAAAAATTGTGGATTTAATATGAATTAAAGCAAACAATTTACAAAATGTTCAATGGTTATTATTTCGAAATTCTGTTTGAAACTTTCTTGGAAACTTAAAATCATAGCATCGTTCAACAGCTACGATACTATGATTCAGAGCGTTTTTGAGCCTAAAGTGCAACTAAGAATAAATTTTTTCCTTAAAAATCGGGAATTTATTAAAATTTATATGATTTATATTTTCATGTTAATTTTACTTCACGTTCAACCACTTGTAAATGTTGTTTTATTTTATGAAATACACTACAAGTACAGAAATACAGAACAATTAAAGGGTTTGCACAAAAAAAAAAAACAGAAAAAAATTGTTCTAATAAATACAGAACGGATGGTCACCGTAGATATAGTATAATTTCACTTAAAGTTATGATATGTTTACACTTGGGTTATTAAGCGCGTACATTAATCACATAGAATCCTCTGAACATACCTCAAACTTAGTATAATTTAGAATTGGCCACCATGAGCGTACCCCTCACGTGTACAATAGACTGGTCGCATCTTTTATGGGATTTTTTTTTTTTTAATTTAATTGTTTGCGCTGCTTAAAATATGAGGTTTGGTGTAAGAAATCATGATCTAATTTTTCAGGTCAATCCGACGGTGCCTAGCCGTGCCGGGTGGGGCCCAAAGTTCCCCATATTATAAAAAAAACATATTTTCTATCAGATCTTTATAGTTATACTAGTTGAAAAGCCGAAAATTAAAAATATGGCTTCGTTACGATCTTTCGCAGAGAAAGTACTTCAAGTGTGCCAAATTTCAGCTTCCTATGTCATCAGATGGCTTCAGAAAGTTGCGGAAAGAATAGGACATACATGCAAACATCCTGACATACTAAGAAATTATATATTGTATAGATAGATTAACATATTGGTATTTCCACAGAAATGTCTACTTTTTGTCACCCATTTTTAATCGTTTCTCAAAGAATAATGAAAATATTATTTACTTTTTTGCATTTGGACGTAGAGCGCAATTAGGTTTTCATTTAGTGAAAGAGAGGAAAAATTTGAACAACGTGGTTCTAAAATACAAGAATAACTGCTACACTGAAAGAAAAATACTTCATATATTTAATGAATCATTTTCATAAAAAAGTTTTCCTTGGGTAAATGAAAATTTTCATTGTCTAAATGGAATTTCATAGGTTTGATGAAGTATTTTAGTTAAAATCGCTTCATTAGATTTCGTAATTACGTTAAAAATTTTCATTGGATATATGAAAACTTAAGTTTGTCCAAGTTAAACAAAAAATTTTAATTGGGAACTTAAAAAAACAATATACAAACATAACTGTATTCATAAATTAATACAAAATTATAGTTTCCTTAAAAAAATGTTTAATTGTTATTTAAAAAATGTAAGATTTAATAACTTCATACATCTAATGTTACATGTATGCCATTAAATTTATGAAATCAAAAAATTTTTTTATAAAAGCAACATATTTCAATAATAATAAAAATGTCATTATAGTAATGAAACAAAAACTTTCAATCCACTTTCAATCAACGTTGTTATTGTTGACAATTTAATCTCATATTTACGCTCTTAATTGAGTAAAAAACATAGTTTTTTATACAAAAACTACACTGCCCCGGTAGACTAGCTGGTAGTGAGCTAGTCTATCAGCACCGAGGTTACATGTTCGAATCCCACCAGAGACAGAAAAAAATAAAAAATAAAATAAAGTAAAATAAAATAAGAAAAAAGAAAAAAATAAATAAAAAAAAAAAAAATAAAAAAAAAAAAATTTTTACTTTATTGAAAGTATTCATCCAATGAATAATATTCATGGATCTAATGTAATGTTTCATTAAGTCCTTTTAATGAAACAGGTTTCATTGATCCAACGAAGCGCTGCATAGGTTCCTTTATAATGCAATTTTTCATGGGATTAATGTCAAAATTCGTTAGCATTGCGAAGAAAATTCTTTCAGTGTAGGTGACGTGACGTGACAAAAAGAGAGCTTTTCTGTGGAAGTGCCCATATGTTCGCGCAACTCAAAAACGCTTTAGCTTATTGAAAAACTAAAAAAACCGAAATTACGCAATAAAATTTACTTTAAGAAAGGTAAAACGTTTTTCTTATATGCGCAGTCGTTTTAGAAACATAATTTTTTTTCTGGAAAAAAAAAATAATTTTTTTATTAAAATTTCGGAATTTTTGTTTTTAAAAATTTAAAAAAAATTGATAAATGCAGCTATGCTTTTAATTTTATGCAGACATATAAAAAACAACATTGCAAAGAAAACAAGCTATAAATGATTAAAATCTGTAAACAACTTTTGATTTTATGTATTCACAAAAGATGTGGCGGTTTAATAAAATTGTTATATTAATTAAAATTTTTCGTCTTTTGTGAATACATAAAATCAAAAGTTGTTAACAGTTTTTAATCATTTATAGATTGTTTTGTTTGCAATGTTGTTTTTTATATGTCTGCATAAAATTAGAAGCATAGCTGCATTTTTCAATTTTTTATGAATTTTTAAAAACAAAAATTCCGAAATTTTAATAAAAAAATTATTTTTTTTTCCAGAAAAAAAAAAATTATGTTTCTAAAACGACTGCGCATATAAGCAAAACGTTTTACCTTTCTTTAAGTAAATTTTGTTGCGGAATTTCGGTTTTTTTAGTTTTTCAATAAACAAAAGCGTTTTTGAGTTACGCGAACATATGTTGTGCAACCTCCTTAATTTTCGAAATAACGGTATATCTCGAAAACCAAAGCCAACATAAAGAAAACAGTTTCAACTTTCTTAAAGTAAATTTTATTGCGGAATTTCGGTTTTTTTTTTAGTTTTTCAAAAAACTAAAGCGTTTTTGAGTTACGCCAACATATGTTGTGCAACCTCCTTAATTTTCGAAATAACGGTATATCTCTAAAACCAAAGCCAACATAAAGAAAAAAGTTTTAACTTTCTTAAAGTAAATTTTATTGCGGAATTTCGGTTTTTTTTAGTTTTTCAATAAGCTAAAGCGTTTTTGAGTTGCGCGAACATATGTTAATCTATCTATACAATATATAATTTCTTAGTATGTCAGGATGTTTGCATGTATGTCCTATTCTTTCCGCAACTTTCTGAAGCCATCTGATGACATAGGAAGCTGAAATTTGGCACACTTGAAGTACTTTCTCTGCGAAAGATCGTAACGAAGCTATATTTTTAATTTTCGGCTTTTCAACTAGTATAACTATAAAGATCTGATAGAAAATATGTTTTTTTATAATATGGGGAACTTTGGGCCCCACCCGGCACGGCTAGGCACCGTCGGATTGACCTGAAAAATTAGATCATGATTTCTTACACCAAACCTCATATTTTAAGCAGCGCAAACAATTAAATTAAAAAAAAAAAAAAAAAATTGCGACCAGTCTAGTGTACAACCGACCAATAATAATAAATAATTCATAAATTTTCACAATTTCATCATTAATATGTTTAAAAAATAAGGGTTTTCATGATATCGCTTTAAAGTCTGTGCATTTTTACGTCCTCGCAAATGAACTGTAAAGAATTGTATGGGAATTCATTTACACAAACTTCGTAAATTTGCCAAACAAATTTGACTCGATAACTTGCGCTGTTCAGTTGTGCATTTTTACAAACAGATTTTTTAGCGCTTTTATCGTCGTTTTTGACTTTTGACTTTCACATATTAATCACAAATTTTAACTTTTAATTTTATATTTTTGAATTCTCTTTTTTAATTTATTTTTGTTTAAACGTTTCTTACAAACTGACATTAATTGTTTAAAATTACACAAAATTTAAAAAGGTTCTTCATGAAACGAGTCTCACAAGTTTGCACAAATGGCAATTTTAAGCGATATAATGAAAACCCTTAATCTTATGAAAACTTTATCCATTTTTAATACTTTAAAGAAATTTAAATTTGTTTGTTGTGTTTTTTTCTTAATCAACTGTCATCTTAATCATCTCAAATGTAATGAGAACGGCTTTGATTAACTTTATCAAAATTTAAAATTTACTACACCTCTGCAATGAATATATGAAATTTCATAAAAATTGGATCATCCGTTTTTAATACCGTATTTGATTTCTTAATTGCAAAAAAGTTTAAAAATTTACCATGCTCAATATGAAATAATAAGGAAGTATGGTCGGTTCAGCCCGATTACTTGATACCCTACACCACACACACAAAGACAAATTTTTGAGTGGGACCCTTGGGCCGCAAAACAAAATAATTTTATAAGCAGGTCTTAGAGCTGCAAAACAATCGATGGTACTATCGATAGTTTTATTTTTGGCAGACTATCGAAAGTTTTTTTTACTTTCGATACTATCGGAAAATTTGATAAGTAACTACAAAGTTGATTAGATGTAGTCAACGAATCATTTTTAACAACTCATTAGACACAAGTTTTTAGCAATGCAATAACCTTTTTAAATTCTGTGCCAAAAAGGAAAAAGTACTTAAGTTGACTTTACCTAAATTTGAGTTTATGGCAACAACAACTAGAAACAATAACACCTCTGAGATCTTCACATTCAAGTACACACGGGTAAAGTTTCAATTATGTTGCATTACTTTTCATGAAGTTATAGCAAAATTACTCTTTGCTATCGTTTTTCAATGTGCAATAATATCGGGATTTTCAACAAGAACAAAATAAACAAAAACAAAATAAAAAACAATTTAGAATAAGTTGATTAAAATTTTAATTGTATTACGAAGAGAAAAGTTCGGCAATTGTGAATAAAAATGATATCTTGCAAATATCCACCACGAGTTCGCTGACAGATGTCGATTCTCGATTCAAAGATTTTAATAACTTTTTGGCAAAATGGTGGGTCTGTTTTGTTAATCACATCACGGATTTTGAGTTTTAAGGCTGTAATCGATTCAATTGGCTCCGTATAGACTCTGTTCTTAACATAGCCCACAAAAAACCTTGTAAGGCTTCAAAGCCAAAACCTTACGCAAAATTCGCCATGTGGTGGTTTTGGATTCCCACAATTGCTGAGAATGCAGATAGGTGACGATTATACCAATTAAAATAGGAATAAGTTTTCAAAGTTTACCTTTAAAATTTAAAGGAAATGCTTAAGCACTTTTTCCTTATTGCTTATTTCCATGTGGCGATTTTTTTTACCTGTTTGTCATTTTTTTCTTAACGAACAATCTTAAAAATTAATGGGGTTATCAAAGTTAGTTACGGGAATACAAAATTTATTATTAAGATTTTTGTATGGCGTGCTAAATTCCCAATTTTTCATATTTGATAAATACACTGAAATTGATTGTTGGGGGAAAGCTAGCTTCTATGCGCATTTCACTGGTTTTAACACTCAAAGTCTTACTTGTAACAACATCAAAGTTTAAACAAAACACCAACAATAAACAGTGAGTTTATCTTTTCTTACATTTTATTTTGTAAAAGACTTAATTCTACTTTCTTGAAAATTTTTTATAAAAATTTTAAAAATTTGTATATGAATAAATTTTCAACGCAAGGTATACGAAATAACCTTTTAAATTTCTAGATTTAAGGTAAATATTTTGACGTCGAATGCAAAAAACTGGCAAACCTGCAGCCAATTAACCGTCTCTAAATATATATAAAGTATAAATTTATTATTAACTATAGATGACACCGAAATTTAAAGTGAATAAGCTGGTCTTTTATACCTGAAAAACGTTTTCTGTAATTGGTGTGTTTAAACTTTTTTTTACCCCATTTATTGACTAGCGTGTCGTGAGAAGTGGCACGTAGAAACTTTTCGATACTATCGATAGTTTTTAAGCTAACTATCGAAACTATCGATTGGGCCGACTATCGATAGTTTTGCAGCTCTAGCAGGGCTGTGGAGTCGCAGTTGCGGTGTCTTCACCAGGCTCGGATTTTGAGTGGGAGTACAGACCAAACTCGCGACTTCGACTCAAAAAGAACTTTTCGAGTGTTTTCAAAAATAAAATTTCTTCAAAATTGGCGACGTATTATTTTACAGTTCACTAAAAATAAGAATATTTTAACTTATTATAATTATAATTATTATAATTATAATGAGTGCCCCGGTAGACTAGCTGGTAGAGAGCTTGTCTATCAGCGCCGGGGTTGCGGGTTCGATTCCCGCCAGAGACTCTGGTTTCTTTCCTGCAGACAAGCGTAGAGCTTCGCGGGATTAGCGTAGGGAATTTAAAAAAGAAAAAAAAAAAAAATTAAATTAAATAATATAAAAGTTTGTAATAATTTAAATTATTTTGGTATTTTATTTACAAGAGCGAGCAAGAGCCCTAATTGCATTAGCATCGCTCTTAGAAAGTGCGTCCGCTCTTTGGTTACCATATATGAGCCCATGTCCCATGCAAGGTTAACCGTCAATTGTCTCGCTATCTCTTTAAGAGATGCTCGGCATCCTGGAACAACTCTCGAAATGTTGTACATGTTCTTAAGGGATCTGATGGCCGCTTTACTATATAAGTAAATAGATATTCCCACCTAATATCCTGTGACACTGCCTAATTTGTACATGATTTATGATGATGCAAAAATTATAACCTCAGGATGACAGTCATAGGTTTGGCTTAGTTGAGTAGGCAATTGAGCGTTCATAGACGTTTATTAACAATTTCTTTTCGGATAAAGCTCATTTTAACCATAATGAGCACGGAAATAAGCAAATTGTCGGTATCAGGGTGCAACGAATCCGAAGCACAAGCATGAGAGGCCACTTAATTCGGCACTGTATGGGCAGCGATGTCTGCGCGAGGTATTTTTGGAAAGTTATAAATTTAAAAAATTTTGTATATAGTGAGCTGTTGAATACGACAAAAACTGCCAAATTTATACATTCATATCGCACTGGTTCCTCTTAAGGGAGTCAACTCAAAATTTTTAAATTTTCGCTTTTTGCAAGAAATCGATGTACAGTGGTCATATCTACCCACTGTACAAATCTTACATCATTTTGTCTACTCTTTCGCCAAAAAATTACAGTTGTATCCCTACTCTTGATATAAAAGTAGCTTCTCCAGAGTCAACTAAAAATAAATATATTGAGTTGTCCCTAAATTAAATCTGAATTCATATAAGTTTTGTTTCAACTAAAGAGAAATATTTTAAGTTGTGTTAGTGTTTATGTCACAACAGTTTACTTTAAGATGCTCTATTTTGTGTTGTCTCTTTTTAGTTGTTACAAAAAGTTTATTGTGCTGTTATAATTCGTTTTGTTTCTATATTTATGAAATGATACCACTATATAAATCAACAAATTTCACATAAAGGCGAGCAACTCAAAAAACTTGTTATTTTCGATAATCCCTGAAAACATTACAAGCAACTACTTTGTATACTTCTTACTCGCATTTCTTTATAATGCCATAATTGTTTTCAAAAAACAGTTTTTTTCTACTGAAAATTTGTTAATTTTGAGTTGACTATCTTGAGAGGAATTAGTGCGATATGTACATGAAGGATCTTATTTGTCAGTCATTTTATCAAAGTCGGACTATGAATTCTGGGAAAATTCATGATGCAAAAAAAACCTTCGCAACAAACACCCTAGAATTAACTAAAATTTTGCTGTAGGGTATTTAAGCTACCATATTAACTTCTCCTAAATGAAGATGTAATCCATTAAATACATTTTTAAAACGAATTTGCATACTCGTACATACAATAAATAAATAAATTCACACACCCAAAAAACGTATCTTTGTTTGTTTTATTTTATTTTTGTTTAAACAGAAAATATTTTCATGTGCAATTTTGTATTTAAATGTTAAAATATAAATTGCAATGCACCACACACTTTGGCATGGGGTACTATTTTGTTTAGAGTTGTTTCTTCTTGTTTTTTTTTTTTTTGCATTTTGGGCCCAAACAAATCCACGTAGTCTGAGACCAATAAAAAAAAGATCAAGACGATATTAATTGTTTTCATAAATCAAAGTATTTATAGGAATTTAATGGATTATAAATCTCATTGTTCATGTTTTTTTAATGGCCTAAAAATCTAAAAATGCTTAATGTGTCTTTATGTTTTAAAGATTTTGTAATAATCTTTATAAATTACTTTTCAAATAGATTTGAATAAATGGGATTTTTTCAAATTTATTTATATTTTTTAACTTTTGTAATGATGTAAAGAACAATGTATGTAATTAATTATTTTATCGGCGTATTTACTTCTATCAAATGACCCAAATATTCTTTAAAATGCAAAAATATAATTTTTATGTTTGACATGAGATCGAATAAACAAATGCTTTTTATAATTTTCTAGTACAATTGATCTATTTTTATTGAAAAATCGATAAAAATTTAATGTGTAATGAATATGGAGATGCAGACATAAAGAAAATTTATTTCTTAACGTCTGCTTTAATGACTTAGCAAATAAATATTTCTGGAGTGGGAAGTAATCCTAAGAGCAACTTATATATTTGTTTGGTGTCTTTTTTGTACCACTTTATTGTTACTTTATATTAAAAACCCTGTTCTTCACGACTTTTATTTCACTCAGGGCGTCACTGTCGAGTGACTACGATTTTTTTTTTGTTTCTCAGGGCCATTATTACAACTTGAAGTTGGCTAAAGTTAGGATTAAATTGACAGATAGTAATGTGTTTTCTGTCAAAAAGCGTCTAAATGTCCAAAACTTACATGGGTAAACTCTCTAGAATTTCTACAATTCGGTAATTCGCCAACCAATAGACCATCACTCTCTTGTAACTAAGCCTTTTGCTATTGTTTACGCCTATATTTACATTAAAAGTATTCACGTCAAAAGTTGGACTCTTGCGAAAAAGCAAAATTGCAAAAATAAAAAAAAACAACCACATAAACAATTATTTTGCACAAATATGTGTTTATGTGGTTCGTAAATACCTTTATTAATAATCCCAGTGATTCGGAAATTCGCACAAATTATATCCAGTATTCAAAACAAGTATTATAAAATTTCTTTTATAATGTTGGATAACTCGATTATCAAACGAAATAAAATGCATTATTTGACGAGTTTTGAATTTAATGGACTGAGTTTTAAGGCTTACGGTGTAGTTTGCAGCGATGCGGTTGTGCTACCATATCAAAATCAATGCCAACAATGTATTATCTCGTTAAACGATGTCCAGTTTTCTTATTGTGTACGAGTCGATAACTTGTTTTGATGCAGATTAGTTGAGATAATATTGTAAAATTCAACACGGTTGCACTGACGTCTTGGAACTCGCCAATGATTTTAATATTTTTTTTTAAGAATAACAACAGAAAATTACAATTTGTAAGTTCAATTCAAATTGGTTATTAATAACACTTATTGGAAACAATATATACTAAATATTTTTTTAAACCCCCGTTATCATACACATAGATTTGCAAATGATTCACTTTGTATCGTTCAGTTGAATTTAACCCTCTAACGGGTTTTCCACTTCGTGAAGTAAAAGCTAACAGTTGAAAAATTAATTCAGTTGTATTAATATTTTATTTTAAATAGAAAACATATTTCTTGTAATAAGGTTCGATTGAAAAAATATTTTTTTCCGCCAGTTAGAGGGTTAAAAATGTAAATAATCATGTAGTTTGTATATTGAATTTTTTCATTCAAACGCGAAAATCGTTTAGAAAATTTTCTTGATTTTTCGATATGGTAACTTCTAACAAATCTATCTTTAACCATATTTTGGCCACCGGCAACCATATTTAAATGAGTCCTCCATCAAGAAGATTATAACATGCTCGGATGCATAACAATAAAATGTGAAATGTCTCCCAAAAATTCCCCAAAACCTAAATAAAATTTGTTATAGTCATTAACAAAATCCCTAAATTAGGAATAAATCTCCTAATCTGGAAACACCGTTTTCATGAGCCGTATCGCGCCCAAAATAATGTCCACAATACGCTTAAATTTAGTTAAAAAAATCAAATACAAAAGTTGCGGGGATAACTGGTTCACGTCATGCCAATTTAAAGACCACGACAAAGATTAGGTTTGGTACTCGGAGTAAAAGAAGACAAAGCGAAACTTCTTCTCTTGGCTTAATAAGTTTTACAATACCTGATTACTCTAAACAACATCGAGACTAACCAGAATTAACAGAATTATTTTGGACAAACGTTTTGAAAAGTTCATACTTTTTGTTGATATCGACTCGAAGTAAACCTTTAAACTTATTCCAAGCTATCACAGTTGAATCAATTCTTCTGCGACATTAATGTATATTGGCCAGAGGCAGTGTTGCCAAAACTTGGTGACCAAAAATGGCTAAATTTACGGCAAAAAATGGCTAAAAAATGGCTAAAAGCTTTTTTTTTTTTTTAAAGAAAAACACATTAAAATTCAATAACAAAACAGAAATAATTAATTTAAAGTTGTTTACGATGAAATTGTGAGTTAAGATCAATTTGTTAAATAAGAATAAACGTAAATTAATATTAAAAAATTAAATCATCGAAAAATTCGATGTCGTTATTGTTCATGTCATAGGAATCACTCATTAGTTTCAAAAAATCATAAGTTTTAAATAATTTGAAGGTAAATCATAATCACTACAACATTTGCCCAACCTTTTGAGTCCAGATCTACAATAAAAAACAAGTAAGAAAGTATAGTCGGTTAAACCCGACTTTATGATACCCTACACCACTTTATGATACCCTAAACTTTGTACTTTGCGCACAAGGTTTACAAGGACAGCCTGCCAGCCGGACAAACATCTTTAATTCGACTCAGAAAGTGATTCTGAGTTAATCGGTATACGTAAAGGTGGGCTAAGGACCAATATTTTAATGTGTTACAGACATCAGCACAAACGTATAGTACCCTCTCCACTATTGTGGTGGTGGTATAAATATTGTATTGTTATGGTAAAAATATTTACCTAATTGATAAAATCGAATTAACGGTTGCTTAATGTAACCTATTTCTCAAATTACTTTTAACGATGTTTACTTGGCTAAACACCCTCTCTACTTCAGCATTAGACCATGGAAGAGAGAGCAACTTTATAGTCAATTCTGAAATTTTTAAAACAATTTTGTTAACCCCTGCATCCCTTTATTGAAATACTTGCAACCAGAAAGAAATAGCGATGTTTGTGTTGATCCATTTTATAAATTTAATAGTGGAATACTGTTCCTTTCAGCGTCATAGTTTATAGCGATTTTCAACATTTGTAAAAGTTGTGATTTAAATTAAAGGCGTTTTAATTGTTCAAAATGTTTATTTTATTTTTATAAATTTTTATAATAAAATAAAAATTGTTCTTTTAAAAGAAAAACGGCAAAAAAATTTTATGGCTTAACAAGTTGAAAAATGGCAAAAAAAATGGCTAATGGCTAAACTCATTTTTTAATGGCTAAACAGGGTGAAAAATGGCTAAATCTAGCCACTAAATGGCTAAATTGGCAACACTGGTCAGAGGTAAATGGTATTTCTTGGGAAAATTACATTTGGTGCAGCCTTAAGATCTGATAGTTACAGAAATGCCGAATCACTAGACAATTTACTTGAAAGGACATGACGATCAAGTGTTAATACCTGCGGATAGATGGAATAATCACTAATTGGAGTGTAGATTTAATCAGACATCTTATTCTGGTCACTACTTGTGTCATCACGGAACCTTTCCCTTAATGTCCAAATTTTGTACGTGCCAATAAAGCCCTTCTTTGTACGTCTAGTTTTAAATATACTCAATTTTATGACACACCTCAAAACTGAGCCTATTTTTCTTTTTTACAGACATGTTACATTAAACCAGATCGATTCCAACACAAAATAAGAAAACAAAAGCGTTTATGCAATAACTGTACGATAACATGGCAATTATGGTCACATTTAAAAAGTAATTGCACCTGTTATTTCGCTAACCAAAAGGAATATCCTTTTAATATTATAAATTGACAGGGCATCGAACATCTATAATATGATCAGCTGATTTTGAGGAGTTTTCTTATGTCCCTGACAATTAATTGAACTGTATTTTAAACTTCGTTCAGACAATGGATTTGAAGATCTAATGGCAATTTTCCCAATGTATCGACAAACTGCCTATTACTAATTGTAAACATAAAATTATTAAACCGATAAGCTGTCCGTTACCGATTTAGGGTTTCTCAAAAACATTGTTTTCAGTTGGTAACACCTCTCAAAATACATGCAAAAGTTGGTAGTCAGCGGATTTAATTGAAATAATTGGCAGATGAGTGCCGATAAGCTTTGCGACAGAATAGAAGCAAGTGAGACATTGAAGAAACCAAATTTCTTTAATGTGGAATTTTTCGTTGGGGAAAAAGATAATCGTGTAATGAGAAAACGGCCATAAGTGAGTCAGCTGAGACTGAAGAACCCGGGAAAACATTTAAATTAAAAGCTCTATGTTAAAGCCTTGTCTATTCTGACTGCTTGGCAAAAAAAAAAATTAAAGCTATAAGAGATTTTCCATTTGTTACAAACAAAAAAAAATTGCTTGTTTAATTAACTCTACAACAGACATTTCTACGGAGCGTGCTGTTTTAATCAATTAATAAATCGTTGAATGAAGTACGAAATTGTGTCGATGATCGATTGGACTCAGTTTTTAAATTCTAGTTCTTGCGATCGGACACTCTGTTGTTTACTTTCAGCAAAACTGTTATCAATTCTAACTTATCACTTTGCGATAGCAATTCATTTATTACTAAATGACTGAAAATTAAAGTACTATGTATTTTGATAAATATTGGGCATAGTCAAATGTTTGTATGTAAATATTACTCATTTTAAAAAATAATTTTCAAAAAATTTATTCAAACCATTTATTTAATAGAAAACAAGGAAAATTGACTTAATGTGTCAACCATTTTTGACCTTCATATAAAAAGTTTTACAATTTTATGTAGAATGGGAATTCCCTGCAAAAGAAGTATTTTCTTAAAAAAATCAACATTTTGCATAGCATACAAAAAAAGTTTTACTTATACACATTAAATTTAAATTAATCATATTTAACATAAATTAAACGAACTAAGATTTATAAATTATTTTCGCTCTGAAGTAGAGGAGGACAAGTTTAATGACGCATAATATTTATTTACTACGTTCTGGAAGAGGAAATTAATTTACAAAAATGTATATAAAAACAACTTCAAGTATGATTTTTTTTTATTATAAAAATGTTTTTATAAAACAAACAAAAAAAAAAAAAAACGTTTACTTTGCATTCTACAAGTTTTTCTTTTAAACCCTACACCATCCTTGAGTATTATTCGTTTACTCTGAAGTTTGTTAAGGCTAAAAATTTTAGTTTTTAATCCAACTCCCAGCTTCCATTAGAACATGTAGTATGACAGTTCGTTTGACAGCTTGGCCTATCGTCATTACATTTGGCCTCAATCTGAATATTGAGAGTCCTCAAAAAATTCTATGGTAATATTTGAGCGTCCGTCTGCGAACACCATTTCATACACAATTTTCAACCAAGAAAGATAAAACGCGAAAGCATAATTTTAAATGAAAGAGCACTTTTCAATTTAAAATCGGCCAATATTTTCACCTAAGCCCCGTACAAACGTCTCCCAGTAATAAGAGTTTAAGTACAATAAAATTCAACCGGGAAAATTTTGCTTCAATAGTTTTCGAAGTAAAAATAGATCTATCATATAGCCTTGATACAGATTATCGCCAAAAATACGCCTTATTGAAAGAGCTTAGTGGTCGAAAATTGATGTGAATTGCAAATTTCAATCAGTTCATGATTTTTTTCCTACAATGACCTCTCGGAATAGGGGGTTTTTGGCACGATAAAGCCACTGCGAAAGTGTTAAGCTGGAAAAAATTTAGTAAAAATTCATTACAAATGTCTGTCATTTCATTAAAACTGGTGTGGTGGGTATCAAAGTTTTGACAAGGCAAATAAAACGTTCTCACTTGTTTTTTTTTTTAATTATAATTTTCTTTTGATAAAAGCTAAACGAATGCAATAGATTTTTGTCAATTAATTAATAAGATTTGTCTAATTGCCGGCAATTTAATTTACTTACACAAAATTAATGCTTTAAATGTGCGTATCATTTTAACTCTAATAAATATTAGCCAATTAAATTTTTTTATATGAGATTTCTTTTGAGGCAATAAAAATGATCGATGTCGTCTAAAAAAAGAAAGAAAAAATAAAGGAATAAATAATTCTGATACTTTTGTCGTACTTATTTTAAGTCTTGTCTATATTCGTACCCAGTGTGTTCGTACACGGGTGGTCTTTGAAGTAGAAAATGCAAATAAAATCGTATATTTTTAATACGTACGTTACACCTTCCATCGAAATTATTAAAATTTTTTTTTTCACACACATGGCAAAATTCATTTCAGTTGTTTTGCTTGGCTGGATTTTTATTTTGAATTTTATATTCCATGTTCGATTCTTTGGTTTTCCGTTAATTTGAAGGGTTATTGTGGGTTTGGATTTAGTCGGAATAAAGTTGGAAATGTCATTATGTGGGAAAATACTAACAGCACACACACGCATCCACGTTTCTTGTCAGACTAAATAACTGTAATTTGTTGTTGTTGTTGCTTTTAAAGAACATCTATGTAAAAAGTATTCTCAACTATTAACCAGATTAGTCAAAAAATAATTTTTCACAACATGAAATGAATTAAAATTTATTGATATTTTTCATTCCTGACTAAGCTGGGAACCGAAGCTATGTTTTCACGGACAGGTTACCCTTACATGCTTCGATTGCAACGACTCAATCTCTTCAGAGGGGTTTGCCGTTTAACTCTCACAGCCATTCACGACTGCTGGCAGTCAATAGTCAAACTATGGGATCTAAAATTTTTAAAAGCCAATCTTTATAAAACCTGACCTGACAGTATTATAATTTGTTGCATTTTTCAAATAAAATATCAGGAGGGCACTTTATATTGGAACTATCGTAAATTTTCGATATTTCATCCCAAAATTCGGTAGTGTTATTTCTAGTATTAAAAACCTAAATTGGGCAAAATTTTAATAAAGTAATACAATTTCTTTTAAATTTTAAGCTTCTTTAATTGATTTTCGGAAGGCCGCTTCATATGGGACATATAATTTATTATGAACCGATTATAACAAGATTGCATCGGTTAATTTTTAGCAATAAAGTGCTAAATTGGGCAAACTTTAACCACAATATCTTTATATATGACGGCTTAAGTCGCATTTATTGATTTACGATAGTGGGCTTTTTATGGGGCATATGATAAATTATGATTATGACAGAGTGATTTCTATTATTATTATTTTATGACGACCTAAATTTGGCTCTGTCATCATTAGTTACGGGTTCAAGCGCACTAAAGTGTTTTCAGAGAATGGTCTTTATATGGGGTCTAGTACACCATGAACCGATCTTCATGAAATTTGTCGGAGTGCTTTCTAGTCTTATGAAACCATAACAGGACGAATTTATTTGCAATAGTATTATAAGAAGCCCTTAAGTATATCCATTGTCGGCTTTAGAGGACCGATCTTCACAAGATTTTGAATTTAGTAGGATTTCCAGCAATATAAAATTAATTTGTGCAAAATTTAATAAAATCTGTGATTGTGTCACTAATTCACGTAAATTTTTTTTTAACAAAAAAAAAAAAACACAATTTTAGGAAAGTTGTTCCACTTTTGAGTAAATAACGCTTTTCCTACTAAACATCTTGTGAGGAGAACTAGGAGAACTAGAAAGAATTTATCACCAATATCATTATTTTCAGTTGAGTCTTTTAAACGTAAGCTTTTAAGACGGACATGGCTTAATCGACTTTATTCAATCTAATTCTCAACGACCAAGAATATTTATCCTTAATGGGTCTTAAATGAATATTAAAAATTGTTCGTTAACAACAGTTTTGTTATAGGTCACCATATTGAAAAATGCGTTTTCTCTCCATGCACTCACACCTTTTTCCAGCGTTTAAAAAACTGCAGTCAAAGTAAAAAACTGCAATTTCTTCCACCTCTTCATTTGTCATTGGCAAAAAAAAACTGTTGCTTTTAATTCTGATTCATTTTATGTAAACAGTCGCTGTCGTTCCAGCACAAAAAGCTAAGGGTTTTTGGTTTCGACTACAGTGTTTTAAACCATGTTTTTTTTTAATACACTAAGGCCGTGTTTTGAGATATGGATTAAGTTAAAACTTAGTTTAACGTAGTCTGAAACTCGGATTTTTATGGCGAAATGTGATTGTATTTCTATTGTTTTGTAAAGATCAACATTTGAAGCAAAACTTAGCTGTTCCGTCAAAATTTTTCACACAAACTTGGTAATAACGACACCAATCTGTTTCAGATTAAAATTTGGCGGTGCGCAAAATGACCCCAGGAAATATGGCCCCAAAAGGAAAATTAAAAACGGCCCCAAAATCTTACATGAGACACAACAACACGCAATTTTGGCGCATTTTTTTTGTTTTTATTGGGGTTATTTTTCGTTTTTTTTCGTTAGGTGTTTTTGCATTTTAAGTGGAATGAAAAATGACCCCAATATCAAGGAATGAAAAATGGCCCCAAATAAAATCACAATTTTTACTTTGGGGCTATTTTTCGTCTACTAATAAAAAATGCAAATTTTAAGAAATGAAAAATCACCCCAAACATTTCTACACAAATTTTATAAAATTATATGTAAAAGTTTCTAGGTATAGTATAAAAAACCCGAATTCTTATACCAAAGTAGAGAAAATCCTTGCCGGTTATGCAGAGATGCTTAAGTTAGCGAAGCCGGTGTTTGTTATACCACAGAGGAAAAAATTCTTGAGCCCGGCCGAAGGCCGGCTATTAAGAGAAGCTTTACTGAGCGAAGCCAGAGAAAATAAAATCCTAGCGCCCGGCCGAAGGCCTTCTATGCAGTGAAGCTTTAGTGAGCGAAGCCAGTGTTTATTACAGTATTTATCGGATATAAGAAACTTACAAAATCCAGGAAAAAAGTTTCTTATAAGCGTTTCTTTCTTATATACAACTATTTTATATAAGAAACTTATTTCTTATATAAGTAGCTATGGCCATAAGACTTTCATATTTTGGTTTTCTGGCTATTTTTTTGTTACATAGGGTCATCACCTACCATTTTTTTGTTACAATAAACGTCAAACTTCATATAAAAAAAAACGCTGACAAAAATTTCAAAAATTTTTTTAATATGGACTTTGACGTTTAGTAGGACAAAAAATTGTCAGGTGAAGACCCCATGTTAACGTTTCTAACTTTTAAATAATTATTGTCTATGTCTTTTGAGTTTTTCACTATTTTAGATAACGTTGAAAGTCCAATATTATATTTTTTTGCAAATTCGCTTCTTTTTATACCGTTTTGTATTTCTTTTAAAAGCTTCTCATGAGTACCAGCTCGCTCATCTAAAACTAAGGCTGGAGGTCCTAAACACGCGTTTTCACCTCCACGCAGCGCATGCTTTAATAACCTTACTTGTGTACTACGTTTCAAGTTACACGCAACGCTTTTTATGCAGCAGCAGAACAAGTAAAAATAAAATTTAATTTGTCAAAATCAGCTGATTTGTTCGAACGCTGCTTGTGCCGCTTACAAAAGTAGAAAGTAAACCTACTTTTCGCCTCAAGGCATCTACGCTTTTGTGCATGTAAGTAGTAAGTTACATATATATAACTACAGATTCTACTTTTTTGACAGCTGCGTATGCTGCGAAAAAGCGAGTAACGCGTGGTGTGGACCTCCAGCTTAAAATTAAAAAAAAAAAAACTTTGTTCTTGTTGTAAATCTGTCAGAAAACAGAGTTGTCCATGCAAACTATATAAATTCTTTTTCTACACATTTTGTGATTGGTGTTTAAGAAAAATGTTCTTTTATCAGTTTTTTTCTTATAAGCGTTTTTCTTATATGAAACCTTTTTTGTTAGAAAAATCGCAAAAAAGATATGGTGTTTTTGAAAATGTTTCTTATAAGCGTTTTGTTCTTATATGTGATGTTCTTATATCCGAATAATACTGTATACCAAAGAGAAGAAAATCCTTTCACCCGGCCGAAGGCCGGCTAAACAGAGAAGCTTTAGTAATCAAAGCCCGTGTTCGTTATACCATAGAGAAAAAAATCCTTGCGCATGGCCGAAAGCCCAACCATGCCTATCAATCGTACGATTTTTAAAATCAAAACTGTATAACTATCCGGATTTTAAAATCGGGATTCTAAATTTGGGATTTTAAGTTTTTCTTATATGAAACCTTTTTTGTTAGAAAAATCGCAAAAAAGACATGGTGTTTTTGAAAACGTTTCTTATAAGCGTTTTGTTCTTATATGAGATATTCTTATATCCGAATAATACTGTATACCAAAGAGAAGAAAATCCTTTCACCCGGCCGAAGGCCGGCTATACAGAGAAGCTTTAGTAATCAAAGCCCGTGTTCGTTATACCATAGAGAAAAAAAATCCTTGCACATGGCCGAAAGCCCAACCATGCCTATCAATCGTACGATTTTTAAAATCAAAACTGTATAACTATCCGGATTTTAAAATTGGGATTCTAAATTTGGGATTTTAAGTTTCGGGCATATGAACTCCGCCGAAAATGTTAAATGTAATTTTCTATGTGTTCATTTTTTGGGGTTCAAATTTATTATAAATTTTGAGGAGATTTTTCATAATGAAGAATAAACCCAAATTTAGGGTCATATTTCATTTTATTTTTAATTTTTTTGGGGTAATTTTTCATTAAAAAAATGGGGCTATATTGCTTTATGAAAAATAGCCCCAAATTTGGGGTCAATTTTAGTTTATTTTTTGGGGCCATATATCGCAGCGCCTTAAAATGTAACTGAGATTTCAAAAACCCAGCCTAATACTTTTAAAACTTGATACGAACTTACTTCTTAAACTCTCTTTCAAGTTGTGTTTCAAGAAAACATCTGATTTCTTTTTTTACAATTATATAAAATTGCTTTTAAGTTGCGTGCAGCCTACGGCACAGCTGTCAATTTAAATGGATTTTTCCAATCAGTAATTGCAGTGTAACTGGGACTTATAAAATTTTAGTCTTATTACCACGAAATTCTGCCAAGTCATTTGTGAGAAATTTGATAATGACATTTACAAAAGATTAATAAGGTTTAGGTGATTTTTGGGAGTGGTCTTTCTACGGGGCTATAGCCAAAAAATAGACCGAGTTTATTTTAAATTTGGCAATATAATTTAAACTTTTATAAAATATTATTAAAGTTATTCTTGGGAATACATAATTTTTCCCAATAATAATTCCCAATTGTTATTCTTGATAAATACACTGAAATTTACTGTTGGAGGACAAGCGCATTATGCTGGTTGCTTAGTCGCAATTTACACTATGGACATTTCTTGTCGACAGAAAAAGTTTGTTGGCGAGCAGCGTTACCGTTGGTGCCACTAAAGTGGCAATTTGCTACTTTTTTGGCTGCTTGGATACTATTTGGCCACTTTTACAAAATGCACCCAAATGTGGTACTTTTTGTGATTCTTGCCACTTTTGTGATACTTTTTACGTTAGGAAAATATACTTTTTTCTTTCTGTTTTATTATAACTCCCAGCTTTAATATATGCTAAGAAATTAGCTTCATTGGTGGGTTCAAGTATTTTCCGACCGCCGCAAAATGCTTTAGAAAATACACTTTTATAAGAATTTTTTTCTTGTCATGCGTGGTTAGCTGAAAATCGGTTGAATAAACTTTCGCATATATATATTGGTCGATAAGCAGAAATCGAACTGTTGTGTACCGAAAACTTTTCTAAAATTTGTGAAATTGACATTAAAAATCAAAAACTGTGTAAAGAGTTGATAACAAGAATTGGTATAAAAAACAAAAAGCTCAATAAATTGAAGTATTTAGACCCATTATTTATAGTGTCTAATGAAGATATAAACTATTTCGAATTAGTTTCAGAGCTTAAAGATATTATAACTGACCCAGATGCATTTATACATGAATTTAAACTTCAAGAGAGTAAAGTAAATGACACGAATTTTGAACACATGTTTAAAATTTCGAATGCTGAAGATTTTTGGCGTGAAATTGGAACATGTATTCAGAAGGAAAAGTACAAGAAATATTTTAATACATGTATTTATTAAACACATTACATAAATGAGGGGCTTAAAGCACAAGGGGTTTAAGTGCCTTTTTCTAAAATTGAGTTTACATATGGAATTATAACTTTAGTTCCGAGAAGTTGTTCAGAGCACAATAAGTGAATGTAGGATTCTCATCCGGATGCTAGATATGGTGGACAATTCAAGCACTTGATATTTAAATACCTGCTTCGCTTGGAGCAGAAGCGAACAACCATTTGTAAGTAAGTATATATGTCTATTGTAGTTCTGGGAAACTATCGATAAACTATCGATAAACTATCGATATTATCGATAGTCTTAAAATATCGAAAATATCGATAGGAAAAATATAAATATCGATATTTTTATTATTTAAAATACAGCTAGAAAGACATCTAACAGCAGCTATACACACACAGTTTCTTGGCCCAAATTTTGAATTGCTATTATTTATTCGCGCTGAATTACAGCAATGAGTACAAGCAACAAGAATGGTAAGTGGTATGGATTGCTTAGCAGTGCTTTTTACTGCTAATTATAGGCATTTATGTGGAAATTTATATATGTTCACATAGGGACTAAAATGTCAAATATTTTTGTAATGTAAAAATAAAATGCAAATCCAAATGCAATTGGAAGCATACGACATAACAATGAACGACCATTAGAGGATAAGTCCGCTAGATTGATTACCTTTTTGGGTTTAGAATTAAGAAAAAAGTTGCAATGGAATATCTTATAGTCCCTGTTACTTCGGTGCCTTCAGAAAGGTTCTTTTCAATTTTTAAAAAACTCCCATCTTAAATAACGTGCGTATATACATACGTCTCATACATTCAATAAAGTAATAAAAACAACGGACTGTAGCCTTATAAAAAATAATTAAAGTTTTCCTGCACAAGTACAAACATTCAGTCGATAGTAATATCGATATATCGATAGTGAAATCTGAACTATCGATAAATATCGATAGTAGAAAATATCGATAGTATCCCAGCACTAGTCTATTGTAATACGATCAATTGTTTTTTAGTGCATATAATTACTATACAAATGTTTTTTGTTATGTTTTTATACCATTTAAAATTATAATAAATAGAAAAAAAAAGTAAAAAATACATAATGTGGTGTATTTATGTTAATTTGAAAAGATGTCCTCATTTTTTTTAAATCCTCTTTTTGGTGCCACTTTTTTTGTAGATATCCCCTTTTTTTGTTACTTTTTTAAAATGGCCGACGGTAAAACTGTTGGCGAGAGATGCAAGAAGTAAAGTTTGTCACACATACAGCATCGCCCCCTTGCCAACAAACTTTTTTTGTTCGGCAAGAAATGTCCATAGTGTAAATTGCGACTAAGGCCAAATCATTAAGAAACATTCTCCAAAAAAATTTTAGAAAAGCCAAAGATATTAGCAAATAAATCTGCAGAGCGTATGAGAATTACAAACACTAAAAGTCTTATTGGCAGCGATGTCAAAGTTTAAACAAAATACCAACAATAAACATTTTTTTAGAATATCCTTGTTATTATTAGATGTTAAAGCACAACTCCTAGAGGGACATTTTAATGGAGGCTAGATGACATCTTGGACTAATTCTTATTAATTTTATTCAACTTCTTGTTTTATTCCAATCAGAAATTCTTCAAAATAAGTTGATAATTGCATCTAGTTCCATTGACCAAGAAAACGAATCTGTATTCTAAAGGTTGCAGCAACAGTTTTTATGTACGGTTTACTTTAAATGCGATTTGCATTTTTTTAAATTTAAAGAAATATTTTCTTTTGATTTTTCTAAATAGAATTGTTGAAACATCCTTGGTGTTTGTTTATTAAGTGCAAATAAATATTTAATTTTACATTAAACATTAGTTGCAATTATATTCAATGTTTATGTATTTATATTTTGTTTGTGTAGAGAAATAACAACAAATAAAAATTGTGTTTAGCTTAAAAAATTTCAAACACACGTTTTTTCTCTTTAACACCCCACTGTGCCTTTGAAATTAATATTCAGCAGCAATAGTGCTTGTGTATTTATGTTTGTTTCTCATCAAACTTTTTTTTTAAAGAATATTTATATTCATGCTAATTTGTAGGAACATTTTAACACTTTACGAGTATTTTTACAAGCACTCAATTTCGTAAGTTGTCAAAAAAATAAGTGTTTCCTTCCTGTAAATCACATTTTGTTAATGGTGCCTTTTTAAACACTTATCAATTAGCACACGCAAAGCAGAAGCACACTTTAACCGTTTTAGATATTAAAGTTCATTCATATTGCACATTCTATCATACAATCTCAAGAATACGAATGTGAGTGTGCAGACAGAGATGCAACGAATCAACATTTTCATGTATAAATTTTGTCAGTTCTTATTTTCTTTCACATATTTCTGTAAAATTTTGTTATTTGTTTGTTTTTTTTTGCTTCTTTTATTGTGCCATCATGCTTTTATTTATTGTTTTTTATACTTTTTTTTTAGTTACTGTAATGGAATACAGTTTAATGCACTTTACGGCCAAGTTAACGTCATGGGTATCTTGATGAGTATTTTTGGTAACAAACAAACAAAAATTTTTGATACCATCACACACGAGTACCCGCGAATGGTGTTGTGACTGTTGCTTTTTTTCTGTTTAAGAGTACATATAAATAAACAAGAATTTTCAAGAAAGAAGGAAAAGAAAAGTTGAAAAGCACTCTGAACTTTTGAAGTGAACGAAATTCCGAAAAAAGTGTTGAAAGACAGTGCACTGAAACAAAAATTGTAGGTAAATAGTGTAAAATGAGTTGTGTTAATCTTAAGAAAATTGGTTAAGAATCAATTAAGAAGATTTTTATTAAAGTCAACGAAATTTTTTTTTTTAATTTATTCGTGTTCAGCAGCCCCAATTTAGCTTAGCTAAAAATTTGTGAACCAGTGTTATTGTTAATTTTATTAAAATTTACTAAAAATTTAAGGCAGAGTTACTTGAACGAAAATTTTGTTAAATTGTTAAAAAATTTATTAAATTTTTCATCATACTGAAAAAGTTTTGATGAATTTAACCAAAATACTTCAATTGTGTCGACTTTAGCTATTAAAAGGTGTATTTCATTACTTTACTAGGAGAAACGAGAGAGTAAATTTCAAATTTTCAAAATTTGCGATTTTTAATTGGACTGTTTTGTTTGTTAGTTATACCCACACCCCAATAGTGGCGAGGGTACTATGCATTTGTGCTGATGTGTGTAACGCCTTGAAATATTGGTCCTAGACCCACCTTAAAGTCGAACTAACACGAGGGGGGATAGGGGACATTTTTTCCTCTCAGAAACTATCAAACCGATTTTAATGATATTTAAAACATAGATAGGACCATATCTATATGAACACAAGAGGTATGCATTTTTTAAAATATAGGACCACGAGTGGAGATAGGGTAAATTTCTGCCTCTCAAGCCGATTTTAATGAAATTTAAACCATAGATAGATACATATCTATGTGGACACATAAGCTATACAGATTTTTAAAAATAGGACCACAAGGAGAGGTAGGGGCAAATTTCTGCCTCTCACAAACTTTCAAACTAATTTTAATGAAGTTTAAACATATATAAATCCATATTTATATGGACACATAAGCATGATGTGTTTCAAATACTGTGGTATAGGGTATCATATGGTCGGGCTTGACCGACTATACTTTCTTACTTGTTTTTAATTGAAATGTTTTGATATTTAAATTAAGTTTAAGTTCATAAAATTTAATTTTCATCTAATTATTTTTAGTGAAGTACGAATTTACAACATGAAATAAATTAAAAAAATTTTTTTATGATAATTTTATTCTTGACTGAAATCGGGTCGCTACCAAATTTCGTTAAAATCGGCGCAGCCGTTTGGACGAGACTACATTAGAGTATATGGGAAGGAAAGTAACATAAAGAAAAAACCTTTGTTAAAGAATAATGAAGTTTATTTAGCTCATATAAATCAACGAAAATCGCACGATCCCAAACGCCATCTACATGCAGGATCACTTACAGAATCTGGTTCTTTTCCTATAACATTACGTCTTAAGTTGTCAATTGGCTCTGCAGCGCACAGGTTATGTACATTTATCTTGAGAAATTCTAACATTATCATTATCTTCAAAGCTAATCCTCCAATCATTTTGTGAATTTATAGAGTAATATGTTCCATCTAAAATACTCTTTAGACGCAGTGTAACTGTTAGAGTTGTCAATTATTCGCCTTTCAGCTTTGTTCGAATAATTCAAATAATTGTTTTTGTTCGTTCGATCAAACGATTAAATCTGTAAGATTATTCGATGAGAATAACGATTAAAAAAATTATTTAAAAAAAATACATATTTTAAATAAGATACATCCGTCCATTAATTTATAACTATGGAAAATCTTCCATTTTCTTCTTTCTATTTTCTCAAATCCACTATGACTTCTTTTTTTGATGTGTACAATTTTTTATCTTAACTCCATATCGTTGTATTACTTTAAGGAATCGTAAAATCCCTAATTCTTAAATAATCCGATACAACTTTGGAAATGCGTTTGCAGACATTCTATCTTCAGCCAAACTTCTGCGTACAATTATGTCTATAGAACAACCGCTGTCCCCCTTAATTTATTTTGCCATTGGAACAAGTTCGGCATTTTTTGTTGTCGTTGGATTATCTTCTACTACATCGTTTTCAATGGTAATATTGTGACACTTATACTATGTACACACTTGGGTTCCTTAAACATCTTGAATGTGATTAAACTCTAACCACATCCAAATCGAGATAATAAACCATATACTGAAGCGACTACAACTAAATCACTTCATTAATCACATCGAATGATCTGAACATACCTCAAACTGAGTATAATATAGAATCGGTCACCATGAACGTACCCCTCACGTGTACATCCAACAACGATTTCTACTTAATGTTTTTATTTTTCCTAAAATAATTCATAAATTTTCATAATTCCATAATTAATATGATATGATGTTCTGATCACTTTATTAAAGTATTTTTATCCATTTTTAATACTTTAAAGATATATAAATTTGTTTGTTGTGTTTTTTTTTCTTAATCAACTGTCATCTCAATCTTCTCAAATGTAATGTGAACGGCTCTGATTAACTTAATCAAAATTTTGCTTAAACGTGTTTAGAAACCCAATGTCAACTTAGCATTACGCAAATGACAAAGATATATGTAACTTAAAATATATATACATATATAATATGTATAATATAAATATTTTCTACTTTAATGATGTGATTTCTATAGATCAATTCTTTATTTTTTAGCTTTTTGTTTATTTCTAAGTTTTTCGCCCGAGAGTGAAAGATCCCATATCTTGAAAATTGTTAACGTTTGATTTAAAAAGAAAACAGCTGTAACAATTGTTTGTCAAAGATTTATTTAATAGTAAGAACATAAAATACATTTTTGAAATACATACTATTAATACTCAACACGGTTTTTGCTAACTTAACATTGAGATTAATTACAATAAGGGCTATAGCTACAATATTTTTACCTCTCCAGTTTGTAAAAAATCGCTTAAAACGCATGAGAATAATCTAATTCTAAGATTTTGTTTCTTATTAGTCTCTTATTATTAATTTATTTTTTAATAAAAAAAAATTGTTCGATTAATCGACATAATTAAATCGATTTCTTCGTTATTCGAAAATCGCCATTTTAAAAATATTCGAACAAGAGTTTGTTTTTGTTTGATCGATTAACCGAATTATTCTTAATCGGTTGACAACTCTAGTAACTGTATTTTACTTGTTAATTAACATACTCCAAATTCAACCTTTATTATCCATCGTTTTATTGTCGCGCCACAGCCAAATGTTTCTACGGCATGCACAAATGAAATCTGAATGTTTAGCATTTAAAAGACAAAAGTGTGCCGTAAAATATAAATGTCTTAAATTATTAGGGAGTAACTCTATTACACGGTCCACATTTGATTGTAAGCTCTCATCTTTAAGATGGTAATGATTATTACTTTTTATTTTATACAATATGAAAGAGAAATTTGGTAAAATCAGCAGCAGTATTCCGTAATTCACTAAAGCGATTTTTGGCTACGAATGCAATTCTGTTGTGACATCAGGCTAAGCACTTTTGGCATTGGTAAATATTTTTGCATTTTTATGTATTTAGATATCGTTATATTGTACTGTGTTATTCAAATAAAATACTTGTTTTTGCATTTAATCCGTTTAACTGTGATCCTTTGTACATCATTGATTTCCTGCTGACATTCTTCTTAATTGTCCCCATTACCATAAACTGATAATATTTGTAGAAAACCATTGAGTAGAACAGTCAAAATTAATTTAGTTGTTTTCATTTTAAAAACTTTAACTTAACTGAAATTGATTCTTTTTGCAGTTGAATATTTAAATGTTATTATACAAATTCTATTTATATTTTTTTAAAAAATAATACTGCTGCTTTTGCTCATGTATTACCACCTGAACAAGCAACACAATACATAACAATTTTTTGAAAGTATGCACGTACTTTAGCTTATTTAAAAACTTTTAATTTAAGAATTGTGAAAATTATATTTGTTTTGTAAACAAAAACTTGAAACAGCTGGTTCAATCGGAAATTTTCAACAAGTTTTTTGTCTCTCAAATTTTAATTCTCTTTCTTCCCTCTCTCGTTGAAAGTTTTTCGAGCAGCGTTGCCAGAAGATTTGGAAGGAAAATCTTCTTTTGGCGAAAAAAAAATCTTATTTTGAAGAGAAAAATCTTAAAATTCTTTATAACAAGGGCAAAAAAGTAAAAATTATTAATTTTTTAAAAGAAACTTCTTTTTATTATGGATAATTATATTTATACAACATTAGATTGTAAGTTTTAAATTGTGTTTTTAGTTATATTTTCCAAAAAAATACATTTGAAATGCATTAAATTTCTAATTAATAAGAACATAAAAAAGTCCATTTATAAAAAGAAGTTTCATCGAAAGTAATTAAATTCTAATAATAGAGATGTTTAAATTATGGGCAAAAAAATTTAAGTTTGGGAGCTATGAAGCTCATACATCATATAAAATCGAATATGTAGTGCTTAATTTTGCACATTGCTTTTTCGCATCTACTACTCATTTGATTCAAACTTGTTTCATTCACTTTAGAACATATCATTTATAGAATTCACGTTGCTTTTTTTTTTTTTTTATATTTTGTCCTATTTGAAAAAGAAAACAAGAACTTGGTCTGGCCAAGAGGGTCGTTTCTTAGAGTTTTACATAAAAATAGAATTTCACCCCACTAGTTTGCTCCAATAGAATCCAAATTAGTTTCATTCGAATCAGCACGTATCATTTATACGCCCCTGTTTTTTGTTATATTCGAAAAATATTGCAAGGAAAACACAAATTTGGTCTGGCCAGACCAAGATGGTAATTCTAGGGTTAAGTTCCATTAGCTTAACCTTTTGGTACTAAATACATGACCTTTTTTGTTCTTTAATAAATTAATCTTTATAAATATACATATTTTCTTTTCACAAATAATTGTTTTTCATCAATATTCCCAAAATGAACAACGGCGAATCTATGATGCTTTTTTAATATTTTGACGCCCTTAGTCCCAATTTACACTAGGGACATTTCTTGCCGGACTGACGAAGTTTGAAGGCGAGGGGTCGAAAAGGTAGAGTGTGTAGTATATGACTATCTGTACTGGACATTTTTTCATTTCCCTTTCTTACTTTTCGTAGTTTACATACAAGAATTAATTTCTGTCTGACTTCTAATGTTTCATATGTAAACGCTTCAGGTAAGATTAAAAGAGAATTCAAAAAATGTCCGGCAAGAAATGTCCCTATTGTAAATTGGGACTTATTGATGCCTTTTAGTACAAAAGTATAAGTCTGCAATACCAATTGACAACAATCTGATATAAAACCTTATTGCTTTAAAAATTTACTGTTTAAAAAACTGTAAAAAAACTATGTATGTTGTACAAACTTAAAGTTAAAAATCTTTATTTCTAAGAATAAAAAATCTTAATTTGAGAAAAAAAATCTTCAAATCTGATTTTGTTCAAAAAATAACCAATTTTTTGTCTTACTTGGGTGTGAGACGGTCAAGATTTGCACTTCCAGTTTTTTAACCCCCAAACTTTTTTTTACCAGATCACTCATAATTTTTAAAATTAAATCTAATTTGCTTTCAGTTTCTCTTTTAAGTTGAGTGTTCTAGTTCAAGAAATAAGCTTTTTTTTATGTAACCGATTATCAATTAAGCTGTAAATAATAAACGTAGGGAAGATCCCTATCCGTAGGGTTTTTTTTTTCTAAAAAAAAAAAAAATGGGGAAAGAAGGAAAGATGTTTTAAAATCTTAAAAATGTGGGGACTTTTTTAAAGTTGTAGGGATTTTAGTTGGGACAATTTTTTGAGCGCTTAGTGAAAACTATGGATTTTGAAGGGCTGTGGGGTATCCTTTTCTCAACTCCTACCGAGGCAATATGGAACCTGATAATGTACATAGATTTATAGTCTGTCAATTCTTCAAAAATTTGAAAGCTATAACTCATACAGTTTCTTTGCTTGGGAGGTGCATATTCCACAAAAAATTTCGATATATTATAAGGCCTATTATACCTTCCAGACCATCAATAACATACTGTTAAAATTTTATACAAATCGATCCAGAGGTTAAGGTTGGTATATACATACATACTTTTATATAATATTTGTTTTACTTAAGCGTAAATAAAACATATTTTGGTTACTTTTTATTGCATTTGGTTACTTTATTTCCACATTTAGGTTACAAAATTTTTTTGGTCGTGGCAACACTGCTAGTAACAATTATTGAAAATAAGCAATAATTTTCTGTAAATTAACAAACCTTATATTCTCCTTTTTGTAAACATGCGTTTAAAAGAAACTGTCTTTTAAATATTTTATTCTAGAATTGGATTTCATCGTATAAAACACATTTCTTAAATCTTTTTATTTATATAAAATAAGAGGTTAGCAAGTGACATACATTTTTCGTTTCATGAGTGAATCATTCTTGTGATTATGACTACTTTTACTATTAATCACGCGCGAGAGAGTGAGCAAAAATGCAATTTATAGATTTGCGTGTCTGCTTAAAATGTTAAAATCACACACGATTTCTCAAGCACTCAAAAAGATTTTCTTAACGAATTATAACGAAATAATAAGAATTTTGTTAAATTTTTATATACAGGTTAAGGAAATTTTTAAATTTCTTCAACAGTAATGCTGGCAAAGTTTCAAGTAGTGGGTACCGAGCAACGAGTATTTGCACTCATTTTTTTGGTACTCAATTCTCAAAAGTAGTTACTAGTTTAATTGAAAATTTAACGCTTTTCCTTCTCTGTTTAAAAATACATCTGCCAAATTTAACCAACAGCCAAAAACAAGCTAGCAGTAAAAGAAACGAAGCTAAAGGAAATATTTAAAAGAATTTTATAAACAAATTTATGACAAAATATATTAAAATTAATAAAAATTTTGAAACATTGCTTCAAAACTAAAAAAAAGGACGGCTGAAAATATTGAGGACCCAAATGAAATGAATTGAGTATTATTGTGTAATTGAAAGTAAGAGAATTGGCAAACACTACTTAAGGGTCAATTATTTTTTAAATCCAGCTTTCCTGAGAAACATCAAAAACGGTTTTTTTTACCAAGTAACGTATATAGAAATTTCCTTAAACGCTACTTATCATTCAGTGTTTGCCTTTATACTGATATATGACATACTAAGGGCTAAAAAATCAGAGCAAGTTTAACTCTCTTTTTTAAAATGTGTTTAATCCAACAAATCTATGAATCACTAAACATATAATCCCTCGCATAAAATTGGGCGTTTAAACCTGGGTTGTTAGGCTTTTTTCTTCAAAAATCGTCAAAAGTTTTAACAAAATTCGTCAAAATCGTCATAAACAGTTAACAAAATCGTCAACAAATCGTCATATATTAAAATTTTACAAATTGGAGACAATTTATTGCATTGAGTGGTTTATGATAAAAAAGTGATATGGTTAAGTTTTATTCTATTTATTTCAGCAAGTGGGCTGAAATATATTTATCATTTGAAAAGAAATACATAAGAAAAAATATATTTTCATAAAAACATAACAAACATTTATTTATTTCATTTATCCATATTCACAAAAACATTAAAAAAAAAAAATCTCATATGCTATTAACTTGAGCTACATATCTTAATTTTTAGCGCTATCACTAATGCAAATTGTTTTTATTGTTGAAGGTGATAAACATAGGATTCTGTCTATATCAACAGTCTTTTTACCCGATTGAAACGTTTTATAACGTCCAAATTTAATTCCAAACTAGTGCATTTTCTTCCCTTTGCACTCATTTTTCTACACAACTTCTTATTAGGAACTTAGAATAACTTTTAATAATTATTAAATGGGAATTCGCCTTTTTACACGCAAATAGAAAAATTCTTCACATATGATTATGACTTCAGCGAAAAAATGAAATCGTATGTAGCGACGCAAATCGAAATCATTAAAACGCAAAGCGGATTTAACCAATTTTTAAAAAGCGGACCAAATAGGATCGACGCAAAACGGGGCTCTAGTGTATATTTTTTGCCGTATCGATGGCATTCATATAATTGTATAATTCGAATTACTAGTGCTTTTTATGAAAACCACCTGGTTTGGATTGGGGGAAGAACTTTATTGGTTTAATTTCAAATAAATTTTGTATTTCGAAAAATTAATTTTTACGTTTTGAACTGTTCCCAATATAATTGTTAATATAGCTTAATATTAAAATTCTTTCTTGTAAGTGTTTTATAGATGCCAGAAAATCGTCATGACACTATTACTTTTAGTTTAAAAATCGTCAATCGTCATTTTACTGTATTTCCTCAAAAAAATCGTCAAAATGACGAAAAATCGTCACATCTAACAACCCTGGTTTAAACTACCAATACAGACCATATGAATTTGATATGATTTATTGTAGTGCTGCCACATGTTGTTTTTTTAACCACATATACAGTAGACGCTCAGAGATTCGAACTCTCAGAAATTAGAATTTCCAGAAATTCGAATCAGTATTTTCATTACATTTGGCGCTCTAAAATTAGAATCCAAAATTCGAATTTCCGAGTAGGTTTTTTCTTTTTATTGCAAACACTAAAATTTTGACAATTAAGTTTTACCAAATACAAAGTAAAAAGGGGAATCCCATTTTAAAAGATGATTTACAGATGTTGTTAGAGCTTAAAAGTCAGTTTTTGGTGTTAGTATTACACATACTTAACTGAATTGTTATTTTTTGTTATATTTCGTTAAGTTTTTTATAGTTTTTATGTTAAATAAACTAAAATTAAAAAAAAAGAATAGTTTTTTATATTTTTATGGTCAAATTTATCTAAATTTTTGTGTAAAAAACCCGTCTAGAAATTCGAATAATTCGGAAATTCGAATCGCCCTAAAAACAAAGTGGTTCGAATTTCCGAGCGTGTACTGTAATACATGGGACACTGATTTATAGTTGATGAGTTTAAACTACATATAAATTCAAGTCTAGTTTAACTAAACCAGCGTTTAAACCATTAGTGATTTATTAGCCATTAAAGTGTAATAGCAAAGCACTTTCCCTTATCATACCATGCTGACATGGTAATCGCCGCTTTATAAATGTGGTTATTATTTCTCACCAAAGTTCCTTTCAAATGTGTTTAATGCAATGCTGCGAGTAATGATTATGTATGAAAGATATTGCATTTAGGCAGTTGTTGCATAGGTTGTTATTGTTGAAATGCAGGTAAAATTTTTTCTGTGTTGTCTCCTAATAAATTTATTAAAATGTGTATTTTGACGAAAATTTATTCAATCATTTGAATTTCGATGTGTAATTATCGTTCTAACAAATTTGTTTTATCTAAAAATGTATTACATTCAATTTTAATTAACTAAGTTTAATGATATGCATTTTAAGCTGAAAAATATTTAATTAGTTTCTATAAAAGTTATTCAAATTTTAAAACTATATTTGTAAAAATCTTTTAAAAATTATCTTGATTATTTTTCCATACAAGATTTACTTAAGTTGTTGGCTAAAATTAACTGCAACATTTTGTTCAGTGTAGGAGTGTGGTATGAGTGCAATGTGAAAAGCTATAGTCATATTTATGAGCATGACGTACAATTATTGTTAACAAGAGAATAAATAGCAACCAATTTTACTACTTTAAAAATAAATAAAAGCCGGCCTAGTCATTGCAGACTTGCAATTTTTGTTTTTGCAATTTTTTAAAATTTTGCTTTAAATTGCATAGTGTACAGATTATGAAATTTTAGTCTCGGAATTTTTGTATTTTTCTTGTATTTCCTCTTATTATTTTTAAAATTGTATGCATAAATACAAATACACCCGCAGCTAACTCCAAAATAAACTGTTAGAATTTCAAAACAAAACAGAATTGCAAAGAACATGAAACTAAGTACCCCTCCCCGATCTTTTTACCACACTTACCGATAAACTCACGAATTGCGGCAACAAAAATAACAAGTCTGAACTATAACTTAATAATGAACTGCAAATTGTATTGTATTTAGTTATGGTTTCCAATTTCCCTGACTTTATGAACTCTAGAGAGCACAGGAAAAAATAAAAATTGATTTCAATTAAAAAAATTGTGATATTAATTAAAAAATTAATTAAATTTACACCAGTAAACAAATTATTAGTATCAATTAAACCAGTTAATAGTATTAATTAAACGTTAATTTACTTGATTAAACGTTTAATTCACTTGATTAAATTTTTAATTAAAACTGATTTTATTTTTGATTAATGCTTTAATTGGTGAACAATTTTGGAGAATTTTTTCTGTGAGGGTATAACATTTTTTTTTCATTCCCGGAAAAAATTATGCGAAAAGGTATTTAAGATTTAGGACTGCTTTATGGACTAAAATCTGCTTATTAAAAAAAAAAAAACTGAATTGTTTGAATTATTAAGAGCCTGATTCTGATATTTGACAAAATTCTTGTCGTCTTTGGACATTGGCACTACTAGAGCAAAAGATTCTTACAAGAATAAAGAAAATTGATTTTGAAAGACATTGGAGCTCATATCTTTGAGTCTTTATTTGCAATCAGAGGATTTCAATCCCTAAAAATGTTTTAAAATACATTTATTTAGCTTTTCGCAGACCATTATTAAAAAAAAAAATAAAGTTAAAATCACGTCGTCGATAAACAAATTTCTAAAGATTGATATGTTTAATATTTTAAAATTAGGCTTAAATAAATAATTTTTAATTTTCATTAAACTATTTAAAGGAAGGAAGGAATTTTAAAACATGAAATATGTAAATTAAAATTTTTTTGAAAATTTTTATTCTTGACTGAACGGAGGATTGAACACGGATCGAATTTACATGTTTCGAGAATAACCAAATTCCCATCATCAGAATTCTTTGCAGTTCCACTGTTTGCGCCACTGCGCCGGTTGTCAGTCTATAGTCGAGAGGATTTTAAGAAAATGTTTCCATTGGAAATTTTTCCGAATCTTGTTTGCAAATTAATTGATGAATTGAGCCAACACCCTGGCTTAAAACCCTGGTGCTTAAAAACACTGGATAGACACAATGTGTTCACTAGTAAGTCAGTTAACAATACACAGGTACTAATTTTAGTGTTCCATTGCTGAAATAATGAAGATTCTGTTGATTAGGAGCAACACCTAGGGAGATCGACGACCGGGCAATTTGCCCCATAGAGGGTTAAAAAGCATATTAAGATATCCTTTCCCGGGATCTTACGTTCAAACTACAGCCATGTGATTTCTGAAGAAGCCCGCCTAATAACCAGGTTAGATCCGAAGTTCCAAGGGCTTCTGGTTACCGTAGTACAAAAAAAAGATTCCGGGTCAGCCTTTAAAACTTATCATAATAATGAGCTCAAATTGTAATAGATTTGCCAAATTTGACAACTACAATTCAAATTAAACAAATTTTCAACAGAATTTTTTTAAAAGTCGTGGAGCAAATTGTGGGGAATGCAACACTGACATCGGTAAAAACCATATTGGTATTTCCACAGAAATGTCTACTTTTTGTCACGTAACGTCACCAACCATTTTTTATTGTTTCTCAAAGAATAATGAAAATATTATTTACTTTTTTGCATTTGGGCGTAGAGCGCAACTAGGGTTTCATTTAGTGAAAGAGAGGAAAAATTTTAACAACGTGGTTCTAAAATACAAGAATAATTGCTAGGTGACGTACGTGACAAAAAGAGAGCTTTTCTGTGGAAGTGCCCATATGGAGTTTGAACACCCAGCTTTTAGCGTTTGCAGAAGATAAGGAGCTGATTTGAAGATCGGCGAACTCTATGAAAGAAGGATTCCAGATGTTAAAAAAAGCAGCACATGCAGCAGGCCTGCACATTAATGAGGATACCAAGATAATACTAGCAGAAAAACTCTAACTGAAAAGAAGGTTCGCCGCGCGAATAAGTGCTGATTATTATAGCTTAAAAGTGGTTGAGAATTTTAAGTATTTAGTCCCTTATGTCAACGCCGAAAACAACTGCACAGATGATATCAGGGAGAGAATGAAAGCTTCGACCAGAGCATTCTATGCACTCATATCATATTTTAAATCTAGAAGCTTTTCAGCTCAGATTAAGATCAGTTTATACAAAACGGCCGGTATTAACATATGGGTGTGAAACGTGGACACTGAGACAAGTAGACGCGGACACTCTGGATATCGCTAAGAGAAAATTCCAAAGACGGATCCTGGGACCAGTAAAAAAACCACCAATTTATACAGGTTTTGAACGAATGATGAACTTCAGGCAGCACTAAATGAAGCTTCTCTCTCAGCACTAAAAATATCACAAAGAATTAGATGGGCTGGTCATGTAGCACGCATTGATGCAAACTCCAGCATCAAGAAAATCTGTTTGGCAGGAGAGCAGTTGGACGACCAAAAGCTCGATGGATAGATGGTGTCTATGCTGATTTTAAAAGACTAATGGCCATTTTCTCAATGTATCGACAAACTGTCTGTTACTTAATGTCAACATAAATTTATTGGACCAATAAACTGTCCGTTAACAATTTTGGGTTTCTCAATATACCGACAAAAAACAAAGTTTTCAGCTGGCAACGCCACTCAAAATACATGTAAAAGATGGGAGTCAGCTGATTGAATTTATCTGTACGGCAAATAAAAGGAAAATAAATAATTGGCAGATGAGTGCCGGTTAGCTTTGCGATTAAATCGAAGCAAATGAGACATTGAGAAAACCAAATGTCTTTAATGTGCAGTTTTTCGTTGGGAAAAAAGATAATCGCCTAATGAGAAAATGGCCATAAATGTACAAGACTTGAAAAATGTTGCGAGGGATAGAAATAAGTGGAAAAGTATTGTTAAAAAGGCCAAGGCTGAACTTTAGCTGTAGCGCCAAGGATGTATGTATATATACTGTTTTTTATTAATTATTCTATCTGTAGACCAAAACTATGTTTTCGGAAAGAAGTTTGAGTTTTTGCTAACTAGATTCCATATAAACACTTGCCATAAATAGAACCGGATGTGGCCTATTATATTTCCATATTTCTGCCGGATAATCTTTGTTTGCTGACTAGATAAAATAACGCAGCAATTTAAAAAATTCTTAGTTTCAAATGAAAAAAAAAAAACTTATTCAAAGGTCTGAACTTAATACGAATATCGATTTGCGTGTAGGGTATAAACGATTTAATATAAACATTTTTCAATCTCAGTTACTGGCTTGAAAAAAATATACAAAAATATTTTTATGTACGACTCTAGTGTGATGTTAACGATTTATGCAGTTGATTAGTTTTCTAAGTGATTGGCGCTGTAAGGTTTCAAGTCACTCAATTGTTTTCTTGCCAAAAGCAATAACTTCTATTGTTCACGAAGTTGTAGATAATCATCAACAACACTTAAAAAGACATGTAAAACTTACAATAAATATAATGTTTTCCCCTTGTTTCACCTACAGGTATTACATCATGAATTTAAAGACTACCTTGGGAATTTTCATTTTATTTGCTGTTTTTCCAATATACCACAACACAGAGATACCAAATTGTGACTTCGAAGATACTGTGAATCTAACGAATGCCAAAAAATTTGCTAATGGTTCCTATTTGTATGAGGGCAGGGTACTCATACCGCCTGATTTAGTGGGTATTTATAATTACGAAGAGATCTACGATGGGAAACGTTTGCCGGTGGAGCCTCATGTACGTGGCTGTGTCTGCAAGGGCAGGAATTGTATTAAGTTTTGTTGTCATCCTACCAAAGAATTAATATCCAACTTTACAAGAGTGTGTTCACACGATGAGCTGGAGGAGGAATTGATATATGATCCTTACCTTGAAGTGATATATAGTAATGGTTCTAAATTAAAGACACATGCCACCGAGGAGTTTGTTGTCATACAAGGAGTGCCCTGTGAGAGTGGCTACCCCTTGAATCCGCAAGAAGATGAAGACGATAAATGGGATATTTTTGAAAATGGTACAATTTATCGGCATTTTGATCAGACGTTTATTAGTAAACGAGATTATTGTTTGATGCCACAGTCAATGAATGATGGTACTTGGGTACTAAATCCCATGAATTGTCCCATTCTAAATGAGCCACCATTAGCCAATCATATTAACAATATAGGTAGGTCTAAGCGAGCTTTTCTTTAAATGTACTCACCTTTTGCTTTCTCTCTCTCTATCTCTCTTACTTTCACTGTAGCCATGGCGATATCAGTGATCTTCATTGTTTTAACAATTTTCGTATATCTCTTTATACCGGAACTACGCAATCTTCATGGCAAATGTCTGATATCATATTTAACCGCATTGGCTGTGGGCTACAGCATTTTGAGTTCCATCACCTTATCCAAAGTCATATATGGTAATTTTGTTTGCAGCAGTTTAGGTATTGTGTCAATGTGTAATTGTTCGTTGCAGCGGTAGATTGAATTTCCTTTTCTTCTTCTCTTTTATTACAGGCTACATTGGTTATTTCTCTTTTATGGCTGCCTTCTTTTGGCTCAGTGTTATTAGTTTCGATTTGTGGCAAAATTTCCGCATCACTGGGCCCATACGCATTGGACAAAGGAAACGTTTTATTATGTATTCCGCGTACGCTTGGGGCGTACCGTTCTGTTTGACTTGCACTGTGGTGATCATACAAAATTCCGACATTGATTCATACTATAAGCCCGGTATTGGTGACGAGTACTGTTGGCTGAAAAGTGAGTATTTATTTTAGTTTTATGTTAGCAAAATTATCTATTAATGTGAGGTTTTTAATTTTCTAATGAGTTATTGTTATGGCTAAATGACATCTTAATTAATTGTAAAATAACCATTTAGAAACTTTAAGAGTACTTTTATGAAAATTAAAAAGAAAGTAAAGGGTGGTCCAACAAAAACACACGATGTTAATTGTAAATAAAACAAAAAGTTTTCAGAGAATTATCTTAGCATATTTTGATATTCTGGAAGGATCTATGACAATTATATGTGAAACAAAATATCGGCCACATGCTCGCCACGGCTTGGGTGGCATATCTCTATCCGATGGTCCACATTTTTAATGACTCTGAGACATAATTGAGGTTCAATGTCGTTAATGTGCCAAATTTTCTCACCCTTCAGCTCTTGAATTGTTTTTGGCTTATTGACGTACACTTTTTCTTTTAAATATCCCTAATGAAAGAAGTCTAACGGTGTTAAACCACATGATCGTGACGACCAATTAACATAGTCACGACGTGAGATTTTACAGCCATTGAATGTATCGCGCATAAGAAGCATTGTTTCGTTTTCTGTGTGGCAAGTGGCACCATTCTATTGGAACCACATATTTTCCAGGTCCATATCCTTTACTTCTGGCCACAAGAATCTTACGATAGCGAACACCATTCACGGCAACTGCTTGGCCGACCTAATTTTCGCTTCCGCAAAGCGAACTGGGAGAGCATGCACAGCAGAGAACGGCTTTGTGCAATTGCAAAACAAACGCATTAAATGAACAGCAACAAATTCACTCGCTTGCGGTCATACAATCAAACTTGCGCAACCGCAAACATTCGCTGCTGGTTTGCAGTCGTTCAAATAATGCACATCGTGCTTTGTTATTTATATCATCGTTAGCTTCGTTTTTTAATAAAGATGTTTGTGTGTTCGGTGCGACAATGGTTGTTTCGGTAAAGAAAAAAGAAAAAAAAAATACAAACAAACAAGCCAGAAATCAAGCAATCATTACTCATGTATTCATTCAGCAGTTGCTATGTAGTACAAGAAAAAAAAAAAATTGAAATGAAACTAAACGCACATACTGATGTAGGTACAAACAATTTCCATAGAAACAGAAGGCTTTTTTTTATCATCTCAAAAAGTACAGTAGTTCTGTATGTACAATGTATTCTTGTTATTGTTGTTAATTTTAACAAAGCGTCTCATCGAGTGGTTTATTGTTGTTATTGTTGTAAATGTTAACAAAGCGTCTCATCGAGTGGACAATGACTACTTGAATGCAAAAGTGTAAGAATGTATTCCTTTTGAATTTACACAGTTGTGTTATATTGCGTGCGCAACAAAAATGCAAATAAAGCACTTTTAATAAAAAACGAATAAATGTAAAAATCAAATGTGTACGAAACGATGTAAAAATTACCAACGTTGAACTTTGTTTTGCAAGCAAAGAGTGAATGTAAATTTGAGCGTATGAATAAATTAAGAAAAATAGTGATTTTGCAGTTCTCTGATGCACAGGTGTTTTCACATTTTCTACAGCTCCGGTTTGGCGAAATTTGCACACAATTCTCGCGATTGTGGACACATTTGGTCGATCATGGTGACCAAAAAATCACGAAGTGCGTTTTGATTTGAACGCCCATTTTCATAAGAGGCTTCATCAATCTTAACGCACTGCTCAATTGTGTATTTCCCCATGGATAAATTTGTCAAGCACGAAAGCAAAGAAATGTCAAATTAAGTTGCGCAAAAGACTTGACGTTAAGGTGTGACTCACAATTAACATCGTGCATTATGGTTGGACCACCCTTTATAACCATGACTCATAACGATACAGAGTTGGACTAGCACAGACTTTTATGTTTGCCAATTAATAAAAGCACACACATTTTTTTAAAGCGACAAATCTATGATATAAGCTGTGTTCATTTACTAAACATTTTTAAAAATTTATAACAATTGTTACAAGTAAATCTTACATGTCAATGTTAAAAGTAAATTTACAAGTAACAATTGTTAAATGAACACAAAAAAGGTTTTTCGATTAAATTGTTTTGTTTTAAGTCAATTTGTGTGAACACAATACTACTCAAATTCTAAATTTTTTTTAAATCAAAGTAATTTTTGGGAATATAAAATTTTAATTTAAAAGATTTTCTTATTCGTGCTTAATTCCCAATTTTTATTCTTGTTACAAGTAGAACTGTTGGATATAATTCTTTAATGCTTAACAGTTTTATTTGATTTAATATCTTTAGTTTTTCTAAAATCTTTGGATGAAGTTTCCTGATGATCTGGCCTAGGCAACCAGTGAAATGCGCATAGGAATAGCTTATCCCATCAATAATAAATTTCAGTGTTTTTATCAAGAATAAAAGCACGAATAAGAAAATCTTTTAAATTTTTTTTAAAACTAATTCTATTTGCTAGATTTTCTATAAAATAACCGATTTAGTGCATTGTGAAAACCTGGTCACATTCTGGGTTAAAACATTGTTAACATTGTTGGCTACAGAAAATTGTCTAGACGTATCCAAGACCCACATTAGCGATATAAATTTCACTCGTTCCTACAAGGAGCAGAGGACCCCAACCAATTTCATGGATATATCCCTATTGTGTACTGACGCCTGAATATATCCCTATTGTGTGCTGACGCCTTCAGTTTACCCCAATGCTTGCCACTGCTTTTTACCTCGGCCTCAATCTGTCGTCGCCATGTGTGAGCTGGGCGTCCCCATTTTTCTGTTTTCTTGCGGGTTCCAGTTTATGGAAATTCTACTGATGGCGTTAGTTTACCTTCGAAGAATGTTGCCGATCGAGCTTCATTTTTGTCACCAGATTTCAATCAAAGCGGTTTGTTGGCCTTAACCAGAGCGTATCGTCAGATATGGTTCTCGGCCAAAATAAGCGTAGGATCTTGCATAATAATCTCTGATTATTAAAACAAGAGCCGACTTTTTAACTTTGTAATGGAAACACGACCAAGTTCGACATAGAATCTTATGGTGGTTTCTTTTCTACAAAAAATGTGACATTTTATTTAAAAAAAAATGCAATTTGGAGTCTGTTTCTTAAAAATTTTGCTCCCGAAAAGGGTGGCTTGTTTTATTCTAAAAAACTTACCCTTTTTGGAAGCACAATTTTTTTGAAACAGACACCAAATTGCATTTTTTTAAATAAAATGTCACACTTTTTTGTAGAAAAGAAAACACCATTAAATAAATATGAAGAAGGCCATACGCAACGGCACCCAGAGGATCTTTTATCTTAAGTTTAAAAATCGACTTTTACTTTGCTCAGATTAAAGAAGAATCGATGCCCAAAAATTATTTCCGTTAAAAAGGATATTATCATTAGATGAAGCGTATTTTCCTTTGTTAAAACGAACATAAGTGACACCTACTTGCGATAACACTACGTGACAAAATTTCAACAAAATCGTGACCAAATGAACCAAAATTGTCCGCTGAATTCGAATATGAAGTCAATGATTTAAAAATCTTAATGTTTTATTGCGTGATAATTTTTTGACCAAATGAATTTGACACCTAATCATTATGTAAAAAGTCACATCATCTTTTTTAAAAACACAAATAACGGTTATTTTGGAATATCTCAAAAACTGTTCTACTTTTGACAATTCTGAAATTTTACATAAAGATTAGCTGTCAGATTCATTTGGTCATGACTTTGTTGAAATTTTGTCACGTAGTGTTATGCAAGTTTGTGCTGATGTCTTAAACATATAAATATTGGTACTCGAACCAACGTTAAGTATACCCATCGATTTAGAAAGGCTTTCTGAATCGATCTAATGATGTCCGTCCGTCCGGCTGACTGAATGTTTATGTCACCCTTATGATTTTTGGTACGTATGTTTTAATTGTCACAAGGTCCAATGGAAAATGGAAAGAATCGGTCTTCAACTTCACATATACTCTATACAAACTTCTTTCCTCAATGGGTCTTTTAGATAAAATGTGGCCTAAAATTTTATGGGAACCGCTCCATATTTGACGATATGATATGAATCTTATACCGTGTTCAGATATGCACCTTAATTGAGTTTTACGCAGTAAAACAATAATACATACATAATTGCAATTTAGTTATTGCTCAATTAATACGAAATTGTTATAAATATTGAGTAAAATAAAAATGCGACACTGTAACAAGTGTGTTTATTAAGCAAAACATAACTTACTAAACAGTGTTTTGTCATTTGGCAACTGAAATTACAACAAAAAAAGGCCCATCCATTAGGTCTGCGCAAAAGCCAGAAGTTTATTCCTTAAAGATGTTAAAAGTTGTTTACATTTTCTTATCCATGTACATTTTTGTTTACGTTGAATGTTGTATGTAGTAGTTATATAAATTGAGTTAGTTAAATTGTGTATATGTGAACAGAAAGATAATTCCCAGCGGTAAATATTGAAAGGACCGCAAGTGGCAGACATTTTTGTAGGCCTCTATACTCCTTGCTAAAAGATTCGCTTCGCATGATATCCTGCCTTCAGATGTATGCCTTCTAGAAGGTATAAACTTCTTTTTAAAAGGACTTCTGAAATATTCAGTACACATTCGCTACTCCCTTCTTTGAGAAGGGAGGAAGGAAGGTGTTCAGTTTTATTTACTTTTTATTTTTAGTGACGTTCCTTACTCCCTTCTTTGGGAAGGGATCGAGGTTATTTTTAAAGGAAGTGTGGAAGGCCTTGCGCCCAATGACAACCTGTGTAAAAAATAAATAAGTGTGGAATGCGGCGAGAAGGGCTTCTGACTGCTTGTGACTGCTAAATAAGGCCTTATATTAGGCCTCTTTACTCATTCTAGTTACCGCTGGGTTATGTCAATTAACCGAATATTGGCTCAATAAAAAAGGTATATCTGAACACGGTATTAACCCTATAACGCAGTTTTCTGTTCGCGGTCAACCTCCCCCCCGAGTCAGGTACGCCCTCGAAAATTTTATTGCAAGTACATACTATGGTGTGGTCGGACTTGAACGAATATACTGTCTATCTTGTTTTAAGATTTATGTGCTGCAAATGACAGACAAGTGATTGTGTTTTTAAATTTATATGAAAAGCACTCAGCTTTTTGAGCGATTTTCACGGCACATAAATTTTTATAAGATTTGAGTTTGTGATAAGATTTTTTTTTTTTCTTTTATTTTACTCATAAAAATTAAGACGTGTGAGTTTTCTCATCTACGTCAGATAATTATTTGTGTACTATATTAGTTATTTTTTTCACATCTTCCATTAGTTAGTATAAATGTCATAAAAAATTGTCTGCCAAATATTTTTAAGAGATATTTATTATGCATTTTCACGCTTGCTTTAAATTTGAAAGCAAAATTAATCAATTAATTTTACATGACAACTTTGACAAGAACATGACATTAATGAACTCTTTAACAAAATATTAATTAATGGTTTCGGGAATACCCTACATTTTTCCTGAACAAGAGATGGATTTATTGCAAAAAAGAAGAAATCGATTTCTTCTGAAATTTAAATCAATCTTATGAGCTTTCGATATTGATTTGTATACTTAGTAAAAATAGATACTTATATAGAAAGTACAGGAGTTTTTGTTTATTATTATTTGGTACTTTTTAAAAAACAACGTAACATATGCTTAAAGGATCAGTTAGCCGGGAGTAACAGTAATGTTGCAAATTCGCTGCGTCATTTTGTTGTAAGTAAGACTGAGTTCATACGGCTCATGTCTTATTGACAAGATTCTTCCATTTTCTTCTTTGAACATGAATTGGCGTTCAAATGATTCATGTCATGTCGACAACATGTTTCTTATTTTGTATAGTCGTGCGTATGCATGTGTGCTTTTTTGATATTGAAAACAATAACAAAATTTAACAACGAATGAAAAAGCAAAACGTAAAGACAGTACATGCATCTGTGTACTCGTTTCTTTTCCCCTCGTCCATCTCGCCAATTAAGAAGCAATCAATTCAATAAGACATGAGCCGTATGAACACAGACTAAATCAATTAGAATAAATATATGTAGTTAGCAAAAAGATGTAAAGTCTCAATCTGTAAGAAATAGATTAGTCTTACTTTTTTAAGGTAAGGTTACTGTTACCACCGACTAACGGAGCCTTAAGCCCTTATGACACTACATTTTTTATTCATTGAATTAATATAGAATTGATAGAAAGAAACGGTAAATGTTGGAAAGAGCAGACTATAAAAAATGTAAACAAAAATTTTTGATCAGTTTTTGACAATTTGCTATTTATCTTAATACAGCTGAACTCTTTGCACTTGGAAAGTTTTTATATTACATTATATTTGCACTGTTCACCAAAACTTGAACAATGCATAAAGAATGTAGGGCTTAAGGCTGTTTACACTATTGTACTTTGTATTATTACATGTCAAAAACTCAAGTAATATGTAAAAGTCTGATAGTGTGAATGCATGTGTGATGACGATGACAAGTATTATGAAAAAAAGTTTGACATCCCATACGACTTCATCGTTTTTAGAAAATTTTCTAAACAATAATACTTTTCATTGGATCAGGGTTGCATTTTATTTCATGTGTGAGTGTTTATACTTTGTGTGATGGTGTGAACACAAAATGTTATGTTAAATTAGATTTTTTGACAGTCGCAACAAAACTCATTAGATTTCTATCTCACAAAGTATTATGGAATACGTAAGACTTGTGAGATAGTGTAAACAAGCCTTTAGAAAGTGTGAATTTCTTACACAGGTGGTCGGTTTTCTACACATTTTGTTACATTTGTGTAGACGTTAAAATTGTATGTGCGAAAAAGCTGATGAATTGTGGATTCTGGTGGAAATTAATAGAGTTCTCTCCTAGAAATAAACAATCGGTATATAGAGATTAAATTATAAACGTTATAGGCTTTCTACACTGATCAACATCTAACATCTACCATCAAGCAAAAATGGTATCATTTTTGAAAAAAAAAATTTTTTTTCAATTTAAAATGTTTTTTTCTCACAAAAGTGAAAAAATTTAGAAAGAAAACTCAAAAATTGTTTGAAGTTCAATTTGTTTAAAAATATAAAAAATACTTAACAATAAAACATTGCAATAAAAGATTAAACTTGACAAATGGTAACGCTGCTTTCAAAACAAACTTCTTTTTGTCAGTGATGCCACAATAATAATAGAACTTATTGCCACTTTTCTAGTGATGACACTAAAATAGTCGAAAGATGTAGAATGGAATAAAATGAGTTAGGAACATCTTTTAAAGATGTTGAAAGACGTTGGTTTTTAGCCCTATGTATTTCTTACGGAAAGATGTTAACATCTTCGCAAATGGTGACAAATTGATGGTAGATGTTAGATGTTGATCAGTGTAAAAAGGCTATTAGTGTTTTTTTTTACTGTTTTTAATAGTTTTTTTTAAGTCACAAATCTGTTCTTTTGCTTATGGCTTTCTTATCGCTAATGTACAACAGGGATGGCAAATAAAGTTAAGAAATCGTAAAAACTGGCTTTTAAACTTAACTGTGTTATCATAACTGTTTCAAAACTTATGTTTTATGAAGTAATCTAGATTTTATTCTTAAATATTCCGCAACTTCTACCAGAATTTCGGGAAAATATTGGACTAAACTGTAAGTCTGTTGAAGTCTCTGCTTTGCTTCAGTTCCACAAAGTAAAGCTATTAACCGACAAATAAATATCATTGCAAAGCATGTCCCCTTAATTCCCTTATCTGATATATAAAAAAAAAAATTGTCGTATAGTGCTTAAAGCCATATTGTTGTTTGTTAATTCTATAGAAGAGCGAATAGAACAAACTAAAACAGTAAAGACCAGCCCTTTACCGCACTACATGCCATTCAGTTAGTCCAAAATAATGCCACAATATTTGCAATCAATGATAGGTGGAAGGGAATTTGAATTATTTTTTTTGCGATTTATGTTGCTGGCATAGATAAGCAAAGAAAAAAGTCCAAAGGGATAAATCGTACTAGCACGTCTTCGCGTGCCAAAAAAACCAAATAGCCACTGTCGATTAATTTTAGTGCAAACATTCAAATACATTGTCAAACTTTTTGTTCTGTTTTCAATTTCAATTTATTTATATTAAATTATGTAAATTAGTTTTAAACTTTTCTTTAAAAAAACTTAAATCTAATATAAAATTTTCACTTAGGCCCGTTTTCATAACTTACCGATAGCTAAAAGTAGACTTTAACTGGCTTTATAAAAAGCGTTCTATTATAAAAACTTAACTTTAGCCTAAAATTAGCGATTAAGTAGGGTTAGGTTCGTCCTACGTGGTAGGTTAGAGTAAAGTTGTAATAATGAAACACTTTTTATACGGCCGATAAAATCCTACCTTTAGATATCGATAAGTTGTGAAAACGGGCCTTAAACTATTACGCCTGTATTTATAAAAAAATTTTAAATTTAACAAAAGGTTTACAAAACAAATTTTGTACGAAAATTCTCCTTAATAAACGTTTGTTAAATTTAATAATTGTTTATAAATGCGGTGTTTAAACAGTAGTTGGGATCTAACAAGTGGCGCATTTAGTGAGTAATTAGTCTTATGTAATCCAATATCAAAATATGTATGATACCTTAAAGATGTACAAGGAACTTAAAAATTTGTTGAGAATCTCTGGTGTAGAAGTTGTTGAAAAAAAAAAAACAAAAAAATGTATAGCGTTAAAAATAGTCGACTTTAGCTTTTATGTGGAAAAAATCACGTCGATTGCGTGGTTGTAAATATAAAAAGTCCCAGAAATTATTTTTAAATAATTTATGATGCTTTCAATATTATTTAAAACGTTTAATAAATTAATAAAAAAAAATTATTTCTAGCTAATGACTGGTCTGCCATGATTTATTTTTTCGGCATAAATTTAGTAATTATTCTGCTGGACACAGCGTTCTTTGTCATGACCCTGCACAAGATACTGATAATTCAAAGGGAGATTAAGAAGGTGACAATGAACGACGGTGGAAACGATAAAAGTCGGAATTTACGTTTGCACAAGAGCAAGTAAGTTTTGGAACAGATCAACAAAAACAACATAATCATAGTAAATTTGTACTTCCCCACAGTGTTGGTCTATTTCTGCGCCTGCTGCTTATAATGGGCATAACATGGCTGTTGGATATATTCTCCTATATAGAAAATCAACTACATCCTGGTGTCACAAATCCCATTTACTATGTCAGTGATTTCATGAATGCCATGACAGGTCTGCTCATCTTTATATGTTTCGTTTTGAAACCGAAAGTATTGAAATTAATGAAACGAAGGTATGTATATTTTGAAATATGAATTTGTAACGTTGACGCTACGTCCACTCGTAACGTTTGCAAATATTATAGATACTATTTTGTATAGAAATTTATTTATTATTGTTTATTAAAATTTTGCTTAAAATTTAAACAAATTGAAATAATTGAAACCCGTTTTTATATGTGAATTTGTAATGAAAACTTAAACATATAGAATCTTGGGTAAAGAAGAACCATCTGAAAATACAGAATCTGATTATTCTGATGATGAATTTGCTTTAGAAGATCGTGGTAAAAATGATGCTCTACAATTTATAAATTAGGTAAAAAGTTTATCTATTTCTAAGATCGTTTTTGAAAGAAAATTTATCTAAAAAAAATTTTCCAAAAAAATTCACTTGAAATTTATTTATTTTGGCAACGATTTTTATGGTTTTCTGCACGTTTTCTGTTATTTTGGTGGTGTGGTATTTATGTTTTAAAAACTTTTCTTATTTTTAGCATGTAATTTGTGTACATATTTTGAAGTTATTGCTTGATTAATTTTACTAACTTGTGCTTTTTTGATGTCAATTAAATTATCGCCAGAAATCACGTTTCAGACTAACAAATCCAAATAACAAATTTTGTAGACAAGCTGAATATTAAATAATTTTACGCAAACGTTATTATCCCCGCACCACAATAAAGAGGGTATTATACGTTTGTGCTGATGTTTGTAACAGCTTAAAATATTGGCCTTAGACCCCCTTTTAGAATACTGATCGACTTAGGATCATTTATTGAATCGATCTACCGATGTCCATCCGTCCGGCTGGCTGGATGTTCATATAAATCTTGTGCGGAAAACGCAAGCTACAATTTTGAATATAATTTGATGAAATTTGGTACAAGGGTTCTAATTATCACAAGCCTTTCGAAAATCGTGGAAATCACATGGCCCCCATACAAACTTATTTCCGAAATAGAGTCTATGTCACCATAAAACATCATATTACGTTGGTATTTAGAAAATGTTGTCCAAACTTATTTTTATTGCACTCTTTGGAATCGGTCCATAGTTGGCCATAGCTCCCATAAAAGTAGTACTCCCGAAAAAAAATTTAAAATCCATTACTTTCGTATAAATTTTAGTATTGCCATACAATTTGGCGACAATAACACTTACATACTATAGTTACTATGTCATGACAAAATGTTGTGCCTAAAGTCACTTAAAAGCAAACAAATCGTATGTATGTAGAAGAAGATGGCTCAATAATAATTTCTAGAAAAAATTGTTTCCTTAGTTAAAACTTTTTTTGAAAAAATTTTGTTGCAATCAAAAAATTTTGTCCCAAAGTAAACCTTCTCTGGGAAATGTAGTTCCAATTGAAAATCTATGTATATAAAAAGAAGTGTACACTTTGATGTCACCACTAACTGCGAAAACGAGTAGACCGATTTCAACAAAAACGTTGGGGTACGTTGGGGATAGTCTGTAGATGGTTTGCCCAGTGGTTCCGGATATATATTTCCATACAAATATCAACAAACTGCTCTCCATTTTGAAATCCTTCGAAACGGCTTGACTGATTTTTATGAAATTTTATATGTGTTTTTGTTAGGTATGAGAATAGGTCGTAGAGTATGTTTTATATCGCTTAAGGACGCAAAATAGGGCATAAGCTCCCCCTCCCTATATCTTCTTAGCTTATCAACCTGTTTTCTTAAAATTTGGCATGCAGGCACTGTAACATCTGAAAGAAAATAGGGAATAGGGCAAGAAGAGTAAAGGCTCCCCCTCCCTATATCTGCTTAACGAATAGACTGATTTTCTTGAAATTTTGCAGGAATATAGTGTAACATCTGGAAAGAACTATAGCCTAACATTTTTATTGTTTAGGGCGTGAAATAGGGCAATAAAGGTAAAAGCTCCCCCTCCCCAATCTTTTAAACTAATCAACCGGGTTTCTTAAAATTTGGCGTGCATACACTAACATCTGAAAGGAAATAGGGAATAGGGCGTGAGATAGGGCAGTAGCAGTAAAAAAACAACAACAAAAAAACCACATTGCCAAAACTGTATTACCATAGCCACCGTATGACCGTAGAAACCAAAATTGAATTGGTTTGTATAGTATGTTTATGTCGTTTTGTTAATACAGTGTTTGTATGGTAATATCACGTCTAATTGGACTTTTAAAGGAAAAAATTTGAGGCAGTCGTGGTTTTTTACTCATATCTCAGCCATTTGTGGACCGATCTTGCTGAATTTCAAAAGCAAACAATTCCGGACCATATGTGACATAAATGGGGTCTTCGGAAACCCAATTTCAACGGACAGTCCGACAGACGGCCATCGTTAAATCAACTTCGCTCCTCATAAGTACCCAGAATATATATCTAACATCACTATTATAGTAATTACAAACGGAATCACAAACTTATATGTACCCTATTCACCACCTATGAATTTTTTTTTGAAATGGTTTTCTTAAAAAATAACATTTAAAAAAAATGTAGCCCGCCCCCCCTAGATTTTATCCTGGCTACGGCCATGTATTCGTGTTCTGGCATCGGGAATATGTATGCCTGCACAGTTTCATCCATTTGCATTGAGTAAAAGACGGTCAAAAAAGCATTTTACCAAAAAAAAAATTTTGCCCCCCCCTAGATTTTATCCTGGCTACGCCCATGTATTCGTGTATTGTCATCGGGAATATGTATGCCTGCAAAGTTTCATCCATGTTCATTGAGTATAAGGCGGTAAAAGCTCCCCTTCCTTATATCTTTTAAACTCATGAGCGGGTTTGCTTAAAATTTGGCATGCAGACACTGTAACATCTGAAAGGAAATAGGGAATAGGATGTGAAATAGGGCAAGAAGGGTAAAAGCTCCCCCTCCCAATATCTTCTTGAAATTTCGCAGCCAAATAGTGTTACAGCTGGAAAGTTCTATAGCCTATAGTTTTTATTATTTAGGGCGTGAAGCAGGATGGGTAAAAGCTCCCTTCCCTATATCTTCTTAACTAATCAATTGTTTTTCTTGAAATTTGGCGGGCAAATAGTGTAACATCTGGAAAGAACTAAAGCCTATAATTTTTATTATCTTCTTAACTAATCAACCAGTTTTCTTAAAATTTATCATGCAGACACTGTAACATCTGAAAGAAATAAGTTATATGGCAAAACAACGTTTGCCGGGCCAGCTAGTTTTTATATAAATTTTATTCTATACATTTCTGTAAACAGTTTTTCATAAGCTAAAATTTATGTGAACAATATTGTCCCAAGTCATAATTTCTTAAGAAAATGTCTATGGATATTCTTTTCCAAGAATAAATTTCTATAGAAAGTTTTGTTTTAAGTTAAAATTTTTTCCCTAGCTTTAAGTTTTATTAAAAATTTGGCGCAAACTAAAATTTCTATAGACATTTTTTTCCCAAACTGAAATTTCTAAAAGTTTTAGATAAACAATTTTGTCCCAAACTTATACTTGTACAGAAAATTTTGTCCCAAACTTACATTTTGATTGAAAATGTTGTTCTTAATAAAAATGTTTTTTGAAAAAAATGCTGCCCGAAATAAAAATTTATTATAAAAGTTGTGTCACAAACAAAAATTTCTGTAATTAATTTTGTATCAAGTTTATATTTTAATTTAAAAATTTCAAATTTCCATAGACAAATTAGTTCCAATCTCTTATTTCTTTACAAAGTTGTGTCGGAAGTTATAATTAAAAAAAAAATTTTGCGATATAAAAATTTGTCCCAAACTAACATTTCTATGGAAGTCCTAATTTCTTTAGAAAATTTTGTCCAAAGCTCGGAATTTTTATAGAAAATGTAATTTAAAGTTTTATAAATATTATGTTTTATTATCAAAGTAATATTTGGGAATAAAAAATTTTTAATTAACAAGATTTTGTTTGTCGTGCTTAATTCCCAATTTTTATTTTTGATGTATCAATCTAAAATTTCTGTAGCAGATTTTGTTCCAAGCAAATTTTTTTTTCTAAAGCTTAAATTTCTATCGAAAATTTTGCTCAAACTAAAATTTCTTTAGATAATTATTTCCCAAACTAAAATTTGTAAAAAAAATGTTGTCCCAAACTGAGACTTATAAATTAAGATAGAAAATTTTGTCAGAAAATAAAAAAATTGTTTATAAAAAGGTTAGGTTAGGTTCCATGGGCAGCTATCAACAGACAGCTCACTTGGGTCCTTTATTGGTCCCTTTGTGATACCCAGCGCCAATGCCCATCCTAGAGAGCAGTTACTCAGATGGCGTCACTGCAGAATCCAGCCACTTCGTCCTCCTAATGAAGAGAATCAGCGAGCTTAGTTCTATCCTGGATAGATCCTCTAGGCAGGCAAATACCGGTTTCCACAGGCATTCCTCCCAAATACCCCTCAACCAAAGGCATTGGCAGAGAAAGTGAGGCACAGTCTCCTTCTCCTCCTCATCCTGACAACTTCTGCAGTAGTCATTAAATTACAGACCCATTCTTTCAGCATGAGTCCCCACCGGCCAGTGCCCAGTCACAGCCGATACAACTGTCCTAATCTGGTCCCTTTTGAACCTAAGTAGAGAGCTTGTTCTCCGTGCATCATAACCAGGCCATAATAGCCTGGATATCGAGCAGGTGGACTCACTAGTCCACCGCATCTGCGCAACTCTATAAGACTCGCGCCTAATAAGGTTGCCCTAAATAAAAATTGTTTTAAAAAGTTATTGCAATTTAAAAATCTTGTCCCAAACTACAATTTCTGTACAAAATTTTTATGTCGAAACTTGATTTTATATAGAAAAACTTATAAAAAATTTTCTTAACGAAATTTTGCTCCAATTTCTAGAGAAAATTTTTATAGAAACGTTTGTCCCAAGCAAATTTTTTATGAAAATTTCGCTTAATTTGTTAACATATGTCAGCTGTGATTTTCGGGACAAAATTTTCGAAATGCAGAACAAAATTTTCGAAATGCAGAAAAATTTTAGTGTTATTTTATTCTACATTTTTAATTCTTTTTGTTTATTCTAATGTTAAAACTAACAAATATAAATTGTACATACTAATTTTGGTTGTAACTTATTAATTTGAAAGAATTTTTTTTCTAAAAACTTTTAGTCTGGTTTAATTTTGATCTATTTATTTTTGCATGTTGGTTTTCATATGTGTTAAATAACTTACAAATGCATCATTTTCTTCAACACATAACTAAAAAAAATTTACTGCCTGCCCCTCGATTTCGAAAGGAAATTTCGTTTGACTTACTTACATTAAAAACACAAACGACATTTTAAAATCAAATATTTTAAATGTTAGTTAGGCTAACGACGTCTTCGTTCGGAATCAAGGGACAGACTGTCAATAGTTTAAACATTTTATTTCTAAAACTATTTTCTAATTTTTTGTTTTTATTTACAGATTCGCGATTCTACGAGAGGGTAAAAGCAAAATTAACAACCGAACTGTTACATCACAAATGAGTCTTTCGAAAACCCAATTAAATGTTTTACTGCCGCGTTAAGTAGAAACATTTTTTGCAAAATTGAGTGTTAATAAATTTGGAATACTCACACTTTATCAGGAATGTGCCATTGTGAGTTGCCTAGAACAGCATTTAGATTTTCGAATCTCAATACCTTTTTTAAAGGGTATCAAAAAGTAAAATAATTTTAATGTGTATTTAACTGTTTGTATTTGTTTTGTATGTAATTAAAAAAAAAAAAAATAAAGTTATTTATATTTTTATATTGTATGTACATTGTTTTTAAAATAAATGAACAAAATTGTAAAATTCTCTTCTGTTTTTTTTTGAATAAGGGATTTTTTTGACATATAGAGTTTCGGACAAGTACTAAAAATGTTTGTCCTAAACATAATCTTTCTGGCAATTAAACGATTCTTTATTTTTAAAGGCCAAGAAAAAAATATAAAAATTAATTTTAATTAAAAAATTTGTGATATTAATAAAAAATTTATTAAATTTGCACAAGTAAACAAATTAATAGTATTAACTCACTTGATTAAAAGTTTCATTCACTTGAGTGAGCGTTTAATTTATTTGATTAAATTTTTATTTAAAAATGATTTTATTTCTTATTAATGCTTTAATTGGTGAGTTTTGCATTGATCTTGATATATTCTATTCGTACAAGGCAATTTCTGGACTTAATGGCGGGTGAGACAAAACTTTCCAACTGCTCTTTTTTAAATACATAACTTTCAACTGGTCTTGCAACATGTGCCCGTGGATTGTCATAATGGATTATTTCTGCTTTACGTCTGATCAAGCGCGTAATTAGGTAATTTTTAGATTAAATGAATAAATTGAGTTTGTGGAAATTCCCTTGTGATCGGGCCGTACGATCCTTTTGACTTCTCTAAATACAGTGCATTTCCTTGTCGTTATGAATATAAACACTAGGGCTATAACCAAATTGTTGGCATGGTACCACGGAGTGGCCAAGAATGTTTTAGTAATGAAAACACCTGTCTCCCGTCGTTTTGCGAAAAAAAAAACTCACGCAGGGAAGCAAATTTAGAAAACCTTCGAATAAATTTTGAACCGCTTTAAATTGTAAACCGTAGGAACATTTTTAAATCTAAAGCAGTGGATAAATTCCAAAATATAATTTAAGTGATACGTATAGGAAAATAAACAAATATCAGGGGGGCTACTCTCTATTGCGATGCGAAAGAAAATGGTAGCAAATCTAGCGATTGGTACTCTTTAATGCGTTTGCGCATTTGCTTTCGCATCTATTATTTTTTTTTTCTTTTCGCAAATCATCACTATTAGTTTTATTTAAATTTTCCAATTTCAAATATTTTTCCATATTTTAGCATTTCATTACTGTCAACCTGCGCCATCTTTCATTTTTATTGAAAGTATTGCTTCATTTTCAAAAAATTTTGCGAAAGTGATAGAGAGTACCAAGTTGGCATTTAGCTTTCGCAACGAAATTGTTTTCGCATCGCAATAGAGAGTAGCCCCCCAGGTGTATATTTTTGAAAATTGCCGTGAGATAAAATGGTTGTTTTCAAACTTCAACCCGATCCCTGCGTGTACTTTTTTAACAATCCGAAAAAATTATCATATTTTTTATTAATAACTTTTAATGTTCTACACGACCATACTATGCCGTTTTTGATATTCGCAAAAAGTGTGAAAAAGTTATAGCCCATAATATTCGGCTGATTGGTTGGGCTTTACATGCGAATTCTTGCTCTTCTGATCGATTTTACATTATAGTAGTGTCTCCCCCCTCCAGTGATCAGGCACCGGACGGACTATTTGTTGAGGCCTCCATTAGTAAGCTTCTTGCGGGAAAAGCCTCCTGTATTTCAGCCAGATGATCTTTGCAGAAGTTTTACCTTTGTGATAATTAGTACTTCCAAGGTTTCACTGCCGTCATGTTTGGCGCATGAGGTGCGACGGATTGACGATTTTTTGACGAATGGATACTTTAAACACATAGTAGAGAGATGGGATATCCATAAAATCCCACTAAAGCGTGTTTTTCCCCCACTTGTTGAAGAATTTGGCCAGAGGTAGGACTATCCCTAAGTGCTACTTAACAGCTGCTGCTAGCATATTTTCAAAAGCAGTGGAGGTTAGTAAGCTCCAGCTCCTAAGGGACGAGTGTTTATTCTTATCGGATTATGCACTCAAAATGCTACCTGGGTGTGCAGGTTGCTCTACACTCAGGGAAGGTTAGTATATCGTCATGTTAAATGCAAACGGACGTAACTACACTTTTTAATTTTCTACAGGAGAAGCAAAAACCTTTACAAAATCAATAACAACAAGGTGTAATTGGCGTTTGAATTTCGTTAATAAAATCACCATTTTTGATCGTAGGAATCTAAAATTTTGCTCGAATATGTATTATGATAAAACGAACCATAATCGATAAAAAAACTCAATTTCGAAATTTTGTGTAGTTACGTCCGTTTGCATTTAATATGACGATATGCAGTCTTTGTCACCCGGATTCGTCGTAGTGTGACAACATTTTGTCATCGAAAAACGATTTTGTTCGACTTGAGGCCCATTTCTAAAGACTCTTAGTTACAAAGAGATTTTATGCCCTAGGCGGGCTTTTCTTCCTTGCCAAACTCATCACTTTCTAGACAAATTTTTGTTCTTAATTTATCACCGGGGGATGTGCTTTGGCTCTCAGGGGACCTAATAAAAGCATCTTGAGGACTGTGACCTTTGGATGTTACTTTCACCGGACAAAATACCAGATGCATGCAACCGGGGATGTGCCAAACACCGAAATAGCTCATGAAGTTTTTGGATTTCGAGTTAGAAGTCTCACCGGAGTACTTAGCTCTGTTGCCAGGGAGTACTTAACTCTGTTGGGAGAGTTCTGCTTGTGGAGCGATCCGTAGGGGCTGTTGCAATTTAACAGAAGATGTTGGATTTAAATATAGCAGTAGAGGTAAGATAACTCGTGCTTCAAAACAAAGGCGAGTGTATAATTTTGGCGGATTAAAACCCCAAATTACGACCTGTGTGTGAACATTATCCGACCAAATTAAGAACATTTGTTTTAAACTAAATTAATTATTGTATTTTGTAATCCTAAATTTATTTTTTTAACATTAATTGTCTAGAAATTAATTTTTTGTTCTAGTTATTTCTAACTTAATTCACCAAGTAATAGTACACCTTCAGCCAGTTATAGTGAAACAGACCAGCCTCTGGTGGGAATCGAACCAGAAACCCTAGGACTGATAGACTAGGTCACCACTAACCAGCCTACAGGGGCAGAAAAATTGTTGTTTTAAACTTCATTTTCTTTAAAAAAATGTTGCCCATGGTTTAATTTTCATTAGAAAATTGTTTGTCCCAAAATCAATATTTCATAGAAAATTTTGTTCCAGAAACAATTCGTCATTAAAAAAATTTTCCAAACTTTTATTTGTCCTAATATAATATTTTTGTACCAAGACATGTCTTTAAAAATGTCTTAAAAATGTAATTAAACCAAAATAATTGAACAGTTTTTTATTTTTTTCTTTAAATTAATAAACAGAAAATCTATTATTTAACAATTATTTTAATCTTCATTAAATTAAAACTTTTTACTGCTGCGGTCATCAAACCTGTCTGGAATAGGCAAATAATTTATTCCAAGGTGCCGGCAAATAGATGGGCATATGATGAGAATAAGCCGCCGCTGATCCACACGGCTTTTTGGTACAATGCAGCTGAGCTAATACCGGATTGCAGCCAAGCAAATAATTTTTTGGACATGGAGGTGCGGATATTGAAACAGCACCGCCCACACCTTCATAAGCACCAGCTGAGACGGCAGAGATAAAAGTAATTGCCACAAATATTAAAACTGCTAAAGATTTCATTTTATTTCTTTTTTATCACCTTTTTTTGTCCGAAGTATTTGAATGACTAGTTAAATTTTAAGTAAATGGCGTGAATTTAAAATTGTTAATATATAAACTTAAATTAACTGACCTTGCAGAAAAATGCACTTTGGATTGAATTGTGTTAATGAAAAGACGTTTGTGGTATTTTATGTCTAGAAAGACGTTTATTCACAAAATACTTTTAAATAGGATTTTGCTGATGGATGCATTTAAAGTAAAAGTACCAAATAATTAAAAAAAGTTTCTTTATGATGTAAATGTGTCATTATTTAAAAGAGTTATTTGTTATTGCATTCTTTTTAAGAATTTCCGTATTTCTTGCTTTTAAACTATTATCGAAAGGGACGTTAAGGGTATCCATTACAAAGGAACGGGTATGGCGCTAGTCATGCACAAATTGGCCTAATCACCGAAGACGATATCTTGTTGTATGTGATATCCGCATTAAATAAATAAAAAATATTAAGGGTACTCACATCACAAGTTGCACCCTTGCAAAAAAGCAAAAGTGCGCTAAATAAGCCCGGGCTTATTTAGCGGATGCTCGTCGTTGTCTCTGATCGATTACAAAGCACACAACCCAAAATTCGCTTAGTTGTTTACTACGAAAGGCCGACTTCTTGTGAGCGATGCGAAATAGACTACCCGGGTAGTCAGTGTTTACGGCAGATCGATCTTGAGTTTCGTCGACGTACGGATGTTTGTTAAATGTTTAATAAGCCATTAAAATCAAATTTGGCTACCACAATGCGAATATACTTCTTGGTAGGTGTATCATTTATAAAGGTGCACTTGTGCTAAAAGCTGTCTGTCACTACTACTGTTCCGTTTAAAACGAAATACCCCTAGATAATGTGGTTCAGGTGTCCGCCTGACTGCAGCTTAAGTGAGAAGGAAGACACCTGAGTAGCCTGAATGGCAGACTGAAGGCAATGCGTCTCAGGCAATTAGGTGACAGGCAATCACTTTAGCTCAGCTGTTTTCATGCATTTTTACGGTTAGCCAGCCTGTTGGCAGCTCCAACACTAAGAACGGATGAGAAGGCCTAATAAGCCATTTTTATAACTGAAACCACGAGTATGGCGACCGTAAAAGGGTTCGAGACATCTGGGCGATTTTCACAACACCAATTTTAATGAAACAATTTATCATTTGCACGTGTTGTATGGCGTTACATGCGTCCATTGTTACTTGGCAAAACAGACTGAATAAATGGCAGCCAATTTGACAAATGTAGATTCAGCAGTCTGAATCTATTAAGTTTGGAAGTCCCTTTTGGAAAACCCTTTATTATCTGTTTATCGAGAAATTTATTCTGGCATAGTCATTTCAAAGAAGTTAGATTTCAAACTTCTCTGGCGAATGGGAGCTGCATTAATGTTTATTAAGGGTATTCCTAAAGGGTTCTTTACACTATCCCGCAAGTCTTACGTATTTTGTGGAAAATACAACTGTGTCATAATAAGTTTTTATTGTTTTTTGAAAATTTTCAAACAATATTTAGACCAGGCAAGTACTTTCGCCAAAATATATAAGGCTTGTGTGATAGGCCTTAAGTAAGTGCATATTTTAGGTTTGCGATCTTTTTTTCAAGAATTAATTCCTTAATAAATTTGATTGAAATATATTTTCATCTCGGTCACATCCTTGTATCTTGAGGAATAAGTGTTGTGGAGAAAGCCGCGATTCATGTCGTGTAAAATCTTTTTTTTTTTTTTTTTTTTGTATTTATGCTTATGGTTATAGCTTGTCATGATACGCCAGCATCTTTATTTAATCTATGGCGGGGTAGCATATTCTAATGAAGTTACGTATATTCGTACTCGTATCGCCGAATATTCGCCTATTTCATGATATTCGTACTGACCAAATTCAAGCGATTATTTTGCGAATATTTTGCAGATTCAAGTTAAGAAAAATAAAGAGAAAACGTTTTTACGACGTAACCCTAATTGTGTTCGAAGCTTAATGGTATGAACTTTAAAATCTATTTTTCAAAAAAAAAAAAAAAATACCCTTGCGAGTTGTCATTTTTTCCAATTAATCATTTGACTAAAAAAGGCACAGTGTTGTGTTATAGGTAAAAAGCGCGACAAAATAATATTTCTTTTTAACTTTATGTATGAATAATGTGTTTGACAAATATCTAGCGTGTTAAACTAGTTTTCAATGTATGTTCATTTCGGTTTGATTATAATATATTAGTTATTTCTAAAGCATACTGTCAGGCTTAATAAATAAATTCATTCATTTCTTAAAAATTTAAAGATATGCAATGTTTTTCGACACAGATTTACAAATCTTACCGCAATCTCGATTTTTTTCTACAATTTCAAATACTCCTATATATATTTTGTTAAATGTATAATGCTAATTTAAATACGTTTAATCGGTACTGCTTGTGGTTTTTGTACTTTTTTTTTTTTTTTTTTGAGATAAAATTAAGGGCAAATGGAACGCTTCAAAATTTAAATGTCTGATTAATAATTTTTTTTCCATTAAAGCACCTTAAGAATTATTTACTATAAAACTTTATATTTTTTGTTCAATCATAAAAGTTATACGAATATATAGAGCTACAAAACACAAGACTGTGTCTCTTTAATTTTAAAAAAGGCGTTAGGTATTTTATCTCGGTTAAAGTGTTTGTAAGAATCAAATGCGAAATAAAAGCAATGGTCCTGCTTCACAGAAATAGTGTGGACAGAGATTCACAAACTGCTTTGTAAATTATTTTTATTTATAAAATCTGATAGTGTTCATGCGTTTAATTCAAAGGTGGTCGAAAATAGAAATTCTCTAGGTCTTCTTACAATTATTTGATTAAAAATTTCAACGTTTTCTCCAACCAATTTAAAAATGTATTAAAATACAAAATAATATTTTAGAGTTAAAGTTGACAATTCTAAAATTATTAAGTCCGAAAAAGGACTTCACCAATTGGGTTTCCAACAAATTCAGCATAAGCCAGTTTTGAACCTTAAACGTCATAGGTTTACATGGTAGCAGTTTGCAATCTAGTTGACCACGACTTTTTTAACAATTTGTAAATTAAGCCCCAGACATTAGCTGGACACCTTCATTTCTCGAGGGTGACAAACTCAAAAAAAAAAGGTGTACTCTTAAAACGTACATATATGCACATACCCATGCGGGAATATAGAAGATAAGAAAAGTTTTAGATTAACCTGTGTAGCTGCCAATAAAGGTCTTACCTTGTATACAGGTGAACACAATGCGTCAGCCATTCTGCCGAATCCAGGTAGCAAATTTGAGAGTAAACACCACTAAAAGTAGAAGCTAAAGCTGCCTAGCCTCCGCTGCTTTTGAAAAATTGCTAGCAGCAGCTGTTGAGTAGCAACAGCGGCTCCGTGCAATAACTCCCAGGTGCAATAATCCCAAGAAAAAAATGAAATTCGACCCAAAAATTTTTCATACAAATGTGGGAGTAATTTCATTATGAAATAGCTCCCAGCCCTCTCGGTTTTATTTCATTTTTTGCCTGGGAGTTATTTCATAATGAAATAAAATTCAAATGAAATAAGTCCCCGAAAAAATTAACATGGAAGTTATTTCATTTTATTTTGGTTTTCGGCGTTATTTCATTTGCTGTGGGAGTTATTTAATTTTTTGTGGGAGTTTTTTCATTTTCAATTATTTGCAATTTCTTAAAATTGTTTAAAATTTTAAACGGTATTTATAACGGGATATTTCAAACTATTTGAATACAATGACTTAAGTTTATCAAAGAAGAAAATGTTGCTAATTGCAATTGCAGTGTCTTATGGTTACCGGCAATGCAGTGAAGCTTTAGTTAGCGAAGCCGGTGTTTGTTATACCTCAGAGGAGAAAATCCTTGCGCCCGGCCGAAGGCCGGCTATGCAGAGAAGCTTTAGTTAGCGAAGCCGGTGTTTGTTATACCATAGAGTATAAAATCCCTGCGCCCGGCCGAAGGACGGCTATGCAGAGAAGCTTGAGTTAGCGAAGCCGGTGTTTGCTTTAGTTAGCGAAGCCGATGTTTGTTATACCATAGAGGAGGTAATCCTTGTACCAGGCGTGCTTAAACTGCAGGCAGTTGCCATTGCAGGAGGTCAGGATATAATAAAATGCCCCATTTGTTGTCAAAATGTCGAGGACTCAATGTTAGTTTTTTTGTAACTTATATGTAAATATTCAAGTAAAACGAATACATATATAATAAATTTCTTTGGAAGTTGTTTCATTTTTTTTGGGTCTTATTTCATTTCTTTTCGATGGACTGTTTTTGGAAGTTATTTCATTAATGTCTTAAGGCGTTATTTCTTTATGAAATAACTCCCAAAAGTTTGGGCTTGTTTCATTTAAGACATGGAAATTATTTCATTTTTTTTGGGATTTATTTCTTTTTTCCAGTTTGGGAATTATTTCATTTATTCTGGGATTTAATTCATTGGGAGTTATTGCACTGGGACTTATTGCACCTGGGAGTTATTGCACGGAGCCGCAACAGCACGTAGGGATAGTCCTCCCTCAGGCCGAACTCTACAACAATTATTGAAAAATCAGCACTTTAGTGGGCCTTTTAGTTCTATGAATTTCTGCGAATCTTGGTTTAAATCACAGCCACCACCTGATCTCCAAAGTATCTATTTGTCAAAAAAAGTACCTTTCTGTTGCCCTCAGTTGTGAGTTCTTGCCAGGGAATGTATTGAGATATTTTAAAATTGTAGCAGCAACCTTTAAAAATTGTACTTTTTTACATTAACTGAATTAAATTTGTTTGTGTATACCCTGATATAATTTCTGTTTATCTGTCACACAATAAGCCTACAATTTTAGTGCAATGTCGGTTGTAGACTGCATGTAACTTACATGTTATTTATAATTTTTTTTTTTTGTTTTAAATGTAAGTTTAGCGAACGAAGTCTGTATTCGGAAATAAATGAACAGGCAGTTAAGGTGGCTTCGGTATTGAAACAAAAACATTATTAGGGTATTCATTTCAGTTTTTTTATTTGTTGGAAAAATGGAAAAGTGGAAAAATGTAATTTTTGTTACAACAACCACAAGAAAAAAAATTCCACCAAAAGTTACATTTTTATCAGACTATAAGCAAGTGTAAAAACGTCAGGATAAAAAGATGTAATTTTCCGCTTTAAACGTCAAACGAAATGATGTTGCCATTCATAAAAAATTGCTAATTTTTAATACAAAGTACGAAAAATTGCATCTCTTTTTATAAACTCTTGAATTGTACAACTCTGATTTTAAAAATTATTTTTTATAGTTACAACATTTCAAAGATAACTTCTTTTTCATTTAATCTCTCAAAAAGAAAAATTCATATTAAATATGTGTTCAATGAAAAAAGTTATTAAAAAAGAATTAAAAAAAAGAAATGGGGTCAGAAGCTGAAGTTAATAAAATACTCGACTTTTTGGCAGACAATCGCCATTTTGAGTTACTTTTATTTATTTATTTATTTCATTAAATGTAATATAAAAAGCCACTCTAGGCCAATTAAAATATATATTACAAAGCATCTTGAAAAATATCAATTACTTCCGCGAATTATTTGACAGATTTTTTTGACATTTTGTAAAACAAAAAAAAAAAAAAAAAAAAACACCGTTCACGTCAATAAGAGTGTAATTTTTCTTTTTTCCATTTTTCCAACCAAAAAAAAAATTGAAATGAATACCCTTTATGTGTATTTTTTATATGCAGTTTGAGAATTATAATTAACCATAGTGACGTGCATAATATACAAACATCAATACAATTTATATAAACAAGCTGACTTATCGTGGCCACCTTTTTATAACACTGGTCTGCAGCAAAAATCGGCTTTAATTCATTTCATCATAATTTGACAAATATTTACCGGGGTCTATTGACTCCCGTAGTACCAGACAGGAACTCTGATCTATGCGATCTCAAGAGATCTATCAATTTATATTTTGGCTTAATCTAAGGTACTGCAGCCGTATTCTGTAATTCGCTAAAGCTAAATCTCTATCGCTTAAAATCTAAAAAACTGATTTAGCGGTTTTTGGCTACGAATGCAATTCTGTAACGTGCATTGCTAAATTTCGCAATGTCATACAAATTTAATTCGCCGCGATTTTAGCTTTAAATGTCATCGCTAAAATTTTTCAATTTTGTGTTCTCTAAGGCATTTTAGCGATCGAGATTTAGCTTTAGCTAAGCGAATTACAGAATACGGCTGCTGGCTGCATCTGATTTGCGCTGGAGGATGAAACACCAAAAGGTAATATATCATTGAAATTTCCCCTACAATCCCCGGGGAAAAGTGCATAGAGGGACCTCCTAGTTTAAGGGCGAATATAAACCCCTAGTCGACATTTTTAGAATCTCCTTCTTCCTTTCGATTGGGTTTAAGCAACAGGCACCACGTAATCCCCAAAGGCTCACCAATAACCAGTCCAGGGCCTATTATATTCCTAATGGGCTACTGCTTTCAGTGTTACCCGATTGGACTCATTTCAGTTGCGATCATTTTTTCAGGGCTGTGGAGTCGGAGTTGTGGTTTTCGTACAGGAGACGCAGTCGAAGTACCCACAAAAACTCGCGACTCGCACTCCAAAAATTTTCGGCATAAAATATTTTCCAAAAGTAAAATTCTTCGAAATTGGCAATGCTATATTTAAAATATCGATTTGAAATTTTTTCAGAATAATTTTATATTTAATATATTTAACCATTTACTGCATTAAAAAAAAGAGTTTAAAGTCAAATAAGGACCAGTCTCATACACGTTTAACATCAATGTCCTCTGTAACATTCGGAGTTGGAGTTGGAGTTGGACTTTTTATCGGTTGGCGTCAGAGTTAGAACTATTTTTTGGCGACTCAACAGCCCTAGTTTTTTTATTTGGCTATATTTAGGCCACAATGGGATATTTGGCCTAATATTCGAGATTATGGCCACATTTCAATTCCCTAAAGAGTTTTTAAAAGTATTTCGAATATCTTTTAAAATCAATCCTTTTTTTCACGATTTATTTTAAAATCTTGGGCAACACGAATAAAATGTGGGCATTCTTAAGGTGTGACATCAATGCCGATAATTTTAAAACAAAAGCAACGAAACTCGTAGAAAATAAATTTATTTCCGGTAAGAGGAAAGTTCTGCATAATACTCGTTCGTAAAATCGGAATAGCAAAAACAGGAGGATTCAATGAAAAATAGAGTGCCCCGGTAGGCTAGCTGGCAGTGAGCTAGTCTATCAGCACCGGGGTTGTGGGTTCGATTCCCACCAGAGACTCTGGTTTCTTTACTGCAGACAAGCGAAAAGCTTCGCGGGATTAGCTTAGGATATTTAGAAAAAAAAAAAAAAATTTTGAAGTACAAACGATTTGAGAACCTCTGCTATTGTATATGCATCAAAACACTCGGCACGTCTGTGGCTCTTGCGGTATTTTATTGTTCTTTGGGGAGCATAAATTCCATCTATTTCTGTTTTCTCTCTAAACTATACAATGAAAAAGTCAACATTTGCTACAATACAAATTGAAATTTTAATTTTTAAATCAGTCTTTAGTAATCATTTCATAAAATAAATACGTTTCGATAGTATCATAAAATCATTACTTGAAAGCAAAAAAAAAAAAAAATAATATTTAAAATGAACGTTGTAACACTCCTGTTATTTGTATTAGGGCAACTGTTCAGTACAGTTCCTTTAATCGCTGCTGACGAAACTGAAGAGATTTGCCCTTTCCGAAACACAGTGAATTTAACCGAACGCCAGAGTTTCGAAAATGGTTCATACTTGTATCAGGATATTTTAGTTCCACGAGAAAAACAACAATCATTCGATTATGATGTAAAATTCTCAGGGATGATGATAGAGGTGCCAACACATCTGAGAGGTTGTGTTTGCGACACGAAACCCTGCATAAAATTGTGTTGTCCCGAAGATAAGTACTTGTATGACAATACAAATACGAGTACGTGTGAAAAAATAATGCCAGATATGGACGTTTCTTGGAATGTAACCATAGAGTTGGAGAATAAACAAACTAAAGTGGTCAATATTTTCGATTATTTTACCATTCAGGTGGGCTTGCCATGTTATGGACCCGAGGCATTAGATATGATGCTTGATGATTTGCAATTACAGCATGTAAGTTAAAGGACATCGACACTTGTTAATTAATAGTCTATTGAGATGCATTTTTTTAAGATGCGTCAAAAGAGAGAGAGAGAGTTATTTTAAGGATGATATATTGCGGTTTTTTTTATATGATGTATGAATAAAATTTGTGGTGGTGACAATTAACGACGAGCATAATTTTATACCCTACACCACAATTAAGTATATCTTTGGTCAGCCATGCAGTAATTAACAGTGGAAAACTCCAATGAAATGTTTACTAAAATTAAACTTATTTACTAATACAAAAGCTATTTGTCGATGCTAATATCTGAAACAGTTAAAGTTGTTCTAAGAAGAATTGAGGACTTGGGTTTAATGTGTACCTACAGGGGCACAATTTTAAGAGTGATTTTTTTGACTTACAAAACATTTCGTGGCAAATTTTATCACAATACAAACATTTATTAAAGAGGATCTAAATACAATTTGATTAAGATACATAAAACTTATTAAAAGAGATTTTTGCATTAACCCAAAAAAAAAAAAAAAAAAACTTCGGAAAGCAAATGAAAAAAATATAAATTTATTCTTTACTATTTAATATTATAAAGCTGAAAAGTTTGTATGTTTGAAAGAGGTAATCTTCGGAATTAAAAAATTTCTTCAACAAAATGAAGAATGTAACCTCCTTACGGACATAAGTTGTATAAGGTTCCACTAAAGTGCTTAGGAAAGGTTCTAGGGGCGCTAAATCTCCTATTCTGACCTCACGCATTTCTCCAAAACTAAAAGGGGGAGGAAAAACTAGAGTTGGGCAAAATTGTTCCTTTTGTGGAATCGTTCCGACCGATCCGAAAGATCAAAGGCACTAGGTCGTTCCTTTCGTTTATCGTTTCGGTTTTTACTTTGAACAATGAAAAAACTTCTCTGTCGTTCGTTAAAACGTCAACAATCAAATATTTGTTATTGTTTGTTTTCATGTTGTGGCGTAACCAGAGTACGAAAACTAACAAAACGAAACGTTTGCTTTCGTTTTGTTTTGTTCTTTGCAGTGAGTAAAACAAAACCAAAACAATGAGAATGATTGTACCATTTTGTTTTGTATTATTTTTGCTCGTGAGCGCAAATTGTACATTAATATAAACGTACACCAGCGTTACCGTTGTGATACTAAAGTATCAATTTGACCCTTTTTCGACGGTGTTGATACCTTTTATGACCCTTTTTTAAATTATACTTTGGTATCATTATCACCCATTTTGTGACACTTTTTGACCCTTTTTTGGAAATATCTTTCACATTTTGTTTTTTGTCAACACTGCGGAACAGAAGTGCTAAGCAAATGTTTTCGAAATAAACATTGCTTGATATGGAACAGACTCAAAGTATAAACTTACAATTCCATGCTTTCTTCTCCTTGATTTTTGATAGTAAAGTACAATTTCCCTAAAAGCAAATATAACTCATATACATAATTGTTATTTTTTACGATGGTTTCTTTTCAAAACAAAAATTTGAAATTTTTTTAAAAAAATGCAATTTGGTGTTTTGCTCTCTTAAAGAGTAGCATGTTTTATTCAAAAAAAAATTCGCTCTTAATAATGGCAAAAGGTATTGAACTTTTCGTCCCCTTTTGAATCGACAGTGTTGAGAGTGCCCTAACAGGAATGAAAACAAGAGGTAAAAATTGCTAAATTAGCGGAAATTCCCAAATATTTGGTAAAAGCGGTATGATAGCAAAGTCTAATATTTATTAAAAATCGTAAAAGCTTAAAAAAAAATCTGACACTTACGGGAAAAAATCGCTTTAATCGAGAAAATGGTTACAATTCGCGAACGATTGCAAAATTTAAAACAAACACTAAAATTTATTTGACATCGCTAAATCGGAAAATTACGTAAAAAGTATTCAAAAATTAGCTATAATGATAAAGAATAAACTTTTTGTCAGGTGTTAAAAACAGGACAGAGCATTCCATAAAAAAATTAAGTTTTTTGAGCTCTTCCTACCTGAAATATTATTTTTGTGTTTGCTTATAAAAAAAACTTAGTCTTATTATGTTAATTTAAATGGGAAATACTGCTTTTAAAAAACTTGACCCTTTTTTTATTGAAATACCCTTTTTTTGACCCCTTTTTCTGGAAAATCCCCTTTTTGTGACCCTTTTCGAAAATTTCCAACGGTAACCCTGACGTACACAGCTAAAAAAGAAAATAGTAAGAACAATATTGAAACATTCAGAGAAAAAACGTTTGACAAACGTTTGGTAATTGATTTACTCACTTCTATTGTTTCTAAGTGAAATAAAAAGAGAGGTTTTTACGTTTTTTTGTTTTAATTAATGCTTATTTTGACTAACATAGTAATTAAAAAAAAAACAAATTAAATTAAATAAAAAGTAATTCAAAGAAAAAAGAATAAAAAATAACGTAACAAATCATTTTTTGGACGAAGCATTGTGGATTTTACTCTTGTTATGCCACTACAAAAACCAAACAAGAACTAAATCAATTACTCAAAAGAAAACGTTTCTCTATCTGTTTTGAACTCAGATGTACGATTGTAACGGTAAATTAAATAATGCAGATGAGTGGAAAGCCAATTGTTTCGTTTTCTCTCTTTGACACTTGAAAAGTTTTTGTTTTGGTTTTGCTCATGTACAATACAATTTAAAAATTTTGAATAGTTTTGTACATTTTGCAAACGTTTGCTTTCATACTCTGGGCGTAACAACTAACTACATAAGGGCCCCTATTACGGTTTACAACTCAACTCAGTTGTGTTGTAATTTCTTAATTTCTTAATTTTTGTATTATGGTTTACAACTTTGCTAAATTGCGGTGAACAAAAACATAACAAAAATTACAACTGATCACAACTGAGTTGAGTTGTAAACCGTAATAGGGGCCAAGAATTATGTATTTTTTAAAATGTTTGCAAAAAATAATAGAAAAGCTGAGAACTTGTAGTTTTTACCGATTTCGGGTACGCTGAACCCAGTGGTACTAACCGATTTTTTAGGTTAGCTCTGGTTTTCGAGATATGCCGTTGTTTCGAAAATGAAGGAGGTTGCACAACATATGTTCGCGTAACTCAAAAACGGTTTAGTTTATTAAAATTAGTAAAAAAAACCGAAATACCGTAATAAACTTTTTTTCTAATATGCACAGTCGTCTTAGAAACATAATTTTTTTTATCAAAGTTTCGAAATTTTTGCTTTTTAAAAATTCATAAAAAATTGGAAAATACAATCGCAAAAATTTGAGCAAACCGGGTCTGTAGGCGATGTGAAAACACGAGTGCATGCTCGTAGAGCTTGTACTGCAGAAAATATTGCTGCTGTTCGCGATAGTGTAAGATAACATAAAGACTTGCATTTACACGCTTACAAGGTGCAATTGACTCAAGAACTTAAGCCTCTTGATCATTCCAAATGGTCAGAATGGTGGCAAGAAATGGCAACAGTGGATGATCAATTTTCAAAGAAAATCATCTTCAGTGATGAGGCACATTTTCACCTCAGTGGATTCGTCAATAAGCAGAATAACCGCATGTGGGCGAATGATAATCCAAGAGTGATTGTCGAAAAACCAATGCACCCACAAAGAGTGACTGTTTGGTGAGGTTTATGGGCTGGCGGCATCATTGGCCCGTATTTTTTCCAGGCAGTTACTGTGAATGGTGTTCGCTATCGTGAGATGATAACGAACTTTTTATGGCCCGAATTGGTAGATATGGATGTGGACGATATGTGGTTTCAACAGGACGGTGCCACTTTCCACACAGCTAACGAAACAATGGCTCTTTTGCGCGACATCTCTTTTGAGATACAAAGTTGACAGCTACAAATAAAAAAAGCAATCAGCTGTGGAATCAAAAATATATAGTAAATGTATCTGCTTTGGTTGTTTATGTATTGAAAAAATCTAGTTCTGTTAAAAAAAAAAAAAATGTTTAGTACTAAAGTGCTAAAGCTCTCGATTTTTTGATTTGTTGTGCCAGGTAATAAAAAAAAGTTATTCAAAAAACGGGACAAATGGCGTCCAGTTCAGAGTATCGACGAGACACGGGACATTCCACTCTAAAACTTGACTGTCCCGGCGAAAACTGGCCAGTTCGCAAGTCTTGTCACGACAAATATACACAAAAGTCGGCAACATGGATTAATACACAAAAAATAAGCCTACAAAAATACATGTGATCATCCAACGGATTGCGATTGCGGAACGACAAAAAATTAACTATTGAAAAAGTCCTCACCGTTCCTTTTAGGGAATCGTTCAATGGAACTAGGTCGTTTCGGAATGACACAACTCTAGGAAAAACGTTGTTCTTCAGAAAAATAAGCGGACATGTGTCTGGTACTTTTTTAAAATTTGGCCCTTTTAGGGAATAAACGGGTAAAACCTAAACTTTGGTACTTTTTGTAAACCCGTCTACCTTTTTGAACAATAAACATAGAAATAAATATCATATCACATTCGACACTTATCTTAAAAATACAAATTTGGTACTTTTTATAAATTCGAACGTTTAAGTTGTAAAATTTCCTATATTTAGAAAATATTAATTATCGTTTTAGAAGTGATCTATTTAAGCAATAGTTGCGGTACTCAGAATAAAGCACTTTTAAAAGGAGTACGCTGTTCACCCTCCATTCCGCCTACAGTCTATCTCTCCGCTTGACCGTCCCTTGACCTAATGCGAATGCGACCCATAGGGAACATACAGATATCCGAAAATATCTAACCAATTTTGATAGATCAGCGTAATTAAAACACACAGGGTTTTTATGTTTTTCAAGACAGATGGGCAGTTTCGATTTTGATAAAACACACAGGCTTTATATTTCTTTATAGTTAGTCAAAAATTTATTTAGGGCGGGCAACGCCGCGGAAACGGCTATTATTAAATAAGAAAGAACGAATTTTCAAAGATTTTGTATTAAAAAAAATTTAATAAAATACATAAATGTGGATTTTGTTTACATTCGCAAGACATTTTCGATTACTTTAAAGCAGTGATAACCAAGCAACTAACAAAGTTGTTGTATACATATGAATTGCCGACCGTGTCTGTGTAAAAATACGATTATTGACTGCCTCGCGAGACTATGGAGTGGCTCGAACAAAGTTGTTGTAAACATGTGAATTGCCGACCGTGTCTGTGTGAAAAATACAATTATTGACTGCTCGCGAGGCTATGGAGTGGTTATGACTGCTTTAAAGGAATAAAACCGTCAAATAGTGAAAACTAATTTACAACGGGTTTTTTTTTTGAAATTTTATAGAATTTTGATATCGAAATCGTTTTGCCCAGAGTTGGCCTTCACCTACAATACTAATCTAATATTTTTATTTTCCCCAAGGACGGAAATTTGTATGTTGGAACCGATAATTCACTACACGGAACATTGGACTACTGTTATTCACCGTTTTTGGAAAAAAATTCTAACAAATACATTCTAATACCGTTTAGCTGTCCCACGAGAAATGTTGCCACATGGGTGATACTATTAAATACATATGGCAAGTAAACGCTTATTTGAAAGATCTGTACGTAATTAACAAATAAAATTTTATAAATTCTAGGCATGGCTATTTCCGTAATATTTTTAATACCCACAATACTGGTGTATTTAGCGTTAAAGGAATTACGTGGAAATCTTCGTGGTAAACTTTTGATTTGTTATCTCTTATCCTTGACCATGGGTTATGCCATTATTAGTTTTATCAATGCATCTGGCTTACAATTCAGTTATATACCCTGCAGTTTTTTGGGTAAATGTTTTAAAACTAAAATTTTGCTTCAATTTAGTTAAATTTGGTTTGGATTTTTTTCTTTCAGGATTCACTTGCTACTTTTTCTTTATGGCTGCCTTTTTATGGCTCAGTGTTTTGTGCTATGACATCTGGAAAAACTTCAAGGAAACTAATATTGAGTTTAACTCGCATAAGAATCAGAATCAATTTATTATTTATTCCCTGTATGCCTGGTTGAGTGCGGGTCTTGCAACAGGTTTAATAATTTATATACAATTGTCACCAAGCATCGATATTATATATAAGCCAGACATTGGAACGGATATCTGTTGGCTAAATAGTAAGTAATTCTTATGTCTTATAGGTCGACGAAGCCGTTAGAACTTTATCGTAAGAAAGGTCTCAAGCTTTCCTTTCAATTTCGGGTGTTACACCAATAAATATTTTTCAGATACTGCATTTTTTTTATAACTTTTTTTACTTGACGAAGCAGGCATGATTTTAAGTTTTTGTAGGCTGAGTCTGCCTAGTCTATTCCAAAATAATTAAAATCGAGTCTAATCAGAGACCTGCGCCGTGGGATTTCATCGGCGGCGGCGGCTGACGCAAAAAAATGCTCGGCGGCGGATGGCTCCGGCTGTTAGCCGATGTGGCTGTCAGCCGATGGGATATGTATATTAAAATTATATGTATGCACATTTGTGCAAACATATTTGTATATGCTTATATTAAAACATTTTTCATTCTATAATTCACTACCCATTGAAAAAAAATATGTTTTTGTTTAAACAAGAATCACATGTTTTCAATGACACAGGAAATAAAACATTAATTGAATAATTAGCTATTCCAGAGGTACAAAATTTAACATTTTTAGATATAAAAAAGTTATAATAAAACACACCATCTGTTTTTAGAACTTCTATTTATCTTTGTTCGGCTTGAAAACGGTCTCTTAAAAAAGGACAAAATGTGATACAGTACACACCAAAATTTCGACCACGTTGAAGGCTTGTCTTGGTGTGTTGACCGCGTACATGAATACCTCAGTAGTGACGCAAACAAACATATTGGCGTTTTACTCTTAAATTCACTTTTCTTGTTAAGCATATTTTCGTAATGAACGAAATCTGAATTGAACTCGCTGATCTCGGCAACCGTATCGCTGGAGTCAATTTCATCCTCCATTACTTTTGATGCTTTAAAAAATCTGTAATTTTGTTATTCTCCCACATATTGAGTTTTAAAAACAATCAACACTTAAGGCTGTTTAACAAAAGTGATTTGGTCAAATTTTTACAGAGCTAAAACTTTTCGGCGGGAAAATACACTGAATAGTTATCACAAAAAATAATCAACAATTGCACCAGTGTTCACCCATTTTCCTATATGTCGTTATTTTGAAAATTCTGATGAAATTTTGGTGCTTTATAAACAAGAAACTAAGAGTTGCACTTTTTAAGAATAGACAAACAAAAAAGAATGTGGCAAGGTGTTAAAAAAGAGAATAAAAATTATTTATAAAGTAATCGATGGCTAAGCTGCAGCCGATTTTTAGCCGAAGAATTTTCGGCGGCGGTGGCTACAAATATCTTCATCGGCGGCTGGCTAACAGCCGGCTAAGCCGCTTCGGCGCAGGTCTCTGAGTCTAATGGCTTGTTCATCGATTTTGAACAAAGACTTCTTTCGCTTAACTTACATGTAAAACACAAACCAACTTTTATTATTTGTTTTTGTTTTAAATGTAAGTTAAACGATCGAAGTCTTCGTTCGCAAAAAGATGAACAGGCAGTAACTGCCTGTTTTTAGAAAACGTAAGCAAGTGAGTGATTGAGAAATTATATTGAAAACAACAATAAAAAACGAAAATTTGTTTTTGTTTTCAATATAATTTCTCACTCACTCACTTGCTTACGTTTTCTAAAAACAGGCAGTAAGACTCCATAAACTACATATAAACAGAAGTAAATTCATGGCCCTTCTGTCTAAACATCTGTTGATAATGCATGGGTTCCTATTCTGAGCTACATATTTCCAATTTTTGGCTGTCATCGAAATATGTTCATGATCAAACAAATTTTCAATTGATATTACGACACACATCCGATAAAAAAAGCACTATTGTGAATTTTACTGATTTTGTTTATTCACAATAGAATGTTTCTACCAGCCAACACTATTAATAAAAATATTTTTGTTTATAAAGAAACCGGCCATTAGGGTGATTTGGTGCTTAAGACTCCTCTGAGACTGGACAAGTCAGTTGCGCTAGTCACTTGCTGAGTACAACAAAGTCTGTACTCAATATTTTTTTTTCTTAACCCGGCCTTACCGCTAACATCCACAAGCCAAGAGTTGCGTAAATAACTTGCCGAGTCTGAAATGGGTCTAAGCAATGTAAGAGAGTTATGTTAACGGTAGTCTTCAAAACAAATACGTTTTACAAAATTAGTCTTTTACAATGTTATTCACGGCATTGCTTAATTTATCCAAAAAGTTGTTAAAATGTTGCGTTTTTTTAAGGGACCTATTTAATCGATATATTCCATTAGAATTCCATTCGAAAAACACTTCAATACGCACAATTTGCATCGGACAATTTATCATATTTACTGCTTTATCTTGGTGGTATATCAAAGAACTATCTATGATATATATATAAAAAAAGGGCGGCATGAAATAACCCCCCAAAATATAACCCCCCAAAAAATAATGAAATAACCCCCCAAAAGTTTGTACAGAGAACAACAAAAACGATTTTTGGGGGATTGTTTCATTTTGTTTGCGGTGTTATTTAATTTTTTTTAATTGGGGTATTATTTCATATGAAATTATCCCCCAAAAAATCATTATGAAATAAAGTCCCAATATATTTTTTGGGGGACTATTTACTTTTTAAATTTTTAATAAGGCCCCATAAATAAAGCTACCCTACATAACCGGCCTTTGGCCGGGCGCAATGACTGTTTCTATATGGTATACTAAACACTGGCTTCGCTAACTAAAGCTTCTCTGCGTAGCCGGGTCGAGTCTGTATTTTTATACTATAGAGGAGAAAATCCTGGCGCTATGCAGAGAAGCTTTAGTTAGCGAAGCCGGTGTTTGTTAAACCATAGAAGAAAAAGTCATTGCGCCCGGCCGAAGGCCGGCTACGCAGAAAAGCCTTAGTTGGCGTAGCTTGTGTTTGGTATATCATGTCATGATATCTATCACGTGATTATTTAAAACAAAACTGTATAATTAATTGTACTACATATATTGGGCTCTTTTTTATGTTTGGGGCGTTATTACATTTCGCTAGGGGCTAATTTCATTTTCAAAATTGGGGCTTTATTGCATATGAAATAAGGCCCCACGCTTTGGGGGGTTATTTCATTATTTTTTGGGGGGTTTTATTTTGGGGGGTTGTTTCATGCCGCCATAAAATAGCATTTTAACTTTTATACCCTCCACCACAATTAGTTGTGAAGAGGGTATATTAAGTTTGTCATTCCGTGTGAAACTTTTTTATTATTCATCTCAGACCCCATAAAGTATATATATTCTGGGTCCTTGAGTAATTCTAAGTCGATTTAGCCATGTCCGTCTGTCTGTCCGTCTGTTGAAAACACGCTCACTTTCGAACAACTCAAAAGAAATGAACAAATTGCTTGTAGTTATCCTAAGCAGTTTGGGATTGAAATCCAGCAAAATCGGTTCAGTAGGACCAGAGCTATGAATCAAAATGTGGAACCAACACCTAAAAAAATTTATAATTTTGTTACAAAAAATAACATAAATGCTGGAACAAGGCACGGAATGAGATAAGATTTTGGAAAAATTTGTTTTATTTGACTGGCAATCACGCTGTTAAATTTCGTGAAGATCCGTCCATAATTTACCCTAAGCCCCATATAAACACTACTCCCGGAAAAACCGTAAAATAATGCAATCATAACAAATTTTGGCTCGTCACAGTTTTATAGGACTATAAATGATACTGTGAAATTTCGTGAAGATCGGTACATAATTTACCCTAGGCCCCATAGAAACCCTACTCCCGGAAAACAATTTAGTACACCTAAAACCATAATTAATAATGCTATCATAACAGAAATTGGTACGTCACAGTTTTAAAGGACTAGAAATGACGCTGTGAAATTTCGTGATGATCGGTCCATAATTTACCCTAGGCCCCATATAAACCCTACTGCCGGAAAACAGTTTAGTCGCCTAAAACCATAATTAATAACAAATCGTCACAGTTTAAGATAATAATAACATCATACAGATATTACTCCTTAAACATTCGAACTGTCGGTGGAGGGTATCAAAGATTCGGCACAGCCGAATATAGCACTCTAACTTGTTTTTAAATCAATTCATTACAGCTGAAAAATGGTCTGCCGCAATATATTTTTATGGTCCCAATTTGTTAATTTTACTCTTCAATTTCGTAACATTTGCCCACTTGACTGCAAGAATTTACAATGTGAGACGGGATTTGGCGCGAATGACTCACAAAGAGAAGTTCTTTCAAGAAAAGTAAGTTTTTTAATTGTCATAAGAATAACTTAACTCTTATATTTTGCTTTACTTTAACAGTGCGATTGTCATTTTACGTTTATTCCTGATAATGGGCATTTCTTGGCTTTTCGACATCTTATCGTATTGTGTACGAAATTATGAAGAATGGGATTTTCTGTTTGTACTCTCCGATTTTGCCAATGCCATTCAAGGAATCTTAATATTTTCGTTGTTCGTCTTAAAACCAAATGTTTTGAATCTTTTGAGGAAAAAGTAATAGTTATTATTAAAATTTTAAAATTATTTTTCTTGACTAAATAAAAATTTCTTAATTTACAGATACAACTGGACCCAAATTGGCAAGCCACGTAGCCATATACCATCCGCTAATACAAACTTTTCAAGACTACAAACTTCAACTTCAGTGACAACACCGATTACGCCTTAGAAATCTTGTCATAATGCTTGTTCTATAAAAGTTGCCTTAAGGTTTTTGTTGTGATTAAAAAATTGATGAACAAATGCATACTTCAATAAAGTTGAATTAAATGTTTATTCGTTATAAACAGCTTTTCAAATCGAAAATATCTTTCGCTATCGATTGGTTTTCCAGCATTTTTTTAATTTCTGGGAGAGTAGGAGAAACTTGAAATATTATTGCAACAAATAAGTTTGCGTGAAAAAAGTCATAACCAACAAAATTCAATATACTACTTTAAATTTTTTACAAACACCGCCACATTTTTTAAAATTGTAACTGAGTTTGCAAGAGATTTAAAAATACAGTGATTTTCTTTTCACTTGCATAAGTTCCTTTATACATGCAAGTAATTACTTGCAAGTAAAGTATACGTATTTACATCGAAATTTGGAATGTCATGCAAGTTGCATAAATGTTTCCAGATTCAAGTAAAGTTTCAGCTAACCCTGCCTTTTACATATACTGCTTGTCAAAATTTACATAAATTGAAAGCTGTGACGTAGGCTGCACTCAATTTGTAAGCAATATACTTCCAAGATGTCAACAACAACACAATTTATAAAGACAAACTTGTACTCAGCTGTTATATTCACCCTTATTGTGGTTGGCGTATTTAAAATACGCCTACGACAGTTTGGTAATAGATTAAAGGAAAAAAGTTCACGTTCTCTTTAATCTATTAGTCAGTCGTAGGCGTATTTAAAATACGCCAAACACAATAAGGGTGATTGAAAGTAAAATTGCCAAACAAATGGAAAGGTGAAATTGAAAGCCATCTCGTGGTCAATTTAAAAAGTGTGATTGTGTTAGTCATACGGCTCATGTCTTATTGACAATATTGCTACTTTATAGGCGAGAGGAACGAGGGTAAAAGAAACGAGTACACAGATGCATGTACTGTCTTTACGTTTTGCTTTCCTATTCGTTGTTTAATTTTGTTTTTGTTTTCAATATCAAATAAAACATAATAAAATAAACATGTCGTCAAAATGACATGATTCATTTGAACGCCAATTCATGTTCAAAGAAGAAGAATCTTGTCAATAAGACATGAGCCGTATGAACTCAGACTTAGTAAAAAACTGAGAGTGTATTGCAAATTGAAAGGCAAAACTTGATCGTGTGGCCACCAAGTAAACAGAACTTTATCTCTAAAAAAAACCAATTGGCATGGGTAATTCTTATAATTTTTTTATGAGATTGTTGTTTAATCGAATTAATTTGCTACTTTATGTATGTATGCAAAAAACAATAAGAAATATTTTTGTATGTACATTAGCGTGGCCGTTAGTTGTATGGAGAACTTTTTTTTTTTGATTTCTTATATTCTCCCCCCCCCAAATCGGTTCAGTTTTATGTAAAAAAAAAATACAAAAAAATTTCGTAGCGATAAGTTGTGTTTTAGGGGGGGCGTCGGCCCCTCAAAGTTTGCCATCAAGCCATTTATTCAAATGTAATTTGTTTGCATATGACTATCTCTTAAAAACAACATTTTACAAGAACATGGCATATGGCAATATTTTAGCTCTTCTAGTCAACAACATTAGCCTCGAAGAAAGTTTTTTGCTAAAATTAATATTTAAGAAAATAATTAAGAAAATAACAACAAAATTCCAAACATTTTATATACGTTTTATATATATAAAAGAGGGATTTAATGTCAAGTGAACTAATTTTGAAATCGAAATCTTTCGATTTGGATGAAATTTGCACCACCGTTAGTCCCATTGAATAGTAGTTCAGACACAAATTTTCAACAAGATCGGTCAAAAAGTTTCTGAGTTTGGGAGGGTCAAAGTTTGAAATTTTGGCCATACAGGTGTTCTTTCACATCCATGTAACTTATTACCAATTGGGGTTAGCAAAATTTGTCTCAAGCAGCTTAGATAGCTATTTAATCAATCTTTTTAAAAAAAATTTTTTGGTTTTTTTAAAAAATTTTTTAACATATTTTTTTTATATTTAAAACTTTTTTTTTTTTTTTTTTTTGCCAAGTTGTAAATTTAAAAAAAAAATTTTAAAAAATTCAAAAAAAAAACAAAAAAAATTTTTTTTTAAAGATTGATCAAATAGCTATCTAAGCTGCTTGGGACAAATTTTGCTAACCCCAATTGGTAATAAGTTACATGGATGTGAAAGAACACCTATATGGCCAAAATTTCAAACTTTGACCCCCCCAAACTCAGAAACTTTTTGACCGATCTTGTTGAAAATTTGTGTCTAAACTACTATTCAATAGGACTAACGTTGGTGCAAATTTCATCCAAATCGAAAGACATCGATTTCAAAATGTGTTCACTTGACATTAAATCCCTCTTTTATATATATAAAACGTATATAAAATGTTTGGAGTTTTGTTGTTATTTTCTTAATTATTTTCTTAAATATTAATTTTAGCAAAAAACTTTCTTCGAGGCTAATGTTGTTGACTAGAAGAGCTAAAATATTGCCATATATCATGTTCTTGTAAAATGTTGTTTTTAAGAGATAGTCATATGCAAACAAATTACATTTGAATAAATGGCTTGATGGCAAACTTTGAGGGGCGGACGCCCCCCCCTAAAACACAACTTATCGCTACGAAATTTTTTTGTATTTTTTTTTACATAAAACTGAACCGATTTGGGGGGGGGAGAATATAAGAAATCAAAAAAAAAGAAAATAACGGCCACCCTAATGTACATACTTAAAATATGGTAAACTTATTGTTTCCACTACAAAGTATATTGGCGATGCCACATTTTTTAAGTTCCCAAAAAATTTGTTATGGGAATCATTCACAATACGAAATAAAAAATATGCGAATATTTTCATTGGTGTAGTTGTTTACGATAGGGTCGAATATTTAGTTATAATTTTAAAAAATCCCTACGTGTCTAAAGAAAATGTCTGTTTTTCCCTAGAACCAAAAAAATATTCCCTACGTTTCTAAAAACAATAATATTTAGCAACAGGCAAACCAATACACATTTTTAAAATATTATAATAAAAGCATTTACAGTAGTTCCCGCTTAAATGATTATCCCTCTTAAATGCGTAAAATATGCTGGCAAGCAAAATTTTCACATAATTACATGAACAAAATCCCGCTTAACAAACCTCGCTTAAATGCGTTCCCCATTTTAATGATTCATTATTTTTGTCCAAAATATATAAATTTGAGCAAAATAAATCGCTTAAATGCGTTACCAAAAAACTTAAATTTTTTAAATATCCGGCAAGGCATTTATAAAGTTAGTAAAAGTATTTTTGTACTTATATGTATGGCAGCACAAATATTTAAAACGGCACTTGAAGTAAAAAAGTAAATTTCTCTTGAATTTCGAAAATCATAGAGAATAATTTTAAAGAGTTATCGGAATCTTCCGATGATGAAGAAGAGGAAATAATTGAAGCTCCAACTTACTAACAAGTTTTAAGTGTAACAAAATGAATGCACCAATGAAATTGAAACCCTGGAAGGAACACATAATAAATGGTTTTAATAAAGACCCTTAGGGCCATTATTACAACTTGAAGTTAGCTAAAGTTAAGATTAAATTGACAGATAATAATGTGTTATCTGTCAAAAAGCGCCTGTTAACTGTCGGATAACAGCTAACGCCAAGTTGTAATAATGGCCCTTATTGTGTTTGGCGTATTAAAAATACGCCTACGACTGTTTGGTAATAGATTAAAGAGAACGTGAACTTTGTTTCTTTAATCTTTTACCAAACTGTCGTAGGCGTATCTTAAATACGCCAAACACAATAAGGGTGAATATTAACACGGCGTAAACATTTCCCAGTAATGGCAAGACAGTAGCAATACATGCAATCTTTTTCACATATCCCTACACACTTTTCAAATGTTTTGTTTTTGCATTGTTTTGACAACTAATATGTATGTTCATACCAGTGTTCGAAAATAAGCACTAAATATCGTTCCTTAGTGTTCTGTTCGGTAGATTTGTGCAAAACACAAACGCTAATAGTGTTTGTGTAGAAAATCATTAAAAAAAACCGGTTCCCTGTTAGTCATCTTTCGAACACAAAAATAATACATTTAATTCCGTTTGGTTTTTTTAAATCCACAATCTTCATTGTATTCGGCTCGGCTCATTAATGTTCGCCCCTTTTGGCTGGTAAAAAAACGAAACATTTTTTGCAAAAACAAAATACACATACATACAGAAGATTAAAATATAATGTTTGTCTATAGTATTACTACAATTGTTCCGTTTTTAACGAAGAACAGAATACTATATAATGTTCGGCTCTTTCTTGAAAATAGTTACGAACGGCATTAAGGGTTGTGTTCGTCTATACAATCACTAAAAAAATGGATACCGTTCTTAGATGTGTGAGGCGAACGCTAAATAATGTAATGTTTATTTTCGAACACTGGTTCATACTGTCTTGCCAGTACTGGCAAATGTAAATGCCGTGTTATATTCAATCAATGTCAATAAAAAAATATATTTATCAAGTATTAATAAGGTCTTTTTTAAACTTTTACCCACGTTTTTTTGTAAGCCTTTATTAAATTTAAAATTTTTTTATAAATACAGGCGTAAATGCTTATTTGAACCAATATTTCGGCACTACTTTGAGTGCCTTCTTCGTGGTTTTGTTTTGTTTTGTTTCTTCTTTTCTTATTTTATAAATTAACAAATTGTAAGAAGTGCCGAAATATTGGTTCGAATAAACATTTACAGCCTGTTCATGGATTTCGAACGTCATCGTTCGCATAGAAAATTACATTTAAAACAAAAACAAAATTCGAACATTTGTTTTTGTTTTAAATGTAATTTTCTATGCGAACGATGACGTTCGATATCGCTAAACAGGCAGTTAAAGTTTTTAAAAGAAAGACCTAAAGCTCGACACATTATTAACACTTAAAAATAATAAAGGTCGAATAAAATACATATTATATACAAAACATATTTATATTTTTAATAAATATGTATGTGCATATGTATTTATTAGTTTGGTTAACCGTCAATCGGTTAACCGATTAATTACTACCCGATTAACTGATCGGTTAATTTCAAGTTGGCTTTTTCAGTCGATTAACCGATTAACTGATGTAACAAAAATTTCAATATTTTGTAGTATTATAACATACATATTCATTTGTGTTTTTAATTATTTGTTTCGTCTCATATCGATGGTTTTCTTCAGTGATGCCACCTTAGTGCTTTTGGCACCATTTATGTGCTTTTTGATGCCTCAAAACGCCAAAATTGTATCCATAGTGCCAAACTAAAAAAAGCACTAACTTGGAGCTTTTTCAATTTTTCGTTAGTGCCTTTAGTGCTTTTTACAATTTTTATTATACCCTCCACCACAATTAGTTGTGAAGAGGGTGTATTCAGTTTGTCATTCCGTGTGAAACTTTTTTACTATTCATCTCAGACCCTATAAAGTATATATATTCTGGGTCCTTGAATAATTTTAAGTCGATTTAGCCATGTCCGTCTGTCTTTCCGTCTGTCCGTCTGTTGAAAACACGCTCACTTTCGAAAAACTCAAAAGAAATCAACAAACTTGGTGTCAAATTGCTTGTAGTTATCCTAAGCAGTTTGGGATTGAAATCCAGCAAAATCGGTTTAATAGGATCTGTGCTATGAATCAAAATGTGGAACCACCACCTAAAAAAAATTGATAATTTTGTTACAAAAACTAACATAAATGGTGGAAAAATGCACAGAATGATATAAGATTTCGCAACAATTCGTTTTATTCAACTGGAAATCACGCTGTGAAATTTCGTGAAGATCCGTAAATAATTAGGCCCCATATAAGCCCTACTCCCGGAAAACAGTATATTAAGCCTAAAACCCTAACTAACAATGCTATCATTACAAATTTTGGCAAGTCACAGTTACATAGGACTAGAAATTAAACTGTTAAGTTTCGTGAAGATCGGTCCATAATTTACCATAGGCCCCATATAAAACCTACTTCCGGAAAACAACTTAGTACGCCTAAAAACGTAAAAAATAGTGCTATCATAACAAAATTTGGTACATCAAAGTTTTATAGAACTAAAAATAAATCTTTGAAATTTCGTGAAGATCGGTCCATAATTTACCCTGGGCCCCATATAAACTTTACTCCCGGAAAACAACTTAGTACGCCTAAAAACGTAAAAAATAATACTATCATAACAAAATTTGGTACATCAAAGTTTTATAGAACTGGGAAAAAGACTGTGAAATTTTGTGAAGATCGGTCCATAATTTACCCTAGTCCCCATATAAACCCTACTACCGGAAAACAGTTTAGTCGCCTAAATCCATAATTAATAACAAATCGTCACAGTTTAAGATAATAATAACATCATACAGATATTACTCCTTAAACATTCAAACTGTCGGTGGAGGGTATCAAAGATTCGGCATAGCCGAATATAGCACTCTTACTTGTTTTTTTCTACCTTTTTTGAAACTACGATTATGTAGAGGATGATTTAGTTGAGTTTTGCTATTTGGGGTACAATTTTGAGAAGGCTTGTAAAGATTTCAAATTATAAAAAAGTGATAAAAGAAAGTTACGTTCGTTTTACCAAAAAACTTTATTTACGAGGTTAGAGCTATGCTTCCTAGAAATTTGGAAATTTTACGAAGCGTTGCACTTTTTAGCGTAGCGTTGACAACATTTTTAGTAATTGTAAGAAAAACGATGTATTTCGGTAAACATTTTTTAAATATGTAGACACTGTTTCAAAAATAGGATATGGATTCGAAAATATAAGGAATTGTTAAAAAACATGCAGTCGGAAACCGTGTTTTATTTTATTTAAACTCCAAATGATTTGGATGATATAATTTTCATATAAGATAATAATAATATATTTAAAAATGAATAGAAACTGGGAATTATTTCCTTCCGAAGGTTACTTTATATTATATTCAACATTTTTCATTTTTCGAATTTATTCTATGACCTAAATTTCAGTTATGTTTTTTATAAAGCTTTTTTGTAATAGTTCTAATCCTTCAATTTTTCAGACATGACTTTATACACTACCAGTCATTTCTGAAAAATTGAAGGAATAGAACTACAGTGCACTCGCGATAATATGAACCCCCTAATATATGAACACCCCAAAATATGAACACTTATTTTCTTCCATTGACTACGCTAAAATATGAACTTGTGCAAAAGCTTTAAAATATGAACAACTTAAAGTTGTATTTTTAACGGTTTTTATCTACCTACACAGTGTTAAAATCAAAATCAATTTTTATTCATCTGCATAAAAACTTGGGGATTTCCCAGCTATCGCTTTAAAATTGTCTTCAGTTGTTAATCAAAATGTTTTCCATACACTTTTTAGTTAGTTCTGACATTAACATGGAATTCTATATACATTTTTATATATATTTTTAGCGTGAAAAGTCCTTAAATATGAATTTAAAAACGCATAAGTTTTGAATTTTAAAAAGAAAAATCAGAAATTTTAAAAAATTTAGAACATTAAGAAAAAGGTATTACTAATTTAGCGAATAAATTTGATTTTTTTTTAAGTTCTTACAATACGTTAATTTGACTTGTGCGGTCTTCCGAATACCCAAAAAATGGAAAATGCATGCATCGATGATTTTTGAAAATGAGATACAAAAAGATCACTGTTAGCGGACACGGCAAATATTTGGAGATTTTGAAGAGAGCGGGGCGTTTTTAAACTGATTAAGCGAAAGAAAATCACAGACTTTTTCGCATAACTTTAAAGGTAGAAGTACAAAGCACGCGTTAGGGCGCGCGCGCTCTGTCATCTTCTGTCAAAAAAAGTTAAGCTAGTGTATTTTCATAGAACAAGCTACATGCAAAATATTTTGACGCGCTTGCGCCAGAAAGTTGGTTAACTTTGAACTTTTTAACGCGTTGTGTATTTTTGACAAGTAATCAGCTGACAATAAAAGGAATAATTTAACAAATTTGTGAATCATGAAAGAAAAACTTATTGAAGAGTTTAAAAAACATACAATATTTATATAAAAATAATAAATTCAATAAAATAACAAAATCTTGATATACTTTCGAACCCGTTTTTAATGCACAAATAAGTAAACAAATAAAAAACAGCTGACAGGAATGGTTTTTGTAACGCGTGTTGTGTAACTTGCAATTTTTTACGCGCTAAAGTTTTTAAACGCACGATACTCGTCGACGAACTAACGCGTGTTATGTACTTCCACCTTAAGTTTGTTTTTCTTTTTAAAAATGTAAATAACATTTTTGAAGGGAGATTAGATGCCATTCGCAAATATGAACAATCTTGCAAAAGTGAACTGGCTTTGTTTTAATTAGTTCATCTTATCGCGAGTGCACTGTATTACAAAAAAGCTTTATAAAATACATAACTGAAATTTAGCTCATAGAATAAATTGGAAAAATGAAAAATGTTGAATATTTAAAAATGTTTATATACAAATGTAAAAAGGTATATTTACTATTAAATCTTAAAAGAAAATGGTCCCCATCAACGCCATCGCTTTTTTTAAATTATTAGTGGCTTAGTGCTTTTTTACGTTTTTTTGCTCGAAATAGTTCTTTTTAGTGCTTTTTTTAAATTTAAAGTGCTCTTTGCTCTCAAAAAGTTGGCATCACTGGTTTTCTTCCGCAACCTCGTAACTCAAACACAACTACTTTTTAGGAGAACCAAATAATACATACTTTTTTTACCAAATATTTGAAACTTTTTGCTACATATTCTTCTATAATCCAAGAATTAGGAAAAATTCCGATATTCCGCCAAACAAAAAAATTGCAAAATTGTTAGGCGGTATTTGCTGATTACTTTTCCGGTTAAAACAAAGAATCGGGGAAAACCGAGTTACGTGGTTGCGAAAGAAAATAATCGATATACAAAATGTATGTGTTTAGAAAATATTTTTTTATACAAACAAAGAAGGTGTTCAGTGATCTTCATTTTAACCCATTTTCCGCTGACCGGTGACTAAAATTACAATGTTTTTCAATGTTTTTTAATCTTCATTATCGATCAACAGGAATGTGGCGAAAAATGGGTTAAATGTTTGTTTGTCAACACCTTTTTTTGTTTCACCTTTAAAGGCTCAGTTAGTCTTTACTTTCTGTTTCTGTTCTGTTCCGTGCCGTTCTGTTATGAAATTGTAATAGTTACTTTTTCCGTAGTAACTTATCAGCCATTTATGATAAATTTATTAGTTTTGCACCGTTCATTGCTTTATTTTAATAACTTTTATTCACATAAATATGAAAAAATTAAATTTAATGAATACTTAAAATCAAAAAACAGTTTATTTCAATGTAAATATGTATTTTTTATTATTTATTTTGCTGTCACTTACAAATACTTAACATGTTTTTGATTTTAACAAACTGAACCGCAACATAACAGAAAAACTAATCAATTTCATAGGATTTTTAATAACAAAAACAAGTCAGCTGATTTGTTACAGAACAGAAAGTAAAGACTAATTCTGCCTTAAGGCTCAGTTAGGCGAACGTTGCTGTACCGTATCTGTACTGTATCCATCAGCTGTTCGCTTTTTGTTATATGAAAACCAATACAAAAGCTTACCGAAATGCAATGTACCGTAGTTGCAACGTACCAATCTGTATAAAATAGAATTTCATGCCGTTGTTACGTGACATTTGTAAGACAGTGATGGGCGGCTTGTATGTTACATTGCATGCGGGTAATTTTGTTCTTTTTTGTTGGTACTTTTTTCAGTATATCTATGGAATTGCGACAAAACAACTTACAATACAACATATTTCCAAATATACATATGTTTAGATGTTTAAAATAAACAAATGCATATACACATACAATGGAAATGTGAAACATCCCTGTAGTAAATAAAATAGTCAGTTGCAAAAAACACTAACTATAAATTAACTTTTTTTGAAATGACTACAAATTGGTTTAAATCTCATGCAGATATCAACCAAAAAGGCACACGTAAAACACAAATAAAATCAAAATAAGTAAAACAAGCATGCCATGAAGTCAAATGAAAAAAATATATTCAAACATTTTAAAATAATAAAAAAATGAATCAATACAAATCTGTTTATGTACTAGCAATTATGTGGCGTATTTATTTCAGGACTATTATACACCATCATTTAGGGCAGTTTAATGCAAAATTTTCATAAATAATTATATCTATATCAAAATATATAAAGATATACATACATATGTATGGATGTTCATATGTACATACATATATTTTTTTGACAAAAATTATTTAAAATTTAAATAATTTATTATAAACTGACAATACTTTTAATTAATTACAAATATGTAGGTTGAAAAATAAGTAGTTAGTAGTCAGTTAAAAAGTCATGCAAAGATGGCCAATTGACTACTGCCTATGACATGCATATGTTAAAATAATGAGTCGTCGACAAGAAAAAAAGTCATTTAATCAACTAGATGTGGTTATAAAAAAACCAGTTTGAAGTTAGTTATAAATGTGTTTGAGTTCCTACAGGGATATAAAAGACTTTAAATGGTATCAAAACCTTGTTTGGTGTATGTACATTTACAATATATGTATGCTTAAAATTTATATATGCTAAAATACAAATTTGTTTATTGTAAATCTATAATAAACATATTAAATTATTAAAATTGTTTACATACCCAAAATACTGTTTTAATAGCATTTAAATCACGTGGTACCTTTTCTGCACAATGGTCACCATTTGAACATTTTTGATTCCCATCACTGTGTGTTTTGTTTTATGTACACTCGTGCTTTTTGTTTATGTATTGGAAAACATATGACACGTTTTTAAACGTTCTATGAGTGCACCAACGTGCTTACAGTATGGTGCGGTACATTACGGGTACAGCAACGTTCGCCTAACTGAGCTTTTATCCATACTTCTCATATCAGTCTTTTAACAGAATTAACCGAAACAATTGCAAGTGTCAACAATTTTCCAAGTCCAAAACAATTAAACCAAATAACTTTTCTAAAACATTATTTTATAAGATCTCCTTTAACTATTGAAATAACTAATAAAATTATTTCAGTTAATTTTTTTTAGAAATACATATTTTGATGATTCACAAGGTTGTCAAAAAGTCTTATGTCTTAAAATAATTACAAGAAATATATATCGTCGGCTTAATATGCAAACCGGCTAATTCCACTTTTTCTACCGTGCGGTAGAAAATGATACGCCTCGTCGACCAGCTTGTAGTTTTTCTTCAATTTAAGTCTTGAAGTGTGTAAAACTAACTGTAAAGTTTTTTGTGTCTCCTGTAAAATGTGCTGATAGTGAGTTAGCAGGTTTGCATAATAAGCCGAAGATATGACTGTTGTGGGCTACCGTTCATAATTTAGATTTCTACTGCACAGTTATGACGAATCAATGAACACAGCATTAAAACTTTTATTTTTAGAAACTGGGAATTATTTCCTTCCGAAGGTTACTTTATATTATATTCAACATTTTTCATTTTTCGAATTTATTCTATGAGCTAAATTTCAGTTATGTATTTTAAAAAGCTTTTTTGTAGTATGTAGTTCTATTCCTTCAGTTTTTCAGAAATGACTTTATACACTACCAGACTATTATATTGTATTTTCTTTTTACATTTTACCTTAGCCTTCCTTTGGAAAGCAGAAAATGCATTTCATTCTGCTGGTGTGTAATAATTGTAAATTTTTCTGTACATTCATTATACCTCATTGCTTTCCAAAGGAAGGCTAAGGTAAAATGTAAAAAGAAAATACAATATAATAGTCTGGTACAGGGTTGTCAGATAGATTTTGACCTTTTTCGCCAAATTCAATATCAAAAATCGCCAAAATCGCCAAAACCTTTGTTTACAAGTTTTTGACAATGAAATACATATTTTTTAAATTATTATAAATATTTTTTTATAAATCCTAAAAACAAAATTAGTTCCGTACCGCTTAAATACGCCAAAAATTCAAAAACAGTCGCCATAATATATATTTTGCTTAATTTTTATTTAGAGCGAAATAAAAATAGTTAGTGAACACAAAAAAGGTACGATGTTTTTACTATAAAATAATTTATAGTTGTATACTTAAAGCAACAAAAAAATATTTTTTGCGGCTAGTACTTAACAAATATTAAAAATGCACTATATACAATAGTTGCAGTTTTATTATATATCTAAAACGCTTCGTTTGGAATACATTGTGAGGGTATTACATTTATTCAACAAAAGTACAAAAGAAGTGCAACATGTACTATTCCCATTCATACAACTTATCAGGCATGAAAATCAGTTTTTGTTACAGTGATTTGAAATCAAAAAAAAGGTGTTCTGGACAAAAAGATTTTTTCATAAAATCACAAGTGATTTAAAATCTTGTGATTTTCAGAACATGCCTGTATAACTCCTAATAACGCGTCAAGAAGTTCGTATTGCATTCTAATTCAAAGGCGAGTTTTAGTGGCGTTCATAGTTTCAACACAGGCATTACTAGTTGTAATAACCGCATATTAAGGACAGCCAAAGTAAAGTCCTTAAAATGTTAAGTACCTGCCGTATCCATGTAGCTTTAAAATGTTTTCCTAAACTTATTTAGTTATCTTTCCAATTAACCAACGCTTATTTTTTCCATTGTGTTTCATAAACGTCCAAAGGTATGATAGGATTCATAAAAATCTTTAAAATATCAATAACAACAACATATTTTATCTGTGATAATAAATTGCCACATATGTATGTACATATAAGTATAATGTGAAAATGTTTATAGACTTACGGTCTAATTTATAAAAAATAAAACATCTTAATAAAGGGTTTATTAAAAGGATTTTGTATGAAAATCCGGTTCATAAAGCCTTTATTAACCGGTTTTATTTTTTATAAATAAGGCAGTTAAAATATATTCGTGTTTTAAGGAATTCTATTTATTGATTTTTTCAAGAGCAATTTTATATATAAAAAACTCTTTTCTAAAAGATTTTCATTAACTTCATCAGCCATTTGAACATACCTTCAAATACCTATCATATATATGATTGCCTGAAATTTCGTTCATAAAAATACGAGAATTAAAATAATATTATTTCTAAGTATTTAATTTAACGAATTTCAAAACAAATTCAAAGGTCATCAAAAATAGCCAGTTGGCGATTTTAAAACTTTTATAAATCGCCAAAAAATCGCCATGTCGCCAAAACAAAAATTAGGTCGCCAAGCATGTTTGAAAATCGCCACGTTTGGCGAGAAATCGCCACATCTGACAACCCTGGTCTGGTAGTGTATAAAGTCATTTCTGAAAAATTGAAGGAATAGAACTATTATAAAAAAGCTTTATAAAATACATAACTGAAATTTAGCTCATAGAATAAATTCGAAAAATGAAAAATGTTGAATACTTTTATTTTTATTTATTTTAAACAATTGTTAAATATTATTATTTAGGATATTATGACGATATGACTTGAAAGCACACCTTGTGTATTAATTGAAGAAAATGCATATTACATATTTATGACTTGTTATTTAATTTGCTCGTTTTAGTGCCAGTATTGTTATGTTTGGTATGTAATTGTTTTTTTTACTAATAAACACCAAATAAAAAACAACTAATGCATTTTTATGTATTGAAATTACTTAATTTATAAAAAAAACTTGATTAATCGGTTATCCGATCAAAAAGAAAATTAACCGATTATTAACCGATTAAACCAAAACCTTGGTTAATTAATCGAGCGATTAACCGTTTAAAGCAAAAGGTCGATTAAATGAATGCCCTGTATTTATGTAAGAATGTTTATTGCATTAGTTTTAGTTTTTGATTTATTTTCGTACGAGAACTAGGTATGTATAATAAATTTTATTATCCCTTATAACTAAAAAAGTACTTTTAAATTATTATTGAGTTTTTTAAGAGAGGTTTTTATAAATGCTTTGATTGCGCATTTATCCGGGTTATCGGTTAAATGATTCCCCGTTTAAATGCGTAGAAAACTAAACATTTTTCGAAGCGCACTTAAGCGGGAAACTATGTATTAAAAACAAGAAAACAAAACCAAAATAAAAATGTAAATGCTATACACGCACATATAAAACTTCAATTTCAAAAATAGCAGTGTGACAAATTTAAACTATTTCTTTTTGGCAGAAACGCCTCTATATATGTATCCTTTAATCTAGAGACAAAACATAGTCAAACTTCGTATTAAATTTTACTTTTCTTCATCTTTTACTCTTTTTAAAGACCTTATTTATACAAACTTGGTACGAAATAAAAGGGAAGGCGCTTTAAATTTTAAAAAAATATTTTCTCAGTGCCCCTGAACTAAAATATAAAAAAAAATTCCGTTTAAAAAAATATATCCTTCCTTACCTTTAAAAGTTTTCATTTTAAATTTTTAAAAAATTCGAAATTTAATTGTTTTCTTTTCTAAAAAAAAGTGTTGCATAAGTGTTACATGTCACCTGGCAACAGTTTTAAAGGCTCTCCTAATTTTTAAGAAGCGTTTCATATTTTACGTTTACAAAAGAACACAAATTTCGGCATTTAACAATAAAGTACAATTTGCGCAAGGTAAATTCAATTACAGGTGGTGGCAAGACTACAACAATCCAAGGCCAACAGAAACAACAGATGTTTTTTGTATTGCATTGTTAGTGTTTACGGCTCGAAACTTGCCACCACCTTGTACTGAATTCGCCTTGATCTAGTGCTGCACTCATGCCCCATTAGTTAAAATGAGTGTTGAACATGTAGCATTTTTTAATTTTAAAGGGAACATCAACAGAAAAGAACGCTTTACACTTTTAAAATAACACATGTTTTTCAGAAAAGAACATAAAAAATGTAAAAGGCAGAATAAATGCAGAATAAATGCAGAATTTTACTCAGAAAAGAAAACGCCATTAGTTTTGAAGGTGTGATTTTTTTTTGCAAACTAATTTCTAAGAAGAAATTTTATTCATTAGATTTGCGATTTTAATATAAATTTACATTATAGCGTAATGCGAAAGCGAATATTCGTAGCCCCCAAATATATATATAAGAGGCGACGAATATTCGGGTACATTCCCTACATTTGTCTTAAAATAAAAAACCTGTCCTTTTTCCCCTACGCTTAAAACTAGGGAAACAAATCCTACAAAAAAAGGAAATTTCCCTACTATTGGCATCACTGGTTATAATTAAAATATGTACTTCCTGAATAAAGTACATTTTTTTTTTTAAAAAGGGACTTTAAAAATTTACTTTTTTTCAGAAACCGGCTTTTTCGAAAAATTAAAAGATTTTTTTACGACTTTTTTAAAAATATGTAATTCTTAAAAAGATATATTTGAACAACCCGCCAAGTACAAGAAGCTTACAATTTTATTTATTTTTTTGTTTTTACTTTTTGATCGTGAAATTCAAAGTAAAAATACAGCCGAACTTAGCTTTAGTATGTTTTTTAGCCCGTTATTAAATTAAAAAATATTTTTATAAAGAACGCGTATTTTCGTACGCACAAAAGTTGACAACATTTAGAATAAAAAGCATACACCACCACTAATGGTGAATGAGGCTGTACTAAGTTCGTCATTCCGTGTGAAACTTTTTAATTATACACCTTAGACCTCATAAAGTATATATATTCTGGCTCCTTGAGTATTTCTAAGTCGATTAAGCCATGTCCGTCTGTCTGTCCGTCTCTTGAAAACACTCTCACTTTCGAAAAACGAAAAACAAAAGAAAAGAACAAACTTTGTATCAAATTGTTTGTAGTTATATTAAGCAGTTTGGGATTGAGATCCATCAAAACCGATTTAGTAGGATCAGAGCTATGAATCAAAATCTGGAACCACCAAGCTAAAAAATTTCTAATTTTGTTACAAAACCTTACATAAATGGTGGAATAATACACGTAATGATATAAGATTTTGCACAAGTTCGTGTTTTGCGACTGGAAATCATACTGTTAAGTTTCGTGAAGATCGGTCTATAATTAACCATATTCCCCATATAAACCATTCTCCCGGAAAACAGTTTAGTACGCCTTAAACTGTTCTAAACAATGTTATCTGTCGTTGAAAATTTTCAACGTTTGATTTTTTTTTCAACTTCTGCAATTTCACATCGGCTTCGAGTGAGTCGAATATTATGACATTTATAATGTAACGACGCAATCTCTTTTGATTGCTTTCGACAAGAATTATGGTTCGAAAATGGTTCCTTAATGAAAGCTCCTGCTCCTGAAATATAGATATGTAAAAATGCATAGAAATTAATATTATTTATAAATGGTACAGAATTTTTGTTTGTCTACATTTATCGACAACAAAGTGTTATTCCATATTAAATAGATCCGCTATGTATGCCTCTCACTCCATTGCGGGCTTGTGTGGTTAATTGGTTTATTTTTATGATCGTTATTTTCTCTTAAAATTTTTATTATGAAAAACCATCGTCTTTAAATGCAAGTTGTAGTTCAGTTTAAATAAATCGTTTAAACGAATCAAAACAAAAACGTTGCAATAAAATTGTAAACTATAGAAATGAACTTTTTTTTATTTTTACTGCTCCCAGTTTCTCCCATTTATAGTCAAATTCCTTTAATCACTGCCAATAAAAGTGAAACGGATGAAAAATGTGCTTTTGAAGAAACAGTGAATTTAACAAATTGTCACAGGTTCGAAAATGGTTCATATCTGTATCAGGGTATTTTAATACCTCTCGAGATACAAAGTTTTTACGATTATGAATTGAAATTCTTTGGAGAAAAGGAATCGGTTCCAGTTCATTTGAGGGGTTGTGGTTGTGACAAGAAACCCTGCATGAAGTTGTGTTGTGACAAGGATGAGTTCCTGGATATTACGAAAAAATGTAAAAAGCTAACTGACGCAATGAAAGTCCGCTGGGATTTGCTTGTAGAATTCGAAAATTCTGGAGAAAGTAGAAGGGTAAATATCTTTAAGCATTTTACTACTCAAAAGGGTTTACCCTGCGATGAGCCAGCTGCATTCGATAACTTGATTGATAAATGGGCATTAAAAGAGGTAAGTTGTCATTTAAATTCGAGAGCGGGCTTAATATGGGCCCTTTTGTAAATTATGGACCGAGCAGTATTAAAGTTGACCGTATAATTTCTATAATTTATTTCGACAACAATTTCATGCGTATTAAGTTTGGCATTATGTCGCGTATAAATATACCAAAAGTAAAAATTTTTGTTCTGTAGTGCTTTCCTTAGTGGGCGTTAATTTTTTTTTTTACTAAAATAACAATATATATTTATCTATAGAATACATTTTAGAATAATTATTATTTTTATCTAGATTGGTCCACATTTGGATTCTTAACTGTATCTTTTACTAAAAAAAACAATATAACACTAAAATCGTTTTTTCAAGTGCATCTTTGGAAGTGAGCGTTTTTATTCGGACAGGGCTAATTCGACTTTGAATTACTTCAGAAGCCATGAAAAATATACTTAATGAAGTGTAAGATACAATTTTTTTTCGCTACACACGCAATGACTAACTTGGAATATTATTATTCACCACCACATTTGTGGTTATTGACAAATTGTAGATTCATATAGAACCGATTTGGCAAAGCTTATGAATAAATAGTCGTTAAAAAAGTTTGTGCTTTAATAACCATCTAAAACGGTATTTTACTTTTTAAACTGATTCCTAAAAGATTCGATTATGATACAAAATGCTAGCTACCCCTTTCAGACCTAGCTTAATCGATTGTGAGATCTGCCTTAATATGCATTAAATTATAAGAAAAAAAAAAATTTTCGTCTATTAACCTGAAAGCAGTCATTGTGCGATGTGTGATTAACTAAACAAAATGCAAAAAAAATTGCAATAATAAAAAAATATTCTCAGTTTGATTGTGTCCTTCAACACGTGCAGCAGGGTTGTCAGATTTTTTTGAGCTCCATCGCCAAGCCGGATGCCAGAAATCGCCAAAAATCGCCAAACGTCCATTTTGTTCAGTTTTTGTGAAATTTTCTTTTTTTTAAATTAAATTTTGCATACAAAAAACGCTAGTATAATTTTTCAGTCAAAAATCGCCCAAAACTTAAGAAAAAATACAAAAAAATCGCCGAAGTAAATTTTGTTTTGTTTCTGTAATTTTTTTTAAATAACATAAAATGGAGATCATATATGTATTCAGTTAAAAACTTAAATTAAGTACACAAGTCTATAAGATCGTACACTTCAGCCTCACCGATTTCATTACTGGAGTTTTGACCTTCATACTATTCGAATTACATACATACTATTAGAATTAAATAGTGACTGAATATAAAATTCACTTAATATTTTTTTTAAAATAGTAATGATAACAAAAAAATGACAAGTTGTTAAACAAAATTGCCGAAATAATATATATGGTAAAAATAGCCAAGTTAATCGCCAGTTATATCAGAAATCGCCATAAAAGTCGCCAGTCGCCAAATGGGAAATCCCACCGCCAAACACGTTTCAAAATCGCCACGTTTGGCGAGAAATCGCCATATCTGACAGCCCTGACGTGCAGATATGCGTCCGAGAGGGGTAAATGTTTTTGTTAAATAATAAAAAAAATTTTTTTTTGATCAAGCTTGTGGTAATTGTTTAACAAATGTGCGAAGCCATTTGGCTGCTCACCGTTAAGTTTTTGCTTAGTAACAATTATTTTGGGTGCAAAGAATTACAGATATCACAATTGTGTTGATCAGGCACAATGCAACATTTTATTATATGCTCACGTTTGTGTTATCGTTAAATTTCATAGGAAATTTTTTTTGATTTGAACAATGATGATGATGTTGAAGCAGTTTTACAGCTTTTAGACGAGTCTGATGCTGACTTCAGCTACGACGATAATGCAGCTGACGAAACCTGGATCCCTTTAGATTTAAATTCAGGAGAAGAAAGCAATGAGGGCATTGATAACACATACTGATATTTTTGAGTCTACTAATGACCAGCCAATTAGAGCGTTTGAACAATCAAACTCCACAGGATCACTAGATACAACACAGCAATTATCGATTTGCCAATATAAAGAACGCATTAGACGGGACATATGGAAAAGTATTTCGTTTCAAAATATCGAACTTCCTACAAAATTGGGTTGTCAGCAAGATATCGTCATCAAAACACCATTGGAATATTTTAAGAGATATTTTCCAGAAAACCATTATGAAGACGTTGTGAAGTATACCAAAATGTATGTTATGAGTAAGCGTGGTCAAGAAGTGCGCTTCGTACCCTCAGACATTAAACGGTTTTACGGATGCGCGATCGTAATGGGATGTCTTGGTTACCCGGCTATAAGGATGTACTGGTCTTATGAATGTAAAATTCCGGCTATATTCAATTCCATGTCCCGTGATAAATTTCTGAAACTTCGATCGGACATACACTTTTCTGACTATTCCGCACCAGACTCTACAAATAAACTATGGAGAATTCAATCAGTCATCGATATGGTTAAAGAACGGTGCAACAAATTGGCAACAGAGGTGACAAATTATTCAATTGACGAACAGATGATTCCATTTACTGGTAGATGCCCTGCACGACAAGTAATCAGGTCAAAGCAACGACCTGTTGGATTGAAAAATCTGGTCTGCGCCACTTCTGATGGTATGGTAGTTGACTTTGAAGTCTTTCAAGGAGCTGGTACATTTAAAGATTGCGGTCTTGGACATGGACCGTCTATAGTAATAAGACTAAATAAAAATTTGACAAAGAACAGCCATATATATTTCGATAGGTTTTTTATAACCATTCCGCTTTTAGATTCATTACATCATATGGGCTATGCAGCAACAGGGACAATTATGGCCAACAGAATACCAAAAAGTGTTAAATTTCCATTAGACAAAGATATGAACCGGAGTGATATTAGCCAATTTGTCAATGAAAACGTAGCCGTTATTAAGTGGAAGGACACAAGAGCTGTTATAGCTGCCTCTAATATGTGTGGTAAAGATCCCGTAAGTGTAATCGAAAGATGGAACAAAAATCTTAAACGCCGTTGTCCTTTCCAAGTGCCCGCAGTTATTAAAAACTATAACGCATTTATGGGTGGGGTTGATTTGTGTGATCAAATGCTGGAATATTATAGAATTAAAATGAAAACTAAGAAATGGACCGTCAAAGTATTTTTCCACTTTCTGGATCTTGCAATATATAATTCTTGGATGGAATATAGAAAAGATTGCAAGCTTGCTGGACTACCTAAAGCAAAGGTTAAGTCGTTCCTAACTTTCAAAATGGAGCTAGGAACAGTGTTAGCATCTTTTTTTGAAGTTCCTGCGCATACCGATAAATTTTAAGTATCCAAAGATTTTTATGGTACGAAATATCGTCCAAATGACGCACCGGATGATATTAGATTTGACCGGTACGACCATTGGCCTGAATTTTCCGATGATCAACCAAGAGTATGCCGCAATAATTGTGGTAGTCGATCCAGAGTAAGATGCAAAAAGTGCAATGTAACGCTTTGCCTAGCAAAAAACAAAGACTGTTTCGAGAAATACCATACAAAATGTTGAAATCGTTGAATAAAAACTTATTTTTTTTGTTCCTTTATAATTATATTGAATTGTTTTCTCTTTTCTTTTTTAATAAATAAAAAATATAAAATATAACATTTAAAACAAATATAAAATTACTTGGTTTTTTTGGGAAACTATTTGACATGTTATGACCGAGACCACACAATTGTGCGATGTCCTGTTCACAAAAAAGGACCTTTTTAAATAGTTTAGTAGGAAATTCTTGGCCCAAATGTGAAAGAATTTAGTTGATATTGCTGATTTAAAGAAAATTATACGCAATATAAGGTACACGTCTGAAAGGGATACATACGTCCGCCTATAATTCAGTAAAAACTTTTTTCTTTTAATTAAATGGCTGACTAACCATGATCCGATATAAATCAAATATCCTTAAAATATTCTTTTACGCAAAAAAAAATCTAAACATATTAAAGGTATTCAGTTCAATTGCAAAAAAGGAAAAATGGAAAATTGCACTTAAGTTGAAGTGAGAGGTCTTTATTGCAATTTGAAAGTGAAAAGATTTACACATTCGACGTGTTAAAAAAAAAATTTAAACAAATGTTTATAATATATTTGCCCTGTGGGTCTCTAAAATAAAGAAAGATTATTGATATTTTCTGAAACTTGATTTCTCAAATTTCCCTCGAAATTTCGATTATCTGCAGAACACAAGCACTTCTGCACCTGTCCATTTTTTTCGCCCGTTTCTTTTTGCTTTTACGTTATTTTGTAATATTTTTTTTGTATTAAATATATTTTTAACTTTTTTTGAAAATTGGTATTTAAGAAAAATTAAAATTTGATTTTATTAAAAAAAAATTTCAAAGAATCATAGTGGATTACAAAGAGGTGTAAATTTTAGTGCTTCTTGTGAAAAATAACACCATTTTTATTAGAATGGCAACCAGTTTAATTTCAAGTTTACAAATTGCCAACGCCTTAAAAATTTCATTGTTTTAATTTTCCAATCTGATTTTTTACACTTTGTTAAAGGCAGATTAAATATGAACTTTTAGTGTAAAAGTTGTTTATCTTGTGTTTGTTGTAATAAAAAGTTGCATTTTCCTTCTTCCCAATTTTCCAATCAAAAAAATCTGAACTGAATACCCTTATTATTTTGAACTTTCATTCTTAAGCTTAAAATTTGTAGTTTTTTATATTTTTAGGATGGTGTGTTGAATATTGAAACAGAAAATGCATTGCTTACAACGAGGGACTATTGTTACTCACCACGTTTTCTAAATAATTCTACAAATTATGAACTATCGCCATATAGTTGTCCCATAAATTATTCTGAATCCTGGGAACGTATTTTAAATACATATGGTAATTAAAAATAAAATAAAAATATAAATTTGAGAGGTTTTGATATAATTTTGAATTTGTTTGTTCTAGCCATGGCGTTTTCAGCACTCTTTTTAATTATCACCACAGTGGTGCATTTTGTGCTTAAACAATTAAGGGAAAATCACCGTCTTAAAATTTTAACTTGTTACTTTTTATCTTTGACCATGAGTTATGGCATTATTAGTTTCATAAATATATCGACTATTCGTTTTAATATAATTAAAGGCTGTTTTCTTGGTAAGTGTTCCTTATTCGATTTATCGATTACATATATAGAGCCCTTACCGCAAAAATAGCTTAAGCGACATAATTTTTAATTTTCGTTTTTATACCCTTCACCACAGGTGGAAAAGGTATATATTGACCTAAGACCATATCAAGTATATATATTCTGGGTCCTTATGAGGAGAGAAGTTGATTTAAGATGTCCGTCTGTCCGTCCTACGTTTGATATGTGTTTTCCGGTGACTCCAGACATGGCAGCGGCTAGGTTGTTCTAAATTTATGTCACATACAGTCCACCATTTCTTTCTATTGAAATTCAGCAAGATCGGTCCACAAATGGCTGAGATATGACCAAAAAACCACGACTGCCTCTAATTTTTCCCAAAAATCCCTTGTTGTTTTTGTTCACGAGTTACGACCAACCCCCCTTGTTTACATATACTAGCATAATGCCCAATATGATTTTCGTTACCACCCTTCTTTATTATTTCATCTATTTAACGAAATAATTTTAACAAATAGAAACAACTGAGTTGAGTTGTGAAACATAAAAAGGGCCATATTTAATTTTAATGATATTCAAACAACATTCCTTCATGGTTCAGTTGTCTAGGGGGTTTGTCAAGGTTAGAAGCTGTGAGTCCCCTGGTTCGAATCTTGGTTTTTCAAAAACAAAATATTTTTTTTTAATTTTTATGTTCAAAAACGATTTAAAAAAAATATTTACCAGTTTTTGCTTTTTAAATTTAATTTATAATGAAGTTTTTATTTTTAGTACAGTAGACGCTCGCAAATTAGAACCGCTTTGTTTTTGAGGCGATTCTAATTTCTGAATTATTCTAATTTCTGGACTTTTTTTCCGAAAAAAAATTGAGTAAATTTACTTCCAAAAACTTATATAAGACTTTTAAAATTTTTTTAATTAAATTTTGTTTGATAAAAACAAGAAAACAAAACGTAACAATTCAGTCCAATACATTAAATGTTTTTTTTTAAATTAAAAATATGAATATAAAAAAACTAATGGCAACAAAACATAACAATTCAATAAGGAAAAAACATATATGATTTGGTAATTCCCCTTTTTAGTTTTACTATGTTCAAACAGAATAAAAATAAACTGCGGATTTCTTGTTTTCAAATAACAAAAAAAAAAAAAAAAACGCTCTGAAATTAGAATTTTAAATTCGAATTTTACAGCGTTTAATGTATTGCAAACACTGATTCTAATTTCTGGACGTTCGAATTACTGAAAGCTCTAATTTGTGAGCGTCTACTGTATTGTAAATATGTATGTATGTATGTATATGTTAAAATTATTTAGTTTTTGTCTAGTTGCTCTGTATTCTGCTCGCAAAATGGTGAAGGGTATATAAGATTCGGCATAGCCGAATAAAGCAATCTTACTTGTTATAATTATGACTGTCTCTTAATAGGTATATTCAATAGCACGCAACCATGTGCAAATAATCATATGCAATTATGCGATTGATACTACACTCACAATATTATTACAGTAACGGACAGTAGTTTATTAAAGAAATATTCCGTTCAGTCCTTTTTAAATAAATAAACATTTAGAATTCCAAGCAAATTTATTTTTAACTGATTCTAACAGTTATTCAAAAAACTAAGTGCATATAAATACGGATTTTCATTTGCAGTTAAAATTGTCCGTTGATTGAGTTAAATTCTTCTTTATGTAAAATTGAATGAAAATGTAATTTAAAGTAACGAAAATATTCAGTTATTTTATATAAATTAACTATCATACTCCGTAAAAACAAATGAACATTCAGTTATTTTATATTATTTAACTACCAAAAATAAATTTTTACTTATCTATAAAAAATGAATTGCTTGTTTTGTGTTAGCAATTCTCATTTTCTATTTGTTAAAAAAAATTTTTTTAATACATACATCAAATTTTAAAAGTAAAATAATTGCGAAGCCATATCGGTCATGCTGCTGGTGTCTTATAATTGAGAGTTCTTCTGTACTGACCACGTAGTACAACAAAAGTAAAACCAACGTGTGTAACAGGGTAAGTAAATAATAATATTCTCCCTCTCTCGCTCATTAGAAAAACAAGGGGACAGGTGTTTGTCTGGTATTTTTTAGAAATTCGGCTCTTTTGTGGAATAAACGAAAATTACGGAATTAAATAAAATAACTGAATATTTTTTTGTTTTTACGGAATATTCAGCTAATTTTTTTGAAGTTATTTTATATAAAATAACTGAATATTCCTTTGTTTTTTACGGAATATGTAGTTAATTTTTTGATAGTTAATTTATATAAAATAACGTTAAATTCATTTGTTTTTACGGAACATGGAGTTTAATTTTTGACAGTAAAAATTAAATTAACTTTTCGTTAAAAATAAATTAGAAATCAATTTTTTTTATATTACAATTTCAGTTAATTTTACGTACAGAATATTGTGAGTGTACATATATAAATGCATATACATACATATATTTAGATATACGTATATATGAATCTTACATGGTGAAGGGTATTTAAGATTCGGCATAGCCGATTCGTAGAACTTGTATCATCTCCTAAAATCAGGATTGTGAACTGTTTCTTATTAAAAAGCGCCGTATTTCTAATCAAAAAGCACGGAAAAGGGCTTAGATCAATTTAAATAAAACTTAATAAAGGTATTCACGCGCAACGTTGCACTCTTGTGAAAAAGCAAAATTGCAAAAACATAACAACACCCACATAGACAACTATTTGTTGGGAATAATAACACTGCGCTAGTTGAAAAAAACTGACAAGCGGGTCACACGTCGGGTTTCGAGTACGCTGAATTCAGTGGTGCTAACCGTTTTTTTAAGTTAGCTCTTGTTTTCGAGATATACATTTATTTCGAAAATGGAGGAGGTTGCACTGCATATACATATATGAGATCCTTAAATTATTTGAATCATATAGAACTTAACTAGATCTAATTTCAATAAATGATGTGGTTCATATTGAAGCGATGTTGAGGAGAGTGTTTTATACTGGACATATGGTAATTTATGGACTGATCATCACAAAATTCACTAGAATGTCTTCTTGTATCGCACTCCATAGAAAAATTATCTACTGCTCGGATAAGGGCGCGGTTTAAAGAATCAAAATTTGGTTGGAATGACAAACTTATATACACCCTTCTACCTTCGATGAAGAGTATAAAACACTCCTGCTGTAAAATTTGTTTATGTCACTTAAGCTAATTTCGCGGTAAGGGCTCGATATATTAGTTCTTTGTGATAAATATTCCAAGCTCGATTTAACTAAAAAAGACCAATAATTATACAGTACACAGAGACAAGTTCATTTCCCAAAGTAATCAATTTCATTTCTTAAGACAAAAAAAACCAATAATAATTTCCTGATTTCAACTTATTTCGCTTGTTTTCAGTAAAATTTTCTTAAATAAAGAAACATTTTGGTTAAACTTAGCCACACATGTGTTTAGAATAATTAATTTTTGGCTTAGACGAGTTTATGCTAAATTTTTTAGCTTTGAGCCATATTTTCTGGAGATTTAGTAAATAATTCTTTCCGTGTAAAAAAAAACTTTTTAAATCGGAAATAATAACACCTTTTAAAGGAAAAATTTTTATTCTTAGAAAGATAACGTAAAATTCAGTATATAATGTAAAGAAGTTCTTACAGTTTAAAGATAGGATTAAAAAAATCAAGATACAAACTGGGGAGAATATCCTAATACCGTAGTATAACTATAGATATAGCCTTAGGTAGTAAAGAAGAAAAATGTAGTTAATAAGAGAACATACGACTATCGAAATAGAATTATATTGAAGAATTCTCCAATTTCCCATAGATAATAGAAGATATTTTCAAAATAATAACAAAATATATTCTAAACAAAAATGATTACCAATGGGTTCTCAAGTTGTAGCAGATATAGTTATGGAGGAGCTACTTGAAACGGTTGCTTTCGTTTTAGATTATTGATTAAAATGAAACATATGACAGTGAAATTAGATTGATCTAATATTATTTATCAGATACCTTGCAAGGGCAAGGATATTGAAAACTGTGGTAAAGTATAGGTACTACGAAAAACAAATTGAAAACAAGATAAGTAGGACATTAACCTGACCAAAAATAAATCTTCTCAAAAATCTGCATTGTCAACACATTGTTCCAACTGTAATCATGCGACAGATTTTGAAAATACAACAGTTTTCTAATACAAACGATGATTCATGTTAGAAGTGTTACAAATTATCAACGTACCAATAGAACAAAGAATAAATTTTAAAACAGATACAGACAATGTCGCTCAAAATTACAGATATTTAATTTAATTAATAGGAAAAAGATGCGAAATTAAATAAGTTTATAATAATGTAATAGAATAATTTTTGTTGCCGGTGTATAATTATTATTATTTTTCGTAATTGACAATTTTGCTGTTTCATTGAAATTTTGTTTTGAAATTTAAAAAAAAAAAAAAAATATCCCTGAAGTTGAGATAAACATTTTTTATTAAATTGACCTTGAGCTTGGAAAATTAATAAAGATGAACTCATATAAAAAAGTCTTTATATATTGGTAACTTTTTAGGTTTTACTGCATACTATTTCTTTATGGCTGCCAATTCGTGGATGAGTGTATTATGCTTTGAGATTTGGAAGAATTTCAAGGAAACCTATATAGAGTTGCATTGCCGGAAGAAAAATCGTAAACAGTTTATAATTTATTCCCTGTATGCTTGGTTGAGTGCCAGCTTGGCCACAGGGGTTATCATTTTGGTACAATTCCTATCGTTGGTAAATAAGGAACATAAGCCGGGCACTGGAGTAGAATTTTGTTTTTTAAATAGTGAGTACTAATAAGATTTTTAAGCAAGTATGAAAGTATGTTTGGGAACGCGAAAAGTGCTTCTCAAAACTGGATTCTATTTTCCATCAATAGGAAATTATGGATCAAACCACTAAAACATATTTTTATAAACTTAAGATTTATATCAACATTAGTTGGGCAAAATTTGATAAAGATTCCCACATCTATTTTATTTATAAAATACTTTTATTAAAGCGCAACTTTACAGTCATTAATTAGCTAATAACAATAGTTTAACCAATGCAATGTTATTTCCAATTTTTTTTAACCACTAGTTTAACCACCAAAAGTTATTGGTTAACAACAACTAGGGAAGTGGGCTCCTCCCATACAAAGGCTTGGTTTTCCATACACAACCTCCGACAAAATTTATAAAATTATAAAAAGACGTTTCTGTATAACGGCAAGAGCCAAAGTTTCCAAATTAGGTACAAGCATCTAGGCCAGTGATAACCAAGCCCCGAACTAAGAAAGCTCCGAACGCACGCACCCAAAGATATTATGTGCTTGTGTGCGGTCGCAGAGACTGATGATGGTCTGATGTTTTGAAACGAACAAAGTTGTAATATACATGTGAATTGCCGACCGTGCCTATGTGAAAAATACGATTATTGACTGGTTCGCGAGTTTATGGAGTGGTTATCACTGATCTAGGCTATCAAAACACAAGATTCGACAAAATGTGGGCGGGATTGGACAAGTGGGCATTAGGGTGTCCCAAAATTTTTTTTTGTCAGAGGCTCAAGCATAATTTGAAAGCTTATAGGTTCCAATATTTTTGAATTTTTTTTTAGATTTTTAGGAAGAGGTTTAGAGGTCGCGCAAAGCAAGTCTTTGTTAAAAATCTGGGTTTTCGGCCTTTTTTCAAACTTGACTCATAACTTTGTCAATACCCACGTTCATTTAATTTTTTGACCGAATATTTCTAAAGAAAATTTCCCAAACTTTATTTCCATATGCAAAAACTTTAAGTTCCGGCAATATTTTTGTCCATTACGATTCCACACATTAAGTTCTTTTGTAATTTTTTAACAAATTCTGTAAAAAACGGTTTATTACTTTTCAAATTTATATGAAAGGTATAAAAACTAGTGACGCGATTTTGAATACCGATAAGTTCTAAACAATTAAGGAAAACAAAAATGGAATTTTTCCAACAGTTTCCGAGTTAGACTATTTTTATAGTTTGTACCTTAAAAATGGTGATACTTTTTTTGTTATAATTATTGTATATTTCCATTAATTTTTATAGTTACGTTTTAACTGTCATTAGCTTCTGACATTTATTGATCTAAACCGTTACACGCTGTCATTTTCACTTTATATTTTATGTGTGGTATCAATCGGGCTAGCTGGATAATGAAAATGATCTATTCTTTGAAAATATGCATTTTCCGAAACCAGTTGCATTCTTATATAGACAAATCAACAGTTGATGCCTTGCTTGAATTTAGTTCATTTATTTTAAGAATAAATAACAAATATTGGTACCTCTGCCAGTGCCCTCGATACGCTCCTCTCAATGATCTGAGCCTATTAATAGAATTGGATAGTTATAAAATTATTAATAAAACAGTTGCAAAAGCCTCGCTTTAACTTTTCTAGGTCATCAGTGGTACTTTACTCCGAAATTGGCTGCCCAAGCGTTTTTTGATGAACGTATCGACACCAAAACTTAGCACTTAATGACAAAAAAAAACTTGCAGATACTCCATGCAGCGATTATGAAGTATGAAGAAAACTTTAGAAATAAAGAAATTCAATAATTCATTTCAAAAGCCAGTCTAACTTTTTTTGAAGCTTGCAATATTTCAATCGATTTTTAAAAATAGATCCACATAATTGGAAAGCCAACAAGTCATTTCAAGAGGCAAAGGAAAAAGTTCAACAATTACAAGTAGTAAATGATGTGGCAGAACGAGGTGTGGCTTTGGCTAATACTTATATTAATGTCACAACTTCTGAAACTGATTACCAGAATTAATTGCAAGGTATAAAATAAGTTTTCACAGAGCAAAAGAAAAGTTTTTTCTTTTTTGTTGATTGGGTAAGATTGGTGAACTGGCAAACAGCTTATAATAACAAATACTGGGTATAAAGAAAAAAACGGGTATAACTCAGGAACGGTAAGAACAAATTTAAAAATTGTTTATTCATATTAATAAGAATTAATTTGTCTTTCAAACTGCATCATTAGTTTTTTTCGTTTTTATTTAAACTTAAAAAGTTGTAAAGCGTTATTACAAATTTTTTTTTAAAACATTACGAAAAATTGTAATTAAGGGTATATAAATGAGTAAACTCATCACTAAAACGTACAATTTTTTCACACAGGAATGAAGAATATTTTTCTTTAAAACTGTTTCCTCAGCAGTGAAGAAACTCGTGGTATTAACCAAGTTATGAGTAAAGTTAAAAAAAGGCCGAAAACTCCGTGTTTTTTATGAAAACTCCATTTGCGCGACCTCTAAACCTGTTCCGAAAATTCTTTAAAAAAAAAACCAAAAATACTTTACCCTATAAGCTTTTAAATTTTAATTGAGCACCTAAGAAAATCAGAAAAAAAAATTTTTTTGGGACACCCTAGTGGGCATGGCACTTCCCATACAGAGACATTATAGATTTATGTAAAATGGTAAAGGCCAAAGATTCCAAATAAGGTACAAGCATCTTGGTTAGCCATACACAACATCTGACAAAATCTGGGTGGGATTGGAGTAGTGGGCGTGGCATAATAAAGATTTGTTTATATCTAAAAAACATTAAATAAAGTTTTAAAGTTGTCCAAATCTTGTACACAAAGCTTGGTTGCCAATACACAACATCGGCCAAAAAGTGGGTGGGAGTGGATAAGTGGACGTGGCAGCTCACATACTAAGGCAAAAGAGATTTCTGTATATCTAGAAAATGATATCAGCTAAAGTTTCCGAAGTTCAAGCAAAGAGCTTGACTATCAATGCGCCATACTAGGCAAAAGGTCGACGGGATTTGGTAAGTGGGCGTGGTACAAAATAGCATTCCATATATCTGAAGAACGGTAGGTGTAAAATTTTCCCGATTTGGTACAAATAGAATGGTTGTAAATACAAAACATCACGCAAAATGGTCGGAAATGAAGAAATGGGAGTGGCGCAAACCAGAATTCTGTATATCTAGAGAACGAAAACCGCAACACTAAACAAATTTGGTACAAAAAGCTTCGTAATAAGTGCACACGATATGTATTAAAAAACATTTACCAACATATTATTAAATATATATCTGTGGGATTTTGACCAAACATCTTAAGTCGAGCAAAAATGTTAAAAAAAACTCGGTGAAAAAATAATTTTTATCAAATACATAATCAAATAAACCAAAATTAAAGAAAAATTTCGTTGATAGTACAAAATTTTTAAAACGTAAACAAAAATGTTTTTTGAATGAAAATCCGTATGATTAACAACATTTTTTTCAACCCTTTAAATTTGACTTAAGATGTTTTGTGAAAATGCCACAGATATAAAATGTACTTATTTTTTTTTTTAATAAGGCGAGCGAAGGGCACTGTGTTAAACTAATATTGCATATCGTCCTCTAGCCTGCAAGAAGAGCTATGTGTTATTTTAAGATTTTTTTTTATTGCACCATTGCGAATCTCTATTAGTCATATATACATCTACTAAGGGGTTTTGCGATACCTTAATGGGTTTAGAAGTTATATACAAAATATTCCTGCAACAAGTGCTATGTATTGAAAGCATAGCTTGGGAATAATGATTAGAAATCCTAATGATTGGCAATTGGATTAGAAATTTTAATTGTGCTGAAAAATTGATTAATTATGATTAGTCAGCCATTTTAGACGATTACTAATTGATTAGATTAGAAATAATCAAAAATCTAATCACAATTAGTGACGATTAGCATTTCTAATCAAATCTAATCAAAACTAATCCAAAAAATAATTGATTAGATTTCTTGATTATTTTTGATTAGATTTGATTAGATCAACTATTTTTAACTATTTTTGTGAAAAGAAAATATTTATTTAGCACATTTGTTGCTATATTTACATAATGTAACAGTTTTTGAATATTGCATAAAATTGCATACGGAGCACCCTGTTCTTAAACTAAACACTTGACACAGCTGGTTCACTTTGTTGTTGTGTTATTATTAATGTTAATTTTCAACGTGTTTTGTGGAAGTACAAGTATAATTTTTTTGTTTACTTAACATTGAAAGTAAAATCTTTGTTTTGTAAGATTGTAATTTTTGTTTTATTCAAAGTGTTCAAAATTATTGGTAAGTAAAAATGCACGGATTTTTTTTCTTTTATTTATCTAATCATAATTAGTGACGATTACATTTCTAATCAAAAATAATCAAGAAATCTAATCAATTATTTTTTGGATTAGTTTTGATTAGATTTGATTAGAAATGCTAATCGTCACTAATTGTGATTAGATTTTTGATTATTTCTAATCTAATCAATTAGTAATCTGAAATTTTTATCAAAATTCAATTCTAATGATTAGATTATTTTATTTCTCTAATCGTAATGACTTCTAATTCTAATCCAAATTCCCCAGCTATGATTGAAAGTAATTTTTTTGTTAATTTATTAAAAACCTAATACTAAGCTTTCTTCTATAAACAAAAAGTGTTATGTGTTCAAACTGGTACTGTACTGCTCAAATGTACTCTCCACTTGATTATGTTAGTCGCATGAGGCAGACTTTGCAAATTTTACCATTTATTTTTTTTATTTATTTGCCATAAAAAAAACTTAAAACTAAGCTTTCTTTTACGAGCAAAAAGTGTTATGTGTTCAAACCAGCGTTTAAAAAACTGCAGTCAAAGGGGAAAAACTGCCATTTCTTCCACTTCTTCATTTGTCATTGGCCAAATACAACTGTTGCTTTTACTTATGATTCATTGAAAGTAAACAGTCACTGTCAAACCAACTTAAAAAGCGAGTGCAGTTTTCTAAACCCCGGTTCAAACTGGTATGAATATATTTTGGAAAAAAGGCTCCTTCAAAAGGTGTTATGTGCAGTTTTTCTTAAAAATCACGCACCGCTCTGCAACAGATATTCAGCTTGATTACGGTTGGAGTTGGCGTATACGGACTGAGTCGATTTTGTAAAAGATTAAAGTAACTCACAACCTGTGTTCTTTAATCGACTACAAGAAACGACTCAGACGTATACGCCAACGCCGACCGTAATCAGGCTGATTATGTCTAAATTTTTTTTAACGCAGTATTTTAGAACACGAGCCCGTGAACTATTTTGACATATGATGTCAACTTAATATCATCAAAGGATAACATAAATCATTTATTTCGCACTCCTGAAAACCTGTTAAAAAACTCATAGCACTAATTGCAGGCTAGACGACGATATATGAAATGTTAGTGAAGCAATCGTTAAATATTAGTTTACTTTTAATTAACCAATGACTGCGAATTTGGGCATTAGAGGTATATATGGTTAATTCAGGACCAACCCCAACATATTTTTGGTATTACATATTCTGTGGTTTTCATAGGCAACCGCGTATGTCCATTTTTTCGATTTTGAGATGTTGAAACCATATTGCTTAATTTTAAGCGCTCATTATATGGTTCCAATAATTTCTGAAAGAAGATGTCCTTAAAGTTTAATCCCATAGTTTGATCTAGAATTGTTTTTTATCGCTCCTTATTAAATTTGAACACGAAAACTACAGATATAAGATATTAACAAAAAATATTTTTGCGATTAATTTTAATACTCATATAATAAGTGGATTTATGGACGCTAAGTTCGCAATTTTGGAGATAATTTGATAAAATCGGGTTTGTTTAACTTGTCGTAAGGATGAAGCCTAAATGGCAAGCATCACTCCATTAGTTCAACTTTTTTCGCCCACAAATAATATAACGATGGCTTAATATAAAAAAGGAGTAAGCCGATTTTTTGTTAGTTTACAGAGTCAGGAAAAAACTAAATAAAATCCGTAGAATTTAAGATGCTCAAGAAGAAGTTTCAATGCAATTTTTATTAAAAAGGTCTATTAAATTGTACACTATATCCCTCAGAAATTTAAACGAAATATACAATTGGTATTTGACTACCAGAAAAAACAAAAATCTTTATTTTGAAATAAAATGACTTACGCCTTTTTTATGTTAAGCCATCGATAAGCATTTTGGTATGTATGTATTTAGTTTCGTTCCAATAATATTTTGTTGTCACCTAAATAAAGCTAATTATCTTTTTTGTTATAAATCATATTAAAATACTTTTCTTTCTTAACAGTGAAAAAATGGTCTGCCGGGATATATTTTTATAGTCCTAATCTGATTACCTTTCTCATATATATTGTAACATTTGCCTATTTGGCAGCAAAAATCTACAAAGTTAGACGTGATTTGCCAAAAATAACGCACAGCGAGCATGTCTCTTCAGAAAAGTGAGTACTTGTTTAATTAAAAAAAATCTGTATTTATGAACACTTTACTCTTCCTCATACAGTGTTATTGTTGTGTTATTACGTCTTTTCGTGATTATGGGAATTACGTTTCTACTTGATTTTTTAGCAAATTGTATGAGTCGTTACGGCGGATTGGTCTTCTTATTTGTGATAGCAGATCTTGGAAATACCATACAAGCAATTTTGGTATTTGGTTTGTTTGTATTCAAGCCGAGTGTTCGAGAACTATTTAAAGACATTAAAAATTAAAAAAAGTAGAAGAATTTAACATGATTAGCTTTTTAAATATTTATTTAAACCAATACCGTAGTTTTGCTAGTAGCAGTTGATTTTTATGTGAAATATAATATTTGATTGGACCAGCGATGATAAAGTCAATACAATTGTACTTTTTCAGTACAATTGGCATTGCAAAGGTACTGAAGAACTCCAATGTCATGTTTAGTACAATTTAAAAATTTCAAACGCTTTAACATTAAAACTGTTATGTGAATGTAATTGAAAAATAACATAAATAAAGTAATGTTTCTTGATATCAGTAGAATTGCTAAAGATATATTATCCATACTGCCATGCTTAAGGCTAGTTTACAAGGTAATACCATAATACGAAATTCTCTCCGTGTTTAAAAGAAATAAATAAAAGACTGTTGCAAGTATATTTCATGTTTACATGGATGGTATACGTAAGTAAAATCAAAGTACAGATATAAAACAGCTGAGTTAATAACAAAAAAGCAAATGTTTACAGTTTTATAATTTTTACAAAAACAACATGAAATTTCCTTAGTTGATTTAAGTTGTTTTTGTAAATGTATAAAAATGCTACCACCTTCAATATATACCTACTGTTAAACCACTGGTGTGATGAGAATACATAAGTTTCTAAATTGGATTAGAAAAAAAAACACTAACAGCCGTACCTTAATAAAAGCGGAAGGCGGAACGTTTTCTTCTGCTTAGCTTTTACACTGATATGCCATAACTAAACAAGAGCATCAAAGTTGTGTCACAAACAGTAGTGTGAACTTTCTTTTTTAATTAAACCGACATTAGAATGTATCTATAAAGTGGCCTCAGTTATACAAAAACAAAAAACGTCAAAAAACGATGAAAGTACAGTTTCTAATTTAAGTCGTCTAGAAAAAACCAAGGTATATTTACACAAGGTAAACTCGTTGGCCCATATGTTTGTCACCTGATTACCCCTAGTTGGTACCTTAACGTCAAATTTCGTGTATATGAGAAAAAATATGTATTTTGTTTTATATGAAGACAATTTTGACAATTTGGTACCTTTTATAGAGCAGCATGTATACACTCCCAAATGAGTCTACCTTGTGTACATATAGCTTGGAAAAAACCATGGAAACATTAGTGCAAACAGTAAATAATTTTACAAACACAATGGGTAATATGATGCAGGAAATTCTTAGAATGCAATCGATGTTATTGCAAGCTGTACTTAACAAGCCATGAACTGTTTAAAAATTTGTTTTTGGAACGCAAACGGCATCTGCCAACATAAAAACGAATCAGAATACTTTCTTAAAAATAAACAAATTGATGTCATTATGGTTTCTGAAACTCATTTGCCTCAAGAAATACGTTTAAAATCAATGGTGATACACTATATAATACCAAGGACCCTCGAGATAGAGCTTGTGGAGGTTCTGCCATTTTGATAAAAACACCAGAGTGAAACACTACCTAATGTGTGATCACCGTGAAGATTATCTCCAAGCAACGAACATTTGCGTTGAGGAATTAAATAGAAACTTAGTAATTTCATCGTTATACTCCCCACCTAGATATTCAATATCAGAAAGCCAATATTATAAAAATTTTGAATCATTAGGACCGTGTTTCCTGGCCGCTGGCGATTATAACGCTAAACATACGTTCTCGGGGTCGCGACTTAAAACACTAAAGGGTCGTGTTTTATTTAATACAATTTCTAAAATGGATTTGAATTTGATAGCGAGCGGACAACCAACATATTGGCGTGGTTTAAAGCATCCCCATAGAAACGATTCATGTTGAAGCTTCCTAAGAATTTTCTTCTGACCACACACCTACAATTGTTACTATAATGAACCCAAATAGAATTGTATCTCCGACTGGTTACTTATCGACGTCAGCTACACAAATAAATTGGTTAAAATATAAAAAACAGTTTTCTGAAGCTAGCTGTTCAACATCCCAGTATTGCCCAAAAAAAAAAAAAAAAACAAAAAATATTAAAATTTATTTCACAGATGTCGAGCGTCTCCTGTCTGAAAAAAGAAGTGCTCGCAGCGAGTGGCAAGTGCACAGATCTCCTCAACTTAAGAACTTACTAAAAGAGTGTACAAAAAGGCTAAGAAAGTTACTGCACTCAGAAAACGGCTTCTCTGGAAAAATATCTTAATGCTGGGCACACACAGAGCAACCTACATGCAATCTGTTTCAATGCAACCTCAAAATATCAAAGCGTTTTGATGTTGATGCAACCTGGAATGAATGAAAATGAATTTAATACACTAGATTGCGTAAATGTGTTGCATAGTGTGTACCCAGCATAAGGAACTTGATGCAACCCCACAATCAGACTACTCATTATGGCGTGCAGCTAGAAATATCAAAAGGCCAGTTGTCTCCAAGCCACCATTAAGAAACTTGAATGGAAGTTGGGCAAGAAATGATAAGGAAAAAGGAAATCTGTTTGTTAATCATTTAAAAAACCTATTTACTCCAAAAATATCTTACGATATTGCGGTCGAGTTACCACCTGTTGCTGCTAGAGCAGCTGTTCCCCTAAGATTTGAAATAAGAGAAATCGAAAAGGCTATTTGTGACTTAAACCTCAAGAAGGCTTCTGGTTTTGATACGACCAGCAACAAAATGCTTTTGGAGCTACCCAGCATAGTAAAGAAAATAATTATTTTAATATTTAATGCTATTTTACGCCTTGAATACTATTCTCGAAAGTGAAAGGGTACTTTAGTCACCATGATACCTAAACCAGGAAAGGATTACACAAAAATTGAGTCATATAGGCCTATAAGCTTACTTTCTAATATATCAAAGCGATTTGAGAAGCTGTTAGCGTAAAAATGAACCCCAATTTTAAATAAAAACAGATGTATTCCTAACTACCAATTCGGCTTAAGAAGAGAACACAGCACAATTGAACAAACCCATCGAATAGTAAGCGCTATAAGTAAAGCCTTTGAAGAAAAAAAATATTGTTTCGCTCTCTTCATCGATGTTTCTCAAGCTTTTGATAAAGTCTGGCATGAAGGCTTATTGCATGAATTGAAGCAAAATTGACCAGCAAACACACACAAGCTGTTAGAAAGCTACTTAGTCGGTCGTCAATTTATTACACTGTGCGACAAATGGTAGGGGTCAGTGATCGGAAAGTTATATGGGTAAAAAAGAAGTAATACGTGTCCCGGCGTTTCGCTGGGGCACGTCTAGGAATCGACATATATCGATTTGAAGTTAGTAACTATCATATAGGGGAAATTGTGACTTTTTGTGGTCTTTTTGAAGAAAAAAACTATTTTTTGCCTAAAAAATTTAATTTTTTTTTTTTTTTTATTCATAAAAAATCCAAAACGGTAAAAAAAGTGTCAACTCCTATTACTTTCACGTAAAGTCACATAACCTTTAAACAAAATGATACATAGATCATGAAAATCGATGTTCGCGTTTCGCTTTTATTCACAATTAAGTGAAGGTATGAATTTCAAAAATTTGCTCGAGATATGCTCAAAATTCTGATGGACTGATGGAGGCAAAGGTCATTATTTATGTCGCAGCTGATTGGCGAATGTTCAACGGTTCTTCGAAATCAAGCCTGAAAGTCGTTTTGCTACATAAATATAATAAAAAACCAATCATTCCCATTGGCTACAGCACAGACATAAGCGAATCTTACGATTCCATGAAAATAATTTTGGATAAAGTTTGCTACACTGATCACATGTGGCGGATCAGTTGTGATCTGAAAGGCGTGGCGATGCTAAGAGGTCTCCAAGGAGGCTATACGAAAAACATGTGTTTCTTGTGTCTTTGGGATACCCGATTTAAAGAAGAATGGACACAACTGCGTAAATGATCCACTGGTGCCAATGGAGAACGTCCTCATGCCCCGTCTCCATATCAAACTGGGAATCGTGAAAAATTTCCTCAAGGCCATTGTGAAGCAACCGAAAATTCTTGATTGTTTGGAAAATATTTTCCCACGAATCAACGAAGCAAAATTGAAGGAAGGTGTTCTGAATGGGCCGGATATATGAAAGCTCATGAAATCAAAGGAATTTAAAGGTGCTTTAGACGGTAATGATTACTTTGCGTGGAGAGCAGTGAAGAAAGTCATACGATATTTTTTGGGAAGTACGCGAGCACACAATTACCCCGCTCTTGTGACCAAGATGTTGCACTACTTCCAGAAAATTGGAGTGAATATGTCCCTCAAAATTCACTTCTTGCATCACAATCTCGAATACTACAGCAAGCAGCTAGCCTCAGAGTCGGATGAACATGGCGGGCACTTCCATCAAGTGGCAATGCCAATGAAAACGCGACATAAAGGCAAAAGGCTCGATTCGCTGGTGGCTGAAATTTGTTGGTGGTCGCAAAAGACGTACGATCCCGACAATGAAGATGAAGAAGAAGAATATACAATGGGAGTTTCCTCCGAGGGTAAGTCACAAAAATGAAGTTAACTGACTGATTAAAAATAATTGATTTTTTCCAGATGAAGACAGATCCTCATCCGATACAGACTCTGAACATGTGGGCGAACCACCACGCAATAAAGTAAAGGGCGCAAACAAACGAAAATAAGTTTTGCGTTCATCGGTTTTTATAACCTATATATCTATGTAATAACCGAATAATTACCTGTAATAATTTTTAGTTTTATGTGTTAATAATTATAATAAATAATATATTATAAATATTATCCAAATTCATTGAAACATAAAATCAATATTCTTGTCAAAATGAGATACCTTCACTTAATTGTGAATAAAAACGAAACGCGTCCATCGATTTTCATGATCTATGTCTCATTTTTGTTTAAAGGTTATGTGACTTTACGTGAAAGTAATAGGACTTGACACTTTTACCGTTTTGGATTTTTTATGAATTAAAAATAAAAAAAATTAAATTTTTTAGGCAACAAATATTTTTTTTCTTCATACATTTATTTATAACTGCGAAACTGTTAATTATGTAGCAAAACGTTGTATGAACAGATTAAAGGAATTGTAATTCCTAATTTTTTTAAATTTGTTTAAGCAAAATCGGTCTGGTGTCAAAAAAGACCACCAAAGGTCACAATTTCCCCTATATGATAGTTAGTAACTTCAAATCGATATAGCTCGATTCCTAGACGTGACCCAGCGAAACTCCGGCACACATATATAACTTCTTTTTTATCGATATAACATTTCCCGTTGGTTTCATCCCATCCCGATTTTGACTGTCGCATAGTGTTATTAAAGAAGGAAATTTCTTAAGTTCACTTCAGCCAATTGGCGCTGGAGTCCCACAAGGCAGCATCCTGGGCCCTCTATTATATTTAATTTATACTTCGGACATGCCAACAAACAACTACACCCAAACTTCAACATTTGCACACGAAAACCGTTATATATTATATATTAAAAAAAAGGCAGAAAGTGAATTTTACTGCCTTTTTCTAAGCACATCAGTTTTTAACACCAAAATATGATAAAAACAAACTTATCCAGGAAAAATACTACACAGAAAAAATTATTGCCGAATTATTTTCAAACAAACGCTTGTTTGAAATTTTTTTTGATTTCTACAAATTTTTTTACTGATTCAATCAATATTTTTGTTTGATTTTTATTTAACCAACAAAGATGTGGACAACTCTTCAAAAATATAATAAACGCGCTATTGGTTTCAAGTTTTCATATTTAATGCGCTTTAATGTTGTCGTCCTTTTGCATTTTATTGATTGTAAGCAACACTTCTTTATGATAAATATAAGAACTACAACAAAAAACACATGCAGTCTATTTTTGTACGCTTTAAAAAAGTACAGCAATAAGAAAAATGATAAAATAGCGTGACGAGGTTTGTAGTAAAAAAACAACAAAAACAATAGCAGGTAAAAAAAACGTTTCATTTTTTTTAAACAACAGAAATGACAACATTATAAGAAACAAAATAAATTTTTGGTTGGTTTCAAGTTGGTAAAAAAAAAACAAAATCCCGTATTTAATTTTTTCAAACAGTTTGTTTAAATACATCAAATACAAAAATAGAATGATGACGAAAAACATATCGAGTCGGTCTGCCGCCGTGTTTGGTTACATTTCTTCTTCATTACCAAAGGAAAGGATGCAGCAAAAGTGAGTGACGAAGAAAAACATTGTGTGTATAAATAAGACTTCGTTCAAAAATTATTCCAACAAAAAAATGTGTCTCAAAGCCAGCCGGCCGCTCTGCTCTGCTTCATCTTCACCAACAGTGCTTGCTTGTGTGCGCGTCATTGCTTGTGCCAAAACTTTTTTGTTTGATTCAGCAAAATTATTTGTTTAAAATTTATATGAATTTCAGTAAACATTTTGTTTGATTCTGTAAAATTATTTGTTTGAAAAAATCGGCGTTTTTTTCAATAAACAAAATGCAAATAAATTGTTTGAATACGCGAATTTGTTTGTAGGACCGATTTCAGACAAAAAATTGTTTGATTCTACAAATTTTTTGTTTGAATTGAAAAAATAATCTTTTCTGTGTAGATTTTGTTAAAAAATGCTAGAATAAATGCTAAAAAAATGTATATGAAAAAAATAAAAATCTGTTATTGATAATCTTTCATTCTTGACGTGGCTGGGACTCGAACTCCGGCCGGCAGGTTGCCATGACATGTTTCAATCGCAACCACTCGATCTCCTCAGATGGATTTGCCGTCTTACACTTAAAAACCACAAATAGTTCAACAAAATAACCACAATACTGATTATTGTTAAGGCTATGGCACGAGCTCTATGTATTCATTTGTCCTTCAAGTTGTGCTGAAAAAAGTCAACAAAAAAAAGAATGACAAAAATGGAAAAAACAAGACAAAATGTACTTTCGACTTCAAGAAGAATTCTTGACAAAAGTACGAGAAAACAGAAGTAGGGGGGAAAAAACGTAAAATCAAAATGGATAATCATTCAGAAAATGCAAATTTCGATCTACCAAAGGTTAAAATACAATTTGGTTTAAGGATTGATGTTTGACTATTGACGTCAGCGGTTGTCGATGGCTGCGAGTGTAAGACGGCAAATCTATCTGAGGAGATCGAGTGGTTGCGATCTAAACATGTCATGGTAACCTGCCGGCCGGGGTTCGAGCCCCAGCCACGTCAAGAATGAAAGATTATCAATAACAATTTTAATTAATTTTCATGTTTGTACAATTCCTTTCATCATAAAAATAATTTAATAAAAATTTAATTTGATGAACTTAAGCCTAATTATAAAAAATTTGGATTAAAAACCATAAATAGTTCAACAAAATAACCACAATACTGATTAAAAATAAAAATCTTCATTAAAGTAAGGGCCAAGCACATTTTATTATAATATGCAGCATTTTGTCCTTCAGCTTTCGCGACGAGGTGTGAAATTGCCTTTTACAGAGGTTTGTCAGATGACCGACAGGTGCAACTGAACTGTGCACAGCACATAAACTTAATACCGCCTCTGCTGAACGTTGTAACAAATTCTTTTAAAAGAATGATTTTTAGTTGTGCCCGTAGTATTTTGTATTTTCTTGTTTCTGCATGTTGCTCCAGAAACAATATAGCATTTCCAGTGATTTCAACCGGGGTTTTCATTTGTTTCTTTCACCCATTCTTTTAACTTTAAGTGCTTAAGCCAATCTTTGTGATACTTATTTAATAGGTTTAACTAATTTTAAAAATTTTTTCCTTTTTTAATTTTTATTTCAGTTTATTTATATCCACATTAATGAGCATTAACATTGTTCCATTTTTTATTTCAATGTTAGAATATTTCGCTTTTTTTAATATTTGTATTAAACATTAATAGAAAATATTAAAAATACAATAAGAACTAAAAAATGCTAGAAATTTTTAAAAAATGCTTAATGTTAAATCAGTTTTTTTCATGCCAAATGACTTTAAAAAATGCTAAATCTAGCATGAAAAATGCTTAATTGGCAACACTGCATAAGATTTACGATAGTCTAATTAATCTTGTTGCTATAGTGTTAAATTTACAAAAAACTTATTTAGAAATTTGCCAAAAAATTAATTTCCTACATCAATCGAGCTTTGATATCCTTAAAAAATAATCATTTCATATTGCCCTACTATGGCTTTTTTAAGTTTTTCATTTAAATTTTAAAGCATATATCCGTGGCTTGCTGCTCAAGGGGCCAATGTCAATATTTTCCAGTTTTGAGTTAATCATTGCATTAGGTGTCTCTTCTTACTCTCTTTTATTTTGCTAAAACAGCCAATGACTAACAGGTTCATAAAGGTTATGCAAGCCAATATCACTTAGAAGCCTTCGATAAAAAAACTTTAATTTTAATTTTCTCAAAAGTGAATATTTTAACATTGGCCCTTTCAGCACCAAGTTGCAGATAAAGTATGTGTAAGTAAAATGTATGTAGTATTTAAATTATAAATACTTTTTGACGAATTTTAGAAGAAGACATTTTTGCTTAGTTTTTTAAAGTATTTCAAACTGGGGTAAATTTTATATTTGTAAATTGCCACATACCTATTTCATATATAAAAAAGTAAAAGTGTATTTTAATGTAATTAGCAGGGAAAACAGAAATATGCTCTTAAAAACGCGTTTATGCGCATTAAATATGCATTAAAAACTTGAAATATGCCCTGAAAATTGTTAATAATATGCCCTTAAAAAAATTAAAAAACTGCTAATTTGAAAAAAATAAAAATATTCAACAATTTAATAGCAGTTCCATTGAATTAAAACAATTCTAAAATTGTAATAGCTAAAGCCCAAGCACCATAGTATTTACAGATTTGATACTTTACCCTATTTGGAAACGATGGGCAGTCATGGGCTCACAAAAACATAGTTATGCTAAAAGGTTAAATTCATATAAGAGTTATTTGTGCCGAATATTATCTAGATGTTAACATCCACATCAGATTTGTTGTGTTAAAGGGATTTTAGGGACGGTCGCTAAATTGTTGATTCTTGTTAACATTTAAAAGGATGGCAAAGCTATTAAAAGATGCAGCCTTTGGGCAAATTTGAACTGATTCGAAAATAATTTAATTTGCAGTAAAATATTTTTAGGGCGAATTTAATCTAAATACTAACATAATTTTATGGTTTTCGGACACAGAGTCTAATCAGAAAAAGAATCCATTTTTTTTCAAATTATACTCTTAAAGCAGTGTTCGAAAAAAACAGTAAATAACGCTCATTAGTGTTCGGTTTGGTAGATTTGTGGAAAACACAAACGCTAATAGTGTTTGCGTAGAAAATCATTAAAAAAATAACGTTTCCCCGTTTGTCATCTTTCGAACACAAAAATTAATACTGTTCTTATCCAACTCAACAAAGAGATGAGAACTTTTAATTCCGTTCGGTTTTTTTAATCACAAAATTTATTATGTTCGGCTCATTAATGTTCGTTCGTAGCGCCCTTTTGGCTGGTAAAAAAAAAACCAAAAATATTTTACAAAAACAAAATACACATACGAACGCTAATTAATGTTCTGTTTATTTTCGAACATTGTCTTAGAGTATGTGAAATTATAGACCGATTTTTTACATTGACTTTGTCCTTAGTACAATTAAAACGTATTTACCCAATTTGATCAAATTATCTACAAGATTGCAACTTGTACTTTGCGCACAAGGTTAACATGGACAAACAGCCAGAATAGACGGATGGACATCGTTAGATCACTTTAATAAGTGATTCTGAGTTGATCGCACGCACGCATTTAAAATGAAGCCCTTAAAGGACTAGGACTAGTCCAAAAGAAACCCAAATGTATGGAAAAAACATGGTCTATCCAACATTACGATGTCCAAGGGCAGGACCATATAACCCAGCTTTGCATTACAAAACAACTCCAGAGGATTAGCATTGAAATCGTTTAAAAACGAAAGCACGTCGTTAAAAAACGAAGACATGTCGTCTCACTACAAACACTTTTTAACGATGACATGGTCCATGCTTGCATTATATTGGACCAGTCCAGGGAGTAGTCCATTTGATCAAAATGGATCAAGTAATCCAATATTATTTGCAGCCCAGTAAAAACTTCGCCTACAAAATAATGTGTTGAGTAATCAGAAAAACATAAGAGCACTACTTACAATTATACTGAAAGAACCAATGATGAGGGATGTCCCAAAATAAACGCGTTAAAAAGTTAGTCATTATTTTTTTACCTTAATACATCCAGAAAAATGTAGTTGTAGAAGTTGTTATAGATGTAGTTAAAGAAGAAAGCTACAAAATAATGAGTTAAAGAAGCTATTCATTTTGAAAAAGTAGGCGAAGTTTTTACTGGGAGTGTTAATACTCCTAACCCAGTAAAAACTTCGCCTACTTTTTCAAAATGAATAGCTTCTTTAACTCATTATTTTGTAGCTTTCTTCTATAACTACATCTATAACAACTTCTATAACTACTTTTTTCTGGATATATGCAGGTAAAAAAAATAATAATGACTTACTTTTTAATGCGTTCATTTTAGGACATCCCTTGTAAAATTCATTGGTTCTTTCAGTAGAATTGTAAGTAGTGCTCTTATGTTTTCCTGATTACTCAACACATTATTTTGTAGGCGAAGTTTTTACTGGGTAAGGTACTTAAAATGCCACTTTTGTCATTCTCTGATACTAAGGTTGACGAAAAAGTTACTCTGAAGGCCGATATGAGAGTAAATGTTTAATTTGGTCGTTTGCTTCCGGAGTCAGGTGAGTTTTTTCCGAAAAATTAACAATTTTAAAATTTTAATCCGAGGCAAGTACTTTTAAGTAATTGAAGCTGATTGTTTGGTCCCGATACATATTTATTTTAAGTGGGTTAAAAAAAATTGGGAAATAATTTTTTATTCACGCTATTGCCAATTAAACAGATGGAAACACACATTTATAGAAAATTAATTTTAACAGATAATGGTACAGAATTTTTTCTCTTTACTTTTAATTCCAAAAAAATTATTTTCAAATAGATCATTTTTCAATTTTCAAGAGACTCGCAGTTTACGCCATTTCAGCCCATTGTGAGCTTTTGTGGTAAATTGGTTTATTTTTATGATAGTGGCTTTTGAAAAAATTTTATTATGAAAAACCATCGTCTTTAAATGCAAGTTGTAGTTCAGTTTAAATAAATCGTTTGAACGAATCAAAACAAAAACGTTGCAATAAAATTGTAAAATATAGAAATGAACTTTTTTTTATTTTTACTGCTCCCAGTTTCTCCCATTAATAGTCAAATTCCTTTAATCACTGCCAATAAAAGTGAAACGGATGAATAATGAGCTTTTGAAGAAACAGTGAATTTAACAAATTGTCACAGGTTAGAAAATGGTTCATATCTGTATCAGGGTATTTTAATGCCTCTCGAGAAGCAAAGTTTTTACGATCAATGCGATAATATGCATTTTTGACATTTATATTTTGACTTTTTATAGGAAAAATGTGCTATTTATAGGAAATTTTGTTAAAATTAACTATTTATAGGAAATTTTGTTAGAATTTTCTTTTTATAGGAAATATTGTTAAAATTTAGTTTTTTTAAAGGACATTAAAAGTTAAATTTTTATAGAAAATTTTGTTTAAATGTACTATTTATAGGAAATGTTTTAAAATTTAGTTTAATTTTATTAAAATTTAATATTTATAGGAAATTTTGGTTAAATTTAATATTTATAGGAAATTTTGTTAAAATTTACTATTAACAGGATATTTTATTAAAATTTACTATTTATAGGAAATTTTGTCAAAATTTACTTGTTATAGGAAATTTTGTAAAAATTTACTTTTTGTTAGAATTTACTTGTTATAGGAAATTTTGTTAAAATTTACTTGTTATAGGAAATTTTGTAAAAATTTACTTTTTATAGGAATATTTGTTAAAAGTTACTTGTTATAGGAAATTTTGTTAAAATTTACTTGTTATAGGAAATTTTGTTAAAATTTACTTTTTATAGGAAATTTTGTTAAAATTTACTTTTTATAGGGAATTTTGTTAAAATGTGCTATTCATAGGAAATTTTGTTAGAATTTACTTTTTATAGGAAATTTTGTTAGAATTTACTTTTTATATGAAATTTTGTTAAAATTTTTAGAAAATTTTGTATAATTATAGACCGATTTTGACATTTACTTTTTATAGGACATTTTGTTAAAATTAGCCTTTTATAGGAAATTTAATTAAAATTTGCTTTTTATAGGAAATTGTGCCATGATTTACATTTTATAGGAAATTTTGCTAAATTTAACTCTTTTTAGGAAATATTGTTAAAATTTACTTTTTATAAGACATTTAAAGTTTAATTTTTATAGAAAATTTTGTTAAAATGTACTATTTATAAGAAATTTTTTTAAAATTTAGTTTAATTTTATTAAAATTTAATATTTATAGGAAATTTTGGTTAAATTTAATATTTATAGGAAATTTTGTTAAAATTTACTATTAACTGGATACTTTATTAAAATTTACTATTTATAGGAAATTTTGTAAAAATTTACTTGTTATAGGTAATTTTGTTAAAATTTACTTGTTAAATTTTGGTAAAATTTACTATTTAAAGGAAATTTTGGTTAAATTTAATATTTATAAGAAATTTTGTTAAAATTTACTATTAACAAGATATTTTATTAAAATTTACTTTTTATAGGAAATTTTGTTAAAATGTGCTATTTATAGGAAATTTTGTTAAAATGTGCTATTTATAAAAAATTTTGTTAAAATTTACTATTTATAGGAAATTTTGTTAGAATTTACTTTTTAAAGGGAATTTGGTTAAAATTTACTTTTTATAGGAAATTTTGTTAGAATTTAATTGTTATAGGAAATTTTGTTAAAATTTACTTGTTATAGGAAATTTTGTAAAAATTTACTTTTTGTAGGAATATTTGTTAAAATTTACTTGTTATAGGAAATTTTGTTAAAATGTACTTGTTATAGGAATATTTGTTAAAATTTACTTGTTATAGGAAATTTTGTTAAAATTTACTATTTATATGAAATTTCGTTAAAATTTACTTTTTATAGGAAGTTTTGTTAAAATGTGCTATTTATAGGAAATTTTGATCAAATTTACTATTTATATGAAATTTCGTTAAAATTTACTTTTTATAGGAAATTTGGTTAAAATTATTTTTTATAGGAAATTTTGTTAAAATTTGTAGAAAATTTTGTAAAATTATAGACCGATTTTGACCATTTACAAAGACTTCGTCCTATATACAATTAAATTTTTTTTACCAAATTTGATCAAATTATCTACAAAATAGCAACTTGTACTTTGCGCACCAGGTTAACATGAAGAGACAACCCGGCAGGCGGACGGATGGACATCGTTAGATCACTTTTAAAAGTGATTCTTAATCGATCGGTATACTAAAAGATTTGTCCAAATTTTCAATGTAATTAAAAATTGCTTTTTCCTCATATCGTCCGATCATTATTGGTTTGGCGCATATGCCAAAAAGTCGAAGTGGAGAAAAACAACAATGAAGGTTTACATGAAGTTTTCTAAAAAAAAAAAATACCCGATAGAATTTGTTTGTATTTTTACTACTGCTTCTGGCATATGTTTTTTTTGAAGTTTCATTAACGAACATAGAAGTTAATAGTATTTTATTGAAAGTGAAAATTACTGTTTTGTGCCGCTTACGCCACTTTTCCTAATTAATTTTTTAAAAGCTGATTTTTGTTCTGCATAGTTACTGCTGTGTATTGAGTTGTTGACATTTTATTTTGCTTTTGCTTTTACTACTTTTTTACTTGTAGTCATTTTGTTTTAATTTCGCTTTAATTAATTTTTTCTTACGGCAATGAAGCTAATCAAGAGTTAAATTTATTTTGTACGTTTTTATATGAGGAAATTTCTGCATTCTTTAAACGGTGGCGTGTATAGCAATACAATACTTAATTAACTTCAAAATAGTTGATATGGAGCAAAATAAATGCTTATTATTTTAGAAACCACAAAAAAATTTGGCGAAACCGGTTTTGGATTCAGAAAAAGGGTATTTTAAATATATATATATATATATATATATATAGAAATATATCCAATACCTAACTCAGTTTTTGTAAAAATGGTCGGTAGGTCAAACCAATAATTAGCTGACGATAAATAAAATTTGAAAGTCTAAATTAGCATTTAACTACATTTAAATGCATTTAACACAGCATTTATTAGCGTTAACCATGACCCAAAGGTCGCATCGCAAAATCTGCAGTCCCACATCAATGAACTAGAGGCTTGGCTAGATAAATGGAGAATAAAGGTAAACCCGGCTAAATGTGCTCACTTAACTTTCACGCTCAGAAGACAAACGTGCCCAGCTGTAAAAATAAATAACATCACTGTTCCGGTAGAAAACCATGTTAAGTACTTGGGAATTCATATAGATAGACGCTTGACCTGGTCGCGTCATATTGAAGCGAAAATAACGGCTATGAAACTTAAAGCAGCTCCTTAGACAACAAAATTCTCTTATACAAGTCCATCATAAAACCAATATGGACATATGGCATCCAATTATGGGGTACTGCATGCGCATCTAACATCCAAAAGCTTCAAAGAAGACAGTCTAGAATATTACGACAAATTGTCTGCGCCCCATGGTATATACGTAATGATATTATCCACAGAGATCTCAACGTCCCCACTATCCAGGAGGAAATTAAAAAATATTCAATAAGTTACATCGATAAACTAATGGCCCACCCTAACTACCTCGCTCGGGGTCTGCTTCAGTTCGAAGGTCACCAGAGGCTAAAAAGAACCGATACTTTGAGCCTAACTAGAAGACATTTTTAAAATTTGAATACAGCAGTTAGTGGTTACACAGGTAACAACTAATAAACAACAAGTAGAATTAAGATTTGAATACATATTGTAAATTTCGATAAGAAATATTAAATAATAAAAATAAATTAAAAAAAAAAAAAAAAAAAAAAAACTTTCATGGCAACCTGCTTTGTCTTGTAATCCACAATATTTTTTTTATTGTTACTCAACGCCCATCACGTGATTTTATTCCATTATCAGTTCGATGTTTTAGAGCTTATTATGCTAATGCGGATCCTCTTATTAGAATGTGTAATGATTTTAACATATTCTATAATTGTATTGATTTTTCTTCAAGTCCTAATGTTATTAAGAACAAAATAATTATTTTAATCAATTCATAATTTTTTAAGTAAATACTTTATATATTTTGTGTTGTATTTTATGTTTAATGTACACTAAATTACGATTATTTAATTTAAAATGTCTGTACGGATTATCATCCGTAGACAAAATAAATAAATAAAAATAAATATTTTTGACTTCCCTGCCGATAATAAATGTCAAAAAGTAAGCACAATATGACAGTTACCTTTTCGTAAGTTTTACCGGACTTTAAACACACGCTTTATTTTGATTGTTATAATACGGGGTTTGCGTAAAACGCTTGATTTTAAAAGTCGTTTTTTCATAAGATTTCTGTAATAAAAGAATTTTATGACAAATATTATTCAAATATCACAGTACAACACATGATTTGCCAACTCAATTCTGTGAACTGTATGTGAAATTAGACCCAAAAAGAAGAATTTCTGCATCATTCGTTTTGTCTTCTTACCTGCGATTTGAAGTTAGTATCGATTTGAAGTTAGTACTATCGTATAGGGGAATTTATCCCGTTTTAGGCCCTGTTGTTTGACATAGCTCGACAACCACTAGCCCAATTTAGTTCAAATAAATCAAATTAAGAATTACAATTCCCTTAATCTGTTCATATATTGTTTTCCTATACAAGTAACACTTTCGAAGTTAAAAATGAATGTATGAAGGGAAAAAATTATTTTTTGCCTAAAAATTTAAAAATTTTTTTTTTTAAATACATAAAAAATCCAAAATGGAAAAAAGTTTCAAGTCTAGTTATTTTTTCGCAAAGTCACATAACCTATGAGCAAAATGAGACAAAGATCATAAAAATCGATGCACGCGTTTGTCATTTATTCACAATTAAGTAAATGTATGAATTTCAAAATTTGCTCGAGATATGCACAACATTATTTGGAGAAAACATTGACACCTTTTTCATGATTCTGAGAATTAAAAAAAAAAAGGAATAAACAAAAGGTTATTTGATTTTTATGATTGCGGTAATAAATGTACGTGGACAATTAAACGGAAAGTGGACCTTTTTATTATTTGGGTTTTTCCGGTGGCTACCTATATGATTTTTTTACAGAAATTGCACCCACATTTAAGGGTGGTCATTATTTGGAAAGTTTTGCACAGTTTGAAACGTACAAGTGCTGAATCAGGTATATAGCCAGCCGCCCTTAAAATATGCGCCCATTTATAAGTACCTGGCAGTAAAATATTCAAAAATACGTAGTATTTATAGGTGTGCATTGATCGATTTTTGGCATTCAGCCAGTGCCGACGAACGCGAACAGTAAAAGTGATTTTTCTCCAGTTTTTAAAAGTGAATAACAACAAAACATAAAATATATCAATATGGAAAACAACAAGTGCCCATATTTGGATGAATATTGTTACGTTTGTGGTCATATCGTCCGAAAAATACAGAAAAAAGATCGAAAAAATTTGTTTACTGAGCAATTCAAAACCGCGTATTGTAATTATTTCGATGAAGCAGATTTAAGTGGTGCAAATTTTACGCCGAACACAGTGTGCAACAGTTGTTATACTACCCTTCTAAAATGGATTCACGGAAAAAGTAGAAAGTTATCTTTTATGAAGCCAGTAATTTGGGTGGAAGACACAACTGGACATGATGAATCCAGGTGCTATGCATTCATAAATTTTTGTCCTGGATTAAACAGACAACAATTGAAAACAAAAGTATACACTGCTGCATTTACTGCCACACTTCCAGTGCAACGCCCTGCTGATACCGATGCACCTAAACCTCCGAGTGCGGATACTGTGTCCCTGCTAGCCGAAACCGTTTTCACCAATCCGACCGATTTGGATGATGCTGATTGGATACCCGATATTGAAAATAGTGCACCACAACCGCTACCACAAATCGAAATGGATTACATTGTGGCCAAGCTGGGACTATCACAACACGAGTCCGAATGGCTGACATCATTTTTGAAGAGAAGAAAACTCACATAGCAAAATGTCAGCGCAACATCATACCGACAACGCCAAGCTGATTTTCAGAAATTTTATTCCGTTGACGAAGCAAATACGTTCACGTACTGCCATGATATCCCAGGTTTAGTGAAAAAATTGGGAATGGATTATATCGCTGGCGACTGGCGTTTATTCATCGATGGTTCAGTTACTAGTTTGAAGGCTGTGCTGCTGCACAAAAAAAATAAAAAACCATGCATTCCATTGGGATTCAGCACAACTATGAAGGAAACGTATGAAGCATTGGGCGAAATTTTGAAGAAAATCAAATACGATGAACACAAATGGAACATTTGTTGCGATCTGAAGGTGGTCAACATACTACAAGGGATTATAGAAAAGGGCGGATATCCAAAATACTTCTGCTTCCTTTGTAATTGGGATTCACGATACAAAGGAAATCAATATCAATGTAAAGATTGGAAAGGAAGAACTCCCGAGCTCAACAAACAATTAAAATTACGCAATGAACCTATGATAAAGGACCTGGATGATATTTTGTTGCCACCGCTCCACATGAAACTGGGAATAGCTGGGAAATTCGTTGAAGTGGTGGTCAAAAAAGTTAACGGCGCCTTTGACTGTTTGAAATCCATCTTTCCGAAACTCAGTGATGAGAAAATTAAAAACGGTACGTATCGTACTCTGTATTTCAATATTGTCATATCTAAATTTGTTAATTTATATACATTCGCATTACCAATAATTTTTTCGTTTTTCTTATGTATTTAAAACAGGTATTCTCAATGCCTGATATTCGGAAATTGATCAAAAGTGATTCTTTCACACATTTGCTTTCAGAGCATCACGACCACCAACATGCATGGAACGCATTGAAAGAAGTAATAGAAGGCGTTCTAGGAAAGAACCGTGCACAGAAAAAAATAATTTTCATATTTGAATACGAAAATCGCATATTTGATAAAAAAAATTTTTAAATTTTCTGCGATGACGATTTTTGCATTATTGATAAAAAAGTTTGTAGGTATAGTTATTGAATTTTTAGTCAACAACCAAGTTTATTGAATCAATAAAAAAAGTTGTTGCCCAAAATAATTTTTTTCAACAAAATGTTTGCGTGATTTGTTAAAATAAATTGTTGGAAATGTTGAATCAATCAAATAAAATGTTTATCGAATCTTTATTTATTAATGATGATGTGCTTGATTACCAATTTTTTTTCCTTTTTAAATAAATACACAAAAATTTAATATGGGGGGATAAGCTAGTTCTATTGTGCATTTCGCTGGTTGCTTAAGCCAGATCATCAGGAAACCTTTTTCTAAAGACTTTGGCAGAACTAAAGATATTTAACCAAATAAAACTGTTAAGCGAATGAGAATTATGACCTATTATAAAATGGACAAGAGTTGTAAAAATACTGTTTTAACGTTGATTCAAATATTTGTTTTATTGAATATCAAGAAATATTTAAATATTTCGTTATTAAATATGTTTTATTGAGTGCTATTTTGCAAAGTGTATATTTGATAAATTTTTTCATTGAATCAAACAAAAAGTTTGTTGAACAGAAATTATATTTTTAACAAACTGTGTTGTTAAAAATTTTCTTGAGGTATTTTTTTCTGTGTGTCCAGCGAGAAGAGATACAGCAACGAGTGGACAGGTTGCTGTTTTATTTCGAAAAAATCTGTGCATCCATGACGCTGAAATTGCATTTCTTGCACCACCACCTCGATACTTTTTTGGCACAATCACCTCAGGAATCAGACGAACAAGGAGAGAGGTTCCACCAGGTGACCATGCCATTTGAAAAGCGGTTCAAAAGCAAAAAATTGGATGCATTGCTTGCGGAGGTTTGTTGGTGGAGTTCCACAATTATGCAGTTTGAAGAAAGCACCGAAGATGAAGACATTGAAATTGGTGGACACAGTGAAAGAAACACGCCCTTGAATAGTATGTGTATCTCGGATGACGATACAGACTCAGACCATGAATATGAACAACCTACGAAGAAAACAAGATCATCAGAACCACAAGCGTCAACTTCTACAAGGATGGATATTGCCAATAATTGAAAAAATGTTCTAAATTTTGTTTTTATGCATATTATAATTGCGTATTAATTGCATATTATTTTATTTTCATTAAGTTTTTATAAATAAAGTTTTTTTTTGCATGATAATTTTTTAATTTATATTTTTATTTTTATTTTAAGGGTGGTGGCTATAACTGATTTTTGAAATTCATACCTTTACTCAATTGCGAATAAAAGCGAAACGCGTGCATCGATTATTATGATCTTTGTCTCATTTTGCTCATAGGTTATGTGACTTTGCGAAAAAATAACTAGACTTGAAACTTTTTTCCATTTTGGATTTTTTATGTATTTAAAAAAAAAAAAAATTTAAATTTTTAGGCAAAAAATAATTTTTTCCCTTCATACATTCATTTTTAACATCGAAAGTGTTACTTGTATAGGAAAACAATATATGAACAGATTAAGGGAATTGTAATTCTTAATTTTTTAAAATTTATTTGAACTAAATTGGGCTAGTGGTTGTCGAGCTATGTCAAACAACAGGGCCTAAAACGTGATAAATTCCCCTATACGATAGTACTAACTTCAAATCGATACTAACTTCAAATCGCAGGTAAGAAGACAAAACGAATGATGCAGAAATTCTTCTTTTTGGGTCTAATTTCACATACAGTTCACAGAATTGAGTTGGCAATCAATTAACTGAAAAATGTTGTACTGTGTATGGGGCCGTATGTCGGCAATAACGCCACGAATGTTGGCTTCCAATTCCCCTAACGTTTCTGGTTTGTTGGCGTTGACGAGCGACTTCACATATCCCCAAAGAAAATAATCCAATGGTGTCAAATCACACGATCTTGGTGGCCAATTGACAGGTCCATTCCGCGAAATTATGCGCTCATCGAATGTTTCCTTCAATAAATCGATTGTGGCGTGCGCTGTGTGGCATGTAGCGCCGTCTTGTTGGAACCACAACTCATCCACATTCATGCCATCCAATTCGGGAACAAAATAGTCGGTTATCATGGCTCTATACCGGTCTCCATTAACGGTAACTGCCTCTCCAGCATTATTTCGGAAGAAGTATGGCCCAATGACTCCACCAGCCCATAGAGCACACCAAACAGTCAGTTTTTGTGGATGTAATGGCGTCTCAAGGGTCTCATGTGGATTCTCTTCACTCCAAATGCGGCAATTTTGCTTGTTGCCGTAGCCATTCAACCAAAAATGAGCCTCATCACTGAACAAAATTTTGCGATGAAAATCAGTAAACTTCGCGAACTGAACCGTTATTTTCGAAATAAATTTGCACGATTTGCAAGCGTTGTTCTTTTGTCAACCTGTTCATGATGAAATGGCAAACCAAACTGAACATAAATGACATTAGAGTTGCCAGATTTGACCACAAAATGCCAGTTTTATCTCTATTCGAAAAACAAACCTGTAAAAAAAACACCCGATATTATCAGAAGGGAAACCAAAAATATGCAATTGCATGTTTTTCCTTGTGCAACCAATGAAGACAGAAACAACATATTTATCCGTTTTAGAGCTTTTAATGAATATTGAGATCGATTTGTTAGTGCATATTTTTGCATATTTTACCGTTTGCAGCATTTTTTGCATAATTTAGTTAAAAGAGCATTTTTGCAGCATTTTTTAAGTATCAAGTGCATATTTTACATATTTGAGGCATATTTTAAAACATGTTCAATTTTTTTTTTAAATGAATAAATTTCTCATAACGGTCCCTGGTTAAACGTGCAAAACTTTGTACAAATAAAAGAATACAGCAGTTATTAAAAAATTTTTTTAATGCTCATATTTTTAACAATCTACTTAAAAAATGTGTTTTTAAAGGCTGTAGGAAATATCGCCCAAAGAAAAATGGCCCAAAAAAAAAAATGAAAAATCGCCCAAATGAAGAATCGCCCAAGCGAACATGAAAAATGACCCAAAAAGGTAAATATGAAATTTTGCCCAAAAAAAACGAAAAAGGGCCCAAAAAGAAAATGAAAAATGACCCAAAAAGCATAAACGAATTTTTTCCCAAAAAATAAAAAAAAAATTACTAAATTTGCAAAAAGTGTTTATTATTCATATAAATTTAGGTGACATGTCATAACGTCCAGTGTCGTAGTGTCCTTGGACACTTTTAAAGTGTCATAATGTCCATCGAAGACGAGGGCGAGGACGTTATGACACTTTGCAACGTCCGCAACTTAACTTATAATCAAAAATGTGTAAATTTTTTTTTAAAATACCGTTAAAATTTCAAGTGATTTTTTTAAAGATACTTATTTAACCATAATATGGTTGTCGGTGACAATGATTTGGTTAAATTAAACATAATATGGATAAAATATTTTTATAGCTCTTACTCCGGGTGTATATATTAAATATATATATCCAAAATAAGGATTTCATCTTCTATGGTATAACAAATACTGGCTTCGCTAACTAAAGCTTCTCTGTATAGCCGGCCTTCGGCCGGGCGCAAGGATTTTCTCCTCTATGGTACAACAAAGAGAAGCTTTAGTTAGCGAAGCCGGTGTTTGTTATACCATAGAGGAGAAAATCCTTGCGCCCGGCCGAAGGCCGGCTATACAGAGAAGCTTTAGTTAGCGAAGCCGGTCTTTGTTATACCATAGAGGAGAAAATCCTTGCGCCCGGCCGAAGGCCGGCGATACAGAGAAGCTTTAGTTAGCGAAGCCAGTATTTGTTATACCATAGAAGAGAAAATCCTTATTTTCGATATATATGTATATATTTAATATATACACCCAGAGAAAAAAGCTACAAAACCATTTTTAAAAAAATTCTACCGATATTATGTTTAATTTAACCAAATCATTGTCGCCGACAACCATATAATGGTTAAATTAGTTTCTTGAAAAATAGTTTTGTTGTTTGCAACCATAATAAAACATGGTTTTCTCTGCTATGTAAGATTATGGTAGAATTTTAAAAATAGCCCATTTTTTTGGGCCATTTTTCATACAACATTTTTGGGTGATTTTTCATAATGAAAAATCACCCAAATTTAAAAAACGAAAAATCACCCAACAATAACGATAAATAGCCCAAAAATTTTGAGCCATTTTTCATATGAAATCAGGCCCAATTTTACATGCAATTTTTTTGGGCGATTTTTCATTTTTTTTTTTTTTGGGCGATTTTTCTTTGGGCGATATTTCCTACAGCCTTTTTAAATTGTCATGTTAAAAATTTCTTTAAGGTGAAGAAAAATGTTGTGTCAACAATTCCAAAAAAATTACGAGATAAATCAAAAGTGCTATACAGGTATATTTTGGTCTATTTCAAATGAAATTTGTTGAAATTAATAAAAGTTACTTCTATTAAACACTTGACTCAATTTTTAATCTTTAAGGTTGGAAACAAGCAAATAAGTGAAAAAGGCAATGGAACGCCAATTCTTGATTTAGGTTTTTACATTTTCTTTTGTGGAAAGAACATAAAGCGACTAATTGAACTAGCAACAGCTGCCTTAAAGCTGTTGCCTCTTCACTTGGCTTAGCTGCAATAGGCAGTAATCTCGAAGAGTTTTATTATTGCAGTTTGAAATTCACATACAAATTAAAGGTTAACCAAATTGTTTTTGCAATTAAATATTTTTTTTTTTTTAACTTGAATAAAGTTGGCCTTGAAGGAACAAAAGATTCTCAATTTCAGGCAACAAATAGTCCGTTTGCCTATTAAAATGTTAACCGGAGAACAAAATTCGAAAACATTTATACGAATTTAAATTAACTGTGCTACAATTTGAGAACCTCTGCATTCGAATGCGAATATATCAATACTCGGTACTTTTAAGATTTCTGTGGTAAAAAAAAAGTTTATTTTTATAATCGTTGTTTTCTCTTCAAAATTTATAAAAAAAAAACATCGTCTACAAGTTTATATTGTAGTTTAGTCTAAAGAAATCATTTAATCAAATAATAACTTGTTAATAAAATATATAAATCATGGAAGTGAAGTTTTCTATTATTTTACTACTCTCTGTTTGTTACATTTATAATCAAATTCCTTTAGTCACTCCCAATAATAATGAAACGGAAGAAAAATGTGCTTTTGAAAACACAGTGAATTTAACAAATTGCCACCGATTCGAAAACGGTTCATATCTGTATCGGGGTATTTTAATACCTTCCGAAAAACAACATTTTTACGATTATGAATTGAGATTTTTGGGAGTCAAGAAATCGGTTCCTGTGCATCTGAGAGGTTGTGCTTGTGACGAGAAACCCTGCATGAAGTTGTGTTGTGCCGAAGATGAGTATTTGAATACTACAGGCATGTGTGAAAAACTGACCGAAGCTATGGAAGTCCGCTGGGATTTGTTAGTTGGGTTTAATGACACTGAAGAAGGAAAAGTGATAAATGTTTTTGAGCTGTTTACTACTCAAACGGGTTTACCCTGTGACAAAGCAGAGGCACTCGATAGCTCAATTGATAAATGGATATTAACAGAGGTAAGTTATAAAAAAAAATGTATTAAAGATTATCGAGATACAGACGTTTTAAGGAAAATAAAACAATTTTTAAGTTTTTGTTTCGACATTATACATACATACAATTTAATTTTTTATTTTTAAAATAATATCGCTTTCAAAAATAAGTTCGCGCTATTTTTATCAAAAAACCACAACATTTGACACAAGTTTTTTCTGGAGACATGCATTTCTTGACTCAGCTTTCTTAACTTGAGATTTATATATTTTTTTTTTAATTTAGAATTGTCGCCTATAAAAACACAATTCTGTTATTGGGAATAGATGGTCTTGTTATATAAAATTTAAGAGAAATTTCTTAGCAATGACGAAAACTAAAACAAAGTCTTTTCTACTGACAAAGTGTTATTAAAAGCCTTAAATATCGGACAAATATAACTCATTTCCAAAACGAAACCCAATCTGTGTTTATGAGTTTGTGTAGGGACCTTTTACATATTTTAATAGGGCTTCCATTCCGGATATATTTCCCGGGTATTCCTGGGTAAATTTTCTATGAAATTCACAGGAATTTTCAAATGTAGTTTTAACAAAAACTTCAGGACCGACTGAAATGGTTACCACTCCAACGTAGTTTGAGAAGCTGATTTAATAGGTGAAGGGTATAAAAAAAATCATCGGATTTTTGTCAAGTATAAACAGAAAACTACAATTGTATTGTTATTTTAATGAGAAATTTTTCATAATTTTTACGGACCCTGCGTATTTATAATTAATAATTGAGTTTTTTGTTCACGGTATGTTTAACCCAATTTCACCAAGTTCAGTCAAAATTAACTATCAATTATAGCTGTCAAAACATTTTGTTAACTGAAAGTTAAAGTAATAGTTAGTTTTAACTTAACTTGGTTGAACTGGCGGTTACCGATAGTTAGAGTTTTTCCCTGGATTTTCCTTCCCGGGTATCCCTGAGATATTGAATTGTTTCTAAGTTCCTCTTTCATGGGAATTAATTGCGGGTTCCCCGGGAAATTCTACCAAAAACTTTATTTAAATCTATGTGAGGCTTGTGTCTTTAGTTGTGTTATCCAACCAAATTTAACCGAAATATCAATATTTGATGTTTATTTTCTAGAATGTGCTTTATATGGGGCCTTTAATTGGGGCCTTTTATTGTCATTTCTTTTTATTATGATAATATTGGTATGGTGCAATTATGTATGGAACAAAATATCGGCTTCATGACCGCCGCCACCTCGGCGGCACACCTACATCCGATGGTCAATATTTTCGATGACGCTGAGGCATAATTGAGGTTCTATGTTATTAATGTGCCGAATTATCTCATCCTTTAGCTCTTGAATTGTTGCTGGCTTAACGACGTACACCTTTTCTTTAAAATAACACGTCCTGTTTAAACCACATATCGTCCACATCCATATCTTCCAATTCGGGCATAAAAAGTTCGTTATCATCTCACAATAGCGAACACCATTCACAGTAACTGCCTGACCCGCCTCGTTTTGGAAAAAATACGGACTGATAATGCCGCCAGCCCATTAGCCGCACCAAACAGTCACTATTTATGGGTGCATTGTTTTTTCGACAATCACTCTTGGCTTATGATTCGCCCAAACGCGACAATTCTGCTTATTGACGAATCCACTGAGGTGAAAATGCGCCTCATCACTGAAGATGATTTTCTTCGAAAATTTATCATCTACTGTTGCCATTTCTTGCCACCATTCTGAATCAAGTCAAGAATTTTTAGTTCTTGAGTCAAAATGCACATTGAAAGCGTGAAAATGCAAGTCTTTAAGCGTAAGAGGTAAAAGGTGCAATTGTTGGGCACGACGACGAGTTGAGGTAGACGGCTCTTCGGCCACACTGTCGCTAACAGCAGCAATATTTTTTGCAGTACGAGCATGCACTGATGTTTTCACATCTCCTACAGACCCGGTTTGCTCAAATGAAATTATTAAATTGACCGAAAAAATCACGAAGTGCACGATATGCGTTTTCATTTGAACGCCCATTTTCATAATAAGTCTGAATATCTTTTATATGATATTAGCCATATTATTTCCATTTTGTCCTATATCATGCAGTAAGTCGCGATATAATTGTAAAAAACGTAAAATTTAACAATTTTATTGCAAGTGTATAAGCCGCTGTAATGGTTGCAACGCGAAATTAAACCAGACTACTGGTTGAGAAAATCTGGCAAAGTGTTTTAAAAAGTTAGTTCGGGTTTTCGAAATTACGGCCCTTGAAGTTTTTGAATTTTTTGAAAAGGCGTTTGAAATAATTTTAATATTTTCTAAATAAAGTAAATGTACTTCTCAGCTACAAAATAGTTTCAGATGTCTTCAGTAGAATTTTATTCATTTCTTGAAAGATATTAACCCTCTATCACTCATTTCAAGCGGTAATTTTTGTAGAATATTTAGTAGAGCATATCGAGCCCTAACCGCGAAAATAACGTAAGCGACATGATTTTCAATTTTCGTTTTTTTTTTTTAATAAATGATTTTATTGGAAACACTTACATCATCTCCTAAATGTCTTGGTCTCATAAGGCACCGTTACGATTTTATAGCAAGAACAATTTTATTGTAACCGATAAATTTCATTCAAAATTTATATGAAATAAAATAAAAAAGCTCTCTCCTGTAAAATTTGATTTTTGGCGCTTACATTATTTTCGCGGTTAGAGGTCGATATTTGTTTAAATCCTAATATACCATATTGCTCAGAAATACTTCACACTGTTTCACAGAAAAAAATAACAATAGTTATTAAGTAATTACAGAAAATTTTTCAAATATAGTTAATAATTTTCTTAATTAACATATTTGTAAATTGTCGTATTGACAATTTGTTCCAGTTAAAAAATAAAAAATTATTTTATGTCAAAAAAATTTTAAAATATTTTGGTTTAAATCACTAAAAGGCCAAACTAGAGGCAGATTACTGAGAAACTTAAGCAATCTTTATGGTAAGTTCAGTTGTTGTTTCAAAAGTAAAGAGAATTTAATGGGTCTTTCGTTTATTTTAGTTTTTAATTCCGGTCTATGATGTCAATATTCGCCTTTACGCAGATGTTCAAACATTATTGTGCATCCAATATTTAAGTTTGCATGCTGAAATAAATATTTATAGTGTTTGTGATGTAGTTTTCAACATATTTAAATAAAAATGAATTAAACAAATATATTAAATGCATTTAATTCTTGCAAAAGGCAAAACATTAATTATTAACAAAATATTTTGTTAACATGAGAAACTCATAATTAAAATTTGTATATAATTGTTAACAAATATTTTATTCAATATAACAACTTCGTTGTTGAAAATATTTGTTAAATATCAACAATTTGAATTAACAAAATTATTTATTATATTTACAAATTCGGTTGTTGGTGCCTTTTCAATTAAAAAATTAATTGTATTGACGAATATGGTATTCAATATGACAATTGATTTGTCGTAATTTTTTTCTGTGTTTGACGTAATTACCATTACGTTTGTGAAAAATAAATTATACTTTACAATTTTCCTTTAATAAGCATTTTCCATACATTGCACAACCTTTCGGTCTTAGAAGACAACTAGTGAAATTTGATGTAGAAAATATTCGTAGAACATTTTAACCCTCTAAAGTGCCGTTTTAATATACTTTTGTGTAGAAATTTAAAAAAGTACCCCTTAAAATGAGAGTTAGAGGGTTAATATATTCTTAGAAAAGATTCGCCATAAAATTCTACTCATGACATCAGAAATAATTTTTTAGCTCAAAAGTACATTTAGTTTATTTTTATTTATTTATTTGACTTTAGGGGCCAAATTTCGGAATACCGAACTAACTTTTTGGCAGATTTGCTCTACCAAAAGTCTAGTTTCATTTCGCAGTGCAAGTATTAAGGCTGGCGGCGCACAGTGAGACAGCCCTATAGTAACCGCGGCAAAAAATGGTTTTTGGCGTGTCGTCCAATTTGGATGAAATTTTCCCAGTATATTAACAGATATATGAGTAACAATTCCATGAAATTTCAGCCTCATAACTTCATTATTTTTTGGTTTAGAGCAAGTCAAAGTTGAGGTATGCCAACGCGCTTGAAATATGTTAGTTCATTATGCAATATTCAAAAGAATAAAAAAATACATAATTTTTTTTTTAATTTTTTTAATTAATTTAGTTGTTGTGAATGAGTAGATGAAAAAATAAATTAAAAAAAAAACACAAAAAAAATTTCTTAACAACAGAATTGTGGTGTAGAAATTGAATATTTTTCATTTTCAATGGACTAGGAAATATAGAGCAGCCCCTCGCCCTAGGTGCAGACTTATATCAAATGAAAGATTGAAGTCTCAGCTTTCATTTGAAGTAAAGAACATATAGCAAAAGTTTGCAAAAGTACTTCAAACATACAAAAAACTACAAAAAATACGCAACGCGCACATTCTGTTTTTGTATTTGGGATAATAATAAGATTTGATTTGTGCATATATATATATTAAATTTTTTAATTTGGTAGTAGTTTCAGCAAAATACTTTCGATATCGAACAAAAAGAAGCGGTTAAAACAGAAATAAAAAAGAATTTCAAATTAGTTCTGGGCTTAAAAGTCGATGTGGTGAAACAAGGCATGGGAACAACCAATGATGGTAATGTCTCTAGAAGATTTTTTGAAAATCCAGAAATAACCGCTGACATAACTGGTGTAAATGTAAACTTAATTCACCGATTTAAAATTATATTAAATACTATAAATACTAGTAAAAATATAGATGTTGGTAAATTCCATACGTATTGCATGGACACTGCAAAATTGTATGTAGATCTTTATGGCTGGTATTACATGCCTATCACTGTCCATAAAGTTCTCATTCACGGCAGCAAAATGTTATCTGAGGCTATATTGCCAATAGGTTTGCTTGCAATTTTTATTTTTGAAAGTATTTTTTTAAATTTTATTTAAAATTAACTTTTTTTTTGCTACAGGAATGTTATCCGAAGAAGCGCAAGAAGCAATGAATAAGGAGTATAGAAACTGTAGGCTATTCCATTCTCGTAAAAATTCACGTATTTCTACGAATGAGGATGTAATGCACTATTTGCAAATATCATCAGATCCTTATATTAATTCATTTAGAACGAGAATGAAATTGAAAAAATTAGAATACCATGATGATGTTAAAAAATTATTGATAGAATGAAAAAAAAACGTTCTTTTTTATTGCATTTCAATGGGAGGTGGGCGTAATAGTGGGCGTGTTATTGTAATTTTTGAATGAAACATTTTAAATGATATAAATTACAGTAATATCAAATTTGAAGGTTGTACCTAAAATATTTTAGAAAATATGGCACTTTTTATGTTGAGGTTGTATGGGTGGTGGGGGTAAAAGTGGGCCAAAGTTCAATTTTTTTTCCGATAATGTTTGTAACAATATAACATTCAAGTATACCAAAATTTAAAGTTATACCTAAAGTATTACGGACAATACGGCATTTTACAAATTTCGATTGTATGGGAGGTGGGCGTAAAAGTGGGCGAATTTTCTTAATTTTTTTTTTAAAAAACTGGAATTGTCTCAAAATTAACCTGCGCAGAGCTCTGCAATGACTCCTTGTATTTAATGCCGGCGTTGTCTCACTGTGCGGCGTTAACCCGAATTTTAAAAATTTAATGGCCATTATGAACAATATTATTAAGTTTTTTACGGTTTAAGGCGTACTAAAGTGTTTTCCGAGACTGGGTTTTATATGGGGCCTAAGATAAATTATGACTCGATCTTCACGAAATTAAGTTGTGTGGTTTAGAGTCTTATGAAGCTAGATTAGACCAAATTTCAACACAAAAGCATTATTCGTTGCGGTTTTAGGTATACTAACAGGATCTCCGAGAGTGGTTACATGAAGCCTAAGGAAAATACTGGACCGCAGTTTACGAAATGATATCGAGCCCTAACTGCGAAAATAATGTAAGCGCCAAAAATCAAATTTAACAGGAGAGAGATTTTCTATTTCATTTCATATACATTTGGTATGAAATTTGTCGCTTACAATAAAATTGATTTTGCTATAAAATCGTAACGGTACCTTTTGTGACCATGACGTTTTAGGAGATGATGCAAGGGTTGCCAAAAAAGTCATTTATTAAAAAAAACGAAAATTGAAAATCATGTCGCTTACGTTATTTTCGCGGTTAGGGCTCGATATGGTGTGTTTGCTAGATATATAAAACGAGTTTGCTAAAATTGAATTGCAATCGAGCATTCCGCCATCAATTTATGTTAGTTTTTGTAAATTTTTTTAGGGAGGTTGTTCCACATTTGGATCCATAACTTGTTTCGTGAACCAAATTTTTCCTAAACCAATTCGGCCGGAGGTCAATCCCAAACTGCTAAGGAGATTTAAAAACAATTGCACAACCAAATTGTTGTTTTTTTTTTTGTTGAGTCGTTCGGATGTTAGCGTGATTTTAACAGACGGGCATGGCCAAATCGACTTAGAATTACTTAAGAACGTAGATTTTATGGGGTCTTAAAAGTTTAAAAAAAGTTGCACATGGAATGACAAATTTATGATACCTTTTATTCATCAGTGCTGGTTAAGGGTATAAAACTAACTATAACTATGTTATTAAATGCGATAAATTTAATTTCAGTTTGGGCGGAAATCCCAGGGTCCCGAGATTATGATTGATATTTCCTGCTTTCCCAAAAAAACATAAAAGTGCGGGTAAACAAAAACACCATGTGAAATCGCCAAAAGCAATGTGTGAAAAATCGCCAAATGCAAACGTAAACTTGCCCAAAAATAACATGGAAATTTTATCCTAAAAGGGTGAGAAAAGGCCCCAAAAAATAATGAAAAATCACTTAATTTTCATTTTCAAAATTTCATTTAATAATTCTTACAAAGTAGTTTTTCCCAAAATTTCAGTTAAAACTAACTATTACTTTAACTTCCAGTTAACAATATGTTTTGACAGCTATAACTGCATATCCGGCGTTTGCCCGGGCACATGAACTTTCTGCTCTATAGTATAACAGCTTATAAATTCGGGATTTGGTATCCGATTTTTAAATTAAGGATGTCAAAATTCGGGGTTATAAAGTTCAGGATTTTGAGATTTGATTTCTGAAATATATAGAATTTTAAACAATTAGGGATTTTGACATTTCGGCATTTTAAAATTCGTGATTTTTAAACTATTTTAAACTTATTAATATGAAGAACTCAATTGCCTGTTGGGCAGCAAGGGCATTTCTGTTTTAATTCCCTAAGCTAATCCCGCGAAGCTTAAAGCTTGTCTGCAGGAAACCAGAGTATCTGGCGGGAATCGAACCCGGTGCTGATAGACAAGCTCGCTAACAACTAGACTACCGGGGCACTCACGCATTAGATGTGACTTGTTCCATCCACCAGGCTTTTAGCTTTCCAAATTTTTAAACACGGCCGTTGTGACACACCAAAAATTGCCATAATGTCCACGGGCGCTATGACACTTTTAAAAGTGTCACAATATCCATGAACGGCGTGACATAAGGTCCCTATATATTATGCCCTTTTTAGCGAGTTATATTCAATTAGTTGTGATTACATTTTTGCCAAGATCAGCGACTAAAGATTTAACAAATTCCCGAATTTTTTTTAATCTAGGATTTCAGAATTCTGAATCACTCCCAAATTTTAAAATCTCGAATTGGAAGCTTTAGTTAGCGAAGCTGGTGTTTGTTATACAAAGAATTTCACTTTTATGGTATAAAAAACAGCGACTTCGCTAACTAAAATGGATATTGCGACACATTTGAAAGTGAAGTAACACCAAAAAGGGTCACAATGTCCGCGGGCCTTATGACACTTTTTGGTGTGTCATAATATCATTGGACGTTATGACACTGGTCTTTATGACATGCCAACGCAAAATCACCCGAATTTGTATGGGACATTTTTGGTCGAATTTTCCCATGTTGTTTTGTACGATTATGATTAGGGTCATTATGCTGACATCCTAACTTAATAAAGAAAAACGTATTAAGTTCAAAATGAGGACTGCTAAACAAAACTATTTAAGCGCTTATGAAATGGTAACAAAAAAAAAAAAAAATTGTAATATCAAAATTATACTCAAATGTGTTTTATATGACTAGATATTGCATAATATATGTATTATTTTAACGGATTGGTACGCAATTAGCGAAGCGCTTAAATAATGCGAATAATGCAGCAAATTTATTTGATTTCGTTCTCTAATTTTAGGATGGTATATTAAATATTGTATCGGATAATGCATTCCTTACCACGAGGGACTATTGTTATTCACCACGTTTTCTTAATGATTCTGAAAATTATCAACTCACACCATTCAGTTGTCCCATGAAAACAGAAAAATCCTGGAAACTAATATTAAATACATATGGTTAGTAAAATCAAAATTATTTTTAACTTTCAAAAGCATTAATATGACTTTTTTCATTCCAGCAATGGCGGTTTCTGTACTATTTTTAATACCCACCATAGTGGTGTATTTTACATTAAAACAGTTAAGGGAAAATTTGCGTGGTAAACTTCTAATTTGTTATCTTATATCCTTGACCATGGGTTATGGCATAATTAGTTTTATAAACATATCCGGTATACGTTTCAATTTCATTCAATGCAATCTATTGGGTAAGTAATTATTTTCCGATTTACTAAAGTTCTTAATAAAAAAATGTCCGTTTGTTTTAGGTTTTACATGTTATTTTTTCTTTATGGCTGCCTTCTTTTGGCTGAGTGTATTTTGCTTGGACATTTGGAACAATTTTAAAGATACAAATATTGAGTTAAATTATCACAAGAAAAATCGCAAGCAGTTTATTGTTTATTCGTTGTTTGCTTGGTTGGGTGCTGGTGCGGCCACAGGAGGAATAATTTTTATACAATTTTCATCGATGGTTGATGACGAATATAAACCCGGCATTGGAGAGAAAGTTTGTTGGTTAGATAGTGAGTGTTAATAACAAACAAGGAAAAAACATTTCGTTGTTGACCTAGAAAATATGTAAATAAATTGTCGTAGATTTTGACTCATATCTTAGTCATTTATGTACCGATCTGGATTGAACGGAGTATATGTGACATAAATATATAACAACCTATAGGTTGGCCTTTAGGCCACATCCTTTCTAGGGCCCTCGGAAACCCCATTTCAACAAACACGCGGACATCGTAAAATCAATTTGGTTTTTTATAAGGACCCAGAATATATGTATACTTTATAGCGTCTAAGATCAATATTATAGAAATTACAAACGGAATGGCAAACTTTTATATAAACAATTAAAGTTAATATTTTCCAGTTCTAAAATTGCAATTATTGTAGAAATCTATGAAATAATTTAAATGAAATTAGGCGAAATAGTATTTTGAGTATCCCACTTTCTTAATCTTTAACCAAAATTAATCTAACCTTAATCATCTCTCACGTTTCTGAGTGAAAGATTAAAGCTTTTAGTGTTGCCATATCGTCGTTCCGGAGTTATCTTGTCGTATATCACAAAATCGAAAAAAATGAGATAATAATGTTTCCTGTGGTAAATTTAACAGATCTATCGATCTGCGCAATCCTCACATCTCTATCTCTTATGGTTAATGAGATATTACGAAGCCATTTTGTTGTATATCCACTTTTACGAAATATTTAATGCGTTATAATACCGTATGTAGCATAATTGTGGATATACGACAAAAAACGTATGAAAACTTTCAATTAAAAAAATCTTGCGTTATCTTGTTGTATGTGAACAAAGTATATTAGGCATGTTACAAAAAATAGACTATTTTATTAATATTACTGTTATTTTAAAATTTTTCGTTTTATATGTAAAGATATTTTTTGGACGTAGTACACAACGGCTATTTATATTGATGGAATTATTGCTATATTGCCTAAATTCATTTTATTGCTAAGCAATTAAAGGTTGAATATTCAGGGTGGCCCAACCATAATTCACAATGTAAATTGTAAATAAAACAAAAAGTTTTTAGAGAATTATCGGAATATTTTTTATTATTATAAAAGGATCTGTGACAACTATGTGTGAGACAAATTATCGGCCAAATGCTCGTCGCGGCTTCGGTTGCATACCTCTGTCCTATGGTCCATATTTTTAATGACTCTGAGACATTATTGAGGTTCAATGTACTTAATGTGTCAAATTATCTATCTTTAGCTATTGAATTTCTTCTTTCTTCTTCTTGGCTTATTGACGTACACTTTTTATTTTTAATATAACCAAAGAAAGAAGGCCAACGGTTTCAAATCATATGATCGTGACGGCCAATTAACATGGCCATTCTTTTGGAACTACTTATCGTCCAGGTCCATATCCTCCATTTCTGGCAAAAAGAAATCCATTATCAGCTCGCGATTGCGAACACCATACCTCATTTTCGAAGAAGTAAGGCCCGATGATGCCGCCTGACCATAAACCGCACCAAGCATGCACAGGCCTTTTCACATTTCCTACAGAGCTGGTTTGCTAAAATTGGCGCACAATTATCCCCATTGTAGACACATTTGATCGATTATGCTGACCAAAAAAATCAAGATGTGCACAAAATGTATTTTTTATTTGACCGCCAATTTTCGTAAAAGGCTTCAGCAATCTTAACGCGCTGCTCAATGCTGAACCTCTCCATGGTTGAATTTGGCACTGATACCAAGAAATGTCAAAATAAGTTGGACAAAAATTTAACGTTACGGTGTGACTCACAGTTAACATCGTGCATTATGGTAAGACCACCCTTAAGTAATGATAAACTTAAAATTATTCATACATAAGGAAATTCTATAATACAAAATTTATAACTATACGTAAATATATTTGTAACTTGCATAAATTTTCGTTTTGAAAATTATTATAACTTAATTTTCGATATCGGTCAAACACGTGAATGTAGGTTTTTAATACCTTATTTTGACTTATATCACACAAACTAAAAAATATATCGCAAAAAGTGGCGTATACGACAAAATTGAAAATTTTTTTCGGACGTGACAATGACTATAACTTGAAAATTTTTTTCCATGACTTTGGATATTTTTACATAAATCGGTAAAGAACTTCAAACACAATATCTGACAAAAATATTGGAACACTTTTTTCACGTACATTTTTGTGTATAAAAATTTGAACCTTAAAATTCGATTTCCCAAAAAAAAATTTTTGTGATATACGGCAAGATAACTTCGGCACGACGATATGTTTTTAGAATTGTTTTATGTATAAGTATGGTAGTTTTAAACCAATGTCAAAAATTGTCATCAAATTATAGCTCGTGTTGTGAAAAAGTAGAAGAAAGAATGAAAATTGTGTTAAAAAATCACCAGCGTTTAAAAACTGCAGTCAAAGTAGAAAAACTGCCATTTCCTCTACTTCTTCATTTGTCATTGGCCCAAAAACAAAACCGTTGCTTTAACTTCTGATTCATTAAATTTAAACAGTCGCTGTCAAGCCAACTCAAAAAGCAAAACGTTCAACACAAATTTTGGGCTTTTTTTTTTGACAATTTTTGGTTTTGACTGCAGTTTTTAAAACCCGTTCTTGCACCACCCGGGTGGCACCCGGTGTAGCTGTGGTATTTTTGCGGAAGTTTCCGTTGAAAAGATAATTACGGGGCCTCCTGCGGTTTGTGATTTACTACACAAAGTCCGGGGAAGGGATATTCGGGAAATCCCACTGGGGGCTGATTTCTCACCTAATCCCAGCAAAAAATTATCAAGCTTTCAAGATGCGATAAAGTTAAAGAATGATTAAACAATTGTTTAAGAATTATAGGTAACAGACAGAAATTATTGCTTCCAAGCGGCTCATCTTTAACAAAAATCATGCCTTAAATATGTGCATTGGTAAGTGATTCCGTTAGAGAGTCTCATTTACAAAATTGCTTCTAGGTAAGCAGTGTTTTTGCTGGGATGTGGCGGAGTTCGAATGTAGCCCACAAGCGACTAGGACTAGTCCAAAAGTTACCAAAACGTATGGAAAAAACATGGTCTATTTAACATTACGATGTCCTAGGGCAGGACCGTATAACCCAGATTTGGATTACAAAGGAGTAGTATTAAAACTATTCCATGGTATAGGTACTCAAGAGGACTAGTTTTGAAGTCGTTTAAAAACGAACACATTTCGTTAAAAAATGAAGACATATCGTCTCACTACAAATTCTTTTTAACAATGGCATGGCCCATGCTTGCATTACATCGGACTAGCCCAATGAGTTGTCCATTTGATCAAAATCAGTTGGTCCAATATTATTTGCATGGTAAACACAAAAACAAATTGGACAATACAACTAGTTTATTTCAACTTATGCCTACATTGAAAAAATTTTCTTCACAGAGCCAATGAAATTTACATTAAAATTCAACCTATGTAACCTTTCATTGGATTAATGAAGGATAAATAAAATCAATGACAAAATTTTCATTGATTTTATGAATCCTCATTGAAAAAATGGATAATATAAACGTTTGTCATTAAACTAATGCAAAATTTTCATTGATTTTATGATACATTTCATTAATCCAATGAAAGGTTACATAGGTTGAATTTTAATGTAAATTTCATTGGATCTGTGAAGAAAATTTTTTCAGTGTATAACAATCATACCAACAAAGCGACTCGTACTCATACCAATTTACATTCGTCGTTGTGTCATCGAGTGGGCAATGCCCTGCAGGGAGTTCCAATAGTAACACTGTAGTGAATATATAGTGACATTGCCAGTAGTACTACTGACCCAGCCAATGTAATCTTCTATTGACATTTAGCATTAGCTTGTCATAGCAAATCCACCAGTAGACTGTAGCACTACTGACTAGGTAGTTTAGTAGTAGTTTAAAAATTCTGTACCTATTGACTGCTCAGCATAAAACAAAAACAAACTATTGACGATTTCGTTGACAATGTCCCAAGAAATGCACTAGAACTGTTGTCTGTAACGTAACTCTACTCACCCAACAAATCAAACTTGTCGACATTTTATTTGGTGCAATTGTCGCTACAGAAAAGAGTGGTAACATAGAGATATAATGCTCTACGCTGACAACAGGGTGACTACTTAAATGCAAAAGCAAAAGAATAAATGCCGTTTGACTTTGAAATTGTGTTATTGCGTGCGCAACAATAAATGCAAACAAAGCACTTTCAATAAAACCCTCACACATGCACAAATCAAATGTGTACAAAACGATGTCAAAATTACCAACCTTGAACTTTGTTTTGCAGGCATAGAGTTAATGTAAATTAAAGCGTATGAGTAAATCAACAAAAATAGTGGATTTTGCAGTTCTCTGTTGTACACTTAAAATTACTACCTGAGTGTGCTGGTTGTTTTCACGCACAAAGACGCATTGTTTGGTACCCAATAGTTAAGACCACCAGTTAGGGCTACGCTTTAGGTATCTATGCAAATCTTTTTAACATATTTAGCCTTTTATACAAAATTTTCGAAATATTTGGGGGTTCTACTTTTCGATATAGATAATTGCTCGATAATCTCTGTTGACCTCCATATGTTTAATGAATCAATATTTTATTTCTTCAATTTCAGCCGATAAATGGTCCGCCGCGATGTATTTTTATGGTCCTAATTTGTTTATATTGCTCATAAATTGTGTTACCTTTTCGCATTTAACAATAAGAATCTATAAAGTTAGAAGGGATTTGGCTAAAATAACTTTAAAGCAAAAATTCTTTCAAGAAAAGTAAATATTGAATTAACTTTATAAAAACAAATATATTTTTAATGCAATTTGCCCCCCACAGCGCCATTGTAATACTACGTTTATTTCTTATAATGGGCATATCCTGGATTTTCGACATTATATCCTACTGCATGCGTAATTATGAAGAATGGGACTTTTTATTTGTATTGTCGGATTTCGGCAATGCTATACAAGGAATTTCGATATTTTGCTTGTTTGTCTTAAAGGCGAATGTTCGCGAGTTGCTAATGAAGAGGTAAAAAAAATACCAATTATATTATTTAATACATTTTAGAAAATATTTTTAATTTGCAGATTTAAAAGGCAAAGAAATTATGAGTCTAGTGTTTCTTTAAGGTTACAAACATCTTCCACAGTGCCCACAACGACGACACAATTATCGCCATAGATCCGCATAAGAAGTTTTCCGAAAGTTATGTAAAATTTTTTTTTTAAATAAAATTGTTATTGAAACTTGTTTTTTCGGAATTAAGTTGAAATTTTAATTCTGTGGCATTTTGACAAAACATCTTAAGTCAAATTTTAAAAGTTGAAAAAAATGTTGTTAAACATACGAATTTTCTTTAAAAAACATTTTTGTTTACGTTTTTAAAATTTTGTATTATAAATTAAATTTTGGTTTATTTTATTATTTGAAAAAAAAAAAAAAAAAATAATTTTTTCACCGAGTTTTTTTAAAAACGTTTTTACTATCTTATCTCGACTTAAGATGTTTTGTCAAAATGCCACAGTATCACTTTCAAACGAATTTTTCATTATATCGGCCTGCATCTGATCGATTTTTAAAATCCGTTAAAAAGATACAAACATTTGATAGAAAAATTAAACAAATCGATGGAGCAAAATTTCTTTTCCGTAAAAGCCCAAGTTGGACCTTGGCGATGATTTTAAAGAAAAAAATCGTCCAAATCGGTCAAGCCGTTCTCAAGTTATGCGCTTAATAGAAAAAGTGGGCGTTAAAGTAGGCGTGGTACATTTTTCTTTCGATGAAAACTTAAAATTGATTAATACGAAAGAAAAATTTGTCAAATCGATGGAGCAGTTTTCTGATTTTAGGTAATTCGAAAAGAGTGGGCGTAAAAGTTGGCGAGGCAAAATTTTATTTTCGCATAAATCTAAGTTGGACAATGGCGATCATTTTAAAGAAAAAATCGTTCAAATGATATAGATTTCATTGGTGGTGCAATATGAAAATTGGATTTTGCCAAGCCCCTCCGCCCGCAGACCGAAAATCAAAAATCAGACTTCACAGTGTCACCAGCCTGAATCAAAATCTGCCCAGCCGTTTTGGAACGGCAAAGTTTTTTGAAAATTTTTTTTAATTAAAATTAAAAAAATAATTTATTGAAAAAAAATTCACAATTTTAAATTTTTACAATTATTAAAAATCTATGTAATCATGTTGGTAATAGGTACCAACTCAACAAATTGTTTGCTTGATTTTTTCTGTATAGGATAACTTCAAGCAATTTGACACTAAATTTGTTCTTTTCTATTGAGTTTTTCGAAAGTGAGCGTGTTTTCAACAGACGAACAGACAGACGGACATGGCTAAATCGACTAAGAATTACTCAAGGGGCCAGAATATATATACTTCATGGGGTCTGAGATTGCTAATTAAAAAGTTTCACACGGAATTACAAGCTAAGTACACGCTCCATCACCACTTTTGGTGATGGAGGGTGCACACACAAACACATCTGCCAGATCAAATGTGTTTTCAATTTAAATTTTTATTTCAAAATTAAATTTTTTGCCTATCTTTTTCATAAAATAGCAATATGATACATTTTTTTTATGAGGCACTTAAAAATAATATTTTGTATTAAAAATAAAAATTGTTGACCAAAAATCGAATGCTGTTATACAAAATATGCACTTAAGCAAAATGCACGTACACGATTTTTTTTCTAACAAAATTTAGCCATCATACACAATGCTTTGTATTTTGTGCAGGTAGGCAAAAAATGCAGTTAAGTGAAATGCAGCTAAACGAAAAATACTGTAATCTAAATCTTTTGACTAAATTATATTGGAATCGGTCCATATTCGACCTTAGCTCCAATTCAAATTCTACCCCTGAAAATTGCTTTTAATGCCACAATTTCCCTTTAAATGTTGGTTTTGACATACAAATTGGCGACAGCTACTGCGATAGCGTGTGTGTCATGACAAAATGTTATGCTGGTATTTAGGGTTCCCAACTTTTTTTGTATCAATTAAAGTACATTGATTATTAAAGGTTAAGAAAAAAAAAGTACACAGTATAAATATAAAGTACAATTAATTTCTTTTTATTGTTATATTTAAAAACGTTTTTTTATTGCTTTTCGCAAGATTTATCAAAATATTACACTGTGCTAGAATTTTTTTTTTTGAGACAAGCCGGGCAACTGGCGCTTTAACCTTATTCGGGTATGCAGAATCCAATACCGGTTCAAAAACGGTTCAGTTTACTGAAATTACTGAGAAAAACGAAAATCGCAATAAAATTTACTTTAAACGTAAAATTTTTTTTTTACATGCGCAGTCGCTTAAGAAACATAATTTTCATAATTACATAATTTACCAAAGGTCCCATATTAAACCCCCCATCCTAAGATCTTTTTAAGGCATATCTCATATGGATCAGAGAACTGCAAAATCACAATTTTTCTTGATTTATTCATACGCTCAAATTTACATTCACTCTTTGCCTGCAAAACAAAGTTCAACGTTGGTAATTTTTACATCGTTTCGTACACAATTGATTTTTGCATGGATTCGTTTTTTATTGAAAGTGCTTTGTTTGCATTTTTGTTGCGCACGCAATATAACACAATTGTGTAAATTCAAAAGGCACAAATTCTTATACTTTTGCATTCAAGTAGGCATTGCCCACTCGATGAGACGCTTTGTTAACATTAACAACAATAAACCACTCGATAGACGCTTTGTTAAAATTAACAACAATAAAAACAACAATAACAAGAAAAAATTCTACATACAGAACTACTGTACTTTTTAAGATGATAAAAAAAGGCCTTGTGTTTCTATGGAAATTGTTTGTACCTACAGAAGTATGTGTGTTAGTTAGGGTGGTTAAATTTCAAGGGCCGATGTTGATTTTGAATAAAACACAAACTATTGAGGAAATTATTGTAATTTTATTTTATTATGATATATTGGTATTACTCAATTATGTATGGAACAAAATATCGGCCAAATGGGCGCCGCGACCACGGCGGCACACCTCCATCCGATGGTCCAAATTTTCGATGACCCTTAGGCATAATGGAGGTTCTATGCCGTTAATGTGCCGAATTATCTCATCCTTTAGCTCTTGAATTGTTGCTGGCTTATCGACGTACACCTTTTCTTTCAAATAACCCCAAAGAAAAAAGTCCAACGGTGTCAAACAGTGATGTTATATAATTTTTTAAAAAGCCTTTACGCAGCCCAAAAAAATTCCCTACTTTTCCCTACGCACCAAAAAAAAGTCTCTACAAAAATCCCTACAACTATTATGCAAAAATAAACATTTTTTTATATAAATTATATTATTTATAATAATAATTTATTATACCAGTTTAAACATAACAAAAAAACTTAACATAAAGAAAGAATAAAAAATGAAAAAATAAATACAAAAAACAAATTACATTAAATCACATTTACTTAAAAATCGAACATTAAAAAAAATATACTTCGTACTTTTGTTTCGAGGCTGAAAAAATTAAACGTTTGTTCTTATTAGTTTGCATATAATTGTGAGGCCACCATGTTATTTAAATGAGATTCGGTACACTGGAATGTGTAACAATTTTTACATTCGTCTTGTAAAAAAGAGCGGACAATACAAATTGCAGTTAAAATTTGATGACTAAGCTTATTTCTTTTTTTAGTGCGAACATCAGTAATGATTGAAAAAATTCTTTCGCTGTCAGCATTGGCATGTGGCAATGATAAAACAAAAATAGCTAATTCTGATAAAAGCGGAAAAATTAAATTGTTATTAAAATTTTTCATTTTGGTAACTTTACTCCAAAACATTTCGGTGTCCATTTTTAAAAAAGTATCTATTTCTTCTTCTGAAAAATTAAATTCAAAAGATCTCCACTCTTGTAATAGAGAGTTGACGTCCAGATTGATTATTTTCGAAAAATTTTTGAATGAAAACTCATTTTTATTCCCCTTTTTCCCTAACGCAACCTCCGGATTTAGAAATTCCATTTCCTTAAATAGTTCTGATTTTAGTGGTAATCTTTGCTGTATTTCTTCCAAGGCTGTAATATAAAACTGCAGACAGCGCACCCTTATTTGATTAGCAGCTGATTTTGGAATATTTTTTAGAAGGTCGTTGCACTCACATCCAAGATAAACTTCTTCAATAGGTAAACAGCAATGTGGTGACCTTAGATCGCAAGTTATACTAAGCTCAGATTTCTTGATAAAATTTTGACCAAGACATAAAAAAATTTTTAACGACTCACGCTGAACAACTTGAATCAATGGTGCCTTAGATTGAAAAAGTGCGTTTAGTGAATTGAAATAATTCAGTACATACTTCAAAAAGTGCAAATATACTTTATTGCACTCCTTATTTAGTTCTAGAAAAATTCTTTCCGTAGATTTCAATTTGTCTTGTGTGGAAGCTTGTTTGAAGAATGCTAATAGTACAGCCCAATTATCTAAAATACTTTCCACACACTTTTGGTGTGAGAGCCATCTAGTTGCACTCGTCCTTAAAATTTTCTTCCTTTTCTCTTTAAGCATTTCCTGCAAAACTTCCAATTGTGAGCACCTCTTAGAACTTCCCATAACATAAGAACCAATCTGTCTTAAGAGATCCTCAGGTGCTCTTGGAAGCTCTAAGCAAGACTTACTTGCAATAATTGCTGCCGAATGGCATAAGCATTTTATAACTATCGAATTTGGAATATCTTTTATTAATCTGGATGAAAAAGAGTTATGTTTACCGATCATAACATTAGCTCCATCACTACACATACCTTGCAATTTAAAAATAATTATAAAGAAATTTATGCGCATAAATAATTATAATATTAATATACTTACCAATTATATTATCAAATGGAATTTGAAGAGATAATATGCACTCTTTAAATGCATTATGGAGCGTTTCTGCAGTACAATCAGTTCTTATAGGCAGTAAATCCAACAGTTTAACGACAACTCGGTCAATTTCTTTGTCAAAAAATCTGACGAGGATACACATATGCTTATTCATACCGATATCAGTGCTTTCGTCTATCAATACAGAAAATTTTGTGACCTTTAACTTTTTTACTAAATTTTCTTTTTCCACTTTGGCAATTACGTTTTTAATTATACTCGTGCATTTTTGCCTTCCAAGCTCAACACTTTTTATAATATCTGAATCTGGCGCGATTTCTTTAAGAAGAGGTACTAGATGGTCTATTACTTGTAATGCCACATTGTGTTCTGCAAAAAACATGCTTAGTTTAATTTCAAACTCCTTTTTGGCTTTTTCAGCCAAATCGCTGCTTTTCTTAGTAAAAAATGTAGCTATCTTGCTTGTTTTTTCTAAAGTTTTCACATTTCTTTTATGACTCTTTGTTTCTGAGTGCTTTACAAGGTCCGACTTACCGCAATTTAAAATTTTGTTGCAGGCAGAGCACTTGCATTTATATGGTTCATCGGCGACAGCCTTCAGCCAACCCTTAAACTTGTCGTCCTCTAACCATTTGCTGCTGAATTTTTGCTTCCTATATTTTTGTGTTTCTTCGAAACAAGACGAGGAGTTTGAAGAAGACGACGAATTCATTCTTTTGAATAAAATTAATTAAACGTATATAAATACAACAAAAAATTAAATATCGCAAAAATGTACCTTTCAATAAAATTTTACATTACAGGTGAATTGGCGGCAAGCATTTTAATAAAATTGACAACTTATAAAGTTACCATATTAATAATTTTAGGTTGACACGAATTGAAAAGGGCTGCCATATAGACTTATGAAGTTTACAACAGTGATCTCAAAAATTTATTTTTTAGTTATAGCCATATTGTTAAAAATCCCTACATTTTATTGTTTTAAAAATATCTGTCCTTTTTTCCCTACAGGCAGTTTTTTTTAAAGAAAATCCCTACGAATAGGGATTTTTCCCTACGTATAACATCACTGGTGTCAAATCACATGATCTTGGCGGCCAATTGACATCGCCATTACGTGAGATAACACGGCCATTTGTTGCGCAAAAGAGCCATTGTTTCGTTAGCTGTGTGGCAAGTGGCACCGTCCTGCTGAAACCACATATCGTCCACATCCATATCTTCCAATTCGGGCCATAAAAAGTTCGTTATCATCTCACGATAGCGAACACCATTCACAGTAACTGCCTGACCGGCCTCATTTTGGAAAAAATACGGCCCGATGATGCCGCCAGCCCATAAACCGCACCAAACAGTCACTCTTTGTGGGTGCATTGGTTTTTCCACAATCACTCTTGGATTCTCATTCGCCCAAATGCGGCAATTTTGCTTATTGACGAATCCACTGAGGTGAAAATGTGCCTTATCACTGAATCACGAAGTGCACGATATGCATTTTGATTTGAACGCCCATTTTCATAATAAGTCTGGATAACTTTAACACGTTGTTGGATTGTGTATCTCTCCATGGTTCAAATTGAGTAAGTCTGAAATAGAGAAATGTCAAATAAAATTCGGAAAAAAACTTGGCGTTTAGGTGTGGTTCACATTCAACATCGGCCCTTACAATTTAACCTTTACATAGTAACTGCTGAATGCCTACATGAGTAATAATTGCTTGATTTCTGGCACCGAACACACAGACATCTTTATTAAAGTACGAAGCTAACGATGGTATAAATAACAAAGCACGATGTGCATTATTTGAATGACTGCAAACCAGCAGCGAATGTTTGCGGTTGCGCAAGTTTGATTGTATGACCTCAAGCGAGTATTTTTGTTGCTGTTCATTTAATGCGATTTTTTTGCAATTGCACAAAGCCGTTCTCTGATATGGATGCAGATATTTAAATAAAGTTCTGCAAAAAATAACTTTTACATGAATGTCGCCCTCATAATATAATTCTCTTCTGGTGGCTTCATAGTCAGGGTTGTGAACTATTTCTAATTAAAAAGCGCCGTGGCCCCAATCAAAAAGCGCTAAATAAAATTTAAATAAAAAACTTAATGAAATATTTAAGAAACAAGTTTAATTAATTACACTGGCCGTCAAAAATATCGTTTGAAATAAAAATATATAAAATAAGATTTGTGCGATTTTGATCTTTTACAATGATTATTTTTGACCATATGGCGACCATTTTTTCATGCAAATTAGTATGTACACTTTTTTTTTATCAATTATCAGAAATCTAGGTATATTATGAATACAATAAGGCGAGAAATCACGAAGATCAGTAAAATCAGCACGCTAAAGTCAATTAAAATCGCATAATCAAGTTCTCTACCCCGACTTTTTTTGTTTTTTGCAGTGCAGTGTTAATAAAACATTAACATTTTTAAAAAGGCTTTTCTGATATTTCAGGAAGAGTGAAGTAATATAATTTCAAATATACCCTAAAAAAATTATTTACTAAATCACAAGAAAATATATCTTGAACCAAGAAAATTTTGCACCATTCTCGTCAAGCCAAAAATTTCTTATTGTAAGCCTGAAATTGTTTCATAAAAAAGTGTAGCTTAAGAAAACTTAATAAAAAAAATGAGAAAAATTTTTGATTGATATGTTAACATGTCGATCTAAATAAAAATTAATTGAATCAAACCAAGTTTTCTTGAGCATTTTCTGAAAAGTTTAAAGAAATCGGTAGCATTTGTTTCTTGATGCAAGAAATTCGATTCTATCAAAAGATCAAGAAAATCAGACTAATATTAAATAAATGCTGAATGCAGTTTTTGATCATATACCAAAAACATGAACTTTTGATCATGACAAAATGTTTCTTTATTTAAGAAAGTTTTACTTAATACAAACAAAAAAAGTTAATGGATTACTTTAGAAAATAAACTTCTTTCTAGAGTTGTCAACCGATTAAGAATAATTCGATTAATCGAGCAAACAAAAACAAACTCTTGTTCGAATAATTTTAAAAGGGCGATTTTCGAATAAAGAAATAAATCGATAAAATTATGTCGATTAATCGAACAATATTTTTTATAAAAAAATAAATTAATAAACGACTAACAAGAAATAAAAGCTTAGAATTTGTAATTAATCTCAATGTTTAGTAAGCAAAACCCATGTTAAGTATTTATTGTATTTCAAAAATGAGTTTTATGTTCGTATTAAACAAATCTTTGACAAACAATTTTCATGAAATTTTGATTAATTTAATCAGAGCCGTTCACATTACAATTGAGATGATTAAGAAGACAGATAATAAACAAAAAAAAAAAAACGCAAGAAACAAATTTATATTTCTTTAAAGTAATAAAAATGGATACAAATACTTTAATAAAGTTATCAGAAGATCATTTTACGTTCATGGTGACCGATTCTATATTAAACTCAGTTTGAGGTATGTTCAGAGGATTCGATGTGATTAATGAGGTGATTTAGTTGTAATCATGTCAATTTGAAGTGATTAACAAATAACTCTAATATATGGTTAATCATCTCGATTTTGATTTGATTAATCAGGCATGAGTTACTTAAAGTTGTTTAAAGTGTGAACATAGTATAAGTGTAACAATCAGCCATGTCACAGGTACAATTCCGTTCGGAAACGGAATTCATTCCGTATTTTGGTGCTTCAGAAACTGACGAAAAAAAGTTTCGGAATGAAACCGTTTTTGTTTTCATGAACGGTATGGGAGTTGTCTGTATCTGAAAGGCCAGAAAACTATCAAAATACTCTTTCCATCAACAAACAAATATGTTTTCTTCAATTCCGAACGGAATTGTACTCTGTGACATGGCCCAATATTATAATTGAAAACGATGTAGTAGAAGATAATCCAACGACATCAAAAAATAAGCCGAACTTCTTCTAATGGAAAAATACATAAAGAGACAGCAGTTGTTTTATAGAAGAAATTGTACGCAGAAGTTTGGCTGAAGAGGCAAGGTCTGGAAACGCCTTTCGAAAATCCAAAGTTGTATCGGACTATTGAAGATTTAAGGGTTTTACGATTCCTTTTAGTAATACAATGATATGGAGCAAAGATGAAAAATTGTACGCATCAAAAAAAGAAGTCATAGTGGATTTGAGAAAAAATAAAGAAGAAAATGGAAGATTTTCCATAGTTGTAAATTAACGGAAGGATGTATCTTATTTAAAGTATGTATTTTTTAATAATTTTTTTATTTGTTATTCTCATCGAATAATCGAATAATTTTTCAAATTTAATCGTTTGATCGAGCAAACAAAAACAATTATTTGAATTACTCGAACAAAGCTGAAAGGCGAATAATTGACAACTCAACTTGAAAAAGTTGAAAAAATGCTTGAAAAAAATGTAAATGTGAAAAGAGTTTCGTAGCAACTACTTTAAAAGAAAATAGAAAAAAAAACTCGGCGTTAATTGCATAGTCTAAATGCGGTCTATGTATTTAAAAAACGGAAACAAATTTTGGTTTTTTGTGTCTTGATTTAAATGTTTGCAAATAAAAGTACAAAAATTTTGGGTATCAATAAAAGCGCTCTTTTTCAAAAAAGCGATAAGGAAAAATATGCGCCTTTTCGACAGTTAAAAAGCGCTAAATCTAGCGCCAAAGGCGCTAAATTGGCAACTCTGTAAGGTAAAATTAAAAAGAATGTTGAATTATAACTGATTATAATTTGTAACATTTAAAAAAACGTACCTATCTATGAATATTTCCTTAATGAATTTTGCAAGCACTAAGGAGAAGTCTCAGCTTAATGTTTGGAAATTCTAGTAGAAATAATATTTATTATAATTCTCTTATACTTAAATGAATGATATTATTGTAATTCGTATATATGTAAACAAAGGCAACGATCACATATGACAATTAGATTGCACTGACATTCATATGTATCTATTTCAGTTGCAAAGCCGTGTAATTCCATGAGAATGTTTTAGTAATAAAGTGTGCATGCAAATTTGTTTTTTATACCCTCCACCACAATTAGTTGTGAAGAGGGTATATTCAGTTTGTCATTCCGTGTGAAACTTTTTTACTATTCATCTCAGACCCTATAAAGTATATATATTCTGGGTCCTTGAGTAATTTTAAGTCGATTTAGCCATGTCCGTCTGTCTGTCCGTCTGTCCGTCTGTTGAAAACACGCTCACTTTCGAAAAACTCAAAAGAAATCAACAAACTTGGTGTCAAATTGCTTGTAGTTATCCTAAGCAGTTTGGGATTGAAATTCAGCAAAATCGGTTCAATAGGATCTGAGCTATGAATCAAAATGTGGAACCACCACCTAAAAAAAATTGATAATTTTGTTACAAAAACTAACATAAATGGTGGAAAAATGCACAGAATGATATAAGATTTCGCAACAATTCGTTTTATTCAACTGGAAATCACGCTGTGAAATTCCGTGAAGATCCGTCAATAATTTACCCTAGACCCCATATAAGCCCTACTCCCGGAAATCAGTATATTAAGCCTAAAACCCTAACTAACAATGCTATCATTACCAATTTTGGCAAGTCACAGTTACATAGGACTAGAAAATAAACTGTCAAGTTTCGTGAAGATCGGTCCATAATTTACCATAGGCCCCATATAAAGCCTACTTCCGGAAAACAACTTAGTACGCCTAAAAACGTAAAAAATAATGCTATCATAACAAAATTTGGTACATTAAAGTTTTATAGAACTAAAAATAAATCTTTGAATTTTCGTGAAGATCGGTTCATAATTTACCGTAGGCCCCATATAAACTTTACTCCCGGAAAACAACTTAGTACGCCTAAAAACGTAAAAAATAATGCTATCATAACAAAATTTGGTACATCAAAGTTTTATTGGACAAGAAATAAAATTGTGTTATTTCGTGAAGATCGGTCCATAACTTACCCTGGGCCCCATATAAACCTTACTCCCGGAAAACAGTTTAGTACGCCTAAATCCGTAAAAAATAATGCTATCATAACAAAATTTGGTACATCAAAGTTTTATAGGACAAGAAATAAAACTGTGAAATTTCGTGAAGATCGGTCCATAATTTACCCTAGGCCCCATACAAACCCTACTACCGGAAAACAGTTTAGTCGCCTAAATCCATAATTAATAACAAATCGTCACAGTTTAAGATAATAATACCATCATACAGATATTACTCCTTAAACATTCGAACTGTCGGTGGAGGGTATCAAAGATTCGGCACAGCCGAATATAGCACTCTAACTTGTTTTTTTTTTTTTTTGTTAATTTTGTGTAAAGATAAAATAAATATCATATAAACGATTTAATAATTATTAAATAAATACGTAATTTTAATTATAGAATTCTCTTTCGATTGAAGTTTATAGCTTTAAAAAAAATCTTGTTTTTTCCGAACTTGACGGAACTCACATACCCAGTATTTGTATTATTCATTCATTTATAAAAAGTGAATAATATTTTTGCTCTTTCATTTTCTCATTTTCATTTCTTTGTATAGTTATTCTCTGATCTATTACATAGTTAATTTAATTAAATTCTAGCATCCATCATTATTTATGAGAAATATATTTTGTGCAAATTTTTGTAACGCATCATAGCCCAAACAGTTGTGGAAAAGATTTACATGAGCAACTGGCATATGCCCTTATCTGATGGTGTATCTTCACCACTGGGTTAAAAACAATAGGTCTACCATCAGCCCCCGAGTGTGAGAGGCCCCCTTACACCAAGGTTGAAATTTGAGTGCACAATCTGGAGAGATTATACACTCGCCCCTTGTTTCGGAGCTGGCACTATGTTATCTCCGATGCTTTTGGAAAAATGCCAGCAGCTTCTGTTAAGTAGCAACAGCACCTAGAGAAGATCCTCTCTCAGGCCGAAGTTTTCCACAAGTAGTAATAAATCAACGTTTAAGTGGAGTTTTAAGGATCCTCCTCGAATTTGGGTAGTAAACCACAACCAGCAACTGATTCCGTCAGCGGAAAGGAGCAACTTTCGCAAAGGCAATCTTAAGCTACGGTCACACTTATTAAATATTTGACCAAATAATAAGCGTAACCACAACTTTTGTTAATAGTTTGTGAGATTTAACATGTTCTTAATATCACAAAATACACTAATTATACTACTAGACTTAGCCAAAAAACTGTTTTCTGTAAGATGTGGAATTATAAACAATATAAATGTTGGAATTAAATGAAATCATTATTTAGTTTGCTTGTTGGTTCCGTTTTTTACGTCAAATATTTGACAAGTGTGACCGTAGCTGTACTGAATGTCAGGAATCATTTTCCTTAAGATGCATTCTAACGGAGGCCACAACCAAAAGTAAGTTCGGTCCATGTCGCCGGGGGCTACTTACTCCCCTGCTTCCAGATGGGATATCTGGTAAGCCACGATCGCAAGAAATCGTAAAGATCTATTCTGATCTGTAATTTTTACGAATCCCAGGTATTTGCAGCACCTTATTGGATTTATATGATGTTAAACCAAAAAGTGAAGTATCCTTGAGATGATCCCTTCAACCCCGAGGGGACTAAGAGACTAAGAATCAAAAAGTGTCCGTTTTGACAATTAATCTTTGTCATTTTTATCGCTATTTAAACTAATATTGAATCTGATCCAGCCAGTAGCTGTGAAATATCTAAGTAGCTCATTTAGTTTGAACCCAGATATCTCACTAAGGTTGGACCGAGTGTAAATGCGCAGGAATTTGATTAAGAGCGATTTATTTTGAAAGCTTCACAATCATGGAATGTGAACAACCTTTTCACCAAAGATGCCATCATTTTCGCTGGCACTGCAACTACGACAGTGGTCGTTAAAGCATCCAATGTCTCGTTGATACTGTTACATAGTGCTTTTTCTAACAAAAGAGGCCCCTTGGCCATTCTACATGTTTCTTAAGTACTCCATCTGTTTCAGCGTTTTAAATAAATAGCTTTTTAAATAAAAAGAACCCAGCAAAATTGCTGGAACTATTAAAAGTGGCGCCTGCCAGTCCATATTCAAACATCAATCTTTAACCATTGTTATTGGTGGATCAAAATTTGCTATAATTAATTATCAATTTTAGTAACATGTTTCTTCCCAACTTCTGTTTTTGGATATTGGATAATCAATTACAGCAAATTTCTAAATTGTTTTAATTCCGGAATTGTTTCTTGAAATAATCTGAAAGCGGATTCATTATAACCTTATCACTTAAGCTAAGCCAGAAAACCGCAAACGGGTTTTGCTGGTTTCGATAAGTTCTTTTAAAAACTGAAATTACAATGAAGTGCATATTTGATTACATTAAAAATGTTGCACTGTGTAGTTAAAAATATTGTTACTAGATATTCAGTCGAAAAACATAAGTATTTTTGAGCGTATTAAGACATTTTTGACACGTCATACAAAGAACTTTTTCAATATTTTCCCTTAAACTGCAAAAGAGCATTACTGTTTTATTTATTGCACTAAAATTTAATGACATTTCGCATAAAACATATGGGCACTGCCACAGAAATAGCATGTTGTTCAAAGTTTTCCTCTCTTTCACTAAGTTGCGCTTTACACCAAAATACAAAATCATTAATTGTGAAAAACAATTTAAAAAGCTTGGTGTCGTAACGGAACAAAAATTTGACTTTTCTGTTAAAATTAGAATTAGCAACCATTCACCATTTCATTTTCATTGTAATTTGAAGATTTAATCACAGAAGGGAAAATACAGGGGTCTAATCATCGCATACGATATCGAGCAAAATTGATAGAAATGATTTATTTTGGTATCATGAAACTCGATATCGAATGAACTGTATTAAATTTGAAATACAATTCGATATCGAGTAACTCGACATTTCATTTATTGAGTTTTCATTCGATACGTCAGTGTCTATCGTATGCAAAAAAATTCAATAGTTGGTTCGATACGATAGTATCGAATGCGGTGATAAGACCCCAGACTTAATAATGAAAAGCAGTCAGTTCACTGTTTCGATCACATTTTTCGAAAATTGCTGCGAAAGTACTATTGACTTTAAACACACTTAGGGCTAATAAATCAGAGTAAGTTAAACTCTCTTTTTGGTTTAAAATGTGTTTTAACCAACAAATCTATAAATCAGTAAAAATAAAAACCATCCTTAAATGTTTAAAATTGTGCGTTTAAACTACCAATACAGACCATATGAATTTGACAACATTTATCTTAGTGCTGCCACATATTACATGCATACATGAGACACTAGTTTACAGCTGTTGAGTTTAAGCTACATAAACATTTAAGTAAACTAGCGTTTAAACTTCCCTAATTTATTAACCATTAGTATTATTTGTAATGAAAATAAATTCGATTATTTCCATAAATGGAATTGATGGTGATTATTTAACAATTTCTACATTTGTATGTAAGACGTATAAAAATTTGCGCATACTACAACAAATAAATTGTTCTATAATAAATTAAAAAAAATGTAAACATTTAAATCAAGAAAGAAAAAATAATCGGACAAGTCCAACAGATGTGATACCCTTTACCAGTAACTTGTTGAAGAATTAAAAATAGTTCAGATTTTATAATTTTAATTTTTATTGTACATGAACAGCTGAAAAGAGATATAAACATCCAGACTTCATTGGGGGATTCAGAAGGTGTCATAAAGTCTTATGTCTTAATAGTCACCCTTATCCTGTTTGGCGTATTTAAACTACGTCTACGACTGTTTGGTAATAGATTAAAGTTCAGGTTCTCTTTAATCTATTACCAAACAGTCGGAGGCGTATTTTAAATATACAGTCGAACTTCCCTATAATGAATCTCCACGGGGACAGACAATTATTTCACTATATAGAAACTTCATTATAAAGAATTTTTTTTTTTTATTTATTTAAAATAATCAGGTATTTTTGTTTCAACTACATTTTTCCATTTTTCTTTATCAATAAAAGCTTCAATTACATTAATACATTTAAATACATTTGTCGAAACGTTGCTCTCCATCTCCAAAAAATTTCGTAGTACATCAAGTGAAGAGGAAACGTGTTCTAATGTAGGTGACGTTTGATCAATATTTGCTAACAATAATATATGTGAACAAGTGTAAAATAAAGCTGCAAAAATAGTTCACTATATGGAGACAAAAACACACGTAAAATGTATTTTTGGTGGCAAAATTTTGTTCATTGTAAAAAAAAAATTCACTGTATGGAAATTCATTATACAAACTCCGTCAACTGATGTTAAAAGTCAAATCATTAACTTTTTTGTTTTCATTTACGGTACATTTCGTATTTTCTTAATAAATAGTGTTGCTAACAAGTGTAAAATAAAGCTGCAAAAAATAGTTCACTATATGGAGACAAAAACACACGTAAAATTTATTTTTGGTTCCAAAATTTTGTTCATTGTAAAGAAAAATTCACTTTATGGAAATTTATTATACGGAGATCAAAATACATTAAAAGTGGAACGAAAAGGTTGTGTTCTTGATTTAAGTTCATAATAAGGAGAACTTCATTGTATAGAAGTTCACTATAAGGAAGTTCGACTGTATATGTATATATAACATGAAAATATACGACTGTTGTGAACAACCCCTCATAATTAAGAGTGCTATTTTGAATTTAAATCAGCTGATTTAAAACAAATATGAAAAATAAATATTTACCAAAAATAAATAACCACAATACTAATAAAAATAAAAATATATTTTAATTCTAATCCATTAATTTATAAATGAAATTAGATCTTACCAAACTATTTTTCATTCATCAGACGCAAATCAGAAATAAATTTTATTTTGTTTGCTTACCAAACAGCAGAGTCCTAAGCCGTGATAATTTGACGCCGCAAGTGTTTTGTTGCAAAAATTGCTAGCCGCATGTTAAATTCGGATGCTAGCCGGATACAATTTTACCAACAACGGCGTCGGCTTACAAAAACTAATGCGGCTCGGCTCAGCTCAGCCGTTCAGCGCAGGTCTCTTCGGATGAATTACGACAGCACAAAAAACATAGCAAGCAAAGTTCTATTTATTTAAGACACTTTTTGTTTACAAAGCAACAACAATATTTTTAAACCATTGTAAAATGTTAGAACATTATGACAATATAACAAGATCCCAGTTAAAAAAAATGGGTTTTTTGAAGCACTACAGAGAAAAAGCGCATAATGAAACGCTTCAATTAGAGAGCTTTTAAAAAGCAGTAAGTGATAAAGAATAAAACATACAAAAAGGCTGCTATTATAGTGCTGACAACGAAGAAGGTTTTAAAGCGAAAAATATATTATGGTTTACGAAAATGATTGAAAAAAGGCATATAAACAATTAAAACCAAAACATTAATGAATATGTTAATATAGTTAGCCCTTAAAAAAGCTTTTTAGGAGCGCTTTGTTTGCATGTCAGCAGACAATAGTCCTCCAAACCGAAAACACCCCATACAAAAATCAGGCATCCCATCAGCAGGTTCGATGCGATTTGAGGTATGAATTCATACAAAAAACCTGCTCCTTTTGGAGCACATTTTTTACTGGGATAGCACACCTTGTGAATACCCCAAATATATGTTAGTAGTTTATCGTGTTACCACCCCCATATGCAAATTGATTTGATTTTGTATCGAAAGTTATTCACTTTTCATAAAATGTCATTGATAACATCGATTTCATGAGTATTTTCTTATATTGAGTGCAAAGCCGACATATGCATATTAAACAAAATTATAAAAGTACTGCACAGAATGTAAAGTCTAGAGATGACTTTTTGGTTCAACGCCTCTTGTGAGACAACTGTTAAGCTAATTTTCAAAATAGGGATCCCTAAAATATATGCGAGCTATAAACTATTATAGACTTACACAACCCCAAAATTTTAAAACCATCTACAAGCTATAATTTTATATTTTAATAATCATTATCATTTTTTTTTTTAACTTTACACCATTGTGCATTTAAACATACATATATTTAACTTTTAATACACAGAAAATTTATTTTAAAAAAAATGACAAATCCTTATCAACAATATCTGCAAAAATATTTTCATTAAGTGTAAAAACACTGCTCTCAGTATCAATGAATGGCCTTTTAATTTGTCATTAAATTTAATTATCATTTTAAATATTAAAAAAAAAAATAGTTTTAATCTAAATCGGTTTTGCCGCCCATTATTGTTTTCTTCGAAATTAAATAAATTTTGTTTGCCCCTTATTTTTAAAAAAAAAAACAGGACTTATTAATTATAGCGGAGTTTCCACATTCATTCGATAATAATCAAATTAATTTGGAATAAAAATCAGCGGTATTTTTTTCTTATACCATTTTTATACTCTTCACCACAGGTGCACGCAAAAAAAAAACATGGTTGTGGTAAACATATTCTAAGAGCAACATATTATGATAAGAATTATGATTGTAGTCACCATATTAAGATTATTATTAAATCATATTATGACTAAAAATTAAATAAGCAAACAAATGGAAAAATTACTACTAAACTTTGAAGATTATGTGTCCGCGTTGTGCTGAGCTGGCATTCCTTCTCGTCTTATTGAAGCTGTGTAGATAGATCTTTTGCCTTTTGTTAGTTAGTTGTTGATGTTTGTTAAATGTGGACGGTGAATTCTGACGAGGCTTGTTGTTGACGGGGTGTGGGAACTGGAGTAGCAGCCTTTTTAGAATTTTGTCTTCTTGTGAGGTAAACTAAGATGCCAAGCGTGATTATTAGAGATGAGTAGCCGATGGTGATGTGATGGTAATTGTTGGTGTCAATTTTGTTCGGAAGCTGAAGAATTTTTTGTGTGTTCAAAGAGGTTTGTAGTTTTGTTAGATTTTTAACTTGTGATATATATTCGTTCGTATGGATTTCATTTAGCAATGGGTTTATACGTTCTTCATGGCTTTGTTTGGTGGTTTCCCAAAGATTAGTGTATGATGTTTTACTGGAGCTGGATATTACTTGCTGTCCCTTTAGTGTCATGAATTTATGTTTCAGGGTGCATATTGGTTCCAGTTCAAGCAAACCTGATCCTTCGAGGGTTAATTGGGTGATCTGTTGGTTGCATACCACTGTTGCTTGGGATTGAGATGGAAGGGAATATATCCATTTGTTTGGATGTCGTAGCGGTACCCATGATGCGGGTTTTTTGACATGCTGCACTGGGCAATCTAGCTGAGTTCTGTTGTGAAACAAATTTATTTCACAACTACATGCTGATGAACCATGGTCATACTTTAGTTGAATCTTCGAACAGAGATATCGCTCTTTTGTGAGAAGTAAACATGAGTTGAATTCGAGATTACTGAGAGCGTAATACTGGTTGCGATCAGTGTTGATGACCAGAAACGTGGAGCATGGCTGAATTGAGATTAACGTGTTATTAACCCAATTTGGTATTGGGACTATGCTGAAGACATCAAAACTATCACGTTCAATTAATGGTAACGTAATGCTAAATATTACTGTGTTTTCAGTGAGGCCTCCCTTAACCTTCATTAGCTTGTACAACTGTAGCGTGTCTTCTTGGTTAACAGGTAGGTCTAGTGCTTCAGGGAGATGGAATCTTATTTTTTCCACTTCTTTTTGCAATTGGCGTGGAGTCAGGAGTAATGGACTGATGATGCCATGGTGAGTATTGGTGAGCACATCAAGAATTGATAATTGAGTGCGCTGTAGATTAGCTGCTGTAATTGTTAACTGAATGCACAGTGATGAAAACAACCGGTAGAGCCTGTCCTGATGGTGTTCGTCTTTGCCAGCGAGTATCATGTTATGTATTTCGGCGATTTGGAAGTCAATTTGATCAAATTTTTTCTTTACAGCTCCTTGGTCTGCCTTCATGATGTTTATGGTTGAGTCAATAATTGAAGTCTGATTCTTTAGGAGATTAAGTAGATGTGCTTCGTTTTCCTTGACCTTTGAAATTGTTTGTGCCATGTTCGTCGCATATTCGGAATCCAGTACACCAAATAGAGAATGGGCGATGTTCCCAACTAAATCTATTGCTGCTCTTTTTTTTCTTTTTCCGGAAAGTAACATACTGTCCATGGTGAGTTCATCTTCAGTATGTTCAAAATATTTTACCAGGTTAGTACATGTTGTCTTTTCTTGTATTTCCTTACATACATGGTTAAGTGTTTTTGTCCCTTCCGAGAAAATGGTTAACTCAGACCAAAATTCCTTTAAGTCATAGTATATCAATAGTTGCCATTCTGTCGGTGATATTACTGCTGATCCGATTCCTTCGAAATGTATGCCTAATTTTCTTCCGAATTTTTTATTGTGTACTTGTGCACCTACTATCAATGGAAGTAGCATAATTGCTATAATCACGGTGACTAAAGTGTGATTAAGAGAGGCACGTCTTCTCTTTTTAGGAATTTCATTGTCATTGGTTTGTGACGTGGTTGGTTCTTCTGACTCATCTTGGTTGTTGGTTCCACTTGAGTCTGTAGTGTTAATTGGTAGTGGTGCTAGTCGAGCAATTGGCCTTCTGGAAATGCCCTTTGCTGTTTTGACGTCCGCTACCCGTGCAAAGCCATCATCTCCATAGTGTACCTTTACAATCCTTCCTAAAGGCCATTGCAAAGGTGTTGTGTTATCTTCTTTCATGATGACCATATCACCAGGTCTTATGTTATTTTTTTGTGTTTGCCACTTATGGCGATACTGCAGTTCACAAAGATACTCGCGTGACCATCTTCTCCAGAATTCCTCTTTGACATGAGTGACCAACTTCCATCTAGTCAACAGGTTGGTGTTTGGCTGTGTGTCTCCAATGTTGGCTTGTGCATTTATAGGTTCCCCGATGAGAAAATGACCGGGAGTGAGTGCCGCCAAATCATTTGGATTGTCTGACATGGGACTTATTGGGCGAGAGTTGAGAATACCTTCTATCTCTATTACCACAGTATCAAGTTCTTCGTACGTCAATGTTGCTGTTGATACACTCCTTACTAGCAGATGTTTTGCGGACTTAACCGCCGCTTCCCATAAGCCTCCAAAGTGGGGCGCCCTTGGTGGGATGAAGTGAAATGCAATCCCTCTGGACGTACATTCGTTATGGATTTTTGCATGAGCGGAACTTTCATACAGTGAGTCCGACAGCTCCTCAAGTTTATTTTTTGTACCAACGAAATTTGTTGCGTTGTCACAGTATAGGTTTTTGCAGTGTCCTCTGCGGCTTGTAAATCGCTTTAATGCGCCTATGAAGGCTTCAGTGGTTAGCTCACTTACTAATTCTAAGTGCACAGCTTTAGTAGCGAAACAGCAAAATACAGCGATGTAGGCCTTGTGAGGCCTTTTTCCTCTTACTTTATAGTGAATCCAAAATGGTCCACAGAAGTCAACGCCAGAGTTGATAAATGGTCGTGCTGGCAAGTTTCCCATAATTTGGTTAAGCAATTTTGGCTTTGCTCTAGTGCATTTTATGCAGTGTTGAACAGTTGATCGTGCTGCTGTTTTACCTTTTACTGGCCAATACCTTTGTCTTACGTGTGACAATAGTGCTTGGGGGCCACAGTGGCGATTCTTCTCATGTGTCATTTGCATTATTAACTTTGTTATTGGGTCATTGTATGGGATTAACATTGGGTGCCTTGCGTCGTAAGGTAACGTTGATGATTCTAAGCGTCCTCCCACTCTGATAAGACCATTAGAGTCTAAAAATGGTGTAAGATTGTTGTATGGGCTGCCTTTGGTCACTTCCTTATGTTTCAGCAAATGTTTTAACTCGTCACTAAAGTCTGCCTGCTGCATTGCCCTAACGATGACTATGAGAGCTTGCTCCAACTCGTGGGTTGATAACTCTAGTTCGCGCTGCTGCTTCTGTTTTCTGCTATTATTGATGAATCTGAGGATATATCCTGTCACTCTTTGCAGTGTTCTGAAAGACCCTTTATGATTTATCTGGTAGATTAGACTTGTTGAATTTTCACCTGTGGTTGTGATGGCAGTGACTTTCTTTAGTTCCATGTTACTGTCGTCACTGATGGCCTTATGTTTTGAGAAGTTTTGTGGCCAAATTCCATCAGGTTTACAAGGAAACATGGGTCCGTAGAACCATAAGGGGTGTTCGGATAATTTTCTTGGCGAAAGACCACGTGACAGAACATCTGCGGGATTATCCTTTGATCTTACATGTCGCCATTGTTCGACAATAGATATTTCTTGTATTGCAGCTATTCGGTTAGCCACGAACGTTTGGTATGATGACGATGGTGAATGGATCCAGGCCAACACGATTTCAGAATCTGTCCATAGATATGTAGGGCTACTTTCAAGTTTTAAGTCCCGTTTAACCCTTGATGTTAACTGAGCTGCTAGCAGTGCTGCGCAGAGTTCGAGGCGGGGAAGAGTTTGGTTCTTCAAAGGTGCTACCCGAGATTTTGCACATAGTAGTCGTACTATCACTTGATTGTTCGTGATGACTGATCTTATATAGATTGCTGCACCATACGCCTTTTCTGATGCGTCGGCAAAGGCATGAAGTTGTATATTCGATGCTATTTGTCCTGCGAACATATGTCGAGACATCTTTAGATTGTTGATATGTTTTAAATCATTGCGGAAGGTCATCCATTTTGAGCAAAGGTCTTCGGGTAGCTCATCGTCCCATCCTAGTTTTAGTTGCCACAAATGTTGAATAAAGATTTTTGCCGTGACTACAATTGGTGATAATAGCCCCAAGGGATCAAATAGTCTAGCTAGATCTGAGCAGACTGTTCGTTTAGTAATCTGATGGATTTCCCTTAAGCATACTTTAACACAGAACTGGTCAGAGGTTGGCATCCATGTTAATCCTAGGGTTTTGACCGTTTGGTTATTATCATTAGTAAAGTCGAAATTTACTTCTTTTTGTTCTTCTGTGGTGTTTTGTAGCAACTTCTGGTGATTGGCGGTCCATTTTTGTAATTTCAGACCATGTTTGCTTAGGATGTGTTTTAATTCTGTCTGAATCATTAAAGCTGTATGCAAGCTATCATCTCCCCCGATTCCATCATCCACGTAAAAGTTGTTTAGCAGGAATTGGGCTCCATGCGGATACTTTGTTTTATTTGATTCACCAATTTTTTGTAGACATTTTGTTGCTAAGTATGGTGCGGATCGGGTTCCGTAGGTGATTGTGTTCAGCTGGTAGTACTTTATTGGCATCGTCGGTTCTTCCCTCCAGATAATTATTTGAAATTTTCTGTCTTCTGGCTGCATGAGGAATTGCCGATACATCTTTTCGATGTCAGTTGTGAATACGAACCGTGGTAAGCGGAAGCGAAGAAGAATTGAGAATAGATCGCTTTGCACCGTGGGTCCTGTGTGCATTATATCATTCAATGATACACCGTCTGAAGTCTTAGTAGAGGCATCAAAGACTACTCGTAGCTTAGTTGTGCTGCTTTCAGGGCGAAGTATGCAGTGATGAGGAATGATATACATTGGTCTTGGCGTGGAATTTAGGTCAATTTGTGACATGTGGCCTAATGCTTCGTACTCTTTCATGAACTTGACATATTGTGCCTTTATTTCGGGGGACTTCGCTAACCTTCTTTCCAGTGACATAAATCGGTTGAATGCTGTATTATGTGATTCTCCCAATGTATCAGGGTTGTTGCAGAATGGAATTTTTACCGTAAATCTTCCATTCCTATCGATTGTGTGAGTTTGTGCAAAATGATCTTCGCACTGTTTGTCTGAAGTTGATAGTCTTGTGTCGACTTGATTTAGAGTTTCGAGCTCCCAAAGTTGAGCAATGGCATTTTCTAAATTTGTATCGTCTTCAGTGCACATTCCACATACTGCACCTCTTGCTTCGTGTCCTCCTATCTTACCAGCAACGACCCAACCCAATAATGTATTTTGTAAAATCGGTAAATCGTTACCAAGTTTAACCTGACCCATTGCCATTAGTTGATGGTAAAATTCTGCCCCTAGTAAAACGTCTATTCTATCAGGGCGGTTGAATTTTGGATCGGCTAGCACTAGGTCTTTAGGAATTTGCCAGTGGTCAATTGTGATCGTTTGCGATGGTTGAGGCGGAATTATTTGTGGAAGAACTGCAGCCTCAAGTCTTGTATTAAAGTTGTTTATGCGTGAGTGTAAGGCTATGTTTACGCGATGCTGCACTCTAGTGTTGCGTGAGCCTATACCGCTGATGCATATTGAGGTTGGTTTTAGTGAGATTCCAAGGCGTTTAACTAACCTTTCGCTGACAAGGTTTAACTGTGATCCGGAATCAAGGATTGCCCTACATTGTATCTCCTTGTTGTTTGATTGAACCTTGATCATTGCTGTGCCCAGAAGGACGTAGTTAATTGTTTGAGCGTGGTTTGAAGCAGCGAGTGAAGTTGCGTTTTGCTGAATTTGCGGTGTTCTGGCGACGGATGTTGTGCGTTCGTTAGAAACCAGGTTATTTGCTGCTGGTGCGACTTGGTTCTGGTTTGTGCCTTCTAGATGCAACAGAGTATTGTGTTTTTTGTTGCACTTCATGCAATTTTTGCTAAGGCAGTTTTTAGCGTTATGACCAGGTTTTAAGCAGTTCACACAGCGCTTTTGCTTTTGAACAAATTGAAGCCTTGATACCGGTGACTGCTGAAGAAAAGTGTTGCATGCAAATAATGGGTGATTTCCCTTTTTGCACAGAATGCAGCATGGGTTGCCTTGGCACTCGGATGTAATCGAGGTACACACTCGGGATTTGGAGTGTGGCGATTTTTCTTTTTCTGACATTGCTTCTACCGACTGAAAATTCCTTTCCAAGAAGTTCAGAAAATCTTTGATGGTTGGCACTTCTCGTGGCTGTAGAAGAGACTGTTCGTATCGGAGTCGTGTGGCCTGATCCAGCCCTTTAAGCAGCAAATGGATCAGCAATGGGTCCCATGATGAGGTGTCAATATCAAGGTTTCGAAGTGATAAAAGACACTCTTGAGTTTTATCATGTAGCGACTTGTAGTTGTCGCTTGACGTCTTGGTTGGAGCACTGACTAGCTCCTGGATTAGTTTGCTCACCAATAATCTTCTGTTGTTGTAGCGCTCTACAACGAGGGACCATGCAGCTTCAAAGTTTTCTCCTGTGGTGGAGAAATGTTTGATTAAATTTGCTGCTTCTCCCCCTAAATGGGTTTTTAGATACCACATTTTTTGCACGTTTGGTGTTGGTTGATGAATGATTAGGGACGAGAACAGATCATGAAATTCCTTCCACTTCATGTAGTCTCCTTCAAATTTGGGGATTGTTATCTTTGGAATTGGCACGGTGGATGATTCGGAACGCCCATTGTTGCACTCATAATGACCCTGAATTGTTGTGTTGTTTCTGGAGGCTGCCCTGACCTGTTTTTCGAGCTGGATAAACCTCCCCATATTGTACCCGTGTTGAACGGCTTCACTGCATAGCTCCGCTATTTGGTAGTGCAAGCCTTCGATGTCTTGCCATAGCCTTGTGGCAGCTACGGCATCTTCAGATGTGAAATTGTCTTCCAATAGTCGGTCTATGGAGGACATCATGGCTGCTTGCCTGCGCATGAGTCTCACCAGCTCACCATTTGGTGCCGTGGCTTCCTCAGCAGCAGTGGCCTGACATTTATCGTCTGGGCTGTTGTTCATTAGCCGCTTCGTGGCTTCAGGAGGACCGACCTTTAGCATTGAAGATTCGAATTCTTCCTTATATTGCTGCACGATGCCCATGATTGAGCTGTAGTAATCCTTTACAAAGTAATCATGATCCAACGGGATCTTTTCCAGTAACCGAATCTGATTACCGGTACCTTCAAAACTTGCCCACTCCTCGTCAAGCCGTCTCAATCGTTCCTGGAAGTAGCTAATTGATGTTTTCCTTGAAGCTGGGTCCTTTTTGTAATTTCGGATGATGGCTTCAATCCGCTGTCCAGTCTGTTGCTGGCTGATGACAAGCTCTTCGAACGAGGTCATGGTGTATCCTTTCTCCTTGCTTGTTCAAATTAAATGAAAATCCTGTGCCTGATACAGGATCACGTCGGGGTCACCAAAAAATGTTCAATAATAGCACTTAAACTATATTGAAACTAAAGTAGATTGGATACAGGATAAAAAATGTTCAATAATAGCACTTAAACTATATTGAAACTAAAGTAGATTGGTACAACAGTAGCACTTTAACTATGTTGCAATTTGGTTTTGGATGGGCAACAACAGCACTTGAACCGTGTTGCTTTCTCTTAATTAAAAGTCTTGATTTACCTTTAGAATAAGAGTGTTTTTATTATTCATAATTTCCAACTTAAATACTAATTTTTTACACTAAAAACATATGAATAATTGCTTATGAAAAATATGCTGACGGCCTATTTGTTATAAATTGATTAATAATACATTGACCCATATTTCTGCCGAATTTACAATTATCATATGAACAAATAAACATTAAATTAAAGTCAATGAAACTTATAGCCAAAACAAAAAATATGTATGAAGTTGCAAATTTAAATAAACAAGAAAATAATCGTATGAACAAATAAACATTATTAAAGTCAATGAAACTTATGTACTACTAAGTAAGCAAAAGACAAAACAAAAAATATGTTTGAAGTTGCAAATTTAAATAAACAAAATTATTAAGTATTAAATTTCAATTTCAATGTCAAAACAAAAAAAAGTGTGTAACTTCAATGAACTTAAATTAAGCAGAGAATGGTTCAACAAACTTAAACGACAACAATTAAACAATAACAAAATAATCCATGTATTACGGAAATAATTAGGCAAGAACAAAATAAAATATGTATTAACAATACTCGTACTATTACATCATAATATTTTTCCTTTAATCATATTACTATTCTGTTAATCATACTAAGTTAAGAAGTAACCAAATTATTGTCATGTTAATCATAATAAGGTAAGAAATTAATCATATTATCATCATGTTAATCATAATAAATTTAGAAGCAATCATATTATGATACAGCACCTTTCATAGCTGTCATAAAAATACAAAATAAATTAAAATATTTTTGCATCGATTTTTTATTTTATGGCTTTTTACAATTTTTCTTAATGTTAATCAAATAGCCGGAGTTCAATAAAAGGCTTGCAAAAGAGCAAATGAAAAATCTGTGGTTTTCATGGGCAACCGCGTATGTCTATTTTTTCGATTTTAAGATGTTGATGGCATATTGCCTAATTCTGAACGCTCTTTACCTTTTTTTTTAAAAAGATGGATCAATTCCGATTTTTTAACGTAATGACAAAGTTTAAAAAGTGCAATAAATAGCCCATAGTTTGATCTATAATGGTTTTTCGGCTTGCCTGAAAAATTTGTTTTAAGACATACGCGGTTGCCCATGAAAACCACAGAAATATCGTAGCACTTTTATACAATATAACGAAATCTCTGTGTGTTTTGTTGTTGGATTTTACAAAAAAACTATGATATTTTGTATTTGCACTATTAAATCACTAATACTTGAATACTCCGCTAATATTTAAATTTTTTAATTTCTTTAATCTTTTTTTTTATGGAATTTTATCTTTTAATTAATTAACCGCTCACAAATAAAAAAAACGACACAACTGCTTCAAAATTATTTTACAAATGGCGCTAACATAATATGATTAGAGTAAAAATAGTTTGATTGCATCTTTAACATATTATGATAAATGTATAGAAAGTTATCATGTTATGGCTATTAAATATCATGATATGGTTGTGGATAGTAATATGTTTAGAAAGTTATCATAATTAAGTTGTTAGAAAAATAATTATTTTTCGGTCAACAATACTCAAATTCATAATTGCGATAAACATTGATATGTTTACAGTAACTATAATATTGTTGATATTAAATAAAAGTAACAATTATTTGTGTACGACAACAATACATTGTTAAATTAAACATAGTATTGTTGCCATAACCATGCCCAACCATATTTTTTCTCTGCGTGTAGAAGGGGTGTATATAAGTTTGTCATTCCGTTTGTAATATTAACAATATCGATCTTAGATATGAATTCTGGGTCATTATGAGAAGAGAAGTTCGATGAACGATGTCAGTCTGTCTGTCGGTTAAAATCATGTTTGCTGAGCCCCTAGACAACTCCAATATATCTTTAATGCATCTATCGATCTGTATTGATTTCGATATTTTTCTAGTTAAATTCAGCCAAATCGATTTATAAATGGCATAAATGTCCAAAAATGAGATAGAGAGCATAAAAATGTATATTCATTTATTTAAAAGATCCGACATTTTTAGCAAAAAATATTCCTTCAAAAAAGAAGGAAAAGTCGGATCATAATCAGAAGTATTTTGCCAAAAAATTAAACAAACATTTGAAAATTTTGTAAAATCGCTCCATAAATTTGCCGTAGTTCATATGCCTACTCTCGTTAAACACTTTAATACTTCTAACCCTGTGAAGAATAAAGTTTTAATGTCGAATTTAGTGCAACAGTGGAATGTTTTGTGCATTTCAAAAGCCATTATTCCTTTATTAATTTTCTTCACTTCTCGTTAAAAATTTCTTTATAATTGTCGGACACGCTTAATTTTAACTTTTTTGTTTCTTTTTCAATGACAGTATTAACAGAATTAATCAAGTAAATTGTAAAGATCAGTATTTTGTTCCCTATGCTCTCAAGGAGGAATGTCATGATGAATTTCTTTTTATAAAAAATGGTAAAACAAGAAAATTTTGTTTACAATTTCGGGATTAACTAAATCCCGAAAATCCCGAGATTTCAGGATTGGCAACCCTAGTTGGTACGTACGGTTAACTGTAAATAAAACAAAAAGAATTATGAATGGTTAAAATTTACAAAAATGTCCAAAAATGAGATAGAGAACAACAAAACTTATTTAAAAGATCCGACATTTTTGGCAGAAAATATTCACTTAAAAAAGAAGGAAAAGCCCAAAAATTAAACAAACATTTGAAAATTCCCCATTTTCAGGGGAAATAGATCCGAATTTAATAACATATCGCACACCTTCTTAGTTCAAGATTAACTCAACTCAAAAAACTTGATTTTTCAGAAAGCGAACAAATTTTTTTTTGACCTAAAAAAATAAATAAAATTAAAAACAAATCTTTGGACCATTTAGTAGAAAACCCATACAGATTTTGATCTAAAAAGTTTTTTTTTAGATATTTATACACTAGATAATGAACAGATTTAGTTGTGTCATTTTTGATGATGTATTATTTGCACAAGTTACCGAATTATTTTGAGTTATGTCACTTTAGCTGAATTCTTTTCAAGTTTTGACACTTTTGCCGAATTCAAAAGTGACACAAGTCTTATTAATATAAACTCAGACAAAGATTTATTTGATCACAAAGTGTCACAATTCGAATTAAGACTATTTAGCACTTAGCGGTAGGGATCTATTACCAATTTATTTTCGACACAACTAAAAATAAGTCACTTTTATGAATTGCAACTTTATAACAATTAAAACATAAAGAAGGACATCACAGTTTTTTAATAACAGTTAACAACAACAAAATACACTGATACTTTTTTCATAGATAAACTGAACTGTCCATAGTTAAAGCATATAAACCCGAAAATGAAAAATTTTGAGTTGAGTCAGTTTTGAACCAGCTGTGCGATATGTAAAAAGTAACACATTGGTACACAAATATGTCAAATCGGAGGAAAAAATTGCCGAATTATGATTAAAATACAGCCAAAATGAGCTAAAAAACATTAACATTTTAATTTAATTTTTAGGACTCCAAGAATGAATTTTATATATAAAAAAAAAAAACGGAAATTTAGATAAGAAAATATTACCAAAACGGCAAAAAAAATCGGCCAATAATCAGAAGTACTAGCCAAAAAATTAATTTTTTTTTTTAAATACCCATTTTTTGGAAACAAAGGTCCCACTAAAAAGCCACTCTTAAACTGTAACAAATAAAGATATTTTGCTAAATTTTAGTACAATTTAGCTTTATATTGTCAGTCGCATATAAAGCGGCCTTCCGAAAAGCAGTTTAAGACGCATAAAACGCAAAACAGATTGGTAATACTCAATTGAAATTTGGTTCAATTTACGTTTTTTAATGCCAGGAATCACTGTAGCTTTACAATTTTGTGATGATCGATCCATAAAACTGGTACGAATGATGATATTTAATTCAAATTAGGTCAACTCAACAACTTACTGTGGGCATAAAAAGCCCACACATAAAATTTTCTTACTCTCGGTGGAGGGTATCAAATTTCTGGCCACAAGAAGTCTGTTATCATTTCACGATAGCGAACACGATTCACAGTAACTGCTTGGCAGACCTCATTTTCGAAGATGACGCTGCCACCCTAGAACGCACTGGGCAAGCATTCACAGGTATTTTCACATTTCCTACAGACCCGGTTTGCTAAAATTTACGCACAATTCTCCCGAATGTGATCACATTTGGTCGATTATGCTGACCAAAAAAATCACGAAGTGCACGAAATGCATTTTGATTTGAACGCCCATTTTCGTAAAAGGCTTCAACAATCTTAACGCACTGCTCAATTGTGTACCAGTCTATGGTTGAATTTGCCAAACACTGAAGCAAAGAAATATCTAATTAAGTTGGACGAAAACTTGCATTACGGTTGGACCACCCTTTATAAACAGTTTGTGTCGTGAAATTTTTTGTTCTTTACCTTAAACTTAAACTCATTTAATATTTAAGAATACAAAAACAAAGTTAAAATTAAAAATGACAAGTACGGGCAATTCTGTACCCGTTTCTATTGTTTCCGAAGAAGATACAACTCGAATTGTAAAACTTTATGGGTGTGTGAACCAGCACTTACCCTGCAGATAATATTGGACTACGTGATCCGTTTTGGTCAAATGGACTACTCCCTGGACTGGTCCAATGTTATGCAAGCATGGACCATGTTATGTCTTCTTTTTTAAACGAAATGTTTTAGTTTTTAAACGAAGTTAAAACTATTCCTCAGTAGTATACCCTGGAGTAGTTTCAAAAATTATCCTAAGACTACTCCGTTGTAATGCAAAACTGGTTTATATGGTCTACTCCTTGGACATCGTAATGTTAAATCGACCACCTATTAAGTATATAATTGGAGTAGTTTTGGAGTACCCCTACTCCTTTATGGACTACTGTTTACATACATGTATGGACTAGTCTCTTTATCTGCAGGGTAAGACTAATTTTAAAAATTAAGAAAATGTATATGGAAACTGGGAATTATTTCCTTCCGAAGGTTACTTTATATTATATTCAACATTTTTAATTTTTCAAATTTATTCTATGACCTAAATTTCAGTTATGTATTTTATAAAGGATTTTATAAATTGCAAGAAAATGTATATGTACAAAATGAATTAATAAAGATAGAATAAAGTTTTATCAATAGAGCGCTTGGTATGGATAAAGTCCAAATCAAACCATTATTTTACTTTATAAGATTTCGTCGTATCTAAGATACGTAAAGCTCAAGTATACTTTTTCACTTTCACTTACTCACTTTCTAGTAAATATGTTTTAATGGCATCCAACAAGATACATCACAATCGAAATTAATGATTTTAATTTCCATTTTATCAGCCATGTCACAGAGTACAATTCCGTTCGGAAACGGAATTCATTGCGTATTTTGGTGCTTCAGAAAATGATGAAAAAAAAAAATTGCGGAATGAAACCATTTTTGTTTTCATGCACGGAATGGGATTTTTCTGTATCTAAAAGGCCAAAAAACTATCAAAATACACATTCTATCAATAAACAAATATGTTTTCTTCAATTCCGAACGGAATCATTTCGAACGGAATTGTACTCTGTGACATGGCTGTATAAACGGGTTTTAAATCAGACCGCTAAGAAAAACACGGGTCAACGTATTTTATTTTTCCAAGCTCGAAGCTTGACTGCATATCAGACAATGGCATGCAAAATATTCAACAAAAAAATACAAATTCATTTTAAGATTTTTTTGTTGCTCAAAACCACAATATACGTCAATAGGAAATTTTGCGTGGAAAAAAAAACGGAAATAAATAATCCATCTATAAACAAATGTCAGGTATGGCCAACTTGACCATATAATACACTACAGTCGAGTGTGAGCATAAAGAATTTCAACAGTAGATGCTAAAATTAATGAAGATGCAGAGGTTTTTTATTTAAATATTTGTACAAGATTTATTCGGCGAGAACCTAATTGCGAGATAAGACCGTATTTGTAATCTAAATATATAACATTTTGAAAATTTTACCGATCAAGAACTATTTAATATGATTAATTGCAAAAAACTCTTTATACCTCACTAATTTTTCTTGCATTTTTCTTGTAAAACCTCTCAGTTGTTAAGACAATTAACAATGTTGCAAAGTATACAAACTGTTACTTAATTCCTTAAGTGTTTATGACAATAAAATCGCTATTGTTGGTCGAAAGTTTCCAAATTTTTTATGTTAAATTTTAATATAATTTAAATTGTTAAAAATATTTAACAGCAAAGTTAGCGTAAATTTTATTCAGTAACTTTTTTAACAATAAAGTTTAATGTCAGGTATTTAAGCTAACTTAACGGCAAAATATTTATAATTCTTTATTTTTAAATTCGAAGTTATTATTCAATGAAAAAAAATAAACAAAAATTTTGGCAAATAAAAGCCACATTAACATTTTTAAAATTCACTTTTTTTACATACATTTTGCAAAAATAATATTAAAAAATTTGTTTTTTGGGAATTTACAAAAATGCATTAAAAATATAACATTTTAGATGCAGATTATGGAAATCACTTATAGTGTTTTCTTTTCTACACAAAAAATAAGTGGTATACTTTCCTATCATGACGCTGTTAGTCTGGGTTCACACTATGAAAGTTTTCTTTCAGAAAGTCTGAGTTTATTGGTGAGAGGGGAAGAGAACATGCTTTTCCTTTTTCCTCTCTCACCCATGAACTCAGACTTTGTGAAAGAAAACTTTCATAGTCTGATCCCAGACTTAGCAAATTTTTTCGAATTTCCGCTAATTTAGTACTTTTTACCAAATTTTTGCCATACCTTATAGTTTTAGTGACTTAAATCCATTTTATGCTTTGCTTGAAGTATTAAAAAATTTCGCGAATTTTCGCAAAAAATTTTTATATATTCCGACAATTTAAATTTTTAAGCGATTTCAAATTAATTTAACGGGTTTTTTCCAAGTTTGCAATTTTTTGCGAATTTAAGCCATGTTCGCGATATAAGCGATTTCTTCCTGTGGTTCTTTAGAGCTTTAACGATTTTTAATAAATAGCCGCTGTTTGCAAATTTTTGCGAATTTCCGCTAATTTAACAATTTTTACCGAATTTTTGCAGTTCCTTATAGTTTTAGCGACTTTTAATCAATTTAAATATTAAACATTTTCGCTATTTTTGCAAATTTTCCGAATTTTTGCTTGACTAGCAAAACCGAAATGGGGTTTTGTTAGTTTCGAAAGTACTTCAAGTAGTTCCACACGAGAAGTAGTTTTGCATTCGATGACGGTGTTCGTTAAAATATCCCTAGAATGAAGCAAACTGACACCGAACTAGTCCCGTGATAGGTTCTTTGGCGGTAGAGACCGGTTCTAGTTCTAACACTTTATATGAATGGGACCTATCACTTTTACATGGGGTTGTCATTGGAGGGGTCAATTGACACCTAACAGGCACCACTTGACAAGTCACACATCTATTCTCACTGAACGTGTTAATTTCTACAATGCTTGTCCTAGGCATTATTTCAAAAATTATACAGTACTTTTCGCTTATAGTCCATTCCACTTAAAGGCCAAAAACGGATATACGCCAAAACTGTCATATTCACATGCACATTTTTTCGAGTTTCAAACAAATTATTTGTTCTAATGTCCATTTCGCTTTTAGTCCATTTTCGTTTAAAAGCTACATTTTCTTAGCATATATTCTTCATGCAAAAATGTTCGCTATAGTCCACTCTGTTGTTTATATATTTTTAATCAACTGGCAACATGTTTTAATTTACCTTTCTGGCAACTATTATAAATGCCAAATTTCGCAATTTATGTTTCATGACATGGTGTCTTCGTCTGACAATTTTTTGTTAAAAAAACGCTAATAAAAATATTAGAGTTTTTTTATATAGACTTTGACGTTTGGTATAACAAAAAATTGTCAGGTGAAGACCCCATGTAAAGATCCTATGAAATTGATATTTATGTTATGTTTGATTTCGTCATCCAAAGAATTAAAAAGAATCTCATACGCATTTGTTTTTATTGAAATCTTTTAAAGCATTTGAATGAATTAATAAAAAAGATTTTTGTTTTAACTATTTATTTAAAATAAATCAATATTTGGTTATGTTTAAAATAAACTTTTCTTTTGTTTAAAAAGAGTGGATTTATTGAAGAAAATAATAATTATATGTATAGTCCAAAATGTGGATTATACTAGGACATTAGTAAAAATTGCTTGTTATATTAATTTCGATATTTGGATACAAAAAGCGTTTTAATAAATTCAATACTTGCTCTACCTTTTTGTTCTTCATATACCAGTTAAGTGATTGGTTCTTCTTTCAACGGTCATGAGTTCTTTCTTTTGGTACTTATTCTATTTTCACAAGTCCCAGGACCAGTTCTGTTGGAACAATTGACACAAATGTCCCGCAGGGATACTATACAAAGATATACATACAAAGATGCCACCTGATTGAAATTTTTAAAATTGATTTACTAAATTGCTGTTTTGTTACCGCAAGCAATATAATTATTATTTTTACAAATAAAGTTAAGTTAGTCAATAAAAATTGTTTAAATAAAGCTAAAGCTTGATAAATTTACTGGTTATGCTTTTTTTGTATTATTTTCGTCAAATATTTGTTAGGTCTGACCTTAATTTTGTAAGATTAAAGCTGGAGGACCATACCACGCGTTTTCGCCTCCACGCAGCGCATGCTTTTCTTACCTTACTTGCGTTATACGTTTCAAGTTACATGCAACGCTTTTTATGCAGCAGCAGCACAAGTAAAAATAAAATTTAATTTGTCAAAATAAGCTGATTTGTTCGAGCGCTGCTTGTGACGCTTGCAAAAGTAGAAAGTAAAACTTCTTTTCGCCTCAAGGCATCTACGCTTTTGTGCATGTAACTTACGCTTTTGTGCATGTAACTTACTACGTATACACCCAGAGAAAAAACATGTTTAAATATGCTCACCTCCAACAATTCTATGTTTAAAGACAATTTTAACCATAATATCTTAAATTTAACCATATTATTGTCAACGACAACCATATTATGGTTTAAAAAGTCCTCCATCAAGAAGCCACAACCATATTATGGTTGCCTCCGAACATATTATGGTTAATAATAACTAAAATATGTTTAAAACTTATAATAACATGTTGCTCTTGAAAAAGAGAAAAATACTATTTTTAATTTAAAAACATATAATTGTCATATTTAAACATAACATGTTTAGAGGCAACCATAATATGGTTGTGGCTTTTTGATAGGGGACTAATTTAACCATAATATGGTTGTCGGTGACACAAATATGGTGAAATTAAACATTATATGGTGAACATTTTCCTTAAACATAGTATTGTTGGAGGTGACCATATTTTAACATGTTTTTTCACTGCGTGTAACTACACAGATTCTACTTTTTTGACAGCTGCGTATGCTGCGAAAAAGCGAGTAGCGCGTGGTGTGGATCTCCTGCTTAAGGACTTTGCGAAAAAGATTTCCTTAAATTTCATTCCTCAATTTACGAAAATGTAAAATATGTAGTTCCAAATAGGATCCCTACCAGATATTTGTGTGTATTTACAAAATATTCATGACGATGAAAGTAATTTTTAGAATTTTTTTTTTATAAACCGATTCTTATAAAATTTGGTTTCGTTTAAATGTGCTAAATTCTCATTTCATACTCTTGATAAACTGAATTTTATTGTTGATGAAATAAGCTATTCCTATGCGCATTTCACTGGTTGCTTAGGCCAGATCGTCAGGAAACTTCATCCAAAGGTTTTAGAAAAACTAAAGATATTAAACCAAATAAAACTGGTTAGCGAATAATAATTATAAATCCATTTTACTATTAAAGCTTAAAAAAAACAACAACAATAAAAAGTGAGTTTATCTTTTCTTACAGTCCCAACTACAATTGGTTCATTTTTTTTGGGCATGCTGGCTTAGCTGGTTAGTTTTTTTTTTAAACCCGCGTGTACGTTTATACTCAATCAATTTGCTTCGTAAAATTTTTTAGTTCTTTAACTAAAACTCATCTAGACTACAACGAATATGAAAACAAAAGAAAACAAGAAAATGAAGGAGTACGGTCAAGTATGTGCCATTTTTTATTCGAATTAGTCCTCTCTTCTCAAGAAAACTAAAGATTTGTCCGACACACAGTTGATGCGTCTAAAGCAGCACTTACATTATTTGACTTCTTAAATTGCTAACAAGAGTTTAAGGTAAAAAGTAACATAATTTCAAGGCTTTATTTCAGAAGGAAATTTTTATGTGAGATGTGTAAAATCATAAGGAGATTTTTACCATTTTCAATAGGGTTTACATCAGTTCACTTTAAGTGTCAAGTTTAATCAAATGTTTTTAAAAATTGCGGTTTGTATTTTGTGAACAAGGACGCACCCAGCCAATTGTTCGATCGTTACATTAAGAGAAGAGACTGGTTGGTTGGTTGAACGTAGCTTCCCGTAAAGAAATAAACAAGCCAAAAAGTAAAGTTATAAGACCCCGTTTTGACAAGGCGACAACACTCATAAATGCTAAAATCAAAAACTGGACAGTACAGCCATACCTAAACAAGAGCAGAAAGCGTTCTCAAGCTGGCAAAAATTTTCATGCGCATACAATTTGTATGAAGCATACCGAAATAGGGCGGCAGCAACGCTTTGCAATTGGAAAATCCGATTTTGGCAGCTCGTTTAATAGTAAAGCCCTTATGACACCACATTTTTTATTCATTAATTGATACAGAATTGAAAGAAAGAAACAGTAAATGCTAGAAAGAGCAAACTATAAAAAATGTAAACAAAGTTTTTTAGTTTTTTTTTCTCTTGTTATGCTTTTGTTCCAGGGATGGCGTTGAGAATTTTTAAAATCGTACCAACAACCTTTAAAAATTGTACCTAATTGTACTAAAAGATTATGTTAGTTGAAATTAATTTCATTTATGTTCTAAAAAGACACCACAAAAAGGTTTTATAAATCTTAGATTAAAAAGTATCAACAAAAAAGTACAATTGAAACAACTTAGCCATCCCTGTTCTGTTAATTTTATTAAATGTTGCTATGAGAAACCTAACAACAAAAAGCGGTAAATCGCTTAATTTGCCCATAAACCGCTGATTCAGCAACACTTTTAATATTTCAAGCTTGAAATGTCAATTTTAAGTTGAACAATTTTACATTTTTTTTGACATAACTTAATTTTTTATCGATAACTTTAGTAAAAATTTTGACAGTTTGCCATTTATCTTAATACAGCTGAACCTTTCGCACTTGGTAAATTTTTCTATTACTTTTTATTTGCACTGTTCACCAAAACCTGAACAATGCATTAAAAATGTTAATAAATAAGGGCAATTTAGCTATTTTTTGGCCAATCTAGCGGTTTTATCTCCATGTTTTATTTGTATTATGTGGGTTTTACCGTTTTTGACTCAACGTTGACGCTTTTATTTAGGTATGGCATTTCAGCGTAGAAGCAAAGCGGAAGGCGGAACGTTTTCTTCCTATTTTAGGTATGGCTGTAAGTCACAAAAAGATACAAGATCATATGAAGCCAATTTATAGCACAATTGTGCGGATGCCACTTTACAGATACATATTCCTATCATAGATGGGCATTTTTCAGTACCAGTACTTTTTCAGTATTTTCTTTTTTTACTGCTTACTGAAAAAAAAAATCAGTATTCAGGGGGAAAAATCAGTATTCAGTAAATATATATATATATATATATATATATTTAATATATATAAATATGTACATATTTAATTTTTATTATTTATAATAATTTAATAAATAATTAATATTAGTATTAAATTTTTATTAAAAATGTTGACAAATTATAAGAATAATCTTTTTTTATATATATATTTACTGAATACTGATTTTTTTTTCAGTAATCAGTAAAAAAAGAAAATACTGAAAAAGTGCTGGTACTGCAAAATGCCCATCTATGATTCCTATGCTCTTTCATTTATGATCGTAATTTCTGCAATAAGAAAGCTGTTATATCTTTATCTATTTCAACGTTAATTTGGGCTACGTGTTTTTACCTCAAGTTTTCTTTTAAAATAGGGCAGCTTTTACACCAAAGATTCCTATACACAACAAGATTTCTTTTTATAGAAATTACGGGCATAAGTCGGCAATGAGACAACAATAATTATCCAGCAAACATTTCAAATTCATATTGATCAGGGAAACCAGAAATATTCTTTAAAAAACACGTTTTATGGGCATTAAATATGCAGTAAAAACTGGAAAATATGTCTGAAAAATGTTAAAAATATGCCCTAAAAATTAAAAATTGCTCATTTGAAGACACAATATTCAACAATTTAAAAAACAACCTAAACAAGGTTAAAATTCATATAAGAGATGTTTGCGCCGAATATTATCTAGATATTAACATCCATATGGGGTTTTGTCTCAAAGGGATTTTAGGTACGGTAACATTTAAAAGGAATTTAAAGCTAGTTAACGATGGAAGCTTTGAGCAAATGTGAACCGATTCGAAAATAATTTAATTTAAAGTAAAATATTTTTAGCACGAATTTAATTTAAATACCATCGTAACTAGATAGATAGCGGTCACAAAGAGTCTCTTTTGGATGTGAAATTATAGACCGACTCTCACCATTTGCATAGACTTCGTCCATATTTGATCAAATTATCTACAAAATTGGAACTTGTACTCTGCGCACAAGGCTAACATGGACAGACAACCAGCCCGGCGGATGGATGGACATTGTAAGATCACTTTAAAAAGTGATTCTGAGTCGATCAGAATACTAAAAGTTTGGTCTAGATACAAATCGCATACAATTTATTCTTAATGACAACCTGCTTTGTCTTACAATTTTAGAGTAAAAATTAAATGTAGATCTCAAAATTGAAGTAACAGATTTTCAAAAAAAAAAAAAAAAAACTTGTAGGCATTTAAAAAAATTGAATATGTATCAAAATATGCATTAAAAAGGCAATATAAACCTCAAAAATGCTACTAAAAGACTCTTTTAACTAAAATATGCCAAAAAATGCTGCAAACGGTAAAATATGCAAAAATATGCACTAACAAATCGATGCCAAAATTCATAAAAAGCTCTAAAACGGATGAATATATTGTTTCTGCCTTCATTAGTCGCACAAAGAAGAAATTGCAATTGCATATTTCTGGTTTCCCTGATAATGATATACGAAAAATATTTCATGATTAATAACGCATTTGGTAACTTACAATCCCTTTATTGTTATCAAATATTTAAGAAAAAAAGCGTGAAGGTTATTAAAACATGTTTATGATGGTTTTCATAGTTAAACGAATAGTTTTTAAATAAAACCAAAAATACTTCAAAGTGAATTTAACGCTCCAGAGAAAATGAATGTCGTAAAGTCCTAGAAAAATTTTTATAATTTTTTACATCCCGAACTTATAAAAAATTTTGTGAGCAAATATTTTCTAGCCTAAATTTAATTTGTTCAAATCAACGCAATAAGTTTAATTAATGACATTTCATTAATTAGGATAGAAATACAGATCATTTTATTGTATAAATAAATTGTGTTTGCTTGGTAGTTCGCTCAACAGCACAACCTTATTTTAAGCTTTGGCTGACCATATACTTGAGTCAGGTTACCTTAGCTGATTTTCGATACTTACAATAGGTCTCGATGTATATGCTTGCCTAGAAGTCTGTATCAAGTCAGGTGAACTGCTGAACATTCGAAGAGAAGATGATCAAATATGGTCCTGCTCCCAATGCCTATATGCGTTACAAACTTTACCACAAACAAATAATACGGCCCCAAACATAAACGTTTATAATAAATATAAAACAACGAAATTTTTTAAATACTAAAATTCAAAATAAACTTTTAAGAACTCCGGTACCCACATGTGCAAACACTCACTAACACTTTGGAATATTTGCGGTATTTAATCTTCCCTAAAAAAAATCTATACATTGCAGCTTTTCTCTTTAAAATACACAATAAAAACAAAATAGAAAAACCACAATTGGCAGTTACGAAGTGTAAATACAATTTACAAATCAGTATTCTTTAATCTTTCAATAGAAACGTTGTGATTAATGTGCACAAGCATTTAAGAAAAAAAAAAATAGAAAAGCTTTAATTAAAATAAAAAAAAAAACTACAATGAATTCTGCAATACTGCTGATTCTTTTAACATGGCAACTTTGCTTGCAAGTTCCATTAATAACTGCCCGAATAAGCAACCAGCAGGAAAAGTGTCCTTTCGAACGTACAGTAAATTTGACCAATTACCAGGAATACGAAAATGGTTCTTACTTGTATCAGGGCATTTTAATACCACCAGAAAAACAGCATGTCTATGATTATGAAGTGAAATTTTTAGGTGTAAAGAAAACAGTACCAAACCACTTGAGAGGTTGTGTTTGTGACCAGCGGCCATGTATAAAATTGTGCTGTCACCAGGATGAGTATTTTGACTATGCAAATACACACAAGTGCAAGAAATTGACGGCAGATATGAAAGTTAATTGGGAATTGCCTTTGCAATTAAAAAATAAAGAAATGAAGGTGAAAAATATTTTGAGTCACTTTACGACACAAATGGGTTTACCCTGTGTAAATCTGGAACCACTTTATAAAGACATTGATGAATGGATACTGTCGGAGGTATGTTTAAATATAATTTGCTGTAATAGAAATATATTATTTTGTTTCCTATTGAAAAGAAGAAAAAAAAAAAAACAAAAGAAAAAAAACACAAGTGCAAAATTGTTTATTTTAATATTTTAAATTCTCAATAACAGCGAAAAACCTCAGCATTTGAGTCAGTTTTAAAAATAAGTTCTTTATGTTTGTTCTTTTTTATATCAATTTTTTCTACAGTCCATTTTTCGAAGAATATTTTGTTTATTTATATATAACCGCTCTTAGAAAATCATTTGATCCGCTTTCTCGTTCGACAAAAAGTAAAATTTAATCAAAAGTTTTTATATAAAAAAAAAAAAATACTTTAAATATCTGTATTTGAGATTTTAATAATAAGTTAGGGGCAGGCTTATATTAGAGCTAGGGTCGATTATAAAACTACCACTCTCGAATTTTAGCTTGCAAAAATTAAATTGTTCTCGAAATTGACGCTTTTTTTAGACAAGCCGGGCACCAGAGAACTGCAAAATCACTATTTTTCTTGATTTATTCATACGCTCAAATTTACATTTACTCTTTGCCTGCAAAACAAAGTTCAACTTTGGTAATTTTTACATCGTTTCGTACACATTTGATTTTTGCATGTGTTCGTCTTTTATAAATTGTGTAAATTCAAAAGGCACACATTCTTATACTTTTGCATTCAAGTAGTCATTGTCCACTCGATGAGACGCTTTGTTAACATTAACAACAATAACAGCAATAAACCACTCGATGTGACGCTTTGTTAAAATTAACAACGATAAAAACAACAATAACAAGAATACATTGTACATACAGAACTACTGTACTTTTTAAGATGATGGAAGTTGTTTGTACCTACATATGTACATAAGTATGTGCGTTTAGTTTCATTTCAATTTTTTTTTCTTGTACTACATAGTTACTGCTGAATGCCTACATGAGTAATAATTGCTTTATTTCTTGCTTTTTTATTTGTATTTTTTTTTCTTTGCCAAAACAATCATTGTCGGACCAAACACACAAACATCTTAATTGACAAACGAAGCTAAACGGTGGAATAAATAACAGAGCACGATGTGCATTATTTGAATGACTGCAAGCCAGCAGCGAATGTTTACGGTTGCGCAAGTTTGATTGTTTGACCGCAAGCGATTGTATTTGTTGGTGTTCATTTACTGCGATTTATTTTGCAATCGCACAAATCCGTTCTTTGCCGGGCACATGGCGTTTTAGCATAATTTGGTTACGCTGAATCCAGTGGTTTTTTAGGTTAGCTCTTGTTTTCGAGATATACCGTTATTTTGAAAATGGAGGAGGTTGCACAACATATATTCGCGTAACTCAAAAAAACAAAAAAAATCGAAATTTCGCCAAAAAATTTTCTTTAAAACTTTTTTTTTATATGAGCAGTAGCTTCGTTTTTTATATGTCTGCAAAAAATTGGATTCAGCGTACCCGAATTATGCTAAATCGCCATGTGGCCGGCTTGTCTAATTTTGCAACTAGCATAGTGTTATTGATAGCAAAATTTTCGAGTGTTTTTTAACAGCCAAACGAAGTGGGGGTTTATATGCAGCTATAACTCGCCATGGATTAAACAAATCTCATATAAAGAGCTAAATTTTATTATTTGTAAGGACCTCACTAACAAAATCTTTGATTCGGAAGCGACACTTGTATGGGCAACCAGGTAAAATTACTAACCCATTTAGCTTATTTTTAATTTTAAACAATATAAATCAACCTAGCTAATAAATTATATATGGAGGGCTCAGAGCTGAACCAAACCAAGTCATAATAAATATATGTATTTCAAAACTGATGGGAAATGAATGATGAAATTAGCCCCCAACGAAATGAAATAACGCCCCAAACATAAATGAAATAATTCCCTAATTTTTGGGGGCTTATTTCATATGAAATAAAACCCCAATTTCTGAAATGAAATAAGAGCCCAATATATGTATTACAATTAATTATACAGTTTTGCTTTAAAGAATCACGCGATCGATAGCATGGTATGATATGCCAAACCCAAGCTTCGCCATCTAAGGCTTTTCTGCATTGCCGGCCTTCGGCCGGGCGCAATGACTTGTGTTCTGTATACCAAAGTGGATAAATCCTTGCGCCCAAAAACTTTTTCATTATAAATTTGAAAATGAAATAATCCCCCAAAAAATATATTGGGGCTTTATTTCATAATGATTTTTGGGGGATAATTTCATATGAAATAATACCCCAATTAAAAAATTGAAATAACACCCCAAACAAAATGAAATAATCCCCCAAAAATCGGTTTTGTTGTTCTCTGTACAAACCTTTGGGGGGTTATTTCATTATTTTTTTGGAGGGTTATATTTTGCGGGGTTATTTCATGCCGCCGAAGTTGAACTCTATCCACTTCTGTAACGCACTAAATCAAAAAGTGTTTCGTTCCCAAGGTAACGGTTATAAACATGTATGGGCAAATGTAAAATGAAATTGCAAAGCTTTCAATGTAGTGGTGCCCATACCTGGTTATAAGCCCAAGTCAATGGCACCAGAAATTAATGGTAGTTCGCTTACTCAGACTAAAAATTTTTATTAATTTTTTTTAATTGGTTCGCTTCAGGTCTGAGCCATCATATGTGCGTTATGTGCCAAAATCATTATTTCAGCAATAACAACTTGGTAATTTATCACTTGGTTTCGCTAATTTTCACTTCCAATAGTCTACTAAGCTTATTTAGGGTTAATGTGAACAAATAAAGTAAATAGGTTATAAGGGCCCTAGGGGAAAGGGAACTAGTACCAAACTTGACACGTGATAGTTCTAACACTTTATATAGAGGGGAATTGTCACTTTAACATAGCGATGTCCTAGGAAGGTGTTTTTTGGCACCCTATTGACACTTTGTAATAGGTCACTATCACAGAAAAAATTATTTTTCCAATTCAAACAAAAAATTTGTAGAATCAAACAATTTTTTCTCTAAAATCGGTCCTACAAACAAATTCGCATATTCAAACAATTTATTTGCATTTTGTTTATTGAAAAAAAAACGCCGATTTTTTCAAACAAATAATTTTACAGAATCAAACAAAAAGTTTACTGAAATTCATATAAATTTCAAACAAATAATTTTGCTGAGTCAAACAAAAAAGTTTTGGCACAACCAATGACGCGCACACAAGCAAGCACTGTTGCCGAAGATGAAGCAGAGCAGAGCGGCCGGCTGGCTTTGAAACATATTTTTTTGTTGGAATAATTTTTGAACGAAGTCATATTTACATATACTCACAGTGTTTTTCTTCATCTCAAACTTTTGCTTTATCCTTTCCTTTGCTAATGAGTCGGCAGATCGACTCGATATGTTTTCCGCCATCATTCTATTTTTGTATTTGATGTATTTAAACAAACTGTTTGAAAAAATTTAATACGGGATTTTGTTTTTTTTTACCAACTTTGAAACCAACCAAACATTTATTTTGTTTCTGATAATGTGTTTGTTCTGTTGTTTAAAAAAAATTAAACGTTTTTTTTTACCTGCCATTGTTTTTGTTGTTTTTTTTAGTACAAACCTCGTCACGCTATTTTATCATTTTTCTTATTTCTATACTTTTTTAAAGCGTTCAAAAATAGACTGCATGTGTTTTTTGTTGTAGTTCTTATATTTATCATAAAGAAGTGTTGCTTACAATCAATAAAAAAAATGCAAAAAGACGACAACATTAAAGAGCGTTAAATATTTCATACAAAATTATGAAAACTTCAAACCAATAGCGCGTTTATTAAATTTTTGAAGAGTTGTCCACATTTTTGTTGGTTAAATAAAAATCAAACAAAAATATTGATTGAATCAGTAAAAAAATTTGTAGAAATCAAAAAAATTTTCAAACAAGCGTTTGTTTGAAAATAATTCGGCAATAATTTTTTCTGTGTAAAGTAGCATTAAATGTAGGTTAAAATAATGCCTGTCGCAGATATTGTCCCGTGTGAATCATGTTTATATGATATATCTCCTTCATATAAAGTAATGTAAACAGATACCATCAGCCCGGAAAAATTAAATATCTTAAATAAATAAATATGTACCTTAACTTGGTGGTCGCACGGTAAGATTAGTTAATTTTTCAGAATTTCTTGTAGTAAATAGGGTTTTATAACGCAAAGTTTTTAATTTTTCTTTTTGACATTTTTTTTTTTTTTTTTTTTTTTTGCCTGGTGATGTGGGATTTTGTGCCCTTTTAGTGAGAACTTTTAGTTTTCCCAGTAATTGAAATTTTACTTTTAATTAATCTGTGAAAAGTGCGTCTTTGGCCCCTTAATGCGATGGTCAAAAATCTACTCTTGAACCCTCTTCAACCACAATCAATTAAGTCTTAAAACGTATGTATATGTTCTGGGTATTTTGATCAATTGAGTTTGTCTTCCTGCATATTTGTTTGTCTGTTGAAAACACGCTTGTTCTGGGTACTGCTTAAATTCTTATTCTGGAGATCGTTTTCATAAGGGTCAAAACTGATTTTCAGCATTTAAAATAGGGAAAAAATATTATATTATATTTCTAATTGCGTCCTGAGCTTTCGCAAAATGCTTTTTGGGGAAAGCTGACGAATAGGCATAAAACTTAAGTCCATCAACCTTTTTCGCTTTCTACTACTACAGGGTCCGACAGACCAAATCCCTAAATTTGTTTCTGTTATTGTTAACCACTTAAATCCTTTAAGAATTAAAACCAGAGAAATTGTTCAAGTAGAAAAAAGTTATTAAACAAAATTTTAACCAAGTTCGAAACCTGATGTCCTTCTCATATTTCTGTTTTTCAAAGGCTTTACTATATAATAACGATATACAAAGGCAATATTGGCAATATAAGGTATATTTGAAATATTGTAACCAAATTTTAAATAACATTTTTACTAATTTGAGGTCGCTGATTTTAAATCAAATCTTCATTTTTCTCTATCGCCTCGCCTTTTTGAGATTATGTCCAAAGTTAAGGCATTTTCACTACATATTTCGGAATAACTTGAAAACGGTTCACCATATTAAGTTAAAAAAAATTCAAAAAACAAAAAAATTCAAACAATATTATCTTTAAGATAATCTTATAAGCTTCCCGATTACTGCAGCATATTTAAGGCGGAGATACTTGCGGCCAAAATGGCTGCTGTTTTGGCACGTAACTCCAGTACTGGGAACTCGCACGTGAATTTTTTCATCGATAGTCAGGCGGCGATCAGGGCGATAACCGCTGATTATTCATACTCTTCGATTGTCCAGGAGTGTAGGGACTCGATGGATAGACTCTGTGCGAATAGGAGAGTTCACATCTATTGGGTTCGCGGCCACCAGGGCATAGAAAGCAGCAAGGAGGCGGACGAATTGGCGAAACGTGGGGTGCATTTACCATACGATAGGGTGATGGCCATTCCGGCTCCAATTCAGAATATAGGGGGAGATACGGACTCTGCTATACGGAGGAGATCAGAGGCGATTTGGGAAAACACCAGAACGTGTAGGGTTTCCAAGGTAATGTGGGGATCCTATGATCAAGAGTCGACAAAAATTCTTCTGTCGCTATCGAGAAGGGACTGAAACCTTCTGGTAGGTTTTATGACGGATCATTGTTGGACTGGGGTATACGCCCAGAGGGCGGGGCGGTTGAATAGTGACAATTGTAGATTCTGTGGGGTACCAGGGGAAAAGGAGACAGTGGAGCATTTACTCTGCTACTGTCCGGAACTCGTGCGCTCCAGGGCAAATTGTCTGGGAGATCATTACTTCCAAGGTCTCGGGGAAGTCCGGAATTGCGTTAATGAGACTCCTAGCATTCGTCAAGAGAGTGTGGGGTACTCTGGGTACTATTACATCGGAATGGCCTTTTTGACATTCTTCTGGGGACGTGGTAACGCTAGGGACCTATTTGGACTATGCGGGGTCTTTGTGACCGGCCACTCTAACCTTACCTAACCTAACCTAATTATCTTTAAACCGTTCGTGCCTACATTGGTTTATAATTTGCCCAATAGTTTCAGAGATATAGTTGAAGTTTAAAAAAAAAGAAAAATAAAAAAAAAAAAAATATTTATTTGTTCTTTAAAAATTCATAAAAAATTAAAATCTGCCAAAAATCACAGCTTTTGTTTAAAAACGTTTAGTTAAACATGTTTCGAATTAAATCGGTGCACAATTTTTGATTTTATTCACAATTTATTGAGAAAACTAAATTGATAAAAATAGCGATTTCCATACAAAAATAACATTTTTTGATGTGTGTATTTTCTACTGTTCTATTTATGGACGGTTATTTCCTTCACTTAAAAACGAGGTACGTTAATTTAATTGTGAATAAAAGCGAAACGCGCTCATCGATATGATCTATGTCTCATTTTGTTCAAAGGTTATGTGAGTTTACGTAAACATAATAAGACCTTAACTTTTTCCTGTTTTGGATTTTTCATGATTTTTATAGATACAAAATTTGTTTTTTTATTTTTTTACGTAAACAACCATTACAAAGCCAATTATTTGGTGATTTAAAAAATTTAATTGTGTTTCAACCAGTGTTCGAAAATAAATACTAAATATCGCTCCTTTGTGTTCGGTTCGGTAGATTTGTGGAAAACACAAACGCTAATAGTGTTTGTGTAGAAAGTCAATAAAAAAATAACGTTTCCCTGTTAGTCATCCTTTGAACTCAAAAATAATACTGTTTTTTTTTATCAAATTCAACAAAAGATGAAAGCATTTAATTCCGTTCAGTGTTTTTTTTTTAGTTCACAAACTTCATTGTGTTCGTTTGTTGTAGTTGTTTCTTTGGCCAGAGTGATGAATTTATTTTGTCAAGCTAATATGGCCTAAATTTCTTCAATGTAAATAAATAAAATTCAATTTTTAATAACAATATTTTGTTCCCGACGTTTTGTCGATTGTTTGTCGACTTTTTCAAGGGATTGTCTATTTAAAAATTATAAAACAATAAAATAAGTACAATAATGTAACACATAGACAATAAAGACTTACAATATGAAATTTAATCACATAAAAAAGTTCTAGATGTACTCAGGAGTTCGGTGCGGCTCATTAATGTTCCTCCCTTTTGGCTGGTAAAAAACCAAACTTTTTCTACAAAAGCAAAATACACATATGAAAAAATATCGAGCAAAATAATTTTACACACACAAAACATACACACAAAACACACACAATCTGTTCGTGCAGCGGTCGTTACTTAAATTTTTTGTTTGTTCATTTCTTTATCAATGTAAAAAAAAAACATATTATAGAACATTAAAATAAAATGTTTGTCTTCAGTATCACTACAATTGTTCTGTTTTTTAACGACAAACAGAACACTATGTAATGTTCGGCTCCTTCTTCAAAATAGTTACGAACGATATTAAGGGTTGCGTTCGTCTACACAATCACTAAAAACATAGATATCGTTCTTGGGTGTGTGAGCCGAACGCTAAATAAAGTACTGTTTCTTTTCGGACACTGGTTTGAACTCTAACAGTTAAGTGTGTATGTATGTAACCTATGGACCCCAAAACGGCTGGGCCGATTTTGATGAAACTTTCAGGAAATCTTCAGAATATTCAGGCGGGTGACACTGTGAAGTCTGATTTTTGATTTTCGGTCTGCGGGCGGAGGGGCATGGCAAAATCCAATTTTCATATTGCACCACCAATGACATCAATATAATTGTGATTTTTTTTTTCTTTAAAATGATAACCATGGTCCAACTTTGACGAAAAGAAAATTTTGCGCCGCCCACTTTTTTCGAATTACCTAAAATCAGAAAACGGCTCAATCGATTTGAAAAATTTTTCTTTCAAATGTTCGTATTAATCCATTTTAAATTTTCATCGAAAGACAAATTTACCACGCCTACTTTTACGCCCACTTTTTCTATTAAGCGCAAAACTTGAGAACGGTTTGACCGATTTGGACGATTTTTTCTTTAAAATGATTGCCATGGTCCAACTTAGGTTTTTACGGAAAGAAAATTTCGCCCCGCCCGCTTTTTTCGATTTTAGGTAAATCGATTTGACTTATTTTCTTTTAAATGTTCGTATTAATCCATTTTACGTTTTCATCGAAAGAAAAATGTGCCACGCCTACTTTTACACCCACTTTTTCTATTAAGCGCATAACTTGAGAACGACTTGACCGGTTTGGACGATTTTTTCTTTAAAATCATCGCCATGGTCCAACTTAGGTTTTTACGGAAAGAAAATTTTGCCCCGCCCACTTTAACGCCCACTTTTTTCGATTTATCTAAAATCAGAAAACGGCTCCATGGATTTGACTAATTTTTCTTTCAAATGTTCGTATCTTTTTAACGGACTTTAAAAATCGACCGCAAACATTTTTCGTAATTTGGACAGGACAACGTCTGTCAGGTCAGCTAGTATTTAATAAAAAGAAAACTTTTGAAAATCGCTTAATGAAGAGTAAAGTTACAATCTTTAAAACTTTGAATATTTGCAAAAAAAGTGAAAAAGACGATAAGTACCTGTAACCTAAAAATGCGAGCTGATGAAGAAAAACGGAGATTAGATCTGAAATCAGCGACCTCAAATTAGTAAAAATTTGCAATAAAGTTTCAGGCCGCACAAAAACAGTTCAATATTGTTCTCTTGTGTAATCAGTTTTTATTTTACAATAGGTCTCATATAAGACTAGTTCCTAAATAACTTTTGACTTTTTCATGTCAATCGAGATTTATTTCGCCTTTTTCTAAAATCTTTTCAGGGACTTTTTACAGAGGTAAGAAAAACCGTTTTTTTTTCGAATTTTTTTTAGTTAAAGTGGCTTGCAAAAGTGGACCCTTGAGAAATTTGTGAACAAATACTTCACAAATACTACCTAGATTTAAACATACGGGTACGTGATTTATTCGTGTTATAGAAATTTTAGAATATATATATTTCGAATTTACGGTAAAATATGGTGTCGCGATGTATAAACGGCTGAAAAGTGATTTACATAGTGGTCTTTGTATGGCCAAATACCTTCCCATCGACCCTTTAAGAAGCATAGGGCCTTGTATGGTCATATATGAACCCATTTTAATAAATGTTGATTTAGATATTTAAGCAACAGTGAAATATGTTTGAGCAAATTTTGTATGGCGGTTAGGTGAAGCCTTCTTATAATTTTCTTTAAATTAAATCCGTTTTTTTTCAATAAAATTTCGAAAGTTAAATGTTCATATTAAATTTTTTCATTTATTACTCAGGATGGCTTTCTAAATATTATATCAGATGCTGCTTGGTTAAGTACAATCGATTACTGTTACTCACCACTTTGGAACGAAAACTATAACAATTATGAATTAACGCCGTTCAGTTGTCCCATTAAGAGCGATAAAAACTGGACACTTCTCTTCAATACATACGGTAAGAAAAGCAAAAACAAAAAAACAAAACAAATTATTTTCAATTAATAAAAATACTTTCTGGTAATTTTAACCCATATTTCTTTCAGGCATGGTGGTTTCGATACTATTTTTAATACCCACCATACTGGTATATTTGCTAGTTAAAGAATTACGGGAAAGTTTGCGAAACAAAATTTTGATTTGTTATCTTTTGTCAATGACCATTGGCTATTTAATTATTAGCTTTATAAATATTTCGGGTTTACGTTTTAGTTTTATTGAATGCAGTTTTCTGGGTAAGTACTTTCCGTCCATTTGCAAATTTTACAGTTAAATTAATTATTTATTTTCTTTTCAGGTTACACTTGTTACTTTTTCTTTATGGCCGCCTTTTTATGGCTAAGTGCAATGTGCTTTGACATTAGGAATGGTACAAATGGACCTGATGTTCTATTAAGTTCCCCTAAAAGTCGGAATAAGTTTTTCATTTACTCCCTTTACGCATGGTTAATTGCTGCTCTCGCCACAGTTGTCATAATTTATATACAACAACTACCAAATGTGGATGAGGAATTAAAGCCAGGCGTTGGAGTGGAAATGTGTTGGTTAAATAGTAAGTTTTACTTATCAGTTATCAAAAGCTTTTAACATATTCGACCGAATAGAATAAACGTCGTCAAAATTAAGAAAAACTAAATTTTTGACAGGGCTTTATCAGGCACGATTTGACCAAGGGACAGTGCTTTGAGACCTTTGAATCCTATACGAACAAATTTAGCCCATATGAAGTATAAAATGCCTCTAAAAAATAAACAAGAAACCTAATCATTTGTCCCCAATTGCAGGGTTGTGGCATGCCCCTGTTTTTATTCCCACAACTTAATCTTTATTTGCTCTTCTTATTCTCAGACAAGTGAACTTGTCCACGGAGTGCCCTCATTGCTACGAGTTCAATCAATATTCAGGCGCGTAAATATTTAAAGATCATTGAGGTTATTAAATTCTCGTTTTTTCTCATAATACAATAAAATGTTTCCATTTACCGAATAGTAATCTATTCAAAGTATTCTGAATAGAAAAACAACTAGTTCTTCTGAAATTATTGAAAGGGATCCGTTTTGAATTCATCTATAGATTAAAGGTTCGTCCGGTCAAGAGCTGTTTCTTTATATTCACCCCTATTATGAAAGTCGACATCGACACAAGTCGACGGCACATTAATGGTATTTTCTGAGTCGTTGTTGACAATAATCGATTACTTTTGAGAGTCAAGTGATATTTTCTAAGGCGCTTTTAAGTCGACGTCGAGTAGTATTGTACCCGTTTTAGTCGACAGGAAATTTTGCGACGACTCAAATGAAAGTTAAAGAAATTTAAAATGAAATGTTAACATATTTATTGAATACGTTTGAGATAAAAAATGCAAATTTAAAAGAAGTTATGGGCACAAATTTTATTAGTAAATTTAACGCGAAAATTCGGAAACATTTGGAAAAATATCGAAAATTCGCGAACATTTTTAATATGAAAGGAATGACAAAAATTCGGTGAAAATTGCTAAATTAAAGGAAATTCGCAAAAATTTGCTAACAGCGGCATGAAAGAAAAGTCTTATATTTATTAATAAACGTTAAAGCTATAAAGAATCAGAAAACTTACAGTAAAAATATCTTTTATCAAAAACATGCTAAAAATTCGCGAACAAAATTCAAAATTGGAAACAAACTTTACACTTTATTTAAAAAAGCTAAATCGGTTAAAAAAATATGTCGGAAAATAGCATAAATAGCGTTAAAAAGTGAGTGAAGAACAACAAATAAAAAAAAAAACAATTGGAGATGGGATTTTTTTTTGTCAAATTTTCGGTAACTAGTCGACGTCGACACAACATTCTTATAAAATACCAAATTAACGTCGAAGTGATGTAGTCGTCGCCTTGATGTGACAACAATTAAAAATTAATGTCGACGTCGACAACGCCTTACATAATAGGGGTGATTGTGTTATTAAACAAAACTATTCCACGAACAACCAGAAACCATAGAATTCCCAAATGGCATTTCATGTAAAATTTGGGATCAGTAACTGGAAATGAATTTTGAGTGCGCTTAAAAGGCTGAAACTATGGAAAGGTGCTTTGAAATATTCACCTTAGTACAAAAATTACAACAAAAAAAAATTAATGCATATGTTACGTTTCCTGATCCATACCCCGAAAAAAATCATACGTAAGATATGTTAAATGCCAAGTAAGGATCCAAGACTCTTGCAAATCAAACATATATGTATGTCCAAAATATTGGTTAAATTTTTTGAGACAATATTAATCCAATTTGTACACACATTTATTTTCTGAAGTTCGTTTAAGAGTCCACAGTTAAAAACCATCCATCTAAAAGAACACACAGACATTTTAATAACAATGTGTAGGCGAATTTAGCAAATCACTAAAGGCGCTAGCAATTGCGAGCTTTTCTCAAGAATTGCTTACTATGTAGATCAACTGTACAAACTATTACCTCCGGGGGTTTTAGGGCTCATCTTAAGGATATTTGAACTTTTGGTGTTTCATCCTCTAGGGCATAATGGAATTCGGTAAGAATACAACATTGACAATTCACTTGAGACCACGGCCGACCAGAGTTCCTATCTGGTACCACAGGAGTCAGAAGCCTCCACCGGATTGACTATGGATTGAAGCCTCCGTTAGTATGTTTCTTGCGCTAAATGCTTTCTGTCTTTCAGAAAAATGTCGTTGCAGAAGCTGTACTTTTCTGATAGAAAGATGCTTGTCATCAGGTTGTTCTCCGTCCGATGGAGGAGGGCTTTTTTAAAGCATGAACTCACAAAAGGGTGCAACAGAAAGCTGCTTATTTTGACGAAGAGATACTTTCGGGGATCACATGGTGATTGAGGTTTAAACCCAAATTCGCGGAAAGGAGGATCCTACTTCGAGGCCTAATTTTTCACCTATGTGGGAAAGTTTGGCCTGTTGCGATTCTTCTAGGTTCTGTTTCAAGTTTTTGCCCACTTTGCCCTATAAAAAAAAGTCTAACGGCGTCAAATCGCATGGTTTGGAGGTCAATTGACGTTGGCAAAACGAAAAATTTCGCGTTATTTTGTCAAAATCGGTCGTGTTGTGTGGCTCATCTTGTTGAGACCACATATCGTCCAGCTATTAACTTTCAATCACAGGCCAAACAAGTCGGTTGTGATACATTCATAGAACGCTGTGGTATCGACCAATTCAGATTATCCGGCACACTTTTACTAGCAGAAACGATATCTTTGGCGGTGCCCGATAAGGATAATGTACAGACCTGACCACATCTGTAACGCTTCCAGTCTCTTTAAATTTCTTTGTAGGGCAAATTCCCTGCACAGCAGGTCCATTACAAAGACCATAATCATTCCGAAAAGTGGCCACGTTTGAGCCACCACTCTTGTCAAAAGTTTTAACTAATTTTACACGTTCTTCGGTTGTTACACGATCCATATTCGTAAATGAAAAACCTTTTCATAAATAAATGACACTTCAAATGGCAGATATTCAACAGCTGACAGCCTTACCAGATCAGAGGTTTTGAAAGCACTAAATAGATAGCCCAGTTTTTTTTAACAGATTAATCTTAATGACTTTGGTATGTGAGGTCGAAAAAAGGATATACTTTAAGATTTGATAAGAACCGATATTCTAGCAAATTCAATTTAAATGCAGCAATTAGCACTTGATTTAGAGGAGGACACTATTGAAGTGGACATATGTAGGTGACCAATTTTTTCTACTAAGAGTCATACGATAAGGAACTTACTTTGTCAAAGATTAAAGACGAAGTTATCTAAAATTATGATAAAATGGGTGTAATAGTGGGACTAAAAACCTATGATCATACTTAGTAAATACTTGACTAAATAAACGTGAGCAATACTTTTGCTCGGAGATGTATAAATTAAAATGGTCTTTATACCACAAATTAAAACTTATTTTTAATAAGCTTTTCCTAGATATGGGCTTAAAAATAAATAATCAAAATTGAAGGAAATAAAATTTTAGTTTGCTTCTTAATCCAAATATTTACCATGTCTGCCCGTAGCTTAATGGGTCAAAATTAATCGATTTTGTTTTATTTTATAACGGTATAAATAATAGACTTGTTCATGTAGATTAATGTTATTCAATACACTCTTATCATGTAAATCTTAAAAATTTATTTTTCCTTTACAGCCGACAGATGGTCTGCCCTGTATTATTTTTACGGTCCTAACTTATGCATTTTACTCTTCAATTTCGTAATATTTCTCCGATTGAGTATAAAAATCTACCGCCAAAAAGAAGTAAAGTAAGTACTTACCGAAGTCTAACAGGAAAAAAACATTTATTTCTCTTATCATTTCGTTTCTAGTCCTTCCAGATCTGTTGCCATTTTACGTTTGTATCTAATAATGGGTATTCCGTGGATTTTCGACATTCTATCGTATTGTCTTCGTAATTATAAAGCCTGGAACTTTTTGTTTTTTGTTTCGGATTTTCTTAATGCCATTCAAGGGATTTTGATATTTTCGTTGTTTGTGTTGAGACCAAACGTTTTAAAACTTCTGAAAAATAAGTAAAACCAAATACGGACTTCAATTATTTGATAACTTAATTAAATGCATTTTATTTGTCTTTTCAGATTTTATGGATCGGAAATTGTTAAGCCGGTTTAAAATGACGCCAAGCAGTAATAATCAGTTGAAAAGTTTCTGAAATATTTTTTCTTAATTGAACTTATTATAAAAAAAAACATAAAATTAAAAATTTTATTATTTATTGAAAAATTAAATTGAATCCGTTTTTATTTGTGTATAGGTACGAATGCAAATTGCTAACCAATTTTCTGAAATGTTAAATAATATTAGTGATGGTTCACACACATCAAGTTTGACTCTTCCAGTCTTGAGTTTTTACCCTGCCTTTACACATGCAAGTAGTGGCCTGCCGCTGTTGTATACATATTATCAAAGAAAATTCGTTCGAAATAGTCGAATCTCATGCCATTGGCGTTTGTGTTTACACATGCCACTGCGAGTTCATTTTCAAAATGTCGTTGAAGCGTCAACTCGAGCAAATTTGTTTACTTCTCAAATTAAAAAAAAAGTACCAGAAAACAAATTAGAGTTACCGAGTTAATCATATTGCCACATTTTTGGGGAAATTTTTTCATTTATTTATATTAGCATTATTTTAACGATATTTTAACGATTTTATTAATGCGCGTTTCAAAAAATTAATCATAATAATACTTATTAAGTTAAAACTTTATTAACAATTTCACAATAATCCAGTAAATGTGAATTACATTTTTAACAGGGTAACATTGTTTATCGTTTTGTCATTTAATGGCATGCAAGTGCCAAATTTTCACTCGCATGCAATTTTTGCTGTCACTGGAGCTGCCCTTGCGAAAAAATGTGAATGTATTAGTAAAAAAACGTGAGTGTATTGAGTTTTTCGAACTGCCAGTGGCATGTGTAAATGATGGGTTAGGAGAGAAGGGAAAAGAGAATAGACCAGTGATTGGATTTATGGCACTATTAAATGTTGCTTGGCCCTTATGGCCCTTTCGCTCTTTTTTGGACTTTTTATTTTCAGTAGTGGTAACTTGCAAAAGTCAATACTATTCAATTATTTTTATGAAATAATGTGCTAACCTCTCTTTAATTCTAACGAAAATTGCTGATGGATGTTTAAATTCACTGCATAATTCACGATGTCGAAAGAATTCTTTCTTTAGTACAAATACATTTGAAACAACAACAAAGTTTTTACAATTTGTTTTTGTTTTAAATGTGCACTCACAATGTTCTGTATGTAAAATAAACTGAAAATAATAAATAAAAACATATAAAAAAAATTTTTTTAAGAAACGCTTTTCTTAAAAAAGAACATTTAAAAAAAATTTGTCCCCCCCCCCCTAGATTTTATCGTGGCTACTCCCATGTATTCGTGTATTACCATCGGGAATATGTATGCCTGCAAAGTTTTATCCATTTGGATTGAGTAAAAGGCGGTCAAAAAAGCATTTTACCAAAAAAAAAAAAAAAACATTTTGCCCCCCCCCCCCCCCCTACATTTTATCCTGGAATATGTATGCCAGCAAAGTTTCATCCATTTGCATTGAGTATACGGCGGTTAAATTAACGTTACAAGATTTGATTTTCCGAAGTGAAGCTAAAGAAAAGGTTTTAAAAATAAATTAAAATTCAATTAAAACCAGGTCTATCTATTTTTCATGTATTTTTAACGAAAAGTTCACTTATTTTTTACTGTCAGAAAAAAAACCCCATGTTCCGTAAAAACAAATGAATTTTTAGTTATTTTATATAAATTAACTATCAAGAAAATAACTACATATTCCGTAAAAACAGAGGAATATTCAGTTATTTTATGTTATTCAGTAATTTTATATAAAAAAGGTTTTACTCGTTTGTTTCACCGCCTTTTTTCTAGTAAGAAAGAGACAGAATATTATTATTTACTTACCCCGTTACACATGTTTGTTTTACTTTTGTTGTACTGACCCTTGTTTACACAAGAACTAACAATTATAAGTAGGGTTCCCAACATTTTTTGTTGCAATTAAAGTACATTGATTATTAAAGGCTGAGAAAAAAAAGTACACATTATAAATATAAAGTACAATTAATTTATTTTTATTGTTATATTTAAAAACGCTTTTTTAATGCTTTTCGCAAGTTTTATCAAACAATCACACTGTGCTAGAATATAACTTTTTTTTGAGACAAGCCGGCCAACTGGCGCTTTAACCTAATTCGGGTACCCTGAATCCAATACCGGTGCAAAAACGGTAAAGTTTCTTGAAATTACTAAAAAAAACGAAAATTTAATTTAAAAAATTTAATTTAGAAATGGAAATTTTGTTTTAAATGTTAGTTAAACGAGTCACTTTTGTGCTCGCGATATAATAGCAGACAGTAATTTCAAAGAGTTTGGCACTCGTGTTTTAAAAACAGGCAGTTATTGAACTCGAACAAAACAAACAAGTCAAATGAAATTATTATTTTGTTTTCGAAAATCGTCCTGCCAATACAAAAAAAACATCAACAAATGGCTCTGACTAATATAAATTAGTTGTTCTTTAGTTTTTCTAAAAAAAAATCTTGTACAATAAGTATTATAATTGTATGACTAATAAAACCCTGACTAATATAACCTGAATCAATTTTGAATTCTAGATAAATCTTATCATGCGAAATAAAGTATTTTCGCGTACTTTATTTTTCTCATAAATTATAGAGTACAATTACTCGAAATAACGTACAATACTTTATTATAAAGTACGGTTGGCAATCCTAATTATAAGACACCAGCAGCATGCTCGATATGATTTTCGCAATTAGTTTATTATTAAAATTTGATACATTTAACTAAATAATTTTAACAAATAGAATATGGGAATTTTATTTCACAAAACAAGCAAATCGGTTTTCATAGAAAACTAAAAATTTTTTTTGTAGTTTTGTTATATATAATAACTTAATATTCCTTTGTTTTTACGAAATTCGCGGTAGAATTTTTGACAGTAAAAATTATATGAACTTTTCGTTATTTTAAATTACATTTTCATTTAATTTTACATACAGAAGACTTTAATTTAATTAACAGATAATATATAATGCAAATGAAATTCCGTATTAATGTGCACTTGGTTTTTTGAATAACTGTTAGAATCAGTTAAAAATAAATTTGCTTGGAATTTTAAATGTTTATTTATTTCAAAATGACTGAACGGAAAACTTCTTAAATAAACTTAATTATTGCAATTTTTGTGTTTTCTTTACTTGGACCGTTCTCGTCAATCTCCTTTTTTCCCTTTGTTTTTGTATTCGTAGTATTCTAGATGAGTTTAAGGTAAAAAACAAGGCGAATTGACTAGAAGGTGGAGTCAAGTCAACATATGGTGTTTTTTTTTCAGTGGTCGACTTGTCAAAGTTTGTATACAAACTAGTTTTTTATGTAAACAAACCTGTTTTTTTTTACTAGCAATATTTTTGGCAACCCGACCACAGAAGCATTGTAGTTGTTGAGTTGACCTCACCTTCTACTTAATTTGCCTTGGTAAAAAACAAGTAAATTGACGACACAAACTGGTTGCATACGAACGTACACGCAGCTTCCAAAAAGAACTTAACATAAAGTTTCCTTAAGTTCAATTTGGTTTGACACATATGATTTACATGTATTTGCTCAGTTGCTTAAGCCACGTTATTCACATTCTGGTTGGGCCTTTACTTAGATTATCTACAGGATGTAAGATTTTATTGCTCTGGTAGTAATATCGCAAATAAGAGTTCCTCTGGTAAATTTCGTGCTAAAGCGATCGAAATTTAGATAGATTTTAAATGTTCGAAATGTCAGAAACATTTTTACAAAACAAACTTTTATATCAGGATTGCTTTTAGATTTAAGAAATTTCTTATTTAAACTAATGTCGAAAGAGCCTCGGGATTTACTATTTTCTGCCATAAAATTACGTAGGACATCGAAGATTATAAACTTTAAATATAAAAGTTTAGAAACTATTTTCACAATCAATTTTCTCATTTAGAGAAAACGACATCATTTAGAAACATATATGCGGCGGAAGTGCTGTCACAACAACACAAATCAGCCGAAATATCAAGAATTTTGGTTCGATGTTGCCTTATAGTTTTTCTTAAGTTGTTGGCTTGCTTGCATAGAGCAGCGAATTTATTTAACCCCAAAGAAAATAGCCTAAACGAGGTTGAACGAGGCGGCCATTTGCGAGTACTCTTACGTGAAATAAGAGGGCGGGTCAATTAGTCCATCACATTTTTAATTTCCTGCATTTTACTGAAACACTGTTTTATTATTTTAATAGACTGCGTCATTTTGTTTGTGTTTGATAGCCATAAATAGCAGACTACCGCGTAGTCATACTCTCATAAAGAATAATTTAGTGCCAAAAACAATCATCGCAATGGACAAGTTTTTGGGCCGTTTCGTAATCGAGGATCCACCACACAACACAGCAGAAACCCAAAAGCCGATTCTTGGGCTGATCAGCGCCAAAAATGCTCCATCCAATAAAACATGACGAACATTTTTTGTAATGCACACTAGAGCGCTCCAAGATTGTATGGACGAAAAATAAGGACAAGGCGCAAGCCGTCCCGTCCCCTCCGCTAGAATCAATCTATGTGTTGTTGATATATGTTGTGTAAAATATTAGGATAACGTTTATTGGTGCCGCAACAAGGCGAATTGACTAGAAGGTGAGGTCAACTCTACAACCACAATGCTTCTGTGGTCGGGTTGTCAAAAATATTGTTAGTAAAAAAAAAAACAGATTTGTTTACATAAAAAACTAGTTTGTATACAAACTTTGACAAGTCGACCACCGAAAAAAACACCATAAGTTGACTTGGCCCCACCTTCTAGTCAATTCGCCTTGGTGCCGCAAGTTTGAAGGTGCATTTACAAGGGGAAAAAAGATTTTTTTTTCAGTTTATATAAAAATTTGTCCATTTTACTTTAGCTATTAAATGTAAAAGAATCAAAATTAGTACGTTATTATCGTTATAATGAGATATAAAAGACAAAAAATATATGAAAAAATTATGTCAATAGTCTTTCCGTACCTGCGATTTAAATTTTTCGAGTTTCAGGCAAATGAGCCCAATTTCCTTACTGTTATAACTAAAAGTAAAACTTATTCAGAAAATTTGAGTCCAGATAATTTTAATTATACTCTGTAGGTTTTTCTAAAATCGGAAAACATTAATCATAAAATCATGAAGGTCAAATGTTGACATATTTGAAATTTATAATGTTGTATATTTTTGTGGCGATTTTTATGAAACTGGAGAAAAATAAGTCATACGAACACTAAATAGTGCAAAATTGAAGATGAACCCTTAATGCACTTGAAGTCAAAATGACCCTTAAATTTTCAAACTTTGAAAAATCTTCCAATTTGAATGGTGCAACAATTCATTTGATGTACATCTATAATTTTAGAGTTTCACACTAGACCACAAATAGTTTGAACATATCGCGAATCCTTTTTTTTTTTTTTTGATCATACTGTCCATTTGTTACAACTAAAGTTTCTAACTTCGGGATTTGTACCGGTATTTTCAAATTTAGGATTTCGGGATAATAAGTTGAGGATCTTGAGATTTAAAATAAGCTTATACAATCAGTTAAAAAACTCTGAATTAAATTTGTTAACTTTTAAAATTCAAAATTTTAGCTTCGTTTACAATCAAAAAAACATTTTCATACTAGAGCAACAATTTCTTTTGCAACCACACACATTTTGCATTCCAAATTTTAGCCACAACAATATTATGCATTTACTATTATTTTTTACAACAACATGTAAAAATTTGCATTCAAAACTATATAAAATTATTTTAAACGTCAGAAACATTTTCATACAAATTGTTGCTAAAGTTAAAGTTTTTAAAAAAATTTTAGTTATATTTGTGTTCTAAAGGAAAATATATGAAATACTTTGGGAAGAAAAAAGATAGATGAAAAAACGAAATTGTTACTCTAATTGTGAACAAAGATTTAAAGTTTTAATTATTTTCTATAATATATTAAGATCTGAAATGTGTTTTTGGGGGGAAAAAATAAAATGCAAAACAAATTTTTATCCTGATTCTTTTAAAACATTTTTTTCCTTTAGAACAGTAATATTCTCTCTTTCTAGATCTCTAATTTGCTAAATTCAGCGGTCTTGTGATTTTATAGAATATTAATAATTTTTTTAAAGTAATAAAGCTTCTGATTTGCGTAAATTTTTCCTAAAACGAAAGACTATACTGTATATAAGTGTGTCCCAAAAAAAAAATATTATGTTATGCCCCACCGTTTTTTGAAAGCTCATAGGATAAAGTATTTTTGTGATTTTTTTCAGATTTTTCGGAAGAGGTTTAGAGGTCGCTAAAATCGAATTTAACCCACAAATCGAGTTTTCTGGACTTTCTTTGAATTTTTGTCATTACTCGGCCCATTAGCACGATTTTCTTTGTTACTAAGTCAATTTTTTAATGAAAACTTCTCAAACTTTAATTCTCTTTGAAAAATAATGCTTCTTAACTTTTAAAATTTATATTGAAGTTAAAAAAAGTAATAATTCTGTTGAAAAGATAGATAAATTTTGATTCATTTAAAAAAATTTAATTTGCTCTTACTGTTCCAAAGTTATACCCTTTTTAAGTTTTGTACCCATTTTGTGAAAATAAAAATACCCCAAAAAAAAAAAAAAATAAAAAAAATATTTTTTTTAGCTTTCAATTATTTATTAGAGCTTTTACGATGAAGCTCTATGCTCTGCAATAAATTCTGAAAGTCTGTTTCAGAGGTTGTTAGATTAATGTAAGTATTAGCCAAGGCTACGCCGCGTTCTGCGACATCATTTACGACGTGCAATTGCTGAACTTTGTTCTTTGCTTCATTAAATGATTTGTTTGTATGCCATTTTTCTGGATCTGGATCCTGGAGCCATCAATCGGGCACGCTGGATGATGAAAATTATATATTCTTTAAAAATATGCATTTTTCAAAAGCAGCTGCAATCCTTCATAAACGCTTCAAAAATTGACGCCTTGCTTGAATTTAATTCATTTATTTTGAGAATATACTTAAAAAAGTGGTACCTATGCCAATGCCCTAGATACGCTCCTCTTAATGATTTAAGTTTATTGAAGCAATTGGATGACTTCAAAAGTTTAAACGAATCAATCGCAACGCGCCACGTTGAAAACTTTTCTGCGGCATCAGCGGTACCTATCCGGTAAGTTGGCTTCCTTAGCGTTTTTTGATGAACGTATCGACAGCAAAACTTTGCGTTTAATGGTCCAAAATCTACACACACCAAGTAACGGCAATGAATTAGTAAAAGCTGAATTATCAGAAAACATCCTTCAAAACAAACAAATTCAAGATTTTATATCCGAAGCCAGCCTAGCCTTTTTCAAGCCACCAACATTTCTGTTGATTTTTTACAAACAGATCCAGAAAAATGGCATACAAACAAATCATTTAATGAAGCAAAGAACAAAGTTCAGCAATTGCACGTCGTAAATGATGTCGCAGAAAGCGGCGTAGCCTTGGCTAATACTTACATTAATCTAACAACCTCTGAAACAGACTTTCAGAATTTATTGCAGAGCATAGAGCTTCATCGTAAAAGCTCTAATAAATATTTGAAAGCTAAAAAAATAGTTTTTTAATTTTTTTTTTTTTTTTTTGGGTATTTTTATTTTCACAAAATGGGTACAAAACTTAAAAAGGGTATAACTTTGGAACAGTAAGAGCAAATTCAATTATTTTTTTTTAAATGAATCAAAATTTATCTATCTTTTCAACTGAATCATTACTTTTTTTAACTTCAATATAAATTTTAAAAGTTAAGTAGCATTACTTTTCAAATTTATGCTAAATTTACAAAAAAATGTTACTAAGCGGACCCAAATGATCAAAAAAATAACCGAACCTTATAATATCTGCACAAAGAAGTAAAGTTTGAGAAGTTTTCTTTAAAAAAATTGACTTAGTAAAAAAGAAAATCGTGGTAATGGGCCGATTAATAACAAAAATTCAAAAAAGTCGAGAAAACTCGATTTTTGGGTTAAATTCGATTTAAGCGACCTCTAAACCTCTTCCTAAAAATCTGAAAAAAATCACAAAAATACTTTACTCTATAAGCTTTCAAAAAATGCTGGGGTACCTATAAAAATCATAAAAAAATTGGTTTTTTGGGACACACAACTGTATATACATTTTTTTTAATATATACATTTTTGAAAAAATCTCCAAATCCCTTCCCAGGAAAAGTTTGTTTCCAAATAAATGTTTGAATCCCCAATTTGGAAACCAATCTGGCACCACTGCTAGCAATTCATAAAAAGTTGACCAAAACAGAAAGAGAGATAAACAACACAAACACTGTCACTCTGGATAATTGAGCTTTAAACTTTAGCTAACAAAACAATATAACATTTGTATTCCCTACTCCCCTACAATTGGGTGAGGTATTGTACGTTTTCGCTAAAGTTTGTAACATATGAAAATATTGGTGCCAGACTTACCTTTCAAATTTTGATTGAATGTCTATTGTAAATACAAAATGCTGGTCGCAAGATTTGAAGGCAATTTGATAAATGTGATTCGCAATGTTCAGGATCCCCTGGGGATTTTCACGAAATTTGTATCCTCAATTACAAAAAAAAAAATCCCCAATTTGGGGATAAATCCCTAAAACTGGGAACACTGATTATATGACAAAACACAGAGCATATCGACGGTCATACGTTATAACTCTGTGAAAAACACTATGCAACACATAATATGCAACCTCCTTCTCCTGTGGAATTTCTCGATGTGCTTATCGCAACTAACTAACCCTATTTGGGGTTTGCTAGCTTAGCTGCCGTTCGGATTTTATGGCCGTATGAAGATTTCGGCTAACACTTGATTTTTTCGAAAAAAAAGAAATGCATTTTATCACGGAAACCAATTGAAATTTTGTATTTCTGTCTTCTGCACAATTTAAGCTATTAACTTAGTGAAAATAGAGTGTAACAAACTGCATCTAGTGCCTCAAAGTTATTAAAAATGATAAGTCAGAGTTCATACGGCTCATGTCTTATTGACGAGATTCTTCCCTTTTCTTTTTTGAACATGAATTGGCGTTCAAATGAATCATGTCATGTTGACGACATGTTTTTTATTTTGTTTTATTTGATATTGAAAACAAAATTAAACAACGAATAAGAAAGCAAAACGTAAAGACAGTACATGCATCTGTGTACTCGTTTCTTTTCCTCTCGTCCCTCTCGCCTATAAAGTAGCAATCTTGTCAATAAGACATGAGCATGAACATAGACTATTTTTTTTTATCTTTTTAACCATTTTTGGCCAAGTTTGAACATTCAGAAAAAATAATTCTTATAATATCATTCATTACTCCTTAGAACATTAAAATGCCTTTTTAAATTTTCCAGCTGTATTAACATCGAAAATTCGAAAAATGCATGAAAATTAATATTGATTCACTAATGTTTTTGTTACCTTTTGCTACATATTTACGGTGACCAGTCCTTTTTCCATTCCTTTTTTTAAGAGGACAGTCCTGTTTTTTGATACAATGTCCTCTAAGTTAAATAAAAGTATAGTAGATTGTCCTTTTGTTAGAGTATGACTTATTCTTAAAAAATAAATAAATATAACTTTTATTTTTCCAAAACCCCAAAATTTCAACATTAATACAGCAAAACACGCTGGTCAACATTGATGCCAGCGTTAGCGCGAACTCTAAAATTGTTCGTTCCATTGAAAGAATAGTTTTTAATCCAACAAAGGAGCCCGATGATATTGCAAAAATTATGTTTGTGATCCATGTGCTGGATTGTGGTTACTTTTGGCGCATAGCCAAGCCTTTATATTCCACAAATATATTTTTCATCTAGAGTCACAACATATTTCAATACCTGAGGCTGCTCTTTCTTGAAAGGACTTGAAAATAAAATTAATTGCACGCAAAGGAAATGTGTTTTTACCACTGGTTATTAAGCCATACTAAGTTGACAGGTAGTATTCTGTATTGACGATTTAAATCAATTGGCTGCAGTGTTTACAAAAACTTAACATTTTGATTGGCTGAGAAGTAGAAAAAGATGACTTTTTCAATGAAAAAAATTCTGGTGGTACAAATATTATGAAGCTTGTAGCATGTTTGTATATGCCGTCCTTTAGTGTGCATACAAAAAGATTACTTTCACTTATGAATAACTTTTAATAACAAAGTGCAAATTTCAAATGGACTGTGCAGAATTTAAATTAGTTTTATGTTAAAACATTCATATTTAAAAAATTACTTCTGCAGAAATAAAGCAATTTTTTTTTTGTTTTAAAAACTTTCACAAAATTTTTTGTTATGAATTTCTAGGTATATTTCATTAATTTTTTCATAGACAATAAAATAAGTAAAGGCATTAATAGTTTTTATACTTTCTGAAATCATATTCTACGAATTATCTTATTACCTATCCAATTACCTTGATACTACTTATCATTTTTACTACATTTCGAAATGTCCATTTTTTCGTTTGACAAATATGGTCACCGTATACATATTTCATATGTTTCCCGAATTTTCGATATAAAATACAGCTGTAAAATGTCAAAAAGCATTTTCCGATATACGATACGGAATATTCAGTGATGCCAACTTAGTGCTTTTGGCACTAATGTTTGCGTTCGATTTTTAGAATCCGTTAAAAAAATACGAACATTTGAAAGAAAATTTAGTCAAATCGATAGAGCCGTTTTCTGATTTTAGGTAAATCCAAAAAAGTGGGCGTTAAAGTGGGCCCAAGTATGGCGATGATTTTAAAGAAAAAATTGTCCAAATCGGTCAAGCCGTTCTCAAGTTATGCACTTAATAGAAAAAGTGGGCGTAAAAGTAGGCGTGGTACATTTTTCTTTCAATGAAAACGTAAAATGGATTAATACGAACATTTAAAAGAAAAATTATTCAAATCGATGGAGCCGTTTTTTGATTTTAGGTAAATCGAAAAAAGTGGGCGGGGAAAAATTTTCTTTGCGTAAAAACCTAAGTTGGACCATGCCAATCGTTTTAAAGAAAAAATCATCCAAGTCGGTCAAGCCGTTCTCAAGTTATGCGCTTAATAGAAAAAGTGGGCGTAAAAGTAGGCGTCACATTTGTCAAATCGATGGAGCCGTTTTCTGATTTTAGGTGATTCGAAAAAAGTGGGCGGGACGAAATTTTCTTTTCGTATAAATCTAAGTTGGACCATGGCGATCATTTTAAAGAAAAAAATAGTCACAATTATATAGATGTCATTGGTGGTGCAATATGAAAATTGGATTTTGCTATGCCCCTCCGCCCGCAGACCGAAAATCAATAAGCAGACTTCACAGTGTCACCCGCCCGAATATTCTGAAGATTTCCTGAAAATTTCATCAAAATCGGCCCAGCCGTTTTAGAGTCCATGCGTTACATACAAACATACATCCTATTTAATATATTTATATACGGCGGGGTGCAATAACGCCTTAAGAAATAAGGTCTTTAAGGCTTTATTTCACTTTCAATTGAGAAATAAGACCTTTTTTGCGAAAAAGGCTTTACTGCTCAATTGAAAGTGAAATAAAGCCTTTATTGGAATTTAGCCAATGGTGCAATAAAGCCTTTATTTTATATTTTTTGATTCTTTTGTTACACTGTTCAATTTATCGATTTTTGTTGTTGTTGGTAGCAGCATTTCGACCGATTAGTAGTTCCAATATCTTTAAACAACTCCTAATAATACAAATTGCTCATAATGAACATGTAAGTATATATTTCCGGTGGCATGTCATAATGTCCATGAACATTGTGACACACGAATAGTGACATAATGTCCATGGACTTTATGCACTACGTAGGAAAAAGCCACCTAAATCTTCACTTAATACAGTATTTCTGCGTGGCGGCCTGCGGCCGCTCTTAGGGGTTTTCTCCTCCATGGGACGCGGCAGGTGGCTTCGCTGAATACAGTTTTCCTGCGCGTGACTCATTATCAACCGTAGTGTGACGCGCGCAGGGAAACTTTATTCAGCGAAGCCACCTGCCGCGTCCCATGGAGGAGAAAACCCCTAAGAGCGGCCGCAGGCCGCCACGCAGAAAAACTTTATAAAGCAAAGATTTTCAATATTGTTGCAGTTAAATTAACATTTGTTTTTTTTTAATTATTAATGTTCTATTATTTTTTGTTAATATGAAATTTTTTATAATTGTTCAATAAAATATAATAAGAATAAGAAATTTTATTGCTTCATTTAAAAAGAAATTTAAGTGTAATAACCCCTTTACGACTTTATTTCACTTTCAAAGTGCAATAAAACCTTTTTGGAAATAAAGGCCTTATTTCACTTTCCATTGAGAAATAAAGCCTTAAAGGCCTTATTTCTTAAGGCGTTATTGCACCCCGCCTTTATATACTTATATATATATTAGGGTGGCAGCTAAATGCATGGAGCAATTTTTTTGTATTAATATTGATGTCTCCCGGGCGGAATATTGTGCCACATGGTCTAAAACTGATGTGGAAAAAATTTCAGCCAAATCGGATAACTTTTACCCCTGCCCCTTTGAGGTCAAAGTTCAAATGATAAAAAAAAATTTCCATACAAGCAAAAAATTTTTTTTTTCGATTTTTTTTTTTTTAATATTAGTAAGCTTTATAAGCTTATTAGCAACAAAAAATTTCATTTCGATCGGACAAAAATTTTTTGTTGCTCTTAATACCAGGTTTTTTTAATTTTTTTTCGACATCGCATTTTTGTTCTAAATTGGGGTAAAAAACTGGAAAAATGCAGTTTTTGGCCCTATTTGAGAGCATGATTACTAGGGTGTCAGCTAAATTTCAACTTTGGATTTTCAACATCTCCTGGGCGGAATATTGTGCCACATGGTCTAAAACTGATGTGGAAAAAATTTCAGCCAAATCGGATAACTTTTACCCCTGCCCCCTTGAGGTCAAAGTTCAAATGATAAAAAAAAAAAAAAATCGAAAAAAAAATTTTTTGCTTGTATGGAAATTTTTTTTTTTTATCATTTGAACTTTGACCTCAAAGGGGCAGGGGTAAAAGTTATCCGATTTGGCTGAAATTTTTCCACATCAGTTTTAGACCATGTGGCACAATATTCCGCCCGGGAGATGTTGAAAATCCAAAGTTGAAATTTAGCTGCCACCCTAATATATATATATATATATATAAATACAAATGTAAATATATTTATTATTTAATCTTAAATGAAAATGGTCCCCATCAACGCCGTCGCTTTTTCTTAAGTTTTGGAGGTATATAATATTCGGCACAGCCGAATGCAACTTGTTTTATGTTTAATTTAATTAAATTGTAAAAGTGGCTTAGTGCTTTTTTAGGCTTTTTTTCTCGAAATAGTGCTTTTTAGTGCTTTTTTTTTAAATTTTAAAGTGCTTTTTGCTCTCAAAAAGATGGCATCACTGGGAATATTTTGTCTGAAAATTACTTCACTGAATTTGCCACGGTTCTGCAGCTATGGGCATTAGGGTGGCCGTTATTTTCTTTTTTTTTATTTCTTATATTCTCCCCCCCCAAATCGGTTCAGTTTTATGTAAAAAAAAATACAAAAAAATTTCGTAGCGCTAAGTTGTGTTTTAGGGGGGGCGTCCGCCCCTCAAAGTTTGCCATCAAGCCATTTATTCAAATGTAATTTGTTTGCATATGACTATCTCTTAAAAACAACATTTTACAAGAACATGATATATGGCAATATTTTAGCTCTTCTAGTCAACAACATTAGCCTCGAAGAAAGTTTTTTGCTAAAATTAATATTTAAGAAAATAATTAAGAAAATAACAACAAAATTCCAAACATTTTATATACGTTTTATATATATAAAAGAGGGATTTAATGTCAAGTGAACTAATTTTGAAATCGATGTCTTTCGATTTGGATGAAATTTGCACCAACGTTAGTCCTATTGAATAGTAGTTTAGACACAAATTTTCAACAAGATCGGTCAAAAAGTTTCTGAGTTTGGTGGGGTCAAAGTTTGAAACTTTGGCCATATAGGTGTTCTTTCACATTCATGTAACTTATTACCAATTGGGGTTAGCAAAATTTGTCCCAAGCAGCTTAGATAGCTATTTGATCAATCTTTAAAAAACACAACTTATCGCCCCCCCTAAAACACAACTTATCGCTACGAAATTTTTTTGTATTTTTTTTTACATAAAACTGAACCGATTTGGGGGGGGAGAATATAAGAAATCAAAAAAAAAAAAGTTCTCCATACAACTAACGGCCACGCTAATGGGCATACATATATGGTGTAAAAAGATATGTATAATGCACATTTTTCGATATTTTAGCAATTTTAATGCACTAGCACATTTTTTCGCATTAGTTTGTTCTACTTTTTTTCTTCTAGTCCATAGCAACAATTGTGGCGAAGACGAAAAAAAAACATGATTAAAATAAGTTTCCAAATTAAAGACATGAGAAAAATTACGTGTGTTTCGGAACTCAAGTTTAAGTCAAAATGTTCATGAGGGAGTTTCTTGGATTCGATAAGTACTTCGAAAAATTCCACAGGAGAAAGAGTTTGCACCCGACGGCTTCAAAAATGTTGCATAGTGAAATCGATCAAAAGGTCAATTAAAACAACCCGAAATCATTTAACAGTGTTAACTAATTTCGGTTTTTTCTCGGCTTCTTAAAATTGATAAACAATCAGTTACGAGATCTCAACATTTGATCCTCGTTATGCCCAAATGAAATGTTTAATTCAATTAATAAAATTAATTTTTTTTATATATATTTGGGATAATATAATTAATCTGTTTTTTTCTTTCTTAGAAGTTTTGGGATACACCTATTTAAATTCGGAAAACGACTAGAATAATATCTGAAAACCCTGTGTTTACTTAAAATATTTAAATAATTCTAATACAATAATTTACTTCACCTTAAAATTAACTTCATTATTGATACATGGTAATCCCTGTTCTCAATATCCGTCGTGTATGGTATCATTTCGCCGTTTTTGCCCTTAAAAACTTTCTTACGTGTTTATGTATGTTTGTACGTGCTGTCAGTCACTGTTAACGGAGTAATTGGTTGGGTTTGATTTTGGTTCGAACGAAGAATTAATAAATGAATGAATGAGTAAATGACTGGTTAGTTAGTTTGTTGGTTAGCTCGATGTGGTTGTTGCTCAGGTTCGATTGTTTGGAACAACAACTGTTGCTTGTTGCTGTTTTCTAGTTTTTTGTTTATATCAGTTTCTACGTAGCATTTCAACTAAACGGTCAAATGTTTGTGCCTTTAGAACAAAAAAATTTTTGTTTTTTTTTTAAATTTCTCAAAAAATTCATTTAATTACTATTTCCAAATAATAAATTGATTTGTTTATAAAGAATTTTTATACAAATGGAATTTGTTAAAAATGTTCAAAACATTTATAAAAACCTCAACAAAGCCAAAAATAATGAATTACAAGAAGAGTGTTGATTTAAAATAAACAAATCTTTTTTAATTGAATTTGTTGCAAAAAAAAAAAAAAAAAAAAAATAATATCCAAAAAAAAATATTAAATAAATAAATAAAAATATCTGTTTTTTATATAGAGAAAATGTGCTTAATTTAAAAGGAAAAATAAAACTTCTACAAACTTTGCAAAGAAGTAGGTTTTATTATAAGAAAAAGTTAAATATATAATTTTAAGTGCTAAATAAATAATAAAAAATATTTTTTTAAGTTTTTTAAATACTTTCCTTAAAAAATTGTTTTAAATTTTTATTGTTTTTCCTTTAAAAACAACAACTTTGTTGTTGCTGTGAGCGGATTTTTATTCATGTGACACATTGCTACTGTTTAAATTTCTTTTTATTGACATTTACTGTTTTTGTTGTTGCTACTTCTTTTACTATTTGTAATTGTATTTTTTTCGATATTTGTTTATATTATTTCTTTGGCAATTTTTAATCTAAAGTAAATCGTATGAAAAAAAGCAAGAAAGTTGACAAAAAGAAATCCCAAAATTCAATACCCCATACGAGTTGGATTCCTTTATCGTGCTATACATACAATGAGCATCAAAAGTAAGTCTACATCGGTAAAAACTTTGTATTTTCTTGTATTAAAATACATTTTTTTTATTAACAATTCCTCACAATTTAAGAAAAAAATATGTAATACGACCATATGATACCCTACACCACAGTATTTAAAAACAAATTTTCAAGAGTATACAGTGTACACTGTACAACGCAGGAATTTTAAAAGTTGTTTTGTAATAAGATTTCTGTAATAAAAGAATTTTATGACAATTATTATACAAACATTTCTCTATTAAAAGGAATTTTTTAACAAAAATTAGATTAAAAGTGTATTAAAAACTGCATCCAAATTCTTGCGTTTTACGTTTTTGATTTCCAGCACACCCCCGATAGCTTATGTCAAATTTAAGTGTTTTGATTTCAGTTTACCGCATATTGTTGCAGGGTTCTGTCGCATATTCTCAAACAGGTAAAAGTGGATGAATATTTGGCCTCGTTTCCTAGAACACTAAGCGTTATCTGATTCGCTCCAAATTTTGTCTCTTTACTTTTTTAATGTAAAGGAACAAAAATCAGCCCGGCGAACTAGAATCAAAAAATTTTAAATTCGGCAATGCATATAAGAACAGTTTAAGTGGCCACATAAAAATGGAACTATCTATTTCATTAAAATTGGTTTGTGGCCACTATACAAATTCCTTAATCCGGAAAGCAGATATATGTATGAAATTATGGAACAGTTAGGCTTGGTCCTTCTCCCAATTAGAACCTATGTACTAAATTTCATCAAATTATTTTCAAAATTGCGACCTGTGCTTTGCGCACAAGGTTACATGGATAGCCATTCAGTCGATAAGTATACTTTTAGGTGGGTCTAGGTCCAATATTTGAAGGTGTTGCCCACATAAGCAAACATACATAATAGCCTCTCTACTATTGTGGTGTGGATATAATTATGTGCGTTAAAAATGATTTTTGTGATAACATGTTTACTATAGTAAAAATAAGTATAATGTTATCGCTGATGTTGACATAATTTTGACGCTGTGTGTATATTTTGTGTGGCTTTATGCGAAAGCAACTTTTGGAAGTGGATCTTCAATTGAACCTTTAGTAAATTATAAACCGACTTCAAAAGCTTTTTGTGATATAAACTAATAGATAATAAACTTATTGGGTATTCGCATACTGATTAACTAAAATAATGTACTTGTTTCACTATTTTCACGCTTTGTCTTTCACTTTCTCTGTCTATGGGATATTGGGATAGGTCGTTTTAGGCAACCAAAATTTCGGAAAAAGCTTAGGTTTTAAATTTCAATAAATCGTCTTTAAAAGTGCGACCCGAATTTTAGGAAAATTTTATTTGACATAAAAAAAAAGTTTTTTCTTTCGAGTTCCAAAAACTACACAAAACATCGCTTATTACACACAAAGTTGTATAAGAAAAGTCTTGAGTCTGTTGGAGAGGAGGCAAAAGTAATGGAGTTTAGTACAAACTTCGATGTGCACGCAATGTTGCGTCTTCTTCTTTCGTCGATTGGACATTGTACATATGCACTGATTTGTTTTTGGCTGCATTTTACATTTGAAAAACAACAACAAGAGACTTTGCTGTCAAGGTAAAATTTTCGTTTGACAAACTTTCTTAAAGTAAACTTTGCATATGAAAAGAAAAAAAAAGAAGCATTTTCGGACTCGATGTTTCATCAGAATGCAACAAATTATTCGATAATTCACAAAAAATAAAATGCGTTTATCAAAGCTATTTTCAGGAAAACAAAGTTTATTATTAATACGATTTCCGTATGAAGTGCTAAATTCCCAATTTTTCATATTTGATAAATACACTTAAATTTATTGTTGAGGGAAAGTTAGCTTCTATGCACATTTCACTGGTTACTTAGGCCAGATCATCGGGAAACCTTTTCCAAAGATTTTAGAAAATTCAAAAATAGCAACAAAAAAAAAAACAACCCTAAAGCGAATAAGAATTATAAACACTCTAATGGCCATTTTCTCAATGTATCGACAAACTGTCTGTTAGTTAATGTCAACATAAATTTATTGGACCGATAAACTGTCCGTTAACGATTTTGGGTTTCTCAATATACCGACAAAAAATATTGTTTTCAGCTGGCAATGCCACTCAAAATACATGTAAAAGTTGGGAGTCAGCTGATTGAATTTATCTGTACGGCAAATAAAAGGAAAATAAATAATTGGCAGATGGGTGCCGGTTAGCTTTGCGATAAAATCGAAGCAAATGAGACATTGAGAAAACCAAATTTCTTTAATGTGCATTTTTTCGTTGGGAAAAAAGATAATCGCCTAATGAGAAAATGGCCATAAGTCTGCGTTTATAAAAGGTTTATTAAACAAATTTTCATAGAATATGCGTAGCCCGCGAAATTTACATACAAATTCATAGAAAAATGTTTATAGAAAATTTATTTTAAAATCCTTTTTAAACCTGTTTTTTTTTATCAATTAGGCCGTACCTATATCTAAAATATTTTTTTTTTTTTGTCGAAACTGAAATAAAATATTAACAACAAGTAAAAACCTTTTTTAAATTTGTATGTAAATTAAGCGGCCTACACACTTTCGTCAGACAAGAGCCAACCACAAAATAATTTGTTAACTGTTGACTGATGAAAATTTGCGGCCACTCTATTAAGCAAGCAAAAGCTTGATCAAAACAGTCACTCATAATTGATAAGGGTACACACACTTTAAGTTACATCTTTGCAAATTTCATCGATGTCGAGTTCTATAAATGACTATACCAAGCGGGTATTTCTCTATGGTGTTCAATAAAAAAACGAATATTTTAGAAATCACCGATTTTATATAATTAGAATAGAATATGATTCAGTATTGAGGGTATTTTTTTTTTTTTTTTTATTGAAAAAGAAGACAATTTTCCTCATAGTGTAAAGAAGTAAATAAACTCTGTGGTTAAAGTTCAAAGCTGGTAAGCAGTGTGACCAAATCTTACAAATTTTTACAGCTAATCTTGCTAAGACAAGGACAGAAAATGCTAAAAATTATTAGTGTCCGACCGAACGTTCGGGTTCGGTTACGGAGTTCGGCAAAAAATGATGTTCGGTCAACCGAACTTTTTTATGAAATAAAATATCATATATATTATTTCTAAAGCACTTTTTTGTCGGTTGCAAATATCTCCCATACCACCGCATCAAATTTAATGAATTATATCTTATTTTAAAGCTTATTTCTAACACTAATGACGAAAAATAATTAGAAATTGAAAAATTAATATTTTCATTGATAAAAATTATATTTTATATAGAACTGCAATAGAACTGCATGATAAGACTGTTCAAACGTGGTAACACAGGGTCGCTTAACAGAACTGCATGATAATACTGTTCAAATGTGGTAATACAGGGTCGCTTAACATCATCATATATATTATTTCTAAAGCACTGTTTTTTGTCGGTTGCAAATATCTCCCATACCACCGCATCAAATTTAATGAATGATATCTTATTTTAAAGCTTATTTCTAACACTAATGACGAAAAATAATTAGAAATATATTTTTGTTTGTATTAAGGATTCGTACGGGCAAAAAGTTAACGATGATCATGTCATTACCTCTAACATTGTATTCAAAGAAGTATTATAAAAGCATTTAAACATATGTATGTATGTATGTAAATTTGTATGATATACTTATATTAATAATTTCTAATATTATTATACTTTTAATAAAATGTATTCAAGTTACTAAAATTTCTATTAATTATTTTCATTTTATGTTACAAAAATGACAACTAGCGGTGCGAAATATTCGCACGGGTCATCTAGTATATATTATTTCTAAAGCACTTTTTTATGTCGGTTGCAAATATCTCCCATACCACCGCATCAAATTTAATGAATGATATCTCATTTTAAAGCTTATTTCTAACACTAATGACGAAAAATAATTAGAAATTGAAAAATTAATATTTTCATTAATAAAAATTACGGTGCGCAATATTCGCACGGGTCATCTAGTTTATTATAATTTCAAATAATAATTTGGCATCATTGTTTTTAAAAATAATACGAAATCAATACAACTACTTTTCTCTATGATTATTAGTTCGAAAAAATACAGCGATGACTTAATAAAATGCTTAAGTGTACAAAAATGTCTTTATATCCTTGGTCTCATGTAGAAAGGCCCTAACTCACATAAATGCAACTTTACAGGAGAAGGCAAAAACATAATAGAAACTGTATGTATCATAATGTAAAATGGCTTCTTCAATTGCTTGTTAAACTGATATTTTTGATGCAATTGTATTAAATTTTTGTAGCGAGGAGTATTTGTGGGAAATGTATTGGAATCACAAAAAACTCAATTTTGAAAAAAATCGAGTTATGGCCGTTCTACATGAGACCGACGATATGTGTTATTTTTAGAAGACAGTAAAAAATACAACAAAAAAAACGGTTAAATTTTATTTGGCAAAAAAATACTCTCTATTTATATTCTGCGAATGGTAAGATAATCTATAGATTTGGGTGAACCACAAACCAAACTTTATAGTATACATATTTCCAGAAAAAACCCTGCAAATAAAATTGGACCACCTGATCCAATTTGATAAAATGGACTACTCCATGGACTGGTCCGATATAATGCAAGCATGGACCATGTCATTGTTAAAAAGTGTTTGTAGTGAGACGACATGTCTTCGTTTTTTAACGACACGCTTTCGTTTTAAAACGACTTCAAAACTAATCCTCTTGAGTATACCACGGAGTAGTTTCAAAACTACTCCTTAGTGGTCCAAAATTGGGTTATGTGGTCCTCTCCTAGGACACCGTAATGTTAAATAGACCAGGTTTTTTCCATACGTTTGGGTTACTTTTGGACTAGTCCTGGTCCCTTGTGGACTACTCTTTACACGCGTGTTTGGACTGGTCCCATTATTTGCAGGGAAATGTCATCCAATCCATTTTGGAGCGTAAATGCAAAAGCGTTAATGCAAATGTTGCGCCAAACAAATGTCAATGGGGAGTTCATTGCCAAGCAAACAATATTAAACGCCACTTAGAGAAAATACACCCCAACGAATTCAAAAAATACATTGTAGAGGTTTGAGTACTGATATGTATACTAGGGCTTAAACCAAATTATTGGCATAGTACGACGCAGTGGCCAATAATGTTTTGGTAATGAAAACACCTGTCTCCCGTCGTTTTGCGAAAGAAACCTCATGCAGGGAAGCAAATTTCTAAAACCTTCTAAGAAATTTTGAACCGCGATGAATTGTAAACCGTAGGAAAATTTTTAAATATAAAGCAGTGGATAAATTCCAAAATAGCATTTAAGTGATACGTATAGGAATTTATACAAATATCAGGTGTATATTTATTAAAATTTTCGTGAGATTAAATGGTTGTTTTCAAACTTCAACCCGATCCCTGCGTAAACTTTCTTAACAATCCGAAAAATTATCATATTTTTTATTAATAACTTTTAATGTTCTGACAATCGCACGATTTAAAATCGCAAAACGCCAGACTTATTTTATTGTGTTCCTTAACTCGTGCGTTTAATTTGAGATATGCCATGGCTTCTTACAAACTTATTTTGTTCCCTTGATCATATTTTTGCAATTTGAAGTCTCCAAACTTCTTGCTATTGCGATTTACGGAACAACTTTTATGCGATTTAAAGTCAGAATCGCCAATGTTAAGCGTTTTGCGATTGTCAGAACATGCCCGTATGCCGTTTTTGATTTTCGCAAAAAGTGTGAAAAAGTTATAGCCCTAATGTATACTGCATTCAACTTAAAAGCAAATAACTAATTAATTTTATTTATCTTTCATGTTGAATCCTTCCAAAAGTGTAAATGTAATAATTTCCCGAAATTTTATTTTGTTTTAAATAAATACATTAAAAAAGTACAATTGTTCAGACTTATTAACAAAAAGTTCGGGTTCGGGTTCGGCCGAACTTGTCAAAATTTACCGAAGTTCGGGTTCGGTCTCAAAAAGTGCGTTCGGTCGGACACTAAAAATTATTTAAAAAAATTAAATTTTATTTAAACCTTAAGGAATTTTCGTGACCGGCAAGACCTCTGTTGAAAGCAAAATGCAAACTTTTTTATTTTTTCACTTTGCTCTGATAAAAAAAAATTATATAAAAAGTTATTTAAAACCAGATTAGGTTCATATAGCTCAATTATTAGTTTTTCAGCAGAATAGAGCAAAAATTTGTTTCAGATAATTCGTCGGATTAATACGAAATGTCCAAACATTTGCACTATAGAATTTTTATCTTGGGGTCAATAAATTAAATTTGTACATTACAAAGTAAAATTTCCTCATACACAGAAAGAAAAACACTCAGGATAAATCAAGTTTTTTATTATTACTTTAAGAACGACTAGTACTCAAAAATTCAAGCACGAATAACACTAAAACGTACTCAAAACAATCCTTATTGGGATAACTTTCGAAAATCAATCCCGGAATTTCTTGAAATAAGTATAAAATTCTTAAGTCAAGTAAAAAAAGGTTTAACTTTTCATTGTGTTTAACCCTCCGGCTTACGCATGTGTTAATTTTCTATACACACTGAAAAAGGTCTGGCCAGATTCATGCATACGAAGAAGGTTTATATTTCTGGTTTAATATGTACATAAAGCTTAGTCTACACGATATGTTGAATCAGCAAATTTATGTTGAAAAATTAGCTTTCAGTGCCAACATATCGAATAGACACCAAATTTTTTCAACAAACGTATGCTTACCAACATATTACAGGCATTTGTTAACGATGTCAGCAAATTTTTGTTCACAATTATAGCATATCGTCTAGACACAATATTTTTTGCTTTTCAACAAATTTTTTACGTATGTTGACAAATATGTTATTTGTTGAAAGTCGTATGCAAGCTTTTCAGAATACAGCAAATTTGGTAGCATATGACTAATATAAAAATTGGTATTCTTTTAATAACTTGATTAATTTTTTACATAACCCCGGAACTTATTCAGATTTCTAGCTCATCGGCAAACAAGGAACAAAAAATTGCATTCATAAGTGTTATGAAAATATAAATGTTTGCCAAAGAACTTTGTTTTAGAGTTATAGCCCATAAAAGTTGATCAATTCTTAAGCAATATTTCTTAAAGTATAAATTGGATCACAGCAATATGGGTATCGCTGAAGGGTGTTTCCAAATACCTTTCACATGGTATATAAAACATGCCGAACTATTAACCCATTAAGAACCAATTTAAAAAAATATTTTAATTTACTAATGCATTTTATTAAAATGGCTTTAATCTCAAAATGTTATCGATATAAAGGTATTTTTTACATATAATATTTTATAGGGAACGCTTCAAGCTTTCAGTTATTAAAGTTAAAATATTATATTACAATAAATCTTTTGTTTAATATGGAGTTATGAGTATACATGTGGTAATAGTTTATATACTCTATGTATTATTTAATTACAGTATGCCAAATACCGGCTTTGCTAAATAAAATTGTTCTTTTATGTTGGTTTTCGACTTGACATAAGGGTTCTTAATTTTATGGTTTATCAAGCACCGGCTTCGCTCAGCTGAGTTAATTTTGTCATTTAAACCAGAACCCCTCCACCCCGAAAAATGTCTCTTTCTATTAAAGAAATTAACAAAAATTGGCTGAACCGATTGTTGTTCACAAAAGGACTCGTTTTCTATGACTAGATTTTACACTACGATGATCGGTCTATAATTTACCATAGGTCGCATGTAAAACCCATTCTCGGATATACTTTAGCATGCCTAAGACGTACCAAATAACGCTATTATAGCAGAATTTGTTATGTCATAGTTTCATAAAGCTAGAAATCACACAACTAAATTTGGAGAATATCGGCCCACAATTTACCATATGCTCCATTCGAGCATTTCAATTTTCAGTTTTTTTTAATGACTTTAGTGGCAAAACTTGCATCATCTTTATAAAAATTGGATAACGTATTGAAATTTGGTCCAGTTTATGTTTTTTAATACTAAAATTACTCAACCGAATTTTGTAATTATCGACCCAAAATTCCCGTTAATACGGCTAAACTGATACAAATCATGATAGTTTATTTAAATTTGGTCAAATTAAGTTATATATGATTAATAAGTCGGTTTAGTCCGACCATATAATAACCTATTATATTTGAGGGTGTACCTAATTTGGCACTCATGGGCAATCATGGACCCGATAAAACAAATAAGGTTATAGTCGCCAAATTTTGTATACCACAAAGTAAGCAGCCAACCAGTCGGCCGGACAGACATCGCTATATCGACTCAAGATAGTGATTGAGTCGATCGGGATACTATAAAATGGTTATAGGTGATGTGGGTATCAAAATGAAAAACATACTGCTTGTCGGCCCATAGCTTACCATAACGGTAGAACTGTAACCTATTATAAAACTGTGAGGCTTTATAAATAATTTTTAGATCAATCCAGTTCATATATTTTAACTACATATTTGCGGATTTGACCCAGCCCAATATATCTCTCTTACTTATTCAGTATTAATATGCATACATAAAACTATTAGTTTTTGCACTAAAGGCGATAATTTATAACAACTTTTAAATAAAAATAATTAAAATAATAAAAAAGAGAATTGTCAAATTTATTTGAAATTTTTAAACAAATGTTCTCTTTACTCAACATACGAAATTCAACATATCGTGTAGACACAAAAATTGTATGCTTACTTATTTGTTGAAATATCATTTGCTAGCATATGATGAATTTGAAAAATTTGGTATTTTCAGCATATCGTCTAGACACCTAGCATATTGCATATGCTGATAGAGACATTTGTTATTATTTTTAAGCATATGAGTATAAGCATACATTTGCTGATTCAACATTCAACATATCGTCTAGACTAAGCTTAAGATTTCTAAAGTAAACCCCACATCGGGCATGATGTTGGTGTTTTATCATTCTGTAAGGTGTAATACGAGTGAGTAAATCATTCATAATAATTTTTTCTTTCTCATTTCTTTTTTGGTTTTTCTAAAGCAAGAATTCGGGATAAAATCAACTTTATAATACTTGAATCAAGCGGATTTTGAGATTTATTCAATCTTAGTTTTACCTAAATCAATCTCATTTTCGGATTATTACAAGTACGAAATCGGGATTGAATATAGATAATTTAAGTATTTTGCAATTGAAAATCCGTACTTGAATCAATCTCTCTGTACTTGATTCAAGAAAATCCGTACTCACCGTACTATTATAATAATTTCTACTATATTCATGATTGGGACGAGACATGTCTAAGATTCCATTAATGTTAACTTTTTTTCTAAACAAGTAAGACGTTTTTAAGACAAAAGATATTTATTTTTATAAGAAAATTAAATACTATTTGTAGTTCAAATTTATAAGTATTAAAAAAAAAAAAAATTCAGTACTTCCATCAACTATTCTTCCAAACTTTTGAAATAAAGCTGTAAAAGCTGAAAACATTTTATAAAAATTTTAAATAAAAAACAAATTTTCAATGCTTTATTTAGCTGCAGAAATGCTAAAATGCTAACACTGCTAGTCAGAAAAAAAATGTTGACTGTCGACTTTGAAAGTTCGAACCAATAGGTCTGCGCAAGAAGCCAGATGTTTATTTGCTTTATTCCTCAACGATGTCAAAAGTTGTGTACATTTTCCTTATGCATGTAAATTTTTGTTGACGTTTTCGGTTTTTTGCTACACATACATGCGCACAAATCACATTTATCCTTTTGTTTTCCCTATGTGTAGTAAGATTTTGACAACGGTGGGGAATTTTACACAAACAAAATGCCTGTTGTTTTTTGTATTGTTGTATTGTTGTAGAAGTAAGCAGACCTATTGGATAGGCCTTGGTTCGAACCAATTTGTTTTGATTTTACAAAGTTTTGTTTAGAAATGGTTGACATTTTGAGCAGAAAAGAATAACAATGCATTGAAAAACACCATGGTTGTTTCTGTTGCTTTTTTTTATTGTTGTAGTATTGCTGCCACCGTGCACATAAATTTACCTTAAATGATGAAACAGAACTGAGTCTTCAACTTCAGGCAACAATTTTAAAGCCCATAATTAAAACGTCGGCAGTAACTTCAAATTGTCTCTCATTTCTTTCGTTTTCTTTTGTTCTTATTTTTCTTTGTTTACAAAATGTATGAAATTGAATGAAAGTATGGTAGCATTGTTAAGATAATAATTGTATTTATGTGAGAGCATTAGAAAAAAACGTCCTCAAAATAAAATTGATTTTATTTCTCGACCGCATTCTCTGGCATAATTTTATGTCAAACTGTATGAAAAACATCGTTCAGCCCCAGTTCTGTTTCATCATTAACTCAAAGCATTATTTGTAAAATATTATATGGATATCTTAATTTTGCACACCCTCTTTATACCGAAGTTAAAAGGCGTAATTAAAAAAAATATAATTTTATTTAAATGAAAACTATAAACATGTCAAAAAACATGCATTGATAAGATGTCCATTAACGTGTCCCAAAAAAAATTTTTTAAAACTGCATTGTTGGCTTTCTTAAAGATTTAAAAGTTATAAATAAAGCGTTATTTACAAAACTTATGGAAAAATTACGAACAATTTTAATGTAGGGTGCATAAAAGAGCAAATGCATTGCAAAAACTTACAGTCTTTGTACACCAAAATAAAGCTTGGACATTTTTCTTTTAAATTATTTCCTTTGAAGTGAACAGAATTGTGGTTTTTGACGAAGTTGTAAAGAAAACTTAAAAAAAGACCGGCAGACCCGATTTTTGGCAAAAATTCGACCTCTTTTGAAAAATCTGAAAAAAAATCTCAAAAATACTTCATCCTATAAGCTTTTAAATTATGCTTCAGCCCCCACTAATGTCATGGAATTCTTTAAACAATTTTTAAAGAAAACAAAAATGTGTGATTACTAAATATGGGCGTGATTGGATAAGTGGGCGTGGTACCTCGCGTACAAAGACATTATAGATTTCTGTATATCTATAGAACTTCAAGAGACATAGTTTCTTAATTAGGTACAAGCGTCTTGATTATTAATATACAACATCCGACAAAATGTGAGCGGCATTGGAGAAGTGGGCGTGGCACCAATTAGATTTATATCTATCTAAATAACGATATTTATTTTACGCTCTGTTCTTATTACACCATGGTGAAGTATAAGATTCCTCATAGCAGAATATAGAACTCTTATCTGTTTATACTAGTGGCGAAGTTGAGCGCAAAATATCGTAGTTCTTTTATTTAATCTAACGGAATTCTGTGTATTTTATTTTTGAATTTAGCAAAGGAGTTGAGATATTTAACATCTGCTATTTCCCAAGACAATTTCAAGACAAGACCTCCGCTAGAAAATGTTTAATATAGATTTTATTAAGTCAAGTTGTAGATTCAAATTTGGAGTTAAGAGTTAAAAAGGCAATAATATCGATTCAATAAATTGCATTCTAAAAAATGTCAATTTGACAATGTCGGAAGAATGATTTCTTTCGCACAAATAAATTTGAACAAAAACAAACTTAATTAGTATTTTGTTAATCTTGTTAAACTATTTGTGGTTTTTAATCCAAATTTTCAATATTTTTAATCAGGCTTAAGTTCATCAAATTTAATTTTCATTAAATTATTTTTATGAAGAAAGGAATTTTTACAACATGAAAGTTAATTAAAATTGTTATTGATAATCATTCATTCTTGACTTACCTGAGATTCGAACCCAGGCGGCTGGTTATAATTTAATGAAAATTAAATTTGAAATTTAGATTAAAAAACAAATTTTAAGAATTTATTTTTGTTTTACATGTAGTTGTACGAAAGACAACGTTCTTTCGCATTTAGTGAAATAGGCGGCTAATGATCTTAAGTTTCAAAATGTTTGCATACTGTCCAATTTTATTTCAATTCAAATTTCTACGCCTTTCAAAGTAAAAATCATTTCGAAATATTTTGAAATAATTACAAAACTTCTCCAGAAATGCATATTGATAATTTGTTATGTTACACTCCCTTTGCTCAATCCAATTAACTTTCTTTAAATGTGTAGTGTTACTAAGAAAAGTATTAAATTTTGTTCACCTTTCTTTAAGTGTTTAATGAACTGATAAAAAAAAAACCTTTAAGAAAAAAATTGAGCAAATAAAAACTTTTATTTACTTTTATTTTAGTTCAATGATTTTTTTTTTTTGAGTTTATGAAATATTCTCTGTTTTTTTATGGGTGCGTAGTCATAAGGAAATGATTAAATATTTTTGGATCAAGACAAGGAATAAATTTAAGGAAATAATAAAAGTTTAAATTTTTTTAATTTTTTTATTCTATCAATCATAAAGTTGACAAAATGTAAATTTGCAATATTTACATTGAACTTAAAGAAAAAGTAAACAATTCCATTTTAAAAATATAAGGCTGATCTACAACTTGGTTATTCCCCTATAATTTGTTTTAAACTTTCAAAACAATCACCATATTGCTTTTACTGTAGAAACCAGTTAAACAGTGATTTCTAAAACTTGTAGTGTGTTATATAATAGTGGTTTTCACCCTTGACAGTAAAGTCCCATGTAGACCTTGCGCATCTTATTAATTTAGTTAAAGTACAACACTGCAACAACAAAATGTATTAGACTAAAATTTACTACGCTGTGGTTGAAAAATCCAACAAAAAGCTATAGTGAACAAGTTTGTTAAATAACCCAGAGTAAAACAGTTAAAGAAACTATATCTGTCTCTTTCCCTCACTCAGCAACTTCATTAACTTACAATACTTACGAAAACAAGTAAGAAAGTATAGTCGGCCAAGCCGGACCATATGATACCCTACACCACAGTATTAAAAAACACATCATGCTTATATGTCCATATAAATAGGGATTTATCTGTTTATAAACTTCATTAAAATCGGTTTGAAAGTTTGTGAGAGGCAGAAATTGTCCCCTACCTCCCCTTGTGGTCCTATTTATGAAAAACTGTATAGCTTATGTGTCCATATAGATATGGATCTATCTATGTTTTTTCTCATTAAAATCGGTTTGAGAGGCAGAAATTGCCCCTATCTCCCCTCGTGGTCCTATTTTTTAAAAAATGCATCCCTTTTGTGTCCATTACGATATGGTTCTATCTATGTTTTAAATTTCATTAAAATCGGTTTGATAGTTTCTGAGAGGAAGAAATTTCCCCCTATCTTCCCTTGGCCAATTTTCAAAAGGCTTGGTCCTTGTACCAATAAAAACCTATGTCGTAAATTTTATCAAATTATCTCCAAAATTGCGACCTGTACTTTGCGCACAAGCTTACATGGACAGCCAGCCGGGCTGCCAGCCGGACGGACCTCGTTAGTTCGACTCAGAAAGTGATTCTGAGTCGATCGGTATACTTGGTCTAGGATATTATAATATTTTAAGGCGTTACACACATCTAGGTCTAGGATATTATAATATTTTAAGGCGTTACACACATCAGCACAAATGCATAATACCCTCTCCACTATTGTGGTGTGGGTATAAAGATACTCACGCCTTGTAGCATAAAATCGTATTAAGTAAAGCAGAGTTGTACACTTAATTCAAAGGGTGAAAACCGCTAATATTTTTGAAATAAAAATAAAATAATATGATAAATCTTAGCTGATAAAATAATTAAAAACAAATAAGACCAACAAAAAATTTTAATTATGAACCACTTCGATATCACCTAAAGTTCCATCAACCTTTAAAATGCTTTCAGTCCTGGTGATGATTTGTTCCTTCTTTGAATTCCAAAATAAAGTTTTTGGTAAACTATTTGTAGGTTTATTATTTGTCTTAAGTCAGAAACTGCAGTTTTCGTAATGTTACGCTAAGATGAAATGTTAAGCTGTCAACAAAGTAGAGTCTGTGCTATTAAATGTAGCAAGTTACATACACAAAAGCGTAGGATCCTTGAGGCGTTATATGCGAAAATTAGGTTTACTTTCTACTTATGTAAGCATCAGTCTCTTAAGTTTTTCTTTAAAAATAAAATATATTTAAAAAAATTTCAACAATTTGATAAGAACGAAGCAAGCAAGAGTGCTATATTCGGCTATGCCGAGTCTTATATACCCTTCAAGATTGTGCGATAGTAACAGAAAGTTATATATATATATCTATTTAAGATATGAATAAATCAACTTTGCGCCACGCCCAACACTTTGTCGGAGGTTGTGAATTTATAACAAGATAATTTGGAAACTTTGGCTCCTGTCGAAGTCAAGATATACCGTGAGCGTCAAAATAATGTGTACAGCTTGTTTTCCAATATAAAAAGAGTTATGTTAGTTATAAAAAGTTAAATTTCTACTTTGCCAAATTTTATCAGACTTCAAGCTTGCTGTCATCTGTAAAAAATACGTTGCTCCAAAAAGTGACAAAAGCAAGTTGGACCAAAAAAAAAAAAAAACGTGATATAGTATCTAAAGTGAAGCGTGATAGGGTTAGCTTTTATAAAACGTCCTAAAACAGATGGATCAGCCCAATAGTCGCTCGATATCAACTCAAGTAAACATCTGGAAACATTTGGACAGACAAATTAATAAAAAGCAATCTCTGAATAAAATTCTACAGGAAGAGTAGCCAACTTTAAAATGGGTGGAATTGATGCCAAAGAGACTAGAAGCCGTCTTAAAAGCAAAAAGAAATCAATCAAAGTATTAGCCTCTTTACTTTTCTTAGTATTTTAAAACTGTACACTTTTTTTGACGCGTTTAAAACGGAGTATGTATATTAGTTTTATTATTGTACTGTTTTTGTTGTTTTTGAAGTATTTCAAATTTTTAATTGTAATAAATTATCCAAAGTTTTGTAAATGACAATAAACTTCCAAATATTTTAATTCTTATTTGCTAAAATAAAACTTTCTATATTGGAAAAGTAGTTGTACACCTTATTTTGACGCTGGCAGTACATAAAAATAAAATAATAAAAAACAACAACAACAAGTGATTTTTGGGTAAAATAAAAAGCAGTAGTGGTTTTGCTGGGTCTTCGGAAAACTCCTTTCAACGGACAGACAGACGGGCATTGCTAAGTCAACTTCTCTACTTATAAGGACCCAGAATATACACACTTTATAGGGTCTAACAACAAAAAAGTAAAAAATTGCAGACGGAATGACAAACTTATATACATATACCCTTTCCACCACCTATAGTGAAGGGTATAAAAACTAATAATGATATTCCTCAAAATTAATTCCGGGACGTACAAAAATTTGCCTTCCACGAATTCCCGGTAGTTTTTTTGTCTAAATATTTTTTTATTTTTTAAAAAATAAATAAATAAATTTTTCATTTTCATCATTATGTATCGGGTGATTTTTAACTATTATCTTTTTGGCAACACTGGTTTAAACAGCTGACGCACGTTTCGTGTTTTGTTTCACTGTCAAACAGCAAAACTAAGCTTTTCCGTCAAAATTATGTATACAAACTTTGGAATGGCGGCACAAATATGTTTTCTGATTAACTAAATCTAGTTTAACTGACATCTCAAAAACCCAGCCTAAATGTATTTTGAAATAATCAAAATATTTTAAATTTGTCAAATATAATATAAAACTAATACAATTGAAAATTGTCCATATGTATTTTAAATCTAGCCAAATGTATTTTAAACTTTTTTTTGTCAACAAAAACACGTATCTTAATGCAAGTTTTTAAAAAAATGTAAAAATAATAAAGATTTGAAAAAAAACAGGATCCCGAAAATCCCGGGATTAGAAATCAGAAATCCCGAGATACGGAATTCGCCTAATCTCGAAAATCGCGGGATTTACCGATTGGAAGCCGTAGTATACTCGTATCAGAGAACAGCTTTGTGCAATTGTAAAAAAATCGCATTAAATCAACAGCAACAAATACACTCACTTGCGGTCATACAATCAAACTTGCGCAACCGCAAACATTCGCTGCTGGTTTGCAGTCATTCAAATAATGCACATCGTGCTTTGTTATTTATTCCTCCGTTTAGCTTCGTTTGTCAATTAAGATGTTTGTGTGTTTGGTCCGACAATGATTGTTTTGGCAAAGAAAAAAAAATACAAATAAAAAAGCAAGAAATAAAGCAATTATTACTCATGTAGGCATTCAGCAGTAACTATGTAGTACAAGAAAAAAAAATTGAAATGAAACTAAACGCACATATGTAGGTACATACAAACAATTTCCATAGAAACATAATTTTTTTTTTTACTTTTAAAAAGTACAGTAGTTCTGTATGTAGAATGTATTCTTGTTATTGTTGTTAATTTTAACAAAGCGTCTCATCGAGTGGTTTATTGTTGTTAATGTTAACAAAGCGTCTCATCGAGTGGGCAATGACTACTTGAATGCAAAAGTATAAGAATGTGCCTTTTGAATTTACACAATTGTGTTATATTGCGTGCGCAACAAAAATGCAAACAAAGCACTTTCAATAAAAAACGAACACATGCAAAAATCAAATGTGAACGAAACGATGTAAAAATTACCAACGTTGAACTTTGTTTTGCAAGCAAAGATTTAATGTAAATTTTAGCGTATGAATAAATCAAGAAAAATAGTGATTTTGCAGTTCTCTGACTCGTATATACTACATGTATCTGAATATCCTACAACTAAAATAATTATGTATAATATTTTCTGTAGGTTCTTATTACAAAAACAGGAAAAGAATAGAAAAACACGATTTCAAAAAGACATAGTGCTATGCCACATTTCAAAACAGAACTACGTTCTGAATTAAACTAACGCAATTCTCCTTGCTCTGCATAGTCAAATTAAAAACGAAATTTCCACAAATATTAATAAAGTTACCAAATTTGGCGAACTTATGACAGATTCAAAACGTTTGGATATTTTAGCCTTTTAGAAAACAGGTAAACAAGCAAATCTGACAGCTTTTACTCTTTGAAATATTTTGTTATTACATTAATAAATGACACCTGCTTAAAAATAAAGCTCGTAAATAATTATGTCTTTTTTTCTTTTGTTATTAGTTTGACATTTTATTAAAAAAAAAATCGCTCGCGTTTTTTATTAGGTTTGTTCCCATACTCGAAATATGTGTACATAAGATCGGTGTTGAGAATAAATTTAATCTTCTAGCACAAAACAGCCCAAACTCTTTCTTCGGGTAGAATGGGTAAATGTTTAAACAAACAACTGTTAAAAAAAAAATAAACAAAATAAAATAAGACATTTAAAAAAAATTTTTTTTAAGAAACGCTTTTCTTAAAAAAGAACATTTAAAAAAATTTTTCCCGCCCCCCCTACATTTTATCCTGGCTACGTGAATATGTATGCCTTTAAAGTTTCATCCATTTGCATTGAGTAAAAGGCGGTCAAAAAAGCATTTTACAAAAAAAAAAATTACCCCCCCCCCCTAGATTTTATCCTGGCTACGCCCATGTATTCGTGTATTGTCATCGGGAATATGTATGCCTGCAAAGTTTCATCCATTTGCATTGAGCATAAGGCGGTTAAATTAACGTTACAAGATTTGATTTTCCGAAGTGAAGCTAAAGAAAAGGTTTTAAAAAGGCATTCATTTTATTCTACACAATAAAAAAAACAAAAAACTTACCGCAAAACCTGGGGTCTAATTAACGCATCGATCAAAATTGATCGAAATTTTTTATTTTGGTATTACGACTCTCGATATCGAATGAAATGTATCGTAATTTGAGATGATAGCATTCGATATCGAGTAACCAAAGACATTATTACATCTCTATAGTTCTCATTCGATGCGTCAGTGTCTATCGTATGTAGAAAAATACGATAGTTTACTCGATACGATAGCTTACTCGATATCGAATGAGGTAATTAGGCCCCGACGATTTCCTATTTGATAAACATTTTGATTTTTGTCTTCCACGTACTTTTGTTCTTTTTTACCCCTTAAAGTAAAATTGTATTGTATTCTTTTCGTTTTACTGAACTTAACCAGAAAAGAAGTGAAGCAAACCTATTAATACTTATTTTTCCTGTAAGTGTAACATTTAAAATTTGTATTAAATTCTTTTTTTCAATATTATCTCATAAATAATTCATTGAAGCTTTCCAGTGTTTTGAATTATTGAATTTTAAAAATGCTTTTATTTGTTTTGAAACAATTTTACATGAGTAATTTATTCCTTGATTTGTAATTTTCTCACACATTATTGCAATGATCGATTTGCCCACAACTTTTGATCTGTTTAAAGTTGAAAAATATTTGCTAATGAATTTTTTAGAATTTTTTTTTTTCAATTAACATATTAATTTATAAAATATTCATTACGTTTAAATATTTATCTATTTACAAGTGAAAGAAATAAAAAATTAATGACGCACACTATTTCTTCGACTATTAAGTAGCGGTTTCTAAAAGAGATCCAAAAGAGGTGAATAAATAGATTTTTCTTAAAATATTTAAGAGTTATGAAAAATTAGAAGAACACTTACAGGCGTACCTCACCAAAAGCTTAGCTTTTACACTGATATGCCATACCTAAACAAGAGCATCAACGTTGTGCCACAAACAGTAAAGTTAACTTTCTTCTTAAATAAAACCCACATAATAGAAATAAAAAAAAAAAACGCTAGATTGTCGAAAAAATAGCTAAATTGACATTATTTATTAATAAAGTGGCCAACTCTACTATTAAACGTGCTGTCAAAATCGGATTTTCCAATTGTAAAGCGTTGACGCCGCGCTGTTTAGGGACGCTTCATAGAAATTGTATGGGCATGACAATTTTTGACAGCTAAAATACGCTTTCCGCTCTGTTTAGGTATGGCTGTTAAGTGGTCATTTTACTCAGAATCCATCCACCTCTTAAACTGAATCATTAGTTTTTTTGACTTCAATATAAATTTTAAAAGTAAAAAAGCATTATTTTTTAAATTTATGCTAAATTTACAAAAAAATGTCATTAAGGGGATCCAAATGGGCAAACAAATAGCCGAAACTTATAACATCTGCACAGAGAAGTAAAGTTTGAGAAGTTTTTTTATAAAAAATTGACTTAGTAACAAAGAAAATCGTGGTAATGGGCCGAGTAATGAGCAAAATTCAAAAAAAGTCGAGAAAACTCGATTTTTGAGTTAAATTCGATTTTAGCGACCTCTAAACCTCTTCCGAAAAATCTGAAGAAAATCACAAAAATACTTTACCCTATAAGCTTTAAAAAAATGCTGGGGTGCCTATAAAAATAGAAAAAAAATTTTTTTTGGGACACACTAATGTTCATAGAACAACAGATAAGATAATATAATCGGTCAAGCCAGACCATTTGATATCCTACACCACAGTTTAATATACACACATACCAAATTATGTCTGAGTAAGGCCAGGATTTTAATGCAATTCATATTTGTTCTCGACAGTCGGAGATTACCATATACAAAATATCATTGCGAATCAATATATTGCTTTGAATGCATATTTTTGCATATATCGCTGATATTGCATATTTTTGTTGCATATTTTGAAAAAACTTGTTTAAATTTCTTTATTTTGCCTGCACCCTTCCGCAGAATAGATAAAAGACAACTTCGATGATTTTTATTTAACTGATTTCTTGTGGGAAAAATGTTTTGTAAAGAACCTTCGCGTGTTGCCGCATATAAAAAGAATTATCCGAATTAATGTCTTCCTCTTCAGCCTATAACAACCAGATGCTGAAAAACTTTGTCAATTCAAAGATCTGGTCAAAGGATTCAACATCAATAAGATGTATTTTGTGGACGGTAACTTAAGTTAACAAATTCGTAGCCAGCTTGATAAAGCTAATGATTTAAATTTATTGTTTTAAATCCTAAACTGCTTGCATATTTAATTTATTTATTTTGAAAAAATGTAGGGTCAAATATATCTCTAAAAGGAATTTTAAAAAACAAAATCAATAAACATTTGATTCGTACGTTATTGCGATCAGTTTCGCACTATGTTTAAGCAAATGACTGTTTCTAAAAATTTTACAAAAAGTTTTCTTAAGTTCAATATGGTTTGAAACTTATGATTAACATGTATTCGCACAGTTGCTCAAGCAAGCTTATGCATATTATATCGGGTGATTTTTTAGCTATTATCTTTTTGGCAAGACAGCTGTCGCACGTTTCGTGTTTTGTTTCACTGTCAAACATCTTCAGTTTGGTCTATAATTTAACCATGAATCGTCTTACAAACGAAGACTTGCAAATTATTGAATTTTATTATCACAATGCATGCTCTGTTCAGAAAGTTCATCGCGCGCTTCTTCCATTTTAAGGTCAGTTTAATCGACTTACAGAAGCGGATATTCGGGCTATTGTGACTAAATTTCGCACCAAATTTACATTGTTGGACATTAAACCACCAACACGCTTACGAAGAGCGCGAAGAGAAGAAAATATCGCAGCTGCATCGGCCAGTGTTAATGATGACCATCAATTATCGATACGTCGCCGTTCGCAGCAATTGGGCCTCTGTTACTCAACAAGGTGGAAAATTTTGCGGAAGGATTTAGGTGTTAAGCCTTTCAAAATACAGCTTGTGCAAGAATTGAAGCCGAACGACCTACCGCAACGTGAATGGGCTCTTGGAAAGTTGGCTGAAGAAGTTGGCGAGTTCGATGAACATTTTATTTCACGTTCGCCTAGATCGTGCGATTTAACGCCTTTAGACTATTTTTTGTGGGGCTATTTGAAAGCTCATGTCTATACACACATGCCCGCTTCAACTGACGCATTGGAAGACAACATTGAAGCATTTATTCACGAGATACCGGCCGAAATGTTGGAAAGAGTATGTCAAAATTGGACTAAGCGGATGGACCATTTGAGGCGCAGTCACGGTCAACATTTCCATGAAATAATCTTCAAACATTATATTACATGGACCGTACTATCGATTCAAATAAAGATTTCATGAATTTTTCTGAATTTTATGTGTTTTTTTTAACTTTCCTTTAGCTCTTAAAAAATCACCCATTAGTTGGGCCTTTACAAGTGACTTAATTTACATGATTGTCTTACTGTTTCCTTATATATTTGTGTTTTACTTTATTTTAACTTCTACTTTTGTGATTTTTGTGCATTACTTACGTTTATTACGGTTATTGTTGTCGTAATCTATCAAATCGTTTTTTGTAAAAGATTAAGAACACTGGTTGTGTGTTGCTTTAATCTCTTACAAAAAACGACTTGAACGATTACAACAACGACAGCCGGAATTAGGCTGAATTTCGATTCGATTTTATTTGGATTAAAGTGTTTTACGAGGAAGAAAAAGAGTGAGAAAGGTGTAACAAATTTTGAAATCGTGGAGACTTAAAGTCCGATAACAAATAGTTCTTATGGATGTTTTAGTTCTACTTTCTAAAAATATACATTATTTATGAGAACAATAAACATATATCGAGGGTTATTTTTCAAATAGTGCTATCTGAAATTTTTCAAAAAATTTTTTTTTATAGAAACGTGTTCACTGACGGAAGGGTCATCTGTCATTTAAGTTTAAAAAAAAAAATTTCCCAAAACGTTTTTTTTTTCATAAATGTTGTTTTGTGGTATCTAACAAAAACATTTTTTTTTTTTTTTGGTAAAAAAGTGCTATCTACATAAAAAATATTACTTCATATAATAAAATGATAAAAGGTGTTATTACAAAGTAGACATATTATACATCAAAGGGTTGGGAATTGTGTCTAGATTTCATAAACTAATATAATTTTTAAATTCGTTGTAGACATTTTGCAAAAAACTGCAAAAAAATTTTTTATGAGTTTTTGTAAACAATATAAATTTTAATGTATCTAATAAAATCCTTGTTAGCTAATATTATTTAATGAAATTTTACAAGTAAATACATGTTTTAATGCTTAATCCAAACCAGCTCAAAATTGTATTAAACTTACAAAACGAATCCCACAATTCGCAGAAAAAAACAGCCAAAAATTCCCTAAAATTAGTGTTGCTTAGAAATGAAATGGCTACCAAGCACGGGTCTTAAGCGGCCCATTCACTTGCAATATTATTGTATATGATATTCGCCATATTATTTCAATTTTATCCTATATTATGCAATAAGTCGCACAATGGTTTCATTCATTCAATAAAAAGGTGAACATAAACTATAGGAATAACATAAACAGCATTGTACAATGTTGCCTACACATTTCACCTTCTTTTCGTTGTGCAATAAAAATCAAAAGTCTTTTGGATTGTTGCCAATATATTGTGCTGCCATCTAATATCGCATACACATTGGCGATATAATTGTACAATACGTAAAATAGAACAATTTTATTGCAAGTGTATGAGCCGCTTTAGTATTCATATTGCACAATTATTATACACATATTGGGTCATACAAAGTCGAACTATTCGCACAAAATTGGACCGTTCGAATGGACCACCTCAGACAAAGTCATGGCCAAAATTTACTTGTACATGATATAATACAAATAAAACTGCTAAGCGAATTTATTTGTATAATATCTTTAAATTTTCTAAAATCTTTGGATGAAGTTTCCTGATGATCTGGCCTATGCAACCAGTGAAATGCGTATGTTAATAGCTGATCCCATCAGCAATAAATTTCAGTGTTTTTATCAAAAATAAAAATTAGGAATAAGGCACGACAAACAAAATCTTGTTGATAATTCACAAAAATATATTTCAAACAAATTATGATAAATTTGAGTCTTATATTTCCAAAATACAGGCCCAATTATGGAGTACTCGGCAAGCGCATTTCGCTTAAAAATTATTTTTAAGCATCCAGCTAAAATTAAGAATTAAGGATCGTTTTTAGTTTTTGTTATACCTGAGATGTTCTAATTTGGAAACCTATAGCACCTCTCCTGCTAAGTCTATAGACCTCAAATCCAAGACCTAAGCTCGACTAGAACTTTTTAATTTTCACCTCAAACTGCATTCCAATCGGACCAACCGTTTATAAAATATAGAATTATTTCCATTTTTTTTTTCAAATTTCCCACACTGTGCAGCGATCATATAAATAGAAGCGAAACCCTTATAATCTGGCCCACGTTCTTTTCAACTAAGCAAACGGATGCATTTCCAAAGCATTGAAGTCTGCTATTTCGCAAGAATATCATTATTTTTATGATAATTTAAAATATGTGGATAAAGTTAAATTATTTATTGCTTTTCAATAAACATTAGTGTTAAATTTTAACTTAATTTCGAGTTCAGTTATCATGAATATGCGTTTCTTTAAATTTTACAAATTATTTTAATAAAAAATCTTATAACTTAATTAAAGTCTCAAAAAGTATTAGTACAGCTCATTTTATTTTTGTTCAAATAGTGCTATCTGCTTATTTCAATGTTCAAGTCGATAAAATTTTATTTGTAAATAGTGCTATCAAATATATAAGCGCGAATATCTGGAATTAAAAACAAGTAAGAAAGCATAGTCGGTCAAGCCCGACCATATGATACCATACACCACAGTATTAAAAAACACATCATGCTTATATGTCCACATAAATATGGATTTATCTATGTTTACAATCTTCATTAAACTGGTCCTATTTTTGAAAAACTGTATAGCTAATGTGTCCATATAGATATGGATCTATCTATGTTTTAAATTTCATTAAATCGGTTTGAGAAGCAAAAATTGCCCCTTTCTCTCCTCGTGGTCCTATTTTTTAAAAACTGCATCCCTTTTGGGTCCATAAAGATATGGTTCCATCTATGTTTTAAATTTCATTAAAATAGGTTTGATAGTTTCTGAGAGGAAGAAATTTCCCCCTATCTTCCCTCGTGGTCCTACGATTTGGCCCATTTTCAATAGGCTTGGTCCTTGAGTCAATAAGAACCTATGTCCCAAATTTTATCAAATTATCTCCAAAATTGCGACCTGTACTTTGCGCACAAGGTTACATGGACATCCAAACAGCCAGCCAGCCAGCCTGCCAGCCGGACGGACATCGTTAGTTCGACTCAGAAAGTTATTCTGAGTCGATCGGTATACTTTAAGGTATTTTAAGGCGTTACATACATCAGCACAAATGCATAATACCCTCTCCACTATTGTGGTGTGGGTATAAAAATAATATATGTATGATTTAGGCCAGGTTTTTGAGATGTGGATTAAGCTTAAACTAAGTTTAACGTAGTGTGAAACTCAAATTTTCCCGGCCAAATGTGATTTTTTATTATGTATTTCATTGAAGACCAATGTTTTAAGCAAAACTAAGCTGTTCCGTCAAAATTTTGTATACAGACTTGGTAATGACGGCACAAATCTGTATACAGATTAACTAAACGTAGTTTAACTGAGATCTAAAAAACCGAGCCTTAGACGTTAATTTTTAATAACATTGTAAAATAAAGTTTAGTTATTACTCCTAGAGTTATCGATAAAATCAGTTTTTTCGCTCTCCTGTAAAATTGTGATTTTTCAGATAGCACTATTTGAAAAATAACCCTCGATATGTACAATTTATTGAATGTCGAAACTTTTAAGCTAAATTTACTCAAAATAATAAAAAATAATATGTAAATATTTTAATATAAAATGTACCTTAACTTTGAAGCTTTAATAGAGATTTTAAGCCCGTTAGTAAATGTTACGAATCTTGTTTTAGGAATTCTTTTGTTTTTTGATTTCTTTAGGAATTTGTAAAATTAAAAAAACAAAAATTTTTTTTAATTATCATTTATATTTCAACAAAATCATTAAAGATTCAAAACACTACTTGAATTTTTTTAAATGTCTAGAAGTGCTAAAACTTTGTACAAAATCCCCAACATGAATGACTTGCAAGCTTTTGCTGATGGCATTTGGCGGCGGTGGTAGTTCATTTTGTAGTTTGAGGTGATCGTGCCAATACCCTTCGGCAAATCAGTAGCTGTTGTAAGACAATCGATAATTTTTTAAGTGTGTGTCTTTGGGGAACTTTTGAATTGTTGTTTTTTTTTTAAGATAACAAAATACTTATTAGTCGTTAAGAGGTAACCGGTCAGTGTGTTACACAGGGGCCTAGAAAAACGGTTTAAAGTGCGGGAAAACATGAAGAGGATTTTAAACAAACTTAGAGTTAAAGAATTGCTAGAAAAAGTTTTAAGTAGTTATTATTTCAGTCCTATTTCAAAATTCTAAATTAAGCTTTTTCGTTTATTTGTGTTTTGTTACCTTTGAATAGATATTTTAGGAAAAAAAATCTATTGTTTTCTAAGATCATTAATATGTTTATTAAATTTTAATTTATTTTAATTATATTTTAATTTGGTTTTTAATCAAAATTTTTTTCTTGTTACATTTTTAATTTATCGCCGTTCGTTTAATAAAGACGTTTGAGCAATTTCAAGTGTTTTTCATTGTTTTTTATAATGAAGTATTTATTAAAAATTTCACTAAGCAATTTTTTATATCTTAAAAATTTATTAAATATTTGGTGATTTATTATGCGGTAATTTTTTTTAATATTCAGGGGGCTAATTGTGGAAGTCGTGATCGAATACTTTTTCGATTCGAGAGAAATTTTTTTCTAATTCTTTCATTCGATACTGAACGAATTTTTTCAGTGTTGCGAAAACTCAAATAAATGGTTAACAACACTTAAAAAATAATTTCGATTCGTTTAGTATCGACTGAAAGAATTAGAAATAAAATTGCTTTCGAATGGAAGAAGTATTCGATGAAGAGTGCCAGAATTAGCCCCCAGGTATGTGATGGAAACCGATTTTGAAAATGCAACGATTTTGATCTTAAAACGTTTCCAGTACCTTATGACCTAACTATAATGAAAGCATTTTCCTTTTATTTCCTGCCTATACTCTTTAAAATTTTGTACAATTTATGTCAATTAAATTGTATTTTGAACAAGAAATAAAGCCTTTAATTTAGGAATGGAATTTAAATTGCTCGGAATTTATCAGACTTTTAAAAACGATCATTTTGAAATCGATCGGTTTTCACCAAGTAAAACTTTTATTCTTTACATCAATCGTAACCGATTTGTAAAGGGTGGTTAAATTGTAAGGGCCGATGTTGAATGTGAACCAGACCTAAACGCCAAGTTTTTTTCCGAATTTTATTTGACATTTCTCTATTTCAGACTTACTCAATTTGAACCATGGAGAGATACACAATCCAACAACGTGTTAAAGTTATCCAGACTTATTATGAAAATGGGCGTTCAAATCAAAATGCATATCGTGCACTTCGTGATTTTTTTGGTCAATTTGATCGTCCAAATGTGCGTACAATCGCAAAAATCGTGGAAAAATTCGAGCAAACCGGGTCTGTAGAAGATGTGAGAACACCAGTGCATGCCCATACAGCTCGTACTGCAGAAAATATTGCTGCTGTTCGCGATAGTGTGGCTGAAGAGCCGTCCACCTCAACTCGTCGTCGTGCCCAACAATTGCACCTCTCACGCTCGTCGTTGATGAACATTATGCATAAAGACTTGCATTTACACGCTTACAAGGTGCAATTGGCTCAAGAACTAAAGCCTCTTGACCATTCCAAACGTCGTGAATGGGCAGAATGGTGGCAAGAAATGCCAACAGTGGATGATCAATTTTCGAAGAAAATCATCTTCAGTGATGAGGCACATTTTCACCTCAGTGGATTAGTCAATAAACAGAATTGCCGCATTTGGGCGAATGAGAATCCAAGAGTGATTGTCGAAAAACCAATGCACCCACAAAGAGTGACTGTTTGGTGCGGTTTATGGGCTGGCGGCATCATCGGGCCGTATTTTTTCCAAAATGAGGCCGGTCAGGCAGTTACTGTGAATGGTGTTCGCTATCGTGAGATGATAACGAACTTTTTATGGCCCGAATTGGAAGATATGGATGTGGACGATATGTGGTTTCAGCAGGACGGTGCCACTTGCCACACAGCTAACGAAACAATGGCTCTTTTGCGCAACAAATTCAATGGCCGTGTTATCTCACGTAATGGCGATGTCAATTGGCCGCCAAGATCATGTGATTTGACACCGTTGGACTTTTTTCTTTGGGGTTATTTGAAAGAAAAGGTGTACGTCGATAAGCCAGCAACAATTCAAGAGCTAAAGGATGAGATAATTCGGCACATTAACGGCATAGAACCTCCATTATGCCTCAGGGTCATCGAAAATTTGGACCATCGGATGGAGGTGTGCCGCCGTGGTCGCGCCGACCATTTGGCCGATATTTTGTTCCATACATAATTGAGTAATACCAATATATCATAATAAAATAAAATTACAATAATTTCCTAAATAGTTTGTGTTTTATTCAAAATCAACATCGGCCCTTGAAATTTAACCACCCTTTAGCTAGAAATTTTTTTTACGCAGGTTTTGTGTTAAAAAAAAAGACTCAAAAATGCTTCTTCTTTAATAAATAACGGACCCAACTCCATTAAAATCCGATACAATTTTAAGTAATTTAAATCTAGTTCGTATAAAATTTCATAACAATTCGATAGGTAGCCTCCCAGCCCTTTGTTATTCGTTGCGATTTCGTTCATCTTAAACCATACAAAATCCCAACATGAAGATAATGCGCAGTCTAGGGTAAATTTAACAGTGAACACTGAAAATGTTGATATTATAATTTCTGGTCACATAAAACTTATTGCTGCCAGATTAAAAAAAAAAACAAAATAATTTTTTACGATTTTATGCGTGTTTGAGGGGATTTTAGAAAAGCATTTAATGCTTTTAACCGTTTTTTTTTAAATGTTATGTCACAGTTTCTAATCATATAAAACCAATTGCCTAGTATATAGAAGTGTATTCTGGGAGTAGGCTTTATATGAAACCATTGATAAAAAAAAATACCTTTTTAAACAAATTTTTATATCAGGATGAGTAACTTGTGCTAAAGTTTATAACGACACCGTTATTTTTCTATTGTGCTTGACAATACCAAACATCTAGTATTGCCTCTTGGTGTTGCACTTTAAGAAAAAACTAGCCTACCGGGGTACCTAAATTCGAAAGAGTTCTTTTAAAATCCATCATTAAGTTACATCGGAATGGACTATAGCAGAGGGTAAAGAAATTTCCGATAAAAAAACTTTATATTATTATAGTTATAGTACATACAAGCTGACCCGCAAACGCTGTTTTGTCATATAATTTATTTCTGTCAGATATTACAGTGTCTGCATGCCAAATTTTGCGAAAACCGGGTAATTATTAAAAAAGATAATACAAATTATGGGCTATAGATCTTTCAAGATGTTACACTAATTGCCTGCCAAATTTCAAGAAAATCGGTTGATTAGTTGATAAGATATAGGGAGGGGGAGCTTTTAACCCTCCTGCCCTATTTCATAAACCAAATAAAAAAATTAAGGCTATTGTTCTTTCCAGATGTAACACTATTTGCCTGCGCAATTTCAAGAAAATCGGTTGATTAGTTAATGAGATGTAAGAAGGGAGAACTTTTACCCCTCTTGCCCTATTGCCTGATGTAACACTAATTGCCTGCAAAATTTAAGGAAAGTCGATTAATTAGTTAAAAAGATATATGGAGGGGGAGCTTTTTTCCCTCTTGCCAAATTCCCTGTTACCTTTCAGATGTTACAGTGCCAGTATGCCAAATTTTAAGAAAATCGGTTGATTAGTTAAATAATGTATCGAGGGGGAGCTTTTTCTCTTTTGCCCTATTTTACGCCCTCTAGCGATATGAAATATACTTTACGACCTGTTCTCATACCTAACAAATACACATACAAGCCGTTTCGGAGGAGTTCAAAATGGAGGGAATTTTGTTGATATTTTTATGGGAATAAATAGGAAAATCTAAATGCTATATATCCGGAACGACTGGGCCGATTTAGTGCAAACTTCACATAAACCATCTACAGACTATCCGTAATGTACCCTGACATTTAAAATTAAATTCGGTTAACCCGTTTCCGCAGTTAGTACACTTCTTTTTATATATGAATATATACTAGATAATATATAGTACATAACAAAAAAATTACCTCTAAATGAATCACAATTATTAACATTTACCTTTAAACAAATACATACTTATGTACCTTTATTGTAGAAGCAAAAAAAACTCTCAGTGGCACATCGTATGAGACTTCAAGTTCCCATCCCACGATCACTTTTCATTCAAATTAATTTAATTGTTTACACTTGAATAACCATTTGGCGTATTTCTGTAGGTTTGTGGCCACAAATTAACATGTGGTGATTAAAAACAAAGAAAAAAAAAATTATTAATTTAATTAAATTTAAAATTTGAAGTGTTGTTTATTTTTTTTAATTTCAATAATAACAAACAAACTAAGTTTTTCGAAATTTTTTTTATACAAAAATAAAAAAAAAACCCAAAGAAAATTTTAAAATTTCACTTTTAATTCTAATACACAAACTTGTCCCAACTTAATCGAGTTAATTAAAGGATAATTTTTAAAGTGGTTTGGAATCCATTAAATAAATGCAATATATTTATACTACTGACTTTAATGTATGCTTACGACATGAACGTACAACTCTTTTGCCCAATAAAGTATTTGTTTTTTTTTTTTTGTTGTTCTTAAATAGAATGTCCAATGGTCCCTTTTACTTTGGTCACTTCATATATGTTCATTCATGTCGCCAGCTTAAATGCAAACGGAAGTAACTAGACAAAAATTCGATATCGAGTTTTTGATTGAGAATGGTTCGTTTTTATCAAACTACATGTTTTTGCAGATTCAAAGACCCCTGCCATAAAAATTGCGACTGTTCGAAGGCCTGTTCTGAAAACGTACAACTCAAGTAAAAATGTTATCATACGACGGCATCGTTGTTTGAAATGTTTCTAAACAAAAATACTTTTGATCAGGGTTGCATTTTAACGAAAGCATGTTCATATGTGATAGTGTGACTACAAACTGTAATGCTACTTTAGATTTTTTTTGTTATCAAAACCCATTAGTTATCTATCTCACAGAGTATTATGGAATAGGTTAGACTTGTGTGATAGTGTAAACTAGCCTTAAGAAACTATGGCAGATCTCAAGCAAAACAAAAGAGTTTCAGAACACGATATTATAAGTCTGAGGTTTCGCGATTTCAAATCGTGCGATTGTCAAAACAAGAGCATATGTTTTAATTTGTAATTTCTTAAGAGAGCAATAAAACATTTGAGTTAATAAATATTTCCAATATTTTTTTTTTTTTTTTCGTTTTAAAAACAAAATGAATCTGCAACAGCCCTTGCTTCTTTAAGTAGTCAATTTCCGGGAATTCCATTAAAGAATTTCTTTTTACCCACTCACAACTACAATTCGAGTCGGAAAAAGCCAACCAATTGTAAGGGAATGTTAGAAAAGATAAACTCACTGTTTATTGTTGGTGTTTTGCTTAAGCTTTGATAATGTTACAAGTAAGACTTTGAGTGTTTAAAATTCTTATTCGCTTTAAGGTTTTATTTGTATAATATTGTTAGCCTTCTTAAATCTTTGGAAAAGGTTTCCTGATGATCTGGCCTAAGCAACCAGTGAAATGCGCACAGAAACTAGCCTTTCCAAACAAAAAAATTTCAATCTATTTATCAAATATGAAAAATTGGGAATTTAGCATGTCATACAGAAATCGTATTAATAATAAATTTTGAATTCCCAAAAATTATTTTAATAAAATATTTTTAAAATTTTTAGACATAAAATATTTTGGAAATTTTTAGGATAAAAATGACACTGTAAGTGCCCGCAGATCTTAAGTGCTTAATTTCTGGGAATTCTTTTAAATAATAATTTCTAAAATTCCCGGGAATTTTGGGAATTTTTTTCCAAAGTTCATTAAATTTTAGTTTTATTAAATAATTTTAAGTAAAGGAATTAATTTACAACATGAAATTAATTAATCTTTTTAAATTTTATTCTTGACTGAACACGGGATTATTGAACTCGGGTCGAATTTACATGTTTCGGGAATAACCATATTCCCATCATCAGAATTCTTTGCCATTCTACCGTTTGCGCCACTGCGGCTAATGCCAGTCTATTAACATCAATATTTAACCAATAGTATTGGTCGATCGAAATTTGCTGTAATTTAACATCTCTTCGGTTCATGCTTGTTGCTAGACATACTGTCCAACATAAACTTAATAAAATGTTTTACATATTCAAGCCGCAATTTTCTAATTTTAAAGCAAACAGGGGAAGACATCAATCAGCCTTAATGCTTCTTAATAAGATGTCAAGACATTACTAAAGTTGGAATCAGGGATGGAAAATGGTTCTATGATTTTGCACAAACTATAAAAAGAAAATTTGCCATTTTTTATTATTTATTCAGAACAAAATTTAACAAAAATGTGTATAAAAATTCACAAATTCAATAAATATTACATACATAAGTTTTCATATGTACATTAGGCATTGCAGTTCTAGTGATCAGTTACAATATTAAAAAAAATTATTTATAAAATAATTTTTCGTTTGACATTGGCCGATGGATGTGGAAAAGGGACGTTTCATGTTACAACACTTCAAATATATCATTTTTCATTTGTGATACTTTAGACCATAAAGAATGTATGAGCAAGATCACTCGAGTAGTATGTTTGTGTATGTACGGTATCACTTTTTTCATACAAAGTTCGGTGCATGCACCCTACGCCGTCATTTAAGTTCATCGATTGATACTCTACACTGAACCGTCATGGAAATTTTATTTCACCCTACGCTGACATTTAAGTTCATCGATTGCTACTCTACACTGAAACGTCATTGCTCACCCTACAGTCGGTTGGTTTACTTAATAAGATATTCGTTAGGTTCGCAGCATTGGAGAGATAATATTTTTTATATAAACATATATTGTATATATATATTTTTAAACCCTTTACAAAGTTTCGTTAACAAATGGTTAACATTATCATTTGATTTTGTTAGTTCAATTACCATTCATATAAATCCAACCCTAACAATCGTTATTCCAAATCTTTACATATTGAATACTCTTCCACAAGAATACCCGTTTTGATAGCTATAATATATAGATAATTCACTTTTTATGTAATAAATTAAAAAATTAACATATAACATGCATTTAAAGTCGCTTATGCCAACTAAATAATGAATCTAATTCAAGGATTTTAAAAATTTTGTGAATAAAATACCAACAAAATGGGTATTTCGAGTGTATTTAAGGGTTGATTTGAATATTTATTTAAGATTTTAATAAGTTTGTGAACAAAATACCAGCAAAATGGGTATTTCGAGGGTATTTAAGGGTTGATTTGAATATTTATTTAGGATTTTAATAATTTTGTGAATAAAATACCAACAAAATGGGTATTTCGAGGGTATTTAAGGGTTGATTTGAATATTTATTTAAGATTTTAATAAGTTTGTGAATAAAATACCAGCAAAAATGGGTATTTCGAGGGTATTTAAGGGTTGATTTGAATATTTATTTAAGATTTTAATAAGTTTGTGAAGAAAATACCAGCAAAAATGGGTATTTTGAGGATATTTAAGGGTTGATTTTAATATTTATTTAAGATTTTAATAATTTTGTGAATAAAATATCAACAAAATGGATATTTTGAGGGTATTTAAGGGTTGATTTTAATATTTATTTAGGATTTGAATAAGTTTGTGAACAAAATACCAATAAAATGGATATTTCGAGGGTATTTAAGGGTTGATTTGAATATTTATTTAGGATTTTAAAAATTTTGTGAAGAAAATACCAACAAAATGGGTATTTTGAGGATATTTAAGCGTTGATTTGAATATTTATTTAGGATTTTAAAAATTTTGTGAAGAAAATACCAACAAAATGGGTATTTTGAGGGTATTTAAGGGTTGATTTGAATATTTATTTAAGATTTTAATAAGTTTGTGAAGAAACTACCAATAAAATGGGTATTTCGCGGGTATTTAAGGGTTGATTTTAATATTTATTTAAGATTTTAATAAGTTTGTGAAGAAAATACCAATAAAATGGGTATTTCGAGGGTATTTAAGGGTTGATTTGAATATTTATTTAGGGTTTTTTAAATTTTTGTGAAGAAAATACCAACAGAATAGGTATTTTGAGGGGATTTAAGCGTTGATTTGAATATAAATTAAAAAATTTACGTTTAACATGAATTTAAAGTCGCTTATATCAACTAAATAATTAATCTGATACATTTTTAACTTTTTTCTTTGATATACGTATGTATATTAATATACGTATGTATTATATTAACGAACTCGTAGTGTTTAATTAATACATATATCGTTAATTTGATATTCTACAATATAAGTTTAGTGAAGAATTTAATTCGATCTATGCTTATATTACATTTATACCTTTAAACTGTTGATATAGTATAGATTTAAACCTTATACATGTTGATGCAATAAAATTTATATTTAAATAACCATAGAATATGGTTTATTTAATGATTTGATAACATTTAGTAAAAGTTTATATATGGTATAAACTTGAAGTTGACTATACCATTAGAATTAAATATTATTGAGAAAAAACTAAAATCATATAACAAAATCAATAAAGATGTTTTAAAAAAGAGGATAACATAGGGTTTTTGAATGCTTGATAAAGAAAAACCTAAAATATATGCGCATAATGTATTATTATAACCACTTCATATTTTTTTTTTCTAGTTTAATAATAAACCATAAACCCATTCCATAACAACCCATAGAATATTATACAAAACGATACAATTTATATAATTAAAAACCACAAAAAAAAATCCCAAACTATCCTTATGTATATAATTCACTTTTTATATTATATATTAAAAAATTAATGTAAACCATAAACTTTAAGTCGCTTATGCCAACTAAAAATTTAATCTGATACTTTTTAAACTTTTTTTCTTTGATTTATGTGTGTGCGTTGCTAAAAATTTCATTTGTTTGTATTAACTAACTCGTAGTGTTTGTTTAATATATCGTATTAAATTTCTTCAAAAATTAAAATTATACAAACTGGATATTTATAATTATGTATAATCAATTAATCCAACAATTGTTTATATATGTATGTATGTAACGCTGAATTAGCATTATTTTTAAAGTTTTTTTTGTTTTGTTGTTTTTAAAGATTTCACATTATGATGAAATTCTTATAACCCTTAATAATAATCCTTATCTACAGCAACTTAACATATACATTAATAAAGATGACTCAACTAACCAAACCAAACCAAACATGTTTGGTTTTCTAAAATGCTTTTATTCTACTGAAATAAGCCCCGCCCCTTATTTATAAGTTTAAGGCTAAACAATAATAACGTGAATACATCAAATATAATTAGTTGCGAAAAATTTTAGTATAAATACCGCTGCTATTTCTCAATTGAAATCAGTCTTGTTTGACAATTCATCCAGTATACAATAAATTTTTATTAAATAAAAAAAAAAAAAAAATCAAATTATAAAATAAAATGGCCCTTTATATTTGCGAATATTGTAAAAAAGAATTTACACAAAACAGAAGTTTAAATCGTCACATTAGATTGTATCATGATGGTCCGTCCTCATCATGGAAGTGTTTAACATGCAGCTTAAAATTTTCAAATCGCAAAGAGTTTTCAAAACATGCACATCTTACAGAACACATTAAAGAAATGGATAAAGCTAATGATGTTTATTGCGATGCATGTAATAAACATATTCCAAAATTAAATTATCATTATCATTTGAGGACAAATGACCATAAATTTTATTGTGACAAATCTACTGATATTAATAGTGTGAAATGTATTAAATCCGCCTTAAAAAATCGCATCGCTACATATATATTAGAGAATGATAACAAAGGAAACTTAATACCAGAAACATATTTATGTGAACAGAAATCCAAAATAAGCCAATTGTTGATGAATATTATTCAAAAATATTCATCAATAAAATTCAACATTGAACTATTTTGTGAATATATATTGGTAAAGGAAGAAGAAGACTCGTGCACTATCGAAGTCAAGTCTCATCAAACGAAAATGGTCATCCTAAGTACAGCAACAACAATAGATGAGATTCACCAGATTTATGATAACCATTGTAATATCGTTGTGAAAAAGATGAGCGAATTTCAAGAGCGTGATAGTGGATGGGCGTTAATTAAGATTTCTCATCTCGAAATCAATATTAACCAATATAATTCCATCAAAGGATCGCAATACATTCCATTACCACCAACAATATGCCGAAAATTTGCATGTATCAACGTACAAAATCGAGACGAGTACTGCTTCAAGTGGGCTATAATATCTGCAATTTTTCCTGTCACTATCAATAGCAATAGATGTTCAGTGTATAAAATTATAGATATTGAAGAGGACGTAATTGTATTGAATAATGGAATCAAATTAAATTTCACCAATTTAAATTTTCCTCTATCGGTCAACAAAATAAGAGATTTTGAGCTAATGAATCCTGAAATTAGTGTGAATGTGTTTGGATTAGAAGGTGATGTTGTAGTGGGGCCATACTACTTCACCAAAGAAGAAAAGTCTAAACATATTAATTTATTACTGCTAGAGGACGGTGAAAGATTCCATTATGTATGGATCAAAAATATTTCTAGGTATGTTCATAATATTTACAAAACTATTTATATATGTACATTCAAAAATTATATTTATTTAAATAATTTCTTTTTTCCATTTAATTACAGATTGATACATAGCCAAATTACTAAACATACACGTCAACTTTTCATCTGCAACACATGTTTGATTCATTTTCATACTGAGTCATCATTAAAACAGCACCAAGATGAATGCAATAAAATGGTGACAAGGATGCCTTCTTTAGATAAAAGTATTGTAAGCTATAAAAATTTTAAAAAGCAAATGGATGTGCCTTTTGTTGTATACGCTGATTTTGAATGTATACTGGAAACAGTTAACATTCAAAATTCTACGTACGTAACATCAACACAAAAGCATATTCCATTTGCTTATAGTTATTACATTAAATGTTCGTTTGACTCAAGTTTAGATATATTTAGAATTTATAGTGGTGATAATTCACCAAGTCATTTTTTCACTAGTTTAGTTAAGGATAGCATAGACATTTACAATAATTATTTAAGTATAGTCAAGCCAATGAATTCCTTGACAATACTTCAACAGATAAGACAAAATGAAGATATAAATTGCCATATTTGTAACGAATTTTTAACTGTTGAAGATAGAGTAGCTGATCATTGTCATCTAACTGGCGATTATAGAGGTCCTGCTCATAATAAATGTAATTTAGAGTATCAAATCGCCAGTTTCATACCAATACGTAAAGGTGTCTTTCCGTATGACTATTTGAATTCTGTGAATCGTCTCCAAGAGACTCAATTACCGCCCCTTTCAGTATTTTTCAATAAGCTTACTAATGAATCGTGTAGTGAGGATGATTATAAACATGCCGAAATGGTTTGGTCTACATTTCAATGTAAAACCTTAATGGATTATTTGCTTTTATATTTAAAAGTAGATGTTCTCTTGTTATGTGATATTTTTGAAAATTTCCGTAAAGTTTGTAAAACCATATATAATTTAGACCCTTGTCAATATTATACAATCCCTGGTCTATCATGGGATGCAATGTTAAAAACAACTAAAATTGAGTTGGAATTGCTAACTGATATTAACATATATAATTTTGTTTTCCGGGGTATAAGGGGAGGTATTGTACAATGCAGTAAACGTCATTCTATTGCTAACAATAAATATATTAGTGATTATGATTCCACCAAGGAATCAAATTATCTTATGTATTTAGATGTAAATAATTTATATGGATATGCAATGTCTCAATATCTCCCTTATAAAAATTTTAAATGGGTTGAAGACATAGAAAATTTTAATATCAATAACATTAAAGAAGATTCCGATTTAGGATATATATTAGAAGTAGATTTAGAATATCCATCCACATTACACGATTATCATAATGATTTACCGTTTTGTGTTGAAAATAAAAAAATAGAAACAATGAAACAAATAAAATTAATTGCAGACTTAAATAACAAAACAAACTACATAATACATTACAGAACATTACAACAATGTCTTCCACATGGATTGATTTTAAAGAAAATTCATAGAATTCTTCAATTTAATCAATCCAATTGGTTGAAGATATACATTGACTTAAATAACAACCATAGAACGTTAGCAAAAAACACTTTTCAACAAAATTTCTTTAAATTATTAAATAACGCCGTATACGGTAAAACTATGGAAAACGTTGATAAACGTAAAGATATTAAAATAGTATGTGAATGGGAAAGCAGGGGTAAGAGATTAGGTGCTAGAGCTCTTATAGCTAAACCCAATTTCCATAGTTCCCTTACAATTCACGAGGATATGGTTGCTATTGAGTTGGGAAGAGTAAAGACTGTATATAATAAACCAATTTACATCGGATTTTCGGTCTTAGAATTATCAAAATGGAAAATGTATAATTTCCATTATGACTATATGAAACCGAAATATCTCGATAATATTAGTTTGAACTACATGGATACCGATTCCTTTATTTATGACGTTACAACAAATGACATGTATGATGACATTCGAAATGATATAAGAACTCATTTCGATACATCAGCATATCCGCGAGATAATGCTTTTAACATACCATTGGTAAATAAAAAAGTATTGGGTATGATGAAGGATGAGTGCAATGGTAAAGCTATAAAGGAATTCATTGGCTTAAGAGCAAAAATGTATTCAGTTAAAATAGATAAGGATGATAAAGAAATTAAAAGAATAAAAGGTGTTAAACACTCAGTAACTAATAAATTAAATATAAGTGATTTTAGGGAATGTTTAGTTGATAAGAAATTAATTTATGATTATATGTATGTATTTAAATCTAAAATACATGAAATTTATACACAGCATATTAAAAAGTTAGTTTTAAGTTACTTAGATGATAAGCGTTTCATAAGAGAAGGTGGTGTTGATACATATGCATGGGGACATTATCAAATAAATAAACCGTCATCATCATCATCATTACAATTATCTACAAATTTAAGGTTGCAGAAGGAAAATATGGAATATGTTAATTATAATAGTATTCTACTTAATGAAGATTACCCCCCATCAATATCAACATCATTAAATATTTATAATGAAATGATGGAAGTTGATAATTAAATTGTATAAATATAAATTAAGTAGTTTATAAGAATATAAACATAGAAAAAGTAGTTTTAAAGAGTCAAATAAACATTTAATGTAAATGAAATAGTTTATAAGAAATTAACCATTGTAATTTAGATTATAAGTATGTAAATGTATATTAAATAGTGTCTAAGATTCAACCATTGTTATTTAGACTATAAGATTGTTATATGAAAAAAAAAAAATAAATAAATAAATAAAATTTTAAATATAAAAATTAAAACAAGCAATTTTTATTTAATAAGACAGATAAATTGTAAGAATACATATTATATAAATAGATAGAGGTTTCATAATTGAATAAATAGATAGAGGTTTCATAATTGAATAATAATAATATTTTTGTTTATTGCAAGACTTTTTTATTTATACATATTAAAATTTTTTGTTCTTTTCTTATTTAATAATAACAATACATTACCTCTTACATTCTATTATTATAATTATATCTACTCTTACAAACTACAATAAATCAATCATATTTATCCAAGAATTGTGTTTATTAGAAAATCCCAACCATTTTACATATGCCATGTCTCCTTTAGTTTTAAGAATTTTTTCAACAGGGTATGTATCAGGAAATCGAGTTTTTGAAAGTTCATCATCATAGAAACCACCTTCAATTGGATTTCCTTGATACATACCTTGTTGAAAAAATTCTTAAAACTAAAGGAGACATGGCATATGTAAAATGGTTGGGATTTTCTAATAAACACAATTCTTGGATAAATATGATTGATTTATTGTAGTTTGTAAGAGTAGATATAATTATAATAATAGAATGTAAGAGGTAATGTATTGTTATTATTAAATAAGAAAAGAACAAAAAATTTTAATATGTATAAATAAAAAAGTCTTGCAATAAACAAAAATATTATTATTATTCAATTATGAAACCTCTATCTATTTATTCAATTATGAAACCTCTATCTATTTATATAATATGTATTCTTACAATTTATCTGTCTTATTAAATAAAAATTGCTTGTTTTAATTTTTATATTTAAAATTTTATTTATTTATTTATTTTTTTTTTTTCATATAACAATCTTATAGTCTAAATAACAATGGTTGAATCTTAGACACTATTTAATATACATTTACATACTTATAATCTAAATTACAATGGTTAATTTCTTATAAACTATTTCATTTACATTAAATGTTTATTTGACTCTTTAAAACTACTTTTTCTATGTTTATATTCTTATAAACTACTTAATTTATATTTATACAATTTAATTATCAACTTCCATCATTTCATTATAAATATTTAATGATGTTGATATTGATGGGGGGTAATCTTCATTAAGTAGAATACTATTATAATTAACATATTCCATATTTTCCTTCTGCAACCTTAAATTTGTAGATAATTGTAATGATGATGATGATGACGGTTTATTTATTTGATAATGTCCCCATGCATATGTATCAACACCACCTTCTCTTATGAAACGCTTATCATCTAAGTAACTTAAAACTAACTTTTTAATATGCTGTGTATAAATTTCATGTATTTTAGATTTAAATACATACATATAATCATAAATTAATTTCTTATCAACTAAACATTCCCTAAAATCACTTATATTTAATTTATTAGTTACTGAGTGTTTAACACCTTTTATTCTTTTAATTTCTTTATCATCCTTATCTATTTTAACTGAATACATTTTTGCTCTTAAGCCAATGAATTCCTTTATAGCTTTACCATTGCACTCATCCTTCATCATACCCAATACTTTTTTATTTACCAATGGTATGTTAAAAGCATTATCTCGCGGATATGCTGATGTATCGAAATGAGTTCTTATATCATTTCGAATGTCATCATACATGTCATTTGTTGTAACGTCATAAATAAAGGAATCGGTATCCATGTAGTTCAAACTAATATTATCGAGATATTTCGGTTTCATATAGTCATAATGGAAATTATACATTTTCCATTTTGATAATTCTAAGACCGAAAATCCGATGTAAATTGGTTTATTATATACAGTCTTTACTCTTCCCAACTCAATAGCAACCATATCCTCGTGAATTGTAAGGGAACTATGGAAATTGGGTTTAGCTATAAGAGCTCTAGCACCTAATCTCTTACCCCTGCTTTCCCATTCACATACTATTTTAATATCTTTACGTTTATCAACGTTTTCCATAGTTTTACCGTATACGGCGTTATTTAATAATTTAAAGAAATTTTGTTGAAAAGTGTTTTTTGCTAACGTTCTATGGTTGTTATTTAAGTCAATGTATATCTTCAACCAATTGGATTGATTAAATTGAAGAATTCTATGAATTTTCTTTAAAATCAATCCATGTGGAAGACATTGTTGTAATGTTCTGTAATGTATTATGTAGTTTGTTTTGTTATTTAAGTCTGCAATTAATTTTATTTGTTTCATTGTTTCTATTTTTTTATTTTCAACACAAAACGGTAAATCATTATGATAATCGTGTAATGTGGATGGATATTCTAAATCTACTTCTAATATATATCCTAAATCGGAATCTTCTTTAATGTTATTGATATTAAAATTTTCTATGTCTTCAACCCATTTAAAATTTTTATAAGGGAGATATTGAGACATTGCATATCCATATAAATTATTTACATCTAAATACATAAGATAATTTGATTCCTTGGTGGAATCATAATCACTAATATATTTATTGTTAGCAATAGAATGACGTTTACTGCATTGTACAATACCTCCCCTTATACCCCGGAAAACAAAATTATATATGTTAATATCAGTTAGCAATTCCAACTCAATTTTAGTTGTTTTTAACATTGCATCCCATGATAGACCAGGGATTGTATAATATTGACAAGGGTCTAAATTATATATGGTTTTACAAACTTTACGGAAATTTTCAAAAATATCACATAACAAGAGAACATCTACTTTTAAATATAAAAGCAAATAATCCATTAAGGTTTTACATTGAAATGTAGACCAAACCATTTCGGCATGTTTATAATCATCCTCACTACACGATTCATTAGTAAGCTTATTGAAAAATACTGAAAGGGGCGGTAATTGAGTCTCTTGGAGACGATTCACAGAATTCAAATAGTCATACGGAAAGACACCTTTACGTATTGGTATGAAACTGGCGATTTGATACTCTAAATTACATTTATTATGAGCAGGACCTCTATAATCGCCAGTTAGATGACAATGATCAGCTACTCTATCTTCAACAGTTAAAAATTCGTTACAAATATGGCAATTTATATCTTCATTTTGTCTTATCTGTTGAAGTATTGTCAAGGAATTCATTGGCTTGACTATACTTAAATAATTATTGTAAATGTCTATGCTATCCTTAACTAAACTAGTGAAAAAATGACTTGGTGAATTATCACCACTATAAATTCTAAATATATCTAAACTTGAGTCAAACGAACATTTAATGTAATAACTATAAGCAAATGGAATATGCTTTTGTGTTGATGTTACGTACGTAGAATTTTGAATGTTAACTGTTTCCAGTATACATTCAAAATCAGCGTATACAACAAAAGGCACATCCATTTGCTTTTTAAAATTTTTATAGCTTACAATACTTTTATCTAAAGAAGGCATCCTTGTCACCATTTTATTGCATTCATCTTGGTGCTGTTTTAATGATGACTCAGTATGAAAATGAATCAAACATGTGTTGCAGATGAAAAGTTGACGTGTATGTTTAGTAATTTGGCTATGTATCAATCTGTAATTAAATGGAAAAAAGAAATTATTTAAATAAATATAATTTTTGAATGTACATATATAAATAGTTTTGTAAATATTATGAACATACCTAGAAATATTTTTGATCCATACATAATGGAATCTTTCACCGTCCTCTAGCAGTAATAAATTAATATGTTTAGACTTTTCTTCTTTGGTGAAGTAGTATGGCCCCACTACAACATCACCTTCTAATCCAAACACATTCACACTAATTTCAGGATTCATTAGCTCAAAATCTCTTATTTTGTTGACCGATAGAGGAAAATTTAAATTGGTGAAATTTAATTTGATTCCATTATTCAATACAATTACGTCCTCTTCAATATCTATAATTTTATACACTGAACATCTATTGCTATTGATAGTGACAGGAAAAATTGCAGATATTATAGCCCACTTGAAGCAGTACTCGTCTCGATTTTGTACGTTGATACATGCAAATTTTCGGCATATTGTTGGTGGTAATGGAATGTATTGCGATCCTTTGATGGAATTATATTGGTTAATATTGATTTCGAGATGAGAAATCTTAATTAACGCCCATCCACTATCACGCTCTTGAAATTCGCTCATCTTTTTCACAACGATATTACAATGGTTATCATAAATCTGGTGAATCTCATCTATTGTTGTTGCTGTACTTAGGATGACCATTTTCGTTTGATGAGACTTGACTTCGATAGTGCACGAGTCTTCTTCTTCCTTTACCAATATATATTCACAAAATAGTTCAATGTTGAATTTTATTGATGAATATTTTTGAATAATATTCATCAACAATTGGCTTATTTTGGATTTCTGTTCACATAAATATGTTTCTGGTATTAAGTTTCCTTTGTTATCATTCTCTAATATATATGTAGCGATGCGATTTTTTAAGGCGGATTTAATACATTTCACACTATTAATATCAGTAGATTTGTCACAATAAAATTTATGGTCATTTGTCCTCAAATGATAATGATAATTTAATTTTGGAATATGTTTATTACATGCATCGCAATAAACATCATTAGCTTTATCCATTTCTTTAATGTGTTCTGTAAGATGTGCATGTTTTGAAAACTCTTTGCGATTTGAAAATTTTAAGCTGCATGTTAAACACTTCCATGATGAGGACGGACCATCATGATACAATCTAATGTGACGATTTAAACTTCTGTTTTGTGTAAATTCTTTTTTACAATATTCGCAAATATAAAGGGCCATTTTATTTTATAATTTGATTTTTTTTTTTTTTTTTATTTAATAAAAATTTATTGTATACTGGATGAATTGTCAAACAAGACTGATTTCAATTGAGAAATAGCAGCGGTATTTATACTAAAATTTTTCGCAACTAATTATATTTGATGTATTCACGTTATTATTGTTTAGCCTTAAACTTATAAATAAGGGGCGGGGCTTATTTCAGTAGAATAAAAGCATTTTAGAAAACCAAACATGTTTGGTTTGGTTTGGTTAGTTGAGTCATCTTTATTAATGTATATGTTAAGTTGCTGTAGATAAGGATTATTATTAAGGGTTATAAGAATTTCATCATAATGTGAAATCTTTAAAAACAACAAAACAAAAAAAACTTTAAAAATAATGCTAATTCAGCGTTACATACATACATATATAAACAATTGTTGGATTAATTGATTATACATAATTATAAATATCCAGTTTGTATAATTTTAATTTTTGAAGAAATTTAATACGATATATTAAACAAACACTACGAGTTAGTTAATACAAACAAATGAAATTTTTAGCAACGCACACACATAAATCAAAGAAAAAAAGTTTAAAAAGTATCAGATTAAATTTTTAGTTGGCATAAGCGACTTAAAGTTTATGGTTTACATTAATTTTTTAATATATAATATAAAAAGTGAATTATATACATAAGGATAGTTTGGGATTTTTTTTTGTGGTTTTTAATTATATAAATTGTATCGTTTTGTATAATATTCTATGGGTTGTTATGGAATGGGTTTATGGTTTATTATTAAACTAGAAAAAAAAAATATGAAGTGGTTATAATAATACATTATGCGCATATATTTTAGGTTTTTCTTTATCAAGCATTCAAAAACCCTATGTTATCCTCTTTTTTAAAACATCTTTATTGATTTTGTTATATGATTTTAGTTTTTTCTCAATAATATTTAATTCTAATGGTATAGTCAACTTCAAGTTTATACCATATATAAACTTTTACTAAATGTTATCAAATCATTAAATAAACCATATTCTATGGTTATTTAAATATAAATTTTATTGCATCAACATGTATAAGGTTTAAATCTATACTATATCAACAGTTTAAAGGTATAAATGTAATATAAGCATAGATCGAATTAAATTCTTCACTAAACTTATATTGTAGAATATCAAATTAACGATATATGTATTAATTAAACACTACGAGTTCGTTAATATAATACATACGTATATTAATATACATACGTATATCAAAGAAAAAAGTTAAAAATGTATCAGATTAATTATTTAGTTGATATAAGCGACTTTAAATTCATGTTAAACGTAAATTTTTTAATTTATATTCAAATCAACGCTTAAATCCCCTCAAAATACCTATTCTGTTGGTATTTTCTTCACAAAAATTTAAAAAACCCTAAATAAATATTCAAATCAACCCTTAAATACCCTCGAAATACCCATTTTATTGGTATTTTCTTCACAAACTTATTAAAATCTTAAATAAATATTAAAATCAACCCTTAAATACCCGCGAAATACCCATTTTATTGGTAGTTTCTTCACAAACTTATTAAAATCTTAAATAAATATTCAAATCAACCCTTAAATACCCTCAAAATACCCATTTTGTTGGTATTTTCTTCACAAAATTTTTAAAATCCTAAATAAATATTCAAATCAACGCTTAAATATCCTCAAAATACCCATTTTGTTGGTATTTTCTTCACAAAATTTTTAAAATCCTAAATAAATATTCAAATCAACCCTTAAATACCCTCGAAATATCCATTTTATTGGTATTTTGTTCACAAACTTATTCAAATCCTAAATAAATATTAAAATCAACCCTTAAATACCCTCAAAATATCCATTTTGTTGATATTTTATTCACAAAATTATTAAAATCTTAAATAAATATTAAAATCAACCCTTAAATATCCTCAAAATACCCATTTTTGCTGGTATTTTCTTCACAAACTTATTAAAATCTTAAATAAATATTCAAATCAACCCTTAAATACCCTCGAAATACCCATTTTTGCTGGTATTTTATTCACAAACTTATTAAAATCTTAAATAAATATTCAAATCAACCCTTAAATACCCTCGAAATACCCATTTTGTTGGTATTTTATTCACAAAATTATTAAAATCCTAAATAAATATTCAAATCAACCCTTAAATACCCTCGAAATACCCATTTTGCTGGTATTTTGTTCACAAACTTATTAAAATCTTAAATAAATATTCAAATCAACCCTTAAATACACTCGAAATACCCATTTTGTTGGTATTTTATTCACAAAATTTTTAAAATCCTTGAATTAGATTCATTATTTAGTTGGCATAAGCGACTTTAAATGCATGTTATATGTTAATTTTTTAATTTATTACATAAAAAGTGAATTATCTATATATTATAGCTATCAAAACGGGTATTCTTGTGGAAGAGTATTCAATATGTAAAGATTTGGAATAACGATTGTTAGGGTTGGATTTATATGAATGGTAATTGAACTAACAAAATCAAATGATAATGTTAACCATTTGTTAACGAAACTTTGTAAAGGGTTTAAAAATATATATATACAATATATGTTTATATAAAAAATATTATCTCTCCAATGCTGCGAACCTAACGAATATCTTATTAAGTAAACCAACCGACTGTAGGGTGAGCAATGACGTTTCAGTGTAGAGTAGCAATCGATGAACTTAAATGTCAGCGTAGGGTGAAAATAAAATTTCCATGACGGTTCAGTGTAGAGTATCAATCGATGAACTTAAATGACGGCGTAGGGTGCATGCACCGAACTTTGTATGAAAAAAGTGATACCGTACATACACAAACATACTACTCACTCGCTGTTGATATTTTGCAAAGAGTAAACATCATACTTTTCTAACTATGGAAATTGTTTGATCTACTCTTCCAGAAGTGGCTTTACTTGCTTGCTTGGACTACAATGGTAATATGAATTAATTATCAAATAATTTAATCTTCGTTCTGCAATATACCTGAAGATAGATAGATTTCGAATAATTTGTATTTTAATTTCATTTGTATTTTAATTTCTTTATGTTTTTAGAACTTATCGATAGCCCAAGAAAGGATTTTAACGGCCGTATAAAAAGTGTAACATAATTACAATTTATTTTAACCTTGAAACTTTCTTTAACTTATCGCTTAGTCTGGGATCACACTATGAAAGTTTTCTTTCAGAAAGTCTGAGTTTATGGGTGAGAGAGGAGAGAAAAAAGCATGATCTCTTCCCCTCCCATCTATAAACTCAGACTTTCTGAAAGAAAACTTTCATAGTGTGAACCCAGACTTACTTTAGGTTAAAGTGAAAATAATAATACACTTTGAATATGGCCGATCCTTTAGCTATGGGTAAGTTGGGAAACCACATAAAATCATAACAGATGTAAAACAAAAGCTGAGCATTAAAAAAAAAATACACAAACAATTTAAAAGAAAAAAATTAATGTTGCCAACTAGCGAAACGTTGTAATTTTTAAATTGTACCAAGTAAGCCGCGGTAGTACCACGGTACCGACAAGGCCCAAAATGTATTAAAAAAGTACAATTGTACCATGATTTCCATTCCTGGTTGGAATCCCTTCGCAAAGCACCGGAAACCGGTCTACTCTAAACACCTTCAATGTAGTGTCAGTTGCAATTCCACTGGGTTCAACTAGAAATAGCATCTAAAGACTTTTTTCTTCAGATGACTAAAAACTGATGGCGAAATTGAGACAAATGAAGAGTGGCCAATATAACAATGGACTTTTTTGATCAGAAAAGCATTATGCAACTTTAAACCCCCAATATAAAGGAAAGGATAAAGGGTGCTGGCAGTATTATTGGGACATTGAATGTTAGGTAAGCTTCCAAGTGACCTCTGTCATATAATCATTCACCTTCTATGCAAATGGCGGGCTTTAGATGTCAGGAGAAAAGTATTTGTATGCAGCTACACTCGCCGTCCATTAGGGGACGTTACAGAAATGGTTCACACGTGAATTCCTTCACACATGGACGTCCACTTCTGGGGCCTAACTCTAGCAGTCGTGATAGAGTACCTGACATGGCGAGATACATAGCCTGCACAAAAGATCCTCTGGGACGTAGTGGTTATGGCCTTCTACATACTTACATACATGCAAATTATCTAACCTTAGTGAGATATATGGGTCCTAAACTACATGAACCATGCGATATACGGAGATACTTCCTGGATCTGATACCACATTAGTATTCATTGCAATACATCCAATCAGTGATATGGTATTTACAAAACGGAGTTCTTTCGTCTCTACTACCGCGATATCCAACAAACCTAATGATTTTTAAAATATGTAAATTTTTTTCATTTTAAACTTTTATGACTCATATTATTTTTTTGTTGTTGGATTGAAATATTAAAATATTACATACATATAATTATTTAAGTTAAGAAACCATTACAAAATTTTAATTTGTATTTTAATATTTTTGGCAAATTTTAGTTTTTACCGTAGGAAGACAAGTACACCGTATGAACGTAGTAGCATATGACGTGAAGTTGTCAAAAAAAAAAAAAAGTTGAATATTTAAAACAAAGGCATACAACAGGTGGGGCAAACGTTAAATCGTATTTTCTCCCACTGTTCTGCACAAAACACATATTCCTGTTTCGTTCAAACTTCGTTAAATTTAAAACCAAATAAATAACCCCTTTTTAACTTTTTAAACCTGAATTTTTTATTAACTTTAAAAATATTTATATAACAAACTGTCCCAAATAACAAACCAACACTTCACTCCATTTAATTGGTTAAAATGGGTGCATCGTGTTCAACTCGTACTCAAATGACTGTGTTGTGTATGCCCTTAAGGAGTAATTTTTTACAAAATGTCCAGATGTAGTCCAAAGCCTTCGTAGTAAAACAGGTCATTAGCTGGTTCCTATGAGATTGTGTCAATATTTGTAAATGTATGTAAAATGTGTAAAGTCCAAAATGTTTAAAAAGTCATAATAAAAAAGGAACAAAACTAAAATTGTTATACAATTTTCTGCTAAAAATTTAAAATAAACAATTTACTTGAAATTATTAAACTTGTTTTTTTTTTTGCAAGTTTTTAAAATTTAACATTGAAATGAATTCATTAAAAAGTGAATAAAAAAAGTACACAAAAACAATTAAAATATATCAAAAAAAAAAAAAAAAAATTAATTGTCATAAAAAGATGATTTTTTTTATATTCAAACACCCAACATTCGTAAGCCGTGAAACAGAGAGACAGTCAGCCGGACATAGAGATAAGATATGTATGTGTTTGCAAAATTTTTAAGAGAAAACAAAAATTCCCAAAAATTTTGAGTCAACAAAAATTATAATAAAAACTTACATAAATTGTAGGCTGCTTGCAAAATGTTAATGCTGCTTGCTGCTCAACGAAAACACAAAAGGCCAAACACAATTATGACGTCAGGCAATGATAATAAACAGATAATTTAATTTGTTTAATTATTGTTAATTTTTTATATAAACTTTATATTGAAATAGCTTTCTTTAAGAAATTTATTTATGTTTGATGTATTTAAGCGATTCTGGGATATTTTGAAGACACCTGCAATTGGAGGAAAAAATTGGAAAATGTAAAAAAAGGGAATTTATTTGATCTTAAAGTAAAAAATATGCAAATAAAATATTCGAGCTTAAGGTCTTATTGTTTTTTATAAAAAACTTTTTTTTATAAATTTATTTTCACCAATATTTCGGCACTTCCTTTGAGTGCCTTCTTCAGGGTTTTTTTCTTTATAACAAAATTAACAATTTTTAAAAACAAAATTAACAATAAAATGACAAAATTAAAAAATTTTTGTATATGTATGTACGTACTTCAATTAATATTTGTTATTAAAGTTGGTACCCCATTTAAATACCGGGTGAAAAACATATGTTTAACAAGGCCCCGATATAGAAAAGGTACACACAGGATATTGGGATCATGTTGTACACACAGAAAAAAATCAAGTTAAAAACGTCGAAAACAAGGTTGATTTAACATTTTTCGGTGGTGATTTTGCTTCAAACGTTTTTCATGTTAATTCAACCTGATTTTACAATAACTTGCGAAGAACATTGTTTTGCTTTTAAAATAACTATAATTCATGTTAATTTAACATTGCAGTAAAGTCAGAGCAAAATGTCATTTATGTTGAAATAACAATCCGAATCACGTTGAATGAAAGTTATTTTAAGTTGAAACAACATGAATTTAATGTAGAATCAAATTGATTTGAGTGTGATTTAACAGTGAGAAGAAGCTTCAGAGACAACATATCGAGGGCTGATATTCAATACCCGCCATACACCAATTATTGGAAAATGACTTTTTGATGGCAAATTGTTCACTGATGCCAGCTTTATCTCTGACAAAAATTTCAGAAAAAAAAATTAATATAAGTTCTTTTTTTTTTAAATATTTGTGAAACCGCTATCAACCGGACGATTTTTTTTTAATGCAATACCCGCCATTCGCCACACATTGGTTGAAGTTCATAGAACGAGCGGCAAAAAATAGAAGAAGTTATTGAAGGATAATAAAACTTGGCACATAGGCATTTGTTTGAATCAAGAAAAAAATGGAAAAATCAAAATGAATCGCCCACTTTAACGCCCACCTCCCATACAAAGTGAACATTAAATTTTAACCTACGGCATTGTTTTTTGGCACATAGCATTTTTAAGCACTCGTAATCATTTGTGTGATATTTAAAAAATATCCGCCCACTTTTACGCCCACCTCCCATACAAAGTGAAAATTAAATTTTGACCTATGGCATTGTTTTTTTGGCACATAGCATTTTGAAACACTCATAATCATTTGTGTGAAATTTGATTTCTGCCTTGATTTCTAATACATCAACTCAATTTTCACAAAAAGTAAATATTATAATTGTAAAATGGGCTCCTGAAAATATATACCTGATCACGCCCACCTCCCATAGAAAAAACAAATAGAAAAAACATGAATACTTAAGTCAAGCATAGTCTTTTAATAATTTTTTAACATCATTATCGGGATGCAGAACAGTTAAATTAACAGTTAAATTATATGCATTTGCATACTGCTCAGTTACCAATCCAGCCTAGTAAATGGAAACGTCTTCAAGATTTGAAGCCGGTTAGTTCTATCTTGAAGGCAGCGGTAATAAAGCCCAGTTTCATCGACATTATATATTTGAGATTCCACTAGGCCCATTTCTTCGATTTTAGCACTAATCCATCAATCATTTGCAATATTTTTTCTTACATTTTTTTTTTTTTTTTAGAACACTTTCTTATTTTAATAAATGTTAAACCGTATTCATATATAAACTCCAGCAACATCAACAAGATCTGTAAGTCATCTATTTAAATGGGATTCCCCTTTTTACTTTGTATTTGGTTAAACTTAATTGTCAAAATTTTAGTGTTTACAATAAAAAAAATAAAAAAACCGATCGGAAATTGGAATTTTGGATTCGAATTTTAGAGCGCCAAATTTAATGAAATTACTAATTCGAATTTCTGAGCGTCTACTGTACTAACTGCGATATCCATCAAACTAATTGTTTTTTGTACCTTATACAGAAAAAGAAATCACCCTTATCATGGTTGGCGAATTTGAAATACGCCTGCGGCTGTTAAGTAATAGATTAAGGGAAATTAATTCACGTTCTCCTTAATCTATTACTAAACAGTCGCAGGCGTATTTTAAATTCGGCAACCACGATGGAATTTAAAGACCTGAGACTTAAGCTGTTTGGTCAAAGAATAATCAGAAACAAAATCTGATTTTCTGACATTGATTTGAACAGGATCCATTCCTTCATTGAACCAACCGGCTGTCTGGGTGAGAATATTAACAGCCAAGTAACACAACGGGAACTTATTACTGGACACACGTGAGATATGCTTAATTGCGGCTGCCAGTAGAACCTAACCAAACCTAACATTGACAGAAAGTGTCCAGTATAGCGTTACTTTGATGAAAGAACTTAATGCATTACAATTAAAATTATTTACCCTTGAGAAACCATCGCTTATGTTTTTTTTTTTCTTACATTCATGCAAATATGTGTCGGACCTTTGAACTTCTAATAACTTAGGAAAAAGTGTAAATTTTTGCTTAAAAATTGTATATAAAATTTAAATTTTTGATTTTTTAGGCTTAAGTTTATGCAATTTAATTTTTATTAAATTTTTTAAATAAAGAAAGGAATTTTATTACATGAAATAAATGAAAATTTTTCATTATTTTATATTCATTACTGAGCGGGGGATTGAACTCGGGTGGAATTTACATGTTTCGAGAATAACCACCTTCGTTCCCATCATCAGAATTCTTTGCAGTTCTACGTTTGCGCCACTTTGCCGCGGCTGCTGCCAGTTTATTGTTTTTTTTTTATTTATTTAAATAAATTAACGAAAACTAAATTTAATGAACTTAAACTTAATTTAAAGAATATAAGAACCAACAGTTCAATTAAATCAAAATTTTAATTTTATATATTTTTTTTAGAATTAATTCTAATTTGAATATTTCACTATAAAATACGATAAAAAATAATTTGATTATCAATTCGAATTTAAAGAATTATTTACTGCTTGTCGCTTCCATTGTGTGTTGGCTTTTAAGTTGTTTTAAACCACACAACATATTCGAAATGTGTTGATAGATTTTTAGGGTTAAATTGCTTTAAATTGCTTTAAACTTTTTATGAAGTCTTTGTTTAACTCCAAGGCAGTTTTTTCATTGAAAAATACGTCATTAAAATAAAATATTACTTCAAGTCATGCAAAAAATCTTGAAATTTTTATTCATCATTTGACTGCAGAGAGCCCACAAAAAGCATTAACTTTACAATGTTAACCTTGCTAATTAAATCAATATGTACTCGGCATAAAATTCATAAAGTTATGACTGGGAGTTTAAAGAAATACAAGTAGATGTGTGATACATAAAGTATTATTTGGTAATCCGCTATTAATATTCCATACGAAACAATAACATGAGATGCTGTGACAAACTGCCGTTTTAATAGAAACTTCAACCCCGCATTTTTTTTTAGATATTGATAACTTCGTTGTTGTTTCTGTTTAAAATTTTTATACGATAATGGGAATTATGTATGTTTTATAATTTATAACAAAATTCAGCAGATTATGTAAGATTTAAATAAAATTTTTTCTTTCGAATACATACGAAGGTGGTCTCAAAATTAGCCTACCTAAAAAAGAAAACACAGCAACTTTTGGGAAATATTTGCATTGTTTCTCAACATAATCCACTTTAAGCTCGATACACATTTTGCAGCTTTATTTCATAGCTTTAATATCCTGATTAAAATAAGATCTTTATTTGGCTTCTTTAAACGTAAATCTCCCATTCCAGTCTACAGCTTTGCCTGTTTCTTTGTCTCAGGTTAAAAACTCGTTTTTATTGCAGTTAAACATCACGAAACACTCTATTGAAATATTTTTACAACGCTGATTTGTTTTAGTTGGACTGAGTGAAAGGAAAAGTAATTAATCACACAACGGTGACTAATGTAGCCCAAGGCGAATTAACTACAGGTGGTGTCGAAACGGCATCTGAGATAGTTCGAGCTCATTTCTTTTTATTTGTTTGTGTTTTGCTAAGAATTGTTGACATTTCGAGCTAAAAGCACTAACAATGCAATGCAAAAACCCCAATGTTGTTTCTGTTGTTTTTGAATTGTTGTAGTTCCGACACCACCAGTAGTTGAATTCGCCTTGATGTAGCCCATGTATGAATACAAATTCACAGAGATTGTGTATTTTTGATGGTTTTAAAAAAAAAAGAACTAAGTCTGCTTTCACAAAGTGAAAAAATAAAAATTTTTAATTAATACCCTCTCCTTGATATGTTTAATAAGGTGGCCACGTTTCACCAGTCTTATTTTTTAACTACTGCCACCATCAATACGGCAGGAGAGCCAATTTTTCGACCACCCTCGTGTTAAACATTTAAATTAATAGTTTTCTTATCAAATTGTAAATATATTTTTAGAATTAAATATGATGTCTTCATTTAAGTTTTTAATGTGTAAATAAATTTAGGCCACTAGTTCTAGTTCCTTTAAATTGATATACAGATTTTTTTCAGGAAAATCCCTTTTAATAGTTGGGTGATGAAAATCATTCAAGGTCGTTGGAAAATTTTCTTGAAAAATTGTGCTTTAACCCCAAATTTCACCAAGTTCAGTTTAAACTTACTTAATTTAACTTCCAGTTAACAATTTGTTTGATAGCTATAACTGATAGTTAATTATACTGCACTTGGTGATATTGGGGGATAAATTTAATAAAAAATTTAACTAAAAGAAAAACATTTTTTGAATTTTGTGTTACAAAAAAAACAACTGCATGTTTTCATACAACGTCTTAACTTTTCTCAATTAAGTTTTGTTGGTTTCTTTTATTAGAATATTTTATGCGACATTAATGAAAAGTGTCTTGTAATGGTGTAAAAAAAGTTTATATAAATTTCTTAGGTTGTTTAAGAGATCCATACTTGAGATAAACTCCTATTAAAGGCAAATTTAAAAGATCAGTATAATCTCCCTGAACGGATTGCTTCCTTCAACAGATAAACCTTTTTTAACGAACAATGTTCCCTGGTCCCAGCAGCTTTTTAATGGTAATCATTTAGTTATTTTGGTCCCTTCGGAGTCCGGTAATGAGGCGCACTATACTGATAGAAAATTTGACTCAAATTAGTTTTATAAAAGTCAAAAGTTAATACAATACATCAGGGATGGGGCTAGTCAAGTATAAGTGTAATAAAATTAAAAATTGCAAGTTTTGTGGCTGTCCTGAATGAATTTCCACCCTCTGAAGGCTGGATCCGCCATTGAGTAGGTCCATAATAGACCCAATTTCCGCTATAAATTTTGGTGAAGGGTTTCATTAGCTCAGTCCATCCCACGATTATAATATCTTAGTTGTTTACGCTTTTCTTTATTCTTTGTAATCAAGCATTATCTGTAGATTTCTGTAATTATTTTCATAACTCTTTGCTATCAGTCTTTGATTGCGATTAATTTTTTTTATGGTATTTTTTTAAAGTTTCTTAAGAAAGAAAATGGGTTCAATCTGTTTTTATTTGATCAGATACCAACACAATTGCACCGCGAATATAAACGTTTTGCACGATAATTGCTGAAAGAAATAAGTAGAGGGAATTTAATTTGACCAAAATTATATTTGTTTGGTATTGAAAATGGGTTAAATCCTAGAAGTATTTCATAATATCCCATTCAGTCACACATTTTGTCTCTACTTCATTCTATTTTATTGAATTAAAATTAATTTTATATACAAGGTGGCGCAAAAGTTGTCATCCGATGTTCGTTGATTGTAATTATTTTAACAAATGTAAAACTTTACCCAATAAAAAAAGGAGCTTCCAACGAAGCAGGTTTGTAAGGGAGAAACATAAGCGTTTCGCTTACCATTGCGCTTACGGAAGACATGAATTTTATATGGCGAGTTCCCACTTTGAAGCAAAATATTTTTGACACATAAAGCGCATTATTCAGCGCATATAAAAATTGCTGGATGTTACGACCAGCCTTACACACTGAATGTTTTGATACAGTTATTTTTAGTATTCTCCGTTACAAGCCTGCTTCTTAGTAAAGGAATGCCGTAGCGCTTGAAACGTTTTTTTTTTTTTATAAAAGTTGTTGAGAGATATTTCACTTACTTAACTGCATTTCTGTATGTCTTATTGCGCAGCGCATAATTGTGCGCTTATTTTTTTTAATGAACCAAAATGATAAAATTTTTTATTGGGTAGTTTCCTCAACTTTAATAGAAAAGCACACTAAATTTAAAGTCTGTAACGATTAGAACAAACTGAATATTGGAGGTATAGACGTGGGGAGACGGATACCCCCATACAAAAATATTTTCAATAAACGTGATTTCTAGCTCATGCACGCTCCTGATAAATTGCCTACAATTGAATGGCTTCAGATACGAATTACCCAAAAATCATGCAACCCACATTTTTAAATCATTATAGTGAAACGCGTAACAAATCCCGACATTCGCACATCTCAAAAAACTCATACAACAATGGCATTAACAACAGCCGTAAGTTTTAGCAAAAGGCGTAAAGCGCTTTTTGTCAGTAAACTTAACGCGTGAGGCTTTTACTACAAATCACCAAAGCGAGAGATTAGGCGACTTCAAAATGCAGCCCTCCGAATTTTGCTTGTAGGTCGTGAAGCTTGCGAACTTTCTCCATCCTGTTGGAACCACATCATCAGACCCAATTAATCCAGTTGAGGTAGGAGAAAGCTTTTAAGCCGAGCTCTGTAGCAATCGCCATTCACAGTAGTCGATTGGACAGCGACGTTTTGAAAAATAAAACCCAATCAACCCTCCAGCGTACATACCACAGCTGTGGGAAAAAATTTACATGGACACCTGCACTAGGCCCTACTCAATGGTGGATATTAACCACTGGCTGACAAGCAATGCGTTTACCAACCGCCCTTGTGTGTGAAAACAACCAGAACCAGCAGAATTATATACTCGTCCCTGTTTAGGAGCTGAAGCTAGCTAACCTCTGCTGCGTTTGTTAAAAAGCGAGCATTGAGTAGCAACAGCAGCTGTTGAGTAGCAACAGAACCTAGGGATAGTCCTCGCTCAGATCGGGCGCTCCCACAAGAGGAAAAAAAGTCAGTCCGCTAGTGGGATTTTGGCGATATCCCTTTGCACGACTAAGTAAACCACAACCACCACTTCATTTTAACGGAAACTTCCGCAAAGACAATATTTCTGGGAGACAGCAAGTATTTCCCCCAATAAGTTTACATTCGGAGGCCCAATAGTCAGTCTGCCCAGGCTCGATCTCCAGAGATCTGTCTAGATCTCTTCGAGTCTATAAATTTTGGATTTTTTCTAAAACCCAGCTATTGAAGGCACCTGCTTTCGCCGGAGGATGCAACACTAAAACGTGTAATATCCTAAAGATGTCCCCTACAAAGTCCCGGGGGGACTGCACCATATAGTAACTTTGAGCGTGTGTAATGACTCCTTGAGTTTTTCAGTACCCTAGAATCAATAAGTCGGCTGATCCAAGCGCCAATTATTATTACACAAAAAAATTTATACAATTTTCCGCAGTATTGAGAAGTACAGCACGCAATTTTTTCTCTGACGTGTATTTTGCATTTGTTCACTTCCCAAATGTCAAAGCAGAGCTGATAGGCTGACTTCCAAAACGTACTAATGCAAAGTTTGTATACATTACTACTACTGTATTTTAACCATGCACATGTACAAAGTACCGAAACAATGCAACTATGTGTTTTGTTTATTTAAACGTTTCGAAATGTAAGTGATGCAATGCATAATATTAAAATAAATATGTATTGCTTGCAAATTAAATGTCAAATATCACAAAGCATCAATTTTAAAACCGATGCACTGAATTGATGTTTTGGAAGGGTTTGCATTGCATATATATTGTACTGCGGCGCACAGTGGTATTTTTTTTTGGCAAAAAGTCTATTTTTTTACAGTTATTTTTTCGAAATCTTATGATGCAATTCTGTAGAGAAATGTTTCATTATTAGAAAACCATGATTTGTTTTCGAAAAAAATAAAATTTTGTATAAAAAAGAGTGTGGTAAAGTTATCTAAATATTATACAACGAAAACTGATGAAAATTTTACTTCATTTCAGTTGGTTATACAATAAATATGGTTTAACTACGAATAGTTTTAGAGCATTCTTATTAAAATATAGTATTTTAAATTTAATAGGAAAGAAAAATTATTTAATATACATATATAGTTTAAGAGATCTGAGCAAATCAAAATGACTCCAAAAAATTTAGCATTTGCAGTTTTCATTAGAAAAAAAATAAGTTAGCTCGGTCTACCTCCGTGTTAGTACTACTACTAAATTAAAGTTTGGAATGTTTTCTTTAATTTTATGTAAAAAAATTCTGCGACTTTTTGCGATCGCTGAACAAACTTATAAATTTCGTGATAAAACTCACGTATTTTTTGTGAATATTTACAATAAATTGCAATGCATATTAACAGTAAAAGGTTTTGTATACTTTTAGGCTTTTACTTTTACTTTTTAATAACTGATTGACAGCACTATCGAAAAAGTGCATAACAAAAAAAGAAAAACAAAACCATATGATTATTTGAAATAATAATATTTGCCAAAAAAAGTTTAAGAAAACTATTAAACCTAACTAATTTTTAAAATGGGTTCCTTTTGTGTTTCATATAGTGAATTGTGCAAGGAACTTATAAATTGCAATAATAATGTGGATTTATTAACTGATTTCATTTTGGGTTCTATGGGCGGTGGGTGGAGGGCGTGGCCAATTTTTATTAAACTTTATATTTTTCTTAATTGAGCTAAATAAAGGCTCAGAGCAAAATTTCAAAAACTTTGGTCCAAAAAAAAATTTTGGGTTCTATGGGCGGTGGGTGGAGGGCGTGGCCAATTTTGATGAAACTTTATTTTTTTATTTAATTGAGCTAAATAAAGGCTCAGAGCAAAATTTCAAAAACTTTGGGCCAAAAAAAATTTTGGGTTCTATGGGCGGTGGGTGGAGGGCGTGGCGAATTTTGATGAAACTTCATATTTTTCTTAATTGAGCTAACCGAAGGCCCAGAGCAAAATTTCAACATTCTACGAGCACTCCTTATATTTTTTGCCAAACATTGTATGGACAAATCCCTCTGTGCGGCGTAATGAAACATTATACTTTGTTCTTATACAAAGCATTTGACGTTTTGGAAGTCGGCCATATTTACCCCCATTTGCAAAAATTTGAACATCTTCTAATAGGGTGATGACTTTTGCGCCGCCTTGTTTATTTTTGTTTGATTCTTTTCCTAAGTTTGATTAATTTTTAGATTTTATTAAAGTTTGCTAAACTTTTTTTGATTTCATGTTAATTTGAATTTTTTCTATTTAGCGATGTGAGCGGCCTTTTTCAGATTTATATTTCGAATTAAAACATAAAGATTTATATTTCGAATTAAAACATAAAGCATCAATAAGATAGTTGGATGTTTAAATGGTTTAATATTGCAAATGTTTTTTACTTTTTGTCCCCCACTGTATAAAGATATTTGAGTTTCCATTAGGTAGGTATGTTTTCGTTTTTCCTAGCAACTCTTTAAATTGTTTTGCTCTTAGTTGTTGACATTTTTTACATCAAGTCTATAATGAAATGTCAAAAACTCTAAGAAATACCTAATGCCACTTAAATATTCAAGTTTAGCAATATCTGCGTTTATTATTTTTTATTTTAACGCCTAATTAACATAATTATCTAGAAAACAAATAAATAATTTGTTTTAAACGAAATGAACATTTTAGTTCGTTTTCGAGAGAAAAACTGGCACTTGGGGTATACAAATGAATATAAAATTTGTTTCTAATAAATTAAAAATGTGTTTTGAGGATGGGTTTGTAATACGAGTACCTTTTGCAGGGTCATATTAATAAAAACAATATGGTTTGTTGCATTTAATTTTCAAATTTGAAACAAAATAGTTGTAATTTTTTTCAAATGTGCAGTTCCTTTAATTAAAAGCTAAAAATAATTTGTATGTTTTGTCATTAAAATGAATTGGTCAGTTTTGATTAAGGAATTTTACATTTTGATGACTAAACATTCTGTTTTAGTTTCAGCTTTCGATTGAAACAGCGTCATCGAAAACCTGTCTCTTCTGTGTTTGTAAACAAAAGTTGAAATTTGAGTTAAAAAAAAAAAAACGTTAAAACAAGTTCTAGTCTTATGTTTAAATCGATAATATTTTAATGAAATGGGAATAAAAGCACTATGGGGCGAAACTTAGTTTAAAAGACTTCTTTGTTACATCTTTTATAATTCCAATGAATTAAAAAGTTTATCTCATTTAAAAAATAGAAACACAGTTCAATTTCTTATGACCGGACATCTAAAGGACCCTTAAAATGTGTCTGCAGAAGAGGAATAACCTCTCATAAAAACTTGATACTTTCCTTCGAAACTCTTCTGGGAACAGGAAACTATGTCCGTCGAAAGGGAGTGTCCGTTAAGGGAGATCACGTTGTATTAATAACAACAGATATTACACTTTAAAACTGGACTTATTAAAAAGACAACTTTAGGCCCTTAGAAATCGAATATAATTTCGGCTATGTGAACCTGCCTGCCCGATCGGATGTTGTATATTTTAGAAGTGGGTCTTTTGCAAATTTATTTAAGTAATTTGCGTTCGTATCTCGGTAATAGTCTGCACACTAATTTCTGTCAAGCCGTGTATAGTTGAATTCATGTTACCCTTACAGAAATTATCAAAAAAACATTAAATAGCACGATCTTACCCTGCGGCCACACGTTCAAGTTGTTCTTGATAGTCTTTTACATATACTGCTTGTCAAAATTTACATTAATTGAAAGCTGTGACGTAGGCTTCACTCAATTTGTAAGCAAATTTACTTGCAAGATGTCAACAACAACACAATTTATGAGGACAAGCTTGTACTCAGCTGTTAAATTGAAAGTAAAATTGCCAAACAAATGGAAAGGTGAAATAGAAAGCTATCTCGTGGTCAATTTATAAAAGTGTGAGTGTATTAGTAAAAAAGTAAGAGTGTATTGCAAATTGAAAGGAATTGAAAGGCAAAACTTAATCGTGTGACCGACAAGTTAGTGAAGAATGGAATTGACCCTTTTAAGAAGTATTTGCAAGTGCGTTTTCTCTACTAAGTTATTTGTAGCGTTGCAGGGTCGAACTGTTTTAAAAACACCTTTTTTGGAAGTCTTCATAAAAACTGAGGACCAAACAAACAGCTCGCTACTGTTTGCCGTTGACGGTTGCTAAAATATGCTTTACATCTGAAGAACTATAAAGTCATGCTTAATGGTGAATAATAAAGAAAGCTTGAACGGATACAAGAACAGTAGCTGCAGCTTGTTGCGACCAGAATTAGCTTTAAGATAGATTCGGTTTATAACTCGAAATGTCTATATGATCGCGCTTTAGCTTAAAAACAAATTATCTGAATCGAAAACTAGTTGTGACCAAAGAAGAAAAAAAAAATAAAAAGCTGGTGATCATCAACACAAGATTCCGCTCTAGCAATCAGATTTAGTGATAAGCCAGAAGTCAAGTTTAACGTACAGCGGCAAGCTTTTGAAACAATCAAATCGCCTGACAACTGCAGCTGAGCTAATACTGGCTACCACAAATTCAATGCCTCTGGGTCAAAATAACTACAGAAAAAACTAAGGGTTCCAAAATGTTTTATGAAATCGAAAAAAGCTATAATGATTCCATGGTATAAACTAGTTAAAACGACCTCAAAATCGTTGGAGTGGGTAATAAGAAGCCCATTGGCTTGCTATTTAGAAGATGAGGTAATAACAACACATATTAAACAAAATAAGAATTAAGGACTTGGATATATACAAGATGCAAAAAAGTAGGTAAAGATCTCTAGACTAAAATATATTGAGAATCCTCCAGTTTCCTTCGTCTCTCAAAATACTGATTTTGCACTTAAGCAAGCATGGCAAGAAATTTGAGCAACAAAAGTGGTACAGATTATTCAACAATCAGCATCGGACGTGCTGCTAAACTTCATAAAAAAAGAATCTTTTGAAGTGGTTTTAATCATAAGAATTTGCTTCGAAGGTTGTTTTGTAAGTTTTATCATGGAATAAGGGCCTTGGAGTATACACTGAAAGAATTTTCTTTGCAATACCAATGAATTTTGACATTAATCCCATGAAAAATTGCATTAAAAAGGAACCTATGCAGCGCTTCGTTGGATCAATGAAACCTGTTTCATTAAAAGGATTTAATGAAACATTACATTTTTGTATTTTTTTAAATTATTTTTTTTTTTATTTCTTCTTATTTTATTTTACTGTATTTTATTTTTTATTTCTGTCTCTGGCGGGATTTGATCGCGCACTCTCGGTGCTGATAGACTAGCTCACTACCAGCTAGTCTACCGGGGCAGTTTAGTTTTTGGATAAAAAACTATGTTTTTTACTCAATTCAGAGCGTAAATATAAGATTTTGTTTCATTACTATAATGACATTTTTATTGTCATAATGAAAATTTAAATTTATGAAGGCAATTATTGAAATATGTTGCTTTAATAAAAAAAATTTTTGATTTCATAAATTTAATGGCATACATGTAACATTAGATGTATGAAATTATTAAATCTTACATTTTTTAATTAACAATTAAACATTTTTTAAGGAAACTATAATTTTTTATTAATTTATGAATATAGTTATGTTTGTATATTGTATTTTTATGTTCCCAATTAAAATTTTTTGTTTAACTTGGACAAACTTAAGTTTTTATATATCCAATGAAAATTTTTAACGTAATTACGAAATCCAATGAAGCGATTTTAACGAAAATACTTCATTTAAACTATGAAATTCCATTTAAACAATGAAAATTTTAAATTTACACAAGGAAAATTTTCTTATGAAGATGATTCATTAAATATATGAAGCATTTTTCTTTCAGTGTAGGAAGAAAAGACTCCAGAATGGCAGTTAGTAGGATTACGTGATCAAAACTTTTTATTTCTTCCTTTCTTTTTTGTTTTTGTTAAATAATTGCCATTGCAATTAAATCTGCGACTACTTTAACCACAATATGTAAATATTTTTCTTCAACACATTTAGAGATTTCAGTTTAAAACTGAACCTGCTTTTCAAGTTGCACTCTATACTCATTCCGACGGTTGTTAATGTTCATCAGCCTATACTTAGAATAGTAAATTGTATATGCAATCGTTGAACAGGGATTAAGTCGTCATAAAGAATATTTATTTATGGTCCATTGGACATTTAAATATAAAATGTTTGTAATTAACTTCAATACAATAACAAATATTTTAACGAAAAAATTATAGGAATTTTATGAAATTTCTTAATAAACTTAACAACAATTTGCATAATTATTTGTATTTAACTAGATTTAAGTTTAAATAAAGTATAAATATACATAACTAAGTAGCAATATAAAAACAAAGAAAACAAGTATGAGTGATATATTCGGCTATGCCGAATCTTATATACCCTTCAGCATGGTGCGATAATAACAGAAAGTTATATAAATATCGTTCTTTAGATATAAATAAATTAACTTTGTGCCATGCCCACTTGTCCAATCTCGCCCACATTTTGTCGGATGTTGCAAATTGAAAACCAAGATGCTTGTACATAATTTAAAATCTTTATCTCCTGCCGTTCTCCAGATAAACTTAAAAATAAAATAGGAAAACAACATTAACAAGGGATTTTTCGATAAAATTAGATGCAGTCGTGTTTTTATGCTCATATCTGAGCCATTGTGGACTAATCAGGGTGAATTTCTATAGCAAATAATGCCGGACTATTTGGCTAAATCCATAGTGTTGAACGTGGCAGTCGTACGCATCAAAAATGCAATAACATTTTAAGCAACAAATATTTTAACGTTCTCTGAACCCTTAAATTATAGCACTAAAAAAGCACTGTTATCTATGCTAAAGTTTGTGGAGGGTCAAAGATAATGGCAAAAGAAGTAGCGGTTCGAACTTGAAAAAACAGAAGTAGTTTTTGTGGCCATGTATAAAAACGCGTTATTCAGCGAAACCTGGCACAATTTTTTAGTCAAACTACTTTCAGAATTTTACGTTTCAACATTAAAATGTCTTTGGTTTGATTCCAAAATCTTTTGTATATTTTTTTTAATCCAAAATCTGGGTCGATACGTGATATTTCGAACGTGAAATTTTTTCCATAATAATTTAACTGAATAATGAGTAAAACAAAATAAAAATTTACCGTTAATCCGAATAACATATTTCTCTTTGAACTGTTGTTTGGATTACAGACCATGTAAGAAAATTTTTTTGGAATAATTTTTATCAAATATCACCTCTTTTCAGGAAGATAATATTAAAGAAATCATACAATAAAACATTCTCACAAATAAAAAATTACGTTTGCACAACTTTGCGGTCTGATTGTTCATCTAAGTGAACAAATGTATGGGTAAATTTATAAAAATAGTAAAATCTAAATATTTCTCTATAACAATATCGTAAAATAATCATCTTTTAATAACTTTTAAGTTTTCGGTCACGGTGGAGCTTTTGACGGAAATGCCCATATGTGACATAAATATGTATATAACTAAAAAGTCCCCATCATATCTACAGTCTTGTGAATCCAACGGACAGAAGGACATCGTTATCGCTCCCCACAAGGACGCAGAATATGTTGCTTCTTCATTACAACTTACCCATATCTCAAAAAAAAAAATCGAGCTTGGCAAAACAAAATTGGACCACCTGATCCATTTTGATAAAATGGACTACTCCATGGACTTGTCCGATGTAATGCAAGCATGGACCATGTCATTGTTAAAAAGTGTTTGTAGTGAGTGAGACGACATGTCTTCGTTTTTTAACGACATGCTTTCGTTTTTAAACGACTTCAAAACTAATCCTCTTGAGTACACCATGGAGTAGTTTTAAAACTACTCCTTAGTGGTCCAAAGGTGGGTTATATGGTCCTGCCTTAGGACATCGTATTGTTAAATAGACCATGTTTTTTCCATACGTTTGGGTTACTTTTTGACTAGTCCTGATCCCTTGTGGGCTACTCTTTGTTGAATTTGTTGAATAATATTTAAAACTCAGGATGCGGTATTGTGTTGATAGACGAACCGGTAATGTCGGGTTAATTTTTCTCAGAAGGAATTGATAACTTGCACCTTCTTCCGTTCATAAGCTTAAGTAGAAAAACACATTTAACATTTTCCGACGACTTCTTAAAGTTTGTAGCTGGATAAGTGCGAGTCGGTTTACATTGGGTGGTAACCTTATGCGGGGGTTCCAACCCAAGCCACGAAGACTGAAAAATAAAAACTTGCTTTGAGCTGACTCGATTTTGTTAAAGTGTGCTAAGTACTGTGTATCTCAAATCACCGATCCATATTCAAGAATCTTTAGAACCAAAGTAATAAACAGTTGCTTGGTAACATAAGGATCTGAAATCTCTTAAGACCACCTTATAATAAATCCCATGACACAAGTAGCTTTGTTAGCTGCCAACACGATCTGATTCCTGAAATCCAACTTTCTGTCAAAATTTACTCCTAAATCATTGTGGGAATCAACCAGTTCCATTAATAGTATATCGACCGTTATTTGAAGACCTTCTTGAGGAAATATATTTACACTTTTTACATGGAGTGCCCATTTAATTCTCAGAACAACAAGATGTCAAGTAATTAATATCATTATGTAGAAGTAATTGTTGATCTATGAGGTACCGCGAGATGACCCTATTTAAGATCTTCAGAAAATTGATAGTGTGATTTCTAATCTCCTCAAACAAAATTGGACCAAATTTGATTACAATAATTTGTAAGCGCTTAAGGCGTTTAAAAGCTCTTTAAAAAAAACTATTTTATATGAAACCTATGGTAAATTTTAGACCAATCTTTACAAAATTCAAAAGTATGATTTCTAGTCCTAAAAATTGGATTAAATTGTACCAAATTTTACCAGGCGTTCTTAACTGTTTGCCGAGACTAGGCTTTATATTTAACCTTTGGTAAAACAATGTTTTTTACGTGTATATGTATTAAATGGGGTCTTAGACGAATTATAAATAGGTCACTGTGCCACCAAGAAAAATGAAGGCACTAATTATATAAAACGCAACGCCAAAGAATTACATTGAAAGCAAAAACAAAGTCATAAATATTTTGTAACTTTGTTGTTGCTTTCTGTTGGAGTTCCGTTGCGTTTTACATAATTAGTTCCTAAACTAATTGGTAAAGTTTTTTTTTGTCACACGTGATTTTTCTAACTGCTTCCTCTTTTTCAATTTCAATTTTTGTCTCTGATCCAAAATCAGATGCGGCTTTTGAAATTTGATTTTATATTTTTGAATATGCTCATTGTCCATATTATGAAACATTTGATGCAGAAACTTTATTCAGAACGCTTTCGAAACTGCTTTCGTGTCCAAAGAATGAAATTTTTGTTTCGCAGCATTTAAGTATTTTGTATGTTTTCTCTCGCTCTTCTTCTTCCCCTCAATAACAAACTCACAAAAACTGCTTCTACAAGAAACAAAGTAACCTTTTTCATTCGTCTTTTACTATCAAACTTAAATGATTCGCAGCAAATAATTCATAGCATGGACGGGGACTTATTGATGATTGAAAGTTTGAAGCCATTTTTTGTTGTTTTTAAATAAAAAGACATTTTTTATGCTAGAAATTTTTTTATCAAAGTAAAAATATAATAATAAAATATTTAAAATTTAAGTTAAATAAATTAAGGCCCAGGCCCGCGATGTCGACAAGAGCAGTTCTTTCGTATTTTTGTATTGAAAACAAAAACCAATTTCAGTTTTTTTATTATTGCTTTCAATATAAATATGCGAATGAAATGTTCTTGTCGACATCGAGGGCCTGGCAGTAAGAAACTGCTATTTGTCTCAGAAAATAAGTAGAACTTTTATTAAAAAAAAAAACAACCGCAAATACCTCATTAAACAATTGAATATCTCCGCAAAACAGCTCTATCGGAAAATAAAGGCATACGGTCAGTTTATATTTTATAAGATTATATTCGATTTCCAGGCACAATAGCCGGATTAAGAATTTTAATTAAATGCTGACATCATGCTAAAACAATAAATCTTTTCTTCTTTTTTTTTAATTAATGAAATTAAGTAACCATGAATCTCTGTAAAAATTCTATGTAAATAATTAAAGATGACATTAAAAACACATTTTTATTCAAACTGTTTCAAATCTTCTCTGAATAATTAAGAATTATTATATTATCTATGCAAACAATAGGGTGAAACTCACTTAAGTGGTAACAATTACCATTATACGGGAAATTCTTTAACTTAGCCCAACAGACCAAAACAGAGAAAAATGTAAATGAGTTGTAAAACAAGCTTATCATAAGAGATTTTGTACAACATGACAACAAATATGATTGCAAATGACTTATTCTCGCTACAGTTTTGTAAGTGTTTTTGAAAATGATGTCCCGTTATAAGACGCGTGCCTTAATTTTGTATTATTAGTTAAAGTTTTCAGTCTTTGTTTTAATGATGAAACAGAACTGGGGCTGAACGTTTTTTTACATAGAGTTTGACATAAAATTATGCCAGAGAATGCGGTCGAGAAATAAAATCAATTTTATTTTGAGGACATTTTTTCTAATGCTCTCACATAAATACAATTATTCTCTTAACAATGCTACCATACTTTCATTCAATTTTATACATTTTGTAAACAAAGAAAAATAAGAACAAAAGAAAACGAAAGAAATGGGAGAATTTGAAGTTACTGCCGACGTTTTAATTATGGGCTTAACAATTTTTGCCTGAAGTTGAAGACTCAGTTCTGTTTCATCCCTTAGGTTCGAAGAGTGAAGTGTTTTAAATTGTTTTAAACTGTGTACAATTGTAAAAAAGTGATTAAAATTTATATAAGTAAAAAACTTTTTGTAAATATGCCATATAAATTAAAACAGAATGCTCGTAAAGTCAATCTTATTATAGTTTAGAAAAGTATTTTTCTGTAAGCTTGTTCTTATATTAGACTTCTTAGCTTTCATTATATTATATACAAGTAATATTATCGCAAGGGATCAGTTTTCATTATTAAATAATTGTTTATAAGCCTTTTATAATAGTAATCACAACACTTTTCTAAGCTTAAGGCTTATGCTAGTAAACTTGCTACAAGTTATTTCTAAATCTTTTTGGTTTGTTGGGAGTTTTCAACTATAAAAGGTATTTGTATTTTAGATACTTATAAGAAGCGGAATTAGTTTAGCGATGTCCGTCTGTGTATGTGTAGGTTTTTCGAAGATCCCAAATCAATCCACAGATATAAGCAACTTTTTGAAGTCTCCTTATAACTTATGATCTTTTTTTTCTTTGCCTTGAAAATCACCGAAATTAGTTCGTAAATTAACAAATTATAAACAAATATGTAACTTCCTTCAGCTTGAATGGACCCATAAAGAAGTATTGAAGTTCGGCAATAACACTGTGCTAGTTGCAAAATTAGACAAGCCGAGCACATGGCGTTACAGCATAATTCAGCTACGCTGAATCCAATGGATTTTTAGGTTAGCTCTTGTTTTCGAGATATACCGTTATGGAGAAGGTTGCACAACATATGTTTTTTTTATATGAGCAGTCGTTTTAGAAACATAATTTTTTTTGGAAAAAAAATAATGTTTTTAATTTTTTTTTTAAATTCATAAAAAATCACTATAAAACGTATCTGCAAACAAAACAAGCCATAAATGATTAAAATCTGTTTACAACTTTGATTTTATTCACAAAATTCGAAAAATTTTAATTAATTTAAGAATTTCATAAAACGCCATATTTGTATGGGAGCCCCCGTAAGAAGTGGAGATAAGGGGAAAGTATGTCTCTCCCCTTAAGGAATGGAGAAGCGCGTAGGTATGTTAGAAATAAATGATAAATGATTGAGATAAAAAATAAAGTGGGGTTGGTCATACAATTGACCCATCTAGGGGCATCCTAAGCGCTGCAGGTGCCAAATTTAAGAATTTTATAAAAACTCCATATGTTGATTATTAAGAACTACGTTTCCCAAATGAAATTTCCCGCAACCATTTTTATAACATTTTCACTAGAATTTAAAAAAAAAACAAGTAGGAGTGCCATATTCGGCTGTGCAGAATCTTACATCTTATCTTAAATCTATTTTTTGTCACGCCCAACTGTCCAATCCCGCCCAAGTTTTGTCGGATGTTGTGTATTGACAAACAAGATGCTTGTTCCTAATTTGGAAACTTTGGCTTTTGCCGCTTTTCGGACATACATAAAAAAATATTAATAAACAACAAGGGATTTATTGGTAAAAAAGGAGGCAGTCGTGAGTTTTTGCTCATATATCAGCCATTTATGTTCCAATCTGGCTGAATTTCAATAGCAAACGATTCCGGACTATATGAGACATAAATATATAATTACCAAGTGCCCATCGTATCGGTGGTCTTCGGAAACCCCATTTCAACGGACAGACGGACAACGAGATTTGAATTCTCATGAGGATCCAGAATATATACACTTTATATGAAGTAGGATCAATTTTGTAGAAATTACAAGCGGAATGACAAAGTTGTATATCCCCTTTAACAATATAGATATGTAAATTTTAATATAAAATACATATCATATTGTTATCCTGTAAGTTTTTGTACCGTAGTCGGGTCGAAGTCTTACAAAAACTCGGAACTTCGACCCCTTTATTAAAACTGCGTCACGTGTAACAATTCAAATATATATTTGAAATGTTTAAGAGTTTTAAGTCAAATAAGGACCAGTCTCATATACATTTAGCAGGAGCGCGAGTCGGACTTAAAAAATTTCAGCGTTTGGAGTTGAAGTCGGAGTTAGAACTGTTTTTTGACGACTCCACAGCCCTGTGTCTAACAATTTTATAGTTTGATAAAACAAACTATAACACTGGGTCACAAATTTGACCAAATGCATCCGAATATGAAGTCAGAATTATCAAAAGTAGAACAGTTTTTGAGATGTTCCCCAAAATAAACGTTATTTGTGTTTTTAAAAAAGATGATATGACTTAAATGCAAATATCTTCAAAAATTTTAAACGGATTATGTATTTCTTTTTTTTTTGTGAAAGATAATAAAGTTATTTAAATAACCATGGGTCGTTTGTGACGATTAGTCAAGAAATGACAGAGTTAGAGTGGACTAAAGTTCAAACTTCATAAAAAATTGGATGATATTGTTCAATTCTGGTCTTTTCAAGTTATTTTTACACCCACACAATAGTGGAGAGGGTATTATGCATTTGTGCTGATGTGTGTAACGCCTTAAAATAGTGATCCTAGACCCACCTTAAAGTATACCGATCTACTCATAATCACTTTCTGAGTCGAACTAACGATGTCCGTCCGGCTGGCAGGCTGGCTGGTTGTACATGGCAGCTTGTGCGCAAAGTACAGGTCGCAATTTTGGAGATAATTTAATAAAATTTGGGTCAAATTGTAGGACCACGAGGGAAGATAGGGGGAAATTTCTTCCTCTCAGAAACTATCAAACCGAATTTAATGAAATTTAAAACAAAGATAGAACCATATCTATATGGACACAAAATGTATACATTTTTAAAAAAATCGGACCACGAGGGGAGATATGGGCAATTTCTGCCACTCAAACCGATTTTAATGAAATTTAAAACATAGATAGATCCATATCTATAGGGACACATTAGCTATACAGTTTTTAAAAAATAGGACCACAAGGGGCGGCAGGGGGCAATTTCTGTCTCTCACAAACTTTCAAACCGATTTTCATGAAGTTTATAGACATAGATAAATCCATATTTACATGGACACATAAGCATGATGTGTTTTAAATACTTTGGTGTAGGGTATCATATGGTCGGGGTTGACCGACTAGACTTTCTTAATTGTTTTTTTCTACTTTTGACAATTCTTACTTCTTATTGGGATTCAGCGGACAATTTTACATAAAGATTAGGTGTCAGATGCATTTGGTCAAAAAACTGTCACGTAGTGTAATCAATCAAAAACTCGATTTCGAGAGTTTGTGTAGTTTCGTCCGTTTGCATTTAAGCGGACGATATGTACTTAAGACATTTTACACCACCTCGTATGAAGATCGATTAAAACTTTATTAATAGTTCTAAACGAATTTTAATTACTTTTGTATCAAGTGCCAGAAGTGTCACCCTAATACATATTGCTCATTCACACGTATTTTAAAATGCACATCATGAACCAAGAAATCGAAAAAGAACAACAAACAAAACTACGAGTAAAACAAAATCCGAATCCATTTAAAAAAAATCCAAGAAACAATAAAAACTTTTGTTTACGTTCCAAATAGTTTTGACGTTAAAATTTCAAAATCACAAAAAACTTTAAACCAAATAAATAAATAAACAATTTACACAACATGAAATAAATATTCTTAATTTACTTAAGAACTTGCATAAAATAAAACAAATACTTCGTTTAATGTTTGTTAAGTGCCAAAAAAAAAAAGACAAAAAATTAGGAAGTTTGTTTAAAATATTTTTATTTGTTAGTACACACATTTTTAACAATAATAAATGATTAAAGTAAAAAACTTTTATTTGTTTAGATATTCATTAAAAACTTAACAAAAATCACCTTTTCAATATTGCTTTTTTAACGTCGCTTTTTTTTTGTGAATTTTTTTGTTAATGTCAAACTAAACAATAAAACTGACTGTTGTCAGCCAGTCAGTCATTGGTAGTTAGCGTGATAATTGTCTCTTAGTTTTAAAGTAATTTCTATAAATATTCAATTTGATGAACATTTTAAAACAGATTTTTTGTTTGTTTTAACTTTAGATCTCCCTTGCAATAGATTTTGGATCCCATTCTCAATACTCGGTAAGTACACTTACAAACTTAAGCTCGATTCACCCATGCGTTCCGAACAATATTTTTGACCGGACAATAATTTTTTTACAGAGAGTGTTCTGCAGAACGATTCACCCATCTCGGAAAATTTGTCCGGACAAACAAAGCTACCATATGGTTTACAGATGTAAACGATTGTACAAAGTGGCAGCACAGTTAGCAAACTATTACTGCCTGTTTAACGATGTCGAACGTCAACGTTCGCATAGAAAACTACATTTGAAACAAAAACAAATTTTCGAATATTGTTTTTGTTTTACATATAATTTTCTATGCGAACGTTAACGTTCGAGATCGATGAACTGGATGTTAGTTTTTTTTATAAAGTGTGTGAAAATGGAAGAAAGAAGAAAATTAATTTTATTATTTTTAATTGAATTGCATAAAACTAGGGTATTCACCGTTAATCGGTTAACCGATTAATTACTTTTCGATTAACTGATCGGTTAATTTAAAATTGGCATTTTTCGATTAACGATTAAACTGGTTAATTTCAGTCGATTAACTGTTGTAACAAAAATTGGTAAACATTATGTTAAAAAATATTAAAATTTACCATATAAAATTTACTTACGACCAATTCCAATAGATTTTTCTTTTTCCGTCCATATATTTTGTTTTAGTAAGTATTTTTATATGAACGATTTCCCATATCATAAATACATTCTCTTCCTGGATTTTTTATTTCCTCAATAAGTTTCAGGGCAATATTTTCTTTAACATCCATTTTTGTTTCATTTTTTTTTTTTAATTATTCAGCACAAAACGAAAAATTTAATATGTGGCAGCTCAATTCAACTTTCATGTACAAATTGAAAAAAAGTGGCATCTCAGTTCATTTTGTTCGGCACAAGAATTAAAATTAAACCAATTCAAGAAAAAACGTTCCGAACAAATTCATTGCTCTCTCTCTCAAAAGTAAAACGTCAAACTCAATATAAAAAAAATTTTGTCCGGACAAAAATTTTGTTCGGAACGCATGGTTGAATCGAGCTTTATGATAAATCTTTGTTTTAGAAAAAACTTTAAGATACATTTTTATTTTAAAGAAAATTTGTAACACATTTTTATTTTAAAGAAAACTTTACAAAAGTGCTAAAGAATTTCTCGTTCAACGTAAATCTTACGATAAATTTTCGCTTTAAGATTAATTTTGATTTAAAAAAAAACTTACGTTATAAATTTTTGTTTTGAAGAAAGTTTAATATAATTAATTACTGAAGAGAAAATTTACAATAAATTTTATAATTAGTATTGTGGATATGTGTGTTTATGGTTTTTAATCCAAATTTCGATATTTTTTATTAGGCTAAAGTTCATCAAATTTAATTTTCATTAAATTATTTTTATGACGAAAGGAATTTAACAACATGAAATTAAATAAAATTTATTGATAATTTTTCATTCTTGACTGCCGCAGGGCTCGAACCGAGGCTTTCACAGACAGGTTACCCTTACATGTTTCAATTGTAACCACTCAAGCTCTTCAGAGAGTTTTGCCGTTTAACACTCACAGCCATTGACGACTGCTGGCAGTCAATAGTCAAACATCTATATTTAAACCAAATTGTATTTAACCTTTGGTAGATCGAAATTTGCTTTGAATTATTATCTATTTTAATTGATTTTACATGTTTTTTCTTACATCTGTTTTTTCGTTATTTTTGTCAAGAATTCTTCTCGAAGACCAAAGTACTTTTTCTGTTTTTAATTTTTTTGGTTTTTCTTTTTTTCCTGTTGACCTTTTTCAGCACAACTCGAAGGACAAATGTGAATATAGAGCTCGTGCCAAAAAAAATTGGCAACAGTGCTAACAATTATTCTGGAAATGTCAATTTTAAGTTAAAAAATTTTATATTTTTTTTGACAGTCTTAGATTATTTATCGATAACACATGTATATTTGTTTGATATTTCAAGATTTTTTATGATATAATCATACTCTTTACACTTCAGTTTTCCTATGCAAATATATTTGCACTGTTCGCCAATATAGAAAAAATACAAAAAATAGCAAGTATAATTACAGCTTTAGCAAAAAAATTATAATATTTCATTTCTTTGTACAGAGAATTTACGATAAATTTATTTTTTAAAGAAACTACCTGCTCAATTTACTTTTATAAAAAAGTTTAACGATAACTTTTCGTTTTAGAAAATAATTCTCAACCATAAAAAATATTTATGATTTAAAAAAGTTTACGATAGATTTTCGTTCTAGAGCAAATTCGGAATACACATTCCATTTAAAGAAAGCTTACGATATATTTTCGTTGAAAAAATCTTTGGGATAAAAAAAATTAGTTTACGAAAAAATTCAAGATAAATTTCTATTTTTTAACGCTAAATTTTCTTAAATTAAAAATTACTATTATTTTTAGTTTTTAAAAATATTTACGATATATTTTCGTAAAGGAAAAAATTAACATAAATTTTTATTTAAAAGAAAACTTGCGACAAATTTTTGTTATTAAAAAAAAATACAATAAATGTTTGTGGAGGTAAAAATGTACACCTAAAGGCCGAAAAATTAACGAAAAGTCTCTCAAATGTAATAAAAAATAAATAAAAAAAACATTTGATTTCGTACGGAATGCTTAAGCAATTGACAGTTTCATAACACTTAAGGAAAAGTTTCCTTAAGTTCAATATGCACCAACTTAAGCACATTATGGTTGGACCCTTTACTCTTTCTTAAGAGAAAATTTGCAAAAAACATTTAGTCTTGAAGCAAAGTTAACGATAAGTTTACATTGAAAAGAAACGCTTAATTTTTGTATAAGAACAATCTTGACGATAACTATTATTTTTAGAAAAAATTTGCGATTAATTATCAATCTAAGGAAAATGTCTGATAAATTTTAGCAATAATGAAAATTTGAAATTTAAAGTAAAGCTTTAGTTAGCGAAGCCGGTGTTTGTTATACCATAGAGGAGAAAATCCTTGCGCCCGGCCGAAGGCCGGCTATGCAAAGAAGCTTTAGTTAGCGAAGCCGGTGTTTGCTTTAGTTAGCGAAGCCGATGTTTGTTATACCATTGAGGAGGTAATCCTTGTACCTGGCGTGCTTAAACTGCAGGCTGTTGCCATTGCAGGAGGTCAGGATATAATAAAATGCCCCATTTGTTGTCAAAATGTCGAGGACTCAATGTTAGTTTTTTGGTAACCTAATATGTAAATATTCAAGTAAAACGAGTACATATATAATAAATTTCTTTGGCAGTTGTTTCATTTTTTTTTGGGTCTGATTTCATTTCTTTTCGATGGACTGTTTTTGGAAGTTATTTCATGAATGTCTTTAGGAGTTATTTCATAATTATGAAATAACTCCCAAAAGTTGGGGTTTGTTTCATTTAAGACTTGGAAATTATTTCATTTTTTTTTTGGGATTTATTTCTTTTTTCCAGTTGGGGACTTGTTTCATTTATTTTGGGATTTAATTCATTGGGAGTTATTGCACTAGGACTTATTGCACCTGGGAGTTATTGCACGGAGCCCCGAATCTTTGATACCCTCCAACGACAGTTCAAATGTTTTAGGGGTAATATCTATATGATGTCTATTAATTATTAATTTATCTGTATAAAAACAGACATCTGCATTAAAATTGGTTACGGCTTAAACATATGTATATTAAATCATTGACCGAAAATCAGAAAGTTTTATGACTTTTTTTTTAGCAATTTTTTACTAGCTTGAGTATAATATCATGATTCGTAATTTTTTAAGCCGAACTTAAATGATTTTTAGGAGGGGAATTATTAATTATGGTTCTAGGCGTACTAAACTGCTTTCCGGGAGTAGGGTTTATATGGGCCCTATGGTAAATTATGGACCGATCTTCACGAAACTTTACAGTCTTATTTTAAGTCCTATAAAACGGTGATGTAACAAATTTTGTTATGATAGCGGTTTTTTTACGGTTTAAGGCGTACTAAATAAACTGTTTTCCGGTAGTAGGGTTTATATGGGGCCTAAGGTAAATTATGGACCGATCGATACGAAATTTCACAGTGTTATTTCTTGTCCTAAAAAACTGTAACGTACCAAATTTTGTTAGGATAGCGTTATTTTTTTCGGATTTAGGCGCACTAAACTGTTTTCCGGGAGAAGTGTTTATATGGGGCTTAGGGAAAATTATGAACGGATCTTCACGAAATTTAACAGCGTGATTTCCAGTCGAATAAAACAAATTTTTGCAAAATCTTATCTTATTCCGTGCTTTGATCCACCATTTATGTTATTTTTAGTAACAAAATTATCAATTATTTTAGGTGGTGGTTCCACATTTAGATTCATAGCTCTGGTCCTACGGAACCGATTTTGCTGAATTTCAATCCCAAACTGCTTAGGATAACTACAAGCAATTTGGCACCAAGTTTGTTCATTTCTTTTGAGTTGTTCAAAAGTGAGCGTGTTTTCAACAGACGGACAGACGGACATGGCTAAACCGACTTAGAATCACAAAAGGACCCAGAATATATACACTTTATGGGGTCTGAGATGAATAATAAAAAAGTTTCACACGGAATGACAAACTTAGTAGTATACCCTCTTCACAACTAAGTGTGGTGGAGGGTATGAAAAAATTTACAGCTTTTCTTTAACAAGAGATTATTCTTAAAATAAATTTTGAAAAAACGAAAATGGGTTTTGTATTACTCTGTTAACACGTTGCAAAATAATAAAATAGAATATTAACATATTTAAACACTGATGTGTTTTCCCCACAACATGATTAATAAATAGATTTGTTAAAACTACACGATTTTTTTTAATAAAAATTATACAATTTTAAATTATTTTAGTTTGGTTTTGTGTTTGTTATTACAACTATAAAACCATCATCTCTATACTTTTCAATTATTATTACAACACGAAGCTTATTAAACATTAGAACGATAAAATTAACATAAAAAATACAATTATAAAATAATATAGAAAGGGGGGGGGGGGGGGGGAAAGGAAATTACAGATTAGAAGTTCTTTGTTTTCCCAAGACCTCGCTCTATATTTGTTTGAAATTTTCTTATCATTCAAATTTTTTTATTTATTTTAAGATAAAAGCCCTAAATTTTTCTTTCAGTGCACCACTGTGCACCAACTACGGATGTGCATGTAAAAATGTTTTAAACGAAATTTTTTGTTTCTATGATTTTAATCTAGACAACACCAACAATTCTATTAACTGGCAATAAAAGTTGTTATTAATAACGGCAATAGATTTCAAGTGCAGCTATTCCACATGAGTGGGAGAGTTTATAAATCGGACGAGAGAGGGACAGAACATTACGTTTACGTTAACATGACAACAACAATTGTTTACGTAGCACATGCAATAAAATCTATCATCCACCGCCTTTTGGTTGCAAAAAATTATTTGTAATAAAATAATTTATTACTTTTTTTATGGAACTGCCTTTTAGGAAAATTAAATTATTTTGATTTAAGCGTTTATTGAACAATTTAAGGATTTGTTAGACGAGGGATAAACAATATTAAAGTAAGTTAATGACATACATATTTGGGAATACATAAGTATACAAAACTATAAAATAAGTAAGAAAGCATAGTCGATCAAGCTCAACCATTTGATACTCTACGCCACAGTATATTAAGAACAATTTTTGAGAGTGTACCCCTATTTGTGACACATGGGCAATCATGGACCCTCCGGAACAAAATTATGTAATTGACGTTAAGATTCTTGTGAAAGTTCTTTGCGCCAAATATTTTTCCAACATCAATATCTGTATGAAATTTGTTTGCTTTTGGCTGATTTTAGGAAGGGGATTTGCATATGTTTAATATTGGTCTAGCGTTCCGCGCTAGATTTAGCGCGTATGCTGGCCAAACACTATACAAGTTCAGTGCTCGAGCCTGACACTGTACACTTCGTTTGTGTATTGTGCAGTGAGCTGAGTAGAAATCAAAAAGATTTTGAAATACATAATAATTATATTGAACCAAGTATGTCAAAGTGTACAGTGAACTTGTGTAGTGTATGTTAAAAACGTATTGTTTTGTTCGCGGTGTTAAAAGAGTTACCAACAAAAAACGAACGCGGTAAAAATATTCTGGATAGAGTTCCTAGAATTATTCAAAGAATCGATCGAATTATGGCTCATTTAAAGCAAAACTTATAAAAGTCAAATGCTACGAAAAACTAATGAAAACTTTAATAGAAAACTAAAAAGGGAAAAATTTGTATCATGTTGTCTTTTTCGTATATAAATGAAAAATAACAAGTTTCGTTAACGAAGTGTCAGACTGGAGTACTTTTTTTGTGTAGTACATGACCGGCATATGCCACACGCGAATGAATGTTTGTTGTTAAAAAGGTAGGAATAAATCCAGAAATTTTAATATTTAAAATTGCTTTATAAAAGAAGAATGTGTTCTGTTTGAAATAATCACATAATTCAACCAAGCTGATTTCTTTAGTAGGTAGATAACATTGTTTTGACTAATGGATATAATCTCCTGCTCTCAAATTAGATACCATTTTCTCTTTCATCTCAATAATAACATCTTCTTTAAAGAAGGGCAATGCAAAGTTAGCCTCTCTAGCTGTCTTAGAAGTTTTTTCTGTACCGTATCACCAAACTCTGCATCGGTTTCTTTATAAGCCTCAAGTTATTTTGGTCACTTGTAGGAGCTTAAGGAGTCACCTGACACAGAAAATAGTGCTTAAAATTATTTACAGCCATATTCATAAAAACTAATGACAGACTTAAGAATAATGACAAACTGTCATTAAATTGAAACAATCTGTCATTAAATTGAGTCATTGGAATTGACTTAAGACAAAGTGAGAGAATATTTTTATTAACTTACCCGTTACACATCCTAGTGAAAAATAGAGCTAACTGGTAAGCAGCTTTGTAAGGGAGCGAAGCACAATACTCCCTTACAAACCTGCACCCAGAGAAAAAACATGTTTAAATATGGTCACCTCCAACAAAACTATTTTTAAAAAAAATTTAAAAAATAACATTGTCACCGACAGCCATATTATGGTTGAATTATTCCTAAATCAAGAAGCCACAACCATATTATGGCTGCCCCCGAACATGTTATGGTCAAAAATAACTAAAACATGTTCAACACTTATAATAGCATGGTTGGTTTTCAACCATAACATGTTGCTCTTGGAAAAGAGGAAAATACTTTTGTTAATTTTAAAACAAATTATTGTCAAATTTAATCATAATATGTTTAGAGGCAACCATAATATGGTTGTCGCTTCTTGGAGGATGACTAATTCAACCATAATATTGTTGTAGGTGATAATAATATGGTTATATTAACCATAATATTGTTGTAGGTGACAATAATATGGTTATATTAACCATAATATGTTTGAAATTTTCATTGTTTTTGAATTGAATTTTTTGATTTTAATTATTCACTTACCACCTGCTTACTTATAAGGGATAATGTGAAGATTTTCAACCATTTTTATTTGCTTAAACTTAAAATTCACTTCAATGGTATTCACTTCTCTACTGCTTATTGGTAGAATGTAAACGTCAGCGCATATATCAGCGCAGATGTACTTTTCTCGCTTCCAGAAACCTTCAAATTTTTTAATGGGATGTTTGTTTCACCTTTGTTGAATTTCGCCCTTTGATAACAGAAGAAATCTTAATTATAACATGGTGCCCGATATGGTTTTCGTAATCTTTCTACTTTGAAAATTTGATGTATTTAATTTAATAATTGAATAAAATAGCATATGGGAATTTTTGCTTCTTATTTTACATGAAACATGAACAAAATATTAATAACACATATAATGTGGCATCGAGTTGAAGTCACTGTAGTCATAGCACAAATGACACATAAAATTTGACAAAACTTTATGAACACCGTCGTCATTCGATTGATGTCACTTTTTGCCTCTGCCATTTGTAGATAATAACATTGATGTAACAAATCTGATGTTAGGAAATCATCCATATGAAGATACATTTTTCTATGAATGCACTAGCACAACACTTTGTCATGACATAGTTAGTGGCAATCGTAGCAGCAGTCTTGCTGCCAATTTTTATGACAATGCCTGTATTTATAAGGAAGTTATCACATTAAAAGCTTTTTTTAGGAAGCAGTATTTGTTAGAAGAATCGGTTTCAGTAAAAGTTGGTAAGATTATTTAGATTGCAATAAGATAGGTTTGGACAAATTTGATTTAAATAGTTATCTTCCAAATTGAGACCTGTCCTTTAATCACCAAGTGACACAGACAGGCAACAAGCCAGTCCGCCACCCGGTTGGACGGGCATCGGTATACTAAAATGTGGGTCTAGGACCACTATTTTTTAGTGTTACACACATCAGCACAAACTATCCTCTATTTTGGTGTGGGTATAAATATTATTTTATGTTCAAAGAAATGATAGTATGAATGTCCCTTAATTCTGACCTGTACCCATGTTCTGTAACTTTAGTGAGAACTTTTTGCATCGAAAAGATGTGAAACAAAATATTCCACCGTTTCTCGAAAAGTGAGAAAAATGTGTGTCTGTAACTCATGTCGAAAACTATCAAAAGAGATTACGTCGTTACGTTATAAATGTCAAAATATTGCATTCGAAGCCGATGTGATATTGCAGACGTTCAGAACGCCAGTAACACATATCGTTGACGGCGACCAAAATTTAACATTTTTCAACGACGGCGGCGAAAATACAACCGTCGGCTATACCAAATTGTGTAAAGAGCGACTTTAATGTTTGTTGTTTGCAAACGAGCTTTGAAGACATTCGTATATTTTATTAAAATTTAAAAAGCAAAATAATAAAACATTGAAAAATGTGCCAAGAACAAAATATTATTATTATTTTGCATTGTTTTTTAGTGTTGAAATTTTTTCTCGCCCCATTTTTATTCGTGAGTTTATTTGACAGTTCAAAGCGGGAACTTTTCTCACCAAAATGATACAGACACACTTTTTCTGTGAATTGACGAGTAATTTCCTTACGTGACAGCTTGAACTCGCCAAAAAAAATTACAGACACAGTTCAGTGAGAAAAACAGCTGTTTGTTTCAATTTATGGCATTTTTGTTTCATTTCACACATTTCAATCGAAAACTTTCTCGACGCGAGAGTTATGGAACATGGGCACTGAATATAATTTAAATGGTTAATCAAATAAAATTATTATTAATGAATCCTTCGTCATCAAAATCGACAAAAAAAAATTGATATTCGCTAAAAATTGAGCAGAACATTCCCGTATTATAACCTCATTTTCCCACACCCCCCAATAAGCCTTGTAAGTGGGTATCATTTAGTTAGCATTAGAACTTGGTAATAATTTATTAGTTTATCTTTAAATAATAAAAAGTTTGTACAACTTTTTATTTTTTCTTTTTTTATAAAAATATCAACCACAACTTGGGGAGTGTGTGCAATTAAATTGTATCAATGTATTGTTTCTTTTATTTATTATTAAATAATTATTCAAATTAATTACGAAACGATAGTAAACAACGAAAAGGGAGTTTTTTTCGTAAATATTATTATCATAAGTTTTATTTCATTATCAAACTTTGCGATACGATAATTAACTGAGGTGGTTTGTTGATTATTTACTACTTTTTTATCATTTTTTTTTTTTTGTTATTAAATATGTAAATAATGTTTAATTAAATGCCATCAAATTAAGTAAAAGAAATAAGTTAATATAAATTATTATTTGTGATAAAAAAAACACCAAACGAAATTGAAAATACAAGCGACCAAAATGCAACAATTATCGTAAAAGCCACAGAACAACCGCCTAATTTAAACGCCACTTAATATTTGTGTTTTATTTATATAGATAATTTTCATTAAAACACAAACCACCCTCGTTCAACGTGTGTAAACGAATAATCCCAATTAGGAACCAAGACCTGTATTTGAGGCAGACATAGAAATATTTAAAGCAATAGTACAAAAATACGAAAGCACTTCCTTAGTTCAGTCCGATTAATTTAGTTCAGGTCCGATCTAAAAGAATATATGCATATGAAATCTGCAAGCAAAGAACTCCAAAAATAAGTTTAGCCATAAGCTAAGATTTCACTATCGGCGCAATGTACCAATTTTTGTCGTATTTCATGTGCCGATAGTGTAAACGGTCAAAATATTTTAAAATGCGACAATCTGTGCCGAAATTGTGCTGACTGTAGTCAATCAAAATTAGCCTTGTTTTGCCGATAACGTGAACACTCTTTTGTACAATGCGGAGCCAACAAATTTTTAAATATGTACCGATTTTAATCGGCCACTTGTGCGCCGATCATAGTCGACAATCAGCACTGATACGAGGGATGGCAAAACGAAAGTTGTTGGCTACTAAAACTTTACTTTTTTGAGCTTAAGTGTAGCAAAATGACATTTGTTTTATTAATTATTCATAAATGAGAAATCATTAAATAGAACATTTGTACCGTTGAGCAAAAGAAAACAAGTCGCTTTTACCAAAACATGGCAGTTGTAACGATATTGCCATCCCTGGTTTAAAAACGTCTGTTTATAAAACAACAATTATAAAAAAGAACACACTGTGCAGCAAGTTTTAATAAAATGCAATGAATTGTTTATTATTATCTATCTATATACATATGGGCATTTCCATCATGTCGAACGTGACCATCGTACACATTTAAAGTTAAAAAAAGTCAAAATAAGACGTATATTTATTTTGGCAATAGATTCAAGTTATAGCTTTTAATTAGCCCTATAATTGGTGCTATTGTTCATTTTGATAAATTGTTTCGTTCTCAAGAAAATGGCAAAAAAAGAAGGCATTTACAGAAGTGGGTTTTGTGGCCATTTTTTCGAATGCCGATTTCAGCGAAACCTGAGGGAATATTTGAATGCAAAAAATTGCAGAATGTTATGCACTCATATCTCTTAAATATGGCTGTCATTTTAAATAAAAATAAGGTATAATTTTTTTGTTATTTAGCTTTAATCGCTGTCGCACGTGATCTATCGCACACGACATTTTTTTCCATCATGATATATATGTTGATTAGACCGGGTCGACCTTCATACAAAAAAAAAAAGTTGTGCCAGTCACCCCCTAGAATAAAAGATATGTCAATGAAGTTTCTAAAACAGGAAACATTTTATTTTTGCCACGCCCCAAAATATAGCCCTTTTGGTTTTTTATATTAAGCGCTGAAAACGGGAAAATTCGGTAACCTTATATCTCCAAAACTTTTTTGAAATTCGGCCCTATTAGGGAGTAAACGGGTAAAATCTGAATTTAAGTACTTTTTTGCCACCCCATCTATCTTTTGAACCAATAAACATAGAGACAAAGTTAATACACATTCGAAACTCATCAAAAAAAAATACGTACACAAATTTGGTACTTTTTCGAAATTCAAAAATTTAAGGGGTGAAAATCGTAACTATTTTTGGTACTTTTTTTACAAAATATTTTCCTCCATTCATTGACATTGTCGTACTAAACTATGGGCTGCCACTACAATACTGAAATTTTTGATACTTTCATGGGGGAAAAAATAGTACCCAAAAAAGGATATACAGGAAATTTTTAATTTTTCTTTAGCTTTTTGGTTCTACTTAAGTAGCGGGTTAAATGCTTGAATTTAAACAAGTTTAAATCACGAAAAATAAACTTTGGCATACAAATACCTCCACGAAGAAAAAGGAGACGCTAACGAAGTAGCGGTTATATGCTAGTACGTATATAAATATGTATATTGTTTAAAATTTAATTTAATCCATTTCGAAAGTAAAACTCTGTCTGCCAACAAGTAAATAAAGAAAAACATATGATTTTATTTGCCCAAATAGCACGATAGTGTGACCGCATTGTGCCGATTATTGTCGCACACAGAAAAAATTATTTTTCCAATTCAAACAAAAAATTTGTAGAATCAAAAAATTTTTTGTCTGAAATCGGTCCTATAAACAAATTCGCATATTCAAACAATTTATTTGCATTTTGTTTATTCAAGAAAAACACTGATTTTTTCAAACAAATAATTTAACTGAATCAAACAAAAAGTTTACTGAAATTCATATCAATTTCAAAAAAAAGTTTTTGCACAAGCAATGACGCGCACACAAGCAAGCATTATAGGAGAAGATGAAGGCAGAGCAGAGCGGCCGACTGGCTTTGAGACACATTTTTTTGTTGAAATAATTTTTGAACGAAGTCTTATTTATACACACAATGTTTTTTTCTTCATCACTTACTGTTGCTGTATCCTTTCCTTTGCTAAAGAAGAAGAAATGTAATTAAAAACGGCAGCAGACCGACTCGATATGTTTTTCGTCATCATTTTGGTATTTTGGTATTTGATGTATTTAACTAAACAGTTTTAAAAAATTGAATACGGGATTTTGTTTTTATACCCTTCACCTCAGGTGAAAAAGTTTGCCATTCCGTTTGTAATTTCTACACTATTGATCTAAGACCCTATAAAGTATATATATTCTGGGTCCTTATGAGGAGAGAACTTGATTTAACTATGTCCGTCAAGCCCCCCCCCCCCCCCCCCCACTCAATTGCTTACATATACCAGCACCCTTCACCTTTCACCCTTCTTTATTATTTCATCTATTTAACGAAATAATTTTAACAAATAGAAACTAGGAATTTTTGTGTTTTTTGCTACTTAAAAACTCGCCAAATAAGATAAAAGAAGACAAACAAACAACCATTCCCAACTTTGCTATTGCGGTGAACAAAAACATCAAAAGTAAATACAACTCAACTGTGTTGAATTTTGTGAACAGTAAACGTGCCATATTTCATTTTAATGATATTCGATTAACGTTCCTTCATGGTTCAGTTGTCTAGGGGGCGTGTTAACTTAGAAACTGAGAGTTCCCTGGTTCGAATCTTGGTTTTTTAAAAAGAACATTTTTTTTAACATTTTTATTTTTTTTTTTTTGTTCTAAAAACGATTTAAAAAAAATATTTACCAGTTTTCGCTTTTTAAATTTTATTATTTATAATGAAGTTTTAAGTATTGGAAATATGTATGTATAGGTATGAAACAATTATTTAGTTTTTGTCTAGTTGCTCTGTATTCTGCTTGCACAATGGTGAAGGGTATATAAGATTCGGCACAGCCGAATATAGTACTCTTACTTGTTTTTACCAACTTTGAAACCAACGAAAAATTTATTTTGTTTCTTATAATGTTGTTGTTGTTTAAAAAGAGTGATTTTGCGCCGATATAGCACGATAAAAATCGTCATAGATTGTGCTAGTTGAGCCGATAGTGGGATCTTAGCTTTAGAATATAGCCAAAAGCTAAGTGCTATGTAAAAAAGCTTAAACGCGGCTATAATTATTTTATAGATATGTGAAATAACTATACAAACTTTATATACATCAAAGACCCTATCGATTATTATTTCGATGTGTTGCAAACTGAACGACAAAATCAATATACCCTTTTTTTAATTGTGTCTATAAAATAATTAAGTAAAAGTAACATCGTTTGAAGGAACCCCGTTTTAAATTACTTATGAATGTTGTAAAAAAGCTGAATTTTTGTAATTTTAGATCGTTAAGGTCCGCTATAAAACCTGAGTCCAAAAACGGCTTATTTACACAACCAATATGTTTAAAAGAGGGTTAAGAGTTCTATAAAAAAAAGTATTGTTTTGGCTGATAAGATATTTAAAAAAAACATAAATATGCATACACTTTTATACTTAACGTTATTGCCATTTTTTAGAATTAAAATTATAAATTTTTGTTTAGAAATTAATATTGAAAGCAGAAATAAATTTAAGTATTTTTTTTTGTTGTTTTAATGTAAATTCGCCCGCAAAAAATTTAATTTTTTTTTTTTTTTTGAAAAACACGCAGTTAAACGTACAAACAAAAATAATCAAATAATTATGGCATCTTTAAAATCCAAACAAAACAAATACTCAAAATATTTGTTTACTTCCCCGATTATTTGGTTTCCACGTGAACTTTTTTTTTTTAATTCTGCCAGTGTTGCCAGAAGAAGGAAAAAATTCCTACATGTAGGTATTTTCTTTACTAAAAGAAAAAACTACAAAGTTACAAAATTTTGTAATTCTTTAAATTTTAGTTTCTTCCATTTAGAACTTTTTATAGACCACAACAGTGGAGAGGGCATTATGCATTTGTGCTGATATTTGTAACACCTAAATATCGACCCCTTTGCGCGAAATTATCGTATGTTACAAAAACCAAATTTTACAAGACAGCAATTTTTCTACTTTTCTCCGCTTTAGCTTGCAATATCAAAATGAAAATATACATTCAATTTTTGGAGCAACGAAGTGGAATTCGCCTACAATATTTTGTCAGGTGACGTCTCTTTGAATGTAGAACGAGATTGCATCAAAAACTCAATTTCAAAAAAATTGGCATATACGATAATTTCGCGCAAAGGAGTCGATATGTTGTTGCCAGACCAACCATTCAGTATACCGATCGACTCAGAATCACTTTCTGAGTCGATATTAAAGCAGGCGATTCCGGTAACATTTGGTTTAGCAAGACAATGCTACGGAGCACGACTTTGTTGAGAAACAATTTTTGCTAGCATCTGATTTAGCGCTTTTTTCTTTGGCGTTATTTTAAGTGTTGGTCTTCGTATATAAGCTACGATTCACCACTTGATAGCTACTATTCAGCCTTATTTTGTAAGGTGTTGGTGTCAACGAGTGAATTTGTTTGTAATAGATTAAAGTTACACACAACCTGTGCTCTTTAATCTCGTACAACAAACGACTTAGGCGTTAACAGGGCTGTCAGATATGGCGATTTCTGGCCAAACGTGGCGATTTGAAACTTGTATGGCGGTGGGATTTTCCATTTGGCAACTGGCGACTGTTTTTTTGTTGCGATTTTTAATATAACTGGCGATTTACTTGGCTATTTTTACTATTTATATTATTTCAACCGACAGTTTTTTACGAATTATCGGGAATTACGATTTATCTGGGTACGAATTATCGGGATTTGACTGAAATAGTATGTATGCAGGACAAAACACTAGTAATGAAATCGATGAGGCTGAAATGTACGATCTTATAAACTTGTGAACTTAATTTTAGTTTGTTTGACTGAATATATGATCTCCATTTTATGTTATAAAAAAAAATAACAAAAACTAAACAAAATTTACTTTCGGCGACATTTTTGTATTTTTTTCTCAGTTTTTGGCGATTTTTGACTGAAATATTATACTAGCTTTCTTTCATATGCCAAATTTAATTTCAAAAAATAAATAAATAAAATGTTAGTCTGAGTTCATACGGCTCATGTCTTATTGACATGATTCTTCCTTTTTTTTTCTTTGAACATGAATTGGCGTTCAAATGATTCATGTCATGTTGGCGACATGTTTTTTATTATGTTTTATTTGATATTGAAAACAAAAACAAAATTAAACTACGAATAAGAAAGCAAAACGTAAAGACAGTACCCCTAGAGGGAAGCGAACTGACACCAAAGTAGTCCCGTGATAGGTCTTTGGTGGTAGAGACCGGTTCTAGTTTTAACACTTCCTATGAATAAGACCTATCACTTTTACATGGTCATTTGACAACAATTGACCAGTCCCGCATCTATTCTCAAAGGACATGTTTAGAGACAGTTACTACAATGTAGTATTATTTCAATTCAATGTAGTATTATTTCAATAAAACAAGTCCAAGAAACAAATTGAAGAACCAAATTTTAGAAAATCCCAAAAAATGTGTCACACCACCGGTGAAGACTGTTCTGTAATTCATAGCTCTTTCTACCTTTTCGTTCTTCATAATCCAGTTACATGATTGGTTCTCCTTTCACTGGTCATGAGTTCTTTCTTTTTGTACCTGTTCTATTTTCACAACTCCCAGGGCCAGTCTGTTGGACTAATTGACACAAATTTTCCGCACTCGTTTATTTTCCCCTTGTCCCTCTCGCCTATAAAGAAGCAATCATGTCAATAAGACATGAGCCGTATGAACACCGACTTGCGAAAACTAAACAAAATTGCCGTTTGGCGATTTCTGACATCCGGTTTGGCGATGGAGCTCAAAAAAATCAGACATTCCTGGGCGATAACGACAACGCCTTACACAATAAGGCCGATTAATCACGTAATTCGCATAATAATACATTTTTTTTTATCAAAATTTTAGTTTTTTTTTTACTAAGTTTTTGGAGCAAAAGTTGTACGAAAAGAGTGTTTCTGACGTGTAATGAAAAACCGATTTTATTATTTAGTGCGTGGTTTTATTTTGGAAAAAAGTTTCTGGCAACACTGGCCCTGCTTAAAATTCCCATGGTGTTTTTCCTCGGTATGTGTGTAAGAAAAAACTGCTGCCAGTTTTTTTTTTTTTTATTATAATTTAATTAACACAAAACAATAAATTATTTCTTTTCATTTAATTAGTATTCAATTTATAGCTCCCAACTAAATATTTATCTTTTTTATTTTTTTGCAGTTTGTATAAATTAGATCGACTGACTGATTGTAATAAAAATTTGAAGACGTATTTTTTTTATTTTATTAAATAAATAAAATAAACTAATTTGCATTAATGTTTTTGCTTATTGCTGTTTTTATTATTTCTGGGGCGTTTAAATGCAATTTTAGTTGATAGTTAAAACAAGTTAAGACAATAAAATTTAAAAAATTCTAATTTGGTGCGTGATTGGTTAGATTTTCGACTTGCGATAAGTTCCATACATTTCTAAATTGATGTTACAAAAGTTTTAGAAATACACCTGATTTTTGTATGTAAATAGGTAAACTCATGCTAATGGCCACGTAGACCAACTTAGAATTATACAGGGGGCTTTGCTGAATCTTTATTACTTACCAACACTTTTTTATGGGAAATATTTAAACCAAATGTTATTATAAACAGAGATCTGTATGGCAACTAGGGATGCCAAACGGGAAATCCCGAATCCCGGGATTTATTTTTAATTATCCCGGGATTTTTAATATATCAACTTTTGTGTACAAAAATGTTCGTTTTTATTGAATTTGTATACTCTATACCAAAAAAAATTATTAAAAATTATATTTCAGTTGTATTTTTTATTTTTATAATTCTTATTTTTCTTTTTTTTAAATATATGAGGGAGTTTACACGGAGTCTTTTCAGACATCTCTTCTTTTGACATTCTCTTTTGAACATGCTTCCAAAATCCTATTGTCTTTTCACGATGTCTTTCCAAACATGTCTGTTTTCATGTTTCTTTCTACTCTACCCCGATTGGCAACAAACAAAACAAACGTGTTTGTTAGACATGTCTGAATAGACACCGTGTATACTCCCTCTATGTATGTTATGTATATAATACCTTTTGAAAATTCATAAACAAAAAGTTTTGTTTATTAAAAAAAAACCCGGGATTTTCTAAAATCAATCCCGATTGACATCCCTAATGGCAACTAGGTGAAATAAAAAGCCAGCTTAGAATATTTTTAATATAAACAAGTCAAAGTGCTATATTCGGCTATGCCTTATATGCTTTTCTATGCTCTTATATAAATGCAGCTTTCTTAGATTTAAATAAATCTATTTTGTGCCACACCGACTTCTACAATCCCGCCCACATTTTCTCGGATGTTGTGTATTGATAACCAAGATGTTTGTGCCTAATTGGAAACTTGAGCTCTAGACGTTCTAAATATAAAAAATCTTTAATGTCTTTGTACGGAAGTGGGCGTGTTACTTTCTCCAATACCACCCATATATTTGGAGATGTTGTGTATTGACATCCCAGATGCGTGTACCTTATTTGGAAACTTTGGATCTTGCCGTTCTCCATATATACAGAAAAGACAAGAGAAACAAGGGTTGTATGGGTAAAATTTAGGGCATTTGTGGTTTTTGGTCAATAATCAGTCATTTGTGGACCGATTATATCTATTTAACGGAGCGTATGTGACATATCAACCAAGTCCCCATTATATCAAACCCAAACTTTAGGAACTTATCAAAACTTTAAAGTGGTCTAGGGCGTCACATGGACGTGTATACATTTTTTTTAGATTAACCCTTTAATACACCAAACGGCTTTAGGTCAGCTTTATTATTATTCAGAAGTTAAATATGAAAAAGAAAAAGCATAAGGACTTCAATTGTTAGTCTTTTAAAGATTTCTTTATGAAGATTTGGGATTAAATCACAGCCACCATGTGCTTCCCAAAAGGGCCTTAGCAATAACCAGTTCGCTCAAATCAGCTACTCGTTCCCGTGGCACAAGATAGAATTGTTGTCACTGTAGTCATAGCTAGATGACGCACATAATATGACAAAATTTTATATTGACGTTCGTTATTGGATCACAGATTGGAACGGCGTCATCATGGTGATGTCAACCTTAACATCACTTGGCCAAAGTGTCATCAGGGTCAAAATGAAATTATGTCATCAATGGGATGACACATCGGCATCACAGAAATGACGAACATGTCCTCAGTGCGATGACGCAGTAACATCGGAGAAAGGACACATTAGCATCAATTTAATGACAGTTTTTCATTAAGTCAAAATCATTGGAATTGACTTAAGTCAAAGTGAGAGAATATTATTATTTACTAACCCGTTACATATCGCCCCTTTGCGCGAAATTATCGTATGTTACAAAAACCAAATTTTCTGCTTTCGCTTGCAATATCAAAATGAAAATATACATTAAATTTTTAGAGCAACGAAGTAAAATTCGTTTACAATATTTTGTCAGGTGACGTCTCTTTGAATGTAGAACAAGATTGCATCAAACACTCAATTTCAAAAAAATTGGCATAGACCATATTTACATTATGCAATTAACGCCGCAACTTGCCGCAACTTTCGCATGCAACTTTTTATTTGTTAGCAAGAGGTGTAGGGAAGAAAACGGGGTTGAAAAAGTTGATAAAATGCTTGAAAAAAATGTAAATGTAAATGTGAAAAGAGTTTCGTAGAAACTACTTTAAAAGAAAATAGAAAAAAAAAAACTCGGCGTTAATTGCATAGAAGTAAATGCGGTCATATACGATAATTTCGCGAAAAGGGGTCGATATGTTTGTTTCACGTTTGTTGAATTACGACCTTTGTTTACAGCAGAACTCTCAATAATAAGACACCAGCACCATGCCCCATATGGTTTTCGTAACCATTCTTAATTCATTCTTAAAATATGATGTATTTAACTAAATAATTTAAAAAAATAGAATATAGGAATTTTTGCTTCTTATAATACATTGTAATCATGAAAATAATGTTAATAATGCACAAACTGTGGCATCGAGTTGATGTCATAAAAGTCATAAAATAGACGAGACGTAAAAAAATGACAAAATGGTACGAAGACGTTAGTCATTGGATTGATGTTACTTTTTGCATCATTTATGCCATTTGTAGTAACATTGATGTCATAATTCTGATGTAAGGCATCATCAATATGAAGATGCATTTTTCTATCAGTGATTGATGTCACATTCTGCCGTATTGATGCCTTTTGTAATAACATTGATGTAACAAATCTGATGTAAAGGCATCATCAATATGAAAGTGCATTTTAATCTGAGTGTATGGACATTGTATTAGAAAAGTTATTTTTCTGACTAGCATTTTTGATAGACTTGTGTCATTTTTACTCATATTCTAAGTTAAAGCGAGTTCACATAAATAAAGGTTGTCTTGTGTGCTGCAGCTGACCCTTTATTTGTTATTAATCATATATGACAGAACGGTACATGCAGGCATATTACCCGTTAATAAATATGTTAACACTCATTGAAGTATTTAAGTCTACTTTTGGCAAAAAAATCTTTCTAATGGCGGAAATGTCAATAATAAAAATGTCATATTCCTAAAATGACAATCAAGTAGCAAACACTAGACCTTGCCATACAATCGTTACTAATTGCCAAAACATGTAGTACTTGAGAAGTGAGGTTATGGATGGTTGTTAAAGAAGGTGACAGTTTAACATTTATCAATAAAGATGACATGCTTAAAAACATTAATCATTTCAATATGTGCAAAATAGAGTTACGTTGGTGCTTGACGTTATAAGTAGTTGATGATGACTCCGAACAGTGTCAATTAGAGTCAATAAAATTTTATAAATAAAATTTTTTCTTGCTGTTGTTGTAATGTTTAACATTATTTGGTTCTTTGTTGAATATTAGTGGCTCATTAGAATTTATTTTTAATACTTTTTTTGTTGCTACAAATTTGTGGCATGACATTGGACTGACATCATTTAGTCGCCGCCCACCATTTAATATTTCCGAAAATAATATTTTCCTGTCAGTACATTGTAATACTGTCTGTTTTCTTTGATACGATGATAATTATATTGTTTGCTATTTACAAAAAAAAAAACAAAAAAAAAAGATAAATAATATCGCAAACATAATTAAATGTTAGAAAATATATCCTCACTTGCTGGCACCACAGTGGGGTAAAAACAAAATATGTGGAAATGCAATATAAATAATTTTAAAAAGCTGGTTAAAATAATATTTTAAATTCAAAATGGACATAGTGGAGATCATTTGGAGTTTAAGTTTTGACAATTGACTCCATAAGCCTGAATGGGCTTTTAAAGAAGAATACCTCCATACTTTTTATATGCGTGGCATTTTTTGATTTTTGAAATTTATATGGGGTACATAACCTTAAAATTCGGTGTATCCGTAACACATGATCTGTGTCTTTAATAACTTTAATGATTTTTGGCACGCTAAAGATCTGTTCTTTATTCTCACTAAGTCATTTAACGAAATAGGGACAACGACAAACTTTGTGCCAGCAAAGCATCATTTGCGGAAAGTTTTGCATAATTTTTTTCCCTTAAAAAAAAGTGAAACTGAAGCACGTCGATTCATTATAGGTCTTATCATGAATATGCTTCATTAATTACAACAGGCGATAGATGCTATATGCGGTTAAAAATTATTAACCGGACAACGTTAACAATAGCGCAGCATGCTGTTAAAAGTTAAAAACGGCATTTTCAAAGTATTGTAAACCGAATTCGTAGTTGTAGTTGTTGTTGCAGTTGAAGTAAACGTGCAAAATTCGAAATTCAGCTACTACTACTTTATTCTAATACAGGCATTAGCCCATGAAGATTGTTGTTAGACTCAAGAAGAACTTGCAAACTTATTGGGATCAAGTCAAGCAGCAATTTTTAAACGTTTGCAAGCAGAAAAGTTCCACACAAGAGAGGTTGAAAGACGGTTAAGCATATTTCGGACACGTATGACCGCCATAAAACTAAGTAATTTTTGCTACGAATGGCAAGTGGCAATGTAAAATATAGAAGCTTTTGCGGATTCATATAATGGCAATTATTTGGAAATATAACTTAACCAAATATTTTGTAGTGGTCGCTAACATTTGGAAAGCGAGTAGGCAAAAATAAGTAGAAGAATGCAAAACAGATCCATTATGAAACCCCATTACCTCTAACGCCGAATATTCATGGTACCGAGGTAATGTCATGAGGAACCCTTCTTTTAAGACCTGCTGAAATTAGGCCAGACGATAACAGGGTATCTGTACCGAAGAACGTTGATTCATTCAAAGAGAGTATTGTCCAAAAACGAGCGGAACATGCGACCGGACATGAAACCGTTATATGGGATCATGGAAAAGCTCCGCCACATGTTGCAACACCAGTTAAAATACTATCGAAATATACGTGCACGCAGAAAAAAACATCTTTCATTGTAGTCACCTCCAACAAACTATTTTAAAGGAATATTTTAAAACATATTAAGGTTAATTTATTCATATTATTATCACCGGTTAAATTAGTAATCCCTCAAGAAGCTACATGTTATGTTATGTTTAATTTGTTTATCACTAATAAATGTTTGGTCTTAAATTAACAATAGTATTTTCCTTTTTTTCAAGAGCAACATTATATGAACCACCGCATCGAGCGACATAATTTTTAGTTTTCATTTTTTTAATAAATGAATTTATTGGCAAAACTTTCATCACCTCCCAAAATGTTATGGTCACAGAAGGTACCGTTACAATTTTATTACAAAAAGAATTTTAGCTTAAGCGCCAACCTTCATACAAAATTTTTTCAGAAATATAATAAAACAACCCTTTTCATGTAAAACTATGTTTTTGTCGCTTAACCCATTTCTCGCTGCACCAAGTTCAAAGTTGCAGTGACTCGGTACCCAGCGCAGCCTCACATTACTGCCCTAAGATTTTTTTTGTCAGTTTTAAACAGTAAGTGCTTGTAATTATAATTACCGGTCAGCGAAAATAATTTTAAGATTTTTTTGCGGTAAGAGGGCGACATGTTCGGAGGCAACCATAACATAGTTGAGGCTTCTTGATTGGGTATTAATTTAAGCAACGTATGGCTGTCGGTGACAATAACATGATTGAATTAACTATAATATGTTTAAAAAATTTCGTTTAAAATAATATTGAAAAAGATTTTTCTCTGGGTTGTAAAGTTTTGCCTTACCCGACTGATAAATTCAGATCTTGACCCATCCGGTTACTATTTTTTTTCGATCGATGCAAAATTATCTAACTGGAATAAGCTTTACTTTAGATGGGGTTAGCTAAATTGGTTTATGCTTACACCCAATTTTTTCACTCTGCCCCAGTGTGCTATGTTTTTTCTATTTTTCTCTGTTTTATCTCTATTACCAATAAAAGAATTAATAAATATTTAATTTCAAGGTACGAATATGCAAAACAAGAAAAAATATAAAAACATAAGGAAGCATTTCAATATCCATTAAATAAGAAAGTAGATGTCAAGATGGTGAGTTTTCCTAGAACTTGTAATCATGTAAAACAATGGATAAACAACGGCAGCAATTTTGTAAATTTTGGTGCAAAGTGTTGGAAATAGGGGTGTGTTTATGTGGATGGGTTGTAAAAATATTTTTTCGGGTAAAATTCCATGAAGTTTATTTTGTTTCATAAAAATATTATTAAAACAAATGCTTATGATTCTTAAGCTGTTTTTAGAAAAAAAGTCTAAAAAAAGAATGGTTCTTAAAAAAATTTATATAAAAAGATAAACCATAAAAGTCAGTAGGCTTTCCCATTTCCTGGAAGTTTTATAAGATAAAACAAAAACATATTATAAATTCTAGCATAATTCGCATACTTTACGAGAATATTTCTTAATTGCACAGATTGTAAATAATATTTCTTTATTTTGGCTAATGGCTTATAAATTTTTGTAAGTTAAAACGCTGGTATAGTTGAACTTAACTTAAATGTATATGTAGTTTAAACTCAACAGCTTTAAGCTGCGTTCACAATCAAAAAAACATTTTCACTTGGTGTTCATAATAGAGAAACAGTTTCTTTTGTAATTACACACATTTTGGATCAAGAAACCGTTTGCAAATTTTAGCCACAACAATATTATGCATGGTGAAATAAATAGGTGGCAGCACTAGGCCAGATGACGATTTTTACCTCTTGCATTGTTTGTCTAGGTTTATGTCAGTTTTGTTTATGTTTACAAAAAGTCCACGTTTAGTGCTGTGATTATTGTATTTTATTAAAGTTTTTAATAATTTTAAATTTAAATAAATAAGATATTGACCATAATTAAATAAAAATTGGCTAAAAATTTATTTATTTCATCACGTTCAGCGGCATGCTTTGATTTTTGTAATTTCCATTTTTGTTGTAATGTTGTATTTGTTGCCGTAATGATGCCACCTGCTTATTCCACCATGATATTTTGCATTTATTTTTATTTTTGTAAACATTTTGTTAAAATTGTCATTCAAAACTAAATAAAATTATTTTAAACGTCAAAAACAATTTCATACAAATTGTTGCTGAAGTTCTAGTTGACTCAACTTAAGTTAAATTTTAAAAAAAAAATTTTAGTTACATTTTTGTTCTAAAAATGAAAGGAAAATATATGAAATACTTTGGGAAGAAAAAAGATAGAAGAAAAAACGAAATTTTTTTTTTTTTTGATTGTGAACGTAGCTTTAAGCTAGTAGCATAAAAAATTATATGTGGCAGCACTACGATAAATGTTGTCAAATTCATATGGCCTGTATTGGTAGTTTAAACGCGCAATTTTGTGCATTTAAAGATGGTGTTGATATGTTAACTGATTTATATATTTATTTGCTTAAACACAGTTTAAATCTAAAAGAGAGTTAAATTTGCTCTGATTTACTTAGGGCTAAGTAGTTAGAATAACTAAGTCCCAATTCTCAAGATGCAAGTCTTATTGATAAGCTTATCACATTTTCCTCTTTGAAATTGCATTTGAATTTATACATTGCAAGTCTTTTTGCTGAAATATGACATACTTTTTTTTGCATAAAGTACACACACGTGTTTTCGTTTTTTTTTTTTTACATTCCGAATGAGGAAACAAAACGTATTTTAAGTGTAAATAAAGCTGAGTACTCGTTTCTTTTCCCTCGTCTCTCTCTCTCCCCTATAAAGAAGCAATTTTAAAAATTAGACTTGCATCTTGAGAATTTGTACTATTAAATAATGTTGATTCATATGCAAATTTAAGCACAAGAATATTTTATTAAAATATTTTAATGGATTTTTTTACATGAAAACAAAAAAGTTTGCTAATATTTACGAAAATCTACACTACGAACGACTTTGCTAGTTTTAAGTATTTTACTTAGTCTGAATAGGTTGCATATTTTCTTAATATGTTCCATGGGTTTTCTACGAGATGGCTTGTGATGTATAGAAATGAAGCTTTTGGCACAGAAAACAAGACCGCCATGTCAGCCAAAAAAGTTCAAAGATGATGAGTTACAGGCATAACTTTATGGAGTTTGTTGTAAAACCCTTCATGAATTTCTTTTCAAAAACATTGCAAGCAGCAGATTTATTTAAAAGCAAGAAAATAGGGAATCATACGAGTTAAGGTCAAGAGATTATGAATGACGAGTTTTCATGTCCAAACTTTTGATTAAACGCCATAAAAAAGGGAATTTTTGCATCTAGTCGTTACTGCGGATAAATAACACTGGTTTACAGCCAAAAATTACCAAGAACGCCACGTGCCTAGATAAGTTAATTTTGACCTCCTGAACACGAAAAACGCTGTAATTTTTTTTTCAAAAGTACAGTTTTTTAGATAACGGTACTTTTGTGTTTTTCGGTGTATGGTCCCACTCAAACCCTTGTGGAGCCCAACCTCAAAGTTCGAAATTTGCCTATTTTTTACGTTTTTTTCAAAATTTTTCATTTTTATTTCGTTTTTTTTCTACGTTATGTTAAATATCTGGAATGTTTTATGTTTTAACCAAATAGTATATTTGATTACAAACGTTTTAAGCGCAATTTGAAAAAAATCGGATGAAAAATAAAGTTTTTATTGAGGATTTTGTCGAACGACAATATTTTTCATCTCATATAAAAATCCGTTTTTATACGTTAAAACTGATGGTTAAAAAAAAGGCGGAATTTTATATGGGATGAAAATATTGTCGTTGCGCTTAAAACGTTGGTAATCAAATATATTATTTGGTTAAAACATAAAACATTCCAGATATTTAACATAACGTAGAAAAAAAACGAAATAAAAATGAAAAATTTTGAAAAAAACGTAAAAAATAGGCAAATTTGAGGTGCCATAACTCAGCCAATTCTTATCAGATAAAAATTTTTAGCATATCGACGGAAAAGGCATTCAATTACCTTTCCAACGATATGCCATTTATCTCGATCGGACTTTTCGGTTGGGCTCCACAAGGGTTTGAGTGGGACCATACACCGAAAAACACAAAAGTACCGTTATCTAAAAAACTGTACTTTTGAAAAAAAAAATTACAGCGTTTTTCGTGTTCAGGAGGTCAAAATTAACTTATCTAGGCACGTGGCGTTCTTGGTAATTTTCCAAATTAAAAATTTGTAAAGCAGTGTAATGGAAAAATTACGTCAACTTAAAGCTCAGGAAATTGTGGGTGAAGTACAGTCAACCAGCCAAGTCAACGCCAAAGTCGAATGTCTACGGTTCCAAGATAATTTTCTAGTTTTGATGGGACAATTTTGCCATATGGCCTTATATCATGTTTTACCTTAGCCAATAAGGGATTCGTTTAAAGCATTTACCACACAGAGGTCCCAATTTGAATGTACAATCGGCCCCTTGTTTAGGACCTGGAGCTAACTAACCTCCACTGCTTATTTATTCAGCAGCTTCTGTTCAATAGCACGTAAGAGAAGTAAAAAGTCGTTACTGCTGATAAATAATGGATCAACTTCGACAACTTGAGGAGCAGAAAATCGGGTCTTAAGGACGCCAATCCGACAAATCAACGTCAAAACCAAATATCTACGGTTTCAAGGTTTTGTTGGACAATTGTGACTATGATTTGCATGAGCACCTGCCATATGGTGCTCATATGATGGATCTCAAGTGTCAAAGAGTGAGCTAGAATAAAATTCGCACACAGGTCGCAATTCGAGTGACAAAAATTATACATTAGTTAGAGCTGGACTTATCTAATCTCCTCTTCTAAATGAACACAGCAGCTTCTGCTGAATAGCAACAGCACCTAGGGAACCCTCTACAAGCCGAATTTTTCCACAAGGGGAAACAGCAAACCTCTAAAAATCACAGCCAGTATGTGGTCTCTGAAAGTTTACCTTCAAATAAGAGCAAGGCTTCCGCAAAAACAATATTCCGAAAGTTAGGAAATATTTCTTCCACGAAGCATACTAATGGAAGTCTCAGTTAATTGTCAGACAGGTACAGAAGCACCGGGGCTACTGACTCCCGTAGTGCCAGATGACAATAGGGTACTCTGGTAGGAAATCCGGTCTCAAAAAAGCGAAAACTTTAGGAACCCTGTCATTTGGTCTCGCATCACTGGTATGCATACACCGGAACGCCCATAGATTTTCAATATCCGAGGAGAAAATGTGGACACAACCAAAACTGCCATGCACCTCTAGCCCGCTACCATATCTTTACTAAAATAACTCCATGGAAGCACGACTATTAAACAGAAAAGATTACGACACCTCTCGGTGGCTTTTTGATAATGTGTGTCTTTTTGCCAAGAACTTGTTCAATTTATAGGCTTTTACCTTTAAATTCCCCAGAAGAGCAAGAGCTTGAATTTCCTCAAAATGTTAAACTACGCCCGCTAAGAGGTGATTTTGGTAGGATGAAAAGGATAGTTTGTATCTGTTATAAGTTGCTGAACAAATGATTCACTTGAAGCAAGCATCAGTCGAAAAACGCCCGGAATATACGACTAGACATGAAGCCGTAGCATTTAATTACGTTTACGCTCGGCCATATATGAAATATGAACTAACAATTATTAATCAAATCTTATTCTAATACCGTTTTTTTATGTCCTGCCAGTGCCTGAAGAAATTGTTTTCTTTACGGTTTCTGTTCACATTTGTAGGTGTTTAACGCTCTTCTATTCGGCCACAATCATTGAAAATATTTCGAGCTAGTGGATTCTGTTGCAATTCGAGACTTTTTAAATATTTAAGTGCACATTTCGTAATCATAGTCTTAACCATGGTGCAACAAGCAGGTGGCATCGTTGCGGCAACAAATACAACATTACAACAAAAATGGGAATTATATTACCGTTTACGTCAAAAAATACTTTAAACAATTATCCAAGTGATGAAATAAATTAATTTTTAGCCGATTTTTATTTAATTATGGTCTATATCTTATTTATTTTAATTTAAAATGATCAAAAAATTAAAAAAAATACAATAATCACAGCACAAAACGTGAACTTTTTGTAAATATAAACAAAACTTTGACATAAACCTAGACAAACAATGCAAGAGCAAAAAATCGTCATCTGGCGTAGTGCTGCCACCTGTTTATTTCACCATGGTCTTAACTAATAGAACATTGAGATCCTTCTGAATATTTGAGTTTTTAACATATCAGGGTTCAGCTGTGATTATTCGAAGAAGATTATTTTGGCGCCTTTGAAATTTTTCCATATTAGAGGCCGATTCAGTACCCCATAACTGAATACCGTAGCACCAGATTGGCTTTAAGATATAGTTGTAAAGTACAAAATAGTTTGAAATCGAGACTATGAAGATAATTTCTTCCTATAAGCCAATTAATTTGAATTGCTATTATTTTCATTTGAGTTTATTTTGTTTCTATGTATATGCCATTTTCACGTTAAACAGCCACATTTTACAATTTAAAATTTAAGGCAAATTTGGGTCCAATGATTTCAGCAAGGTGTAAACCGCCTAAATTTTTCTAGATGTATTGGAGTTTGCAGGTTATGGATTGGCCTGACACCATGTGCGGCCATTCTATATACTTAATACCTTTCCCGTTGACCCAAAAGTGTGATAGACGATTACGTGTGTCATTAAAATCACGAAGTCTTCTATAAGTTGCGCATATCGATGACTGATTTTCAAATAAATTTGGATAAATTGGAAGCGTTGTTAAAGCGTTAATCTATTTACGATGATTTGCCAGCGCAGTATTACAATTCGTTTGACAGCTAAACCCTTCTTTAATACTATTGGGGTTAAAAAAAATATCCTTACGAATGCAAACCGTCTACGATCCAATATTTTTTTATCTATTACACCGCTAAAATATAGTTTTTGCAAAATTATATTGAATTTTTTTTTAATATTCCAAGGAAGATACCCAAAGTCCTCTTAAGTTTTCTTTCCAGCTCTTATAGAAGAACGAAGAAAAACTTTGTATTTAATATTTTATTAGAAACACAAATAAAGTAAACTTTAAGTCCCAAAAGTATTTAAGTAAATAAAAAGTTCATTTACCAAATAACTACAAATTGATAGTTTGTTCTTTAAACAAAACATACTCTTTTCGTTTTATAGGACGACCTTAAAAGTGACTCCATTTGAAACAATTCAGCTCAAGGTTAAAATGAACATATGTTTATTTATTCAAATTTCTGTAAATTATATGCGAAAAGATGACACCGGGGAATTTTTTTTTCAGTGGCAATAAAAACCAATTTAATTAAATTACGACCGTTAAGGGATAAACGATTTAACTAACTGTAACATTCACTTTTCTCTATTCTCTTTGCAGACTAGTTTCTTCTTTTTTCCCATCCTGTTAAACTGAACAAAAATGTGTTATTTACCGCTTAAACGTTTGCACATCATTATAATAATTTACATATTCATCTTTGTACCGGAAATATGGTGCAAATCTTCAGGTTTGGAAAAACACTACGTACGCGGTGGTTTGCATGCCCCCTGTTTTTTCTTTCACACTGTCAATGTAACGGATGACCAAAAATTCGACAACGGTTCTTATCTGCATGATGGTGTTATCATACCACATCGTTATATTGGTGTTTACAATTACATTTACAAGGATCCTCTGACAGCGGTAAAAGTTGAACCCCATTTGCGAGGTTGCATTTGCAAAGTGAAGTCGTGCATTAATTTCTGTTGTCCTTTTGGCAAATTGTACAGTTCGAATGATTCGACGTGTGTGGATGCAAGAAATGATTTTGAATGGCCAACAACATTGAATATGACTTTGTCGAATGGTTCGCAGACAACTGTTAACATATTTGAGCAGTATGCTATTGTGCATTTTCGTCCTTGTAATCCAATGTATGCATTGGAGCCGCAAAAGGAACCGGAAGATGCTTGGAATATATTTGCGGTAAGTATTATCAGGAACATGCATGTTTTGTAGAGTTAAAAAAAAATAAAAATTGACTTTTAGATTTAATCAAATGAAATCAAAATTTTCCGTAAATTGGGGCGTTGAAATTTAATCAAGTATATATTCAGTTATAAGATACTATTAGAAAAAGCCATTTTGACCCTGATAGAGTTTAACTTGAACCGCAAACATTTGAGGAACAATGTGAATGTCTTTAAATTAGCAGTATTGGGTGCTGTATAATACAAATTGTAAATGAATGATGAAAAACTTTTTTAATTTAGTAGATTCGCCTAGTTAACACTTAAAAAATTCGGATTATTTAGGACAAAAATCTGGACCAGGAATTAAGATAAAAATTTGTAGGTATACAGGCCTGTCACAGAAATCACTTCCGATCGAAAGTGATTTCGTTTTATGTGAAGCCAGATCGATCGGAATTGATTTCTGTATCTTCCCGATAACACAGTGCAACAAAATGCGGGTCATCGCCGCCAGCCTCAGCACTTGCAACGCAGATTTGCTCTACTAGTAGTCTACTTTTATTTCGCGTTGCAAGTGTTGAGGCTGGTTTTTTTTTTTGTGTCACAGTGTAATAAATAACTTTGGATAGTGATGGTTTTGTGGCCGAATTAAAAATTATTGTTTGCAAACTAAAAGCATCAACTCAAAATATATTTAAATCGTATCATTATTCTTTCAATTTATGAAATCACAGCTAACCCAGTTAAAAAAACGTGTTTTTTAAGCAGGGTTCCAAAGTAAACAGCAAATTTTTACCGTATGGCTCACACACCCAGAAAAAATATCCTTTATTTAATGTTTGTGTATACAAACACAATCCTTAATACCGCTCGTAACTATTTTCAAGAAAGTAACAAACATTTTATAGTGTTCTGTTCGTCGTTATAATACAGAACAATTGTAGTGTTCTGTTCATCATTATAATACAGAACAATTGTAGTGTTCTGTAGACACACATTATATTTAAATGTTTTATAGTGTTTTTTTACGATGATAAAGAAATGAGCAAACAAAATTTTTTAACAACGACCACAGCAAGAATAGCATGTGGATGTATTGTGCACTTGTTTTGTTAATGTAAAATTTTCGCTGGCTTTTTGTTTTTTTTTTGTCGTATATGTATTTTGTTTTTGTTAAAAAAACAACTGAAAGGAACGAACTTTAATGTGCTGAACCGAACACAACGAAGTTTGTGGTTTACAAAATAAACAGAAAGCCATTAAATGTTATCATCTTTTTGTTAAGTTGGAGAAGTACAGTATTATATTTGCGTTCGAAGACCACAAACAGAGAATAGTTATTTTTTAAGTTTTACTACACAAACACTTTTAGTGTCAAAAAAAAAAAAAAACAGAAATACATAATCATTTTAAAATTTTGAAGATATTTGCATTTCAGTCACATCATCTTTTTTAAAAACACAAATAACGGTTATTTTGGAATATCTCAAAAACTGTTCTACTTTTCTGACTTCATATTCGGATTCAGCCGACAATTTGACATAAAGATAAAGTGCCAGATTCATATGGTCACGACTTTGTTGAAATTTTGTCACGTAGTGTGATTTTCAAAATGATTATAGTATTTTTCAGGTTGAAGGCGTTGTTCTTGAAAAAATAATAGAAACTCAAAGAATGATGTAGATAAAAAGGGTAATTTTTAAAATTTGCTCAATTTTAAATCCACTTTATTTCGATTTCTTGAACATGCTCGAATATATAATTTCTTTCAAAATACTAAAAATATTTTTCTCACTCTCTTAGAACGGTACCATTTACCGGCACTACGATGAATCCTATTTAAGCAAAGTGGAATACTGTATGGTGCCCACGTTGGGCAATGATACAAATGGGACATTTTATTTAAATCCCGCCAATTGTGACTTGAGTCCCGGTTATGGAACGATGAAAATAATAAATGCCTACGCCATGTTATTCTCCATACCCTTCATGACATTAACCATTTTAGTTTATTTGGCCATACCAGAGTTGCGTAATCAACATGGGAAATCTCTGGTGTGTTATTTGTTTGGTTTAATTGTTGGCTACTCAATGTTGTGTGTGAATGCCTTATCAGCGAATATTGATGTTATGGGTTTGCCTTGCAAAGTTATAGGTAATTTAAACCGGCGGAAAACGGATTTATTTTATAATGGATTTTTTTAAATTATCCCCTTTTATTTTTCAGGTTATACAGCTTATTATTTCTTTATGGCTGCTTTCTTTTGGTTAAGTGTTATAAGTTTTGATTTGTGGCACAATTTCCGGGGCACAAGGGGTATTAATCGTTTTCAGGAAAAGAAACGATTCGCCATGTATTCGGTTTATTCTTGGGGCATACCCATTATATTTTTAATTGGCACTTGGTGCATACAAGAAAAAGTCGATATACCTTACGACTGGAAGCCGGGCATTGGTGGTGGTGAATATTGCTGGATTAATAGTGAGTAGAAAGAAGGGCTCTTGAAAATTTTATATAAATTAATAATTATTCTTTTTCCTCTTTATAGTGTTAACGTGGTCGGGTTTAGTGTACTTTTTCGCTCCTATCATTGGCATAATTGTAGCCAATATCATTATGTTTGTGATGACCGCCAGGAAGATCCACAAGGTACAATGTGAAATGGCACGCATTATGGCCCGGGAAGACAGTACCCGAAATTTAAGAAATGAAAAAGACAGGTATAGTTGAGGAGGTTCTTTTCAAAATTGATTAATTCACTTTCGACAGAATAGTGTTTGAATGGTTTTTGTTTATTTGGTAACGTTGAAAGGAAAACTCAGCGAAAATAAAATTGGAAAAGAAATCTATAATTACATCAGAAACTAAAGTGTAAAAAGGATAATTTCGTCAAAAGTAGATTATTTCAGTACAAAATTACATTCCTTAAAACTATTTTCTTAAATTGTGAAAAAACACTTAACGTGGAATAGTCAAGTTTTGAAAAGAACCCCTCAGTTGTATTTTTTTTTTTTATTTATGAAATACTGAACATTTTCTTAATTGTTCCAGATTTGGTCTATTTTTACGTTTATTTTTGGTCATGGGGGTTACGTGGTCGTTGGAAATAGTTTCCTATTTCGTTGGTGCCGATAAGCCCTGGTCGAAAATCTTTTATGTGGCCGATATTTGTAATGCTATACAGGGTTTTCTAATATTTATGTTGTTTGTTATGAAGAAGAAGGTCAAACAATTAATAACGAATAGGTGAGTTTTAACCCTGATTAACTGTTTCTTTATTGTGGCGTCCCATTTAAATTTTTGATTTTTTTTTTTTTTTGTTATTGAAAAAAAAAGTAAAAATAATTTCGATTCATAATTTTTATGCTTACGAAATGTCTTTTACTTTTATTCGAAAGTTATGGGTGACTTAATAAAATTGAAGGAACACCTTTTTATCAGATAAAAGCAAGGTGAATTCATTACAGCGGGGGATCTTAAAAGCCCTGCTAATAACTTTTTTTTTTAGCTTTATAATTGTTGGATTTCAACGTTTTTTTTTTATTTTTTTTGTTTCAGTTTTGTTTTGTTTCCGTTTTGTACAGTACATTGTAATGTAACAAAATGTAATTGCTTATAACCTGTAATGAATTCGCCTTTGACAAAACAAAATCGGGAAAATCCATTGATTTTGTTTAACTCATCCGTATTTTAAAATCTTTTATTATAATTTCATATAATTTTCATTTTTTATCTAAAAAAAACAATAACTTTTATAGAACTTGTAGCGTACGTAGTTATCGTAACACCGATAGTACCACTCTTGGCAATTTGGCTGTACGTCGTCGTTTTTTCGAAGTCTCAATGCAAATTAGAAAAATGATTATTATACGTTCGGCACTATCGAATAATCAACGTATCCATTCACACGATGTGTGAAAGGCAAAGTTTTACTTCAAAATGTAATTAAAGAGAGTTTTCTAAATGTTGTAATACTCAAAGAATGTTGTTGCGTAAAAGTGTTGTAATACTAGGAATGCTGCATATTAACCCCTAAATTTTGAATTAGGATCGTAAGATAATACTAATCTTAAGAAATAACTTTTCCTTAAATGTTTAAGTAGGCAAAATTTCCGTATCCCGAAATATCCATGTAAATATTTTGAGATTAATTGGTTTTTCGAAGATTACGATCAAAAACGCATCCAGTTCTCTGGAGTTCGCTAAAGGCCCCGATACATTTAAACAGCTTTAATAGAACAATTCTATCAGATCTTCTAATACCTCTTGCATGTTTCGAAACTCAACGCTTCTAAGTTCGATAATCAAAAAAAAAAAAATAAACTTTTTATAGTTTTTCTTGGGAATCAAAAATGCATTTATAAGATTTCGTTTTAATGTACTAAATCTCCAATTCGTACTCTTGATAAGCACACTGAAATTTATTGTTGATGGGACAAGCTAATTCCTTTGCGCTTTTCACTGGTTGCTTAGGACAGATCATCAGGAAACCTTTTTTCCAAAGCCTTTAGAAAAGCACAAGATATTATTCAAAACTGTAAAGGGAATACGAATTATAAACACTCAAGTTTTACTTGTAACAATATCAAAGCTTAAACTAAACAGCAACAATAAACAGTGAGGTTATATTTCCTTCCCGACTACAATTGATTGGTTTTGTCCAACTCTAAATCGCGCCTACGTCACGAAGACAGTTAAATAGTAGTGTTTTTGGCAACTAATATGTATTTTCTTACTGTCTTGCCAGTAATGTCAAATGTAAACGGTGTGTAAACCAAATTGTATTTAACCTTTGGTTAAATTGTATTTAACCTTTGCATTTGAAATGCATTTAAAAAAAATTAGTATCAAAATGTTGCCTTAAAACACATTCCAAACTTATTTTATTTTTTATGAATACGGCAGTTAATGCCCAACTCGAACTAACCTAAAGACAAAACATTTTTAATTGTCGAACTTTCAGACATTAAAAAAGTTTAATGTTTTTTGGTGATCTGAAGGATATTCACAAAGCTGCTCGTAGGGAGGTAACTAAGCGCGTAAAACTTGCGAAGGCTACATACTACCACAGAAAGTTTTCTTAATGACCAATTTATAAATGTTAATGTCCAATCGCCAGCTTGTAACATTTATGATGATTTTTGCTTTGTCCCAATACAAAATCCCTTTAGTTTTCATTGCGTTAATCAGATTGAAGTTTTGGAATGTTTGTCATATGTAAAGTCAAATGCGGTTGGTTCTGATGATTTAGTTCCCATGTTTTTAAAATATTAAACACCTAGGCTACTTCCCTACTATAGATATTTATTCAATTCTGTTCTCACGAAGTCTACTTTTCCCGATGCATGGAAAAAATCTAAAATAATCCCTATTCCTTAAACCAACAGTGAATTCAGGCCGATTGCCTTTCTTCCGTTCCTATCGAAAGTCATGGAAAACCTCATAGCAAAACAAATCAATCAGTAGTAGTAGTAGTTTCTTCTTTATTTACAATAAATTAAATTTATAAAATAAATATATATTTAATGTAAACAAAAAAGTGGAAAGGTAATAAATTTCGACAATATTTTATAAAAAATGTCTGTCGATTAACCAAATAATTAAAAATAATTATTATTACAAAGCATTTAATTAAATTCTTGTACCAAAAAGTTGCTGTATTTTAAAGATGTTTTTAAGTATAAAACTAGTTTTCCCCAATGTGAAGTATTTGAACCATTTAATATTTGTATCATTTCCATATGCTGTAACAAGGGCTTCCCAAAACTCGCTAATCTGAATTCCTTAAGAACAGGGCAAACACATAAGAAGTGTTCAAAGGTCTCCATCGTACCCAAATTACAGAGTTTGCATACTTTGTCATCATCAACTGCACCAAAAGTGTTGTAATTTAATTTGATTAGTCCACATCTGGCCTTAAAAATCCACGTTATATTTTCTAAATTTAAAGTATCAAGGATATAGCATTGACCCTTGGTATAATCGAGATATTTATATAATCTTGAAGATACTGCTTGACTGTGTAAATATTGCTTATGATGATTTTCCTTAATATTGCTTAGCAATAGCTTATTTTGTGCAAACCAATGATGTTCGTCAGGCTGTGTAACAGACCACGGAGTATTATTGTTGTTGGCAATAGTTTTCAATTCTTTAACCCAAAACAAATCCTTCCTTATTAGCATATGAGTGATTTGAAACGGTAGCCTATTAGGCTGGTATTGAAACATAACCCGAGATGTATACTGTATGTGTAGTTCTAGGGAGTACAAATGAATTTGCACAGCCCCATTTTTCCATTCCCAGGTTCCATTTTTGTCTGAGCTGAATTTGTTTATTCGAAATAAAGTGTTTCCAGGTGGAATTAATAGCGTTTTTAGCTTGTGCGTTTCTTTTTTCTACGTGCTTAGTAAATTTCATTTTAGGTGTAAATATTACTCCAAGGTAGTTGTATTCATTGGTTATCTTTATATAATTTCCTTGAAATTGCCATTTTTCATTTCTACTCAATTTACCGCCTTTTCTAAAAACTAATATTTCTGATTTACTTAAGTTCACCTCAAGGTTCCATAATTGACAGTAATTTTCCAGGTTAATACAAATCTTTTTTCAACGTATTTATATCATCTGATAAGATTACAATGTCATCTGCGTACATGAGGAGACGGATTTTAAGGTGATCAATTTGCAAACCACCACCAAGATAATCATTCAGATCATTGATATAAAGAGAAAATAAAAGAGGGGATAATAAGCATCATTGTTTAACACCATACGTTGTTTGGAAGAAATCTGATAGCTCTTCGCCATTCCACACAGCAGATTTAGTGTTAGTATAAATTGATTCAATCATTTTCACAAATTTGTAAGAAATGCCCATTGAATAGAGTTTGAATATTAAAGATTCTCTGGCGACCTTGTTAAAAGCTGCCTTAAAGTCGACGAAAGATGAGTATACTTTTTTATTTTCGACTAACTTTATGTTTACAATACCTGCAAGGTTGTATTGTCCGCTGAATCCGAATATGAAGTCAGAATTGTCAAAAGTAGAACAGTTTTTGAGATATTCCAAAATAACCGTTATTTGTGTTTTTACTATGATCTTCTAGATCATAGTAAAGCATAAATCCCGTCTGAAATTCTGTTAATACATTATTTTCCTCAACCCAATTATATAAACGATTGTTTAAAATTCCCATCATAACTTTTGCAACACAATTCATGAAGGATATACCTCTATAGTTTTCTGGCATGTTGGGGTCACCTTTTTTAAATATTGGGAATACCACGGTTTTGCAAAACACTTCATCAATGCTTGCATCACGATACATTGAATTATAAGACTTAACTAACTGTTTCTGAAATTCGTCTGAAGCATTTATTATAAACTCATATGTGATTCCATCCTCACCAGGGGCTTTGTTAAGTTTGCTGTTTTTAAGGACTAATTTTAGTTCCTCTAATGTAATGTCAGCATCAAGTTTGTTATCTCTGATAAGCATTGGCGCATCAGTACTTAGAAAGTAATAATTTTCTGTCTGACAGGCAATCGGGGTTCATTAAAGCTAGAAGCTGTACCACTGCCCTACTGGATGTGGTTGAAGACCTCAGATCAAAGTTAAATGAAAACTTGGTTGCTTTCCTAGTTCTTCTTGATCATAGTAAAGCATTTGATACGGTAGATCATGCAATTTTATTTACAAAGCTTCAAAAATTATTTTATTTTTCGAATACAGCCTGTAATCTTATATATTTGTATCTTATGGACAGATCTCAACGTGTTCTTCTTAATAATGATGTTTCAAATTCATTGAATGTTAAAAGAGGAGTTCCTCAAGGTTCAGTACTGGGGCCACTCTTATTCTGTATGTACATTAATGACCTACCTGATGTTTTGACTGACAGCAAAGTCCATATGTACGCTGATGGCGGGCAGGTTTACATGAGTGCCCATATAGAAAATGCAAGTTCTTGTGTAAACTCTTTAAACTGTGAATTAAACAAAATTGACAGCTGGGCTAATGCCAATGGGCTATCCATCAACCCAGCCAAATCTAAATGAATTTTGCTTTCGAAGTGTAATAGAGCATTTGAAGTACCGGAAGTTAACATCAAGGGAAATAGAATCGAGTATGTTAAAACAGCTGAGAACCTTGGAGTTGTTTTTAATGTTCGGCTAACCTGGTCAAACCATATTAATGTCGTTGTGGGTAGAGTGTATAGTATGCTTCGCAACTTGTGGGCAGTAATAGATTCAACACCATTGCCCATACGTATGAAACTTGCAAAAACATATCTTATTCCTGTCCTATTATACGTTTGTGAAATTTTTGCGAACTGTGACAGTGACGATCAACGTAAACTCAGCTTACAACAATATTGCAAGATATGTATTTCTCAAAGGACGTCGTGGCCACATTTCACTCTACTCGTATCAGATATTTCAAATTAAGTTTGATAACCTCTTGAAACTAAAATGCCTTATATTTTTACATAAGATTATTATCTCTAAGCAGCCTATATATTTGTTCAAAAGGATTCAATTTGCTAGATCTAACCGCGGAAGGAAGATTATTCAACAAGGATATAAGAGTCTTCTGTCACATCGACAATTTTTCATTTATACCACAAGTCTTTGGAATTCTTTACCGAATTATATAAAAAACTTAGGCAATGCAAATGCGTTTAAAAAGGAGTTACATAAATTTTTTTGCATTATGTAATATATCAGTCTTACTATGTCTTATCACTGACTATCCAGTCTGATGCAGTTTTCTATTTCTCTGTCTTTTTTTAATGTTATGTTATTATTTTAATACTATTTCTTTTTAATTTCCTTAATTAAATACTGTGATTATAAGTTTGATCTTATTCCCTAGCACTTTCATTTATAAGATACATAATTATCTTGTTTTGCTAGGATACAACTAAATTAAAATAAATAAAATAAAATCATATCTTCGTAAAAAATACAATCTCTTTTAATAAGGTGGCATCACAAAATTAATCTCTAAAATAAAAAAAGCAGTGGAGTTCATGACTCCAGATAATCTGTTAACTTTTGTAAGTCCGGTTAACGATTCTGTATCGAAAAAATAAATTTTTCGTATACATATGTATGTATGAATGTACATATACGAAAACTGTCGTGTATTCTGCGAAACCATGCATTTTTTTAAGTACATTGTATAAAAATGTATGTAAAATTTAAAATAACATGTTGTGAATTTTCAAAACAATTCCTACTTGACAATATTGTAAACAATTTTCCAATTCACAAGCACTGTCGTATGGTTAATCGGGAAAAAAAACGATTTTTGTTTATGTATTATTTATTGTTGCATCGTTACTTTCTCGTATTGCTAAATGTTCAGGGGGCAAATAATGGCAGTCGTGATCGAATACTTTTTCGATTCGAAAGCAATTTTATTTCTCATTCTTTCTGTCCATACTGAACAGATCGAAATTATTTTGTTAGTGTTGTAAAGCATTTATTTTAATGTTCACAACACTGAAAAAATAATTACGATTCGTTCAGTATCGACTGAAATAATTTTGCTTTCGAATCCAAAAAGTATTCGCTCACGACTGCCATAATTTGCCCCCAGAATGGAAAATATCAATTCAATGTGCATTGTCAATTCACTATTTAAGAAGATTAGCCAATATCCTTTTACCAAATAATAAAAAAAAATATGAAAAATAAAACTAAAAAATCATTCTGGGTATTTATTTTTTTCGGCTTAAGTCTAGTTTACCAACGCAGCTCCAAATAAGAAAAAAGTACATAGGGTGATAGAAAATTGAAAAATAAGAAGAAAAAATAAAAAGACAAAATTCTCGGAAACGCATAGTTTCAGAGTTATGGACCTTTGAAGTTTTCATATAAATTCGCGATTTCCCACTACATTTTTGAACGTATTAGCCCATATTGGTATCATTTAAAAGCTTTTGAATAAATTTTTCTCGATATAAACATTTTATTTAAATATTATTAATCCATTAAGGATTAAGGAGCCGGCTATGCGGAGAAGCTTTATTTAGCGAAGCCGGTGTTTGTTATACCATAGAGGAGAAAATCCTTGCGCTCGGTCGAAGGCCGGCTATGCAGAGAAGCTTTATTTAGCGAAGCCTGTGTTTGTTATACCATAGAGGAGAAAATCCTTGCGCCCGGCCGAAGGCCGGCTATGCAGAGAAGCTTTAGTTAGCGAAGCCGGTGTTTTTTATACCATAGAGGATAAAATCCTTGCGCCCGGCCGAAGGCCCGCTATGCAGAGAAGCTTTATTTAGAGAAGCTGGGGTGTATTTGATTACATTTTTATTACCTAGTGCACTTCCGTAACATTTTGATATAAATTTTGTAAAAACAGTATTAGGAGCTAAAGATTTAAAAAGTTTTAAATAAATTTTGCATTTCCCGAAAGATATGTTCAAATGCTTTCAAATAATACCAATATTGGCCATATACGTTCAGAAATGTACAGGGAAATCGCAAGTTTATATGAAAACTTCCGAGGTCCATAACTCGGAAACTATGCGTTTCCGAGAATTTTGCCATTTAATTTTTTCTTCTTATTTTTCAATTTTCTATCACCCTATGTACTTTTTTTTTATTTAGAGCTGCGTTGGTAAACTAGACTTGTTCCTTTTTTTCTGCTTCTTTAATTAAATTTGCCATTCACATTGGTTCATATCATGAAATTAAACCAGATATGGGAGTTCATTTGAATTGAAATGGTAATAAATATTTATTGCTTTGCAAATTTATTTAAAATAGTAAACAATTGAAATTAATCAATCAGAAGAAATAAATTTGTGATGGAAGTTATTATTTATTAATCTAAATTTTTATGTTTTTAATCAGCCAAACTTATTTATATCAAGAAAGAAATTTTACAACTTGAAATGAATTAAAATTTATTGATAATTTTTCATTCTTGACTGAACGGGGAATGGAAGTTATTACAATCTAAAATTTTTTTTTACAAATTCCCCAAACTGATAGAACGCTTCCAGGCCTGGCAAAAGTACACGATTTTTCCTAACACATAAAAATCAATCGTTTAATGAGGCAACACTTTTGTATGAAAACTACCAACAACACATATGCAATTGGGGTATTCACAAGGTGTGCTATCATGTTATATTGTCATAATGTTCTAAAATTTTACAATGGTTTAGAAATATTGTTGCTGCTTTGTAAACAAAAAATATACTACAAACGTAGTATTATATACGAATATTTTGTGATTAATACAAAAAAAGTAGATACGAAAGTTTGTTTCGTAATGTTTTGCATACATTATTTTCAGTGTTCAATATCTTAAGGATATCGGATATTCGGACACTAGTTAAGAATTTCGCATATGTGGGTCGTTACAAATTAAGATCTTTTAATGACACGTGCTTACATCATTGACATCGCATTCCGGTAAAATTTTAGCCGTTGCTGACTACTTAGGACACACAGATTTTCAATGTAAAGTCTAGTTTTCGTGATATATCGTTATATCAAAAATTAAGGCACTTTCAGGACTATATGTATGTCCTGCAAATGTCTTAGCATAACTTGAGAAGCCTACAAGATACATCTGATAAATTCGAATACCTTTAAGAAGTAGAAATTTAGGCCCTAAATTTGTAAAACGCAAACGCAATGCCAATAAAACATTGAAAGCAAAAACAATGTTAAAAATTTGCAAAATTTTGTTGTTGCTTTCTACAGAAATACATACTGCGTTTTAAAATTATCAACGCCACAAGATATGCAGCGTTTAAAATTAAAAAATTCAATATACATTTCTATAGAAAACAACAACAAAATTATGAAATATTTTCGATTTTGTTTTTGCTTTCAATATAATTTTTGGCGTTGCGTTTGCGTTTTACAAATTTAGGGCCTTAATAACTCACATTTCTTTGCCTTTTGAATGCCAATCTGCATGCATTATTCCTCCTCCCCCGCGCACCCAACACCCATTGCATGTCACCAAATAACACATCCACTAATCTTGAACATAAAACGTTAATTCTTTGTGGCTTTAATACTGATTTGCTAATTATACTTTAAAAGTCTTTCATATTATCTAAATGTCTTCATAAGAATGTTAAAAACGTCCAAATGTAATGGAACAAATTCAACGAATTCAACAAATTCCATAAATTCCTCTGTGATGACGCAAAAGACGAAAGTGGATACGTTGCCCATGAAAGAGAAAAATCCATTAAGATTTTAGAGAAAGAAAGAAAAGGTAAAATTTAAGAAAGTAATAAATAAAAAAAAAACACAAATAAAACACCAAAAACATAGTTCAAGTTAACGACTCAAAAATTAAAAAGACAAATGAAAATGTTTACATCTGTAAGTAACCCCTAGCATTTTCTTTTTACAAGGGATGTTCACAGTTTTAAACATTTTGAAAAAAATATTTAAGTTTAGGTTGTGGTTTATTGAGAATTTGGTCTGTGAATTTCCCTTTTAAGCAATTTACTAATTAATTTTGTTTTTCAAATTATTTTAACCCTCCATGTTTTTAACTGTGTGTGTTTAATTTCCTTTAATTTTCCAAAATTTTAATACCAACTATTTAATTTTTTTTTTTTTTTTTTTGTCTAGATACTCGGTACGTGATAGCACTAATCAGCGTCAAAGCCAATATTCGACTAAAACAACCTCCAGCAGTATGGGAAATTTAGCATTGCCGAATTCAACCGTATCACCACCGGATAAACCACTGATGACACCACCTGAACGTACCGCAGTGGCATTAAGTGGCCTCTGAAATTAACCTGCAGCAAAATTAATTTATATAATAACATATACACATACATATATATAAACAATATATATCGAATGTTTATCTAAGTCGTTAACTACATATTTTCAAAATATTGGATTTAAGTCTATATAAAATGTTTACTATATATACATATCAACTATGATCTAAAAAAAGACAGAAAATATTAGGGGTATTCGCTAATAAAAATACCAGCAATTGTTTTGATTTAGCTTTAAAAAAAAGTATAATGATTTTTTCTTACTGTTTTTGTTTTATCATTCCTTAAATTATCTAACAAAAAAGTGTTTAAGTCAAAATTTTATTTAGCTTGATCGTTAAATGTGTGTTAAATTAAATCAATTTAATTAAAAAAAAAAAAAGTCACAAATAGATTCTCAACATTCTAAGTACTTTTTTTTTTTGTAAAATTTTTGTAAATCTTGTTTAAATTACTGATTATTTAAAATTTTTAACTTAATTTTAGTTGTAGTATATTTCTAATATAAATGTTAAGCTTAAATTTTAGTTTTGTAAGCCTCCTAAATGTTTAAATAATTCTATAGTTTAAAACAAAAAAAAAACAAAAAAAAAACTGAAATCTAGTTTTACGAAAAATGTTGTAAATAAAGCCAAAGAACTTAAAAATGTGCTAAAGAAAATGTTTTAATTAAAACGAAGGTAACGAAGAAAAAACTGTATTCGACTTTCGTTAATCCTTTATATACTTCACCATAAAATTTTAAAGCCTAGGGCATATGGTGTTGGTGCTCTCATATAAAAATCCTTATTTCGGAAGCATTTTTGTAGGGGCGCTAGGTATAATAATAAAATGTGGTTTTCGCAGATTTTTAAAACCAAACAAATAGCATATAAATATGTCTTTCGTGGACATATTTTTATGCTAAAGTTTATGTGCCTATAGGCACATAGAAGCTATTCATTTTGAAAAAGTAGGCGAAGTTTTTACTGGGTTCTTGATACAGATGATTATGCAATTAAAAGAGTAAACGAATAACTTATTAGGAGCAATTTAGTTAACTTAATACTCAAGCCAAAGTAAGTAAAATTAAAAATGTGGAAGAAAGAATAGCCCAACAAAGTAAATACAAAACGTTTGCAATAAAAAATTAAGGAATTCAAAAATTAAAATATATTTAAAATATTTTTGATCTGTGGTGCGATTCACTAACTTTTAACGAACCGACAATCGTTACATTTATCGACATATATATTCGCTTGCAGTAACGATAGTGCGATTCCGTAACTTTTTTTCGATAGTAAACAAGTGTATTTTTGTTACATCTCTGTCTTAAAAAAATGAAAAGCACAAAAGAGAATTAAATAAAAACAAGTAAGAGTGCTATATTCGGCTGTGCCGAATCTTATATACCCTCCACCATTGTGCGAGCAGAATACAGAGTAACTAGACACACCTTTACATACATATTTACAATACTTAAAACTTCATTATAAATAAAATTTAAAAAGCGAAAACTGGTAAATATTTTTTTAAATCGTTTTTAAGAACATAAAAAAATAAAAATATAAAAAAAAAAATTTGTTTTTAAAAAACCAAGATTCGAACCAGGGAACTCTCAGCTTCTAACTTAACCCAACCCCCTAGACAACTGAACCGTGAAGGAGCGTTAATTGAATATCATTAAAATGAAATATGGCACATTTACTGTTCACAAAATTAAACACAGTTGGGTTGTAATTACTTTTGATGTTTTTGTTCACCGCAATAGCAAAGTTGTAAGCCATAATAAAAAAATTACAAATCAACTTATTTGAGTTGTGAACCGAAATAGGGAAATATATTCACCAAAATAGTTTGTGCCATGTACATATGTGTGTTTGTTTGTTTTCTTTTATCTTTTTCGGCAAGTTTTTAAGTAGCAAAAAACACAAAAATTCCTAGTTTCTATTTGTTAAAATTATTTCGTTAAATAGATGAAATAATAAATAAGGGTGATAACGAAAATCATATTGGGCATTATGTATAACAGTCCAAAAAATCAGGTTTTTATACAAGTTTTGATATTTTTGTACGGGAGATACCACGCCCACTTCTCCGATCCCGCCCACATTTTGTGGGATGCTGTGTATTGATAACCTTAATGTGTGTACCTAACTTGAAAGGCTTTAGCTCTTGCCGTTCTCAAGATATACAGAAAATAGTAAAAAAAAAATACCACAACAACAAGGGATTTTTGGAAAAAAATAGAGGTAGTCGTGGTTTTTTGCTCATATCTCAGCCATTTGTGGACCCATCTTTCTGAATTTCAATAGCAACCAATTCCGGACCATATGTGACATAAATGTATAATAACCTGGCCCCCATCCTATATGGGGTCTTCGGAAAATCCATTTCAACGGACAGACGGATTTGCGGACATGGTTAAATCAAGTTCTCTCCTCATAAGGACCCAGAATATATATATATTTTATAGGGTCGTAGATCAATATTGTAGAATTTACAAACGGAATTTCCCTCCGTGTTACACAAGTTTTTCATTCAAAATGCATTGAAAAAGGTCTGGCTGGGCAGACTCATGAGTAAGACGAATGGTAAATTTGTGGTTTTTATATATTTTTTTTTTTGTGAATTTTACGTTGAGAATGTTGTTTTTGCTCTTAATCAGAGAACAGCTTTATGCAATTGAAAAAAAAATCGCATTTAATCAACAGCAACAAATACACTCGCTTGCGGTCATACAATGAAATTTCCTCAACCGCAAATATTCGCTGCTGGTTTGCAGTCATTCAAATAACGCACATCGTGCTTTGATATTTATACAATCGTTAGCTTCGTTTTTTAATAAAGATGTTCTTGTGTTCGGTTCGAAAATGATTGTTTTGGTACAGAAAAAAAAAATACAAGCAAAAAAGCCAGAAATCAAGCAATCTTACTCATGGAGTTATTCAGCATTAACTACCCTGTCGGACATTCAGTTAACTTTAAATTAACTGAAAGCTAACTATTTCTCAAGTAGTGGTGGTTGACACTTGCATTGCTTTTATATGAAATTAACTAACTATTTTAACATTGCGATGTCCTAGGAAGTAGTCAATTGTCCGACTCTGCACTACTTTCAGTTAACTTAAAAGTTAACTTTTTGTAGCTACCCAGCAAAAACTTTATAAAAATATATAGTTACACAAAGTCAATAAAGTAAAAATTTTTTTATTATTTTTTTTTTCATTATTTTATTTTTATTTTTTTTAATTATTTTTTTTTTATTTTTTCTTATTTTATTTTATTTTACTTTATATTATTTTTTTTCTGTCTCTGGTGGGATTCGATCCCGCAACCTCGGTGCTACTAGACTAGCTCGCTACCAGCTAGTCTACCGGGGCATTGTAGTTTTTGTATTAAAAAACTATGTTTTCTGACTATAATGACTATAATGACGTTTGCTTGTTAATCGACTTGGCTCTCTCTACTTAAAATATACAGTGTTTGTATACACTTTGGTTAATGTAAATTTTCCATTGCTTAGTAGTTGGCTTTAAGTTAGTCTATACAAGCTAACTTAAAGTTGGCTTTTTTTGTAGTTAGCTACTCATTTGACGGCAGGGTAGCTACTCATTTGACGGCAGGGTATGTAGTACAAGAAAAAAATTGAAATCAAACTAAACACACATACATACACACAATTTCCATAGACACAATTTCCATAGAAACAGACTTTTTTTTCATTTTAAAAAGTACAGTAGTAGTAGTAGTAGGTACCCAGCGGGAAAAAGAAGGAGTACGGAGGCCTTCCAGAAAGCCTCTGTACCCCTTTCTGTCCTTTCAGACCATCCTTCTACAAATGCATTAAAGGTCATATTGAAGGGCTATCAGTCTAAAACATTATGGAATATTTCCTTACAAATGAAATTAGAAGACTGAATAGGCTTCATGTAACGTATGTTTATATATTTTATTAAACTTATTGTGGTTTAATAACACATGTGATACCTATTTTTTTATTGAAATAATCAAATTTGCTAAACATTGTAAATAAAAGTATACCTATAATAAAAAAAACTTTTAAGCACAAGTACCTATCTTCCTTAATGGACAAAACTCAACTAAAATGATTTACATTATTGTTTTTATTTTGTATTTTAATATGCACCTACTTTGTTACTTTGTTTTTATAACGGGATCTGAAAAAAACAAAACAAAAAATTTTACTCTTTCTCTTTTCCACTTCAACTAAAATGATTTACAGCATATTTTACTATGTTTTTGTAAAGGGATCTGAATTCTTTTGCTTTTGCTTGTGCAAAAAAAAAAACAAAACAAAAAATGTTACTCCTTCTTTTCTCGCTTCTCATACCAAAGAGCCTTTACCTTTAAAAAGGCCTGAAGTAAGAAGGTCTTCTGAGTTTTCCCGCTGGGTATGTACAATGTATTCTTGTTATTGTTGTTTTTATTGTTGTTAATTTGGAAAAAGCGTCTCATCGAGTGGTTTATTGTTGTTGTTAATGTAAACAAAAGTATAAGAACCCTGCAAATAATAGGACCAGTCCAAACACGCGTGTAAAGAGTAGTCCACAAGGGACCAAATTCAACGAATTCAACAAATTCCATAAATTCCTCTGTGATGACGCAAAAGACGAAAGTGGATACGTTGCCCATGAAAGAGAAAAATCCATTAAGATTTTAGAGAAAGAAAGAAAAGGTAAAATTTAAGAAAGTAATAAATAAAAAAAAAACACAAATAAAACACCAAAAACATAGTTCAAATTAACGACTCAAAAATTAAAAAGACAAATGAAAATGTTTACATCTGTAAGTAACCCCTAGCATTTTCCTTTTACAAGGGATGTTCACAGTTTTAAACATTTTGAAAAAAATATTTAAGTTTAGGTTGTGGTTTATTGAGAATTTGGTCTGTGAATTTCCCTTTTAAGCAATTTACTAATTAATTTTGTTTTTCAAATTATTTTAACCCTGCATGTTTTTAACTGTGTGTGTTTAATTTCCTTTAATTTTCCAAAATTTTAATACCAACTATTTAATTTTTTTTTTTTTTTTTGTCTAGATACTCGGTACGTGATAGCACTAATCAGCGTCAAAGCCAATATTCGACTAAAACAACCTCCAGCAGTATGGGAAATTTAGCATTGCCGAATTCAACCGTATCACCACCGGATAAACCACTGATGACACCACCTGAACGTACCGCAGTGGCATTAAGTGGCCTCTGAAATTAACCTGCAGCAAAATTAATTTATATAATAACATATACACATACATATATATAAACAATATATATCGAATGTTTATCTAAGTCGTTAACTACATATTTTCAAAATATTGGATTTAAGTCTATATAAAATGTTTACTATATATACATATCAACTATGATCTAAAAAAAGACAGAAAATATTAGGGGTATTCGCTAATAAAAATACCAGCAATTGTTTTGATTTAGCTTTAAAAAAAAGTATAATGATTTTTTCTTACTGTTTTTGTTTTATCATTCCTTAAATTATCTAACAAAAAAGTGTTTAAGTCAAAATTTTATTTAACTTGATCGTTAAATGTGTGTTAAATTAAATCAATTTAATTCAAAAAAAAAAAAGTCACAAATAGATTCTCAACATTCTAAGTACTTTTTTTTTTGTAAAATTTTTGTAAATCTTGTTTAAGTTACTGATTATTTAAAATTTTTAACTTAATTTTAGTTGTAGTATATTTCTAATATAAATGTTAAGCTTAAATTTTAGTTTTGTAAGCCTCCTAAATGTTTAAATAATTCTATGGTTTAAAACAAAAAAAAAACAAAAAAAAAAACTGAAATCTAGTTTTACGAAAAATGTTGTAAATAAAGCCAAAGAACTTAAAAATGTGCTAAAGAAAATGTTTTAATTAAAACGAAGGTAACGAAGAAAAAACTGTATTCGACTTTCGTTAATCCTTTATATACTTCACCATAAAATTTTAAAGCCTAGGGCATATGGTGTTGGTGCTCTCATATAAAAATCCTTATTTCGGAAGCATTTTTGTAGGGGCGCTAGGTATAATAATAAAATGTGGTTTTCGCAGATTTTTAAAACCAAACAAATAGCATATAAATATGTCTTTCGTGGACATATTTTTATGCTAAAGTTTATGTGCCTATAGGCACATAGAAGCTATTCATTTTGAAAAAGTAGGCGAAGTTTTTACTGGGTTCTTGATACAGATGATTATGCAATTAAAAGAGTAAACGAATAACTTATTAGGAGCAATTTAGTTAACTTAATACTCAAGCCAAAGTAAGTAAAATTAAAAATGTGGAAGAAAGAATAGCCCAACAAAGTAAATACAAAACGTTTGCAATAAAAAATTAAGGAATTCAAAAATTAAAATATATTTAAAATATTTTTGATCTGTGGTGCGATTCACTAACTTTTAACGAACCGACAATCGTTACATTTATCGACATATATATTCGCTTGCAGTAACGATAGTGCGATTCCGTAACTTTTTTCGATAGTAAACAAGTGTATTTTTGTTACATCTCTGTCTTAAAAAAATGAAAAGCACAAAAGAGAATTAAATAAAAACAAGTAAGAGTGCTATATTCGGCTGTGCCGAATCTTATATACCCTCCACCATTGTGCGAGCAGAATACAGAGTAACTAGACACACCTTTACATACATATTTACAATACTTAAAACTTCATTATAAATAAAATTTAAAAAGCGAAAACTGGTAAATATTTTTTTAAATCGTTTTTAAGAACATAAAAAAATAAAAATATAAAAAAAAAAATTTGTTTTTAAAAAACCAAGATTCGAACCAGGGAACTCTCAGCTTCTAACTTAACCCAACCCCCTAGACAACTGAACCGTGAAGGAGCGTTAATTGAATATCATTAAAATGAAATATGGCACATTTACTGTTCACAAAATTAAACACAGTTGGGTTGTAATTACTTTTGATGTTTTTGTTCACCGCAATAGCAAAGTTGTAAGCCATAATAAAAAAATTACAAATCAACTTATTTGAGTTGTGAACCGAAATAGGGAAATATATTCACCAAAATAGTTTGTGCCATGTACATATGTGTGTTTGTTTGTTTTCTTTTATCTTTTTCGGCAAGTTTTTAAGTAGCAAAAAACACAAAAATTCCTAGTTTCTATTTGTTAAAATTATTTCGTTAAATAGATGAAATAATAAATAAGGGTGATAACGAAAATCATATTGGGCATTATGTATAACAGTCCAAAAAATCAGGTTTTTATACAAGTTTTGATATTTTTGTACGGGAGATACCACGCCCACTTCTCCGATCCCGCCCACATTTTGTGGGATGCTGTGTATTGATAACCTTAATGTGTGTACCTAACTTGAAAGGCTTTAGCTCTTGCCGTTCTCAAGATATACAGAAAATAGTAAAAAAAAATACCACAACAACAAGGGATTTTTGGAAAAAAATAGAGGTAGTCGTGGTTTTTTGCTCATATCTCAGCCATTTGTGGACCCATCTTTCTGAATTTCAATAGCAACCAATTCCGGACCATATGTGACATAAATGTATAATAACCTGGCCCCCATCCTATATGGGGTCTTCGGAAAATCCATTTCAACGGACAGACGGATTTGCGGACATGGTTAAATCAAGTTCTCTCCTCATAAGGACCCAGAATATATATATATTTTATAGGGTCGTAGATCAATATTGTAGAAATTACAAACGGAATTTCCCTCCGTGTTACACAAGTTTTTCATTCAAAATGCATTGAAAAAGGTCTGGCTGGGCAGACTCATGAGTAAGACGAATGGTAAATTTGTGGTTTTTATATATTTTTTTTTTGTGAATTTTACGTTGAGAATGTTGTTTTTGCTCTTAATCAGAGAACAGCTTTATGCAATTGAAAAAAAAATCGCATTTAATCAACAGCAACAAATACACTCGCTTGCGGTCATACAATGAAATTTCCTCAACCGCAAATATTCGCTGCTGGTTTGCAGTCATTCAAATAACGCACATCGTGCTTTGATATTTATACAATCGTTAGCTTCGTTTTTTAATAAAGATGTTTTTGTGTTCGGTTCGAAAATGATTGTTTTGGTACAGAAAAAAAAAATACAAGCAAAAAAGCCAGAAATCAAGCAATCTTACTCATGGAGTTATTCAGCATTAACTACCCTGTCGGACATTCAGTTAACTTTAAATTAACTGAAAGCTAACTATTTCTCAAGTAGTGGTGGTTGACACTTGCATTGCTTTTATATGAAATTAACTAACTATTTTAACATTGCGATGTCCTAGGAAGTAGTCAATTGTCCGACTCTGCACTACTTTCAGTTAACTTAAAAGTTAACTTTTTGTAGCTACCCAGCAAAAACTTTATAAAAATATATAGTTACACAAAGTCAATAAAGTAAAAATTTTTTTATTATTTTTTTTTTCATTATTTTATTTTTATTTTTTTTAATTATTTTTTTTTTATTTTTTCTTATTTTATTTTATTTTACTTTATATTATTTTTTTTCTGTCTCTGGTGGGATTCGATCCCGCAACCTCGGTGCTACTAGACTAGCTCGCTACCAGCTAGTCTACCGGGGCATTGTAGTTTTTGTATTAAAAAACTATGTTTTCTGACTATAATGACTATAATGACGTTTGCTTGTTAATCGACTTGGCTCTCTCTACTTAAAATATACAGTGTTTGTATACACTTTGGTTAATGTAAATTTTCCATTGCTTAGTAGTTGGCTTTAAGTTAGTCTATACAAGCTAACTTAAAGTTGGCTTTTTTTGTAGTTAGCTACTCATTTGACGGCAGGGTAGCTACTCATTTGACGGCAGGGTATGTAGTACAAGAAAAAAATTGAAATCAAACTAAACACACATACATACACACAATTTCCATAGACACAATTTCCATAGAAACAGACTTTTTTTTCATTTTAAAAAGTACAGTAGTAGTAGTAGTAGTAGGTACCCAGCGGGAAAAAGAAGGAGTACGGAGGCCTTCCAGAAAGCCTCTGTACCCCTTTCTGTCCTTTCAGACCATCCTTCTACAAATGCATTAAAGGTCATATTGAAGGGCTATCAGTCTAAAACATTAAGGAATATTTCCTTACAAATGAAATTAGAAGACTGAATAGGCTTCATGTAACGTATGTTTATATATTTTATTAAACTTATTGTGGTTTAATAACACATGTGATACCTATTTTTTTATTGAAATAATCAAATTTGCTAAACATTGTAAATAAAAGTATACCTATAATAAAAAAAACTTTTAAGCACAAGTACCTATCTTCCTTAATGGACAAAACTCAACTAAAATGATTTACATTATTGTTTTTATTTTGTATTTTAATATGCACCTACTTTGTTACTTTGTTTTTATAACGGGATCTGAAAAAAACAAAACAAAAAATTTTACTCTTTCTCTTTTCCACTTCAACTAAAATGATTTACAGCATATTTTACTATGTTTTTGTAAAGGGATCTGAATTCTTTTGCTTTTGCTTGTGCAAAAAAAAAAACAAAACAAAAAATGTTACTCCTTCTTTTCTCGCTTCTCATACCAAAGAGCCTTTACCTTTAAAAAGGCCTGAAGTAAGAAGGTCTTCTGAGTTTTCCCGCTGGGTATGTACAATGTATTCTTGTTATTGTTGTTTTTATTGTTGTTAATTTGGAAAAAGCGTCTCATCGAGTGGTTTATTGTTGTTGTTAATGTAAACAAAAGTATAAGAACCCTGCAAATAATAGGACCAGTCCAAACACGCGTGTAAAGAGTAGTCCACAAGGGACCAAATTCAACGAATTCAACAAATTCCATAAATTCCTCTGTGATGACGCAAAAGACGAAAGTGGATACGTTGCCCATGAAAGAGAAAAATCCATTAAGATTTTAGAGAAAGAAAGAAAAGGTAAAATTTAAGAAAGTAATAAATAAAAAAAAAACACAAATAAAACACCAAAAACATAGTTCAAATTAACGACTCAAAAATTAAAAAGACAAATGAAAATGTTTACATCTGTAAGTAACCCCTAGCATTTTCTTTTTACAAGGGATGTTCACAGTTTTAAACATTTTGAAAAAAATATTTAAGTTTAGGTTGTGGTTTATTGAGAATTTGGTCTGTGAATTTCCCTTTTAAGCAATTTACTAATTAATTTTGTTTTTCAAATTATTTTAACCCTGCATGTTTTTAACTGTGTGTGTTTAATTTCCTTTAATTTTCCAAAATTTTAATACCAACTATTTAATTTTTTTTTTTTTTTTTGTCTAGATACTCGGTACGTGATAGCACTAATCAGCGTCAAAGCCAATATTCGACTAAAACAACCTCCAGCAGTATGGGAAATTTAGCATTGCCGAATTCAACCGTATCACCACCGGATAAACCACTGATGACACCACCTGAACGTACCGCAGTGGCATTAAGTGGCCTCTGAAATTAACCTGCAGCAAAATTAATTTATATAATAACATATACACATACATATATATAAACAATATATATCGAATGTTTATCTAAGTCGTTAACTACATATTTTCAAAATATTGGATTTAAGTCTATATAAAATGTTTACTATATATACATATCAACTATGATCTTAAAAAAGACAGAAAATATTAGGGGTATTCGCTAATAAAAATACCAGCAATTGTTTTGATTTAGCTTTAAAAAAAAGTATAATGATTTTTTCTTACTGTTTTTGTTTTATCATTCCTTAAATTATCTAACAAAAAAGTGTTTAAGTCAAAATTTTATTTAACTTTATCGTTAAATGTGTGTTAAATTAAATCAATTTAATTCAAAAAAAAAAAAGTCACAAATAGATTCTCAACATTCTAAGTACTTTTTTTTTTTGTAAAATTTTTGTAAATCTTGTTTAAGTTACTGATTATTTAAAATTTTTAACTTAATTTTAGTTGTAGTATATTTCTAATATAAATGTTAAGCTTAAATTTTAGTTTTGTAAGCCTCCTAAATGTTTAAATAATTCTATGGTTTAAAACAAAAAAAAAACAAAAAAAAAAACTGAAATCTAGTTTTACGAAAAATGTTGTAAATAAAGCCAAAGAACTTAAAAATGTGCTAAAGAAAATGTTTTAATTAAAACGAAGGTAACGAAGAAAAAACTGTATTCGACTTTCGTTAATCCTTTATATACTTCACCATAAAATTTTAAAGCCTAGGGCATATGGTGTTGGTGCTCTCATATAAAAATCCTTATTTCGGAAGCATTTTTGTAGGGGCGCTAGGTATAATAATAAAATGTGGTTTTCGCAGATTTTTAAAACCAAACAAATAGCATATAAATATGTCTTTCGTGGACATATTTTTATGCTAAAGTTTATGTGCCTATAGGCACATAGAAGCTATTCATTTTGAAAAAGTAGGCGAAGTTTTTACTGGGTTCTTGATACAGATGATTATGCAATTAAAAGAGTAAACGAATAACTTATTAGGAGCAATTTAGTTAACTTAATACTCAAGCCAAAGTAAGTAAAATTAAAAATGTGGAAGAAAGAATAGCCCAACAAAGTAAATACAAAACGTTTGCAATAAAAAATTAAGGAATTCAAAAATTAAAATATATTTAAAATATTTTTGATCTGTGGTGCGATTCACTAACTTTTAACGAACCGACAATCGTTACATTTATCGACATATATATTCGCTTGCAGTAACGATAGTGCGATTCCGTAACTTTTTTTCGATAGTAAACAAGTGTATTTTTGTTACATCTCTGTCTTAAAAAAATGAAAAGCACAAAAGAGAATTAAATAAAAACAAGTAAGAGTGCTATATTCGGCTGTGCCGAATCTTATATACCCTCCACCATTGTGCGAGCAGAATACAGAGTAACTAGACACACCTTTACATACATATTTACAATACTTAAAACTTCATTATAAATAAAATTTAAAAAGCGAAAACTGGTAAATATTTTTTTAAATCGTTTTTAAGAACATAAAAAAATAAAAATATAAAAAAAAAAATTTGTTTTTAAAAAACCAAGATTCGAACCAGGGAACTCTCAGCTTCTAACTTAACCCAACCCCCTAGACAACTGAACCGTGAAGGAGCGTTAATTGAATATCATTAAAATGAAATATGGCACATTTACTGTTCACAAAATTAAACACAGTTGGGTTGTAATTACTTTTGATGTTTTTGTTCACCGCAATAGCAAAGTTGTAAGCCATAATAAAAAAATTACAAATCAACTTATTTGAGTTGTGAACCGAAATAGGGAAATATATTCACCAAAATAGTTTGTGCCATGTACATATGTGTGTTTGTTTGTTTTCTTTTATCTTTTTCGGCAAGTTTTTAAGTAGCAAAAAACACAAAAATTCCTAGTTTCTATTTGTTAAAATTATTTCGTTAAATAGATGAAATAATAAATAAGGGTGATAACGAAAATCATATTGGGCATTATGTATAACAGTCCAAAAAATCAGGTTTTTATACAAGTTTTGATATTTTTGTACGGGAGATACCACGCCCACTTCTCCGATCCCGCCCACATTTTGTGGGATGCTGTGTATTGATAACCTTAATGTGTGTACCTAACTTGAAAGGCTTTAGCTCTTGCCGTTCTCAAGATATACAGAAAATAGTAAAAAAAAATACCACAACAACAAGGGATTTTTGGAAAAAAATAGAGGTAGTCGTGGTTTTTTGCTCATATCTCAGCCATTTGTGGACCCATCTTTCTGAATTTCAATAGCAACCAATTCCGGACCATATGTGACATAAATGTATAATAACCTGGCCCCCATCCTATATGGGGTCTTCGGAAAATCCATTTCAACGGACAGACGGATTTGCGGACATGGTTAAATCAAGTTCTCTCCTCATAAGGACCCAGAATATATATATATTTTATAGGGTCGTAGATCAATATTGTAGAAATTACAAACGGAATTTCCCTCCGTGTTACACAAGTTTTTCATTCAAAATGCATTGAAAAAGGTCTGGCTGGGCAGACTCATGAGTAAGACGAATGGTAAATTTGTGGTTTTTATATATTTTTTTTTTGTGAATTTTACGTTGAGAATGTTGTTTTTGCTCTTAATCAGAGAACAGCTTTATGCAATTGAAAAAAAAAATCGCATTTAATCAACAGCAACAAATACACTCGCTTGCGGTCATACAATGAAATTTCCTCAACCGCAAATATTCGCTGCTGGTTTGCAGTCATTCAAATAACGCACATCGTGCTTTGATATTTATACAATCGTAGCTTCGTTTTTTAATAAAGATGTTTTTGTGTTCGGTTCGAAAATGATTGTTTTGGTACAGAAAAAAAAAAATACAAGCAAAAAAGCCAGAAATCAAGCAATCTTACTCATGGAGTTATTCAGCATTAACTACCCTGTCGGACATTCAGTTAACTTTAAATTAACTGAAAGCTAACTATTTCTCAAGTAGTGGTGGTTGACACTTGCATTGCTTTTATATGAAATTAACTAACTATTTTAACATTGCGATGTCCTAGGAAGTAGTCAATTGTCCGACTCTGCACTACTTTCAGTTAACTTAAAAGTTAACTTTTTGTAGCTACCCAGCAAAAACTTTATAAAAATATATAGTTACACAAAGTCAATAAAGTAAAAATTTTTTTATTATTTTTTTTTTCATTATTTTATTTTTATTTTTTTTAATTATTTTTTTTTTATTTTTTCTTATTTTATTTTATTTTACTTTATATTATTTTTTTTCTGTCTCTGGTGGGATTCGATCCCGCAACCTCGGTGCTACTAGACTAGCTCGCTACCAGCTAGTCTACCGGGGCATTGTAGTTTTTGTATTAAAAAACTATGTTTTCTGACTATAATGACTATAATGACGTTTGCTTGTTAATCGACTTGGCTCTCTCTACTTAAAATATACAGTGTTTGTATACACTTTGGTTAATGTAAATTTTCCATTGCTTAGTAGTTGGCTTTAAGTTAGTCTATACAAGCTAACTTAAAGTTGGCTTTTTTTGTAGTTAGCTACTCATTTGACGGCAGGGTAGCTACTCATTTGACGGCAGGGTATGTAGTACAAGAAAAAAATTGAAATCAAACTAAACACACATACATACACACAATTTCCATAGACACAATTTCCATAGAAACAGACTTTTTTTTCATTTTAAAAAGTACAGTAGTAGTAGTAGTAGTAGTAGGTACCCAGCGGGAAAAAGAAGGAGTACGGAGGCCTTCCAGAAAGCCTCTGTACCCCTTTCTGTCCTTTCAGACCATCCTTCTACAAATGCATTAAAGGTCATATTGAAGGGCTATCAGTCTAAAACATTAAGGAATATTTCCTTACAAATGAAATTAGAAGACTGAATAGGCTTCATGTAACGTATGTTTATATATTTTATTAAACTTATTGTGGTTTAATAACACATGTGATACCTATTTTTTTATTGAAATAATCAAATTTGCTAAACATTGTAAATAAAAGTATACCTATAATAAAAAAAACTTTTAAGCACAAGTACCTATCTTCCTTAATGGACAAAACTCAACTAAAATGATTTACATTATTGTTTTTATTTTGTATTTTAATATGCACCTACTTTGTTACTTTGTTTTTATAACGGGATCTGAAAAAAACAAAACAAAAAATTTTACTCTTTCTCTTTTCCACTTCAACTAAAATGATTTACAGCATATTTTACTATGTTTTTGTAAAGGGATCTGAATTCTTTTGCTTTTGCTTGTGCAAAAAAAAAAAACAAAACAAAAAATGTTACTCCTTCTTTTCTCGCTTCTCATACCAAAGAGCCTTTACCTTTAAAAAGGCCTGAAGTAAGAAGGTCTTCTGAGTTTTCCCGCTGGGTATGTACAATGTATTCTTGTTATTGTTGTTTTTATTGTTGTTAATTTGGAAAAAGCGTCTCATCGAGTGGTTTATTGTTGTTGTTAATGTAAACAAAAGTATAAGAACCCTGCAAATAATAGGACCAGTCCAAACACGCGTGTAAAGAGTAGTCCACAAGGGACCAGGACTAGTCCACAAGTAACCCAAACGTATGGAAAAAACCTGGTCTATTTAACATTACGATGTCCTAGGAGAGGACCATATAACCCACCTTTGGACCACTAAGGAGTAGTTTTAAAACTACTCCATGGTATATAACCCACCTTTGGACCAGTAAGGAGTAGTTTTAAAACTACTCCATGGTATACTCAAGAGGATTAGTTTTGAACGAAAGCATGTCGTTAAAAAACGAAGACATGTCGTCTCACTACAAACACTTTTTAACAATGGCATGGTCCATGCTTGCATTACATCGGACTAGTCCATGGAGTAGTCCATTTGATCAAAATGGGTCAGGTGGTCCAATTTTATTTGCAGGGAATGTGTTCTTTTGAATTTACTCAGTTGTGTTATATTGCGTAAGCAACAAAAATGCAAATAAAGCACTTTCAATAAAAAACGAATAAATGCAAAAATAAAATGTGTACGAAAGGATGTAAAAATTACCAACGTTGAACTTTGTTTTGCATGTATAGAGTTATTGTAAATTTTAGCGTATGAATAAATCAACAAAAATAGTGAATTTTGAGGTTCTCTGCTCCTAATATGCTTTTTTGTACATTTTTAATTTAGGATTTTGTTTTTGTTCAACTTTACCCTACAAATAAAATTGGACCACCTGATTCATTTTAATAAAATGGACTACTCAATGGACTGGTCCGATGTAATGCAAGCATGTACCATGTCATTGTTAAAAAGTGTTTGTAGTGAGACGCCATGTCTTCGTTTTTTAACGACGTTCTTTCGTTTTTAAACGACCTCAAAACTAATCCTCTTGAGTATACCATGTAGTAGTTTTAAAACTACTCCTTAGTAGTCCAAAGGTGGGTTATATGGTCCTCCCCTAGGACATCGTAATGTTAAATAGACCATGTTTTTTCCATACGTTTGGGTTACTTTTGGACTAGTCCTGGTTCCTTGTGGGCTACTCTTTACACACGTGTTTGTACTGGTCCTATTATTTGCAGGGAAAATACATTTTATCGATTAAATAAACACAACCTAAATTATTGTCGCTAATAGGTTCCATACACAATACCATCATGATTTTACAATCAAGTGATTGTGCCAGCTGATGGACCGTGTATGAGCTTGTGGTGTGATTGTACCAGCTGATGGTGCTTTATCAAAAATAGTTTGATATTTTTTTGATTGTACCAGCATGATTGTATCGTGTGCTGTAAAGTTAGCTCATAAATGTTAAATCGTCAAGGCATAAACATCAAAAAATACAAAATTTAAAACAAAATTTAAATTAAAACACGTTTTTTTTACTCCTTATTCGTTTTCGTTTTAGGATAATAGCAATAATAACAGCAGCACAAATTTTATTGTAATTCATTACAACCTTTTCCACACAATTTTTGGTAAAAAATGAATTTTGTACCAGCATGCTGGTGTGTTGTGTGCTTTAAGCTTAATTGCACAATCACTTGATTGTGCAATCATGATGGTATTGTGTATGGGCCCTATAAAATAACGACAAAAAAATGGCTTAAAATAACAGCTGACTTTAAACGATAGCGAATATCGTTAAAAATTTTAATTAATAGTTTATTCGATAAATTTTCGATATATATTTTTTATTTTAACGATTCGATTATCGTTATAAAATTTAGTGAATCGCACTTCTGATCTGGAATCAAAGTTGAATCTGAAAATAATTTTTTTCAATACGCATTGGCATTCTTTAAGAACAGGAAAAAGTTTTACATTTGATAAAAGAAGTATTATTTATTTATTCAATGAAATTTCTCCATACAAAAGACTTCGGTCTTATTTTGCAGTATGGAACTGAGAATGTGTAAAATTATTATAAATCATTAATTAATTAACAACAATTTTGATTTTTAGTTGAACTGTTAATTTTTAATATTTTTTTTTTTTTTTTGATATTCTTTTTAAAATCTAAAAATCAAAATTGTTCTTAAAATAGCTATGGCACAAGCTCCAATGTTAACATTAGTACTTTAATTTGTACAAATAAAAATGTCGACGAAAGTGGACAAAAAACATAAACAAATGTATTCAGGTTTTCAAGACAAAGTCTTGACAGAAAGAATACGAAAAAAACAGAGGAAAGGAGGCAACATGTAATTTGAAATTTAAGTGATAATAACAGCAAATTTCGAACCACCAGCACTACTGGTTAAAGATTGATGTTTGACTGTTGGCTTAACGGGCACCGCAGTGGTGCAGTGGGTAGAACTCAAAGATCTTCCGACGATAGAATGTGGTGATTCTTGAAACATGTAAAGATCAACCCGGTTCCAATCCCAGCTCAGCCAAGAAAAATTATCAATAAATTTTAATACAAAATTCCAAGTTGTAAAAATTAATTCCCTCGGTGAAAATAATTTAATGAATATTAAATTTGATGAACTCAAGCCTAACTAAAAAGAATATTAAATAATTATGTTTCAAATTGTTATGCTAAAAACAGTTTAAAAATATTTCCCTTAAATTTTCGTGCTTATTTCTTTTAACAATTAATAATTAAATAAGTTTTTTAAGTTTCTTAAAGATATTTGAATAACAATAGAACGAATTTTTTAAATTTTTCTTAATTCAAAAGCGATTTCTTATGGAATTTTTGGATTTTTTAGTGCATATTTTAAGCGCATATTTTAAATTTTTTAGTGCATTAATATCTCATCCCTAGTACATAATAAGGAATTTAGACGAAGACTTTTTCGCTTGGTTTTTTAGAGTTGATAGTTGAACAAGGTTTAAATACCTACATAAATGCGATTTCTTCGCTTTGTTTTTATGAGATTTTGGTACGAAATATTTTTATTTTTAAATTTTTTGACCCCATACCAAAATGCTTAAATTTTAAAGCATTGGACATTTTTAAATTGTACTAAACATGCCATTAGAGAATTCAGTACTGTTGCAATACTAATAGTATGAAGATAGTACAATTGTACTGCCTTTATCATCCCTGCTATGGTTAGCAGCTTGTGCGCAGCTTTTTTGTTTTGTTTTATTTTTTATTTTTACAATGTGTAGGTATGAATGTGAAAGAAAACACAAACAACGTAGGTACACAGTGGAAGATTTTGAAACAAAAATGAAAATAGTTTTGTACCCGATGTCCGATTGAAATAAAATTTCAGGTGGCAATTAAGGAAAAGTATTCGAGCATATAATAGTATTGGGTTTGGTCTAAAGACAGGGTGCACGTTAAGAATTTCAAAAATAAAAATTATCCAGAATTCTTAATTTACAAAATGTTTATCAATGAAATTTTGTAGTCGAGTTTTAGAAAAAAGTAAGCGGCATGCATGCACCCTTATGAATTCTACATGTGAGAATATCTAAATGAAAGTTTTTTTTATCATTTTAAATTAAATATCGCAAATTTACTAAAAATATCAAAATCTTATATTTATTACAAATCGTTAGAGCTGTAAAGAATCACAGGAAAAGAATCGCTTCCATCGCAAACTTGGCTTTAGTTCGCGAAAAATTGCAAGCTTGTAAACAAACCTTAAAATTTATTTGAAATCGCTTATCGGGTAAAAAAAAAAGAAGTCAGAATATAACAAAAAAAAAAAAATGATAAAAAGTTCCTAAAACTATAAGGAATGGCAAAAATTCGGTAAAAATTGTTAAAGAAGTGGAAATTTGCAAAAATTTGTGAACGACGGCATAATAACAAAGTCTTCTATTTATTATAATCCCCTTATTCATAAAAAATATTTCAGCTTTGTTAAAGGTTAGTTTAACAGATTTTCATATAAAATTTGTCTTATAAACCTGTTATAAGCATGGAATATTATTTATGAATAAGGCCTTAAATCTCTTAAGCTTAAAAGAATCAGAAAAATTACAGGGGCAAATCGCTTCTATTGTGAACATTGCTTAAATTTGGGAATAATTGCAAAATTTTAAACATACCCTAAAAATAATTTGAACTAATTTAAAATGAAATGAATTAAATTTGTGCATTTAAAACTTTTTTTTAATTTTAAATATAAACTTCATTTTCTTCCTTTTCCGAAAGACAACTCTTTGTCAATTAATTTCTTCATAAGTCTGAGTGCATACGGCTCATGTCTTATTGACAAGGTTGCTGCTTTATAGGCGAGACGGACGAGGGGAAAAGAAACGAGTATCCAGATGCGTGAACTGTGTTTACGTTTTGCTTTTTCATTCGTTGTTTAATTTTGTTATTGTTTTCAATATCAAAAAATCACATGTCGTCAACATGACATAAATCATTTGAACGCTAATTCAAGTTTAAAGAAGAAAAAGGAAGAATGTTGTCAATAAGACATGAGCCGTATGAACTCAGACTAAAGGCTCAGTTAGCAGGGAGTAACAGTAACGTTGATAACCAGCTGACTCATTTAGTTGTATGTAAAGCAATTATAACGATTATAGTTAGCAGTAAGATGTTACGTCTCAATCTGTAAGAAATAGATTGGTCTTATTTTTAACGGTAAGGTTACCGTTACTGTTACTCCCGGCTAACTGAGCCTTTAGCAGTAAGATGTTACGTCTCAATCTGTAAGAAATAGATTGGTCTTACTTATTTACGGTAAGGTTACTGTTACTATTACTCCCGGCTAACTGAGCCTTAAGTTTTAAAAAAATTTCACATGTGAGCTAATTACATTCGTGTGAATTTTTTTTGAAGAAAAAAGCAAATTCACAAGTAATTTTTTTCGGAGTTTAAAAATGTAAACATTCGGAAATTCCCACAAAACATTTTATGCATGATACCAACTGTGCACACGTTTTGAAATTTTATTCATAATAAGGGTGATAGTTTATCTCTTATAGCTTGTATACATATGCATTAAGAATTATGGATCGTTTTTAATTTTCAAATGTACCTTATTTCGGCCTTTTTCATATGTGCATTGGCCCCGAATCCAGTGCATTTAAAAAATTAAAAAAACCGCTTTATTTTTTAAAATTTCAAATGAAAAAACTGTTTACCTAAGGTGTGATTTTTTAAGGTATTTAAATAGTTCCAATCGCTTTAACTGTGAACAAAATTCAGAAGTATTCAAATTTTTTTTCCCCAAATCCTACTGTGCAAAGGCTGGCAGCTTGTTCATGTTTTTTTATTTTATGTATTGTTTTTGTTATCGTTCTAAAAAATATAATATGAATGCAGGGCTGCCAGATTCGACGATTTATAGTGATTTTGACGATTTTTTGTTCCGACCAAAGTGCCGATTAGCTGATTTTTTTTTTCTCCAATAAATTAAAACTTTAAAAGTGTTCATATGTTGAGATATAAAGCAGCAAAGAAAAAAAAATATTATAAAAAAACAAATTAATTTTTTAGGTTTTGTTTTCCAAAAAATTTATGGGAAAAGTCGAAATTTCAAATGTATTACTTTTTTTCTGCCAATGTAGAGGGAATTTGAAGTCTAGTTTATTTACTTAACAACATATTAAATTTTCTGACGCATTTTTTCTTGGAATGGTTAACCGCCGTACATAAAAAACAGGGGAAGACCGAAAGTATTCTTCCACTAAGCTTTTAAGCCGATATGCCATACCTAAACGAGTAGTGATTCAAATTTTGTTTTATAAAACCTACAGAATTATAAATAACAAGTAAAAAAGTATAGTCGGTCAAGCCCGACCATATGATACCAGGCACCACAGTATTTGCAAACACATCATGCTGATGTGTCCATAAAAATATGGTTTTATCTATGTTTATAAACTTCATTAAAATCGGTTTGAAAGTTTGTGAGAGGCAGCAATTGCCTCCAACCTCCTATTTTCGAAAAACTGTATAGCTTATGTGTCCATATATTTATGGACCTATCTATGATTTAAATTTTATTAAAATCGGTTTGATAGTTTCTGAGAGAAAGATATTTCCCCTTATCTTTTCTCGTGGCCGTACGATTGGGCCTATTTTCAAAAGGCTTGGTCCTTGGGCCAATACAAATCTATATCCCAAATTTTATCAAATTATCTCTAAAATTGCGCCCTGTACTTTGCGCACAATGTTACATGGACAGCCAGCCAGCCGGACGGACCTCGTTAGTTCGACTCAAAAAGTGATTCTGAGTCTATCGGTATGCTTTAAGGTGGGTCTAGGACCAATAGTTTAAGGTGTTATCACATCAGCTGGATTGACCAAAAAATAGCTGAATTGCTGTAATTTATTAACAATAGCGGCCAACTTCACTATTAAACGTGATGTCAAAATCGGATTTCAAACATTAAAATTGTATGGGCATGGCTATTTTTGACAACTAGAAAATGCATGCGGAAGTTCTTTAGGTATAGAGTACAAAAACAACAATGTTACAATTTGTTTATCTTTCGTCAGAACATCATCGAATGAAAATCGAATAAATCGTATTTTTAACACTAAAAAAGCTTTTCACAAGTTGTTATACAACATCTAGATGAGTCACATACGATTCATGCTTTTTTAAAGCATTGGTGTCCAGCCCATACCACAATTGTCAAAATCAATTCACACACATTCTTCACATGCATTCTTACGCTCTTTCATTTAGTCCACGAGAGTACACAATGTCAGGGCTGTCAGATATGGCGATTTCTCGCCAAACGTGGCGATTTTGAAACGTGTTTGGCGATGGGATTTCCTATTTGGCGACTGGCGACTTTTATGGCGATTTCTGATATAACTGGCGATTAACTTTTCTATTTTTAGCATTTATATTATTTCGGCGATTTTGTTTAACAACTTGTCTTTTTTGTTATCATTACTAATATAAAAAAACATATTAAGTGAATTCTATATTCAGTCACTATTTAATTCTATAACTATGTAGGTCAAAACTCCAGTAAAGAAATCGGTGAGGCTGAAGTGTACGATATTATAGACTTGTGTACTTAATTTAAGTTTTTAGCTGAATACATATGAATATAATCTCCGTTTTATTTAATTTAAAAAAAAAATTACAGAAACAAAACAAAATTTACTTCGGCGACTTTTTTGTATTTTTTCTTAGTGTTTGGCGATTTTTGACTGAAAAATTATACTAGCGTTTTTTGTATGCAAAATTTAATTAAAAAAAAAGAAAATTTTACAAAAACTGAACAAAATCGACGTTTGGCGATTTCTGACATCCGGTTTGGCGATGGAGCTCAAAAAAATCTGACAACCCTGCACAATGTACACAATTCAGTCGTCGATAATCAAGCGACGAGTGCAATGCGGCGGATGCTTACATATTTTTTGTATTTTTATTAAGAATACTTGTCTCTTTATTACCTAATACTAATAAAAAGCAATACAACCACAATTTACATTTTGTACATCACTGTTTTAAAGACTCGCCAGATAATCCTTACCCACATCGCAAACGATTATAGTAAGCGTTTTTCGCTGTGAAAATCAGTGTTTCACGTGTGGGGAATCTTCTACGATTAAAAAATGCGCTAATCGACGATCAAAAAGAGTCTTCTCGCACGATCGAAAATGCTAGCTGGGTATGAAATTATGCTTTTGTTTGAATTTTTTTTTATAAGAACCTACAAAGTAAAAATCGAACAAAAATTTGAAAAAAAAAACTAACTTGTCCGATTTTTTTTTTTTTTTGTTTTCTCAGGAAATGGACGATTTTTCACAAATTTGTCTGGCAGCCCTGTATGTATGTATAAATATGTGTATTTTATTATTATACATACATATCTACTAGGGTTGGCAAGATTGGTACACATGTACTTTTTTTGGTAGTACATATTTTAGCTTGAAAAGTACAATGTTACACCCATGATGAAATAACAAAGGTTGCAGCACTACAGCAGATGACGATTTTTTGCTTTTGCATTGTTTCTCTAATTTTACGTCAAAGTTTTGTTTATGTTTACAAAAATTCCACGTTTTGTTCTGTATTTTATTAAAGTTTTTGATAATTTTAAAATAAAATAAATAAGATATTGACCATAATTAAATAAAAATTGGCTAAACATTTTTTCATTTCATCACGTTCAGCGGCACGTTTTGATTTTTGTTTAAAGTATTGTTTGACGTAAGCTGGGATATAATTTCCATTTATGTTCTAATTTTGCATTTGTTGCCGTTACGATGTCACCTGCTTATTTCACCATGTGTACACCAATTTCGAATTTACTACTAGAATTTTCGCAGTTTTAGTAATTTCATATATAAACTCATAATTTCAGTCACATTTGCAAAGTCTTAAGAACAAAATTCAACTTTGAAAATCAATTTTGTAGTAAATTTAGTTTAAGTGTAGAAAATCTAGTCCATTTTCTGAATTCAATAGAAAAACTTAAAGTATAGTAACACTATAAGTTAAAAATATTTCGATAACGTAAATCAACAATTAAGAGATCTTGCTGATTTTGAAGCATTAAAGTCTAGCAAAGATTTAAGTATCAGTGATTTCTGGGCAAAAGTTTCGGAAAATAAAAAATGAGAAATATGAATTATCTTTCCAGAAATCTCGAAAACTGTAAGATAAATATTATCAATTACACATTCATCTGCAACTGTGGAAAGAATCTTTCTTTACCAAAATATTATTTAACCAAAATGAGAAAGAGATTAAAAACCCCAACTCATTGTGGCTTAAACAAACAAGAGACTTACTAAGGAAACAAAATTGAAATTTTTTTTTGTTTTTGTTTTGTTTTGTTTTTGTGCTGTTTTTATAAACATAAATAAATAGAAGCTAGCTTTCCCTCAACAATAAATTTGAGTGCATTTAGCAAATATGAAAAATGATAATAAATAAATCTAGTTTTAGCTAAAGAAAATCTTTAAGTACTATTTAGGTCAAAAAAGTACAATTGTTAACGGTTCTGAGTGCCAACCCTGACACATAAATATATTTTGTTTCTTTTTTTTTTGTTGTTGTTCACTTAACACTACCAAAGTACATTTACACAAGGTAGATTCATTAGCGGACAGATATAAACCCCATTTTCAACAATGTACACTTTTTAGCGTCTTGCAAGATTAATATACATAAGGGTACTTTTAATGATGTAAAACAAACACTGAAACTCTCTCTATTTTGTAGTTAGATTTAACACGTGCTGATAGGTAAATTTTTGTAAGAAATGAGTCATAACTATATCAAAATTAATTAATTTTTAGCTGTTAACTAAAATGTTATATTTTTTATACTTTAATGAATAAGTTTTTTATATTTAAGTTTTTATTTTTTTTTTTTTTTTTGAGCATATTTAAGGCATTATGATACTACATTTTTAATACATTGTTCAAGTTTTGGTGAACAGTGCAAATAAAATGCAACAGAAAAATTTACCAAGTGCAAAGAGTTCAGCTGTATAAAGATAAATAGCAAACTGTCAAAAATTTTAAAAAAGTTATCGATAAAAAATTAAGTTAGGTCAAAAAATGTAAAATTGTTGAACTTAAGATTGACATTTCAAGCTTGAAATATGAAAAGTGTTGCTGAATCACCGGTTTAGGGCAAAATTTTGCAATTTACCGCTCTCTGTTTGTTTTGTTTTAGGCCCTAAATTTGTAAATCGCAAAAGCAACGCCAAAAATTATATTGAAAGCAAAAACAAAATCGAAAATATTTCATAATTTTGTTGTTGTTTTCTATAGAAATGAATACTGAATTTTTAAATTTTAAACGCTGCATAGCTTGAGGCGTTGATAATTTTTCAACGCAATATGTATTTCTGTAGAAAGCAACAACAAAATTTTGAAAAGTTTTTGACATTGGTTTTGCTTTCAATGTTATTTTTGGGATTGCGTTGCGTTTTACAAATTCAGGGCCTTAATGTTTTAGGCCCCTATAACGGTTTCCAACTCAACTCAGTTGAGTTGTAATTTCAAATTTTTGTATTATGGTTTACAACTTTGCTAAATTGCGGTGAACAAAAACATAACAAAAATTACAACTGATCACAACCAGTTGTAATAGGGGCCTTAATGTTTAACAAATAGTTGACATTTTAATAAAACAAACAAAAGAAAAAGTTTTGCTTAAATTTTTTATAATTTGCTCTTTCCAACATTTACTGTTTCTTTCTATCAATTCAATATCAAATAAATTACTAAAAAATGTGTCATAAGTGCTTTATCAATAAAATAATAGGATTTATAAAAATTACCAAAATGTATAAAAAAAAGTACTCATTTGCTTGGTGGTTAGTACCATCTCAATTTACCACCACTGACATACATGCATACATACGTTTTCTAATAATTGATTTTTATGTGTTCGTTTTTTCTTAAGAATTCTTATTTAGTTTGTAGGTTGTTTATTAGAAATATGTTCAGTTCAACTACGAAAAGTTAAGACTATACTTCACAGGATCATTTCTGTAGTCAGTCTTCATTTATTTTCATTGCAAAATAAGAAAAAATCCAACCATGATGAGGAGGTATATCGTTTTGTCTGTAGCGTGAGGTTTTGAACTTTGTCCTTTTTATTTTCATCTTTTTTGATGAAATTGGGCCAATGTTTCTTCGATGATCGCTTGGTTTTAACGGATAAAACGACTTCTGAGTGGCTATTTTTAAATAAATCAATTTTAGTAGAGTCAGGGATAAGACATAATGTTATAGCTAATTATTGTCTCAAACATATTATTATGTTCAGAAGAAAAACGCAAACGATTATTCAAACCATGTTTCTATATTTCCTAACACCATGCAACATGTCTATTTTAACATGTTATATGGTTGTCACAATAAAACCAATAAAATATTTAATATCAAGAATATATTTTTTTATTAAAAACACATATATAATTCAAATACATATAAAGTATAAACATATATTAAAAAAATAACATTAAATACTAAAATTTAGCACTTGTAAAAATAAAGTAAAGACAAACTTACTTTTTTCTATTTTAATATCCACCATTTTAATACACTCTGGAACAGCAATTGAAATAATTTCCAAGACGGCTTCAATGTTGTAGGGTTTCTTGGCTGTTAGAAAAGCAACGTTATTGCATATTTATACTTGATTATAATTTTAAATAAAAAACATACCTGTTTCAATAAACTAATTTATTTTGTTAAACTTCTTAATTATTTTGTAATCATTCATGTTTGCCGATTAACTGATGCTCGCGGACGGAAGAAATTTTTTTAAACACACACTGTTGGTTTTAACAATAAATGTTTGCTCATTTAGAAAATGTATTTTAAAGCAAACAACAATTATGGTATTAAACATACCTTATGTGTGCAACTAGTAGTTATTATGATTTTAAATGTATAGTTGAAAATATATTTATTATAGTAGCCAACATTTCACATAATTTAATATGTTTAGCAAGATCAGAGTAACTTTTTAGGTGTAAAACACCATATAATATTATTATAGTGGTTTTAAAAATGTTAAGGACAAAAAATATTTTTTCAAGTTATATAAGGACTATAATAAAATTATTAGGGTAAACATATAAGGCAAATATGAATAAAAATGGCCGTAGTGACCACTCAGTAACCATGTTTTTTCTCTGCGTGTGGAATTGTAAGTATATACTTTGAGTCTGTTCCATATCAAGCAATGCTTATTTCGAAAACATTTGTTTAGCACTTCTGTTCCGCAGTGTTGACAAAAAACAAAATGTGAGGGCTATTTCCAAAAAAGGGTCAAAAAGTGTCACAAAATCGGTGATAATGATACAAAAGTATAATTAAAAAAAAGGGTCATAAAAGGTATCAACACCGTCGAAAAAGGGTCAAATTGATACTTTAGTATCACAACGGTAACGCTGCTCTCCAGCAGTGATGTTAGAAGAAATTCGATCCTATTAAAATATCAAGAAAATGAGAATAATATTAAATAAATGCTGAATGCTTTTTGTTCATATACCAAAAAATGAACTTTTGATCATGACAAAATGTTTCTTTATTTAAGAAAGTTTTACTCAAGGATCGGAAAATGTTTTTTTATTTTGTTTCTAAAAAAATATTTATTGTGCAAGTTTAAAAAATTCTACATTTTACAGAAAACAAAAAATTTCTAAAATAGTTTTGAAAAAAAAGCCGTCGAAAAAAATTAATAAAATAAAGTTTTTGAAATAAAACGTTTTCTTAAAAACATAAAATAAAGTTTTTAAAATAAAACGTTTTCTTAAAAACATAAAAAAACAAAAACAAAATAATTATATTTAAGCATTGTCATAAAAATTTCATTCTTCAAAACAAATTTCAATAAAATTTATGAAGAGGTTTCTGCGAATACATACATACATATTTAATTTTTGAAAAATACATACATAGAAAAAAAAATTCTAAAAAAAAACGTTTTAAAAAATATTTTTCAACAAAAAAAAAAGTTTTTTGAAAATTTGTATTTGTTTTTTTTTTACAAAAAAAGTTTTTGCTATTTTTTGAAACTATAAATTTTGTTTTTAAAGAAAATGTTTTTTTTCTTTTTCGTTTAAATTTTAAACACAGAAAAACAATATTCTTTTTTTCACACACAAAAATTTTTTATTTAAAAAATAAAATTTAATTTTGTGTTTTCCGTTCGTAAAATCCGGTCCTTGGTTTTACTTAATACAAACAAAAAAAGTTAATGGATTACTTTAGAAAATAAACTTCTTTCCTTGTATAGTATGCATTTCAGAGTAAAGTATGACCATATTTACATTATGCAATTAACGCCGCAACTTTCGCTTGCAACTTTTTGTTTGTTAGCAAGAGGTGTAGGGAAGAAAACGGGGTTGAAAAAGTTGAAAAAATGCTTGGAAAAAATGTAAATGTAAATGTGAAAAGAGTTTCGTAGCAACTACTTTAAAAGAAAATAGAAAAAAAACTCGGCGTTAATTGCATAGTCTAAATGCGGTCTATGTATTTAAAAAACGGAAACAAATTTTGGTTTTTTGTGTCTTGATTTAAATGTTTGCAAATAAAAGTACAAAAATTTTGGGTATCAATAAAAGCGCTAATTTAGCGCTCTTTTTTAAAAAAGCGCTAAGGAAAAAATATGCGCCTTTTCGACAGTTAAAAAGCGCTAAATCTAGCGCCAAAGGCGCTAAATTGGCAACTCTGATACAGAGGCGTCACGAGACAGAAAATATTGTGTTTTTTCTGTCTTTTTCTTCGAAAGCTGCCCTTTTTGCGTTTTTTGTTTTGATTATGCAATTTGTGTAGATAGTAGCGGCCTGTTTTTACGCGTTGTCACTTCACTAACAAAAAACGTTTTCTTTCTCTTTCTTCGAAAGCTGCCCTCGCAAATGACTTAGGCATTTTTCATACGTCACTTTTTTCATCTCTGTATACTTTGTGCCAATATCGTACCAACGAAATTTTAAAAGCGTACTTTTTCGGTCCCAATAGTACTAAATCTTTTTTTATAAATTTTTTTCATTTTATTTTTAAAAACAAATATTTAATACAGGGTTACCGTCAGGGCTGTCAGATATGGCGATTTCTCGCCAAACGTGGCGATGGGATTTTCCATTTGGCGACTTTTGTGGCGATTTTTGATATTAATGGCGATTTACTTGGCTATTTTTACCATTTATATTATTTCAGCGATTTTGAAATAAAAAAATTTGCATTTTTATTTACAAAAGCGGAGTTAGGCCTTTCCAGTTAAATATATATAAACATATACATACTTATAGATTTTTTTAATAGATTGTCACTTTTTGTTATCATTACTAATTTAAAAAAAATCTGGCTAATTTTTTTCACATGATTTTTGTCACTCTTTAATTCCTTTAACTGCAGTCGAAACCAAAACCTGTCGAACAAAAAACGAAAATTTGTCTACAATTTTTCGCTTTTTGATTTTGTTTGACAGCGACTTTTTACATTTAATGAATTAGAAGTAAAAGCAAAAGTTTTTTTGGCCAATGACAAATGAAGAAGTGGAAGAAATGGCAGTTTTTCAACTTCGGCTGCAGTTTTTTAAACATTGTTTAATTCAGTTTTTTGGTGATTTTTTACTGTAATATTATATCAGCTTTTTTCGTATGAAAAATTTTATTTAAAAAAAAGTTTTCGAAAACTGAACAAAATTGACGTTTGGCGATTTTTGGCGATTTTTGACATCCAGTTTGGCGATGGAGCTCAAAAAAATCTGACAACCCTGGTTACCTTTAGGAATTTTTGAAAAGTCGCACAAAAGGTTGTTTTATAAAAATAAAGTCGCACAAAAAAGTCGTTTCAGAAAATAAAAGTCGCACATCTTTTTTTAACGTTTTTTATTAAAAAAAGCACAACAAAACAAAAAACAATTGAAACAAAAAGCTTATTACAGAATTCATTTTTATCATATTTCATAACAAGTTTGTCCATGTTTTCATGTATAGTGAAAACATTTACTTAAGTTTAATAAATTTGTCGTACCTATGCTGGCAAGGTCAAAGGAGTAGAATTTCTGTTTAAAAACAAGCCAAAAACGTTAAGGTTAATATATTTTTGACAAAACTTAAACTTGTCCAACTAAAGCCCCTTGAAAATTTTACTTTAATTCCGTTCGTTTGATCTTGGCGCAATATTTCTTTTTCTTAACATACCTACATAAATACTACTTTTTTGAAATTTTATTTCTATATTTAGAAATAAGTTCATCACAGGGAATCCAGTCTTCTATATCTTTGTCTATGAAATTTAAAGCTCACAGCATTGAATTGCATGTTTTTACTTTTAATTTATTCGTTAATTTATTTTTAAGCAAAGCTAGTTTTGAAAAAATTCTTTCTGCACAAGCGCTGCTGTGAGGTAAAGTTAATACATGTACGGCCAGTTTGTACAAATTAGGAAACATTGGTTCGTCCAGCGAATTTTTTAAATTACCAATTTTATGCCAAAATTTTTCAACATTTTTAATTTCAAAAAAGTGTTCATAATGTTTATTATTTGCTTTACTTTCTAATAATTTGTACTCACTTATGAAATCTTCAGGCTTATTTATAACAAAACTAAATTCTAAAACAAGATCATTGTAGTTAACGTCTTCAAAAGTGGCAAAAAAATCAGGTTGCAAATACCTTAAAATATTAAGTTTTTTATCATCAAAATTTATCCTTTTCATTATTTCATCGCAAAGCCTTTGATAAAAATTTAAGATATGTCGTTTAATATAAATGCAATCATTTTCAGATATATTTTGATCATTTATGGTAGACTCCGCTTCATGGCCTATATATACATTTTTTAAATCTTTAATATTGATTGCATCTTTATAACCAGCCACAATAATTTCAAACTTTGAAGCTATTAAATATTCTTTCTTTAGAAAATTTTGCAAAATTTGAAGAAGAACATCTTTTGTGTATGGTATAATATATACTATTTGCGATGATTCGCTTTGGAAACATTTGTTTAACTTATTCATGATTCCAAGAATGTAGCACAAAAATTTTATAAAAATTTGGTTCATGGGTGACAGTCCATTTTGAATTTCATTAATCTTGTTCAATGTTTTTTCACATTTTTCTTCGAATTGAGCTCGAATGAAATAGTGCTGCAATACTGTCCACTGTTCAATTATTCTTTTTGCAACCGACTCAAACGAAAGCCATCTTGTGTATGAAAGTCTTAAAAGTTTGTGTTTTTGGATAACTTTTCAACGCCCTCAGGTATGCATTCTAAAGCTGAAACATTCATTAGATTAACAGAATGGCAGACACAGCCAAGGTGGAACATATTGCTTACTCTCCTTTTTAATAAAGTTGACACACCAATATTTTTACCAACCATAGTTGAAGCATTATCAGTTGCAAGTCCAATGAAATTATGCAATGGAATGTTATCGTTTTTAAGTGTTTCAAGTACAGCATTGGATATTGTTTCGACTTTTCCATTTTCTGGTTGAACTAATTGAAAAAAACTATCTTCGCTCTTGCCTTGATTAATGTTGAACTGTCTCACTACAATGACAAGGCATTTATTGGTTGAAATGTCTGTTGTTTCGTCGATAATGAGACTAAACTCTTGAATCTTCATTTTATGAACTACGGACATATGCCCTTCCTTTCCAAGAAACTCTGCAATTTATTTGCACTTAGATCGACCGCAAGTTACCTACAATAATAACATGTTTGCTGTTTTATTAAAATGTACATACTTTCATAAATTAAACGTGTCCGACCAAATAATCGGCTAACGATTCGGCCTATAAAAGTGACTTCGGTCGGATACTGTTAAGAAGGTTACTTTACTTACTGATTTTGCTATATTCTAGTCTGGAGAAATTGATGAATTGAATTTACTTAAACCGTCCATAGAGTTAAAAGAGTTATTTTTGATAATTGCACGTAGAACTAACTTCATTTCTGCAATTGCAAAATTTTTACGAAAGTCACTGGTTTCTCTTGGCAAAAATTCAGCCAGTTGCATTTTTTCATTTTCAGAAGCCTTTTTTACATTATTAATGTGTTTTTTTGTTTTTCCGTGCTGCTGAAGATGATTGTTTTGGTTCACTAAAAGCTGTTTACAAACCCTGCAAAATGGTCGCTTTGACTCCATATCTTGCTTAAGCCATTTATACTTCAGTTCCCAGTCTCTCGAATAGTATTGCGAACTATTACGTTTCTGGGAAGGACCCGCAGCGATGTTTTCGCTATCCGTTTCAGAATCCGTGGTTTCCTCTGCCTCTGAACACGTATTTTAAGCTTCGTTTTCTTTTGCGTTTTCTGATTTCCTTTTCGTTTTAACAAGAAATCTTATTTTAAAGAATAAAATAAATTTTATTTTTGAAGTTAAAGCAAAATATTCACATGTTGGTACATTCCTGTCCATATTTTACTACCACTTTTTCTTTCATTGACTCGGCGGCTAAAAATAATTTTGTAAACACCACAATTTTTTATTTTAAAAAACAAAACTATTTTTTGAAACTTTTACTGAAAATGTTCTTAAATACATTCAATGCGGACTAAACTACAGGTGGTGCTAAGACTACAACAATCCAAAGCCAATAAAAACAACAGAGGTTTTTTGCATTGCATTGCTAGTGTTTACGATTCGAAGTGACTGGCACACTAGGAAATAGAGATACCACATCTAATGAAACTCACTTTTCATTTGTTTGTATACAATGATTACTTAACTTCTCTTTAAATTGCAATGAATCTTTAATATTATATATAGAATGTTCAGTTATTCTTTTTAAAATATTCGTTAAATATCTACACAATTCATAAGAAGGTGAGTTAATAAAAGAGCATATTGGTCTCAAAGGAAAACCAACCTTGTCGATTTTTGGTAAACCATAAAGTTTTGGAGAAGTAGCAATATTCGTTTTTAGTTTATATCTTTCGGATACGGAAATAATTTTTTGCCTAAAAAGTTCTTCTATAATTTCATTATTAGTTTTCTCCAATTTATTCGTAGGATCCCTATTGATTACCTTATATTTTGTATCATCTTCTATGATATTATCAATTCTTATGTCATAATCTGCTTTATACATAGCCACGGTTGTGTTACCCTCATCTGCCTTTAATACTAATATATTCTTATTTTTCTTTAAAAAACTTTTCGTCTTATAGCTCATTTTTTTAATACTTTTTATGTTATATTCCAAATTTTTTTTCTACCGATTTAGCGATTTCATATCAATTTAAGGTTTTGTTTCCAATTTTGCAATCGTTGGCGAATTTTTTCCTGCAAGTTTTGTGATTCTTTAATGCTTACCGCTGTTACCTGTTAGTTTTAGGGACTTTTAATCAATTTGATGGCGCTATTTTTGCAAAGTTTTTCGAGTTTTGAAATTTTTGCGAAGCTTTCTTGCTCTTTGAGGCAATCCTCGCCGTTTTAAAAATGGCCCCATACATAAACCGATGTCACATTTTTTACAGGGCACTCTTAATATTGTCGATTTTAAAGGGGGCGAAAAGTTAAATGCCTTATGATATTATTAAGGGTGAATTTTTTAGCATAAAACTTGCTACTCTATAAGAGAGCAAAACATTTATAAGAAACGAACTCCTAATTGCATTTTTTAAATAGAATGTCACATTTTTTTTTGAAAAGAAATCACCATAAGTTATTCAATAAATAAAACATTACATATATGTATATGAGTTATTTTTGCTATTAGGGAAATCGTACTTTAATTTGTACTTTACTATCGAAAATCTAATTTAGAAGTCGTACAAAATCTCTTAACACAAATCTTTTTACGAATACTAACTGATTTTTAGGAATTTGCGTTCTATATTTTGGTATTAAATCTTCACTTGAAGTCCATTTCTCCATCTCGGCTTATTTCGAAAACATTTTTTAGCACTAACTTCCAGCATTGTTGACAAAAAACAAAATGTGAGTGCTATTTGCAAAAACGGATCAACAAGTGTCACAAAATAGGTGAAAATGATACAAAAGTATAATTGTAAAAAAGGGTCATTAATGGTATCAAGACCGTCGAAAAAGGGTCAAATTGATACTTTAGTATCACAACGGTAACGCTGCATGACAAGGTTGCAAAAATGTGATAAAAGTGTTGCCAAATGAACAATAATTTATGATTTGTTTTTAAATTTTGACGAATTTTTTTTTTGATACAAATAATAAGAAAATTTATAATATACTGCAAATTGAATGTTTTGTAAGAATCTTAACAAATAGGGTAGGATAGTAGCAACAAAATTAAAATAGTCGCAAAAGTCGGTGATAAAAAAAAGTCTCACAAAAAGTCGCAGACCGCTGAAAAAGGGTCAAATTGCGACTTTAGTCGGGCGAACGGTAACACTGCTGCTGAAATTGATTTATTTAAAAAAAGCCACTCAGAAGTCGTTTTATCCGTTAAAACCAAGCGATCATCGAAGAAGCATTGGCCCAATTTCATCAGAAAAGATGAAAATAAAAAGGACAAAGTTCAAAACCTCACGCTACAGACAAAACGATATACCTCCTCATCATGGTTGGATTTTTTCTCATTTTGCAATGAAAATAAATGAAGACTGACTACAGAAATGATCCTGTGAAGTATAGTCTTAACTTTTCGTAGTTGAACTGAACATATTTCTAATAAACAACCTACAAACTAAATAAGAATTCTTAAGAAAAAACGAACACATAAAAATCAATTATTAGAAAACGTATGTATGCATGTATGTCAGTGGTGGTAAATTGAGATGGTACTAACCACCAAGCAAATGAATACTTTTTTTATACATTTAGGTACTTTTTATAAATCCTATTATTTTATTGATAAAGCACTTATGACACTACATTTTTTAGTAATTTAATTGATATTGAATTGATAGAAAGAAACAGTAAATGTTGGAAAGAGCAAATTATAAAAAATTTAAACAAAACTTTTTCTTTTGTTTGTTTTATTAATATGTCAACTATTAAGGCCCCTATTAGGCCCAGAACAGACGGTAAAACGCAACTGCAACGAAACCCTTTAGAAATTATTGTTTTGAAACCAGTTTCAATCGTTTTCCACACACGCTGCAACCTAAATTGTACCAGAATGTAATGAAATTATCACACTCATTTCGATTTTCTTTGAGAACAGATGAAACGCAAACACGAGTTTCCTGCACGCCGGTTTCAATGCAACTGATTTCCAATGCATTTCAAACCGGTCTCAAAATGGTCACGTCGTGTGTGGTCCTTCGAAGGAGTCTATGGCATAAACTCGAATGAAACTTGAAAATAACTAGAAGTTGCAGTTTCGTTGCAGTTGCGTTTCACCGTCTGTTCTGGACCTTACGGTTTACAACTCAAACATTTAAAAAAAAACAAACAGAGAGCGGTAAATTGCAAAAATTTGCCGTTAACTGCTGATTCAGCAACACTTTTAATATTTCAAGCTTGAAATGTTAATCTTAAGTTTAACAATTTTAAATTTTTTGACCTAACTTAATTTTTTATCGATAACTTTTTTTAAATTTTTGACAGTTTGCTATTTATCTTTATACAGCTGAACTCTTTGCACTTGGTAAATTTTTATATTGCATTATATTTGCACTGTTCACCAAAAAATTGAACAATGTTTAAAACATGTGGTTTCATAAGGCCTAAAATATGCTTAACCTTGTGTTAATGTGCCTTGGTTGTGTTAAGTGAACAGCGTTACCGTTGTGATACTAAAGTATCAATTTGACCCTTTTTCGACGGTGTTGATACCTTTTATGACCCTTTTTTTAAATTATACTTTTGTATCATTATCACCTATTTTGTGACACTTTTTGACCCTTTTTTGGAAATAGCTCTTACATTTGGTTTTTTGTCAACACTGCGGAACAGAAGTGCTAAACAAATGTTTTCGAAATAAGCATTGCTTGATATGGAACAGACTCAAAGTATAAACTTACAATTGCTTTCTTCTCCCTGATTTTTGATAGTAAAGTACAATTTCCCTAAAGCAAACATAACTCATATAAATATTTGTTATTTTTTAAGGTGGTTTCTTTTTAAATCAAAAATTTGACATTTTATTAAGAAAATTGCAATTTGGTGTTTTGCTCTCTTAAACAGTAGCATGTTTTATTCCAAAAAAGTCGCCCTTAATAATGGCAAAAGGTATTGAACTTTTCGTCCCCTTTCGAATCGACAGTGTTGAGAGTGCCCTAACAGGAATGAAAACAAGAGATAAAAATTGCTCAATTAGCGGAAATTCCCAAATATTTGGTAAAAGCGGTATGATAGCAAAGTCTTATATTTATTAAAAATCGTAAAAGCTTTAAAAAATCTGACACTTACAGGAAAATATCGCATTAATCGAGAAAAAGGTTACAATTCGCGAACGATAGCAAAATTTAAAACAAACACTAAAATTTATTTGACATCGCTAAACGGAAAATTACATAAAAAGTATAAAAAAATTAGGTATAATGATAAAGAATAAACCTTTTGTCAGGTGTTTAAAACAGGACAGAGCATTCCATAAAAAAATTAAGTTTTTTGAGCTCTTCCTACCTGAAATATTATTTTTTTGTTTGCTTATAAAAAAACTTGGTCTTATTATGTTCATTAAAATGGGAAATACTGCTTATAAAAAACTTGACCCTTTTTTTTTATTGAAATACCATTTTTTGGTCCCTTTTTCTGGAAAATCCCCTTTTTGTGATCCTTTTCGAAAATTTCCAACGGTAACCCTGTAAGTGAACAACAACAAAAAAAAAACAACCTATATTTATGTGTCAGGGTTGGCATTCAGAACCGTTAACAATTGTACTTTTTTGACCTAAATAGTACTTAAAGATTTTCTTTAGCTAAAACTAGATTTATTTATTATCATTTTTCATATTTGATAAATACACTGAAATTAATTGTTGAGGGAAAGCTAGCTTCTATTTTATTATGTTTATAAAAACAAAAAAACAATTCAGCTTATTAAACTGAATAATATACGTACTAGTTTTCAATTATATTTTAAATAAAAATTACAATTTTTAAAATAAATTTCAATTTTGTAACTTTAGTAAGTCTCTTGTTTGTATTAAGCCACAATGAGTTTTGGTTTTTAGTCTCCCTCATTTTGGTTAAATAATATTTTGGTAATGAAAGATTCTTTCCACAGTTGCAGATGAATGTGTAATTGATAATATTTATCTTACAGTTTTCGAGATTTCTGGAAAGATAATTCATATGTCTCATTTTTTATTTCCCGAAACTTTTGCCCAGAAATCACTGATACTTAAATCTTTGCTAGACTTAAATGCTTCAATATCAGCAAGATCTCTAAATTGTTGATTTACGTTATCGAAATATTTTTAACAAATAGTGTTACTATTCTTTTAGTTTTTCTATTTAATTCAGAAAATTGACTTGATTTTCTATATTTAAACTAAATTTACTACAAAATTGATTTTCAAAGTTGAATTTTGTTCTTAAAGGTACGTTCAGACTGATGAATTATTTGATAGCAAACATCAAATATTGCACAAACGTAGTCTAAACACAAAATATTTTGGAGTGTCAAATAAAATAACAGCTGATTTTTAGCAAATAAAAGTATTTGCCGGCAAACAAATATTTGTCCGATGTGAACATAGTGTAAACACAAAAAATGAAATATTTTAGGAGTTTTTGAGCATACATTTATTTGATGTTACATAAAAATTTTAAGGTGCAAACAACGACAAAAATTTTTAGCAATGTTACATATAGAAGCAATTTTTCTTATAAGTTTTCGGATTCTTTACAGTTTTAAAGATTTTTTATAATTATTATGGCCATTTTCTCAATGTATCGACAAACTGCCTGTTACCTAATGTCAACATAAAGTTATTGGACCGATAAACTGTCCGTTAACGATTTTGGGTTTCTCAATATACCGACAAAAAACAAAGTTTGAAGCTGGCAATGCCACTCAAAATACATGTAAAAGTTGGGAGTCAGCTGATTGAATTTATCTGTACGGCAAATAAAAGGAAAATAAATAATTGGCAGATGAGTGCCGGTTAGCTTTGCGATAAAATCGAAGCAAATGAGACATTGAGAAAACCAAATTTCTTTAATGTGCAGTTTTTCGTTGGGAAAAAAGATAATCGCCTAATGAGAAAATGGCCATTAGACTTTGCTATCATGCCGCTATTGGAAAATTTTTGAGTTTTACTTACATTAAAGCTGGGAGTAATAATAAAACAGAAAGAAAAAAAAGTGGCAAGAATCACAAAAAGAAGCACATTTGGGTGCATTTTGTAAAAGTGGCCAAATAGTATCCAAACAGTCGAAAAAGTGGCAAATTGCCACTTTAGTGGCACCAACGGTAACGCTGTATCATGTGTATCAGTGGTGAAAAATTGAGATGGAATTGCCCACCAAGAAAAAGAGAACCTTTTTAAACATTTTGGTACTTTTTATAAAAACAATTTTTTATTGATAAAGCACTTATGACCAGGGTTGTCAGATGTTGCGATGTCTCGCCAAACGTAGCGATTTTCAAACTTGCTTGGCGACCTAATTTTTAATATGGGGACAAGGCAATTATTTGGCTATTTATAAATTTGTTGGCTATTTTTGATGTGCTCTGAATTTGTTTTGAAATTCGTTAAATTCAATATTTTGAAATAATATTATTTTTATTCTAGTATTTTTATGAATGAAATGTATTTGAAAGTATGTTCAAATGGCTGATGAAGATAATGAAAATCTTCTAGAAATTTTTTTTCATATTTAAAAGTGCTGTGGAGTCGTCAAGAAATAGTGATAACTCCGACTCCATCTGCTGAAATTTTTTAAGCACGACTCCGACTCCAACTCCTATCATAACCTAGATGCTTAATGTATGTGAGACTGGTCCTTATTTGACCTTAAATCTTTTTTTAATGCAGTACATACTGAAAATGATTCTGTAAAAATTTCAAATCGAAATTTTAATTCTAACACCTACCGCATTGATCTTAAATATTTGTAGTTATTTTCATATGAGTAGGTGAAATGCAAAACTCGTTCTATACACTTTTATCGAATTTTGGGAAATGCAAAAAACATATAGTGCCCGATTTAATGGATAAAATTAGTCTTTCTTGATTAATAACACAAAATTTGAAAAATTTAAACCAACTGAAATATAGATATGTACATAATAGATTTAATTTTGGAACGAATGAGTTTTGCTACGAATTTTTGAAAGAAACGATTTTGGCTACAATCCATATGGGATCGAACTAGCGCACTATAGCCCACCAGGAAAACTAATCATTAAACCTTAGTATGTTTTGAAAGTTATATTAATTAATTAAAATTATGGGAACAGTGCTAAAAAATTTTACAATAGTAGGAGAAAGATAAACTACACCAATTCACATCTTTTTCAAAATAAGTCTTTTATACTGTTGGAATCAGAATTTTTCCTCTATCGATGTGTGTATTCCCATAAGTATTATCTAATGTAGTTGTCGACATAGAAAAGTTTAAAGCTAAACCCAAGTCACACTTGCTTAGACGCAAAGGAAATCAGGTGTACTTATGGCTAAAAAATCAGAGCAAGTTAAACTTTCTTTTTGGTTTCAAATGTGTTTAAAATTTAAACTTTAAACCAACAAACATATAAATCACTAAACATATAAACCATTTTAAACGCATAAAATTGGGCGTTTAAACTACCAATACAGACCATATGAATTTGGTAAGATTTATGGCAGTGCTGCCACATGTTATATTTTTAACAACATATAATACATGGGACACTGATTTATAGTTGTTGAGTTTAAACTACATATAAATTCAAGTTTAGTTCAACTTAACCAGCGTTTAAACCATCAGTGATTTATTAGCCTTTAACTGAATTTGTAGAGACAAAGAACATCAGGAGTCCTTTTTTGTAAATTGTGAATATTTGATTCAATAAAGATAAATAAAAACACTGCCGTTTTGTTTTTTTTTTTTTTATTTGTTTAGTCCAATATTTCGACCATTATTTTTATTTGTTGTAAGCCTTGTATAATTTTTATGAAATAGCAGACCTTTTGTTGTTGCACTTGGTAATGTTTGTCTCAAGGGTTGAGCAGTACCAAAACCATCATGTAAGGTAAAGAACACCAATAAAAGGTAAAGTTATTTCCGTCTCATAATCAATATAATTATTTTCCAAGAAAAAATAAAATTTTTAGCCTTTATTTTCGCTCCAATTTTCCCCAAAGTGAGTAGAAAAATGTTTTCTAAAATCATTTTTCGGGTTAACCCCCATATTGATGGGAATTATATTTGGAACAATGTCATGTATTTTTTCGAGTTCCTTTTCCTTTTTTTCTATTATCATTTACTTTGATGGCTTTCACCACAGGAGCTTCAGCAGATTTCCGGTCATATATATGAACATTGCTACAAAAATATTTTTCAATATACGATTTATAAGAAACAAATATAGCAAAGCGAACTTGTTTACAAACTTGAATTTTTAAATTCCCAACTTCGACTCCATTTCATCAACGATATCTTGGAGCACTTCAAACAAAAGTGAACCATTTGGTTTTGTTAAAGAAAATGCAAAGAGATAGTTTTGTTACCAACTTTTAGGTCTCATAAAAACAATGAAAAGGACATGGTTCGATACAATCTATATATTTATTCTCATAAAGTGCTAAAAGATGTTTAGAACTCAATTGTAATCTCAATTTTTTAATTTTTTAAACGAACGAGTTTTTCAACTCACCTACTTATATGTGAAGTAGACTGACTTCAAAATGTTTAAAGCCGACCCTCTTCATTTTTTTCACAATAAATCTTCAAGCTCATATATAAAAAAAACAATCGATTTTAATTTTCCCTTTGATGACTTTTGATAGATGGTATATATGGCAAATGTGCTTATATCGCTTATAGCGGCAAAATAAACAGATAAAATGGACTATATCGCTAATGTGACTACATATAAAAGTGACCTTGAGCTTGAAGATTTATTGTAAAGAAATAATATTAAAAAGGTCGAAGAAATTAAACTACATAAATAACTTTTTTATTTTGTAAAATATTAGAAAACTTTTTATGTTGAAAAATTTCGGAGTCGTAGTCGCAAGTTTTTATGGGTACTTCGACTCCGACTCCGGTACAAAAAGCCCAACTCCGACACTTAAACTCCGACTCCACAGCCCTGATAAAATGTCACATTTTTTGTAGACAAGAAAACCCATAAGTTATTCAACAAACAAAAAATATAGTATATTAACAAGTAAGAAAGTATAGTCGGTCAAGCTCGACCATATGATACCCTACACCACAGTATTTAAAAACACATCATGCTTATGTGTCCATATTAATATGGATTTATCTATGTTTATAAATTTCATTAAAATCGGTTTGGAATCATCATATTTTTCAAGTTGGTGTGAAGAACAGTGATGCAAAACGTGGCACAATTGGGCCATTTTTGGCACTTTTGAATGTTTAATGGCCCTGTAGAAATCTATTTTGGCCCTTTAAGGTCAAATTTAAAAAAGCTGGTAGTAAGCTAATCTATCAGTGCCGGAGTCGCGGGTTCGATATCCGCCAGAGACTCTGGCTTCCCGCAGACAAGCGGAGAGCCTCGCGGGACTAGTTAAGGAAACAAATCGGTTAAAACATTTCTCAATGTTGTTTTCTTACTTTTTCAAACAATACTTTTATTTACGAAATTGTTTTGTTTATACAGGACCAAATAAACCACACAAGCGGCTGTTTATGTAAATCAAAAATGTTAAATATTCAAAAAAAATTCCTGTTGTTTTTGACAAACCAATTGTTTTGTATATGTACTTGACCCTTTAAGCTTCGTTCACAATTAAAGAAACATTTTTACTTGGTGTTCATAATAGAGCAACAATTTCTTTTCTTACCACACACATTTTGCATTAAGAAAGCGTTTGCAAATTTTAGCCACAACAATATTATGCATTTATTATTATTTTTTTCAACATTTTCTTAAAAGTTTAATTCAAAACTAAATAAAATTATTTTAAACGTCAGAAACAATTTCATATAAATTGTAGTTGACTCAATTTTTTAAAAAAAACTTTAGTTAAATTTTTGTTTATAAAATGAAAGGAAAATATATGAAATACTTTAGGAAGAAATAAGATAGAAGAAAAAACAAAGTTTTTATTCCGATTGTGAACAAAGCTTAAAAGTAAGAACTGTTACTTTTATGTGCAAATCATTCTTGCTTTAAATTAAAATTATTTTAAGTAGTAAATATCCAAAAATGAAAGTAGGCCGTCAAAAAATGATTCATACATAAATTTAATTTTGTATTGAAAAATAAAATTTCAGGTTGCTCTTGAGCAATGGTATTTGGAGACATAAAGTGTGTAATATTAAAGTAAAACAAAAATCGATAAAAGCGTTGTTTTACTATTGGTTTTTTTTTTTTTTAAATACAAAAATAATAATCACATATGTATGTAAATTAAAAAATTTTAGTTGGCCCTTTCAAAGGTATTTTGGCCCTTTTAAATCGCCAATTTGGCCCAAAACAAAAAAACTCAAAATGCATCACTGGTTAAGAAATGGATTGAAGAAATGATAGAAAATTAAGTTTTGAATCACTCTATCATTTCTCCCATCATTTTCTTAACGTTTAATTCACTATAACGTTATAATTCAAAACAAAAACCGCTTTGTCTTCCATCTCAAAGGTTTTAAGCTTTGCTAAACACGGTACTGTTAAATTGCCAATAAAAAGCTTTATAAGCTTTTTCCACAACTTTTAAAAAGAAACAAGAAACACTCACATAATCAAACTTTGTCTATGACCAGTGTTGCCATACTATTGGGGTTTCTCCGAGGTTTAAGGGATTATTTTCCATTTGGTGGATGATTTTATGTAAAAAACCAAAACGATTTTTTGTACTGATTCCAATACATTTCACACAACTGCACCTCGCCGCAAAAATGAAATGCAATTGGAAGATTGTTTTTGAAAATATCACCGAAACAATTCATTTAAAACTATTATAGATGGCTAAAAACTGATTAATTGGTTGAACGTTTCAAACAATACTACACAAAGATTCATTCAAATGCCAAAAAAAGCGATTTGTTTAAAGAACAAAAACAACACTTGCAAGATGTGCGAAATCATAAAATAATCGTGCAGATGTTCGTAAGACGACTTTTAAGAATTTTTTGAAAGTTAAACTTTGCAAATGTTATAAAGAAAAACATTTTTTTTATGCAAATTTTTGCAAATAAGTCTCTAAAATAAGTCGTAATGGCTTAGAAATCCAAGTCAAAAAAGACTCTTTCAGAAGAATCGTGGTTAGGGTACGTACCACAGAGCATACAGAGATGAAGAAAGTGACGTGTGAAAAATGCCTTAATCATTTGCAAGGGCAGCTTTCGAAGAAAGAGAAAGAAAACGTTTTTTGTTAGTGTAGTGGCAATGTGTAAAAACAGGCCGCTACTATCAATACAAATTGCATAATCAAAACAAAAAAACCAAAAAGGGCAGCTTTCGAAGAAAAAGGCAGAAAAACACAATATTTTCAATCTCGTGACGCCTCTGTGTGCTCTGTGGTACGTACCATGCACAAAGTATACAGAGATGAAAAAAGTGACGTATGAAAAATGCCTAAATCATTTGCGAGGGCAGCTTTCGAAGAAAGAGAAAGAAAACGTTTTTTGTTAGTGAAGTGACAATGCGTAAAAGCAGGCCGCTACTATCTACACAAATTGCATAATCAAAACAAAAAACGCAAAAAGGGCAGCTTTCGAAGAAAAAGACAGAAAAAAACACAATATTTTCTGTCTCGTGACGCCTCTGTATACTCTGTGGTACCATGTTTCCTTGGAAGTTGAAAATGTGAGAGTTAGGGACATAGGTGAGTATTTTAATATATTAAAATGTGAATTACAGAACAAATCTAAAAATTTTTGAGGGTTCAAGCTTTCGCTATGAAGCTATGATTGATTACCAAATATTTTCTGTTGGGGGATTTTTTAAAAAAAGTTCGAATTTTGAAGGTTTTTAAAAGTTTTTTTTTTTTTGGCAGATAAAAATAACCTGACAACACTGTCTATGACTGGAAGAGAGCTGTTTGAACACAAAGAGCTTATGTCCGCAAACAGTTTCTATTCACCGTTGGTATAATTCACACGTCTAATAAGCGTTTAACGGAATTCCAAACGTATGACGATCGTTTTTTTTTTTTTTTTTTGTACGCGGCTAGTAAAAGTAGATCATTAGTGTGCAACAAAATAAAAAATAACAATAAATTGTATCTATATTTAACGAAAATGAAACAATAAATCACAAACAAATAAAATTGAGAACAAATTCAACACTCTTGGAAAATGTTTGTTTTATGGCCAAATTAAAAAATAAAAATACCTAATATAAAAGACATTGAGAGCACACAGAAATCGTTAACGATGAGTAAATAAATAATAAACACACTAAAATAAAAACTACAACAGAAAACTAAAGCGCTCAATGATCGCTGGTCAATGGTCGATCTTGTGTTAGAGAAAACAGCAAAAGTTATGGGAGGCCAATAGTGTTTAAACAAATGTTGTATAAAACAAAATAAAAAATAAAAGTGAAAAAAGTTTTAAAGAAATATTGAACAAATAAATTTTTAAGCCCGTTAAAGGTGTTAAAATTTATTTAGCGTATTTAATTTGCTAAAAATAAAATATAAAATTATAATTTTAATTAGAAAAAGAAAATTAGCAACTTGATTGATCGGTGGGTAAATGTTTTGCCATAAGTATTTTCACTTTTCCCTCCTCACTTTCGTACAAAGTCAACAACACCGTTAATTCAAATTCATATTTGAAATACATACATATTAATAAACTGTAAACAATTCTTTTTTTTCACTTTCTGTTCTCACTCTTACCTCCACTCTCTCTATCTCTTTATTTCTTACACAATTTATATTTTTAACACTATAAAAATGGTTTTTGTTTTCTTCTTTTTCTGGTTTAATTCCCACAGAGATGATTAAACATTCAACGTCATTAAATCGGCTTTGGTTTACGTCACTGCTACCCACTTTTGTTTTGTTTATTCAACATTTAACCACCGCCACTGCCCGCTCGTATCCCTGCCCTTATTCACAAACCGTTAACATAACAGATGGTTTGCGCTTAAAAGATGGCTCTTATTCTTTTGAGGGTCTAGTCATACCGGCTAATCTTACGGACGAATATACTTTTAAAGTTATCGATGGCATCGAATACGATGCGCCCAAACACTTGAGAGGCTGTGCCTGTCTGATCAAGCCATGTATAACATTTTGCTGTCCTCCCAAAATGCACTACAATGAAGTGCATCAAAATTGTACTTTAAATGAAAAAGAATCTCATTCACAGCACACCCATATTGAGGTGACGTTAAAAAATGGCTCCGTAGATGTGGTGAATATTAAGGAAACATTTATTGTCCGTTACGAATTTGGCTGCAAGAGCAAATATATCGAGAGGAAGAAGGGAGACTTTTGGAAGTGGGATTTATTTGAGGTGAGTAATTGGGTGACATAATTAGTAAACCTTTTCACACTAACATAGACAAATATTGTTGCGGATTTGTTTGTATGTTTGTTTTTTTTTTTCAAAAATATTCCGGAAGGAATTATAGGTTATATAAGATATCGATCTAAATAGACGTTCTTTTTATGAAAATGTTTTGCAATAAAGATTTTTTTTTTTCATACGCGTAATATTTATTAAATTTTTTTTTGCGAAACAAACATTTTCGTGTTAAGATTAATGAAATTTGTCAGTGTTAGCAAAAACTGGAGAAATACCGATTCGCCCTATGCGCAAAAAATTTTCAATTCAAATTTGAATGAATAAAACTAGGATTTTCCATAGATTTTTTCAAACATTCCAAACATTTATTATCAAATCTCAAATGGTGATTTTACAAGATTCAAAATTAAGTGCTTTATGACTATAAAGCAGACCATACACGATTCAATTCAATTGTCAACTGAGTCGGTTGTTGTCCAAATCAAAGCGTGTATGGCCTTGTCAGTTGATTAGTTTGACGGTTGTCGAGTTGGTTGAAGAAAAATCAAAAGATTTTGATTTTTTCAAGTTGACTACTAAGTCTTTCAATTCGATTGTACTGTGTGTGCTCAAGTCTCTTGATTAGCTGTCAAAATTAATTTTTGTAGTCAAGTTTTTTAAAAATTGTCTTTTATTTCATTAAATTTTAAAATAAATTTAAAATCTTTCAATTCAGTTGATGAAGTTGTCAACTGAGTTGAAAGACTCAGTTGACAACTGAATTGAACCGTGTATGGGGCGCATAAGGTTAGGCGTTTTTAAAAAATGGTATCGTGGTTAGCGCTGTTTACAAATCTATTACAAAAAAGATTATCGTGGTTGTTGCAAAAACTGTCGTTAAGTTTTTTATTCACGACAGCGTACATGTTCAAATTTTTGTCTCAAGCTTACCACGATTAGGGGATTGTCTTTTTAACGATACCTTATTTGACCATGCCATTTTGGGAAATGATGCAAGTGTTGCCAATAAAGTCTTTTGGGTATTAAAAAACGAAAATTGAAAATGATGTCGCTTAAGCTTTGTTGTTTAAGGCCTTTAAGTCCATTCAAAAGTACGCTTTATTTGGGGACTATGGTAAATTATGGACAGTTTTTTCTTAAAAACAAAATTTTACTGCAAAAGCGTCATTCATTGCGTTTTAAGGCGTACTAAAGCGAGGGTGGGTTTTATATGGGACCTATGATTAATTATGAACCGTCTTATGCCCGTTATAGTAATAGATATCTTTGGTGTAACGAATTTTTCATAGTTTTACCAGGGTTGGCTGCCCACTAGGTAACCCAGAAAAACCCACGCGGCTTTTATTGGGTATTTTGTTTAAAAAAACCCAGGTGGGTTTTTTTCTTTAAATTCATTTAAACAAAGATGGTTTAATTTTAAAATTTTTTTCCACAAAAATTAAAGCAAATGCACACAATGTGTTTATATGCCAATTTGTACGTATGTTGATTTAACGTAAGTGGGCTTTTCACTTTTTATTAATTGAATTTAACTTCAAATTCGGCCTATTCTAAATCTTATTCATTTTAAAAATCAAAATCAGGCATTTTAAAATGTATTTTATTTGAAAAATGCGGAATATGATTTGTAAAATACTAGAGTTGTCAACCGATTAAGAATAATTCGATTGATCTATCAAACAAAACCAAACTCTTGTTCGAATAATTTAAAAACGACGCTTTTCGAACAACGAATAAATCGATTAATTAATGTCGATTAATTGAACAATTTTTTTATTAAAAATTGAATTAAATAAAAGTTTAGAGTTTGATTTATTCTTATACGTTTTAAGTGATTTTCTACAAAATGTAGGAAAGTTAAAAATTATTGTTGCCAAAGCCCTGGTTGTAATTAATCTCAATGTTTAGTAAGCAAAAACCGTGTTGAGTACTCATTGTATTTCAAAGATGTATTTTATGTTCTTATTAAACAAATTAAACAAACAATTAAGTGGGTGAGTTGCAAAACTCGTTCGTTACAACATTAAAAATACGAGCTGAAAATTGATTCTAACAGTTCTTTTGGCTCTTTATGAGAAGAAATATACTAATTGTATCAATGCATGTCCTCTTCCATGATGCAATCAGAATATTGCGAGTTTTGCAACTCACCTTCTTAATTGTATCCTCAGTTTTAATTCTAAATCAAACGTTAAAAAATTTTCAAGAAAGGGGATTTTTCAATTTCGGGTGAAAATTTAGAAATAAACAAAAAGCTTAAAAATAAAGACTTGATTTATATGAATCATATCTTGAAAGTAGAAAATGTTATTGTATTATATTTTTTTAAAATTTATATATGTATTACTATATCTTTACCATTTGCGTAAGTGCACAATATTACCATTGAAAACGATGTAGTGGAAGATAATCCAACGATATCAAGAAATGCCGAACTTGGTTCAATGGAAAAATACATTAACAGACAGCGGCTGTTTTACAGAAGAAATTGTAGACAGAAGTTTGGCTGAAGATGGTAGGTCTGCCAACGCCTTTCGAAAATCCAGAGTAATATCGGATTATTAGGGATTAAGGGTTACAACGATATGGAGTTAAGATGAAAAATTGTATGCATCAAAAAAAGAAGTCATAACGGATGGAATGGAAGATTTCCCACAGTAATTTGTTTGTTAAAATAATTTTTTTATTCGTTATTCTCATCGATTAATCGAATAATTTTTTAGATTTAATCGTTTCATCGAACGAACAAAAACAATTATTTGAATTATTCGAACAAAGTTGAAAGGCGAATAATTGACAACTCTATAAAATACTCAATTGGATTACGAAAATTCGGAATTTGTTTTTTAAAAACCTGAATTTGATTTTGAAAAGTCTGAAATTGAAGTAAAATCCTATACATTAAAAGTGGCTCAGATTTTAAATGTCGATGCATTTAAACAAGAGTTAAAGCTTTTTCCAAACCAAGACTATTTCTATGGATATTATATTGTTACGAAAGTAACTTTAGTTATGATTTAGTTGTAATTATTGGTTAAGAATTAGATTAATTTATGTGTTATCTTGTATTGATTAGTTATTTTATTAGTTAAAATTGTTATTGTATAAGTTATGCACACTTCTAGTGTAGAAATCAATGTACAGATGTAATGTTAACATTGTTGTGCATAATTGTACTTCAACCCCACTGTAAAAACTCGAATTTTCGTTATTAAGTTATCTCAATTTATGGTAACGCCCAAAAGTATGCCTTAGTTTATGATGCCTAAAAACTAAATTAATTCAGCCATATAGATAGTAACTATAGATGAGTAAGTAGCCGTTATGCGGCGAACTTTCTAGAGCCATCTAGACGTTACTAGTATCATCTACACGTCTGGGTTAGAAAATAAATAGGATCGCAAGAGATGGCATGATTCACTCTCAGTACTGACTTTGTCAATAACGTATCACGCTGAGAAAATTATAGTTGGTTGTGAATAAGAGCTATAAATTACGGTTGTTAAAGTGACTAAGTACTATATAAAGTTGTGTAAATTATAAACAGTGTTTAAAGTGTTGTGATTATTTTGTTTTATTTAAAGTGCAATAAAGAACTCGAAACGGTTTATTATAAAGGAAATAAAGCAAAACGTTATTGAATGGCAGTAACGGAACAATATATTAAACAATAAGATAAAAATGTTTTCCATTGATGCTGAACTATCAGCGAAATTTATTACTGAAGTAAAAAAATCGTAAAAGTTTGCTGTTGTTCAGTTCAGATGTTTTTGATTGCAAAAAATGGAAAATGAAAATTGCACTCATGCTGAATGTCTTTATTATAATTTAAAAGTGTGATTTTGTACATATTTGTTGTGTCAAAATAAGCAAAACAGTCATCTTATTATTACGTCTTTAATGGAAATAGATTATATATGGGTATTTCCGTCCAAAGGTCCACCGTGACCGAAAATTTAAAAGTTATTAAAAGCTGATTATTTTACGATATTGTTATAGAGAAATATTTATATTGTTATAGAGAAATATTTAGATTTTACTAATTTAATAAATTTACTCATAAACTCTCTCACTTAGATGAACAATCAGACTCCAAAGTTGTGCAAACGTAATTTCTTATATGTTAGAATGTTTTCTTTAATATTTATATTTCTTAAAAGAGGTGATATTTGATAAAAATTATTCCAACAATATTTTCTTACATGGTCTGTAATCTAAAGAAGAGTTCAAAGAGAAATATGTTATTCGGATTAACAGTAAATTTTTATTTTATTTTGATCAATATTCAGTTAAATTATTTCGGAAAAAATTACACGTTCGAAATATCACGTATCGACCCAGATTTTTGCTGAAAAAAAAGAAACTACAATAGATTTTGGAATCAAACCAAGATATTTTAATGTTACATTGCTACGTAAAATTCTGAAAGTAGTTTGACAAAAAAATTGTGCCAGGTTTCGCTGAATTACGCCTTTTATACATGGCCAAAAAAACTACTTCTGTTTTTTTCACGTTCGAACCGCTACTTCTTTTGCCATTATCTTTGACCTAGAATCGAGCCCTCCATAAACTTTAGCATAGATAACAGTGCGTTTTTAGTGATATAATTTAAGGGTTAAGAAAACGTAAAAATATTTGTTGCTTAAAATGTTATTGCATTTTTGATGCGTACGACTGTCACGTTCGACACTTTGGAATTACCCATATATGAAAATAATGGTAAATGGAAAAAAGCTTTAGAATCTGCAATGTTGCAACTTTTAAACCTGATTGTTTACACTTGGTTTAAGGTTGTTTAAATTGCAGCTTTTAGTGTAAATACTTTTCACGGTGTTTGTTGTAATAAAATAATGCTTTTTCCGTTTTTTCAATCAAATAAAATCTAAACTGAATACCGTTATTGTGAAAAATATTCTGCAACTTAAAATTTAAATGCCAAACAGGGTGCAAGAAATAAGAGGTGCTTTTGACTTATCCATTGTTCTGCTATCTACGTTTTCTTTATAACATTACACGCAAAACAACAAAACCCATGAAAACCCCACTGGGTTGGGTTTCAAAAAGTCTCCTATTAACACAAATTTAAGGTACGGGAACGCCTGCAAATTGGTAGAGTAAAGAACATACCTATTATACATACATACTTGTATCGTTCAATGCAAGGCCCATTTAACAGGTCTGCGCAAGAAGCCTGATGATCATTGTTTTTGCTCTTTTGAGCTGTCAAAAGTTGTTTACATTTTGCTCAGGAAATTAAATTCGGGGCTTAGTGTGAAAGAAATAGAAATATGTGTATGAAGTATTGTTTTGTATTATTTCAGTACTGTCAAAATCGTTGGACTTATGTTCATAAGTGGCGAACGTCATAGTGATTCAGCGTGACAAACGCTGACAATATTAAATCATCGATGACAAGTGTTGATTTTACTTTGATGTCATATATGAATTTTTAAAGTATTCGTCCAAACTGTCAGAGATGACCAATGTTGATTTTGTCTTGCAGGCGTCAATTTGTTTGTGAGTCCTAACAGACAATATCATCAACTTTCATTAGTGAATTTTTTAAGGACGATTGACAAGGAAAACGCAGAATAAACTCAAGTAATAAATGGAACAGAACAATCAGAAAAAAGAAACGGGCCGTTATTTTCTGATTTATTCATTGACGGAGACATGTAGCAGACAAAGTCCTGCAGCGCTCACTTCGTGATCTATTCATAACAGACAATGCCGCTAAGTTTTTCTTTTTAATGGAACAGTGACATTGCAAAGCCGTTGTCATGCATAAAGGCTCAGTTAGGCGAACGTTGCTGTACCGTATATGTACTGTATCAATCAGCTGTTCGCTTTTTGTTATATGAAAACCAATACAAAAGCTTACCGAAATGCAATGTACCGTAGTTGCAACGTACCAATCTGTATAAAATAGAATTTCATGCCGTTGTTACGTGACATTTGTAAGACAGTGATGGGCGGCTACTATGTTACATTGAATGCGGGTAATTTTGCTTTTTTCTTTTGTACTTTTTTTAGTATATCTATGGAATTGCGACAAAACAACTTACAATACAACATATTTCCAAATATACAAATATACATATGTTTAGATGTTTAAAATAAACAAATGCATATACGCATACAATGGAAATGTGAAACATATAAAAGACTTTAAATGGTATCAAAACCTTGTTTGGTGTATGCACATTTACAATATATGTATGCTAAAAATTTATACATGTTAAAATACAAATTTATTTATTGTAAATCTATAATAAAAATATTAAATTATTAAAATTTTTTACATACCCAAAATACTGTTTTAATACCATTTAAATCACGTGGTACCTTTTCTGCACAACGGTCACCATTTGAGCATTTTTGATTCCCATCGCTGTGTGTTTTGTTTTATGTATACTATTGCTTTTTGTTTATGTATGGGAAAACATATGACACGTTTTTAAACGTTCTATAAGTGCACCAACGTGCTTACAGTACGGTGCGGTACATTACGGGTACAGCAACGTTCGCCTAACTGAGCCTTAACTCCCTAAATATCAACTTGTTACTGACTCTGGTGCGATTATTCATCGATGAAAATGTCATAATGACAATGGCGCTCATAAACGCAAATGTTTGTTTACGTTTACGGTATGCCACACATACCATAATTTGTTCCTTTTGCTTTGTATATGTGGTAGTAAGTTTTTGACAGCTTAAAATAAATTTTACACAAACAAAATACATGTCGTTTTTTGTTTTTGTACAATAAAGCAGACCTGATAGATGGGCCTTGGTCCAATGTAAACAAAAAAACTTTGTTTCTTATGCGCCCCGCCCATACACGTTTCAATTCAATTGTGGACTGAGTCTTTCAACTGAATTGATGCTTTAATTAATTTTAAAATTTAATGAAATAAAAGAAAATTTTTAAAATAATTAACTTTTTTTGCAAAAGAAAACCAAAAACAATCATTTTGGCAGCTGAGCAAGAGACTCTAGCACACACAGTACAATCGAATTAAAAAAAACTTGAAAAAATCAAAATCTTTTGATTTTTCTTGAACCAACGCGACAACTGTCTAACTAATCAATTGACAAAGCCGTACACACTTTGATTTGGACAACAACCAACTCTGTTGACAATTGAATTGAAACGTGTGTGGGCTGCTTTAAAGAATTAAAAAGAGGAAAGTGCACCTCAAGCCAGTTACGAACAACCCTCGGGAAGATGTTGACAGGAACAGAGTGAGAGATAGAGGTTTTTGTTTACCGGAAATACTTATTTATCTACAACTTTGTTACAACCAGAGCAAGAACAATGTGATGATTAAACGTTAGAAATAAATATTGAAACCCAATACATACATACATAAAAATTACGGAGCTGTTGCTGCTAGTTTTTTTTACACCCGAAACTTAATCAATAAAAACCATATTAAATCTATAAAAATACTAATGAAAGTCTACTAATGATGAAATTTTTATTTTTATATGGAACAATATTGATTTAAAGTTGAACATTATTGATTTTATTTATCTTAACATAATGCTTGCCTACAAAACCAAGCACCCCAGGTCCGATCCCTGCCAGAGGCAAATGGCAGCCCCATTATCGAAGAATCTGCTACTACAGACCAGTCATCTACTCAGCAAGAACAACAACCGATTAACGAAACTGATACAAGACAAAAAAAAAAATACCGAATGGATTGATACTGCAAGAACTTGGACAGTGAAATCTTACATTGGAAGTCTCATAAACACCTGAAACAAATCGTGTAGGATGGAGATGCTTTGTGGAAGCACTATGCTCCCAAAGGGGGTAATGGAGACAAAAATATATAATTTTTGTTTTATATTGAACATTTTTGAATAAACATGACGCGTTCTTATTTTTAATGTGCAGCTTTTCTCTAAGTATATAAATGTTAATTTTACACTGACATAAAAGGCGTCATAACGCTGATTTATTTTGACGTCAGTACTATGGCAAGTGTCTCCGTTTTTGACCCCATGCCACTTTTCATCATTGTGATGTCAACTTTTAAAGCACTTGGCCAAATTGTCTTCAGGTGGAATTATGTCATCAATAGGATGACACATCGGCATCATAGAAATGACTAATCGGAGTTAGTTTAATAAAAAATATCATCAGATCGATGACTCAGTAACATCGGAGAAAGGATTCATTAGGCCCAATTTAATGATAAACTGTTATCAAATTGAGTCATTAGGATTAGGGCAACATCAATAAGAAGATGCATTTTTCTATGAGTGTAGATCAAAATTTGACTCAATTATCTCTTTGTTGAAATTTTACTACATGATATTTTGATTTTTGTCTAAAATATTATTAAAAAAATTAATTAATGTACGATTTTTCCTACAAGCGAACTCTTATAGCAGTTAAATTGAATTTCTTGATTTCAAAATAAATTTCTCACAATATGAAGTTATCATTATTTTTCGGTTGCATAAAATGTTTCATAACTTTATTAGAAAAATATGATATTGAAATTTCAAATAGCGTAACCCAGTTGATAACAATTACGTATAATATTTATTGAAGTTAAAAATTAAGCTTTTATATCAGTGATAAGAGTCAGAAATGTTTGTCGTTTATTTACAAAATTTGGTTTGTAAAACAAATTTTACTCGAATGATTGATACTCCTAACCCAAATATTAAGAAATGAACTTTAAGATTATTCTTAAATCTTTATTTTACTTTGTTTATTTCTTAGCCTAAGAAATATACTTTTAACATTTTTACTTAAGAAAGAGTGCTAAATTCGGCTGTGTAATGTAAGGTCTTAGACCACTTACTCGCTAACACATTTAACAAATTAAAAAAAGTAAAACTGCTATTTTCGGCTATGCCGAATCATACGGGCCTGTTCTAGAAATCGAAATGAACTGGAATTGAAATCGAACGAAATTTTGAATTCAATTATTCACAATATGACTGCAGTTTTTCCTGCTTTTCATAGTGGTTCTTGTAAAGTACTTTTATGTACTTTCTTTAGAGGCTCGTTTTCAAAATTTGTGCGATTTTAAATCCGCTTCATTTCGATTTGTAGAACATGCCCGATATATACCATTCCTTTATTATTTAAAAAGAACAAAAAGTTATATGGAACCCCACCTTGCTTGTTTTGTATGGACCCTATCGGTACGAAAAAACCCCCTAAACTATGGAGGACATTTTTATGGGATACAGGTGGAATAATAGACCGATTTGGCTTATTTGCATTATTAACTATATTTTATTACAAAAAAATATTGGAGCCACGTTTGGCCCTCCTAGCTGATATGGTTTGGGCGCATTTGTGTTAAAACCATTATTTCGGGGAAAAAATAGTTATTTGTTTATAAAAAGGTCTCTTATGGACCGATTTTTATAATTTTTCAATGCCAGTATTTTACCAAGTTTGGTTAGTATGAAAGTGAAAAAATCAAGATCGAAAAGGTTATTTTTATGGGTAAAAATTTTAGATTTATGGGTTCAAATCAGAAGCGGTAGTGGTATTTTGCTATCTCAGTTATTTATGGGCCCATCTAGCTTAATTTTAATATCAAACTTTAAGGGAGTATATGTGACATAAAGTATAACAATCTAGTCCCCATAATTTCTGGGGTTTTCGGAAAATCTATTTCAACATACACACACAGACAGAAATAAGACAAACTTTTATAGGTATACTTTTTTCACCCGTAGTGTAGGGAATAAAATGGAATTAAGTTCTATTTTTTCTAAATGTGCTAAAATTCACGTATTTATTTTTCCTACCCTGTCTTCTTGTTGCATCAATCACAGCTATTAATCACAAATAAACAAATTTTGAAATTATTTTGACGCGATTTTTTTTATAAAATGTTTTTATAAATTTTCAAGCCAAAATCAACATTGTATAGATTTTATCTTCTTGGTTTAACATTCATGTTATTTGGAACAGAATTTAATTGGAATTAATTTTGTAGCTTTTTAATTGTTTTAGACATTTTAATATAATATATCGGTATATATGGGACATTCCACGTCAAATAGGATGGCTAAAAAATATATTTTTCAATTCCTCAATTTTGTGATATTTTAAGTATACTTCAAAAGGCCCTTCCTGGTAAGTTTTTGATCACTCCTATAAATGGCTCTTTTTTAGGTTTTCATAAATTTCTTAATAACGGTCCAAATTGGTTTTTTTTGTAGTTTTTAGATGCTCGAACTTGCGTAGTGCACGGCATTAGACAAATACTTTTTCTTTTAAAAGATGAAGGAGTGTGAGAATTTTCAGATTTTTCGTTAGAGCAGTGTTGACAGAACTTGGGAAAAAGTTCTACATTTAGCGCAGGAAAAATCCGACAGATCTTCAAAATTCTTTTGAATCTTTCAAAAAAACCTTTGAAAAAAAGGAACTATAATTGATGCATTCAATATCTTAAGCTTGCAGTTGATCCTAATCAATGGAAACCCGAAGCCTAAGGATCTCAGATTTCCAAACTTGTTGATGATTAGAGCTAATTCAGTTTGGCAAGTGATTTATCTTAATGGTAGACACACGATATTTAGCCTTATTCCGGTTATCGTAATCGATCAAGTCGTTTTTTGTAAGAGATTAAAAAACACTGGTTGTGTGTTACTTTAATCTCTTACAAAAACACGACTTGAGCGATTACGACCACGACTGGAATAAGGCTGATTGTTTTAAACAAATAATACTAATATACGCTCTAATCTTAATCCGGTTAAAGTCCCTTCTGAAATGTCTCTTATGGATTTTTGTTAAAAGTGTGAATCCGCAAAAGTTTGTTAATTTGCTCTTAGGCTGTTACGACTCCTTAATTTTTAGCACATATTTCCGTTTGTGTTTCCACAGAAAACACTATTCTCTTAAGTTCGACTTGTTAAAAGTTTACTATTATAAAGGTGTTTCATTAGAAATCTCTAAAGTTGCAAAACTTAAATACATTTTCCTTTTTTTTACAGAATGGCACCCTTAAGCGTGAAAATAAAGTCTACTCCACCGATGAATACTGTTTCACTCCCTTGGAACATAAGAAGGCCTGGAGTTTGACCCCTTTAACATGTGAAAGATATCAAAGAGGTCTCAAGGTATGGATCTATATTATCTGTAAGTAGATTAAAAAACAGCAAAACTTAAAAACTAAACTAAATATAACATTCTTTTTTATCTAACAAAGGTACCTCTGTAGCCATTATCGTCAACATAACAATCATCCTTATGTTTGTAGCAATCAAGGATGTACGAAATAGCAACTACGGAGAAGGCTTGATATTCCACTTGTTTGCCCTGACAATAGGCTTGGCGGCTTTGGTATATTTGCAATTGAAAAACCCCCTGAATTTATCTCACACAGCGTGCAGAAATATAGGTCAGTGATTTTTCAAATATTTTCAACTGATTGTCCTAAGAAGGTTATGTTTTGGTCTCCTTTGCAGGTTTCTTGGCCTATTTCTTTTTAATTGTTTCCTTTTTAATACTTAATATAATAAGTGGAAATTTTTGGACAACTTTTGCTTTGAAACCCATTAAAAGCTGGCATTTGAAGATATTTTACGGCCTGACACTGGCTGTGGCTTTTGCGTTAAAATATTTAGCGAAATTTGCTCAAGACTCAAATATCGGACGTCATCTAAAGCCTGGTATTGGAGAGGACTTCTGTTGGTTTGATAGTAAGTTCCTTTACACAATTTTTCCAACAAAAGACTACAAACTATTGGTTTTGTAATTTCAGTACGTTTATGGGGCATTTTACTGTATTTCTATTTGCCCATTTTAATCTCATTGATCATCAGTTTATATTGCTCTATAAGAGCATATTTAAGCATATTCCATTTGCCTAGTGATACAGTGAATGTGGGAGGCAAGGATTTCAAAACCACTAAGAAACAGTAAGTCCATCACGCCTATTTTATAAGTTTGGTTATTAAAAATCAATCCCTTTTTTTGTTCTAGTTTTATGGCCTATTGTATTTATCTGCTGGTGGTATTTTCGATATGGATGCGTGAAGTAGTTGTCTATGTAACGGCTCGTTTCCGTCAGATCTACTTTATTATTGATTACTGGAGTGGTATTTGTGTCTTGGGTCTGGCGGCTGTAGCCTTTATATTCCTTTTGACCAAAAATCAATTTGTGCGTAACTGGTGGAGTGTTAATGTGTAAGTATTGTACTTTTAGGTTAATTGTAATACCATGAAAACCTGTACAATCTGGTTCCCAAAAGTTAGCCAATATTAAATTAAAAAAAAAAAAACATCCATAAGTACGAAAGTAAAGTCGGTTAAACACAACCAAAGAATTTAGAGACACATTTTCGAGAGTGTACCCTATTTCATGGACCCGTCAGAACAAAATTATGTTTTAACGGTTAAGGTTCCTGTGAAAGTTATTTGTGCCGAAATTTCTTAAATATAAACATCTGTAAGAGATGTGTTTGCCTTAAAGCTATCGCCAAATTTACTGTCGCAAAATCATATGTCAGTAGCTACCTAAATGTTTAAGGAAGTTATGGCATTAAAAGCTATTTATTAAGCTATGGCCAAATATGGACCGATTCCAGTAACATTGGGCAAAATGATTTGGATTACAAAAAAATAATTTTGGACCAAATTTAATCTAATGGTGTTTTCTTTTGTACAAAAAAATGTGACATTTTATTTAAAAAAATGCAATTTGGTGTCTGTTTCTTAAAAATTTTGCTCCCGAAAAGGGTGAGTTTTTTAGAATAAAACAAGCCTTTTCGCATTTTTTTTAAATTAAATGTCACATTTTTGTAAAAAAGAAAACACCACAAGTACTTGGGATGTAACGATACGCCTTTTTGCCGATACGTTACTCAAAAAAGGAATATCGGCAATACCGATACGAATATTGAATTTAAGTTCAAGGTAAAAGTTGTTATGCAAAAACTAAGCATTGCAAATCAAATTGCTTGTTCCAAAAAACTGAAAAAAATATCCTCGAATCACCAGTAAATGTCGCCAAAACCGATATATCAACAAACCCGAAGTATCGCCGATATTTCGGAATTCGTAACCTCCCTACTAAATACCAACATAAGAAGATGATTTAGTATGATAACAAAGACTCTATTCCGGAAAGAGGTTTGTATGGGGGCAATGTGAAATTATGCACCGACTGTCAATTTTGCACAAAATTTCATTACATTATCTCAAAAATTGCAACCTGTATTTTGCGCACAAGGTTTACATGGACAACCAGCCAGCCGGACGGACATGGTCAGATCGTTTCAAAAAGTGATTCTGAGTCGATCAGTTTACTGAATGGTGGATGGACCAATATTTTAAGGTATAACAAGCATCAGCACAAACGCATAATACCCTCTCAATTATTGTGCTGTGGGTATAAGTACCCTCACTTTGAGGACCACTTATTTTTCCAGAATTTATTTTTTTTTTTGGAAACCAGGAAAAGCTACGTTAATTTTTAAAAAACTTTAACAGAAGACCTTCATCGATTTCAATTTCAGGTGATTTCGGTTTCTTTATTGTTTTCCGTCTTCTAAGGTGGAAAGATCTAGAAATACTTCAAGAAATGTCAAGTGACATCCTTTTTGGAAAACATATAATATGACCAATTTAACATTTGGTATTGGTTGTTCGAGATTTGCTGTAATTAATTATAATTTCGAATTTTATTTACATGTTTCGTCCTTTTCTACTGTTGTTTCATACTCTTTCCGTCAAGACTTTGTTTTGAATACAAAAGTGCCAAAGTTTAAAAAGAAAACAAAAGAATGTAAAAATAGAAACTGGGAATTATTTCTTTTCATAAGTTACTTTTTTATACATAACTAAAATTTAGGTTATAGAAGAAATTCGAAAAAAATGTTGAATTTAAAAAAGTACTAAACAAAAAAACATGGCAATAAGAGAAAACTTGACAAATGGTAACGCTGCTTTCAAAACCAATTTTTTGTTGTCACTTTTCTAGTGATGACACTAAAATAATCGAAAGATGTAAAATGGAATTAAATTAGATTGGAACATCTTTTAAAGATGTTGCAACATGTTGGTTTTTAGCCCTGTGTATTTCTTATGGAAAGATGTTGACATCTTCGCAAATTGTGGCAAATTGATGGTAGACGTTGATCAGTGTAAAAAGGCAATTTCAATGAATGCATTATTATTCTTTCGAAAATAATACATTATTTTTTTAGTTATTTATGTAATCAATTTCTTACTATCCCGCTGGGTTAGAGCTCAACGTACTCACTTTTAACTTCAGATATCGAGCCCTAATAGCAAAAATGATGTAACCAACAATATTTTAGATTTTTGTTTTTTGATGAAAATCGATACTTTTTGATCATTTGCATCATCTCTAAAAATCTTATATCTCTGGGAAGTACCGTTACGAAATAAGAGCAAAAGCAATTTCAAACGACACTCTAGGCTTGAAGCAAAAATATTAAAAAAAAACCTTCTCCTGTAAAATTTTATTTTTGTTGCTTACATCATTTTTGCAGGGCTCAATATTGACCCGAAGCTGTTATTGGTATGCTCCTAACTCCTTACGTAGCCCAAAAAAACAAACTACAAAAATCAAGAGCTCATAAATCGGGAAAAAGCGGTGGCACGATTTATCGGCTTTGGCTGCATCGGAAACCCTGAAGAATCGTTAAGTGTATTGATCGGTATCTACGGGAACATTAAGATTTTTATTTCAAATATTTTTTTTGGGGAAATTTTGTTTTTAGTCCCTTATAGCCAAAATAGTTTGGATGAGAAAAAAAATCTGTCCTTAATTTCTTTTTCAAGGTTATAAAACAAAGTCTTATAATCATTTTTTTGTTTTCATTTACAGCACTGGACTTCCTAAAGAATATGACTACTCTTTGCCACCAAGTTTTTCTGTTGTTCATAATCAGGATAAAAAGCAAAATGGTAAAAAAGAGTTTTCCCAAAGATTATAAACTTCTTTTAACTCGTTTTATTTTCAGAAACTGTAGTAGAGCCGGAACTAACAACTGCTTAGTCTTAAATACTCCAATAACTACTTATAAGTCTGAAGTTTAATTATTTATTTATAGAAAATGTTAATTAAATACTACAACAAAACAACAAAGTACTTAAACTTTAATAAAAAAAAAAAAAAATTTGTTTGTAATATTGTTACGTTACTGCCTTTCAATAACGATTTAAATAAAACTAAATAAACACAACACTTTAATGTTAAACATTTATTTATTAAGAACTTAGTCACTTTAACAACCGTAATTTACAGCTGTTATTCACAACTCACAACTGTAATCAGAGTTGTGAACAATTTCTAATTAAAAAGCGCCGAGCCCTCAATCAAAAAGCGCTAAAAGGCGCTAAATAAAATTTAAATAAAAAACTTAATGAAATGTTTAAGAACCAAGATTTATTAATTACACGGACCGTCAAAAAAAAATCGTTTGAAATACAAAGATATAACAGCGCTAAATTCAAATCCGTTATCAGTTTTTTCTATCATGTCGAGTTTTTTATGGGCTAGACTAATATTTCGACCGAAATAAGGCATTACTGCTGCATACATTTTATCATAGCTTGAAACGATTTGTGCGATTTTGATCTTTTACAAATGATTATTTTCGACCATTATGGCGACCATTTTTTCATGCAAATTAGTATGTACACTTTTTTTTTTATCAATTATCAGAAATTAAGGTATATTATGAATAAAATAAGACAAGAAATCATGAAGATCAGTAAACAAAATGTTAATTATACGTGATTGAATAACTATTTGGACTCAGCACGCTAAAGTCAATTAAAATCGCCTGTTTTTGTTATTTGCAGTGCAGTGTTAATGACACATTAACATTTTTAAAAAGCCTTTTCTGATATTTCAGGAAAAGTAAAGTAATATAATTTCAAATATACACGGAAAGAATTATTTACTAAATCACCAGAAAATATGTATGTCTTGAACCAAGAAAATTTTGCACCATTCTCGTCAAGCCCATTTCTTATTGTAGACATGTGTTGCCTGGTTTAAGCAAAAAGTTATGACTCAAAGCGAACTAAAATTTACTTAAAGACAGCTTAAAAAAAAATATTTAAATTCAATAGTTACTTAAATCAAGTTTTCTTGCTTTTAATTTTACAAAATCAAAAGAAAAGCCTGAATTTTTTTCATAAAAACGTGTAGTTTAAGAAAACTTAATACATATAAAAAAAAAGAAACTAAAAATTAATTGAATCAAACCAAGTTCTTGAGCATTTTCTGAAAAGTTTAAAGAAATCGAAAGCATTTGTTTCTTGATGCAAGAAATTCAATTCTATTAAAAGATCAAGAAAATCACACTTATATTAAATAAACGCTGAATGACATTTTTGATTATATACCAAAAACGTTAACTTTGGATCATGAGAAAATGTTTCTCTATTTAAGAAAGTTTTACTTAATACGAACAAAACAAGTAAAAAACGGAAACAAATTTTGGTTTAATGTTTCCTGATTTTAATGTTTGCAAATAAAAGTACAAAAATTTTGAGTATCAATAAAAGCGCTAATTTAGCGCTCTTTAAAAAATAAAGCGCTTAGGAAAAAATATGCGCCTTTTCGACAGTTAAAAAGCACTAAATCTAGCGTCAAAAGCGCTAAATTGGCAACTCAGATTGTGATCAACACACTTCAATGTTTTTTAGGATAGAGAGGAAAATAAATTATTCTCTTTTTCCTTCTCTCCTAAAAGATCAAGACTTGATGGCTAAAACCAGTGTTACCACCAGCAAAATTCAAAATTAAACTTGAGATGAAGCAAAACTACCCAATTTAGATGAAATTACACCTGATATAAAATTAAAGGTTTATTTAATAAAAAGACATTTTCTAAGAAGCAAAAGCACAACAAACTTATTGGAAGAAAAAGTCAAACTGTTAAGATTCTTATTGTTATTTAAAAAAAAAAAAAATAACAAAAATAACATTGAAGACTAAAAAACAATTAATAAAGCTTAAAATAAAACTCTTAAAATAATGAGTTTAACTTCCACATTTGGTTGCATATATCTAAAGAAAGTTCAAAATGCTAATTGCCATTCCTTTACAATGGGTGTTTTTAAGACCGATAGAGGTTAGCTGTCAAACGAACTGCCATACTGCTCTTACTATTTGCTCAGGCACATCATCATGAATAGATGCATCCTTGAACAACGTCACAAAATTATCTAAATTTACTTTGAAAACCAGCCATCGATTTTCGAAACTTATAGGCGACGTCATGATCAAAATGACTTAGAGAAATGTTGATTTAGAGAAAATTAACAGTCAAATAGATTTCAAGGCCGAGCGATGTGATGTAACTTGATTGTTTTCGGTAGGCCTGTGAAGTCACTGGTTTATGCTGATAAACCAGCAACAATTGACGTCTTAGAGATCAGCATTGTTCATTTTATTTGTGACATGCAGCCAGCAATGCTCGTAAAGTGGAACAAAATTGGACGTCTGAAATGCGTGTCGTCAAGGACAGGCGCGGTGCCCATTTTTTGAAATCAGTTTCAAATGGTAATGCCGGTTCTAAATCACTATGACAGTCATCTTTATCCAAATCTAAGAGTTCACTTCGACATTTATTACCGAACTTTGAAACTATACATATTTAATGATTAAAGACTTTTCTTAAAAAGAAATAAATCTTGAAATCAAATATTGATTATTAGGGTGTCTGAAGTAAGAATTTAAATAACACCTGAATTACACCTAAGAGAAAACACCCAAGCTCTATCCACGACAGTAAAAATTATACCAAATTCGGGTAATTACCCACAAAGTGGCAACACTGGCTAAAACTTGTAGACTGTAAACCAGCACTCACATTAAATAGTGTTGCATGTTTATAATGTAACCTATTTTTCTCAAAATATAAATCGCGAAAAGCTTAAGACTTGTAAGCTTGTTACAAGTTATTTCTAAGTCCTTTTGGTATTGTGGGATGGCTGCAAATTCCTTGCATTTTACACTAGGATTTAAGTATATTTTTGTTGCTTCTACTATTTGTGGTTTTAATCTTTTAAGCACTGAGCTCAAGTAACTGAAACCGATTGTAAGTAATAGAAATCTGGAATGAGATACGTCAGGGAAATTCGATTGCTTTTAATTCCTGCTTTCCCGAAAATTTTAGTCTTGCCTATCAAAATGTGATTTAAAGCAAATCAAGACAAAAATTGTTAAATCTTTGGAATAAAAATGTTTAAATTTCATAATCTGTAAAGTTTTTTTAAAAAAAACTTAAAGATATTAAGCACACGCAAAGAAAAAATATGGTTGTGGTAATCATATTCTAAGAGCAACATATTATGATAAGATCCATGATTGTAGTCACCATATTAAGATTATTATTGAATCATATTATGACTAAATATACTCGTAATATGACATCATAATATTTTTCCCTTAATCATATTATTATTCTGTTAATCATACTAAGTTAAGAAGTTATCAAATTATTGTCATGTTGATCATAATAAGTTAAGAAGCAATCATATTATTATCATGTTAATCATAATAAGCTAAGAAATTAATCATGTTATTGTCATGTTAATCATAATAAGCTAAGAAGTAATCATATTATCATAATAAATTAAGAAGCAATCAAACTGTCAAAAAAATATAAAATAAATACAAATTTTTTTGATCGATTTTTTATTTTGTGGCTTCTTATAATTTTTCTTTATGTAAATTGAATACCGGAGTTCAATATAAGGCTTGCAAAAGAACAAATGCAAAATCTGTGGTTTTAATGGGCCACCGCGTATGTCCTTTCCGATTTTGAGATATGGCATAATTTTAAACGCCCTTTACATGTTTCTAAAAATGTTTGAAAAAAGATGGATCAATTCCGATTTTGTAACGTACTGTCAAAGTTTAAAAAGTGCAATACCTAGCCCATAGTTTGATCTAGAATGGTTTTTCGGCTCTCCTGAAAAATTTATTTTAAGACATACGCGGTTGCCCATGAAAACCACAGAAATATCGTATCACTTTTATAAAATATAACGAAATCTCTGTGTGTTTTGTTGTTGGATTTTACAAATAACGATGACATTTTGCATTTGCACTATTAAATCACTAACACTGAATGAACTCCGCTAATATTTTAATTTTTTTAGTTTCTTTAAACTTATTTTTTATAGGAATTTATCTTTAAATTAATAAACCGCTCACATATAAAATAAACGACACAACTGATTCCAAATTATTTTAAAATGGCGCTAACATAATATTATTAGAGTAAAAATTGTTTGATTGCATCTTAAACATAATATGATAAATGTATAGAAAGTTATCATATTATGGCTACTAGATATCATGATATGATTGTGAGTAATATAATATGTTTTTTAAGTTATCATAATTTATTTGTTAGAAAAATAATTATTTTTCGATCAACAATACTCAAATTTATAATTGCGATAAACATCGATATGTTTACAGTAACTATTATATTGTTGATATTTAATAAAAAAAAAAACAATTATTTGTGTACGACAACAATATATTGTTACATTAAACATAGTGTTGTTGCCGTCACCATGCCCAACCATATTTTTTCTCTGCGTGCAGGAATTCCCCTCATCCTAGGAAAATTAAAAATTGTTTTCCACTTTTCCGCTAAGTTAAAAAGAATGAAAAAACCCATAATCTATTTTAAACACTGATAAACAAAAAATATCATAGTTTAACCACAACACAAGTTCACATCTACATTAAAATTTTAGCAAAAATTACTATCAAATCTTTTTAACAATAACATTAAAACCAACATGTCTAAACCACCAGTTATGATTCAAGATAATTAAATTAACCCGCTGCATGTATGTATTGTATTACAGAAAAACTTGACCCAGTTTGTTCAAACCTTAAAATGTCCATTTTACATCCTGTTTACTTTACAAAGCAAAATTTTAAGTTGCAACAGTGTATTGAAACCCTCTCACTTGTTTTATTAAAGAGAAAATGGGATAAATGTAGAAATTGATTTTTAATTTTACCATACAAGTCCACTGGGAACTGTTCTAAATGGCGCCAAAATAAATTAAAGGAATTGCTACTTTTAACTTCTAGACGTTCTGTTGTCTTGTGTGTTGAGAGAAGGCCAACAAGTAGTTGATTAAAGTATTGTTGTTTTGAAGAGAGCAACAAACCCAAACAATTCATAGATTCAACACATGGACCATAGAAAATGATAAGAACAGAAAGAGAAAAAAACCCTTTCCTTATAACCTTATGTGTAGGTAAGAAATGTATGTGCTTTGTTGTTGTAATTTGATAAATATTTTTAAATCTTTAAAAATCTCCAAATCCGCTTGTAACGAAGCCTCCGTCGCGCTAGGTTGAGGACCGTCTAAGCATTAATGTTCCCACTCGTGGTTGACTAATTTTTAGTGGTAAGATTTTTATTACTTACTGTTAGGCCTACATAAAGCTGGAGGCCCACACCATGCGTTCTTTGCGTTTGATCCTTTGTAGACCTTTTTCCAAGACGCATGCAAAAGTAATAAGTAATCCTACTTCATTCGTTCGGTGCATTATACGCGTGTGCTGTGTTACTTATCAATTACATTTTTCACTGATTCTTCTTTTTTGACAGATGTAAAAACGCATTGAACGTGTGGTGTGGACCTCCAGGCCGATTCAGTAAATAAATTTTGAAGTATAAAAAAGTATTTTTATTTTGTTTCTATTCTAGTCGATAGTCTATGACATTGAAAGTCACGCATCCTAGAACTGTTTTCTTTGATAAGTGGGTGCGTTTTTGGAAATGTACATAAACTACAAGCAAAAATTGTTAATAAAATAAAAGAACGATTTAAAAGAATAGAAATTGATAAATATTAACTTCCGTGAGCCTCATATATTAAGGAACAAAAAACTATATAACATGGGCGCTATATGGAGAGCTCAGAGCTTAAAAGAACCTTGGGTTTATTACCGTCACCTTAGGAACGAAATAATTTTTGATTTAGTACGTTACAGAAACGATTAGACTTAAACTTTTGCGGAATATTATATTTTATGACTTGATTTGGTTCAGCTCCAAGTTCTCCTTATATACCCAGATATTGAATATATATATAAATGGTGCAGGCCTTGTTGTTAGTTTTTTAGTTTTGAATATATAATATTGCCCGATAATCCTGTATTAAATTTCAGGTAAAGCCACCAGCATTTCCAGGTAGCAATTTGAGTTCATAATCCAGCCAGATTGTACACTCGTCACTTGTTAAGAAGCTGTAGCTATTTAACCTCCGCTGCATTTGAAAAAAATGCTAGCAACAGCATCAATGGATATTCCTCCCGCAGGCCAAACTCTCCCTAAAGTGGTGAGCGCTTTAGTGGGATTTTCAGGATATCCCTTTTCGCGGCTTTTAAGCCACAATCACCACTTACTTTATCCCTAAAAGTATTTCTTCGTCAGAAAAGCATCTATCCGTTCAACCCCAACCTTCCTGCCGTACGGAATTGCAGCCTTGGAAGTACTATTTTTCAGAAATGTAAAACTTCCTCGGGGGCTACTGACTCCTGTGGTACCAGATAGGAATTTTAATATGGAATTGTGTCATACATACATTGGGAAACCCAAAGAAAATATCGCCAAAAAAAAAAGTTCTTGAAAAATTTCAAAGAGGCAGGCAAACCCTCTAAAACATGTGGACGCCAAGTTCAAGGCAAACTAAGGAAGACACGAGCATTAAGAAGAAAAAGTAATTGGGAACTATTTGTTGTGGCCCTATTCTCCATTTAGAAACTTGGACGGTAATTAAAATAAGTTTTACAGATAATCAAGGGACTGAAATCCCGGCAAAGCTCTATCAATGACTTATTTGTATTTCGTTTAACGTTAATTTCATTAATTTGAAAATATGTATACCGTTCATTTTTTATTTGGTATTATGCCTCAGTAGGAAACATGGTAATTTAAGATCTCAGTCGATATTTCTGTCTACAGGTGCGTAAATAATAAAATCTTTTGCGATCTAATCTTATTAAGAGAAGTTCTTATGATACACAGAAAAAAAAATCGATTTCAATTAAAAAATTTGTAATATAAATTAAACAATTAATTAAATTTGCACCAGTTAACAAATTAATAGCATCAATCAAATACACTTGATTAAACGTTTAATTCACTTGATTAAACATTTAATTTGATTGATTAAATTTTTAATTAAAACCGATTTTGTTTTTGATCAATGCTTTAATTGTGCAAAAATTTTGGGGAAATTTTTCTGTGTAGAGAGAAACCCCTGTCTTGGCAAACCTTTTTATCCATTTTTGTTTTTTTTTTTTTTTTGTTTTGTCTTAACCTACTTACAACTACAATTAATATTGGAAGAGTTCCCACCAATTGTTGTGGGGAATGTAAAAAAGAGATAAGCTAACTGTTTATTTTTGGTATTTTGTTAAAGCTGCAAATAGGACTTTTTGAATGTTTACAATTCTCATTCACTCTGCAGTTTTATTTGCTTACATCTTGGCTTTTTTTAAATTTTTTGGGAGGATGTTTCCTGATGATCTGGCCTAAGCAACCAGTGATATGCGCATAGAAACTAGCTTATCCCCCAACAATAAATTTCAGTTTTTGTTTATCAAGAATAAAAATTGGGAATTAAGCACGACAAACAAATTCTTGTTAATTAAACATTTTAAAGACCTTTTCAGAATGCCATCGTTATATGATAAATAAAAAAATTTAACTCCTATCGTGTTAAATTATTTGATGCAAGATATGTTGCAAGATACCGAAACGAAATTCGGCATCGTCACCGGTACTAATATTAAACTATTACTTATTTCAGTATTGGTATCACTACCGGTATTTAATTTTAAACTAAGGACCCTAAATAATAATTATGCTAATTTTTCAGGTACCAAAAAATTGACCACTTTTAAGAAATATTCTAAAAAATTGCTCATAATTATTATGTATAATGAAAATAAATATTTGTTAAACATAACTATTATATCCAATTAATATCTTTTTACATTGGCTCATAACTATTATCATCGATAAATATTTATTTCTCTTACAGATAACTATTACTAAAGATTTTTATTGTTTTTATTTACGATAATAATTATTTTGAGAATTTTCTTGATATTAATTGTTTTATTTTTGCAGATTATGCATGTGCATATATACATACACATTAAAATTATTGTTTTTATTTACGATAATAATTATTTTGAATATTTTCTTGATATAATTTGTTCTATTTTTGCAGATTATACATGTGCATATATAAATACACATTAAAATTAGTTATAACTGTTATGTTATATCTTATTCATAACTATTAAAAATAATTATTAATATATCTATCGAATAGTAATAGTTATGCTTGAGAAATACTTTTATTTGATACCCATAATAAATAAAATATAAATTTATTCGTAATTATTATTCGCAATTTTTATCGAATAAAAGTTATAACTATTAAGTCCTTGTTTTAAACACTACTTAAGGCAGCTTCATACTTTAATAAAATTCTAACTATTGGAAGGAAAATACAACCCCTCCATGATAAGTTGTTATTGTTTTTTTTTTTCAATTTTCAAACAATAATTAGAGTAGGGAAGCATTTTCGTCAAATAATTATCGTATATTATGGTACAAAATAGTCTTTAAGCTCTAACGTATTAATAAAGGTATCGGTTACCAACCTTGATTCTTTATTATTTCAAAACTAAAATTTTACAAAAGATTTATGGTACCCAAATCACACAAAATTTGGTAGTATCATAACACATTTTTACGCTTAATTTGAATATGTATAAATATTTCAACGATAACGGACGCTTTAGCTCTATTTTAAGAGCATATTAATTCTTACAGCTTGTTTTTTTTTATTCTTTAGTCCACTGAAAGATTATGTATTATCTACGAAATCGAGATGTGTATACAAAATAGACAGCCAGAAACTTAGTCTGTCTCGATCGGTATATTAAAAGGTTACAAACTGCAGCACAAACACCTAATCCCTTTTAAACCCTTAAGTAGTTTTTCTTTGTTCCTGGACTCTCAGGCAGCCAAAAAGTTTTCTCTGAGTCGCAAAGAACGAGGGCGGATTAATAAATTCGTGACTTTTTTAATTTTCCGCCTCTTAACTGAGAGGGCAACTCTGCTCCTGTCGACAGAGATATCTGAAACATGTTTCGAGGCAACCATAATATGGTTGTGAAATCGTGACGGAGGTCTTATTATAGCATAATTGTAACGATTCTGTGTTTGGGTATGCTAAGTTTGGGAACGAGGGTACCTAATAGATTCGGCTGTGCTCGTCGGATGGGGAGGGTTGTGTAATGTTCCCAATAGCAAAAGGTGGAATAATATTAGAATCGTAACCGGAAACTTTACTTTAGGTAGCATGAATAAATTATATGACCTACAGAGTAAGAGGGAGAAGAGAGAAGAAAGAATTGAGAAGTGGTTGCTGATTGTAGGGTAGCTTGAGGTGAAATTCACTACCATATGACCTAGCCCGCCCACCATGCTGACAGTATGCTTATTATTCGTTGTCAGCCCAAAATGAAATAAAATAAAGAAAACGAAAACTAAATTATCCTATATACCTCCATACCCTACTTCACCTTTCGTAATAATAAAAAAAAATTAAAATCTCATGTAAAATAACATTATAATATTCCAATATTTATTTATATAAAAAAATAAAACAATTTAAGTTATGAAAACAAAATTGCGAATATGACCGTTAAACTAAACTAATACTTAATATTAAACGGTATCAACAATGAACACCATAAGTTATAAAACTAAATATATTAAAATTCAATTAAACAAAAATAAAGTATTGAAATTTATATATCAATGAAGATACTTTTATTAAATTTTATGCAATAATTATTAATTATGAAAAGTTACAAAAAAAAAAAGTTAATTATAAGTAACTTGGGTGTTTTAATATTCGTAATATGAATATTCTACATTAATAAACAATATCTAATGTTTACATATTTTACTTGCAACATTAGTTATGAAAGATTTATTTGCAACATCGGCATCTTTAGGACTCATATTTAAACATTGGAAGCTCTAGAAACAATGGTGTACTTTAGCAACATCCAATGTTTTTGTATTTAGTTAAATTTTCAGGGTTGGAATAAAAAAAATTAAATGTCGTTTAAATATATATTCATATTGCTAATAAGAAGAGTAAAAGAGAGTGTTTGGAATTATGACAGTAATAAAAATATACCAAGAACAATCAACTTACTTATTCAGATTCCATTGCAGTCGTCAGGCGCCAGATACAAATGAAATATTGCTCAGTAGGTTTATCGTCGAATATATACAAGCAGAGAGTGTATTTGTGGTTTAAACTAGACTGGAATTGTATTTGGTCAGAGCCAAATCACAGATACACCATGCTTAAAAGTTTTTTGTTAAATAAAAAAAAAAAAAAAAATTCTATATGTATCTCTAGACGAGCCTGTTATGGGTGAGTATATCAAATGGTCTCAAATGTGTGTGTGATGTCTAGGTATAAAGTTGTTTTATCACAACTAATAAAAAAAAAGTTTAATTTAATTTATTTAAGTTTAGGAAAGATCAACAATTACGGTGTCTTATTCAAGAGACTCATTCGATTTTTTTTTTAAATAGAAACCTTATCACCTCTGGTCACCCTGATGAATTTAGGATGCCAGAGATAGTACTAACTATAGTTCAGTTTGTCTCTCAGCACTTATTAAAGGGGGTTAAAATAAAGCACCAGTAGGATGTTTTCCCTTTGGAGCGTAGACACTAAAAATTTGCTTCAGACACAGGTTTAATTGAATCGCTATGTTTTATTATACGTAAGTGGTGATGATTATAAAAATTTTCCCTTGTTAATCCCCACTTTAACGTTCTTGCAATTGTGGGCAATTGGGTCTTTACTCCTCTTCACTTCTCTAAATGCCGAAGTCCTCCTTAACTGTTAGGCACCAAACAATGAAATATTCAAGACTTAAAATTCCTATAATGCACCAAGAATTTCTCACTAAAGCAAATTCATTACAACACAAATTTCAATATTTCTTACCAATAGAATTCTAAAATAGAATTTCCCCGGACAATAAAAGGATTCAATATCTTCCAAATCTTCTGACAGTTGTTCGCAATTTCATAAAATTAAAATTAATTTATTTTCGACCGACTCACTTAGAAATAATTTTTCCAAATAAGAAAATTTTCAAATAAAAAAAAAATTAAAATTGAAAAATCAAAGCCTATCACTATAAAAATTTAAAAATAGGAAAATATGGAAATTAGTCTGCTTTTACATTATACGATTTTTGTCGTTGCGATTCTTACCTTATAGGCGAGAGGGGAGAGAGGAATTAAAAGGGGTACACAAGCGAGTGTACTCTTCGATTCATTTTGTTCGCTCATTCGTACTCTCATTATGCTCTCATTTGACGAAAAATGTATTGAAGTTCGGTTGCACAGAAAAAGTTTTAACGACAAAAATCGTACAATGTAAATATCAGACCGACTTCAAAGAAGAAACGACAATAATCGCAACGACAAAAATCGTATAATGTAAATTGGGACTTAATAAGAATTTTCCTACACCCGAAACGAAGTATTAATAAAATGAAAACCGTACTTTCGTAAATTATTACCAAAACACGTCGCCATCACATAATACAGTTGCCGGTGACAATAATAAGGCTAAATTTACTATAATATGTATGCAAATAGTTTTGTTGGAGGTGACAAAAGTTAAAAAAGGTTTTTTCTGAGTGTATTAAAAGTTTCTTAAAACGTTTAATAATAGAGAGAGCCCCGATCATGATTGAAATAAAATCTAGATCTCTGTAAAGAAGCGATTTAGATAACCACAGTTGAAAAGAGTATACAACATAAGTTTGTCATTTCGTTTGTAGTTTAACAAACTTGATTAAACGATGTCTGTCCATCTGTCTGTTGAAATGAGTTTTCCGAAAACCCCATAAATGATAGAGACTTGGTTGCTATATATTTATTTCACATATGCTCCGGTAAATTTTGCTATTGAAATTAAGAGAAATGAACAAAAAACCGCAACTGCCTCTGATTTTACCCAAAAATTACTTGTTGTTGTTTTTCTGTATATCTGTCAGAGACCTGCGCCTTGACGGCTTAAGCCGGCTGAGCCGCGCCGCCGATTATTTTTAACAGCCGCCGCCGCCGAAAATTGATCGACTAAATTCGGCTTAAAACAGTCGCCGGACACAGTCATTTAAACGAATATTCCCTACAAGATATGCATAACCAAACTTAGAAAAAAATTTTTCCATTCTTTTTATTTTTAATAAAAACAGTTTTTTTTAATAAATAAAAATGTTAATGAGTAAGATATAGTCCTTGTATACTTATTTTCAAAGGTCTTGCGGTAAAAATTTAAAATCTCATTTAGGAGTAGATAATAGTCCACAAGCATTCACATAAGAATATGTATATGCAAATTAATTTTATTATTCAAACTAAAATATGAAAGTTGGTAAAAAAAAATAATTTTTAAATTGGCCTAAGTTTAAGTCGGCTTTGAGCCGCCGCCAGCAATCTCATTTAGGAGTAGATAATAGTCCACAAGCATTCACATAAGAATATGTATATGCAAATTAATTTTATTATTCAAACTAAAATATGAAAGTTGGTAAAAAAAAATAATTTTTAAATTGGCCTAAGTTTAAGTCGGCTTTGAGCCGCCGCCAGCAATATTTTTGCAAGCCGCCGGAGGTCTCTGATATCTGTAGAACGAAAAGTTTCCAAATTAGGTACAAGCATCTAGGTTTCCTTAAGACAACATCCGAAAAAATGTGGGCGGGAGTGAGAAAGTGGGCGTGACATAAAATAGATTTCTTTATATCTAAAGATCAATAAGAGAAAAATTATTCAAATTTGGTACACATAGCTGGGTTATCCACATACAATAACTCTAAAAAATGGATTTGGAGAAGTGGGGTAGCGAAGCGCTTCGGCTTAAACTAGTACATATATGTATATGTTTTTATTTATGTAGCTTTCTGTTCTTATCGCACCATGGTGAAAGATATAAAGGATTCGGCATAGCTGAATAGAGCACTCTTACTTGTTTTAATTGTTTTCGATTCGCTCAATTTGTTTTGGAATATGGCTTGAAATTTTTGTAGGATACTCCTCATTTTACTATCCTGACTGTCGGATAGTGTGTGTGTGTGTGCGTTTGAGCACAAGCGGTTTGAGAAAATAAAGGTGAAATATCGAGAAAGGCAATCAAACAATGATTTCGATACAAAAGGATTAAATATGAAATATTCTCAACAATAAATAAAAATACAAATGTATGAGAGAGTGTGTTTATGTGCGTGCGTACAATTGGCTTTGTGTTTGTATAAACAATTGAAAAAATGTAGAGGAAAAATAAAAATAGCAGCAACACAACAAGTCAGTTTGCTATGGAAATTTAAGATCCCCATTTTCACTACATTCTTTTCAGCCAACTTTTAGTCAGTTGTTTGTAAAAGCTCGTCAGGTGCGGTTGGTTAGAAAATAAAGTGCGAAAAGAAAAAAATATATTTAAAAAAACAAAAAATAAAAAAAAAACTGAAAGGATATCGTGGAGTGAAATGCCCCCATGTAGCGAAATTTATATTATTGTAACTATTAATGTGAGCGGTAGCAGAAGGAATTAAAATACATTTTCTTATAATCGCGTCATCACTGTCATCATTAGTACGAGTGAATGAGTGAAAGAAGTACTTTCCATTTGTGTTGCTGTTAGTGTTCAACAGCTTTTTGGAACAAGGAGGAGTGTATTTACCCATGTGCGTGCATTTGTGTATTTAATTAAAAATATATTAATAAAATAATTAATTGTAGGAAAAATTTTTATTTGATGTTCGGCATAAATATTTAAATTAAAAAAGAAAAAAATTACCTGAAAATTGTGGAAATTTTGCAATAGCGAAAAGAAAATCTTCAAAGAAATTTTTATATTACAAAGTGTAAAAAACCTAAATATACATTTAAAAGATGTTTTTGTTTCATCAGCCATAAATAACAATAAACAAAATTTTAATGTAAATTTTGTAAGTTAACAAAAAAAAAAAAAATAATTTTAATTTAAAACAAACAAATAAACAAAGAAATTAATAAACATTTCTTAAAATTCTTTGTAACAATAAAAATGTTTCTGAAATCAGATTCACCAAAAACTCTAAAGAACACAATGCTTTACCTGTGCATATTCTTGGGTTTAATGTCCATAACCAACAGCCAAACATCCAAGTACCCCTGTGCCTTTATAGACACTGTTAACATAACCGGCAGTTATCCTCATGAAATGTCCAGTGAACAAAATGGCACCACAATAACCAGTGGCACTGCACCGGTTAATAATTCCTACATCTATCAATTTATGATTGTGCCACCCGAACTTATTGCCGTTTATGACTTTGTCATAGAAAATGGCATTCGTATACCCACCGAACGTCATTTGCGAGCTTGCGTTTGTAAACTAAAACCCTGCATAAGAATCTGTTGTCAACCGGGCTTCTTTTACGATTTAGATGTCAAAACATGCCTGCCCGCCAATTCTACCGATCAGCAGTTAAGCCAAAATTCGGTTACAGTGCATTTCAAAAATGAAACTACAGCTTCGGTGGCCACCTCTAAACATTTTCTAGTTCATCATGGCATACCATGTGAAAAAATGCGTATTATGCTGAAGGATAAAAGGACAGTTAATTGGACTTTATATGAGAATGGCACAATTGCCCATAAGAATGTGCTTTTTACCAGACACTATTGCTATTCAGCTTTACCGGAGCGTGATAAATCCGAAATGAATGTGAGTGTTACAGCATGGCATTGGCAGCCATTGGCTTGTGTGCCAGAGAAATTGCCTTTTGTTTTGGGAGTACGTGAGTGGACATACGCTATATGTAAGTAAGAACTAAAAAACTGAAATAGTTTTACTTTTTCAAATGGAATAGAGAGTAAACAAAAGATATTTTACGAGGGCAGGCATGAAAGTTCATTTTTTTCACATAAGTTGTCTATTTCATTATAAAAAAATTAATTTAACTGTATGAAGATTCTTAGATTTTTAAAATGGTGCTATAGGCTTTAACAGCGCTTTAATAGATATTAGAACCTTTTGACCAATTCAAAAGTAGTTCTTCAAACAGATACTATTAGTTCAATAAAGAATATAGAAAGATCTGGGTGGCAACAAATAACGATTACACATCGAGGCAACTAGATTTTGTAATACGATAAAAGGTGGGGGAATCCTTATCGTAACAGATTTTGGACGGATTGTCATATATTTGAATTTAAGTTAACCCAATGATATTTATTTAAATTTACTTAACGAAATCCATCTTCAGCGATAGTTTTGATGTGCACTTTTAACTCTTAGCTTTATAATATCAGAGACAAATTTGAGGCTTCAAATTACCAGATAGTTATATGTTATCATACGAACTGGTGGTTCTGTGGGGTTTAATTAGACTCTGGACTAGTTTTGGTGAGGGCATTTTGGGGTTCAAGTGGTTCCTGTGTTAAAATAGCAAATCGCCGGAAAGGTGATCCCACGAAAGATTGTGCGCCCATCCTTGGTAAAAAAAACTACCCTTTGGATAAAAGATAATCAATTTTTCTTGCATAAAATGCAGATATGGATAGCTAAGCTTAAATGATGTTAGTGTTAAGTGTAGACTCATCATGTTAGAGGTTTTCTCATGCAATAACACGGTTGTTAATGCAAATGTTTTAACAACGCATTTATAACATCATGTTATAACAGCAAATCATGTCAGTTAAAGACGGGGCATTAAAGAGGGTTAACATTTATGTTTTGAGCAGTGTTGCCAATCTGTGTGTAATTACCAAGGAAACCAGAACTTTGCTCTAAAAATCGCGTTTTATCCGCATTAAATATGCAGTTAAAACTTGAAAATATGCCCTGAAAATTATTAAAAAATTTAAAAATTGATTATTTGAAAACAAAATATTCAACAATTTAACAGTTCCATTTAAGAACAGTCGTAAAATTATAGTATTTACAGACGTATTTTCGAGATGTTACCCTATATGGAAACGATGGGCAGTCATGGGTTCACAAAAAACAAAGTTATGTTAAGAGGTTAAAATTCATATAAAAGTGATTTGTGCCGAATATGAGATTTTTTTGTCTTAAAGGCATTTTAGGGACGGTCGCCAAATTGTTTATTAATGTTTACAATTTAATGGAAGTTAAAGCTTTATATAGATGGGAGCTTTTGACAAATGTGACCCGATTTGAAAATAATTAAATTTGCAGTAAAATATTTTTGGGGCGAATTTAATCTAAATACCAACAAATTTAGATTGTTTACGGACACAACGAGTCGAATTTGGAAAGAAGTTTTTATGGGGATTGTGTTAAGTTATAGACCGACTCTCACCATTTAGACTTTGTTCATTGTGCAATTAAAATCTATTTACCAAGTTTGATTAATTATCTACAAGATTGCAACTTGTACTACGCGCACAAGGTTAACATGGACAAACAGCCAGACGGACGGACGGATGGACACCGTTAGATCACTTTAAAAATTGATTCTAAATCGATCCGTATACTAAAAGATTGGTCCATATTTCAATATATTCCACACATCGCCAAGAACATATATGTATAATTGATTTTTGCTTATATATGTATGTATAAAATTCTAAAGTTTTAATTAACAAATAGAATCTGGGAATTTAAGCATTTTTGGGGGAATGTAAGAAAAGATAAACTCAGTGTTTATTGTTGGTGTTTTGTTTAAGCTTTGATATTGGTACAAGTAAGACTAATTCGCTTTTAGGGTTTTATTTGTATATTTTTTTTTGGCTTTTCTAAAATCTTTGGAAAAGGTTTCCTGATGAGCTGGCCTAAGCAACCAGTGAAATGCGCATAGAAGCTAGCTTTCCTTCAACAATAAATCTCAATGTATTTATCAAATATGAAAAATTGGGAACATAGCACGTCATACAGGAATCTTATTAATAATAAATTTTGTATTCCCAAAAAAAACTTTGATAAGCATTTTTAGCTTATTCGATTAAACGAATAAAATTTTAAAATTAATCGATTAATCGAATAATTCTAAATCTAGAAATATTAGAAATTACGAGATTTGTTTGCGAAAATTTTTTAAAAAATTAGTACTTGAGTAAAAAAACATTCTTTTTTAAATAAAACTTGTCAATGTAGATCCAAATTGTTGCTTCACTTTCGGGCACTTAGATTTTAAGAGTCTATATAACTTCGGATTTGTTGAAACTTTTCACGGACAAAATATCCTCTACTATGCCTCTGCAAATAATTTCCTCTAGAGATTGCCGTAACCATGCCCAACCATATTTTTCTCTGGGTGTGTATTAGCACAGTTGCTTAAGCTGATATTGCTTTATCACTTTGGGCACAGCATCAACGTTTTCTGGCGCAAAAACTGATTTTGGATGAGCTTTACGACTTCCGTCCCAATGCGAAATGCGACCAGTGCCCATGTTCTGTAACTCTCGCGTCGAGAAACTTTTCGTTTGAAATGTGTGAAATGAAACAAAAATGCCATATATTGAAACAAACAGCTGTTTTTCTCACTAAACTGTGTCTGTAACTTTTTTTGGCGAGTACTAGCTGTCGCGTAAGGAAATTACTCGCCAATTTACAGAAAAAGTGTGTCTGTAACATTTTTGTGAGAAGAGTTCCCACTTTGAACTGTCAAATAAACTGACGAATAAAAATGGGGCGAGAAAAAATTTTAACACTAAAAAACAAATAAAAATGCAAATACAAAGAATAATAGTAATAATATTTTGTTCTTTTTTGTTTTAATTATTTTGCTTTTAACATTTTTATAAAATAAATGAATGTTTTCAAAGTTCGTTTCCAAACAACAAACATTAAAGTCGCACGTTACATTATTTGGTAAAGCCGACGGTTGTATTTTCGCCGCCGTCGTTGAAAAATTTTGAATTTTAGTAAATTTTGGTCGTCGTCAACGATATGTGTTAGTGGCGTTCTCAACGTCTGCAATGTCATATCGGCTTCGAGTGCAGTGCTATGACACTTATAACGTAACGACGTAATCTCTTTTGATAGTTTTCGACATGAGTTACAGACTCACTGTTTTCTCACTTTTCGAGAAACGATGGAATATTTTGTTTCACATCTTTTCGATGCGAAAAGTTCTCACTATAGTTACAGAACATGGGTACAGGGTATAATTCTTTATACCAGCGTATATACAGTGGCCATAGATGGGGCTTCACCGTCTAAATTATGCACGTCGAAAGACATAAAAATGAATATGGTTAAAAAAGTCAAACTTTAAATTCTAAATGCCAAAAGGCACCTGTAGATACTCAGTGTTCCCAAGGCTCACCACAAGCATATTAGGTATACAGCCATGTTCTGTAAATCAAAATCGAATGAAATTCAAATCGATGGAGATTTCCAGTTCAATTTTTTTGAAAATTAACGTAGTTTTTCCTGATTGTAAGAGTAGTTCTGATGAAGAAACACTGTACTCATATTATGAAGTATATAAAACGGAATATTTTAATAAGCACTGGATCGTTTTCATACGTTGTTCGATTTTAATTTCACTCGTATTCGATTTTCAGAACATGGCTGATAGTTTCTTACTATCAACTTATCGTTCTCTCATAGATAATTGTATGGTTGCTTGAATAATCATCACATGTTGCTCATAAAATATGGTAATAGAGCCATATTGTTATTGTTTACTTTAAAACATACAAATGGTTGCGGCTAAATCTATGGTTTTCATGGGTAACCACGTATGTAAATTGTTTCGCTTTTGAGATGCTTATGCCATTTTGCTTCATTTTAAATTCTATTTACATAGTTCATAAAATTTCTGAAAAAATATAGACCAACTCCGATTTATTTTTAAATAATAATAAGTTAAAAAGTTCAATACCTAGCCTATAGTTTGATCTAGAACGGTCTTTAGGCTCTCTTGAAAAATTTGATTTTAAGACATACACGGTTACTGATGCAGAAATATTCAAGTTTACAAGAATTGTTATGAGTAGAATTAAGTATAGAGTGTTTTTTAGATGCACGAGAACATAAAATTGTTAAACAAGATAGAAATATTGTTGAAATAATTTTTTTTATTATAATCTGGTGGATGATTTTATGTAATTTCTTGTTTAAATATGATATGATTTCCGGTATATTTCCATTCGATCTGTACAATTTGTGAGTACCTACTGAGTATTTCCAATAGATCTGGCCGCATGGCGTCAATTATGGCTTGAATATTGGCTTCCAATGCCTCAAGAGTTGCTGGTTTGCCGGCACAAACCAATGACCCATAAAAAGCCCCATAAAAAGGTAATCCAGAGGGGTTAAATCACACGGACGATTTAAGAGGAGCTTAATAGTACGTACGGGAGGACCAGTGAACAGGACCGCTATTGGAAATAAAGTTGTCACCAAATTTATTTTCAGTCAGCTCCTTGCTCATTTCGAAAGAGTGTGTAAACCGCACTAAACAGGCAATTTTATGAATGTAAAGAAGGTGATTCGTTAACGGCTTCAGGATTTTCTTCGCTTCAAATATGGCAATATTGCTTATTATTGACGTAGCCATTTAAAAAGAAATAAGCAACGGTTAATGGTCGAAGCGCTCTATTTACTTCGCGAACAGATTGGTTTTTATTTTTTTTAAATAAATTTCCACAATTCGGAACCGTTGTTTTAGCGTTAAACGATGCATGACGACTTGTGAAAACTTACTGAACAGAATTTCTATACAATTTCACATTCTTAAGCGGCCCATACACTTGCAATATTATTGTATATGATATTCGCCATATTATTTCCATTTTGTCCTATATTATGCAAATTCAATAAAAAGGTGAACATAACCTATAGGAATTACATAAACAGCCTTGTACAATGTTGCCAAAACATTTCACTATCTTTTCGTTGGGCAATAAAATCAAAAGCCTTTTGATTGTTGCCAATATATTATGCCACCTTCGAATATCACATCCTACATTGGCGATATAACTGTACAATACGTAAAATTGTAAAATTTTATTGCAAGTGTATGAGCCGCTTTAGCTGTCAAACCATAATTGTCGATATAGAAAGTTCTCATGCAGCTCGATATATATGTGATTAAAACTCGTAAAAAATTGCCTTAAGGCAATATATTAAAAAAAAAACGCAAAAAGTACTGGATTTTTTTAATAAATCGCACTTTCCAAATATTCTGTGTATAAATTGTTTAAAAAAATTTATTTTTTTAAAAATCACGCTTGTTTGGCCTCCAACTATTCCATTTATTTTGTCAAAATCCAAAGTTTTAAATTAGGTACATCTTAGCATCTTAGTTATCTATAGACAACATCCAACAAAATGTGGGCGGGGCTGGAAAAAAGATTTCTTTATATCTAAAGAACGCCTTTTTTCTCTGTGTAATTGTTTCAACGCCTAAGAGCTGACTTTAAATTTAAATGTATAAAAGTTATTATGCAATAATTTGTACAGGCAGGTTCAATAATCCTCTGGAAAAAGTTTGTGAACTATAGATACAGCCGGAAGCATGTTAAGGTATATTCAGACCTAACAAATATTTGACAAAAATTCCAAAAAAAGCGTGACCAACCAATTGATCAAACTTAAGCTTTACTTTTTACCATTTGTATTGATTCACTAAGCTTTATTTGTAAGAAGATTATTGTATAATGCAATTTAGAAGTTAGAAGTTGTTTGATGTAGCAAACGTTTTACAAAAGCAAACATTAAAAAAAAACAAGCTAGAGTGCGATATTCGGCTGCGCCGAATCTTTGATACCCTCCACCGACAGTTCGAATGTTTTAGGAGTAATATCGTATGATGTCTATTTATTATTATTATCTTCAACATTTTTTAATTTTTCGAATTTATTCTATGAGCTAAATTTCAGTTATGTATTTTATAAAGCTTTTCTGTAATAGTTCCATTCCTTAAATTTTTCAGAAATGACTTTATACACTACCAGACTATTATGTATATTGTATTTTCTTTTTAGATTTTACCTTAGCCACAAAGTATACAGAGATGAAAAAAGTGACGTATAAAAAAAATGCCTTAATCATTTGCGAGGGCAGCTTTCGAAGAAAGAGAAAGAAAACGGTTTTTGTTTTTTACAATGCGTAAAAACAGGCCGTTACTATCTACACAAATTGCATAATCAAAACAAAAAACGCAAAAAGGGCAGCTTTCGAAGAAAAAAAAAAAAAGAAAAAAACACAATATGTTCTGTCTCGTGACGCCTCTGTATACTCTGTGCCTTAGCCTTCCTTTGGAAAGCAATGAGGTATATTGTATGTATAGAAAAATTTACAATTATTAGACACCAGCAGAATGAAATGCATTTTCTGGCCCGCTACGGCCTTCGTCAGCATTCTTTGTGTCACACTGGATAGTGATACTTTATAAATTGAATGTATTTAATCCAACTATTTTAACAAATAGAAACCGGGAATTATTTCCTCATAGAATAAATTCGAAAAATGTTGAATATAATATAAAGTAACCTTCGGGGGGAAATAATTCCCGGTTTCTATTATTATTATCTTTATAAAAGCAGACATCAGCATTAAAATTGGTTTTAGGCGTACCAAACTGTTTTTCGGTAGTAGGGTTTATATGGGGCCTAGGGTAAATTATAGACCGATCTTCACGAAATTTCACAGTGTCATTTCCAGTCCTATAAACATGTGACGTACCAATTTTTATTATATCATTATTTTTTACGGTTTTATGCGTACTAAACTGTTTTCCAGAAGTAGGGTTTATATGGGGCCTTGGGTAAATTATGGACCGATCTTCGCGAAATTTCACAGTTTCATTTCCAGTCCTATCAAACTGTGACGTTCCAAAATTTGTTATGATAGCATTGTTAATTAGGGTCATATGCGTACTTTACTGTTTTCCGGGAGTAGGGCTTATATGGGGTCTGGGGTAAATTATGGACGGATCTTCACAAACTTTAACAGCGTGATTTCTAGTCGAATAAAACGAATTTTTGCAAAATCTGATATCTTTCTGTTCATTGTTCCACTATTTATGTTAGTTTTTGTAACAAAATTATAAATTTTTGTTAGGTGGAGGTTCCACATTTTGATTCATAGCTCTGATCCTACTGAACCGATTTTGCTGGATTTCAATCCCAAACTGCTTAGGATAACTACAAGCAATTTGACACCAAGTTTGTTTATTTCTTTTGAGTTTTTCGAAAGTGAGCGTGTTTTCAACAGACGGACATGGCTAAATCGACTTAGAATTACTCAAGGACCCAGAATATATGTACTTTATGGGGTCTGAGATGAATAATAAAAAAGTTTCACACGGAATGACAAACTTAGTATACCCTCTTCACAACTAATTGTGGTGGAGGGTATAACTAGTGGTTACGTGTAGGTCGTCAAATATTTAATATTTGTGAGCATATCTTTAGTTTAGTTTTTATTTGATTCATTGAACAGTTAAGTCCGTTAATAAAAGAAGTGAGTGCGTGCATTCATTTTGATTTTCAATTAAAAGAACTCAAAGGTTTATTATAAAGAATATAAACCGAGACGCTTTTTATAAAGTAATAATGGAACGATGTTTATAAATACTTTTTTTTTAATTTACTCCCTTGTGCACTTTTTAGTTGCAATTGCATTAAAAGGAAATCAATTAACATAAAACAGTTTTTCCAGTCCTTTTGTAATCACTCAATAAAATCTAATTATATACTACTACATACATACATACAAATTATATGCAAGAACTTTGAAAGAAATATAGTAAAAGCATTTGCATATATTTTTTTATTGTCATAAATTGTTTTAAAAATATGTGATACTAAAAAGAAATGTTATGCTTTATATTGCAATCATTTAATAATTCAAGTTATTGCACATATTCCCACACAATGATGTACAATTCTACATTTCCCTTACCTTGAAATGTAAAGAAGCTAAGTTCCCATTTTTTTAAAAATTTAGTTTTTGATGCAGTTAAGCAATATGCAAAAGTTGCAAAAAAAAATTTATAGGTTTGACTTGTTGTTTATACGTAACAGTGATAAGCAGGGAAACCAGAAATATGCTCTAAAAACACATTTTATGCGCATTAAATATGCAGTAAAAACTGGAAAATATGCCCTGAAAAAGGTTAAATATATGCCCTAAAAATTCAAATTGCTCATTTGAAGACACAATATTCAACAATTTAATAACAAAATCTAAAAAAAAAACCCTAAAACAGCTTAAAATTCATATAAGAGATGTTTGCGCCGAATATTATCTGGATATTAACATCCATATGGGTTTTTGTCTTAAAGGGATTTTAGGTACGGTCGCTAAATTGTTAACAAATGTTAACATTTAAAAGGAATTTAAAGCTAGTTAAGGACGGGAGCTTTGAGCAAATGTGAACCGATTCAAAAATAATTTAATTTGAAGTAAAATATTTTTGGCACGAATTTAATTTAAATACCATCCTAATTAGATAGCTTGCGGACACAAAGAGTCTAATTTGGATGTGAAATTATAGACCGATTCTCACCATTTGCATAGACTTCGTCCATATTTGATCAAATTATCTACAAAATTGGAACTTGTACTCTGCGCACAAGGCTAACATGGACAGACAACCAGCCAGGCGGATGGATGGACATCGTTAGATCACTTTAAAAAGTGATTCTGAGTCAATCGGAATACTAAAAGATTGGTCTAGATACAAATCGAATAACATTTATTCTTAATGACAACCTGCTTTGTCTTACAATTTAAGAGTAAAAATTAAATGTACATAGATGTCGAAATTAAAGAAACAACAAGAAAAAGAAAGACAAAAAAAATGAAAAACAAAAAAAAAAACAAAACAAGTACTTTGAATTTCAAGAAGAATTATTGACAAAAGTACGAAAAAACAGAAGTAAGGAAAAACATGTAAAGTAAATTAAAATAGATAATAAGAATTATTATAATTATGATTATAATCATTCAAAGCAAATTTCGATCTACCAAAGGTTAAATACAATTTGGTTTAAGGATTGATGTTTGACTATTGACGTCAGCAGTCGTCGATGGTTGCGAGTGTTAAACGGCAAGCCCTCTGAAGAGATTGAGTGGTTGCAATCGAAACATGTAAGAGTAACCTGTCCGTAAAAACGCCTGGGTTCGAGCCCAGCTTCAGTCAAGAATGAAAAATTATCAATAAATTTTAATTAATTTCATGTTGTAAAATTCCTTTCTTCATAAGAATAATTTAATGAAAATTAAATTTGATGAACTTTAGCCTAATTAAAAATATTAAAAAATTTGGATTAAAAACCATAAATAGTTCAACAAAATAACCACAATACTGATTATTGTAACAGATTTTCGAAAAAAAAAAAAAATTTTATTTGCTTATTGTAGACATCTAAAAAAATTGAATATGTATCAAAATATGCATTAAAAAGGCAAAATATGCGCTATAAACCTAAAAAATGCTACAAAAAGGCTCTTTTAACTAAAATATGCTGCAAATGCACTAACAAATCGATGCCAAAATTCATAAAAAGCTCTAAAACGGATGAATATATTGTTTCGGCCTTCATTAGTCGCACAAGGAAAAACATGCAAGTGCATATTTCTGGTTTCCCTGGTGAAAAGTCAAATAATTTAAAAAGTGGTATTTCCCCCTTTAATATCGTCGGCTTAGACTGTAAACCTCCTACATTCATATTAGAAAGTTTTTTCGCCCTCCTGTAACATTTATTTAAGTGGACTTAGTTCTTTTACGACTAAAATTAATGAAAATCCGCCAGAAGCTTTCTAAAAAAATTAATTGTTACCTAAAGATCATATTGTTACGTTTTTCCATTAATAAGCGCGTTTGACTTCTTTTAATTGCAAATCTTAATAAATACAAATTTAGCCTATTTCCTAGTATTTAACAATTATTTCGTGCAGTCTGCGAGAATTTGTGATATTTACTTGTCTGTCGCATGGCGTACGCCTACAAAAATTGTTGTTGCAATACTATCAAAGAAATACACATACAAAATAGTTCTTACAAACATATCCCAAACTTGCATTACTTAAATAAAGAATGTGTGTAGTTTTTGTTCCCACTCTCATTACTGCGTGTGTTTTTCATTATCTTGATAATTTCTTAGATTATTTTTGCGGGTACTTTCACTATAGTGAAGCATTTAGTTTTTGCTTCAATACGTTACTTGCTCGTCTACACTTCTCATCAGTATTTTTATGACTGCGACACGACAGCATAGAAATTTAATTTTTTTTTTAATGATTTGAATGAATGTTTAAATGAAAACGCGCAGGCCTCTAGAAGAAGGTTTCGGGTTTTATTCCCGCTAGAAAATTTGGGTTGTTTTACTTCAACATTTTACGTCTTAGTTACTATTACTTAGTTAATTCAGTTAGAACATAGTTTGTAATATAATAAATCTGTGTTAATAATGAAAAAGTGCTTAATGTGTTGCTTATATTTAGAACACGAGCGCCTTACTCGTCCGTTTAACTTACATTTAAAACAAAAACAAATTTCGAAATTTTGCTTTTGTTTTAAATGTAAGTTGAACGGACGAGTAAGGCGCTCGTGTTCTATAAACTACACATAAGTCTTTTTTTTTAGTTTTAAATTTTTTTTTTTAAATTGCTGCTATTCTAATATAATCATTACTTCTCTGCGGTTATAGTTTTTTTTTAGGTTTTTATTCCTAAGGTCATAAATCGGAATTTTTTATTTTTTTTACTGTTAGGACCAGCACTCAGGGGATGACCCCTACTTATGCATTGCATTGTGTTGGAACTAGGAAAATAGGTTGTGGGAGGATAGAGGGAGTAGTGTTTGTGAACATTCGATTTGAACTTAATCATGTTGTAGGTGAGAGAAAAGACTTCTGCAGAAAGGTTACTCCACATACAAACAGTCCGGGAAAAAAACGAATTCTCTCTGTAATGCGCTGTACGATTCACCTGCCAATCGACCACATAAGGATGGGCTCTTGAGGAAAAACGTGTATTACGAACAAACGTACGGGTTTCGGGAACCAGATCCCTAATTTCGTCGGAACAAATCCCATTGTAGTAACGATAAAACAGGCAAATACAACCCACATTGCGACGGTGCTCAAGGGACTCAACAGAATTGGATACCCTACTGTCACCAATGAGAACCTTCGCCCTCTCCTGTACGCGGTCAAGAAGCTCCAAAATAGACTTTGAAGCACCGGCCCACACCTGAGAGTTGTATTTCATACGCGGTCGGATATAGGTGGTATAAATAGTAAGGAGATCAGATGGCGTGAAGTATAACTTACACCGTCTTAGAAAACCGAGGCACTTGAATGCTTCTTTTGACACCTTGAATATATGTTCTGTCCATCGGACATCACATTGTATCCTCATTTCCAGAACATCAAGAGACTTTGATTCCTCAATAATTATACCACCCATATATACAGATGAGGCACCTCGATTTGTCGCGTTTATGCGTCAGCACGCAACATTGTGTTTTTCGGGCATTAAAATCGACCCTATTCGCACGACCCCATTCCGAGACTATGTCAAGGTCTCGGCCAAGCGTATCATTCCTATTCTGCCTCATAGCACCGACATCGGATACGCTTGGTCTGCATTCAAATGAGTACGAATGGCAAATGTTGCTGTCATCTGCAAAAGAGTAGATAGGGTTGGAAGTTTAGGGAGAGTTTATCATTATTTACCGACGTAATGTCAAATAAATTTATTTGATTTTTGACGCTTGTTTTAATTTTTTCCATATTTTCTTTTGTTTGACGTTATATGGGTTTGAAAATGAGAACAAAATTTCTAATGACTATACCTTGTGATTATTCTACCATGATCCATCTAGCATGGAGATTAGAGATTTTTGCCACAGAAATAAAAAAAAACTAATCACATTTTACGTCAAAACTAACTTTTAAGACACTTTAGAGTACCATGATCAATAGCCAAATTAAAACAATTTCTCAAAACCCATTTTGATATCCATATGTCTGCTCTGAATCAATATTTTACAATTTTATACAAATATTAATTAATAAATTTTTGAGCCTAAGGTCTTTTTTTTATAAAAAACTTTTAACTTTTATTTAAAAACCAATATTTCGGCACTTCCTTGAGTGCCTTCTTCAGGGTTATTTTTTCTTTAACAAATTATAACAAATTTAACAATAAGTGACAAATTAAAAAATTTTCTAATTCAAAAACAAAATAAAATATTTTTCAAATCAAACTTGATCTATTACAATATAAATAAATTTTTAATATCCGTTTCTATTTTTATAAATTAAGTGTCTATAATTTTGTGCTACATTTTCAGTGTCTGACTTGAAATTAATTCTAGAAATTGACGGAACCTTTATAATTTGTTACATTTCTAACATAAATCTACGTTTATAATTATTTTCTGTATTTAAAACAGTTGTATTTTCGAAATCTGGATAATGGTTTAGATTAGCACAATGAGTTGATAAAGCTGTTTTTTGTGATGAAATATTTCTATATTTTTGATCTGATTTATGTCCTGCTATCCTAGTTCTTAGTTTATTTTTTGTTGTACCTATATATACTTTATTACACTGTCCACTATCATTACCCTTACATGGTATTTTATAAACTATATTTGACATATCTATCTTCTTTACTTTGTCTTTCATTTTAGTAAATAGTTTACCTACTGTGTTAAAAGATTTATGAGCTATTTTGTATATTTTGCTATCATATATATTTGATTTGTCTAATCTTTCTGAAAATTTTGGTATGTATGTTACCGACTTAAAAATCCTCTGTTCTGTAATACTATTTCGGTTATTTAATCTACAATTATTATGTTGAATTAATAAATCTGTTATTAATTGTTTAGGAAAGCTATTATCAGTTAAAATACCTGAAATCTTCCTTTTATTATCTCTATGAAATTCTGAATCACTTATTTTTAGAATTCTTTCTATAACATTTTTAGCTGTATTAATAATTATTCTCTTTGGATGTTTCGAGAAATAATTAATAATTCTGCCAGAAGATGTTGGTTTTTGATACCAATCTATTAATATCCTATTTCCTCTTCTAATTATCAAGGTATCTAAATATGATATTCTTGAATTAGATTCCCTTTCAATTGTAAATTTAATGTTTGAAGGAAAAGAGTTAAAAATATCTAACATTTGACCTATTCCTGATTCAGAAATTATACAAAATAAGTCATCAACATATTTAGTTAAGATCTTCGGTTTAATAACTAATTTTTCCACACATATATCTAATAACCTTTCCATAACTATATCTGCTACAATTGGAGAAGCTGGCGAACCCATGGGAAGTCCTTTCATTTGATTATATATATGATTATTTAATTGAAAATATCTACTATCTATTATACAAAATTTAAGAATACGTAAGAATAAGTCCTTCTCCATATTCGTATGTTCCCTTATTATATTCCATTTTTCCTCTATTATATTTATAGCTAAATCTATTGGAATGCTAGGAAACAATGAATTAGGTTAAGTAACATGTAAAAGTTCTTTTATTTATATAAATTTTGGCCTTTAAGTGATTTTAGGGAGGGGGTTTTTATAGGACCTTTGTTCAAAGTTACTGTCGCCAAATTTTATGTCAAGACCATCTTTTATAAGGAAGTTATGGCATTAAAAGCTATTTTCGGGGGGAGTATTACTTTTATAGCAGCTATAGCCAAACATGAACCGATTCCAATAAAGATTGGTAATATGACTTAGATTGCAGTAAAATAAGTTTGGACCCAATTTAATCTAAATACCCAACATAATAAGATGGTTAACGATCACAAAGACTCTCTTCCGAAAAGAAGCTTGTATGGCAATGTGAAATAATGGACCGGTTTTCTGAAGGCTTATTTATTCTAACAATTAGAACCAATGTAACAAATTTCATCAAATTATCTCCAAAATTGCGACTTTTACTATACGCGCAAGGTTAACATGGACAGCCAGCCACCCGTATGGACAGACAGACATCGTTAGATCGATTAAAAAATGAATTTGCGTCGATCGGTATACTTAAAGCTTGACCCACTTTTTATATTTTAAGGTGTTACAAACATCAGCATAAACACATAATACCCTCTCCTTTATTGTGGTTTGGGTATAAAAACAAAGAAAAGAATTCAGAAACACTTTTCCACTTAAAATTTATGGAAAAGAAACGAACAAATTTATGAAGTGCTAAACATGATGGGGAATAACAAAATGGTCGATCGATTGGTTGGGGTTGTCTGTGTGTAAATAAAAAACAAATTGGACTTGTGAAATAATAAAATGAAAACAGAATATACATACATTTTAATTATAGACATTCAAATTACAAACAACACATTTTGCAGGTTGTAAAAATTTTGTATGATGCAACCACAAAAATCCTGTTAATTTTTTTTTTTTTTTTTGTTATACCTTCCACCTCCATAGTGGTGATGACCCCCTGTGGTAGTTAAGCGCCAGTATTATAAAATCTTACGAGTAAAATGGATTTAAATTTCCACTATGTGTTCCCCCTGAACCAAATGCTGGAGCAGCGCTGGAAGTGCACTTTCACGCTGTTATGCGGGCGTGTTAACTTTGTGATTTCAAGAAAAAATTCATCTAAGTCCACATACAGTACATAAGTATGTTTATATGACAATAAGGAAGAAGTGCTTAAGACTTTTTTTTAGTTTTGTAGGAGAGCAATTTTAAAATTTGAAGAAGATTTTAAAAAATTTACTCCTGTTCTCTTATAATCATCAAATCAGTTTATACACAATTCAAATCTTTCAGTCGATACTGAACGAATCGAAGTTATTATTTTTAAGTGTTGTAAAGCATTTATTTGAGTTTTCATAAAAATGAATCGAAACACTCAGTATCGACTGAAAAAACTAGATATAAAATTGATTTCAAATCGAAAAGGATTCGATCACAAATGCCAGAATTAGCGCCCAGTTTGTACACAATCAATTTCATTTGGTAATTCGAGGTCCCTATTATCCCTTTAAAGCTACTTGGCTTTATTACGTGCCAGTGTCGAAAGTTTCCATAAGAAGTAGTTTGAATAAAGTTCGAAAACAAGCTGGTTAATTTTAAAATCGATTAAAAATGCATTCACACTTGAAACATCTAACATATACTATCAACCAGAAATGTCACTATTTCTAAATAAAAAACTTTTTTCTACTTACAAATGTGGCAAAATTTTAAAATAAAACACCTAAGTAAAAATATTTTCATTTTGTTTAATAATATAACCAAAAAAAAAATGCCATTTTTCAGTACTGCCAAATTTGTTGCCAATTTTCTAGTGATGACACTAAAATAATCGGAAGATGTAGAATGGAATACAATGATATAGGATTATCTTGTAAAGATGTGTATTTTTTGCTCTTTGTATTTCGTATGTGAAAATTTCAACATTTTCGCAAATAGATGGTAGATGTTGACAAGTTTGAAAAGGATACTTACCCAACAAACACGAAGTCAAACCTTTGATATGAAATGACTTTGTCATTTGACATCAAACACAATTCTCAAACGTTTTTCAATTGTTTGATTTAACATTTAAATTCAAATTGATAATGATTTGAAAATAAATATTTGAAAATAAATGTTTGTCAAATGTTAAATCAAATCAAAAATAAACTTGGCAATACTAAAGCGAAAAATAAATGTAATCATTAAAAATGGCGATTAAAGTTAAATTTTTTACTTTGCGGTTACATGTGTTTTACTATTAAAAATAAATTTTAATATAAAGTGAACAGCTTATTTCTTGTGAAAAATAAAAATTATTTGTGAGTAATTTCAATGATTAAAAATACGAAAAAAAGGAAAATAAAACGGGAAAGTGAAGAAAGTTTGTTGAACGATCGCGGTGCTACAATCCTCAAAATAAAAGGGAGCCAAGTAGTTTGTCTTTCCAAGAATTAGAGGACATTATTTAATCTTTAAGCTATGGTGCCGAATGTTTATCTCACAGTTTATTTAAATAAATAATAAATTTATATTAAAAAAAATAAAATGTTTTTATTTATATTTTACATTGTATTATAATCCACATTTGAAAAACATTTGAGAATTAAGTTTGAAAGCAAGTTGAAAATAAAGGCATTTTTCAATTTGAAAATAATTTCCCCTTTTTGTTGAGAACGCTATGATTTTCAAATGATTTTCAAATCACTATCAAACGATTGTCGTTTGAGAAAACGTTTGATTTCAAATCATTTTCAATTTGAAATCAAACCTTCGTGTTTGTTGGGTATATATATAATTTCCTTATTTGTGTGTTCCTCATTTTTTGTCTATCCAGTAGTGCTGGGAAACTATCTATACTATCGATAGTCGTTAACTATCGAAAATATCGATAGGAAAAACATCAATATCGATATTATTAATGTTTAAAATACAGCTATGAAGACATGTTACAGCAGCTATACACACACAGTTTTTTGACGCAAGTTTTTACTTGCTCCCAACAAACACGGAGGTTTGATTTCAAATTGAAAATGATTTGAAATCAAACGTTTTCTCAAACGATAAACGTTTGATAATGATTTGAAAATCATTTGAAAATCATAGCGTTCTCAACAAAAAGGGGAAATTATTTTCAAATTGAAAAATGCCTTTATTTTCAACTTGCTTTCAAACGTAATTCTCAAATGTTTTTCATATGTGGATTATAATACAATGTGGAATATAAATTAAAATATTTTATTTTTTTTATTTAAATTTATTATCTATTTAAATAAACTGTGAGATAAACGTTCGGCATCATAGCTAAAAGATGAAATAATGTTCTTTCCGTCCTTTAACTCTTGGAAAGACAAACTACTTGGCTCCCTTTTATTTTGAGGATTGTAGCACCGCGATCGTTCAACAAACTTTCTCCACTTTCCCGTTGTATTTTCCTTTTTTCGTATTTTTAATCATTGTAATTTCTCACAAATATTTTTTTTTTCACAAAAATTTATTAAAATTTATTAAAATTCAAAATAAAAAATTTAACTTTAGTCGCCATTTTTAATGATCACTTTTTTTTCTCTTTAGTATTGCCAAGTTTATTTTTGATTTGAATTTAACATTTGACATCAAATTGATAAAACATTTGATATCAAATGTTTATTTTCAGATCATTATCAATTTGAATTTAAATGTTAAATCAAACAATTGAAAAACGTTTGAGAATTGTGTTTGATGTCAAATGATAAAGTCATTTCATATCAAAGGTTTGACTTCGTGTTTGTTGGGCTATTATTAATTCGTGCAGAATAACAACAATGAATACAAACAACAAGAATGGCAGGTGGTATGGATTGCTTAGCTGTGCCTTTTTACTACTAACTTAAGGCCTTTATGCCGAAATTTTTATATGTTTACATAGGGACTGAAATGTCAGATAGTTTTATGATGTTGTAAAAAAAAATCTAATAAAAATGCAATTGCAATTTCGAGCATAGAATAAAACAATGAATGACCATTAGAGGAAAACTCCGCTAGATTGATTACCTTTTGGGTTGAATATCAATTCCAATTTCGAACATTATCTAAAGTTGCAATAAAATATCTTATAATCCCTGTTACTTTGGTTCCTTCAGAAAGGTACTTATCAGCATTTCAATTTTTAAAAACTGTCATCTAAAATAACGTGCGTACATACATACGTCTCTTACGTTCAGTAAAGTGATAAAAATAACGACCTGTAGCCTGATAAAAAACTAGTTAAAGTTATCCTACTTAAGTACAAATATTCAGTCGATAATAATATCAATATATCGATAGTGAAATCTGAATTATCGATAAATATCGATAGTAGAAAGTATCGGTAGTATCTCAGCACTACTATCCAGAACTTTTGAAGTCTATTGAAGGGCTGGAAAGCTTAAAATTGGAATGGATGTTTTAAAACACCAACGCCAAATTCTAGCGTAGCCAAATTTTCGATTTTTGGCCTGTGGGCGGATAATTAAGAGGAAAAAGGGGCGTAGTAGAATTAAACTTGTTAGCTTATATTAAAGCCCGCTTATGAAATAAGAAGCTGAAATAGAATATAGTCCTAACAATGGAGCATTGCCTTAATTAGTCGTATCTAAGATTTTAAGATTACGGGTGGAGGATTTAATGGAAGAGGTGTGGGAAAATATTGTTATTTAACTTTTCAGCTAATTTTGAAGCCCCCTAAAGAAGAATGGAACTAAGAATTGCCAAGTATCTGTATCTGACGTCGTGGCTTACCTTAAACTAGTTTTTCTTCCTGCCTGGCAGGAACAGTCTTAACGGCTAGTAAAGATTATAAAGTCGTTGGACTATGCGAATTGTATCCACTAGAATAGATTAATTAAACATAGTATATTTGCACTACATTATAATTTTGTGTAACAACCGGTCTGTTGCTAATATCGGGTTTTTTAAAATTGGCAGAACTGTCTTGTGACAGCTGTTTTGACACTTCTCGCTTTTAAGTTTGATTGGACATTCTTCTCATCTTGCTTAAACTCAAGCCAGAGTAACTTTTGCAAATTGATTAATTGAAGCACAGCCGCGAATAACGTTGTAAGTGACACAATAATTATTTTTCAGAAGAGCAAAAAAAAGTTTTTTAAAGGCAGGATTACTTATTTTCAGGGACCGTAACAGTTATTCCTTTAATCATAAAAGTTAGATTAAAACAGTTATTTTTTGATTTTTATTTTTTTGAACAATAATAACATTTTTTTATTGATTTTTATATTTTTGAACAAAAATAACTGTTAATTTTTGATTTTTATTTTCGATCAAAAATAACAGTTATTTTTTTATTTTTATTCTTTTGAACAAAAATAACAGTTATATATTGATTTTTATTTTTTTCGAGCAAAAATAAAAGTTATTCTCTAAAGAAATGTACGTGTTTTAATAGTTTAAAATATATGAACTGGATTGATCCAAAAATTATTTATAAAGCCTCACAGTTTTATAATTGGTTACAGTTCTACCGTTATGGTAAGTTATGGGCCGGCCAGCAGTATGTTTTTCATTTTATAGTGTCCTTTAACCATTTTCCCGATCGACTCAATCACTATTTTGAGTCGATATAACGATGTCTATTCGGCCGACTGGCTGGCTGCTTACTTTGTAGTGTGCAAAGTACAGGTCGCAATTATTTGATAAAATTTGGTACATTGGTACTAAATATTTATTGCTATTGAAAACGGTGAGGAACGGTCCATAATTTCTCAAAGATACTAACTACTTTTCAGAGTAGAATCTTTGTGCCAATAAACCATTTTTTTTTATCTTGGTATTAAGATTAAACTTTATATTACCAATACCATAACATCCCTAAAAATTGTAGTATTAATACAAAATTTGGCGACTATAATAGCGTTATTCGGTACGTCTTAGGCATGCTAAAGTATATCCGAGAATGGGTTTTACATGCGACCTATGGTAAATTATAGACCGATCATCGTAGTGTAAAATCTAGTCATAGAAAACAAGTTCTTTTGTAAATAGCAATCGGTTCAGTTTGTCACAAATTTTTGTTAATTTCTTTAATAGAAATTTTTTAGGGTGGAGGGGTTCTGGTTTAAATGAAGAAAATTAACTCAGCTGAGCGAAGCCGGTGCTTGATATACCATAAAATTAAGAACCCTTATGTCCAGTCAAAAACCAACATAAAAGAACAATTTATAATTAAATAATACATAAAGTATATGAGCCGTTTATTTTGAAAGTGGCATTAGAGTTAAAACACGTCAAACCATCACGAAAAAATGGCATTTTCGGCATCAGCACCTCCGATTTGAATGAAATTCAACACAAATGTTATATGTAATTGGGCTTAAACAAAACATAAATTTCAGACCCCACATTCTTTCGGCATCCGAAATATGACGTCATAAAAATGTGAAAAATGTTTAAAAAAACACAAAAGTCTCCTTACAAAAGGGGATAGAACTCTTGAACTACGCAAGATAATTTAGTTTTTTTGGTATCGTTTTAAAGGTGAAAGTGCAAGGTAAATTTTTGGGGTCTTGAGTTCAAAGGTCCATATCTAGAAAAGTATATTTTTTTTTAAATTCTTAAAAAAATATATGTTAAGTATTATACCCTCTTCAACATTTGCAGAAAATTTAAAGGTGGAGACTCGATTGGTGTCAGAGTTATATACCAGAACGTGATTCTAAGTATGTTTTGTGTTCAAAAATCCCTTGTTGTTGTTGTATTTTAATTATTTTTTTCAGTATATCTGGAGAACGGCAAGAGCCAAAGTTTCCAAATTTAGTACACAAATTTTAGTTATCAATACACACCATCCCACAAAATGTGGGCGGGACTGGAGAAGTGGGCGTGGTACCTCCCGGCAAATCCATCTGAGGAGATCGAGTGGTTGCGATCGAAACATGTGATGGTAACCTGCCGGCCAGGGTTCGAGCCCGAGCCACGTCAAGAATGAAAGATTATCAATAACAATTTTGATTGATTTTCATGTTGTAAAATTCCTTTCTTCACAAAAATAATTTAATAAAAATTAAATATCATGAACTTAAGCCTAATTAAAAAATATAAAAAATAAATAATAATAATAAATAATAATAATAATAAATACTGAGAAAAATATCATTATCATGATGTATCAAATACAAGTGAATCTTCTCGAAAGTTAGCATCCATATTTTTAAACGTGTTAAAACGCAAACCCTTAAATATCTCGACTTAAAAACCGAAATGACTTATGCCACTTTCAAAATAAACGGCTCATATAAACTATTACCACACGTAACTAATAACTCTATATTGAACAAAAGATTTATTATAATATAATTTTTTAACTTTAATAACTGAAAGCTTGAAGCGTTCCCTATAAAATATTATATGTAAAAAATACCTTTATATCGATAACCTTTTGAGATTAGAGCCATTTTAATAAAATGCATTAGCAAATTAAAATATTTTTTTAAATTGGTTCTTAATGGGTTAATAATTCGGCATGTTTTATATACCATGTGATCCAATTTATACTTCAAGAGATATTGGTTAAGAATTGGTCAACTTTTATGGGCTATAACTCTAAAACAAAGTTCTTTGGCAAACATTTATATTTTCATAGCACTTATGAATGCAATTTTTTGTTCCTTGTTTGCCGATGAGCTAGAAATCTGGTTAAGTTCAGAGGTTATGTAAAAAATTAATCAAGTTATTAAAAGAATACCAATTTTTATATTATTCATATGCTACCAAATTTGCTGTATGCTGAGAAGCTTGCATACGACTTTTAACAAATAACATATTTGTCAACATACGTAAAAAATTTGTTGAAAAGCAAAAAATATTGTGTCTAGACGATATGCTATAATTGCGAACAAAAGTTTGCTGACATCGTTAACAAATGCCTTTCATATGTTGGTAAGCATACGTTTGTTGGAAAAATTTGGTGTCTATACGATATGTTAGCACTGAAAGCTAATTTTTCAACATAAATTTGCTGATTCAACATATCGTGTAGACTTAGCTTTAAACAGTTTTAAATGTATTATTATTATATTCAATAAAAATAATACCATCCAAATCATTTGGATCATCATCAGCTGAGTTTAAATTGGCCATAAAACCGTTTTAAAGTAATACAGTGCGCGCTTGATTTTCGTAACTCGAAAAAATCTGGCCTGTTGCAATTAACAAAAATTTTCAATGACCGCTCATTGTTTATAAAATTTAATTTTATCGTTTTAATAAATATAAACTAAAATCGTGCCAAACCTTTTTTCAATAGCACTAGAGGAGGAAGTGCACAACACGTGGAAAACTAAAGCGCATGAAAAATGGCAGGTCACACAACGCTCGTTATAAAATTCTTTTCTGTCACACGTTTTTAACTTATTTAACACTTTGCTTATACCAAGCTACGGCTCTTTTGTTTTTGTTTTTAAAGTCTTTGCGTTTTTTTTTTTTTTTTTTTTTTTGTAAGGTTTCCGACTGCGTGTTTTTTAACAATTCCTTATGTTTTCCAAGCCATATTCTATTTTTGAAACAGTGTTTACATCTTTAACCTCGTAAATAAAGTTTTGGTTAAACGAATGTAACTTTCTTTTATCACTTTTTTTAATCATTTGAAATCTTTAAATCTTTACAAGCCTTCTCAAAATTGTACCCCAAATAGCAAAGTTCATCTAAATCATCCTCTATATAATCGAAGTTTTAAAAAATGGTAGAAAAAAAATAAAAATTGTAAAAAGCACTAAAGGCACTAACGAAAAATTGATAAAGCACCAAGTTAGTGCTTTTTCTTAGTTTGGCACTATGGATAAAATTTTGGCGTTTTGAGGCATCAAAAAGCACCATAAATAGTGCCAAAAGCACTAAGTTGCCATCACTGGTTGGAAGGCATTAGTCTTGCACACATGTGGTGTTTTGTTTGGGCATTAAAACGCTTCCACTATTTACATTGTTTCAATTTAAAGATCTCCGCTTCTAAAAGAAAACATCAGATATTAAAATGTTTTGGATTCTTAAAAATGGTCACCGTAGTTATGGACCTACTGCCCAAAAATGTTGATATTAATAACAATTTTTTTTTGAATTTAGAATGAAAAGCTTTTGATTTTTGACACTAGCAAATTTAGTGGAGTGATTTTCTCCAGCATAGGAATTTTTTGCCAGAATTTTATCTCGCTTTTGACTTCTTTTTAAAGATTAATTTTAGATTTATGAAGTCTCGCATGATCCTACAAGTAAAAAATTTATTTCACAATAATTTCCCTTTTGCTTTTCCTTTCTAGGTCTCATAATAACTGTAATCTGCATGATCATTATACTGTTTGTCTATTTATTGTGCACAGAAATGAGAAATACATTTTATGGGGTCGCCATTAAATCCTACGCTTTATGTATCATCATTGGCTATTCTCTATTGGCGCATTTAACACTGACAAATCCAGCAGATATGTCAAGATATTCATGTTCCAAGATACGTAAGTATTTTACTTAAAAGAAAAGTTATGACTTACCCAATTGATCATAATTTGGACGAGTTAAATTCGGTTCTGAAAAGAAAAAAAAATAATAATTTTAAAAACCTGTTTGTTATTAAAGACATTTTTGGGAATACAAAATTTTAATTTAAAAGATTTTGTTATTCGTGCTTAATTCTAAATTTTTATTCTTGATAAAAACACTGAAAAGTTATTGTTGATGGGATAAGCTATTCCTATGCGCATTTCACTGGTTGCTTAGATCGTCAGGAAACTTCATCCATAAATATCCAATAAATGTCAGTGTTTTTATCAAGAATAAAAATTGGGAATTAAGCACGCATGACAAAATCTTTTAAATTTTAAAAGCTGTTATTTGATATTGGGTGTATAATTTAAAAAGGTGGGATTTACTTCGGAAGGCGTATGTTTTACACATGGTTTGTGTCTTTAATAACTTATATAGCATTTTGCAATTTTTTTATTTGTCATGGAAAGGAATATCTAGTGTAAACAACAAAGTTGATTTTTTGTGTTTCGTAATGCTGGGTACACACAGTGCAATCTACATGCAATCTGTTTCAATGCAACCTCAAAATATCAAAGCGTTTTGATGTTGATGCAACCTGGAATGAATAAAAATGAATTTAATTCACTAGATTGCGTAAATGTGTTGCATAGTGTGTACCCAGCATTAGTTACAATTTTGTATCAACAACAGCAACAAAGTGGCGAAAGTTTTTTTTAACTTCTATGATATCAAAAAAAGTGCAGCTGAACGCTTACCAAAGCTTGCAAAATCATTGAGACCTTTTAAAGCAGCAATCTAAAAACTTTGGAGGCAGCAAGTTCATCCAAAAGCAATGAAATTTGGTTAGACACAAGTTTTAGCCAAAAGGCGTTAATAGACGATTTTGCTAGTCCTAAATGCTGGTAGAAGTCCATAAAAAGAAGTAATTTTTGCATTGAATCCAATACTGGCGTTGAAAACTGGATTGCTTACGAGGACCCGAAGTCAAATCCGCAATAACTAGTATGTGAAGCTCGACCCACCAGTCGAATCAATGCCAAAGACAACAATTTGTGGCCCCAAGGTAAGACTTTGTATTTTGTGGAACCAGGGACACATGGGACCCTTATATACCAGGGGCCTGTACTGAAGATTTGTTAAAAGCAAACGTTAGACGGAAAACGCTCGGCATATGCGCCAAGACATTAAGCTCTAGTATTTTATCATCACAATGCTTGGTCTTATTTTGCAAGACCAGTTAAAACCTATTTTTAAAAAAAGGAATTAGGAAGTTTTGCTTCACCCGCCTTATATACCAATCGTTGCCCGATTCGACTATCATCTGCTTTGTTGAATGCAGAACGGCCCTTGCTGGTATACGCTTAACTTCAGGACAGAGTTTGCGAAATTTTCTTGATTCAGTCTTGGTCTCGAAAAATAAGCAGTTCTTCTGATGGAAATATGGAAATATGCCAACGATTGTATTGTACCACAATAAACACTATAAATTTACCAAACATCACGCATTTTTAAGTTATACACCCATAATTTCAAGCAAATAATTTTTTTTATGGTATATTTAAGATGATTTTTTTTCAAATTTCTTTAATTTTGGTACTAATTTCACATAAGTTTTTTTTTCACTCTTTCGTTCCAGCAAGTTTTGCCTTACTCTACCTTATTTTATCATTTTACATAATAAGTTTCATCAGCTTCAATTTCTACTTGAGCTTTTTTGGCATCATTTTAAGTAAATTAATGTTTTGGTTTATATTCTTTCCCATTGTGCTGGTGGTGGCCTGTTGGTCCTTTTTCGTAAGTTTTGATTACTACAACAATAAACCGGTATTTGGAAATGATACTTGCTGGTTTGATCGTAAGTCGTTACACAACAATTTACTGATACATAATTATAAAATAAATTAATAACGATTTTCAGCCCGTAATTTTTCCATTGTGGTGTATTTATATGCCCCTATTTTGCTGGCCTGTCTATTCAGTGGTGTCTTCTATATATTGTCTCTGCTACGAATGAGTGAGGGCCTGGGTCTGGGAGGAGAAACTTGTATCAATAAACTGATTGCTACAGTTTCGAAGAATCGGTTGGTATTTTCTTAAATCTTTTGCAAAAAAAAAAAAATAAATAAATAAATTTGCCTTCTAATTGTTTACCTTTAGTTTTAAATCGTTCTGGAAATTCTTTGGCTACACCTTGATCTCGTGGCTGGTTTGCATGATTTCATTTACCATTAATTACTATCGTGGCGAGAAGACTCATATTAACTATGTGGTTTGTTTATTTGTGGCCTTTCATGGTTTTGGCTCCCTGTACTCTCTGATTGGTAAAAATAGTCAAATTCAAAATTTTCTTCGCCGTATTGAGGAAGAAGCGTACGTAGCATATTTACAAAAAAAAAAAAAAAAAAAAAAAAAAAAAAACAAATTTGCTTTAAACATTTGTTTACTTTTTTCTTTATAAAATTTTATTTTTGAATCAAAAATTATTTAAAATTAAATGGGAATTTATGCTTTAAATTATTTCTTATTGTTTTTTTTTCTTTTTCTTTTTCTAAAAAAAAACGCAGTGAAACTGAAGATGTTGCCGAAATTTCAGTGCCAATGTCACCGTTTTAGTTTTTTTCTTCTTCTTTTAATTAATGCAAATAAAATTTTATCTAATAAGGATATTGAATTTATTAAGATTCATTTGATTTTGAGAAAATTAAATTAAAATGTATTAACAAATCACACATGTGTCAGTTTCGGAATTTGTATTCAAATTTGTATTTATTGCAATTTATTTTTATTATAAATAAAAATGTGTCCCAATTTTTTAAGACCAATGATTTGAAGTGTTTCAATTAAAAAAAAAATTATTTTTCATTATGTCCATTTTGGATAAGGTGATCAGAATAAAGAAAGGAAAACTTCAAATAGTTATAAAACCCAGAGTTAAAAAAACTAGTCTACAAGTATAGTGGCAACGAAAATATACTAAATTGTCTATAACAAATATAAGTGCAAACTTGGAGCCACAGTTTTACTACTACTACTACTGCTATACCTATACATTTTGTTTGAATCCTTATTTAACTGGAAGCCTTTAAAACAAGATATAATTTATTCAATCGATCAAGCCTTTGCATCTGGATGGCGGCTGAAAAAGAAGTAAACATCGAAAAACACATACATGCATATGTTCCGTTACCTGGTAAATACGACGCACAGTGCTTTGTTCTCATATAACGAAGGGACATAAATAGAAGGAGTTGTCAGAAATTTCGTACACTAGCATAAAATAGCTTAGTTAAGAAAAATATGAATTTTTGGAGAAATCGGTTCAAGGACACGCCTACCTCCCATGTGTCCTGAAATGGAAAAATGTTATTTTAGCTTCAATTATGCCCACAAAACTACAAAAAATGCTCAGGCTTATACACACACAACTAGCAACGTGTGTGCAAATTTTCATTTAAATTTGAACAAGGATTCAAGGTCCTGCCATATACCCTTTTTCTTAAAAATGCTATAACACTTTCAAAAATTATCCAATGGTAATAAAATTTGGTATGGAAATTGATATTTGTTAGATATATATGTGTGCCGAATTTTGGTAGAATCGGATTATTAATGTGAAAAATACAAAAACCTTATTTAATGAAAAATGAGTTAAAAACGCTTAAAATGCTCTTGCAAAAATAACAAGTAAGAAAGTATAATCGGTCAAGCCCGACCATGTGATACCCTATAGTATAGTATTTAAAAACAAATTTCCTAGAGTGTAATCTATTTGGGACCCATGGGCAATCATGGACCCGCCAGAACAAAATTATGTTATGAGGTTAAGATTCGTTTAAAAGTTCTTTCTCCCGAATATTGTTTAGATATCTTAAGCTCCGTATATGAGTTTTTTGGATGAGGGTTTATATGGAACCTATAGTTTATTTTGGACCCATCTGGACAACATTTTGTCATGACTTAGTAGCTATCGTTAAAGTAATTGTCGCCAATTTGTATGTAAATACTTATATTTTTAAGGAAGCTGGCATTAAAAGCTTTTTCGGGAGAATGATTTGTATGGGAGCTATGTTCAAAAATAGAAAGATTCCAATACAATTTGATAAGCTGATTTTGATTGCAATAAAATTAGTTTGGTTTGTACCAAATTTAATCTTGCCGATGTAATAAGATGGATTTTGTAAAATTATGGACCGATTCGTTCCATTTTTAATGGGCTTGGTCGTTGTACCAGCCAGAGCCTCTGGGACAAATTTCATCAAATTGTCTCCGAATTTGCGATCTGTATGCACAAGGTTGCATGGACCGCCAGCCGGCCGGACGGACATCGTTAGATCGACTCAGAAAGTGATTCTGAGCCGATTAAATGAATTATTTGGAATTATTTCTTATTATATTCCTAATTTATTTTCTTTAAACTAATTTATTTATTTATTATTTACATATGTATGTTCATATTTTTTAATTACAATAAATCATCTTCAGTACTGAATTCTTCCAAAAAAATATTGCCGCTCAACGAAACATTTGTTTCGTCATCTTTAACTGGTACATTTTCTCTCAGTATATATTTCTCAACTCCTTCAAAAAATATATTTTTTTTAGTCTTTGGATTCCTGTTTGAAGAAAACAACGGATCTGAGGAATGTATTAAATGAGTCATTAAATCTTTATGAGTGACGTCGTGACGTTTTTCTCGTATGGGAAAGTCTGGTTTTTCACACGATTTTGTGGTTGGCTTCCAATGCTTCTTCGGACAAGCACCCTGAAATTTATTTTAGTTATTAGTTACGTTTCATTATAATTACATAAAGCCACTTTAATACCTTAATATTTCTTATTATGTTCCGAGTTTATTTTTTTTTTAACTAATTCAATCTATGAAAATTTGAGCGAAAATCACGAAAATAGCATTTTTTTAAATACATTTTTTTTCAAGTTGTGGTAAAATTTTTTCAATTTTTTTTCTTGTAGTTATTAGAAAACAGTCTAAATATTCGAAATCAGAAAAAAAACCCATAGACGGTATTTTTCTTTTTTTTTTAATATTCCATCAAATTTAGGAAATTTTTAGAGCTTAAGTAAATAATAAGCATTTTTCAAACCATTAAAAATATGTATAGGAGCATAATGCCCCTTTTTTTATAGTTGGTTTAGAATATAGTTAGGTGTTACAGAAAAAAATTTGAATCTCGTAATCCAGAAAATGAATTTTTTACAATTATTTTCTTGAAACAATAAAAAACCAAGGGCATTTGTGATTTCAGCGCCCTCTTATGCCGTAAAATGCAGGCAAACACAAACAATTTTTTTATACATATTTTGATTTTTGTTGTTTTTTATTGAACGGTATAAGTTTGAATTAATATTTCACAGTATTTGTAGTTAATTGTCTTTTAAACTCCTGAAAACTATCAAAATTTGAGCAAAAATCATGAAAATAGCCATTTCAAAAAAAAATTTTTTTTTTCAAGTTGTGGTAAAATTTTTTCAATTGTTTTTCTTGGAGTTATTAGAAAACAGTTTAAATATTCGAAATCAGAAAAAAAACCCATAGACGGTATTTTTCTTTTTTTTAATATTCCATCAAAGTTAGAAAATGTTTAGAGCTTAAGTAAATAATAAGCATTTTTCAAACCAATAAAAAAACACTTATGAGAAAATAATTCGATAAAATTTTTTTACAGTTAGTTCTAAATATAGTAAACTACTACAGAAAAAAATTTCAATCCCGTGCTTTAAAAAACAACAGTTTTACAACAGTTTTCCTAAAGCATGTAAAACTCAAGTAGTTGTTTGGCCATTTTTACTATAAATTCTCAAACTTTGGCGCCCTCTAGCGCCGCCAAAAAGAGTTAAATCTTAAAAATTCTTCAAAATTCATTTTAATTATTTTGTTATCTATCGATCTGTACATTTTTAAGTACAATGGGTGTGTGTGAAACGGTAGCAAAGTTCTATGGTGAAATGAAATTTATTTGTGGTAGAAAATTTTCATATTTGTGCTGTGTGAAATTGTAACATTTTTGACAACGTAAAATTTTGACATAAAGAAAATACCAATTACTAATAGTTTTGTGGAAATGAATAAATTAAACAAACGTTTACCAATAATCATTTCAATTATGTTGGAAATGAGATCGTCACAATTATTTGATGAATTCGTTCTGATATATTAACAATTTTTACAAAAAGTGTAGGCAAAAAATCTTACCATATTTAAATATTTACATCTTGTATAATTCTTTTTAATATTTTTTGCCACTGGTCCTGCTTCCATATTATTTTTTGTTTTGTTTAAACAAATTTGGTGAAAAAAAATAATTTTGTGGTTGTCAAAAATTTCTACACTAATGTCAAAATTTATACTAGCCCCCAGGGCTAGTGAAATTTTATTCACCTCAATAGTGTCAAATTTTAACTACCATGAGTACTTTGCTACCGTTTCACACACACCCAATATAAGACTTGTTTTTTTTTTTTTTTTTTGATTTATGTCTATGGGCCAAAGCACTGTGCGACGTTCTATTGAATCATGGCAATATCGTTTCCTCTTACTTTTACGACAATAACCAAAAAAAAATAATACAGGTAGTTTGAGAAAAAAGCTTGCAAAAAAACAAGTAAGAAAGTATAGTCGGTCAAGCCCGACCATATAATACCCTACACAACAGTATTTAAAACACATCATGGTTATGTGTCCATGTAAATATGGATTTATCTATGTTTATTAGAGTTTTTTTTTTCCCGGAGTTTTTCGATTCCCGGGAAAGCGGGAAAAATTTTTAAATTTCCCGGGATCCCGGGATCCCGCTCCATACAAATAATACAAAGTAAACTTGGTTTTATTAATGAAAAAAACTTTTATAAACAAACGTGAGTGAACTTGTTTACAAAGTAAGTAAAATAAATGCTTAAATACTACAAAAATTAATTGAAGATTGAAAGCGGAACTTGAATTATTATTACCTTTGGCTATTATAAGTAAATTCCGTATTATGATGATCTAGTTCAAGATAAAATAAACATAACAATTGAGGTACTCAAGATATGAGATCAAAAAGTAAAATCATAAAATATATAAAATATTTTAATAAATATATTAACATTTTTTAACGGCGTAGGAAATTACTTTCTGACACACTCAAAGCGTTTAGTGAGTCGCCAAAGAGTATATTTCTTATTTTGTTTACTGATTACCATGTTTCCGAAAAATTTCGTTTACTTTTTTACCGAGGTTGGACAAATAATTAAAAGTGCACCGTTGTTGCATGCTTCTCATGTCAAGGTTGATGCAAAAAATAGCATCATTCGGACTACTTCTTACAAACTATTTCTTTTCATTAGGCCCATCTATAATCTTTAGGACAATGTGTTTTTCAAATTGTATGTTTTAGTAACTTACACGAGTTTCATTATTTTTTTATTTCGGTTTCCCCGCACTTCCCGGATATATTACCAAGCTCGATTTTTTTTTTGTAGATACGACTATGTTGCAATAACGGAGCGATATGTTTATGTATATCCTATTTTTAAGACTTGTCCATGGTCAATGAGAATTTACTGCCTGCATCTTATTTTGAATTTATGTTCTTTATCAATTCATCACTTCACTAAATTTATTAATTATCAACTGTTGCACTGCCCATTCTGCTTTTAATAGATTTATTGCCGCAGGAGACATTGATTTACGTTTCTACACATTTCTTATAATTGATCAAATCGACAACCCATCCACAGATGCTAATTTTTAGAGAAAAGAAAACTAAATTTCAGAGTAAAAATAGCTGTTTTCTGAAACTATGAAGAACTTTTTATTTCCCGGGATCCCGCAACAAAAATCCCGGGAAAACGGGAAATATAATAAGTGAAATTCCCGGGAATTCCCGGGACGGGAAATCCCGGGAAAAAACCCTAATGTTTATAAACTTCATGAAAATCGGTTTGAAAGTTTGTGAGAGGCAGAAATTGCCTCCTGCCTCCCCTTGTGGTCCTATTTTTTAAAAACTGTATAGCTAATGTGTCCCTATAGATATGGATCTATGTTTAAAATTTCACTAAAAAATCGGTTTGAGAGGCAGAAATTGCCCCTATCTCCCCTCGTGGTCCGATTTTTTTAAAACTTTATACATTTTGTGTCCATATAGATATATGTAGTTCTATCTATGTTTTAAATTTCATTAAAATCGGTTTGATAGTTTCTGAGAGGAAGAAATTTCCCCCTATCTTCCCCCGTGGTCCTACGATTCGGCCCATTTTCAATAGGCTTGGTCCTTGTGCTAATAAGAACCTATGACCCAAATTTTATCAAATTATCTCCAAAATTGCGACCAGTACTTTGCGCACAAGGTTACATGGACAGCCAGCCAGCCAGCAACTCAAAAAGTGATTCTGAGTAGATCGGTATACTTTAAGGTGGGTCTAGGACCACTATTTTAAGGCGTTACACACATCAGCACAAATGCAGAATACCCTCTCCACTATTGTGGTGTGGGTATAATAATTTCACAGACCTGTGTTACCATTTTAATACTTTTGCGACTACTAGAGAATATTTCGGGAAGCAGTAGCAGTAGTTGTAGTTATTATATTATTATATATGTTCCTTTAACTCCCACTGGAGCATAGGGCGCCAGTTGTAGTTATAGCAAACAAAAATTGATATCAATTATTGAATTTGTATCACTAATCAAACCAGTGTTTATCATGACAATAAAGTGTGATGTTGTCCATTAAAAGTTACTCAATTGAATACAAACGCATATTTTGCAAGCACCTTTCTATCTGTGGTCTCTACTCAATTGCCTTAAAACAGCTCGGAATATTATACAACTATTTCAAAAGCATATTCCTCTTGTAGGCCTCATTTTAATGATCCTTTCGGTGTCCCTCGGTGGACTGCGAGGAACTAAATAAAAGTTGCCGTACACAAGAAGATGATAGGGGATTTTTAAACTATTTCTGACATTTGATACTGAATTTAAATCTCGGATTCCTTTTTCAAAAATAGTTTTTCTCGATTTGAGATGTTTTACGAAGTGTTTTTGTGTTTTTCATAAAAAAATAAATTGATTTTTGGTCAGGAATACAGATGGTCTCTAATTAAGCTTATTTTTTCGAGTTGACGTGTTTTACAGAAGTTATTAAAGATTTCAGTGTCTAAGTTTTTTTTATAAAAAATTGTTTTTTGGTACGGACTTGGGTCTTCGCAGTTTAACCTTTTTTTTTATTTAACTTGCTTAAACGAAGTTAATAAAGATATAAATTTTTTCGAGTTTTTCGTACAAAAAAATCCATTTTTGATCAGGGTTATGGGTAATCACAGATTAATGTTATTTTCTCGATTTAACGCGGTTTACCACACAAATCCAGAACACAAAAAAACACAGGACAAAGTTCTAAAACAAGGTACTGTTTTATATAACACAAAAAAGGGGTCACCGTAATTATGGATTTACCTATACTAACAAATTATACATATTAATCTCATAAAAAGAGTTAAAATTATTAAGTCAAGTATTGACAATCAGACTTATTACGACATTAACCAAGATCTTAAGTCAGCAGTTTTGCGCACAAGTAAGAAAGTGACTGGACGACTTATGCCCCTAGCCAAAGAATAAAATCCTTAAAATAATAGTTATTTTTTGAAAAAAGTCATAACAGTTCCGGTCCATGATTTTGACAAAAAATCTTAAGTCGAGATAAGATAGCAAAAAAAATTTTAAGAAAAATTCGGTGAAAAATAAATTTTATCAAATAATAAAATTAAAGAAAAATTTCGTTTAAAATAGAAATATCTGAATGAAAATAAGTATGTATGATTTAAAACATTTTTTCAACTTTTAAAATTTGACTTAAGATATTTTGTCAAAATGCCGGAGATTTATTTGGAAAAAAACTTATGTTTGTTGCACAGATAAACTCTGTGGCAATAAATAATAATGGCTTAAGTCGAAATTTCGTGTTTCGGGATACACTAGGGCTTCCAATCGGGATTGGCTTTTCTTAATCCCGGGATTCGGGATTGAAGAAAATATTTTCGGGATATTTTGAATCCCGTACATATTTGTAAAAATATAATAAAAACAAACTTAAATTACACTGTGCTAGAAATTTACACTTTTTTTAGACAAGCTGGGCACTTGTCGTTTTAACCTAATTCGGGTTCGCTGATTCTAGTGGTGTTAGCTGTTTTCTTAGGTTAGCTCTAGTTTTCAAGAATGGAGGTGGTTGCATAAAATCGTAATTTTTATCATTTATGACTTGTTTTATTTGCAATTTCGTTTTTATACGCTTAGAAAATTAGAAGCCTAGCTGCATTTTCCAATTTTTTATAAAGTTTTAAAAAACAAAAATTTCGAAATTTTGATAAAAAAAATTATGTTTCTAAAACGACTGCGCGTATTTTTTAGTTATTTTAATAAACTAAACCGTTTTTGAGTTACGCGAATATATGTTGTGCAACCTCCTCCATTTTCGAAATAACGGTATGTCTCAAAAACAAGAGCTAACCTAAAAAACCCGTTAGCACCATTGGATTTTCCACTAGCACAGTGCTATTAATTGATCAAAAGTCATAAAGACCATGTAATAAAAAACGTAACAAAACAACATAAAAATCTTATTTTTATCCATATTTAATTATTGATAAAATAAATTACACCATTTCAAATTGTTTTCAAAAATTTTCCAAATGGATTTTAAAATTGTCCAAATATATTTTTTAGTTTTCTCAGGCCGGGTTTTAGAGATGTGGATTAAGTTTTTACTTATGGTGTTTTCTTTTCTATAAAATAGTGTGACATTTTATTTAAAAAAATGCAGTTTGGTGTCTGTTTCATAAAAATTTTGCTTCCAAAAAGGGTGAGTTTTTTAGAATAAAACAAGCCACCCTTTTCGGGAGCATAATTTTTAAAAACAGCCTCCAAATTGCATTTTTTTTAAATAAAATGTCACATTTTTTGTAGAAAAGAAAACACCATTAGTTTAACGTTGTATAAAACTCAGATTTGTCCGGGGAAGTGTAATTTTTTATTTTTATTTTTGCACCTATTATAGTTTACAACTCAACTCAGTTGAGTTGAAATTGAACAACTGCTAGTGATGAGTTGTAAATTTTTTATGGTTTTGTTAACCGCACTAACACAGAGTTGTAAACCATAATACAAAAACTACAACATTTTAACTGAACTAGAGTTGAGTTGTATTAAAGACCAACATTTTAAGCAAAACTAAGCTGTTCCGTCAAAATTATGTATACAACCTTTGTAAAATTACTAAACCTAGTTTAACTGACATCTCAATAACCCAGCCTAAATGTATAATTTATACAAATTATTAAAGAAAATTTAAAAATAGTAAAGAATATAAAAAAATCGGGATCCCGAAAATCCCGGGATTAGAAATCAGTAATCCCGAGATTCGGGATTCGCCTAATACCGAAAATCTCGGGATTTCCGGGATCGCGATTTCCCGATTGGAAGCCCTAGGATACACATTAAGGGTTTTGCCTAAAATGAATTGTGTGTTGTATTGTGTAAGTTAATATATAAATGCATATAGTTTTAGTAATGATGACACTTTATACTTGAATTTTAGCTGCGTCGTAGATCTTGAAGAAGATAATAAGAATATGTAATAAAATTAAAAAGCACTAAAGTCAACGTAAGCCATTATTATTTATTGCCACAGAATTATTCCACATTTCCTTAAAATAAAAAAAATTAGAAACCCTGCATAAACCCAAAAAACCAATAGTGGAAGGTAAAAAGAAAAATAAAAACTTAACACCCTGTTAGATAATGCAATAGTAAATGCTACTAGTCAAGACAACAAGCAAACCCCTCTAATTGCCTTGGAAAATCTATTACAAAAGTTAAAGTTGAGACACAAACCACCTTATTTTTATTATGTAGTAATTTCTTAAACCAAAATCGAATCTTAAAACCTGTAAAAGGTGATACAAAAAAATGAGTATATTGCATTTTACCGTTATTAATTGACAATACGACTAAAAAGTATTTATGCAAACGATGTTTACTATTATTTTTTCATTACCGTTCGGTCCTTTAAAAATTAAAGTTTTGAAGAACACAAACGTTTTTAATTAAAACATAAACAGCACTATTCATAAACAATTAATTTAAATTTGAAATGGAAACTTTTGTTTTAAAATATATTTTAGGCCAAACGTATTGTATTTTTAATGAAAACGTCGGTACAAATTACTGAATAAATTGAGTCAATTCAACTAACTTAACTTAACTTCTCTTTATACATATTTAAAATTTATCAGTGTTACCAAAACATTTGCAGGAACATAACATTTTTGCTTTTGGTATAACGTTTATCTATTTCTACATTTTTATCGCGTTTCATGTATTTAAAAAGGGCCTAATATAGACCGGAAAGGGCTAAGTTGGCTTCACTGGCAAAAATTAGCAAGTAAGCCAAATCGACACTATTCTGCTGTTACCCTACGTTTCCACATGCAAGTAATTGCTTGCAAGTAGTGTATACGTATTAATTACGAAAATCAGGATAAATACACAAAAAAAAAACACAAACATTTTTTGGGTGGCTACACAGGACAGTGCAAGTTCATTTTTAAAATGTCGGCATCAATTAAACTTCACGCTTATATTTTCAAATCGTTGCATTAATTAAGTTTATAATTTTTTCTTTATTTAACTTTTATGAAATCTTTATAAAAAGTTATGTTTATTTTTAAAAAAATGTTAATACAGTATTGCCCTGTTTCCGATATTATAAAATTACCAAAAAGAATATTTTAATTAAATTTTTTTTTTTAATGCCTGAAATTTATGTTTAAAATTACCATTTAGATGCGTTGTTGTATAGTTGTGTTCGTTTTTATTTTTAATTTTGTATGAATACAGAGAAATAAGCTATAAACATAACTTTTCTTTTACGAAGTACAAGTTTATTGATACAAAACTCATCCATGGTAACACTGTTTTTCCATTTGTCATTTTACTTGCGACAAGTGTCAAAAATTTACTTGCAAGCAAATTCTCTTGCAAGTTGAGCTGCAAGTACGAAAAATGTGATGGTGTTAGTAAAAAAGTGTGAGTGTATTGAGTTTTTCGAACTTGTACTTGCATGTGGAAACGCTAGGTAAGATATGGGATTTTTTTTCCTGAATTCCATTGTTTTGAACTAATTGCGCAAGAATACATACTGTTCTTAAAAATAAATATTTTATGTTATTGAAAGAAAAACTTTAATTTAAAAAATTATGAAAATTATTTTTGTTTTGTAAACAAAAACATGAAACGGGTGATCGAATAATTCTTGCTAGTAATAATTTTACTACCAGAAATTATTAAAAAATGTTTTGTGTCAAATTTTCACTCTCTCGTTGCTAGTTTTTTGAGTATGGAAACAATTTCTGTTATCCTAATAGCCTAATATCCCATGAAACCCGCAATAATTTTTAAAAGCTGCTGTTAGGGATGCCAATCCCGAAATCCCTATCTCGAAAAATTCCAGGGACTTAACATAATTTTTATACCCACATAATTTTTATACTCACACCAAAATATAGTGGAGAGGGTATTATGCATTTGTGCTGATGTGTGTAACGCCTTAAAATAGTGGTCCTAGACCTGCCATCGGCAACCTATACTATTACATTTTGCGATTATATGCGTTGTATGAATTAAACATATGTGGTTGTTAATGTTGTTAAATTCCCTGCAATGTGTGTGCACATGTACGTAATAAAAGAGCATACAAGAGAATAAAAGAGAAAACGCGGCGCCCTGATTTTGCCGATCGCAGTCCTAGACCTACCTTAAAGTATACCGATCTACTCAGAATCTACTCACTTTCTGAGTCGAACTAACGATGTCCGTCCGGCTGGCTGGCTAGCTGGCTGTCCATGTAACCTTGTGCGCAAAGTACAGGTCGCAATTTTGGAGATAATTTGATAAAATTTGGGTCATAGGTTCTTATTGGCATAAGGACTAAGCCTATTGAAAATGGGCCGAATCGTAGGACCACGAAACCGATTTTAATGAAATTTAAAACATAGATAGAACCATATCTATAAGGACACAAAATGTATACATTTTTAAAAAAAATCGGACCACGAGGGGAGATAGGGGCAATTTCTGCCTCTCAAACCGATTTTAATGAAATTTAAAACATAGATAGATCCATATCTATAGGAACACATTAGCTATACAGTTTTTAAAAAATAGGACCACAAGTTTTCAAACCGATTTTCATGAAGTTTATAAACATAGATAAATCCATATTTACATGGACACATAAGCATGATGTGGTTTTAAATACTGTGGTGTAGTGTATCATATGGTCCGGCTTGACCGACTATACTTTCTTACTTGTTTTTATTAAATGAAATTCATCATGACATTCCCCCTTGAGAGGGGATTCTCATCTGGACGCTAGATATGGTGAACAATTCAAGCACTTGGCATTAAAATACCTGCTTCGCTTGGAGCACAAGCGAAACAAACGCTTTTGTCTTATTATTTAACATTAGTCACTTGCACCGCTCCCTTGTGCTTTAAGCCCCTCATTTAACTTTTAAGTAGTAAACTAGTTACAAAACTTTTGTTTGTAAACCTCTCTACAATCCCGGGATTTTCGAAAACCAGTCCCGATTGGCATCCCTAGTTTCTATATAAATAACGGTTGTGCACTTTATATGGGACTTTTCATTACTGGGTAAGTGGAGTTTTGAACTGTGTTCCTGGGCTCAAGCATTAGAGATGCTTAGAAAAGATACAAATTCGTTCGGTGACCTCATTATCTCAATAAGTTGACCTGTGAATTTGCCACCACGTATGTGTGATTTGCCACCTTTGCACTACTATTATTGTAGGAGTTCGTTAAATCTCTGGTCTATGCTGATAAACCAACAACGATTGATCATTATGAAGCCAATAGTTGACAGACCCACTGTTGTTATACTCAAAAAAGTGGTGCAATATTGGACCAATAGGATAGCGTAATAGGATAAGCGCATTCGCGCAGGCCATATGCCACAAATCCTTTTAAGCCTTAAATGCTATGAAATTTGTGAGTTAATAAAGCCATATTTTGATCATTCCAATGAATTTGTTGTGTTTTTAAAAAACGTTCTATGCCTCTAAAAAAACACTCCTTGTTATTAGCTTTAGCTTAAAGAATTTGATCCGACTACCACACAGAAAACAATTAACCTGATTTAAACAAAACATCAAAAATACGAGTTTAAACAAGTAAGAAAGTATAGTCGGGCAAGCCCGACCATATGATACCCTACACCACAGTAATTAAAAACAAATCATGCTAATCATCCTTGTAAATATGGATTTATCTATGTTTATAAACTTCATGAAAATCGGTTTGAAAATTTGTGAGAGGCAGAAATTGCCCCCTGCCTCCCCTTGTGGTCCTATTTGTTTTAAACTGTATAGCTTATGTTCCCATATAGATATGGATCTATCTGAGTTTTAAATTTCATTAAAATCGGGTTGAGAGGCAGAAATTGCCCCTATCTCCCCTCGTCGTCCGATGTTTTTATAAATTTATACATTTTGTATCCATATAAATATGGTTCTATCTATGTTTTAAATTTCATTAAAATCGGTTTGATAGTTTCTGAGAGGAAGAAATTTCCCCCTATCATCCCTCGTGGTCCTACGATTCGGCCTATTTTCAATAGGCTTGGTCCTTGTGCCAATAAGAACCTATGACCCAAATTTTATCAAATTATCTCCAAAATTGCGACCTGTACTTTGCGCTCAAGGTTACATGGACAGCCAGCCAGCCTGCCAGCCGGACGGACATTGTTAGTTCGACTCAGAAAGTGATTCTGAGTAGATCGGTATACTTTAAGGTGGGTCACGGACCACTATATTAAGGCGTTACACACATCAGCACAAATGCATAATACCCTCTCCACTATTGTGGTGTGGGTATAAATATTCAAAACATTCAGAGCTAATTTTTTCGCTGTGCTTTAATTATTTAGGAAACTGTACATCGCTCAATTTCGGTTTATTCAGAGGAATCTTTAGAAAATACATAAGTCAAAGGTATAAAAACTGGGTTTGATCTGATTCTACTCTTAAAAGACATGTGAAGCTGATTGGCACTGCTTGGAACTATAACTGATTGGCACTGCTATAAGAAAAAGGTAGTAAAAAAGATACCCGCTTTTGGTCTTGCACACTTTGGATAATAATGTTTTAAAATAAATCCACGTTAAAAAAATCCAAACCTGTTTTGCAATACCAGTATGTAGACTAAACTACGAGGGCGGATTAATATCTTCGTGACTTTTTGAACTTCCCTCGTAGTTATTCGTTTTAAAAGTCACGGAGTTATTTGTCCGCCCTCGTATAACGAGGTCAAGGTTTGTCTTGAGGCTTGGGTGAGGAGGTGCTTCAGCAAGGATTTTTGTGTTGAAACCACTATTCCTCACAAAAAAAAAAATTCTGCGCCAGTAAAAGAATTAATCAAAAATAAAATCTGTTTTAATTAAATATTTAATCAGGTTAATTAAACATTTAATCAAGTGAATTAAACGTTTAATTGAAATATTGCCAATTAAACATTTAATACAGTTGATTAAAAGTTTAATTCACCTGATTAAATATTTAATTAAAACTGATTTTATTTTTGATTCTTTCTTTTACTGGCGCAAAAATTTTTTTCTGTGCTCTTTTTCAGAGGATGTCTTGTGGAATTTTTTTTATGTGGCAGACGTATGCCATTAATTTAACTGTTAGCAGGCAGGCTTACTTCTGTTATAACAAAGTTGAAACTTCATCTGGTACATCTTAAAGTAAATTCCAATTAAACAGTCGTAATTATCAATCGTTTTACAAACAAATGGCTCTCATTTAGGCAAAATGCCATGAAGTACCAGAAGAGGCTTGAAACAGCCTCTGGATCTACACTGCTAGAATTTGTTAAAAACTTTGTTCAGCAGATCCTAACAAACAACAACTTTAAAATTGGAATTTAGCACATTATAACGGAACCTTGATAATTAATTTTTGAATCCCAAGAATAACGTTGATAACTAATATGCGTGTGGCAGTGTAAATAAAACTGAACTGGCAAAATAAAATAAAGAAATTTGTTTTATTTTTGTTTTTTCTTTACCTACTTACAAGTACATTTAGAGTTGACAAAAAATCAAGCAATTGCGGTCTGGATTGTAAGAAAAGATAAACTCACTGTTTATTTTTGTTGATTTTGTTTATGCTTTGATATTGTTACAAGTAAAATTGGGGCTTATAATTCTTATTCGCTTAACAGTTTAATTTGTATAATGTCTTTAGTTTTTCTAAAATCTTTGGATGAAGTTTCCTGACGATCTGGCCTAAGCAACCATTGAAATGCGCATAGGAATAGCTTATCCCATCAACAATAAACTTCAGTTTGTCAATAGTATGAAATGGGAATTTAGCACATTATAACGGAACCTTGATAATTAATTTCTGAATCCCAAGAAAAACTTTGATAACAATTTTCTAATTTAGAGCACTGTTACTAAGTATATATGTAGTAATATTATTGAACCTAAGCAAAGGCAACTGTAAAGACTTTCGGCTCGCTCTAATATTTCACTTGGATTCAGTCTTAATTTTAATGAAGTTTCTTTAAAAGCATTGTGTAAACCGAGGGAAGAGCTTGAGCTCGGTGTGCATTTCATTCCTAATCGTCTACAAAGATCGACACAGAGAACGGTAGATGTTTTAGATAAATTGCTCCCTTAACAAGAGGGATTTCCTATATAAATGTCCATGCTTTGAATCAGTGTTCGGAAATAAATAGAACATTATGTAGTGTTCGGCTCACACACCCAAGAACAATATCTATTTTTTAGTGAACACAACCTTCAATACCGTTCGTAACTATTTTCAAGAAAGAGCCGAACATTATAAAGTGTTCTGTTCTTCGTTAAAAAACAGAACAATTGTAGTGATACTGTGGACAAACATTATATTTTAATGTTCTATAATGTTTCTTTTTTACATTGATAAGGAAATGAAAAAAAAAACAAAATTGTACAACCACCGCAGCACGAACAGCTTGTGTGTGTGTATATGCTTTGTTTGTGTAAAATTATTTTTCTGGCTTTTGGTTTTTTTTCGTATGTGTATTTTGTTTTTGTACAAATTGTTGGGTTTTTTTACCAGCCAAAAGCGACGAACGTTAATGAGCCGAACCGAACACAATGAAGTTTGTGGTTAAAAAAAAAAAACCGAACGGAATTAAATGTTTTAATTATATCCACACCAGAATAGTGAAGAGGGTATAATGCATTTGTGCTGATGTGTGTTACACCTTAAAATATTGGTCCTGGACCCACCTTAAAGTATACCGATCGGCTCAGAATCACTGAGTTGATCTAACGATGTCCGTCCGGCTATCTGACAGGCTGGCTGGCTATCCATGTCACCGTGTGCGCAAAGTACAGGTCGCAATTTTGGAGATAATTTAATAAAAATTTGGCACAAAGGTTCTTATTGGCACAAGCCTATTGAAAATGGGCCGAATCGTAGTGTCACGAGGGGAGATAGGGGGCAATTTCTGCCTGTCGGGCCTGACCGACTATACTTTCTTAATTGTTTTTTGTTGAGTTGGATAAAAACAGTATTCTTTTTGTGTTCGAAAGATGACAAACAGGGACACGTTATTTTTTAATGATTTTCTACACGTACACTGTTAGCGTTTGTGTTTTCTAGAAATCTACCGAACCAAACACTAAGGAGCGATCATCAGTGTTTATTTTCGAACAATGCTTTGAATTAAATTTCAGGTGTGAACATTGAGAAGGAAAGGAGAACTTAAACACTCCAGATTAGGGTCTGAATAATCCCCAATAAGTAGGGGCCCGTAATTTCTACAAATAGTTATCTAGATGTCTATAGATATCTATGGCATAACGAATTTTTCATAATTTTAACACGTATGTATGTCTTACCTACTGCTTTAACTGTCGTGTATTTTACACCATCGATTTTTGACAGTTAATTTAATTCCACAACTTAATCAAAATACAAAGATATCTGTTTGTAGAAATTACGGACATTTATAGTCCTCTTTGAATTAAACAGAAGCTTATATTTAGTAGAATCTTAATACTTTTGACTCACAAGTAAGAGGCTAGGTTCATCATTCAGGCAATTATATTTTAATGGTACAAACTAAAGCATTACCAACCTGTAGGCGTTGAAATCTGGGGGTGCAGCCAATACTTAAAGCGTGTGTAGCTTTAAATTGGTAGATATCCCAAGATTACGACTGACTAGGGTTCTCTCTGGTACCACACGAGCCAGTAACCCCATGACTTAATAGGATTTTTGTGAGGCACCTTCACGGATCACGTGGTAAATGTTGTTCTGAGCCAAGTCGCGGGGAGGGACGCCTCTAAAATGCCTGGATTTGTTTTAATTCTTGCTCGTTTTTGTGTACGTATACAACAGAATTTTATTTGCAATGAAGGTCAGATGGCTCCAGCTTTTAAGCAATGGGTATTAACATGACCCTGACAGTCATGTGTAAATATTGCCATCTGTTTGTAGGAGTCTACACACATACATTTTAAATATTGAGTCAAAACAATTTTTTGGACTAAGATTAGAAATTATTATGCTTAAGCTATAATAAACTTCGATTTTTAATTGACTTGTATTATAAGCCATTATAACCATTGTTAACCCCCTCTTTAATAATTTTTTTTTTGTTTGTATTTATTAAAAAACTAACCACTTGATGGTTACGAGTACGAATTTAATGAAAAACAGACTTCAAAATAAAAACAAACAAGAAAAAAGTATTTACAACAACAGCAGAAGATACAATGCAACAACAAGGGGAAGCATACAGCACCAAAGAAGCGAAAAAAGGGAACCACATCACTCCGTATTCAAATTACATTTGGAAGAATACGAGTGCGAATACGAGTTCTATGCGATACAATATACTTGAAGTGTTTTATATGGAATTACACATATTCGTATTTTACGATATGTAAACAATTGTATATGTAAGTATCTGTATCGTTCGCAGTATGTACAAACTGCATATTATATATAGAGAGAGACACATTACGAGTATTATGCAGCATATTGCAAAGTTACGCGCCAAACTTGGCCTACCTCGCCTTAAATTCCAGTGAGACCATCAGTGACGTATTTTTTGTTATACACTTTGCAATGCAACCAACCAACCATTTATACACTCATCCATCCAACCATCCATCTATCCCTCCAACCATTACCATAATATTGTGACAGAGTCAGACCACAAACGAAGGAATGAGGGCAAGAGGAAGGAAATTCCAGTGAAAAAGTTTGTTGCATGCTTTACATGCTGTATAAAGAATTCCAGTTTGCCATTTTAGTTCTTCTTTTTTCTGTTTTGCGCTGCTTTTTTATACAAATGTATGTAGGTATGTATATTTTTATTATTATTATTTTGCTCTTTTTCGAGTTCCAATACTACGCATCGTTTTTCGTATCATCAACAAACAGCATCAGCTTCACCTTAAATTTCTGCATCGACATTAACATCGTTACCATTGTCCTATAGAAAATATTTGTAACTCTGAGTGCATCAGATTTTTACTACGTTTTATTGATTTTTTTTTTTTGTTTTGCTTTGTTTCTCATTCCCTTGTATTTCTTGTTCTTGTGGGAACATCAATAGCAACGGACTGAGTATCTGACTAAATGGCTGACTGGGAGTTGGAGTATGCAGTAGAGAGCGGGTATATAAAGTATAATCAACAAATGCACATACCACACGAAGTCTGGTTTAACGACCACACCAAAAATCCAATAACAAAAACAACAACAACAACAGCAGCTTGTAAAAAATTTTGTAAGAAAAATGTGGCAAGAAAAATAGCAACAACAACAGCAGCAGCAGCAACAAGAACAGCTAAATATGCAACGTGGTTAAATAAGAAAATATTGCTGTTTGTGCGAAATGAATGTGCAAAGTATTTAAAACTTGTGGTGGTGAATGAGGTTCAGAGTCTGCATCTATTTTATATTTTCTTGTTGTTTTTGTTGCTGTTGGATGTTAAAGACACGCTTGCAAAAGTGTCAGGGAGACACACACCCAATTCTATCACCTATTTTTAAACAAATTTATGATTAAAACAGTTATTAAATTGATGGATGGATGACACAATCAAAAATTTTTAGTTCATGTACATTTGAATAAAATTTGATAAAACCTATTTAACTGAGAAGCATCAATGAGTTTGTAAGACCTCAGAAAAACAGAAAATTAAACAAATCGTTACCGCATTAAGCAAACCTGTCAAATTTTCTAAAATCACCTGCAGTGCCAACAAAACAGCCTTAAAACAAATGTGTAAGAAGATGTGAATGAAGCTGTATCATCATGCAATTTCCTAGTACCCCCAAAATTTTACCAACTATTGGTGTTGCTAAATTTTGTAATTTTTAGATCTTTTAAGAATCGTTTTCCTATATCCCCATCTCCATGTTAAGTTTAAATGAAACTTTTGTGTTAAGCTTTTTTTTAAATCCGTCGAATGGGTGATTATCAAGATCAGCGTTTAACGAGAAAATGCTATTTATTCTGGATTGTTAACTTCTATATTACAACATTACCATAAAGCCAATCTGGTGCGACGGAATTCAGTTATGGTAAAAGAGTTACCGCAGAACTTATCCGCATATAAGAGCGCATAACACCTACACCCGCCACTGGTAGGACATAAAACAAACAATTAAATTAAGATTTGATTAATTACACAGGAAACACCCCAAAATTTTCCAGACTTCTGTCCATTGTTTTTGGTTAGAAGGATTATGATTATTATTATGATATGGCATTACTACTTTTTTCTAGCAGCTTTAGTGGAAAGATTGTAAGTCATGTGGGCCCGAAAACATCCCCGTCGAACTGTTGAAATATGGTGCTGATATGTTAGCAGGATTTCTAACCCCCCAATGGTCAGAAGTGCATGGCTCCGCAATAAAATTCCTGTAAATTTGAAAGGTGTAGTAGTAACAATACCCAAAAAAGTGACCTAACGCAGTGTAAAAACTGGCGTGGCATTGCCATGCTTAACGCTATACGGAAAATAACCACGACATTGATTCTGCAACGAATCTCACCAATGGGGAAACAATTTGTGCGAAACGAGCAGGCTTGTTTAAGCTCTGGACGGACAATCATGCGTCGATCACGTCAATACTCTACGTATAATTATTGAGCAATCAGCAGAGTACAACACACCCCTTTACCTACTTTTCGTAGATTTTGAGAGAGCTTTCGACACAATATCCCAAAATTGTATGTGGTCTGCACTTATTGGTAAAGGCATACCTGACAAAATTGTACAAAGATACAGGGTATAAGGTATAAACCAACCTTTCACACCTACTGCTGACGTAAGGCAGGATTGTATTATGTCCCCATGTCTGTCTGCTTTGTGAATTGTGGAAGCAACCAACAGGGAGGCCCCTACTTGCATTCAAAGGAATATGATGGATTACCTGAATGATATAGACTATGCGGATGACAAATGTTTAATGGTCCACCGCTTTGCGGATCTTCAGGCAAGGTTAAAAAGACCCTCCGAATTAGAACAAAACCTCTCATTGTCGGTAATATGATATTTGAAGATGAAGAATCTTTCAATTGTCTCGGATGCAAATTTACAAAAAATGGTGGCGCTGTTGCCGATGTTGATCGCCGCATTAACAAGGAACGTGTTGCGTTCCTCAAATTGCACAAGGTTTGCCGCAATAACAACTTATGCCAGAAGACCAAATTACATATATCTAACTGCAGCGTAAAAGCCTGGTCGACCACGGAATTCCTGGATCCAGTCGAAAAGAATAGGAAACTGAACGTCTTACATGGAACGAGATTAAACTACTTGTCAGAGATAGAAATAGATGGAGAAAATTCATTGATGTTTAAGGTTTAAAGGGCCGTTCGCAAAATACTGACCGAATAATGCAAAAATCGTGTATATTATCCAAATTACATATGACATTTTATCATTGAAACTAGAGCTGGTGAGGCTGGTAAGGCTCAGCTATTTCTATTTCAGAAAATTTAAAAGAACCCCATTTTGTTGTGCTGTGTTATTGTCAGTTCATATTTAATAAATGAAGATCCAATAAAAAAATAAATATAAATAAAACAATGGTTGTTCGTATCCGTCTTAAGAGAAGCTACCTCGCTGTTTTCTTTGAAGACAGGGGTTATTTCAATACCTTAAACGTGTCTGTGCCTTATAATTTATAGATGTCCAATGATAAGGAATGAAGAGATTCCTATTTGGTATTAGGAACATCTGACCCCAGTGATTAAAATAGACCGTCCACTAGTTGTGGTTTATACCCAAAGCGCAGGGAGGATTTAAAAAAACGCCGGATAAATAGCAGATTTTCTACCGTAACCTTGGACGCAGTTCAGCCGCTTCAACGTGGTGCCGTGGTGGTAAAATAAGTCCGACTGCTGCGCCAAAGTGCATGGCCCAAAACCAAATTTTTGTTTCTGTTTGTTAGTTTCCTCACACAAGGGCATTGGAAGGCAGACTATTTTCATCTGGTGTAAAGAGCAATGTAGCATTAGGTGTGTGTCCAGCGCTTCTATCCTTCTGACGTTGTATTTATAGACGCGACCAATTGCTTAAAACTTCTCAGAAGCTTTAAATCAAAAATATTCAAAGACGTGTGTCCTGGTTCAATAACAGCTAAGGCTTGGTTGCTGTAGTTTAAGCCCAAATATGTATTTAAAATGTCGGTGGCATGTCATAACGTCCAGTTTCCACTTTTGAAAATGTCATAATGTCCGTGGGCATTAAGACACTTTGCAAATGGACAATTTGTCATTTTAAGAAATGTCATATGGTCCATAATTACTAAAGAAGTTAAATACAAAAAAAATATCTACATACACGCAGAGAAAAACTATTTTAACCATAATATGGTTGTCGGTGACAATGACTTGGTTAAATTAAACATAATATGGTTAACATTTTGTAAAAATGGTTTTGTTGTTTTTCTCTGGGTGCATATATTAAATATATAACGAAAACACTTTTGGCCGCAAGGATTTTCTCCCCTATGGTGTAACAAATACCGGCTGCGCTTACTAAAGCGTCTCGGCATAGCATGCCTTCGGCCATGCGCAAGGATTTTCTATTCTATTGTACAACAAATACCGGCTTCGCTAATTAAAGCTTCTCTGTATAGCCGGCCATTGGCCGGGCGCAAGGATATTCACCTCTATGGTATAACAAAAACCGGCTTCGCTTACTAAAGCTTCTCTGCACAGCCGGCCTTCGGCCGGGCGCAAGGTTTATTTCCTCTATGGTATAACAAAGACAGGCTTCGCTAACTAAAGCTTCCCTGCACAGCCGGCCTTTGGGCGGGCGCAAGGATTTGTTCCTTTATGGTATAAAAAGTACCGGTTTCGCTAAGTAAAGCTTCTAAAATCTGCCTTGTTTCCGAACGAAGGCCGACTTCGGAGAGAAGCTTTAGTGAGCGAAGCCAGTATTTGTTATGCCATAAAGGAGAAAATCCTTGCGCCCGACCGAAGGCCGGCTATACAGAGAAGCTTTAGTTAGCGAAGTCGGTGTTTGTTATACCATAGAGGAGAAAATCCTTGCGCCCGGCCGAAGGCCGGCTGTGCAGAGAAACTTTAGTTGGCGGAGCCGGTACTTGTTTTATCAAAGAGGGCGGCATATTAAAGAGTGCCTAGGGAGGAAGCACGCCTAAATCCGCCACTGGTCATGTGACATTAAAACTTAGTTTCTGGTCGCAAATTTCGGGCGTTTTTAAGCAAGTGCCTGCTTCAAACGATTTAACTGAATAGGTCTAACTTAATTAACCAAAGTTGTCATCCGCCGAAGGCCGGCTATGCTTTCGAGGTTGTGGGCATTATGACACTCTGCAAAGTGCCATAGCGCCCACGGACTTTATGACACTGCTCTGATGGATACAATGACACTGGACGATATGACATGCCACCAAAATGTCTGTATAATTTTTAAATGCAGACTCATCTTCCAAAAGCCCAATGCAGTGTCATTGTTGCCCTTTAGATTAAAGTAAAGATTAGGAGTACCTACTTTAGTATTCATTATTCCCATTATCTAACACCTATCTATAGCATTTATTCATCTGTAGCATATTAGCTCTAAATAAATTTATTTTATTTTTCAAATGCTTAAGGTAGACTCAGGTTTGGTTCGCTAATGGTGGATTGGTTTTTTTTTCTTTAATTGTTTCTCTATAGAATTTACAACTTCTTTTATGTTAACTTCAAAAGAAAAGTTCCTTCATAAAGATTTGCAATTTAACTTTAAATTCTTTTCATAATTGAAATATTTCCCACCAGAATTTTCGTTTTCAATTAAAATAAAAAAAAATCTTGTATACTTATTTTTTATATACATATGTACAAAACTATACATATGCAAGATTTCATTTCGATCTCCCTCTTATTCATTATCTTTCTTTAATAGTTATAGTAGTGGCGCTTTTGCAATGGTTTATAATGTTTCAATTCCAAATGATTCCAACTCGAACGTTAATGTTCTAATGTGCAATACAACTTGTGCCATTTAATAGTAATTTAGGTTACCCTAGGAATTGTTTAAATGTCTTAGGTCATTTAGAGGGGGACGTTAGGAAAGAGTCGGTGGAAATGTAAGCATCATGTCGTAGTCACATACAACATACAAGTATGAGTATGATGTGTATTATGTTGTTGTATTGACACTAGTAGAAAATATTGGCAGAGAATTTGTGGTAATATCTATACTCTTGGAGTTCCAATTGCAGGGTGGAAAAAAATAATAGTAGTCAAACTGTAGTTCCGAAAAACAAAACATATTTTTTAAATTTTGGCTCTATATTTGGATATCATCCGAGAGATATTTCACATTAAAGCTCAGCAGATAAAAATTTATCCATTTTAAAGCGCTTAATCGTTCTAAAGCTGTTCTATACTAATGTTTCTCTATCGGTAAAATGACTAAAAAGTCTAACCTTATTCCCCTTAAGTGGACGGATCTTGGCTACTTGACTTCCATTTGTTTCGATAGCATAAAATAAACATGGCTTTACTCGGGATTATCAAATATTTTACTTTTTTTCTTGGCACGATATTTTCATAACACAAATAAGGATCTTCAACCAAAGACACATTATAAATTTCTGACAACGCAGGTTGCAACATGAATCAAATTTCTATCCGATATATTTTCTTTTAAAAATTGCAGTCATCAAACAAAAAATCGCAATATGGAATGTCTTTAAAAAAAAAAACTCGAGGGGAATTAACTTGCATCAAATATCAATTATAAGAGGCATACGAGAGGCAAGTCACCAATAAATCGCGGCTGACCAGAGTTATAGGTTGTTCTACGGAAATCAGAAGTCCTCAGAGGTTAAGATGGGAAGGAAGTTTAAAAAACCGGGCTATCGGCTAATTTTGACCCTGATATTGGGCTTATTTCGGCTGTATATGTGTGCTTCTGGTACTCAACAGCGGCTGTTTTGGCAGTAGAGATAAGATAGCTTTGACTCCTACGTAAGAAATTAAGTACGTGATCCAGACAATCATGACAAGTTCCTGCATAGTTTTTTATATAAAAATATCTTAAAATAAAAGCATTAAAGAACTAGACAATTATTGTGGAAGTTGTGGTTTACATTCACTTCATATACATACTCTGGTCTATTTTAAGATAAGAAGATATAGTTTGATCTTTCAGGATCCCTTGATGCATGCGATTTATATCCAAATCGCGGAAATGGAAATCCGAAAGATGTTTGGCAAGGAACGGATTTTTGCCTCATAGTTAGCTCTTCTAAGGAAAATGTTCAATTCATTTACAAATAGTTCTGGAAACAAGCCTAATGAAGGATTCTAAAACTAAATACCTAAGAAGGCTTCTTAGTAGTGAGCTAGTCAATCGTTTAAAAGTTTGAAGTTCCGATTTCCACCAAAAACTTTGGACTATTTAAAGAGTAAAATTATCTATCTTGCATTTTCTCGGTATATCTGAGAATTTCTGATCAACTCTGAACGTTAGATACTAATAAAACTTTCGTAATTAAAACAGGAAAAGTCTTTTTAAATCAATTTAGTTTACATTGCGTATATTCGTTTAAAATTGCACCAAGTAAAGCATATTGTTTTAATCCCATCCAACTCTCCAGTACAGACGACCTGCATATGAAATCTCTATATATTTTTCTAATTCCACTTTTTGTTAATTTTACTTTATAATGTACATAGGTATATTCAAAGTTGTTAGAGTGTGTGCGTGTGTGTTAGAAAGTCTATGTGTATTTGTATTGCAGTTCGAAGCGCGCGCATTTTTTAAATTCCTTTACTTTATTATGATTCTGATGTTGACGAAGTTGTTGATGCCAGAAAAAAAAATCCAAACACCAGTTTTTAGCATCAACAGACAGCATCATCGCCATTTGAAACTAAATTGTGAATGTCTCTCTGTCACTCTCTTTTTCAATCATACCTTCTCTCTTGTGCTCTCTCTTTATTTCTTGTTCTGGTTATAAAATCTCTGTTGTATAGAATCGTACGATGACCTCTGATGTCAATTGCAGCATTTTTGCATTTTTCCCCCCAAATTTTGCTAACGATGTTATTTGCAATTATGTATTGTTGTAGTTGTTGTTTTCTCGTATCTCGATTTTGTAGTTGTATTCTTACGTTACTATAAATATGTATCTGTGTGTATATATATATATATACACTACATACTTATATGTATGTATGTATGTATGTATCAACAAAAATTTTGTGAATGGAGTGAGCTTTACAAAAACATAGACATACACATTCGCAATCGCATTCGCATTCGAATCCGTCGTAGTAAAATACATATATTCCAATCGCATCGTGTATATAAATTTCATTCCATGCATTTTATTTACTAACAGCTTTTAAGTGTTTGAATTACATCGAAACCTCTTGACTTACGAGTAGAGAAAAATATTTACGAATTTTTTTTTTTTTTTTTTGCAAAAATATTTCATAAAAACAACAACAACAAAAAGCGCGCCGTGTCAAATAATGTTTGTATGCAAAAAAAAAAACAATCACAATCATTCTAGAGAGCGGGAAAAAATGAATTGAAATGTTCTTTAATAAAAATTTAAATTGAGGAAGAATAATAAAAACAGACTTAAGAATGGGGTGTGTCCCGAGTAATATATTTTTTATTGTTTTATGCTATTTTGCAGTTATTTTTTTATTTTTAAGGAACATGGAGAAATAATTAATAACCATAAGAAATGAATTGGTTTATGGGTTTTGATGGGGCAAGTTTGTATATGCAAAAAAAAAAAAAAAAAAATATTAGAAATATGTCAGATCAAAGAATTCGAAATAGGTTGATATGTATGTTTACTCCATTAAAATAGAATAAGCTCACCTAAAATGTTAAAGAATAGTATAAAGTTTAATGTTTCCTTAACCCATTAAAGACTGACCCCCGATTTTGTGGTCCGATTTTGAAGAAATTTCAGACATTTAATATTATGGGCATTTATATTGACATTGCGGCTTTTTTTTAAATTTTACCTATCAAACCTTGGCCCTAGACTATGGGTATTTTTCTACCCACTTCGCTATTAAAGAGTTCTTAAATACGAGATTTTTTTGAATACACTAAAATTTAAAAAAATAATTTTTTAGATGTGAGAGTTGTGTGTTAATTTCACTATGCCCGTAGAAACGGTTCCAGCGGGAAAAATAAGGGGTACGGATGCCTTCTAGAAGGCCTCTATTCTCCTACTTATGGGTGTACAAGGTCTACTTGCTTCATTCCATACTCATTTAGTTTTTCACACGTTGTCATTGCGGGGTAGGCCTTCCGCTCTCGCTTCTTTCACAGTTACATATGAATGGTAACAGGATAAAAAAAAAATATCCCTTCTGCTTGTGCAAAAAAAACAAAACAAAACATGTTACTGTCTCTTTTCCCTTCTCATAGAAGGGAATGTATAATGTGTATACATATTATCTTTTATACGAAAGAGCCGAAGCCTTCTATGAGGGCATCCTTTAGCAGTTAGATCAGGATGAAAATTGAATCAAAACATTTTCAAGCAGGCTTTTAATAAGGCCTAGGCCTGAAGAAAAAGGTCTTTTGAGTTTTCCCGCAGGGGTATTATTAAAAATATATTGGGACTTTGCCGTTTTTTGATGGATGTGTGAGTGATTTTTGTTTTTTTAAAACAATTTACTGCTTTACATGTTTTGGATTCGACAATGTCATACTTATTTCCGCATTAAAATTCGTTGTAAGAAGTGGTACTGGCCGTTACTTACTAATGTTTTAGATGCTGGTGTGGTGAATGCCTGGAAATAAGACTGCATGCTAAGAAAAGTTGAAGAATCTCCAATCCAAAAAGTTGTCACAAACTCACAAGAAATGGCAAAGCGCATTGCTATGATAAGCAAAATTGATAAGGGTGGCCATTGTGGGGGTTAAGCTGAGATTGGTTGTACAAAATGCAAATTAAACATTCACCCAAAGGCTTGTTTTTCACAGTTTCATGCTGGTGTCCCAAAAAACTTTAAAAAATTAAATTATCTCAATAACACACTGGTTTACAGCCAAAAAATACCAAGAACGCCACATGCCTAGATAAGTTAATTGAGACCTCCTGAACACGAAAAACGCTGTAATTTTTTTCCTAAGTACAGTTTTTTAGATAACGGTACTATTGTGTTTTTCGGTGTATGGTCCCACTCAAACCCTTGTGGAGCCCAACCAAAAAGTTCAATCGAAATAAATGGCATATCGTTTGAAAGTTAATTGAATGCCTTTTCTGTCGATATGCTGAAAATTTCTATCTGATAAGAAATGGCTGAGTAATGGCACCTCAAATTCAAAATTTGCCTATTTTTTACGTTTTTTTTTTTAATTTTTCATTTTAATTTCGTTTTTTTTCTACGTTATATTAAATATCTGGAATGTTTTATTTTTTAACCAAATAGAATATTTAATTTAAATTAATTTAAAATTAAAGGTAAATCATATTAACGACAACATTTACCCAACCTTTTCAGCCAGCCAGCAGGGCAAACATCGTTAATTCGACTCAGACAGTGATTCTGAGTCAATCGGCATAAGTAAAGGTGGGCGTAGGACCATTATATTAAGGTATTACAAACATTAGCACAAACGCATCGTACGTACCCTCTCCACTAATGTGGTGCCGGTATACATATTTTATTGATACAATCGAATTACCGGTTGCTTAATGTATCCTTTTTCTTAAATTACTTTAAACGATGTTTACTTGGGTAAATACCCTCTCTACTTCTTCATTAGACCATGCAACTGAGAGCAACTATATAGTCCATTCTGAAATTCCGAAAAAAAATTGTTTGCCGCCTGCATCTCTTTATTGAAATACTTGCAACCAGAAAGAAACAGCGAAGTTTGTGTTGATCCATTTCGTAAATTTAATAGTGGAATACTGTTCCATTATTTTGAAAGATGTTTCAGCGTCATAGTTTATAGCGATTTCCAACATTTGTAAAAGTTGTGATTTAAATGAAATGAGTTTGAATTGTTAAAAATGTTTATTTTACTTTAATAAATTTTTATAAGAAATTGAAAATTACTATTTAAAAGAAAAACTGCAAAAAAATGTATGGCTAAATAAGTTGAAAAATTGCTAATGCCTAAACACATTTTTTAATGGGTAAACATGATGAAAAATGGCTAAATCTAGCCACTAAATTGCTAAATTGGCAACACTGATACGATATCAAGCAAAATTTATCGAAATTTCTTATTTTGGTATCATGACACTCGATATCAATGAAATGTGTCGTGATTTGAGATGTTAGCATCTCTCGAGTTTTCATTCGATACGTCAATGTCTATCGTATGCAGAAAAGTACGATAGTTTATTCGATACGATAGCTTAATCGATATCAAATGCGGTGATTAGACCCCAGGTTTTCAAATATTATCGTGGACACCACCATATTCTCTGGACTTAAAGCGTTATTTAAAACGTTTGAGGATGGCTAACAAACAAAGTTTATTAAGGCAGTTCCAAAAATCTGGATAAAATATTACAAACTTATTTTTCAAGTTAAAAGCTTAAAAAAACATTCCCTGGCTATTAAAAACACAATAAACAAAGTATGTTGTGTTTATGCGATTTTTATGACTTGACGATCTCAAAGTTGTAAATACTATTTGCAAGTAACTAAAATATAGTTTGAAATGGAACGAATGCAAGCTTAAGATCGAGATTATTGGAACCATCTTGTTATGGCCCTATGCTCCCTGTAGAAGTGAAAGGAACATATACATATATTAAAATATAGCTTTTCCCATTCCATGAACTCCACAATTCCTCACAGAAAAAGTAAGAAAGTATAGTCGCTCAAGCCCGACCATTTGATACCCTACCGAGAGTGTGTGACTATAAGAATATAGTTTAGATTGTTTCGGAGAGGCAAAAAATTGCCCCTATCTCCCCTCTTGGTCCTATTTTTAAAAAAAATGCTTAACTTTTGTGTCGTTACAAATATGGATCCGTCTATGTTTTTAATTTCATTAAAATTGGTTTGATAAAGGCACAAAGTTGCTATTCCGGAAAAGAGCCTGTACCCATGTTCTGTAACTATAGTGAAAACTTCTCGCATCGAAAAGTGTGAAACAAAATATTCCATCGTTTCTCAAAAAGTGAAAAAAACTGTGTCTGTAACTCATGTCGAAAACTATCGAAAGAGATTACGTCGTTACGTTATGAATATCATAACATTGAACTCGAAGCCGATGTGACATTGCAGACGTTGAAAACGCGAGTAACACATATCATTAACGGCGACCAACATTTACAAAAATTCCAAATTTTTCAACGACGTCGGCGAAAATACAACCGTCGGCTTTACCAAATATCGTATAGTGCGACTTTAATGTTTGTTGTTTGGAAACGAACTTTGAAAACATTCGTATGTATATTTTATAAAAATGTTAAAAGCAAGATAATTAAACTATAAAAAATGTGCTAAGAACAAAACATTTTTAATATTATTCTTTGTAAATATTTTGCATATTTAATTGTTTTTTAGTGTTAAAATTTTTCAAGCCCCATTTTTATTCGTGAGTTTGACAGTTCAAAGCGGGAACAAAAATGTTACAGACACACTTTTTCTGTAAATTGGCGGGTTATATTCTTGCGTTACAGCTAGTACTCGCCAAAAAAAAGTTACAGACACAGTTTTGTGAGAAAAACAGCTGTTTGTTTCATTATATGACATTTTTGTTTCATTTTACTCATTTCAATCCAAAAGTTTCTCGACGCGAGAGTTACAGAACATGGGCACTGTATGGGGGCCATTGTACCAAATTTCATCAAATTATGTTAAAAATTGTGACCTGTACATTGTGCACAAGGTTACATGGACAGCCAGACAGCCTGTCAGCCTGTCAGCCAGCCAGAAACGGACATCGTTATATCTAAGATCAATATTTAAAAGGTGTTACACACATCAGTACAAATGCATAGTAACCTCACCACTATTGTATTGTGGGTATGAAAATCTATTCTGGCATATGTTTCTAAAGTCTAATTTAAACTAAAAAAAAACTTAATGCAGTTGCCAGATTTAACGTTTTGTTTTACGATTGTTATAAGCTACGATACAGTTATTAATGTTGCTGTAGCAGTAAAATAATTTAAAAAACAACGTATGTTAAGTTTTACATCTCCCACTTATCTATTTCGATCGACACAACCTGCCCAAAATTGACTTCACTTTAGTAAAAGTAATATTCGTTAAGGTGCATGTAGACGACATGTTTTTTACATCTGACTTGTCAACTTTTCAAGTCACATGTAATTGTGCATGTCTGGCAAAATTGCTGTTTTACAGAAGGTTTATAATATTCGGTCACAAACGTACATGTAATTTGCTTCTGACATTGTCTTTGTTTTTTTCGCATAGTTATTGCAAATTCCGAAATCAAAATGCCGCCACGAAAATTTTTATTTACGCCGTAAAATAGTTAAGCCATCTTCACATATTTTTCTTTTAATTCAAAGATACCAATTTAGGATATTTTAATGAAACGGTTTTTATATATATATTTACATAAATTCTATTCAATGGTGCGATGATCATACATATCTCGGTATTTTAAAATATTAACTGCTGCCGGCTAATGATTCCGTCAATAGTGGACGCCGCTGCTGGTTATTTCTCGGCATAGATTTCTGATGTCAGATGGTTTGTCAGAAGAAAATAGAGCACGCTCTAATTGAAATTTTGTCAGATGACTTTGCATCTGACTTTTACAGAAGCAAAGTTAAAAAGGTAACACACGACATGTATGTATTTTGCAGTGGGAAATTTGACATGTCAGATGACAAAAACATGTCGTGTACGGTCGCCTTTATGAATATGTATTAAGATTTAAGAGTAGAGATATGAAGCACAACGTATGCAACGGATTAGAATCGACCTGACATCGGCCCTCTTCCCATGCTAGCCACGTAGAAGTTTGGCCGTCTATTGAAAAGAAGAAAACGAATTTTTTTTGTTAGAATTTGATCACTTACGACTTCTTTCACTTGAAACTGAAAAATCGAGAGGAACCCACACACCGTTTCGACAAAAATAAATAAATGTCTTAGAATGAATAGTGTCCGTACATGTGTATGTATGTATGTACATTTGGGATATAACTTTTTAACAATTTTTAAAAATATCAAAATTGGCATAGCACAGTCCTATAGAGCATAAAAAACTATAAGGGTTTACATACGTATGTTTTCGCTAAGGTCAAAAAAGTTCACACACCAACCGCGATAAAGTTTTGAATTTTTTTTTTTTTTTTGTTTTTGGTTAAGAAAAATTAATAATCACCCCTATCGTGAAACATTTTTCCCTCGTAATTTTTCGCTTTTCACATATTTGCGATCATGAACAACTCCCATTAAAAAATGTAATTCAAAGGAGAATAATAACGTGAAAAAATGTTCACGGGAAAGAATTCCCCTTATCGTGAAAAATTTTTTCCCTCGTAATTTGTTCACATTTCCCTTAGATTTTCTCACTTTATTTTTGCTAGGGAACAAAACATGTATGTATGTAAGAAGCTCCTCCTATAAATCGAATATTAAGGGTTAATAAAGTTAAAAAGGCACAAGCCGATATATTGCTCAACAAAATGTAAAGCAACAGGTCGATTGCCTGCGTATTTGTGAAACTTTCGATTGACTTGGTGGCAGAATTTTGGAAAATAGTTTACTTCGTTAAATTTAAAAGTGCAAAACTAACGTTGTAATCAAACTATCCCTCCAATACTAAATATTTTGTTTATTATTTTAACTTTTCTTTAAAATATATATGTACAATGTACATACTTGTATATTTACACACACAAAATAAAATAAAATAAAATATGGAGATAAAACGATCAGTGGCCGTGTTCTGTAATTCGCTAAAGCTAAATCTCTATCGCTAAAAATCTTTAAAGTTGATTTAGCGATTTTTAAATTTTGTATTCTCTAAGGCATTTTAGCGATAGAGATTTAGCTTTAGCTAAGCGAATTACGGAATACGGGTGCAGATTGACTTAAAATTAGCTAAATTAGCATTACTTCTTAACAAAAGCAGCCAACTTCAATGCTTAACACGCTTTCAAAATCGGATTTTTCCATTGAAATGCCTTAAAGCCGCGCTAATCGAGTTTGCTTCAAAAAACCGCTTGACGCGCTCATTTAGGTTTGACAGTAAGATACACATTACGATGTTGAAAGGCTTGCAAGTTGCAACTTCCCATTTTATGGACCATTCAACATTTAACATTTATGCCTGTATTCACAAAAATTTTTAAAGTTTAATAATGGTTTAAAAACAAATTTACTATGAAAATTATCGTTAATAAACGTTTGTTAAATTTAATAATTGTTTATGAATACGGGGGTTAAGCTTTTTCAAACACTTATGCTTTATTCAAGCCCACTGTTATCTTTAAATGACTATTTGAAATAACCATCTTGTTTGAAATGGATGCCACAAAATGATACACCACCCAAAAAAAAAAAAAAAATCTTCTAAATAAAGAAAATTAACGTCTGCAATAATGATTGAAACAACTTCAAGGTTTTCTAACTACTGCCAGACAATGACCTCTTTTTAAAAAGTTGCACAAAAAATATACATAGTAAATATAAATGATTCGGTTGAAACTGATTTCCATTCTTGTACTTTAAATACGAAATAAATACAAAGAAATGTTTGCAAAATTTTTCTAAATTAACATGAATCAAAAGAAATGAATACAAAATTAAACGCCAAAATACGACGACGACGACGAGTACAAAGAACTTCCTTTAATTGTTCAAATTACAAAATCTTTCTTGTGCATAATTTTTGTTTATTTTAATTTTGTTGTATTTTTTCGTTAATGATAATTTCCACGAAAAAAATTTAATTAAAATAAATAAAATGAAAGGGGTTATTGACTTTGCTAATAACTTACATAAAATGTTTTAGTGTTGCCGTGTTTTACTTTGATCGTTATTTAGTTGTTTGCGTTTTTTTTTGCACAGTGGTTGTATTAAACCCGATAGAGCTTGAAATTGTAGAAAAAAACCACACCGCACATTTCGAACGTCCAAATTTGAGCCACTTTTTCAAGCATTAATAAGAGGCCAGTTGCTGCTGGTTCAACAGTATAAACCAGTGACTTCAAGTAACCCTACATGAAATAATAAAGAGGTGTAAAATCGCACGATCTTGGAAGTCGATTGACAGGTCCATTTCTCGAATCAACTTATCGCCAAATTGTATATTTCTATTAGCCGATTGCTGCGGTCGCCCTATAGCACGTAGCGCTATAAGACGGGCTTCAGCTTCATTTTTAAAGAAATAAGGTTTGATGGTGCTACCAGCGTGTGAACCGCACCAAACGTTGCATTTGACTGGATGTAGTGAAGTCTGTAGAGTCTGTTGTAGATTGGTCTCACTCATATGCGACAATTTGGCTTATTATTAACAAACCCGATAAAACAAAAGTTAGACTCATTGCCGAACACAGTTTTTCGATAAACATCAGCTGACTTTCCAACTGCTCTAGAGCCAACTTCTGGTAGCGTTGCCCAAGTTTGAATCTATTGAAGATACTTTTTCAGAGTATGCTGATAATAAAGGTCTAAAAGTGAACACATGTTCTCTATGTTTAAATCATGAATTTTGCGCTACAAAAAGCTTCGGATCAGCTCTCTGTAGCGATTTTCATTGACTGATGATATCGATTATAACTGAACTTGGTGAAATTGGCTGTCAACAGTTAAACTACACCAGGGAACAAAATTTAACCATTTTTGTGTTGATTGGAAGTTTAATGCAATTTTATTTTACGAACTTGAGGTCACTAATTTCAAATCAAATCTCATTTTTCCCATCAGCTCGCATTTTTAAGTTACAGGTACAAATCGAATTTTTAACTTTTTCCAAAAAAAATCATACATAGCTGTTACTAACACTTCATTTAGCGATTTTCAAAAACAATAACATTTTTTGGAAATCACAAAAACAAAATGGCTGAGTAAAAAGTAAAAAAAAATACAAATTTTGTATTTGAAGGAATCATGAAAAATCCAAAAAGGGAAAAAGTTAAAGTCTTATTACTTTCACATTAATTCACATACAGGTCTGTTTTGGAAATCACGTGATTTTAAATAAAATGTGCTTTTAAAATCACACGTGTTTTGTGGTGTTCTGTAAATCACACCGTTTTTGTGTTTTTCGGTGTGATTTTCAATTGTCAAAAGCACAAGCAAACACAAAAAGTTTGTTCTACAAAATTATGGCTAATTTTTTTAACGCTTTTTATGTTATTTTCCGACAATTTGTTTTTTTTTTTGCGTTCTGTTTTATGGTGTGTTTTTCCGAATTTTAGCCGTGTTCGCGATAGAAGCGATTTGTTTCTGTAAGTATTCTGATTCTTTACAGCTTTAACGATTTATAATAAATAGAAGACTTTGCTATCATGCCGGTGTAAGCAAATTTTTTGCGATTTTCCGCTTATTTAGCAATTTTGACCGAATATTTGCCATTCCTTATAGTTTTAAGTTTTAGGGACTTTTAATCAATGTTATGGCTTGTTTCAAATATTAAAAATTTTCGCGAATTTTCGCTATTTTGCAAAATTTTTGTTTGTTTTTTTTAACCCATTTAGCGATTTCAAATAAATTTTAGGGGTTGTTTACAAGCTTGCAATTTTTCGCGAATTTAAGCAGCGATTTTTTGTGATTCTTTATAGACTTTGCTTTCATGCCGCTTTTAGCAAATTAGCGATCTTTTATTCAACTAAAAAAACCAACTGAAATTACAACAGAAGTCACAAAAGCAAATCTCATTTTTGTAGTGCTGTCAAATTTTCTATTTTTTCCTAAAAAAAATATGTAAAACGGATTTTTGAATATATCAAAAATGTTAAGGCCCGGAATATCGAAAATTCGTTTTACATACATTGCAGTATTTTTTGGTCTTAGAAGACCCCTAGTGAAATTTGATGCAGAAAATATTTGTCGAACATTTTAACCTTCTTAAGTGCCGTTTTAGTGTGGAAGTTAAAAAAGGACAAACATTAAACCTTAAAATGATTGTTAGAGGGTTAATATATCCTAAGAAAAGAATCGCCATACAATTCTACTGAAGACATCTGATATAGTGTTTTAGCTCAGAAGTACATTTAGTATATTTTTTTTTTTTGACTTGTACCAAACGCCTTTTAAATAAATTCAAAAACTTTAGGGTCCTATATTTCGGGAACCCGAGCTAACTTTTCAAAACCCTTTGGCAGATTTGCTCTACCAATAGTCTAGTTTCATTTCGCGTTGCAAGTATTGAGGCTAGTGGCGATGACCCGAATTTTGTTGCACTGTGTTATAAAAGCGGTAGATAATGTTGAGAAATGGTTAGAAATAAAAAGAGGTTAGGGTTATAATTCAAGATATGACTTGTATTTATTTGAGTTGCTCAACGTTCAGTTGGAGTTTCTAAAAAGAAGTGAGACTTCATTTTCTTTTTTCTAAGGAACTAACTTAGGTTTAGCAATATTGGTATAATTTATAGCAGCTTTAACTTGGTAGGCGTATATGCTAATAAATAATTTTTAATGATTAAACTTTAATCGAGCTTTGTATCAAAAATGATAGATTATGTTTTTCGTGTTAACATAACTTTATTTAAAAAAATGTAAGATGCCACATGTATTTAGATTTTGTTAACATAGTTGTTGTCGTTATTTTAAATAACAATTTAAAAAAAAATTCCAAGGAGGCAATGATAAATTCAAAAAATTCGTAATTCTAGCTATCAGCTATGTATCATTTTTGATACATACTGCATTTTAAATGATTAAATTTAAATTTTTTAATTTTTTTTCTAGGAATTTTGTTACAAAGTATTCTTATTCGCGTTTTTTGACCCTGGAAGAACTTGTGAATGAAGTAATGGATGAGAGTTAAGAGGATAAAGATATTTCTGATCTTGAGGTTCCTGATTCTGATGTCTGATTTAGATTATAGTATCGACAGTAACAGCAGTATTATTATTGGCAGGAGTATACAATACATATACAAATTTGGAAAAATATATATTTTAACGCTCGCCAGATCCTTCGAGAAATGGTGACAATCTATAAGGAACCTCTGGGAGAATTCGTCTGAAACACTTCCAGTGTTCTATAATTCTAATGATTGTGTTACTGTAGACAAGCACATACTGGGATTTTATGGCCGTTTTAAATTTCGTCATTATATTCCATCGAAACCGGAGAGATATGGCCTAAAATGTTGGCTTATTGTAACGTACATGCTACGTGTGAAAAATACAGATTTACTTGGGCAAAGTTGTATCTCGAATTCCGAGCGAAATTAAGGAGAACGGGTTGTTCTTGATTTAGTCGACGGACTAAAAGGGCCACTTTTTTTCATTGCATGCTCTTGACCAAACACTTTTACAAAGGAATAATCAATAGTTGGAACCATGCGCAAAAATAAACGATCTTCTCTTCCAAATCTATTGGAAAACAAGAAAGTTCCACGGTATAATTCAACAGTCACCTTAACTGCAGACACTACTATCGTTTCGTGTATTAGTCACAAAGACAAATGTGCTATTGTCAATGTTGCGGATGTTTCTAAAAAGATGCCCGAAATAATGGGGGTATTCACGTCACAAGTTGCACCCTTGCAAAAAAGGAAAAGTGCAAAAATATAACAACAACCACAAAGACAATTATTTACGCAAAACTTATTGTCTGTGTGGTTGTTGTTTTATTTTTGCACTTTTGCTTTTTTGCAAGGGTGCAACTTGTGACGTGAATACCCCCAATATCTTTTTATAACTCAACGGTTGACAAAATGCTGAGTTGATATAGCTGCAAACGTAAAAATAATCGCTGGACTATGGCTGTATTTTCCAATATAATTGATATTTCTTAATTAAATATATATGTTATTGTTGAGATTTATACTTGTTGGAAAAATACTTTGCAATATATTTATGTTTTGGGAAAATATTTATTCATTGTTTTTTATGTCAAAATATTTTCCTATAGTTTTAAGTTTTTGTATTAACATCGGTTTAGAAAAGTAATTGATAATAAAATATAATTTTCACGGATAATTTAATATAACAATAGGTAATGGGTCCATCAGAGAAAGCTGGTATTGTTCAGTTTTGTGGTAACAATTTTGAAAATTGGAAATTCCGTGTTGAGAAACATTTGGCTGCTGCTCAACTCAAGATTCAGTCCCAAATCAATCAGAATTCGGAAAAATGGACACAAAAGCTCAAGATATAATAACCAGCTTAATAAGTGATGATTATTTGGAATACATACGTGATAAGTTAACAGCTAAACAAATGTGGGATGGTTTAATAGCAACGTTTGCATGTAAGTCCTCACAAAATCAAACAATTGTAAGAAAAGAGCTGGCAAATTTGAGATTTAAGGAAAATGATAGTCTTAATCAACATTTTCTGAAGTTTGACTCCTTGATAAGACAATTAAAAAGCGCTGAAGCTAAGCCAGAAGAAGCGGATTTAGTGTCCCAATTATTTTAAATCGATCCCAAATGGATGCAAACTCGTAAACACACAAAACGAACATTCTACATGGGCTTGCAATATCATTAGCATCACTATATGTATACGGAAAAACGGAAGAAGCGGCCAAGAAATGAACTATCTGTGGCGTTTCTCTCTAAGCTGTCAACCCAGAATATCAGCAATTCAACTGACAATAAAGCTGGCCCATCTAAAAAATAGAAACCCGAAAAATCTCCGAAGAAAAACCGTGCTGGATACCAAAATTGCTACCATTTAGGAGAAAACAAGAATAAATGGACATCGTCATTCTGTTTCTTCTGTCAAAATGCAATCCAGCTGAGAGTTTTCACCACTCATGCGACAGATACAAAAGTACAAAGTAAACCTTCTTTGATGCGATGATACTTGTATGCATTCTATGTGTTTTGCTGTGTAACTTGCCACATACAGTTACGCTGATTCTACTTTTTTGCCAGATACATAAAAAGGCCAGACGCATAAACGCATCGTGTGGACCTTCAGCTTTACAGACACTACAACAACACCACACAAGTAGTTAAAAGACGATTTGCTGGTGTGTGTAGAAACAACAAACACAACCCTGTAAATAATAGGACCAGTCCAAACACGCGTGTAAAGATAAGTCCAAAAGTAACCCAAACGTATGGAAAAAACCTGGTCTATTTAACATTAAAATTTTCTAGGAGAGGACCACATAACCCACCTTAGGGCCACTGAGGAGTAGTTTTAACACTACTCCATAGTATACTCAAGAGGATTAGTTTTGAAGTCGTTTAAAAACGAAAGCATGTCGTTTAAAAACGAAGACATGTCGTCTCACTACAAACACTTTTTAACAATGACATGGTCCATGCTTGCATTACATCGGACCAGTCCATTTTATCAAAATGGATCAGGTGGTCCAACTTTATTTGCAGGGAACAGAACAAGACGTTAACACATTATTTTCATGTTTAAAAAGTAAAATTGAGAACTCTTGCTTTTTATTTAGTTTATATTTCCATTAATATATGTATGTATGTATGTACATTAAGAATAATTAGTATTGTGGGCAGCGTTGCCACGACCAAACAAAAAATTTTAACCAAAATGTAAAAATAAAGTAACCAAAAGCGAAAAATGTGGCCAAAATTAGTTTGTATCGAAAGTACTATTTTATTCGTACTTCAGTTTAAAAATATGTCTAAAGAAGAAATTGTGTTTGTTTGTATTGTGTAGGCTCATAAGCCGACCGATTTCTTGAAAGAACAATAGCAATAACAATATAAAATTTTTCGACATTCTTAGTGGACGGGGCACCTCCTATTCAAAGTTTACACTTATTATCGTGAATCGGAAGAGGTACTTGACCTTATCGTTTATTTAGAAAAGTGTTTCAGTTAGCCCTATGATGCATGAAGAGTTGCAGATAATGGCCATCTACACTTCAAAGTATTAACCTTATATGGTAAACATGATAGTCTGTTAAAGTTTAAGCTTCTTAAAAAAATAATTTTTAAGTAGATGAATTGGTTTTAGATGCACAAATACAACACACAATTTTTAAGGGTCAAAAACTGGAGCGTGCAGTTCTTGTTCCAAAACAAAAACTTTGTTATTTTTGTGTTGAAAAAAGTAACCAAAATGGGAAAAAAGTACACAAGTACACGTTGAGAAAAAAGTAGCAAATGTTGGTTCAAAATAACCAAGACTGCCGTCTGATTGTGGTTAATTTATTGAATTGTTTATGATTCGTAATTAAATTTTTAAAGTAAACACCATATCGGGAATGATGCTGGTGTTTTATAATTGAAATTCTGTAAGGTTTAAAACGGGTAAGTAAATCCATCATAATAAAATTTTCCTTCTTAGTTCAATTTTGGTTTATTTGAAGTAGGAATTCGGGATTGAAGCAGCTTTATTATTCTAAGTCAAGCGAATTTTGAGGTTGATTCACTCTTAGTTTTACTTAAATCAATCTCATTTTCGGATTATTTCACGTACGAATTCGGGATTGAATATGGATAAGTTAAGTATTTTGCGATTGAAAATCCGTACTTGAATAAACCTTTCTGTACTAAATTCAAGAAAATCCGTACTCGCCGTACTATTAATACCGCTTCGGATTGATTCGAGTACGAATGGATTGATTTTGAGTGTATTTATTTTGAGTCTTATTAGAGTTGGCGTAAACGCGTGTGTCGTTTTTTGTAATAGATAAAAGTAACACACAACCTGTGTCCTTGCACTACAAGAAAAAACGATTTAGGCCGGGTTTTCGAGATGTGGATTAAGTTTAAACCTAGTTTAACATAGTCTGAAGCTCGGATTTTTAAAGCGAAATGTGATTTTTTTATTATTTCATTAAAGACCAAGATTTAAACCAAAACGAAGCTGTTCCCTTAAACTTTTGTATGCAGACTTGGTAATGGCGGCACAAATCTGTTTTCAGATTAACTAAACCCAGTTTAACTGAGATCTCAAAAACCAAGCTTTAGGCGTTTACGCCAATGCCAACCTTAGTTAGGATGTTTGAAGCTTGACAGGAACTATAAATAAGCAGGATCAATAAAAAAAACTTAAAAAGTTGTCTGAGGACTAGTACTGAAGGCCCTTCCAAGATAATGGAACGCCTCTAGTTTAAATCAAACAATTGTGTTTTATACCGATTTTTGTTTTAGACCTAGAGACAGCCGTTTGTAAATTTTATGCAGATAATGGCTTGAATAAGACTGGGCCTTAAATGTTAACCCTTAACTTACCTGCCACTTGAAAGCCAGCTACCGGGTGTATCATTTTGTCCTTCTTTAGCCATTACTCATCTAACTGTTGTTACTTTAAACGAAGCAGGGAAAGCTTTTAAAATTTGAAATGGTTAAAATGCTATTATATGAAAAGGGGTTTATGTATACTCTTCCAAAGAAGGAATAAAAATAAAGATTCCTATCCTGAAAATTCGTGTGATTTTAAGGAGAGAAAAATTGGAAATAAATAGTATTAACTACTAGTTTCTAGATGCCGAGAGAAATGAAATGAAAGGGCGGATCAAATTAAAGCAAATCTGAACGCGATTTCTGAAAAGAACTATGTATAAGTTAGGCAAGGCAGGATAAAGTTTTCAACTTGATTTGAAAATCTTAAAATTTAAAGCAATTTATTAAAAATACAAAGGTTAATCTAGGAAAACGTCTAACAAAAACTTTTTAAAATGTTTAATTTAATAAAAGAGGAGTTTCAAATTCTCTGCTTTTAAGCAAGATATGTATCTTAATCTTAATGTTTCTTAATCTTCTAATCAATTAACGCAACTTTACAAATTAAGTTTGTTATTTTTTCCCTTTCGGTTTGTTTTTACTTTTTTTTTTTTGTAGGAATGAATTCAATACTACAAACCAGGGCTGTGGAGTCGTAAAAAAAAATTATGCGACTCCAACCGCTGAAATTTTTAAGTCCACTTCGACTCCAACTCCGGCTCTTACTCTTACATTGATGCTAAATGTATATGAGACTGGTTCTTATTTGAGTTTGAACACTTTTTTTTTAATGCGGTATCTTTTAAATAGTTAAATATGTATAGCAAGAAAATTATACTGTAAAACTTTCAAATCAATATTTTAAGTTATTCATCACCAATTTCGAATAATTTTTTTTTTGAAAATTATTAGAAAATATTTTATGCCGAAAATGTTTGAAGACGGAGTCACGAGTTTTTGTGGGTACTTCGACTACGACTCCGGTACAAAAACCTCAACTCCGACTCCACAGCCCTGCTATAAACTACCACAAATACTTGTACATTCTTATAAATTTAATACTTTTTAGTGATTTATTGGTTTTGCTTTATTTTTATCAAAATAAGTGACTCGGTTATCGCAACGCCCTAAATTTCTTTTGGTTTCGTTAACCGAGTATACACTGTTTCCGAAATTTTGGGTGACGAAACAAGGCGAAATGCTACGATTTTTGGAACCAAACAAAACGAATCAAATTGAATTATTACTTTTTTCGTGAAAATTTACAGTTTCTCCTAAAATTTCTTTAACACATCGATAATTGTTTTATAAAATCCATTGATCCCATTATCATAGCGGTAGTAATTTAATTTTAACAATGAAAACCAAGACAAACAAATTACCAAGAACAACAACAAAATTATACATTCACATGAAAGCAAAATTAAATGTGAAACATAATGTGAATCGCATATTGAAAAGACGCAAATGAACGAGGTTGTCCTTGAGTTTTAAGTTGAAATTTTTGGAGAATTCAATGAACTCCTTTCTTACCGAACATTTCATAAAAACGGGGAACATACATAAATTGAATAAAAATTAAAAAATTACAACAACAACAACAACAAAAGCAACAAAGTAAACAAACATACATAGAAGAAGAGACAGACAGTCGAATGGACGGACAAAAGTACCCTGAATATAAAATAACATTGAGGGATGACATTATCATGTTGGTGTTGTTGTTTTTTGTTTTGAACAAAAAAAGATTAAACAAAAAAATAAATAAAATAAAGTTAATATGATTTACTACTACGTAAATTTTATTAAAAAGGTTTAGAATTGCAACGACAGGACGATAAACCGCAAGCGAAATGAGTTTATAACTGCGGAAAACTGTGATTGGTGGTAAATGTTGGAAAAGTATTGAAGAGATCTGAGAAACGTAAAACAAAAATGCTTCAAATACCAAAATTATTCTAAAGAATTTATTGATTATGGTTCCCTATTTCCCGAAAATTTCCCATTTTCAGCAACATAAAGAATTAATTTTAATTTCTAAGAATTTTCGAAATAATGAGAAAAGTTGATATTAATAAAATTGTAAATTTTCGTCATAAGCAACAAAACAAGAACAGACATTTTATTCTTGGCATTGCCGATAAATTATTATATACGTGCAAATATAACCATTTAAAGTCACAAAACCTCCAGTTTTAGTCAAAATCTTTGCCGACAAACACACGAAATTTCTGGCTGCAAAATTCACAGGATGAATAGGAATTTATATACAAATTAGTAAAGGCAAAACTGTCAAGAACACCTTCCTCCCCTTTTTGTCAACCAATTTGAACAAAAAAAAAGTTAGAGTGCTATATTCGGCTGTGCCGAATCTTTGATACCCGCCACCGACAGTTCGGGTGTTTAAGGAGTAATATCTGTATGATGTCTATTTATTATTATTATCTTCAACTGTGACGATTTGTTATTAATTATGGTTTTAGGCGTACTAAACTGTTTTCCGGTAGTAGGGTTTATATGGGGTCTAACGTAAATTACGGACCGATCGTCACGAAATTTCACAGTGTTATTTATAGTCCTAAAAAAATGTGACGTACCAAATTTTGTTACGATAGCATTATTTTTTACGGTTTTAGGCGTACTAAACTGTTTTCCGGGAGTAGTGTTTATATGGGGCTTAGGTTAAATTGTGGACGGATCTTCACGAAATTTAACAGCGTGTTTTCCAGTCGAATAAAACAAATCTTATCTCATTCCGTGCCTTGTTCCACCATTTATGTTATTTTTTGTAACAAAATTATCAATTTTTTTAGGTGGTGGTTCCACATTTTGATTCATAGCTCTGGTCCTACTGAATTGATTTTGCTGGATTTCAATCCCAAGCTGCTAAGGATAACTACAAGCAATTTGACACCAAGTTTGTTCATGTCTTGCAACTGTGTGAACATTGTAAGCTCATTTTCATTTGGATGATGTGTAAAATGGCACCATTGTCAGAAAAATGACAACATTGTAAGATCTGACCATCGTCTGTACGAATTCTAATTCTAAGTCGATCAGTATACTTAAAGATTGGTCCAAATACAAATACAGTAACACATCGCCAAAAACGTAGGTATATTATTTATTTTTCCTTAATTTTTTGCTTATTTTTATATAAAACAGAACAGAAAAGCCTTAATTTGGCAAAAAAAAAAAATTTTTTTTATTTGTTGCGAAAGCTTTCCAAGGCATATAAAAAGTTTTAACATGTTTTAAAATATGCCTCAAAAAGGCAAAATATGCCCTAAAAACTTAAAAATTGCTGTATAAAGGCTCTTTTAACTCAATAATGCAAAAAAATGCTGCAAACGATAAAATATGCAAAAATATGCAGTAACAAATCGATGCCAAAATTCATAAAAAGCTCTTTAACATATAAATATATGGTATCTGCCTTCATTGGTCGCACAAGGAAATACATGCAATTGCATATTTTTGGTTTCCCTGATTATTACACTATTTTAAGCTCGTTCTTAGCGATGCCAGAATGAAGATTTTATCTTATTTTTGAAGATTTTTTGACCAAAATATGATTGAAAGATTTTTTTTTTTGTTTCTTAAACAGTAAACTTTTAGAACAATAAGGTTTTGTAGCAGCTTGTTGTTTATTGGTTTTTCAAAATGTATTTTTAGAAAAAAATTTATAAAATATTTAATTAAAAAGCAATTTAATTTTGTATAAATATTATGTATTTCAATTTAAATAGTTTTCATAATAATGGCTAATAAATCACTGATGGTTTAAGCGCTGGTTTAGTTGAACTAAACTTGAACTTATATGTAGTTTAAACTCAACAACTATAAATCAGTGTCCCATGTATTATATGTTGTCAAAAAAATAACATGTGGCAGCACTACGATAAATCTTATCTAATTCATATGGTCTGTATTGGTAGTTTAAACGCCCAACTTTATGCGTTTAAAGAGGGTTTATGTGTTTAGTGATTTATAGATTTGTTGGTTTAAACACATTTTAAACCAAAAAGAGAGTTTAACTTGCTCTGATTTTTTAGCCCTAAGAAGTACATATGATCTTATAAAAAATTAATACATTTTTTATTTTGCCCTTGTTATAAAAAATTTTAAGATTTCTCTCTTCAAAATAAGATTGTTTTTCGCTAAATGAAGATTTTCGTTCCTAATATTCTGGCAACGATGCTCGTTCTATTTAACTGTTTTTGTATAAATAACACTGGTTTACAGCCAAAAATACCAAGAACGCCACATGCCTAGATAAGTTAATTGGGACCTCCTGAACACGAAAAATGCTGTAATTTTTTTTTTCCTAAGTATCGTTTTTTAGATAACGGTACTTTTGTGTTTTTCGGTGTATGGTCCCTCTCAAACCCTTGTGGAACCCAACCAAAAAGTCCGATGGAAATAAGTGGCATATCGTTGGAAAGGTAATTGAATGCCTTTTCCGTCGATATGCTGAAAGTTTATCTGATAAGAAATGGCTGAGTAATGGCACCTCAAAGTTCAAAATTTGCCTATTTTTTACGTTTTTTTTTTCAAAATTTTTCATTTTTATTTCGTTTTTTTTCTACGTTATTTTAAATGGAATGGAATGTTTTATTTTTTAACCAAATAGTATATTTAATTACCAACATTTTAAGCGTAATTTGAAAAAAATCGGATGAAAAATAAAGTTTTTATTAAGGACTTTTTGGTTGGGTTCCACAAGGGTTTGAGTGGGACCATACACCGAAAAACACAAAAGTACCGTTATCTAAAAAACGATACTTAGGAAAAAAAATTACAGCATTTTTCGTGTTCAGGAGGTCCCAATTAACTTATCTAGGCATGTGACGTTCTTGGTACTTTTCCAAATTAAAAATTTGTAAAGCAGTGTAATTGAAATAAAAATTGTATGCAACTGTTCATAAACGTTTACTTGCAAACAAGACATGGATTTTCACGATATATGTATAAATATACATATGTATGTGTGTGTGTTTTTCCCAAACAATTTGTATTATATATAATGTATTTTTTTAAAAATATGTATTTTATTTTTTTTATGATTAGTTTTCGATGAAAATAATTTAATACATATAGTTTTTTTTTTGAAACTTTTCCTGTTTTTAAAGTTGCCCCTTTTTTTCTCAGAATTCCCGTTTTTGTGACACTTTTTTAGAAAATTTTTGTGCCCCTTTTTGAAAATTTTGAACGTTAACGCTGCACAGTAGCGCCCGTAGAGCAAACGAGGTTGCAAAAATCAAAATTTTCATGAGCACCGACGAAGTTTTGAATAAACTCATGTTATAGGAAACTTTTCAACGATTTCAAATCTGCCACTCTTAATAATATCACATTTTTAGTTTAGAAGATATAGCCGTTCAAAGTTGACCGACTTTCGGTTTTCAAAAAAACACACAATTTTTAGTAAATTTGTTGCGATTTCAGGTGTAATATCACGAAAAATAGGTAACGAATCGCCTTATTTTTTGTTTGTATTGATTGATGCATTTATTAAATGTGTAATGATAAAAAAAAAATGAACTGTTTGCTTTGTGTTTCTCCTGGTAAATCACTATTTAAAAACTATCCGTTTTTTCACTATTTTTCAACTTTGACGGAAAATAACAAAAATCTATATTTTTCTATATTTGCCATATTTGCAAAATCTGTTCTTTGATTATTTCTTTACATAATTCAAAAATTTTATCTGCCCGTACGTGCCCGTTTGGCTTCTAGAGGTAAAAAAGGTTAAAAAGACATGGTTGCAGAAATTGTATGACAGTAGTTTGATCTAAAATCTAAAAAAACTACTCATTGAAATTAGCAGGTACGTACCTCACTTAAACAATACTTTGGCGTACAAATGGTCAAGAACAATATTGACTACAGGTAGGCACAAATCTTATTTGGACACGTGCATAATATCAAAATTGCATTATTCAGCCTAATTCCATTTGTATGCAGGGAACAGGTAAATTTTTCGGCATGGTAGCATAAGCCTATATATTGCAAATGGTCAAGAACAATATTGACTACAGGTAGGCACAAATCTTATTTGGACACGTGCATAATATAAAAATGCATTATTCAGCCTAAATCCATATGTATGTAGGGAACAGGTACATTTTTCGGCATGGTAGCATAAGCCTATATATTGCAAAATAAGCATAATGCCTGGATTAGTCTACGACTGAAAGTTGGCGCAACAATTACTGAAACCATTAAACAATTTAAGTACTGAAAACATGGCGTTGAACAATTTTAAATTATTTGAACTGTTTAGAAAGTCAACCACACCAAATTTTTTCACGGAAGCTGCTTTAGAAGAACTTGATAGCTTATACGGAAATATTGAGAGAAGCGAAATTATAAAAAATAATTTTTATCTGATATATGCAAATATTAAGGCAAAATGGGTGAAATCTAATCGAACCATTCAGAACTTCAACTCCAAATACGAGGACTGGCTTAATGAAGATACCATCCTGGATATATTGGCAGTAGATAAACCCACCACATCAACCAGAGGAGCAAAAGGAAGGCCAAAAAAAAGTATTGAGGAGTGTTCAATTTTCACAAGAAAGAGGAAACTTGCCGATGCCACCAATGACTTGACCACGAAGCAATTATCGGAAGCGCTGTCTATTAAATTTACAAAGGATAGTGAAAGAGTTAGGTCGCACATAACCAAATCTGTTGCTGATGCAAGCCCACTGCGACTAAAAAGGATTAAGGAAAGCATTCCCACGCCCACAAACGCACACATTAAAAAGTATGGTTCCGAAGAAGCCTTGGCCTTGTTTATGGACTTAGAACTTTCCAAAGAGAAATATGAGAAACTACGGGCATCTTTAACGCGACACGGCGCTGACGTTTTACCCGGATACAAGCATATTACGCAAGCCAAAATAAATTCACGACCACTGCATACGGAATTTACGGAAGTCTCTGCGAAAGCCAATCTGCAGGATCTCATGGGCCATACAGCAAAACGGTTGTTGGAGAGTCTTCCTGAAAATGAGGTGAAAATTCTTCCTGAGAAGTTGACATTGATCAGCAAATGGGGCTGCGATGGATCATCCGGACAAAGCGTTTATAAGCAAAGGATATCTTCCGATGACGCTACAATATCGGACGGAAATATGTTTATGGCATCTGTTGTTCCTTTGCGGCTTAAATCGGATGTTTCCCTTCACTGGAAAAATCCACGTCCGTCATCAGTGCATTATTGCCGACCAATAATGTTTCAGTTTGCAAGGGAATCGGCAGAACTCATAAGGACCACGGTGAAGGACATTGAAGAACAAATAAGCAAGATTAAGCCTACAAAGCTGCAAATTGGAGAAGGAAAATATATTGAATGCAATTACGAGTTCCATCTGACCATGGTTGACGGAAAAGTCGTAAACGAACTGACAGGAACAACCTCAACAATGTCATGCCCGATTTGCAAAAAGAGTCAGAAGAACTTTGGTAATTTAAACGATTCTACAAATGAGGAGAATTACGAATATGGAATGTCACCATTGCACGCAAGGATAAGGTGTATGGAATTCTTGCTAAAACTGGCGTATACCCTACCACAAGAGGAGGAAAACTTCGATGAAAATACATCAATAAAGGATAAGGAAAAGATCAGAAAGAAGCAAATACAGGATGCTTTTTTTAAACAAGTTGGACTAAAAGTAGACTGTCCCAAGCACGGATACGGTAACTCAAACGATGGAAACACTTCTAGGAGATTTTTTGAAAATGATGAGGCAGTAACTAGAATCACTGGAATTGACAATCAAATCGTGAAAAGATTGGGAACGATCTTGGATGTTTTAAACTGCAAAGAAAATGTCAATTCTACAAAATATGGAGAATATGCGTCGAAAACTGCATCTCTTTTAGCAGAAATGTATCCACAGAAGAAGTTGACCCCGACCGTCCATAAAATATTGGCGCATGGCAAAGATATAATTGAGTACCAGTCTTTGCCAATTGGAGAGCTTTCTGAAGAAGCACAGGAGTCTCTTAACAAATTTTATAAAAAATATAGATTGCAGAACACATTCAAAGCATCAAGGGTAAGGCAAAATGAGGACCTCTTCAACATGTTGGCAGCATCTTCCGATCCACTTATATCTTCCCTGCGGCATGTGAAGTCACGAATAGAGTTAGAAAATAATTATAGTTTAGAAATGGTTAGTCTTTTAGATATACCTTCTCTTACGAACTGTGATGAATATTTTACAGAAAATTGAAAAAATAAATTTAAAAAAAAATAATTTTTTTTTTAATTTGTTGGGTAATAATTTAAAACATAAAAACCTAAAGAAAAAAAATAAAAACAATCTAAAAATGTAAAAATAATTTTTTTTAGTTACCATAAAATTGATTTTTCTACTAATTTTAACTTTGATAACCCATAATTAGGCCCCTACAGAGCGTAGCACCCTTTCCAAACGCTCATTTCATAGGCTGAACAGTTATCTATCATATGCTGTTTAAACTGTTCAATTATCTTATTCGGTTCAAAAGATATGATTTTTGCAACGAAAAAACTCAAATGGCGCCACTGTGCGCTGGTTGGAATTCTTCCAACATTAATTCTGTGGCTTGTTGCTAAAAGGGCCAAAAGAGTTCTTACTGAAATTTGCTAGCAAAACCCTTATGAAGCTGTACTGGGCTAAAAACATTGGCTGCTTATTTAAACAAAAAAAAAAAAAAAAAAAAAAAAAACAAAAAAAAAAAAACAAGATGTTAAGAGAAAACACCTAATGCAACGATTAACTCAAAACATAAAAATACTGACATTGGCCCTTTAAGCACTAAGCCACAGAATTGAAGTAGGATTATCTTAAAAAATATAAGTAAATGTTAATTTTCTATCAAAGTCATTTTCGGGAATACAAAGTTTATTATTACTACGATTTCCGTATGACGTGCTAAATTCCGAGTTTTTCATATTTGATAAATACACTGAAATTTATTGTCGAGGGAAAGCTTGCTTCTATGCGCATTTCAACGGTTGCTTGGTCCAGCTCTACTTTTTCGAAATTTCAACGGTAAGAGTTAAAAATCGTTTCTATTTTTGGTACTCCCACTACACTATTGAACTTTTTAATACTCCAAACAAAAAAATAATCAAAAAGGAGAAATACGGGAAATAAATTTCTTTCTTTTACGTGCTGTATGAGATAGTTTTTGAATTTTCTATAATATTGAACTTAGAAAATTATAGACCAGGGTCCTGAGAGAGCCTATAAGATGAAAAATGTGGCACTCTCCTTCAAATAAAACACGCATGTAAAATATATCCCATAAGCGACTAGTCCAAAGGTAAGCCAAATGTATTAAAAAAAGTAGAGTCTATTACATTACGATGCCCTTGGGCTGGACCATATTACCCAGCTTTGCACTATAACGGAGTAGTCTTAAAAGTACTCCATGTTTATACACACTCCCAGTAGAACTCCTCCATGGTATACTCCAGAGGATTAGTTTTGAAATCGTTTAAAAACGAAAACATGTCGTTTAACTAAAAACACTTTTTTTTTACAGTGACATGGTCCATGACTGCATTACATTGGACCGATTTTATCTAAAATGAATCAAGTAGTAGTTAATATTAGTTGCAGGGATTTTGCTCTTCAACTGATACTTTTTAATTTTCGTTAAAATTGGACCTAGAAACAGAAAATTCAACATGCAGAGTGAATGAGAAACTATTTCTAAGAGGAGATGTTTTGGTACTTTTTGTTTTTCAATTGGCACTTTCTGATTACGGAATTAAAGAATGTTCTCTCGACAAATCAATCCGCTAAGATGTACATTCTTATATACTTATTTGTATGGTTTCTTCAAATTTTCATAAATAATTAAGGTCGAATTTCGACAAGTCGTTGAACACTTGTAATAATTACCTAAACCTAAACATCGCCTAAAAAATTTAATTTTCATGATCTTTTAATGCATTCGAAAGTAACTGTTTTTGAAGCCATTTGTTAAGTGTCTTAAGCAAAAGAGTATTAGCATATTAATTTTAAATTGAGAGCATAATTGGATAAGAGGAGTGGTCCAAAAGGGTCTAACCGCCAGGTACTCAACTCTGCCCAGCCCTTCTGTCACTATGTTTATGTTAATGTTTACGATTATCGTCGTAATGGTCCTTATACCAGGCTTAAAGCAATGGGTCTATCATTCCCTCAGTGTGAAGACACCAACTTACAATTGACACTACTAGCCACCTTAATCGGCTGATAAAAGCCTTTTTTAGGAGCCATTTAACCTCCTTTACAAAAGCAGCCTTTATTGAAAAGCGACATCATTTAAAGCATAGGTCTGCAAAGCACCGCACATGTGCGAATGCTCCCACACAAATAAAGCGAACATGAGAAAATAATTTATGAAAATAATTTGTATTTGTACTAAATAACGCTGAACAAACCAAAACAATTACGTTCAAAAATAATCAACCAGGAGAAACAAGAAATGTGAATGTATGAGCTTGGCGGACTCTGATTTAAAGAGATCCGTCAGTAGACCAAATTGCACTAAACGGACAAACAATGATCAGCCAGCAGGAAATATTAGGGATCTACTTTCTCATGATTCACCGATAACTAGTCAAAGTCCTAAAAAGTTTTAATGCAAACGGTTCCCGAGCTATTTATAAATTTGAATCCTTTCGTTCCAATTATTCCTGTTCAGTGCTAGGTTTTTTACTTCACTCCAGCTTTTTCCTGGTTTGTTAACTTTCAAAGCTAGCTGTCTACGCCAAGTGTGGGCAGGGTTTCCTCTACACCTGCTCTCTTGATATCAGTAGGTGGACGACCTAGTGCATGGCCAATCCAACCCCATTTGCGCATAAATATTTCAGCCCGTATTGGTGTCTGATTAGTTCCCGGGTTAAGAGATAAAAATCTGAAAATTGTAAGCTTTCAAAAAGAGAGACACTCCTCAAGACGAATCCATCCACTTTGTATGCTGTTGAAATCAGACTTTTTCTTTAGAACAAGGTGTCGAGATATTCCGTTTATCGCAAAACCTCCCAAGAGGTCACCTCTTAAATTCTCCCGATATTTACTATAGTTGCGGAGAAATTTACTTATGTAGTCCAAAACATTTTAAACCAAACACCCCAGCAATTAAATTAAACATTGCAAACACAAATTTAAAGTCGATCTTTAATCTAAAATATAAGTACTGATGGCGCTAAAAAATCAAAAGACAGCCCATATAAATATTCCGATTTTGTTTGTGTGTGATTTTTTTTTTTAAATTTTGCTCAAGTGCATTGACTGACTATTTGTTGGCGTTTTTTTTTTCGTTTAATTTATAATAAAGCAACAACAATAACCATAGAAGTAAGCGCCACAGTAAACACAATTATTATACAACTCATTTAGACACGACCGCCACAACAAACCTCAATCGCCCAAACAAACAATAAAATTCATAATAGAAGATCCCAATCAAATGTCTGGACAATTTTATTGAACTTAATTTCCAGGGAATTATAATTTTGAAAAATAAAACTCAGGGTGCTTTTAAGAGTTCTTTTAATTTTTTTCGTTTTTTCTGTTTAAAAAAAATTTAAAATCGTCTGTGAAAATATTAATGCAATGAAATGATTTGCTTCTTCAAAAAAAGCGCCAAACAGTGGGGTAAAGTTTGGAAAATTATTAGAGAAATAAATCTGTGTTATCTAAGAGGGTAGTTTGGCTTTGCTAAGATTATTTAAAATCAAACATTAAAGCAAATGATGGTTTTTAAGCCCGATAAAATTTACGAAAGCACAACCAGCTGTCATATTACACTCACTTTTTGACATTTATGATCATGAATAGATCCACGCTCTGAAAATCGATTCCATTCGATGTCTTATCACAGAATTGTTTTCAGCAATGGGGCTAACTTTTAGGTTTATTAATAAAAAAAACACTCTGTTACATCCAGAAATATGCATCATTTACATGCATCAACGAAGATTATTACAGTCAATAAAAATCGTTATCGCACCATTTGGCATCCCATTTTAAAGTAGCAGTCCAACAAAACTTCTATTTTTCGGGAAACTCATCTGTGTCCATGTTCTGTTACTCCCGAGTCGAGAATCTAAACGATATAAATGTGAGAAATTAAACAAAAATGGCATCAATTGAAACAAAAAAAAATTGTTTTTCTCACTTAAATCTGTCTGTAAAGCTGCCACGCAGTGTTGCCAAGACTTGGTGACCAAAATGGCTAAATTTACGGAAAAAATGGCTAAAAATGACTAAAAATAAAACCACATTAAAATTCAGTAGCAAAACAGAAAGAAGACATTAAACATTTTTAACAATGAAATTATAAGTTAAGATCAATTTGTTAGATAAGAAAAACGTAAATGAATATTTTAGAATTTAAATCGATTAATCATCGAAAAGTTCGATGTCGTTATTGTTCATCTCATAGAAATAACTCACTATTAGTTTTAAATATTTTGAAGTTAAATCATAATCATGACAACATTTACCCAAACTTTTAAGTCCAAATCTATCTATATATATAAAATAAGATGTGTGTATGTATGTATGTAACGTATGGACTCCAAAACGGCTGGGCCGATTTTGATGAAATTGTCAGGGAATCTTCAGAATATTCAGAATGATCGAATTGGTCCAACTTAGATTTATGAAATAAAAATTTTGCCCCGCCCACTTTTACGCCCACATTTTTCGAATTACCTAAAATCAGAATACGGCTCCATCGATATGAAAAATTTTTCTTCAAATGTTCGTATTAACCCATTTAAAGTTTTCATCGAAAGAACAATTTACCACGCCTACTTTTACGCCCACTTTTTCTATTAAGCGCAAAATTGAGAACGGCTTGACCGATTTATACGATTTTTTCTTTAAAATGATTGCCATTTTGCCCCGCCCACTTTTTTCGATTTACCTGAAATCAAAAAAAGGCTCCATGGATTTGACTAATCTTTCTTTTAAATGTTCGTATTAATCCATTTTAAATTTTCATCGAAAGAAAAATGTACCACGCCTACTTTTACGCCCACTTTTTCTATTAAGCGCATAACTTGAGAACGGATTGACCGATTTGGACGATTTTTTCTTAAAAATCATCGCCATGGTCCAACTTAGGTTTTTACGGAAAGAAAATTTTGCTCCGCCCACCTTTTTCGATTTACCTAAAATCAAAAAACGGCTCCACCGATTTGCTAATTTTTCTTACAAATGTTCGTATCTTTTTAACGGATTTTAAAAATCAAACGCAAACATTTTTCCCAATTTGGACAGGGCAACGTCTGTCGGGTCAGCTAGTCAACAATAAAAAACAAATTAGAAATTATAGCCGGTCAGACTCCTATATGATACCCTGCACCACTTAAAAAGCTATGAACCAAATTCTCTCCAAAATTGCGACCTGTACTTTGCGCACAAGGTTTACATGGAAAGCCAGCCAGCCAGACAAATCACCTGCCGGACGAACATCGTTAATTCGATTCAGAAAGTGATTCTGAGTCAATCGGTACAGTTAAAGGTACAAACTTCAGCACAAATGTATAGAACCCTCTCCACTTTTGTGGGTAAAAATATTTTATTGTTATGGTTAAAATAATTACCTAATTGATATCGAATAAACGGTTGCTAAATACGACCTTCTTAAATTGCTATTAACGATGTTTACTTGACTAAATACTCTCTTTACTTCAGCATTAGAACATGGAAGTAAGAGCAACTTTATACTTATTATCAGGGAAACCAGAAATATGCTCTAAAAACAAGTTTTGTGCGCATTAAATATGCAGTAAAAGCTTGAAAATATGCCCTGAAAACTGTTAAAAATGTGCCCAAAAAATTCAAAAATTGCTAATTTAAAAAAAGAAAATTCAACAATTTAATAACAGTTCCATTTAATAAAAACAATCCTAAAATTATAATCGGTAAGGCCCAGACGTTATTTAAAAATGATGAGCAGTCATCGGCTCAAAAAAACAAAGTTATGTTAAGAGGTTAAAATTCATATAAGAGCTATTTGTGCCGAATACTATCTAGATATTGACATCCATCCATATGAGATTTTTTTTTGCAGTAAAATATTTTCGGGAATTTAAACTTATACCAACATAATAAGTTGGTTTACGGACACAGAGTCTAGTTTGGAAATAAGTTTTTATGGAGAATATCGTCACCTAAAATGCAAAAGGCCGTAACTACTCAAAAATTCAAAGTTGACTTTTTGATTGAATATGACGTACTTAACCGAAACACATCTACACAGAAAATCTTACATGTATACGTCCAAAAATAACGACTTTATTTCCGAAAAACAAAAGGCCGTAATGCAACGTTAACAATTTCATAAACCAAAAAGCCGTAACTACAGTTTTCCAAAAAAAAAAAACAAGAAAAAAATCATAACAAAGTTGCCTTTGATTCCCTTTCAATGTGTGTTATTGCGTTATTATTTTTCTTAACCACTTTAATTTAATTTTATTTTCTCGAATTAAATTTATAAATTAAATAAATTTTTTTAATAGTTATGAGGAATTTTGTGTTTTGTTTTAAAATACTTGCAATAAATAGATACAAAAAGACATCACTTGCCTAAAAACTTTTTTAGTTACGTCCTTAAAGCACTATTTTCTTATCTTAACCATTTGTTTTATTTTATGCACAATTTTATTCTTGTAGTTACGGCTTTTTGATTTCAGAAAAATAGAGTATAAAAGGCCGTAACTAACATTTCTTAAAAAGTACTTTTTTCCATTAATTTCTTTTATAGAAACAAATCCGTCTTTGTTTTCTAAGCTTGAATCTAAAATTTGGATATAAAGTTTTAAGTAGTCTTTAATTTATAACGTTTATTCCTTCTCCTGTAAAAAACCATAAAGTGTAGTTACGGCCTTTTGCATTTTAGGTGACTATATGTAAAGTTATGGACCGACTCTCACCATTTACATCGACTTCGTTCTTAGCACAATTAAAATATGTTTAACAAATTTGTCAAATAAACATGGACAGGCATTAACGTTGGCCAAAGTTTTGTTTGCTTCGAAAGCTCTTGCAGGCATCTAAAAAATGTATCAAAATATGTCTCAAAAAAGCAAAATATGCGCTAAAAACTTAAAAAATGCTGCGAAAAAGGTCTTTGAACTAATGAGCAAAGAATTGCTTCAAACGGTAAAATATGCACTAACAAAGCGATTGCATATTTTTGGTTTCCCTGCTTATTATTAAAATTTCTAAAAGTTTCTTGTTGCCGCCTGCATCCATCCCTATATTGAAATACTTGCGACCAAAAAGAAACAGAGTTGTTTGTTTTGATTTTATTTATTATACCCACACCACAATAGTGGAGAGGGTATTATGCATTTGTGCTGATGTGTGTAACGCCTTTAAATAGTGGTCCTAGACTCACCTTAAAGTATACCGATCTACTCAGAATCACTTTCTGAGTCGAACTGACGATGTCTGTCCGGCTGGCTGGTTGTCCATGTAACCTTGTGCGCAAAGTACAGGTCGCAATTTTGGAGATAATTTAATAAAATTTGGGTCATAGGTTCTTATTAGCACAAGGACCAAGCCTATTGAAAATGGGCCAAATCGTAGGACCAAACCGATTTTAATGAAATTTAAAACATAGATACAACTATATCTATATGGACATAAAATGTATAAATTTAAAAAAAAAATCGGATCACGAGGGGAGATAGGGGCAATTTCTGCCTCTCAAACCGATTTTAATGAAATTTAAAACATAGACGGATCCATATCTATAGGGGCACATTAGCTACACAGTTTTAAAAAAAATAGGACCACAAGGGGAGGCAGGGGGCAATTTCTGCCTCTCACAAACCGATTTTCATGAAGTTTATAAACATAGATAAATCCATATTTACATGGACATATCATATGGTCGGGCTTGACCGACTATACTTTCTTACTTGTTTAATATTGGGATATTGTTCCTTTGTTTTTAAAAGATGCTTCATCATCATCGTTTATAACGATTTTCAACATTTGTAAAAGTTGTGATTTAAATTAAACGCGTTTTAATTGTTAAAAATGTTTATTTCACCTATAAGAAAATAAAAATTATTATTTTAAAAGAAAACGGCAAAAAAAAATGTATGGTTAAAAAATGGCTAAACTCATTTTTTAATGGCTAAACAAAGTGAAAAATGGCTAAATCTAGCCACTTAATGGCTAAATTGGCAACACTGCTGTCACGTGAGGAAATTACTCGCCAATTTACAGAAATGGTGTGACTGTAGTTTGGTGAAACAGTTCCCGCTTTTAACTTGCAAATGTACGCACGATTTAAACGGGATGAGAAAATAATAAGACAACACAATTTTTTCGAAAGGTTATAGCTTCTACAAAAAAAAATGCTACGAACCTAATTTTTTTTTTCATTTTAAGGTAATTTAGATGTTATTGAATACTACAAAAATTGGTTGTTTTTATAAAATATTTTGTTGACCAAGTTAAAAAATGCCTTTAAAATTTTTGTATTGTTTGCATTTAATGTTTTTTATTTTATTTACATTTGATGAAAATTTGTAAAGTTTAAATCCTTTAATAATAATGCGTAGAGCCTCCATTTTTACAGATTGTTGGAAGTAGAATCATTCAATGATTTTATGTAATCTAGTGAAATGGTCGACCAAGCCACTTTTGTGCCTTCAATAAGTTCCTTTTTAGTAGTAAACTGCTTTCCAGAACTACTTTACGAGCTAGCCATCCCCAAGTCTTTTCAATGATGTTAAGGTCCGGCGAGTAAGTGGGCAAATCGAGCACATTAACATTTTGATCGCGTAACCATGACTTAACCTCCTGCGCAGTATGAATTTGGAATTGTCATGCTGGAGTGTCCACTGTAAGCTTCCAAAAATTTTCTGAAAGTGAGGAAGGGCGTTCATGCTGTTGTACAGCTCGCAGGTACCATAACAGGATATGGCTCCCCACATCATATCTCCACCCACTTTGTTATGCAAACAATACAATTGATGCTCCTCTGTTAGCAGATCGTGAAAATAAAAATTGAAGCCATCGGAGCCTTCTCAATTTAAGTTTTTTTTTTATCTGAAAACAACGAGGCGGTGCCACTCTTTATTCCACGTTATGTGAGTTCGACAAAAACCCAAGCGCATATTTTTTCGAGCATTGTTAAGTCGTGGTTTTTTCTTAAGTCTTAATTGCTCTAGATGTTAAGCCTCCGAAATTGTTCTTATGCATGCCAAAACATCAGTTTTATCTTTAATATGTGCAGGCGAGTCGAGAGAATTTGATGCTGCTCAGAGAATATCACGTTTATCAGCCGAAAGATCACTGTTAGTATGTCCTTTCGTATTTTTTCCGAAGTTTGACTATTCCTTAAACAATTAGATACTACATTTCGGCTTCTTTTGATGCGTTCAGCAAATTTTGTGGATAGATTATCCAGATTCTATATAACATTTAATTTTTATTTTTTCAGCTTAACAAAAGGTTTTTTCTCCGCCCCTTAAAAAACATTTAAACAATTTCTTTCTATTGCACTGGTTCACTTACCTAAGAAAACTAAAGTTACTTCAAGATGTCCGAATAAAGTGACGCAAAAAATAAAGATAATTTTGGCCAATCACAAAACAAAATATAAAAAAAATGTACGGGACTTTTCTGGAACACAAATTTTATCGCAGGGCAAGTAAACATAGACACCTTTAAAACACAAAACAAACCACCGATAATTGTTTGCAAATATCGGAGATAATTGCAGATGTACAAAGTACAATATGAATTGAATAATAACACGGAAGAGGTAATTAAAAAAGCCGACGGTTTTATTTTCGTCGCCGTCGTTGAAAATTTTTCAATCTTAATAAATTTTGGTCGCCGTCAACGATATGTATGACTTGCGTTCTTGACGTCTACAACTTCACATCGGCTTCGAGTGTAATATTATGACATTGATAAAGTAACGTCATATTCTCTTTTGATGGTTTTCGATACGAGTTCACAATCTTTTTTCACTTTTCGTGAAACGATTTTTTTTTACATCTTTTCGATGGGAGAAGTTCTCACCAAAGTTGCAGAACATGTGTACTGATTCTTTGTTATTAAGGAAAATCTTTGTTCCATACTTGTTTTTTAGTATCGATTTTTCAATATCGCTAAGTGAGTATGTAGCAGATCAATATTTTATAAGCTTGTTTCTTCTTTTTGAGGAATCTGCAAGTAATCGCCATTAAGTAGCGGCATGATTTTGTTCAATCGGTCTTCTTTAGAATTGTTAGGAGCGTTGTATGTATTTCAGATAAAAAGTAAACTTCATATCCGATTCACAAGATTCTATTGCTGCAATATTGAAGTCGATAGTTCTGCTTGACCATGTGCAATTCAATTCTCCTATCACGTATTTAGGCCTAGTTCGCTAAAAGTTGCTAGCTACAGCATCTTCCGGGACATAAATTGGATCCTCACAACTTCCGCCATCCTTCGAACTGGAGTTTCTTTCTTTTTTAATTAAATTTTGATATAATTACGTTAGACAAAAATTACGATCCACGGCATGATTCGTTGGCTCCATCCATACCATTGGCGTACCAAACGGCATAATATTTAATTAGTATAACGTACAACCAACTTTTGGAAGCCCTGACTTACGTGCGGACTAGCAGTTCCGTTTTTCTTTACAAAGTTATATATAAAAAGGTACTCTTTCGTAAACGTGTCTTTGCGTTGCGGATTAACCTGATAAAATCATAAAATTCTTCTCCGTTTCGACGAACGCGACCATATTACTCGTCAGCCGGGGACACAATTTTTTTGGAGTTCATTGTAGTAACTATAGTGGGTGTGTGATCAGAATATAATTCAAGGGGAAGCTTCTACAAAAATCGTTTCCATCGGTCCATCCATCCAGTGACCCTGAGTAGTTACGTTAAGCGTTTAATCACCAGCAGCCAAAAAAACAGGAGACTAGTGCACATAAAACAATGACAGCTAATAAAGACAGAGGTATATTCGGTTTTGTAAAACGATGGGCTAAAAAGTTCAGGGATCTGTATTTTAAGAAAGTCTTTATACATCGCTTTTAAGACCTGTGTTAGAGTATAGATTCGTTATATAGGACCCTATACAGAAAAAACATTCCGGCGCTATTGTATTAGTCAAAAAAATAAATTTCTGACTATTTGTCCAAAAATAGTTTGCAATTTTTGTCCCTCACCAATGCAATCTTGCGCCTTATATTGCTAGACTAGCCCTCATAAAGCTACCCACTCTAAAGAGCTGTTGAACTTTGCCGAAGATTTTGTATATTTTCAACATAATTATGCTCTGGTGTCTTAAACTACAATCACGTCATTTGATTTCGTTATCAGTTAAATTTTTTTAGAGAGAATTATGCTAATGCTGGTTCATTGAGAAGGATGTGTAATGTGATGCCCATGGTCTGTAGCTCCCGCGCCGAGAAACTTTTCGAATAAAATTTAAGAAACGAAACAAAAATACCATGAATTGAAACAAATTATTTTTTAAATGCATGAAAACTAAAAAATTCTAGACGAAAAGTTGGCTTGATAGCTTATGTTAGAATTTGAATATGCTACTCGTAAACGCTTTGGTGAAAAGTTGAATCTCCGCTCTAATCGACATATTTAAAAGATTTATGAGTGGCATAAATTAAAAATAAAAACTAAACAAATTAATGTTTATTTATTACTGCAGCTCTGTTTAAATCAGAGTGCGAGAAATTCTCAATTATTTAAATGGTCTTTAGGGTAAGTGCAATTCAATGCCTTGATTCATTCAAAATTTAGGTTAATGACCGAAAACCGTATAAAATTCGTTTGAAACATTTCTCAGTTTTTCTTTTCTTTTTAAATATTAAAACAAAAAAAAAAGGTTTGGCGGTTTTTTCTTTGTGTTTAAATCCAATATTGTTAAATATTTCTTTTGCTCTGTTTATTAAAAATGTGTCTGTTAAGTTTTGAATTTTTATATTCCGCGCCCTTTTCAAATGCGCATGCTTGATTTTACGCTTGCATAAATACTCGCACTACGAATATTAACTGGAAATGGAATAATAAATTCGTTGTGTTTGTAACGAGTATTTTTTAAAGTTTATTCTCAATTCTTTTACCTAAAAAAGGCGCCTTCTTTTTAAAAGTTGTAAATAATACGTTTTTACAACTTTTTAAAAATTGTATACAGGCAAAGATTGAAAATTTAGAAAAAAAAACTAAATCGATTTTTAAAATGTTGGCAATAAAACTTCTTTTTTATATGTACCTTGGCGCTTTTATGTGTTTGCGTTTTAATACAGTATGTGTGAGTGTCTGTGTTTCAAAAGTCTTTTTAAAATTTCTGTTATCCTTGTTGCGCTATCACATAAAGGCGGTATATTAGTTCGGGTTTCTTGTGTGTGTGTGTGAGTGTGTGTGTATGGGACTGTGGGTTCGTCTTTTTGTTTTCATGTCATTTTAACATGGCTTTCTTAGTTGTGGGCCAACAAACAGCAATTTGCCAATAGTTGTATCCATCTCGCTGTAATTTAATCAATTTGTTGGTTTATTTATGTTGTTGCAGCTGCTGTGGATAACAATAGTTTATTTCAAAAAGCTATAAACATGATAAATGTTTACTTTAAATGTATGACAAGAAAGAGAGAGATAGAGAGAAAGAGAAGATGAGCATAAGAAAGGATAAGTAAAAGAAAGCAGATTATTGTACTTGCTATAGTACAGTGGGGTAAGATAATGACCGTATATAATAAAAAGAAAATCTTTTGCAAAAATATAACTTCATAGGTTTTTTTTGAACTAGGAGATATAACATATGTACTAGGGATGCCAAACGGGAAATCCCGAATCCCGGGATTTATTTTTATTAATCCCGGGATTTTTAATATATCAACTTTTGTGTACAAAAATGTTCGTTGTTATTGAATTTTTATACTCTATACAAAAAAAAAATTATTAAAAATTATATTTCCGTTGTATTTTTTATTTTCATAGTTCTTATTTTCTTTTTTAAAAATATATGTTATATACATATAAAATACCTTTTGAAAATTTATAAATAAATAAAAAAAGTGTTGTTTATTTAAACATAATCCCGGGAATCCCGGGATCCAGAAATCCCGGAATTTCGGGATCGGGATTTCAAGATCCCGAATCCCGGGATTTTCTAAAATCAATCCCGATTGGCATCCCTGTTATGTACATAAAATATATCCTTTACAACCAATCGATTTGAAAAATTAACATAAATAATGCAAGTTATTAATAAAAAAAAAAAAAACTGCAGTGAACCCAACCTTTAAAACCTTTTTCACAAATTTTTATGTTAAGGCCTTTAAAAAAATATTTGAGTTATATTAAAAATACATATCTTAATAAATAAATAAATAAAAATTAAACCAATTTTCATACTCATTTCAAAATGTTTACTTGCAAAAAGACCTTTTACGTGTCATTCCTGAATTTATAAGAAACAAGTTAGAGTGCTATATTCGGCTGTGCCGAATCTTTGATACCCTCCACCGACACTTCGAATGTTTTAGGACTAATATCTGTATGATGTCTATTTATTATTATAATCTTTGTAAAAACAGACATCTGCATTAAAATTTGTTGCGGTTTAGACCTATATAAAATTATTGATCGACAATCAGAATCAATTTTAAAAAGTTTGAGTAGAATATCAGTTTAAGATGAACTTAAATGATTTTCAAGAGAACAAATTATATAAAAGCCATGGTAAGCTATGAACCAATCATCCCAAATTCTGCAGAACAATTTCTGGTATTAAAAAACATAAATTTCAATACAGCGGTGCAATTAGTTAAAGCGTTTGCAGTAAATTTCAGAAGGCTGCTAAAATGGAATCTAAAGAAAATTATGGACCGTATATCACAAAATTGCATAACATTTTTTCTGGCCATATGAAGCTAAACTTGAAGAAAGTTTACCGCGTATTTAATTATTTTACCAGAGTGGGCTTTATATCAGGCCTATGGTAAGCTATGCACCGATCTTCACCAAATTTCACAGTGTCATTTCTAGTTCTATAAAACTGTGATGTATCAAATTTTGTTATGATAGCGTTATTTTTTACGTTTTTAGGCGTACTAAGCTGTTTTCCGGGAGTAAGGTTTATATGGGGCCTATGGTAAATTATGGACCGATCTTCACGAAATTTCACAGTCTTATTTTTAGTTTCAAAAAATTTTGATGTACCAAATTTTGTTATGATAGCATTATTTTTTACGGATTTAGGCGTACTAAACTGTTTTCTGGAAGTAGGTTTTATATGGGGCCTATGGTAAATTGTGAACCGATCTTCACGAAACTTAACAGTTTCATTTCTAGTCCTATTTAACTGTGACGTGCCAAAATTTGTTATGATAGCATTGTTAGTTAGGGTTTTAGGCTTACTATACTATTTTCCGGGAGTAGGGCTTATATGGGGCCTAGGGTAAATCATGGACGGACCTTCAAGATATTTTACAGCGTGATTTCCAGTTAAATAAAACGAACTGTTGCGAAATCTTATATCATTCTGTGCATTTTTCCACCATTTATGTTAGTTTTTGTAACAAAATTATCAATTTTTTTTAGGTTGTGGTTCCACATTTTGATTCATAGCTCAGATCCTATAGAACCAATTTTGCTGGACTTCAATCCCAAACTGCTTAGGATAACTACAAGCAATTTGACACTAAGTTTGTTTATTTCTTTTGAGTTTTTCGAAAGTGAGCGTGTTTTCAACAGACGGACAGACAGACGGACATGGTTAAATCGACTTAAAATTACTCAAGGACCCAGAATATATATACTTTATAGGGTCTGAGATGAATAATAAAAAAGTTTCACACGGAATTACAAACTTAATATACCCTCTTCACAACTAACTGTGGTGGAGGGTATAAAAAGAGGATGTTCTTAGAAAAATAATAATCAATTCCGCAATACATATTAGCGAAAGACAAAATAAAGGCAAAATAAAAAACGGTAAAACAAAAATTCTTATTGAAATATTTTTAAAACTATGTATAAGAGATATCTTAGTGAAATCAACGGGATTTTTTTTTTACTTCCTACTAGCTAACAAACTTTCATTCAATCTGTCAATATTTGCACAAGTTACATGCTTAACAAAGTTTACATTACCCTAGGTGGTCAAATTTGACACCCTGTATTTCACTTTGTATTCTTACAGGGTGATCACAAACGTCACTTTCTTAAAGCCTATGTTCTCCCGTGTCTCGGGAAATTTTTCACTTTTGCGGCTACCTAAACGGTGCTAAATATCATACCTGGGAAGTTTATATGTTCTTAAAAGTTTTTTACTGAGATCTTAGGTATATTTTTGTGGCTGATTGTTTCCTTGTTTTAAATAAAGTTATTACATTTTATTGTTTATATTTACAAAACTTTTATACAGATCATTTAAGACTCATTTATTGCGATTACTAAAATAGAATCACGAAAGGATTTGTTGTAACGCATAAAAAAAAAAATTTTAAATTTGATACCCATATTGCCGTATTCAAAACGAAGGGTTGCCACCCCATTGCATTTTTGTCAAAATGCGAACTAGCACGAATTTCAAAAAAAGCTGAGACCCGTATATAATTAAATCGACTAAAGATTAAAAAATGTTAATTTGGCATTTTTATTACAAACAACCCCGAACAAAAACTAAAAAACCCGGTCTTTTTTGCAGAATATCCTTAAAAAAAGGACATGGATGATCGTAAGCTCTAAAGAATCTGACGGATAGCGGAATGAAATTTGGTGATGATCGTTAAGGAATATTAAATGAGATCTCATTAATTAAAAATTTAGAGCAGATATCACCATTAATAACGTTCAAAATAAACGTCAAATTCGTCATTGCTCTTATTAATAAACTTATAACATTTGCTTCTTCGCTATTATCGTTTCTTTAATAAAATAAATTCGATTTTCGACTGTAGTCGGAAAAGCTGATCGAACAAATTTTTATTTGATATTCGGGTACACAATCCGTAAAAATCACTATTGTGAATTTTACTGATTTGGTTCATTCACAGTGGTACATTTCTATCAGCTGGTATTTTAAATGAAAAAAATTTTGTTTAAAAATTTAAAAAATATAAAGAAAATTGAACATCGCGTCGTGGTCATGCTCCATCGCAGCGGAATTATGGTTCGATGATTCGTCTGATGAAAATGAATGCTTACTGGAACGGATCAAAGGGAGAAAAAGGTTAAGGGATACTTCCAAAATATTGGAAACGAAAACCAATTCGAAAGTAAATCCCAACCATATTTAAATTGGCAATAGTTTTGTGCTCAGGGAAGGGATTGTACCAACTTAGCCTGGGAAATGAAGCAATTTGGATCCTGTGAGATTTTATCCCACACGCTACGAAATTAACTTTGTACAACGAAATTAAATATGAAAGATAATTGAAGCACAGCCGCGAATAACGTTTTAAATTACAAAATAATAATTTTTCAGGAGAGCAAAAAAACGTTTTTTCACAGGCAGCATTATTTGTTTTAAAAATTATTTTTTCTATTATTAAAAATAATGATAATAAAAACTTTAATGCAAAAGGCTTTTAAAACATTATTCCGCACTGCAAAACCATTTCGGTTTCATCGATTTGTCAGTAACTTGCAATGTTCTTCCACTGGCTGACACTTTGTACGCCATTTTGAAGGCGTTAAGGTGCATAGTTTTGGTTGATTTGATGTTTTAACTGTGTAAGAGAGAAAGGTTAACGGTTATCTGCAAAAAACAGTTTTTGCAAAATGTGGCGTTTACAACGTTATTCGCGGCTGTGCTTCAATTATCAAAATCGACCTGCTGAAAATTACGAATGAAAAAAGAAAACGCATATGACGAGTACAGCAAGCTGAGTACTCGTTTCTTTTCCCCTCGTCACTCTCGCCTACAATGTAGCAAGCTGATCAATAAGACTTGCATTGTGGAAATTGGGACTTAAGAAAGTGGTATTTGGTCCACAACAAAAGGGTTTGCAAGTATGTATTTACATTTTCAACAATTCTTTTTGAACTCTTTTCGTTCAAAAAAAATCAATGCATAGCGATATTTTCGACAGTACTGTCAACTCATAAAACAAATTTTATATTCGATGTCCAATAGGCGGCGAAAAATGTTTGTCGAGATAAGCAAGGAATAATTCCTGATAAGGATACAATAAAATTGTATCGGTTAGAGAATCGTCAAAAATTGTAATATAAATAACCCCTTTTATTCTACTTGATAGAACTTGAGCCATTTGTTAGACTTTAAAAGCGAAGTTCTAAAACTATATAAAAAATTAATATTGTTAAATTTTCTGCAACCATATTTAATGAGTTTTCGTGATTATATTTACTTTATTTTTCCTCTTGGTGAACAAGACCATTAAATATTAACGACTGTAAAATTCAACAAGAAAATTAGAAAATTCGTTGCAATGTACTGCTTGGAAAATCTTTAAAGTTTCTCTAATCTAAAAGTTACGGTTAGAGAATCTTCAAAAATTGTAATATAAATAGCCCCTTACTTGTACTTGATAGAACTTGAGCCACTTTTTAGACTTTTAAAGCGAAGTTCTAATCTTCTGATTTCAAGAAAATACTATTTCAGTGATCCCAAATGTACCAAAAAAAATCTTGATTTTTACCACGATTTGTTTAAAAATGCCAAGACTTCTGTTGCACTCTAATGTCTGAGCCAGATTCCAAATATTTCTCCTTTTTTTTATTAAGCAATTGTTTTAATGAGCATTGATTACAACAGACATACTGTTTCATTTGATTTCTTACAAAAAAATTCCGGGTTCTTAGGAAATCAATTTTCGAAAATGTGATTCAACGAAAGTCAACGGGAAAATAAAATCTTAAAACGAAAGAATCTTAATCAACCAAATATTTTAACATTTTTCAAAAGTTTTTAAATTATTTTGTTATGTTTTTAAGCAGAAACTCCTTAATTCCCGGTTAATTTGAAATTATTTCCCGCTTTCCTGGTAAGTGAAAAATTCCGCTTTAATATCATCTACTCAAATAAAAGAATAATACCACAAAAAAAAAACAAAAACAAAGAAAAAACTCTAAAATTTGATTTATGTCCATGTATATAAGAATGGGAAATATCCTTTTGAGTGCAAAAAAGTATACAATACTTACAAGTTTTCATCACAGCCATAAAGACGTCTAAACGATATTAAAAAAGGTAGTTGAATAAAACATCCCATACTCTAATACGAATAGGAAGAAACTTACGACAACAATTCAAATAATTAGAACAACAACAAAAAGAAGAATAAGAAATAGAACTTTAACAACAAAAACAAATCTATGTATATACTTATAAAATTTCTCACCCAACTCAAACTGAATTACCACCTTTTTTGTGTCTGAGTTGTATATAATATAAATTTTTTTTAACAGACCAACTCATACTCTTGCCGCTCCATCCTCGACACAGACACAGGACTTTAATACTTGTATATATTTGGCCACAAATTGTACGAGAGTACATTCGTACGAGAACAATAGAAGAAAAGCGAAAAAGATGTGTGCCATATACAGCATCCTTGAAGCGTATCCTGTGTATCCATACACACTCACACACTTAAAAAAGGGCAATGGACTTGAAATGTGTGTAAGGAAAGTTATTAAAATGGAAAGAAGATGCAAGAAAACGAATGAGGCAAAAAAAAAATGGGAGCATCATTTCACTTCCATGTATTTCATAGTACTGCAACACTTCATTTAATATGGAGCATGGATAGTAAAGGAAAAAGAATATTATTATTCTTTGGAAATAGTTTTTCAAAGACATATTGAGAGGATATTTAGTTAGACTAATCAAAGTTTTACTTCAAACATCTAAATAAAATCAAGAACTTTTTAATTTTCTAGAGTCTTAAAACATAATAATCTTCAACTCTTGGTTGCAAAGCTGCTCTTAACATGGTCTATTCGGAGTTCCAAGTCTGAGTTCTGCAACCACATTGCAAACGACTTGAAAAAGATTTCGTGCGAAAATTACATTTGTCATTTTGTTGGATCGCGGAATTTTTTACCGCTTTTTCAGACTTATTCAGTGTTATCTTTTTTGTTGTTTATTCAGTAAGCGCTCCATGAATTCCCTCGTTCACCAAAAGATTTATGTGAAACTTTAAGGACGTCGAAAAGGTCGAAAGCGTTAAAAGTTAATAACAGATAATCAAGGTCTTTTGATATTTCATTGCTATTAATTTGAATATATAGGGACTCGATAGATAGACTTGGTGCCAACAGAAGGGTACACATCTACTGGGTTCGCGGCCACCAGGGGGTATGCAGTGATGAAGTGGCAGACGAATTTGCGAGACGGGGGGTTCAATTACCGTACAACACAGTAATTATCATTCCAGTTCCAATTCGTAATATTAAGAGGGTAACGGACTCTACTATACATGGGAAATCTAAGGAAGTTTGGGAAAACACCGAAACGTGCAGTGTTTGCCGGGTTATGTGGGATCCTATGATCCAGAATTGACTAAAATTATTTTATCACTACCGAGAGGGGGCTGTAGACTTCTAGTGGGCTATATAACGGGTCACTGTTGGATGGCAGTATACGCCAAAAGGGCGGGGCAACTGACTAGTGACAACTGTTGACTCTGTGGGGCACCAGGGGAAACAGAGACGGTGGAGCACCTACTCAACCACTGTCCGGCACTCATGCTGTCTGGTAGATCAGTACTTTCAAGATCTAGGGGGTATCTCTGGAATTGGACTTTTGAAACTTCTTGCATTCGCTAAGAGGGTGTGGAGTACTCTGGGTATCATCACATCGAATTAGCCGTTTTAAGTAGAGGTTGTCGTATAATGTGGTAACGTTAGGGACCAACACGGTCTATGCGGGGTCTTAATGACCGACCACCTAACCTAACCTAGTTTGAATATATAAATATGTATATAGCAACAGGTTGTATGGTTTTCTGGTGCTGGAAGGCAAAGTCACTGATCAAAGTCTTTTAATTAAACAAAACATAGCGATAGCTCACTCGGATCTTTTATACCGCGCACAGACCCGTTCGAATTTTAAACAATTAAGCCAGGTTTTTTGGCAATTACACCTGACTGTTTTAAATAACATGAAGCTTAGATTTGGAATTTAGTTGCAGTAATCGAACATAACGTTATTGTGATTAAATTTATAGTTAAAATCTGGAAGGTTTAATTATGAATGAAACTATATCTACCAATGATTTCATCAGTCAACCACAACCACATCAAACGGTGGTTTTGTCTGGCTGTAAATATGAACTTTTTGATTTTGTCTTCACACCTATTACTACAATTGCTTAGGCTGCCTTTCGGTTTACCAATAGCACATAAGCCACCGTCTGAGCTAACCGTTTAAAACACATTCTATCTGCAACATTAATATTTAAATACACATAAACAACTTATTTACAAGTCTTTAAAATTGAGCCTAAATATCTTTTAACACCTGAATTTTAAAACATGTATGTATGTCTCCCCCAACTAATCCTCAGGCAGACATCTTTAAAACATCTTAAATATTTATCTTGTAAAAAGCTATAGAAAATTTAACATAATTTATGCTTTTTTTACTTTTCATCTTCTATTCAGCAAACAACTTACTGCCCCATCCCCAAGAAGTCACTGGAACCCCTCAAAAGTTGTCTGCCTTTTTTCTTGCACCTAAACCCTCCCCAGACTCACTAAGCAAACATTAGAAATTAGCACACTTTATGTTTCTTTTGTGTTTGAATTCTTAATTAACGGAAAATGCGAGATTGTAAAAGTATGCGTAAGAGTGCGTCAGTGTGAGAGTGAGTATGTGTGTGTGTGTGTGTATTTGTAATGACATTTAGATAATTGGATTGTGTAAAAATCATGCTTGGAAACGAAATGAAATCGAAACGTACCCGTATAGACAAACATTTAACAATCTGTAGAAGCGAAAGAAATGCGTGAAATATCGATTAGATTTGAGTTTGTTTTTTTTTTCCTATATCTGCGCTGGCATTTGGGGTGAGAAAAGGGGCAACATTTTTTGTTGTACTATGTCTGTACTCGTTTGCTTCGGAAAAAGCTTTACAATCGTTTACATGCATTTACATTTGAACAAAACGTGGATGTGACATACAGTTAGGTAGTCATGTAAAAGCAGAGAGGAAAATTTGAGAGAGACAGAGAGAGAGAGAGAGAGAGAGAGTGAAAGAACATTATGGTGTTAAGAACTTATTAACAGGTTAGGTTATGAACGTTGTTAGACACATGTATTAGAAAAAAAGTACTTTCTGTTGTAGTCTTCCAAACTATTGATAAAAAAGTACGTCAGCGACTATAAGAGTTTTTCATGTTATTGTCCCTGATGTATATGTTGAGTACTGAGTACGGTCAATGGGCCTTAGTCGGTGCGATTTTTACAAAGAACACCAATCCATATTGATTTGAAGGAGTCAAGACTTGACACCATAGCGTTATGATTACACTGCGGAACAGTAATTTTGCGGTCTGGAATTTGATTGCTAATTTTTACTAATTGGTTCTCCATTTTTCACTATCAGCTCTTCCTTTCGAGATATACCGTTATGTCCAGAATAAAGGCACTTTCACTTCATATATTGGAATAACTTAAAAACGATGTCCATATTCAGTTGAAAAAAATTCCGAAACTTGGCAACAATTTTACCATTAAGCCGTGTTTACATTGTTTTTAAATTAATCCAGTAGTTTAAGAAATATCGTTGAATTTTTGAAAAAAAAAACGAAATTTAAAGAAAATATTTTTTTGTTCTTTAAAAATTCATAAAAAATAAAAATGCGACAAAAATCACAGTTTTGGTCTAAAAAGATTTAGCTTAACATATTTCGAATGAAATGGATTTTATTATATTATAATCGGTGCACAAATTTTGATGTTATTCACAATTTACTGAGAAAACTGAATATCGGTTTACATACAAAAAGGAAAAAACGTTCATGACACGAACATATTTTTTTATATTTTTTTAATATCCTAAACTAATCCCGCGAAGCTCTACGGTTGTCTGCAGGAAGTCTTTAGAGTCTCTAGCGGGAATCGAAACCACAACCCCGGCGCTGATAGACTAGCTCAAATGTTATTTTTGTATTTAAACCGATAAGTTCGAGAATTTCTTCGTAATTTCTTTTCGTTATTTTTTCAGGTTTTGTACCAATTAATGAAGAAGGTTGCGCAAAAGTGGTTTAGGTTTAGATAGTAAAGTCTAAATTTTCTTTTCAGTAGAAAAGTAGAGAAAATGATATCGGTTATGTGACCACTGCCTGAATTGATGATCATACCCGTTCCATTTATAGCATTTTCCTTCACTCTTAAGAGAACTTCCGCGATAGGTTCTCGCATTCCTGACAGATATTCCCTTGCAGGATTTCAACGGTCTGAGGTTTGTTGACTTATTAGATCAAGAAAACCCACAAAAGGATGTCTAGATGCTTAAACCGGCGACCTTGCAAATCAGTGCAAATCACCAAAAATGAGAGATTAGGCGACCCGAAAATTTAGCACTCATAAAATCGGAACAATTATTTCGTGTTCTTGAGGAGTATATTGTTCCATTGTTTTGACGGAAATTTTGTATCTGTTTTCTTTAAACTATTAACGGAGAACTGAAATTTGCCGCCATTTGCAAAAATTAGACAATCTTCCAATATCGGTGAATATCGGTGACTGGAAAGTTTTACAAGCAAAATATTTGGTACAGCTTAAAAGATAAACAATAACGGGCATGTTCAGACAATCGCAAAACGCTTTACACTTGCGAATATGATTTAAAATTGCCTTAAAAGTGTTCTATAAATCGCAATCGCAAGAAGTTTGGCGACTTTAAGTTGCAAAAATATTCTGAAAGTAATAGAATATTTTAAAAAAACTATGGCAGATCGCAAGCATAACTCAAGAGTTTAAGAACACCATAAAATAAATCTGGCGTTTTGCAATTGTCAGAACATGGCCGATAGTTTTATTATTTGTCAAAATTAGATTTAATTTTATATTATTACAAAGCTGACCCGACAGACGTTGTCCTGTCCAAATTAGGAAAAATGTTTGCTTTCGATTTTAAAATCCGTTAAAAAGATACGAACATTTGAAAGAAAAATTAGTCAAATCGATGAAGCCGTTTTCTGATTTTAGGTAATTCGAAAAAAGTGGGCGTAAAAATCTAAGTTGGACCATGGCGATAATTTTAAAGAAAAAATCGTTAAAATTATATAGATGATATTGGTGGTGCAATATGAAAATTGGATTTTGCCACGCCCCTCCGCCCGCAGACCGAAAATCAAACATCAGACTTCACAGTGTATACATACATACATACATACACATACATACATACATACATATATACATACATACATACATACATACATACATACATACATACATACATAAACTACCCGCCCTGATGGAGTACTGACGTGGTTCCGGGGTGGTGTTGGTGAAGATATCGTGGGGCCACTAGATGATAGTGCGCTATCACTACGTCCAAAAAAAAAAAAACATACATACATTTATACACACATCCTGTTTTATATATGCCCTGTAGTAAATAAAATAGTCAGTTGCAAAAAACACTAACTATAAATTAACTTTTTTTTAAATGACTACAAATTGGTTTAAATCTCATGCAGATATCAACCAAAAAGGCATACTAACACACAAATAAAATCAAAATAAGTAAAACAAGCATGCCATGAAGTCAAATGAAAAAAATATATACAAACATTTTAACATAATTAAAAAATGAATCAATACAAATCTGTTTATGTACTAGCAATTATGTGGCGTATTTATTTCAGGACTATTATACATCATTATTTAGGGCAGTTTAATGCAAAATTTTCATAAATAATTATTTCTATAACATGTATGCATGTTCATATGTACATATATATATTTTTTTGACAAAAATTATTTAAAATTTAAATTATTTATTATAAACTGACAATACTTTTAATTAATTACAAATAAGTTGAAAAATAAGTAGTTAGTAGTCAGTTAAAAAGTCATGCAAAGATGGCCAATTGACTACTGCCTATGGCATGCCCATGTTAAAATAATGAGTCGTCGACAAGGAAAAAAGTCACTTAATCAACTAGATGTGGTTATAAAAAACCAGTTTAAATTAAGTTATAAATGTGTTTGACTTCCTACAGGGTGTGACAGCGCATTAGGGTAGCCAGATTTTAAATGCGGAAAAACAGTACATTGAATACAAAAAAACAGTACAGTCAAGAAAAAAACAGTAAATTTTTTTGACGAAAACATAACTAGTTATTTAAATTATTAAACATATTTTAAACTTTTGATTGAATATACAACAACAATTATATAAAAAAATGCATGTGTAACGTCAAAGGTATGACTTCCATTTTATGGCATTTCATAAATATACGAAATTACTCAATTTACCTTTAAAAAGCAAACACCACAAACGAAGCATTTGGCCTAAACGTTCGGTTTTTTTTTTTAATGTGAAAACAGGAAAATCATAGCATTGCTGTAAGCCATATAAGAAAGGAGAAAAGCCTAACTTACCTTAAAACAACTAGCTCATTGATTGTGTTACAACGATTTTCTTTAAACATATTCGGCCAATTTTACCGTATATAATTAACTATCACTAAGTATAAAAATAAATTTTTTTGACATTTATAATGATAGTTAATTGTACCTGAACTTGATGAAATTGGCCATTAATCTATAAAATCCAAATATATAGTTTGGTTTATTTTGATTTCACAAAATCTGAAAATAGTAAAACAAAAAGTTTTTAACAAAATTTATCACAAAACTTTCTCTCAGTAAAACAATCAAGAGCAATTGAAAATGATGAAGATTTTCAATAAAATGTGTGTAAAAATTAACGAAGCTTTTCCCTATTTCAAAAATAGTTAAGGTAAATAAAAGTGGTCCTCAAAGGTATTGGGTATATTTATAAATTTTGAACACGGAGAATTCGGTGATTTCGATTTCCAGAACATGCCCGAAAATTAAAAAAGTTCTAAAAGTTAAAGATCATTGTGTAGGAATTAGTATTTTAGTATTTAAAAAAATTAAATTAAAAAAAAATTGATTTTGTTTTTGTCTTTCTCATTTTTTTTGTCTACTATTGGAAGAGATAACCATAAAATCATATGTCTTAAAAAAACAACATGAAAATATACTACTGCTGCGAGCCACCCATTATAATTAGATTTCTACTGTTTATAAGAAAACAATAACCACAGCGTAAAAAATCTTATTATTTAAGAACTTTTTTGTTTGGTACACAAGAACATTTTTTTAAGCTATGTACTGTTAAATATTAGGATATTATAAAAACATGTTTTTAGCAGTGTTTTTCTTAATATCTTGATTTTATGTAGACTGGACCAAAAAAACAGTACAAAAAACAGTACAAAGTGTAAAAACAGTAAATTTGCGTACTGTTTCGGAAGTTGTGCATAAAACAGTACAGTTGCAAAAAATAAGTACATGTACTGCTAAAAAGAGTACGTACGACAACCCTACAGCGCATAGAGAAAGGAGCCAGTAAGTTAAAGGGAACAGTAAAAACCAACTACACAAAACAAGAGGTAGGGACGACCTACGCGCGTTTTCAAGGTTGACCAACAAGGTTGAGATGTGTCGCTTTCAAATGAGACCAATACCAACACGCTCAGTGATGGTACACCATAAATACATGTCATATTTAAATCTTTAAAATGGCGAAGTCCTTAGGTCCCTTTGTATTTTCCGCGTCACATATATAGATTTTAATAAAAATACTAACTTGCTTTAAAATGTGTTAGGAAACCTCAAGTCTCCAGATTTTAAGCAGAAACATAAAGATAAGGGTTCGAAAATCTCCATTATTCGATTCTTTTTAATCATGTTGGGAGGACAAAATGTTGATTTCTATTAAAATTTTTGTACAATAAAAAAAATTTAGGAAATAAGAAACCCTACTGTTTACTCTAAACTCCATGTGTTATTGTTGGTTTTAATCCGATCAGTAAGTCGATTTTAAAGTTTTAAAGTTGCTCTAATCGAACGAATCACATTCCTTAAATATTGTTGGATTATTCTGCACTCAAACCAAGGTAAAACGGTTCAAAGACGTTTGTATTAAAGCTGATCAGTAGAACAATTGTCTAAAACTTTCTAAATGAGACATGTTTAAGACTGAGCCTTGAAGATTTGTAAAGACTCACCTTTAATTTGTGAAAATAAAATCGTTAGCAAAAATATCTGTCAATATATAACTAAATATTTTTCAATAAAATATGTACTTAACAAGTTCTCCATACAAGTTCATTTGTCCCACAGACAACCCCTTAAATTGTACTTTTCTCATCCCTGACCCATTTAGTCTACGCAACGAGAACTAAGTACAGTACACTTTTTTTTTTGTATACATACAAAGAAATGTATTCTTGTTTATTTTTGTTTTCATTTTACTTTGGCGGGAAGTTTTTCATTAATGTTTCTGTCTGTTGTACAGTCTTACTATAGTAGACTGTAGTACGACTACGAGTATTCAACGAGTAATTGTTCTGATTTATTTTTGTGGGCCATTTGAATTGGGGGTTGGGTAGAGAGTGACAATGTTTTTAACATCAGGTTATTGAACAGGTATAAATAAAATAAAAAAGAACATATAAATATGTATGTAGCCGAATATGTGTAAATGTAAACAAAGATTTGTAAATACTGTTTTTTTACAATTTACCAAAAAAAATCTTGATTATTTATAAATGACTTACAAGAAGGAAATGCACAAGGGAGAGAGCGCAAGCAAACATGTGCGTGAAGTTTCAGACTGCGTGTTAAACGTCCAAATCAATTTCTGAATTGTTCTTATCTTGAATCGGTTTATTGATATTTTCGTAATTAAACTTTACATTTTTTGTGGGAAGTTTATTGAAATTTTTATTTATGAATGAATTTTTTCAGAATTTATTTTTTTTTTTTTTTTTGAAACTGATAAGAAAATTGTTGGTCGTTCTACGGTATGACAGCAGGGTGGTATATGGCATTTGTTACGCTTAAGAATTAAACATAACTATTTTTATTATATTTCAATGTTGACCTACATATCTCGTGCCTTACATCACCTCCATTTCAAATTGCCGAAATTAAAAATTCATAAGATTTAAGTTCAAATTCAGATCTTTAAATTATTTGAGTTAATGTTAGAGACGTTGTTACATGTTCACTCACATGCAACATGACTGTGGTACTTTAAAGAAAATAAATGGTTTTCCACCTGTACCCTCAAGTAACCATTCATATAGTCTTATCAAATCCAACGTGATCTATTAGTGAAAGTTTTTCTACAAACTTAAAACTCTTAAAACTGCTTACTAGAGCTTTGGGATCACAGTAACAACGACCATTTGTCTTAAGGATATGAAGAGACTACGCTATTCGAAACTTGTGCCTGCATTCGTTTCGGTCTTCTCGATAAATCCAAAAAAAAAATCTTGTTTTTGGTTAAATCCAGTCCAGTTTTACTTGTACAGTAAGTGTCACAAGTTTCGAAGCTTATCCTCAATATGTTGCAAGCAAAACTTTTTAAAACGTACCACACAATTTAAAGCCGATGGACGTTAAAAGACGATTTCGCATGTGAAAAATGGAGCTTAAATGCCATAAAAGTAATTTTTGAATCGAATTATTACAGGCAATGAAAAATTAATTTATTGTGACAACTCAAAATTCACGAAGAATTCCGGCCAATCAGCGAAATTAGCGCCCTGACATCAAGGTAAATACTCGGTATATGGTGAAACCAGAAGGGTACGATTCATAATAAACTGCCTAAAAGGGGTTAGACGATCACAGGCGACATATACCGAACACGATTGATTGATTTAAGCAACCATTGACCAATAAACGACCGATATATGCGACCAGAAATCAATGACAGCGCACATGTTGCGAAACCAGTTTAAACCAGTTTGCCTCACGCTCATTAAAGGCTAGACCTTGTCCTGTCAAATTATCATTTGTTTTGATCAATGCAGAACGCTCTCACTGAAATACGCTTAACCTTAGAACAGGTTATCTGAAATTCACTTTATTGGTTCTTGGCTTTAAAATAAAATGGCCAGCGACAGTTCTTGAGAGGAATCCATAACTTGGCAGGAAGATAGAAAAGGCTAGTGACGCATAAAACATACTTTAAATGACTTTAAATTGTACAAATGGTTGACCACAAAGGCTTTAAATTTGCAAAAGTCTTGTATTTAAGCTGAACACCTAATATTTTCTAATAAATTATTGTATATGAAAAGAAAATTTACAATACTATAGAAATTTTATTCACAGGAACTGAAACGAAGCATCCGTTTTCCATTAAACCGAATGCCTGCATGGCTGAAGAGATTCCTTTAATATGCTAATTTTTCTTTTAAAAACACATTTTGACGTCATTAATGTCAATATTAGATACGGTACTGGTGGAGAACACGATTAGACAAATATTTTTTAATATAATCTCAAAGTAATATTTTCAACGGTTTTCCAATTCGATTTACTGACAAAGTCAAACCATTTTGAATATATTATAGTTTAAATATTTGTTGGGGGTGTCTAGTGTTTGTTTGAATTGAAGGTATTTATAGAAAAAGACCATGACAGCAAATGTCCTTGATAAACAGTAATGGAAATTAAATTCTATACATTTTGCAAATATTTAAAGTTTGGTGTTGAGAATTTTATACTTAAGTTAAAAGATCAAATTAACCTTAAGGCAAAGAAAATACAAAGAATATGTTGTCCAATTAAAGTTTCAAAATCCAAATTCCAGCAAAGGAAAAAATGTAATCGCATTTAAAATTCTTTATTATTTATGAAAGGTGGCCCAAATTGTCACTATATTTTTGTGAAATCTTATACCAGGATCTCTTTTGAATTACTAATAGACACTGTTGTTCCGATGCTTCAAGATGATGACTTAAATGTTGAAAGCAGATAAAGTTCTAGTGCGATAATATGATAATAGTGGAGTCATTAAACGAAGCATAAAACGATGGTTACTTTAGTTTATAAGAAAGAAAGTTGGATACCACAAACAGAAGCAGAAGGACTTCTAACGCCTATTAACCATATCGGTAATGCTGACTCAAAGGTGCAAAGCTTGCGAACTTTTAGATAAAATTGTTAGTTAAGAATTGTTCTACTGCAACTATCTGCAGAACCAATTGAAAATTTTAAGGTGGGCCCAGGGTTACAGGAGCTTTATTAAATTTCCTATCCCAAGAATATGAGCCAGTGTTTATCAACTTAACGCTTATTTGGCAAATTAACTAGAATCCCAAATGTATAAGTTTGACTTTTGGAGCCTGATTAACATTTCAACAAGCAAACCTTAGCTTTGGGTTAAGTTGTTTAGACATACAGTTCTGACTGATTGTCAATTATTCGATCCCTTTGTAATATAAAAGTTAAGCCACAGCTTACCAACACATGAAGAATGTACGAATTTATCCTTTGAATATCGTAATCAAATAAACATTTGAATCCAGCTAAAATCTGCCTACTCGGTAAAAGAAAAGCAACCCGACCATGAGGTCCACGTGGGCAACGAAAGCGCTGACTGCTTGGCAAACAAGGGCACTCGCTACTCATTTATAGGTCCTAAGCCTTTCCTTGGCGTCCCTGCTGGTCTCATAAGGGGGACAATCCAGACATAGTCCGAACAAGAATTACTTCACACATGGACGTCCTTTGCTGGGTTAAGACAGTTTTAAAAAATGTGTGACCCTGTCCCGCGGAAGGGCAGTAAGGCTGCTTCTGCTTGAAAAGGGGAAACTTAGACTACTTGTTGGCCTATTTACGGGTCACTGTGGTCTAAGATACCATCAGTTTATAATGGGTAATGTTAGTACCAAGTTTTGCAGATTTTGTGAGGCGGATGAACGTTGTCTGTTGCTCTGCTGTTGTCCCGCCGTATTCACTTTTAGGAACTTTGACGGAGGGCGAATCATGACCCCAAACTTAAATTTATGATCTTTCACCGGGCAGGATAATGGGCTTTATACTTAGCATAAGCCTGATATGGTGAGACATATAAAAGATAATTTGGGTCGTGGTGTATATGGCCTTCTTCATGCATACAAACAAGAGAAAAACACTAAGTATAGACATTGCCGGACACTGACTCTAAGGGCTCCTTCTTATATTCACTTTAACAAATTCTACAAAGTCATTAAAATGAGGATTAAGTTTTCACATGAGCCCAACAGTACTTCTCAAAAGACCATTGATACGGCACAGAGCTTAGAAAACTATGCTGGATAAATAACTAACAGCACGCCACTTGGGGTTTTAAACGCATTTTAGCAAAATCGTGATTTAGCTAATCAAAGCCGTTCACATTAAATTTTGGATGATTAAGATGACAGTTGATTAATAAAAAAACACAACAAACAAATTTATATTTCTTTAAAACAAGGCCTATCCAATAGGTCTGCTTACTTCTACAACAATACAACAATACAAAAAACGGCTGTAGGAAATATCGCCCAAAGAAAAATCGCCCAAAAAAAAAAATGAAAAATCGCCCAAAAAAATTGCATGTAAAATTGGGCCTGATTTCATATGAAAAATGGCCCAAAATTTTTGGGCTATTTATCGTTATTGTTGGGTGATTTTTCGTTTTTTAAATTTGGGTGATTTTTCATTATGAAAAATCACCCAAAAATGTTGTATGAAAAATGGCCCAAAAAAAATGGGCTATTTTTAAAATTCTACCATAATCTTACATAGCAGAGAAAACCATGTTTTATTATGGTTGCAAACAACAAAACTATTTTTCAAGAAACTAATTTAACCATTATATGGTTGTCGGCGACAATGATTTGGTTAAATTAAACATAATATCGGTAGAATTTTTTTAAAAATGGTTTTGTAGCTTTTTCTCTGGGTGTATATATTAAATATATACATATATATCGAGCCCTAACAGCGAAAATAGTGTAAGCGACATGATTTTCAATTTTCGTTTTTTTTGATAAATTACTTTATTGGCAACACTTGCATCATCTCCTAAAATATCAAGGTCATATAATGTACCGTTACGATTTTATAGCCAAAACAATTTTAGTGTAAGCGACAAATTTCATACAAAATTTAATATGTAATAAAACAAAAAAGCTCTCTCCTGTAAAATTTGATTTTTGGCGCTTACATTATTTTCGCTGTTAGGGCTCGATATACATATATATCGAAAATAAGGATTTTCTCTTCTATGGTATAACAAATACTGGCTTCGATAACTAAAGCTTCTCTGTATCGCCGGCCTTCGGCCGGGCGCAAGGATTTTCTCCTCTATGGTATAACAAAGACCGGCTTCGCTAACTAAACCTTCTCTGTATAGCCGGCCTTCGGCCGGGCGCAAGGATTTTCTCCTCTATGGTATAACAAACACCGGCTTCGCTAACTAAAGCATCTCTGCGTAGTCGGCCTTGTTCGGAAACAAGGCAGTTTTTCGAAGCTTTACTTAGCGAAACCGGTTTTTGTTAGACCATAAAGGAGAAAATCCTTGCGCCCGGCCGAAGGCCGGCTATACAGAGAAACTTTAGTTAGCGAAGCCGGTCTTTGTTATACCATAGAGGAGAAAATCCTTGCGCCCGGCCGAAGGCCGGCTATACAGAGAAGCTTTAGTTAGCGAAGCCAGTATTTGTTATACCATAGAAGATGAAATCCTTATTTTGGATATATATATTTAATATATACACCCGGAGTAAAAGCTATAAAAATATTTTATCCATATTATGTTTAATTTAACCAAATCATTGTCACCGACAACCATATTATGGTTAAATAAGTATCTTTAAAAAATCACTTGAAATTTTAACGGTATTTTAAAAAAAAATTTACACATTTTTGATTAAAAGTTAAGTTGCGGACGTTGCAAAGTGTCATAACGTCCTCGTCCTCGTCCTCGTCGTCGATGGACATTATGACACTTTAAAAGTGTCCAAGGACACTACGACACTGGACGTTATGACATGTCACCTAAATTTATATGAATAATAAACACTTTTTTGCAAATTTAGTAATTTGTTTTTTTTTTTTTTGTGAAAAAATTCGTTTTTGCTTTTTGGGTCATTTTTCATTTTCTTTTTGGGCCCTTTTTCGTTTTTTTTGGGCAAAATTTCATATTTACCTTTTTGGGTCATTTTTCATGTTCGCTTGGGCGATTCTTCATTTGGGCGATTTTTCATTTTTTTTTTTGGGCCATTTTTCTTTGGGCGATATTTCCTACAGCCACAAAAAACAACAGGCATTTTGTTTGTGTAAAATTCCTCGCCGTTGTCAAAATCTTACTACTACTACATAGGCAAAACAAAAGGAAAAACGTCCCGGTGGCGAACGTCATAGTGATTCAGCGTGACAAACGCTGACAATATTAAATCATCGATGACAAGTGTTGATTTTACTTTGGTGTCATATATATGAATTTTTAAAGTATTTGTCCAAACTGTCATAGATGACCAATGTTGATTTTGTCTTGTAGGCGTTCATTTGTTTGTGAGTCCTAACAGACAATATCATCAACTTTCATTAGTCAATTTTTTCAGTTAGAGTGACAAGGAAAACACAGAATAAACTCAAGTAATAAATGGAACAGAACAAACAAAAAAAAAAAAAAGAAACGGTCCGTTATTTTCTGATTTATTCATTGACGGAGACATGTAGCAGACAAAGTCCTGCAGCGCTCACTTCGTGATCTATTTATAAAAGACAATGCCGCTAAGTTTTTCCTTTTAAGGGAACAGTGACATTGCAAAGCCGTTGTCATGCATAACTCGCTAAATATCAACTTGTTACTGACTCTGGTGCGATTATTCATCGATGAAAATGTCATAATGACAATGTCGCTCATAAACGCCACCGGGGTGTTTTGTGTGCATGTAGGTGTGGCAAAAAACCAAAAAACTAAACAAAAATATACGCGTATAAGGAAAATGTAAACAACTTTTGATATCGTTGAGGAATAAACCAAATAAACATCTGACTTCTTGCGCAGACCTATTGGATAGACCTTTTGCTTTAAAGTATTAAAAATTTATACAAATACTTTATTTAATAAAGTTATCAGAAGATTATGTTAAACATATTCATGATGAAATTGTGAAAATTTATGAATTTTTTAAGAACAAACTAGGTGTCCCTGATGGCCGATTCTACATTATACTCAGTTTGAGGTATGTTCAGAGGATTCTATGTGATTATTGAAGTGATTAAGTTGTACAATTCACTTCAATGCATGGGTAATCATCTCGATTTTGATGTGAATAGAGCCTAATCACTTTCGAGTTGCTTAAGCGTGTTTAAGAACCCAAGTGTGAATATAGCATTAAATACAGAAATACGTGGTATCCAATTAACATTTTAGTGGGTATGCCTAACCATCCCTTTAAGAATCTCTCGAAATGCACAAACTCAAATACAAAACGAAGTTTCCACAGTATGAAGAAAAGGACATTTATACTAAATTCTAGTCAGATCATTATGGGAGAGAACAACAGTGATGTACCAGTTAAAAAAATAATTAAAAAACGATTAATGAAAAGTTTTATTTCTTCCAGCTAAGCCCTGGCCTGTCTAACTTCCGTTTGATTCAATAATTGCAGTGCAACCTGGTTAAAATACATGCCACTATAGGGGAACGTTTTAAAAATTGGATTTTTTTTTTCTGGTCTCAAAGGATTAAGTTCTTTTAAAATAAACGCTACTTATAACCAATATCATACTGAAATTTTATTAAAATAAAGTCACGTTAAAAAAAAAACAAAACTGGTTGCCCTCATCGCACTGTCCTGGAAGGTAAGTTGATAGCTAACTAGTCGATCAGTGAGGATTGTAGGATCGATTCCCTCCAGTCTTATCGGTTTCTCTGCAACAAGTTAAGAGCTTCGTTACTATTGCTCGGTAAATTAAATTGTTATAAAATTTGCAATTGTATTTGCGAGTAAAATAAGTATTAAGATTAAAATAAACAAAAAAAAAAAAAAACAGCTCATTTGCTGCAATTTTATATATCGCTCATTTGCTGCAACGTCTCCATAACCCAACAAATATAATTTTGGAGTTAGTGATGCAGAATTGTTCTCTATGTTTTTCTTTATAATGTCTCATCTTCCTATTTTTTATTCTTTCCCCGTTTAAATAGAAAATGTGTGGTTAAAAGTGGTGCGAGCAAATCAAAAACTTTAAACACGTTTATTTCGAAAAGTATTTTTTTTTTTTTTTTTGTTATGACGGACGACGTTGCAGCAAATAAGCGATATTAGTTGTTGCCTCATTTATCACTAAGTCTTTTACTCGAATAAATTAATGACAAAATAAAATTTTTTAATATTTCTTGGTCACAAGAAAGCTTTTGTTTAAACAGAAAACACCAATAAATAATATGGGTGAAGGTTATTTCCGACCAAAAGTTAAGTGATGGTGATGGTTATTTAAAATATAATTGAAATGCGTTACTAATATTAAAAACATTTATTCAGTTTTCCATTTCAAATGAAAAACTCAGCATAACAATGAACATTAGCATTTTAAAATTCAAGTACTAGAGCTACAAAAACGTTTGTCATTGAAATACATTGTGTTTGAGTGTACGTAGGCGTCGCTGTTTACAAGTGTCCTTTACACTAATACACGTCCACATTTAACCAAAGTAACTTTAAATTTGTTTATGTAGCAATACATTTATATTGAAACAATACATAACGACTGATATCTTTCAACTGTTAAAATCAAATAAATTAAATTTTAAAATTTACATAATGGAGTATTTTAACTTTCCTAAAATGGCGCTACTTACGAAAAGCAGAAAATTTATATGAATAAAATAATTTTAGAACTGATAAAAAATATGGATACTCCGTATTTTTTAAGGACAGAAACAAATCATTTAAGCATTATCATGATGCATATTTAGAGCTTTTTGTTTAGTCGCATATTCAAAAGTTTTTTGTTTCAGCTTGTAATATAATGCACCCTTAGATCGTACTTTAAACAGAAAACTTTGCGACCGCTTCTTACTTTAGTTTGCTCTTCGGACTGCAGTAATAGATCCATGTAAAGGGTGGTCCAACCGTAATGCACGATGTTAATAGGGAGTCAAACCATAACGTCAAGTTTTTTGCTCAACTTAATTTGACGTTTCTTTGTTTCAGTGCTCGATAAATTCAACCATGGATAGGTACACAATTGAGCAGAGCGTTGAAGCCTTTTATGAAAATGGGCGTTGAAATTAAAATGCATTACGTGCACTTGGTCAGCATAATGTACCAAATGTATCTACAATCGGAAGAATTGTGCGCAAATTTCCACAAACCGGGTCTGTAGGAAATGTGAAAACGCAAAAAGTGACTACTTGGTGCAGTTTATGGGCTGGCGTCATCGAATCTTATATCATAATAAAACATATTAAGATAATTCTCTGAAAACTTTTTGTTTTATTTTTGCCATACATTCTTCATTTTCGCATTTAACATCGCCGACTTCCCAGCATCGAATCCGAGCTTTATTGCTAATGATGGATACTTTTAAAAAATGTTTAATCGTTAAGGGAATATCACTAGTGAAACCATCCATCACTTAACAATTTTCTACAACTTTTCTTGTACTGCTAGATAAAAAAAGAAGAAGAAAAAACCTTTTTTGACTTCACGTAGCCTCTCAATGAAACTGACCTTAAAAAAATATAAAAAATAGCTCGTACTTTTTTGATCTTACGAAAAACATGGATGCACCCGAACGAAATAGGACAAAAAAAATATGTACAAGAAATTTTTTTGTTTGTTGCACCATTTCTCTTTTTTAATAATGCTAGATTGGCATTGTTAGATGTTTTCAGTTGTCGAGCATGTTATCTTGGCCTCTTTTACTTCCCAGGAAACAGGAAATAATTTTAAATTTCCTGGGAATTCCACTTTTAAGAAAAAACAACCCATAAAACCTTCATAACACTGCACAACAAAGTTGAAATGTTTTTGTATTAACATTTTAAATATGTGCGTGTCATGAACGTTTTTTTTTTTTTTTTGTATGGAAATCGATATTCAGTTTCTTAGTAAATTGTGAATAAAATCAAAAGTTGTGCACCGATTACAATGAAATATACCTCATTTCATTCGCAATATGTTAATCTAAATGTTTTTCGACCAAAAGTGTGATTTCTTTCGCATTTTTATTTTTTATGCATTTTTAAAGAACAAAAAAAATTTTTTTTTTCAAAATTTTCCTTTTTTTCAAAATTCAACGATATCTCTGAAACAATGTTAGGACGGCTTAGAGATAATATTGTTGCCGAGTTTCGGATTTTTCTTTTTGACTTAATATGGTCATTCGTTTTCAAGTTATTCCAATATATGTAGTGAAAGCGCCTTAATTTTTGACATAACGGTATATCTTGAAAAGCAGAACTGATAGAGAAAAATGGAGGTTAGATTTGAAATCAGCGACCTCAAATTAGTAAAAATTTACAATCAAATTACAGATTTAATTTAAACATCTTAAATCTACTTTAGCCGTCACCGAAAATTATTTCGACTCGAAAGCAATTTCATCTCTAGTTCTTTTAATCCATACTGAGCGAATCGAACTTATTTTTTCAGTGTTGTAAATAAAGCGTTTATTTTAGTTTTCACACCACTGAAAAATTAATTGCGATTCGTTCAGAATTTACGTAAAGAATTAGAAATAAAATTACTTTCGAATTTAAAAACTGAAAACAAATCAGATTTCGGCCGCTTGTTGCCGAGCAGAACCGACTGACGCTTATTGCGGGAAAACTGGTACTATACAAGTTAGTACAAATAAGCTGGTCAGAGCGCAAAGCTGATTGAATGCGAGAAAACAGTTGCAAAGCATATTTCAACGCCGAAAACATTGTTAATGTTATATAATTTTAGAAAGGTAAATAAATAATACATGTAATCAAAAAAAAAAAAAAAATAAAAAAAAAATACAAATTAATAAAACTATACCCAGCGGTAACGAGAATGAGTAAATAGAAGGCCTTATTTAGCAGTCACAAGCAGTCAGAAGCCCTTCTCGCCGCATTCCATACTTATTTATTTTTTACACAGGTTGTCATTAGGCGCAAGGCCTTCCAAACTTCCATTAAAAACAACTTCGATCCCTTCCCAAAGAAGGGAGTAAGGAAGGTCACTAAAAATAAAAAGTAAATAAAACTGAACACCTTCCTTTCTCCCTTCTCAAAGAAGGGAGTAGCGAATGAGTACTGAATATTTCAGAAGGTCTTTTAAAAAGAAGTTTATGCCTTCTAGAAGGCATACTTCTGAAGGCAGGATATCATGCGAAGCGAATCTTTTAGAAAGGAGTATAGAGGCCTTCAAAAAGACCTGCCACTTGCGGTCCTTTCAATATTTACCGCTGGGTAGCAATTATAAAAAAATGCATACAAACATATAAAAAACACAAATAATAGAAAAAATATCAGCGCTGATTCTCGCATCCACTATGCACACTCAAACTTGTTTCTCGCATGAACAAGTTCTCGCAATACGCGTCAGTCGGCTCGGCTCGGCAACAACCGTCCACTCTGTACCAGGGTTCCCATTTTTTTTTTATTCCTTATCCCCAATTTTCGATTTTTCATCCCCGAAAATCCCCAAAATAGCTATTTTCTTATCCCCAAAAATCCCCACATTTTCTTAAAAATAAAATACATAATATTATGCCAATAGAAAAATATGCATACATCGATTTATATAAATAAATCCATTTGTGTAATATAATTAAAACTAATGTTAATTATTCTTTGAGTTCTACGTATCTATGTACACATGTATAGTATGTAACAAGGGTAACGTAAAAGCGGAAAAGAAAAATAATGATGCATAAGTACATATTTATCATTTCCAAAACTAGGGAATCAAAATCCTCTGATTCATCAGTCAGTGCAATTTTGTTTTACATGTTGTTTGTTTAAAAAGTGAAAATGAGATGATTGAAGAAATTGTCACGGCAAGCTGCATTATTTTAAAGTGTGTATTTATTCTTATTAATTCTAATTCTGTTACAAATATTGATTTTGGTTGTATTCATTACAGAAAAAGACCAGTTCAACAGAAGTAACGCTAGTTGGTACAAAACCATATTTTTTGCAATCACAAGACCGATTTGGTCAGGATTTACCATTGCAAAAAAGGAATTTATTTCCAAAAATCCCCAGCGAAAAAAGTGCTTCTCCCCAAAAAATCCCCTGGGGATTTTTACGAAATTTTTATCCCCAATTTGGGGATAAATCCCCAAAACTGGGAACACTGCTCTGTACCCACCCTAAGAGATGTCGACAACTGCATCTAAATATTTAAAGCCAGTATTCGACAATAAACACTAAACATAGTTCATTAGTGTTCGGTTCGGTAGATTTGTGGAAAACACAAACGTTAATAGTGTTTGTGTAGAAAATCATAAAAAAATAACGTTTTACTGTTTGTCATCTTTCGAACACAAACATAATACTGTTTTTATTCAACTCAGCATGATAAGAACATTTAATTCCGTTCGGTTTTTTTTCTAACCACAAACTTCATTGTGTTCGGTTCAGCTCATTAATGTTCGTTCGTTTTTGTTGTGCGTAGCGCCCCTTTCGCTGGTAAAAAAAAACCAAAATTTTTTTACAAAAACAAAATACACATAAGAAGAAAAAACAAAAAGGCAGGAAAAAAATTGTACACAAACAAAACATATACACAAAACACTAACAAACTGTTCGTGCTGCGGTCGTTTTTGAAATTTTTTGTTTGTTCATTTCTTTATCAATGTAAAAAAAGAAACACTATAGAACATTAAAATATAATGTTTGTCTACAGTATCATTACAATTGTTCTGTTTTTTTTTTTTTGACGAAGAACAGAACATTTTATAATGTTCGGCTCTTTCTTGAAAATAGTTACGGTATTAAAAGTTGTGTTTGTCCACACAAACACTAAAAACATAGATATCGTTCCTGGGTGTATGAGCCGAACGCTAAATAATGTTCTGGTTATTTTCGAACACTGTTTAGAGCGATAGAAACTTTGAATCAATAACATTCTGAAAATTCTGATAAAGATGGGGCCAAGATGGGGTCTTTGGATCAAAACTAATAGAAATCGATCGGATGCCTTTAGCAATTCTGTTAAAGTTTCCAATTGGGACAAACATAACTTTCAGTAAAGACGAAGACAATAGAGCTTGATACATACAGCATATATAAGAAGGAATTAGGTCACTGTAAAATAATAATAAAAATGAAGAAGCATAATGTTACGTATTTTTTTTTTAACAACATACATAAATTAAATTTTGTTTTGTTTAAGATAGCAACAGCAACATTTTCTTTGACAATTTAAGATTCTGTATATTTAGTATTTAGTTTTCTCTTTATAACATCTTGTTAAACATTCGAACCCACTGCAACCCCTCTGAGACATTTCAATCTGTATTATAGCAAATGTTGTCCTAAACTCATTACAAAGCGACGAAGGAAAGAAAAAAGTGTATAAATTTAATAATAAAAAATACATTATGACTGTTGTAGTCCATCCATCAAATGTTAAGAGATATTTATTGGTGTTGTTTTGTCGGAAATAGTCTTGGTTTTCTTTTGCTTTCCTATGCGAGGGATGACAATTGGGCATTGAGCACCAGATTGTTATTTGTTTGGATAGTCAAATTTATGTATTGTAATTATTATTCCATTCACATCTAATTTATGGAAATCACCCTCCTCCGCTTCAACGCCTGTGACGTGAAGTAAAAAAAAAATGTAAATGCAACACGCTATTAAGGTTGTTATAATGCGGAGGAGGAGGAATTACATTTAGTTTTATATGACTATTTAATGTGTTCTACTAATTTGATGTTATTGAATGAATTGGAAAATAGCATCTTTGGACAAAAGGGATTGCCACATACGGACTGCTAACTTCGAAAATACATATACTTTGGGAAAAATAAATTATAAATTCTTTATGTGTGTGGCTAGAATTTTGACCAAAAGCTATTTCGTTCCAATTTCTGAAGATTAAAACATGCATTAAATATTACTCTAATGTGAGTATGTATAACTTAAGTAAAATTTTGTATTTTAAAAAAGCTTTATATGAAATGTGCTTAATTTTGGTACGATCCTTTTCCTCATTGTTTGCCAAAATATACGTATCAGTTATTTGTTACAGCACATCATCAAAACACGCCATCTTAAATTGTCAACGGACAATAACAAAACGACAACGGTGTGTTGCCAATGTTTTCGACTACATCCACATCAAGAGCGTAGAATCAAAAAACCCCACTCCGTCAAATCAAGAACACAGTATTGTCAAAAAAATTAAAAAAGTACAAATTATAAAACGTTTTTAAATCAATAACATCTTGCTGTCAAATCAAGAAGAAAACGTTGTTTGTAACTTAGCTTAGTTCTCTAGTTTTATTTTTCCACTATTTGTGAGTACGTATAAAAAACTATGTGTGTGAAGATAAATACCTATTTAACTAGCGGAGACATCCACCACAATTTCTTAACAGCAACTGTTTGCAGTTAACATTGCACTTAACAGTGCTGCTATAATAGAATAAAGTGAATTTAGGACGATTTTCAGGGAAATGGAACCGGTTGCACATAAGAATATAGTTCTTTGGAGGATTCTGGTAGTGGGATATCTGAAATAATTTTGGAATTTCATACAATTCCAAAATGGTCACTAATCCAAACCAGAAATTTTCGTAAAAAACGAAGTTTTTAAAATCTGAATTTCTGAAATTCCAAAATTATTTCAGATATCCCACTACCAGAATCCTCTTAAGGGCTCTCTCCTCCCCCATTCCTATATGGTGTTATATTAGTACCTATCACCATTTCTCCAAATTGTCCAATGTCCATAAAGTCCACTTTTAAAATTTTTCAAAATAGCATTTTTTTAAAATTCAATTTTCTTCATTTTCAGAATTATTTCAGATATACCACTAATAGAGTCCTAAAGAGGACCCCTTGGAGCACCATTTCCATATATTTTGTTGCTAGTACCATTCCATATAATTCCAAAATGTTCACTAATCCAAACCAGAAATTTTTGTAAAAAACGAAGTTTTTAAAATCTGAATTTCTGAAATTCCAAAATTATTTCAGATATCCCACTGCCAGAATCCTCTAAAGAACTATGTTCTTATGTGCAACCGGTTCCATTTCCCTGTAAATCGTCCTAAATTCACTTTATTCTATTATAGCAGCACTGTTAAGTGCAATGTTAACTGCAAACAGTTGCTGTTAAGAAATTGTGGTGGATGTCTCCGCTAGTTAAATACGTTTTTATCCTCACACACATTAAAAAACTTAATTAAAAAAAATCAACAAAATTTCATCAAGTTGCGCTTTCTTGTAAATCTGAAGAGAACTTTGCCATCAAGTTGCTTTAAAAAAATTCTTTTTAAGACTCACATTTCAATAACTGCAAAAAATTGTATCAACTAAGTTGCAAATGTTATCTTTTAAATTTAATCTTAATTAAAAAGAAGACACCAAAAAATATTTGTGGCTTCGTATTCAATTTCTATAAATATAATTTTGGTAGCGAAAAACAAAAGTAATATTGTGCTGCAAATTTTTATTTAATTAAAAACTTATAAGGCCTTATTCACAAAAAAAGGTTTTACTGCTACTTCTTTAAACTAAAATAGAAAATATTCCTGGAAAATATTGAAGGAATAAGACTGTCAAAGTAAAAAAAGCTTTTAAAAATTGTAATTTGACTTAGAATACACATTCGAATAATATGAAAATTTATAAAAAAAAAAAAATTTTATAAATTTTTTGGTTGTTGTTTATATCGGGTGATTTTTTTTGCTATTATCTTTTTGGCAACACTGGTTTAAACAGCTGACGCACGTTTCGTGTTTTGTTTCACTGTCAAACATCTGCAGTTTGGTCTATAATTTAACCATGAATCGTCTTACAAACGAACAACGCTTGCAAATTATTGAATTTTATTGTCAAAATGCGTGCTCCGTTAAGAAAGTTCATCGCGCGCTTCTTGTGTTCAGCGACGAAGCTCATTTTTGGCTCAATGGGTACGTTAATAAGCATAATTGTCGATTTTGGAGTGAAGATCAGCCAGAAGCATTGCCAGAGCTACCAATGCATCCAGAAAAAGTCACAGTTTGATGCGGTTTATGGGCTGGTGGCATCATTGGACCGTACTTCTTCAAAGATGATGCTTATCGTCACATAACTGTGAATGGTGAGCGCTACCGTGAGATGATATCCAACTTGTTTTTGCCCAAAACGCAAGAGCTTGACTTGCATGGCATGTGGTTTCAACAAGACGGTGCCACATGCCACACAGCACGCTTAACAATGGACTTATTGAGAGGCGAGTTCGGTGAACATTTTATTTCACGTTCGGGACCGGTCAATTAATTGGCCGCCTAGATCGTGCGATTTAACGCCTTTAGACTATTTTTTGTGGGGCTATGTTAAAGCTCATGTCCATACACACACAGGGTCGTCAGATATGGCGATTTCTCGCCAAACGTGGCGCTTTTCAAACATGTTTGGCGACCTAATTTTTGATTTGGCGACATGGCGATTTATAAAATAGTTAAAATCGCCAACTGGCTTTTTTTGATGACCTATGAATTTGTTTTGAAATTCGTTAAATTCAATAATATTATTTTAATTCTCGTATTTTTATGAATGAAAGTTCAGGCAATCATATGTATGATAGGTATTTGAAGGTACGTTCAAATGGCTGATGAAGTTAATGGAAATCTTCTAGAAAAATGTTTTTTATATTTAAAATTGCACTTGAAAAAATCAATCAATAGAATTCCTTTAAACATTAATATGTTTCAGGTCTATAAACATTTTCACATTACGTTTGTGGCAATTTATTATCGCCGATAAAATACGTTGTTGTTAGTGTTATTTTAAAGGTTTTTATGAATCCTATCATACTTTTGGACGTTTATGAAACACAATGAAAAAAATTAGAGTTGGTTAATTGGAAAAATAACTAAATAAGTTTAGGCCAACATTTTAAAGCTACAAGGATACGGCCGGTACGTACAATTTCAAGGACTTTACTTTGGCTGTCATTTATATGCGATAATTACAACTAGTAATGCCTGTGTTGAAACTGTGAACTCCACTAAAACTCGCCTTCGAATTAGAATGCAATACGAAATTCTAGACGCGTTATTAGGAGTTATAAGTTATATGAATAGGAAAACATAGTACATTTTGCACTTCTTTTGTACTTTCGTTGAATAAATGTTATACCCTCACAAACTATTTCAAATAAGAAGACAAATAGCGAGTCTTGCCGTTGAAACGTTTAGATATATAATAAAAGTGCAACTATTGTATTTCTAATATTTGTTTAGTACTTACCGCAAAAATTCTTTATTTTTTGCTTTAAGTAGACTACTATAAATTATTTTATAGTAAACATCGTACCTTTTTTGTGTTTACTAACTATTTTTATTTCGCTCTATATAAAAATTAAACAAAATATATATTATGGCGATTTTTTTTGAAGTTTTGGCGTATTTTAGCGATACGGAACTAATTTATTTCTTAGGATTTATAAAAAATATTTTTAATAATTTAAAAAATATTCAAAATTTTTTATTTTTCGAATTTATTCTATGAGTTAAATTTCAGTTATGTATTTTATAACGCTTTTTTGTAATAGTTCTATTCCTTCAATTTTTCAGAAATGACTTTATACACTACCAGACTATTATATTGTATTTTGTTTTTACATTTTACCTTAGCCTTCCTTTGGAAAGCAATGAGGTATATTGTATGTACAGAAAAATTTACAATTATTAGACACCAGCAGAATGTAATGCATTTTCTGGCCCGCTACGGCCTTCGTCAGCATTCTTTGTGTCTCACTGGATAGTGTTACTTTATAAATTGAATGTATTTAACTCAACTATTTTAAAAAATAGAAACTGAGAATTATTTCCTTCCGAAGGTTACTTTATATTATATTCAACATTTTTCATTTTTCGAATTTTTCTATGAGCTAAATTTCAGTTATGTATTTTATAATTTTAAAAATATGTATTTTATTGTCAAGAACTTGTAAACAAAGGCTTTGGCGATTTTGGCGACTTTGACATTGAATTTGGCGGAAAAGGTCAAAATCAATCTGACAACCCTGTACACACATGCCCGCTTCAATTGACGCATTGGAAGACAAAATTGAAGCATTTATTCATGAGATACCGGCCGAAATGTTGGAAAGAGTATGCCAAAATTGGACTAAGCGGATGGACGATTTGAGGCGCAGTCACGGTCAACATTTGCATGAAATAATCTTCAAACATTAAATTATATGGACCGTACTATCGATTCAAATAAAGATTTCATGAATTTTTCTGAATTTTATGTGTTTTTTTTTAAACTTTCCTATAGCTCTTAAAAAACCACCCATGTAAATAATCATATAACCTGATAAACAGCATTCCGTGAACAACCCAACTGAAAACAAAAACAAATTTGAGGTTTCAGTATAAATTCCCAAGCGAAAATTTTTATTTTATTTTAAAAAAGCAGCCACTCACAAAAAAATTTTGCACCAGTAAAAGCATTAATCAAAAATAAAATCAGTTTGAATTAAGAATTTAATCAAGTTTATTAATCAAGTGAATTAACCGTTTAATTCACTTTATTAAATTTTTAAATAAAACTGATTTTGTTTTTGATTAATGCTTTTACTGATGCAAAATTTTTTTCTGTGCAGAAAGGCTCATAAAAAAGATTTTTTTGTTTTTATTTGTTTAAGAAACCTTTCATAAATCTAAAATATTTTTTTATGAATAAGGGCCTTCATATCCATTAACTTTGTGTTTGGTACAAATTAATTTAACGAATTTTATCGCATAATAAAAATGTATGGATTAAAATCATAACATTCTCAACAATAAGAGGAAAATTATTTTCAAATTGAGAAATGCAGTTATTTTCAACTTGCTTTATGCTTACGTTATTCTCAAATGCTTTTTTAAATGAGGATTTTAATACAATGTGGAACATAAATGAATAATATTTCTTTTAATTAAAATTCTTAGTAATTCGGTACCATAGCATACGGCTGAAATAGTTTTCATTCCGTCCTTAAATTTTTGGTAGGACAAAATACTTGGCTCCCGGCTAGGAGGATTTAAGAGGATTGTCATGGCATGGCGTAGCACCGCGATCGTACAATAAACTTTTATTTTTTAATATTTACATTTATTTGTCGCTTAAGTTTATTTTTGATTTGAGAATAACATTTGTTTACAATTTGATACTATGTAAATTGATAAAACATTGTATGTTTATGTTTAAATCATTATCAATTTGAATTCAAATTTTAAAGTCAAACAATTTAAAAACGTTTAAGAATTGTGATTGATGTCAAATGATAAAGACATTTCATATCGTATTTGTTGGGTTAAAGTAGTTCTTCAAGGCACTCTTCACAAAAGTTGTACTCACTCCCAATATACTTATGATTTCATTATATGTGACAGTTTCAGTTAAAAGGGACCTATGGGCAAAAAATGAGTTTTGGAGAAAAACGATTTTGAAGTTAACAGGTTAATTTTTTTTTTCCTATCAAAGGTGTATTTTAAAGCTTTCTTATGACAAAAGTAATGCAGCTAAAAACTGCGATTTGCCGCATTAGAAAGAGCGTTTAAGATTCACCAAAAAAGTAAAAATCGATTTTTTCATCCACGGGACCCTTTTAACTGAAACTGTCACATATTAATTTACGTTTTTTTTACAGTGTATTTGTAGAAGCTGTGAATGCTCTTAAAGCATAGTACACAATCTGAAACACAATGCTTTTGATCCAATACAAGCTTCATTTATGCTGTTGAATAAAAAAAAATTTTTTTTTCTTTGATTATCATTTCGTAAGTTTTTATTTTTAATAAAAATATAATAAAATAAAAAAAACTTACAACCTGAATTCCCTGAAAACTAAATTCCCAAGTGTGCCTCATGGTACGTATTGACATAAACGACACATTTTATGGTCTTACAAATGCATATTTTTTTAACTCAGAGGCCTAAAAATAACATAAAAAATTGATTTGCATATTAATTTCCCATTTTTTCTTAAGCTTCAGAGGGTTAAGTAAGTTTCCATATACATAAGTACTTCATTAGAATTGTTTGTTGAATTACGGAATTGGCAAGACATTTTAATAAAACCAGTAGGAAAGTATATGATACCTCACACCACATTATTTAAAAACAGATTTTCGGAGTATACCCTATTTGGTTCGAATTTAAAAAAATCACGTCTTTGGCTGTGCGATGAAAGATAAATAGATAGAGAAAACAATCTATTGATGAAAGTTAACAAAATAGGAACGATTTTCACCACTTACGCGTTCGAACTTGGAAAAAGGAGCAAACTTTTTGTATCAAGATGAGTAAAGCTATGTTCACACCTATTAAATATTTGACGTCCTAAACGTAAGCGTTTGCCTATAACATACTTCATTTAACAGTTTCTTAATTACATGATACAATTAAATTCTTACAAATAATAAAATTGTTAAAAATAAAGCTAAGGTTTGATCAATTTACTGGTAACGTTTAGTTTTTTTGGTTTTTTTTCGTCAAATATATATGTTAGGTCTGAGCATACCTTATCGAATGTGATATAATTTGTATTTCTATGTGGAGTAGTTTAAAAGATAGATGGGGTGACAGAAAAGTTCTAAAATACAGGTTTAAACCATTAAAAACCTAAAAGGGCCGAATTTTAAAAAAATTCCAAATACCTGTCCGCCTTTATTTTTTAATAAACAATAATAAGTATTTAGTTAAAAAAGTACCATTATTAATACGATTTAAGTATGACGTGCTAAATTCCCAATTTTTCAAGTACCAGTTTATTTAAAAAAGTACTAGTTAGAGAGCGAAAACGTAACAAAAAAATCCCTCTTCACTGAGGACCTTGCATATTTAATTTTATGTTTCTAGGCCCAATAATAACGAAGTTCATAAAGTACTAGTTGAAGAACAAAAAAGTACCAAAAGGTCCCCTCTTACTTATTCTCAGCCACTGGGGACATTGCATGGTTAATTTTGTTTCTAGGTTTTATTTTGGCAATAATGAAAAAAGTACCAGTTAAAGAGCGAAAAAGTACCAAAATGCTCCCTCAGATTCTCATTTAATCGGGACCTTGCATGTTTAATTTAATGCTTCTAGGTAAAATACTAACGAAAATTATAAAAGTACCAGCTGAAGACAAAAAAAGTTCCCATTTATAGATTCTTATCCGCTCAGGACCTTGCTTGTTTAATTTCATGTTTCTAGGTCCAATATTAACGAAAATATAAAAAAAGTAACAGTTAAAGAACAAAAGATGACCAAAAAGATACCCTTTCCATATTCCCATTCACTCAGGACCTTGGATGTTAAATTTTATGTTTCTAGGCCCAATATTAACGAATGTTCTAAAAGTACCAGTTAAAGAACAAAAGTACGAAACGCCCCTCTTTCTGATTCTCATTCACTCAGGTCTTTGCATGTTTTATTTTATGTTTCCACGTCCAATATTAACGAATATTCTAAAAGTACCAGTTTCATCCGCTCATGATTTAGCATGTTTAATGTTTTGCTTCTATGTCCAATATAAACGAATATTTAAGAAATGTACCAGTTAAAGAACGAAAAGTACAAAAAAGATCTCTGCATGTTTAATTTGTTAGCCGGACTTTATCGCGAATTTGACTTAAAACTGTAGTGGCTATAAAATAAAATATTTGTTATTATTTATTTATTTCCAAAGGGTCACAACGGCACAAATAGAGACATAAAGCCTTTCTTACACCAGTAAAAACTTTCATAAAAAAACAACAATAAATAGTAAATTTGTATTTTAGTTGTCCATATAAATTTTTTTAAACTTATTTTTCATAAATTTTTAACAGGCCCTTAGAGAGTCTATACACGATAAAAAATGTGTTAGTTTGTGTGACACTAACGATGCTGGATGGAAAATCAAACCCTAGGCAAATTAAACTATGTAGTTGAATTCGCCTTGATCAAACCAATTTGCGAATAACGTCAAGTACACATACAGGAGTTTGATATCAAGAATATGAATCGTGTATAGACCCCTTTGAAGACGTGAAATAGTCCTTCAAGTGTTCTACATTGATTTGTTAGCTCTTTAAATTGTCTTTAAACTCCTTTATATAAAACTTGGGATTTAGAGACATGATAAATTAAAGCCAAAGAACAAAAAAATAGTTGTTCTGTACCCAAAAAAATTGCAACCAAATTTATTTATTTATAAATTTCAGCGAAGAAATATTTTTGTTACGTAAGGCAACTTTTGTCAGTTGCTTTTAACAAATCGGCAATCGACAATATGTAAAAAATTAATGCAATCAAATAAAAATTATAAAATTTAATAAAAACAAGAAATATGATTGGTTCCGTGAATTTTTTTTTTTTTTTTTGGTGACCATGGAGTGACCGTGGACGACACTCGAGAGCCAATCCTAATCCGGTGGAATAACCGTCTGTAGTTGTAAGCAAATGTTCTTGCTTAAGGGCATATTTTTGTCTTCTCAAAGAAGCTGTGACCTTTTCGTAGAGACTATAAAGACTGAACACACATTTATCGGCCAACAGCAATATCTTTAAATTCCATTTGTTGGACTTAGTAAGTCAAATTGTTGTCCCGTGGTGGTAATTTTTATCAATTTTGTTAACCAAAAACAGAAATATGTAATAAAATGTCCAAAATTAAACCAAGACCGTGCTAATTTTCAGATTTTGGCGACATTTTACTTAAAAAAAAACAGCAATTAAAACTGATATCGATATCATTTGTCATTTCGTTAACTGGCAGCTCAATTAAAGTTCAATTGTAATACATAATCAACCCACTAGAATAGTTTAATTCACTGTTGAACGAACGACTTCTATTTTTTGGAATCCGAATTCTAATCTGGGAATAGTTTTTTTTTAATTTCGTTTTGGTTTTTAAGCAGATAATTATCAAATAATTGTGACGAAAGAGCAGAGGTATTTTTGAAAAATCGAAATATGTAGGTACAGTACTTTTCGCTTATAGTCACATCCTTTAGTTGCAACCATAACGTGGACTATATCGCTAATGTTACTATAAGGCTAATTTACATATATGCCACTATGACGCATATAACCGAATTCGAATATAATCAAGTTATGTGAATAAAGGAAATTAAAAATGCATATAAATTACACCGACATCAGTCTTATGGCTTAACAACAGAGTTGCATACTCTATAAAAAATAGTTAAAATAATAACAAGATATTTCATAACTGATACCAACGGCAAAAACTAATTTTTTACTAGTAGAGAGTTGATGACAAAAATTAAATGATTTAGTTCATTCTTTCTTTAGATGGATTTTTGATTCGAAAACTAAAAAGAACTTAGTAAATTTTGGTAATGTGACAATAACGCCATTAATTTGCTTTACTCTTCCCTTTCACTACTGTTGATAAATGGCACATATGGCAGATGGGCTTATATCGCTAAATGGACTATAACGTTAATACTTCATATTAAATTTACTTATAGCGGCAAAATAAACAGATAAAATGGACTATATCGCTAATGTGACTATAAGCGTTGTGACTATAAACGAAAAGTACTGTACTAGTTTTGTGATTTTTGGAGGCCTGCCTGTTAAAAGCTAGTAGAATAATTAGTTGTGGGCAATTTTGGCCGGCTTGTTAATGATTAACCAAATAAAAGTTAAGTAAAAATATAAATTTTATGTTTGACCTCGGCCATGTGTGACGTTTAGGAAAATAGATGTGACCGGTTAAAGCTGTTTGTCTGCTCCTAAACAATAAATGAAAATGCAACTAAAAATGTTGTAGCTGCCTGGCCAACAATGTCTAATAGAAAATTGCTTTCGTATGCTAGCAAAATACTGCTTCGATGTCTCAATCATACATTTATTGCTATCTTTCAGGAAACTATTAGAATGTCGGCTAACACATCTGAATTTCCCATCCACATGTCTGCTAGAATTCGTGCCAACCACTTCATACATTTTTGGGTCAGAAATCTGACAGACTTCGAATACCTACGATTCCTACTTTTTTGTCGACCTTTCTCTCAGATATCTGGAAGACGTCAGACTGTTTTGCTGGCGTGGTATGTAGACATGTACCTATGTACATAATAATATACATACATACAAACATACATATGTATGTACATATATTTTGAACAGATAGGTACCAACTCAAAGCATTCTAATAGGTATGTAGCTTAGCTTAACACAAAGGGAAACTTTTCTAATAATCTTGATCATCCCTAAAAACAGTGGCTAAAACCGACTAGATTTTTGAGGCAGGCCATCGAAACACTGATGGTTTTTTAAATTAAAAATGCCCAAAAATGCAAAAAAAAACTTATGTAGTTACCTACATACATACATACCTCTGTCGTCCTATGACGCTATTGAATCAGCACCTTATTTCATTTCAAAACTTGCACTTCGTTTAACACACTATAATAAAATAAATCACAAACTTCTTAGCAATTTAAAGTTGTTAAAGACAAAATTTTTGTGAAATAGGTACCAACCTTTTAATAAATAAAACTCTGCCTTCTAAAATTTCACTTACACTTAAAACAATTTTGGCGCTAAAATTTTTCATACAATCAAACAATTTTACCTCAAATTATGGCAACACTCAATACGTGGCGTGAAAACTCTTTTACAAGAATAAAAAACAAGACATTTAGTGGTTTTAATTTATGCAATGAAAAAATGGGGAGCTAAAAACTACAATTTTACAATTTACGATTTATTTTGATAGTTTTTTATACTGTTTTCACACGAATGCATAAACAAAACAAACCGCAGAAAAATAACAATTACAAGAACAACAATACTTAACGAGAGCAAGAGAGAATGAAATTTTGTAATTAAAAAAGAGAAAAACCATACAAGAGAAAAATTATTTTATTTATGTGGATGATGAATAGTGGATTTCAAGTTATTGGAAAATCGTGTTTTAAGAGAATAGAACTTTACTCTTTTATTTTTGGTTTCATTTCCGTTGTTTCTTTCGGACGGCTATTCTCTCTTTAAAAATATTAATTTATAAATTAATATTATTAAAGAGAGACTAAATATATTTAATTAAGATGAATCTCTTTACAATTGCTCTTCAAAAAATTTTTTTATTCTCTGTTTTTGTCTGAATTTTGTCTATACACCAGTTTTCATAACAACACATCAAGTTTGTACTCGTTTGACCTTTTACGCCTCATCCCGCATTTTTTTTTAAATTATGTGTATGGAATTGTTATTGTTGTGATTGCTTGCTGTAACTCTTATTCACCATTGGTTTTTGGGGTTGGCTTTCGTTTTACTGTGTGTAGCAGTAGCAGCAGCATTTGTAAAGAATGGCTGGCACAAAACAAAATTAAAACATAAACATGAAGCAAGGAAACCAAAACAAAATACAGAAAAACACTATAAAACTACAACATCAACTGCCAGAGCACCCATAATGTTATTGTTGCAATGGCTGATTCGTTATTGTTGTTGCTATTATTGTGGTGTACATTTTTAAGTTGTTTTTCTTTTGCAACGACTTTATTTCATTTGCAGTTTTAGCTGTTGTTTTTGTCGTTTTTTGCTGTCTTGTTTGAATTTTGTTCGTTTTATGATTATGGTATGCCATCGGAATGGGAACACAAGCATTCAAAGGAAATTCAAACAAAAACAACAATATCGAGAAGAATTATAACAAAAACAAAAATAATAATTATAAAGATAATTATGATGTTGCTGCTTAAGATAATGATGATAATGGAAATGTGTATGTGGGTATATGCCTATTTATGTATGTAGGTATGTACACCCTGCAAATAATAGGACCAGTCCAAACACGCGTGTAAAGAGTAGTCCACAAGGGCCCAGGACTTGTCCAAAACTAACCCAAACGTATGGAAAAAACCTGGGGCCAAATTATGGCAGTCGTGATCGAATGGTTTTTCGATTCGAAAGCAATTTTATTTCAGTCAATACTGAACGAATCGTAATTATTATTTGAGTGTTGTGAAAACACAAATAAATGCTTAAAAACACTAAAAAAATAATTTCGATCCGTTCAGTATGGACAGAAAGAATTAGAAATAAAATTGCTTTCAAATCGAAAAAGTATTCGATCACGACTGCCATAATTTGCCCCCTGTCTATTTAACATTACGATGTCCTAGGAGAGGACCATATAACCCACCTTTGGACCACTAAGGAGTAGTTTTAAACTTTGTAACATCCATTCGAAATTGTCAGCATTCGAGTCAGGAATGCGATATATAAATTTTAGAGGTAGGTATGTAGGTAGGAAGGTACCTACCTAGTTATTGCCACCATCAGGGCTTTAAGTTGGAAATAGGGATAGCCAGGGGCCTAAATCTGGCAGTCGTGATCGAGTAGGTATCTACTTTCTCGATCCGAAAGCAATTTTATTTCTAATTCGAATCGAAATTATTTTTTCAGTATTGTGAAACTCAAATTAATACCAAGGTAGGTATACTTTACAAATAATTCCGATTCGTTCGGTACTGACTGAAATAATTAGATACCTACCTATTAAATTGCTTTCCAATTAGGGTAGCCAGATTTTAAATTCGGAAAAACAGTACCTACTACATTGAATATAAAAAAACAGTACAACCAAGAAAAAAACAGTACATTTTTTAGACGAAAACATAAACATTTGCTTTAATTAGTAACCCCCAATTTCACCAATTTCAGCTGTAATTAACTATCAGTTCAAGCTGTCAAAACATATTGTAAGCTGGAAGTTAAAGTAATAGTTAGTTTTAGCTGAACTTGCTGAAGTTGGGGTAAATATTTTAAACTTTTGATTGAATATGCAACAACAATTATATTAGGAAATACACTTAAAATGTGTAACGTCAACGGAATTATTTCCATTTTATGGCATTTCATAAATATATGAAACTACTCCATTTGCGTTTAAAAAGCCAACACCGTCTAATTTTACCAAGTTCAGCTATAATTAATTATACTAAAACAATAGGTTTTTTGTCTTTTATAATGAAAGTTAATTAAACCTGAACTTGGTGAAATTGGCCATTAATCTATAAAATCCAAAACAAAAAAATAGTTTGGTTTATTTTTATTTCACAAAATCTGGAAATATTTAAAATCAAGTGCAATTGAAAACGATGAATATTTTCAATAAAATTTTTGTAAAAATTAACTTATCTTTTTCTTATTTCAGTAGTTTAGGTAAAGAAAAGTGGTCCTCGAACGTATTAGGTATTTTTAAAAATTTTTAACACGGAGAATTTTCCAAATTTTTTTGTTTTCAATTTCACGTGAATTCGATTTCCAGAACATGCCCGAAAATTAAAAAAAGTTCTAAATTTAGATTTTATTTTCGTCTTTCTCAGGTGTGGAAAGGGAAAGACTATTGGAAGAGGTAGCCATAAAATCATAACAACATGAAAATATACCACCGCTACGAGCCACCCATTATAATTTAGATTTCTACTGTGTATTTATGAGAAAACAATGACCACAGCGTTAAAACCCTTATTATTTTAGAACTTTTTTTAACACAACATAATTTTTGTAAGCCAGTACTTGTAAATATAGATTGAGCAAAAAACAGTTCAAAAAACTGTACAAAGTGTAAAAAACAGTACATTTGCGTACTGTTTTAGGAGTTGTGCATAAAACAGTACAATTGCAAAAAATCAGTACAGTATTATTCGGATATAAGAACATCTCATATAAGAACAAAACGCTTATAAGAAACATTTTCAAAAACACCATGTCTTTTTTGCGATTTTTCTAACAAAAAAGGTTTCATATAAGAAAAACGTTTATAAGAAAAAAACTGATAAAAGAACATTTTTCTTAAACACCAAAATCACAAAATGTATAGAAAAAGATTTTATATAAGAAACTTCCAACGGCAACACAACACAACTCTGTTTTCTGACAGTTTTACAACAAGAACAAAGTTTTTTTTTTACTTTTAAGCTGGAGGTCCACGCCACGCGTTAATCGCTTTTTCGCAGCATACGAAGCTGTCAAAAAAGTAGAATCTGTGTAGTTATACGTAGTAAGTTACATGCACAAAAGCGTAGATGCCTTGAGGCGAAAAGTAAGTTTACTTTCCACTTTTGTAAGCGTCACAAGCAGCGTTCAAACAAATCAGCTGATTTTGACAAATTAAATTTTATTTTTACTTGTGCTGCTGCTGCATAAAAAGCGTTGCATGTAACTTGAAACGTAGAACGCAAGTAAGGTTGTAAAAGCATGCGCTGCGTGGAGGCGAAAACGCGTGTTATGGACCTCCAGCTTAAGTTTTAGATGAGCGAGCTGGTACTCAAGAGAAGCTTTGTGTTTTTTGTCAATAAAAACAAAAGTTAAAATTTTAAAAGAAATACAAAACGGTATAAAAAGAAGCGAAATTGCAAAAAGTATAATATTGGACTTTCAACGTTATCTAAAATAGTGAAAAACTCAAAAGACATAGACAATAATTATTTAAAATTTAGAAACGTTAACATGGGGTCTTCACCTGACAATTTTTTGTCATACCAAACGTCAAAGTCCATATAGAAAAAACTTTAAAATTTTTGTCAGCGTTTTTTTTTTATATGAAGTTTGACGTTTATTATAACAAAAAATTGTCAGGTGATGACCCTATGCAACAAAAAAAGAGACAAAAAACCAAAATATGAAAGTCTTACGGCCACAGCTACTTATATAAGAAATAAGTTTCTTATATAAAATAGTTGTATATAAGAAAGAAACGCTTATAAGAAACTTTTTTCCTGGATTTTGTAAGTTTCTTATATCCGATAAATACTGTACATGTACTGCTTAAAACAGTACGTACGGCAACCCTATTTCGAATCGAGAAAGTACTCGATCACGACTAATAGGTAGGTGGTACATAGTTACTGTAAATCTTATGACTTTTACTATTTAAACTGCAGTTTTTTAAACACTGGTTTCGCCAACTGTTTAAACCATGAACAACTTTGGAAATACGTATTTTTAGTGAAAAGAAAAAATTTCAACCGTTTTGGACAAGAATATACCTACATATCACTAACAAAACGTTTTTTCTGTAGGTAGGTACCTATTTATTTTATAAATAATGCGATACCTTTGACGAAAAATTCCTACATTTTGGTGATTATAAAAAATCTTTCCGATTTTCCCTACGCGTGCATGTAGGGATTTTCCCCTACTTCTGGCAAAACTGGGTAGGTACATATTTAATGTTCCTTTGTTCTTTACAGTAAGATAAGATGAAAAGTTGCAACAAAAAAGTTTTGATATTTCTTTGTTAGGTAGGTAGGTAGAAATTGTATCTTAATATCAACATGGACCGAATCTAACCATTTTAAATAGGCTTTGGTCCTTATGACAATTAAAATGCACGTACCTACAAAATTTCATAAAATTATCGAATAAGACTAACAGCCAGCCGAACGGACGCACATTGTTATAGGTATAGACTAGGTTAGGTTCTATTGGCAGCCGTAATCGAGCACAGCTCACGTGGGCCCAACAATTGATTCCCGTTGGGTTACCATGTTTCACCGTCTCGCAAGGGTCCTATGTTACTCGACTGCTGACATTATCACTAGCTATCCGGTTGTTTCGATGAAGGATTGGTTCGTATTCAAATCTGTGTCAGGGAGACAAGTTTTGTCGCTAAGGCTTAAAGGACCAATATTTTTTAGTGTTTCACTCATCAGCACAAAAGCATAATAGAAATGTTGGCAAGTAGCGTTTTTTCAGTGACCGCACGAGAAAAATTTAAACCGTTTCGTATAAAAACAAGACAAATTGGTTAGAGCAATTCAATTGTAAAAACGCACGATTGACATATGTAAGTATTTAATGGAGCAATGTTTGGTGCATTTCGGCAATCGTCGGAACCTTTCTTTATAAAGAAAAAATTTGGTTAAGGATGATTTTCTTGATCTACATATACGTTTGGTATTGATTGGGCCGATTCCGTCCAATACTTCATCTGGTCCCCATACAAATTTTAATTCTTTTCGTTAAGCATTTTTCGTAATGGGTGTTTTTTATAGAGTGTCACAACTTTGAGTTTTCATCACTGCTTTATTTGAGCACCCATTTAACCCATTTTATGCTTTAAAATTTCTTTATGAATCGACTTACACCAGAGCAACGCGTGCATCTTATTCAAATTTTTAATCAAAATAACTGTTCAATTTAAATTTCAAAAAAATTTAAAATTTTATTTTCCATTAAAGCCCAATTCTGGTTGAATGGGTACGTAAATAAGCAGAATTGTCTCATTTGGAGTGTGGAGAATCCATTACATTCACATAAAATTACTGTTTGGTGCGCTTTATGGGCTGGCGGAGTCATTGGCCCATATGTCTTCAAGAACGATGATGGTCAGAATGGGAAAAGTTGTTGAAAATTGGTGTTCCAGATTGCGCCTTTACGCGCCAGCCGTGGCAAAAATCATATTTGAACATTAACTTTCTAAAATTTTCTTTTCAATAAAGCCCGTTTCATTGATATTAAAAATACATTTCCTTGTTGTATTATGATTTTAATTTGTGTCAAAATCCACCCTTTAGTTACAAAAACATTTCTTTGGTTTTTTATAATTTTAGGTGAAGAATACTGGAATAATAGAATGTCGGACAAATATTTGTCCACGAGTAAAAACAACCTATCTCGATTTCGGCTTATGCTCAGCAGAGCATTTGTAAATTTTAAAAACCGTTGCACACAATCAGGAAATTTAGATTATTAAAGCTAGCAACCCTTGCCACGAATAAACTACCTCTTCTAACGGTAGCGCATAAAGTAATCTTGAATTTTATCATTCTATGATCCGAGTTTGCAATATACCTACATACTTATTTTCACGACGATATCTTACATGACTGACTGTATTGCCACATGTCAAATATTATTATTATTTTTTTTTTTTTATTATTTTGCTTAAAACTAAAAGTTTTTGGCGAACTTTTTAAGTTATAATGCCAGGGTATCACACAATTTTTGGAGCTTTAACCGCAAAACTTCGTTCGACCTAAACCTTCGTATAGGAAGGCGAGAGCTTCCAGAATCTGCTCTAGAGTATTGTGGTCTCCACCAGTAAACGTCTGAGTTATTTCCTTAATACTCCACCAGTAAAACGTCTGAGCTATATATGGTTCTCAACCAGTCACATTGAGTTTTTTTCTTTGGTTCTCCAACAAGCAACACATTAAAACATTGAGGTTAAAAACGATTGCATATAGTTAATGTAGAAACCGCAAAAACTATAACTCGGTACAGTTATACGACGCCAAAACACTAACCAATGCGGGGTTACAACGCAAAACGCAACAAAAGCGCGAGCTGCTTCTCCAATAATCAAAACAACAATCAAAGCGAATTTATAACAGGTAAGTGCAACTCTACAACTACAAAAAGCCCCATGTATGCCCCACGTATTTTGTTTTTGCAATTTTCTGACTTGTTGTCAAATTTCAGTATAGAAACAAAACAATATTTTGACGTTTCACCATTTTTTTAATTCGCCGTGGATACAGCTGACGAACGGCTGACGAGTTGAGCTTACCTGGAGTTAATTCGCCTTGACAACAATCAAATTTTGTTACGTCAACGTTACGTTTTTTTTTACTATAAAACATTGGCTCGTCAAGATAAGGTCTAAAGGTGGTTTTAGACAACATGCATTTCGCAGTGGCGCATGTATGCATGTAAATATTAACATATACACAAAATTTTTTACACGACAAATTCGAGCTGACATTTACAGAATCAATTTTGTTTTGCTTTAACACGAAATGTATGCGTTAAGCATATGGAAATTTTACATACACACTGCTAAATACATTCCGTACCTAAATACATAGAAAACCACCTTAAAAACTGGCATTATGATGAAAAATGTGTCCAAACATTACCATCTCTGTAATGTCCGCTAGAATGTGTTTATTTTATTGTATATGCAACAAAAGCAACATCATGATTGCACTTACGAATATATACCACTGATGGGATTTGTGGTACAGGATGATTTTCTTGATCTACATATACGTTTGGTATTGATTGGGCCGATTCCGTCCAATACTTCATCTGGTCCCCATACAAATTTTAATTCTTTTCGTTAAGCATTTTTCGTAATGGGTGTTTTTTATAGAGTGTCACAACTTTGAGTTTTCATCACTGCTTTATTTGAGCACCCATTTAACCCATTTTATGCTTTAAAATTTCTTTATGAATCGACTTACACCAGAGCAACGCGTGCATCTTATTCAAATTTTTAATCAAAATAACTGTTCAATTTAAATTTCAAAAAAATTTAAAATTTTATTTTCCATTAAAGCCCAATTCTGGTTGAATGGGTACGTAAATAAGCAGAATTGTCTCATTTGGAGTGTGGAGAATCCATTACATTCACATAAAATTACTGTTTGGTGCGCTTTATGGGCTGGCGGAGTCATTGGCCCATATGTCTTCAAGAACGATGATGGTCAGAATGGGAAAAGTTGTTGAAAATTGGTGTTCCAGATTGCGCCTTTACGCGCCAGCCGTGGCAAAAATCATATTTGAACATTAACTTTCTAAAATTTTCTTTTCAATAAAGCCCGTTTCATTGATATTAAAAATACATTTCCTTGTTGTATTATGATTTTAATTTGTGTCAAAATCCACCCTTTAGTTACAAAAACATTTCTTTGGTTTTTTATAATTTTAGGTGAAGAATACTGGAATAATAGAATGTCGGACAAATATTTGTCCACGAGTAAAAACAACCTATCTCGATTTCGGCTTATGCTCAGCAGAGCATTTGTAAATTTTAAAAACCGTTGCACACAATCAGGAAATTTAGATTATTAAAGCTAGCAACCCTTGCCACGAATAAACTACCTCTTCTAACGGTAGCGCATAAAGTAATCTTGAATTTTATCATTCTATGATCCGAGTTTGCAATATACCTACATACTTATTTTCACGACGATATCTTACATGACTGACTGTATTGCCACATGTCAAATATTATTATTATTTTTTTTTTTTTTATTATTTTGCTTAAAACTAAAAGTTTTTGGCGAACTTTTTAAGTTATAATGCCAGGGTATCACACAATTTTTGGAGCTTTAACCGCAAAACTTCGTTCGACCTAAACCTTCGTATAGGAAGGCGAGAGCTTCCAGAATCTGCTCTAGAGTATTGTGGTCTCCACCAGTAAACGTCTGAGTTATTTCCTTAATACTCCACCAGTAAAACGTCTGAGCTATATATGGTTCTCAACCAGTCACATTGAGTTTTTTTCTTTGGTTCTCCAACAAGCAACACATTAAAACATTGAGGTTAAAAACGATTGCATATAGTTAATGTAGAAACCGCAAAAACTATAACTCGGTACAGTTATACGACGCCAAAACACTAACCAATGCGGGGTTACAACGCAAAACGCAACAAAAGCGCGAGCTGCTTCTCCAATAATCAAAACAACAATCAAAGCGAATTTATAACAGGTAAGTGCAACTCTACAACTACAAAAAGCCCCATGTATGCCCCACGTATTTTGTTTTTGCAATTTTCTGACTTGTTGTCAAATTTCAGTATAGAAACAAAACAATATTTTGACGTTTCACCATTTTTTTAATTCGCCGTGGATACAGCTGACGAACGGCTGACGAGTTGAGCTTACCTGGAGTTAATTCGCCTTGACAACAATCAAATTTTGTTACGTCAACGTTACGTTTTTTTTTACTATAAAACATTGGCTCGTCAAGATAAGGTCTAAAGGTGGTTTTAGACAACATGCATTTCGCAGTGGCGCATGTATGCATGTAAATATTAACATATACACAAAATTTTTTACACGACAAATTCGAGCTGACATTTACAGAATCAATTTTGTTTTGCTTTAACACGAAATGTATGCGTTAAGCATATGGAAATTTTACATACACACTGCAAAATACATTCCGTACCTAAATACATAGAAAACCACCTTAAAAACTGGCATTATGATGAAAAACGTGTCCAAACATTACCATCTCTGTAATGTCCGCTAGAATGTGTTTATTTTATTGTATATGCAACAAAAGCAACATCATGATTGCACTTACGAATATATACCACTGATGGGATTTGTGGTACAACTGTACCAAATTTGGTACAATCGAAACTTTATTGGTACACTGGTACGAAGTTCATAATTTCTTTGAAGTGGATTAACTCATTTTATTCTCTTCAATATAAAAATTTCTAATTATTTACATATCTCCAGCCCTGACCAGAACTACTAAAAAATTGTATAATTGTTCATGATATTAAGTTTATACATATGTACTCGTATCCCTGTACGAAGCCTGGGATCAATCAAGTGTCTCCAAATCCATTTTGTTGTTTTTGTAGCAGCGAAACCCGAAGAACAGTTATTGTAAGTTAATTCTTGTCAATTTTTCGGTAACAATGTTTAGTTTACCGATCGACTCAATATCACTTTCTGAGTCCCTTAATCCGGCTGGCTGAATGTCTGTCCATGTAGCCTTGTTCGCAAAGTACAGGTCGCAGTTTTAAATGTAATTTGATGAAGTTTTGTAAAAAGGTTTCCATTCATAAGCGCTAAGCCTACTGAAATGGTGTTTCGCAATAGTGTTTCTGCCTATACACAATCTTATTATGTCGGTATTAAGATTAAATTTTGAACAAACTTATTGCAATTCAAACCATCTGACTAAATTTTATTAGAATTGGTCCTTTTTTGACGATAGCTCCCATACAAATACTACTTCCCAATAAAGCTTTTAATCCTAACTTCTTTATAAATGTTGATATTGACATAAAAATTGGCGACAATAGCTTCTACAATATCTACTATGTCATGAGAAAATATTTTGCTGGTAGGCCATAATTGAACATAGATCCCATGTAATCTCCCTTCTTAAAATCACTCAAGGACAACCATTTAATAACGTATGGAGTAGCTTTGAAATATTTGATTTCGATTTTAATTTTTTTTGAATAATTTTTGAGTATTCATTGTATAAACTTGAACGAATAAATATATTTTAAATATAATATTAATATCGTTTCTTACATTTGGGGACTCAACCTTAAAAAAAAAAAAATATAAAGAAGATTAAAAGACGCAATAAGGACGAAGAATATAAAGACGCAATTAAGACGAAGCATATAAAGACGCAATTAAGACGAATTATAATGGAGGAAGGAAATCTATTGTTATCTATAGTGGACAAGATGTCTGTTAGTCAGCTAAGACTCGAGTTGGAAAAACGGAATGAAAAGGTAATTGGCTCAAAAGCAGTTCTGAAGTTTCGTTTAATGAATATTGTGGCAAAAGAAACCGAAAATGCAGAACACGCAGATATTCCGCAAGAAGAACTCGAAAGCGAAGAAGTAGAAAATAATATAAGGTGTTCGTTAGAAAGATTAAACCAGGACAATCAACCAGAAGTAGTACATCAAACTGCCAAAGAACCGAACTATTATCTTAGTTTCAAAGACGTTGAAGGAGTTATAGATACATTCAATGGCGAAAATCTTGATGTTCCCGTTAAATACTGGCTTTCTTCAATAGATGATTTGGTGAAATTGTTTAAATGGTCTAGTCAAGAAACAATAATATATGCACGAAAAAAATTAAGAGGAGCTGCGAAGGCTTACATATTTAGTCAAAATAACATTTATTCATGGGAAATCTTGAAAGAGAAATTAATTAATGAATTTTGCTTACAAGTAAGTAGTAGAGATGTGCACGTAAAACTACGAAACGGGAAGAAATTAAGTAACGAATCTTTGAGAAGTTATTTCTTCAAAATGACTGAACTAGCCTCTTCAATAAAGTTGGACACATTATCTACAATAGGTTATATTGTCGATGGGGTTCGAGATCAGTCTGTAGATAAAATAATTTTATATGGAGCTACAAACTTTGAACAACTTAAAATGAAATTTATGGAATATGACCGTATTAAAGCATCTAAAAGTAATAGTCAAATACGATCGAAATGTTTTAATTGCGGATTAAATGGACATACTGCAAATAAGTGTCCAAATGCAAATCAAGGTTTAAAATGTTTTTAATGTAATCGGTTTGGACATATTTCAAAAAATTGTCAAAGCTCAACTGCCATTAATCAAGGTCTTTCTCAAAGTAATGTGTCTAATGTTAATATTATAAATAATCCGAAAATTGATCCTATAGTTGTAATAGAAATTAATTTTCATCAATTTAAAGCATTGGTTGATACAGGTAGTTGTGTCAATTTATTGAAAAATTATGTATTCTGTGATATTGGCGAACCAAAATGTATAAAAACTTCCCGAACATTTGTTGGAATTGGTCAAAAAGCGGTAGCTTCAATTGGATTTTTAGAAACACGCATACAAGTCAATGAAGAAAGTTATGATGTTAATTTTTATATTATGCCAAATAGTAATATGAATTACGATGTTATTTTGGGAAGAGAATTTTTAGAGTTACATATGTGAATTACGTATCGTTGGGGGTTGTTTATTTTTGAAAAAAAAATTCCAATTCAAAATCTTCTCAAATTTCTTCTGAAAATTCTCTTGATAATATCAATGTATTCATTGTAAAAACTTGAACGAATAAATATCTTTTAAATATAATATTAATATCGCTTCTTACACGTATGTGATAATTTTATTATAGATTTAAAAAAAAAAATGCTTAAAAAACTTCAAGTGATTTGAAATCGTCATGCTGTAAGCTAACCGGTTTTAAATCAAGAGATTTCAAAAATTTTTGTGGACAGAACACCTTTTTAGTGATTTCAAATCACTTTACGAAAAAGTGATATTCCGAACATGCCTGTATGTATGCTTTTTATACCCTTCACCGAAGGTAAGAGGGTATATATAACTTTGTCATTCCGTTTGTATGTTCCACAATATTGATCCTACACCCTATAAAGTATATATATTCTGGGTCCTTATGAAAAACGAAGTTCAAATCCGGTTGTCCGTCTGCCGTGTGTATGTTGAAATGGGTTTTTCGAAAACCCCAAAATGATGTGGACTAGGTTGATGTATATTTATGTCACATATACTCCGTTTAAGTTTGCTACTGAAATTCAGCCAGATCGGTCCAAAAATGACGGAGATATGAGCAAAAAACCACGACTACCTCTAAATTTTTCCAAAAATCCCTTGTTATTGTATTTTTTTTATTTCTGTATATCTTGAGAACGGCAAGAGCCAAAGTTTCCAAATTAGTTACACATATTTAGGTTGCCAATACACACCATCCTACAAAATGTGGGCGGGATTGGTGAAGTGGGCGTGGTACCTCCCGTACAAAAAAAATTAAAAATTTTATAAAAACCTAAATTTTAGGGCTGTCATATGTCCTATGGATATGACTTATATATCAAAATATCGGAAATTTTTAGTAGAACATATTCGGGAAAATCGGTTCAGATACAAAAAAGTTTTTTTTTAAATACCGGGAACCATAGCTCTCCCCGAGTCCAAGCTTTATAACTAAAGTAAATGGTACATTTCTTCTTCAACACGTCGGTATATAAATCTGCCAAATCGGTTAAAAAATGGCAGAGTTGTAACCGAAATACTGAATCCACAAAAATTACTCTTTTTATAATTAACTTTGTTAAAATATATATTTACAAGTTTATATAAATGTTTATATATAAATATAACTTAAGTAAGACCTTAACCCGTCGGTATATAAAACTATCAAATCGGTTAGACAATGGGTAATTTATGAGCAAAATACTAAAAAAATGGGCTAAAAAACATCAAAATTTTTATAAAAACCTAAATTTTTTTTCTAAAATGTCGGAAATTTTTATGAGTTATAACCGAAATACTGGGGTCTAATTACCGCATACGATATCGAGCAAAATTCATCGAAATTATTTATTTTGGTATCTTGAAACTCGATATCGAATGAAATGTATTGAATTTGAAATAATAGCATTCGACATCGAGTAACTCGACATTACATTTATCGAGTTTTCATTCGATATTCAATAGTTTATTCGATACGATAGTATCGAATGCAGTGATTAGACCCTTGAATTCCCGAAAATTACTCTTTTTATACCCTTCACCGAAGGTAAAAAGGTATATACAATATTGATCCTACACCCTATAAAGTATATATATTCTGGGCCCTTATGAAAAGCGAAGTTCAAAACCGGTTGTCTCTTATTAAAAAAAAAAATATTTACCAGTTTTATTTAGTTTTTGTCTAGTTGGTGAAGGGTATATAATAGAGTTGTCAATTATTCGCCTTTCAACTTTGTTCGAATAATTCAAATAATTGTTTTTGTTCGATCGATCAAACGATTAAATCTAAAAAATTATTCGATTAATCGATGAGAATAACGAATAAAAAAATTATTTGTACAAAAAAATTACTATGGAAAATCTTCCATTCCATCCACTATGAATTCTTCTTTTTTTGATGCATAACATTTTTCATCTTAACTCCACTTCGTTGTATTACTTAAAGGCATCGTTAAACCCTTAATTCCTTTATACATAATCCGATATAACTCTGGATTTTCGAAAGGCGTTGGCAGACCTACCATCTTTAGCCAAATTTCTGTCTACAATTTCTTCTATTGAACAGCCGCTGTCTCTCTTAATGTATTTTTCCATCGAACCAAGTTCGACATTTCTTGATGTCGTTGGATAATCTTCCAATCTTCCAACAAAAAAATTTAATACAATAACAACATTTTCTACTTTCAAGATATGATTCATATAAATCAATTCTTTATTTTTAAGCTTTTTGTTTATTTATAAATTTTTCACCCGAAATTGAGAATTGTTTAACGTTTGATTTAAAAATAAAACAGCTGACACAATTGAGAAGGTGAGTTGCAAAATTAAAAATACGAGATGGCAAATGATTCTTTCAGTTTTTTTGGCGCTTTATTAGACGAAATATTCTGATTGCATCAATGCATGTCCGTGCTAAATCACGAAAGGGGACATGCATTATTGATACAATTATTATATTTCTTCTCATTAAGCGCCAAAAGAACTATTAAAATCAATTGTCATCTTGTATTTTTAATTTTGTAACGAGCGAGTTTTGCAACTCACCTACTCAATTGTTTGTTAAGATTTGTTTAATAAGATTCATAAAATACAACACGGTTTTTGCTTACTAAACATTGAGATTAATTACAACCAGGGCTATGGCAAGAATATTTTTAAACTTTCCTACATTTTGTATAAAATCACTAAAAACTTAGGAGAATAAACAAAATTCTAAGCTTTTATATAATTTATTTTATAATAAAAAAAATGTTCGATTAATCGACATTAATTAATCGATTTATTCGTTATTCGAAAATCGTCGTTTTGAAATTGTTCGAACAAGAGTTTGGTTTTGTTTGATCGATTAATCGAATTATTCTTAATCGGTTGACAACTCTAGTATATAAGATTCGGCACAGCCGAATATAGCACTCTTACTTGTTTATTTTATAGCCAAAATTTGGTACAGTTTATGTCAATTTGGTACAATTTTGCCACTGAGAATTGTCAAAACCCAACAGTGATGGGTACATATGAATGTATGGATGTACCTACATACTGTTCGTTGTACATACTGTACATCCACATTTTTTCGTGTGTTTTGTTTTTATTGTTATTGTTGTTGAAGTTAATTTTCATTATTACATACATACATATTGTTTTTTTCCTTTAACATGTTTACATTCCTCAATAGGGGCAAAAGAAGAAGCACCATCAGTTAGACTCAATAGATTCATGCATTAACTTCGTAATCACCATCACTATCTTCATTAGCACATGTGCATCTGTTTTATTGCTTTTCTTTAAAGTTGTTTTTCCCTGCTGTTGTTTTTGTTGGAAAATTTTCCATAAAGTGAATTTTTTGTTATTGTTGTGCATAGGTATAATAACAATTTCTATGTACATACATACCTAAATATGTATAGGTACAGTAGTTTTGACTTAACTGCCTTTTGTTTACGTGCACTTTTGACTTAACTGCACAAAATTTATAATTTTTGGAATTATTCTTTATAATTCTATCCAAATTCCTTTTTTAAGTGCACTTTCTATACCTGCACATTTAAGATAAATGCACAAAATTTTTGGCATTTTAAAATTATTTTCATACAAAAAATCAAAGTTAGCTGCACTTTGACTTAACTGCCCAAAATACATATTTCCTGGAATTATTCTTCAAAATACTTGTTTATGTGCATTTTGTATACCTACCTGGACATTTTTCATATTTTTGGGCAGCTTTAAAATATTTTCATACAAAACATCAAAGTTAGCTGCACAAATAAAAATATACCTATTATTAATTATTTTGTTTTTTTTTTTTCATCAATTTGTATGTTCTTTTTGACTTCTCATTGTTTTTGTTCATATTTCTTTTATATTAAATAAACAAATATATGTACATACATGTATAAAATGATCTGTTATTTCCCAGCTAGCATGGGCTGTTTGTTAGACGATTATGTTTAATATACAACTCCTAAAAGAATATTTTGATGATTATCTGATGAGTAACAAAAACATCTAAATCTCTTTTTAATTTATTATTTATATACCTACCCTCCAGCACAGTTAGTTGTGAAGAGGGTATATTAAGTTTGTCATTCCGTGTAAAACTTTTTTATTATTCATCTCAGACCCTATAAAGTATATATATTCTGGGTCCTTGAGTAATTTTAAGTCTATTTAGCCATGTCCGTCAGTCTGTCCGTCTGTTGAAAACACGCTCACTTTCGAAAAACTCAAAAGAAATAAACAAACTTGGTGTCAAATTGCTTGTAGTTATCCTAAGCAGTTTGGGATTGAAATCCAGCAAAATCGGTTCAATAGGATGTGAGCTATGAATCAAAATGTGGAACCACCACCTAAAAAAAATTGATAATTTTGTTACAAAAACTAACATAAATGGTGGAAAATGCACAGAATGATATAAGATTTCGCAACAGTTCGTTTTATTTAACTGGAAATCACGCTGTAAAATTTCGTGAAGATCCGTCCATGATTTACCCTAGGCCCAATATAAGCCCTACTCCCGGAAAACAGTATAGTAAGCCTAAAACCCTAACTAACAATGCTATCATATCAGATCTTACAATGTTGTCATTGAAATTGCCTAAAAACGACTTGCAACTGTGTGAACATTGTATGCTCAGTTTCGTTTGTCAGATATGTAAAATTAATACATCTGACAATGCCACCATTGTCAGAAAAATGACAACATTGTAAGATCTGACCACCGTCTGTACAAAGCTTAAGAATTAAATTGTTTAATAGTTGTCATCAACTCTCCACTTGAAAATAATTAGGTTTGTTTTAAGGCATTAAATATTCTATTATCAACTGCTTATTTTTTATTTAAGCTCTAGATCTTTTTATTATTATTTTATCTATGTAGGTATATTTTATACAGAATGAAATTCTGTTGGAATTGCAGCCTGCTGCTGTCAGTGAAATAAATATGAATTTATAAATTGATTACATGTACCTATTTGAATTCGGTTATATGCCTCAAAGTGGCATGTATGTATGTATGTCACGTTATGTATGTTATGCGATAAATTCCACTATTTGGCTGCAACTTAAGGATGTGACTATAAACGAAAAGTACTGTACATATGTATGTAGGTATGTTTATTATCAAATGTTTATTATTTAAGTTTTATTGTACAATTTAATGATCTTTTTTATGGTTAAATTTGTAATTTACAATAAAAACTAAAAAAATAACGTTCTAATTGGATGGGTTAAGAATTTGAATTTTAAAACATTTACCTGAATAGGTATGCAAGAATTTAATAGCCATGGACATAAAAGATATTCAAAGGAATAATTTTATGAAGTACATTTAGGTATATTTATTAATAAATAAAATAAATATTTAAAGGAAAATATACACACGTATGTATGTACCTATGTTTTTTGCCACTTGGTAGATTTTCTACACATACATATTAGACTAGATATCGGGCCAAGACGAATTCATTAAAAGGTGACCGCAGAAGCCCAGCTGACTATTATTTTTTGACAATTTTTTTATATTGAGTGTTCGTTTTGTTTCTGTGAGTAATGGTTATTTGTTTACATTTTGTTCTTGGTTTTGGCAGTGTCAAATTCGCTTTTTATGAATTTGTCATCGCGGTCACCTTAGATAAATTCGCGTTGTATTGGGCAATATTGTGAACTTAAAATTATACTTTATATCGGAGCATATGCACACAGAAAAAATCAATATAAAATCGTCGAAAACAATTTTGATTAAACCGTTTGCGGTAGTGATTTTGCTTCATATTTACTTTATGTTAATTTAACATGATTTTACAATAACTTGAGAACAACATTTGTTTCTATACAAAATAACTGTAATTCATGTTAATTTAACATTGCAGTAAAGTTAGAGCAAAATGTCATTAATATTAAATTACATTGAATGAAAGTTATTTCAAGTTTAAGCAACGTGAATTTAAGGTAGAATCAAATTGGTTTGAGTGTGATATAACAGTGAGAAGAAGCTTCAGAGACAACATATGCATTTATTTAAGAATTATTCAAAACCTTTACCCTTGTAACACATGTTTCACTTATTTTGTATTCCCCTTTGTTAACAGAAGCATCAGCAGAATGGCCCAGTATGGTTTTCATCATCATTCTACTTTGAAAATTTGATGTACTATTTAACTAAATAATTTTAACTAAAAGAATACGGGAGTTTGAAAATAAAAAAATGTATGTTTTTCTTTTTATGGTGTGGTTTTTTTCTATAAAAAACAAGTAAATTTACTATGATTTTAATCAACATTGTGCCATGTTAATTTTACATTTATAATTTTTCTGTGTGTACATGCATGCATATGCACCTACATACATACTACATACTTAAGCATGTTTATTTAACAATATAGACTTTTGATTTTAATTTAAAACAGGTTTTTATGGATTCAATATTGAACAATGTTATTTTAACAGTGAATAATATTAAATAAACGTGATTTAAGGTTATTTTAATATTTTTTAAGAACAATTTTGATTTTTAGTTGAACTGTTAATTTTCAATTTTTGATATTCTTTAATAAGGCTTGAGTTCATCAAATTTAATTTTCATTAAATTATTTTCACTGAGGGAAGGAATTTTACAACTTGGAATTTTTATTAAAATTTATTGATAATTTTTCTTGGCTGAGCTGGGATTTGAACCCGGGTTGATCTTTACATGTTTCAAGAAACACCACTTTCTATCGTCAGAAGATCTTTGTGTTCTACCCACTGCACCACTGCGGTGCCCGTTAAGCCAACAGTCAAACATCAATCTTTAACCAGTACACTGAAAGAAAAACGCTTCGTAACAGGAATGAAGCCGTTACGTTAACCCCCTTACATTAATGTAATGAAAAGTTTCATTAATTAAATGAAAATGTACATAATAGTAATGAAAGTTACATTAATGCAATGAATCGTGTAAGACAGGAGTTTTTAGACAATTCGTAGTTTCATTGGGGCTACGAAATGTATTACATTCGAGCAACGAACAACTTTTAAGCACGATTTAAGGCATATAGTTATAGAAAAAAGTGATTATGATTACCTTTTTGGGCTACAATTATTAAAATCTATTAATTTAAGTTACCCTTATTTAAATAAGTATTGAACTGCAGCAATAACAGCATCTGCAAAATTTTAATGAAATATTTACGTAGCATTAATGAAGCTTTACATTTCTGAGTGACAAAAGTTGTTTCTGTTTTTTAAGAAAAATAATGTAATATATGTACAGATTATAAATTAAAAGTAAAACTTTTAATTAAAAGAATATAATTTTTAAAGTTTTTATTGATTTTATTGTTTATTTTACGAGTTTTTAGTAACGTACAATTTACATTAATATTATGACAAATGTCATTCTTTTAGTCATTTTACGTTAACTTTCTATGGAAGTGTTCTTGTAATTTCGTAACTATGAGTAAACTTTAATGACAAAATTGCATTATAGTAATGTATCTTTTCATACAGTTATTCTTAATACAGAAACAATACACTTATTCACATATATACACATGTAAGTATGTACATTTTTTATTTTCATTATTAAAATATGTTATAAAAAAGGAAGACAATTCCCGTATTCTTTTAATTAAAATTGTTTAGTTAAATAGTACAACAAGTTTTCAAAGTAGAATGATGACCATATCGGGCGATTCTGCTGATGTTTCTGTTAACAAAGGAGAATACAAAATAAGTGAAACATGTGTTACAGGGTAAGTGTTTTGAATTATTCTTACATAAATGCAAATGTTGTCTCTGAAGCTTCTTCACACTGTTAAAATTTGATTCTACATGAAATTCACGTTGTTTCAACTTGAAATAACTTTCATTCAACGTGATTCCGATTGTTGTTTCAAAATAAATTACATTTTGCTCTAACTTTACTGCAATGTTAAATTAACATGAATTATAGTTATTTCAAAATAATATATTAATGTTAAATATCATTACATTAATGAAACAATATCATTAAATGAATGCAGCTTTTCATTTTATCTACGACAAACGTACATTCCAATAAGGACACAATTTCATTGTAAATTCCAAATGTTTTCATTGCAATTATGAAAACTTACATTATTGTAACGTAAGGTTTCATTATATAAATATTAGAGTGTTATAATATTAATGACATAATTTCGTTATATTAATGAACATTTCTAACCTAATGAAACAATTTTCATAGCGGGAATGACGCGTTACGTTGATTCAAAATCGATGACAAAATCGTTTCTGTAATGCAAAAAAACATTACATTTACGAAGCTTTTTCTTTTAGTGTAGTGCTGGTGGTTCGAAATTTGCTGTTATTATCACTTAAATTTCAAATTACATGTTGCCTCCTTTTTTCTCTGTTTTTTCGTATTCTTTCTGTCAAGACTTTGTCTTGAAAACCTGAATAAATTTGTTTATTATGTTTTTTTGTCCACTTTCGTCGACATTTTTATTTGTACAAATTAAAGTACAAATGTAAACATTAGAGCTTGTGCCATAGCTATTTCTAAGAACAATTTTGATTTTTAGTTGAACTGTTAATTTTCAATTTTTGATATTCTTTAATTAGGCTTGAGTTCATCAAATTTAATTTTCATTAAATTATTTTCACTGAGGGAAGGAATTTTACAACTTGGAATTTTTATTAAAATTTATTGATAATTTTTCTTGGCTGAGCTGGGATTTGAACCCGGGTTGAATGCACTTTAGAAGTTTCGACGTGCACTTTAGAATTATTTGTAAGCATTTATTAAATAAAAAAATAAAATAAAAATATTTTTTTGAATACGGCAGTAAATTTTGATTTGACGGTAGACTAAAATTTTGACTGGCCTATAGACTAGATGTCGATTACACCACAGATGAGACTATACCTTTGATAATAGACTGGACTTTAAGACTATGAACTGAACTATAAGTTGGATTGCAGACTTTACAATAGCCTGGGCTAAGAAACTTTCAAATACCTATGAACAAAAATTTCCTTTAAGAAACTACCCTTAAACAATAGGTTCAAATTTTTAAAAACTTAATTTTGCAAGTTCTCATAATACATACCTACCTACTTCTTAGATTATTATTATTACTTAGTTGGTACCTACTGGTTTTATCTAAGAGGTACCAAAAAGGTATTCAATAATGTTGTTAAATGATTAGTAATCATTGATTACATAACTTAAAAAAAAAAAACAAAAACAAACAAATAATAATAATCTAAAACAACAATAATAACAATAACAACCACAACAAGCGTCTAAATAAACTACAGAGCAAAAGTGTACAATCACAGCGCACATTCCAATGTGCAAATGTGGAACAACATTCAAAGTAACATTTTTATTCGGAAAACTAGGTCACAATCATAATAATCATTTTGGTTTGTTTTTGTGTTGTTTCATTTTTTGTTTCTGCTCTTTGCCGTCTCAAGTTGTTGTTGTTCTTATTGTCGTTGTTGCTGGTTTTGTTATTACTACTTTTAACGAAGTTGTAAGACCAAAATCCGAGCCATAAGGTGGTGTTTACATAAAATGAATAAAACTGTATGAAAACCTTATACAATAAGGGTTTTCACGATGGGTAGTGCAAAGTTTGCAAACGTTGGATATGTGTGAAAAAACACACATTTGCACAACACAACAAAAAAATGTACGTAGGTACCTACCTATTTGCAATTTGCTTCATTTTACTAAATTTGCACAAAAAAAACCTTGAGTAAAAATAGTAGCAAAAAACAACTTTTGACATACGAACCGCCATTTTGTTTGTTCAGAAATCGTTTAAATTTAAATTTTTCGTTGGTTTAAATGTAAAATAATAAAAATCGACCCATTATTTTAAATTATTTAATATCAAATAAATTTCTTTAATATGCTGGTCTATAATTGTAAACAAAAGCAGATTTTGACAATGCTGCCAGAATAAATTTTTAGAAAAATAGTACATTTGCAAAAAAAAAAAAAAAAAAAAATACCGGTTACAAATTGCAAATTTTCACAATGACCATCGTGAAAACCCTTAATATTTTACTCATGTAGTATTTTGTTTCGGATTTTAGTTATTTTTTGTTGAACTTTTGTTTTTGTTTTCGGCTTAATAAAGTCGAAGTTTGTCTGACTCTACTCTACATTAAAAGTGAATAGAGGAAACCTTTCACGCCTGTGGGTATGAACAGACAGTCACTATTTTTTGGTTTTGCGTGTTTTATTATTTCTTAGATTTGCTCTATGCTACAAATTGTCTGCAAACGTTTACAATTTGATCATCAAGCGTTGATCAACCACACTTTTCTGCGGTAGAGATTATGCGAAAGTCATAAGTAAAGATATTATTTTTATCATAAACTTAAGAGCTGATTCACATTATACACATACCTATAGGTCTATTGGCAATAAATACAGTCCAGCAAATCTTAAGGACCGAGACATAAGAGGCCACTCAGCAATTTCAATATGTATTCAGAATTGGTTTGCAAGATTTTTACACGATCCAGTTTATCCTCAAACTATGTTTAAGGTTTCACTTTTTCACGAATTGGCTTTGAAATTTTCTTTCCAATTCTGTGTTTCTATTTAGAGTTAAGAAAACAGCTGTTTGAAATTTAATTGATCTTAATGTTTTTGTTTTCTTGATGATATCGCTTTAAAGGTGCTATCAGACGGGATGTATTTTACATATGTACTGTCAAATTTTCCATCTGTAAAAGTTGTACACATCGTGTGATACATATGAAACTTTGCATGTGTAAAAAACATGTGGAAATACATATGTAAATTTCACGCTCTATTTTCCTGTGGTAAACATAAACAAAACAGCTGGTTTGTTTTGTAACGTAAACAAAAGTCAGCTTTTGTTTACATTTATAGGTTATGTCATAAGGAAAAACATAAGCAGGTGTGATAGCAAAAATTATGAATCGTATGTAAAATGGAAATTTTGACATACATACGGAATTACATATGGGAAAGAAAAGTGACAGTACATATGTAAAATACATCCCGTCTGATAGCACCTTAAGTTCGATGCGTTTATGCTCTGTCAAAAAAGTGGAATTAGTGTAAAATTGTATTGACAAGTTACACAGCACACACGTAGAATGCATATACGCATTAATTAGACTTACTTTTTACTTTTGCATGCGTCGCATGCGTCTTAAAAAAGTTCAAGAAAGTATCCAACGGCCTCCTGTTTACGTCAGAGCAAATCTTGACTAAAGTGTAAAATACAAGTTTTCCAAATCTAAAATTTGTATAATGTAATAGGCATATTTTAATAATGCTATTACACTTTTTTTCGTCTAACGCTTTAATTCTGTTTTAATTCACTTATACAATTCAAATTATAAGCAACAATTTTGCAATAGATTTTCATAACCTTGTAGCGAGAAAAACAAAAACACTCACGTTCTCAAAACTTGTAAACAAATTTTGTTTTTATTTTAGAAACAAACAGAAAATTATAAATATAAAAAAATACGAAAAATAATATACCTACATAACAACAAAAACAAAAATTTAATAAACGACAACAAAAATATATATTGCAACTGACGAATTGACAAATTCAATGACATACACAAGACAAACTGTTGTAGAGATAAAAAAGGTGATTTTTTCGTTATTTTTGCTGTGGCCTAAACACCGAAAATAAATAGAACGTTGGAATGTAACAGGTGCAGCGAATGAGAGAAGGGGCAAAGTGTCAATAGCAAATTCTTAAACAAAATAATGACATTCTTTATTAAAAGACAAATATTGCAGCAAACATTTGCTCCCATGAAGCATATTTTCGATGCGAAATTTTTAATTAAAATTATTAGATCAATATAGAAATTTTAATTAAAAAGTTCGGAAGAATAGTTTTCTAGGTAGGTATATTTTCTATTTAAAATTAAGAAAAAAATTACAATAGGTATTTAGTTTTTCACTATTTCTTCGACATGCATATTTAAGTTTTATTCCCTTAACTCCCATAGGTATGTGCCGCCTACTCACCCAACAAATCTTCTCTTGTAATTTTAACACAGTAAGTACAAGAATAAAAGAAAAGTACTGAAGATTCTTTGGAAGTTATAGTAACAGCCAAGGCGAATTCAACAAGGTAAACTCATATTATAATATAATTTTGCTTATGTTTTGCGCCAAAATAACCGAAAAAATTTCTTAGAACAACTGCAAATAATTAAAGTGAATTAAATAATCTCTTTTATTACCCAAACAAAATTTTTATTTTGTTTTTCAATCAATTTTTGCCTTGTCAGCATTTTTGACAGCCGCCTATTAAATTGCAAAAAATACATGGGGCTTTTTGTAGTTGTAGAGTTGCACTTACCTTGTTAAATTTGTCTTGGTAACAGCTATGGACTAAGATCTTGATTGCTTCTTAGCTAAAAAATTGTTATAACACAACGAAATCCTTGTCGTTAACACTATTAAAGGCTGGTTTACACTATTATACTCAGGGTTTTAAAAACTGCAGTCGAAACCAAACACTGTTGAACAAAAAACGCATTTTTGTGTACAACTTTTCGCTTTTTGAGTTGGATTTGACAGCGACTGTTTACATTGAATGAATCAGTAGTAAAAGCAACAGTTTTTTTTTTGGCCAATGACAAATGGCAGTGTTAAATATTTAAAAGTTTGAATGCAATGGGTCCTTGAAATGATAAGTTTTACGAAAAACATCCCATGCGACTTGAGCATTCTTTTAAATTTTTCAAAACAATAATACATATTTTTTATTTGATCGATGTCGCATTTAAACAAAAGCATGCTCATGTGTGATGTTGTGAATGCAAACTGTAATGTTAAATTAGATTTTGTGACAGTCGCAACAATACTCATTGGATTTCAATCTCACAAAATATTACGGAATTCGTAAGGCTTGTGGGATATTATAAACTTGCCTTATAGCCTATTTACACTTAAGTACATCTAAGAGGAATGCGTGGAAGATGTTGAAAATTGAAAAAACTTGTCTACATTTGTAACATCTTTCATCTTTCATCATACAAATATTTATTTTCAAGTGTAAGAGCGAATAAAAACTAAATAAATGATAATACTGTCCTGCTCTTTTGTACTTTTTTCTAGTGATGGTAGCAAATTATTTGTTTTTTCTAGTGATGACACTAAAATAATCGAAAGATGTTGAATGAAATAACATGAGATATGAACATCTTTTAAAGATGAAGAAAGATGTGGATTTTCAGCCCTGTACAATTCTTATGGGAAAATGTTAACATCATTGCTATAAGATGAAAGATGTAAGATGTGAGCAAGTGTAAAAAGTCTATTAAGTATTGTATTTATGTACTTATATTGTTTCGGAGTTCTTTTAATAGCCTTTTTACACTGATCAACATCTTACATCCACCATCAATTTGCGAAGATGTTAACATCTTTCCATAAGAAATACATAAGGCTAAAAACCAACATCTTTAAAAGATGTTGCTATCTCATTTTATTCCATTCTACATCTTTCGATTATTTTAGTGTCCTCACTAGAAAAGTGGCAAAAAGTTCTATTATTATTGTGGCATCACTGAGAAAAAGAAGTTTGTATTGAAAACAGCGTTACCTTTTGTCAAGTTTTATCTTTTATTGCAAAGAATTTTTTTTTTTATTTTTAAACCAATTAAACTTCAAATACATTTTTGTGTTTTCATTTCAAAAGATTTTTTTATTCGTGCTTAATTCCCAGTTTTTATTCTTGACAAAAACACTTGAAATTTATTGTTGATGGGATAAGCTATTCCTATGCGCATTTCACTGGTTGCTTAGGCCAGATCATCAGGAAACTTCATCCATAAAGATTTTAGAAAAACTAAAGATATTAAACCAAATAAAACTGTTAAACGTATAATAATTATAGCAACAGTTCTACTTGTAATAATATCAAAGTTTAAACAAAACACATCAACAATAAACAACAGTGGGTTTATCTCATCTTACATTCCCCACTTTTTTGTGTTTTCTTTTTTAATTTTGGCACTTTTGTGAGAAAATAAACATTTTTAATTTAAAACATATTTTTTCAAAAATAGTGACATTTTTGTTTGATGGCAGATGTGAGCAATGTAAACGAGTCCCAGCTAGCATAGGCTGTTTATTTGACGATTATGTTTAATATACAACTCCCAAAAGAATCTTCTGATGATTATCTGACGAGTAACAAAAACAAAAATATCTAATTTTTTTTTTATTTATTACTTTTTTAAAAAATTTTTGACACGCTCGTCTTTTAATCTTGGAATGAACCTTTTGCGACTCTCTGTAAGAGTCATATAACAATTACTTAATAAGAGCGTTTTTGAAATATGAAAATTCTATTGTCAATACAATTTCAATAAAACAAACCGACCTAAGGATCTGTAAAAAAGGATTTTCCGACAGGATAGTGTTGATTTTGCAACCTTAAGGCTTGTTTTATATAAATTGTGTGAAAATTAGAAGTTTTAACATGAAAAATAAGCTTGATGCCCCTTTTTAGGTAGCTCAGTTATGCGGCTGAGCATTTTATGAGTTGTAAAATAATCCCTATATGAGTCTCATACGACTCTTGGCATGATTTTTAAAAGACTCGTTAGATAATCTCTACATACATCACAAACGAATTCCTTAACGATTAATATAAGCGGCTTTTGCTGTGTTATGGAAGAATCTCACAGACGAATCAGCACGTGTAACAGTTTCTCCCGTGCTAGGAATCGTCTACGAATAAAAAATGAGCTCGCCGACGATCAAAAACACTCTTCATGAGATTCCCAGTAGACTCCTAGACGATTGAAAATGCTAGCTGGGGTGTTTCACATTTTCTACGTATTTGATGCTAGATGTTAGATGTTGATCAGTGTAAAAAGCCTATAAAAGTCAGCAAAGTTCGTTTCATTTGTGTATTATTGAAACGTTTTTCAGCCAACGAAACGAAATAAGTGTTTAATATGGGTTAATATTCTTTTCAGCCCTTCAAAAATAACGGCTTTGACAAGATTGCAATAGAACAGCAAATTAGATAGCTAATGAAGTTTGGCCCAACTTTTTTCTAATATTTTTATCGACTTAGCTTGGTCTCACATATATTGTAAGCCTTTTTACGGAAATGCGTCCCTTTTAAATAATTAATTTAAATTTTCACTAAAATATTATTTGCATACAGCGTTGAATTTGTGTTGAGACTTGGTCTGATAAGTTTCTTATTTGATCAAGCTTCTACAGAAAAGTAATTTTTGAGTTCGGTCAAATCGAAAAACATTTTTTAGACATACTTTTAGGTGAAAAAGTATTTCCTCTCTCGTGTTAAGATAAACCCCCTTTTCCCGACCGTCTCTGATGACCTGATTAATGCACAAATGTGTTGCATATGAAAATGATAATTTCCATTGCACCATTGCAACTTTGTGTTATCAATAATAAACATTTTGTCCATAGGTATACATAAATATATATACATACATACATATTGGTACCTAGGTATATTGTATAATATTTTATGAACCCACTTATAAAATACGAACAAAACAACTACACATTTTGCCACATTTTTGTTTGTTTTTGGTAACTTAAGATACTTTCAAAGTAGCGAGTAATTTATTATTTTTGATAATTCTTAAAAAGTGTCATAATTTATTTGGGTTTTCTTTTTTGGTTTCATAATCACTGTCGTAAAAAATAAAACAAAATACGTGGGTACGAGACAATGTGTATAAGTAGAAGTGTTCTATAAAGAAATTAGTTAAGAAAGAAGCGCAGCGGGAAAGTATACTCTCTGAATTTTCGATATAACTTTCCATACTAAAACTCATAAAACTCTAATGACTTGAGTTCAATAACTTTAAAATACACGAGAGTTTAAGATCTCCTTTAACTGTTGAAATAATTAATAAAATGAGCTCACAGTTTATTGTTTAAAAAATTCATAATATGTATTAATTAAAAAACAGGATTTAAAAAACTGCACTCGAAACCAAAAACTGTCGAACAAAAAACGCAAATTTGTATGCAACTTTTCACTGTCTGAGTTGGTTTGACAGCAACTGTTTACATTTAATGAATTAGAAGTTAAAACAACAGTTTTTGTTTAGCCAATGACAAATGAATAAGTGGAAGAAACAGAACATTATATAATGTTCGGCTCTTTCTTGAAAATAGTTACGAACGGTATTAAGGGTTGTGTTTCGTCTGCACAATCACTAAAAAATTGATATCGTTCTTGGGTGTGTGAGCCGAACGCAAAATAATGTACTGTTTATTTTCGAACACTGATTTAGATACTTTTTCGAACATGAAAATTACCTAAGTTAATAGTTATAGTACGTATGAAACTTAGATACTGCCATGATAATTTTATACCATATTTTTAAGGTAGTTTTACCTATGATTTTTTTCGTGTGTATTAGAAAACAGAGAGTTTATTAAAGAACACATTCGATCCTAAAAAAAAATGATATTGTTCGCTTACATTGGATTGTAACTGGATATAAAGGATGTATCTATTTACAACAATTCGCAGTACAAATCAATATTTTAAGAAAGGGTCCAACGAGAAAAATGTAACTCAAACAAAATATCAATTGCGCTAAGGTAATACCTAGTTGTTGTTAGACCCAATGGAAAAAATAGAAATATTTATTTCTCCTGCTTTTTAGTCTTGCTAAGTCTTTCTCTCTTTTTCTCCTCCTTTTACTCAAGATTATACATTTGCAGTCTATACTTAAGCCTACAATAAAAAAAGAGCTTCAAACGTAGCAGGCTTTTAAGGCAGATATTTAAAAGTTTTGCTTATCACTTTGCTAACGGATAGAATGCATTTTATATGGCACTTTATTCAACACATATCGCTCCTTTATTGCAACATAGTCATATCTCAAAAAATCAAAAAATTTAAGTTACTTAAGCAAAAGTGTTCCTTTATACCTTCTTTATATGTTTAACAAAAATCAGCATTAAATCTCAAACTGCACCGAAGTTATTGCAAAATATATTTAATTAAATCTGTATCTGGGTAATTAAAAAATGTTGAACGTGACAGTAGTACGCATCAAAAATGCAATAACATTTTAAACAACAAATATTTTTACGTTCTCTTTACCCTTCAATTATAGCACTAAGGAAGCACTGTTATCTATGCTAAAGTTTATGCCGGGCGCGATTCTAGGTCAAAGATAATGGCAAAAGAAGTAGCGGTTCAAACGTGAAAAAACAGAAGTAGTTTTTTTGGCCATGTATAAAAAGGCGTAATTCAGCGGAACCTCGCACAAGTTTTTAGTCAAACTACTTTCAGAATTTTATGTACCAATGTAACATTAAAATGTCTTTGGTTTGATTCCAAAATCTTCTACATTTTCTTTTTTTTTTAAGGCAAAATCTGGGTCGATACGTGACATTTCGAACGTGTAATTTTTCCCAAAATAATTTAACGGAATAATGATTAAAAGAAAATAAAAATTTACCGTTTAATCCGAATAACATATTTCTTTTCGAACTCTTCCTTACAAAATACGTAAAATCTAAATATTTCTCTATAACAATATCGTAAAATAATCAGCTTTTAATAACTTTTAAATTTTCGATCACGGTGGACCTTTTGACGGAAATGCCCATATAAAGGTACATTTTGAAAACTTTAATCGCATTTTCCCAAGTTCGATTTTTTTTTTTGAGATATGACTATGTTGCAATAAAGGAGCGATATATAAACTGGTGAGTATAACAATCGGTTTTACACACTGAATTTTTTGTTGTTCTTAAAATTCTCTCTTACAAACCTGCGTCAAGTGACAGTTTTGCTCAAATTTTCGCTTGCTCAATAATGTGGCTAATTTTCGTCGGACAACAGTCAACCACCTGATGAAAATTTTTACTGTCACTCAAGTTTGATAGTGTTCCTAAGACTGGCAACATTTGTTGTTGCCTCAAAGTATTTTCAGATCTTTTGGAGGAGAGTCCAAAGGAAATTTATACATCAAATTACTGTTATAAGGAACATGACGGAACCGACATTTATGTAACACTATGCGACAGTCAAAATCGGGATAGGATGGAACCAACGGGAAATGTTATATCGGTAAAAATACTTATATATGTATACCCTTTTCACCTTCGGTGAAGGGTATAAAAAGAATAATTTTTGGGGATTCAGTATTTCGGTTATAACTCAGCCATTTTTTAATCGATTTGACAGATTTATACACCCACGTGTTTAAGAAGAAATTTACCATTTACTTGAGTTATAAAGCTTGGACTCAGGGAGATCTATGGTTCCCGAAAGTTGGTATTTAAAAAAAAATTTTGGTCATAACTTTTTTGTGTCTGAACCGATTTTTCCGAGATTTTATAAATTATGTTCTACTGAAAATTTCCGATATCTTGGTATATAAGTCATATCCATAGGACGTATGGCAGCCCTAAATTTTTTTAGCCCATTTTTTAAATCAATATATCTCGATTCCTAGACGTGACCCAGCAAAACGCCGGGACACGTATAACTTCTTTTTTACCGATATAACTTTCCCCGGTAGTTTGAACCCTTCCCGATCACTGACCCCTACCATTTGTCGCACAGTGAATTATTCGCTGCTTCCGTTTTAAAACGTACTCAGACAGATAAACTAGAAAACAGTCTGCGCAAGGACAAAGTTTGTTGTAGCCTGTGTACGTTGTAACCATGTTCTACTGTGCATTGAGGGAAGTTTTAAAACTTTAAAGTTTCTCATCAGATAACTTTTTATTGCATAATAGGTACTTGGTAGCTGCGAAAAGGTGAAGGAATATTCAGATTGTTACATCATTGTCAGCAATTGAAATTGCAAAACTTACAATAAGAATAATGAAAGTTTATTATAAATTTACTAACTATCAATTAAAAAACATTTTTTTTTAAACTCGTTGTGTTGTCTTTATAAACTTAACATTTAATTTTTTATTTATTCTTTCAAAACGTACTTTTAAATATTTTTCATATTGTTTCTATTGTTGCGGTTCAACCAACGACCTTCGCTTATAAACGCGGGTTATTATGCAACTCCAGCGATATGCACTCAGACAGATACAAGAAAAACTACAATATTTTAAACATATAATTAAAAAAAAATTTAATCTTGTATAAAATAAAAAATAAAAAAACCAAATCTAACCTCAAAAAGAAAAAAAAAATAATAAAAAGCTACAAAACCATCAAAGCATAAAATATTTATTTGAAAAACTTACAAATTAAAATTTAATGAATTCATAGGAAAATGATAAATAAAAAGAAATAGAAACTAAAGCAGTCAACTTTTGAAAGTAAGAAAAACTTTCTCAATATCAATACCACCCAATGTCCAAAAACAAATGGAATTATGTACTGCTTACATAACTGAAACAACAAAATTTCTAAATACATAAGAAAGTTTGAAGGAAAAACAACTGCTCGTTAATAATTTCATCGTTGACAACTGAATAAATAACAAACGAACAAAACAAGTGTTTTATACACAAACAATAACATGATAAACATTAGGAAGGCTTAAAAAACAAAGGGCCTAACCATAATATGCATAGACTTGCTTATCCTACTGTCAAAAATTAACAAAAAGTATAAAAAAATAAAAAAATAATATAAAAAATTACAAATGATAATTAATTACAGCCAATTTCGAACCACCAATACAATTGGTTAAAGATTGATGTTTGACTGTTGGCCGGCAGGAACCGCAGTGGTGCAGAGGGTAGAACGCAAAGAATTCTGATGACGAGAATGTGGTTATTCTCGAAACGTAAATTCAACCCGAGTTCGAGCCTCAGCTCAGCCAAGAATCAAAACTGTCAATAAATTTTAATTAATTTTTTATGTTGTAAAATTCCTTTCTTCAGTAAAAATAATTTAACGAAAATAAAATTTGATGAACTCAAGCCTAACTAAATATCAAAAAAAAAAAATAAAGTCAAAAAGGTCAAGATAGTTTGTATTCGCACATTTGGTTAAGCCAACTTAAGCACATTATGGTTGGTCTTAAAGACCGCTAAATAGGCTTTTTAACAAAAAGCTTGTCAACAAAACTTTGCGCTGTATAGAAAAGTTTCTGTATAAAGAAAACTTTGTTTGCAAAACTTTTATCTATATAAGCAATTTGTTAGACAAATTATTTAAAAAAGTTTTTTAACAACAAAACCTTTTTTTATAAAGAAAACAAGACTTTTTTCTATGAAGAAAAGTTGGTTACGAAAACTATCAGGGGTTTGCTGGAAATCAAAAACGTAAATCGCAGGAATTTATAAGTTGTCTTTAATACACTTTTGATCTATTTTTTATAAGTTTTGTTATAAAATTCTGTTTGATAGAGAAATATTTGTATAATATTTGCCATAAAATTCTTTTATAACAGAAAACTTATTAAAAACGACTTTTTAAATTCTTGCGTTTTGCGTTTTCGATTTCCAGCACACCCCTGTATGAGTAAATTGTTATAAGGACGAATAGTAACAATCAGCCCATAACTTCACATAGCTCTCGTACAAACTTATTTTGGGAACAGTGTATTTGTGCCTATTATAAGATTGAATTTGACCCAAAAATATTTTATTCCAACCTTAATCATCTAAACTTCTATTAAAATACAATTACCGAAAATTTCTTTTAATGCCATAACATCCTTATAAAGATTAGTATTAATATGAAATTTGGTGCTGATATCTTCTATATCATGACATGTAGGTCAAGATTTGACCAAAGATTTCACACAAACTCCTTCCAAAAAAAGCTTATATAAGTAGATGTAGATAGCTAGATAGCGGAGTGGCAGCAATTCTCCCTATGTCCCCGCTTGGTCGCCTTCGCATTCAGTTAGGGAACGGACGAGCAGAGGGAGGCGGAATGGAGGGTGTACAGCGTACTCATGTTAAATCGGCTTTCCTTTTCGTTTCAGTACGGAAACTATTAATTTAATAGATCTCTTCTAAAGCGATAATTAATATTTTCAGAATATAGTAGGTTTAGCGGCCCTGAACCCTATCCTAAGTTAGAGCCAGTTAGAGAAATACAGAGTACCAAAAAAATCCCTCTTGCAGATTCTCATTCACTCGGGACATTGCATTATTATTTTGATGTTTATGGGTCCAATACTAATGAAAATTAAAAACAGTACCGGTTAAAGAACTAATAACTACCAAAAATACCTGTTACAAATTCTCATCCACTCAGGACTTTGCATGTTTAATTGTGTGTTCCCAATAAAAAATTAAGCAGGTTTGTAAGGGAGAAACTTAAAGGTTCGCTTAACACTGCGCTTACGGAAGACACGAATTTTAGATGGCGAGTTTCCACTTTGAAGCAATACTCATTATTCAGCGCATATATATAAATTGTTGGATGTAGCGATCAGCTTTACACACTGAATGTTTTGATACAGTTATTTTTTAGTATTCTCCCTTACAAACCTGCTTCGTAGCAAGGGAAGTCGTAGCACTTGAAATGCTATTTTTTTTGTATAAAATTTGTTGAGAGTTCTTTCACTTACTTTACTGCATTTCTGTATGTCTTATTGCGTAACGCATAATTGTGCGCTTATTTTTTAAAATATACCATTAGTGCTTCGCAAAATGATACAATTTTTTATTGGGTTTTAAGTCCAATGCTAGCGATATATCAAAGTACCAGTTAAAGACCAAAAAGATCCCCCATAGCGTCTTACCACTCAGGATATTTCATGCTGAATTCTATGTTTATAGGTCCAATATTTACGCTAGTTAAAAAAGTACCAGTTCTAGAACCAAAAAGCTAAAGGAAGAAATTTAATTTTGCGATTTCCCCTTTTTGGTTCTTTTTTCTTCACATTGAAGTATTAAAAATTTCAATATTGTAGTGTGAGTCAATTTAATACGAATATGCCAAAGAATGGAGAAAAATATTTTGAAAATACTTTGAATAGTAGTTACGAATTTAACGAATTTTTTGAAATTCGAAGTTTTAAGGGGACCTTCGAATTTCTAAAATGTATCAAATTTGTATTTGTGGACCAGTAAGGTAAAGGGAACAGTAAAAACCAACTACCAACCAACAAGAGGTAGGGACGACCTACGTGCGTTTTCAAGGTTGACCAAAAAGGTTGAGAAGTGTCGCTTTTAAATGAGACCAATACCAACACGCTCGGTGATGGTACACCAAAGATACACGTATTTAAATCTTCAAAATGGCAAAACTCTTGGGTCCCTTTCTATTTTTCGTGTCACATTTGTATTTATTTAGATAAGTTTCGAACGTGATATATTGTTTATTTTTCCGTTTATTACCTTAAAAGATAGACGGGGTGACAAAAAGTACCAAAATTCAGGTTTTACCCGTTTACTCCCTAAAAGGTCCGAATTTCAAAAAAGTACCAGACACCTGTCCGCTTATTTTTCTAAAGAACAACTTACACTTTTTTTGTGTCTCTTTTAGTTTTGGAGATATGAGTGAAGTTAAAATAGGAGGTTTAGCGCCCCTGGACCCAATCCTAAGCACTTTAGGGGAATATTATATAGACTATGTCCATAAGGAGGTTCCATTCTTAATTTTGTTGACCAGCAATTCCGGAGATTACCTCTTACAAACATACAAACGTAGAAACATACAAAACTTTTCAGCTTTATAAAATAATCTTATCTAAACTGTTCTTGTTAGCAAAGCTTTTTCTATAGAAGAATTTACTATCGAAGCGTTTTCTAATAGAAAAGTTTGTTTTCGATACTTTTCTCAAATAAGTTGGTTTTTGAAATATTTCGCTAAAAAAGTTTGTTTTCAAATATTTTCTCTGAAAAAGAAAAAATCCTTATTGCCTTTAAAGAAAATTTGTTATCAGACCGTTTTTATTTTTCAAATAAAATTTTGTCAGTGAAAGTTTTCGTAAAAGAAGAGTTTGTTATTGTTATCCCCTTTTAAAAAGCTAGCTGTCCAGACTTTTTTATATATACAATAATTTAATCGAAATTTTTCTCATTACGAAAAGTGTTTCTTTAGAAATTTTTTTTTATCGAAATATTTATCAATAGAAAAGTTTGTTATCAAAGTTATTTTTGGGAATACAACATTTATTATAAATAAGATATCTGTATGACGTGCTAAATTCCCAATTTTTTTCATATATGTGTGATAAATACACTGAAATTTATTGTTGAGGGAAAGCTAACTTCTATTCGCATTTCACTGTTTGCCAGCTCATCAGGAAACCTTTTCCAAAGATTTTAGAAAAGCCAAAAATATTAAACAAATAAAACCCTTAAGCGAATAAGAATTATAAACACTCTAAGGCCCGTTTTCATAACTTTCCGATAGCTTAAAGTAGACTTTAAACGGCCTTATAAAAACTGTTCCATTATTAAAACTTTACTTTAACCAAAAGCGAGCGATAAAGTAAACTAAGGTCCATCCTACTTGGTAGGTAAAAGTAAAGTTGCAATAATGGAACAGGTTTTCTACGTCCGATAAAATCCTACCTTTAGCAATCGGTAAGTTGTGAAAACGGGCCTAAGTCTTACTTGTAACAATATCAATAACAAAACACCAACAATAAACCGTGAGTTTATCTTTTCTTACAAGTTTGTTTTTGAAACTTTGTTCAGATAAGTTTGTTTTTAGAATTTTTCCCTAAAACTATATGTTTCTCGAAATTTTCTCTAAACAAATTTGTTGTCAAACATTTTTTTCGGTAAAAAGATCGTTATAAAAATTTTCTCCTAATAAAATTTGTTATCAAAGCAATTTGCTAAGGGGTCTGTACAGGTTCAAAATACTTGTCATGCAGGCGAATTCAGCATCTTCGGTGTCCCGTAGCGCTTGATGAGAAATTCTTGACGGTGTACAGACCCCTTAAAGATAAGATTTTTTCAAACCGTTTTCTGAAAGAAAAGTTTGTTATCAAAACTTTTCTTAATAGAAGATTTTATTATCGAAACTTTCCTAATAGTAATTGTTATTATCGTCGTTTAATTCTGAAGTTTTTTTTTGCAAAAGAAGACTTCGTTAAACTAAGTTTAAACTTAACCCACATCTCGAAAACCCGGCCTTAGGAGTTTACAAAAAAAAATGTTTAATTCTTGGGAATTTTAAGGTTTTGTGACACTTAATATTTCTGCTTGCGAGTTTAGACACGTCATTAAAAAAAGTTTTTCTGATAGAAAATATTCCTAGAAATATTGAAGGAATTAGACTATTAAAGTATGTATTAAAGCTTTTGAGGATTGTAACTTGACTTAGAATACACATTCGAATAATATGAAAATTTATAGTTTTCTAATAAAGTTTGGACCGTAGCATTAAATTTAATACATACATATATTTGATTATCCGAATTGTACCTATTTTCCCACTACCCTTTAATGAATTTGGCTTTATATATATGAGTGTGAGATATTTTTTCAATGTTAAAATAATGGCAAAAACATTTCAAAATGTTTACCATTATACCAAAAGTCTTAGGTTATAATTTCGAAATAGGTATCTTAAACTTTTTTTAAAAAAGAGATCCCTTAGAACGTCATAAACAATGTCGAACCAAAACTGCATAATTTCAATCCTGATTTATTACTTATATCTTGGGTTACGTGAAGAACAAGTGCGTATTCTTAAAGTCAAATATAGGTTCACATTATAATAAAAGTGATGTCGAGTGTCCCGGTAGGCTAGCTCAGTACCACGCAGTGCTGTGCACTCATTCCCAAAAAAGGAAATCTTATCCTTTTTTCTTTACACAAAAATCCCGGGAATAAAAGATTTTATTTATACCTTCCCGGGAATAAGAAAAGTGCGTTAAATTTGGTACCCTATTGCATAGACATTATGGAGTTTGTAGTTCCAAAACATACATATGTATGTATATTTGCATTGTTGTTGTTTTTATTATTGTTATTGCTCTTTAACTTTATTAACTTCTACTTCTTTATACACCCTCTATTAATGTCAATCAATGGCTGCCATTATTGTTGTTTCAACAATATATTATTTTTATTTTTGAAGTTTGTTGTATGTATCTTCAATGTTAAACTCAAAGATAAACAGATACTTTGGTACACACAGCTAAATACTTATACGCAGAGTACGTGCCACATTTATGGTCTTTCATATTTTTTCTTTGTTTTTGTTTGTTGTATACGAATAGAGTTAAAAAAATCAAGAAAAACAAAACACGCACATTGACACGCACTCCAGAAGTAAATTGTAGAGTCCATATGTTTATAATGTTTGTCTCTCGTGGATACACGCCATCTAACACATAGATAAACGCTGCATTTATTAGGTTTTTTCCTTCTTACAAGTATATTTTTGGGTTTTTTTTGTTATTGACCCAGATATTGAATTTTCTTTTTTCTTTGCTGAAGTCAGGGGTAAAATATACACAAACACACATCCACACATTAAGTTCTTTTCTCCAAGGGCTAAAATATCGATGTAATCAAACACATTAACCAACACATACATTCACTGTGTAATGAGCAGTCTTTAGTACGCAGGTGTGTCTTGACATTAAGCACATGCAGACGGATAGTAGAATGTAACAGCTGGATGACTGAATGATGTACGAGTTCTACACCACGTTGACATACAAATGTATGTACATAAATATGTAGTAGATCTGTTTAATGAAATTCAAAACTAATAACCAGGGAAACCAGAAATATGCTCTTAAAAACACGTTTTATGCGCATTAAATATGCAGTAAAAACTGGAAAATATGCCCTGAAAAATGTTAAAAATATGCCCTAAAAATTAAAATTGCTCATTTGAAGACACAATATTCAACAATTTAATAACAAAATCTAAAAAAAACCTAAAAAAGATTAAAATTCATACAAGAGATGTTTGCGCCGAATATTGGTCTAGATACAAATCGCATAACATTTAGTCTTAATGACAACCTGCTTTGTCTTACAATTTAAGAGCAAAAATTAAATGTAGATGTCGAAAATAAAGTAACAGATTTTCGAAAAAAAAAATTTTTTTATTTGCTGCGAAAGCTATTGCATCTAAAAAAATTGAATATATATCAAAATATGCATTAAAAAGGCAAAATATGCGCTATAAACTTAAAAAATGCTGCAAAAAGGCTTTTTTAACTAAAATATGCTGCAAATTGTAAAATATGCAAAAATATGCACTAACAAATCGATGCCAAAATTCATAAAAAGCTCTAAAACGGATAAATATATTGTTTCTGCCTTCATTAGTCGCACAAGGAAAAACATGCAATTGCATATTTCTGGTTTCCCTGCTTATAACAATTAGGTATGTTTATTTAAGATGTAAATGAAATTCATTAACTTTTAAAAGTTCTTTGTATCACAGATTGATAAATTTTCTATTTACAAAATTAAGGAACAAATTAGAATCTACGAAAATACCAATCGACCAAAAGTTAAGAACAAAGTTATAATAGGCTCATTATATAAGAGAGCTTGCGAAAGAGATTTCTAACAAACTTAACAAGCAAACTTTGGATAATAAACGAATTTCTAGATCAGTGATGCCGTTTGGTTACATTTGTTACATGTTTCTTAACTTTTAAAGGCCCAAAGTAACATGTATAATTTTGGGAACGTTTGTTAATGCAACAAACACGAAGTCAAACCTTTGATATGAAATGACTTTATCATTTGACATCCAACACAATTCACAAACGTTTTTCAATTGTTTAATTTTAACATTTAAACTCAAATTGATAATGATTTGAAAATAAACGTTTGATATCAAATTTGATGTCAAATGTTTGTCAAATGTTAAATTCAAATCAAAAATAAACTTGGCAATACTAAAGCGAAAAATAAATGTAATCATTAAAAATGGCGATTAAAGTTACATTTTTTACTTTGTGGTCAGCGTTGCCGTTGTGATACTAAAGTATCAATTTGACCCTTTTTCGACGGTGTTGATACTTTTTATGAGCCTTTTCTTAAATTATACTTTTGTATCATTATCACCTATTTTGTGACACTTTTTGACCTTTTTTTGGAAATAGCTCTCACATTTTGTTTTTTGTCAACATTGCGGAACAGAAGTGCTAAACAAATGTTTTCGAAATAAGCATTGCTTGATATGGAACAGACTCAAAGTATAAACTTACAATTCCATGCTTTCTTCTCCCTGATTTTTGATAATAAAGTACAATTTCCCTAAAGCAAACATAACTCATTTAAATATTTGTTATTTTTTACGGTGGTTTCTTTTTAAATCAAAAATTTGACATTATTTTAAAAAATTGCAATTTGGTGTTTTGCTCTCTTAAACAGTAGCATGTTTTATTCCAAAAAAGTCGCCCTTAATAATGGCAAAAGGTATTGAACTTTTCGTCCCCTTTCGAATCGACAGTGTTGAGAATGCCCTAACAGGAATGAAAACAAGAGATAAGAATTGCTCAATTAGCGGAAATTCCCAAATATTTGGTAAACGCGGTATGATAGCAAAGTCTTATATTTATTCAATATCGTAAAAGCTTTAAAAAACCTGATACTTACAGGAAAAAATCGCTTTAATCGAGAAAATGGTTACAATTCGCGAACGATAGCAAAATTTAAAACAAACACTAAAATTTGACATCGCTAAACGGAAAATTACATAAAAAGTATGAAAAAATTAGGTATAATGATAAAGAATAAACCTTTTGTCAGGTGTTTAAAACAGGACAGAGCATTCCATAAAAAAATTAAGTTTTTTGAGCTCTTCCAACCTGAAATATTATTTTTTTATTTGCTTATAAAAAACTTGGTCTTATTATGTTCATTAAAATGGGAAATACTGCTTATATAAAACTTGACCCTTTTTTTTTATTGAAATACACTTTTTTGACCCCTTTTTCTGGAAAATCCCCTTTTTGTGACCCTTTTCGAAAATTTCCAACGGTAACCCTGTTTGTGGTTAAAAGTGTTTTACTCAAGGCGAATTCATTTTTCATGTGGCGTTGAAAGCACAGCTGTGCTACTTTTTTTTTAAATTAGAGAGAGGAATGTCAAAAGTTTCTTGTGTTTTTAACTTACTTGAGGGCTACACGATCAAGTTTTGCCTATCAAGTTTTAATACACTCACACTTGTTTACCAATACACTCATACTTTTAAAAATTGATACGAACTTGCCTCTAAAATTCTCTTGCCAGTGAGTGTATCAATTTTCGTCCACGAAAACATCTTATTACAAATCTTTTGAAGTTGTTTTTGTTTTTTTTCACAAATATTTTGCCGGCAAAAGCTGAAGTTCTTTTTTTTTACAAATTGTTGCGGGAATTTTAAAATTTTAACTAAAAAACTAAAAAAATAGTGAAATATGTTTATTAATAAAATTTATTATTATCAAAAAGTAATTTCAATTTTTGGGAATACAAAATTTTAATTTCAAAAGATTTTGTTATTCGTGCTTAATTCCCAGTTTTTATTCTTGATAAAAACACTTGAAATTTATTGTTGATGGGATAAGCTATTCCTATGCATTTCACTGGTTGCTTAGGCCAGATCATCAGGAAACTTCATCCATAAAGATTTTAGACAAACTAAAGATATTAAACCAAATAAAACTGTTAAACGTATAAGACTTATAGCAACAGTTTTACTCGTAACAATATCAAAGCTTGAACAAAATACATCAACAATAAAAAAGTGGGTTTATCTCATCTTACACTTCCCACTACAATTAGTTGAAATTCTCTCAACATTAATTGTAGTTGTAAGTAGGTTAAGAAAAACAAAATAAAAAACAAACAACAACTTACAAAAGATGTTGTCAATTAAGTGTTTTTTTAGGCCGTGCACTTGCCTGTTTATTATCAAAAAGTAATTTCAATTTTTGGGAATACAAAATTTTAATTTCAAAAGATTTTGTTATTCGTGCTTAATTCCCAGTTTTTATTCTTGATAAAAACACTTGAAATTTATTGTTGATGGGATAAGCTATTCCTATGCATTTCACTGGTTGCTTAGGCCAGATCATCAGGAAACTTCATCCATAAAGATTTTAGACAAACTAAAGATATTAAACCAAATAAAACTGTTAAACGTATAAGACTTATAGCAACAGTTTTACTCGTAACAATATCAAAGCTTGAACAAAATACATCAACAATAAAAAAGTTAATTGACAACATCTTTTGTAAGTTGTTGTTTGTTTTTTATTTTGTTTTTCTTAACCTACTTACAACTACAATTAATGTTGAGAGAATTTCAACTAATTGTAGTGGGAAGTGTAAGATGAGATAAACCCACTTTTTTATTGTTGATGTATTTTGTTCAAGCTTTGATATTGTTACGAGTAAAACTGTTGCTATAAGTCTTATACGTTTAACAGTTTTATTTGGTTTAATATCTTTAGTTTGTCTAAAATCTTTATGGATGAAGTTTCCTGATGATCTGGCCTAAGCAACCAGTGAAATGCATAGGAATAGCTTATCCCATCAACAATAAATTTCAAGTGTTTTTATCAAGAATAAAAACTGGGAATTAAGCACGAATAACAAAATCTTTTGAAATTAAAATTTTGTATTCCCAAAAATTGAAATTACTTTTTGATAATAAACAGGCAAGTGCACGGCCTAAAAAAACACTTAATTGACAACATCTTTTGTAAGTTGTTGTTTGTTTTTTATTTTGTTTTTCTTAACCTACTTACAACTACAATTAATGTTGAGAGAATTTCAACTAATTGTAGTGGGAAGTGTAAGATGAGATAAACCCACTTTTTTATTGTTGATGTATTTTGTTCAAGCTTTGATATTGTTACGAGTAAAACTGTTGCTATAAGTCTTATACGTTTAACAGTTTTATTTGGTTTAATATCTTTAGTTTGTCTAAAATCTTTATGGATGAAGTTTCCTGATGATCTGGCCTAAGCAACCAGTGAAATGCATAGGAATAGCTTATCCCATCAACAATAAATTTCAAGTGTTTTTATCAAGAATAAAAACTGGGAATTAAGCACGAATAACAAAATCTTTTGAAATTAATAAAATTTATTTATAAAATTAATAAGCAAAATGATGTTCTGCGATTCATAGAGCTGTACAGAAGCCATGAAATTTTATGAATCTTTCATTATATAGGCGAAATGATTTGAAAATAAAAGCCTACGAGTCTATAGCTTCTGAAACAAAAATGCCAGTGGAAGAAGTAAAGAAAAAAATAAAGTCCCTTCGAACAGCCTACAGTGCAGAAAAATGAAAAGTGGAAAATAGCAAAACATTTTGAGTTGTTTTCTCGGCGACGACATCTTGAAAAAGTAAATTGCTTTCAACTTGCGCGCAGCCTACGCCACAGCTGCCAATTTTTCCATATTTTGACAAACAGTATATGTAAAAGCCTATCAAGAAAAGCTTGATCGTGTGGCTGCAATGTTATCGGCCAACGAAAGCAGCAACAAAATACATTGTTGTGTTTTTGGTGTTGTTAATTGTTGTAGTATCGACACCACCGTTTACATGATCTCGCCTTGGTTTTACTATTAAAAATAAATTTTAATATAAAGTGAACAGCTTATTTCTTGTGAAAAATAAAAATTATTTGTGAGTAATTTCAATGATTAAAAATACGAAAAAAAGGCAAATAAAACGGGAAAGTGAACAAAGTTTGTTGAACGATCACGGTGCTACAATCCTCAAAATAAAAGGGAGCCAAGTAGTTTATCTTTCCAAGAATTAGAGGCCGGAAAGAACATTATTTCATATTTTAGCTGTGGTGCTGAATGTTTATCTCACAGTTTATTTCAATAAATAAATAATAAATTTAAATTAAAAAATATAAAATATTTTTATTTATATTCCACATTGTATTATAATCCACATTTGAAAAACATTTGAGAATTACGTTTGAAAGCAAGTTGAAAATAAAGGCATTTTTCAATTTAAAAATAATTTCCCCTTTTTGTTGAGAACGTTATGACTTTCAAATGATTTTCAAATCATTATCAAACGTTTGCCGTTTGAGAAAACGTTTGATTTCATTTCAATTTGAAATCAAACCTCCGTGTTTGTTGCTTATTAACCTTGCAGCCACACGTTCAAGTTGCTCTTGATAGTCTTTTACATATACTGCTTGCCAAAATTTACATAAATTGTAAGCTGTGACGTAGGCTGCACTCAATTTATAAGCAATTTACTTTTAAGATGCCAACAAGAACACAATTTATAAAGACAAACATGTAATCAGTTGTTAAATTAAACACAAAATTGCCAAACAAATGGAAAGGTTAAATTGAAAGCCATCTCGTCCCAACAAGCACGGAGGTTTGATTTCAAATTGATAATGATTTGAAATCAAACGTTTTCTCAAACGATAAACGTTTGATAATGATTTGAAAATCATAGCGTTCTCAACAAAAAGGGGAATAATTTTCAAATTGAAAAATACCTTTATTTTCAACTTACTTTCAAACGTTATTTTCAAATGTGTATTTTAATACCATGTTTCTCCCGTGTTATTTTTCTTAATTCTTATTTTTAATCCTTGTAATTACATACTCACAAATAATTTTGATTTTTCACACGAAGAAAAAAATATTACTTTAATCGCCATTTTTAATGTTTACATTTATATTTCGTTTTAGTATTGCCAAGTTTAGTTTTGGATTGAATTTAACATTTGATACCAATTTGACATCAAAATGATAAAACATTTGATGTCAAAAGTTTATTTTCAAACCATTATCAATTTGAATTTAAATGTTAAAATCAAACATTTGAAAAACGTTTGAGAATTGTGTTTGAAGTCAAATGATAAAGCCATTTCATATCAAAGGTTTGACTTCGTGTTTGTTGGGGTGGTCAATTTAAAAAATGTTAGTGTGTTAGTTAAAGAGTAAAAGTGTATTGCAAATTGAAAGGAATTGAAAGGCAAAACTTGATCGTGTGGCTGCCAAGTAAATTGTAAAATTGTTTTGCTGCAATTTCTCTCGTTTCTTCTTTAAAATTGCATTTGCGTTTACATTGCGCAATTTTTATCACAGAAATGAATTAGGTATATACATATGTATGTATCCATATATATATATATATATATACATATAGATATAACCAGCGGTAAATATTGAAAGGACCGCAAGTGGCAGGCCTTTTTGAAGGCCTCTATAGTCCTTTCTAAAAGATTAGCTTCGCAGGATATCCTGCCTTCAGAAGTATGCCTTCTAGAAGGCATAAACTTCTTTTTAAAAGACCTTCTGAAATATTCAGTACACATTCGCTTCTCCCTTCTTTAAGAAGTTTGAGAGTTTTATTTACTTTTTATTTTTAGTGACCTTCCTTACTCCCTTCTTTGGGAAGGAATCGAAGTTGTTTTTAAAGGAAGTGTGGAAGGCCTTGCGCCCAATGACAACCTGTGTAAAAAATATATAAGTATGGAATGAGGCGAGAAGGGCTTCTGATTGCTTGTGACTGCTAAATAAGGCCTTCTATTAGGTCTCTTTACTCATTCTAGTTACCGCTGGGTATATATGGGGAATTATTAGTGAAGCGGACAACCCAATAACAAAACTTTTGTTGGAATTCCTTTATAGTTGGCATAACTATAGTTCTAGTAGATATGAATAAGTGTGCGAAATATTTTTTCTATGATGTTTATTTGTCTGTAAAAATAAATAACATCATTGTTCCGATAGAAAACCATGTTAAGTACTTGGGAATTCATATAGATTCATCATATTGAAGCGTAAATAACGGCTATGAAACTTAAAGCAGCTCAACTACATTGGCTTCTCGGTGGAAACTCCAACTTGTCTTTAGACAACAAAATTCTTTTATACAAGTCCATCATAAAACCAATATGGACATATGGCATCCAATTATGGGGTACTGCATGCGCATCTAACATCCAAAAGCTTCAAAGAAGACAGTCTAGAATATTACGACAAATTGTCTGCGCCCCATGGTATATACGTAATGATATTATCCACAGATAATGATATTATCCACGTCCCCACTATCCAGGAGGAATTTAAAAAATATTCAATAAGTTACATCGATAAACTAATGGCCCACCCTAACTACCTCGTTTCGGGTCTGCTTCAGTTCGAAGGTCACCAGAGGCTAAAAAGAACCGATACTTTGAGCCTAACTAGAAGACATTTTTAAAATTTGAATACAGCAGTTAGTGGTTACACTGGTAACAACTAATAAACAACAAGTAGAATTAAGATTTGAATACATATTGTAAATTTCGATAAGAAAGATTCAATAATAAAAATAAATTAAAAAAAATGTCTATTTGTCGAATTGCGGGGTGGTAAAGTGTTGCCGTTTTCAACAAAATGTTTTTTTAATTATTTTTTCGAATTTAAAACAAATCAAATAAAAAAAAAATTTAAGTGATTCTTATAAAAAATAGATTGATCTTTATATATAAAAAAATTTTTTTCGTCTGCAAACCCGGGAATGACCAATTTAAATAAAAATATTTCTTACATATATCTAATTTTTCTTTATTAATGGGACCTCTATTGGTTTAAAAGTTATGCAAATTTCTTTGCGCTCGTACATGTGGTTATTGCAATGCTGAACCGTAAAAGACAGGAAAGAACGAGTTCAAATGAAATTTTTCTAACTTCGGCCTTATTTTTTAATTTTCTTTTTACCGAAATAAGCCTTCGATGTACATACTTATTATATTCTAAAACTTTTATTATGTGCTCTTTAAAAGTTTAAAAAAATATCAACAAATTAGGATTAATTTAGAAAAATTTCTATTTAAATTTAAATCATTTCCGGTTTTACAGATGCATTTTTTTTTTTTTAATTGACTTTTTTTAACTTAAAGATCAATCAATTTAAATCAAAATCAATCAAAATCAAAGAAAAACATTTTTTTGAAAACGGCAACACTACCTCGATATAACTCGACAAATAAACATCATAGAAAAAAATATTTCGCATACTTATTTTTATCTGCTATAACTTAGTTATGCCAAATATAAAGGATTTCCAACAAAAGTTTTTTTATTGTGTTGCCCGCTTCACAAATAATGCCCCATTTTCCAAAACGCATTAAACTTTAAATTATTTTGCGTCATTTTAATATTTCGTCAGCATCCTTGAGGTGCTAAAAAGTAAATGCAATAATTAATAACTAAGCAGCCGTTTTCCCGCAGCTATTTTGATATGAGAAATATACATATTTTTTTCAAATTTATTTACTTATAAACAGTATTTTACGGCATTTAAATAAGTACATATGTATGTATGTATATTTGTGTAGCTAAAATGCGACAGCAAAATTAAATAAACATTTTGCAGTATTTATTTAAAAACAATTTGTTTTTCAAAATTAAATTATTTAAATTTTTGTTTTGTACAATTTCGCATTATATGTAGTATTAGTACCTGTCAAAATTTGAATACATTTTTTATACATTGTTTACAAAACGAATTTGCCGCAAAGAACAGTGGGACTAAAAATTTGTTTAAAATGACCAAGACGATAACTAAGTGCCGGTTCACGCACGTCAAGTTTGACTCGTCAAGTCTTGAGTTTTTAGGAGAGAGGGGAAAAGAAATGGCATTCTCTTTTCCCTTCTCTCCTAAATGCTCAAGACTTGACGAGTTAAACTTGACGTGTGTGAACCTGCACTAACGAACTTTATTCGTACTCACGATGGTTAAAACCCAGAAAAAATGCTTTCAATTAAAACATTTGTGATATTAATTAAAAAATGCATTAAATTTCCACCAGCAAACATATTAAAAGTATCAATTAAATATTTTATTAATAATATGTAGATATTAATAACATTGTCTGCAGTAATTTTTTCGATAAAAGAAAAATTTTAATTCACTTACATTTTTAATTAAAAATGATTTTATGGTTCAATTAAAAAAACTTTTCTCTGTGTTATTTTTACAACGCGGTAAATCGCCTTGTATCTATATAAATTTTATCACTGACAGTTTTATTTTCTAAAGGTTTTAATACTCATCACTGAATAAAAATATGTTCTGGAAATCGGAGTTAATTTATGACAAATTAGAGATTTGAGTGGGATTTGGCGGGAGCCCCGCAATCATCATGACGATTATTATTTTTGGTTGTATTTAAAATATGATCAGATGTGAAGTTGTTTTCTAAATATGTTTTCTTAATATTTTAGGACCATATCAATAAGCTTAAATTTTTACACTTAAAATTAGGGTTTCTAATTTCCCGGACTTGTTCTAATCCCGTGAAACGAAACAAAAAAAATCTTATTCCCGGTGAATCCCGGGATTCTTTGACTAAAACAATGATTTCATTAAATGAGTTCAAGACAAAAGTTTTTACTTTTTTAAAAGAATATACATACACATATACAACAGTCCAAAAAAAAATTAGCTATATTAATTCCACAAAAAGCCAAAACAAAACCAAATAAATTGTAACATTCATATGTATGTACAAAAAACTTATTCATATTCAGTAGTAATTTTTAATACCAACTTGGTAAAATTAATTTTCTTTTAAGCAAAAAGTTTCAAGTATTATTAAAGCATTAAAAAGCTCATCAGAGATTCTATTTCAAATCCTGTTGATATGTATATTGCTTGCTACCGAAAACGTGCTCTCGCTTTCTACAGACGTTGGTTTTATAGTAAGAAGCACGTCGTACAAAGATTATAAATCTGTTGGCCTGTTACCCGTGACATCATAGACGTCAAATTCTTTTTTAAGATATTATCAGGCTTTTGAATTTTCTTTACATTTATTTTATTAGGATTTGAAGATGGTTCAACATCTGTTGATGGTTTAGCGTGTATGTTTTCATTTTCTACTTCAAAAAGCTTTTTAGACATTTCATAAGCCATTAAAAAGACCGTTGATTTATTGGGGTAGGAAAAATAGTTCGATTTATATGTAGTTTTCAGTAATTTTAGTAAAGAATATATTTTTATTGCTCGTTTTTGATTTTAACGATTCTAACAAATTAAAATTTAAAAAAATATTCAACATTTTTCATTTTTCGAATTTATTCTATGAGCTAAATTTCAGTTATGTATTTTATAAAGCTTTTTTTGTAATAGTTCTATTCCATCAATTTTTCAGAAATGACTTTATACACTACCTTCCTTTGGAAAGCAATGAGGTATATTGAATGTACAGAAAAATTTACAATTATTAGACACCAGCAGAATGTAATGCATTTTCTGGCCCGCTACGGCCTTCGTCAGCATTCTTTGTGTCTCACTGTATAGTGAAAAATGTTGAATATAATATAAAGTAACCTTCGGAAGGAAATAATTCCCAGTTTCTAATATAAAAAAATTTAATTTGAAATATCCCGAAAATTCCCGAAAAAAATTTCCGGGGATTAATTTTAAAAAAATTTCCCGGGATTCTCGGGAATTCTTTCCCGCATAGAAATTTACTTAAAATAGTTCATTGGAATGTCTAGTTTGTACATACATTGAATGAAAGATGGGAAAAACATAGTCTAACAAATCATAGTTTTAAATATCCTTGGAATACAAGTTAAATATCCTGATTTACTCACCAATGTGACTCTAATTCAATTAAAGATATTTTTGTGAAGATTAATAAACCAGAAAATATTTTTAGGTTCTACAAAATTATACAAAAAATGGTGTAAATTATGCAAACAATTATATTACTGTATCTTTGTTTAAATTCAGGCACTTTTTTTAAAATAAACATTTGTTCTGCTTAGTACTTATTTTAAATTTAAAAAATTTTGAAATACCTTGCCCAAGGCGATTTTACTTCAGGTGGCGGCGAGACTACAACAGGTCACAACTAAGGCGAATTCATAAAGGTGACATTTTCCAGTCATCTGTTTATTGTTTATTTTTTTGTGTGTATACTGAATGTCAAGCTTTGTTTACATTTTGTGAAAAAATTAAATCAAATTTAAAATTCAATAAAAATTTAAATAGTTGAAAAAAAAACTTATTTAAATTATATAAAACAAAAAAAAGTGAAAAAATATAAACACAAGAAATTAAAAATGCGTAAGGAATAAGTGGAGCCACAATTAATCTGCAATTGAGGAGTTTCTTAAGCAATTGTGTATATTTAACTAACAAAAAAATTTCCTTTTTTATATTTTCAACTAATATATTTGACATTCACTCTAACTTTTTACAAAAACAAAATACATAGCAAGGCGAATTCATAAAGGTGACATTTTCACGTCATCTGTTTTTTGTTTATTTTTTTGTGTGTATACTGAATGTCAAGTTTTGTTTACATTTTGTGAAAAAATTAATTCAAATTTTAAATTCAACAAAAATTTAAATTCTTGAAAAAAAACTTATTTAAATTTTATAAAATAAAAAAGTGAATCTGAAAGATAAACACAAGGAAATAAAAATGCGTAAGGAATAAGTGGAGTTACCATTAATTGGCAATAGAGGGAAAAGATTTACTTTCTAAAGCAATTGTGTATGCATATTTTATAAACAAAAAATTTCCTTTTTTATATACTCAACAAATAATTTTGACAGTCACTCTAACTTTTTACAAAAACAAAATTTTTTAAAAAAAAGGGATAGCTAGCATAACTCTATCTCATGATCACGGTCACCTTTATGAATTCGCCTTGATACATAGTATTTTTCAATAAAAAGGGAAAGCTAGCACAACTCTATCTCATGATGCAGTCACCTTTATAAATTCGCCTTTGTCACAACACAAAAAACAACATGTATTTTGTTTTTATTTTTCGGTCATGCAATCAGCGTTGCCACGACCAAAAAAAATTTGTTACCAAAAAGTAAAAATAAAGTAACCACAAGCGAAATAAAGTAACCAAAATTATTTTGTATCAAAAGTACTACATATTTTAAAAACACTTCAGCTTAAAAATATGTCTAAAGAAGAAATTGTTTTTGTTTGTTTCTCGTTGGCTCATAAGCCGCTGGACCGATTTTTATAAAGTCTTGACAGTATATTACCGATGCCTGGAAAGAACAAGAGGCTATATAAGTTTTCGAAATTTTTGTTGGAAGTGGCACCACCTTTACAAAGTATACACTTATTTTCGTCAATTTTGAAACTTTTATGAGCTATAGCTTTCAACTTTTGGTAGAATATAATCATGCTTAACGGGATGGGATTGGAAGGCCTTTGACCTTATCGTTTATCTAGAAAAGTGATTCAGTTAGCCCTTCATAGTATGTATATACTTTATATGGTAAAAAATAATTTTTAAGTATGTAGATGAAAAGAGTATTGGGTTTAGATTCACACAAATTAAGAGTCAAAAAAGGGGTTAGTTCTTGTCCCAAGACAAAAAATTGGTTATTTTTGTGTTGAAAAAAAGTCACCAAAATGCAATAAAAGTACACAAATACACATTGAGAAAAAAATTTAACCAATTTTGGTAAAAAGTTACCAAAACGGCAACGCTGCATGTAATGTCAAAAACAAGGCGTATTAATATACATATGAATTCGCCTTGTATACAACAGTTGACTAAAGCAGGGCTACCAGATTTGGGGTTCTAATCTCAAATTAGATAACAAAAATTAATTTCAGGTTTAAATTGAGAATGTAAAAATAAACTATTTTTCTTTTTGGAAAAATTATTAATCGTTTGTTTCTTTTACATGCCAACATGTATCGGGTGATTTTTTAAGAGCTATAGGAAGGTTTAAAAAAAACACATAAAATTCAGAAAAATGCACGAAATCTTTATTTGAATCGATAGTACGGTCCATATAATTTAATGTTTGAAGATTATTTCATGCAAATGTTGACCGTAACTGCGCCTCAAATGGTCCATCCGCTTAGTCCAATTTTGACATACCCTTTCTAACATTTCGGCCGGTATCTCATGAATAAATGCTTCAATATTGTCTTCCAATGCGTCAATTGAAGCGGGCATGTGTGTATAGAAATGAGCTTTAACATAGTCCCACAAAAAATAGTCTAAAAGCGTTAAATCGCACGATATAGGCGGCAAATTGACCGGTCCCGAACGTGAAATAAAATGTTCACCGAACTCGCCTCTCAATAAGTTCATTGTTAAGCGTGCTGTGTGGCATGTGGCACCGTCTTGTTGAAACCACATGTCATGCAAGTCAAGCTCTTGCATTTTGGGCAAAAAAAGTTGGATACCATCTCACGGTAGCGCTCACCATTCACAGTAACGTTACGATTCGCATCATCTTTGAAGAAGTACGGTCCAATGATGCCACCAGCCCATAAACCGCACCAAATAGTGACTTTTTCTGGATGCATTGGTAGCTCTTGCAATGCATCTGGCTGATCTTCACCCCAAAATAGACAATTCTGCTTATTAACGTGTCCATTGAGCCAAAAATGAGCTTCGTCGCTGAACACAAGAAGCGCGCGATGAACTTTCTTAACAGAGCACGCATTTTGATAATAAAATTCAATAATTTGCAAGCGTTGTTCGTTTGTAAGACGATTCATGGTTTAATTATAGACCAAACTGAAGATGTTTGACAGTGAAACAAAACACGAAACGTGCGTCAGCTGTTTAAACCAGTGTTGCCAAAAAGATAATAGCTAAAAAATCACCCGATATAATATCTGTAAGTGTTTTCATCTACAAAACTCATATTAATACAATTTACGTATATTAAACAAATTATGGGGCAATTTCAATACCGGACGGCTAAAAAATCGGATTTACTCAACGCTATATTAGTTTTTATTTAAAATGTGTAAGCAGCAGAATTTTTCTTATATTTAGGTTGATCTGTTTATACTCTAAGAAGTAAAAATACTTTCAAACGTATGCCCAGCAATATAATGGCTAAGCCAATGGATATTTTACGCGTTAATTTGAAATGCCAAAACTTCAAATGTTCGTAAACGATGTTAAATGGATAAACGGGAATTTTCGAGCTGACTCCATTAGTGCTAGAAGAGTCTTTGCTAGTATGCACATGATGCTTCAAGTATTATATATTAACCAGGAGTCATACAAGATATTAAAAATTTATTAATAATATTTGAGAATAACTGAATGATCAACTTTCCCTCTCCCTTAATAACGTAGATTTTTGGTCAGAATTTGAAAGATTATTAACAAATTAGTGGTATTCACACCGAGCTTGTTAGTCGTTAATCGTTACTTTTTTACACGCATTTTGTTTTTGTATATTTAACGCGCTACTGGATTAACATTTGAGCCGTTTATTTTGAAAGTGGCATAAGTCATTTTGTTTTAAGTCGAGATATTTAAGGGTTTGCATTTTAACACGTTTAAAAATATGGATACTAACTTTCGAGAAGATTCACTTGTATTTGATATATCATGATACTGATATTTTTCTCAGTATTTATTATTATTATTATTATTATTTATTATTATAATTTATTAACAACTCAATTTTTTTGAAAAAGTGACTTATGCTACTTTCAAAATAAACGGCTCATTTAACAAATTAACGACACGGATAAAATAGTTGTTAGTTGGTAACTCACAATCAGCTGTTGCAGTTTCTTAATAAATAATAAACATAAAAAAGTCATTTGTGATACATTTCTAAAAAATATTTGTGTTTTGGCAATTTTCGTGTACATTGAGAGTAAGTTTGTTAATTGAATGATTATTTTATTTTAAAGTTACCAGACTAACAAAGTTTTAAAAAGGGGGTCGTTCACAGTTGGTAACTTTAACAAATTAACAAACTGTTGTAAAATTGGTTAAATGTCATTATTGTTTTAGTGTACTTATCTATACTTATTTAAATTTAAAATACACATTTATAAGATAAAATTAATCCACACTAATTTGTTATTTTAAAACCAAATCATTTCTTGAAAATAATGAATTTGTGTGCTTTTTATTTTTGGAAGGGATATTATAGGAAATTTTTATTTTAAATTTGGGATCTGCCATCCCTGGATTAAAATTAATAAAAAATTTGAGTGAAAAAAGAAATTAATAATTTTTAAAATTAAGAAAAAATCAATTTTTATAACATAAACTTGTGAAAATTTAGTGAGCATTAAATTGCAAATTCGGTTGAATTGAATGTTATATTAAAAATAATCTAAGCCGTTTTTTTCTGCGTCCAGCTTTTGCATTTTAATATAAAAACTGCACATACACATAAAAATATCTTTAAGATATAGTGATAAAGGTTAAAATTAGTTTTGGTAATCTAAGGGCCATTATTACAACTTGAAGTTAGCTAAAGTTAAGATTAAATTGACAGATATTAATGTGTTATCTGTCAAAAAGCGTCTGTTAACTGTCGGATAACAGATAACGCCAAGTTGTAATAATGGCCCTAAAAACGATTTGTACTTAATTTTTATACATAGTTTCATTAATCATCTTTTTATTGTTTTTTTTTTTCATTAATAAAATGTAAAACAAAATGTTTATTAAAAAACACAATTTTAAAAAGCACATGTAAACAAAACTTTTGACATTTCTGGCATGACAAAAAAAATGTGAGATAAGGCTATGATGACTTTATTGCTCAATTGAATGGGAGATAAAGCCATAATGGCCTTATTGCCCAATCATTGAGTGGTAAGGTCATATTTAAAATTTTGCGATATGGGAGATATAGCCATATTTTTTCACAACTTTGTAATGCATGGTGTAAAAGGGAAAATCCTTAGTTATTATTGAAAAACATTTTTTTATTGTTGTGACGCACGCAGAATAACTTTATTCAGCGAAGCCACCTGCCGCGTCCTACTGGAGGATAGAACCCCTAAGCACGACCGCAGGCCGCCTCGAGGAAAGCTTTAGTACGCGAAGCCAGATTTCAATACTTAACTTTAGTGCCTCCGGAACTGAAATCCGAGATAAAGCCATTTTCTAATATTGAGGCAATGATGGCTTTATCTCCCATTCAAATAAAAAAAAAGGCTTTATCTCCGAGAGATAAAGCCATCATGGCCTTATCTCACATGGTTTTAAAGCACCCCCCCCCCCCCCCCCCCCAAGTTTTGCTGTGTTGCCCTGTGTATTTGATTTGCAGATCCGTATGCAAGTTGCATATTTTAATTGATTGCTATTTTTTGCGGCAAATCCTTAGAATTACTCGATTTTTCGATTAATTTTAAAATTTTATTCGTTTAATCGAATAAGGTAAAAATGCCAAATATCGATTCATCGTTTAATCAAACAAAAATAAAACCCGATTAAATGAACACCCTAATCAGCACCATCTATTAATCCAAAAAAAAATGAACAGAAGTCTGGAATGCTTTGATGTGTTGCTTTGTGTATTTGATTTGATTTGCAGATCCGTATGCAAGTTGTATATTTTAATTAATTACTATTTCTTCGTCAAATCCCATTGTGCATAATGGATGTTGTTTTTTGCAGCATTTTTGATCTTTTGATCGCCTTTGGTGGTTGCGTTCCAAAAAAAAAAAACACACACACAACAAATTAACAAAAATGTATTTTAAAATGACAGACAAGTCAAAATTAAATGATTTTAAATAATTTGTTTTTCGTTTAACATGAACAATATACATATTTTGTTTATTATTTTGTAAAACATTATTTCAAATTTGCAAAACAATTAAATCACCATTAGAGGAGACTTTAAATTGTCTAAAACGAAATGCATGCAAGTAACCTCCGTTAAAATGTACATTTTAAACGGATTAAAGTGATTGATCGTTGCAATTGCTCAAATAAGGGGATTGGTCGAACGGTATACACCCACAACTGATAAAGTCTAAAGACAACAGTGGGTACTTGCTAAAATGAATTTGTTAATTATTTTATATATTTTTTAAAATTTAATAAAATGAATTCGGTGCATAGTATGTACCAAGGCGAATTAATTTTTCAGGTGGCGTTGAAAGAACAGCTGTGCTACTTTTTTTTTTAAATTAGAGAGAGGAATGTCAAAAGTTGTGTTTTTGACATATCGGCCAACGAAAGCAGCAACAAAATACATTGTTGTGTTTTTGGTGTTGTTACTTGTTGTAGTATCGACACCACCGTTTACATGAATTCGCCTTGGTATGTACTCTAAGGTGGGTCAAATGATAAAGTTGTACCAGTCATCCGCTAGAATGAAAGATATGTCAATGAAAATTCCAAAAGAGGAAAAAAATATTTTTGCCACGCCCCGAAATACAGCACTTTATGATTTATAAAATATATTGACGCCTGTTAAAATCCGATCTCATCTTATCGCATATTGTTGTTCATGTCTTGCTATGGCTTCATTTTTGTCTTTGGTGACTTTAAAATCCGACATCAAATTCTGGGCGTCATAGGGAAAAACATAGTCTAACAAATCATAGTTTTAAATATCCTTGGAATACAAGTTAAATATCCTGATTTACTCACCAATGTGACTCTAATTCAATTAAAGATATTTTTGTGAAGATTAATAAACCAGAAAATATTTTTAGGTTCTACAAAATTATACAAAAAATGGTGTAAATTATGCAAACAATTATATTACTGTATCTTTGTTTAAATTCAGGCACTTTTTTTAAAATAAACATTTGTTCTGCTTAGTACTTATTTTAAATTTAAAGAATTTTGAAATACCTTGCCCAAGGCGATTTTACTTCAGGTGGCGGCGAGACTACAACAGGTCACAACTAAGGCGAATTCATAAAGGTGACATTTTCCAGTCATCTGTTTATTGTTTATTTTTTTGTGTGTATACTGAATGTCAAGCTTTGTTTACATTTTGTGAAAAAATTAAATCAAATTTAAAATTCAATAAAAATTTAAATAGTTGAAAAAAAAACTTATTTAAATTATATAAAACAAAAAAAAGTGAAAAAATATAAACACAAGAAATTAAAAATGCGTAAGGAATAAGTGGAGCCACAATTAATCTGCAATTGAGGAGTTTCTTAAGCAATTGTGTATATTTAACTAACAAAAAAATTTCCTTTTTTATATTTTCAACTAATATATTTGACATTCACTCTAACTTTTTACAAAAACAAAATACATAGCAAGGCGAATTCATAAAGGTGACATTTTCACGTCATCTGTTTTTTGTTTATTTTTTTGTGTGTATACTGAATGTCAAGTTTTGTTTACATTTTGTGAAAAAATTAATTCAAATTTTAAATTCAACAAAAATTTAAATTCTTGAAAAAAAACTTATTTAAATTTTATAAAATAAAAAAGTGAATCTGAAAGATAAACACAAGGAAATAAAAATGCGTAAGGAATAAGTGGAGTTACCATTAATTGGCAATAGAGGGAAAAGATTTACTTTCTAAAGCAATTGTGTATGCATATTTTATAAACAAAAAATTTCCTTTTTTATATACTCAACAAATAATTTTGACAGTCACTCTAACTTTTTACAAAAACAAAATTTTTTAAAAAAAAGGGATAGCTAGCATAACTCTATCTCATGATCACGGTCACCTTTATGAATTCGCCTTGATACATAGTATTTTTCAATAAAAAGGGAAAGCTAGCACAACTCTATCTCATGATGCAGTCACCTTTATAAATTCGCCTTTGTCACAACACAAAAAACAACATGTATTTTGTTTTTATTTTTCGGTCATGCAATCAGCGTTGCCACGACCAAAAAAAATTTGTTACCAAAAAGTAAAAATAAAGTAACCACAAGCGAAATAAAGTAACCAAAATTATTTTGTATCAAAAGTACTACATATTTTAAAAACACTTCAGCTTAAAAATATGTCTAAAGAAGAAATTGTTTTTGTTTGTTTCTCGTTGGCTCATAAGCCGCTGGACCGATTTTTATAAAGTCTTGACAGTATATTACCGATGCCTGGAAAGAACAAGAGGCTATATAAGTTTTCGAAATTTTTGTTGGAAGTGGCACCACCTTTACAAAGTATACACTTATTTTCGTCAATTTTGAAACTTTTATGAGCTATAGCTTTCAACTTTTGGTAGAATATAATCATGCTTAACGGGATGGGATTGGAAGGCCTTTGACCTTATCGTTTATCTAGAAAAGTGATTCAGTTAGCCCTTCATAGTATGTATATACTTTATATGGTAAAAAATAATTTTTAAGTATGTAGATGAAAAGAGTATTGGGTTTAGATTCACACAAATTAAGAGTCAAAAAAGGGGTTAGTTCTTGTCCCAAGACAAAAAATTGGTTATTTTTGTGTTGAAAAAAAGTCACCAAAATGCAATAAAAGTACACAAATACACATTGAGAAAAAAATTTAACCAATTTTGGTAAAAAGTTACCAAAACGGCAACGCTGCATGTAATGTCAAAAACAAGGCGTATTAATATACATATGAATTCGCCTTGTATACAACAGTTGACTAAAGCAGGGCTACCAGATTTGGGGTTCTAATCTCAAATTAGATAACAAAAATTAATTTCAGGTTTAAATTGAGAATGTAAAAATAAACTATTTTTCTTTTTGGAAAAATTATTAATCGTTTGTTTCTTTTACATGCCAACATGTATCGGGTGATTTTTTAAGAGCTATAGGAAGGTTTAAAAAAAACACATAAAATTCAGAAAAATGCACGAAATCTTTATTTGAATCGATAGTACGGTCCATATAATTTAATGTTTGAAGATTATTTCATGCAAATGTTGACCGTAACTGCGCCTCAAATGGTCCATCCGCTTAGTCCAATTTTGACATACCCTTTCTAACATTTCGGCCGGTATCTCATGAATAAATGCTTCAATATTGTCTTCCAATGCGTCAATTGAAGCGGGCATGTGTGTATAGAAATGAGCTTTAACATAGTCCCACAAAAAATAGTCTAAAAGCGTTAAATCGCACGATATAGGCGGCAAATTGACCGGTCCCGAACGTGAAATAAAATGTTCACCGAACTCGCCTCTCAATAAGTTCATTGTTTAGCGTGCTGTGTGGCATGTGGCACCGTCTTGTTGAAACCACATGTCATGCAAGTCAAGCTCTTGCATTTTGGGCAAAAAAAGTTGGATACCATCTCACGGTAGCGCTCACCATTCACAGTAACGTTACGATTCGCATCATCTTTGAAGAAGTACGGTCCAATGATGCCACCAGCCCATAAACCGCACCAAATAGTGACTTTTTCTGGATGCATTGGTAGCTCTTGCAATGCATCTGGCTGATCTTCACCCCAAAATAGACAATTCTGCTTATTAACGTGTCCATTGAGCCAAAAATGAGCTTCGTCGCTGAACACAAGAAGCGCGCGATGAACTTTCTTAACAGAGCACGCATTTTGATAATAAAATTCAATAATTTGCAAGCGTTGTTCGTTTGTAAGACGATTCATGGTTTAATTATAGACCAAACTGAAGATGTTTGACAGTGAAACAAAACACGAAACGTGCGTCAGCTGTTTAAACCAGTGTTGCCAAAAAGATAATAGCTAAAAAATCACCCGATATAATATCTGTAAGTGTTTTCATCTACAAAACTCATATTAATACAATTTACGTATATTAAACAAATTATGGGGCAATTTCAATACCGGACGGCTAAAAAATCGGATTTACTCAACGCTATATTAGTTTTTATTTAAAATGTGTAAGCAGCAGAATTTTTCTTATATTTAGGTTGATCTGTTTATACTCTAAGAAGTAAAAATACTTTCAAACGTATGCCCAGCAATATAATGGCTAAGCCAATGGATATTTTACGCGTTAATTTGAAATGCCAAAACTTCAAATGTTCGTAAACGATGTTAAATGGATAAACGGGAATTTTCGAGCTGACTCCATTAGTGCTAGAAGAGTCTTTGCTAGTATGCACATGATGCTTCAAGTATTATATATTAACCAGGAGTCATACAAGATATTAAAAATTTATTAATAATATTTGAGAATAACTGAATGATCAACTTTCCCTCTCCCTTAATAACGTAGATTTTTGGTCAGAATTTGAAAGATTATTAACAAATTAGTGGTATTCACACCGAGCTTGTTAGTCGTTAATCGTTACTTTTTTACACGCATTTTGTTTTTGTATATTTAACGCGCTACTGGATTAACATTTGAGCCGTTTATTTTGAAAGTGGCATAAGTCATTTTGTTTTAAGTCGAGATATTTAAGGGTTTGCATTTTAACACGTTTAAAAATATGGATACTAACTTTCGAGAAGATTCACTTGTATTTGATATATCATGATACTGATATTTTTCTCAGTATTTATTATTATTATTATTATTATTTATTATTATAATTTATTAACAACTCAATTTTTTTGAAAAAGTGACTTATGCTACTTTCAAAATAAACGGCTCATTTAACAAATTAACGACACGGATAAAATAGTTGTTAGTTGGTAACTCACAATCAGCTGTTGCAGTTTCTTAATAAATAATAAACATAAAAAAGTCATTTGTGATACATTTCTAAAAAATATTTGTGTTTTGGCAATTTTCGTGTACATTGAGAGTAAGTTTGTTAATTGAATGATTATTTTATTTTAAAGTTACCAGACTAACAAAGTTTTAAAAAGGGGGTCGTTCACAGTTGGTAACTTTAACAAATTAACAAACTGTTGTAAAATTGGTTAAATGTCATTATTGTTTTAGTGTACTTATCTATACTTATTTAAATTTAAAATACACATTTATAAGATAAAATTAATCCACACTAATTTGTTATTTTAAAACCAAATCATTTCTTGAAAATAATGAATTTGTGTGCTTTTTATTTTTGGAAGGGATATTATAGGAAATTTTTATTTTAAATTTGGGATCTGCCATCCCTGGATTAAAATTAATAAAAAATTTGAGTGAAAAAAGAAATTAATAATTTTTAAAATTAAGAAAAAATCAATTTTTATAACATAAACTTGTGAAAATTTAGTGAGCATTAAATTGCAAATTCGGTTGAATTGAATGTTATATTAAAAATAATCTAAGCCGTTTTTTTCTGCGTCCAGCTTTTGCATTTTAATATAAAAACTGCACATACACATAAAAATATCTTTAAGATATAGTGATAAAGGTTAAAATTAGTTTTGGTAATCTAAGGGCCATTATTACAACTTGAAGTTAGCTAAAGTTAAGATTAAATTGACAGATATTAATGTGTTATCTGTCAAAAAGCGTCTGTTAACTGTCGGATAACAGATAACGCCAAGTTGTAATAATGGCCCTAAAAACGATTTGTACTTAATTTTTATACATAGTTTCATTAATCATCTTTTTATTGTTTTTTTTTTTCATTAATAAAATGTAAAACAAAATGTTTATTAAAAAACACAATTTTAAAAAGCACATGTAAACAAAACTTTTGACATTTCTGGCATGACAAAAAAAATGTGAGATAAGGCTATGATGACTTTATTGCTCAATTGAATGGGAGATAAAGCCATAATGGCCTTATTGCCCAATCATTGAGTGGTAAGGTCATATTTAAAATTTTGCGATATGGGAGATATAGCCATATTTTTTCACAACTTTGTAATGCATGGTGTAAAAGGGAAAATCCTTAGTTATTATTGAAAAACATTTTTTTATTGTTGTGACGCACGCAGAATAACTTTATTCAGCGAAGCCACCTGCCGCGTCCTACTGGAGGATAGAACCCCTAAGCACGACCGCAGGCCGCCTCGAGGAAAGCTTTAGTACGCGAAGCCAGATTTCAATACTTAACTTTAGTGCCTCCGGAACTGAAATCCGAGATAAAGCCATTTTCTAATATTGAGGCAATGATGGCTTTATCTCCCATTCAAATAAAAAAAAAGGCTTTATCTCCGAGAGATAAAGCCATCATGGCCTTATCTCACATGGTATTAAAGCACCCCCCCCCCCCCCCCCCCAAGTTTTGCTGTGTTGCCCTGTGTATTTGATTTGCAGATCCGTATGCAAGTTGCATATTTTAATTGATTGCTATTTTTGCGGCAAATCCTTAGAATTACTCGATTTTTCGATTAATTTTAAAATTTTATTCGTTTAATCGAATAAGGTAAAAATGCCAAATATCGATTCATCGTTTAATCAAACAAAAATAAAACCCGATTAAATGAACACCCTAATCAGCACCATCTATTAATCCAAAAAAAAATGAACAGAAGTCTGGAATGCTTTGATGTGTTGCTTTGTGTATTTGATTTGATTTGCAGATCCGTATGCAAGTTGTATATTTTAATTAATTACTATTTCTTCGTCAAATCCCATTGTGCATAATGGATGTTGTTTTTTGCAGCATTTTTGATCTTTTGATCGCCTTTGGTGGTTGCGTTCCAAAAAAAAAAAACACACACACAACAAATTAACAAAAATGTATTTTAAAATGACAGACAAGTCAAAATTAAATGATTTTAAATAATTTGTTTTTCGTTTAACATGAACAATATACATATTTTGTTTATTATTTTGTAAAACATTATTTCAAATTTGCAAAACAATTAAATCACCATTAGAGGAGACTTTAAATTGTCTAAAACGAAATGCATGCAAGTAACCTCCGTTAAAATGTACATTTTAAACGGATTAAAGTGATTGATCGTTGCAATTGCTCAAATAAGGGGATTGGTCGAACGGTATACACCCACAACTGATAAAGTCTAAAGACAACAGTGGGTACTTGCTAAAATGAATTTGTTAATTATTTTATATATTTTGTTTATAGATTTTTTAAAATTTAATAAAATGAATTCGGTGCATAGTATGTACCAAGGCGAATTAATTTTTCAGGTGGCGTTGAAAGAACAGCTGTGCTACTTTTTTTTTTTAAATTAGAGAGAGGAATGTCAAAAGTTGTGTTTTTGACATATCGGCCAACGAAAGCAGCAACAAAATACATTGTTGTGTTTTTGGTGTTGTTACTTGTTGTAGTATCGACACCACCGTTTACATGAATTCGCCTTGGTATGTACTCTAAGGTGGGTCAAATGATAAAGTTGTACCAGTCATCCGCTAGAATGAAAGATATGTCAATGAAAATTCCAAAAGAGGAAAAAAATATTTTTGCCACGCCCCGAAATACAGCACTTTATGATTTATAAAATATATTGACGCCTGTTAAAATCCGATCTCATCTTATCGCATATTGTTGTTCATGTCTTGCTATGGCTTCATTTTTGTCTTTGGTGACTTTAAAATCCGACATCAAATTCTGGGCGTCGCTTCATCAAAGATTTTTAGAACTGTATTGTATTGTGAATGCAAAAAGGGGCCAAATTTTAAAGGCGCGTCATAAAAGTGAGTATATGAATATGCTCCCTTCACCACAGGTGAAAAAGAGCATGTATAAGCTTATCATTTCGGTTGTAATTTCTACAATATTAAATTTAGAAAAATATAAAGTGTATATTTTTCGGGTCCGTATGATTAGCGATATAACAATGTCAGTCTATCCGTCTGTATGTTGGAATGGGGTTTCCGAAGACCCCAGAAATGATTTTAATTCGCCAACCACGATAAGGGTGATTATAATTTTCTTCATAACTGGAGAACAGAAAGAGCTAAAGTTTTCAAATTAGGTACAAAAATTTCGGTCATCCTACAAAATTTTACACAACATCTGACGAAATGTAGGCAGCAGTGGAGAAGTGGTCGTCGGACTTTCCATAGAAAGACAATATAGATTTTGTTTATCTGGAGAGCGACATGAGCCAAAGTTTTCAAATTAGCTACAAGCATCTTTGTTTTTAATACACAACATCCGACAGAGCGTGATTGAAGAAATGGGAGTGGCACAAAGAAGATAAATTTATATCTAAAGCACGGTATTCATATAACCTTCTGTTGTTATCGCACCATGAAAAAATAGCGAAAATAGCACTGTTACTTGTTTTTCCTCTTTTTAAAATTTATAAAAGTTCTCGTACTTTTGAATTAAGGTCTGAGCTATGTAACATCTTTGCTAATATATAAACCAAATTTTATGACATTCTAAACATTCATTTCAAAACTAGCAAATTTATTTTCCATTTTTTCTTTCAGTTTTTTCCCACTGTACTTAAAGTAGCCTTTTTAGGGTTGACTGATTAAAATATTGAAATATTGCTTGACTTTATTTGTTTTGTATTTTTAATATTTATTCATTAGAATGTTTTTAAGAGAATTAGATAATAATTAAAAAAATAATAAACGTAATTAACAAGTGAAATTTAATAACGACTACAAAAACGCACACTTACTGATACACATATCGATTTATATTCCTCAGATACCTTTAAAATCGATACTTAATTTTTAATTATTTAATTTTATTTATTAAAGATTAATTAATCACTTAGCCAAACATCAGATAAACAAATAAAATTGAGCAAAAAAGTAAAACTTGTTACTCAAATTCAATTTATTATGTATTTGTTTTTAGAAATTTAATCCATTTTATTGAATCAATAATCAAGATTTTAAATAAATAAAAAAAAACTAAAATAAATAAAAATTGTGCAATAAAAATTGAACATCTGGATGTTTTAACTGGATTTAAAAGTGCTGGTTGTGGCTTTTTCTTTCTCTAAATTTTGCATTTAAATAAACATTTGAACAAAAAGAAAAAAAAAAAAAATTAGTTGCAAATGAGGTGAGTCTGGTCTGAGCCTGAGATAAAGTTATTAATAATAACAATAATGCTGTTAATAATAAAGATAATATTTTTAAATTTATTATAATGACTTAAAAATAATTCCACTATTTTACAATTATTTATTAGTTTGTCATATCGTGTAAGATAATCGGGTCAGAAAGCCAGTTTAACATCTGTTTTTTATGCCGCCAAAAATGGAAAGTAACAGTTTCAGAAAGTCATAGAACACAATTGCGGTTCTAACAAAAACTGTTTCTAATAAGAGAAAAGATAATTTAAATAAGGCAATTGGAAACATGATTGTTTGTAAAAAAATCATGATTTTGTAATACTTTGTGAACCAAATAATATAGCGTCACCTAAAACGCAAAAGGATCTATCTTAATTTTTGAAAATTTTACAGCAAAAACTATTTGATTAAACGCCTTAAATTTATTTATTGTTTTTAAATTTTTTTCTTGTAGAAATAACCAGAGGTTTTGACAATGGACAATGTTGCATATTATGCAAACTGTTAGTTAGACCTTTCAGCGTTTACCTTATAATCTTTTATAGTTGGGGCCTTATGTTTTTAAGATAGCAAATTTTGCTCGAAAGATTCCAACATTATTAGAATTAATAAAAAAAGGAGATTATGTATTTTTGGTTAGTCAGGGTCTTTTGCGTTTTAGATAACGATATACAAGATTTTTTAAGTTCGAGTGTCTCTTTTAAAATAGTCTTGTAATTCGACGGGTTAAAGAAGAAAGTGTACATTTTATTTATGTAACCTTAATTCTCCTCGAGAAACGCAAAAAATGGACAACTGCGCATAAATTCGAGATTTTAGTCAAAGCCACTATGGTTCTGCCATAAATCAAAAAGTTTTCCACAAACTAAAGCTCGAGTAACAGTTTGATATGTCTGTGAAGATAAATATGCCGAGTTAAATATGTTTCAACGTAACGGCTTACGTCACTACATATTTAACACTGGATGAAATGACGTATCGAAATAATTAAATATGTCATAGTATCAGATATTTTTAAACTAGGCTTAAATATAAGATGTGGTTGTCTTAATACAAAATACTTTAAAAAATGCAGAAAAAATATCTAATTAATTTATTTATTATTTTCCTAATAATTTCTGTGGGCAAATTGAAAAAATGGAACAAAAATAAATTGGAGTTGTCACATCCTTCTGTGTCACACATACGGAACAAATGGAAAATGAGGACTAGGGACCACACTATCCTTCTATGGTACCCATATGTCTGAATTGTATTTGTGAACTTTTTAAAAAATTTTCAAAAATCGAACTTTGAAATTTAGTTTGTCATATTTAATTATTTCTTTACGTCATTTCATCCAGAGTTAAATATGTAGTGACGTAAGCCGTTACGTCGAAATATATTTAGCTCGGCATATTTATCTTCACACACATCAGTTTTATTAGTTATTTAATTTAATATTATAACAAACTAGCTTAACCCGGTGCGCTTCGCTACACTGCTTTAACCAATTTAATATATGCATCCTATAGGAGGTATTTTCCCCCTGAGCCTTCCCGCTTTATTTCTAATTTCAAAAGTGAAGTATACCATAAGAGTGACTTCTACAAAGTTTGAACATTCTTACTATAACAGTTCTTAAGATATGCGATATTAAACATTGGCGTCCTATGGGGGATAACATTTCCCCGCTGCCATTTTATTTCAATTTTGGGGCTCAGAAGATCCTACTACCAAAAGTTCAACACAATGCGTGCAGCGCCTCTTACTAATATTTCTATCTATGAGGGATACTGCACCTCTCCTCCTCTGTCTACCCCGCCCATTTCTACATTGAAATTTCTGTGGTTTTCATGGGCAACCGCGTATGTCTATTTTTCGATTTTGAAATGTTGATGCTATTTTGCTTAATATTAAGCGCTCTTTACATTTTTTAAAAAATTTTTAAAAACAGATAGACCCATTCCGATGTTTTAACTCAATAACAAAGTTCAAAAGGTGCAATATCTAACCCATAGTTTGATCTAGAATGGTTTTTTCGGCTCTCCTGAAAAATTTTAGTTTAAGACATACGCGGTTGCCCATGAAAACCACAGATTTATAGTTTACCATGATAGTAGCTTTCACCACGTTTGAAGACTCTCCCTTTAATAGTTCTTCAGTTGAGCGATATTTACAGGAGGTTTTTAACCCCCCTGAGCCTACCCGCTTTATTTTTATTTTCAATAGTGTAGTAGGTAAGAGTGACTTCTACAAAGTTTGAACATTCTCACTATAACAGTTCTTAAGATATGCGATATTAAACATTGGCGTCCTAAGGGCGGAACCACTTCTGCCGCTGCTATTTTATTTCAATTCTGGGGCTCAGAAGATTCTACTACCAATAGTTCAACAAAATGCGTGCAGCGGCTCTTATGATATGCGATATTTAATATTGGCATCTAATACTGGTACCAATTGCCCTGCACTCATAAAATTATTACAGTAACTGATTGTAGGTTATTAAATTCGTTTTCGGTACTGTTAAAATTGAATAAAAATATAGTTATTTTACGAATAAATTTATTTTTCAACATTTATGTTTGTTATTAAAAAAACAAACTACCAAAAAATAATGTTTTCCGTATTTTTTTTTGTTAATTTGTTTGATTTTTATCGGTTAAAATATATTTTTTAAAAGTAAAAACTATTCAATTTTAACGAATATGATGTTCAATAAATAAAAAACTTAGAAATTACTGAAAAAATCATTTGTTTTAAATGAAATGTAAATGATCCGTTTTTTAAATGAATTTTAATTTGTTTCAAATGAATTTTCGTTTGAATTTAACTACATAATATTTTGAGTGTGCCCCTATCGAAAAAATAAGTAGCAAAATCGGTTTAGTAGTTTAGGAGTCTATAAGCCAACACACAAACATACAAAAAAGATCGAAAAGTATGCAAAAGTATACAAAAGGATTTCTTTAATAAATGCTTTTTAATGTACGATAAGGCATACATTTGTGTTGGCTGATTTTTTAAAGCTCCTTGGACAAGAATTTACGCACGTTGTAAAAGTACGATTTATTTTATAACTAATGAAAAGGTGTTAAAATGGTAAATAGCCATTAAGTGTTCTCATTTTTCTGGCCATAACCTGGCACATATAGTGACTATAGCAAAAAAACAATTGAGTGGTTCTATGCGAACAATGTTGTATTTATTAGGTTTATTAGGCATTTGTAAAAGCATTTGAATTACACGAAAAGCTCAGTCAAAAAAATTCGGAAGTGGAAGACAGCCAGCAAAATGGTAACAGAGAACACAATAACAAACGTTTATTAAGGAAAGTTTTCATAGAACATTAATTTTGTAAGCCTTTATAAAATTTCGTTTGCATTTTCAACGACAAACAGCTGATTTGTGACCTACAAAAAATTTTCAATACGACACGTCGATTGATTGCGACCCACTAAAGGCCTAACCATAATTTGCTTAAGTTGGATTAAGCAAATGTGCGAATACAAGTAAATCTTATGAAACACACCATATTGAACTTACGGAAACTTTTTGTTAACTTTAATGATACTGATATTTGCTTAAGCAAAGTGCGAAACTGATCGCACATTCCGTACGGAATCAAATGTTTTTTGATTTTGTTATTGATTTTTTTTTAATACATTTGAGAGACTTTTTGGTCATTTTTGACATTTTTGACAGCACGGCTATGCATATTATGGTTGGGCCTTAAGAAATATTATGCGACCACAAATGTCAAAATCAGTTACTTGTGTTGTGGTTGCCGACGTTATGTTTCTTTACACACCAACACTAAATATTTTTAATATTTTATTTTATTATATTTTTTTTAAACACCACCGCTTATAAAATTATATAGTTTTTTTTTAATATTTTTCACAAACTTCTATTATAAATTTTTTGTTTAATCCTGTGTTTTGTATTCTTATTTATAGTTTTTGTCTGAAATTAAGTTTAGTTTTTATAAAGAAAAGTGTTTTTCCAATAATTTTCTTGCTCATTCCTTATATGCCTATGAGGGCCAGGTGAAATAATGCACCGATTTGGTTAGTTTTTAATATTTGCCAAATTTGTTCCTTTTAGCTCTAATGCACAAACTACAAATATAATCGCGACAAATGATCATATTTTATTACACCTCCAAAGCCTTTTATAATTTTGTTCGATACTTTTGGGTCGTCAATGATCTGGCCAACCCCTGTATGTACGTTTCTAGGGAGCAAACATGCTATTCTTAAGTTGGATACCAAATTTCATCCATTTACGTAAAGAAATAAAAAAGTTGTGGATTTTTGGCCGGAATTTTCCAGTGTGTAATGGTATGGGGGACATTGTGCCAAAATAATACCAATATTCTTCGTTTTAGGTAAAAATTAAAAATAAAGTTCATTTATCTTAAAAAGACTTCAAAACTTAAGAGTTTTATGGGTAAAAATTAGAGGCAGTTGTGTTTTTTGCTTATCTAAAGATACACATGGTTAGAAGGACATCGTTAAATCAACTTATCTACCCAGCATACCATATCGAGCCCTTATCGCAAAAGAAGCTTAAGCGACAAAAACAAAATTTTACAGGAGAAGGTTTTTTTTTTATTATATTTCATAAAAATTTTATATATAGTTTTTGCTATGAAATCGTTACGGTACCTTTTGTGACCATAACATTTAAGGAGATGATGTAAGTGTTGGCAATAAATTAATTTATTAAAAAATACGAAAATTGAAAATTAAGTCGCTCAAGCTATTTTAACGGTAAGGGCACAATATGTTTTATATTTTATAAAAAAATTGCTGTGTCCTAAAATTTTTGGTTTAAATTTAATAATTTTTCTTTAAACTTTAATATTTTTAATCTGCAGCCGTATTCTGTAACTTGCTTAGCTTAAGCTTAATCTAGGTCGCTAGAATGCAAAAATTAAAATTTTTAGCGATGACATTAAAAGCCAAAATTGCTGCGAATTCAATTTTTAAGGCATTGTCAAATCCAGCAATGCACGTTACAGTATTGCATTCGTAGCCAAAAATCGTTAAATCAACTTTATAGATTTTTAGCGATAGAGATTAAGCTTTAGCGAATTACAGAATACGGCTACTGGCTAAAATTCAACAAATTTAATTTTCATTAAATTATTTTTATGAAGAAAAGAATTTTACAACATGAAATTAATTAAAATTTATTGATAATTTTCGATTCTTGATTGAACTGGGAATCGAACCCAAGCTTTCACGGAGAGCTTGCTCTGACATGTTTCGATTCTAACCACCACACTATCTCTTAAGAGGGGTTTGCCGTTTAACTCTCACCACCATTGACGACGGCTGGCAGTCTATAGTCCTTAGTAGATTGAAATTTGTTTTTTGAATGATTATCTATTTTAATTGATTTACATGTTCTTCCCTACTTCTGTTTTCCTTACTTTTTGTCAACAATTCTTCTTGAAGTCCAAAGTAAATTTTTCTGTTTTTTCATGTTTTAAAACTGTTACCAACATGAAAAAAAATTTTTATTAATTTCATGTTGTAAAATTACTTTCTTCATAAAAATAACTACATAAATACATATAATTTCATAAACTTTATTCTAATTAAAAGTATTAAAAACTGGGAATTATTTCCTTCCGAAGGTTACTTTATATTATATTCAACATTTTTTTTATTTTTCGAATTTATTCTATGAGCTAAATTTCAGTTATGTATTTTATAAAGCTTTTTTGTAATAGTCCTATTCCTTCAATTATTCAGAAATGACTTTATACACTACCAGACTAAAATACAAATAATACAATATAATAGTCTGGTAGTGTATAAAGTCATTTCTGAATAATTGAAGGAATAGGACTATTACAAAAAAGCTATATAAAATACATAACTGAAATTTAGCTCATAGAATAAATTCGAAAAATAAAAAAAATGTTGAATATAATAAAAGTATTAAAATTTAGATTAAAAACCATAAACAGTTCAATAAAATAACCACAATACAAATAACACTGTGCAACAAAAAAAAACATACATTGCACGAACTTTTGGTCTTAGAAGACCCCTAGTGAAATTTGATGCAAAAAATATTAGTAGAACATTTGAACCCTCTAAAGTGCCGTTTTAGTATACTTTTGTGTGGAAGTTAAAAAGAGGACAAAAATTACCCCTTAAAATGAGTGTTAGAGGGTTAATATATTCTAAGAAAAGAATCGTAATACAATTCTACTGAAGACATATGAAATAGTCTTTTAGCTCAAGAGTACATTTAGTATATTTTTGTTGACTTATACCGAACGCCTTTTCAAAAAATTCAAAAAATTAAGGGGCCCATATTTCGGAAGCCCGAGCTAACTTTTCAAAACCTTTTAGCAGATTTGCTCTACTAGTAGTCTACTTTCATTTCGCTTTACAAGTGTTGAGGCTGGCGGCGATGACCCGAATTTTGTTTCACTGTTATTTTTATACAAATTTTTCCAAAACTTTCCGGAAATTCTAAGAGATTACCCCGAAAATTCCTAGTATGAGTTTTAAAGATATAAAGCCCTTATACGACAAGTAGATTCATAAATTCGCACACATAAGAATTTAATTTTAGTGTTTTTTTTTTATTATCTAGGTCTTTTTCGTATTTTTATTTTTTATTTTTGTAAGTAATAAAAACAAAAATGAACTTATCACCGACATAATTATTCGAGTATTAACAAAAATTTATTTTGTATTTTCAAAAAAAAAAAAAAAAAACAAAAAAAAAATAGACAAACAAAATCAAATTGTAGTAAAACAAATATGTATTACAATTTTGCAAGGGGTTTTATGACCTGCTAAACGTGCCAACGAACCTTATCAGTCCCTCTATGAATGTGTAAAAAAAAATTGTAATTGAAATTAAAAAGAACAACAACAAAAACAATAAAAGCGTTCTCTATAACTAACAAAAAGTAAAACATTGTGAAAACAAACGCCAGCAGCAGGCGCGGCAGAGGAAGATAGTTCGCATTTCGTATTTCGTATATCGCATTTTACTACTTTAGTTGTAAAAAACACATTAAGTTTTTTCATTCTCTAACTAAATAATAAACGGAAAACCGTGGGGTAAATAAACTCTACCAAGGCCACCAAACTTAGAATACACTGAATGATCAGTAGAACTTTTAAAAAAGAGGAAGAAACGAAAAAAAAAACAAAAACAAAAGAAAACAAATAATTTAGTTTCATTATTGCTTTTGTAGTTATTGTTATTATTGGTTAAGGTAAATAAACGAGTAATCGGTTTATTTGATTGTTTGAAACTAAAAAACTATGGTAGCTGTGTTAAATCTTCGATACCCCCAAATAGAATCACAAGAATGAGGGAAAACTTTTTTTTTAAGTACAAATTTGTATGTTGGTTAGCTAGAAATGCCAAACAGTATCCATCTGTCACACTTAGACCCAATGATCCATTGTGATACCATGGGGTTCTACTAAACAGAATCTGTAGAATCTGCCCGAACTTTTAACGAAGTCTAAAATGTGTTCCAGTTCAATACCAGAGATATTATACATTAAAGGTGGCGAACACATTTTGGACAGTCGCCTTCTCGCCAGTGTATCACATTGACGGAGAAGGTGTTCTACATCCTTCTTCTTATTTTCGTCATCAGAGCTGCGGCATATAAGACAGTGATAATAGATACCAAACGTGACATGTTCCTTTCAGTCATCGATAGAGACATGGTGCTCCAGTCATCCATATGGAGCCACAAATGCCTGGCGTTCTCGCATCCAGTGTTCTCGGCCAATCTGTCAGTAAAATATCGATAGTCGATCCCAGTTCAGCGGAATCCGTAAGGTAGTGCCAAGTCTAGCAAGCTCATCTGTCCTAATGTTACCCTTATATCACTGTGCCCTATGCCCTGGCACCCATCAAAATATCAAACTGTTTAGTTCTGTTCTGCTCTGCGTAATACGGAACTGATGGTCACTGCAAATATATTACTATTGGTTTTATTTATTTGAATACAAACCTAATAATCAAATATATCCCACGAATGTTTTGGCTTTATCAAAAGTATTTTAGCCCTTTTAAATAGCCAATTGGGCCAAACTCAATATGTATCTATCACTGGTCTGTGGTTAATTTAACACGCTCTGCTGTATTGCGGGAATTCCGGGAATTGCAGTCATTCACTTGTGCTCAAAAAGTTAATAACATAAATTCCAGCTAACTTTTTAAATCTAATTTTTTAACCGTCTAACTTAAATCGTTTTAACTGAAATATGGTTAATATTGTATAGATGGAGATGCTCGTTTGGTGGAAAGAAATCTTATAACAAGAAATGCAAGAACACAAAAAATGGCACAATAAGAAGGCCTTCACCGAATTGGAATGGTGTCTTCAATAAAAGAGAATAAACCTACACTATCGGATAAAAACGATTCGAATTAACTTCTGCAAAAAATATAATAACTGGAATTTCTGATGATTGGAAGCGAGTAATATGGTCCGATGAGACAAAAATTAATCGTTTCCGATCTGACGGCAATTCAGCGACACCACGTCAAACAAACAGTTAAGCACGATGGTGGAAGTGTAATGGCCTGCGGATGTTTCACCTGGTGGGGCATTGTTCCACTCATCAGAATAGAAGCAATATTGAAGAAGGAGCAGTATCTTAGTATTTTACAAAACAACTTGCTCGTTTTTATTGAATAGTGTGCTTACCCTGCAACAAAGATAATTTTTTCAGCAAAATGAATTGTCCAAAGCACAATGCCAGAACTGTCCAAAAATGGCTTGGCGAACAAAAATTTCAAGCGATGAAGTGGGCAGCTCATAGCACCGACCTGAACCCCATCGAAAATTTGTGGGCAATCGTAAAAAGGAGAGTCACCCAGTTGGAACGGGTACCGACTAACTTTGATGCACTTTGTTCAAGAGTTGAGGAGGCATGGGCCTCTAAAACTTTGAACAATCTGGTTGAAAGTGTGACCACTCGCTTTAAATGCGATTTAAAGAACAAGGGTCTTTGGACCAAATACTTAATGAAAAACTTGCCAAAAAATTCCAAGAATGGACAAAACTGGATAAAAGAGGCTGCAATTGAAAGTCTTTGTTTTATTTACTTCTTAATGAGATAGTAATCTATATTATAGCGTTTATTAAAGAAGAATGTTTAATTTAATTCTAAAGCACTTTTTTTTGTCGGTTGCAAATATCTCCCATACCACCGCATCAAATTTAATGAATGATATCTCATTTTAAAGCTTATTTCTAACACTAATGACGAAAAATAATTAGAAATTGAAAAATTAATATTTTCATTGATAAAAATTACGGTGCGAAATATTCGCACGGGTCATCTAGTGTTTAATTTAATTGTTAAGCAAATCGTTTAAGTTTTTATAATTAATACATCAATTTAAAAAATAAATGTGTTTTATGTATCCACTTATGTCCTCTACTTTACTCTATAACCCAGGTAGCATTTTTTGATATTTTTAATCATATTCAAGTCTTTTTCGACTCTTCAGCGCGATTAAAATACCACAATAAACGCTCATTTTCTGATCATAAATGATACTTTAATATGACTCTTCTTGAAGGGTCATATATGATTCGTTTTTTTTTTATTAGTTTAGAGAAATTTTCGACTCTTTTTTCATAGTTTTTGTTATTGAATTTAAAATCATAAGCGCAAGTTAATTTTGTGTCGATTTACAAGCGTGCAAGTGATTAATCAGTTTTTAATCACCAAAAGTACTCAAAAAAGACTCATACCGATAATTTTTGAAAAAAAAAAACGATCTTCCAAATGCTAGCAGGAAAGTCATTCTTTTTTATTAATGTGGTTATCTTTGTATATTGTAGTCAGTTTTGTCATTACTATTTTTCCTTAAGTGTCTGTACTAAATTCTCTCCTTTAGTTGTAATTTTTAAAAGTGGAAAATGTTTTCTTTCTGTTGGTAGTATGTGTTTATAATTTTGATTGCAGACGCGTTCATCATTTAATATAATACATATGTATGTATTTTATTTGACCTTTTTTCTTTTTATGTAAAATTAAATTTAGGAGCTGAAACTATAAAAAAATTACCAAGTGAGAATAAATGACAGATATTTAGCCTTTAAAATGCCCTTTTATCCCAAGCAAAAGTTAAGCACCAAACCTCGAAGGGTTTTAAAGGAGAAATTTAAGTTTAGTTTACCTTCTCGCTTCCGGAAGGCATCCATTTTACATGTTCCTACTTTATAGCAATATCGTTTATTTAATTGGCGGCTGTAACAATATACTTTACACATTATATTATTTGTTGCTACAAACCTGCTTTGTAGTAAAGGCCTGTATAAATATAAATTTAAACAGTGTTTTCAATATATGTGATAGTTTCAGTTAAAAGGGACCTATGGGCAAAAAATGAGTTTTGGAGAAAAACGATTTTAAAGTTAACAAGTTATTTTTTTTTTCTTATCAAAGGTGTATTTTAGAGCTTACTTATGACAAAAGTAATACAATTAGAAAACTGCGGCTTGCTGCATTAGAAAAAGCGTATTGTTTTTTTAAGAATCACCAAAAAAGTTAAAATCGATTTTTAACTGAAACTGTCACATATAAGAATTCAAGGAAATACTCTCGAGACAATACTATCGATATTTTCTACTATAGATATTTATCGATAGTTCAGATTTCACTATCGATATATCGATATTACTATCGACTGAATGTTTGTACTTGTGCAGGAAAACTTTAATTATTTTTTTATAAGGCTACAACAGTTCGTTGTTTTTATCACTTTATCGAATGTATGAGACGTATGTATAGTAGGGAAATAATTTTTTGCAATTTTTGCAAATATCAAACATACCACCTCATATCCGTGTGGGGCATAAAAAAATATGGTGTCACTTTTCCTCTTTCGTGAAAAAAGTTTCCGCACCGAAAGCGTTAAAGTTTTGTTTTTATTTATTTATTTTCATCATTAAATCAGTTACTCTTGTCTTAAATAAGTTCGTTTTTGTTTAAATTCATATATAATCTTCAACATTAAACCATTTTTCATAATTCTAATGCAAAATCAAATGGGTTTCAATTTCCAAAAATAAAATTCACACATAATATGGAGTTTTAGGAATCGCTTACGGTGCGGAAACTTTTTTCACCGAATCAGCTTAAAAACAGTTTTTTATTATCAGAACAAAATTCCCCACATGGTGCTGGAGTGGTATTTTGCACTCAAAAAAAAGTTATACCCTAATGTATATACGCACGTTATTTAAGATGACAGTTTATTAAAAATTGATAAGTACCTTTCTGAAGGAACCGAAGTAACAGGGACTATAAGATATTCATTCCATTGCAACTTTAATAAATTTTCTAAATTCTAAACCCAAAATGGTTATCAATCGAGCAGATTTATGTAAAAATTTCGACTTAACCCCGGGTCTCCACGTAGCAATATTTATTGCGGCAAACGTCAAATTTGATTGCTCCATAAAATTTGCGACGTATAGACCGCATATTGCCATGAGTGGCAATCCATTGCGCAATGATTGCTCTTCTTATTGCTTGAGCAATTATTGCTTAGCAATCTGCTGTCAAATCAGCTGTAATTTATCTGACATTTCATTTCTCTGTACTGTTGGTTATTTATTAGTGTGTTTATTTATTAAAAAAGCAAGTGAAAAAATACTTCAACAAAATACAGAAAAAGATTTTATATATTATATTTTTAAATAAACGTCAATATTAACAAAAGCAAACGACGAATTTGTTTTTTTTTTGTATATTTTTATTTTCTTAATAGAACAATACAAGTTTTAGGTTTTTTTCATACGCAAATAAACAAAAAAGCAATACAAAACACAGCTACGACAATTACAATTAATTATTTTATTAATTTAATTAATTAATTTAAAAAAGAAAATTTAACAATCACATCAAAACACAACATAAAACATTTGTTATACATACAGCCACAAAACTTTATACAACTATTCGAGGTGAAAATTGCAAATTTATGGCAAAGCAATAACAAGTGTTCTCCAGCAATATAATCAGCAATCATTGCTCCATTGTTCTGTCATTGTTCTGCCGACTTAGCAATAAAAATTGCTACGTGGAGACCCAGCGTAAAGGCCTTAAATTAGCAGTAACAACTTTTTACTAAAAAGTGCTGCTTAGCAATCCATACCACTTGCCATTCTTGTTGTTTGTATTCATTGCTGTAATTCAGCGCGAATTAATAATAGCAAGTAAAAATTTGCGGGAAAAAACTGTGTGTGTATAGCTGCTGTTAGATGTCTTCACAGCTGTATTTTAAATAATAAAAATATCGATATTTATATTTTTCCTATCGATATTTTCGATATTTTACGACTATCGATAGTTTCCCAGCACTACTTACAATACCTATTATTACAGTAAAACATGTTGCCTACCCTCCTAGTACTTGAAAATAACCTCGTGCAGTGTATTTTTCATTCACTTTTTAATATTCGCGAGTATTTTTTATATCCATAAATAGCGCGGCGTCAATGCTTTTCAATTAGAAAATCCAATTTGCACAGCGCGTTTAACAGTGAAGTAACTGAAGCTACTGATAATTAAAAGTGGCAATTTAGCCATTTTTATTTGGGTTTTATTATACAAAAAATTAACACTACTGTTCGCCACACAACGTTGACGCTCTTGTTTAGGTATGCCATATCAGCGTAAAATCTTAGCGGAAAAAAACGTTCCGCTTTTCGCTCTTGTTTAGGTACGGCTGTTACGTTAATTCGTCGCCTACTCTTTTCTTCAGTATTTGTTTGTGCTAGAGACTACTGTAGAGTTTGAAATTTTTTTAATGATTTGAATGTGTGTTCAAACGGAATTGTGCAGGCCTCTACTTCGTAGCAAGGGAATGCCGTCGTCATTTTAAAGCATTTTTTTTAATAAAATTTATTAAAAGTTTGTTTACTTACCTAACTAAATCTCTGTATGTTTTATAATGTAGAGCATAAATGTGCGCTTACTTTTTCAAATTTACCATAAGTGCATTGCAAAATAAAAAAGATGCGCCATCTGTTGTTATTACAGCAGTCATAACCACTCCATAGACTCGCGAGGAGTCAATAATTGTATTTTTCACACAGACACGGTCGGCAATTCAAATGTATACAACAACTTTGTTCGGGCCACTCCATAGTCTGGCGAGGCAGTCAATAATTGTATTTTTTACACAGACACGGTCGCCAATTCATATCTATACAACAACTTTGTTTGTTGCTTGGTTATCACTGTATTACAGCATTTTTAGTTTATGCACCTAATACGAATCTTTTTGGTACAAAATTTACGATTTTGAGCATGTGAATGGTATTCGATGAAGTGTTGCCAAGGACCTGTAAAAAAGTGTGTTATAATTAAGATATACATAGTTAATAATACAAATTCTTAAAAATATAAAAAAAAAAAATAAAATAAAATTTAAAACTTTTTTCTGTTGTCCGATTTTGCTGGTTTCCAACACCAATAGAAACATCTTCTTGACAAGCAGACGGACGGATAGTGAACTTCGGCTTATAAGATAATTGATCATATATTATTTTGTTACAAACAAAATTACAAACCTAATATACCCGCCACTCACCATTGTAATTGGTGTAGGGTATAAAACGAAATCAAAACATGTGTATGTATTAATAGATTATTTTGTACTATTGATAGTAAGATTGGGAAAGAATTTTTTCTAATCAATAGAATTTTGAATGAATCTATTAGTTTCTAAAAAAAACACAAAAATATTATTAATTCATAAATAACAAATAAGTTGATAATTATTTAAACAAATATTATTGTTATGATTGATATTATTATGTGTTAACGAATTTCTTTTATCAAAGAAGCTAATTTAGCAAGTTCTGGAACTAAAATTTAATTTTTTTATGTTTTTATTACTTGTTTTTATACCCTCTACCACAATTAGTTGTAAAGAGGGTATATTCAGTTTGTCATTCCGTGTGAAACTTTTTTATTATTCATCTCAGACCCTATAAAGAATATATATATTCTGGGTCCTTGAGTAATTTTAAGTCGATTTAGCCATGTCCGTCTGTCTGTCCATCTGTCCGTCTGTTGATAACACGCTCACTTTCGAAAAACTCAAAAGAAATAAACAAACTTGGTGTCAAATTGCTTGTAGTTATCCTAAGCAGTTTGGGATTGAAATCCAGCAAAATCGGTTCAAAAGGATCTGAGCTATGAATCAAAATGTGGAACCACCACCTAAAAAAAATTGATAATTTTGTTACAAAAACTAACATATATGGTGGAAGAATGCACAGAATGATATAAGATTTCGCAACAGTTCGTTTTATTTAACTGGAAATCACGCTGTAAAATTTCTTGAAGATCCGTCCATGATTTACCATAGGCCCCATATAAGCCCTACTCCCGGAAAAAACCCTAAGCCTAAAACCCTAACTAACAATGCTATCATAATAATTTTGGCACGTCACAGTTAAATAGGACTAGAAATGAAACTATTAAGTTTCGTGAAGATCGGTCCATAATTTACCATAGGCCCCATAAAAAACATTCTTCCAGAAAACAGTTTAGTACGCCTAAATCCGTAAAAAATAATGCTATCATAACAAAATTTGGTGCATCACAGTTTTATTGAACGAGAAATAAGACTTTAATATTTTGTGAAGAACGGTCCATCATTTACCATAGGCCCCATATAAACCTTACTCCCGGAAAACAGCTTAGTACGCCTAAAAACGTAAAAAAGAATGCTATCATAACAAAATTTGGTACATCACAGTTTTATTGAACGAGAAATAAGACTTTAAAATTTTGTGAAGAACGGTCCATCATTTACCATAGGCCCCATATAAACCTTACTCCCGGAAAACAGCTTAGTAAACCTAAATACGTAAAAAATAATGCTATCATAACAAAATTTGGAACATAGAAGTTTTACAGGACTAGAAATAAGACTGTGAAATTTCGTGAAGATCAGTTCATAATTTACCCTAGGCCCCATATAAACCTTACTCCCGGAAAACAGCTTAGTACGCCTAAAAACGTAAAAAATAACGCTATCATAACAAAATTTGATACATCACAGTTTTATAGAACTAGAAATGACACTGTGAAATTTGGTGAAGATCGGTGCATAACTTACCTTAGGCCCCATATAAAGCCCACTCTGGTAAAATAATTAATTACGCGGTAAACTTTCTTCCAGTTTAGCTTCATATGGCCAGAAAAAATGTTATGCAATTTTGTGATATACGGTCCATAATTTTCCTTAGATTCTATTTTAGCAGCCTTCTGAAATTTACTGCAAACGCTTAAACTAATTGCACCGCTGTATTGAAATTTATGTTTTTTAATACCAGAAATCGTTCTGCAGAATTTGGGATGATTGGTTCATAGCTTACCATGGCTTTTATATAATTTGTTCTCTTGAAAATCATTTAAGTTCATCTTAAACTGATATTCTACTCAAACTTTTCAAAATTGATTCTGATTGTCGATCAATAATTTTATATAAGTAGGTCTAAACCGCAACAAATTTTAATGCAGATGTCTGTTTTTACAAAGATTATAATAATAAATAGACATCATACAGATATTAGTCCTAAAACATTCGAAGTGTCGGTGGAGGGCATCAAAGATTCGGCACAGCCAAATATAGCACTCTAACTTGTTTTTTTTTTGAGTTTGTTTTAACTATTCAATCAGTTTTTTCATAAGCTTAACCGGCCTCGTCATAAAAATATTAAAATTTTTTTTTTTTTATAAAATCTATTAAATTCATTTTCTAGTCAACATTGTTGTTTGAAAGTTCATTATTAAAAAACCTTTTTGGGTTGGTTCTATTCTCATATATCTCATATATTCTCTTATACTCTATATATTTTAAATCTAAATTTTGTTATCTGTTTTTTTTTTTTTAATATTTGGTAGAGGTCTTACAATTTATGATTTGTACATGTCTTCCGTATACACGTTAACACTTAGTGCTAATATCTATCAATCTACAAAATGTCAGACCTGTGCCCATGTTCTGTAACTTCAGTGAGAACTTCTCGCATCGAAAAGATGTGAAACAAAATATTTCATTGTTTCTCGAAAAGTGAAAAAAACTGTGTCTGTAACTCATGTAGATGAGAGATTACGTCGTAACGTTATAAATGTTACGTTATAAATGACAAAATGCAGTCGAAGCTGCTGTGACAATGCAGACGTCGAGAACGCCAGTAACAAAATTTACCAAATAATGTAAAGTGCGACTTTAATGTTTGTTGTTTACAAACGAGCTTCAAAAACATTCGCATATTTTATAAAAATGTTAAAAGCAAACAAATAAAACCATAAAAAATGTGCCAAAAACAAAATATTATTATTATAATTTTTAAGTATTTTGCATTTTTAATTGTTTTTAGTGTTAAAATTTTTTCTCACCCCATTTTTACTCGTAAGCTTATTTGACAGTTTAAAGCGGGAACTTTTCTCACTAAAATGTTACAGACACACTTTTTCTGTAAATTGGCGAGAAATATGCTTACGTGAGAAAAACAGCTGTTTCACACATTTCAATCGAAAAGTTTCTCGACGCGAGAGTTACAGAACATGGGCACTGTATAAAGATCTTTAATTGCTCTTTATCGCCCGAATCTTTGTATTAAGAATACAATTGAATCGCTAAGTGCAGAAAGGGAACACCTTAAAAAAATTCATTTTGAGATAATCAGTTAAAACAGTGTAGTTAATAATAATATATGCAAGTTGTATGTTCTTAGCTCGAAGAGGGAAGAACTGGCTTTAATTTGAAGTTGACTAAGATGGCACATTTTACACTGGCGAGGTACATAAAGTAATTGTCAGTAGTTCCCTTTCTGCACTTAAGGATTTAATCAAATATGGGCGTTTATATTTATATAATTTTATATTTTTCTGCATTTTCTACTTCGAAATATGTTATGTTTACACTCTTTCTTCATAATCTCTCCATTACAATCAATTGTAAAAGGAGTATTAAGTTTTTTTGTTAAGGAAATTTAAAGACATTTATGGTAAAATGCATGGTGATAACAATAAAAAAACATATGAAAAAATCGTACGTTCGCGATCCGTAACGTAACGGATTTTAAAAATCGAACGCAAACATTTTTCCTAATTTGGACAGGACAACGTGTGTCGGGTCAGCTAGAATGCATATAATGCATATAATGTATAAAATGTATTAAGTATATCTATACACATTCTGCTAGTGTCTTATAATTGTAAAAATGTATACACAAAATTTACTTCATTGCTTAATAAAGGGTAGTTTAAACAAAATTGTAACATGAAGGTACAATAAATTCTAGTAGTGTATAGATTTCCTAATTCCTAATATGTATATATCTATATCTTCAATTTTTACCAAAGGATGGCTTTAGCATAAAGTATGTGAATTATAAAAGGAATAGGACTATTGCAAGAAAGCGTTAACATTTCATTTTAAAGGTTAATAAATTATAAAAACAGGCTTCCTGGGAGAAAGTTTTGAAAAAGGTCCAATCTTGGCAACTGGCGTTTGTCCAAAAAACATGGAAATATGCGTCTACTACAACATCGACAACTCTATGGATGGTTCTGTAAACTTCTGATTTTGCAACACCATGCATAGCTGCAACTCTATAGTACTGGCAACCATTTCCGAGCAGAAGCACACAGTAGCAGTTAATTTTCAGCTTACAAACTGCGCTTTTAATTGTGCTCTAATTCTTCTTTAATTTTATTTAAAAAGAAATCAACTTAAACAAGTAAGAAAGTAAAGTAGGTCAAGCCCGACCATATGATACCCTACACCACAGTATTAAAAAACACATCATGCTTATATGTCCATATAAATATGGATTTATCTATGTTTATAAACTTCATTAAAATGGGTTAGAAAGTTTGTGAGAGGCAGAAATTGCCCCCTACCTCCCCTTGTGGTCCTATTTTTGAAAAACTGTATAGCTTATGTGTCCATATAGATATGGATATATCTATGTTTTAAATTTCATTAAAATCCCCTCGGGTCCGATTTTTTTAAAAAATTATACATTTGATAGTTTCTGAGAGGAAGAAATTTCCCCCTATATTCCCTTGTGGTCCTACGATTTGGCCCATTTTCAATAGGCTTGGTCCTTGTGCCAATAATAACCTATGTCCAAAATTTGATCAAAATATCTCTAAAATTGCGACCTGTACTTTGCGCACAAAGTTGCATGGACAGCCAGTACCTGCCAGTGAGCCGGACGGACATCGTTAGTTCGAATCGGAAAGTGATTCTGAGTCGATCGGTATACTTAAGGGTGGGTCTAGGACCAATATTTTAAGGCGTTACACACATCAGCACAAATGCATAATACCCTCTCCACTATTGTGGTGTGGGTGTAACAATTAAAATTTTGTAGTCCCGAAAAATTAATTCGGGCCCTATAATTTCTTATTATGCCCACGTCTCCACTATTGCAGAACAAAAACTCGCGTCTTAATATTTTGAAAGCTTCACTAGCTATAACAATATGAATTTGCGAAGAGATCGTTTACCTTGCAAATTTTTGACAAACTTATCAAAATTTGCTTTGCAACAATAGAATTTACAGTTTTTGTGGAACGAAACAGCATAATTATTTGCAAAGTCTTTTCAAATTACACTTTGCAATAATAACTTTGCAGTTTGCACAAGAGAACGTACGTGGAACCGAAATTGAAAAGAGAATATAAAAATTGCAAATTTCACTTGTCAATTTCAACTTATCACTTATCAAATTAAATAGTTCTGTGGAACATAAAGTTTTGCAAATTGACGAAAACTTTGAAAAGTGCAAAGTGAAAAGTTGGTTTGTGGAATAGGGCCCAGCTTTGCGACAGAATAGAAGCAAATAAGACATTGAGAAAATCAAATTTTTTTAATGTGAAGTTTTTCCTTGGGAAAAAAGATAATCGTGTAATGAGAAAATGGCCATTAATCTACTGAAAGAATTACCGGTGATTTCCATGGTCATTGGTTTTGTCTTTCAAGAGACCGACCGATACGTTGACGCACAAGAGTCTGACTGTCCATAACTGACCCAGTTTCTTTAAATTTTTTGACCACTCTTCGAATGGTTCACACAGAAGGGGCACTTTCTCGACTGAAAATTCATTGAGGTTTGTGAGCGGTCTCAGCAGAACTTTTGTAATAAGTTTTCACAATTTTAACGCGTTGTTGTTTGGTAAAGCGCTCCATTCTGAATAATCCGAATAAACACACATACACAGCTAGCAAGTTTCAGAGTTGCCACTTGCACAAACAAAAAATGACACTTAATTTAAGAAGTGCACTCTTATTAAGACACCCTTTATGTAGATACATATATGCATCTATGTATATATCTTAATAATGTTTGGCACAAAGAACTTTTACGTGAATCTTAACCTCATAACATAACTTTGTTCTGGCGGGTATATAATTGCCCATGGCTCCTAAATAGGGTACACTCTCGAAAATTCGTTTTAAAATACTGTGATGAAGAGTATCATGGTCGAGCTTAACCGACTATACTTTCTTACTTGTTTTTATACTGATAATAGTTTCAATTAGACAAGTTTTAGTTAAGATGTCGCTCGATGTCACATAATTCATCAAAAAATCGATATCATCTATTCAGAGCTAACTGAAATGAAAATTTTAACTAATTGGACATTTTTAAGTTTAGCATCATTCAAAACTTAAGATACGTATGTAGGAAAAATTCATTATTTATAAGTTCCGCTCTATCTATAATGGAGAACTTATTTTAATATACAAGTAGTTGATCGTGCCTGCTCGCTTGTTATCAGTGTGACCGCAACTGAAAAAAATTGGATGCTAAATGGGGCTTAAGCAATGCTAAAAATGCTAAAAAAAATTTTAAAAATGCTAAAAAAAATGCTAAATCTTTTTAAATAATTGTATCATTACAATGAGTTAATTATGTATAAATTTAACTGCAAAAATTATAATTCTTTCAATTAAAACGAATTTGATATAAAGAAATGTATATACATTGTATTTGCATAATATATGCATTGTATTTGCATAATATATGCGAATATTTCTTTCAGTCTTATATATATATGTCAGTGTTGCCACTTTGTGGGTAATTACCCGAATTTGGTACAATTTTTACTGTCGTGGATAGAGCGTGGGTAATTTCTCTTAGGTGTAATTCAGGTGCTATTTGAAATTCTTACTTCAGATAACCAAATAAAATCAAGATTCGATTTCAGTAATGACATTTATTGCTTTTCAAATATTGTTGCTAAAAAGTGCACAGACGTCTGAACTAAAATCTCGGTGTTTTTTAAGAAAAGACTTCAATCATTAAAAATATATTTTCAAAAGTTGGATAATGGATGTCGCAACGTGGATCTTAAGACTGGATAAAGATGCCTATCATAGTGATTTAGAACCAGAAGTTTATTGAAAAAGTTATTCAAACTAAAAACTAGCCTGCGGGCTATGTTTCCAATATTTCAACATATAATTAATTTTTAATTTATCTTGCAACTTTTTAATGCTTTACTCTCTATTTACATGATGAATTTTATGACGGTCAATTTTAGACGTCATTTTTTGTTTGACAGCAAGCGGTGTAGAAAAGAAAGCGGAAGAGAAAACAAAAATCATGTCTATTTTTATATTCCTCTTTCTTCTCTACGCCGCTTGACCACACAAAAAAAATGACGTCCAAAATTGGACGTCATAAAATTCATCATGTAAATTGAGTGTTAGTTTGAAAAATATTTAACGCCCTTTACAGTTGTAAAACCAAATTACGAAAGGGACAGTTGTATAAAACCCTAGAGGCATTTTGTTAACTTAATAAGGTATAAAGAGTTTTTTTTAAGACCATGAAAATTAAAATGGAAGACAACACAAAAAAAATTAATTACCATTTGAAACTGATTTCAAACAAATAGGCACCGCCTGTCCTTACGAAACGCATTGCTGGCTGTATGTCACGAATAAAATGAACAATGTTGACCTCCACGACGTCAATTGTTGCTGGTTTATCAGCATAAACCAGTAACTTTACAGCCCTACGGAAAACAATCAAGAGGTGTCACATCGCACGGCCTTGAAGTCTAATTGACAGTTTATTTTCTCTAAATGCACACATCGCCTTCATTTGCTAAGAAATAAGTTGCATCAGTTTAATCATGAAGTCGCCTTTAAGTTGCGAAAATCGATGGCTGATTTTCAAAGTAAATTTTGATGATTTGGTGGAGCTGTTCAAGCATGAATCTATTCATAATGATGTGCCTGAGCAAAAAGTAAAATCAGTATGACAGTTCGTCAGCTAACTTTTCGTAAGCTCTATAGGGCTAAAAAACACCCAATATAAAGGAATGGCAATGAGCATTTGAACCTTCCCTAGATATATGCAACCAAATGTGGAAGTTAAATTCATTATTTTAGGAGTTTTATTTTATGTTTTATTAATTGTTTTTAAGTCTTAAATGTTATTTTTGTTAATTTATTAAACATTACAATAATAATCTTAACAGTTTAACTAAAACTGATTTTCTTTCAATGAGTATGTTGTGTTTTTGATTCTTTGTAAATGCCCTTTTTTTAAATAAAACTTCAATTTTATATCAGGTGTAATTTCATTTTAATCGGGTAATTTTGCTTCATCTCAAGTGTAATTTTGAATTTTTCTGGTGGTAACACTGATATATGTATAGGTACATAAAAAAAAGTATTTTTACATTCAATATCACATATGAACATATGAATATATACATACATACATATACATATATAATTAAATACAAAATATAAGTTAAAAAAAAATTGTCATTGAAAACATAAAAGGCTATTCATAAGCATTTTTAGTAAATTTTATCAAACATTAAACACATCATCATATGAATATTTTCCCTCAAATGCCAGAGTATTACACATTTTTATAAAACACCAGTAATGATAAAATCTTTGCAACATTTATTTAGCCTTTTTAGTCCGCATCTAACGTAAAGCAATGACTTCATAGTATCAAATACCAACCTATTTCTAATCTTGGTTTTTATTAGGTTCGTACCGCTTAAAATTCTTTCAACTTCCGCGTTACTAAATGGTAAAACCAAAAACTTCATAACAAAAGAAGCTAGCTCGTTGAAAGGATTTTCTTTTAAAGCGTTTCTGTACTCATAAACACCTATCCAGAATTCAATAGTTGAACTTTGGTTCATCCATTCGTATGAATTCAGCTTTTGCCATTGCTGTTCCAAAACCGTAAATTCTTTTGTAGAAAAATCTGCCATTTCTTCTTTAACATTTCCTCTTAATTTACATTTATTTGTTTTTAAACTATTTTCTAAAGAAAAAAAATTTTGTTTTTTAAATTTAAAAAATTTGTTGGTAATCTTTGCCTTATTTGATTGATATATTAATTGTGCGATAAAATTTCTACACTTGAGTCTAATCTTTTTTCTATTTCTGGATTGATAACGTCTTTTTTTAATTTCAAAATTTCTCAAAGTTGTAATTGAAATACGCTGTTTTAACCAAAAATTCTTCTAAGGCCTTAAACGATCTGGTAGGAAAGGTATTTTAGAAGAACGTACAGCTCTGATAACAGCAAAGTAGGGTCAGCATCATTGCTTTCAAAAATTTTATTAATTTTTTGCACATCTGACAGTAAAGGTTTTAAAAACTTTATGTATAATAATATTTTATCATTTTATAAATTTTTTAAAATCAGACATGATCCTGTTATTGCGGCAATATCGGAATGAGTTTTTAACTCTATCTATTGTGTTTCTATGTGACTAACAGCCAACTCAATTGATAACCACCTGGTGTCGCAAGCCCTAACTTATTTTAATGATTGCACAATTTTTTTGTGTTAAAGAGGATTTAGAAAACCAATTGTATGTTTCCGAAACCAGATACTCGATTTCGTTAGGAAACCTTTTTTGATTAAAAAATGCTAAAAAAATATTACAAAAATGCTAAAAATAATGCTAAATGCTATTTGAAAAATTCGCTGCTAAATCAAAATAAATAATGCTAAATTTAGCAGTGAAAATGCTAAAAGGGTCACATTGCTTGTAATGAATGATCAGAAAAACTTAAGGTACTTAAAAAGCTTTTGTAAAGGGGAACCTGTGAGGTATATGAATTAAAGAAAAATAATAAGTAGAGGTGTGCGCTTGATGTATGTTTTTCGTGTCATTGTGAATACTTTGGATGTTATTTACGCGTGACCCTGCGGCCACTCGATCAAGTTGTTCTTGATAGTCTTTTACATATACAGCTTGTCAAAATATACTTAAGTTGAAAGCTGTGACGTAGGCTGCACTCAATTCGTAAGTGCCGGTTCACACACGTCAAGTTTGACTCGTCAAGTCTTGAGTTTTTAGGAGAGAGGGGAAAAGAAATGGCATTCTCTTTTCCCTTCTCTCCTAAAAGCTCAAGACTTGACGAGTCAAACTTGACGTGTGTGAACCGGCACTAAGCAATTCACTTTCAAGATGTCATCAAGAAAACCATTTATCGGCTGTTAAATTGAAAGTAAAATTGCCAAACAAATGGAAAGGTGAAATTGAAAGCAATCTCGTGGTCAATTTAATCAGTGGGATTGTTTAAGTAAAAAAGTGAGAGTGTATTGCAAATTGAAAGGCAAACCTTGATCGTGTGGCCTCCAATAGAGAGAGAGTAAGGCCTGGAACAGAATTAAGAAGTTGTAGAAAATGCTCTATAGCGCAACAAAGTTAAAAATTTCGAATTTTGCGCTTCAACTTCAACTGCAACGACTACTGCAACTACATATTCTGTTGACACCATTTTGAAACTGTCGTTTTTAACTTTTGACAGCTTGCAGCGCTATTCGTAACGTTGTACTACAGCGACTATTCTGTTCCCCTCTTAAGCTTGATTGCAATAACATTTCATACATTCACAATACTTTTATGCTCGTTATAGTAATTATCTTATACGCATAACATTAAACATTCAGAAGTGCGTTCCGCATATAATAGTGATTTACGACAATGGATCAATTGTGCCCTACTTCAAAATTCGATCCTATATGCATACTTTTTCAAAAAAGATTTGCAATGAGAGGGAATCTTTAAAGGCTTTTGAACATGTTACAAAAGAAAGATAATGTTGGATAAAGCGATATACGTGAAGGGATTTTACATGGACATATAAACTGAGGAGGTCCATAACAAAACGCAATAATTACACCATAACATTTTTTTGGATAAACGACAAAATGTAATTTAAGTAAGTAGCACATAATTTTTTTAAAAACAATTATTGAGGTATTATTGTCTACAAAAAATAATAGTAATCACAAATTAATAATTTTATCTGAGAGTTTCTTTTAAAGTTATTTAGATAACAAATTTGGAATTATTGCGTTTTGGTCCGAATCCATAGTATTTATTTCATTTTGCTATGAACTGTATGAAAATATTACTCACAATCAACATAACAAAAACAAAAGATATTAACTAAACAAAAATTCCTTACGTTTTACAGTTATCTAAGAGTTACCACCAGAGCATAATTTATTTATCAAGTTGACTTTTTTAAAATTTCTTGTAAAGATTTATTGCAAAGATGTGAAATTATTGCATTTTGCTCTGAACCAGTATATTTGATATTGATCTGCAGTGTAGTTATTGAGTTTTGGAATGCTGTATAATGAAGGTAATATAGATTTCAATGTGTAGAATGGGATTCAATCAAAAAACTTGAAAAATTTAATTATTGCGTTTTGTTATGGACCTCCTCAACTGATCTATCTATAATTTTACAGATTTATTTATATAAGTTCAGATAATTTTTTGCTAAAAAAAAGGATTTTTTATTTCTATGTTTACTAGATAAAATAATATACCAATGACTACTATTAGTTTCAAATTTATCGACGCTTGGATTGCACTAAATCCGATTTGATTATCTTGCGGCCACAGGTTCTATTAATCACTTTCAAGTTGTTCACACTAACTGCTGATGCCAGCCATGGCACCGACTGCACTCAAATTAATGTTAAATTTTATTTTAAAAATGCCCCCGACGTAGAAGCAACTCATATTTTTATTCTCAGAGATTAACAAGTAAGAAAGTATAGTCGGTCAAGCCCGACCATATAATACCCTACACCACAGTATTTAAAAACACATCATGCTTATGTGTCCATGTAAATATGAATTTATCTATGCTTATAAACTTCAAGAAAATCGGGTTGAAAGTTTGTGAGAGGCAGAAATGGCCCCCTGCCTCCCCTTGTGGTCTTATTATTTAAAAAGTGTATAGCTTATGTGTCCCTATAGATATGGATCTATCTATGTTTTAAATTTCATTAAAATCGGTTTGAGAGGCAGAAATTGCTCCTATCTCCCCTCGTGGTCCGATTTTTTTAAAAATTTATACATTTTGTGTCCATATAGATATGGTTCTATCTATATTTTAAATTTCATTAAAATCGGTTTGATAGTTTCTGAGAGAAAGAAATTTCCCCTTATCTTCCCTCGTGGTCCTACGATTCGCCAGTTTCAATAGGCTTGGTCCTTGTGCCAATAAGAACCTATTACCCAAATTTTATCAAATTATCTCCAAAATTGCGACCTGTACTTTGCGCACAAGGTTACATGGACGGCCAGCCAGCCAGCCAGCCTGCCAGCCGGACGGACATCGTTAGTTCGAATCGGAAAGTGATTCTGAGTAGATCGGAATACTTTAAGGTACATCAGCACAAATGCATAATACCCTCTCCACTATTGTGGTGTGGGTATAAAAACACTTTTATTTTTTGAGAAATATATTTTAGAAAGAAGCACAAACATTATTTTGTGATCAGCTGTTAAAATTAAATAAAACATTTCCGAACAAATGGAAAGGTTAACTAAAAAAATGCAAGTGTGTTAGTAAAAAAAGTGTGAGTGGATTGCATTAATTTAAAGCAGTGTGAAAATAAACACTCACCCCCGCATTCATAAAAATAATAGTGTTTGTGTAGAAAATCATTAAATAAATAACGTTGCCCTGTTAGTCATCTTTCGAATACAAAAATATTACTGTTTTTATCAAACTCAACAAAAGATGTGAACATTTAGTTCCGTTCGGTTTTTTTTGAAAATTCACAAAACTTCAATGTGTTCGGTTCGGCTCGTTAATGTTCGTCCCTTTTGGCTGGTAAAAAAAATATTTTTACAAAAACAAAAAAAAAAAACACGAAAAAACGTTATAGAACATTAAAATATAATGTTTGTCTACAGTATCACTACAATTGTTCTGGTTTTTAACGAAGAACCGAACATTATATAATGTTCGGTTCTTTCTTGAAAATTGTTACGAACGGTTTTAAGGGTTGTGTATATCTACACAATCACTAAAAAATAGATATCGTTCCTGGGTGTGTGAGCAGAACGTTAAAAAATGTACTGTTTATTTTCGAACACTGATTTAAAGGCAAAACTTGATAGAAAAACTGACATGGCAGGACTTTGATTTTTGTACTTTTTTTTTTGAGTTTGATTTCGGCGCTTCTGCTTAAGAAAACTGGCATTACTTTGAATTTTGTAGTCTTTCTAGCCAACGAAAATGTAAAGTCATACCATCCCCCTCTCAAATTAAAAAAAAAGAATAACGAAAATCCCATCTCAGCATCCTTTCCCTTGTTGTAGTTTTTAAAAATTGTTACTTTATTGCTACTTAAAACAAATTAATGCTGAATGCAACATTAAACTTTTCTCTATCGAATTTATAATTATTTATTTTAATTGCAAAGCATTTACATATTAGTTTGAATATTAAAAAAGAAAAATTAAATAAACACTAGGGTTTTCCATACGAGATTTCCGGGGACAAAAATCCCGCACATAAAAAAATGTTTGCCAAAAATTGTTCAATTAAAAAATTTGTTTGCTGCAATTATTTTTTTTAATAAAAACACATAAATTTAAATGTTTGTGTATCTGTTTAATTTATGCAATTAATTTGTTAATTGACTTAATTTGTGTTGTACACTAGACTGGTCGCATCTTGTATGGGATATTTTTTTTAAATTTAATTGTTTGCGCTGCTTAAAATATGAGGTTTGGTGTAAGAAATCATGATCTAATTTTTCAGGTCAATCCGACGGTGCCTAGCCGTGCCGGGTGGGGACCAAAGTTCCCCATATTATAAAAAAAACATATTTTCTACCAGATCTTTATAGTTATACTAGTTGAAAAGCCGAATATGGCTTCGTTACGATCTTCCGCAGAGAAAGTACTTAAAGTGTCCAAATTTCAGCTTCCTATGTCATTAGATGGCTTCAGAAAGTTGCGGAAAGAATAGGACATACATGCAAACATCCTGACATACTAAGAAATTATATATTGTATAGATAGATTAACATATGTTCGCGCAACTCAAAAACGCTTTAGCTTATTGAAAAACTAAAAAAACCGAAATTACGCAATAAAATTTACTTTAAAAAAGGTAAAACGATTTTCTTATATGCGCAGTCGTTTTAGAAACATAATTTTTTTTCTGGAAAAAAAAAATAATTTTTTTATTAAAATTTCGGAATTTTTGTTTTTAAAAATTCATAAAAAATTTAAAAATGCAGCTATGCTTCTAATTTTATGCAGACATATAAAAAACAACATTGCAAACAAAACAAGCTATAAATGATTAAAATCTGTAAACAACTTTTGATTTTATGTATTCACAAAAGATTTGGCGGTTTAATAAAATTCTTAAATTAATTAAAATTTTTCGTCTTTTGTGAATACATAAAATCAGAAGTTGCGACCAGTCTATTGTACACGCAAAGAAAAAACATGGTTGTGGTAAACATATTCTAAGATTATGATAAGATTCATGATTGTAGTCACTATGTTACAATTATTATTGAATCATATTATTTATTTATTTATTTATTTATTTTATTTATTTATTTATTTATTTATACGTTGGTAGCTTCTATAACAAAACAAAAGTTTTTTATACTAATAGAAGAGCGGACATAGTTATTTGTTTAACAGTTAAGCATAATAAAAACAAAAAAAAAAAAAATATAAAAAATATTTTAAGATTTAACAAAAATTATTTTAATTAAGTTATAACTATTGAGCAGGTAAAAGGAGGAGATTAAATAATGACATACAGAGTAAGTTATAAAAAGTTTTAAAAGATCAGTAAGTAAATATGTATGTATTGAAAAGTGCATAGAGTTTTAGTTACAATAAAAATTAATAATTCTTTTTTTTAAAAAGTTGTGCGTTGCTGGTTTCCCTAATGATTGGAGGAATAGTATTCCAAAGACGTATTGCATTTATGAAGAACTGCCAATTTGAAATAAGCGTATGGTGTCTCATTTGTATTAAAGTTCTGTTTCTGCCAAATCGACTAAAACTAAGCCGGCTATAAAGGTAATCAGGTTCGTGAGTTGATATGATTTTATGCAAGAATACCAATGTTCGTATTTTCATATGATCATGGAACTGTGCGCCGAGAATCTTCGCTGCGTAGGAGGTGATATGTTCACTATTTCCGTAAAGCTTAAGTCCATATACATATCTAGTTATGTTGTTGAACGTTACATTAAGTCTGGCTTTACTTGTTGCATCACAACTTGAAAAGACTTCACAAGCATAGGTTAAGGTGGGTATTAAGTAAGTTTTTGCAAGCAGCAGCCTGATTTTGAGTGGTGTACAGTATTGTGTGGGCCATAGAGTACGTAGCATAGAGAATGTTTTTCCACAGGCATTTGTGACATGATCTGCCCAGGTTAACGTGCTATTGAAGATAACTCCTAAGTTCTTAGCTCTATTCACTGCTTCTATTCGGTGGTTATTAACGTAGACTTGGGGTATTTCAATGGCGCGCTGTGTTCTTTTATGTAATAGGATGCACTTTGATTTGTTTGGGTTAAGGCTTAAGCCATTGGTAGAAGCCCACAGTGAAATACTTTGTAAGTCCTCGTGTAACTTATCCACAAAGTTTCTTTTTTTACTACTAATATACAGTTGAACATCATCCGCATACATTCTGATATTGCAGTGTTGCAACTGATCTGGCAAGTCGTTAGCATAAATTGAAAAAAGTAAAGGTCCAAGAATTGAGCCCTGCGGTACTCCTCTAGTGACTGGGAAAAAGGAGGATGTTAACGACGGATTGGTTTCTACACACTGTTGTCGCCCAGTAAGGTATGGCTATATATATTCGTAATATTACATCATAATATTTTTCCCTTAATCATTTTATTATTCTGTTAATCATATTAAGTTAAGTAGTCATCTTATTATTGTCATGTTAATCATAATAAGTTTAGAAGCAATGATATTATGATACAGCACCTTTCATAACTGTCATAACAAACTAAATAAATTTAATTTTTTTTGCATCGATTTTTTATTTTGTGGCTTTTTACAATTTTTCTTAATGTAAATAAAATAGCAGAGTTCAATATTAGGCTTGCAAAAAAGCAAATGCACAATATCGTAACACTATTATAAAATAAAACGAAATCTCTGTGTGTTTTGTTGTTGAATTTTACTACGATATTTTGCATTTGCACTATTACATCACTAATACTGAAATCCGCTAATATATTAATTTTTAAATTTCTTTAAACTTTTTTTTTATGGGAATTTATTTTTAATCGCTTTAACCGCTCACATATAAAACAAACGACACAACTGATTCAAAATTATTTTACAAATGGCGCTACCATAATATTATTACAGAAAAAATAGTTTGATTGCATCTTAAACATAATGGGATAAATGTATAGGAAGTTATCATGATTGGCTATTAAATATCATGATATGGTTGTGAGTAATATAATACGTTTTGAAAGTTATCATAATTTAGTTGTTAGAAAAATAATTTTCGGTCAACAATACTCAAATTTATAATTGCGATAAACATTGATATGTTTACAGTTACTATATTATTGTTCATATTAAATAAAAATAACAATTTTTTGTGTACGACAACAATATATTGTTGCACTATGTTAGTGTTGTTGCCGTAACCATGCCCAACCATTTTTTTCTCTGCGTGTATGACTCGAAAATACAAATCCGTTAATTGATATGATCAATTCTTTTGCAGGGGAAAATTAAATAAAAAAAAAAAAAAACGTCCTCAAAATCAAGGCGAATTGACTAGAAGGTGGGGTCAAGTCAACATATGGTGTTTTTTTTCGGTGGTCGACTTGTCAAAGTTTGTATATAAACTGGTTTTTTATGTAAACCAACCTGTTTTTTTTACTAGCAATATTTTTGACAACCCGACCACAGAAGCATTGTAGTTGTAGAGTTGACCTCACCTTCTAGTCAATTCGCCTTGCTCAAAATAAAATTGATTTTATTTCACGACCGCATTCCTGGAAAATTTTATGTCAAATTGTATGGAAAACATCGTTCAGTCCCAGTTCTGTTTCATCTTAAAAATTGATTTTATTTCACGACCGCATTCCTGGAAAATTTGTATGTCAAATTGTACGGAAAACAACGTGCAGCCTCAGTTCTGTTTCATCATTTAAATTAGAAATAGGATGTCAAACGATTCTGTAAATTGTTATTCTGTACTCAAATTCTATTTTCAAAGGGAGATTTTTTTAAATAATTTAACTTCAAGGTTCAAGGCGAATTCAAGTACAGGTGGTTTCGGAACGCTATCTGCTTTTGATTTGATTTGTTAGTGTTTTGTAAGGAACAGTTGACATTTCGAACAGTGAACACTAACAATGCAATACAAAAAACCCTATGTTGTTTTTTGTTGAATTTGGATTGTTGTAGTTCCGACACCACCTGTAGTTGAATTCCCCTTGTTTTGTGTTTAGGTCAATGCTGTTGGCTTTACAAATAAAAATTGAAATTTTATATTTTTCTACCGATGCACAGTGGCGCCCGTAGAGCAAACGAGGTTGCAAAAATCAAAATTTTCATAAGCGCCGACGAAGTTTTGAATAAACCCATGTTATAGGAAACTTTTCAACGATTTCAAATATGCCGTTCTTAGTAATATCACATTTTTAGTTTAGAAGATATAACCGTTCAAAGTTGACCGACTTTCGGTTTTCAAAAAAAACACAATTTTTAGTCAATTTGTTGCGATTTCAGGTGTAATATCACGAAAAATAGGTAACGAATCGCCTTATTTTTTGTTTGTATTGATTGATGTTTAATGTATAATGATAAAAAAAATTAACTGTTTGCTTTGTGTTTCTCCTGGTAAATCACTATTTAAAAACTATCCGTTTTCTCTATTTTTCAACTGTCGCTGAAAATAAAAAAAATCTATATTTTTCTATAATTGCAAAACCTGGGGGCAAATTATGGCAGTCGTAATCGAATACTTTTTCGATTCGAAAGCAATTCAATTTCTAATTCTTACTGTCCACACTGAACGGATCGAAACTATTTTTTTGGTACTGTAAAGCATTTATTTGAGTTTTCAAACACTGAAAAAATAATACCGATTCGTTCAGTATTGACTGAAATAAAATTGCTTTCGAATCGAAAAAGTATTCGATCACGACTGCCATGATTTGCCCCCTGTTCTTTAATTATTTCTTTGCATAATTCAAAAGGTTTTATCTGCCCGTACGTGCCCGTTTGGCTTCTAGAGGTAAAAAAGTTTAAAAAGACATGGTTGCAGAAATTGAATGGCGTCCATCCCTTATTTGGACACGTGCATAATATCAAAATTGCATTATTCAGCCTAAATCCATATGTATGCAGGGAACAGGTAAATTTTTAGGCATGGTAGCATAAGCCTATATATTGCAAAATAAGCATAATGCCTGAATTAGTCTACGAATGAAAGTTGGCGCAACAATTACTGAAACCATTAAACAATTTAAGTACTAAAAAATGGCGTTGAACAATTTAAAATTATTTGAACTGTTTAGAAAGTCAACCACACCAAAGTTTTTCACGGAAGCTGCTTTAGAAGAACTTGATAGCTTATACGGAAATATTGAGAGAAGCGAAATTATAAAAAATAATTTTTATCTGATATATGCAAATATTAAGGCAAAATGGGTGAAATCTAATCGAACCATTCAGAACTTAAACTCCAAATACGAGGACTGGCTTAATGAAGACACCATCCTGGATATATTGGCAGTAGATAAACCCACCACATCAACCAGAGGAGCAAAAGGAAGGCCAAAAAAAAAGTAGTGAGGAGTGTTCAATTTTCACAAGAAAGAGGAAACTTGCCGATGCCACCAATGACTTGACCACGAAGCATTTATCGGACGCGCATCTATTAAATATACAAAGGATAGTGAAAGAGTTAGGTCGCAGATAACCAAATCTGTTGCTGATGCAAGCCCATTGCGACTAAAAAGGATTAAGGAAAGCATTCCCACGCCCACAAACGCACATATTAAAAAGTATGGTTCCGAAGAAGCCTTGGCCTTGTTTATGGACTTAGAACTTTCCAAAGAGTAATATGAGAAACTACGGGCATCTTTAACGCGACACGGCGCTGACGTTTTACCCGGATACAAGCATATTACGCAAGCCAAAATAAATTCACGACCACTGCATACGGAGTTTACGGAAGTCTCTGCGAAAACCAATCTGCAGGATCTCATGGGCCATACAGCAAAACGGTTGTTGGAGAGTCTTCCTGAAAATGAGGTGAAAATTCTTCCTGAGAAGTTGACATTGATCAGCAAATGCGGTTGCGATGGATTATCCGGACAAAGCGTTTATAAGCAAAGGATATTTTCCGATGACGCTACAATATCGGACGGAAATATGTTTATGGTATCTATTGTTCCTTTGCGGCTAAAATCTGATGTTTCCCTACACTGGAAAAATCCACGTCCGTCATCAGTTTGCAAGCGAATCGGCAGAACTTATAAGGACCACGGTGAAGGACATTGAAGAACAAATAAGCAAAATTAAGCCTACAAAGCTGCAAATTGGAGAAGGAAAATATATTGAATGCAATTACGAGTTCCACCTGACCATGGTTGACGGAAAAGTCGTAAACGAACTGACAGGAACAACCTCAACAATGTCATGCCCGATTTGCAAACAGAGTCAAAAGAACTTTGGTAAGTTAAACGATTCTACAAATGAGGAGAATCACGAATATGGAATGTCACCATTGCACGCAAGGATAAGGTGCATGGAATTCTTGCTAAAACTGGCGTATACCCTACCACAAGAGGAGGAAAACTTCGATGAAAATACATCAATAAAGGATAAGGAAAAGATCAGAAAGTAGCAAATACAGGATGCTTTTTTTAAACAAGTTGGACTTAAAGTAGACAGTCCCAAGCACGGATACGGTAACTCAAACGATGGAAACACTTCTAGGAGATTTTTTGAAAATGATGAGGCAGTAACTAGAATCACTGGAATTGACAATCAAATCGTGAAAAGATTGGAAACGATCTTGGATGTTTTAAACTGCAAAGAAAATGTCAATTCTACAAAATATCGAGAATATGCGTCGAAAACTGCATCTCTTTTAGCAGAAATGTATCCACAGAAAATAAAATATTGGCGCATGGCAGAGATATAATTGAGTACCAGTCTTTGCCAATTGGAGAGCTTTCTGAAGAAGCACAGGAGTCTCTTAACAAATTTTATAAAAAATATAGATTGCAGAACACATTCAAAGCATCAAGGGTAAGGCAAAATGAGGACCTCTTCAACATGTTGGCAGCATCTTCCGATCCACTTATTTCTTCCCTGCGGCATGTGAAGTCACGAATAGAGTTAGAAAATAATTATAGTTTAGAAATGGTTAGTCTTTTAGATATACCTTCTCTTACGAATTGTGATGAATATTTTACAGAAAATTTAAAAAATAAATTTAAAAAAAAAATAATTTTTTTTTTAATTTGTTGGGTAATAATTTAAAACATAAAACCCTAAAGAAAAAAAATAAAAACAATCTAAAAATGTAAAAATAATTTTTTTTCTACTAATTTTAACTTTGATAACCCATAAGTAGGCCCCTACAAAGCGTAGCACCCTTTCCAAACGCTCATTTCATAGGCTGAACAGTTATCTATCATAAACTGTTCGATTATCTTATTCGGTTCAAAAGATATGATTTTTGCAACAAAAAACTCAAATGGCGCCACTGTGCGACATTTAATGCATTGATAAACTTATTTAATAGATATCATTAATTTTTATTTGCGTTATGTTCAAAAAAATTTAATTATATTATATTTTGCACCGTTTTGAATTAAACGGGATTTCCCTTGGATTCCCGGGAACTTGCAAAATAAATCCCGCTTTCCCAGAAAACAAAAAAGTTCGGTGAGAGAAAAACTCTAATAGACACCCGTAGCTTTTCGATTTAAACAAATGAATTGCAGATTTTTGTTTTTTTTTCGAAAACATTTCTTAATTATTATGCAGCAATAAATTATTTGGAAAACATAGAAAAAAAAGCAAGTGCCATTTACTAATAATTGGAAACAACATTGTTGCACACACGTCAAATAAATAAAATTAACAATTTTAAAATAACTGATTTGTTTAAGCAAAAAAAAAAAAAAGAACAAGTTAAAATATTTTGAAATGTAAGCAAACTTGTTTAGCTAAATTGATTGATTATTTTTAAACAATGAGCAAAATAGATTTCTTGTCACATTCCTATTTCTTATCTTCCGATCTTTAAATACGACAAATTTTCTTTAAACATTTTAAGCTTTTGCTAGGGGATTGTCAAGTGTAATTTTTTCTAGTTAATATCTATAACAAATTATGAATTTCAGGATAGTATCATATCCTGAAATAACTGTTTTTGTAGTCACAATAGTTTGCTTTTTATTAAGTTTCTTACGCACATAAAAATTTTTTAAAAATAATGATAGGCCCTTTTACATTTTTTATGACGATATGTAGGTATAAACAAATTTCAATATTTTGTAAAATTTCGTTTAAAATTTCAAGCATTTTTGTACCCTCCACTACAAGTGGTGAATGAGGGTATACAATGTTTGTTATTTTACACGAAGAGAAAAAAAAAAATGGTTGGGCATGGTTACGGCAACAACACTATGTTTAATGTAACAATATATTGTTGTCGTACACAAATAATTGTTATTTTTATTTAATATCAACAATATTATAGTTATTGTAAACATATCAATGTTTATCGCAATTATGAATTTGAGTATTATTGACCGAAAAATAATTATTTTTCTAACAACTTAATTATGATAACTTTCTAAACATATTATATTTCTCACAACCATATCATGATATTTAATAGCCATAACATGATAACTTTCTATACATTTATCATATAATGTTAAAGATGCAATCATATTTTTTTTACTCTAATCATATTATGTTAGCGCCATTTGTAAAATAATTTTGAAGCAGTTGTGTCGTTTTTTTTATTTGTGAGCGGTTAATTAATTAAAAGATAAAATTCCATAAAAAAATAAGTTTAAAGAAATTAAAAAATTAAAATATTAGCGGAGTTCATTCAAGTATTAGTGATGTAATAGTGCAAATGCAAAATATCATAGTTTTTTTGTAAAATCTAACAACAAAACACACAGAGATTTCGTTATATTTTATAAAAGTGCTACGATATTTCTGTGGTTTTCATGGGCAACCGCGTATGTTTAAAAACTAATTTTTCAGGCAAGCCGAAAAACCATTCTAGATCAAACTATGGGCTAGGTATTGCACATTTTAAACTTTGTCATTACGTTAAAAAATCGGAATTGATCCATCTTTTTTTAAAAAAAGGTAAAGAGCGTTCAAAATTAGGCAATATGGCATCAACATCTTAAAATCGAAAAAATGGACATATGTACGCCCATGAAAACCACAGATTTTTCATTTGCTCTTTTGCAAGCCTTATATTGAACTCCGCTATTTGATTAACATTAAGAAAAATTGTAAAAAGCCACAAAATAAAAAATCGATTCAAAAATATTTAAATTTATTTTGTATTTTTATGACAGCTATGAATCATAATATGATTGCTTCTAAATTTATTATGATTAACATGATGCTAATATGATTACTTCTTAGCTTATTATGATTAACATGACAATAATATGATTAATTTCTTAGCTTATTATGATTAACATGACAATAATTTGATTACTTTTTAACTTAGTATGATTAACAGAATAATAATATGATTAAGAGAAAAATATTATGATGTAATAGTACGAGTATATTCAGTCATAATATGATTCAATAATAATCTTAATATGGTGACTTCAATCATAATTCTTATCATAATATGTTGCTCTTAGAAATGTTTACCACAACCATGTTTCTTCTTTGCGTGTAGTCTTAAACTTTCATCTAAGTCACCTTAAAGTTAACATACACAAATATTTATTCTGAGTCATATTAAATCAATTTGGCTATGTCCGTCCGTCTGTTGAAAAGAGAAAAGAACAGGTGCCAACTTAGAGAATTCGATACGAACGAAATTACTATACAATTCAAATGGCAATTTTGATTAATATTGAATGCCACAATTGGTATCAAATTCTTTCTAATTCTCTTAAGCACTGAAATCCAGCGCAATCGGTTCAGTAGAAAAAAAAGTTATGAATCCAAATGAGGACCAACCACCCTTAAAAATTTATATGTATGTATGTATGTATGTCTGTTAGAAAAACTAACTTTAATTGGTGGCGGAATTCGCCGATTTTTATTAAATTTTGTACAAACTCTCTTTATATGACTAGAATCAAACTAGTAAATTTCATTATAATCGGTCCATAATTTACCATAGGTCCCATATAAAGCCCACTCTGGGAAAACGCTTTAGAACGCCTAAATTGTAACGAATAACGCTATTAAAGTAATATTTGGTCTGCCGTAGTTTCATAAGACTAGAAATCTTACAATTAAATTTTGCGAAGATCAATCTATTATTTTACCATACACTGAAAGAAGTTTATTTTCTAAAGTAATCAGTTTCGTTTCTTAAAACAAGAAAATCCAAAGTCTAAAAATAATTCCTTGATTTTAACTTATTTTGTTCGTATTAAGTAAAATTTTTTTAAATAAAGAAACATTTTGTTTTAACCAAGCAACATTTTGCTTAACACAGTGTTTACATTTGCCAGTACTGGCAAGACAGTAGGCATATATGTACATACATATTAGTTGGCAAAACAATGCAAAAACAAAATAGCTGTAAAAGTGTTTATGGATTAGTGAAAAAGTTTGAATGAATTGCTACTGTCTTGCCAGTACTGGCAAACGCTATGTTAACCAAGCCAAACATACCCCAGTGGTACAGCGTGCTAGTCCTGTACGTGAATATTCGCTAGCCCTTTAAGAACTACCGCTAGTCCCACCACATTCTACCTAACCATGCTTTCGAGTGGCGAATTTAACATGGTGATGTCATTGGAGGTGACAATTTACCCCTCTCTGCATAACCTCTACCTACCATAAGGGTTAGCTACTTATATCTATACTTATATATACTTATATCAAAACGTGATAGCAAAAGCAAGCGATGTTGTTGTTGTTCCAGTAACGGGGTCTATTTCGGATACACATTTTTTGACTTGTCGTTGAAAAAAAACTGTTTTCTGCATTACTTAGAGCTATAGTAATAGCAAGCGAAACGGTGGTACCTATTTTAACTTGTCAACACTAGATATTGGTGACCAGGAAAAGATGAAGGTATGATTTGAATGCCAAATCAGTAGTCAGTAGTACAGATTGAGTAAAAGTGCTTACTAATTCGCCTGTCATTAGTGGCGATTGCTTCTTTTTATGTACATACAATATACATACATACATATTAAGAAAATAGCTTTTTTGCTTGGACTAGAATAAACCGTGTAGGTTGCATAAAAAGCCCACTCCTTCAATATTAAAACTCTCGGTTGATGGTATCAAAGATTCGGTACAGTCGAATATAGCTCTCTAACTTGCTTTTAATTGAATCCATAGAAATATAGAAAACATTTGCGAGTTCATAAATATACGATTATCAGGATAAGAATGTAAAGACCATGTGTTCCATAAAAGTGTGCTGTGATTGACAAGCAGGGACTTTGATAAGTATTATGTAAATGTATGTATGTCTCTTTAACTTGGTGTCATTACCCTCTGTGTAATGAGAGTGTAATAAAAAAACCCGACCACATCATGTTTAGATTTGAAAATTATATAAAAAAAAAAAAAAAAAAACAATTAATCAGAAAAAAATACAACAAAAACTAAACAAAAGAATATTTCCTAAGAAGGTAAACAAAACAAAGCAAAAAAGAAAAAAAATGCTACATGTAATAATTTTTTTTTTTGGCATTGCCGAAACTACTATACCCTCTACCACTGTTGTCTTTTTTTTATTTCAGAGAATATCGCTTACATTGCAGCCACACAATCAAGCTTTTCTTGATAGTCTTTTACATATACTGTTTGTCAAAATATGCAAAAATTGGCAGCTGTGACGTAGGCTGCGCGCAAGTTGAAAGCAATTTACTTTTTCAAGATGTCGTCACCGAGAAAACAACTCAAAATGTTTTGCTATTTTCCACTTTTGATTTTTCTGCACTGTAGGCTGTTCGAAGGGACTTTATTTTTTTCTTTACTTCTTCCACTGGCATTTTTGTTTCAGAAGCTATAGACTCGTAGGCTTTTATTTTCAAATCATTTCGCCTATATGATGAAAGATTCATAAAATTTCATGGCTTCTGTACAGCTCTATGAATCGCAGAACATCATTTTGCTTATTAATTTTATAAATAAATTTTATTAATAAACATATTTCACTATTTTTTAGGGTTTTAGTTAAAATTTTAAAATTCCCGCAACAATTTGTAAAAAAAAGAACTTCAGCTTTTGCCGGCAAAATATTTGTGAAAAAAAAACAAAAACAACTTCAAAAGATTTGTAATAAGATGTTTTCTTGAACGAAAATTGATACACTCACTGGCAAGAGAATTTAAGAGGCAAGTTCGTATCAATTTTTAAAAGTATGAGTGTATTGGTAAACAAGTGTGAGTGTATTAAAACTTGATAGGCAAAACTTGATCGTGTAGCCCTCAATTAGACAGAGTGAAAAATAGCCCGAAAATAGATAAGTATATGTTTAACATTTAAAAAAATTTTGCGATAAATCACTAAAGAAAACTGTTTTCAATCAAATTTTAATCACGGTAAAGTCCATTAAATTATTTTATGAAGAAAGGAATTTTTACAACATGAAATGAATTTAAATTTATTGATAATTTTTCATTCTTGACTGACGATAGGCTTGAACCGACATAGAAGTACAGGTTGATCTGACATGTTCCAATAGTCACCACACTATCTCATCAGAGATCGTTGCCACTAAACACAAAAACTTGATTAAAAACTGTAAACAGTTTAACAATATAACCACAATACTAATTATACTGGTTCACAAATATTTAACTTTTTGCCATAACCTCAAAATGAGATGTTATCTAAAATAAATCGGGGCTGCTGATCACGACTATGGCATTAATTTACTTTTCTCAAGAAGCGTTTTCCAGATATACGTGAAAATCGTGTTTTTCTGCAACTGAATTTTGAATTGCTCGTAAACTTTACACTTTTTCGACTTGGCATGTTTTGGAATTGAGCTTTTGTTATGTTAACGATATGACGGCTTCTGGTCCCTTGGGCAACTATTTCACCCTTTTTAAAGTTGGCTCAGTATAAATTTTTAGCGGTTTCGTGCAATAAATCCCAGGTACAATAAGTCCATTACGAAATAGTCCCAGACCTATCGGTCTTATTTAATTTTTTTGTAAGTTATTTCATTTTTTGTCTGGAAGATACATATTTCATAATGAAATAAAATCCAAATGAAATAAGTCCCCGAAAAAATAAACGTGGGAATTATTTCATTTTATTTTGGTTTTCGCTGTTATTGCATTTGCTGTGGGAGTTACATATTTAATTTTCAATTATTAGCAATTTCTTAAAATTATTTAACATTTTAAACGGTATTTATAACGGGATAGTTTAAAAAGTTGCTGCTCGTACATTTGGAATATTTTGAAAAGCTAAAGGATGTATGTTAAAAATGTGAAAAGAGGGAGAAGAAGAAAATCCTTGCAACCGGCTGACCATATTGTACTTAAGGAAACTTTTTGCTAAGTTTAATGAAAGTGTAATTTGCTTAAGCAAGGTGCGAGTCTAATCGCACATTCCGTACGGAATCAAAAGTTTTTTCATTTTGTTTTTGTTTTCTTAAGAACATTTGAGGGACTTTTTGTTAATTTTTGACAGTAGGTTAAGCAAGGCTATGCATATTATGGTTGAGACTTTAGTCAGCGAAGCCGGTGTTTGTTATACCCTAGATGAGATAATCCTTGTACAAACGATTGTGCCAAATGTATGGGTAGTAGGGTGGGTCGAAAATATTTTTTTTCTCTTATCGACTTCTAATAGCGTAAATATGTTGTATTTTTATCTGCACTAGACCCCTGTAAAATATTATTAATTTATTCTTAGTGTAACAGCCCCTTTGACCTTCAATTTTGTAAAATTTTGAATATAATAACAATATCATTGTATTGCAGAAAAGCATATTACTGTATTTTATCGACTTGCAAGTTCGTGAAAATGGTATCAGAAGCATTCATGACTATATGCAATAAAAAATTAAGAGAAGGCAAAACTTGAATCAAGACGAGAGTTGCCTAGATTTTGCAGTAAACAAGATTTTGTGACCAAAAAATTATTTTATTGTTTTCTGTTGTATAAAAACCAAAGTTTTATTTTTTTTTTAAATTAAATTCAAAATGTTTTCAGTTTTAATTAATAATAATTGAAAGTAAATAAAATATTTAAATTTGAAAAATTTACGTTTCTTAATATACTTAATTGTAATTAGCTCTTGCGCGGGCTGAAGATGTGACTTTTTTTTACTTTTTTATTGCAGTTTTTATTTGTTTTGACGTTAGAAAAAAAAATGTTGCTATTAAAACATGATTCGAGAACTTTTATTTTTTTTTCATACATCATTGGCCCACCCTAATAGGTAGTGTATCAAATACTCTCTTTTTGCCATGCAATCATCTAAAATCTTTCAATAGCTGCGTGCTTAATAGGCTTTTTACACTGATCAACATCTACCATCAAAGATGTAGAAAATGTGAAACACTCGTTTACATTGCTCACATCTAACATCTACCATCAAACAATAATGTCACAATTTTTGACAAAAAAAAATTTTTAAATTAAAAATGTTTTTTTCTCACAAAAGTGCCACAACTTAAAAAGAAAACTCAAAAATGTATTTGAAGTTCAATTTGTTTAAAAATATTAAAAATACTTAACAAAAAAACATTGCAATAAAAGATAAAACTTGACAAATGGTAATGCTGCTTTCAAAACAAACTACTTTTTGTCAGTGATGCCACAATAATAATATAACTTATTGCCACTTTTCTAGTGGTGACACTAAAATAATCGAAAGATGTTGAATGGAATAAAATGAGATAGGAACATCTTTTAAAGAAGTTGGGTTTTAGCCCTATGTATTTCTATGATGGTAGATGTTAGATGTTGATCAGTGTAAAAAGGCTATAAACTGCAGGCCGCTGCCATTACAAGAGGTCAGGATACAATAAAATGCCCCATTTGTTGCCAAAATGACGAGGACTCAATGTTAGTTTTTTTGTAACCTGATTTCATAATGAAACAACTCCCAAAAGTTGGGGTTTGTTTCATTTTAGACTTGGAAATTATTTCATTTTTTTGGGATTTATTTCTCTTTTCCAGTTTGGGACTTATTTAATTTATTTTGGGATTTATTTCATTGGGAGTTATTGCACTGGGACTTATTGCACCTGGGGCTTATTTCTGAGAGCCATTTTTAGCCACTGTCCCTACACAATTTTCTTCAGAGAGTGCTTACTGCTTAAGTTTCTTTTAATTGTTTGTGCAATTGCACTTAGATGTTAAGTTGGTTTGATATCGAGCGTTTTAAGGTTGATCCAGCTGTTTTAGGACGTAGTACAGCAACCAACCATATCACGCTACACTAAAGATACTATTTTGTTTCCGTTGAATTTCTTATTTCCATCTCTTATCAGGTTTTTGTCCAACTTGCTTTCATAAAGTTTTGAAGCAACGTATTTTTTACTGATGACAGCAAGCTTGAAGAAGTCTAACCAAATTTGGCAAAGTAGAAATTAAAAATTGTTTGCTGTATACTTTATTTTGACGCTCAATATTTATGTACTACAAGTAGATATTAATGTGTATGGTATACACTGTTGCCAATTTTTTTTTAACATTTCCCGCTAAATCGGACTTCAAAACCGATAAACATTTTTACAAGTTTTATATAAATCTAGGTATAGGCTGATTTTTCAAAGATATATGACTCTCGAATTACGTTAAATACCAAGGTTTCCAACTTCCCTAGTTATTAGTTAGAGTTATGTATTCAGCTGTGCCGAATTTTGAATACCCTTCACCTACAGTTTGAATATTTCCGCAGTGCTCTTTATATGGGACATATGGTAAATTATGGGCCGATCTTCACGAAATTTTAACAAGAAATTTATAGTCTTATTAAACTATGATTGTTCAAATTTTATTATAATACAACACAGATTGAGAGCTTTTCGGTTCTACGCGTACTAAAGCTTCTTCCTAGAGTAGAGTTTATATGAGGTCAATGGTAAGTTATGGATCGATCTGATCGATAGCTGACGGTGTAATTTCTAGTCATATACATGTTAGAGCAAAAAGAAAAAAATAATAAATACTTGTTAATTCATATTGAAGTACTTTTCAATTAATGTCATAAAAAAAATATGACGTCAGATCTGTATACCTGGAATGTATAAAAAGGGAAAAGTAAAACTGAAAAGTTTGTCATTTTATAAAAATATTTGGTAGTGTACAGAATTGAAAAATAATAGGAATAAAAAGTTTCTATCATACATATAACGAATTTGTGCACAATCTTATATCAATATGTGCATTCTGCCATAGTAATGCTAGTTTTTATAACAAATAAGACATTTTTTAGGGTGGTTGTTCCACATTTTAATTCATAACACTTTTGCTACTGAACCGATTGGTCTGCACTTCAATCCCAAACTGCTTAGGTTAATTCTTATCAATCAAAATCAATAATATGCCGATATTTATCTTCATTCCGCCATAGTAATGCTAGTTTTTGTAGCAAATAAGACATTTTTTAGGGTGGTTGTTCCACATTTTAATTCATAACACTTTTTCTACTGAACCGATTGGTCTGGACTTCAATCCCAAACTTCTTAGGTGAATTCTTATCAACCAAAATCAATTAAATGCCAATATTTATCTTTTCTTTTGAGTCGTTTGAAAGTGAGCGTGATTTCAACAGACGGACATGGCTAAATCGACTTAGAATTAATCAAGGAACTAGAATAATATATTTTATGGGGTCTTAGATGAATATTAAAATAGTTTCACCCGGAAGATAAAATAAGTAAGATGAAAGTTAGTGAACTATATTGCTTGGGATCTATCGAGACAATTAACCTTTCCTTACCTTTTGTATTTTAATAAAAAATTTTAAGCAAGCTTAAAGTTGTGAATTGTCACATACAGCCCTAACAAAATCGGAAAAAAATGCCATACACAATCTTCAGTTCACTAAAACTACAAAAGTAATTAAAACCGTGGACATAAACAAAAAGTAAAAAATCTGTAAATTTTAAGTTTGAGAAATGTTTTTGTAGCGAAAACGTGCCGCTGAGAGACATTTGAAAATCGCTAGATTTCCCGCTTACCGCTAAAACGTATATTTTCCCGCGATTGACATTTCAAAAACGCTAGATTTAGCGGGAAAATCTCTAAATTGGCAACATTTTTTGGCATATATTTTTTTTATGATGTTTGTTTTTCGAGTTATGGGGTGCTAAGGTGCTGCCGTTTTTAATTTTTTTTAAGGTTCAAGCAATTTCCTTTAATAAGCACTTCTCTTAAATTTTTCGTGTTATTTGTTTCAAGTTCGAAATAAAAGTTTAAAAAAAACATTTTTTCAGAAGCGGTAGCACTTAAGCGAACCATGACTCGACAAAACAACATCATACAACAAAAAATAGTTTGCACACACATTAATACATACTTATGTATCTACTCGAATTGCCAAATATAAAGGTATTTCGGCTAAATCTTTTTTTTTTTGGGTGGTCCGCTTCACGAATAATGCATCGTATAAGTATTTTATGTTAATTTTTGATATTTTTTCGTGAAAAATATGAAATTAATATTAATTTTTCTGAGGAGGTTAGTCCACATTTGGGTATAACTCTCTTTGATTCGTTCAAACTGATTTAAAGAATCGAAGAAGTAGAATGCAATTGAGAGGCCAGGCCAGCTTATTATTCAGGGGCCCAGAAAACATAATGTGGTCAAAGATGTAAAATTCTACGTGTGACATACTAAATGATAAGCTAAATATACCCTCACCTCTTGCAGTGGTGGAGGGTATAAAAATAATATGTTATAAAAATTAGCAAGGTTGTTGACTTTCAGTTAAAATGCGCAAAGAACTAAAAATTTATTTATGTTTTTTTTTACCTAAAAACGTATTTATTTTTTTGTTGTTTTTGTAGATTTCGAACAAAACTTAGAAAGCGTTTTAGTATCACCTCGTGGTATTTGTACATATTAAGTAAGTATGTATACATGTATGTACTTATGTATTTTTGTTTATTTAGTTTCTTTGCTAAAATGACTGAGCGTCTGGTTTTTTTCCTTTTTTTATTTATTTTTTTTTTTTAGGAATTTTTTCGTTTTTATTTTGCTTCCATGTACGACAGAACTAATTTTTTTCAGACATTAAATTTGAAATAAAAATATAAAAACAAAGGAAAAGGAATTAATTTTAATTTTCTGCTGTTTTCGTTGTTGTTGTTGCTTGCTGTTGTTCTTGGTTTACTAAACAGAATAACAATAACAAAAATAAATAATAAATTTTGACCATGGCAAATTGGAAAAAGATATAAAATTCAGTTAAATTTAAGAATATGTACGTATAAAAAAAGGTAGTCCAATTGTTAAGTTTTTAAAAATGGGGAAAGCACAGGTTGAAGGTGTCCAAAATTCGAAATACAGTTTGAAAATAAACTCAAAAGTTGTACCTATAACTTAAATAAAATAAGTGATGCCATGTTTCTACGGTACGTGCTTCGCTCTTTATTCATGCTTCACATCCCAATCATGAACGAAGCAACTGCTTCGCCATACAAAATTTTGAGAGCGAAGCAAGTAGATTCATAATGAATCTACTTGCGATTCATAATGAATCTACTTGCGAAGCACGAAAAATTACTCTCTTCTCCAATTTTTATCGCAAGTTTATCTGAACTAGCTGTAAAAATCGATTGTTGCAGTGCTGTCAAATCGGTGCGATTCACACCATTTTTCGTGCTTTTTTTAATTTTTTCTGCGATAACAATAATGATGAAAATATTAACTTTATTTATTTGGAATAATTATAATAAATTTTTGATCACTTTTTAAAAAGTTTTAAACAGAATTTATTAAATTAATTTACGAAAATATATCATCTTGTACAAATGAATGCAAACATAAATACTATCCGTTATATTCATTATAAAACGAGTTTTTTATGAAAATTTGTTTAATAACTCCAAAATATGTTTTATAAATATGGGGGTTAGAGCGACTCAAGTTGTATGGAAGCAAAATTCGTGCGCGATGTACCCTCGTAAAAATGAACCTTGGACTTTTTTAAGATTACATTTTGAATATTTCGGCTCCAGCTTTCACCTCTCGTGAGCTGGACCAGTTTAAAAAAGGGTCTATTTTTGTATGTTTTGTCAATTTGAGAATCTGTTTCCTTACCAACTTATATAAATTGGGTATGGTAAGAAAGGTTTTTTTAAGGCGCATCCAACTGTATATACAATTTGTCTAAGGACGATAATCCATGTCCTTTTTTTAAGGATTTTCTGTAAAAAAAACGGTTTTTGCATTTTTTGTTCGGGGTTGTTTGTAATAAAAGTGCCACATTAACATATTTTAAACTTTAGTCGATTTAATTAAATACGTGTCTCAGCTTTTTTTTGAAATTCGTGCTGGTTCGCGTTTTGGCAAAAATGTAATGGGGTGGTAACCCTTCGTTTTAAATAAGGCAATATGGGTATCAAATTTTATCTTTTGACAAGTATATCATCTTTGTATGTAAATAGTTTAGATTTTTGCAAATTATATGCATTTTACACGATGTTCTGGAGTAAACTTAAAAAAAAATTCAAGTCGTGGATCATTTCTTTTTTTCTTTCTTTAGTCCTTTTTTCATCCATACATGATCTAGAAACTAAGTCCGCTATCATATTAGAGTTACTACAAAATTGCATTTTTATATATTCCAGAGCACCGTGTAAAATGCATCTAATTTGCAAAAATCTAAACTATTTACATACAAAGATGATAACTTGCCAAAAGATAAAATTTGATACCCATATTGCCCTATTTAAAACGAAGGGTTACCACCCCATTGCATTTTTGCCAAAACACGAACCAGCACGAATTTCAAAAAAAGCTGAGACACGTATTTAATTAAATCGACTAAAGTTTAAAATATGTTAATTTGGCACTTTTATTACAACAAAAAATTCAAAAACCGTTTTTTTTACAGAAAATCCTTAAAAAAGGACATGGATTATCGTCCTTAGACAAATTGTATATACAGTTGAATGCGCCTTAAAAAAACCTTTCTCACCATACCCAATTTGTATAAGTTGGTAAGGAAACAGATTCTCAAATTAACAAAACATACAAAAATAGACCCTTTTTAAACTGGTCCAGCTCACGAGAGGTGAAAGCTGGAGCCGAAAAATTTAAAATGTCAGTGAGTCGCTCTAATGGGGGTATATATTTATGTAGAAATTTGTTTAATTTTTTTTATAAAGTTTTTGGTTTTTCATTTTTAACTACTTATGTTAAAGGCTGTTTTATTGTTATATTTTTAATCTGAAAATATTAAACTTCTTAAAAAAATATATTTATTTTTAAAAATATTTTAATAAAACGATGATAACTGAACTGTTGTTAATTTTGAATCCTTACTAGATATTTAGTGTTGATCTCGTTTAAAAAAAAAATTTTTTTTATATATTTTATGCAATTAAAAATTTTTATCTAGTACATATGAATACCGAGTCGAATTCAATAAGGTAAACTCGTCGCTACAACAATTACAACTCTAGCAAAAACAACAGAAGTATACATACTTTGCTTGTTATCAATTTTAATAAAAGTTCCACACAAAACAAGAAATATTTTTGACAAATTGGACTTAACAGCTGACGATCAGTTTCTCTAAAGAGTTTACCTTGTTGGATTTGCCTTAAATGAATGCAAACAAATTTTTGTAGTTTTTTTTATGTTTGACAAGTTTTACTTTTTTTTCTAAACACTCTGAACTGAAAAGACTGTTTTATTGTTAAATAGTAGAATCGCGAAAAAGTAATTCAAAATATTCCAAGGGTTGTTAACTTTTTCGAACCATTAAATTTTCTAAGCGGCATTTAATTGTAAAAAAATTCAAAAATAAGCAAATTTTTCAAAAATAACACACTAATTTTATTTAAATTACTTATTTTTATAAATTTGTATAAATAAACTTTGATTTAATTTGCACCGGCTGGTTCAAAGTACACAATTCCTCTTGAACTGCAGTTTACGATTCTACTGTATTTTTAATACAAAAATGTTATGCAAAATTTATGCAATATTTTAAATAAAAAAGAAATTCTAAACTTGCTACGTTTTTTCTTTATTTTGGTGCGTTTTGAAAATGCAAAGTTGACAACACTGATTTGTTTATTAATGACAACTGTCAAATCAAAACAAGTAGATACGTCGCACAGTGCTTTGTCCCCATATAACGAAGGGACATAAATAGAAGGAGTTGTCAGAAATTTTTGAAATTTGGTACACAAGCATAGACTAGCTTAGTTAAGAAAAATGTGAATTTTTGGACAAATCGGTCCAAGGACACGCCTACCTCCCATGTGTCCTGAAATGGAAAAATGTAATTTTAGCTTCAATAATGCCCACAAAACTACAAAAAATGGTCATACTAATACACACGCAACTAGCAACGTATGTGCAAATTTTCACTTAAATCTGAACAAGGACTCAAGGTCCTGCCATATATCCTTTTTCTTAAAAATGTTATAACACTTCCAAAAATTATCCGATCGTAATAAAATTTGGTATGAAAATTGATATTTGTTAGATATATATGTGTGCCAAATTTTGGTAGAATCGGATTATAAATGTGAAAAATACAAAAACATCATTTAATGAAAAATGAGTGAAAAACGCTTAAAATGCTCGTGCAAAAATAACAAGTAAGAAAGTATAATCGGTCAAGCCCGACCATGTGATATCCTATAGCATAGTATTTAAAAACAAAGTTCCTAGATTGCAATCTATTTGGGACCCATGGGCAATCATGGACCCACCAGAACAAAATTATGTTATGAGGTTAAGATTCGTTTCAAAGTTCTTTCTGCCGAATATTATTTAGATATCTTCATCTTCATATATGGGTTTTTTGGATGAGGGTTTATATGTAACCTATGGCTTATATTGGTATGTTACTACATATATTTTTAAGGAAGCTGGCATTAAAAGCTATTTTCGGGAGAATGATTTGTATGGGAGCTATGTTCAAAAATAGAAAGATTCCAATAAAATTTGATAAGCTGATTTTGATTGCAATAAAATTGATTAGAGATGTGCACGTTCATTTTTTGAACCACGCGCCCTCACTTTTACTCGTTTGTAAAAGTAAGTATTTATTAAATATATAAATTGATTTAACATTTTAATAGAAAATTTTTATTTTCTTTTAAATTGAAAACCCTGTATGCAATATTTTCGAACACTCCACAATAGAATTGCTCTTACTACAAACAAAGGCTGTTACCAAAAAAAAACTTCTGTCACGTAACCATCTTCAATTTAAATAAAAAATAACGGCACTAAGTCACATTTTGAAAATATTCTTTATACGATGAAAAACCAACGTCATCTGGGAATTTAGCGCCATCTTGTGTCGACAAAAAGAAACAGACACAACTGTTATACTAATTTTTTTTAATTTATCTTGTCAATTTTTCTAATTCAATAGTATATATATTTGGATTTTTTTCCTATTATGTTCCTAGTTTATTTTTTTTTAACTAATTCAATCTATGAAAGTTTGAGCAAAAATCACGAAAATAGCATTTTTTTTAAATAAATTTTTTTTTAAGTTGTGGTAAAATTTTTTAAATTTTTTTTTTGTACTTATTAGAAAACAGTCTAAATATTCGAAATCAGAAAAAAACCCATAGACCATATTTTTCTTTTTTTTTTAATATTCCATCAAAGTTAAGAAATTTTTAGAGCTTAACTAAATAATAAGCATTTTTCAAACCATTAAAAAATATGTATAGGAGCATAATTCCAGTAAAATTTTTTTATAGATGGTTTAGAATATAGTTAGCTGTTATAGAAAAAAATTTGAATCTCGTAATCCAAAAAATTAATTTTTTAAAATTATTTTCTTGAAACAATAAAAAACCAAGAGCATTTGTGATTTCAGCGCCCTCTTATGCCGTAAAATGCAGACAAACACAAACAATTTTTTATACATATTTGGATTTTTGTTGTTTTTTATTGAATGGTATAAGTTTGAATTAATTTTTCACAGTATTTGTAGTTAATTGTCTTTTAAACTCCTGAAAACTATCAAAATTTGATCAAAAATCATGAAAATAGCCATTTAAAAAAAGTTTTTTTTTTCAAGTTGTGGTAAAATTTTTTCAATTTTTTTTTTTGTAGTCATTAGAAAACAGTCTAAATATTCGAAATCAGAAAAAAACCCATAGACCATATTTTTCTTTTTTTTTTAATATTCCATCAAAGTTAGAAAATTTTTAGAGCTTAAGTAAATAATAAGCATTTTTCAAACCAATAAAAAAACACTTATGAGAAAATAAATCAATAAAAATTTTTTACAGTTAGTTCTAAATATAGTAAACTACTACAGAAAAAAATTTCAATCTCGTGCCTTAAAAAACAACAGTTTTACAAGAGTTTTCCTAAAGCATGTAAAACTCAAGTAGTTGTTTGGCCATTTTTACTATAAATTCTCAAACTTTGGCGCCCTCTAGCGCCGCCAAAAAGAGTTAAATCTTAAAAATTCTTCAAAATTAATTTTAATTATTTTGTTATCTATCGATCTGTACATTTTTAAGCACAATATAAGACTTGTTTTTTTTTTGATTTATGTCTATGGGCCAAAGCACTGTGCGTCGTGTAAACACCACGATTCATTAACATGATTCAGAGAGCGAAGCAGGTGATTCAAATCGTCGTGGATACATGGCATAAGAAAGGAAAATTGGATTACCCAAACCTCGATATAGTGCCGGGAAACTACTTTCTACTATCGATATTTATCGATAGTTCAAATTTCACTATCGATGTATCGATATTACTGTCGACTGAATATTTATACTTAAGTTGGAAAACTGTAGCTAGTTTTTTTTTATCAGGCGGTCTACTCTCTATTGCGATGCAAAAAAGATTTCGATGCGAAAGCTTAATGCCAACTTGGTACTCTCTATCACTTTCGTGGCAATAAAAATTAAAGATGGCGCGGATTTACAGTAATGAAATGCCAAAGTGTGTACAAATATTTGAAATTGGAAAATTAATATAAAATAAAGTGATGATTTACGAAAAGAAAAAAAATTAAAAGACACATGCGAAAACGTATTGAAGAGTGCCAATCGCTAGATTTGATACAATTTTCTTTCGCACCGCAGTAGAGAACCTATGAGACGTATGTATGTACGCACGTTATTTGAGATGACAGTTGTTGAAAAATTGTGCTAACAGGGACTAAAACGAATGAGCCAATTTATAAGAACTTGGAGCTTGTTCAATTGGTTTTATCCATATTTAAAATCAACGATATAATACACATATCCGTTTTTTATTAAATACTTCGATGCATTTTTTCTCCTAAACTTTATATTAACTTGTTTTTGGGGTAGACATATTTTCTTCAAAATTGTCTTTAAAATATCAAAAAGTGTATGTGTTGTCAACGTTTTTAATAATAACATAACTTTATTAAGTACCTTTTACACACTCAATAAAAATGGTAATTTTAATTAGGACCAAATACCTACACCGTATTCGTTCTTGATAAGAGTAAGATAAAAGTATTGCTGCTTTTTTTGATATTTTATATACGAAACAAAGAAAAATAAGCGCAAATAATAAATTACGGGAAACTACATTCAAAATGTGTAAAATTCCCAAAAAATCCCCGAATTTTTTTTTTTTTAATTCCCAGTCCCCAATGACTTTCTTTGTCCTTTTTGCTAGCATGAAATCCCCAACCTTTGGGATAAGTCCCCAAGTCTGATTGCTCATAAAAGTGGAAGGTAGCACGCAACAAGAATAAAAAACGAAATACAATCATAACTACCCGTCTCCACCCGTCTCCATCAACTTGGATGAATTCTACTCGTGTAGACTGTTCATGTTTCGTCCATGTGCTGCCATCGTTGCCTAAACATTCGTCTTAGCATCCATGTGCGACATGATGTTGGCCATACAATGTATTTTCTGTATACAACCAAACGCACAACAACAAAAATTGTGGTCAATCAGAAATGAACATCAACACGTATTCGCCACATACAAGAACATGAACAAATTAATACCGTTGCTCTGCTGGCGTTATGGTCATGTCATGTTCTAATCGAAAGCGCATGGAGACGTGGGGTAACTTGACTTGTAAAACGAAACGCATCGCCAAAAATTACATTTAAAGCAAAAACAAAGTCAAAAATATTTTACGATTTTGATGTTGCTTTCTACAGAAATTCATATTGCGTTTTGAAATTTTCAACGCCACAACGAATGCAGCGTTTGAAACTTAAAAGTTCAATATGAATTTTTGAAGAAAGCAACAACAAAACTCTAAAAAATATTTTTAACTTTGTTTTTTTCTTCTTAATGTTATTTTTTTCAAAGAAAAATGAAAAAATTACTGAAATTAATTACCATAATATGGTTATCATTGACCATATTAATGTTACGTCTGCCCTTTTTGACCATAATCTGCTTCATTTCGAACATGATATGGTTAGTTTTGACCATATTTAATACATATTTATGTTTAAGGCGACCGTACACGACATGTTTTTGTCATCTGACATGTCAAATTTTCCACTTCAAAATACATACATGTCGTGTGTTACCATTTTAACTTTGCTTCTGTAAAAGTCAGATGCAAAGTCATCTGACAAAATTTCAATTAGAGCGTGCTCTATTTTCTTCTGACAAACCATCTGACATCAGAAATCTATGCCAAGTAGAAACCGGCAGCGGCGTCCACTATTGACGGAATCATTAGCCGGCTGAAGTTAATATTTAACAATACAGAGATTTGTACGATCATCGCACTATTGAATAGAATTTATGTAAATATATATATAAAAACCGTTTCGTTATAAAATCCTAAATTGGTATCTTTGAATTAAAAGAAAAAGATGGCTAAACTATTTTACGGCGTAAATAAAAATTTTCGTGGCGGCATTTTTATGTTGGTTTTTGCAATAACTATGCGAAAAAAACAGAGACAATGTCAGAAGCAAATTACATGTACGTTTGTGACCGAATATTATAAACCTTCTGTAAAACAGAACTTTTAACAGACATGCACAATTACATGTGACTTGAGAAGTTGACAAGTCAGATGTAAAAAACATGTCGTCTACATGCACCTTTAATAAACCATAGTATATTGCTCTTAGCATATGGTTGCCTCCAACTATATTTTTTTCTGCGTGTACTTGCGAGCATAGAAAGAATATTTTGCAAGAATAGGCATTGGCAGGGCTGCCAGATGAATTTTTGAAAATATCGTCAATTTCCTGAAAAAAAAATAAGAAAAATCGTCTTTCTCGTTTTGAAAAATCGTCAAACAAAAATGGGCGACAAAAGATGTTGTATTTTTAAATATGTTTGTTCGATTTTAACTTTGTTGGTTTCAATAAAAAAAAAAAAAATTAAATAAAAACATAATTACTTCATATCCAGTTTGCATTTTCAATCGTGTAAGAGCTACTGGGAAATAAATAGCGTTATGATCGTCGACGTGCGCATTTTTAATCGTAGAAGATTTCTCACATGGGAGAAACTGTAACACGAGTGAGATTCTTCCATAGCACAGCGAAAGAAGCTTAATTTAATCGTAGAGGGAATCGTTTGAGATGTGGGTAAAGATTATCTTACGAGTCTTTAAAAAAACATCAAGAATCGCATTAGACTCATGTAGATATTACATTACAATTCGTGAACTGCTCGCCGTGTAATTGTTGAAAATATAATTTATACAGAGAGACGAAAGGTAAACAAAGGGCAACATTGTTGTTTTTGTACTCTGGAAACAAACATTTAAAGATTTTCGGCAGTTAGCTAATTTTGTAACAAAAAATCGTCAAAATGACGATAAATCGTAAAATCTGGTAGCCCTGGGCACTGGTTATACATTTGTATGAAATTTTTAGTCAATTATGAATCTTTCGTAGTAAACTTTTTTAATGTGATGTTAATGATGTATTGTGACAAATTTTTTTGGCGACATCAATATTTATACGGCAACTTTTCTATAAAAACCGAAATACACCCAGAGATAAAAAAATTAGGTTCAATATGAACACTAATACACTAGCGTTGCCATTAGAAAAAAAATTTTTCAAATACTCGAACAATCGGTTTTAAATTATGTTCTAATGAGCAAAATTTTTCAATTTAGAATTAACCAGTAAGAAAGTATAGTCGATCAAGCGCGACCTCATGATTCCCTACACCACAGTATTGAAAAACAAATTTTCGAAAGTGTACTTCGGTAATCACGAACCCGACAAAACAAAATTATGTTATTAGCAGGGCTTTGAAGTCGGAGTCGCGGTGTTTTTACTGAAGTCGGAGTTCGAGTACCTACAAATCTCGCAACTCCGCAACTATTATAAAAGATGCATAAAAGATTCAAAGAATTTTTAAAATATTTTCCGAAATAAAAATTCTTTAACATTGTAAATTATTAAATGAGAGTGAGTTCATTCAAGTATGTAAATACTTAAAAAAAATAATACAAAAGTGTGTAATAAGAGCCATTATTCGTGAAGCAGACATACCAAAAAAACTTTTTTGCCGAAGGTTTTTCAATATTTGACATAACTATATACTAGGGTATTCATTCGGTTGACCGTCAATCGGTTAACCGATTAATTACTACCCGATTAACTGATCACTTCGAGCATTGTTCGAAGTTTGTTTTTGTTTTTAATGTAATTTTCTAAGCGAACGATGACGTTCGAAATCGTTAAACAGGCAGTTAAATTACAATATTTTTCAATGTTTTTTGTGGCGAAAAATGGGTTTTTTGTTTCAGTGTTTAGTTATTTGTTTCTTCTTATATCTTCTCATATCAGTCTTTTAACAGAATTAACCGAAAAATTAGAAGTGTTAAAAATTTTTAAAAACTCTAATGGCATTTTATATGTTTAGAGAAATCCTGGAAAAGGACTGAGAAATTAGATATTCATCTACGATAAGTGAAAGAATTTTTCTGAGTCAAGTTTTGTCAAAACTAAAGAGAAGAATAGCTTTTATTCTAAACATTTAAAACAAATTACTTTTCTAAAAGATTATTTTATAAGATCTCCTTTAACTATTCAAATAACTAATGAAATTTTCTAAGTTAATTTTTTAAAAATACATATTTGGAGGATTCGCAAGGTAGTCGTGAAGTCTTATGTCATAAAATAATTACAAGAAATGTCGTCGGCTTAATATGCAAACCGGCTAAATTCACTTTTTATGTAAATTGAGATTTTGATGCCGTGTGGTAGAGAAAGGTACACCACCTGCATGCGGTTTTTGTTCTATTTAAGTTAGTTCTCTATCAAGCTGCAAATAGCAAAGATAAAAAGTTTTTTGACTCTCCTGTAAAGGGTGCTAAAAGTGAGTTAGCATTTTTGCAAACTAAGCCGACGATATGACTGTTGTGGGCTACCGCTTATAATTTAGATTTCTACTGTACAGTTATGAAGAATCAGTGAACACAGCATTAAAATTTTAATTTTGTTTGAAACACAAACAAATTTATTTTAAACAATTGTAAAATATTATTTAGGATATTATGACGATATGACTTGATAGCCCACCTTGTGTATTAATTAAAAAATGCATACTACATATTTATGAATTGTCATTAGTTCAAGAATTGTAATGTTTGGTATGTCATTGTTTTTTTTATTGATGAACTCCAAATTATAAACAATTAATGCATTTTTATATGTATATTGAAATTACTTAATTTATAAAAAAAACTTTATTAATCGGTTTACCGATAAAAAACAAAATTAACCGATTATAAACCGATTAACCAAAAACCTCGGTTAATTAATCGAGCGATTTACCGATTAAAGAAAAAGGTCGATTAAATGAATACCCTACTATATACCCAGTACATATGAATGTCTGTGTCAAATATTTGTTATGGTGTTTATTGGTCGAGTAATCCCAGCAAACACAGAAATACACCTTATGTATTGCTAAACGTATTGCCTGGATGAAAAATGTTATTGCGGCAATAATCGATTTCGTATTGCGGAAGATACTTCCTTCGGGAAGAAACGTGTCTCGATGGCAATACTTCTAAGCAATACGAAAGCGATACTTCTAGATGATTAACTAGCAATATCGCCAGATAACCACTTTTCAGAAAATAGGAAGATATCACCAAAATATCATTGGGATGATAAAAAGAAGATTTTGCATTGAAAAAAATTGTCATTTGTGTACAAGAAGCACAGCTTTTTATTTAAAATTAAAAAGGTAATTTATACGTATAAATTTTACTTAACATAATAGGTACAGTCAAATCCCTATAATTCGTACCACGATAAATCGTAATTCCCGATAATTCGTAATAAACTGTCGGTCCCTTGAAAAAATCTCGTTAATTCGTAAAATTTCCATACATTTTGGTCCCCTCGCTAATTCGTAATTTTTTTTTTTTTCAAATAAAGTCTTCTTTGCCTCTTATAAATCGTAATTTTTTGCTAACTACCACTTATAATTCGTAATAAAAACAACAGAAATATGGTGAGAATGATTTTTTTACCATTTTTTTGCGTGGGTTTTTGCTTTTGCTCGTGTGTGTGTTTATTTTCTTAAGATCAGTTTGTTACATGTAATAATTATTTTTATTATATACAGTAGAATCCCGATAATTCGTAATCGTAAGGGACCGGCCATTTCTTACGAATTATAGGGGTTTTCGATTAACCGGGGTTTCGATTTAACGGGGTTAACATAAAATAAATACGAATAAACGGGGTTTTTCTAATTATTTAAAAAAACGATACAAAAAAACATAAAAAACAATTGTTAAAAATAAAATATATAAAAATTATTCATGTAACAAACTGATCTTAAGAAAATAAATCCACACACAAGCAAAAACCCACGCAAAAATAAATAGTGTTTTTGTTTTTTTTATTACGAATTATAAGTGGTAGTTAGCAAACAATTACGATTTATAAGAGGTAAAGAAGATTTTATTTGAAAAAAAAATTACGAATTAGCGAGGGGACCAAAATGTATGGAAATTTTACGAATTAACGAGATTTTTTCAAGGGACCGACAGTTTATTACGAATTATCGGGAATTACGATTTATCGGGGTACGAATTATCGGGATTTGACTGTATTTTATTTTTAACAATTGATTTTTATGTTTTAGTAAATAAATTGAAAAAACCCCGTTAATTCATATTTATTTTATTTTAACCCCGTTAAATCGAAACCCCGCTAAATCGAAAACCCCTATAATTCGTAAGAAATGGTCGGTCCCTTGCGATTACGAATTATCGGGATTCTACTGTATAATTTATAATTAAAATAAAGTAAAAAATATACATAAATATTTAGTTTCCACCAAATTCTTGAAAAAACCTACCACTGCTTTAAAATTGCATCCAGGGTTGAGAAATTCTTGACTAAATTTAAAAGGAAACAGATCAATATTTAACCGATTTTTTAAATTTAAATATTTACCTTTTGCAGAATATTTTGGGAAATAATTTTTAAGTTTTAATAATTGGATTAATTTTTATTTATGACGTATGTATTAAATTTAAAAAAAATTTTTCTGTCTATGTTGCGTAATTTTCTCAAAAATTATAAAAGGAAGAAAATAAAATATTACTTTGATTATTTTCTTTTAGATGACAATTTGGAGATATTGCTAAACTATTGCCTTAGGGGATATCTTCCATTTATTTGCAGGGATGGTGTGCTAAAGTGTTGCCGTTTTTCAAAATTTTTTGTTTCTTTTCAAGCAAAAAGCAAATAAAAAAATTAAGATGATTCTTATAGGAAGGAAATCGTTTGATCTTTTCAACAAAAAAAAAAAAAAAAAGAAAAAACAAATAAAAAAAAAAAAAAAAAAAATTATCAGCAAATCCGGAAATGGCCAATTTAATGGCGATTTATTTTCTGAGAAAAATGTTGCATTAATGTTACATGTTCTACCTTTTTGTGTTCGTTTGTACAAAAAATACAACTGTGGGAAACATTTTCAAGTTCTTTTGTGAATATGTTGACGAAAAACTCGCAAAACATGTTGCATATTTTACCCCTACTTTAACTTAAGGTATTCATATTGCCCTGTTCTACAACTTTGGTACTTACTACTTTGTTTTTTGTACAACAAATGTTTTATTTTGTTTGTCATAATTCATACCGCTCATAATTTTGTAAAAAATTAGTTTTAAAACAAAATATAAAAATATTTACAATTTAAAATAACAAAAGTCTATTTAGTCTGGGATCACACTATGAAAGGGGAAGAGAACATGCTTTTCTTCTCTCCTCTCTCACCCATAAACTCAGACTTTTTGAAAGAAAACTTTCATAGTGTGAACCCAGACTTATATTAGAGTCGTTTTAATTTTTATAAGTCATTAGTGATGTTAATATTTGTTTCCAACCCGAAATAGCGTGCATAAACCGCTTAAATAGCTTTAAAAATCGCTCATTACCACACGTCTCCATGCGCTTTCGATTAGAATATGACATGACCATAACGCCGGCAGAGCAACGGTATTAATTTGTTCATGTTCTTGTATGTGGCGAATACGTGTTGATGTTCATGTTCTGATTGACCACAATTTTTGTTGTTGTGCGTTTGGTTGTATACAGAAAATACATTGTATGGCCAACATCATGACGCACATGGATGCTAAGACGAATGTTTAGGCAACGATGGCAGCACATAAATGAAACATGAACATGAGCAGACTACACGAGTAGAATTCATGTGTGACATGCTGTTCTTACCAAGTTGATGGATGGTGGAGACGGGTAGTTAAGTACATTAATGATGAAAGTGTTATAGTTGAAAATGAAATTACTAATTGTGTTCTATTGAAATTGCACAACATGTAACACTTCGAGTGATTATAGGTTACATTAGAAAATGTTACATGTATATACTGTAATATATTTTTCTCACAAAAGAAATCGCCATAAATTAATAGTTTTTGATACCTTTTGTTTATTTTCTTACCAAAATTACGCTGTGGTGTACCTTAAATATGTACTTTTAAAATTTTAGAATGGGATATCAGTAATGCCCAAGTTTTAGAATAGTATTTAAATCTATATTAAGTTAATTTTCTTAAAGCCCTTATGACACTACATTTTTTATTCATTAATTGATATAGAATTGATAGATAGAAACAGCAAATGCTAGAAAGAGCAAACTATAAAAAATGTAAACAAAGTTTTTTAGTTTTTTTTTCTCTTGTTATGGTTTTGTTTCAGGGATGGCGTTGAGAATTTTTAAAATTGTACCAACCACTCAATCTCCTCAGAGGGCTTGCCGTTTAACACTTGCAGCCATCAACGACTGCTGACGTCATTAGTCAAACATCAATCCTTAAACCAAATTGTATTCAACCTTTGGTAGATCGAAATTTGCTTTGAATGATTATCTATTTCAATTCATTTTAACATGTTATTCCTTTACTTCTGTTTTTTCGTACTTTTGTCAAGAATTCTTCTTGAAGTTCAAAGTACACATTTTTTTTTTGTTTTTTCATTTTTTGTCTTTCTTATTCTTGTTGACCTTTTCAGCACAACTTGAAGGACAAAATGCAAACATAGAGCTCGTGCCTTAGCTTTAACAATTATTAGTATTGTGGTTATTTTATTGAACTATTTATGGTTTTTAATCCAAATTTTTAATATTTTTCAATTAGGCTTAAGTTCATTAAATTTAATTTTCATTAAATTATTTTTATGAAGAAAGGAATTTTACAACATGAAAATTAATTAAAATTATCAATAAATTTTAATTACTTTTCATGTTGTAAAATTCCTTTCTTCATAAAAATAATTTAATGAAAATTTAATTTAATGAACTTAAGCCTAATTGAAAAATATTAAAAATTTGGATTAAAAACCATAAGTAGTTCAATAAAATAACCATAATACTAATAATTGTACCAACAACCTTTACAAATTGTACCTAATTGTACTAAAAGATTTTTTTAGTTGAAATTAATTTAATTTATGTTCTTAAAAAACACTACAAAATGGTACTTAAATCTTAGTTTAAAAAGTATCAACAAAAAAGTACCATTGAAACAACTTAGCCATCCCTGTTCTGTTAATTTTATTAAATGTTGCCAACTTTTTGTTTATGAGAAAACTAAAAACAAAAAGCGGTAAATCGCTGAATTTGCCCATAAACCGCTGATTCAGCAACACTTTTGATATTTCAAGCTTGAAATGTCAATTTTAAGTTGAACAATTTTACATTTTTTTTGACATAACTTCATTTTTTATCGATAACTTTAGTAAAACGTTTGACAGCTTGCCATTTATCTTAATACAGCCGAACCCTTCGCACTTAGTTAATTTTTCTGTTACTTTATATTTGCACTGTTCACCAAAACTTGAACAATGCATTAAAAATGTAGTGTCATAAGGGCTTAACAAACTTAAATCGTATTTAAATACAGACTGGTTTTTTGAGTTTTATTTGAAAAGCCTTATTTAATTAACATAAAAGTAATTTTTTCTACTAAATGAACACTAATGGCGATTTAGTTGTTTAGAATACTTAATTTATAATTTATTTAATACTTTTGCGAGCAAAAGAGTGGAAACCTGTTTCGATTAGGTTGGCATGATTTAATAAAATAACTTTAATCTTTAATAGCTCCTCATGAAAAGTACTATAACTTCCTCATTTCTCAGCCGATTTTAATAAATGACGTCTCATTTTACTCAGAAAAATACTGTCTTTAATATAATTGTTGCCTTTAAACTAAATTCGGAAAAAAGTCTCGTAGAAATTTAAAAGTTTAAAAAAAATTAAAAATTTTTCATATAATTGAAAAAATCTATTCATATTTGTGCTAATATTGACTGAGAAGTATATATATTTAAAAAAAAACAATTATTTTGCTTTCCAAAACCGTTTGAATTTCAAAAATCGGTTAATAAATAAAAAAGTAATAAATGTTTAAAAGTAGCAGCCTCAAAAAAATTTCTTTGGTCCATAACTCGGGAATTTGGAGGTATATTGAAACTTTTAAGCCCGGATTCGTAACATGCTCACCAACACCTTTAACGCACACTAGGTCATTTCAGAAGTGCTTTTCGAGTGTAGCACAGTGTTATTTTATCTGACAGTTTGTTTGAAAGTTATTTAGATAACAAATTTGGAATTTTTGCGTTTTGGTCCGAATCATAGTATTTATTTCATTTTGCTTTGAACTGTATGAAAGTATTGCTTTTTGACCTGAACTAGGGAGGGAATTTCTGCTTTTTGCTTTGAATAGATATGTATTATATCATTTTGATTTAAATTGCAACCACTTCTGCCATAAATATGTTCAACTATTTTTTTCATTTGTAAATATTTAAATTTATAAATTACTTTTTCACAAATAACCTAACAAAAGCAAAAGGTATTAGGTAGGTAGGTAGAAGGGCCGGTGTGAAGTCTCCTTCACACCTTCACCCAAAAACCAATATGGTCCATTGTGACGCCTTAATTAGAGATAGCTATATGAAGGTAGAAAGTAGGTGAAAAAAACAGCCAAAGCACAAGACAGATCAAAAAGATAGGTAGAAAAGAAAGGAAAGAAAAAAGGTATAAAATAAACAAAGATTCCTTAAGTTTTAAAGTTATCTAAGAGTTGCCACCAGAGCATTATTTATTTATAAAGTTGACTTTTTTAAAATTTCTTAAAGCGATTTATTGCAAAGATGTGTAATTATTTTGCATTTTGCTCTAAACCATTATATTTGATATTGAATTGCAGTGTAAAGTTAATATAGATTTCAATGTGTAGAATAGGATTCAATCAAAAAATCCAAAAACTTGGAAAATGTAATTATTGCGTTTTGTTGTGGACCTCCTCATATTACAAATTAATAAGTACCTACTACTACTGCAAAAGATATCTGAAAGCAGTAGCTATAGCAAAGAACTTTTCGGTAATTGTAGCATTTTAAGCACTGCTTCACTTTTGAATTCTTAAAATTCTAAATGCTTATCAGGCCCTCCTTTAAAAAGACTTTTCCATTGCCCGCCAGTTTATTAAGCTTAATTATCAATAAGCAAAAGATATCTGAAAGCAGTAGCTATAGCAAAGAACTTTTCGGTAATTGTAGCATTTTAAGCACTGCTTCACTTTTGAATTCTTAAAATTCTAAATGCTTATCAGGCCCTCCTTTAAAAAGACTTTTCCATTGCCCGCCAGTTTATTAAGGTTAATTATCAATAAGCCCCAGTACGTTTCAATCTAAAAAGAGGCAGGCCCTAAATAAATACATGTATTATATTAAAACGCAGGGCAGGCAGGTGGATTTGGGTTGTTCTCATTTATTAGGGGCACATTTAAGCGACTTGAATTTCCAAAATATAAATATGAGTTAGAATTTTATGTTATCGTTGTATCGTTGTTGGTGTTGTATTCCATTTCTTTTATTGTTGTTTTTGGTTAGTTAAGTTCAATGAATTTTTGAAATGTTATCCCCCCCACCCCGCTTTTGTAAACAAACTTAAACGAAAAGAGTTTTTACTCTTTTGGACTTTAATGGCTTGTTTATTAGTCTTTTTTTTTTGTGTGTTTGTTTTTTAAATGTGACGCATACATACGTTTTTACGCACTACAGTAACACTGTGGGTGATTTTTGCAAAAAAATTCGAGAAATTGTGACATTTTTATATGATACACTTGTCAAATGCTTGTCCAGCGGGCGGATTCATCGTGTACGTGTGCTGGATGTAATATTCGCCGTCATATCTTAATTTGTTGATTTTCCATCCAGCATCGTCGGTGTGACACATACAAACACATTTTCCCTAATACTACCACAATTCTTGATGAGTATTGTATTTGGGCCTTAAGTAAAATTTTTTAGTCACATCAATCATTTTTTGGGCTTTTACATAAGCAAAAAGTCATAATGAAGATTCAGTCCAGCCTGCTGATTTAAGGCGTTATATATCTATATATATATATAAAATTGTAACGTTACTGACTGACTCACTGACTGAATCATCGTCGCACAGCCTAAGCACTTAAAGCTTAAAATTTGAAGTTTGGATCAGAGGTTGGTTTCTCCCCAAATCGATCAAATAAGACGGGAACACGACTAAATTCGGTAACCTTTTATCTCCATAAATAAAAGAGATACAAAAAAGTTCAATAATTATCGATCGCTGTTCTGTAGAAAAATAAGCGGATAGGTGTCTGGTACTTTTTTAAAATTCGGTCGTTTTAGGGAGTAAACGGGTAAAACCTGTATTTTGGTATTTTTTTGGGACCCCATCTTTTTTTTAAAACTATAAACATAGGAATAAATGTTATATTACATTCGAAACTTATCTAAAAATGCAAATACGAATTTGGTCCTTTTCGGAAATTCGTACGTTTATTTAACTATTTTTGGTACTTTTTTTACAAAACATTTTTCTCTATTCATTAACTAATACGTACTAAATTATGGGCTCCCACTATAATATTAAAATTTTTGACACTTCAGTGGAAGAAAAAAGTACCAAAATAGGGAAATTCGGGAAATTTTATTTTATTCTTTAGCTTTTTGGTTCTACAACTGGTAGTGTTGCTCCATAACTGGTACTTTTTTAATTTCCGTTAGTATTAGAACTAGAAACATAAAATTGAGCATGCAAAATTCTGAGTGAATAAAAATCTATTAGAGGGATCTTCCAGGTACTTTTTCGTTTTTAAGTTTTTTTTTTTTTAATTTTCGTTTATGTTCGGCCTATGCACATAAAATTCAAAATGCAAGCTCCTGAGCGAACGAGAATCTGTAATAGGGCTTTTTGGTACTTTTTTGTTCCTTAACTAGTACTTTTTTATATTTGTTAATATTGGTCCGAGAAACATAAGAAAAACATGCACTGTCCTGAGCGGATGAGAATCAAAGAGTGAAACTTTTTCGTTTTCCAACAGGTACTTTTTGAATTTTCGTTAGTATTGAACATACAAACACAAAATCAAATATGCAAGTGAATGAGAATCTGTAAGACGGATTATATGGTACTTTTTGGTCCTAGTTAAACTGGAACTTTTAATAAAAAGGCGAAACGGTATCTGGTACTTTTTGACAGGCGGCCCTTTTAGGCAGGGTTTGAAAAACTGCCGACGAATCCAAAAACTGTCCAACAAAAAAACGAAAATTTGTGTACAACTTTTCACTTTTTCAGTTGGTTTGACAGCGACTGTTTACATTTAATGAAAGCAACAGTTATTTTTTTGCCAATGAAAAATTAAGAAGTGGCAGTTTTTCTACTTTGACTGCAGTTTTTAAACGCTGGCTACTAGTAAGGTTTTAGAATAGTTTATTATTAGTCGAAAAATGTGAAATATGTATGAGATATATCATGAAATGTCGTCTGCGCTGCTTTATACGCGACGCCGTTTGTTGTTAACAAAAGTAGATAACAAAAGAACCAACAAAACACTACAAGAATAAAAACATAAATTTTTGGTTGGTTTAAGACTTGACAAATTATTTTCATGTTGAAATAATAAATCGAGAGAAGGAAAATTCCCGTATTCCTTTTTATAAAATTATTTAGTTAAAAACATAAAATTCTTCAATGAAGGATGATGACGAAAACCATATCGGGGCATTCTGCTAGTTTGTTTTAATTCTGTAAACAAAGGGGAATTTAACAAAATTGAAACATGATGTAACGGGAAAATAAATAATACAATATTCTCTTTCCCTCTCTCTGGATCCAGAGCATAGCAATTAACTAGTTGGGCTCCTATGACAACCCAACGTTAAATACGATAGTTTGATATATGAAAAAAATCTACTAGTTTAAAGTAAATGCCAACCAGTAAATACTAGTTACTTTGTCTGCAAGGGTTATTTGATTTAGACAATTTTTCCATATTCTTTTTTAGTATAGATGCAATTTTATACGCTTGTTTTATTTCTATTAAATTTTTTATATTCGACTGTTATAAGCAATTCTTATGGCCATTTTCTCATTAGTCAATTATCTTTTTTCCCAACGAAAAACTGCACATTAAAAAAATTTGGTTTTCTCAATGTCTCATTTGCTTCGATTTTATCGCAAAGCTAACCGGCACTCATCTGCCAATTATTTATTTTTCTTTTATTTGCCGTACAGATAAATTCAATCAGCTGACTCCCAACTTTTACATGTATTTTGAGTGGCGTTGCCAGCTGAAAACAATGTTTTTTGTCGGTATATTGAGAAACCCAAAATCGTAAACGGACAGTTTATCGTTCTAATAAATTTATGTTGACATTAAGTAACAGACAGTTTGTCGATACATTGAGAAAATGGCCATTAGACAGTGAAGTATAAACTGCATGTTATCCATTTTCTAAGCCGCGACTACGTCCTTCGGCATGTTTTCAGATTCACTGGTTAGTTTTAATTCGTAAATTGCATTTAGGTATGCGTACAAATAAAAAAAAAAAGAATCTGAGAATTTTAAGCAAATCAAATCCTGTGATTGAAAAACCATTTAATTACGTCAGAAGAACCTTTGACTTTCATATTGTCGTCAATAGCTTTTTATACAACACAACTTAAAAAAAATATGTAACTTATACTGCCCCATATGAAATTTGATAGAAGACAACTCCTAAGGCAATGTCGCTTATACTTCCCAGTAAAAAACAATTTAAAGGTTTTCGGAAGCAAGAAAAATACCTGAGCGCTGATATATGCGCGGGCTCTTACATACTACTAAAAGGCAGCAGAGAAGAGAAAACCATTGAAGTAAACTATGAACAACGTTCAAAATGCTTCTGTAAATTATTTAAATGCAAGCAGTTTGTATTACAGGGATTTTAAAATGTGTTTAAAATTACTACCGAAATTTTTCCAAGCGTAAGATATGCTTGAAATTAGATATTCTTATTACGCAATCAGTTATCAAATCGTTTATGAGCAGAGAGGAAAAAATAGTGCTTCCAAGTGGGAATTCGCTGTACAAAAGTCATGCCTCTTATAATCAGGTTTGTAAGGGGGAATTGTTCTTCTCTCCCTTACAAAACTGCTAATCTATAAGCTTAATTTTTTACTGGGTTATACTATTGTATAGTGTTTGATACAAGACCACTTCTAAGTCAATGTCGTTTATACTGTACCGCATTGATTTTGATAGAAGACAACTCCTAAGACAATGTCGCTCATCCTGTCCTTCAAAAAGTTTGAAAGGGGACACTTAATAAGACGTTTATTCTGTGGTACACGACGATTTTCTTTAAATTGTCATCTAGAAAATCTTAACGATAGGGGACACTCGTGCATACATTATCGATGACGATGTCGTCAACGGAAATCTGGCCAACTGGGAAATTAAGTTAAAATATATATTGTGTAATTATATTTGTAACGAATACCCTTTAAAGTCGCAAATTGGCGCTGAGGCTCATTCATTATATTTGTTATTATATTATAAAATAAATAAATATGTATACAGATAAAAAAAAATTAAATTGAGCGCCTCAATTAAACTATTTAAACAGTTTTTTAATACACAAAAAACTTTTTTTTTTTAATAGAGCGCCACCTAATAAATGTAAAATACAAATATAATCGTACATAAAACCATTAATTTAACACAAAAACTTTTAATCAAATTCCCGCAACTTTCCGAATTAAATATTCCCGGGAGTAAAAAAAAAAATATTTTTTCCAAAATTTTTGTTAATCCTTTTTTTTTTTTTTGCGAAAAAGCCCTTATTAAAAGGCAATTGTTAAATTTGATTAAAGTTATTTCCTTTTTTTAATATACCCCACTGTGCAGCGTTACCAGAAGAGTTCTTTTCGATAATAACAAATGAACGATCTGGTGATCTATTGTACTTCAGCATCCCCGAAAAATATTAAAATACTTAATGGAGGGTTAATGACCTTTAATGTGTTAAATATACGGCAACGCTGAACATACCTTATAATCAAATTTGTTTTGTTTGTGTGTGTTGGTGCTCTGTTAGTTTGTTTTTCTACTAAAACATCATAATTTTTGAAAGAATACACGTGCGTTGCTCTAACAATTATATCTACCCTGCAAATAATAGGACCAGTCCAAACACGCGTGTAAAGAGTAGCCCACAAGGGACCAGGACTAGTCCAAAAGTAACCCAAACGTATGGAACAAACATGGTCTATTTAACATTAAGATGTTCTAGGAGAGGACCATATAACCCACCTTAGGACCACTAAGGATTTGTTTTAAAACTACTCCATGGTATACTCAAGAGGATTAATTTTGAAGTCGTTTAAACACCGAAAGCAAGTCGTTAAAAAATTAAGACATGTCGTCTCACTACAAACATTTTTTTAAAAATGGCATGGTCCATGCTTACATTACATCGGACCAGTCCATGGAGTAGTCCATTTTATCAAAATGGATCAGGTGGTCCAATTTTATTTGCAGGGTTGTGTCAATAACACTAAACTTGAGAATTTTTTGTATCTACGATATAATGATGTGATACAAGTATGAAGACGGCCATAAAATCCGATACCGCTTAGTAAAACCGACAACAACAACAACTGCAAATACAAGATAGAGAACATAACTACGTCTATTATTATTATTATTTACTAAATATGTACCTACTATTCCAACAACAAGAACAACAACTATTTTTTTTAATGAATAAAAAATAAACACGTAATTTAATTATGACGTAGTGTAAATTGTAGTCGTATTTAAATAAAAACCAAAGTATGTACTTTGTCTGTATGTCTGGCTGCCGGTACCGTCCCTCGGTCTTACTACAAATATTTACCAAGTACGAGTTTTAGTATAGTATTCTAGCGCATTATAATGAAAACCAAAATTGATAAAAAAAAATAATAAATAAGCACAATTGCGTAGTAAAAAGATTGTTTTAATGACTTACTTGACTTTGCACTTGTAGGTTCTCATTTACTGTTTGTAGACTGGCGGCAATGCATGTTTGACTGACTTACTTGCTGATGGATGGACGAATTAATACAGCTCATACTTGCTTCTTTTGTTTTTACATATTTTTTTTAAAGGCAAACAGATTGATATTGAATTTACAAGTACACAACATATTTTGTTTCCTGAGAAAATTTTTTATTGCATGCAAAAGTGCTACCCAATATCTGCTTCGTTTATACGTGGGGTTGCCAAATGCCAAGTTATAATTTGTCTTACATGTCTGCTTAAACTCTAAACTACCAAAGGTTAAGAGGGTTTTATAAACGTTTGCGGAGAAGTTTGTTTGCGTTAGGTCTATTTTACGATGCTATTGTGTATCACTGAGTTTCAATAATCGTATATTGTTAAAATCTGGCTAAGAAATCGGCAACTCTGCTGCAATCATTTATGTTTTTAAGGTACATTAAAATACTGCCTACAAAAAGTATTTTTTAAACCACTGTAATGGCTGGCTGGGTATCCTTGTGTACGAAGTATAGGTTGCAATTTTAAAAATATTTAGTTGAATAAAATTTGTTTCATAAGTTTGTATTAAAGCCTATTGAAGATGGTGAGAACCGATTAATAGTTTCACATAGCTCTTCTTACAAACTTCTTTCGGATTAAAGCCGTTGCGCCCATAAACCATTTATTTAATTGTAGTATTATTTAGAAGCAAAACAAGCTGCCAAGAGAGGATTGGACAAAAGGCTGAAAATAAAGACGATACATACATAGAAGAGATGAAAGATTGGGTATTTGAAAATTTGCAAAACTTAAACACTTCATCAGCTAGAATAAATTAAGTGTAAAACAAGTTATGATATAAAAGGATATAATGTGTTAAAGAAAAAGCGACCAAAACTACCTTAAAGGAAGAAACACAAGCTTTCTTTTGAGCAAAAAAAAAAAAAAAAAATTCGCTGAAAAAATATAAAAAAAAGTTTTAAGTTTAAAAAAAAAATTAAAAAATTGATCAAAGAGTTATCTAAGCTATTTGGGGCAAATTTATCTAACACCAATAGGTTATAAGTAACATGAATGAGAAAGAACACCTGTATAACCAAAATGTCAAACTTTGACCCCTCTAATTCAGAAACTTTTTGACCGATCTTGTTGAATATTTGTGTATAAACTACTATCCAATAGGACCTTGGTGCAAATTTCCCCCAAATCGGAAGACATCGGTTCCAAAATTGGGTCACCTGACATGAAATTCCCCATATATATAGTTATTTCGTAAAATTTACGAATTAAAAAAAAACAACGCAATATTTTTGTGGTCTCGCTCTTTGTTTTGTACATTTTATTAAAGTTTATGTTAATGGATTTTTTCCAGTGATATAAAAAATAATTATATTAAATTTAATTTTAAAAACGCATGTATTTATAAAGTAAAACTTATGAATTTAAAAAAAGTAAAACATTTCGTAAATATTTGTAAGCAAAAATTTAATGGTTTCGCTCTTTTGTTTTGTACTTTTATATTAAAGTTTATGTAAATGGATTTTTTCTTATGAATATTAAGTTCGAATTATTGCCAATCACTATTGGGGGGGTGTTTCCAAAAAACAATTTTTTTTTTGGCAATATGTCGTGAGGTTATTGTTAGAATTTATAAGTGGCTTCTGCGTGACCATTAACAACAATTTTTTATTTGAGAATTTTGAAATTTGTCTTGCGTGAGAATGCGTAATTACATTTATTTTCGTTAAAGAAAAACCATTTACGCGAAAAGCTTTAAGACACATTTTTTTGTCTAATAAAGAATTTTCTATCTGCATTACTAAAAAAGACCTTTGAAAGTTTTCCTAATCAATTTCACTTTCTTTTATAATATTTTAATGGTGTCCAGTTATATCCAGTTTTCATAAAAAGGGTTGATCCTAATTATTTGAAATAACTAACTTTTGTTTTTTATGGTGACTACTTCTTCATTATTTAATATACTTTGCAATTCATTGTGTGTCTTTCCTAAACTTAAGGCCTCGTTACTCAATCGTAAATGTGGCGGACCCGTAAATCTCGCGGTGGACTTTCAAGGTTGGTAGTTACAAAAATTACGTAAACATACATATCATATGGTGTTGAAATGTGTTAAAAAGAAGACAAAAAATTTGTCAATATTAACAACGCCAGTTATTCGCTATTATATTAACTCGTACGATTGTTCTATTCAGTCGTGCTATTTCTTCGACGCCATAATTTTTTATTGGCCAAACACAAGCTGTTGCTTTCACTTCTGATTCTTTAAATGTCAACAATCGTAGTCAAGACAAAAGAAAAAAAAAAGGAAAGTTATACACAACAAAGTATCTCGGCAGCCGACATGTTCGAAAGTGTTTGGTTTGATTGACTAATGGCCGTTTTCTCATTACACGATTATCTCTTTTCCGAACGAAAAACTGCACATTAAAGAAATTTGATTTTCTCAATGTCTAATTTGCTTTTATTCTGTCGCAAAGCTAACCAGCACTCATCCGCCAATTAGTTATTTTCCTTTTACAGATAAATTCAATCAGCTGACTACCAGCTTTAACATGCATTTTTAGAGGTTCTGCCAGCTGAAAACAATGTTTTTTGTCGGTATATTGAGAAACCCAAAATCGTTAACGGACAGTTTATCGTTCTAATAAATTTTTGTTGACATTAAGTAACAGCCAGTTTATCGATACATTGAGAAAATGGCCATTAAACTTTTAATACATTCCCAAGTTAAAGAAGTAGAGATGTTGCGTGTTTTTCTTTAAATTGTGCAGTTTGAACTGTAAGCGGTTCGTCCGATTTCAATTTAACTTTAGGTGACAATAAGGGACTTGTATTCGAGTTAAAGGTAAGGTTTTGCAAAAATTAAAATGATCCAGAATCACAGAATACACAGTGGTGCTAACCGTTTTTTTTAGGTAAGCTCCTGCTTTCGAGATGTACCGTTATTTTGAAAATGGAGGAGGTTGCACAACATATGTTCGCGTAAGTCAAAAACGCTTTACCTTTTTGAAAAAACTAATAAAACCTAAATTCCGCAATAAAATTTCCTTTAAGAAAAGTAAATTTTTTTTCTAATATGCGCAGTCGTTTTAGAAACATATTTTTTTTTTTTTTTTTGAAAAAAAATGTTTTTATCAAACTTTCGAAATTTTTGTGTTTTTAAATCCCTACAAAATTTGAAATTGCAGCTTATTTTTTGCAGACATATTAAAAACGAAGCTGCAAGCAAAACAAGCCATAAATGATTAAAATCTGTTAGCAACTTTTGATTTTATTCACAAATTAATTTAAGAATTTCATAAAACGCAATATTTTAATGGGTGCCCCCTAAGTAGTGGCGATAAGGGGCACAAAAACTACTTGAGGGCGGTCATACATTATATTCCACTAGAGGCGACTCCTTGGCATTTATGGGACTTTTTCTTCAATATAGTTCTAGACTGGATTGAAAATTTTGTATGGGAGCCCCCTTAAGGAATGGAGATAGCGGGTAGGTACATATGTTAGAAATTAATGATTTATATGAAAAATAAAGGGAGGTTGGTCAAACATTTGACCCATCTAGGGGCATCCTATGCGCTGTACCGGCTAAATTTAATATTACGGTTTATTTAAATTCTTAAATTTGGCGCCTGCAGTGCCTAGATGGGTCAAATATATGACCGACCAAGTAATTTTAATAAACTTAACCGTTTTTGAGTTACGCGAACATATGTTGTGCAAGTTCCTCCATTTTCGGAATAACGGTATATCTCGCAAGCAAGAGCTAACCTAAAAAAAAAACTTTAAGCACCATTGAATTTTGCGTGCCCGAATTATGTTAAAACGCCATGTGCCCGGCTTATCTATTTTTTCAACTAGCACAGGGTTAAGAAAAACCCCATATGTTGTGCAAGTTCCTCCATTTTCGGAATAACGGTATATCTCGCAAGCAAGAGATAACCTAAAAAAAAACTTTAAGCACCATTGGATTCAGCGTACACGAATTATGTTAAAACGCCATGTGCCCGGCTTGTCTATTTTTTCAACTAGCACAGGGTTAAGAAAAACCCCAAAAAAATATATAACTGCATAGTGCCCATCATATCTGGGGTGTTCGGAAACCCCATTTCAACAGATGTACAGGCAGACATCGTTAATTGAACTTCGCTCCTCATAAGAACCCAGAATTTATATATGTACTTTATGTGGTCTTAGATCAAAATTGTAGAAATTACAAACGGAATGGCAAACTTATATACAACTTTTTACTTATGGGTGCCCTGATAGGCTAGTCTATCAATTAGATGGTTGCTAGTTCGATTTCCCCTAAAGACTCTTATGTGCTTAACTTAGGCGGGCTTAAGGTTTATGCAAGGCGAATTAAAATACAGGTGGTGTCCATACTACAATAATCCAAAAACAACAGAAACAACATAGGGGGTTTTGCACTGTGTTGTTAGTGTTTACGGTTCGAAATGTCAACCATTCCTTACAAAACACTTACACATCAAAAAAAATTAATTCGAACTGTGAAAATAAGATGGCGATTTGACACCACCATCTTAAGCTTATATAACTTTTATAAGGTTAATGAATTCGTAATTGTACTTGTAACATTTTATAACATAATACTTAAAAAATTTGGTCCGTATTCTGTTATATAACTACCCAGTAAAAACTTCGCCTACTTTTTCAAAATGAATAGCTTCTCACTCACTATTTTGTAGCTTTGTTCTATAACTACATCTAAAACAACTTCTATAACTACTTTTTTCTGGATGTATGTAGTTAAAAAAAAATAATGACTTACATTTAAATGCGTTCATTTTGGGACATTCCTTGTAAAATTCATTGGTTCTTTCAGTAGAATTGTAAGTAGGGCTCTTATGTTTTTCTGATTACTCACCACATTATTTTGTAGGCGAAGTTTTTACTGGGTATGTACATAAGGGTGGGTCACTGATATATAAGAAAAAATAACAGTTCTCGAATCATATTCTAATAGCAATATTTTTTTGTCTTACGTTAAAACAAATTAAAATTCAAAAAAAGGAAAAAAGTCACATCTTGAGCCCCCGCTGGAGCTCCAATGAATTAATTATTTTTGAAAAAAGCTTATTTTGTTTTTCTTAACCTACTTACAACTACAGTTAATGTTGAGAGAATTTCAACTAATTGTTGTGGGGAATGTAAGATGAGATAAACCCACTGTTGTTTATTGTTGATGTGTTTTGTTCAAGCTTTGATATTGTTACAAGTAGAACTGTTGCTTTAATTCTTATACGTTTAACAGTTTTATTTGGTTTAATATCTTTAGTTTTTCTAAAATCTTTATGGATGAAGTTTCCTGCTGATCTGGCCTAAGCAACCAGTGAAATGCATAGGAATAGCTTATCCCATCAACAATAAATTTCAAGTGTTTTTGTCAAGAATAAAAACTGGGAATGTAGCACGAATAGCAAAATCTTTTGAAAAAAAGCTTAATTTTTAATTTTTAATAAATTATTTAGTATCAATTATTTATTATTAATTAAACATTAACAAAATAAGGCTTTCGTTCTTATACAACATAAAACAATAAAATCAGTTTTTGGTAACAAAATCTTGTTTACTGTCAAATCTGGGCATATCTCGTCTTGATTCAAGTTTCGTCTTTATTAAACCTTCTCTTGATTTTTTATCGCATATAGTACTGGGTGCTTCTGACACTATTTTCACGAACTTAAAAGCCGTTTAAATACAGTAATATGCTATTCTGCGGGCTCTTACACTAAAAATATATTAATAATATTTTACAGTGGTCTAATGCATACAAACATACAAGATAAGAGAAAAAAAAAATTGTTTTTGACCCACCCTAATGTACATCGTATCATATATGTTCAGATAAGTTGGGCGCTTGTCGTTTTTATCTAATTCGGGTAGGCTGAATCCAGTGGTGCTAGCCGTTTTTTTAGGTTAGCTCTGGTTTTCGAGATAAACCTAAGAAGTGGAGATATGGGGCTTTTTCCTTAATATATTTCTAGTCTGCATTGAACATTTTGTATGGGAGCCCCCTTAAGGAATGGATAGCGGGTGGGTATGTTAGAATAAATGATTGAGATGAAAATTAAAGTGGGGTTGGTGATAGGCGATGCAGGGGCCAAATTTAAGAATTTCATTAAACAAAACCGTTTTTGAGTTGCATGAATATACGTTGTGCAAACTCCTCCATTTTCGAAATAACGGTATATCTCGAAAACAAGAGCTAACCTAAAAAAAACAGTTAGCACCATTAGATTCAGCGTACCCGAATTATGTTAAAACGCCATGTGCCGGCTTGTCTATTTTTTCAACTAGCACAGTGCTATTAGTCCATCCCTTTAATCAACATGGAGCAGTAAAGCTTTCTATGAAGTAAAATGTACATACTTTTAATCAATAGTTTCCTGTCTTTTCACTACTCAAATTCCACGACAAAGTATCGTCTTAAGCACAAAGTTTTTTTTTTAATTTTTCTTGAATTTTATGGTATTTTTTTCAAATTTATGATCAAATAATAATTGTATGTATGTATTTCATCATCAATTATTTGTATATTGTACAACAAGACCAACATTACAAATAGAATAAAACGCAAATTGTTGTTATTTGTCTGCTGCTGTTGTTCTCACAGTTTTACAGGTTTATTGATGATTTTTATTATTTCACTTTTTAAGTTATAACAAGTGAGATTATTCGGCTTCACTGAATTTTATAGACCCTTGACAAAAGTATTTTTTACTTTGCGTTCCATAAAATCTACTTTTATTTTGAAAGGCGCATATCTTTCCCAAATGTTTGCTCTAAATAAATAACAGTCGATTTATTGGGAAAAATCGCTTCTTTAAAGAACACTTGTGTGAAGCGAGGTAAAAAATGGGAACATTTACGAAATTTAATTAAACATGTTACAGTATCCATCTAAAAACTATGATTTCGGAAAATCTTTTGTATGACGTGTAGGTAGAATTATACACTTATTAAGCCCCATTTCCATTAATAAAATTTTGAGTATGAAAAATCTTTAGACTTTCTTAATATTTACAGAGCGATCGAATTACTATATTAATTTTGAAAGTATTGAAGTCAAACTTATATGACATAATTCTTCACTTTTGGTCGCCATCGTGCCAAAATTCTTATTCCTGGAGCACAATTTTGTGGGAGCTAAATGAAATAATAGCTCGATTTGGCAGATTTCCATTATTTCCATATATATATATATATATATATATATATATATATATATATATATATATATATATATATATATATATATATATATATATATATATATATATATATATATATATATATATATGTGAATAAAGAATATTTCCGCTAAATTTCATCTACTTTGCATGTTTTGTTTGGATACTATCGTACCAAAATCCTGAATTTATGAGGACACTTGTATGGGGGTCAGGTGAAAAAATATACCAAGTTGACTCACACAGAAAAAAATAAAAATTGATTTCACTTTAAAAATTTGTGATATTAATTTAAAAACTGATCAAATTTGCACCAATAAACAAATTAATAGTACCATTTGATTAAATTCTTAATTAAACATCATTTCATTTTTGAGATTTAATTGGTAAAAAATGTTGGGAAATTTTTATTTAAGGAAATAGCGAATGCGGCATAAAATATGGTCTGACACATTAGCAGTAATAAAAAATTTATATCAGTTATTAAAACATCAAAGGTAACATGCAATTGTTAAAATACACAACTTACTGCCTGTTTTTAGAAAACGTAAGCAAGTGAGTGAGTGAGAAATTATATTGAAAACAACAATAAAAAACGAAAATTTGTTTTTGTTTTCAATATAATTTCTCACTCACTCACTTGCTTACGTTTTCTAAAAACAGGCAGTAAAACTTATTTTACAAAAAGATATCTAGCCATATCGATGGGCTTTTTTCATATTTTACGGCATTAAGGCACTTTCGGATAGCCTCTTGAATCACCTTTGAGTTTATTTTCTATAACATCCATTTAATGCGAGTGATAAAACAGTCTAGATTTCTTGGTTCCTATCTCTATTTATAGAAATTTCTTTTCAAATTCGCCAAAAAAGTTTTAATTAGTGTCCATTAATGAGCGTCAATCGTAAAGAAGCACCCATCATCCATGATACGATTCATGACTAGCCTGCAGCAAACAAATTTTGTAACAAAGCCCGTATTAGATTTTTGATGCTAACTGACTCTTTTCTGAGACTGCTGTAACGGTTTTTTTTGCACATTTGACTACTCTTATATGTGCTATGTACTTCTATCTTTTAACTCTTCATTTATTTGCCAAAAAATGGTAAGATTTTGAAGTATATCCGGAAATTTCTACCTTCAACATAGCTCAAGTTTGGTTGCATTGTTTCAAAAGTTTGTACCGGATCGTCGTTTTCTATTAAACGGCTTTTTACCTTCGAAAGCTTTTACTGTCTTATAAATAAAAGATTTTTAAATTTGGATTTCAGAAAAAATTAAAATTTTCTTTAATGAGGATTATTTTTACAAACTTTACAAATCGACTTACGACCTTCTAATTCGTTTTATGCTATTTTTTCTACTTACTACCAATTTATTGAACTGATCTTTAGCCAAATAGTTATAGGGATAGTGCCGTTCCTTTTTCCATATTTTGTTTTTGTACGATATATTTATATTCATATTTGTTCCTTTTACTCCTCTGGGGAGCATAGGGCCGCCGTTTTTATATTACAGAGAATAAGGCCATTTGTGGACTGATATATCTAAGAACTATGTGCAATATACATAGATACATAGATACCAACCTTCTCTTCATCATATCTGGGGTCTTTGAAAAACTATTGCAACCAACACACAGACAGACGGACGTTATCAATTCAACTTCGCTACTCATAACGAACTAGAGTATTGGGTCCAAGATCAACATAGTAGAAATTACAAACGAAATGACAAACTTATATTTACCCTTACCACCTGTAGTGAAGGTTATAAAAATAGCAGTTATTTTTTTTATTGTTATAAGTTATTTTGTTAGTTTTTGTTTTGGTCTTTGTGTCCGCATGTGCGGAAATATTTCTAAAGATGGTGAAATTTGGGTTATTGCGTTGTACGAAAAAAGGTAATTACTCTTTTTATATACACAAATTTTTGTAATGAATTTTTGTTTGGACATTCAAGAAAAAACTTTTTAAATAAAAAAAGTATGTTTGGTTTTTTTTTGTTATAAATTAAAAATTTGTTACAAAGTTTTGTATACTGATTACTAATACGATTCTTTGAATTTTGTAAACAAGCTAGAGAGATGAGAAAAAAAAAATAAATATGTAAAACCATTTAGGTATGATTAATATGTTCTATTTTTACAGACACTAAATTTATGAATTTACTAAATATTCTTGAAATTAATTCCTTGTATTCTTCAGTTTCTGAGAAAACAAGAAATAATTTTGAATTTTCCAGGACCTATTGTTTTCTTTATACATCAGCTTATTTTTTTGTATTATTTTATTAATGGCTAAGAAATAACTGATGGTTTAAACGCTGGCTTAGTTGAACTTAACTTGAATTTATATGTAGTTTAAACTCAACAGTTATAAATCAGTGTCCCATGTAACCGGCGATTTTTTATGAATTAAGTTTTTTTGGGCTGGCAGTATCGGTTGCTTGGTTGGTAATTGTGTCCAAACTACATTTGTGAAAGTGCCATTTCAACATGGAGAAACTCATAAACGAGCAACGACTGCAAATCGCTACCAAAACGTTGAATTTTTGGTGAATGGGCCTTACCACAGCTTGATGGAAATTCCCTGTTTTATTGAAAAAGTGTGTTCAGCGATGAGGATCATTTCTGGCTAAATGGATACGTTAACAAGCAAAACTGCTGTATCTGTACAAGAGTAATCGATGCATCTCGAACAACGACAGTTTGGTGTAGTTTATGGGCTGGTGGCATCATCGGTCCATTTTCCTTCAAAGACGACCGTGGAAGAAACGTTACCGTCAACGGCGAACGCTATCGAGCCATGATAGGCGACTTTTTTTTGCCCCAATTGGCTGAGCTGGACTTGGTTAGTATGTGATTTCAACAAGACGGTGCCACATAACAATGGACAATATGAATTTGGTGAGCAGTTTATCTCTCGAAATGGACCTGTGAGTTGGCCACCAAGATCATTTGATCATGCCTCTTGACTATTTCTTGTGGGGCTATATGAAGTCGTTGGTCTATGTGGAGAATCCAAACACGATTGAAGCCTAAGAGTATAACATAACACGTGTTATTCATGGAATATAGGTCGAAATGCTAGAAAAAGTGGTGCAAAATTGGACCTTACGAATGGACCATTTGAACCGGAACCGCGGGCAACATTTAGATTATCGATTCCAATAAAAATTTGAAATGTATGATGCAAATTTGAGTGTTTTATTAGATTTAAAAAAAAACTACGCTTAAAAAATCACCCATTATTATATGTTGTTAAAAAAATAACATGTGGCAGTACTACGATAAATCTTATCAAATTCATATGGTGTGTATTGGTAGTTTAAACGCCCAATTTTATGCGTTAAAGATGTTTTATATGTTTACTGATATATAGATTTGTTAATTTAAACAAATTTTAAACCAAAAAGAGAGTTTAACTTGCTCTGATTTTTTAGCCCCAAGAGCTCTAAATACAATTACAAATTATATTCTAACTTAAGGCTCAGTTAGCCGGGAGTAACAGTACCTTAACCTTACCGTAAAACAGTAAAGGCAGAGTTAGCCTAACGTTCACGTCCCCTAATGGAACGTCTGGTTCGTTTTGTCATTTGCAAACAATGCAAATGCTTACTGAATTTAAATGTCACGTTGACGGAACGTCTCGATCTGTATTAAACAGATTTGTATACCGTTGTTACGTGACAGTTGTAAAGCAGTGATGGGCTGCTTGTATGTTAAATTGAGTGCGGGTATTTTTGCACGTTTTTGGTACTTTTTTCAGTTAAGCTATGGAATTGAGACAAAACAACTTAATATACAACATATTTCCATATAAACAAATACATTTATGTTTAGATGTACAATACATATAAACAAATGCATATACACATACAATGGAAATGAGAAAAGAATAAAAGGCTTTAAATGGTAGCAAAACCTTGTTTGGTGCATACACCACAATACAATATATCTATTGTTATAATATATATGCTAAAATACAAATTTGTTTATTGAAAATCTATAATATAAACATTAAACTATTAACGTTTTTTACATACACAAAATACTTTTTAATACCATTTAAATCACTTGGTACTTTTTAAAATATTTTTGATTCCCATCACTGTGTGATTTGCTTTATGTATACTATTGTTTTTTGTTTATGTATAGAAAAAACATAAACCACGTTTTTAAATGTTCTATAAGTGCACCAACGTGCTTACACTACGGTGCCTTACATTACGGGTACAGCAACGTTCGCCTAACTAGGCCTTAAGACCAGTCTTTTTCTTGCAGATTGAGACTAAACATCTTACTGCACATACAACAAAATGAAGCAGCTGATTTGCAACGTAACTGTTACTCCCGGCTAACTGAGCATTAAATTAGCGGAGCAATAGTAACTTAAACTTTCAGCCCATTGTAGTAAAACGAACCAATGGGCTAATTCTGGCAGTCGTGATCGCATTATTTTTCGGTTTGAAGCAATTATTTTTCAGCGTTGTAAAGCATTTATTAGAGTTTTCACAACAGTGAAAAAATAATTTCGATTCGTTCAGTATCAACTGAAAGAATCTTATATATAAATACGAGAACAATTTTTTTTGTGGTTGATTTTTAAGTATCTTATCGCCCACCGATTTTAATGAAACATATCGTCAGCTCAGAATTGGTTTGGCGCATTTTATGGTTAAATTACCATGATATGCGCCAAACCAATTCTGAGCTGACGATATATTGTTTCAAAGGAATTTGTGCGTAGATATGCACAAACTATTTTTTTTTTTAATTTTTTGAATTAAAGTATTTAAAAAGCGTTTTAATTTTTCTTACAGACAAACGTACAAAGTTGGGTGAATAGTGCAGTTTTGCCGTTCTCTTAAAATGTGTACGTTTTTGTTGTATAACGCACAGGTTTTCTCGAAAGTAAATGTCGAGTGGTCGAATTTCGGCAACCGGGCAATCCTAGTTATAAATAAAACTGCTTCCAAATCGAAAAAGTATTCGATCACGACTACAAGAATTATCCCCATGATTCTCTGGCGGTAATCGAAGACGTAACCCTCACACAGATAGACTAGTTCACTACCAACTAGCCTACTGGGACACCCTGATATGTTAAAAAAAAACGTCACATGGCTGAAATTTCGTCTCGATATTCATAATTTGATTAGATTAATACATATTACATATATATATTTTTAGATTATTCGGCCATCCATTATATTATTTTTAATTTCTATTTAATAGTGCTAATGGTCTTCTTTTAATTATTTTTTAAAAAGTAATTTCAATTTTTGGGAATACAAAATTTTAATTTCAAAAGATTTTGCTATTCGTGCTTAATTCCCAGTTTTTATTCTTGACAAAAACACTTGAAATTTATTGTTGATGGTATAAGCTATTCCTATGCATTTCACTGGTTGCTTAGGCCAGATCATCAGGAAACTTCATCCATAAAGATTTTAGACAAACTAAAGATATTTAACCAAATAAAACTGTTAAACGTATAAGAATTATAGCAACAGTTCTACTTGTAACAATATCAAAGCTTGAACAAAACACATCAACAATAAACAGCAGTGGGTTAATCTCATCTTACATTCCCCACTACAATTAGTTGAAATTCTCTCAACATTAATTGTAGTTGTAAGTAGGTTAAGAAAAACAAAATAAAAACAACAACAACTTACAAAAGATGTTGTCAATTAAGTGTTTTTTAGGCCGTGCACTTACCTGTTTATTATCAAAAAGTAATTTCAATTTTTGGGAATACAAAATTTTAATTTCAAAAGATTTTGCTATTCGTGCTTAATTCCCAGTTTTTATTCTTGACAAAAACACTTGAAATTTATTTAATTCTTATACGTTTAACAGTTTTATTTGGTTTAATATCTTTAGTTTGTCTAAAATCTTTATGGATGAAGTTTCCTGATGATCTGGCCTAAGCAACCAGTGAAATGCATAGGAATAGCTTATACCATCAACAATAAATTTCAAGTGTTTTTGTCAAGAATAAAAACTGGGAATTAAGCACGAATAGCAAAATCTTTTGAAATTATTTTTTAAAAAAGTTAATATTTATTTTTATTTTCGTAACTCCTTTGTGTTACGTCTTCAGGATTAAAAAAAAAATTTAAACAGCAATTACATAAAAAACCTATTGGTAAAAAATAGAACATTAGCTCGACTAAATATAAACCAAAAATAAAATAATGGATGGTCGAATAATCTATAACAATATACACAGAAGGATGAGCTCACCAAGAAGAAATTATAGCTTTAAGAAAAATGAAGTTGTAAGAATATACATCAATAGGTTTTTATGTAATTGTTGTTAAAATTCGAAATAAAAATAAATAGATATTAACTTTTTTATAAAATAATAAAAAATGGACCATTCGCTCGATCGAATAGAAATTCCCAGCAAAAACTTTACTTTCGTGGTGAGTTAGCAAATAATGTTGGAGAAAATAAGCACTACTTATTTTTCGGCGGAATAACTACTTATTTTTGTTCGAGGTGTCCAAAGAATTCAGTACTTACAAAATACACTTACTAGAAGTCAAAAAATACCTAGTTATTATTTAACTACTAGTAAGTTGAATTGTAAGTACTTACAATAAACTTACCAGAAGTCAAAAAAATCACTAGCTAATAGACCTAATAAGTAGTTATTGAGTACGTTACCAGTAAGCAAATATTCAGTAGTGAAAATAACAGAAGTAGTTGCTGAGGTCATTACTAGTAAGTACTTATTGAAGTTTTCAGAATAATGACAATTGTAATGACAACTACTTACCAGGTAATGTATGAAATAACTACCACCAATTACTAAAAATCAAAAAGTATTTCCTGGGTTATACATCATATCAAAAAAATTGTTTTGAATGTGATCGTTTTTATAGATCTATCGTTACACTCCACTATCAGACGGCGAAAAATACGAAAAGCAAGGCTTCCGTCAAAACGCAATCATCCTGAAAGACAGGCAGCACTTCTCGCAAGAAACCTTAACCAATAGTCACACCGATGTCTGCTTGCCGCGAGCTACTGACTTCCGTAGCACCAGAAAGAGAAAGAGTTCATCTTGAACTTAAGAAATTCAAAAACTTCATGAGCTCTTTACACATGTTATTTTCCTTAGCGGATGTTATATCTAGAGATCGAAGTTCCTTAAGATGGTTCACTACGGCCTCTCAGAGGCACAGCGTATGCCCCGGGGGTAGGTTGAAGGATATATAAGATTTGAAATAGCCATAGTAATTTAGCTTGTTTGTTATATGTAGCATGATTTTATTTTAGCTTTTCAATTGACGCGTTTGCTGGATTAAGCAGCTGCCGTTTTTTGTTTTTGAAGAATTTTAAAGGAAACGTATGGCACAAAAAAAAATTAAAATATAATAATAAAACATGACACAATTTTTTAAGAAATGTCACCCCAAAAAAATAAAATCGCGTAGACGAAAAGGCAATCAAGCTAAAAGTTAATTAACTGAATCTTCCATTCACTATTGAAGTCTAAAAGACCAATTTTGGATTAAGAAATTATACACTTTTTAAGCCCCCTCGTTCATTTCAGGCTTCCCTATATATTTTCTTTAGATTTTTAATTATTAAGCTCGATAACATCATAACTCTTAAAAATTTAAAACGTTGTTAAATTTGAACTCTGTCTGCTTCAAAATATTTTTTATTTCTTTTCAATAAGGCATAATGTAAACCAATAACAATATTATATATTCTGATTTTCTCTAATTACTTTCAATGTTAAAAAATAGAAAAAAAAAACAATTTTGTTTGAAACTTTTAATTTTTTTCGAGAAATTACTCTTAAAAATTTTGAAAACAGCAGACAACAAATATAAAGAAATACAAAACTTCAAACATAGAACAGAACGATATTTTACTTGTTAATGTTCAACTAAGAGACTGCGTCATAAATGGCCTAGATTTGGGGCAAAATAATAAAAAAAGAACATATACAAAAATTATGCATGGCATGAAAAAACAACAACAAGTCAAAACAGAGTAAAAGAAACAACAACGATCACTTGTCATATCCTATCTTTTAGTTTAGGTGACTATTGTAATATGCCCAGTAGTTCTGAAGTGGATGATATCTTATTAGTTTATTCTATAAGCCTAGTGGTTTATAAATCTTTAAATCTTATAATCAGCTTCTTTCTTAATTCAAATATTTGCATTTGAGATGAAATGGTTTTTAGGTAATGAACCTCTCAAGTCGCTTTAAGTTTAATGAACTGCTGGACATTTTATAATTGTACTTTCATATGTACTTTTCCCACAATCATTTCGAGACATTGTGATGCTGTTGTTTTAGGTGACTCATCGGGTACTTTAGTCACCCACTGACTACATATTCCAAGAGAATAACAAAAAACTCCCACGATATGTGTGGTGTGTAAAATAGCAATAAAGAATGTAAAATATTATGAAAACTTTTGAAACACCTTCATTTATCAAAATAAACAAAACACAATTTTATTCAAATACAGTCGAATACGGTTATAATGAGCTTGTAAGGGCCGATCATTATGTTTTTATGCATATTAAACAATACAAAACTAATTATTGGAAGCGGAAAATGTATCCGGACATGACGTATCATATCCGGTGTACGTTTTTACCATTTTAAGCCAGTGTTCGAAAATAAACAGTACATTATTTAACGTTCGGCTCACACACTCAGGAACGATATCTATTTTTTTAGTGACACAACCCTTTATACCGTTCGTAACTATTTTCAAGAAAGAACCGAACATTATATAATGTTCGGTTCTAGCTAGCCCCGGTAGGCTAGCTAGTAGTGAGCTAGGCTATCAACCCCGGGGTTGCGGGTTCGATTCCCGCCAGAGACTCTGGTTTCTTTCCTGCAGACAAGCGTCAAGCTTCGCGGGGATTAGCATAGGGAATTACAAAAAATTAAAAACAAAAAAAAAAAAGAACAATTGTAGTGATACTGTAGACAAACATTATATTTTAATGTTCTATAATGTCCCAAAAGGGACGAACATTAACGAGCCGAACAGAACACATTGAAGTTTGTGGATTTTCAAAAAAAAAAAAACCGAACGGAATTAAATGTTCACATCTTTTGTTGAGTTTGATAAAAACAGTAATATTTTTGTGTTCGAAAGATGACTGACAGGGAAACGTTATTTTTTTAATGATTTTCTACACAAACAGTATTAGCGTTTGTGTTTTCCACAAATCTACCGAACCGAACATTAAGAAACGATATTTAGTGTTTATTTTCGAACACTGTTCTAAACTGAACTTGTTTAGAAAGTGATTACCAGGGAAACCACAAATATGCAAGTGCAAGTTTTTCTTTGTACAACAAATGAATGCAGAAATAATAATACATACTTGTTTTGATATGTGTTTAACTTTAAATTTATGTTTTATGTTTATATGTTTAATGTTACATGTAAAAGGAGAAATTTAATTTAATGTGAAAAACTCATATTACGCTCCCTTGAAAAAGTCGACAAAAAATCGACGAAACGTCGGGAAAACTGTAATAAAAAATTGCTTTTTATTTACATTAATTAACCTTAGGCCCTATTAGCTTAAATAAAAAACAAATCAATTAAACAACAAATTGGCCAAATATCAAAAATAATATATTTATGAATTTTGGCATCGATTTGTTAGTGTATATTTTGGCATATTTTACCGTTTGGAGCATATTTTTGCATAATTTAGTTAAAAGAGCCTTTTTGGAGCATTTTTTAATTTTTGATGCATATTTTGCTTTTTTGAGGCATATTTTGATACACACTCGATTTTTTCTCTCGCAATATTGGTTAACAGATGGCTTTTCTGTTTTTAATATCTATCTGTATACCCGACGTGCTGCTTTAATTTCGCCATCCACATTTAATTTTTTTCTAGAATGAAGACAAAGCAGGTTGTCATTAAAGATAATTTTATTTTAAATTTTACATAAAAGCAAAAATTAAGGAAAAAAAAAACATCGCCATAAACATACGTTTTTGGCGATGTGTGCAATACGTAGAAATCTGAACCAATCTTTTAGTACACCGATCGACTGAGAATCGCTTTATAAAGTGATTTAACGATGTCCATCCGTCCCTCTCTCTGGTTGTCGGTACATGTTTACCTTGTGCGCAAAGTACAAGCTGCAGTTTTGTACATAATTTGATCAAATTTGGTAAATACATTTTAATTGTACCAAAGACGAAGTCTATGTCAATGGTGAGAATCGGTTTTTAATTTAATATATTCCCATAAAAACTTCTTTCCAAACTAGACTCTTTGTGTACGTAAGCCATCTAATTATGTTGGCGGCTGTAGGAAATATCGCCCAAAGAAAAATGGCAAAAAAAAAAAAAATTAAAAATAGCCCAAATGAAGAATCGCACAAAAGAACATGAAAAATTACCCAAAAAGTTATATATGAAATTTTGCCCAAAAGAAACGAAAAAGGGCCCAAAATAAAACTGAAAATTGACCCAAAAAGAATAAACGAAAAACCCAATTTGCAAAACAGTGTTTATTATTCATATAAATTTAGTAACAAACAAATGTAAGTTTTATGTAAAAAATTGCATTGTATCTTCAACAGATGAGCGGCAGTATGGACAGTAATACTTATTTGAGCCCTGCGCCAAACTTTGTTCACTATTCAATAGTTAAATATAATAGCTAAATAACAAAAACCGGCTTCGCTAACTAAAGCTTATCTGCGCAGACGGCCTTTGGGCAGGCGCAAGGATTTTTTCCTTTATGGTATAACAAGTACCGGTTGCGCTTAGTAAAGCTTCTAAAATCTGCCTTGATTCCGAACGAAGGCCGACTTCGCAGATAAGCTTTAGTTAGCGAAGCCAGTATTTGTTATACTATAGAGGAGAAAATCCTTGCGCCCGGCCGAAGGCCGGCTATGCAGAGAAGCTTTAGTTAGCGATGCCGGTTTTTGTTATACTACAGAGGAGAAAATCCTTGCCCCCGGCCGAAGGCCGGCTGTGCAGAGAAGCTTTAGTTAGCGAAACCGGTACTTGTTTTATCAAAGAAGAGAAAATCCTTGCGCCCGGCCAAAGGCCGGCTATGCTTTCGAGTTTGTCCACGGACACTATGACACTGGATGTTATGACATGCCACCTTTTCGCAATATGTCCCGTTATTTATAAATAAAATTTAGGAATTCGACGTATAGTAATAATGAATGATTTAGACAAATAGTATGTAAGATTTTGACGAAATTTAAAAAATGAAAAATGACCCGAAAAATGGGCTATTTTTCATATAATATTTTTAAAAAACGAAAAATCACCCAATAATAACGAAAAATAGCCCAAATATTTTGGGTCACTTTTCATATGAATTCAGGCCCAATTTTACATGGAATTTTTTTGGGCGATTTTTCCTACAGCCTATGTTGGCATTTAGATTGAATTCACCCAAAAAATCTGTTACAGCGGATTAAATTCTTTTCGAAGTGGTCTGTAAATACTATGGTGTTAAGGTTTTACCGATTATAATTTTAGTTGTGTTTTTAAATGCAAATTTTGATTATTTTTTTTTAAATGAACAATTTTTGATTTTTTGGGGCATATTCTTAACAATTTTGAGAGCATATTTTCGATTTTTTGCTGCACATTTAATGCGCATAAAACGCATTTTTAAGAGCATATTTCTGGTTTCCCTGGTGATTACGAATGAAAGCAGTTGTGCTAGACTCAAGTTATTTCTATCAAAAGGAAGAGAAACAAAATTAAGTTAACCCTAATCAAAACTTAAATTAAATTTTTTCGATTTAATTCCTTTTTGCCTAAAGTCTAGTACTCTGTTCAAATTTGTGAAAAATGTTGAGCAACATTGATTAATCCATACGAAAATTTTGACATTTATCAATGTTACCAATCTTGCGAGTTTGCACAAGAGTTTGTTTCTTGTATGAAAACAAACCCCACATGTACTAAAACTATTTTTTTTTTAATAAAAAAGAAAGTAAATATGAATAAAAAACTGTTACCGGTTGTGTTATTTTAATTTTTTATTTCTTATTTAATATTAACTTCATACTTTTTGCTTTTGCTTACAATTCCACGCGAAATAAAGGCAGCTTATATTTTAGAACTTTTTCACAAAATGAACAGAGTACAACTCTATCAACATTATTTCATAGATATTCCGCACTTGTTTTTTTTCATATGCATTTTGACAGCACTTCACGTGAAATGTTGAACAGAGTACCAGGCTTAAGGCATATAAATATAACACAAAAAGGGGAAAAACATGAAGAATTCTTAACAATAGAAATTGTTAATTTCTAAATATTCAGATTTATAATATAAATTTAACCGATAAGAAGCCCTCCATATCGCAATCATACAAATGAATAAACTCTCAGCTAAACATTCGGAACCATATCAGTTGTAAAATAGCGTTCTTTTCGTACTCAACTTGTTCGAAAGAGGAAATACTTGGCTCTTTTTTATTTTGAGGATTGTCGTGGCTCTGCACGTAAAACATACTTATAATTTTTCACTTTCCCGTTTTTTTTATTCAAATTTTACTCATTGTAATAATTGTCCAATTCACAATTGCCGTCGTTGGCTTAACGTTTAGAAAAATAAGATTTTTCTTTATGCACTTGTGAACAGACAAATTTACTTTATCGTATTGCCAAATGTAAAAAATGGAACATGTTAATTCAATGTACACAGTCGATTCATTTTGAGCCGACTATTTAAAAAGATCAACAAATTTCTTTTTGCCCGATAATAAAAAAAATATGACAATTTAAACTAAAACAGGAAATTAATTAATTTTCACTCTTGGCTTTTACTTATTTCTTCTTCTTTAATATTTGCCATTCACGTTTTTCGATGCCATGAAATTAAACTAGGTATGACAGTTTCAATTTGAGTTAAAATGGTAATAAATATTACATGAAAAGAATTTTTTTTAAATAGTCTTAAAAAAATATATTTAAATGAATTAAATATATCGAGTCATAACCGCAAGAAAAGCTTAAGCGACAAAAACAAAATTTTACAGGAGAAATATTTTCTTATATTCATATCAATCAATTTTTTATGAAGGTTGTTCCTTACGATAAATTGTATTTGCCATAAAATCGTAACGGTACCTTATGTGACCCTGACATTTTAGGAAATGCTGTAAGTGTTGCCAATAAAGTAATTTATTAACAAAAAGAATGAAAGATTATCAATAACAATTTTAATTAATTTTCATGTTGTAAAATTCCTTTCTTCATAAAAATAATTTAATGAAAATTAAATTTCATGAACTTAAGCCTAATTAAAAATATTAAAAATTTGGATTAAAAACCATAAATAGTTCAACAAAATAACCACAATACTAATTATTGTTAAAGCTAAGGCACGAGCTCTATGTGTACATTTGTCCTTCAAGTTGTGCTGAAAAAGGTCAACAGAAAAGAGAAAGACAAAATGAAAAAACAAAAAAATTTACTTGGACTTCAAGAAAAATTCTTGACAAAAGTACGAAAAAACAGAAGTAAGGAAAAAACATGTAAAATCAATTAAGATGGATAATCATTCAGGAAAGCAAATTTCGATCTACCAAATGTTTAAATACAATTTGGTTTAAGGATTGATGTTTGACTATTGACGTCAGCAGTCGTCGATGGCTGCGAGTGTAAGACGGCAAATCCATCTGAGGAGATCGAGTGGTTGCGATCGAAACATGTCATGGTAACCTGCCGGCCAGGGTACGAGCCCGAGCCACGTCAAGAATGAAAGATTATCAATAACAATTTTAATTAATTTTCATGTTGTAAAATTCCTTTCTTCATAAAAATAATTTAATGAAAATTAAATTTCATGAACTTAAGCCTAATTAAAAATATTAAAAATTTGGATCAAAAAATTAAATTTGAAAATTTAACTCAATTTTCAAGTTTTTTTTTTTATAATGTTATTAACTAAACCATTTTCGAGTTACGCTAACATATGTTGTGCAACCTGCTCCATTTTCGAAATAACGGTATATCTCGATAACAAGAGCTAACCTAAAAAAAACGGTTAGGACCTTTGGATTCACCGTACCCGAATTATGTTAAAACGCCATGTACCCGGCTTGTCTGTGTTTTGAACTAGCACAGTGTTATAAATCCTCTAAAAGTCCACACCCAAAAAATTCTAATTCTTGGTGGAGGGTATTAAATGCTCGGTACAGTAAAATGTAGCATTTTTTTTTTGATGTTTTGAATTATTTCAATAAATTAGCGAGAACGTTAATATATAAAAATAATAAAAAAAATTAATTTTTATTTGAAAATTTTCATCTTTTTTTTTTTTTTTTGTTTTTAGTGTGAAAAATGGGACCAAGACAAAGATCACTGAAAGATCTTGTTTGTTTTCGAAACTGCATTGTGGCATGTGTGTGTTTGTGTTAATTTTTCTCGATCATCACTAATTCTCGTAAGATAATTAACCTAAATTATGTTTTTGTTTTTTCATGTGTTAATACCCTCACTACAGGGGGAAAGAGTATCTATAAGTTTGTCATTTCGTTTGTTATTTCTACAATTAGACCCTATAAAGTATAATGAGGGCTTATATTCAAATGGTGCTATCTGCAAAATTTTAAAGGAGAGCAAAAAAACGGTTTTCTGTTTTCATTGACCTTAAGGGTAGGGATGAAACGATACGAGTAAATACAAGTACATATTCGATACTTTTATATAAGTACCAAGTATTTTTGTAATCGATACTTAGCAATCGACTACCAAGTAGTATCGGTAAAAAAATACACGGTATCGGTCAAAAGTAACCGTTTCACTTTGGTATTGGCATTAATCTTAAATTTTTGATTATTTTCCAAAGCTGGAGCACCAGTAACGGTATCAATAAACCGTTTGACCAGTAAGCAGCTTTAAACCACATATCGTCTAGTTCCACTTCCTCAATTTCTGGCTAGGAAGTCCGTTATCATGTCGCGACAGCGAACACCATTCACGGTAATTGCTTGGCCGACCTCATTTTCGAAGAAGTACGGCCTGATAACACTGCCAGCCGCAAAACTAAGTGGGCGAGCATGCATATATGTTTTCCCATTACCTACAGACCCGGTATGCTGAAATTTGAGCACAATTCTCCTGATTGTGGAAACATTTGGTCGATTATGCTGACCAAAAAAATCACGATGTGACTCACAATTATCGTGGATTATGGTTAAACCACCCTTTATTATATATTTATCAAATTAAAAATAAAATACATATTTACATTGAAAATAAATTCATAGTAACATTGTTTATTTCTGGAATAAAAGTTAAATAAAAGGTTGTTATCCTGAACGTTCTATAAAATTTTGTTTCCTAAGATAAAAAAGATTTTTCGAAAGGAAATTGATACTTGGTGGTAAATTAAAGTGGTCTCAACCTTTACACTTTGTGTTTTGCACAAAAATTCTAATGGGTCGTAGTTAGGGTTGCCAGACTACCTGGATTGACCATTTGTCCGGTTAAAAAACTTTATTTAATTTTGAAAAATAACTTTTTTATTTATTTTTGTTATTGTTTAGAACAAAATCATATACTTAGAAAAAATTCCAATTAATAAGATAGAGAGAGGTCCAGTTTTTCAAAAATGCGATAAAAATAACGTACAAATTTATATAAATTGATCTCGTTTGTTAGCCATGCCATTTAGCAATACTTTTTGTGCATGCACTTGAGGTATTTCTGATAATCGTTATTCACAAGAATCCATTCATAAGACCGAATAAAGGCTACAGTTTTAATAATACAAAATTTTGATGAAAGTTGCAAAATGTTTAAAAATTTTTGCTTACAACTAAAGTAATAGAGTTAATAAGGGCCCTCATGATATCGTTTATAAGTCTCGTAATCTGTGCAAACTGTGCATTCTTACGCCCTCGTAAATGAACTGTCAAAAAATTGTATGAGAATTCATTTACACAAACTGCTTAAATTTGCCCAACAATTTTGTCTCGTAAACTTGCGCTGTTCAATTGTGCATTTATACAGACAAATTTTTTTAATGCTTACCGCCGTTTTCAATGAAAACTTCAAGTGTTTATGCATGTTTAAAAACATTTCATTTTTTATTATCAAATTCCAACTTTTTTATTATATTTTTTGTTATTTTTTTTTTTTAATATATTTTTTTATTGACGTTTCAGTTTGAAATGACATTAATTGTTTAAAATTACACAAACATTAAAAAAGATCTTCATGAAACGAGTCTCGTAAGTTTACCCATTTGTACAAATGGCAATTTTAAGCGATATCATGAAGACCCTTATTAAATTCTTTAAATAACAATACAAAAAAAATTAGAATTCGAGTGAAATCAAAATCGAACAAACTTTAAAAACGATCCAGTGTTTAAAGTTCATTAAATAATTTTGTTTTATATACTTCATACTATGAGTACATCTTATCTTTATTAGAACTTACCTCAAAATAAAAAAACGACGGTAACAAAAATTTAACTGGAAATCTCTATTGATTTCAATTGCACTTGATTCGTAACATGGCTGTTTATGTACTTTTATATTTGATTTAATTTAATATAAACCAAGTTGAATTTATATAAACGGTGGCAGCAATACTACAACAAAACAAAAGCCACAGAAACAGCTGATGTTAACGTCTCCAAATGTCAACTATTTATAAATAATATATTATGAAATCAAAACAAATTGATTCAGACTGTCAAAGTCAGCAGACTTTTCGCTGCCACTTATAGCAAATTCGCCCTGATTATGATTTTGTAATATGATATAAGACTGAATTTAAAGTGTTACGTTTCTTTGCTTTTTAAATTTTTTTTTTTTATATCAAAATAAAATCTGGTTACTCCAGATTGTATATTTTCTTATAGTTAAGTACTTTTTCAAATTGTCTAGTTATTTTTTTTAAAACCCAGGTAAATTTTTTCTATTGTTCAGTTATTTGACTTTTGATATCTGGCAACCCTAGTCGTAGTTCTTATTGTATTGTATAGCACTAAAACACTAATAATAACGTTTTTAAATGTTGCTTTCTATTATTTTATGACACAAACCGATACAAGTAAGTATCGATACTTTTTTTCGATACTAAGTAGGTATCGATACTTTACGAGCGATACTACATCGAGTAAAAGTATCGATACCTTAGAGGTATCCCTACTTAAGGGTCATAACCAGGAAAACTATAAATATGCAACTGCATGTTTTTCCTTGAGTGACCAATGAAGGCAGAAACAATATATTTATCCGCTTGAGAGCTTTTTATAAATTTTGGCATCGATTTGTTAGTGCATATTTTTTCAAATCTTACCGGTTGCAGCATTTTTTAAGTTTATAGCGCATATTTTGCCCTTTTAAGGCATATTTTGAAACATGTTAAATTTCTTAGATGCCTAAAAGAGCTTTCGCGAATAAAAAAAGTAAATTTTGGTTTTTCTGTTTTCATTATCCATTTGTATTCCCTGCGTGTTTCTTCAATTGGGCCATCTTCATTTATTTTTTACTCAAACATTGTAAGACAAAGCTGGTTGTTACTAAAGATAAATGTTATTTTTAACATTTTTCATTTTTCGAATTTATTCTATGAGCTAAATTTCAGTTATGTATTTTATAAAGCTTTTTTGTAATAGTTCTATTCCTTCAATTTTTCAGAAATGACTTTATACACTTATAAGGAAATCTGGACGAATCTTTTAATATAACGACCGCTTTTTAAAGTTATAAAACAATATCAATCCCTCCGTCTGGCTGGTGGTCAAAGTACAAGTTGCAATCTTGAAGATAATTTGATCAAATTTGGCAAATACATTTAAATTGTACTAAGTACGAACTCTATGTAAATGGTGAGAATCGGTCTTTAATTTCACATATTCCCCACAAAAACTTCTTTCCAAATTAGACTCTTTGTGACCCCTCTAATTATGTTGGTATTTAGATTAAATTTCCCCAAAACTATTTTACTGCAAATTCAACTTTTTTCGAATCAGTTCACATTTGCCGAAAGCTCCCATCTATAAATAGCTTTAACTACCTTTTAAATGTTAACATTAGTAAAAAATGTAGCGACCGTCCCTAAAATGCCTTCAAGACAAAAATCTCATATGGCTGTTAATATCTAGATAATATTCGGCACAAATAGCTCTTATATGAATTTTAACCTCTTGACATAACTTTTTTTTTTGTGATTCGATGACGACCCAAATTTTCCAAATAAAGTAAAATCTGGAAAATTCGTCTGTAATCACTTTACTTATTATAATTTTTGGATTGTTTTTATACCCTTCACCGAAGGTAAGAGGGTATATATAACTTTGTCATTCCGTTTGTATGTTCCACAATATTGATCCTACACACTATAAAGTATATATATTCTGGGTCCTTATGAAAAGCGAAGTTCAAATCCGGTTGTCCGTCTGTCCGTGTGTATGTTGAAATGGGTTTTCCGAAAACCCCAGAAATGATGTGGATTAGGTTGATGTATATTTATGTCACATATACTCCGTTTAAGTTTGCTATTGAAATTCAGCAAGATCGGTTCAAAAATGACGGAGATATGAGCCAAAAACCAAGACTACGTCTAAATTTTTCCAAAAATCCCTTGTTGTTGTATTTTTTTTATTTCTGTATATCTTGAGAACGGCAAGAGCCAAAGTTTCCAAATTAGGTACACATATTAAGGTTGCCAATACACACCATCCTACATAATGTGGGCGGGATTGGAGAAGTGGGCGTGGTACCTCCCGTACAAAAAAAATTAAAAATTGTATTAAAACCTACATTTTAGGGCTGCCATATGTCCTATGGATATGACTTATATATCAAAATATCGGAAATTTTTAGTAGAACATATTTCATAAACTCGGGAGAATCGGTTCAGATACAAAAAAGTTATGACCGAAATTAAATTTTTTTTTTTAAATACCCACTTTCGGGAACCATAGATCTTCCCAAGTCCAAGCTTTATAACTAAAGTAAATGGTAAATTTCTTCTTCAACACGTCGGTATATAAATCTGCCAAATCGGTTAAAAAATGGCTGAGTTATAGCCGAAATACTGAATCCCCAAAAATTACTCTTCTTATACCCTTCACCGAAGGTAAGAGGGTATATATAACTTTGTCATTCCGTTTGTATGTTCCACAATATTGATCCTACATCCTATAAAGTATATATATTCTGGGTCCTTATGAAAAGCGAAGTTCAAATCCGGTTGTCCGTATTTTGTTTTCAAAATAGCAATTTTTGAATTTTTTTGGGGCATATTTTTAACAGTTTTCAGAGTAAATTTTCATGTTTTTACTGCATATTAAATTCGCATAAAACGCGTTTTAAGAGCATATTTCTGGTTTCCCTGGTCATAACCAAGGAAACTAGAACTATGTATGTTCTTAAAATAGATTTTTACGCGCATTATCTTTGAAAATATTTTTTTGTTTTGCAAATTAAGATGACAATTCAATTAATGTTTCGAAATATTTTTTTTTTTTAAATTAAGATGACAGATGGCAATTAAGTCAGTGAAAACGTTGCTACAAAAAAACTCTACTTCGAAAAACTTGATAAATTAGGTCCTTATGATGAGCGAATTTGATTTAACGATATCCTTCTATTGCTATTCAGTCTATTTGGCCCACAAATGGCTCAGAGAGGAGAAAATACAACGACTGCCTCCAATCCCTTGTTGTTGTTTTTTAATGTACATATATCGTGAAAACGACAAGCGCCAAAGTTTTCATGTACAAGTACAAGCTTTTGGTTATCAACAGACGACAGCCGACAAGATGTTGGCTCGAGTGGAGAAGTGGGCGAGGTATAAAATGGATTTACTAATATCTTAAGAACGGTAAGAGAAAACGTGTCCAAATTCGAAACTTATAGTTTGTTTATCCCTTTCATAGTTGAGTTATACCTCTCTAAAAATTTGGCGGGATGGGAGAAGTGGCCGTGGCACACCACGTACAAAACGATTATTTCTGTGGCTTTTTGCTAAAAGGGCCAATTTCAATATTTTTCTGTTTTGAGTTAATCGTTGCATTTGGGTGCCGGGTCACTTCGACATAGGCGGCAATGAGGTTGCTAATGGGTTGGCAAGACAGGGCTCAGAGATGGAGGATCCTGACTGTGTGGAGGCGGTAAGGCCTCCATTGGAATTCTATTTTGGTAGAATTAAGGAGTGGATACTGGGCGTTACCAATCGGGCCTGGGGGGGCCGAACGCACTGTCGGGTATCGCGGACACTGTGGCCGGTGCTCAAGAAGTCCGATTCGGTGTTGCTGCTGGGCAGGAGCAGGGTCTGCGTTAGGACCATGGTAGGAATGATCACTGGCCACTGTATCATAGGCAGGATGGCGGTGAGGATGGGATCCGACTTGTCGGATATATGCAGGTTGTGCGAGAACCCTAAGGAGTTGGAGACAGTTGAGCACTTTCTGTGCCACTGAGCAGGCTGAGGTGGCTGGGCAGTAGATTCCTGGGCGAATAAGGGGATGTCTCGAGTTGCGGACTCGAGAATCTGATAGGATTCGTAATGGGGATGACCTGGCTGCGCGAGGGGAGACTGGGTATTAACCGCACGTAGGACGAATTTGGTTTGAGTGGGATTTCTCTCGGGGTTGGTCCTTTACCTTCTTTTCTTTCCTTTTGTTTCTACCTATCTTTCGGATCTGTCTTGTGCTTTCGCTGTTTATTTCACCTACTTTCTACCTTCTTATAGCTTTCTCTAATTAAGGCGTCACAATGGACCATATTGGTCTCTGGGTGAACGAGGCTTCACACCGGCCTTTCTACCTACCTACCTACCTAATCGTTGCATTAGGTGTTTTCTCTTAACATCTTTTATTATTTTTTTAATGAAACAGCCAATGTTTTTAGCCCAGAACAGCTTCATAAGGGTGTTGCTAGCAAATTTCAGTAAGAACTCTTCTATAAAAACAATTTAATTTAAATTTTCTCAAAAGTAAATTTTTTCACTTTGGCCCTTTTAGCACCAAGCCACAGATATTATATGTATATCTGAAGAGCGCCAAGAGCCAAAGTTTCGAAATTGCGTATAAGTTATCAATACACAATATCCGACCAGCTGTCGACAGGATTAGAGAATTGGCCGTGGCACAAAATATATTTATTTAGTTATGTATAAAGGACGGTATTTATGTAACTTTCTATTCTAACAGCATCATGGTGATGAGTGTACAATATTCGCTATAGCCGAATATAGCACTCTTACTTATTTTTGTTTATTTTTGTCAATTCTTTGGTTTTTTTTTTGGGGGGGCAAATTGTTCATAAAAATTTTTTGCACTTGAGATATGAACTCAGATTCATTTGTATTAGTTTATTTCTTGGCATTTACTGAATGACGTTATTGTTCGCTTGTTTGAATTTTAATCTAGTGGCATTTTTGGGTGATGAATTCCTTTTTAATTTTTGTCATGTGACAAACTATTGACGTGTTAGATTTATTAGCAAGAATAATTAAAAGAAATTTTGAGGTAATAATTATAAAAGGATGTTTAATAGTTTATTAATGCATAGAATAGGTAGCATAAATATGTACATAAATGCATGACAGTATTAACAAGTTTATTCTATTTGGGATTCATTACTTCCAATATACACTATGGACATTTCTTGCCAAACGTACGAAGTTTGTTGGCGAGAGAGGAAACAAATAAAGAGCAAACTTTGTCTGTCCGGCAGGAAATCTCCATAGTGTAAATCAGCTATTAGCAATCGCGGAACAACCCGCCACAAAGGTTTATTATCAGGTAAATATTAATAAAAGATTTTTTTTTGACAAAATACCCAAAATAGACACATCTATACGAACAGTTTTCATGTCAAAAACCAATATTTGGTGGGATACTCTTTGGGCCCATAGACTTTATTATGAAAAACAAAAAGTAAAAGTGATAAATTCGGCCGTGCCAAACATTAGAAACCACTCGTTACATTACTGAAAAGCCAATTGTTTCCTTCCTCATATGATATGGGACCTACCGCGTCAAAATCCCTATTGTGGAAGAATGTTTGAGAAGGCGCTAGACTTCGCCTAGGTCAATTTTGGTGATTTTTGTTATCCTAGCTTTGTTTGTATGGACCCTTTCGTACCAAAGCCCTTAATTCGAAAGAACTCTTGAATTGGACCGATTAGGCACATTTGCAATATAAACAATTCCTTATATTTAAGAGATATTAAAGTCAAATTTGGTCCTCCTAGCTCATATGCTATGCAAAAACAATAATTTTTAGAAGAAAAAAGTAGTTATTTGTCTATGACTCTGTACTTTATTAACCGATTTTCTACACAGTTTGCTTAAGGGTAAAACTTTTCCCGGAAAAGTAAAGATTAATGTGTATAAATAAGAGATTTATGGGTAAAAATTGGAGGCAATTGGGGTTTTTTGTGTATGCCTCAGCCATATGAGTCCCAATCTGGCTGAATTTTAATAACAATCTATTCAAGACTATGTGTGATATAAATATATGACAGCCTTTTCTCCATCATATCTGAGGTTTCTGGAAATCTCATTTCAACATACATACCAGTGTTACCACCAGCATTTCAAAATTACACTTGAGATGAAGCAAAATTACCCGATTAAAATGAAATTACACCTGATATAAAATTGAAGTTTTTTTTTTAATAAAAAGATATTTACAAAGAAGCAAAAACACAACAAACTTATTGAAAGAAGAAGTCAAACTGTAAAGATTCTTATTGTAATTAAAAAAAAAATTAACAAAAATAACATTAAAAACTTAAAAAAAAAAATAACAAAACATAAAATAAAACTCCTAAAATAATGTGTATATCTTCTACATTTGGTTGCATATATCTAGGGAAGGTTCAAAATGCTCATTGCCATTTCTTTATAATGGGTGTTTTTAGGTTTAGGTTAGCTGTCAAACGAACTGTCATGCTGCTCTCACTTCTTGCTCAGGCACATCATCATGAATAAATTCATGATTGAACAACGCCAACAAATTATCCAAATTTACTTTGAAAATCAGCCATCGATTTTCGCAACATATAGGCGACTTCATGGTTTAAATAATGCAACTTATTTTTTCACAAATGAAGGCGAAGTGTTGATTTAGAGAAAATAAACTATCAATTAGACTTAAAGGCGGTGCGATGTGACAACTCTTAATTGTTTTCCGTAGGCCTGTGATGTCACTGGTTTATGCTGATAAGCCAGCAAAAATTTAAGTCTTGGAGGTCAACATTGTTCATTTTATTCGTGACATGCAGCCAGCAATGCTTGAAATTAGTTTCAAATAGTAATGCCGTGTATCAATCTGCGATTAAAGTTCCAGCAGGGTTTATACAACTGTCGCTTTTGTAATTCAGATTTACAACTGTAAAGGGCGTTAAATATTCTTCAAACTAAAGCATTTAAAAATTGCAAGATAAAATTATAATTTATTTTATGTTTGAATATTAGAAAGATATCTTCCCCCAGGCTAGTTTTAAGAATGAATAAATTTTTTAATTAAACTTCAGGTTCTAAATCACTATATATTTATAAAGATGGTCCCTTAGAATTGGATAAAGGTGCCTATCATAGTGATTTAGAAGACATCGATTTAAAAATTGGGTCACTTGACATGAAATATTTAATGATTGAAGTCTTTTCTTTAAAAGACACCGAGTCTTTGGTTCAGAAGGCTGTGCATTGTTTATCAGCAATATCTAAAAAGAAATAAATGTCATCACTGAAATCGAATCTTGATTCAATTTGGGTATCTGAAGTAAGAGTTTCAAAAGACACCTGAATTACACCTAAGAGAAATTACCAACTACAGAAAAATATCTACCACATTCGGGTAATTACCCACAAAGTGGCAACACTGATACATACAGACAGAAGGTCAAACGAACAGCTATCTTTAAATCAACTTTGCTACTCATAATGGCCCAGAATGAATATACATACTTAATAGGGTCTTAGATCAATATTGTTGAAATTACAACAGGAGTTTACCCTTTTCTATCTGTGTTAAAGGGTAAAAAATGCCCAAATCCAGCCACTCAATGGTTTTATTGGCAACAAGTATTATCTTACACCAACCAAAATCACTTAAACTAAAAAACATTTCATAAAATTGAAAGTATAGAAAATAAATTCGAAAAATATAATTCTTTAACAAACCTAAATTGTACATTAGCGAAGTTCAGTATTTGGTGCAAATTAAATACTCTTTTAAAAAATCTAACAGGAACTCTGTTTTTTTTGTTGTTGGATTAAACTTAGTCCAGGATCACAATATTAAAGTTTTCTTTCAGAAAGTCTGAGTTTATTTTTGGAAAGGAAAATAATAATAGCATGTTCTCTTCCCCTCTTTACTATAAACTCAGACTTTCTGAAAGGACGCTTTCATATTGTGAACCCCGACTAAGGTGCTATAATAGTTTGCATATGCTCTCTTGCAAGACCATTTGCACCAAACACTGAACTCTTCTATTATGCTAGGAAAAACAACTAAGGCGAACGACAAATGTAGCCCTACACTACGAACTTTTTCAGTAAAAATTCGGTGAACACTGAACTCTTCTATTATGCTAGGAAAAACAACTAAGGCGAACGACAAATGTAGCCCTACACTACGAACTTTTTCAGTAAAAATTCGCTGAGTAATTTTAAAACTGTAAACAAAAACAATTTTTGTCAATTGGTTTTTGTTTTGATGTAAATGTTCACTTCTTCGACGCGTATTTTAGAATAGCCATGATTTAGTATGATTTATTTCCAAAACCTGCTTACTTTCTTTTTCAGAGCAATTTTTTCTTTTCTTTTTGTGATCTTTGTATTAGAGCTAAAACCAAATATAGACCGATTCCAATTAAATTTGTTAGATTTGCTATGTACGAGTCCGTAGGAGGTTTATTTGTATGGAAGTAAGGTGAAATCATATTCCACCATTTAAATAGGCTTTGTTCTGAAGCTTTTTAAATAATTTATTAATACAGCCAATTATAAGGGCTGTATTTTTCAGAGGCATACACATTTTTTTAAATAAAACAACAAAATGAATGGAATGACCAAATTTTGTCTTTATGAGCCGAGATTTAATGTAATTTCATATTTAAAAATAATTTCCGACATACGCGACTGTGCCCTATGACCGCTTTCCTGACGGTCAAATGTTGGACAACTTTTTCGAGTATACACAGAAAAAATTATTTTTCAAATTCAAACAAAAAATTTGTAGAATCAAACAATTTTTTGTCTAAAATCGTTCCTACAAACAAATTCGCATATTCAAACAATTTATTTGCATTTTTTTATTGAAAAAAACGCCGATTTTTTCAAACAAATAATTTTACAGAATCAAACAAAAAGTTTACTGAAATTCATATAAATTTCAAACAAATAATTTTGCTGAATCAAACAAAAAAGTTTTGGCACAAGCAATGGCGCGCACACAAGCAAGCACTGTTGGCGAAGATTTAGCAGAGCAGAGCGGCCGGCTGGCTTTGAGACACATTTTTTTGTTGGAATAATTTTTGAACGAAGTCATATTTATACACACAGTGTTTTTCTTCATCACTCACTGTTGCTTTATCCTTTCCTTTGCTAATGAAGAAGAAATGTAACCAAAAACGGCGGCAGACCGTCTCGATATGTTTTCCGCCATCATTCTATTTTTGTATTTGATGTATTTAAACAAACTATTTGAACAAATTGAATACGGGATTTTGTTTATTTTTTTACCAACTTTGAAACCAACCAAAAATTTATTTTGTTTCTTATAATGTGTTTTTTTCTGTTGTTTAAAAAAAAATTAAACTTTTTTTTTACCTGCTATTGTTTTTTTACTACAAACCTCGTCACGCTATTTTATCATTTTGCTTATTGCTGTACTTTTTTAAAGCGTCCAAAAATAGACTGCATGTGTTTTTTGTTGTAGTTCTTATATTTCACATAAAGCAGTGTTGCTTACAATCAATAAAAAAATGCAAAAAGACGACAACAACAAAGAGCGTTAAATATTTCATACAAAATTATGAAAACTTCAAACCAATAGCGCGCTTATTAAATTTTTGAAGAGTTGTCCACATTTTTGTTGGTTAAATAAAAATCAAACAAAAATATTGATTGAATCAGTAAAAAAATTTGTAGAAATCAAAAAAATTTTCAAACAAGCGTTTGTTTGAAAATAATTCGGCAATAATTTTTTCTGTGTACCCGGTCTTATTTCGCTAACAGTGCGTCAAATGTTCGCTTCTAAGTAATTAAACGTTACTGGTTTATCAGTATTGACCAGAGATTTTTTCCCCCACAAAAATTAGTCAAAAGGTTTCAAATCCCACAAAGGATGTCCCCAAGTCCAACGTTTGACTCAAGAAGCTGTATGACATTTGACTCAGACTTCTTGGAACAATTTCTCCAAAAAACAATCTGTAATGACATGAGGAATAAAAAAAATCACGAATCATTTGCCTTTAGCGTTCGCCATTCACGGAAATGTTGGCACCGGCTTCGGATTTAAAGGTTAACGGGCCGTGATGCTTTTGGATTGTAAACCGCACAAAAATTGATTTTTTCAGGATGTAATGGAGCCTCAAAAGCCTCAGGAGGATTATGCTCTCTCTAAAAACGGTTTACATACCCGTTAAGCCAGAAATACGCCTCATCACTAAAGATGATTTGAAGATACAAGTCTGTTTTAACTCCCAGTTTATTCTCAGCCCATTCACCGGACAAACAAAGCAATTGATGGTTTGCTGGCATTAATTCTTTCACCACTTGGATCTTATATGGATGAAGACCAAAATTATGGTACAATAAGTGCAAAGCTACAACACATGTAAAAAAACGGGGGATTTTTATTGTTGTTTTGTAGTAGGAACTAACAAATGTTGTTTTTGTTGTTATATATGTAGAAAAAGCTGTGAAAAAAGCTCAGAAACAAATAATCAGCAGGAGCTTCGAGCGGACCTGGTAGATTATTATACCTTGGCAAGGATCTTTCCTCAAAATTTTCCAAGTAGTGTACGGGCAGATACCAAGTTGCTGAGAACGGCATCGGATCTATAAATTCGAGTTCCCTGTCACACCCACGTCTACAGCGGCGATAGCTTCTTCTGTGCAAACGGTACGTGCTCGATTTGTATAAATATTATCCAAAAGAATGTGGCCATTAATCGATCCACAGCTGTTGACTCGACGATGTGCTCTATAAGTTTGGTTAACAATTTCCACATTATTCAGATGTAAGATTTTGCTGGTGATTTGCCAAAGTATAGCAAATAGTCAAAAATTTTGGAACGCAAACGGCATCCGCCAACATAAAGATGAAACAGAATAGTTTCTTAAAAATAAACATATTGATGTCATGATGATTTCTGAAACTCATTTGACCTCAAGAAATACGTTTAAAATAAATGGTTATATACTATATGATACCAAGGACCCTCGAGATAGAGCTTGTGAAGGTTCTGCCATTTTAATAAAAACCCGAGTCAAACACTACCTAATGTGTGATCATCGTGAAGATTATCTCCAAGCAACGAACATTTGCGTTGAGGAATTAAATAGAAACCTAGTAATTTCTTCGTTATACTCCCCGCCTAGATTTTCAATATCGGAGGACCAATATTATAAATATTTTAAATCATTAGGACCGTGTTTCCTAGCCGCTGGCGATTATAACGCTAAACATACTACCTTCTGGGGGTCGCGACTTATAACACCAAAGGGTCGTGTTTTATTTAACACAATTTCTAAAATGGATTTAAATGTGGTAGCGAGCGGACAACCAACATATTGGCCCACTGATCATCAAAAAATTCCAGATGTCATCGATTTCGGCGTGGTTCAAAACATCCCCACAAAAACTATTCATGTTGAAGTTTCCTTAGAATTATCATCCGACCACACACCTACAATTGTTACTATATCGAACCCAAATAGAATTGTATTTCCGTCAGGTTACAAAGCGACGCCAGCCACACAAATAAATTGGTTAAAATATAAAAAATTTCTCAGTGCCCATTGCACAGAAAATATTCCGCTTAGTACACCGGAGAATGTAGATCTCTCTCTTGTTAACTTAGACAGTTATCTTAAACTAGCTGTTCAACACTCCAGCGTTACCCTCAAAAAAATTAAAAATAATAAAATATGTTCTTCAGATGTCGAGCGGCTCTTGACTGAAAAAAGGAGAGTTCGAAGAGAGTGGCAACTTTACAGATCCCCGCAACTTAAGATTTTATTAAAAGAGTGCACAAAAAGGCTAAGAAAGTTACTGCAGAATCAGAAAACGGCTTCTCTAGAAAAATATCTTAAGGAACTTGATGCAACTCCACAATCTGACTACTAATTATGGCGTGCAGCTAGAAATCTAAAAAGGCCAGTTATATCTAAGCCACGATTAAGAAACGATATTGAAAAAGGAAATCTGTTTGTTAGTCACTTGAAAAACGTATTTACACCAAATATATCTCACAATATTGCGGTTGAGTTACCACCTGTTGCTGCTAGAGCAGCTATTCCCCTCAGATTTGAGATAAGAGAAATCGAAAAGGCTATTTGTGACTAGAGTTTTTTTTTCCCGGAGTTTTTCGATTCCCGGGAAACCGGGAATTTTTTTTGAAATTCCCGGGATCCCGGGATCCCGCTCCATATAAATAATACACAGTAAATTAAATAAAAGAAATCCTTAAATACTACAAAATTAAATGAAGACTAAAAGAGGAACTTGAATTATTATTACCTTACGGTTTTATATGTAAATTCCGTATTATTATTATCATGCTCTAGATACAAGATAAAAAATTAAGATAAACATAACAATTTAATTCATAAAACAATAATAAAAACAAACACAAACTGAGGTAGTCAAGATATGAGATCAAAAAGTTAATTCATAAAATAGATAAAATATTTTAAATAAATATATTAACATTTTTTAACGGCTTAGGAAATAACTTTCTGACACATTCAAAGCACTTAGTAAGTCGTCAAAAAGTATATTGATTATTTTATTTACTAATTACCATGTTTCCGAAAAATTTCGTTAATTTTTTTACCGAGGTTGGATAAATAGTTAAAAGTGCACCGTTGTAGAAGGCTTTTGATTCACAATAAGAAGCATTTTTTTTTATAAACAACGTCTATATCAGTCAAATGTATGTCAAGGTTCATGCAAAAAATAGCATCAACCTCTTACAAACCTTTTCATTTCATTAGGTCTATCTGTAATCTTTAGGACAATGTGTTTTTCAAATTGTATGTTGTAGTATCTTACACGAGTTTCCAAATTTTTTTTTATTTCGGTTTCCCCGCACCGACACAAATTGAAAAAAATTTTTGTTTATCACCTAATAAACATATCGCTCCTTCATTGCAACATAGTCATATCTCAAAAAATCAAAAATTGTAAGTTATTTAAGCAAAGAGTTCCTTCATGCCTTCTCGTATTTTATCTCAAACTGAACCGAAGTTATAGCAAAATATATCTCTAAATCGGTACATTTTGAAAACTTTAATCGCATTTTGCCAAGTTCATTTGTTTTTGTAGATATGACTATGTTACAATAAAGGAGCTATATGTTTAGGTATCTGCTATTTTAAAGACTTGTCCATGGACACTTAAACTTTACTACCTGCATCTTATTTTGAATTAATGTTCTTTATTAACTTTTCACTTCACTTAATTTATTAATTATCAACTGTTGCACTGACTATTCTGCTTTAAGTAGATTTATTGCATCAGGAGACATTGATTTACGTATGTACTCACTTCTTGTAATTGATCTAATCGACAACCCATCCACAGATGCTTATTTTAAGAGAATAGAAAACTAAATTTCAAAGTATAAATAGCTGTTTTCTTAAACTATGAGGAATTTTTTATTTCCCGGGATCCCGCATAAAAAATCCCGGGAAAGCGGGAAATATAATTATTGGGAATTCCCGGGAAAAAACCCTATTTGTGACTTAAACACTAAGAAGGCACCTGGTATTGATAAAATCAGTAATAAAATGCTTTTGGAGCTACCTCGCATAGCAGAGAAAATTATTCTTTTTATTTTTAATGCTATTTTACGCCTTGAATACTATCCTCAAAAATGGAGGGTTTCCTTAGTTACCATGATACCAAAGCCAAGGAAATATCATACAAAAGTTATTATCAAATATGTTAAAGCTGTTTGAGAAATTATTAGTTCCAAAATTAACACCGATTTTAAGTGAAAATAGATGTATTTTAAACCATCAGTTCGGATTTAGAAGAAAACACAGCACAATCGAACAGACTCATCGAATAGTAAATGTCATAAGAAAAGCATTTGAAGAAAATAAATATTGCTCAGCACTCTTCATCGATGTTTCGCAAGCTTTTGATAAAGTCTGGCATGAAGGTTTATTACATAAATTGAAGCAAAATTTACCAGCAAACACACACAAGCTGCTAAAAAGCTACTTAGTCGGTCGTCAATTTATTATTAAAGAAGGAAATTTCTTAAGTTCACCTCAGCCCATTCCCGCTGGAGTCCTACAAGGCAGCATCCTGGGCCCCCTATTATACTTAATTTATACTTCGGACATGCCAACAAGCAACTACACACAAACTTCAACATTTGCAGACGATACAGCTTTTCTAAGCGTCCACGAAAATCGTTATGAAGCATCGCGTTACTTACAGCATCATATATTTCAACTAGAAATATGGTTAAGACAATGGAGGATAATGGTCAATGAGCAAAAATGCGTACATATAACATTCACTTTGCGCCGGGAATCTTGCCCCCCTATTACAATCAATAATCAAATAATTCCTCAACATTCGCATGTAAAATATCTCGGTATACATCTGGATCGGCGATTAACGTGGAAATGCCATATAGAGGCAAAATTAACTCAAATGAAACTAAAAGCCATTCAAATTCATTGGCTTATTGGAAGAAATTCTGTCCTTAGTCTCGATTGCAAGCTTCTACTTTACAACTCTATCTTAAAGCCTATCTGGTGCTACGGTATTCAACTATGGGGCACTGCCTCGGCCTCTAATATCGACAAAATTCAAAGGCGCCAAAATAAACTTCTTCGAATAATCACAGCAGCTCCCTGGTATGTTAAAAACTCAAACATTCATAAGGATCTTAATGTGCCATTAGTGAAATCTATGATTACAAAATATGCAATAAAATATTTAAAAAGGCTTAAACAACACCCAAATCCACTAGCTCGAAATATTTTAAATCATGGTGGCCACACTCGCTTAAGAAGAAGAGACACTGCAGCACTTACCCAATTAGATGAGCGATAAACATAAGTTTATTTATGAGCGAAATATATAAGTGAACAGAACCCGTGACGAAGAAAATTTTGTCTGGCACTGGCAGGACATAAAATAACGTATTAGGTTAAGATTTGATTAATTATTGTTAGTTCATATTTAATATATGAAGATTCAATAAAAAATAATGACAAAAAAAAAAGAAAAAAAAATAAGACAGATAATTTTACAGTTATCCTTATTACAAGCAATTATCCTTAGATCGACTCTGAATGCGATTCTTAAGCGGCTGTTGCGTTACAAACGTTAGCGTAAAGGCATAACAAACACCCTCTTTAAAAAATACAAGTCAATAAAATTAAACGTTTCTAATTCTATAGTTTTAAAGGCTTTTCGATAATCTTTTCTACAATTTTAATAAATGTCATTTAAGTTCTAAGGAAGACGAAGAAAATTTTAAAAGAGAGCAAAAAAAAAAAAACGAAACGTGCTTTGACTTGGAAAATATTTTTACAAATGACTGAATGGTTGGATTAGGAATGGCAGCCACGAATAAGACTTGTCGTACATAAGTATAATAATTTTATTAGACAGACAAAGACCCACTCTTCGAAAGATGTTTACGCAGGGGAAGGGGGAGGGTTTGGATACAAATATTGTTGTTGCCTTAGCTGCTAACAACATATCATTTTTAAACTTAAGGGTATTTTAGTTCTTCTGTATTCTGGTTTTCTTATTTATGCCCCCTTTTCTTTGATAAATGGGGCACGTGTAGTCAATCCATAAAGGTGACTGTGACTACAACTAAACTTTAAGCATTTCACTAAGAAGAAATTGTGTTAAAAATAGAAGTAAAGCTTTGACATGATTTATTTTAGAATGCGAGAGGGGGGAGGGGGATTTTGAAATCAAGTAATAAAAAAATATGGTTTGGGCAGGACAGAGAAAAGGAAAACTAACAGACATAATACCAGAAAATACTTCAAACCAACATGTGTAATTGAATAGAAAACCATCCAAACATTTCAAACGAATGGGAATCTATTGATGTTCTTTAAGGAGTATTTTTAGAAGTATTAAATATTTTTTTTATGGTTTTATAAAAATTCTAAAATTAAATCTAGATGCAACAATTTGTTCTAAATAAAAAATTTGGGGCTTAAGGTATTTTCTGTATACGAAAGATAAATTCACTTTTTAAGAGAACAATTAAATTAAAAAAAAAACAGGTATGGGAATTGATTAAAAAAGAAAATGTATTTTTTTTTTTTGACCAAAGAAGAATCTTCGTTGTTGAATATTGAAAATATATTGAATTCGTGATTCGTCAGGAAAGCTTTAAACATCTAACCGCAATTAATTGTCTTTATATATTTGTTTATAAGTGAAATAGTGCACAGCCCTGACCACATCTGACACGCTTCCAGTCACTTCAAATTTCTTTATAGTTTTGCCAATTCCCTGCCCAGTCGATTTTGACGACCACAATCGCACCGTATTGCTCGAAAAGTGGCCACGTTAAAAGCTATTTAAAAGCAAAATTGTATGAAACTTTATCAAATTTTTTCAATGAATGTGTTCACAAATTAGCAATGCGCATAAAATCTGGTCCTCCGTGGTGCACAAAATAATTATCCAGACTTAAAAACATAAAAAATAAACGCTTTAAAAAATATAAAACAACTGGCTTGCTGTCTGATTATAGCAGATTTGCGGTTTCACGTGCTGAATATAACTTAGTAAACACAAAGCTGTATAAAAACCCTATATATCTTAAATGAACCCAAATTTTAACTGTGGCCCGAAACCTTTTTATAAATTTGTTAATTCCAAAAAAAAGTCTGGTGGGTTCCCTTAAACAATGAAGTACGGTGCTTACGAATCTAGTGACGATCAGATAATAAGTAACTTGTTTGCTGATATTTTTTTTCACCACTTACTCTGATTCCCGATATGATTTAAATGAATACCCACATCCAATTGCGGGCCATCAAATGATACACTTTTATCCAATCCACACAAACTAGATTTTAGACACTTTACAATCATTTAAGTCCTCATACCACATGGGCCCTGATGGTGTTCCCAGTTGTGTTCTGAAGAATGGCGCACATGCAATAGCTACTCCATAAAACATTATATTTAATTTATCCTTAAAGACAGACTCATTTATTATTCCGCTATTTAAATCTGGCAGTAAGTCATGTGTCACAAACGGTGGCATGTCATAACGTCCAGTGTCATAGTGTCCGTGGACATTATGACACTCTCTTTGGAGATAGTGTCCATGGACACTTTGACACTGGACGTTATGACATGCCAGCGTCACAAACTATAGAGGCATAGCAAAGTTAAGTGCAATCCCTAAACTTTTTGAAAAGTGAGTTACCGACAATCTCCTTCATTAAATTTCGTCCCTACTATCTGCCTGTCAACAAGGTTTTAGAAAAGGTCGTTCATCAATAACTAATCTCATGAAGCTAACTACTATAGTAAATCATGGATTTATTAAAAGGAAATTTACAGATTGTATTTACACGGACTTTACTAAAGATTTTGATAAAGTCAATCATAAATTCCTTCTGATAAAGCTTCATGCTATGGGTCTTACACTCGGGAGTTTAAATTTGATTAAATCATATTGAACAAACCGAAAACAAAATGTTGTTTTTAATAATACTTCATCAAAAAACATTATCGTTAAAGTTCTGGAGTGCCCCAAGGTAGCCACATTGGTCCAATTTTATTTTCCTTATTCATCAATGACTTGCCGTGCGTAATTAAATATTGTAACGTCTTAATGTATGCCGATGATGTGAAGATATTTCATAGCTATGACAATAACATTGAAAAAAATATTATGTAAATTTTATATAATTGGTCTGTATGAATTTATTCCGTAGACCTTAAATAAATAAATAAACATTCAAAGAAAAGTCAATAAAATTATACATTTCATTTAAATCTTTGCATATTCTCCGAACAGGGTCAAAAGCTGCGTAGTTTGTGTAAAAGACCTGAAGATACAATAATATTAATTTACTAGTTGATCTTTAAGGAACGTTAACTTTAGCATTATTAATAGTGTCCGACCGAACGTTCGGGTTCGGTTACGGAGTTCGGCAAAAAATGATGTTCGGCCTAAGTTCGGTGTTCGGCGAAATTTTTACCGAACTTTACCGAACACCGAACTTTTTTATGAAATAACATAATAACATAACGAAAAAATACAGCGATGACTAAATAAAATTCTTAAGTGTATAAAAATGTCTTTATATGTGTAATTTTTATAAGACGGTAAAAAATACAACAAAAAAAACGGTTTAATTTTATTTGGCAAAAAAATACTCTATTTATATTCTGCGAATGGTAAGATAAAAGTGAACCACAATCCAAACTTTATAGTATACATTGTTCCAGATAAAAATGTAATCCAATCCATTTCAGAGTTTTTTTGAAAAAAATTGAGCAAGCGTTAAATTCAAATGTTGCACCAAACAAATGTCAATGGGGAGTTCATTGCCAAGCAAACAAACTACCGGCAATTTTAAACGCCACTTAGAGAAAATACACCCCAACGAATTCAAAAAATACATTGTAGAGGTTTGAGTACCAATATGTATACTAGGGCTATAACCAAATTATTGGCATAGTACGACGGAGTGGCCAAGAATGTTTTAGTAATGAAAACACCTGTCTTCCGTCGTTTTGCGAGAAAAACCTCACGCAGCGAAGCAAATTTTTAAAACCTTCTAAGAAATTTTGAACCGCGATGAATTGTTAACCGTAGGAAAATGTTTAAATCTAAAGCAGTGGATAAATTCCAAAATAGCATTAATGTAAGTGATACGTATAGGAATATATACAAATATCAGGTGTATATTTTTTAAAATTCCCTAATTACTAATCATTTTTTAAATATAAAATAGTTTTGACTACTATAAAGTGCATGTTGCATCCTTCCAAAGGTGTAAATGTAATAATTTCCCGATATTTTATCTTGTTTTAAATAAATACATTAAAAAGAGTAAAATTGTTCAGAGTTATTAACAAAAAGTTCGGGTTCGGGTTCGGGTTCGGCCGAACTTGTCAAAATTTACCGAAGTTCGTGTTCGGGTTCGGGTTCGGTCTTAAAAAGTGCGTTCGGTCGGACACTAATTATTAAGCTGGAATTCTTAAACAAACAATACCACCAAGCAAATTTTGCTAAGAACGTAATGTTTAGCTTGTTTTTTCGGCTTAGCAGTGCATTCAAAATTACTCGTTCAAGTTTAGCGGAATAGGAAGAAAGAGCTACAAAACGGTTCCGAGTTGAGCGCCTTAAGTAGAACAATAAAAATTGTTTTTGGACAGATTCTATTTGATTTGTGTGAAAATTATAATCAGGATCCTAGATAACTGATCAGATTTAAAATAAGATAAGGATCAGTGAACTCCTTAGTCCAACGCTGTATACCAGCAACTACTCCACGAGCTTTGTTTATCATTGTCGTAATGTGTTTTAAAAAATCTAATTTTAAATCTAGTAAAACACCCAAAGCAAAGACACCCAGAAAAATGCTTTATTTCGTTAATTTAAGATTCATGAGGTTGATATTATACCAGGTATGGAAATTATCCAAATCATGTTGAAGATAGAGAATTTCAAAAGATTTTTTGTACACGCAAAGAAAAAACATGGTTGTGGTAAACATATTTTGAGAGCAACATATTATGATAAGATTCATGATTGTAGTCACCATATTAAGATTATTATTGAATCATATTATGGCTAAATATATTCGTAATATTACATCATAATATTTTTCCCCTAATCATATTATTATTCTATTAATCATACTAAGTTAAGAAGTAATCAAATTATTGTCATGTTAATCATTAAAAGCTAAGAAGTAATCATATTATCATCAGGTTAATCATAATAAATTTAGAAGCAATCATATTATGATAAATCTTATAACTGTCATAAAAATATAAAATAAATTAAAATTTTTTTTCATCGATTTTTTTATTTTGTGGCTTTTTACCATTTTTCTTAATGTAAATCAAATAGCGGAGTTCAATATATGGCTTGCCAAAGAGCAAATGCAAAATCTGTGGTTTTCATGGGCAACCGCGTGTGTCCATTATTCCGATTTTGAGAAGTTGATGCCATATTGCCTAATTTTAAAAGCTCTTTACATGTTTCTACAAATTTTTGAAAAAATATGGATCAATTAACATTTTTTAACGTAATGACAAAGTTTAAAAAGTGCAATACCTAACCCACAGTTTGATCTAGAATGGGTTTTCGGCTTTCCGAAAAAAATTGTTTTAAGACATACGCGGTTGCCCATGAAAACCAAAGAAATATCGTAGTACTTTTATAAAATATAAATCACTAATACTGAATGAACTCCGCTAATATTTAAATTTTTTTAATTTCTGTAAACTTATTTTTTTATGGAAATTTATATTTAAATTGTTAAAACGCTCACATGTAAAATAAACGACACAACTGATTCGACAATATTTTAGAAATGGCGCTAACATAATATTATTAGAGTAAAAATAGTTTGATTGCATCTTATACATAATATGATAAATGTATTGAAAGTTGTCATGTTATGGCTATTAAATATCATGATATGGTTGTGAGTAATATAATATGTTTTAAAAGTTATCATAATTTAGTTGTTAAAAAAATAATTAGTTTTTGGTCAACAATAATCAAATTTATAATTGCGATAAACATTGATATGTTTACAGTAACTATAATATTGTTGATATTAAATAAAAACAAGTAAGAGTGCTATATTCGGCTGTGCCGAATCTTGTATACCCTTCACCATTGTGGGAGCAGAATACAGAGCAACTAGACAAAAACTAAATAATTTTTACATATACATACGTACATATTTACAATACTTTAAAGTTCTTTATAGAAAAATTTAAAAAGCAAAAACTGGTAAATATTTTTTTTAAATCGTTTTTAGAACATAAAAAAATAAAAATTAAAAAAAAAATTTTCTTTTAAAAAAACCAGATTCGAACCAGAGAACTCACAGTTTCTAACTTAACCCCCTAAACAACTAAACTATGAAGGAACGTTGTTTGAATATCATTAAAATGAAATATGGCCCGTTTTATGTTCACTGTGTAGGGTTGTAATTACTTTTGTTCACCACAATAGCAAAGTTGTAAACCATAAAACTTATTTGAGTTGAGAACTGAAATATGGAAACATATTCACCAAAATAGTTTGTGGCATGTAAGTATGCGTGTTTGACAAATTCAGGTTTTTATGAAGTTTTTGATATTTTTTCTACGGGAGGTACCACGCCCACTTCTCCAATCTCGCCCACATTTTGTAGGATGGTGTGTATTGACAACCTAATTGTGTGTACCTAATTTGGAAACTTTGGCTTTTTCCGTTCACCAGATATACAGCAAAAAGTAATAAAAATACAACAACAACAACGGATTTTTTTAAAAAAATAGAGGTAGTTGTGGTTTTTTGCTCATAACTCAGCCATTTTTTAACCGATTTGACAGATTAATATACCGACGTGTTAAAGAATAAATTTACCGTTTACTTTAGTTATAAAGCTTGGACTCGGGGAGATCTATGGTTCCCGAAAGTGGGTATTTTAATAAAAAAAATTTTGGTCATAACTTTTTTGTATCTGAACCGATTTTCCCGAGATTTTTCCGATATTTTGGTATATAAATCATATCCATAGGACATATGGCAGCCTTAAAATTTAGGTTTTTATAAAATTTTTAATTTTTTTTGTACGGGAGGTACCACGCCCACTTCTCCAATCCCGCCCACATTTTGTAGAATGGTGTGTATTGGCAACCTAAATGTGTGTACCTAATTTGGAAACTTTGGCTTTTGCCGTTCCCCAGTTATACAGCAAAAAGTAATAAAAATACAACAACCACAAGGGATTTTTGGGAAAAATTAGAGGTAGTCGTGGTTTTTTGCTCATATCTCAGCCATTTGTGGACCGATCTGGCTGAATTTCAATAGCAAAATTATAATAAGAATACCTGACAGAAAGATACCCCAACGAAGCTCCCATCATATCTGGGGGCTTCGGAAAACCCATTTCAACAGACAGACGGACAGACGGACAGCCGGATTTGAACTTCGCTTTTCATAAGGACCCAAAATATATCTACTTTATAGGGTGTAGGATCAATATTGTAGAAATTACAAACGGAATGACAAAGTTATATATACCCTTTTACCTTCGGTGAAGGGTATAATAACAATTATTTGTGTACGACAACAATATATTGTTACATTAAACATAGTGTTGTTGCCGTAACAATGCCCAACCATATTTTTCTCTGCGTTTAGCTTAAAAAGATGTTTACATCATCGGCATACATTAAATACACATCGTGTATTGATTGCACTTGGCAAGTTTTTTTTAACTGATTTAGCGATTTCCAATAAATTTTAGAGTTTGTTACCGATTTTAAATTTTTCGCGAATTTTTGCCATGTTCGCGATATGATTCATTTTAATGTAAGTTTTTTGGTTTTTTTAAAGCTTTAACGATTATTACTAAAGATGAGACTTTGCTATTATGCCGCGTTAGCAAATTTTTGCGAATTTCCGTTAATTTGGCAATTTTTACCAAATGTTTTAAATGTAATTTTCTTTGCGAACGTTAACGTGTGACATCGTGGGCCTGGCTGCTTATAAATTTTATGGTTTGCTTGAAATATTAAAAATTTTCGAGAATTTTCGCTATTTTTTCAAATTTTTTTTTTGATGTTTTCCGAATTTTTCAGCCGATTTAGCGATTTCGAATAAATGTTAGGGTTTGTTTCCAAGTTTGCAATTTTTCGCGAATTTTTCTTATTAGTTTTCTGATTCTCTACAGCTTTAACGATTTTTAATATAAATATTAGACTTTGCTCATGCCGCTGTTAGCAATTTTTTACGAATTTCCGCTAATTTTGCAATTTTTACTGAATTTTTGCCAATCCTTATTATACCCTCCACCACAATTAGTTGTGAAGAGGGTATATTAAGTTTGTCATTCCGTGTGAAACTTTTTTATTATTCATCTCAGACCCCATAAAGTATATATATTCTGGGTCCTTGAGTAATTCTAAGTCGATTTAGCCATGTCCGTCTGTCCGTCTGTTGAAAACACGCTCACTTTCGAACAACTCAAAAGAAATGATCAAACTTGGTGCCAAATTGCTTGTAGTTATCCTAAGCAGTTTGGGATTGAAATCCAGCAAAATCGGTTCAGTAGGACCAGAGCTATTAATCAAAATATGGAACCACCACCTAAAAAAATTTATAACTTTGTTACAAAAAGTAACATAAATGCTGGAACAAAGCACAGAATGAGATCAGATTTTGCAAAAATTTGTTTCATTGGACTCGAAATTACGCTGTTAAATTTTGTGAAGATCCATCCATAATTTACCCTAAGTCCCATATAAACAGTACTCCCGGAAAACAGTTTAGTACGCCTAAAACCGTAGAAAATAACGCTACCGTAACAAAATTTTGTACATCACAGTTTTTAAGGACTAGAAATAACACTGTGAAATTTCGTGACGATCGGTCCATATTTTACCTTAGGCCCCATATAAACCCTACTACCTTAAAACAGTTTAGTACGCCTAAAACCGTAAAAAATAATGCAATCATAACAAATTTCGGCTCGTCACAGTTTTATAGGACTAGAAATGACGCTGTGAAATTTCGTGATGATCGGTCCATAATTTACCCTAGGCCCCATATAAACCCTTCTACCGGAAAACAGTTTGGTTGCCTTAAACCATAATAAATAACAAATCGTCACAGTTTAAGATTATAATTACATCATACAGATATTACTCCTTAAACATTCGAACTGTCGGTGGAGGGTATCAAAGATTCGGCACAGCCGAATATAGCACTGTAACCTGTTTTTTTTAAATTAATTTTATGCCTTGTTTGAAATATTTAATATTTTCTCTATTTTTGATATTTTCTCTACTTTTCCGAATTTTCGCAATTTTTGCGAAGTTCTGTTGCTTTTTGAGGCAATCGTCTTAAATTAAAAATTTTTAAATTTGCAGTTTTATTTTAAAAGTCTTTCATAAATATGTATGTTTAACATTCTATTTAAAATTTCTTTAACTTTCATTTGAGATGCCACAAAATTTCCTGTCGGCTAAAGCAGGGACAATTCTACTTGACGTCGACTTAAAAGCATCTTAAAAAATATCAAGTGACTGTCAATAGTAATCGATTATTGTCAATAGCGACTCAGAAAATACGATAACTGTTCCGCTGCCGTCGACTCTTGTCGACTTGCATAAGAGGGGTGATTATTTCGTAAAATAGAAAAACAAGTTCATAATCCGTTAAAAGTTTTTCAGCCTAAGGCAAAAAAAAATTAAATAAAAAAAACATTCTAGAAATACTCATATCCAAAACCAATTTTTTTATAAGTACATCCAACAATTGTTTATGTTTATAGTGCGTCAAAAATAACTTAAGTATTTTTTTTAATTAAACAAATTCACGTCATTCATTTAAAAAAATTTGTTTTTAATCATTTTTATCTGGGAAATAATTTTTTTACGTCTACTTTACCACAAAAGTTATGATGCAGTTATGAATAACAAAAGGTATTCGCACATCTTTTACAGTAAAAAACAAAAAAAAAAAAAACAGGCGTAAGCAAAATATTTTATAAGGTGTGGTAGAAAAGGTGATGCTCTAAACAACACTGTTAAGTCCCAGAATTTTGAAAAAAAACTTAAGAAAATTTTTAATTTTTAAACCGGTCTTGTGCGAGTTTTATTTGAGTTGAACTTTTCATTTTCGCGTTGCTTATCTAGTTAGACATATCGTCAGTTCATTATTGGGTTGACCTACCGACCATTTTAGGTATGGGTTATACTATATATTTTGAATCCAAACTGTTTCAGGAAATTGTAGTTTCTAAGATTTTTAACATTAATTTTGCTCTGTATCAACTATTCTAAAGTTTTTTTAAGTATTGGTTTGCTCTACATGCCACTGTGTGGTGATTGCCGGAAATTCCTCAAAAAAAAAACAAAAAAACTTACGAAATAAATTTCACTTTTGCTTTGTTAAAGCGAAAGCAAAATAAAATGACAAAAAGAAAATAAATTTCAATCTTGCTTTGCTTCATTGCCGCATGAAAAAAGGAGTTCAAGTAGAAGTAAAATCAAATGACAACAACTCAATGCAGCAGGTCTGTGGAGTCGGAGTTGAGGTTTTGTACCAGAGTCGGTGTCGAAGTACCCAAGTACCTAATTTTTCCAAGACTAATTTTCTTGCTCTATTTAACCATTTGAAAGATACTGCATTAAGAAAAAGTTTCAAGTCAAATAAAACCAAATTAAAACCAGTCTAATTTATATTTGGCATCAAAGTAGGAGTTGGAGTCGGACTTACAAAATTTCAGCAGTCGGAGTTAGCACTATTTTTTGACGACTCTACAGGCTTGGTATGCAGTTCAAAAAACTTCTTTTTAAAAATGAATTTAGAAAAGTGGTGTATGCGGCTCAACACAATAATTTTCACTTTCAATAAAATACTAATAACTTCTAACTTTATGCATGAAATTTAACAAAAGTTTCCGATTTTCTTCAAAACATAAGCCGGTAGCAGTACGGAAATTACAGAAAAATTAATGTAAACATTCATTGTAACGTTTCTCCACTTTGACTTTTTGGCATATGCACCAAACCAACAATAAGGTGACAATATGTGGATGTTTCCAATAACTCAAACTTGACTGAAGATATTCACGTTTAAACTGTGTTTTATATATAAAACGCAAGTTTTAAAGATGTTTTAGGCGCTAAATTTTTTAGGGTCACCTAGAGGGGAGTTCGTCTTGGTCTATCTGTATGCTGTTCATTAGAGCTGATATTATATAGCCCCTTAGCAAATAATTAATAGCATGATGTCTGCAGACATGGCATAGAATTGTTAGCAGTGTCTTGGTGTCATCTCACGGGGGTGTTGTAGCCACATTGTTCTTACCCGCAACACATTTTTCATCTTAATTTATTGTTTTTTTTTTTTGAGAAGAATCTAAAATTCTTTAACCTTCCTAATTTTCTTAAATAAAATTCAAAATAATCGTTTCAATGCAACTTATTTTTAGACACCCTACATCAAATACCTACCTAAATATAATATTATGTATATTATAGAGCCATAAATTAACCGCATATTAATTGTCGTCGTCGTCGTCGCCGTCATATCAAACAAACATTTTAATTTACGTAGTTGTGTACAAAAATATGTGGGGAAATAAAATTGAAATTAAAAAAAGATTTACAAAATTCCAAAACCAAAAATAATTGTACCAAGAAAACCCACATATTGTGGTATTTCTGAATACAACATGTTTACAAAAAAAATTTACAGCAAATTGTTGTTGATAAAAAAAAAATTCACACGAAATATAAAATTATTTAGAATTGTTTTTTTAATAAATTTTTTATTACAATCTGTGCTGAAAAAAAGTTTCGCACACAAAACAAGCCATTAAATAATCGGCAAAATGTTAAAATAACGCGATAAATGTAAATAAATGTGGAAAATAAAAAAATACATATTCAAATAAATAAATTTTTGTTAAACGTACATATGAATGTGCATACAGTAATGCGTAAATTACCCAAGCGCCCCCAATGAGTCAGATTACGTTTCAGTTAAAATTGGAGACAAAGATACCACAGAGTACCAGATCAGCAGCAGTGCAAAAAATGCAAACAAATTAAGAAACCCACGGAGGGACGGACGCCATAGAGACTGCCGATATGCAGTTAATCGGACAGGCGAATAAAATGACACACTGAAATGAACAACAACGACGACTACCAGCTGGATAACTACTTTAAATTGTCATCTGGTGAGAAATATTAATATGCAGAGACATTTATGTGGAAATTTTGTTTATTTTCAGGTAAGAGATTTTATTATAAACCAAATTACTAAGTAGTATTAAAATTATTTAAAATTTAAATTACTTAAATAATAGTGAATAAAAAATAACAGTTTTTTAGATACTCAACAAGATGTGGTGGCCAGTCACTTTAATGGAAAACGTCAATTTATAAATTAACGAAATATACAAATATTTTAAATTTAAAGTCTCTTCTTTGTTTTTTCTTTTGGGATCAAATAATTTACAAAAAAAATTCAATATTACGTCAGCTCATTACTGGTTTGGAGCATATGCAAAAAACGTCAATGAATGTTTACATAAAGTTTTCTGAAAATATACCCGATAGAGTTTTTTGTACTTTCCCTTCTGCTTTTTTTAAGAAAAAAAGCCGAAGGTAAAAGGGTTCTAAAATATTGTAGAATCAAAACCCTATAAAGTATATATATTCTGGGTCCTTATGAAAAGCGAAGTTCAAATCCGGTTGTCCGTCTGTCTGTTGAAATGAGTTTTCCGAAGCCCCCAGATATGATGGGGACTTGGTTGGGATATCTTTTTGTCAGGTATTCTTATTATAATTTTGCTATTGAAATTCAGCCAGATCGGTCCACAAATGGCTGAGATATGAGCAAAAAACCACGACTACCTCTAATTTTTTACAAAAATCCTTGTGTTTGTTGTATTTTTATTACTTTTTGCTGTATATCTGGGGAACGGCAAAAGCCAAAGTGACTTATATACCGAAATATCGGAAAGTTTTAGTAGAACATATTTTATAAAAAACTCGGGAAAATCGGTTCAGATACAAAAAAATTTATGACCAAAATAAAATTTTTTTTTTTAAATACCCACTTTCGGGAACCATAGATCACCCGAGTCCAAGCTTTATAACTAAAGTAAATGGTAAATTTCTTCTTCAACACGTCGGTATATAAATCTGTCAAATCGGTTAGACAATGGTTAATTTATGAGCAAAATACTCCAAAAATGGGCTAAAAAACATCAAAATTTTTAGCAAGCTATAAATGATTAAAATCTGTAAACAACTTTTGATTTTATGTATTCACAAAAGATGTGGCGGTTTAATAAAATTCTTTAATTAATTTAAATTGTTCGTCTTTTGTGAATACATCAAATCAAAAGTTGTTTACAGATTTTAATCATTTATAGCTTGTTTTGTTTGCACTGTTGTTTTTTAGAAGCATAGCTGCATTTTTAAATTTTTTTATGAATTTTTAAAAACAAAAATTCCGAAATTTTATTAAAAAAATTATTTTTTTTTCCAGAAAAAAATATGTTTCTAAAACGACTGCGCATATAAGAAAAACGTTTTACCTTTCTTAAAGTAAATTTTATTACGGAATTTCGGTTTTGTTTAGTTTATCAATAAACTAAAACGTTTTTGGGTTACGCGAACATATGTTGTGCAACCTCCTTAATTTTCGAAATAACGGTATATCTCGAAAACCAAAGCCAACATAAAGACAAAAGTTTCAACTTTCTTAAAGTAAATTTTATTGCGGGATTTCGGTTTTTTTAGTTTTTCAATAAACTAAAGCGTTTTTGAGTTACGCGAACATATGTTGTGCAACCTCCTTAATTTTCGAAATAACGGTATATCTCGAAAACTAAAGCCAACATAAAGAAAAAAGTTTCAACTTTCTTAAAGTAAATTTTATTGCGTAATTTCGGTTTTTTTTAGTTTTTCAATAAGCTAAAGCGTTTTTGAGTTGCGCGAACATATGTTAATCTATCTATACAATATATAATTTCTTAGTATGTCAGGATGTTTGCATGTATGTCCTATTCTTTCCGCAACTTTCTGAAGCCATCTGATGAAATAGGAAGCTGAAATTTGGCACACTTGAAGTACTTTCTCTGCGGAAGATCGTAACGAAGCCATATTTTTGATTTTAGGCTTTTCAACTAGTATAACTATAAAGATCTGATAGAAAAGATGTTTTTTTTTATAATATGGGGAACTTTGGGCCCCACCCGGCACGGCTTTTTAGTTTTTGTCTAGTTGCTCTGTATTCTGCACCCACAATGGTGAAGGGTATATAAGATTCGGCACAGCTGAATATAGCACTCTTACTTGTTTATTTTTAAAAATAAGCTTTTTGTGCTGCATACGGTGTACTTACTACTGTGTATTAAGTTGTTGACATTTAATTTTGCTTTTGCTTTAAGAACAAGTAGAGTTTATTTTCTTAGTGTCATTTTGTTTTGATTTCGCTTTAACTACTTTTTTTTCTTATGGCAATGAAGCAAAGCCAGAGCTAAATTTATGTTGTACATTTTTGTATGAGGAATTTGCTGCATTCGCCGACCAGTGGCGTAAAGAGGAAAACAATATTTAAAAAACTTTAAAATAGTTAATATGGAGCAAAATGCATGCTTAATATCTCAGAAGCCATAAAAAATTCGTGAAACAGGTTTTGGATTTAGAATGGTGGTATTCAAAATAGATCTACCCCATTTCTTACTAATTTTTTTAAAAGGGTCGGTAGGTCAAACCAATAATGGGCTGACGATAAGTCGATATTGCAAATAGTTGGTTCACGATTTTCTTGGGCCCACATTTCAATCAATTGTTTCTTGACGCGTGAGTTACAGAACATGGGCACAGGTCAGCCAAACAAACTTGAAGATAAAGAAATGAAGGCACTATTTCAAAAATATTGTTATTAAATTTAACAGGAGCTAAGAAAACCATTGATAGCCATTAGGGTATTCATTTATTCGACCTTTTGCTTTAATCGGTTAATCGCTCGATTAATTAACCGAGGTTTTGGTTTAACCGGTTAATAATCGGTTAATTTAGTTTTTGATCGGTTAACCGATTAATAAAGTTTTTTTTATAAATTAAGTAATTTCAATATATAAAAATGCATTAATTGCTTATTATTTGGAGTGTATAAGTAAAAAAAAAACAATAACATACCAAACATAACAATTCTTAAAATAAAACGAGCAAGCAAAAAAAAAAACAATTCATAAATATGTAATATGCATTTTCCAATTAATGCACAAGGTGTGGTATCAAGTCATATCGTCATAATATCCTAAATAAAATTTAACATTTTTTAAAGTAAATATTTCAAACAAAATTAAAATTGTAATGCTGTGTTCATTGATTTGTCGCAACTGTATATTTTAATTCAAAATATAAGCAGTAGCTAACAGCAGTCATATCGTTGGCTTAATATGCAAACCTGCTAACTCACTTTCAGCACATTTTACAGGAGAAAAAAAAAACTTTTTATTTTTCCTATTTGAAGCTTGATAGAAAATTAAAATTACAGTCAGTTTTACACACTTCAAGACTTAAATAGAAAAAAAACTACATGCTGGTCGACGAGGCGTATCTTTCTCTACCACACGGCATCAAAATCTCAATTTACATAAAAAGTGGATTTAGAAGGTTTGCATATTAATCCGACGATATATATTTCCTGTAATTATTTATGACTACCTTGTGAATCCCCCAAATATTTACATATTTATACAAAAATAAACTGAGATAATTTTATTAGTTATTTCAATAGTTAAAGGAGATCTTATAAAATTATCTTTAAAAAAAGTTATTTATTTTAAATGTTTAGGATTAAAGCGACTCTTTTCTTTCGTTTAACAAAAATTTGACTTGGAAAATATTATTTCACTTATCGTAGATGAATGTCTAATTTCTCAGTCCTTTTCCAGGATTTCTCTAAACATATAAAATACTCCATTATGCCATTAAAGTTGTTTTAAATTCTTAACACTTCTAATTGTTTCGGTTAATTCTGTTAAAAGACTGATATGAGAAGAAACAAATAACTAAACACATCCCAAAAAAGTACGTAAAACAAAAAAAGGTGTTGGCAATCAAATATTTAACCCATTTTTCGCCACACTCATGTTGATCGATGATGAAGATAAAAAAACATTGAAAAATATTGTAATTTTAGTCATCGGTCGGCGGAAAATAGGTTAAAATGAAGTTAACTGAACACCTTCTTTGTTTGTATTAAAAAATATTTTCTAAACAAATACATTTTGTATATGAGACGAAACAAACAATTAAAAACACAAAAAAATATGTTATAATACTACAAAATATTGAAAATTTTGTTACTTCGGTTAATCGGTTAATCGACTGAAATTAACCGGTTTAATCGTTAATCGAAAAAAGCCAATTTGAAATTAACCGATCAGTTAATCGGGTAGTAATTAATCGGTTAACCGGTTGACGGTTAACAGAATAAATACCCTAATAGCCATTCAAAAAGCAATATCAAAACGTTTTTAAAGTACTAATTTTCATTAAAAAAAAGAAGCAGATTGACTGAAGCCTAAGGACGATAAGATACGATATAACGAAATTATGCAACAAAAAACAGTATGTTATATGGATCCCCTACAACAACCTAAAGCCCCAAAGATCCTATGAGAAGCACGTCTTACCAGCCGAATTAACGGCTTATTTACATAGCGCCCAGGTAATTAATTGGGCGGTGCGCAAAATTACCCCAGGAAATATGTCCCCAAAAGGAAAGTAAAGACCGGCCGCAAATTTTTGCATGAGACACAACAACATGCAATTTCGGGGATTTTTTTTGTTTTTTGGGGTTATTTTTCATTTTTTCGTTAGGGTGTTGTTTCATTTTAAGTGGAATAAAAAATTAAAAAATCACAATTTTTACTTTGGGGCTATTTTTCGTTTACTAATAAAAAATGCAAATTTTAAGAAATGAAAAATCACCCCAAAAATTTTAACACAAATTATATAAAATTTTATTACGCGAGATGATAAATGGATCCCCTACAAAAACCTTAAGCCCCAAAGATCTTATATCGTACATAATAATCCCTTACAGCACGTCCAACCAGCCGAATTATCGGCTTATTTACATGGCGCCCAGGTAATAAATTGGGCGGTGCGCAAAATAACCCCAGGAAATATGGCCCAAAAATTTTACATGAGACACAACAACACGCAATTTTGGGCATTTTTTTTTGTTTTTTTGGTTTTATTTTTAATTTTTTCGTTAGGGAGTTTTTGCATTTTAAGTGGAATGAAAAAATAATAAAATCATAATTTTTACTTTGGGGATATTTTTCGTTCACTAATAAAAAATGCAAATTTTAAGAAATGAAAAATCACCCCAACAATTTGAACACAAATTATATAACATTTTATGTAAAAGTTTCTAGGGATAGTATAAAAAACCCGAGTTCCTATAACAAAGTGGAGAAAATCTTTGTCGGTTATGCAGAGATGCTTTTTTTACTGAGCAAAGCCAGTGTTCGTTATACCATAGAGGGAAAAAATCCTTGCGCATGGGCGAAAGTCCAATCATGCTATCAATGGTACGATTTTTAAAATCAAAGCTGTATAATTATTCGGATCTTGATATCGGGGTTCTAAATTTGGAGTTTTCAGATTTCGGGCACATGAACTCCACCCAAAATTTTTAATATAACTTTCTGTATGTTCTTTTTTGGGGTTAAAATTCATTATAAATGTTAAGGTGATTTTTCACAATAAAGAATAACCCCAAATTTAGGGTCATACTTCATTTTATTTTTAGGGTTATTTTTAATTTTTTTGGGGTAATTTTCATGAAAAAAGGCGCCAAATTTGGGATCAATTTTCATTTATTTTTTGGAGCTTTATTCTGCAGCACAAAAAAAATGAACTTAACAACATTGAGTTGTTTTAAGCGGGTAAAGGCCGAAAAATACTCGAAATATGCGAAGTCACATGAAAACGAAATATTCCCTTACAGCAACGCTTGGTTATAAAACAAGTCACGCGCCTTGCAGTCCAGATCTCCCGTCCCGTTTGACTAGCTTTTATTATGATCAATGCGGAACGCTGTCACTTATGGCGATTTCTTTTCTGAGAAATATGTTGCATAAATGTTACATGCTCTACACAAAAGAGATAGAGCATGTACCATTTATGCAACATATTTCTCAGAAAAGAAATCGCCATTAAATACGCTTGAGTTCAGAACAAGGTTTTCGAAATTGACTTGATTCAATCTTCGCTTTAAGAAATTAACAGTTCCTTTGGCGCGAAACCCATATTTTACCTAAAAGATGGGAAATAGCTAACGATGGCCAAAAGGTACTTCGAATATAATTTGTTATAACAATGATTCACAATTAGCGTAAAAAAATTCCAAAATGCCATTCCATATAGAGTTCACTATCGAAAATTATCTTAATCTATACTAATAGCCAATTTACACTACAACGAAATCTATTACTTACGAGATTTCGAGCCAAAAATAATATTTTTTGACTAGATTTCAAATACAAAGCTAAATCTACTTCGTGACTAGATTTTGATAAAATCTACTCAAAATCTAGTAGTAATTGAAATGCAACTATTTTTTTTCCATGTAGCACTAAAAACCTTCACTAAATTCCTTCACACAAAAAGGTCCACTCCTGGCTAAGGACAGGCCAAGAGAATTGTGACATTGTCCCGTGGCAAGGCAGGTAAGCTTCTTCTGCTTGTGAAGGCGGAACTTCGACTGTTTGTTTCCCTGTGGGGCACTGTGGTTTTAGATACCACCAGCTTATAATGGGTAATGCATGTTCAAGGATGTGCTGATTTTGTTTTATTTGTTGATGACGAAACGTCAGAACATCTATTCTCTGCTGCCCGCCTTGGGGACTTCCAGACGTAAATTTGTCGGGGGGCAAATTATGCGCCCAACTGAAATTTAAGATTGATAGGGGTAACAGGCTTTATACGTAGCCTCAACCCGACATGATGAGATACATACGCTGCACAAAAGGTTTTCTGGGTCGTGGTGCACGCAGAGAAAAAACATGTTTTAATATGGTCACCTCCAACAAAACTATTATTAAAGAAAATTTTAAACATATTATGTATAATATAACCATATTGTTGTTACCTACAACCATATATTGCTTGAATTAGTCCTCCATCAAGAAGCCACAACCATTTAATGGCTGCCTCTAAACATGTTATGGTTAAAAATTACAATAATTTGTTTTAAAATTAACAATAGTATTTTCCTCTTTTCCAAGAGCAACATGCTATGGTTGAAAATCAACCATGCTATTATAAGTGTTAAACATGTTTTAGTTATTTTTAACCATATTATGTTCGGAAGTAACCATAAAATGGTTGTGGATTCTTAATGGAGGACTAATTCAATCATAATATGGTTGTCGGTGACAATAATATTGTTAAATGAATCATAACATGTTTAAAATTTTCTTCAAAAATATTTTTGTTGGAGGTGACCATATTTAAACATGTTTTTTCTCTGGGTGTGCTTATGGCCTTCTATATAAAATACAAGTATGCCTTTTTGGTGCAACTCACGGTTTCTATTCGGAAAATTTACACAATACGGCAGCTAAGTATTCGATGACCATGCCAAGTGAAATGACATTTAAGAAGAGAATAATTTAAAATCAAATTTAAAAAAAAGTTTAAATATCGACTTATTTTAAAATATTTTTTAAATAGTTTAGTTATTCTTCTATCTGAACTTACGAAACATTTTTATATTTATGTATTCACTTTTAATATAACTGTTTTTACTAGTCCTATTTTATGACACTCAAACGAATATAAACAAAACTCCAATCAAATTGCAACTGTACCTTTAAAGTTCAAGAGGCAGGTGGTAATTCGACTTCAGCTTGTTGCTGTTGTCTGTTTTTACATGTGATCATTATTGTTGGTTTTTAATGGTCCCTCCTCTATAGGATTCGTCGTCTTTAGACTCCTTAAACATCTGGTGTTTATTTATTTAATATTTTTTTTTAGTTGTTTTTATTGTGGTTGTACAATAATTACAAAAGAAAATAAAAAAAAAATTGCCCACTTACGAGCCTTTTAATTTCGTTATTGTTTTTATTTGAAAAAGGAACGAACGAAATTGCAGATGTCAAATAATCCTTGTGTTATTTATTCCTTCGGTAGTACAAATACCAGTGTTTCACAACAGCAAACAGTGAAACCATAAACAAACCAGAATAACAATCAGTATTAGCCCAGTTAACATTTAGGTGTGGTATTAAAGCAAATACGCAAGAATGAAAGAAAAAAATGTTTTATAAATGGTAGTTTCTGGGCCTTTGATATTTGAGTTAAGCTATGCTCACATCTATCAAATATTTGATGTTCTACACGTAACCAATAGTTTTATTAATGTTTGCTAGATCAAACATTATTCAACAGTTTCTAAGTTACATTTTAGAATTATCTTCATAAAAATAAAGATTTTCTAAATCAATGAAAATTGCTAAAAATAAAGCTTAAGTTTGATCAATTTACTGGTCACGCTTTTTTTTTTTTTTGATTTTTTCATAAATTGAGCTTTAATATTGTAGGTTTACCGAATGCACATTTTGGAGCACAAACGTTATTAGAATTTAAGTGAAATTATTACTCGAGTTGAAGGTCTTCAGTTAGCCAATTAAAAACCCCAAACGTAGGTGTTTATACCGCTAATTTTGGTTCTTATTGAAAAGGAGTTTTGAAATCGACAGTATTGGCTATACATCTAGATCTATATATATGAAGTTAGAGTGCTATATTCAGCTATGTCGAATCTTATATACCCTTCACCGTGTTGCGATAAGAACAGAAAGTTATATAAATAAATATATTTACATATTTACTAGTTAAAACCAGTGCGCTTTACAACCCTGCGACTTCTGCAGCTATATACAAATTTATTTTTTTCACCAAGCCCACCCATTTTTGTAAGGATGTGTTGTAATGGTACCAAAGCTATTTGTACTTACTTAAGTAAGTTTACTGTAACTGATCTACTTTGAACTTGAAAGGGAGGTGCAACGCCCCCTTATCCAATAACAAATACTTTTTCTTCAACCTTTCTGCAGATATAAAGAAATGTATTTTGTGCCACGCCCACTTCTCCAATTCCAACTACATGTCGGATCTTGTTTATTAATAGACTAGATGCTTGTATCTTACTTGGAAACTTTGGCTCGTGCCATTCTCCAGATATACAGATATCTGTAATGCCTTTGTATTAGAGGGGATACACCCACTTCTCAAATCCCGCCCATTTCTTGGTTGTGTTGTGTATTGATAAACCAGCTATTTGTACCAAATTTGGACAGTTTTTCCAAATTAAGTATATGGCTTTGTATGGCAGGATAATGACTTTGTATAGCAGGTGCCACGCCCACATAAAAGCTCCAAAAATATATAGTCTATAGTTCCTTCCAGACCATTATATTAAGTGGCAAATCATGTATGTATGTATGTGTTTTGCTATGTTATAAAAAATGCAAGTACCAAAATATTCAACATATGAAAATAAAAAAAAACAAAACCAATGGATTTTGTGGGTAAAAATTAGAGACAGTCGTGATATTTTGCTTATATCTCAACTATTTATTGACCGATCTGGTTAAATTTCAATAGCAAAAAATACAGTAGCAGATGTAACTGAAAGATATAATAACCTAGTTTCCATCATATCTGGGGCCTTCGAAAAATCCATTTCAGCAGACAGACGATAAGCATGAGCAGGCCTTTCATCTTTTTCGCGAAAGACAGACCCTATAACTTCATTACTATCTAGCCTTGTGGAGATATCTGTATTCAAACTTAAATACTGAGATATTTCACGGCTGCAGGCTGGATCTGTTGCCACACTAGTTGCATTAAGATAATCAAATGAGTGTTGTGGCCGTGTCTAAACGAAGTCCTTTCAGTTCTACTTGACTAACACGATAACCAAACAACCATTCGCACACCTCACCACTCAATTTCGTCCCCAAAACCAAAATGTTTACTGGTCTACTGACAAATACAAACACAGAAGCGAGTCTATTGTTTGTGTTAAAAGTATTAAAATGGATTTTTCTTCATTTGGCTGGTTGTATTTTCAGTGGCACCTGTTGATCACAAAATCAACAACGACAGCGAAATTGAAAAGAAACGTGTGCATTCTAAATGGCTCGTGTTGCAGATTTCAATACAAAAAAAAAAAAAAAAAACATCAGCAATAAAAACAAAACAATTATTGCAATATTGAAGTAAATAAATACAAGTAATAAAACAAATTTCAGTTGCCTTTTTTTCAAGTTAAAACTGACGCTTATTATAGAATTACACAATTAACTTCGAATAGTAAAAACAATTAAAATTAGGTTTTATTTAAAAAAAAAATTATATTGTCAGAAGGGGATTAAGGGTATCATTTCCGGAAAAAATTCCATAACACATTATAAAATGCATGTTGAATTCGTTTGTGGAAAGCATATTTTTTTGGTCAACAAAACCTTTAGAAATAGGTTTTGAAAAAACTCGGTTAAAGCTTTTTCTTTTCAGAAAATATTTTAAAACTAGTTCTTCTATAAGTGAGTTTTTAAAGATATTATTATATTTCGACCAAAACGAGTGTAGTCCTAAATTAAAGAACGGATATTTTAAGAACTAGTTCTTAAGAGAAGCAATAGCTTTCTTCTGGAGAATCCTTAAGTTTCTTTTAAATTATTTTCAGCTCAGTTTTTAACTTTGGCAACAAGTTCATGAGTTAATGAAGTCAGTTTCAGTACAGTAGTCCCACTCTTTAGTTTTGGCATTATATAAAATTCTGATTTTTAGTTAATACAGGGGCTTCCAACAAGTAATTTAGATAGCAAACATGAAAAATTTCTCTTATTGGAAAGAATAAAGTTTGGCAATTATAAATCCAGACAAACATTGAACAGTTGACGTAATCATTCCTCTAGACAACAAGGAGCATCATACTGTCACACGTTCAGTATTCAAAGGATTCTCAACAATAGCTCTTGGGACTTATCGGAAACCCAAATGCGGCAATTTTGCTTGTTGACGTATCCAGACAAACAAAAACGGGGTTGTGTGAAAAAATTAATTTTCTAGTCAAACAACTGAAACAAGTCAAACAGCTGAAATTTTTTCCATTCGACGCCGAAGTGACGTTGAGAACGCCAGTCCGCAAATCGTTGACGGCGCACTGTGGCTGAAAATAGAATTTCATCGGCCAAAAGTCTAATTTTTTGCTATCGTCGATTTCAAAAATTTTAATGCCATTCGACAGCAAACAGAGGTATCCAAAAACTGCATAAAAAAAATATTGGTAATTGTGGGTGTGGCATGCTGCTGGAAGCAAATATTTTATGTTGTTTTAGAAAAACTTAATTTTTTTTTACACTCAATTCACATGAGGGCTTTTACGACGTCGTTTTGTCTTGATTCCCTTTTAAAGCAACTTCCAAAATCTCTTTGCGTTCATACGATGATTTTTTTTAATTACAGTATGGCCTTGATTATCCGTCATTCGATTAACCGGCAACTTCCAAAATCTCTTTGCGTTAATACGATGATTTTTTTATTTACAGTATGGCCTTGATTATCCGTCGTTCGATTAACCGGCAACTTCAATTAACTGGAAAATAAAAAATTTCTTTGCATTGATTATCTGTACTCTATTATCCGGCATTACCTATGTTATACGAAATTATAAAAAAATTATCTTTTTTTCGTTTACTTTTGAACAATCAAAACAAATTTAAATAAACGAAGGAAGAAAATTTCCCAACGTACTGGAAGCATGTTCTGCCAAAATTACTTTTTTCCTCATGTTCACATAATAATACATTATATATTTACATAACATAATGCCCAATTTTCAGGATAGTATTTGAATCCATATTAAGTTAATTTTCATAACCAACTTAAAACGAATTTAAAAACGGATTGGTTTTTTTAAATTTTATTTGAAAAGTCTTATTTAATTAAGATAAAAGTATGGTAGCACTACTAAATACAAAAAAAAAAAAAAACAATATAAAAAGGTGTATTTATTTACAAGGTGGGCTGAAAAAACAGCTGGCTGTTAATGCTTTTCCTGTTTATGTTGTATTATCGTGATATTAAGGCCACCTTGCTAAAATATTACAATGGAAACTTAAGTTGAAATTAAATGTACCACATCGGTGACTTAAGTTTCAATTTAGTTTTTAGTGAAGAAGAGAATTTTGTATTTTAAACGATTTTAAATGTGTTTTAATATCAATCCTGAAAATTGGCCATAAGAAACACACAAAAAAATAAATAAATAATCAAGAATGCTGCCGGTCCCGTATTTTATCGATAATCGAGGTCTCACAGTATTTTCAACTACACACTTCAAAGTAAGTAAAAGAATGACATGCAAAACACAAAACGAGTCGTTTTGTTTACCCCTCTTTCTTCTCTACACCGCTCACCAACAAACCAAAAGAGACGTCGACAACGCGACGTTGTAAAAGCCTACATGTGAATTGGCTGTTAATTTGATCAGAACTAAATTATGATTTCTCGCAAACTGCTATCAGTAACGGGTCAAAATTTTTTTTAGTGAGATAGTAGTCTTTAAGAAATGCTTCATTACATCACTGTATCATTTATACCTGATGTGTTATTAAAAGTTTCCCCAGGTTTTATATTTTAGTTAAATCCGAAATTCAGGGGAATAGAACTTGTTAGGATCAAAAGGGGTTAAAGAGATTTTAATATGTTCCATTAGAAAGCTAAAAGTGTCCTCTTAAACCCCATATATACAACTGTTTGGAACTGTCTGTTGGACACTTTTTTTTATTTAAATGAAATTACTCGCAACATTTTTTTTGCTCTTTTTATTGTTCTGAAATATAACACAATGGTTTACGAACGTCTTGTTTTAAAAAATAATTATGCAAGTGATGCAATTCTTGAAACGGTCAAGGCCGGGCAGCTTTTGAGTACATTTGAAAGAGCAAGTGTACATAGAGGGTCGTGAGAGTGACTTATGTTCCTCTAAAATTGGTAGCCTCGGATATTCAAGTTTTTAAAAAATTTGCCAAGAATATATGAATTCGTGGATTGTAAAAAATTAGACTTAAGCTGACCTACTAAAAATATGCTTAAATATGCTCGAGATATTCGGATAAAACAGATTTCGGGTTGATTTTTTTTTACGATTTTTCTAGTTTTTTCAGTGGGTGGATTATGTTTAATATCAAACTGTTATCAATAGTGGGTTGAACATTTTTTATATTTATAGGAAAGAAGAATTTAAGCAATGGTATGTTGTATTTTTAAATGCTTATGCGTTTAATGGTTTATTCTAAGCGAATGTTTATGCGTATAAAGGTAATAGTTATATGAGGCCGTCAGCGCAAAAGTGGTGTGGTTAATAAAGATATCATAATGAAATTTGGCAGTTATGTAGATTAAAATGTTCTTAAAACAACGCAATTAAAAAGATATCCCCCTTTTGAATAAAACATATACCATAACTTTCAAACTCAATCAAAAGCATTTTTTTTACTAAATGCTAACAAACATCAAAAGTTCAACTTCGACCTTAAATTTCTCAATAACTTCTTAACCGATTTCAATACAATACAAAGTTCAAGAAGTCTTCTCTCCAGCAAATTGCAAATTTAACTCTATCGGTTCAAAAGATACAAATTTTCGGCCGATGAAAAACCATTTTCAGCCACTGTGCGTCGTCTCTACCACATAATATAAAATGCGACTTAAATGTCTCTTGTTTACCAAATGGCTCTGACAACATTCGCATATTTTTCAGAAAGGTTAAAAGCAAAATAATTAAACAACGAAACAATCAAAATACTTATTTCTTCCGTGTTATTAGTCATTGCATTTTGCATTTTTAATATATTTTTTGTGTGTTTTGTGTTGTTTGTTTCAATTTGTAGCATTTTTGTTTCATTTCTCACCATTCAATCGAAAAGAACCTCGACGCGGGAGTTACAGAAAATGGGTACTGTTTTGTAAATAAAGTGAGTTCTATTAAAACCATGTAACAGCATACTCCTTAAGTCATAGGGCTTCATTGTAGAAATCTTACCTTCAAGTATACCTTTTTAGAAGCGAATTTAGACTCTAGTAGCCTTAAGGGCCAAATACACTTATCAAAATACTCATCAAACATTGTGGTAGTATTAGTGAAAATGTGTTTTTATGTGTGATACCGACGATGCTGGATTAAAAATCAAGAAATTTAGATATGAAAGCGAATATTACGTCCAGCACACGTACACGAGTGAATTCACCTGCATAACAAGCATTTGACAAGTGTATTTGGCCCTTTAAGCAGCTCTTCTAGAAATCTTATTCAAAACCGTATAAAAACAGAATGGGATGTCGGTCCTTGTCCTTGTTTGTCTATCTTTGTGTGTATCATTTGCTCATTGGCTAATGGCTTTGCATCTTAGAACAGTGCCGTTTAAAGTTTTTCGGTTTTACGCATTAACCATACGCATTCGTTTGTAACCTAACTTTTTAGCGTGTTTGTCTGGTGGAGAAACAAATTTAACTCACACGAATTTCTGTTGGAGAACCATGTGGTGGCATACCATAATATTCGGCAGGGTATTCTTCAAATTTTCGCAAGGTTTAGGTCGACCGTTGACTTTGAATAAGGCTTAAAATTTGTCTAATACCCCTGCAATATATGTAGACACATTTGTATACATAAACAGTAGTATTCCCGTTTAACGAACCTTCGATTCTGCGAACATCGCATTTAAAGAACACACAAGTTTGCTCCATTGAGTACCTTATATAGCGAACAAAAAATATTTTTTTTTGCTCAATTTAGCGAACAAAAAATGGATTCATAATTTAAGTTTAAAAAAGCATAATGGGAAGTAATTTCTAACTAAAAACAAAGTGAGTAGCAAAAATTACCGCTATTTTAGGTTTTGTTTATGTAGCATTTTTGTTTGATTATGCTGCCTGCAATGATCAGTAAAATGAGTACAAGAGGCTTTTTTTTAAGAAAAACTAAAAATTGTGGATGATAATCAAAATGGAATGCGAGTTGTGGATTTGTGCAAAAGTAACAAGAAGTACAAACTTTACTTGGCGTTTACATTTGCCAGTACTGGCAAGACAGTAGCAATACATGTAAAATTTTCACTAATACATGCACACTTCTCCAACTGTCTTGTCTACTGTCTACAGTGTTACCACCAGCATAATTCAAAATTACACTTGAGATGAAGCAAAATTACCCGATTTAAAAAAAATTACACCTGATAAAAAATTTTAGTTTTATTTAATAAAAGACATAAACAAAGAAAAAATGCTCATTGCCATTCCTTTATGATGGGTGTTTTTAGCCCGAAAGAACTAACCAAAGGTTAGCTGTCAAACGAACTGTCATACTGCTCTCACTTTTTTATGCGATCGATCGTAACTTATTTTTTCACAAATGAAGGCGATGTGTTGATTTAGAGAAAATAACCTGTTAATTAGACTTCAACGCCGTGCGATGTGACACCTCTTGATTGTTTTCCGTAGGGCTGAGAAGTCACAGGTTTGTGCTGATAAATTAGCAACAATTGACGTATTGGAGGTCAGCAGCAATGCTCGGAAAAGAGGAACAAAATTGGACGTCTGTACTGCATTTCGTCAAGGGCAGATGCGGTGCCTATTTGCTTCGAGTCAGTTTCAATTGGCAATGCCGTGTACTAAACTGCGATTAAAACTAATTTGTTTGTATTGTCTACCGTATCACCCCTTATACCTTATTTAGTAAACAAAATGCGTTATACAACGTCCCTTTCGAAATTCAGTTTTACAACTGTTAAGGGCGTTAACCTTTCCCTTTCGAAATTCAGTTTTACAACTGTTAAGGGCGTTAACCTTTCCCTTTCGAAATTCGGTTTTACAACTGTTAAGGACGTTACATATTCTTCAAACTAAAGCATTTGAAAGTTTCCAGACACAAACAAAATTAACTATATGTTGGAATATTGGAAACATTTCTACCCCCAGGCTAGATTGTAGTTTGAATAACTTTGTTCAATAAACTTCGAGTTCTAAATCACTTTGATAGTCATATTTATCCAAATCTAAGAGCCTATCTTGCGACATTTATTACCAAACTTTATACATATTTAATGATTGAAGTCTTTCCTTAATAGAAACCGAGACTTTGGCTCAGAAGACTGTGTGTATTAACAATATTTAAAAAGAAATAAATGACATTACTGAAATTTAATCTTGATTTTATTTGGGTATCTGAAGAAAGAATTTCAAATAACACCTGAATTACACCTATGAGAAATTACCCACGCTCTTCCCACGACAGTAAAAATTATACAAAATTCGGGTAATTACCCACAAGGTGGCAACACTGACTGTCTAGCAAATTTTGCACACAGTAAAATTGGACAGTGATTTGACATTTGCTAACAGTAATCTAAAGTTTTGTTAGCAAAAGAGAAAAAAATCAAAATGTAAAAAAAATTAAATATATTTTGCTTTGATTTTTTGTATTTTAGTTAAGTTTTATATTTTTTCACACAATAAAGTTATTTTACGCTTTGTTTAGTTTATATAAAATCCGTTTAGCTGGACTTGCGCTGCAACATTCACGTTTGACATATTTTAAAAAGTGAACTGTCTTAACTACTGTCTGGACGCCTACGTCACGAAGACAGTTAGTAGTGTTTTTGGCAACTAATATGTATTTTCTTACTGTCTTGCCAGTACTGTCAAATGTAAACGCTGTGTTAGATTTAAAAATAGGAAAGCTATGAAACAAGATGAATTTCCAAGAATGAAAAACAAATTTTTTGTTGGTTTTCACAACAACGAAAAAACAAACATTACTTGCCAAATTTTTTATGTAAAAATTTCAAGGAAATTGAAAATGAATTTGTACTTATTTTTCATTAAAATTATTTTAGGTTTTACGCTACCAGAGTAATGAATTGTACCTTTGTTAATTTTTTTTATATATAAATAAAACAGTTCTAGTTATTAACATGGTATGGCATATAACGAACTTTTCAGTTTAACGAACAGGCCTGACAAAGAACTGGTTCGTTAAACCGGAAAACTACTGTATTTCAAAATAAGTTTGCCAACATTTTTATTTAAAATTTAAAATAAAATCATATATATTATTTCTAAAGCACTTTTTTTTTGTCGGTTGCAAATATCTCCCATACCACCGCATCAAATTTAATGAATGATATCTCATTTTAAAGCTTATTTCTAACACTAATGACGAAAAATAATTAGAAATTGAAAAATTAATATTTTTATTGATAAAAATTACGGTGCGAAATATTCGCACGGGTCATCTAGTAATATGTATTTAAATATAATAATTAAAACATTAGCTGTGTTCATTTATTAGAAATGGTTACACAGCTATTTTTTCGATTGTGCTTCTTTAAGTCAACATTTTTTTTAAAAAGCTTTCTAGCAATAGTTTTATTTCCTTAATATTTCACATACTTTGAGGGAAAAGGACTATTGGCAGGCAATTGATTGTGTATAAAAATGTATATGAAAATCACTCAGTTTTTGAGTGCTTTTTGCTGTGGAAACAGTCTTATGTGCTGTTCAGACGGAACTGAGACTTCAGGCAATAGAGCATACACAAACAAATTTTGTTTATCAATTAAAAAAATTGTTTAAAAAGTATTTCAATTTAATAAATCCGATAATTGAATCAATTATTTGTTTTTGTTGAAAGAAAATTAAAAATTTAATTTTGATTTAATTAATATTTTATTTATTTTTAAATAAATTTTTCATTAAAATATAAATTATATAGCAAAAAGTCTTAATTGTTGTTTTCGTTTAAAATAAAATATTTTAAACTTCTAGAATTGTTGTTGGAAATTGTCAGACAAATATTTGTATTTGACTTATTTCCCTTGAGGAAAGGGAACTAACACTTAACTTGTCACGTGACAGTTCTATAGTGATAGGGACCGGTTCGAGTTCTAACACTTTATATGAAGGGGACTTGTCACTTTAACATGGCGATGTCCTACGAGGGGGTTAATTGGCACCTTTTTGACGCTTTGTAACAGGTCACAGAAACAATCTAAATGGGCACATTGAACCATGTTTTTAGGGCGGATCCCCTTCATTTAAAGTAATAGAACCAGGTAGAATCAATCAGTCATTACCCACACAAAATCCAGTTACATGGCAAGTTGTTTGTCAGTTACCTTCTGGAGTAACTACTCTTCTAGCACATTATCACCAGTTAAGTGATATGTTCTGTTTTAACCTATCACAATTCGTTCCTTTTTATTATAAAACTGCTTTCACTTGTGACGGGATAAGTGCCTTAAAACCAATTAACACAAATTTCCCGCAGGGTTATTTAATCATACTGAATAATTGTGGCAGTCGTCATCGAATACTTTTTCGATTCGAAACCTATTTTCAGTCGGTACTGAAAGAATCGAAATTATTTTTTATGTTGTAAAGCATTTAGTTGAGTTTTCACAGCACTGAAAAAATAATTTCGTATCGTTCAGTATCGACTAAAAGAATAAGAAATAAAATTGGTTTCGAATCGAAAAAGTATTCGATCACGACTGCACAAAGTGCCGGTTCAAACAAGTCAAGTTTGACTCGTCAAGTCTTAAGTTTTTAGGAGAGAGGGGAAAAGAGATAACATTCTCTTTTCCCTTCTCTCCTTAAAGGTGTTATGATACTGAATGAAACAACAAATGCGAGAAAGAACAAGAAATACAATTTGATAAACAACCCCTTTTTTCTGATTGACATTTCTCATGTTTATTTTTTTCTTTGACTAAAACAAAAAAAATGGTAAAAGCTTGGGCAGATGACACTATTTTGTTTTTGATAAGTGAAATGAAGCAGGTGCCCTTCATATGGGATTTCAAATCATAAATATTCAATTAAAGAATATATCCCGATGTAATTCGTAATATTTTACATTATTTGCAATAAATTTTATTGTTTATAAAAAAAAATTTTTTGTGATTCCAAAATAAAATGTAAACAAAACAAACAATACTGCCCACGTTTTTTCCCCACAAAAACCCGTCAAAAAAGCTAAAAATCGCAAAAAAATTTTAAAAACCGCTACTTTCGATCAAAAACTAAAAAAAATTGGCAACAGCGCTAACAATTAATCTGGAAATGTCAATTTCAAGTTAAAAATTTCTATATTTTTTTTTTTACAGTCTTAGATTATTTATCGATAACACATGTATATTTGTTTGACATTTCAAGATTTTTTATGATATAATCATACTCTTTACACTTAGTCAGTTTTCCTATGCAAATATATTTGCACTGTCCTCCAATATAGAAAAAATACAAAAAATAGCAAGTATCATAACAGCTTAAAGCTCAAGACTTGAAGAGTCAAACTTGACGTGTGTGAACTAGCACTAAGTGAATGTGTTGCCATATTACACAGTGATAAATACTGATGCATAAAAACTGGTTAAACAAATTCTTTCGGATTGATTAACGATTTGATTCTAAAGCACCAAAACTGATTTCAAACGGAGTGGTAAATATGTAATTGACAGCATTCCAAACGGAATCTGTGACACGACTGAATGTTTTTTTGTTTTTTGGCGACTGCCCTTTAAAATATAAAAATTCGAAACAAACTAGAATTATTTCCAAATTTTCATAATAAATAGAAAAATTCTGAACAATTTCATCCGAATTTTACTTTTATTACAGTTTCAGTAAAATAATTACAAACAAAATAAAAAAATATTTTAAATAATTCTATTGAATTTAATTTATTTCCATGAATATAGAAAATATTTTAAAACGTAATTGTTTATTGATTTAAATCTATTAAATATTATTATGCAATTATTTACATAGAAATAGTAAAATTTACAAATAATAATTTTATTTATTTCTGTGCTAAAAAAGACACTTGCATTACAGTCATTTGTCATTGACATAAATTTCCACCTCAATTACGATTTAAAAAAAAAACATATTGTTTTAGTTTTTATTTTGCTAATTTATCTATAAGCAATTTGTTAGTTTTTTTTTTGCAAATTTAAATTGTTTTTAACCATAATTATTGTTGATTAACACACATTCGCACATACAATTCAATGAAAATACACGAGAAATTAATTTGAAAATTTCAATTATTTCAAGAATTCCAAAGACATTAATAAGAAGCAGATGTTTGGAATTTTTATGTTTATTTTCATTAAACGAAGAATTAAAAAATAAATCTAATTTTCAACAATCTTCAACTTCTAGAGAAATCATAAATATTTATAAATAATTGCGAAATACATGAAAGAAAATTTTGTTTAATGACTTAAGATTTTGCCATATGAAACCGTTTTAATAATTTAGGAATTTAAAAATTTATTTATAAAAAAAAAAATGTTTCGAAAAAAAAACAAAACAAAACTTGACCCAAATGATTTTTATTTAATTGCTTCATAAAATGATGAGTAATTTTTTAGAAGAAGACAGCTTTTTTCAAATTTTCGAATATTAGGGGGTTTAAAATATAATGGGTTATATATTGAAATAGTGGATTTCGCAAAAAAAAAAAAAAAAAAAAAAACAAGTTAGAGTGCTATATTCGGCTGTGCCGAATCTTTGATACCCTCCACCGACACTTCGAAGGTTTTAGGAGCAATACCTGTATGATGTCTATTTATTATTATAATCTTTGTAAAAACAGACATCTGCATTAAAATTTGTTGCGGCTTAGACCTATATAAAATTATTGATCGACAATCAGAATCAATTTTAAATGATTTTCAAGTGAACAAATTATATAAAAACCATGGTAAGCTATGAACCAATCATCCCAAATTCTGCAGAACGATTTGTGGTATTAAAAAACATAAATTTCAATACAGCGGTGCAATTAGTTTAAGCGTTTGCAGTAAATTTCAGAAGGTTGCTAAAATGGAATCTAAGGAAACTTATGGACCGTATATCACAAAATTGCATAACATTTTTTCTGGCCATATGAAGCTAAACTGGAAGAAAGTTTACCGCGTAATTAATTATTTTACCAGAGTGGGCTTTATATGAGGCCTATGGTAAGTTATGCACCGATCTTCACCAAATTTCACAGTGTCATTTCTAGTTCCATAAAACTGTGATGTATCAAATTTTGTTATGATAGCGTTATTTTTTACGTTTTTAGGCGTACTAAGCTGTTTTCCGGGAGTAAGGTTTATATGGGGCCTAGGGTAAATTATGAACTGGTCTTCACGAAATTTCACAGTCTTATTTCTAGTCCTGTAAAACTTATATGTTCCAAATTTTGTTATGATAGCATTATTTTTTACGTATTTAGGCGTACTAAGCTGTTTTCCGGGAGTAAGGTTTATATGGGGCCTATGGTAAATGATGGACCGTTCTTCACAAAATTTTAAAGTCTTATTTCTCGTTCAATAAAACTGTGATGTACCAAATTTTGTTATGATAGCATTCTTTTTTACGTTTTTAGGCGTACTAAGCTGTTTTCCAGGAGTAAGGTTTATATGGGGCCTATGGTAAATTATGGACCGATCTTCACGAAATTTCACAGTCTTATTTTTAGTTCCAAAAAATTTTGATGTACCAAATTTTGTTATGATAGCATTATTTTTTACGGATTTAGGCGTACTAAACTGTTTTCTGGAAGAAGGTTTTTTATGGGGCCTATGGTAAATTATGGACCGATCTTCACGAAACTTCACAGTTTCATTTCTAGTCCTATTTAACTGTGACGTGGCAAAATTTGTTATGATAGCATTGGTAGTTAGGGTTTTAGGCTTACTATACTGTTTTCCGGGAGTAGGGCTTATATGGGGCCTAGGGTAAATCATGGACGGATCTTCAAGAAATTTTACACCGTGATTTCCAGTTAAATAAAATGAACTGTTGCGAAATCTTATATCATTCTGTGCATTTTTCCACCATTTATGTTAGTTTTTGTAACAAAATTATCAATTTTTTTTAGGTGGTGGTTCCACATTTTGATTCATAGCTCAGATCCTATTGAACCGATTTTGCTAGATTTCAATCCCAAACTGCTTAGGATAACTACAAGCAATTTGACACCAAGTTTGTTTATTTCTTTTGAGTTTTTCAAAAGTGAGCGTGTTTTCAACAGACGGACAGACGGGCAGACGGACAGACAGACGGACATGGCAAAATCGACTTAAAATTACTCAAGGACCCAGAATATATATACTTTATAGGGTCTGAGATGAATAATAAAAAAGTTTCACACGGAATGACAAACTAAATATACCCTCTTCACAACTAATTGTGGTGGAGGGTATAAAAAAAAGTGTGATTTCATAAAACTTTACGTGTCTATAGTAGACTGTTTTCGAAACCTTTTTGAGCAGGGCATCCCTAGAGATGAGAGAGAAATTAAGGTTCAAAAATCGGTTTAATTTCTACTCAATTTTGCTTCACTTTATTTTTTTTTTTTTTTGTTGTTTCAAATGATTACTGGAATCTTGAACGGCCATAACATGTTCCTTCAAAAATATTGTAACAAAAAAAAAAAATGTTAACGTTTCATAAAGAGTCCAACTAAAACGAACGATGTAAGTTTGGAGTAAAACAAAATGGTTTCAGAGAATTATCTTAATAGTTTTTAATGATAGAAGGATCAATGACAATTATGTGTGAAACTAAATATCGGCCAAATGCTCGCCACGGCTTCAGTGGCATTTCTCTATCTGATAGTCCATATTTTCAATGACTATGAGACATAATTAAGGTTCAGTGTCGTGAATGTGCCGAATTATCTCATCCTTAAGCTCTACACACAGAAAACAATCAATCTAAATTCGTTCAAAACAAGGTTGATTTAACTTTTTTCAGTAGTGATTTTGCTTTCATGTTAATTTAACCCGATTTTACAATAACTTGCGAACAACATATTTTTCTTTTAAAATAACTATAATTCATGTAAATTTAACATTGCAGTAAAGTTAGAGCAAAATGTCATATATTGAAATAACAATCCGAATCACGTTGAATGAAAGTTATTTCAAGTTGGAACAACGTGTATTTCATGTAGAATCAAATTGGTTGGAGTGTGATATAACAGTGTGAAGACAACATATGGATTTATTTAAGAATAATTCAAAACACTTACCCCTGTAACACATGTTTCACTTATTTTGTATTCTACTTTGAAAACTTGATGTACTATTTAACTAAATCATTTTAATTAAAAGAATATGGGAATTGTCTTCTTTTTATAACATAAACATGAAAATAAAAAAATTTACATACTTAAGTATGTATGTATGTTAATTTAAAAAGATAAACTTTTGATTTTAATATAAAACAGGTTTTTATGGATTCAATATTGAACAGTGTTATTTTAACACTGAATAATATTAAATAAAAGTGAGTTAAGGTTATTTTAATATTTTTCATTTCAAATTAATATGAAATAATGATAAATTTAAATGAAGGGCATACTATATTCAACATTTTTAATTTTTCGAATTTATAACTGAAATTTAGCTCATAGAATAAATTCGAAAAATGAAAAATGTTGAATATAATATAAAAAAGTAACCTTCGGAAGGAAATAATTCCCAGTTTCTGAAGGGCATACTTTTGCAGAAATTTACCATGATTCTCAATCAACATTTCGCCATGTTATTTTAACATTGGTATTTTTTTCTGTGCGTAGAATTGTTCTTGGCTTATTGGCGTACACTTTTTCTTTTAAATATCCCCAACGAAAGAAGTCAAACGGTGTGAAATCACATGATCGTGGCGGCCAATTAATATCGCCAAGATGTAGGATAACACCGCCATTAAATTTCTCCCACAAAAGCGCCGAGTTGAGGTTGCCGGATCTTCTGCCACACTATCGCGAACAACAGCAATGTTTTCCGCAGAACGAACTGGGCGAACACACGCAAGTGTTTTCAAATTTCCTACAGACCGGGTTTGCTAAAATTTGCGCACTTTTCTCCCGATTGTTGACACATTTGGTCGATTATGCTGACCAAAAAAATCACGAAGTGACCGAAATGCATTTTCGTAAAAGGCTTCAACAATCATAAAGCTGGACGTCCATACCACTCGTTTTCGCCTCCACGCAGTGCATGCTTTTCTAACCTTACTTTCGTTCTACGTCTTAAGTAACATGCAACGCTTTTTATGCAGCAGCACAAGTAAAAATAAGATTTAATTTGTCAAAATAAGCTTTCTACAAAAGTAGAAAGTAAACCTACTTTTCGACTCAAGGCGTCTACGCTTTTGTGCATGTCACTTACTACGTATAACTACACAGATTCTACTTTTTTTGACAGCTGCTTTAGCGAGCAGCGCGTGGTGTGGACCTCGAGCTTAACGCGCTGCTGAATTGTGTATCTCTCCCTGATTGAATTTGTCAAACACTGACACAAAGAAATGTCAAATTAAGTTTGGCAAAAACTTGACGTTGAGGTGTCTCTCACAGTTAAAAGTGTGCATTACGTTTGGACCACCCTTAATTTTGTTTTTGTAAACATTTTATTTTGTGTTGTGTTTACCAGCCAAAAGAGCGCTGACAATAACCAAATACCAACATAATACGATGGATTATGAGCAGGAAAATTGCGACCTGTACTTTGCCCAGAAAGTCTGCATGGACAGACAGCAAAACGGACGACGGATTCTAAATCGATTGGTGTACTAAAACAAATAATTGTATGTGTTTCATACATCAAAAATAGCATTAAAAACCTCAAATAAAAACTAAAAATAACAAGTTCTACTTCCATATATCTAGAAAAGGGTCCAAAATGTTCCTTGCCGTTCCTTTGTGTACTTTACAGATGGCAGTCTGTTTTTCAAATCAGTTTAACAAATTTATTAAACTCAACTACAGCATTTTAAATATTAAAGCGAACCCAAAATTCACTATGTACTTTTTGTAATATTGAAAACATAAATTCCTCCAGGACTTTTTTAATAAATACCTTTTTCCCAATTAACTCCGTGTTTTAAATCACTGGGCGTCTGGCGCTAATCACTAAATCGTTTGCTTTATAAACTATTGCATTTTTTTTTAATAAAAAGCGACTTTTAGCGACCATTTAGGATATTGTTGATCTAAAAAAATCGTTTTTTTATAAATTTGCAGTATATAAATTTTTTAGATCATCAAATTCTTTAATGGTATAAATTTTATCACTAAAATCAAATCCGTATATTATTTGTTTTAAAATTAAAGAATTTAAAATTACACCTGAACTACACCTAAAAGAAATTACCCACGCTCTACCCACGAGAGTAAAAATTATACCAAATTCGGGGAATTACCCATAAAGTGGCAACGCTGATTAGAACAGGGGCCTAATTACCGCATTCGATATCGAGTAAGCTAGCGTATCGAGTAAACTATCGTATTTTTCTGCATACGATAGACACTGACGTATCGAATGAAAACTAGAGAGATTTAATGTCGTTGGTTACTCGATATCGAATGCTATCATCTCAAATTACGATACATTTCATTCGATATCGAGAGTCATAATACCAAAATAAAAAATTTCGACCAATTTTGCCCGATATCGTATGCGGTAATTAGACCCCTGTATTTTTATTGTGTACGAAGATCACGAACACACACGCAGAGAAAAAACATGTTTAAATATGGTCACTAGCAACAAAACTATGTTAAAAGAAAAATTTTAACATATAATGTTTAATTTAACCATATTATTATCACCGACAACCATATTATGGTTAAATTAGTCCTCCATCAAGAATCCACAACCATATTATGGTTGCCACTAATCATGTTATAGTTAAATATAACAAAAATTTGTTTCAAAATTAACAATAGTATTTCCCTCTTTTCCAAGGGCAACATTGGTTGGTTAAAAACCAACCTTGCTATTATAAGTGTTAAACATTTTAGTTATTATTAACCAAAACATGTTCGGAGGCAACCATAATATGGTTTTGGCTTCTTGATGGCGGACTATTTTAACCATAATATGATTGTCGGTGAAAATAATATGGTTAAATTAAATATAATATGTTTAAATTTTTCTTTTAACATAGTTTTGTTGGCGGTGACCATATTTTAACATGTTTTTTTTTCTGGGTGCAGATACGTTTTTTTAAGGTTTTTCCTACACAAACACTATAAGCGTTTGTGTGTTCCATATCTCTACCGTACCGGACACTAAACACCAGTATAAAATGTCTATTTTCGAACACTGATAGAAACTTCTAATAAATTTCTAGAAATATTCCACGGCGTCTGATGAGTAGGCTACACTACTACACCAAAGTCTAGGAAGTCGCTGGAAAAAACCATTTATCGTTAATAAATGATATCTTTAAATACAAACTAATTTCCAAAGAATGTATTTAATTTACATTTAAAAACGAAACTCGAACGTGAAATACCCTGTAGTAAAATCACACATTTTTTTATATTTAGCACTTGCTATGAAATTTATTTAAATAAAGATTTGAAAAGATTTAGAAAACCTATACAACTGATTATTAAATTAGTTTATTTAAAAATCAATTAATAAGTTAAAATACTCAACATCTCTTTAGTTGCGGATCGTTAACTGGAATTTTCTTTGCCGACTAACAACAAATTGGACCGTTCTTCATTATTTTCAGTGTTCTTTGGGTTTATTTAACACATTTGGGGTTTTTAATATTGAAATTTCTTTTATTCATTTTAAAATATATTCAATAAAAACCCTTTGGACCCCTTTTAATTTATTAACAAATTCAAAAGTCATCGATTTTTTTAACTGCAATCGAAAATGTACAACATCAGCTCTGAATGAATCATTTTGGTGTCGTCGACGTCTGTCTTAAAAATTCTCAGAATTTTTACACTCCTGTGTTAAATTTTTGGAATCGAACAGAAATAATAATTAATTGATTGTTATTTCAGCTTTTTCAAAAAAATATTATTGAAAACATCATAATTTGTACAAAACTGCTTTAATTTATAATGAAATTTTAATTTTGCATGGAATTTAAAAAGTTACGTTGTATGAGAAACTTTGTTATTGTAGTTTTTAATCATTAACTCGAAATGTGCGTTTTTCTTTTTAGATATGAGGGGTATAGAATCAAAGACTGCAAAGTCCACTTTTTTCACAAACGTAACTAAAAATGCCATTTAGTTGTATTTAATGAATGCTTCCAATTAGTGAATATTACATTACCAGAAACACTTTTATCACATAAAAAAGTATGTTCAAAAATTAAGAATTGATGCAAAAACGGCAATGTCCATTGGACATTGTCGTTTTTGCAATGATCACAGTTTGTTAAGCTCTTTTTCTCTCAACCGTTTTCGAAAATGCAGGCTATTTTTTTTATTTTTTTTCCTTTTTGCAAAACAAAACTAAAAAGAAATTAAAAATATAACAAATTTTTTTTTTTATATAAAGCAGTTTGTTTTATTGTTAATTTTATAACTTTGTCTTTAGTCGTAATTATGGAGCTAAGTTGTTATGAAGTTCCTCCAAATCAATCAAGAAAAAACTAAGCCTTTGTTAAGTTTAAGAATTTTATAACTACTGATTTTTTTAAGTGCTTGTCCATGCTAAAAAAGCAGCAATTTCGATTTGATTAGATCAAACACAACAATGTCCAATTTTATTATTATAATTGCCAGCAAACCGCTATATCGATTTGGTTGAAACTTGCGTCATATCTCCATCATATTCTTATTTACTGAATATCAGATATACAATACATAAATATGAATATACTTTGAGCTAGAGGTTTTTACTATTTATTACGAAAACTATAAATGTGGACTTTGCAGTCTTTGATTCTATACCCCTCATATTTATTTATCGAGATTATGTTAACAACTAATTTGGTGTTACACTCTTGTGAAAATGAATATGGAAAAATTATGGAATTTGATAATTACGCGCAGAGAAAAAAATATGGTTGGATTTTTTAAATGCAACTGTTTGTAAGCATATTCCGGCTACACACTCGTAAAGCTGCTCTGAGCGGAGAAGCAGCTCGCGCTTTTTATCATTATTTCTTAAGGGCAAACAGGTCGTTTTTGTTTGTTTTTGTTGCGTTTTGCGGTGTCACCCCGCATTGGTTAGTGTTTCGGCGTCGTATAACTGTACCGAGTTACAGTTTTTGCGGTATCTGCATTAACTATATGCAATCGTTTTTAACGTCAATTTGAGGTTTTGTCTGGTGGAGAACCATTAATAACTCAATGTGACTGGTGGAGAACCAAATATAACTCAGACGTTTTACTGGTGGAGTACCAAGGAAATAACTCAGAAGATTACTGGTGGAGACCAATATACTCTGCAGCGGATTCTGAAAGCTCTCGCCTTCCTATACGAAGGTTTAGTTCGAACGAGGACTTTGCGGTTGAGGCTCCTAAAATTTGTGTGATACCCTGCCAATATAACTATAATTAGTTCGCCAAAAAATTTTAGTTTAAGAAAGCCAAAAAAAAAATATTCCGGCTAAATTTGGCCATAATAAGATTTTGATTAACTATAATTTGGTGGAAACTAATTATAATTTGGTCGAAGTTTACGATAATTTTGCCAAAATTAACCATAATTTGGTCAAAAGTTTCCATAATATGGCCAAAAGTAAACTTAATATGGTCAAAATTAATAATATTATTACATTTGCCGTTGTCGTAAACGACTGTGTCGTTTTTTTGTAATAGATTACAGTAATACCCAACCTGTGTTCTTTAATCTACTATAAAAAACGACTAACGGCGTTTAATTTTCTAAAAAAAAGTGTATAAGAAGTTTTACATGTGATTTGCCAATATGTATTTTCGAATGCAAAGACCCCTTTTAGTCTTAAGGCAAGTGACTTGCAGTGTCGGAAAGGTGTCTTATCTGCTTTTTAAGAAGTGTTGACTACATAACATTTACAAAAGAACACAAGTATTGACATAAAGCACAATTAGCGTTTAAAACTTGAAACTCTTTTATACCGCTAATATCTAAGTTGAAAAAAATATAAAAAATGAAACATTATAATCTTATAATCAAACCAGCTGTTAATCTAGTGCTGCACTCATGCTCCTTTAACTAATGGTGTTTTCTTTTCTACAAAAAATGTGACTTTTTTGTTAAAAAATGCAATTTGGTGTCTGTTTCTTAAAAATTTTGCTCCCGAAAAGGGTGAGTTTTTTAGAATTAAGCAAGCCATACTTTTTGGGAGCAAAATTTTTAAGAAACAGACACCAATTTGCATATTTTTTAAATAAAATGTCACATTTTTTGAAAAAAAAGAGAAAACACCATAAAATGAGTGTTTAACATGCAGCATATTTTCTTGTTTTTCAGAAGACAACATACAGAAATGTAGAAGGCAGAATAAATGCAGACTTTTGCTTAGAAAAGAAATCGGATCGGATGACAATCGGAATAAGGCTGATTTTTAGTGTTTTTTTTGAGTCAAGTTGTAATTATTAAATTCAGTTTTTATATAAAGTAACTAAAATTAATTGGCTTATTGGAAGAAATTCTGTCCTCAGTCTCGATTGCAAACTTTTACTTTACAACTGCCTCGGCCTTTAATATCGAAAAAACAAACTTCTTTGAATAATCATAGCCGCTCCCTGGCATGTTACAAACTCAAAAAGGCTTAAACAACATCCAAGTCCACTAGCTCGAAATATTTGAAATCATGGCGGCCACACTCGCTAAGAAGAAGAAGAAACACACATACATACATACATGATTTGTAAGCGCATGGATATTTTTCGTTTTACATGTCTTCGTTATTGAACAATTTTTCAAAAATAATGAAAGCTTGAAAATTTCATACAAAATATGGTCGGAATAGTGTTTTAATTTCGTCCACTGTGAATAGATTAACTGAAAAATTGAGGAAGACTAGATCTGCTTCGATATTGACATTTGAACGGTTTGTTTTTAGACGACCAGTGTGTTTGATGTCTCCAACGGACCCAGTCTTCCGCATTTAAAAACAGTAAACAGCAAAGCCTTTAAATGTATTAACCAGAATTAGGCAACAATTTGTTTTTTTTATTCGCTGCGAAAGCACTGGTTGGCAGTTTGAACATGTATCAAAATATGCTTTAAAAAGGCAAAATATGCAATTGCATATTTACGGGTTTCGTGCTGATAACAGGCATAAATGCTGTAAACATTTTATGGTTAAATATAAACAATTATATGAATCATGACAATAGTAATGTTTAAAACAACAATGTCTTGTTTTTGGCCATTGCTGGGACCAAAATATGGCATTTTTTTAAACATACTTGAACCAAGTTTTTTTTCTGCGTGTATAATGGCACACTTGACTCAAGTTATAAAATTGTAAAATTTTTAAAAACCGGGGTCTAATCCCCGCATTCGATATCGAGTAAACTATCGTATTTTTTTGCACACGAAAGGCACTGACGTTTCGAACGAAAACTCGAGAGATCTAATGTCGTTGGTTACTCGATATCGAATGCTATCATCTCAAATAACGATGCATTTACATCGAGTGGCACGATACCAAAATAAAAAATGTCGACCAATTTTGCTCTTTATCGTATGCGGTGATTAGACCCCAGAACGAAATATGTACATATTTCATTTGTTTTGAATAATGTTTCTAACATTTTTGCTAGCTAGTCGGCCAGATATGATTGTTTTGTTTTAAAAGCACATTTCGGATTCAAAAAATTTTACAACGGTTTGAGAAAGCAATATTTTGAAACAACCGAATTAAATGCCAAAATTATTAATTGTAAGTTTTACAAAACCATGTTTCCTGCCAATGATCCTTCAAATGTTTCGATTTTGACCTGTTTAGAGCTGGGTTTTTGAGATCTCAGTTTAACTAGGTTGAGTTAAACGAAAAACAGATTTGTGCCACCATTTCCAAGTTTATATACAAAATTTTGACGCCACAGCTTAGATTTTTTTTGGTATTTAATGAAATACATACAAAAAAATCGCATTTCGCCGGAAGCATCAGAGTTTCAGACTACGTTAAACTAAGCTTAAACTTAATCCGCATCTCAAAAACTTGACCTAAATCACTTGATAATAATGGTATGTATTAATATTAGGGAATTCTTTTAGTCGGGCTTTTGCTTTATTCGCTTAATCTCTCGATTAATTAGTCGGGGTTTTGGTTCAATCGTATAATAGTTGGCTAATTTTGTTTTTGATCGGTTAACCGATTATTAAAGTTTTTTTTTCTTTAATTAATTAATTTCAATAGTCTATTTGTAAAAAAAACAATAACATAACGAACAAAACAATTCTTGAGCCAATACGATCAATTTCAATAGTTTAAGGAGATCTTTAAAATAATCTTTTAGAAAAATAATTTGGTGAAAATGTTTAGGATTGAAGCGACTCTTTTCATTAGTTTTGATAAATTTTGACTTGGAAAATATTCTTTCACTTCTAGTAGATGTTGGAGAAATCGAAAGGAAAGCAGCCCACAATACGGAATATCTTATTTCTCAGTCCTTTTGCTAGATTTCTCTAAGCATATAAAATCTTCCATTATGCCATTAGAGACTTGTTTTCATTTTTTAAAATTTTCAAAACTTCTATCGAGAGTTCTTCTGTCATCATCTGACTCATCTGTGCAAAGCTCAGCACCGAACATTCTGCAAAGAAGTTCATTTCCGAATTCCTTAATTTCAGTTTTTCTACTGCGTTTTAAGGATGTATTCTTAAAAGGAAATATATTGTATGAAAAAATATTTCTTAGCACAACTTTTTTGAGCACGTTGGTGCAGATGATATTGTAAAAGTGTACATGGTTGCATTGCAGAATGCATTTAAAAAAGCGAGTAGCTTTGCAACTGACGTTTTGGAACTCAACCATAATTAAAAACTGCAATAAATTAGAAATTTTGTTACATCGGTTAATCAGTTAATCGACGGAAATTAACCGGTTAATCCTTAATCGAAAAAAGCCAATTCTAAATTAACCGATCAGTTAATCGGGTAGTAATTAATCGGTTTACCGACTAACGGTTAACCAAATGAATACTCTATATACACCTTCAAAAATATTGTCCATACTAATACAAACAAGTGCCGACCCAGATGTCTGTCGTCATTTCTTCTGAAGCTTATAGACAGTTAAGACAGAGCAGTTTGTCATTAAGGATAGATGTTATGCAACGTCTATAGACCAATCTTTTAGTATTCCGATCGACTCAGTATCACTTTTTAAAGTGATCTAACGATGTCCATCCGTCTGTCTGGCTGCTTGTCTGTCCATGTTAGGATTGTGCGCAAAGCACAAGTTCCAATTTTGTAGATAATTTGATCAATCACATTTCACATCCAAATCAGACTCTTTGTGTCCGCAAGCTATCTAATTATGATTTTTTTTTTTAATTTAAATTTATTTTTATTATTGAATCTTTCTTATCGAAATTTACAATATGTATTCAAATCTTAATTCTACTTGTTTTTTATTAGTTGTTACCAGTGTAACCACTAACTGCTGTACTCAAATTTTAAAAATATCTTCTAGTTAGGCTCAAAGTATCGGTTCTTTTTAGCCTCTGGTGACCTTTGAACTGAAGCAGACCCCCAGCGAGGTAGTAAGGGTGGGCCATTAGTTTATCGATGTAACTTATTGAATATTTTTTAATTTCCTCCTGGATAGTGGGGACGTTGAGATCTCTGTGGATAATATCATTATGTATATACCATGGGGCGCAGACAATTTGTCGTAATATTCTAGACTGTCTTCTTTGAAGCTTTTGGATGTTAGATGCGCATGCAGTACCCCATAATTGGATGCCATATGCCCATATTGGTTTTATGATGTACTTGTATAAGAGAATTTTGTTGTCTAAGGACAAGTTTGAGTTTCGACCGAGAAGCCAATGTAGTTGAGCTGCTTTAAGTTTCATAGCCGTTATTTTCGCTTCAATATGACGCGACCAGGTCAAGCGTCTATCTTTATGAATTCCCAAGTACTTAACATGGTTTTCTACCGGAACAGTGATGTTATTTATTTTTACAGCTGGGCCCGTTTGTCTTCTGAGCGTGATTTAGCCGGGTTAACCTTTATTCTCCATTTTTCTAGCCAGGCCTCTAGTTCATTGATGTGCGACTGCAGATTTTGCGATGCGACTTTCGGGTCATGGTTAACGCTAATAAATGCTATGTCGTCTGCAAATGTAAAGGTATGCGTGGTCCGGTTTGTTGGCATATCCGCTGTGTATATTATATATAGAAGCGGTCCTAATATGCTGCCTTGGGGGACACCAGCAGTAATTTTCTTGAGGGGGGAGTATTTATCTTGCGACCTTACTATGAATGTTCTGCCTGTTAGATAGCTCTCCAGAAGCTTGTGAGTGTTTTGAGGAAGCATTCGTGTTATTTTGATGAGTAGCCCATCATGCCAAACTTTGTCAAATGCTTGGGAAATGTCTATAAACAGGGCTGAGCAGTATTGCTTTTTCTCAAACGCCGATCTAATAAGGGTGACAATTCTATGCACTTGTTCTATTGTACCATGTTTCGCTCTGAATCCGAACTGGTGATCCGGGATGATGTCGTGTTCATTTAGATGAGGAGTTGTACTTAAAACGAATATTATTTCTAAAAGCTTCGATAGGATTGACAATAAGCTTTTCGGTCTGTACGACGCAACCTGGCTAGCATCTTTTCCTGGCTTGGGAATCATAACAATTGTAGACCTCTTCCATGAGGGTGGGAAGTATCCGACTCTTAACATAGCGTTAAAAATGAGCAGCAAGATTCTGGAAGCAGACGATGGTAGGTTTCTTATCATTGACCCTGTGATGCGGTCAGGTCCGGGAGATTTTCTAATATTCACTTTTTCTATTGCAGATTTTACTTGAGTTATGTTAAATTTTAATGGATGGTTTACCTTATCAGGAATGATTGGACGACAGGAACAAGTATGTGCATCATGTGGCGTGAAAACTTTCTCAAGGTGGCCCGCGAAAGCGTTTAATTTTTCATGTGTGTTTTTGGCCCAAGTGCGATTTTTCAGTCTTAATGGAGATTTTTGGGTTATAGGGCATTTCATATGCCGTACAGCCTTCCATAAGCTATAATTGGAATTTTTTGTGGCGTCTAGGCTGTTTAGATAGCCTTCTATTGCAGACTCGTGGTTCTGTCTCAATTTGTTGCGAAGAGTGGTCAGGCATAATTGTAGTTGGGCCTTAGTGGTTGGGGAACGTCTGTTTTGCCATTGTCTTCTTAACTTCCTTTTACTCTGATAAGGGTTTCTATATCCGTCGATGTATTGTAAGGAGCACGTTTAATTGTCCGCTTGATTGGGGTTGCATTTCTTGCTGCAGTATCCAAGACTTCTGTAAATCGGTCGACAGCTATTTGGATGTCAGATGAATTTTTTAGGGGAATGCACTGTGATAGGCGAGAGCTCACATACATTTTATGCTTTAACCAATTTGTGTTTCTGTTTGGATAGGAAATAAAGTTTGCAGCTGCAGCTGCAGCGTCAGCGTCAGCGTCAGCGTCAGCGTCAGAGTTACCTTTTAAAATGAGGATTGAAGGTGAATGATCAGACGAAAGATCATAGGAGGAACTAACCAGTACCTGATCGCGCTTTATGTTTTTAATTACAGCAAAGTCAATAAGGTCTGGTAGCTTGTTGAAGTCGGTTGGCCAATAGGAAGGCTCACCACTCGATACCACATCAAAGTTATTTGCAGTTACGGTATTATATAGCTGATTACCTCTAGGACTAACAAGTCTGGAGCCCCAATATGTATGTTTAGCGTTGTAGTCGCCAGCAGCAATGAATTTCTGGCCCAATGTGGAGAAGAAGTTGAGAAATTTATCGTGTAGAATTTTGTGCCTCGGGGGACAATAAACGGATGTTAACGTTAGTTTGAAATCAGTAAGATTTATAGATGTGGCCTGGATACAATCTTCTTCGAACTCTGGCAATGGTAAGTGTCTGATGTGTTTGTGCACAATTATGGCTGTGCCAACACAAGCTCGTCCGCTGGGATGTTTTGTGTCATACGTAAGCTATTCATTTACCCTTAAGCAGTTTTTATGAGTAAAGTGTGTTTCAGAGACAAGCAGTACGTCGATTTCATGCCTATGAAGAAAGTTTGCAACTTCGTGTTTATGTTGGGAAAACCCGTTTGCATTCCAGAAACATATTTTTAACTGGTTCATTTTTTGTTGAGTAGAACTTGCAGGAGCATGTTCTGGTTTCGCATCATTTCCTAATTATATTTATGATGGTATTTAAATTTAATTCGTCCCAAAAATATTTTACTGCAAATTAAATTATTTTCGAATCGGTTCACATTTGCTCAAAGCATCCATCCTTAAATAGCTTTAACTTACTTTTAAATGTTTACATTTCTTAACAATTTAGCGACCGTACCTAAAATCCCTTTGAGACAAAAACCCATATGGATGTTAATATCTAGATAATATTCGGCGCAAACATCAGTTATATGAATTTTAACCTAAAATGGGCTTGAGCGATATTTTTAGGTTTTTTTTTTTAAATTTTGATATTCAATTGTTGAATTACTATTGTGTCTTCATATGAGAAATTTTTAATTTTTAGGGCATATTTTTAACATTTTTCAGGGCATATTTTCGGGATTTACTGAATATTTAATGCGCATAAAACGAGTTTTTTAGAGCATATTTCTGGTTTCCCTGATTATTATATTATTAAGGATCACCTGGGATTAGGAGTTCCAATAAAAGATGCTACTACAATATATTTCAAAGTTGAATAAACGTTAATGTAATGAACGTATTTTTGGGTAATCAGACGATAATATTCATTAAACCTTGAATTCTTTTTATTTTTTATAACACACTCATAGTTAAGCGTTTTCTGTACAAGTCATAAAGTCGTATAAGATAAAGTCATATAAGAACGAAATAATAAAATGAAGATGAAGTTAGCTATAAATAGACCTGCAATTGGGTTAATATTCTTTTGCAATTTATGGCAAGTTCTTATACCTTAGATAATTTTAATAAATACAACAGACCAATGTTACCAAATTTGTTGTTTTTTTTTTCATAAATACCTACTTAGCTATAAAAATATTCCATTATTACCTAAATGCCTCAAAAGTTTTCCCTTCAACAGTAGCTAAATAAAAATAATTACAAATTGTCATTTTAATATTTTTTATTTCGAACAATTATTGAAAATATTTCGAAAAACTAATTTCCGAAACGAAAATTTTTGGCAGTCATAAAAATAAAATTTTCGAAACGGACAATTAAGTCTGTAAAAAGTTTTTTTATAAAAAGGAACTGTTTGATTTTTTTCTACGCAAATGCTTATTTTATAGAAGGAAAGCCAACATGTTTAGATGCCCACCTCTGGCAACACTGTACCAGTCATAACAATAAAAACTAAATGTAAACTTTATCCGTTGCCAAATATACAGGAGTATAAATACTCATAAAACCGTAAAAAAATAAGCAATATAAACATACGTATAAGAAGCCCTGCAATAAAAAAAACTGGGGTTGGTGTACGAGTAGGCAGCAGTTTAACTTATTTTTCTTCAAACTGGTCCCCTTAGGTATGTGAAACTGCTATTGAGATGAAATTTACTGCCTATTTAACGATGTCAAGCGACTTCTTTCTTTGGACAACAAAAGTAGTTGTACGAAACAAGGAATTCTTTCGACATCCTGAAATAGGCAGTTAGCTATTACCAGGAAAACCAGAAATAAGCTCTAAAAAAGTGTTTTATGCGCAATAAATATGCAGTAAAAACTAAAAATTGTTAAAAATATGTTCCAAAAAACCAAAATATCTTATTTGAAAATTAAATATTGAACAATTTCAAAAACCAAATAAAAATTAAAGACGGTAGCACCCGTTCATCATAGTATCGGGTGATTTTTTAGCTATTATTTTTTTTTGCAACACTGGTTTAAACAGCTGACGCACGTTTCGTGTTTTGTTTCACTGTCAAACATCTTCAGTTTGGTCTACAATTTAACCATGAATCGTCTAACAACCGAACAACGCTTGCAAATTATTGAATTTTATTATCAGAATGCGTGCTCTGTTAAGAAAGTTCATCGCGCGCTTCTTGTGTTCAGCGACGAATCTCATTTTTGGCTCAATGGGTACGTTAATAAGCAGAATTGTCGATTTTGGAGTGAAGAACAACCAGAAGCATTGCAAGAGCTACCAATGCATCCAGAAAAAGTCACAGTTTGGTACTGTTTATGGGCTGGTGGCATCACTGGACCGTACTTCTTCAAAGATGATGCGAATAGTAAAGTAACTGTCAATGATAAGCGCTACCGTGAGATGATATCCAACTTTTTTTTGCCCAAAATGCAAGAGCTTGACTTACATGACATGTGGTTTCAACAAGACGGTGCCACATGCCACACAGCACGCTCAACAATAGACTTATTGAGAGGCGAGTTTGGTGAACATTTTATTTCACGTTCGGGACCGGTCAATTGACTGCCTAGAGCGTGCGATTTGACGCCTTTAGACTATTTTTTGTGGGGCTATGTTAAAGCTCATGTCTATACACACATGCCTGCTTGAATTGACGCATTGGAAGACAACATTGAAGCATTTATTCATGAGATACCGGCCAAAATGTTGGAAAGAGTATGCCAAAATTGGACTAAGCGCATGGACCATTTGAGGCGTAGTCACGGTCAACATTTGCATGAAATAATCTTCAAACATTAAATTATATGGAACGTACTATCGATTCAAATAAAGATTTCATGAATTTTTCTGAATTTTATGTGTTTTTTTTAACTTTCCTATAGCTCTTAAAAAATCACCCGATATTTACAGACGACTTTCCGAGATTTTCCCTATTTGGAACCGAAAGGCAATCATGGGCTCACCAAAATAAAGTTATATTAGTAGGTTGAAATTCATATACATAAGTGCTAATCGTGCCAAACATAATGCATGATGTTAATTGTGAGCAGTGTTGCCAGAAGTAGGGGAAAATCCCTACATGTAGGTATTTTTGATACTAAAATAGAAGCGTAGGGAAAATCGGACAGATTTTCTATATTCTCCAAAATGTAGGGATTTTAAGCCGTATCGCATTATTTAAAAATAAAATTCAGAATAAACCTGTCTTTAGTGATTGGTATTTTCTTGTCTAAAAATTTTTTTTCCTAAAATCGCTTAAAAATATATAATATTTCCAGAGTTGTTTGGTTTGTGGTTTTAAAAGTTGGCGACACTAATATGTATATGAAAATTCGGATTTGTTTTTAGCATGCTTTCTTTGCTTCAGTGTTTGACAAATTCAACCATGGAAAGGTACACAAATTAAATGGTTGGTTGAACATTCAGAAGTGAATGGTGACTTTCAAAAGAAAATCATTCTCAACAACGAAGCACATGAATCCAATCAAAAATGAGTTGCAATCAGTCAAATCCAAGAGCAGATCTCGGGGGAATAACTAAAATTTTGTTTTTTTTATTGCAGTTGGAAGTTTTCAATACAAAAAGTAAACAAATTTTTTCAAACTCATTTGAATACATTCAAAATCAATTCAATTCAAATGAATCTGGAAAATGAATTGCAATTCACTCTACAAATACAGTAGAATTGGAAACGAATTGCAATTCATTTGAATTGCAAACGAATTGCAATTCATTTGAAATTAAAATTAATTGCAATTCATTTTTACCAAACTCAGTTGAATTGACTTAAATTTCATTCAATTCATTTTTTGCGAATTCAAATTTGCGAATGATTCATTAACAGCTCTGTCATATACCTTTGAAAAAGCAGCTTATATCTAGATTTATATAAAATTTTTAAAAAAGTTACGGTTTTAGCGGTATTTTTAAAAATAAGAACCCACTGATTTAAATATTTAGCGGTTTCTAACGTTTTTGAAGTCCGATTTGGCGGGAAATGTTCAAAAAAAGTTGGCAACAGTGACGACTGCTCATGCGAGACTGAATTGTTTTAATTTTTTTCTTCCATAAGTTTGCTTAAGTACATGTCAATAAAGAGAATAAAGGGACAACTATAATATACTTAATTTGCCTTAAGCAACAGTACAAAATGTTGATTTAGCTTATCAAAGCCGTTCACATTATACATATTTTATATGATAAATATGACAGATGATTAAGAAAAAAAAACAGAACAAACAAGTTTATGGTTCTTTAAAGTATTAAAAATAGATAAAAATCCTTTAATAAAGTTATCAGAAGGTTATTTTAAACATATTCATGATGAAATTGTGAAAATGTATGAATTATTTAAGGAAAAATATAAAAACATTAAGCAGATATCGTGGATGGTTATACACAATCATGTTGGCCTTTTCTTCTTTATACTCCGTTTGAGGTATGTTCAGAGGGTTCTATGTGATAAATGAAGTGATTTAGTTGTAATCATGTGAATTTGAAGTGATTGACAAATCACTAATCATCTCGATTTTAAAGTGATTAGAGCTTAAACACGTTCAAGTTGCTTAAACGCTTTTAAGAACTCAAGTGTGAACAAAGTATAAAACGTATAAAAGGCTTAAAGAAATTTTACAGCTCTATTTGCTGGAGGTGACCATTTTGAAAAAGGTTTTTTCTCTGGGTGGACATAAAATAATTAACATAAACTATGAAACTAAAGCTACGGTCACACTTGTCAAATATTTGGCGAAAAAAATGAAACCACAAGCAAACTTTTACATAATCATTTCTATTAATGCCAATAGGTATTTATTTCGATTAGTTAAATCTAGTTAGTAACTATTGACAAAAGTAGTGGTACGCTTATTTGGTCAAATATTTAATAAGTGTGACTGTAGCTTAAGTATGTATGTATATATTTTTTTCATTAGGTTTCCTACTAGGGATGCCAAACGGGAAATCCCGAATCAAGGAATTTATTTTTTTGAATCCCGGGATTTTTCGAGATTTTTAATATATGGGCACTTCCAAGATTGTAAACGGGACATACGCACACGTTTATATTGACAAAACTGTAAAAAGCAACCTGATTTTCATTTTTTAAATTGATGATTCTTTTAACTCTCAATTAGCTCTTTAATTTCCGCAAACGAAATTTTTCGCTTACTGTCGTGGTTTCCGAGATAATTGCAAAAAACCAGTGATTGTAAACGGGACAAAAAACGGAAGTGGGTTTTAAGGGGTAACCGTTTAAACAGTGATTTCTGCGAAACCTGACACAATATTTTATTGGGATTAATTTTAAAATGTTGCATGCTAATGTGCCCTAAAAATGGTTTCGATTTCAAAATAAAATATGAATTACATTTTTTTAAATAAATTGTTAAAGAAATTGTAAACGGGACATTGTAAACGGGACAATTTTTCCACCATGATTTAAAATTTTTTTATGTTGCTATTTATAATCCTTTATATAAGAAACTTAATAAAAAATGTTTTTCAGATCATAAATATGCCTTAGATTAGAGTATTGTTGTTCCAAATGCATATTTTCTAATATACACATGTATGTGCTAAAAGTTGTAGTACTTCGTTTACCATTTATCTTTTTTTTTCGAATCAATTAATTTAAACGCATATATTAAAAAAATATAAGCAATTCTCTAAATAAATCTTGAAAAGAAAAATTTATTTTTTCCATTTTTTGTGGTTGACGTTTTTTTGGAAATAGCCATATCAAGTTTTGTGTACAAAAAGGTTCGTTTTTATTAAATTTATATACTCTATAAAAAAAAAAATATTAAAAATTATATTTCGATTGTATTTTTTATTTTTATAACTCTTACTAGCTGGCCCGGCAAACGTTGTTTTGCCACATAACTTATTTCTTTCAGATGTAACAGTGTCTGCTAGCCAAATTTCAAGAAAAAATTATAGGCTTTAGTTCTTTCTAGATGTTACACTATTTGCCTGCCTAATTTCAAGAAAATTATTTGATTAGTTAAGAAGATATAGGGAAGCGGAGCTTTTACCCCTCTTGCCCTATTTAATGCCCTGTCCTCTTTCCGATGTTACAGTGTATGCATGCCAAATTTTTAGAAAACCGGTTGATTAGTTATGAAGATAGAGGGAGGGGGAGCTTTTACCCCTCTTGCTCTATTTTTACGCCCTAAATAATAAAAACTATAGGCTATAATTCTTTCCAACTGCACCACTAATTGCCTGCAAAATTTCAAAAAAATCGGTTGATTAGCTACGAAAATATAGGGAGGGGGAGCTTTTAGCCCTCTTACCCTATTTCACACCCTACTCCTTATTCTCTTTCAGATGTTACATTGTCTGCATGCCAAATTTTAAGAAAACCGGTTGATTAGTTTAGAAGATTGGGGAGTGGGAGCTTTTAACCGTATTGCAATATTTTGCGCCCTCTAGGGATGTAAAATATACTCTACGACCTATTCTCATACCTAATAAATACACATACCTACAAAATTTCATAAAAATTGGTCGAGCCGTTCCGGAGGAGTTCAAAATAGAGGGCATTTTGTTGATATTTGCATGGGAATATAAATACATGTTTCGGAATGAATGCAGTGATCAATAAAATGGCTATAACTCATGAACCAATACACATTTAAAAACCGTTGATACATAAAAACCTTGGCATTGACGTCACCTTCCACGTGAACTTTACAAAAACCGGTTCTCGCATTTCAGAGAACATCAATTACTAACACAATGCAACTTATTTTTATATATATAGATTTTTCTTTTTTAAAAATTTATGTTATACCTACCTAAGTATATTATTAACCTTTTGAAAATTCATAAATAAATAAAAAAAGTGTTGTTTATTTAAAAAAATCCCGAAATCCCGGGAAATCCCGATTAGCATCCCTATTTCCTACTTATGCCTAGTAAGAGTTGTGGGAGTATGTATATATCTTCAACTTTCATTGATTTTGCAAATATGTTAGTAGGTACTCTATTTATACCTATTAGTATTCTTAGATAGTTAATTGTACCTTTTGTGTTAATTTCCCTTGGAAAACTGGAGAAATTACATTGTTCATAACTACACTCTTGGAAACCAAGTTGTTAAGAAAGGAAGGGTTTCTGATATTTTATTGAATACAGTACAAAAACAGAGGTATTAGCAAGATACATACTTACATATAGGCACTTTCAAGATTGTAAACGGGACATTCGCACACGTTTATATTGACAAAACTGTAAAAAACAGCCTGATTTTCATTTTTTAAATTAATGATTCTTTTAACTCTCAATTAGCTCTTTAATTTCCGCAAATGAAATTGTTCGCTTACTGTCGTGGTTTCCGTGATTGTAAACGGGACAAAAAACGGAAGTGGGTTTTAAGGGGTAACCTTTTAAACAGTGATTTCTGCGAAACCTGACACAATATTTTATTGGGATTAATTTTAAAATGTTGCATGCTAATGTGCCCTAAAAATGGTTTCGATTTCAAAATAAAATATGAATTACATTTTTTTAAATAAATTGTTAAAGAAATTGTAAACGGGACATTGTAAACGGGACAATTTTTCCACCATGATTTAAAATTTTTTTATGTTGCTATTTATAATCCTTTATATAAGAAACTTAATAAAAAATGTTTTTCAGATCATAAATATGCCTTAGATTAGAGTATTGTTGTTCCAAATGCATATTTTCTAATATACACATGTATGTGCTAAAAGTTGTAGTACTTCGTTTACCATTTATCTTTTTTTTTCGAATCAATTAATTTAAACGCATATATTAAAAAAATATAAGCAATTCTCTAAATAAATCTTGAAAAGAAAAATTTATTTTTTCCATTTTTTGTGGTTGACGTTTTTTTGGAAATAGCCATATCAAGTTTTGTGTACAAAAAGGTTCGTTTTTATTAAATTTATATACTCTATAAAAAAAAAAATATTAAAAATTATATTTCGATTGTATTTTTTATTTTTATAACTCTTACTAGCTGGCCCGGCAAACGTTGTTTTGCCACATAACTTATTTCTTTCAGATGTAACAGTGTCTGCTAGCCAAATTTCAAGAAAAAATTATAGGCTTTAGTTCTTTCTAGATGTTACACTATTTGCCTGCCTAATTTCAAGAAAATTATTTGATTAGTTAAGAAGATATAGGGAAGCGGAGCTTTTACCCCTCTTGCCCTATTTAATGCCCTGTCCTCTTTCCGATGTTACAGTGTATGCATGCCAAATTTTTAGAAAACCGGTTGATTAGTTATGAAGATAGAGGGAGGGGGAGCTTTTACCCCTCTTGCTCTATTTTTACGCCCTAAATAATAAAAACTATAGGCTATAATTCTTTCCAACTGCACCACTAATTGCCTGCAAAATTTCAAAAAAATCGGTTGATTAGCTACGAAAATATAGGGAGGGGGAGCTTTTAGCCCTCTTACCCTATTTCACACCCTACTCCTTATTCTCTTTCAGATGTTACATTGTCTGCATGCCAAATTTTAAGAAAACCGGTTGATTAGTTTAGAAGATTGGGGAGTGGGAGCTTTTAACCGTATTGCAATATTTTGCGCCCTCTAGGGATGTAAAATATACTCTACGACCTATTCTCATACCTAATAAATACACATACCTACAAAATTTCATAAAAATTGGTCGAGCCGTTCCGGAGGAGTTCAAAATAGAGGGCATTTTGTTGATATTTGCATGGGAATATAAATACATGTTTCGGAATGAATGCAGTGATCAATAAAATGGCTATAACTCATGAACCAATACACATTTAAAAACCGTTGATACATAAAAACCTTGGCATTGACGTCACCTTCCACGTGAACTTTACAAAAACCGGTTCTCGCATTTCAGAGAACATCAATTACTAACACAGTGCAACTTATTTTTATATATATAGATTTTTCTTTTTTAAAAATTTATGTTATACCTACCTAAGTATATTATTAACCTTTTGAAAATTCATAAATAAATAAAAAAAGTGTTGTTTATTTAAAAAAATCCCGAAATCCCGGGATTTTCTAAAATCAATCCCGATTAGCATCCCTATTTCCTACTTATGCCTAGTAAGAGTTGTGGGAGTATGTATATATCTTCAACTTTCATTGATTTTGCAAATATGTTAGTAGGTACTCTATTTATACCTATTAGTATTCTTAGATAGTTAATTGTACCTTTTGTGTTAATTTCCCTTGGAAAACTGGAGAAATTACATTGTTCATAACTACACTCTTGGAAACCAAGTTGTTAAGAAAGGAAGGGTTTCTGATATTTTATTGAATACAGTACAAAAACAGAGGTATTAGCAAGATACATACTTACATATAGGCACTTTCAAGATTGTAAACGGGACATTCGCACACGTTTATATTGACAAAACTGTAAAAAACAGCCTGATTTTCATTTTTTAAATTAATGATTCTTTTAACTCTCAATTAGCTCTTTAATTTCCGCAAATGAAATTGTTCGCTTACTGTCGTGGTTTCCGTGATTGTAAACGGGACAAAAAACGGAAGTGGGTTTTAAGGGGTAACCTTTTAAACAGTGATTTCTGCGAAACCTGACACAATATTTTATTGGGATTAATTTTCAAATGTTGCGTACTAATGTGCCCTAAAAATGGTTTCGATTTCAAAATAAAATATGAATTACATTTTTTTAAATAAATTGTTAAATAAATTGTAAACGGGACATTGTAAACGGGACAAATTTTCCACCATGATTTAAAATTTTTTTATGTTGCTATTTATAATCCTTTATATAAGAAACTTAATAAAAAATGTTTTACAGATCATAAATATGCCTTAGATTAGAGCAGTGATAACCAAGCCCCGAACTAAGAAAGCCCCGAACGCACGCACACAAAGATATTATGTGCTTGTGTGCGGTCGCAGAGACTGATGATAGTCTGATGTTTTGAAACGAACAAAGTTATAATATACATGTGAATTGCCGACCGTGTCTGTGTGAAAAATACGATTATTGACTGGCTCGCGAGTCTATGGAGTGGTTATCACTGGATTAGAGTATTGTTGTTCCATATTTCCTAATATACACAAGTATGTGCTAAAAGTTGTAGTACTTCATTTACCATTTATCTTTTTTTTCGAATCAATTAATTTATACGCATATATTAAAAAAATATAAGCAATTCTCTAAATAAATCTTGAAAAGAAAATTTTTTTTTTCCATTTTTTGTGGTTGACGTTTTTTTGGAAATAGCCATATAGAATTTTAACCAACATATAGGTAGGTATGTAGGTATGTAATTTACGTAGGACAATTATAACAATTTCGAAAACGCTGCTGTGAGTCGTACAAGTTCTTTTAATTGGTGAGTGGGAGTTTTTAGCCTACAATATGTATTGTGTATATATGTACATAACAATTACTTCCCTATGGACATTCAATTTTTCCGGAAGGACGTTAATTTTATTTCCCTAAACAATTATTAAAGAGTATAAAAATAATTAATTAGCTAAATATGTACATAAATAAACATAGGTGATTGTAGGAATTTTTTTGTTGTTGAACTCACAATAGGTATGTTTAAATCTGTGCATGTGGTTGATAAATGATTTGTTTGTATTCGTAATCGTTTTCATGAAAACATAAATTTTTACGTACTCAAATAAATTCGCAATGACCTACATTTGTATTCATGTAAACAAACATGACCCGAAATGAATGAAATGAAAAAAAAAATACTACAACGACAACAAAACCAAAACAAAACAAAAAAAAAATTGCCGTCTGTTTGTAAACAAAAATAATGGTGCTCTGAAGCAGCCATTAACTACATACCTACATACACATGTACATATGTATGTATATGAAAACCAAAACTTAGTATGTATTAATGTGTTATAACAACAACAACATTAAAAAAAAATACAATAACAAAAAGATAATACTACTAACAACAGCAATAACCGTCTGTTTAAACAACAAGTTTAACATAAAAAAGCAGCAATAACAACAACAAATAATCAACTTAACAATTTTTCGAATCAAGCAAACAATCAACCAACCAACAACACAATCCATCCAACCAGTCAACCATTAAAGTTTGTAATAATGGCATTTAGTCAGTTAGTAAAGCAGTCACTCATTCACTCACTCAGTCAGTCAAAACCAAAAAAAAAAAATATTACGAGCCAGTTATTTATTCCACAATAGCAACAACAACCAATTCATTTAGTCACATACACAAACTCACAATCATTTAGTTACTTCAGCGTTGCCATTTTGACTCTTTTCGGCTATTTTTTGACGCTTTTTCGGTCTCCTTACCCTTTTATTCTTTCCGAATAACTTTTTTTCAAAAAAGTTAACGCCTAATTCGTTGTTTGTTATAGATAAAGAACAGAGCTTTGTGTGTTACTTTAAGCAAAAAAAAAAAAAAAAAAAAAAAAATTACAAACTAGGTAGCTTTATAATTCGTATACATACTTATATTTCCTGACTCAAATGTCGAAGTCGAAAGAACATCTGCCTTTATGATTTTTGTAACCAAAGAAAAGGGAAATTTTTGGATTGCAAGAACTGGAGGAGAATTACAATTCTGAGTATGGTAAAACAGGCCGATTCACAGCTTTGGAACCAGAACTCCGTCCGGAACAGAATTCCTGTGAAGATCAAGGGAACACCATACGAGTAATCGTCGAACAGTCTTTGGAGTGGAGAACCCTATATTTATATTTAGCTTTTATAGACTTCGAAAAGCACTTGAAAAGCTTGCTTATGACCCAATATGGTGGAATGCACTAGAATGCAAAGGCACCCAACCCCCCCGAAACTTGTCACGCTTATTACAATTGGCCTACAAGTAGAGTACTCCATGAAAACAGCCTTGAAAAAAAAAATAAATGTAAATACCGGGGTATGGCAGGGTTGCGTTATGTCACCTCTGTATTTAATGATGAATATAGCAAAAGAAAACTCCTCTGGAATACAATGGGGCCTACACAAGATGCTAGACGACTTACATTACGCCGATGATATCTGTCTCCTGACATGCATATTCAGCGACATGTCTCGAAAGCTACACAGAAAAAATTATTGCCGAATTATTTTCAAACAAACGCTTGTTTGAAATTTTTTTTGATTTCTACAAATTTTTTTACTGATTCAATTAATATTTTTGTTTGATTTTTATTTAACCAACAAAAATGTGGACAACTCTTCAAAAATATAATAAACGCGCTATTGGTTTCAAGTTTTCATAATTTTGTATGAAATATTTAATGCTCTCTAATGTTGTCGTCCTTTTGCATTTTTTTTATTGATTGTAAGCAACACTTCTTTATGATAAATATAAGAACTACAACAAAAAACACATGCAGTCTATTTTTGGACGCTTTAAAAAAGTACAGCAATAAGAAAAATTTTTTTGTAGTAAAAAAACATCAAAAACAATAGCAGGTAAAAAAAACGTTTCATTTTTTTAAAACAACAGAAATGACAACATAAGAAACAAAATAAATTTTTGGTTGGTTTCAAGTTCAAAAGAACAAAATCCCGTATTCAATTTTTTCAAACAGTTTGATTAAATACATCAAATACAAAAATAGAATGATGCCGAAAAACATATCGAGTCGGTCTGCCGAAAGCAAAGGAAAGGATGCAGCAAAAGTGAGTGACGAAGAAAAACATTGTGTGTATAAATAAGACTTCGTTCAAAAATTATTCCAACAAAAAAATGTGTCTCGAAGCCAGCCGGCCGCTCTGCTCTGCTTCATCTTCACCAACAGTGCTTGCTTGTGTGCGCGTCATTGCTTGTGCCAAAACTTTTTTGTTTGATTCAGCAAAATTATTTGTTTAAAATTTATATGAATTTCAGTAAACATTTTGTTTGATTCTATAAAATTATTTGTTTGAAAAAATCGGCGTTTTTTTTCAATAAACAAAATGCAAATAAATTGTTTGAATATGTGAATTTGTTTGTAGGACCGATTTCAGACAAAAAATTGTTGGATTCTACAAATTTTTTGTTTGAATTGAAAAAATAATTTTTTCTGTGTAGGGCAGTATTGAAAATAAACATACATAGAAAAAATAATTTTTCCAATTCAAACAAAAAATTTTTAGAATCAAACAATATTTTGTCTCAAATCGGTCCTATATACAAATTTGCATATTCAAACAATTTATTTGCATTTTGTTTATTGAAAAAACACTGATTTTTTCAAACAAATAATTTAGCTGAATCAAAGAAAAAAGTTTTTGCACAAGCAATGACGCGCACACAAGCAAGCACTGTAGGAGAAGATGAAGGCAGAACAGAGCAGCGGCCGGCTGGCTTTGAGACACTTTTTTTTTGTTGGAAGTATTTTTGCGCGTAGTCTATATTATATTTTTGAATTGTTGTCAAAATTTTTTTTTGTTAAATAAAAATGAAACAAAAATATTAATTGAATCAGTAAAAAAATTTGTAGAAATTAAAAAAATTTTCAAACAAACGTTTGTGTTTTCTGTGTTGGCAAGACTAAAACAATGTGCCCGGCGGTCATTTGACCTCCCGCAACCTGTATGGAAAATTTTAAGAAATTAATGTTTAAATCTGATTTCTCCCACCAACTTTTCACAGCATTTGCGGCCGTATTTCGCTGATAACTCTTCGAATGTGTATTTCCAGGTGTTCAGTTGTTTGTGGCTTATCAACATAGATAAGTGACTTAAAACATAACCCTAAAGAAAATAGTCCAATGGGGTAAATTAAATCACACGATCTTGATAGCCAATTTAATAATTTCATCAAATGTTTATTTGAGTAAATCAATTGTAGCGCCCGCTGTGTGGTGTGGTTGTAACCACATATCAGCAAGATTAATGCCACATAATTGAGGTACGAAAAAATTTCGAATCATGTTACCATACCGTTCACCATTGACACTTATGGTGTTGTGGATTCTCCTCACTCCAAATGCGACAATTCTGCTTAATTACGTACATATTCAACCAGAAATTGGCTTCATCGGAAAATCAAATTTTGAATGAAAATTCAAAATCAATATAAATTTTTCTCGATAACGTATGCGGTGAATAGACTCCAGATATATTTCAAAAGGAAATTGTTTTTCTATATGTTGAAGGGTTTTTAAGCCAATTTTTTGACATTTTTTTTTGCAAAGTAAAACCACAACTTTACAAGTTTTTGTTCCGATCCTCATTACTTCCCTTGGCGCTTTTTACCATATTTAATTTGTAATTTTTAACACTTTTTAGCAGTTTTAACAATACACTTAACACTTTTCTTCATTTCTAAAATGGCAACACTGAGTTACTCACACAATTACCGTAAAAAACTATCAAACTACAACAATAATCATAACAAAGTTATTGTTGTTGTTGTCTTCTCATTCATTTGTTATTGTTATGGTTGAAGTTGTTGATGTTATTTTTTAATGTTTTTATTTTTATTTTCCTATTAAGTTATTGTTTTCATTTTATTTTGTTTTGGTTATTATGTTTTCTCAGTTATGTTGTTATTATCCACATTCTGCTTTTGAAATGAAAACAAAAATAAATACTCATAATCATTTGCGAGTTACAACAACTACCACTACTATTTTACAGTTCCATACATGCCAACATATGTACATAAACCACAATCTTACACACACATGGGAATTTACTTCATTCATTGTTAATGTATAGTAAACAATAAATAATGATTGTTTACATTAACAAAACGATATGAAAAACGATTATAAACACGCATCATTATTGTTTTTACAATTTTTCCCCAACTACCAACCGGCCACCACCCTGCTTCCCTCGTAAAAAACCATTGAAATTAAGTTTGAGTATTTTTTTTCTACTAAAACTATCCATAACTAATTTTCCGGAATGGAGAAATGGAGGTCGCAATGTTCATCACCGAGGAGATAATATTATTGACCAATCGGTGTAAGATATGCCGCTTAAATTTTCTGAACATTATTTTCTAAGTGCCTCTGATATTAAAGCGTTTATTTTCTTTAGAACATTTTTTTAGTCATTGGCATGAGTAGTTAGATTTTCTTATAATAGTTGCGTTCGAGAACACAAAAGTTTTTACTAAACTTTACTGCATTTTACGAAATTGCGTTCGAGTACACAAAATGCAGTAAATGAGAACATAAATTGAGAGCGAAAAGTGACAGTTCTTGTCTGAGTATTTACAAATTTTTACTGCAGAAATTTTTGCAGTAAAATTTAGTAAAACAAAAAAACATATGTTTCAAAAGGTAAACAAACAAAAGCAACAAATAAAATGCATACAAATTATGAAAAAATCGTTAAATAAAAGAAAAGTTGAAATAAAAATTAACCAAAACAAAAAGTGAATAAGGTTGATTCTGAGATTACGGGCTAAATTGCTATATTTGTATTTAAATGGGAAACAAAGAAATATATTCCACTTTTTATTTACTTCACAGCAACGTTTTATAGGGTTTTTACTGTCTCTGAAATAATTTGTCCTAAATTTTTTTTTTTTTTTTTTTTCAAAAAATTGCCTGCTAAAGGGCTAGAAAGTCATTACCCTGGCTGTCCCTAAGAATACTTTTCTTTAAAATGTCTTAATTTTTACCAAAATAGGTTATAATATTTTAATAAAATGATTGTATAATAAAAAAATAATATTAAATGATCTCTTTTTTCTTGTAATATATATTATATTTTATCTATTAATATTTTTATGAATGATAATATTTTGTCCCTCAAGTATCACGTCATTCCTCTCGAAAATCATAAATTTGTTGAAACTTTACTTTCCGAAACATTGGTGATTTGCAATAATTTAAATTTGAAAGAACATTATGTAATGTATACATACATGTTGCAGCATTTTGACCAACAACATTAATAAAGAGAGGACAGTGCCAATTTGCCTTTCGTAACGAGCATTCACACTTACGTTGGTCATTCCCCTGCAATGTTTAAACAACAAAATTCTGAATATTTTATTATATTTTATGCTTTTTTAAGTTCATTTTAAATTTCAGCTTCCAAGTCAGGCAAATTTATTTAGAGGTCCAAGTCAGGCAAATTTATTTAGAGGTTAGAACTTCAATTATCACCAAAGATTTATTTTTAGATATTCGTCATTCCTCTGCCATCATTCCCCTGTCAAAAATATGCACAGGGGAATGATAATAAGGAGATAAGAAGATATTGAAGTATCTTAAAAAAGAGAAAAAGTTAGTAAAACCTATTTCTGAAATGACATCACGAGAAAAACGTGCCAAGCTAAAGTCTTCGAAAATAGTTCAACAACAAAAGCGACGAATATACATTTTTTAAATGACGGTCCAGCGCCACAGTTCAGAAACAAAACTATGTTTTATTTTCTTGTCAACGAATTCCACAAGTTTTATCCTAAAATTAAAAATTTAACATGGAACTACAGTGAATCTGGTCACGGAAAATGTGCTCCCGATGGTATGCGGAACTGTTAAACCAACCGCGGATCGTCTTGTTGCACAAGGTACCGATTTCATAAATTTATATATTTTATTGCAGAATATGGAAAACAATTGCCGGGAATTCCTTTTTTTTGTTATAAAAAATATGTATAGATATTGAGGCAAAGTTTAAGAAAATTGATAACAAACATATTTTACCATTTCCTGGCACTTTCAAAGTGCATATGTGGTAACCAAAAAAAAAAAATTATCATAAGATATACAGACATGTAGTAAAGTAAGTGATGGAAGTCTTAACCAGTTTTATAAAAGAAAACATAACATTTCAAGTGCCACGGCATTCCCTTCCTACGAAGCAGGTTTGTAAGGGAGAATACTAAGAAATAACTGTAGAAAAACATTCAGTGTGTAAAGTTGAACGCTACGTTCACCAGTTTTTTATTCGTTGAATAAAGCGCTTTTTGCTTCAAAAACTTATTGCTTCAAAGTGGGAACTTACCATATAAAACTCATGCCTTCCGTAAGCGAGATGGTAAGCGAAACTCTTCCATTTCTCCCTTACAAACCTGCTTCGTTTGAAGCTCAATTTTTTATTAAGAATCATCTGTCTCGCCGCTTAAAAATTAAAAGTTTAAGTTGTTTCGGTTGTGAAGATTGTCATCACTTTGAATTAGGAATTTTCGATTATCACCAGTAAAGGACGAGATTTAATTCCTGCAGCTCAAATAATTTTTTGGCAATTCCTACTTCAAAAGCTTGGAAACACGAGGATGCATACAATTCAAGTGAAGATTGTAGCGAAAGCGAAGTACAGAGTCTGAAAGCTGGCACTATTTAATTTTGCAGAAGGCGATAACGATAAAAAACAGTTAAGGTAAAAATTATGTTTTGACATTATCTAATATATCATATTTTTTTAAATTATAATATCTTTTTTTAACAGATATGCTGCCATCTGTCAAAAGGACTCCAAGGATGACAAAGTTCAAATTGCAAAACTTCTAAGGCGAACATCGAATATCTTTGTTGTCGATAACAGTGATATATCTCACATTTCTTTATATAAAGTTCTGGGAATATTGCCAACACCAATCGTTATTGTGCACGAATGTGGCGTTAAATACAAGTTTCCATACAAAGTATACTCTAATAACACATGATTATAAATTATCAATAATTTATAACACACTTGCTTAGAATAACCTTTTTTATAATTCTATTAAACGAACTAGTAAATTAAAATAATTGATTGTAAAAAATGAAATAAACTAATTTTATTTGACATCGTCATTTCTCTGCCCAATAAGTCATTACCCTGGGGGTGACGTATTTTGCAATTGCACATAATTCGGTTAATAATTAAAAAATTGATGGGTACCTACGATATTTAAGTAGCTATTCTTTAGAGGATTAAAGCTACATAATTGAAGTACTAAATTCCGCAAAAAACTTAAATGCCGAAAAATGATGTCTAAATTAGCCGGTAATCTCAAAATCAGCCATAAATATTAATGAATTAAACTTGTTTGTGAAGCATTTATTTGGCTAAATACAAACTTTTGAAACTGTTTTTGTTATGTTAATTTTTTAGAGCTGTAAATGTGTGAAGTATTTGGGTACTTAAGTAATCAATAGCAAAAAATTATTCATGTTCTTTTAAATAATTTAACCCGCTACAAATTAGTAAAATCAAATAAAATAAAAAACAAACAAATATGAAAGATTACATAAAATAGTTTGTTTGTATTTTCCAAAAATGTTCGTGTTATAAAAAGTATTTAATCGCGTACCGATAAGAAAACGAGTTAAGTAGTTAAAACTGTCAACATTTTTCAACACTTCAATTATCTGCCAGTAGCTGTTGCCTTTATGCAACGAATGTTTACAAATTTTGCGTTCGCGTACTTTTTTGGACAACAGCTTTTTGTGAGAGCAAATTTTTCAGTTTACTCATTTACTGCATTTTACTGTAAAAGTACTCAAACGCACCTAATGTCCATAGAGGTTTGAAGAAGCATCAGCTGTAAAGGTAGAAGTACATAACGCGTGTTGTTGCCAAAGAAGGCAATAGAATAAAATATTTTAAATATATTGTTACGTTACTGCCTAAGTATAGTCGTTGTCTTTATATACACTACAATATACAAAGACACATTTTCGAGAGTGTACACTATTTGGGACCCATCGCCAATCGTAGACAACAAAATTCTCTTTTACAAGTCCATCATAAAACCAATATGGACATATGGCATCCAATTATGGGGTACTGCATGCGCATCTAACATCCAAAAGCTTCAAAGAAGACAGTCTAGAATAAAACGACAAATTGTCTGCATCCCAAGGTATATACGTTATGATATTATCCACAGAGATCTCAACGTCCCCACTATCCAGGAGGAAATTAAAAAAATATTTAATTAGCTACATCGATAAGCTAATGGCCCACCCGAACTACCTCGCTCAGGGTCTGCTTCAGTTCGAAGGTCACCAGAGGCTAAAAAGAACCGATACTTTGAGCCCAACTAGAAGACATTTTTAAAATTTGAATACAGCAGTAAGTGGTTACATTGGTAACAACTAATAAACAACAAATAGAATTTCGATTAGAAAGATTCAATAATAAAAAATAAATTTAAAAAAAAAAACTTCCTACCTTTATAAGGCAGATATAGCATTTTAAGCAAAATCGGAAGTGGTATTTGAAGCTTTGGAACTTCGTTTAAATATGAACTGATTTAAAAAAAAACTTGGTAATACAATTTATATTGCAAAATTTAATCTAAAATTCCTGTCGTACACTGTCGATGACGATAACAACAACCGGAATAAGGCTGTACAGTTTATGGGCATAAAACAATTCCGCAAAGAAGTTTTTGTAGGAGCCATGTGATATTATTGATCGATCTCACCATTTTCAATAGCATTCATCCTAATTAAGATGTATGTACCGAATTACATCAAATTATCTTCTAAACTACATGAACAGACAACTTTCGGGGCAGTCAGATGGATGAACATCGTTAGATCGACTCAGAAAATGATTCCGTATGATGTGGACTTTTGAAAACCCCTCCACAGCCCTTGTGAAGCACAGTGTAATTTAACATATACATTTAACATGTATTTTTTCATTCAATTATAATAAAATTGTAAACAATTTAAATTGAAGCAGACCTTGTAATAAACAGATCTGTAAACAAATTCAGTTTAAAACAGATCTCGCAGTTACATTTACAGACATAAAAATAAGCAAACAAAATTAAACAGTGCAAGTAAAAGAAACTAGTCATGGTATTTGTTATATTACACTGTGCTTAACAAGTGCTATGTAGGAGTTTTCATTAAGTAATTATATTTTGTTGAAGTCCACAGTTTAAGGAAATACATACAGTTTTTTCCATTAGCTTGTTTAACCCATTTTATGTCCAGACAATTATATTTCAATTGTATTCGACAATTTTAAATACAATACCAAACAAATAGCATTGTTTGATTAGACAATTTATTTTTTAAAGAAAATTATCAAATAGCAAACAAAACTTTGACATTTTTTAACATGGGGTCCTCACCTGACAATTTTTTGTCATAATAAACGTCAAACTTTTTTTTAAGCGATTTTAACTAGCTTGAGCAAACTGTCATGATTCGTAAGAGTTTAAGCCTAACTTATTTATTTATTTATTTTTATTTATTGATTTATTACTTGGATATCACATACAACAAGAATTGAATCTTTTAAATTACAGTATGTGATGTTATAACGATACAATTTATTTTAGTTAAATTCATTAAATAAGACAGAAGTAATACATTAATTTAGTTTTATATAAAAGACAGAAAAACATAAAATATATAATAGAAAACTAATATTAATTTATAAGATACAGAGGTATATAAAGGAAACAAAAAGGTGTTATTAATTAAAACAAGAAAACAATTTATTTTTGAATTGCATAAATGATTTTCAGGAGGGGAATTTATATTAAAGCCATGGTAAGTTATGAACCAATCATTCTAAAGTTCCGCAGAGTGATTTCTGGTATTAAAAAAAACATAAATTTCAATACAGCGGTAAAATTAGTTTTAGCGTTTTAGTGAATTTCAGAAGGCTGCTAAATATGGGATCTAAAGTAAATTACCACAACATTGCATAACATTTTTTTTAGCGATATGCAGCTTATTTGGAAGAAATTCTACCGCAATATCTATATCTGCTACGGTATTTTATAAATTTGCCAGAGTAGGCTTATAGTAAATTATGGACCGATCATCACGAAATTTATTAGTGTGATTTCTAGTCTTAAAAAACAGTTAAGTGCCAAATTTTGTAATGATAGCATTAATAATTACGGTTTTAGGCGTACTTAACTGTTTTCCGGGAGTATGGTTTATATGGGGCCTAGGGTAAATTATGGACCGATCTTCATGAAATTTTACAGTGTCATTTCTAGTCAAATAAAACTGTTACGTATTAAATTTTATTCTGATAGCATTATTGATTACAGTTTTAGGCGTACTAAACTATTTTCCGGGAGTAGGGTTTATATGGGGCCCAGGGTAAATTATTTACCAATCTTCACAAAATTTCACAGTGTCATTTTTAGTCCTACAAAACTGTGACGTGCCAAATTTTGTTATGATAACAGTATTAATTACGGTTTTAGGCGTACTAAACGGTTTTCCAGTAGTAGGCTTTATATGGGGTCTTGGGTAAATTATGGACCGATCTGCACGAAATTTCACATTGTGATTTCTAGTCTTATAAAACAGTGACGTAGCAAATTCTATAATGATAGCATTAATAATTATGGCTTTGGGCGCACTAAACTGTTTTTCGGGAGTAGGGTTTATATGGGGACTAGGCCAAATTTCCAGTCGAATAAAACGAAGTTTTGTTAAATCTTATATCATTGTTTGCATTGTTCAACCATTTATGTTAGTTTTTGCAACAAAATTATAAATTTGTAAGGTGGTGGTTCTACATTTTGTTTGAAAGCTCTGATCCTACTGAAGCGATTTTGCTGGATTTTAATCCCAAACTGCTTGAGATAACTACAAGCAATTTGACAAAAAGTTCATTTATTTTGAATTTTTCGAAAGCGAACGTGTTTTCATCAGGCGGACAGACAGACGGACATGGCTAAATCGACTAAGAAATAGTTTATGGGGTCTGAGATGCATAATAAAAAAGTTTCACACGGTATGACAAACTTAGCATACCCTCTTCACGACTAATTGTAATGGAGGGTATAAAAAGCGATGACAAAAATGTTAGTTTTTTTTTTTATATAGACTTTGACGTTTGGTATGACAACAAATTGTCAGGTGAAGACCCCATGTAAGAATAAACAAAGACTTGACATTAAGGAAGTTCACCATGGATGAAGAAAGAAAATTATAAATTCGTAGTGGTTCCACCTTCTAGTAATTTCACCATGAACACGACCGTTAAATTTCTTTACGATTTTTTGACCTTTTCTAACAATTTGTTTTTACACTAAAGTTTATAAATATTGCGTTTATTTAATTTTTTTACATGTCGGTTTAAAGGGCCTTAAGTAACGCAATTTTTTTACTGCAAACTTGATATAATTGGCATATTTAAGTAAGATATTTTATAATTCTTGCGAAAATCTAATTATCTTATCATTTCCAAGCCGTAGGAACTTTGCAACATTTTTTTGTTACTTTTGCTCAAAAGAACTTCATTGTTTTCCTTTAAACATTGATAGATAAAGTTATTATTTAAGCAATTTTCTATGGACAATTAACAATTATTTACATGATCTGCTAGAAAAATTAAAAAATACTTAAAAAATAAACAAAGTATTAAGATGTTTAATGCCATAAAAGATTTCATGCTCAAAGTATTTGAAATGAATAAGTTGACTAGTTTCTTGCAACATGCCCTTAACAGAAACTTGTACTCGATTTAAAAATACATGAAAGTAAATACATATGTGCATGTACATGCATATGTGCATATGTATGTTTCGTTATGGGAGTATTTAGTTTGCATTATCATAATATTTATATCATGCTATTTTCCGGCTCAATAATATTTAATTATTCGCTTTATTAAAAACATATACAAGAAGTCTTGAATAATGAAAAATCATCAGACTATAAATGGCTAATCAACATGGTCGAGAAATAACAACAAACAAGAACTGTAATGAAAACAGAAAAGAAGAGATCACCACTGCTAAAGGTCTTGCAATGTACAGTAGGTCTAAAATTGTAACAACTGTTGGTATTCTTCGATACTTTTTTTATTTTGTACACTACGAGAAAGTTATTTTTAACCGTAACGAAATTTTTCGGGTATAATTTTTTTTAGATACTGAATCTTGATTTTTCTATATCTATATATATAAAATTGTAACGTTACTGACTCACTGATTCATCATCGCACAGCCTAAACGCCTGAAGCTAAAAACTTGAAATTTAGACCAGAGATTAGTCACTCACCAAATCGATCCACTAAGACGGGATTTTTGCAAATTCCAATGTTTAGGGGGTAAAAAAGAGTAAAAACGGTCAAATTCGGTAACCTTATATCTTGTTGTTCTTTCGAAAAATAAGCGGACACGTGTCTGGTACTTTTTTGGAATTCAGCCCTATTAGGGAGTAAACGGGTAAAACCTGAATTTTGGTACTTTTTTGACACCCCATCTATCTTTTGAACCAATAAACATAGAAACAGAGCTTATACCACATTCGAAACTTATCAAAAAAATACGAATACAAATTTGGTACTTTTTCGAAATTCGAACATTTAAGAGGTGAAAATCGTAACAATATTTGGTACTTTTTTTACAAAACATTTTTTTCCATATATTGACATATTCGTAGTAAATTATGGGCTGCCACTACAATACTTAAAATTTTGATACTTGAATGGGGGGAAAAAATAGTACCCAAAAAAGGAAATACGGGATATTTGATATTTTTATTTAGCTTTTTGGTTCTACAACTGGCATTTTTTATCGTTAATATTGTACCTTAAAACATAATATTCAACATGGAATGTCCTAGTGGATAAGAATCTATTGCGGAACTTATTGGTACATTTGAATTTCCGTTAGTATTGGATCAAGAAACATAAAATTCAAGATGCAAAGTCCTGGGTGGATGAGAATCTATAAGAGTGAACTTTTTGGTACTTTTTTATTCTTTGACTGGTACTTTTGCATTTCCGTTGGTATTGGACCTAGTAATATAAAATTAAACATGCAAGATCCTGAGTTAATGAGAACATAAACTTTGGCATACAGATATGTCCACGAAGAAGAAGAAGAAAAAGACGCTAACGAAGTAGCGGGTTAAATGCTAGTTACAAATAAATTAGCAATAACACTGTGCAAATCGCAAATTTTAACAAGCTGGGCTCCATACTAGTAAAACTAATTCGAGTATGTACAGAGTTGGTCTGATTTAATTGGTACATGATCCCAAAAGTATAAAAAATATCTTTCAGTTGTGTTTAAAGGTGTTTAGCGCTCTTCTATTTGGATAAGTCCTGCGGTATCTCTTCTACTAGGAAGCTGTGGAAACGTACATGTTGTGGATCAGCTGTTACGTTTTCCTCACCAAAATTTAAATTTTCTTCGTTTTAAACTATCAGCTGTCGACAATTTTATGTATGTCTAAAAAACCAAAAAAAATCTTATTTTATACAAAACGCGCAATTTAGAAAAGCTAATAAATATTCTTAAATTTTCTGTTTTCTGTTTAACACATTTCGGTGTTTTTAGTAACTGCCAACCATTGAATTTGATCGCAACGCTTATGTACTCATACAAGGCCTTCACTATCGTTTTTAAAATCTCCAAATTAAAAAAAAAAAAGAAAAACAAAGTAAACCAACAATTAAATAATTAAATCACTTCCAATTTTCCGATTTATTAAATAACTTTATTCAGTTGACAACAGGAAAGCTACATACTACCTACATATGTATTATATTACTATCGAATTGAAAAAAAAGAAACATAACTGGTTTTTCTTTCAGTGTTCAACTATCTGTGGCGAATTCTGAGCGCTAAACAGCAACAAAACACAAAAGCGACCGACACCTAAACAAACGATGTGCAACCAAAGAAATTAATGTAAATATAGTATTTATTGCAACAATGTTGCAAATTGTATTATATTGCTATTGTTGTCGTTGTACAACATAGTACCACTAACAGAAGTTGTTTTTCCAGCAGATACTTACATACATACATACAACAGAGCGGCAATGAGTTGTACTACTCCCTGTCATATTTACGTGTTTCTATACCCTTCATGACAGGTGAAAAGGGTATACATTTATAAGTTTGTTATTTCGTTTGTAATTTCTACAATATTAAGCATAGACCATATAACGTATAATGTTCTGGGTCCTTATGAGTAGCAAAGTTGATTTAACGATATCCGTCTATCCATTGGATGTTGAAATAGGTTTTCCAAAGGCCCCAGAAATTATGGAAACTTGGTTGTTATACATTTATGTTACATACAATCCGAAAAGTTTTGCTATTAAAATTCAGCCAGATCGGTGTGTAAATGACTGAGATATGAGAAAAGACGACGACTGCCTCTAATTTCACCCAAAAATCCCTTGGTGTTGTTTTTTATGTACATCTGAAGAACGAGAATAGGCAAAGCTTTCAAACTAAGTTCAATCAGCTTGGTTTACGCAACATCCGACGAAGTTTGGGTGGGATTGGATAAGTGGGTGTGACACAAAATAAATTTATATACATATATCTTACACAACACCCGACAAAATTTGGGCGGGATTGGAGAAGTAGGCGTAACACAAAATAGATCTATTTATATCTTAAGAGGGGTATTTGTATAAATATCCGTTATTATCGCACTATGGTGAAGGGTATATAAGATTCAGCATAGCCGAACATAACAATCTTACTAGTTTTTTTTACATATAATTTTATACCAGTCGATGAAAAAGCAAAAAATATTTTCGATGGCAGGAGTTATGCAGGTAAAAATAGACTTTATAACTTAATATTATTTACTATTCGAATGTGAATTGTAATAGGTTAGTTATTTGTAACGTTAACACAGTCATACATATTGCACATTTAGTGGAATGTGTAGGAAAAAAAAAACATTCTGATAGATACAATGTACCCATTTAGGATGCATGAACATACAACAAGAGGGCTGGTCCAACGACTTTTATTGCGTTTTGATTTGTATTAATTGTAGTAGTAAAGGAACAATGTATACTATGTTTATAATGAAGATTAGAACACAGGTGTGGAACCTTAATTTAACGCAAAAACACAACATTTATTAAGCACCAAGAAGTTGTTCTAACAGCTAACACTTTATTTTTGGCCTGCTTTGGAATACTGTTTAAGGTAAAATTAGTTTTTTTGTACCCCTACCACAATAGTGAAGAGGTTGTTGTGCGTTTGTGGTGATGTGTTTAACACATTTAAATATTGATTTTATAACCATTTAAGCATACCGATCTACTCAATACCGATCTCTGATTCTATCCAAAGTTGTTTGTCCGTAATGCAGGCTGATGGTTGTTTGACCGTGTAACCTTGTGCCCAAAGTGCAGGTCGCAGTTTTTAAGATAACTTGCTGCAATTTGTTACGTGCACAATTTTGACAAAATATTGTACTGGTAGGTTCAGAGCTGACCATTGTTCCCGTATAAGTTCTCCCTCTCTCTTCCTATCTCTTTTATTTCTTTAAGACGAACAAATCTCATATAAATATGTAGATGTTGATGTATAGTAGCCTTAAAATATAATTTTGTTTTTCCGTGTCCATGATTTAAAGCTTATTTATGACAAAAGTAGTGCAGTTAGTAAACTGCGGTTTGCTGCATTAGAAAGAGCGTATTGTCTTTTTTAAGATTCACCAAAAAAGTAAAAATCGATTTTTTCATACATAGGTCCCTTTTAACTGAAACTGTCACATACTATATTTGCTTGGAATTTTAAATGTTTACTTATTTAAAAATGACTGAACGGAATACTTCTTAAGGTCCAGTTAGGCGAACGTTGCTGTACCCGTAATGTACCGCACCGTACTATAAGTACGTTGGTGCACTTATAGAACATTTAAAAACGTGTCATATGTTTTTCCCATACATTAACGAAAAGCAATAGTATACATAAAACAATACACACAGTGATGGGAATCAAAAATGTTAAAATGGTGACCGCTGTGCAGAAAAAGTACCAAGTGATTTAAATGGTATTAAAAAATTATTTTGTGTATGTAAAAAACAATAAACACATAAGTATTTTAGTGTATATATAATTTTAGCATACGTATATTGTAAATATGCATACACCAAACAAGGTTTTGATACCATTCAATGCCTTTTATATGTTTCTCATTTCCATTGCGTTTGATTATTTTGTACTTCTAAGCAGATGAAAATTTGTATATATGGAAATATGTTGTATTTTAAGTTGTTTTGTCGTAATTCCATAGCTATACAGAAAAAAGTACCAAAAAGAAAGAGCAAAAATACCCGCATTCAATGTAACATACAATACGCCCATCACTGTTTTACAAATGTCACGTAAAAACGGCATGAAATTCTATTTTATACAGATTGGTACGTTGCAACTACGGTACATTGCATTTCGGTAAGCTTTTGTATTGATTTTCATATAACAAAAAGCGAACAGCAGATGGATACAGTACAGATACGGTACAGCAGCGTTCGCCTAACTGAGCCTTTAAACAAACTACAGTCCGTTACTGTAATAATATTTTGAGTTTCGAAATATATGAACGTATATATTAAAATCCCGAAGTCGAAGCCGTGAATATTTGGATACAAGCAGCAAAATTGTGCTTTATTATGTTTATGCGTTACTTCTTTATAGTTAGGACATTAGATTTACATTGTACATTTATTTAAATCTTTCAGTTCTAAATCCAAGCACAACTTTAATCACAGAATTCCAAAGTACAAGCTTAATTAATTACTGAAGCCAAAGCAACGGTAACAATATCAAAAACAATAGATATTGTAATCAAGTTCAGTATTATTTTCCAACACCAGAAATACAGGTCGAAACTTTTAATTAAAGCATCCCAAAGCCGCTTGCATGGCATCTCCAACATGACTTCGAAGAGTCGATCTTTCGCACCCAGTGTGAACAGGTTTTAAAATAATGTAAAGCTAAACATGTTCGAAATAGAGCTAAAGAAGGAAATTAAAAGTTAAATAAAACCAAATTTTATAACATTGCAAAACTGAAAGTCGTCGAAGGTCCCGCAGAACCAAATTATGGAGCTGATCTTGCGGGAGGGCATTTTTTGTGCCTACTAGAAACGTATGAGATGATAGCAAAAAACTTTATGTTTTCACACGTTTTTAAATTTGTATTCCAAGTTAATTTAATCTTAGAATTATATATTCGTTAATAAAAATTAATTTGTTGTGTTGTTATTATCCCTAAAATATGCAATAAAAATATTTATTCAAGAAATCAAGGCGAATTAACTACAGATGGTTTCGAAACGGCATCTGATGTTGACAGTTCCAGCTTATTTGTTTTGATTTGTTAGTGTTTGGCTAAGAAAAGTTCACATTTCGAGCTATCGGGTAGCATCACCGACCGTACTTCTTCAACGATGATGCTACCGTGAGATGATATCCAACTTTTTTTTGCTCAAAATGCAAGAGCTTGACTTGCATGGCATGTGGTTGCAACAAGACGGTGCCACATGCCACACAGCACTCTTAACAATGGACTTATTGAGAGGCGAGTTCGGTGAACATTTTATTTCACGTTAGGGACCTGTCAATTGGCTGCCTAGATCGTGCGATTAAACGCCTTAAGACAATTTTTTGTGGGGCTATTTTAAAATGCCCGCTTCAATTGACGCATTGGAAGACAACATTGAAGCATTTATTCATAAGATACCGGCCGAAATGTCGGAAAGAGTATGCCAAAATTGGACTAAGCGGATGGACCATTTGAGGTGCAGTCACGATGAACATTTGCATGAAATAATCTTCAAACATTAAATTGCCCTGTATGCCCTGTATATTCTATCGTTAAGCGATCAGCTGGACAGAAATCAAATCCCTCTCAGGCGCAGGCAACCAATATACCTACAACTAACTCAATTCCAGTACCACTTCCTAGTAATAACAGTGCCTCATACGCCAATGTATTAAGAGCAAATTTTATGCCAGTGCAAAATGTTTCCCCAAATAGTGCCTCAAATCCAACTTTGAACACACAGCCAAATGACCAAACTCCTGTTTTTAACTTAAATCGTCTAGAATCAACTATCGAAACTCTAGTGCAAACTGTCAACAATTTTACGCACACTATGGGCAATATGATGCAGGAAATGTTAAGAATGCAATCGATGTTATTGCAAGCTGTACTCAAAAAGCCATGAACTGTCTAAAAATTGGTTTTTGGAACGCAAACGGCATCCGCCAACATAAAAATGAATTAGAATACTTTCTTAAAAATAAACAAATTGATGTGATGATGGTTTCTGAAACTCATTTGACCTCAAGAAATACGTTTCAAATCAATGGCTGTATACTACATGATACAAAGGACCCTCGGGGTAGAGCTTGTGGGGGTTCGGCCATTTTAATAAGAGCTCGAATCAAGCATTTCCTTATGTGTGAGTCTCGTGAAGACTACCTTCAAGCAACAACCATTTGTGTTGAAGAATTTAATCGAAACTTTGTAATTTCATCATTATACTGTCCACCTAGATATTCAATAACAGCAAGTCAATATTATAAATATTATAAATCACTAGGCCCCTGTTTTCTGGCTGCTGGTGATTACAACGCTAAACACACCTACTGGGGGTCACGTCTTATAACACCAAAAGGTCGAGTTTATATAATACAATTTTCAAAATGGGTCTTAATGTGATAGCGAGCGGACAGCCCACCTACTGGCCTGCTGATCAGCAGAAAATCCCAGATGCCATCGATTTTGGCGTGGTTAAAAGCATCCCGATAGAAACGATTTGTGTAGAAGCTTCCCTTGAACTATCTTCTGATCACACGCCAACTATAGTTTCTATAATGAACCCTAATAAAACTGCTTATTCATCAGCAGCTGCCCCGCGGGTAAATTGGCAAAAATACAAGAGATATATAAGTACCCACTGTACAGAAAATATATTGCTACGTACGCCAGAAGATATAGACCTCTCTATTGCCAATATTAACAGAAGTTTCAAACAAGCTGTTGAACATTCATCCATGCCCCCTAAACAAACCAGATATAACCAAATATATTTTGCAGATGTCGAGCGACTCTTAGTTGAAAAAAGAAGAGTTCGAAGAGAATGGCAACTCCACAGATCGCCCCAGCTTAAAAGTCTATTGAAAGAATGCACAAAAAAACTAAGAAAGTTACTGCAGTCCCAGAAAACAGTATCTCTGGAAAAATATCTTAATGAACTTGACGCGACTCCACAATCTGACGACTCATTATGGCGTGCAACTAAAAATCTAAAAAGACCGATTATATCCAGACCTCCGTTGCGAAACTCAAATGGAAGCTGGGCAAGAAATAATGTTGAAAAAGGAAACCTGTTTGTTGAACACCTAAAAAATGTATTCACCCCTAATTTACTAAACGACACAATAGTCGAGTTGTCACCTGTCGTTAGCGGAACAGCTATACCCCTAAGATTTAAGATAAGAGAAATTGAAAAAGCTATTGCCGATTTAAACCCCAAGAAAGCACCTGGTTACGACAAAATAAGTAACAAAATGATTATCGAGCTCCCCCGCATAGCAATAAAATTAATCCTTTTCATTTTTAATGCAATTTTACGAACAGAATACTACCCTTCAGAATGGAAGGTCTCACTAGTTACCATGATACCTAAGCCAGGGAAAGATCGCACAAGAGCTGAGTCATATAGGCCGATTAGCTTATTATCTAACATTTCAAAGCTGTTTGAGAAACTGTTAGTTTCTAAATTAATTCCGATATTGGATGAAAATGAAAGTATACCAAATCATCAATTTGGATTTAGAAAGAAACATAGCACAATCGAACAAACACACAGACTAGTAAACGCCATTAGAAAAACTTTTGAAGAAAAAAAATATTGTTCTGCACTCTTCATTGATGTTTCTCAAGCTTTCGACAAAGTCTGGTATGAAGGCTTAATACATAAACTAAAGCTTAATTTACCCGTAAACACACATAAACTGTTAGAAAGTTACTTAGTCGGTCAAAAGTTTGTTATAAAAGAAGGAGATTTTTTAAGTTCAACCCAACCGATCAATGCTGGAGTCCCACAGGGAAGTAATTTAGGGCCAATATTGTATTTAATATATACTTCAGACCTGCCAACCAACAACTACACCCACACATCAACTTTTGCTGATGACACAGCATTTCTAAGCATCCACGAAAATCGCTACGAAGCATCTAGATACCTACAGAACCATATATATCAATTGGAAAAATGGTTAAAACAATGGAAAATAAAGGTAAACGTACAAAAATGCATACATATAACATTTACTTTGCGTAGAGAATCATGTCCCCCTACTAAAATCAATAACCAAATAATACCACAACATTCGAATGTAAAATATCTCGGGTTACATTTAGATCGACGTTTAACGTGGAAATGCCATATAGAGGCAAAGTTAACTCAAATGAAACTAAAAGCAGTTCAAATAAATTGGCTCATTGGAAGAAATTCGACCCTAAGTCTAGATTGTAAACTCCTTATTTACAACTCTATCTTAAAGCCAATATGGTGCTATGGTATTCAGTTATGGGGTACTGCCTCGGCTTCCAACATAGAGAAAATACAAAGGCGTCAAAACAAAATTCTTCGAATCATTACGTCCGCTCCCTGGTGTGTAAAAAACTCGAACATTCACAAAGACCTCGATGTACCATCAGTAAAATCGATGATCACTAAACATTCAATTAAATACTTAAAAAGGCTCGAATCGCACCCAAACCCATTAGCTCGAAATATTTTAAATGATGGTGGCTACACTCGCTTAAGAAGAAGAGACACTGCAGCACTTATCCGATCAGAAGAGCGCTTAACACCAATGTGAACCGTTTTTTAGGGGTACTGTCGTCTGGCATTGGTAGGACGCAAACCTAAGAATTACTAGATTAAGATTTGATTAATTATTGTTAGTTCATATATTTTATGAATATTCAATAAATAAATATGAATAAAAAAAAAAAAAAAAAAATTAAATTACAGTGCACTCGCGGTAACTTAAACACCGTCTAACGTGAACACCGCCTAACTTGAACAAGATTTTTTTACATTGACTACTCTGTAACGTGAACAAACTCAGAAAGCTCTATAACGTGAACAATTGTTTATACCCTTCACCGAAGGTAAAAGGGTATTAATTGCTTTGTCATTCCGTTTGTAATTTCTACAATAATGATCCTACACCACCCTATAAAGTTTGCATTTCCGATGATCCTGTTAAAAAAATTGCTGCAAGTGAGGCAATTGAAATTTTTAACAATGCATTACAATGGGCAGGAAATACAATGGTGGATCAAAGTGACATGAGTGTAGTTAAACGCTTAAGGGAGAAAACAGTATTTCAACTACTTATTAGAAAAGAAATAGCAGTAGAAAAAGATAACCTAGTTTTTTAATGCCTAAATGTTATGAGTAATTATATTTGCAATGTAATTTTATTTCAATAGATATATTCTCGTGATCTCATTTTGGTTTGTAATGAATTCTAATTAATAATTTTATTTTTATATTTTAGTAATGGAAATAATAATAAAACACATAAATATATACATTTATATTTTAATAATGGAAATAATCAGAAAAACATTTCACGTTCAAGCGTGTAAAACAGACATATTTTTTATGAAATTCGACAATCGCTAACGTGAACAATTTCGCTAACATGAACTCCCTAGGTTTTAATTAGTTCACGTTACCGCGAGCGCACTGTATATGGAATTATATGTTTTTTTTTAAACTTTCCTATAGCTCTTAAAAAATCAACCGATATAAGCACTAACAATGCAATGCAAAAAACCCTATGTTGTTTCTGTTGTTTTTGTTTTCCGACACCACCTGTAGTTGAACTCGCATTGTCAAGAAATATTTCAAACTATAACTTTCGACAAAAAAACTAAGCTGATTTGCAAGAAAATCATAATTTTTTATTGTTTCCCCCCTGGCAACACTTGTGTGTATGTAGATTAACGCCCTTATGCAAAAAAGAAAACTTTCATAGTGTGAACCCAACCAAAGTAAACTTTGCCTGTCTAAAAGGGCACTAATTTCAGTCATTTACAACAATCGTCACACTCCATCAACCAAACGACTAAACGAAGTCAATCAAAACAGAAAATTTCGTACGATTTTAGAGGAGTTTCAAATCACGTGCTGTATTATGTTCCGAGTTTTTCTAATGTGTATTAGATAGATTACGGTTACTTTTTAAGAGAACATTTCTCGTAACTTTTTAAAAATTACAGACTTTTGTATAATGAAATATACCACATTTTTACAAAATTTTGCTTTTCATACTAAAATAAATAACGCTTACCTCATTACACCAAAAAATGAAAGTGTATATTTCTCTTTAAGATTTACAACCTGGGCGGTCATTTAGTTGCATCTTTCTTCTTATAAAAATAAAGCTAACACTTGAAAAGCAAAGCAAATTGCTAATAAAATAATGATTTTTTATAACATGGATAAAACGAATAGTTCATTGTTATTTATATTATTTATTAGTCGGTTTTTTTTATGAAAGAGAGAGGGTGTAGGAGTTTAAGAAAGACAATCTAATAGACACATAAAATTTTACGATTATTAAAAATTTTTCAATAAAGAAAAATGGTCAGAAAATTAGAAAGTAGTTTTATTTTTTAAGCAACCTGTGCAGGAAAATCATTGCAACATACATACGTATAAAAAAAATTTTAATTTATTATTAATTCCAATCGGCACAAATTTTAAAATTAACAATTTCCAATAAAAAATGAAGCTTCAAAAGTAGCAGATTTTTAAGGGAGAAATTTTTAAACTTGTTTCACAGACCCTGTTCTTTAGTGAAGTGTCACTTATTTTAAGTAAATTGTGTGTACTTGACACCTCTCTGGACGCATATAACCATAGCATAATTACCCTGCAAATAATAGGACCAGTCCAATCACGCGTGTAAAGAGTAGCCACAAAGTAACCCAAACGTATGGAAAAAACATGGTCTATTTAAAATTACGATGTCCTAGGGTAGGACCATATAACCCACCTATGGTTTTAAAACTACTCCATGGTATACTCAAGAGGATAAGTTTTGAAGTCGTTTAAAAACGAAAGCACGTCGTTAAAAAACGAAGACATGTCGTTTCACTACAAACACTTTTTAACAATGACATGGTCCATGCTTGCATTCCTATCGAAAATATCGATAGGAAAAATATAAATATCGATATTATTATTATTTAAAATACAGCTGTAAAGACATCTAACAGCAGCTATACACACACAGTTTTTTTTTTGCAAATTTTTACGTGCTATTATTAATTCGCGCTGAATTACAGCAATGAATACACCTATTCCTCTATTAACACGATACTTTTCTTTTGCATAATTTAATTTTTTACGATTTTTTTGGTTTTCGTTTACATTGAGGGATGTGGAAATTACCTTGATTTACACGATTTTTTATTTTGAATATTTTTAGCAAAAATTACTTTTCTTTTTTTCATAAAATATATCCTGCAAAATTATAAAACATTGTTATTTTACAACGATAACATTAACGTTTTAGGGTTGATTTTTAATAATATTTATATTTTAAATCGTCTTAAATAAAAAATTCTAATTTCACTAAATATTAAAATGAAAAAAAAAAAAAAAAAATTATCAATCTGGTACACTTAAAATAAATTAAAATTTCCATTGAGTATAATTTAGCAAGGTGGCTTCAACATCACAACAATACACCAACAACAGGCAAGTCAAAAACAACCAGCTGTTTTTTGAGACCACCTTGTATACAAATGCACATTTTTATGATATTTTGTATATATTTAGTACTAGCTGACCCGACAGACGTTTTCCTGTCCAAATTAGGAAAAATGTTTGCGTTCGATTTTTAAAATCCGTTAAAAAGATGCGAACATTTGAAAGAAAAATTAGTCAAATCGGTGGAGACGTTTTCTGATTTTAAGTAAATCGAAAAAATGGGCGTAAAAGTGGGCGGGGCAAAATTTTCTTTCAGTAAAAATCGTCCAAATCGTTCAAGCCGTTCTCAAGTTATGCGCTTAACAGAAAAAGTGGGCGTAAAGCTAGGCGTGGTACGTTTTTCTTTCGATGAAAACGTAAAATGGATTAATACGAATATTTATTAGAAAAATTAGTCAAATCGATGGAGCCGTTTTTTGATTTTAGGTTATTCGAAAAAAGTGGGCGGGGCAAAATGTTCTTTCCGTAAAAAGCTAAGTTGGACCATGGCGATCATTTTAAAGAAATCGTCCAAATCAGTCAAGTCTTTCTCAAGTTATGCGCATAATAGAAAAAGTGGGCGTAAAAGTAGGTGTGGTAAATTTTTCTTTCGATGAAAACTTAAAATGGGTTAATACGAAAATTGTGCAAAAACAAATTTGTCAAATCGATGAAGCCGTTTTCTGATTTTAGGTAATTCGAAAAAAGTGGCCGTAAAAGCGGGCGGTGCAAAATTTTTTTTTTTCGTATAAATCTAAGATCAATCGTCGAAATTATATAGATGTCAGTGGTGGTGCAATATGAAAATTGGATTTTGCCACGCCCCTCCGCTTTTAGACCGAAAATAAAAAATCAGACTTCACAGTGTCACCGGCCTGAATATTCTGAAGATTCCCTGAAAAAATCATCAAAATCGGCCTAGCCGTTTTGGACTCCATACGTTACATACATACATACATCCACACATCCTGTTTTATATATATAGAAGATAGATACATAAATTGCTACCATAGTTTTATCTTAAATAATTAAGACTTTTTAAATAACACTGAAAAAATTAAACTTCATGTATTTAAATACAATAAAATTTTATATTAAAATTAACAAAGTACATTTTTAATTACGAAGTCAAGAGTTAAATCTATGTATATAAAAAGAAGTGTACACTTTGATGTCACCACTAACTGCAAAAACGGGTAGACTGATTTCAACAAAAACGTTGGGGTACGTTGGAGATAGTCTGTAGATGGTTTATGTAAAGTTTGCATGAAATCGGCCCAGTGGTTCCGGAGATATGGCATTTAGATTTTCCTATATATTCCCATACAAATATCAACAAAATGCCCTCCATTTTGAACTCCTTCGAAACGGTTTGACTGATTTTTATGAAATTTTGTATGGGTTTTTGTCAGGTATGAGAAAAGGTGGTAGAGTATTTTTTTATCGCAAAATATGGCATAAGCTCCCCCTCCCTATATCTCATTAGCTAAACAACCTGTTTTCTTAAAATTTGGCATGCAGGCACTGTAACATTTGAAAGAAAATAGGGAATAGGGCAAGAGGAGTAAAAGCTCCCCCTCCTTTTATCTGCTTAATAAATCGACCGATTTTCTTAAAATTTTGCAGGAAAATAGTGTAACATCTGGAAAGAACTAAAGGCTAAAATTTTTATTATTTATGGCGTGAAATAGGGCAATAGAGTTAAAAGCTCCCCCTCCAATATCTTTTAAACTAATCAACCGGGTTTCTTAAAATTTGGCATGCAGGCACTGTAACATCGGAAAGGAAATAGGGAATAGAATGTGAAATAGGGCAAGAAGGGTAAGAGCTTCCCTTCCCAATATCTTCTTGAAATTTCGCAGGCAAATAGTGTTACAGCTGGGAAGTACTATAGCCTATAGTTTTTATTATTTAGGGCGTGAAGCAGGAGCGGTAAAAGCTCCCTTCCCTGTATCTTCTTAACTAATCAACCGGTTTTCTTAAAATTTGGCATGCAGACACTGTAACATCTGAAAGAAATAAGTTATATGGCAAAACAACGTTTGCCGGGCCAGCTAGTATATGTATAAATTATGAAGCTTATACATATTATTTGAAATTAACGAATACTTCCAAACGTTTATTTTCGTATGGTAACCTTAGCGTTATATATAAAAAGGGGGCTTACCGTTTTTATATTCACATACACAAGAAGCCTAAAAATGTATTAAAAAATCAGTTAGTGTTTAGAAACAGAGAGACGTGTATCGTGGTACATTTTTTAACCAGAAATATAAAAATATTTGTGACGTCGGTTTTTGCAAAATTATAATTTATTAAAAACCAGGCGAAAAGAAAAGTAATATCTTTAGAAACAAAAATTCCGATTTTAGATAGACTATGTAATGGAGATAGAGTAACAACGGTTTCTAAATTTTTTTCCATTCACGAAGCGACAATAAGATCTATAAAAACAAAATAATGAAAATCTAATCAGGAAGAGTGTAGCAGCTGGGAATTAAACGAGCTTGAGTACAACGTCATACGTGCGGGATATTACAATTGAAAATATGGAAAAAGCACTAATGATCTGGATAGAAGATCAAACCGAAAAGCGAACTCCAATTGTTACCAATGCTATAACAAATAAAGCTTTGAGGATTTATGAAACACTTAATGATCAACTACCATCTACATCATCAACTGCAAAAAAAACATCGTTTTCGGCAAGTCATGGATGGTTTGAAAATTTTAAGCAAAGACATTCCCTACATAATCTAAAATTAAAAGGTGAACAAGCTTCTGCTGATATAGATGAGGCTAAAGAAGATCCTGAAAAATTTGCTGAAATTATTGCTTCCAATTCATACACTCCTGATCAAGTCTTTAATGCAGACGAATCGGGACTATTTTGGAAAAAAATGCCACAGCGGACTTTTCTTTCAAAAGATAATAAAAGTGCAAGTGGATACAAAGTTGCAAAATATCGCATAACAATTCTTTTTTGTTCCAATGCTTCCGGCGATTACATTATGAAGTCATTGGTTATTAACAAATCACAAACGCCACGTGCATTTTAAGGATTAAATAAAGACAACTTGCCCGTTTATTGGATGGCCAATAAGAAAGCATGGGTTACGGCCGCTGTTTTTAGAGAGTGAGATGCAAAACGGTATTTAAACAAGAAGGGATTGCCCTTTAAAGTGCTTCTAGCAATTGACAACGCTCCTGGACATTCAAAAGACTTGCAACACGAGAATGTGCAAGTTATATTTCTACCAAAAAATACGACTTCTCTGTTGCAGAACTTAGACCAGGGAATCATTTCGACTTTTAAAGCATTGTATATCAAGCAGTCGTTCAGGTACATTTTAGATCAAATGGAAAAAATTTACAATATTTGATTGTGTACAGCATGTTGCATTGGCTTACACTGCACTCAAGCAGTCAACGGTCAAAGGTTGTTGGAAACATTTGTGGCCAGATGCAGGAGAAAGTGTTATCCTATCTTGTCAATCCTTGGAGCATGAATATTCGGAGCAGTGTTGCCAACACTTGGTGACCAAAATTGGCGAAATTTACGGGGGAAAATGGCTAAAAAATTGCAAAAAAAAAAGGGGCTAAAAAATGGCTAAAAGCTTTTTTCAATAAAAACATATTAAAATTCAATAACAAAACAGAAATAATTCATTTAAATAGTTTACAATGAAATATTAAGTCAAGATCCATTTCTTAAATAATTATAAACGCATATTAAAATTTTGATAGATAGTTAAAAAATTAAATCATCGATAAATTCGATGTCGTTATTGTTCATCTCATAGAAATCACTCGTGCCTATTTGTTTTAAATAATTCGAAGGTAAAACATTATCACGACAACATTTACCCAACCTTTTGTGTCCAGATCTACAATAAAAAACAATTAAGGAATTATAGTAGGTCAACCCCTACTTTATGATACCCTACATGATATTAGAACTTATGTACCAAATTTTATTAAATTATCTGCAAATTTGCGACCTGTACTTTGCGCACAAAGTTTACATGGGACTGAGAAAGTGATTCTGAATCAATCGGTATAAGTAAAGGTTGGCTAAAGACCACTATTTAAAGGTGTTACAAACATCAGCACAAACGGATAGTTCCCTCTCCACTATTGTGGTGGTGGTATAAATATTGTATTGTTATGGTAATAATATTTACCTAATTGATCAAATCGAATTAACGGTTGCTAAATGTAACCTATTTCTCAAATTACTTCTAACGGTGTTTAATTGGCTAAATTCCCTCTCTACTTCAGATTAGGAAGTGAACTTTATAGTCAATTCTGAAATTTCTAAGAAATTTTTGTTGCCGCCTGCATCTCTTTATTGAAATACTTGCAACCAGAAAGAAACACCGATGTTTGCGTTGATCCATTTTATAAATTTAATATTGGAATACTGTTCCTTTATTTTTAAAGATGTTTCTTCATCATCGTTTATAGCGATTTTAACATTTGTAAAAGTTGTAATTTAAATTAAAGGCGTGTTAATTGTTAAAAATTTTTATTTTACTTTTATAAACTTTTATAATAAAACACTGATTCTTTCAGTTGGCACATACAGTGGGAGGATAAGGTTTTGATGACTTTTGTGCAGGTGATATTGAAGAATTGTTATCAAACATCACCTCTTTTCAGGAAGATAATATGAAAGAAAACATACAATAAAACATTCTCAGAAATAAGAAATTACGATTGCACAACTTTGCATGCAACTTTTTGTTTGTTACCAAGAGGTCTAGGGAAGAAAGCGGGGTTGAAAAAGTTAAAAAAATGCTTGAAAAAAATGTAAATGTAAATGTGAAAAAAGTTTCGTAGCAACAACTTTTAAAGAAAATAGAAAAAAACTCGGCGTTAATTGCATAGATGTAAATGCGGTCTAAAGCCTAGTACTCTGTTCAAATTTGTGAAAATTGTTGAGCAACATTTATTATTTCACACGAATATTTTGACATGTATCGATGTTACCTATCATGCGAGTTTGTACAATTTGCCGATTTTATTCCTGCAAAGTATGCGACATTGTTTTGCGTATGTAAACAAACCCCACATGTATTTTACTAAAAAATAATTTTTTTAATAAAAAATTTAATAAAAAAGAAAGTAAATATGGTTAAAAAACTGTTACCGGTTGTGTTATATTATTTTTTTATTTCTTATTAAATAATCAGTTCATCCTTTTTTGCTTAAAATTCCACGTGAAATAAGTGCAGCTTACTTTATTACGCAGTAGTAAAAAAATGTTGCCTGAAACATTTCGGAACTTTTTCACAAAATGAATAGAGTACAACTCTATCAACATTATTTCATAGATATTCCGCACAAGTTTTTTTCATATGCGTTTTGACAGCATTTCACGTGAAATGTTGAACAGAGTACCAGGCTTAAGTGAAAAATTTATGGGTAAATTTATAAAATTAGTAAAATCTAAATATTTCTCTATAATAATATCATAAAATAATCAGCTTTAAATAACTTTTAAATTTTCGGACACGGTGAATCTTTTGACGTATATGCCCTTATGTATATACATTCAACTCAAAATATTTTTATTTAATACCCCAGTTGGCCAGATAGCCGTTGACGACATCGTCGTCAATGATGTATACACGACTTGTCCCCCGTTGTTTAGGTTTTCTAGAAGGCAATTTTCAGGAAATCGTCGTGCACGACAGTTTGAGCGACGTTGTCTTGTAAGTTGTCTTCTATATAGCTTTATATGGGACAGTATGAGCGACTTTGTCTTATAAGTTGTCCTCTATTAAACTCTATGTGGGACAGTATGAGCGACACTGTCTTATAAGTTGTCTTGTATGAAAGCTAATGACGACAAAGTTTTCTTGAATGCTATTTAATTACTTGCTTGGTTTTCTTAAAATTCTCACATTCTTTTTTTTTTAATTGTTGATTTAAATACCTACAAAAATATTAAAAATTTGTTCTAAACAGTAAAACCAAAAATGATGATGCAATTATTCGCGGGCTGGAAAATGGATTACATGCAGTAAGTACTTTACTGTCAACTTTAGGATTGCTTATAGGAGTCAAATATAAAACATATAACAGAAATTAAAATTTCCACTATACTAAAAAACTGTCTGAATTAGATAACCATATAATAATTTTTGTCGTGGACGTCGAAATAGACGACATTGTCACGCAGGTAGTCGTTAACGATAAAGTAGGCGACATTGTCTTTCTTTGTGAAAATGTCGTTGACGATTTGTTCCCGCTGTCCCTCACATGTCGTGCAGAAATTAACATTGTCGTGCATCCGTCTTCAAGGATGTCTCAAAGACATGGCCAACTGGGACGCTTAGCGTACATATTGCACTTGTTGCTCTAAAGCAGTGAAGGGCACACACATAATATCACATTTATGCTTGTGTTGACGAAATAACAACAAAGCAACAGCCGAACGTACATTGTCACAGGCACAGAAAGAAGTTTATAGTGTACATGTGTCGAAGTCGCACAAGCAGCATTTTTATTCCTATGCACGCGTACATAGGATTTGCAAATGTGCCCGTCACTGCTCTAAAGAGAGTCAGCTCAAATTTTTCAATTTTTACTTTTTGCAAGAAATCGATGAACAGTGGTCATATCTACGCACGGTAAAAATCTGATATCAAAAAATAAAATACTATTTCATCTATTGTTGACGTTTAAGAATTGTTGATTTTTAATATAAAATTAATAATAAACAAGAGTAATTTAATTTTTCTTATTTTGCACTTATCGGTTTTACCAAAAAAATTTGCAGAAACATAATTAAAGTTCTTAGTTTTTTGTTATAAAATTTATCTATTTTTAAACTAAAAATCACCTCGCAAAAGTTAAAATTATAAAACCTACTTATGTTAGTATATGTTAGTATATATACCAAAAATCCAAATTTCTTTAAATGATCGTATTTTAAAAAAAATTACCTTGCTACCTTTTGCGGCTCAAAATTACCCTAAAAAAGGGTAAATACCGTACGGTTAACATCACTGTTCAGGGCAGTGAAGGGCACACACAAACTATCACATTTATGCTTGTGTTGACAAAATAACAGCAAAGCAACAGCCGAACGTACCCAGTTGGCCCCGTCTTTAAGACATCCTCGAAGACGGATGCACGACAATGTTAATTTCTGCACGACATGTGAGGGACAGCGGGAACAAATCGTCAACTACATTTTCGAACAAGTGTCGCGAAAATCATGCACGACACAAAGAAAGACAATGTCGCCTACTTTATCATTAACGACTACCTGCATGACAATGTCGTCTATTTTGACGTCCACGACAAAAATTATTATATGGTAATCTAATTCAGACAGTTTTTTTAGTATAGTGTAAATTTTAATTTCTGTTATATGTTTTATATTCAACTCCTATACGCAACTCCATGTAATCCATTTTCCCGCCCGCGAATAATTTCATCATCATTTTTGGTTTTATTGTTTAGAACTAATTTGTAAATTTTTTGTAGGTATTTAAATCAACAATTAAAAAAAAAGAATGTGAGAATTTAAAGAAAACCAAGCAAGTGATTGAATAGCATTCAAGAAAACTTTGTCCGTAGCTTTTATACAAGACAAGTGTCGCTCATACTGTCCCACATAGAGTTTAATAGGCGACAGCTTATAAGACAAAGTCGCTCATACTGTCCCACATAAAGCTAAATAGAAGACAACTTACAAGACAACGTCGCTCAAACAGTCGTGCACGACGATTTCCTGTAAATTGTCTTCTAGAAAACCTAAACAACGGGGGACAAGTCGTGCATACATCATTGTCGACGATGTCGTCAACGGCAATCTGGCCAACTGGGTAGTTTGTTACATACCACACAGAGAAGGTTATAGTGTACATGTGTCGACGTCACCCAATCAGCATTTTTATTCCTATGCACGCGTACATATGATTTGCAAATTTGCCCTTCACTGTTTTTAACGTTAATATGATGTCAGGTGTAGTTTCATTAAAATCGAGTAATTTTGCTCTGTCGCAAATGTAATTTTCAATTTTGCTGAGGTAACACTGCTTCGTACAGGGGTTCAAAAACAAATTGAGCGTGATTTAATAACCCTAGAAGAAATGAATGAGCGAGATGTCACATTTTACATTTTGGTGTTAAGAAAATGATAGAAAGAAATGACCGAAATAAAGTTTTCGGTCACATTCGGTCATTTCTTTCTATCATTTTGTTAACACCAAACTGAAGAATGTGACAACTGGCTCATTCATTTCTTGTAGGGAACTCTACGAACCTCTCCCGTTTACACTGTCTTCCTTATGGTGTTAAGATTGCGTTATTTCTTATCTTGGCAAGTTGGCATGCTTCAAATTATCGTAACGAATGCCCTCACAGGGTTACATAACGATCCAGGTGATGATAATGGTCTCTCCCCAAATAGTTGAATACATACTTGTTTTTTTTTTTTGCCATTGCAGTCTTGAATATTTAAAAATGTTGTAGTATTAATTTTGCTGTTGTTACTGCTGCTGTTACATGTTAATTTTTGCAAATCCATCTTAAAGGTCATTTAACTCTTACTCGTGCTTCAATTCACAAAATCGATCTCCAAACACAAAAATAGAGACTGGCAGATGGTTGCCGGGGACATACCAGAGAGTTATAGGCATAAGACGGTTAGAGAATTTTTATATGTTTACAGAAAAATACAGAAATAACAGAAATAAAACCGTCTTTTTACTTTTCTTGTCTAGTTTTATTTATTTATTTTTTTGTTTGTTTTTTTTTTGCTCCAACTGCTTCCTCTACATTTTTCTGTTTAAGAAAAACTCATCATCATTATTTTTCACAAGCACCAAAATGATGTTAATACCAGGAACATGCATGTAGATAGATGGATAAATGGCTGGCTGGAATATGTACATTTGTATGTATAGAGTTCATTTCATTTGGCAACAGAAAATTAAAAAAGTAAACGTTTTTATTTTTTCTTTTTGTTTATTTAATCATAAGTGTTTAACAAAAAAAAAAAAAAAAATAGCATTTTGCAACATTGTTGCAAGAATGTAGTTATGATGTTTTTTCTTTACCTTCCTATTTTTTCAATTACTTCAGAGGTGAGCAAAAAAATAGCACAAATATTTATTGAATAGAATAAAAAAAAATTAACTTAAAAATTAAAAGTGCATATTTCTTGTTTCGATAGTCTAATGCCCAATTTTCAGGATAGTATTTAAATCAATATTAAGTTAATTTTCATAACAAACTTAAATCGTGTTTAGAACAGATTGGTTTTTTGAGTTTTATTTGAAAAGTCATATTTAATTAAGATAAAAGTATGGTAGCACTACTAAATACAAAAAAAAATATAAAAAAGTGTATTTATTGACAAGGTGGTCTGAAAAAACAGCTGACTGTTAATGCTTTGCGTGTTGTTGTTGTATTGTTGTGCTATTGAGGCCACCTTGGTGAAATATTATAATGGAAACTTACATAGCGTTTACATTTGCCAGTACTGGCAAGATAGTAGCAATTCATTCAAACTTTTTCACTAATACATAAACACTTTTACAGCTATTTTGTTTTTGCATTGTTTTGCCAACTAATATGTATATGCTTACTGTCTTGCCAGTACTGGCAAATGTAAACGCTGTGTTAAGTTGAAATTAAGTGTATCACATCGGTGACTTAAGTTTTTAGTGAAGAAGAGAATTTTGTATTTAAAACGATTTTAAAAATAAATGTGTTTTAATATCAATCCTGAAAATTGGCCATAAGAACGATGTCGACCAATTATCTTTTCGTTTCCTTCACCTTTATCGTAGTTGGCGAATTTAAAATACGCCTGCGACTGTTTGGTTATAGATTAAAGAGAACGTGAACCTATTTCCAAAAAAAACCTTCCAAAAAAATGTTAAAATAAAAAAATTAATTATTTTGAAGCTTTGCTTTAAATGCAAGATTTCGATAAAAGATCCTTCTATTTTTAACCGACGCTGCATTTAATATAGTTAAGGCTTTCACTGGGTTTAAGATATTTCATTCAAAATTGTTACAAGATACATGCTTGGCACATTGGTTATACCGCGTTGCAGAGGGAATTACAATCCAATTCGATCATATTACCATTTTTAATGAAATGTATCCCTTGATTCCCCTTCCACCGCAGCCAGTAGTAACTAAATGGGGCCTGGCTAGACGCCACAGAATTATATTTAAAAAACTTTGAGTTATTTAAGGGTGTATGAAAAGCTTCTTAAAACCGATGATTTTGCAATTAAAAGAGTAAGTCTGGGTTCACACTATGAAAATATTATTTCAGAAAGTCTGAGTTTGTTGGTGAGAAGGGAAAGAATCATAGCATGTGCTCTTCCCCTCTCACCAATAAACTCAGACTTTCTGAAAGAAATCTTTCATAGTGTGAACCCAGACTAAGCGAAATATTAAATTTAAATAACATCAGAAATCAATTCGCATTTTCCAACTACGGTTATATTGGTGAAAACATAACTCATTAGGAGGGATTTAGTTAACTTAATACTCAAATCAAAGAAATTGATATTGCAGAAAGAAAAATTTACAATTTGAAAGGAAGAATAGCCCGATAAATTAAAAATAAATCCAAATTATTTTGCAAAAAAATTAAGGATTTTAAAAAATAAAATAAATTTTCAATATTTTTAATCCGGCTTAAGTTCATGAAATTTAATTTTCATTAAATTATTTTTATGAAGAAAGGAATTTTAGAACATGAAAATTAATTCAAATTGTTATTGATAATCATTCATTATTGACTGACCTGAGATTCGAACCCAGGCGGCTGGTTACCCTGACATGTTTCGATCGATTAAAAACCATAAATAGTTCAACAAAATTACCACAATACTAAATAAAATAAATTTAAAGTATTTTTGATCTGATCTGGATTCAAAGTGGGATCTGAAAATGAATTTTTTCAACATACATTGGAAATCTTTAAGAACAGGCAAAGGCAAAACAGCTAAGAACACTTTCCTTCTCTGTATGTCAACCGATTTGAACAATATGCACCATTTGAAAGGTATTTATTCTAGTGCTGGGATACTATCGATATTTTCTACTATCGATATTTATCGATAGTTGAGATTTCACTATCGATATATCGATATTACTATCGACTGTTTGTACTTTTGCAGGAAAACTTTAATTATTTTTTTATAAGGCTACAGTCCGTTGTTTTTATCACTTTATTGAATGTATGAGACGTATGTATATACGCACGTTATTTTAGATGGCAGTTTTTTAAAAATTGATAAGTACCTTTCTGAAGGAACAGAAGTAACAGGGACTATAAGATATTCCATTGCAACTTTAAAAAATTTTCTAAATTCTAAACCCAAAAAGGTAATCAATATAGCGGACTTATCCTCTAATGATCGTTCATTGGTTCGTCCTATGCTTGCAATTGCATTTGGATTTGCATTTTTTTTTACAACTTTACAAAAATATTTGACGTTTCACTCCCTATATAAACATGTAAAAATTTCGACTGCCTTTAATTAGCAGTTTAAAGCACAGCTAAGCAATCCATACCACTTGCCATTCTTGTTGTTTGTATTCATTGCTAAAATTTAGCGCGAATTAATAATAGCAAGTAAAAATTTGCGGCAAAAATCTGTGTGTGTATAGCTGCTGTTAGATGTCTTCATAGCTGTATTTTAAATAATAAAAATATCGATATTTATATTTTTCCTATCGCTATTTTCGCTATTTTCAGACTATCGATAATATCGATAGACTATCGATAGTTTCCCAGCACTAATTTATTCACAGAAGTGCACAATATATATGTTTTTAAAATCTGTTCGGTAATTTCAGAGATACAAGCGTTTAAATTTGTAATTAACCCAAATGCAGAACACATTAATTAAATTGTTTTCAATATCAAATTATAAAAAATAGGGTGGTCGACATTTTTCAAAAACCGGTTTTCGAATATTTCGACTATATAAATCGGCACAGGCATAACAGTTAAGCATGCTTTCTTCCTTTGTTTGTCAACCGAACCTCTATTGGAGATAAAAAAAGTATCAAAAAGGGGAAATATGGGAATTATATCTCTTTCTTATACTTTTCCGTACTTCATGTGATTATTTTTAAATTTTCTATAAAATATAAAAAATAAAGAAGTGTTGCTTACGATTAATTAAAAAAATGCAAAAAAACGACAACATTAAGGAGCGTTAAATATTTCATACAAAATGATGAAAACTTGAAACCAATAACGCGTCTATTATATTTTTGTATAGTTGTCAACATTTTTTTGGTTAAATAAAAATTAAACAAAATTATTAATTGAATCAGTAAAAAATTTGTAGAAATTAAAAAAATTTTCAAACAAGTGTTTGTTTGAAAATAATTCGGCAATAATTTTTTCTGTGTATAAAGGCGACTTTTGATACTTTTTTGTTTTTCAATTGATATTTTTTATATTGAACTTAAGTGGGGAACAGAATAGTCGCTGTAGTATAACGTTACGAATAGCGCTAAAAGCTGTCAAAAGTAAAAAACGACAATTTCAAAGTAGAGCTGAAGTGGTCGTTGCAGTTGCATTTTGAACTTTGTTGCGCTTTAAAGAATTTTTTAGCTTCAGCTACTACTACAACAACTACTTTATTCTGTTCCAGGCCTTACAAAATTAAATTAACTCACGTAGAAGATATAATATGACCCGTGATAGTCCCTCGCCAAATCGACATACTAAGACGGAAAAAATAAATACTCAAAACATGTAAATTCATATCTGTGGCATTTCGACAAATCATCTTATGTCGACAGAAGAGAGCAAAAAAGTAAAAAAAAAATCGATGAAAAAATCATATTTGTCAAATAACAAAATAAACCAAAATTTAAGAAAAAATGCCGTTTATAATACAAAATTTAACAAGAATGATTTTTTAATAAAAATTCGTATTATTAACAACATTTTTTCAACTTTTTAAATTTGACTTAAGATGTTTGTCAAAATGCCACAGATATATTCTTAGAAGAACTATCGAATTTTGACCATTATGCGAACACTAGGTTATTTAAACAAACAACAATTTAAATTAGTTTTTTAGTATATAAAAGATATTTGAATTACAAAAGACTGTAATTTTTATATTTTTCTTAATTAAAAAGCCATTTTTTATGGAAATTTTTCAAGTTTTTAGTGCATATTCTTTATTTTTTTAGAGCATATTTTGGATTTTTTAATGCATAATTTAAGCTCACATCACAGAGCACACAGAGGCGTCACGAGACAGAAAATATTGTGTTTTTTTCTGTCTTTTTCTTCGAAAGCTGCCCTTTTTGCATTTTTTGTTTTGATTACGCAATTCGTGTTGTTAGTAGCGGCCTGTTTTTACACATTGCAACTTTACTACCAAAAAACATTTTCTTTCTCTTTCTTCGAAAGCTGCCCTCGCAAATGATTTGGGCATTTTTTATACGTCACTTTTTTCATCTCTGTAGCTTTGTGGCGCACATTTTCGATTTTTTAGAGCATGAAAATTGCATCCCTATTAATATTGAAATTAACTTTAAAGGTTATCATTAGCTGATCGTTAGTGCAAACCTGTCTAAGTTTACTGAGTCTATCATGGTAAAATAAACAGGTGGCAGCACTACGCCAAATGACGATTTTTTGCAATTGCATTGTTTGTCTAGGTTTATGTTAAAGTTTTGTTTATGTTTACAAAAAGTCCACGTTTGGTGCTGTGATTATTGTATTTTATTAAAGTTTTTAATAATTTTAAATCAAAATTAATAAGATATAGACCATAATTAAATAAAAATTGGCTTAAAAATTTATTTATTTCATCACGTTCAGCGGCACGCTTTGATTTTTGTTTTAAGTATTTTTTGACGTAAACGGTGATATAATTTCCATTTTTGTTGTAATGTTGTATTTGTTGCCGTAACGATGCCACCTGCTTATTTCACCATGGAGTCTATCAGTGCCTTCGTATTTATCATTTAAAACCCGGTAGACAATTTTGACATATGGCTTTTAAAATCATGTCTAGGACTTATCATTTTCTGCATCTAGGAATATCAGCCGAAAGTCCACACCTTTAAGATTTGCCATCCGCGGATTTGTGTTAAAATCACAGTAACAACAATACAGACGAAGGGTCAATTTACAGTCAAGAACCCTATGTTTTTAGGTAACTTATTTAAGGGATAATATCGCTGGGTGTTACTGTTTTAGGGTACCAGGGGGCTAATTTTGGCAGTTGTGATTGAATACTTTTTCGATTCGAAAGCAATTTTATTACTAACTCTTTCAGTCGATACTGAAAGAATCGATATTCTTTTTTCAGTGTTGTAAAGTATTTATTCACACTTAAAAAATAATTTCGATTCGTTCAGCAATGACTGATCGGCAATTGATTTATGTGACAGGTTTAATTGACTACATAGGAACACAATTTTAATGTGAAATGTACATACATAACATATTCTAAAGGCCATCTCAAAATTTACACATTTTCACTTTTTGCACAAATATTATAAACAGTAGTCATATCTACCCACTGTAAAAATCTTGAATTTGAATTGAAAATTCTAGTTGGGATTTGTTTATGCTATAGACTCCTTTGAGAGAGCGCACATGACGCGAGTAGTTTGAAAAGCATAACAGCCATACCTTAACAAGAGCGGAAAGCGTTTTCTAGCTGTCAAAAATGCTCATGCCCATACAATTTGTATGGAGCATCCCTAAATAGCGCGGCGCCAACGCTTTACAATTGGAAAATCCGATTTTGATAGCGCGTTTAATAGTGAAGTTGGCCGCTATTGTTAATAAATAATGGCAATTTAGCTATTTTTTGTCAATGTAGCGGGGTTTCTTTTCTTTTTATTTCTATAATGTGGGTTTTATTAAACAAGAAAGTTAGCACTACTGTTTGTGGCACAACGTTTAGGTATGGCATTTAAGCGTAAAAGCTAAGCGGATGAAAACGTTCCGCCTTCCGCTCTTGTTTAGGTACGGCTGTAAGAAATCAGTTGCGCTTAAACCGGCGAGCAAGAAACTCGTGTTTGCGTTTCATATGTCTTCAAAAAAAAATTTTAAATGATTGTGTAAGTTTCCTCACATTGTGGTCAAATTTAGGTTGCGAGATGTGTGAGAAAGTATTGAAACTGGTAAATAAATAATTTAACCCTAGAAAGCTAATCTGAAGATTTTAGTCATGACGTAGACCTTTTGCGAAGCACACACGTCGCTGCGGTAGGTATTGCTAATATCGAAATATAACGAGTTTGTGAGTCAAAAGGAGTCAAAAAGACGCATATTAGTGATCAGTTTTCAAAGGAATACGATTTTTACGTTGATTACTGAAGAAGTTTTTTGTTTTTTTTCCTTTCTCATAATAAATATATAAACTAGTGTTCGATAATAAACAGTACATTATTTAGCGTTCGGCTTACACACCCAAGAACGATATCTCTTTTTTTAGTGATTGTGTTCAAGAAAGAACCGAACAATTGTAGTGATACTGTAGACAAACATTACATTTTAATGTTCTATAATGTTCCTTTATTTACATTGATAAAGAAATAAACAAACTTTTTTTTTCACTAAATTATTTTATGAAGAAAGGAATTTTACAACATGAAATTAATTAAAATTTATTGATAATTTTTCATTCTTGACTGAAGCTGGGCTCGAACCCAGGCGTTTTTACGGAGAGGTTACCCTGACATGTTTTGATTGCAACCACTCAATCTCTTCAGAGGGCTTGCCGTTTAACACTCGCAGCCATCGATGACTGCTGACGTCAATAGTCAAACATCAATCCTTAAACCAAATTGTATTTAACCTTTGGTAGATCGAAATTAGCTTTGAATGATTATCTTTTTTAATTTATTTTACATGTTTTTCCTTACTTCTGTTTTTTCGTACTTTTTGTCAAGAATTCTTCTTGAAGTTCAAAGTACATTTTTTGTTTTTGTTTTTCATTTCTTTGTCTTTCCTTTTCTTGTTGACCTTTTTCAGCACAATTTGAAGAACAAATAATCAGTATTGTGGTTATTTTGTTGAACTGTTTATGGTTTTTAATCCAAATTTTTTAATATTTTTAATAAGGATAAAGTTCATCAAATTTAATTTTCATTAAATTATTTTTATGAAGAAATTTTTAAATTTTTTTTAAAAATTATCAATAAATTTTAATTAATTTCATATTGTAAAATTCCTTTCTTCATAAAAATAATTTAATGAAAATTAAATTTGGTGAACTTTAGCCTAATTAAAAATATTAAAAAATTTGGATTAAAAACCATAAATAGTTCAACAAAATAACCACATACTGATTATTGAAATAAACAAACAATAAAATTTAGCAACGACCGCAGCACGAACGGCTTGTTTGTGTAATTTTTATATGTTTTGTTTGTATCAAATTATTTTGCTGGCTTTTTGTTTTTTTTTCGTTTGTTGATTTTTTTTGTAAGAAATGTTTGATTTTATTTCACCAGCCAAAAGCGACGAACATTAATGAGCCGAACCGAACACAATGAAGATTATGGTTTAAAAAACAACCGAACGGAATTAAATGTTCTCATCTTTTGTTGAGTTGGATAAAAACAGTTTTATTTTTGTGTTCGAAAGATGACAAACGGGGAAACGTTATTTTTTTTTAATGATTTTCTACACAAACACTCCACCCAACCGAACACTAAGGAACGATATTTAGAGTTTATTTTCGAACACTCCCTGCAAATAATATGGTCAGTTCAAGCACGCGTGTAAAGAGTAGTCCACAAGGGACCAGGACAAGTCCAAAAGTAACCAAAACGTATGGAAAAAACCTGGTATATTTAACATTACGATGTCCTAGGAGAGAACCATTTAAGCCACCTTTGGACCACTAAGGAGTAGTTTTAAAGCTACTCCATGGTATACTCAACAGGATTAGTTTTGAAGTCGTTTAAAAACCAAAGCATGTCGCTTAAAAACGAAGACATGTCGTCTCACTACAAATACTTTTTAACAATGACATGGTCCATGCCTGCATTTCATCGGACCAGTCCATGGAGTAGTCCATTTTATCAAAATGGACCAGGTGGTCCAATTTTATTTGCAAGGCTGATATAAACACATACTTCAAATTTTTTATTTAACGTACATCGATGGGTTAATATAAAAAAGGCCTAGCTCGATTTTTTTTTGATTGTTTAGCCCCCTTTCACACTCGGTAAGTTACTTGCCGACAACAACAAAGTCTGTACAAATTTTTTTTTCCTTACAGACTTTGTTGTTGTCGGCAAGTAACTTGTCGAGTGTGAAAGGGGGCTTACAGGGAAAGAAAAAAAAACTTGATAAAATCTGTAAAATTTTAGAAAAAAAAATTTATATTGCAATTTTTAATAGAAATATCCAACAAATGTTGTACCCTTAAAAATTTTAAATCAAGAAATATGTGGCAGTGGCTACCAGAATGAAAAAAAGGTAGTTTTTACACAAATCGAGTTAGGCCATTTTTATATTAAGCCATCGATATGTAAAAATATATATTTCAAATAATTAAAAACTACAATAATATAGCACGTTTAAATAAAGCCTCAGTTTAACGCATGTTTATCTTCAACATGTGTGGTGATATGCTTATCGTTCTAGGGTTAAAAAAGGTTTTGTTACATTTCACCGTCTGTTCGAGGTCTTATAAAACAAAATAGAATTGCAGGGTACATGAAGCTGTGTACTTCTTTCAATTTGTTCACCACTCTCACCCATCAACTCAAGAATAGCTGCAACAGAAATTGCAAATCTGGACAGGGACTAATATTTGGATCTTTTAAGGATTTTAAGGCCATTAATAAGTAGGTTAAGTCTCTTAATATTTTCTTAAAATAGTTTCAACTTACATTCTAGACTACTTTATACAAAATACGATTGCGTTGGCACTATGAAAATTTTATCAATATCTAGGAAAAAGTAAAGCACTTTCAAAGTTTAGCGCTGCTTAGCTTGATTTACTATTTTAAAGTTGATCCAAGTTCATGATCCAGGATATATCGTGCTCTAAATTTGCTATTTTCTTTTTTTTAACCTCCCCAAAAGAAAAAAAATCGTAAAATTTCAGATTTTATACACATATCATTTTTTTATTTTGTAAAAATAATTTAACATCAATTCAATTTTTATTCCATAAATTTTTTACCGTTAACAAATTTAAATCACTAGGATCAATATACCTGCATACATATTAATTAATCAAGAATTCATTCGCTTTCACTGCAATTCTGCAGAAACCATAAATTCTGTCTGAACAAAAACTGTATTTCTTTCAAAATTTCGCCAGCCATTCCGCAATTCTCATTTTGTTCATATAATTTTCGTGCGCACTGATAAGAACCGATGATATTGTGATTCATATTCATTACTTCAAGCATCCCTTCTGCCGCACACCAATGCTTAGAGTTTCGTTTCAGGCAATTTTCAAAAGCATATTCTGCCAAATCAGTGGCATTTACCTTTAAAGCTAATTTGCCAAATCGATATAATGTAGAAACATCGGAACTATCGATTAAAATGGCGGATATATAATGTTGCAAAGCTGTTAAGTACTCCTCACAACGTTCCTCCAATATCATGGCAATATTCTTATGGCAATTGTATTTGACAATAGAAAGTTTCTCATTGGGGTTGTTTTTTAGATTCTCATTTAAAATTTCGGTTTCAAGTAATTCTTGTAGCAAGTTTAGACATAAATCAATTTCTCCATTTGTTTTTAATTTTAACGCCCGAATGTATTCACTTTCAGCCAAAGATTCCTGGGCTTCTTGCGTAACGATATTTGGTTTATCTTCTTCAGTGTCTTCATTAAGGGCAACAATTTTGATCATTGTTATTGGAAATAGAAAATACACACATCGGGTTAAAAAAAAAATATGTAGTTAGTTATTTGGTTCTTTTTTTGCTTTTTCTTATGACAAAAAAATTTTGCACACGAAAGAAATCTGCTTCAACTGGTTGTTATTTCTCTCACAACTTGTGAACAACTAATTTCTCTTTCTGTCAATTTTTATTTCAATAAGGGTTCATTTACTCTCTTTCTTATTTCTTTTTCGTTTTTTTTTTCAACGGTATTCGCTGCTTACTCGTGCTGTTAAGAAAAAAAGATTTATTAAAATCGGGGTTGTTGCCAGGGCTGTCAGATATGGCGATTTCTCGCCAAACGTGGCGATTTTCAAATGTGTTTGGCGACTTTGTTGGCGAATTTTGATATAACTGGCGATTAACTTGGCTATTTTACCATTTCTATTATTTCAGCGATTTTTTTTTAACAGTTTGTCTTTTTTTGTTGTCATTACATATTTTAAAAAAACTGGCAACTTTTTTTCACTAGATTTTTGTTTTGTTATCATTAAAAGTGAATTTAATTTTCAGTCACTATTTAATTCTTATAGTATGTATGAAGGTCCATAGTCCAATTCGTAGGTCTGCTCGAATCGCCTGCTGATTGTTTGAAGATTTGAGTTTTTTACGTGCAATTGTTTTTGTAGCAAATTGTTTTTGACATTTCTAACATTTTTTACACAAACACATGCATTTTTTCTTGGCATCTTTATCATTTATTACACAAACAAAATGTGTGTTGTTTTACCCTACTGTTGCATTGTTGTAGACGCGCTAATCAAAACATCAGTAATGAAATCGACAAGGCAGAAGTGTACGATCCTATAGACTTTTTTGTTTTTTTTAAATGAAGATATGATCTCCATTTTATGTTATTAAAAAAAAAAAAAAAAATAGAAGAAACTAAACAAACTTTACTTTCGGCGACTTTTTTTTATTTTTTCTCAGTTTTTGGCGATTTTTGACTAAAATATTATACTAGCTTTTTATGCAAAATTTAATTAAAAAAAAATGTTACGAAAACTGTAAAAAAATTACGTTTGGCGATTTCTGACATAAGTTTTGGCGATGGAGCTCAAAAAAATCTGACAACCCTGGTTGTTGTAATTATTTATACGTTTTTGTTAACTAGAAAATAGAAAGAATATGAGGGAAATAAATCGCACAGCATAATTAATTCATAAAAGTTATCACAACCCGAAAAACTTAGCGGCAAAGAGCAAATGCAAAATATCGTACCTCTTTAATGAAATCTAACTGAAACCTTTTGTGTATGGTTCTTGGATTAAACAAAAAGCTACGGTACTTTGCTTTTTCGCAGGACCATTTGTACCAAACACTTATGGTGTTTTCTTTTCTAAAAAAGAATGATGCATTATAGTTGTGTAATATACAACTACAGTATTTTTCGTTTAGCTGCAGATTCAAGTTTGCACGAAAGTTCGTGCAGGTACGCAAAATATTCTCTTAGGCAGTATTCACTTAAGGCCAGTTTACACGGTAATACAATGTATTACGACTTGGTAGAATCAAAATATTATGAAATTCTCTCCGTGTTTAAAAGAAAAAAATAAAAATCTTTTGTAAGTATAGTTCATGTTTACACGGATGGTATAAGTAAAATGCAAAATAATAACAATAAATCAGATGGTTGCAGTTTTAAATATTTACAAAAACAACATGAAAATTTCCTGAGTTGATTTTAGTTGTTTTTGTAATCGCATAAAAATGCTATCACCTTCAATATACTCTGTTAAAATACACCTCTGGTGTGATGAGAATACATAGGTTTCTAAAATGGTTTAGAAAAAAACCATTTACCGACCGCTTGTCAGATTTTGTATCCGTATTCTCTCTTACTCAATACATTTTGCTTTTACATGATAAGATTTGTCTCATTCTACATAATCTTTCGACATGTCGTAATACATTGTATTACCGTGTAAACTGGCCTTTAGCAGCATAAATAATGCTTTTAAAAGAATTCGCTTACCTGCATAAACGTGCACTTATGTAAAATTTGTTTCTTATTACAAAAATAGATTTAGTCATGCAATCATTATTTTCAACAAATTTTTTTAATACATTTTTTTAATATTACTATATGTTTATAAAACAATTCATTTAAAAACAAGTTAGAGTGCTATTTTCGGCTGTGCCGAATCATTTCGCTCTATATGATATCTAGATATTATGAATTAAAAAAATCAATTTAATTTAAAAAAACGGCGTTAGCATTAACATTGGTCGCGGCTTAGACCTATGTTAAATTATTGACTGGAATTTAAAAAGTTTTTTGCTTTGTTTAGAAATTGGAACCAGCTTGAATAAAATATCATGACTAGTAACTACAGTTTTAACCGATTTAAAATTATTTCCAGGAGGGGAATTTGTATTGGACCCATTGGTAAATTATGAACCAATCATCCTAAAATTCTGTCGAGTGATTGCAGGTGATAAAAAACATAGTGGAACTAGTTTTCGAGTTTACAGTGAATTTCAGAAAGCTACTTAGTATGGGATCTGAGATAAAATACACTGCTTTGCAAATTTTTAATTTGGATAAGTACCAAGAACGTCACATGCCTAGATAAGTTAATTGGGACCTCCTGAAAACGAAAAACGCTGTAATTTTTTTTCCGAAGTACCGTTTTTTAGATAACAGTTCTTTTGTGTTTTTCGGTGCATGGTACCAGTCAAACCCTTGTGGAGCCCAACCGAAAAGTCCAATCGAAACAAGTGGCACATTTTTGGAAAGGTAATTGAATGCATTTTCCGTCGATATGCCGAAAATCTGATAATAAATGGCTGAGTTATGGCACCTCAAAGTTCGAAATTTGCCTATTTTTTAAGTTTTTTTCAAAATTTTTCATTTCTATTTCGTTTTTTTACTACGTTATATTAAATATCTGGAATGTTTTATTTGTTAACCTAATAGTATATTTAATTACCAACATTTTAAGCGTAATCGGATGAAAACTAAAGTTTTTATTAAGAATTTTGTGGAGCGACAATATTTCCATCTCATATAAAATTTCGTGTTTTTTAAATACGATAAAACTGATGGATTTAAAAAACAAGGGTTTGAGTGGGACCACCCCGAAAAACACAAAAGTACCGTTTTCTAAAAAACGGTACTTAGGAAAAAAAATTACAGCGTTTTTCGTGTTCAGGAGGTCCCAATTAACTTATGTAGGCATTTGGTGTTCTTGGTATTTTTTGGCTGTAAACCAATGTTATGGACCGTATATCACAAAATTGCATGACATTTTTTCTGGCTATATGAAGCTAAGTTGGAAGAAATTTTACCGCACTATCTATATTTGCTACGGTTTTAGGCGCATTTAATTAATTTCCCAGAGTAGGCTGTATATGGGGCCTATGGTAAATTATGGACCGATCTTTACGAAATTTAACTGTACAATTTCCAATCGTATAAAACGAATTTGTGCAAAATCTTATATTATTCGCGCATTATTCCACCATTGATGTTAGTTTTTGTAACGAAGTTATCATCTTTTTAGGGTGGTGGTTTCACATTTTGATTCACAGCTCTGATCCTACGAAAACGATTTTGCTAGCTTTCAATCCCAAAATCAATTAAACAAATTTTTTTTAAAGCATTTCAATTTAATAAATGTGATAAATAAATCAATTATGTTTTTGTTGAAAGAAAATTAAAAATATAATTTTGATTTAATATACATTTTAGTTGTTTTTACGTTTAAAATAAAATAGTTTAAACTTGTAGATGTGTTGTTGGGAATTGTCAAAGCCTTAATACTTAATTAAATCAATTAACACATTGTTTGAAACGGCAAAGTTTTTTGATAATATTTTTAATTAAAATTAAAAAAAAAAATAATTTATTGAAAAAAAATTCACAATCTTAAATTTTTACAATTTTTAGTAATCTTTATAATCATTTTGGTAATAGATACAAACTCAACAAATTGTTTGCTTGATTTTTTCTGTATAGGATAACTTCAAGCAATTTGACACCAAGTTTGTTCTTTTCTATTGAGTTTTTCGAAAGTGAGCGTGTTTTCAACAGACTAGCAGACAGATGACATGGCTAAATCGACTTAGAATTACTCAAGGAGCCAGAATATATATTCTTTATGGGGTCTGAGATGACTAATAAAAAAGTTTCACAGGGACTTAAAAACTAAGTACACGCTCATTCACCACTATTGGTGATGGAGGGTGCACACACAATCACAGCTGCCAGATCAAATGTATTTTCAATTAAAATTTTTATTTCAAAATTGAATTTTTTGCCTATCTTTTTCATAAAATAGCGATATGATACATTTTTTTTTAATGAGGCACTTAAAAATAATATTTTGTATTAAAAATAAACATTGTTGACCAAAAATCGAATGCTGTTATCCAAAATATGCACTTAAGCAAAATGCACGTACACGATTTTTTTTCCAACAAAATTTAGACATCCTACACAATGCTTTGTATTTTGTGCAGATATGCGAAAAATGCAGTTAAGTGAAATGCAGCTAAACGAAAAATACTGTATAATGCATTTTTCTAAATTACAATGGAACAAAATATTAGCTACGGGTGCGTTCGTAAATGCATCACTGCGCTGCATCAGTGATTTGAAGTGGTTATATATATTTATCAGTGAAGTAAATGTGGACCAACAAATTGTGAAATACTCCACAAAAATAATAGTCACACAATAATAAAAGTTATAATTATTCTTTTATCGCCATTAAAAAAAGTTTGCTTTTCTGATGCAGCGCAGTGATGCATTTACGAACGTACCCGAAGCTTAATTTTGAGGCGTGTCATCAAAGGACATTATAAAGCGTAGTATTTTTTTTTAAAGAGTGACAATGCCTCTTTAAGAAGGATAAACGGATATAAATAATGCATAAAAGATTTAGAAAATATAAATACATTTATAATTTTTATCAAAAAGTAATTTCTGTGGGAACACAAAATTTTAATTTCAAAAGATTTTGTTATTCGTGCTTAATTCCCAGTTTTTATTCTTGATAAAAACACTTGAAATTTATTGTTGATGGGATAAGCTATTCCTATTCGTATTTCACTGGTTGCTTTGGCCCAGTGATGTTAACTTTTATTTTTTCATTACCTTGCGGACCTCTTAAAATTACCTTTTTTGATAAGAAATTACCGTACGCAAATATGTTTTTTATCAAAACATTAATATGCTGTTTCAAAATGACAGGCGATTGATTGTGTAGTAAAATTTATATTAAAAGCAATAGGTCCATCTCCTGTTAAATGTGTTTTTAGAAAAATTTCAATGGAAAGTTTTGTGTTAAAATACATTTTCAACAAGAATTTTATTTTTTATGAATAAGGAAGTAAAATAATTTTGAATAAAATAGGTTCATATATGGGTAAATCCAAATGACAGCCGTACGCATCAAAAATGCAATAACATTTTAAACAACAAATATTTTTACGTTCTCTTAACCAGTGTTACCACCAGCAAGATACAAAATTACACTTGAGATGAAATAAAATTACCCAATTTAAATGAAATTACACCTGATATAAAATTTAAGTTTTATTTAATAAAAATACATTTACAAAGAAGCAACACAAAACAAACTCATTAAAACAAGATCAATATTAGTCAAACTGTTAATTTTATTTAAATAAACAAAAAATAACATTAAAGACTTACAAAAATTAATAAAACTAATAAAACTGCTAAAATAATGAGTTTAACTTCCACATTTGGTTGATATATCTTGGGAAGGTTTAAAATGTTCTTTGTCTTGCTTTATAATGGATGCTTTTTAGCCCCATAGAGCTTACGAAAGGTTAGCTGTCAAACGAGCTGTCATACTGTTTTCACTTTTTTAATCAGGCATATCATCATGAATAGATTCATGCTTGAACAACGCCACCAATTTATCCAAATATACTTTGAAAATCAGCCACCGATTTTCGCAACTTAAAGGTGACTTCATGACTTAAATGACGCAACTTTTTTCACAAATGAAGGCGATGTGTTGATTTAGAGAAAATAAACTGTCAATTAGACTTCCAGGTCGTGCGATGTGACACTTATTGATTGTTTTCCGTAGGGTTCTGAAGTCAGTGGTTAATGCTGATAAACCAGCAACAATCGGTGTCATGGAGGTCAACATTGTTCATTTTATTCGAAAAAGAGAAACAAAATTGGACGTCTGTAATGCGTTTCTACAAGGACAGGCGCGGTGTCTATTTGTTTTAAATCAGTTTCAAATGGTTATGCCGTGTATCAATCTCCGATTCAAATTATTTTTAATTTTTGTGTTGTCTACCATTTTAAGTTTCATGGTCTTAAAAAATACCCTTTAAATTAATGAAATTAATTATATGTTGCAATATTGGAAACATATCTTCCCACAGGCAAGTTTTTAGTTAAATCACTATGATAGGCATCTTTATCCAAATCTAAGGGTCCATCTTGCTTAATAATTGAAGTCGTTTCTTAAAAAGAAACCGAGACTTTGGTTCAGAAGGATGTGCATTTCTAAGCAACAATATTTAAAAAGCAATAAATGTCATCATTGAAATCGAATCTTGATTTTATTTGGGCATCTGAAGTAAATATTTCAAATTATACCTAAATTACACCTAAGAGAAATTACCCACGCTCTACCCACGACCGTAAAAATTAAACCAAATTCGGGTAATTACCCACAAAGTGGCAACACTGCTCTTAACCCTTAAATTATAGCACTAAGAAAGTACTGTTATCTATGCTAAAGTTTATAGAGGGCGCGATTTTAGGTCAAAGATAATGACAAAAGAAGTAGCGGTTTGAACGTGAAAAAATAGAAGTGGTTTTTGTGGCCATGTATAAAAAAGCGTAATTCAGCGAAACCTGGCACAATTTTTTAGTCAAACTACTTTGAGAATTTTACGTAGCAATGTAACATTAAAATGTCTTTGGTTTGATTCAAAAATCTTCTGTATTTTCTTTTTTTAAGCCAAAATCTGGGTCGATACGTGTTATTTTGAACGTGAAATTCCATAATAATTGAACTGAATAATGATTAAAACAAAATAAAAATTTACCGTTAATCCGAATAGCATATTGCTCTTTGAACTCTTCCTTAGATTACAGACCATGTAAGATATTTATTTTGGAATAATTTTAATCAAATATCACCTGTTTTAAGGAAGATAATAGTAAAGAAAACGTACAATAAAACATTCTCAAAAATAAGAAATTACGTTTGCACAACTTTGCATCTAAGTGAAAAAATTTGTGGGTAAATTTATAAAATTAGTAAAATCTAAATATTTCTCTTTAATAATATCGTAAAATAATCAGCTTTTAATAACTTTTAAATTTTCGGACACGGTGGACCTTTTGACGGATATCCCCATATGTATATTCATTCAACTCAAAATATTTTTATTTAATACGCTTAGCGTACATATTGCACTTGTTGCTCTAAAGAGAGTCAGCTCAAATTTTTCAATTGTTACTTTTTGCAAGAAATCGATGAACAGTGGTCATATCTACGCACGGTAAAAATCTGATATCAAAAAATAAAATACTATTTCATACGTTTAAGAATTGTTGATTTTTAATATAAAATTAATAATAAACAAGAGTAATTTCATTTTTCTTATTTTGCACTTATCGGTCTTACGAAAAAATTTGCAGAAACATAATTAAAGTTCTTAATTTTTTGTTATAAAATTTATCTATTTTTAAACTGAAAATCACCTCGTAAAAGTTAAAATTATAAAACCTACTTATGTTAGTTTATGTATACCAAAAATCCAAATTTCTTTAAATTACCGTATTTTAAAAAAAATTACCTTGCTACCTTTTGCGGCCTAAAATTACCCTAAAAAAGGGTAATTACCGTACGGTTAACATCACTGCTTTGGCCAGATCATCAGGAAACTTCATCCATAAAGATTTTAGAAAAACTAAAGATATTAAACCAAATAAAACTGTAAAACGTATAAGACTTATAAGCAACAGCTCTACTTGTAACAATATCAAAGTTAAAACAAAACACATCAACAATAAACAGTGAGTTTATCTCATCTTACATTCCCCACTACAATTAGTTGAAATTTTCTCAACATTAATTGTAGTTGTTAGTAGGTTAAGAAATTTTTTTAAACGCAATAAGGAAAAACCATTCCTATTTTGCATTCACCACTGTAGTTTATAAAACAAAGTATTACTTGAATTCAAGTTAAACCGACTTCATGTCGTCCTACAATTTTAAGGTTAAAGTAATTAATTACATTAATATTTTATCCCCAATTTAAAAATGTACCATTCTAAATGGATTTAAATTTAAAAAATGTGTTTTGATAAAAAAAAAACGAACAATGCACTTTCAACGGCTTTAGATTTATTTGTGAGCTGATCTTTAATGTATAACACGATCCTTAAATAATTACTAAAAGCTTTTACTTACCATTTAATTAAATTGTGTTTAATATTTTCAATTTAACATGATCAATGGGCGTTTAAAGAATCTTTCAGTTAGACCTTCAGTGACCTACTCCACCGCCATCACAGGCAGATCAATCGGTCCTGTAACTAAACATGTTTGTATAGTTGTAAGTTGGTTGGGATGTTTATTTTGTTATATCTACGAAGTAATATATTGCTTTGTTCACAAGTGTTCCAACCCATTATGCCGAAGGGGAACACCCCTTTGCGCAAACGTAATTTTTGTTTAGATTGTTGTGTTTATTATTGTGTTTTCATTGTTTAAATTTTGCAACATTGTAGTTTTTGAATAAACACAAATAAACATAAGAAGATAAATACAACAAAACAACTAAGAAATATGTAAGTCGAAAAAAATTAAGAAAAACGACTCATATTTTTCCAAGAAATTGCACATCAGCATTTATTTTTTTTTTTCATATTTGATACTTCTAGTCAACGTCTTGAAAATTCATTATGACGTTGAGCCGAGTCCTTATCATTGCATCGGCAACAATCATTTAAGTTACCTTAAGATGAGCAAGTGTTTGAGTTCGTATGTGGATGTGGTTCATCTTTAAAAGGTTCTCTATTGACAGGCAAAATATGCAGGAGTTAAGTGATTTACATATTTCCACACAATCGCTCTCTGTCATATGGTTTAATTCCCTAATAAGCAGGAACTTTTTTTAAACTTAAAAAAAAGACCAGGAAGGGGATTTTTACATTAGTAATGATGGACAGCTAAATTGTTGACTTATAACAACACGGCACACATTGGTTCAAGAGCGGCATTAATTCATTTTTTTCATGTTCGCCGATTTGGATAATTTTTTTGTTGTCCGATATCTGAATATTATGATACCGTAATATAAGCCTGATATATTTTATTGTTTGTTTGGACAGCCACGCTCAAAGTTCATATATGTACAACTAGCTGACCCGGTCTACGTTGTTGGCCCTAAGTAAACATTAGTTTTGTATTACCACACGATTTAAATTGAGCATTTAACGAAATTTACGGCCTTTAAAATAAAAATCCATGGAATACCTATCATAAATTTTTTTTAAAAAATAACTTACATATGGTGTGGATATGGGCTCAATCAAAAAAGAATAATTTTAAAGAAAAAATCGTCCAAATCGGTCAAGCCGTTCTCAAATCATGCTCTTAATAGAAAAAGTGGGCGTAAAAGTAGGCGTGGTAATTTTTTCTTTCGATGAAAACGTAAAATAAATTAATACGAACAGTTAAAAGAAAAATTAGTCAAATCGATGGAGCAGTTTTTTGATTTTAGGTAAATCGAAAAAAGTGGGCGTAAAAGTGGGCGGGGCAAAATTTTCATTCCGTAAAAACCTAAGTTAAACCATGACGATCATTTTGAAGAAAAAATCGGTCAAGTCGTTCTCCAGTTATGCGCTTAATAGAAAAAGTGGGCGTAAAAGTAGGCGTGGTAAATTTTTCTATCGATGAAAACTTAAAATGGATTAATACGAACATTTGAAAGATAAATTAGTCAAATCAAAATCGTCCAAATCGGTCAAGTCGTTCTCCAGTTATGTGCTTAATAGAAAAAGTGGGCGTAAAAGTAGGCGTGGTAAATTTTTCTATCGATGAAAACTTAAAATGGATTAATACGAACATTTGAAAGATAAATTAGTCAAATCGATGGAGCAGTTTTTTGATTTTAGGTAAATCGAAAAAAGTGGGCGGGGCAAAATTTTCTTTCCGTAAAACCCTAAGGTGGACCATGGCGATCATTTTAAAGAAAAAATCGTCCAAATCGGTCAAGCCGTTCTCAATTTATGCGCTTAATAGAAAAAGTGGGCGTAAAAGTAGGCGTGGCAAATTTTTCTATCGATGAAAACTTAAAATGGATTAATACAAAGATTTGAAAGAAAAATTAGTCAACTCGATGGAGCCGTTTTCTGATTTTAGGTAAATCGAAAAAAGTGGGCGTAAAAGTGGGCGGGGCAAAAGTATCCTATGTCCGTCTCCTACCAATTTTCAGCCAAATCTGTTCTGCCGTTCTTGAGTTATAAGTGGTGTAACTAACACGACTTTCTTTTATATATATAGAAGATGTACATTGTACATAAAATATGTTCGCTGGTTTAAAATGGCATGCAAATTTACAGTATATTCAATCTTTTAGTATAATCACAGTAAGCTTATCATTTGGTTTTGTTGTATTTTTTCGTAAATAACAATTGTCATAGATGAGATTTGCATTAAAAAAAAGTTGGAAGAAGTGCCATATAAAAAATTTCGTATGACAAAATATAAACAACATCCAAATTTCAATGTTCATCAACTTTAGTGGACTGCATCTTTTTGGCGCTGTGGAGCGCTGTTTAACGAAAGATGTCAAATTACAGCTTGAAGTCTCAGCTAAAAAAATATTCAGCTACTCCAACCTGCTCCTTTCCACAAAAAAAAAAAAACAGTAAAAACTATAAAATGATAAAGTAACAAAAAATGAATTATCGTTAAAGGTAGAAGTACATAACACGCGTTAGTTCGCGCGCGCTCTGTCGTCTTCTGTCAAAAAAAGTTGAACTAGTGTATTTTCATAGAACAAGCTACATGCAAAATATTTTGACGCGTTTGCGCCAGAAAGTTGGTTAACTTTGAACTGTTTAACGCGTTGGTTATTTTTGACAAGTAATCAGCTGACAATTAAACGAATAATTTAACAAATTTGTAAATCATGAAAGAAAAACTTATTGAAGAGCTTAAAAAACATACAATATTTATATAAAAAGAATAAATTCAATAAAATAACAAAATCTTGATATACTTTCGAACCCGTTTTTAATGCACAAATAAGTAAACAAATGAAAAACAGCTGACGGGAATGGCTTTTGTAACTCGTGTTGTGTAACTTGCAATTTTTTACGCGCTAAAATTTTTAACGCACGAAACTCGCCGACGAACTAACGCGTGTCATGTACTTCCACCTTAATGCTTGTTGTTGTTGACATAATTCTTTACTGTTTAAAATTATTACATAATGTGATGTACATACTAGTCAAAAGGGTTAATCGTTATGTATTTCATGCTGGGTTGTCAGATTTTTTTGAGCTCCATCGCCAAACCGGATGTCAGAAATCGCCAAAAATCGCCAAACGTCAATTTTGTTCAGTTTTTGTAAAATTTTTTTTTTTAATTAAATTTTGCATACAAAAAACGCTAGTATAATATTTCAGTCAAAAATCGCCAAAAACTGAGAAAAATACAAAAAAGTCGCCGAAAGTTGTTGTTTCTGTAATTTTTTTCTAAATAACATAAAATGGAGATCATATATGGGAAAATCCTGCGTGACGAACGCTACATTCGTATGCGATTTCTGATTGAAATATAAACATTTTTTGGTCTTTCTAAAACTTAACTTATATATACTAATTAGTGACATTAATATGTTCTTACGAATGGCATATATCATAATTTCTTAGCAAGTATTTGTTGCGAAATAATTAATCACAAAGTTTTGTGACGCACGCTACAAAAAGTGGAAGTAACTTCAAAGGTTGAAGTGCGTTTTCCTAATTTTTAGCCAATTTGGCATGATAAGGTATACAAAATCTAATTCCTTAAAGAAAGATGACTATAAAAGAATTCTAAACGCACTTATTCGCAGCCAAAAAATGTTGTGATTTTTTGACAAAAGCCGTGAACCCTTTGTGACGCACGCTACAGTTTTTCCAGTAGTATTTTATTATTATATTTTATTTATTTTAACAAAACAAATTATATTTTTATGAATTGCATTTCTTAAACTAATTTCTTAACTAATGTTTATCACCTTTTTTTTTAACGAAATTTATATTTTTATAAGTCTGCTTTAAGTGCTATTTTAAGCACAAAAATCACCTAAAATAATGCTAAATTCACGTATAACATTAAGAAATCGGCAGTGGGGTAGGATTTGGTAAATGTTATTGCATTAATGATCATTGAAATACATATTTTTTAATATAAAAATGAAATTATCTAGTCTCATATTCCATTAAAAAAAATTCATTTGAAACATTTTTGGTTGGTGGGCTGTTTCTGGGATTTGCCCATATGTATTCAGTTGTAAAACTTAAATTAAGTACAGAAGTCTATAAGATCGTACACTTCATTCAGCCTCACCGATTTCATTATTGGAGTTTTGACCTGCATACATACTACATATTTGAATTAAATAGTGACTGAAAACAAAATTCACTTAGGCCCGTTTTCACAACTTACCGATAGCTAAAGGTAAGATTTTATATGCCCTTTAAAAAGTGTTCCATTATAACAACTTTACTTTAACCTACCAGGTAGGATTAACCTTAATCTACTTTATCGCTCACTTTAGGTTAAAGTAAAGTTTTAATAATGGAACACTTTTTAACGGGCCATTTAAATTCTACTTTAAGCTATCGGTAAGTTGTGAAAACGGGCCTTAATATGATAACAAAACAAAACACATGTGAAAAAAAGTTGAAAGTTCTTTTGTGTTAGTAATGATAACAAAAATTGACAAGCTGTTAAACAAAATGGCCAAATTAAAATATAAATGGTAAAAATAGCCAAGTTAATCGCCAGTTATATCAGAAATCCCCATACAAGTCGCCAGTCGCCAACTGGAAAATCCCATCGCCAAACACGTTTCAAAATCGCCACGTTTGGCGAGAAGTCGCCATATCTGACAGCCCTGATTTCATGGTTGAAAAAAGCACAAGCTTCAATTGAATTTGAATTTATTTGTATCAATTATGCTGTCCGCCGAAGCTCAGGAAGCAAGGAATAAAGACTATAGAGCCTATAGATTACATCATTCGCGAAGAATTGGACGTGTAGCCACTAATGAAGACGTAATGCATAATATTTTATTGTCTTCAGACCCATTTATAAATAGATTTCGCTTAAAGCTGCAAATCAAAAAATTGGAGTAAAAACTTCGCCTACAAAATAATGTGTTGAGTAATCACAAAAACATAAGAGCACTACTAACAATTCTACTGAAAGAACTAATGAATTTTAAAAGGGATGTCCCAAAATGAACGCATTAAAAAGTAAGTCATTAATTTTTTTACCTGCATACATCCAGAAAAAAGTAGTTATGGAAGTTGTTATATGTAGATGTAGTTATAAAAGAAAGCTTCAAAATAATGAGTTAAAGAAGCTATTCATTTTGAAAAAGTAGGCGAAGTTTTTACTGGGATGATGTTAAAAAAGTATTAAAAGACTTTGCTTAAATTACTTATTCATATTTTTTCTATGAAAGGTGGGCGTAAAAGTGGGCGGATCAGGTATATTTTTCAGGAGCCCATTCTACAATTATAATAGCGGAATTCACACCGAGCTTGTTAGTTTGTTAGTCGTTAATCGTTACTTTTTTACACGCATTTTGTTTTTGTATATTTAACGCGCTACCGTATTAACATTTAACAAATTAACGACACGGCACCCCAGATAAAATAGTTGTTAGTTGGTAACACACTTCTTACCGTCAGCAAACGTTATTTCTGTCAAAGCATGAGTAATTAAATGGTTGACAATTGTTTTTTTACACTTTCTCGTGGCATGTTTTATTTTTTTCAGAATAATAAATTGTGTCAGAATAATAAATCAGTTGTTTTACTACGAAAGTTACCAGACTAACAAAGTTTTAAAAAGGGGGTCGTTCACAGTTGGTAACTTTAACAAATTAACAAACTACCGAGTAACAAATTAACAAGTTCGGTGTGAATACCACTAATATTTATTTTTTGTTAAAATTGAGTTGATGCATTAAAAAGCAAGGGAGTTATGCCACTTTTTCAATACAAGTTGTATGGGAAGTGGGTGTAAGAGTGGGTGGATATTTTTCAAAATTCACACAAATTTGTGTTTACAAATGCTATGTGCCTACAAACAATGCCCTGGGTCAAAATTTAATGCCCCTATTGCGGTTCTCCACTTTTGTAACAGTTTGGTTGTCTTTGATAAATTCACATTGCCATTCTCAATTCAACTGGCAGTTGGCTATTCAGTTGTGGTATTGCCGTTTTCAACTTTGTAAAAGTTTGGTCGACAAAAATATTAAATACACACAACTGCTAAAAAGTTGTTGTGTTATTGGCAGTTAAAGTTTATTTTTTTTTTTGAATTCGGTGAAAATCGAAAACAAAAAATGGAAAAATCGTATGTATAAATTTTTGTAATAACTTTTTCGGTTTTTTTAAGCATTTGTTAGTTTTAAAATAAAAAAGAAAGCTCAATTTGAGCGGTTCGTCCAGCTTATTTAGAGAAACTTAGAAATTGTTCGCGGAAAACACCAAAGTTTGGTATGATGAAAAATTCATGTAAGGAGTTATGGAAAGAGTTTATAGAGGAGTTAAATAGTTTGTGACCACGACAAAAACTTCTTTTAAACACTTATAATCTTCTTAATCTAATTATAATATTCTTGGCACAGGTTTGGATACACTACATGGCAAGTATAAAGAAAAAACTTGCCAAAAATAAAAGAAACACTCAAGCGACAGTGGGAGGGCTATCACAAGAAGTTCCATTAAATAGCCTTGAGGATACTGTTTTGCAGCTCTTGTATTACAAGTCCGGCCAAGTATTTGGTGTTGAAAATATTCCACCAAGTGACAATTTTACTGAGTAAGTTGAACAAATAATACAACCAGCAGATTGGCCAACAGCTACCCCAACCAAAAGAAGAGCTCATCAGGCACAAAAAAGTTTCGTTACTTATTAGAAGTTCTTACTTGGCACTGGAAAATTCAAGAGGGTTGGAATCATCACGAATTTGTCTTCTTCTACGTAGCGCATCTATACAAGAGTTTTTCTTTCATCATCATAAAATAAATCGACACTAATATCAATTACATATAAATACTTTTAATTCAACACAACAATTAAAAATACTTTTAGTTTAAAAAATTATTTAATTTTATAGAATTTTCACTTGTCAAACGTTATATTTAAAGTTGGCAAATCGATATTTTGAGTTGGCAACTTTATAGCAAACTCAACTAAAAACAGTTGGGTATCACAATACCTAAGATGAGTTTGGTTGTGCATAAGTTGGGTTGACTCCAACACGACCAAACTGAGTTGAGTGGAGAACCGCAATAGGGGTATAATTTTTACTTTATATGGGAGGTTTGCGTAAAAATGGGTGGACCATTTTGATTTTTCCATTTTTTCTTGATTCAAACAAAAAATGACTATGTGCCAAGTTTCATTATCCTTCGAAAACTTCTTCTATTTTTTGCCGCTCGTTCTATGAACTTCAACCAATGTGCGGCATGTTATTTTAAGGAAATTTTTTCATATTTCTTTTCTCTAAGTGGATTAACAATTGCAATGTTTTCTTTGGTAACACCTCATTCGTTTGGTTTAAGGTCAAAATGTTTATTGGCAAGACTTTTGTAAATATTCCTCCGGGTGGAAAAATTTCTTCTTTAACTGATTAGAGTTAAAGGTGTAAATTTGTGTGTGTTTTTTTTTAAGCTGAAGGAGAGTTCTTTAGAACAAAGAAAATAGTTTTGAATTTTTATTAATAAAAATTATTAATAGACTTTATAAAACAGATGTGCTCTTTTAAATCTTTAGCCATAAATAACACTGGTTTACAGCCAAAAAATACCAAGAACGCCGCATGCCTAGATAAGTTAATTAGGACCTCCTGAGCACGAAAAACGCTGTAATTTTTTTCCTAAGTACCGTTTTTTAGATAACGGTACTTTTGTGTTTTTCGGTTTATGGTCCCACTCAAACCCTTGTCGAGCCCAACCGAAAAGTCCGATCGAAATAAATGGCATATCGTTGGAAAGGTAATTGAATGCCTTCTCCGTCGATATACTACAAATTTTTATCTGATAAGAAATGGCGGAGTAATGGCACCACCTGTGGAACGACAATATTTTCATACTCAACATTTTTTTGAAAATCAAAAAATAAAGATATGACCGCGAATATTACGTCCAGTGAATTCGCCTGCTGGGGGATTATATCGCCGCCAGTGGTGGAGTAGGCAATATAGACTCAAAACAACTGAAGATATTTAAGGTAAAACTTGCTTTTAAAGTTCGAACAATTCCAACATTAACGATATATTATTTAAAATGTGTGTTATTATACCCTTCACCACAGTTGGAAATGGAAAAAATGAGTTTGTCAAACCGTTTGTAGTTTTTTCAATATTGATTTTAGACCTTACAAAGTATATATCTATATTCTGGCACCTTATAAATAGCGACGTTTACTAAGCGATGCCCCTCTGTCCGTGTGAACTTGAAATGGATTTTTCGAAGACCCCAGATATGATTGTAAATAGGTCGATAAATAATTCTATCACGTACTGTCCGGAACAATTTGCTATTGAAATACAGCCAGTTCGGTCCACAAATGGCTGAGTTATGAGCAAAAGACCACGACTACCTCTAATTTTTACCCATATACAATTAAGCCTAGGTTAACACGTTTCAACTGTTGACTCTCAACTTGTGAGTTTTAAGGAGACAAATGCAAAAAGGGTGTTGGTACAGAGCTCCTTGTACTCGGTCAGCACGCTTTGTTTTTATTCGCTGATATATCCACAACAATGGCTGCATGTAAATTATTTTCTTTTCTTTTTGATTCGTTGTGAATAAAATTGTTGAAACCGATTACGGCTTGTGATCATATTGTCAAATTTTAAAGGGAATTGAAAGGAAGTTGAGTAGTAAAAGTTGAAGGGTATTAACCCAGACTTACTTTCTTAAGTCTACCTAAAATTTATAAACTTAATTTTTCCACTTTCACCTTAACCTTCACCATAAATCCATACATGACCAAGTTGTTGACAAACAACTAGCTTTTTCTTCCCGAAATATTCGTTTATATACAATTACTAGCTTAACCCGGTGCGCTTCGCAACACTGCTTTAACCACTTTATCGATTGAGAGATATTTAATATATGCATCCTATGGAAGGTATTTCTCCCCTGCGCCTACCCGCTTAATTTTTATTTTTAAAAGTGTAGTATACCATAAGAGTGACTTCTACAAAGTCTGAACATTCTCACTTTAACAGTTTTTCGGATATCCGATATTAAGCATTGGCGTCCTATAGGGCGTAACGCTTCCCCGCTGCTATTTTATTTCAATTTTGGGGCTCAGAGGATCCTACTACCAAAAGTTCAACAAAATACTTGCAGCGACTCTTATTAATATTTCTATCTATGAGGGGAACTGCTCCTCCACTGTCTACCCCGCCCATTACTATATTGAAATTTAAAGTTTGCCATAATAGTGTTTTAACTACGTTTGAAGACTCGCCCTTTAATAGTTCTTCAGTTGAGCGATATTTAATATATGCATCCTATGAGAGGTATTTCCCCCCTGCGCCTTCCCCTATCTATTTTTATTTTCAATAGTGTAGTATACCATATGAGTGACTTTTACAAAGTTTGAACATTCTCACTATAACAGTTCTTAAGATATGCGATATTAAACATTGGCGTCCTATGGGGAAAACCACTTCCCCCGCTGCTACTTTATTTCAATTTCGGGGCTCAGAAGATCATACTACCAAAAGTTGAACAAAATGCGTACAATGGCTCTTATTAATATTTCTATCTATGAGGGGTACTGCTCCTCCCCTGTCTCTCCCGCCCATTTTTATATTGAAATTTATAGTTTACTATAATAGTAGCTTTAACCACGTTTGAAGGCTCTCCCTTTAATAGTTCTTCAGTTGAGCGATATTTAATGTATGCATCCTATGAGAGGTATTTCCCCCCTGCGCCTACCCGCTTTATTTTTATTTTCAAAAGTGTAGTATACCATAAGAGTGACTTCTAGAAAGTTTGAACATTCTCACTATTACAGTTCTTAAGATATGCGATGTTAAACATTGGTGTCCTATGGGGGATTCCAATACCCCCGCTGCTATTTTATTTCAATTTCGGGGCTCAGAAGATCCTACTACAAAAGTTCAGCAAAATGCGTCCAGCGGCTCTTAAGATATGCGATAATTAATATTGGCATTCTATGGGGGGTACCAATTCCCCTGCCCCTATCGAAAAAATAAGTAGCCTATTTTATTTTTAGGGCTGACGTGATGTTACTGTAAAAATTTCAGGAAAATCGGTTCAGTAGTTTCGGAGTCTATAAGCCAACAAACAAACAAACAAACACACATACAAACATTTTTCATTTTTATATATATAGATACCCATAGCAAATGTGATAGGAGAAACAAATTTGGCCCTGCCGTTTCCTGACAATCTGGCCTAAGCAACCAGTGAAATGCCCATAGCAATAGCTTATCCTATCAGCAATAAATTTCAGTTTATCAATAGTGTGAAATAGGAATTTAGCACATTTAAACGAAATCTTGTTAGTAAATTTTTTGTATCCCAAGAAAAACTTTTATAACTAATAAGCATGTGGCAATCAGAGAATAGCTTTTTGCAATTGATAAAAAATCGCATTTAATTAACGACAACAAATACACACGCTTACGGTCATACAGTCAAACTCGCGCAACCGCAAATATTCGCTGTTGGTTTGCAGTCATTCAAATAACGCACATCGTGCTTTGTTATTTATACAATCGTTGCCTTCGTTTTTTTTTATAAAGATTCTAAGTGTTCTGAGCGCAAATGATTGTTTGGTAAAGAAACAAAAAATACAAACGAAAGAGCCAGAAATCAAACAATCATTACTCATGTATTTATACAGCATTAACTATGTAGTACCCCAGTGGTATAAAAAGTAGCAATCGCCACCAATGACAGGCGAAATAGTTAGCACTTTCACACAATTTGTACCAGGGTCTACTGATGTGGCATTCAAATCATACCTAAATCTTTCCCTAGACACCAATATCTAGTGTTAACATTTGAAAATAGGTACCCACTTTTCGCTAGCTAATTCTATAGCTCCAAGTAATGCAGAAAACAATTTTTTTTCAACGACAACACAAAAAAATGTGTATCCGAAATAGATCCCGTTATTAGAACAACAACAAAATCGCATGCTTTTTGCTAGCACGCTTTGAAGATATAAGTAGCTAACCCTTATGGTAGGTAGAGATTATGCAGAGAGGGATCCATCGCCACCTCGTAGGACATCCCCGTGTTAAATTCGCCACTTAAAAGCATGTGAGGTAGATTGTAGTGGGACTAGCGGTAGTTTTTAATGAGCTAGCGAATATACACGTTCTGAGCTAGTACGCCATACCACTGGGACAAGAAAAAAAAAATTTAAATGAAACTAAACACACATACTTATGTAGGTACACACAATTTCCATAGAAACAAAAAGTACAGTAGTAGTAGTAGTAGGTACAATGTATTTTTGTTATTGTTGTTAATTTTGAAAAAGCGTCTCATCGTTGTTTATTGTTGTTGTTGTTAATGTAAACAAAAGTATAGAGAATGTGCTCTTTTGAATTTACTCAGTTGTGTTATATTGCGTGAGCAACAAAAATGCAAATAAAGCACTTTCAATAACAAACGATTAAATGAAAATATCAAATGTGTACGAAAGGAAAAAAAAATTACCAACGTTGAACTTTGTTTTGCATGTATAGAGTTATTGTTAATTTTAGCGTATGAATAAATGCACAAAAATAGTGTGTTTTGAGGTTCTCTGGTGGCAATGTTAATAAAACTGAACTGGCAAAATAAAATAAAGTAATTTGTTTTTATTTTTGTTTTTGCTTTACCCACTTACAACTACATTTAGGCCGACTTACCTGTAAAGATCGAAATAGTTTATGGTACCTTTAGCACTAGTGCGGACAACTTCTGTATTAAACAAACTTAACATTTTTAAATATGTGGCAATACTAAAGTTAATATCGATTATTTTTGACAAAATAAAAATACGAACTGGCAACTACATACATTCTTTTACTTTTCTCATTTAAAATTTTTGTGTGCACACATATTTTTTAATAATGGCAAATAAATATTAATGAAATACCGCGTACACGCGAATTTAACATTTTGTTAATTTTATTTATCAAAATACGAGTTTGTTACAGTGTTGCCACTTTGTGGGTAATTACCCGAATTTGGTACAATTTTTACTGTCGTGGGTAGAGTGTGGGTAATTTCTCTTCAGATAACCAAATAAAATCAAGACTCGATTTCAGTAATGACATTTATTGCTTTTCAAATATTGTTGCTAAAAAGTGCACAGACGTCTGAACTAAAGTCTCGGTGTTTTTTAAGAAAAGACTTCAATCATTAAAAATATATTTTCAAAAGTTGGATAATGAATGTCGCAACATGGATCTTAAGACTGGATAAAGATGCCTACCATAGTGATTTAGAACCAGAAGTTTATTGAAAAAGTTATTCAAACTAAAAACTAACCTGCGGGCTATGTTTCCAATATTTCAACATATAATTAATTTTTAATTTATCTTGCAACTTTTTAATGCTTTACTCTCTATTTACATGATGAATTTTATGACGGTAAATTTTAGACGTAATTTTTTGTTTGACAGCAAGCGGTGTAGAAAAGAAAGCGGAAGAGAAAACAAAAATCATGTCTATTTTTCTATCCCTCTTTCTTCTCTACGCCGCTTGCTACCAAACTTTTTAATTTTAATTGCTGTTGTTTGGCACATAGTTTAACTACATATATACATATGTATGTACAAACAAAATATACTTACATACATACTTACTTACATATTTTTAAAATCGATTATTTCAAAACGAAATATTGCGTTGTAAAGTTATTGAAAATGATTTATCACGTAAATGCGTAAAAAGAAACACAGACTGACAAAACAAATGAATTTTCTTAATAAAATTTTATTAAAATTATTGTTCGAAAAATAGTGTCCAAGAAAATAAAAAATACTAAAATTTACATACATATGTACATACATACAAATAATTATTGTTGTGAAACATACAAATGAAATAAACAATTTAAGATAAAACGCAAACATCTCATTAATACTCGAAAAACCTTGACCAAAGTCTATCTAAACAAAATAAAAAAGCGAAAAATAAAAAAAACTCAAAACATTGCAAACAAGTAGGTACCTACATAAACAGAAAGAAGTATTTACAATGAGACAAACATATATCTACTTGCTTACATACATACATATACAGTGGTGGTCAAAACATATGGAACTGATATAACAATTTAGTTCTTAACAAATGTTTTTTTCGGGAGCAATTAGGGATACAAAATTTTTAAATTTTTCTTGTACAGGGAAGTATTTTTTAGTTTGTACTATATAAAAAAAGAACACATAATTGCAAATCTTAATACTACTAGATTTTGAAGAGATTTCGTATAAAATCTAGTTACGAAATATGTACATATGTATGTAGATCTTATTTTGAATGAAAAATCTAGTAAAAATAAATAACTAGATTTTTCTAGAAATCTTTTAAGTTCTATTTTCATGTGAAATGTAAATAGGCTTTAACTAAAAAAAGTACTAAAGTAAAAGTACTTAAGTTTCAAAATCAAAATCGCTTATGGCGTTTTCTTTTCTGAGTGAAATTCTGCATTTTTTCTGCCTTTTACATTTTTTATGTTCTTTTCTGAAAAACATGTGTTATTTTAAAAGTGTGGAGCGTTTTTTTCTGATGATGTTCCCTTTAAAATTAAAATAAAAAAAAAATGATACATGTTCAACGTCCTTATTAATTAAAGGGGCATGAGTGCAGCACTAGATTAAGGCGAATTCAGTACAAGCTGGTGGCATGTTTTTAAGAAAAATTTGTATGAAAATGTTGCCTTAAAACACATTTCAAACTTATTTTTTATGAATACGGCAGTAACAATGCCATACAAAAACCATCTGTTGTTTCTTTTGGCTTTGGATTGTTGTAGTCTTGCCACCACCTGTAATTGAATTTGCCTTGCGCTAATTGTACTTTATTGTTTAAAGCCAAAATTTGTATTCTTTTGTAAACGTAAAATATGAAACACTTCTTAAAAATTAGGAGATCATTTAAAAATGTTGCCAAGTCACATCTACCACTTATGCAACACTTTTTTTAGAAAAGAAAACGCCATTAGTTCTTCTTCTTCTTCTTCATTGGCTCGACAGTCCTAGTTGGATCTTGACCTTTCTCAGTGGCGGCTCCCAGAGGTCTCGGTTGCTTGCTTTGCTTGTCCAGTTCGTAACATTAAGATGTTTGTCATCGCCTTTAACTGTATTTTTCCAAGTTCTTCTTGGATGGCCCTAAATTCTCGAGCTATATAGGTTCCCCGAAAATAATTTCTTAGCAATTTCATCTTCTTCCATTCGAACAAAATGCCCTGCCTACTGTGGTCTTTGTAGTCTTATGATATCTGCTGCTACTAAGGGCTAATAAATCAGAGAAAGTTAAACTCTCTTTTTGGTTTAAAATGTATTTAAATCAGCAAATCTGTAATTCAGTTAAACTTTAAACCATCTCTAAACACATAAAATTGGGCGTTAAACTACCAATACAAACCATATGAATTTGACAACATTTATCTTAGTGCTGCCACATTATTATTTTTGCACTACATATAATATATGGGGTACTGATTTACAGCTGCTAAGTGTGAACTAAAGTGCTGGTTCACACTCTTCAAGTTTTAGCCGTCAAGTCTGAAGTTTTTAGGAGAGAGGGGAAAAGAGAATGCCATTTCTATTCCCCTCTCTCCTAAAAACTTGAAACTTGACGTGTGTGAACCGGCACAAAGCTGCTAAGTGTGAACCACACCTAAACGCCAAGTTTTTTTCCGAATTTTATTTGACATTTCTCTATTTCAGACTTACTCAATTTGAACCATGGAGAGATACACAATCCAACAACGTGTTAAAGTTATCCAGACTTATTATGAAAATGGGCGTTCAAATCAAAATGCCTATCGTGCACTTCGTGATTTTTTTGGTCAATTTGATCGTCCAAATGTGCGTACAATCGCAAAAATCGTGGAAAAATTCGAGCAAACCGGGTCTGTAGAAGATGTGAGAACACCAGTGCATGCTCGTACTGCAGAAAATATTGCTACTGTTCGCGATAGTGTGGCTGAAGAGCCGTCCACCTCAACTCGTCATCGTGCCCAACAATTGCACCTCTCACGCTCGTCGTTGATGAACATCATGCATAGAGACTTACATTTACACGCTTAGGGATACAAAATTTTTAAATTTTTCTTGTACAGGGAAGTATTTTTTAGTTTGTACTATATAAAAAAAGAACACATAATTGCAAATCTTAATACTACTAGATTTTGAAGAGATTTCGTATAAAATCTAGTTACGAAATATGTACATATGTATGTAGATCTTATTTTGAATGAAAAATCTAGTAAAAATAAATAACTAGATTTTTCTAGAAATCTTTTAAGTTCTATTTTCATGTGAAATGTAAATAGGCTTTAACTAAAAAAAGTACTAAAGTAAAAGTACTTAAGTTTCAAAATCAAAATCGCTTATGGCGTTTTCTTTTCTGAGTGAAATTCTGCATTTTTTCTGCCTTTTACATTTTTTATGTTCTTTTCTGAAAAACATGTGTTATTTTAAAAGTGTGGAGCGTTTTTTTCTGATGATGTTCCCTTTAAAATTAAAATAAAAAAAAAATGATACATGTTCAACGTCCTTATTAATTAAAGGGGCATGAGTGCAGCACTAGATTAAGGCGAATTCAGTACAAGCTGGTGGCATGTTTTTAAGAAAAATTTGTATGAAAATGTTGCCTTAAAACACATTTCAAACTTATTTTTTATGAATACGGCAGTAACAATGCCATACAAAAACCATCTGTTGTTTCTTTTGGCTTTGGATTGTTGTAGTCTTGCCACCACCTGTAATTGAATTTGCCTTGCGCTAATTGTACTTTATTGTTTAAAGCCAAAATTTGTATTCTTTTGTAAACGTAAAATATGAAACACTTCTTAAAAATTAGGAGATCATTTAAAAATGTTGCCAAGTCACATCTACCACTTATGCAACACTTTTTTTAGAAAAGAAAACGCCATTAGTTCTTCTTCTTCTTCTTCATTGGCTCGACAGTCCTAGTTGGATCTTGACCTTTCTCAGTGGCGGCTCCCAGAGGTCTCGGTTGCTTGCTTTGCTTGTCCAGTTCGTAACATTAAGATGTTTGTCATCGCCTTTAACTGTATTTTTCCAAGTTCTTCTTGGATGGCCCTAAATTCTCGAGCTATATAGGTTCCCCGAAAATAATTTCTTAGCAATTTCATCTTCTTCCATTCGAACAAAATGCCCTGCCTACTGTGGTCTTTGTAGTCTTATGATATCTGCTGCTACTAAGGGCTAATAAATCAGAGAAAGTTAAACTCTCTTTTTGGTTTAAAATGTATTTAAATCAGCAAATCTGTAATTCAGTTAAACTTTAAACCATCTCTAAACACATAAAATTGGGCGTTAAACTACCAATACAAACCATATGAATTTGACAACATTTATCTTAGTGCTGCCACATTATTATTTTTGCACTACATATAATATATGGGGTACTGATTTACAGCTGCTAAGTGTGAACTAAAGTGCTGGTTCACACTCTTCAAGTTTTAGCCGTCAAGTCTGAAGTTTTTAGGAGAGAGGGGAAAAGAGAATGCCATTTCTATTCCCCTCTCTCCTAAAAACTTGAAACTTGACGTGTGTGAACCGGCACAAAGCTGCTAAGTGTGAACCACACCTAAACGCCAAGTTTTTTTCCGAATTTTATTTGACATTTCTCTATTTCAGACTTACTCAATTTGAACCATGGAGAGATACACAATCCAACAACGTGTTAAAGTTATCCAGACTTATTATGAAAATGGGCGTTCAAATCAAAATGCCTATCGTGCACTTCGTGATTTTTTTGGTCAATTTGATCGTCCAAATGTGCGTACAATCGCAAAAATCGTGGAAAAATTCGAGCAAACCGGGTCTGTAGAAGATGTGAGAACACCAGTGCATGCTCGTACTGCAGAAAATATTGCTACTGTTCGCGATAGTGTGGCTGAAGAGCCGTCCACCTCAACTCGTCATCGTGCCCAACAATTGCACCTCTCACGCTCGTCGTTGATGAACATCATGCATAGAGACTTACATTTACACGCTTACAAGGTGCAATTGGCTCAAGAACTAAAGCCTCTTGACCATTCCAAACGTCGTGAATGGGCAGAATGGTGGCAAGAAATGGCAACAGTGGATCATCAATTTTCGAAGAAAATCATCTTCAGTGATGAGGCACATTTTCACCTCAGTGGATTCGTCAATAAACAGAATTGCCGCATTTGGGCGAATGAGAATCCAAGAGTGATTGTCGAAAAACCAATGCACCCACAAAGAGTGACTGTTTGGTGCGGTTTATGGGCTGGCGGCATCATCGGGCCGTATTTTTTCCAAAATGAGGCCGGCCAGGCAGTTACTGTGAATGGTGTTCGCTATCGTGAGATGATAACGAACTTTTTATGGCCCGAATTGGAAGATATGGATGTGGACGATATGTGGTTTCAGCAGGACGGTGCCACTTGCCACACAGCTAACGAAACAATGGCTCTTTTGCGCAACAAATTCAATGGCCGTGTTATCTCACGTAATGGCGATATCAATTGGCCGCCAAGATCATGTGATTTGACACCGTTGGACTTTTTTCTTTGGGGTTATTTGAAAGAAAAGGTGTACGTCGATAAGCCAGCAACAATTCAAGAGCTAAAGGATGAGATAATTCGGCACATTAACGGCATAGAACCTCCATTATGCCTCAGGGTCATCGAAAATTTGGACCATCGCGGCGCCCATTTGGCCGATATTTTGTTCCATACATAATTGAGTAATACCAATATATCATAATAAAATAAAATTACAATAATTTCCTAAATAGTTTGTGTTTTATTCAAAATCAACATCGGCCCTTGAAATTTAACCACCCTTTACATATAAATATAAGTTTAGTTCAACTAAACCAACGCTTAAACATTCATTGATTTATTAGCCATAACTATTTAAGTTCACTAATATACTCGTTGCTGCAATGTTGTCGTCATTCCTGTTTATTAGGCCTAAAATTCTTCTTAAAAATTTCCTTTCCAAATACATTTATTATTCTTTCATCTTCTTAACGTATTTCCTACGTTTCAGCAGCATAAGTTATACGTAAGGGTGCGTACAGAGTGGCCGCTTATCGCCGAGCCGACTGATTGCGAGAACCAATGCGAGAAAACTGGTACCAGACATTTTAGTACAAAAAAGCGCGAACAGGTCATAGTGGGAGCCAGAGAACGGCTTTGTGCGATTGCAAAAAAATCGCAGTAAATGAACAGCAACAAATACTCTCGCTTGCGGTCATAAATCAAACTTGCGCAACCGCAAACATTCGCTGCTGGTTTGCAGTCATTCAAATAATGCACATCGTGCGTTGTTATTTATTCCATCGTTTAGCTTCGTTTGTCAATTAAGATGTTTGTGTGTTTGGTCCGACAATGATTGTTTTGGCAAAGAAAAAAAAATATGTACAAACAAAAAAGCCAGAAATCAAGCACTTATTTCTCATGTAAGGTGTTATGATACTTGCTATTTTTTGTATTGGATTTTTTAGGATTGACTGAATGAAACAACAAATGCGAGAAAGAACAAGAAATACAATTTTTCCCCACAAAAAACCGTCATAAAAGCTAAAAATCGCAACAAAAAAAAGTTAAAAACCGTCAAACCGATCAAAAACTAAAAAAATTGGCAACAGTGCTAACAATTAATCTGGAAATGACAATTTTAAGTTAAAAAATTTTATATTTTTTTTGACAGTCTTAGATTATTTATCGATAACACATGTATATTTGTTTGGCATTTCAAGATGTTTTATGATATAATCATACTCTTTACACTTACGGCCACTTTCACCAAGTTCGGTTAAAACTAACTTTCAATTAAAGTTCCGGTTACCAATACGTTTTGACAGCTATAACCGATGGTTAATTATAACCGAACTTGGTGAAAATGGCCGTTAGTCAGTTTTCCTATGCAAATATATTTGCACTGTTCTCCAATATAGAAAAAATACAAAAAATAGCAAGTATCATAACAGCTTTAGGCATTCAGCAGTTACTATGTAGTACAAGAAAAAACAATTTAAATGAAACTAAACGCACATACTGATGTAGGTACAAACAGGGGTGCCAGATAATTTTGATACAAAATCGGCATACTTAAAAAAAAATCGGCATTATCGGCACTTTAATATAAAAAAATCGGCAAATTAAAAAAACCCTATTTTAAATACAATAAAACCTATTCTTACTTACAAATAAGAACAATTCAGAATTATCTAATGTTTACAACTTATGAAATCTCAAAAGAATCAATCAAAATAAGCGTTTTACAAAGAAATTGTAGTTAAATATAAAGTTTTTTTTTAACTTTCTTAGAATTAAATATATTCCATATACAAATATTTGAGTTTGACATTTTTATTAAATCCGTTTTAATATTAATATCAAAACAGTTTAAATTATTAATTTTTAAATAACCAACATTTTTCATTTTTCAAATTTATTCTATGAGCTAAATTTTAGTTATGTATTTTATAAAGCTTTTTTGTAATAGTTTTATTCCTTCAATTTTTTAGAAATGACTGTATACACTACCAGACTATTATATTGCATTTTCTTTTTACATTTTACCTTAGCCTTCCTTTGGAAAGCAATGAGGTATATTGAATGTACAGAAAAATTTTACAATTATTAGACACCAGCAGAATGTAATGCATTTTCTGGCCCGCTACAGCCTTCGTCAGCATTCTTTGTGTCTCACTGGATAGTGTTACTTTATAAATTAAATGTATTTAACTCAACTATTTTAACAAATAGAAACTGGGAATTATTTCCTTCCGAAGGTTACATTATATTATATTCAACATTTTTCATTTTTCGAATTTATTCTATGAGCTAAATTTCAGTTATGTATTTTATAAAGCTTTTTTGTAATAGTTCTATTCCATCAATTTTTCAGAAATGACTTTATACACTACCTTCCTTTGGAAAGCAATGAGGTATATTGAATGTACAGAAAAATTTACAATTATTAGACACCAGCAGAATGTTATGCATTGAATATAATATAAAGTAACCTTCGGAAGGAAATAATTCTCAGTTTCTATTTTTTAAATAACCTTTAAAAAACGAATAACTTGCAAAGATAAATTTTCCAGTGAACATCAAAACTCTGTTACATTAAAAAATTCTTTCCACATTTGCGGAAAAATGTGGAAGGACCAAAAATTGTACCAAATGCTGCCATAAAATGTTCACGTTATAAATCTGAAATTTTTTGCCAAAATTTTTGCAAATTTATTTAGTTTTCCTTACATAAGAATTGGCTATTTAATTTATGTACTAACATCGTCCTCAATTGCGTTATAATCTTAACAAAAAAAAAATTATTTAATTATCAAAGTAATTATTATTTAAATTATATTCATTGATAGTGAATATAAATGTATCTTACCTTTATTCTTTTGTAAGTATTTATCTATCCATTTTCAAACACAAATATAAAGTGTTTTATATTTTCCTAATAGAAAAAGAAATTTTAACTGAATTATTTTAGGTTTAATAATTATTTCTTTTTTAACTTTGGCCTTTAATTCTTCATAGTGGAATATTTTTCAAATACAAATGTATTAACCCAATACACATTACAAACACTGCATTTAATATTGAATAAAACTAACACCTTTTTCTTTAGTAGAAGCGCTGACTTAATAACAGTTGTCTCTTTTCAATGTTACAACTGTTTCAGTATCGCTTAAAGTTAGTGTATTATTATCAAACAAACGGCATTTTTGTAGCAAAAATCGGCAAATCGGCACTTTGATAATTTAGGGGCAAAAAATCGGCAAAATGCCGATAAATCGGCAAAAATGGCAGGCCTGGGTACAAACAATTTCGATAGAAACAGAATACTCTTTTTTATCATCTTAAAAAGTACAGTAGTTCTGTATGTACAATGAATTTTTGTTATTGTTGTTTATTTCAACAAAGCGTCTCATCGAGTGGTTTATTGTTGTTAATGTTGTAAATGTTAACAAAGTGTCTCATCGAGTGGACAATGACTACTTGAATGCAAAAGTATAAGAATGTGTGCCTTTTGACTTTACACATTTAAGTTATATTACGTGAGCAACAAAAATGCAAACAAAGCACTTTCAATAAAAAACGCACACATGCAAAAATCAATTGTGTACGAAACGATGTAAAAATTACCAACGTTGAACTTTGTCTTACAAGCAAAGAGTGAATGTTAATTTGAGCGTATGAATAAATCAAGAAACATAGTGATTTTGCAGTTTTCTGGCGGGAGCCGAGCTGGTCAGAGCGCAAAGCTGATTGAATGCGAGAAAACAATTCCAAAGCGGTTAATGTTATATTGTTATGATTTAAACTTGTTTGGAAATTATTTAAAAAAAATAAAAACAAACATTTTAGAAAAAGTAAATAAAACATGCAATCAAAAAATTAAAAAAAATAAAAATTAAACAAAAAAAAAAAAAAAATAAAAACTCAAATAAATAATAAAAATTAATGTGGTGTTTATAGATCACGAGCGCCTTACTCGTCCGTGCAACTTACATTTAAAACAAAAACAAAATTTCGAAATTTGTTTTTGTTTTAAATGTAAGTGGAACGGACGAGTAAGGCGCTCGTGTTCTATAAACTATAGTTTCATACATCTAATGTAATATGCCATTAAATTTATGAAATCAAAAATTTTTTAATAAAAGCCACATATTCAATACTGCTTTCATAAATTTAAATTTTCATTATGACACTGAAAAATGTCATTATAGTAATGAAACAAAAACTTTCAATCAACGTTGTTATTGTTGTTATGGACAATTTAATCTCATATTTACGCTCTTAATTGAGTAAAAAACATAGTTTTTTTTTTTATCAAAAAACCACACTGGCCCGGTAGGCTAACTGGTAGTGAGCTAGTCTATCAGCACCGAGGTTGCGCGATCGTTTCCCGCCAGAGACAGAAAAAAATAAAATAAGAAAAAAAAAAAATTAAAAAACTAAAAAAAAAAAATTTTTTTACTTTATTGAAAGTATTCATCCAGTAAATAATATTCATAGATCTAATGTAATGATTCATTAAATACATTTTATGAAACAGGTTTCATTGATCCAACGAAGCGCTGAATAGGTTCTTTTTTAATGCAATTTTTCATGGGATTAATGTCAAAATTCATTGGTATTGCGAAGAAAATTCTTTCAGTGTACATGATGTTGATACGGTCTCCCTTTTTGTGTATTGCTTAGTTAATAGAGGAAATGTTCTTAATATTCACATAGGGAGACCTCTTGTAAAAGCCATTAAATATCGTAAAGTTATTATTTTAGCAAAATATCTTGAAGCCGGTCCAAGAGAAACATATAGGAAAACAACACCCACTGTATTTTACGGCCACATAGGTATATGGGCGTTGGGATGTTTTCGGAACATGGATTTGGTCTAATTTATTATGTTTGTAACCCTGATATTCATAGCTCGGTAAGGCTTTCGTATTCGAAATGGGACATACCACAGTTCCTAGACATGCCAGCAATATCACAGAGTACTATATAGAACTGAAAAAGTGACGTGTGAAAAAGGCCCAACTCAGGTGCAAAGTCAGCTTTCGAAGAAAAAGACAATAAAGGGCGCTACAATCAAATCAACACAAGTTGCGTGATCAAAACAAAAATAACAAAACACAAACCATGTTAAAAAAAAGCATTAGTTCAACAAAAGATTTGTGTTGTGCAAAAAAAATTATTTAAGGCTGTTTTACACGATCACACAAGTTTTAAACAATAATTAGATCAGGGAAGAATTTTCGTAAAATACTCATGACTTTGTGGGATAGTGCAAAACGGCATTTAGTAATATTGTTCTGTTTTACTCGTGTTGTGATAATCTTAAATGTTAATTTTTACAACAGATTGTGTGCTTAAGTTGGCTTAAGCAAATGTGCGAATACAAGTAAATCATATGAGGCAAACCATATTGAACTTAAAGAAAATTTTTGATAAGTTTTATGAAACTGTCATTTGCTTAAGCAAAGTGCGAAACTGATCCCACATACCGTACGGAATCAAATGTTTTTTGTTTTTGTTTTTTTAAATACATTTGCGAGACTTTTTGTTAATTTTTGACAGTAGGTTAAGCAAGGCTATGCATAGTATGGTTGTGCCTTAAATCTCAAATAAATAAATTTGTGTTCTTTATAGTGCAGCATAAAACATGGTGCAAAGAGAATTGCAAAAAGGGCAGCTTTCGAAGAAGCAATATCTTCCGTCTGCTGACACCTCTGTATTTAACTCTGTGTTCTATACAATGGAAACTTAAATTGAATTTAAATCTGCGATAGGCAAAATCAGGGCACAGCGATTTCTTTCTTATAACGTTCGTGTGTGTGCACACACAATAAAGATAATTTCACAACATTAACAACAACATATGTATGTATGTTAAATGTTAAAGTAGACACTGATGTTAAATCCACTTCTACCGTGTGGTAGAGAAAGTGTGTAAAACCAACTATATTTTTGGTTTTTCTCTCAAGCTGCAAATAGGAAAAATAAAAAGTTATTTGTCTCTCCTGTTTAATGTGTTGAAAGGGAATTAGCAGGTTTGCATATAAAGACGACGATATGTCGAAAATTTTGTTAAGATAAGATCACAAACACAGAGCTCTGGAAGCTAACAAACGAAGAAGCAATAGTCCGCCAAATAACAAGAAGAAAATGGAGATTAGTGCTGGGAAACTATCGATGGTTTTATCTATAGTCTTAAACTATCGAAAATATCGATAGGAAAAATATCAATATCGATATTATTATTATACTAAACACAGCTATGAAGACATGTTACAGCAGCTATACACACACAGTTTTTTGCCGAAAGTTTTTGCTTGCTATTATTAATTCGCGAAGAATTACAGCAATGAATAAAACCAACCAGAATGGCAGGTGGTATGGATTGCTTAGCTGTGCTTTTTTTACTACTAACTTAAGGCCTTTTGCCGAAATTTGTATATGTTTACGTAGGGACTGAAATGTCAGATGAGATTTGTATGATGTTGTAAAAAAAATCAAATAAAAATGCAATTGCGAGCATAAAATAAAACAATGAACGACCATTAGAGGAAAAGTCCGCTAGATTGATTACCTTTTGGGTTGAGAATCAAATCCAATTTACAACATTATCAAAAGTTGCAATCAAATATCTTATAGTCCCTTTAAGAAAGGTGCTTATCAGCATCACAATTTTCAAAAACTGTCATCTATAGTAACGTGCATACACGCAGAGAAAAAATATGGTTGGGCATGGTTACGGCAACAACACTATGTTTAATGTAACAATATATTGTTGTCGTACACAAATAATTGTTATTTTTATTTAATATCAACAATATTATAGTTACTGTAAACATATCAATGTTTATCGCAATTATGAATTTGAGTATTGTTGACCGAAAAATAATTATTTTTCTAACAACTTAATTATGATAACTTTCTAAACATATTATATTTCTCACAACCATATCATGATATTTAATAGCCATAACATGATAGCTTTCTATACATTTATCATATTATGTTAAATATGCAATCAAACTATTTTTCCTCTAATCATATTATTAAGAAGTTGTGTCGTTTTTTTTATTTGTGAGCGGTTAAACAATTAAAAGATAAAATTCCATAAAAAAATAAGTTTAAAGAAATTAAAAAATTAAAATATTAGCGGAGTTCATTCAAGTATTAGTGATGTAATAGTGCAAATGCAAAATATCATAGTTTTTTTGTAAAATCCAACAACAAAACACACAGAGATTTCGTTATATTTTATGAAAGTGCTACGATATTTCTGTGGTTTTCATGGGCAACCGCGTATGTCTTAAAACAAATTGTTCAGGAAAGCCGATAAACCATTCTAGATCAAACTATGGGCTAGGCATTGCACTTTTTAAACTTTGTCATTACGTTAAAAAATCGGAATTAATCCATCTTTTTTCAAAAAAATGTAAAGAGCGTTCAAAATTAGGCAATATGGCATCAACTTCTTAAATCGAAAAAATGGGCACACGCGGTTGCCCATGAAAACCACAGATTTTTCATTTGCTCTTTTGCAAGCCTTATATTGAACTCCGCTATTTGATTAACATTAAGAAAAATTGTAAAAAGCCACAAAATAATAAATCGATTCAAAAATATTTAAATTTATTTTGTATATGATTGCTTCTAAATTTATTATGATTAACATGATGATAATATGATTACTTCTTAGCTTATTATGATTAACATGACAATAATATGATTAATGTCTTAGCTTATTATGATTAACATGACAATAATTGGATTACTTCTTAACTTAGTATGATTACCAGAATAATAATATGATTAAGGGAAAAATATTATGATGTAAAATACGAGTATATTTAGTCATAATATGATTCAATAATCATCTTAATATGGTGACTACAATCATAATCTTTATCATAATATGTTGCTCTTAGAATATGTTTACCACAACCATGTTTTTTCTTTGCGTGTACAAAGTTACGTCTCATACGTTCAATTAAGTGATAAAAACAACGAACATAAGCCTGATAAAAACTAGTTAAAGTTTTTCTACGTGAGTGCAAACATTCAGTCGATAGTAATATCGATATATCGATAGTGAAATCTGCATATATTTGGTAAGTATTTAAGCACACTTTTATTAAGAGGTAAAAATAATTCTTTACCACTGTAACACAAGATCGTCTTATGTCGACCACTTAAAGTAGTTTACTTTCTAATTTTCTTAAGATTTTTTTTATGCCAAGAACGCGGGGCTTTTAGTTTGTATTAATAAATAGAGTAACATAGTAAAAATTTAATGTATTTATTAAAAATCTAGATTTAACATTATCCTTAAACTTTTTTAATATTGGTTTTTGGGTTCCTTACAATACAGTAGAATCCCGATAATTCGTAATGGCAAGGGAACGTCCATTTCTTACGAATTATAGGGGTTTTCGATTTAGCGGGGTTTTGATTTAACGGGGTTAAAATAAAATAAATGCGACTTAACGGGGTTTTTCAATTTATTTACTAAAACGATAAAAAAAAAACATAAAAGACAATTGTTAAAAATAAAATATATAAAAATGTAACAAACTGATCATTAGAAAATTAACACCCACACAAGCAAAAACCCACGCAAAACAAAAATAGTGCTAAACAAAAAATCATTATTTTTATGTTTCTGTTGTTTTATTACGAATTATAAGTGGTAGTTAGCAAACAATTACGATATATAAGAGGTAAAGAAGATTTTATTTAAAAAAAAAAAATTACGAATTAGCGAGGGGACCAAAATGTATGGACATTTTACAAATTAACGTAATTTTTTTCAAGGGACCGACAGTTTATTACGAACTATCGGGAATAACGATTTATCGGGGTACGAATTATCGGGATTTGACTTTATTTGCATTTAAAATTTTTCTCGCTTGACGTAATCAAGAAATCAGTTTTTAAATATATTGTAAACAAAATTTTCGATTTAAAAACATTTCATTTTCAAAATCGATTCAATAATTTTATTAAGCAATAAAAAGGGGTGTCATAGAATCCAAGTCGGTTTTGCAAACCAATATTGGTTTCATTTGGTGTCATGAAAACAAGTCGGATTTGTTATTTTCGAATACAAATAAAACCGATATTCGAATCAGCTGTTTTATGTTTTGGCTCATGTGTTTATAGCTTTAAGTGCAATTTTTGTTTGACAATTTTGTAAATTATGATTTTAGTGCTAAAATATTGTTAAAAGCTGTGTTTTTAATTAAAGGAAAATTAGAGAAAAGAAAATAAGAAGTGGTAATACAATAAACATGAAAGAAATGCCAAGGTGTTATTACTTGCATTGCATTGGTATTGTGTAATTTTATTGTTTTGTAAAAATTAAATTAAATTTATTAAAAATCTAAACAAATTTGTTGTTTAACTTTAGAAATAACTAAAATGACCGCTGCTGTTGTTGCATATTTGCTGTTTGCAGAAAAAATGAGAAAAAGACTTGCTAATTTGCAGCAGCCCGCTGCCGGATACTACCGGAAATATGCAAAAAATACTATTTTACCAATTAATCAATTTTATTTTGCTTTTATCAGAGGAAAAAATCTAACTGTTGAAAAAAATAAAATAAAAAATTAACCTTTTGACAACTTGATTAATTGCTAATAAAAAAACAAGACCTGTAAGCTGCTTGGTTTATTTTCAACAAAAACCCGATAACATTGGTTTCTGTGACACCTAAAACCGACACTAATTGTAGTTCGAACAAAAAACCGACAACATTGGATTTCATGACACCAACGTATTTTTTTGTCGGTTTCAAATCCAATACCGATAATATCGGTTTCTATGGCACCCCTGATAATATAACTTAACTAATATATACGCTCCTATATGGAGGGTTCAAAGCTGAACCGAACCAAGTCATAAAATAAAATGCATATATGTATTTCAAAACTGGTGTGAAATTCTTCGCAAATTTAAACTCTATCGAGTTCTGTAACGGACTAAATCAAAAAGTTTTTCGTTCCAAAGGTAACGGTAATAAACCCATGTCAATGGCTCCAGAAATTAATGGAAATTCACTTACTCAAACTCAAAATATTATCGAATTTTCATTTTTGACTTGGTTCGCTTCAGCTCTAAGCCCTCCATATAAGAAAGATTAATTTGTACGAAAACTGCCCAGCAAAAACTTGGTAATGACTTGTCAATACTGAACAAGTTTCTTTTCCATGACTACTTCATACCATCTGCATTACATAGAAGTAGTTTAGTAATGGCTGACATATAATCTGATACATAAGTACTTGTTGATGAATTAATTTACGAAATTTATAATTCATTTTCATTCATAATTAAATGCATCATCTTAGGTTTTATTTATTAAAATCTAATAATACAAATTGGTTTTAAATATATGCTCTTAAACTTTGTTTTTTTTATTTGTTATAAATGAAGAATAATTTGTTATAGATAAGATTATATTAAATTAAAATACTTAATTGATTTTAATATGTATTTTAAAATTAAAAATCTGAATAAAAACTACACTACCAGATCAACTAAACGATAGCATTTAGGTGATATCAATTATAATATATGATATTGTATCATAAACGAAAGTATTTAAATTGTATCTTTCCGTGAAAATATCTCATCGTTTTTGCAATCATATCGTTCCCTGGCTTATTGGTTATGAATATGCAGGGTAGTCAAATTTTGCATTGGGAAGTTAATTAAATTAAAAACAAAAATTTGTTTGACAAATCCAGTTTTGTGAAGTAATGACTTATTAAATTTATATATGTAAACGAATGTGGTAATGACTTCACAGTTGGCAAAATTGTCCTGGACGCAAATGTCGTCTTCGGTGTCCTCTGGGGTATAATCACCGCATTCGATACTAACGTATCGAATAAACTATCGAATTTTTTTTGCATACGATAGACACTGACGTATCGAATGAAAACTCGATAAATGTAATGTCGAGTTACTCGATATCGAATGATATTATTTCAAATTCAATACATTTCATTATACCAAAATAAATAATTTCGATCAATTTTGCTCGATATCGTATGCGGTGATTAGACCTCAGGACAATTTAGAATTTTTCGCTATATAACATTCATGACGACAACTTAAGTGACAAAACGTGTATTTTGTCGTGTTTAAAATAGTTTTTTGCCTTAAATAATAATGTAATGAGGACAACGTTAGCGACCATTGCATGCGTTTTGTCGTGTTTCTGAGCACATTGACGACAAAATGCATGCAATTGTCGGTCATCTTGTCTTCAGTGAGATTTGTTTGAGGACAACATAAGCGACCAGTGCATGCATTTTGTCGTGTTTCGAACCACATTGACGACAAAATGCATGCAATTGTATTGTATTTTGTCGTGTTTAAAATCGTTTTTTGTTTAAAATCGTTTTTTGCCTTAAATAATAAAATAATAATGTAATGAGGACAACGTTAGCGACCATTGCATGCGTTTTGTCGTGTTTCTAAGCACATTGACGACAAAATACATGCAATTGTAGGTCATCTTGTCTTCAGTGAGACTTGTTTGAGGACAACATAAGCGACCAGTGCATGCATTTTGTCGTGTTTCGAACCACATTGACGACAAAATGCATGCAATTGTCGTTCATATTGTCTTCAATGAGACTTGTTTGAGGACAACATAAGCGAAAAATAAAAGATAATAGACAATACCTAAAATTTGCTTTAGCTTTTTCTTAAAAATAACGGGGCAATACCGACAAAAGAACAAAATCAGAAACAAAAAAAATTTAAAATTATTTAGTTGAATCTTCAAAGTACGTGGTAGAGGTTATAGTTTTGCTCTGTTATTTTTTAACAATTGTGATTGGCTTTTTGTTTAGTATTGTTAATTGGTAAGTATAACTAAAATGTCACAATCACAATATTTGCGTAGAGAAATAGCACGCACAAAGAAAGGTTTTTCTAAAAGAATTAATAAAATTAAAGTAAGTGAAACTCTTTCTTCCGAAAATTTTGTGAAAGATATTGAGTCTACGCAGTTGGCCATGTCTTGAAGAAATCCTTGACGACGCGTATACGACCATATAAAATCCTTGAGGACGCTTAGGCGACCGTCCAAGCAAATCGTCGACGACTTTTTCACACAAGTGTCCGGAAAATCGTTCACGACCAATGATCGTTAACGACATATGAGTGGCACTGTCGTTGACGATCATATGGGCAATGCTGTCGTTGACGATATATGAGCGGCAATATCGCTTATTATGTCGTGAACGATTTTCCGTACACTTGTGTAAAAAAGTCGTCGACGATTTGCTTGGACGGTCGCCTACTCGTCTTCAAGGATTTTATATGGTCGTACACGCGTCGTCAAGGATGTCTTCAAGACATGGCCAACTGGGTTATGCCAATGTAAATACATATATGGGTAATTCCATAGTGTTGAACGTGGCGAAAAAGGCAATAACATTTTAAACAAGAAATATTTTTACGTTCTGTTAACCCTTAAATTATACCACTTAAAAAGCACTATTATCTAACCAGGTACCGTAACAGTTATTCCTTTTTTCATAAAAGTCAGATGAAAACAGTTATATTTTGATTTTTATTTTTTTAACAAAAAATAACAGTTATTTTTTGATTTTTATTTTTTTGAACAAAAATAACTGTTATTTTTTGATTTTTATTTTTTCGATCAAAAATAACAATTATATACATATTGATTTTTATTTTTTCGAGCAAAAATAAAAGTTATTCTCTAAATAAATGTACGTGTTTTAATAATTTATATGACTTTAAAAATTATTTTAATGTGCATAACGAATTCCAATGATAATTACACACTAAAAAAAAAATTTAAAGTCAACTAAATTATTAAATCACGTACATTTCTTTAGAGAATAACTTTTATTTTTATTTAACTGTTATTTTTGTTCAAAAAAATAAAAATCAGAAAATAAATGTAACATTTAAATGTCTTTGGTTTGATCTTTGAATCTTCTGTATTTTTTTTAAGCCAAAATCTGTGGCGATACTTGACATTTTTTCCATAATAATTTAACAGAATAATGATTAAAAAAAAAAAAAAAAAAATTTACCGTTTATCCGAATAACATAAGGAAGTTTTTTGGAATAATTGTTATCATATATCACCTCTTTCAAAGAAGATAATATTAAAAAGCGTAAAAAAACTTTCTCTCAAATTAGATATTACGTTTGTGCAACTTTGCAGTCTGCTGGTTCCTCTAAGCAAACGAATTTTTGGGGGGAATTTATAAAATTTTAAAAATCTTAATACTAGTTTTCTATAACAAAATCATTAAAAATTATGCTTTTAATAACTTTTAAATTAATGGTCACTGTGGACCTTTAGAGAAAAATGCCCATGTTTAGTAAGGAATAGTTATATTAGCTTTTTAACTCAATTTTTTTAACTTATTGACTCATTCCTTTGCAATGTTATTTTTTGCTGTGTATGGATTTGTGCTTTGTTCACCCTTTGGTTTTTCAACGTGCTTAAGCAATATGTATGAAGGTTAAATTAATCAAAGTCGTTTACATAACATTTGAGATGATTAAAATGACAGTTGATAAATAAATAAAACACAACACACAAATTAAGATATCGTCGGCTTAGAGTGTAAACCTGCTAAATCCAGTTTTAACCACATAGGACAGCTTGATACCGTTCGAAAGATAAAGAGACGCTGCATCGAGTAACACAACATTTACATACATATTTCAATTTGGGAGTCAATAGAATATTAGAAAATAGATCTAAGATATATTGGTTTGCTTCTTAAGGAAGAAATATAAATCATTAGAAGTTAATTGTCTGCCCTGTGAAATTTCCTAGAAGTCAGTTAGCAGGTTTACACAATAAGCCGACGATATAAGTACATATGTATGTACATATTTTTTTAAAGTACATACTATGTGGTACAGAATTTTTCGTTTAGCTGCACATTCAAGTTTGCACGAAAATTCGTGCAGGTACGCAAAATATTCTCTTACGCAGTATTCACTTAGAAGCATAAATAATGCTTTTTAAAGAATTCACTTACCTGCATAAATGCGCACTTATGTTAAATTATTTTCTTATTACAAAAATAGATTTAGTCATGCAAGGATTAAATTTAATATTAATATATGTTTATTAAACAGTTTATTTAAAACAGGTTAGAGTGATATATTCGGCTATATTCAATTTAATTAAAAAAAAAAAACGGCGTTAGCATTAACATTGGTCGCGGCTTAGACCTATGTTAAATTATTGACTGGCATTCAGAAAGTTTTATGATTTTTTTAGAAATTGGAACCAGCTTGAGTAAATATCATGACTAGTAACAACAGTTTTAACCGATTTAAAATTATTTTCAGGAGGGGAATTTGTATTGGATCCATGGTAAATTATGAACCAATCAGCCCAAAATTCTGTAGAGTGATTGCAGCTGATAAAAAACATAGTGAAATTAGTTTTCGAGTTTACAGTGAATTTCAGAGAGCTACTTAGTATGGGATCTGAGATAAATTATGGACCGTATATCACCAAATTGCATGACATTTTTTCTGGCCATATGAAGCTAAGTTGGAAGAAATTTTAGCGCAATTTCTATATCTGCTACGGGTTTAGGCGCATTTAATTAATTTCCCAGAGTAGGCTGTATATGGGGTCTATGATAAATTATGGACCGATCATTAAGAAATTTAACCGTAAAATTTCCAATCGTATAAAACGAATTTGTGCAAAATCTTATATTATTGCGTGCATTATGCCATGTTATGTTAGTTTTTGTAACGAAATAACCATCTTTTTAGGGTGGTGGTTCCACATTTTGATTCATAGCTCTTATCCTACGAAGCCGATTTTGCTGGCTTTCAATCCCAAAATCAATAAAAAAAATTGCTTAAAAAGTTTTTCAATTTAATTAATGTAATAAATGAATCAATTATTTTTTTGTTGGACGAAAATTAAAAATATAATTTTGATTTAATTAACATTTTATTTGTTTTTTTCGTTTAGAATAAAGTAATTTTAACTTGTAGATGTGTTGTTGGTAATTATCAAAGCCTGAGCTATAATTAACTAGCTGCCCCGACAGACGTTGTTCTGTCCAAATTAGGAAAAATGTTTGCGTTCGATTTTTATAATACGTTAAAAATATACCAACATTTGAAAGAAAAGTTAGTCAAATCGATGGAGCAAAATTTTCTTTCCGTAAAAACCTTAGTTGGACCATGGCGATGATTTTAAAGAAAAAATCGTCCAAATCGGTCAAGCGCTAAGTATAAAAAGTGGGCATAAAAGTAGGCGTGGTACATTTTTCTTTCGATGAACATTTAAAAGAAAAATTTGTCAAATCGATGGAGCCGTTTTTTGATTATAGGTAAATTCGAAAAAAGTGGGCGGGGCAAAATTTTATTTTCGTACAAATCTACGTTGGACCATGGCGATCATTTTAAAGAAAAAATCGTCCAAATTATGTAGATCTCATTGTTGGTGCAATATGAAAATTGGATTTTGCCACGCCCCTCCGCTCGCTCGAAAATCAAAAAGCAGACTTCACAGTGTCACCCGCCTTAATATTCTGAAGATGCACTGAAAATTTCATCAAAATCGGCCCAGCCGTTTTGGAGGCCATACGTCACATACATACATACACACATCCTGTTTTATATATATGTAGATAGATAGATTAAATCAATTAACACATTGTTTTTAATTAAAATTAAAAAAATAATTTATTGAAAAAAAGTCACAATTTTAAATTTTTAAAATTTTTTGTAATCTATACAAGAAAGAAAGTATAGTCGGTCAAGCCCGACCATATGATACCCTACACCACAGTATTTAAAAACACATCATGCTTATGTGTCCATATAAATATAGATTTATCTATGCTTATAAACTTCATGAAAATCGGTTCGAAAGTTTGTGAGAGGAGGAAATTGCCCCCTACCTCCCCTTGTGGTCCTATTTTTGAAAAACTGTATAGCTTATGTGTCCCTATAGATATGGATCTATCTATGTTTTAAATTTCATTAAAATCGGTTTGAGAGGCAGAAATTGCCCCTATCTCCCCTCATGGTCCTATTTTAAAAAAAAATCATACATTTTGTGTCCATATAGATATGGATCTATCTATGTTTTAAATTTCATTGAAATCGGTTTGATAGTTTCTGAGAGGAAGAAATTTCCCCCTATCTTCCCTCGTGGTCCTACGATTCGGCCCATTTTCAATAGGCTTGGTCCCTGTGTCAATAGGAACCTATGACCCAAATTTCATCAAATTATCTCCAAAATTGCGACCTGTACTTTGCGCTCAAGGTTACATGGACAGCCAGCCAGCCAGCCTGCCAGCCAGCCGGACGGACATCGTTAGTTCGACTCAGAAAGTGATTCTAAGACGATCGGTATACTTTAAGGTGGGTCTAGGACCAATATTTAAAGGCGTTACACATATCAGCACAAATGCATAATACCCTCTCCACTATTGTGGTGTGGGTATAATAATCATTTTGGTAAAAGGTACAAACTCAACAAATTGTTTGCTTGATTTTTTCTGTATAGGATAACTTCAAGCAATTTGACACCAAATTTGTTCTTTTTTATTGAATTTTTCGAAAGTGAGCGTGTTTTCAACAGACGAACAGACAGACGGACATGGCTTAATTGACTTAGAATTACTCAACGAGCCAGAATATATAGGTATTGGTATTTCCACAGAAATGTCTACTTTTTGTCACGTAAAGTCACCAACCATTTTTAATTTTTTCTCAAAGAATAATGAAAATATTATTTACCTTTTTGCATTTGGGTGTAGAGCGCAACTAGGTTTTCATTTAGTGAATGAGAGGAAAAATTTGAACAACGTGGTTCTTAAATATAAGAATAATTGCTAGGTGACGTGACGTGACAAAAAGAGAGCTTTTCTGTGGAAGTGCCCATATACTCTATGGGGTCTGAGATGGCTTATAAAAAAGTTTCACACGGAATTACAAACTAAGTACACGCTCATTCACCACTTTTGGTGAGGTAGGGTGCACACACAACACATCTGCCAGATCAAATGTATTTTCAATTAAAATTTTTATTTCAAAATTAAATTTTTTCCTATCTTTTTCATGAAATAGCGATATGATACATTTTTTTTATGAGGCACTTAAAAATAATATTTTGTATTAAAAATAAAAATTGTTGACCAAAAATCGAATGCTGTTATCCAAAATATGCACTTAAGCAAAATGCACGTACACGATTTTTTTCCTAACAAAATAAAGCCATCATACACAATGCTTTGTATTTTGTGCAGATAAACAAAAAACGCAGTTAAGTGAAATGCAGCTAAACGAAAAATACTGTATTAAAAATTTGTAAAAAAAATACTTAAATAAAGTTATCACAAGATTATTTTAAATACATATGTATGTATATTAATAATCAGGGAAACCAGAAATATGCTCTAAAAAACACGTTTTATGCGCATTAAATATGCAGTAATAACTGGAAAATATGCCCTGAAAAATGTTAAAAATATGCCCTAAAAATTAAAATTGCTCATTTGAAGACACAATATTCAATAGTTTAATAACAAAATCTAAATAAACCTAAAAAAGGTTAAAATTCATATAAAAGATGTTTGCGCCGAATATTATCTAGATATTAACATCCATATGGGTTTTTGTCTTAAAGGGGTTTTAGGTACGGTCGCTAAATTGTTAACAAATGTTAACATTTAAAAGGAAATTAAAGCTAGTTAAGGACGGGAGAGCTTTGAGCAAATGTGAACCGATTCGAAAATAATTTAATTTGAAGTTAAATATTTTTGGCGCGAATTTAATTTAAATACCATCCTAATTAGATAGCTTGCGGACACAAAGAGTCTAATTTGGATGTGCAATTATAGACCGATTCTCACCATTTGCATGAACTTCGTCCATATTTGATCAAATTATCTACAAAATTGGAACTTGTACTCTGCGCACAAGGCTAACATGGACAGACAACCAGCCAGGCGGATGGATGGACATCTTTAGATCACTTTAAAAAGTGATTCTGAGTCAATCGGAATACTAAAAGATTGGTCTAGATACAAATCGCATAACATTTATTCTTAATGACAACCTGCTTTGTCTTACAATTTAAGAGTAAAAATAAAATGTAGATGTCGAAAATAAAGTAACAGATTTTCGAAAAAAAAAAAATTTTTTTTTATTTGCTCCGAAAGCTATTGTAGGCATCTAAAAAAATTGAATATGTATCAAAATATGCATTAAAAAGGCAAAATATGCGCTATAAACCTAAAAATGCTGCAAAAAGGCTCTTTTAACTAAAATATGCTGCAAATGGTAAAATATGCAAAAATATGCACTAACAAATCGATGGCAAAATCCATAAAAAGCTCTAAAACGGATAAATATATTGTTTCTGCCTTCATTAGTCGCACAAGGAAAAACATGCAATTGTGATATTTCTGGTTTCCCTGTTAATAATCAAATTGTAAAAATTTATGGATTATTTAGGGACTAAATAAAAACATTAAGAAATCGTGGTCGGTGTTAACAAGATATTAAAAAAGAAATACATACATATGTATAATTTACGAATGTATGTACTTTTTCCGCTATAATGGCTTTGACCACCACTGTATCTATGTAGTAAATACAGTGAAACTTCGATATTACGAACTTCGTTATAACGAAAAAATCAATATAACGAATTTTTAGCTGAGTCCCTTGAAAAAACCTTTTTATTGCAAAGTTTCTCATACAAAAATGCTTATAGCTATAACGAAGAAATTCTGAGCTATAAAGCCTCTATATAGCGAAGTATTTTTTCAAAAGCCTCTATACAACGAAATTATAATTGAGAAATACATACATATAACATTTTAAGTGTGTAAGTCATTAAAATCCCGTTATCAAAAGCCTCTACATAACGAAGTCTTGAACTATAGCCTCCATACAACGAAGTTAGAATAAAGCAAAATTAAATTTCAAACAAAACGGGGAAGTCCCTTTTAAAAGCAACGACAGGTACATAAATAATTTTGCATATGTTAAGCGCCACAAATGTAGGTAGTCGGTTCTGTTTTGGTTCTTTGCCAAATAAAAACATAATTTTTTATTTACTTCTTAAATATTGAATTTTTATTATGCACATAGTATTTTCGTGTAAAATATAATTTGGACAAAAAAAAAACTGTAGTTATAACAAATTTTTTTCGTATTTCTTTAAATTTCGTTATACCAAGGTTAACGAATCAATAGCTATAACGAAGTATTTTTCGATCCCCTCTAGATTCGTTATATCGAAGTTTCACTGTATAAGTTTTTATGTCTTTTTTATTTATTCACATGTTGATATATACTTTTTATTTTATATTGTTTTAATATAGCAAATTGATGTATTTATTAAATTTTGTTTTCTTTCTCTGAATTTTTATGTTTTTTTTTATTTTCCTTTTCTCTGTTTTGTTTTCAATTTTTTGTTTATCTGCTAAACCACGAGCGTGTGAAATTCATTCACCTTTAATATTATTTTATTAATTTTTGTTGTAGTTTAATTTAAAGTGTTTTTGTCTGTCCGTCCATCTCTCTTTTTGTTTATCTGTTTTGTTTGCATGTTGTTTATTTGTAAAGAGACCAGAAGAAAATAAATACAAACAAAAATAAGAAAAAAAAAAAAACAATAATGAAATTCATAACATGAAAATAAAATGTCTTAACTTGAGGTCTAGTCAAAGCAGACTGTTTTAGGGACTATGTAGGTATAGACTTTAAAATAAACTTACTACAACATTATTGTAGCACAGATTAGGATTTCTTTGAAGACAGTAGATGCCTTAAATGTCTAATTAATATGGTTAAAAACAAGGTGAAAAAGTCACTTTTTTAGTTCTTGTCAAATTTTTAAAGTGTCGTAAAAGTTTAATTCTAGATTATAAATTAGTCGAAATGAAGATACAGTTATGTTTTCAAAAAGGTATAAAAACCCATAATATGTTAAGGACTTGCCCAATAATACATAAAGTCACATAGCACTAATGTGCAAATTATTACTTGATCGAGAAATTCGAGCACAAGTCTTAAACATTTTTGAAAACTTATTTCTGTAATATGTACTTATATGAAATCTTTTTATTCAAAAGACTTAAAATTGTGAGATATTGGAAAAGGTTTTGGATGGCTTTAAAATCTTCAGGTGATTTCACAGACGAAAAAAAATTCTGGGGCGTTTTACAAACCTCCAATTTTAATTTTTAAAAAGTTTTCCTCAACAAAATCTAAAAAATTGCGATTTGGACATAATGAACTTGTTGAACAAATCTAATAAAAATAAATTTTTTTTTTCAATATCCCCCGGTACACTTGGGTAGACCAACAATTTAATTTTTACGGATTTCGAGAAAAATGCTTTTTTTTTTGCACAAAACTAATCACTAGCGTAAAGTTCATCTATTTTTATTAATTTTCACTTATTTCTATTTGAAGTTAAATGCCACTAGCCATGAGGACTATATTGTGAAAATTAAATCAAAATCGAACCACGCCAAAGGTCAAATGACAAATGACAAGGCCAAAGGTAAATTTTTTGGAAATTTTGAATTTTTTTGGAAATTGATAAAGAAATATCGCAGGGAATATTCATATCTTGATAAAATTTGACTTAACTATTTTCTGTAATTGGTAATTAATATTTCAAAAGAAAAATCGAAATTAACCCTTTTATGCACTTGGGGGCAAAAATTACCCAAAAACTTTTTTAAAGTTAAAAACGCAGTTTCACTTAATCTGCATAATAAAAGTAAAAATGTTAAATTATAAACAGAAAAACTTTCAGGTTTACTGCTTTTTGTACTTGCAGTAAAAATTCCCTATAGTTAAACTAAGGTTTAACTAAAAACCCCATTTCTTTAGATTTATCATTAATGAGGATAATTTCGGGCTTCGTAGTGACTCGTGATTTATGGCCTGTTCGTCGATTTCGAACGACGATTTCGTTCGCCTAACTTACATGTAAAACAAAAACAAATTATAAAATAGAATATTATAACTGTCAAGATGAAAAGTCTTTAATGTCAGGTTCAGCCTGCTGATCAGTCTAACAGTGTGCTGTTCGGTTAGAGCGGTTTTCGTAGTAAGGATCAGATATATATCGCTCCTTAGTAAGAGTTTCAGATAATGAACCAGGCAGATCATGACTTTGGCTTTCATCTCATAATTTTGTGTGTTAAACCGAAGTAGTATTCACTTTGTTAACAGTTTGTATTATTTCGAGCCCTATTTGTGATTACATATGTATACCGTAAGCGACATTTTATCAAAATATTTTTCTTGCAAATAGGTGCATAGAAAAATGCATCTTCATATTAATGATGCCCTAATATCAGAATTATGACATCAATGCTACTACAAATTAGTACTGGGATGCTATCGATATATTTACTATCGATATTACTATCGACTGAATGTTTGTACTCAAGTAGGAAAACTTTAACTAGTTTTTTATCAGGCTAAAGTTAATTGTTTTCAACACTTTATTGAACGAATTAGACGTATCTATCTATGTATGTATGCACGTTATTATAGATGACAGTTTTAAAAAATTGTGATGTCGATAAGCACCTTTCTGAAGGAACCAAAGTAATGGGGATAATTAGATATTTTATTGCAACTTAAGATAATGATCTAAATTGGATTTGATACTCAACCCAAAAGTTAATGAATCTAGCGGACTTTTCCTCTAATGGTCGTTCATTGTTTTATTTTATGCTCGCAATTGCGATTGCATTTTTATTTGATTTTAAAACTATCTGACATTTCAGTCCCTAGGTGAAAATATAAAACTTTCGACATAAAGGTTAGTAGTAAAAAGAGCACAGCTAAGCAATCCATACCAGAGACCTGCGCCTTGACGGCTTAAGCCGGCTGAGCCGCGCCGCCGATTATTTTTAACAGCCGCCGCCGCCGAAAATTTATCGACTAAAGTCGGCTTAAAATCAGCCGCCGGTCACAGTCAGTTAACCGAATGTTCGCTACAAGAAATGCATAACCAAAACTAGAAACAAATTTTTTCCATTCTTTTTATTTTAAATAAAAACTGTTTTTTTTAATAAATAAAAATGTTAATGAGTGCCAATTCACACGTTGCAAGTCTTATTGATCAGCTTGCTACCTTATAGGCGAGAGAGAGTGAGAGAGAAACGTTTATTTTCCTCTCTTCACTCTCGTTATAAAGTAGCAAGCTGATCAATAAGACTTGCAACGTGTGAATTGGGACTAAGTAAGATAAAGTCCTTGTTTATTTTCAAGGGTTTTGCGGTAAAAATTTAAAATCTCATTTAGGAATAGATAATAGTCCACAAGCATTATTCAAACTAAAATATGAAAGTTGGTAAAAAAAATAATTTTTAAATTGACCTAAGTTTAAGTCGGCTTAAGCCGGCTTTGAGCCGCCGCCAACAATATTTTTGCAAGCCGCCGCCGCCGACAAAACTTGTCGGCGCAGGTCTCTGATCCATACCACCTGCCATTCTTGTTGTTTGTATTCATTGCTGTAATTCTGCGCGAATTAATAATAACAAGTAAAAACTTGCGGCAAAAAACTGTGTGTGTATAGCTGTTGTAACATGCCTTCATAGATGTATTTTAAATAATAATAATATCGATATTGATATTTTTCCTATCGATATTTTCGATAGTTTAAGACTATCGATAGTTTCCCAGCACTACTACAAATGACATCAATGATGCAAAAAGTAACATCAATCCAATGACTAACGTCTTCGTACAATTTTGTAATTTTTTACGTGTCATCTATTTTATGACTATAGTGACATCAATTCGATTGCACATTTTGTATATTGTTAACATTATTTTCATGATTACATTGTATTGTAAGAAGCAAAAATTCCTTTATTCTATTTTTTTAAATTATTTAGTTAAATTCATCAAATTTTTAAAGTAGAATGATTAAGAAAACCATATGGAGCATGGTGTTGGTGTATTATTATTGAGAGTTCTGCTGTAAACAAACGTGAAACAAACATATGCAACAGGTAAGTAAATAATAATATTCTCTCACTTTGACTTAAGTCAAATCCAATGACTTTGACTTAATCACAAACTGTCATTAAATTGATGCTAATGTGTCCTTTCTCCGATGTAGCTGCGTCATCTCACTGAGGACATGTTCGTCATTTCTGTGATGCCGATGTGTCATCCCTTTGATGATATAATATCATTTTGACCCTGATGACACTTTGGCCAAGTGATGTTAAGGTTGACATCACCACGATGAAAAGTGTCATGGGTCAAAAAACGAAGACACTTGTCATAGTACTGATGTCAAAATACATCAGCGTTATGACCCCTTTTCTATCAGTGTAGGTGCATAGATTTTGACCCGTTGCGAAAAACAGCACATCTACAAATAAAGTATTGCATTGCTTAAGAAAATAAATAATAAAAACCATAATTCTGTAAAATTTGTGTTTTGTCCCTTACGATATAATCACAAATAGAGCTCGATTTAGTTTCCTCAAACTTGTTAAAAGTTTTTTTTTAAGTCTCATTTAGTTATTTATTGGTGTATTTTATTGAATGGAACATATTTGGAAAGCGATTTTCAGAATACAAAACTTGACATCATTGCAAATCCAAAATTTTAATCAGATAAAAAGTTTTTGTCGCTTAGTACATTTTCGTGGTCAAGACATTGGCGCTTGATACAGTGGTAACATTGACATGGAAACAAAAAATAAAGGTTTGAAATAAATTGTGTCGTTTAATTAATTTTTTATTTTTTCTGTTAAACAATGAAATAAATAAAAATCGATATAAAAAGTAACAAAACATTTATTTCAAAACAAAAATTCAAAAATTACACTTAGAGATCAAACCGGAAATTTTAAGATTATTAATAATCATTTTGATTAACAGACAAATCATCTTCTTCGTCTGTCTCTGCCAATTCGTCTGCCTTCTCACTAAATTTATTTTTAATAATATTCTCGTATTCTTGTATGTATCATAATATGGAGTGTTATAAGCGACAAAAATGGATCAAGTTCTAGTAGGATGAGTGTGCTAAGCGACAATTTCAGTTAAACTAAGCGACATCTAACAAAATTTTTGTGTGGACCTTTTGTTGCTTACGACAATTACATTTTTAAAAATTTGGCTTAGAATAATTTCTTTGGCGGATAATACAAATTTAAATTAAAGTGAGAAAACTTGACGGTTGAAACAATTTCATTTTCTTTCTAGTTTCCTTTGCATCCTTGATAGGGCAGCGAAACCCAGACCAAAATGTGACGCTTAACTTTTAGTATAGTTCCACATCAAAAAGTCATTTTCGAAAAAAGTGTCGCTTAATACATTCTTATGGGAAGGTATCGATATTATTATAATATATTATATACATACATATGTATTTATGTATTTGGCTCAATCATTCATAGTTCTTATTTTGGTATCTGGACTGTAGGGTACATACTAACAAAAAAAAAAAGAACCGGTTACGGTTGTTTACAATATTTATTTCGTGTTTGGAATTCTTTCACTCGTCATGATGAAGAGTCTTATAAAAAAAAACAGCAACAATTACAACTTCACACAACAACAAGCAGCAAAAATAACTAATGAAAAGTAGAAGAAGAAAAAGACGTTATGTACGATTTTCACTTTTTTTCTCCTCAAAACTGTTATGCTAAATAAAAAAAAAATTTATTAATAGATAAACACACGGATGAATATGGTTTCGCAGACAGGCGGACGGACAGACAACATAAAAACGGCAATAAAAATTGTCACTCTGACAAAAAACATAAAATTTGTTTATTATTTTAAAAACAAAACAAATTTGTATTCATTTTGAAAAATAGGGTTTGCATTCAATCGTATTCATAAACGCGATTACAATTAAAATAATCGTATTAAGTTAATCGCGGTTATCGATTTAACGTACATAGTAATTTAAATATTTTGCAGTTTCTTTTTCTACAAACTACCTACAAACAAAACGAATAAATCTTATATACATTTAAGTACATACATATCGTCGGTCTCATGTAGAAAGGCCCTAACTCGATTTTTTTCGAAATTGATTTTTTTATTGATTCCAATACATTTTCCACAAATACACCTCGTCAAAAGAATTTAATGCAATATCATCAAAAATATCAGTTTAACAAGCAATTGAAGAAAGAAGCCATTTTACATTATGATACATTCAGTTTCTATTATGCTTTTGCCTTCTCCTGTAAAGTTGCAATTATGTGAGTTAGGGCCTTTCAACATGAGACCAACAATATGTACAGTATGTCAAAAAAATGTGTTGACATAAAAAAGACTAGTTAATTTTTTTTTTAAATCAATTTATCTACATATATTTAATAATAATAATTAAATATCCACCTCGATTTTTTATATTATAAGGGGCGTCCAAAATTGAGGCATCATTTTAATTTTAATAAAAAAAAGAGTTTTTTAAAGATATCAAATATAGTTGTGTTTCAGTTTATTACAAATAGGTTTAGGTTAAACATGAAACATTGTGTCGGTCAAGTGACCTAAATACTTAATCAGGTTTTTCAATACAACAGGTACAAAACAAAATGCTATTTTTAAGCTCTTGAACTGTTGTGCGATTATTGGTGTACACTACCGATTTACAAAAAAACTCCGCAAAAAAATAGTCTACAGGTCTCAAATCGCACAATCTTGGTGGGCAATTCACTCCTCCTCTACGAGAAATAACGCTACTTTAGAACCATTATTGCAAAAGATCTATTGTTTCTCTTGCGGTATAGCAAGTGGCACCATCCTGTTGAAACCACATTTTCTAATCAGTTTTCCGCCACAAAAAGCTTCGTATCCTCTCCCTGTATCGATTTCGATTGACCGATGATACCTCAAGTTTAGACATTAGTATGTAAAAACTATTTTCTTGACAACAAAAATCTAGAGTTTTTTTTTTATTTTTGATCTTATTTCTTAATATTAATTTTTAGTTTTTTTTTCCTTGCTGATATTTGTTATGCGCAGTGGCGTAGCTAGGTAAGCAAGGGCCCTGGGGAAAATTAAAAAATAGGGCCCCACTGCTATGTAAACTGATTAGGTTTTATCAAATAAAAATATGAAATATACAAATACTTAAAAAATGCTAATCTACCTAAGCTTTTTTTGTGCACTGCAGAGCAAGTAATAAAACTATTAAACAGTAACTACACAAATTGCAATTAATACTTGGTGAAGGTTCGGTTAATAAAACGAAATAGAGAAGATTCAAAAGTTTATTATATCAAGGTCGGGCATACCAACTGACTAAATAACTATTATATTTAAAATTTTTTCCTAGCTTTAGTTTTCGCAAAGGTATCAATGACGTCGTTTAAATCCAGGCTTGGTGCAGTTTTGTTTTCAATTGCTATAAGCGATAAATGTCGCAGTCGAGTTTGGCCCATATTATTTCTTAAATAATTTTTTATTATTTTTAATTTGCTAAATGACCTTTCAGCCGCTGCAGAAGTGACAGGAATTGTAAAGAATATTAACATTGCTGTAAATACTTCCGTTGGGTCGCATTCTAGCACTCCATATTTGCTCATTATTTCCTTATAATTATAATTGGTGAACAGTCCATGCTTGAGTAAGTTGAGGTAAAACTAGGTAGTAAATATTAATAAATTTAAGTGAAAAACTTGGGTCTATTATATCTGAATATTTTCTTTGTAATTCGTCACACTTTTGTAATAAAGTTGCTTCATCAACATGTAATAAAAATGTTGGTGTTAGAAAATCGAATACATGACAGACTGCACTAATACCAATAAAACGTGTATCTAATTGAGAGATTACCGTGTCTAGTACATTATTGAAAATCTCAATATTAAATATTTTTTCTCGGTTTGGAAATCGGTGATCATCAGCTAATTCATCAAAATGTTTTTTTCTTTTCTTTGCCTTTTTTCTTGAAAATGGGTATCAATACCATATTTTCTTGCAGTTTCACTAGCTTTGCACTTAAAAAATTCGAAATCATTTCTATAAATTTGCAACTTTGCTTTGGTCTCTTCTAAAACTTACTCGCCTCGTCCAAATTAATGTCGCACTTTGTGCATGAATTCGCAAAGCAACACGAACTCGAAATTTAATACTCTCTGCTTCACTACGTTCATCTTTATTAGGTCTCTTTAGCACTATTTTTGATAATGCTTTGATAATATCAAAATAACGAAGTTTTATTGCAGATATCGTATTGAACCTACTGGACCATATAGTCGGATTTAGTTTTTTTTAGAGTGGTGTCCGATTCGCCAGTGAATTTTGACAGTAGATCCCAACGTTTGATGCTGTTTCCGAAAAATCGGATTTACTAACCGCTATATTAGTTTTATATTTAAAAAGTGTCAGCAGCAGAATTTTTCTTATATAAAAAAGTGTTCTTCTTTTGTTTTGGTTGGCCTGTTAATACTCTAAGAAGTAAAAATAGGGTGAGTTCCAAAACATCAGTTGCAAAGCAACTCGCTTTTTTAAGTGCTTTCTACCAAGCAACCGTGAAAAATTTTACAATGTTATCTGTACCAAAGTTCACTAAAAACAATATCGATGCGTACACAATAATCAAACTAGATATAGTTAAACTCTATGATACTTTTTTGACTTTGACTGCAAAGTATTATGATGTTTAGGAACTCAGCCATACTTTCAAACATATGTCCACCAATATAATGGCTAAGCCAATGAAATCTATTCGAGATCCCCTTGAGCTGGAGGGCCCCGGGGCACTGCCCCGCCTAGTCCCTAGGTAGCTACGCCACTGGTTAAGCGGCCCGTAAACTTGCAATATAATTGTTAAATTTTTCGTATTGTATAAGTATATCGCCAATGTGTATGTGATAATCGAAGGTGGTACAACATATAGGCCACAGGGCCCGAAAAAAACAGTTATTTTAAAACAGGGATGGGATATGATGTGTAATCATTAGGGATGAGATTTTCATGCACTAAATCGCAATTAAAAATCCAAAATATGCACTAAAAAAATAAAAAATATGCACTAAAAACTTAAAAAGTTTCCATAAAAAATCATTTTTTAATTTTACTAAACATAAATACATATGTATATAAAAAATTCGGGGGCCAAATTACGGAATTCGATATCGATCGAAATTCCCATATTTATTGTATTGCATTTTCAATCGATATCGAATGCCGTAGTTTGGCTTCAGTCTATTGTTATTTAATAAAAATTATTCCAAAAAAGGTTCTTACATGGTCTGTAATCAAAGAGAGTTCAAAGAGAAATATGTTATTCGGATTAACGGTGAATTTTTATTTTGTTTATAGGAAAGAATTATGTTTATAGGAAAGAATTATGCAAAATAATTCAATACAGGCTTAAAATAAATCATGTATAAAGGTATATTAACTAAAATAACAAAAAAATAATACAATTTAAATTTTAGCATTATTTTTTGGCAGTTTATGATTTTTTTTTAAGCATTTTTTAGCATTATTTTAAAGCCGATTTAGCTGTAAAATATTTTTGGATATGGCCACACTGGTTGTCATTTTATTTTGCTTTCGCTTTAACAACTTTTTTCTTCTTCTTCTAACGGCAATGAAGTAAAGCAATAGTAAAATTTATTTTGTACGTTTATATATCGTCGCAGGAATTAAAGAACGCTGTAACTGACAAAAAATCGAAAATACGTTTTTTTGCATCATTTTTATCAGAAAAAATACTGCGTCGATTGGTCCCGGTCCCATATTTGTATGATGAAAAAAATTCACTTACGCAAAAAAAAAATCGTTTGTTGAAAACCGCAGAATCACCGGGAATAATAGACTTGAGAGGAAATCCGTTTTTTAAATCATGTTCCTAAGTTGTATAGTTTTTGTGATATGAATTTTTTTCTTCTTTCTTTCACACAGGTTTTTTGGCTCTGGTGAATATTTTATGTTTTGTCAGTTACAGCGTTCTTTAATTCCTGGGACGATAGTGGAATCTGCAATATTCGCCAACCATTCGCGTGAAGAGCAATACAATACTAAATAAACTTTAGAAAAGTCGATATAGGTAGTTCAAAATAAATGTTAAATATCTCTGAAACGGTAACACATGTCATAAAACAGTCTTTGGATTCAAAAAGAGAGTAGGTACTCAAAATATATATAGTCTATACCTAACACAATTTTTTTTTTTTAATGGTTGGTAGGTCAAACCAATAATGAGCTGACGCTATGTAAAATGCATACAGTCGCAAATTGTTCTTACTTGTAAATTAATTATTTCCAATCAAAATATGTTTGCGGAACCCCCTTAATTTATAAAAATTGTCGCTTAATCGATTGAATAATATTCTCAAAATTTTAATTTAAAGTTTTATCGCACATTTTTATTAATAATATTTTGTTTTGAAACGATTTTACTGCTTTCGTTTCTTAATTAGTAATAAAAATACGATTTATGATAAAACTTATAACACGGGGTGAATAGATTTTAGATATTTCTCGTTTGGTTGACAGTACACGAGGTAATAAAGTTGTTTATTTAGAAAACTTTTTTTCTAGTTAAAGGCATATGATTATTAATTATAGGCTGGTTTTTTTATTGTTTTGTTTTTAAAGCGTTTTTAGGCAAGTGAAGTAAAAAGGTCATCGGCACAGTTATAGCTCGGTTTTCTAATTTTTCAAAAACTATTCATTTCGCATCAACCGGAAATTCCGCTTATATCATAAAATTGTTTTTGTTAAGAATAATGTGAATAGATATAAGATATTAATGCGATTTGTGCAATGAAATATGCCTTAACAGAAAATATCAAGAGTTTTGCACTGATTGATTCATTTTTCTAGGTCGATAATAAATGTCGCCCAACAGATGCTACGTTGATTTGTTTTTCTTGGCCATAGAAAAATAAATGTGCGGAACTAATTCTATTCCGATTGTTTTGCCTTAATTGTTAATATTTTTGCGGTTACCGTTCTGTCAAAATATACACCCCACCTTTTAGGTGTTCCAACTATCGTACCTCCGCTACTTTTGAAAATCTGTTGAGTAGCAACAGCTGCTTGTGATGATCCGTCCCTCAGACTTAACTCTACCACAAGTGGTCAACATTTTGCTCTTCCCGCGTTATCCTTGAAAATATAATTTCAACAGAAAAGTAAAACTCCGCAATAGTCAGCCCGGTGCCTGCACACCGGCGGCTTCGGACTTCCGTGGTATCAGATAGGATCTCTGCTGAGCCGCGATCTTAATGGATCTGCCCTAATGATGTAACACCAAAAAGTGAAATATCCTTAAGATGATCCCCACAAAACACCGGGGGGATTTTAAGAGTTACAATTGAAAGATATCCAACTTATACCAATGTCAAAAATTGGAGTGATTCCCTTGAACAAAATTCGGTGGCAAAAGCGCTGTCAAATATTGAAGCCCAAGACTCATTTAGTGAATCATATGAAATTTATTCTTATTAATTTAAGAACGCTTAAGTATTTAAGTACTATTCAAAATATCCGAACGTTAGTTCGAAAGAAAACAAAGCATGAATGGAAAATTAATTTTTTTTTTTCAGTATCAAGAAATAAATATTATTGTCTTAACTCACCATAAAATTATCGTCGATAAGATGATTATTTAGCAGATCAATGAGAATCCACCTACTTTATATGTATTAGTATATCTGTTTGGTGACTGCCGCTGAAACGACCATCCATTTACGATTTAGCGGGAACTGACTTTAAATAAGTATTTTTTAGACAGTGAAGTAGTTGACACTGAAAATGTAAAAAAAAGATCTTATTAGATTTGATTTTAAGGAAATATACATAAATAAAACTAGAAAGGAATATGGCTGAAAATTGGGTTATTTTTCAGATTTGTTAGGGTATTTAATATTAGATGAAATCGCCAAATTATGTCTCCCTGGATCCCTTTTAGATTTTCCCGTTTTCTTACAGAATTAGTTCACAGAAATTTGATTGTTTATTCCCTTATTATAAATATTAAGGGAGCATAATAATGTGGTTTATATTTCTTAAGAAAATATCTGTCCAAAAGCAAAATTTATGTTAGCAAAATTAATAATAAATTAATAAGATTTTTTTTGCCGTGCTTAATCCCAATTTTTATTCGTGTAAAAAAACCGAAATTTATTGTTGGAGGATAAGCTATTCCTATGCGCATTTCACTGTTTATTCCCTAATTATAAATATTAAGGGAGCATAATAATGTGGTTTATATTTCTTAAGAAAATATCTGTTAAAAAGCTAAATTTATCTTAGCAAAATTAATACTAAATTAATAAGAATTTGTTTGCCGTGCTTAATTCCCAATTTTTATTCTTGTAAAAACACCGACATTTTTTGTTGGAGGGTAAGCTATTCCTATGCGCATTTCACTGACCATGAGGAAACATTCTTCTTTTAGAAAAGCCAAATCTATTAGCAAATTAAACTATAGTGTGAATGAGAATTGCAAACACTCGAAAAATTCATATTTGCAAGGATTTCAAAGCTAAACAAAATACCAATATAAAACTGTGTGTTTTTATTTTCTTACATTCCCCACCACAATTGGTTGGATTTCTTCCAACATTAATTTTAGTTGTAAGTTGGTTAGGAAAAAACAAAAACAACTTGCTTTATTGTTTTCGCAAGAAAATCAAAATAAAGCAAAATTAAGAGCACGGCTTTAGAAAACTGGACTGGCAATGTAAGAAAGGTAAACTCACTCTTTATTGTTGGTATGTTGTTTAAGCTTTGATATCGTTGCAAATAGGAGTTTTTGAGAGTTTCCAATGCTCATTCACTCTGCAGTTTTATTTGCTAATAAATTTGGCTTTTCTAAAAATTTTTTTTGGAAGAATGTTTCCTGATGATCTGGCTTTAGTAACCAGTGAAATGCGAATAGGAATAGCTTATCCTCCAACAATAAATTTCGGTGTTTTTATCAAGAATAAAAATTGGGAATACAGCACGACAAACAAAATCTTATTCATTAAAAATGTTGTACCTATTCCCAGAAATTACTTTGATGTTATTCTAAAAAAATATAAATATCTAGTAATGGGGTTTCCTGAATAAACTCTTAGTTTACCTATGCTTCAACCCATTGTGCGTCATCAGCAACAACAGGCTGTAAGACTTTCACATCAATGGAATGGAATTGATTTAAACGATTAAATTATAAATCAAATTCTAAAAAAAATCATCAAATGTAATTTGTATTTAGAAAGAAAAACAATCGTACCAATAAATTAAACAACATTCGTACTAAACCTCCCAAAACCGCGAATTCTTCTTTTCGGGAATGCTCAAATTTCCAATTATGTGCAGAAACGCTAAAATAACACGTGATTAACGTACAAATAAATTAAATTTTAAATTAAATGTTGTTTTTATTGGTATTGCGTTTGGGTAATTTATTGTTATTGTCGATATTATTACTCCCATTGAATTCAGACAATAATTTATTCTTCATTATTTATCGATTTAATACAATAAATTAGCAAAATAACACTTTGCAATTCACTGAATGACTGGCTCGTTGGCAGACTGGCAATTGAGGTGTTAAAATTATGTCAAACACTGCAGCAGCAGCAGAGAAGATTGTCAATATTTTTTCCGATAAACTTTTTTTGTATTTATGTAGCTGATTTCTTAAAATGGCGTAAACAACATATAAATGTCAACAATAACAGTAATATCAGCAGCACAAATAAAAACAACAGCAACAAGAAGAAAAACATCAACATCAACAACAAAAGCAGAGGCCGTAAATTTTAACAGCAGTCACAAAATTTTGTTGAGATCACACATTCATAAATGCCGCTAAAAGAAGTTCACTGATCGCTTTTCTACGAGTAAAAAAGATTTTTGTTTTCTGTAAATTAATACATACCTACATATACATATTTACATATAAATAAAAATATGTAAATAAGAAAGCAAATAAAATAAACAATAACAAAAATAAAATATTTTTGTATTTCACTTTTGTGTGAGTTGTTGTTCCATTCACTTGTAGGCAGATATCGGAAGGAGTCAATTCTGTTTTCAAACAACAATACTTAATGCAAATGGGTCTGGGATTTAATTCTTGCAATGTTGAAAGTTATTTTACAAAGAGTCGAGATAATTTATGAATCTTAATTTTTTAACATGTAAAAAAACCACCAGAAATTAAAATTTCTCCAAAGTGGATTTCATATCGGAGCTGTAATTAGGGATTCCAATACCGGTATTACCGAAACCGAAATACCGGTTTTACCGGCTAAAATCAAATACCGAAATACCGCGTGCAGAATACCGGCATTTTTTTTAAATCTTCTTTGAAATTGCATCAGTGTCCAGATTTTTTTTTTTTTAATTCCCTATGCTAATCCCCGCGAAGCTTTACGCTTGTCTGCAGGAAAGAAACCAGAGTCTCTGGCGGGATTCGAACCCGCGACCCCGGGGTTGATATACTAGCACACTACTAGCTAGCCTACATATCTATGTACATATATGAGGGGCTTAAAGCACAAGGGGTTCAATTGACTTATGTTAAATAATGAGACAAAAGCAGTTGTTTCGCTTGTACTCCAAGCGAAGCTGGTATTTTAATGTCAAGTGCTTGAATTGTTCACCATATCTAGCGTCCGGATGAGAATCCTACATTCACCTCTTGTGCTCCAAGCAACTTTTCCGAACTATACCTATAATTCTATATGTAGCCTCAATTTTTGAAAAAAGCACTTAAACCCCTTGTGCTTTAAGCAACTCATATGTATATACATACATGTGTATATACCTAAAAAAAAAAAACAGAATAGCAGACAGGGTTGTTATGCTTTTTTCTTAAAAAATCGTCAAAAGTTTTAACAAAATTCGTCAAAATCGTCACTAACATTAAACAAAATTAGGACGCCAAACAAGTTTTGAAATCGCCACGTTTGGCGAGAAATCGCCACATCTGACAACCCTGGTAACTGAACGATTTCTCTATTGTTGTTTGTTTTATGAATGTCAGATATACGGTAATTTCCCGTATAAATTTAAGGTTTATCGTTTTATAAGCAAAAGCCGCACAAAGGGTAAAATACTTTTAGTTTGTTTTCAATAGTGCGTGTTTAAATCAAAATTAATTTATACAAATTTAAGCCATGGACAATTATACTTTTGAAAAAAAATTGCCAAGGAAGACAAGACCAAACTTCAGTCTGGAACTATTTTCTAAGAGAACGAAATGGTAAACTTGGTAGGTGCAATAAATGCATGACGATTATAAAAGCCTGTGATGGTAGCACAAGTGGGATGAACAGACATCTTAAAACTATCCATGGAATAAATTTGTTAAAAACAAAGAAATGTGTTTTGAGCGTTAACGAAAATCCTGCTTGTACTTCAAATATTAGGTCTGTCTGGGTACTTTTCCAGTAGCAAATACTCAGTAAATTTTTTTGGGAGAGTAAGACCAATATTACTCTATCGGCTGAAAAAATCTCAAAAAGTACGCAGACAGTATCCAGTGAAATTTTGCAAGAAAACAGCTGATCGGTGTGTAAACAATTGAAATAACAAAGCAAAATAATTTTAGCATATGTGTAAGCAAAGTTGAATTCTCGAGTAATTTATAATTTCAAAAGATTTTGCTATTCGTGCTTAATTCCCAGTTTTTATTCTTGACAAAAACACTTGAAATTTATTGTTGATGGGATAAGCTATTCCTATGCATTTCACTGGTTGCTAAGGCCAGATCATCAGGAAACTTCATCCATAAAGATTTTAGACAAACTAAAGATATTAAACCAAATAAAACTGTTAAACGTATAAGAATTATAGCAACAGTTCTACTTGTAACAATATCAAAGCTTGAACAAAACACATCAACAATAAACAACAGTGGGTTTATCTCATCTTACAATATTAATTAAAGTGAAGCTTAAAAAGTGTTGTAAATTAAAAAACTTTTTTATTACACTGTTATTAATTCGGTAAATTCGATTTCTTCTTAGTTTTTAGTTTTATTGGTCGGGTTTTGTATAAAACTTCTTTTGCTTACATTGCCCAACATAGTGCCGGCTTACAATGGAATAAAAGAATGAAATGCCCAATAAAGTGCCCTCCAACAGCTTGACAACGGAGACAAATAATTTGGATGTGAAGTGCTCGCCAGGAACACAATTCCAAATACTCGCCTCTTCAATTGCAAAGTTTGTCCCACAAAGTTCTGCAGGTTCTATCGGTTCTGCCATCTCCACTCCACTTACGCCACGGTCGCACTGTACTACCACACAATTCGGTTCCAATTACTGAAAATTTCGTTGCTTAGCATAATATTTTTGATAGCAACATTTGAATTTTAGTACACTATCAGTCATAACAATAGATATTGTTAGTTGTTAGTATGATAATCAGAAACAAAATTGTGCTTATTATGCAATATATTTTTTTTAACCGGTAAGGGGCAAGGACTTGTCCAAAGGTAATCCCAATGAATGGAAAAAGTGGCTTATTTTACAGTACGATGTCCTAGGGCAGGACCATATAACCCAGCTTTCATTACAAAGGAGAAGTCTTAAAACTACTCCATGGTATACTCCAGAGGATTAGCTTTGAAATCGTTTCAAAATGAAAACATGTCGTTAAAAAACGAAGACATGTCGTTTCACTGCAAACTCTTTTTAATAATGACATGGTCCATACTTGCACTACATTGGACCATTCCAGGATAAAAATGGATCAAGAAGTCCAATATAATTTGCAGGGTATAAAAAAAATAAAACAAACATTCATACATACATATGTACGTGTATATGTTCATACCTATAAGAATACGTAAATTACTTACCCCTATTTATTAAGTTTTTCACATTTTCCATTTTTGACCGCAAAGATATTTTTTAAATAAAATATTAAATATTAATTTAATCTATCAAATGTTTTGACAGAAACTTTAGTAAGCAATTGGGGCTTTTAACTATTTTTTGGTTGTGAATTCCGAATAATTCTATTTTCATTTGTTGTACTCGAATTGAATCTATTCCAACAATCAATAATTAGCTGCAATAAATGAATAAACATTTATATTACAAAATTTATTGACGAAAGCAAATTATTGATTGCAATGACCAACATTCAGTATTGCCCTATATTAAATTCGGTTGTGATTCTAACCATTTGTACTAATTTTTAGATCTTAATTAAATTAGTTATCACAACTAATAAAAGAATTGAAGGAGTCATATTTCAGTTGGAACATCATTTTTATAATCAAGAGAATTAAAAATCAGTTAGAACTATAAATTTTTAATAGTTGCAATAATAAATCATGTTACTTGATCAATATTTTATTACTGCAACCGTTTCCCAACCAATTTGTTTTCTGGGTGTAACTGCTTAATTTTGCCATTGTTAAATTTCAATTTTTATTATCATTTCACAAAAACTATTTCATTTAAACAGCTGTTCAAACTATTTGCAAAATCTTGCAAGCGGAAATTTCTCCAGTAGCATTTTGCAAGTTCTCTAACTTTTTCTTTCTCTTTTTGGCTCTCTCGCTGCAAGAGATGTGGAGTACGCAGATTGAGGTATTTTTTGTACCTCAATTGATTTAAGACGAGCGTTAACAGCAAGAGGACTTGGTGAAATTCCTACATCGTCAACTTCTATTCAAACAATGGTAATGAGTTACTGCAAAAAAATTGGAATGCGGTTGAAAAATGAAATGTTGTCTAGAAAAGTCAGTGGAGAAAAGTTCACCATTATATTCGATGAATGGACATCAGTCAGGAATCGACGTTACATATATTAACATAAATGTCCATTCTGGCAGTAGCTTTTGGAACCTTGGGTTGAGTCGTATTTCAGGGTCTATGCCATCAGATAAATGCATTGAGCTAGTTAATAACAAATTAAAAGATCACGGTATTTCACTACAGGCCGACATTGTTGCGTTGACAACTGATGGTGCTTCTATAATGAAGAAAGTTGGTAAACTTGTGAAGGCAGATCATCAACAATGTCTAGTACATGGCATACAACTGGCGGTGATAAGCGTGCTATATCAGCAGAATATTCCTGATGAACGAAAATTATTTCCATGCGAAAATGACACCGATGACGAAGAAGATGCTGATAACGACGATGATTATGGTTATGATGGTATGTATGCTAATAGTCGGAGAGAATGTATGTAAAAAGAACATGCCTAACAGAACTTTAAGTTCTGATATTTATGCACTGATTTTTAAGATTCGGAATGTAGTTAATCGCCAACAAAAAATGATGCAACATTACAAAAATATGTTAAGGAAGAATTTGGTAAGGAGTTGATATTGATATTAGAATCTAAAACTCGTTGGAACAGTTTATTAGCTATGCTCGATAGATTTCATATGCTTAAAGATTGCGTTAGAAAAGCACTTATTGATCTCAATAACAATACTTGTATTTTGGAAGATGAATTCCAGCTACTCACAACAATAATAACAGCTTTAACCCCTATTAAGGTTGCAGTTGAAAGTTTGTGTTGCGCAGATTCAAATCTATATAAAGCAGATATTACCTTAAAATTCATGTTGGATGAGCTTGCACAACAAAAAACATCACTTAGTTTTGCATTAAAAACTACATTAAAAAGCAGAATTGTTGAAAGGTGCACGAACTTTTCAGATGTATTACATTATTTGCACAATCCATCTAGCTATGAAGACGATGAACATTAAGAAATATTTAACCAAATAACCAAAACAGCCTTAATACAAATAATTGTAAAGTTGGTTCAACGTTCGGATGATCAAACCATAGAAGAAGTTGTCGTGGATAAATCCGACGATGATGTTGAGCTGGTTAATATTGAACCAGAAAACATCGCTTACAGTTGAAACATCGCTTACAGTTGAGCAAAAGTTGCAAAAAATTATGATGGAAAAAATTCAACAAAATAAGCGCGATAAAGAGATTAGTTCAAAAAAATCAGACAAGGATCTTACCAAAGTTATTCGAAGGAAAATCTTATATTTCGAATCTGAAAATATGAAAGGAAAATATCTGCAAAATGTGTATAATTTCCTTATGACCGTTCGTCCTTCAAGTGTAGAATCTGAACGTGCGTTTTCCGCAGCAGGATTAATCTGCACGAAAATAAGATCACGCCTTTCGGATGAAAGCATCGACAATTTATGTTTTCTTCGAACATATTTTAATTCACAAAAAGGAAATAAGAAAACATTGGGTACTTTACCTCTGATTTAATCACTATGTATATCTATATATATAAAATAGGATGTATGTATGTATGTGTGTATGTAACGTATGGACTCCAAAACGGCTGGTCTGATTTTGATGAAATTTTCAGGGAATCTTCAGGCGGGTGACACTGTGAAGTCTGATTTTTGATTTTCGGTCTGCGGGCGGAGGGGCGTGGCAAAATCTAATTTTCATATTTCACTACCAATGACTTCTAAATAATTTGGACGATTTTTTCTTTAAAATGATCGCCATGGTCCAACTTAGATTTATACGAAAAGAAAATTTTTCCCCGCCCACTTTTTTCGAATTACCTAAAATCAGAAAACGGCTCCATCGATTCGACAAATTTTTCTTTCAAATGTTCGTATTAATCCATTTTAAGTTTTCATCGAAAGAAAAATTTACCACGCCTACTTTTACGCCCACTTTTTCTATTAAGCGCATAACTTGAGAACGGCTTGACCGATTCAAACGATTTTTTCTTTAAAATGATTGCCATGGTTCAACTTAGGTTTTTACGGAAATAAAATTTTCCCCGCCCACTTTTTTCGATTTACCTTAAATCAAAAAACGGCTCCATCGATTTGACTAATTTTTCCTTTAAATGTTCGTATTAAACCATTTTACGTTTTCATCGGAAGAAAAATGTATCACGCCTACTTTTACGCCCACTTTTTCTATTAAGTACATAACTTGAGAACGGCTTGACCGATTTGGACGATTTTTACTTTAAAAAAAAAAACTTAGGTTTTTACGGATGGAAAATTTTAAAGGCCGTAAATTTCGTTTAAAGCTCAATTTAAATCGTCTGGTAATACAACACTAATGTTTGCTTAGGGCCAGCAACGCGGACCGTGTCAGCTAGTATTATATATAATTGTTTTGCTTTATTTTTAATATCGACCTGTTTTGTCTTTTTTTAACAACTACATATGTATAAATGAATTATCTTTTTTTTCAATAAATATTTTAAATAAATAATCAGGCCTGTTCTGCAAATCACTTTTACTCAAATCACGTGATTTCAAATCATATGTGCCTTCTTAAATCACACGTGTGATATTTTAGTGTCCCGTTTTGATGTGTTTTGGTGTGATCTTTAATTTCCGAAAGCACAACGAGAAACACAAAAACGTTATGAATTTCAGAACACCACAAAATCACACGCGTGATTTCAAAACCACGTGATTTGAAATCACGTGATTTTCAGAACAGGCCCGAATAAATTGGATTGCATAATATAATAAATATAATTTGAAAATTTGTGCTTTGTATTTATGTAGGTATTTTTATTCCATAAATAATACCGAAAATACCAGCACCGAGATTTCCTCAGTACCGAAATACCGAAAGGCATTCGGTATTGGAATCCCTCGCTGTGATATATTAAGAACAAATTTTCATTTAATCTGACGGCACAAGGAACTAATGTGTGCGAAATTTAATGATAGCTTTTTTGTTTGTTGGCAACGGTTTTGGCATATCAAAGTGATGATGTGAAAAGAAAAGTATTGGTGACAATTTGTTTCTAAGTCTCCTGATCAGCTTGGGATTCAAAGCCAGCACAATATGCTCAGTAGGTTAAGAGTTATGAATCAATCCAAAAGTGGACCAACCACCTAAAAGATGTTTATTTCTGTTAGGAAATGTAGCATTAATTTGTGGGCGAATGAACGAACCGATTGTTATTAAATTTGGCACAAACTTTATATGCTACTATATTTCGTGATAAACGGTCCATTATTTCCCATTGGCTCCATATAAACCCCACTCTCGGAAAACTCTTCTGTACACAAAAATCTATAAGGAAAATTGCTATTGTAGTAAAATTTGGTCTGTCATAGTTTCATAATCCATTATTTACCATAGACCCCATATAAAGTTCACTCTGGGAAATCAATTTACATTTCTTTTATTTAAAATTGTAGTGTTACATTTTGTTGTGGATAAGCTGAACATAAGGTAAGGGCTTTGGTTTCATATAAAAGGCGCTCTATGCGCCACGTTAGATATTCTGCCTTCAGGTGTTTACACAACGAGGTTGCTAGTTGTAGTCAATCTCGAGCAGGCCAAGTTAAACTGCCTATTTCAGAAGAATCCCTTCTTAGATTAATTCCTGCTGTTTAAGACTTAAGGCCCAAATACATTGATCAAAAAACTCATCAAGCATTGTGGTAGTATTAGTGAAAATGTGTTTTGTATGTGTCACACCGACGATGCTGGATGAAAAATCAAAAAATTTAGATATGACGGCGAATATTACGTCCAGCATCTCCAGATTCTCCACGAGCCCAGCCTCCAATTTGCTTTTTTTATGTATGGATTTTACGCCCAATCGGGTAGCATCACGATCGCTCCTACTTCGGCGATAAGTGTGTGAGCTGGTTGTATACCAGCTGTCTTTAGAGTGCCTAGAAACTCCAAAGAATAGTGTATGGCCTCATCCGTATGCACTTCAGTATCTTCAGATTTGTATTGGTCGATTATAGGTGTGAGAATTGTATATCGCAGAGGCAATCTGTTGATATGCTGTTTACCTCAAACTATCAGCCATGTCACAGAGTACAATTCCGTTCGGAATGATTTCGTTCGGAATCGAAGAAAACATATTTCTTAATTGATAGAAAGTGTATTTTGATAGTTTTTTGGCCTTTCATTTCGAAAATTTTTTTTTCGTCATTTTCTGAAGCACCAAAATACGGAATGAATTCCGTTTCCGAACGGAATTGTACTCTGTGACATGACTGAATATTCGAGTTATTACGTCGTCAAGGGTTAGCACAAGATCTAGTGGAATTGTCGCCTTACCTTCGGTATAAGGATATAATCCGTTTTCAATTTTAAGTGGAAAACCGACAAATCGTCCATCGTAAACGTCACCCTTCAACTACCCTCGCAGGGTTTTTGCGTAAGCTAGAATTTTTCTACAAAATGCCAAAGATTTCAGATCTTAATGCAAGCCCTAATTATGACCGCTCAAGTTCCTTTCGGCACCATCCGCAAAGTCTTCAGCTAACAACAACGTGACTCCACACATCATGACGTCGTTCCCTCTGATATCTTTTAAAGTTCTATTTCCTTTGTCGAAACACTTTTATTTGCCATCGCGTTTTCATCCCAAACTATAAGTTTACAATCGCACATTACATTGGCCGCATTGCTCTGTTTTGAAATATTGCAGATTGGAGTTTCGACATTAGTAAGGTTTACCTGTGGCTAGGAGGGAGCGTAAGCTCTCTGTCTTCCCTCTAACACTGTTGCCGCAAATCCTGACTATGCGACGGCTGAAGGTTTTTTATTAGTGCCACCAGGTACGTCCAAAAAATTTTTACTTTCCTTTCTTTCTCTATATTGGCAAGAATATGCTGATATCGAGCCTTAAACACAGAAACAGCTCAAGCGTTATTATTTTCAATTTTCGTTTTTTTAATAAATTGGCGAAATTTGCATCCTCTCCTAAAATTTTATGGGCATACAAGCTGCCGTTACGATTTTATAGCAAAAACAATTTTAGCTCAAGCGCCATTTCTATTATGTTTTCTTTTTTTTATAATAAAAAACCTTCTCCTGTAAAATTTTGTTTTTGTCGCTTAAGCTTTTTTCTGTGTTTATGGCTCGATATATGTAATTTTGTTCATTCGTCAGTTACTCTTCATTATAAGCAGCTAAGGGCAAATGTAAAATAAAAAAGGCAAAAAGAGCGAACGATGTGTATACATACACAAAAAACAAAGAGCACAAAACCAACAAATGCAAACGTAAACAAACCAATACATTGCCACACATGCAAAGCTTTCAATGTAGTGGTGCCCATACTTGATTATAAGTCACCAGTTCGCTCAGATCACTAGTATCATAATTGTCCTCCCTCTCAATTAACACAATTTGCTACAGATCTTTTCGTCGAGGCAATCCTTATTGTCCTTAGTTTTGTCCTGCTTGCGCTAACACTGCATCCTCAATCAATAAGCCGTTGCGCACTATCTTGCAGTTATCCCTCAAGAAGCCGCTAATGTCTTCCGAGAGGCTTTATTTAAAGGCTTAAAAATAGTTAACAGAAAATTTACATTACTGTTAGAAGCTCTCGCATTTTCAGATGAGAATTACTCAATGCAATTTCCTCTAAAGATGTGTCCCACTGTCTGTCTTTCTCTAGCAATCCAAGAACTTTATATGCATATGGAAATGTCGGATAGAGAACACCGTTAACAACCTTCAAGTCTGCAACAGATCTCGGACCTCTTACCTCATGGAGCAGCAGGCAAATATGTTAACATTCCTTGTTGTAAGAATGAATGGCATACTACAGACTCTTTCAGAACGCGTCCTTTTTTTACTCGAGGCAAAATGCGCAGATAAAAGCGGAAAGCAGATTGTCCCAGGAATGAGACCTGGACTGTAAAAAGTCCTTCGCAAATCCCAAAACTTTAACATTCATTAAAAACGGGGAAAATAAATGTTACATGGAAGTAGACTTCGCTACTTCGATTGGAATCATAGAATAAAACTCGTGAGCTAAAAACATATTTGATTAGAAAAATTACCAAAAACAAGTATAATTTGGTTCATTTATCAGTTTGAATTTCAAAAAAGTACCAAAACCAATTCAAGATGTCTTAAAAAAGAGAATAATTCGATTTTAATTTTATTCCCATTTCTAATATTTTAGAAGATAAATTTTTTTAAAAAAAAAGTACCAAAATTTGATGCTTACCCCCTTTACGCTTTAAAAGTACAATTTACAAAAAAGTATTAGCCAGAGTCAGTTTTTATGGACAGCATTATGCAGCATGCTTTTCGAATTTTGTTTCCATCCGTTTCTACCTTTTTTACCCTTTTAGCAATCGAAATTCCTTCTTAATATTTGCTTTTCAAAAAACGTACCCGATTTCCAAATATCAAGTCTATAGCTTTAGCCGTTTGGGATGGGGGTTGATGGGCGTTGAATGGCTGAATTAATGAATGAAATAATGAATGAATAAATCAATGAATAAATTGATAAATTAATGAAGGAATAAGTCAGGCCTTGTATTTTTATACACATACATATTACAGGCCTGTCACAGAAATAAATTCCGATCGAAAGTGATTTCGTATCTTGCTTCATATTAAACGAAATCACTTTCGATCAAAATTTATTTCTGTGACAGGCCTGATACATAGATTATTGTTTTACGTAGTTATGATTGAAAATGTTACATCGCATAATCGTTTAATCAACCAATTCATTTGAGTTCCTGGCCCGTAACACTTGCAGAATTATCTCCACTGACTGACTTGTTTGCATTTATGTATTTGTACGTTCGCAGAAAGATTCGATTCAATACATTCATTCACATCATGATGACTGCCTGCGTAATTGAATGCAGAAAATTCCATCACATAGACTTTAGTGACCAAAACAAATAAACATAAAAGACGGACAAACAGACAGACAGATAAATATGCAGGCAGACAAACGGAATACGATGTTTTTGTTTTTGTGTGTCTCACTCACTAAAAACTTTTCCATGAATGAAATTTTGTTACATTCTGTGTTTGTTGGTGTGCACCGACCGATTGGTCATCGAAAATATTTTTCACTTCAATAGAAATGAATGCGATAAAAATTAAAAACAATAAATGAAACTGTTAAAGGGAATTAAAATATTTTTGAACTTTTATTTAAAAGGAAATTTGTTTTATTAATTAAATAAACAGGTTGAGTAATGGGTATGGAAGTATTTGCGTTTAACAAAAAAATCAAGAAAAAAAAACTTTTTAGGTTTTTTTTTTAATGAATTGTACGTTGTAAAATTTAAATTTGTTGTTGTATTAAGAGGAAATAAATGGAATGTCAGACGGTTAATGAAAAAACTGGTTCTTCTTCAAAAAAAATACCACTTCCAAAACGCTAATACAAGAACTACATATTTATCGGCTTTATAAATTTTAGTTACATTTGTATGGGATACATTTGTTTTGGTGGTTTGGATTAATCATGATTCATGAATGAATAAGTTGTCTAAATTTCAAATTTCCCAGTTGGAATTTATTATACCAACAATACCAATATGGAGGGGGTAATATGTGGATTTGCTGTTGGGTAAAACACCCAAAAATACTGATTTACTCAAAATCACTTTTTTAGTCTTTTGTCTCGAAGATGTCATAATGATGTATTATTGTTGGGAAAAATACATGGATGGTTTGCGGTATTTAAAATACAAAATACTTGCTGGTCATGTATTTAAAATACAAAATACTAACACATCTGTATGTATTTAAAATACAAAATACTTCCATTAATTGTACGTATTTCAAATACAAAAAATGAAAATGTATGTATTTAAAATACGAAATACTTGCATTTCATGTATTTAAAATACAAATACGTATTTTGTATTTCAAATACATGTATTTCATACTGCCCAACCCTGTATTGTATTTCCCTGCGTTCAAGTTTCCCTCGATTTCGCCAGTTTTTCTTAAAAATATTTCATCTTCAGGTGTGTGCATTATCTCGTGATAGGCTTCGCCAGTGAAAAACTGGGTTTTGGAATAATTCAAAGGCCCGCTTTGTTAATTCTAGGCGGCCATACCAACAACCAGATCGCGGTGGTTGTACAACAAAGCTGTAATTGCCGAATGTGTACATTATGATACCCATTAAAAACTTCGCTTACTTTTTCAAAATGAATAGCTCCTTTCACTCATTATTTAATAGCTTTCATCTATAACAACTTCTAGTTATAACTACTTTTTTCTGGAAATACATATTTCAGTAAAAAAATAATGACTTACTTTTGAGTGCGTTCATTTTGTGACATCCCTTGTAAAATTCATTGGTTCTTTCAGTAGACTCGGAAGCAGTGATTTTATGTTTTTCTGATTACACAACACATTATTTTGCAGGCGAAGTTTTTACTGGGTAGGGTTCATGCTCAAAAATATTGCCCTTGTTCATATTCAAACTTGTCATCAAAAACGTTGGTAATCTATGTTTTCTAGAGTGTACCCTATTTGGGATCCATGGGCAATCATGGATCTGCCAAAACAGGGTTTAAAAAATTGCAGTCGAAACCAAAAACTGTAAAAAAAAAAAACCAAAATTTGTGTATAACTTTCCGCTTTTTGAGTTGTTTTGACAGCGACTGTTTACATTTAATGAATCAGAAGTAAAAGCCACAGTCAGTGCTGCCAGATAAATTCGTGAGGAAATCGTCAGTTTCCTGAGAAAAAATAAAAAAATCGTCTTTATCGTTTCGAAAAATCGTCAAAAAATGGGACAACTTAAAAGTTGGGTTTTTTTTTATAAAAAAAAAACATTCAAACAAAAACATAATTACATACTTCATACCCAGCTAGCATTGTCAATCGTGTAAGAGCTCCTGGAAGTTTCATAAAGAGCGTCTTTGATCGTCGATGACCGCATTTTTTATCGTAGAAGATTTCTCACACGGGAAAAACTGTAACACTAGTGAACTTCTTCCATAGCACAGCGAAAGACGCTTCTTCAACCGTTGTGGGAATGTTAAAGACGTGGTTAAAGACTTTCGTGTCAAGAATCGTATGAGACTCATGTTGACATTCTCTTAGAACTCCTGAAATGCTCGCCGTTTAATTGTCGAAAATATGATTTATACATAGAGTCGTAAAAGGTTGATTCGATGATGGTTCGACGAAAGATAAACAAAGTGTAACATTGTTGTTTTTGTGCTCTGAAAATAATCAAAAATTTTCTTAAGACTAGCATATTACAGCCGTACCTTAACAAGAGCGGCACAAGTTTTCTAGTTTTTAAATAGAGCGGCAACACCACTTTGCAATTTAAAAAACCGATTTCTACAGCTCGTTTAATAGCGAAGTTTGCCGCTATTGTTAAATAATAATGGCAATTTCGCTATTTTTTGGTCAATGTAGCGGCTATACTAAACTGTTCGTGACACAACGTTGATGCTCTTGCTTTTTTATGGCATATCAGCGTAAAAGCTAGCGAAAGAAAACGTTCCGCATTCCGTTCTTGTTAAGTTACGGCTGTTAAACATTCCAATATTAAAAAAGAAATTTTCAGAAAATGTAATGTTTTATTAAGACTTTGAAGACTGAAATAAATCGTCACTTTTTAGAAAAAAATCAGCAAATCGGCACTTTGCTAATTTCGGAACAAAAAATCGTCAAAATGACGATAAATCGTCAAATCTGGCAGCCGTGGCCACAGTTCTTTTTTGGCAACTGTCAAATGAAGAAGTGAAGTTTGACTGCAGTTTTTTAAACGCAGGTTTTTTAGTCGCTAGTCTAAGAACGATGTCGACCAATTTTCCTTCCGAATCATTGAATTTGCGTTAAAATGACATCGATTTGTTTTTGCATATTTTGGTGAAAATGCATTTTTTTGCATATTTAAGTTTTAAATGCATATTTTGAAATTTTCGAGTAATTTTTTTTAAATTTCCTTGTAATTACCAAAGGCTCTTACAAATATTTTAAAATACACAAAAAAAAATATCCCATCAACAATAAATTTCAGTGTTTTTATCAAGAATGAAAATTGGGAATTATAAATAAATTCTTTTAAGGAAAAAATACGGATTTCGACAAAAAATCCTTCTATTTTAAACTGATGCAGCACCTTACATGGTTAAGGCTTCCAATGGGCTTAAAATATTTAATCTAAAACTGTTACAAGATACTTTCTTGGACATGGGTTAGACCGCGTTGCAGCGTTAATTAAAAGCCAAGTCTATAATTTTGCAATCTGAGCTCTTCATAAATACCCTGCAGTGAAGGATACACAGAAAATAAAATAAAAATGTATTTAAGTTAAAAAGTGATATTAATTAAAAAATTATTTCAATTCGCACCAGTAAACAAATTAATAGTATCAATTAAACGTGCAATTCCCTTGATTAAATGTTAAATTCCCCTGATTAAACGTTTAGTTCAAATGATTACATTTTTTATTAAAACCGATTATATTTGAGACTATCAGCGCAGTAATAGTGTAAACCAAAATTTAATTTGGTTACGGTTCTGATGTGTTCTGATTTGTATGTTCTTTGCACTGTTCGTTACAGTGCAATAGTCGAGAAAGCCAACTGTTTGTATCCAAAACAGATGGCGCTAGAAACATAGTTTTTGCACTACTATAGTGCAAGAATAGTCTCCTCATTATCTCATAATAAGTAGTCTGGGGTTACACTACTTCTTCGCTGATAGCCTCATTTTTGATTATTGCTTTAATTGGAGAAAATTTTTGGAGAATTTTTTCTGTGTGTGAAAAGTTAATTTCACAAAATTTAGCAAAAGTCCTCAAATCTCATATTATGAAGAAAATTGTATTTGAGTAAATTAAGCTTGGACTGAAAATAACGCTTTCTGAACTTTTACATTCTTCAAGTGATTCTTTCAGCATTTAAATTTGGTTACATCTATTGCAAATACTACTTAAATTTTTAATTAATTTACAAGATTTTCAATAAAGTGAAAATTTTTATTTAAATTTTACTGTTAACAACAACTGCGTTTAACAATAAATAATTGACGTGCTGAACTTTACAATACTCATGGATCAATAGAAATATTTTTACGGCTTTAAAAATACGTTTACAAAAATATTCATACAAAAAAGTACTTTGAATGAATGAATGAATGAATGAATCAACTTTTTAATTTAACAATAAAATTCATGCAGGCATGATTGTATTCTGTTTTAAAATTATTTTCAAATTTCATTTCATATGAATTTATGAATGGAATCTCAACAAAAACAATACTACAAAAAAAAATATTTTTTTTTCATTTAATAAGTTTCGTTGTTGTGGGTTCATGTGACTGTTTGCTTGTCAGTCCGTCTGTCTGTCTGTCTTTACCTAAGTTTGTATGCAAAGGGTGCGAATTCCAATATTTACGAGTATAAACTGAACATCGCACATTTGTAAATGAAATAATATTCGTATTATTATTGTTATTGGCTCCACTTCAATTGTAAGTTCATGGCAGCTCAGCCTGCTTTTATTTATTTGTTATCGATATTTTTCGACAAAAATATTAAACAAATATTCAAGTTAACGAACTTTTGTTTACATGTTTTCTGGTAGGTATTTTTTTTTTGAGAATGTTTTGTTAATCATAATAAAATTTGTGGTCTTGTTTTTTTTTTTAAATATTTGTAACAATGTCACGAATAATGCTGAGTTATTGGACACTTGAAAACGCAAACGAAGATTTATTAACAATGAGGCAGTTTAACTTTAAAATGCATAAAAGTACATATGGATGTATCAAAAGCGAAAAGCCCTAAGTCTACTTTTTAAAAATTTTTCTATTTTGTTATGTATATCACTGTCTAATTAGTTGTAAAACTTTTGAAAATAACATATTTTGCTCTTCTATTATTTAAAAAATATGAATAATTGTTTAAGGGTTTGAATATAATTTATTTTTTTTCAGAAGCTACCAGCACAGCACGAAAACATGCATTATAAAATTGGGTCATAATATAGGTATTCCTGTAATATGAATTTAAAATTTTTGAAATCAATTTTTCAAAAATAACTAATTTGCTTTACTTTTATTTCGGTTCTTTTCAAAAATCCGAATAGTTGGTATTTTAAATAAACCGGTTTTCGGTATTTAAAGAATAACCAGTTAACCGGTTTTATTACAATAAAGCCCTTATGACACTACAATTTTAATGCATTGTTCAAGTTTTGGTGAACAGTGCAAATATAAATTAATAGAAAAATTTACCAAGAGCGAAGGGTTCAGCTGTATTAAGATAAATGGCAAGCTGTCAAACATTTTACTAAAGTTATCGATAAAAATGAAGTTATGTCAAAAAAAAAAAATGTAAAATTGTTCAACCTAAAATTGACATTTTAAGCTTGATATATCAAAAGTGCTGCTGAATCAGCGGTTTATGGGCAAATTCAGCGATATACCGCTTTTTGTTTTTAGGTTTCTCATAAACGAAAAGTTGGCAACATTTAACAAAATTAACAGAACAGGGATGGTTAAGTTGTTTCAATTGTACTTTTTTGTTGATACTTTTTAAACTAAGATTTATAATACCTTTTTGTGGTGTTTTTTAAGAACATAAATAAAATTAATTTCAACTAAAAAAATCTTTGAGTACAATTAGGTACAATTTTTAAAGGTTGCTGGTACAATTTTAAAAATTCTCAACGCCATCCCTGAAACACAGCCATAACAAGAGAAAAAAAACTAAAAAACTTTGTTTACATTTTTTATGGTTTGCTCTTTCTACCATTTACTATTTCTTTCTATCAATTCTATATCAATTAATGAATAAACAATGTAGTGTCATGAGGGCAAAAGTAAATCAAAATACAAAAATCTAAGTTGTTATTAAAATAAAATGGTTGTTTGAATAAAAACAAAACAATTCACAAAAGTAAGAAAACATGGTTGCCATTTTGTAATCAAATTGTGTTTCACCAATGTTAATACCATGTTCACACGGACAGCAATATTCGTGTTGCGCTCTCCCATTCCTGTTTCGCGCCATAAACATGATTCAAACAACATGTTTTGCCATACAAAATTTTGAGAGCGAAACTGGTCGTTTCAGTTTGAAACAGGCTGCGAAACAGTAAAAATGTGCTATCATCTCCAAATTTGATAACATTTACACTGTGCTCGAAATTGACACTTTTTTTAGACAAACAAAAAAAAACGGAAATTCCGCATTAAAACTTCCTTTAAAACTTTTTTTTAATATGAGCAATCGTTTTAGAAATATAATTTTTTTTTTTTGAAAAAAAAATATTTTTTTTTTCAAAATGTCGAAATTTTTGTTTTTTAAAAATTCATAAAAAATTCAGCTAGGCTTCTAATTGTTTTGTTCTTAAAATTTTCTTAAAACATACTTGAGATATATTTCCACCCCTTAGGGGGCCCCATACAAATATGCCGTTTAATGAAATTCTTAAATTTGGCCCCTACAGCGCCTAGGATGCCCCTAGATGGCTAAAATGTATGACCAACACCACTTTATTTTTTATCTCAATCATTTATTTCTAACATATGTACCTACGAACCAGCTCTTGATGAGTACGGACGTGTATCAGTGAGTAAGAAAAAAAAAAAAAAAAAAATTCGAAGTGAAAAAAAAAAAAAAATATTTGTAATAGGTGAAAAAAAAGAACAATAACTAAGGTGCCCGAAGAGATTTGTGAATGAGCCTCACAAACACTCCCAACAAGGAGAGTAGGCCCAGCACAAATAGCAGAAATGCGTATATTGTGGTAAGCTCTCCGAGCGTGAGCAATGAAAACATTCGATACCCTGAATTAAATAAAAATTATTTAAGTGCAAAAATTGCCAGCGCAACTAGTTTTCCATACAGCAATTTAAGTGCAAGTGTGCCCAACCTGAGCAACTGTGTTGATCCGACCGTAAATGTGGTTCAAAGTGTGAAGTCGTCTTACCAGAGGAATAATAACGAAAAACCTGGAACATCACGATTAGCATTAATAAATACAGGAGCTGTGCCAAAAAGTACTAAAGTGCAAACAGGCATGGACAGATATATTACAATAACTAAGAGAAAGGCTAGCCCTAGGCCCACCCAACAGGAACGCATGGCCAAACAATTCAAAGGATCTAACGTAGTCTCTTTGCCAACAAATGGTAACAGATTCTCTGTACTATCCATACCTGACGATGAAGAAGCAGAATCAGCTAATGGGACAGCCACTTAAGAAGTTAAACCGCCACCAATATATCTGCGAGAGCAAACATCAAATATCATAGTCAACATGTTGACTCAACTTGTAGGTAAGAATAATTTCTACGTCGTTTCGATACGACGCGGGCAAATTCAAGAGACCAAAATTCAAGCCAGTACAGAAACGAACTTTCGTATTATATCAAGACACCTGGACGCAGAAAATAAAATTTACTATACATATCAATTAAAAAGTGCTAAAGGCTGTAGTACACGGCATGCAGAAAGCGACATGCACATGGCGCTCTGACGTAATTTTGACGTCATCACGAAGTCACAATGGCTACATGCCATGTACTTCTATTTTTTGGGACTCTCACATGTAGCACTCGTTTGCATGTCACCCTCATGTAGCTCTAAAGTCACATGCACAAATGCCTCAGTTTTACATGCCGTGTACTACCATGTTACATGTTAATTCGGACACATTCAACAATTTTACATGCGCATGAAACCGTCACAAAATATGTAAAAGCGAAAATTATTGACACTACATTTGCGGGCTATATTTACAGACAATAGGGTTGCCAGTTCTTTTGGTTTTCATTTATTATTTAAGGATTTTTTAATACCTTTTAAATTTAAAATAGAAATAAGATACAAATGTGAGTATAAAATAAATATGATTATTTTATTTTTTGTTATTTATTAAAAAAATGGTGAGTTTAATGTTGCTAAAATATGTCCGGCATGTTTTAGATATATCTGGCAGCCCTAACATATGTATGTTGTCATTGACATTTGAGTATTTTTGTCAGTTTTAATAAAAGTTGTTTGGTTATTTAAATATTATTTTGCCTGTTTACTATATAAAAATGAGTGATGATATACTTATGTGGACGACGTAGACTTCAACATAACGCCGGCGCAAATACCGCCTCATCGACAAAGAAAATCAACAGCGGGTGGCAGAAAAATTCAGCATGTATGGACCGACGATAAAATCTACCGTCTAATAGCAACTGTAGAGCAGCATCGCGGGCTGTGGGATTTTTCTTCACCTGAGTATAAATTGACGAAACGGGACGAATGGCAAATTGTCGTGGATGAACTAAAAATCGATGGTGTGGACATAAATGAGGCCAAAGTAAAATGGTCATCGCTGCGCACTACTTTTATGGTAAATTTGGCAAAGTTAAGAAAAAAGAAATCGGGGCAAGGAGCAAACGAGTCACATACCATCGCATGGAAGTTTTTTAAGTCCATGCTGTTTCTAGAAAACAATAATCTACAGAATTCGACTTCTTCGACATCAACACTACATTTGGTATATTTCCTATATGATCCTTTATTTGTTGAAATAATTAATTGATTTGTAATTGCAGGAATCTGTTTAAGCTATTATAAGCTGCAAATTTAAATTCACAACTTGTATTCAAAGAAGTGTTTAAAATCGCTAAAACAAATCGAATTGACAAAGCTGTTCATAATACTACTGATTATATGCCGTAGATTTTGTCCATTCACGCACGTTAAATGCGCATGCTTGCTGCATGCCGTGTACTAGTAACATACACGTAGTCATTTACATGTGCTACATCTGCAAATGTGTAAGCTTCGGCCTCATGCGTCACATTTTAATTTTGGATCAAAATTACATATCGTGTACTACCAAAATTTTATTGCATGTAACCACTACGTCTCATTCGAAAATTGTAACCAATATGCTAAACAATCTCGTGACGTCAGAGTGCCATGTGCATGTGGCTTTTTACATGCCGTGTACTATAGGCTTAAGGGTTTGATTATTGTCATAAAAGGCATAGATAGTTCTGTTCCTACAGAGGAAATAAAATCTGCCGTAGAGCTGGAGGGGTATGAGGTAAAATCTGTTCATAATATTTTGAACAGGAATAAAGCTCCTTAACCAATGCACCGCATTGAGATATCGTTTGATTCATCGGTTCTCAAAACCAAAAATTCAGTTCATCCCATATACAACTTGCGTTACCTACTCAACAGAAGAATAACTGTTGAGGAGCCATTAAAACGAAAGGGTCCCTCCCAATGCACAAACTGCCAGTAATATGGGCAGACGAAATCATATTGTAAATTGCCTCACGTATGTGTGGTTTGTGGCGACGCTCATAAAACCGCCGAATGTAATTGTTCTGAAGCTGACCCGAATGTTAAGAAATGCAGCAACTGTGGCGAAAATCACACGGCAACCTATATGGGTTGTAAAGTGTTCTTGCATTTAAAAAAACCTGCTTTAGTTCAAAAATATACTCCGTCATAAACGCCCAGCCAAGCCGCTGGCTCTATTGCTAGTACTACACAAACAAACAAACAAACCCAATCATACGCCCAAGTCTTAAAAGGAAACCCTAATGCGAAAAATCCCCCGAGTACTTCCAACGCAAAGCAACCACCATACGCTAATGTTCCTAGGGAAGGTCTTCAAATGCCTTCTGGAAATATGCCTAGCTCAATCGAAAATTTAACTCAAACTATGAATAACTTCATGGCCACTATGCAGAACATGTTTCAGGAAATGATGCGAAACCAGAATATGCTTCTGCAAGTTCCACTTAACAAAAAATGAACCAGTTAAAAATATGTTTCTGGAATGCAAACGGGTTATCCCAACATAAACACGAAGTTGCAAACTTTCTTTATAGGCATGAAATCGAAGTACTTCTTGTCTCTGAATTCCTCCTATGATCTATCGTCTGATCATTCACCTTCAATCCTCATTTTAAAAGGCAACTCTGACGCCGCAGCTGCAAACTTTATTTCCTATCCAAACAGAAACACAAATTGGTTAAAGTTTAAAATGTATGTGAGCTCTCACCTATCACAGTGCATTCCCCTAAAATATTCATCTGACATCCAAATAGCTGTCTACCGATTTACAGAAGTCTTGGATTCTGCAGCAAGAAATGCAACCCCAATCAAGCGGACAATTAAACGTGCTGCTTACAATACATCGACGGATATAGAGACCCTTATCAGAGAAAAAAGGAAGTTAAGAAGAAAATGGCAAAACAGTCGTTCCCCAACCACTAAGGCCCAACTACAATTATGCCTCACAACTCTTCGCAACAAATTGAGACAGAACCACGAGTCTGCCATAGAAGGCTATCTAAACAGCCTAGATGCCACAAAAAACTCCAATTACAGCTTATGGAAGGCTGTACGGCATATGAAATGCCCTATAAACCAAGAATCTCCATTAAGACTGGAAAACCGCACTTGGGCCAAAAACACACATGGAAAATTAAACGCTTTCGCGGGCCACCTTGAGAAAGTTTTCACGCCACATGATGCACATACTTGTTCCTGTCGTCCAATCATTCCTGATAAGGTAAACCATCCAATACAATTTAACATAACTCAAGTAAAATCTGAATTGGAAAAAGTGACTATTAGAAAATCTCCCGGACCTGACCGCATCACAGGGTCAATGATAAGAAACTTACCGTCGTCTGTTTCTGGAATCTTGCTGCTCATTTTTAACGCGATATTAAGAGTCGGACACTTCCCAGCCTCATGGAAGAGGTCTATAATTGTTATGATTCCCAAGCGAGGAAAAGATGCTAGCCAGGTTGCGTCGTACAGACCGATAAGCTTATTATCAATCCTATCGAAGCTTTTCGAAAAAATATTCGTTTTAATTATAACTCCTCATCTAAATGAACACGATATCATCCCGGATCACCAGTTCGGATTCAGAGCGAAACATGGTACAATAGAACAAGTGCATAGATTTGTCACCCTAATTAGATCGGCGTTTGAGAAAAAGCAATACTGCTCAGCCCTGTTTATAGACATTTCCCAAGCATTTGACAAAGTTTGGCATGATGGGCTACCCATCAAAATCACACGAACGCTTCCTCAAAACACTCACAAGCTTCTGGAGAGCTATCTAGCAGGCAGAACATTCATAGTAAGGTCGCAAGATAAATACTCCCCCCCTCAAGAAAATTACTGCTGGTGTCCCCCAAGACAGCATCTTAGGACCGCTTCTATATATAATACACACAGCGGATATGCCAACAAACCTGACCACGCATACATCTACATTTGCAGACGACACAGCATTTATTAGCGTTAACCATTACCCAAAAGTCGCATCGCAAAATCTGCAGTCCCACATCAATGAACTAGAGGCCTGGCAAGAAAAATGGAGAATAAAGGTCAACCCGGCTAAATGTGCTCACTTAACTTTCACGCTCAGAAGACAAACGTGCCCAGCTGTAAAAATAAATAACATCACTGTTCCGGTAGAAAACCATCTTAAGTACTTGGGAATTCATATAGATAGACGCTTGACCTGGTCTCGTCATATTGAAGCGAAAAGAACGGCTATGAAACTTAAAGCAGCTCAACTGTCTTTAGACAACAAAATTCTCTTATACAAGTCCATCATAAAACCAATATGGGCTTATGGCATCGAATTATGGGGTACTGCATGCGCATCTAACATCCAAAAGCTTCAAAGAAGACAGTCTAGAATATTACGACAAATTGTCTGCGCCCCATGGTATATACGTAATGATATTATCCACAGAGATCTCAACGTCCCCACTATCCAGGAGGAAATTAAAAAATATTCAATTAGCTACATCGATAAACTAATGGCCCACCCTCACTACCTCGCTCGGGGTCTGTTTCAGTTCGAAGGTCACCAGAGGCTAAAAATAACCGATACTTTGAGCCTAACTAGAAGATATTTTTAAAATTTGAGTACAGCAGTTAGTGGTTACATTGGTAACAACTAATAAACAACAAGTAGAATTAAGATTTGAATACATATTGTAAATTTCGATAAGAAAGATTCAATAATAAAAAATAAATTATTAAAAAAAAAAAAAAAAAAAAGTACCTACGCTCTATCTCAATTCCTTAAGGGGGCTCCCATACCAAATGTTTAATGCAGACTAGAGATATATTGAAGAAAAAGTCCCATAAATGCCCAGGAGTTTCCCCTAGTGGGATAAAATATATGACCGACCTCAATTAGTTTTCTGTCCTTAACATTTTCTGGATACATACAAATATTGCGTTTTATGAAATTCTTAAATTAAATAAAATTTAAAAAGTTTTGTGAATAAAAACTAATTTTGCTTTTTGCTTTTAATCATAAATAGGTTGTTTTGTTAATAGCTTCGTTTTTTATATGTCTGCCAAAAATTAAAAGACTAGATGCATTTAATTTTTTTTATGAATTTTTAAAAAACAAAAATTTCGATATTTTGATAAAAAAATTATTTTTTTTCCAAAAAAAAAAAAAAAAAAAAAAAAAAATATATTTCTAAAACGACTGCTCATATTAAAAAAAAGTGTTACTAAGTTGAAAAGGAAATTTTATTGCGGTTTTTATTGTTTTTGGGTTCGAGCCCCAGCCACGTCAAGAATGAAAGATTATCAATAACAATTTTAATTAATTTTCATGTTGTAAAATTCCTTTCTTCATAAAAATAATTTAATGAAAAATTAAATTTCATGAACTTAAGCCTAATTAAAAATAAAAATTTGGATTAAAAACCATAAATAGTTCAACAAAATAACCACAATACTAATTAAACCGTTTTTGAGTTACGCGAATATACATATGTTGTGCAACCTCCTCCATTTTTAAAATAACGGTATATCTCGAAAACAAGAGCTAACCATAGGATCAGCGTACCCGAATTATGCTTAATCGCCATGTGGCCGGCATGTCTAATTTTGCAACTAGCATAGTGTTATCGTTAGTTTATCTGAACTAGTATTCAAAAAAAAAAAATCAAAAGAAAAAAAAAACAAAAATTGATGCATAAAGAAAAACAAAAAAAAAACGATTTTGATAAATTTTTAGTTGTTCCTGTTTAAGGTTTAGTGTGCGATATGTATGTGTTTTTCACATTTTAAGCTAAATTCCTAAAAAAATATTCAAATAAAATATAAATATTGCAAATATTTATGTATGTTGTGCATTTTATTGAATAACAAACGAGACATAACTTGAGAAGCGAATTTGAGCAACTCTGCGCTTACGAGTAAGAATGTTTACGAACGAAAAAAAAACATAGACGAGACAGTTATATTTAAATTTTAAAAACACATACTCGTATATGTATGTATGTTTGTATGATAAAAAACATGTTAAAGTTAAATTCTAAAAACAATAGCGGAATTCAATGTTTGGTGCGTTTTAGGTTGCAACGGTTTCGTAGTGTAATAATTTTATCATTGACAGTGAGCGGTATTTTAAGCAACTTTGCTATGCTAGATGCAAATTATATAACAGCTGTTTTACGGAATTATTGGCCGTGAACATTTACAAAAAGGTGTTTGATTATTTTGTGAAATTGTTTTAAAATGCCACGAAGCAGTGCAAAAGAAAATATTATAGCAGCATTAGTAGAACTACGCCAATCGTTGGCCTTTTTATAAGATGCCTTAAGGTATCGTACCTTCCACCTTATAATATCCCAGGTTGCATCGATACCGCTTTTTTCAATAATTTTTTTATAAAACATTTGAGCTGTTGGTATGTAAACAATAATAATGAAGAAATTGCTTTTGAAATATTACGGACTTCTCTTAAATACTAACCTCTATGTTTTCTGACTCCTCCAAATAATCCAAAAACAGTTTTTATTTCATCTGCCGTTCACTTTTTGTTGTATTTCTCTTTTTAATTTTTTATTTCGAGTTGTCGGCTCCATATCTAAAATTTTGTTTCATGATTCTAAATTATTGTTTACAAGTGTCAGCTGTTCGAGTATCAGTGATGTAAATGCAATACATGTAGCAAAAAAAAAAAAGCTAAACAGTTTTAGTGTTGCGCAAAAGCAATGATGTGACAATTGCAATTCTGTATATTTTGTTGTTGGATTGCAAACAAAAGCTACAATATTTTGCATTTGCACTTTCGAAAGACCATTCGCATCAAACACTGAACTCCGCTAATGTAAAAATTGGCAATAAATACATGGATGCGTTTCATAAAAAAAAATAAAATAACGAGACATTGATTTCGAAACGCTAGACCCACTAGTTTTATAAGGTTTATGAGCCAACAAATGGGAAGTAGGACGAGAGGAAGGGGACGCTACTGGAGCTTAAAGTGGGGGCAAAAAGGAAAAAAATAGTCGAAAGAAACTCCATAACCGCCACAGAGTTTCTCCATGAGGGGAAAAATGTAGGACCGGCCCCTCTTTTTTCTTTCCGACATTTTTCCCATACACCCATAAAAAGTGTAAAATTTTGTGAAATTGTAAAACATTGGCCCGCTCTGCTCCTAGGATGCCCGTAGACGCGAAAAATGTGTAGTTTTTTTTATCCTCAACATTTGTTTCTAATAAAGCTACCCGCTATCACCATTCCTTAAGGGGGTTTCCAAGCAAAATGTCAATTTTATACAGTTTTTTTATACAAATGCATAAAGCTCTAGGATGGAAACATTTTTGTGGTCATACAAGGCAGCGGAAAGAAAGTTGATCGACTTCCTGTTGTAGTTATGATTTTAACGAGCTTCTCTTAGGAGGGCCAATAAAACCATTAGGTAGAGGAAAGGACTGGCACGATACCTATGACTTTTACATTAAGCAACTTAAAATTAATAATTGTTAGAGGTAAAAATTGAGTCAAATAATAATCGAACAATTTAATATTATTCAGTTAATCGAATAATTTTAATTTAGTATAATTAAGAAGTTTAAAAATAAGACCAAAATTACTCTTTTTAACATAAAAATTTTATTAAAAAAGTAGGAACAATTTAACAAAAGTTGCTTCTTCTTCCTCTATATATAAAACTAGATGACCCGTGCGAATATTTCTCACCGTTAGTTGTCATTTTCGTTAACTTTTTGCCCGTACGAATCCTTTATCAATGAAAATATTAATTTTTAAATATCTAATTATTTTTCGTTATTAGTGTTAGAAATAAGCTTTAATATGAGATATCATTCATTAAATTTGATGCAGTGGTATGGGAGATATTTGCAACCGACAAAAAAAGTGCTTTAGAAATAATATATATGATTCTCCTGTCACGGATTTTGTAATTGGGCTCCTCCGACACGTCTTGAACGATTTTTACGAAATTTTGTATATGTATTTGTTAAGTATGAGAATAGGTCGCAAGGTATGTTTCATGTCGTCATGTCGCTATATACGAAAATCCGTTTCCAAATAAATGTTCAAGTCTTTAATTTTAGAAATAAGGGGACTCAACAGTCAAGCTTTCGATGTCAAGTGTAAATCTTTCTTTATTTTTGCATTGGTATCAGTTCCAATATGATGGAAGATACCTTTAGACTTCGTTCTTTGACCATACTTAATTTATATCGATGGTTTCATATAAAAGGGCATATCATGTATTAGTATTCGAAATCTATAAACTATGATTAAAGAATACCCTTTAAGCTGTATGTCGACTTTGCACCCAACGCAGCTGTCCAAAAAGTAGAATCGTAGTGTAGGATATATGCCTTAATGCGCAGAAAGCAATAACTAGTTTTGTTTCTACTTTTGTAAGCGTCGCAAGTGGCGTTTAAGATATCAGCTGATTTTGATAAATAACATTTTATTTTTACTTGAATTTTACTTGAGGCGTATACCACAAGTAAGGTATTAAAAGCATGCACTGCGTTGAGCCAAAAACGCATGGTGTGCACCGTCAGTTTTAGGTATTCAAGAAAGTGGTTTAAATTTTAATGGATGACACACATATCAATGCAGTCATGAACATCCATGCCATTTTATTTATGCATTTAAAAATTTATGAATACCCTGCAATGCTAATGCTAAAAATTTAAAGTGCCCGCTTTAACATTTTGTCATTTGAACCACCACAAATTATGAATTGACATTTGACATGACTTAAGGTGCATGTATGTACACGATATGTTGTTTTTTACATCTGGCTTGTTTAATTTCCAACTGCAAAATAAATACATGTCGTGTGTTACTTTTATTACATTTCTTCTGTAAAAGTCAGATGCAAAGTCATCTGATAAAATTTTAATTAGAGCGTAATCAATTTTTTCTGTCAAACCAGGTGACATGAAAACATGTCATCTACATGTAAATTTTACAATGTTAAAGTTTTTAATAGTCAGGGATTTTAGTGACTTACAGTATTTAACGCTTAGATTTTAATCGATTAGAAGCATTTAACGCTTTTTTGCATTGCAACGTATGCAATTTTAACCACTTTTTCTATATTGTGGTGTGGGCGTTATAGCACGTAATCGGTCGAGTAAAGAAATTAATTAAAAAATTATATAATTTATATAATTATATAATAAATATTTCACAAATTTACAAAACATTTAATAATTTAGAATGACAAACCAACGCTGTTTATAATGCGATTTCAGCAATTAAACTGAGTAATGAAGCATACTTAAAAAGAATAACGCTCAGTACACAGGATTGTGGACAAAATTATAAGTATTATTTTACATATATTTGATGTGTAAAATAATAAAACCATGTGCAAATATTTTAAAACCATTATAAATTTACTCTCATACTTTGTGAAATTTAGTAGTTTAATGTGGATCAGCGCGAGCAAACCAAACGGAATTATCGTTTTGTATAAAAAGAGAGAAACCATTATTTTCGTTCTTTGTTTTTAACACATAATGGAAAGTCCTACACTATAAAAACGTATGCACATTAATTAATAATATTTCAAATCCCGTTAAAGCTGATTTAATTTTCAAATTTATGGCGAATTTATAGAAGTTTTCCGGATGTCTCTGGAGGAGATAGCGAGACATGCACTGGTCACCCTTAATTCAGGGGAACTGCATGGCGGATTAGTTGGCGTATGCAGGAACCACCTTGAATCGCGACGGTTCAACATATAATGTAGGTGCTTCACTCCCAAGAAGTAAGCAACTTATAGTTCACAAGTTTTATCTTATTGCCAGTCAGAGGTGGCACGATGAAACTACCTGGGGGGAAACCAGGAAAATCTGGCCCATCATAGATAACAAAAGGAAACGGCGGGCATTCCAGCTGTCCAGATATCATATAAGAAACCATATTTGGGTTATAACTGGCCACTGGCCCATTGGGAGGTGCACCCAGAGTCTGGGGCTTCCTTATAATGACTTATGTAGAAGTTGCGGCGATGAGGAGGAGGAAGAGTACACGGAACATCTTCTCTGTAATTGCCCGGCATTCGGAGATTTAAGACTCTAAATGTTTGGTCGAAGAGCCCTTGGGGACAAAACATGTCTCACTGATGTTGATGTAAACAGGATCCACTCCTTTATTGAATCGACTGGATGGCTGCATGGTAATAGTATTACCGTAATACTAGCAACTAGATAACATAGGACCCATGGGAGACGGTGTAACATGGTTACACAACGGGAACTAATTAATGGACCCACGTGAGCTGTGCTTGATCACGGCTGCCAATGGAACCTAACCTATAGAAGTTTGCCGCAACGGCGAATTCAATATTTTTTTTAATTTTTCTTTATATTTTGTTTCGGTCAGTAATGTTTATTTGTTTACATTTTCTACATGTTTTTTTCAATTTGGCCTTCTTATCTATGAATTCGCCTTTGAGGCCAGCTTATATAAATTCGCCTTGATTACAACGGACACAAAGAAGCATTTGAAATGAAAATCACCCATATACTACAATTTCTAAATGATAGTGAAAAAGCAGTAGCGATTTCTTCTTTTTCGTTACATGCAGCATACGTTGTTATCACTGTAGCAGACTTTAAAGGCCCAAATACACTGATCAAAATACTCATCAAGCATTGTGGTAGTATTAGTGAAAATGTGTTTGTATGTGTCACACAGACGACGATGGATGAACAATTTAGATATGACGGCGAATATTACGTCCAGCACAAGTACAAGAGTGAATTCGCCTGCTGGACAAGCATTTGACAAGTGTATTTAGCCCTTAAGTTTTAAAATTTGGATCCTATATGTATGTTTGTATAATCGGATCAGCCATAAAAGGCATTGAAATAGGTCAACTCAGTTATGCAGAAAAATTTAACACCTAATTTATGTTTATCTATCAAGAACTACCGGGCATTTTACTGGTTATTCCAACGCTGTAGTCATCATTAACTGATTCGCTCATCATTCTCATAGTTATAAATTATTTTGAGTTAACACAACGAAAATCTTTTTTATGCGCAATAAATAAATAAATTGCACAAATGACACTAATTAATAATAATAATATAAAAAAATAAGTAAGAGCGATTTATTCGGTTATGCCGAATCTTATATACCCTTCACTATGGTGCGATAGGAACTGAAAGTTGTAAAAATAAAAACCCGGTGCGCTTTGCTACCATTAACTATTACTGATTTATTTTGTTTTTGTATGAGAAATGCCACACCCACTTCTACACTCCCGCCCTAATTTTGTCGGACGTTTTATATTGATAACCAAGATGCTTGTACATTATTTGGTAACTTTGACTCTTGCCGCTCTCAAAGCAATTTACAGAACGATCAGGCTAAGTTTCAATAGCAAGCAATTTCGGTATTAATACAAAGCTACCATGTCGGGGGACTTCGGAAATGACATATCGTTTTAGCAACTTTACTACTCGTAAGGCCCTAGAATATACAGCCTTAATATGGTCTAAGATCAATATTATAGAAATTACAAATTGAATGACAAACTTATATATAGACCCTTCAACCTTCGGTGAAGGGTATACAAAATAACATTAATATATTAATAATAATTTTTATGTTGTTGTCAGTTTTAAAACTATTAATGTTTTTATTTCTTTGTTACAGAATTCATTTGTTTTTTTTTTTTGTTTTTGTTGCGTCTGACTGTTCTTAAATTTTAAAATCTGACACTGATAACAAATTAATTGTGTTTTATTGTACATTAATGCTGCCCAGATTCTTGACTGAGTTTTTTAGAACTTGATATTAATTGATTCGAATGAAGTCATTTCGTTAAATGCAATCAATTAGTTATACCATTTGTTTTTTATTTTTTAAATTCCATAAATAAATCATTTATGTTAAAAAACGAATGTAAAGAAACATAAATTATACGGGTAAAAGTGACGAATCTTTAATACCCTCCACTCATAGTGTTATAAAGGCAACTTTATAGTTATTACTACGGATGAGATTTTCATGCATTAAAATATCAAAAATATGCACTAAAAACTCCAAAATATGCATTAAAAAAATTAAAATATTGCCCGGAAAACTTGCACATTTTCAATCAAAAAGCGTTTGTTTTTTTAATTTTATTTAAAACAAAAAAAAATTCTATTTCTATTGTTGTTATTATTCCATTGTTATTCATAAGTATAATATTTTTTAACACTTTATATAAATAACTACACAGTTTAAATTTTTGTTTGCAATATCAAATAAATACTTTTTTATATCATGAAAAGTAAACCTTTGACAGTTAAAAAGCTTTTGTACATGGAAAATGATCTCTGAAAGTCAACCGAAGTTGACGCATACTTCAAGGATGCCAATTCATTTGCAGAATATTATATTTCTAATTCCGATCCGACATTTCATTCTGGATCAGAAGTGGGTACAACTAAAACTGTGCTTGTATTGATGCTTATTAGTATTAGTGAAATGGCAAAAGTACCCACCAAACACAAAGCCAAGCGATTGAAATAAAGTGGTGCATTATATTTCCTTATTTAATATTTTACGCATTTGAAGTAAAATAAAACATTTTTTTAATAGTTCAAATTGCAGAGAATAACGTAAAAACCAGATTAATTTATGTAAAACGAAGGTTCAATTAAAAATGAATTAATTAAAAAAAAAACACGTGTGTTTGCTGGGTAAGTGCTCTTGAAAAAAATTATAAAAAATAGAAGAAAATATGTAAGCATCCGCTTCATGTATATTCGACGCTTTCTCATCGAAGACTAAATTAAAGAGGCTAAGAATAAGTGTGAAATCTCTCAGCACAATGGTGCTATGGAGCGCCCACCATTGTTCTGGACCAAAAATAGTTGAAATTTGTTTTATTGTTTGAAATCCCATATTTGTTTGAAAAACATTTTGGAATTTTTTTTTAATTTGTCGGGCTATTCTTCTTTTCACATTGTTTCCCGTATGATATCAATAAATCAATATTATAGAATTGGGTTCTAATTTCCTCACCAACTCGTTGTTACCCATGTGGTTAGTAAGTAACATGTAATAGTTTTGGATATATTATGTTAGGCCAATTTCCAGCCTTCATTCGTTAAAAGTTTAAGGATCTTCTGTCGAAATCTTGTATTTTAAGCAGAGCTCCAAAAAAATTTATACTATATTGAAATTTTTTTTAAAAACTTTATTCATAATATGGAAATATAAAAAATATGTCACTCAAAAATGTTAAAATATGCATTTAAAACCAAAATATGCAAAAATATGCATTTTCCCCAAAATATGCAAAAACCAATCGATGCCATTTTAACGCAAATTTAATGATTCGGATAGATAGTTGGTCGACATCAATCTTAGACTATCGACAAAAAACATGCATTTTCATGAAAATCTCATCCCTAGTTATTAAATTTTTAATTTTTTTGGTTCCAAAGGATCTGTGTTTTTACATACACAGAAAAAAATTATTTTCATATTTAAATACGAAAAATGCCTATTTGATTAAAAAAAATTTTGAATTTTTAGTCAACAAACAAATTAATTGAGTCATTAAAAAAAGTTGTTGCTCAAATTTTTGAATTTATAGACAAAAATATCAAAAAACGCACAAAATTAGCATAAATTTTGAGTTTACATTAAGTCAAATACTTTTTTTTTTTTTGAATATGTAGAAATATTTAATTATTTAAGAAGAAGAAAAAGAACCGAAAACTTAAAATTGAACATGACAAAGATACAACTTATGAGACAAGATTAGACTTAAAAGATAAGTTTATTATTTTTAACGCTATTTAGCTATTTTTATTGTTTTTTTTTAACAGATTTAGCGATTTTAATTAAATTTCAGAGTTTGTTTCCGATAGAAGCGATTTTTTCCTGTAATATTCTGACTATTTACAGCTTTAACGATCTATAATAAACTAGCTGGCCGCACCGGTTTCGTTCGGTAGCAGATTACTAACGAACGATGGAGCCGTTTTCTGATTTTAGGTAAATCAAAAAAAGTGGGCGTAAAAGTGGGCGGGCAATATTTTCTTTCCGTAAAAACCTACACTGAAAGAAAAATGCTTCATATATTTAATGAATCATTTTCATAAAAAAATTTTCCTTGGGTAAATGAAAATTTGCATTGTCTAAATGGAATTTCATAGTTATAATGAAGTATGTTCCTTAAAATCGCTTCATTGGATTTCGCAATTACGTTAAAAATTTTCATTGGATATATGAAAACTTAAGTTTGTCCAAGTTAAACAAAAATATTTAATTGAGAACATAAAAATACAATATGCAAACATAACTATATTCATTAATTAATACAAAATTTTGTTTCCTTAAAAAAATGTTTAATTGTTAATCAAAAAACGTAAGATTTAATTATTTCATACATCTAATGTAATATGCCATTAAATTTATGAAATCAAACATTTATTTTATTTTTTTTAAATTTTTAAACACTGAAAAATGTTATTATAGTAATGAAACAAAAACTCTCAATCAACGTTGTTATTGTTGTTATGGATAATTTAATCTCATATTTACGCTCTTAATTGAGTAAAAAATATAGTTTTTCTATCCAAAAATAAAATTACACTGCCCCGGTAGACTAGCTGGTAGTGATCTAGTCTATCAGCACCGAGGTTGCGCGATCGATTCCCGCCAGAGACAGAAAAAAATAAAAAATAAAATAAAAAAAAAAAAATTTTATTTACTTTATTGAAAGTATTCCTAAATACATTTTATGAAACAGGTTTCATTGATCCAACGAAGCGCTGCATAGGTTCCTTTTTAATACAATTTTTCATGGGATTAATGTCAAAATTCATTGGTATTGCGAAGAAAATTCTTTCAGTGTAAGTTGGACCATGGCGATAATTTTAAAGAAAAAATCGTCCAAATCGGTCAAATAAATGGAAAAAGTGGGCGTAAAAGTACGCGTGGTAAATTTTTCTTTCGATGAAAACTTAAAATGGATTAATACGAACATTTGAAAAAAAAATTAGTCAAATCGATGGAGCCGTTTTCTGATTTTAGGTAAATCGAAAAAAGTGGGGCAATATTTTCTTTCCGTAAAAATCTAAGTTGGTCCATGGCGATTATTTTAAAGAAAAAATCGGTCAAATAGATAGAAAAAGTGTGCGTAAAAGTAGGGGTGGTAAATTTTTCTTTCGATGAAAACTTAAAATGGATTAATACGAAAATTTGAAAGAAAAATTAGTCAAATCGATGGAGCCGTTTTCTGATTTTAGGTAAATCGAAAAAAGTGGGCGTTAAAGTGGGCGAGGCAAAATTTTCTTTTCGTAAAAAGTTGGACCATCGCGATAATTTTAAAGAAAAAATCGTCCAAATCGGTCAAGCCGCTCTCAAGTTATGCGATCAGCAACACACAACATTTCATTTTTATTATATAGAAGATAGTAGACTCTGCTACAGCGTTGCCAATCCATGTGTAATTACACATATTGTGGGTAATTTTTACTTGCATGTGTAATTAGTTTCATGTGTAATCTATGTGTAATTTTAGTTTAAGTTCTATTATTTCATTAATTTTTGACAGTCAACATTTTTTTTAAGAACATTGAGTTCTTGTAATTTTTTTCAGTTTCCATCACAGTCAAAATTGTTTTTTACACCCTGACTTTTTGTTTGTTTGATTCTTTTTCATTTTAATTTTTGTTGTAATAAATTTTCAAAAGTTCAATTGCATCATTCTCTTCACAATTCATGTTATCTTTTTGAGGTTAAGGGTTACTTTGATTTGTTCGTCGTTTGCGGAGAATGGTACGCGAAAACTCACCAGCACAAATCACTCCTGTGTGGTCAGCTTAAGTCTAAGTTTATACTATGAAAGTTTTACTTCAGAAAGTTAGAGTTTGTACATAGTGAATTTTTTCCAAAATGAGGCCCGTCAGTCAGTTACTGTGAATGGTGTTCGCTATCGTGAGATGGTAACGAACTTTTTATGGCCCGAATTGGAAGATATGAATGTGGACGATATGAGGTTTCAACAGGACGGTGCCACTTGCCACACAGCTAACGAAACAATGGCTCTTTTGCGCGACAAATTCAATGGCCGTATTATCTCACGTAGTGGCGATGTCAATTGGCCGCCAAGACCATGTGATTTGACACCGTTGGACTTCTTTATTTGTGGTTATTTGAAAGAAAAGGTGAGCTAAAGGATGAGATAACTCAGCACATTTACGGCATAAAACCTCAATTATGCCTCAGCGTCATCGAAAATTTGGACCATCGGATGGAGGTGTCCCGTCGAGGTCGCGGTGGCCATTCGGCCGATATTTGGTTCCATACATAATTGAACCATACCAATATTATCCTAATAAGAAGAAATGACAATAATTTCCTTGTGTCAAAGCTTATTGCTTTTGGTGTCGGTAATGATTTCTCTCGATTTATATCGAGTTTCCTCAGTGATCGCACTATACGTGTTGTTATAGATGGGATTGCATCAAACGAGTTTCAGGTAAATTCAGGGGTACCGCAAGGTTCTGTCCTTTCTCCTACGCTATTTCTTATATATCTTAATGACCTTCTTGGTCATACTTCAAATCCTATCTACTCTTTTGCAGATGACAGCAACATTTGTCATTCATATTCCTTCGATCATAGGCCAAGCCTTGTTGAGATTGGGGGCAAAAGGCAAAATATGAATGACACTCTTAATCAGGACCTAGCTGCAATCTCTGAGTGGGGTCAAGCGAATAGGGTCGAATTTAATGCACGCAAGACCCAATGTTGTATGTTGACCCACAGACGGGCCGTGGGACCAACTATGTCACCTGTATTAATGGGTGGCATTGATATTAAGGAATCGGATACTCTTGATGTTCTGGGCATGAGAATACAGTGCGATGTCCGCTGGAATAAACACGTTTTTAAAGTGTCGAAAGAGGCATTCAAGTGTTTAGGTTTTTTAAAACGGTGCAAGACTTACTTCACTTCCTCCGATCTCCTTACTATCTATACCACCTATATCCGACCGAAGATGGAATACAACTCCCATATATGGGCAGGGGCTTCAAAGTCTATTTTGAACCTTCTGGACCGTGCACAAAGGAGGGCGGTGAAGCTCATCAATGACAGTAGGGTATCCAACTCTATTGACTCATTGGGGCATCGTCGGAATGTGGGTTGTGTGACACTTTTCTATCGATATTACCATGGGAGGTGTTCCACTGAGATAAGTGAACTTATTCCACCCGCCCGAGTATTTTTCGTAATACTCGCTCATCCAGTGGATCACATCCGTTTGTAATCGATTGTCCTGTGTTTCGCACAACGCATTATAGAGAAGGTTCGTTTTTCAGTCGAACTATCCGTATGTGGAATAAACTTCCCGCAGAGGTCTTTCCCGGTACTTATAATTTATTAAGATTCAAGTCAAATGTCCACAAACACTATTCCCTCTTTCCTCCTTCCCAAACCTTATTTTCCCGATCAACACAATGCACTGCATATATAGGGGGCATCCCCTGAGTGTTGGTTTATCGTTAATAAAAAAAAAATATACATAGATACAGCAAACCTAGTTCAAAAGTGACTCAACTCAAAAAACTTAATATTTCAGAAATCGAAAAAAAAATCAGCTTTTGACCTAAAAAAAGTTTATTAAAATATTAATACACTAGATAATGAACAATGAACAAGAAGCTAGCTTTCCCTCAACAATTAAATTCAGAGTATTTATCAAATAAGAAAAATTGGGAATTTCGCATGTCATACGAAAATCGTATTAATAACGAACAATGTTTAGTTGTGTCCTTTTTGATGATGTATTATTTGCACAGGTTATGCACGAAATATTTAAAGTTATGTCACTTAAGCTGAATTCTTTTCAAGTTTTGACACTTTTGCCAAATTCCAAACTGACACAATTCTAATTATATAAACTCCAACAAAGATTTATTTTATCAAAAGTGTCACAATTTCAATTAAGACTATTTAGCACTTAGCTGTAGGGATCTACTACCATCATACTTTCTGACACAACTAAAAATAAGTCTCTTTTATGAATTGCAACTTTATGCCAATTGAAACAGAATACTATGTATGTATGTATGTAACTGTTTTTTAGTAACAGTTAAAAACAACAAAATTTGTTATAGATAAACAAGTGTTTATTGTGCATAGTTTAAGCAAATAAACCCGAAAAATTAATATTTTGAATTAAGTCACTTTTGAAGATGAAGATGAAGGGATTCTTAAGATCTGAACAAGAGCAGGGAATCTTTCATTAAAGACAAATGTCGAAATTGCAAACTGGCAATTTCTACTAGCAAAATAACCATCCAAGCAAAAAGTCCATGGGCCTTAAATGATGTCCTGTATTTCGTAGAGTCAAAAGGTTTGAGCTATGGAAACCTGAACATGTGCTGATAGCAATAGATCTGTTTAAAGAATGACAATAGAAAATAAACTCCCATCATAAACAAATCTACAATTTTTCGTTATGAAAACACTGATTCTCAGAAGCTGTAGCATTAAAAATCCTTACCGATTATAAAAATAGACCAAAATATATTCTGTCTGGCATCCACTTGTTTCGGTCGATCGATATCGTATATTTCGCAGCGTTCTTTACAGTCTACCTTGATCTACAACTTATTTACTTCCTTTTTTTTATTACTTTTCAATTTTTTTTATGAACTGAACAAATTTAATAGATTTGGAAGATTTTTTGTTGTACTTCATGTATTGTGTATGAAAAAAAAACCAAACATTTTTTTCCAACATTTTGCAACAATGTTGCATAAATGTTTTATTAAATTGTGTGTCTTTATATGCGGCACATGCAATGTCTTTAAACATTGTATTATTTAAAATTTTAATTATTTTTTCTGAGTTTTCTTTAAATGTGTTTGCCCATAGAGCGACAATGGATATTTGGCACAGTCTTTGCTTTGGGCTGTAAACGTTTATAATAATTGCGGGTTATTTGCTTTTAATGTTAAAATATCATAAGAACATAATTATTTATAATTTTGTTGTAAAAATTACATGTCCTCCTGTCCGCCAGTCATGCCTTCCTTTCATACATATTTAACAAGTACCAAATTATTTAATTCAATTCTGTGGGTTCGAAAAAAAACAACTCATTAAAACCTGTTGATATTTTAAACTGGTTGCAAATAATAAATTAAAAGTTTTCACATGATTTCCTTCTGTAAGAGTCGCATGTTTAAATTTAAAACGAAAGTTTTTGGATTCGTCAAAAGCAGAAATTAAAGCAAGAATAAGAGTCAAGGCAAACCGTACACACTGAAGTTAAACTGTCAAGTCAAGATGCTCAAGAATTGACTTAAACCTTAAAAAAGGTTGCAATTATGAATTAAACAAGTAACATAAATTTGTTGTATAGTGCCATTCCAAGAAGACTTTGGTATTTAAACATAAAGCCCCTCTTTGAAATTACCTTTCAATAGGATTAGCCATCCATGTCAGACCAAGTTTGGACACAACATCGCCATTTGTTAGGGTTAACTTTTAAAAATTATGTTCCATTGTGAATTTGGAGAACTTAATTTTTTTTTTTAGATATTGTATAACTGCTTTTGCTAAGCCAACAAACACTCATAAAATAAATCCCTTTTCGAATAAAGTCCTGCGCTGAGAACCCATTCGAGAATGTTACAAAAACTGCAACATTTTTATATTGAAAACATCAGTCGTAAGGCAGTTGCCATGATAACGTTTGTTTCCATTGTGTTCTACGCTTTTCATTCAATTCTCTAAGATAATAAGTTAGGTGCTTTGCGCGTTTTTCAACAACTTCCAGTGATTACAGATACCAAGTAGATGTGTTCCTTTTAATCATAGAAAGCATTAAAGAATCGAAGCCTAATACTCCAGATAGGGTTGCCAGAAACAAAACTTAAAAAACCTTGGACAATGTAAAAAATTCACCTGGATTTTGAAAAAATAACTGGACAATTTGAAAATATACTTATACTCGTCGTACGGTAGTTCGAAAAGTCAAATTTTTTTTTATATCTACAAAATAGGAAATGCATGAATTAAAATTCAATCTTACGTCGTATTACATCTCGTCACCTAAAATCCAAAAGACCAAAAGTAAGGCTTTTTGATTGATTATGATGCATTTTGTTTAAAAACATCAAGATGAATTCAAAATTAAGGCCATCTGGATTTAAGATTTTTTTTATTTTTTTTTTTTATTGAATCTTTCTTGTCGACAATTACAATATGTATTCAAAGCAAAATCCTAATTCTTATTTGTACTTGTTAGCCGTTATCAATGTAACCGCTAATTAATTGCATTCAAGTGTCAAAAAAGCCTGCTAGGATCAAAGTGTCGGATCTTTTCAGCCTCCGGTGACCTTCGAACTTTATTAGATCCCGAGCGAGGTAGTTGGGATGGACCATTAGTTTATCTATGTATTTGACTGAATACCTTTTAACTTCTTCGTGGATGGTAGCGATGTTAAGATATCTGTGGATAATGTCATTACATATATACCATGGGGCGCAGACAATTTGCCGTAATATCCTAGACTGTCTTGTTTGTAGCTTCTGGATGACACTTTGTAGAGTGTCATAATGTCCACAACATGCTTACAAACTCGAAAGCATAGCCGGCATAAGGCCGGGCGCAAGGATTTTATCCTCTTTGATAAAAGAAGTACCGGCTTCGCTAACTACAGCTTCTCTGCACAGCCGACATTCGGCCGGGCGCAAGGATTTTCTACTCTATGGTATAACAAAGACCGGCTTCGCTAACTAAAGCTTCTCTGCGAAATCGGCCTTCGTTCGGAATCAAGGCAGATTTTAGAAGCTTTACTTAGCGAAACCGGTACTTGTTATACCATAAAGGAAAAAATACTGGCTCACGGCCGAAGGCCGGCTGTGCAGAGAAGTTTTAGTTAGCGAAGCCGATCTTTGTTATACCATAGGGGAGAAAATCCTTGCGTCCGGTTGAAGGTCGGCTGTGCAGAGAAGCTTTAGTTAGCGAAGCCGGTACTTGTTTTATCAAAGAGGAGAAAATCCTTGCGCCCGGCCTAAGGCCGGCTATGCTTTCGAGTTTGTAAGCATGTTGTGGACATTATGACACTCTACAAAGTGTCATCATTTAATATATGCACCCAGAGAAAAAACAACAAAACCATTTTTAAAAATTTTTTAACCATATTATGTTTAGTTTAACCAAATCATTGTCACCGACAACCATATTATGGTTAAATAAGTTTCATTAAAAATAGTTGTGTTGATTGTGACCAAAATAAAACATGTTTTTCTCTGCGTGTATGTATGTAGATCCTTTTTTGTATTTAACGTCTTTAGTAATTATGGACCTTATGACATTTTTAAAAATGACATAATGTCCATTTGCAAAGTGTCTTAATGCCCACGGACATTGTGACATTTTCAAAAGTGCCACAGTGTCCATGGACACTATGACACTGGACGTTATGACATGCCACCGCTTAAAAAGATCAGCTGGAAAAAGTAAGGAAAAAAAATTTAAAAAAAAAAATGTACTTTGGACTTCGAGAGGAATTCTGACAAAAAGTACGAAAAAAGAGAAGTAAGGGAGAACATGTAAATCAATTAAATGGATAATCTTTCAAAGCAAATTACAATCTACCAAAAGTTAAAATACCATTTGGTTTACAGATTGATGTTTAACTATTGACTGCCAGCAGTCGTCAATGGCTGTGAGTGTTAAACGGCAAAACCCTCTGAAGAGATTGAGTGGTTACCATTTAAACGTATAAGGGTAACCTGTCCGTGAAAGCCTGGGTTCGAGCCCCGCGGCAGTCAAGATGAAAATTTATCAATAAATAAGCTAAAATACTTACGGCTTTTAAATCACTGAAGGCTTAAACGCTGGTTCAGTTGAACTTAACTTGAATTTATATGTAGTTTAAACTCAACAACTGTTAATCAGCGTCCCATGTATTATATGTTGTTAAAAAATAACATGTGGCAGCACAACAATAAATCCACTAAAATTCATATTGTCTGTAATGGTAGTTTCAACGCCCAATTTTATGCGTTTGAAGATGGTTTATATGTTAAGTGATTTTTAGATTTGTGGGTTTAAACACATTTTAAACCAAAAATAGGGTTTAACTTGCTCTGATTTATTAGCCCTTAAAGTACTTTCACATAAAGCTTTGCTAAAAATGAAAAAAACCAACGAGATGTGTATAGATTATGTTTTTATTGCTTTTTTTTAAAAAACAAAAGGATCTTATCAATTGAAATATCTCTCATTAAATTGTTATTTTTTTCTCTTTATAACAGCCATTGCTTCGTTAGCTGTGTGGCAAGTGGCACCATCCTGTTGAAACTACATATCGTCCACATCCATATCTTTCAATTCGGGCCATAAAAAGTTCGTTATCATCTCACGATAGCGAACACCATTTACAGTAACTGCCTGACCAACCTCATTTTGGAAAAATACGTCCCAAAACTGCCGCCAGCCCATAAACCGCACCACACAGTCATTCTTTGTGGGTGCATGGGTTTTCCCACCATCACTCTTGGATTATCATTCGCCCAAATGTGGCAATTCTGCTTATTGACGAATCCACTGAGGCGAAAATGTGCCTCATCACTGAATCACGAAGTGCACGACATGCATTTTGATTTAAACGTCGTTTTTCATAACATTTAGATTATTTCAGTGACCTATTACAAAGTGGCGAAAATGTGCCAACTAAATCACTCCTAAGACTTCGCCATGGCATATTAACGAGTCCCCTTCATAACAAGTGTTAGACCTAGAACCGGTCCCTACCACTTTAGAACTGTCACGTGTCAAGTTTGGTGTTAGTTATCTTTCCCCTAGGGCCAGTCTACCCATTGTTCTTTGTGCTACTTAAAAATTTGCATATTGTTCTAAAATTATAAAAGCAAATAATTTAGCAATAAAAATATCTCTTTTTCCGTGCTATTAATCACTGCATTCTTATTATTTTTTATTTTTAAGACTTTACCTTACCGCGCATTTTTTGCGGAAGTATTTGACAGTTAAAAACGGGAACTTTTCTCGCAAAACTTATTCTGTTAATTGGCGAGTATCCTTAGGTGACAGCTTTTACTCTACAAAAAAGTTACAGACACTGTTTATTGGAAAAAAGCAGATTCGAAAGCAATTTTATATCTAATTTTTTTGAAAGTTTATTAAGTGTTGTTTTGCTCTACACTCCACTGTTTGGCGAATGCAGAAAATTCCTCATACAAAAACGTACAAACTAAAAGAGAAAAAACTAGTTAAAGCGATAGCAAAATAAAATGACAACATGAAAATAAATGTCATTCTTGCTGTGCTTCATTGCCGTAAGAAAATAAGTAAAATAATAATAAAATTGTATCCAATCAAAACACAGCATTAAATATTCGTATGCAGCACAAAAAGCTACTTTTAGAAATAAATTTCGAAAAGTGGCGTATGTGGCACAAAACAATAAATTTTACTTACGATCAAATACTTTAACTTCATTCATGAAAGTTCACAAAAAATTAAATTTTTCTTTAAAACATACGCCGGAAACAGTGGTGAAAATCAAAGCTGTGGAGTCAGAGTTGAAGAGTCGGGTTTGAGGTTTTTGTACCGGAGTCGTAGTCGAAGTATCCACAAAAACACGAGACTCAGACTTTAGAATTTGTAGGTATAAAATATTTTATAATATTTTTCAAAATATAAATATCGATTTGAAATTTTTACAGAATTATTTTCTTGCTATTTTTAACCTTTTAAAAGCAACTACTGCATTAAAAAAAAGAGCTTAAAGTCAAATAAGGCCCAGTCTCATATACATTTAATATCAATGTTAGAGTCGGAGTTGAAGTTGGACTAAAATATTTCAACGGTTAGAGGCAAAATCGGAACTATTGTTTGACGACTTCACAGCCCTGGTCAAAATGCAAAAAAAAAAATTCTATCGGGTGTATTTTTAGAAAACTTCATGTAAACCTTCATTGTAGTTTTGCTTTACTACGACTTTTTGGCATATGCGCCAAATCATTTTAATTTTAATAAAAAAAAATAGTATTTTTTGAGAAATTAAAACTATTTTGATTTCAGGTTATGACAAAAAGGTTCCGATTAAAAATAAAGAATTATGTTGGCTTGGCAATCTTTTACCAAAATTCTCAATCACGTTTCTCAATAAACTGTTGTTAATAGTTTCGATATCTGCTCGATAATGTTGTTTTTAAGCTCTTGAACTACTGTGGGATTAATGCTGTACACTTTCGATTTCAAAAAACCTAACAAAAAATAGTCTTAATTTTTCAAACTGCACTATCTTGGTGACCAATTCACTCCTCCTATACGAGAAATAAGGCCAATTTGAGACTTTTCTTTCAAAAGATCCATGGTTTCTCTTGCTGTGTGGCAAATTTGGGCACCATTTATTTGTAAAAAAGTTACTGCCGTAGTTGTGTTTTTTTTTGCATATGGGTAATTCCATAGTGTTGAACGTGACAGTCGTACGCATCAAAAATGCAATAACATTTTAAACAACAAATATTTTTAAGTTCTTTTAACCCTTAAATTAGAAAGCACTGTCATCTATATTAAAGTTTATGGATGTATAAAAATACGTAATTCAGCGAAACGCCACAATTTTTTAGTCAAACTACTTTCAGAATTTAACGAAGCATTGTAATATTTAAATGTCTTTGGTTTGATTCAAAAATCTTCTGCATTTTTTTTTAAACCAAAATCTGTGTCGATACGTGCCATTTCGAACGTGAAATTTTTTCAATTATAATTTCACTGAATAATGATTAAAGAAAAATTTTTTGGAATAATTTTTAACAAATATCACCTCTTTTAAGGAAGAAAACATACATATACAGCCATGTCACAGAGTACAATTCCGTTCGGAAACGGAATTCATTCCGTATTTTGATGCTTCAGAAAATGACGAAAAAATGTTTCGGAATGAAACCATTTTTGTTTTCATAACCGGTATAGGAGTTGTCTGTATCTGAAAGGCTATAAAACTATCAAAATACACTTTCCATCAACAAACAAATATGTTTTCTTCAATTCCGAACGGAATTGTACTCTGTGACATGGCCCATAATAAAACATTCTCACAAATAAGAAATTACGATTGTACAACTTTGCAGTCTTCTTGTTCGTTTTAGTGAACGAATTTATGGAGGAATTAATTAGTAAATTTGTAAAATCTAAATATTTCTTTATAACAAAATCATAAAAGAATATGCTTTTAATAAGTTTTAAATTTTCGGTCACGGCGGACCTTTAGAAAGAAATGCCCATATGCGAATTACTGTGTAATTTGTAAATTGCGAAAAAGTAATTTAATTATACAGTGCAACACAATTCGGGTCATCGCCGCGCCGCCAGCCTCAGCGCTTGCAACGCGAAATAAAACTAGTAGTCTAGAGCAAATTTGCCAAAGGGTTTTCGAAATTTCGGGCCTAAAAGTTTTTGAATTTGTCAAAAAAATATACTAAATGTAATTCTGAGCTCAAAAATTATTTCAGATATCTTCAGTGAAACTGTATTGCGATACTTTTCTTGGAATATATTAACCCTCTAAGTCTCAGCTTAACGGGTAATTTTTGTCCTTTTTCCCAACTTTTACACAAAAGTATACTAAAACGGCACTTTTAAGAGCTAAAATGTTCCACGAATATTTACTGCAACAAATTTCACTAGGCGTCTCCGAAGACCAAAAGTTCGTACAGTATATCGTTAGCTAAAATGCAAAAGGACGTTACTAACAAAAAAATATAATTTTACAGCAGAAGCAAAACACTTTATTAAATGAAAACTATAAACATGTCAGAAAACATGCGTTAATGAGTCGTCCAAGGAATTCTTTAAACAATTTTCAAAGGAAACCATTTCATTATATTTTGTTGAAAAAAAAAATTAGTTATTACGAAGTTTTTCAGTTATAAAATAAACACACTTGTACACTCACAATACTATTACAGTAACGGACCGTAGTTTATTTAAGATATATTCCGTTCAGTCATTTTTAAATAAAAAAACATTTAAAATTCCAAGCAAATATATTTTTAAATGATTCTAACAGTTATTCAAAAAACTAAGTACATATTAATACTGATTTTCAGTTGCAGTTAATATTGTCCGTTGATTGAGTTAAATTCTTCTTTATGGTAAATTAAATAAAAATGTAATTTAAAGCAACGAAAAGTTCATCTAATTTTTACTGTCAAAAATTCAACCACGAATTCCGTAAAACCAAATGAATTATATAAATTAACTGTCAAAAAATTAACTACATATTCCGTAAATACAAATAAATATGCATTTATTTTATAAAATTTTACTGTCAAAAATTCAACACCATATTCAGTTAAAACAATTAAATATTCAGTTCAGTGGCGGTTCAACCCCTAGTCACGTCAAGAATGAAAGATTATCAATAACAATTTTAATTAATTTTCATGTTGTAAAATTCCTTTCTTCATAAAAATAATTTAATGAAAATTAAATTTGATGAACTTAAGCCTAATTAAAAAAAAAATATTGAAAAATTTGGATTAAAAACCATAAATAGTTCAACAAAATAACCACAATACTAATTATTCAGTTATTTTATATAATTTAACCACCAAAAATTAATTTTTACTTATCTATAAAAAAATGAATTGCTTGTTTTGTGTAAGCAATTCCCATTTTCTATTTGTTAAAATAATTTAGTTAAATACATCAAATTTTAAAAGTAAAACAATTGCGAAGCCATATCGGTCATGCTGCTGGTGTCTTATAATTGAGAGTTCTTCTGTAAACAACGTGGTCAGTACAACAAAAGTAAAACAAACTTGTATACAAGGCGAATTGACTAGAAGGTGGGGTCAAGTCAACATATGGTGTTTTTTTCGGTGGTCGACTTGTCAAAGTTTGTATACAAACTAGTTTTTTATGTAAACAAACCTGTTTTTTTTACTAGCAATATTTTTGACAACCCGACCACAGAAGCATTGTAGTTGTAGAGTTGACCTCACCTTCTAGTCAATTCGCCTTGCTTGTTTATCAGGGTAAGTAAATAATAATATTCTCCCTCTCTCGCTTATAAGAAAAACAAGCGGACAGGTGTCTGTCTGGTATTTTTTAGAAATTCGGCTCTTTTGTGGAGTAAACGAAAATTTAATGAAATAACTGAATATTTTATTGTTTTTACTGAATATGGGGTCAATTTTTTGACAGTAAAATTTTAAAATATAACTGAATATTTATTTGATTTTACGGAATATGGTGTTGAATTTTTTACAGTAAAAATTAAATGGACTTTTTGTTAAAAATAAATGAAAAATAAGTAGACCGGTTTTTAATTAAAGTTTCATTTATTTTATATTACAATTTCAGTTAATTTTACGTACAGAATATTGTGAGTGTAGTAACGTCCCTTTGTTTTTTGTTAATAAAAGCGCAATTTTTGATCGCAGAAGTGAAAAATTTTGCGAAGACATGTAGTTCAATGGCATTTATAATAATCAATCAAAAACACGATTTTGAATTTTTTGTTAGTTACGCCTTTTTGCATTTTAGCTAACGATATGTAAAATGCTTAATTAAGGAAAATTTAAAAGTAGCATATATTTTAATTTTTTACAAAAGCAGTGGGGCGATTCTATTCTGACGGGTGCAACATTTAGACGCTTTAAACGTCTTTTACTAATAGAAAGAAACACATTTGCAATGAAGTTATTTCTAGAAGGGGTAACATTTTTTTATATACTATTGTTATCTATTTACAAAAATTTATGTGAAACGATCAAATAGCCACGAGAGAGCTTTAAAGTGCATGACGGGTGCAACCAAATCGGCCCACTATCATAAGATCATACCACAAAAACACAAAACTCTGTTAATTTTTAAACTTTTATTATATTATTCTTTTTTATTGTGAAATATGAGATATCAGACGTTATTATCAAATCAAACATCGTAGAGAAATATAATCCAATAATAAGAAATTTGCTCTTTAAGCCATGACGGGTGCAACATGCAATGAATTTTCTGTTCGCGCCAAATCTGTGAATCTTAATGATTCAAAGTGCACAACAAATTTATATTTAAGCTTACGTCTAAAAAAATTATATTATTATAAAATATAGATATTTTACTTTAAATTGGCATCAAAAAAGTGTGAAATAGTGTGATTCGAAAATTTAAGTTAAAAGTTGTCTAGAATAGAAATACCCAGTGGTAATTAAGTCAAAACAGTGTAAAGTATTTCTGGGTTAAATGGTATATTTCGATTTATACAAACAAATCTATAATTTAATTTGATAAAGTCTTTCCAAAGGCTAGAGGTTTGGCCAATGCTCTTAGAATGTCTAAGAGATTGCTTCTTGTAGACTATTCCAAGACAAGTGACTTCTAATATATGCGTGCTAAGCTTATGGTTTACATAAAATCTAGAGTAATTATGAATCTAACTTAAAACTACCTTAAAACAACTTCATCAACAGCACTGCTACACACAACTAAATATCATTCTTAACACATATTTTTACACGTTTTTTCTTTCCAAAACTCTCATACCCTTCTACAAATCATAAAAAGTTTAAACGTGTTTAACTCATTATGACAAACTTTTTTTTACAGACACATTTGTCAATTTTATTACTTTGCAAATAAAAACACTCGTCTTAGACAAAGATTCCCTTTACGAACGGGCACAAAAGTATCAAATAGAATAGATGAAGTTAATTTTTAAGTGATTTGCCGCATAGTAATAATTATGAATTATGGCATGTTAAAATGAAAAGTACACAAAAGAGAAAAAAAACACACGCTTTACTAAAATTCGCAAAAAAAGGAAAATAAAGTTAAAAGTCAGAAAAAAATGAATAATGACTGAGATGCTGATACTCTGATAATAGTTTTATGATGATGGCGAATGTAGTCATATATACTCCGATACCAGGAGGTCTTTAAGTAACATCCTGGCAGTATGAAGCAGCAGTAAATATGAAATGTATGAAAGTAGCTGTTGAAGTTATTGGTAACGCGTTACTTTGTACATTCTTTCCTTCGAAACATCCCCAAAGGATTCTATCAGGGGGGGCATTTCAGTGCGTGTGTTTCGTTTGTTTGCTTGTTTGTTTGTTTGTTTTCATATTGTCAACCCAGTCAACTCAAGTAATTATAAATGATCATAAAATATTTTATTATTTATGGCCAAAATTATGAAGTAGTAAGTAGTGGTAAGTAGTAGAAGTAGTATCTACTTTTTGTTATTGGAACATTAATGTTTTATACAAGATAAAACTTATTTTTACAGGGACATAATTATTAAATAGAAGAATGGGGTTTATTTTCACAAGCAATATAAATTTGTCTGCGTTGAGAATATAAAATATTTATCAGATTGATGTGTAGACTAACTATATAAATAAATTATGAAGATAGTTTGCTAAGAACTTATAAGAGTGAATTATGGGCTGAGGGTGGCGGAGAATTTACCAAAGTTAAAGAGTTCTTTGTCTCGTTTTTAATGAGATTTTTAGTTTAATTTATAATTTCTTTGCTGCAATATGTTTGGGCTTTTATAAATGTTTAGGTTACTACTTAAAACGGTTTTTGCTCTCCTAAAAACCCAGGAAAAAACTCATAGCTGATTTTATCGGAGCAACGACTGTATGTAAAGTTCATAGTTTCAATATTATTATTGTTTTGACCCAATTCTTTTAAATCATAGAAATAATACAAATATCTTAATTTTTGGATTACAATTGTTATGTCTTAACACAAGTATGTGTCTTGCTTTACAGTTTCTATTTCTTATTCTTAGGTCAAGCAATTTTCTAAACGCTACTAACTGTTTTATGAACCGCGTTTATAGTCTAATGGCCGTTTTCTCATTACAAGATTATCTCTTTTCCCAACGAAAAACTGCACATTAAAGAAATTTGGTTTTCTCAATGTCTAATTTGCTTCGATTCTGTCGCAAAGCTAGCCAGCACTCATCTGTCAATTAGTTATTTTCCTTTTATTTGCCGTACAGATAAATTCAATCAGCTGACTGACTCCCAGCTTTAACATGTATTTTGAGAGGTGTTGCCAGCTGAAAACAATGTTTTTTGTCGGTATATTGAGAAACCCAAAATCGTTAACGGACAGTTTATCGATCTAATAAATTTTTGTTGACATTAAGTAACAGCTAGTTTATCGATACATTGAGAAAATGGCCATAAAGGTAAAAAAAAACAGACAAATGGCTTGGTAATATTGTGTTCGGCAATAAACAACACAAACATATTTCGTACAAACCAGTGTTCGAAAATAAACAAAACATTAGCGTTCATCTCACACATATCCAGGATATCAATTTTTTTAGTGTTTGTGTAGACAAACACAACCCTTTACACCGTTCGTAACTATTTTTAAGAAAGAGCCGAACATTATATAGTGTTCTGTTCTTCGCTAAAAGCAGAACAATTGAAGCACAGCCGCGAATAACGTTGTAAACGCCACATTTTGCAAAAACTGTTATTTTGCAGATAACCGTTGACCTTTCTCTCTTACACCGTTTAAACATCAAATCAACCAAAACTATGCACCTTAACGCCTTCAAAATGGCGTACAAAGTGTCAGCCAGTGGAAGAACATTGCAGGTTACTAACAAAATGATGAAACCGAAATGTTTTTGCAGTGCGGAATAATGTTTTAAAAGCCTTTTGCATAAAAGTTTTTATTATCATAATTTTTAATAATAGAAAAATAAAATTTTTAAAGCAAATAATGCTGCCTGTCAAGCAACGTTTTTTTGCTCTCCTGAAAAATTATTATTTTGTAACTTAAAACGTTATTCGCGGCTGTGCTTCAATTGTTGTGATACTGTAGACAAACATTATATTTCAATGTCCTATAATGTTTATTGTTTACATTGATAAAGAAATTAACAAACAAACAATTTTAGCAACGACCGCAGCACAAACAGCTTGTGTGTGTATCGTGTATGTTTTGTTTTTGAAAATATTTTTGCTGTCTTTTTTTTTTTGGTTTTTTTTACCAGCCAAAAGGGCGCTAAGCACAACTGAAACGAACCAACAGTAATGAGAGGTACCGAACAGAATGAAGTTTGTGTTTTTTAAAAACAAACCGAACGGAATTTAATGTTCCCATCTTTTTGTTGCGTTGGATAAGAACAGTATTACTTTTGTGTTCGACAGATGACAAACAGAAAAACGTTATTTTTTTAATGATTTACTACACAAACACAATTAGCGTTTGTGTTTTCCAAAAATCTACCGAATCGAACACTAGGACCTATATTTAATGTTTATTTTCGAACACTGGTACAAACATTAATTTTTAATATTTTTTTTTTTTCAATGAATGCAGACGAAGATAGTGCTGCGACAATTTGGCTCGCCATTTTCTGAAAACAGAGATGAATTATAAAAAGAATTTGGAGGAAAAAATTAGAAATGACAACTGAAAATAATTTTAACGCAAAGTTTTCGTTGAAATGATTACATTTACATTTTTATCCAACATTTGGCAAACATTGTAAATTAATAACGCTACAAACACGCTTCAAATGTTTGTGCAAACAGCAAACACCCCAATTATCAACGCAAAATATTTGTACAAATCGTTAAATTTGGACACGCCAAGCTAATTTTGTGGTGTATTTGACCGTTAAAGGTAAATGAAGTACACTGTGGTGTAAAAATGAGGCAATGTAAATAAAATTTTTGTAAATGATCGCCTAATTTTCTGTTTTTTTAACAAAGCAAGACATTTTACATTTTAATGAAGACATTACCCTGCGGGAAATTAGTGTCAATTGGTCCCACAGACTGGTCCTGGGAGTTGTGAAAATAGAACAGGTTCAAAAAGAAAGAACTCATGACCAGTGAAAGGAGAACCAATCATGTAACAAAAAGGTAGAAAGTGTAATGAATTACAGTACAGTCTTCACCGGTGGTGTGATACATTTTTTTGGAAGTTTCTAAAATTTGGCTCTTGAATTTAATTCTAGGACTTGTTTTATTGAAATAATACTACATCGTATTGAAATAATACTACATTTTAGTAACTGTCACTAAACATGTCCATTGAGAATAGATTTGTGACTGGTCAAATGGTGTCAATTGACCCCCTCCAATGACAACCCCATGTAAAAGTGATAGGTCTTATTCATAGAAAGTGTTAAAACTTGAACCGGTCTCTACCACCAAAGACCTATCACGGGACTACTTTGGTGTCAGTTCGCTTCCCTCTAGGGTATCTATAGACTTAAAAAACGCAGTTCTAGAAAAGGCTAAACATTTTTAATAAAATATGACAGCGTCAGTGGCGAGAATCAAACTAATTACAAAAGGGCTCTAAGCTCTAACTCTAATCCAGATCAAAGTTTTCAAAGAAAAAATGGAAGGCCGAAGAAATTACTGACACTGTAGCCAGATCCCTTGGACATTTATTTATTTCAGGCAACAACAAAATAGCACGAAAGAGACATTTTCGGGTTATGGAGTGGCCACCATTGAGCCCCGATCTGAACCTGAACGAAAACCTGTGGGCTTATTTAAAGCGCCGGCTGGCAGAATTCGAAAAAGACCCGAAAAGTATCAGTGAGCTGTGGGAGATGGTTAAGGCTGAATGGCGAATAATTCCTGCAGATTAAGTGGCTAAACTTTATCAATCTATACAAAATAGGATGGATCAGTTGAAGAAAGCAAAAAGAGACTGGATTAATTATTAAATTAAGATGGCCAAAACCACAGAGCAAAAGTCTGAACTAGAAAACGATTTGTTTTTTATAAAATTAAGTTATGAATAAAAATCGGAGTTTAAAATAAGACTTGCTAAACAACACTTTAATGAAATCTAACGGAAACCCAGTGTATTTTGTTAATGGATTAAACAAAAGAGCTACGATATTTTGCGTTTGCACTTTTGCAAGACTATTACTAAACTCTGCTAATTGTTTTGTTATTGTTTTATATTTTCTATAGATTCATAATTTTAATTTAGCAAAACGTTTAGAAATAGTTTAATTAAAACTATGAAATAATTAAGTAACGTACTTTGGCCTGTCAGTGTACGGTGCGGTCAGTAATAATATCCGGATGTAATACAAACACATTTTTACACAAATTTGGTTCACACGTGTTGAAAAATTCTACAAACAACAACACCAACAACACCAACAACACCAACAACTAGTCCACAATTGTTCATTCAACTCGAAACTTATTTCAGATTTTAGTTTTAAAAGTGCTCGTGTCATCAAGTACGTGACGTGCACGAAATTGCAATAAATTCTATAAAGTTTTAAATATTTTCTTATGCTTTATGTTCTTATTGTTGTTGTTGTACAAAATTCACTTATAAACAATAAGAGAAGTAACAGGTAGAAATAGAGAAATACCAACAACAAACAGTGTGGTTGCAAATAAAATAAAAAATACTTTTTTCTACTCGTGTTTATTTTTTGGCTTTTATTAGTTTTATAATAAAGACTTGACTACTTTTTATACCCTCCACCACAATTAGTTGTGAAGAGGGTATATTCAGTTTGTCATTCCGTGTGAAACTTTTTTACTATTCATCTCAGACCCTATATATATATATATTCTGGGTCCTTGACTAATTTTAAGTCGATTTAGCCATGTCCGTCTGTCTGTCCGTCTGTCCGTCTGTTGAAAACACGCTCACTTTCGAAAAACTCAAAAGAAATCAACAAACTTGGTGTCAAATTGCTTGTAGTTATCCTAAGCAGTTTGGGATTGAAATTCAGCAAAATCGGTTCAATAGGATCTGAGCTATGAATCAAAATGTGGAACCACCACCTAAAAAAAATTGATAATTTTGTTACAAAAACTAACATAAATGGTGGAAAAATGCACAGAATGATATAAGATTTCGCAACAATTCGTTTTATTCAACTGGAAATCACGCTGTGAAATTTCGTGAAGATCCATCAATAATTTACCCTAGGCCCCATATAAGCCCTACTCCCGGAAAACAGTATATTAAGCCTAAAACCCTAACTAACAATGCTATCATTACAAATTTTGGCAAGTCACAGTTACATAGGACTAGAAATTAAACTGTTAAGTTTCGTGAAGATCGGTCCATAATTTACCATAGGCCCCATATAAAACCTACTTCCGGAAAACAACTTAGTACGCCTAAAAACGTAAAAAATAATGCTATCATAACAAAATTTGGTACGTCACAGTTTTTTAGGACAAGAAATAACACTGTGAAATTTCGTGACGATCGGTCCATAATTTACCTTGGGCTCCATATAAACCCTACTCCCGGAAAACAGTTCAGCACACCTAAAACCATAATTAATAATGCTATCATAACAGAAATTGGTACGTCACAGTTTTAAAGGACTAGAAATGACGCTGTGAAATTTCGTGATGATCGGTCCATAATTTACCCTAGGCCCCATATAAACCCTTCTACCGGAAAACAGTTTGGTTGCCTTAAACCATAATTAATAACAAATCGTCACAGTTTAAGATTATAATAACATCATACAGATGTTACTCCTTAAACATTCGAACTGTCGGTGGAGGGTATCAAAGATTCGGCACAGCCGAATATAGCACTCTAACTTGTTTAAATTCTATTTATTTTGTCGTTGTTTTGTTCCTAAAACATTGTGCAACAAAACTCGGTTCATCGCCGCCAGCCTCAACGCTTGCAACGCGAAATGAAAGTAGACTACTAGCAGAGCAAATCTGCCAAAGGGTTTTTAAAATTTAGCTCGGGTTCCCGAAATATGGGCCCCAAAAGTTTTTGAATTTTTTGATGTACTTCTGAGCTAAAAATAATTTCAGATGTCTTCAATAGAATCGTATGGCGATTCTTTTCATAGAATTTATTAACCCATTTACGTTTGCTGTGCCGATTTTGGAACACTTCATTATTTGCGGCTTATGACAAAGTTTTTGACATTGTTCAATATATGTTTGCATAATCGGTAAATTAAAAGTTCAGACTTTTCTATAACATCATTTAGGGCATTGAAATTTTTGAATTTCTTGAAAAGGCGTTAGGCACAAGTCAAAAAATATACTAAATGTACTTTTGAGCTAAAAGACTAATTCAGATGTCTTTAGTAGAATTGAATGACGATTCTTTTCATAGAATATATTAACCCTCTAACACTCATTTTAAGGGGTAATTTTTTAACTTTCACACAAAAATATACTAAAACTACACTTTAGACGGTTGAAATCTTCTACGAATATTTTATGCATCAAATTTCACTAGGGGTCTTTTAAGACCAAAAAATTGGCAATGTATGTAAAACGGGTTTTCGAAAAATTCAAAAATTTCAAGGCCCGGCATTTTGAAAATCCGTTTTACATACATTGCATGATTTTTTGGTCTTTGAAGACCCGTAGTGAAATTTGTTGCTGAAAATATTCGTGGAACATTTTAAACCTTAAAAGGGACGTTTTAGTATACTTTTGTGTATGAGTTGGAAAAAAATGACAAAAATGGCCCATTAAAATGAAAGTTATAGGGTTAATAAATTCTAAGAAAAGAATCGCCATACGATTCTATTGAAGACATCTGTAATTTATTTTAGCTCAGAAGTACATTAAGTTTATTTTTTTGACTTATACCAAACGCCTTTTCAAAAAATTCAAAGACTTTAATGGCCCATATTTCGGGAACCCGACCTAACTTTTCAAAACCCTTCGGCAGATTTTCTCTTCTAGTAGTCTACTTTTATTTCGCGAAGCAAGTGTTGAGGCTGTTATGCTGTTAAATGAGCGATGATAGTTTTGCTATAAAACTATTTTTAGCTTTTAAATGCTGCTTAAAGCAAAATATGTATATCCTCTTAAGAGCCGAGCATTAACCCATTGAATTTTTACATTTCTTATATATTGTTTACACCTTTTGGGGAGGAAATAAGAAAACTGTATATTTTTTTTTTTAATTTTATTTGAATTCTTAGAAATTAAGGGGCACATATGTGTACCTCAGGTCTTAAAATATGAAAAATTTCAACGTCAATTCTTAATTTCTTAAGATCCGAACTGAACCGATTAAGTAAGGGGCTTATTAACTATTTGTTTTATCTTATGAGGTGTAATTTAAAGTTTGGTTTTTATTATGTTTTTAATTTTTTTATTTAAACTGGTAGAAAAAGGGGTGCACATATGTGTACTTCAGGTCTCGATTAGTTATTGAGGAAAAATATCCCAACAGTATGGTTTTTTCAAACAGTTAAATTCAGATGTAAAAATAATGGCTAAAACTTCTAAACCCTGCCATCTTTTGATATTGTTTTGAAGCACAGTAGCTTAAAGCAAGTAATTAAACTGTTTCTATTGGTCACACGATGTCGCTAGTCTTTAAAACTTGTTATATTTTAAGGTGCACATATGTGTACCCATGGTCTGAAGAGGACATAGCGACTTCGACCAAAGTTAAAGTTTTCAACTGGGTCGTGATAAAATCATAACCCAACGATTTAAACGAAAATTGTACTACAGTACTTTTCGCTTATAATCACATCCTTTAGTTGCAACCATAACGTGGACTATATCGCTAATGTGACTTTAAGGCGAAATCACAAATATGCCACTATGACGCATATAACCGAGTTCGAATATAATCAAGTTATGTGAATAAAGGAAATAAAAAATTCATATAAATTACGCCGACATCAGGCTTATGTTTTTACAACAGAGTTGCATACTGTATTAAAAATAGTTAAAATAATTACAAGATATTTCATAAAATACCAACGGTAAAAACTAATTTTTTACGAGTGGAGAGTTGATGACAAAAATTAAATGATTAAATTCATTCTTTCTTTGGCTGGATTTTTGATTCGAAAACTAAAAAGAACTAAGTAAATATTGCTAATGTGACTATAACGCCATTAATTTGCTTTACTCTTCCCTTTGACTACTGTTGATAAATGGCATATATGGCAAATGTGCTTATATCACTAAATGGACTATAACGTTAATACTTTATATTAAATTAGCTCATAGCGGCAAAATAAACCGAAAAAATGGACTATATCGCTAATGTGACTATAAGCGTTGTGACTATAAACGCAAAGTAATGTAATTATTTTCGTTATTATACCCTTCACCACAGGTGGAAAAGGGTATATATACACGCAGAGAAAAAATATGGTTGGGCATGGTTACGGCAACAACACTATTTAATATCAACAATATTATAGTTACTGTAAACATATCAATGTTTATCGCAATTATGAATTTGAGTATTGTTGACCGAAAAATAATTATTTTTCTAACAACTTAATTATGATAACTTTATAAACATAGTATATTTCTCACAGCCATATCATGATATTAAATAGCCATAACATGATAACTTTCTATACATTTATCATATTATGTTAAAGATGCAATCAAACTATTTTTACTCTAATCATATTATGTTAGCGCCATTTGTAAAATAATTTTGAAGAAGTTGTGTCGTTTTTTTTATTTGTGAGTTGTGTCGTTTTTTTTATTTGTTAGCGAATTAACAATTAAAAAAAAAAAAATCCATAAAAAAAATAAGTTTAAAGAAATTAAAAAATTAAAATATTAGCGGAGTTCATTAAAGTATTAGTGATGTAATAGTGCAAATGCAAAATATCATAGTTTTTTTGTAAAATCCAACAACAAAACACACAGAGATTTCGTTATATTTTATAAAAGTGCTACGATATTTCTGTGGTTTTCATGGGCAACCGCCTGTGTCTCAAAACAAATTTTTCAGGAAAGCCGAAAAACCATTCTAGATCAAACAATGGGCTAGGTATTGCACTTTTCAAACTTTGTCATTTCGTTAAAAAATCGGAGTTGATGCATCTGTTTTCAAAAAAATGTAAAGAGCGTTCAAAATTAGGCAATATGGCATCAACTTCTTAAATCGAAAAAATGGACACACGCGGTTGCCCATGAAAACCACAGATTTTTCATTTGCTCTTTTGCAAGCCTTATATTGAACTCCGCTATTTGATTAACATTAAGAAAAATTGTAAAAAGCCACAAAATAAAAAATCCATGCAAAAATATTTTAATTTATTTTGTATTTTTATGACAGCTATGAAAGGTGCTGTATCATAATATGATTGCTTCTAAATTTATTATGATTAACATGATCATAATATGATTGCTTCTTAGCTTATTATGATTAACATGACAATAATATGATTAATTTCTTAGCTTATTATGATTAACATGACAATAATTTGATTACTTCTTAACTTAGTATGACTAAGGGAAAAATATTATGACGACATATTACGAGTATATTTAGTCATAATATGATTCAATAATATTCTTAATATGGTGACTACAATCATGAATATTATCATAATATGTTGCTCTTAGAATATGTTTACCACAACCATGTTTTTCTTTGCGTGTAGTAAGTTGAATTGTAAGTACATACAATAAACTTACCAGAAGCCAAAAAATCACTAATTAATAGACCTAATAAGTAGTTATTGAGTACGTTACCAGTAAGCAAATATTCAGTAGTGAAAATAACAGAAGTAATAAGTAGTTGCTGAGGTCATTACTAGTAAGTACTTATTGAAGTTTTCAGAATAATGACAATTGTAATGAAAACTCTATTTATTTTACTAAAAATCAAAAAGTTTTTCCTGGGAAGTAATGATATATGAATAATGATAAAATTTAATACTTCACAGTTTTATAGGCCTAGAAATCACACTAATAAATTGCGTGATGATCGGTTTATAGTTTAGTATAGGCCCCATATAAAGCCCACTCTGGAAAATTAATTAACTACGCCGTAAACCGTAGCAGATATACATAGATATTGCAGTAAAATTTCTTCCAACTTAGCTTCATATGGCTAGAAAAAATGTCATGCAATTTTGTGACATACGGTCCGTAATTTACCTTAGATCCCATATTTAGCAGCCTTCTGAAATTTATTCAAATTTATGTTTCTTAATACCACAAATCACGCTGCAAAATTTTGGGATGATTGGTCCATAATTTAATGTGGCTCCAACATAAATTTCCCTCCTAAAAATCATTTAAGTTCGGTTTAAACCAGTGTTCGAAAATAAACAGTACATTATTTTACGTTCGGCTCACAAACCCAGGAACGATATCTATTTTTTTAGTGATTGTGTAGACATACACAACCCTTAATACCGTTCGTAACTATTTTCAAGAAAGAAATGAGCATTATATAATGTTCGGTTCTGCGTTAAAAAACAGAACAATTGCAGTGATACTGTAGACAAACATTATATTTTAATGTTCATCATTTTTTTTCTCAAGCTAGTAATACGGTTTATGTTCACATATGTATGTATGTGTTTATATCTCTTCTGATTGGGTTAGTGCTACAGTGTCTCTACTTCTTGAGAGAGTGTGGCCGCCATGGTTTAAAATATTTCGAGCTAGTGGATTTGGGTGTTGTTCAAGCCTTTTTAAATATCTAACTGTATATTTTGTAATCATAGTTTTTACTAATGACACATTGAGATCCTTATGGATGTTTTGTGAGTTTTTAACATACCAGGAAGCGGCTGTGACTATTCGAAGAAGTTTATTTTGGTGCCTTTAAATTTTTTCGATCTTAGAGGCCGAGGCAGTGCCCTACAGTTGAATACCGTAGCACCAGATAGGCTTTAAGATAGAGTTGTAAAGTAGAAGCTAGCAATCGAGGTTAAGGACAGAATTTCTTCCAATAATATAATTAATTTGAATAGCGTTTAGTTTCATTCGAGTTAATTTTGCCTCTATATGGCATTTCCACGTTAAACATTTTATTGTAACATGAAAACAAAACTTTATATTATTTATTTAAAAAAACAATTGCTTGTTTTACTACAGACATCGGAAAGACCATGTATTAATCATATTTACAAAAATAGCGTTATCATAGAGCAGTCCATCGAATACAACTGCAGCCTTTATCTACCATTCGCATATTTCGGACTTGCCTTCGGCACGGAATCCCGAACAGCACTCTTGTATTCTCTTAGTGTAACGGGAGTCCCGGCGAAAATAGTTTACCTTATTTGCAAATTATGCAGATGCCTAATGAGAAGTGCAATACAAAGCGGGAAGAATGCCAACCATTCGTTCTAAGTTCAAGAGTAAAACAGGGGTGTTTTCTCTCTCCCACATTTGCTATTTCTATAACATCCGGATTGCGTGTTTCGGAAGACAAACTCCGAAACGCCGCATGGCATCCATAGGAACATGAGCAAGTTCCTTTATGATTGCGACTAAGTCGAAGATATTGGCCTTTTTTGTATATCGCTTAATAAAATAATTTGATTACTTCTTAACTTAGTATGATTAACAGAATAATAATATGATTAAGGGAAAAATATTATGATGTAATAGTACGAGTATATTTAGTCATAATATGATTCAATAATCTTAATATGGTGACTTCAATCATAATTCTTATCATAATATGTTGCTCTTAGAATATGATTACCACAACCATGTTTTTTCTTTGCGTGTAAGTTTGTCATTCCGTTTGTAATTTCTACAATATTGATCTTAGACCCTATAAAGTATATATATTCTAGGTCCTTATGAGGAGAGAAGTTGATTTAACGATATCCGTCCGTCCGTCCGTCCGTCTGTTCGTCTTACGTTTGATATGTGGTTTCCGGAAACTCCAGACATGATAGCGGCTACGTTGCTTTACATTTATGTCACATATAGTCCACCATTTCTTGCTATTGAAATTCAGCCAGATCGGTCCAACAATGGCTGAGATATAACCAAAAAACCACGACTGCCTCTAATTTTTCCAAAAAATCCCTTGTGGTTGTTGTATGTTTGTTACTTTTTTCTGTATATCTGGAGAACGGCAAGAGCCAAAGCTTTCAAATTAGGTACAAACATTTAGGTTATAAATACGCACCATCCTACAAAATGTGGGCGGGATTGGAGAAGTAGGCGTGGTACCTCTCATGCAAAAAGAATTAAAAATTGTGTAAAACCCTGAATTTTTTGACTGTAATATGACCTATGGTTACGTCTTATATATCAGAAGATCGGAAATTTTTAATAGAAAATATTTTCTGAAAAACTCGGGAAAATCGGTTCAGATACGAAAAAGTTATGACCAAAATATTATTTTTTTTTAGAAAAATACCCATTTTCAGGAACCATAGATCTTCCCGAGTCCAATAACTGGCAAATTTCTTCTTTAACACGTCGGTATATAAATCTGTCAAATCGGTTGAGAAATAGCAGAGTTATGACCAAAATACTGAAATCCCAAAAATTACTCTTTTTTATACCCTTCACCGAAGGTAAGAGGGTATATATAACTTTGTCATTCCGTTTGTATGTTCCACAATATTGATCCTACACCCTATAATGTATATATATTCTGGGTCCTTATGAAAAGCGAAGTTCAAATCCGGTTGTCCGTCTGTCCGTCTGTCCGTGTGTATGTTGAAATGGGTTTTCCAAAAACCCCAGAAATGATGTGGACTAGGTTGATGTATGTTTATATCACATATACTCCGTTTGAGTTTGCTATTGAATTTCAGCCAGATCGGTCCAAAAATGACGGAGATATGAGCAAAAAACCACGACTGCCTCTGATTTTGCCCAAAAATCCCTTGTTGTTGTTGTATTTTTTTATTTCTGTATATCTTGAGAACGACAAGAGCCAAAGTTTCTAAATTTGGTACAAACATTTAGATTATGCAGATACAGTATCCCACAAAATGCGGGCGGGATTGGAGAAGTGGGCGTGGTACCTCCCGTACAAAAATTATTAAAAATTGTAGAAAAACCTGAAACACTCGGGAAAATCGGTTCAGATACGAAAAAGTTATGACCAAAATATAATTTTTTTTTTCGGGAACCATAGATCTTCCCGAGTCCAAGTTTTATAATCAAAATAACTGGCAAATTTCTTCTTTAACACGTCGATATATAAATCTGTCAAATCGGTTAAGAAATAGCAGAGTTATGACCAAAATACTGCAATCCCAAAAATTACTTTTTTTATAATTAAGTTTGTTTAAATATGTATACATATATGTAAGTATATATATATATATATACCTATAACCCAATTTAATGGTAATATTATTCTTAAGCACGTTGGTATATAAATCTGCTAAATCGGTTAAAAATGGTTAAGTTATGGGCAAAATACTCAAAAAAAGCACTAAAAAACATTAAAATTTTTATTATAAAAACTAAAATTTTAGAGCTGTAATATGACCTATTCATACGTTTTAGATATCAAAATATCGGAAAATCGGGGAAAAAAATGATATGGCAAATATATAGCTTTTTTTAAATACCTATTTTCGGGAACCATAGATCTTCCCGACTCCAAGTTTTATTACCAAAGTAAATGGTAATTTTATACTTTAAGATGTCGGTATAAAAATCTGTCAAATCTGTTACAAAATGGCCGAGTTATGACCAAATTCTAAAATTTGATCAAAACTAAACTAACTATACTTAAACTCTTAATATATTTAATAGCACGCAAGCATGTGCAAATAATTAAATAAAACTAAACAATACATATTATATAATATACATGTATATATACATATATTTAGATATCCATATATATATAAACTTCTGTTCTTTCCAAACCATGGTGAAGGGTTTATAAGATTCGGCATAGCCGAATATAGCCCTCTTACTTGTTATAATTAAGTTTGTTTTTTATACCCTTCACCGAAGGTCCTACACCCTATAAATTATATATATTCTGGGTCCTTATGCAAAGCGAAGTTCAAATCCGGTTGTCGTCTCTTCTTCCAACCCCCTCACCTACCCTTCGTATTTGTTTATATATGTATACTAGCATAATGCCCAATATGATTTCGTTATCACCCTTCTTTATTATTTCATATATTTAACGAAATAATTTTAACAAATAGAAACTAAAAACGATTTAAAAAAAATATTTACCAGTTTTCGCTTTTTAAATTTCATTTATAATGAAGTTTTAAGTATTGTAAATATATGATAATGTATATGTATATGTAAAAATTATTTAGTTGCTCTCTATTCTACTCGCACAATAGTGAAGGGTATATAAGATTCGGCACAGCGGAATATAGCACTCTTACTTGTTTTTTGTTGTACTTGTTGCTTTGAACCTAACTATAGATTTATAAGTAATAATATGAAAAACTTAGTAAATCAAAGTATGTATGTATATAATATATGAATACTACATTTATACGTAGCCTATTTGCGAATACAAATTATTTTATTTTCTATTTCTTAATGAAAATTCTTATTGTTAAGTGATGGCAGATGGAAAATTTTTTCATTTAGTAGCACTGTATATGTATATATAAACTTTTTAATTTTTTCAATGAAAAAGATCAACAACTATTATGTATTTTTAAATTTATTTGCACATTTTTGATTTAATTTTACTTTTGTTGTCATATGAATGTGCCACATCGAAATAAAAACGTAAAACGGTTAAAAGTGTGGCATTGCTTAAAATCTTATTTGCAAATAGTGTCGTTAATCAGGAATTGTTTTTATGAGTTAGCTATTCGCAAATAAAAATTTAATTCACTGTTTATGCGGCAATATTCTCTACTTGCAATATATTTATTTGCGAATAAGTGGTGCGTATAAACGTAGTATATGTCTAATATTGGCGAAAGTTTATCAAAGTACCAGATGTAGAACAAAAAAGTACCAAAAAGCTCAGCCTTACATATTCACTCTACAAGTATTGTTGTTAATGGTTAAGTCAACTCAACTACATCCACTGTTAAATCGGATGCAAAGGTGGCTACGGGTCGCGCTCTTCCCACTAAAAACTTAAAAATACCTATTTGTTTTCATTAGAATCGCATCTGCAAGCTGTAAATGTTTTAGTTGCGAAAAACAAATTGAAGGGTCGTAATATTTTTATTGCAAAAGACAACACAAAAGAAGAACAAAATATTCCTTATAATTTAAGGAAAGTTATAGGTAACATTGCTAAACACAACGCGTACGTCAAACGAAGGCTGGGTGAATTTTGTATTTATATAGACGACATAAAGTACTCCTGGTCGTCTGGAAAACTTTTTGCCAACTTAATTGAAGATGCTGAATTTTTGAAAGGCCTGTTGTCAACGCATGTCAAGAATCGTATGAGACTCATGTAGAAATTATCTTTCAACTCTCGAAATGCACAGTCGTATAACTAAGCTACACAGAAAAAATTATTTTTCCAATTCAAACAAAAAATTTGCAGAATCAAACAATTTTTTGTCTGAAATCGGTCCTATAAACAAATTCGCATATTCAAACAATTTATTTGCATTTTGTTTATTAAAAAAAACACGGATTTTTTCAAACAAATAATTTAACTGAATCAAACAAAAAGTTTACTGAAATTCATATACTAAATTTCAAAATCAAAAAAAAAAAAAAGGTTTTTGCACAAGCAATGATGCGCACACAAGCAGGCACTGTATAGAAGATGATGGCAGAGAGAGCAGAGCGGCCGGCTGGCTTTGAGACACATTTTTTTGTTGGAATAATTTTTGAACGAAGTCTTTTTTTATACACACAATGTTTTTCGTCATCACTCACTGTTGCTGTATCCTTTCCTTTGCTAATGAAGAAGAAATGTAACCAAAAACGGCGACAGACCGACTCGATATGTTTTTCGTCATCATTAAATTTTTGTATTTGATGTATTTAAGCAAACAGTTTGAAAAAATTGAATACGGGATTTTGTTTTTTTTTTAACCAACTTTGAAACCAACAAAAAATTTATTTTGTTTCTTATAATGTTGTTGTTGTTTCTGTTGTTTAAAAAGAGTGAAACGTTTTTTTACCTGCTATTTTTTTGTTTTGCTTCAAACCTTTTCATCTTTCTTACTGTTGCACTTTTTTAAAGTGTCCAAAAATAGACTGTATGTGTTTTTTGTTGTAGTTCTTATATTTCACATTAGGAAGTGTTGCTTACGATCAAATAAAAAATGCAAAAAGACGACAACATTAAAAAGCGTTAAATATTTCATACAAAATTATGAAAACTTGAAACCATTAACGCGTGTATTATATTTTTGGATGGTTGTAAACATTTTTGTTGTTTAAATAAAAATCAAACAAAAATTTTAATTGAATCAGTAAAAAAATTTGTAGAAATTAAAAAAATTTTCAAACAAGCGTTTGTTTGAAAATAATTCGGCAATAATTTTTTCTGTGTATCTTAATAAGAGCGTCAAGCGTATTTTCCATGTCAAAGCTTCTTATTTTTATACAATTTATACGTAACAAACCTTTAGATCGGGAATTCAACACGATCCGGTTGGAAAATCTTTTTTGACAAATCCTTAGGGGGGTTTGATTTATTGAAAAAAAATTACTAATTGAAAATAGGAACTCAAATTTCTTTAGTGTAAGATTAGATTAAAGCTTTGTTCGCTATCAGGGCAACAATTTCGTTTTTTCTTCTCTCTTATTTCTTCCCAAAGTATTTTATATATTTTCCTTTAATTTTTCAAACAAAAATGTAACTAAAGTTTTTTTAAAAGTTGATTCAACTTCTGCTTCAGCAACAATTTATATGAAATGGTTTTTGACGTTTATAATAATTTTATTTACACTGATAGAAAAGGCGTCATAACGCTGATGTTTTTTAACATCAGTACTATGACAAGTGTCTTCGTTTTTGACCCTATGACACTTTTCATAATGGTGATGTCAACCTTAACATCACTTGGCCAAAGTGTCATCAGGGTCAAAATGAAGTTATGTCATCAATGGGATAACACATCGGCATCACAGAATTTACGAACATGTCCTCAGTGCGATGACGCACCCAAGAGGGAAGCGAACTGAAACCAAAGTAGTCCCGTGATAGGTTTTTGGTGGTAAAGACCGGTTCTAGTTTTAACACTTTCTATGAATAAGACCTATCACTTTTATATGGGGTTGTCATTGGAGGGGGTCAATTGACATCATTTGACCAGTCACAAATCTATTCTCAATGGACATGTTTGGTGACAGTTACTAAAATGTAGTATTATTTCAATACGATGTAGTATTATTTCAATAAAACAAGTCCTAGAATTAAATTCAAGAGCCAAATTTTAGAAACTCCCAAAAAAATGTATCACACCACCGGTGAAGACTGTACTGTAATTCATTCCTTTTTCTACCTTTTTGTTCTTCATAAACCAGTTACATGATTGGTTCTCCTTTCACTGGTCATGAGTTCTTTCTTTTTGTGCCTGTTCTATTTTGACAACTCCCAGGACGAGTCTGTGGGACCAATTGACACTAATTTCCCGCAAGGCAGTTTCATCTGAGAAAGAACACATTAGGATCAATTTAATGACAGTTTGTCATTAAGTCAAAGTCATTGGATTTGACTTAAGTCAAAGTGAGAGAATATTATTTTTTACTTTCCCATTACATATGTTTGTTTCACGTTTGTTGAATTACGACCTTTGTTTACAGCAGAACTCCCAATAATGTATTTAACTAAATAATTAAAAAAAATAGAATTTAGGAATTTTTGCTTCTTATAATACACTGTAATCATGAAAATAATGTTAATAATATACAAAACGTGGCATCGAATTGATGTCAGTATAGTCATAAAATAGATGACACGTAAAAAATGACAAAATTGTACGAAGACGTTAGTTAGTCATTGGATTGATGTAACTTTTTGCATCATTGTTGCCATTTGTAGTAAAATTGATGTCACAATTCTGATGTTAGGGCATCGTCAATATGAAGATGCATTTTTCTATCAGTGTAGTTTCAACGAAAATTTGAACAATATGTTCCAACAAATAATAATATACAGTACTTTTCGCTTATAGTCCACTACTATAGTTGCACAACTTTTGTGGACTATAAGCGAATTTGGACTATAGCCGATTTTTTTTATAAGCCATTTTATGGATTATAAGTGAAACCTAGTATAATCCACATTTTGGAGTATATAAATATTATTTTCTTCAATAAATCCACTATTTTTAAACAAAAGAAAAGTTTATTTAAAACATAACCAAATATTGATTTATTTTAAATAAATAGTTAAAACAAAAATCTTTTTTATTAATTAATTCAAATGCTTTAAAAGATTTCAATAAAATCAAATGCGTATGAGATTCATTTTAATTCTTTGGATGACGAAATCAAACACAACATAAATATCAATTTCATAGGATATTTTTTGTTATACCAAACGTCAAAGTCTATATAAAAAAACTCTAATATTTTTATTAGCGTTTTTTTTATGAAGTTGGACGTTTATTAAACAAAAAATTGTCGGACGAAGACACCATGTCATGAAATATAAATTGCGAAATTTGGCATTTATAATAGTTGCCAGAAAGGTAAATTAAAACATGTTGCCAGTTGACTAAAAATATATAAAAAACAGAGTGGACTATAAGCGAACATTTTTGCATGAAGAATTATATACGCATGGACTACAAGCGAAGTGGACCTTAGAACAAATAATTTGTATGAAATTCGAAAAAATCTGCATGTGAATATGACAGTTTTGGCTAATATCCGTTTTTGGCTTTTAAGCGGAATGGACTATAAGCGAAAAGTACTGTATACGTAATATTATTCTAGGCGAAATTTTGCAAGCGGTTTCTTAATTTAAAATGTGTGTGGTCGCGAAAAAAAAAATTGTTGTTTTATTATGAACACCAGATAAATTTCGCTCACATTTTTTTCAAATTTTTTTTTCATTAGAAAAATTTTAATTGTTTGTATTAATTTTTCTTTTAAATCTTTATTAACCTTTTAATATAAATTTCATTGTATCAAATAAGTCAAATTGCACTGACCTTTCAAATAAAAAAAAAAAAACATTTTTAATCCCATTTCTCTAGAAATGCAATCAATATCCTTTTTATTGGTTTGTTAGTTTTCATTTAAACTAAAATTGACGGCAAAATGCAAACACAGAAAATTCCTGGAATGTCCATAACAAAAATTTAAAAGAACAATGACCAGCACTTAAGAACACATATCTAATTTAATACAGTTCATTGTCCTAATGCAAGGTGAAATTCCTTTAAAATAAAACAAATACTTTTAACACAAACAACAGCAACAAATGACTACCAAAAAAAAAAATAAAGAGCGCCATTAATTTCAAGCAAGCATACAAAACGCGTTTTTTCTGGGATTAATAACTTGACCACCGGATGCCGACACATGAAAGTAAAAATACTATTCTTTCCAAAAATACAAATCAGACAAATTTCACTGGAAATCAGATTCTTTTTATGACTGCACTGAAGTAAACAAGCAGACTTTGAAAACAATAAGATTTTGTTTGTGCAAATTAATGAAAGATTTCTTATTTTTTTTAAAAAGAAGCTGCATTCACAGAAGCACTTCAACACACTCACTCGCATAAATAGATAGACGCGTTCTTACGATTTTATACTTCAAGCAGTAAAGGAAGCTTTAAGCTCAACACTAAACGGACCAACACACAAATAAACCCATTGAAAGTAGCAATAAAATAACAAAATCAATAACAAATCATTGAAAATATTGACTACTTCATTCATATACTCTTAATCCACTGACTGGTTGAGTGAGTGAGCCAGTCAGTCAGCCTGTCATTTAGTCAGTGGTTTTTAAGCCAAACCAACAGGATCAACAGACACCTCTCACACACAATTCCAAATTTATTCGTTACTCCATACCAGGGTTCCAGGTTGCTCAGAATTTTTCATTCCCAAAGAGAGAGAAAAAAACTATGAAAAAATCTTTTATTTTTTCTTATTATTCAAAATTTTCGTTAATAAATTTTCGCTTATTTTAAAAATATGATACCCGAGAATTTCCTGGCTACGTTTTCGGAGTAGGCACCCTACTACTACTCATTTCAGGTAAATTACCTTTTTAAAATATTTTATTTTCATGTCGATTTTGTTGTGAAATTTAACGCTCTGCTCTGCCTTTGCAAATTTAGTTGATGCGGTTATTGGTCAACGTTTTGTGTGTTAAATGTCTGCTGACCTTCACACTTTATCAAAACCCAAATGAATTAAGAAATTTTGTGGGGAATTGAAGACATCTGAAAAAAGCACTTTATACGTTACGAGAAGAATTTAAAAAGCAAGCTAAGTTTTTGTGTTTGTTAGTATTTATCCGGTTATGGCAAATCCTTTACACGCTTGACCGTAGTTCTATTAAAGAATAGGTGATGGAAGTTGTTGCTTCAAACTTTGCAATTATAAAAAGGTGGTTAAATTTTAAGGGCCGATTTTGATTTTGAATACAACACAAATTATTTAGGAAATTATTGCCATTTCTTTTTATTATGATAATATACGTACGGTTCAATTATGTATGGAACAAAATATCGGCCAAATGGCCACCGCGACCTCAGCGGCACACCTCCATCCAATGATCCAAATTTTCGATGACGCTGAGGCATACTTGACGTTCTATGCCGTTAATGTCCCGAATTATCTCATCCTTTAGCCCTTGAATTTTTGCTGGCTTATCGATGTACACCTTTTCTTTCAAATAACCCCAAAGAAAGAAGTGCAACGATGTCAAATCACATGATCTTGGCGGCCAATTGACATCGCCACCAAGTGAGGTAACGCGGTCATCGAATTTGTCGCGCAAAAGAGCCATTGTTTCGTTAGCTGTGTGTCAAGTGGCACCGTCCTGTTGAAACCACATATCGTCCACATCCATATCTTCTTATTCGGGACATAAAAAGTTCGTTATCATCTCACGGTAGCGAACGCCATTCACAGTAGGGATGCCAATCGGGATTGATTTTGGAAAATCCCGGGATTCGGGATCTTGAAATTTCTGGATCCCGGGATTTCTCGGGATTTCGGATTTTTTTTTAAATAAACAACCCTTTTTTTTATTTATTTATAAAGGTAAAAAGAAAAATCTATGTATATAAAAATGAAAAATGTTTGTGTGTTTGTTTGTTTGTTTGTTTGTTTGTATGTTGGCTTATAGACTCCTAAACTACTGAACCGATTTTCCTGAAATTTTTACAGTAGCATCACGTGGGCCCTTAAAATAAAATGATTTACTTATTTTTTCGATAGGGGCAGGGGAATTGGTACCTCCCACTGGATGCCAATATTAAATATCGCATATCTTAAGAGCCGGTTCACGCAATTTGTTGAACTTTTGGTAGTAGGATGTTCTGAGCCCCAAAATTGAAATAAAGTAGCAGCGGGGGAAGTGGTTTCCCCCATAGGACGCCAATGTTTAATATCGCATATCTTAAGAACTGTTATAGTGAGAATGTTCAAACTTTGTAGAAGTCACTCTTATGGTATACTACACTATTGAAAATAAAAATAAAGCGGGTAGGCGCTGGGGGGAAATACCTCCCATAGGATGCATATATTAAATATCGATTAACTGAAGAACTATTAAAGGGAAAGTCATCAAACGTGGTTAAAGCTTCTGTTACGGCAAACTTTAAATTTCAATATAGTAATGGGCGGGGTAGACAGAGGAGGAGCAGTTCCCCTCATAGATAGAAATATTAAGAGGAGCCGCTGCACGTATTTTGTTGAACTTTTAGTAGGAGGATCCTCTGAGCCCAAAAATTGAAATAAAATAGCAGAGAGGGAAGTGTTGCCCCCCATAGGACGCCAATGTTTAATATCGCATATCTTAAGAACTGTTATAGTAAGAATGTTCAAAATTTGCAGAAGTCACTCTTATGGTATACTTCACTTTTGAAAATAGAAATAAAGCGGGTAGGCGTAGGAGGGGAAATACCTCCCATAGGATACATATATTAAAAATCGCTCAACTGAAGAACAATTAAAGGGATAGTCTTTAAACGTGGTTAAAGCTACTATTATGGTAAATTATAAATTTCAGTGCAGAAATGGGCGGGGTAGCCAGAGGAGGAGCAGTACCCCTCATAGATAGAAATGTTAATTAGAGCCGCTGCAAGCAATTTGTTGAACTTTTGGTAGTAGGATCTTCTGAGCCCCAAAAATGAAGAAAATAGCAGCGGGGGAAATGTTACCCCCCATAGGACGCCAATGTTTAATATCGGATATCTTAAAAACTGTTAAATTGAGAAAGTTCAAACTTTGTAGAACTTTGAAAATAAGTGAAGCACTTTTGAAAATACAAATAAAGCGGGTAGGTGCAGGGGGGAAATACCTTCCATAGGATTCATATATTAAATATCTCTCAACGGACAAAGTGGTTAAAGCAGTGTAGCGAAGCGCACCGGGTTAAGCTAGTAAGAATTATAAAAGTAAAAAATACAACTGAAATATAATTTTTAATAATTTTTTTTTTGTATAGAGTAGAAAAATCCAATAAAAACGAACATTTTTGTACACAAAAGTTGATATATTAAAAATCCTGGGATTAATAAAAATAAATCCCGCGATTCGGGATATGTCTATCCCGAAATATCCCGGGATTTCGGGATTCGGGATTTCCCGTTTGGCATGCCTAATTCACAGTAACTGCCTGACCGGCCACATTTTGGAAAAAATACGGCCCGATGATGCCGCCAGCCCATAAGCCGCATCAAACAGTCACAGCATTGGTTTTTCGACAATCACTCTTGGATTATCATTCTCCCAAATGCGGAAATTCTGCTTATTGACGAGTCCACTGAGGTGAAAATGTGCCCTATCAATGAATTACGAAGTGCACGATATGCATTGTGATATGAGCGCCTAGTTTCATAATAAGCCTGAATAACTTAAACGCGTTGCTCGATTGTGTATCTTTACGTGGTTCAAATTGAGTTAGTCTGTAATAGAGAAATGTCAAATGAAATGCAGAAAAAAACTTGACGTTTAGGTATGGTTCACATTCAACATCGGCCCTTAAAATTTTACCACCCTTTACTTGCATTGAAATTGAAAGAAATCGATTATATTTTAGATATCAATTACTCGATCAATATTGTATAATATACAAGCTAGGGAGATCGAACGGTTATTATTCGACCAGTTTTAACCGAATATTTTATTTTTGCCTAAGACGGTTATTTTAAAATATCTATTTTTCGAATATCGAATAAACCGGATATTTTGGTAAAATAAACCGGTTATTTTAATAATGTGTAAGCTCAATATGATGAATAATTCAAGCACTTGACATTAAAATACCTGCTTCGCTTGGAGCACAAGCGAAACAACCGCTTTGGTCTCATTATTTAACATAAGTCACTTGAACCCCTTGTGCTTTAAGCCCCTCATATGGGGTCACGACTTATAACACCAAAGGGTCGTGTTCTGTTTAATACAATCTATAAAATGGATTTAAATGTGGTCGCGAGCGGACAACCGACATATTGGCCTACTGATCAGCAAAAAGTTCCAGATGTCATAGATTTCGGCGTGGTTAAAAACATCCCCACAGAAACTATTCATGTTGAAGCTTCCCTAGAATTATCTTTCGACCACACACCTACAATTGTTACTATAATGAAACCCAATAGAATTGTATCTCCGACTGGTTACTTAGCGACGTCAGCCACACAAATAAATTGGTTAAAATATAAAAAATATCTCAGTACCCATTGCTCAGAAAATATTACGCTTAGAACACCGGAGAATGTAGATCGCTCTATTGTTAATTTTGAAAGTTTTCTGAAACTAGCTGTTCAACATTCCGGTATTGCCCCCAAAAAAACAAAAAATATTAAAATATTGTTACGTTTTTCCTTTAATAAACGCGTTCGGTTTACTCCCTTTATAATAAACCGTTGAGTTCTTTTAATTGCAAATAAAAATAAGTACACACACTTATTCAACTTTACAAACTTTATTATTTTGTTCACAATTGTTAGTTACGAACAGAACCGTTTCGCAAAACAAACTAAACTTATTATACATGAGTCACCCCTTTTTATATTCCATAATTTCTAGACTTTTCCTGAACCTTCCTGTAATAACTATTTATTATGTTCTATAACCATTTCTAGAAATGACTAGGAAATTTATATAGGAATTATTTTAAAATAACAGTTGTGTTGAAAATTATACATGACAAATTTAAGTAACATAAAACTTTAACTTACAAGATAACTTATAACTATAACTATAAATATTTCTTAGATAATTTAACTTTCGTAACAATATATTCCACAGATGTCGATTGTCTCTTGTCTGAAAAAAGGAGAGCTCGAAGAGAGTGGCAAGTGCACAGATCCCCTCCACTTAAGAACAAAAAGACTAAGAAAGTTGCTGCAGACTCAGAAAATGGCTTCTCTGGAAAAATATCTTAAGGAACTTGATGCAACTCTACAATCGAACTACTCATTATGGCGTGGAGCTAGAAACCTCAAAAGGCCAGTTGTCTCTAAACAACTATTAAGAAACTTGAATGGAAGTTGGGCAAGAAATGATGTTGAAAAAGGAAATCTGTTTGTTAATCATTTAAAAAACGTATTTACCCCAAATATATCTCATGATATTGCGGTCCAGTTACCACCTGTTGCTGCTAGAGCAGCTATTCCCCTCAGATTTAAGATAAGAGAAATCGAAAAAGCTATTTGTGACTTAACTACTAAGAAGGCAACTGGTTTTGATAAGATCAGTAATAAAATGCTTTAAGAGCTACCTCGCATAGCAAAGAAAATTATTGTTTTTATTTTTAATGCTATTTTACGCCTTGAATACTATCCTCAAAAATGGAAGGTTTCCTTAGTTACCATGATACCAAAGCCAGGTAAAGATCATACAAAAGTTGAGTCTTATAGGTCTATTAGCTTATTATCAAATATGTCAAAGTTGTTTGAGAAATTATTAGTTTCAAAATTAACACCGATTTTAAGTGAAAATAGATGTATTCCAAACCATCAATTCGGATTTAGAAGAAAACACAGCACAATTGAACAGACTCATCGAATAGTAAATGTCAAAAGAAAAGCATTTGAAGAAAAGAAATATTGCTCAGCACTCTTCATCGATGTTTCGCAAGCTTTTGATAAAGTCTGGCATGAAGGCTTATTACATAAATTGAAGCAAAATTTACCAGCAAACACACACAAGCTGCTAGAAAGCTACTTAGTCGGTCGTCAATTTATTATTAAAGAAGGAAATTTCTTAAGTTCACCTCAGCCCATTGCCGCTGGAGTCCCACAAGGCAGCATCCTGGGCCCCCTATTATGCTTAATTTATACTTCGGGCATGCCAACAAGCAACTACACACAAACTTCAACATTTGCAGACGATACAGCTTTTCTAAGCGTCCACAAAAACCGTTATGAAGCATCGCGTTACTTACAGCATCATATATTTCAACTAGAAATATGGTTAAGACAATGGGGAATAATGGTCAATGAGCAAAAATGCGTACATATTACATTCACCTTGCGCCGGGAATCTTGCCCCCCTATACCAATTAATAATCAAATAATTCCTCAACATTCGCATGTTAAATATCTCGGTATACATCTGGATCGGCGAATAACGTGGAAATGCCATATAGAGGCAAAATTAACTCAAATGAAACTAAAAGCCATTCAAATTCATTGGCTTAATGGAAGAAATTCTGTCCTTAGTCTCGATTGCAAGCTTCTACTTTACAACTCTATCTTAAAGCCTATCTGGTGCTACGGTATTCAACTATGGGGCACTGCCTCGGCCTCTAATATCGACAAAATGCAAAGGCGCCAAAATAAACTTCTTCGAATAATCACAGCAGCTCCCTGGTATGTTAAAAACTCAAACATTCATAAGGATCTCAATGTGCCATTAGTTAAAACTATTATTACAAAATATGCAATAAAATATTTAAAAAGGCTTGAACAACACCCAAATCCACTAGCTCGAAATATTTTAAATCATGGCGGCCACACTCGCTTAAGAAGAAGAGACACTGCAGCACTTACCCAATTAGATGAGCGATAAACACCTATATAATTGAACAGAACCCGTGATGAAGAAAATTTTGTCTGGCACTGGCAGGACATAAAATAACTTATTAGGTTAAGATTTGATTAATTATTGTTAGTTCATATTTAATATATGAAGATTCAATAAAAAATAATGACAAAAAAAAAAAGCATTGATGCGAATTTTTTCTTTAGAACTGTTTTTTCTTACTCACGTCAATTCAGCTTTAATATTTGTGTTTGTGTGCGTTTGCTTAAAAAAAATAGTCAAACGCATATCATTTGTTTCTAACGTACCACGGTTGATAAAGTTGGTGCAATTGTACTTTTTTGATACAATTCAAAGCCAAAAAGTACGGTGGTACCCTAGGGTGAACGTTAAAATCAAAAGTTGGATTTATTTAGGTCTCACTCGCCAATTTGGTGGGTATTGATAAAAAAAACAACTCAACAATTTTTAGGACGATCGGCGAAGGCTAAGCCGTCCCTCAGGCCCACCAAAGTTTGAGAAAAATTATAATTTTTAATTGAAATCTGACTTTTATGTTTAATAACTTAGAAAATATTAATTTTGTAGAAAATTTGTTAAAAAGTTTTTTTTTATCTCTTATTAAACAAAATATACTTTAAATATCGAATAAGCCACTAAAAAATCTAATTTTTAATTCATTAAAAAAACGCATTTTCTATGAATTAGTTTTGTTGAAAAACATTTTTATTATTTGTTTAAAAAAAAAACCGACCAGCCGGGCACCTGGCGTTTTACCCTAATTCGGGTACGCTGAATTCAGTGGTTCTAACCGTTTTTTAGGTTAGCTCTTGTTTTCAAAATTTCGAAAACGGAGGAGGTTGCACAGCGTAACTCAAAAACGGTCTAGTTTATAAAATAAACTAAAAAAAAACGAAATTCCACAATAAAATAACCTTTAACAATTGTTATAGGTTTTTCTAATATGCGTAGTCGTTTTAGAAACCAAATTTTTTTTGGCAATGGGGATACAACAAATTATGTGAGGTTGGTCGTACATTTGACCCAACTAAGGGCAATCTTGGCGCTGCAGTGGCCAAATTTAAGAATTATATTAAACCGGCATATTTGTGTGGTAGCCCCCCTAAAGGGTGGAGATATAAGGCAAGTATGTTTTAAGAAAATGTTAAGCACAAAAAACTAATGAAGGTCCGTCATATATTAAATCCCCCTTGGGGCGATTCCTTGACAGTTCTGGGGCTTTTTCTTCAATATATTTCTAGTCTGTGTTGACAATTTTATTTGAGAGCCCCCTTAAAGAATAAAGAAAGCGTACAGGTATGTTACAGGGATGATAAATGAAAAAACCAATATCGTTCTTACGAACTTCTACAATCGTACTTTTTCAACCCCAATAGTAATAAATATTTTTTTTTTTTTATAAAAGAAAAAGACTTTTGTTTCGGTTACACTTGAAACCATTGGTACATACGGTCTATTTCGTTCCTTTGTTTTTATAATATTTTGCCATGAAGCCTTATATGCTGCCGCTGATACTTGATTTAGAATGTGGCAATGCAATCGTCCAGTGATCAAGTGCAAAAATCTTTTCACAATAGCGAAGTTTAGTGTTTGTTGCAAATGGTCTTGCAAAGAGCAAATGCAAAATATCATAGCTGTTTTGTTAAATCCAACAACAAAATACACAGAGATTCCTTAAGAGTTCATAAAAACGCTACGAAATTTTGCATTTGCACTTTGGCACAACCATTTCCACCAAACACTAAAATCCGTTTATATTCAGTAAATACAGTAAATACGAGTTGCCATTTTATATCAATTATAAATGTTTACGTTTTAAAAAATGTGGAAATAGTACCAAATGAGTCACGAGGGTACCACGGTATTTTTTGGCTTTGAATTGTATCAAAAAAGTACAATTGCACCAACTTTATCAACCGTGGTACGTTAGAAACAAATGATATGTGTTTGACTATTTTTTTTAAGCAAACGCACACAAACACAAATATTAAAGCTGGGGGGTTACCGCGTATTTCGATTCGAAAGAAATCATTTACGGATTCGAACAATTTGTACTGTGTATTACGATTTTCGTAATCGTTTGAAACGATGACAGCGGTTGTATTTTTTAGTAAATGGGAAATTTGATGAACAATTTTTGTTCGTAATAGAGAGTGGCTTTTAAGAAAGTGATTTTATGTTTTCAATAAAGTATGAAAAACGTCCGTTTATTCGAAACAAATATTACGAAAATCGTAATACACAGTACAAATTGTTCGAATCCTTAAATGATTTCTTTCGAATCGAAATACGCAGTAACCCCCTGAATTGACGTGAGTAAGAAAAAACAGTTCTAAAGAAAAAAATTCGCATCAATGCTTTTTTTTTTGTCATTATTTTTTATTGAATCTTCATATATTAAATATGAACTAACAATAATTAATCAAATCTTAACCTAATACGTTATTTTATGTTCTGCCAGTGCCAGACAAAATTTTCTTCATCACGGGTTCTGTTCACTTATATAGGTGTTTATCGCTCATCTAATTGGGTAAGTGCTGCAGTGTCTCTTCTTCTTAAGCGAGTGTGGCCGCCATGATTTAAAATATTTCGAGCTAGTGGATTTCCGAACAGAACCCGTGATGAAGAAAATTTTTGTCTGGCACTGGCAGGACAAATCCCTACAAAAATGCAAAATTTCCTACCATTGGCATCACTGGTCATAACAGGTATTGAAGAAAAGCCGTCTCAAATAGGATGTGGTGTAGGGTATCATAAGGTTGAATTTGTCCGACTGTACTTTTTTACTTTGGTTTAAGGATTAGAAGCTGTTTTTATTTTTTTCATTATATTTCTGCATATTTTAAGTATGTGTAGCCGCTTTTACTTCAAAAACGAAACTAATAAAATACAATGCGACTAAGTGCTTTAAAGGATGATCATTGAGACAAGAACGTGAAACTAACAAAAAACATCCTTTAAAAACAAAACAAACAAAAAAAACCTATGAATTGCGTGGGAAAACATTTTCTATATTTCCAGGAAGTTTTATTTCTGATAGTTTTGTTTTTCTTGAATGATTAAAATAAATCTGGTTTCTGTGTGTCTGACTTTTGTTGAATGAACTTTTTCTAATGAATTTTTTCGGTAGAAACAACAGAAAAAACACAACCATATGTGGGCTCTATGCGGAGAGTTTATCTTTAGACGAACGAGAAACAAATATTTCCCGATAAAAAACACATGGAACGAGAAACAACAATGGAACTTCAAGTCAAAGGACAACGGCCGTAAAAAAATAAAACATTTTAATTTTCACAAACAAAGAATGAAAAATGTGTTACATATTACAAAGAATTAGAGATTTTTCGGCTGATGAGTACAACTAATTCGAAGAAAACAGGATTGTTAAAAAAACATCAATGCTGTTTGTGAAATTACTTAAATTGAGAGCAAATTAATCAGACTTTTTCTTTGTTTGCAAATTTATCAAAGGATCCGAAAAAATACTTTTTAACAAGGCTTTGAAAACTCCAAGCATCATTGCAACGTATAAATATTTACTTATTAAAGACAAATTATCCTTAAGAACCACTTTATATCGTTTACAATTTTTCATATCTATACATCATTAACTATCTTCTTAAGTCAAGCAAAAAAAAAAAAATTTCGGAAGACTTAATATGAATTTTAAGTTCACATATTGCTTTTGCCAAGTCGTCTTAGTGTCTTGTTTTCTTTTCCCCCATTTTACTTTATTAACGTATAAGAAAACGTTCAAGAGTATCGCAAAATTTTGTTTGTTTCTTAACTTTTTGCCTGTTAATCCATTCATCCATATGGTGGTTGCTTGTTTTGCTAAAAGTCCTTGTGAAAAATTAATAACTTTATATTGTGCTGTAGTCCTTGTACGTTACGCATTCCTTTTTTTTGTTTGAAATTGCAAGTATTTTGCGAAATAAACGTTCTCTAGACTGATTGTGGTGTCGGCAAAATGAAAACCAGAATATGTGGTACTCGAACTCGAAATACTACTAAAACGAAAGGAAGAAAAAAAGACTGAAGTTTCTTCATAAGCCAGACATTAAAAGAATACCTTCCCTTATTATGATTATAATATTTGTTTGAACTTTTTTTTTAACAATAAACTTTTCTCTTGCCTCTTTCAACCGCCAGACATTACCTCAATTCGCACATTCCCCAGTAAAACCTAAATACCACCCAGACAGTTAAAGTGTTCCTTTTTTGCGTAAAGGTTTCTCTTTTTTCTTTTACTAAGTATTTTGTTCATTTTCTGCATACGCATACGTTTTTTCAATAGTTTGAATGGCACTGAGAGAAATTTTTTAAGAGTAGATGGTGGTTCCCAAAAAGAAGATTAAAATCCCATACAAATTTACGAGTATACAATATGTTCGATTTCGATTATGAGATGTCACGACAAAAAAATTATATATAGACCTTGAAATAAAATGAGGTATTATTATTATTTATTTGTCTATGGAATATAATCCTTACAGACTTCTTAATTAAATACAAATTAATTTTACAAAATATATACAAATGTGAAATAAAAATTACAAAAATTATGTGTTTAAAAAGATTTATAATATTTTAAGTAATTTTCTTTTTTTTAAGCTTGTTGGGCCTGGAGCTTCAATGTAAATAAAATAAGATTAATAATTTAGTTTTAATATCAGTGTGACTAGAAAATAGTCAATAAATTTATAAAACTTGTTGAACTCACTTCTTAAAGGATCACTATAAGCATAATTAGTTCTTAAAAATTTAACTGATAATGGAACCAAATTACGTGAAGGGCGTTGAGGAACATTAAATGTTATTTTGTTGATTAGGCATCCAGAGCATACGTCGCCAACAATTATGTTAAAAATAAACGAGATGTTCATCACAGTTCTACGGCTCTTTAGAGTTGGCAGCTTGATGAGGGCTAGTCTTGCAGAATAAGACGGAATATTGGTTAAAGTTCAACCCACGCAGACAAAAATTCAGAAACTGTTTTTGAACGGTGGGATATCACAAAGCCATAGGACATTAAGCCATATGGCGTCAAGTCCCATTCCATTGAGACATAAGGGCATATGCCATTAAGTCTCAATATAATGGGACTTAACGCCATAAATTTTTTCCGTAAAATGAGACATAAAGCCATATTTTTGATAATGATTGTATTTCCCCCTATTTCATGTAGAAAATGCTTTGTTGTTTCATGTCGCCCTGTTGTATGTCAAAAATGGCGGTATGAACTAAGTCCCCAATGAATTAACTCCCCAAACCCAAAATGAACTAAGCCCCTAAATTTGGGGACGTCGTTCATATATGGAAAAAACCCGAAAAAGCTGCGCTAACAAGTGCTTCTCTGCATAGCCGGCCTTCGGCCGGACGCAATGATTTTCTCCTCTATGGTATAACAAACACCGGCTTCGCTAACTTAAGCTTCTCTGCGTAAACAGCCTTCGTTGGGAAACAAGACAGATTTTAGAAGCTTTACTTAGCGAAATCGATACTTGCTATACCATAAAGGAGAAAATTCTTGCGTCCGCCAAAAGGCCGGCTATACAGAGAAGCTTTAGTAAGCGAAGCCGGTGTTTGTTATACTATGGAGGAGAAAATCCTTGCGCCCGGCCGAAGGCCGGCTATACAGCGAAACTTTAGTTAGCTAAGCAGGTCTTTGTTATACCATATAAGCATTTGTAACGCAACACATCAAATGGGACATAACACCATAATGGCTTTATGTCCCATTCCACTAAAATTGATATGAGACTTAAGGCCATATCAAAATTATGGCTTTATGTCAGTTTGGATTGAGACATAAAGCCATTATGGCTTTATGTCCTATGGCTTTGTGACACCCCACCATTGAGTCCCATATTACAGATCCATACTCCAATACAGGTCTTACAAGGGAAGTATACAGATTTTTCGTAACATATGGATCCTTGAACTCTTTAGCCCATCGTTTTACAAAACCGATCATGCCTCTGCCTTTATTAGCTGTCATTGTTATATGTGCCATGAAATTTAGTTTTGAGTCAAGCAGAATTCCAAGATCTAAGAAATTATCCACCGACTCCAACTGATACCTTTCAAAAAAGTAGCATGCAGGTTCTGGACTCTTTCTAACAAAACGCATGTATTTACATTTTTTTAGATTAAGTTGCATAAGATTTACATTGCACTACGTGTAAAAAGAATTCAAGTCATTTTGAAGAAGTTGTTGTTCAGATATTTGACGATAGCTAAGAAAAACTTTCACGTCGTCCGCCCTAAATGGCCCTAAATTTGTTGTAATTCTTGTTTTTAAAAAATTAATTAAAAGTAAAAACTTTTTCAAAAAACAAGCTTTTATTTGAATGCGCTAAAAAGAAAAAAAATAATTTTTTGCTTTAAAACTTTTACTATCAACTTATAACGTCATGTCACAATTTATATGCTATAAAAGCTTGTTCGAAAATAAAAAGGACGAACGATGTCTATTTTTTAGTGTTTGTTTAGACGCAACAACCCTTAATACCGTTCGTAACTCTTTTCAAGAAAGAGCCGAACATTATAGTTGTTGTGTTCTTCGTTAAAATTGTAGTGATACTGTAGACAAACTTTAAATTTTTATGTTCTATAATGTTTCTTTTGTTAACATTAATAAAGAAATGAACAAACAAAAAATTTTTTAGCAACAACGGTTTTTTCACCACCCAAAAAGGCGCTAAGCTCAACAGAAACGAACGAACACTAATGAGCTGAGCATAACACAATGAAGTTTGTGGTTAAAAAAAACCGAACGGACTTTAATGTTCTCATCTTTTTGTTGAGTTGGATAAGAACAGTATTATTTTTATGTTCGCCAGATTATTACCAGGGAAACGTTATTTTTTTAATAATTTACTACACAACCACTTTTAGCGTTTGTGTTTTCTACAAATCTACCGAACCGAACACTAAGGAGCGATATTTAGTGTCACTTTTCGTACACTGATTGCAGGATCTAACATAAGATAACACTCACATAAGATACCCTTGAAGGCGTGTTACTTTATCTTACTCAACACATTGCCTTTTAATTGATTTTTATTATTTTTGCAATTTAAAACTTTTCAGATAAAATTAATATTCCAGATTGCAACGACCTTTACTAGCATTGGTTCTCTCAGTGATGCCAATTAAGGCCTTTTCGGGCTATATTTGGTCATTGTTAAAGAACCTGAAAAGTGATAGCAAATTTTTATACCTAAACTTAAAACGCGCAAACATGTTTGGCCATGTTTTTTTTTAATTCAGCACGTTTTTGCTTTTGATCCAGTTTAGTTTTGCTATAAAAGTATCAATATACATTTGATATGATGAAGGGACTTTTATGGCCATTTTATCATTAGGCGATTATCTTTTTTCCCAACGAAAAACTGCACATTAAAGATATTTGGTTTTCTCAATGTCTCATTTGCTTCGATTTTATAGCAAGCTAACCGGCACTCATCTGCCAATTATTTATTTTCCTTTTATTTGCCGTACAGATAAATTCAATCAGCTGACTCCCAACTTTAACATGTAATTTGAGTGGCGTTGCCAGCTCAAAACTTTGTTTTTTGTCGGTATATTGAGAAACCCAAAATCGTTAACGGACAGTTTATCGGTCCAATAAATTTATGTTGACATTAAGTAACATACAGTTTGTCGATACATTGAGAAAATGGCCATTAGTATCTAAAACGAGTTAACAGTTCTTGTTTAAGCTACAAAGTATCTGCGAGTTATGATTTAAAATTAGTCTAACGAAAGATAAAAATAGTCCAAATATTTTTACTTAAAGGTTCAGATTTTATTTAACAATAACGAATTCTAAAAGATTGTAAAAGCAACTTAAGCCTTCAGTGGGACGAGTACCGTCATCGAATTGAATGTTAAATAATCCAATTCAATACTATTTTTTTTGTCATTTCGTATCAAAATTTTTTATTATACATCTAAGACTCCATAAAATGTATATATTCTGGCTCCTTGAGTAGTTCTTAGTCGATGTAGTCATGTCCGTCTGTTGATAACACGCTCACTTTCAAAAAACTCAAAAGAAATGAACAAACTTGGTGTCAAATTGCTTGTAATTATGCTAAGCATTTTGGAATTGAAATCCTGCAAAATCGTTCAGTAGGATCAGAGCTATGAATCAAAATGTAGAGCCACGACCTTAAAAATTAATCATTTTGTTACAAAAAATAACATAAATGGTGCAATAATGCACGATAAGATTTTGCACAAATTCGTATAAGATTTTGCACAAATTCGTTTTATTCTACTAGAAATTACACTGTTGAATTTCGTAAAGATGGGTTCATAATTTACCCAAGGTCCATATAAACCCTACTCCCGGAAAACAGTTTAGTACGCCTAAAACCGTACTAAGTAATGATATTCTAATAAAATTTAATATTTCACAGTTTTATAGGACTAGAAATCACACTAATAAATTGCGTGATGATCGGTTTATAGTTAAGTATAGGCCCCATATAAAGCCCACTCTGGAAAATTAATTAACTACGCCTTAAACCGTAGCAGATATAGATATTGCAGTAAAATTTCTTCCAACTTAGCTTCATATGGCTAGAAAAAATGTCATGCAATTTTGTGATATACGGTCCATAATTAACCTTAGATCCCATATTTAGCAGCCTTCTGAAATTTATTCAAATTTATGTTCATTAATACCAGAAACACGCTGGGATGATTGGTCCATAATTTACCATGGCTCCAATATAAATTTCCCTCCTAAAACTCATTTCAGTTCGGTTTTAGCCAGTGTTCGAAAATAAACACCCAGGAACGATATCTATTTTTTTAGTGATTGTGTAGACATACACAACCCTTAATACCGTTCGTAACTATTTTGAAGAAAGAACCGAACATTATATAATGTTCGGTTTTTCGTTAAGAAACCGAACAATTGTAGTGATACTGTAGACAAACATTATATTTCAATGTTCTATAATGTTTTTTTCGTGTGTGTATTTTGTTTTTGTAAAAAAATTTTGTTTTTTTTACCAGCCAAAAGGGACGAACATTAATGAGCCGAACCGAACACATTGAAGTTTGTGGATTTTCAAAAAAAAATCGAACGGAATTAAATGTTCACATCTTTTGTTGAGTTTGATAATAACAGTAATATTTTTGTGTTCGAAAGATGACTAACAGGGAAACGTTATTTTTTTGTGTTTGTGTTTTCCACAAATCTACCGAACCGAACATTAAGAAACGATCTTTAGTGTTTATTTTTGAACACATTTTTTTCTCAAGCTAGTAATACGGTTTATGTTCACATATGTATGTATGTGTTTATATCTCTCCTGATTGGGTCAGTGCTACAGTGTCTCTACTTCTTGAGAGAGTGTGGCCGCCATGATTTAAAATATTTCGAGCTAGTGGGTTTGGGTGTTGTTCAAGCCTTTTTAAATATCTAACTGTATATTTTGTAATCATAGTTTTTACTAATGACACATTGAGATCCTTATGGATGTTTGAGTTTTTAACATACCAGGAAGCGGCTGTGACTATTCGAAGAAGTTTATTTTGGTGCCTTTAAATTTTTTCGATCTTAGAGGCCGAGGCAGTGCCCCACACTTGAATACCGTAGCACCAGATAGGCTTTAAGATAGAGTTGTAAAGTAGAAGCTAGCAATCGAGGCTAAGGACAGAATTTCTTCCAATAAGATAATGGATTTGAATAGCGTTTAGTTTCATTTGAGTTACTTTTGCCTCTATATGGCATTTCCACGTTAAACATTTTATTGTAACATGAAAACAAAATTTTATATTATTTATTTAAAAAACAATGGCTTCTTTTACTACAGACACCGGAAAGACCATGTATTAATCATATTTACAAAAATAGCGTTATCATAGAGCAGTCGATCGAACACAACTGCAGCCTTTATCTACCATTCGCATATTTCGGACTTGCCTTCGGCACGGAATCCCGGCCAGCACTCTTGTAAACTCTTAGTGTAACGGGAGTCCCGGCGAAAATAGTTTACCTTATTTGCAAATTATGCAGATGCCTAATGAGAAGTACAATACAAAGCGGGAAGAATGCAAACCATTCGTTCTAAGTTCAAGAGTAAAACAGGGGTGTTTTCTCACTCCCACATTTGCTATTTCTATAACATCCGGATTGCGTGTTTCGGAAGACAAACTCCGAAACGCCACATGGCATCCGTAGGAACATGAGCAAGTTCCTTTATGATTGCGACTAAGTCGAAGATATTGGCCTTTTTTGTATATCGCTTCGATAATAAAGCGTAGAATATACAGAGCCAATTTGGTCTCAAAATGAACTAATGCTGATTGATACTAGCAATATGATGCCCCTAGTGCTCCAAGGATAATTGATCAAGGACAAGACGGAGTCTCTAGTGCCGATATCACCGAGGCGAAATCAACAAAGCCCTGACCGCATTCTAATCCTCGCACAGAATATGGAGCGAAAACGATTTAGCCACCACCACAAAGGTCAAAATCTTTAACTGTAGTGACAAATCAGTACTGCTATATGGCTTCAGCACCTGTGCAGTACAGGGCAATATACACGCAGGAAATTGTAATCCTTCTGCAAAAATTTATTTAAACAAATTGTGCGGATTTTTTGGCCACACTGGGTGGCCAACGAACAAGGGCTTTTGATGGCTAAATTGAACCTGAAATCTGCAGGAGCAAATGGACTAGGGCTGGTCATATCTTGAGATGGCAACCCGACGAAATGGCAAAACATGTAGTTGACTGGAACCCACAGCTCCGAATGATGAGAAATTAATGTAAATATCCTAGCTCATGTAAAGTAAAGTGGGGATAATTTGTCAATGCCCTTCGTTCTTCTTCAACTTTTATTTTATTTACAACCACGATTTTGTATTTTTTTATTTTATATATGAAGGAAATATATGTATATTTAATCTAGATTGTCAACTGGATTATAGCCAAGATAAAACTCGAATTTCGATTTGGCTAGAGACAAGAGTTTTTGAGAGAATGTAGAATAACAATAGAGATTTATCGCAGTCAAGACTTTGGACCAGACAAGAAGTTTCGATTTTTGCTTTACGGATTAAGACAAAAGCTAATTTTCTTCGAGGGAACTATTGGATCAGACTACACGGACAATTTTTGATTTTTGACAGCCGAGATAGCAAACTAAAGAATATGCATGACTAGACAAGATAGCGTCCAAAACTGTTGACTAGAGACTGTAGACTACACAATACTACAGACTTATTAAGTGCCTAGAATTATCATGTCTTTAGCCTTGACTCTAAAGTACCTAATAAAATCCTTAAGCAATTTTTTCAGTGTAATTTTTTTTTAAAGATATTGTATTACAAATACATTCAGAAGTAGCTGTACGTTCTGCAAAATCAACTCTTTTTCTCTAAAACGGCAATAAAAAAAAACTACAACAACAAAAGCAACATCAGCCGTAGTATTACAAAAACAAACAACAACAAAAAAAAAATAACCGTAAGTTCAACAAACTTCTCCTGCTTCCTGTCTCTGTTTTGTTATTTTGTCCTTTCATATTTACGCACCCATTTATTGTTTAGATAATTGAAACTGTTCTGTTGTCTTCATGTGAAATAAAAACTCGCCACAGACATCACAACAACAGCAACTAAAAATTAAATAGTCATTAGCTTTTCAGGTTTCTAACGGTGCGTTAATGTGAGCAAAAGCTCTGGATTTACTTAAACTAATTTTAGTTCGTTATCCTTTTTCAATTCATATTAAAATTAATTGTAATGAAAAACGCCAAACTAAAAAAAAATCCCAGGATTTTGAATATGTGATAAAATACCGATTATCGAAAATTTTTAGAATAAGATCATGGGATTTTCAGTGTTTAGCTTTGACAAATTCCTAAAATTTGTATAATGAATCCCAAGAAAAACTTTGATAACTAATAAGCATGTGGCAGTGTAAATAAAACAGAACTGGCAAAATAAAACAAAGTAATTGGTTTTTTCTTTACCCACTTTCAACTACATTTAGAGTTGACAAAAAATCAACCAATTGAAGTCGGGACTGTAAGAAAAAATAAACTTAATGTTTATTGTTGTTGTTTTTGTTTAAGCTTTGATATTGTTACAAGTTAAACTAACTGGGGTTTATAATTCTTATTCGCTTAACTGTTTTATTTGTATAATATCTTTAGTTTTTCTAAAATCTTTGGATGAAATTTCCTGACGATCTGGCCCAAGCAACCGGTGAAATGCCCATAGGAATAGCTTAATCCATCAATCACAAATTTGAATATTGAAATTGATTTTTATTTGTTTGAAGTTCAATTAGTTTACGTCCTTTAACAACATTTTTATTTTTTCGAATTTATTCTATGAGCTAAATTTCAGTTATGTATTTTATAAAGCTTTTTTGTAATAAATCTATTCCTTCAATTTTTCAGAAATGACTTTATACCTTCGGAAGGAAATAATTCCCAGTTTCTATTTGTCCTTTAAAACCCTAAAATATCTTAGTTTTTCTTGAAGATTATGTTTGCTTATCGGTCTCTAAAAGAATACATAGCTTGAGTACTTCTATGGTCGCCCTTACCTTACGGTAGTCTTAACACCAGGTGAAATACAATGCGTATACTAATGGTTCCAGCTCACGGGCTTAATTAATTTTAGGATGCCTGTACTATATACGACTAGACTTTGCCCTGAGCTGTAATGCAGCTTTTGATGAATTGCAAAAGAAATCAGGGTTCCCTAGGCATCATATAGGACTCTGGTCAGCTGCGATCTTGGAAGATCTTCTACAAATGTTTAAGGTATTGGTATATGTTTACCCCAAAAGTACCATGTCAAAAAGAAGGTGCTTCTCCAGACAATGTCATCACCCCCTAAAGGCCATGAATAGACAGCTTATAACTGAAAAACAACCGTTTGGTAAATGGAGGGCTCAGAGCTGAAGCGAGCCAAGTCATAAAAGAGAATTCGAAAATATTTTGAGTTTGACTTAGTGGACTCCCATAAATTTATTACCGTTACCTTAGAAACGAAACACTTTTTGATTAAGTCCGTTACAGAACTGGACAGAGTTAATCTTTGCGGAAAATTTCGCACAAGTTTTGAAATACATACATATGTATATGTATACTCTTTCATGACTTAGCTCGGTCTAGCTCTGATCCCTCCAAATATTGTAAGTGTTTTATGTCTGCTTTTTTGTTTGATATTATTTTTTTTTTTCTTATTTTGATTATTGTGTTTTATTATCTGGCGTTATGTTAATATGATGGATGTAATAAATAGACGGACGCTTTATTGCTATCACAACAAAACCATCAAACGTTACAACAAAAAACATCAACGACGATAAAAAATATTTTAATAAGGGCAGTAAAAAGAAATTAATAAGTGTGTAGATCAAACAGTGACTCAAATAGTACAGCAATTGAGATTGTATATAAAAGCTTTATAAAGCTTGAGAAAATTCTTTCTGCCATGCCAAAATAAAAAGCTTTCGGGTATGGCTTAAGTTGGTAAATATATCAGATATAACAAATTTTAAGGTTATTTAAATTTGGCTTGAAGTGGCAAAAAGAGTTTAAGGACTAACGAAAACTTAACGGTTATAAAGCGTTAGTATTTCATTTTAATTGTATTTAAAACACATAGTTTTCAGAGAATTATCTTAATATTTTTTATTATGATAGAAGGATCTACTACAATTATGTGTGAAACTAAAGATCGGTCAAATGCTCGCCACGGCTTCAGTGGCACACCTCTATCCGATGGTCCATATTTTCAATGACTCTGGCATAATTGAGGTTCAAAGCCGTTAATGTGCCGAATTATCTCATTCTTTAGCTCTTAAATTATTCTTGGCTTATTGACGTACACTTTTTCTTAAAAGTATCCTTAAGGAAAAGAGTCCAACGGTGTCAAATTAACATCGCCACGACGTGAAATAACACGGCTATCTCACGATAGCGAACACCACTCGCTGTTACCGCTTGGCCGACCTCATTTTCGAAGAAGGACCGTAGTTCCCATAAACCACACTAAAGACTAACTTTTAGTGGATGCATCGGCTTTTCAACAATTCTCGTTTTTAAATTTGAGCAAAATTCTCCCGATTGTGAAAACATTTGGTCGATAAAGCTGACTAAAAAAAAAAATCACCAAGTGCTCGAAATGCATTTTGATTTGAACGCCCACTTTCGTAAAAGGCTTCAACAATCTTAATGCGCTGCTTAATTGTGTACCTCTCCTTGGTTGAGTTTGTCAAACACTGAAACAAAGTTACTTCAAATCAAGTTCCCAGCGGGAAAATAAGGAATTGATTACATAAATAACAAATAAATATTGTATTATTTTCAAAAGAATAATAATGCATTCATTGGAATCGACGAGCTAATTGTATTGACACAACAATTATGAATTTATTACCACTTAAACACTTAAGTTCCCACATTTGCAGAACAATGGCCGAAACAATTATTCTGATATTAAAGAATTATTCAATTCATTCGCAGTAAACATTATTTCATTATACATACATGTTCTGTGTTAAGAGTAAAGAGTTCTGGAATCAAATATACATCATGGCATATATTACATTCTCGTTTCCTATTGATTACATTTTCCTGCTGGGTTGGGCAAAGAGCTTGACGTTAAGGTGTGACTCATAATTAACATTGTGCATCCAGCGTTACCGTTCAAAATTTTCAAAAAGTGGCACAAAAAGGGGATTTACCAAAAAAAAAAGTGTCACAAAAAGGGGAATTCTGAGAAAAAAAAGTGGCAACTTTAAAAACAGGAACATTTTCAAAAAAACAAACATGTTTTTAATCAATTATTTTCATTGAAAACTAATCATAATAAAAAATAAACTTCATATTTTTAAAAAAAATTCATTTATAGGTATATAATACAAATTGTTTGGGAAAAACACACACACATACTATGTATATATATATATATAAATACGTATATCATGAAAAGCCATGTCTTGTTTGCAAGTAAACGTTTATGAACTGCTGCATACAATTTTTATTTCAATTATTTATACAAAAACAGTTAAGGCTCAACCATAATATGCATAGCCTTGCTTAATCTACTGTCAAAAATTAACAAAAAGTCTCTCAAATGTATTTAAGAAAATAAAAACAAAATAAAAAAACATTGTATAGGTACCATACGGAACGTGCGATTAGATTCGCACCTTGCTTAAGGAAATTACAGTTTCATTAAACTTAGCAAAAGGTTTCCTTAAGTTTAATATGGTTTGCCTTATATAATTTACATGTATTCGCTTAAGCCAACTTAAGCACATTATGGTTGGGCATTTATTATTACTTGTAAATAGAGCAGCGTTGCTAAAACATAAGCAAGGAAAATCTTCATTTAGCGAAAAAATCTTATTTCGAAGAGAGTAATCTTACATTTTTTATAACAAGGGCAAAAAAGTAAAAATTATTAATTTTTTTTAGTTTTTTTATTATTCGACCTTTTTCAAGCTCGAGGTCAGTTTTTTTCCTTTTTAATTCTTTAGTTTTCAATATTTCGACATCCTTTGGATGTCATCTTCAGGAATGAGTCACAAAAATACACAACAATTAGCTTGAAGATCTATTATTGCAAAGGATGTCGAAATATTGAATATTATTTATTTTTTAAAAATTATTAATTTTTTATAAGAACATATGTTCGTTCTTCTTATTATGGAAACTATTTAAATTGAAATACATAATATTTATACAAAATTAAATTGGTTTTTAGTTAAATTTTTTATAACATTTTTTTTTCAAAATACATTTTAATAAACCAATGAGCAACTAGCTGATACAAAACCTTATTGTTTTGAAAATTGACTGTTTAAGAAACTGTGAAAAAATTATTTATTTTGTAGAAACAATTTTAAAGTTAAAAATCTTAATTTGTGAAAAAAATCTTTTAATCATATTTTGGTCAAAAAATCTTCAAAAATTAGATAAAATCTTCATTCTGGCAACGCTGAAAATGAGCTTAAAATAAAAACCAAAAATAATTCATAATATGATTTGATACAAAAAAACTTTACATTTAAATAGATAGACATATGTATATATGTAAGTATGTACATAAATATTTGGCAGTTGGATTATTTTGGCGCTGCGAAATATGGCCCCAGGAAATATGGCCCCAAAAAATATATGAAAATTGACCCCAAATTTGGGGCTATTTTTCATAATGCAATATGGCCCTATTTTTTTAATGAAAAATTACCCCAAAAAAATGAAAAATAACCCTAAAAATAAAATGAAATATGACCCTAAATTTGGGGTTATTCTTCATTATGAAAAATCACCTCAAAATTTATAATGAGTTTTAACCCCAAAAAAGAACACAAAGAAAGTGACATTAAACATTTTCGGTTGAGTTCTTATGCCCAAAACTAAAAATCCCAAATTTAGAATCTCGATTTCAAAATCCGGATAATTATACAGTTTTGGTTTTAAAAATCGTACGATTGATAGCACGGTTGGGCTTTCGGCCATGCACAAGGATTTTTTTCTCTATGGTATAACGAACACTGGCTTTGCTTACTTAAGCTCTACGTTATAGCCGGCCTTCGGCCGGGCGCAACGATTTTTTTCTCTATGGTATAACGAACACTGGCTTCGCTAACTAAAGCTTCTCTGTATAGCCGTCCTTCGGCCGGGTGAAAGGATTTTCTTCTCTTTGGTATAACGAACACTGGCTTCGCTCACTAAAGCTTCACTACATAACAGGCCTTCGGCCGGGCGCAAGAATTTTCTTTTCTATGGTATAACGAAATCTTCTCGTAAATCTGCTCAAGGATTTTTTCCTCTATGGTATAACAAACATCGGCTTCGCTAACTAAAGCATCTCTGCAAAACCGGCAAGGATTTTCTCTACTTTGGTATAAGAATTCGGGTTTTTTATGTTATCCCTAGAAACTTTTACATAGAATTTTATAAAATTTGTGTAAAAATGTTTGGGGTGATTTTTCATTTCTTTAAACTTGCATTTTTTATTAGTAGATGAAAAATAGCCCCAAAGTAAAAATTTTGATTTTATTTGGGGCCATTTTTCATTCTTTGAGATTGGGGTCATTTTTCATTCCACTTAAAATGCAAAAACACCCTAACGAAAAAATGAAAAATAACCCCAAAAAAAAACAAAAAAAAAAAATGCGCCAAAATTGCGTGTTGTTGTGTCTCATGCAAAATTTTGGGGCCGTTTTTCATTTTCCTTTTGGGGCCATATTTCCTGGGGTCATTTTGCGCACCGCCGATTATTTTACTTTTTTACAGAAAAATTAAGTTACGAAAAACCTCTAGAAAAAAACATATAAAAGTATTGATAGGATGATAGTTTATATAAGGTTTTTTGAAAACATAAATCTATATTTATTAATCAATTCATCACTTGGAATCCAATCTTCAAAGTTATTTTGATACAAATTTAAACGGATAACATGGACGGCAATTGACAATTTATTTTTTAATGATGCTAACTTAGAAAAAATCCGCTCAGCGGATGCACTATTATTTGGCAAAATAAAAACATAAGAAGCAAATTTATACAAGTTTGGATATAAATTGTTACCCAGTTTTTTAAATTTCCAATTTCGTACCAAAATTTTTCAGGCTAAGATATTTCAAAAATTGCTTCATAGCTTTTATCGTTTGATCTGTTTTCTAAAAGTTTATAAGTCTTTTCCAAAATCCTCTGGATTAGGTATTATATCAAAAAAAACGGAAACAATTTCAAAGTAATTTATGTCTTCAGCTGACTTAATAAATACTGGATCTAAAACCTTTAATGAACTCAGTTTCTTATTGCTAATATTAAAAGGGGCACAAAAAACTACAAAATGATACAAAAGGGGATTTTTAACAAAGGGGCCAAACAAGTAACACGGCAGTCAAAAAGGGGCAAAAATGCGACTTAAGTCGTATAACGGTAACGCTGTGTGCATCTCATATACAAATGAGAGAATGTATCGAATATATTCTTAGTTCTCTCAAAGGTGTCCGAGTAATTTGTTGAGAGGGAATATAGATACTTTTGGAGGCAAAGCGCCTGACAAATTTACGATTAGTTGAAAAATATTTATATGTATTTATTTAATCTTAAACCTTCGGCTAATATGCAAAAGTGATATCAAAACTTAAGATTCTTTTGGGCCATAAAGTCGACAAACTTCCATTTAGTCACTGTTAACCAGAGTTAGTTTAGATCGCCTTCAAAACTTTTAAGGTTCTTGACTTATTTTTTGTACAATCCCTTTGGGTAATACGTGGTGCCTGAAGTTTGTACCCTAGAAGCGGGAAGGATGATCGTAAGTCCTATTATAGTCGTTGAAGCAGTTCATGCTTTTTGCTTAACGTACCAAGATTTGTTTGGCAAAATAATTTTACTTTTTGGTTAAAATATTTTAACTTAAAATATATTCTTCGTAATCATCAATGAAAAACAAAAACACTGACCTTTGTAGTCTTTGGGGTAGCTAAGTTTAATAGCTTTATTATAGATTTCTTTTGCAGTTCCAATTATCTACTGTATATACTTTATCCGGCCCTAAAGACTGTGTTTAGTACTTTTTAATACGGAACTAGTGAACTACGTTTATATTTACCAAAATAAGCCCTTGGTCCTTTCGATTCCCTGTAACCGTGTATTAAGCATTGATAAGATATCAATCGAAATTCTTTCTCATTAAATGAGGAAATTGAAAAGACTGATAAATATTCGATTTTAAGCAATTTGAATACTAATCCAGTTTATCATGCAATATTTCTTCCGTCAAAGATGCAATTGCAGCTTTGCTTTCAACAAATATTCTCAGCAATACAATTTGTCCTTTGCAGATTTATTACTTAAGTTAACGCTGCAGCTGCGGTTTTCGAATATGTAGTGCAATTAAAGTACTTTATTTTCAATTGCGATAAGAAGAGCAGAATTAATTTTAGTGTAGAACAGTTCTTTAAGATTAGCCAAACCGCCTTTATTGAACCCCAACTGATCAATAAAATTAAAGAAACACCCACATTTTTAAAAGGACTCTTTTTTTTAATTTTTAATCCCTTGGTCGAATCCTTCTTTTTAAGAGGGGGCGGGGGGGGGGGGGTATTTAAGCTGAGAATTAAAGCAAATTAATGGTTATATTCAAGCAGGGTTTTACTCGATGCCTTGTGGTAAAGTTTCACTAATATAGTCGAACAACTCGAGCTAATCATGTTGACTTTCAATGCGCTCCATTTACACTGAGTCCCTAGACACTATAAAACGTATACCGGATACGAAGGCAAGGAGCTATTTTCCTCAGATATTTGTATTATACTTAATATCAGATGGTTATGAAATTAGACGAACCATTCCTACTTAAGTACTTAAGTCGGCTCTTCAACCTGAAACTGGTCTTGGCCTGCTTAATGAATGATTTCCGAGCACTTTCGTCTTGTGCGTGCTTTCTCTAGTTTATTATACCAAGGATTTGCATTTCATCAGCCACTTGGTTTTCTACGGGAGGCTCGGTATTTTCCGTCTGCGCTTTCCGTGGTATTTTCCATCCAACAGCTTTTGGTTGGAGTGTTTGGATTTATTTGTCCGACAAGGATCAGCCAGCGCAATCGCTGTATTTAGTGCGCACTACTACGTTCATGTTGGAATATAGTCCATACAGCTCAGGGTTAGTAAGACGCCTATACTTCTCGTTTATACAGACCGCCCCATAGATTTTGCGAAGCGGTTTTCTCGCCGTTTCATCTTTTTTCGCAAAAAAAAACATGGGTACTTGTTTAAGCGCTATAAAATCACGCTTACAATAAGCGCGTTGTGAATTATTATTTTCGTTTACTGAGAGAGGGCTGTTCTTAACTGTCTGGTTAGCCCAAAATATCATTAATTTGACAGCACTCTCCTACGCCTTATTGCGATGCTGACATCATTATTTCTATTGCTCTTTTCTTTAAAATTTTTTATTAAAAACAAAATGGAATTTTCGATATTTTTAAACAAAATTACCGGGAATTAAAAACGTCTGAAATTTTCAAAACCAAAGCCGTTTTTTCGTTTTGAAAATATGTACTTTTGTACACATATAAAAACTTTTAAAAGCTCTTTTATTTTGAATTTGAAATATATGTATTCCTAGTCCTACAAACTTGAAGGATTCTTTTCTTTTCTAATTATTTTAGGTTGTGGCAGAAAAAAAGGAGTTTTTAGGACTATTTTGTATAGAACCAACAACATGCATTTCATTTGTGTAAAATTCAATGCTTCGAGATTCAAAAATGTTTATTGGTTTGCCCCACGCATAAAGTTAAGCCCCCTCCCCCACCTTACAGCATTCAAATTATTCTAAATGAATTTCGGCTACGTGCATGTCTGCCTCTATTTGTGCTCTGTTTTTATGCCCAAAAAATCCCAGACAAACAAAAAAAAGCCAAAAGGAACAAGTAGAAGAATAAATCCGACATAACAGAAGCTTTAAGCACTCATACACACACACACACACACACACACACACGTATTAACAAGCACGCATAAGCAAACATATACTCAAACATGCACAAAAAGCAACCGAGAGGCAGACTTTCAAGTTCATTCTTACAGCTATAAACATTTAATATTAACAAGGGTATAAATTTATTTTTGTTGTTGTTATTTTTCGTTTTTGTTGTTAATTTAACCTTCATGGTGGTAGTGATTGTGGTTGTGGCATGAACACAAACAAATAAACGATTCATTGCTGTTAGAGGTTGTTTGTCCATAGATCATTGTCCTTGGAAAAGTTCATTCACATTGAACGGAATTCGTTGATTTGCCCACAAAAATTCGAATTGACGATTTTTTGTTCAAATACAAACCCAAACAAACACTTATACGTTTATTGGTGTTTGTGTGTATGTGTTTATGAGTGCTTTTTTTAATGTGTAGGTTAAGTTTGAGGTTGCTGCTGTAACTTTCAACTGTATACCGATAGATGGATAGATAGATGGATGGATGGCTGCTTGGCTAAATATTTGGAATAGCTCGTATGTATAGTTCAATCCAGTTTGCCATGTTAATTTGTTGTTTTTACTGCTGCTGCTGCATACAACAAAAAAAAAACAATAAAAATAAGTTAGAAGGTTTTATTAAACTTCATTGATACCCTTAATTAGTGTTCGAAAATAAACACTAAATATCGTTTCTTAATGTTCGGTTCGGTAGATTTGTGGAAAACACAAACGCTAATAGTGTTTGTGTAGAAAATCATAAAACAAAATAACGTTTCCCTGTTAGTCATCTTTCGAACACAAAAATATCACTGTTTTTATCAAACTCAACAAAAGATGTGAACATTTAATTCCGTTCGGTTTTTTTTTGAAAATCCACGAACTTCAATGTGTTCGGTTCGGCTCGTTAATGTTCGTCCCTTTTGGCTGGAGAAAAAACCAAACATTTTTTACAAAAACAAAATACACACACGAAAAAAACATTATAGTACATTAAAATATAATTTTTGTCTACAGTATCACTACAATTGTTCTGTTTTTTTAACGAAATTTCTTGAAAATAGTTACGAACGGTATTAAGGGTTGTGTATGTCTACACAATCCCTAAAAAAATAGATATCATTCCTGGGTGTGTGAGCCGAACGTTAAATAATGTACTGTTTATTTTCAAACACTGCCCTAAATAAAAGATTTCAGTAAAAAATTGGGAAGTAACGGTACGCCTTTTTGCCGATACGATACCGATACTCAGAAAGAAATATGGGCTATATAAATGGCAATTTAATAAAACTTAAGTAGAGCAATTTTTTATAATACAAAATTAAAGTATAATGGCCATTTTCTCATTAGGCAATTATCTTTTTTCCCAACGAAAAACTGCACATTAAATAAATTTGGTTTTCTCAATGTCTCATTTGCTTCGATTTTATCGCAAAGCTAACCGGCACTCATCTCCCAATTATTTATTTTTCTTTTTTTTGCCGTACAGATAAATTCAATCAGCTGACTCCCAACTTTTACATGTATTTTGAGTGGCATTGCCAGCTGAAAACAATGTTTTTTGTCGGTATATTGAGAAACCCAAAATCGTTAACGGACAGTTTATCGTTCTAATAAATTTATGTTGACATTAAGTTACAGGCAGTTTGTCGATACATTGAGAAAATGGTCATAAGAGTTTTTAAAATTGCCATAAATAAGATTTTAAAAACAACGAATTGAATTTCAATTCATGGCAAATTCAAAAAAAAAAAAACATATTCTTTTCTAAACAAAAAAAAACAGTGTAAAATATTAAAAATATTTAAAATCATTATCAAAATAATTTTTGGAAATACAAAATTTTAATTCAAAAGGTTTTGTTATTCGTGCTTAATTATTTATTATTTTTGATAAAAACACTGAAATTTATTGTTGATGGGATAAGCTATTCCTATGCGCATTTCACTGGTTCTGGTTGCTTAGGCCAGATCGTCAGGAAACTTCATCCATAAAGATTTTAGAAAAACTAAAGATATTAAACCAAATAACACTGTTAAACGTATAAGACTTATAAGCAACAGTTCTACTTGTAACAATATCAAAGTTTAAACAAAACACATCAACAATAAACAGTGAATTTATCTCATCTTACATTCCCCACTACAATTAGTTGAAATTCTCCCAACATTAATTGTAGTTGTAAGTAGGTTAAGAAAAACAAAATTAAAACACAACAACTTACAAAAGCATGTTGCCAGTTAATCCTTGGTTGTTTACCAAACAACCAATGCATAAGACTCGGGTTATTTAATTTAATTTATTTAATTTAAAGTCACGAGTGAATTTCAACAAGCCTCAGACTCTAAGAGAATATCCGCCAGCAATGCAGGAAACTATCGGCGGTAGTTCTGGTAAAAGTAGTGAAAATGCCATAAATCGGTCGCTTATGCTCATTTTTGACAGCGTCCACTTGGCCCATATTATTTTGTTTTACTAAATGATAAAAATCAAGACATTTAATAAACACAACCAAAAAGCAAAACTAAAGTTTTTTATTGACTAAAAAACTTTTGCTCAGCGTTGTTTAAGCAAAAGGTAAACAACTCTTGACAACTGTAAAGTGCAAAAACTAAAACATCTACTAAAACATCTGGCGGCTTGCACACCCCTTCTTAAACGGACCTTGATTCGTTCAGTACAAAGAAATCATAACCTAAAATGCCGTCTTAAAGCGATTCATTAAACTACCAAAATTTTATTGAAATTTACAAGTAGTCGAGAAAAACTAGAAGGATGTTATTTTATTAGACCACGGTCAAGCATATTTAAAAATGTTCGGTATATGATTTTAACACTCCCATATATTAAGTCGGCTAAGGAAAAACTCTTAAACTCGTATAAAATTGTATTGGATCCACTGGATATAGATATTTGAATTGAGTTTACATTATTAGGACTTATTACGGTTCTCGTAAATGACTTAGTCGTTTCTTGTAATAGATTAAAGTAACACACAACTTGAGTTTTTTAATCTACTACAAAATACGACTTAAGTTACTTACGAGAACGAGAACCGTAATAAGTCTCAATAATGAAAACTCATTTAAAATTTTTTATATACAGTCGATGCTGTCTTTCAAGAATGAGCATAAGGGACCGATTTATGGCATTTTCACCACTTTTTCTAGAATAACCGGAGCTGGTCTAAGCAATCGGCGAAATGCGCATAGAAGCTAGCTTTCCCTCATCGATAAATTTCAGCGTATTTATCAAATATGAAAAACTGGGAATTTAGCACGTCATATGGAAATCGAATTAATAACCGGAGATAGTTTCCTGCATTACTGGCGGATATTCTCTTACAGTCTGAGGCTTGTTGAAATTCACTATGTAGTGACTTTAAGAAACGCAAAAAGTAAAGAAGCCTAGTAACCAAAACAAGATATAGGGCTAGGCGGATATGCACCTCTCAGAATTTCAGCTGTAGGTCGTGCAGTAAGCTCCGTTGTTCTTTCCTGTTGGAATCACACGCTCTTAAGTCCAAATTTGTCCAGTTAAGGTAAAAAAAAGTCATTAAGCGTTTTCATGCATCATTCGCCGTTTACAGTAGTAGTTCGGTCCGCAGCGTTATCGAAAAAAATAAGGCTTTCAGTAGCCCAGCAGCGATAATTCTGCTTATTCATGTATCGAAATGAAAATGGGCCTCGTCGCTTCTGATGATTTTCTGAGAAAAGCTGGCTTCCTCGTAGTCGAGATTTAAATGAAACAATTATATTGCGTTCTTGAGGAGTATAGCGCTCCAGTTCTTATTGACGTGTATTTTGTATCTGCTTATTTAAAAAAAGGCCAAAGCAGAAATTAAATTTACCGCCATTTACAAAAATTATAGCATCTTCCGAAAGGCTGATGACTTTTGCACCACCTTGTTTAAGTATATTTGTGTTTACGTTTTTAGCAACACATACATTTTCCAATTCCAAGGTTCTTAGACGAACTTAATCCAATTATTTTCCATTGCAATTTTTGATATGAAAACCATAATTTTTGGAGTTGGATCCACATTCTATTTAAAATTTTCTACTTTTCCCGCTTTACATTTCAAGCTCCTAAGGCAAACTACAAGCAACTTTGTTTAACTGGAAAGTTTGCATATTCTTACAAGCACTTTTTCTATACAACTAAATCTAAATGGAGTCTTCGATATTCATGGTGTTACAAAGGAAATGTTAAACTTAAAATAACCTCATTCACAACTTGTAGTAGCGTAGGGTATAAAAAGTTTTTAAAAATTCTCCCTGTGTCTGGCTGGTCTAGCTAAATTTAAGTTTATTTTGTCTGCATGTCCGTCTGCCCTTGTCTCTGTCGATCACTCATCCCCAAGTTTACAGTTCATCTCGTTCGTCTGCTTTTTTCTCTTCCTCTTTCTGTCTCCTGCAAACTTTTCTAATTTTTCCCTTTTTGTTGTCTCCCCGCTTCAGAACACAGATTGTGAAGTGATTGCTGGGCCATGTAGAAAAAAAGCCTCAGCTACTGACAAACACTTTTACACTACAACCAATTTGGGTGTGTTTGTGCTGGAGACGGTTTAACTTTTACGAGAGCGCGTTTGTGCTTTTTTGTAACCGACCTAGGACTTTCAACGTAGTATTGTGTCTGTATTTTGAAAGCACACTAGCTGTTGTTGTAGTTTTACGTTACTTATTTCTGATGTTGTTTTTGTAGTCTGGTGATTTGTTTTTGTTGTTGTGCTTTTTTCATTATTGTTATTATTTGTTGTTGTTGTGTGTGTGTTTTTTTGTACTTTTATTATTATTATTAAACTGGTATTTTTTAATGCATGTCTATATGTTTGTTGTGTAGAAGGCTTTTGTTTGGCGGGAAAAAGTTTTTATTAGAATTGTTTATTTTCTTTGTTGTTGGCGTTTTAGTCTGCTTATTGTGTTGTTTGTTTTTATTAAATTTCAGCAACGTGGTTTTAATTTCCAGAAAGAACTGCTGAAAAGTATTGAAATGGCAAATTGGAAATATTGTGGTAGACACTCGAAAAATATTAATATAAAATTTAATGAATATTATTGATTTGAAGCGCTTAAAGTATCATAAACAGCGTTGCCATTTGAGCATTATTTTTTTCCGAATTGTTTTCCAAAATTGCGTTTAATATTTTTTACCGTAATCCGCCCAATATACAGCCAAATTATGAATAAAAATTCCCTGGGAGTTTTCTCCCTTCTCTCATTTTTCCTATGTTAATTCAATTGTAAAAATGTGAAAAGGGAAAAAACTCTCGGAGAATTTTTATTCATAAAATCTTGTTTTCGTTGTTTAGTGGTTAAAAATGCAAAATTGCTAAAAAATTTACCAAACAGTATTAAATTTCAATTAAAGTTTATTAAAAAAAAGACCGATAAAAGTTTTTAGCTACCTGTCTTTTAAATTAATGCCAACAATAGAAAACGACACAAAATTTAAAAAAAAACGCTATAGGTATGCGCCTTGGCCGAAGCTAATGTACTTATCATTGTATTAAAAATTTTAGTAAACCTTAAATACTGGAGTACACTTGTATTGGGACTAGATGAGATAATGGGTATTTAACCATAAGTCACCCTTGTGTGAAAAACCACACAAAATTAATAATTTTTACACTATAAACAAAAAAATTGTTGAGCTACACTTAATAAACTTCTTGACTGCGTTAGCAATATTTATTAAGTAATGAAAACACAATTTTTTATTAAAAAATATTTTTAGAAACATAATTTTTCAGAACTAACGTCGGTTACCCTCGTGTGTGGTTTTCCACACATATGTTATTTCTATGTTATTTGCACTACAGCCAAAATTTTTTGTCGACAAGTGTAAATTATTTGATATTGTTGCGAATTGTAAGCAGCGTATGTTTTATAAAGTGAGTGCTTATATAAAATACACCAAAGCTTTGCATGGGTTGTTGTTGATCACCAACGGGATAAATACATCACTCATGTTACGTAAATCGTGACAGGCATTACATATGTGTGTTCATAGATAATAAGAAGACTTAAAAATTATTAAAAAGTAAAGGTTAATAGGTAAAAATTAGTTATATTAGAGTAGGGCTGCCAGATGTTTGAACCTATCCACCAGGACACATGGAAAAAACGGATAACAAATTATACGCACCCTAAAAACTAAAGGGTCACAACCCAAAATTTTTCAAAAATTTTTACATAAACAGTTTTTTGGCTCTCCTCAAAATTTAAGAATTTTGAGTTGTTACCTTTTTTAGTATTTAGGGTGCGATATGTAAAAACCATCGAGTTTTTATTTTTAAATCCAACAATATATAGAAAAAAAATTAACGTGTACTTCATGTACATAAAAACGATGAAAAATAATAAAAAGTTGAGCTTAAAATGTTCTAAACTAAAATAATGTTCAGAAGATTGCACTTTTTCTAGAACTGCATTTCGGTCTTTGATATAGTTATAAAACAGGCAGCATGTCATATTAAAATCAAACTTGCATTGAATAATATTCTGCAGTGTTTCAGTCTTTAACAAGTTTCTTTCCTTTGTCCATTGAGCAGCCTAAGTACTCAACTTGAAAAAATCAAACTCTTTTGAGTCTTCTTCAACCAGGTCGACAACTGTCAAAATAATCAATTGTCTAAGGCCCAACCAGAATGTGCATAAACAAACTTGAGCTACTGTCAAAAATAAACGAAAAAGCCTCTCAAATACATTATAAAAAACAAAAACAAAATAAAAAACATTTGATTCCGTACGGAATGTGCGATTAGTTTCGCACTTTGCTTAAGCAAATTACAGTTTCATAAAATTTAACAAAACGTCCACTTAAGTTCAACATGGTTTTACACATATGATTTACATGTGTTCGCTTAGTTGCTTAAGCCACGTTATTCACATACTGGTTAGGCCTTCAACCATACACGCTTTGATATGGACAGCGACCGACTCAGTTGACAATTGAATTGAAACGGGCAAGGTCTATCCAACAGGTCAGCGCAAGAAGCCAGATGTTTACTTGGTTTAATCCTCAACGACGTCAAAAGTTGTTTACATTTTCCTTATACATGTGTATTTTTGTTTACGTTTTCGGTTTTTTGCACACAAATCACATTTTTTCTTTTGTTTTCCCTATGTAGTAGTAAGATTTTGACAACAGCGGGCAATTTAACACAAACAAAATGCCTGTTGTTTTTTTGTATTGTTGTAGAAGTAAGCAGACCTATTGGATAGGCCTTCGAAACGGGTATGGGCTGCCTTAGAGAAAGCAATTTGTTATCGGTTTTCGATTACTTATAAAAGTTGTTTATACGGAATAACTTTTTAACGCCACTAGTTGAAACAAAATTTGAAAGAGGATTGACTATCATCTAATATTATTGAAAGATTTTACCAGCTTTACACCAGATAAGAGTTGAATTTAATTATAGTTCTTTATACAATTACCTTATGTTGGCAGTGTTATAACAGAAATCTTAACCTTTGTTAACAATTTAAACCAGCAACATAACTAATTTGTTTGTCTTGACTTGTACAAAAAACCAGGACAATTTAATAGTAGACCAGGACACCAGGAAAATTAGGCTAAAACCAGGACAATCCTGGAAAACCAGGACGTATGGCAGGCCTATATTAGAGGCAGTCGTAATTTTTTGCTCATATCTCAGCCATTTATGGACCGATCTGGCGAAATTTCAAAAGCAACCTTTTCTGTGCCCATGTTCTGTAACTCTCGCGTCGAGAAATTTTTCGATTGAAATGTGTGAAATGAAAAAAAAAAATGCCATATATTAAAACAAACAAACGTTTTTCTCACTAAACTGTGTGTGTAACTTTTTTGGCGAGTATTAGCTGTCATGTAAGGAACTTACTCGCCAATTTACAGAAAAAGTGTATCTGTAACATAATTGTGAGAAAAGTTCCCGCTTTGAACTCTCAAAAAATCTCACGAATAAAAATGGGGCGAGAAAAAATTTCAACACTTAAAAACAATTAAAAAAGCAAAATGCAAAGAATAATAATAATAATATTTTGTTCTGAGCACATTCTTTCATTGTTTAATTATTTTTCTTTTTTACATTTTTATAAAATATTCCAATTTTTTCAAAGCTCGTTTGCAAACAACAAACATTGAAGTCGCACTTAACATTATTTGGTAGCCGACTGTTGTATTTTCGCCGCCGTCGTTAAAAATTTTAAAATTTTTGTAAGTTTTGGTCGCTTGGACGTTCTCAACGTCTGCAATGTCACAGCGGCTTCGGGTGCAATGTTATCATATTCATGACGTAACGACGTAATCTCTTTTGATATTTTTCGACATGAGTAACAGACACAGTTTTTTCTCTCTTTTCGAGAAACAATGGAATATTTTGTTTCACATCCTTTCGATGCGAGAACTTCTCACCAAAGTTACAGAACATGGGTAATGGATTATGTTTGATATAAATCTGTGGCATTTTGAGAAACATCTAAAGTCAAATTTAGAAAGTGGAAAAAATGTTGTTGATCATACAAATTCTCATTCAAAAAGATTTTTGTTTACGTTTTTAAAATTTTGTATTATAATTCTCTAATTTTGGTTTATTTTTTTGTTTAATAAAAATTCTTTTTTCACCGAGTTTTTTTTTTTTTAAACTTCTTTGCTATCTTATCTCGACTTAAGATGTTTTGTCATAAAGCTACAGAAATATATAACAACCTAGTCCTAATTAAGGTATTCTGAAAACCCATTTCAACATACTCTCTGAGAGATCTACTGACAGACTAACGTACGGACATCGATTAATTAACTCCGCTACTCAAAAGGACTCACAATAAAGTAAATACATTTTATAGTGTAGAAATTCAAACGGAATGCCAAACTTAATTTTTTATACCATTCAGCAGAGGTGGGAAGGGTATAAAAAAATAAGAAAGTATCTATAGTCGGTCAAACCCGACCATTTGCATGGGAACTACGGTCAAATATGGACCGATTTATAAAAGATTGGTAAGATGATTTACGTTTTAATAAAATATTTTGAGAGCAAATGTTATCTAAATACCAACATAATAATATAGTCTATGGGCACAACGACTCTATTCCGGGAAGAAGTTTTTATGGAGGCTATGAAAAATTATAGCCCTATTCTTACCATTTTCAACACACATATAAAATTATTTTCAAAATTGCAACCTCTACTTTGTGCACAAGGTTTACAAAGACAGGCAACCAGCCGGTCGGAGGGCCATCGTAAGAATCATTTTCTGACTTGATTGGTATACTAAAATGGGCTTCGGACCAATAATTTTATGTTTTACACACATCAGCACAAACGCATTATACCCTCTTCACTATTGTGGTGTGGGCATAAAAACAATTCACAATACAAAAGTTTAACAAAGAGACAAAACAAAAAACAAAAAAGATACGAGAAGTATTGGAAATGGTGTTTTGTTCGGTTTTTTGAACCCTTAAAAATGAAAATGTGTTTACCCCCAAATTGAAAAAGCAGTCAGTGACCTTCAGACACAATCACAACTCATACTTCAACAGAAATTGCGTAGGTTAATGACGGTTCGTCGGCAACAACAAGAACAGGCAAGGCTATTGTAACAACAGCAACAACAACAGCGGCAAACAATTGAGACTGCATAACGAAAATAAGCAGGCAGACATTTCTTTGAAATAGTCTAACAAGACGAGCTTTTTTCTTGATTGCCTGCTTTTTTTCTTCTTTGATGTTGGTAAGAGAATTTATGTATTGCTTATATAACAACATACGCATATAAATATGTATGTATGTGTTATTATATATGTTAGTTTGGTAGTGCTATTAATTATTCGAACATGCATACGATTAAACGGCGGCATTATTCGAACATACATACGAATAAACGGCGGCAATGAAATACCACCCCACGAAATAAGTCCCCAAAAAAATTATGAAATAATTCCCCAATTTTTTGGGGGCTTATTTTATATGAAATGAAACCCCAACGAAATGAACTAGCTGCCCAAATCAAAATGAATTAAATCCCCAAAAAACGCTGTTGTTGCCTCTCATATATTTTTTTGGGTAGTTATTTCATTTCCGTTTTGGGGACTTATTTTGAAGGGAGTTATTTCATGCCGCAATTATTCATTAAAACAGACCATTCATTAAAACATGTTTTGTTTACATATTTAAACGGGGCATAATTTGCATATTTGACGATTTTGGAAAATTAAATAAGTTCCCAAAATATTTTTAGGGACTAATTTCATTTCATATTTTTGGGGACTTATTTGATATAAAATAACTCCCCAATATAAAAATGAAATAAGTCCCCAAAAAAATTAAACAAATTCAAAAAAAGCGTTGTTGTTGCCTCTCATATATTTTTTTTTGGGGAGGTATTTCATTTAATGCGAAGTATTTTGCTTTCGAAATTCAAGGTTTTGGATATAAAAAAGAAATTGAAGAATTCAAATTCTTTAGCTGAAATACCTTCAAGAGACTTTGTATTGTATTGTGTAGTCACAAAGCATAAGGGAAAGCATTATTCTATTTTAAAGGGTATTTGAGCTCATGTCTTTCTAATAATTCGCAAAATTATTACAAGTGATAACTTAATATCCGGCGTTTTAATGGAAAATATTAAACCACTTTTTAAAACTCTGCCTACATGTAAAGCAATCTCATTTTTCGATATGGTCACCTCCAATAAAACTATTGTTTTACGAATAACTTTTAAACAAATTATAGTTACTTTCACCATATTTTTGTCACCGGCTACCATATTATGATTAATTAGTCCTCCATCAAGAAGCCATAACCATATAATTTTTGCCTCCAAACATATTATGGTTAACTAATAATAATAGTATGTTTGTTGTTTTAAAATATCGTGTTGCTCTTTAAAAAGGGCAAATCTTTAATGTAAATTTTAAATAAATTTTTTTTCTAATCAAAATTTTTTATTATGTTCTTTAAAGTTTTTTTTAAATAAAACCTTTTACGTTTGGGTCAAAATTGTGGCTAAATGAAGCCAGTTTTTCGAAATTTACGGCTTAACGTCTTGTGTTCTTACGAAGCACAGTGGGCTGAGAGTTATAACTAAACTATGAATTATTTGAGGGAAGCCAATTATTATTGATATTTATATTTTTTTTTCAACATTATTTTGAATTTTATTTTTGGATGCAATACATTAATATCTGTAAAGAAAAAAGTACCAAAAAGATTTATATATGTACATATATGCGAATTTCCGAAAAGTACCAAAATATGCTTGAGGACTTCCTAAGGAAAGGAGAATACAATTTTATTTTATTTCTATCTTCATAACTTAAGAAGATAAATGGGTTACGAAAAAGGTACCAAAAATATATTTTCGCCCATTTTAGTCCCCTAAAAGTACAAATTTCAAAAAATTACCAAATAACTGTCCACTTTTGTTTTGATTTAATAAAGATGTTTTTTGAATTTTACATCAAGATGACGAGATATAAGGGTTTCCATTTGAAATAACCCTTTTTTTTTAACTAAATACAAAGTAAATACATAAATTAAGATCAAGAAATTATTATGATTTTTCTTGTTTTAAGAAACGAAATCGAAACTTTAGAAGATTACCTTCTTTCCGCGTATCTACACATCGAAAAATTTCAAGTCTCTGGCTTCAGTTGTTTGGGGTGGGCAATGATCACCCGGCCAATCACGCTTATCTTATATACTACATAGATAAAGTCACTAAAACTGCTATGGTCACTAGTATGGCACGTAGTGGCAGCTGACATAATATTTACTTAACCTGCCCTGGCTCCTACCCTTTTGCTATAGCGTTTTTAAGTTAAGGTTTTGCTTAGATTTTGTATATTTTTAAAATTATTCACAATCACTTCTCGTACAACACATGATTTTGGGACTCACTTTTGAGAATTGCACGTGAAGGTAGCCCCAAAAATAAGAACCCCTGCATCATTCGTTTTGTCAAGTTGGCTGCATTATTAATTTAATGGCCATACGAATTTTTGTTCTCAAGGTGGTTTTTATCACTTTTTCTATATTTAAACACGATTCTATCTCAGAATACCGTACGAAATATCTCTTTTGTGTCTGAAGCAAAGTTGTAGATATCAGAATTGAGTCCCAAATCAATGAGCTGAAGAATGTACTGTGCTGTCCAAAAAATAATGCACACAAAATCACAAAAACCACATGCAATGATAATTTACTTAAAAACCACGTGCTAATATTTAATGAAAACTTTAAAGAAAATATCGTAGCTTACTTGTATTTCAAAGTAAAAAAATCAACTTTAAAAACCTTAAAATTAGAAGAAAAAAATTATCCACTTTGATCCAGTATTAACAGTTTCATAGTAATCCAAGAGCCAAATAAGGATATGGGTTATATTTTTTAAAGTGTTAGCTGTAATCTGCCATTAAAATTTAATTGAAATTAACAAAAGAAACAATATACTTTTTGTACAGAATTGACCAGTGTGTGCAATGGTGCGATAAGAACAACGATTTATGAAAATGCCGGTTTTTAGATATGAAGAAATGTATTTTGTGTTACGCCCACTTCTCCATTCCCGCCCATATTTTTTCAGATATTTTGTATTGATAATCAAAATGCTTCTGCCTTATATGGAAACGTTGGCTATTGCCGTTCTCTATAACATATTTGCACTGGAGAGGCCACGACCACTTCTGGAATCCCGCTCATTTTAAAATGGAGTTGTGTATTGACAACCCAGCTTTGTATACAAATTTCGGAAATTTATTCTCTTATCGTTCTTTAGATATAAATAAATCGATTTTGTGCCATGCCCACATCTCCACTCCCGCACACATTTGTATGGATATTGTCTATTGGTAACCAAGATGCCTGTGCTTAATTAAGATACTTTAGCTTCGGCCCTTCTCCAAATATACAGAAAAGACCACAACAACAAGGGATTTAAGGATTGAATTGGAGGCAGTCGTGGTTTTTTGCTCATGTCTCAGCCATTTGTGAACCGATTAGGCTAAAGTTGAATAGCAAAATAAAACGGAATCTCTCTCATTTCTGGGGTCTTCGGAAAACCCATATCAATAGATTGACGGTTATTGTTAAATCCACTACGCTTGCCATAAGAGCTCAGAATATATCGCAATGATTCCTCTAAAATTCTTCAGTTTAAACTTTTTGCAAGAAATCGATGTACAGTGGTCATATTTATGCACTGTAAAAATCTTAGATCAATTTCTCTAGTATTTTGCCACAAAAATACAACTGTACCCCCTCTTGTAGTAAAAGACTACATATAAAAAGAAACCTGTTTTTTGTCTCTACTGAAAATTAATAAATTTTGAGTTAACCCCTTTATCGGATCATAGATCAAGATGGCAGAAATTACAAACGGAATGACAAACTTTTATATACACTTTAGAGCTCTGGTGAAGGGTTTTAAAAAGGGCAAAAAAGTATCATGAATTGATTTCAATTGATACAAAAAGGGACATTAAAAAGGAGCATAAAAAGTAGCAAGGGAATGTAAAGAGGGCCAAGCTGCAACTTTAGCGTCACAACGGAAACGTTTAACACAGTTACTTAACCCATTAAAGCAAGTCGGTCAGTTCGTCCGCGTTTAAAGGGGTTAAAAACATACAGTATTGTAAAAACAAACAAAAAAGAGGCGATGCCTGGAATTCTATACGCAGATGTAAATTGTTTGGTTTTCAATTAAGTAAACAAATAGAAAACAGCTATCAAAAAGTATTTTTTAACGCGCATTGTGTAACATGCCATTTTTCTGCGCTATAGTTCTTAAACGCTTGAAACTCATCTACGAATTAGCACGTGGTATGTACTTCTACCGTTATTAATGTACAGCAGCCGTATTCCCTAATTCGCTAAAGCTAAATCTCTATCGCTTAAAATCTATAAAGTTGATTTACGAAATTTGGCTACGAATGCAATTCTGTAACGTGCATTGCTAAATTTGGCAATGCCATAAAAATTGAATTCGCTTTTAATGTCAACGCTAGAGTCAAGGCGAATTTAAGAAGGTAAACTCAACTCGTCAGCCGTTCATCAGCTGTCTCCACGGCGAATTAAAAACAAATAGGGAAACGTCAAAATATAATTTTGTTTATGTTTTGCGCCAAAATAAAATAATAAAACTATTTCAAAACTTTGAATAATTAAAGTGAATTTAATAATTTCTTTTATAACCCAAACAAAATTTGTATTTTGTTTTTCAATTAATTTTTGCCTTGTCAGCATTTTTGAAATCCGCCTATTGAATTGCAAAAAAATACATGGGGCTTTTTGTAGTTGTAGAGTTGAACTTACCTTTTTAAACTCGCCTTGGCAAGAGTCTTTAAATTTTGTATTCTCTAAAGCATTTTAGCGATCGAGATTAAGCTTTAGCTAAGCGAATCAAGTTTTGCTTCCAATTTCGTTTTACACTTCTAGTCTGATAAACTCGTACTTTTTAATTTTGTCTTGATAAGTTGTTCTCATGATGACATCTTGAAAATAAATTGTTTTAAAATTACTATTAGCCTACGTCATAGCTTTAAATTTTTGTGAATTTTGACAAGCAGTATGTGTAAAAACTTGAAAGCGCCCTGCAGGAAATGCCACTAGTGAACCTGTACTGATTCACTATTGACACAGTCACCAGTACTAGTGACTTTTTATACCCCAGGCAATGTTATTTATAATAGACATTTAACATGTGCGTGTCATTGGAAATCTACTACTGACGTTGGTACTACTAACTAGGTACTGACTAGGTAGTTCCTTTGGGAACATATGTAGACATTGGAACCAGAGAATCGCTAGTACATTTTAGTAAAAGTAGTCTACACTTTTTGTAAGAATACGAAGTCATAACAATCTTTTTTTATTTTTTTTCTTCAACTTTAATAGCAATTGTACTTCTAAGTTGTTATTGATTAAAGCCAAATATAGTGGAAATTGTAATGTAGTGTAGACACTTCGTTGACAATGTCACCAATATAGTCGACAAGCTCGTGACTTGGAGACACTTGCACCCAGGTTTCCTTCAGGGCGAAACTTAGCACACACATTGAAATATTTATGTAATCGAATTTGTTTACATCCAACACTAACCAATTATTAGTATATAATATTTCTATTGCATATAAGTATGTACATGGGAACGAGCCTTAATATTTGTCCTTATATGTATGTATCTACATATTTATATACTACCATCTCGTGGCTCTTTGTAAAAATTACTTCCTAAATTTAAGAAAAAAAAAATGAAAAAAACCTGAAAAGTCTAGAAAAATTTCCGTTTTTTTCCGTTTGTTTGTGATATTTTAACAAAAGTTCAAAGTTCAGACGCACATTTTTTGTTGTTGTTGCTGCTGTATTTTTAGGACTAGACAGTCTGTAATTGGCATGTGGAGAACAACAATTTTCAGGGGATGGCGTACAAGCAGAAACGATGTGACAGTCTGGCTGACAATGGCTACAACAATTCATTGTTCTCAAACTGATACATACATACATTCCTATTTTTTAATGAACTGTTGGTTGTACGTTTTGTACAGATGTTCTCGTTAAGACGGGGAAATATTTGAATGTGAATCGTTGTGTAGCTGTTGCCTTTGTATAGATTTCTGCAAAAATAGCGTGTTTATTTTTCAATACAATACCCCAAGAAATCGTTTTATTGCGTCGCAAATACCGTAAATGTCAGCAGCAACAGTCTGCCATTTGTTTTGGGTTTTTTTTCGGCTGTATTTATTTCACACAATAAGAACTTGTAGCAGTAACAGCATTTGGCGGTATGCGGATCTTAAAAAGAGTTCAATCTTTGCTGAATGAAAATAGATTATGAAACGAAATTAGGATCTTAAGGAGACAAGTAAAAAGGGAAATTCTGTTTGATTAAATATGCGATATAGGATGTAAATTGTCTAATTAAATTCCATACACGGTAAATCAAACGCTTCGTTGCTGGAATGAAACAATTTCATTGGTCCCTATTCATTAATGCAATGAATATGTTCAGTGTAGTAATGCAATTTTTATTAATGCTATAAAAATTCAAAAACAGGAATTTTCTTTCATTTCGTTGTATCATTTATGATATGACACAAATTACATTCGGACAACGTGAAGCTTTGATGTATGATTTGAGGTATAAATTCGTACAGTAAAATATTAAATATTAACTTTTTTAAAAAGAAAGTTGTTTAATTTTATGTCTAAAGGCCCAACTAAAACATGCATAAGCTTGCTTAAGCTACTGTCCAAAATTAACAAAAATCATCTCAAATGCATATAAACAAGTAAAGGTGTTATATTCAGCTACGCCGAATCTTATATACCCTTCCCAATGGTTGGGAAAGAACAGAAGTTTATATATATATATATATATATATATATATATATCTAAACTAGCTGACCCGACAGACGTAGTCCTGCCCAAATTAGGAAAAATGTTTGCGTTCGATTTTTAAAATCCGTTAACAAGATACGAACATTTTAAAGAAAAATTAGTCAAATCGATGAAACCGTTTTCTGATTTTAGGTAAATAAAAAAAAAATGATTTTAAAGAAAAAGTCATCCAAATCGCTCAAGCCGTTCTCAAGTTATGCACTTAATAGAAAAATTGGGCGTAAAAGTAGTCGTGGTACATTTTTCTTCGATTAAAACGTAAAATGGATTAATACGAACATTTAAAAGAAAAATTAGTCAAATCGATTGAGCCGTTTTTTGATTTTAGGTAAATCCAAAAAAGTGGGCGGGGCAAAATTTTCTGTCCGTAAAAACCTAAGTTGGACCATGGCAATCATTTTAAAGAAAAAAACATCCAAATCGGTATAGCCGTTCTCAAGTTATGCTTTTAATAGAAAAGGTGGGCGTAAAAGTAGGCGTGGTAAATTTTCTTTTCGTATAAATCTAAGTTGGACCATGCGATCATTTTAAAGAAAAAATCGTCACAATTATACAGATGTCATTGGTGGTGAAATATGAAAATTGGAGTTTGCCACGCCCCTCCGCCCGCAGACCGAAAATCAAAAATCAGACTTCACCCGCCTGAATATTCTGAAGATTTCCTGAAAATTTCATCAAAATCGGCCTTGATGTAGGTACTATTTAACTTAATAATTTTAATTAAAAGAATACGGGAATTGTCTTCTTTTTATAACATATTTTAAACATGAAAATAAAACAATCTACATACTTGAATGGTATGCATGTTAATTTAACAAGATAAACTTTTGATTTTAATATAAAACTGGTTTTTATGGATTCAATATTGAACAATGTTATTTTAACAGTGAATAATATTAAATAAACGTGATTTAATGTTATTTTAATATTTTTCATTTAAAATTAATATGAAATAATGATAAATTTAAATAAAGGGCATACTTTTGCAGAAATTAACTATGATTCTCAATCAACATTTCGCCATGTTAATTTAACATTGGTGTTTTTTTCTGTGTGTATGTAACATAAATATATGACAACCTAGGCCCCATCATTTCTGGGGTCTTCAGAAAACCCATTTCAACACAGATGCAGACAACCGGATATAAACTTCTCTTCTCTTCTCACAACGAACCAGAATATACATATATACTTTATAGAGTATAGGATGAATATAGTGAAGCTTACAAACGGAATGAAAAAGTTATATATACGCTTTTACCTTCGGTGAAGGGTATAAAAACAAAAACAAAATCAAAAAATATTGGATTCCGTACGGAACGCGCGGTCTGTTTCGCACTTTGCTTAAGCAAATTACAGTTACATAAACTTAAGCAACATGTTTTCTTAAGTTCAATATGGTTCGACCCATATGAATCATATGTATTCGCACAACTGCTTAATCCAACTAAAGCATCTTTTAGTTGGGCCTTAAGTAAAATAATAAGCAACCAGTGAAATGCGCAAAGGAATAGCTTATCCCATCAACAATAAATTTCAGTTTATCAATAGTATAAAATGGGAATTAAGCATATTTAAACTAAACCTTGTTAATTAATTTTTTGAATCCCAAGAAAAACTTTGATAACTTATTCTCATGTGGCAGTGTAAATAAAACTGAACTGGCAAAATAAAATAAAATGATTTTTTTTTAGTTTTGACAAAAAAGCAACCAATTGTAGTCGGGACTGTAAGAAAAGATAAACTCACTGTTTATTGTTGTTGTTTTTGTTTAAGCTTTGATATTGTTACAAGTAAAACTGGGGCTTATAATTCTTATTCGCTTAACGGTTTTATAATATCTTTAGTTTTTCTAAAATTTTTGATGAACTTTACTGACGATGTGGCCTAAGCAACCAGTGAAATGCGCAAAGGTATAGCTTAATCCATCAACAATAAATTACAGTTTATCATTAGTGTGAAATGGGAATGGAAATTGTAGGGGAATGTAAGAAAAGATAAGTTGATATTGTTGCAAGTAAGACTTATGGCCGTTTTCTCATTACACGATTATCTCTTTTCCCAACGAAAAACTGCACATTAAAGAAATTTGGATTTCTCAATGTCTAATTTGCTTCTATTCTGTCGCAAAGCTAACCAGCACTCCTCTGCCAATTTAGTTATTTTCCGTTTATTTGCCGTACAGATAAATTCAATCAGCTGACTCCCAGCTTTAACATGTATTTTGAGAGGTGTTGCCAGCTGAAAACAATGTTTTTTGTCGGTATACTGAGAAACCCAAAATCGTTAACGGACAGTTTATCGCTGTAATAAATTTTTGTTGACATTAAGTAACAGCCAGTTTATCGATACATTGAGAAAATGGCCATTAGAGTGTTTATAATTCTTATTCGCTTGAGCGTTTTATTTGTATAATATTTTTACCTTTTCTAAAATCTTTGGAAAAGGTTTCCTGATGAGCTGGCTTAAGCAACCAGTGAAATGCGCATGGAAGCTAGCTTTCCCTGAACAATAAATGTCAGTATATTTATCAAATATAAAAAATTGTGAATTCAGCACGTCATGCAGAAATCTTATTAATGAAGGGAATTTAGCACATTCAAACGAAACCTTGTTAATTAATTTTTTGAATCCCAAGAAAACTTTGAAAATTATTATTACTCTTTGAATTATTGTAGAAATTATGGCACCCTTAAAATGTTAACGATATTTTTTCGTAGCCTGAATTAGGTTTTACGTTAACAAAAAAATTTATTTTTCTATTTTTTAAAAGAATCAATTTAAAATATGTTTTAGGTTTGGATAACAAAAGAAAGAAATTTAAAAACGAAATAATTAAATTTCATTTTTGGTGTTTTTGTATCATAATTTCCGATTTTTGTTGTAACGTTTCTTAACATTTTTTTGTCATATTTCATTAAAATTTTTTAACAAATTTAATTAAAATTACGATTCTGAAAAAACCACAAACTAAAAAAAAAAATTAAACAAAAACATAGCACATGTATTATAAATGATGTATAAGACATAAATGATAAAATTTATTCATGTAAAGTAGGTTTTTATTATCTTTTCGACTATTTGCATGCACTTTGAAACGCACTTACAACCAAACAAGAGTGGAAAGAGCATAAAATGGTAGATCTAATGATTTTATATATAACTAGCATAACCAGAGGGCAAGGTCGAAGTCCAACCATAATTATTTATGCAAATATGAAGAAATAAATGAATTTACATGTTTCGAGTATTTGTTTTTTTTCCGCCTTAGTGAATCGATTTGGCGAGGGACCAACCTCCGGTCCAAATGTTATGTTCCACTAAAGTTCGTGAATGTTTAATTAAATATTAAACAAGTAAGAGTGCTATATTCGGCTGTGCCGAATCTTATATACCCTTCACCATTGTGCGAGCAGAATACAGAGCAACTAAATAATTTTTACATATACATACATACATACATATTTACAATACTTAAAACTTCAATATAAATGAAACTTAAAATCGTTTTTAGAACATAAAAATATAAAAAAAAAGTTATTTTTTAAAAACCAAGATTCGAACCAGGGAACTTACAGTTTCTAACTTAATACACCCCCTAGACAACTGAACCATGAACGAACGCTGTTTAAATATCATTAAAATTAAATATGGACAGTTTAATGTTTACAACTCAACACAGTTTTATATTTGTTTTCTTTTTGTAAAGGCACTGTTGTCATACCGTAGATTTATCTCTTTTGGCGAGTTTTTAAGTAGCAAAAAAACTCAAAAATTCCTAGTTTCTATTTGTTAAAATTATTTCGTTAAATATATGAAATAATAAAGAAGGGTGATAACGAAAATCATATTGGGCATTATGCTAGTATATGTAAACATATGCAAAGGGGGGGGGAGAAGACCCGACAACCGGATTTGAACTTCACTTTTCATAAGGACCCAGAATGTATATATACTTTATAGGGTGTAGGACCTTCGGTGAAGGGTATAAAAAACAAACTTAATTATAAAAAAGAGTAATTTTTGGGGTTTCAGTATTTTGGTCATAACCGACGTGTTAAAGAAGAAATTTGCCAGTTATTTTGGTTAAAAAACTTGAACTCGGGAAGATCTATGGTTCCCGAAAATGGGTATTTTTCAAAAAAAAAATTTATATTTTGGTCATAACTTTTTCGTATCTAAACCGATTTTCCCTAGTTTTTCAGAAAATATTTTCTATTAAAAATTTCCGATCTTTTGGTATATAAGGCGTAACCATAGGTCATATAACAGTCAAAATATTCAGATTTTTATACAATTTTTAATACTTTTTGTATGTGAGGTACCACGCCCACTTCTTCAATCCCGCCCACATTTTGTGGGATGGTGTATTTTTAACCTAAATGTTTGTACCTAATTTGAAAACTTTGGCTCTTGCAGTTCTCCAGATATACAGAAAAAAGTAATAAAAATACAACAACCACAAGGGATTTTTTGGAAAAATTAGAGGAAGTCGTGGTGTTTTGGTCATATCTCAGCCATTGTTGAACCAATCTAGCTGAATTTCAATAGCAAGAAATGGTGGACTATATGTGACATAAATGTAAAACAACCTAGCCGCTATCATGTCTGGAGTCTCCGGGAAACACATATCAAACGTAAGACGGACAGACGAACAGACGGACGGACATCGTTTAATCAACTTCACTCCGCATAGCGATCCAGAATATATATACTTTATATGGTCTTAGATCACTATTGTAGAAATTACAAACAGAATGACAAACTGAAAGTACCAAGTGAAAAACAAAAAAGGACCAAAAAGTCTCTTCTTATAGTTTCCCAATCACTCTGAACTATGCAGGTTAAATTTTTTGTTTCTTGGTTTATAATGAATAAAAAAAAATACCAGGACCGATTCCAAAGGATTTTGTCGAAGGATTGAGATTGCAATCAAATAAGTTCAAAGCAAATTAAATCTAAATAACACAAAAACTTCGCTAAACAGCTAATTGTATAAATGTTTGTAATTAAAGCAGATATACAAGATCGTTGACGTTACCCGGCTTTTGTTTATAATGCTCGCGATTTCCTTGACATTTGAAGCAACTCCAATGTTTTAAAATTTAAGGGAAATAACATGTTGCATTAGCCCTAATGACTCAGCAAGGTCTACTTTGAGAAAATTGATTCTTTTAGCAGACTGCTCGTTTTACACACTATTAAAAATGAGTGTTTTATTTACATTACAGTGTAATCTACTTTTTGTTGTCTTTGTAGTCGTCGTACTACGAATATTTATTTACTTTTATTTGTACTTTCCGCTAAGAAATTTCATTGAACTTTTCTTCTTGTTCTCAATTTTTCGTTTTTTTTTCTTTTCGGTTGTTCTTGTTTATTTTAAATTTTCGCATTAGCAAAAGCAACACGCAACTCTGACGTCTAAATTCCAGAGATGGAAGTTTTCTATTATTTTTTCTATTATTATAACACATTTTGGTATTAATAAAGTTTAATAAAACAAACTAAAAATTTTCCTAATACCCAAATATACCATAATTTCAGTGAATAAATAATAGTTATTCTTTTTATATTTAAAAAAGCATGAAACGAACAAAGTTAAAGTCTAGAACAAATGAATGAATGATGTGAAACCTTCTGGTTTTTCACGACTATAAAAGGTGGTCTAACCATAATGCACGATGTTAATTGTGAGTCACATATTAACGTCAAGTTTTTTGACTAACTTAATTTGACATTTCTTTGTTTCAGTGCATGACAAATTCAACCATTGAGCAGCGCGTTAAGAATATTGAAGCCTTTTACGAAATTGGGCTTTAAAATAAAAATGCATTTCGAGCACTTGGTGATTTTTTTGGTCAGCATAGGTTGGATTTTTGACATCTCAGGTAAACTAGGTTTAGTTAACAGATTTGTGCCGTCATTACAAAGTTTGTACATATACAAAATTTTGACGAAACAGCTTAGTATTGCGTAAAATGTATGTTAAACTACGTTTAAGCGTAATCCACATCTTAAAAACCCGGCCATAATCGACCAAATGCATCCACAATCGGGAGAATTGTGCGAAAATTTTAGCAAAATGGGTCTGAAGGAAATGTGAAAACACCTGTTTGGTTCGGTTTATGGGCTGGGGGCGTCATCAGGCCATACTTCTTCGAAAATAAGGTCAGCCAAGCAGTTACCGTGAAAGGTGTTCGCTATCGCGAGATGATAACGGCCGTTTTGTGAACAGAAATTATGGATGGTGCCACTCAACCAACGAAAAAATTGCTATTTTGCGTGAGGAATTCAATGGCCGTGTTATCTCACGTCGAGCCGATGTTAGTTGGCCGTCAGTATCATGTAATTTGAAACCGTTTCATTTCTGTTTGGGGATATTTAAAAGAAAAAGTGTACGTCAAGAAGCCAAGCCAACACTTTAAACGAAGCCGTGGCGTGAATTTGGCCGATATTTTTTCACACATAATTGTCATAGATTTTTCTATAATAATTAAAAATATTAAGATAATTCTCTGAAAACTTTTTGTTTTGTTTACAACTAACATCGTGCTTTTTTGGCTGGAGCACCCTTAAGAATTCGGTAGTAACTTTAGTCTTCTGCGGAAAATTGTTTTTAAAGCTCTTATCTCGTGGCCAGTTCACCAGTTAATAATTGTTCTATGTGAAAACGAGATATATCGTCGGCTTAATATGCAAACCTGCGTAATCCAGTTTTAAAGTAAATTGAGATTTTGATGCCATGTGGTAGAGAAAGATATGCCTCGTCGACCAGCAAGTAGTTTTTCTTCAATTTGAGTCACGAAGTGTGCCAAATCAACTACATTTTTGGTTTTCCTGTCAAGCAGGAATATAGGAAAAATAAAAAGGTTTTAGTCTCTCCTGTAAAATATGTTATAAGGGAGTTATCAGGTTTGCATATTAAGCCGACGATATCACTTAACTAGAGATAATGTGTTCAAAGTGTAGTTACTCCTTAGAAAATGTTATTAGCACATGTAACTGATTTTTCGCGAGTAGTGGCAGATTCTATCCTTTATATGAAGGGGATCTATCATATTATCAGGGTTCAGTCGGGACAATATCTGCGACAATCTTTATTTTAACCGAAATTGAATGTGTCCATTTAGGTTATTTCAGCGACCTGTGCCCATGCTCTGTAACTCTCGCGTCGAGAAACTTTTCGATTGAAATGTGAGAAATGAAATAAAACTGCCATAAATTGAAGCAAACAATTGCTTTTCTCACTAAACTGCATCTGTAACATTTTTGGCGAAAAAAAGCTGTCACGTAAGGAAATTACTCACCAGTTTACAGAAAAAGTGTGTCTGTAAAAATTCTGTGAGAAAGTTCCCGCTTTGAACTGTCAAATAAACTCAGGAATAAAAACGGGGTGGGAAAAAAATAATACCACTAGAAACATATTAAACATGAAAATCATTGTTTAATTATTTTGCGTTTAACATTTTCATAAAATATGCGAATGTATTCAAAGCTCGTTTACAAACAACAAACATTAAAGTCGCATCAAAGTTATTTTCGGGAATACGAAGTTTATTATTAAAACGCTTTCCGTATGACGTGCTTAATTCCCAATTTTTCATATTTGATAAATACACTGAAATTTTTTACTGTTGAGGGAAAGTTAGTTTCCGACTCGAATTGTAGTTGTAAGTGGGTAGTCGGAAAGAGCCCAACCAATTGGAGGGAGATGTAAAAAAAGATAAACTCACTGTTTATTGTTGGTGTTTTGTTGAAGCTTTGATATTGTTACAGGTAAGACTTAGAGTGTTTATAACTCTTATTCGCTTAAGGTTTTATTTGTTTAATATTTTTGGCTTTTCTAAAATCTTTGGAAAAGGTTTCCTGATGAGCTGGTGTAAGCAACCGGCGAAATGCGCATAGAGGCTTGCTTTCCCTCAACAATAAATTTCAGTGTATTTATCAAATATGAAAAACTGGGAATTTAGCACGTCATACGAAGATCGTATTAATAATAAACTTTGTATTCCCGAAAATAACTTTGATAATATAATTGCATGTGCCCGTGCATAAAACTGAATTGGCAAATTGGTTTAGTTCGTTGTTTTCTTACGAAGACAATAGAATGAAGCGGTTTGTTTTTTAATTTTGTTTTTTCTTTTAACCCACTTACAACTACAATTCGAGTCGGAAAGAACCCAACCAATTGTAGGGGGATGTAAGAAAAGATAAACTCACTGTTTGTTGTTGGTGTTTTGTTGAAGCTTTGATATTGTTTCAAGTAAGACTTAGAGTGTTCATAATTCTTATACGCTTTAGGGTTTTATTTGTTTGATATTTTTGGCTTTTCTAAAATCTTTGGAAAAGGTTGCCTGATAAGCTGGCCTAAGCAACATGTGAAATGGGCATAGAAGCTAGCTTTCCCTCAACAACGATATGTGTGACTTGTGTTCTCATCGTCTGCAATGTCACATCGGCTTCGAGTGCAATGTTATGACATTTATAATGTATGCGGAATGAAATATGGACTGATTTTCAACCATCAGTGCAAAAATAAAACAAAATGTTATATAAAAACAAAATATGGAAAAAGTAACGGCACTTTCGCTATAACTATTTGGCTAGAGATCAGTTCAATAAATTGATAATAACTAGAAAAAATATCATAAAACGACTTAGTAGGTCGTAAGCTGATTTGTGCATTTTGTGAAAATAATTCTCTTTAAAGAAAATTTGAATTTTTTTCGTCAGTTTTCTGAAATTAAAATTGAAAAATCTTTTGTTTATAAGACAATTAAAGATTTCGAAAGTAAAAAACCGTTTAATAAATACGGTAAAAAATTTTGATACAATGCAACCAAACCAGAGCTATGTTGAAGGTAGAAATTGCCGGATATACTTCAATATCTTACAATGCATGTCAATGTCAATGTCAAATATGCAAAGAAGCCCGTTCCAGCAGTCTCAGAAACGAGTCAGTTATTATCAAAAATCTAATAAGGGCTTTGTTACATTTTTTTTTTGCTGCAGGCTGGCCATGAATCGTATCTTGGATGATGGGAGCTTCTTTACAATGGACGCTCATGAATGGACACCAAATCAAACTTTTTAGGCGATTTTGAAAAGCAATTTCTATAAATAGGGATATGAACCAAGAAACCTAGACTGTCTTATCACTCAAATTAAATGGATGTTATAGAAAATGCACACAAAATTGATTCAAGAGGCTATCCGTAGGGTGCCTCAAAATATGAAAAAGTCCCATCGATGTGGCTAGATATCTTTTTTTAAAATAAGTTTAAGTTGTGTATTTTAATAATTGCTTCGATTTTTTAATACCTGATATACATTTTTTATTACTGCCAACGTGTCAGTCCATATTTTTCCCCGCATAGGTTAACGTAACGACGTAATCTCTTTTGATAGTTTTCGACATGAGTTAAAGACACACTTTTTCCTCACTTTTCGAGAAACGATGGAATATTTTGTTTCACATCTTTTCGATGCAAGAAGTTCTCACTAAAGTTATAGAAAGGGATGCAACATCGTTCTGAAAGACATCCATAAAAACACGATACATCGATGTTACAAACTACTTTGCAATTAAACTTAAGGACTGCTCAATTTTTTTTTTCTTGCTACCGAAAATCTTAAGGACCAACTATAATATGCATAAGCTTCTGTCAAAAATCAACAAAAAGAGTGTCAAATGCATTTAAAAACACAAAAACAAGATAAAAAACATTTGATTCCGATAAAGCAAATAGCAGATTCATGAAACTTAACAAAACGTTATCTTAAGTACAATATGGTTTGACAAACACGGAGTTGTTTAAGCCAACTTAAACATATTAAAGTTGGGCCTTCAGCCTTGCACAAACTCCAAAATTGTTTTAACATTTCTTTAGTTTATTAAAGGGGATACCACTTATTACATATGGGACTTTCCAGCGAAAAGTTTTCTTTTTGCAACGTACCGTCCATTTAACATCGATGTTTTGCAGCCCTACCCCTGTTACAAAGTGTCAAAAAATGTGCCAAATAACAGCCTACTAGGACATCGTCATGATTAGGTGACAAGTTGCCTTTATATAAAGCGTTAGAGCCAGAACCGGGTCCTACCACGTAAGAACTGTCACGTGACAAGTATGGTGTAAGTTCCCATTCCCCTAGAGATTATCCACAGAGATTATACTTAATTAGACATTTTTCTATTTTAAGGATCTTATAGTACCCAAAATAGTTGCACAAACTTTGCCAACCCAGTCACAATCTCCAGCATTTTTCGTTCCGATTAATATTACGCGACCCTTTTATATACACTTGTTTTTTAGGTAGCGCAAAAAAAAAAGAAGTGCAAAAAGAGATCAAAAAAATTCATTGTCTGTGCACAATATGTTCAGATTTCAGATTTCATATTCCATGTATGTTTGTTTGTATCTAGTTCGTCTGTTTATCTGCGAGTTTTTTTTTGCTATAAGTCTCTTTGTTGTCCGTCTGTCAATCCATTTTTTTGTAGTTCTTATTGTGTTCGTATCCAATTTGGTCGTTTTTGTTGTTGTTGTTGACGTCTTTGTAGTATGTAATTGTTTTTGTTGCATGCCTACCCAGACATTTCTTGGTTTGGTTTTGGATTTTGATATAAGAACTTTATTATTGTTTTGTTTGGATTACTTATTTGTTTTTAATAGTCTGCATTTTAACGTGCACAATCGGAATATTTATGTACACATGTATATTGTTTATTTATTCCGCTTTCGTATTATTTTTATTTAGAGAATACACGCTACAGTTTGATTTAGCGGTCCTTTATTTAAAGAAGTTCCATCCAGTAGACGCAATGAAAAAAAAAATCGGTCGACAAAAAGAGCTCAATATTGGGTGAAACGATTTCCGATTTCTTAGCGATCTAAAATCTGTAAACTTCTTAAATCAGAAAGCTATTTCAAGTCCTTGGATTCTTAGGCATCTTTAAAATGTGTTAGTGTTAAGAAGTAGCACTAACAATTCCTTCAATTCTCGATTATACTTCCAAAATCATTTGCTAAATTTTTTTGACTTGTCAGTCTGCAATCCTCCTCGCATTAACCGCATCATTCCCAAAACAACGCTCCTCTCTTGGTCGCCTTATACCACTAACCTAATCTTAATTTTCATACTTCGAAAAACGTTTCAAATTCTTTTAGTGTAAAAAAGGCATTCTCGTCTTCAATTAAATTTTACAAAAAATAAATGTACCACTACTTTTATTTATTTACATTATCTCAATTTGTTTAAGGAACAAAATCATAGTGAATAGTGCTCATTTGGCGAAAATGTGCATTTTGTTATATAAGCGACACAAAAATGCCGCCAGGAATTTGTCGTTACAAAAAAGAATTTAGTTTAATGTCTGAATTCCTTTTAATATTCTTCGCCTTTTCCTCGAATGTCTAGATATTTGATATTTTTTTTTTTGTTTACACAATTTTTTGAGTCAGACAGAACATCTGAAATGAGGAGTTAAGTATCTGTCGTGTGTCACTCGAGTGTCTAGAAAATTCTCAGTCGCTTTTTTTTATTGGTTGTGGGTCTGGGGAAAAAGCTCGGCCGTATTTACGCAAGAGAGAAACTATTTTATTGAAAACAAGTAAGAAAGTACAGTCGGTCAAGTCCGACTATATGATACCCTACACCACAGTATTCTAAAACACATTCACGAGAGTGCACTCTATTCGGGACCCATGGAGAATCATGCTTATGTGTCCACATAAGTATGAAAATATCTTTGTTTTAAATTTCATTAAAAATCGGTTAGAAAGTTTGTGAAAGGCGGAAATTGTCCCCTACCTCCTCTTGTGGTCCTATTTTTGAAAAACTGCATAGCTCATGTATGTATAAAACTATGGATCTATCTTTGTTTTAAATCGGATTGATAGTTTCGGAGAGGCAGAAATTGCCCATATCTTCCCTCTTGGTCCTACGATTCGGCCCATTTTCAATACGCTTGGTCCTTGTGCCATCGTTACATCGTTTGATCGACTCAAAGAGTGATTCTGAATCGATGGGTATACTTTAAGGTGGGTCCAGGACCCATATTTTAACCTGTTACACACATCAGCACAAAGGCATAATACCCTTTCCACTATTGTGGTGTGGGTATAAAAAATCTTGGAAATTTTGGATATTCTTATGCTTTCTTGAATATGGCGTAGAGATTACACTATTCGGTAACCAAGTAGATTATGTTGTTTGGATTCGTTATATTGCTGAAAGTCCTTGCAAATATGAATATCAGCGAAGATTTATTTGAAAAAGATTTAAAGTGGAACATCACACTTTGGACGACCCAGGAACTCCTTTATATGGCTTGTCTTCATAAATTCTTTTAATATGGCAGTATAATAATAGATACTACGCATCCAGAAGGCAACATCTGTACGAAGACCACGTCTTTTTTAGTCAATATATTTTTCTTTATCTTCAAACCTGTGGCATTTTGAAGTTAAAAAGTTGAAAAAAATGATGTTAATCATACGAATTTTCGTTCAAAAAAAATTTTGGTCTACGTTTTTAAAATGTTGTTTTATAAACGAAATTTTGGTTTATTGTATCATTTGTTAAAAAGGATTTTTTCATCGAGTTAAAAAAAAAAAATGTTGCTAACTTTTCTCGACTTAAGGTGTTTTGTCAAAATGACAGAGAAACAATTACTAGAAAAACTTCAATCTTGTGTTTCTTAGGATACCTGAAATTTTTTTTATCATCGGAGAACTCCATTTAATATTTTACAATCACTTAATCATTTTAATGCGTCAGCTGAAGTCGCAAAGTCCAATGTTCCAAGTTGTTGGTAAATCTTGGCTACCGGTAATTCTAGTACCTCACAAACCGTTTTAACCTGTTAGCGAGGGTCCTGCTTATACAAACTACCTTAAACCCCACAAAGATACGATAGAAAGGCAGTTATACGATTGTCATCCGTCACAAAGAGTCTTTGTATCCTTTTTCTTCTCTCCTAGGTGACATATCACCTACCAACAACTCGCCAAAGCTAGAATGCTAAACCATCCATCTACTTACGCCGTATAAAGTGGTCTTGCAAACCACTAACTACTGCCTATTGAAGACAATGTCACAACTAAGGTCGGAATGAAGCAATGAACCGAATGCCCACTGGTCTCAATAAGACCGCGCTATCTTTTATCTATAGCCAAAATGTGGTATAAATTGGTGAAGTAACTAGAAAAAAGTTGTTAAGCTGATCTCTTCGCTTACGTCTTTAATATATTAACGTATTTGTCTTGTAAATGTGCATGTAGACGACATGTCAACTTTTCAAGTCACATGTAATTGTGCATTTTTGTCAAAATTTCTGTTTTACAGAAGGTTCATAAAATTCGGTCACAAACGTAAATGTAATTTGCTTCTGACATTGTCTCTGTTTTTTCGCATAGTTATTGCAAAAACCAAAATAAAAATGCCGCCACGAAAATTTTTATTTACGCCGTAAAATAATTTAGCCATCTTAACATATTTTTCTTTTAATGTAAAGATACCAATTTAGGATATTATAATGAAACGGTTTATATGTATGTATATATTTACATAAATTCTATTCAATGGTGCGATGATCATACATATCTCGGTATTGTAAAATATTAACTTCAGCTGGCTATTGATTCCGTCAATAGAGGACGCCGCTGCCGGTTTCTTCTCGGCATAGATTTCTGATGTCAGATGGTTTGTCAGAAGAAAATAGAGCACGCTCTAATTGAAATTTTGTCAGATGTCTTTGCATCCGATTTTTACAGAAGCAAAGTTAAAAAGGTAACACAAGACATGTATGTATTTTGCAGTGGGAAATTTGACATGTCAAATGACAAAAACATGTCGTCTACGGTCGTCTTAACTTTGTAAGCTGTAGTTTGAGAAACATGTCCCTGTTCATCTGTTGCAATGATGTTAAATCTTTACGCAGATAAAAAATATTTTTCAAAATGGTCACCTCCAACAAATCGAAAATGTTTTAGACATATTTGGATAATTGTTACCTTGTTATTGCCACTGACAAACATTTTATATTTAAATGATAGTCACATATGACAATACATAATATGTTTACCATTCATAACACAAGCCAACAAGTTTTTTGACTGGAGCAACCAAATATCTTTCCTAGGGTAGTTTGGTGGGCGAATCTGTAATTGGTTTTTATCTATCACGTCAGGTTTTTGAGATACAACAAAATAAAAAGTGTTCGGTTAGTTCGGTTTTACGTATTAGAGTCCAGCAATAGTCTCCCGGCATGCTTTTGTCTCAAAATCCTTGATAAGTTCTATAAATTTTCATTAAATCTTGGTGAGCACGCTCCCATTGTTTTCGCTCAACGTAGTTTTGTTTTTTTTTTTTGGAAAAAAATCTAAATGCGAATGAAGATTATGCAAAACATTGTCGGTGTCCACGGTTTGTCCAAGTTGCTGAGTGCAAAGCCAAAATAATGTAAGTATGCATTTTTTAATGATTCTGATATTGCATATACTTTTTTCCAGCCAAATATTCACCACACACAAAGCAAAAATAGCTGGAATCCGTAACACACGAGCTCCCTGACATGCTTAAGCGCTACTATTTTGAACATTTAGAATTAACGTGGGCTTCTGTCAAATAAATAATTGTGAAATTGTAGTGCAGTATTGACTGTTTTAGGTGCGGTGCAATAAAGCCATAGGAAATAAAGCCATATAGCCTTATTTCTCAATGAATTGACCATAATCGCTTAATAACCAAAGTGGAAATAACGCCATAACAGTGTAATTGTTATGATTACAAATTGCCAAAAGAATGAGTTGCCATTGTCAAGTGTTGAGAAAATATGGTACAGTAGGTAGAAGTGGAGGGGGGGGGGGGGGGGAGCGCGCCCAGCGGGCCCGCCACAACTTGTTTACAAACTCCAAAGCATTGCCGGCCTTTGGCTGGGCGTAAGGATTTTCTCCTCTATGGTATAACAAATACCGGCTTCGCTAACTAAAGCTTCTCTGCGTAGTCTGCCTTCGGTCGAAAACAAGGCAGATTTTAGAACCTTTACTTAGCGAAAGCGGTACTTGTTATACCATAAAGAGAAGCTTTAGTTAGCGAAGCCGGTGTTTGTTATACCATAGAGGAGAAAAATCTTGTGTCCGGCCAAAGGCCGGCTATGCAGAGAAACCTTTGGTTAGCGAAGCCGGTTTTTGTCTTTAAATTTAAGTAATATTGTGAATTAAGAGAAATCTAATCCACAGAGAAAACAAGATGAGTTAATTTATACTGCCATAAATAAGATGCTCTGGAGGGTAACTTTAGTAAGCAAATTCATGCTTACTTATAGTTAATTAAGTTATAGTTAATTAACTGCTGGCATATCTTTTATGGTTATTGTGCCTAACTGACGTTTATGAGACTGAATTTTTACGTTGTTCATGTTATTTTGGTTTTTGCTTGTTATTCGTATGCGTTTTTTGTCACTTATATAAGTATATGATTAAAAAAATTAAACGTGATTTTAACTGCATAAAAGTCCGCGCCCTACTGATATACTAAAAAAAGAACAACTGACTTCATAATTCCAACACTTATGGCGTTTTCTAGTGCTACATGTGATTTGGCAACATTTTTAAATGCTCTCCTAATTTTTAAAAAGTGCTGCATATTTTACGTTTACAAAAGAACACAAATTTCGTCATTAAACAATAAAGTACAATTAGCGCAAGGTAAATTCAATTACAGGTGGTGGCAAGACTATAGTTGTGTACAACAATCCCAAGCCAACAGAAATAACAGATGTTTTTTGTATTCCATTGTTTGAGTTTACGGCTCGAAACTTGCCACCACCTTGTACTGAATTCTCCTTGATCTAGTGCTGCACTCATGCCCCTTTATTTAAAATGAGTATTGAACATGTAGCCTTTTTTTTTAATTTTAAAGGAAACATCTTCAGAAAAGAACAATTTACACTTTTAAAATAACACATGTTTTTCAGAAAAGAACATAAAAAAATGTAAAAGGCAAAATGAATGCAGAATTTTACTCGGAAAAGAAAACGCCATTAATCTCACACTGGGCTTTTTCCGAGGCACTGGTTTGTTAACCAAACTCGTAAGCAGAAGCAAATACGAAATGCCGAGTGCAGTCCAAAAGAATTTTGCAAAGAGTTTATCTATTAAAAGTTTAAAGAAAGATTTAACTATGTATTCTGTTTGATAAAAAACATGTGTCTATTTTTATCCACATTCTTTCGATTAGCTTCGCAAACTTGGTTTCATTTTAGACAAAACTCTTTATAACTCGTTATAAATTTTCGGATCGAGTAGCAGCTTTAGCAAATTTTTAGATTTTAATACTATTATTTTTGTTTATTCTGAATGTTGCATTAAGTGCATAAAAGAGTTGGCAATAAATCCAAATCGCATTTTAAACATTCATGCACATACACGTTTCTATGTTGACCTTTTACCTATAACAGGCTTCCCCACGTAAAGGTCAACTAAACATGGCATTTTTTTTTTTAATCCATTCATATGCTCCATCCACGTAAATGTCAGGAATACATTTCGAACACGTATGTGATTTATAGCTGTCCATTCTCTCAATTTATTACATATTTTTTTTGTACCAGAGTGATAAAGTCGGCGGCATTGTCTCTCTACTAAGCTCATAAACAATTCACGTATATACTTCGATACTTAACGCATTTTTAAAATCATGTTAAAGACAATAAAAAAAAATTTAACATATTCGTACTTGTACATTTATAAAGATTTATAACTTTTTGCAATAATAAAATTTTAATTTTAAATTTTAAAACATTTTGCTGAAAATTGTGTGTGCAAAAATCCGTTAAATAACCCACTTGGCCTGATTGCCGTTGGCGACATCCTCGTCGATAATGTATACAAGAGTTGTTCCCTATCGTTAAGGTTTTCTAGAAGACAATTTACAGCAAATCGTCGTGTAAGACAGTATGAGCAAAAGCGTCTTGTTCGGTGTCCCCTATTAATCTGTATGATGGACAAGAAGAGGGAAATTGTTACCTAAGTTGTCTTTATCAAATTCTTTTCGGAACAGTTTTACCCATTGTCTAAAAGAAGTTGCCTTCCATCCATATACATGTGCGGGACTGTATAAGAAGGATTGTCTAATGAGTTGCCTTCAATCAAACTCTATGTGGGACATTATAAGTGACATTGTCTTTCAAGTTGCCTTGTATAAAAAGCTATTGACGACAATATAAAAGTCATAGTTACTTCTTCCGCAGTTGAATGCTTTTTAGTCACTTGGTTTCTTAAAATTCTCACATTCTTTTTTTAATAATTGATTTAAATGCCTACATGCACGCAGAGAAAAAATATGGTTAGGCATGGTTACGGCAACAACACTATGTTTAATGTAACAATATATTGTTGTCGTACACAAATAGTTGTTATTTTTATTTAATATCAACAATATTATAGTTACTGTAAACATATAAATGTTTATCGCAATTATGAATTTGAGTATTGTTGACCGAAAAATAATTATTTTTCTAACAACCTAAGTATGATAACTTTATAAACATATTATATTTCTCACAACCATATCATGATATTTAATAGCCATAACATGATAACTTTATATACATTTATCATATTATGTTAAAGATGCAATCAAACTATTTTTACTCTTATCATATTATGTTAGCGCCATTTGTAAAACAATTTTGAAGCAGTTGTGTCGTTTTTTTATTTGTGAGCGGTTAAACAATTAAAAGATAAAATTCCATAAAAAAAATAAGTTTAAAGAAATTAAAAAATTAAAATATTAGCGGAGTTCATTCAAGTATTAGTGATGTAATAGTGCAAATGCAAAATATCATAGTTTTTTTGTAAAATCCAACAACAAAACACACAGAGATTTCGTTATATTTTATAAAAGTGCTACGATATTTCATCAACATCTTAAAATCGAAAAAATGGACACACGCGGTTGCTCATGAAAACCACAGATTTTTCATTTGCTCTTTTGCAAGCCTTATATTGAACTCCGCTAGTTGATAAACATTAAGAAAAATTGTAAAAAGCCACAAAATCGATGCAAAAATATTATAATTTATTTGGTATTTTTATGACAGCTATGAAAGGTGCTGTATCATAATATGATTGCTTCTAAATTTATTATGATTAACATGATGATAATATGATTACTTCTTAGCTTATTATGATTAACATGACAATAATATGATTAATTTCTTAGCTTATTATGATTAACATGACAATAATTTGATTACTTCTTAACTTAGTATGATTAACAGAATAATAATATGATTAAGGAAAAAATATTATGATGTAATAGTACGAGTATATTTAGTCATAATATGATTCAATAATAATCTTAATATGGTGACTACAATCATAGTTCTCATCATAATATGTTGCTCTTAGAATATGTTTACCACAACCATGTTTTTTCTTTGCGTGTGCAATTTACGAATTAACAAAAACGAGTAAAGCAAACATATACATATGTTCAGTATACTGATGAAGGCAGTCGCGGGCTGGAAAATGGATTATGTACAGTAAACACTCCACTGTTAATTGAAGAATTGCTTATAGAAGTCGAATATATGTATAACATGTAACGGAAATAATACAAGTGAAAGCAAATTGCAACTAGTATACTAAAAAAGAACAGGGAACAATATTCTGAAATATATAAGCATATAATACATTTTTTTATGGACGATATGTACGACAAATAATGCATGGAGTCGTTGTCGACTAAGTGGGAGATTTAGATTTTTATATAGTAAAGGAGATATAGTAGAGGAGATTTTGTCTTGTTTATAGTCGTCGACGACATTATTAAAGAACATGTCATTGCATTAACGTCAACGAAAAGATGAGCGTCTGTGTTACCTCGCCACCATTTGTAGGATAATTTCGTAGACGATTTGTACAAAGCTGTCCTTAGCACCTCTATGTGGTCAACTGGGAAAGTATGGACGTTTATATAGATGTATGTGCAAGTAGATGGTGTGTGCAAGTAGCTGCGTGAGTGTGTATGTATGCAGACAACATGTACATGTGCAGGAAAATTTCAATAAAAACAAAAATAAGCTCTTTGTGTTTTTTGTCTTCTTGTTTTAATTCTTTTTATTTTTTTATTTTTGTGGGGGTATTATGCAATTTTTGCATTATTCACAAGAATAAACTTAAAATCTGTTTTATTTCGTCTTCAAAGCAGTTGTTTTATTAAAATGGCACATGCAATACATACGGAAAATAATACGAACAAGCGATTGTCTGCAGTCGGTTTTGACTGGGATGCCAGATGACACCTGGTTTGGGGGAAAAAAAAATCGCAAAAGAAGGACAAAGTCTGATACGAGCAAATCTACTCGATAGTCAAGTTTATAATTGCACTAGTGTACAAAGTGTAGTCGTTGGAATAGATTATGGTGTTATTTCTTATATATATTATTGTTTGTAATATTTATTTTAAATGCTGTATTTCAAATACGAACTACAAAATACTTTTTTATTTAAAACAAGCATTTAATCCGCATATTTGTTAGCGTCTCCCTTCCTGTCGTAGTTATAAGGGTTGTTTTCTATAGAGTGACACAAGTTTAAATCATAATTAAAACAACGAAATATATTTCAAAATCAAATTAAGGTTTAAATATGATTTCTGCCATGTATCCGCCTCTGCTGGCGCGTAGCAGGCGCAATCTGGAACTCCAATTTTTAGCATTAATCCAATGGGGCTTAATCACACGATTTTAGTAGACAATTAATTGGGCTTGAATTGAGGTACGAACAAATTTTGAATCATGTTCCTATCGTTCACCATTGACAGGAACCTTCTAAACATCATCGTGTTTGAAGACATATGGGCCAATGACTTCGCAAGCCCATAAAGCGCAAGCAAAAAGTGATTTTCTGTGGATGTAAAAAGCACATTATCAATAACAGCAAATGTGGTCTGAAAACGATCTATCTATTCCATAATATGGAAGGAGTGCACGATGTGTTTGACGAATAGAACAAATATTTTGAATAAAATTTCAACAATTTGCACCCGTTACAAAGCGAACTAAACAAAAAGCAGCTATCAGCTGTTAAATTAGTGCTCAAATAAAGCAGTAATGCCAACTCAAAGCTGTGACACTATAAAAAACACGCTTTATTTATATGCCAAAGCTTATGTTTCTAGGTTTTAGCAAAAAAGTAACAACATTTTTTTATTTTATGGGTTTTCACTCACTCAATGCCCTGCCCCTATAATTTTATGTTTCTAAGATAAGAGAAATAAGAGAAAATTGAAAAAAGTACCACATGTAGAACGGAAAAGTAAAAGCAAGAAATATAGTTTCCCTTTTCTTGTTGATCCTTTTTTTCTCCCCATTGAGGAATCAAAAATTTTTATATTGTAGTTGGAGTACATTACTTAATATGTAAGTATGTATATGGCAATGAATGAAGAAAAATGTTTTGTAAAACAGTACCAAATATAGGCACGATTTTCATCCCTTGAACGTTTGAATTGCGAAAAAGTACCAATTATATAATTGTTAATTTTTAGATAAGTTACGAATGCGATATAATTTTTATTTCTATGTTTATTGACTTAAAAGATAATAAAAAAAAATTTTCAAAAGTACATCTTCAAAAAGGGGCGAATTTCAAAAAAGTACCAGACACCTGTCGTAAAGTTTTTTAATTAGAACGATAAGTGTTACATTTTTTTTGTATCTCTTTTAGCTTAGGAGATATAAGGTTAGCGAATTCTTCACGTTTTTACCCTCTTTTAACCCCTAAACATTTCAACTTCTTAGAGGATCAATTTGGGGGGGGGAGACTGATTTCCGTTTAAAATTTGAATTTTTTAGTTTCAGGCGTTTAGGTTGTCTGTAGCGGCCCAAGAACTTAATGTGTGTGACAAGTAATTTTTTGTTTATTACTAGTCAATGGTTTTTTGGAAAATGAATTTTGGGACCACAAGTTCTTGATATACAAAATACATTTTTGGAATGTAGTTCAAATACAAATACAATAACCAAATATGTTATTTTTAAATACCTATTTGAAATACTGCCCAAACCTGATTATAATCCAATCTTTAGTCAAGACTTCATTTAATCAAGTCAATAGTTTAATTAAGAGGTGTACCCGTGACTTGAATGCTTCACTTTATTAATAAAATATTTCGCCAGCATGCGTTGTTGTTAGATCTTTAAGATAATTTCTGACTGAGCTTGTTTGTTAACAAAAATGTTGCTAGTGAACCTGCGTTATTCTGTGAACTTTAAAATTCCCCGATCGTGAGCATACGTAATTGCCACTCCACTCCTTGTGAGCGTGCGTGATCGTGAGTCAAAAACCATTCACCTGCACAACTCTAGTTTAATTTAAATATTCTCAATCTGTAGTAAATGACTTAGGTCTAATCAATGTTCATGACTATAGTACTTATAATCTTTATTCATGATAACAGTCTAATCCATACTAAAGGCTAAAGAACAATCTGTAATCAAGACTTAAGTGTAATCTATAGTCAAGACTACAGTCTAGTCTATAATCTTATTTAATATCGTCTAAAGTCTCGTGATACTCTAATCTAAAGTGTAATCTTTAATTAATTTAATCAGTATTGTGGTTATTTTGTTGAACTATTAATGGTTTTTAATCCAAATTTTTTTATTATTTTTAATTAGGCTAAAGTACATCAAATTTAATTTTCATTAAATTATTTTTATGAATAAAGGAATTTTACAACATGAAATTAATAAAAATGTATTGATAATTTTTCATTCTTGACTGAGCCTGGGCTCGAACCCAGGCGTTTTTACGGACAGGTTACCCTTACATGTTTCGATTGCAACCACTCAATCTCTTCAGAGGGCTTGTAAAAACGCGTGGGTTCGAGCCCAGCTTCAGTCAAGAATGAAAAATTATCAATAAATTTTTATTAATTTCATGTTGTAAAATTCCTTTCTTCATAAAAATAATTTAATGAAAATTAAATTTGATGAACTTTAGCCTAATTATAAATAATAAAAAAAGTTTGGTTTAATTAATTTAGTAATAGTTTCGTTTATATTGTCGTCTATAGTATAGTCTGGTCTGGTGGTGAGTGTTAAACGGCAAAGATTTCTGAAGAGATTTTGTGGTTACTATAGAAACATGTCAAATCAATCAGTCCGTGAACATGGGATCGATTCCCCGTTCAGTCAAGAATGAAATATTATCAATTAATTTTTATTCATTTCATGTTGTAAAATACCTTTCTTCATGAAAAATTTTAAATGAAAATTAAATTTTATTTTAAAAAACAGGCAAAAAAGCACATTCGATAAACTGTTTATACATAATAATAAAAAAAAAAAACACTTTTTAGAATTCAAGAATTGATTTTCTTGCGAAAACAATAAAGCAATTTGTTTTTGTTTTTGATTGGGTTTTTTCTAAACCCAATTTTAACTACAATTAGCGTTGGGAGAATAAAAAGATAAATTCACTGTTTATTGTAGGTATTTTGTTTAAGCGGGTTAAAATAAGGAGTACCCATGTCTTCTTGAAGGCCTTTTTACGCCTTCTTTTCGATATACAAGGCCTACTCGCTCCATTCCATACTCACATCTTTTTAACAGACGTTACCAGCGGAATTGGTTACATAAGTAACTAACACTATAATGTATATTTTTCGAAAGAATAATAGTGCATTAATTGGAATCGAGAAAGTAATTTAACTGACACAATAATTATGCGTTGATTACCACTTATATTTCCACATTTGCAGAACAAGGAATGTATTGTTCGTGACTATTATTCGTGTTTTTCTTAATTAATTTTTAGTATAAAAGATGAATTCTTTAATTCATTCACAGGATACATTAAAATAATTTATTATAATCCAAGGAAATGTTCTTTCCCGCTGGGTTGTCATTGCGCAATAGGCCTTCCGTTCTCGCTGCTCTAGCAGGTATTACGAATTATAACGGGATCAAAAAAAAAATTTATTTTTTTGCTTGTGCAAAAAAAAACAAAAAATATTACTCCTCCGTATCTTATATTTGATACGAAGGAGTCGAGGCCTTCTATTAGACCTTCTTTAAGAGTTAGATAAGAATAAAATTAATCTGACAGCTAATTTATGTAAAATTTTCCTCTGAATCCGAATATAAAGTCAGAATTGTCAAAAGTAGAACAGCTTTTGAGAAATTCCAAAATAACCGTTATTTGTGTTTTTAAAAAAGATGATGTGACTGAAATTTAAATATCTTCAAAAATTTTAAACGGATTATGTAATTCTTTCTTTATACTGAAAGGTAATAAAATTTATAAAATAACCATGGATTGCTAGTGAAGATTGGTAAAGAAATGACAGAGTTACAGGGGACAAAAGTTCAAGCTTCATTGAAAATTTTATGATTTTTTTCAATTTTGCTCTTTTAAAATTATTTTTTTTAAACCAATGATTTAAAAATCCTAATGTTTTATTGAATGCGACATTAGATTATTGTAATATGAACATTTTGCGCCCAACAACACATAGATCGGTACAAAAATGACAAAGCTACAGAAGATTTAGTAAATTAACCCACATAGAAATTCAATAGTTTTAAGCAATTTTTAATATTTATTTTTACTAAAAATTTAGCTTTTTATATTTATTTGTTGTGGGTTAATTCAATTAATCTTCTGTAACTTTGTCATTTTTGCACCGATCAGGATCATATTGGGTACAAAATGTTCGTATTGAAATAGGCTAAAATTTTATTTTTTGGATATTTGCATTTCAGTCACAACATCTTTTTTAAAAACACAAATAACGGTTATTTTGGAATATTTCAAAAACTGTTCTACTTTTACATAAATATTAGGCGTTAAATTCATTTGGTCAAAAATTTGTCACGTAGTGTAATTGAATAAAAAAAAAAAATCATAAGCAGGACTTTAAAAAAACCTGAGGTAAGAAGGTCTTTTGAGTTTCCCGATATAATCGTTGCAAACGAGTTTTTGCGTGTTTGTAATTCTCATTCACTCTGCAGTTTTGTTTGCTAAAATTTTTGGATTTTTTTTTTTTTTTTTTTTTTTTTTTTTGATAATGTTTCCTGATGATCTGGCCTAAGCGACCAGTGAAATGTGCCTATCAAGTAGCTTTCCCTCAATAATAAATTGTTCAAGAAAACAAATTGGGAATTAAGCACGACAAACAAAATCTTATTAATTGCCGGCTGGCAACCTTAATTTTACTAGTTTGTACTTAAACGTAAATTTGTTGCTAAAATTTTAAACAATTTATTTTTTTAATTAACCGAAGATTATTTAAAGATATTATAATTGCGTTGTATTAACGGCAAGTTTACATTATCACACAAGTTTTACGTATTTTGCAGAAAATGCATCCCTGATTTAATTATTATTTGAAAACTTTTAAAAAACAATAACAACTTATCATGACGGGGTTGTATTTTCCTCAAAAAAATTACGACTTGTGTGACAGTGTAAACTAGCCCTTTATAATAAACTATGGCTGTAGGTGCATTTAATAAAACACTTTATTGTTGAATTTAACTATATTTGAAGTTTCGACGAAGGATACCATTTTATTGTTAACTAGCTGACCCGGTCCGCGTTGCTGTCCCTAAGCAAACGTTAGTGTTGTAATACCACGCGATTAGAATTGAGCTTTTAACGAAATTTACGGCCTTTATATAAAAATCCATGGAATACCTATCATAAAGTTTTTTTTCCAGAATAACTTACATGTATTTAATTATATTTATTTATTACTTCATCTTAAGGCCAGCCGATAGACAATGTTTTTTGTTTTTTTATTTGGTGTAAAAACGTATAAATTTTTTGGCGTGCCTACCCGGGAGCAAGCCGCATACAACCGGCCGTTTAAGCTAGAAATAGTCAATGATTGACCTTGTGCTTTGCTGATGGCAATAGCAAAGGCAAGACGCAAAGGGAATTGGAGCCGCTTGAATTGGAATGGTAAATCGTTGGAAATCATCGGAATTCGTGGATTTCGAAAGTTTTTAAGTTTTGATATTGGATCATTATTAACATAGGTTTTTTTTAAATATCTTCGGAACTACATAGCCGATTTAAGAGTTTGATATCTCGTTTTGAAAAACATGACAACGGCTTTGAAAAAAATAAAATAAAAAAAAGCAGAAAAAATAAATATGTATATATCATTGGTGGTGCAATATGAAAATTTGGAGTTTGCCTCACCCCTCAGCCCACCGCCCACAGATTCACAGTGTCACCCGCCTGAATATTCTGAAGATTCCCTGAAAATTTCATCAAAATCGGCCCAGCCGTTTTGGAGTCCATACGTTACATACATACTAGAGTTGTTCGATTAATCGAGGAATTTTTCCGCCATTATTTGATCGAATAATTAAAATAGCCAATTTCGAATAACGAATAACTCGAACAATTTATATCAATTAATCGATCAAAATTAATTTCTTAGACAATTCTACTTTTTTAATGTAAAAATATTTTGTTTAAATTTACTAACCTTAAAACTAAATTACATGTTGCTCCTCATATTTTAAAATATATTTTAGTCCATTTTTAGATTTGAGCGTGTGTGACATATTATGTAAATCACTATTAACAGGGTTTAAAAAACTGCAGTCGAAACTTAAAACTGTCGAACAAAAAACGAAAATTTGTATCAAACTTTTCGCTTTTTTAGTGGGTTTGATAGCGACTGTTTACATTAAATGAATCAGAAGCAAAAGCAAAAGTTTTCTTGGCCAATGACAAATGAAGAAGTAGCAGATTTCCTACTTTAACTGCACTTTTTTAAACGTTGACTATAAACGTCAAATTCGTAAAAAATTTCAAGTTATAAATTTGTAAACCAAGTATGTCAGATAATGGGTTACTTGTTATTATCCTATTGGATGTGACATTTGAGATGTCATAACTTTCGTCTTAAAACCCTAAGGCTGGGTTTTTGAGATCTCAGTTAAACTAGGTTTAGTTAATTTTAAAACCTATTTGTTCCGCCATTACCAAGTTTGTATACAAAATTTTGACGGAACAGCTTAGTTTTGCTTAAATGTTGGTTTTTAATGAAAAAATGTTGGTCTTTAATGAAATAACAATAAAAAAAATCACATTTCTCCGGAAAAATCAGCGTTTCAGAATACGTTAAACTAAGTTAAAACTTAATCCACATCCCAAAAACCCAGTCTTAGTGTCCTTGTTTGAAAACTAACTGCCTGTTTTTAGAAAACGTAAGCAAGTGAGTGAGTGAGAAATTATATTGAAAACAAAAACAAATTTTCGTTTTTTATTGTTGTTTTCAATATAATTTCTCACTCACTCACTTGCTTACGTTTTCTAAAAACAGGCAGTTAGTTTCTGGTTTTTGTCGTTAAAAAATAAATTAACCAAACCTATAGTTTTAAAATAAAGGAAATTAAAAACAAAGATCCTGTTCTAAAAGATTATAAAAAAATTCCATTTATATATTAAACATTGAATTCTTATCTTTAACAGAATTTCTCTTAAAACCAGGAAAAACTGCGGTGATTTTTAAAAAAATTTAACGAAGAATCTCCATCGATTTAAATTTCACTCGATTTTAAGAAATAAAAAATTGGCTTAAAATATTTTTCATAACTGGCTGGCAGCTCTCTTTTTCTGTTTATTAATAAAATAAAAGTATGAGTTCAAATAGAAGTGTTTATTTTTTCGCATTGGATAAAATTATTTGAATTCTTCGAGTTATTCGAGTAATTCGAACAATTTAAAACCTTCATTCGATTAATCGAGCAATTAAAATTTCGAAAATCGATTAATTCCTTACTCGAACAAAACCAAAAGTCGAAAATTTGGATACTCTAATACATACACACATCCTGTTTTATATACATATAGATAGATAGATTAGAAACAAAATATTGTTAATCGTGACAATAGTAATGTTAAAAACAACAATAGTTTGTTTGTCTTTATTGGATTTTTTACTATACCAACCATGTTTTTTTCTGCATGTATAGCCTCGTCTAAAGTTTCATCTACACAGAAAAAATTATTTTTCCAATCAAACAAAAAATTTGTAGAATCAAACTATTTTTTGTCCGAAATCGGTCCTATAAACAAATTCGCATTATCAAACAATTTATTTGCATTTTGTTTATTGAAAAAAACACTGATTTTTTCAAACAAATAATTTTACTGAATCAAACAAAAAGTTTACTGAAATTCATATACTAAACTTCAAAATAAAAAAAAGGTTTTTGCACAAGCAATGATGCGCACACAAGCAGGCACTTTATTAGAAGATGTTGGCAGAGAGAGCAGAGCGGCCGGCTGGCTTTGAGACACATTCTTTTGTTGGAATAATTTTTAAACGAAGTCTTTTTTTATACACACAATGTTTTTCGTCATCACTCACTGTTGCTGTATCCTTTCCTTTGCTAATGAAGAAGAAATGTAACCCAAAAACGGCGACAGACCGACTCGATATGTTTTTCGTCATCATTATATTTTTGTATTTGATGTATTTAAGCAAACAGTTTGAAAAAATTGAATACGGGATTTTGGTTTTTTTTTTAACCAACCAAAAATTTATTTTGTTTCTTGTAATGTTGTTGTTGTTTCTGTTGTTTAAAAAGAGTGAAACGTTTTTTTACCTGTTATTTTTTTTTTTTTTACTTCAAACCTCTTCATCTTTCTTACTGTTGTACTTTTTTAAAGTGTCCAAAAATAGACTGTATGTGTTTTTTGTTGTAGTTCTTATATTTCACATTAGGAAGTGTTGCTTACGATCAAATAAAAAAATGCAAAAAGACGACAACATTAAGGGCCTGTTCGTCGATAACGAATGAAGACTTCGTTCGCTTAAATTACATTTAAAACAAAAACAAATTATAAAATATTGTTTTTGTTTTGCATGTAAACTATGCGAACGAAGTCTTCATTCGTTATCGACGAACAGGCCATAAAAAGCGTTAAATATTTCATACAAAATTATGAAAACTTGAAACTAATAACGCGTGTATTATATTTTTGAATGGTTCTCAACATTTTTGTTGGTTAAATAAAAATCAAACAAAAATTTTAATTGAATCAGTAGAAAAATGTGTAGAAATTAAAAAAATTTTCAAACAAGCGTTTGTTTGAAAATAATTCTGCAATAATTTTTTCTGTGTATATTGTCGTTTATAGTCTCGGGTGAAGTCTGGTTTAAAGTCATTACTTTAGCATCTTCCAAAATCTCGCCTATTTTCTATGCAATGGTATTAAGTCAAGTTTTTAGTTAAATTCAGTTAACTTTTGCTACAATTGTGACTAAAAATCTCTTAAATTTGCAGCAATTAAAATATTATGTGGCAGCTCTTTCAGTGGGATTAAATGGATGGTTGCAGTTTGGTTTTGTGTTTGTTTGTTGCTTTGGCTGCAACACGTGCCTAGAAACCTACACGTTGACCTATTTAAAAGCAACATTTATTTCTCTTCTGTACTTTTTGCGCGTGCAATCGATCGATATTTTACTATAATACTCGTAATATCTACACTATATTCTTTGCTGCTGGTGCATACTACATAAACAGATATCTACATAAATAGTATCTGGCACATACATAAATGTGGTAAATGCTATTCATGTATGTACTACAAGTATATACTATGAAATATACAGAAATGCGACTGGAACTACTGATACTATGGCTGCTATGTAGTGCTGTTATATACTATATACTATTAATATTTATGGTTATATAGTATCTGTAGTTTATATTAAAGTGTAGTTGTGCATTTTAAACTATAACTATTTTAATGCACAATTTTCTATGCAATATTGAGTTTTTTTTATAAGAAGTTTCATTTATTTTCGCTGTGTTCTTTCAGTAGAAGAAAAGTAATTAGGAAATTAATATAAATATTAAACACTATAACCAAACAATTGTGGAAACTTACAGGTTGTCCTTTTTGTTAAATATTAAACAGGATACACAGCCTGGATATTTAAATGTTTTTTTTTTTAAGTTTCCTAAAATTAAGCATGAACTTTAAAAGAATTTTTTGATAAATCTCTTCCGTTTAAGAAATTTTTTTTTATACACAATTTTTGGGATATTATTTAAGGAAAATATTTTGAAGTGAGATAAAGAAGATAGAGGGTTTTTTCCTTATGCTGTTTGTTTCCCGAGAAAAAGGAAATTTTGCGCATTAAAGAAAAGCATTTATAACTTTTACTGCCTGGCCCACGATGTCGACAAGAACATTTCTTTCTTATATTTATATTGAAAACAATAATAAAAAATAAAAATTTGTTTTTGCTTTCAATGCAAATATGCGAAAGAAAGTTTTGTTTCGATATTGTGGGCTAAGCTGTTAATCCAAATTTTGATATTTTTATCAGGCTAAAGTTCATTGAACTTAATTTTCATTCAATTATAATTCTGAAGAAAGAAATTTTACAACATAAAATGTATTAAAATTAAAAAAAAAAATTATTCTTGACCGCCGCGGGAATCGAACTCACGTTCACGCACAGGTTAAATTAACTTGTTCCGATAGTAACCACACTTTCTCCTCAGTTATCTTTGCCGTTTAACACTCATCGCCATTGACGACGGCTGGCAATCCATTTTCAAACATCAATCTTTAAACCAAATTGTATATATTCCTTTGATAGAATCGAAATTTGCTTTGCATGATTATTTATTATACCCACACCACAATAGTGGAGAGGGTATTATGCATTTGTGCTGATGTGTGTAACGCCTTAAAATATTGGTCCTAGACCCACCTTAAAGTATACCGATCGACTCAGAATCACTTTCTGGCTGGCTGGCTGTCCATGTAACTTTGTGCGCAAAGTACAGGTCGCAATTTTGGAGATAATTTGATAAAATTTGGGATATATGTTCTTATTGGCACAAGGACTAAGCCTATTGAAAATGGACCAAGAGGGAAAATAGGGGGAAATTTCTTCCTCTCGGAAACTATCAAACCGATTTTAATGAAATCGAAAACATAGATAGAACCATATCTATATGGACACAAAAGGTATGAGTTTTTTAAAAATAGGATCACGAAGGGAAAAAGGGGCAATTTCTGCCTCTCAAACCGATTTGAATGAAATTTAAACCATAGATAGATCCATATCTATATGGACACATAAGCTATACAGTTTTTCAAAAATAGGACCACAAGGGGAGGTAGGGGGCAATTTCTGCCTCTCACAAACTCGCAAACCGAATTTAATGAAGTTTGAAAACATAGATAAATCCATGTTTATATGGACACATAAGCATGATGTGTCTTTAAATACTGTGGTGTAGGGTATCATATGGTCTCTCACAAACTCGCAAACCGAATTTAATGAAGTTTGAAAACATAGATAAATCCATGTTTATATGGACACATAAGCATGATGTGTCTTTAAATACTGTGGTGTAGGGTATCATATGGTCGGGCTTGACCGACTATACTTTCTTACTTGTTTCAATTGATTTACATGTTCTTCCTTACTTCTGTTTTTCGTAGTTTTTGTCACGAACTCTTCTTGAAGTCAAAAGTACATTTTTCTGTTTTTCATGTTTTTGTCTTTCTTTGACCTTTTTTAGCACAACTTGAAGGACAAATGTAAACAGAGAGCTTACCATAGATGTAAACAATAATTAGTATTATTGAACTGTTTATGGCTTTAAACACAAATTTTGATATTTTAATCAATAAATTTAATGAACTTTAGCCTGATTAAAATATCCAATTTCACTTCACCCAGAGAAAAAACATGTTTAAATATAGTCACCACCAACAACACTATTTTTAAATAAAATTTTAAACATATGTTTAATTTAACCATATTATTGTGACGGACAACCATATAATAGTTAAAATAGTCTTCCATCAGGAAGCCACAACCATATTATGGTTGCTTCCAAGCATGTTATGGTTAATAATAACTAAAATATGTTTAACACTTATAATAGAATGGTTGGTTTTCAACCATAACATGTTGCTCTTGGAAAAGAGGAAAATACTATTGTTATTTGTAAAGCAAATTACTGTCATATTTAACCATAACATGTTTAGAGACAACAATAATATGGTTGCGGCTTCTTGATGGAGGACTAATTTAACCATAATAATGTTGTCGGTGGCAATAATATGGTTTAATTAAACAAAATATGATTAACATTTTATTTCAAAATAGTTTTGTTGGAGGTGACCATATTTAAAAATGTTTTTTCTATGCGTGTATATTCCTGACTTGTGTTTTCATTTTAAGTGCTCATGCAGCTAAAAAAAACAACCTATACTACTCCCGAAAAAAGCTTCTTATGCAATAAATTTCTGAGTATTGTTGATACTGACATGAAATTTGGCGACAGTATTTTTGAAGATAGATACTACGACATGTGGTGTTGGAAGGGCCAGAATTTAAAATAGGGTTAATTTAGACCCGCTCCGTCAAATCACTTATAAGCAAAAAAAAATCTCATTTAGATGAATTTAACATAGATCTTATTGTACAAGGTTATGGCTGGTTCATAATTACCTATGAATCCCAAAAAGAGTACACTTTCGAAATTTGTTTTAAAATACTACCATATGGTCGAATCGGATCGACTTTAATTTCTTACTTGTTACTTTTTTCTTCTTATGAGAAATTATATAAAATTGCTGACAATCAATGTTAAGTTAATGCTTTAAAGCGGTTTTAATCAGAAAAAATGGAACTCTTGTCGGCGACCTATTGGGCTACAGGTCCCGTATTTGTTGATCCTTTGAACCTTCTTCACTGTAAAGGAAAAAATCGTAAATATAAAATGCTGTTTTGTCTTTTCAAATTCGTTTTAATAAAATTTTATTAAGCAAGACTTAAGGCCCAACCATAATATGCATAGCCGTGCTTATCCTACTGTCAAAAACCAACAAAAACTCTCTCAAAAATCAAAACAAAATCAAAAAACATTTGTTTCCGTACGGAATGTGCGATCTGTTTCGCACTTTGATTAAGCAAATGACAATTTCGTAAAACTTAACAAAACGTTTCCTTAAGTTCAATATGGTTTGCCTCATGTGATTTACATGTATTCGCATATTTGCTTAAGCCAACGTAAGCACATTGCTGTTGGGCCTTTACAATTTTGTATAAAAAGTGCATAGGATGACTTATAAACCCTGCATGCTTTTCTACGCCCTTTTTGACTATAAAAAAATCTATTTCAAGCCTGTTTTCTTAAGCACAAAATAGTAGCAATAAACCCAGTCGTACGTGAATTTTAACGAATATTTCTTCATACCTTTTGTAACCAAGATTCGTTTAAAGGCTAGCGAAATGTCTTCCAAATTCTTTGAAAGCAAAAACAATGGGAACTCTAGGCTTAAAGTATAAATACCAATATTTTTTACACGAATATCAACATATCTTGGCTTAGAAAACTTGGCACGAAATTTTAAAGAGATCATTAATTTAAAAAAAAAAAAACAATAACAATAAACATTTGATGACATTTTGTTAAAAAAAAATTTCCATTTATTAATTTCTTGTCTCAAATATTCCCACGATCTTTAGAAGTCACCCTTTAAAACGAAATTCCGAACACGTACTCATCTCCAGGCCATTAATCAAAGCATTAAAAATAAAAACATTTTTCTTTTTTTTTCGTTTTAATTTTTCCCAACAACTTTTCCATCTCTTATTTACCTGGCTGGTAAGTGAGTGTTCCTTATCACGTTTGTTACAGAATTTTATTAAACAAAATTAAAACTATTCTCTTGGTCCAGTGCCAAAATTTTTATTTAACAGTAGCGACTGCAAATAATACTACGGTGTTTTATAAAGGCAGTCGTCCAATGAATGATATTAAAGTTGTGCTGCTTAAGTTTTAAGTAGAATAAAAATGTCAATTAAGTCATTTACGGTTTTGTTGGTAGAAAGCAAAAATAATTTTAATAAATAAAAGCCAAAACAGTTAAGAACACTTTCAACCGATTTGAAAGATATTTACTTGCAGAAGTGCACAATATATATTTTATTAAAATCTTTTCAATACTTTCAGAGCTATAAGCCTTTTATTTTGCTACTAACACATATGCAGAACACATACATAAAAAAATTGTTTTTTACAATTATCAAATAATAAAAAATAGGGTGGTCGATTATTTGATAGTTTCAAGAAACCGGTTTTCGAATATTTCGACTTTTTATATATATTGACACAGGCAAACCAGTTAGATATACTACATTAGGGTGGTCGTTAACTGTATGGATCAAATGTTTTTTCTATTTTTCCATGCTCTTACCCCCCAATTCGGTGGGTATTGATAAAAAAACAACTCCAAAAAATTTTTAGGACGATCGGCGAAGGCTACGCCGTTCCTCAAGCCCACCAAAGTTTGAGAAAAATTATAATTTTACATGAAATCTGACTTTTAACTTAGAAAAATTTTGTAGAAAATTTGTTAACAAGTTTTTCTTTATCTCTTATTAAACAAAGTAAACTTAAAATATCGAATAAGCCACTAAAAAATATAATTTTAAATTCATTAAAGAAACGCATTTTCTATGAATTAGGTTTGTTGAAAAAAAAACCGACCAGCCGGGCACCAGGCGTTTTACCCTAATTCGGGTACGCTGAATTCAGTGGTGCTAACCGTTTTTTAGGTTAGCTCTTGTTTTCAAAATTTCGAAAACGGAGGAGGTTGCACAGCGTAACTCAAAAACGGTTTAGTTTATAAAATAAACTAAAAAAAACGAAATTCCACAATAATATTACCTTTAACAATTGTTATAGGTTTTTCTAATATGCGTAGTCGTTTTAGAAACCAAATTGTTTTTGGCAATGGGGATAAAACAAATTAGGTGAGGTTGGTCATACTTTTGACCCAACTGAGGGCAATCTTGACGTTGTAGTGGCCAAATTTAAGAATTATATTAAACCGGCATATTTGTATGGGAGCCCCCCTAAAGGGTGGAGATATAAGCAATTGTGTTTTAAGAAAATGTTAAGCACAAAAAACTAATGAAGGTCCGTCATATATTAAATCCCCCTTGGGGCGATTCCTTGACAGTTCTGGGGCTTTTTCTTCAATATATTTCTAGTCTGTGTTGACAATTTTATATGAGAGCCCCCTTAAAGAATAAAGAAAGCGTGCAGGTATGTTAATGGGATGATAAATGAGAAAACCAATATCGTACTTACGAACTTCTAAAATCGTACTTTTTCGACCCCAATAGTAATAAATAATTTTTTTTATAAAACAAAAAGACTTTTGTTTCGGTTACACTTGAAACCATTGGTACATACGGTCTATTTCGTTCCTTTGATTTTATAATATTTTGCCATGAAGGCTTATATGCTGCCGCTGATACTTGATTTAGAATGTGGCATATGCAATCGTCCAAAAAAGTGCAAAACTCTATTCACAATAGCCAAGTTTAGTATTTGGTGCAAATGGTCTTGCAAAGAGCAAATGCAAAATATCATAGCTGTTTTGTTAAATCCAACAACAAAATACACAGAGATTCCTTAAGAGTTCATAAAAACGCTACGAAATTTTGCATTTGCACTTTGGCAAAACCATTTGCACCAAACACTGAAATCCGTTTATATTCATTGGACAGTAAATACGAGTTGCCATTTTATATCAATTATAAATATTTAGGTTTGAAAAATGTGGAAATAGTACTAAATGAGTCACGGGGGTACCACCGTACTTTTTGGATTTGAATTGTATCAAAAAAGTACAATTGCACCAACTTTATCAACCGTGGTACGTTAGAAACAAATGATATGCGTTTGACTATTTTTTTTAAGCAAACGCACATAAACACAAATATTAAAGCTAAATTGGCGTGTGTAAGAAAAAACAGTTCTAAAGAAAAAATACGCATCAATGCTGCTGTTTACTCCTTATTTTTATTAGGTTTTGTTCAATATGAGTTGTAGAAAAAACTTGTTAAGGCAAAAGTTGTTGGAAACTTTACTAACAACAACTTCTTAGAAAACGATTTTTATGTAAAATTAATATTTTCCTAAATATAAGTCATACAAGTCGGACTTTACGATTTTTCTCAAACTTTGGCGGGCTTGAGGGACAGCTTAGCCTTCGCCGATCGTCCTAAAAAATTTTTGGAGTTGTTTCTTTATCAATACCCACCAAATTGGCGAGTGAGACCTAAAGAAATCCAACTTTTGATTTTAACGGTCACCCTAATACTACATACTATACCTAATTTCTTCGTATTAAAAAAAATTATGGCCGAACTTCGACCATTAGGTAAACACTTGTTGACATAATTTGTCATATTAACAAAAATTTATTCAAATTTACAAAATTAAATTATGTAAACAAAATTATCCAATTACCAATACGAAATTGATTTTTTAAATTCGAATTACAAAACTTTATTCAATTTAACAATATTTATTTAAATTCTCAAAATTCATTTAAATAAACATTATTTAATATAATTATCAAAATTTACTTACATATATTAACAAAATGTTTTTTATTAATAAAATATATTTTACGTAACAAAATTTAATAACATTAACAAAAATTTTTAGCTTAAAGAATATAAAATAAAATGAACAAATTTGATTAGAATTACTTATAAAAATTTATTCATATTAACAAAAATTGTAATACAGTAAAAGCTTGATAATCCGGACCTCACCTTTGGTAAGCCGGACATCGTTTTCAATAAACTGTGTACTCTATAATCCAGATTGATTGCAACTTTTTAATCCGGATTGTATACAAACTGTTGTGTAGTGTTAATCTCTATTAATTGTTACACTTTTTTCTCTTTTTTGCTGCAAAAACATACTATTTTGCTATGCAATCCCATATATTTTTTTTCTAAAACACAAAAAACTGCCGTTGTATATAATTGTAAACCCGTTTTTTCTTTTTAAATGTAATTATTTATTTAATTGATGAATAAATATAACATATCAATCGATATGTGTTTTAAAAGCATTTTTAATGCAAAAATACTGTTTGAAATCAATTATCCGGATTATCAGGCTTTTACTGTATGTATTAACAAAATAATTCACAACTAACATATTGACTGATATTAACAAACTTTTTTTCAAATTAATAAAATTTGTATTGTGGTTATTTATGATTTTTAATCCAAAATATGAATCAGGCTAAAGTTAAATGAATTTAATTATACCCACACCACAAAAGTGGAGAGGGTATTATGCATTTGTGCTGATGTCTGTAACGCCTTAAAATAGTGGTCCGATCTACTCAGAATCACTTTCTGAGTCGAACTAACGATGTCCGTCCGGCTGGCTGGCTGGCTGTCCATGTAACCTTGTGCGCAAAGTACAGGTCGCAATTTTGGAGATAATTTGATAAAATTTGTGTCCTAGGTTCTTATTGGCACAAGGACCAAGCCTATTGAAAATGGGCCGAATCGTAGGACCACAAGGGAAGATAGGGGGAAATTTCTTCCTCTCAGAAACTATCAAACCGATTTTAATGAAATTTAAAACATAGATAGATCCATATCTATAGGGACACATTAGCTATACAGTTTTTAAAAAATAGGACCACAAGGGGAGGCAGGGGCAATTTCTGCCTTTCACAAACTTTCAAACTGATTTTCATGAAGTTTATAAACATAGATAAATCCATTTTAATATGAACACATAAGCATGATGTGTTTTTAAATACTGTGGTGTATGGTATCATATGGTCGGGCTTGATCGACTATACTTTCTTACTTGTTTTCATTAAATTTGTTTTATGAAGAAAGAAATTTAACAACATGAAATTACAATGGAAATGGGAAATGAAGGGAGACTAGCGTTTCTGGACACAAAATTATATAGAACAGAAAATGCATATTTGACTGGTTTACAACATCATCAGGCAGGATAATGAATTATTACACTACTCAACCAATGAATCAAATAATTAATACCGCAAAAAGTTTTATTAAGAGAGTTCTAAAGGAGTTAAGAGGCCTTCTAGAAGACATCCGTACTCCTTCATTTTAAACAATATACCATCAATAAACAGTGAGTTTATCTTGGATTTCTCCCAACATTAATTGTAGTTGGAATCAGGGTTGTCAGGTGTGGCGATTTCTCGCCAAACGTGGCGATTTTCAAACTTGTTTGGCGACCTAATTTTTGATTTGGCGACATGGCGATTTTTTGGCGATTTAACAAAAAAGTTGGCGATTTTGTTGGCTATTTTTGATGAGCTATGCATTTGTTTTGAAAATCGTTAAATTCAATACTGAGAAATAATATTAATTTCATTATACTTATATTATTTTTATGTATGAAGTTTGAGGCATTCATATGTATGGTCAGTATTTGAAAGTTCAAATGGCTGATGAAGATAATGAATATCTTCGAGAAAATAGTTTTTCATATTTAAAAGTGCTCTTGAAAGAATCAATAAATAGAAATTAACATAAATATATTTAAAGTCTATGAACATTTTTTCATTATATGTATGTGGCAATTTTTTATCCCAGATACAATACGTTGTTGTCAGTGATATTTTAAAGATTTTTATGAACTCTTACATACCTTTGGACATTTTTGAAACCCAATAAAAAAATTAGCGTTGGTTAATTGCAAAGATAAATAAGTTTATGCCAAATTTTTAAAGCTGCAACGAAATGGCAGGTACGTACAATTTCAAGGAACTTACTTTGACTGTTCTTTATAAGTTCTTTATATTATTATAAGTAATGCCTGTGTTTAAGCTATGAACTCCACTACAACTCACCTTTGAAGTAGAATGCAATACGAACTTCTAGACGCGTTGTTACGAGTTATAAGTTGCACTACTTTTGTACCATCGTTGAATAAAAGAAAAACCCTTACAATGTATTCCAAAAAATAAGACAAATAGGTAGCTTTGCCGGTGAAGCGTTTTAGATATATAAAAAAACTGCAACTACATACATATATTAAAATGTAAATATATCCAATATTTGTTTAATACTAGCTGCAAAAAAACTATTTTTGTAGTAAACATCGTACCATTTTTGTGTTCACTAGCTATTTTTACTTTTTTCTAAATAAAAATTAAGCACAATATATACCATGGCGACTTTTTTGAATTTTTGGCGTATTTTAGCGATACGGAACAAATTAATTTTTTTAGAATTTATAAAGAATATTTTTAATAAATTAAAAAATATGTATTTTACTGCCAACAACTTGAAAATAAAGGCTTTGGCGATTTTGGCGATTTTGACATTGAATTTGGCGAAAAAGGTTAAAATCAATCTGACAACCCTGGTTGGAATTGGGTTTAGAAAAAACTAAATAAAAACCAAAACAAATTGCTTTATTGTTTTCGCAAGAAAATCAATTTTTGAATTCTAAAAAATTTTGTTTTTTTTTTAATTATGTTTAACAGTTTTTCGAATAAATAAATTTTTTTTTATTAAGAATATACGAAACATAAAGAAATTATTCATATTTTTAATCAGGCTAAAGTTCATTGAATTTAATTTTCACTAAATTTTGTTTATGAAGAAAGGAATTTTACAACAGAAATGAATTACAATTTTTTTTTTTTTTTTTGTTTGATAATTTTTCTTTCTTGACTGCCGCAGGAATCGAACCCAAGTTCATGGACAGGTTGATTTGACACGTTTCACTATCTCTTCAAAAATCTCTGTCGTTAAATAAAATTTTTTTAAAAACCCAAATCAAAAATATAATTCAAACTTACAACATTTAGACCGCATTTAGACTATGCAATTAACACCGAGTTTTTTTCTATTTTCTTTTAAAGTAGTTGCTACGAAACTCTTTTCACATTTACATTTACATTTTTTCAACTTTTTCAACCCCGTTTTCTTCCCGACACCTCTTGCTAACAAACAAAATGTTGCAAGCCATATCAATAAAACTTTTGTCAAACATTACTAAATTATTAAAATTAAAATAAAAGAAAATTTCAACAGACTTTTAACAAAGTTTTCTGAATGGAACAATATTTATTCAATACAACAACATTATTTCAAAGTAATAAAATTTTAAAAATGACTAAAATTATGTAAAAATTATTAAAAACAGAAAAATGTACTTTGGACTTCAAGAAGAATTCTTGACAACAAGTACGAAAAAACTGAATTAGAGGAAGAACATGTAAATCAATTAAAGTAGATAATCATTTCAAAAAGCAAATTTCGATCTGTCAAAAGTTAAAATACCATTTGGTTTAAAGATTGACGTTTGACTATTAACTGCCAGCCGTCGTTAATGGCGGTGAGTGTTAAACGGCAAACACCACCGAAGAGATTGTATGGTTGAAATTGAAACATGATAGGGAAACCTGCTCAGTCAAGAATGAAAAATTTTCAATAAATTTTAATTCATTTCAAGTAGTAAAATTCCTTTCTTTATAACAATGCAATTTAATGAAGCCTGATTGAAATAAAAAAATTTGGATTAAAACCATAAACAGGAGAGCTGCAAAACAATCGATAGTATCGATTGTTTTATTTTTGACAGACTATCGATAGTTTTTTTTTTACTATCGGAAACTTTTAAAAGTAACTTCAAAGTTGATTAGATGTAGTCAACGAAAAATTTTTAACAACTCATTAGACGCAAGTTTTTAACAATGCATAACCTTTTTTAATTCTGTGCCAAAAAGGAAAAAGTACTTAAGTTGACTTCACCTAAATTTGAGCTTATGGCAACAACAACTAGAAACAATGACACCTTTGAGATCTTCACTTTCAAAAGTACACGCGAGTAAAATTTCAATTATTTTTTACGACTTTTCAGAAAGTTATAGCAAAATTACTCTTTGCTTTCATTTTTCAGTGTGCAATAATATTTTGTTTTCTAAAACAAAATAAAAAAACGAAAAATCTTAAAACAATAAATGGGATTATTTTGTAAAAGACTTAATTCTACTTTCTTCAAAAATTATTATATGAATTAATTTTCAACGCAAGAGATACAAAATAACCTTTTAAATTTCTAGATTTAAGGAAAACATTTTGACGTTTAAGGTAAAAAAAAAACTGACAAACCTGCAGCCAATTAACCGTCTCTAAATCTGTATAAAGTATACATTTATTATTAACTATAGATGACACCGAAATTTAAAGTGAATAAGCTGGTCTTTTATACCTGAAAAACGTTTTCTGTAATTGGTGTGTTTAAACTTTTTTTTTTTACCCGATTTATTGACTACCGTGTCGTGAGAAGTGGCACGTAGAAACTTTTCGATACTATCGATAGTTTTTAAGCTAACTATCGATTGGGCCGACTATCGATAGTTTTGCAGCTCTAATAAACAGTTCAATAAAATAACCACAATACTAATAACACGGTGCTACAAATGAGCACTTTTTTTATACTTGAAAAGCGACCTATTGTAGGCTATAGACCTTACTGAGTAGATCATAAGTCAATTTTAAAAAGTTCGGAAACACCCTCAAATTTCGGAGTTATTCCGAAAAAACCATTTTTGGGTAGGTTCGAGTACTTATGAACAAGTACAATCGTATATCGAGGGATATATATATTTATGATGTCTTTATATTTAGATGTCTTTTCGACATCTATGTTAACAGTGGAATGCCGGATGTCTCTAAATGAGATCGCGACACATTCCAGTGTAACGCTGACATGGGTACCAGGGCACAGTGGGTGCCTGGGTAACCATACTGCAGACAGTCTGGCGAAACGGGGCTGTCTCTTGGACGACATGTTCGTCGACGGCCTGATTGGCACTTCAATGGCCCGCTGCAAGACTCTCATCAGACGGGAGTCGTACAGAAGGGCTCAGGGGAGATGACATGGGGAGCATCCTGCTTGATGGCCAGGACTCTATGGCCTGGCTATGACGCGGCGAGTACGCGCGTAGTACTCGGTCTCGGAAGGGACCGAATAAGGACAGTGATATCAGTCATCACGGGTCACTGGGTGAAAGGGACTCATGCTAGGAGGATGGGTCTTGCGTATAATGACTACTGAAGGAGTTGTCATGATGAGGAGGAGGAGGAGACGGTGTTTCACTTTCTCTGCCAATGCCCCGGTCTGGGGGACATTAGGTTTAGGCATTTTGGGAGACCGGAATTGCCATGTCTGGACGATTTGTCCAATGCGGGACTGAAATCGATCTCCTTGCTCTGCAGGGAATCGGGGAGGTTCGAGACTGCAGTGACCTCTGGGGAATAGTCTGGTGGATACTGGCTGACTCTTGTCACTGGCAAGGGGTATCACAAAGGGACCGCTATAAGGACCCAAGTGAGTCGCCGTCTTGACGGCTACCCATTTAACCTAATCTAACCTAACCTAGCTTAAGGCGCTTAGGTTGCACAAAGATGAATGAATCAGTCAGTATCGTAACAATTTTATATATATACCTAAAAAGCAAAAGGCCCTAACTAATCAAAAATTTTAAATTAACTTTTTCATTGATTCGTATGTATTGCATAACAGAAATGTCCACAAAAAATTTGGGAATCTTTCGTGATTTATCAATTTATTATTTTAAATAGTTTTTGCTTCTCCTGTAAAATTTTCAATATGTTAGATATGGCCTTTTACGTTTAATGTGAAGATTTTTTTGGTCAAAAGTAACCTTAAAATATAAATTACTTTAAAGGATTTGGTACTTTTACAGAATTCGTAATTATCAAAACAGTCAAATATTACAAAACTAATTAAGGACAATAATTATTTAAAACACACAATGAAAAATCATTTGTTTTTTGTTTAAACTAAAAAATTTCGTAATAAAAAAAAGTTGTTTTTCTAAATATCAAGAGATGTGCAAAAATTTATAAATAAATAAATTTAATAAGTTATAAGGAAGCCGTCATAGTCTTAAAACTACTTATTATTATTGAAGTTGGTACACAATCCGAAACACCATTTTCGATCTCTGATACGTATGCATTTACAGCGTTTCCAATTGAAAAAATTCTCTGACAAGAATGTCATTGTCAGATGCATAAACTTCGCACGTCTGACAACAAAAAATGTGCTTACAACGTCTGAAAATGATCTGCCAGTGGCAACGAAGGGTGCTCAGTGAGCGTGTGAGAAAGATCCAAATTAGTTGCGAGGGTAGCTTTCGAAGAAAAAGACAGATAGTGTTTTTTTTTTGCAGTGAAGTGATGTGTAAAAACTGACCGCTGCAATCAATACAAATTGCGTGATCAAAACAAAAATAACAAAACATAAGCCACTTTAAAAAAGCATGTTTATTGTATTGCAGCATAAAAGATGGTGCAGAGGCAGCTTTCGAAGAAAGAGACATATGAAAACGCAATATCTTCCGTCTCGTGTGTGACCTGTGTGTACTCTGTGACGATAGTCAGAAGTCTGACAATATTGTTGTCTTGAAATGGACTGACGATGTTTGTTCTGACAACATTGTCAAACAAATACGGCCAGTTCACTCGTTGACACAACGACATTTTTAGCACATTTTACTGACAATATTGTCAGAGACTTATTGTGAGAGGTTTAAGCAGTTTAGGGGACCTGACGACCTATTTAAAGCAAAAGTTTTGTGATAACATTTAATTACGGTGCATAAAAGAATTCGATATGCCGTTAAATAAACTTTTCAGCCCGCACTTAAATATTATCTTGTTTTCTAATCTCCATTTCTTTTTTTCGACTTTAAAATTTCCACTTAAAAAATCATTTGAAGTTAAATGACCCTCATAAACACATTAAAACAATATTAAATCAAACTTTGTTTGAATAATAACGAAGTCGTATTGAATTTAAGTCAAAAACAAAAATATCTTCTAATAGAGAAGCGATAAAATTCGCTTGAAATTCCATTAGTTTTGTTTAAGCTAGAAAAAAGAAATTATATGTATACAAATCCAAACCAAAGTACATTCATAACTACTCCATATACACTTCTTAAGTCTATTTTCAAATCAAATTCCTAACACAATTGCCGAAAATTTCTATTTTTAAGTTTAACTAAAAATAAAATAGTTAAAATATTTTGATGTAACAACAAAACAAAAAAAAAAAACAATTGATAATATTAGAAAGACTGATAGAGTTTCTTTTGGTGACGAAAAATAACGAGCATGATGATGATGTTAATGAAGTCATAACCACATGCTCCACAACATGTGGCTTTTACGACAACATGCTTTGATTAAGGAATTTCTATTTAAATTTTTTTGGTTTTTTTTTTTTTTTTTGATATCACCATATACAATGTTGTTGTTATTTTTGTTGCTACAGGGTGGTTGGCTATGGCAAATGTAAGAAAACAATCAAATTTTATTACTTTACATTGTTGCTGGTAGTATTGTACATTCATTCAACATGCAACATACAATGTTATCAATAAAAACACATAAACATTCCATCATACAAACTTGTATTTGTTGTGTGAATACTATTCAGAAATTAACTTTTAGTCGTCCGATAGCAAACATTGTTATGGACGGTGGGACCGGACCGTAGCCTGAAATTGATACAAAGTTGAAATTCAGTAATTTTCTTTTTATTTGTTTTTCCATTTAAGCAAAAAATGTGTTTTTGATCGGTTTGAAGCATTTAAATAACCTTGACCACAAAGAAAATACCATAATAAGCACAGTTTTCCTACATATACCCAGTCCCCAGGCGTCTGTTATGCAGACAGATCATGCCCATTACAAATCTCATCAGATTCTCGAGCCCACAGCCTGAGACATCTCCCAATTCGCCTAGAAACCTACTTCTAACACATCTTAGCCTGCAGTTATGTAGCTTAGCACAGTGACACAGAATGTACTCAACTGTCTCTATCTTTTTGTGTCGTCGCACAACCTACAAACATCTGATGAGTTAGATCCCATTTCAACCACCATCCTGCAGAGGCCCGTGAAAGTACCAATTATGGTTTTAACGCAGACACTGCTCCTGCCTAGTGAATGAGTCAAGCTTAAACTAAAATTAATGCTGAATTTAAAAAGACAGAATTTCATAAAATATAGGCTAGGTTAAGTTCAATGGGCATTCATTCGACACGGGGGGACGGCTTACTTGTTTCTTTACACCGGCCCCTATTTTATATCCTGAGCAATTGACCCGTTAAGTGCTAAAATAATGGAGGCTGGAGTCTAACCATTTCGATTCATTGCTAAAAAGAAAGATTGACTTTAGTCTTACCTCAGATAAAACATCCAACCATAACAATTCTGTCCTCCCAAAAAGGCATATTAAAAGATCATGCCCTCGCAAAATGTCCAATTATAATATTCCTAAGACCAGGGCATTACCAGGAAAAGTGAATGATCTTCTGTTCCTGCCCTTCTTTTTGACAGCTTCCACGTTAGTCATTATAATCAATCAGTGACCCGTAATGACCTATATCACTCCTATTATTAAGCCCCTAGCGAATCTGACCCACTAAAAATGTACGCCAAATAAAATCATGTTCTTACTATTAAAATTAAAAAAAAACCCCGATTTAAAGGACGTTTTTCAGCTGACTATAAGCGCTTTTTTAAACTGAAACATGCAATTTGCTTCTATTTATTTATTTTTGTTTTAAAAAACCCGAAAAGGCTTTGTTAGGGTTCGTCTTGTAATTGACTTTCGTTGTCATCCGTTTTTATGGATGATGTAAAGCCTACTTTGTTATCAGCATAACATAAACAGTTTTTTTTTAATTTTCGTCATAAATATTCACTACACAACTACGCGCTTTCTTTATTAAGCGCTTCAAAAATTATGATTTTAATTCTGGAGTGTAGAAGGTCGTTCTTCATCGCATCACATCTAGGCCATAGATCTCTGGCCAAAGGGCAGGTGTTCCCACCCTGCGACATTTCATGAGAGTTCTGCTGTGAGCCATTAAAATGCGAACTAGATTTTCCAGGAACGTATCGTTCAGAACGAAACCCTGTTTTGGCTATGTCGTCTGCAGTGTGGTTTCCCAGACACCCACTATAGATATGGATATATCTATGTTTTAAATTTCATTAAAATCGGTTTGAGAGGCAGAAATTGCCCCTATCTCCCCTCGTGGTCCGATTTTTTTAAAAATTTATACATTTTGTGTCCATATAGATATGGTTCTATCTATGATTTAAATTTCATTAAAATCGGTTTGATAGTTTCTGAGAGGAAGAAATTTTCCCCAGCCAGCCTGCCAGCCGGACGGACATCGTTAGTTCGACTCAGAAAGTGATTCTGAGTAGATCGGTATACTTTAAGGATGGTCTAGGACCACTATTTTAAGGCGTTACACACATCAGCACAAATGCATAATACCCTCTCCACTATTGTGGTGTGGGTATAGGGTTGCCAGACGTACTGTTTTTAGCAGTACATGTACTGTTTTTTGTCAATTGTACTGTTTTATGCACAACACCCAAAACAGTACGCAAATGTACTGTTTTTTACACTTTGTACTGTTTTCTGTACTGATTTTTAAGTTTAGTGTCCAAAAAACAAAGATATTAAGAAAAATCGTTTTTAAATAAAACACATTTGGGAATTTTTAACGGTATGCTATCAAGCCATATTGTCATAATATCCTTATCTTAGAATTTATTTACTCTCTAACTCTCATTTTGAGGGGTAATTTTTGCCCTTTTTCCCAACTCTTAAACAAAAGTATACAAGACGGCACTTATTAGGGTTAAAAGAATTCTCGAAATTTCGGGCATTGAAATTTTTGAATTTCTTGAAAGGGCGTTTGGTACAAGTCAAAAAAATATACTAAATTTACTTCTGACCTAAAAGACTATTTCAGATGTCTTCAGAAGAATTGCATGGCAATTCTTTTCATAGAATATATTAACCCTCTAACACTCATTTTAAGGGGTAATTTTTGTAATTTTTTTAACTTCTACACTAAAACGGTACGTTAGAGGGTTAAAATGTTCTATGAATATTTTCTGCATCAAATTTCACTATGGGTCTTCCAAGACCAAAAAAACGTGCAATGTATGTAAAACGGGTTTTCGAAAAATTAAAAAAAAAAAATGCCCGGAATTTCGAAAACCCGTTTTACTTGCATTGGATAATTTTTGGTCTTAGAAGACCCCTAGTGAAATTTGAGGCAGAAAATATTGGTAGAGCATTTTAACTCTTATAAGTGCCGTTTTAGTATCCTTTTTTTAAGAGTTGGGAAAAAGGGCAAAAATTACCCCTTAAAATGAGAGTTAGAGGGTTAATAAATTCTAAGAAAAGAATCGCAATACGATTCTACTGAAGACATCTAAATTTATTTTTTAGCTCAGAAGTACATTTAGTATATTTATTTTGACTTATACCAAACGCCTTTTCAAAAAATTAAAAAACTTTAGGGGCCCATATTTCGGGAGCCCAAGCTAATTTTTCAAAACCTTTTGGCAGATTTGTTGCACACTCTATTTTACAATATTTAGTTAAGAAATTGTTGTTTTGCAAACAAAAAAGTTGTAAAATAATTAGAATTTTTGTACTGCGTCTATTGTTTTATCAAAAATACACAGATTAAATAAGGAGTTGCTCACATCCTTCATATATTTTCGTGTTATTATTTTAAGACATATGACTACCGTTTAAATTAAAGAAAGAAACAAATAGTTTCTGAAATTTATGCGATAGTTCCACAATATGTGTGTGGTGAAAATTGCTTTAAATACCAATATGGTTTAAGAAAATTCTACTAACCCAATCAATGAATAAGTTTTTTAAGTTAAATATAAACTAAGATATTTAAACATTATACATTGGAAAATGATACAATGGCCAAATGCTTCGTTTGTGGTGTATGCTTTATAAACGCAAATGGTGTGATTTTGTATATGAAATACCATTAAATGTAAATCTTTCCTTTGATGTTGATGTTTGAAGTCTATTTCTTTATATTATTGTTGTTCAAGAGTTGTAAATATTTAGTTATGGTTTCCTAAAAAAATTTACTGTTTTTTTCTTGATTGCACTGTTTTTTCATAACCAATGTACTGTTTTTCCGAATTCAAAATCTGGCTACCCTATGTGGGTATAAAAAGTACTATTTGAAATTCCATTTTCCCTTCATCATCCTGAGGTTTCAGTTTCTTTCCGCGAATGCCTTTTCTTAAGTATTCAAACGGTATCAAAGAAATATTCTTAAAAATAATTCTAATCCACCAATTTTATTTCCTTATATTTTTGTTTTCCAGGCCCACTGTCTAACGGCAAACATGTGTTTGAGGAGTGAATTTAAAAAGAAAAATACATTCATTTACATTGTTAAAAATACTTTTTCTTCTCAACATTTCTTAACATTCGCTCGTGTTTTCTTCTTTTATATCTTGTATAATTTTTATGACACATATCAAACGTGATTTCATTATAGATGAGCTGAGTGGGTAAAAAATATATAAAAATAGACGAAACAAACAAAAACTAACGCAACTTAGGGGGAAAAATACACAAAAACAAAATGCATAATGCATGACCCGGTTTTCTAATGCAGCCCCTAATAATAAAAAATACACCAAAAGAAAACTTGTGCTTTTATAAGGAATCAAAAAATAAAAAAAATAAATTATTTTCCTATTACATCTATAATATTATAAAAGGAGTTCCATAACAAAACGATAAAAAATTACTTTTTAAGTTTTAAGACAAGCGTTACCTTTAGATAGAAAATCTAATATTATGATCTGTAAGGCCGAGGCCACGCAATGAGCGGCTAAGCGTCAAGCGGCTGAGCGATGAGCGTCAAAGCCTCAAGTTTTAGCGGCAAGTGGCTTATTACTGAGCGTCACTTCTGAGCGGTAAGTTTTTAAAATGGCATTGCAAAGAGTGGCTTGTTCAATGTTATTACGCGAAAATCGTATTCATAAAAATGTAATGCGTTTTTTAAGAAAAAAAAAATTGCAGCTGTTCGTCGATTTCGAGCGAAGACTTCGTTCGCTTAACTTACATTTAAAACCAAAACAAATTATAAACAAGTTAGAAAGTATAGTCGGTCAAGCCCGACCATATGGGACCCTACAAAACAGTATTAATAAACACATCATGCTAATGTGTCCATATTTATCAAGTAAGGGAAATTAAACCATTTATATACAAATCTACCCAATACAATACTGCTGTATGTCTGTGAAATGCTTTGATTTGCTGTTGCTAAATCAAACAAAACAACAAACAAAAAAATAATTTCTCGGTCATATTTTTATTTTTAAAATTTGATAATCTGTCTTGCCATAATTCGGTCGGCTTTGTACGGATGAAATCATAAGCTCCATTTTAACTTTTGCCATGTTTATTTTTTGACGCTCAGAAAACAACTAAAAATTAGAACAAGTTTTATTCCTGAGCGACGCCGCTTAGCAGCTCAAAAATTTCTCTCGCATGCCGCTCATTTCGTGGCCACTTCAATAGTATTTCATATGTTTTAATTTTTTGACGCTCATCGCTCAGCCGCTTGACGCTTAGCCGCTCATTGCGTGGCCTCGGCCTTAGGCTCCTATTTTTAAAAATTTAAATATTTTTCGGGCAAATCAAATAGATTGATTTAGTTATTTAGTCAAAAACAAAAAGAAATATAATCATATCTTTTTGTTATAGAAGTCCCCATACACAAAATTTGCATGCATCCTATTGAATTTCTAAATTGATTCAAATATGCAAAAAGATAAGAAACCAAATTGTTTATTATTTTTCTCAGTGTCTGTATAAAATTTTGAAAACAATATTTGGACATTTTTTTCCAATTGCAGTCGCATTTTCTTTGTTACCTAAAGAAAGAAATGTTATCACGTGAGATCCATAAAAAAAACACAAAAAGTTGTTGAAGTATGTAAAATGTAAAACCCATAAACACTCGTTTTTTATTTACGTTAGAAAACTATAAAATAATTATATTTTATGGTTTTTTAAATACAGATTTAGAGCTGAGAGGGGTTATAAATTTTATAGCAGCTCTACAATAGCCGAAATAAAGCTTAAACAATGAACATATCAAGCAAATATTCCATTAAACCAGTGACATTATTAAATGTTTAGTTTATCTTTTTGATCAACACTGTGATTTACTCTTTTTTAGGATTAAATCTATCTACATATGTAATAATAAAAGTTAAGTGATGTCCGTTTTTTCTGAAATGTGTGTTAAAATCTAAGAAATGTTCTTATGGAAAGAAAAATTGGAAACGTTGCTTGGAAAATGTTAAAATTCGGAAAAAAACTAAACTTGTGTTTTTCTATGAGTTTTTATTATTTTTTATATTTTTTTTATAGATTCCGCTAAAACTTAGTACGAATGAATAATGTCTTAAATTCGGAAAATATGCATGAACAAGTTTTATTGACCATGCCCATTTTTACGTTTACTTTCTCGGAGTACCTAATATACGAATATTTTGTTGCTTGTTTATCGTGAAGAAACAAATTTATTTGAAACAAAAACTTTCAATCCACTTTCAATCAACGTTGTTATTGTTATTATGGACAATTTAATCTCATATTTACGCTCATAATTGAGTAAAAAACATAGTTTTTTTAACCAAAAACTACACTGCCCCGGTAGACTAGCTGGTAGTGAGCTAGTCTATCAGCACAGAGGTTGCGCGATCGATTCCCGCCAGAGACAGAAAAAAAATAAAAAATAAAATAAGAAAAAATAAAAAAAAATTTGTTTACTTTATTGAAAGTATTCATCCAATGAATAATATTCATTGATCTAATGTAATGTTTCATTAAATTTTTTTAATGAAACAGGTTTCATTGATTCAACAAAACGCTGCATAGGTTCCTTTTTAATGCAATTTTTCATGGGATTAATGTCAAAATTCATTGGTATTGCGAAGAAAATTCTTACTAATGAGATTACAATTCGGTTGGAGCATTTTAGTTAAAAAAAAACAGGTTGAAAAATTTAGGGTTCTCTAGATATTCTACGTCTATTAGTTCTATGCGAAAATACTCTTTACACCTTTGGTTAGGTTAGGTCACAAAGACCCCGCATATACCAAATAGGTCCCTAGCGTCACCACGTTAGAAAAAGGTCATGCAGATGTGATGAGACTTTGAGAACCCCACACTCTCTTGATGAATGCCAGGAGTCTCATTAACCCAATCCCAGAGATTTCTCCGAGGCCGTGGAAGTAATGATCTCCCAGACAGTTCGCCCTGGAGCGCACGAGTGCCGGACAGTAGCAGAGTATATGCTCCACTGTCTGCTTTCCCCATGGTACCCCACAGAATCTACAATTGTCACTATACATCCACCCCGCCCTCTTGGCCTATACCGCAGTCGAACAGTGACCTGTTATTTTTCGTAGTTTTCGTCCATTATTTCACCCCTCCCTGGGGAGTTCTCCGGTGTGCCCTCCTCGTTATACTGGAGTTACCCCACGCCGCAGATATAGTTCTGCACCTTAGCATGCTATCGATCCAGTTTTAAGCATGTGCGTGTGCCCCCGTGCAAGACAAGCTAGCAAAAATTGCCCACACACATAGCGAAGTCCTTATAGCTCAGGGTCTTTTCAATCAGTGAGACAACTGAATGGAGTGCCGTCTCGGTTGATTTGCCCTTCGTGTAAGCGTGTTGATTTACAGAGAGAATGGTCGGCCCCATGTTACCTGATTTCGGTTGAAATACAATCTTAGATGTCCTCAAAGTTTTAGGCACATAGTTCATTCTCAGACATCCCTTAAAGATTTTCACCAGCCATGGTATTATCTGTTGTCTATCCCGCTGTAGTTGTACCGGGATGATTCCGTCAAGACCAGGCAACTTGTATGGCTGGAACGTGTCGATGTCCCATTCCACCCCCTCATAGGAGACAATTTCGTTATCGCCATTTGTTATAAAAGGAGTTTTATCAGTTGGAATAGAATCAGAACTGCCCGGAAAGTGTGTATCAACGAGTACCTTCAGCGTTTTCGTAGTGCTCTTTGTCCATTCTCCGTTTTCCCTACAAACTGTACTTGTCATTATTGGATTGCGCACTAGCATCCTCCGCAGTCTTGCCGTTTCAGTTGTCTCCTCTATTTTATCGCAAAACTCTTCCACAAAGTTGGTTTGGCTCTTCGAACATCGCGCTTATACACCGTAAGAGAGTCTCTACACTCCCCCCAGCACGCAGACCGGTCGACAATTTGCGCCAGTTTCCACCAAGGTGGTATGAACTTACGCCTAGCTCGTGTCGGAGAAAACGACTTTTCATAGGACCTAATAACGCCCGATACCAATGTGTCTATAGCCGAATCTACGTCCCCTGCACTAGCCAGTGTTCCCGAGTGTCCTAAGTCCCTATTCAAAAGTGAAGAGTATTTGGCCCAATCAGAATTTCTTGGGTTCCTAAGCACTGTTTCGGTAGGTATAGTAGCTTAGACCTTGCGATAGCTCAAAAAACTTTTCGTTTTAGCTTTCAACTTAAACTATAATTTACCATATTATTTTCTCACTTATAATTAAATTCATGTAGTTCTAAAAGCCATAAAATTTTTGCAAGTCTATATATATTTGAAATTGACACATTTTTTCTCTTGTATCTACTTTAAACAACCAAATATTTTGTTTTTCGCCACTTTGCAGCAAGCAAATGGTGCATTATTTTTATTGCAATTTCTTTAAAAAGAAAATACAAATATTCTCGTGTATTTTTTTATATAATACAGTCAAGAACTAGGCCATTTAACAAATAAATAAAAAAAATCTGAAGGATAATTTTCTACATCCTTCTTCTTGAAAAAACGTAATAAAATACAAAAAAATGGCGCCTATTAACAAAAACAATGCTCATGTTATAGCAGCAATGTAGATTGTTATAAATAACAAAAATGCAACCCAGACTGAATGAGTTTTACTACAAGTGCACAACACTTTAAAGCTGAAATATACAAGCCCTTCAACATACAGATGAATCATGGTAAGAAATGTGCCACCTTGTACTGAAATTGCAGTCGTACACATTTATCCAGCGGGGAGATATTTTAAAAAACAGGCCCTACTACACTGATTTAAGTCTGTGTTCATACGGCTCATGTCTTATTGACAAGATTGCTACTTTATAGGCGAGAGGGACGAGGGGAAAAGAAACGAGTACACAGATGCATGTACTGTCTTTACGTTTTGCTTTCTTATTCGTTGTTTAATTTTGTTTTTGTTTTCAATATCAAATAAAACAAAATAAAAAACATGTCGTCAACATGACATGAATCATTTGAACGCCAATTCATATTCAAAGAAGAAACAGGAAGAATCTTGTCAATAAGACATGAGCCGTATGAACTCAGACTAAGCTTAGAATTTTCCCCAATATCATTAATCGTTAGGTGGTAATGTAAAGGGTTGATAAAAGGTAATGGTAATTGAGGAATGGCTAACAACATTACGTAGTATGTATATTAATGGTCAACCACTACGGTGTTCACCTTAGCCTCGATTGAACTCTAATACCAAACACTTTGTAGTCGTAAATTAAGCTGTGGGACAACCCAGCAGTGTGACCATTTTGACATTTTTCCACCTAAATTTTGATTTAAATATATTGATTTGTAAATTTTTATTCTTGATAAAAAAACACTGAAACTTATTGTTGAAGCGATAAGCTATTCCTATGTGCATTTCACTGGTTGCTAAGGCCAGATCGTCAGAAAACGTCATCCAAAGATTTTAGAAAACTAAAGATATTAAGCAAAGAAAACTGTTAAGCGAAAAAAAAATTTAATTTGGAATTTTATTTAAAATTTTGTTTAAATGTTTTTATTTTTTTTTTTAATATTTTAATTTAGAATTTTATTTAACATTTTATTAAATGTTTTTATTATTTTTTTTTTAATTTAATTAAATTAAATTTTTTTTTTTATTTAATCAAATTTAAAAAATTACATTTATTTTAAAGTTTTCTTAAAAATAAGTCAGTAAAATTTATCAAGTTTCAAATAAACAATTCATACTGGTTATAAAGTTTTGACAAAAATCTTGAACGAAATTTTGGAACTATTTTTAGCACGTCTTAAAATCAGTTTTAGCATTGTTTGGCCCTGTCTTGTGCCAATTTTAGCTGTAAAAATTTTTAAAACCTGGTCACACTGCTCCCCAGAGTTAGCATTAGATCGACTTTGGTATTGGGTTCATTGAGACATTTCAAACAAGTAAGAGATTATAGTCGGTCAAGCCCGAACATTTGATGCTCTACACCACAGTATATCAAGAAAAATTTTCGAGACTCAGGGGTAATGATGCCCCTGCCAGAACAAAATTAAGTTATCAGCAGGGAAACCAGAAATATGCTTTAAAAAAAGCGTTTTATGCGCATTTAATATGCAGCAAAAACTTAAAAATATGCCCTGAAAACTGTTAAAAATATGCCCCAAAAAAATTTAAAAATGCTAATTTTAAAACAAAATATTCAACTATTTATTAACAGTTCCATTAATTAAAACAATCCAAAAATTGTAATCGGTAAAGCCCAAACACCAAAGTATTAACAGACGAATTTTTGAGATTTTTGGGGCGAATTCAATCTAAATACCAACACAATAAGATGGTTAACGGTCACAAAGAGTCTTATTTAGAAAGAAGTTTTTATTGGGAATATGTGAAGTTATAGACCGGTTCTCACCATTTACATAGACTTCGGCCTTAGTACAATCAAAATGTATTTACCAAATTTGCTAAAATGATCTACAAGATTGCAATTTGTACTTTGCGTACAAAGTTAGCATAGACAGATAACCAGCCAGAAGGATGGAAGGACATCGTAAGATCACTTTAAAAGTGTTGGGTTACAGCTAGATATTTAAAACAGAATTTCGCAAAAAAAAATTTATCGAAAATGTATCAAAATATGCCTTAAAAAGACCAAATATGCATTATAAACTTAAAAAAATGCTGCAAAAAAGCTCTGTTATCTAAATTATGCAAAAATTGTTGCAAACGATAAAATATGCAAAAATATGCACTAACAAATCGATGCCAAATTTCATAAAAAGCTCTAAAACGGATAAATAATATAAATAAATATATAGTTTATGTCTTCATTGGTTGCACCAGGAAAAACATGCAATTGCATAATTATGGTTTCCCTGGTTATGAGGTTAAAAGGTTGATTACAGATGACGGCTGAGCTGAAATTAAGTTGCCAGCAAAGAAATCAAGCAACGCCGCTCATGTTAAAATAGAAAATAGAAAAAATGCTATTTAAACATAAGCGGCGTTGCCTAATTTCGCTGCTGGCAACTCAACTGCAGTTGTGTTGCTATCCGAAATCAGTCCATACGACCCATGTAAAAGTTCTTTGTGCCAATTATTATAAGGATAACTTTATCTTTATGAGAATTCTTTGCCTTTAAGTGCTTTAAGAAAGATCGACTCAGAAAGTAACTAAATTTCTTCCATGTTGACAAATTTACTTCGCTCGTTTATTTTTAATAGCTCCAAGAAAAAACCACAAACAAACTAAATTTAAAACATATATTTTTCTTTAGATTTCCATTTTTCACTTAAGTAATCAACTACCTCCCTCTTACCATACTTCTGGGCAGAACATTTGGGGATCACCATCGTAAGATTTAAAGCAAGAAAAAATAAATAATTTTGTCTTCAATTTACGGCCATTTTAAAGGCCTCTCTTACCCCCTGCTGCAATGACATGCTTTCGTTGGTAAGTTTAAGTTGGATGTTCATGGTAGTAGATCACGGCCTTTTTCTAATAAACTAGAGCACTGTAGCTACAACAAATTCGACGTTGCGTCCTAGCACTTGTATGAGTGTTTGTTAGAAAGAAAATGTAACTATACCGTGCAGATCTGAGTAGTCCATAAAGGCGAGTAAGTAAAAAAGTTTAAAAACGGATCCACATGGATCTACAAAAAGAGCAGCAAAAAAAACTTAAGTGGAGCCATTGCGTTCTTAAGCTGGAGGTCCACACCACGCGTTACTCGCTTTTTGCAGCATACGCAGCTGTCAAAAAAAAAATCTGTGTAGTTATACGTAGTAAGTTACATGCACAAAAGCGTAGATGCTTTGAGGCGAAAAGTAGGATTACTTTCTACTTTTGTAAGCGTCACAAGCAGCGTTCGAACAAATCAGCTGATTTTGACAAATTAAATTTTATGTTTACTTGTGCTGCTGCTGCAAAAAAAGCGTTACATGTAACTTGAAACTTAGAACGCAAGTAAGGTTATTAAAGCATGCGCTGCGTGGAGGTGAAAACGTGTGGTATGGACCTCCAGCTTTACGTCCTCGTTACTCTAACGTTAACTTATTCGTTATCGGCAGCGTTCCCAATTAAGCCATTTAGTGGCTAAAATTATCAATTTTTCGTCTCGTTTAGCCATCAAAATATCAATTTAGCAATTTTTTAGCCATCTCTATTTAACTAAATTTTCGTTAAGTTTTTAAAATTTTAAATGCTGCATAAGATGTGTTGCATCGTTGGATTTTTAAACAAATTTTGAAAGTTTTTTATGAATATCAATGGCTTTTTTTGTAATTAAATCTTTTTTAACCATTTTTTACAAAAAATTAAACCATTTTTAGAAGTGAAGAGTTGGTATCACTGGTTGGGGATCAGCTGTTCTGTTTTGCGTACTCTTACGGGAACGTGACGCTTATTAAGTTAAAAATTATCTCCCTTTTTAAGTATCAGCAGTTAAAAGATTGTAGATTTCCTTATCTTTATTGATAAAGCCAACATTCGGCGTACACGACGTTTTTATACCCTCCACCACAATTAGTTGTGAAGAGGGTATATTAAGTTTGTCATTCCGTGTGAAACTTTTTTATTATTCATCTCAGAGCCCATAAAGTATATATATTCAGGGTCCTTGAGTAATTCTAAGTCGATTTAGCCATGTCCGTCTGTCTGTCCGTCTGTCCGTCTGTTGAAAAAACGCTCACTTTCGAACAACTCAAAAGAAATTAACAAACTTGGCGCCAAATTGCTTATAGTTATCCTAAGCAGTTTGGGATTGAAATCCACCAAAATCGGTTCTGTAGGACCAGAGGTATGAATCAAAATGTAGAACCACCACCTTAAAAAAATTGATAATTTTGTTACAAAAAATAACATAAATGCTGGAACAAGGCACGGAATGAGATAAGATTTTGCAAAAATTCGTTTTATTTGACTGGAAATCACGCTGTTAAATTTCGTGAAGATCCGTCCATAATTTACCCTAAGCTCCATATAAACCCTACTCCCGGAAAACAGTTTAGTCGCCTAAAACCATAATTAAAAACAAATCGTCACAGTTAAAGATAATAATAATAAATAGACATCATACAGATATTACTCCTTAAACATTCGAACTGTCGGTGGAGGGTATCAAAGATTCGGCACAGCCGAATATAGCACTCTAACTTGTTATAATTCTATTCAAAACGCTCAAAAATAATAAAAGCTTCAACCTTTAAGGACCATTATTAAAACTTGCCAATGGTCGGTACGGCGTTCTGTATTGCATTGAAATTTTAAATCTGGCCGGGAGGGAATCGATACCTTACAAAGCAAAAGATTATATTTTTTAGTATCTCTAATTGCGCCTTCTAAAACTCAACTTTTTTTCCTGATGTAACATTGTTATAACATCTACCAAGGGCGCACAGAGGGGTCAATCGAAAAAAGGGGTAAAATCTGTAAATCTCCTTAGCTACTGGTCGGATTGTAAAACAATGTAGGAACGAGTCGTAGAGGAATACATTGGCTTTAAGAAAATTGTGTTTATTATGGACCACCCTGTTAGAATACAAGGCTGGCAAAGTTGACCACCTCGGATTATGTAAGCTTTGTAAAGCTTGTAACTTGTGAAAATATTGACAGATTTAAATAAGTGAAACTTTGTAATTCGCTAGTAGGAAGACAGTTATTTCACACAAAGTTATCTCTTATAGTTTTTTGCATAAAAATTTACTAAAAATTACTTTTTCAAAATTATTTGTTTTATAAATTATTAAAAACATAACACTCTATTAAAATTTTAAAAATAGTTACGATATCTTGAACTGATATTTGTATATGAACTTTAAAATATAAGAAAAATTTGTAAAAACAACAACGACAATCCCATTTTTCAAGTTTCCTCAACAAAATCCCTTATTTTCTTTTGCTGCTGAATTTAAAAATATACATAGTTACCTATCCATTGATACATATATAAAATGTCTATTTAGTCCGTTTCAAATAGTAAATAAAACGCAGACACCTTGCGGCAAATTTGTTAACAGTGTGACTCCTAGAGGGGTTAAATGTTGAACCGACTCCCATGAACTTTTTCATCTCCGACATTTTTCTCTAAAATACTTGCCCCATATCTTTATTCGTTAAGGAGGCTCCCACACATAATTTATGAAATTTGATAAAAATATTTCTCCTCTTTATTATTCGTCCTCAACATTTGTCTCAAAGATACTTACTTGTTATCTCTATTCCTTAAGGGGACTTCCATACATAATTTTGAAATCCGACCAGTAGTTTTGCAGATTCAGATTTTTTACCAATATTTTGCGATTGAACCCACTGGTTGGCGATAAAGCTTTTCGAATATTTAAAGGGCTCTCTTATAAAATTGAATGTTTACTAAAAACATGTTTATCCTGCAGTACAGCACCAAGAGCCGTGGAGCTCCTTAAAAAATGTCATATTGAAGAAAACATTTTTCTTTAAAAACCACTAGTGGTAAATAGTGCTGGGAAACTATCGATAAACTATCGATATTATCGATAGTCTTAAAATATCGAAAATTTCGATAGGAAAAATATAAATATCGATATTTTTATTATTTAAAATACAGCTAAGAAGACATCTAACAGCAGCTATACACAGACAGTTTTTTGCCTCAAATTTGGAATTGCTATTACTAATTCGCGCTGAATTACAGCAATGAAGACAAACAACAAGAATCGCAAGTGGTATGGATTACTTAGCAGTGCATTACTGCTAATTAAAGGTCTTAAAGTCGAAATTTATACATGTTTATATAGGGACTGAAATGCCAAATAGTTTTGTAATGTTGTAAAAAAATGCAAACCCAAATGCAATTCCAAGCATAGGACAAAACAATGAACGACCGTTGGAGGATAAGTCCGCTAGATTGATTACCTTTTTGGGTTTAGAATTTAGAAAATTTTTTAAAGTTGCAATGGAATATCTTGTTACCTGTTACTTCGCTTCCTTCAGAAAGGTACTTATCAATTTTTAAAAAACTGCCATCTAAAATAACGTGCGTATATACTATATACTCACTAAAGTGATAAAAACAACGGGCTGTAGCCTTATAAAAAAATAATTAAAGTTTTCCTGCGCAAGTACAAATATTCAGTCGATAGTAATATCGTGCAAAATATCGTAGTTTTTTTGTAAAATCAAACAACAAAACACACAGAGATTTCGTTATATTTTATAAAAGTGATACGATATTTCTGTGGTTTTCATGGGCAACGGCGTATGGCTTAAAACAAATGTTTCAGTAAAGCCGAAAAACCATTCAAGATCAAATGGACTAGGTATTGCACTTTTTAAACTTTGTCATTACGTTAAAAAATCGGAATTGATGAATCTTTTTCCAAAAATTTTATGAAACATGTAAAGAGCGTTTAAAATTATGCAATATGGCATCAGCATCTCAAAATCGGCAAAATGGACATACGCGGTTGCCCATAAAACCACAGATTTTGCATTTGCTCTTTTGCAAGCCATATATAGAACTCCGCTATTTGATTTACATTAAGAAAAATTGTAAAAAGCCACAAAATAAAAAATCGGTGCAACAAAATTTTAATTTATTTTTTATTTTTATGACAGTTATGAAAGGGGCTGTATTATAATATGATTGCTTCTAAATTTATTATGATTAACATGATTATAATATGATTACTTCTTAGCTTATTATGGTTAACATGACAATAATATGATAACTTCTTAACTTATTATGATTAGCATGACAATAATTTGATTACTTCTTAACTTAGTATGATTAACAGAATAATAATACCATTAAGGGAAACATATTATGTTGTAATATTACGAGTATATTTAGTCATAATATGATTCAATAATAATCTTAATATGGTGACTACAATCATGAATCTTATCATAATATGTTGCTCTTAGAATATGTTTACCACAACCATGTTTTTTCTTTGCGTGTGGTTTTCGTCAAAATGTGAAACTAAAAAATGTCTTTTACTTGAAGTGTTGTTGTTGTTTCTACACAAAACAAGCAAAACAGGCTTTTGTGGATTCAACACTGAACAATTTTTTTTAAACATTTTACCTTTAAATCAAAACAGTTAAGAACATTTTCCTCCTCTGTATTTCAACCGATTTGAACAACATATACACCAGTTGAAAGGTATTAACTCACAGAAGTGCACAATATATATTTTAATCTGTTCAATAATTTCAGAGCTATAACCCAGCGGTAAATATTGAAAGGACCACAAGTGGCAGGCCTTTTTGAAGGCCTCTATACTCCTTTCTAAAAGATTAGCTTCGCATGATATCCTGCCTTCAGAAGTATGCCTTCTAGAAGGTATAAACTTTTTTTTAAAAGACCTTCTGAAATATTCAGTACACATTCGCTACTTTCTTCTTTGAGAAGGGAGAAAGGAACACGCACACGCAAAGAAAAAACATGGTTGTGGTAAACATATTCTAAGAGCAACATATTATGATAAAGATTCATGATTGTAGTCACCATATTAAGATGATTATTGAATCATATTATGACTAAATATACTCGTATTTTACATCATAATATTTTTCCCTTAATCATATTATTATTCTGGTAATCATACTAAGTTAAGAAGTAATCCAATTATTGTCATGTTAATCATAATAAGCTAAGACATTAATCATATTATTGTCATGTTAATCATAATAAGCTAAGAAGTAATCATATTATCATCATGTTAATCATAATAAATTTAGAAGCAATCATATTATGATACAGCACCTTTCATAGCTGTCATAAAAATACAAAATAAATTTAAATATTTTTGAATCGATTTATTATTTTGTGGCTTTTTACAATTTTTCTTAATGTTAATCAAATAGCGGAGTTCAATATAAGGCTTGCAAAAGAGCAAATGAAAAATCTGTGGTTTTCATGGGCAACCGCGTGTGCCCATTTTTTCGATTTAAGAAGTTGATGCCATATTGCCTAATTTTGAACGCTCTTTACATTTTTTTGAAAAAAGATGGATTAATTCCGATTTTTTAACGTAATGACAAAGTTTAAAAAGTGCAATGCCTAGCCCATAGTTTGATCTAGAATGGTTTATCGGCTTTCCTGAACAATTTGTTTTAAGACATACGCGGTTGCCCATGAAAACCACAGAAATATCGTAGCACTTTCATAAAATATAACGAAATCTCTGTGTGTTTTGTTGTTGGATTTTACAAAAAAACTATGATATTTTGCATTTGCACTATTACATCACTAATACTTGAATGAACTCCGCTAATATTTTAATTTTTTAATTTCTTTAAACTTATTTTTTTATGGAATTTTATCTTTTAATTGTTTAACCGCTCACAAATAAAAAAAACGACACAACTTCTTCAAAATTATTTTACAAATGGCGCTAACATAATATGATTAGAGGAAAAATAGTTTGATTGCATATTTAACATAATATGATAAATGTATAGAAAGCTATCATGTTATGGCTATTAAATATCATGATATGGTTGGGCATGGTTACGGCAACAAGACTATGTATAATGTAACAATATATAGTTGTCGTACACAAATAATTGTTATTTTTATTTAATATCAACAATAATATAGTTACTGTAAACATATAAATGTTTATCGCAATTATAAATTTGAGTATTGTTGACCGAAAAATAATTATTTTTCTAACAACTTAATTATGATAACTTTCTAAACATAGTATATTTCTCACAACCATATCATGATATTTAATAGCCATACCATGATAAATTTCTATACATTTATCATATTATGTTAAAGATGCAATCAAACTATTTTCACTCTAATCATTTTATGTTAGTGCCATTTGTAAAATAATTTTGAAGAAGTTGTGTCGTTTTAAATAAATGCTCGAAACATGTAAACGCATATATACTTAGTTAGATGTGCTATGTTTTCTTCATCTGAACATAAAAATTTATGGTCGAATTTCGACCATTAGGCGAACACTAGTTAATATAAAACAACGATAATTTAAAATAAAGTCCATACTAAAATTTACTATGATTTTCAATTGACATTGCAACATGTTTTTTTTTAACATTGGAATTTTTTTCTGTGTGCACTGACTTTTTAAAAAATTTAACCTTAATTTTGCTCCAGTGCCCTTCAGACTGAAATCAGATTTAAACCATAATAGCATTTAGTTATCTATTGAAGTAATCCAGTGTATTCAAACCCGTATTTAAAAAACAACCTTTTACACAAGTGCTATAAACTCAGAACTTCTATTACAACTTAAATTGGGAAATTTCCTTTAATCCAAAACTAAAGATTTTCCCTTTTTTGAAAATTTGGTCGATGTGTTATTTTGTTATATTTAAAATAGTCCATTATTATTAACTTTTCTTTTTATTTACCATATTTTTTCTGTGCTTTTAACATATTCGGAACGCCCCTAATGTAAATATAAACCCCTAAACACCCACTTACATCAATCTGTTTATAAACAAACAGTTCGCATGAAAAGAAAAACGACTACGATGACTACACGACAAACAAATTTGTTGTTATTGTTTTACAGCAAGGTGGAACAAAAATCAACAAAGAATAAAAACAAAACAAAAAAGAAAAGAAAAATAAGTGTCATACAAGTGTGAATACAACCACAGTTACACGATGACCTGGTTTACTAACCGTTTAAAATGATTCCAACACAACAACAAACTACAAAATAACAGTAAAAATGTCAGGGAAAAATACCGAAATGAAGGACACACCAGCTTTGTTTTTTCTACAACTTCAACATACATACTTACATACCAACATTTTGTTGTAAACGAAAATGGTGACAAACGTGTAACATGAGAAGGGCACAAATGTTTTTAAAAAAAATATTAAGTAAATTAAGAAATATTAAATATTAATAACAGTTACTGAGTATATAAAAATGCTCGAAAGGTTTAAAAATTACTTTCGTATTTAATTACTTATATTACCTATTGCTTTTAGAACTTGTAAAAAAACAAGTAAAAAATCAATATTCGGCAATGCCGAATCTAACATACCCTTCCATATTGCTTTTTCGGCTGTGAGTCAGGGAACGAGGCATCAAAGGATGTCGGCGCTTTCAAATCATTCTTTAGACGCTGTCTTCTTAGAATAATATGAACCTTTTGCCCTACAAGTATCTGTAACAAAATGCTCTGGGCTACTAAGGACCGAATTCCTTTAATGGCCAACATCCGTACTCGCAAATGATGCGGATGGTTTCCTAAGGGTATCATGATTTTTTACTTGTTTTTTTACAAGTTCTAAAAGCAATAGGTAATATACGTAATTAAATACGAAAGTAATTTTTAAACCTTTCGAGCATTTTTATATACTCAGTAACTGTTATTAATATTTAAGGGTATCACCCTTAGGAAACCATCCGGCGATATCACCAGAACTGTCTTAGAATGGACCCCCCAAAGCACACATGCAGTAGGCAGCTTGAGAAAGAAGTCAGGTCGACTGGACGGAGCTGGGTCAAAAAAAAAAACAACTAGCTAATGATAGGATTTCTTGGAAAAACTTTGTAATGGCCCTATGTTCCTTAAAAGAATATCAGGAATATATTACATGCTGGAGGGTAATTTAATTGCGCTTTTATAGTACTTCAGTTACGCGATATTTTATATATTCATCATATGAGGTATTGCTCCCCCTGCGCCTACTCCCTTTAGAGTGACTCCTACCAAGTTTTAACATTCTCACTACAACAGTTCCTAAGACATGCGACATTTAACATTGGCGTCCTATGGTGGTACCACTTCCCCTGCTACTTTCCTCTTTCAGAAGATGTACAGCAAAAAGTTCAAGAAAAATATTATTGGCATCCTATGGAGGGTACAACTTCCCCTGGCCTAATGGAAAAATAAGTAGCCTATTTTATTTTCGGGGCTCACGTGATGTTACTATTAAAATTTCAGGAAAATCGGTTCAGTAGTTTTGGAGTCTATAAGCCAACAACCAAACAGACAACCTTTTTTAATTTTTATATACATAAATAGAAGATAAAAGATTCTGATAGCTTTTTTTGGGGAAAATTTACTTAACTTTTTATAGTCCAATTTTATACATTTTTAGCTAAAGCATCGTTCGAAAGCCACTAGAAACCGAATATGAAACGCCTCTTCTTCTTCTTAACCGCTTGGTTTTTTTTAAATAATTTGGCCACTATCGAACACTTTAAACCAGTTCCTTATTTTTATGAAATTACAAAGAAAATTACTTCATGATTTATTTAAAAGATTCGTAAAACCGTGCTGGGTAAGGAAGCAGCTCACACATCGTTGTTATTATTTCTTATGCCCGTGTTTGTCAGTCCTCGCTTGGTTTACGTTTCGTAAACATTGGTTTTGCTTGGCACAGCCTTAAAAATTTTCGGAATTCGACATTGGTTATTCGATGCTAGCCTGACATTTTGGAGTACAAACAAACCCTTATTTTAATATTAATATGGAGCTAACTTTGGAAGTTTTGGCTTCATACATGAAGGTTTGGAGCGTTCGATAGCTTGTGCCAAAGGCTTATCAGGCGTTAGCCGTAATTTTTAATGGCTACTTCGAAGCCAAATAATTCCTCTTTAGTGGCTTTGCTGTTGAAGGGGTTACTTAAAACGAAACCAACCAAATAAATACTTAAACTTATGTATTGAAAAGGTCCACAAACCACCCCCTAAAAGGGAATATCAAAATAAACTTTTTGGTATTTTATTATTTATAAAATTCAAAGTTTTTTTTTTTTTGTTTTTCAGTGTGTTTTTGAATAAAATTCAAAAGGATAGATTCAACTTGCCTATTGTTAACGTATTTATTTATTAATTTATTTATTTATCTCAAGGAAGTACACAATATGAACTTGTTCACATCACAAGTGAAATTCAAAAGGACCAGTTACACAATGGCAAGTTAAAGGGCAGCTTTTAAAAGGTTACATGATAAGATTTAAAACAAACAATAAAATTAGGAAATTAGCAACAAATCGGATTTCTTTTAAGAGTTTTCATACTTTTTAACAAAATAATATATTTTGCTCAGAGAATAAATGTTTTGATTGCGATTTATGAAAAGTGTCAATCAAAGATCAATTTATTATTTTTAGTTAGTTAAGTGGTAGTAAGTTTTGTTCACTTATCAGGGTCCACTGTAAAACCGATCCTTAACTTTTTCTTTTAAATAAATTTCATTGTTGAATAATTTATAGAAATTTTAAGAAATTGTGCATGTGTTATAATAAAGAGTGAACTTTAACATAAGTTATAATTTTTTTTATCTATTAAATAAAGCCATTGTCTTAAATATTTTATTTTGAAATTAATCAAGTGGTTGAAAGTTAAAAATCATTTTATGTTTTTAAGCCACTACACTACCAGGGCAAAACATTTTCTTTAACTTTAACTACACTTAACTCTTGAATGACAAATTTATTTACTTTACAAATTATGAATGTTTTTTAGTCAGATATTTATCTTTTAGCTCTACCACATCTTCCTTCAATTTATTCCCTAAGGAAACTGCGTATTTAAGGTACGAAGTGTTTCGCAATTTATTTTTGGGATTAGTTGGCAGTTGACACTCATCGTTCTTAGTACAGTAGACGCTCGCAAATTAGAACCGCTTTGTTTTTAAGGCGATTCTAATTTCTGGACTTTTTTTCCGAATAAAAAATACAAAATTGAGTAATTTTACTTCCAAAAACTTATATAAAAGACTTTTAAAAATTTTTAAATTAAATTTTGTTTGATAAAAACAAGAAAACAAAACGTAACAATTCAGTCCAATACATTAAATGTATTTTTTTAAATTAAAAATATGAATATAAAAAAACTAATGGCAACAAAACATAACAATTCAATAAAGAAAAAACATATTTGATTTGGTAATTCCCCTTTTTAGTTTTACTATGTTCAAACAGAATAAAAATAAACTGCGGATTTCTTGTGTTCAAATAACAAAAAAAAAAAAAAAAAAAAAAAAAACGTTCTGAAATTAGAATTTTAAATTCGAATTTTAGAGCGTTTAATGTATTGCAAACACTGATTCTAATTTCTGGACGTTCGAGCGTCTACTGTACTTCGTCATTAGAGACTCTGGCAGTAGTAGGCGATATGTGTAAATTTAGAAGGCATTGGCGTTAATTTTCCTTCATCCGAGGTTTTGACTAACCAAACTTATATCCCATATAATATAACAGACCCAATATATCATATCATAAAGCAGGCGCGGATCCAGCTTGAGCCTTAGGGGGGGGGGGGGGGGGTTGGGAATTTTGTATGATACAAAAAAGTAATTAGTTTTTAAAAGTTTATTAAAAACAATATGTGTATTAGGGTAAGTACTTTTTGCAATTTTTGCGAATATCAAATTCTTCATCGCATAGCCGTATAGACCGTGAAAAAATATTAAGAAATGTTGTATTACTTTTCCGCGATTGTGAAGAAAGTTTCCGCACCTAACGCGATAAAGTTTTGAATTTAAATTTTTCTCCCTACTATACAAAATTAACATTTAATTACAAAATTTCAGGTATTATCTAATAATTTCATGAATATAGCAAGATCTTACCATTTGTACAGAAGAAGGACGCAAAAAAATTGCGACTTTATTTCGCGGTTTTTTTAATAAACTAAATTTTAATGGAAAATGATAGATGTTGTGATAGATGAGTTGTTTGGCGCGGAACGAGCTATTAAAGTTGCACAAGAAATTTTTCATTATGTAAATCAACTCGCACTTTAAACTTAAAATTTATTTCATTAAATGCAAAAAAATTGCTTTACATTTTTGTTATACAGTTGCTTATTTTATGTATTTATGCCTGTATTCATAAAAATATTTTAAATTTAATAAAGGCTTGAAAACCAAATTTTCTATGAACATTTTCCTTAATAAACGTTTATTAAATTTTATAATAATTTATGAATATGGGGGTTAAAATATATAGCATATATCGTCCCCTTAATAAAACAATAGCGTATGTGCTCATACGCTATAATTTATTGCATATTGAAAATATCCATCATTGATTTTATGTCTGGTCAAAATTTCATCAAATTCTACTTCCAAAAAGTGGGTCAAAATGTCGTTGGAAAAAATTGTGTATAATTTCTTGTTCAAAATCTTCCTTCAATAAGTGTGTAAGCTCATATGCGCTATTTTACTTGAAATTGCCACTCCAAAGTTGTTAAAAGAATAATAGTGTATACGCATCATACTTAGGGTTTTCCCCGGGAATTTCAATAATTATATTTCCCGCTTTCCCGGGATTTTTCATGCGGGATCCCGGGAAATAAAAAATTCCTCATAGTTTAAAAAAACAGCTATTTATACTTTGAAATTTAGTTTTCTATTCTCTTAAAATAAGCATCTGTGGATGGGTTGTCGATTAGATCAATTACAAGAAGTGAGTACATACGTAAATCAATGTCTCCTGATGCAATAAATCTACTTAAAACAGAATAGGCAGTGCAACAGTTGATAATTAATAAATTTAGTGAAGTGAAAAGTTAATAAAGAACATTAATTCAAAATAAGATGCAGGTAGTAAAGTTTAATTGTCCATGGACAAGTCTTTAAAATAGCAGATACCTAAACATATAGCTCCTTTATTGTAACATAGTCATATCTACAAAAACAAATGAACTTGGCAAAATGCGATTAAAGTTTTCAAAATGTACCGATTTAAAGATATATTTTGCTATAACTTCGGTTCAGTTTGAGATAAAATACGAGAAGGCATGAAGGAACACTTTGCTTACATAACTTACAATTTTTGATTTTTTGAGATATGACTATGTTGCAATGAAGGAGCGATATGTTTATTAGGTGATAAACACAAATTTTTTTCAATTTGTGTTGGTTTATATACCCTTGAAGTGCGGGGAAACTGAAATAAAAAAAATTTGGAAACTCGTGTAAGATACTACAACATACAATTTGAAAAACACATTGTCCTAAAGATTACAGATAGACCTAATGAAATGAAAAGGTTTGTAAGATGTTGATGCTATTTTTTGCATGAACCTTGACATACATTTGACTGATGACGTTGTTTATAAAAAAAAATGCTTCTTATTGTGAATCAAAAGCCTTCTACAACGGTGCACTTTTAACTATTTATCCAACCTCGGAAAAAAAATGAACGAAATTTTTCGGAAACATAGTAATTAGTAAATAAAATAATCAATATACTTTTTGACGACTTACTAAGCGCTTTGAATGTGTCAGAAAGTTATTTCCTAAGCCGTTAAAAAATGTTGATATATTTATTTAAAATATTTTATCTATTTTATGAATTAACTTTTTGATCTCATATCTTGAGTACCTCAATTTGTGTTTGTTTTTATTATTGTTTTATGAATTAAATTGTTATGTTTATCTTAATTTTTTATCTTGTATCTAGAGCATGATAATAATAATACGGAATTTACATATAAAACCGTAAGGTAATAATAATTCAAGTTCCTCTTTTAATCTTCATTTAATTTTGTAGTATTTAAGGATTTCTTTTATTTAATTTACTGTGTATTATTTATATGGAGCGGGATCCCGGGATCCCGGGAAATTCAAAAAAATTTCCCGCTTTCCCGGGAATCGAAAAACTCCGGGAAAAAAAAACTCTAATTATACTCCATTTTAGCCTGAAGAAAAAAAAAACAATTTATGAAAACTTCAACTCATAAAATAGCTTATAATAATATACACTATTGTTTGAGAAATAGTTTTATTCCGACCATCGAAAGCTGCATGATCTCCAAAATTTGTGCAAGAAGAATGTAATTCCTCCTGGCTCGCAGTCATTTTATTTTTAACTTACAAGGTGGAAAGAAGCGAAATTGTTTAGATGAGCCAGATGAAGCAGAGGAAAAGTAAGAAGGCGAATGAACTCCTAGTTATTTTTGATTTACCCAATGTTTACCTTAATTTGTGATAATTTTTTGTTTATAATAACCCAAATTGGATCAAATATTTTAATATAAATACCGCAAAATTATTGAATAAAACAGCGTATACCGTACAAAATAAAATAGTGTATCAGATACATCATACATATTCCTTAAAAAATTCAATAGCCTATATGGATGACTTGCACTTTGAATGACATAATAATGGTCTTAAAGGATGCGTTGAATAAAAAAAAAATCGTAAATTTAAAGACAAGAAACGGTATTATGTACTCGTCGAAAAATCCAATATGAAGAATTTTTATTTACCGCGATATGGAGGTTTTAATAGACATCCGATTTGACAAAAACTTTAAACACCATTTTCTCAAAACCCCAAAAAAATGATACGCTATTGTTATATTGAGGGGACGATATAAACAATAAATGTACCATATATAATGTGTATGGAAATTAAAAAAAAAATTATTTTTGAGGAGCTTTAGAAATTGCATTTGCTGCGGAAACTTTTTTGGCCAAAATGGCCTAAAAAATTATTTTCATTATCAATACTAAATTGGCCATCGCGTGGTGGGATAAAAATCGCGTGGTCCCAAAAAAGTCATCACCCTAATTAAAAAAACTCAACAAAAAGGTTAAATAAAATATAAGATCAGTTCAATATACATTAATCTTTTTAAATAAGCAATTTATGATTTCCTTGTGAGGCAAATTTAGACAGTAAGTCTATCTTCTGTCATTGTTGATCCGAGACAAGATTTTATTCGACGAAGAGTAGGAAATTACCTCTCGTTCGTAGCTTTACTGATGAGCATTGAAACGAAAATTTGAAATATTTTTCTTAGATTATATCATATATCACAGTTTACTAAAGCATCTACAACATTATCGGATAGATCAGGCTCAAGTTTAGATCTTAGTAGGTGTTTATCTCTTTTATCAAATATAATCAGCTCATCAGCTAGTTGATTACACTTTGAGGTAGAAGTTAAGGTATGTTCAATACATTTAGGATATCTATTGGGAAAGGTGTTTTGAGATCTTCTAAAATAAATTCAATAAGAGGAATGTTACAACTCGGTAGTAATCTTCAACATTTTGGATGTGATTATTTCGTTAAAATCTTGTCTTTTCGATAGGAACCTTGATTTGAACGCAAATAACTTTTACTTTTTCAAAAATCGCTTTAAATTGTTCTTCGGCTTTTTTTTTTCTTTATTCAAGGCACATGATTAAAATTTTGATTAGGCTTGATCCTTTTTGAAGATCTATATCTTGCTTTTGTAAAATGATACTAAGTGGCTGTGTTACAATAGGTATCACACTTAATATGTATATTCCGCAAATAAATTCAAAAGTACTAAGTGAGTTCCTTAATATAAAGGTAGAGATACTACCTTTCCAGACAGATATTTTTTCCAAAGCTTCTACTATATGATGTACACTTGTTGCAAAGACGCATTATGAAGAGAGTTTGTCTCCCAAATACTTTGCTAAAACTGTTTTTCGCTTGGGATGATTATATTTACAAAATTTAGTCGTTTCTTTAACAAATGATAAAACTTTTTGTAATAATGGCACTTTATTGCTTTTAGAAATTGAGTTGTTCGATTTATGGGAATAGCAAGGCGTTTGTTTCGCATTTGTCGCTTTTTCAGATATGTTGAACAGCTCCATTTTCTGCTGACATCAGAGGACACCCGTCTGTTCCATCTTCTACACAATTTTTTAGTTCTGGACCAAAATTTGTCAAAGCTTTAAGCTTTTAAGCTATTGATGATAGTGCCTTCGCATCAATTGACACATCAACGTCATCAATATCTTTTGAAGCCTCTTCAAATGCGTTTACAACAAAGCCAATAAATTCTTCCCTAAAAACTTTTTGTTGTATGTTGAAATATCTTAAAGATAAGGAAATCTGGCTTTTCCCCGACAAATCCGTGCTTTCGTCAAAAATTATCGAATAGAATTTTGATTCATATAACACATAAATATAAACATAAGTATTGCAAATACTAAGGCTTTTTAATAATTCAACCGCACGCATTATCAAGTAATTTCCTTATTTCCCCTTCCTGAATCCGCGCGTGATCATAAAGTTTAGACAGCAAGATAAACACTCGGGATAAATTAAGTTTTTGATACTAAATTTAAGTACGAGTCGTACTCAAAAATTCAAGTACGAATATAACTAAAACGTACTTAAAACAATCCTAAATGGGATAACTTTCGAAAATCTATCCCAGAATTTCCTAAAATAAGTACAAACTTTTCGGTGGTAGTGCCACTCAGAGAGTAAATTACAAAGTGAGCGTTTTAATCTCATTTAACTTATCAAAGTTTGTTGCAGACACTACAACAACACCAAACAAGTAGTTTGAAAACGATTTGCTTCAGGGATTCAAAATGTGGCGCAATTGGACCATCTGTGGCACTTTTGAATGTTTAATGGCCCTGTGGTACTTTCATATCTATTGTGACCCTTTCGGATCAAAATTAAACTTACTACCTTCTCACATTTTACTAAATTTTTCAACCTAATTTTTTCACTGTTTCGAACATTAATTTTATTAGTTTGTTAAACCACACAATCGGTTTAATCAAAGAAGCACATTTGTACGAAATTTATTTTATATAAAGACAAACATAGTGTATCGTTTATTATGCCATTTAACGAATAAACTCTTTACTTTTGTTTGCAAATCTGTCATGATTCCCATGTTTATACTTAAATATATTCCAAAGCCAGTGAAAGGTATTTTGGCCCTTTTAAATAGTCAATTTGACCCAAAATAAAAATAAAAAACTTAAAAGCCCGATTAGATTTTCTAAAAAACATAACATTAAAATACATCACTGATTTACTGTGTGGTGTGTGAAACAAAACACCAGAAAGAGACGAAAACACACTATTTTCATGTTTAAAAATAAAATTGAAAACTCTTGCTTCATTAAGTTTTTAAAGTAAAAACCATATCGGGAATGATGCTGGTGTTTTATAATTGAAATTCTTTTAGGTGTAAAACGGATAAGTAAATCTTATTTCACTTTTGGTTTATTCCAAGTACGAATTCGGAATTGAATCCACTTTATAATACTTGAATCAAGCGCATTTTGAGATTGATTCAATCTTAGTTTTACTTAAATCAATCTTATTTTCCCATTATTTCAAGTACAAATTCGGGATTGAAAATGGTTAAGTTAAATATTTAGCGATTGAAAATCCGTACTTGAAAAAATCTTTCTGTACTTGATTCAAGAAAATCAGCTTCGGATTAATTTGAGTACGAAAGGATTGATTTTTCTCTGTAGTGCACTTTTTTAAACTAATTTTTCTTCAGTATTGCGATAAACGTAAATTTAAGCCAAACTTTTGGGTTATAACCAGTGTGGTCGGTGTGTAGGTGTGATTGAAAAGTTTGACTTGACGTTGTACGCTATCAAGCGGAATTCGTCGGGACCTATTTTGCCTTTTTGTCTTTTAAGAATTTGATGGCATATTAGACTTGTTTTCATGTTATTGGTGCTCCTGGCATTGGGTTCGCCAAATTATATTCAAAACACGATCTTCCATTATCAATGAAAGCCTTAAATACATAATTTTTCTTAATCTAAATACACACAGATGGCATTTTCAGCTTAAAGTCCGGCAGAACTATACGTAAGCACCTTACTTGGGGGCTGGAGCTGCGAAAGGCAAACAGCATCTGTAGAGTTGCAACATTATATAAGGAGATCGCCAGCAGGCCGGAATTCTGCACAGTGTGTCGAAAACCTGCCCTTGATGCCGACTTGTTAAGCTATCCCTTCCCACGACTTTGGGTTTAAACCATAACCTCACCAATAGCCAGTCTGGAACGGTGTTTTCATGAACGGCTGACTCCCGTTGTACCAGATAGGATCTAGGATCAGCCGCGATCTCAAGATATCTGTACATTTTAAACTCTGTCGAATGGCAGATATTAACTGCATCTAATTTCTTCGGAGGATGTGACATCCCCGGGGTGTCTATACAGTACAATGAAATGTATTCCCGCCAAGGCGACCATTTTACTACCCGTTTGAAAACAAACTACATTTCTGCCATTAGCTTATAAAAATACCGCCCTTTTGAATCAGAATTCCGTAGTGCGATTTTTATCAGGTTAAGAGCTTCTTAAAGCAAATTGGCATTATCATTTATAAAAGGTTTTGTCAATGGATTAAGAACGAATCTACTACCATGAATTAATTCACAGGAGTTTTCAAATATTTGAATTGTACTATGGCCAATTTTACCTTTTATCAGATATCGGAATCAATATGACTCTTATTAATGAATAAAAAAATTTTGTACTCCCATAAATAACTTTGATAATAAATTTGCAGGTGCGTGTGCAAACAAAATGAACTGGCAGTATGCTTTATTTTGATTTTCTTGCGAAAACAAAAAAATTAGGCAACTTTTTTTTTACTTTGTTTTTTCGTTACCCATTTGGTCATTTTGAGTTGAGAAAAGCCAACAAATTGTAGTCGGGATAAGATAAGCTCACTGTTTTTTTTACATTGGTGTTTTGTCTTAGCTTTGATATTAATGCAAATCAGACTAGAGTGTTTGCAATTCTTATTCGCTATACATTTTTATTTCTGTAATATCTTTAGCTTTTCTTAAATTTTTGGAGAAAGGTTTCCTGATGATCTGGCCTAAGCAATCAGTGAAATGTGTAAAGGAACTAGCTTATCCTCTAACAATAAATGTATGTGTATTTATCAAATTGGGAGTTAAGCACGTAGTTTTTGTATTTGGGTCCGATTTTTATCACGATACTGATATTTTTATGATAGGGATTTTCGGTGTTGTCAGGAATTTTAACGTACAAAAGTTGGCTTTTATTTCACGATCTGTTTTAGACCAACAAAAGTCGCTTACTTTTGCTTTTAAAATTCTGGCTTCGTCGTTACTCGTATCACCCAATATTAACAGAAAAAAATCGGGTTGGAAATAACAAGAAATTTTGTTAAAGCCTAGATTATACTATCTCACAAGTCTTACGTATTCCATAATACTTTGTGAGATAGAAATATAATAAGTTTTGATGCGACTTTCAAAAAATCTAATGTAACATGACAGTTTGTGTTCACACCATCAAACAAAGTATAAACACTCACATTTGAAATAAAATGCAACCCTGATCCAATGAAAAGTATTATTGTTTAGAAAGTTTTCAAAAAACGATGAAGTCGTATGGGATGTCAAACTTTTTTCATAAAACATGTAATCTTCGTGACACATTGCATTCACACTATCACACTTTGTCATATTACTTGAGTTTTTGACATGTATTAATACAAAGTATTATAGAGTAACCTAGCCTTAAGACACACTGGAGCCGGTTACTAGTATAAGCTTTAAATCAAAATATTCCTCAGAAAGCTTTAAGCTATAGTTCGTAATGATCACAATTCTGCTGACAAGTATTTGAAACATTAAATCGTAGAAAGTGTTGTCGTCCTAAGCTCGTTTTTAGATATTCATTTAACAAAGCTTTTTAGTACAATTTAAACTTTTTTTATGAAGCTAAAAAACAACATCTAAAGAAAATAATTATAGTTCTTCACACAACTTGGAGTTTCTAATGTGTGGTTTATAGAACACGAGCGAAAAACAAAATTTCCAAATTTGTTTTTTTTAATGTAAGTTGAACGGACGAATTATGCACATACATCTCTTAAATTGAATCAAAAGTTTATTTAATTTTTACCTAAGGTACCTTATTTTCCTCTATACTAAATACGCCACACTTGGTCTTATTAATCATAAAAAAAATTTACATAATTACAGTTTAAAAGTTCTGCTGACATTCTTTTGAGCTACTCAAATTTCCAGTTCAAGGCGTAACGCAAAAGCTTAATGGAGTTCCTTCATTATCGTATTATTATTTTTTTTATTTTTTGACAACAATTTTTCAGAGATTATTATTTCAAAAATTTCCATTAAAATTAATGCAAAAGTTGCATTAAGATTTATATGTTTACGTCAGTGTTAGTAAAAGTATCTAAAAGTGTTCTTTTCTTGTATTAAAGAAGAAGAAGAAAACCTTGTAAAAAGTCATTGAATCATAAAATCATGTGTGACTTTAGAAAGATCATTTCTGCTGTTGTGTTGCAAAAAAGGAAAAAGAAACAGCAATAAAAGGGTAGAGTTTATTTCATAAGTTAAAATATATGAGATAACCCAGCAAATATGTTAAGGGCTTAAGAGAAACTTCAAAGTCTTAAACGAACTTGAGACCTTTTCATTGACTTTTAAAAAAACTTTATTGTCTGTTTCTTTTGGCGTCTTTTTTTACAAATGTAATGAAATTTTTTTTCAAATTTAAGCTTTTGTGATATTAATCTACGGGGTATAAAAATTAAAGCCAATAAAGCCACTAAGGCTCACACTTTTCTACGAGTCTTATGGACGTTTTCTTATTAGGCGATTATTTTTTTCCCAACGAAAAACTACAAGTTAAAGAAATTTGGTTTTTTAATATCTTGTTTGCTTTAATTTTGTCGCAAAGCTATATACAGTGGGGAGCAAAACTGTCAAAATGTTTGCCGAAATTACTTAAATAGTGTTATATTTTCTGTTCTATCAACAATATCAGAAACATTTGTATACCAATAAAAAGGTTAGTTTCTCTTTTACTTAAATTGCTAACCTTTTCGGGTTTATTTCTTCCCCTAAGAGAAATAGGGTGCGTTCGTAAATGCATCACTGCGCTGCATCAGTGATTTCAAATCGTTATATATTTATCAGTGAAGTAAATGTGGACCAAAAAATTGTGAAATACTACACAAAAATAATGAACATACAATAAAAAAAAATATAATTATTTTTTATCGGCTTTATAAAAAGTTTGCTTTTCTGATGCAGCGCAGTGATGCATTTACGAACGCACCCATAGTTGTAAAAAATTTTTTTAATGCCATTTTGACAGTTTTGCAACATTGTTCAATTTCATGGAAAAACATCCGTTATATTTCCAGCTACGACTGGAATATTCATGTTGCTCTGGGCAAGACAGAGTAAATGCTTTGTTTTATTTAAGTTATGATTGTTGCGGAAATTACCTCGCGACGTCGAAGACAAAGTTGCTGTTTTGATAGAAAAAGGTTACTCAAGTAGAAACATAGCAGAAAAAATAAATATAAGTCGACAAACGGTTGTAAATGTAAAAAACAAATAAAATGTTGTTGGATTTGTGAACGTTAGAGGCAGGTAGCGATGGAGATGCGCTTGCTGTTGAGAGATTCTTGCGGAAAAACGAATGCAGGACCCCTCGGGAAGCTGCTGCTCAGCTAGAGCTTGACGCGAGTGTGAGTGTGAGTACAGTACGACGTTCCTTGAAAAAAATAGGGATGGTCGCTTCCGTTAAGCAGAAGAAGCCTGCTTTATCTGAGCGAAATGCGAGAGCACGTCTTAAGTTTTGTAAAGAACGAAAGAATTGGACAATAGAGGACTGGAAAAAAGTTATATGGTCTGATGAGAATAAAATTAATCGTTACCAATCAGATGGCAAGGCTTATTTTTGGCATTCAAGAAAAACTTCAGCGTGGACAAGTAAAGCAAACTGTTAAACATGGTGGTGGCAGTTTCATGGTTTGCGGTTGCTTCACATGGTGGAATGTTGGTCCACTGTATAGAATAAACCAAATAATAAATAAGGAGTTATATCTTCATATTTTAAATACACAGTTGCCTGATTTTGCGGACGAATGTGCATATCCGGCCGAAGAAATAATTTTCCAGCAAGACGGAGATCCCAAGCATACTGCCAATATTGTCCAAACCTGGCTCCGAAACCAAACTTTTTACACTTTAAAATTGAACATTTGTGGGCATACATTAAGCGTCAGTTAGCTAAGTACAAAAGTCCACCTACTAGCATGGACCAACTGTGGCACCGGGAACATACGGAGTGGACAAATATACCACACACAATCATTGAAAATTTAGTCGAAAGTATGCCCAGACGTATTAAAAGTGTCATAAAAAATAAGGGTTTGTGGACAAAATATTAATAGCTTAAGAAAAATTAGATTTAAGCAAAACTGTCAAAATTACTTCTGAGAAGAATTAACTGTTTAATTTTGTTATTAAATGGAATAAAATTAATTTGTTTTCCAATATAAATTGTCCAAACAAGTATCTTTATTTTGGTCTATAAATGTATCAAATATTGATAGTTGAACAGAAAATATAACAATATTTAGGTAATAACGGCTAACATGTTGACGGGTTTTCTCCCCACTGTATATATATAATATATTAATTTTCATATTAATTCGAATGTGTATTCCAAGTCAAATTATAATCCAAAGCATACTTTAATAGGCCCATTCCATCAATACTTTTCAGGAATATAAAATATACATTTGGGGCATTCACAAGGTGTGCTATCATGTTATATTGTCATAATGTTCTAACATTTTACAATGGTTTAAAAATATTGTTGTTGCTTTGTTAACAAAAAGTGTCTTAAATTATTAGAACTTTGCTCGCTATGTTTATTGTGCTGTCATAATTAATCAGAAGAGACCTGCGCTGAGCAGCTGAGCCAATCCGCAGTAGTTTTTGTAGACGTCGCCGTTATTGCGTCGCCGTTACTTGCGGCGTCAAATCATATCGGCTTAGGATTCTGATGTTTGGTAAACAAACTAAATAAAATTTATTTGTGATTTTCGTCTAAAAAAATGTAAAATAGTCAGGTAAGTTCTAATTTAATTTATTAATACATGGATTAGAATTAAAAAATATTTTTTTTTTGGTAAATATTTATTTTGTATATTTGTTTTAAATCAGCTGATTTCAATTCAAAATAGCACACTAAATTTTGAGGTTTTGATCACAACAGTTGCATTTTTTCATGTTATTGTTTTAAGACTTAAACTTTATGACACCTTGTGAATCCCCCAATTGTTTATTTTTTTTGCCGTACAGATAAATTCAATCAACTGGCTTCCAATTTCAACATGTATTTTGAGAGGTGTTGCGAACTGAAAAAATTCTCAAACAAGTATTAGATCAGGGATGCATTTTCGTAAAATATTTCCTTAAGACTTTATAAGATTGTGTGTAATGGCCTTAAGGAACAGGCAGTTTGTCGATACATTGAGAAAATGGCCATTTAGATTTTTTCTCTCACAAAATCCAATGATGTTCGGTCTGATTGTCAAAAAATCATGTAGAAAATCTTTTTCATTAGATTTTGCGTCTACACACATCAAATAAAAAGAGAACTCATTGTACAATATATTTTTTTTTTTTTGTGAGGATCTATTGCAAATGAGGTGCCAGTGGGAACACAAATAAAAATAAGAAAATGGAGATTTATAGGCCATACTCTCAGAAAGCCCACCGTCTGGATTAATAGGGCAGCTTTGGACTGGAACCTACGGGGCAGCAGTCGACTAGGTCTATCTAAGTTTGACGTGGAGAAGAACACTACAAAGAGATTAAAGTTCAATAGTTAAAAATTGGGACGAAATTAACCGAATTGTAGATGATAGAGTAAGATTCGAATGTATTATTGATGCCTTATGTTGAGGAATAAATAAAGGAAAACACAATTTTGAATGAAAAATTGCGGCATTTATTCTAGTAGTTTTTAAATTGCGCAACCAATTGAATAGTATGCTTCAAAACGTCAATTAAAGTAGTAATAAAATACTCAATAATATTGTTTAGTCGATGGCTTCCTTTAAAAAATAAAAAAATAGTGAGGATCTGTCAACATTAAATATTATTTTTCTTTAATATTTAATAAATTTTATTCTGATGAGGGCGGAAATTTATTCAACAACGGTTTTGTTATTTTCATCAAGGGTGGGAAAGTTGTTACAAATATACTTTTTTCATTCATATTTAATTCGTGTTTGATAAGTATTTACAACAAATATGACTGAATTAGAAGAAATCACTATTTTTTTATAATTTTGGATTTTTTATTAGAAACGATAAATTGAAAATTTGTGAAAAAATTTAAATTTTCCATCCCTGATTTTCTTCTTGTCCTTCTATGGAAATACAACTCTGATGAAATGAAAAAGCGAAAGCCATACGACAGTAAAATTTCTTTACGTATTTTTTTATAAATGTCGTAATACTCAAAACTATATAGTGTGAAATGGTCTTAAGTAAAAAGTGCTTAAATTTTAATGGCCGATATTGATTTTGAATAAAACACAAATTTTTTAGGAAATTATTGTCGTTTCTTTTTATTTTGATACTATTGGTATGGTTCAATTATATATGGAACAAAATATCGGCCAAATGGCCACCGCGACTTCGGCGGCACACCTCCATCCAATGATCCAAATTTTCGAAGACGCTGAGGCATAATTGAGGCTCTATGCCGTTTATGTCCCGAATTATATCATCCTTTGGCTCTTAAATTGTTGCTGGCTTATCGACGTGCACATTTTCTTTCAAATAACCCCAAAGAAAGAAGTCCAACGTTGTCAAATCACATGATCTTGGCGGCCAATTGACATCGACACCACGTGAGATTATACGGCCATTGATTTTGACGTGCAAAAGAGACATTGTTTGGTTAGCTATGTGGCAAGTGGCACCGTCCTGTTGAAACCACATATCGTCCACATCCATATCTTCCAATTCGGGCCATTAAAAGTTCGTTATCATCTCACGATTGCGAACACCATTCACAGTAACTGCCTGGCCGGCCTCATTTTGGAAAATATACGGCCATTCTGCTTATTGACGTATCCACTGTGGTGAAAATGTGCCAATGTTCATAATAAGCCTGAATAACTTTAACGCGTTGCTCGATTGTGTATCTTGTGTATCTGAAATTGACGAATCCACTGAGGTGAAAATGTGCCAATGTTCATAATAAGCCTGAATAACTTTAACGCGTTGCTCGACTGTGTATCTTGTGTATCTGAAATTGAGAAATGTCAAATGAAATGCAGAAAGAAAACTTGACGTTAAGATGTGGTTCACCCTTTAGTAATCTTATGTAGTTAAGAATTTATATCTGTAAGCAATTGACGTTTTAAATTATGAGTTATAAAACTCATAACTTAATCGCTATGATCCTTCTACGAGCTATTTTTTCTTCAAACTGACTAGAAAATTGTTTGCTGGGTTTCGAATGTACATGTCATTCTGTCTGTACCAATAATAAAGACTTTTGTTCATTTCTTATAAATGTTTTTTCTATACACAACTTATATCAAGTATACATTAATTGTCTTTAACATACTAATTACAAAAGGCTTAAGCACTGCTAAATGTCTGTCTGTCCGTCTGTCAATTTTTATTCTACGTCCTTCCTTGCTTCTGCTTAATGTCTTCATAAATGAAATTTTTTTCAAATGTATCGTATTCATAAAAATTTTAATAATTTATTTCGCTCTAAAGTGACATTCATTAAGAATTGACTCAATGAGTGACTGCATGACTGACAGACACAATTTTGTTTCTAATTTCTTGTTGACGGAAGTACCGGAAATTCAAAAAGCTATTATTTTATTTTAAAAAAAAAACTATTAAAAATCATGAAAGTAAGAAAACGCAAATACATATTTTATTTTATTGCTTATGTTTTTCTAGTTGAAGATCTTAAAAATTATTAAATTTTCTTTTTAGTTTCCATATTTTTAAAAAAAGAGCACGGTAGAAAATTTATCATTTTCCGTAGGTATCAAAGTCTTTGAAATAAGTCTTCACGAAAGCATCTTAAAGTCCTATTGTGTGCAAGATTCAAAACAGATTGATATTTGTTACACATAATTTATATCTTAATTAACTTATATGGGTGAAGATATCCATCATTTTTTCCAATTAAGTCATTGAACGAAACAGGTTTCATACTTTGGAGCAACCAAGTATTAAAAGGGTCTTTTATTAAGCGCACACAAGCAGTATTTTTATTCCTATGCACACGTACATAGGATTTGCAAATGTGCCCGTCACTGCTTTAAATTAATATAAAAATTTTGGCTTGTTCACTTAGACTGGGACCACAACAAGAATTTAACGGAGTCAAACTGCACGTTCTCAGTTACTAACGGGGCTACTCTCTATTGCGATGCGCATTTTAGATACGAAAGCTATTTGCTACTTTCTATCACTTTTGCAAATTATTTAAAAATGAAGCAGTACTGGCAATAATGATTAAAGATGGCACAGATTGACAGTAATGACATATCAAAATATGTAAAAAAAAAATTTAAATTCAACAATTTAATTAAACTTAGTTTCCATACTGATGATTTGCGAAAAGAGTAAATAAATTAAGGCGAAAGACAAATGAGCAAACGCATTAAAAAGTACCAATCACTAGATTTGGTACAATTTTCTTTCGCATCGCAATAGAGATGCATTTTAAGCTCTTGAATCGGACGTCCTTATTAAAAGGCCCTTTACATCATATTGTGTATATTCTTTGCGGACAGGAGTCTTGTACATTTTTGAAATTCGAGCCTTTAATGAAGTAAACGGGAAACCCCTTTAATTTGGTACTTTTTGTCACCCCATCTTACTTTTAAACCAATAAACATAGAAGTAAAGATTATTTGTATCACATTCGAAAGTTATCTAAAAAATACACATATAAATTTGGTACGTCCATTCATTGACATATGCGTATTAACTTGTGGGCTCCTATTTCAATATTGAAGTTTTTAATACTTGAATGGGGGAAAAAAAGGTACCAAAAAAGGGATAAACTGGAAATTGTTAGTTTCAAAACTGCTACTTTTTTTTAATTATCGTTGATGTTGGACCTAGGGTCCTGAGTGAATGAGAGTCGGTAAGAGGGATCTTTTCGGTACTTGTTAGTTCCTAAACTGGTACTTTTTGAATTTCCGTTAGTATTGGACGTAGAAATATAAAATTAAACGTACAGGATGCTGAGTGAATGAGAGTCTGTAAGTGGGATATTTTTGGTACTTTTTAGTACCTTCGCTGGTACTTTTTGGCGTAGTAACATAAAATTAAACATACAGGGTGCTGAGTGAATGAAATTCTGTAAGAGGGATCTTTTTAGTTCTTTAACTGGTACCTTTTTAATATGTGTTTTTATAGGAACTACAAACATAAAGTTAAGCATGAAAGGTCCTGAGTGAATGTAGTTTTTTGTTATTTAACTGTTAAGTGATGCTATTAAGTGGAAGTAATCGAGGGTTCGCTATAATTTTGCGAATAATAACATTTTGTTAGTGATTGATCCGGTCCTTTTTGAGGGCCTCGGTAGTCTATCAGTGTGAGAGTTGCAGGTAGCTCTTGTCTGTTTCACTAAAATCTTATACGATTGTTCTTATATTCAAATTTAGTGAGGTAATTTGGAAGAATATTCCCTTGAAATGAAATTATTTTTTTTTATTTTAATTCCCATTTAAAGGGCTACATTAAATAACTACTTATATTTTAAAGTTTGTTTCCCATATTATTTCAATTATAATTTAATTAAAAATTTTCTGCAGATCTACTAATATTGAGCCTAAATTAATTATAAGAATACGTTAAGTTGGGTTTAAAGTTCAAAAATAGGTAAGATACGTGGCCAATTTCTTCAGGTATTTACAATCCCAGATATCGGTATTTTAATCCAAAATTTTTAAATTATTTAAACACAAAATATTGCGTTATTTTTTATTAGATCGAGAAAAATTTCCCTTGTCATTCGTTCAAATTATTTTATCCTTGGAGAAATTAATTCCTGTTTTAAGGAAATAGTTATTAACTTTGTATTTTTTGTAAAACTGGATACAAGTTTTAAATATATTTTAAATTTTAAAGATTTTCTAAAATTTGGTAAACTGTACAAACAAATGTATATTAAAAAATTAGTAGCTTTTTAACGTTTTTATGACCCCATTTTGTTATAAATAAGACTAAATAAAACAATGTACATAAGTGTGCTATAATCGGCTGTGCCGAATCTTAAATACCCTTCAGCTAACCTAACGCACCGCCTTAGACCTCTCACCTACTTACACACATTATCAAGCAGAATTACAAAAAAGTTAGAGCGCTTTATCTTTATTACCTTTAACCTAACGTAATGCAGCGTCTTAGACCACTCACCCACTAACACACATTTTTAAACAGCATTTTGGACATAAAAAGATAAGTACAAATTTGAGCTGTGGTCTTAACCACTGTTGTCAACTTTCCCGCCAAATCGGACTTCCAAACCTCTAGAATCCGCTAAATATTTAATTCACGTTAATGTCGACTACTCTATCGTCAACGTCTACATGGATGACAATGTCGTCTTTTTTAACGTCTACGACAAAAAAAAAATTTTATACGGTTATCTATTTTAGACAGTTTTTTATTTTCGGTATTTCGGAGAACCATATTGAACTGAAGAAAACTTTTTGCTAAGTTAAATGAAACTGTCATTTGCTGAAGCAAGGTGCGAATTTAATCGCGCATTCCGCACGGAATCAAATTTTTTTTATACCCTTCACCGAAGGTAAGAGGGTATATATAACTTTGTCATTCCGTTTGTATGTTACACAATATTGATCCTACACCCTATAAAGTATATATATTCTGGGTCCTTATGAAAAGCGAAGTATGTCCGTCTGTCCGTGTGTATGTTGAAATGGGTTTTCCGAAAACCCCAGAAATTATGTGGACTAGGTTGATGTATATTTATGTCACATATACTCCGTTTAAGTTTGCTATTGAAATTCAGCCAGATCGGTCCAAAAATGACGGAGATATGAGCAAAAAACCACGACTACCTCTAAATTTTTCCAAAAATCCCTTGTTGTTGTTGTATTTTTTTATTTCCGTATATCTTGAGAACGGCAAAAGCCAAAGTTTCCAAACTAGGTACACACATTAAGGTTGCCAATACACACCATCCTACAAAATGTGGGCGGGATTGGAGAAGTGGGCGTGGTACCTCCCGTACAAAAAAAATTAAAAATTGTATAAAAACCTAAATTTTAGGGCTGCCATATGTCCTATGGATATGACTTATAAACCAAAATATCGGAAATTTTTAGTAGAACATATTTTATAAAAAACTCGTGAAAATCGGTTCAGATACAAAAAAGTTATGACCAAAATTAAATAATTTTTTTTAAATACCCACTTTCGGGAACCATAGATCTCCCCGAGCCAAGCTTTATAACTAAAGTAAATGGTAAATTTCTTCTTCAACACGTCGGTATATATATCTGCCAAATCGGTTAAAAAATGGCTGAGTTATAACCGAAATACTGAATCCCCAAAAATTACTCTTTTTATACCCTTCACCGAAGGTAAGAGGGTATATATAACTTTGGCATTCCGTTTGTATGTTACACAATATTGATCCTACACCGTATAAAGTATATATATTCTGGGCCCTTATGAAAAGCGAAGTTCAAAACCGGTTGTCTCTTATTTAAAAAAAAAATATTTATCAGTTTTATTTAGTTTTTGTCTAGTTGCTCTGTATTCTGCTCGCAAAATGGTGAAGGGTATATAAGATTCGGCACAGCCGAATATAGCACTCTTACTTGTTTATTTTGTTTTTGGTTTCTTAAGTAAACATTATACTGTTTATGATATTCCTATAGGTTATGTTCACCTTTTTATTGAATGAAAGTTGAGCAATATTTAAATTAAAACCATTGTGCAACTTATTGCATAATATAGTATAAAGTGGTTTTATTAATTATTGTTACTTGGTATTAAGTATATAAATATTTAGTAAAGAAATATTGAAAAAAGGTTTTATATAAATATAACCTAAGGAAGCTTAACGGGTCCTTGCACTTGATTGATTTTATTGGGTATGTGTCTAATATTTTAATTTAAGCCATATGTGCAGGTACTTACTTTAAAAAGGTAAATTTTTGTAACCACAATTCCACTTTATAGGTTAAGGATATATAAGAAGTGAAAGTGTCCTTTAAGCAAATTAGTCTAAATATTGAACTGTTAATCTAATGCCCAATTTTTGGGATTGATATTAAAACATATTTATGATTAAAATCGTTTTAAATACAAAATGCTTTTCTTCACTAAAAACTTAAATGTGACTTAATTCACCGATGGGGTACATTTAAATGCATTTTAAGTTTCCATTGGAAAAACTTAGCAAGGTGGTCTCAATATTAAACCAATGCAACAACAGGCAAAACAATAGCCAACAACTGTTTTTGGAGGCCACCTTTTAAATAAATACACTCTTTTTATGATATTTTTTTTTTGTATTTAGTATTGTGGTTATTTTGTTGAACTATTTATAAAAAAAATATAATTTAATAAAAATTAAATTTGATGAACTTAAGCCTAATTAAAAATATTAAAAATTTGGATTAAAAACCATAAATAGTTCAACAAAATAACCACAATACTAATTATTGTTAAAGCTGAGGCACGAGCTCTATGTGTACATTTGTCCTTCAAGTTATGCTGAAAAAGGTCAACAGAAAAAAGAAAGACAAAAATGAAAAACAAAAAATGTACTTTGGACTTCAAGAAGAATTCTTGACAAAAAGTACGAGAAAACAGAAGTAAGAAAAAACATGTAAAATCAATTAGCATGGATAATTATTCAGAAAAGCAAATTTCGATCTACCAAAGGTTAAAATACAATATGGTTTAAGGATTGATGTTTGACTATTGGCGTCATCAGTCGTCGATGACGTCGAGTGGTTGCGATCGAAACATGTCATGGTAAACTGCCAGCCAGGGTTCGAGCCCCGGCCACGGTCAAGAATGAAAGATTATCAATAAGAATTTTAATTAATTTTCATGTTGTAAAATTCCTTTTATCATAAAAATAATTTAATGAAAATTAAATTTGATGGACTTAAGCCTAATTAAAAAAATTAAAAATATTTTTTTTGTGTTTAGTAGTGCTACCATACTTTTATCTTAATTAAATAAGACTTTTTAAGCAAAACTCAAAAAGTCAATCTGTATTTAAATACGTTTTAAGTTTATATGACAATTAACTTAATATTGATTTAACTATTATCCTGAAAATTGGGCATAAGTGAACTTTTTATTAAGTAGGGTGCATTCAAAATTCACCTTGTGCCTTAAAAAAAATGTATGCATGCACTTTTACTTGTTATTTTTGTAAATTTATTATTGTAAACAAAACAGTCCAAAGTCCAATGCAGAAAAAATTTTTTGTTTTGCTCATTTTAATGCATTCAACAGCAACGACATGCATTTTTATGGATGGTCGCAGTAAATAAACCAAAAATAATAACAACAAAAATAACCAAACTAATAAATAACAAAAACAACACTTAATTTATCATCATCATCATGATCATTGTTGTGGTATGAAGGAAATTCATTTAATATCGTTGTTGTTATTTGTATTGTTATTGTTGGTGCTGCTGATGGTGAATGAATTGGGAATTTTAAAAATACATTTTATGTTGTTGTTTTAATTTTTGCTGTTGTTGCTGGTTTTTTGTTTTTTTTTTAGCTTAAAAGAATTTCTGCTTTGGAATGCGAACACAAAAGCAGTGTTGCCAGATACTGGATTTTATAAAATGCAAAAACAAGATTAGGCAAGATACGAGTACAGCGAAATCTCTCATGACCGAACACCGAAAGGACCAATTAACCGTGTTTGCTTAGGAGTATGTCCTTTCAAACGAACTCATTGCTCTCCTATGAGACGCTGACCGGACCAGGCGATAGGGTCCGTATAAAAGGGTGTGTCCACTAAATGAAGCTGTCCATTCAGAGAGATCATACTGTAGTATTAATTGTGTTCGCTAATTTAAATGACGTACTCTAGATTGGTTGCAGCAGCCGATCCTTTTTCGCACATTTCGGGTGGTAGGTCGGCAATTACTGGAGGCGTTCTGAGAACTTCCCACAATAAAGCTAAAACTGGCTTATTGTGCGGCTCGTTGTTTAGTCTTGTGGAAACCTCATATCTTAATCTTCAATTGCAAGCCAAAAAAAAGTAGGCCATAGCGCTCCGACAAATTCGAATTACAAGCAACACTTTAACTAACAGACATCCCCAACTGGGGGTACGAAATGGAACAAATTTAAGGTATTTCCCTAATGCTGGGTACACACAATGCAACCTACATGCAATCTGTTTCAATGCAACCTCAAAATATCAAAGCGTTTTGATGTTGATGCAATCTAGAATGAATGAAAATGAATTTAATTCACTAGATTGCGTAAACGCGTTGCATAGTGTGTACCCAGCATTAGGAAAGTGCATAAATGATCGTACATTTCGTATGAAGTCAAATGTTTTTTGATTTTGTTTTTTAATGCATTAGTCAGACAGTTCGTTAATTTATGACAGTAGCTTAAGCTCGCTTATGCCTTTAGAAAGGAAAACTACAGCTTCCCACATATTTGCATACTGCTTACATATTTTTAGAATGGAACAAAAAACCACGCGAACACAAGTAACAATTATGTTTGAAAAGAACACACTATAAGTCTACGAAAAGTTGTATTGAATAAAGTTGAAAAAGGAGTAATAAAAACCAAATATATGTTAACAGTTTGGGATTTTTCTTAGCACTTTATTTATAATTCAAACGCCACTATGCAGATATCCTAAAAATTTCGGTACAAGCTAAGCACCAAATGCAAAAGCTTTGAACCGGGCTGTTTGAGGATTGAGATGAGGTAATGCTTAAATGCATTATCCAAACGAAGACTAAACATAATGTAATTTAATAACAACACAGGAAAAAACCAATACAAATTTTTTATAATACATGTCACTTTATTTTAAAGTAAAATTTTGCTAAAAAAAGCTAATTCTTTCAACATATGTATGTATGTTCATTAGCTATGACATAGTGATATATGAAAATTTTTGCAACAAGATTTTGAAGTGCTGCCGCCTCTTATTTTGTTAGGCTTGGAAAAAAAATACATGTGGCAAAAAATGGGGGAGTTAGGTTGAGGGTAAATGGCTCCTCATCGAGGTCAAAGTTCAAGGGAAAAGTGAAAAAATTCATAAAATTTCCAATAACTGCTGCGGGGTCGCACCTAGAGTAGTTAAATGTAAGACTGACCTCCATTAATTTTTCTTCCCCAACATTTTTGTAGAACATACTTATACCCTATCTCCGCTCTTTAAGGGGCTTGCCCTACAAAAGTTAGTTTTTTATAAATTTTACCACCATCTTCTTTACAAGTTACAGGGCGCCTCTGGAGGACTCAAATGTATGACAAACCCCCATTGATTTTTCCTCCCCAACACTTTTGTAGAACCTTCTTACCTTTTATCTCTGCTCCTTAGGGTACTTTCCCTTCAAATAAAGATTTACAAATTTGCCCCCTCGTTCTAACTACTTTCAGGGCGCCTCTGGAGGAGTCAGATGTATGATCGAACATTGATTTTTCTCACACAACATTTTTGTGGAAGACACCAACCTTCCATATCAGCTTCTTAGGGTACTTCCCTTCAAATAAGGTTTTATAAATTTGCCCTCTCGACCTTACTACTTTAATTGCACCTCTGGAGGAGTCCAATGTATGACCAACCATTAATTTTGTCCTAACATATTATGGTAACGAGCAGCTACTGGGTGCGCCAAAGATAACGTCAGGTAAGAGAAAAGGCAAACGGAGGCTATTTACGGGCTTCTACTTAAATGGAAAATCGCTCACCGCATTCAAGCTATTTCTTTCGACACCACTTCAACGAACACTGGCAAATTCCAAGGTGCATCTTTTTTGCTTGAGCAATTACTAGAACGAGATCTTCTCTATCTTCCATCACATTGCAACTGAAGGAAGTGTTTGAAGTCAAATTTGGAAAAATGTCTGGACCCGGGGTGCCAATATTTGCGCGTTTTAAAGAGCAATGGGAAAATACTAAAGAAAAACCATATAGTCCTGGTATAAAAGATGATGAAGTTGCAGCAAAAATACCGGTGCAAGTTCTAATTGATACCGAATCATTTTGTTTAGCTCAATTAAACGAACAACAACCCAGAGGCGACTACAAGGAATTTTTACAAATCGTTTTGCTGTTCATTGGTGAAAATATTCCCAACCATAAATTAAGCCAACCAGGACCTACCAGTCATGCTCGATGGATGGCCAAAGGCATATACTGTGTAAAAATGTTTTTATTCCGAAAATTTCTCGACTTAAGCGAAAATGAATTAAACGGACTTCGCGATGTTTCTATTTTCATAGTAACTCTTTATATTAAAGATTGGTTCAGTGCTACCAAAGCAGTGGAAGCCCTAAATAATGACTTTAATTTTTTAAAAGTGATTATCCATTATGTTTCAATTGATGAGACAGTTTCACGTCAGTTGGTGAAGAGATTCTGTAGACTTCTCTGGTATCTTAGTGGCGAAGCTGTTGCTTTTGCATTATTTGACAAGAATGTTCCCCTTGATACCAAGCGAAAAATGGCGGATGCATTTCGTACATTTGAGAGAGATAAAGAGAAATACGCGGAAGAACTGTCGGGCAGTCACATGGAGGAATCTTATGATGAAGATAGCGGGGCAGAAAAGGGTAGAGTAAATGTTTCTCCAGTACCTTTTTACGACTTCGAAAGTGTTAAAAGAATTTTATTGTCACAAGAAAAATGTTAACTCGCCTCGGATTGTCAAAAGATTTTCTTAATAGTGATCCAGAAACTCGGGAAAAGCTTGAAGACTACCAACAATCACTAGAAACACTGCGAAAATTCCATGTTGTCAACGATTCTGCCGAAAGAGGTGTAAAACTAATTGAGGACTACAACAATATTTTGTGCCGAAACGAGGAAGAAAAAATAGTTCTACTGCAAGTCGTTGCCGAAAATAGGAAAAAATATCCACTTTATCACAAAAATAAATTAATAAATTAAAATAATATACATACATATCGCACTCAAACTTGCAATTGAACTTAATTTAATAAAAAAATTTAAGATACATATATAAAAATGGTTTTTTGTATGGGAACCACTTAGAACAATTAGGACAAAATTTATATATAAAAAATGTGTATAGGAGGTACCCTAAAGAGCAGAGAAAGAGGTTCGGTATGTACATTTGACACGTCCAGAGGTGCAGTTAAAGTAGTAAGGTCCAGAGGGCAAATTTATAAAACCTTATTTGAAGGGAAGTACCCTAAGGAGCAGATATGGAAGGTTGGTGTCTTCCACAAAAATGTTGTGTGAGAAAAACCAATGGTCGATCATACATCTGACTCCTCCAGAGGCGCCCTGAAAGTAGTTAGAACGAGGGGGCAAATTTGTAAATCTTTATTTGAAGGGAAATTACCCTAAGGAGCAGCGATAGAAGGTAAGAATGTTCTACAAAAGTGTTGGAGAGGAAAAATCAATGGCGACTTGTCATACATTTGAATCCTCCAGAGGCGCCCTGTAACTTGTTAAGACGATTGGTGTAAAATTTATAAAAAACTAACTTTTGTAGTGCAAGCCCCTTAAAGAGCGGATATAGGGTATAAGTTTGTTCTACAGAAGTGTTGGGGAGGAAAAATTAATGGAGGTCAGTCTTACATTTCACTACTCTAAGTGCGACTCCGCAGCAGTTATTGGAAATTTTATGAATTTTTTCACTTTCCCCTTGAACTTTGACCTCGATGAGGAGCCATTTACCCTCAACCAAACTCCCCCATTTTTTGCCACATGAATTTTTTTTCCAAGCCTAACAAAATAAGAGGCGGGATCAAGCCAAAATCGAAAAATCGTTCACTATGTCATACCTAATGTACATATTAGAGGTCTGCTTTGAATAATTCACTTGTTTGCCTTTATTCAAAGTGCACAACATTTACTCAAATATTAAACATTCAAAAATGTAAGAAAAGAATAAACCATATACAAAAATAAGAGAGAATGAATTGAATAAAATACTTTGTTTACTGTAAATGAATTTGAGAGTCATTCATAAATAACAAAACAGTGGAATGACCCGTTAGAGAGAGCAAGTTTACAAAAAATATTCGAATAATTTTTGAATTATTGAATGTCCATACATTTATTTGAATACATTGACATAATACGTGTGTAAGCTTGTGGCTTCTTTTATTTGTAAGAGTTAAGCTTACACATACATACGTAATGTGTAGGTACAGAAAATTTACATTCAAATTATATATGAATATTTCACTCATTTGACTTGAATTGACTGAATTGAATGAGTTTTTATTCGTTTTGCCTTTGGTTATTCTTTCATTTGTTTCTTTATTATTGGGTGTTCGACACATTGTAGTTGAAAAACAAATGAGTGTGTTAAAATTGGTTTTTATTTATTCTTGCAGACCTCTAGTACATATGCATTTTCTAAAATCCAAAACCTTATTCTATTCTAAAGAACCGAAAATAATACAATGGCATCACTGCACAAGAGGCCAGCCAAAACGTCTTTTGTTAAGAGCATTGGAAAAAGAAAGGAATGGAGCGGGAGCTTAAGAATAAACAATGTGAACTTTAAATTCACAAAAAATACACCCAGTGTATTTTAATAATAAAAGCAAACCGTTACTTTTTGGTAAAAATAACATTGCAATTCAAGCAACAAGAAAACAACAGCAAAATACAAGTACATACAAACAAACAACACAAATCACTAAAGCAACAACAACAAAAAAAAAACAAATTTTTCCCAATGTAAATAAATACCTACAAGACGTTGAATGTAGTTATTATTATGCTTTGTTGTGATTTCTTGAGTCATTTCTGTTTTAAATAAAAAGAAACTTGTAATACCCTTCACCACCACGACTGGTGGGTAAGAGCTTATTAAGTTTGTCATTTCATGAGAAATATGTATTTACATATTGAATATCTCGAGTTAGACATGTTCACCTGCTGAAAACATGGGCTGCGTTTTTTCACGCATTAAACAACAACAGCACATACATATGTATCTCCAAACGCAACCGTGCAAACTTTGAAAAAGTATGGCATCACTAAAGTCAACTGTTTCGCAGCCGATAATGCAAACAAACGCATTATTCAAATGGACGAAGCATTCGATTTGCAGTGCTGTAATGTGAAGACCCCTGCAAATAATATTGGGCTGTAGGAAAAATCGCCCAAAAAAATAAATGAAGAATCGCCCAAAAAAATTCCATGTAAAATTGGGCTTGAATTCATATGAAAAGTGACCCAAAATTTTTGGGCTATTTTTCGTTATTATTGGGTGATTTTTCGTTTTTTAATATTGTATGAAAAATAGCCCATTTTTTCGGGCCATCATTCATTTCTAAAATTTCGTCCAAATCTTACCTACTATTTGTCTAAATCATTCGTTCATAACGTCCAGTGTCATAGTGTCCGTGGACTAGCCAACGGCCAGTTATAACCGCAGTTAGGTTTTTGAGGTGAAGCCTAGACAGCCGTAATCCACGACGTGTCCTCTTTTCATCTTGACTGGCGGTGAGATAAAATTTGTATTGCTTACTCATTCGGAACGAGACACCATTATGTCGAACCGCTACGATTTAAGAGGTCGTTCCTGCATGCGCCAACAAGTCAGCCCGGGACCCAATTAAGGATAACCACCGAATGTCTCGCTATCTCCTCCAGAGACTTCTAGCATTCTCGTACAATTTTCGATATGATAGGCACACTTTCCAGGGATCTTATGGCCGCTTTACTATCCGTAATAATGTGAATATCACTGCCAGATATGTATCTCATCATACCGAATGTGCCCCGCGGATATGTAGATGACCATTTTCTCGGCATAAATAACACTGCTGTGATCCCGCAGCATAAGAGGAACCGACACCGTGCAGTGTTTTGGACCCGTCGGTGAATATCAGTATTGCATCCGCGTGAATTTGTAGGTCGTCATAAGGAGCCACGCTATCCAAATGCTTGTGGTGAAGCCAGGATCAAAGATTGGAAATATCGAAAGTCTTAATCTTTTTTTTAATTTTATGTATATGGAACATATTTTGAAAACTAAGTGTTTTTCATAGCAATTTTCTATGAAAACGTTAAGGTTCAAAATTGTTTAAAGAGCAGTAGTTCCCTGCGGGAAATTTGTGTCAATTGGTCCAATAGACTGGTCCTGGGAGTTGTGAAAATAGAACAGGTACAATAAGAAAGAACTCATGACCAGTGAAAGGAGAACCATACATGATTGGTTCTCATTTCGCTGGTTTATGAAGAACAAAAAGGTAGAAAAAGTAACGAATTACAGTACAGTCTGCACCGGTGGTGTGACACATTTTTTGGAACTTTCTAAAATTTGGTTCTTGAATTTAATTCTAGGACTTGTTTTATTGAAATAATACTACTTTGTATTGAAATAATACGACATTGTAGTAACTGTCGCTAAACACGTCCATTGAGAATAGATGCGCGACTGGTCAAATGGTGTCCAATGACAACCCCATGTAAAAGTGATAGGTCTTATTCATATAAAGTGTTAAAACTAGAACCGGTCTCTACCACCAAAGACCTACCACGGGACTATTTTGGTGCCAGTTCGCTTCCCTCTAGGGTTCTTATACAGTTGGGCATACAATAAGATCTTTACACATTTTAGGGCCATTATTATAACCTAGCGATTAAGTTCCCGAAAGTTAACGTGAACAATAGCTATCTTGAACGAAAAAGTGAAAAGCGAAAGAGTTTATTAAAACTGTCCGATTAAATGAAAAATGTAATGTATATACTGTGGGAACAGTGCAGTACATACCGAATACTTTTGGTTGTCTAAATTACGTAGTGGAAACGACTTACTTTTGTTTCTTTCCTTAATTGAAAGCAGAATTGTTTTGGGCTTTATTTTTGTTAAATTGTGTTTTTTTAAAAAGTTTGAATAACTTAGTTTGATATAAAACTGTAATTAAAATTACCATATCTTCAGAAGAAAATATGGCAGCTTCAAACACTAAAAGTACACTTGGAAAGTTACCATGAGCATAACACTGCAGCTAGCATATAAATCACTTTTAATGTTAATGTTAGCTTGTCATAAACAAAATTAATTTAAATGTCAGATGGCCTTTAATGATATTATTTTGAATATTTTAGAAAACAAAATTACAACTTTTATAAGATTCAAGTAATGAACCGAGTCAGATAAATAAGGAATGTATGTCTTTATTTGTTTTAGCTATTTTATAAAATACAGTACAAATACAGAACATTGAATAAAATACAGAAAGCTTTTTGGTTTTTTATTTATAAATAATTCACCCAGATTAAAGCTCTAGAATACAGCACTATTATGTTATATAATATAGAGCGGGTGGTCAACGCATCTTTAGGTGAAAGAAGCTCATATTTTTCCTTATTTGCTTTCCAGTATCTCAGTAAGTATAAAATTCAAAAATGTTCAGTAAGAGCATTTGCTCGCAGTTGTCGATAATTTCTAATTCAGTCATCGGAATGTCATAATATTGAAATAGAGGCCTAATTCTGACAGTCTTGATCGAGTACTTTCTCGATTCGAAAGCAATTTTATTTCCAATTCTTTCAGCTGATACTAGTGTTTGGGAATTCCCGGACTTTTTTATTTCCCGGGACACGGGAAAAAAAATATTTATAATATTTTATCAAAAATATTCATAAAAAAATCATTAAAATTTTACAAAATTTTTGTTTAAAACAGTTTTGTTAAAAATGAACAATATGTGTATCACCAATTTGCTTGTGTAAAACTATTTAAATATACAAAACACAATCAAAAATTAAAAAAATAGTGTATAAACTCATTTCTGAAAAATTTAAGAAATAGGACTATTACAAAAAAGCTTTATAAAAATACATAACTGAAATTTTTTAGCTCATAGAATAAATTCGAAAAATAAAAATATGTTAAAAATAGAGATCTTCGTTACCAAACTTAAACAAAAAACTAACATACATATGGGTAATTCCAAAGTGTTGAACGTGACAGTCGTACGCTCCAAAAATGCAATAACATTTTAAGCAAAAAATATTTTCACGTTTTCTTAACCCTTAAATTATAGTACTAAGAAAGCACTGTTATCAAAGATAATGTCAAAAGAAGTAACGGTTCGACCGTGAAAAAAAACAGAAGTAGTTTTCGTGGCCATGTATAAAAAGGCGTAATTCAGCGAAATCTGGCACAATTTTTTAGTCAAAATACTTTCAGAATTTTGCGTAGCAATGTATCATTAAAATGTCTTGGTTTGATTAAAACATCTTCTGTATTTTCTTCTTTTTTAAGCCAAAATCTTAGTCGATACGTGACATTTCGAACGTGAAATTTTTTCCGTAATAATTTAACTGAATCATGATTAAAATAAAAATTTACCTTTAAACCGAATAACATATTTCTCTTTGAACTCTTCCTTAGATAACAGAGCATGTAAGAAAATTTTTTTGGAATAATTTTTATCAAATATCACCTCTTTTAACGGCCATTTTCACCTAGTTCGGTTATAATTAACTATCGGTTATAGCTGTCAAAAACTATTGGTAACCGGAACTTTAATTGAAAGTTAGTTTTAAACGAACTTGGTGAAAATGGCCGTAAGAAAGATAAATCTTAAAGAAAACATACAATAAAACATTCATAGTTTTTTAAAAATGTGGTTTTTAAAACCACTAATGCGTTGAGTAAGTCACTGGACATTCTATTTCTCCACTTCGTTTTTGTCTTTTTACAGTAATGTCAACAATTTAAATTTAAAAGCGCTTATCAAAGGAAAAATCTATTTCTACGGGCAAAATAAATAAAACAAATCACTTTGAGCAACTGAAGTTTTGTTTTAAATATTTTTTATAAACAAAAAAAACAAAATTAAATTAAAATTAACGTTTTTTATGTAAAATTGCTTATTTTATGAAATTCCCGGATTTCCCGGGAAAAATAAAAAAAAATTCCCGGGAATTCCCGTCAGAAATCAGACCCGGGAAATCCCGGACCCCAAACACTAGCTGATACTGAACGAATCGAAATTATTTTTTCAATATATGAAACTCAAATGAATTCTTTACAACGCTGAAAAAATAATTACGATTCGTTGAGTATTGACTGCTAGAAAAGGGCCCCAGGTGTGATTGCAGACCCATGTGTCTATATAAAAAATTAATAATCTCGCTTATTAAAAACGTTTTTTTTGCTCTCCTGAAAAAAAAATTATTTTGTAACTTAAAACGTTATTCGCGGCTGTGCTTCAGTTCTAGATTTGATTTAATTAGTGTTTAAGCAGGTTATTCGTTCCTTTCTTTAGGCATGTTCAAGTGGGTGGCACGTATTTGAAAATTGGCAGCCAATTTTTTTCTTAAGAACACTTTCTGCAGTTTTTGATTGCAAGAATTTTTTCCCAATAATTTTTTGTAATTCCATAGGGTTTTGAATAAATTTCGAAATTTCTATTTTACAAGTGCCACACATTTGTGTTGTTATATACAGAGTTCGAAAATAAGCATCATATACTGTACTTTAGTGTTCTATGCGGTAGAAATATGAAAGACACATATGATAATGGTGTTTGTATAGAAAACACACTAAAACACGTTTCTCTGCTTGTGGTCTTCGTACACAATAATAATACTGTACCAAACTAGCTCAACATAAAGGTAAACTGTGTTCGGTTCAACACATTAGTACTCGTTCGTTTCAGATGTTCTCAGCGCCTTTTTGGCTGGCAAATTAGTTTACACTACTAAGAAGCGTTGCTAAAATTTTGTTTACTTATTTCTTTATCAATGTAGAAAAAACTGTGTTCGAAAATAGACAGAAAATTATTTAGCGTTTGGTTCACACACCTAAGAACGATATCCATTTTTTTAGTGTTTGTGTAGACGAACACCTCCCTTAATGACGTTCGTTACTATTTTCAAGAAAGAGCCGAACATTATTTAGTGTTCTGTTCTTCGTAAAAAAAAAACAAAAAAATTGAGTGATACTGTAGACACACATTATATTTCAATGTTCCTTTTTTACATTGATAAATAAACGAACAAAAAAAAAATTTGCAACGACCGCAGCACGAACAACTTGTGTGTATTGTGTTTATGTTTTATTCGTGTAAAATTATTTTGCTGGCTTTTTGTTTTTTTTTTACAAGCCAAAAGGGCACTAAGAACAACAGAAAGAACGAACATTAATGAGCTGAACCGAACACAATGTAGTTTTTCGTTAAAAAAAAACCAACGGAATTAAAGGTTATCATCTTTTTGTTGATATGGATAAGAACAGTATTATTTTTGTGTTCGAAAGATGACAAACAGGGAAACGTTATGTTTTAAATGATTCACTACATTAAAATATTATGAATGTCTACAGAACCACAACAATTGTACCGTTTTATAATGAAAAACAGAACACTACATAAGGTTTGTTACTTTCGTGAAAACTGTTATGAACGGTATTAATAGATATAGTTTCTGGGTGCGTTGACCGTACGCTAAATAATTTTCGGTTTATTTTCGTACACTGGTTGTATGTTTTAAATTATGGAATGTAATTTCTGCATTCGAAAACTTTTAATTCTTAGTAGAGGGTGCTAAATATTCGGCACAGCCGAACATAACCTTCTTACTTGTCCGGTTTTTGAAAAATATCAATCAATAATATTTAACAATTTAACAATATTTAAGATTCGACAATAAACTCGATCGACCTCACGTTTATAACTATTTTTAGGTTCGTTATTTAAGCAAAAAATATTAATAAAACTTATAATTAAACTAATAAATTTGGCTCAGTCAGCTTATTAACGAACAAAAAGTTTCGATAAAAATCATTTTTTTTTTTAAATCTGTTTTTAATAAAAAATTTAATTTAATTTTGATTTGTTATGCCAAATTTGTGCTAACACGTGTAAAAGAATTGTTAAATAAACAATTTTTAAATATGTTTCGCAATATCGTACGGAAATTGAACGTCCCACAAAAGTTTCGTTAAAAAATATTTTATATTTAAAAAGTTTTGAAAAAAAAAATCGAGTAATGCCAGAGAGAAAAAAAGTCTTACTTCATGTTATTAGGGGTAAAATTAAGTACATACTGTTGGTTTAAAGTTTGACATCGCTACTAATTAAACCCTTCACCGCAGGTTAGTTTTTTTTATTTTATTTTTTTAAGTCTATGGACAAATTCCCTACAGACTACTTAGTGTGGCAACATAATAATGAATTTTATGAATGAACAATATTGATTTAAAAAAATTAGAACATTGCTTTATGTATGTATGTATGTATGTATAGCTGAGCCCGGCAAATGTTGTCTTACACCATCAAATTTTTGTATACCTACACCTAGTGCTGGGAAACTATCGATAGTCTTAAAATATCGATAGGAAAAATATAAATATCGATATTTTTATTATTTAAAATATAGATATGAAGACATCTAACAGCAGCTATACACACACAGTATTTTGCCGCAAATTTTTACTGCTATTATTAATTTGCGCTGAATTACAGCAATGAATACAAACAACAAGAATGGTAAGTAGTATGGATTGCTTAGCAGTGCTTTTTACTGCTAATTAAAGGCCTTTAAATCGAAATTTGTACATGTTTATTTTTTTCCTTCATTTATTCCTCTTGGGAACATAGGGCTTCTACAAGAGATTTATATTTAAAATTTAAGAATAGAACTATTACAAAAAAGCTTTATAAAATACAGACCTGAAATGTAACTCATAGAATAAATTCGAAAAATGAAAAAATGTTTAATATAATATAAAGTAACCTTCACAAGGAAATAATTCCCAGTTTCTATATTGTTTTAATTTAATCAAAGGTTTTGTTGTGTTTGCTTAGTTCACTCAATACCGTTCTTCTCCAAGTATTAATAGGGCGTCCACGACGTCGGCAGCCTTGAGGATTCCATTCTAGCGCTGTCCTTGTAATACTGTTCCTTGGTCTGCGCAGTGTATGACCTATCCAACAAAAGATTCTACATATAATACGCAGGCAATTGTTTATAAAGACCTGCAGTCTCTGCGCTATGTTGCTGGATATCAGCCAGGTTTCGCTTCCGTAAAGAAGAGTAGACTTTACACAAGCGTTAAATATTCTTATTTTTGTATTTTGTGAGATCTGCGGAGACCGCCACGTTTTGTTAAGACGTGCAAAGGCAGCTCTAGCTTTTTTTTAGCCTGTTTGATACATCTTCGTCCACACCCCCATCGACCGACATCATGGAACCCTGAAAACAAAAAGTTTTCACATATTCAATTTTCTGATTTTGTATTTTGATATGTTTGTTGGAAGTGTTATTTATTTGCATTGCAATGGTTTTTGCAATATTAATTTCCAAACTTGCGCGGCATGCTAGTTCAACTAGGTCATAGACTTTACTTAGCATGTCATTAAAGTTGTGTGAAATGAAACATATGTCATCAGCAAAATCTAGATCTTCGAGGTGTTTATTGAAGGTCTATACAATTCCTCTTCTTTTTGTGGTTAGTTTTTCCATTATTTCATCTAGTACAACGGCAAAAAGCAGCGGCGAAAGGGGATACCCTTGTTTCACACCAGCATTTGTCGTAAAGGGTTCACTAGTTCTTCCATTGTGTCTGACGTAGAGTGTAGTATTGTTGTACATTGTCTTTATCATATTTATTATTTTTGTTGGCACTCTTTTAGCTCTAAGTGCTTCCCATATTGCACTACGCCTTATTGAGTTGAAGGCTTTTTTAAAATCGATGAAAACTAGATAAAGAGGTGTACGCCATTCAAATGATTGTTCTATTATGACACGCAAGGTATTTGTCTGATCCACACAGTTGCGATGTGGACGAAAACCTGCCTGCTTATCCCTTGGTGTTTGTTCAACCCGTGCCAGCCTAGTGTTAATAATTATTGCAATTATCTTGTAGATTGTGTTGAGAAGGGTAATACCCCTCCAAATGTCACATACAGTCAAATCGTTTTTCTTGGGAAGTTTTATAATGACGCCTTTCGTCCATGTGTTTGGAAGTTCTTCATTTATCCAATCGTCGTAAATATAGGGGATTAAAATTTCAGCGGATGTAAAGGGGTTTGTCTGGAGGAGTCCTGGGGGGATGCCATCCTCTCCAGGTGCCTTTTTTCGTGCAAGCATAGGAAAAAACAATGAACGACCATTAGAGGATAAGTCCGCTAGATTGATTACTTTTGTGGGTTTAGAATTTAGAAAATGTTTTTAAGTTGCAAAGAAATATCTTATAGTCCCTGTTACTTCGGTTCCTTCAGAAAGGTACTTATAAATTTTTAAGAGAACTGCCATCTAAAATAACGTGCGTATATACATACGTCGCATACACTCAATAAAGTGATGAAAACAACGGACTGTAGCCCTATTAAAAAATAATTAAAGTTTTCCTGCACAAGTAAATACATTCAGTCGATAGTAATATCGATATATCGATAGTGAAATCTTAACTATCGATAAATATCGATAGTAGAAAATATCGATAGTATCCCAGCACTACCTACACCATGATAGAAAGCACAATTTCAGTATACCGATAGACTCACAATCACTTTCTTCCCAATGTTTCCTTCTCTAGATTGGGTCGGCATTATTATAAACGCAATTGAATTTTCTGGAATTTCAAATTGATTTTTTTCATGGAAATTTTGTAACAAAATTTTTAATATTTTGACAATTAATTTTTTTCGAACGTCCATAAAAGAAATTGTCATGAGGAAAAATTTAATATCGCACTGGTTCCTTCAAAGAGAGTCAATTCAAAATTTTTCTATTTTTACTTTTTGCAAGAAATCGATGTACGATATAAAAATCTTACATCATTTCATATACTCTTTAGGCATAAAATACAGTTATATCCCTCTTCCTGTTATAAAAGTAGCTTCTCCAAAGTCAACTAAAGAGAAATATTTTGTGTTGTTCCCAAATGTAAGCTGAGCTCATATCAATGTTGTTTCAACTAAAGAGAAATATTTTAACCCTTCTGCACTCCTTGGGTCAATTTGACCCAATTTTGGTTTTCAAACGCAAAATTTGTCCCTTTTAATATAAGATATGGATGTGAAACTTCAATTTATCCATTACAGGGACAAAAATTATAAATTTAAATGAAAATAATAAAATTTTAGTTTTTCCTTCCCCCTCCAAAAAACACGATTTACACACATTTAATATCCTTTGGGTCAATATGACCCAACATGCGATATTGAAAGTTTAATTCCACTTTAAAATTTGTTTTCTATTGAATTGAGTTCATCTTCATTCAGAATCATCGATCAATAATTTTTTCGGTCAAATAATCAATAGAATCGCTTTTGTTTTTATTACACTTAAATACGAAATGCTGTTAACATTTTATTGTTGGGTCATATTGACCCAAAGGATCATAGGAAGGGCACATATCCAAGGGATGCAGAAGGGTTAAGTTATGCTATGTTTATGTTACATTGACGATTTACTTTGATGATGTTCTATTTTGTGTTGTCTCTTTTTAGTTGTAATAGGTAAGATTATTGTGCTGTTATATTTCGTTTTGCCTATATATTTATGAAATGACAGCACTTTATAAATAGTTATTTATTGTTATTGTTCGATAATCCCTAAAAACATTATAAAAACAACTACCATTATATACTTCTAACTCGTATTTCTGTACAATTTCATGATTGTTTTCTACTTTCATTGTCAATATTTGATTTTTAAAATTCCAGGTTGTAAAAAATGGGATAAAATCTCGAGGGAGCAAAATTGTTTGGGACCACCCGTTACAATTTTATGTTTCTTACCGCTGTATTAATGTATTTTGATCCATCTTTGGCCAAAAACAAGTACTGCAGATGCTGTGGAATGTGCAAGGCCACGCATAATTTAATTTTTAAGGCTGGACTGGTATTATCCCTTCCCTGAGCACACAACTGTGACCAATTTAAAAACGGGTTTCCATCATATTGGAAAAGCAAACCGTTTCTAAAGAAAAGCCAGTTCCAGTTGGCGTTTGCCTTCATTACACGAATTATCGAACCATAATTCCATCGTGGTCATGTTTATTTATCTTAAATTTTATTTTTTTAATTTAAAAACTCATTTTTTTTATTATTAATAGCTGATAAAAATGTACAACTGTGAATACCACAATTCGGTAAAAATAATAGTGCTTATTTTATCGCATGTGCGCCACAATAGCAAATAAAAATTCGTTCGATCAGGCTGCTTATTCCGTATTGCGAAGCGAAGTCAATGCGATTTTCAGTCGAAGTCAAATGCAATTTTTTGTATCTTTTTTAAATTTTTAGGTTTTTTTTTTTTTTTTGTTATTCTTTAACCAGGGTTAATTTGAAACAAAAGTCGAATGCGACTCTCGTTCGCATCGAATTTCATTTGCGCATCGCCCCTGAATATTTCGACTACAGCCGATAACCGAATTAAGTTTTAGTAGACACCATTGCAAATTTTTGAAAAATAACCAAAAAATTATTTTTCGCACTAGTTTTTGAATCGGCTAAAAACTTTTTTAATATTTAGATTCCAGACAATCAATTACTAACTTAAGCGAATATAACACATTGAGCCACAAGTTCTTTTAATTTCATAGAAAACATTTATAAACCAGCTGACCCGACAGACGTTGTACTGTCCAAATTAGGAAAAATGTTTTCGTTCGATTTTTAAAATCCGTTAAAAAGATACGAACATTTGAAAGAAAAATTAGTCAAATCTAATTTTAGGTAAATCAAAAAAAAGTGGGCGTTAAAGTGGGCGGCGTAAAATTTTCTTTTCGTATAAATCTAAGTTGGACCATGGCGATCATTTTAAAGAAAAAATCGACCAAATTATATAGATGTCATTGGTAGTGCAATGTGAAAATTAGATTTTGCCATGCCCCTCCGCTCGCTCGAAAATCAAAAAGCAGACTTCACAGTGTCACCCGCCTGAATATTCTGAAGATTCCCTGAAAATTTCATAAAAATCGGTCCAGCCGTTTTGGAGTCCATACGATACATACATACATATATACATACATACATACATACATACATACATACATACATACATACATACATACATAAATACATACATACATACATCCTATTTTATATACAAGAAATGAATTTAATAGTTTACAAATTGTCAACTAAATGAAAAGTGTCATTAATAGGGATGAGATTTTCATGCACTAAAAAATCGAAAATATGCGCATAAAATATGCAATGAAAACCCCAAAATATGCATTAAAAAAATAAAAAATATGCACTACAAACTTCAACATTTTTAATAAAAAAAAAGTTTTTTTTTTAAATTTTATTTCAAACAAAACAAATAAAAAATTCAGTCTATTGTTTTTCAAAGCTACAATATTTTTGTTTGCATAAACAAATAAATACTGTTTTATATCAAAAGTAAAAACTTTTGCTGTTCGGACGCAAAAAAATTTTGTGCATGGAAAATGATATTCTACAAATGATAAATTCATTTGTAGAATATTCATTTTCTAATTCAGATCTCAGATTTGATTTAAGATCAAAAATAGTTAAAATTGGTTTTATTTTTTTGAAATCCTATATTTTTTTTAAAACGTTTAGGATTTTTTTTTCAAACTCTTGGTCAATTCTTTCTTCCATATTGGTTATTTGACTTTCTGCAATATCAATTAATTTGAGCTGACTATTAGGTGAACTTAACCCCTCCAAGCAAGTTATTGTTTCACTAATATATCCGTAGTTGGAAAATACAAATGCTTAACGACTTTCGATGTTATTTAAATTTAATAATTCTTTTACTTTTTTAATTGCATAAGCTGCAAGTTTTTTTCAATAGTATTCTACAGCATCTAGCCAGGTTCCCAGGATACATTTTTATAATAATCGAATTGGCTTCTAATTTCCTCTGCAACTGTAAGGTGCATCGGTTGAAAAGAGAGGGATGTTTTGTCAAAATCTTGAAAAATTTTGTATTTTAAGTAGAGCTCCAAAAAAATTTATTCATTGATTTTAAAATTTTTTTTTTGGAAAATTTTTTTTGCGTATAATTTTTTTTTTTTTTTTTTTTTGTAACACTTTTTTTATATAATATTCAAATTTAAAAATATATCACTAAAAAATTTTAAAATATGCAAAAATATGTATTTAAAACCAAAATATGCAAAAATATGAATTTTCACCAAAATATGCAACAATATGCAAAAACAAATCGATGGCATTTTAACGCAAATTTTATGATTCGGAAAGATAATTGGTCGACATCGTTCTTATACCGTGTTCAGATATACCTTTTTTATTGAGTCAATATTCGGTTAATTGACATAATTATCTTTCTGTTCACATATACACAATTTAGCTTACTCAATTTATATTACTACTACATACAACATTCAACTTAAACAAAAATTTACATGTATAAGAAAATTTAAAAAACTTTTGACATCTTTAAACAGACGCTTTTTGACAGATAACACATTATTATCTGTCAATTTAATCTTTAACTTTAGCTAACTTCAAGTTGTAATAATAGGCCTAAGGGGCATATCTGAACAAGGTATTAAACTATCGACAAAAAACATGAATTTGCATGGAAATCGCATCCCTAGTCATTAAGAAAGAATTTAAAGTAATTGCCGATTACTTGGATTAACTATTTCACAGATACCATATGACGAGGTGGCCGAGTGGTTAAGGCGTTGGACTGCTAATCCAATGTGCTCTGCACGCGTGGGTTCGAATCCCATCCTCGTCGTGTTTTTTTTTTTTTTTTTTTTTTTTTTGTTACGTAATACTTTTTGTATTTTTAATTAAATGTTTTGATATAGATTAAGTTAAAATAATTATAATTATCACTTACCGCACTATTAAGGATTGAAAGTTCAGGAAGTATCCTGTTAAAATCCTGAAAAAAATAAAATAATTTTACTCGTTTTTAATTATTTTTTCAAGTTTTTTTCTTACTATTAAATGAGTTATATGATGTTTTTCAAGCTATTTAATCAATTTAAGGTTTCGTAAAATTTTTGAAATTATTTATAACATAAATTTTACTAACTTAAACTTTATATCCGCTTTTAGTAATATTCTTGCTTACAAGCAAATCTATCATTTTGTTCTCGTATTTAGTTCACATACATCGTCGTCCTATTGGCGCATTTCAATTCGAAAAATAAACAACAAAAAAAGGACTAAAAAAATATTTATTCATTGTGGCACTCGCATGTGGTTTTTATTTGTCCTTCATGGAAAAGTATAATGTTCGTACATAATTTAAAATTCCTTTTGTTACTTGACCCATACCGATGCAATTTCAAGTTACTTTACGGTCTTTTTTTAATTTTTAATTACCAAAAATCATTTAAAATTTGAAATTTTTTTTCTTTCTTTATTATTTAAAAAGTTTCTTGGGAAATATTTTTATAGAGTCAAGTGACCCCGAATTATAGACATGGAATCAGGTAAGTGACAAGGAGTTTTAAATAAAGTGTACCCAGATCACCGGTAAATGTATATAGAAGAGCTAACTAAACGACTAATGCTGGTTACTGGACAAGTCCCTTGTAATATACAGAGCGTCATAACGGTTTTAAATAGTATCAAGATTGAAGGAAAAGTACTCTGACAGAAAAGGCGCCATAAGGCCGATGATTTTAACATCACTAGGCCAAATTGTCATCAGGTGAAATTATGTCATTAATGAGATGACAGTCGGCATCACAGAAATGGTTAATCGGAGTCAGTTTAATGAAAAAATTACATCAGTGCGATTACTCAGTAACATCGGAGAAACGACTCATAAGGCTCAATTTAATGACAAACGGTGGTTCTTAAATTAAAGCATTAGGATTGACTTAAGTTAAAGTGAGAGAGAGAGAATATTAATTATTATTTACTAGCCTGTTACACATGTTTGTTTCGCTTTTGTTGTATATCAGAAGAACTCTCAGTTATAAGACAGCAGCAGAATGCCCAATATGTTATTTAGCTTAATAAGTTAAACAAATAGAATATGGGAATTTTCGCTTCTTATTTAACTTTATAAATATAAAAACAATGAAAATTATTTAAAATTGTTGTTGATAATTTTTCATTCTTGACTGCAGCTGGGTCTCGAACCCAGGCTTTTACGGACAGGTTACTCTTACATGTTTCGATTGCAACCACTCAATCTCTTCAGAGGGGTTTGCCGTTTAACACCCACAGCCATCGACGACTGCTGGCAGTCAATAGTCAAACATCAATCTTTAAACCAAATTGTATTTAAGTTCAACAAGAATGAAAATTAAATGATGAACTTTAGCCCAATAAAAATATTAAAATTTGGATTAAAAACCATAAACAGTTCAACAAAATAACTACAATATTAATTATAAAAAACAATGTTAATAATACACAAAATGTGGCATCGAATTGATGTCACTGTAGTCATGCCACAGATGACGAATAAAGCATGACAAAATTATGATGACGTTCGTCATTCGAGTGATGTCACGTTTTGTCATTTGTAGTAATATGTAAATGCATTTCCTTTGAGTGTAGGTAAATTGAGCTTGTTAAAAGTTAAAGGTTCGTAAAATTTGCTAAAGTGGAGGATGTTTTTGTTAATTTGACAAAATTTTAGTTGAGTTAAACGAAAAATTTCAAATTTCCAATATGATGACTCCAGATGTTATTTTTTTATTTTTTTAATTTTAACTAAACACTAAAAGTTGTTGGCTTACTATTCATAATTTTATCGCCGTGGTATCACAATTAAAGAGGTTCCTCCATGAGTTATCGGTCTACCTACCTGCGTATAGGAAGACGAGAGCTTCCGCAATCCGCTTCCGAGTATTTTGATCTCCACCATCAAACATCTTAGTTTTATATAGTTCTCCACCAAGTCAGATTGAGTTATTTATGGTTTCCGCCCAGACATACACGTTAAAAAAGTGAGGTTAAAAACAATTGCGTATGGGACATGTTGAAGAACTGACGAAAGCAGCCAAAAAAGTCGGCCTATTTCCCTTTAAGAAATAACAACAAAGGCGAGCGAGCTGTTTTCCCGCCCAGAGCAGTTTTACGAAATGACAGATGCTATAAATATGATACCATATTAATGATGTCTCTACGTCTGGCAACATACAAAAGTACGCAAAGGATTACTTTTTATAAAAATCAAGTAAGTGTTCGAACAGAACTGAACTGAGTCTTTAACGTCAGGCAAACATTCACAAGCCCATAATCAAAACGTCTGCAGTAACTTTAAAATCTATCTCATTTTATTATTTTAATTTGGTAGCATTGTTGGGAGAACGAGTGTCTATACGTGAGAGCATAGGTTAGGTTAGATTCCATTGGCAGCCGTGATCAAGCACAGCTCACGTGGTTCCATTAATTAGTTCCCGTTGTGTTACCTTTTCACACCGTCTCCCATGGGTCCTATAATATCTGTTGTTATCTGGCTGCAAGTGTTCACATGCAGCCACCCGGTCGATTCAATAAACCTGCTTACTCCTTGGGAGTAAAACACCTACATTATATATTGAACCGGCACCCTCCAACGACATTAAAATATTTTAAGATTGGTCTCTATAAATTATAAACCAATCTTTATAAAAACTGACATCAGTTTTATAATTGGTTTCGGGTAAGACCTCGGTTACATTATGGGCCGACCATTAGAAAGCTGTATGCTCTTATCTTAGACGTAAAAGATTGTTTAGCCTTGGTAATATGATTTATTTATTTATTTATTTCTTTCATTGATTTTCTAATACAACAAGACAAACATATCTTATAATTTACAGTATTAGAATTAGACAAGTTACATATACAAAAGATAACATGTGACAAATTCTTTAAAGGGATATAAAAAATAAGAAAAAATAAAAAGAAATTACTAATATTTTAAATACTTGTAAAGAGAAAAAAAAAATAATATATATATTAAATAGTTAAAAATAAAACATATGTTTACATTATGTTGAAGGTTTTATTTAAGGTACTCAATAAGTAATCTCCTAAATTTTATTGCGTTGTCGGTGCACTGCAAATAACTAGGGAGTTGATTCCAGAGACGTATGCTCGAAATAAAGAATTGACATTCTGAAAAATGGGTGCGGTATCGCAATTGTATTAGATATCTCCCCCTTCTCGATCTTGCAAATCTTAAACGCTCATATAGATACACTGGTTCTTTTGTTACAATTATTTTGTGAAGAAAAATTAAACTTCTAAACTTTAAAATGTTTATAAAAGAAATGCCAGTAAGCCGGTGAGAATATGATGATATTCTATCAAACCTCCTTAGGCTATAAGTATATCGGACAATGTTATTGTAAGTTGTGTTGAGTTTCCTTACATCGAGGAAGTTACTGGCACCAAAAACTTCCGCTGCATATAATAGTGTTGGTAGAAGATATGCCTTAGCCAGACGAACTCTTATATTTAGTGGTGTTAAGTGCTGTGTTGGCCATAAAGCGCGCAGCATACCATATATTCTACCACAAGCCTGATTTATATGATCGGTCCAAGTTAAGGTGCTATTAAACGTCACTCCGAGATTTCTAGCTGTATTCACAATCTCAATTCTTGAGCCACCAATAACAACATTCACATCTGTCTCAACTCTTACACTTTTCTTTGATATAATTAAACATTTTGATTTACTCGGGTTAATTCTCAAACCGTTAGCTGATGCCCAGGAAAATATTTGATTCAAGTCAAAATTTATGTGATCTAACCCTGTTAGTAATACGTCCCTTGTGCAACTATGGTATAACTGAACATCATCAGCATACATTTGAACACAAGAGTATCGCAATTGCTGCGGAAGATCATTAGCATACATTGAGTATAACAAGGGTCCAAGAATTGATCCCTGTGGAACACCTCTATTTACTGTTAACGGACGAGAAGTTAATTCATTATTCACCACAGATTGACTTCTATCAGATAAATAGGACTGAATCAAACTAGCTGCAAGTGCCGAAAACCCAAAAAATTTCATCAGTTTTATGCAAAGAATGGAATGATGCACGCTGTCGAATGCCTTAGAATGATCCAATAGAACCAATATAGAAATTCTGCTGTTATCTAAATTGCCACGAATTTCTTCCAGAAGTGGAATTTATATTGGACCAATAGTTAATTATATCGACCCCTAACCGCGAAAATAACGTAAGCGACAAAAATCAAATTTTACAGGAGAGAGCTTTTTTATTTTATTTCATATGAATTTTGTATGAAATTTGTCGCTTACAATAAAATTGTTTTTGCTATAAAATCGTAACGGAACCTTTTGTGACCATGAAATTTTAGGAGATGATGCAAGTGTTGCCAATAAAGTCATTTATTAAAAAAAACGAAAATTGAAAATCATGTCGCTTACGTTATTTTAGCGGTTAGGGCTCGATATATACCAATCATTACAAAATTTGGTAGAGATTCTGGTATTAAAAATTAAATATTTTAGCGTTTAATGTAGTAAAGTAGGGATGGGCAAATTGAAAATATATATCGATATATATCGAATCTATATTTTTTAAGAGTATCGATATTTATTATTTCAAAAATATCGATGTATCGATATATCGAACGTATGTTGTTGAAACTATTACCAAATTAAAAAAATTAATCTATATACATATATATACATACATGCACAAATCTTGTTATTATTCCAAATAAATATAGGCACATATATTGTTCCAAAACCGCATAAAATAAATATTTTCAAGTTCGTTTGACTTTACTGTTTTAATTTGAAATATATCTTAATTCTTCTTCTTATACAGAGTGGCCCAAAATTACTGAAGGGGTTTGAATTGCTTATAACTTTTTTATTATAAAGTAAGAAGGCTTGAGGAATTTAAAATGGAGCAGTAATCAATTGAACAACGTGCCCAAATTGTTGAGCTTTAGTTTTTAAATCAACGGACATAATTTTAATCATAATTTAATTATGACTGACGAAGCCCATTTCCAATTAAGTGGGTTCGTTAATAAGCAAAACTGTAGGATATGGGCTACGGAAAATCCGAGAGTAGTTCAACAGCGGGAATTACAGCCACCTAAGTGTTCGGTTTGGTGCGGTTTTTCATCGGAAAAGATAATTGGTCCTTATTTTTGGAAGTTTTGCGAAAGGTTATGGAAAATGTGTTGGAACGAGCACGAATTTGCGAAGCAGAAAATGGGTACCATTTATATACTGTATTGAAAAGAAAAAAAAGTTGATAATTATTTCTTAAATAAAAAGTTATAACTAATTCATACCCCCTCGTTCATTTTGGGCCACCCCTGTTCATGCAGTCTACAGCTGACATGAAATGTTAAGTATAGACTTAAGTACACTGAAAGGAAAATGCTTCATATATTTAATGAATCATTTTCATAAAAAAATTTTCCTTGGGTAAATGAAAATTGTCATTGTCTAAATGGAATTTCATAGTTATAATGAAGTATTTTCGTTAAAATCGCTTCATTGGATTTCGTAATTACGTTAAAAATTTTCATTGGATATATGAAAACTTAAGTTTGTCCAAGTTAAACAAAAAATTTTAAATGGGAACATAAAAAAATAATATACAAACATAACCATATTCATAAATTAATACAAAATTATAGTTTCCTTAAAAAAATGTTTAATTGTTAATTAAAAATTTCATACATCTAATGTTACATGTATGCCATTAAATTTATGAAATCAAAAAATTTTTTTATAAAAGCAACATATTTCAATAATTGCCTTCATAAATTAAAATTTTCATTATGACAATAAAAATGTCATTATAGTAATGAGACAAAAACTTTCAATCCACTTTCAATCAACGTTGTTATTGTTATTATGGACAATTAAATCTCATATTTGAGCCGTTTATTTTGAAAGTGGCATAAGTCATTTCGGTTTTTAAGTCGAGATATTTAAGGGTTTGCGTTTTAACACGTTTAAAAATATGGATGCTAACTTTCGAGAAGATTCACTTGTATTTGATACATCATGATAATGATATTTTTCTCAGTATTTATTATTATTATTATTTATTATTATTATTTATTATTATATTTATTATTTACTCGATTTTTTTTGAAAAAGTGACTAATGCCACTTTCAAAATAAACGGCTCATTTACGCTCTTAATTGAGTAAAAAACATAGTTTTTTTATCTAAAAATTACACTGCCCCGGTAGACTAGCTGGTAGTGAGCTAGTCTAGCAGCACCGAGGTTACGCGATCGATTCCCGCCGGAGACAGAAAAAAAATAAAAAATTAAATAAAGTAAAATAAAATAAGAAAAAATAAAAAAATAATTAAAAAAAAATTTTTTTTTACTTTATTGAAAGTATTCATCCAATGAATAATATTCATAGATCTAATGTAATGCGTCATTAAATCCTTTTAATGAAACAGGTTTCATTGATCCAACGAAGCGCTGCATAGGTTCCTTTTTAATGCAATTTTTCGTGGGATCAATGTCAAAATTCATTGGTATTGCGAAGAAAATTCTTTCAGTGTATAGACTAATCATGCGGTTTTCTTATGGTTTAACACGGTTGTTAATGCAAATGTTTTAACAACGCTCTTATAACAGCAACTCATGCCAGTTGTAGACGGCGAATTATAGATCTTCATATTAGTTTAAAAAAACATATGATGCATGCAGTGATGCCTATACTAAAAACCATATTGTTTGAAAAACGGCTACAATTTTGAGTTTTTAATGAAGACTGACTTTAAAAAAAATCGAATTCGATAGTCGTATTTCAATATCGATACATCGATATATCGGTATTTTAAATATCGGCGGTATTTATCGATAATTTTTTTTAAAAATATCGATATTTTTTGCCCATTTCTATAGCAAAGTGCTTTTCAGAAGGCAGCTTTATAAGGGACCTATGATAAATTGTGGGGCGAAAATCGCAAAATTGCAAGGTGTTATTTCTTCATTGGGCCAAATTTTACCACAATAGTTATATTAGTTTTATAGGGGACCTATAGTAAATTTTTGACTGAGCTTCATGAAAATTGGCAGAGTGGTTTCTTATATCATGAAACTATGACAGACTAAATTTAACTTCAATATCATTATTCGTTAGGGATTTACGCGCACTAAGCTGTTTTCCAAAAGTGTACTGTATGGGGTCCATGATAAATTATGGAGGGATCTTCAAAAAAAGCAAGTAGGTATGTAGTATAATTTCTAGTTCTATGTAACTACGTCACACTAAATTTTACTACAGTAGTGTAGTTCGTTATGATTTTTCCCTACCGTCTTTAAAAAATTTTCAATTTTAGTAAAATTAGGTCGCCGTCAACAATGATTTACTGGCGTCCTCAACGTCTGCAATGTCACATCGGCTTCTAATGCAATGTTATGACATGTATAACGTAACAACGTAATCTCCTTTGATAGTTTTCGACATGAGTTTTTCTCATTTTTCGAGAAACGATGGAATATTTTGTTTCACATCTTTTCGATGCGAGAAGTTCTCACTAAAGTTACAGAGCATGGGTACTGGTTACTAAGCCGGCAATTAGTTATCTTCAAAAGGTCTTTAAACATACTCCTAAAACTCTCCTATGAGAAAAAAAATTACGAGTTAAAACAACGAATTTTGCCAATCTCTTTAACTGTTCAGATATAAATTAATTTTCTCGTATTAAATGTTACTCCATAATATCCAACCAATAACATTTCAAATTTTGCCTGAACCCTTTTCAAAACACTATACTATACAGAACACTCCTAGTCAAATTACATTTTTGGTGACTTAAATCTTTATTGTTACTGCAAGAACACAAAAAATGTGTTTAAAATCAAAAAGTAACAGCAAGTAAGCAATAAATAAAATAAAATTTTTGTTAAAAGAACAATTCATAGTGGCGAAAAAAAGTCCTTGCAAAATGTTATGCCACCACAACTTACTTACCCTGTCTTTTACCACTCCAAAAAATTACTGTGTCATGCCATGGCATAGCATGCCATTGCATTACAGTGCATTTCTTATTTTCAGCCATCCATCCATTTACTCACTCAGTCAGTAAATTCTCCACTTCAGTAATGTTGCTACTTTCGTTTGGAGTCAACAAGCCCGGCTGTTAGTCAGTCAGTCAGTCAGTCATTGCGGCAGTAACTGGGCACAGTGTATGCAGTAAGTAATGGAGTGTACATATTAAGTCATGTTTTCCTAAATAAATAATGTCCAACCAAGAGGAATATCCCAAGACTACTTTGCTCTATTCACAAGTTGTTACTTGAGTTGTTATTTAAATTTGTTTTATTTTTTTAAGTTCTTTATTTCTTTTTTACATTAACCAGCATGTGAAAATATTTATTTACTGTGTGCAAATATTTTTATTATATTAAAGAGTATTGGGGGTAGGAATAAATTTCAAGACTGATAGCTTTCCAACTAATTTAACAACCCAAGGTATCGTGGTGCTACGCTTTTTAATCCAAAAGGGTAATATTGGCTGGTTGGAGTGCAGTTAATTTGTTGTAGTTAGATTCTTTAGTTGTTTACCGATGTTCAACTTTACCAGCGAGCAACTGCACTCCTGCGCCTTCTAAATCCAGCGAAACTCGCGCTAAAGAACATACATACATATGTTGGGAGAATTGATCTAGATATTGAACTGCTCAGACATCTCGCTTAGACATGAGCGAAGGAGAATGGAAAAATGGTATCATGTTTACGGAGACGACATTATAGTTAACACAGATGGGTTCAAAATAATTAAGGGGGTACAAATGACACGGCAAAAAATGTAATATGTGCTTTTAGTTGTGTTCATAACAAGTATGCAGATAGGTGTCTGGCACTTTTTTGATATTCGGTACTTCTGGTTAATAAAAGGTTAAAACCTATGTTTTAAACCACTTAACATAGCAATCAAACTTATATCAAGTTCGTAACTTATCTAAAGAAATAATATCAACCCTGTTCTGGCAATCGGAAAACGCTTAAAATTGGCGATTCTGACTTGAAATCGCATTGAAGGTGTTCTTTAAATCGCAAGAAAACTGAATTGTATGCTCGAGCCAACTGGATTTTGAGTTTGATTTTGAATAAAACACAAACTATTTAGAAAATTATTGTCATTTCTTTTTATTATGATAATATTTGTATGGTTCAATTATGTATGGTACAAAATATCAGTCCAAAGGCCGCCGCGACCTCGGCGGCACACCTCTATCCTATGGACCAAATTTTCGATGACGCTGAGGCATAATGGAGGTTCTATGCCGTTAATCTTCCAAATAATCTCATCCTTTAGCTCTTGAATTGTTGCTGGCTTATCGACGTACACGTTTTCTTTCAAATAACCCCGAAGAAAGAAGTCCAACAGTGTCAAATCACTTGATCTTGGCGGCCAATTGACATCGCCACCACGTGAGATAACACTGCCATTGAATTTGCGCGCAAAAGAGCCACTGTTTCGTTAGCTGTGTAGCAAGTGGCACCGTCCTGTTAAAAACCACATATCGTTCACATCCATATCTTCCAATTCGGGCCATAAAAAGTTCATTATCATCTCACGATAGTGAACACCATTCGCAACATATTCCTGACCGGCCTCATTTTGAAAAAAATACGGCACGATGATGCCGCCAGCCCATAAACCGCACCAAGCAGTCACTCTTTGTGGGTGCATTGCTTTTTAGACAATCACTCTTGGATTGTCATTCGCCCAAATGCGGCAAATCTGCTTATTAACGAATCCACTGAGATGAAAATGTGCCTGATCACTGAAGATGATTTTCTTCGAAAATTGATCATCCACTTGCCACCATTCTGACCATTGCACCTTGTAAGCGGTGCAGTTGTTGGCACGACGAGAAGTTGAGGTGGACGGCTTTCTAGCAACACTATCGCGAAGAGCAGTAACAGCTCGAGCATACACTTCAAATCTCCTACAGACCCGGTTTGCTCATATTTTTCCAAGATTTTTCCGATTGTACGCACATTTGGACGATTAAATTGACCGAAAAAATCCCGAAGTGCACAATATGCATTTTGATTTGAACGCCCATTGTCATAATAAGACTGAATAACTTTAACGCGTTGCTCGATTGTGTATCTTTCAATTGAGTCTGAAATTGAGAAATGTCAAATGAAATACAGAAAAAAACTTGACGTTTAGGTGTGGCTCACATTCAACATTGGCCCTTAAAACTTAACCATTCATTATATTTGTAAGAAACTATGGCAGATCACAAGCTAAACGAACGAGTTTTAGAAAACCATAAAACAAATCTGGCGATTTCAAATCATGCAATTGTCAGAACATGGCCTATAAATTTGGAACTTTTTCGAAATTCCAACGTTAGAGGGGTAAAAATTTAACCTATTTTTGGTACTTTATTTTTATTACCTTTTTATTTCCATTCATTGGAATATACGTTTTAAATTATGGGATCCCACTACAACATTGAAATTTTGTATCCTTCAATGGGGTGAAAAAAAGTTTCAAAATAGGGAAAATACGGGAAATGAAATTTCTTTCTTTAAGTTTTCCGTTTTTCATGTGGTACTCTTTGAATTTTCTTTTATATTATACTTTAGAAACATAAAATTAGAAGTGCAGGGTCCTAAGTGAATGAGAACCTTTAAGATGCAAAACGTTGGTACTTTTTTGGTTAAAACATAGAAACATAAACTTTGGCATTTAAAGATGTTCACGAAAAAAAAGAGACGCTTACGAAGTAGCGGGTAAAATCTCAGTTTTAAGATAAAAGCAAACATTTGAGCAAAACTTTTATTCGTGTTCCATAGTCTGTAAACAGCTTAAAGGTCTTTAGGCATTTAAAACAGTATATTTAAATTACGCTTCGCCGGAACGTTATCAAACACTTATATTACACTATATACTTTTTTGCATCGCTGAAAAATTTGTTAGATACGTTAGATTCCACCGTTCTTATAAAACATGTAACGTATTAAAAGCATATTTCGTTTTAAAGCCAAAAATTTTTTTCCCCCCCAAGAACTTTTCTCCTTTTTTAGAGCATTTTTTTCTTTTTTTCTACACACACACATAAAAACATTTTTGAAATAACGTTAATATTGTGGCTTGCACTTAATATCTAAGGAAACAGTACATTTTTCATTTGTTTACTTAAAACAAATAATCAACCAAACAATTTTCCGTCCGTCCAATCGACCAAGTGACTCTAGTTCTCTGCATGGTCTCCATGAAATATTTATTGACTGTAACCAACGAAAATAAATCTTTACAAACGAAGCCAAAACATACAACAACAGCTAATAAAAAAACAATTAAATTATAATTAAAATAATTATATTTATTCATAAATATTTAAAAAAATAATAACAAAAAAACCTATTACAAGATACAAGCTCTTGATAAATAGTGAATATTAATTAATTTATTAACACACATTAATTTTCCAGCTAATGAGACGGAGTGTTTGGAAACGTAGACATGAAATTTGAAGGTTAATAAAGACGTTTAAAGAGCCCTATAGAATGGGGAGCTTTAAAAAGCTTTTGCTTAGTTGTAGACAAAAGAAGTATTCGAAGTGGAACCCTAGAAGATCTCTCCTGTGGCACTATCGGAGATTCTTCTTTTTTATTTTAATAAAGATTTTTTTAAACAGGCATCGTCTGACACAAAGAATCTCGTGTAACCTTCCGATCCTACTATGAAAAAAGATCTATTTACTCCAATAAGGCAACAAACCTTATGTAACGACTGCTTTATTTTCAGAAAGTTTTTTTTTTAATCTATAAAATATCCCGGTGGCGCTTATGAGCGACATTGTCATTATGACATTTTCATCGATGAATAATCGCACCAGGGTCAGTAACAAGTTGATATTTAGGGAGTTATGAATGACAACGGCTTTGCAATGTCACTGTTCCCTTAAAAGGAAAAACTAAGCGGCATTGTCTGTTATGAATAGATCACGAAGTGAGCGCTGCAGTACTTTGTCTCCGTCAATGAATAAATCAGAAAATAACGGACCGTTTCTTTTTTCTGTTTGTTCTGTTCTGTTCTGTTTTCCTTGTCACTCCACCTGAAAAAATTCACTAATGAAAGTTGATGATATTGTCTGTTAGGACTTACAAACAAATGGACGCCTACAAGACAAAATCGACATTAGTCATCTATGACAGTTTGGACAAATACTTTAAAAATGCATATATGACACCAAAGTAAAATCAACACTTGTCATCGATGATTTAATATTGTCAGCGTTTGTCACGCTGAATCACTATGACGTTCGCCGAGTTCACGTCAAATCACTTCCACAATGAAAAAAACTTGCTTACAATTCTAACCTGTGGTTTACACATGCAAGTGCAAGTTCGAATAACGCAATATATACCGATTTACATAAGCCGGCACTTCGTTGTCGTATTTAGTTGCACGATTTTTCAAAAAAATTGTGTGTGCTCATAAAGTATGATAGTGTGACCCAAAAATGCAATTAAGTGACAGATTTATTTACCAGCTTTATTTACATGCTCCTATCGTGGACCCTAACCACAGGAAGACAAACAATATGTTTACCAACCGCCTCCCGAGTGTGAGCGCAACCAACACACCCAGGTAGTAACTTGAGTGCATAATCCGTTAAGATTCTCAGACCTTTTATAGGATTTTCAGTAAACCACTGCAACGTGATATCCGAAAATATATTTTTAACGAAAAAGCGAAATTTCCGCAAAGATCTTCCAGAAAGACAGAAACCATTTCCCACATGAAGCATACTAACGAAGGTCTCAACCGATAGTCAGTACGGTGCCGTTCCACCAGAGGTTTACTGATCCCCATGGATCCCTGGTCAGCCGCGATCGCAAGAGATCTTGAAGATCTCCTGACATCTGTTAATTTTCGATTTTTGTTGACTCCCAGGTATTGTTTGTATCTAATTTCCCCGGAGAATGTAACACCAAATATCCATAAGATGATCGCTGCACACACCCGTGGGGGGATTCCTATGGCAAGTCTATCCGGCTTGCGAATGTTAATAAAAAGGTTCAACAAATTATTGATTATTTTCGTGTAAATTACTCTTACGATTGTGTAGGATAGAAAATGGCGGCCTTAACCTACACACACACACTTTAAGTACCTTCAGACAATCGGCTTTTTCGTTGATAATAAGAAACTACTTGCATGTGTAAACCCCAGGTAATAATGACTTTCCCACAGTTGTTACACGTGAAATGTCACACCCAACCTGCCCTTCCTTTCATGACACTTTGACTGTTTATTCTAAAAAGAAAAGCAAAACAAAAAACCTACATCAAATCTCTGGCAATTGAGGTACTACATGCAACTATTGTTGCGGCCACTGCAACGCCTGATGTTGATTAATTAGTTGGCTTGAGTGACTGGGTTGTTAATATTTTTATTTTTTTTAGAAATAAATTAGTTGCAACATTGTATTGCTAATATAGTGCATGCAAAAAAAAGGTAAACAAAAATAAAAAATTAGAATTAAGTGATTTAGAGAGGGCCAAACTTTTAATGTCAAGGGTGCCTAAGAAAATTCCCATGTCAAAAACTAACAGACATAAATTATTTTTATAAAGTATTCGAACAAGAACACAGAAAAAAATAAAAATTTATTTCAATTAAACATTTGTAGTATTAATTAAAAAATTAATTAAATTTGCACCAGTTAAAAAATTAATAGTATCACTTCATTTCTCTTAACTTACCGCCTGTTTTAAGAAAATGAAAACAAAATCTCTAGTGAGAAATTATTTTGAAAACAACAATAAAAACTGAAAATTTGTTTTTGTTTTCTGTATAATTTCTCACACGAAAATTTTCTTTAATTTTCTTAAAACAGGCACTTAGTTTTGATAACAACAAAAAATAAATTAGGATTTTTCATATGTAGTCGCACCAGCCTTGACAATTTCAAAAAGTTGTCTTTCTTATTTTTGAGATGGTTGCTTCCGATACACCATAAGCCAAGGCTAACAGTTTTCCTTGAATACCTTAATCAATTTTTTTTAAACTCTCTTTACAGAAAATACTCCATTAATCAAAAATAGGATCAGTTGTAATTAAAAATTTAATCAAGTGAATTACACGTTTACTTATATCAACAATAATCAGGTATGTGATGAAAATCGATCGATTTCAAAACGACCGTTTTTAAAAGGTGTGATGAATTTTGAACGATTTTAAAATCTATTTCTGAATTAAAGTCTTAAATTTTCGTACAGAATACACTTCAGTTAACGTACATAATATAAAATTTTAAAGAATAAACACTGAAAATAAAAGGAATATGCATTTAAAATCCATTTTAAAAGATACTGAAAACGATATTTTCGGTTTCAAATCGTATCGTTTTTAAAATCGATTTCCATCACATACCTGAATATTCTGAAGACTGGTTATAAAACTATCCGTATTGATCCTATACTCGGAAGACTGGTTCTAAAACTGTGGACAATTTTACTGTCACTTAGTGCTGGCACTTAGCTGCTTTTTTGTGTCGCAGATAGTGGATAGTAAAAAATCTATGTCATTGAGCATTTTGTTAATTTTATGAGAGAGATAGAGCGAGAGAGAGAGAGAGAGAGAAACAGAACGTATGATAACACAATCAGAAAAGCAGATTTATGGTTGGTATAAGGAGACAGCTAAGGGTATGCCAAGAAGAACCGGCTAATGAACTGTCTTTTTGTGGCCTCTTAGTGACAATTTACCCCCTCGTCGGACTGGTGGTGTCATAAAGGGGCTAGTATTATAAACAGCTCGGAGACAGCCACATGAAATACAGGGAATGTACTATTTCTAAATAACAGCATGACTTATACCTGGACCCAAAATAATAAATCCCGATATTCAATATCAACTCCAGGGAATGCAATAGGTTCATAGAATCAAGCAAACAATTTGGAGATTTTACACCAATTACCAAAATAATTATATAGAGAACTAAAAATTGTGAATATTTTTCTTTCATATATTATATTTTTAATTTTAATTAAAAATATGATCAAACAACTTTGCCGTTTCAAACAATGTGTTAATTGTTTTAATTAAATATAGCTCAGGTATTGACAATTTCCAACAACAATTCCACAAGCTTAAATTGTTTAATTTCAAACGAAAAAATCAATTAAGGTTTTTTGTTATTTAATTAATATTTTAATTCAAAATTTAATTCAAGCAACTAAAATGTTAATTACATCCAAATTATATTTTTAGTTTTCTTTCAACAAAGAAAATAATTGACTCAATTATCACATTAATTAAGTTTAAATACTTTTTAAACAATTTTTTTGATTAAAAAAAATAACTGCTAGTAATTTTTCTGTGTAATACCCTTAAAAACAGCTTAACCTAAAAGCTCTAATAGTTAAATCTAATTCCATAAAATGATATTCCTTTAAATGTCGACACCTACTTTATCCTTAATCAAATAGGCGTCTTCATTAGTTACCTCGATCTGTTAACCAAACAAAATTGCAAAGTCCTTTGTAGCAATTTAAAACAGTTTTACTTTTCGTTTCAATCGACATTTTTCCGTTTCTCTCCTAGGAGAGCAATGGGCTTCAGTTTCAGGATGATGACCGTCATCATTCTTAACGAAACCTCAGATTTGAAAATCTTCCAATTAAGGTTCGGTATGTCAGTATTTTCTATCTTAAAGATTTTCGGTATATTTTTCAGCTTGTATGAATTACATTAGGAATTCTTCCTTCCTATTAACGGTAGGTACCGGGGTTCTTCTTAATTTAGACAGGGATCTTGAATAACGCTAAAATTTTACCCTATAAGAAGAGTAACAAGACTGAGCGGTTAAATATTTTTAAGCATCTTGTATTTTAATATCGACAGAGTTTTGCAGGTAAAGCTCTTAAGGTTTACAGGAAATTCAACATTCAGTTGAATAATACTAGTTCATTGAAAGCTTGCTAAGTCGACTTAGCATGTTTTGGAATTGAGCTGTCGATATGTATTCTTTAAAATTGTTGTATAGAAACCTGAGAATTCCCAAAACGGTTTAAAAAATTTCTTGGCTTTTTTGGAGTGGTTTCTAAACAAACGCCGCGGCGGGCGAAAAATGTCTTTTGCAGGAATATTAATCGTTGAAGCATATCAGTGGCGTTTTGACAAAACATCTTTAGTCAAATTTAAAAAGATGAAAAAAGTGTTTTGAATCATACGAACTTTCATTCAGAAAAACATTTTTATTTATGATTTTAAGATTTTTCTTTAAGTGCCGGTTCACACACGTTAAGTTTGACTCGTCCAGTGTCAAGGCGAATTCATCGTACAAAAACCACAAGCAATTTGTTTTTGTAAAATCATTGTACAATGTCAAAAACAGAAATAAAACAAAACAGAAACAAAGATAATAAAAGAGAATAAACAACAGTGATTTTAGCTAATATCGCAGGGCTTTTAAGGCCACCTGTAATAAATTCGCCTTGTCAAGTCTTGAGTTTTGAGGAGAGAGGGGAAAAGAAATGACATTCTCTTTTTCCTTCTCTCCTAAAACATCAAGACTTGAAGAGTCAAACTTGACGTGTGTAAACGGGCACTTCTTTTGGTTTATTTTAGTATTTAATAAAAATGATTTTTGAACCGTGTTTTTTTTTTTTTAATTTGTTGCTATCTTATCTCGACTTAAGATGTTTTGTCAAAATGACACAGTTAAAGGACATACCACACCGATTTTTAAAATGTTGATGCTAGCTTCGCGAAAACATTGACTTCTCTTGAGAGCATGTTTGAACGTAAGTCAAAAACTTCTAAATAGTGCAGCTGTGATAAAAAGGGATGTTTAGTGATAAATTCGAATCTGGCAATAACTTGTTAAAATTTGTTTTGAAGTTCGAGTATGTTACATTTATTGCGGAATACTGGGTGACTTGGCATTAAGACTAAGCGACAATAATTACTCCGAAAAAAGGAAATCGTCGGCTTAATATGCAAACCTGCTAACTCCCTTTCAACACATTTTACAGGAGAGACAAAAAACTTGTTATTTTCCTATTTGCTGCTTTAGAGGAAAACCAAAAGTGTAGTTGATTTGACACACTTCATGACTCAAATTGAAGAAAAACTACATGCTGGTCGACGAGGCTTATCTTTCTCTACCACACGGCATCAAAATCTCAATTTATTTAAAAAGTGGATTTAGCAGGTTTTCATATTAAGCCGACGAAATGTTTTAGAAATTACACAGAAAAAATTCTCCAAAATTATTCACCACTTAAAGCATTAATCAAAAATAAAATCAGTTTTAATTACAAATTTATTTAAGTCAATTAAACGTTTAATCAATTTAATTAAACTTTTAATCGATTGAATAAAACGTTATATCAATTGAATAAAACGTTTGATCAATTGAATTAAACGTTCAATGCAGTCAATTAAACGTTCAATCCAGTGAATTAAACTTTTAGTTGATACAATTGATTAGTTTACTGGTGCAAATTAAATTAATGTTTTAATTAATATCACAAATTTTTTAATTGAAATCAATTTTTATTTTTTTTTTTCTGTGTAGGAATTATAAGTTAACATTTGCGTTTGTTAATGAAATAAATATGGTATTTTAAAATTGCCTTAAATTATCTGCGAAGGGAAAGAAATCCAAATATCTCCCTCTGCAAAATCCTTTAAAACTAGCCATGAGAAAGAGCATATTAAAAGAGAAATGGAAAGAACTGTGTATATAGAAAAAATATTTCTAAGTTGAAGTTTATAGTTTTGAGATATTAAAATTCCAACTAAGCTACATAATCTTTCTCAATAGCTGCCCAAATTTGATTTATCAAGGAGGAAATAGTACGTTGGCATAAAAACCAATAAGCAATTGTCATCGTTGTGCCTAAGATATGTCAAAACTGCAAAATAGAGGCAATGATTGTTTTGAACGTACATATGTATATTCATACCTCACTCAGCTAGCTAATGACTTAAAATCTAAAATGCAATTTTCACTGATGATGGCGGCAACATGCCTGACGCCATCATTGCCATCATCATCGTTGTTATCAATGTTGTTGCTGTTGCTGCTTCTGCTGGCGTTGTTGCACGAGTATGTGTTAGAAAAAAAAATGTACAAATTTAGAAAATTTGAAACAAAAGCTAAAAACAGCACAACAATTTTGCTCTCAATAAACAACAATGTTTTTTTGTTTGGTGTTTACAAAAATATTCTGTTAGAACGCATCAATATATTAAATGTTTGGACACTATTGTTGGGTATTTTTACGGCGACTACCACCTCCCGGCCACAACGTATTTTATAGTTATGCAGGCCTTTATTTTGGTTATTTGTTTTGCATTTCATTTTTCTTTTGGTAAAAAAATAAGTGACCAAGTATACAATAGAGGAATTATTGGTGGCTTTTTTGCATAAGACCTGTTCAGTAGGCTATGCTTTAATAAGAATAGATGCCCCTTAGCATATGCAGCACGAAATTAATTTAACTATGTATGTACATAAATGCATATATTTACAAGATTATCCATTAAGTAGGTTCAAAGCCGTCTGTCATCTGGAGTTTCATTTGTTAAGGGAACGGTTTGCCATTTACGAATATGGAACGCTTTACAGCCGAAGAACGCGTAAAAATAGTTCAAACTTGCTAAAAGTTGGTGGCTTAAACGTGGCACACTTTTCGAGCACTACGGTTTGATTATGATAATCGACTTACGATATAAGAAATTGGCAAGATTAATTAGAAATTTGAAGAAATTTGAATTTTAGCTTCATTGAAAGGGAGTTTCCAGAACCCGTTATTTCACATTTTGGTGGCGTCAATTAGCCACCAAGATTTTGCGATTTAAAACCGTTAGACATTTTTTTGTGGGGCTACGTTAAAGCTCGTGTCTCGCCAAGATATCTCCCGTTATGTACAAAAAAGTATTCGAAAATGAACTAAAAAGGATCGATTGTTGCAACCAATCTAGAGGTGTTCTTTTTCCCGCGTAATGGCAAGGTCCAAATATACAATGAAATAAAAGTTTCATCGAAACCATGTCTTTATGTTTTATTTAACTTTCCTTTTGGAAACGAAAAATTTATAATCCAATTTTAATAGGTCTGCATATTAAGTATAATTAAATCATGTAACGATCCATATTTTAGTTCCTTATTTCTGTTTTTTTTTCTGGTACTTTTTATTCCCGGAACTTTTTGAAAACTTTGTTTTAATTTTTAGCAATAAAATCTGCGTAATCATTCCATTCGTGCCAAAATTCCAGGCATCGTAGACAAATCCTAGTAATTGCAATAGGACTATTGTAAAAAGCTTTATAAATTGAAATTTGAGTCATAGAATCGCATTCCCTAAATATTTAATTAATACAAATAAATTTTTCTATTTTAACCAGGCTAAAGTTATTAAAATTTAATTTTCATTATATTATTTTTATGAAGAAAGGAATTTTATAACATGAAATAATTTAAAATTCATTGATGATTTTTTATTCTTGACTGCCGCAGGAAACGAACCCAAGTTCACAGACAGGTTGGTTTGACATGTTTCGAAAGTAACCACACTATCTCTTCAGAAACACTTCAACTCAACCATTCATAGACGTGGGTTCGATTCCTGCATTATTTAATGAAAATTTAATTTAATGAACTTTAGGAAAATTTAATGAAAATTGATTAAAATCCATAAACAGTTCAATAAAATAACCACTATACATACTTATTATTTATAATAAAAATAATTTCAAAAGATTTTGTTATTCGTGCTTAATTCCCAGTTTTTATTCTTGACAAAAACACTTGAAATTTATTGTTGATGGGATAAGCTATTCCTATGCATTTCACTGGTTGCTTAGGCCAGATCATCAGGAAACTTCATCCATAAAGATTTTAGAAGAACTAAAGATATTAAACCAAATAAAACTGTTAAACGTATAAGAATTATAGCAACAGTTCTACTTGTAACAATATCAAAGCTTAAACAAAACACATCAACAATAAACAACAGAGGGTTTATCTCATCTTACATTCCCCACTACAATTAGTTGAAATTCTCTCAACATTAATTGTAGTTGTAAGTAGGTTAAGAAAAACCAAATAAAAACAACACAACAACTTACAAAAGATGTTGTCAATTAAGTGTTTTTTAGGCCGTGCACTTGCCTGTTTATCAAAAAGTAATTTCAATTTTTGGGAATACAAAATTTTAATTTCAAAAGATTTTGTTATTCGTGCTTAATTCCCAGTTTTTATTCTTGACAAAAATAGCTTATCCCATCAACAATAAATTTCAAGTGTTTTTGTCAAGAATAAAAACTGGGAATTAAGCACGAATAACAAAATCTTTTGAAATTAAAATTTTGTATTCCCAAAAATTTAAATTACTTTTTAATAAAAATAATTTATAAAAAAGAAATAATTCCCTCATTCTACAACTTAAAAACTTTAATCGCTTTAACATTAACTACAGAAAAATTACCGATTAAAGAAACATATAATAAGGGGGTGCTGTAGTTTTGTCCGATACTGTATATCCAACATTTGCCTTCGACTTTTTTATTTGCTCTGCTTAAAATTAAAGTCGTAAATTTTACGAAGAAATTTTAAAAATTTTCGGTGCCAAAATTTCCTTGATTTCGAAAAACATTTTTTCAAAAATCCCTGCGATAATATTTTCGCATGACTGATTTCACTAAAGCACAAAATTTTCTCGAACACAACTCAGTTTTAACAAATAACTTCCCTATTGCATTACTAAGGTCTAGCGAAGTAAGTAGTAGTTATTTGTACACTACTGTACAGCTTACAAGTGAAACGAAAAGTAAAGTATATTAACGAGTTTGAAAGTTGGAGGCAGACTCTGTGTAATCTGCGGGACACTATTAACATTTAAGAGAAGCTGTTAGTTTATAACCAAATAAATGTTTTTGTAAGGAGTTGTCAATATATTTTCTTTATAGCTTTGGGAATACACTACTTTTATACATTTTAATCTTGTAAACTCAAATAAATGTTTTTCTGCCATTCTCAAGAAATTTGTTTACTGGGTTATCCATTATTTATGTTTACTTTAAAATTACACTCAACGTAAATTTCTTTAGTAACGCTACATTACCACTAGACGTACTTGCCTCATCATCATCTCCCTTAACTTGCCAGCCGTAATGCATATTCCTCCAACCTTCTGAAACAACGAAAGCCACCAACTTTTTCTTGTCTCAGTTGTGCACTTGTTGGTTGTGTTGTAGTATGATTCTGTCATGTGGTCACTAATGCTGTTGCCCCTTCTCAAGATGTATTGTATATTGTATCTGTTTCTATAAAAGACTCGTCGTAATTGTAAAGAATTTTAAAAATTTCAAAGAAGATTTTTTTGCATTTTATTTTCATAGTCTGTATGAATAAAAATGCGAAAGTGACAAACCATTTAAAAATATGAATGTATGGATGAATAAGATGAAATAAATTGAATCATTTGTGCCATTTAATTAGAAAATTAAAAAAATATTTGTAGGATGATAATAAAAATGAATAAAAATATAATTTTATTAAAAATAGAATGAATATTAGGGCGGAGGTGATACTTGGCTCAGATAAAGAAACCTTTTTTTGTTTTGTTAAAATATTAAATTCTGCATTTTTTTTAAAGTTTTATCGATTTTTTTTGGAAATTTGATTGGATTTGTAAAAAATAGACATTTTTAAAATATGCGATTTGTTTTAGTTAAGCGATTTGTGAGTTTTTTGGATAATGAATAAAAAATATTCCAAAAGTTGTCGTTTTTTAATTAAGCGATTTTGTGTTTTTAATAAAATTTTTTTTGTTTTAGCGATTTTTTACAATTTGACTTGCAAAAATTTAGACATTCTGAAATGTGAAATTTTTTTTCAAGATTTGAGAGTTTTTTTGATAATGAATAAAAAAAAGTTCAAAAGTTTGTCGTTTTTTATTTAAGCGATTCTGTGTTTTTAGTTTTATTTTGGTGTTTTCTAAGATTTTTAACTTTTATCGATTTTTTACAGTTTGATTTGTAAACATTTAGACATTCTGAAATGTGCGATTTGTTTAAGTTTAGAATTTTTTTAGATTTTAATTAGAAAAGTTCAATAATTGTCGTTTTTTTTTTATTCAAAATGATGTCGTGCTTTTTAGTTTTGATCATTTGTTTTAAAAACCTAAACAAGAGCGGAAAGCGTTTTCTAGCTGTCAAAAATTCTCATGACCATACACTGATAGAAAAGGCGTCATAAAGCTGATGTATTTTGAAATCAATATTATGACAAATGTCTTCGTTTTTGACCCCATGACACTTTTCATCATGGTGATGTCAACATTAACACCACTTGACCAAAGTGTCATCAGGGTCAAATTAAAATTACGTCATCAATGGGATTACACATCGGCATCACAGATATTACGAACATGTCCTCAGTGCGATGACGCAGTAACATCGGAGAAAGGACACATTAGCATCAATTTAATGACAGTTTGTCATTAATTCGAAGTCATTGGAATTGACTTAAGTCAAAGTGAGAGAATATTATTATTAACTTGCCCGTTACATGTTTGTTTCACGTTTGTTGAATTACGACCTTTGTTTACAGCAGAACTCTCAATAATAAGACACCAGCACCATGCCCCATATGGTTTTCTTATTCATTCTTCTTTAAATTTGATGTATTTAACTAAATCATTTAAAAAAATAGAATATAGGAATTTTTGTTTCTTATAATACATTGTAATCATGAAAATCGAATTGATGTCACTATAGTCAAAAAATAGATGACACGCAAAAAATGACAAAATTGTACCAAGACGTTAGTCATTGGATTGATGTTACTTTTTGCGTCATTTATACCATTTGTAGTAACATTAATGTCACAATTCTGTGACATTAATGTTACTATTTTTTTTGTCAATCTAGAGGTTTTTTCTCTTCTTTGTATTTCTATTATGTGGGTTTTATTATACAATAAGTTAACACTACTGTTTGTGTCACAACGTAAACGTTCTTGTTTAGGTATGGCATATCAGCGTAAAAGCTAAGCGGAAGAAAACGTTCCGCCTTCCGCTCTTGTTTAGGTACGGCTGTAAGGGTTTAAAATGGGTTTGGAATTTACCAACGCATAATTAAAATTTTTACCGTTTTTAATGATTTTGTAATTTCTGCGACTTTTTCGGTTTTTTTTTAACATAAAATAGTTTGTTATAATAATAGATATTTAAAAGAATTTCAAGATACATTTACACAAGGCAGCAGCACTAGAGAAGCCTATGCTGGCTGTTCCTTTTTTGTGTGCAGTTTAACCTTTAACTGATAAGCTGAAATTTTGGGACATACTTAATGACGTGGTGGCAAATGTTACCCCTCTAAATTTTACTAAAAAAAATTAAGTAAAAAATATTTTTATTTTTTACAAAAAATAAAGATACCAAAAATAATTTTTATTTGTTTAAACCAAAGTATATTTATACCAAGTACATGCAAGTCTACAACAAATCAACAATAGAAAAAACAACATTCATTTTGTTTGTGTAAAAACATTTGATACTGTCAAACAGCCAAACATAAATAAAACAAAAAAAAAAAAAAAAATCATGGCGCACTTAACTGTAAGCAAATTTTGACACTATCGAAAATAAAACAACTGAACAGCTGATCACTTGCATGTACTTGTAATAAATATACTTTGGTTTAAACAAAACATTGGAGAAATGGGTGTGGCACCTCCTTTACAAAGAGATTAAAGATTTCTGTATAACTGAATAATAGTAACAGATAGAGTATTCAAACTTGGTACAAATAGCTTCCTAAACAATGCACGAGACGTGTATTTAATAAAATCTAAACTACTCTAAATCTACTCTGAGTTAAGCTTCTATCATATAAAATATTATTTACTTACAAGCAGACGGAGGAGTGGTAAAAATAGTTCCATGAAAATATTACGTTAATTTCGATGTAGGTTAAATTTTTTTCTACTAAGTAAGAAAAAATTATGTACATGATGACGAGCTACGCTCATGTTAAGTCGAACTCAGCAAAAACACAAGTGAATAGCAACGATCACGATATGAGAAGATGCTAAGTCGAACTAACGATGTCCGTCCGGCTGGCTGGCAGTCCATGTAACCTTGACCAAGCCTTTTGAAAATTGGCCGAATCGTAGGACCACGAGGAGAGATAGGGGGAAATTTCGTCCTCTCAGAAACCATTTCGAAACCATTTCGATACGGACACAAAGGCTATACAGTTTTAGGACCACAAGGGGAGTTAGGGGTCAATTTCTGCCTCTCAAACCGATTTAAATAAAATTGTAACCATAGATAGATCCATATCTATATGGACTCATTAGCTAAACAGTTTTTCAAAAATAGGACCACAAGGGGAGGTAGGGGGCAATTTCTGCCTCTCAAACCGATTTTAATAAAATTTTAACCATAGATAGATCCATATCTTTATGGACTCATTAGCTAAACAGTTTTTCAAAAATAGGACCACAAGGGGAGGTAGGCGGCAATTTCTGCATCTCACAAACTTTCAACCCGATTTAAATGAAGTTTATAAACATAGATACATCCATATTTATATGGACACATAAGCATGATGTGTTTTTAAATACTATGGTGTAGGGTATCATATGGCCGGGCTTGACAGACTATACTTTCTTACTTGTTTATGTTGTTGTTGGGGACTTTTGTCGATTTTTGTAGAATTTTTTCTAAGCCTTTTGTATATATAATTTGTATACTTTTAGCTTATTTTTTTGTTCTACTTAGTTCTTTTTTTGGCGTTTTGTTTTTTAAAATAATTTTTTTTTTTTATAATTTGCAATTTTTATATAACTTTTTTGAATTTTTGCCAAAGAAATGTGTTTTTTGTTTAATTTGCTACTAAAATTAGCGTCTTTTTTCAACAAGTAAGATATTTGCAAAAAAGTTTAATTTTATTTTAATTAATTTTTAAATCTTATATTTTGTTTAATACGACCTTTTAAATGTATAAAAGAGTTTTTATTTTAATTTGTTAAGTAAAAGAACATTTTGCGATTTTTGAAGAATTTATAATTTTTCACGAATTTCAGTTTTGTCGTTTTTTTCTCAAAAGCGTTCTTTGTATTACTTTTAAGAATCAATTGCTTCCAATTTCGATTTAAGCGATTTGCTTATAATAAAAAAAAAATATTTGTTTTCCAAATTTGTCGGTTTCAAGCAAAAGGGACTGTTTTTTGAAAATTTTTAAAAAAGGTTGCAATTTGTTGACTTTCAGCACACATTTTTATTCTAGCGATTATTTTTTCAGTTGGCGATTATTTTTTGAATATTCACTATTTTATCGGTTAACTTCTAATTTAAGCGATGTTTTTACCAAGCAAAAGTTGCAATAAGTCTTCAAAATTAAAATTTCGCGTTATCAAAAATGTGTTTTTTCATCTGCCCACCCAAATGCTTAAAGTAGGGTATTCAAAACCCATGCATACCCATTTATCTTATGATTGTAGTAAAATTATAATTTTACCCCTTTCATTATTTGTAATTAAATTCAATCTAAACAGTTTCTTATCAGATGCGGTTTATATATATTTTGTTTTTATAATTTTTATTCATTACTTCTTGTATTTTTATCATCGGCATTTCCTAGGAATTTGGTACTTTCCCAAGCCAACAAAAATAGTGAACCACCACAACACAAACCACATACACACACACACACAAACGATTATAATCGTTGAATTCTCAGCCATTTAAACATGCTGGCGTTTATTTATGGGTTTATTTTTTATATGTACATATCTAAAAAAAAAAATTCTATCATGAATTTCAAATCGGAAATGGTTTATAAATTTTAAAAATAGAAAATCATTGCAAAAAAAAATAATTTTAAATAACAAAATAAATAAAAAAAATTGCAAATAAAAAAACCCAATTACTAATTTTTTATTAATATTCACTATAATAGCGAAAAGTAAAGAAAATTTTTAATATTTTAAATTTAAGATCTACAAATCGTTGATCTCATGTAAAAAGGCCCTAGCACACATATGAAATTGTAACTTTACAGGAGGAGTAAAAAATACATAACAGAAACTGTATGTATCAAAATTAAAAATTGTTTGTAAATTGGTTATTTTTGTAAGTGCCGGTTCACACACGTCAAGTTTGACTCGTCAAGTCTTGAGTATTTAGGAGAGAGGGGTAAAGAAATAACATTCTCTTTTCCCTTCTCTCCTAAAAGCTAAATACTTGACGAGTCAAACTTGACGTGTGTGAACCGGCACTAACTATTGCATTTCATATTTGTCACGAGGTGTATTTGTATGAAATTTCAAAACAATCGAGACAAACGTTTTATAACAGGTTTCTCTTTGAAACTAGAGTAAATTTTTTGTTCCCTCATAAAACCAAAGTAAAAGTGTATCCTTAACAAGATATAAGGTTAAAAAGTACACTTGACACATTTCGAAGTACTCCATGAAACAAAGAGAGCTAAGTCTGTGTTCATATGGCTCATGTTATTGACATGATTGCTACTTTATAGGCGAGAGTACACAGATGCATGTGCTGTCTTTACGTTTTGCTTTTTCATTCGTTGTTTAATTTTGTTATTGTTTTCAATACCAAAAAAGCACATGTCGTCAAAATGACATGAATCATTTGAACGCCAATTCATGTTCACAGAAGAAAAATGACGAATCTTGTCAATAAGACATGAGCCGTATGAACATTGACTAAGCAAAATATATATATATGGGCATTTCCTTGGGTCGCGAACGTACGTTCGTACGCTTTTGATGTACCAATAATATAGAAAACAAAACTTTTCCAAGCATTTTTTTTTGCGATTTGATAGCATTTGGGTAGCTCTATGTTTAGTGTTCATTGAGTTTAAGTTTTCATAATAAGAGCTATAAACGTGTGGTCACGAACGTACGCAAAATAGAAGTCAACTTCGGCTGACAGTAATCAAATTTTCAAAAGTGATTAATTTATTTTAAAAGTGTATTAATGTAGGTATCCATCCAGTCTTTACAAAATAAAATATCTCTCTTGGTTTTTATTTAATTGACTTATGTACCGGTTGCGAACGTATGGATCGCGAACGTGCGATTTTTCCATATGTTTTTTTATTATAATCACCATGCATTTTCCAATAAATGTCTTAAAATTTCCTTCACAAAAAAACTTAATACTCCTTTTACAATTGATTGTAATGGAGAGATTATGGAGAAAGAGTGTAAACATAACATATTTTTTGCATGTAAAATAAGTTTAAAAAAATGTCTTTAGAAGTAGAAAATACAGGGAAATACAAGTTTCCAGCACAATTTCCTCAAGTAAAACTGCTCAGATATGCTAGGAAACCATTCTTTTATAAGAACATAGACTTTTTTTCTAATAATAAACAATAAAAGACGATGATAATCAACATTTTATTTTTTCATCCTGGTAGACCATTCTGGGGAAATGCCCATATATAAATATAGCTTTAGTTGTGTGTTAAAAATAGAGCACAGAAACCGCCCACAAACACCGTGAAACCCAAAAGGTTTTCATTTCACAGCTTATTTTTCTATATTGACATACACGTTTTGAGATTTAAGCAATGCCGTTATTCAAAAATTGATTTCAATTAAAAAATTTGTGATATTAATTAAAAAACAAACGCCAGTTAACAAAATATGTAATACTATCAATTAAACGTTTAATTCATTTTATTGAACGTTTAGTTCACTTGATTAACGTTTAATTCACTTGATTAAACGTTTAATTCTCTTGATTAAACATTTAATTCACTTGATTAAATTTAATTAAAGTTTAAGCATTTCCGATATTCAAAACCTGATTTCAATTAAAAAATTTGTGATATTAATTAAAAAGTTAATTAAATTTGCACCAGTTAACAAAATAATACTATCAATTAAACGTTAAATTCACTTGATTGAACGTTTAGTTCACTTGATTAACGTTTAATTCACTTGATTAAACGTTAAATTCACTTGATTAAACATTTAATTCACTTGATTAAATTTAACTAAAGTTTATGCAATTCCGATATTCAAAAACTGACTTCAATTAAAAAATTTGTGATATTAATTAAAAAGTTAATTAAATTTGCACCAGTTAACAAATAAATACTATCAATTGAACGTTAAATTCACTTGATTGAACGTTTAGTTCACTTGATTAACGTTTAATTTACGGGATTTAACGTTTAATTCACTTGATTAAACATTTAGTTCACTTGATTAAATTTGATTAAATTTTAAGCAATTCCGATATTCAACAATTTATTTCAATTAAAAAATTTGTGATGTTAATTTAAAAATTAATTAAATTTGTAGCAGTTAACAAAATAATACTATCACTTGATTAAACATTTAATTCATTTAATTTAATTTTTACTAAAAACTGATTTGTAAATAATAAGATTTCTCTATGACGTGCTAAATTCCCAATTTTTATTTTTAAGAACTACACTGAAAGTTATTGTTGAGGAAAAGCTAAATTTTATTTTTGATGAATGCTTTTCTCACAGATTTCAATGCGGCACGGCAATTTTCAACCGATCACCTCATATTTTAACCAAATTTTTTTTTACCCTAACCTAACACAAAACTGATCTACTCTTTTGAAACAGATAACTTTTTAAATTTTCTCTTCATTGATGGTCCACTCTAATTTATATGTGTACACTTTTTGGGGTCTAAATTGTTAAATTGTAAGGGCCGATGTTGAATGTGAACCACACCTAAACGCCAAGTTTTTTTCCGAATTTTATTTGACATTTCTCTATTTCAGACTTACTCAATTTGAACCATGAAGAGATACACAATCCAACAACGTGTTAAAGTTATCCAGACTTATTATGAAAATGGGCGTTCAAATCAAAATGCATATAGAGCACTTCGTGATTTTTTTGGTCAATTTGATCGTCCAAATGTGCGTACAATCGCAAAAATCGTGGAAAAATTCGAGCAAACCGGGTCTGTAGAAGATGTGAGAACACCAGTGCATGCTCTTACAGCTCGTACTGCAGGAAATATTGCTGCTGTTCGCGATAGTGTGGCTGAAGAGCCGTCCACCTCAACTCGTCGTCGTGCCCAACAATTGCACCTCTCACGCTCGTCGTTGATGAACATTATGCATAAAGACTTGCATTTATACGCTTACAAGGTGCAATTGGCTCAAGAACTAAAGCCTCTTGACCATTCCAAACGTCGTGAATGGGCAGAATGGTGGCAAGAAATGGCAACAGTGGATGATCAATTTTCGAAGAAAATCATCTTCAGTGATGAGGCATATTTTCACCTCAGTTGATTCGTCAATCAGCAGAATTTACACATTTCGGCGAATGAGAATCCAAGAGTGATTGTCGAAAAACCAATGCACCCACAAAGAGTGACTGTTTGGTGCGGTTTATGGGCTGGCGGCATCATCGGGCCGTATTTTTTCCAAAATGAGTCCGGTCAGGCAGTTACTGTGAATGGTGTTCGCTATCGTGAGATGATAACGAACTTTTTATGGCCCGAATTGGAAGATATGGATGTGGACGATATGTGGTTTCAGCAGGACGGTGCCACTTGCCACACAGCTAACGAAACAATGGCTCTTTTGCGCAACAAATTCAATGGCCGTGTTATCTCACGTAATGGCGATGTCAATTGGCCGCCAAGATCATGTGATTTGACACCGTTGGACTTTGGGGTTATTTGAAAGAAAAGGTGTACGTCGATAAGCCAGCAACAATTCAAGAGCTAAAGGATGAGATAATTCGGCACATTAACGGCATAGAACCTCCATTATGCCTCAGGGTCATCGAAAATTTGGACCATCGGATGGAGGTGTGCCGCCGTGGTCGCGGCGCCCATTTGGCCGATATTTTGTTCCATACATAATTGAGTAATACCAATATATCATAATAAAATAAAATTACAATAATTTCCTAAATAGTTTGTGTTTTATTCAAAATCAACATCGGCCCTTGAAATTTAACCACCCTTTATTAGAAAAGTTTCACACGGACTGACACCGCTAGTGGTGGAGGGTAAAAAAAAAAGTATTTTGACATTCTTAGATTAATTGCTTCTATTGAATTAACTTTTTGTGACGAGGTATATTTGTGTGCAATGTATTGGAATCGCAAAAAAAATCGAGTAACGGATTTTCTACATGAGGCTAACGATATGTGTGTCTATGAATTGGACTCGCTTTAAGCCGACGTCAGGGGAATATAATCAAAGGGTTTAACAATGCTTAGTTTTTAAATTTGTATATTTATTTAGCCTTCTTTTAAAAGACTTTCTGCTTTGCTTTGCCATGGCGAATGACCGGAAAAATTATTTTGAACCTGTTTTCCAAAAATATCTAACCACCAATTTGGTATTAACATAAATCAAAAGGTCTTTAACACTTAAAGCTTGAAGCAGAGCTCCGAGATCAAAATCGACCGCCTTGATATTTAAATTAAAATTTATTTGTTTTCAAAATCACAACAACAACAAATAATAGTAATACAATAAATAACAAACAAACATACATGAATTAAAAAAGAAAAATAAAGAGAAATACAAGCATTTTAGCGATGACAAATTTAAATTAAATATAGTAATTAAGTTTATTTACAATTTCGATTTTTTTGTTAAATTTTTTTTTTTTTTTTGCTTTGTTTTTATTTTTTTTGCATTTTGCCAACAAATGTCGTTGTTTATTTATTTTGTTTATCTGCTTGAAGGTTCATTGAATCGGCATTTAAGTTCTCTATGCCCTGCCCCACCCCACACTCGACCCATAGTGCATCAAGGTGATAAACAGAAAAATAAAAACAAATTAAATGTAATTGAAATCATCATACAAAACAAAAAACGTAAAAATTAAAATTTTTTTTGAAAATTATAAAAATTTGTTTAAAACAACATGACATGCAAAAAGCAAAACATTGATGCGTTTTATTTTATAAATTTTATTAAAAAGTTAAGTGAAGAAAACTTAAAATAATTTTTTTTTTTTTTTTAACAAAAAATAAGACCCTGAGCGCATTTTGAGAAAAGAAAAACACACGTTTTAGAGACATGACAAAACAAAACGATCCAAGACGTACATACATACTTATGTACATATGTAAAAAAATTTATTATTTTATTATAAAAACAATATTTCAAGACAACAAATAAAAGATTTGTTTTTTTTAATTATATACGAAAGAAAGAAAATTTAATTAAAAAAACACCTGTACATTCAGAAAAAAAATAGTTTAAATTACAAAAAATAAAAAAGGTACTTTTTCAAGGTGAAACATCAACTTTTATTTTTGCCAAAAATAAATCATAAAATACCAAGGTTGGATACCGAAACGAATATCTGTATCATTAGTAAAGATTCATTATGAAACTTTTTGTATTTCGGTATCGGCATTTTAATTATATCGTTATCAGTATAACGGTATATGTATATCGGTTTTACAAATAATTGAACCAAGCAAAAAGAGAAAAAATGTCAGAAAAAAAGAACTATATATTAATGTAACGGGTGGTTAAATTTTGAGGGCTGATGTTGAATGTGAACCGCACCTAAACGTCAAGTGTTTTTCTGCATTTCAATTTCAGGCTAACTCAATTTGAACGATGGAAAGATACACAATCCAACAACGTGTTAAAGTTATTCAGGCTTATTATGCAAATGGGCATTCAAATCAAAATGCATATCGTGCACTTCGTGATTTTTTTGGACAGTTTAATCGTCTAAATGTGCGAACAATCGGAAAAATCGTGCAAAAACTTAAGCAAACCGGGTCTGTGGGAGATGTTAAAACACCAGTGCATGCTCGTACAGCTCGTTCTGCATAAAATATTGCTTCGCGTTAGTGTGGCTGAAGAGCCGTCCACCTCAACTCGTCGTCGTGCCCAACAATTGCACCTCTCACGCTCGTCGTTGATGAACATTATGCATAAAGACTTGCATTTACACGCTAACAAGGTGCAACTGACTCAATAACTAAAGCCTCTTGACCATTCCAAGCATCGTCAATGGTCAGAATGGTGGTAAGAAATGGCAACAGTGGATTAGCAATTTTCGAAGAAATTCATCTTCAGTGATGAGGCACATTTTCATCTCAGTGGATTTGTCAATAAGCAGACTTGCCGCATTTGGGCGAATGATAATCCAAGAGGGATTGGCGAAAAACCAATGCACCCCCAAAGAGTGACTGTTTGGTGCGGTTTTTTGCTATTTGAAAACTTATATTATTTTTTAATACCGAAACGTAGGTACCGGTATAATACCGGTATTAAGGGAAACGTTATACGTATACCGGTATATTATGCAAAAAACTTATTCCAGTATCGGTATCAATATCGATATTCAATTTCAACGGTATTTAAACGATATTACTATCGGTATAGGTATCGAAAGACAACCTTGCAAGAAACTAGTTTCGGTAACGGTATCAATACCGGTAATCACTTTAAACGGTTTTGGTATTGGTATCGGTAACGGTTGATAACCTTGTAAAATACCAATTATTTTTGTCAAAAAATAAATAAAATTGAGAAGTAAAAATTAATACTGGCAAAAATAAAAATCCAAAAAACAACAATTATTTTCAAAAGATTATGTTATTCGTGCTTAATTCCCAGTTTTTATTCTTGACAAAAACACTTGAAATTTATTGTTGATGGGATAAGCTATTCCTATGCGCATTTCACTGGTTGCTTAGGCCAGATCATTAGGAAACTTCATCCATAAAGATTTTAGAAAAACTAAAGATATTAAAACAAATAAAACTGTTAAACGTATAAGACTTATAAGCAATAGTTCAACTTGTTACAATATCAAAGTTTAAACAAAAGACATCAACAATAAACAGTGAGTTTATCTCATCTTACATTCCCCACTTTCAAGTGTTTGTATCAAGATTAAAAACGGGGAATTAAGCACGAATAACAAAATCTTTTGAAATTAAAATTTTGTATTCCCAAAGAAATTACTTTTTGAGAACAATTATTTTTGAAAAAAAAAATTAGAAATAAACCCAATTTTTGCCAAAAATTAATAAAAACTATTTCTGCCAAATAAAAAAAAAAAAAATCAGAAATAAAAATCTTTTCTGCTAAAAAAAAAAAATTTTAAATCATTTAAATCAAAAAGAAAACAATAATTTCTGCAAAAAAAAAGTAAGAACCAGCGTTCAAAAAACTGCCGTTAAAGTAGAAAAACTGCCATTTCTTCCACTTCTTCATTTGTCATTGGCCATAACAAAGCGGTTGCTTTTGCTTCTGATTCATTAAATGTAAACAGTCGCTGTCGTTCCAACTCAAAAAGCGAAAAAGTTGTACACAAATTTTCATTTTTTGTTCGACAGTTTTTGGTTTCGAATGCAGTTTTTTAAACCCTGAATAAAATTCATACTTTCACGTTCCTTGAAAAATTTTCTTAAATAAATTCCTAAAATGTCAAGCACATTTTTTAAAAAAGTTTAAACAGACTGTTTACGTCTGATCCGAAGGCAGCGGATTTCCCATCCCTGGTTACTATTTTGAATGATGATGTGACCTAAAACGAAATATAATGTATTATATTTTAAATTTTTCTTAAGTTTGTATGTATTTTTTGTTAATTTTTTATTCTTGTAACTTAAGTCGAATCGTTGTTTCAAAGCCATCTTGAACGGCTGTTTTTTTTTGTACTCGGTTTGTTAATTAAATAAATTTTGGGTAAATTAAATATCATGGAAATTAAAATAAATAGAAATTTTATAACGTTTCGGAAAACAAGGAAGGTGCCTTTCTTTCGTTAAAATAGTTGTGCCTTTTTCTAGTTCTCTTACCAGCCATTATAATATCACCAAGTCATCCCGAAGCCACCCTATATACTCCATAAACCCAGAAACGCAATACGCGTTCTTTTGGGGAATATCAGCAAGATATTTGGATCCTTGGGAGGTATTCTGGAGCTGTAGCCCAAATCCACCCCTATATACAGTCCACACTCCACGAAATGTATCAGCGTTTCGTCCGGACCACCATAAGACGTAATCGACGTTTTTACAGCCGCTTAAAGGCTCAGTTAGCCGGGAGTAACAGTAACGTTGAAAATCAGCTGATTCATTTTGTTGTATATAAAGCAATAAGAGCGATTACAGTTAGCAGTAAGATGTTACGTCTCAATCTGTAAGAAATATATTGGTTTACTTTTTTACGGTTAGGTTACTGTTACTATTACTCCCGGCTAACTGAGCCTTTAGTCGTGTGTTCACTTCCAAGTTTTTTTTTGTGGAAGATGCTTCCAGAAGTGTTTGTCGTGTAAACACGTATTAGAAGTTGACTTCCAGAAGTTACTAGCAGTTACTAGTGGAGACATGATTTGTTGCCTGCTGGAAGTAACTTTGGTTATCAACAAAGTGCTTTGGTTAGCAAAGTATTATGGTTAACACAGTACTTTGGTTAAAAAGTAATACTTTAAAGTACATTTTATTTCTCTCGAAACAGTTTTTAAAATTGGGAATTAAGCACGAAAAACAATATATTGTGCATTAAAAATTTTATATTACCAAAGATTACTTTGATAATAAACTGGCAAGTGCACGGCTTAAAAAGCCGAAACTAGCAACATGCTTTGTTTTTGCGAGAGCCAGAGTAAGATTTCGTTTTTTGTGCTTAATTCCGAATTTTAATTTTTGATAAATACACTGAAATTTAATGTTGAGGGTTGCTTAGGCCAGATCATCAGGAAACCTTTTCTCAGAAACTTTAGGAAAGCTATAGATATAATACAAAAAAAAAACTGTTAAGCGAATGAGAATCACAAGCACTTAAGTTTTACCTGGAACGATATCAAAGATTTAACAAAACAACAACAATAAACAGTGAGTTTATCTTCTCTTACATTCCCGAATTTTTTTTTAAAGTACTTTATCCTAAAACGGTACTTTTTTCTATTTCTTTTCCTTTTTTTCAAGTGCATTCATTTAGTCTATAAATGAAAAACCTCAAGTCATTTTATTATTTCTTCTTTGTAGGTTTTTCCCTTTATTGCATGAATCATGCTGCACTTTTTTTCATCCAAAGTACACAACCCCATTAAGCACGTGCTAAAATCATACATAGCAGCCGTCATTATACAACATTATTACAAGTTTTTATTAGTCAAAATTGTAACTAAGTTGAGTTACCTGAATGAAGTTGGTTTGGCCGGGCGCCACAGAACTTTTTTAAATAATTTTCAACACTCCAATTCAATTGAATTTAATTGTGTGTGAGTTGGTTTTTGTTTTTTTTTTTTCTTTTTTTTTATTTAGAAAATTTTTATTTTGCAGTAAATTTTTTACACATCGGCGGCTCACACTTTCTCGTTAACAAACACATAATTATTACCTGTAATGGGTAAATAATGCCACAATAACTGAAATGTGGCAGTGCTAACGATACCAATTAAATAACAGTATTTTTGCAACATTTTATTGCTAGTTTCGACAAAATGCCACAATTAGAAAGAAAACAAAGGGAGAAGAATAAATAAATTGAAATGAAATTAAAGGAAAAGTTAAAAGCGTTTGCATAGACAGACTGAAAGCTGTACATTAAAACACTTTTTGTTAAGGAGCAATTTTATGATACTTTTTCCCTACAAAAAGTACTGAAAAGTGTTTTTTTTTTCAATAAGCAAATTGTGTTTTTAGTGGTTTCTAATAATTTTCTTAAAAAAAAAAATACTTTTTTATAAAGGTACCTTTTAAAAAGCACTTTTTCTTTAAAAGCTTATTCAAAAATCCTTGTTATTAAAAATAAACTTTTAAGGAAGTATTCAAAAAAGTCTTATTATAAAGCTAATTTGACTTATAAAAGCACTTTTTCATAAAATAGTACTTTTTGTTAAAAAAGTGCTTCTATAAATAATCTTTAAAAAACACTATTTTTTATTTAAAATATTCTATTTCAAAAGTGTTGATAATCATGTGACGTTCCGCTTTTCTCCAGCTGGTAAGCAAATGGTCTCAATAATTGACTTCCAACGGACTCTGTTGGGGGCTCTTCGTATGACCTCTGCAGTAAAAACTTCGCTTACTTTTTCAAAATGAAAAGCTTCCTTCACGAATTATTTAGTACCTTTCTTCAATAACTACTTCTATAGCTACTTCTATAACCACTGCTTTCTGGATGTACATTTGTATTATTTTTTAGGCGAAGTTTTTACCGAGTCGTTTCATAAAAACCCTGCAGCAGTAAGTTCTCGTATTCTTGCAGTGCTCCATGATATTTTTGGACGTCCTCGGCTGCCAGAGCCTTGGGGTAATATTGCAATGCCGCCTTTGCTATCTAGTTTTTGGATGTTAGTGTATTTCTAATCCATGCAAACTTTCTTCTGAGAACATATTATTGGAATAAATGTTAGTTACTTATGCTGTTTGAACAGAAGCATCTTATTTAGAGTCTTAGACATCGGTTGACAAAAACTTGTTGGCTTTACACACGTGTTGAAGACTTGTGTTTTTAGTTGTCTCAATGGCTGTAGGAAATATCGCCCAAAGAAAAATCGCCAAAAAAAAAAATGAAAAATCGCCCAAAAAAATTGCATGTAAAATTGGGCCTTATTTCATATGAAAAATGGCCCAAAATTTTTGGGCTATTTATCGTTATTGTTGGGTGATTTTTCGTTTTTTAAATTTGGGTGATTTTTCATTATGAAAATAGCCCAAAAAAAATGGGCTATTTTTAAAATTCTACCATAATCTTACATAGCAGAGAAAACCATGTTTTATTATGGTTGCAAACAACAAAACTATTTTTCAAGAAACTAATTTAACCATTATATGGTTGTCGGCGACAATGATTTGGTTAAATTAAACATAATATCGGTAGAATTTTTTTAAAAATGATTTTGTAGCTTTTTCTCTGGGTGTATATATTAAATATGTATATACCTACATATATATCGAAAATAAGGATTTTCTCTTCTATGGTATAACAAATACTGGCTTCGCTAACTAAAGCTTCTCTGTATCGCCGGCCTTTGGCCGGGCGCAAGGATTTTCTCCTCTATGGTATAACAAAGACCGGCTTCGCTAACTACAGCTTCTCTGTATAGCCGGCTTTCGGCCGGGCACAAGGAATTTCTCCTCTATGGTATAACAAACACCGGCTTCGCTATCTAAAGCTTCTCTGCGTAGTCGGCCTTGTTCGGAAACAAGGCAGTTTTTCGAAGCTTTACTTAGCGAAACCGGTTTTTGTTAGACCATAAAGGAGAAAATCCTTGCGCCCGGCCGAAGGCCGGCTATACAGAGAAGCTTTAGTTAGCGAAGCCGGTCTTTGTTATACCATAGAGGAGAAAATCCTTGCGCCCGGCCGAAGGCCGGCTATACAGAGAAGCTTTAGTTAGCGAAGCCAGTATTTGTTATACCATAGAAGATGAAATCCTTATTTTGGATATATATATTTAATATATACACCCGGAGTAAAAGCTATAAAAATATTTTATCCATATTATGTTTAATTTAACCATATCATTGTCACCGACAACCATATTATGGTTAAATAAGTATCTTTAAAAAAATCACTTGAAATTTTAACGGTATTTTAAAAAAAAATTTACACATTTTTGATTATAAGTTAAGTTGCGGACGTTGCAAAGTGTCATAACGTCCTCGTCCTCGTCTTCGATGGACATTATGACACTTTAAAAGTGTCCAAGGACACTACGACACTGGACGTTATGACATGTCACCTAAATTTATATGAATAATAAACACTTTTTTGCAAATTTAGTAATTTTTTTTTTTTTTTTTTTTGGGAAAAAATTCGTTTTTGCTTTTTGGGTCATTTTTCATTTTCTTTTTGGGCCCTTTTTCGTTTTTTTTGGGCAAAATTTCATATTTACCTTTTTGGGTCATTTTTCATGTTCGCTTGGGCGATTCTTCATTTGGGCGATTTTTCATTTTTTTTTTGGGCCATTTTTCTTTGGGCGATATTTCCTACAGCCGTCTCAATATGTTACAAATACATTTTTTTATATAATAAGTACCTTTTCCAAAAATTTACCCATTATTTTAAAAAGTGCATGTTTTAAAAAGGATACTTATTTTTAAAAAAAAGTACTTTTCTTTGTTTCCTTAAATGACACTACATAAGAAAGTCCCCTGAAAACGTACGTTTTATCTTTAACAAAAAAGGTCCCCCTAACAAATCTTTACTTTTTAACTGGTACATTATGATTCACCCCCTTTTCTTTACTGCCACATTAGTCACTTTTGTTCCTTCTTTTTTCTTACTTATCAACCATGCAAATTTTTTGGACAAATTTGTTTTATATTTTGGCCACAATTAATTTCGAATTGAGGTCTAGAATCTCTATCAAAACAAGAAAAAAGGGGTTCTATATGGCATGATCTAACGTCACGCTTGGCTAAGAGTAGCCAACACTTAAATCAACTTAAATATTTTATTTTTAATCGAAAAACTAAAAAGAAATTAAATCTAAAACCAGTATTTATGGGCCAGCTAATTTCCTCGTTTTCTCATGATTCTTATTTCAAATACAAACAAATTAGGGGAAATTGCCACAGGCAAGAATTAAAACATTTTACTTGCTGCCACATGCAATTTTTAAGTAACAGTTCATGCTATTTGCCACACACAAAGTGTTTTTGTGAGTGCAAGGTGCTAAATTTTAAGCCAGTGTTGCCTACAGTGGGCAAGAAAAATGTTCGCAGTTAGCTATTATAAAAACTTAAAAAAACTATACCCGAACACCCAGAGAAGAACATGTTTAAATATTGTCCTATTTTTAAGGAAAATTTTAAATATATAACGATTCATTAAACATCATTATTGTCATCGAAAACCATATTATGGTTGAAATAGTCCTCCATCAAGAAGCCATAACCATATTATGGTTGCCTCCGAGCATGTTATGGTCAAAAATAGCTAAAACACTTATAATAGCATGGTTGGTTTTCAACAATAGCATGTTGCTCTTGGAAAAGAGGCAAATACTATTGTTAATTTTAAGGCAAATTATTCTCATATATAACCATAACATGTTTAGAGGCAATATGGTTGTGGCTTCTTGATTGAGAACTATTTCAATCATAATATGGTTGTAGGTGACAATAATACGGTTATATTAAACATAATATGTTTAAAATTTTCTTTAAAAATAGTTTTGTTGGAGGTGACCATATTTAAAGATGTTTTTTCTCTGTGTGAAGAGAAGTGATGATTTTATTGGAATGAAAAACTATATTTTCAAAAAAAGCTTAAAATGGCTTTCCTTTGAAACTAAAAAATAGACTTAAGCACTTTTTTCTTATTGCCACAGACTTATCTCTTTTTAAGAAAAAGGTACCTTTTTAGGAAAATACTCCTTTTTTTCGAAAGGTGCATAGAAGACCTTTTACAAAAATATTTACCAACCATCTGACTTTCAGTTTCAAAATTTCGTCACCCACTGTTTATTAAACATGTAATTCTAATTTCTTCCCCTCCAACAACAAAACTTTTTCCAACGACTCATAGTTTTCCAGCCTGATTGTGTGCTGGCGAAATAAAAAAATGCACAAAACATAAAAAAAAAAAATAAAATAATACTGCAATTGCTGTTCTGGCGCCAGTTATAAAAATAAATTCTCTATTACCGTCACACGATGGCATAAAAAAAGCGCCAGCCAACAAAATGCGCCACGGTAATAATCAGGCCAAAATAAAATAATTATTGGTTTTAGGAGGTTTGGTTTATTTAACAACTAAAAAGTACCTCAGAAAAGGTTGTAATTTTCATATGATAATTTTAAAAAATGTTTCCAAAATAAACAATTTTTGAATGTTTTTTAAAATAAAAACAAAAGAATTTGTCAAATAAAAACCAATAGAAACAAAGGTAGAACACACAAATAATTGTGAAAATTATAATCAAAAATGTTAAAAACCTTTTTAAAAACTACAAAGTACCTGTATTAATAAGTCCTGTGCCCATGTTCTGTAACTCTCGCGTCGAGAAACTTTTCGATTGAAATGTGTGATATGAAACAAAAATGCCACATAATGACAGGGGCCTTATTCTGGCAGTCGTGATCGAGTACTTTCTCGATTCGAAAGCCATTTTATTTCTAATTCTTTCAGGCGATTCTGAACGAATCGAAATTATTTTTTCAATATATGAAACGCAAATGAATTCTTTACAACACTGAAAAAATAATTACGATTCGTTCAGTATTGACTGAAATAACTAGATATTAAATAGCTTTCGAATCGACAAAGTGCTCGATCACGACTGCCAGAATCAGGACCGAGCTGTTTTTCTCCCTTAACTGTGTCTGCAACTTTATTGGCGTTTTTTGGCGAGTACTAGCTGTAACGTATGAAAATTATTTGCCAATTTACAGAAAAAGTGTGTCTGTAACATTTTTGTGAGAAAAGTTCCCGCATTAAACTGTCAAATAAACTCACGAATAAAAATGGGGCGAGAAAAAATTTAAACACTTAAAAACAATTAAAAATGCAAAGAATAATAATAATTATATTTTATACTTTATATACTGCTCTTAAAATTTTTGGAAAATATGCGAATCTTTTTTTTTTTTTTTTAAGTCGCACTTTACATTATTTAGTATAGCCGACGGTTGTTTTTTCGCCGCCGTTGTTTTAAATTTTTCAATTTTAGTAAATTTTGGTCGCCGTCAACGAATGTGTGACTGGTGTTCTCAACTTCTGCAATGTCACATCGGGTTCGAGTGGAATATACAGCCTTATTCCGGATGTCGTTGTCGTAATCGATCAAGTCGTTTTTTTGTAAGAGATTAAAGTGACACACAACCACTGTTCATTGATCCCTTACAAAAAACTACTTGATCGATTACGACAACGACAACCGGAATAAGGCTGATTATGTCATTAACAACGTAACGATGTAATCTCTTTTGATAGTTTTTGACACGAGTTATTGAATCAGTTTTTTCCCACTTTTCGAGAAACCATGGAATATTTTGTTTCACATCTTTTCGATGCGAGAAGTTCTCACTAAAGTTACTCGTTTACATTTAGCAAATTATTTTGACTTTTTAATAACTTAAAATTTCTAAATCGAGCCAATAAATGTTTATTAAAACTCTTTCTCTATTAATATCAATTAAAAAATTTTTATTACATTTAAGTTTATTTAAATCTTATACTACTTACAGGAAAAATCGCCTAATGTTAACCCGGCTTTTGTTCTTTCACAAAATTTGAAAAAAAATTCATTGTTGAAAAATATGTTATACCGTCAACTCTTCTGTGCGCGTTTTAATACCCTCCACCACTAATTAATAATCATCTAAGACCACATAAAGAATTAGTATTCCAAATCTTTAAGTAATTTGAATTGCCGTGACGACAAAAGACCTTAATGTCAACATAAATTTTTTATACTGATAAACTGTCCAAACAAACTGATAAAATCATTATTTTCAGTTGGCAATACCTCTTAAAATAGATTTAAAAGTTGGGAGTGACAAGTGACAACTAGTCAGTGTTACCACCAGCAAAATTCAAAATTACACTTGAGATGAAGCAAAATTACCCGATTTAAATGAAATTACACCTGATAGAAAATTTTAACAAAGGACATTAACAAAGACGCTAAAACACAACAAACTCATTGAAAGAAGATCAATATTAGTAAAACTGTTAAGATTCTTGTTGTAATTTTAAATAAATTAAAAAAAATAACATTAAAGACTTGAAAACAATTAATAGAACTTAAAGTAAAATTCCCAAAATAATGAATTTACATTCCACATTTGGTTGCATATATCTAGGGAAGGTTAAAAATGCTCCGTACACTGATAGAAAACTGCATCTTCATATTGATGATGCACTTACATCAGAATTGTGACATCAATGTTACTACAAATGGCATCAATGATGCAAAAAGTAAGATCAATCCAATGACTAACGTCTTCGTACAATTTTGTCATTTTTTACGTGTCATCTATTTTATGACTATAGTGACATCAATTCGATTTTCATGATTACAATGTATTATAAGAAACAAAAATTCCTATATTCTATTTTTTAAAATTATTTTATTAAATACATAATTTTTAGAGTAGAATGATTACGAAAACCATAATAATAAATAATAAAACTGGTGTCTTATTATTGAGAGTTCTGCTGTAAACAAAGGTCCTAATTCAACAAACGTGAAACAAACGTGTAACGGGCAAGTTAATAATAATATTCTCTCACTTTGACTTAAGTCAATTCCAATGACTTCGAATTAATGACAAACTGTCATTAAATTGATGCTAATGTGTCCTTTCTCCTATGTTACTGCGTCATCCCACTGAGGACATGTTCGTCATTTCTGTGATGCCGATGTGCAATACCATTGATGACGTAATCTCATTTTGACCCTGATAACGCTTTGGCCAAGTGATGTTAAGGTTGACATCACCATGTTAAGGTTGACATCACCATGATGAAAAGTGTCATGAGTTCAAAAACGAAGACACTTGTCATAGTACTGATGTCAAAATACGTCAGCGTTATGACGCCTTTTCTATCAGTGTAGTGCTGTGATGTCACTGCTTTATGCTGATAAACCAGCAACAATTGACGTCTTGGAGGTCAACATTGTTCAGTTTTTTTTTTGTGTTGTCTACCATTTTAAGCTTCATGCATCAATCTGCTCTTAAAATTAATTATTTTGTATTGTCCACCAATTTAAGTTTCATGGTCTTAAAAATTACCCTTTATACCTTATTTAGTAAACAAAATACCTACAGGGTTTTATACAACTGTTCCTTCAGTAATGTAGTTTTATAACTGTAAAGGGTGTTAAATATTCTTCAAACTAAAGCATTAAAAAGTTGCAATATAAAAATAAAATTTATTATTTATTGGAAACATATCTTCCCCATTCTAATTTTTAGTTCGAATAACTATTTACAATAAACTTCAGGTTCTAAATCACTATGATAGGCATCTTTATGCAAATCTAAAGGTCCATCTTACGACTTATAAAAATATATGTGCATATATTTAATGATTGAAGTCTTTTCTTAAAAATAAACCGAGACTTTGGTTCAGAAGACTGTGCATTTTTTGGCGACAATATTTAAAAAGAAATAAATGTCATCACTAAAATCGAATCTTGATTTTATTTGGGTATCTTAAGTAAGAATTTCAAATAACTCCTAAATTACACCTAAGAGAAATTACCCACGCTCTACCCACGACAGTAAAAGTTATACCAAATTCGGGTAATTACCCACAAAGTGGCAACACTGCAACTAGTGGATATATATCAGCTGTTTTCCAACTGCGTAAAAATAAGGAAACACATACATATAACAAAACTGAAATAACAACTTGTAACTTATGTTCTTTGAGTTTATCGTCCATTAAATTATTCAGGTGTGTCGCAGACGCCAAATTCGAACGAATGTGAAAATGAAAGCATTTTAACCTTCTCCAGAAAATGAAAAACGCAAAAAGTTTTCGTTTTTTATTTAAAAAAGCAAAACGAATTAAATTAAATTAGTATTAAAAAACGTGTAAATTTTCACTTTCGTACAAATTCTGTGACATACCTGATTGTTTATTAATCTATTTAATTTTTTTTTTTTTCTAAAATCTATTTAATTTTTGTTTTACATAAACACACAATAAAACTATGAACAGCTATCAGCTGACTGAATTTATCTGCACGGAAAAGAAACAATTGGCAAATGAGCGCGGGTTAGTTTTGCAAAAGAACAGAAGCAAATGAGAATTTGCGAAAACCAAATTTCTTTAATCTGCAGGTTTTCGATGGGAAAAGAGATATTTGCCTAATGGCAAAAAGACCATACATAGATTTAAGGTCCAATTAGACGTGAATGAGACGGGCAATATCCGTATCAAAGATTCGGCACAGCCGGATAAAGCGCTTTCACTTGTTTTACATTAAAGTTAATTTTATATGCCATTTTTACGCATGAGAACATCTTAGATGAATGTGTGAAAGATGTTGAAAATTAAAAAAAAAAAAAAAAGAATTGTTTATAGCGTTTTCACAAATCTACCATCCATTTGCGAAGATTTTCCCATAACTGAGCTACCTAAATAAGAGCGGAAGCGTTTTTTGTATGTCAAAACTTCTCATTTGCATACAATTTATACGAAACAAACCATTAGAATGCAAATTAGAAACCACCCGGCTGATAAATCTTATTTGACAGATCGCTATGTCGGTTTGTTTTATTGAAATTGTATTTAAATAAAATTTTCATGTTTAAAAAAACGCTTGCCGCTTTTGTTTAGGTTGTTCAGTAAGAAATACATTAAGTTAAAAATCAAAATTTGCCAACCTCTTTACAAAATGTTCCTATGTCATTTTGTTCCCTTTAAGTCATCTTGTGATTGCAATCCTTTGCAGCTCTGCCATCTATAGATTATTAGAAATGCATTAACATTTAATTAGGATATAAATAATAGTGATTTTAGGTAAACCCCTTTGACGAGGTGGCCGAGTGGTTAAGGCGTTGGACTGCTAATCCAATGTGCTCTGCACGCGTGGGTTCGAGTCCCATCCTCGTCGGAAATATTTTTAAAATAAATTTAAGTTTAAGAAATGTTTAGTGAAATGTTTGGTGAAATTTAAAAATAAATTTAATAAAAAGTAGACAAACAACGTTATTCAAAGCAATAATTAATAAGTACACCTAGAGGAAAAACATGTTTTAATGTGGTCATCGTCATCATCAACAAAAATATTTTTAAAAATATAATCATATATATTATTTCTAAAGCACTTTTTTTTGTCGGTTGCAAATATCTCCCATACCACCGCATCAAATTTAATGAATGATATCTCATTTTAAAGCTTATTTCTAACACTAATGACGAAAAATAATTAGAAATTGAAAAATTAATATTTTCATTGATAAAAATTACGAAGCGAAATAGTCGCACGGGTCAACTAGTTAAACATAATTTGCTTAATATAAAACCATATTATTGTCACTGACAACAATATTGTGGTTAAATTTGTCATCCATCAAGTTGCCACAACCATATTATGGTTGCCTCCAAGCATGTTATGGTTAATAATAACTAAAATATGTTGAAACTTATAAAAACATGGTTGATTTTCAACCATAACATGTTGCTCTTGGTAAAGAAGAAAATACTATTGTTAATTAAAAAAAAAAATAGTGCCATATTAACCCATAGCATACTTTAAGGCAACAATTATGATTGTGGCTTCTTGATTGAGGACTAATTTAATCATAATATGGTTGTCGGTGACATGGTTACATTAATTATATGTAATATGATTAAAATTTTCTTTAAAAATAGTTTTGTTGGAGGAGACCATAATTAAACATGTTTTTCTCTGCGTGTACTGAGGAGTATTAAATGATAATAAGTTTTCAAAAGTTTACCAAATTGAGAAGTCTTTCTGTAGAACCAAACCCTACGTCAAAAATTATTTGTCAACCCGGTGTCAAGATTTGTCTAAGAGCCAATTTATAAATAAAGTAAGTCACAATAATTCACCCAGAACATTTTCTATAAATTGTGCAACTAAAATCAATTCCTAAGTGTGATCGTTAAGGCCGACAATTGCACGATCAAAAACGAACTTTTATCTCATGGTGTTTTCTTTTCTGACAATACTGTTCCATATATGCTACCATTCTAAAAATATATGCAAAAATGTGAGAAGTTGTCGTTTTCCTTTCTAAACATGTTGCAACAATAAATGGCAAATTTGTTCCATTTCTTACCCGCAGTTATAACTGAGTGTGAGATAATACCCTTTTTTGCATCTGCGTAAAGTACTTTTTTATGCAAGCAAGTATTTTTTTCTTGTGTTTGCGGACAATTTGCGTTATATTGTGAGTGCCGGTTCACACACGTCTAGTTTGACTCGTCAATTCTTCAGCTTTTAGGAGAGAAGGGAAAAGAGTATGCCATTTCTTGTCCCCTCTCTCTCCTAAAAACTCAAGACTTGACGAGTCAAACTTGACGTGTGTGAACCGGCACTGATTTTTAGTTATATTGTGATGGATATAAAAACTGTTTGTTTTTCGTTTGTTTTACTTTTATTTAATTTTTTTTGTCGCAAAATTTTTCAAAACAGCTGACATTAAGTATTGAAAATCAGTGCTGTTAACGCTTATTGAAATTGTAAGAAAATTTAATGTTAAAAATTGCTACAAGCGTGGTTAATATCGCTTTTAGTGCAAACTTTGCATTGAATATTTAACACGCTAAATAAACATTAGTGTTGAGTGTAAAACGTAGCTATTATTTTGTTCCATTGTAATTTAGAAAAATGTATCACTTTGTAAGGGTTCATGTAATCTAATAAATATATTACACAACTATAATGCATCATTATTTTTTAGAAAAGAAAACACCATTAAATAAATTTTTTTGCACACAAGAGAACAATTGGCAGTTTTCACAATTTCATTATAATGATGTCTCTAACATCCATGAAAGTTTTCAGCTTGTTAAGGCCCAAATACATTGATCAAAATACTCATCAAGCATTGTGGTAGTATTAGTGAAAATGTGTTTGTATGTGTCACACCCACGATGCTGGATGGAAAATCAAAAAATTTAGATATAACGGCGAATATTACGTCAAGCACACGTGCACGATGAATTCGCCGGCTGGACAAGCATTTGACAAGTGTATTTGGGCCTTTAGGATTTTATGCAGGGGTCTAAAAGTCTAAATTAATTGAGCATAGATTTTCAAATACAACAATGTAAAAGCAATTTAACTGTTCATGTATTTAACATTCCATTGCTAATTCTCTTGTCTCAATGGCTCAGTACAATAGGATAAACGATTATGAGGGTTATAGTTCGCTAATTTCTACTTATTAGGGCCAGGTTCGATTCCCAGTTGGGTTTATCATAATCCAAAGATTTTTTTTTACTAAAGGATTTTTTATTTGAGGTAAAGAATAATTTATAGAAAAAAAATGAATTAAATAAGTTAAACTTGGAAGATAATTTTAATAACTGCGGTTGAGTTTAAAACGTCAGTTGCAAAGCAAGTAAATATTATACAAAAGTCTCACATTCAGAAATGTTTTCTTTTTGTTTTGTTATCTTTCTAGAAATTAATTTACATTTTGAAAATTATTCACTGTTACTGGGTTGTTTTTGCTAGTAAAAATTTTCGTCCAAAAATATATGACGAGGTGGCCGAGTGGTTAAGGCGTTGGACTGCTAATCCAATGTGCTCTGCACGCGTGGGTTCGAATCCCATCCTCGTCGATTATTTTTTTATTTTTTTTTTTTTTGTAAATTATTTAAATAGTAGAAACTGGGAATTATTTATTTTCATAAGTTGCTTCATTGTATTCAACATTTTTTATTTTTTCGAATTTATGCTATGGGCAAAATTTCAGTTCTGTATTTAAATTTACAAAATTTTCTAGTTTGTTGAATATTTATTGTTGACCTGTGTCGATCATCTATGTTGTTGTTTTTTGTTTGGCTTAAGGTCATATATTAAAATTATTAATAAAAAATCCAAAATTTTTGTATTTTTAATTTTGTTTTTTATTTTTCATCCGATATTTCGACCATACATCGATTGTCATCCTCAGGGGATTTAAAACACTGTCAAATTAAAACTACAAAAAAGTTGATACGTCCTCACTGCTTGTTGATGAAAATATGACAAGCAGTGTGGACGTATCAACTTTTTTGTAGTTTTAATTTGACAGTGTTTTAAATCCCCTAAAGATGACTGACCATCGATGTATGGTTGAAATATCGGATGAGAAATAAAAAACAAAATTAAAAATACAAAAAATGTTTGGATTTTTTATTAATAATTTTAATATATGACCTTAAGCCAAACAAAAAACAACAACAATTTTCTAGTTTCTTAAGAGGAATATTAAGCCAAAAATATAAGTCACAAATGGGCAGGCCTTAAAATTATTAGAAACTAGACCTGGCTTTATAACATTCTAGTTATAACTGTAATAAAAAGTAAAAAAATCATACTTTAATACTTAAATACAAATGCTTATCATTTTCCGTTTCATTTAAGTATGTTATCTTTGAGAATTTTTACTTTAAGTCGGTTCATATTTCAGGTTTTTTTTTTATAATAGAGTTGGGTTAAGCTTGGCTAGCTGTCAAAGAATTTAATTGATTGAAATATAAAGACGCCTAATGCAAAACAATTAAAGCATTTTTAACTAAAATAATTAAAATCTTAAACATCTTTCTCTAAACCTTTTTAAAGTGCTGTTAGATTAGACGACTGAAATCCAGACCTATAAATAAATTGTATTTAAAAGGTTTAAGAATTTCAAGTTTTAGAATTTCTTAGCTTAAGATTACAAAAATCTTTAAAACTAAGCTTCACCAAAAAAAAAATATTTAAAAACTTATCTATTTGATTGCCTTAATGTTCTTAAAATAAACATGTGACGAGGTGGCCGAGTGGTTAAGGCGTTGGACTGCTAATCCAATGTGCTCTGCACGCGTGGGTTCGAATCCCATCCTCGTCGTTAAATGTATCGTTTGTTTCTTTTATACTTTTTTTTAACCCCTAAATAAATTTGTTCTCCGATTTTCTTAATAAATAAAAAGTTATTTTGTTCTAGAACTGTTTGAAAAAGCTTTATAAATATGTTTGTATTACTTTTATTTCATGTTTATATTCCGGTCAATTCTATAATAAACAAAAATTTCAATTACTTTAATTTTTCTACGTTAAAAGTTTAAACTCAAATGACATTAATCGGTAACAACAAGAGACATCGCAGATTCTTTATTTAAGATACACTGCACTATGGGATCAAGCATAATCATTAGGGGAAAGTGTTTGACAAGCTAAAATATTCAAAAAAAAAAAAGAAGCATACATATATAATTTCCAAGCTTGAATAATATTTGAATAAACAATTCCGTCCAAACATTTTTTTTGGAAACTTATGGAATCAAACCTCAAATATTGAAAAAAAAAATCCGCTTTTAAAACAACACAAATCATTTATAAGCCAAAAATATAAAACTCTTAAAAATTTCTTTTATTTTATTGTGCCGAAGGGTATTTAAGATTCGTTCAAGCGGATCAAGAAACTTTACTTTGTTTTTTTTTTATCTCTTAAGTGTGTTGCTCTGATATTCTATTCAATAAAAATTTTATCTTATTAGTAAATTTACTTAGTGACTTGTTATTTTGTATTATTATTATTTGTTATTATTAACAATGAAAATGTATAAAAGAATAAATAAGACTGCGTGTGCATACAAGTAAAGTACTTGCAAGTACTCATTGACGTCTGAATTAGTCAGATACTCGGAAACAGAATCCACAATAGAGAGTAAATATACTTAAATAAATCATTATGCTAAATTAGTAAGAACTTAAGTATATAGACAGTGTAAACTCCCTTATCGGCCACATCCGGAAATAATAAAACACCCCCTTTTAACGAACACTGTTGCCTGGTACCGGCAGCGTTTCAATTGGGAACAAATTAAGATCTTTTAAGAGCACATCCGTACGCGTTCGCCTTGTACGTACACATTTTAATGGTTGCTTCGGTATCCTGTCAAGACAGATTTCGCTGTACATAAACTTATTAAATTACACAGTGCAACAAAATTTGGGTCATCGCCGCCAGCCTCAATACATGTAACGCGAAATGAAACTAGACTATTTGTAGAGTAAATCTGCCAAAGGGTTTTGAAAAGTTAGCTCGGGTTCCCGAAATATCGATCCCTAAAGTTTTTGAATTTTTTGAAAAGGCGTTTGGTATAAGTAAAAAAAAATATACTAAATGTACGTCTGAGCTAAAATAATATTTCAGATGTCTTTAGTAAAATTGTATTGCGATGCTTTTTTTAGAATATATTAACCCTCTAACACTCTAATAGGCAATTTAGAGGGTCAAAATGTCCGAAGAATATTTTCTGCATCAAATTTTACTAGGGATCTTCTATTCGTCAGACATTTTAACCCTATAAATTGCCGTTTTTGTATACTTTTGTGTGGAAGTTAAAAAAAATTATCCCTTAAAATTAGTGTTAGAGGGTTTATATATTCTAAGAAAAGAATCGCAATATAATTCTACTGAAGAGGCTGGTTTTTTTTTTTGTTGCACAGTGTTATTGGTCATCATAACCTTTGACTTTCACTTTCATCTTTTTAAAAACATAAGGATCCACGGCAAAAGAATTGTTAATTTGTTGATTCTAAAAAGGACTCAAGCTAGTTTTGGATACCCTGTTCTAAACTGAATGCGAGGGAGAGCGTTTCTTATCAATCGAAACGAATGATAGTCAAACGGAGTAAGGTCTAGACTTTACTGTGTGTAAGGTAAAACTTTCAACTCGAAGTTTCTATATAATTTTAACTAATCTTATATAACAGCGTGAGGTCATGATCGAATATAATGGATTCACATCTGGTTTTATATTCCGGGCGTTTTTCGCCAATGCTCGCTTAAAAAGAACCAATTGTGCCGGATCCCCTGTAAACTTCTTGCTCGATTAAAGCAGCTCTAGCACTCTGTTTGTAGAGCATAACCCAAGCTTCATACTTATTTTACTATTGCGTTTATTCGGCTGGTTGGCTCGGCTTTACATATGATTTCTTTCGCTTTGGATTGCCGTAATAGATAAATTTTTGAGTCGCCATTAATCATTTAATTCAAAAACCTCTTCTTTGTGTGCCATTTAACTAACATTTCGGATATGCAATTAGGCTTGCCAACCGTACTTTATAATAAAGTATTGTACGTTATTTCGAGTAATTGTACTCTATACTTTATGAGAATAATAAAGTACACGAAAATACTTTATTTCGCAAGATTAGATTTATCTAGAATTCAAAATAGATTCAGGTTATATAAGTCAGGGTTTTATTAGTCATTAAATTATAATACTTACAAGTTTTTTTTAGAAAAACTAAAGAACAACTAATTAATATTAGTCAGGGCCATTTGTTGATATTTTCTTAAATTGGCAGGGCGATTTTTCGAAAAAAAATAATAATCTGACAGCACTATTTCACTTGTTTGTTTTGTTTGAACACAAAAGTAACTCGTTTAAATAACATTTAAAGCCAAATTTCAAAATGTCCATTTCTAAAGGGGCTCCCATACAAAATGTTTAATACAGACTAGAAATATATTGAAGAAAACGTACCATAACAGCCAAGGAGTCGCCTTAACAATTTCTCTTCTTAAGGGGAATTTTTCGACTTTTGTGAATAAAATCAAAAGTTGTTAACAGATTTTAATCATTTATAGCTCGCTTTGTTTGAACCTTTGTTTTTTATATGTCTGGAAAAAATTAGGAACATAGCTGAAATTTTTTATAGATTTTTTACAAACAAAAATTTCGAAATGTTGCTGAAAACTTATTTTTGTTGCCAAAAAAAAAATTATGTTTCTAAAACGACTGCGCATGTTAGAAAAAAATTAAACGTTTAAACACGATGTTTTTGCGGATTTTCGTTTTTTTTAGTAATTTCAATAAACTGAACCGTTTTTGAACCGGTATTATTATTATTATTATATTAGTTGCCAGTTGTCAAATTCTAGCACAGTGTAATTGTTTGATAAAACTTGCGAAAAGCAATAAAAAACTTTTTTAAATATAACAATAAAAATAAATTAATTGTGCTTTATATTTATACTGTGTACTTTTTTTTCTTAACCTTTAATGATCAATGTACTTTAATTGCAACAAAAAAAGTTTGGAACCCTATATGCAATGTTAAGTTATTAAAGCCACAAACCATTTGAAAAAGATATTAACGTCATCTGCTGTAAATCCAACATTTTAAAGTTATACACCCAATATTTAAATTATGACAACATACTATAATCATTATTTGACTTTACACTATTTATTATGTAAAAACTAATTCACACTTAAGTGTCAAATTGTTGAAGTAAAAAGAGTTTATGGAAAATTTGTTAACAAACAATGAATAGACAAAGATTTTGTTTAAATTTAACACTAAACTAAAGTGTAAGCTTGTGATTAGATATTGTCATAATTATTTTCAACATGTTATTTAAACATTAGCTTAAAATTATGTTTTCAATAAATTTATTGATTTTGAATGAAAAATATAAAATTAAAATTAAGCGACGAGGATGGGATTCGAACCCACGCGTGCAGAGCACATTGGATTAGCAGTCCAACGCCTTAACCACTCGGCCACCTCGTCATGTGTTTTCAAGGATACAATAAATATAAGGGAGCTTTCTTTAAAAGCTTTATTTCTCGTTAGCAGTTTCCTAAATCCTTAAAAAAATTACTGCAATCTAAAACATGACAAAATTCTGGTTTCTTTAAAGGCTTCCCAGTGTCTTTTAAAAAAGGATCATAAGATAGTTCGCGGCTTATCTGTTGGAGAGCAGAGATGCCTTTCAAATCTAGTGGAACCCTTAAGGTACTGCCAAGTCTAGCTAGCTTATCTGCCCTAATATTACCTAATATTACCTGGTATGTCGCTGTGCCCTGCGACCCATATGATCTTTAACCAACCCGTTCAGCTATCTCGTTAAGATATAAGCTACAGTCAAGGACTATTCTAGATCTGTGGGAGAGTAAATTCAAGGCCACAACAGTCGTCGACACAGCAGATAGTCTTAGCCAGTCTGCAGCTTCCTTAATCGCAAGTACCTCCGTCTGGAAAACGCTACCGTGATTGAGCTGCCTTGAATGAAATTCGCGCTTCACCTCCTGCATGTTTTTCCACGCACTCCGGCTTGGTATCAGCATTCTGTATCGACGATTGCGAACCAAAACTGGGTATGTGTGACCAGCCCTCGTTGAGTTAATAACCCTGCAGTTGCCATTCACACAGAAAATATATTTCTGTTAAATTGACATGGCGCAATGTTGATTGAAAGTAATAGTTAATTTTTGTAAAAATATGGACTTTATTTAAAATTATATTTTTTTCATATTAGTTTTAAATGCAAAATGTTAAAATAACATTGTTCAATGCCAAACCATAACATCGGTTTTTACTCGTTTTGTATAGAAACAACAACAAAACAGCAAGAAGGAAAACATACATTTTTTATTTTCATGCTTAAAAAATTTTAAAATTAAGAAAAATTCCCGTATTTAAAATTTTCAAAGAAGAATGATTACGAAAATCATTACTCGAGCCATTCTACTGGTGTTTTTTAATTATGAGTGCTTCTGCTAGCACAGGGAAATTAAAAAAAATTAAAATAAATAATAATATTCTCTCTCTCTCTCTCTCTCTCTCTCTGATTCCGCGGGTTAGTATTTAGAATTATGCTAAAATAAATACATATCATGTCTCCGAAGCTTCTTCTCACTATTGTTTTACTTTGTTTCCATTTGAAATAACTTTCATAGAAAGTGGTTTGTTGTGTTTTTCAATTTCAACGTCATTTTGCTCTAACTTTACTTGAATAACAAACATACATGAATTATACCGGGTGATTTTTAGCGTTTTGGCAACACTGGTTTAAACAGCTGACGCCCGTTTCGTGTTTTGTTTCGTAGTCAAACATCTTCAGTTTGGTCTAAAATTTAACCATGAATTGTCTTACAAACGAACAACGCTTGCAAATTATTGAATTTTATTATCAAAATGCGTGCTCTGTTAAGAAAGTTCATCGTGCGCTTCTTCCATTTTATGGTCAGTTTAATCGACCCACTGAAGCGGCTATTCGGGCTATTGTGACTAAATTTCGCACCAAATTTACATTGTTGGACATTAAACCACCAACACGCTTACGTAGAGTGCGAAGTGAAGAAAATATCGCAGCTGTATCGGCCAGTGTTAATGATGACCATCAATTATCGATTCGTCGCCGTTCGCAGCAATTGGGCCTCTGTTACTCAACAACGTGAGATGATATCCAACTTTTTTTTTACCCAAAATGCAAGAGCTTGACTTGCATGACATGTGGTTTCAACAAGACGGTGACACATGCCACACAGCACGCTTAACAATTGGCCGCCTAGATCGTGCGATTTAACGCCTTAAGACTATTTTTTGTGGGGCTATGTTAAAGCTCATGTCTTTACACACATGCCCGCTTCAATTGACGCATTGAAAGACAACATTGAAGCATTTATTCATGAGATACCGGCCGAAATGTTGGAAAGAGTATGCCAAAATTGGACTAAGCGGATGGACCATTTGAGGCGCAGTCACGGTCAACATTTGCATGAAATAATCTTCAAACATTAAATTATATGGACCGTACTATCGATTCAAATAAAGATTTCATGCATTTTTCTGAATTTCATGTGTTTTTTTTTTAACTTTCCTATAGCTCTTAAAAAATCACCCGATAGTTGTTTTAAAAGAAAAAAATGTCATTCGCAAGTTATTGATAAATTATGTTGAACTATTAAGCAAAATCACTAACGAAAAATGTAAAATCAACCTTGTTTTCGAGGATTTTACATTGTTTTTTTTCTGTGTGTATCTTTAGCTTAAATTTTAACCAAAGGTTGGCTCCAAGCAGAAAGTATGATTAACTTTGACTCTTTGAAGGGTAGTCCAACCAAAACGCAAGATGTTAATTCTAAATAAAACAAAAAGTTTTCAGAGAAATATGTTAATATTTTTTATTATAATAGAAGGATCTATGGCAAATATGTGTGAAAAAAAAACTATCGGCCAAATGCTCGTCACGGGTTCGGAGGCATACCTCTATCCGATGGTCAATATTTTCAAAGACTCTGCGACATAATTGAGGTTCAATGTCGTTAATATGTTGAATCATCCTTAAGCTTTTGAATTGTTCTTGGTTTATAGATCTACACTTTGTCTTTTGAAAAACCCCAAAGAAAGTAGTCCAACGTGGTCAAATCACAAATCACGTGGTCAAATCACATCGTGGCGGGCTGTTAACATTGCCACGACGTTTGATAACACGCCAATTGAATTTTTCGCGCAAAAAAGCAAATGTTTTGTCGCACTATCATGTTGGAACCAAATATCGTCTAGGTCCATATACTCAATTTGTGGCCACAAGAAGTCCGTTATCATCTGGCGCTAGCAAACACCATTCACGATGACTACTTGGCCGACCTCATTTTTGAAGAAATACGGCCGATGACTCCACCAGCCTATAAGCCGCGCCAAACAGTCACTCTTTGTGGATGCATCCGCTTTTTAACAATCACTCGTGGATTCGCTATTGCCCAAATGAGGCAATTCTGCTTGTTAACGACTCCACTGAGGTGAAAGCGTGTGTCACGAAGTGCACGAAATGCTTTTTAATTTCAATGCCCATTTTCGTTAAAGGCTTCAACAATTCAACAAATGCGCCGCTCAATTTTGTGCCTCTCCATGGTCGAATTTCACAAACACTGAAACAAAGAAATGCCAAATTTAGTTGGGCAAAAAACTAGACGTTAAGGTGTGACTCACATTTTACATTGTGCATTATGGTTGGACCACACTTTACAATAATTTATAAAAAAGAAATTATACCCACATTCTTATACATATCAACATTTATAAACAAAAGTGTATTCGTTTCAAAATAGTTTTTAGAAGTGGGTCAATATGGGACTTATGGCCAATGTTTGCAATTAAAAAATTATGGCAGTGAGAGAGAATATCAGGAGCATTATTTGTATAGGAGTTATGATTTAACGTGGACCGGTTGTAATAAAATATGTTTGGCCTAAGTTTCATATAAAAAACTTATTTTGAGCCTGTATTCCTGGAGGACATTTGGGGACTGGGATAGGGCTAAGTGAACCTTAACAAATTATTTCCAATATTGCGGATCGTACACCAGGCAGATTTTGGTTTTAAATTATAAAGATTGAAATTTAAAATTTTTTGTTTTTTTAATATAATTGGGGAATTTTTAAAAACATTAATGAACCTCAAGAGTTCAAAGCCCTTTTTTCAAAACCGAATACCCCAGTTGGCCCCGTCTTTAAGACATCCTCGAAGACGGATGCACGACAATGTTAATTTCTGCACGACATGTGAGGGACAGCGGGAACAAATCGTCAACGACATTTTCGAACAAGTGTCGCGAAAATCGTGCACGACACAAAGAAAGACAATGTCGCCTACTTCATCATTAACGACTACCTGCATGACAATGTCGTCTATTTTGACGTCCACGACAAAAATTATTATATGGTTATCTTATTCAGACAGTTTTTTAGTATAGTTTAAATTTTAATTTCTGTTATATGTTTTATATTCAACTCCTATACGCAACTCCATGTAATCCATTTTCCCGCCCGCGAATAACTTCATCATCATTTTTGGTTTTATTGTTTAGAACTAATTTGTAAATTTTTTGTAGGTATTTAAATCAACAATTAAAAAAAAAGAATGTGAGAATTTGAAGAAAACCAAGCAAGTGATTGAATAGCATTCAAGAAAACTTTGTCGTCAGTAGCTTTTATACAAGACAACTTATAAGACAGTGTCGCTCATACTGTCCCACATAGAGTTTAATAGGCGACAACTTATAAGACAAAGTCGCTCATACTGTCCCTCATAAAGCTAAATAGAAGACAACTTACAAGACACCGTCGCTCAAACTGTCGTGCACGACGATTTCCTGTAAATTGTCTTCTAGAAAACCTAAACAACGGGGGACAAGTCGTGCATACATCATTGACGACGATGTCGTCAACGGCAATCTGGCCAACTGGGACATTTAAATAGAACACAAAGACTTTTGCTATCGGAAACAATACACACCCAATATTTTCTAGTATTCGAACAAAATTATCTTTGAATAAATTCCAATTTGAATTACATGTTTTTTATCTCAAAAATAAATAGTTAAAGTAGAGCGAAAAAAACAATAGTAATTCATATTTGTTTAACCTTCTGCCGCGGCGATAAATATAAAACTACATTTAACTAACATTGAACTCTAAAGGTGTTCGATAAGAATACAAGTTGGTGGAAAATAAGGTTGTGCTATATTGTTTTTATTGGAGATTAATTATTACAATGTCAAATCGAAGGTGATAAACTCAATAAAGTTCTAATAAATAAAAATATGTTTAAAGCAGTGGGGAAAAAATCCGGTTGCGCATTAAAAAATAAAAACTAAATATCAGAAAGACAAAAACTCTCCCAGAAATTATTTGTAACTGGAAAGGACAAAATTAAATACGTTGGTCAATGTTGCTAATTGGGGAGTATTATATTCGAAAACGGGTGTTAGGGCGTGGATAACGATAGCCGTGTACTGAAAGCCATTAAGTCGTTTTAGTAAAATTATGAAATCAGCCACATTATCTTTACACACAACAATTTCGATATTCAGCGAGAATATAAAATTCACTCTTTCATACGGTCAACGTTGATACTTGTGACATGCACAAGACGCAAGTTGTCGTGAAGCGTTGCTTTCGTAAGAACTTTCGCATTTCCAAACCAAGAACTGTGTATAATCATACGCTCTAGAAAAAAACTGATCCACAGATCTTATCAAACGACATCACCAGTGCCCATGTTCTGTAACTCTCGCGTCGAGAAAGTTTTCGATTAAAATGTGTGAAATGAAACAAAAATGCCATAAATTGAAACAAACAGCTGTTTTTTCTCACTTAACTGTGTGTGTAACTTTTTTTGGCGAGTACAAGCTGTCACGTAAGGAAATTACTAGCCAATTTACAGAAAAAGTGTGTCTGTAACATTTTGGTGAGAAAAGTTCCCGCTTTGAACTGTCAAATAAACTCACGAATAAAAATGGGGCGAGAAAAAATTTTAACACTAAAAAACAATTAAAAATTAAAAATTCAAAGAATAATAATAATAATATTTTATTCTTGGCACATTTTTCATTGTTTTACTATTTTGCTTTTAATATTTTTATAAAATATACGAATGTCTTCAAAGCTCGTTTGCAAACAACAAACATTAAAGTCGCTCTTTACACAATTTGGTATAACCGACGGTTATGTTTTCGCCGCCGTCGTTGAAAAATTTTCAATTTAAGTAAATTTTGGTCGCCGTCAACGATATGTGTTACTGGCGTTCTGAACGTATGCAATGCCACATCGGCTTCGAGTGCAATATTATGACATTTATAACGTAACGACGTAATCTCTTTTGATAGTTTTCGACACGAGTTACAGACACACATTTTTCTCACTTTTCGAGAAACGATGGAATGTTTTGTTTCACATCTTTTCGATGCAAGAAGTTCTCACTAAAGTTACAGAACATGGGTACAGAACAGCCATTTAATAAAATTCTCAGGGGAACAGAGCATACATGAAGAAGATATATTGAGGCTGAGGTAAGAGTTGGGAAAATTAAAGGTGTTGACGCATAATAGAGACATGTTTAAACAATTAATTGAGGCTCTATGCTATTGATAGAATCGACCATCTTATATCACTGTGTGTAATTTTTTAAGTCATGGAAAAATAACCATATACAAACACCGCTAAGTGATAAAAGACCAAAAAAAAAATACCCGTGTCTCCCAGTTTTGCCCAAAGTCATGCACTTTTTTTATGGGCCCCCAAAGATTTTGGGCCTCGGTGTCATTTTTGCAAAAAGTGATAATTTTCTCAGGCTCATATCTTGCAAACCGTTCAGAATTATGATTTACCATCTAACACAAAGTTGTAGCTCTTGGCATGTGAACATATAAAATCAGAAAAACTTCATCTTCATGATCAAAACCGCAAAAAACTTTAAAAAATTCGAATTTTTTTACCTTTTTTCCCCTGTTCAGGTCTATAGGCAGCAAACCGTTCAAAATTCGAGGAAACAATCATCCACAAAAATTTACCTTAGATCTCAATAAACAACTTTCTAATGCATATAAACTTACGAGGAATGATTCTTAATACCGTTTAGGTAGCGCTTAGGTAGCCGCATAAGTGAAAAATTTCCCGAAAATTTTTTAATTTTATTTGTTTTTTCTTTACTTCAACATTGAAATACTATACTATCTATAACCATATACAAACACCACTACGTGATAAAAGACCAAAAAAAAAAGACCCGTGTCTCCCAGTTTTGCCCAAAGTCATGCACTTTTTTTGTGGGCCCCCAAAGATTTGGGGCCTCGGTGTCATTTTTGCAAAAAATGTATCTTTTTCTCAGCCTTATATCTTGCAAACTGTTCGGAATTTTGATTTACCATCTGAGACAAAGTTGTAGATCTTGCCATAAAGAACAAAAATTGTGAACATATAAAATCAAAAAAACTTCATCTTCAAGATAAAAATCGCAAAAAACTTTAAAAAATTCGATTTTGTTTTTACCTTTTTTCCCCCTGTTCAGGTCCATAGGTAGCAAACCGTACAAAGTTCAAGGAAACAATCAGCTACACAAATGTACCCAAGATCTCAATCAACAACAACAATATGAGAGTGAGAAAATGATCATTTTTTTGCAAAGATGACACCGGGCCCCAAATCTTTGGGGGCCCATAAAAGAAAAAGTGCATGACTTTGGGAAAAACTGGGAGACATGGGTCTTTTTTTTTTGGTATTTTATCACGTAGTGGTGTCCGTATATGGTTATTTTTTTCGTGTTGCACTGTGTATTTTAAGCAGACTTGGGCGTAGCCAATTACTTTTCAATAACATTGCACTTAATAAGTAATTGAAGAAACAAACTACCAATTATTTGTTTTTTTTTTTTTTGCCAATAAAAGAATCCAATTGCATTTGCTCATTGGCAACTCGCAATTACCAATTACAATAACTTTTAAATGGTAATTGGCTTTTATTTATTTGGATTTTCCTTAATTCATTCCACTTGGGAACATAGAGCTTCTACAAGAAAATTCCATCGTGTTTTCCCATTACAATAAATTTTGACTTCATTCCATGTTTTATTTACTATCAACAAAAACTGTTCTTCGTTATCTTTTCTGTAGATGTCTTTGACTACGGCTGCCCTTCCATTTCATTCTAATACACTTCTTGTGTATACGGCCTATTGTACGGCCTATCCATCTCCATTTTCTTCGTGGTATCTGACGATTGATGGGCTTTTCATTTGTCTTCCTCCACAGATAAGCGTTCGAAATTGTATTGTGCCAAAATATTCGGCTAATTATACTCAGACATTTGTTGATGTATGTTTGCAGTTTCCGTACTATCGAGTTTGTTCTTGGGCAAGTCTCACTGCCATAGAGCAAAGTGGATTTAACGCATGCATTTAATATCCTAACTTAAGTCCTCAATGAGATGATCGTCATATCTTGTTTAATCGACCGAACGAAGATCGTGATTTACACAGTCGATGTTGTACGTACACTTTTAACTTACACAACCAATAAATCAGAAGTCAACAATTTATACGCGGCCTTACCACAGCTACAGAAGTACGAAATTTTATTGAAATTTCTCCTTTTTTCATCATTCTCCCACGTGAAGCTTTAAACTAAGGGTTTCCCAAAATAAAGGCAAGATCCAAATTTGTCGCCATTTATGCAGTAAAGTGTTGGCAACGGACATTTTAGGGTTATTAAAAATGGAGCGGTATGCCATAGAACAACGTATATTTAACAATATTTCAAAAATAATGAAAGCTTTGCGGCTGCAGTACGAAAATTTCAAGCAAAATATCGAGCCATATTTGTGATTATATCGTAAGCGGCAATAGGCAAATTTTACGAAGAAGAGTTTTTATTATTTATTTCTTAAGCAAATCAACACTTTATTTGGATTTTGATGTGCGTTTTTCTTCGCAACGGTTGCACTTTGCCCTTAAATTTCCTAATAGCTACTCAACCAATTTTAATGAAATTGAAAGTGCAGAAAAGTTTAAGAATCTATCTGTGGATTAAAAAAAAAATTCACTAAAATATCTCCTTCGGTTCAACAGTTACAGAGTTTTGGGCAATGAAAAACGATTTTCAGCCACTGTGCGGTGCACAATCAAAGTCTATGCATTTGTTCGTCATTGTAATGCATACTTATAACCTATTCGCAAGAAAAAAAACAAAATTTCGATAAATTGTCGCTAACGATAAAATCGCACATAGCTGCCAGTGTTGCCAGAACTTTTAGAGGTAAAATCAGCAAAAAACCATAATATTTCATCAAAAAATCTGCAAAATCTGTGCCAAGATTTGAAATAAAATCAAAACACATTTATAACATTTTTGTGTAGTTTATTTAGAAATAGATACATAAAACAATTCATTTCAAAATATAGTCTTACACTGAAAGAAAAATGCTTCATATATTTAATGAATCATTTTCATAAAAACATTTTCCCTGGGTAAATGAAAATTTTCATTGTCTAAATTGAATTTCATAGTTATAATGAAGTATTTTCGGTAAAATCGCTTCATTGGATTTCGTATTTACATTAAAAAATTTTCATTGGAAATATGAAAACTTAAGTTTTTCCAAGTTAAACAAAATATTTTGATTGGGAACATAAAAAACAATATATAAACATAACTATATTCATAAATTAATACAAAATTATAGTTTCCTTAAAAAAATGTTTAATTGTTAATTAAAAAATGTAAGATTTACTTATTTCATACATGTAATGAATATGCCATTAAATTTATGAAATCAAATTTTTTTTATAAAAGCAACATATTTCATAAATTTAAATTTTCATTATGACAATGAAAAATGTCATTATAGTAATGAACTAAAAACTTTCAATCAACGTTGTTATTGTTGTTATGGACAATTTTATCTCATATTGACGCACTTAATTGAGTAAAAAACTAATTTTTTTTATTCAAAAACTACACTGCCCCGGTAGACTAGCTGGTAGTGAGCTGGTCTATCAGCACCGAGGTTGCGCGATCGATTCCCGCCAGAGACAGAAAAAAAAATAAACAAAAATTAAAAAAAAAAAAAATTTTACTTTATTGAAAGTTTTCATCCAATGAATTCATAGATCTAATGTAATGTTTCATTTAATACATTTTAATGAAACAGTTTTCATTGATCCAACGAAGCGCTGCATAGGTTCCTTTTTAATGCAATTTTTCATGGGATTAATGTCAAAATTCATTGGTATTGCGAAGAAAATTCTTTCAGTGTAGAAGTATATAAATCTGGTAAATATCCATAAGTGGTCCTCGAAGTAAGAGGAATTTTTAAAAATCATTGTTAAATGGCAAACCCTCTGAAGAGATTGTGTGGCTACAATTGAAACATGTAAGGGCAACCTTTCCGTGAAAACCTGGGTTCGATTCCCAGCTTAGTCAAGAATGAAAAATTATCAATAACTTTTCATTGTTGCAAGATTCCTTTCTTCATAAAAATAGTTTAATGAAAATTAAATCAATGAACTTTAGCATGATTGAAATATTAAAATTTGGGTTAAATATTCGTTCGATTTTTTTAATTTCAATCGAATGCGATTTTCAGAAAAAGGCTGATCATTTTCGGATATTTTTATTAATTTTTCCACAACTAAAATGTGAACTTAAAAAACTGAGTGAAAACATGTAAATCATATGCGTCAAACCATACTGAGCTTAAAGAAACTTTTTGTTAAGTTTTATGAAACTGTCATTTGCTTACTGATCGCTCATTATATTAATGTGCTAAGGCAATGCGAATTTTAAAGTAATCTTTTGTGGAAATTCCTACTAAAGACGGTCCTTCGATGAATGGTTGATATATTTCATTTATCAAATGCAAGAATTGAAAATAGTACAAACATAACTGGCAATGTAAAGAAGTTTCCACCGAGCTAAAATATCTGCAATTTTAAACGAAAAATCATCAATTCTGCATTTTGTCAATTTTGGGGTTTAAATCTGCAAAATGCAGATAAATTTGCACTTCTGGCATCACTGAATAGGGCTCGATATGGTCGAAATAATAAGCGAAAAATTCAGGGAGACTTCATCTGCTTTGATTTTGACGACCTTTAGCTTTAGTTTTTAGACGACCAGTGTTTTTGGCGTCTCCAACGGATGCAATCGTGTAACGCACCATTTCTTACTTAATCTAAATAATCACTGCACAAATGGCGACAAATTTAAATCTTGTCCTAATTTTGGGACACCCTTTAGTTCAGTTTTAAACTTAAACCTTATCCATCGGAAAACAAAAACTCCCCCAATTTAAAGATGATATTACCAGTTTACAAGTTAAAACCCCATAAGCGGATTTAGCTTTAGTACGAATTCGAACGAGAAAACCGCACCTAGAACACCTTCAAACCAGTTCCAATTTACAAATTCAAAGAAAACTGAATTCTGCGTAAAACTATTTAATACCACTCAAAGTAAATTGTTGTCATTAATTATAAAATTATCATTATAAGTGTTTGTTTGTTTATTGTTTTTTTTCTTTTGCAGTTTCAATTAAAATTTCCACTAAAACTACGCCCGTCATTAATAAAGACTTAATTATAGAATAGAGTTGTTAGTGCAGCAGCAGCAATTAAGCTCATTTTTTGCAAGACTCAACACAACTCAAGACAATTTGTAAAGGAGCAAAAGAAAAAAAAAACATTGACATGAGCTTAAGTCTGGGTATGAGTCGTGTAAAATGTAAGTTATGACATGACAACTAACTAAATGACAGAGCGAACGACCGACCGACTGACTGACTAGCTGATTGTATTGTTTGGTTTGGTGTCGCACATTAATGGTGCAAATTAAAGACTGCGCGAAAACAGGCGTTTTACTTTTTAAAAGTCATAAATAGTTTTAGTTTTTCTATTTTAAGGCATTTTGTACAAGTGCTTTGAAAGCAGAGTAATATTTGATTTGCATATATTTCCTAAAGTGGGGGTAGAGAGGGACAATGAGCAGTGACGCTTAAAAGTGTAAAGGGTACTTGTGTTTTAAACCAATAAACGTTTGCTATCAAATGAATTGTAAAATTTGCAATTAAAAGGCGTTGGTTTTGGGAAAACCCCCACATTTTCAATAACCAACAAAGTATTGCAAACAATATGCAAATTTGTTCATATTTCTCTTTTTGATTTGATTTTTTTTTTGTACTCTTCACCACTAGTGGTATACTAAGTTTGTCATTTCGTGTGATACATTTTTTATAATAATCTTAAACTCTTTATAGTTTGTATATCCTGAGTGCTTGATTAATTCTTAGTTGATTTTGTTGAGTCCGTCTGTCCATGTGATTATCTGTCCCTCTGTTGAAACTACGTCCACTGTCGAAAGATTAAAATTCTTTCTAGATTCCCTTAGAAGTACAATGGATTCAGTTGGAAAAAGAGTTATAAGCCCAAATGTGGTACGACCTCCCTGAAAAGTTGATATTTTTGTAATAAAATCTAACATAAATGTTCGCAAAATTTTCGGATTGGTATAAAACGTTGTAGTATAAGATTTTGCACGTCTTTTGTAAATAGGAATCCAACTACAAAATTTCGTAAAGATCGGTCTGTAACTTACCATAGACCCCTACCCCGGGGGAACTGCTGCGTCTTTTAGGCAGCGTAGTTAAAGCACCTTTAGGAGTCAGACTTCTTCTTGTTACATCCACTGGGGAAAATTGGTGATTCATACAAAAATTGCGGTAAAAAATCAACCTATAATGCTAGGGCTCATCAAATTTTTGGAGTTCATGAGTCTGGGGTACTCACCAGAGTACACGTAGTTATCTGGTACCACGGAAGTCACACACGGCACAGGGGTGACTATTGCTTGAGTACGAGTCGTACTTAAAAATTTAAGTACGAATAACACTTTAAAGTACTTCAAACAATTAGAAACAATGACAATCAATCAAACAATTTAGAATGGGATTACTTTCGAAAACCAGTATGCGTGCATACGCCTGCGTTTATAAAAGTTTGTTGTAGACACAACAACAACAATACTACAAGAAGAAAAATATAGATTAGTTTCATGTTTAATAAGTAAAATAAGATGCAATAATTCCCATATTCTATTTTTTTAAATTACTTAGTTAAAAACATCAAATTTTTAAAGTAGAATAATTACGGAAACCATCTTGGGCATACTGCTTGTGTCTTACAATTGAGAATTCTTCTGCAAACAAAGGGCGGAATACAACAAAAATTAAATAAAAATATGTAACGGGTAAGTAAAATAATAATACTCTCTCGGGCTCTGTGAGGTAAGTGTTTAGGTTAGAATCAATCTAATCTCATTTTCGAATTATTTCAGTACAAAAGAAGATTAAACCGTCTAAGAAATTCTTGAATCAAGCTCAGTTTGAGTTTAATTTTATCTCACTTTTAATTAAGTCAATCCTGTTACGTTAAGTATTTCGCACTTGAACAATCCGTACTTGAATCAAGCGTTCTGTACTTGATTATAGGAAATCCGTACTTACCGAACTATTGAAACCGCTTCGGCTTGATTTTAGTAGGATGGATTGATTTTTTTCAGTGTAGGCATGCTCTCTTTTGTAAAGAAAATATGGCTTTTTTATGAAGTGAGTATTTATCTGGAGTTCAGTTGTCTTTGGCTTTAAGATAAGTTCTGTCATAAATCCATTCTGTGTGAAGTGTGCATATGTGTTGTAGTAAGGACTTAGTAGTTTTCTTAGTAGCGGTTAAAGTCAATGCTGCTGGTCCGCACAGGACAGTCAGCCCAATTATGAATAAAAACTTCCCGGGAATTTTCTCCCTTCTCCCATTTTACCTATGTAAATTCGATTTTAAAAATGGGAAAAGGGAAAAAACTCCCGGGGAATTTGCATTCATAATTGGGCTGAGTATCATTTTAAACACGAAAGATTGGCGACAAATCTGATTAACTGGAGGTTCATTGGAGTTGCTGGTGTGAACTGAATTGAACTGAAGTTTAGTTGCCAACAGCGAAATCAGGCAACGCCGCACATGTTGTATGAATGCAGACGGCCATAAGCACCACGACCCAGAGGATCTTTTGTACAGCCCATGAGCTTCACCATGTCAGTCAGGTTCAGGCTACGTACACTGAAAGAATTTTCTTCGCAACACCAATGAATTTTGACATTAATGCCATGAAAAATTGCATTAAAAAGGAACCTATGCAGCGCTTCGTTGGATCAATGAAACCTGTTTCATTAAAAGGATTTAATGAAATATGACATTAGATCTATGAATATTATTCATTGGATGAATACTTTCAATAAAGTAAAAAAAATTTTTTTGGGGCAGTGTAGCTTTTAGATAAAAAAAACTATGTTTTTACTCAATTAAGAGCGTAAATATGAGATTTAATTGTCCATAATAACAATAAAACGTTGATTGAAAGTTTTTGTTTCATTACTATAAAGACATTTTATTGTCATAATGAAAATTTAAATTTATGAAATATTGAAATATGTTGCTTTTATAAAAAATTTTTTTGATTTGATAAATTTAATGGCATACATCTCACATTAGATGTACGAAATTATTAAATCTTACATTTTTTAATTAACAATTAAACATTTTTTTAAGAAAACTACAATTTTGTATTAATTTATGAATATAGTTATGTTTGTATATTGTTTTTTTATGTTCCCAATAAAAATTTTTTGTTTAACTTGGACAAACTTAAGTTTTCATATATCCAATGAAAATTTTTAACGTAATTACGAAATCCAATGAAGCGATTTTTACGAAAATATTTCATTATAACTATGAAATTCCATTTAGACAATGAAAATTTTCATTTACCCAAGGAAATTTTTTTTATGAAAATGATTCATTAAATATATGAAGCATTTTTCTTTCAGTGTATAAAGCCCATTAGCCTGCCTGGTGAAAGATCATAAATATCAGTTAGGCTCACTATTTCCCCCCCGAAAACTTTCCAAATAGAAGTCCCCAAGGCGGGACAGCTGCAGAGCAGATTTTCCGACGTTTCGTCATCCATCTCACAAAATCTGCATAGTTTGGTAGATGCATTACCCATATTTAACTGGAAGTATCTAAAACCACAGTGCCCCGCAAATTGGCCAACTGGCGGTCTAAGTTCCGCCTGCTCAAGCAGTATAAGCTTCGGGCCATTTTTGTAACCTCAGGGCATATGAATGGGCGACGAGCTCCCCTGTTTTCCAAGTAATCAGCCCTTTTGTTGACCGCATGATATATAATATAAAAAGTGTAATATAAAAAAATATTGTATATTTTAGCATGAGCGGCGTTGCATGATTTCGATGCTATGCTCCCTATAGGATCGAAGGGAATATATATTTATACACATTTTATATGACAAGAAATAAAAGTATAAAACTTTATAATGGTCGGCTTATAGCTTAACATATGTCTAAGCCGCAACCAATCATTAAAACAACGTCCTGAAATATTCTTATTCTCGGTAGAGGGTATCAGAGATTCGGCACAGCCGAATAAAGCATTCTAATTTATTTAAATATTAAAATGTTGTCTGTTTTATGTGAATATGATTACGTTAATATTTATGGAAGTTGAAAATATGTTTTGACAACACAGAATGCAAACATATTGTATAGAGTAATACAGGGTGGCCCAAATAGAAGCTTCTAATTTTAAACACGTAAAAAAATTTTATTTTTCATTTAATATAATTTTGGTTTTTTATTCTTTTGACAGGTTATAAATGATTTCTCGGAAATTTAAAATGAATGCATGCAAAACACATCAACGAAATTTTCTATTGGTGTTATGACGCAGCGAAAATATCGTTAATATCTTGATTAAAGATCAGCTTCCACAGACTTAATGATTCGGGATTAAGTCAAAACTTTGCTAATAAATTAATTTTTTTTTTAAAAATTATGTTTCTAATGCCCAAGTTTTAGGATAGTATTTAAATCTTTATTAAATTAATTTCCATATAAACTTAAATCGTATTTAAATACAGATTGATTTTTTGGGTTTTATTTGAAAGTCTAAGATAAATTAGAAACTGGGAATTATTTCCTTGTGAAGGTTACTTTATATTATATTAAACATTTTTTTCATTACAATATAATAGTCTGATAGTGTATAAAGTCATTTCTGAAAAATTAAAGGAATAGAACTATTACAAAAAAGCTTTATAAAATACAGACCGGAAATTGAACTCATAGAATAAATTCGAAAAATTAAAAAAATGTCTAAGATAAAGATAAAAGTATAGTGCTACCATACCACTTAGTACAAAAAATAGCGTAAAAAAGTGAATTTATTTACAAGGTGGTCTTAAAAACAGAGCTGTCTGTTATTGCTTTGCCTGTTGTTGTTGTATTGTTGTGAAATTGAGGCCACCTTCCTAAGTTATTACAATGGAAACTAAAGTCTGGGATCACAGCACAAGAAAAATTCTCCAAAATGTTTCACCAATTAAAGCATTAATCAAAAATAAAATCGGGTTTAATTAAAAATTTAATCAAGTAAATTAAATGTTTAATCAAGTGAATTAAACGTTTAATCAATATAATTAAACGTTTAATTGATACTATTAATTCGTTTACTGGTGCAAAATTAATAAATTTTTTAATTAATATCATAAATTTTTTAATTGAAACCGATTTTTATTTTTTTCTGTGAGTATGAGAATTTTCTTTCAGAATGCCTGAGTCTATTGGTGAGAGAGGAAGAGAACATGCTGTTATTGTCTCCCCTCTCACCAATAAAGTCACAATTTCTGAAAGAAAACTTTCATAGTGTGAACCCAGCCAAAGTATACCAGCTGATACTGGAGTATTCTTCGCTTCAGTTAAAATCAGCATATATAAAATTGGCTTAATTCTTTCAGGGTCTCAAACAGTGCGCGCGGAGTCCATATGTTGCCAGGAAGATAGGAAAATGGTTATAACTGACATACCAATGTTTCAAAATAAATGCTCAAAGTTTCCCAAAAATCCCGCATTTCAAAGTAATGCACCTATTAACAGATTTCTCTTTTTTTACTGTGACTTCCGTTGTTTTGTTTTTATTGTTATGTTCTCCAAGTCCAATTTTAGATGCCGTCACGAATTTTTATATCTCTTAATCTCAAAGACGTCAACTAAAAGGAAGTAATAATTATTAACAGATTTCTACTTTAGTAACCTAAAAACACTAGAAGAAAGTGCATCCACTTTTGGTCACTTGTTATTTTATATTTTTTCTTAAGTGTACTATTAAAAGTTTCCGTCCGTGTGTTTGTCAGTTCATTTAAATGACTAAATCTCGTCTAGTTGCAATGGCAGTCATCGTCGTCAGCGTCATTGTAGTCAGTCTTATTACAACACAAGTGTTTGTTGTTGTAAAACGCTTGTGTCTTTTTTCCATTTCTATTTTGTTGTTTTTGTTATTTTTGCATTTACTTAAAATTCCCACAACATCCGGTTTTTGTTTGTTGTACAAAATAAAGCTTTAGTTGTTGTCATTTATTTTTTTCCCCATTTTTTCTGTTTCTTCCAACCCAAAACGGATGTGCTTTACTTCCGCACTGCAGTCAATGCAATCGGAAGAGTGCTGGGTTGCATTGTGGAGTTCAGTTGCATTTAATTGCATTGCGGCGTTGTGCTGCAGTGTAAAGTAGAGGAGATTTTTAAGCCCAATACTCTACTCTAATATTTAATACAATGCGAGTGGAGATACATTATGCATGCAGTATTTGTCAGTTGTGCAGACGGACTAACTAAAGTTGAGGCAGTTTGTTGTTGCTAAAAAAAAAAGACTTTTGTTTTCGGTATGGCGAAAGTAGTAACGGATAAAAATATATTCGAATATGTTCTGTATTGAGTTGTAGATACAGTGAAATACAACGCGCATCGGGGGGATTTGAGAGCACAATTGATGCAGAATTTTAAAGAATGCAATAGTTAATGGGAAAATCCATCCGAAATCAGATTTTTAGTGATCCTTCTCCGAAAACGGGATTGACTTGAGTAAAAGTGAAATAAAAATTAATCTATACTGTGCTTTATTCAAGAATTTCCAAATTGGTTCAACCCGAGTTCGTTATTGAAATAATCCGAAGGTGAGATTGATTCTTACCGAAAACTCTTACCCCAGAGGACCAGAGAATGAAAGATAGAATAATTTTATTTACTTAAGTGACACATGTTCGTTTCACTTTTGCTGCATTCACCATTTGTTTGCAGACGAACTCTCAATTATAAGACACCAGCAGTATGGCCGATGTGGTTTTCGTCATGATTGTAATCCAAAAAATTTGTTATATTTAACTAAATAATTTTAACAAATAGAATTCGGGAATTTTTGCTTCTTATTTTACTTTTTAAACATGAAAATAATGATGTTTTCTTCTTATACTGTCGTTGTTGTTTCCATAAAAAGCAATCAAATCGTGTTTTGCTAATTTTGTAGGGGTGCTATGGTCTCTACAACAAACAGGGTGGCACGACCAACAAAACGTTCAAGCTTTTTTTGTATCTTAATTTAAGAATTGTTTGCTTTTTTAAGAAATTCCAGAATTGGTTTTCGAAATTTATCTAATATTAGATTATTTTAAGTATTTCTTAGTGTTTATCAAACTTGAATTTTTAAGTACGACATGTTCTAAAAGTAAGTGGAAAAACTTCAATTTAGTGCGAATTTTGTTCTTTCTGTGTAGGTTATGATTTTCATGCGTTTTGGAGAATTAGCCACCTTTTGACCAATTTCGTGAATACGGCAATGTCTCAAATCAAGGCTGACCAGAGTTTTTTCTGGTGCCATGGAAACGTGTATAACTCTGGGGGCTTTATCCCGTCTGAATATTCTGAAGATTCCATGAAAATTGCATCAAAATCGGCCCAGCCGTTTTGGAGTCCATACGCTACATACATACATACATACATACATACATACATACATACATACATACATACATACATACATACATACATACATACATACATACATACATACATACATACATACATACATACATACATACATACATACATACATACATACATACAAACATACATACATACATGCATACATACACACATCCTACTTTATTTATATAGAAGATAGAAGATATATGTAATCCTTTAATTCCCTGTGGAACATAGGGCCGCATGCATAGGTTTCAATAATCATTTTAACTTCGGAGAGAACAAGTGATTGGGCTATAGCGCTCTTAGGCTGGCGCTGGGGATGCCAGCTAAGCCACCAGCCTGGCTTGGTAAAAGTCAATAGCAAATATGCCTACTTCCCGAAACGTCATTTTTTTAAATTACCATTCGGATATGCTGAAGACCGTCGCTCGAATTTGCTTCTACCTCAACAGAGGTGGTCCCCAGGGAGTACCACGAGGAGACCACTGCCGTAGCAAGGGGCTCAGCACGCTGACCTACGAGACGACTTGGAGTAAATTACTAAGGACAGTGGGAACACTTTACCTTATACTCGTCAGTCTTAGGGATGACAAGACTTACTAAGAAACGCTTTAACAAGTTTGCCTTACACACTCCCATACTCCCATTGGTTGCTCTCTCGTAATGTTTCGGTGCCCGAATCATACATGGCTATGGTAGAAGCCATATGTCCACCCGGTGTTTAGAACACTGAGAGATTAGGCCGTCTAGGCAGGTGCTCATGTAAATCAAGAACATATTTAAATGCTGCTTTTGACCCTTTTCAGGCTTTAAATACCATTTTATTACTCGATCGTTGCTGAATTGCTCCTATAGTCTTCAGGCGTTATGCCGTCTTACGGTAACATTTCTGAAAGTGTGGCAGCGCACGATCTAACAATGTAAATAAAAGGCCAATAGGGCAATTTTGCTACGAGAGTAGGCCTCTAGTTCTTAACAGCTCATAAAGCGTTAAAAAGCTCAAATATTAATTCTACTTCGGTTGCATATGGATCGATGTCATGCTTCAAACTTTAAAATAAAAACGCTTTGGGCATTTCGAAAATTATTGTAAGTATATGTGGGCGGATTAATAAGTCTGTTTTTTTATTTTTAAACATTTTGTCATAAAATTTTGAAGCCTTTTTTATTTTTGTTTTAAAGTATACAAACTATCAGTCACTATTGCATTTAAGCTCTCATAGTAATGACGCCAATGTTATATGAGAGTGTGTATCTACATTTACCAAAAGTATCTACAAGTATCGTTTAAAATGTAAATTTTTTTTTATATTTGCAATAGTATGACGCAGCTGATCAAAATCTATATATGACAATTATTTGCAGTTTAATAACGATAATATGAGTAATAAGCGTGCCGCATACAGTTGAGTACTTCGTATCTTGATCTTTCCCCTCCAAGCCCCTAAAATACAATATTCCAAACTATGAGTATTTTTAAAAACTTAAAATTCTTGTTTAAGTCAACATCCGTTTTGCTTATTGTATCCACTTTATTTATACATGTGCAATTTTGTAGATACAAAAAAATTGAATTTATTTGTAGGTTTGTTTGTTTCTTCCTCTCGTTCTTCATTATAAATGTGTGATAAAAATTATTAATATAAAAAAAATTGTTTAATAAATTGTTTGTTTGTATGTTTGTCAACCAAAAAAAAAAAAAACGATGAGCCAGTGTCATTCATTTAATTTTTTCCCATTCATTCTCAACCTCCCTCCAGTCAGTCATTGTCATTCGGTCATTTATGAATGTAGTATCACATTCGCAATTTGTGACTCATAGACAAAAATATGTGCTTGTCATACAAATAAGGTTTAACATTTGCTTATTTTCCTTTAGTTATGTCAACAATAATTACGAGAATTTAAATATAGGAAAGACTTAATATGGTTTTTGGCGAAAAATATGAAAAAAAATTTTTTTTATATAAAATTTAAAGCCTATTGCTTGATTGTTTTTTTTTCAATTAATTTTTGGAAAAAAAAAGTTTCACTTGTTTAAAAACCTGCAAAAAATATGTTAAGACTACTTTTGGTTTTATTTCTAAAATTATCAATTCAAATTAAAGTCAACGAATTCTCTAAACTGACGCCTTTTCTTATTACAAAACCGTGATTACACTGGGTAACGAAATAAAACGATTTGTTTTCTACAAATTAGGGATACCAGAGTATTTTGCGTTCAAAAATAAAAGTCAAACAAAGAAAATCCATTGCAACCCAATTTTGCACTTATAAGAGAATCAAAAGGGTTCTATGCACGCTCAGAATTTCTCATCAAGCGCTATGAAAATGTTTTGGCATGTGTGAAACCGACGATGCTGGATGGAAAATCAAAAAATTTAGATATGACGGCGAATGTTACGTCAAGCACATGTACACGAGTGAATTCGCCGGGATGTCAAGCTTGAATGTGTATATCTATACTCTTCTAACTCCCACTGGAGCATAGGGTGCCACCCCTTAAAACAGGGTTCATTTCAGAAAGTAGAATTTTATGGTATTTTGAAACGGAAGGCAAGATCAAAGGAATAATATATTTTAAAATTCGGTTTCAGAATAAAGGAATTTTTTTGTTCTTTGGTAACGTAATTTAAAGCAGGATTTACATTTCTTTAAATAAAAACATGTTCCCCTTACGAAACGGAGTGAAATGGAATCATCCCTTTAGGCTGAGTCCTCAGCAAGATCAGCACTTAAGTCTTTAAACCATAAGAAAGGAATTATATTGGATTTGACACATCAGAAAAAGGTTTACAGGTCTTAGGCATAAGCAAAAAAACAGAGAGAAAAGTTTGTTTAAAATGTATTGTAATTTAATAAACGTATTGTAATTTAATTAACAAAAACCGAAAATATTTATTTTTATGGCCCCTATTACGGTTTACAACTCAACTCAGTTGAGTTGTAATTTCATAATTTGTGTATTATGGACTACAACTTTGCTTAATTGCGGTGAACAAAAACATAACAAAAATTACAACTGATCACAACCAGTTGTATTTATTACAACTCAACTGAAAATTGATTTAACATCGACTTCAGGGATGTACAATTAAATTAATAACAAAGCTGATAGAACTTATATTTTTTCGCGAATCTCATATTTGATAATTCAGATGATTTGTTTAGTTTGTAGCCTAGTGTTTTTAATTAAATGCCCATGATAACCCACCAGCCAACCTTTTAAATGTTTGGTAGTTTTTATTACGGGGTTTTTTACTTTTCCTTCGCCATCGTCTCCAACAATTCGCATAAACACACTTAACTTTTTATTAAGTATTTCAAATTTTATGTATTCAGTCCACATTTTGCACATGTTCAATTACGCGTGTTACTATTTTAAGCTAAATTAAATATTTAAAAAAGCACACCCTGAGGAGCTGATTTTATGAAGTTTTAAATGAAAAGAGTTGATTTTAAAATAAAACTCTAGACGAATAACGGGTAAAAGTAGATTTTATATCAAGAAGCTTAGAATATTACCAAAGAAAGTTTTTAAAGTTTGGATAATTTTTCAAATATAATCACTTTTTACTTTTAATTCCCAGATTATGAGATGAACTTCCGATTAGAAGAGGGGATTTTTAAATTAAATTATTTGTTGGGATACAATTTTGATCGACATCAGAGAAATGGTCAAGTGATTTGCAAAAAACTAATAAAAATTATTATTAATTTTTTTATTTAGGTGTCAATGCAAAAAAAAATATTAATTATTAAGATCCCACTATGTTATCGCCTAAGCAACTGGACTTAAACGTGTCTCAGAGATGAGGCCCGCTTTATTGGAACATTTCTCGTCAATGATATAAAATTGCGGCATTTTTTTTCTGTTAGGACGAGCACTCAGGGGATGACCCCTACTAATGCATTGCATTGTGTTGGAACTAGGAAAATAGGTTGTGGGAAGGAGAATAGAGGGAGTAGTGTCTGTGAACATTCGATTTGAACTTAATTATGTTGTAAGTGAGAGGGAAGACTTCTGCAGGAAGGTTACTCCACATACGAACTGTCCGGGAAAAAATGAATTCTCTCTGTAATGCGTTGTACGATTCACCTGCCAATCGACCACATAAGGATGGGCTCTTGAGGAAAAACGTGTATTACGAACAAACGTTCGGGTTTCGGGAAAAAGATCCCTAATAACGTCAGAACACATCCCGTTGAAGTAACGATAAAACAGGCAATTGCAACCCACATTGCGACGGTGCTCAAGGGAGTCAATAGAATTTGATACCCTACTGTCATCAATGAGAACCTTCGCCCTCACCTGCACGCGGTCGAGAAGCTCCAAAATAGACTTTGAAGCACCGGCCCAAACATGAGAGTTGTATTCCATACGCGGTCGGATATAGGTGGTATAAATAGTAAGGAGATCAGATGGAGTGAAGTATATCTTACACCGTCTTAGAAAACCGAGGCACTTGAATATATGTTCTGTCCATCGGACATCACATTGTATCCTCATGCCCAGAACATCAAGAGATTCTGATTCCTCAATAATTATACCACCCATATATACAGATGAGGCACCTTGATTTGTCGCGCGTTTATGCGTATGCACGCAACATTGGGTTTTTCGGGCATTAAAATCGACCCTATTCGCACGACCCCATTCCGAGATAATGTCAAGGGGTCGGCCAAGCGTATCATTCATATTCTGGCTACGAGTGTAAAAGGTTGCTGTCATCTGCAAAAGAGTAGATAGGGTTGGAAGTTTGACAAAGGAGGTCATTTAGAAAGATTAAAACATGGGTTTGTCACAACGTCGCCCAACATGCCATACGATACTTTAAGCCATCAAATTACTGCGCGAATAATTTTGCGAACCCGTGTATTTGGAATTAGTTCATCCAGATCGACCTAAAATCGAAGAATACATATTTTCGTCGATTTTGGATGTTCATATTCCGCAATTTTGTTTATTCACGTGGCCATTAAGGTGAAAATGGGCCTCATCATTCAATGTTCGATATGATCTTTGTGTTTGAATAATCGCATGTCGACTTTAAAAATAAAATTGAACAACCTTGGTTTTTTGTTCTGGTTTAAGTCTTACCATCATGAATTTCCCAAAGTTTTGCAAAGTAAATTATGAAAACGACGAACAAGTTGCTGTTAACATGAATGGCATTCAAAAGCGTGGAATTATTGAAAAATTTTTAAGGTCCTAGCCAGAGAAAAATCCAGAATTATGGTCCTAACAACTCCCCTGGACGATGTGCTGCGCCATTAAGGAGGCTTGAGGATTCCTTCCTCGTGGTGCTACATCCCCTAGAATAAGTAAATTAAGTCTTGGTTCATTAGTTAATAATGGCACTTAAATGTACTGGCATTCTTCGGAATCTCATACATTATAAATTCAGGTAAATGCTAGCTGGAATGCAGCAAACATTCAAATGGCGGGGCTCCTTGGGGTCCTACGGATTTCTTGGGGTTCGATGTTGTATTTCAGTGCTTAACTGACGGAACCACGGGAGTCAGTAGCAGTCGGTGAGTGCGAGCACTGGTCTGACTATTGCTGAGGTCTCCGTTAGTATGCTTCTTTCGAGAAATTCTTCTTGTCTGTAAGGGTGATTGTATTTGCGAAAGAAAAAAGATTATTTTTCAGTAGGCTGTTCACCGTACGATGATGGAGGAGTGCCTTTTCAAGGCATGAACTCAAAAACCTAGAGCAGCGTTTTTGACGGGGAGATACTATCGGGTTACATGTGATGGCTGTGGTTAAAACCGAAGTCACTGGTAGGGTGACGTCCAGTTGAGGACTGATCTTTGTGGATGAATTCCTAGATGCTGCCGCTATTCAACAGAAGCTGTGGGACTATAAGCATAGCAGTTGAGGTTAGCTAGCCCCGACTCCCAAACCAGAGGTGGGTGAATAATTTTTGGTGAATTACACACTCAAATTGCTACTTGTATGTGCAAATTATCCTTCCCTCACACGTGGGTAAGTGCTTAATATTGACACACCAAGTGGTTGAGATTCACCGTGAAGATAAGTCGCAAGACATAAATTAATATCACAGCTCGTCCAACTATGGTTATCCTATGCGAAATTTTTGGCGATGGAATAATATCCGCGTATTTTTTATTTTAACTGGCCATTGCGTTCAGCCGATTTAACGGCTCCCGATTTTTTTCTTTGGGATTACCTTAAGGGAAGGTGTATGCCAATGAGCGGCAAGAGCCATCCAACAGCTTTTGGCGAATATCTGCGAAGAAGTGAGGGACTTTGGACCAGGAAATGCTTTGTTAAAAGTACATCAGGTCGAAGCAAGCAATTTGGACCATTTAAAAGTTATTGTCTTCAGGACATAAAGTGAACATACATATTTCCAAACAATAATCCAAATTTTAATAAATGCCAACGTTAGATTTAATCAGAAAGTAAAAAGTTATTCATTAAATAAGTTATAACGTTACATATGCGCCACCCTTTTAATTCAAATTACTTTTTTTAAAGTTATATGAAGTAATTGGTTTATAGAGACAAATTTGAGGATCTTAAAACATTAATAAGTTACTTTTATAGATCTTAAGAAAGAACCCGTTCCCCGGAATGAAAAAACACTTTTTTAATGCGAATTTTAGCGAATTCCAATATATTCCACAAATTACTCAAGATCATAATTTTTAGTTTATTGGTGGTGGTGGAATCATGTCACTTTTCCACTTTAAAACCATAAAACACTCAGTTGTTTTTCCAATTGTATTTCCGGGAAATCAGCTGAGGTAATAGTAGATATCAAATGCGTTTTGTAACTATTACATACCACAAACCACATGGCTGTTTTTTTTTTTTATAAAAAAGCCAACAAAAAAATACTTAGAAAAAAGCAAAACATCGTAATAGTTACTATTATTATTATTGTTTTCAATTGACAATTGGCAATGACATACTAAATTGTTAAGCAGAAAAAAAATAAATAAAAACAAATATATAAAATGAGAACAAACGCTAAAAATAATAAAATAAAATATAAATAAATAAATGAAAAATAGAAGAAAAAAACACAACTCGAAAAACAGCAACATTGTAAAAGACAGTGTCAGGCAGTAATCAGATACAAATAAATACATTTTTCTCACATTATTCACACTCAACGAACGACCTACAACAATGCAACACTAGTGGTGTACATTGTAGTTGTAGTTGCCAAATTGACTTTTCTACTAACCCACGTAAACACATGCCATGAGGATGACAGTAAGAAAATGATATTTGCACGATCTGCAAAGTGGCTTTAAGTGATATAAAATTTATGACATAAGACTGTTTTTTTAGACCAAGAAATCTTTGGCAGATGACTAACAGAAAACTTGCCAGCATTTAAGAGATTTGTTTATCACAATTTTTTTCAAATATTTTTTATTTCGATATAGAGGTTTTTTTGGTTTGTTTCAGCGATATTTTGTCGATATTTAAAGAAAAAATTTCTTTGCAGATTAAATAGACAGCGAATCGTTGTCAAAATTTCTACAACATTTGGTCTCAAATCGAAATCAAAGCGATTATAAAGGGTGGTCCAACAATAATGCACGATGTAAATTATGAGTCACACCTTAACGTTAAGTTTATTTTTCCAACTTAATTTGACATTTCTTTGTTTCAGTGTTGGACAAATTCAACCCTGGAGAGATTGTTGAGGACTTTTACAAAAATGGCCGTTCAAAACAAAATGCATTTCGTGCACTTTATCTTCAACGACGAGGCACACTTTCTCTGCAGTGGATTCGTTAACAAGCAGGATCCCCGAGTGATTGTTGAAAAGCTGATGCATCAAACAAAGAGTGACGATTTGGTGCGGTTTATGGGCTGGTCGGCTAAGCAGTACCGTAAATGATGTTCGCCATCCCGAGATCATAACGGACAAACATGGGCGTACTGCAGTTTATTATTACTGCATATCGTATGGGGCAGTAACCAGCAAAGTTTTACAGACTACTGAAAAAATTTCAGTTACCAGTAAAATGTTTCTACATTTTTGATGCATTTTTTACTGCAGTAGGCCCATGCATGACAACAGACTTCTTGTGGCCAGAAATGGAGGATATGGACCTGGACGATATGTGGTTCCAACAGGATGGTGACAATTGCCACACAGCAAACAAAACAATACCTCTTTTGCGTGAGAAACTCAATGGCCATGTTTTCTCACGTCGTGTCGATGTCAATTGGACTCCACGATCTTGTGATTTGACATTTGAATAAGCCAAAAACAATTCAATAATTTGGCACATTAACGACATTGAACCTCAATTATGTCTCAGAGTCATTGAAACTATTGACCATCGGATAGAGGTATGCCTCCGAAGCCGTGGCGAGAATTCGACCGATATTAACTCTTATACATATGTAATTGTCATAGGTCCTTCTATCATAATAAAAAATATTGTGAGAATTCTTATAAAACTTTTTGTTTTATTTACAAATAATATCGTCCGTTTGGTTGGCCCACACATGCCATGCGTTCTCAAATTAAGAACGAAATGTTGTCAGATCGCCAGGAAAATACTAAAAAAAATACAAGAACAGTTTATATTTGAACTATAGCGATTCAATTAATTAAAAAAAGAAAAAATTCTTTCATACATCATGAAACTGAAGTGGATTTAGTTAAGAGGTTAGTGCTGGTTCAGGCAAGTCAGATTCTGCTGAAAGTGTTTTCTTCAGCTCTCTTTTAAACCTGCGTTTACGTTTATTTTAGGGTGTAACGATATGCCATTTTGCCGATACGACACCGATAATAAAAAAGAAATCTTGACGATAACGATATGCATATAAAATTTTGATTCAAGTTAAAGTTAACAAAACTCAAGAAGAGTAATCAATATATTAAAAGAAGTGTACACTTTGATGTCACCACTAATTGCCAAAACGGGTCGACCGATTTAAACCAAAATATACGGGTAGTTTGGGTCTGAAGTATGTAGATGGTTTATGTGAAGTTTGCCCGAAATCGTCCGAGTGGTTCCGGAGATATGGCATTTAGATTTTCCTATATATTCCCATTCAAATATCTACAAAATGCCCTCCATTTTCCATATCATGATTTTTTATTGTCTCTTGAAAAGTTACCAAACCATGTATCGTAACGCCTTATGTGTACAATGACATTCGGAATAGATCTTAATGTATATTTCATATCGCTAGAGGTCGTAAAATAGGGCAAAACTGGTAAAATCTGCCCCTTCCAATATCTTCTTAACTTATCAACCGATTTTCTTAAAATTTTGCAGGCAAATATTGTAAAATCTGGAAGGAACTATAGCGTATAATTATTATTATTCTCCTCCTTATATCTTCTTAACTAATCAACCGGCTTTCTAAAAATTTGGCATTAAGACACTGTAAAGGAACTTTAAGATAAACATTTTTTGGAAAATCCAACATTTAGGGCATAAAATAGGGCAAAAGGGGTTAAAGATCCTTCTACCCATGTCTTCTTAATTAATTATCCGATGATAGGTTCAAGTCTTGAAGGGAGGAAGCAAAAAGGGTAAAAGCATCCCCCTCCTATGCCCTCTAAATAAATCAACCAATTCTTTTGAAACGTTTATGTATTTTTTTTTTCTCCGGTTATTCTACTTCAGCTTTGCAATTGTACACTATTGGTCATTAAAAAATGTCTGTTACGGCTTAGATTTGGGCAAGTCATCGAAGTTATTTGTCTTGGCTAAAGACGGATATCGTACACATAATTTCTCTTCGTATTAAAAATTGATTATCTCTGTTTAATTTATACTGATACTTCAGGATTAAAAATACTTTACTTCTAAATATGTAATGAACATAAATAAAGAAATAAATGGCTATTGTTTTTATTCCTCTTTCTTTCACTAGGAATTAGTTATGTTGCAAAACAACGTTTTTTAGATTATTTATTTAACAAGATTTTCTTTAAATCAGCAACTGCCGTATTCATAAAAATATAATGGAAATTTAATAAAGGCTTACTAAGCGAATTTTTTTTATGAAATCCTTCATAAACGTTTGTTAAATTGAACAATCATTTGTGCAAACGGGGAAAAGCATTCTCAACTTTTGCGGAGATAGAAAATGTCGCAAATCTGAAAGTCGAGAATCGTAGATAAGCAATCGGTTTTATTATTTTCTAAGCCCGCAAATCTTTCATTTAGAGCAGTGCTAAGTAATTTTTAAGGACTCTGAACTATTCCTCATTTCCCTTTATTCATTTATGGTTTTATGGATTTTGTAGCATTTGCGAAGTAACCCAACAATTTCGGCTAAATGATTTTTTTTTTCGCTAACATTAACGAAACTGCGAAGAAAATTCTTAACTCTTGCAAATATATACAAGATTGAGCAGAGAGAGAGAACATTGCCAACTATGGTGCAAAGCATCGGTTACATATCTGGTTCTTATACAATCAGTTTGTGGTATAAAATTTCTTCTTCTTTCCCTTAAACTTAAACTCATTTAGCATACTTCGAATAATATAACAAAAGGACAAGAGAAAATGGACGATTACAGTCATGTCTGTACACCTTTCCATTCTCTTTTCCCCCTCTCTACAAAAAAACTCAAGACTTGACGGGTCAAACTCGATGTGTTTATTTTTTTTAATTCCTCATTATTTCTTAAGTCATTTCGCTCTTAAAAAGAAGGCATTAAAAATCTGACCCACGAAAATCGAGCTGATTTTTTGAAATTTTGTTTTTGAGTCATAAGCCACCTTTTCATAGACCGGGTCACATATAGGATTAAAAGTTGCGTGCTTTTTTCCAAAAAGTTTTTTTTTAAATCTCAATAGTTTAACCATAAAATGTTCAATAAGTCGTTGAAAAAAATTTAAGGGGAGTATTTAAATAAGTTTGCTTCATAAAAAGCTATAAAGTTAATAAGTTTTAAAAAATCTTCAACTTTTCATAGACTTAAACTTTCATATTCTATCAGATCCTTTGTTGGCACCACAAGGAGGATGATCGAATACATTCCCCAAACTGATTCCAAGATTTAAATCTTGCCCATATTTTGCCCAAAGGTATCCATATTAAATATGTCTGAAATATCGCGTGAGGAATTTTTACATGTTTCGTTTAATAACATCAATCTGAGAGGTTCGAACCGATTTTAAACTTTGATTTAACAATATAAGCGCCTTATTAGAGACGAAATCGACGAAAATATGCTTGCTTAAGGCCGTTCGCCTCTACATGCGTAATAAGATTTATGTAATGCTTGCTGAACATCTCGTACAGAATCAAAATTAAAAAATGATATGTAACAGGCGAGGACAATAAAGCTAAAGTAGCTGAAAAAAAGAAGAAAATTTAAGACAGATTTAAAAAATCAGTCTTTTAGTGGATATGCCGAAACAAAAAACCGGCAACAACAAAGATGGAAATACTGCCAGAAGCTTTTTTAAAGACACAGAAAAAACATCGGATATAATAGGCATAAATGACGTCTAAAGACATGCTTTTCAGCGCTACACGACAGAAAGTATAGAACCCTTTTTGTCGGAATATTCATAGTTCAACATGCCAGTTACTGTGCACAAAATTTTGTACCATGAAAAAGACATAATTCTTCCTGCATTCTCCACATTGGCAATTTTTCCAAAAAAGCGCAAGAGTCTAGAAATAAAGATTCAAGAAATTAGCGAAAATATTTCGCCACAAAAACACCACGACTATACTCGAATACAGATTTATTGCACAGTCCCATTCATAGCAAGTTTACGTTTAACTCCAAAAGCTCAGCATGGAGCTTTATCTACGGAAGTGCTCGCGTTATTGCTGAACCATAAAAAATTTGAAAAAAAGCTCTGATTCAGATTTAATTTATTAAATTTACAAGTAAATATAATTTTTGTATATGCAATTATACATATATAGATATCTATCTTCTATCTATATCCAGTTGGCCACGTCTTTAAGACATCATCGAATGTTGATTCCTGCACGACATGTGAGGGACAGCGGGAACAAATCGTCAACGACATTTTCGAACAAGTGTCGCGAAAATCGTGCACGACACAAAGAAAGACAATGTCGCCTACTTTATCATTAACGACTACCTGCATGACAATGTAGTCTATTTCGACGTCCACGACAAAAAATAATATATGGTTATCTTATTTAGACAGTTTTTTAGTATAGTTGGAATTTTAATTTCTGTTGTATGTTTTATATTCGACTCCTATAAGCAATCCTAAAGTTGACAGTGAAGTATGTAATCCATTTTCCAGCCCGCGAATAAGTTCATCATAATTTTTGGTTTTACTGCTTAGAACTAATTTGTAAATATTTTGTAGGTATTTAGCTCAACAATTAAAAAAAATAGAATGCGAGACTTTTAGGAAAACCAAGCAAGTGATTGAATAGCATTCAAGAAAACTTTGTCGCCAGTAGCTTTCATACAAGGCAACTTAAAAGACAGTTTCGCTCATACTGTCCCACATAGAGTTTAATAGAGGACAACTTATAAGACGTAGTCGCTCATACTGTCCCATATAAAGCAAATAGAAGACAACTTACAAGACAACGTCGCTCAAACTGTCGTGCACGACGATTTCCTGTAAATTGTCTTCTAGAAAACCTAAACAACAGGGGACACCTCGTGCATACATCATTGACGACGATGTCGTCAACGTCAATCTGGCCAACTGGGTATATATAAAACAGGATGTGTGTATGTATGTATGTAACGTATAGACTCCAAAACGGCTGGACCGATTTTGATGAAATTTTCAGGAAATCTTCAGAATATTCAGGCGGGTGACATTGTGAAGTCTGTTTTTTGATTTTCGGTCTGCGGCGGATGGGCGTGGCAAATCCAATTTTCATATTGCACCACCAATGACATCTATATAGTTTGGACGATTTTTTCTTTAAAATGATCGCCATGGTCTAGCTTAGATTAAAATTTTGCCCCGTCCACTTTTACGACGACTTTTTTTGAATTACCTAAAATCAGAAAAAGGCTCCATCGATTTGACAAATTTTTCTTTCAAATGTTCGCATTAATCCATTTTAAGTTTTCATCGAAAGAAAAATTTACCACGCCTACTTTTACGCCCACTTTTTTATTAAGCGCATAACTTGAAAACGGCTTGACCGATTTGGACGATTTTAACGCCCACTTTTTTCGATTTACCTCAAATCAGAAAACGGCTCCATCGATTTGACTAAGTTTTCTTTCAAATGTTCGTATCTTTTTGACGGATTTTAAAAATTGAACTCAAACATTTTTCCTAATTTAGACAGGACAACGTCTGTCAGGTCAGCTAGTATTAAATAAAAGGTGTTATATAATACAATAGGTGAATACAAATCTGAAAACAACATCACAAAATATTTTTTTTTTTCTTCTTCAATATTTCTCTAGTAAAAAAATAGTTACTTTAATAACTTTTATAGTACTCTTCTAAAGTTTACCAAAAAGACTTTTTTTGGCTAAGTTTTAGAACAAATGTGGGGCTAATATGGGAGGGGGGAGGAGAGTTTTTAGTTTTGACAATTTTTTTATTTAGTCTTGCCGATTTGTCCTAAAACGGGAAATTTTGTTTCGGAGACTTTATGAAAAGACAAAAAGTATTTCAAGTAGTTCACATATTTTTGTATGACCTTAAAGACCATCAATCATGGCTGTAGGAAATATCGCCCAAAGAAAAATGGCCAAAAAAAAAAAAATAAAAATCACCCAAAAAAATTCCATGTAAAATTGGGCCTTAATTCATATGAAAAGTGACCCAAAATTTTTGGGCTTTTTTTCGTTATTATGGTGAATTTTCGTTTTTTAAATTGGGTGATTTTTCGTTATGAAAAATCACCCAAAAATATTATATGAAAAATAGCCCATTTTTTCGGGCCATCTTTATTTAATATAATTGTAATTTATTTAAAAATAAGTTTGTTGTTTTTTCTCTGGGTGTTTATATTAAATATATAACGAAAACACTTTTGGGCGCAAGGATTTTCTCCTCAAGGATATAATATATACCGGCTGCGCTAACTAAAGCTTCTCTGCAAAGCCGGCCTTCGGCCGGACGCATGGATTTTCTCCTCTATGGTATAACAAACACTGGCTTCGCTAACTAAAGCTTCTCTGTATAGCCGGCCTTCGGCCGGGCGCAAGGATTTTCTCCTCTATGGTATAACAAACACCGGCTTCGCTAACTAAAGCTTCTCTGTATAGCCGGCCTTCGGCCGGGCGCAAGGATTTCCCCTCTATGGTATAACAAACACCGGCTTCGCTAACTAAAGCTTCTCTGCGTATATGGCCTTCGTTCGAAAACAAGACAGTTTTTAGAAGCTTTACTTAGCGAAACCGGTACTTGTTCTACCATAGAGGAAAAAATCCTTGCGCCCGGCCGAAGGCCGTCTATACAGAGAAGCTTTAGTTAGCGAAGCCGGTGTTTGCTATACCATAGAGGAGAAAATCCTTGCGCCCGGCCGAAGGCCGGCTATGCAGAGAAGCTTAGCGAATTTTGCGCAGCCGGTATTACTGTCCTTACTGCCGAGCAGCTGTTGAAGATAGAATGCAATTTTTTACATAAAACTTACACTTGTATGGAACTAATTTATATGAATAATAACCACTTTTTTGCAAATTGGGTAATTTTTAATTTTTTTTTCGAAAAAATTCGTTTTTGCTTTTTGGGTCATTTTTTATTTTTTTTGGGCCCTTTTTCGTTTTTGTTGGGCAAAATTTCATATATAACTTTTTGGGTCATTTTTCATGTTCTTTTGGGCGATTCTTCATTTGGGCGATTTTTCATTTTTTTTTTTGCCATTTTTCTCTGGGCGATATTTCCTACAGCCATCAATCATTTTTATGAGACCCGTCCTATTCAGTTGTCAGATTAACTGATTTCTAATACTTTTTGAGCTTCCCCATTTGATTTCCTAACATTTAAACAATTGACTAGTTTTTACTTTTTTATAAAAAAATAAACTTTTTAATCTACTCTCGTATACATACATATATTTAAGTCATTTTGGCTGATAAATTTATTTGTACCCAGATGAACAAATGCTGTTATTGTTTTTTTTATAAAACAATTTCACCTAATTTTTTTTTTTTTTTTTTTTTTTACAACACTCACATAAACCTACATCTTAAATATGTAGTATATTTTCGTAAAAATAGTACCAAATATATTTAAAAAAAAAAACGTACCAGCAACAATAACAACAACTAGTTTTTTACAATTATAGAAATAGTAAAAATATAAAACTATTTGTATGCTGGTGAGCGTTTAATTGCAAATGTGAATGTGAGTGTAAAAATATTTTCAGCAATCACTATCGGTTTTGCTTCACAATAGAAAAAATAAAAATAAAAAAAAAAATACTACAACGCACTCATACATTTAAAAACTCACACAGATATTGTGTGTAAAAATATCTACAAATAGTTGTTCTCTAGTGTTCGTATTCATTCATAAAAATTTAGAAAAGGAAATACAATGCGATACACAAGTGCACGCCAACTATCGTAAGTTATTCGTGATTTGTACGCTCTGGTTTAATTCATTCACTCGCTCGCTAGCGGTCTCACTGATAAAACTATTCGCTGGCTCGCTCACACGCACGCTTTTTGATTCACTCCTTCATTCATTTGATTAGTGAGTTTTGTGACTGCCAGTCAGTTTGTCGCACTGTCAGTTTTTTAGCCATTCTGTCATTATTTGTCTCTTTTTTTTTTTTTTTAATGACCAAATTTGTAGCATCCGTTTTTCTTGTTGTTGTAGTTGCTGTGAATGAATACATGATAATTGCATGATATTGTTGTTGATGTAGGCTCATTCATTAAACTAGTCGTAGATGGAATAGTTGGATTCAAAGGCAGAGCTTTAAATAGATTAGATTTTATTTGAGAACAGTTCAAGAGATAACATAAAGTAAAGACGATATTGCAATTTACTTTTTCGTGAATATTTATCTATCTAAATAGTTTCGATTCCCGAACACCGATTCCGATAGTCTATCTTTCTCCGCTGAATTTGCAGTATCTTATCAATTTTTGCTAATTCTGTCTTAAACTGGCAACATGCTTTTGCAAGTTGTTTTTGTTTTTTTCTTAGCCTACTTACAACTACAATTAATGTTGGAATAATTCCAATCAAATGAAGTGTGGAATGTAAGAAGAGATTAACTCACTGTTTATTGTTGATGTTTGTACGAGAAGAACTGTTGCTTATAATTCTTATAGGCTTAACAGTTTTATTTGGTTTAATATCTTAAGTTTTTCTAAAATCTTTGGATGAAGTTTCCGGACAATCTGGCGTAACCAACCATTGAAATGCGTATAGGAATAGCTTATCCCAGCAACAATAAATTTCAGTGTTTTTATCAAGAATACAAATTTGGAATTAAGCACGAATAACAAAATCGTTTAAATTAAGATTTTTGGTTCTATTTTGCAAAATCTTTCGACAACATTTAGCTCAGGTGGGGTTCTTAAGATCTCAGTTAAACTAGGTTTAGTTACTCTGAAAACAGATTTGTGCCGTCATAACCAAGCTTGTTTACAAAATTTTGACAGAACAGATTAGTTTTGCTTAAAATATTGGTCCGACTTTCAGACAACGTTAAACTAAGTTTAAACTTAGTCCACACCTAAAACACCTGGCCTTAAAGATCTCTACCAACACTACAAAGATATTGTGGCATATCATAATAAATCTTAAGGCCCAAATACACTGATCAAAATACTCATCAAGCATTGTGGAAGTATTAGTGAAAATGTGTTTGTATGTATCACACCGACAATGCTGGATGGGAAATCAAAATATTTAGATATGACGGCGAATGTTACGTCGAGCACACGTACACGTGTGAATTCGCCTGCTGAACAAGCATTTGACAAGCGTATTTGGCCCTTTATGATGGCAAATTTGAATGCAACTGCGAATCTATTAATCGAAACCGGAAAGACGAACTTTTTTCATTTTGTGTTCCTTCTTTTTAAGGTGCTTTAGTTTCTAAAAGTCCATGTTGAATTGAAATGGGGTTCCTATTCTAGAAAAAAAAGTCCCAGGAAAACTAAGGGGTGTTTTTTAGAGGCATAAAACTTTCTTTTTAAACAAAACAAATTCAATGGAATGACTGCGTCTTATGAACGCCATCCCGTCGGAACAATTTTGCGCCATTTTTTCTCTCACACCGGGTCTGTTTTCTTCAGTAGTACGTTGAATGTTGCCTTCAAAATGATGAATCGTTGCCGGTTTATCAGCATAGACCAGAGATTCGACTTCCACCCACAAGAAGCAGCCCTTACGAAACAAATTAAATGCACTAGGTTTCCAATTCACAGGTCCATTCCTTGAGATAATTCTGTCAACAAACGTTTGGCTCAACAAAGTGATGGTTTCACGCGCTGTATGGCATGTTGCGACGTCTTGTTGGACCCATTTCTCCTCCATATGATTTGCAATGACATGAGTAGTAAAAATGCCATGAGTTCCTCATTCACGGAGATGTTCTTTCTAAAAGTCTTAGCTTATTGGTAAGAGGGGAGATAAAAGCCCTTTCTCTTCCCCTCCCATCAATAAACTCAGAAATTCTGCAAGAAAACTTTCATAGTGTGAACCCAGACTTAGCAATGACAATTTCGCGACACATCATTGACGCTTCTGTTAAGGTATGGCATTTCAGCGTCAAAGCTTAGCGGAAAAAACGTTCCGCTTTCCTCTCTTTTTTATGTATGGCTGTTGGTGATAAATAAATTTTGATGCTGCGTTAAAAATTTTTTAAATTAAATAATTTATTCCGCTGCTAGATTTACCGTTTTTTCCTCTGTGCGAAGTGTCGCAGCTAGGGTTGCCAGAAACCAAAGTTCAAATAACTGGACAATGTAAAAAATTCACCTGTGCCCATATTCTGTAACTCTCGCGTCGAGAAACTTTTCGATTGAAATGTGTGAAATGAAACGAAAATGCCATATATTGAAACAAACAGCTGGTTTTTTTCATTAAACTGTGGCTGTAACTTTTTTTGCGAGTACTAGCTGTCACGTTAGGGAATAACTCGCCAATTTAAAGAAAAAGTGTGTCTGTTACATTTTTGTGAGAAAAGTTGCCGCTTTGAACTGTTAAATAAACTCACGGAAACAAATAAGGCGAGAAACAATTTTAACACCAAAAAACGATTAAAAATGCTTAGAATAAAATTAATTATATTTTGTTATTGGCACATTGTTCATTGGTTAATGTTTTTTTAAATAAAACTATTTTTTCAAAGCTTGTTGGCAAACAACAAACATTAAAGACGCACTTTAAATTGTTTGGTATAGCCGATGGATGTATTTTCGCCGCCGTCGTTGAAAATGTTTCAATTTTAGTAAATTTTGATCGCCGTCAACGATGTGGGTGACTGTGTGACGTCTGCAATATCACATCGGCTTCGAGTGGAATATTATAATGACATTTACAACGTAACGACGTAATCTCTTTGGATAGTTTTGAACATGAGTAACAGACACACTTTTTTCCCACTTTTCGAGAAACGATGGAATATTTTGTTTCACATCTTTTCGATGCAAGAAGTTCTCACTATAGTTACAGAACATGAGACCTAGATTTTGAAAAAATAACTAGACAATTTGAAAATAATTATTTAATTTTTTAACACGTTATAATTAAACTTCAGTTTTAAGTGATATTAAATATCGTCAGCTAAAATCTAAAGTGCATCTTAGTCGAGATAAAATAGCAAAAAAGTTTAAAATAAAAACTCGATGAAAAAATCATGTTTGTCAAATAACAAAATAAACCAAAATTGAAGAAAAATTTCGTTTACAATACAAAATCTTAAAAAACGTAAACAAAAATGTTTTTTGAATGAAATTGAGTATAATTAACAATATTTTTTTTTTAAACTTTTATAATTTGACTTAATTTGTTTTGTCAAAATGCCTCAGATATGTATATTAAGTATATAATTAACAGGGCAAGGAAGTTCCTGCACTTAAAATCGCAAAATATGCGCATGAAACATGCACTTAAAATCGCAAAATATGCAAAAACTCCAAAATATTCTGTTTAATTCTATTTTTTCTTCGCCGAACGTTATTTTTATTTGAGGCTTTTTCAAGTAAAAAAAAAACCTAAACAAAATGAAATGTCAAAAAATTTTTATTGTTACTTCTACAATTATGTACACAATTATACAAATAATTTTTAAAATTTGTTAAACATGGCCACAAATATGTGCTGCTTTTTAAAAGTAAAAGAAACAAGTTGAAATTATAATAAAATGTAGGTAATTCAGTACCAAACACCAACATATTGGTGCTTTTGCTCCTTGAAAATGTCAAAGTTAGCAGATTTTCCCACACTTTTTTGACTGCTTGACAGCTTCAGGGCCGAAAAAACTATAACTAGCTGATCCACTGGCTACACCTTATAATGAATTCGCCTTGAAAGATATTTCTAAGCAAAAAACTAAGAAAAGAGCAATTTTTTTTATAAATATTACAAAATATGACGAAAAATGTGAATTTATAACAAAATATCCTAAAATACGACGAAAAATATGCATTTATAAAAAAATATGCAAAAACATGAATTTTAAGCAAAATATGCAAAAATATGCACAAACAAATTGATGCCATTTTACTGGAAACATTGTGATTCGCAAAGATATTAACTTTAGGTGGGTCTCAGAGTAACGACAACAAACATGCATTTGCATGAAGTCCCTTGCCCTGATAATTAATATTAAAATTATAATTTGAATTTAAAGAAATTTTTTTTACTGGACAAATTGTATTTGAGCTGGTAACTGGACAAGACCCAAAGACAATCCATGCCATTCTAGGCCGTCTGGCAACCTTAGTCGCAGTCACATCACCTTTAATGTGAACTGCCTCTATCTAAAATTATTTTCGAAAAACTGTCTTTCGCTTTTTCTCCATTTTGTAAGTGAATAGAGGATGGCTCTCATTTAGTATATTAATAACGATATTTATATCAAAATCACACAACCCAGAAATACCAAAAGAAAAAAGTGTATCCCTTCCCGGAAATGACAAGCAGGCCTGTGCATTTGGAACACTAATTGGAATTGAAGAAATTCATGTCGTTTGTAGTAATAAATAAAGTTAAATAAATTTTTTAAATATTTTAAAAGTTTTTTGTATTGAAAATTTCTCTACATCCATTTCACATTTAACTTAAAGTTTTGTAAGTTAAAAGCAGTTTGATCATGTAAATACCACTTTGATCATGTAAATACCAATTTTTTTTTTTCTTAATTAATCAACAGACAAAATAATAAAAATTTCTACTCGTAGAATGTGATAATAAATAACGAAATTTTCAATTCATTAAAATACACTAAAACACAAAAGTCAATCACTTAAGCAAACACATGGAATTACTCTTGTATGTACATACATATATAAAAAAATAAAAATAAAAGAGGCAAACAAACAAAAATAACAAAAAAAAGGCTTTTGTTAAGTTTTATTAATTAGTTAAATATTTAAACATGTGAATGAAATGGTCATGCTTGTTGTTCAATAAAATACTCAAACTTGTAGATACACTCAGGGCCATAATTAGACACCGCCAGACCGGAATGAAACAAATGAAAGAGTGACCGACCAACTAACCAACCGACTCTGGTCATTGCTACTTAATTCAAATCATTATGAATCTCGTATTTCCATTACAATTCCTTCATTAACGTACGCATCGTTTTTAACTGTGCGATACGGAATCAATTTGAGAATTCCATTAAAGTTTCATGAATCGCATGATGATCTGCTGCTGCTGCTGCTGATGTCGGCTGAATGGCGTGTGAATTGTTTTCTTTAAGTGAGTGAGCGAGTGTCTAGTGAAAGTTTCATCTGATTGTTGTTAATTCCGTTCTAAAAGAATTTAATTTGATTGTAAAAACATACAAAATATTTGTTTGTCTCGATTGCAGCCATTATCAGGTGATTAATATTTGATTGTTGTTTTGTTTCTTCTTTGTATCTTGTAATCAAGACAATTAAAAGTCGTAGTGGACTTTTTTTTTTGTCAATTCATGGTTGAGCGTGTGGGAAATTATTAAAAATATTTTTACAAATTAAGAAAATTTATTTGTTACATTTTTTTTTTAGCAATGAGGAAATGAAAGCTGATGTTTTTAACGAGAGTTGATTTTTCAAAGAATTTTGAGGCAAATTTATTTGGAATATTCGGTAACAGTCATTTAAATTAATTTTAATTTGCGGTATTGAAATTGATCGTTAACTTTTCAAAATATTTTAGAAAAATATCCAACGGTTTAAATTTTAAAAAATGTTGGTTTAAAATGGTGTCAAGTAATAGTGCATTTACACTTGTAATTTTCAAACTAGTTTACGATCGTAAACTACTTTCATAAACTATACCGTTTACATCAGCATTTTTGACAGTTAAGTTGTTTATCTTTGACAAGTTCTTAGCCCCAATAATAAAAAAAAAACGTTGATGCACATTCATACGAACATAAAAACAAACCTTTTATTTCCGTTGTCCATCTAAAAGAAAATATGTAAAAAAACTAACATTTCTTATAAATTTAGAATTGTTTTAAACATTTTCTTTGTTTATTTTATTTTTCTTACTATTGTTTTGGCTTTTTTTTACAGATAAAAGTAAATTCTTTTTACTTTATTTTTTTTATTTTTTAAGGAAATGTCAAATATCACCAGCATTGCCAGAACAAAATTTGAAAAACAGAGTTGCATTAACAAAAACTGGTTGTTTGTAACTAGTTTATCTCAAAAGCTAGTTACAAACGTGTTTATAATTTGTATGGATAAACAAGTTTCTCAAACTAGTTTATCATCATAAACAACTTATAACCTGTTTATGGCGTAGGTGTAAATGCACTATTATAAATTTTAAAATTTTTAATACTAGACAAATTCTGTTGTGCTTACAGAATAATGTTAACTACTTAACAGAATTTATGTTAACGCTTTTAGAGCGGAAGAGTCCAGATTTCTGGAACTGGAGTCAACTTGAGGAAAAAAAATTAATAAGATTTGTGAAAAACGAGTTCTGCCATCGTTGGCCGCTATTAGAATTTCTAAACAAAAATTACTGATAATTTTTTCTGTGAATGAAATAAAATTTATCGATAGAGTTTTGAATCAAAATTAAAAATATATCGAGCCCTTTTTGCGATCATATCGTAAGCGACATCAATAAAACTTTCGTAAGCGACAGGCAAAAATATTGGAGGTCATTCATATATTTGACTCCTCTAGGGCCACTCTTGGGCTAGTTAGGACGGTTGCGGGTAATTTTATAAAAAACAATATTTTGTATGGGAGCCCCCTTAAGGAGGATAGATAGGGGGTAAGTATGTTAATAAAAAATGTAGGGGGGGGGGGGAATATTAGTGGGAGTCAGTCTTACATTTTTAGGAGCCATCTACCCCCTAATTTTTTGGCTCTTGCATTTTTTTTACAAACTTCACAAAATTGGGGCTTCTAGCGTATCGAAATCTTGCTGCTAAGGATTTCCATATAACACTAATCCACCCCTAATGTTCATGAAAACTGTCGAATGCGCCATTATAAGTTTAAAAATAAATATATGCATAACATGAAAACAAATAACGCTTTTCACTACTTAAGAAAAAAAATAAAGCCCTTTTCTGTAAAATTTGCCTTTTGTCGCTTACGGTATAATCGCAAATAAGGCTCGATACAAAGAAACATACTATTAAAAGGGGAGTAACTAATAGCGTTTTCTTTTCTAAAAAAAAAAGTGTTGCATAAGTGTTACATGTGACTTGGCAACATTATTAAATGCTCCCCTAATTTTTAAGAAGTGTTTCATATTTTACGATTACAAAAGAACACAAATTTCGGCATTAAACAAAAAAGTACAGTTAGCGCAAGGTAAATTACAATTACAGGTGGTGGCAAGACTACAACAATCCAAAGCCAACAGAAATAACAGATGTTTTTTGTATTGCATTGTTAGTGTTTACGGCTCGAAACTTGCCACCACCTTCTACCGAATTCGCCTTGATCTAGTGATGCACTCATAATAAGAACCTTTTTTAAAGGTTCTTATTATTTTTAATTTTAAAGGGAACATCATCAGAAAAGAACGCTTTGCACTTTTAAAATAACACATGTTTTTCAGAAAATAACATAAAAAATGTAAAAGGCAGAATAAATGCTGAATTTTACTCAGCAAAGAAAACGCTGTAACATCATTCTGAAAGCATATGGGCATTTCCATGTCATCGTACGTGACATTTGTACGCCTTCAGAGGGATAGCAATTTTGCAAAAATAGTTTTATCTGGAAAATTTGTTTTATAATTATGTTTCATTTGGAGGATAAATTCGGAACCATGTTGTCCAAAATATCGAGCAAAATACCACATGTATTACCACATTTGAACAGTATTATCATGCAGTTCTGTTAAGCGACCCTGTGCTACCACGTTTGAACAGTATTATCATGCAGTTCTATTGCAGTTCTATATAAAATATAATTTTTATCAATGAAAATATTAATTTTTCAATTTCTTATTATTTTTCGTCATTAGTGTTAGAAATAAGCTTTAAAATGAGATATCATTCATTAAATTTGATGCGGTGGTATGGGAGATATTTGCAACCGACAAAAAAAGTGCTTTAGAAATAATATATACTAGATGACCCGTGCGAATATTTCGCACCGTAATTTTTATCAATGAAAATATTAATTTTTCAATTTCTAATTATTTTTCGTCATTAGTGTTAGAAATAAGCTTTAAAATGAAATATCATTCATTAAATTTGATGCGGTGGTATGGGAGATATTTGCAACCGACAAAAAAAAGTGCTTTAGAAATAATATATATGATGATGATTTTTGGGAGTAGTACTTGTATGGGAGCTATGGTTAAATATGGAACGATTCCAATAAAATTTGGTTAGATGATTTTGATCATAATAAAAAAGGTTTGACCAAATTTAAGCTAAATAACAACATAATAAGATGATGCATTAAGTTGCATTTTAGTACTTACAATATCGTACGTGACGAGCTTTAAAAGCTTATAAAATTTTCATTATACCAATTTAAAAAAAAAAATACCGATCAAAAATTTTTTTTTGCAGCAAATATCTTGCTTTGAACTTTTATTTTGAAACACCTAAGACTGATCTATTTCAAATGCCAAAGAGAAATTATGTTTTCGCACCACGTACGTGACATTAGAATAGCATCCAAAACAAACACAAAAATATACTGCTAATCGAACTATATATTTGGTCTTTCCTCATGGATCTTGTTAATTGTTGTTAAAACAATAATTTTAAAGCATATTTCCAGGGTTGCCAGCATCTTTATTTAATTTTCAGAAAATTTAAAATTGTAAATTGCAGTTACTAAAAATGTATCAAAGAGAAAGTCAGGTTAAACTTTTATTTTTTGCTTTTTAAAAATTATAATAAGCTATAAGTACCCCGGCATAGTAAAGTTTGGGTGTTTTTTCCTTTCTACCATATTTTAAAAAAAAGTTTCAACCGTTATAATTGATTGAGACGTGGTTGACATTCTCATGGAAATGCCCATATTCCAAATCATTTAGCTTTATCAATCAAATATAAAACTACAATCCGTTTTAGTATCGTGAAAGTTTTAGAATAAACAGACTTACGCCCGTTTCACAACTTACCGATAGCTGAAGATAGTATTTTTATCGCCTTGTAACAGCTTTGACAAAACACCAACAACAAATAGTGAGTTTATTTTTCCTTTTACTTCATTCCATGTTTTATTTACTTTTTCCAATTCAACAAAAACTGTTCTTCGTCATGTTTTCTTTAGATGTCCTCGACTACAGCTGCCCTGCCGGTTCATTCTAATACACTTCTTGTTATGATATCGGGCGGTTTTCGCAGTGTGTGGCCTATCCATCTCCATTTTCTTCGTGCCACAAGGCTCCTCTCTCTCACCCATTTTATATAACATCTACACTTCTGATTTCCCAGTTCTTCTTGGCTGTAATACATCCATATTTGCTGACGATACAGCTTTATAATGCTCAGGAGAGTTAGCAGAGGATATTTAACAATCTTCAATCATCATTAGAAATTGTGTGTAATTATTTCACTAAATGGAAAATTAATTTAATTGCTTGAAAACTCAGGCCATATATTTTACTAAGAAAAGAAAAGAATGATATACCCCACAACGATGTCTACGATTACAATCAACTGATATTCCTTGGGAATCAAAACTTAAATATCTTGGAATAATGTTAGACCCAAAATTAAACTTCAAAGAACATATTTCATATACCGTCAATAAAATTAACAGAGTAACAAAAATATTATATCCCTTCATTTATAGAAAATCAAAACTTAGTTGTGAAAACAAAGATTATAATGCTGAAAGTTATATTTCACTCAATAATGTTTTATGATGCTCCAGTCTGGGCAAATATAGCAAATACACACATAAAAAATCTACAAATAACATAAAATAAGTTACTCAAAATGATGTACAACCTCCCGGGGCATTTTTCAACTTGGAGACTGCAAGACATAAGCAATATTGAAATGGTAGATGAAAAATTACGACGACTTTAATGCAATTTTGACCAAAGATGTCAGTTATCGTAATATCAGCATATCAACAATATGGTATCACATGTAGATTAGTTCTTTTTAGGATTTAAGTGGTTTTTTTTTTTATCTAAAATATAATTTTTTTTTGTATCTAAATGACTAAAAACTAATTCTAATTAGACATCGTAGTCTTGTCTCTGAACACCATTTTTTTATATATTCTGCCCGTCTTTGGAATCTACTTCCTAATAATCTTCAGACAAACAACAACGCAATAGAATTCAAAAGACTCTTGATTAAACATTTTGAATAAATAAACAAATCTTTTAAATTGATCCTTTCAAAATTACGTACATACCCAGCAAAAACTTTACTTACAATCCTACTTTTAATGACTTCAAGAAGTCATTACTTTGTAGCTTTATTCGCCACTTTTTGGAGTAATAGTTATATATTAAATAATAACTTTATTATTATACTTAAATATACAGAAAAATTAAAATTTTCATTATGACAATAAAAATGTCATTATAGTCATTATAGTCAAAAAACAATGTTTTTTAATACAAAAACTAGACTGCCAGAGACAGAAAAAAAATAAAAATTTAAATAAGGTAAAATAAAATAAAATAAAAAAAAAGAATTAAAAAATATAAAAAAAAATAATTAAAAAAAAAAAATTGAAAAATTTTTACTTTATTTTTATAAAAAAAACATATTATTTTTTAGATTATAATAGGCTAAATTATAAGTGGTTACTTTTGGGACATCTCGAACAAAAATAAGTACTTTTTCTAGTAGAAAAGTAAGTAGTTGACTCCTCAAATTCTCATTATTTTTCTACTCATTTTGTAAGCAAAGTTTTTGCTGGGTAGTAAAATAAAATAAGAAAAAATAAAAAAAAGAAAATAATTAAAAAAAAAAACAAAAAAAAAATAATTAAAAAAAAAATATTAAAAAAATAAAAAAAAATTTTTTTACTTTATTGACTTTGTGTAACTATATATTTTTATAAAAATTTTAAGTATAAAAAAAACTGATTATTTTTTAGATTATAAAAGGCTAAATAATAAAGGATTACTTTTGGGACATCTCAAACAAAAATAAGTACTTTTTCTAGTAGAAAAGTAAGTAGTTGGCTCGTCAAATTCTCATTATTTTTCTGCTCATTTTGTAAGCAAAGTTTTTGCTGGGTACATACATATAAATTAACTATGCTAAATTTAATTATATTTATACTTTTTTATATTTACATTTATATTTATATTTTGTTCCTTTTGTTAAATTGTACGTTTAATGTTAAATTCATTTGTTATTCTTTTTTTATTGTTAACATTCTCTGATAAATAACATTTAAATTCTCATACTGTAATTATAAGATATAAATCTTGTTGTATGGGATATTCAATAAAAAAAATAAAATAATACTAAAAAAAAATTAGGTTTTTTTAATTTTCCTCTTGATCTAGACTGTTATTTGTTTCTTTTCTATATTAGGTTAACAAAATACTATTTTTGAGTACACTGAAAGAAAAATGCTTCATATATTTAATGAATCATTTTCATAAATAAATTTTCCTTGGGTAAATGAAAATTTTCATTGTCTAAATGGAATTTCATAGTTATAATGAAGTATTTTCGTTAAAATCGCTTCATTGGATTTCGTAACTACGTTAAAAATTTTCATTGGATATATGAAAACTTAAGTTTGTCCAAGTAACACTAAAAATTTTAATTGGGAACATAAAAAAACAATATACAAACATAACTATATTCATATATTTATAAAAAATTATAGTTTCCTTAAAAAAATGTTTAATTGTTAATTAAAAAATCTAAGATTTAAGAATTTCATACATCTAATGTTACATGTATGCTATTAAATTTATGAAATCAAATAATTTTTTATAAAAGCAACATATTTCAATAATTGCCTTTATAAATTTAAATTTTCATTATGACAATAAAAATGTCATTATAGTAATGAAACAAAAACTTTCAATCAACATTGTTATTGTTATTATGGACAATTTAATCGATCGAATCCCGCCAGAGACAGAAAAAAAGTAAAAAATTAAATAAGAAAAAAAAATAAGAAAAAAAATAATTTAAAAATTAAAAAAATTTTTTTACTTTATTAAAAGTTTTCATCCAATGAATAATATTCATAGATCTAATGTAATGTTCCATTAAAACCTTTTAATGAAACAGTTTTCATTGATCCAACGAAGCGCTGCATAGGTTCCTTTTTAATGCAATTTTTCATGGGATTAATATAAAAAATCGTTGGCATTGCGAAGAAAATTCTTTCAGTGTAGAAAAGAAATACATGTCTTAACTCTCTACATTTAAAACATAAATATCGAGGGTTGTTTTTCAAATAGTGCTATCTGAAAATTCCCAAAACGGTTTTTTTTTTCATAATTATTGTATTGTGCTATCTAACACATACGTTTTTTTTTTTTTTTTTTTTTTTTTTTTTTTTAAAAAAGTTCTATCTGCATAAAAAATATTACTTCATATAATAAAATGATAAAAATTGGTATTACAAAGTAGACATATTATACATCAAAGGATTGGGAATTGTTTCATAAACTTATATAATTTTAAAATTCATTGTAGAAACTTTGCAAAAAAAAAAACTGCAACAAATTTGTTTAAGGTGTTATGATACTTGCTATTTTTTCTATATTGGAGAACACTGCAAATATATTTGCATAGCAAAACTGACTAAGTGTAAAAAGTAAAAAGTATGATTGTATCATAAAAAATCTTGAAATGTCAAACAAATACCCTGCAGATAACGAGACTAGTCCATACATGCATGTAAAGAGTAGTCCATAAAGGAGTAGGAGTACTCCAAATATATGGGTAAAAGGTGGTCCATTTAACATTACGATGTCCTAGGAGGGGACCATACACAGAAAAAATTATTGCCGAATTATTTTCAAACAAACGCTTGTTTGAAATTTTTTTTGATTTCTACAAATTTTTTTACTGATTCAATCAATATTTTTGTTTGATTTTTATTTAACCAACAAAAATGTGGACAACTCTTCAAAAATATAATAAACGCGCTATTGGTTTCAAGTTTTCATAATTTTGTATGAAATATTTAATGCTCTTTAATGTTGTCGTCCTTTTGCATTTTTTTTATTGATTGTAAGCAACACTTCTTTATGATAAATATAAGAACTACAACAAAAAACACATGCAGTCTATTTTTGGACGCTTTAAAAAAGTACAGCAATAAGAAAATAAAATAGCGTGACGAGGTTTGTAGTAAAAAAACAACAAAAACAATAGCAGGTAAAAAAAACGTTTCATTTGTTCTAAACAACAGAAATGACAACATTATAAGAAACAAAATAAATTTTTGGTTGGTTTCAAAGTTGGTATAAAAAAAACAAAATCCCGTATTCAATTTTTTCAAACAGTTTGTTTAAATACATCAAATACAAAAATAGAATGATGACGAAAAACATATCGAGTCGGTCTGCCGCCGTTTTTGGTTACATTTCTTCTTCATTAGCAAAGGAAAGGATGCAGCAAAAGTGAGTGACGAAGAAAAACATTGTGTGTATAAATAAGACTTCGTTCAAAAATTATTCCAACAAAAAAATGTGTCTCAAAGCCAGCCGGCCGCTCTGCTCTGCTTCATCTTCACCAACAGTGCTTGCTTGTGTGCGCGTCATTGCTTGTTCCAAAACTTTTTTGTTTGATTCAGCAAAATTATTTGTTTAAAATTTATATGAATTTTAGTAAACATTTTGTTTGATTCTGTAAAATTATTTGTTTGAAAAAATCGGCGTTTTTTTCAATAAACCAAATGCAAATAAATTGTTTGAATATGCGAATTTGTTTGTAGGACCGATTTCAGACAAAAAATTGTTTGATTCTACAAATTTTTGTTTGAATTGAAAAAATAATTTTTTCTGTGTATAACCCACCGAAGTAGTCCCTAAACCACTCCATGGAGTACTCCACGTTACTACTGTATGGAGTAAACTTAAGGGGTAGTTTAAGCATTTTTCATTTTTTACTAATCGCCTTTTATGGTGTGTACTGTAGTCTATTATTGCCAGTGTGACCAGATTTTTTAAAAATATAAAGCTAAATCATGTTTGAAATAGAGCTAAAGAAGGAAATTTAAAGCCAAAAAATAAAGCTAAATTTTTGAATAGCTTCTTGTAGTAACTTTTAATTATTTCAATATTTTTCATAGATTAAGTATTGCTTATGTAATTATAGCTGAGAATAATTTTATAAATGAACAAAGAAAAATCCAAAAAAAGCTTGACCAGTAAATTGATCAAATTTTAGCTTTATTTTTAACAATTTCTATGGATTTGCTTAACTTTATTTGTAAGAAGATAATTGTATATTGTAATTAAGAAACTGTATAATGATTTTTGATCTTGCTAAATGTTTTGCAAAAGCAAATAAGTCTTTTATTAAAACAAGGGACGCCCAATATTTAATAGGTATGAACATAACTTTACTTGTAAAATTTTTACTAGCAGAAATTTTCAAGAAATTTTCAAAAAATAGTTGACGGAAGTCGTTGTCGTGTTCGAAGTCGCAGCCGTTTGAAAGTCGAATTTACGACAACGACAATGTAAAACACATAAGTAAACGTTTGCCGTACTTATGTCGTTTGCGTCAATCATAATGCCAACTTTTAAAAACGACTATATTTCGACCACGACAACAACACTCATAAGAAGGCCAAACAAAAATTTTTTTCTGATACCCAAGCCAAAAACTAATTTTTTCATGATAAAAAAAATAAACGATTTAATTCTTAGTTCTTTTAATGGTTTGAGCCTTCGAAAATTAAAAAGAACGTAGAACGTTTTGCTAATGTAACTATAACGCCCATAATTCGATTTACTTTTGCTCGCGATGCCTGCTTATAGATGAAATAAGTATGTATAAGCGCGAATATCTGGATTAAGAAAAAAATTAACATATGGGGGATTTCATGTCAAGTGACCCAATTTTTAAATCGATGTTTTCCGATTTGGGTGAAATTACCACCAAGCTTAGTCCTATTAAATAGTAGTTTAGACACAAATTTTCAACAAGATCGGTCAAAAAGTTTCTGAGATAAAGGGGATCAAAGTTTGATATTTTGGCCATACAGGTGTTCTTTCTCATCCATGTAACTTATTACATATTGGTGTAAGACAAATTTGTCCCAAGTAGCTTAGATAGCTATTTGATCAATCTTTTTAAAAAAAATATTTTTGTTTTTTTTAAATTTTTTTTTTTAATTTAAAACTTTTTTTTAGCGGGAATGTTTTTTTTTTTTTTTTTTTTTTGCTCAAAAGAAAGCTTGTGTCTTTTCCTTTAAGGTAGTTTTGGTCGCTTTTTGGGATATGAGTGGCTTATGTAGTATAAAAAAAAAATTTTCTAACTCAAGACGAGGGTTTTTAAATTTTTAGCATATGCAGAATGAAAGATTATCAATAACAATTTTAATTAATTTTCATGTTGTAAAATTCCTTTCTTCATAAAAATAATTTAATGAAAAATTAAGTTTCATGAACTTAAGCCTAATTAAAAATATTGAAAATTTGGATTAAAAACCATAAATAGTTCAACAAAATAACCACAATACTAATTATTTTAAAACTTTTTTTTTATTTTTTTTTTATCCGGAATGTTTTTTTTTTTTTTTTTTTTTTTTTTTTTTGCTCAAAAGAAAGCTTATGTCTAAGGTAATTCTGGTCTTTTAGGAAAAAATTCAAAATAGTGCTGCATATGCTAAAAATTTAAAAACCCTCGTCTTGAGTTAGAAAATTTTTTTTTTTATACATAAGCCACTCATATCCCAAAAAGCGACCAAAACTACCTTAAAGGAAAAGACACAAGCTTTCTTTTGAGCAAAAAAAAAAAAAAAAAAAAACATTCCCGCTAAAAAAAAATTTTAAAAAAAGTTTTAAATTTAAAAAAAAATTTAAAAAAAAAACAAAAATATTTTTTTTAAAAAGACTGATCAAATAGCTATCGAAGCTACTTGGGACAAATTTGTCTAACACCAGTAGGTAATAAGTTACATGGATGAGAAAGAACACCTGTATGGCCAAAATGTCAAACTTTGACCCCCTTTATCTCAGAAACTTTTTGACCGATCCTGTTGAAAATTTGTGTCTAAACTACTATTTAATAGGACTAAGTTTGGTGCTAATTTCACCCAAATCGGAAGACATCGATTTAAAAATTGGGTCACTTTCATCCCCCATATGGGCTAATCCGAAAATTTTTAAACCAAAGGCAGAAATTTAAAGTTGCCCAAAATCCAAATGTTTGTTAATGGAATAATAGGATACATATGGTTTTTTTGTTCTTGGCAGAGGCTAACCTAAACGTACCTCTTGCTTCATTTATTCTTGTAAAAAAAGGGTATTTTCCATGGTCAAAAAAGTGGGCAAAACAATCGTTTCAGTATTTAGCGTTTAGCAAAACTTTAATTTGCTTAATTTTCTTTTATTTAAGATAAAAATCATATATGTAAGTTATCTAATAAATATTAAAAATTTTAACTAAAAATGGGTACACTCTGTGTAACGTCCGTAACGGAAAATGGGGTTTTTTTAAATTTAACAGAATGAATTTTAATAATTTTGTTTTCCAAACTAGCTTTATAAACAGAGTTTTTTATGCACTTTAATCTGATGAAAAAAAGAAATACCTTTATTACGCTGTTTTTTCTTAATAAAATGACAAAGTGTGTAACGTCCGTAACGGCATGAAAATACCCAAAAGTTTTATTTTAAAATTATGAGGTGGAAGTAAGTGTTTATAATGGATTTTCACCTGCTGAATCTGAATCTGGACTTAAAATTGCTCTAGGATGCCGAGAATCCGAAAAACTTCACCTCAAAGTAACAAAAAGTGTGTTTTAATAACATGCGATCCCCCAATCTGCAACTTAAATTGAGATGAATTTCAAATTCTTCTGAAACCTAAAATAACTTCTGAATATCAATAATTAGTAATTAATAACCATGTAGTAAACCGCAACCTCCATGCACCCCTTCAAATATTTGGTGGTACGCCCATGCTTGCAATGTTTACGTACTGGATTTTCCGTTAGAAATCTTTAAGCAATTCTTGCTTTGATCTCAAAATTTTGAGCGTGGTGACAAATATATTCGTATTAATTAAAATGTGTTCAAATGCAGACAGAGCAAAAAAAATTTGTGCAAATTTGAAAATAATACTGAAAAACTGTTGGTGTTTAAAAATACAAAGGCAGAAAGAAAGCGAGCATATCTTGAGAAAATCAAATAACAGTTAAAAAATAGTGTGTCACAGGCAAAAAGGATAAAAAAAGATAATAGACAACGAGTGGCCAAATTTAGAGAGGCACATAAATACATTCTGAGAAACATTACACAATTCGAAAAAGAATGGAATGTGAGTTGTTTCGAACGGAATTTTTTTGCTACTTCGCATGGAAAAGGAGCGCTGGACGGTGTTGGCGCTGTTGTAAAGCGAAAAGTTTGGCAACAAGTAAAAACCCAAAATCTCATCTTAAAAAACTTTCGAGATTTTCACAAATTAGCAAAAAAAAAAATAAAATATAAATGGCTTTTTCCTAATTTACATTGGTAAAAATTATGTCAAAACTACATCTGACGAAACATCAAAAACATGGATAAATGTTAAAAACATTCCAGCTCTTAAATCATATCATTATTTCTTCGGGCTTTTCCAATGACAATACTATAAGAGTAGCTCGAACAGCTGGGTCTATTAAGCATAAACGGTTAAATAAACAAATTAATAAATGAATATAAGTAATGTAAGAGTAATGAAATATTCTATAATTTTTTTGTAACTAATAAATTAATAATTACAAGGTAAAAAAGATTTTTAAATACATGAATGTTTTTTATATACACAATTTGGTTTAATGGAAAAAGTGTAACGTCCGTAACGTAACGTCCGTAACAGACAAAAATTAGGATTTTTGTTTAACAGGGCTACTTAGCCTTCCTTTCTAAGATGGATTGATATGGTCATATATTCCACTTAATTTTTTGTATTTGGACTTTTTTTGTTTATTATGCAAAATTAGCTAAGAAATGTGCAAATGCACATAAGCCTCAAAGTCGACTTCCATTTTTTGTAACGTCCGTAACGGAACTTTAAGCTAGCATAACTTTTTTTCAAAAACAGTTAACCTTTAAGTTTAAAACAAGTTTTAAAATAATCCCAAAGAACTGCATTTTGCAAAAAAATTTCATGAAAATATTCCAATGCTAACGCCAGCTGCGTCAATCTTAACAAGCAAATTTGCGTGCGAATGTAACGTCCGTAACGCAGGATTAGCCCATATGTATGATTTAGACGTTGTTTTTTAATAACATTGTAAAATAATGTTTAGTTAATACTCGTAGAGTTATCGAAAAAATCAGTTTTTTCGCTCTCCTGTAAAATTGTGATTTTGCTGATAGCACTATTTTAACTTTGTACAAATATTATTATTATTAATAAAGAATTGAATCAACCATATTTTCGAGAATTTTACATAAATTTTTTTCTGTGTGCATGTTCTGTAACTTTGGTGAGAACTTCTCGCATCGAAAAGATGTGAAACAAAATATTCTACCGTTTCTCGAATAGTGAGAAAATGGTGTGTCGGTTACTCATGTCGAAAATTATCAAAAGAGATGACGTCGTTGCCTTATAAATGTAATAATATTCCACTCGAAGCCGATGTGAAATTGCAGGCGGTTAAAAACGCTAGTCACACATACCGTTTACGGCGACCAAAATTTACTTAAATTAAAAAAATGTTCATCGACGGCAGCGAAAATACAACCGTCGACTATTTAAAATAATGTAAAGTGCGACTTTAATGGCTGTTGTTTGCGAAATAGCTTTGAAAACATTCGTATATTTTTCAAAAAATGTTAAAAGCAAAATAATTTAGTAATGAAAAAGTCTGTAAGGAACAAAATACTTTCCTTTTTCCCCGTTTTTATTCGTGAGTACAATTCAAAACGGGTACGTTCCCACAAAAATTTTACAGACACACTTTTTCCTTAAATTGGCGAGAAATTTCCTTACGTAACAGCTATCATTCGCTAAAATGTTACAGACACAGTTAAGTGAGAAAAACAGTTGTTTGTTTCAATTTATGTCATTTTTGTCTAATTTCTCACATTTAAATCGAAAAGTTTCTCGGAGCGGGAGTTACAGACCATGGGCACTGGCTTATGAAGAAATAAACGATTTCGATCAATTTTGAGTTGTGTCTGTTTATGATTTAGTGTGCGATATGTCTGTATGTAGATAATTCGCTGTAAAATAATTGTTCACATATGGGCTTCTTTCACGGTACATAAAAAATGTATTATTTTTTTCAAAGAATTTCACCGCCTTTACATGTCGTTAACTAATTATAAAATTAAATTTAAGTCTTGTTGTTTAATTAACATTTTCAAATCTAAAACAATTTTCCAGTTAACAATTTATAACAAAATAAATTAACAAAAAAAAAATGGTAAAAACTCTGTTAAAGTTAACGACCCATATAGATTTTTTGCTGAAATAGAAGGGGGGAAAAACTATTTCAAGTAATCTATGAAATTATGATTTGATGTTTATGAATTTCATAAAAAACGGGTGTTTATTTTGCAGACCAATGTTTGATGAAAGTTTATGGAAAGCTAAAAATGTTGTCTAAATAGTACATATTTTAAAAACAAGCGAAAAAAAATTCCCAAAGTTCTCAAAAGAGTTAATCTTTGGTTCAATCAGAGTTTAAAGAGCCGACCTCAGAAGTCCCCGATATAAATTACTAAAAGTCAGTTCATGTTTAAAACTTTTCTCAAATTTCTAGATTTTCCAAAACAGCACCCGTTAGATCTTTTTTTTTAATTTGGGGTTTAATTTTTTTGTTTTGTTTGTTAACACGTAACTTAGTTTACGAACTGTTGCCTACACAAAACAAATTAATTTAATTAAATTAACTAACTTAAATTGTGTTTGAATACAAATAACGGCACACGAATGTTTACAAAATAATGTGATACCGCAAAAGGGGGATGATTTTATATAACAACATGGGTAATTTGGACTAAATTTTTATCAAACGTAATAGGAAAAAACAATTAGGAAAGTAAAGTCGGACCAGCCAGAGCTAATGGTACCCCCGACACCATTTTTCGGTATAAAATCTTGGGGCTAATTTTGGCTGGCGTGATGCATTTGTTTTTTGATTCGAAAGCAATTTTATGTCTACTTCTTTCAGTCGACATTGAACCAATCGAAATTATTTTTTAGTGTTGTGAAAACCAAAATTAAACCTTTACAACACTTAAAAAATAATTTCGATTCATTCAGTATTGACTAAAAGAATTAGAAATAAAATTGTTTTCGAATCAAAAAAGTATTCGATCACGACTCCCAGAATTAAGCTCAAATTAGACGTGACATAAACATAATGACACAGCCGTAAAGGCGAATTTAGAAACCGAAATTGAATTGGTTTGTATGGTATGTTTATGTCGTTTTGGTAATACAGTGGCTATGGCATAGTTATGTCACGTCTAATTGTACCTTTAGCCCCCTGAAAACAAATAGACGGTTAAGGTAAAATCATTATACCATTCTTTTTCAGTTTGATGTAACTTGATTTAGAATCATGGTAGACAATTTCTATGGTTATATAAAAAACTATTTTTTTCCTCATAAAGAAAATTTCTTTTCCACATAAAGGGGCTAGCGGTAGTGGATCCTATAACGGACATAAAAGGAAATATGGACCTACAACCATAACAAGTAGAAGAGAGACTGCACCACTTATTCCACCAGAAGAACGCTAAGCACCCATGTTAGAATTAGAATAAAATTTGGTTTATAAAGATTAAAAAATATATAATGAAAAAAAATAGCTGTAACCCAAGCGAAGCAGAGTAATAATAATTTTTTTAAATAAATATAAAAGCTTTTTACCAAATAAGAAGCTTTTTTAAGATTGAAGTGATTTTTCTTATTTCAGCGATATAATTTTTTCCCCTTTCTAGACAAAATTGCAAGATGATTTAAAGTTCCAATTTTTAATATTTCATTTCCTTTAAGTGTCTTTTCATTTGATGACTGAGCATTTCTTACGGAACAAAAATTTGTTTTATTTTGGCGATTTTTATGCAAACGATGGAGTTTAGAAATTAAACTTTGTTTAATGATTGAAGTACATTTTTTAGCCTTCGAAACTTAAATTATTAATGTTTTCTACTCGATTTAAAATCCCACTACTCTGGTCGCTAAAAATTTAGGAGTCGATTACGTATAACAGCTGAATTAAAGTTGAGTTGCCAGCAGCGAAATTAGGCAACGCCGCTCAGGTTAAAATATAAAATAAAACAGAAATTTGGTATATTTTAGCACAAGCGACATTGCCTGATTTCGCTGCTGACAACTAAGCACGCATGGCAACGTAATCGACCCATTAGTCTGAATCTCAATTTTTATCCGTGTTTAGATTTTAATTTCCGTTTTGGCGATTTTATTTTTCAAAATATGCAGTTTTTTAATTCAATTTAAGATATTTTTTAAATTCCGACGATTTTTATTTTATTAGTTAGCGCTTCTTTATTAAGTGGTTAAATTTTAAGGGCCGAGTTTGAATGTGAACCACACTTAAAGTCAAGCCTTTTGTCTGCATTTTATTTGACATTTTTCAATTTCAGACTAATTCAATTTCAACCATGGAAAGTTACAGAATCGAGCAACGCGCTTAAGTTATTCAGGCTTATTATGAAAATGGGTGTTCAAATCAAAATGCATATCGTTCACTTCGTGATTTTTTCGGTTAATTTAATCGTCCAAATGTTCGTACAATCGGAAAAATCGTGCAAAAATTTGAGCAAACCTGGTCTGTAGGGGATGTGAAAACAGCATTGCATGCTCGTACCAGCTCGAACTGCAGCAAATATTACTGCTGTTCGCGATAGTGTGGCTGAAGAGCCGTCCACCTCAACTCGTCATCGTGCCCAACGATTGCACCTCTCAAGCTCGTCGTTGATGAACATTATGCAAAAAAACTTGCACTTACACGCTTACAAGATGCAATTGACTCAAGAACTAAAGCCCATTTGACCATTCTAAACGTCGTCAATGGTCAGAATGGTGGCAAGAAAAGGCAACAGTGGATGATCCATTATCGAAGAAATCATCTTCATTGCTATGACACATATTCACCTCAGTGGATTCGACAATCAGCAGAATTGCCACATTTCGGCGAATGATAAACCAAGAGTGGTTGTCGGAAAACCAATGCAACCACAAAGATTAACTGTTTGGTGCGGTTTATGGGCTGGCAGCATCATCGGGCAGTATTTTTTTCCAAAATGAGGCCGGTCAAGTGTTACTTTGAACGGTGTTCGCTATCGTGAGATGATAACGAACTTTGTATGGCCCGAATTGGATGATATGGATGTGAACGCTATGTGGTTTCAACAGGACGGTGCAACTTGCCACACAGCTAACGAAACAATGACTCTTTTGCGCGACAAATTCAATGACCGTATTATCTCACGTGGTGGCGATGTCAATTGGCCGCCAAGATCATGTGATTTGAGAACCTCAATTATGCCTCATCATCATCGAAAATTTTGACTATCGGATGGAGGTGTGCCGTCGAGGTCGCGGCTGCCATTTGGCCGATATTTTGTTTCATACATAATTGAACCATACCAATATTATCATAATGAAAATAATTTCCTTAATAATTTGTGTTTTATTCAAAATCAACATCGGCCCTTAAAATGTAACCACTCTTTAATTTAGTCAATTACATTAAAGAAAAATTTAGCACTAAAATTATCTTAAGACATGAAATCAATATGCGCATAAAAATTGTTAAATTCGGAGCTCATTCTGCGGATAGGATCAAAATTTGCATAATTAGACCGAAAGTATTGAAGTCTAAGGGGAACATAATTTCTGGAAGGCAGAATAGGAATAGGAAACTCAACATTATAAAGTAGGAGTTCTGAGACAATTTCACGGTTTAACAAATTCAGCGTGAAGAAGATGTTCATATATTTCGAATTTTTAAGGTTGGTAGATTAATTAGTTTTAAACGGTTTTTATACGGAGGTAAATTGATATTGGGATTCCAGTGCAGTTTTCGAAGACAGAGTAAAATAAATTGCATTTGTATGGATTCCAATTTTTTAGCATGTACCCCAGTATGATGTCGCATACCACCGAGACGTATTCCAAAATAGTTTTCACTTATAAAATGTTTAATTGTCTTATGACATAGGGATCGTCAAACTTCTTCCAACAGCGTTTGATAACTCCAAGAACACCTTTATTTACACACAATTTATAATCAAGTAAAACACCCAGATCAAGGAATGACTCTACTCTTTCAAGTTTATGCTTGATGCTTCTGTAGAATAACATATGTTTAAATTTTTTCGAGTTCAGATCCCTCAAATTTTTATCACACCCTAAGTTCAAGCTGTTAAGATCATCTTGGAGTTAGGAAGGCATTGTTAAGTCTTTGTAGCCAAGGAAAAGTTTTACATCATCTGCAGACATTAATATTTTCGAATATTTAATACACAATGGTCAATCATAAATGAATAATAGGAATAATACTGGACCCAAGTGACTACCTTGATCGATTCCAGATGCCACAAGTAGAGCTTTAGAATTACAGCTGCGAAACAATATGCACTGATACCTTCCCTTTTGATAAGTTGACATCCACTTAAGAAGTATAGGAGAGAGGCCGATTTTAGTCAACTTGTTATTATTTAAGAAGGTCATGATTTACTTTATCAAATGCTTTACTAAAATCCGTTGGAATGGCTATAACAAGGAAGAGACTTGATGCGATAAAATATTAGTCACGATTTTTCAAAGAGTTTAGGAATAATACTTTGTTTAGCTATACCTCTATAGTGCGAAATATTGGACCTACATCCCCAGTAAAAACTTCGCCCACAAAATAATGTGTTGAAATAATCAGAAAAACATAAAAGCACTACTTACAATGCTACTGAAAGAACCAATGAATTTTACTAGGGAAGTCTCAAAATACATCTAGAAAAAAGTAATTATAGAAGTTGTTATAGAAGAAAGCTACTAAATAATGAGTGAAAGAAGCTATTGATTTTGAAAAAGTAAGCGAAGTTTTTACTTGGTCCGGTTTTAAACAAAGGCATAGTGAAAATTTTTCTCCAGTTATCAAGGAAATATCCATTTAAAAGTGAAGCGTTATATAAATACGTTAACGGCAAAATTAAGATACCCAAACGTTTCTAAAGAACACAACTGGGAACTCAATGAGGGAAATAACTTTATGAGTATTTAAAGCCTTTGACAGCATGTTTCGAACAATTTGTTATTAACGATTCAGGTATGCGATATGGATAATCGAAAAAAAAATTCATTTCCTTATTGGAATAGGAGTATGAATAACAAAGGTTGCTGACATCTGCAAAAGAGCACAGGAGGTCATTTAGAAACATAATAAATAGAGTAGGAGAAAGAACGGAGCCTTGCAGCATCCCCAAATAAATTCTGAATTCGTTTGACAAAACCGCATCTTTAACAACTCGTATAGTGCGATCTCTGAGAAATTATCACCGACACCAAATGCAACAAGTTTTGACAAGAGTTTACCATGCCAGACCCTGGCAAAAAATGTGAATGAAACGGCAACGTTTTTCCGATTACAGGGCCAGTAAGTCTCTAGTAGAGCGACCTTTACGAAATGCATACTAGCGTTCGCCTGACTCTAAAAATTTGACAAGATGGTGCTTAACAAACTCTCCACAACTTTGTAAAGTGCCGAGAAAATTACAATTGAGCGATAATTTTCCATTTTTTTGGGAATTGGCGTTACATTTCTTACAGACGGGATGTTCCCCGGCATGGTATAAGGTGCTGAAAGATTTGCTTAAGGATGAGTAAGCGTTGAAGAGCACTGCTTCAAGACCAATGCAGGAGACTTGTTTATGTCGAAATCCGCAATAACGCTTTTAACAGCTGGTGCCCGAAAAATTATTTATGGCATAGCTACCGACACTTTTTCAAGTTCGGGTAGGGTGTGATTGCTAACTGGTAAGTGAAAACTATTTTCAAATAATTCCGCAAAGCAATAAGCCTTATCCACCGCGTCCGTGAATGTTCGGCTATCCTTTAAAAGAGTTGGAATTGAAAAACTAGCACAAACTCTTCTTCTTTTAACAAATGACAAGAAGATTTTACCGTCCCGGGGAGCAGTAATAACTTCATTAGAAACATTTTTTTAAACGCTAATTTTATATCTATTATGTATATCACCAAAAACCATAAGTACGCTTTTAAATAAAATTTTCTTTAGAGTATTGTTAACAAAAAGTACCTTTTATAAAAAAGTACTTATTTAAAATATATTACATACAATTTTTTTTTTTTTTTTTTAATTTTTCCTCATCACAATTGTTTTAACAATATCACTCTTAATTGTCACATAATTCAAATAAATGATGCTTGTTATAATTTTAGTTATTTTTTTTTTCGTTTTTGTTAATTCGTTTTAATTTTATTTAAAAATTTTTGTCTATTTTCCAAAAACAAAAAACCCATCATGACTCCACTAGACGATGAAAGAAAAAAAAAACAACGAAACATATTTATCGTCTAATCGATTTTGTTCTGGTTTGTTAAATTCTCTATAAATTAAACATAAATAGCATGACATTTCCTACGTACAATTATCATCCAGCACACAAAAGTATAATTTTCATGGAAATAATGAAAATTGTAATTAATACTTGTGATAGTATTGTCAATATTATTAGAAATATATACAAGCATTTATGATTAGAAACGCTTGGTGAGACACTCCTTCGACGTCTTTTTAAAAATAGACCAATTGAGCAAAATTTCTGTTAATTAAATTGATAGTAACGAAATGTTACTTAATAAATTTACCTTTAAATAGAGGATTTTATAAATTATTTAGGTTTTAAGTAAAATTTCTAGTTTAAAGAGCTCGTGATCTGTTTGTTTGATAAAATACGCATAATTAAGAGGATACTTTTAATGCATGACTAATTAATCAACTTAGTTTTTTAAAAAGAATGCGGCCCCTTTTTGTGTATTTTATCATAACCCAAATTGAGTTTATTCCTCTATCATCTGTTAAAAAAAGCGTTTAATACCTTTAAAATTCAGGAAAAGTGTTGAATAACAATTTGCTCGTAGGATTTTATAATATTGTGTAACATTGTGGCAAACTTGAACTCCCCCTGTTTAAGTGCGAATGTCAATAAGTGCATTTATGCAAATATTGCTGAGTGTTAAAGGAAATTAGTTTAAGAAAAGCTTTTTATTTGCAGCTTGTAGCTTCGTATTGTAACCTTCGACACTCTCTTGTAACTACAAAATATACAAAAGTTGTAACAGTTAGTTCTCATCAGTACGCACAGACAAAAGGTTAGTACAATCGAAAAATAAAGACAATTACATTTTATATATATATTGTCCCGTTGTTCCTTTTAGGAGCATAGGGCCTCAACGAATGTCTTACATCTAGGTTTGTCTGTAGCGATACATTTTATTTCATTCCAGGATACCCCAGCCTTCGCAATTTCCACCTCCACTAATCTGCGCCATGTTTTTGATGGGCATCCCCTTCTTCGGCTTCCTTAAGGTGTCCATTCTATACCTTGCCTTGTGATATCATCTGGCGGTTTCCGTAGGGTGTGTCCCAACCAGGACCATTTGCGCAGCTTTATTTCCGCATGAATCGGTGTCTGCCGGGTTCTTACCCACAAATCACTATTTGTGATAGAATTAGGCCAGAATATGCGGAGAATTGTACGGAGGCAACGACTCACAAACGCCTGCGTTATTTGCAATTCGCGATTGGATGGATTCCACGTTTCACATGCGTAAAGAAGCACAGACTTTACGTTGGCATTAAAGATTTTTATTTTAGTGTCTCTGGATATAGAGGTACATAGATTTCCAAACCGAGGAGAGAACACCGTAGGCAGCTTTAGCCTTATTTAGACGTGCTTTTATGTCTTCACTAGAACCATCACTGCAAGAAATAATGCTCCATTTTACCATTTTAACCCAATTTAATATCCCGTGTTTTTTTTCATTGTTTTCTGGTACGATTTTTTTGCGCTTTACACCCCATCATTTTTTTGGCCTGTCAGGCGGGAAACTGTGGTTCAATTCCTCGTCGGGGAGCCAGGTTGGTATAACCAAAAATAAAATCAATAATATTTTACCCCAATTAATATCCCGTCTCTTTCTTACATTGTTTTCTGGTCGGATTCTTTTGCGCTTTACATCTCATCAGCCGCTAAAATGTACTTCCACCGGGATTCGGTTTGAAAGGTAATATCTTTGGAAGGTACATAACTGTAATAAATTAGATATTCTAAGGGCCATTTTCTCATTAGGCGATTATCTTTTTTCCCAACGAAAAACAGCGCATTAAAGAAATTTGGTTTTCTCAATGTCTCATTTGCTTCAATTTTATCGCAAAGCTAACCGGCACTCATCTGCCAATTATTTATTTTCCTTTTATTTGCCGTACAGCTAAATTCAATCAGCTGACTCCCAACTTTTACATGTATTTTGAGTGGCGTTGCCAGCTGAAAACAATGTTTTTTGTCGGTATATTGAGAAACCCAAAATCGTTAACGGACAGTTTATCGGTCCAATAAATTTATGTTGACATTAAGTAACAGACAGTTTGTCGATACATTGAGAAAATGGCCATAAGTTAGTCTGGGTTCACACTATGAAAGTTTTCTTTCAGAAGGTGTGAGTTTATTGGTGAGAGGGGAAGAGAACATGCTTTTTTCTCCTCTCTCGCCCATTACCTTAGACTTTGTGAAAGAAAACTTTCATAGTGTGATCCCAGACTTAAAGAAAAAATCTATAATTTTTACGCTTTTGTTAATCTCAAACTCAGTATTGCAAACCCTAGATAAACTATAAAAATTAAAAATTTTTTTTTATTTTTTAGTTGTTTAAAGACACGTGCGACATAATTTTAAGGTGAGTGATGATCGAAAAAGGGTAGGTCGGAGACACAAGGAACACTAAACAAACTTCAAAACTGTTGTTTATTTATGTTTTTATCAAATTCATTTATATTTTATTGTTTATCTTTTAAGTATATCGAAAACATACATATTTATAATGAATAAATAAACTAAAACATTTGACGTCACAAGATTAATAAAAAAAAAATGTTTTTGTTTTTCACAAAAGTAAAAAATAACAAAAACAATACAACAGAACAATAAAAGTATAAAAATTTATTATACAAAAAAATAAATAAACTTTATTCACTTGTTATTGAGGCGGAATGATTGAATTGATGTTAAATGAAATAGAATTTTGCAACTGTTGCAAAGTTTGGGTTAATTGTTTCTTTTCTTTCGGGCTATTATGGGCTTGTGCTGATGTCTGTTATACCATAAAATAATGACCTTTGTCCGACCTGACCGATCGACTCAGAAGAAGGGGCATTGCAGATGAAAAATTCACCTTACACAGAAAAAAATAAAAACTGATTTCAATAAAAAAATTAATTTAATTTGTACCAGTAAACAAATTAATGGCCATTTTCTCAATGTATCGACAAACTGTCTGTTACTTATTGTCAACATAAATTTATTGGACCGATAAACTGTCCGTTAACGATTTTGGGTTTCTCAATAAACCGACAAAAAACATTGTTTTCAGCTGGCAACCCCACTCAAAATACATGTAAAAGTTGGGAGTCAGCTGATTGAATTTATCTGTACGGTAAATAAAAGGAAAATAAATAATTGGCAGATGAGTGCCGGTTAGCTTTGCGATAAAATCGAAGCAAATGAGACATTGAGAAAACCAAATTTCTTTAATGTGCAGTTTTTCGTTGGGAAAAAAGATAATCGCCTAACGAGAAAATGGCCATAAGAGTTTTAATTCACTTGATAAATTTGTAATCAAAACTGATTTTATTTGGGATTAACGCTTTAATTAGTGCATTATTTTGGATAAATTTTTCTGTTTTGTACTACGCATCCGAAACTTGGAAAAGTACACAGAAAAACATTGTGCACCAGTAAAAGCATTAAGAATATTAAAAATGTAATCAAGTGAGTTAAACATTTAATCAAGTGAATTATTGGACAATATTAATTTGTACCAGTAAACAAATTAATAATATAAATTTGATGTTTAACGTTTAATTCACTTGATTAAATTTTTAATTAAAACTGATTTTATTTTTGATTAATGCTTTTACTGGTGTAACATTTTTTTATGTGTACAAGTAATATTGACACACGATTGTAAACATTCAACAGGAAATTACTCGTAAATATTTTGGGTTTATGGTGGTCCAATCGTATAAGTTATAATAACCTATGGGTGCGGACCAATAAAAACCCGGTGCCCATAAAGATAAAAGAGCAAAAGTGGGGTTAGATTGGTCATACTCTTTTCAGACCCAGTAGCAATATCGCCCGACAAGCATTTAGATGGAATCCGCAAGGTAGTCGACGACCTGGTGCACCCTCAAAGAACTAGCGGGAAAGTATTGATGACGAATTGTGTGCCGGAAGTTATGGCTGGCATGACATCACTAGCGAAGCCAAAAACAGAGACAGATACAGAAGAATTACTAGGCCCTATACTCCATTGGGAGCGAAAAATGACAAAAGAAGAGGATTGCAAATTGCATTTGTGAAGTCAGCCCTTGTATTTAACCTGCAACAATTCGACTGTGCCGATTCATTAATACCCCTCCGCCAACAGTAAGAATATTTCCAAAGTTGGCTTTATATGGTAAATTATGGGCCGATGTTGACAAAAATTGACAGTGCGATTTCTAGTCTTATGACTGACTATGACTGACCAAATTTGATTATAATAGCATTATTTGTTACGGTTTTACGCGTACTAAGCCGTTTTCCGAGAGCGGACTTTTTAAATTATGGACCGATGTTCATAAAATTGTACAGTGTGATTTCTAGTAAATTTGATATCATATAAAGCTGAGGCGGGACAAAATTAATTACAATTTCATTATTCCTATTAATGTTATTAGGCCTTTATATGGGTCCACCAATCTTCACGAAATTTTGTGGCATAATTTCTAGTCATATAGACGAATTTGTGCAAAATTCAAGAGAAGCTAATTGCAGACCAATGTGTTTGCTGATGCTAAATGAAGTTTAAATTGCTGGTAAATTCCACACAGTGTGAAATACTTATATCAACATGTGCATTTCGTCACTATTTATGCTAATTTCTTAACAAAATTATCAAGTTTTTGGGCTGGTTGTTCCACATTTGGATTCATAAATCTTTTGCTACTAATCCGATTTTGTTGGATTTCAAACCCAAACTGCTTAGGAGAACTAGAAACAATTTGACACCAACGTTTCGGGTCTTTCGGATCGTTCGAAAGTAAGCCGTTTTTCAACGGACAGACAGACATGGCTAAATCGATTTAGATTTACTCACCGACCCAGTAGCTCGTTTCTGTATTTCTCACATCGTAAAACTTTTCGCATGAAACGTGTGAATGGCAACAAAAATAGTGTCAAATGAAACAAAAAAAGTGTTTCTGTATCTTTTTTTGCGAGAATTATCTGTCATTTAAATAATTTTCCAGCAATTATTGGAAGGATGCGAGAAAAAGTGTTCCTATAACAATATTTTGAAATTGGTGGCGAGAAAATAAATAAATTAAAATAAATAAAAAAATAGATGGAATATAAATGATGAATGCATAATTTATGTATATGATGAAAATAAACAGAAAACAATTGTTATATTTTGTTATTTTAAATTTTTTTAGCCTTTTCTTGTTTTGGCTTTAAACAGTGCTGCCAGATTAATTTGTGTCAAAATCGTCAATTTCCTTAGAAAAAAATAAAAAAGTTCGTCTTTTTTGTTTTAAAAATCGTGCAATTTAAAATCAATTTTAAACAAATTTGTTTCGACTTTTATTTAAAAATAATCAAACAAAAACATAGTTAAAGTTCATGGGTATTTAATAATTTCATTAAATTTATATTTATTTTGTTAAGCTGGAGGATTATTTTTTAAAAAATTATTTATTTTCTTTAATCCGATAACAATTTAAAATTGTTATTTTTCCCTGGAGAAGTTACACAAAGGCATGAGAAAATATCATTTTAAACAAAAAACAAAATAAATATTTTTACAAAAGCAAAAAGAAACCACGCTTAATAAAATAAACATACATCCTTTTTTAAAATAGATATATACATATTTACAAAAACCGAGATCAAAATGGAAAATTTTTAAATTAAATCAGCTTTGATAACAGTATTATAAATATTCTGGGTTTTTATGGAATTGATAGTGACAACGTTGTTTTATATTTATATCGTATGTAGTCCGAAATAGTATATTATTGAAATTTAATCTTTAATTTACCTATTCCTATAATCTTTTTCTTTTTTACCTGAAATAGACTTAGTAGAAAACCTGGTAGTTAAAATTAAAAAAATCGGTTCATAAATAAACGGGTTAAAGACCCAGTAAAATCTTCGCCTACAAAATAATATGTTAAGTAATCAGAAACACATAAAAGCACTACATACAATTCCACTGAAAAACTAATGAGTTTTACAAGGGTTGTGTCAAAATGAACAAATTCAAAAGTAAGTAATTTTTTTATCTAAATACATCCAGAAAAAAGTAGTTATCGAAGTTCTTATGGAAGAAAGCTACTAAATAACGAGTGAAAGAAGCTATCCATTTTGAAAAAGTTTTTACTGGGAGACAAACAAATTTCTTTCTTGCCGGAATAATGGTTTTGGCACAAAAGTGTACATATAAGATAAGAATATCAAATATCAATCATATTTTGTATATGTATTTAAGAAGTATTAAATCTTCAAAATAAGCCAAGTCGGTCCATTACTTTCCCTCGAAATTTTGCTTTTGCCGATATATTTTTTAGGGAAGAGACAAACAATTTCGAGGACAATTTTCACAATAGGGATAAATATAAAAATGTAACCCTTGTTTCTAAAGATATCTTTTTTTCTAATAAACAAACATATAAAAATATTTACAATTATCTTATTTTGAATGAATGGTGTTTTCTTTTCTGACAATAATGTTCCATATATGCTACCATTCGTGCGGGTTTTTGTTCCATTCTAAAAATATATGCAAAAATGTGAGAAGTTGTCGTTTTCCTTTCTAAACATGTTGCAACAATGAATGGCAAATTTGTTCCATTTCTTACCCGCAGTTATAACTGAGTGTGAGATAATACCCTTTTTTGCATCTGCGTAAAGTACTTTTTTATGCAAGCAAGTATTTTTTCCTTGTGTTTGCGGACAATTTGCGTTATATTGTGATTTTTGTTATATGTATTGTGATGGATATAAACATTTTGTTTTTCGTTTGTTTTACTTTTATTATATTTTTTTGTCGCAAAATTTTTGAAAACAGCTGACATTAATTATTGAAAATCCGTGTTGTTAACGCTTATTGGAATTATAAGAAAATTTGATGTTGAAAATTGCTACAAGCGTGGTGAATATCGCTTTTAGTACAAACTTTGCATTCAATATCTAACACGCTAAATACACATTAGTGTTGAGTGTAAAACGTAGCAATTATTTTGTTCCATTGTAATATAGAAAAATGTATCACTTTGTAAGGGTTCGTGTAACCTAATAAATATATTACACAACTATAATGCATCATTATTTTTTAGAAAAGAAAACACCATAAGGGGCTTATAGTGTAAAACGCAACGCCAACAATTTCATTAAAAGCAAAAACAAAATCAAAAATATTTTATAAATTTATTGTTGCTTTCTACAGACATTCATATTATTTTTTTTTTTTTTCAATTTTCAACACCACAAAATAAGAAGTGTTTGAAATTTAAAAATTCAAGATGAATTTCTATAGAAAGTAACAACAAAATTATAAAATATTTTTCATTTTGTTTTTGCTTTTGCTTTCGTCACTTTTTTAGAAAAAATCATCAAAACGTCACTTTGTTAATATCGGAACAAAAATTCGTCAAGATGACGATAACTCGTCAAATCTGGCAGCCCTGTTTTTATTATATTCTTTTCTTTTGTTGACGTTTCGCTTTTATTTGACACTTAATTACTGGAAATATTCCAGTATAAACAGAATTTGTTGTGTCTGTTTTCGCATTCAAATACAGAAACACTTCAATCTCATAAATCGAGAAACGATGGATTTTTTTGTTTCACACTTCATGTAAGAAATTTCACGATGCGAGAAATACAGAAACGAGCTACAGAATATATTTACACTAATGGGTTCTTAGATGAATATTAAAAAAGTTTCAAATTAATAACAAACTTAGTATATCCTCATTCACAACAAGTTGTGGTGGAGGGCAGCGTTACCGTTGTGATTGTTGATACCTTTTATGACCCTTTTTTTAAATTATACTTTTGTATCATTTTCACCTATTTTGTGACACTTTTTGAACCTTTTTTGGAAATAGCTCTCACATTTTGTTTTTTGTCAACACTGCGGAACAGAAGTGCTAAACAAATGTGTTCGAAATAAGCATTGCTTGATATGGAACAGACTCAAAGTATAAACTTACAATTCCATGCTTTATTCTCCTTGATTTTTGATAGTAAAGTACAATTTCCCTAAAAGCAAACATAACTTATATATATATATTTGTTATTTTTTACGGTGGTTTGTTTTTAAAACAAAACTTTGACATTTTATTAAAAAAATGCAATTTGGTGTTTTGCTCTCTTAAAGAGTAGAATGTTTTATTCAAAAAAATACGCCCTTAATAATGGCAAAATGTATTGAACTTTTCGCACCCTTTTGAATCGACAGTGTTGAGAGTGCCCTAACCGGAATGAAAACAAGAGGTAAAAATTGCTAAATTAGCGGAAATTCCCAAATATTTGGTAACACCGGTACGAGAGCAAAGTCTAATATTTATTAAAAATCGTAATAGCTTTAACAAATCTGACACTTACAGGAAAAAATCGCTTTAATCGAGAAAATGGTTACAATTCGCGAACGATTACAAAATTTAAAACAAACACTAAAATTTATTTGACATCGCTAAATCGGAAAATTACATAAAAAGTATTAAAAAATTAGCTACAATGATAAAGAATAAACTTTTTGTCAGGTGTTAAAACAGGACAGAGCATTCCATAAAAAATTAAGTTTTTTGAGCTCTTCCTACCTGAAATATTATTTTTTTGTTTGCTTATAAAAAACTTGGTCTTATTATGTTCATTAAAATGGGAAATACTGCTTATAAAAACTTGACCCTTTTTTATTGAAATACCCTTTTTTTGACCCCTTTTTCTGGAAAATCCCCTTTTTGTGACCCTTTTCGAAAATTTCCAACGGTAACCCTGGTGGAGGGTATAAAAAACGACGTGTACCGATTAAAGGCTCAGTTAGGCGAACGTTGCTGTACCGTATCTGTTCTGTATCCATCAGCTGTTCGCTTTTTGTTAAATGAAAACCAATACAAAAGCTTACCGAAATGCAATGTACCGTAGTTGCAACGTACCAATCTGTTTAAAATAGAATTTCATGCCGTTGTTACGTGACATTTGTAAGACAGTGATGGGCGGATTGTATGTTACATTAAATGCGGGTAATTTTGCTCTTTTTTTTTTTGGTATTTTTTTCAGTTTATCTATGGAATTGCGACAAAACAACTTACAATACAACATATTTCCAAATATACAAATATACATATGTTTAGATGTTTAAAGTAAACAAATGCATATACATTCATACAATGGAAATGTGAAACATATAAAAGACTTTAAATGGTAACAAAACCTTGTTTGGTGTATGCACATTTACAATATATGTATGCTAAAAATTTATATATGCTAAAATACAAATTTATTTATTGTAAATCTATAATATAAATATTAAATTATTAAAATTTTTTACATACACAAAATACTGTTTTAATACCATTTAAATCACGTGGTACCTTTTCTGCACAACGGTCACCATTTGAACATTTTTGATTCCCATCACTGTGTGATTTGTTTTATATATACTATTGCTTTTTGTTTATGTATGGGAAAACATATAACACGTTTTTAAACGTTCTATAAGTGCACCAACGTGCTTACAGTACGGTGCGGTACATTACGGGTACAGCAACGTTCGCCTAACTGAGCCTTAAAAGGTGCGATACATTACGGTTACGGCTAAAATTGACTTGTGAACCCCAGTAAAAAGTCTGCGAAATTACATAAAAGGTCTACTTTTTTGATTTTGTTGCCAATATAAATAAAAACTTTCAATAAGAAATTTCCTTTGCGGAACCTTCTGCGAACCTTTTACGGCCACAGGGGGTCCGTGGACCCCCATTTGGGAAACGATGATCTAAACAAGTGAAAATAAAACTGGTGTTTACATTACTACGTTGTTTTCTGTTTATTATTTAATTTTCTTATCTTGTACGTGGACGCGAACGCGATTTGTTTACGAAAAGATTAAATTTCAATTATGAAATAAATAAAATGACTTAACATTTTTTTTTTTTTTTTTTCATTTTGAAAAATTCAAGAAAAATTATTTTTTACTCATTAAGCATAAAGTCATTGACATTTTGTTGGCCCCCAAAAATTAAGAAAAAAAAAATTATAATGTTTTAGTTTAAAATTATGAAAAAATTAATTAATTTATTATTATTTTATTAATTAATTTTATTTAAAATTTAGATGTGCCAACTTTTTTATTTGCTCATATCTCCACACAAAAGAGACATTTTCTGAAAGTTGTCTGTCAACCTGAACCCTTATCTGACCCTGAGCATTTTTGTTTCCACCATCTAGTCAATCATTCAAAATGAGGTTATTAGAAATCAAAAGCACATCGTTACCTAAACTGCAAAAGGCCCTAACTAAAAAAAAATTAAAAATCGATTTTTTTCATTAAATCTGATGTATTTTGGAATCTTTCGACCAACATAAGCGATTTTATTGACAAAAAAAAAAAACAAAAAGCCCTATCTACAAAAGATTATATGATAATCGCTAAAAGAATTAACTAACAGTTTTTATAAAATGCAACATTGTTAACTGTCAAAACAACTGTTGGATTTTACAAGAAAAATAGAAAAAAAAAATTAATTATAAACAGTTTAATGCAATCTAAATATTTACAAAATGTCAGATAGGGCCTTTTGCGTTTTAGGTGGCGTTATGGTTAATATCGAAGATCAAGCACCAGTAAGAAAGTACAGTAAGAGAAGCTAAACCATTTACGAATGACAAAGTGAGACGTAAAACGCGCGAAAGTCAATGAAGCGCAAATAGCTTATGGGAATTATTTTAAAGTGAATTCGACGAACAGAGGGAAATTAAATATTTTAAACAAACTAATATTTTATACCGAACTTTCTTCTAGACTGTTTTGCTTGGGCAAATAGGCAAGAATTGCTTTGGCAGACGAAGAGCGCTTGCAAAATGTCTGTTCCTCTAAGCGTTTAAGCCATGATAACTAAAGGCTCAGTTAGCCGGGAGTAACAGTAACTTAACCTTACCGTAAAAAAGTAAGGCCAATCTATTTCTAACAGATTGAGACGTAACATCTTACTGCTAACTGTAATCGTTCTAATTGCTTTACACACAACAAAATGAAACAGCAGAAAAAACTACTTTTTTATCAATAACCTGCCAGGCTCACATTTCTTTCGTATTTTTATATTGAAAACAGTAATAAAACACTAAAATTTGTTTTCAATATTCATAAATAAACGAATGAACTGGGGCCAAATTACGGCATTCGATATCGATCGAAATTGTTGTACAGTTTTAATTCGATATCGATCGAAATTGTAATACATTTTTAATGGCAATTTCGAACGATATCGAATGTCGTGATTTGCCCCGTATTCTTGTCGACATTGTGGGCCATGCGGTAAATTAATTTTTGAAAATTATTATAACTAATTAATGCGTTAATTTAATCAATTATATTTGTAATTGAATGAAAACAAGAAATTTTTACTTTATTTATATTTATATGGGATCTATCGTAAAATATGGACCGATCATCACAAAATTACTTGGAGTTTTCTCAAGATATACCAAATTTAATTAATTAATATTTAATTCATATTTTAATTATATATTTGAAATTATTCAATAAAAAATTTAATTAAATCTAACAAATTACTTTCTTAATTTCTTTTCTTAATTATTTTTTTTATTTGTTTTTAATTATCTGATTTAAATAAATAAAATATAGATTTTTTGTTAATTATTTTTTTAGTTGAATCAATTAACACATTGTTTGAAAACGGACAGTTTATTGATCATATTTTTAATCAAAATTTAAAAAATCATTTATTAAAAAAACACATAATTCACAATTTATAATTTCCACAACTTTTAGTAGTTATTAATTATGATTTAAAGCAATTTTTAATACGGTCTGTGTACACAGAAAAAATGATCAGAAGTTCTTAATCAATTAAAAAAATTGTTTTAAAAGTATTTCAATTCAATCAATGTGATAATTGAATCAATGATTACTGTTTGTTGAAAAAATATTAAAAATATAATATTGATTTAATTAACATTTAAGTTGTTTTGATATAAATTTTTAATGAACATATTAATTAAATAACAAAAAATCTTAATTGACTTTTCCGTTTAATATAAAATAATTAAAACTTGTAGAATTGTGGTTGGGAACTGTCAAAACCTGAGCTATATTTAATTAACACATTTAAAGGTTTTCTTGGGAGTCAAAAAATTTTCATAAATAAGTTTTAGTTTTAATGTGCAAAATACCCAATCGTTACTATTGATAAACTGAAATTTATTGTTGGTGGGATAACTATTCCTATGCGCATTTCAGTGGTTACTAAGGCCAGATCATCAGATCATAAAATCATCCAAAGCTTTTAGAAAAGCTAAAGATATTATTCAAGGAAAACTGTTAAGCGAATAGGAATTTCAAACGCTCAAAAGTCTTACCCGTAATAAAAGCAAAGCTTAAACAAAACACTAACAACAAACAGTGAGTTTATCTTTTCCTACAACAGATTGTATGAAATGGCAAAGTTTTTTTATCGTTTTTTTTTTTTTAATTATAATTAAAAATATTATTTATTGAAAAAAACAATATGCACAGTTTTAAATTTTCACAACTTTTAGTAATTAATATAATCATTTTGGTGATAGTTGGAAAATCAACAAATTTTTTGCCTGATTTTACGAATTTGAAATAAATTTGGTGATTAGAGACAATTTTTATTTTTTTCTGTGTAGAATGAGCTAAATAAGACCATTTACCATCGCTTAAAATAACTGGATTTAGAAGATTTAGTTGATGCAAGAACTAGTGCTGACTGAAAATAGTTTAGCTGTGCTCATTTTTAGTCAATGTGCAAAACATCAACAAAAGCGCAGTTCCAACAACAAAATACAGAGAGTTTACGTTAGATTTCATTAAAGTGCTACGATGCCAAGTTTTCTCTTTTACAAGCCTGAACACTGCTAATGTTTTATCGTAATTAAAAACAAGTTAGAGTGCTATATTCGGCTGTGCCGAATCTTTGATACCCCACCACCACCGACAGTTCGAATGTTTAAGGAGATATATCTGTATGATGTTATTATTATCTTAAACTGTGACGATTTGTTATTAATTATGGTTTTAGGCGACTAAACTGTTTTCCGGGAGTAGGGTTTATATGCACAGAAAAAATTATTTTTCCAATTCAAACAAAAAATTTGTAGAATCAAACAATTTTTTGTCTAAAATCGGTCCTACAAACAAATTCGCATATTCAAACAACTTATTTGCATTTTGTTTATTGAAAAAAAACGCCGATTTTTTCAAACAAATAATTTTACAGAATCAAACAAAAAGTTTACTGAAATTCATATAAATTTCAAACAAATAATTTTGCTGAATCAAACAAAAAAGTTTTGGCACAAGCAATGACGCGCACACAAGCAACCACTGTTGGCGAAGATGAAGCAGAGCAGAGCGGCCGGCTGGCTTTGAGACACATTTTGTTGTTGGAATAATTTTTGAACGAAGTCATATTTATACTCACAATGTTTTTCTTCATCACTCACTGTTGCTTTATCCTTTCCTTTGCTAATGAAGAAGAAATGTAACCAAAAACGGCGGCAGACCGACTCGACATGTTTTCCGCCATCATTCTATTTTTGTATTTGATGTATTTAAACAAACTATTTGAAAAAATTGAATACGGGATTTTGTTTTTTTTTACCAACTTTGAAACCAACCAAAAATTTATTTTGTTTCTTATAATGTGTTTTTTCTGTTGTTTAAAATAAATGAAATGAAAAATGAAACGTTTTTTTTACCTGCTATTGTTTTTGTTGTTTTTTACTACAAGCCTCGTCACGCTATTTTATCATTTTTCTTATTGCTGTACTTTTTTAAAGCGTCCAAAAATAGACTGCATGTGTTTTTTGTTGTAGTTGTTATATTTCACATAAAGAAGTGTTGCTTACAATCAATACAAAAAATGCAAAAAGACGACAACATTAAAGAGCGTTAAATATTTCATACAAAATTATGAAAACTTCAAACCAATAGCGCGCTTATTAAATTTTTGAAGAGTTGTCCACATTTTTGTTGGTTAAATAAAAATCAAACAAAAATATTGATTGAATCAGTAAAAAAATTTGTAGAAATCAAAAAAATTTTCAAACAAGCGTTTGTTTGAAAATAATTCGGCAATAATTTTTTCTGTGTGGGGCCTAGGGTAAATTATGGACCGATCATCACGAAACTTCACAGTGTTATTTCTAGTCCTTTAAAACTGTGACGTACCAATTTCTGTTATGATAGCATTATTAGTTATGGTTTTAGGTGTACTAAACTGTTTTCCGGTAGTAGGGTTTATATGGGGCCTAAGGTAAATTATGGACGGATCGTCACGAAATTTCACAGTGTTATTTCTAGTCCTAAAAAACTGTGACGTACCTAATTTTGTTACGCTAGCGTTATTTTTTACGGTTTTAGGCGTACTAAACTGTTTTCCGGGAGTATTGTTTATATGGGGCTTAGGGTAAATTATGGACGGCTCTTCACGAAATTTAACAGCGTGATTTCCAGTCAAATAAAACAAATTTTTGCAAAATCTTATCTCATTCCGTGCCTTGTTCCAGCATTTATGTTATTTTTTGTAACAAAATTATCAATTTTTTTAGGTGGTAGTTCCACATTTTGATTCATAGCTCTGGTCCTACTAAACCGATTTTGCTGGATTTCAATCCCAAACTGCTTAGGATAACTACAAGCAATTTGGCACCAAGTTTGTTCATTTCTTTTGAGTTGTTCGAAAGTGAGCGTATTTTCAACAGACGGACAGACGGACAGACAGACGGACATGGCTAAATCGACTTACAATTACTCAAGGACCCAGAATATATATACTTTATGGAGTCTGAGATGAATAATAAAAAAGTTTCACACGGAATGACAAACTTAAAATACCCTCTTCACAACTAATTGTGGTGGAGGGTATAATAATAATGGGTCGATTACGAATGACGACTAAACTGAAGTTAAAATGTCAGCACCGATATCAGGCACCGCCGCTAAGATATGCATTTTCAATATCGTCAGCGGCGAGCGATAAAAATCCACATTAATCAAATAATTCCGACAAAGCGAAACCGCATGTCATACGACGCTCTCAGCAATCAACATATACTCTGCGAATGCATTATTTTTAAAAATATCCAGCCGCTTGACTTCGAATATAATGCAATCAACGCTATTAGAAAACTTTCTCCGGGGTTCCGAAGTGCCAAGTTAATGCTAGAAAACCAACAGCTTTTTAAAACTCGAAATGTAAAACACCAAGCAGATCACTGGAGAGAATAACGGTTACAGAGCCCAAGTGAACATTGAACATTCGTTTGGGAATCTTATCTTAGACTTTGGACTTCAACTAAGCAAATACTTCGTTATTCTTAAAATTATACAAAAAAAAATAAAAAACTGAATATCATAAAACAGAAACGTAGACATTGTTTTTAATCTCGATTATTTGCACAGCTGTTTGTTCTACGCAATTTAGGTTAAATAAAATAAATTATCTCTTTTATACAGGGACCGCAACAGTTATGCCTTTTTTCATAAAAGTCAGATGATAACTGTTATTTTTTGAGCAAAAATAACAGTTATTTTTTTATTTTTATTTTTTTGAACAAAAATAACTGTTATTTTTTTGATTTTTATTTTTTCGATCAAAAATAGCAGTTATTTTTTGATTTTTATTTTTTTGAACAAAAATAACAGTTATTATTTGATTTTTATTTTTTCGAGCAAAAATAAAAGTTTTTCTCGAAATAAATTTACGTGTTTTATAATTTAGATGACTTTAATAATTATTTTAATGTGCATAAGGAATTCCAATGATAATTACACACTAAAATAAAAATTTAAAGTCAACTAAATTATTAAATCGCGTACATGTATTTAGAGAATAACTTTTATTTTTGCTCGAAAAAATAAAAATCAAAAAATAACTTATTTTTGTTCAAAAAAATAAAAATCAAAAAATAACTGTTATTTTTGATCGAACAAATAAAAATCAAAAAATAACAGTTATTTTTGTTCAAAAAAATAAAAATCAAAAAATAACTGTTAAGTTTGATCTAAAATATAAAAATCAATATATTTTATCATTGACAAGTGCATGAGGAACAATATGGTATACTTGAATTAGTTTTTCGATATTTAATTCTATATGCTTTTTTTGTTTTAAAATTCCAATATAACTGTTATTTTCGGTCCCTGCTTTTATACTCCAACTTTAGTCTGCCATCATATCTTAATAAATATTTATTCTAATATCTACGACTTTGGAATATCGCGTGCTTACTTGCTTATTTAAATAAAACTTAAAAACGAAGTTAATTAAATATCGTTTTCGCTTATGGTCAAATATTGACATTCAAATGACGGAATATAGAACTATTGACGTCAACAGCCATACAAATAAACGCAAAAATTCGACACGTTTTATATATTTGCTATAAAAAAAAACTTAATTTAACACCTTTTTAGTTTTTTGTCATAGCGTTTAATATTTTTTAACTCTTAACCACCATATATTTTTGGGAAGGGACTTACACCTTTGCGCTGAAGATTGCAACGCCGATCAAAGGCATAGCCTGCCTTTTGGTCGCCAAGCTCGTTCTAGCCCATGTAAACCTTGTCTACAAAGTAGGGATCGTCTTTTTTTTTATAATTTGATACAAATCTGCTACATTAGTTTACTTTAGCCTGAGGGCGAAAAATCGGTCACTTATTTCACCCAGCACTAAGCAAATTTTTTCTCAGAATTAACATGAAAATTTTGTGATAAAGATATTCGTCACAAGTTTTATGATCAATTAATATAAAAAATCGTACATTAACTCACCTCGCTCCTTGCTCAGAGCTAGAGTTCACACAAAATAAGCTGCCAGATTTCCCATGTAAAGTTTACCTCATTAGCTATCATTGGAGGAAGGGCAGAGTCTTTAGAAATCTGGGAAAATAACGTTAAATTTTAAGGGCCGATGTTGAATGTGAACCACAAGCTAAACGCCAAGTTTTTTTCTGCATTTCATTTCACATTTCACAACTTCAGACTAACTCAATTTGAACCATGAAAAGATGCACAATCGAGCAGCACGTTAAAATTATTCAGGCTTATTATGAAAATGGGCGTTCAAATCGAAATGTATATCGTGCACTTCGTGATTTTTTCGGTTAATTTAATCGTCCACATGCGCACAGTCGGAAAAATCGTGCAAAAATATGAGCAAACCGGGTCTGTAGGAGATGTGACAACACCAGTGTTTGCTGGTACAGCTCTTACTGCAGAAAAGATTGCTGCTGTTCGCGATAGTGTGGCTGAAGAGCCGTCCACCTCAACTCGTCGCCGTGCCCAACAGTTGCACCTCTCACGCTCGTCATTGATGAACATTATGCATAAAAACTTGCATTTACACGCTAACAAGGTACAACTGACTCAAGAACTAAAGTCTCTTGACCATTCAAAACGTCGTCAATGGTCAGAATGGTGGCAAGAAATGGCAACATGGATGAGCAATTTTCGAAGAAAATCATCTTCAGTGATGAGGCACATTTTCACCTCAGTGAATTCGTCCATAAGCAGACTTGCCGCATTTGGGCGAATAATTGTCGAAAAACTAATGTACCCACAAATAGTGACTGTTTGGTGCGATTTATGGGCTGGCGGCATCATCGGGCCATTTTTTCTAAAATGAGGCCGGTCAGGCAGTTACTGTGAATGGTGTTCGCTATCGTGAGATGATAACGAACTTTTTATGGCTCGAATTGGAAGATATGGATGTGGACGATATGTGGTTTCAACAGGACGGTGTCACTTGCCACAAAGCTAACGAAACAATGGCTCTTTTGCGCGACAAATTCAATGGCCGTGTTATCTCACATGGTGTCGATGTCAATTAGCCGCCCATATCATGTGATTTGACACCGTTGGATTTCTTTCTTTGAGGTTATTTGAAAGAAAAGGTGTACGTCGATAAGCCAGCAACAATTCAAGAGCTAAAGGATGATATAATTCGGCACATTAACGGCATAGAACCTCAATTATGCCTCAGCGTCATAGAAGATTCGGACCATCGGATGGAGGTATGCCGCGACCTCGGCGGCATACCTGACAATTGTTTACTAAATAATTTATTTCTTATTGAAAATGAATTTAAAATTTAACCACCCTTTAGTTTTTCGTTAAAAATAGTTTTGTTGAAGGTGGCAATATCGAAAAATAGAGCAGAATAAAAATAATATTTTTCTTTTTCATGGCGGTCCTCTATTCCTACTAAGCCGATTGAGCTGGATTGCAATTCTGAACTTCTAAGAATAACATGACACAATTCGACATATACATTATTCTTTTTTTGTTGTGTCTTGTAAAAGATGTCAACATACAGACCAACAAATGAACATGGCTAAATTGACTTCACACTCTTTTTTAATTATTTTTATAACTTTTTTTTCATTCATTAACTGAGACACATGGGTCTGCAATCACACTTGTTTCAAGCCCATAATTCAAAAACATTTTCTGAGTTTTAGATGAATATTTCTCACCGCTCTAAATAATGGAGTGTTACAAAAATTGATAAGCGTAACACTTAGGCCCGTTTTCACAACTTACCGATAGCTAAAGGTAGGATTTTATCGGCCGTATAAAAGGTGTTCCATTACTACAACTTAACTTTAAGCTTAATCAACATTATCGCTCACTTTAAGTTTAAGTAAAGTTTTAATAAAAGAACACTTTTTATAAGGCCGGTTAAAGTCTACTTTAAGCTATCCGTAAGTTGTGAAAACGGGCCTTAAAAGCTTAACTTTCAACACTGTTTTTCCTAAAATTCTTCAATGTAGTCTGCATAAATTTTTATTCAATATTTACTTTTGAAATATAGCAAAATTATGAAAAAAAAAATTCTAATGTCAAAGACCCCACCCACCGAATTGTACACACTTTTTTTGAATAAATACATAAAATTCGTAAAGATTTAAAGTGCTAATAATTAAACTAAATATGGAAAATAAGAAACACGAGTATTAGGCTGGTACTTTTTTGGTTGCAGAAATATATTTGTTTAAAAAAGTACGTTTTAAAATGGGGCTGGGTCTCCGAAGAAACCTTACAACGATAAACTTTAAACATTTTTAAACAATTTCATCACAAAAGGTTTTTTTTTTTTAAATAAATTAATTTATTATCATTTTTTGCTGGCGCCATTACGCTTAATTTATTTGCCATTGCTGATTAACTTTTGTGCCAAAATACACGATTTTTTACCTGTCTTTTATCAAAAATTTCTGAGAAAAATTCAAGTTTGTTATCAAAATAATAAAAATAGCTTTTAGTAAAAACAAAAACATATTTATCAAAAGTTAAAGTTGTCTTTAAATAAAGAATATGGAAAAATATTAAATGAAAAAAGATTCGGAGAAAAATTATTATGCAATTTTAAAAGGAAGTTGCTGAATGTTATGAAATTAAAAGAAAAAACGGAAATTTAATTTATATTTTTATTGATATCGATTTGAAGTTGTTGAATTTCCCTTGATAACTTTATGTACAACTATCACAATCGCAATTCATAAATTTTCAATAGTTTTGGTCATAGTAAACGCCAAATCGAAGCTGGAACAAGAAAATTAATCGGCAAAATTGACCAAATCATTTTTGACCCGTTTTTTTAACTGTAAAGAAAAGATTTAAAAGCATTTCTCGCCAATAGATGCTGCTGAGAGCAGAAAGTTTATTGAACACTTTTTGCGAATTATTCGGCTCAAGGCAGAAAAACGCCAAAGCATTTTTGCCTTTGTAATATCGCATTAAAGGTAGAGCTGGCTGCAAAACCAACGATAGTTTTCCTTTTCAATTTTTCCAATTGTTTGTGAGAAGACAATCGATAATATCGAATATTTTAAGAATGATATGTTTAGATTTTTTTAATAAATAAAAGCTTTCTGATACTCTACACCGTCGCACACTGGGGATTTCGCGGAAAAAAGTCAAATTGTCAACATACTCTTCATGCAATATGCAGTGATATGTTGAAATTTAAGACTAAATGGTACAATCAAATCAAAAAGAATTACTCCGATCTGACTGCCAGTTTTTTTTTTTATATCCGTCTCAAACTCAGAACTTGTATGTTTTACCGAACCAACTTAATTTAAACCTAAGAATTTAAAAACGAATATTATTTTACTATGTGAGCTAACGTTTTTCTTTTTTTTTCTATTTAAAGTAATATATTTCAGTATATTAAAATGGAAAAAAAAGTATGCAGAGACTTAAGTTTTTTTTTTTGTGTATTTTTATGAACATATAACAAAAATCCCTTTTTTCTCCAAACATTTGGACCTGCAATTTTATCCTTACTTTTCCACAGTTGGAAATCACTACTAATACATTGTCTTATATCTGTTTTTACATTTTTAATCAATTTCAAGTGCCACCCACCAGATGCCACCTCTCAATTTGTTGCATTACACAGTACAACATTTTTCAGCTGATTGATTCGGGACTCAATTCTGATAAGGCTCTTTTGTTTAACATAACTCGAGAACCACTAGTCGGATTTTGCTGAAACAAATTTAGAAAAATCAAGAATTACAATTAATTTTCATCTGTTTATAAGCAACTGTTTCGCAGTTATAAATAAATGTATGAGAACAGTAAAAATAGGTTCAAGTCCTATTACTTTCGCGTAAAGTCGCATAACCTATGAAAAAAATGAGACATAAATCATGAATGTGCGATGAACGCGTTTCGCTTTTATTCACAATTAAGTGAAGGTATGTATGCATTTCAAAAATTTGCTCGAGATATGCAAAAAAGTAATAAACAAAAGGTTATTTGATTTTTATGATTGTGGTAGCAAAGTTATAAGCGGTAATAAATGTGCGTGGACAATTGAAAGGAAAAAAGGAAAGTGCACTTTTTTAATTATTTGGGGTTTTCCGTTGGCTACTACTTGTATGATTTTTTTACAGAAATTCCACCCACATCTATTAGTGCTCATATTTGGAACGTACCTGTCAGTAAAATATTGATCCATTTTTGTCATCGATTTTTGTCATTCAACAAGTGCTGACGAACGCGAAAAGTACAACCAATTTTTCTCCGGTTTTTTAATTATAACTGAAAGTAAGGCCCAAGAGTTTTACGGCAATGGAAAGTTTTTCTATTTCTCATTGGGTTTTATGCTCGAAGCTTCTGGAGTTTGACAAAACAGAACAAAATTAAATTAGTTTTTGCAACAATTGCACGTTGGCTTAAACGATACTAGAGCATGTGAAATTTTGGATACAATATATAAAAGCTATTACTATAACTTCAAACAAAGATGGCAGGATTATAACCAACCGTACGAAGTCGCGATTTGAAAAAAAATGCAAATTGGCTTGAAGGCACATTTACAGTTAAGTTAACGTATGCTGAATGTTCTACCAGTTCTGCACTTGGTCGGCCACGCAAATCGTTTGAGGAGTGCTGTGATCGCGCCAAACGATACAAAAGGGATGAAGTACGTGCTATGTTTCCTCAAGAAGTAATTGATTTTTCTTCTAGTATTTCAAAAACCAACCACAAAATTTGTACATTAAAAGCTTTGGGGATGTTTGCAAAGCTTGAACTTACAAAAGAAAAATACGAGTATCTAATGCATTGGTTACAAAATGAAGGATATAACATACTCGTACCATACAAACAACTCAACACTCCACAAAATTCTGATTCATGGAAAATATATAATTGAAAAGTGTATTTTTCCTGTAGGCTTATTATCCGAAGAGGCTCAGGAAAGTCGTAACAAAGACTATAAAAAATATCGCATTAGACACTCCAGGAAATGCAGTCGAATTGCCACGAACGAAGATATTATGCACCGAATGATGGTTACATCAGATCCCATGATCTCACACTTGACTCCTTCATTTAGCCAGAAAAAGCATGGTGATATAAGCGACTAAGTTAAGGCTCTTTTAGAATAATAAATTAAAAAGTAGATTTTAAAAAAAATAATAAATTAAAAATTAAAAAATTCATTTAAATTTTTTGTTAGTTAGGGTTTTTTACATTGTAGGTAACGATATACATTTTTCTAGCTATCTTTATTTTGATTACTTTTGTGTATAACTATATAAATAAAACTAAGTTTGTGATGAAATTAAAAATAGATTTAAAATTCATAATGAATTAAAAATTAAAAAAATCATTTAAATTAATTTCAAAAGATTTTGTTATTCGTGCTTAATTCCCAGTTTTTATTCTTGATAAAAACACTTGAAATTTATGTTGAGAGAATTTCAACTAATTGTAGTGGGGAATGTAAGATGAGATAAACCCACTTTTTTATTGTTGATGTGTTTTGTTAAAGCTTTGATTACAAGTAAAACTGTTGCTATAAGTCTTATACGTTTAACAGTTTTATTTGGTTTAATATCTCTAGTTTTTCTAAAATCTTTATGGATGAAGTTTCCTGATGATCTGGCCTAAGCAACCAGTGAAATGCATAGGAATAGCTTAGCCCATCAACAATAAATTTCAAGTGTTTTTATCAAGAATAAAAACTGGGAATTAAGCACGAATAACAAAATCTTTTGAAATTAAAATTTTGTATTCCCAAAAATTGAAATTACTTTTTGATCATTTAAATTTTTTTGTTAGTTAGGGCTTTTTACATTGCCGGTAACGATATACATTTCTCTAACTTTCTCTATTTTGATTATCTTTGTGTATTACTATATAAATAAAACTAAATTTGTGATGAAATCATTATATTTTTTGACAAATATATTTTTTTCCTCACCTCCATACAAAAATCCCCAGTGTGCGTCGTGGCTAGTACTGATACAACCAGAAAAAGATTCATTAATATTTAAAAAAATTTAAGGTGGGCTCGTAACGGGCCAGAGGTCTTAAAAGCCCATCCTCCCCTCAAAAAATTACCCTTAACTAAACAAATCTCATTTTGATAAAAAAAAAAACTTTCATATAATTGGCCAATTCACAAGTTCGTAGTATCGTCGTATTCGTTGTATGATTGTCTAATTAAACACTATTTTATATTTGTTGTTTGTAATTGTCATACAAAAGTGTTGTCTCATTGTACGATTGATTTGTATGTGTTTTAAACAGTATTCGAAAATAAGCAGATCATTATTCGGCTGTTACACCCAGGAACAATATCTATTTTTTTAATGTTTGTGTAGACGAACACAACCCTTAATACCGTCCGTAACTATTTTCAAGAACGAGCCAAAAACTATATAGTGTTCTGTTATTCGTTAAAAAACAGAGCAATTGTAGTGATACTGTAGACAAACATTACATTTTAATGTTTTATAATGTTCCTTTTTTTACATTGATAAAGAAATTAACAAAAAAAAAATTAAAGTAACGACCGCAGCACGAACAGCTTGTGCGTGTATTGTGTATATGTTTTGTTGTGTTGTTTTAATAATGATGTTCCACAAATCTACCGAACCGAACACTTACGAGCGATATTTAGTGTTTATTTTCGAACACTTGTTTTAAAACATGTTGTATTTATACCAGGCCTGGAAATGTTCGATTTGTTTAGTGAATTTGTAAAAATCTTTTTAGAGCGTAATAACCAGGGAAACCATAAATATGCAATTGCATGTTTCTACTGATGCGACCAATGAAGGCAGAAATTATATACATATTTATCCGTTTTAGAGCTTTTTATGAATTTTGGCATCGATTTGTTAGTGCATATTTTCGCATATTTTTGCATATTCTATTGTTTGCAGCATTTTTTGCATAATTTAGTTAAAAGAGCTTTTTGCAGCATTTTTTTTTTAAGGTTTATAGCGCATATTTTGCCTTTTTAAGGCATATTTTGATACATTTTAGATTTTTTTTTTTTTTGGTGCCTACAAGAAAGAGCTTTCGCAATAAATAAAAAAATTTTTTTGCGAAATTCTGTTTTAAATATCTATCTGTTAGCCAACGTGTTGCTTCAATTTCTCCAACACTCTTTAAAGTGATCTAACGATGTCCATCCGTCCGTCTGGCTGGTTATCCGTCTATGTTAACCTTGTGGGCAAAGTTCAAATCTCAATCTTGTAGATAGTTTGAGCAAATTTGGCAAATACATTTTAATTGTACTAAGTCTATGTAAATGGTAAAAATCGGTCTATAAAATCACATAATCTCCATAAAAACTTATTTTTTTAAAAAACTACGGTGTTTGTGCTTAAACGATTATAATTTTAGGATTGTTTTTATTAAATAGAATTGTTATCAAATGGTTGAGTATTTTGCTTTAAAACTAGCAATTTTAAATTTTTTGGGCATATTTTTAACAGTTTTCAGGGCATATTTTTAAGTTTTAACTGCATATTTAATGCGCACAAAACGCTTTTTTAGAGCATATTTCTGGTTTCCCTTGTAATAACTACCACTACAAGTTAAATTCTTCGGAATGATTAATATTTGTTTCGATTTATTTCAATTTATTTTTCAACCTATTTTTAATATATTTTTGCTTATCAATTAAAATTTACTACTATTTCTCCTCAAATCAAAACTCACACGTCTGGTTAAATTTCATGATATTAACCAATGTGAATGGACAATTTTATTTAAGAAGAAAAAAATAAATAAAAGCAAAGAGTGAAGTAAATAATTTCAAATAAAATTAAATAATTTGCTCTTTTTTGTTTTTATTTTTCGTATCTTTTTCTTTATTTTTTGGTAAAAAGAAATTTGTTAATCTTCTTAAATAGTTAACTTAAACATAAATGACGATTTACATTGAGTTAACAATTTCCATTATTGTCATATAGCAATACGACGAAGTAATTATACAACAAATTTGTCTATTCACAAACGATAAGCCATAACAAGACTAGTCCATACATGCATGTAAAGAGTAGTCCATAAAAGATCCATAAATGGTAAAAGGTGGTCCATTTAACATTACGATGTCCTAGTAGGGGACCATATAACCCACCGAAGTAGCCCCAAAACTACTCCATGGAGTACTAAAGTGGATTAGTTTTAAAAGTACTCCATGTTACAACAGAATGGAGTACACTTAATGGGTAGTTTAAGCATTTTTCTTTTAAATTTTTTACTAATCGTCTTTTATGGTGTGTACTGTAGTCTAATATTGCTATTATAATATATTTACTTGGTATTTTTAATTTTTTTACCTTTTTTCCTCAAATTTCACAAACTTTAACTTTTAAATAAAGGGCTACGAATGTGTAATACTGTAAACTATAGAAAAGTATACTTACATCATGCAGTTGTTGGCAGCACTGCATGTTAATTTCTTATAACATTATCCATACTACTGTATATTGAACCATGTTGTAAGTAGTCTGTTTAAGCCACAATGGACCACGTAGTCCAATATTATCTGTAGGGACAGCTAGCTTTGGTGGTAGGTATAAAAAGAAAACGGGTATGACAGTATTTAGTACTTAAATCAAGAGACTGACTTAAGAACTTTCAAAATGTGGAAATATTATTTTTTTAAACAAGCAACTGTACTGCAGAACAGAGCAGACCAAAGAAAATATCGGTGCGAAATTAGATAAAGAGAAAGCAAACTACGAGCAGTTTTTTTAATTTTAATAGATTTCATTTAAAAAACATAATTTTCAAACTGAGTAGGACATATAAATTGGGTCAAGGTTAATTCTATTTTTAGATGGTTTTTGAGCCTTATTCGCCTTATACGAAATACCGTCAAATTGTTTTCTTAGCCGGATCAAGATTGTTTTCTAATCCCGCGAAGCTCTACGCTTGTCTGCAGGAAAGAAACCAGAGTCTCTGGCGGGAATCGAACCTATAACCCTGGCGCTGATAGACTAGCTCAATACCAACTAGCCTACAGGGGCACTCCCCGGCACATTCAAAACCAGCCCCGTTTTGGATTTTTTATCCGAGAAAGAACAAAAAACACCCAGTAAACTGCAGAGGTTTGTTCTACCAATTTCCGCTTTATGGACCGCTTGAGAATTTGAATTTAAAGAAGAAAATTTTTTTGTAGTTCCCTTTCAAGAACACCTTTAAAATCTGTTTCGGACCCCCTTTCGGTAACCAAACTTCCCAGTAAAAAATGGCGCTTCCAACGAAGCAGGTTCGTAAGGGAGAAACATAAGAGTTGCGCTTACCATTGCGCATACGGAAGACATGAATTTTATATGGCGAGTTCCCACTTTGAAGCAATACATTTTTGACACATGAAGCGCATTATTCAGCTCATAAAAAAATTGTTGGATGTAAAGATCAGCTTTACACACTGAATGTTTTGATGCAGTTATTTTTTAGTATTCTCCCTTACAAACCTGCTTCGTAGTAAGGGAATGCCGTAGCACTTGAAATGTTATTTTTTTTTATAAAAGTTGTTGAGAGTTTTTTCACTTACTTTACTGCATTTCTGTATGTCTTATTGCGTAGCGCATAATTGTGCGCTTATTTTGTTAAATGTACCATTAGTGCTTCGCAAAATGATAAAATTTTGTATTGGGTTCTTAAAGGAATACATTTTTTGATAAAAAAAAAAAAAACTTCGACATTTAAAGTTAAATCAATAATTTTGTCGACAAATTTAGCTAAAAATTTGACTTGAAAAAATTTATAACTACATTTGCGTCATCAATTATATTGGATTACATATTTTGCCAGTTATAAACTTTCAAAATTAAAAAAAAAAAAAAATTAAATAAAAAATAAAATCAGCAGTTTATAAAATTTTAATAAAATCTTATCTTTTGAATGCAAAAAGCGTGTCTTATAGGGCCCATACACAACACCATCATGACTGTGCAATCAAGTGATTGTGCCAGCTGATTGACCGTCTATGAGCTTGTGGTGTGATTGTACCAGCTGCTGGTGCTTTATCAGAAATAGTTTGATATTTTTTTGATTGCACCAGCATGATTGAATCGTGTGTTGTAAAGTTAGCTCATAAAAGTTAAATCGTCAAGGCATAAACATCAAAAAATAAAAAATTTTAATTATGAATGCCAGAAAAAAATGTTTTGGGGAGAAATTCTTGAACTTTATAAAACAATGCCTTGCCTATGGAAAGTTAAAAGTACGGAATACTGCAAATGTGGATTAAAAACCAATGCTACAATAAAATGATAGAACATTTTGTCGTCGTTCATTACGACCTTTTCCACACATGTTTTGGTAAAAAATGAATTTTGTACCAGCATGCTGGTGTATTGTGTGCTTCAACCTTAATTGCACAATCAGTTGATTGCACAATTATGATGGTATTGTGTATGGGCCCTATTACGTAGTTGAATTTTTTTTTTTTTTTTGTTTTATCTGAACAAAATTATTGTTTTTATTTTATTTCTTTAAATATTTTGCTTTCTTATCACAAACCAAATCTAGTAAAATGTTTATTTCTATTTCATTTTGGTTTTGTTATTAAAATTAAGCAAGAAAAAAAATAAGTGGAAGGAAAATATCAGTTTCACGTGAGCTTTAAGAAAATGTGACCATACGCCCGCCACTCATGTATATGAAATCTACATTGATTGGCATTGTCGGCGTCAATGTCGAAGACGGAGTCGTCGTATTTATAACAATCAGTGTTGTCAATTAAAGCATTATTATTCTTTTTAACCATGAAGATATTATCTCTGTACAAGTTTTGTTTTGCAAAATTTTCTCTATGTTATAAGAAATGGATGACGAAATATTAAAAATAACGCCACGAAACTTAATAATCATACCGAGATCATTATTCATGGACTGATCACTACAAAGTTTTGAGTGTTATTTCTTGTCTAACAAAACTATAATTTCACCAAAATAGAAATAAAAATGTGTTTCAAGAGTGGGCTTTAAAACGGTAGAAACGCAGAAAATTCTGAACCGATCATTACGTGAATTTAAAAACAATATAATTACGAAGTTGTGGCTTAGGTGTATAAAAGTGATTTTTAGTTAGTGGCTGGCTCTATATGAGGCCTGTGATAAATTATATTTCTTGACCTATTAAATGAATTAATGTTAAATTTAATGACAAACCGTGAATAATTTTTTGTAATATTTGGGCATTTTTCGCCTAAACACAAAAAAACAAAATTTTCGTAGTGTACCGGCCACCTAAGTGGGCGCATTAAATTTTGGATACACTTAAAACGTAAACTATGTTGGTTTTTAAATAGTAAAGACATTGTAGGCCGAATAGAGTGATATATTTTGTAGGTGGGTTGACCCACATTTGGTTTTAAACAGTTTGTCTATGGAATAGATTTTTCCGGAATGAAATCTCAAACAGCTTGGAACACAGAAAGAAAACACTTGTTAAGTTTTTCCCACTTACTTAAAGTACCAGTCGTAATTAAGAATTTAAGTACGAATAACACAAAAAAGTTCTTAAAACAATCTAAAAACCAATCTCGGATATTCTTAAAATTAGTATGAATTTCTTAAATGAAGTCAATAATTGCTTGAAGTTTTCGTTGGTCGTGCCACTCTATATCCTATATGCATGCATACGATTGTGTTTGTAAAAGTTTGTTGTAGCAACAACAACACTACACAAAAAGATAATAAGCGATTTCCTTACATGGGGCCTTCACCTAAGATAATATCTGATATAACATGTGAGAGAACGTCGGAAGAATGAGAGAACAAATTTCTTCGTGTTAATCTCAATCTTAAACAAGGGGAACACGTGTCTTATAAGATTTCGTAATCAAATGATTTTCGTGCAGTAAACTTGTGTCGTTTTTACTCTTTTTTAAGTTTTTTCTTGTTTTTTAGTTAAAAATATTGTTTTTTTTTAACACGTATCACAAGATTTTCACTATTTGCACAAAAAAATTAAACGTTTTAATGAATGCGTCTTATTATTATTTTTTATGTGTGTATGTATGTGTATTTTTGACAGCTCTTCTTATAAGATAGTTGTTATAAGATTTCTTATAACAACTGTCTCATAACATTTATTATGATATTAATACTAACACTATTTGAGAGTCCACACGTAAGATAATACTCTCCGCAATTGAATTTGACGTTTGCTGATATAAAAATCTTATATCTTGTCTCTGGTGGAGACCCTGTGTTATTTTGTGTAGAAACAACAACAACACTAGAAGAAAAAAAACATACATTAGTTAAATGTTTAGAGGGAAAAATAAAATGCAAAAATTCCCAAATTCTATTTGTTAAAATGATTTAGTTAAATACATAAAGTTTGCAAAATGAAATGATTAACAAAACCATATCGGACATGCTGGTGGTGTTAAATAATTGAGAGTTCTTCTGTTCAGAAAGGGGGCAATACAACAAAAGTGAAATAAGCTCTCTTTTTCTCTCTCTCTGGTTCTCAAGGGTAAGGTTTTCAGGTTTAGAATCATACTCACTTTTGGATCATTTCAAGTACGAAATCGGAATTTAACCAACTTATAAGTTCTTAAATTTTTATCTCACCTTTTCCTAAGGCCACTTTTCGGATTATTTTAAGTACGGTGTACTTGAATAACCCGTACTTGAATCAAGCATTTTGTTCTTGATTTAAAGAAATCGGTATTAGCCGTACTATTGACAACGCTTCGGCTTGTTTTCAGTACGGATAAATTGATTTTTCTTTTAAGTGTAGAACTAAAAACGATTTGAAACCAACCCATAATTTTTGTTTAATCGTTTGGAAGTATGTATAAGGTTTTTCAACAGACAGACAGACAGACGGACGGAAATGGCTGATTGAACCTTAAATTAAACAAGATCTCAGAATCAATATACTTTATGAGATCTTAAATTAATATTTTTTGGCGTTATACACGAAAAGCTAACCTCAATATTCCCTCATTTAACACCCCTGGTGTTGAAGGACATAAAAACAAGTTTTATAATGTGAATATTCTTGTTCAGCCAGCATTTAAAAATTGGCAACACTTATCATGCTATAAAATACTACAGAGAACACGAGCCTGTTAAGCAAGTAAGATAGGGATGAGAGACCACCCAAGTTAGTGATTAAATAAATACCAGAAAATAGCCACTTCTAAAAAAACTCTCAATTACTGAAACTTCATACACATAAACAATAAATAAAGAAATTAATAATGGAATAAATAATAAAGTAGAACATTTTGCGCAAAAATCAAAGCAAATCTCATGTGATGACAAAAATATCACATTTTCAAATTAAACAAATTTAAATTTCAAGTCACCATGACCATTCCATAGTTGGGACACACACAATTGGATTCGTATTAACTTGTGAATGGACGGATGGACAGACACAATTGAACTGTCCATAAAAAAAAAATAATATAATAAATCAACTTTTATTAAATAAAATTATTAATATAGAACAGGTCAGAAGTCTATCTTTGTCGAATCTTTGATACCCACCGCCACGTTACATGTAAAGAACATTTACGGCCAATTTTACTAAGTTCAGTTAAAACTAACTACTACTATAACTTCCAGTTAACAATATGTGTTTGATAGCTTTAACATATAATTAATTCAAAATGAACTTGGTAAAATTGATCGTTAGTTTTCTTATTATTTAATTGCGCTTAATTGTTAGCAGTACACAGGGACGACCGCTAGCAGGCCTAGCCTTAAATATTTTTGAGTCTCCCTCCGCCCAATTTGGATTTAAGGCACAGCTGCCATATATTTATGTACCCCAAAAGTTCTTTTAACAGAGTTGATTTAATCTGTCATTAAAGGTCCCTTTAGGGATATGAATCCTAAAAGAAACACATTAGCTCAGTTATGGTAAATAGCCTTAGCTGCAATTCTTTCAAGTTCTTTTATAATAAGTTGCTTATTTAATAAAGATTAATTTTACAAAATCGAAATTTTGCTAACCTTCATCTTTACTAAACAAATACGTAATGAAATTCTAATTCTATCTAGCGAGTTCATCCGTCCCGATAAAGGCATAAAACTTGTCACTAAAATCGTATGATGGGTTAGGAGGCCGGTCATAAAGACCCCACATAGCCCGTGTTGGTTCCTAGCGTTATATTATACGATAACCCCTACTCGAAACGGTTAGTTCGATGTGATGATACCCAGAGTACTCCACACACTCTTGGCGAGATTTTACCAAGATCTTTGAAGTAATTATCTCCCAGACAGTTCGCTCTGGAGCGTATGAGTGCCGGACAGTGGTAAAGCCTGTGCTCCACCGTCTATTTTTCCCCTGGTACCCGCAGAGTCTGCAATTGTCACAAGTCAGTTGCACCGCATTTTTGCGTATTCTGCCGTCCAACAGTGACCCGTTATAAGCCTACAGTCCCCTCTCGGTAGCGATAGAAGAGTTTCAGACGATTTTGGATCCTAGGATCCTCACATAACCCTGGAAACCCTACACGTTTCGGTATTTTCCTAAACCGCCTCGGATTTTCTCTGTATAGTAGAGTCCGTATCCCTCTTAATATAACCAACTGGAATATAAATCACTCTGTTGTGCGGTTACTGAGCCCTCCGTCTAGCCAATTCGTCTTCCACTGCATTAACTTCTACGCCCTGATGGCCGCGAACCCAGGAGATGTGTACCCATCTGTTGAGTTCCTACACTCCTGGAAGATCTAAGAGTATGTATACTAAGCGGATATCGCCCTGATCACCGCCTGACTGTCTATAAAGAAGTTTACATGTGAATTCCTAGTATTATAACCACGAACCAAATCAGCAGCCATTTTGGCCGCAAATATTTCCGCCTGAAATATAACTACTATAGTTAACTGAAGCTCCAACTCCCTCTTCTATTTTGGAATCATCAGTATAAAAACTAAAAGTTTTACATCCAGTGCCGCAATTGGTGGGCTACGCAAAGCTCCGGTGATACTAAGCTCAGCGAGTCTTTGAGTGCTCACTAGCTTATTCCGGTACGTTATCATATCCAAAGCCGTCTACCACACAAATATTCCATTAAGTAAAATTGGTTTCGCACTTGCTGTGTAAATCCAATGTATAAGAGCAGGTGATAGGCCCCAAGTTTATTGAAGCCTTAAAATATATAAAATCGGCGCATAATTTGATCCAATGTCCATGCAAATGTTTCCCAAGATGTTCCTTATGGATTTGTGACTCTAAATAGGTACAGAATCTTAGCTTCCTTTTCATTGATCTTCTGTATAGAATCGTGGATTTTCTTATAAGATCAGAAGTGACGAGCTGCTTATGACGTTAGCTCCGCAGAAACTAAAAAATCCATTGTCAAATATTTTCCAAATTTATTTCAGCTGGCTTTTTTCCCACTGGGAAATACAACCTGAAATTTGGACACAATTTACTCCTATATTTTGTAAATACACAGATGTCCTTTCAGAACAGGGTCATCAGCACGAAATTAGCTGCATTAAAAAGGGTTCTTATTCGGTAGGTACGACATAGTTTGTTTTCAACACTATATAAATAGAAGAAGTGCCCCGGTAGGCTAGCTGGTAGTGAGCTAGTCTATCAGCGCCTGGGTTGCGGGTTCGATTCCCGCCAGAGACTCTGGTTTCTTTCCTGCAGACAAGCGAAAAGCTTCGCGGGATCAGCGTAGGAAATTAAAAAAAAAGTAAAGTTGGTTTTGCAATTCTTTCGCAGTTCTTCCAACGCGTCTACTTCGCATACGCTGCTACAGGATGATTTATCTTTTCAGATAAAAATCACTTCCAGTTCGATTGTTTTATCAACAAGCAGAATTGTTGCATTTGAACGAGTGAATAGCATAATGTACGGGGCTCACAAAAATGTTCGATTTGGTGCTCCTTTGATGCCGGTCGCTTATCAAAGGTTCGGCGCTTTATACTTGGGTTAAGTGGTTGCAACAGCACGGCGCAACCAAGTTTGGCAAGCGCGTTACCCACGATGCTCTTATTACTAGCCATCTCGTTTTTATCTTAAACCATTTTACACTTTTTTTTTTTTGAAGGTTACATTAAATAGTCTATGCCAACAGTCAAAAACCTTAGAGAAACTGCAGGCCAACATAAAACTCAAAACTTCGTATTTCGTTCTATTTTTGCCCTCCAGTCATCGAAAAGTGGGTACAACGAAACCAAACGATTTCGTGCTCCATTAATAATGCCATCGTTTGTACTTGTATTTCAAAAGAATGAAATAAAAATCATTTGCATTAAAACCCCACAAGTCTCTTAATGAAAGAAAAATCAAAATGGGTCGTTCCTAATGGGATTTATTTGTACAAATTGTAATCACCGAATTTTTACATTTCAACTACCTGGTAAAAATATGCTCCAGGAGCAGGTTTTTGCTAAGTATATGCAAAGTAAAGACCTGCACAGATACATCTGTTTATATCTGTTTTTGTGTTTTTTCTAAAGTTGATGCGTATGGATGAGTGCTCTTGTGTTTCTGATATAAGTTGATCTTGATATGATTTGTAAAAAAGTGGATGTAAGTTGATACAAAAGCGAAAGAGAGTATCATATCTGCTAATATCTGTTTCGCGAAAGCAGATCCTAGTGGATGCTGATGGAATACAATAAGTTACTTATTGTACGATACCGTTATTTTCAATTATTTTTCAACGCAAAAGAGCCGACTCTTTGGCTGGCTAAAAAATAATTTTTTACAAAAACAAAATATGTACACATGAACAGTTATTTTTTCAATCATTTTTGCGTGATGTGGTTCGAGCACAAAAAAAAAACAAAAAAAAAAAACATTACAAGAACAAAATGTGTTGCTTGTTTTTTTGGAAGGCAAACATTTTTGAAATTTTCGGTACCGATATGTATTTTGTTTGTGTAAAAAATTCTTTCATGAAATTAAAAGGTTGCGTTTTCTTCGTTCAAGTGCCAAGAAGACAAAAATGATTGAAAAAAAACTCTGAAAGAACTAAACACGTGTACATACTTTGTGTTTGTAAAAAATAAAAACTAGCAGGAAGCGTTGTAATCAGGCCTACCATATTTACCGATAAATCTGCATTTTGACGATTTTTTTTCTCTAAATTATCAAAGTGCCTATTTTTTGATAAACACTTACAGCACGGTAATTTTTGGTTTGTTTTATACAAATTATTAATTTTGGGTAACTTGTTACACAAAGAGACAACTTTTATTAATTTAGCGCTTATACTTAAGGAAAAAATGGTTATACATATTTATTTTATATATGCAGTGTTTGTATTGCGTCTAACCCAACAAACACATTTTGAAAAATATACAACTTCATATGAGAAGCTTAAAGAAATGTGGTACATATGTTTTACTTGACCTAAGAATTGTAACCAGAAAAATAAATAATTTTTTCCAATAGATATTTGTAAACAAAAAATTAATTAGGTTATTAATTACCAAAAATAAATAAATTTTACTTTAATTGGTTACCACAACCAAAAAAAATATATATAACGATAATGGTTAAAGCCTCCCAATTGAAAATAAAGGAATTTTTTCTCGTAACCTTTAGAAAAAAAATTAAAAGTAATTATTTTTAGTCCCTGAGTTATTTTTGGAATAAAAACAAAAAAGTCCATATAAAACAGCTATTTTTCAACGTAAACATAAAAGGTCGAATTTAACTCTTAAAAAAAGAGTTTTATTAAGCCGTCATAAATTAAAACTCATTTCAGGAGTTTGATTTTAACCGACATTTAATTAAATTCATATTTTGTACTTGGACACCCAAAGCTTGTAGCTGGTCAGATCACTACAATTTGTAAAGCAATATTATCTAATCAGCTTGCACTGCAATTAAACTAATTGTCATTATTTTATGACTGCGAAATAAAACTCTCTTTTTAAGAGTTCATCCATACCTACTTTTATTTTTTCGTGGAAAAATTATTTTAACTGTGGGGTTAAGATCGTTTATTCAAGATCACCATAGGTTCTTAATGAGACGAACCTTGGTATAAGACAGTATAGGTCTCCGCTGACTCTAATATGGAGAGTTTTCAAGCTAAAATTATATGGATCACTCTTATTAACGGTCCCTGCAATTTACCTTTAAGTAAAATCTATTCATATAAAGGGTGTCTGGTGGCAAAATTATATTTTTAAATGCGATTATTTCAAATAGTAATAAACGGTGCGGAGGAAGGTTGGCGCCGTTGGAATTATCGATTGGGAGGATTTGTGAGTCACAGTTCGCTGAGGAGACATTCTTTAAGGGTAATGATTCTTACTTAATTGCTCGTCGACAATTTTGTTCAAAGTTCATTTTCACTTAAATAGCCACGTCAACAAACAAATCTACCGTTACTGCCCAGCAAAAACTTTGCTTACAAAATAAGCAAAAATAATGAGAATTTGACGAGCCGACTACTTACTTTTCTACTAGAAAAAGTACTTATTTTTGTTCGAGATGTCCCAAAAGTAATCCTTTATAATTTAGCCTATTATAATCTAAAAAGTAATATGTTATTTTTATACTTAAAATTTTTATAAAAATATATAGTTACACAAAGTCAATAAAGTAAAAATTTTTTTATTTTTTTTAATTATTTTATTTTTTATTTTTTTTAATTATTTTATTTTTTCTTATTTTATTTTACTTTATTTTATTTTTTTTCTGTCTCTGGCGGGATTCGATCGCGCAGCTCGCTACCAGCTAGTCTACAGGGGCAGTGTAGTTTTTGTATTAAAAAACTATGTTTTTTGACTATAATGACTATAATGACATTTTTATTGTCATAATGAAAATTTAAATTTTTCTGTATATTTAAGATATAATAATAAAGTTATTATTTAATATATAACTAATTATGCAAAAAGTGGTGAATAAAGCTACAAAGTAATGAATTCTGGAAGTCATTAAAAGTAGGATTGTAAGTAAAGTTTTTGCTGGGTGGTCTCCAAGAACCTAAAACCTTCGATTGAAACATCAAATACCTTTACATTGCCCCAGGGTAAATTTTTGGTGTGCCTTATCCACGCATGAGAAAATTGGGTCATTTATTTTTTTAAATTCTCGAAAAACAAGGCTCCGTGTTGAACAGTGTGTTCAAGTCGACACAAGACATGTGGATGACATAATCTTTAAAAAACCGCATTTCCATTCTACCGTTTAATGCTTTTAATAAAACCTTGTGTCAATTATTAAAATTTTTATTTAAGTTTGAAAATATAAATCTGCTATCAGATACCCCGTATTTTTTTAATTAAATAAAATTTATTTATAAAACATTTATTTTTATTTATTTTTTTTAAAGCATTATGTAATGGTTAATGGTTTTGCTTTGTTGTTTTTGTCACTAAAAATATGTTTTATTGTGTTTAAAACAGTAATTTTAATTTGCCGTTTTTTTCATAATTTGATTTCCGATTTGTTTTTGAAAATATGCCGATTTTTTACTACAACCATCTGGCACCCCTGGTTGAGATCTTATACAAATTTTTACAAACTCTCTTATTTTCATCAACTCGCCAACAATATTTAAAAATACAACAGATTACCACAGATATTGTAGAAATACTTACGGTGACAACAGATGTTTGTAAGCAAAAAAAAAATGTTATGACACACTCAATCCAAAACCATAAGCATCTGTTTTTGTTTTTAAGATATGGTAAGTGGGCAAAAGCAAAACCATACAATATCAGTTACACTCATTCTCTCATTTATATCAGTAGTAACAGATATATATCTGGTGTATCCTTTTCAACAATACTTACTGATACACTCGTGCAGGTCTTTAATGCAAAGCAATCGATTATGAACATATTCATAAATTTTGTACGGGGAATTCCCGGTTTAAAGAACTACTTCCAGCTAACAAAAAAAAACATATTTTTTAACTAAATAAAATATGCAACGTTAGCATTTTTGTGCTTGCGAAAAAACCATAATTGCAACCGCAGAGATGGGCCGTTGATTTTTGTATGGGGTGTTCCCGGTTTAAAGGACTATTTGCAGCTGCCAATAATCGCCTTTTTAACTTAAATGCAATACAAGCATTTTCGCGCTTGCAAAAAATGAATAATTTCGCACGCACAAATGGGATGCTGATGGATGTATGAATTTTGTATTAGGAGTTCCCAGTTTAAAGGGCTACTTCCAGCGGACAAAAATCAACTTTTTTTAAATTAGTAAAATATGCAATGCAAGCATTGCTTGCGACAACCCCAAAATTGCACACGCAGAAATGGGATGCAAGATTTTTGCATTGGGAGTTTCCGGTTTCAAGTACTTTTTCCAGCTGACATTAAGTGCCTTTTTTAACCTAAGGAAATATGCAACGTAAGCTTTTGATATTTGCTCTTAAATGACCTTCATTGTCATACTTATGTATGTGTGTGTGTAATTTTGTGTATAATTTTGTTCACAAGCATTTTCTGCACCATAATAGCTCTTTGATTATGCTCTTTTTCTCTAAAGCGGTTGATAAGACCCCTAATTTTTTTTTTATTCGTTAATAACACTGGTTTACAGCCAAAAAAAATACCAAGAGCGCCACATGCCTAGATAAGTTAATTGGGACCTGCTGAACACGAAAAACGTTGAAATTTTTTTTTCCTTAGTACCGTTTTTTAGATAACGGTACTTTTGTGTTTTTCGGTGTATGGTCCCACTCAAACCCTTCTGGAGCCCAACCAAAAAGTCCGATCGAAATAAATGGCATATCGTTGGAAAGGTAATTGAATGCCTTTTCCGTCGCTTTGCTGTATTTTTTACGTTTTTTAAAAATTTTTCATTTTTATTTCATTTTTAATTTTTCATTTTTATTTCGTTTTTTTACTACGTTATATTAAATATCTGAAATGTTTTACTTTTTAACCAAATAGTATATTTAATTACCAAAATTTTAAGCGTAATTTGAAAAAAATCGGATGAAAAATAAAGTTTTTATTGAGGATTTTGTGGAACGACAATGTTTTTATCTTCATTGCTCACACACTATATTCGGCGTCCATCAGTTTTAACGTATTTAAAAAAAACGGAATTTTATATGAGATGAGGAATTTTATATAAGATGAAAATATTGTCGTTCCACAAAATCCTTAATAAAAACTTTATTGTTCATCCGATTTTTCGTGTTCAGGAAGTCCCAATTAACTTATCTATAGATAACTATAGATGCCTATAGGCATGTGGCGTTCTTGGTACTTTTCCAAATAAAAAATTTGTAAAGCAGTGTAATACATATATTAAATCAGTACTTCCTTACAAATATTCTCCCGGAGTTCTCCTTACGGTATTGCAGCTCTATTTACGCAATTTTGTATATTTGGCGCTGAATCGCAGATTCTGTTACATTTAACTCCCCTAAAGCATTGGAGCTTTTTTTTTATTAGATCCGAAGTAAGCAGATTATACTTCGGCGCACCGCCCTATAGAGATCTATAAAATTCATTGACAAATTTTTAAATTTGTTTTTAATTGATGGGTTTTAATAAGCAGTTTAGCATGAAATTCGGACAATAAGTGCCCTAAAAGAAAGTCCGCTGATATGAAAAAACCATTTTTAGTTTTAATTTTTCTCCCAGTCATTGATTATCACATGGTGACTTTGTATTTGCCATAAAAGAATTTAAAGAAATCGCATAAAATGTATGTATGTATGTGTTTGTTTAAACAAAAAAGATTAAAATCTTTTAATTTCAAAGCGACTAAAGTGAATGACTAAAAAAGCGATTAAATGAATGAATTATGTAAAAACTAAATTTTAAAAGCGTGCTGGAATTTAAATTTCTTTATTAAAATTAATTTATAAAAATTCTGACATTTTTCTTTTACTCAATTGAAAATGCTGATACGGTGCAGTTTCTTTAAAAAACAACACGCAACTTGTTTTATTTTAGACTTTGATCGGTGAAGACCCCATGATGCAACATCATTAATAAATTATGCGTTCATAAATTTTTGTTGATAAAGCACCAAAATAAAACAATAAAACATATAATTGACTTGAAAGAGTTTTTTTAGTTTTGTGGGTTTTAATGTCAAGTGATTATTAAGGGTATTCATTTCAGTTTTTTTATTTGTTGGAAAAATGGAAAAGTGGAAAAATGTAATTTTTGTTACAACAACCACAAGAAAAAAAATTCCACCAAAAGTTACATTTTTATCAGACTATAACCAAGTGTAAAAAAGTCAGGATAAAAAGATGTAATTTTCCGCTTTAAACGTCAAACGAAATAAAGTTGCCATCCATAAAAAATTGCTAATGTTTAATACAAAGTACGAAAAATTGCATCTCTTTTTATAAACTCTTGAATTGAACAACTCTGATTTTAAAAATTATTTTTTATAGTTACAACATTTCAAAGATAACTTATTTTTTATTTAATCTTTCAAAAAGAACAATTCATATTAAATATGTGTTCAATGAAAAAAGTTATTAAAAAAGAATTAAAAAAAGAAATGGGGTCAAAAAAATTGACAGAAGCTGAAGTTAATAAAATACTCGACTTTTTGGCAGACAATCGCCATTTTGAGTACCTTTTTGTAGTCGAATATTATGATGAAAATAACAACAATCACTTCGTTTTAAATGTAATAATCAATTACAATTAATTCAATTTTAACACTTTGAATTATTTGACAGATTTTTTTGACAGTTTGTAAAAAAAAAAAAAGTCCCGTTCACGTCAATAAGAGTGTAATTTTTCTTTTTTCCATTTTTCCAACCAAAAAAAAATTGAAATGAATACCCTTATTGTTAAAAAAAAGAGGGGGGAAGAAATGAAAAAAGTTAAAAATAAAATGTAACTTTTTTGGGACCTCTTATAAAATAAATACAACAGAAATTAATTTTAAATGTTAGCAAGTATTTTAAATTCTATTGTTTCAATCGAAGTTTTATTTAAATCAATCTCATTCTCGGATTATTTCATGTACGTTTTCTAGATTAAATATGGAAAGTTTAGTATTTCGCACTTGAATAATCCGTACTTGAATCAATATTTCTTAACCGTACTATTGATACCGCTTCGGATGGACTGATTTTTTTTGAGTGTAAAAATAAACCCTTAAGTTAAAGAACTAAAAAAATTTTTTTGTTCTCAAACTTGTATTATAAAGTACACAGTTAATTAAAAAGCTTATCAATACATTTTTTTAATCAGCAGTGGAAACTCATTTCCGTTTGATCTTATCAGGTACAGTAATCTCCGCTTAGGTGCGCATGTCAAAATGCGCAGATTTTTACGCAAATAAGTGGACAATTATTTTAACGAAACCTCGGTTAAACGCGTAATTGACGCATTCACACAACCACATATAAATACGCAAATGATGCACTTAAAAAATCTTGTTCAAAAATCCCTTTTTATTGAATCTATTGAATAGGAATCAGCAAAAAAAGAACTTCTTGACAGGCCCATATTATCGATAATATCTTACTTCTTTGTTGTTTTTTTTATTGTTGTTGATAATTTTTTTTATTAAAAAAAAAATGAGTTTTATATTTTAACGATTTATGATTTTCTCACATTATTGTTGCCACATTTTAGTTTAAATATCATCGTGCCGGATAATTTTTTTTATTAAAAAAATGAATTTTATGTTTTAACGCACTTAAGCGAATGATTTTCTCACATATATAAAAGTTCTTATGTCTCTATAAAATTACTCATTTATGCAGGGGAGACTTTTGAGCGGGCGGATTTAAGCGGAAACTACTGTACCCACTATTTCAGTTATCAAATGGGCACCATAGCGCCAATATAAGCTGACAGTTTAAAGATTGTTAAATTAAACGCCATTTCAATTGCGATCAATTGAGTTTCAGATAGAAGAAAAACATTATCAGTTTAAAATTTTTTAATTTTTTTTATACAAATATTATAGATTATGACAAAAATATGAAATACCGATTAGAAATTTTCAAATCTGATGATACCAATTAAAAATATAACATTAATTTTGTTGCAATCAAAAAATAAAAAAAATTATAAAAATATCAAGTATTCCAAAGATCAGATAGTAAGACGAACTTGAAGGAAAATGAAAAGCATGACTTTTAAAACTTTGTAAAAATAACGCTAAGTACAGCAAAATAGTTCTTTTAAGCAGATCTTGAATTGCAAAAGAAAACTTTTTATAATAAAAACATATGTATATAGTTGTTTCATAGCTGGGTTCTTTTACAACTTTGTCTAGATTCCATCGATCTCTCATGCAATGTTATCTTTTAGATCAGTAGTTCTCACTGTTTTCTGCTTTGCGAACGTATTGAGAATCAAATTTCTTTCCACGAACCGCCAAATTTAATTTTGTTACTAAAAGTGTTAATGATGAAATAAAATAATAACAAACGAATAAAGTATTTCTTGTATTCTCCTTTGCATGCCCCTATGGAAAGCTTTTTTAATAATTTTATATTATCATGGTGCTTTGATTACATTATAATCTTATTTACGAAATCGTGGTGTTTTATATTTGTTCAGAACCGTGTCTATTTTTAAATGTTTTATATGAGACAGTGGGTTTCTCATACCAGGAGGCTTATTCTGAATTGCGATGCGAAAATCGATGCGATGCGCAATTGAAATGCGATGCGAAAGAAAATTGGTATTGTGTTAGACTTTCGCAATCGCATTCGCAATTTATTTCAAATCGTGGCAACGCTGCTCAAATATACGTCAGTGTCAATAAACGTCAAATCAAAAATAAATAAATTGTTTGTGTTTGGCTTTGAAAATTGTTTAAATAATTTATTCAGGAGGCTTATTCTGAATTGCGATGCGAAAATCGATGCGATGCGCAATTGAAATGCGATGCGAAAGAAAATTGGTATTGTGTTAGACTTTCGCAATCGCATTCGCAATTTATTTCAAATCGTGGCAACGCTGCTCAAATATACATCAGTGTCAATAAACGTCAAATCAAAAATAAATAAATTGTTTGTGTTTGGCTGTTAAAATTGTTAAAACAATTTGTTTAGGACATTCTGTAATAAAAAAAAATAATTAAAATGGATTTTGTGGCACTGTGGTTCGACGACGAAGAAAATGAAAATGTTTTCTGTGTACTTTAATATCGGCCCAAACCTATTAAAATTAAAATTAAAGGCAAATATTTTTGAACTGGTTTATATGTATATTTCATACTTTTTCCATCCTGCAGCTTCTCTAATAGCTGGTCCATTGATATTTAGTTCTTCAGTTAACGTTTGCCACAAAGTATTTGCCGACTGACTTGCATGTGGTGTTTCCAAAAGGCCTCTTGCCAATTGGCTGTGCTTTTTTATAAATTCTATCATTATTTCAAATTGACGTGGTTTGGTGGTCTTATTGCTTGCTTCCCTGAACTAAATAATAAATTTATGATGAATAAATAAATAAAATATTATCTTTCACTACCATGTTTGTACTTTGCGAATGCTATTTTGTTGTCGAATAAATTTTGCGAATTTGACATTTGTTTTCGCAATGTAGAATACCGACTTGTCACATTTTCGCATTTGAAATGCGATTAAAAAAAACTTTGAGAATATCGCAATACAGAATAGCAATTGTTCGCATTTATTCCTTTTTTCATCGCATTGATTTTCGCATCGCAATTCAGAATAAACCTCCAGAACTATATTTCTTGGGGACTAACAGCGGAAATAAGCCACTATTACCTCTTTAGTTTTGATCTTTTGTAGGTATGGTTCGGCTAGGTTCCATTGGCAGCCACAATGTAGCATAGCTCACGTGGGTGCAGTAATTAGTTCACGTGGTGCCACCATGTATCACTGTTCCCCAGACGTCGTATATTACCCAGCTGCTACTTTTACTTCCCAGCTTTATCTCTAAGAGTCTGTGACCAAATCGTTTGAGTCTAGGTCCTCGAATGCCGGACAATGACAGAGACGATGTTCAGTTGATTTCTCTTCTTCATCGTCATCGAAACTACTATAAAGGTTATTGTAAGAGAGCCCCAATCCCTCGGCGTGATTCCCAATAGGCCGCTGGCCAGTTATAGTCGCAGTTAAATCTCTGAGGTGTGGTCGGGAATTGCCTTAATGCCCTCTGAGTCCTTTCACCGTTTATGATGAACCAGATTTGCCTGGTGTTTTCGCAAGCAGTTTCACCGAACCATCTCCGACTAGCAATAAAATGAAATTTGTGTGCAACAATTTCCTTGCTCCTCTAGAGTGGCCGACGGTGTCTTCATGCCATGTATGCCCCTGTGTTCGGAGACCCATTTTAGGGTAGCCTTTGAATATTTGGTCATCTTTTCCATAGTCATTATTGAACAATTCTCGATGTGATAAATACATGCTCCAGGGATCTTATGGCCGCCTTACTATCAGCAATAACATGAATATCCCTCTCAGATATCCCTTCATACTGAATGTGCTTCGCGTCTGTGCAAATGGCAATTATTTCGGCCTGGATAACACTGCCATAATCCAGCAGTCTTTTTGGAATACTCCAGTCCGAATGCTCGGTCTTAGAAGGTGTGATTCTAATGGCAAATTTTATCGCTATAGCCACCATTCTTATTGAACGTTCAAACTGAGTTTTATGACACATTCTTATGACCAGTATACATTCCTTTGGTGAATTTCCCAGTTTAGGCCGATGTACTTTTTACAGCAATAAAATGCAGTTGCCGCCGTAGTTGTCTTAAATATGCTCAGTTTGTTTTCAAATATAACTTCAAGATATTATTAATAAGATTTCTGTATGACGTGCTAAGTTCCCATTTTTTCATATTTGATAAATACACTGAGATTTATTGCTGAGGGAAAGCTAGCTTTTATGCGCATTTCACTGGTTGCTTAGGCCAGCTCATCAGGAAACCATTTCCAAAGATTTTAGAAAAGCCAAAAATCAACAATAAACAGTGAGTTTATCTTTTCTTACATTCCCCTACAATTGCTTGGCTTTTTTCCGACTCGAATTGTAGTTGTAAGTGGGTAAAAAGAAAAAACAAAATTAAAAAGCAAATTGTTTCATTTTATTGTCTTCGTAAGAAAACAACAAAAACACAATTTGCCAGATCAGCTTTTGTGCACGGGCACATGCAAGTATATTATCAAAGTTATTTTTGGGAATACAAAATTTATTATTAATAAGATTTCTGTATGACGTGCTAAGTTCCCATTTTTTCATATTTGATAAATACACTGAGATTTATTGCTGAGGGAAAACTAGCTTCTATGCGCATTTCACTGGTTGCATAGGGAAGCTCATCAGGAAACCTTTTCCAAAGATTTAAAAAAAGCCAAAAATATTATACAAATAAAACCCTAAAAGATATTTGGCATTTAAAAATAGCTTTAGTGTGACCTCATTTATCTTTGGGATAATAAATTGAGGGAGTTGGGATCATTGTTAATAGTACCAGTTCAGTTTTGAAAGGATTTACATCCAACCCGTAGCCCTGACACCCTTTGTGTAGGTCATCCAGTGCAGATTCCCAAAATTCCGATAGTAGTGTAGGTTTTTTAACCTAAGGCACAACTACCATGTAATCCGCGTATGCAACAGTTTTGCAGCACGTCCTTTCCAAACAATGATGACTGTACACCCTCTTGTAGGCTGATGTTTTGTTAGAAATCGTTAAATCTTTTAAATCAGTTTCTCTTTTGGAATCGTGGTTTCTTTACAATTATCTTTCGCACAGTGTTGTCCTGATCTTTTATCCTAGTCTTTTAACGAAATCGAGGATTTTATTTAAAATATTTTTTAAATTAAATTGTTGTTTTACTATACTGATCTCTTTAATTAAGATCTTTGGACGTTCAAAATGAATCGTCTTATATACTGATGTATGGACAAAATCGATGTTGTTTTTGAATGATGTATTAATGAAATAGAAGCATATTTTATTCCACAAATTGTGACTTTCTATAAAACGATTTCTTATACCAAATCAAAGGCTCATTAACAATTATCTATCGCACGATGTTATTTATAAACGAAATAAAAAATCCAAGAATAGCAATCAAGGTGGCAGATTTATAAATATGGCAATACTATCATTTATGTTAGACATCTTTGTGCAAACAAATGTTTAAAAAGGAACAAAACATCCACATCAGCAGTCTTGGCGTGTCAAATGCATGTGTGCACAATAAACTGTTTGTTGTTCAAACATAACCATGGCTCGTGAGAACAGGGTGTTTGGAAATATCTTTCACTTGTGGATTTTATTTTATATCAGTTTTATTAAAATCGAATTAAAAAAAGAAAATCTGATACAGTTGCCAATACTATTATGAGTATTAAAATCGTGGGATTTGTTATAAACAATTTATTGTTCTAACAAACGCGCTTTTTTCCAACATCTTTGATGCGGAATCAACCACCAACGTAATTTTTAATTGTTTGTGAATATTTTAGTGGTCATTAAAGAAGAGAAAACTTTATTTTTAATTTTTATTACGATTCGCATGTTTGTCGTTTTAACAGAGATAAATTAAGTTCCCTAAATCGTCAGTTGACCATAAATTTTACCTCTCACATGTCTGTCGGTCTGAATTTAGCTTAATTAGCCTTGATAGAACACACTTATTTTGAATACATCCGCATTCTGCGAAAATCAAATGCCCCACATCAAGAATGAATAAAAAAAATGTTAATAGCGTTTTTACAACAAACACGTGTGTGTTTCTTAAACTATTTCTAAATAATTAAGTTTTGCACATTTTTTTATGCACTTTTTTTTATTATTATTTTAATTTTTTTAATACAAAAACACTTTTTAGTTTTGTTTGTTTTGCTTTCGTCTCAGACAGTTTTTGTGGTAAAATGTGCAATAATTGTGTCATTACATGCACGCGCGTGTAACATTAAATTTATTTTTTTTTATTGTTTTATTTTCAGTTGCGCTATTTTTATTATTTATTTTGCGCGCCATAAAATTTTCTTTCGTTATTGTTTAAAAAAAAAAGAGATAATTTTATAACTAGCATTAAGTACTTATTTACATATAAACGTTAGCCCTATTCACAAGCTTATGCATTTGAGAATGCAAATTTATGCAATGGTAAATATCCGCCACTGAAATAGTGGTGGCCTCCACGTGGTAACCCCTGGTTATGGCAAACAGATGGTTGCGGCTAAGGTGAGAGACGGCCTGTTCCTCTGGGTATCCCGGATGTTGTGCGTTTACATAAAAAGTAAATGACAATGAAAGAAGAAGAAAAAATAATTTCCATCAATTGAATCGTTTATTTCAAAAAAAGCTTAAGCAAGATCATTTTCAATTTTCGTTTTTTTTTTTTTTTAATAAATGACTTTATTGGCAACACTGTATCATCTCCTAAAATGACACAGCCGTACCTAAGCAAGAGCGGGAGGCGGAACTTTTTCTTTTGCTTAGCTGTTACGATGATATTGCATACGTAAGCAAGAGCGTCATCGTTGTGCCACAAACAGTAGTGTAAACTTTCTTGTTTAATAAAACCCACATAATAGAAATAAAAGGAAGATAAAAACCGCTACATTGACAAAACAAAACTTCATTGCCATTTTTTATTAACAATAGCGGCCAACTTCACTATTAAACGCGCTGTCAAAATCGGATTTCCCAATTGTAAAGCGTTGACGCCGCGCTATTAAGGGATGCTTCATACAAATTGTAAGGCCATGAGAATTTTTGACAGCTAGAAAACGCTCTTGTTTAGGTATGGCTGTCACAGTCACATAAGGAACCGTTACAATTTCATAGCAAAAACAATTTTATCGTAAGCAACAACCTTCATACAAAATTACATAAAAAAAACCTGCTCTTGTAAAATTTTGTTTTGGTCGCTTAAGCTTTTCTTGCGGTTATGGCACGATTTGAATGATTGACAGTTTTTGATTTATTTTTTTACTTTAAACGATGTTTTTACCTTTAAAAGTCAGTAATCGCCCAATAACAAAATTTTTGATTTTTTTTAATTGGTTTTTTTAAATTCACGAGTCAATTGTGAATTGTCTCTTTGGCTAAAGGAGCATATAGACGACATGTTTTTGTCATCTGACATGTCAAATTTCCCACTGCAAAACACATACATGTCGGGTGTTACCTTTTTAACTTTGCTTGTAAAAGTCAGACGCAAAGTCATCTGACAAAATTTCAATTAGAGCGTGCTCTATTTTCTTCTGACAAACCATCTGACATCAGAAATCTATGCCGGGAAGAAACTGGCAGCGGCGTCAACTATTGACGGAATCATTAGCCGGCTGAAGTTAATATTTTACAATACATACCAAGATATGTATGCTCATCTCACCATTGAATAGAATTTATGTAAATATATACATAAAAACCGTTTTATTATAATATCCTAAATTGGTATCTTTAAAATAAAAGAAAAAATGTTAAGATGGCTAAATTATTTTACGGCGCAAATAAATATTTTCGTGGCGGCAGTAAGCTATTTTGAAACCGAGAACTACTTTGGTTTCTGCAATAACAATGCGAAAAAAAAACAGAGACAATGTCAGAAGCAAATTACATGTACGTTTGTGACCGAATATTATAAACCTTATGTAAAACAGCAATTTTGACAGACATGAACAATTACATGTGACTTGAAAATTTGACATGTCAGATGACAAATACATGTCGCGTACGGGCGCCTTAAGCTAACCAAGCTTGTCGCAAAATACGAAATTCACAGCTCATTGATAACACTGGACGGCAAAAACAATGGTCGGACGCAAGAACTTTGTTATGTAATTTTAATTGACTTCAAACCGCCAGAGACTCTGGTTCCTTTCCTGCAGACAAGCGAAGGGAATTAAAAAAAAAAAAATTATAAAAAAAAGCTAACAATTTGGCAACCATTTTTCATGGTTTACGGCCTCTTTGAATAAGCCTGGCCCCTAAGCTGCTTAAAATATAAAAATCTATTGTTAAGATGCCTCAAAGGGAATTTCATTGTTAATCATTTGCTGGTAATTTTATCAAAATCGGAAAAATGGTTATCAAGTTATGATACAATATTTCAGACGCCTTATTTCGGGCGATATACATATCGTCACCTAAAAGACGAAATAACCTATCTGCAGTTTTCAAAAGTTTACAGGAGAGGGAAAAAACGTTATAAAATAGGAACTATTAACGATATTGAAACGAAAATTACACATTTTGATTAAAATGAAACCAGTAATATATATCGGTTGAGAAAATTTTGTTTTTCTAAACACAGCTTATGTTATGCCACTTAGGTTTTTTGGAATTGTAAAAATCTGAAACCAAATTGCAGATAGGTTATTATCATACTAATTAGTATGAATAAATAAAAATTTCTTTATACACATGAATATTATATACATTCAATAATTACAGTAGTAGTTTCTTTTACTGGTTTAAGCAAAAACAAGTCCTTAATGTTTGTTTAAATTACACTATGCAACAAAATTAAACTTTTATCGTGATTTTTGATGATTTATTTTTCACTTTTTTTGTGCGTAACGGTCCTCTAGGTACAAAAACTTTGTCATTTGTAATATTACATGTTCAAAATTTTGCACACATATGCGTTATGATTTTTGCAGATAGGGTATTAGGTCTTTAAGATGACGATATACAAAAAACATGCCCTTAAAAAACAAAAAGTGATAGGAAAAAACTAAAAATTTATTTGGCTAAAGCGCTTTAATATATTTATAATCCATATATTTTTATTTAATTAATTTTTTTATAAAGACCAGTACACATAATTGGTTCACTGAGTGTCAGCTGTTGGTTTGCAATTAAGTGTTGCACACGTCGAATTAAAATATACTACATCCCTGCAAATAATAGGACCAGTCCAAACACGCGTGTAAAGAGTAGTCCACAAGGGACCAGGACTAGTCCAAAACTAACCCAAACGTATTGAAAAAACCTGGTCTATTTAACATTACGATGTCCTAGGAGAGGACCATATAACCCACCTTTGGACCACTTAGGAGTAGTTTTAAAACTACTCCATGGTATACTCAAGAGGATTAGCTTTGAAGTCGTTTAAAACGAAAGCATGTCGTTAAAAAACGCAGACATGTCGTCTCACTACAAACACTTTTAACAATGACATGGTCCATGCTTGCATTACATCGGACCAGTTCATGGAGTAGTCCATTTTATCAAAATGGATCAGGTGATCCAATTTTATTTGCAGGGATATTAACAACAGCGTTGCAAGTGCGTTGCTGTATTTTTTGTTTGTGTAGAGGAAAAATATATTATACCATTTTGCAAATGCTACGATTCAAGACACTTCGTACAAGTTTGTGAATGGGACTATTATTCTATACTTAGAACAATTTTGCTACATAACGCCGTAGACGTTTAGACATGTGTGTGAGTAGTACTCACTGAGTACAGATTTCAAGTTTTTTTTTTTTTTTTTTTTGCAACAAAAACAACAACTTGTATAAATTTTCAAGGTAGAAAAAATTTTAAAAGAAATTCTAATGACATAATGAAACGCAAGAAAATGTACTACAATATTTATGCATTAGAGTTAAATAAGAAATTACAAAAAAAAAAATACCAAAATTTTCCTTATAGAAAAGTTCCCTTTTCCATGCGAAGTAGTGTTTTTCATGCGGAATTTCGCGGGACAAAAATCACGTGATCCCGATGTTGCGGTATAAAAATCCCGGGAAATTTGTTCGGGGATTCCCGGGGATTAGTTATGGCAACCAAAGGCAAAAATTAACTTTTAAGAATTTTTAAATGCAGGATCTGGGAGTCATCAAAGAAGGACAGTTTATCTATACGCAAAATTAAAAACGGTTTTACTTTCTTACTATCAATGTTGGACGACTTACTATAAAACGTAAGAATTAATGCCCTTATTCTAATATCCCCCACTGTGCTAACTAAAGTTTCTAAATTTGGGATTTATATCGTAATTTTTAAATTTAGGATTTAAAAATTCAGGAGTATAAAATTCAAGATTTTAAGATTCAGAATTCTGATATTTGGTATTTGAAAAAAAGTTGCGATTTGGACATTTCGGGGTTTAACAATATGTCTCTGAAGTTGGGCAAAAAGGTCTTACATCAGCTTTTGTAGTTTTTCGTAATGTTAAATTGAAAATTATTTAATAACATTTCATCTTAATGTGCTAAATTCCCAATTCGAATTCTGGATAAACATACTTTTATTTATATGTAATGGAATAAAGATAGTTCCTATCTGTATTTCAAAGGATGCTTAGGCCAGAACATAAGGAAAAAATCTTAAATATTATACAAATAAAACTGTAAAGCGAATGAGAATTACAAGCACTCAAGTTTTACCTGCAACGTTATCAACGTTTAAGCAAAACAGCAACAATAAAGAGTGAGTTCTTTTTCTTACCCCGACTACCATTGGTTGGAACGGAGGAAAACAAAATATTGAGATAAACCCAATTTAAAAAAATCAAAATGCATTTTTTTTTTTACTTAATACTATTTTTTCTGGCGTCAAATAGAAAAATGGATTCTTAAAAAAAAAAAAATTTAAGGAATCGTTGGATATTTATAGACTTTTATCTTCACAATTAAGGAAGCTCCTTCAGAGAATTGTAACAAAAAATTGCGGTTTGCTTTAGAACAAGTTTTTGAAGAGTCAAACTAAAATTTTCGTTAAGATTGACGTACAAAATTTTGAGAACATAATTTAAAAAGGAATTTTCTGTAAGAATCGAATCTTCTTTTCAATGTTCGAAAATAAACAGAAAATTATTAGGCGTTCGGCTCACACACACAAGAACGATATCTACTTTTTTTAGTGAATGTGTAGACGAACACTACCCTTAATACAGTTCGTAACTATTTTCAAGAAAGAGCCGAACATTATATAGGGTTCTGTTCTTCGTTTTAAAAACATTTCTTTTTTTCATTGATAAAGAAATGAACAAACAAAAAATTTTAGCAACGACCGCAGCACGAATAGCTTGTGTGTGTATTGTGTATATGGTTTGTTTGTGTAAAAATATTTTTCTTCGCATGTGTATTTTGTTTTTGTAAAAAATGTTTGGTTATTTTACCAGCCAAAAGGGACGAACATAAATGAGCCGAACCGAACACAATGAAGTATGTGTATTTAAAAAAAACCGAACACAATTAAATGATCTCACCTTTTGTTGAGTTTGATAAAAATACAGTGTTGCCACTTTGTGTGTAATTACCCGAAGTTGGTATAATTTTTACGGTCGTGGGTAGAGCGTGGGTAATTTCTCTTGGGTGTATAAAATCAATATTCGATTTCAATGATGACATTTATTTCTTTTTAAATATTGTTGCTAAGAAATGCACAGCCTTCTGAACCAAAGTCTCGGTTTCTTTTTAAGAAACGACTTCAATCATTAAACATACATATAGTTTCAAATGTTTGGTAATGAATGTCGCAAGATGGACCCTTAGATTTGGATAAAGATGCCTATTATATGGGTTTAGAACCTGAAGTTTATTGAAAAAAGTTATTCAAACTAAAAACTTGCCTGGGGGAAGATATGTATAATTAATTTTATTTCTATCTTGCTACTTTTTAATGCTTTAGTTTAAAGAATATTTAACGCCCTTTACAGTTGTTAAACTGAATTACGACAGGGACAGTTGTATAAAACTCTGCAGGCATTTTGTTTACTAAATAAGGTATAAAGGGTATTTTTTAAGACCATGCAACTTAAAATGGTAGACAACACAAAAAAAAATTAATTTTAATCGCAGATTGATGTACGGCATTACGATTTGAAACTGATTTAAAACAAAAAGACACCGCGCCTGTCCTTGACAAAACGCATTGCAGACATCCAACTTTGTTTCTCTTTTTGTTGCTGGTTTATCAGCATTAACCACTGACTTCACAGCCCTACGGAAAACAATCAATAAGTGTTACATCGCATGGCCTTGAAGTCTAATTGACAGTTTATTTTCTCTAAATCAACACATCGCCTTCATTTGTGAAAAAAGTTGCGTCATTTAAATCATGAAGTCACCTTAAAGTTGCGAAAATCGATGGCTGATTTTCAATGTATATTTGAATAATTTGGTGGCGTTGTTCCAGCATGAATCTATTCATGATGATGTGCCTGATCAAAAAGTGAAAATTGTATGACAGTTCGTAAGCTCTATGGGGCTCAAAAGCATCCATTATAAAGCAATGGCAAGGAACATTTTAAACCTTCCCAAGATATATCAACCAAATGTGGAAGTTAAACTCATTATTTTATGTTTTATTAATTTTTTTAAGTCTTTAATGTTATTTTTGTTAGTTTAAATAAAATTAACAGTTTGACTAATATTGATCTTGTTTTGATGAGTTTGTTGTGTTTTTGCTTCTTTGTAAATGTTTTTTATTAAATAAAACTTAAATTTTATACCAGGTGTAATTTCATTTAAATCGGGTTATTTTGCTTCATCTCAAGTGTAATTTTGAATCTTGCTAGTGGTAACACTGCAAAAATAGTATTATTTAGGTGATCGAAAGATGACAAACAGGGAAACGTTATTATTTTTAATGATTTTCTACACAAATACTATTAGCGTTTGTGTTTTCCACAAATCTACCGAACCGAACACTAAGGCTAGTTTTTTTATTCAACTATGTTATAGGAAAAAGATCCCTGTGACTGCTCGCTAAAATTGGAAACCTGAGAGACTTTTTTTGTAAAACTAAGGTACTTTCTACCGTTCCAAAAAGTACCTGTTCAACTCTGCAGTAGCTCACTCTCTATCTACCCATTTCCTTCCAAAATTCCAAACAAAATGCGCACAAAGTATCAATTTAATTGTTTATACAAAACAAATAATAGTACAAAAGATAAGAAAAATATTTAGTAAAATATTAGAGTAAGACCGATATGTTGGTAGGGAACTAACAGGGTAGCGATAACAATAGAGCAGGAATGGTTTGTGCGGCGGCATACATTTATATGAAAAAAAAATTAAATAGAAATGAAAAAAAATGATCAGTCACCTTAGCTATCGTAGATATTTGTGCATTATGTCAGCGATAGTTAAAATGACAACAAATAAAATGAAACAAAAAAAAATATGGCAAGTGTATGCATGAACTTGAAATTCTTCGCTATTTTGTTATACAAACACCACGATGACGACTATGACACACTGACGCGATATCGAAATGTGTTATTAACTCAAGTTCTGGTCACGTGCACCTGATAAGTACAATAATTTTTGTATTTTTTTTTTAACGTACTTTTTTATTTTAATATATTGCGCTAGCTAGTTTTCCGTTGTGTGTGTACTTATTCTTAGCGATAAATTATGAAAAAAAAGAATTTTAACATTAATTGCGTTTGTTAGGTTTAAAACAAAAGTCTAAAGTTTGAATATAATACACGCCACTGTATATAGCATGTGTGGGGCTAAGCTATGCAATAATGCATTCAATTAACTCAATTTGCAAAAACTTTTTTAAATGATTTTTTTGTTGTTTAGTTTTTTAGCTATTGCTACTGAGCCATTATTTCGCATTAACTTGCACAATTTGTGGTTCTAACAGGACGGTGCAACGTGCCATACAGAGTACGAAACAATCGAATTATTATGAAATATCTACCTTTTACCCTTTTAGACTTGTCTCATTGGAAGTGCTGCGGACTAACATTGGATGGAATCTTCTTGGTAATCTGGATGATTTGTGCGCTCGAGTCTTAAGTGAATACCACACTATATGAATTTAGTTTATTAATATACGACAATCTGCTGCGAAAACTTGCTAACTTTAGACAATAAAAGGAAATCTTGATGTACTTAATGTGAACACTCTTGAGCACTATGTTAAGCAATCAGAATGTTACAAATGCGCCGCTTTTTATCGCAACTGTGCGCTGATGTAAGCGAACAGCTGTTTGCTAAACAAATAAAATATTAACGTAAAAACAATTTATAGGAATTTTTGACAAAATTTGGTATTTGTAACAATTTTCCATTTACAGGAAATATTGCTAAAAATTTACTATTTATAGGATAATTTCCCAAAATTAAATTTTTATAGGAAATTTTGTTAAAATTCACTTTTTATAGGAAATCTTGTAAAAAAATTACGTTTAATAGGAATAACTGCTAAAATTTTCTTCTTATAGTAAATTTTATTAAAATTTACTTTTATAGGAAATTTTGTAAAAATTTACTTTTATAGGAAATTTTGTAAAAATTTACTTTTATAGGAAATTTTGTAAAAATTTAATTTTATAGGAAATTTTGTAAAAATTTACTTTTTATGGGATATTTTGTAAAAATTTACTTTTTTAGGGAATTTTGTAAAAATTTACTTTTTATGGGATATTTTGTTACAATTATCTTTTTATAGGAAAATTTGTTAAAACTTACTTTTTATAGGCAATTTTGTTAAAACTATCTTTTTATAGGAAATTTTGTTAAAATTTAATTTAAATTTTGTTACATGTAATTAACTTTTTAGGAAATATGTACTGCTAAAATTTACTTTTTATAGGAAATTTAGTTAAAATTTACTTCTAATAGGCAATTTTGTTAAAATAAAATTTTTAATGAAAAGGCTGTTAAAATTTGCTTTTTATAGGACATATTGCTAAAATTTACTATATATAGGATTTTGCTAAAATTTACTTTTTATAGGAAATTTTTTTAACATTTACTTTTTATAGGAAATTTTGTTATAATTTACTTTTTAAGGAAATTTTGCTAAAATTTACTTTTTATAGGAAATTTTGTTAAAATTTACTTCTAATAGGCAATTTTGTTAAAATAAACTTTTTAATGAAAAGGCTGTTAAAATTTACTTTTTATAGGAAATATTGCTAAAATTTACTATATATAGGATTTTGCTAAAATTTACTTTTTATAGGAAATTTTTTTAACATTTACTTTTTATAGGAAATTTTGTTATAATTTTCTTTTTAAGGAAATTTTGCTAAAATTTACTTTTTATAGGAAATTTTGTTAAAATTTACTTCTAATAGGCAATTTTGTTAAAATAAACTTTTTAATGAAAAGGTTGTTAAAATTTACTTTTTATAGGAAATATTGCTAAAATTTACTTTATATAGGATTTTGCTACAATTTACTTTTTATAGCAAATATTTTTAAAATTTACTTTTTATAGGAAATTTTGTTATAATTTACGTTTTAAGGGAATTTTGCTAAAATTTACTTTTTATAGGAAATTTTGCTAAAATTTACTTTTTATAGGAAATTTTGCTAAAATTTACTTTTTAAGGAAATTTTGTTTAAATTTACTTTTTATAGAAAATTTTGTTAAAATTTACTTTTTATAGGAAATACTGCTAAAATTTACTATTTTTTTTTAAATTAACTTATGTAGGAAAATAAACTAATTAATTAATTTAACACGAAATGTTTTTTAAAACGTAATCCATTTTTAAAATTTTAAAACTATGTCTGCTTATAATAAATATATAAAAGTTATCGTAGATTTTGCTATAAGCGCCGATAGTGTGATCTTAGCTTTAGAAAATTGGGTCCAGCGTATTTACTGTTACGGCGGATATTTAAACGATGTCGTATCGCACAAATAATGCTGTCGTTTGTAAATATATTAAAAAAAAAGCAAAAGTAAGCTTGTCATCTACTTGTATTGCCTCGTAATTCCACAATCAATATATTTCGTTCTGACCTGTTTTTTTAAATTCATAGCTGCACCCCACCGTCATCCAAATCCAGTCGAACCCCTACACGTAGTGGTAAGTTGGGTCCTAGTGTTCTTATGTTTCCCCTGCAGCCTACGACCTAAAATTCCCTAATCCTCCGCAGCTTAGCCATCTCGTTTGGTGATGACTGACAATCGAATTTTATTTTCCTTTTTAAAAACGAGGAACTGAAGGCCATAAAGGTAGCAAGGGCCTCATATGTAAATATTTACAGAAGTTGCTATCCTTTTGAATCTGAAGTGTCTCCGCTTGGTATAATGCCGCAGCAGTACTTGAGTCTCCGCAATATATTGAGGTTGAACTTCCTAGAGTATTCCGAAGCCCATGCCAATTTCTGGTTTAGATTCAGAATAGAATACCGTTTCTTCAGTTACTCTATGGTACAAGCTTCTGTAGTAGCAGAAATTCATTATAGTTGGAGCAGTGTGATCAACTTTTGAGTTCTAGATTGTCGTATCCATAACCGTACAGGGCCTGCATTTGTACCAGCTCCACGGAAGGGTACATTTTATGCAAATTAAAGAGTTTGCCACCATCTCCTTACTTGCTAAATCCAAAGTTGTAATACCAAGGGCCCCAGTGGTACGCACTTAAGATTTTTCAGTTTTTTCAGCTAGGTCCTTTTCTCCTAAGCTGGTCAACAAAAAAAATGCGGTATACAACATTTTACAAACTATAGCATTTCAGAACCAGTGGATCGTCCTGGATTAGCTCCCTGTTTTCGCCAATGGCCCTTTTTCAGAAGTTTCAACCGACAGCCGCTAAGTCTAGAATGATTCCCAGATACTTCAGCCTACGTGCTAGATTTATCTCGGTGTTTTTCATGAGATTGAAAAGGATTAGTTTTATCTTTCCAGGATTGACAGTCAGTCCTCGATCTTCAACACACTCGAAAGGTGCCGAGGACCGCTCTATAACAGACATGTTTAACTGTGGGAACAACATTATTATTGGAATTGAATTGTATTAAAAAAAGAGAATTAAGCATGCGTTTGGTCGTGGGGCTTTGCGTATTCTTGAGGTTAAACTTCTGAGTGATACAAATGAAGCCTCAAGCGTTTTTTTAAGGTTAAAGACCTAAAGATTGTGGATGTTCAGAATGTAATCTGCTACCATAAAAATTTGCAAAAATTCGGGTACTTTTACGGTCCTTAAGCTGGGATCACACGATTGCCGCAATGCACCAATTCTCACACTTTTTAATACACCAATCGTGTGACTACGCAACCAATTGGCTCATGTACCAATCGAGGACAATATTGTACTTTCTTTAACCAATCAAATGCAACCCTGTACCTATGTTCTGTAACTTTAGTGAGAACTTTTTGCATCGAAAAGATGTGAAACAAAATATTCCATCGTTTCTCGAAAAGTGAGAAAAATGTGTGTCTGTAACTCATGTCGAAAACTATCAAAAGAGATTACGTCGTCACGTTATAAATGTCATAATATTGCACTCGGATGTGACATTGCAGACGTTCAGAACGCCAGTAACACATATCGTTAACGGCGACCAAAATTTACTAAAATTGAACATTTTTCAACGACGGCGGCGAAAACACAACCGTCGGCTATACCAAATTGTGTAAAGAGAGACTTTAATGTTTGTTGTTTGCAAACGAGCTTTGAAGACATTCGTATATTTTATAAAAATGTTAAAAGCAAAATAATAAAACAATGAAAAATGTGCCAAGAATAAAATATTATTATTATTATTCTTTGCATTTTTCATTTTTAATTGTTTTTTAGTGTTAAAATTTTTTCTCGCCCCATTTTTATTCGTGAGTTTATTTGACAGTTCAAAGCGGGAACTTTTCTCACCAAAATGTTACAGACACACTTTTTCTGTAAATAAGCTAGTAAATTCCTTACGTGACAGCTTGTACTCGCCAAAAAAAATTTACAGACACAGTTAAGTGAGAAAAACAGCTGTTTGTTTCAATTTATGGCATTTTTGTTTCATTTCACACATTTCAATCGAAAACTTTCTCGACGCGAGAGTTACAGAACATGGGCACTGGTGCGGCAATCGTGTGACTGTTTGCTATGCAACTGCGCGTCAATAAAAATGTCAAACAACACAATACGCGCCAATATTTGCCTTTTTTTTAAATAAATTTTATGTTTTTGTGTTTCCTTTAGCAAGTAATTATTTATTATGCACTTCAATTTTTTTTTTTAATTTTTGTTATTAACAAATATGAATGTTCACAAGCATACTATGTAGCTGTTAATTGCGAACATTTTATTAAAGATATTTAATAAAACTAGTAGGTATTATTTCCTTTAAAGATATTTGTCGTTGATATTTCTTAAAGAAACTATTTATTACCTTGAAAACGAGAATCATTTGTTAAAGTAGCCGAGATTTCTCTTTAATTAACGATATCGGTAGTTAAATTAATAAAGTTACAGAATTTAGTTACTGATATTTAAATAATATCATTTAAATTTTATTATTATTTTATAAAAATTTTCTATGCATACGTTAACATTCGAAATTGTTGAACTAATTTTTGGATTTTCATAAATTTTTCTTAGAATATTTTGAATAAAACTATTCAACCAAAAATGAACATACCAACTAGAACTGCAAAAGAAATAAAAAGCTACCACAACAGCTGTTTTCGCAGTTGTCAAGTAAGAACAATCGTGTGACTGTGCTGCGGCAATTATTGTACCCATTTCACTTTGTACCAACTAGCGGCAATTAAATTTGTATAAAACAGGGCAATCGTGTGATTTCAGAATATTTGATTGGTGCAATTTCTTAATTATGCGTCAATAAAGCACAATCAAAATTCTGTCATATTGGTGCATTTGCGGCAATCGTGTGATCCCAGCTTTAGTTTAAACTTGGGGATGTAGATGAGGTCGCTCTTCTAAATATCGACTTTTGTGTTGAGTTATTTTCTTTGAACCAAAGAATGAATTTAATATGCTAAGACTCCTTATTTATGTTGGTTATCTTTAATAGAGCTCCGGCTTCTAAGGAAGGGTTTGATACACAAATGTTTAACCTCTTTTAAATTTTTTTTTATATGAAGATAGACGAGAGCGATGCTGTGGAAACCCAAGTTTAGCAGTGTTTGGCCAGCATTTTTAAAGAAGATTGCATAGCTCTAGCTTACAAGCAACGGTTCATTTGGGTGTGAGTACGCAAAAATCTAGAACTCATTTCTCCCATGTTTGACAGCTTTATAAGTACAGCAGTAGTCGGAAAAATTTCATGGACGGTCAGATAATAATGTGTGGTTCAGGCAGTCATATATGCCGATGTGGGTCATTGTATAAATAGCGTGTTGAGCACTAAGCTATGAGCTCACAAAAATTTTAAAAAACGTTTGCTTTTTTTTTGCTCATGATTTCTGAATTTTCTTGAAAAAACAAACAAAAATTCAAAAATATGTCGATTTAAATTTTTTGTGAATTTGGCGGCATTCTTTAGGAAATAACAATTCATAAATATTTGCTTAACAAATTGTGTACTTATTTTTTATATTTGACGCTTTAATTGGATTTATTTTTGTTTTTGTTGTTTTTAATACATATTCTCAACATAAAGAAGAAAAAAATCACACACATTCTCACTTACAGTGGGGTCTGTCAGCCATTTAGCCAGTCACCTTTTTTTTAAACGTACTAAATACATAATCATGACCACTACCTCAATTGTTCTTAAATTTTGTTGTTTTTTAATTTAAAATTCCTCGATTATTTTTGGCGTTGTTGTTGTTTTAGTTGTTAAATGCACACGCGCGTATTTTAATGGCATGTAAATAAAACATTCGAAAACAATATTCATTCCAGGTACGTATTTCACTTTTTGTTTTTCGATTTAAGTGCTTTTTGCACTTGTGGTCACTATTCTCGCTTGAATGACGTCTGCCAATAGGTTTTTTGTTTTTGGAAAGACGTAATTTAAAAAACCTTATTGTAAACAAATTTAAATGGGTATTTTCCTCCATCACAGAGGTTGTAATATAAGACGTGACTATCGGATTTATGTAATGAACCCATTGTTTGGAACCATTTGGTCTTCTTGGAAGGTTAAGCTTTGTTTAGAAGCCATTTGGTATTTATTTAAGGTTAAGCTTCGTTGCAAAGCATAAGCAAACTTTAATTCATCAAACGATAAAAGGCATCAACCTCTTTCTTACCCACAAACCATCCATGTTTTAACGTTTAAACAATAGTTCCAAGAATTTCCCAAAGGTGTCTTAACATAAATCAGTCTTTGATTTAAAAAATTCTGAGGGCTTTAGATCTAAGAAAAACAAATCGAAACCCATCATCTATTCGTCGTCTATAAAGCTGCGTTCGATAGCCCGATAAGGGAACATTTTAAACGTTGTCATCTCTGATCTGAGTATTCGATCAAAGATCGTTTGACTTTGCATTATGACTTTGCACAACACAAAAAGCCCCGTCAAAATAGAAGTTTTAGGCAAGACGATGCATTTTCATGTGACTTCTTCAACCTGATTATAGAGAAGATTTTAAAAGAAAACAAGAAATGTGTCGTGCATTTAAGATTATTGGCCTAAAGTTGAACGAGGACAAGACGAAGTATTTCATTTCCAGTTATAGAACATCTCAGCGTCTCGAACATTCTTACCGATCGAAAATTATTGCTTTGAAGTTTTAAAAGATTTTGCAACTTTGGTGATAGTGTTTGTTATAACAACGTGCTTTGAAGTTTTAAAAGACTTTGCAACTTTGGTGCCAGTATTTGTTATAACAACGATAAGCGTAGAGTAACTCTGGCCAACTGATGCTGCTTTGGGTTTGGGAAGACGTTAGGAAAATATGCCTTCTATCGTCAAACAAAAATAACACTCTACAAAATCCTGTCCGTCCTACTATATGGTGCTGAAACATAGACAATGAAAAGATCTCAGGAGACTTTGCTCGCGGTGTTGAGGGTAAGATCCTCCGCAATATTTATGGCACTCTTCGCGTTGATGATAGACTCCGAATTAGAATGAATCACGATCTGTACGAGCTATATGCCGATGTAGATATAGTCAAGTGAATTGAAATACAACGACTTTATTGGCTTGGCGATTAGAAAATGATGCTCTGGCCCGTAAGGCATACAAGGAAACCCCCATCGGTGGCAACTTAAAAAAGGGTGAACCAATCTCCGTTTGAACGACCAGCCATTCATGTCTCCAAGTGGAGCCAGCATGCCGAAGACCGAAACAGATGGCGTTCTATTTTACTTTAGGCTGAAACCGACTGCCAGTTTTTATTGCCATCTTAAGTAACTAAGGAGCTTTATTGCCGTGATTAAAATTTACCGGCTAAGCAGCTTAAGAATATAATAAACAGCCGAGAATACAGTGCACCATCAAGGTTAGGTTAGGTTTCTCTGGCAACCGCATTAAGTTCCCGTTGTATTGCCATGTTATACAGTCTCCCAATGTTCCTACGGTACCTAGCTGTTGACATATTCACCCAGCCAGCCGCTTGATTCCATTAAGGACTGGTTCCTATTCAAATCAGTGTCAGAGAGACAGATTATGTCCCTGAGGATTCGTTGACCAAACAGCTTGAATCTTAGGTCTCCGACTGCCGAGCAGTGACAGAGAAGGTGTTCCATTGACTGCTTATCCTACTTGTCGCCGCAACATAGCTCATTGTAAGGGAGCCCCAACCTCTGTGCTCCCTCAAGATGTCCCAAACCTTTTTTAATCAGTTTCTTAAGCTCTGAAAATTAAATTTACAGTTTATGCCAGTGTTCTTTTTTATGACTTTATATTTTTTTAAGAACTTTCCCTTAAACCGAATATTTAACAACTTTTTAAGTATTCAAGAGCAGCAGGCACTTTTAAATAAAGTCCGTTTAGCAAAAAAAAATAGAACTTTGATCATGTTTGTTACGATAGCATTCTTTTAACAATCAGCTTATATTTATTAATTTAGACATTGCAAATATTTAAACAGAAAATTTTTCAATCAAAATATTTAGACAATTTATTGGAAAAAGAAAACACAAGACATGCGTTTATTGTACATAATTCGAAAAATATTTCCTATGATTTCATCGCCCACTAACATTCAAATTCGTAGACATAGAAATTAGATAGAAAAAAGATTTATATAGATTATTTCAGGCACGTGCAAATACTATTTTAATTGTCTAACTGCGTCATTAATTATCGTATACTTGTAGTTTAGGTGATTATAATTTGAGTTAATTTCGGCAGTAACTTAAATTGAATACGTCAAGTGAATTTTCAATAAAATATTCAAAACTATAAAACAAATTAAATTTGAACTGATACAATTTTAAAAATTTTTTCTCTATTAAAAAGCAGCCACCTTTTTTGTTAAACTCTTCCCTTACTTAAAAATATGATTATACAACTTTTAAATTAAAATTTAGACATTTATAAGAATAACTCTTCTTTGGCAGGCGGGTATAAATTTCACAACGCAAGTTGAAAGGATTTTTAATGTAAGTCCCTTTACCCGTTTATGGGTTAAAATGGAAGGAATACTTAAAATATAAAACCAGTCAAAACAAAAGCCAGAGGTTTAAAAGCGAATCTCACTAACTGCATAAATTCGTCCCAATTTTTCTGGTCTCAGTGTAAATACAAATGAAGTGTTAACACTAATTTCACTTCATGATACATTTACTTTCTGAAGTGCGTTCTAGGTCTGGCGTCTCCAGGTGTTGGCAGGTCTGCCTGATCTTCTGGCGCCTTGAGGATTGTATTCGATGGTTAATTGAAGTTAGATAAAGAATCATTCTCAAAATTATTGAAGAATTTTTCCGTTTTTTTAAGGGTTGTGAGTGTTTTTACCTTGTCTAGAATAGAGGCATACGAACTCCTACAGATCACCCATACATTTATATGTTTACGAGATCGGGGACCTAGACATTTTGGCCGCACTTAGGTTGCCTGTCCAGGTTGCCAGCAGATTTGAGAGGTAAAACTCAGGTAATGTGATTCATGCCCCTTTTTCTAAGATAGAAACATACGTCGGAACAGAAACCCTTACAAAGAAATGGGAGGTCTTATGCGAGAGAGGTCCCAAAAGAAAACCGAATTGTCCATGTAAGCACTAGTTTTGCTTGAAGGCACTGCTCCAGAATAGTTAAAGTTTCGGGGTAGCATTAAAATATTCACGGGAACGAAATGCCTGATAAATGAACAAGATGGCAATGGACTTATCGACAGATATTTTCTGTCCGTCAATTATTTCCAACGTAAACGTTCGTACAGATCTTTATATGGAAAATATTTTTAAAATTTTGTATTTTTCATAGAAATTTTCCATGCAAATATTAACGTTAGATCACATTATTTAAATTTTCAAATATTTTTAAAGAAAGTGGCGAGTTCGATTTGATACTCATATAATGACTGTAGTTTTAAACAATGTAGCGATAAGTAGACCTTAAATATGCAGGTTTGGGAGACGAACAAAGTAGCCTGCTGACGAACATCTCTGTGTGTTGTTGCTACTTCAAAGAAGCTTCGAACACATATATTTAAAAAAAGGGCCGCTAGAGCTGATGGCACTTCGCACGTTTTCTATGAAAACTTCTTGCAAGATTCCTTGGCCTTCGTCGAGTAACAAGAAGAAGAAGAAATTTTGGGTTCCCCCTGTTGGCTTTAATAAATAGGTCACATGTCTTCTTGTTATTCCGCCGGGGCTATGTAGGGATACATCCTTAGGATCATGCACCTTTTGGTGTAACATCTTTCGGGGAAATTAGGTGTAGGTAATACCTGGAATTTGGAAGAGTTCAAAATAATCAGACCTCTTGAGTAAGCGGCCTATCCTATCCCTTCTTGTACCACGGAGTTAGTGACACGTCCCCGGTCTTAGTTTTACTTGAAACCCTCTGGGAATCACCTGTTGGTATTGGATTAGACCCAAAGTCGCTGAAGGGTTTATCCAGAAAAGACTGTTCAAGGGTTGATTTTTCGCCATTTGTGGGAAAGTTTGGGAGGATTTCCCTTAAGTAATGTTGCTTTTCAACAACTGCTGCCCAGTATCCTAATGCAGCGGAGGTTAGATAGTTCCAACTACTCCTTAGCAATCGGTGAGTGCATCATTCTGCCGAGTTATACACTCAAACAGTGCTTGTGTGTGTTGGTGGCGCTTACACACTGGGGCGGTTGGTGAACGCATAGTATGAAGCCCAGTGGCTAAAGCCACCGTGAGATTATGGCAACACAGCAGGCTAATCTTTTCTACTTATGTCTGGCTCTACACCCCACGGGGCTATGCAGGGAAATATAGAAATATAGATCTTTTGAGATCGCGACTCACCAGAGATCCTATATAGTACCACTGGAGTATATAGGCCCCGGATAAAAGTCTCCGGTTATGGTTTATAGCGAAAGCCGCGGGAGGGCTGATTTATCAGAAAGTTTGGTCTGCTGGCGGATCTTTCTCGAAGTTATTAATAGATGCTGAATGTTTCAAACTTGCAGTGGAGGTTAGGTAGCTCCAGCTCTTAAACAATAAGCGAGTGTTAAGTTCTGCCCAGTTACATACTCAAATTTCCACCTGTGTATTTTGGTGGTGCTCCCCCACAGGAGCGGTTAAGAACACCATGCGATTAATTCTACCTGTCAGGTGCTCATGTAAATCTTTTATACTTATTGTCTATCTACGGGAAGGTTAATTAACAAATCGTAAAAGGCCTAGGGTCAGGTGGTTTATAAACTGACTTTATGTAAAAACTAGTCTTCAGAAAGGGTCTAAACTTTAAAACTTCAGACTTACTTAACGAAAAGTTAAGCAGTCAGGTCTTCACAATAATATCTAACGAACATAGAAGCATTTGAATTTTAATTGTTGATTTTCTAGCAAATTTCTAAGAAACATTTTTAAACCCACCAGAGTAATTTGCAGTTATTTTTTCGACATGTTAATTAGTTTTTTAGCCATTTGTGGTATTCCGTCTTATATAGACCTTCGGCAAAAAATTTCATTCTATTACATTTCTTAAAACAGTCTTATATTGCTTACCTTGAAGATATTGTTCATGAAATTTTGAATCGATGGAAAACCTTAAAAGAAAAGAAAATAGTTCAGATTAAAAGTATTGAAACAAATTTCTTTTTAATTAACTTAACTAATAAACTTGAATCCCTTAACAACTGGTCTGAATACATTGCAATTTGCAAATTCTTTACACCAGAACAAGTTCAAAGTGCAAACTTCAAGATAATGCAGTTGCCTCAAGACAGTGCATACTCCCTTGGGAAGAGTAGAAGGAAGGTGCAATTTTAAAGTAGTATAATATTCTCATTCAAATCATAATAACAACTTGAAAATAATTTTATATTTTCAATCATTTTAACGCCAACTTCGAAAATGGTATAAATTTAAATCCATAAATGATTTTTTTAATGACCCATTTAAAACATTTCTCTGTCTACCTTTCAGTTATTTTTCTCGGTGTGACAACATTTTTATATCTTGCACACTTATTGTTTTTGTGTAGTCATCTTATAATCAAATTATTATTTAAAATTTCTGTTCGAATATTTGTCTGTCCGTCCGTATTATTATTATTATTTTTCTTTACATACATTTCTCATTTTTCCCATAATTTTTGGTTTTGTTTTAATTGCTTCAGCAAGTGTACAATATTTACGTTCACTTGGCCCAAATTGTGTTATAAAACTCAAAAAACGAGCAGTGAAAAATATTTCAAATTTCATAAATAGTATTTTGATATGTCATTCACAACCACAAGAAAGACATAAACAAATTTAGTATTTTGTTCAGCGGTTAATAGTCGAGTTTTAGTAGCAAATTTCATAAAGAGGAAAAAAACGCAAAATTAAAAAAACAATAAATTCAGTAGAAAATCGGCGGCACGTGTAAATGCTTTTTTTGTTTCAGATATGTATTTTGTGTCAGTGAAATGAAATGAAGACAATGAAAAAATAAAACGAAAACATAAAGAGATAATAATCATTTGTTTAACAACCATTTATTAAAACTAAACTTACCTGATTTCGTTAAAATAATTTTTTATACTTTCTATTAGTGGTTTTACGAATATTCGTATTCGTATTCGAAATTCCGAGTATTCAGCTATTTTATGACATTTGTAAGCGCATTCGCTAAATTCAAGCGAATTTATCGCGGAACTTTTTTCGAATACGTTCCAAAGAAACATATACAAAAGGTAAAAAAAAATACATAAAATAAGACAAAAATATTCTTTATACTAATTGGAAATACTTTCGCTGCGGTGGATTGAACAAAGTATATAATTTATCGCTAATAAATTGGATAATATGACTGAAATGTCTGCCTGCACAGTACAACACTCATGTGGAATTTCTCAAAGTATTAATCCAAACTAACAAAACTCCATTTTGGTTTAGCTAGTTTAGCTGCTGTTCGGATTTTAAAGTCTCATGTATACTTTGGCTTAAACTTGATTTTTCTGAAGAAAATTACATTCTTCTCACAATTGTATCAAGGAAACAAATTAGTATCCTCATACCCAGGGAAACCACAAATATGCAATTGCATGCAGAAATAATATATCTATCCGTTTTAGAGCTTTTTATGAATTTTGGCATCGATTAGTTAGTGCATATTTTACCGTTTGGATCATATTTTTGCATAATTTTAAGTTTTTAGTGCATATTTTGCCTTTTTAAGGCATATTTTGATACATTTTCTATTTTTTTTTAGATGCCTCCTGCAAGCTTTCGCCGCAATTCAGATGGCTTTTCTGTTTTAAATATAAATCTGTTTACCTTACGTGTTGGTTTAATTTCGCCATCCACATTTAATTTTTACTCTAAAACAGTGATAACCAAGCCCCGAACTCACCTAGTCCCGAACGCACGCACACAAAGATTGTGTGCGGTCGCAGAGACTGATGATAGTCTGATGTTTTGAAACGAACAAAGTTGTTGTATACATGTGAATGGCCGACCGTGTCTGTGAAAAAATACGATTATTGAATGCCTCGCTTAGCTATGGTCAAGCCCGACCATATGATACCCTACACCACATTATTAAGAAACACATCATGCTATGTTTATAAAACTCATTAAAATCGGGTTTAAAGTTTGTGAGGGGTAGAAATTGCACCCTACCTCCCCTTGTGATCCTATTTTTTAAAAGCTCTATAGCTTATGTGCCCATATAGATATGGATCTATCTATGTTTTGAATTTCATTAAAATCGGTTTGAGAGGCAAAAATTGGCCATATCTCCCCTCGTGGTCCTATTTTTTAAAAAATACAGCCTTTTTGTGTCCATGAATATTTAAGTTTTAAATTTCATTAAAATCGGTTTGATAGTTTCTGAGAGGAAGAAATTTCCCCCTATCTTCCCTCGTGGTCCTACGACTTGGCCCATTTTCAATAGGCTTGGTCCTTGGGTTAATAAGAACCTATGTCCCAAATTTTATCAAATGATCTCCAAAATTGCGACCTGTACTTTGCGCACAAGGTTACATGGACATCCAGCCAGCCAGCCTGCCAGCCAGCCGGACGGACATCGTTAGTTCGGCTCAGAAAGAGATTCTGACTCGATTGGTATACTTTAAGGTGGGTCTAGGACCAATATTTTAAGGCGTTACACACATCAGCACAAATGCATAATACCCTCTCCACTATTGTGGTGTGGGTATAAAAATGCAATTGTAAACTTACGTTTTTGGCGATGGGTGCAATACATAGAAATCTGAACCAATCTTTTAGTACACCGATCGACTGAGAATCCATTTTTAAAGTGATTTAACGATGCCCATCCGTCCGTCTGGCTGGTTGTCTGTCCATGTTAACCTTGTGCGCAAGTTGTAATTTTGTACATAATTTGGTCAAATTTTATTGTACCAAGGACGAAGTCATTGTAAATGGTGAGAATCAGTCTTTAGTTTAATATATTCCCCATAAAAGCTGCTTTCCAAATTAGACTCTTTGTGTACGTAAGCCATCTAATTATTTTGGCATTTAGATTAAATTCGCCCAAAAAATATGTTACAGCTGATTAAATTCTTTTCGAATTGGTCTGTAAATACTATTGTGTTTAGGATTTACAGGAGGGTTACTCTCTATTGCGATGCGAAAGAAAATGGCAGCAAATCTTGAGATTGGTACTCTTTAGTGCGTTTGCACATTTGTCTTTCGCATTTTTTCTTTTTTTTCTTTTCGTAAATTATATTTATTTTATTTTAATATTTCAATTTCAATCTTTTTTACATATTTTGACATTTCACTACTGTCAATCTGCGCCATCTTTAATTATTATTGCCAGTATTGCTTAATTTTTAAAAAATTTTGCGAAAGTGATAGAGAGTACCAAGTTGGAATTTATCTTTCGCATCGCAATAGAGAGTAGCCCCCCTGATTATAATTTAAGTATTTGTTTTTTAAATGGAATTGATGAATATTTTGTTTTAAATGAAAAATTTTAAATTTTGTTGGGGCATATTTTTAAAAATTTTGGGGCATATTTTCGAATTTTTGCTGCATATTTAATGCGCATAAAACGCATTTTTAGAGCATATTTCTGGCTAATGGCTGCCTTAAAATAAAATGCCACGGTAGAATAGCTGGTAGTGAGCTAGTCTATGAGTAGGGAGGTTGTGGGTTCGATTCCTGCCAGAGGATCTGGTATCCTGCAGACAAGCGTAGAGCTTTGCGGGATTAGCTTAGGGAATTAGTAAAAGACTGGAAAATGCTGTTTTCCATTTTCATCGAAAATTCGTGAAATATTTGAAAATGTATCAAAAGGCAAAAAAGTAATGAGTTTATCAGAATCATGTGGTTTAGTTAGTAACGATAAATATTTCGAGAAATTCCACACGAAAAGGAGTTTGCCCTCGATGACTTCACAAATGTTCCACGGTTTTATTATGCAATAATTAAGGGTTGGAAGCTACACAATCTGATATCCAGTTTTAAACACTATGAATAGCAAAGTTAAGTAAAACAAGGGTAAGAAAAATAAGGATATACGTGAAAAACCTCGAACACAAGGTACATTTCCACAAGGTTGGCTTATTAGCGGACTGTCATAAGCCCCGTTTGTCAAATTTCTTATTTATGAGCCAAAATAATATGCATATGTGCGTTAAATGGTAAAAAACGGAACAATGGTTTAATTTTACATGTAAAGGTGGATTCATTTTTGCTGAGAGTGTTCTGTAGAACGATTCACCCATTTCGGAAAATTTGTCCGCAAAAACAAAGCTATGGTTTACAAATGTAAACAATAACAAAAAATGGCAGCACAAAATAGCAAACCATTTATTTTTAATTGTTTTTAAAAAGTGAGTTAAAGAAAATGGACGAAACAAGGAAAGTGATTATTTTTTTCTTTTATTTAGTTATTTAACAAAAAAAAACAACCATTTCAATTTTTATGTACAACATGAAGGTAACTGGCAACTCAGTTCATTTTGTTCTTTCCCAGCATTGCATTCTTGACGGGTGTGTTTTTCAAAGTTTGTTGTAGATTTACAACAACACAACCCAGCGGGAAAAAGAAGTACAACGGATGCCTTCTAGAAAGCCTCTGTACTCCTTCTTTTGGATATACAAGGCCTGTTCGCGCCATTCCATACACATATTTTTTTTACACACGTTGTCATTGCGGAGTAGGGCTTCCACTCTCGCTTCTTTAGCAGGTTCATAAGAATGGTAACGGGATCAAAAATTTATTTTGCTTCTGCTTGTGCAAAAAAACAACACAAAAAATGTTACTCCTTCTCAACTCCCTTCTCATAGAAGTGCGTGTAGAAGGCGTATCTTATCTTTTACGTCAAAGAGCCGAGGCCTTCTATAAGGCATTCTTAAGCAGTTAGATAAGAATAGCAATTTAATCAAAATAATTTTTAAGCAGGCCTTTTAAAAGGCCTCATATAAGAAGGTCTTCTGAGTTTTACCGGCTTACGCATGTTTTGATTTTCTATACACATTGAAAAAAGGTCTGGCCAGACTCGTGTAAAAAAACTTAAACTCTTGCTTCTTTCTCATTTAGTTTATGATGTTGGTGTTTTATCATTCTGTAAGTTGTAAAACGGGTAAGTAAATCAGTCATAATAATTTTTTCTTTCTAATTTCTTTTTTGGTTTTTTTCAAGCACGAATTCGGGATAAAATCAACTTCACAATACTTGAATCAAGCGCATTTTGAGACTGATTAAATTTTAGTTTTACTTAAATCAATCTCATTTTCGGATTATTTTAAGTACGAAAGCGGGATTGAATATGGATAATTTAAGTATTTTGCGATTGAAAATACATACTTGAATCAATCTTTCTGTACTTGATTCAAGAAAATCCGTACTCACCGTACTATTAATACCGCTTAAAATGATTACTACTTTTTCATCAAAGTAATTTTTGAGAATACAAAATTTTCAACTAACAAGATCAACAATTAGTTTCAGTGTTTTTATGAAGAAAAAAAATTGGGAATTAAGCACGACACACAACATCTTGTTACCACTTTTTCTCTTAAAAAAAACCGTTTTGAGTTTTTGCAATTGAAATATACCAGTTATTTCCGGTTGTCAGAATTCTTTACACGTCCCATAATCAAAAGTCAGCCGACAGACTTGTAATTACTTTATTGACTCTTTACTGGTATTACAAAATTCAATAAAAATTTAATCAAATTTCAAGTGTTTTAGTTACTGCTAGAAGTGGGTCTTTCGGAGTTTTGTCTGACTAAATAAAAATTCTTAAGAAATTTACAAATAAAAACTTTATCTTTGAAATAATAAAATAAAACGTCAGGCGAAAAATTACTACGCTTGATGTGATAGCGGAATTTTAGCTGACATAAATCAATAAAAAAAAACACACACACACACATATTAAACTGAGAGTGTGGCGCCAATGACTTTTTGCAAAATTATATAATTTTATGGCGAATATAAATAAAAATTGCAAAAACGACACATGTATAAAGTAAATGAGGGATTAGTTTTGCACTGTATTTAAAATATTTCTTTGATTAGTTTCGGGCAGAAGACAAGTGCTGCCGTTAACAAATTTATCAAAAATGTTGAAAACTTTCTTAAAATAAATGTCAAATTTGAGATCTCTTTTATTATTATTTTTATTGTTATTTGTGCTGTTATTCAATTGTGAAGTCCAGCATCATTATTATTGTTATAGTCCAAATTTAAGACTTCGCATTCACTGTTCTGCTCTGGGCGGTCATTGTCAATATCTTTTAAGGACAATCATTAATTCTATCTTACATGCGTTTTACGTTTCATTCGCATTGGCTGCCTAATGGCTTGGCGTCGTATTACTCTAGGGAGTTACAGTTTTTGCATTTTTCAACAATAACCATTTGCACCCATTTTAACCTAAACTTAACTTAAACTCCCAAATAGGATCTGGACTAAAAAAATTTCAACAAATCTTTCACTTGCCAGGACCCTAAATGACGCCCATTGATAGATTTCTGTATCTTACGCAACAAGAATGAAAATTTCTTAATTCGCTCTACTTTGGTAACATTCTGGCTTTATCGCGCTACTGGCCAAAAACCAGATTGCACTGTATTCATTTGACTATGTCATTTGGAGGCTCAAACTTCATATCGAACTGTTTCTAAACGCTGGCTTTATTTTCTTTATTTCTCGTGTTTTTTTTTTTCAAATTATGAAAGAACTTTAAAATTTGTTACATTCCAGATATGTATTTAAGGAAATTTGGGCAGGAGAAGTGTGCAGGATCAAAACAATATTAAATAGCACTTAATTTGGTTCATACAACAGAAGTCTTATAAATGATTTGAAATGTTCAGTCATAAAATAGCAATGAAGAGCACAAATATTTTTTCCCAGCCCCTCTTTTAAGTATAAGAATCATAAAAGTAAATTTACGGCTGTAGTTTTTATGAATGGATGGATCTGTAGGCAACAGATGAGCAACATAATTTTTACTTAAATATTAATACCTTAAACTTAAAAATAATTTATAATCTAGATACTTTCGACTTTTGAAATTTTCAATAATTTTGTAAAATAATAAATTAGTCAGTCTCAAAAATAAATTGAGAAGAAAGGAAACAAGCAAAACTAAAATTTACTCAAATAATTGTTAGTTGATATTTGTTTCAATTGGTGACCCCGACGTGATCAAGATGTCTGTAACACGTTCTACGACTGAGCAAAGTTCAACATCATCCGATGTTCAGAATCCTGCAGCTGGTGGTGCACGCGCCCCAAATTTATCTGTTGCCATAAAAATTCCTCGTTTTTGGAAATAGAATCCGCTCCTGTGGTTTGCACAAGTTGAAGCTCAATTTGTGTTACATCACGTTACAAATGAGAGGACAAAATACTTTATCATCTTGGCTGACTTGGATGCAGAAATACTTAGCCAGGTGAGTGATATAGTTATGAATCCTCCCACCGATGCATACAAGTTCTGCTTCGAGAGATCAGAAACCTTGCAAATGGTGGTGTCACTGAAGATTTTTTGCGAAATATGTGGTTACAAAGATTTCCATCTCAAACACAAGCTATTTTAGCAACATCTTCAGAGCCTATCGATAATCTCGCAAAAATGGCCGATAAAATTGGTGATATACAAATTCCGCGAAACACATACATGTCTGAAGTTACTCCTGCTAGTGAACTTGCTGAAATTAAAGCACAGATTCTAAGCATTAACGATGCTCTACGTTATCTCAAAACATCTAGGAGAAGCAGATCGAGAGGATCTTACCGCAGTTCCAGCAGAAATTCATCATCCGGCGAAATTTGTGATTATCATAGAAGGTTTAAATATAAAGCTCGTAAGTGTCGTCATCCATGCTCTTTCGTTAATAATCAATCGGAAAACTTACAACCCGGTCACTAGATGCCAATAGTGACCGGGGAAATTTAACCAATCGCCTTTTTATGTACGATAATACTGAGGGTAAATATTTTCTCGTGGATACAGGCGCCGATATATCCGTCTTGCCAGCGCGTAATCCATCAAAAGAAAAGTGTCAAAAAAACAAGCTCTTTGCCGCAAACAACTCTCCTATCAACACGTATGGAGAACAAATTTTATCCCCATCTTTTGGTCTTAGAAGGAATTTTCAGTGGAAATTTGTGGTTGCTGACGTTTCTCATCCGATAATTGGAGATGATTTTTTAAGGAATTTTGGTCTTATTGTTGACATAAAAAATGTCCAACTAATAGATTCGACGACCGGTTTGTCTGCAAAAGGGAAGATTAGTAATATTTCTAATTACTGCGAAATCAAAACATTTCTAAAAACTAATGAGTATTATGATCTACTTTTAAAATACCCCGAAATAACTAATCTTTCAACTGCTGTTGGGAAAAAATCTCATAACATTCAACACGTTATTGAGACAACGGGTCGTCCAGTAACAGCAAAACCACGACGTCTTCCTCCAGACAAACTTGAAATTGCAAAACGAGAGTTCAACTTTATGATGGAGCAAGGTCTATGCAGAATTTCAAAAAGTTGCTGGTCGAGTCCACTGCATTTAGTACCCAAGAAGAATGGTCAGTGGCGCCCTTGTGGAGATTACCGTCGTCTAAATGCTCAATCCATCCCCGACAAGTACCCTATACCACATATTCATGACTTTACTCATGGTCTTACCATAAAGACGCATTTTTTCGACTATTGACCTGGTAAGAGCATATAATCAAATACCAGTGGCTGAAAATTATGTCCCAAAAACAGCAATAACAACTCCATTTGGTTTGTTCGAGTTCCGTTTTATGACTTTTGGTCTTTGCAACGCAGAGCAAACCTTCCAACGTTTCATTCACGAAGTGCTCCGAAGACTTAATTTTTGTTTTCCTTACATTGATGATATTTTGATCGCTTCCGAAAATAAGGAAATGCATTTTGAGCACCTCAATCAAGTATTCAAACGTCTTCAAGAATATGGAGTTGTAATTAACATTGAAAAGTGCGTTTTTGGCCAGAATGCTGTAAATTTTCTTGGCCATAATGTCAACGAAAATGGTATTAAGCCACTACCAGAAAAGGTTTCCGTTATTATCCAGTTCCCTATGCCTAAAACCGTTAAAGAACTACGTCGCTTTGTTGCAATGGTCAATTTTTACAGAAATGCTGCAACTACTCAATTACCACTTCTTACTTATCAAAGGGGAAATAAGAAAAATGATAACAGCCCAATAAAGTGGACACCAGAAGCAATCGCCGCATTTGAAAAACGCAAAACAGATTTATCTAGTGTCACACTTCTAGCTCATCCTTGTGAAAAATTACCGATATGTGTTATGGTCGATGCATAAGACGTCGCTATGGGTGGTGTGTTACAACAAAAAACTCAAGATGGTTGGCAACCCTTATCATTTTTCTCAAGAAAACTAAATGAAACACAGAAGAAGTATAGCACTTACGATAGAGAACTTTTGGCAATGTTTACAGTAGTAAAGTATTATCGTCATATGCTTGAAGGAAGAAAATTGATTATATTTACAGACCATAAACCATTGACGTTTGCTTTCAAGCAAAACCTCGATAAAGCAAATCCGCGGCAGTATCGTCAATTAGATTTTTTGGCTAAATTTTCAACTGATATACGTCACATTAAAGGTTCCGATAATTTAGTAGCAGAAATTTCGGGATCGTCTAACATAGACTACAAAAAGTTGGCCGATGATCAGGAAAATGATCCCAAATTACAACAATTTTTGTCACATCCAGAATCCACTTCTTATATTTTCAAGACAATTAAATTTGCTACAGACGCAAAACCACTTTACTGTGATATATCAACCGAAAATGTTAGACCATTTGTTTCTAAAGATCATCGTGAAAATGTTTTTCACACATTTCACGATCTATCTCATGGTGGATATGCAGCAGCATATGAAGCGGTTCGAAAACGATTCGTTTGGCCAAATATGAGAAAAAGCATTAAATATTTGGTGAAAACATGTCTTACCTTTCAACGCACAAAAGTCTCGAGACATACACGCAGCGAGATATTTTCATATCCCAAAACAATGGAACGATTCAGTCATATAAATATTGACCTGGTGGGACCACTGTCATCTGCTAAAGGTTTTACATATTTATTAACATGCATTGATGGATTTACCCGTTGGACGAAAGCAATCCCACTAGAAGATTGTAAGGCAACGTCTGTAGCTGAAGCTTTTTACCGTGGATGGATTGCAAGATTAAGTGTTCCCCTAAGAATATCTACGGATCAAGGACGGCAATTCGAGTCACAGCTATTCAAAGAATTCGGAAATATCTTAGAAGCTCATATCATCCATCTGCAAATGGTATGATCGAAAGATGGCACAGATGTCTTAAAACAGCACTAATGTGTCATCACGATACTAATTGGTATGAAGCTCTACCGAGTGTCATGTTAGGTCTTCGAGCGAGTTTTATCGAAACGCTTAAGTGTTCACCATCAGAACTTGTATACGGGTCTGGTATTCGTTTACCTGGAGATTTTTTTGTCGAATCATCAAATAATGCGCCAACAAATGCATATGTAATATCTCTCAAGAATAAAATGAATTCATTAAAACCTGTTGCACCAGTCCATAAAACAAATCGTACAGTTTTCGTATCCCAAGATTTAGCTAATTGCAATTTTGTGTTCGTTCGTGAAGACAGTGTTAGAAAATCGCTTCAAGCTCCATATCAAGGTCCATTTCGTGTCATTAAAAGAACTCAGAAACTGTTCACATTGGATATAAATGGAAATGAAAAAATTATATCAATTGATAGGTTAAAACCCGTTTACATTTTCCACACAGATATTAAAGAAGATCCAAAATGTATACTTATTGCAAATTCAAATGAAAGGGATCAAAGAAGTAGTCAAATACCAATTAAGATTCGAAAGCATCGAGTTAGATTCCGATAGAGATCCTACTTCTTAGCATCTCTAGGGGGGAGTATATGTAGGCAACAGATGAGCAACATAATTTTTACTTATAATATTAATACTTTAAACTTAAAAATAATTTATAATCTAGATACTTTCGACTTTTGAAATTTTGAATAATTTTTTAAAATAAAAAATTAGTCAGTCTGAAAAATAATTTGAAAAGAAAGGAAACAAGCAAAACTAAAATTTACTCAAATAATTGTTAGTTGATATTTGTTTCAGATCTCTCTTTTTCTCTTGAGCTTTGCCTTGAGAACCACAGATCTAACAAAAACTTCCTAAGTTTTAGATTATTCAAACATAAGTTTTTAACATATTTTTTGAAAATAGTAATAAAAGTGATTTACATTGAAATCTATATATATAAAACAGGATGTGTGTATGTATGTATGTATGTTTTATGTATGTAACGTATGGTCTCCAAAACGGCTGGGCCGATTTTGATGAAATTTTCAGGGAATCTTCAGAATATTCAGGCGGGCGACACTGTGAAGTCTGATTTTTTATTTTCGGTCTGCGGGCGGAGGGGCGTGGCAAAATCCAATTTTCATATTGCACCACCAATGACATCCATATAATTTAGACGATTTTTTCTTTAAAATGATCGCCATGGTCCAACTTTGATTTATACGAAAAGAAAATTTTGCCCCGCCCACTTTTACGCCCACTTTTTTTCGAATTACCTATAATCAGAAAACGGCACCATCGATTTGACAAATTTTTCTTTCAAATATTCGTATTAATCCATTTTGAGTTTTCTTCGAAAGAAAAATTTACCACGCCCACTTTTTCTATTAACGCGCATAACTTGAGAACGGCTTGACCGATTTGGACGATTTTTTCTTTAAAATGATTGCCAAGGTATTTACAAAAAGAAAATTTAGCCCTGCCCACTTTAACGCCCACTTTTTTCGATTTACCTAAAATCAGAAAACGGCTGCATCGATTTGACTAATTTTTCTTTCAAATGTTCGTATCTTTTTAACGGATTTTAAAAATCGAACGCAAACATTTTTCCTAATTTGGATAGGAGAACGTCTGTCGGATCAGCATGTTAGTAATAAAAGTGTTTTACGTTTAAAACTTTATTAATGCGCTTCCGACAGGGTTGTCAGATTTTTTTGAGCTCCATCGCCAAACCGGATGTCAGAAATCGCCAAAAATCGCCAAACGTCAATTTTGTTCAGTTTTTGTAAAATTTTCTAATTTTTAAATTAAATTTTGCATACAAAAAACGCTAGTATAATTTTTCAGTCAAAAATCGCCAAAAACTGAGAAAATATACAAAAAAGTCGCCGAAGTAAATTTTGTTGAGTTATGCAAGTCCGGCATAACTCAAAAAATAAAATTTTGGAGTTAGACATGCAGAATTGTTCGCTTTGTTTTTCTTTATATTGTGTATTAAATAAAGAAAGTTAGAGCAAATCAAAAACTTTACATGCGTTTATCTCGAAATGGATTTTTTTGAGTTATGCCAGTCTTGCAGCAAATGAGCGATATCTATTCAGTTAAAAACTTAAATTAAGTACACAAGTCTATAAGATCGTACACTTCAGCCTCACCGATTTCATTACTGGAGTTTTGACCTACATACTATTAGAATTACATACATACTATTAGAATTAAATAGTGACTGAATATAAAATTCACTTAATATGTTTTTAAAGAAAATTGCCGAAATAATATAAATGTTAAAAATAGCCAAGTTAATCGCCAGTTATATCAGAAAACGCCATAAAAGTCGCCAGTCGCCATATGGGAAATCCCATCGCCAAACACTTTTCAAAATCGCCACGTTTGGCGAGAAATCGACATATCTGACAGCCCTGGCTTCCGAGCAGAATAATTTTTTTTATTATTTTTGATTATTTTTTATAAAAACTTCAGTATACTGGAAATTGTTTCCATGTATTAATTTAAGCAAGTCAGTGAAACCTACGGAATAGTAGTGCTTTCATTTCAGTTACAAGTAATCGGTAGGAGCAATATCTCTCCGTTAAGAGTTTCCATTTAATACCATACAGAAAAAAATCTCGCCAATTTGTTTTTCAATTTAACCATTAATCAAAAATAAAATCAGTTTTATTTAAAAACTCAATCGAATAAATTAAATGTTTACTTAAATCAACAATATTGCTCCAGAAAATGTTGTTTATATCAAAAAATATTTAATTGATGCTATTAATTTTTTTGAGTGGAGGCGCTATGCTCCTTTAAGGAGCCAAAGGAACCAATATATATATATATTTGCTTAGTGGTGAAAATTTAATTAATTTTTTAATTAATATCACACATTTTTTCAATTTTTAATTTTTATTTTTTTTCTGTGCAGGGGTTCTGAATAAAAAAATTCCAAATCAATTCATATTTTTGATTTTACTTACTAAAACAATCACATTAAATTTAATAATATTAATTGTTTTTTTTTAATTAAATGTTGAAGGGAACTTTAATCATGGTGTGTCAAAAAAAAGATTAAGATATATATAAATCAGCAAATTAACGTCTTCCTGATGGACCACCCTGACCACCACCTTGAGGTCCACCCTGACCACCATGTGGACCACCGCCTTGTGGTCCACCCTTACCACCAGCTCCCATGCCACCACCGGCACCCGCACCCATGCTTACACCCATTCCAGCTCCAGCTCCTCCATGAGCACCTCCTCCTCCTTCTTGAGCCATGCATGTAGAGCAGGCCTTTTATAAAAAATAAAATTTAAAATTTATTTCATTGTATGAATTTCCCGTCCAAAACAAAAACTCACCATCAACATGACAGCTGCCACTAATAAAACTGTCAAACGGAATTGCATTTTGTAAAGTTTGCTTTTATTTTCGCTTGAATGGTTGTTTGCAAAACTTGCCGAGTGATTTAATATTCAAATTGTAACTGACATCAACTCGTAGAGATTTTCAATTATTTATAGTTATTTGAAAGTTTGGAAAAACTTTAAATTGTTCTCATTTCGATTTATTTATTTACGAAATTGCATGTCTTTTTTATCTGTAGAATTTGATCTGGGAAAATTAATTTTTTTTATTGCAATGAGAAGAAAATGAATTATAATTTATATTGTAAAATTTAATTTTCATAATTAAAAATTAAATTATAAATAATTACTGACATCTAAAATAATCAGATCGTATTTGTTTAATTACAAAAAAAAATCTATTATTTAATAATTTCAGCATCACACAATGGGTTGAAAAGATTATTTTAAAGGCAAAATGTATAAGGTGATACACCTAAAGATATTTTTTCAATACAAAAAGTGCAAAATTACCAATTAACAAATTACCAAATTTGCTTAATGTTAACTGAGACTTTAACAAGCAGCTCGAACTTCTCTCTAAAACTCTTCATTAACGAAATTTCTGAGGACTAAAAGAAATTTGATACAGAAATGTCAGATTTTGACAAATCTTAGCAACGTGACTTGATATTTTAAGGCTGGGGTTTTGAGATCTCAGTTAAACTTGGTTTAGTTAATCTGATAACAGATTTGAGCCGCCATTACGAAGTTTGTACACAAAATTTAAACGAAACTGCTTAGTTTTGTTTAAAATGTTGGTGTTTACTGAAATATTAAAAACATAAATTTCTTTGGAAAACCCGGCCTAAGGATTTTTAGTACACTTAGAAAACCCAGTGTTCATCTAAGCGTTTACAAAAAAAAAAAAACGTAATTCAACTAAAAACGTATATATAAAATATTTATCGAACATAGAATATGATATAAACTCAATTAAGCTGTATATATATATATATAAGTATATATGTAAGTATATTTTTTGTTTAATAAGTAATTTAAATTGTTCCAATAATCGGCCGTAGCTATGGCCTTTGCCCATCTTTCTGTTCACATATGAAATCCGCGACAAAATAACTGCTATGGTTTTTGAAGCCAATAACAAATCAATTTGATTTAGCTGATTTTAAGGTAAGGTATATTCTAGAAAGATCGTTCTGTGTCGATCGCGTCAAATAAAAGTCGGACTGGGCTAGGTTTCGACTATAGGACGGGTGAAGCAAACTTTCCGAACCAATTCTTTCGAAAATAAAAGTCGGAGTGGGCTAGATTTGGACTATAGGAGGGGTAGATAAAAAGTCTTTGCGTCTTGTTGTTGTGGTTGTTGAACCATCATAAAAATATACAGAATTTAAACGGGGGTTTTGCCAGATCAGATCTCTCGTCCTAATATATCATGCATTGATCATAAAAATGCGCTAAGGATAATCGTGGAACAATCCGTCTAGTACTGTTCCCCTCTATACCTTATATTCATCGACTTTAAGAAGGCTTTTAACACTCTTGCCCAAAACGTTATTCGGAGGCACTTGAGTGTAAAGCTTTACCTCAGAAACTTATTTAATTAATAAAAATTCTATATGAAGGGGCAAGCTGCCGCATTCTACACGATGACACGCTTTTCCGAAACATTGAGATCAACACAGGAGTCCGCCAAGGGTGTGTAACGTCACGATTACTGTTCAATAACATGCTAGATATTGCTTAGAGCCATGCAATGGTGCAAAAACGGGGAATTCTATGGTTGCTTCATGAGAGATAAGAGGATCTCGAGTATGCAGATGGTATATGCCTTCTTTCATACAATTACTCCAACATGTCCACTAAGCTACAAAATCTATCGGAAAAATCAGTTAAAGCCGGACTAAAAATTAACATAGGTTAGGCAAAGGTTACGAAAATTTGTTCTGAAAACACAAATTATTTCTGTTAAATAAGGAAATCCTGTAGGAGGTTGAATCAGTCTGTTACCTTGGCGTCAATATAACTAATACTGGTGGCTTTAGTGCAGACATCGAGTCGAATAAAAAAACACACACAATCGTTTGGACAGCTCTGCACAGTTTGGAATTGATTAACAATTTCCCGCCGTATTAAGATAAATATATTTTATTCCAAAATGAAATCAACACTGCCTTACGGTTGCTAGTCATTAAATGAGTGTCTTAAGGACATCCAGGCACTTTAAGTGTTCACGAATATGTTCCTTCCTTCAAAAAAAAACCTGCGGAAGGAAACACCAAACATTTATTTCCACAGAAATTCAAAATTGAACGTGAAATTGGATTGGGCACAACATCCGAAAAGAAAAATCATTTCATCAAATATTGCCAGAAATTCGATCGAAGGAAACCCGCAAGGAAGTCGCAGACAAGGCTGACCAGCTCACACTTGGGCCAGAAAACCAGCATGGCCTGAAACAAAAAGCTTTTCGATGAATAGAGAAAATTTGTTGAGACCAGCACGACTCTTGTTTTAATCGCAGACTCGTGTCTGGTTCGCTAATCCGGCGGTGGTATTGCCGATGCTCGCTTCAAACGAATCAATTGTTTGGTACAGCTCTGTTATCGTCTCGTTCGACTTCAACAGGTCGTTACTCATGGCAGTGCCACAGCTCCATGGATATTCGACTTTAACGTTTCCCGGGCTTCACATAAGAATACTTGCGCTTCAGGTTGCCCTAATGGATGATCGCAGTTAATGCTTTAATGTAAAATTGTCTCCTTTTATGGCGTTCAAGCAGCATTTTGGACTTGCATTTCACTTTTTAGTTTTCTATGGCAAATCATCATGCAAAGACTTACACCAGAACCACGTTTAAAAATCGGGGAATATTATTTCCGAAATTCGGGCTCCTATACCGTACTTCAAGCTTATGGTGCGCATAATCGTCCACTTGACGATCATATGCAATACTATGAATCGATTGTTGACCACATTTATCGTTTGGGATAGTATTCATCAAATTCGAACCTTGCGTACAGAAGAAACTATCGCCGCTGTAAATGTGAGTGTAAATGGGGACTCGAATTTATCGATCCTACGCCGTTCTCAGAAAATCGGTCTCTGCCCGTCCACTACTTGAAACATTTTGAGGAAAGATCTCTGCCAAGATCCATATTATAATGAACTGGTGCAAGAATTACATCCAGCTGACCATCAATTGCGTCGTGTGTTCGGTGAAAGGGCTAAGAATCAACATCTTTAGCGATGAGGCGCATTTTTGGATTAACGGGTATGTAAACAAGTAGAATTGTCGTTTTTGGAGAAAGCCCAATCCTCATGAGACTCTTGAGAGTCCATTGCATTCCGAAATAATCACTGTTTGGTGCGGTTTATATGCCTAAGGCATCAATGGCCCATTTGTCTTTGAATCCGAAACCGGTGCCAACATTTCCGTGAATGGGAAACGCAACAGGCAAATGATTTGTAATATTTTTATTCCTCATGTCATTGCAAATCATTTGGCGGAGAAATGGTTCCAACAAGACGGCGAATGCTGACCGAATTATCTTAAGAAATGGACTTGTGAATTGGCCACCTCATTTGAGTGATTTGACACATTTGAACTACCTTTTTTCTGGGTACTTTGAATCTCTGGTCCATGCTAATAAACCAGCAGCGACTGATCATTTAGAAGCCAACATTCGACGCAGAATTAACGAAATAAGACCTGGAATGTTCTAAAACTGGTGAAAAATTGGACCGACAGGATGACGTTTATAAGGAGCAGTCGCGGAGGCCATATGCTAAAAATTATTTTTAAACATTAAATGCCATGAAATTTGTAAACCAATCAATCTCTACTAAGCTGAAAGGACAACCGATTAACGAAACTGATACAAGGCAAAATAGCAATAGACTGATGGATACTCAAAGAACAAGGAGAGTGAAATCTTACATGGGAAGATGCGAAAACGACTGCATCATGTAAGATAGAGATGATTTGTGGATATGGCTTCCAAATGGCGTAAGGGAAAAAGAGCATGCCCGTTGAGCCAAAAATTAGCATTTCCACGATTTATTAACGTTGTTCTAGTGTAAGTTTTTGCATAGTGATTTTCCAAAGTATATTAAAAAAAAGTAAAATACTCTTCGTTACTATGACAGCTGGTTTTACAGTTATCACTATAGGAAGCTCTAAAACGCCTTCAAAAAATACCCTTAATTTTTTTTAAATATATACATCTTCACCTATTTCAGTGATTAAGTGTCCATTATTTTCTACTTTGGAGGAAATGTCAATTGTGAATCTGTACTGATTCCCGACTGACTTTGTCACCACCATTTTTGAATAGCTGCAGACCACACAATACATTGTGCTTAAGATACTCAGCAAGTGCTTGTTGTTAAAAATGAGCCACTGATCTTCGAACTATTGACTGGGTAGTTCTTGTGAGACCATTAGAGACTTTGGACCCAGAGATTCACTGGTACATTTTAATAGTTCTAGTCTACCATTAGTTCTTGTGAGACCATTAGAGACCTTGGACCCAGAGATTCACTGGTACATTTTAATAGTTCTAGTCTAATATTTTTAAAGATTTTTACTTGATTTTCCCCTAATAATACTAGTGATCAAACAGTTGATTTATTCCAAGTCCGTGCATATGTTGTTAATATCAAAAAATATTACTTGATACTATTTATATGCTTACTGATGAAAATTTAATTAATTTTTTAATAAATATCACACATTTTTTAATTGCAATAAATTTTTATTTTTTTGCTGTGAACTGTTCTAAATACTGATATCCCAAATCACTTCGTATTTATGATTTCACTTACTAAAACAATCACATTAAATTTAAAAATATTAACTGTTTTTTTTAATTAAATGTTGAAGGGAATTTTTATCATGGTGTGTCAAAAAAAGATAAATCAGCCAATTAACGACTTCCTGATGGACCACCCTGACCATCACCTTGAGGTCCACCCTGACCACCTCCATGAGAACCACCATGACCTCCTCCTTGAGGTCGACCCTTACCTCCAGCTCCCATACCACCACCGGCACCCGCACCCATGCTTACACTCATTCCAGCTCCTCCATGAGCACCTCCTCCTCCTTCTTGAGCCATGCATGTAGAGCAGGCCTTTTATAAAAAATTAAATATAAAATTTATTTCATTGTATGAATTTCCCTTCCAAAACAAAAACTCACCATCAACATGACAGCTGCCACTAATAAAACTGTCAAACGGAATCGCATTTTGTAAAGTTTGCTTTTATTTTCGCTTGAATGGTTGTTTTGCAAAACTTGCCGAGTGATTAAATATTCAAATTGTAACTGACATCAAATCATAGAGATTTTCAATTATTTATAGTTATTTGAAAGTTTGGAAAAACTTTAAATTGTTTTCATTTCAATTTATTTATTTACGAAATTGCGTGTCTTTTTTATCTGTGAAATTTGATCTGGGGAAATTTTATTTTTTTTATTGCAATAAAAGAAAATGAATTATAATTATATAATGCAAAATTTAATTTTTTTAATTATAAAACTATTATTTAATAGTTTCAGCAGCACCAATTCAAAAGATAAGTTTAGAGGCAAAATATATGTGGTAATAAATCTACAGACCTTTTTAAAAGATAAAGTGCAAAATTACTTAAATTTACTTAATGTAAACTGGGACTTTTACAAAAAGCTCTCAGAGACTTTCGAACTTCTCTTATACGAACTCTGAAAAGAAATAAGATCTAGAAATGTCAGATGTTGACAAATCTAAGCAACGTGAATTAACATTTTAAGGATTAATTAGTATTGTGGTAATTTTGTTGAACTATTTATGGTTTTTAATCCAAATTTTCAATATTTTTAATCGGGCTTAAGTTCATCAAATTTAATTTTCATTAAATTATTTTTATGAAGAAAGGAATTTTACAACATGAAAATCAATTAAAATTGTTATTGATAATCAAATCAGATCGAGTGGTAGCGATCGAAACATGTCAGGGTAACCAGCCGCCTGGGTTCGAATATCAGGTCAGTCAAGAATGAATGATTATCAATAACAATTTTAATTGATTTTCATGTTGTAATATTCCTTTCTTCATAAAAATAATTTAATGAAAATTAAATATTATGAACTTAATCCTGATTAAAAATATTGAAAATTTGGATTTTAAGGATTTTTAGTTTCTTTAACAGCTCGTTTAAACCCAATGTGCATCTAAGCGTTTACAAAAAATGCAATTATTTCAAAATTTTATTGTAAACAATAAAGTAATTTCAATTAAAAACGTATATATAAAATATTTATCGAACATAGAAAATGATATAAACTCATCAATTAAGTTGACAAAGTACCGTAAATAATAATTATTGCGATGTGAAAGATGTGATTAAACTAAAAGTAATTTGTCAAATTTTTAAGGACGTCAAGTGATGATTTAAAGCGAATAAATTAATAACAGATGCTAAAATCAGTTTTAGTATATTTTTTGTTTAATAAATAATATAAATTGTTCAAAGAATCGGCCATCGGCAGCTATGACCATTGCCCATCTTACTGTTCACATATGAAATCCGCGACAAAATACCTGCTTATGTTTCTCAAGCCAAGAACAAATCAAGCTGATTTTGGATAGAAGCTGATTTAGAAAGATCGTTTTGTATCCATCTCGTTAAATAATAATCGGAGTAGGCTAGGTTTGGGGTATTTGGCGGTTAAAGCCAAATTTCCCAACCACTTCTTTCGAATAGTTTAACGTGGCCGGCCGTTGTCATAATGGAATATCACGAGTTTGTGTCTTGTTGTCACAGCATAAAACATATACAAAATTTAATCGGGGGTTCTGCCAGATCAATTCCAAGGATTTGAGCTACTTCCACAAGGTGAGTCCTAAGACTTCCTCGACATAGAGGGGCAGGGCTGGCTGGACATTAAAATATGTGGGAGATGCTATGAGAACCCTGACCACATGCTGGACATAAGTAAGGGACGGCACAGTTCCAGAAGCCATGATCTTAGTTGTACCTGGCTCGATTTTCCTTGCTTCAAACGAATCATTTATTTGACTTCCACAGCTCGTAACACAAGTGGTTGCCTCAGCGCCATGGATATTCGACTTTAACGTTGATTTGACTGGTTGGCCGAGCTTTTCATATGGTCTCTTGCGTTTGAGGTTACCGTAATGAATCATCGCCGTTAATAAATAGATATATTTATGTGTTACTGTTGATCCAATAAGGAACTTGTGGCCTCAACGAATGCGTTCCATTCTGATTTATTTGGTGCCAGGTTCTTTAACTAGTTAGACTTAAGTTTCATTCACTACTTCGAGCTCAGTGTCAAGTTGGCGTCACCAAGTATGGAAGGGACACCCTCGTCTACGGCTACCTTGAGGGTTCCAGTCAAGAGATAGTCTTGTGAAAACATCCTGTGGTCTGCGTAAAGCATATAGATAGCGGTTGTCGGTTGTTTGGTTATCTCTCAGAGCCTTAAGTTTCTTATAGTTGCTGGCCAAAATATACGCAGAATTTTTTGTAAACAGCTGTTGGTGAATACTAGTAGAGCGTTAATATCATGAGGAGCTGCATTTCAGGATTCACAGCCGTAAAGAAGTGCCGATTTCACACATGAACTAAACAGGCAAAGTTTCGCTTCGATATGTGGTGGGAACTCGAATGGTTGTTATTTGCCCGAATGATTGCCGGGTTTATTAATACCGCTGGCAACATCTAGTAATTAAGCTACCCAATAAGCTGAAAGAGTGCACTTCTTGCATTGACTGCTGCGAATTGAAAATTTTCTGTTGTTGATTTTCATTACTTTCCATTTGAGGGATGTTTATATTGAGACCACATTAAGCTGCTTCCGCCTCAACTGATTTTAATTTCCATTCCACATCAGATAACTTGTGTGATAGGGGACATATATCTTCCGCGCAGCCTAGAACTCCGAAACGATTATTCAGGACCGAAGTAATAGCCCTGGTTCTGTTGTAGCATTTTTCATTATGTTGTCGATAACGATATTAAATAGCAAAGGGGATAGTATTCCTATGTCGTACTCCTATTTATACAGCGTAAAGTTGGCTGATGCTATTTTCGTGTTGTATGCGATAGCTTGCGCTACTATAGAGGGTCTTAAGAGGACCGTTAATGCTTTAATCTAAAAATGACTTCCTTTTATGGCGTTCAAGCAGCATTTTAGACTTGCAATATAGAATTTTAACGTTTAACGTTTCTTGAATGGCACCCAAATTTTTTGCTTTTGAATGAATCCTGCTGCTTAAGTGGTTTTTAATTGTGAGTGTGCATATTTTTCATAAGTTTAACAAAATCTATATGCAGAAATTGCTCCAAATCATCATTAACATTTGGCTGACCTGGCTGATCTTTGTCTGCGGTGTCAAAATTACCATTACTGAGATTCACAAACTAGTAGTGTTTTCAACCAGTACGTCCATCGTTCTTTAGGTAGTTTTCTTATCTTCTTTTCCATTTTAACATGCTCTCATTCCTTTCCGTGTCTGCATGTCCATATTTGATTATTTTGCTATTTACATATAATCTATCTATCTCGACAGCTGAATTGTCTAGTGGTCAACATACTCTAAAGTAAATGAGTCGAAACAGAAACAAAACATTCTGCCCTGATGTGTTTCATATAGATATCGACCATACTGTTGCACCATTAGGGAATTTTTGCTGCTGCAGCCTCAATGCATACTTCAAATGTGTCTTAAAGATTAGCTGATCGTCAATCCCCACGCCAAGATATTTTTTATTGATGTCTTTTAATTTATGTTAAGTTGATATCACCTTCGTTTTTTGGCTAATTATAAGCTTCAGTTTTGTGTTCTGTTTCTAATCACTTCTCTCGAGCCACGATTTTATGATCCTGTTGATGTCATTGGAATACATTTCGATTTCAGCTAGGAACCTAGTTTTGACAACTTTAGCTGTATCGTGCGCAAATCTGATAAAAAATCATCTACAATTTCGTCGGTAGTTTAGGCTATTATCTTTAACATTGTCTTTAATTTCTTCTAAAGTATTTTCTATAGTTTCTTCTGTACTCTTGTCTTAAGCCTCGTATACAGTCTTGGATATAGTCTCGACAAAACGTTCGCCTATAAACTCGTCTATTGTTTCGTCTTCTTTCGCCTATAAACTCGTCCATAGATTCGTTTAGAGTCCCGCCTGTAGGCTCATCTTTAGTCTCGACAATATTTTCGTCTATAGACTCGTCTATAGTCTCGTAAATAGTCTCCTCTACAATCTCGATAATACTTTCGCCTACAACTTTGTGAATAGTTTCGTCTAGCCTCGCCTACAGTCTCGACAATATTTTCGTCTATAGCCTCGTCTATAGTTTCATCTAGAGTTTCGTCTAAAGTCTCGTATATAGTCTCCTCTACAGTCTCGACAATACTTTCGCCTTTAACTTTGTGAATAGTTTCGTCTAGTCTCGCCTTTAGTCTCATATATAGTCTCGACAGTATTTTCGTCTATAACCTCGTCTATAGTTTCGTCTATTTTCGCCTATAAACTCGTTTATAGATTCGGCCAGAGCCTCATCTATAGTCTCGACAATTAATATTTTCGTCCATAACCTCATCTATAGTTTCGTCTAGTCTCGCCTATAGCCTCATTGTATTCTCGACTATATATTCGTCTAAAACCTCTACTACAGTTTCGTCTGGAGTCTCGTGTATAGTCTCCCCAAAAGTCTAGACAATACTTTCACCAATATCCCTCGTCTATAGTCACGGCAATATTTTCTCCTATAACCTCCTCTATAGTTTCCTCTAGTCTCGTCCATAGTCTGCTCTATAGTCTCGACAAAATTTTTGTCTTTAACCTCGCCTCTAGTTTCGTCTAAAGTCTCATCTATAGTAGCTTGTATAGACTCGACAATACTTTCGCCTATAACCTCGTCAATAGTTTCGTCTAAAGTATCATTAATAGCCTCGACAGAATCTTTGCCTATATTTTCATCTAGAGTCTCGTTTACAGTCTCGCCAATATTATCTCATCTGTTTGAATTATGTATCATATCAAAAAAATTTTAAAAGCTTTCTTCTTAGTTATTTTTTGTCTACTTTAATTCATATCCGGACTCAAAATAGAAATACCATTTTGGCCAATTTCGAGCAAAAGAAAAAAATGTGTGTTGAAATAAAAATAATAAATTAGTGCAATGAAATGCACAGACGCCATCATCATTATCATCAACGAAATATTCTGACAATTCAAATGCCAGAAGATGAATTAAAAAAGTTTTGCATTTTTTTGTGGGTTTACGACTAGACGCCCCATATGTAAAAATGTAAATTACACAATATTTTTTATTTTTATTTATTTTTGTTTTAAAAGAAAAACAAAAGACCAAAGGAAAAGTGAAATGCAGAAAGCAGCTCTATGTGGTACGAATATGACTTAATTATCAGTTGCAGTGTGATGTAGAGCTGATGTAGAGCATGCAGCATTTGTGGCAACAACAGCAACAGTATTAATTGCCAAAGAGGTGGAAAAAGAAAAAGTGTGACATAATTCTAGTGCGAGTGCAACAGTGATATAAATGTTCATATTTGTTTTATTTTTTCCTTTTGCTTCTTAAGCGAGTACTTGTTCTATTTTCTGCTGATGTCTGTCTGTTTGTTTGTTTTAATTCATTCGTTTTTGGTTTTTGCTGTTCTGGCTTTTTTTTTTTTTTTTTTTTTTTTTTTTTTTTGGTCTGGTGTCACTTGAAGCGTTCATTCACACGTCTGTTTTAAATCCTTCATGTGATTGATTTTTAGGCTGGTATATTGTGTTTTTAGTGGGGTTTGGAACAAGAATAATAAAAAAGGGTATTCAATTATGTTTTAAAGCAAAACACAGATTAAAATTAGTTGCAGAGCAAATATCGAAAACTTGTTGCAAAATGGGTCATCTTGATTGTGATCATTGTAAAGTAAAAAATAGTTTTGTCTACAAACTTTGCCGATATAATTTAGTTCTTATTAGTTGCTAGAATCGAAAAAATAGTTATCTATGATTTACCCAAAAAAAATTACACCGAAATCTAAAAAAGAAGCTTAAAGTCAGGCTATTACTCCCCAAAGATTCTGGCCAAGGGTTGGTCAGCCCAATAAGTCTCTCCTTAGATCAAGATGGTCGTTTTAAACTAGATACTTTGAGCTGGATCATACTGTTCAAGTTTATGTGTGTGAAGATAAATACGTATTTAACTAGTGGAGACATCCACCACAATTTCTTAACAGCAACTATTTTCAGTTAACATTGTACTTAACAGTGCTAAAAAGTGTATTTAGGACGATTTTTAGGTCAATGGAACAGGTTGCACATAGGAATATAGATCTTTATAGGATTCAGGTAGTGGGATATCTGAAATAATTTTGGAATTTCAGAAATTCAGATTTGAAAAATCTCGTTTTTTACGGAAATTTCTGGAGAAGATTAGTGACCATTTTGGAAAAATAGGGAATGTTACTAGCAACACACTATATGGAAATGTTGCTCCAAGGGGTCCTCTTTAGGACCGTAGTAGTGGTATATCTGGAATAATTATGGAAATTCAGAAAATTGAATTTTAAAAAAGTGCTATTTTGAAAAATGTTAAAAGTGGACTTTAGGGACATTGGACAATTTGGAGAAATGGTGATAGTTACTAATATGACACCACATAGGAATGGGGAAGAAGAGAGTCCTTAAGAGGATTCTGGTAGTGGGATATCTGATATAATTTTGGAATTTCAGAAATTCAGATTTGAAAAATCTCGTTTTTTACGGAAATTTCTGGAGAAGATTAGTGACCATTTTGGAAAAATAGGGAATGTTACTAGCAACACACTATATGGAAATGTTGCTCCAAGGGGTCCTCTTTAGGACCGTAGTAGTGGTATATCTGGAATAATTATGGAAATTCAGAAAATTGAATTTTAAAAAAGTGCTATTTTGAAAAATGTTAAAAGTGGACTTTATGGACATTGGACAATTTGGAGAAATGGTGATAGTTACTAATATGACACCATATAGGAATGGGGAAGAAGAGAGTCCTAAAGAGGATTCTGGTAGTGGGATATCTGAAATAATTTTGGAATTTCAGAAATTCAGATTTGAAAAATCTCGTTTTTTACGGAAATTTCTGGAGAAGATTAGTGACCATTTTGGAAAAATAGGGAATGTTACTAGCAACACACTATATGGAAATGTTGCTCCAAGGGGTCCTCTTTAGGACCGTAGTAGTGGTATATTTGGAATAATTATGGAAATTCAGAAAATTGAATTTTAAAAAAGTGCTATTTTGAAAAATGTTAAAAGTGGACTTTATGGACATTGGACAATTTGGAGAAATGGTGATAGTTACTAATATGACACCATATAGGAATGGGGAAGAAGAGAGTCCTAAAGAGGATTCTGGTAGTGGGATATCTGAAATAATTGTGGAATTCCAGAAATTCAGATTTGAAAAATCTCGTTTTTTACGGAAATTTCTGGAGAAGATTAGTGACTATTTTGGAAAAATAGGGAATGTTACTAGCAACACACTATATGGAAATGTTGCTCCAAGGGGTCCTCTTTAGGACCGTAGTAGTGGTATATCTGGAATAATTATGGAAATTCAGAAAATTGAATTTTAAAAAAGTGCTATTTTGAAAAATGTTAAAAGTGGACTTTATGGACATTGGACAATTTGGAGAAATGGTGATAGTTACTAATATGACACCATATAGGAATGGGGAAGAAGAGAGTCCTTAAGAGGATTCTGGTAGTAGGATATCTGAAATAATTTTGGAATTTCAGAAATTCAGATTTGAAAAATCTCGTTTTTTACGGAAATTTCTGGAGAAGATTAGTGACCATTTTGGAAAAATAGGGAATGTTACTAGCAACACACTATATGGAAATGTTGCTCCAAGGGGTCCTCTTTAGGACCGTAGTAGTGGTATATTTGGAATAATTATGGAAATTCAGAAAATTGAATTTTAAAAAAGTGCTATTTTGAAAAATGTTAAAAGTGGACTTTATGGACATTGGACAATTTGGAGAAATGGTGATAGTTACTAATATGACACCATATAGGAATGGGGAAGAAGAGAGTCCTAAAGGGGATTCTGGTAGTGGGATATCTGAAATAATTTTGGAATTTCAGAAATTCAGATTTGAAAAATCTCGTTTTTTACGGAAATTTCTGGAGAAGATTAGTGACCATTTTGGAAAAATAGGGAATGTTACTAGCAACACACTATATGGAAATGTTGCTCCAAGGGGTCCTCTTTAGGACCGTAGTAGTGGTATATCTGGAATAATTATGGAAATTCAGAAAATTGAATTTTAAAAAAGTGCTATTTTGAAAAATGTTAAAAGTGGACTTTATGGACATTGGACAATTTGGAGAAATGGTGATAGTTACTAATATGACACCATATAGGAATGGGAAAGAAGAGAGTCCTAAAGAGGATTCTGGTAGTGGGATATCTGAGATAATTTTGGAATTTCAGAAATTCAGATTTGAAAAATCTCGTTTTTTACGGAAATTTCTGGAGAAGATTAGTGACCATTTAGGAAAAATAGGGAATGTTACTAGCAACACACTATATGGAAATGTTGCTCCAAGGGGTTCTCTTTAGGACCGTAGTAGTGGTATATCTGGAATAATTATGGAAATTCAGAAAATTGAATTTTAAAAAAGTGCTATTTTGAAAAATGTTAAAAGTGGACTTTATGGATATTGGACAATTTGGAGAAATGGTGATAGTTACTAATATGACACCATATAGGAATGGGGAAGAAGAGAGTCCTAAAGAACATTCTGGTAGTGGGATATCTGAAATAATTTTGGAATTTCAGAAATTCAGATTTGAAAAATCTCGTTTTTACGGAAATTTCTGGAGAAGATTAGTGACCATTTTGGAAAAATAGGGAATGTTACTAGCAACACACTATATGGAAATGTTGCTCCAAGGGGTCCTCTTTAGGACCGTAGTAGTGGTATATCTGGAATAATTATGGAAATTCAGAAAATTGAATTTTAAAAAAGTGCTATTTTGAAAAATGTTAAAAGTGGACTTTATGGACATTGGACAATTTGGAGAAATGGTGATAGTTACTAATATGACACCATATAGGAATGGGGAAGAAGAGAGTCCTAAAGAGGATTCTGGTAGTGGGATATCTGAAATAATTTTGGAATTTCAGAAATTCAGATTTGAAAAATCTCGTTTTTTACGGAAATTTCTGGAGAAGATTAGTGACTATTTTGGAAAAATAGGGAATGTTACTAGCAACACACTATATGGAAATGTTGCTCCAAGGGGTCCTCTTTAGGACCGTAGTAGTGGTATATCTGGAATAATTATGGAAATTCAGAAAATTGAATTTTAAAAAAGTGCTATTTTGAAAAATGTTAAAAGTGGACTTTATGGACATTGGACAATTTGGAGAAATGGTGATAGTTACTAATATGACACCATATAGGAATGGGAAAGAAGAGAGTCCTAAAGAGGATTCTGGTAGTGGGATATCTGAGATAATTTTGGAATTTCAGAAATTCAGATTTGAAAAATCTCGTTTTTTACGGAAATTTCTGGAGAAGATTAGTGACCATTTTGGAAAAATAGGGAATGTTACTAGCAACACACTATATGGAAATGTTGCTCCAAGGGGTTCTCTTTAGGACCGTAGTAGTGGTATATCTGGAATAATTATGGAAATTCAGAAAATTGAATTTTAAAAAAGTGCTATTTTGAAAAATGTTAAAAGTGGACTTTATGGATATTGGACAATTTGGAGAAATGGTGATAGTTACTAATATGACACCATATAGGAATGGGGAAGAAGAGAGTCCTTAAGAACATTCTGGTAGTGGGATATCTGAAATAATTTTGGAATTTCAGAAATTCAGATTTGAAAAATCTCGTTTTTACGGAAATTTCTGGAGAAGATTAGTGACCATTTTGGAAAAATAGGGAATGTTACTAGCAACACACTATATGGAAATGTTGCTCCAAGGGGTCCTCTTTAGGACCGTAGTAGTAGTATATCTGGAATAATTATGGAAATTCAGAAAATTGAATTTTAAAAAAGTGCTATTTTGAAAAATGTTAAAAGTGGACTTTATGGACATTGGACAATTTGGAGAAATGGTGATAGTTACTAATATGACACCATATAGGAATGGGGAAGAAGAGAGTCCTAAAGAGGATTCTGGTAGTGGGATATCTGAAATAATTTTGGAATTTCAGAAATTCAGATTTGAAAAATCTCGTTTTTTACGGAAATTTCTGGAGAAGATTAGTGACTATTTTGGAAAAATAGGGAATGTTACTAGCAACACACTATATGGAAATGTTGCTCCAAGGGGTCCTCTTTAGGACCGTAGTAGTGGTATATCTGGAATAATTATGGAAATTCAGAAAATTGAATTTTAAAAAAGTGCTATTTTGAAAAATGTTAAAAGTGGACTTTATGGACATTGGACAATTTGGAGAAATGGTGATAGTTACTAATATGACACCATATAGGAATGGGGAAGAAGAGAGTCCTTAAGAGGATTCTGGTAGTAGGATATCTGAAATAATTTTGGAATTTCAGAAATTCAGATTTGAAAAATCTCGTTTTTTACGGAAATTTCTGGAGAAGATTAGTGACCATTTTGGAAAAATAGGGAATGTTACTAGCAACACACTATATGGAAATGTTGCTCCAAGGGGTCCTCTTTAGGACCGTAGTAGTGGTATATTTGGAATAATTATGGAAATTCAGAAAATTGAATTTTAAAAAAGTGCTATTTTGAAAAATGTTAAAAGTGGACTTTATGGACATTGGACAATTTGGAGAAATGGTGATAGTTACTAATATGACACCATATAGGAATGGGGAAGAAGAGAGTCCTAAAGGGGATTCTGGTAGTGGGATATCTGAAATAATTTTGGAATTTCAGAAATTCAGATTTGAAAAATCTCGTTTTTTACGGAAATTTCTGGAGAAGATTAGTGACCATTTTGGAAAAATAGGGAATGTTACTAGCAACACACTATATGGAAATGTTGCTCCAAGGGGTCCTCTTTAGGACCGTAGTAGTGGTATACCTGGAATAATTATGGAAATTCAGAAAATTGAATTTTAAAAAAGTGCTATTTTGAAAAATGTTAAAAGTGGACTTTATGGACATTGGACAATTTGGAGAAATGGTGATAGTTACTAATATGACACCATATAGGAATGGGAAAGAAGAGAGTCCTAAAGAGGATTCTGGTAGTGGGATATCTGAGATAATTTTGGAATTTCAGAAATTCAGATTTGAAAAATCTCGTTTTTTACGGAAATTTCTGGAGAAGATTAGTGACCATTTTGGAAAAATAGGGAATGTTACTAGCAACACACTATATGGAAATGTTGCTCCAAGGGGTTCTCTTTAGGACCGTAGTAGTGGTATATCTGGAATAATTATGGAAATTCAGAAAATTGAATTTTAAAAAAGTGCTATTTTGAAAAATGTTAAAAGTGGACTTTATGGATATTGGACAATTTGGAGAAATGGTGATAGTTACTAATATGACACCATATAGGAATGGGGAAGAAGAGAGTCCTAAAGAGGATTCTGGTAGTGGGATATCTGAAATAATTTTGGAATTTCAGAAATTCAGATTTGAAAAATCTCGTTTTTTACGGAAATTTCTGGAGAAGATTAGTGACTATTTTGGAAAAATAGGGAATGTTACTAGCAACACACTATATGGAAATGTTGCTCCAAGGGGTCCTCTTTAGGACCGTAGTAGTGGTATATCTGGAATAATTATGGAAATTCAGAAAATTGAATTTTAAAAAAGTGCTATTTTGAAAAATGTTAAAAGTGGACTTTATGGACATTGGACAATTTGGAGAAATGGTGATAGTTACTAATATAACACCATATAGGAGATTTTTCAAATCTGAATTTCTGAAATTCCAAAATTATTTTAGATATCCCACTACCAGAATCCTCTTTAGGACTCTCTTCTTCCCCATTCCTATATGGTGTCATATTAGTAACTATCACCATTTCTCCAAATTGTCCAATGTCCATAAAGTCCACTTTTAACATTTTTCAAAATAGCACCTTTTTAAAATTCAATTTTCTGAATTTCCATAATTATTCCAGATATACCACTACTACGGTCCTAAAGAGGACCCCTTGGAGCAACATTTCCATATAGTGTGTTGCTAGTAACATTCCCTATTTTTCTAAAATGGTCACTAATCTTCTCCAGAAATTTCCGTAAAAAACGAGATTTTTCAAATCTGAATTTCTGAAATTCCAAAATTATTTCAGATATCCCACTACCAGAATCCTCTTTAGGACTCTCTTCTTCCCCATTCCTATATGGTGTCATATTAGTAACTATCACCATTTCTCCAAATTGTCCAATGTCCATAAAGTCCACTTTTAACATTTTTCAAAATAGCACTTTTTTAAAATTCAATTTTCTGAATTTCCATAATTATTCCAGATATACCACTACTACGGTCCTAAAGAGGACCCCTTGGAGCAACATTTCCATATAGTGTGTTGCTAGTAACATTCCCTATTTTTCCAAAATGGTCACTAATCTTCTCCAGAAATTTCCGTAAAAAACGAGATTTTTCAAATCTGAATTTCTGAAATTCCAAAATTATTTCAGATATCCCACTACCAGAATCCTCTTAAGGACTCTCTTCTTCCCCATTCCTGTGGTGTCATATTAGTAACTATCACCATTTCTCCAAATTGTCCAATGTCCATAAAGTCCACTTTTAACATTTTTCAAAATAGCACTTTTTTAAAATTCAATTTTCTGAATTTCCATAATTATTCCAGATATACCACTACTACGGTCCTCAAGAGGACCCCTTGGAGCAACATTTCCATATAGTGTGTTGCTAGTAACATTCCCTATTTTTCCAAAATGGTCACTAATCTTCTCCAGAAATTTCCGTAAAAAACGAGATTTTTCAAATCTGAATTTCTGAAATTCCAAAATTATTTCAGATATCCCACTACCAGAATCCTCTTAAGGACTCTCTTCCCCATTCCTATGTGGTGTCATATTAGTGACTATCACCATTTCTCCAAATTGTCCAATGTCCATAAAGTCCACTTTTAACGTTTTTCAAAATAGCACATTTTTAAAATTCAATTTTCTGAATTTCCATAATTATTCCAGATATACCACTACTACGGTCCTAAAGAGGACCCCTTGGAGCAACATTTCCATATAGTGTGTTGCTAGTAACATTCCCTATTTTTCCAAAATGGTCACTAATCTTCTCCAGAAATTTCCGTAAAAACGAGATTTTTCAAATCTGAATTTCTGAAATTCCAAAATTATTTCAGATATCCCACTACCTGAATCCTATAAAGATCTATATTCCTATGTGCAACCTGTTCCATTGACCTAAAAATCGTCCTAAATACACTTTTTTCTATTACAGTAGCACTGTTAAGTACAATGTCAACTGAAAATAGTTGCTGTTAAGAAATTGTGGTGGATGTCTCCACTAGTTAAATACGTATTTATCTTCACACACATTTCAAGTTTTAGCCTTCAAGTCAAAAGCTTTGAAGAGAGAAGAGAAAAGAAAATGTCATTTCTTTGCCTCTCTCTCCAAAAAGCTCAAGACTTGACGGCTAAAACTTAAACAGTATGAACCAGCACTAAGTATCTGGTTGGACCGAATGGCAATCGTTAAAGCCTTTTGTTTAATTGTGCGATTTGGTGAATTTTATCATCAAAGCTGATTTTTAATGGACCTTATCTTACCAAAACCCTAATTCCGAGAGAATATTTGTATGGTGGAAGTCAGGTAAAATAATACATTGATTTGGCTCATTTTAAGTCTCAAAAACTTTTTGTATTTAAGAAATATCTCATCAAATTTTGTCGTCCTGATTGCTTTTATGTCAAGTTCAAATATTAGGAAGAAGAAAGAAGGTTACTTGTCTTTAACTTTGTTATTTTCAAGCCGATTGCGACAGTAGTTAAAAAAAACTCCTCTTTTTACTGACTTCCTTGGGAACAAATGGTTTAATACGGTCGAATATGCGAATTTAAAATAACTCAACACAGGTTAAAATTTAACAAAATCTTACAACCACCTACTTCAATGTTTACTGGGTTACATGCCCATTAATCAAACTTTTAAGTTAAAACCTCGCAAAAGTTTCAATGATAACAAGAAAAAAAAAAACGCTCAAATAAACCCACAATTAAGGAAGCCAATAAATCCATACACCGCACGATCATGTGTTAAAAATACCAAGTCCAAATGACAAGGAGAGTGTTTCCAAGTTTGTCACCATTGAAATGTGTCTGAAAAATGCAATTGCACAGTTGCCACAGCAAGGCAGTCATTCTGGCACTCGTCGGATCGGTCGACATGTGTGCAAAAGTTAAAAAAATAAAATTGTTTTTTTTATTTTTCTTTTGATTTAAAATTGAATTTTTTTTTTTTTTTTTTTTTTTGTGAATATTTTAAGATACAAAAATACGACGCGTCTCTTACAACAGCAATAAAAAAAAAAAAGTATTTAGCATTTTGCAAAAAATGTATCTTTTTTCCTCTGTGTAAATTGTTGTTGTCTTTAAGTAAAAATGTATTTATTTGTTTATTTATAAATTAATTTCTGTTTATTTATTCGCATTTATTTGTATGGCGTTCATTAAAGTTGTTGTTTGTTTTATTTATTTTTTTTTTGTAAATTACGCGAATTAATCGCTAGTTTGTCGTCTAGACATTTATACTCATAAATAAATGACTTGAAATTATGCAATTTTTTCGGGTTAATTTTTATTTAAACAATTAACAAAACAAGACAAATGATTAAAATAACAAGGATTTAACGTTCATTAAATAAAAATTAAAATTTCGTTTTAACAATTAAACACTGAATTGAATAATGAGCACAACAAAAATAACATTTCAATTTGCAATTTTTATAATTTTGCAAAAATCATATTTAATTTATAGGAGATTTTGTTAAAGTTGCCATTTCTTAAATATTTTGCAAAAATTTGCAATTACGAATGAAGAACCCAAATATGGTATGCTTTTCAGGGACCCCCATAACATAACTTTACTCCTCCTAGGTAAGGTTAGGTTAGAAAGGCTGGTGCATAAATAAACTTCACACCCTCATCCAGAGAATAAGGTTCATTATAACGCATTTGATAAAACAATTATAATATGAAACAAGTTGGAGTGCTATATTCGGCTGTGCCGAATCTTATATACCCTTCACCATTGTGCGAGCAGAATATAGAGCAACTAGACAACAACTAAATAAAACTGGTAAATATTTTTTTAAAATAAGAAACAACCGGTTTTGAACTTCGCTTTTTATAAGGGCCCAGAATATATATACTTTATAGGGTGTTGGATCAATATTGTAGAAATAACAAACGGAATGACAAAGTTATATATAAATTTTTTACCTTCGGTGAAGCATATAAAAATAGAAATTTTTGGGAATTCAGGGGTCTAATCACCGCATTCGATACTATCGTATCAAATAAACTATTGAATTTTTTTGCACACGAAAGACACTGGCGTATCGAATGAAAACTCGATAAATTTAACGTCGAGTTACTCGATGTCGAATGCTATTATTTCAAATTCAATACATTTCATTCGATATCGAGTTTCAAGATACCAAAATAAATAATTTCGATGAATTTTGCTCGATATCGTATGCGGTGATTTGACCCCAGTATTTCGGTTATAACTCATACAAATTTCCGACATTTTGGTATATAATTCAGCAGCCCTAAAATTTAGGTTTTTATAAAAATTTTGATGTTTTTTAGCCCATTTTTGGAGTATTTTGCTCATAAATTACCCATTGTCTAACCGATTTGATAGTTTTATATACCGACGTGTTAAGGAAGAATTTTACTATTTACTTAAGTTATATTTATATATAACATTAATATAAACTTGTAAATATATATTTTAAGAAAGTTAATTATAAAAAGAGTAATTTTTGTGGATTCAGTATTTCGGTTACAACTCTGCCATTTTTTAACCGATTTGGCAGATTTATATACCGACGTGTTAAAGAAGAAATGTACCATTTACTTCAGTTATAAAGCTTGGACTCGGGGAGAGCTATGGTTCCCGAAAGTGGGTATTTAAAAAAAATAATTTAATTTAGGTCATAACTTTTTTGTATCTGAACTGATTTTCCCGAGTTTTTTACAAAATATGTTCTACTAAAAATTTCCGATATTTTGATATATAAGTCATATCTATAGGACATATTATGGCAGCCCTAAAATTTAGGTTTTTATACAATTTTTATTTTTTTTTGTACGGGAGGTACCACGCCCACTTCTCCAATCCCACCCACATTTTGTAGGATGGTGTGTATTGGCAACCTAAATGTGTGTACCTACTTTGGAAGCTAGGGCTTTTGCCGATTCCCCAGATATACAGCAAAAAGTAATAAAAATACAACAACCACAAGGGATTTTTGGAAAAAATTAGAGGTAGTCGTGGTTTTTTGCTCATAACTCAGCCATTTGTGGACCGATCTGGCTGAATTTCAATAGCAAAATTATAATAAGAATACCTGACATAAAGATACCCCAACCAAGTCCCCATCATATCTGAGGGCTTCGGAAAACCCATTTCAACAGACAGACGGACAGACGGACAACCGGTTTTGAACTTCGCTTTTCATAAGGACCCATAATATATATATATATATATATATATATATATATATACTTTATAGAGTGTAGGATCAATATTGTAGAAATTACAAACGGAATGACAAAGTTATATATACCCTTTCTACCTTCGGTGAAGGGTATAAAAATAGGAGAAATAAAGGGTTAAAGGACAGAAAGAAGAGAAGTAGGGAAAGATTAAAATTCGGACAGCACAAGCAAAAACAACCCTACCAAACAGAAAACATGTGCCCAGTCTCTTGCCGCGCGGCCAGGTCATTCCTATTACGAATCCCGTCAGATTCTCGAGCACGCAGCTCAAAAAACCTCTCAATTCGCGCAGCAATCTGCTACCTAGCCACCTCAACCTGCTGTTCTGTAGCCTGGGACAGTGGCACAGAATGTGTTCAAATGTCTCCAACTCCTCTGGGTCCTCACATAACCTACATATATCCGACAAGTCAGATCCCATCCTCATCGCCATCCTGCCTTTCATACAGTGGCCCGTGATAATATCTATCATGGTCCTGACGCAGGACCTACTCTTGCCAAGCAGAGCATCCGAATTTGACCAACTAAGCATCGGCCACAGCGTGCGCTATACCCGGCAGTCCGTTTGGCCCCGCCACTCCCGATTAGCCCCGCTCGGAACCCATTCCCTAATTCTTCCAAAGAAGAAGCCCATTGGAGGCCTGACTATCTGCAAACTGTGCGGGTCCTCCATTTTCAAGCCAGCTCATCAGCTATCTCGTTGCCAGTGATGTTACAGTGACCCGGTACCCTGCACAGCCTGACCACATAATTCCCTAAGATCTCTCCTATCTCTACAGAGCCCTCCTGCAGTCATCCACTAGCCTGCAGTTCACATAGCAGCCCATCAAGGCCTTAACTACCCGTCTCCCCCATCCTTCAACTTGTTAAGAACAGCATGTCGCACATGAATTCTACTCGCGTAGACTGTTCATGTTTCGTCCATGTGCTACCATCGTTGCCTAAACATTCGTATTAGCATCCATGTGCGCCATGATGTTGGCCATACAATGTATTTTCTGTATACAACCAAACGCACAACAACAAAAAATGTGGTCAAACAGAACATGAACATCAACACGTATTCGCCACATACAAGAACATGAACAAATTAATTCCGTTGCTCTGCCGGCGTTATGGTCACGTCATGTTCTAATCGAAAGCGCATGGAGACGTGGGGTAAGAGCCGCTAGGCTCTCCCCATATATAGTGACCTCCGAGCCCCTAAGAAGAGCCTTCAAAAACGATAAAGTGTTCAAACAGAATTAAATCTTCAACTTCAGGCAAAATTTTAGAAGTCCATAATTAAAACGTCGGCAATAGCTTCAAATTCTCTTTCATTTTATTGTTTTAATTTTTTATTTTCTTTTGTTTTCATCTTCTGCTTATAAAAATTTCATAAAATTTAATGAAAGTATGGCAGCATTGTTGGGAGAGTTAGAAAAAACGTAGGCTTTGTACGACAAATTTGTGTGTCAAATTGAATGGAAAATTTGTCTCGACGCAGTTCTATTTGAACTCAAATAGCTGATAAAAAAATAAAGGGATTTGATTTAGAGTAACGCTAGGTAACCTTCTCGATTAGAACAAAGACTTTACACATGAAAATTGCTGTTCTATCCCACAGTTGTGCGCGTCAAACTCTCGACTATTGAACTTAATATTGTCTGAGGTGCAATGTTAGCAGATCACTAAGAAAAAGCAACTGACATGAGGACCCTTTGGGCTCTGGACTGACCGGATAACGGTTTAAAGTAGAACAAATATTTATTTTTCTTCTCTGCTTTTGTCGGACCCTACATAATGCTTTTAAATAGACCAATCCTCAATTACTTCCTACTTTTTACCACAACCTATAAAAAAGTTTGATATAAAAACCGCATTGATATGACTTTTTCATATTTTCCCCATGTAGTCTCAACTGTAAGTTAGGCTAGGTTCAACTGGCTGACGCAATTAAGCACAGCTCACGTGGCTCCGTCTCCTAATTTCAAACTTTACCAGGCTGTTGACAATTTCACCCAGCCATACGGTTGATTCAATGAAGTATTGGATCCTGTTTAAATCCATCTCAGAGAGACTGATTTTGTTTCTGAAGATTCTTTGACCAAATAGCTTGAGTGTTAGGTCTCCGAATGCCGGGCAGTGACAGAGAAGATTTTCCGTTGACTCCTCCTCGTCACCACAACTTCTACATAGGTCGTTGTAAGGGAGCCCCAACCTTTGGGCGGGTGACCCGGTATAACGGCAATTAGGTTTCTAAAGGTGATGTCTGGACAGCCCTAATAAGCGCCGTGTCTTATTTTCATCTCTGATGGGCCAGATTTTTCTGAATGGCAACTGCAACTAGCACTGTATTTTAACGTGATGCTTAAAGTGGCAGTTTGAAGGCTGTTGTTGTTCATTATTTTTATTTCAAGTTTTATCAAGTTTTATGCAAACTGTCTTAAAGTTTTAATTAAAGTTTTTTTTTTTACAAATTTTCACCCGTAAATTAAACTTAGACAAAGGAAACTTGGGAGGCTTTTCTGGGAATAATTTTATCAAAATGGCAAGCTATAGGTTTTTGGCTTGAGGAAACACTCACAAAACATACCAAGTTATGTTTATAAAAAATAACTTTTCGATTTAGGGCCTTCCAACTGTTATATGGAATCAACGTACTGTGCGGTGTATTCACAAAATGGGCTGTTGTAATTGGTGACCCAGAAAAGCCCCCCAGTAGCAAAATCTATAAAATGTTAGCAACGTTTTGTCAATACATACAGATTTTTCATTAAGTGTTTTTAACAAAATTCCAAAAAAAAGCTTAAACTAAAAAAATCCCCTGCTCACAAAATGGATTAAAAAACTGTTATCGTCTTTAATTGTCTGAGGTTTAGGGGATTTTTATTTAAATTCAGTTATAAACTACAGTGTTTAAAACTTAACTATAATTAGGTTTAAAAAACTCCCAGCAAACTTTTTGAAATGGTCATTCGTTATGAAATGTTATTGTTTAAGACAAACTGCATGTTTTTAGAACGCGAGTGCAAAAGTGACACGTTTAACTAACATTTCAAACAACAGCAAATATTGAAATTTTGTTTTTGTTTTAGATGTTAGTTAAACGAATCACTTCTGCACACGCGTTCTAAAAACAGGCTGAAAGTGTTTTTTATAAATTACTCGCTTACTTTAATATTCTTTAACCCTAGAAGGATAGTCATATCACTATATACGTTAAAGATACTCATGCGTTCAGTAATCAACGTAAAAATCGTATTCCTTTAGAAACTGATCACTAATCTGCGTCATTTTGACTCACAAACTCGTTATATGTATTTCGAAATTGGCATTACCTACCGCTCCGACTTGGGTGCTTCACAAAAGGTCTAGGTAACGACAGAAATGTCTGAAATGCACAGTCACGTTTTCATGGTAATTTAAAAGAAATCGCACTGAAAAAAATTTCTTCACAGATCCAATGAAATTTACATTAAAATTCAACCTATGTAACCTTTCATTGGATTAATGAAGTGTTTCATAAAATCAATGAAAATTTTGCATTAGTTTAATGACAAACGTTTATTTTATCCATTTTTTCAGTGAGGATTCATAAAATCAATGAAAATTTTGTCATTGATTTTATTAATCCTTCATTAATCCAATGAAAGGTTACATAGGTTGAATTTTAATGTAAATTTCATTGGATCTGTGAAGAAAATTTTTTCAGTGCGCAGTATTTCAAAAGTGCATGCGTAAAGTTTATGCTGATTATCTTTCAAGGGTTAAATGACTATGAAAAACAGGGATGGAAAACTGAGATTTTGCAGAGTACTTTTTGGAGATAATGAGTACTAAAGTATTTTACTCAAAACGTTTACAAAAAGGGATTCAAAATCTTTTTGAAAACAATTCTATTAAATTTACAATAAAAATTCTAATTCTTAATACCAGGGACATAACTGTTATAACCAATATTTAAAAAATTCGTGAAATAATAACTTATAACGAATTTTTAAAACCTGCTCTCTGAATAATTGTTACAAATAACCAATATGTTTTTGGTCTTTGATAACCGTTATAGTTTGTTTTTCTTTTTTTTTTTGGGGCTTCCATAACCATTACACAAGATTTTAATTTTTTTTTGGTCTTCCGTCACCATTACAAAAGATTTTTATTTTGTTCGGTCTTCCATATCCATTATGAAAGATTTTTATTTTTTCGGTCTTTCTGTATTCAAAAAAAATTTCTTTCCTTTTTTTCGTTTCTGTTAGGGAATTATCTTCATTTCATTACTGAAATTCTTCACAACTTTTATGAAAATATTCGTTGGATTTCAGCCAATGACACTCCTAATAAAATCTATGAAACAGGTTTCGTTACAGTCAATGTTTATGAACAAGCCTACTTAATGGTATTTTCGGTTAGGTAGAGGTGGCAGCCGACTTTATTCGCCAGCTCACATAGACACTGAATGTCCGTTGCGATACCACTGCGCTTCCACTCATGCAAAATTAGGTGTGTTGCATATTCTTAGAATACATGACGAGACCTACAGTTCAATGCTGAATCCGAACGGCAAGATTTGAAGTGCTTTAGAACAGAAATTACTTTCATTGGTTCACTCAAGCCAATCGAAAGTTGAGGATGTTAAGAAATAATTATTTCTTTTTGAAAAATGTTTTTTTTTTTTTTTTGTCGCTCGAGCCAGGAATTGATTCCGGGTCCTATCGTTTTCAGAGTCCACATCTTAGCTACTACACCAACAGCACTAACTACTCAATGGTATATAAATACAATTGTAGTGCGAAATTTCGTGTATTTAAAAAAAAAATCGGTAAAATATGCCTAAAACTGAAGCGATTTAATTTACCAAATATGAGAAAGTTATCAAAAAATTTGCGGGTCCTAACCAAAATCAATAAAAAAAAGTTCGTCCTTGTGCAAATATAAGTCAGTGTGCGAAATTTTATAAAAATATCTTGAGATTTGCGAACTGAAGCGTGGTTATAGAAGACAGAAAAAATAAAAATCTTTTATAATGGTTGTAGAAGAAATTAATAATCTTTCATAATGTTTATGGCAGAACTATAATTTTCTGGGTAATTTATAATTATTATTACAGGACCAATTTTTTCTCAGTTATTTTTTCCATGATCTATTGGATATTTAAAAAATAATAACAGTTATTTCGGGTCCCTGCTCAATAAATTAACACTTCTACCACAATTGAGAAAAGGATGACAGCTTCTGTCTAATTACATCTTCGAATTTTTTTCTCTCCAAGAAGACTTTGACTCGGGGAAAGTCAAGCTCTTTTGTTCATGAGATATGACTTCTTCAAAAATAATTTCTATAAAAACTGCTAGGAGAATTCCATACTAATTTTTGTTTTTTCTATAATTTCTATTTTATTTAAACAAGTAACTACCCAGTAAAAACTTCGCCTACAAAATAATGTGTTTAGTAATCAGAAAAAACTAAAAGCGCTACTTACAATTCTACTGAACGCATTCAAATGTAAGTCATTATTTTTTTACCTACATACATCCAGAAAGAAGTTGTTATAGAAGTAGATATATAAGTAGTTATTAGAGTTGTCAGCCGATTAAGAATAATTCGATTAATCGATCAAACAAAACCAAACTCTTACTCGATTAATTTTAAAATGGGGATTTTCGAATAACGAATAAATCGATTAATTAATGTCGATTAATTGAACAAGAATTTGATTTATTCTGATACGTTTTTAATGGTTTTATAAAGGGCGGTCTAACCAAAACACACGATGTTAATTGTAAATAAAACATTAAGTTTTCAGAGAATATTTTTTATTGTTATAGAAAGATCTATGATAACTATGTTTGAAACAAAATATCGGCCAAATGCTCGCCACGGCTATTGTGGCATACCTCTTTTCGATGGCCCATATTTTCAATGATTCTGAGACAAAATTAAGGTTCTATATCGTTAATGTGCTGAATTATCTTATCCTTTAGCTCTTGAATTGTTCTTGGCTTATTGACGTACAATTTTTCTTTTAACACGACCATTGTATTTGTCGCGCAAAAGAGCGCAAAAGAGTTGGAACCACATATCCTCCATGTTCATATCCTCTATTTCTGGCTACAAGAAGTCCGTTGTCATGTCGTGATATCGAACACCATTGTCGAAGATATGCGGCCCGATGACGCCACCAGCCCATCAACGAGCTGCGCGAGCATGCACAGCTGTTTTCACATTTCCTACAAAACCGGTTTGCTGAAATTAACGCACAATTCTCCCGATTGTGGACACATTTAGTCGATTATGCTGACCAATAAAACCACGAAGTGTCCGAAATGCATTTGTATTTGAACGCCCATTTTCGTAAAAGGCTTCAACAATCATAACGCGCTGCTCAATTGCGTACCTTTCCATGGTTGAATTTGTCAAACACTAAAACAGAGACATGTCAAATTAAGGTTGTCAAAAAAATTGACAATAAAGTGCGACTCACAATAACCATCGTGCATTATAATTGGACCACCCTTTAAAAAAATGTAGAAGAGATAAAAAATATTGTAGCCATAGCCCTGATTGTATTTCAATGTATGTATTTTATGTTCTTATTAAACAAATATTTGACATGCAATTATAAAAATAAAGAAGATAGTTGTAGATTAATGGAATGGAATATAATAATAATAATATTTTTTATTCGTTATTCTCATCGATTAATCGAATAATTTTTTAGATTTAATCGTTTGATCGAACGAACAAAAACAATTATTTGAATTATTCGAACAAAGTTGAAAAGCGAATAATTGACAACTCTAGTAGTTATAGAAGAAAGCTACTAAATAATAGGTGAAGGAAGCTATTCATTTTGCAAAAGTAAGCGAAGTTTTTTACTGGTTATCGAGATAAGCTTGAGGAGTTCGCAATTAATGAGAAAATAAATGTGAATGTTGAGAATTTAAAAACGTTTTCCTGTTTTCAATTCGTGCCAAATGAACAAACGTCTGTTGGTTTTGCGAATAGTTCTGTTTATGTTGTGGAAGTACTTAAACCTTAAATAGTACTGAAAAAGCAGGATGTTGCGAAAGATTTACGATGACAAATAATGATTTACCAACTGCCCTGTGTGTAAGAGCAACCAGCACACACAGTTAACAAGCACCATCTTTTGAATAGCAACTGCGGCCAGGAAACTCCGCCAGCAGGCATCCCAACAATTGGTGGATAAAAGCCCTTAAAGCTGACTTTGTAAGATATTCCTTATCGCAACTTAGGCTTTAAGCCAAAATCACCACGTGATCTCTGGAGGAACCTCACTTTTATTCAGGCTGGAACCAAATTTCGATGGGCTTGTGACTCACGCGGTACCTGATAGAATCTCTGTCGAGAAATCTGTTAAATTTAAATTCTTCCAGGTATTGACTGCACCTCATTTACCCGGTGGATGTTACACAAAAAGCCTAAATATCCTTATGATGTCTCCCTACATAACCACGGGAGGTGAAGAAACGTTTAGCAGTCTTAAATTTCCCAAGCCTACTCTAAAAGCAAAACAACTGAATTTTAAGAATAGCGCATTTTTTATTTTGCATTCGCTGCGTGTAAAAAGAAGTCAATCACATGATTGCTCTACATGATTTTTATTGTTTTTTACGTTGTTTTTGTGATTTTTTTTCAATATTTTCGCTGCAATTAAATTTACGCCTTTTTTCGCTGAAATCTGAATCATTGAAAGAAATACGGGGACTTACATTTAACAACATGTCTCTTATCACTGTTGACGAAAATTAAAAGCAACACAAAAGTGGTAAACAATTTTTTTTTTTTTTTTTTTTCAATTTATTTTGAACTGCAAAATTCTTAGAATTTCATTTACTTGATGTTTTAGCCGTAATTTATTTTTCTTTTTAAAATGTCAACACAATAAATGACAAGATCGTTATACTATAGATATAAAGTCAGAGTTTTATTTTTGCCGTTTTGTTTAAAAAATTGCAATAAAGATTAATTTTAAATTATAAAAAGTGTAATTAAAAAATGGATAATGTTTATTATTCAACAGATTTGTGGAGTCCCTATTTCACTAGGCCATCGCACGCTTCAAAGTGTAATTGTTTTCTAAATTTAGCGGGAACAAGGAAACTTCTCAAAAATCTTTACTTTTTAATTAACAGCATGCCTTTAACAAAGCTAGAGCTTTTTTGTACTACCAATTCTCTATATATATAAAAGGAAGTGTACACTTTGATGTCACCACTAACTACGGAAACGGGTCGGCCGATTTCAACAAAAAAACGTTGGGGTACGTTGGGGATAGTCTGTAGATGGTTTATGTAAAGTTTGCATGAAATCGGCTCAGTGGTTCCGGAGATATGGCATTTAGATTTTCCTATATGTTCCCATACAAATATCAACAAAATGCCCTCCATTTTGAACTCCTTCGAAACGGGTTTACTGATTTTTACGAAATTTTGTATGTGTTTTTGTTAGGTATGAGAATAGGTCGCTAGAGGGCGCAAAATAGGACATAAGCTCCCCCACCCTATATCTTCTTAGCTAGTCAATCTGTTTTCTTAAAATTTGGCATGCAGGCACTGTAAGATCTGAAAGAAAATAGGTAATAGGGCGTGAAATAGGGCAAGAGGAGTAAAAGCTCCCACTCCCTATATCTGCTTAACAAATCGATCGATTTTCTTGAAATTTTGCAGGAAAATAGTGTAACATCTGGAAAGAACTATAGCTTCAAATTTTTATTATTTAGGGCGTGAAATAGGGCAATAGAGGTAAAAGCTCCACCTATCCAATCTTTAAAACTAATCAACCGGGTTTCTTAAAATTTGGCATGCAGACACTGTAACAACTGAAAGGAAATAGGGAATAGGGCGTGAGATAGGGCAATAGCGGTAAAAGCTCCCCTTCCCTATATCTTTTAAACAAATGAGCGGGTTTTCTTAAAATTTGGCATCAGACACTGTAGCATCTGAAAGGAAATAGGGAATAGGATGTGAAACAGGGCAAGAAAAGCTCCACCTCCCAATATCTTGAAATTTCGAAGCCAATTTCTGCTACAGCTGTAAAGTACTATAGCCTATAGTTTTCATTATTTAGGGCGTGAAGCAGGCGGGGTAAAAGCTCCTTTCCCTATATCTTCTTAATTAATCTATCGGTTTTTGGCACGCAGACACTGAAAGAGAAAGGGAATGAAAGGGCATGAAATAGGGCAAGAGGAGTAAAAGCTCCCCCTCCCTATATCTTCTTAACTAATCAAATTTGGCGGGCAAATAGTGTAACATCTGGAAAGAACTAAAGTCTTTGATTTTATTATCTTCTTAACTAATCAACCGGTTTTCTTTAAATTTGGCATGCAGACACTGTAACATTTGGAAGAAATAAGTTATATGGCAAAACAACGTTTGCCGGGTCAGCTAGTACTTATTACAATATTTTCCATAAAAACTCCAACCAATTTGTTGGCTTTCATTCATGACTATTCCATGAATGCGTTTTTGTTAAAACAGAAAATTTTTAATAAAAAATTACCATAATTTATTTTCACTCATACGAAAGAAAAAAAAAACTGCGAATTTCAAGTACATATTTTGTTTTATGTCGTTGGTACTCCAGAGAATTTTGCGATTAACATTTCTTTTTAAATACTTAAAAATTTTATAATAAAATAATTTAATTTCTTGTTCATTTTTTTAATGACCTTAAAACTAATAAATTTTTATTTTAAAATACGTTTTGTACATTTAACTCGTGCATAAATGAATTTTTGACATAATTCACAGAAAAGTGACCAAAACAAAAAATTAATATTAAAAATATGAAAAAAAAGTTTAACAAAAATAAACAATTAATCTTTGGTGTCTAAAGTTAATTAAGGTTTGTTAAGTAATAATTTGCAAAAAAAATATACTAAAAAAGACTAAACTTAATTTTTTTTTTGTAAAGGGTCTTTCAAGAGTGGAGGTCCTATTGAAAGACAATAGACAAAGTATAATTTCTTTATTACACACTTCTGTCAAATCAGCTGTCATATATTGAGCTTGGTTTATCCAAATCACCATGAAAGAATATAGTTTAAAAATTTGTACGTGGTACTCATAATCTTGTCTTATCAAAACGAGTGTTCTGTTTAGGCAAAGGTTTGAGCGCTTAACCCATTTAATGGTCGCCATAATCTTCATTTCGAATTGCTTAAAAGAACTGGGCCTTTTGCACACCACTGCTTGGCAAATTTAGCTTCGTTCTGTTATTCAACTGGCCCATACAAAATTCAACTGACCCATCAGTTTCCTAAGGGGGTATGTATTCTCCCTACAGTTGAAGATATTTCACATTCTGGTGTTACATCCTCCGGGAAATTCTGGTGCAGTCAATACCTGGAATTCGGCACAGATCCTAAATTGGCAGATCTCTTTAGATCACGGCTGACCAGAGATCCTATCTGGTACCATGGCAGTCAGTAACCACAGGTGAGCCGGCACCACACTGATTATTGCTTTAGGCCACCGTAGGTATACTTATAGGTACTGCAGGCAAGTGCTTTCTGTCTTTCGGAAGGTTGTCTTTGCGGGGAGTTTTACTTTTCTGATGGAAAAATTCTATTCATGTGGTTGTACTTTGTCCGATGGGGGAAGGCTTTTCTCAAAGCATGACCTTAAAAAAATGTACAACGAATAGATAGTTTTTTTGACGAAGAGAAACTTTCGGAGTTGACGAGGTTTACATCACAAGTCAAGGGAAGTGATACACTTAAAAATGTGCTAAAAGGCTGATTTTTTTCCCACTTGTGAGAGAGTTCGACCTGAGGAACGGAACATCCCTCGGTGCTGTTGCTATTCAACAGATGCCGCTCACATTTTTCCCACGGCAGCAGAGGTTAGATAGCTCCAGCTCCCAAACAAGAACAGAGTGTATTTTATTGCATGATTATTCACTTAAATTGCTACTTATGTGTGCTGGATTCTCTCACAATTAGGGATGGTTGGTGAACGCATTGTTTGTTGCCCAGTTGATAAGACCCACCATTAGGATTAGGCGTTATGGCAGGTGCTCATGTAAATCGTTTCTAATAATTGACCCAGGTTTGTTCGCTACTTGAACCCTGGTGCAGCTAGAGACTGGCCCTGATTTACATCGAAAAAGCATCTACAGCGGAAAGGCCCATTTCTGGATGAGACGGCACGTCAACAAACAAAGCGATGTTCTTTTGGCTCTATTTGACTGTTTACCCAAAGTTGTTGAATTGTTGAATTTGGGCAAAACTAATCCTTTTGAGATACAAGGCCTTGCAATGCATTCTTTAACAGCAGCTTTAAAAATAGTAAAAAAAACTGCCATTTCTTTCACTTCTTTGTTTTTAACTGGCCAAAAAAACTGTTACTTTTACTTCTGATTTATATAATGTAAACAGGCGCTGCCAAACCAACTACTCAAAAAGCGAAAAGTTGTACACAAATTTTAGTTTTTTTGTTCGAGAGTCTTTGGCTTTGACTGCAGTTTTTAAGCCCTGTTTAAAATTCATTGTTTGGTGTTGATTTTGGACTGGCGGTGTCATTCGAGCCATCACATTCAATGGCGAACAATGTGGGTAGATAGTTACTACCTGCTTTCTCCTGAAGTGGACGATAAAACCAACACGACAGCTTTTTGAGCGATTTGAGGGCATGATTATCTCAATGGAGCTGATCGTGCAATTTTACCCTGTTAGAGTTTTTTTTTGGGGGATTTTCTTAGGTCTCAAACTCTAAAATATCTAAAAACAAACCGCAGCCTCAAATCCGCAGAGGTTTTGTTGGCGTTAAATTCAGCCTTATTTATGCGCCAGAGAAATGAGAAATTCGATATTTATGATACGAGCCATCCTTTAAAGCAGTGAAGAGCACACACATACTATCACATTTATGCTTGTGTTGACGAAATAACAACAAAGCAACAGCCGAACGTACCCTGCAAATAAAATTGGACCACCTAATCCATTTTGATAAAATGGACTACTCCATGGACTGGTCCGATGTAATGCAAGCATGGACCATGTCATTGTTAAAAAGTGTTTGTAGTGAGACGACATGTCTTCGTTTTTTAACGACATGCTTTTGTTTTTAAACGACTTCAAAACTAATCCTCTTGAGTATACCATGGAGTAGTTTTAAAACTACTCCCTAGTGGTCCAAAGGTGGGTTATATGGTCCTCTTCAGGACATCGTAATGTTAAATAGACCAGGTTTTTTCCATACGTTTGGGTTAGTTTTGGACTAGTCCTGGTCCCTTGTGCACAACTCTTTACACGCGTGTTTGGACTGGTCCTATTATTTGCAGGGTACATTGTCACAGACACACAAAGAAGTTTATAGTGTACATGTGTCGACGTCGCACAAGCAGCATTTTTATTCCTATGCACGCGTACATAGGATTTGCAAATGTGCCCGTCACTGCTTTAAAGGCACAGTGGAAATTCGTACGATGTTGTATTCCATAAATAAAGACATCGATCGTCTTTTCCAACAAATAAATAAATTCAATAACTTCTCACACATACGTAAAGATAAAAAAGCTCTTAATGAAAAACCCTTTATATTGAAAGTTTTACTAAAATTATATGAATGAGCGAAAACGCAATTTGCAAATGAATGTTTTTTTTTTGGTTTTTTTTTTTTTGTAACTGTTAGATCTACCGCTGTATTATTTATTAAATACATAAATATTATTTTTTTAAATTTCAAAATGATTTATAACCAATTATTTGAGTTTAAAAATAGCATCGATGTTTTGCTATTTTTAAATGCTCAACTAATTAATAATAAAAAAAAGTTTAGGAAAATATAATAACTTGACCTAAAGAAATCTGTTAATGAAATACGAGTAAAACAAGAAAAAAGTGTATATTTTAAATGTGCAAAAATTACCAACAGGTAAAAATACTGTATTTGTCTGGCTGGCTTCAAATTTGTTCCAAGTTTCAATACACTTACACTTTTTACACACTCAGCAACTAGTTGTAAAAAGGGTGTACTAGGTTTGTCATTCCGTATGAAACGTTGTTAATATCCACATAAGACCCCATAAAGAAAATACATTCTGGGTTCTAAAGTAATTTGAAGTCGGCTTAGCCATGTCGGTCTGTCTGTCCGTCTGTTGAAAACACGCTTACTTTCGAACAACAAGCAGGTTGGGTTTGAAATCCAGCAAAATCGGTTCAGTAGAATGAGAGTTATGAGTAAAATGTGGAACCACCACCCTAAAAAATTGATAATTTTTTTTACAAAAACAAGTTAGAGTGCTGTATTCGGCTTGGCCGAATCTTTGATACCCTCCACCGACAGTTCGAATGCTTAAGGAGTAATATCGAATGATGTCTATTTATTATAATTATCTTTTTAAAAACAGACAACAGCATTAAAATTGGTTTTAGGCGTATTAAACTGTTTTCCGGGAGTAGGGTTTATATGGGGCCTAGGGTAAATTATGGACCGATCTTCACGAAATTTTACAGTGTAATTTCTAGTCCTATAAAACTGTGACGTACCAAATTTTGTTACGATAGCGTTATTTTTTACGGTTTTAGGCGTACTAAACTGTTTTCCGGGAGTAGTGTTTATATTGGGCTTAGGGTAAATTATGGACGGATCTTCACGAAATTTAACAGCGTGATTTCCCGTCAAATAAAACAAATTTTTGCAAAATCTTATCTCATTCCGTGCCTTGCTCCAGCATTTATGTTATTTTTTGTAACAAAATTATCAATTTATTTAGGTGGTGGTTCCACATTTTGATTCATAGCTCTAGTTCTACTGAACCGATTTTGCTGGATTTCAATCCCAAACTGCTTAGGATAACTACAAGCAATTTGGCACCAAGTTTGTTCAAATCTTTTGAGTTGTTCGAAAGTGAGCGTGTTTTCAACAGACGGACAGACGGGCATGGCTAAATCGACTTAGAATTACTCAAGGACCCAGAATATATATACTTTATGGGGTCTGAGATGAATAATAAAAAAGTTTCACACGGAATGACAAACTTAATATACCCTCTTCACAACTAATTGTGGTGGAGGGTATAACAACAAACCTCTTCACATCTAGAAGCAAGGAAATCCAAATCCCTACAAAGGCTCAATGACTTATAGGAATGAGGATAGGAATTGTCACAACGAAGAGACGTTAGATAATTCACTCACTGAGTCATTCCAAATTTTTCTGATTACTATAAATATTTGCTCTTTTCCATTTGATAGATGGTGAATGCTTAAAATATAATTAATTCCCATCGTGAACCAAAATATCCGCGTTTTATCAAATTTAAATTTTTTTTAAAAGTCAATCAATTTGTCTAACAGCCTAAAACAAACATTTGCTTTGAAGTTTTTCTTTTCTTTCAGTACAAAATAAAATATTAATCGATTTTTAAATACTTCGCTTTGAGAAGGCACAAAAAAAAATAAGAAATCATTAAATAAAAATTTGCAAAGAAAAAGATCTACAAATTGGTAAAGAGCAAACAATAATTAATTACCGGTTTTATTGTTTGATAAAAAAAAATTCAATGTCAGAAACAATGAAAAAAAGTAATCAAAAAAATCGCCAAAGTTAGCGAAAGTCACTCAAATCTAGGAAATTGTTAAAAATTAAAAAAAATCGTCAATCCTAAATAAAATAAATAAAAATATATTTATGGTGTTTTCTTTTCTACAAAAAAATTTGACATTTTATTAAAAAAAATACAATTTGGTGTCTGTTTCTTAAAAATTTTGCTCCCGAAAAGGGTGGCTTGTTTTATTCTAAAATACTCATCCTTTTCGGGAGCAAAATTTTTAAGAAATAGGCACCAAATTGAATTTTTTTAAATAAAATGTCACATTTTTTTGTAGAAAAGAAAACACCATAAATGTTAAAATCACAAGTATAGCGATAAGATCAAACGTTGCACAAAAAAGCGCCAAGAGTTTACACTTTAAATATCGCAGAACTGAAGAACTATTATAGAGAGAGTCTTCAAACGTGATCTAAGCCACTATTATGGTAAACTATAAATTTCAAAATAAAAATGGGCGGGTAAACGGAGGAGGAGCAGTATCCTATAGCACGAAAATATAAAATACAGCATATCTGAAGAGAAAAGTCTTCAAGCGTTGTAGAACCCACTCCTATGTTAAACTACACCTTTTAAAATAAAAATAAAATAAAGGGGGTAGGTGCAGGGGGAGCAATTAATAGGCATACAAATTGAAATGCGTATGTGTTCAGTCGGGAATAAAATTATTAAAAAAAAATTTAATTCATTTCATGTTGTAAATTCCTTTCTTCAATAAAAATAATAAAATGAACTTAAGCCTAAAATATCAAAAACTTTCAATTATGTTTAAAAAAGTTCGTCAAAAATAGTTGTTTCGAAAGACATGCGACATAGATAAGCTTTTCCACAACCTTTGCCGTCAAAAATTACAGTCATGCCTGTTCCCCCGCACAGAAAAAAACCGGTTTCACTTTGTCTTTCGAAACAAATTTAAAAATAATAAATGCTTCAAATATTTAATGAATCATTTTCATAAAAAAATTTTCCTTGGGTATATGAAAATTTTCATTGTCTAAATGGAAATTCATAGTTATAATGAATTATTCCATACATCTAATGTAATATGCCATTAAATTTATGAAATCAAAATTTTTTTTATAAAAGCAACATATTTCAATAATGCTTTCATAAATTTAAATTTTCATTATGACAATGAAAAATGTCATTATATTAATGAAACAAAAACTTTCAGACAACGTTGTTATTCTTGTTTTGGACAATTTAATCTCATATTTACGCTTTTAATTGAGAAAAAAACATAGTTTTTTGTATCCACAAACTACACTGCCCCGGTAGGCTAGCTGGTAGTGAGCTAGTATATCAGCAACGAGGTTGCGCGATCGATTCCCGCCAGAGACAGAAAAAAAATAAAAAATATCGGGTGATTTTTTAGCTATTATCTTTTTGGCGACACTGGTTTAAACAGCTGACGCACGTTTCATGTTTTGTTTCACTGTCAAACATCTTCAGTTTGGTCTATAATTTAACCATGAATCGTCTTACAAACGAACAACGCTTGCAAATTATTGAATTTTATTATCATTTTTGGCTCAATGGGTACGTTAATAAGCAGAATTGTCGATTTTGGAGTGAAGATCAGCCAGAAGCATTGCAAGAGCTACCAATGCACCCAGAAAAAGTCACAGTTTGGTGCGGTTTGTGGACTGGTGGCATCATTTGACCGTGCTTCTTCAAAGATGATGCGAATCGTAACGTATCTGTGAATGGTGAGCGCTACCGTGAGATGATATCCAACTTTTTTTTGCCCAAAATGCAAGAGCTTGACTTGCATGACATGTGGTTTCAACAAGACGGTGCCACATGCCACACAGCACGCTTAACAATGGACTTATTGAGAGGCGAGATCGGTGAACATTTTATTTAACGTTCGGGACCGGTAAATTGGTCGCCTAGCTCGTGCGATTTAGCGACTTTAGACTATTTTTTGTGGGGCTATGTTAAAGCTTATGTCTATACACACATGCCCGCTTCAATTGACGCATTGGAAGACAACATTGAAGCATTTATACATAAGATACCGGCCGAAATGTTGGAAAGAGTATGCCAAAATTGGACTAAGCGGATGGACCATTTGAGGCGCAGTCACGGTCAACATTTGCATGAAATAATCTTTAAACATTAAATTATATGGACCGTACTATCGATTCAAATAAAGATTTCAAGAATTTTTCTGAATTTTATGTGTTTTTTTTTAAACCTTCTTATAGCTCTTAAAAAATCACCCTTTAAATTAAGAAAAAATAAAATAAAATAAAAAAAAAATTTTTTTACTTAATTGAAAGTATTCACCTAATGAATAATATTCAAAGATCTAATGTAATGTTTCACTTAATACATTTTAATGAAACAGGTTTCATTGATCCAACGAAGCGCTGCATAGGTTTCTTTTTAATGCAACTTTTCATGGGATTAATGTCAAAATTCATTGGTATTGCGAACAAAATTCTTTCAGTGTAAGTAAATGTATGTATATTTAATTTAATGTGTTTGTTTTAAGGTCATTAAAACTCACTTTTGAATTTCTAAGAATCCAAATAATATAGTAACAACACCTTAAAAAGCCATATCTTTCAAAGGGGGCAGTTAATTTTTTTTATTCTATTTATACAACAAATTTTATAAATAGCTAAATTTTAAACAAAAAAAAAAATTTCTGATAAAAAAATATTAACGTCAGCAGCACAACAAACGTCATATTTCCGTGAAATCATAAACATTTTTATTTTGGCTTTCTTTCTATAGAAAAACCGCAAAAAAACTCAAGTAAATGACAATATTCATTGTTTATATGCAAATAATCTATGAATATTAGGGTGGGCGTACTACTTTTGAGAAAAAAAATGTATATTTTGTTACCGGCTTGGAAAAGCTAATCAATTATTTGAACTATTTCTAAAAATTCTATGATAAAGAATCATTTGGGAATTTTAAAAAAAATTCCCTTCCTGGACCACCCTACTACCTTTGGAAACAATTCTTTTAATTCTAATATTAAATCGCATAAATCATACAAGATTTTTTTTAAACACTCATTGTTTTTTACTTGCTGCGTAAATTATTATTTTATTCTTGCGTATTTTTCTTATTCAACAGCAAAATTACTGTCGACTTTTATACGTCAGAGTTAATGTTTTTTTTTTTTTTTGCAGTCATTGTCGTTTTATTGACACGGTTAAAAAATTGTTTAAAATAACTGAAATGCCAATAAAATGAACAAGTGTTTTTTCTAAGTTTTAGTTTAGCCACAATAAAACGCACAAGTTCTTTTTTTTATCATTTGGCACATGTTTCGTTTTATTTGTTTTCTTATTTCGTAGAGAAAAAATAGTTTTTTTAGCATTGAATGATGCAACTACAAAAAGTAAGTGCGTTAATTTATGAATATCTATTTGAATAACAAGGTGTAGAGGGTAGGGAAAAAAACGTTATTCGGTTGTATGTTAATTTCTAGTGAAGTCGCAGAGAAGTGATACGAAAGATTGACGTGGATAGCTGTCGTGTTGGCGTACCACACAGTACACATTCTTAGAGTTAGAGATTTTTGGACAAAAAAATACAAAAAAAAGTTTAGTTAAAAGTTAAATTGGCCACTCCATCTTAAAAATGAATGTCAAATAAACTTGAATGTCTTTGATTTTTGTTTACCTTTTAATTTTGTATGCTTATAACCAGGAACAGCAGAAATATGCTCTAAAAATACGTTTTATCCGCATTTAATATGAAAATATGCCCTGAAAATTGTTAAAACTATGCCCCAAAAAATTAATAGCAGTTTGATTTAATAAAAACAATCCCTAAATTATAACTGGTAAAGCCCAAACACTATAGTACCTATTTACAGACGAATTTTCGAGATTTTACCCTATTTGGAAACGATAAAGGCCAGTTTACACGGTAATACAATGTATTACGACTTTGTAGAATCAAAATATTATGAAATTCTCTACGTGCTTAAAAGAAAAAAATAAAAATCTTTTGTAAGTATAATTCATGTTTACACGGATGGTATAAGTAAAATCAAAAATACCCAGCAAAAACTTTACTTACAATCCTACTTTTAATGACTTCAAGAAGTCATTACTTTGTAGCTTTATTCGCCACTTTTTGGATTATTAGTTATATATTAAATAATAACTTTATTATTACATATACTTAAATATACAGAAAAATTTAAATTTTCATTATGACAATAAAAATGTCATTATGGTCATTATAGTCAAAAAACATAGTTTTTTTATACAAAAACTAGATTGCCCCGGTAGACTAGCTGGTAGCGAGCTAGTCTATCAGCACCGAGGTTGCGGGATCAAATCCCACCAGAGACAGAAAAAAAAATTTAAATAAGGTAAAAAAAATAAAATAAGATAAAATAAAAAAAAAATAATTAAAAAATATAAAAAAAAATAATTTAAAAAAAAAAATTAAAAATTTTTACTTTATTTTTATAAAAAAGAAACATATTATTTTTTAGATTATAATAGGCTAAATTATAAGTGGCTACTTTTGGGACATCTCGAACAAAAATAAGTACTTTTTCTAGTAGAAAAGTAAGTAGTTGACTCCTCAAATTCTCATTATTTTTCTACTCATTTTGTAAGCAAAGTTTTTGCTGGGTAATAACAAAAAAGCAGATGGTTGCAGTTTTAAATATTTTTTTTTTTTTTTTTTTACTGTTAGGACCAGCACTCAGGACCCCTACTAATGCATTGCATTGCACTAGGAAAATAGGTTATGGGAAGGAGGATAGAGGGAGTAGTGTTTGTGAACATTCGATTTGAACTTAATCATGTTGTAAGTGAGAGGGAAGACTTCTGCAGGAAGGTTTTTCCACATACGAACAGTCCGGGAAAAAACGAATTCTCTCTGTAATGCGTTGTACGATTCACCTGCCAATCGACCACATAAGGATGGGCTCTTGAGGAAAAACGTGTATTACGAACAAATGTACGGGTTTCGGGAACCAGATCCCTGATTTCGTCGGAACACATCCCATTGTAGTAACGATAAAACAGGCAAATACAACCCACATTGCGACGGTGCTCAAGGGAGTCAATAGAATTGGTTACCCTACTGTCACCAATGAGAACCCTCGCCCTCTCCTGCACGCTGTCGAGAAGCTCCAAAATAGAATTTGAAGCACCGGCCCACACATGAGAGTTGTATTCCATACGCGGTCGGATATAGGTGGTATAAATAGTAAGGAGATCAGATGGAGTGAAGTATATCCTACACCGTCTTAGAAAACCGAGGCACTTGAATGCTTCTTTCGACACCTTGAATATATGTTCAGTCCATCGGACGTCACATTGTATCCTCATGCCCAGAACATCAAGAGATTCTGATTCCTCAATAATTATACCACCCATTAATACAGATGAGGCACCTTGGTTTGTCGCGCGTTTATGCGTCAGCACGCAACATTGAGTTTTTCGGGCATTAAAATCGACCCTATTTGCACGACCCCATTCCGAGACTATGTCAAGGTCTCGGCCAAGCGTATCATTCATATTCTGCCTCATAGCAACGACATCGGATACGCTTGGTCTGCACTCGAATGAGTACGAATGGCAAAGGTTGCTGTCATCTGCAAAAGAGTAGATAGGGTTGGAAGTTTGGCAAATATTCACAAGAACAACATGAACATTTCCTGAGTTGATATTAGTTGTTCTTGTAATTGTATAATAATGCTACCACCTTCAATATACTCTGTTAAAATACACCTCTGGTGTGATGAGAATACATAAGTGTCTAAAATGGTTTATACTACATTTACATTAGGCCGAAATCTTGTAGATTTGATTTAAAATCTTCTTCGAAATCTAGTGCGTTTACATTATACTTTTTTGATTTTAGCGAGATTTTGTTTTTGTAACAAAACAACTGACTACAAGTTTTTTCGTTACACACACAAACACAAAAAGAAATATACATTAACAAATTTGCATTACCTTTTATTAATAATCAACGATATTTATTTTATCAATATTATTCGTCTTTTTTATTTTTTTTACAATTTTTATAAAACTTTTTATTTTTTTTTTTTACAATGTTTGTTTTGTTTTCATTTTTAATGTCATTTTTTCTTGTGCAGGGAAGTATTTTTTAGTGCTTTATTGAAAAAACCATAGTTGCATCATTACGTACTTCTAGATTTTGAGTAGATTTCGTCGAAATCTAGTCACGAAGTAGATTTTTTTTGTATGGGAAATCTAGTCAAAAACAACTAGATTTGGCTCGAAATCTCGTAAGTACTAGATTTTGCGTAGGTGTAAATGTAGTATTAGAAAAAAAGCATTTACCAACCGCTTGTCAGATTTCGTATCCGTATTCTCTCTTGCTTAATACGTTTTGCTTTTACATGATAAGATTTTTCTCATTCTACATAATTTTTCGACATGTCGTAATACATTGTATTACCGTGTAAACTGGCCTTAAGCAGTCGCCGGCTGAAAAAAGAAACAAAGTTATGCTAAGAGGTTTAAATTCATATAAGAGTTATTTGTGCCGAATATTGTCTAGATATCAACATTCACATGAGATTTTGTGTCTAAAAGGGATTTTAGGGACGGTCGCGAGATTGTTTATTAATGTGAATATTTAAAAGGAAGTTAAAACTATCTATAGATGGAAACTTTGGGCAAATGTGAAAAAGAATTTAATTTGCAGTAAAATATTTTTGGGGCGTATTTTATCTAAATTCCAACATAATAAGATGGTTAACGGCACAAAGAGTCTTATTTGGAGGAAGTTTTTAAGGGGAATATTTAAATATTTAGTACAAATAAAATGTATTTACCAAATTTGATAAAATTATCTACAAGATTGCAACTCGTACTATGCGCACAAAATTAACATGGACAGGCAACTAGCCAGGCGGGCGGATGGTTATCGTTAGGTCAGTTTAAAAAGTAACTCTAAGTCGATCGGTGTACTAAGGGATTGGTCCAGATTTATATGTATGGCAAACATAGCCAAAAATATATATAATTGACTTTTGCTTATATGTATGTACACCCAGAGAAAAAACATGTTAAAATATGGTCACCTGCAACCAGTGTTGCCAATTTAGCCATTTAGTGGCTAGATTTAGCCATTTTTCACCCTGTTTAGCCATTAAAAAATGAATTAAGCCATTAGCCATTTTTCAACTTGTTTAGCCATACAATTTTTTTTGCCGTTTTTCTATAATTTTTTTATTTTCACACAAGCAGTACGTAAGCAAAAAATCAGCATTCGATCTCTATTATTTACAAGGTTGTGATTTTTTCCATCCTAACTTTAAAAATCGAACACGGCGCGGCGCGGTGGTCTGAAATACGAACTACAGTAAGCGAGACACAAACAAAGTACAAAGATCTTATCGAAAAATAACATATATTTTTAAAGCATTCGGGGAATTTTTGGCATTGTTGGCGATTCGAATGTGGGTAACTAAAAAATATTTTTTCGTAAAAAAAACGGGCAAATTATTATAAATGCGGCGTCTGCACTCATTGAAAGCAAAACAAAATTGAAATGTTAATGTTTTGCGAAATATGTTTGTGTTGTTTATTGGCGACCACAAAACGGAAACAAAGTATGTGTGTGCAATTTGTGTGGTTTATTTTTCCCTTAAATTATAGTTTCGTATACAGATTATACTACACACTAGACTATGCTTTTTAATTCAAACATTAGATTATATGTTCTTAGGACAATATTTTGTCTCTTTTATTACTTTTACCCCCAACCAATAAATAGTACCTACAAATAGAATAAATCGAGCAAAAAAAACTGTTCAAAAGGTGATGAAAGTCATCGTATAAATTACATCGTTTGCTCAAATCCGTAACATTTCATTAAAACATGATAACAATAACTAAATACTAAAGTAAATAAAGCAAAGTAAAACTAAAAGCAGCAAAATTTCAAGCAAAATTTATCAGTATTTAATATTATGTCCATAATTTCATATTTGTATTACATCACGTAAAATATTTTAAGTCTGAACGGTTTTTGTCTGATATTTTTATATTTACCAACACCGCAATAGTGGAGAGGGTATAATGTATTCGTGCTGATGTGTGCAACACTTAAAAATATTGGGCCAAGACCAATATTTTAGTATACCAATCGACTCAGCATCACTTTCTGAGTCGATCTTAGGATAAAGGTCCGTCCGTCCGCCCAGCTGTCTGCCGGGTGACTGGCTGATTGTCTTTCCATGTAAAGTTCGTAATTTTTAAGATAATTTGATTAAATTTGCCACATACGTCGTAAGTTTCATATATATATTCACATATGTAAGTGCTGGCAGAGTACTGAGTAGTGGGTACTGAGTACCGACTATTTGCACTTTTTATGAGTACTCAATACTCAAACGAAGTTACTTAATTCTTTCAGTGTTGTATTTTAAAGCAGAGTTGAATGGAAAAATTAACAACTCTCTTTCAACGTTCAACTCTGTGCAAAATTACAATACTACATCGTTAAAGTTAAACCAATAGCTTACAATAGAAAAAAAGTTTTAGGAACAATTTTAAAGAATTATAAATTTAAATAAATAATTTAACACAAGAGGTATTAAAATGTATAAAAAAAACATTGTTTGGCTTTGAAACATTGCTTGGAAACTAAAAAATCGTTAAAAGTACTGAGTAGTATTGAGTATCCAAATGAAATGTATGTACCGGTTCACACACGTCAAGTTTGACTGGTCAAGTCTAAAATTTTTAGGAGAGAGGGAAAAGATATGGCATTCTCTTTTCCCTATAGAGTATTTTTGAGTATTTAGAAGCCTGTAGAACAATTGCCAGCACTATTTCACATGCTCCCCATACAAAATTCTTTCCGGAATATAGTCTTTGTGCCATTAACTAATCTAATTATGTTGGTTTTTAGACTAAATTTGGTCCAAAAATATGTGTTATTTGTAATATAAGATGATTTCCAAAATTTTTTTTTTCAAAGGATTTCCCGTGGGTCCCAGATATGGTACAAACAAAGAAAAACTCTCCAAATAAATTATGTATTTTGTACTTACTTTAAGTACGAGTCGTACTCAAAAATTCAGGTACGAATAACACTAAAATGTACTTAAAACAATCCTAATTGGTATAACTTTCGAAAACCAATCCCGGAATTTCTAAAATTAAGTATTAAATTCTATAACCAAGTAAAAGAATATTGAACTTTTCGTTGATGGTGCTACTCTGAGAGTAAAATAACAAAGTGAGCGTTTTAATTTCACATAACCAGGGTTACCGTTGGAAATTTTCGAAAAGGGTCACAAAAAGGGTATTTTCCAGAAAAAGGGGTCAAATAAAGGGTATTTCAATAAAAAAAGGGTCAAGTTTTTTATTTGCAGTATTTCCCATTTTAATGAACATAATAAGATCAAGTTTTTTTATAAGCAAACAAAAAAATAATATTTCAGGTAGGAAGAGCTCAAAAAACTTAATTTTTTTATGGAATGCTCTATCCTATTTTAAACACCTGACAAAATGTTTATTCTTTATCATTATACATAGCTAATTTTTTAATATTTTTTATGTAATTTTCCGATTTAGTGATGTCGAAAAATTCTAGTGTTTGTTTTAAATTTTGCAATCGTTCGCAAATTGTAACCATTTTCTCGATTAAAGCGATTTTTTCCTGTAAGTGTCAGATTTTTTAAAGCTTTTACGATTTTTAATAAATATAAGACTTTGCTATCATACCGCTGTTACCAAATATTAGAAATTTCCGCTAATTTAGCAATTTTTACCTCTTGTTTTCATTCCTGTTAGGGCACTCTCAACACTGTCGATTCAAAAGAAGGCGAAAAGTTCAATACCTTTTGCCATTATTAAGGGCGAATTTTTTTGAATAAAACATGCTACTCTTTAAGAGAGCAAAACACCAAATTGCATTTTTTTAATAAAATGTAAAATTTTTTTTTTAAAAGAAACCACCGTAAAAAATAACAAATATTTATATGAGTTATGTTTGCTTTTAGGGAAATTGTACTTTACTATCAAAAATCAAGGAGAAGAAAGAAAGCATGGAATTGTAAGTTTATACTTTGAGTCTGTTCCATATCAAGCAATGCTTATTTCGAAAACATTTGTTTAGCACTTCTGATCCGCTGTGTCGACAAAAAACAAAATGTGAGAGCTATTTCCATAAAAGGGTCAAAAAGTGTCACAAAATAGGTGATAATGATACAAAAGTATAATTTAAAAAAAGGGTCATAAAAGGTATCAACACCGTCAAAAAAGGGTCAAATTGATACTTTAGTATCACAACGGTAACGCTGCACATAACATCCCAGCGGCGAACTTTGCATACCACATCACATCTCTTCAATGAAGTGTGTATCACTTCGTGTTCAATGAATTCCAGCTTACAAAGTGTATGACGGAAGTGTATGGAATTTACAAAAATGAATTTCGTTCATCTTTTACTTCTACTTGCCCACGAAGTAATCGAGATTGTATAAAGACTGTCTCCTTCCTGCTTACAATGTGTGCGAAGTTGTGTGCAAGACGCCTACCACTTGCCCACGAAGTAAGCGAGATTGTTTATAAACTGTCTACTGCCTGCTTACAATGTGTGCGAAGCAGTACTGAGTTTATATTTATTGAATGAACACTTCACTATCCCGCTTACTTTGTGTGCAAGAGGTAGGCGTTCACTCCACAAACGCGGCAATGCATTCGAAAAAGTGTACTAGGTTGTAATTCAGATGGTGTGCATTACTGTCTTACTCGTGTATATCACATCATCGCTTCTGTAATCGACAAATTCGCCCCTGGGTTATTAGTCTCATCTCTCAGCATTGCATTCTGTATGCGTGCATCACGGATAATAAAGTTAGTACAATTGTACTTTTTCAGTACTATTTGCATTGCAAAAGTACCAAAGTATTCCAATGACATATTTAGTCACTTTAAACACTTCCAAATATCAGAAGAATTGATAAAGGCATATTGTCTATACAACATTCGTCGGCGAATATGAAATTGATTGATTTATCGTAGCAAACTATGATAAAAACAAAGCGAAGAAACCGCCTTTTTTTGAATGTTGCATCGAATTTAATTCAGACAAAAGATTTAATTTTCTACAGTCTAACGAATCTTGTTTCTATAAATAAACGAAAACTTTTAAGCTTGATTTTTTAAAGTATGGTGAAACGGAGTATAGTGCGGCCCTACTTGTTGCGACTTGTTGTACAATTCAATAAAATTGTACAACCATTTGTTACGTTAGAGATGTGGTTTACCACGGGTTGGTCTTCAGTTGAATAAAAAATAAATTTGATTTGAGCATTCAAATTGATACGTGTGATGGCGATTTTTTCATTTTCATTCTGAAGTTTTGAAAGCAACAGCGTGCGAGGTAAACAATATGTAAGAAAACTAACAAAAAATTCCAGTGCAAAATTTAAGTAAAGAATATAAAAACTACCGGAATTGTTATTCTATTTTCTTGCTCCTCTTCTTACTCCATCAAAACGTCATTTATCGACACTAGAGCTAAAAAATCGGTAATCAACGTGTAGGGGCCCTTAGACAATATATTTTGGGCTCAATACTGGGTTAGAGGAATATAAAAATATACCCTGATCCACCCACCATCAACTCTAAAAAAGCCAGATTAAAAAGCATCGTCTAAATTCTTTATTACATATTAACTAAATGTTTCCTTTTGTGAATTTTTATGTACATATCGCACACCCAGTTCAAAAGTGACTTAACTTAAAATTTAATTTTCGAGTTTATATGCTTAAACTAGGCACAATAAACTTGTTTTTCTATAAAAAAAAATATCAGTGTATTTTGTTGTTGTTAACTGTTAAACTGATATTTTTTCTATAGAAAATCAAGTGTATTGTGCCTAGTTTAAGCAAATAAACTCGAAAGTTAAATTTTGAGTTAAGTCACTTTTGAACTGGGTGTGCGATATGTTCGTACATTTTCTGTTATTTTAATAATAAAACAAGTAAGAGTACTACATATATTCGGCTGTGCCGAATCTTTGATACCCTCCACCGACAGTTCGAATGTTTAAGGAGTAATATCTGTATGATGTTATTATTATCTTAAACTGTGACGGTTTGTTATTAATTATGGTTTTAGGCGTACTAAACTGTTTTCCGGTAGTAGGGTTTATATGGGGCCTGAGGTAAATTATGGCCCGATCGTCACGAAATTTCACAGTGTTATTTCTAGTCCTAAAAAACTGTGACGTACCACCAAATTTTGTTACGCTAGCGTAATTTTGTACGGTTTTAGGCGTACTAAACTGTTTTCCGGGAGTAGTGTTTATATGGAGCTTAGGGTAAATTATGGACGGAACTTCACGAAATTTAACAGAGTGATTTCCAGTCAAATAAAACAATTTTTTACAAAATCTTATCTCATTCCGTGCCTTGTTCCAGCATTTATGTTATTTTTTGTAACAAAATTATAAATTTTTTTAGGTGGTGATTCCACATTTTGATTCATAGCTCTGGTCGTACTGAACCGATTTTGCTGGATTTCAATCCCAAACTGCTAAGGATAACTGCAAGCAATTTGGCACCAAGTTTGTTCATTCCTTTGAGTTGTTCCAAAGTGAGCGTGTTTTCAACAGACGGACATGGCTAAATCGACTTAGAATTACTCAAGGACCCAGAATATATATATACTTTATGGGGTCTGAGATGAATAATAAAAAAGTTTCACACGGAATGACAAACTTAATATACCCTCTTCACATATAATTGTGGTGGAAGGTATAACTAGTAATTTTTTGGTTTTAGTACAATTAGGTACAAAAAAGTGCAATTGTTTACTTAATTAAGTACAATTAAGAAAAGGTCATTTATCATCCCTGGCGTGCATACGCCCGTTTTTGTCAAAGTTTGTTGTAGAAACTCTAACAACACCACACAAGTAGGTAAAAGGCGATTTACTTGTTTTGTGTAGGAACAACAGAACAAGACAAAAACATGCATTAACATGCCCGTATTTTCATGTTTGAAAAGTAAAATAAGAAGCGAAAGCTCCCATTTTTTTTTTTTTTTTTTTGTTAAATTATTTAGTTAAATACATAAAAATTTTAAATGTAGAAACCATTTCGGGCATGATACTGGTGTTTTATAATTGAGAGTTCTTCTTTAATTAAAAAGAAATATAAAAAAAGTGAAACAAGCGGTTGTAAAACGGTTCAGTAAATTAAGCATAATAATATTCTCCTTCTGTCTCTTGGGAAAGTGAAAGCGGATAATTTCAAGTATGAATTTGGAATTTTGAGATTGATTCAATCGTAGTTTTTCTTAAATCAATTTCATTTTCGGATTATTTCAAGTACGAATTCGGGATTAAAAAGGGATAAGTTAAGTATTTCGCACTTGAATTATTCGTACTTAAATCAATGTTTCTGTACTTGATACAAGAAAATCCGTACAATTAATACAGTTTTGCATTGATTTAAGTACGGATGGATTGATTTTTATTTTCAGTGTACACTCTCGAAAAATTGTCTGAATATACTCTAATTTAGGGTATCAAACAGTCGGACTATACTTTCGTACTTGTTTTTTTTTTATCGTATTTTGCATTTGTTTAATTGCAAAAATTTTTGCTATTTTATTTATCATTTAAAAGTAATTAGCTAAATTAGTTTGTAATTTATACTTTTATTTTAGTCGCGCTCACGTGGAAACGCAAAAAGTACTTGAAATAAATATTATGTCTGGAACAATTTTTTTTATATTTATTTATTTACTTATGGCTTTTATGTTATTTTATTATTATTTCGTAATATTGATATTTTATACTCTATTAATTGTTACATCAAATCAACCAAAAACAATAAAATACGACAGTTTTTGATAAATTTTTGTTATTACGTTTTAGAAATAAAATATTCGTATTTATTTGTAGTCAAATTTCAACACGCTTTAAAATTTTCAAGACTTTAAGTAAATACAGACGGAATTTTAGCAATTGAGAGAATTATTTAGGATTATCTTTGTTTTATTTTTTTTTTTATATTTAGCTGTACTCGCAGTGTTGATTTAATTGTGAAATTTGTAATAAATTTTTGTATCTTTGATAAGACTGTTACTAAAGTCTTTAACTTACAAGTATTGTGACTTAGTTTTTAGTCGCACATAAAAACAACACAAAAAAAAAAAAGATTGCCCGTCAATGTCATGTTGTAGTCAGTCAGTCGTCACTCAACTTCAAAACAAATGAAGTACGCAGTTTTTTAGCATTTTATACTCATAAAAGCAGATAAAAACAGTTGTGCCATTTAGCGGCGGTAATGATAATGAGACAAATGTTAACTGAACTTCATTCAGATTCAGCTGACTGTTTAACTGCGTTACAATTAAATAAGATCTCAAGTTTTTATTTGTTTTCGTTTTCGTTTTCGTTCATGTTTTTGTTTTTAGTGTTTCTCTTTCTCAGAGAGACATTGACCTTAAAATCAAAGAAACAAAGAGAATTGTGTTTATGTGTGAAATTTGAAGGACAAAACTGGAGGGGAAACTAAAATCTTATAAAAGACGAATATGAAGGCTAAATGTGAAATTTTTCAACTACTGAGATAAACTGATCAAAAATGTTATCGAAGTAACGAAATCTTTTACATAATTACTTTAAAAGGAAAATATAACAAATATTTTGTTATAAATACAAAGTTTATAAAAGTTTTTTTTTTTTACTTAAAGTAAAATGTTTTAGAACAAAAATTTATCGTAAAAAAATTCTCCTCTAAAACTACATCTTAAATTTTTTTATAACAATAAGTTATCGTTAGTTTTCTTTAGAAAGTAAAATTTTATCTAAAACGAAAATATATTGTATGCGTTCTCTGGAATGAAACTTTATCGTTACTTTTTCTTAGAACGAAAGTTTATCGTAAATTTTTGATATAACGAAGATTGTTTGTAAATTTTGTTTATAACAAAAACATATCGTAAATTTCGTATAGAACAGAAATTAATCATATTTTTTCTTGAACAAAACTCTATCAAAAATTTGTTTTAGACAAAAAAAATTGTTTCAAACAAAAATTTTTAAAAACAAAAAACTTACCGTAAATTAGAACGAAAACACATAAAATTGCAAATTTTCTTTAGAACAAAATGTTATGATTAATTTTTTTTAACAAAAATTTGTCGCAAATTTTATCGTTAATAAAAATGTTTCGTAAATTTTCTGTATAACAAAAATTTAATGCACATTTTCAATTGGAAATATTCTTTGAAATGAAAACATGTCGTTAATTGTTTTTATAACTAAAATTTATTACATTTTTTAGAATGAAAATTTATCGATAATAATCTGCAGACCGTAAATTTATATGCCTGTATCCATAAAAAAAATTTTACTTTTAATAAAGGTTAACAGAACAAATTTTCTATGAAAATTTTTCTTAATAAAGGTTTGTTAAATTTAATAATCGTTTTTGAATACGGAGGATAGTGTTTTTCTATAATATAAAAAATGTGTATGTACATTAGTTATGGGATAATGCACGATTTTTCGATTTCGAAATGCTAGATCTAATAATTTTGTGATAAAATGCTTAAGGTAACACATGAGGGGGAATAGACAAGGGGAAATGGACACTCATCGAACTCAAACAGGGGCAAAAAGCAAAAAAATCTAAAGAAAAACTACATACATTTCACAAAGTCACTCCTACCCGACCTCCCTTAATTTAAGCTTTCCGACACTTTCCCTTAGTAAAATTACCGTCTATTTGTATTCCTTAATGGGGCTCCCTAACAAAGTTTAAAATTTAATTACATTTAAAAAACTGGCTCCCACAGCTCTTAGGATGTCCCTAGACGGGTCAGATGTATTACCGACCTCACTATATTTTTAACCCTCAACATTTGTTGCTAACATACCTAACCACTATCTTCATTCCTTGAGGGGACTCCAATACTAAATTTGCTATACAGACTAGAAATAAATTGAAGAAAAAGTCCAATAACTGCCCAGGAGTACCCCCTAGGGCGTAAAAATGTATGACCAGTCTCCATTAATTTTTTCTCCTTCACATTTTCTCAAACAAGCTTGCTTGCCCTTATCTCCACCACTTACTGGGGCTCCCATACAAATATGGTGGTTAAATGGGTTTTTTACATATTGCCTCTACAGTGCCTATGATGCCCCTCGACGAGTAAAATTCATGACCGATCCCACTTTATTTTTTCATCATACCTGCACCACAGCGGGCACACATACATATGTACACTAGGGCTATAACTTTTTCACACTTTTTGCGAATATCAAAAAAGGCAAAGTATAGTCGTGTATAACATTTATGGCCATTTTCTCATTAGGCGATTATCTTTTTTCCCAACGAAAAACTGCACATTTAAGAAATTTGGTTTTCTCAATGTCTCATTTGCTTCGATTTTATCGCAAAGCTAACCGGCACTCATCTGCCAATTATTTATTTTCCTTTTATTTGCCGTACAGATAAATTCAATCAGCTGGCTCCCAACTCGGTATATTGAGAAACCCAAAATCGTTAACGGACAGTTTATCGTTCCAATAAATTTATGTTGACATTAAGTAACAGACAGTTTGTCGATACATTGAGAAAATGGCCATTAAACTTATTAATAAAAAATATGATAATTTTTTCGGATTGTTAAAAAAGTTCACCCAGCGATCGGGTTGAAGTTTGAAAATAACAATTTTTATCTCGCTTTAGATTTAAAAATTTTCCTGCGGCAAAACGACGGGAGACAGGTGTTTTCATTACTAAAAAATTCTTGGCCACTCCTTAGTACTATGCCAAAAATTTGGTTATATCCCTAATGTACACTTATGGAAAGCTGCCACTTCATATTGATGAGGTCCTAACATCAGAATTGTGACATCAATGTTATTGCAAATGTCATCAATGAGGTAAAAAGCGACACCAATCCAATGACAAACGCCATCATAAAATTTTATGATACTCTTGGCGTCATCTATGCTATGACGACAGTGACAACAAATTCGATGCCACATTTTGTGCATTATAAACATTATTTTCATGTTTAAAATGTAAAATAAGAAGAAAAAATTCCCGTATTTCACTTTTTTTAAATATTTAGTTAATTACATAACATTTTCAAAGTAGAATGATTACGAAAACCATATCGGGCATGCTGCTGTATCTTATAATTTAGAGTTATTCTATAAGCAAAGGGAGGAATACCACAAAAGTGAAACAAACATGTGTAACGGGAAAGTAAATAATAATATTCTCTCAGTAAGCCTTAAGCCAATCCTAATGAGTCCTTTTTCCGATGTTACTGAGTCATCGCACTGATGACATTTTTTTATTAAACTACCTCCAATTCGTAATTTCTGTGATGCCGATGTATCATCCCATTGATGACATAATTTAACCTGATGACAATTTGGCCAAATTAAGGCCAAATTAAGGACTCCGATTCGTCATTTCTGTGATGCCGGTGTGTCATCCCATTGATGACATACTGTTATCTGATGACAATTTGGCCAAATTAAGGCTGACATCTTACAGTGATTGAAAGTGTCATGGGGTCAAAAACCAAGATAATTGTCTTATGGTGTTTTCTTTTCTACAAAAAATGTGACATTTTATTTAAAAAAAAAAATGCAATTTGGTGTATGTTTCTTAAAAATTTTGCTCCCGTAAAGGGTGGCTTGCTTTATTCTAAAAAACTCACCCTTTTCGGGAGTAAAATTTTTAAGAAACACCCCAAATTGCATTTTTTTAAATGAAATGTCACATTTTTTTGTAGAAAAGAAAACACCATTAGTACTGATGTCAAAATACGTCAGCGTTAGTTAGGACGCCTTTTCTATCAGTGTATGGACATTGTCTAAAAACCGGTATAGCTCAGGAACGGTAAGAGCAAATTCAAAAATATTTCCTTCTTAATTATTGAGAATAAATTGATCTATTAAAATGCGTTGTTAGTTTTCTTAATTTTTGTAAGATTTTTAAAAGTGATAAAGCGTTATTTACAAAATTTATAGAAAAATTACGAAAAATTTTAATGTAGGGTACCTAAGTAAGCAAATTCATTGTAAAAACTTAAAGCTGCTGCACAAAAAAATTAAGCTTGAAAATTTTTTTTAAATTTTTTCTTTAAAAGTGTAGAAAATCGTGGTTTTTGACAACGTTATGAAAAGTTCAAAAAAATGCCGGCAAACACGATTTTTGGCAAAAACTCTTTTTTTTTTGGGACACACTAATTAATGGATATGTATCGAATATTTTTTTTCAAAGAGAATATGTAACGTAAATTTTTGTTAGAATGCAAGTTTTCTTTAGAATAAAAACTTTATTCATAATGTTCTCATTAACAAGAATTTATCGCAAATTAACTCCTTAACAAAAACTATATCGTAAATGTTCCTAACAAAAATATATCGTAGACTCCAGAATGAAAAAATGAATTGCAAATTTTCTTCTTTGTCATAAATTGGAACGAAAACTTATTGTCAATTTTTTCTCAAGGCTATTTTGTAAGAAAAAAACCAAAAAAAAATTTATCGTAGATTTCCTTGTAGTAAATTGAAACGAAAATTTATTGTTAATTTTTTTATTACCAAAATGTACTGTAATTTTTTTCCAAAACAAAAATTAATCGTTCTTTTCTTTTTGAATGATAATTTTACAGTAAATCTTAAAAACGAAAATTTATTGTTTATTTTCTCTAGAAAAAAAAATTTATCGTCAATACTAGGGTATTCATTTAATCGACCTTTTGCTTTAATCGGTTAATCGCTCGATTAATTAACTGAGGTTTTGGTTTAATCGGTTAATTTTGCTTTTGATCGGTTAACCGATTAATAACGTTTTTTTTTATAAATAAAGTAATTTCAATATATAAAAATGCATTAATTGTTTATTATTTGGAATTTATTAGGAAAAAAAAAAAAACAACAATATACCAAACAAAGCAGTTCTTGAACTAAAACGAGCAAACAAACAAAAAACATAAATATGTTATATGCATTTTTCAATTAATACACAAGGTGTGCTATCAAGTCATATCCTCATAATATCCCAAATAATATTTTGCAATTGCTTAAAATAAATGTTGTTGTGTTTCAAACAAAATAAAAATGTTAATGCTGTGTTCATTAATTCGTCATTTATGTACAGTTGAAATCTAAATTTTAAGCGGTAGCCCACAACAGTCATATCGTCGGCTTAATATGAAAACCTGCTAACTTACTTTCAGCATCTTTTACAGGAGAGGCAAAAAGCTTTTTATTTTTCCTTTTTGCTTGATAGAAAATTAAAAATAGTTAGTTTTCACACTTCAAGACTAAAATAGAAGATAAACTAACTACATGCTGGACGACGAGTATCTTTCTCTACCACACCTTATCAAAATCTCAATTAACATAAAAAAAGGATTTAGCCGGTTTGCATATTAAGCCCACGATATCTACTTCTTGTAATTATTTTATGACATTAGACTTTATGACTACCTTGGTAAATCCCCCAAATATGTGTTTATAAAAAAAGAAACTGAGATAACTTAATTAGTTATTTCAATTGTTAAAGGAGATCTTATAAAATAATCTTTTAGAAAAGTAATTTGGTTTAAATGTTTAGGATCAAAGCGATTCTTTTCCTTAGTTTTGACAAGACTTGTCTCATTTTCTAGAAATTCTCTAAAATTTTTAACACTTCTAATTGTTTCGGTTTATTCTGTTAAAAGACTGATATGAGAAGATATGAGAAGAAACAAATAACTAAACACCTACATTACAAAAGGACGTGAAAAAAAGGTGTTGGCAATTAAACATTTAATCCATTTTTCGCAACATTCCTGTTGATCGATGATGAAGATAAAAAACATTGATATTTATGTCACCGGTCGGTGGAAAATGGGTTTTCCATCGGTTAATCGACTGAAATTAACCGGTTTAATCGTTAATCGAAAAAAGCCAATTTGAAATTAACCGATCAGTTAATCGGGTAGTAATTAATCGGTTAACCGATTGACGGTTAACCGAATGAATACCCTAGTCATACTCTCCAGAAAAAAATAATTACCGTACAGAAAAAAAGAAAACTTTATCATAAATTTTTTTAAAAAAATATGTATCGCTTATTTTCTCTCTGACGAAATTTTCTCGCCAGTTAAATTTTTAATGGAAATTTAATTTTGTTTTTATCCCTGCTGTAAATTATTTAATAACATTTAAGTAAATTCTCAACTTTATAGCGACAAACAGCATCACAGTTTAACACCTTCCTCTATAAATCATTTAATACACAGTCATAAAATTTTTGAAACGTCAAATATTAAATAAACAAGAAAATTCCTACACCAGACAGTTGTAATCTAAAGTCTTATCGGAAGAACATCTTTAATTGGTCTGTTTTTATGATTTTGTTCGTCGTAACTAATTTTTTTATTTTAGTTATTTGTTTTAACTATAAAATTTAATATCTTTTTTTTTTTTTTTTTGTTTTTGCCATATTTAAGATCTTGGGCGGACAAATATTTTTTTTCGAAGCATTAAGAAAAACTAAAATAAAGTGAAATTCCTTTACTCATTTGTTAACGTTTAAAAACACAAATAAAAAAGCTCTTGTGGGAATATAGACTTTTCTGCATTTCAAAAACCATAAATTTTTATTTTATTTGGCGAAATTTTATAGGGGTTACACATTTATTTTTATGATATTTTTATTATCAAAATTGTTTGCTGCTTTGGTATTATGGAAATGATTTTTCACAAGGGGACTACAAATTGGCCGCTTTGCACATTGGTACGAATCCCGAATTAAACTGGACAAAAGTCACAAATGTTAGTGTTTTAAACAGAAAAAAGTGAATTTCTGGATAGTTAAGAGTCTGCTCTAGAAGTACTCATAAGTTTTTTTTTTAATTAATTTCGATCTTAGGTTTTGTTGTAGCGTGGCAAGAAAATCAGTGTGAAATTTCTAGTCAAGCGAGAAATTTTGCACATACTAGATTAATTTATCAAAATTAAGTTATTGTTGCTATCATATCGAGGATTATACTTTATTTAATACCGGGTGATTTTTTAAGAGCTATTGGAAAGTTTAAAAAAAAACACATAAAATTCAGAAAAATTCATGAAATATTTTATTGAATCGATAGTACGGTCCATCTAATTTAATGTTTGAAGATTATTTCATGCAAATATTGACCGTGGCATACTCTTTCCAACATTTCGGCCGGTATCTCATGAATAAATGCTTCAATGTTGTCTTCCAATGAGTCAATTGAAGCGGGCATGTGTGTATAGACATGAGCTTTAACATAGCCCCACAAAAAATAGTCTAAAGGCGTTAAATCGCACGATCTAGGCGGCCAATTGACCGGTCCCGAACGTGAAACAAAATGTTCACCGAACTCGCCTCTCAATAAGTCCATTTTTAAGCGTGCTGTGTGGCATGTGGCATCGTCTTGTTGAAACCACATGTCATGCAAGTCAAGCTCTTGCTTTTTGGGCAAAAAAAAGTTGGATATCATCTCACGGTAGCGCTCACCATTCACAGTTACGTTACGATTCGCATCATCTTTGAAGAAGTACGGTCCAATGATGCCAGCTGCGATATATTCTTCACTTCGCACTCTACGTAAGCGTGTTGCTGGTTTAATGTCAAACAATGTAAGTTTGGTGCGAAATTAAGTCACAATAGCCCGAATAGCCGCTTCAGTGGGTCGATTAAACTGACCATAAAATGGAAGAAGCGTGCGATGAACTTTCTTAGCAGAGCATGCATTTTGATAATAAAATTCAATAATTTGCAAGCGTTGTTCGTTTGTAAGACGATTCATGGTTAAATTATAGACCAAACTGAAGATAAAACACGAAACGTGCGTCAGCTGTTTAAACCAGTGTTGCCAAAAAGATAATAGCTAAAAAATCACCCGATATATGTTTATACATTTATATAAGATTAATAACTTTTTTGCCTTTTTAGTTTAACCCAAAAGTGTTTTTAAATATTTACAATCTTTAGAGGCCTGCCAAAATAAAAGCCTGCTACATACTACAATTCTATAACCAAAAACTAGAGAATTTATCAGAGAATAACTATAGCCTGAGCCAAATGGTAAAAAGGTATATGGGTATTTCTACCGAAAAGTCTTCTTTTTGTAACGTAACGCCAGCAAGCAATTAAGCTTGGATTTTAGGTTCATGTTGTTTAAATGCTTCCCCTTTTTGTTACTAATGGTGTTTTCTTTTCTGACAAAAATGTTCCATGTATGCTACCATTTGCGCGGGTTTTTGTTCTATTCTTAAAATATATGCAAAATGTGAAAGGTTGTCGTTTTCCTTTCTAAAGCCTAGATTACACTATCTCACAAGTCTTACGTACTCCATAATACTTTGTGAGATAGAAATCTAATGAGTTTTGTTGCGACTGACAAAAAATCTAATGTAGCATGACAGTTTGTGTTCACACCATCACACAAAGTATAAACACTCATACATGAAATAAAATGCAACCCTGATCCAATGAAAAGTATTATTGTTTAGAAATTTTTCCAAAAACGATGAAGTCATATGGGATGTCAAACTTTTTTCTTAATACTTGTGATTTTCGTGACACATTGCATTCACACTATCACACTTTGTCATATTACTTGAGTTTTTGACATGTATTAATACAAAGTATAATAGTGTAATCTAGCCTTAAATATGTTGCAACAATAAATGGCAAATTTGTTCCATTTCTTACCCGCAGTTACAACTGAGTGTGACATTTTTGCATCTGCGTAAAGTACTTTTTTATGCAAGCAAGTATTTTTTTTTTTTTTTATTAAGGTTTTTCTTGTGTTTGCGTAAAATTTGCGTTCAATTGTGATTTTTAGTTATATTGTGATGGATATAAAAACTTTTTGTTTTTCGTTTGTTTTACTTTTATTTAATAGTTATATTTTTTTTGTCGCAAAATTTTTAACAACAGCTGACATTAATTATTGAAAATCAGTGCTGTTAACGCTTATGGATTTCTTAATGTTGAAAATTGCTACAAGCGTGGTGAATATCGCTTTTAGTACAAACTTTGCATTCAATATTTCACAAGCACAATACACATTAGTGTTGATGCTTTAAACACATTCAATACAGCAAGCTCCCGACTTCAATATGTCAAAAATAGAATACATGTGTGTATATGGCAATGATTATTTTCACGACGACACGGCTACATGGCTGCAGGTTGTTGTCTGTGCTTATTTTGTCGTTGTAGCCAAATTAAACTAATTTCTATTTTTGTCCACTACAAAACAGAAAAAGTGCTGCTAATAAAAAAAATATATTTAAAGATGAGTGCTTAAATTTTTTTTTTTTTTTTTGTTTAACAGAAAAGAATCGGCTTGAAACAAGAATATTAACTCAACTCAGCACCAAATTGATATTTATAAAAATTTTTAGTATTCTTGAAAGAAGTTCTATAGCATTGATAACCACTCCATAGACTCGCGAGCCAGTCAATAATCGTATTTTTCACACAGACACGGTCGGCAATTCACATGTATATTACAACTTTGTTCGTTTCAAAACATCAGACTATCATCAGTCTCTGCGACCGCACACAAGCACATAATATCTTTGTGTGCGTGCGTTCGGGGCTTTCTTAGTTCGGGGCTTGGTTATCACTGTTCTATAGGAACATGTTGTTCGCGCCAACGCTCCTAGTTAAGGAGTTATAGGTCGTAGAAATTGCAAAATACTTTATCCATATCTATTTAGGTAAAAAAATGAATCTATAAAATATGGGAATCATTGGAAAATGCTTCAAAATGTGTTTTACATGAAGTTTAAAGCATACAGATTTACCAATTAGGAGGTAATATTATATATTCATACTCCGGACGTACCCAAAGTGTTCTGAAACTTTTACGACCTATACCACGCTCGTTGACGGAATTTTTTTTTTTTATTTTGAATGCAGTTTATATGTATTTATTTATTTAATCTGCCGTTAAAACTATATTGTTTATTGCTTCCAAAAAACACAAAATTATAATATTTAATAAGTTTTATAATAAATTCAATTGTGTTTATGTCATAAAATGTATTATAAAGAAGTATTTATATATTTATTATCTTAAATTAAGTTTGTATACAAGTCTGCGATTATGCATGTTTTTCATTTTATAAAAGTAAAAAAAGTGATAGTGGCGCCACTGAAATATAAACACACAGTAAAAAAACAGCTGTTTATATTTTTTCAATTGTAGCTGCCGTCTTCAACATAATTCAGCATTTGTAGTCGTGTGTTCGTGTATCCTGCTGTGGTGAATGTGTTGAATGCATGAGTGTAAAACGTAGTTATTATTTTGTTCCATTGTAAATTAGAAAAATGTATCACTTTGTAAGGGTACGTGTAACCTGTTAAATATATTACACAAATATAATGCATTATTATTTTTTTGAAAAGAAAACGCCATAAATCTAGGGCAACTTGCTCTATATACGTTTACCCATGTAAAAGTTTGTAATACAGTGCAACCATGCTTACAGAAATTCATCGAGTTTATGGAGAATATCACTTTTTTGTTTTATTGTAAGTTAAAATAATTTGGTAATCACTTTTTTATTAAATGCAAATAAAACAATATGAGAAGAATTTTTGTATAACTTTTGTAAAAATTAAGTTTTAAGTTTAGCACAACACAAGTAAAGGCAGGGATTCACTATCCTACACAATCGTGCGATTCATTCACACGAAAATCTAATGGAATTCCATCCGACACAAAAAAAAAATGTCTTCCAAATCTGTTGTCAATGCCACATTATCCCACAAAAATGATGCCATCTCAAATGACTCAGATACTTTACAAGAAAATGCAACTCTGATCGCATAGAAACTATCATTTTATAAACATTTTCATAAACCTTTGCAAGTCGTACAAAAATTAAATAAAAATATTAAATTGATTACTTATATACAAAAAAAAACTCGAATATAAAGTGCGCATTACCTGAACTTCACTGTTTTTAAATGATATAGACATTTTGAAATAATTTTCCAAAATCAAAAATCACTAAAACTTCAAAACCTAATGCGAACTAGTTTATTTATTACATGCTGAATTTATAATACTCTATCGAATTTCCTTACCCTGCCTTCACACATGCAAGTTATTATGTGCAATTGGAGTATACGTATTAACATCGAAAATATCGAATGTCATACGAGTTGCATTATTGTTTACACAGTCAAGTGGAAGTTCCTCATAATTCAGAGTTACTAAGTGCGAAACGGAGCTTCATTTCTAAATAAACAGTTGGCATTAATATCTATTATTACTTTTTCTAGAGATTTATTTTTTTAAAATTTAAATTAATTGTCTTCTTTTTTATATGCAAACAAAAAAAACAAAAAACATTTTTATATATACGCATAGGAATAGCTAATCCCATCAACAATAAATTTCAACGTTTTTATCAAGAATAAAAATTGGAAATTAAGCACGAATAACAAAATCTTTTAAATTTAAAAAAGAGTTAAAACTATAATTATTGTTTCCGCAATCAAGTCAATTTGGTAAAACTCTCACTGTCTTCAGAAATGTCTTGCAAGTTGTCTGCAAGTACGAAAAATATGGTGTTGTTAGTGGAAAAGTGTGAGTGTATTGAGTTTTCGAACTTACACTTGCATGTTTAAATGCCAGGCTAAAAATGTGAGCTACATTTTTTTAACCATTTCTTTGAATTCAGTAGATCCATAACCATATAGAATGACCATTTAATAATTTTGTCCAGCTGGATTTGGAATTCGTCCCATTGTGCTTTGTTGGGTTTTAAAATTAATAGTAAATCTAAAACAAAACATTTGAGAGTTCGCTTTATCGAAGATTTACAAAAAATTTTTGAAAATTTTTCCAAAAAACGAGATTGATTGAAAATTCTTACAAGAGCAAAAATTTTGCCAAACTCCTCCAGATACGAAATTAAGCGAAACATTTCTCAAAATTATAACAAGTAAATAATATTTTGGGAAAAAAATTCAATACACTTATAAAATTTTTACAGTATCTGATTGTGGGTTATTAAATTCGTTTTCTGCTCTGTTAAAATTGAATAAAAATAAAGTTATTTTTCGAATAATTTTATTTTTTAACATTTATGTTTGTTGTTCAATAAACAATCTACCAAAAAATAATGTTTTATCGTATTTATTTTGTTATGTAAAAATCATTTGTTTTAAATGAAATGTAAATGATCCGTTTTTTAAGTTAATTTTAAGTTGTTTGAAATGAATTTTCGTTTGAATTTAACTACATAATATTGGAATATTGGAAACATATCTTCCCTCAGGCTAGTTTTTAGTTTGAATAACTTTTTTCAATAAACTTCTGGTTCTAAATCGCTATGATTAGCATCTTTATCCAGTCTTAGGATCCATCTTGCGACATTCATTACCAAACTTTCGAAAAATATATTTAATGAGTGAAGTCTTTTCTTAAAAAAAACCGAGACTTTGGTTAAGAAGACTGTACATTTTTAAGCAACAATATTTAAAAAGAAATAAATGTCATCATTGAAATCGAATCTTGATTTTATTTGGGTAACTGAAGTAAGAATTTCAAATAACACCTGAATTGCACCTAATTGAAATTACCCACGCTCTACCCACGACAGTAAAAATTATACCAAATTCGGGTAATTACCCACAAAGTGGCAACACTGCTTAGAATTGAAAACTATCGTAAAATTTCGCTTGAAAGAAAATCTTACGCATTTTTTCTCTTTTTTGGCCGCGTTACTGTTACGTTAATATGTACGTTGCAGGTCAGCTGTTCTGTGTTCCTTACCAAGGTTATATATAAAGATGAAACCGATAAAATTAAAATGTTTTCTATGTTTATACGTATCAGCTGTTAAAGAATTGTATGTTTGCTTATGTTAATTGATAAATCGACGTTATACAAAACGCAGAAATAACAAAAGCTAAAGTTTGACAAATTATATGTTTTCATTTTAACACATTCAACACGTTTACATTTTTCTAGTTACTATTAACTATTGAAATCGAAAGCATCGTTAACGTATAAGAAACGTGGCCTTTAAACGACAATTTTACGGAAATATTATTTCGAACAAAAATCATACGCAAATTTTGAAAAAATTGAGTTTTGCGTAAAACTCTTCGCTATGGAAAAATAAGCGTTAATATACTCTCAAACGAAAATGTTACATACATTTGTTTTCTCGCAAGTTTTGCATTCATTTTCACACTAACGAAAATATTTCTTTTATACGAAAATTTAACGTAAAGTTTTTCTTAAACGAAAACAACAAAACGGTTTTCTATTAGTTTTTTTATTCGGTTCTCTTTCGAACAAAAATTGTACATTAATTCTTCGTACATTTTCTCTCGAACGATAACTTTACGTAAATTGTTTAACGAATGAAAACTCTATGTAAATTTAATCTTTAAAATTCATTTTCTATCTAAAAAAAATACATTTTCTATCTAAAAAAAATACATTTTCTATCTAAAAAAAATATTACGTAGATTTTCTTAGAACGAAAACTGCACGTGAATTTTTCTCTAGAACGTAATTTTTTTCAGAAAAATGTATTGTAAATATTCTTTTTTTCGTACATTTTTTGTTAACGAAAAATAGTTACAATTCATTGCTTTTTGGAGTTTCTCTTTGTAACTCCCAAAAAATTCTTGTCTTAGTCATTCATCTTCAACTACCTGTGCTTTCCTTTTATTTACGTCTGCAACTGAATTTTTTTTAAAGAATTTTAAAAATCCTTTTTGACGCCACCAAACTCATGATGATGCCAATTTAAAAAATGCCTTATTCCAAAAAGTTGTTGACAAAAACTTGTAACTTGTCTCTCACTTAAAAACTCTCTCAATCTGACAGAAATTTCCAGCATGTTATTTTCCCTGACATCTCTTTTATGGATTTTAAAATGTATTTTCTACATTGTAAAAATAATAAATATCTTACACATGTCGTCAATATTGTTAAATTTGTAAACGCCATTAATTTTTAACACAAGGGTTTTTTCTTCGAAATATTTTAAACGTCTAAACATAAGAAAATGTATGAATGTATTTTATTCTTTTGTGTCTTTCCAGATTCCTTTAGGCCTTATGTCGCAATCTTGTTTAGACAGACAATTACAGGCGAAGAGCATGTATGTATATGTGTGTGTATGCTTTGGCTTTTAAACATGTTAAGTAAAAAATTTTGTGTAACTTAAAGACTGAATGAATGATGGCAAAAATCAGCCTTAAAGATGTACAAAAATAATAAGTTTAGCAGGCCGACCTTAATGGTCCACCACCAAAGACTACCCAGCAAACCCCATCCATCCATCTATTTACCAACAACCCTTCTTGTAAATGTTGTGTTTCATAAAAACAAGTTGTTGAATTTGGAAAAAAGCGATAAATGTCTTACAATGACTTTTGAACTAGCGATAACTGAAATTTACTTTTAAGGTTTTTTATTAATAAATGTAAAGACATGGGTGTTTCCATGCATTTTGTAAAGTTTTAAAAGCGGTAAAAACATTTAGTTTGCATATACCCTGCCCTAGAAATTTCTGATATAAAGCGGGCAGCTAACTGGCTAAAGTATTATCGGATATGGAGAGATATATGCATATTAACGTATAGCAAAGCTTTAGCGGGTGTCATCACGGCATCAGATTTAACTGCGAAATATGGGATATCTTTGAAAGAGCTCTGCCACTCGCTATCCCTTATTGACTACTGTAGTTATAGTTGTCGGATTAAAGAGGAGCTATGTACAAGATTTTACTTTCCCTGTTTGAGGGATATTATTATAAGACATTATGGCAGACTAGAATTGCCCTGCTTAAATCTTTTTTCTGATAGTGTTTCCTTTCTTACAAAAAAATGTGACATTTTATTTAAAAAAAAATGCAGTTTGGTGTCTGTTTCTTAAAAATTTTGCTCCCGAAAAGTGTGGCTTATTTTATTCTAAAAAACTCACCCTTTTCGGGAGCAAAATTTTTAAGAAACAGACAAATAATTGCATTTTTTTTAATAAAATGTCACATTTTTTGTAGAAAAGAAAACACCATAAGTGTTGTAGTTGGGGGACTCCAGTCATCCACATGGATTAATCTACCTCTAGCACTGGCTCAGGGTATCACAAAGGGACCGCAGAAAGTCTTCCTGCTGTTTTGATGGCTGCCCATTAAAGCTTACTAAGCCTTGAGTCATATTTTCAAACAGTTGCCTTAATTAAAAATTGTTTTGAAATAGTGGGATTACCAGTACAAATAGACGCTGAAATAAAAACATTTGCGTGAGTGTGATTTCAATGGGGCTGATGTAATGGGTAGTTTGACTTCCGGCAAGAGGTAAGAGAATTCATCGGACTGCATATAATCGGATTTTTAACGGAATCTTTACCTACACTGATAGAAAAGGCGTCATAACGCTGATGTATTTTGACATCAGTACTATGACAAGTGTCTTCGTTTTTGACCCATGACACTTTTCATCATGGTGATGTCAACCTTAACATCACTTGGCCAAAGTGTTATCAGTGTCAAAATAAAATTATGTCATCAATGGAATGACACATCGGCATCACAGAAATGACGAACTTGTCCTCAGTGCGATGACGCAGTAATATCGGAGAAAGGACACATTAGCAGCAATTTAATTAAAGTTTTTCATTAATTCAAAGTCATTGGAATTGACTTAAGTCAAAGTGAGAGAATATTATTATTTACTTACCCGTCACATATGTTTGTTTCACGTTTGTTAAATTACGACCTTTGTTTACAGCAGAACTCTCAATAATAAGACACCAGCACCATGCGCCATATGGTTTTCTTAATCATTGTACTTAAAAAATTGAATGTATTTAACTAAATTATTTAAAAAAATAGAATATAGGAATTTTTGCTTCTTATAATACACTGTAATCATGAAAATAATGTTAATAATATACAAAATGTGGCATCGAATTGATGTCACTATAGTCATAAAATAGATGACACGTAAAAAATTACAAAACTGTACGAAGACGTTAGTCATTGGATTGATGTTACTTTTTGCATCATTGATGCTATTTTTAGTTACATTGATATCACAACTCTGATGTAAAGGTATCATCAATATGAAGATGAATTTTTCTTTTAGTGTAGTACTTAATAAATTCTGGGTTGATTAAACCGTTTATTGTATTACGATTTAAGAATAGGTCTACTCAAATGAGTAATCCGTTTTAGTAATTCCGGTGTCAAAACCAGGTTTTGGCCCGAATTTAAATAAAAACATTTATCTAACTACAATAGTATCGCACTGCTTATTGGTACCTTTTTTTTTTAATTTAAGTATTGCCATAAAATCTATCTAAACTAGTTTTTCTTTTTTTTTCTTATTTCCGATCTTATTTGAAAAATTTGCTTTTTTATGTATGGAACACCCCATTTTTGCTCAAATAATAACATTTTAATATGTGCTTACATACATATTACAAAATATTCTCCAATTGCCAGCAATACTTTTTATAGGACTTTTTTTTTTATTTTCCATCGAGCCTGCATAAATAAAAAGTTGGAAGGGAACACTTCAAGAAAAGAAATCTTTTGCACTTAAAAAAAACGAAAGAAGATATAAATTTTATGTATTGGCCATTTGGATTTTTTTTTTTTTTTTTTTTCTAGAAAACATTTATTTTTAGTGTCAATTTACAGTTATTTCTGTTACAACACTTTCATATGTAAAATTATAAAATGTTTTTCGAAGAAGAAATAAAAAACTACATGTTTAACACAATAAAATACTTAGTAAATTTTATGTTTAAAAGCCCTAATAGATTTATGATCATGTAAATATATACTGGAAAATTATTAACAAATGTAAAAGAAAATTTAAAGCTGCTACAAAAAAGGGGATAGTGGAGATTCAGATTTGTTTGCTTTTTGTTTGACGGTACACCCAAAAAAAAAAGTTATGCCAGTCACCACCTAGAATGAGAGATATGTCAATAAGGTTTCTAAAACAGAAAAAAAATGTTTGTCACGCCTCAATTACAGCCCTTTTGGTTTTTAATATTTAGCGCTGCCGTTCAAAGTCCAGGGGCGAATCGCGACATTCGATATCGATCGAAATTGGAATACAATTTACATGGGAATTTCGATCGATATCGAATGTCGCGATTTGCCCTCAGATCTCATCATATCGCATATCATTCATGGCTTGACAGTGGCATCATTTGTGCCTTTGGTGGTGACTTTTAAATCCGACAAGAAATTCTGGGCGCCGCTTATGCCATCTCGGATCCTTCCTCCAAATGTCCAATTTTTCGCATGTGCCAAGAAAACTATGTATGGCCAATTGTGGACGTTCTTACATTAAGATCTTATGTAAAGCAGTTTAAGAGAAATTTTTTTAATAAAACATAACAATCTCCTGATATTGTCTCCATTAAAGATAATTTACGATAGTTATATGTATGGGTGCAATAGTGAAGCATTGATCTTCGGGTTTCAAGGTTAGTTTTTTAAACGGAAATTTTTGAAAACAAAAACAAATTTTTGTTTTTCATTGTTGTTTCATTATAAAATCCCAAGCGATAATTTTTATTTTTTTTAACTAACATAAAAACAATTTGTTTCAAATCTCAATTCAAGAGATCCGAGCTGTGGCACAGGCTGCACTCAATTTGATAATCAGGGAAACCAGAACCAGATAAATATGCAGCAAAAACTCAAAGTTGTTAAAAATATGGCCCAAAACAGCAAAAACTGCTCATTTAAAAACAAAATATTCAACATTTTCATTAAAAAAAAAATAAAATTATAGGTTGTGCACCACCAAAATGATTATATACCCAGTAAAAACTTCGCCTACAAAATAATGTGTTGAGTAGTCAGAAAAACATAAGAGCACTACTTACAATTCTACTAAAAGAACCAATGAATTTTACAAGGGAAGTCCCAAAATGAACGCATTAAAAAGTAAGTTATTATTTTTTTTTACCTGCATACATCCAGAAAAAAGTAGTTATAGATGTAGTTATAGAAGAAAGCTACAAAATAATGAGTTAAAGAAGCTATTCATTTTGAAAAAGTAGGCGAATTTTTAAATGGGTAGATTACTAAAAATTTTAAAAATTTTATATTAAAAGTTGCACCCTTGCGAAAAAGCAAAAGTGCAAAAAGATAACAACAACCCCAAAGAGAATTATTTCGCACGAACGATGTAAAATTGTCAGAGTCTAATGGCGATTTCTTTTCTGAGAAATATGTTGCATTAATGTTACATGTTCTACAATTTTGTGTTTGTTTGTACAAAAAATACAACTGTGGGAAAAATTTTCAAGTTCTTTTGTTAATATGTTGATGAAAAACCTGCAAGACATGTTGCATATTTTACCCTTACTTTAACTTAAGGTGTTCAAACTGCCCTGTTTTACAACTTTGGTACTTAATTCTTTATTTGCACAACCAATGTTTTATTTTGTTTGTCATAAGTCATACCGCTCATAATTTTGTAAAAAAATTGCTTTAAAGCATAATATAAATATATTTACACATTAAAATCAAAAAAATTCTATTGGGGCATTCACAAGGTGTCATAAAGTCATATGTCTTAAAATAATAACATGAAAAAATACGACTGTTGTGAACACACCCTCATAATTTAGCATGCTGTTTTCAATTTAAATCAGCTGATTTAAAACAAATATAAAAAATAAATAATTAACGAACATCAAACTATTTTTTAATTATTTTCCATGAATTAATAAATAAAATTGGATCTTACCTGACTATTTTCCATTTTGCAGACGCAAATAAGAAATAAATTTTATTTTGTTTGTTTACCAAACAGCAGAGTCATAAGCCGATCTTATTTGACGCCGCAAATGATTTCTTGCAAAAATTTCTAGCCGCAGATCAAATTTTGATGTTAACCGGATAAAATTGTACCATCAACGGCGACGGCTACAAGAACTAACGCGATGCGGCTCAGCCGCTCAGCTCTGGTCTGTTTTGATTAATTACGACACACTTTTTGTTAACAAAGAAAAAACAATATTCTTAAACCATTGTAAAATGTTAGAACATTATGACAATATAACATGATAGAACACCTTGTGAATACCCCATATTTATTTTATAGTGGTTTTAATTTTGCTAAGCCATTAGTGATGTCAATATTTGTTTCCAAGCCATAATAGCGTGCAGAAACCGCTCAAATAGCTTTAAAAATCGCTCATGAAGTACACTAATGATGAAAGTCTAAAGGCCTAACCAGAATGTGAATAACGTGGCTTAAGCAACCGAGCGAATACATGTAAATCATATGTGTAAAACCATGTTGAACTTAAGGGAACTTTTTGTTAAATTTAATGAAACTGTAATTTGCTTAAGCAAAGTGCGAAACTAATCGCACATTCCGTACGGAATCAAAAGTTTTTTATTTTGTTTTTGTTTTTTTTAATGTATTTGAGAGGCTTTTTTGTTTATTTTTGACAGTAGCTTAAGTTTGTTTATGCACATTCTGGTTGGGCCTTAATAGTTGTTAATAAAAGCAGCTTATTGTGTTCTATTGAAATTGCACATCATGTAACACTTCCAGTGATTATAGGTAACGTTAGAAAATGTTTCATGTTTATACTGTAGCATATTTTTCTCAGAAAAGAAATCGCTATTAGTAAGTGCAAGATTCTTAGAGTAAAAGCATACAATTTTTGCAACTTTTTATGGCATTACCAAATCGAAAAAAATGCTAAAAAAAAAAGTACTCATGAAATCAACTCTACACTAAACCACAACGCAGAAATCAGTGATGCCAACTTAGTGCTTTTGGCACTATTTATGGTGCTTTTTGATGTCTAAAAACGCCAAAATGTTATCCATAGTGCCAAACTAAAAAAAGCACTAACTTGGTGCTTTTTCAATTTTCCGTTGGTGCCTTTAGTGCTTTTTACAATTTTTATTTCTTTTCCACCATTTTTTAAAACTACGATTATATAGAGGATGATTTAGTTGAACTTTGCTTTTTTGGGGTACAATTTTGAGAAGGCTTGTAAAAAAGTAATAAATGAAAGTTACATTCGTTTTACCAAAAACTTTATTTACGAGGTTAGAGTTAGGCTTCCTAGCAATTTGGTAATTTTACGAAATGTTTCACTTTTTAGCGTTTACCACATATTTAGTAATCGTAATAAAAACGATGTATTTCTGCAAACATTTTTTTAAAGATGTAGACACTGTTTCAAAAATAGAATATGGATTGGAAAATATAAGGAATTGTTTGTTAAGAAGCATGCAATCGGAACCATACAAAAAAACGCAAAGACTTTAAAAACAAAAAAGAGCCGTAGCATATGGGCATTTCCGTCAAAAGGTCCACCGTGACCGAAAATTTAAAAGTTATTAGAAGCTGATTATTTTACGATATTGTTTTAGAGAAGTATTTTGATTTTATCTGAGTATCCAGAGTGCATGCTAATACTGATGCGTCTCTAGAAATTAGGTGTCAACCGGTAACAATAAGTCACTGAAACTCAACTGTATTTAGCCGGCCTAGCGGTGTGTTGGCAGCCCCAACTCTAGGATCGGACGCTCTGGCCTAATAAGTCATTCGTCTTAAAACTAAATTATTACTGAAACCGAAACAAATAAGAAAACTAATAAACCCGATTTAAAGATGACAACCATTGGAATGAAATTAAGGACTAGAATTGGAACATGGAACGTAAGAACGCTTTTAGAAACAACCCGTCTCGCTCAATTGTGTAAGGAGTTTACTGCGTATAATCTAACAATACTCGGTCTTTGCGAAATTCGTTGGTGTGAGTCTGGTGAACTCACAACGAGTGATGGTCTCACTCTTCTCTACTCTGGAAAGCCAAGTGGTGAAATACCGCGATCGAGTGGTGTTGGAATACTATTATCAAAAGAAGCCAAGAAATCCCTAATCGATTGGAAGCCATTTTCTGACAGAATTATTATTGCAAGACTGCGAACCAGAGCCCGTAATCTTACAATCATACAATGCTACGCTCCAACGGAAACATCCGAAAAAGAAAAAAAGGTAGAATTTTACAATCTCCTAGATAGTGTTTTGGCAGCTGTTCATCGTGGAGATATCATAATAATGATGGGAGATTTTAATGCCCAAATGGGAGACAACAATACGAATGTCGAAAACACAATGGGTACACATGGGCTAGGTCGTCTGACAGAGAATGGAGAGATGCTGTTGGATACATGTAGGACGAACAACCTTGTTATTGGTGGCACACTATTCCCCCATCCAAGGATACACAAAGTCACTTGGGTATCCCCAGATAATAAAACCGAAAACCAAATTGATCACATCGCCATCAGCAAAAAATGGCGTGGCTCACTACTGGATGTGCGCAACAAAAGAGGGGCTGACATCGCAAGCGATCATCACCTGGTCCTGGCAACTCTCCGTTTAAAAATTGCGGCTACTAAGAACAACAACCTAGCCCCAGGAAGGAAATTTAATGTAAAGAAACTAAAAAACCAAGAAGTCTCAAATTGTTTTACCGAAGCACTTAAAACATCACTTACTAATAGAAATGAAAACCGAAGTTGGGCTGAAACCAAAAAAGTATTCATTAAAGCAGCAGAACAACATGTCGGCTATAAAAATAATGTCCGTAAAGAGTGGATTAGCGAGGAAACCTGGAAACTCGTATTACAAAGAAAAGAAGCAAAAGCAACTATCAATTCCAGCAGATCACGATCTGAAAAATCAAGATATCAACAACTGCATAGCGACCTTAATCGCAAAGTAAAACGAAGCGCACGACGAGATAAACGGAATTGGGCCAACAACATAGCTAAAGAAGCACAAGCGGCCGCTGAAACAAATCGGGCTAGAGACCTATATCGCGCTGCAAGGAAATTAACCAAAAATACAATTTCCATCGGTAAACCCTTAAAAGACGACTCTGGACAACTTGTTACATCCAAGGAACAACAACTGAATCTCTGGGAAACATTTTATTCCAATATGCTTTCCACGCCCCAACCCACGCTTCAAACCTCGCACAGTACGATATGCAACTGCGCCACACATGCTCCGAACCCAAATATCACCATCGACAGCCCTGGTATCACAGAAATTTCCGAGGCAATAAAACTATTAAAAAACAATAAAGCTCCAGGCTCAGATAATATTTCCCCAGAGCTGCTTTCAATTGACCCAATAACTAGTGCTCAGCTACTGGCTCCCATTATAACAAACTTCTGGCTGACTGAAACTCTTCCAGAGGAGCTCGCGGAAGGCGTGATTATTAATCTTCCTAAAAAAGGGGATCTAACCGCCCGCAAAAATTGGAGAGGCATAACACTTCTGAATATGGGCAATAAAGTTATTGCAAACATAATAAGCAATAGACTATCTACAACTGTTCACCCAGAGCTCAGAAAAGAACAAGCCGGCTTTCGTGCGCACAAATCTTGCATAGACCATGTAAATAGCTTAAGGATTATTGTGGAGCAGTCAGTAGAATGGAGGTCACCACTATACCTAACATTTATAGATTTCGAAAAGGCATTCGACACCATAAATCACACTTCTATATGGAAAGCACTAGCGTGTAAAGGAGTTCCCAATAAACTAATAGATCTCATCAAGGGCCTATACGCCAATGCCACCTGTCGCATACTACATGAGAGACTACTAAGTAAAAAAATTCCTGTAGAAAATGGAGTTCGCCAAGGCTGCGTTTTATCACCACTGCTTTTTAATTGTGTCCTCGATGTAGTAATGAAAAAGGCCACAAGTCATAGACGAGGCATAACGTGGGGTCTGCAAGGACGCTTAGAGGATCTGGATTACGCAGATGACATCTGTTTGCTGACACATTCATTTTCTGATATGCAGTCAAAGCTAACAACTATCTATGAAACCGCACTATCCGTAGGCCTAAAGATAAACATAGGCAAAACAAAAACAATGCGCATGAATGTTAACAACGAGCAAAGGTTTACTATACAATCCCATCAACTTGATGATGTGGAATCTTTCTGCTACCTTGGTAGCATATTCGACAGGAGTGGTGGCTCTGGCGCAGATATCTCCAGCCGAATAAATAAAGCTCGTCAATCATTTGGGCAACTAAATCCTGTGTGGAACTCGTCATATATGTCACGTCGTACAAAGCTAAGCCTGTTTAATTCAAATGTAAAATCCACCTTGTTATATGGATGCGAGACGTGGAATGCAGCAACTCGAGACATACAAGCCATACAAGTTTTCATAAATAAATGTCTACGCAAGATTCTGCGGGTATACTGGCCCTCAACAATTTCCAGCACTCGACTGTGGTCAGAAACCAACCAACAACCGATTCAAAATGAAATCCGCAAGCGAAAATGGTCCTGGATAGGTCACACTTTGCGAAAACCACCAGAAGATATAGCAAAACAAGCTTTAGAGTGGAACCCACAAGGCAGTCGCCGTTCAGGACGTCCATCGCATACCTGGAAACGCCAGATAACAATTGAGATGTCCAAACTAAACCTAAATTGGAATGAACTTAAACATCGAGCATCGGATCGAGAATATTGGAAGCAACTTGTTTTGGCCCTATGCTCCTTGTAGGAGTTTAAAGGAACTAATATATATATTTTGATTTTACTAATTTTATAAATTTAATCATAAATTTGTTGACTTAGATGAACAATCAGACTGCAAAGTTGTTCAAACGTAATTTCTTATTTGTGAGAATGTTTTATTGCATGTTTTCTTTAATATTTATCTTTCTTAAAAAAGGTGATATTTAATAAAAATTATTCCAAAAATATTTTCTTACACGGTCTGTAATCTAAGGAAGAGTTCAAAGAGAAATATGTTATTCGGATTAACGGTCAATTTTTATTTTATTTTGATCATTAATCAGTTAAATTATTACGGAAAAAATTTCACGTACGAAATGTCACGTATCGACCCAGATTTTGGTTTAAAAAAAAGAAAATACAGAAGATTTTGGAATCAAACCAAAGACATTTTAATGTTGCTACGTAAAATTCTGAAAGTAGTTTGACTAACAAATTGTGCCAGGTTTCGCTTAGTTACGCCTTTTTATATATGGCCAAAAAAAACTACTTCTGTTTTTTTCACGTTCGAACCGCTACTTCTTTTGCCATTATCTTTGACCTAGAATCGCGCCCTCCATAAACGTTGGCATAGATAACAGTGCTTTCTTAGTGCTATAATTTATGGGTTAAGAGAACGTAAAAATATTTGTTGTTTAAAATGTAATTGCATTTTTGATGCGTACGACTGTCACGTTCAACACTTTGGAATTACCCATATGCAAATCGTTAAATAAATTAACAACAGCTGACAGAAAAAACTTTTATAACGAGCGTTGAGGAACCTGCCATTTTTCGTGCGCTTTAGTTTTCCATCAGTTGTGCACTTCTACCTCTAGTGCTATTGAAAAAAGGTTTGACTAGGTATCAGAATGCAAACATACATGTTTTTTCTATTTTACACCTTCTGTGTGTTCCATATTCAGAACCATGGTCAGTCATTGCAAATTTTCGGTAATTACAACAGGCCAGATTGTTTCAAGTTACGAAAATCAAGCGCGCACTGCATTGCTTTAAAACCTTTTTATGGCCAATTGAAACTCCAATTGATTCGGATGATATTATTTTTATTGAAGATGATAATAATACATTTAAAAATTTTCATATACAAATGTCAATATGTTTATTATATAATCTTAAATGAAAATGGTCCCCATCAACGCTGTTTTTTTTAATTGTGGAGGTATATAATATTCGGCACAGCCGAATGCAACTTGTTTTGTGTTTAATTAAATTTTAAAAAGGGCTTAGTGCTTTTTAACGCTTTTTTTGCTCGAAATAGTGCTTTTTAGTGCTTTTTTCAAATTTTAAAGTGCTTTTTGCTCTCAAAAAGTTGGCATCACTGGCAGAAATACCATTTTGACGTACATTTTTTTCTTTGAATTGAAAAATATTACAAATTGTAGTGTTTGTAAAAAATAAAACAATTAAAAAAGAAAAAGCGTAAAAAAAAGGAAAAAGCAGAAATAATAAAAAGACTGGAATACTTATCTGAAAATTTTTTTTAGGTAGATAAGTTATTAATCCGGCTTGTAAATTAATAAAATTATTCATTTTGCATGCATCTTTGAATATTGTCAAATGGAATTTGCGTTGTTTAAAAAATGGTTTGTGCTGGTTCACAATCTTCAAGTTTTGGCCGTCAAGTCTTGAGTTTTTAGGAGAGAGAGGAAAAGAAATGGCATTCTCTTTGCCCTTCTTTCCCAAAAGCTAAAGACTTGAAGAGTGTGAACCAGTACTTTCGAAAATGCTGAAAATTTAAGGTGAAAGCAAAATGGGTTGCTCACGTCAAATAAGTGCAACTATGCTTTTTTGCACAGTTGCAAGTGTAAAAAAAAAATTGACGTGAATACCGTTATTGTGAAAAAAAAACATTTTTCAATAAATGATATTTTTAATTTTTATTAAAAAAATAATCAAAAAACTTTGCCGTTTTAAACAATGTGTTAATTGATTTAATTAAATAAAGCTCAGGTTTTGACAATTCCCAGCAACAATTCTACAAGTTTAATTATTTTATTTTAAACGAAAAAGTCAATTAAGATTTTTTGTTTTCAAATTAATATTTAAATTAAAAATTTATTTCAAAACAACTAAAATGTTAATTAAATCAAAATTATATTTTTATTTTTTTTTTTTTTTTTTTTTTGAACAAAAAAAAATAATTGATTCAATTATCACATTTTTAAATTAAAATACTTTTTAAAAAAATTTTTTAATTGTTGTTGTGTAAACCTCAATTATTAAACAAAAAAAAATAAATTTCTCGCCAGGGTCTGATTAACTAAAGGGTATTTCAAAAGAGACTTCCGAACTTTGCTAGTTAATGAATGGCATATTATTCAAGCTACATCTGCCGTATTGGCTGTCACTTATTCGGTCTGTTTAGCCAGATAAAAATGGACGGATATCGCGTTTGACAACATGTGCAAATGAATTTTTTTTAAGCTGTAACCTAACCCAATAAAAAATTGAGCTACGAACGAAGCAGGTTTGTAAGGGAGAAATGTAAGAGTTTCGCTTACCATCTCGCTTACGGAAGGCATGAATTTTATATGGCGAGTTCCCACATTTTTGATACAAAAAGCGCTTTATTAAACGCATATAAAAAATGTTGAAAGTAGCGTTCAGCTGTACACACTCAATGTTTTTTACAGCTATTTTTTAGTATTCTCCCTTACAAACCTGCTTCGTAGTAAGGGAATGCCGTAGCACTTGTAGTTAATTTTTCTTTTATAAAACTTGTTAAGAGTTCCTTCACTTACTTTACTGCATCTCTGTACGTCTTATTGTGTAGCGCTTAATTGTGCGTTTATTTTTACCCCTTAAATGTACCATTAGTGCTTCGCAAAGGTATTCGCTTTAGGGTTTTATTTGTATAATATTTTTAGCTTTTCTAAAATCAAAAGATTTTGTTATTCGTGCTTAATTCCCAGTTTTTATTCTTGATAAAAACACTTGAAATTTATTGTTGATGGGATAAGCTATTCCTATGCATTTCACTGGTTGCTTAGGCCAGATCATCAGGAAACTTCATCCATAAAGATTTTAGAAAAACTAAAGATATTAAACCAAATAATACTGTTAAACGTATAAGACTTATAAAATCTTATAAAATCTTATAAAATCTTTGAAAAAGGTTTCCTGATGATCTGGCCTAAGCAACCAGTGAAATGCGCGTAGAGGCTAGCTTTCCCTCAACAATAATTTTCAGCGTATTTATCAAATATAAAAAATTGGGAATTTAGCACGTCATACAAAAATCTTAATAGATAAATATTTATTATTGGGAAATAACTATCGAAAAATTGTCTTCAGAGCTGTCTTGAGGCCCATTTCTGGATGATTGTGTACGTCAATAAACAAAATTGTCGAATTTGCATCCAGAAGAAGTCACTGCGTGGTGTGGATTTTGGGCTGGCGGTTTCATCGTTCTCTTTTTATTAAAAACGACGTAGGCCATGTTGAGGTGATGTGAACTAGCTATCGAGATAGTGCAATTTAAAACCGTAAGAATTTTTGGCATGGGATTTTCTTAAGTCACAGGTCTATGTGAGTTAGCCACAAAGCTTAGCGTACGCCCAAAGCAATCATAACACATTCTATCGGACAAATTAAGAAATATTCATTAGTCAGACTCATGGAAAAATAGACATTGCAACTGCACAATGTTACATACATTATGTCATCAATAGGACTTCTAAGCGAGTAAAACATTTGAATGATTTTTTATACTTTCTTTTTATTTATCTTTTTTAACGATGGGAAGCGCTTAATGAAAGGCCTTTTTATATGTGCATTATTTACAAACAGATTTATTTCTATCAAAAAAGTCGTCGAGTCGAGTCCATAATTTTTTTGTAGATATTGAAATCTGTGCTGCTCTAAAATCTACAAAATTAATGATTCCAAAATTAAAAAAATTTAAGAAAAGGCCACTCTATATGTAGGTCCCGATCGACCTTTAATTAAGTTTCTGCAAAAAATTTGCCAATTAAGCTTTTCGTTCTTGTTTCATGTTGACTTTAAAACTACAATCTTCTACAAAAAAAATATACGTCTCTCATAAGTCCTTTACAATCCCCAGTTCACTCAAGGAAATTGTATAACCTGTTATAAAAAAAAAAGTGCTATATAACATTTTATGACTGTGAATACAATAATTTCATAAGTTAAAACGTATTTTAAGTGAATTATATACTAGCGTATCTTCATAATACATACTACAAAATCATTGTAATAATTGTGTAACTACTATTCCACTAATTCCCAGGTTCCCGATTTCTCTTTTTCAACAACATTGCACAAACAATACTTGTAAATTGTTGACAATGAATTATGAATCGTTAGCAAATGAATTACATATTTTGAATTATCTATGTCTCAATCTGCATCGCAATTACATAGAACGTAATACACTTGTTTAACTAGTTCTACAGGGTCATTCAAATTCGAGTTGTTTTTTCTAGTGAAAGTTAAGCAAACATTTGGAATGGAAAATTATCATGTGATTATTTAAAAATATATGTATATCAGGCGATCTGTTATTACTGAGTGATTATTGATATCTTTTAAATGGCTCTTTCGATTTTGAAAGAAAACTGAGTCTTTAGTAAAGAAAAACAGGTATTTAAATTTAAGAGGGTATAACTGGGCTCTTCGGAAATGTATCCTGTATTAAAGAAAACCTTTATAAATGTCCAATAAATAAAAAGAAAGACTTAATACGTTTTGGGAAAAGAAAAAAGAAACCGGAAAATTTGGAATCCACTTCTGGACTTAACCCTATGAAATTTTTAAGATTCATGAAAGATTATTAAGTTCATAAATCAACTCAAATTTTCCTTAATAAACGTATTTTTAAATTTATAAATCGTTTATGAATGCAGGTGTATATGTATACGCTTCATAAATTTTGTAATTGATAAGCGATTTAATAGGGTTTAAGCGATAGAAGAGTGAAACTTATATGGGAACTATGGTTAATTCCAGTAAAACCTCCCACCATCGGACACTCACCGTCGCACACTGGGGCCAAAAGCTTTTGCAGATCAGTTTTTATCTCCTCATCTACAATAGTGAGCTACACTAAATTTGATGAGTGTAATTCTTGGAACAAACTTCAAGTTCCAACAAAATCGTGGATATATAGCAGGGGGAGACGGGTACTCCCTATAAAAAAATGTCCTTTTTTGCTAATGTATGAATAACTACAACAGTGAAGCACAAAAAATTTGATATGCATAGCTTTTACAACAAACTGCATGTTCCAAAAAGTATAGAAGGGGGGAGACGGATACCCCCTTAGTAAGTATTTATTGATTTTCTTATATCTGCAGAACTACAATATTTAGGCACACTAAATTTGATGCGCGTAGCTCTTAGAACAAACTGCATGTTCCAACAAAATTTTGGAGGTATATTGAACGGATCGAAATAATTTTAGTGTTGTTGAGCATTGAGTTTTCACAACACTGAAAAAATAATTACGATTCGTTTAGTATCGACTGAAATAAAAATGCTTTCGAATCGAAAAAGTATTCGATCACGACTGCCATAATTTGCTACCAGCTTTGTTTTTAGGATGGCGTAATCTTTATTTCTATCATGCTTGGAACATGCCTATGTAACTTTGTCTTAACAGGGGAATCACAGCATATAAATGAATCAGAGTTGCAAAAAGTAGAACTGCTAATAAAACATAACTCTTGCTATTGGTGTAGTTTCTGTATCCGGTTATGAGTTTTAAGATGTGGATTAAGTTTAAACGTAGTTTAACGTACTCTGAAACTCGGATTTTTTCGGCGAAATAAGAGTTTTAAAGACCAACATTTTAAGAAAAACTAAGCTGTTTCGTCAAAATTATGTACATCTGTTTTCAGATTAACTAAACCTAGTTTAACTGAGATCTCAAAAACCCAGCCTTTGTATAAAAAAACTAATGATAAGCTTTCAATCAACAAAATATGGCCGTTGGTTATGGGAAGTTATGGGAGGTGTCGGCTATGGAATGTGTTCGACTAGGGAAGGTGTCAGCTATGGGGGTTTTACTGTATGCACCAATCCGTAAATCAAATTTTGTTTTGGTACTTACTAAGAAATTTATGTACGTATATCATAAAGCCGATTCCTGGAGATAATTTGTAAAAGATTTAGTTTAATTACTGAACCGATTAATACAACCACACTTTCAAAAGGCTTAGTCGTCCTTGGACTTAAATAAAAGCTTATGTGGCAACTTTCATTAAATTTTCATCAAAATTGCGACCTAAACTTGGTTCTCAGTCGATCAGTTCAATAAAAGGTGGATTTCTGATTGTATGATTAACATAAGAGCAAAATATATATAAAAAAAACATAAGTTTTGAAAACCCTGTATTTGCACGAAGATTAGTTTTATCTATAACTACTTTATCTAATATTATTCGATATGAATTTTATAGAAAAAAAAATAATTTTTCATGGAATTGGAAAAATGTTGTTGTCATTTATTAAGTTGTTTGTAATTGTTGCTGATGTTATTCTTGCTATTATTGTACTTTAGTGTGTCAATAGCATTCATGAAATAACTTAAAGTACGAACAACGTCATGTTTTTTAAATAGAATTCATACTAGAGAATTCTATGGTTAGGTAAAGTATCTACTAGCTGTACTACTGGTTAGTATGTACTACTTTTTACTAAGACATGTATTTAAGTATAAACATTTTTTTTTTACTTTTTAAATTATATACGGGAACGTATTATTAAAATTACTTTGTGTTCATTATTCAATACGATAATTTACTCGCTAATGTTATAACTAGAAACGAAAAGTGCGTAAATAAAAATGGCATTGTTTTATGTGACATGAAACTGAAAGAATTAAACAGTTTAACTAGAGTTTTAACGCAATATCTCTTTAAAGTTTCTTAAGAAAAATCCATAAGGTATAAATTCAATATAATTTTCCCACTTGGATGAGTTGTCAAAGGCAACGAATTCTTAAAAAATTCGGTAATTGTCGGCAATGTCATAATGTCATATTAATATTGAATTAACATCAGGGTGCTAATTCTGGCAGTCGTCATCGAATACTTTTTCGATTCGAAAGCAAATTTATATCTAATTCTGCAAGTCGATGCTGAACGAATCGCAATGTAGTTTTTACAAAACTGAAAAAAATGATTACGATTCGTTCGGTATCGGCTGAAAGAATTAGAAATAAAATTGCTTTCGAATCGAACGAGTATTCGATCACACCTGCCCGAATTAGCTTCCAGCACTTCTTTTAATACAACTCTTTTAAGGAAATAAGATGTGCCAATTTACTCGAATATCCAAAGAAAAATACTCGTCTATGTAGAAATTTGTGCGAAATTTCATCTTTTTCCCATGTTTATGCTAAAAGGGCATTTTTTATTAAGGAGCTTAATGAAACAACGGACGGATTGGACAATTTCCTGTAAAGGAGAAAGAAATCATTTAAAATGTTACCAAAATTAACCAGGTTTTCCTTTATTTTACCCGGATGGTTTAAAAACGTCTAAAGGTCACTTTTTCCATATAAATTCACATAATAAACATGCTTTATTCTTATTATAACAACATACCAATGTTATTTTGACAACATATGGTATTTATTCCAACAATATGCCGTTTTAATTTTAACAACAACAAACAAACGTCAAGTTCGTCAGCCGATCGGTATTATAATAATTTTAATGTAGCAACGAAGATTTTCAATATGCCAATGCTCCTTGGGGGTGCTGCGCAATTTGGCATCAAGAAATATGGCCCCAAAAAATAAATTAAAATTAACCCAAATTTGGGGCTCTTTTTCATAATGCCAATATGACCCTAAGTTTTTAATGAAAAATTACCCCAAAAAAATTCAGAAAGGCCATAAAAATCAATTTAAATAAGACCCTCAAATTTAGGATTTTTAATGAAACCCCAAAGAAAGTTAAATTAAAAAAAAAAGACAGAAAGTTATACATACAAATTTGGGTTGGGTTCATATGCCCGAAACTTAAAATTCTAAATTAAAAATTCCGAATTTTATAATCCCAAGTTTAAAAATCCAGAATTCCACTATCCAAATCGCACGATTTGGATATTTTAAATGTTGGAAATATAGATAAGTTGTAGAGTAAATGCTCCACTGTATCTTTCTGGGACATAAAAAGATCTTTTAACAATACCTCTCAAGATACGTTATTAAACGCTAAATTAAATGAATTACTCACGCAAAGGCAGGGGGGTTACCGCGTATTTCGATTCGAAAGAAATTATTAACGAGTTCGAACAATTTGTACTGTGTATAACGATTTTCGTACTATTTCTTTCGAATGAACGGAAGTTGTTAATACCTTTTCGAAAACAAAAAGTCCCTTTCGTAACGGCAACTCTAAATTACGAACAATAAAAATCCCTTTCGAAACTCCAACTCCGTATTACGAAAACGAGCGTCAGTTATGTAAAAAGCGTTAGGAAATTGTTCGAAAGCTATATTGTTAGTGACAAAGTGCAAATGACAAAGTTCAAATAAATGAAAGTATAATACAACCAAATTAAACCTAATAATATAATAATTGATATAAAATAAATGTTTACTAACGTTATCATTGAAAATGTTTTAATATTTGTGGTCTTGAAATTAAAAAAAAAAAATACATTTACAAACAAAAAGCAGTATAAAGTAATGGTTGGTTTTTCTGTTGACTCTTCAAACCACAGGGAAATACAATAAATTTTTATTAAAAAACACAATTATAATATTTTTCACACATTAACCCATTAAAGACTGAACCCCGATTTCGTGGTACGATTTTGATGAAATTTTACACATTTGATATTATGGGCATTTATATTGACATTGCGTTTTTTTTTTATTTTTACCTGTCAAACCTTGGCCCCTAGACCATGGGTATTTTTCTACCCACTTCGCTCTTAAAGAGTTCTAAAACACAAGATTTTTTGTAAACCAAAAATTCAAAAAATTCATTTATTGCATACATTGATGTGTGTGTTGTGTGCTTATTTCACTATGTACGTTGAATCTGTCCCAACGGGAAAAGAGGGAAGTACGGATGCCTTCTAGAGGGCCTTTGTATTCCATCTTTTGAATGAAAAGGATGGTTAAATTTTAAGGGCCGATGTTGATTTTGAATAAAACACCAATTATTTAGGAAGATATTGTCATTTATTTTTATTATGAAAATATAAGTATGGTTCAATCATGTATGGAACAAAATATCGGCCAAATGACCGCCGCGACCTCGGCGCTACACCTCCATCCGATGGTCTAAATGTTCGATGACGCTGAGGCATAATTAAGATTCTATGCCGTTAATGGGCCGAATTATCTCATCCATCTTGAATTGTTGCTTGCTTATCGACGTACACCTTTTCTGTCAAATAACCCCAAAAAAAGAAGACCAACGGTGTCAAATCAAATGATATTGGCGGCCAATTGACATCGCCACCACGTGAGATAACACGGCCATTGAATTCGTTGCGCAAAAGATCTATTGTTTCGTTAGCTGTGTGGCACAGTCCTGCTGAAAGCACATATCGTCCACATCCATATCTTCCAATTCGGGCCATAAAAATTTCGTTATAATCTCACGATAGCGAACACCATTCACAGTAACTGCCAGACCGGCCTCATTTTGGAAAAAATACGGCCCGATGATGCCGCCAGCCCATAAGCCGCACCAAACAGTCACTCTTGTGATCGCTATGGTTTTTCGACAATTATTCTTGTATTATCATTCGCCCAAATGCGGCAGCTCTGCTTATTGCCGAATCCACTGAGGTGAAATTGTGCCTCATCACTGAATCACGAAGTGCACGATGTGCATTTTGATTTGAACGCCCATATTAATAATAAGCCATAATAAGGTGAGGTTCACATTCAACATTGGCCCTTTACAAGGCTTGCTCGCTTTATTCCACTCTCATATCTTTTTACACACGTTGTCATTGCTCTCGCTTCTTTTGCAGTTACATAAGAATGGTAACGGGATCAAAAACAATTCTTTTGCTTTTGCTTGTGCGAAAAAACATAACAAAAAATGTTACTCCTTCTCTTCTCTGTTGTCATAGAAGGGAATGTGGAATGTTTTATATTTTATACGAAAGAGCCGAGGCCTTCTTAATAATGCTTTGGATGCTGCTATGGTGTATGCCAGGAATTTACACTGCATGCTAAGAAAACCTGAAGGATCTCCAATCATGAGTCAATTTTATTTCATGTGAGCGTTGTTGAAGCATTGGTGTAAGAGAAAAAGTTGTCACAAATGCACAAGAAATGGCAAAGCGCATGGAGAGCTTTTACCATATGATAAGCCATATTATTCAGCTTGGCCGTTTTGGACAATGTGAAGCAAAACTGAGTTTGGTTGTACAAAATGCAAATTTTAGTAACACCCAAAGGCTTGTTTTGCACATTTTCATGCTGGTGTCCCAAAAAATATAAAATTATCTCAATAATCGACCACAGTTGTGATATAAATTTCTTTATTTTTTACTAATAAATAGTTCATTTTACATAAAACATCGCATTTTTACTTGCCAAAATTTAAAAAAACTATGTGTTTTGAACCCTCAGACAGCGAAGTGGGTATTTAAATACCCATCTCATTGAATCAAACCTGTGGTCAACGTTATTGGCCCACTTTAGCTAATATTTTTTTCTAAAGCAGAGCACACCTAAGGCTGTAAGTCACCAAGAGGCTTTTCCGATTTTCCACTCTCCCAATTTTCCAGAGCCGTTGTCGTTCACTTTTTCCAAATATTAAAAATTGATAACTTGTAAGCCGCTAACTTACCCATTTAAAGGGGGCAAAATTTAATTTCAAAAATTTGTTTAAGTAGTCTTATCCTTTCTTTATCTATCTGTAAAAACCAATTTCCGATACCTCTTACCAGAAGTTGGCCAGAATTTTTCTACGAAGGCTCTGTTTTTGGGTATTTAAATACCCATCCGTCCTTAATGGGTTAAATAGTATTTATTATTTGTTTTGTTGTGGGATATTTTCGTCTATTTTGGTATTTTAATAGCAGTGCTACCAACTTTTAATCAAATTTCCCCTTTGTTTATAAATACAAGTCTGTCTTCGTTTCGAACGAGTTACGCAGTACGGTTTAACTTTCGAATCGGAAATTTCTTTCGAAAAATTTTGCTTTTCGAATCGAAATACGTGGTAGCCCCCCCAGATCATCTCCACTTGGTATCCTTCTAGCTTCGTAAGCTTCTTTAATAAAGAAATTTTACAAGCAGATATTCCTCCATTGTTTTCGCAGCCAAGCTTTGCAGCCAGTACCAATAACAATATAGTTCTATGGTTCTAGAACTACCGCCTATGCTGATGCTGTTGTAATTGAAGTTAATAAAAAATTTATATGTTACAACAAGATATACAGAGATGCTGTCAGGGGGGTTACTGCGTATTGCGACTCGAAAGAAATAATTTACGAGTTCGAACAATTTGTACTGTGTACGGAATCGTTCAAAACGATGACAGAGGTTGTATTTTTAATAAATGGGAAATTTGATAAAAACTTTTTATTCGTAAAAGAGAGTGGCTGTAAAAGAATAGATTTTTTGTTTTCAATAAATTATAAAAAACGTCCGATTATGAAAATCGTTATACGCAGTACAAATTGTTCGAATTCGTAAATGATTTCTTTCGAATCGAAATACGCGGTAACAAAATATTCAGTGTGTAAAGCTGATCTTTACATCCACCAATTTTTATATGCGCTGAACATAGTGATTTCTGTATCAAAAATGTATTGCTTCAAAGTGGGAACTCGCCATATGAAATTCATGTCTTCCGTTCCGGTATCGGCAAATAAAATGCGGATTAATTGTATATGGATTTTCTTCAAACATTATTTTACTTAAGGAGTTAAAGTAGAGAGAAGTCCAATTTGCAAGAATACGAAATTAAAATTTTAACCAGACTTTTCATATTCTATTCATCAATTCTAAAGCTCTATTTTTATGTGGAGTTTCAGATATAGAACTCCAGGAGCAGTGGAAAAAATCTCAAATCGGTGAGATAATGTTGCTTTTAAGGAAATACAATTTCAAGAGAATTCTCGTGGGATCCATTGTCTACATAGTGCAATGTATGTAAAACGGGTTTTCGAAAATTTCAAGGCCCGGAATTTCGAAAATTCGTTTTACATATATTGCACTAGTAAAATTTGATGCAGAAAATATTCGTGGAACATATTAAACCTCTAAAATGCCGTTTTAGTGCACTTTGTGTGGAAGTTAAAAAAAAGAACAAAAATTACCCCTTAAACTGAGTGTTAGGGGGTTAATATATTCTAAGAAAAGAATCGCCATACAATTCTACTGAAGATATCTAAAGTAGTATTTTAGCTCAGAAGTACAGTTAGTACATATTTTTGAATTATACCAAACGCCTTTTCAAGAAATTCAAAAATTCCAATGCCCGAAATTTCGAAATCCGTTTTCATACATTGCACGATTTGTTGGTCTTAGAAGACCCCTAGTGAAATTTGATGCATAAAATATTCGTCGAAGATTTTAACCCTCTAATGTGTCGTTTTAGTATGCTTTTGTGTGGAATTTAAAAAAAGAACAAAAATTATCCCTTAAAATTAGTGTAAGAGGGTTAATATATTCTAAGAAAAGCATCGCCATATAATTCTACTGAAGATATCTGAAGTAGTATTTTAGCTCAGAAGTACAGTTAGTACATATTTTTTGAATTATACCAAACGCCTTTTCAAGAAATTCAAAAATTCCAATGCCCGAAATTTCGAAATCCGTTTTACATACATTGCACGATTTGTTGGTCTTAGAAGACCCCTAGTGAAATTCGATGCATAAAATATTCGTCGAACATTTTAACCCTCTAATGTGTCGTTTTAGTATACTTTTGTGTGGAAGTTAAAAAAATAACAAAAATTACCCCTTAAATATATTCTAAGAAAAGAATCGCATATTTTTTTGACTTGTACAAAACACCTTTTCAAGAAATTCAAAAATTTCAATGCCCGAAATTTTGAAAATCCGTTTTACATACATTGCACGAACTTTTGGTATTAAAAGACCCCTAGTAAAATTTGATGCAGAAAATATTCGTGAAACATTTTAATCCTCTAATTTCAATCCTTTTAGTATACTTTTGTGGGGAAGTTAAAAAAGGACAAAAATTACCCCTTAAAATTCTGCTAAAGACATCTACAATAGTAATTTAGCTCAGAAGTACAGTTAGTGTATATTTTTTTAATTATACCAAACGCCTTTTAAAAAAATTCAAAAACTTAACGGAACGATATTTTGGGAACCCGAGCTAACGTTTTAAAACCTTTGTCAGATTTGCTCTACCAATAGTCTAGTTTAATTTCGCGTTGCAAGTATTGAGGCTGGCGGCGATGACCCGAATTTAGTTGCACTGTGTTACAGGCAATACGATTTCGTTCAAGGTAAAAGTTTTAAAAAATCAAATATTTTTTAATGCAGAATTTTAATTTGCGATTGAATGAATTCTTTTAAGCAATTGCCTTCTACTTCAACGTCTATTTAAATAGTAAATTTAAAAAAAAAATTGTTCGCTTGTTTATAAATAAAAATTTTTTGTTTTTTTTTGCAATTTTTTCCAATAAACTGTTTTTATTCAAAGAATAAATAATCATTAATAGTTTAACGATTTACAAATACGATAAATTCCATTGAACAATAAAAATGGTTAATCTAATATTTATTTATATCTACGTACGGATACACATTCATACATATGTATGTATTAATGTATGTATGTATGAAGTGTGCGTGTGATTCAGTTAATTGTAAATTTTATGTTTATTTAACAACTAACTAAAGAATCTTTATGGATAACCAATAAAACCCTTAACAATTTGTGGGAACGAAAAATGGAGGGAATGTGTAAATCGAGAGGTGCTTAGTGACTTATCACTAAATAAAAAATTGGCATATACATCTTTGATGACACTGTTGGAATCAGTGCTCGAAAACAAACCGAACATTAGTTAGCGTACCGTACACACAGCAAGAAACGATATCTTTTTTGGTAGTGTTTTTGTGACTGTGCACTAAGTCCATGATACCGTTCATAAGTAGGTTTTTTTCAGGAAAGAAACAAACATTATGTAGAGTTCTGTTTTTCATTATAAAACAGTACAATTGCAATGGTACTGCAGCAGTAAATTATATTTTAATGATCAGTAGTGTTTTTATCACAATGATGGAGGAATCAGCAAGCAAAAAATTTTAGCTACGCTTCTTATAAAATTTTTTTGTTTATTGGCATTTTGTTTTATTTTTTTTTTTAAACAATTGGTTATTTGGTTTTTGTAAAAAAAAATTTGCTGCCGAAAACAATGAAGAACGCAGTGAAATGTTCTTATATTTATGTTGAGTTAGATTAGTACAGAACTTTTATTGTGTACGAAGATCATATACAGAAAAACGTTTTTTAAGGTATTTACTACACAAACAATAGTAGCGTTTGTGTTTTCCATATTTCTTCCATACAGAGCACTAAAGTACAGTAAATAATGTTTATTTTTGAAGTATCGGTAGAGACCTATTCTAACGAGACTTGTACCAAGCCAAGTACTGCTCTTTCAATGTATCCCCCCTGGGCCAATTACTGTATCAACGTTATTTCGGCTTAAAGTAGAAGTACATAACACACGCTAGTGCGCGAGTCCTGTCAAAAAAGTTAAGCTAGGGTTTTTTCGTAGAACAAGTTACATTTTGAACGCGTTTGGTTTTTTTGGCAAATAATCAGCTGACAATAAAAAAAGAGCCGAGGCTTGGAATTTTCTAAGTAAAGTGTACATTTTTTAATATACAAACAAGAAACAAATAAAATACAGCTGACAGAAAAGGCTTTTATAACGCGCGTTGTGTAAGTCGCCATTTTTTAAGTTTTTAAACGCACGATACTCGTCGACGAATTAACCCGATAAATGTACTTCTGCTTTTAGTCCCATAGTAGTTAAGACATCGAGTTGACACAATGCCTCTATCAACGCTCCTTCCCGTGTGTGAAGACATGCATACAGAAGGAAATTTTAATACAAAATTGCCTTAGGCAATATACTATTTTAGAGGCTGAAGCCTTAAAACTCCACGGCAAAGCAGTTTTTGTTAAACAGCAACAGGCACATTTGTCAGCAGATCGAGCTTGGACCTTAATTGCAGACAAAAGTCACTCATTTACCGAACATTTTTAAGATTTCCCTTCACGCGGTTTGGATTTAATCCCTAGCGACCACTTGACACCCTAAAGGTTTTCGCCAGTAACCAGTATAGGGTCTATTTTACAGCCCTTAACCACCATTTTTAAGCATTCGCTCTCTGCGATTTGGGATAAACGCACAGTCATTAAATGATCCCTGAAGGGTATTCAACCAATAACTAGTTTAGGACCAATTGACATTCAAAAGCCGCAGATTCCTGTGGCACCGTAAAGGACTGTGGTTGGACGTGATTTCAAGAGATATGCTTATTTTAGGCACCGGAAATCTGCTTTTATTTTAGGGCAACGCAAGCTTCAGGTGCTTTTAAAGACGCATTAGCAGTGGAAGCGGGAAGTAAAAAAAATTCAATATTTGAAATAATCACTTCATATTGCAGTCTACGGGCCAACTGCAATTAAAAGCGATCGTTTCAAATATTTTATTATTTTCAAATACATAAACACCTAAGGTTTTTTTATAGATACGTCAACGGTGGGCTCAATGGCAAATAAATAAACCGTACACTGTTTTTGTTTGTTTTGCTTTAGACGTTTGCAATTAATTCCCTGAATTTTCTGTTAATAATTATTTTCCATGTTTATTAATTTTTTTTTTTAAGAATCACTCAATAATTATTTACAATGATGTTTGTAATCTTTTTTTATAACTAAAATGAATACAAGCTGAGACAGTGGCAAAGCGTTATAATTTCCTAGAATAATAATTAATACTTTTCGTTATGCAAAAATAAGTTAAAAATAAATTTATATTTACAATGAAAATGTTTTTTTGTAAGCAAAAGATTTGTTTGAAGAAAGATTTCAGTATTTTACAGAAAAGTAAACTGTCTTATCGATTTTATTACAAAATGTTTTACAATTGTTATATAAAATAACAAAATTTTTATTTGATGGCTTACGTAATTGATTTTACATAGAAAAGTGTTAGAAGAAATAAGTGCAATAAATAATGATTTTAGAAACCAAATGAAAAGTAAATTATAAAACAAATTATGAATTTTACTTTTGTAAACGAAATTTTTTCAGGTTTATGTCAATATAATGAAAACTAATATGGAAATGGATACAGACTTGACTAATGGCCAATTTTCAGGTTTGATATTAAAACACATTTATGTTTAAAATCGTTTTATATACAAAATTATCTTTTTCACTAAACACTTAAATAAAACTTAATTCACCGATGTGGTACATTTAAATTCAACTTAAGTTTCCATTGGAATAACTTAGCAAGGTGGCCTCAAAATGACAACAATACAACAACAGGCAAAGCAATAACATTCAGCTGTTTTTGAGACCACCTTGCAAATAAATAAACTTTTTTATGAAATTTTTTTGTATTTAGTAGTGCTACCATACTTTTATCTTAATTGAATACGACTTTTCAAATAAAACTCAAAAAATCAATCTGTATTTATATACGATTTAAGTTTATATGAAAATTAACTTAATATAGATTTAATTACTATCCTGAAAATTGGGCATAAGCTCTTCAGTTTTCTTATTATCTCTTATTTTGGTATTCATTGTATAGATGAACGTAAACGCAGGTTTATAAAAAATTACTTAACAAAAACTGACCAGTTAAAAACCTGATGCGATTTACTATTTGATATAACCAGAAAATGCTCTGCTTTTTGCCTTCGGTACACTCATAGAAAAATTCATCGTCATATTGATGATGCCCTAGCATCAGAATTGTGACATCAATGTTATTACAAATGTCATCAATAAGGTAAAAAGTGACATCAATTCAATGACGAACGTGATCATAAAGTTTTGTCATATCTTATGTGTCATCTATTCCGTAGTTCGATGACACATATTGTGTATTATCAACATTATTTTTATGTGTAAAATCTTAAATAAGAAGCAAAAATTCCCATATGCTATTTGTTTACATTATTTACATTGATAGAAAAGGCGTCATAACGCTGATGTATTTTGACATCAGTACTATGACAAGTGTCTTCGTTTTTGACCCCATGACACTTTTCATCATGGTGATGTCAACCTTAACATCACTTGGCCAAAGTGTCATCTGGGTAAAAATAAAATGATGTCATCAATGGGATGACACATCTGCATCACAGAAATGACGAACATGTCCTCAGTGCGATGATGCAGCAACATCGGAGAAAGGACACATTTGCATCAATTTAATGACAGTTTGTCATTAAGTCAAAGTCATTATTATTTACTTACCCATACATATGTTTGTTTCACGTTTGCTTACAGCAGAACTCTCAATAATAAGACGCCAGCACCATGCCCCATATGGTTTTGATAATCATTCTACTTTAACAATTTGATGTACATATTTAACTAAATAATTTTAAAAAATAGAATATAGGAATTTTTGCTTCTTATAATACATTGTACAAAATGTCGCATCGAGTTGATGTCACTATAGTCATAAAATAGATGACACGTAAAAAATAACAAAATTGTACGAAGACGTTAGTCATTGGATTGATGTTACTTTATACTTCATTGATGCCATTTGTAGTAACATTGATTAAGGCATCATCAATATGAAGATGCATTTCCCTATCAGTGTAGTTAAATACATCAAATTTTCAAAGTAGAATGATTACGAAAACCATAGCGGACATACTGCTGGTGTTTTATAATTGAGAGTTCTTCTGTAAAGAAAGGACGGAATTTCACAAAAGTGAAACAAATATGGGAAACGGGTAAGTGAATTATAATATTCACCCTTATCATAGTTGGCGAATTTAAAATACGCCAGCGTCTGTTTGGTAATAGATTTAAGAGAATGTGAACTTTTTTCCTTTAATCTAGTACCAAACAGTCGCAGGCGTATTTTAAATTCGCCAACCACGATAAGGGTGATTCTCTCACTATCATTTAGGTCAATCCCAATGAGTAAATTTAATGACAGTTTGTCATTTAATTGAGCCTAATGAGTTTTTTCTCCGATGTGACTGAGTCATCGCACTGATGATATCTTTTATTTAATTAACTCCGATTTGTCATTTCTATGATGCCGATAAATGTCATCCCATTGATGACATAATTTCACCTGATTCAAATTTGGTCAAGTGATATATCACAATGATGGAAAGTGTCATGGGGTCAAAAACGAACACACTTGTCATAGTACTAATACATCAGCGCTATGACGGCTTTTCCATCAGAGTACGTATACGTTTTGTAGAGCGTCTTTATTTTTGTAGAGATAAGCGCGTCCGTTAGTATGACTCTTGTAGGAAATGCGTCATGTCTTTCCAGGAGATTGTATACGCGGACTTTTCGCCTGTCCACTGACAGGATACTTTCGGGTTTCATGGTGTGTGTGTAGTTTTAACGCAAATTCTCGAGGGAAGGGATACTCCGGAAAATCCCACTTAAGATCTGCCTTTTCAGCGCTCGTGGGAGAGTTCGGCCAGAGGGAGGATTATCCCAAGGTGATGTTGCTACTCAACAGAAGCTGCAAGCATTATTCTAAAGCAGTGGAAGTTAGATAGTTCCAGCTCCTAAACAATGGGCGGGTGAAGAATTTTGCTGAATTATACACACAAAGTGGTGTGCGTGTGTGATGGTGCTCTTCACACACCGGGGCGTTTGGTGAAGGCATAGTTTGTGTCCCTGTGGTTAAGGTCCGCCATGAGTTTGGGCCCCCAGAAGTTTCCAATAAATTTAATTATAGAGAGAGAGTTAGAAGAGGCTTTTTGTTTACGAGCTTTGATTTAAAAAATAATGACAAAATCTCGTAAAGACGCAAATTTTGTTAACAATAAAGACGATAAAGGTAAGAATGAAATATTGTTGCATTAATAAGACCTGACTTAAATTTAACAAGCTAAAATTTGTTTTATTTTGTGAATATTTAGATAATAAATTAGTTACACTCTGGAAAAACACATTAGAATTTGCTTTAGACTTTCGAATGATTTTCTGACGACATTTTTTAATTAATTACCTGTTAAAACAAATACTTTGCCTTCTGTTTTGAAGTGCTTGGTTTTTGTTTAATTTTAATTTAAAACTTTGAATATTCATTTTAAGCAATATTTTTAAAACCAATAATATGTCAATGGTATTGTCGTCACAAGACTAATACGTCCTATTGTAAAGTTTATGTAAAAAAATTTAATTAATTCATCACTAATTCATTAACATAGACTTATTCTCTAAAAAAAAAAGTTAAAATACGACTAAATGCAAAGAGCTGTGGAAAATATTCGTGCCTTACGTCGGAATAATTTAAAAAAAAAAAAGTTTCACGAAAAATTCTTTAGTGAAAAAGATGGAGCACAATAATGAGGTAAATTCTTAGTTTTATTTTGTTGTAAGAATCAAAGATCTGGTTGAAAACCCCTGTAGAAAATACTGAACTAAGCGCCGTCTTTACCCTTAACTATAATCAATTATTTCTAAAAATTGCGAGTAAGAGCAATTCGCTTGCAACCAGGCGTTTGCTTTAAAAAACTAACCTTTGACCCAGGGCTGTGGAGTCGTCAAAAAAAGTTCTACCAACCTCGGTTTTTTTTTAAGTTCGACTCCGAATTCTATTCTTACCTTAATGATAAATGTATATGAGACAGGTCAGATATTAAGACTCTTTTTTAAATTTAGCAAGAAAACGATTCTGTGAAAATTCCATATTGATATTTTAGTTTTAACATGTGCCGCATTGAGCTTTTTTACAGTTATTAACAAATGTAAAGAAGACTGGTCCTTATTTTATGACTGTCTTAGAAAAGTATTTTTTTTTTTAAATATTAGAAAACAAAAACACTTTGCTAGTTGCACAACACAAGCCTGGCACATGGCGTTTAACATTATTCGGGTACGGTGAATCCAATGGTGCTAACCGTTTTTTTTTTTTTTTGGGGTTAGCTCTTGTTTTCGAGATATACCGTAATTTCGAAAAAGGATGAGGTTTCACAACATATATTTGTGTAACTCAAAAACGGTTTATTTTATTAAAATTACTAAAAAAAAAAAAACAAAATTCCGCAATAAAATTTCCTTAAAGAAAAGTAAAACTTTTTGCTAATATGAGCAGTCGTTAATAAAACATAATTTGGAAAAAAAAAATATTTTTTTATCAAAATTTCGAAATTTTTGTTTTTAAAAATTCATGAAAAATTTGCAAACAAAACAAGCCATAAATGATTAAAATCTGTTAGCAACTTTTGATTTTATTCACAAAAGTAAGAATTTCAAAAAACGCAATATTTGTATGAGAGCCCCGCCCCGTAAGAAGTGGCGATAAGGGGCAACTATGTCTCGATAAAATGTTATGGACAAAAAATTATTTGATGTCGGTCATACATTTTTTCCCACTAGGGGCTACTCGTGGGCATTTATGGGACTTTTTCTTCAATATATTTCTAGTCTGCATTGAACATTGGTTGCGTTCGAGAACACAAAAGTTTTTACTATTTTTTACTAAGCATTACTGCATTTTACGAAATTGCGTTCGAGTACACAAAATGCAGTAAATGAGAACATAAATTGAGAACGAATAGTGACAGTTCTTGTCTGAGTATTTACAAATTTTTACTGCAGAAATGTTTGCAGTAAAATTTAGTAAATCAAAAAAACATATGCTTCAAAAGGTAAACAAACAAAAGTTAAAAATAAAAAGAATACAAGTTGTGAAACAATTGTTAAATAAAAGAAAAGTTGAAATAAAAATTAAACCAAAACAAAAAGTGAATAAATATTAATTAATTAAACTTGATTGTGAAGCATTTATTTGGCTAAATACAAACTTTTTAAATTTTTTTTTTTTGTTATGTTAATTTTTTAGAGTTGTAAAAGTGTGGAGTATTTAGGTACTTAAGTAATCAATAGCAAAAAATTATTCATGCTCTTTTAAATAATTTAACCCGATACAAATTAGTAAAATCAAATAAAATAAAAAACAAACAAATAAGAAAGATTACATAAAATAGTTTGTTTGTATTTTCCAAAAATGTTGGTGTTATAAAAAGTATTTAATCGAGTACCGATAAGAAAACGAGTTAAGTAGTCAAAGTGTCTATATTTTTCAACACTTCAATTATTTGCCATCAGCTGTTGCCTTTACTTTACGCATTGTTCCAAATTTTGCGTTCGCGTACTTTTTTGGACAACAGCTTTTTGTGGGAGAACATTTTTTAGTTTACTCATTTACTGCATTTTACTGTTAAAATACTCAAACGCACCTATTTTGTATGAGAGCCCCCTTAAGGAATGGAGATAACGGGTAGGTATGTAAGAAATAAATGATGGAGATAAAAAAATAAAGTGGGGTTGGTCATACATTTGACACATCTAGGAGTATCCTACGCGCTGTACCGGCAAAATTTAAGAATTTCAACCATACAAATATGGCGGTTTAATAAAATTCTTAAATTTGGCCCCTGCAGCGCCTAGGATGTGAATAAAATCCAAAGTTGATATTAGATTTTTATCATTTAAGGCTTGTTTTGTTTGGAGCTTCGTTTTTTATATGTCTTTTACAATTTTTTATGAATTTAAAAAAAAAATCGAAATTTTGATAAAAAAAAATATGTTTCTGAAACAAACGACTGCGCATATTAAATAAAATTAACATTAGGAAATTTTATTGCAGAATTTCGTTTTTTTTAGTATTTTCAATAAACTAAACCGTTTTTGAGTTACGCGAATATGCTGTACAACCTCCTCGATTTTCGAAATAACGGTATATCTCGAAAACCAGAGCCAACCTAAAACAAAAACGGCGGGTACCACTGGATTCAGCGTACCCGAATTATGTTTAAACGCCATGTGCCCAGCTTGTCTCAAAAAAAAGTGTCATTTTCGAGCACAGTGTTTTCAATAAATTTTAATTAATTTCATGTTGTAAAATTCATTTCTTCAAAAAAATAATTTAATGAAAATTAAATTTGATGAACTTTAGTCGCGTGTTTTTGTGGGTACTTCGACTCCGACTCCGGTACAAAAACCACAACTCCGACTATATAACTTTGACTCCATAGCCCTGCTTTCAACTCTTAATTTAAGAGCCTCAAATAAGAGAATTTTATAATATTTAGGTGTATGAACTTTATCTACGAAAATATTAAATCGGTTGTAGGAGAATTTACATGATCTTGGGGCAAGGGTTTCCAAAAATGGATCAATGGTTAAAGATTTTGTCAGGGTCCTAAAGAATTAATTAAAAAAAAAAAAAACAAGTATAATTGTTATATTCGGCTGTGTCGAATCTTTGATACCCTCCACTTGCTGTTAGAATATTTCAGGAGTGGGCTTTATATGGGGGCCTATGGTAAATTTTGGACCGATCTTTACGAAACTTGACAAAGTGATTTTTAGCCATTTAAAACTGTGACAGCCCAAAATTTATTACAATAGCATTGTTCGTTACGGTTGTTTGCGTACCTAAGTGTTTTTCGAGAGTGGGATTTATATGGGGACTATGGTGAATTATGGACTGATCTTCACGAAACTTTGTGGTATGATTTCTAGCCATATAGACGAATTTGAGCAAAGTCTTATACAAATATGTCCATTTTGCCACTATTTTTGGTAGTTTTTGTAACAAAATTATCAATTTTTTAGGGAAGTTGTTTCACGTTTTGATTCATAACTCTTTTCCTACTGAACGGATTTTGCAAGACTTCAATAACAAACTGCTTAGGAGAAGAAGAAATAGTTTGACACCAATATTGTTCTATTCTTTTGAGTCGTTCAAAAGTGAGCCTGATTTCAACAGACGTACGGACAGACAGACACACTGGCATGGCTTAATTGACTTAGAATTAATCAAGGAAACACAATATATACATATGCATATATACTTTATGGGGTGTTAGATGAATATTAAAATCATTCACCACTAGCGTTGCCGGAGAATTTAAAAAACTATGACCTTTGACGCATTGAAATAAGCAATAAATTAAACTTTAGGAACATTTTAATTTACGACCAAACAAGAAATTTGTATAAAAAAAGTGTGACCTTTGACCTCTAACTAAATAAAATAGTTTTAGGGCTATAAATTCAAGGGAACTAGAATGTTTTACCGGATCCTAACAAAATTTTCTTTAATTACGGTTTACAAATGTAAGTACACTGTGAACCTCGACCTCTTACAAAGTTTTATCAAAAGATGAGGAAGAAAACAACGTTTCCTAAAAAATGGCGTGCGTTATTGTTCGATATGTTTTCCGTTATTAAGTGCAAAATCTGAAATGAGATTACAGGTTTGAGGAATATGCATTGGCATATAGATTTATTTTTGCTTTGCAACTGTACGTTTGATTTTCAAAAGCACTGTACATTATTGCAAAGTTTAATAGCTAAATTTTATGATCCAAACGTAAATCTGTAATAAAATGAATGATTGGCTTGTGTAAGACATAAATTTGACTTTTGTATTTATATGCTCGCAATTAAATACAGTTTGGTCAAGTTTTTCTATACCCTTTAGACCATAAATTGATAGATGACTTATTAAATGAAAAAAGTTGGAAAAAGTTATAATCAAAACAGATGGATTAAGTAATTAAATTTTAATATTGTTAAATATAAAGGCACTTTTCTAAAACAATCTTAGGTTTTAGAAAATTATAGTAAGAAATTGTTTGCAGAAATTTCATAAAGGGCAAAATATAAAAATCAAATAGACTTTTTTAATTCAAATGCAATGCTAAAATATCTTTGCAGCCACAAATACCGCTATTTGTCTATATTGAAGAACAAGAAGCACAAGAATGGCTATTCAAGTTCTTCATAATGACAATGATTTAAAAGTCTTTGAAATTAAGGAATGCAGTAAGTTTTGTCAATTCGAGTTCATTATTATGAAGAGGTTAATACTTTAGAACTAGTTTTAAAGTTTAACAAAAAACCCATAACAATAATTAGAAGCCAACAAGTCACTTAAAATACTAAAAGGTTTAATAATACTGTTAAAAATACGATCCGAGCGTTGTTTCATTCCGTCTTCGGTCGTGTAAAAATACTTGTATATTATTTCTGCGATATTTTACAGGACATTCCAAACTAATTACCCCGCGGGAAAATGAGGAATTGATTACCTAAATAACGAATAGAATAATGTATTATTTTCGAAAGAATTTTTCGAAATTGACACAATATTTATGATTTGATTACCACGTATATTCTCACATTTGCAGAACAAGGAATGTATTGTTTCTGTTCGTAACAATTATTCGTGTTTTTTAGAATTATTTAAGTCATTCCCAGTATGTATTTAAATAATTTATTACAATCCTAGGACTTGTTCCGTGTTAAGAATAATGAATTCTGGAATCAAATATAATACAAGATATGTCTTACATTCTCGATTCCTATTGATTACATTTTCCCGCTGGGTATGAGCTTAAAGAAGCACTATTTTCTTGCGATTGCAGATCAAAACAGTAGGTCGACCAACACTAGCACATAACTGTCTTCTTAATTTTAAACATGCTTTTTTTCTTAGAAAGCGAAACGATATATCTTTTCTGCTTATGTTACAGGGTTGATAAAGTTGGTACAATTGTACTTTTTTTGGTACAATTCAAAACTAAAAAGTACGCTGGTACCCCCGTGACTCATTTGGTACTATTTCCAAATTTTTCAAACCTACATATTTATAATTCATATAAAATGGTAACTAGTATTTACTGTCCAATAAATAAAAGCGGAGTTTATTGTTTGGTGCAAATAGTCTTGCGAAAATGCAAAATGTCGTAGCTTTTTTAAGAAATCTAAGGGAAACTCTATTTTTTGTTGTTGAATTTAACAAAACAGCTATGATATTTCGCAAGACCATTTGCACCAAACAGTGAACTCCGTTACTGTGAATAGATTTTTGCACTTGCTCATTGAACGATTGCTTATGCCACATTCTAAATTTAGTATGATGATCTTGACTAGTTTTTAAAATTTATAGAAAACCAGTTCTACATAGTAGAAGAGACGAACTCCTCTCAATTCAAGATTATTTTGGAACGAACTCATAGTATTTTAAAGAACAGTGGGAGCCCAATTCATTATTATTTTACTCCGAATTATTTTGAAGGAGATTTTACAAGCGCTGAATTTAATTTTATTTTATTCGCACTTTCTAATTTCTTTCCTGTTTATGCAGTACATATTGAAAATTGTAAACACAATAAATTTGGAAATACAATCCGAAGATGTTCGTATGTACATATTTTAAGAACGCTTAAAATTTTTATTTTCGCTTAAAATTCGAGATTGCATTTTGAGAAAAGGACGATCAATTCTAAAGTGTGTATGAAAACGCTCTCTGGCGGCAATCAAAAATAAAAATTAATGGATTTCTTGACCGCAAAAATCGCATGATACAGGTCTGGCCAGATCGAATACAATTTGTTTGCCTTTATTCTTGAATATTTTCGAAAACAAACTATTTTGAAAAATCCGGGGATCGAAATTAATTTTTGATCTATGGTTTCTTTGGCAAAGTTTCTTGGAATGACTTATAGCATAAGAATCGCGATGTGCTTTTGACGCGAAAAAATTGTTATTATTATAATGTATAATTAATGTACAAATAAATATTAAGTACCTTTTGTTTCTGTTGTATTGAATTTTTGTTTTTAAAAATAAATTAAAAAAAATTTATAACAAAGATTTAGTACTATTGGGACCGAAAAAGTACAATTTTAAAAGTTCATTGGTACGATATTGGTTTTCTCATTTATCATCCCTGTTATGTTATAAAGTACAGAGACACCCGATACATTTCCAAACTTTTAATCTTGGTCTGGAGCAAAAATCAGATTCTAGTCTGATATTCTAAAGGGTTTGCTAACCCAATTTGATAGCATTTTGTTCACAAATATACCACATAAACTTGCGCTGAAAAGAAAATTGAAGCCATCCATTTTTACGCCAAGCTGCAGCGGTGTCAATAGGAAGGTTATTACGGATTTCCTTAAATGAAGAACATACAGATCATTCAAGTGCACCGTACATTAAAATTAACCGAAAACGAGATTGACTTAAGTAAAAGTAAAATAAAAATTCAAGAATTTCGAAGTTGATTTAAAACCGAATTCGTTCTAGAAAGAATCTTAAAATGAGTTTTTGATTCGAGCCCACGGTTACTAAAATTGGTACAATTGTACTTTTTTTGGTGCAATTCAAAGCTAAAAAGTAAGCTGGTACCCCCGTGACTCAATTGGTATTATTTCGAAATTGATCAAACCTATTGTTATTTGATATAAAACGGCAACTGGTTTTAACTGTCCAATGAATATAAATGGAGTTTAGTGTTTGGTGCAAATGGTCTTGCGAAATAGAAAATGCTAAATTGCGTAGCTTTTCTATTAAATTTAACAAAAGAACTGTATATTTTGTTGTTAAATTTAACAAAACAGCTATCATATTTTGCATTTGCTCTTTTGCAAGAGCATTTGCACCAAACACTAAACTCCGCTATTGTGAATAGATATTTTGCACTTGTTCATTGAACGATTGCCTATGCCACATTCTAAATCAAGTGTGAGCGGCAATATAAGCTTGCACATCTGTCTTTAAATCCGAAATCGGTGCCGACATTACCGTGAATGGAGAACGCTACAGGCAAATGATTACTGATTTTTTTTATTCCTCATGGCATTACAAATTATTTTGAGGAGAAATATTTTCAACAAGACATCGCAACACGCCATACATCACGAAAAACCATCACTTTGTTGGGCCAAACTTTTAGTGACCAAAATATCACAAGAACTTTACCTGCATATTTGAAAAAAGTTCTATGCCTCGAAAAAACAACCATTATTTTAAACGATCTAAATCTTTGAACGAGAAGTTTTCGTAGATGTTACAGAACAAATATTTAACTGCAAGATGACTATTTGTTTCCTTTCCTTTCACAAAGGCCTACTGCTTAAAAGCATAGGTTATCTTAACTGCTGTGTACATGTATCTGGGGGGCAACTCTCTATTGCGATGCGAAAGAAAATTGTAGCAAATCTAGCGATTGGTACTCTTTATTGTGTTTGCGCATTTGTCTTTCGTATCTATTAATTTTTTTCTTTTCGCAAATCATCACTATTTATTTTATTTAAATTTTTCAATTTCATTACTGTCAATCTGCGCCATCTTTCATTTTTGTTGCCAGTATTACTCCATTTTCAAAACATTTTGCGAAAGTGATAGAGAGTACCAAGTTGGCATTTAGCTTTCGCATCGCAATAGACAATAGCCCCCCTGAATTTGTATGATTGTCCCTTATTAATTTTTTTATCTAGTTTAATCCAAATTAAAGGCAATTAACATTGCAAGCCAAAAAATACGTCCTTTCAAAAGAAATTAGTTTAGAGTCTTTGTAACTTTGGTTCGTAAGGATGTCGGATAGACTCGAGACTTTTCATAAGTTTTATCATTAGAGCTTTGAGACCAAAGTTAGGTTATCAACAAGGATTTCTATTAGTTTTAGTCATCAAGGGAGTTCTGTTAGATACAGAGATTATAGACAATCGCATGATCTGAAATTGTAAAACGCCAGATTTATTTTATGGTGTTTCATAGTTTTCTAAAAGTAGTCTAGTTCCCTAGAGCATACTCTTGCGATTTAAAACGCCTACCAAAAGAATTATAGTTCCCTAGAACATACTTTTGCGTTTTAAAATCGCCAACCAAAAAAAATTATAGTTCCCTAGAACATACTTTTGCGATTTGAAATCGCCAATCTTGCGATTGACAGAACACTTTTTATGCAATTTCAAGTCAGAATCGCAAATTTTAAACGTTTTACGATTGTCAGAACACGCTCGTTTATCAAGTTGGAGAGGAACGAAAAGAAAAGGTTTTTAGTCGCACTCGCGACTATCAAAATAATTTATTTCGATCCATCGATTGTCCATTAGTCGGCCCTTTGCCTCGTTTGCTTATCACAATTATAGGCTATGAACCTCCCTACTAATCGGTTAAAAACTTATATAGGCTTCTCACTTTCTATACATTAGCGTGGATACATGAACCAAAAAACAAGATTGCACACGCAGCCGTACGAAAAAATGTTCTACTGCGCATCTACGTCATTATAGAATGCAAATGTTGTAAAAAATGTAAGAGAATGTTGGAGAATATCAAGAACGAACAATCTCAGCATTTTAAAGAGTACAAAAAGTTTGCTTAGCGATTCTAGTCTTTAAGAATTCATTTTTATACCTCATCATTTTCCATATCTAAAGCACAGCAAGCAAACGGCTCTGAAAGATGTCATTCAAATATGCATTTTATATTTCCTTTTAACACAAATACATTTCAAACGGAACGTGTTTGTTGTTCTCAGTACTCAGAGTGCTCGTGTTTATACAAAAAGAAAGTTTAATTTTTAATGAAACCCACAAACGAATACTTGTAATAAAAATATTTTGTTGTTGTTGTTGTTTTTTTATGTCTTCTAACAAGGAAAAAGCAAAAAAAAATATCAACAAGCCAAGCTGAACGAAACTACACAGCAAAAAGGTGTGAAACGTGACTGCCTAGGAAATTGTTCTAGATATTTGCATATCGTTTGTACGAGAACATGTGATACGAAATGAGATAATATTTATTGCAACATTCAAACACACTTAGAGAAATGATGCAATAAAAAAATACTTAAAGATCTGATTACTGCAGTACATTAAAGCTCTCCCTGTTTAAAAGTGGAAAACCGCAATTGCTGTAGGCAGAGCCGGAAGCTCAAGGGGCCAAAAAGTGAATTTCTTTCAAGCACTCTTAAAATAATAAAAAAAAACAATTATGGAACCCTCCCTAACAATTCTGAATTAAGGGACGCTCCTGCTTACCAGTCTACTATATAACCATTTATTTTTCTTTGTTTGTCTCAAACCTCTTTGGATTTTAATACTCCTGCTTTTAAACAGACATAATTGATGGCTTTTGCTGGCTGACTGTCTGTCCGTCTGTCTGCATTTCTGCCTGAATGTTTAGAGATATTAAAATTTTGTGGGAAAGTCTGAATTTATGCGTTTGTATTTTGCAAGTTACTTAATGCAAATCAACAATAAATATCCTGACAAGTTATCATTTGTATTTTACTCTCTTTCAGAACAATTACAATTTTATTGTATTTGCATTCGTGTTTAATCTTTGCGCACATTGATGTGAAAATTTTTAAATTTCAAAAATTAAGCTAATAAAATTGCCAACATCAAGGATTTAACAATGTTTGCATAGGAAAATACTGTGCATATGAAAATATGCCTATGAAAATATGTTTGCTGTTAAAGTCATATGTGGCAAGGGGCGGGGGGGGTTCCTTTGTTCTTATAAAAAGTTACAGAAGAAAAAGAATGCCATACAATTTTATTCTTCAATTCTGAATGCAAATAAAGGATTCTACTAAAGGATAATTGAATGAGCCGTTCAGTTTATATAAAAAGGAATATTATTAACCAGCAGCCCTCGAAGTTGGTCAGCTATTTGCACGTGCGGTAGTGCTGGGAAACAATCAATAGTACTATCGATAGTCATAAACTATCGAAAATATCGATAGGAAAAATATCAATATCGATATTATTATTTAAAATACAGCTATAAAGACATGTTACAGCAGCTATGTATACACACACAGTTTTTTTCCGCAAGTTTTTACTTGCTTTTATTGATTCGCGCAGAATTACAGCAATGAATACAAACAACAAGAAGGGCAGGTGGTATGGATTGCTTAGCTGTGCTTTTTTACTACTAACTTAAGGCCTTTATGCCGAAATTTTTATATATTTCCATAGGGACTGAAATGTCAGATAGTTTTATGATGTGGTAAAAAAAAAAATCAAAGAAAAATGCAATTGCAATTGCGAGTATACGATAAAACAATGAACGACCATTAGAGGAAAAGTCCGCTAGATTCATTACCTTTTGGGTTGAGAATCAAATCTAATTTATAACATTATCTTAAGTTGCAATAAAATATCTTATAGTCCCTGTTACTTTGGTTCCTTCAGAAATCAGCAATCTAAAATAACGTGCATAGTATGCACTGCATACATACATACATACATACGTCTCTTACGTTCAATAAAGTGATAAAAACAACGAACTGTAGTCTGATAAAAAAAAACTAGTCAAAGTTTTCCTACTTAAGTAAAAACATTCATTCGATAGTAATATCGATATATCAATAGTGAACTCTGAACTATCGATAAATATTGATAGTATCTCAGCACTAACGTGCGCAACGGAAATGTAAACGGAATTCAAAAATGTTTCTTTTTTACTGTTACTTATTTATTAACAAGAAAACCTGCAATAAATTTTGGTTTAAAAACAAATTTACAATAATTTTTTTTTTGTTTTGAATTTTTTATTAACACGAAAAATTGCAATACATTTTCGTTCAAGATAAACTTTATGATCATTTTTTTTTTTTTTTTTTAATTTTCGATAAAACGATAAAATTACGAAAAATTTTAGTTCTAGAGAAAATTTACGATATATGTACGTTCCAAAGAAATTTTATGATACATGATCGTTTTAGTGAAACCTTACGAAAAATTTTTGTTCTAGAGCAAATTTACGATAAACGTAATTTTTGAGAAAATCTACAATAAATTTACGATCAACTTTCGTTCTAGAGCATATTTGCGACAAATTAGTGTTCTTAGGAAATTTGACGACAAATTATTATTTAAGAGAACAAAGCTGATTAAATTTTTTCCTGAAGATAATTTTCGATAAGTTTTCGTTCTTAAAAAAAGTTCTAGATAAATTTTTGTTTTTAACAAAGTTATCGATACAATTTCTTTTTAGAGTAAATTCTAGATAAATATTCGTTTTAAAACAATTTAGTATAAAATTCGTTCCTAAGAAAATTTACAAAAAACCTCGTTGTCAGATTGTTCGAACTAAAAGTTAATTAAATTTTTCGTATAAAAAAATATATTTCGAGAAAATTTTTGAAAAATCATTAAATTTAGAAACATTTTCAATAAATCGTTTATACGAGAGAAGTTTCAATTTATCTTTAACTAGGAAAAATTTTTTTGTTAAATCTTCTATTAAAAGATAAAAATCGATAAATCATTAAGAAAATTTTCGATAAATCGGTAAATTTCAGAAGTTTTCGATAAATCGTAAATTAAAGAAGATTATTTGACAATTATGTATAAGATAATAAATAGGTCATGTCGCACAGTAAAATTCCGTTCGGAACCGAAGAAAACATATTTGTTTATTGATAGAAAGTGTATTTTAAAATTTTGTTTTCCTTTCAAATACAGAAAACTCCCATTCCGTTCATGAAAACAAAAATGGTTTTATTCCGATAAAAATGTTCGTCATTTTTTGAAGCACCAAATTAAGAAATTAATTTCGTTTCCGAACGGAATTGTAATCTGTGACATGGCTGAATGTTCTTTATATTGACGATTAAGGAAAAATTTATGACAAAAAAAAACTGCGTGCAGCTTAAATTTGTACACGCAGAACACCCTGTTTCATTTATTTTCCCCATTTAAAAAAGCGCCACTCTTTTGAATTGCAAAATCTTAATAAACATATCAAATTAAATCAATCTATGATTGATTCTGTACCATTAATCCATTATAGCAATAGAAAATTTGACTTTTTTTTTGCGCCAGATGTCTGAGATAAACATTTATGGACGGAAACCAGATTGGTAGTTTTTTGGTTATTTCGTTGGGTACTTGATATCAGCTAAAAGGAAAACAACATTTTAATAAATTAATTGAAAATAATAAATTGTCATTTAACAAAAAAGTTTTTACAAAAAAGCTCTAAAGAAAACCCAGGCAATAAAATAAAAGATGAAAATTATACTTTTATGGCAGGAGTCAGCCATATCTATTGCAACAGCCAGCTGCACTCTTGTCCACACACTCCACTCGAACTGGGCATAAATGATATGAAACCATTAGTAAATATTTAGCAGCAACAACAATGGCAATATTTCCAAAAAAAAGTGTTGCAAACACATACCCATACATCCACTGATACCAAACTGAGGCCCAATATGCCACTTTCTGTAACTCAACCCCCCTCCCCTACTTTTTCCAAATTTGGTATCGTGTTTGTTTGATGCTTTTAGGCGGTAAACATCTAAAATTAGAAAAAGATGAGGAAAATAAATAGAAACTAACAACTCCCACGCTCAGCGCACACTCGACATACAAACAGTTTGTTCAAATTGTTCGTATGGAAATTGCAAAATTTTTTGTACAACTTTACTCTAATACAGACAGACAGACGGACAGACACACACAGTCGGTTTGGTTCGGTCTCTAACAACAAATTTTAGTGGTTTTAATTTGCCAGCAAATGCAACAAATATTTAATACAACAAACAGCATACAACAACGAAAAAAACGAAATGAAATCATTATAAGGCGCCCAAATGTGCACCTCCGCAAAATATGAGAACGAAAAAAAATTTAAGGAAATAATTGCGCTAGACATAGAAGACTGTTTGTGGGCTTTACAAGGCCTAGCGAAAGTTCGCTCAACATACGAAACTCAGCGACAATTTTCTACATTAAAAGTATCGAAAGTTATCGGAAATATTTTTTGAATATGGAAATCAGAGAAAATTTCCCCCAAATAAGATATTTCGGTCTAATTTGCGGACATTTTTGGTAAATCCCTATTTAAGGAAATCGGTATCGAGAAATCGTTAATATTGGAAAAATTTTCGATAAATTACTACTTTAAAAAAATTAAAGGAATTTTCAATAAAATGTCTATTTAAGTAGTTTTGAGAAAATTTTCGATAAATCGTCTATTTTAAGAACATTTTTAATAAATCGTTTTTTAAGAAATTTTGCGATTTTGTTTCATAAAAGTTTTGATAAATCGTCTATTATGAAAAAATGGTCGAAAAATTGTCGTTTATTTTCAAACATTTTTGATGTATCGTCTATTATGAGAAAAATTTCGATGAATCGTCTAGCTAAAACAAAGTTTTTTATAAATCGTCTATTTTGAGAACGTTTTTAATAAATCGCTAATTTTAAGAAAATTTTAGAAAAATGAAATTTTAATTGAAGCTTAGAGTTTACGGATTGCGAAAAGCCACATGAGCATGTGGTTCTGACTTAATTTTGTCTTTTTACGATAAAATTTACGATAATTTTTCGCTGCAGAAATAATTTACGATCAATTTTCGTTTTAAAAAATTTACGATAAATTTGTGTTCTCGAGAAAATTCATGAAAACTATTAGTTTTTAGACAATTTACGATAACTTTCTGGTCTCTAGAAAATTAAAGTTAAATATTCGTTTATAAGGCAATTACGATAAATTGTTGTTCTAGAAAATAATAATAATTTTTGGTAAATTTTCGACTTATTCTCCTTCAGAGGAAATTTACGATACATTTTAGCTTGAGTTACAATTAACGAAAAATTTTCGTTTAAGAAATAATTAACCATATATTTTAATTCTCCAGAAAATTTACGTTGAATATTCGTTTTTAAGACAGCTAACGACAAATTTTTGTTCAAGAGATAATTTACGATAAATTTTCGCTGCAGAAATAATTTATGATAAATTTTCGTTTTAAAAAAATTTACCATAAATTTCCCTTTCTCGAGAAAATTCATGAAAACTATTAGTTTTTTAGACAATTTACGATAACTTTCTGGTCTCTGGGAAATTTAAGTTAAATATTCGTTTTCTGACTTAATGGCCACTGTGAGTTGTGTGATGGCGTCAAAATTACTTTAAAACGACGTGTGCATGTGGATTTTCACATTTCCTGTACTATAAGCTTAAGTCCTCTGTCTATTTTATAAATCGTTTATTTTAATGTATGTCGAGAAAGTTTTCGATAAATCATTCGATAATTTTTTTTTGATAAATCGTTTCTTTTAGAAAAGTTTTCGCTGTGTCATCTCTTTTGGTTTATTTTGAGAAAATTTACGATAAATCGTTTATTTTGGGAACATTTTTACCAAATCGTTTGTTTTAAAAATATATGGGATAATTCGTTTATTTCCATAAAATTTTTGATAAATTGTCTTTTATGAAAACATTGTTGATAAATCCTCTAGTAAAAAAAAATTCGATAAATCGACGATTGTGAGCTTTCAATAAAATCTTTATTTTATGAAAATTTACCATTAATCGTTTATTTTGAGAAAGTATTTAATAAGTTGCTTATTTTCAAAAATATCGCCTATTCTGAGAAAATTTTCGATACATCGTCTATTATAAGAAATTTTTTAATAAATCGTTTAAAAATCATTTTAAGAACATTTTAGAAGGAGAAAAATTGGCGATAGCTCGCAAATTTTCGATTTATTTTTAATAAAACATGTATTTTAACAAAATTTTCGATAAAATGGCTATTTTCGAAAAATTTTCGCTGGATTAGTTTATTTTGAGAAAATATCCGAGAAATCATCTTTTTTTAGAACATTTTTATTAAGTCGTTTATTTTATGAAATTTTGCGATAAATAGTTTTATTTCATGAAATTTTTGTTAAATTGTCTATTATGAAAAATTTTTCGATAAAATGTCTAGTTAAAAAAACAAAATTTTCGATAAATTGTTTCCTTAAAGAAACTTTTCGATACATCAGCTATTAAAGGAACACTTTTTAAATATTGGGTAAATTGTCTATTTAAAAAAAAAATCCGATAAATCTTATTTTGATAAAATATTCTATACTATAAATCGTCTATATTAAATAAACTTGGATTTTCGATTGATTAGGAGAACATTTTAAAAAATCATTTGTTTGCTTTTAGAAAAAAATTTCCTTTGATTTTCGATAAATTGCCTATTTGGAAAATATTTTAGATAAATCATTTATTTATGGCGCGTTTTGATTAAGTCGTCATTCAGCATCGTTTTGGACTTTTGATATTTGTTCGGCTTGGCGTGTTACCAACTCAAGGTCGGTTAAATACTATCGCTGTAGCTACTTAAATGTTGTTTATTGTATCGTTTTTGTAACATCTTGCGCTTGAATGAACTCATGCAAAAAAAAGCTCCGAAATGTTGTACTAAGCTCATACAAACATTTTATAAAAAAAAAACGAAAAATTAGAAGTTTGATTGTTGTAGCTGTTGTATGAGAGCACGAATAGGCAGTCTGTCATACAATCAGTTGGGGGAAAGGCAGTCAGCTAGTCAGCCCGCCAAGCTGACATTATTTCTTTTATTCATTCATACATTCAATAACTCGAAAAGAGCTCCAACCATATGCAAAAGTTGTTTCCTACAAAAGCAACTGACTTACAAAAGCAACAACAAATGAATTTTTATTTTTCACTATTTAATTGACGCCGCTCATTTTATGACATAATCACAGTTTCAAGCAAAAAAAAAATGACTTTTTGCAGTTTTTGTCCCAACTTCCTGTGTATAAATGAATTTTAAAGATTGTGGGTTTAAGATCTTTTTCGTTGGTTGGTTTGTTGTGTGTATGTCAGACCGTCTGTCTGTCTGTTGCTTCATGTACTTGTAGACTTGAAGACATTCAGGCGGACAGACGGCACTATTCAACAAACAGTTCAGTGCTGTGCAGCTGTTTTAAGACTGACTATTTTCTTTCTATTTTTTTTAACTTTACTTGAGGTTCAGTTTTTCATTTTTCTTTCCACAAAATACATAAATGAATTGGTTTCGTTAGTAAAATGAAAAATAAATTTTTTACTCCATCTCTAATTTTTCTTGTCTTTCAATGACTTTTTTAATGATGTGAATAAATTTTTCGGTAAAAATTGTTTTCTTTTGCCATGTTTAACACAATATACGAGAAAAAAAATGTCGTTATGTCTCTGTGAGTTTAAAGGATGCTTGAGAGGAGTTGTTAAAAGTGTTTGTTGGAGAGGTTCTTTAAGGTTTTTCAAATTATCAAAAACAAAAGTACTTCATTTCTATTTTTATCTTAAGCGTAGCAGAAAATATTTGCTTGATTTTAAAACTTAGACTGTCTTTAATTAAAAAAATTATAAATTAAAAAAAAAACAAAGTTTACAATTAAGAGACAAATTTGCGTTTTATTTTGAAACCCAATAATTTGTTGATTTTTTTGTGACAGAGATTTTTGTGGAAGAGACAACATACGATAAGATTTTTAAAAAAAAGAAAATTTACGACAAATATTCGTTGTTAAGACAAATTACGATAAATTTTTGTGTCAGAAAATATTATTCTCGAGAAAATTAACAAAAAAGTTTTTTACTCGATAGAATTTACGAGGAAATTGCGATAATTTAAAAATAAACTTAACAATAAATATTAATTTTAGAAAAAATGTTCTATAAGTTTTCGTTTTAGACACAATTAACGAAAAATTTTCATTTAAGGGTTCGATAAATTAAAATTTTAGGAAGAATTATCGATATATATTCGTTTTTAGGACATATTACGATAAATTTTATATTTACGATAAATATTTGTTTTCGAGAAAATTTACAAAAAAATGTATTGTACTCGAGAAAATTTACGATAAATTTTAGTTCTAGAGGAAATTATGATACATGGTTTAAAAGAAAGCTTTACAGTGAATAATGAAAAATGTTTTTTTAAGGGTTCGATAAATTTAAATTTAAGGAAAATGTAAATTAAATTATCGTTTAAGTAAGAAATAATTTTCGATAAATATTTATTCTCGAAAAAATTTACGATAAGTATTTATTTTTAAGACAGCGTACGATAAATTTTTGTTCATGAGAAAATTTTCGATAGGATATCGCTGCAGAATTATTTAACGAGTAATTTTCGTTTTAAAAAAATTTACGATAAATTTATATTCTTGAGAAAATTCATGAAAACTATTGGTTTTTTGACAATTTACGATAATTTTCTGGTCTCTAGAAAATTTAAGTTATTCGTTTTAAGGAAACTACGATAAATTGTTGTTCTAGAAAATAACAATAATTTTTGGTAAATTTTCGACTAATTCTCCTTTAGAGGAAATGTACGATACATTTTAGCTCGAGTTACAATTAACGAAAAATTTTCGTTTAAGAAATAATTTTCCATATATTTTTATTTTCGAGAAAATTTACGATAAATATTCGTTTTTAAGACAGCTTACGACAAATTTTTGTTCATGAGAATATTTACGATAGATTATCGCTGCAGAATTAATTTACGATAAATTTTCGTTTTAAAAAAATTTACGATACATTTCTATTCTTGAGAAAATTCATGAAAACTATTAGTTTTTTTTAGACAATTTACGATAACTTTCTGGTCTCTAGAAAATTTAAGTTAAATATTCGTTTATAAGGCAATTACGATAAATTGTTGTTTTAGAAAATAATAATAATTTTTGGTAAATTTTCGACTAATTCTCCTTCAGAGGAAATTTACGATACATTTTTGCTTGAGTTACAATTAACGAAAAATGTTCGTTTAAGAAATAATTTTCCACATATTTTTATTCTCGAGAAAATTTACGATAAATTTTCGTTTTTAAGACAGCTTAAAACAAATTTTTGTCAAAGAGAAAATTTACGATCAATTTTCGCTGCAGAAATAATTTACGATAAATTTTCGTTTTAAAAAAAATTACGATAAATTTCTGTTTTCGAGAAAATTCATGAAAACTATTAGTTTTTTAGACAATTTACGGTAACTTTCTGGTCTCTAGAAAATTTAAGTTAAATATTCGTTCATAAGGCAATTACGATAAATTGTTGTTCTAGAAAATAATAATAATTTTTGGTAAATTTTCGACTAATTCTCCTTTAGAGGAAATTTACGATACATTTTTGCTTGAGTTACAATTAACGAAAAATGTTCGTTTAAGAAATAATTTTCCACATATTTTTATTCTCGAGAAAATTTACGATAAATTTTCGTTTTTAAGACAGCTTAAAACAAATTTTTGTCAAAGAGAAAATTTACGATAAATTTTCGTTTTAAAAAAAATTACGATAAATTTCTGTTCTCGAGAAAATTCATGAAAACTATTAGTTTTGTAGACAATTTACGGTAACTTTCTGGTCTCTAGAAAATTTAAGTTAAATATTCGTTTATAAGGCAATTACGATAAATTGTTGTTCTAGAAAATAATAATAATTTTTGGTAAATTTTCGACTAATTCTCCTTCAGAGGAAATTTACGATACATTTTTGCTTGAGTTACAATTTACGAAAAAACTTCGTTTAAAAAATAATTTACGATAAATATTTGTTTTTAAGACAGTTTACGATAAATTATTTTTCATGAGAAAATTTACGATAGGTTATCGCTGCAGAAATAATTTACGATACATTTTCGTTTTAAAAAAATTTACAATAAATTTCTGTTCTCGAGAAAATTCACGAAAACTATTCGTTTTTTAGACAATAACGATAAACTTTAGTTCTAGAAAAAAATAATAATTTTCGGAAAACATTTCGACTAATTTTCATTGAAGGTAAAATTAACCATAAATTTTGGTTTGTGAGACAATTAACGAAAAATTTTCGTTCTATAGAAAATTACGATTATTTAGAAAATAATTTACAATAAATTATTATTTTAGAGAAAATTGACGATAAATCTTTTAGGATAAATTTACGGTAAATTTAGATTAACTATTTGTTCTTGTTTTTCCTTAAAACCTTTTAAATTTTCTAAAAATATTTGTTTAAAGATTTTTAAAAATCGTTTTTATTTTAAGTGCTATTACTTTTACATCAGAGATGTCTACACTGCTTTGAAAATATTCTTGTTGTTTTTTTTTTTTTAAAGAAAACCTCAACAACAAATAACAAATTGTAAAACAAATGTCTTGAGAAATAGACAAGATGGTACAATAAAATTTACAAGATTTCTTTTTTTCCCCTAAAATTATTTATTAGCTTGTCTGTCTGGTATAGAAGAGGTGAGATGGTTGAATTGGTGGTGGGGCGAATATGGTTTATTTATTTAATTGAATTTTTATAAATGTACATTTCTATTTTATAATTTTAAAAAATTGCAATAACAAATTAAAAACTGAACACTGAACACAGCCAATGTAACTAACTCACAGAGACCTTTGAAATTTAATAAACTTTTTTTTTTAATAGCAATCCAACAAAAAGCATTTTAATTTGATTGAGAAAAATTCAAAAGATGTTCAACTGAAAACGAAACGATGTGAACGGCAAAACTAAACATGGAAATCTTGGATGTAGAAAATAGTGGGAAGCTGAGGAAGGGTGCAGGGGTTCATAGAGTCAGACAAAGACCTTATAAATCATACGAGCGATAAATGACTTGCCTTTTTTGCTTTTATTATTGTTGTAGTCGTTGTTATTATTTTTGTTTTTTTTTTAATATAATTTGTTGTAAATAGACGAATACAATAGACGAATAAAGCAAATGTTTACTTAATAAATATGTAACGAAATAATAGGGACGTTCACTACAATCTATGTAGCGAAAAATTTTAGATAAATCTGGTAAAAGTTTTTTAAAAAAAATATATGTAGAGAATCTCGTTTTTTAGAAAAATTTTTTGCTTAATGTTAAAAATGTTGCTTGATTTGCATTTAGAAAGAATTTTTAACAGATCTCGTATTTAAAGAGAATTTTGGATAGGTTTCTTATTTAGAGGAACATTTTCAATAGAAGAATATGTATTTAGAACAATATTTTCGATTAATGTCGTATTTAAAGAAAAACAAGTTAGAGTGCTATATTCGGCTGTGCCGAATCTTTGATGCCCTCCACCGACAGTTCGAATGTTTAAAGAGTAATATCTGTATGATGTTATTATTATCTTAAACTGTGACGATTTGTTATTAACAGGGAAACCAGAAATATGCAATTGCATGTTTTTCCTTGTGCGACTAATGAAGGCAGAAACAATATATTTATCCGTTTTAGAGCTTTTTATGAATTTTGGCATCGATTTGTTAGTGCATATTTTTGCATATTTTACAATTTGCAGCATATTTTAGTTAAAAAAGCATTTTTGCAGCATTTTTTAAGTTTATAGCGCATATTTTGCCTTTTTAATGCATATTTTGGTATATATTCAATTTTTTTAGATGCAATAGCTTTCGCAGCAAATAAAAAAATTTTTTTTTTCGAAAATCTGTTACTTTAATTTCGACATCTACATTTAATTTTTGCTCTTAATTTGTAAGACAAAGCAGGTTGTCATTAAGACTAAATGTTATGCGATTTGTATCTAGACCAATATTCGGCGCAAACATCTCTTGTATGAATTTTAATCTTTTTTAGGTTTTTTTTAGATTTTGTTATTAAATTGTTGAATATTGTGTCTTCAAATGAGCAATTTTAATTTTTAGGGCATATTTTTAACATTTTTCAGGGCATATTTTCCAGTTTTTACTGCATATTTAATGCGCATAAAACGTGTTTTTAAGAGCATATTTCTGGTTTCCCTGGTTATTAATTATGGTTTTAGGCGACTAAACTGTTTTCCGGTAATAGGGTTTATATGAGGCTTAGGGTAAATTATGGACCGATCATCACGAAATTTCACAGCGTCATTTGGAGTCCTTTAAAACTGTGACGTACCAATTTCTGTTATGATAGCATTATTAATTATGGTTTTAGGTGTACTAAACTGTTTTCCGGGAGTAGGGTTTCTATGGGTCCTAGGGTAAATTATGTACCGATCTTTACGAAATTTCACAGTATCATTTATAGTCCTATAAAACTGTGACGAGCCAAAATTTGTTATGATTGCATTATGTTTTACGGTTTTAGGCGTACTAAACTGTTTTCCGGTAGTAGGGTTTATATGAGGCTTAGGGTAAATTATGGACGGATCTTCACGAAATTTAACAGCATGATTTCCAGTCAAATAAAACAAATTTTTGCAAGATCTTATCTCATTCCGTGCCTTGTTCCAGCATTTATGTTATTTTTTGTAACAAAATTATCAATTTTTTAGGTGGTGTTTCTACATTTTGATTCATAGCTCTGGTCGTACTGAACCGATTTTGCTGGATTTCAATCCCAAACTGCTTAGGATAACTACAAGCACCAAGTTTGTTCATTTCTTTTGAGTTGTTCGAAAGTGAGCGTGTTTTCAACAGACGGACATGGCTAAATCGACTTAGAATTACTCAAGGACCCAGAATATACATATATACTTTATGGGGTCTGAGATGAATAATAAAAAAGTTTCACACGGAATGACAAACTTAATATGCCCTCTTCAGAATTAATTGTGGTGGAGGGTATACAAAATAAAGAAAACATTGAAGAAATCAGGAAATGATCAATAAATTTCGTATTCTTATTCATTTAAAGACATTTTTCGATAATTCTCGTATTTGGAGAGAATTTTTTTTTCAAGAAAATTTTCAACAAATCTCGTATTTTGTTTTTTTGTTTTTTTTTTTTAAATATTTTAATAAATCTCGTTATAAAAAAAATTTGTTTCTGGATAATCCTGTATTTCAAGCAAAACTGTTCTCTGTGCAACGAATTTCTGAGTTGCGGAGTATTCTGGAAATATTGTCTTTAAAAAATGTTAAAATCTCATATTGAAAATAATTTTCATTTAATCTTGTATTCAGAATTCACTAAGTTTCTTCCTAATAAAGCAATTCCTAAAAAATTTCGTATTAAGATAAAATTTTCCACAAATCGCGTATTAAGAAGAATATTTTAAATTATCTTGCAAAGAAAAACATTTTTGCTAAATCTCGAATAAAATGAAAATTCTCGAATAATCTTTTAATTAGAGAAATTTTTTCTGATAATCTTGTACATGATTTAAGAAAATTTGCGATAAATCTCGTATTTTAAAAAATTTTTACGATATCATGTATTTAGAGCGAAATTTTCCTAATTTCGTGTATAGAAAAAAATGTTTGATATCTTTATATTTACTGAAAACTTACGATGATTTTCCATTAAAAAAAAAAGTTTATATGTAGTTTCGTGCATAGAAAACGGCGGCATGAAATAACCCCCCAAAATATAACCCCCCAAAAAAATAATGAAAAACCCCCCAAAATTTTGTACAGAGAACAACAAAAACGATTTTTGGGGGGTTATTTATTTTTGTTTGGGGTGTTATTTAATTTTTTTTAATTGGGGTATTATTTCGTATGAAATTATCCCCCAAAAAATCGTTATGAAATAAAGCCCCAATATATTTTTTGGGGCATTATTTCATTTTCAAATTTATAATGAAAACGTTTTTGGGCGCAAGGATTTATCCACTGTGGTATACAGAACACCGGCTTCGATAAAAAAAAAAGGTGCCCTGCATAGCCGGCCTTCGGCCGTGCGCAATGGTTTTCTTCTATAGTGTATACCAAATACCGGCTTCGCTTACTAAAGCTTCTCTGCGTAGCCGGGTCGCGTCGGGTTTTTTATACAATATAGGAGAAAGTCCTGGCGCTATACAGAGAAGCTTTAGTTAGCAAAGCCGGTGTCTGTTATACCATAGAGGAAAAAGTCATTGCGCCCGGCCGAGGGCCGTCTATGCAGCAAAGCCTTAGTTGGCGAAGCTTGTGTTTGGAATATCATACATATATCATGGTATCGCGTGATTCTTTAAAGCAAAACTGTATAATTAATTGCATTACAAATATTGGGCCTTTATTTCATTTCAGAAATTGGGGTTTTAATTCGTATGAAATAAGCCACCAAAAATTAGGGAATTATTTCATTTATGTTTGGGGCGTTATTTCATTTCGTTGGGGTCTAATTTTATTTTCAAAAATGGGGCTTTATTGCATATGAAATAAGGCCCCACGCTTTGGGGGGTTATTTTATTATTTGTTTGGGGGGTTATATTTTGGGGGGTTATTTCATGCCGCCATAGAAAACAGTTTTAAAAATTTTGCATATTAGCGATAATTTTCCGTTAAAGTCGACAATGATTTTTGGTTAAAAAAATTGACGCGATAGATTTTTTTTTAAATAAAATTTACGCCGAATTTTCGTTATTGCGGAATTTTGCAATTTATCTTTTTTTATTGTAATGATGGCACTGTGCAACAAAATTCAAGTCATCAAGTCAGCCTCAATACTCGCAATACGAAATGAAACTAGACTCTTGATAGAGCAAATCTGCCAAGTTTTTGAATTTTTTTTTTAAAAACGCCTGGTACAATATACTAAATGTAAATACTTCTGAGATAAAAAATTTGTTCAGATGTCTGCAGTATAATTGCGTGGCGATTCCTTTCTTAAAATATAATAACTCTTTAACTCTCATTTTACAGGGTAATTTTCCATTCCAATTCCCACACAAAAATATACACACAGAAAAAAATACCAGTGTTAAAATAACATGGCGAAATGTTGATAGACATAAAAACCTGTTTTTTATATTAAAATCAAAAGTCTATCTTGTTAAATTAACATGCATGTACACTAGACTGGTCGCAATTTTTTTTTTTAATTCAATTGTTTGCGTGGCTTAAAATTTGAGATTTGGTGTAAGAATCATGATCTAATTTTTCAGGTCAATCCGACGGTGCCTAGCCGTGCCGGGTGGGGCCCAAAGTTCCCCCTATTATAAAAAAAAAACATCTTTTCTATCAGATCTTTATAGTTATACTAGTTGAAGAGCCGAAAAATATGGCTTCGTTACGATCTTCCGCAGAGAAAGTACTTCAAGTGTGCCAAATTTCAGCTTCCTATGCCATGAGATGGCTTCAGAAAGTTGCGGAAAGAAGGACATACATGCAAACATCCTGACATACTAAGAAATTATATATTGTTTGATACATTAAAGTATTTGCTGTTTAATATTTTAGTATGATACAAACGAAAGATTTTTAACCCAATTCGGGGTCGCTGAATCCAGTGGTGCTAGCCGTTTTTTTAGGTTAGCTTTGGTTTTCGAGATATACCGTTATTTCGAAAATTAAGGATGTTGCACACAGTGTTGCCAAAACTTGGTGACCAAAAATGGCTAAATTTACGGAAAAAAATGGCTAAAAAATGGCTAAAAATGGGCTAAAAAATGGCTAAAAGCTTTTTTTTAATAAAATCACATAAACATTCAATAACAAAAAATAATTAAACTATTTAAAGTTGTTTATGATGAAATTGTGAGTTAAGATTAATTTGTTTAATAAGAATAAACGTAAATTAATATTAAAATAAATTAATATTAGAGAATTAAATCATCGAAAAATTCGATGTCGTTATTGTTCATCTCATAGGAATCACTCATTAGTTTCAAATAATCATAAGTCTTAAATAATTTGAAGGTAAATCATTATTACGACAACATTTACCCAACCTTTTGAGTCCAGATCTACAATCAAAAACAAGTTAGAAAGTATAGTCGGTTAAACCAGACTTTATGATGCCCTACAATTTGTACCAAATTTTATCAAATAATCTCTAAATTGCGACCTGTACTTTGCGCACAAGGTTTACATGGACAGCCAGCCAGCCGGACAAACATCGTTAATTCGACTCAGAAAGAGATTCCAAGCCAATCGGTTTACGTAAAGGTGGGCTAACGACCAATATTTTAGGATGTTACAGACATCAGCACAAACGCATAGTACGATCTCCACTGTTGTGGTGGTGGTATAAATATTGTATTGTTATGGTAAAAATATTTACCTAATTGATAAAATCGAATTAACGGTTGCTTAATGTAACCTATTTCTCAAATTACTTTTATCGATGTTTACTTGGCTAAGCACCCTCTCTACTTCAGCATTAGACCATGGAAGTGAGAGCAACTTTATAGTCAATTCTGAAGTTTCTTAAACAATTGTTACCGCCTTCATACCTTTATTGAAATACTTGCAAGCAGAAAGAAACAGCGATGTTTGTGTTGATCCATTTTATAAATTTAATAGTGGAATACTGTTCCTTTATTTTGAAAGATGTTTCAGCGTCAAAGTTTATAGCGATTTTCAACATTTTTAAAAGTTGTGTTTTAAATTTAAGGAGTTTTAATTGTTCAAAATGTTTATTTTACTTTTATAATTTTTATAATAAAATAAAAATTATTCTTTTAAAAGAAAAACGGCAAAAAAATTTGATGGCTAAACAAGTCGAAAAATGGCTAAAAAAAATGACTAATGGCTAAATTCATTTTTTAATGGCTAAACAGGGTGAAAAATGGCTAAATCTAGCCACTAAATGGCTAAATTGGCAACACTGGTTGCACAACATATGTTCGCGCAACTCAAAAACGCTTAAGCTTATTGAAAAACCGAAACTCCGCATTAAAATTTACTTTAAGAAAGTTGAAACTTTTTTCTTTATGTTGGCTTTCGAGATATACCGTTATTTCGAAAATTAAGGAGGTTGCACAACATATGTATGTTCGCGTAACTCAAAAACGCTTTAGTTTATTGAAAAACTAAAAAAACCGAAATTCCGCAATAAAATTTACTTTAAGAAAGGTAAAACGTTTTTCTTATATGCGCAGTCGTTTTAGAAACATAATTTTTTTTTTCTGAAAAAAAAAAATTTTTTTATTAAAATTTCGGAATTTTTGTTTTTAAAAATTCATAAAAAATTGCAAAAATGCAGCAATGCTTCTAATTTTATGCAGACATATAAAAAACAACATTGCAAACAAAACAAGCTATAAATGATTAAAATCTGTTACCAACTTTTGATTTTATGTATTCACAAAAGACGAAAAATTTTAATTAATTTAAGAATTTTATTAAACCGCCATATTTGTATGAGAGCCTCCCTAAAAAGTAAAGGTAAAGGGCAAGTATGTCTCGAGAAAATGTTAAGGACAAAAAACTTATTGAGGTCGCTCATACACTTTATTCCCCTAGGGCTGACTCCTTGGCAGTTATGGAGCTTTTTCTTCAATATATTTCTAGTCTGTAGTTAAAATTTTGAATGGGAGCTCCTTAATGAATGGAGATAGCAGGTAGGTATTTTAGAAATAAATGATGGAGATGAAAAATAAAGTGGAGTTGGTCATACATTTGACCCTTCATGAGGCATCCTAGGCACTACAAGGGCCAAATATAAGAATTTCAATTATACAAATATGGCGGTTTAATAAAATTCTTAAACTAATTAAAATTTTTCGTCTTTTCATACCAGTCTAATGTACACATGTACATTTTTTTGTTTTCATGTTTAAAATATGTTATAAAAAGAAGACAATTTCCGTATTATTTTAATTAAAATTGTTTAGTTAAATAGTGTTGCCAGAAGTAGTGGAAAATCCCTACATGTAGGTATTTTTGATACTAAAATAGAAGCGTATGGAAAATCGGACAGAATTTTATAATCTCCAATATGTAGGGATTTTTCGTCATATCGCATTATTTATGAAATAAATGCAGATAAAAACGTCTTTTTAGTTTTATTTTCTTGTCCAAAATGGTTAAAAAGTTTTATTTTCCCTAAAATCCCTTAAAATATATGTTTGTAGTTTAAAAAAGTTGGCGACACTACTATGTATGTATGTATATGTTTTGGGGTTTCTGAACAATTGTTTCTTGAAATGGACATCGATGCCTTAGTGACAAATAAATAATTTATCTTAGAAAAAAATATGCTTCCTGCATAACTTAGGGTTAGTGAAGAAGCTAAAGATTAGTAGGTACCAATTGTTACAGCTGTAAGTGTCTGGAGAAAGAGATATGTATGTATGTACTAGGGCTTCCAATCGGGATTGGTTTTTCTGAATCCCGGGATTTGGGATTGAAGAAAATATTTCGGGATTTCGATTTCGGGGTCCCGGGATTTTCGGGATATTTTGAATCCCGGGATTCACGAGTTTTAAAAATAATTTTGGGATATTTCGGGTTTTTTAAATTTTTTTACACCCAATATAAAAAAAAATTTTAAACTGTATAAAAAACTGCTTAATTTTCGAGTTAAAATACACATTTCATGAACGTATATTATTTATTTGTAAAAATAATAAGAAAAAAAATTAAATTATTAAGCGGCTCATACACTTGCAATAAAATTGTTCAATTTTACGTATTGTATAATTATATCGCCAATGTGTATACGCTATCCAAAAGTGGCACAATATATTGGAAACAATCAAAAGACACTTGATTTTTATTGCACAACACTGAAAGTGACATGTGTTGGCAACATTGTACAATGCTGTTTATGTTATTCCTATAGGTTATGTTTGCCTTTTTATTGAATGAATGAAACCATTGTGCGACTTATTGCATAAAGCCTGGTACTCTGTTCAACATTTCACGTGAAATGCTGTCAAAACGCATGTGAAAAAAACTTGTGCGGAATATCTAAATAATGTTTTTGTTAACCGCACTAACACAGAGTTGTAAATCATAATACAAAAACCTGCAAAATTTCAACTGAACTAGAGTTGAGTTGTATTAAAGACCAACATTTTAAGCAAAACTAAGCTGTTCCGCCAAAATTATGTAAACAAACTTTGTTATGGCGGCACAAATATGTTTTCAGATTAACTAAACCTACTTTAACTGACATCTCAAAAGCTTAAATGTATTTTGAAATTATCCAAATATTTTAAATTTGTCAAATATATTTTAAAATTGTCCGAATTTACCTATTAAAAATTTTCAAATACAATTTAAAATTGTCCATATGTATTTCAAATGTATTTAAATGTATTTTTGTCAACAAATACACGTATCTTAATACAAGTTATTAAAAAAAATGTAAAAATAATAAAGAATACAAAAAAAAATCGGGATTCCGAAAATCCCGGGATTAGAAATCAGAAATCCCGAGATTCGGGATTCGCATAATTCCGAAAATCCCGGGATTTCCGAGATCGGGATTTCCCGATTGGAAGCCCTAGTATGTACACTGTGGTATACACCAACATTATCGCCATTAGCGTATAGAGTGAATATGCCAACCATTTCGCTAGTTACAAATGACAATGGTTCTTTCTCATACCACTGGGATATTATTCAATGTTGAGAGATTTAATTGAATTAATCAAAAGAACATAAATATGTATTATTTTATTGCTTGTACTTAATTTTTGTCAAAGCTTTAATAAACATGTTCGAGTAAAATGTATTTCTTATAACTAATTATTTCCTTCTATTTCAATGACAATATTGCGTAGGGATTTTTGTAGGGGGAAATTTTTTCAACGTGTAGGGAAATTCGGATTTTTTTTAAGCATGTGTAGGTATTTTTCCAAAAACCCACTGGCAACACTGATAGTACATCAAGTTTTCAAAGTAGAATGATGACGAAAACCATATTGGGCCATACAGCTGATGCTTCTGTTAACAATGGAGGTACAAAAAAGTGAAACATGTGTTACAGGGGTAAGTGTTTTGAATTATTCTTTTTTTTTACTTTGAGCCAACACTCAGGGGATGCCCCCTACTAATGCAATGCATTGTGTTGGAATTAGGAAAATAGGTTATGGGGGAAGGAAAGCGGGAGTGGTGTTTGTGGACATTTAATTTGAATTTTTCCAAATTGTAGCCGACTGGGAAGACTTCTGCCGGGAGTCTATTAAGGTAGAACTACATAACACGCGTTAGTGCGCGCGCGCTCTGTCGTCTTCTGTCAAAAAAAGTTAATCTAGTGTATTTTCATAGAAAAAGCTACATGCAAAATATTTTGACGCGTTTGCGCCTGAAAGTTGGTTAACTTTGAACTTTTTGACGCGTTGTGTATTTTTGACAAGTAATCAGCTGACAATAAAAAGAATAATTTAACAAATTTGTGAATCATGGAAGAAAAACTTGTTGAAGAGCTTAAAAAACATTCAATATTTATATAAAAAGAATAAATTCAATAAAATAACAAAATCTTGATATACTTTCGAACACGTTTTTAATGCACAAATAAAAAACAGCTGACAGGAATGGCTTTTGTAACGCGTGTTGTGTAACTTGCAATTTTTTACGCGGTAAAGTTTTTAAACGCACGATACTCGTCGACGAACTAACGCGTGTTATGTACTTCCGCCTTTACACATACGACCAGTTCGACCAAGAAACGAATTTTCTCTGTAAAGCCTGGTACTCTGTTCAACATTTCACGTGAAATGCTGTCAAAATGCATATGAAAAAAACTTGTTCGGAATATCCATGAAATAATGTTGATGGAGTTGTACTCTGTTTATTTTGTGAAAAAGAACCGAAATGTTTCTGGCAACATTTTTTTTACAACTGCGAAATAATGTAAGCTGCCTTTATTTCACGTGGAATTTTAAGCAAAAGCAAAAAAGTATGAACTTAATATTTAAAAAAGAAATAAAAAATTAAAATAACACAATCGGTAACAGTTTTTTATCCGTATTTACTTTTTTTTATTAAACAATGTAGCATACTTTGAAGGAATAAAAACGTCAAATTGTACAAACTCGCAAGATTGGTAACATTGATAAATGCCAAAATTTTCGTGTGGAATAATCAATGTTGCTCAACATTTTTCACAAATTTGAACAGAGTACTAGGCTTAATGCGTTGTGCGATACATTGGACAATCGACAACAAACGGATGTCATTTGCTGCAAAGGCGAGTACTACAAGCATGCACCCGCTTCTCAGGGATGAGTTCGCCCATCTCTGCTGAACATCTTCCGTAGTAATATCGATAAAACAATGCCGCACAACCCACATTCCGACGATGCTCCAAAGAGTCAATAGAGCTGGATTCCTTATTACACATTGCTTCAACTTGAAATAACTTTCATTCAATGTGATTCAGATTGTTATTTCAATATAAATGAGATGTTGCTCTTACTTTACTGCAATGTTAAATTAACATGAATAATACTTATTTTAAAAGAAAAAAATGTTATTATTAATACGATCTTCGTATGACGTGCTAAATTCCCAATTTTTCATATTTGATAAATACACTGAAATTTATTGTTGAGGGAAAGCAAGCCTCTATGCGCATTTCGCCGGTTGCTTACACCAGCTCATCAGGAAACATTTTCCAAAGATTTTAGAAAAGCCAAAAATATTAAACAAATAAAACCTTAAGCGAATAAGAGTTATAAACACTCCAAGTCTTACCTGTAACAATATCAAAGCTTAAACAAAACACCAACAATAAACAGTGAGTTTATCTTTTCTTACATCCCCCTACAATTGGTTGGGTTCTTTCCGACTCGAATTGTAGTTGTAAGTGGGTTAAAAGAAAAAACAAAATTTAAAAACAAACCGCTTCATTCTATTGTCTTCGTAAGAAAACAACGAACTAAACCAATTTGCCAATTCAGTTTTATGCACGGGCACATGCAATTATATTATCAAAGTTATTTTCGGGAAAAAAATGTTGTTCGCAAGTTATTGTAAAATGATGTTAAATTAACATGAAAGAACAATGAAGCAAAATCACTACTGAAAAATGTAAAATCAACCTTGTTTTGAACGAATTTACATTGATTTTTTTCTGTGTGTATAATGGCATTTCGCTTTGCAACTATTAAGGCGTGTTGTTTCTTTTTGAATAAAAATATTAAATCAATTTCCATTTTAAATAAACTTTAAAAAAAAATCCTTTCAGAGAAGATTTAAGTTAATTTTTGTGTTAAGGGAATACCCTTATTGTACTTTACAACTTTGTTTTTATTTAATTTACGAGATAAACAAACTACAATCTTTTTGATGTAAAAAAAAAACTACAACAACACATGTAAAAAGATGTATGTAACTGACAATGAATAGCAAAATTAGATGATATTCTAAAGAATGCAAAGAGCAACTACTATATTAGCGAAAAAATCTCTTGGCAATAACGAATTTTAAGTACCCTCGTTAGAAGTTTTAAGAAAGAAATAATCTTTAAAAATTTTCTATACAATCATGAATATACAAGAAACAGTTTTAAAATTTTAGGTTTTTTTTTATTAAAAAAAATTAAGCGATTGTTTGTTAATTTGTTAAACCTATTCTATCTCGTGTAGGGTATTTCGTTAAAAAAAAACTAAAAGAAATTAGATTAACTAGAAAAAAATAAAATATAATGAAATATTTTCATTTTTTCGTACCTTTCGTTTTCCTTTTGCGACTTTGTTAATAAACAAATGAAAATTGGGTGGCGGTCTGGTGTCAGCCGACCACTAAGTCTGGTATTCCAAGGTGTTTAAGATTTAGGCGGGGTTCTTATTTTTGGGTGTGAATGTGCATTAGTGCTATAAAGAGAATGATGTTGACGATGATGATGATGATTTCTTAGCATATAACTATTGCATTCTAATTAACGTCATTGCAACTGCGCCATAAAAATTTTTATAAATGTTGTATCGCTCTGTGTCTGTTTGTGTAGCAGCACTTCTAAGATGCACTTTCTCTTACCCCAGCCATGTTGAAAGTTTAAATTTTATAACGATGTAATTTCATTGCATGTGACTAAAACTGAAAATCAAATTCAGAAAAAACAAATAAACAAAAACAAATGAGAACCGCTGTACTTTTGTGTTGGGCAGGTCGTTGTTGTTGGTACTATGTTAAATTTTATTGAATCAACCAACAATTAATTATGAATGAATTTGTGTTTTACATTGAGAGCAAAACAAAAAGTCAAGTGCATTTAAAATGTAAATTGTAAAATATGAAAAGTGCGGTGCGATTCAATTCAATTATCATCCTCTCTGACATTTTGGAGATTTGTTTACATTGAATTATCAAAAGAACTCGTTGAATTTTTTTAACATTGTTCATGGGAATTTCACAATGGAAAATCTATTTCACAATGTTGTGTTAAAAACTGTAGGAAAAAAAAAACCAAAATTGTTAAAACGTAAAAACATTTGTAATAAATGTAGGCTGACTTTTCCTAAAGTGCGCATTTGTTTTTTAAATTTACCTTTAACACTTAAAAAAAATTTATGGATAGTATCTATTCGAAGTTATCTACATATATGTATGTATGTATGACGAAACCCTCTATGCCCTCAATTAAACCCCATCATTTATACACCACTCCCACTCTATTAGATCGGCATATCCTGGCTATCATCCTCCTCATCGCATTTCATATTCATTCATTTAACTTGCTGATGCATTAAAGTCATTGTATTACTTTATTCAGAGAAGAATACAACCCACACGATTATGAGTCGGTCTATTTAAAAACCACCACACAGAAAAGAAAAGTGAAAAAACAAAGCGAAAAAATAAATAAAAGACTACTGTATTTTCCCAACCGCTTACCAGGAAAAAAAGCAACAGCAACAACAAAAACCAGTAGTACAATGGCTGGTGGATAATACCAATTACAAGCATATGGCCAATCCATGATGTTGCGTCATTAAAGAACAATTCCAAAAGCAAAAAAGAAATGAAGAAAAATAGAAATCACTAAAAACTAGAAAATTTCTATTTATAAATCGAAAGTTTTCTGTATAATATCTACAGCTTTTATCCACTGTAACGAATATTGATTGTAAATTTTCCTAAAAACGAAATTTATTAAAAATGTTCTCTAGAACGACAACTGATTGTAAATTTTCTCTGAAACGAACATTTCTGTTCAAAGTTGTAATCTTAATAAGCAAAAGAGATGTCATCGGCATAGTTGAATTTGTGGGTTATAGTAGGGGAAGGTTATGGATGTAGAGATTGAGGAGAACCGGGGCTAGAGTCCTGCGACAGTTTATTCTTTAAATTTTTAGTGGTACTCTGACAGTCGTTTAGTCGGTTAAAATGCCGATTACTGAGCATGGCCAGGAAGACGTTGCAAACGCTACTACATGGGTTTACTTTGGTCAGTTTAAAGGCGAGACCCTTTTTCCATACAGTTTCAAAATAAAAGAAACTGCTTGCTTTTTGTTTCTATTCAAACCCGTTTTCGACCTTTTCTAAAGCCAGCCAGTTCAAGAGGAAGGACCCTTTCAATGTGCTCTTCTATGCGGCCTAATATTTGTCGCTCGAAGAGTTGAAAACAGAAAGAGAGGAGGGCGACAGCTGGCTTGGTGTTCTGAATTTTTGCCAGGCTTCATTAGAACTATAAATTTTGACCTCTTGAGCATGCCAGAAAGGTTTCCAGAGTATAAAATATCTAAGTAAAATCTAGCGAGATATATTCTTCGGGTAGATGCAATCTATTTCCGCTGCTGAATTTTGGATAGTACATCGGAAACTTCCATAACAGAGAATGATGGGTAGGAGTAAAGGTCATTTGAAAGTTAATTGCTTCGTAAGTCCTTGAGTTCCGAGTTAGTTTTTCGTAAAAATGGTATATCAGTGTCTGACCATTTGGCGGGCGATGAACAAAAACGCATCATTAATTTTCTATTTAATTTTCTATTATCACAAAAATTTATCGTTAATTTTTTTCAACGAAAATTTAGCGTACATTTTTTTTCAACAAAAATGTATCGTAAATTTTACACTTGAACAAAAACGTATCATAAGTTTTCTATTTTACGAAAATTTATCGTAAATTTTCTAATCAACAAAAATTAACCGTTAATTTTCTTTTCAACGAAAATTTATCGTCGATGATTCCTTTTAACAAAGGCTTATCATTAATATTCTATTTAACGAAATTATCACAAAAATTAATCGTTTATTCTCACTTCAATAAAAATTTATTTATGTATTTTTCCCTTTAACAAAATCGTATTTCTAATAATTTCTATACAACAAGCAATTATCGTAAATTTTCTCATTAACAAAAATTATTTGTAATTTTCATTTAAACAAAAGTTTATCGTCAAACAAAAATTATTTGTAATTTTCGCTTGAACGAAAATTTATCGTAAATTTTTCCTTGAACAAAAACGTATTATTAATTTTCTATTCAACGAAAACATCAACAAAAATTAATCGTTAACTTTCTCTTGAACGAAAATTGTTTTTCAATTTTTCCATAAAACAAAAAACTTATCATTTCTATTCAACGAGAACTTTTCATAAATTTTCTCATCGACAAAAATTTATTGTAATTTTCATTTAAACGAAAGTTTATCGTCAAACAAAAATTATTTGTAATTTTCGCTTGAACGAAAATTTATCGTAAATTTTTCCTTGAACAAAAACGTATTATTAATTTTCTATTCAACGAAAACATCAACAAAAATTAATCGTTAACTTTCTCTTGAACGAAAATTGTTTTTCAATTTTTCCATAAAACAAAAAACTTATCATTTCTATTCAACGAGAACTTTTCATAAATTTTCTCATCGACAAAAATTTATTGTAATTTTCATTTAAACGAAAGTTTATCGTCAAACAAAAATTATTTGTAATTTTCGCTTTAACGAAAATTTATCGTAAAATTTTCCTTTAACAAAAACGTATTATTAATTTTCTATTCAACTAAAACATCAACAAAAATTAATCGTTAATTTTCTTTTGAACGAAATTTTTCGTCAATTTTTTCGTCATTTTACAAAAATTATCATTAATTTTCTATTCTACGAAAACTTATCATAAATTTTCTAATCAACAAAAATTATTCGTTTATTTTCTCTGCTGCGAAAATTTATCGTTGATTTCTCCTCTTTAACAAAACTTATCAATAATTTTGTATTCAACGAAAACATCAACAAAAATTATTCGTTTATTTTCTCTGCGATGAAATTTATCGTCAATGTTTCCTTTTAACAAAAAAACTTAGCATTAATTTTCTATTCAACGAAATTTTATCGTGAATTTTCGCTTCGACAAAAATTTCACGTTTATTTTCTTATTATAATATTAAATTTTTTCTCTAATACAAAATTTTCGTAACTATTTTCCAGCAAAAATCAAATTCCTCCTCGATTCAATTTCTAACAAAAAAAACTATTTTCTCCCACGCTTCAGAGGTAGACAGATTACCGCAACTAGACAGCACAACTATACTTCTCTTGTCCAAATGAACTTTTAAAAGTTCGTAAAGACTGCTGCGGATGACCCTTGTAGGTGGGTGGGTGGATGGATGGATATTTGTTCACACACTTCAAAGAGAGCATGCGATTGAAACAAATAGGATGTCTTCAGCGCCAAATACGTGTTTTCTCCTGTGTGGGTTTAATAACACTTTTTAATGTGCAAATATCATTTTGTCTTCAGCCGTTTTTTATTTTCGCATCCTGGTGTAGAAAATAGATTACAACAAATAATTAAGTGGAGGCGAGATAAATCCAATTGAAGTTGGATTAAAATGAAATGTAGGAGTAAAGTGCTTAAGAATAAAAGAAAGATAATGTTTTTTAATCTAAAACATATGGCAAAATAAATCTTACGTTGGGAGGTACAACAAATTATAGTTGAGACAGAGAATAGAGAGAAAATTAAAATTTACTGGAAATGTTTGAAATATATCGCTTATTTGCTGCAACATCGTCATAACTCAAAAAAAAAAAAACATTTCGAAATAAAAGTGTTAAAAGTCTTAAACTTGCTTAAACCACTTCGAACAAAATTACGAAACATTCTCTTAAAACGATATAAAGATGAATTTTAAACACAATATATGGGCATTTCCTTCAAAAGGTCCACCGTGACCGAAAATTAAAAAATTATTAAAAGCTGATTATTTTACCATATTGTTATAAAGAAATATTTAGATTTTACTAATTTTATACATTTACCCATAAATTTGTTCGCTTAGATAAACAATCAGACTGCAAAGTTGTGCAAACGTAATTTCTTATTTGTGAGAATGTTTTGTTGTATGTTTTTTTTTTAATATTATATTTCTTAAAAGAGGTGATATTTGATAAAACTTATTCCAAAAAAATTTTCTTAAATGGTCTGTAATCTAAGGAAGAGTTCGAAAAGAAATATGTTATTCGGATTAACGGTAAATTTTTATGTTGTTTTAATCATTATTCCGTTAAATTATTTTGGGAAAAATTTCACGTTCGAAATGTCACGTATCGACCCAGAGTTTGGCTTAAAAAAAATACAGAAGATTTTGGAATCAATCCAAAGATATTTTAATGTTACATTGCTACGTAAAATTCAGAAAGTAGTTTGACTAAAAAATTTTGCCAGGTTTCGCTGAATTACGCCTTTTTATACGTGGCCACAAAAACTACTTGTTTTTTTCGCGTTTGAACCGCTTCTTCTTTTGCCGTTATCTTTGACCTAGAATCGCGTCCTCCATAAACTTTAGCATATATAACAGTGCTTTCTTAGTGCTCTAATTTAAGGGTCAAGAGAACGTAAAAATATTTGTTGTTTAAAATGTTGTTATACGACTGTCACGTTCAACACTTTGGATTTACCCATATAGAGAAGCATAGCGAACAATTCTGCTTCACTCACTCCAAAATTAATTAATTAGTAACTTTTTTTACAAACTTTTACATTTATATAAATGTACTAGAATAAACTGAAATGTTAAAGTATGCTACAATGAATAACGTACAGCTAAACGCCTTCCATTCAATTCCCTCTTAACTTTAGGAATTTTTCTATTTTAACTAAAATTAAAAAAAAATAACAAAAAAAAACCCTAAAGTAATACAACCTCGCCCATCCATCATTATATCCATAGCTCAATTGTTCTATTTTAAAAATTCATTTCAAAAATTTTCTGCAACTCTGCACAAATATAAAATTCATCAATATTATCGTCCTCCCTTTCCACCACCATCAAAATATCGCTGAGTGACTGATTTTCCGTCTAGTTAATGTTGTCGTCAAAATTTTGATTCCCATGTCGTCGACGTTGACGTTGTTGTTTTACTCATATGATGTACAAACATACATACATACGTACATATTTTGAAGCGCCATATTGATAACAAACGTATTCGTAGTAAAAATTTATGACGTCATTGTTTGCATGTGTTTGTGAAATAATAAAGAACCGAAGCTTTAATAATAATGCAAGCACACAATAAAACAACAACAGCAACAAATGCAAAAATAACGAGTTTACTCGAACATTTACGACAGCAAAATGGGCAAAAAAAATTAAAATAAAATCGATGAAATTGCCGTAAAACAAACAATTTTCACACACGAGTTTTGCAAGCCACCCACGCTGGGGGCCAGTGTAAGCCAGAATATAGAACAAGAACAAGAACAAAAACAAAAACACCAGGGAGGGAGTGAGTGGTTTAAAACTCTCGTAAATACTGCAAAAAACAGTGCAACACAGTAGTGCCAAGAGAAAAAATTGTGAGCATTTCAGAAATTCATACGTTTGTTATAACAAAAATTTTTCGCAAATATTTTCTATAACGAAATATTTTTCGCAAAATTTCTCTTTAACAAAGGCTTTGTTGCCAAAAAAACGTTATTTAACTTTAATTAATATGGTAAAAGTAAGGTTTTCTATAAACAAAAACCCACTTAAAATTTGTTTATAACGGAAAATGTTATGAATTTCCTCTATACAGAAAATTTAATGTAAATTTTCTTTAAAACTAAACAACAAAAAATTAACGTAAAAAAGATCTAACGTAAGGAAAATTTATTGTAACATTTCGCTAACGACGAAAATTTTTGCTTGAACGAAAATTGTTTTTAGTATCATTTTAGGTGAAATTCTCTAGAAAGAAAATATTTACGTAAAGTTTCTATAAAAAAGGTATCTTACGTAACGTTCTATTAAAAGAAATTATTACGTAAAATTTTTTTTTTTTTTTTGTTTTTTTTTAAGAACAAAATTTTTACCTAAATATTTCTCTAGAGCGAAAAATTTACGTAAAACTTACACATAAAAAACTTTAACGTAAAATTTCTCTAAATCTAAAATTGTACGTGAAATCAAAAAAAAAAAAATAATTTTTTTCCTAAAAAACGAAACTATTACAAAAAATTTCTCTGGAACGAAGTTTTTACGTGAAATTTTGTTTAAACTTAATTTTTATTAAAAAAAAAAAACTAATTTTTACTGAAGTTTTACTTAAAAGTTTACTTAACGAAATATTTGCATAAAATTTCTTTAGAACGAAAAATTTTACATACAAAATTTCTCTTGAACTAAAATTTTACCCAAATTTTACGTTAAATTTTTTTAAGCACAAAAATATTCCACTTTTATCTGAAATCATTCATCGTTTTACTTTTTATAGTTTCAACCACTGTTTGGTGAGTCTGCAAGGAAAGGTGTGTCACGTGGGCGTTTAATAACTTTTTTTCATCTCATTTCGCTGTTGTTTTTTTTCAGGTTTTACTACGTCGAGTTACAATCGTATAATATTTCGTAGTTTTTCTTTCTTCTTTTCTCAACTTGTTTTTGTTCTTGCTTGTTTGAAAATTCATCATCATCTTTATAAGAGCACCACCACACATGGGAAATAAGTGTATGGAATTCAAAAACAATTGCTCCTAAGCCAACAACAAAAATAATAATACATATAACCTTTTTCCATTTTGTTCTACTCGTGTGCTTTTTATAGGCCATGAGTTTGCAAAAGTTGGGGCTCCAAGGGTCGTGCTTGCACTCAGCGTGAGAGCAGGTGTCGTATTTACGTACACGTGCAGTCTTTTCGTTGTTGCTACGTTGTTACGTCATAAACGTACTACGGATTTAATTGATTTTTTTTTTACGTTTGTTTTTTTTTCTGTCGTATCATCGGCCAACTCAACGTAAATGTTTGTAGAGGTTGGTAAATTTGTTTAGCGTTCGTTTGTTTTTTATTTGCTGGGAGCGTAAAGGGAGTGTGAAATATTTCTTTTTTTCAGTTTACGAATGACAGGCATGAAATTTATTAACGCCAGCCAGCGTGGTAAAGTTATTTAATAAAAAACCAGTTAATTGAAATTTATGCAATTAGAAAACGGAAAAAAAGAAAATAAGGTAATATATATTGTACTTAATGTTTAAAAATACATTCAGGGTTTTAAAATAAACTTAAAACTTATTAAACACTTCTTTCTCTGTTTGCCTTAAATTTTTCTAAAAAAAACTAAGTTTATAAAAAAAAAATCTGCCAACAATAAACATTTATTTAACATTTGCTCTTACCCTTTCGAAGAAGTTATTGCAAATTTTATCTAAAACGAAATTTGGAGCAAATAATTTTTTAAACGAACATTATTTTTTACAAATTTTCCCTCGTTATAATGAAATATTTTCGTAATGTTTATCTTAGTCAAAAAAATCCTTTAAAATGTATATGTTCGAGAAAAATTTTTGTTAAATTTATAAAACAAAAATCTATTGTAAAGTTAATTTGAAACCAAACAATATCGTAAATTTTTTTTAGATTCAAAAACTTCATCAAGAGTTGTCTCGTAAATATTCTTTGGATCGAAACTTTACCGTAAATGTTCTCTGGAACCACTGTTGCCAACTTTTTTTGAGCATTTCCCGCCAAATCGGACGTCAAAACCGCTAGAAACCGCTAAATATTTAATTTAGCGGGAATTTTTTAAAAATACCGCTAAAACCTAAACATTTTTTAAAGTTTTATATAAATCAAGATATAGGCTGCTTTTTTAAATGTATGTGACTCTCAATTACGTTACATACTATGGTTTCCAACTTCCCTAGTCATTTTATTCTTAAAAGAAAATAAGTTTGAGTTATATATTCATCTATGCGAATCTTTGATACACTCCACCTATAGTTAGAATATTCCCGAAGTGGGTTTATATGGGACATATGGTAAATTATGGGCTGATCTTCACAAAATTTGAACAAGTAATTTATAGTCTTATAAAACTTTGACTGACCAAATGTTATTATAATAGAACATAGATTGAAAGCTTTACGGTTCTACGCGTTCTTTAGCTTTTTTCGAGAGTATGCTTTATATGGGGCCTATGGTAAGTTAAGGATTGATCTGCACGATAGTTGACAGTGTAAGTTCCAGTCATATAAAACTGTGACAAACCAAAATTTAAAAAATAGCATTATTTTTTAGGGCTTTAGACGTTCTGTTTTCCAAGAGAAGGTTTTATATAGAGCCTATGGTAAAATATGGACTGATAATCACGAAAATTGACAGCGTGATTTCTAGCCATATTAAACTGTGGCGGACCAAATTTATTACAATAGCATTATTTGTTACGTTTTTAGGCACACTAGAGGTTTTTTCCTATCGATAATTATGGACCGATTTAACAGTATGATTTTTAGTCATATGGAACGAATTTGTGCATAATCTTATATCAATATGTGCATTCCGCCACTAGTTATGTTAGTTTTTAGGGTGGTTGTTCCACATTTTTATTTATAGCACTTTTCCTACTGAACCGATTGTGCTGGACAGCAATCCCAAACTGCTTAGATGAATTCTAAACAATTTGGTGCCAATATTTATATTCCCTTTTGAGTCGTTTGAAAGTGACAACAGACGCATAGACAGACGGAGATGCCTTAATGCTTGCTTAAAGTTGTGAATTGTTACATACAGAATTAACGATATACTAACTAAAAATCGAAAAAAAATGTCATATACAATCTTCAGTTCACTAACACTATCAGGGGTGTTCTGGAAATCGAAAACGCAAAATGCAAGAATTTGGTAGTTATTTTGTTATGAAATTCTGTTTAATTGAGAAATATTTGTAAAATATTTGTCATAAAATTCATTTATCACAAAAATCTTATTAAAAAACGACGTTTTAAAGTCATGCGTTTTGCGTTTTCGATTTCAAGAACACCCCTGTAGAAAAGTAATTAAAACCGTGAACATAGACCAGAAGTTTTTAGCCAGAAAAACAAAAAGAAAAAGTAAAAAATCTGTAAATTTTTAATTTGAGAAAGGTTTTTGTAGCGAAAATGAGCCGCTGAGAGTTCTTTGAAAATCGCTAGATTTCCCGCTTACCGCTAAAACGTATTTTTCCCGCGATTGACATTTCAAAAACGCTAGATTTAGCGGGAAAATCTCTAAATTGGCAACAGTGTCTGGAACTAAAATTTAAGTGTACATTTTTTTCTATAACGTTAAAGTTATCGTAAAATTTCTCTGCGACGAAAATTTATCGTAAAAATTTATTAAAAAATTTTATCTTAACCTAAAATGTATCGTAAATTTTCTTTTAATCGAAACTTTACCGTAAATTTTCTCTGTACAAAATTGATCGTAAATTTTCTCTGTAACAAAAGTTTTCGTAAAATTTTTCTATAATCAAAATTTATCAAAAACTTTTCTTTAGAGCGAAAATGTATTTTAAATTTTCTTTAAAACGAATATCTATCGTAAATTTTCTTTAGATTCAAATATTACCGTAATTGTTCTCCAGAATTAACCTTTATAGTACACTTTTCGCTATAACTATAATTTATTGTGAATTTTCGCTAAAACAAAAATTTATTGTAAATTTTCTCTGTAACGAAAATTTATCGTAAATTTTCTCTGTAACAAAAATGTATCGTAAAATTTCTCTATAAATAAATCGTACGTTTTCTCTAGAACAAAAATTTATTAAAAAATTTTATCTAAACCGAAAATGTATCGTAAATTTTCTTTAGATCGAAACTTTACCGTAAATGTTCTCGGGAATTAAACTTTATTGCTAATTTTTCGCTTAAACTGAAATTTATTGTAAATTTTCTCTGTAAAGAAAGTTTATTTTAATTTTCTCTGTAACAAAAATTTATCGTAAAATTTCTCTATAATGAAAATATATCATATCATTTTCTTTGGAGCGAAAATTATTTAAAATTTTCTTTAAAGCGAATAGTTATCGTAAATATACTTAACTGTACATTTTTCGCTATAAGTCTGGGATCACACTATGAAAGTTTTCTTTCAAAAAGTCTGAGTTTATGGGTGAGAAAGGAGAGAAAAAAATATGATCTCTTCCCCTCTCATCTATAAACTCAGACTTTCTGAAAGAAAACTTTCATAGTGTGAACCCAGACTAACTAAAATTTATTTTAAATTTTCTCTGTAACAGAAATTTATCTTTAATTTTCTCTGTAACGAAAATTTTTCTTAAAATTTCTCTATAAATAAAATTAATCGTTAATTTTCTCTAGAACAAAAATTTATTAAAAGATTTTATCGTAAATTTTCTTTAGGTCGAAGCTTTATCGTAAATGTTCTCTAAAACTTAACTTTACTGCAAATTTTTCGCTATAACTTAAGTTTATTGTCAATTTTCTCTATAAAGAAAATTTATCGTAAATTTTCTCTGTAACAAAAGTTTTTTGTAAAATTTTTCTACAATGAAAATTTATCATAAACTTTTCTTTGGAGCGAAAATGTATTTAAAATTTTCTTTAAAACGAATATTTATCGTAAATTTTCTTTAGATCGAAACATTACCGTAAATGTTTTTTTAGAAATTAACTTTTTAGTACACTTTTCGCTATAACTTAAATGTATTGTAAGTTGACTCTGTAACAAAAATTTATCGTAAATTTTCTCTGTAACACAAATGTATCGTTAAATTTCTCCATAAATAAAATAAATCGTACGTTTTCTCTAGAACAAAAATTTATTAAAAAATTGTATCTAAACCGAAAATGTATCGTAAATTTTATTTAGATCGAAACTTTACCGTAAATGTTCTCTGGAATTAAACTTTATTGCAAATTTTTCGCTTAAACTGAAATTTATTGTAAGTTTTCTCTGTAAAGAAAATTTAATTTTCTCTGTAACAAAAATTTATCATATCATTTTCTTTGGACCGAAAATGTATTTTAAATTTTCTTTAAAGCGAATATTTAGCGTAAATATACTTTATTGTACATTTTTCGCTATAACTTAAATTTATTCTAAATTTTTTCTGTAACAGAAATTTATCTTTAATTTTCTCTGTAACGAAAATTTTTCTTAAAATTTATCTATAAATAAAATTAATCGTGAATTTTCTCTAAAACAAAAATTTATTAAAAAATTCCAACGTAAACTTTCTTTAGGTCGAAACTTTATCGTAAATGTTCTCTAGAATTTAACTTTATTGCAAATTTTTCGCTATAACTAAAATTAATTGCAAATTTTCTCTGTAACGAAAATTTTTCGTAAATGTTGTCTAAAACAAAAATGTATCATTAAATTTCTTTATAAAAATAATTAATCGTCAATTTTCTCTAGAACAAAAATTTATTGTATCGAAAATTTTCTTTAGATCGCATCTTTACTGTAAATGTTCTCTAGAAATTTATTTTATTGCATATTTTTCGCTAATTTATTGTGCATTTTCTCTGTAACGAAAATTTATCGTCAATTTTCTCTGAAACAAAAATTTATCATAAATTTCTCTATAACGAAATTGTTTTAAGAACAAAATAAAACGAAAATTTATCATAATTTTTGTTAACTTTCTTGAACACGAAAAGTATCAAAAATTTTTAAATTTTATTTTTTAAATTTAAATTAAATCTGTTTTAACGTTATTTTACCTTCCTGCATTTTAATTAATTTTTTTTTTAACATGCAATTGTTACCTTTAAAATGCTTTTAAAAAAAATTACATCTCATCTGTCTTTTCACGTGCAACCTGCTACAATTTCTTTATATGTACGACAAAATCAGCGACCTAAATTTCGTTGATGTAACATAAAAAAAAATTAGAACTTTATTACAACTGCGTTGTAAAATTACAGCCTTGTAATAGTTTAATTAAAACGAAAGAAAAGTGAAAATATGAAGAAAAAACGAAAAAACCAAAAAAAAAGGGTTTTTTCTCGTCTGTCACAAAACAGAATTGAAGAAGGCCCTTGTAATCGTGCGAGGAAATAATACATCCAATAAACGAAAAATAAGGAGTAGGAAAAGAGCATAATAAAAGAGCTAAGAAAGTATAGTCGGTCAAGCCCGACAATATGATGCTCTACACCACAGTATTTAAGGCAATCATGGACCCGCCAGAACAAAGGTTAAGATTATGTAAAAGTGCTTTTTGCCGAATCTTATTTAGATACATATCTTCATCTCTCAGGTATTTGTTTGCCTTTAACTGCCTATTTCATGATGTCACTGGAACGTTTACGTTCGCACAAATAACATGTAAACCAAAAACAAATTTTTTAATTTTGTTTTATATGTTATTTGTGCGAACGTAAACGTTCGAGTGACATCGTGAAATAGCCAGTAAGTGTTTTTGGGGGTGGGGGGGGGGGGGGGGGGGGGTTTTACAGGACCAATGGTTAATTTTTTACACACTAGCACAACATTTTGTCATGGCTTAGTGGCTATCGTAAAAGTTATCCCATTTATTTCGGGAATAAGCTTGAAATTATAGGCCGGTTCTCACCATCTCAAAGGATTTGCCCTTGTGATAATTAGAATCATGTACCAAATTTCATCAGATAATCTCCAAAACTGCTACCGCACATCGTTAGTTTGGCTGAAAAAGTAATTCTAACAGCCGTACCTAAACAAGAGCGGAAAGCATTTACCAATTTTCAAAAATTCTAACGCCCATAAAATTTTTACGAAGCATCCCTAAACAGCACGCCGTCAACGCTTTGCAATGGGAAAATCCGATTTTGACAGCGCGTTGTATAGTGAATTTGGCTGCTATTGTTAATAAATAATGGCAATTAAGCTATTTTCGGTCAATCTAACGGTTTTAACTCCATTTTTATTTCTTTTATGTGGATTTTATTAAACAAGAAAGTTAACACTACTGTTCGTGGCACATCGTTGACGATCTTGTTTAGGTTTGACATATCAGCGTGAAAGCTTAGCGGAAGAAAACGTTCCACCTTTCTCTCTTGTTTAGGTACGGCAATAAGTCGATCAGTATAAAAAGAAGTCAATCAATATTTTAAGATGTTACAAACGTCAGCACAAACGTATAATACCCTCTCCAATATTATGGTGTGGGTATAAAAAGAAGAGTAGTAAAAAGGGAAATAAATTAAAAGTGAAGATAAAATATAAAAGAAATCTTTTTTTCATAAGAATTAAAAATGGACCCATCCGCGTAGAAGGGAAATTTTTGTCCTTAAGGTACAACAAACATTTTTAGAACCAAAGCCACTTTTTAGATATCTAATGAACTTTCTAATCAACTTGAATTTTTTTCTTGGATAAAAAGGCAATTTTTGTTTTTACCGAAGGTACTTTTATTGGTAGATCATGTTCAGTACCGAAGTATAGTTTTGTCAAAAGAACAGCCCAAATACTGCTAATGTAGTAAAAGTACTTTTTTGACACCAAATAAACTGTTGCAAAAATAAAAGTACGTTTTTGAGATAAAAGTATTTACGTTGTTAGCAAAAACACTTTTTAATACCAAATGAACTTTTTTGGTAACAAAAACAAATTTCAATTTAAAAGCAATATTAATACATACATACGTACCAAAGTTAATTTTTAAAAACAAAAATTAATTTGTGGTACCAAAAGTACTTTTGTGGTCAAAAAAAATCATGCAAATTTTTAGTTCTAAACGCTTTTTTTGGTGCTAAATTTGTTTTTATTACAAAAAGTACTTTTCTTTTGTCAAATAGGCAATGTTTTGCAATAAATTATTTACAAATCAATTAAGGATATTTTTGGTGCCAAAACTGCTATTTCATCCAAAGAAGTACCGGAAGTTTTCTTTTAGTCAAATTAGCAAAAAAAAAAAAGCCTTTGCCAACAAGTTTTCACTCCTAAAAATAACTGATTAACATTAAATGCAGTTTACATTCATTTTTATTGTTTGCAATAGTGGGTAAAAGTTGTCGTTACAAAAAACTGCTCTAAATATAGAATGTTTTTCCCCAAACACAGTATCAAATGTAGTGCAAAGTTGTAAAAAGAACATGAAATAGTCGAAAACCCCAGTTACACACACAAAAATCGATGATGATTCGGTAAACGCTACAGAGCATGCACTTTTTTAAATGCAGAAAAATAAAACGAAAACAACAGTAAAAAAACAACAAAAACCACACTTACAAATGAACCTACAAAAACAAAAAATACGACCCACTAATGGAAACAACTGCAGCCTAGTTTTATGGGACAAAACAACAACATCATAACAAAAAAATTGAGACGTAGTAAAATATATGTATGTATAACGAGAATAATCTAGAGATACTATTGTATGTACTTATAGTGCATTTACACATGCAAATGTACACACATACATACATACATTATGTAGTTCTATTGTAATTGTAATATTCAGATAAAAAAACCTTAACCTCCATGTTCTAGTTAAAGCTGCTTATACAATTTTCCTTGTACTCGTGCCATTAGATTTCCATTACTTAAGTGGATGGACTGAAAAAATAAAGGAGGTCAATTTTGTTGTGGTTCTTTTTTGAGGATTTTTTTAAAATGAATTTTGCTAAAAAAAAAGAGAGAGAACTTTTCGTTTTTTTTTTTTTTGTTTGTGCTTTTTTTAAAGGAGAAAGTACTTTTGTGCGAGAGAAGTATATATAGTATTTTATTTTTTATCTTTTTTTTTGGAAAACTTCTGTTAAGTAAAAAAGGAAAATTTTTAGAATCAAAGTACATTTTTGTAACCAAATCCTTTTTATGCTCTTCACCACAGTTGGAACGGATATACAAATATAAGCCTGTTATTCCGTTTTAACAATATTGATCTTAGATCCAAACATAATGCACGATGTAAATTGTGAGTCACACCTTAACGTCAAGTTTTTTGCCCAACTTAATTTGACTTTTCTTTGTTTCAGTGTTTGAAAAATTCAACCATGGAGAGGTACACAATGGAGCACCGCCTTCAGATTGTTGAAGCCTTTTACGAAAATGGGCGTTCAAATCAAAATACATTTCGTGGTACACTTTCAATTCAGTGGAAGCAAGCAGAATTGCCGCAATTGTGCCAATGAGAAGCCACGAGTGATTGTTGAAAAGCCGATGCATTCACAAAGAGTGACTGTTTAATGAGGTCGGCCAAGTAGTAACCGCGAATGGTGTTCGCCATCGCGAGATGACAACGGACTTTTTGTGGCCAGAAATTGAGGATATTGACCTGGACGATATGTGGTTCCAAAAGGATGGTGCCACTTGCCGCACAGCCAACCAATTAATGGTTCTTTAGCGCGAGAAAGTCAACCTCACGTCGTAGCGATGTTAATTGGCCGTCACGATCATGTGATTTGATACCGTTGAACTTTTTTCTTTGGGAATATTTAAAAGAAAAAGTGTGCGTCAATAAGCCAAGAGCTAAGATGAGAGATAATTCGGCACATTAACGACATTAAACGTCAATTATGTCTCAAAGTGATTGAAAATTTGAACCATCGGATTGAGGTATGCCACCGAAGCCTTGTTTGATAATATGAGTTAGGGGGTATGTGGTCTAAGACGCTACATTTCGTTAAGTGGGTATAAAAAGTTCAGCACAGCGATAGCCTCTATCTTGTTAAGTTATGTTTAATAATGTGTGTTACACAGAAAAAATTATTGGCAGTTTTTTTTTCAATTAATAGTGATTTTTGAATTTTAAAATAAATTTGATTACGTTCTTAATTGATTGAATTAAAAAAAAATATTTTTTTTCAATTAAAATTTTACTTGATTTTAATCTTAATTTTAATTATAAGTTTAATTGAATCAATCAACTCGGTTGTTTGAATTGAACACTTTGTTGCTTTCTCCTTGTTGCTTTCCTCCCTCATCAACAGTTTGCAAAAAATGTTACAAGTGCAACCAACATCTTTATAAATTTATTGTCTTTGCCCTTACATGAACAAAAACAAATGTTTTTGTCATCAAAAAGAACAGTAAGCGACGCGTGCAAAAAAAACTATCAACAAGTAAAAAATTAACTGAAATTTGTTATAGACGAATTACAATTATGACCACCAACAATTTCAATAATGAGCCTACATACATATGTATATTATGCGTAAAATAAAAAATCGCCTTGTGGCTGACCACATTGTTGACGGTGGTTATGGTCGCAATCAAAATTTGGTGTTTATTTTTTTTGTTTGTTAATTCTTGAATTATTTTTGGCTTCATTTCATGTTGTGCGTTCAAAGTGAATAGGTGAAAAAGTACAGCCAAATTACACAACAAAACAGTTTTTTGTTTTCAATCTTTAATTCTCTGAAGAATCAGAGTTATTCTACAATCTTATACAAAGTTGTATGTATGAAATTCCTCTGTCAAAAAATCTTCCAAAATTTCTACAATTAAGCATGAACTATTACAATTAAACAAATAAAACAAGTTACTTTTAAACCATATTTAAATAAAACATATATTTAAAATATTATTATTTTTCTTCATTTAACCATCAACTGAATTGATTTAACAAACTTATTCAATTAACTATTTGTTTGATTGAATAATTTGCGTAATTGAATTAAGATTGTATTTCAAATACACTGTTTAATTTATTCAATTAAAAATTTAATCAATTTAATGCAAAAATTCAATCACTGTTTTAATCAATACAATTATTAAAATAATTAATTTTCTGTATTGTAATCAATTACGTTAGTAAATCATTCAATTAAAATATTGATTTTTTTTAATTAATTTGTTAATTCATTCAATTAAAATATTGTTTAATATTAATAATTTTTTCAATTCTTTTTGTAATTTAAATGTAAAAACTTTTTAATTGGAAAAAAATCCTTGTTTTGCAATTTTTGCAAGTTTGCGTAATTGGTATAATCATTTCGGTGATAGGTGCAAAATTAAACAATTTTCAATTATTTTGGTGATCAAAACCGTTTTTTACTTTTTTCTGTGTAGTGGGAATGTGATGCATTAAGTTAAGTGAAATTATTTATTTTTAAAAGGTTTAAAAAGTATAACAGTACTTTTTGTGAAAAAGTACTTTTATTTAAAAAAAATACTTTTTGTGAACTTAAAAAGAACTTTATTGTTAAAAAGTATTATTTGTTAAAAGTTCTTTTTTGTAAAAATAATCATAGTGTTATTTTGTAAAAAAAAAAAAATTGTTTTTGTAAACAAATATTTTTTTTTTTTTTTTTTTAAAGTATTTTTTGTGCAGAAGTCCTTAATTGTGAAAAGTTTTTTTTTGTGTAAAAAAGTACTTTTTTTGTATAGCGAATAGTTTTGAAGATGGTGAAACAGAAAAGTATTTTTTTAAAATTTATAGTTTTTCTCACTCAAGTTAACTATTTACATATATCGTCCTGTATAACAACAGGAAGTAAGCAAATTTAATTTTCTAAAAGTTCAAGTTGTCTTTTATATCGTTTAATTTTAAAAATTTAGTTTCAAATTTTATTTCTTTCTTGGTTTTGAATTTAATTTAAAATCAGACTTTTTCAAAAACTTAAGTTCACAAGTACTTATATTACTTAAATTGTACCCAATCAAGGCTACAGGTACTTTTTAAATACTTCAGTACCAAGAGTGTAAATTTAGCACATTTAGCGCCTTTTACCGTTGCTGCAATTTTTTGTTGTTGCTTAAATTATAATAAAATGTTGTCTTACGATATGTCTAGATTTTCTAATCATTTTTAAGGGTATTTTCCCACATCTTGTTATTGTTGTGGTTGTTGTCGTTGTTTATTTATACAATATAACTCACGTTTACTCTACTACAACAAGAACAATTAAAATAACACAATATTGTTGTTACTATTATTTGCAGCCTACATAAACATATGTATGTATGTAAGTATGTATGTATGTAAGTATGTATGTATTTGCTGATGTAAAGAAGAGGAAACATAAAAACGCCAACAAGATATAATGTTTTTGTTCGGTGAGAGGACGATGGGCTTGGGAGAGCATAAATTGCATTTCTCCCTTCGCTTACACAATTTTCCCAACAAAAAGTAAAACTAAAAACAACAACAATAAGTGAACTTGATTGAATACATATTTGTTAGTGTGACGCTATGTTTTTCCTCTTAGTGTTGTTGTTTTTTTTGATTGTAAGGTTTGCATTTGTTTGTTTTTACTTTTTCATTTTGCTTTTGATTTTGTTTTTATTTTTTGTTCTTTTTTTATATATTTAAGTTGTTTAAACCACGACAAAACATTTCAGTCGTTCGTCAGTAGTTTATTGAAGCTCTTGAACTTGAAAAAAAAATTACTAAAAAAAAACAATAACTAATAAAAAAAGCAATATTAACAAATAAAAATTGCACTATAAATATTAAAGAAAAAAAAGCATTACAAATTAAACTAAACTTTTCAATAACAGTTTCAAACTTCAAAAAAAAACCAAAAATCATACATTTTATAAAATTACTTAACAAAAAATAAACAAACAAGTAACAAAGCCAAAAGTTGTGTTTACAATAAAACTAATTGCTTGTTTTGCTTTCAGTGTTTTAAAATCTTAATATTTAAAAGGTCAACAGTTTTTTGCAATTGGAATTGAAAAGTAAAAGTGATTAAAAATTAAAAGAAAAAAACGAAACAAAAATCGAAATACAAAAATATTTAATTTAAACAATTTAATGGATTTACAAGTAAGAATTTAACACATTCTTAAAATTAAAAAAAAAAAAAAAAACAATAAAATTGTAGTAAAGTAGTGTTTTAGAGTAAAAGTAAATCAATCATTTGTCCACTGGGGCGTATGTTTTTTATTAAAGTTAAATATTGCGTATACGCAACCAAAATTTGTGCTGGTTATTTTAAGTTACATTTTATGAATTTATTAACTTTGTAGTTTGTATAATATAATTCATATTTAAGTGCTTGAGTTCTTACTTTTTGTTTTGCAAAATGCTTGAAGGACACACACTATTACTATATACTATAAAAGTTATTACTACAGTAATGGCAAAAAAAATGAAAACTAAGAAAAACATTATTTTATATTGCTTGCAATAAGATAATAAAATTTAACTGAATTAAATAGAGATAATCTAGAGTGGTCAACTATTTAATATAATAAAACAAACCCGGTTTTCGAATACATAAGTGTAAAAATCCGGTTTTCGGTTTTTTTTTTAACCGGTTCGAATAAATTAATAAATTTTATTAAGAATTAAAATTAAAACAGAGTTTATAATTGCAGATAATTTGTGGTTCAATGAAGGTTCAGTGGTGGAAGACCCCACAGTGAAGATAAAAAGATAATTAAGAAGAAAAGAATAATTAATATTTCAGTCATAAAAAAAAATCAAGAGTTAAGTTTTTAAAAAAAAATTTTATTTTTCTTCTTAATAAGTTGAACATATTCAGCCTGATTACGGTTGGCGTTGGCGTATACCCCTGAGTCGTTTTGTGTAATGGATTACAGTAACAGAAAACCTATGTTTTTTATGGCCAATTTTCAGGATTGATATTAAAACACATTTATTTTTAAAATCATTTTAAATACAAAATTCTCTTCTTCACTAAAAACTTAAGTGACAAAAAAAAATCACCGATATGGTACACTTAATTTCAACTTAAGTTTCCATTGTAATATTTTAGCAAGGTGGCCTCAATATCACAAGAATACAACAACAACAGGCAAAGCATTAACAGTCAGCTGTTTTTTCAGACCCCCTTGTAAATAAATAAACTTTTTTATGAAATTTTTTTGTATTTAGTAGTGCTACCATACTTTTATCTTAATTAAATAAGACTTTTCAAATAAAACCCAAAAAACCAATCTGTTTTAAATACGATTTAAGTTTGTTATGATAATTAACTTAATATTGATTTAAATACTATCCTGAAAATTGGCCATTAATCTAGTACAAAAAACGACTCAGGCGTATACGCCATCGCCAACCGTAATCAGGCTGATTATTTTTGTTACTGTTTATAGAACTCCATTATAGCACACTCTTCGCTACATGGAGGAAGGAATACATATATAAGTTTGTCATTCCATTTGTAATTTCTACAATAGTGATCTCAGTTCCTTTGAAATGTACATGGTATATAGTCTGGGTCCTTATGAGTAGCGAAAATTGATTTTAAGTATTGCATTTTTGAAGTATTGGCAGCCTTGAAAATATTATTGAAATTTTATCAAATAAAAAAACCAATATGTCGAATACTTCGAAGCAAAAAACAGGGTTTTCGAATAACCAGAAAACACCCACTTTTTAAAACCCGATTTAAAAAACCGGGAAATTTGAAAAAACAAAAACATGCTGTTTTTTCCAACAAGCCGGAAGCCGAATTTGGCAACTCAAGAGATAATCTTATGGGCAGATTACGAATGACGACTCCATTGAATTTGAGTTGCCAGCAGCGAAATCAATCAACGCGGATCATGTTAAGGTATAAGATAAAAAAAATGGTTGAATAATTAAACATGTGCGGCGTTGCCTAATTTCGCTGCTGGCAACTCAACTTTAGTAGTGTTGCTATCCGTAATCGACCCATTATTTATTGATGCTACAATTTATCAAAGATTGCTACAATTTAAAGAATAACATAAAAGAGAGTTCATTCAAACCAGACTATGAACTTAATTTTGAACATGAATCTGAACTAGAATCTTAACAATATTCTAAGTAAATATTTGAACTAAAGCTGAATTAATACTGAACTAGAACTGAGATAGGACTGAACTAGAACTTAATTAGAACTGAACTGGATATGAACTTGAATTGAACTTAATAAACCAGCCCTTTAACGCGTTTTTAATTAATCTTGAGCGGAAGAGAACAATAAACAGTACATTATTTAGCGTTTAGCTCACACACGAACGATATCTATTTGTTTAGTGATTGTGTAGACGAACACAACCCTTAATACCGTTCGCAACTATTTTCAAGAAAGAGCCGGACATTTTATAATGGTCTGTTCTTCGTTGCAAAACAGAACAATTGTACTGATACTGTAGGCAAACATTACATTTTAATGTTCTATAATGTTCCTTATTTTACATTGATAAAGATATGAAAAAAAAAAAATTTAACATGTGTGTATTGTGTATATGTTTTGTTTGTTTAAAATTATTTTGCTGGCTTTTTGTTTTTTTTCGAATGTGTATTTTGTTTTTGTAAGAAAGTTTTGTTTTTTTTTTTTACCAGCCAAAAGAAACGAACATTAATAAACCGAACAGAACACAATGAAGTTAGTGTTTTTTTAAGCCGAACGGAATTAAATGTTCTCATCTTTTGTTGAGTTTGATAAAAACACCATTATTTTTGTGTTCGAAAGATGACTAACAGGCAAACGTTACTTTTTTAATGATTTTCTATGCAAACACTATTAGCGTTTGTGTTTGCCACAAATCTACCGAACCGAACCGAACACTAAGGAGCGATATTTAGTGTTTATTTTCGAACACTGGTTTTAATATAGAATTTGGTTTGAAAACTCTGTTTCGGTTCAAATCCGCTAAAATTTGTAAAGGCTAGAAAAAATGGGCTCTTTAATAGATGAAATAAATCTATACAAGACCAAAATAAAATTTGTTGGATGTCAAAAATTTTAAAAATTAAATAATACCAGAAATTGTTTTCATTTATTATTTAAAACCTTTTTCTTTAGCTTCACTTCGAAAAATCAAATGTTGTAACGTTAATTTAACCGCCTTATACTCAATGCAAATGGATGAAAATTTGCAGGCATACATATTCCCGATGACAATACACGAATACATGGGCGTAGCTAGGATAAAATCTAGGGGGGGGGGGGGGTCAAAACTTTTTTTTTGTAAAATGATTTTTTGACCGCCTTTTACTCAATGCAAATGGATGAAACTTTGCAGGCATGCATATGCCCGATGACAGTACACGAATACATGGGGATAGCCAGGATAAAATCCAGGGAGGGCGGGCAAAATTTTGTTTAAAATCTTTTCTTTAGCTTCACTTCGGAAAATCAAATCTTGTAACGTTAATTTAACCACCTTATACTCAATGCAAATGGATGAAACTTTGCAGGCATACATATTCCTGATGACAATACACGAATACATAAATTCTAGGGGGGGGGGGGGGGAAGGGGGCAAAAGTGTTTTTTTGGTAAAATGCTTTTTTGCCCGCCCCTTACTCAATGCAAACTTTACAGGCATACATATTCCCGATGACAATACACGAATACATGGGCGTAGCCAGGATAAAATCTATGGGGGGTAAAATTTTTTTTAAATGTTTTTTTTAAATGTTCTTATTTAACTTTTTAATTTGGCGCTGTTTTATTAAATGTTTATTTTTTATTTAGTTGGTTTTGAGTGAATGGTTTAAGAGCTTTTAAAACTATATAATTAACAATGAAATCTAAGCAAAATTTTAGGAATGTGTCAAAAGGGCGAATTTGCTGCAAAAATTATTACCAAGTGAGCGGCATCGTTAAACTTGGCGTAGAGACTCCTGAAGTAGTTTTTTGCCATTTTTTAGCTAAAAAAAAGTATTTTTATTTATTTTTATTTATTAAAAAAAATATTCAACATTTTTCATTTTTCGAATTTATTCTATGAGCTAAATTTCAGTTATGTATTTTATAAAGCTTTTTTGTAATAGTTCTATTCCTACAATTTTTCAGAAATGACTTTATACACTACATTAAAAAAAATATTATAAAAGACCACATATACTTATAAAAGAATGTAAAAATTCACAGCTGTTTATTTCAAAACTGAGTTGCCAACTGGAATAAATTTTTGGCATTTACATCAAGCATTGTGGTAGTATTAATGAAACAGTGTTTGTATGTGTGACACCGACGATGCTGGTTTGAAAATACAAAAATTTTGATATGACGGCGAATATTACGTCCAGCACACATACACTAGTGAATTCGCCTGCATGACAAGCATTTGACCTTTAGGAATTGAACCGTTAATTTTTTTTTTTTTTTTCAAAAATCGAAAGTTAAAGTTTGAATTTTTTTTTTAGCTTAAACTAAAAACTGGCACATAGTGGATGTGCAAATTTCTTATATTTAAGGGTGATTTAAAGCTTAAATTTTTAACTTTAACATGGCTCCCATACAAACACCACTCCCTAAAATAGCTTCTTGTGACAAAAAAAAATTCTTTTAAATATTAATATTTCAAAATAGGTTCAATATAAACACCCTCCTTAAAATAACTTAAGGACAAAAAAATCGCATATAGAAGAAGATATCTATAATAAAACCCGGCATATAAATACGAAAATTGACACCATCAGTTGGGAAAAGTGAACCAACTACGTTTGTGTTCAACTCGATAACGGATTATCTCATTATGTCACCATTTGCTCTCATTCTGACAACAAACTATTAAAACATCTCGTTAATATTTTGATAACGCATCGTTGATTTACGGACAACATTTAGTTGTCATTCATACCAGGCCTGGAAATGTTCAATTTGTTTGGTGACAAATTCACAAAAAACTTTTTAGAACGTGATAACATACACCATTTAATTCTTCCTCAATGATTAGTACATGTTTCATTAATTTCGAATTATTTTATGAACGATTTTAATTAAAATGTTAAAATAATTTACGAAAATTAAATTTGATGAACTTTAGCCTGATTAGAAATTTAAAAAAAAAATTGGATTAAAAACCATAAAAAGTTCAACAAAATAACCACAATACTAATTAAAATTACTTATATTACAAATAATATTAATTACCATTTGACATTAAGTGAAAATTCCCATACCTGGTTTTATTTCATGTTATTGCAAAATGTGAATGTCAACTTTTATTAAAGAAGACTAAAACAAAAATCGTATTTTTTTACCAAAAACCCATACAACAGAGCTTGTGAATTGGACAATTTTGTAATAAGACGAATGAATGTACGATGAATATGACGATGCTAAGTTACTACGAGCTTGTGAAATGGACAATTAATGGATATAAGAAGTTTTTTGAGTGTCTTATCTATCGTATTTGTTATAATTTTTTAGTTTTTTTTTATTTGCATTTGTCTTATAGACATTTAGATTTTCTTCAAGAAGAATATCTTTGTCGATTTCTAATGTTTTCACCACAATAAAATTTATTTATTTATTTTTTGCTTAAGATGTTTTAGTTTTTTTCTTTATCACTTATTTATTATTTGTTAAACTGCTAACAATGAGGTCAACTCAAAAGTTGTTACTTTAACAACATAAGCATATGTATAAGCTATCAATAATGACAACCGGGAAATTTTTGGTTTCCATTTGACAATGTTTTGCAAAAAAATTGACAACACTTTGTTGTCGTTTGAATATCATTGGTTGCCTATTCTTTAACGTCTTTTTCGCTTTGTGTTTAAGATAATATTCGACTCAAAGAACTTTTGTATGAATCTTGAACTCATAACAGAATTTTGTTATGGCGAGTCAATTATTGCCTAGGAACAGTGACTAATTTTGGCCATTTTTCACCCTGTTTAGCCATTAAAAAATGAGTTTAGCCATTAGCCATTTTTTTTAGTCATTTTTAAACTTGTTTAGCCATAAATTTTTTTGCCGTTTTTCTTTTAAAAGAATAATTTTTATTTTATTATAAAAATTTATAAAAGTAAAATAAAAATAAACATTTTGGACATTTAAAACGCCTTAAATTTTAATCACAACTTTTACAAATGTTGAAAATCGCTTTAAACTATGACGCTGAAACATCTTTCAGAATAAAGGAACAGTATTCCGCTATTAAATTTATAAAATGGATCAACACAAACATCGCTGTTTCTTTCTGCTTGCAAGTATTTCAATAAAGGAATGCAGGCGGTAACAAAATTGTTTTAGAAATTTCAGAATTGACTATAAAGTTGCTCTCACTTCCATGGTCTAATGCTGAAGTAGAGAGGGTGTTTAGCCAAGTAAACATCGTTAAAAGTAATTTGAGAAATAGGTTACATTAACGGTTGCTTAATTCGATTTTATCAATTAGGTAAATATTTTTACCATAACAATACAATATTTTTACCACCACCACAATAGTGGAGAGGTTACTATGCGTTTGTGCTGATGTTGGTAACACCTTAAAATATTAGTCCTTAGCCCACTTTTACGTATACCGATTAACTCAGAATCACTTTCTGAGTCGAATTAACGATGTTTGTCCGGCTGGCTGGCTGTCCATGTAAACCTTGTGCGCAAAGTACAGGTCGCAATTTAGAGATTATTTGATAAAATTTGGTACAAAGGTTCTAATGTGGTGTAGGGTATCATAAAGTCGGGATTAACCGACTATACTTTTTTATTTGTTTTTTAGTGTGGATCTGGTTGGGTAAATGTTGTCGTGATTATGATTTACCTTCAAATTATTTAAAACTAATGATTATTTTAAACAAATGAGTGATTCCTATGAGATGAACAATAACGGCATCGAATTTTTCGATGATTTAATTTTTTAATATTAATTTCCGTTTATTCTTATTTAACAAATTGATCTTAACTTACAGTATCATCATAACAACTTTAATTGAACTATTTCTGTTTTGTTATTGAATTTTAATGTGTTTTTATTTAAAAAAAAGCTTTTAGCCATTTTTTAGCCATTATTTCCGTAGATTTAGCCATTTTTGGTCACCAACTTTTGGCAACACTGCCTACGAATACCACACTGAAAGAAAAATGCTTCATATATTTAATGAATCATTTTCATAAAAAAAATTTTCCTTAGTTAAATGAACATTTTCATTGTCTAAATGGAATTTCATAGTTATAATGATGTTTTCGTTAAAATCGCTTCATTGGATTTCGTAATTACGTTAAAAATTTTCATTGGATATATGAAAACTTAAGTTTGTCCAAGTTAAACTAAAAATTTTAATTGGGAACATAAAAAAAACAATATACAAACATAACTATATTCATAAATTAAAAAAAAATTATAAAACAAATGTAAAAATGTATAAAATGTAATCAAAGTTATTTTCGGGAATACAAAGTTTATTATTAATACGATTTCGGTATGACGTGCTAAATTCCCAAAATAAAAAAAATATTTATTCATTCAATGAATAATATTCATAAATCTAATGTAATGTTTCATTACATTAGATCTATCAATGAAACAGGTTTCATTGATCCAACGAAACGCTGCATAGGTTCCTTTTTAATGCAATTTTTCATGGGATTAATGTCGAAATTTATTAGTTTTGTGAAGAAAATTCTTTCAGTGCAAATGGGATTAAATCTCGATAATGTTTATTTAAATACTGTGCTGGAAAGCTGCCATTCCCTTCGTTCTTTTTTCAAAGTGTCAACCCTACGGTTAAAACTTCCCATGTGTGACCAAAAACCGTACTCTGTTTCAGGTTGCTTTTCTCTTCTAAAACGATAATTATTTCCTTCTGGGTTATGGGAGGCTTAGCTCCCCAGGAACCTATCCTAAGCACTTTAGTGAAACCTTATACAGCCTATGTGAAACCTTTTGTTTAAAAAAAACCGGACCGGCAGTTCCGAAGATTAACTCTTACAAACATACAAACTTTTCCGCATTATGATATTAAGTATAGATCTTAAAATGCTTACATGGAATAAATAATGTCAATTTGAACGCCTCGGTAGGCTAGCTAGTAGTGAGCTAGTCTATCAGCCCCAGGGTTGCGAAAAACGAAAGCATACAAGAAATCATTCAAAAATACGAAATAATACTAAACACATTTGTAAATTATAATTAACTATAGTACAAAATTTATTATTTTAAAAATTGTCAAATTAAGGGTATAAGTCGTCAAATCGTGAATGGTCCATTTTTGGACCTCAAAATTGTCAAAATGACGATACATCGATAGAACTGGCAGTCGTTAATGCACTTGATTTGTCTTATGGCTTATGATTTTAATTGACGTACCATAATGCCACAACATAAAAAAAAATAAAACTTTAACTGCTGAAAAAAAAAACGCTTAGTGTGTGGTTAAAACTGCGTAAAAGGAAAGAAGTGTATGGCCAGCTTAAGATATCATTCGGTCGGGCTTGAATGACCTTAATTTCTTAATTGTTTTTATTTTTTTGTTGTTGAACGATTGTGTATAAAATTTATTAGGGTAATTTATGAATTGAAACTTTTTTGAGTATTATTTTTGTCAAAATACGTTTTTATACTATTTAAAATGTTTAATTTGGATTCTTTTCGTTTTACTTTCCTTTCCTTTTAATATGTTTGTATTTGTTTAATGATTTTCAAACAATAATTCAACAGGTTGAGCAAGTACTAATTAGTTTAAAAATACATTTTTTCAACTTTTAAACAAATAAGATATTAAAAAAAAATGTATAAAACAAGTTTAAATCTTTTATATCCATTCAATACAATTCATTTTGTTTAGTTGTTGTGTTTGTTGGTTTTTATTTATTTGAAAGTAAAATTTTATTTTTTTCAATTTTTCTATTTAAAACTTCATAAATATTTATTCACTTTTGTTGTGTATTTTGTTTACTTTTCTTTTTTTTTTTTTTTTTTTTTTTTGTCTTATTTTATAAATATTTTTGCACAAGAAACACAAAAACTTTTTTTAAATTGTATTGATTTAAACAACTTGTTTTTTGATTTTAATTTAAATAAATTTTTAATAATTCAAACCAAAAAAATTTCGACGAAAAGTAAAACGAGACAGCTTGGAGCCTGATTTTTAGTTGAAGACAACAAGAAATTTTTTTTAAACACCAAAAAAAAATTTAAAATTCCAACAAAATTAATACTTGTATTAAAAAAAAAGAGAAGGGGATTTTTATTTTCATAATTACACTGAGCAAAATATTTAAAAAAAACTATTATTTTATACATAACATTATAGAAGGAATAAAAACACCTCAAAAGATTTCAGAATGACTTTAAGAAGTTCATAAAGTACTTGAAATTTTTTTATGCTCTTTCTTTAAAATTTCTATCAGTGTATTTGCAATTTTTATGTTTTTATCATTAGCATGACTTTTAAATAATTTTTTTTTTTAAATATTAGTATTTCTATGATGCTTGTATTAATTAAGAGACAACTATTTGAACATTCACATGTGTGGACATATTTCAAAGAAATGATATATCTTTTGAAATTTTATAGGCAAACATTTCAGTTCATAAGAAAGACAAGTTTGAAATTAAAGGCATTGAAACGAATGTTGGCTGAAAATAAAACGGAAATGGTTTTGAAATAAAAGATAACCAAAATTGAACTAGAACTTAATTAGAAATTAACTGAAACTGAACTAAAACTAGAATCTAACCTCGCATATTAACTAGAATCTATACTATAGTTCTATAGTTCTAACTATAATATTAATTCTTATTTAAGCCACAATCTTAACTCGAGCCTGTGCTGGAAGCTCAACCATAATCTATATAAGAATCGTTTGGACAGTCCCAACTGCAAAACGAACAAGAATCAAGACTAGAATTTTAACTAAAATCTGAACTTGAACTAAAATCGGACCTTGATTACGGATTACATATCGCTCATTTGCTGCAAGACCGGCATAACTCAAAAAATGAAATTTTGGAGTTAGAGATACAGAATTGTTCGCTTTGTGTTTCTTTATATTGTGTATTAAATTCATCTTTATATCTTTTATACTTTCCAAGTTTGAAGAGAATGTGTCTTCTTTTGTTCGAATTAGTTAGAGCTAATCAAAAACTTTTAATCCGTTTATCTCGAAATGGATTTTTTTGAGTTATGCCGGTCTTGCAGCAAATGAGCGATATATTAACTAAAACGTACGATGTAAATTTTAAATAAAACAAAAAGTTTTCGAGAATTTCGCTAATATGATTTAATATTATAATTATTAAAGAAGAATGTATGACAAGTATGTGTGAAAGGGTCGCCACGGCTTCTGTGGCCATCCTCTATCCGATGGTTCATATTTTCAATGACTTTTTTCAAAAGATTTTGCTATTCGTGCTTAATTCCCAGTTTTTATTCTTGACAAAAACACTTGAAATTTATTGTTGATGGGATAAGCTATTCCTATGCATTTTACTGGTTGCTTAGGCCAGATCATCAGGAAACTTCATCCATAAAGATTTTAGACAAACTAAAGATATTAAACCAAATAAAACTGTTAAACGTATAAGAATTATAGCAACAGTTCTACTTGTAACAATATCAAAGCTTGAACAAAACACATCAACAATAAACAACAGTGGGTTTATCTCATCTTACATTCCCCACCAACAATGAACTAGAACTGAACTAGAACTGAACTAGAACTGAACTAGAACTGAACTAGAACTGAACTAGAACTGAACTAGAACTGAACTAGAACTGAACTAGAACTGAACTAGAACTGAACTAGAACTGAACTAGAACTGAACTAGAACTGAACTAGAACTGAACTAGAACTGAACTAGAACTGAACTAGAACTGAACTAGAAATGAACTAGAACTAAACTAGAATTGAACTAGAAGCATAACTGAACTAGAACCGAACTAGAAGCAGAACTGAACTAGAAGCAGAACTGAACTAGAACTGAACTAGATCTGAACTAGAACTGAACTAGAACTGAACTAGAACTGAACTAGAACTGAACTAGAACTGAACTAAAACTGAACCAGAACTGAACAAGAACTTTTTTTTTTTTTTTTTTTTTTTATTTATTTATTTATTTATTTAAAATATTTTGATTACAAAAAAACTGAACTGAACTAGAGCTGAACTAGAAGTGAACTAGAAATGAAGCTTAAGAATTATAGCAGAACTAGAAATGAACTAGAACTGAAGTGACCTAAAACTAAAGGAAAACTGAACTTAAACTGAAGAAGAACTGAAAAAGATCTGTTCAAAACTAAATGAAAATAAACTTTTTGTAAAATAGTTGCAACTTCTGGTAAAACGAATCATAATTATTTTTTTTTTTTTTTTTTCATTAATAACACTACGTGACAAAATTTCAACAAAGTCGTGACAGCTAATCATTATGTAAAATTTTCCGCTGAATCCGAATATGAAGTCAGTATTGTCAGAAGTAGAACAGTTTTTGAGATATTCATCAGTCCCAGCATCTTTTTTAAAAACACAAATAACGGTTATTTTGGAATTTCTCAAAAATTTTTCTACTTTTGACAATTCTGACTTCATATTCAGATTCAGCGGAAAATTTTACATAAAGATTAGGTGTCAAATTCATTTGGTCAAAAAATTGTCACGTAGTGTAATCTTTAATTCTCTTAACAATTTGAAAGTGATTTTATAATTATTTAAAACGTAATTACTTATAACTACTTGAATTAGTGTGAAAAAAATTAACTTCTAGCTAATTTTTTAGCGCCCGAAAACATTTTGCTAAATCGCTTGCAAAAAAAATTTTATTTTTTTTTTTTTGAATATTTTTAATGCTTTTGTGGATTTGTAAACAAAATATTTGAAATTGTATCGGATTAATTTTTTTTCGAGTTTCATGTTAATTAGTACATTTATTTAATTAAATATTTTGATAAATAGTGCCAACACTTAAATAAATAGTAACACACTAATAAATAGGGATGAGATTTTCATGCACTGAAAATATTGAAAATATGCGCTTAAAATATGCACTAAAAACCCCAATATATGCACTAAAAACATAAACAATTTCCATAAGAAATCGTTTGTTAATGTTAGTAAAGACAAAATTATAAAAAATTTTAATATTAAAAAATTTTGTTATTCGTGCTTAATTCCCAGTTTTTATTATTGATAAAAACACTTACAACTACAATTAATGTTGAGAGAATTTCAACTAATTGTAGTGGGGAAATGTAAGATGAGATGAACCCACTGTTGTTTATTGTTGATGTGTTTTGTTTAAACTTTGATATTGTTACAAGTAGAACTGTTGCTATAATTCTTATACGTTTAACAGTTTTATTTGGTTTAATATCTTTAGTTTGTCTAAAACCTTTATGGATGAAGTTTCCTGATGATCTGGCCTAAGCAACCAGTGAAATGCATAGGAATAGCTTATCCCATCAACAATAAATTTCAAGTGTTTTTATCAATAATAAAAACTGGGAATTAAGCACGAATAACAAAATCTTTTGAAATTAAAATTTTGTATTCCCAAAAATTGAAATTACTTTTTGAAAATTTTAATATTTTTAAAAAAAGCTTAAGCTGTTATGATACTTGCTATTTTTTGTATTTTTTCTATATTGGAGAACAGTGCAAATATATTTGCATAGGAAAACTGACTAAGTGTAAAGAGTATGATTATATCATAAAAAATCTTGAAATGTCAAACAAATATACATGTGTTATCGATAAATAATCTAAGACTGTCAAAAAAAATATAAAATTTTTAACTTAAAATTTACATTTCCAGATTAATTGTTAGCACTTTTGCCAATTTTTTTAGTTTTTGATCGAAAGAAACGGTTTTTAACTTTTTTTTTTTTTGCGATTTTTAGCTTTTATGACGGTTTTTTGTGGGGATAAACGTGGGCAGTAATGTTTGTTTTGTTTACATTTTATCAAATTGTATTTCTTGTTCTTTCTCGCATTTGTTGTTTCATTCAGTCAATCCTAAAAAAATCAAATACAAAAAATAGCAAGTATCATAACACCTTAAAATAACTAATTTAAATTTGTGTTTGTTTAAATAAATAAGTTCTGTTTGAATTTTAAAGAAATTTATTTTCAGATCCCTTTTCGATTCCAGATCACATTAAGAATATTTGAAATATATTTTATTTTTTGAAATCCATTATTTTTTTTTTTTGCAAAACTTTTCGAATTTTTTTAAATTTGTCGGGCTATTCTTTCTTTCACGTTGTAATTTTACTTCTGCAATATCAGTTAATTCGACTTGAGTATTAAGTGAACTAAATCCCTCCTAATTGGTTATTGTTTCACTATTATATCCGTAGTTGGAAAATACAAATGCTACTTGACTCCTGATGTTATTTAAATTTTGTATTTATTTTTTTTTTTTTTAATAATCATCGGTATCAACAAGCTCTTCGGACATTCTTAAATTACTCAAAGTTTTTTGAATAGAATTTTGGAGCATCTGTTGAGGACCCCATCTTGTTACTACTGGCTGGGGTGGAAGGGGAATCAAGGGATACATTTCATTAAAAATTGCAATATTATCGAATTGGCTTCTAATTTTCTCTGCAAAGCGGTATAACCCATGTATTAAGCAAGTAACTTGTAACTATTGGATAAAAAATCTTAAACCCATTGGAAGCCTTAACCATTTAAGGTGCTGAGTCGGTTTAAAATAGAAGGATCTTTTGTCGAAATCTTGTATTTAAAGCAATGCTCCAAAAGAATTTATTTATAAACAAAGTAATTTTTTGGGAATACAAAATTTTAATTTACAAGATTTTGTTTGTCGTGCTCAATTCTCAATTTTTATTCTTGATAAAAACACTAAAATTTATTGTTGAAGGGAAAAAGCCATTCATTCCTATGCGCATTTCAGTGGTTGCTTAGGCAAGATCGTCAGGTAACTTCATCCAAAGATTTTAGAAAAACTAAAGATACTAAACCAAATAAAACTGTTAAGCGAATAAGAATTATAAGCAACTTCATAAAAAATGGCGAAACAATAAAAACAATAAAATTATTGAATTTGAATATAAAAGATTTAGAAATCTATTAAATAAAACAATTATTACCGCGAAAAACAATTATTATCGGCAAAAATTTATTGAAAATAGAAATGATATGCGCGTTACATGGCAAATAATCAACGAATTAGTTGGGAAAAAATTTAAAAATATAGACCAAACGTTAATAAAAAATTTTAAAAATGAAAATATGAGTAAAATCACAAATTTTTTTGCACAAAACCTAAGTAATAATGTAAATAAATTAATCCATAACTGTGATATTAAAACACTCAACATTACACAAACCTCGCAACAAAACTCAATATATTTGTCTCAAACTTCTGAAGAAGAAATATATAATATACTAAGAGCCTTAAATGCTAAAAAAGGTCCTGGTATTGACAACATAAGACCGATGGATTTAAAATATAACGCCAAAATAATAACACCAATTATAACAAAACTTGTAAACAGCAGTCTAGAAAGTGCAATTGTTCCAGATATCCTGAAAACGTCTATTATTAGACCAGTGTACAAAAGTGGTACTACAAATGACTACAACAATTATAGACCAATAGCCTTGCTTTCGTCTGTTGAAAAAATATTGGAAGAAATAGTTGCAAGGAGGCTAAGTAATTTCTTAATTAAATATAAAATTATAAATAAAAACCAGTATGGTTTTCAAAAAGAAAAAAGCATTAACAAACTGCTTGGAAATTTTGCAAACCATATAAATGAATGTTTGAGCAAGAACCTACATTGCCCAGTGCTATATATTGATTTTAGCAAAGCTTTTGACACACTTTCCCATAAAAACCTTATACAAATTTTAGAAAGAAATGGCATCAGAGACACCACACTAAAATGGTTCAAAAGTTACCTTGAACTGAGAACTTTTCATGTCAAAATCAAGGATAGAATGAGCGATAAAATGACATCCCAATATGGAGTCCCACAAGGATCAAAACTGGGCCCAATACTTTATATTATATATGCCAACGAGATGCTAAGTACGCTAAGGGAAAGCACAACATTCGCTTATGCAGACGACACAGCAATCATTGTAGCTAATAAAATTATCAACACCGCCACTCAAGTTATGCAATGTCAACTAGATATTGCAACAAAATGGTGTCACGACAATGGCTTAATTATCAACGCATCTAAGACGAAGATTATGCATATAAAGCCAAGGCACCTAACAGAAACGCCTATCTTTATAAAATTCCACAATACTGAGTGCTTGCATGATCAAGTCTTAAAACCTAATAGTAGTCACAACGAAAAATGTAACGCAAATATCGAACTTGTGCCATCGTATAAATACTTAGGAGTTTATGTCGATAGTAACTTTAAATGGAAGTCACAAGTTGAAAATGTAAAGAAAAAGCTTAGGAAATCGGCATACTTTCTGTACCATTTAAGCAACTGTGCAACATACAGTGTACTCCGACAAGTTTATTTTTCTCTTGCTGAGTCTTATATAAGGCATGGAATTGCTGCATGGGGAAATGCTACACATTGTAAAGCCCTACAAAAAACACAAAATCGAATTTTAAAACTGCTCTGGAACAAGCATCGAACCTACGCAAACATAAACACAACAACTAATAACTCACCTAACAGTATCCAAACATATACACCTATCAACAACATACTGATCGAAACAGGCAATTACTCTTATCATAGCAGCAACAACACAATAAGCAACAACAATATGAACAACGCAAACAGCGTTTCTAACAACAACACCAATATCAACACAAACATCAGCATAAACAACCAACATTTAAACACAAACAGCACAAGTATACAAAACCTTAACAGCGGAAACACCCGCAACATAACAAACATCTACGTTAACAACAACCAACAAGTAAACACATACCTCACAAGAATAAGTCACTCAAACAACGTTAATACCAACAACAACACAACAAATCTACAAGTAAACACAAACAACACAACAACCCAAAATATGAACAACACAACTAACATCAGCACCAACCAGCTAAGCAACACAAATACCACAAGTACTCGTCATTGGAGCACCGGCAACATTGCAAAAGATCTGAAAGTTCTAAATGTGAAAAGTTTATTTTATTCTACTCTGGCAAATGAATTCTTCAACAACAAAGATTATTTTCATGAAATAGATCATGCATACAACACAAGACGTCGGGCGCAAAAACGATATAAGATTGAGAGATTCCATAATGAGTATGGAAGGAATACCCTCAGAGTTACTCTTCCTTCAATACTCAATAAACTACCAACAAATATATTAAATACTAAAAACAAACACATACGAAAAAAACTCATCAAAAACTTCTTTATAAGTTCGCAATGAACACATAGAATAATTTGTTAATCCTTTGACAACTACATACTTATATTTAATATTTATTTTAATATATAGTTTATTCAACTAGTTTTATTTTTTTCCTGCTGACAAGAAACTGGCTTAGCGGGGTTAGAATTAAAAACGTTGTAAAAATATATATAATTATCAATAAATGAATTTTGAATTGAAAAAAAAAGAAAAAAAAAAAAAAACTTGTAACAATATCAAAGCTTAAATAAAAACAACAACATTAAACTGTGAGTTTATCTTTTCTTACATTCCCCACTACAATTGGTTTTAATTCTTCAAACATTAATTGTAGTTGTAAGTTGGTTAAGAATAAACAAAATGAAAACAAACACAACTTGCTTTATTGTTCTCGCAAAAAATTCCAAATATGCAAAAATATGCATTTAAAACAGTGTTCGAAAATAAACACTAAATATCTTTTTTTAATGTTCGATTCGGTAGATTTGTGGAAAACACAAACGCTAATAGTGTTTGTGTAGAAAATCATTAAAAAAAATAACGTTTCCTGTTAGTCATCTTTCGAACACAAAAACATTACTGTTTTTATCAAACTCAACAAAAGATGTGAACATTTAATTCCGTTCGTTTTTTTTTTTAAATCCACAAACTTCAATGTGTTCGGTTCGACTCGTTAATGTTCGTCCCTTTTGGCTGGTAAAAAAAAACATTTTTACAAAATACACACACGAAAAAAACATTATAGAACATTTAAATTTAATGTTTGTCTACAGTATCACTACAATTGTTCTGTTTTTTAACGAAGAACCGAACATAATATAATGTTCGGTTCTTTCTTGAGAATAGTTACGAACGGTATTAAGGGTTGTGTATGTCTACACAATCACAAAAAAAAAATAGATATCGTTCCTGGCTGTGTGAGCCGAACGTTAAATAATGTACTGTTTATTTTCGAACACTGATTTAAAACCTAAATATGCAAAAATATGCATTTCCACCAAAATATGCTACAATATCCAAAAACAAATCGAAGCCATTTTTAAGAAAATTTACTGATTCGGAAAAATAATTGGTCGACATCGTTCTTAGACAAAAAAATGTCTGTAACTAAATATTTATGTTCATAATTTTATTTGAGAAATTAATTAGTAATTTTGGATATTTTTAGTTAGTTTATCAAATTTAATTTTAATTAAATTATTTTTACTGCAAATGAAATGTCGACATAAGTAGCCAAAAAACATAATCAACAAAAGCAACATGTAAATAAAATTGAAAATGATAATTACAGCAAATTTCGAACCACCAGTACCAATAGTTAAAGACACCGAAGTGGTGGTTAGAACGTCAAAGAATTCTAATGAAAGAATGTGGTGATTCTTAAATTCAACCCGAGTTCGATCCCCAGCTCAACCAAGAATAAAAATTATCAACAAATTTTATTAAATTTAATATTGAAAAATAATTTAATGAAAATTAATTTTGATGAGTTTAAGCCTAACTAAAAATGTCGAAAATTAAAAATTAACAGTTTAACTTATAATCACAATTGTTCTGTAATTAATTAGAATTATAATAAGTAAAACGAGGTTTTTTATTTTAAATTATAACGTACAAAATTATTTCTCAATTAAAATCTAAAAAATTATTGTATGCCAAATTTTGTAATTAACAGTTTGAAAAAAGATAAATAATCGTTCTTTGTATGAGTTAAATAGAACATATCTTTCTGCTGTTAAAACCTGCTCGAACGAACATATTCAATCAAACATCTATTTTCAGTCAATTAACATGTTTCCATTTCTGTAAAAATAAATAAAAAAAAAACGAACGAAATCACTTTTAATGGATGAATGCAATTTATGAATGAAAATAACGAACAACTTAAAATGTTAAAATGATTGTGTAATTATTTAAACATTAAACTTTATCAAGACGCAAATAAACGAATTAATCTGAGCGAAATACAAAAAACAAATCACGTATAAAATAAAAATAAAAAACTTTTCAGCAATGTGAATGAACATTATTACTGATAAGAAGAAGTTCGCAGAATTTTAGTAATTTTAAAGCTTTTTTAGAGCAAATGTCTAGAGGTTGTGCAAAAAAAAACCCTTTAAATTTACTCATATTCGAGTGATGATTTACAGAAAAAAATGATTTACTGCCAATTTCAAGATGTCAAAATAACACTTTCTTTCGCACAAATACATTAAAAACAAAAACAAATTTTTGACGCTCTTTCGATTCGAAATGATCAAGAAGCTGCCGTTACGGTGAATGACGAGCGCCAAAGAGCCATGCTGACTAAGTTTCCAGAAGTGGTCATATTAACTTGCTCCCTCGTTCGTGCAATTAAACGCCTCTAAGTCATTGGTTTATGCCGACAAATCGGCAACTCCTTTAGGTTTGGAAGCCAATGTTTAAGCCACTTTTGACGCCATACGGTCAGATTTATTGGAAAAAATAGTCAAAAATTTGACTGATCGAATAGAACATGTAACTCGTAGCCGCGGCGGACATATGCCAGATATCATCAAAAAATAAATGCCATGAAATTATCTACCAGATTATAATAAAATAATATTTCATTCCAACAGCTAAAAACAAGCAACCCTGTTTTAAGTTCTTTATTATTTCAAAATTTTCACGTAATTTGTATACTCTTCACCACAGGTGTAAAAGGTATATAAAAGTTTGTCATTCCGCTTTTAATTTCTACAATACATAGTATCGGGTGATTTTTTAGCTATTGTCTTTTTGTCAACACTGGTTTAAACAGCTGACGCACGTTTCGTGTTTTGTTTCACTGTCAAACATCTTCAGTTTGGTCTATAATTTAACCATGAATCGTCTTACAAACGAACAACGCTTGCAAATTATTGAATTTTATTATGAAAACGCGCGCTTCTTCCATTTTATGGTCAGCTCATTTTTGGCTCAATGGGTACGTTAATAAGCAGAATTGTCGATTTTGGAGTGAAGATCAGCAAGAGCTACCAATGCATCCAGAAAAAGTCACAGTTTGGTGCGGTTTATGGGCTGGTGGCATCATTGGACCGTACTTCTTCAAAGATGATGCGAATCGTAACGTAACTGTGAATGGTGAGCGCTACCGTGAGATGATATCCAACTTTTTTTGCCCAAAATGCAAGAGCTTGACTTGCATGACATGTGGTTTCAACAAGATGGTGCCACACAGCACGCTTAACAATGGACTTATTGAGAGGCGAGTTCGGTGAACATTTTATTTCACGTTCGGGACCGGTCAATTGACCGCCTAGATCGTGCGATTTAACGCCTTTAGACTATTTTTTGTGGGGCTATGTTAAAGCTCATGTCTATATACACATGCCCGCTTCAATTGACGCATTGGAAGACAGCATTGAAGCATTTATTCATGAGATACCGGCCGAAATGTTGGAAAGAGTATGCCAAAATTGGACTAAGCGGATGTATCATTTGAGGCACAGTCACGGTCAACATTTGCATGAAATAATCTTCAAACATTAAATTAGATGGACCGTACTAGCGATTCAAATAAAGATTTCATGAATTTTTCTGAATTTTATGTGTTTTTTTTTTTTACTTTTGCTATAGCTCTTTAAAAATCACCCTGTATATGGGAATATCCGTCAAAAGGTCCACTGTGACCGAAAATTTAAGAGTTATATTATTTTACGATATTGTTTAAAGAGATATTTTTTTTACTAATTTTATAAATTTACCCATAAATTTGTTCACTTAGAATCTAAGTCTAAGTCTTAGATGAACAATCAGACCGCAAAGTTGTGCAAACGTAATTTCTTATATGTGAGAAAGTTTTATTGTATGTTTTCTTTAATATTATCTTCCAGAAAAGAGGTGATATTTGATAAAAATTATTCCAAAAAAAAATTTCTTACATGGTCTGTAATCTAAGGAAGAGTGCAAAGAGAAATATGTTAAAATGCGCTCTTAGTGCTATAATTTAAGGGTTAAGAGAACGTAAAAATATTTGTTGTTTAAAATGTTATTGAATTTTTGACGCGTACGACTGTCACGTTCAACACTTTAGATTTACCCATATACATATATACTTTGGGTCCTTGTGATTAGCGAAATTGATTTAACTTAAGGTTTTTTCAACAAGAACTTTGTTTTCTAAAACAAAATAAAACAAAAAATTTTGATGAAGATGATTCCAATTTTTATTGTATTACGAAGGGAAAAGTTCGGCAATTATGAATGAAAAATGATATCTGGCGAATGTCCACCACGAGCACGCTGACAGATGTCGATTCTTTCATCAAAGTTTTTAATCACCTTTTGGCAAAATAGCGGGTCTATTATGTTAATCACAACACGGATTTTGAGTTTTAAGGCTGCAATCGATTCGTTTGGCCCCGTATAGACTCTGTCCTTAACATAGCCCCACAAAAAATAATCCAGTGGTTTTAAATCACACGATCGGGCTGGATGTTCGTGAAATTATGCGATCGCGCAATTTGGTTTGCAATAAATGTATCGTTTTATTGGCTGTGTGACATGTGGCACCCTCCTGTTGAAACAACATGTCAGTGATATCCTCGTCATCAATAATAGCCCAAAATTAAGTTGTTAACATCTTGCGATAGTGTGATCTTTTGAACGTTCCAGCCTCATCTTCGAAAAAAAAGCCCAATCACGCCGTTGAACATGCAAACCCTTTCAATAATCGCTCAAGATTTTCAAAGCCCAAATGCGGCTAAAATTTAACGACCAAATTCTTAATAGCGGTCTCAGAAAGACGATTATGTTGTCCGAAAATATCACGAATTTTACGAAATGTAACTTAAAAAGAACCACCATTTTCATAGTGGATTTTAATTATTTTGATGCGATTTGCGAGAGAGAATCTACTACGAATACGGCCAAAAATTAAATGACAAAACTATCATGTTGTTGGTGTTGCCACAATTAAAAACAAAGTTCTTGTTGAAAACCCCGATATATCTGCTGTCCATACGTATGTTGAAATGGGTTTTCCAAAGATACCGAACTGATGGGGACTATTTTAATATATATTTATGTTACATATAATCCATTAAAGTTTTTTATTGAAATTTAGACGGATCGGGCCATAAATGGCTGAGATATCTGAAAAACGGCAAGAGCCAAAGTTTCCAAATTATGTATAAATGTGGGCGGAAACAAAACCTCTCTAAATGGGCGAGATCGGATAAGTAGGCGTGGCATCTCACATACAGACATTAAATTTTTTTGGTATATCGGGAGTAGGGATACGGCGAATATTCACAATCGCATTTGCGAACTTTTTGCTAATTTTTTCATTAGCATTCGCATTCGCTAAAATGTATGTAAATATCTAAAGCGAATATCTAATGATGGCAATATCATTTGAAAACTTTTTAAAAAAATAAATTGTGAAAAACGTTCAAAATTAGGAAATACATACAAAATGGCATTTTTTTTTTTTTTTTTTTTTTTTGAAAGCAGCGTTATCATTTGTCAAGTTTTTGCACTTTTTTAGAAAAAAATATTTAAAAAAAAGATTTTTTTCAGAAATGGTGACACTTTTCATTAATAGTAGATGTAAGATGTTGTAAGTGTGAATGCATGTTTCACATTTTTAACATGTGTTACTCCAAAATGTATGCAAGTGTAAAAAGCGTGTAATTAGGCGTGATAAAGCATTAAAACTTATATTTTTCAAATTTAACTTGGCTTAATAGAACTTAAAGTATTAGAGACTTTATGCACAATAATTATGTTTGGATAGTAATTATATGTATGTATTAGACTGGTCGCATCTTGTATGGGATTTTTTTTTTTTTTTTTAATATAAAACAGCAAATACTTTAATCTATCTATACAATATATAATTTCTTAGTATGTCAGGATGTTTGCATGTATGTCCTATTCTTTCCGCAACTTTCCGAAGCCTTGAAGCCATATTTTTGATTTTCGGCTTTTCAACCAGTATAACTATAAAGATATGATTGAAAAGATGTTTTTTTATAATATGGGGAACTTTGGGCACCACTAGGCACGGCTAGGCACCGTCGGATTGACCTGAAAAATTAGATCATGATTTCTTACACCAAACCTCAAACAATTAAATTTAAAAAAAAAAATTGCGAACGGTCTAGTATGTATATCTGGAACCGAATTTCTAATGGAAACTTCTTCTAAAATAACTTTTATAGGAAATAATTTTTTTTAAATTATAATTAATTAATTAATTAATATTAATAATAAAATTATTTATTATAATTTTATTTAGTTTTTAACAGTTTATAAATATTTAACAAAAATCTGTTTAGCACTTTTTTTAAAGCATTTTGAGCATTTTCTAGCCTTATCTAATGAAAGATTTAGCTTTAAAAATTGTAAGATCTAGTCACCCTGATCATTAATACTTATCAGAGATCAGCAATGAATCGTTTTTTCACTACTCATACTGACTCATGAAATTGTAAGTATAAGCAGGGTGGTCAGATTTTTTTGGGGCTCCATCGCCAAGCCGGATGTCAGAAATCGCCAAAAATCAGATTCCGTAACATTTTTTTTTTAATTAAATTTTGCATACAAAAAAAGATAGTCAGAAATCACCAAAAACTGAGAAAAAATACAAAAAAGTCGCCGAAAGTATATTTTGTTTTGTTTCTGTTATTTTTTTTTAATAACATAAAATAGAGAAACTAAAATTTAATAAACAAGTCAATAAGATCGTACACTTCAGCCTCATCGATTTCATTAATAGTATTTTGACCTGCATACCTACATACTGTTATAATTAAATAGTGAATGAAAATAAAATTCACTTAAAATGATAACAAAACAAAAATCATGTAAAAAAAAGTCCCAAATTTTTTCAAATTAGTAATGATATCAAAAAATCGCTTAAATAATCTATATATATAAAATTGTAACGTTACTGACTGACTCACTGACTGATTCATCATCGCACAGCCTAAACGCCTGAAGCTAAAAACTTGAAATTTGGACCAGAGATTGGTCACCCTCCAAATCGATCCACTAAGACGGGATTTTTGGAAATTCAAATGTTTAGGGGGTAAAAAAGGGTAAAAACGGGAAAATACGGTAACCTTATATCTCCAAAACTAAAAGAGATACAAAAAAAAATGTAACACTTATCGTTGTTCTTTAGAAAAATAAGCGGATAGGTGTCTAGTACTTTTTTGAAATTCTGCCCTTTTATGGAGTAAACGGGTAAAATCTGAATTTTGGTACTTTTTTGACACCCCATCTATCTTTTGAACCAATAAACATAGAATCAATGTTTATACCACATTCGAAACTTATCAAAAAAACACGAATACAAATTTGGTACTTTTTCGAAATTCGAACATTTAAGGGGTGAAAATCGTAACTATTTTTGGTACTTTTTTACAAAACATTTTCCTCCATTCTTTGACATATTCGTACTAAATTATGGGCTCACACTACAATACTGAAATTTTTGATACTTTAATGGGGGGAAAAAAATAGTACCAAAAAAGGAAATACGGGAAATTTGGTATTTTTGTTTAGCTTTTTGGTTCTACAACTGGTATTTTTTTAATTATCGTTAATATTGGACCTAGAAACATAAAATTCAACATGTAATGTCCTGAGTGGATAAGAATCTATGAGGGAACTTTTTGGTACTTTTTTGTTCTTTAACTGGTACTTTTTGAATTTCCGTTAGTATTGGACCTAGAAACATAAAATTCAAGATGCAGTGTCCTGAGTGGATAAGAATCTATAAGGGGAAGTTTTTGGTACTTTTTTTGTTCATTAACTGGTACTTTTTGAATATCCGTTAGTATTGGACCTATACACATAAAATTAAACATGCAAGGTCCTGAGTGGATGAGAATCTGTAAGAGGGAAATTTTTGGTCATTTTTTATTCATTAACTGGTACTTTTTGAAGTTTGGTTAGTATCGGACCTAGAAAGATGAAATTAAACATGCAAGGTCCTGAGTGGATGAGAATCTGTAAGAGGAATCTTTTTGGTATTTTTGCGTTCTTTCACTGGTACTTTTTTAAATTTTCGTTAATATTGGTCTTATGAACATAAAATTTAACCTTCAAGGTCCTGAGTGAATAAGAATCTGTAAAAGCGCTTTTTGGTACTTCTTTGTGTTTTTTAACTGGTACTTCTTGAATTTCCGTTATTATTGGAACTAGAAACATAAAATTCAATATGCAATGTAATTAGTGGCTAGGATTCTATAAGAGGGAAGTTCTTGGTACTTTTTTGTTCATTTACTGGTACTTTTTGAATTTCCGTCAGTATTGATCCTAGAAGCATAAAATTAAACATGCACGATCCTGTGTAAATGAGAATCTTTTAGTGGGATCTTATTGGTACTTTTTTATTCGTTAGCTGGTACTTTTTGAATTTCCGTTGGTATTGGACCTAGAAACATGCAATTAAACATGCAAGGTCTTGAGTGAATGACAATCTGTTAGAGGGATCTTTTTGGTACTTTTTCATTTTTTAAATGGTACTTTTTTAAATTTTCGCTTATATTGGTCTTATGAACATAAAATTAAACCTGCAAATACCTGAGTGAATGAGAATCTCTAAAAGCGTATATTGGTACTTTTGAGTTCTTAAATTGCTACTTTTTGAATATCCGTTATTATTGGACTTAGAAACACAAAATTCAAGGTGCAATGCCCTTTAACTTTACTCTTTGAAATTCCGTTAGTATTGGACCTAGAAACATAAAATTAAACATGAAAGGTCCTGAGTGAATGAAAGTCTGTAAGAGCGCTCTTTGGTACATTTTTGTTCTTTGACAGGTACATTTTGAATTTCCTTTAATATTGAACCTAGAATCATAAAATGTAACATGCAATGTCCTGAGTGGAAGAGATTCTATAAGAGGGAACTTTTTGGTACTTTTTTATTCATAAACTGGTACTTTTTAAATTACCGTTAGTATTGGACCTAGAAAGATAAAATTAAACATTCAAGGTCCTGAGCGAATGAGAATCTGTAAGAGGGGATTTGATACTATTTTGTCTTTTAACTGGGGCCTTTCAATTTCCGCATTTATTGGATCTAGACACAAAATTTAACATACAAGTTCCTGAGTGACTGAGAATCTGTAAGAGGGATTTTTTGTCACTTTTTCGTTCTCTAACTGTTACTTTTTTTAAATAAACTTGTACTTTTTTTAATTTTATATTTATTTTTGTCCATTAAATCAAAAAAAAAAGCAAATAGGTGTCTGGCACATTTACGAAATTCATCCGTTTTAGGTAGTAAATGGGTAAAACCTGTATTTTGGAACTGAAAATACTGAAATTTTTGATACTTTAATGGGGGGAAAAATAGTACCAAAAAAAGGAAATACGGGAAATTTGATATTTTTCATTAGCTGTTTGGTTCTACAACTGGTATTTTTTAATTATCGTTAATATTGGCCCTTAAAACATAAGATTCAACATGCAATGCCCTGAGTGGATAAAAATCTATTGCGGAACTTTTTGGTCCTTTTTTGTTCTTTAACTGGTACTTTTTGAATTTCCGTTAGTATTGGACCTAAAAATATATAATTCAATATGCAATGTCCTGGGTGGATGAGAATCTATAAGAGTGAACTTTTTGGTACTTTTTTATTAATTAATGGTACTTTTTGAATTTCCGTTGGTATTGGACCTAGAAAGATAAAATCAAACATGCATGGTCCTGAGTGAATGATAATCTATAAGAGGGAAGTTTTTGGTACTTTTTTGTTCATTAACTGGTTTTTTTTAATTTTTGTTAATATTGGTCTTATGAACATCAAATTTAACTTTCAAGGTCCTGAGTGAAGAAGAATCTGTAAAAGCGCTTTTTGGTACTTCTTTGTTTTTTAACTGGTACTTTTTGAATTTCCGTTATTAATGGAACTAGAAACATAAAATTCAATATGCAATGTAATGAGTGGATAGGAATCTATAACAGGGAAGCTTTTGGTACATTATTGTTCTTTAGCTGGTACTTTTTTAATTTCCGTAAGGATTGGACCTAGAAACATAAAATTAAACATGTAAGGGGCTGAGTGAATGAAAATATGTAAGACGGCTTTTTGGTACTTTTTCGTTCTTTGACTGGTACTTTTTGAATTTTCGATAATATTGAACCTAGAATAATAAAACTCAATATGCAATGTCCTGAGTGGATGAGAATCTATAAAAGGGAATTTTTTGGTACTTTTTTTCATCCACAGGTACTTTTTGATTTTCCGTTAGTATTGGACCCAGAAAGATAAAATTAAACATGCTAGGTCCTGAGTGAATGAGAATCTGTAAGAGGGGTTTTGGTACTATTTTGTTCTTTAAGTGGTACCTCTTTCATTTCCGCATTTATTGGATCTAGAAACATAAAATAAATATGCAAGGTCCTGAGTGAAAAAGAATCTGTAAGAAGGATTTTTTGGAACTTTTTTGTTCTCTAACTGGTAGGTACTTTGTTTTCTAAACTGGTACTTTTTTTAATTTAATATTTATTTTTGTGCAATAAATAAAAAAAAGTAAATAATTGTCTGGTACTTTTACGAAATTCGGCCGTTTAAGGGATGAAAATTGTACCTGTGTTTGTTACTTTTTTCAAAAGATTTTTTAACCATCTATTTATCTTTCATCGCAGAGCCTAAACGTCTGAAGCTTAAAGGTTGACATTTGGACCGGAGGCTGGTCTCTCGCCAACTCGATCCCCAAAACTAAAAGAGATACAAAAAATTTAACACTTAATGTTGTTCATTAAAAAAAATAAGAGGACAGGTGTCTGGTACTTTTTCGAAATTTGGTCCTTTTGGGGAGTAAGCGCGTAAAACCTGTTCATATTTTGGAACCTTTTTGTAACGCCATCTAACTTTTAAACCAAAACATTTTTTTCCTCCTATGACAAAAACGTACTAAATTATAGGCTCCCACTACAACATTGAAATTTTTGATACATAAATGGGGAGAAAAAAGTATCAAAAAGATAATACGCGAAATTAATTTTCTTTCATTTGCTTTTGTGTTCTACGAGTCGCACTTTTTGAATTTTCCATAATATTTAACTTGGAAGCAGGGTTACCGTTGGAAATTTTCGAAAAGGATCACAAAAAGGGGATTTTCCAGAAAAAGGGGTCAAAAAAGGGTATTTCAATAAAAAAAGGGTCAACATTTTTAAAAGCAGTATTTCCCATTTAAATATATATAAAAAGACCAAGTTTTTTTTATAAACAAACAAAAAATATTTATTTCAGGTAGGCAGTGCTTAAAAAACTTAATTTGTTTATGGAATGCCCTTTCCTGTTTTTAACACTTGACAAAAAGTTTGTTCTTCATCATTTTAGCTCATTTTTTTTAATACTTTTTATGTTATATTCCGAAATTTTTTTTTTTTACCTATTTAGCGATTTCAAATAAGTTTTTTGTTTTGTTTCCAATTTTGCAATCGTTGGCGAATTTTTTCCTGCAAGTTTTGTGATTCTTTAAAGCTTACCGCTGTTACCAAATATTTGTGAATTTCAGCAATTTTACTAAATTTTTTCATTCCTGTTAGTTTTAGGGACTTTTAATCAATTTGATGGCGCTATTTTTGCAAAATTTTTCGAGTTTCTAAATTTTTGCGAAGCTTTCTTGCTCTTTGAGGCAATCCTCGCCGTTTTTTAAATGGTCCCATACATAAACCGATGTCACCTTTTTTACAGGGCACTCTTAATTTGTCGATTTTAAAGGGGGCAAAAAGTTTAATGCCTTATGACATTATTAAGGATGAAGTTTTTAGCATAAAACTTGTTACTCTATAAGAGAGCAAAACATTTATAAGAAACAAACACCTAATTGCATTTTTTAAATAAAATGTCACATTGTTTTTAAAAAGAAATCACCATAAGTTATTCAATAAATAAAACATAACAAATATGTATATGAGTTATTTTTGCTTTAAGGAAATACGTACTTTAATTTGTACTTTACTATCGAAAATCTAATTTAGAAGTCGTACAAAATCTCTTCCGCTTATTTCGAAAATATTTTTTAGCACTAACGTCCAGCATTGTTGACAAAAAACAAAATGTGAGTGCTATTTCCAAAAAAGGGTCAAAAAGTGTCACAAAATAGGTGAAAATGATACAAAAGTATAATTTAAAAAAAGGGCCATAAATGGTATCAAGACCGTCGAAAAAGGGTCAAATTGATACTTTAGTATCACAACGGTAACGCTGCTTGGAAGTACAAAATTATAGGTGCAAAGTTTTGTGTCAATATCAACCTATGAGATGAAAAATGTTGGAACTATTTTGCTAAAACCTATTTACATATACTTTGGCATATAAATATGTTCATGAAAGAAAAGGCGTGATTACAAAGTAGCGGGTTAAATGCTAAAATTTAATCAAGTATGTCCATGAAGGAAAAGAAGGCGCTAACAAGGTAGCGGGTTAAATGCTAGTATAAATGATAAAAATAGCCAAGTAAATCGCCAAATGGAAAATCCCACCGCCAAACACGTTTCAAAATCGCAACGTTTGGCGAGACATCGCCATTTTTATTTTTGTCTTTTTCTTTAATTAACACATAACAAAAGATGTTATAGGTACTACATAACAAATAATCCATAAACCCAATTTCATTCGTATTTTGGCTAGAAAATGACTACATTTAAGACAAAAAAAACCTAAAAAGTACTCTCCTGTAAAATTTTTTAAATATTATGATATGTGAATTAGGCTTATAGTCTCATTAGGGATATAGTCGACAATTCGGCTGCATCTAAAGGATGTGACTCTTAGCGAAAAGCACTGTAGTCACAAAATTGCCTGATCGAATTGATCATGTAACTCTTAGCCGCGGCGGCGGTAATATGCCTCAAATCATATTTAAAAAATATAAACCATGAACATTGTCTTGTACCTATTATCATTTTAAGTTCTCATGCAGCTTAAAAACACCCTCCCTATACATTAAAATTCACATGTACTCTACCTTTATACATAGGTACATACATACATATTTGAAATATTTTTATCTTTGGCAATTAACAAAAAGAAAAATTAAGTCAGTACCTACCTACCTACATAAGTTATAAGGAATTAAGACGAAAACTTAATTGCTTGTTTTTTTTAGAGTTCATAGTGGAACAGGGTAAAAATGCGTTAATTTTTAAGCTTTGTTTTTTTTATCATATTTTGGTATGAAAAATTACTTTCTCAATTAGCCAACCAAAATATAAATAAGTACCTACCAAATTTTTAAATTATACTAAACATGCCATTGGAGTTATTCAGTACTTTTGCAATGCTAATAGTACTGAAAAAAGTTCAATTGTACTTACTTTATCATCCGTGATACCTACTATTTTAAAACGATGTATACCTATTATAGGTACATATATGTATGTATGTTTTTATGTTAAATAGGTAGGTATGTACCTATTTACATATCCTGCAGGAAATATCACTAGTGAATCTGCTATAGCTATAGGTATAGGTACATTTATTTACATACTTATGCAGTAGGAAGATATGAATTTGTGTAATAGGTACCTAGGTAATTAATATTTATTAGAATACTTAGGTATGCACCAAAGTATATTTATACCAAGGCGAATTTTTAAAGGTGACCGCATCATGAGATAGAGTTATGCTAGCTATCCCTTTTTATTGAAAAATACTATGTATTTTGTTTTTGTAAAAAGTTAGAGTGAATGTCAAAAATATTTGCTGAAAATATAAAAAAGGAAATTTTTTTGTTAATAAACACTCCTCAATTGCAAACTTCATATTAAAAAAACGCTGACAAAAATTTTCGAGTTTTTTTTATATAGACTTTGACGTTTGGTATGACAAAAAATTGTCAGGTGAAGACGCTATGTTACGCATCTTTAATTTCTTGTGTTTATATTTTTTCACTTTTTTTGTTTTATATAATTTAAATAATTTTTTTTTTCAACTACATACCTAGGTATTTAAATTTTTATTGAATTTTAAATTTGAATTAATTTTTTCACAAAATGTAAACAAAGCTTGACATTCAGTATACACACAAAAAAAATAAACAATAAACAGATGACTGGAAAATGTCACCTTTATGAATTCGCCTTGATTTATACCAAGTACATGCAAGTCCACAACAAATCAACAATAAAAAAAACAACATTAATTTTGTTTGTGTAACAACTCTTGATACCTACTGTCAAACAGCAATACATAAACAAAAAAATCATGGCGCACTAAAAATGTAAGCAAATTTTGACACTATCGAGATGAACAGCTGATCACTTGCAAGTACTTGGTATAAATATACTTTGGTATGCACCTACCTAAAGAGATAGATACCTACATACATACCTATGAGACATAGATATGTTCCTAACAGTGTTGCCATTAAGATACGAAAGGTAGGTACATTTTTCGTATCTTTAGATGACTTCAAGTAGGTACCATGTATAATCCTGAAATTTTTCGTATCTTTTGAATCTGTACGCAAAATGTACAGAAATAAAATATTAGAAGACTGATCATTGTTGCCGATTCAATACTAACACAACAGCAGCTTTAATGACGAAGAAAGAAAGCATAAAGGATGTTTAAACATACGATCCACCTAAATTGATGATTACTAGAAGTGCGAAGTTGTTCTGAAGAAATATGAACATCCTTTTTTATTTTCAGGAAATTTATATGAACTTTTTGATATAATCGCCTTAGTAAAAACATACCTAATATTTATGACTTAAATAATTATAAAAATGAATTTATATGGTATCCGGGTATTTTCGTTACCTAAATCGCAAAAGGCCCTTACTAACCCAAAATTTAAAATCGACTTTTTTTTATTGATTTTGACGTAATTATAGTTAATTTTTTTAACACTTTTTATGTTATTTTCCGACAAGTTGTTTTTTACTCGATTAAGCTATCTTAAACTAGTTTTTGAGTTTGTTTTAAATTTTGCAATGTTTCGCGAACTTTAGCCATGTTCGCTATAAACGCGATTTGTTCCTGTAAGTTTTCTAATTCTTTACAGCTTAAACGATTAAAATGAATTTAATGGCGAAATATTAAAAATGTTCGCGAAATTTCGCTTTTTTGGATTTTTTTTTTTTTTTTGTTGCTATCCGACATTTTGTTTTTTTAATCCATTTAGCGATTTAAAATTAATTTTTGTATTTGTTAAAAAGTTTGCAACTTTTCGCGAATTTTAGCCATATTCGCGATAGAAACGTTTTTTTCCTGTAATTCTTTACAACTTTCACGATTTTTTAATAAATAGGTACCTACATATAAGACTTTGCTATCATGCTGCGGTAAGCAAATCAGCGATCTTTTACCAATTTATTAATTATTCGGATTAAAAAAACTTTTCATTTTCAATTCGAGTCGAAACCTAAAACATACCTGATCATTTTCTTTACAAAATTCATCAAATATGAAATAAAACAGTGTGTTAATAAATGTTAAACGTTATACCTAAATAGATTTTCAAATTTTTTTCAATATGAAGGTATCTTTTTGGGAAAAAGTGTAAGTAAAAATGTATGTTTCTCGAAGTTTCACTGGCAACACTGGTACCTATGTATAAATATAATTATAACAAAAAACATTTAACACTTACATACATAATTACACAATTCCAATGGCAACCAGTAAAGTATTGAATCCAAAGAAAAAAATCGATGAGAAAACACACTATTAAATTCAATGTTTAGCTATTTATTAAAGACAATACACTACTTTTTATGCTAAACAAAAACAACAATAGCAATTAATTTTTACGATTTTTTTTATTTTGTTTTATTTTTTTCTATAATGATTTATCTTTTAATGCCAACACTTTCTAACATAAACCTAAAATACTAGTTAACAAAAAAACACTACACACTTGCACAACGATCAACATACAGACGGACACTGAGTTCCATCACACTCAGTTTAACTAATTTGGAGGGAAACCCACATAAGGACAAAAGAGCTTTGTTGTTTAAGTTTTATGATGCTGTTGTTTTTGTTGCTGTTACTATTATTTCTTTTGATTGCCTTTTCTTCATAATATTCATTATTTTTATTGGCCTGCACGAAAAAGTAGTCAATGATTTTTAAGGGAATCACGCGGTAAGAGTAAGAAAATAAAGCGCCACAAGAAAATAAGCAAAAAAAAAGTGCATCAATAACAACAAAATAATAAAAGTACCAAATAAATATGTACCTATGTAAGGTAGGTGCATACCTCCAAAGCAATACAAAACTTCCGTTCAAAAAGACTACATACATATTTATGTATTACAAATAGCAGCAACAATAAGAACATTATGGCATCTAATTTCAGCTTATTAAAAACAGAGTGAGAGCCCAAAAAAGAGAGACAGCGAGCACAACAAGTAGATTTAAATTTTAAAAGAAGAAAAACAACAATTTAAAGATGTCAACAAATCAAGGCACAACAAAATGCGAATGGAATGGAATTTTTAAGAAAAATGAATAGTGGACTTTGTTTCTTTAAAAATAAAACCCAAACTAATTATTTTTCAATATGTACATACATATGTATGTATTTCCATACATGCATATGTATGTATGTAATTGTATGGAACATTTATTAGGTTTGTGATTCATTTTTAAACGTTTTATTTTGTTTAGTTACAAAATTAATTTAAAATTAATATTATTATTAATTTTAAATTAGTCATGCGGTAAAAAGATTTCTATGATTATAAACGTAAACAAATGAACACGGTCCTAATATTAAAAGTGATAAAGAGATAGATGCATATGTACTAGGATTGCCAGCTCTGCCGCCTTTAGCGGGATTGTCCCTTTTTGTTATCATTCACGCCTACTACGCCTTTTTAATTGTCCCGCTTTTTCAGAAGTAGGTAGGTAGGTACTAGGTATTTTTAGTTTTGCATTAGAAACTTTATGGTGATTTTAAGCGTACATATAATTTTAAAGTCGAACTGATGTATATCACTAGAGTTGCCAGACGTACTGTTTTTAGCAGTACATGTACTGATTTTTGTCAATTGTACTGTTTTATGCACAACACCCAAAACAGTATGCAAATGTACCGTTTTTTACACTTTGTGCTGTTTTTGTACTGATTTCTTAGTGTAATCTCCAAAAACAATGGTATTAAGAAAACCCGTGTTTAAGTAATACACATTAGGGTATTTTTAACGGTATGCTATCAAGCTTTATTGTCATAATATTTAAGAAATTGTTGTTGTGTTGTAAACAAAAAAAGTTGTAAAATAATTAGAATTTTTTTACTACGCCTATTATTTTGTCAAAAAATACACAGATTAAATTAGGGGTCGCTCAAATTCTCCCTTTAATTGCCATTCGTAATACCTACACTAACACAGCGTTTACATTTGCCAGTACTGGCAAGACAGTAAGCATATAGGTACATATTAGTTGGCAAAACAATGCAAAAACAAAATAGCTGTAAAAGTGTTTATGTATTAGTGAAAAAGTTTGAATGAATTGCTACTGTCTTGCCAGTACTGGCAAATGTAAACGCTATGTAAATTTTCACGATGATTTTTCCCCTATTTTTGAAACATGTCTTTATTAGTTCGATAGCGAGCGGGGGAGAGAAGTAAGCAGGGTAGAAAAAAAGACATGAATCGTATTTTCTGTGTTTTTTTGACATTCCTCTTTGCACTTTATTTTGTTTTTTAATTTATGTTGTATTTTTATTTCAAAATGACAATTGCTTATTAAAATATAAAAAAATTAACAAATTTAATTTTAATAAATTCAATACATACATACATACATATATAAGGAAAATAAAAAAAAATCAAACAAAAAAAGAAACATTGTGAAAATTTAACATGTTTTTGGAAGTTTATTTAAAAAAGAACTACAAAAAAGACATGTCTTTTAAATCACCGTGAAAATTAGGTGCTACTTTTTTCCCGGGGAAGAGTTTCCCATTTTCGAAGTCTGTTTAGAATAAGGGAAAAGGGAAAAGAGAGAATTTTCCCGGGGAGATTTTATTTATAATAGGGGAATAGGGAAAAAATTCCCGGGGAATTGTTATTCATAACATATGTATTAATGTGTAGTTTATAGAACACGAGCGCCTTACTCGTCCGTTCAACTTACAAAACAAATTTCGAAATTTTGTTTTTTTTAAACAATTTTCCATAATATTTTCGAAGTTATTTACGGGAATACAAAATTTATTATTAAGATTTTTGTATGACGTGCTAAATTCACAGTTTTTCATATTTGATAATTACACTGAAATTAATTGTTGAGGGAAAGCTATAATAATATTTATTAAAAAAGCTATGCCGAATCTTAGATACCCTTCACCAAGTTAATGTTGTTGTTTTTTTTATGTATTTGTAAATTATATAATTTCCTTATTTGTTTATTCTTCTTTTTTGTCTACCCAGAGCTTATTGAATCCCACTGACTGGCTAGAAAGGTGAATATCAGCATGCATATAGAAAAATACCTGGGCCAAATCTTAACGTAGCCGGATTTTGGCCTGTGGGCAGTGAATTAAGAGGAAACGGCGTGGTAAAATTTGATTTTTTAACATTTTATTTTATGTTAATGCCCCTTATGGCATAGGAAGTTGGAAATTGCCAATCATATAGTCCTAACAATGGAGCACAGTCTGAAGTAGAAAAAGCTGTGTGGCAAAATTGTGCTATTTTACATACCAGCTAATTTTGAAACCCCCTAAAGACCAATAAAGCTAAGAATTGCCAAGCATTTGGTACTGACGTTTGGGCTTACCTTTAAGTAGTTTTTCTTCCTGGTTGGCAGAGACAGGCTTAACAGCTAGTTTATAAGTATATAATTTGGTATTCTGTAAGTGTAATCTGCCTTAAAACGGACCCCGTTCCCTGGTTCTTGCAGTGTTCTAAAGGAATGCAATAAGTTCTTTTGAGAGAACATTTCCCTTGAACGGACACAATTTACGGTCCTTTCAGTGAAAGATTCCACGCCATTTTTTATTTTAATTTAAAGCTATTTAGCATCTTGAATGCTTCTTTCTAGAATGGAAGTTTTCATTGGTTACCATTGTACCGAAGCCAGGTAAAGATCATACTAAAGTTGAGTCATATAGGTCTATTAGTATATCATTTAACATTTTTAAGCTATTGGAGAAAATAATGTTAAAATTAATATTTGGATAAGATAAGCTTACCCATACGTACTCAGAAGTTTTTGAAGAACTATTTGATTGGTGTAAAATTTTTTATTGAAGTAGGAAATTTTTAAGGTCTTCTTAATCGATAAACAATGGAGTCGCAAGGAAGAAATATATGACCTCTACTTTATTTAATATTTACTTCAGATATGTAATCCAAACATCAACTGATACGGCTTCTTTACGCAAAGCTGCTACCTATAAAGCATCCCGATACTTACAGAACCATATATTTCAATTGGAATATTGTTAAAACAACGAAAGATCAAGATCAATGAAGAAATATATACATATATTTGTATATAGAAAATCCGCTTTGCGTTGGGAATCATATATGTATATTATTTCTAAAGCACTTTTTTTTGTCGGTTGCAAATATCTCCCATACCACCGCATCAAATTTAATGAATGATATCTCATTTTAAAGCTTATTTCTAACACTAATGACGAAAAATAATAAAAAATTGAAGAATTAATATTTTCATTGATAAAAATTACGGTGCGAAATATTCGTACGGGTCATCTAGTCAATCATTAAACCAAAAATACCTCAACATAACCATGCAAAATATCTCGGTATACATCTTGATCGATGTTTAACATGGAAATGCTATATACACCCCTGTTACAGATACCAATTGCGATAGGAAGTGGAAGTAATTCTTGTTTCTCCAAAAAAGAAAATTAGGTTTAAAGAAGGTAAAACAAACTCGATCCGTAGTATTTTCATCGGAATGTGTGGCAGGCCTGATAGAGGCAAAATTAACTGAAATTAAAGTAAAATCAATTCAAATTACTTGGCTCCTTGAGCCAAATTCCTCCCTTAGTCTAGATTGTAAACTCCTTCTTTACAACACTATCTTTAAACCAATTTGGTGCAATGGTATTTGAGCCGTTTATTTTGAAAGTGGCATTAGTCACTTTTTCAAACAAAATCGAGTTAATAATAAATATAATAATAAATAATAATAATAATAAATACTGAGAAAAATATCATTATCATGATGTATCAAATACAAGTGAATCTTCTCGAAAGTTAGCATCCATATTTTTAAACGTGTTAAAACGCAAACCCTTAAATATCTCGACTTAAAAACCGAAATGACTTATGCCACTTGCAAAATAAACGGCTCATTTATGGGTTTCTAGTAAAGAGAAAATGCAAAGGCGCCAAAGTAAAATTTTTGCTGAAAATTTACAAAATTTTGGTACATTAAACTTATCAATAGGTTATAGTAAAGTCTTAAAAAATTAAATTTGTATCGCAATTTTGATGTTTTAGTACCTTTGGTTGTTTCTTAGCCATTTATAAACGATTTTTATATAATAAAAGCAGCTGCCGACTATAGGATCATTTATATCCTAAGTTCGGCCTATATTTTGGCACTCCAAATAAACTGTGCCAAATATTAGGTAAGCTCATTTAAAACTCATTTCTTTTTGTGCTGTTCTCAAGAGAGGTGAGTAAAGAAACATCTTTGAGAATTTGCGCTCAATATGACAAAATTATGATTTTCCAGTAGTCGGCATAGTGATGCAAAAAAATTCGTTCCAAATGCCGGCATCCATAAAAATAAGTTAAAATAATATTTTTTTGCAGATCTATAAATCAAAGGCATTAGTTGAACATATTTTTACCTATAAAACCCTTGTTGGTAAAAATATTATTTATATTAGTACGATTACCACTTGTTCTAGTTTGCGTTGGCACTAAAAAATATTAAAAAAACAGGCACTATGGAGCGTGTAGAAAACTTGACACTAAATAAGGACCAACATAGACTAAAGTTCTCATCCTAGCCAAATGCAAATAGGTATTACATAATGAAAAATGTATATGTAGGTATTTTGAATTAAAGCTGAATTTGAAATATAGGTACATACCTATATAAAATTTCCGTGATTCTTATTTATTTAAGATTTTATGTGCTTCCACTCCATTAGTTTTAAACATTGTAGGTGCCTGATACCTATTTCGTTTATTGTACAAATGGTTTTGTAGCCAGGCATAAGGTACCTATATAAGTAGGTATTTTCAGTGTATGCATGAAGATTTTTAAGCTTATTAATACGCTTTAAATTAAAAATAATTTTTTCGTTTTTGTGTTAATTGTCCCGTCGAAACTTTCAAAAATCCTACTTTTCATAACCATTAATGGTTTTGAAATATGTCCCGCTTTTTAAAAAAGAAGAGATGGCAGCCCTAAAAGGTACTATTACGATAAAGTTTTTAAGGCCACTTAAAACAGTGTTGTCAGGTAATTTTTTATTCCCCCCAAAACATTTTAAAAACCACCCGAATTGTACGTGTTTAAAAAAAAACCCCAAATGCAAAAATTTAGATAATATGTATGTAATTTAATTTCAGTTAAAACACTTGACTTAGTTTTAATTAACGTACTAATATCATTACCTAAATAAAGCAAAAATTTGAATTGAATAGGTATTTTTGTTTAATAAAATATCTAAAAAACAATTTATAAAGGGTTTAATAAATACTGTTACATACGAACGTACAACTTTGTAAAATTTACTTTTTAATATTTCACAAAACAAAGAATGCAGAAAAAAAATTAAAAATGTTGATTTTAAATTATATGTACCCTTTTCCAACTGTGGTGAAGGGTATAAAAAAAAATAATTTTTGGGATTTCAGTATTTTGGTCATAACTCTGCTATTTCTTAACCGATTTTTCAGATTTATATACCGACGTGTTAAAGAAGAAATTTGCCAGTTATTTTGGTTATAAAACTTGGACTCGGGAAGATCTATGGTTCCCGAAAAAAAATTTATATTTTGGTCATTACTTTTTCGTATCTAATTTTCAGAAAATATTTTCTATTAAAAATTTCCGATCTTTTGATATTTAAGGCGTAACCACAGGTCATATTACAGTCAAACAATTTTTTTTATAAAATTTTTAATACTTTTTGTATGGGAGGTACCACGCCCACTTCTCCAATCCCGACCAAATTTTTGAAAACTTTGGCTCTTGCCGTTCTCCAGATATACAGAAAAAAGTAATAAAAATACAACAACCACAAGGGATTTTTTGGAAAAATTAGAGGCAGTCGTGGTTTTTTGGTCATATCTCAGCCATTGTTGGACCGATCTGGCTGAATTTCAATAGCAAGAAATGGTGGACTATATGTGACATAAATCTATAACAACCTAGCCGCTATAATGTCTGGAGTCTCCGGAAAACACATATCAAGCGCAAGACGGACAGACGGACGGATATCGTTAAATCAACTTCTCTCCTCATAAGGACCCAGAATATTCATACTTTATAGGGTCAAAGATCAATATTGTAGAAATTACAAACGGAATGACAATTTTATTTATACCCTTTTCCACCTGTGGTGAAGGGTATAATAATGTTCGGTTTTTTAGTACATATAATATTATTGTTAAAATAAAAATAAAAAAATAAACTAATACAATGTGGTTAGATACCCTTATTTTTTATACCCTCCACCACACTTAGTTGTGGTATATATATTCTGAGTCCTAGAGTAATTCTAAGTCGATTTAGCCACGTCCGTCTGTCTGTCCGTCTGTCCATCTGTTGAAAACACGCTCACTTTCGAACAACTCAAAAGAAATGAACAAACTTGGTGCCAAATTGCTTGTAGTTATCCTAAGCAGTTTGGATTGAAATCCAGCAAAATCGGTTCAGTAGGACCAGCGCTATGAATCAAAATGTGGAACCACCACCTAAAAAAATTGATAATTTGGTTACAAAAAATAACATAAATGCTGGAACAAGGCACGGAATGAGATTAGATTTTGCAAAAATTTGTTTTATTTGACTGAAAATCACGCTGTTAAATTTCGTGAAGATCCGTCCATAATTTACCCTAAGCCCCATATAAACACTACTCCCGGAAAACAGTTTAGTACGCCTAAAACCGTAAAAAATTACGTTAGCGTAACAAAATTTGGTACGTCACAGTTTTTTAGGACTAGAAATAACACTGTGAAATTTCGTGACGATCGGTTTATAATTTACCTTAGGCCCCATATAAACCCTACTACCGGAAAACAGTTTAGTACGCCTAAAACCGTAAAAAATAACAAATCGTCACAGTTTAAGATAATAATAACATCATACAGACATTACTCCTTAAACATTCGAACTGTCGGTGGATGGTATCAAAGATTCGGCACAGGCGAATATAGCACTCTAACTTGTTATAGGTAAGCTCAGAAAGACGATTTTTCATTTTAAAAATAATTTTTTGCAAGTAATCAACACTGATTTTATCCGATTCTTCCTGCAGCAACTTCAGTATCAATTTTGGGGGCACTAAAGCGTGAATTTGTCTTGATTTTTCTAACAATACGGCGCTCTATCATCTCAGTAAGCTTTTTTGCAAGGCGAATTTAACAACAGGTGGTGTCGGAACTACAACAATCCAAAAACAACAGAAACAACACAGGGTGTTTTGCATTGCATTGTTTGTGCCATTAGCTCGAAATGTCAGCCATTATTAGCAAAACACTGACAAATCAAAACAATTAAGCTCGAACTGTCAAAATCAGATGCCGTTTCGACACCACCTGTAGTTAATTCGCCTAGCTTTTTTGGTTACTCAGTTTGTTTTTTAAAATCAATTCGATCCATGTTTTTATATCTTCGGATAATGCCACCGGCAGTATTTGGCTTCATATTCAATATTTCAGCAATATTCAAGGCGATTGACTAGAAGGTGGGGTCATGTCAACATATGGTATTTTTTTTCGTTGGTCGACTTGTAAAAGTTTGTATAGGTACAAACTAGTTTTTTATGTAAACAAACCAATTTTTTTTACTAGCAATATTTTTGACAAGCCGACTACAGAAGCATTGTTGTTGTAGAGTTGACCCCACCTTCTACTCAATTCGTCTTGGCAATATTTTTATGCGGTTTTTCTTTTTAGTCATTAAAAATCACTTATTTTCTTTGCTCTAACGCAATTTTTTTTCCCTTTCGGCTACGCAGAGAAGCTTTAGTTAGCGAAGCCGGTTTTTGTTATACCATAGAGGAGAAAATCCATGCGCCCGGCCATAGGCCGGCTATGCAGAGAAGCTTTAGTTAGCGAAGCCGGTGTTTGTTATACCGTAGAGGAGAAAATCCTTGCGCCCGGCCGAAGGCCGTCTGTGCAGAGAAGCATTATGTACCACCAAAAAAGGACATAATGTCCATGGACATTACAGTATTCCACGGATAATTACCTCGACAAAAATGCCAATATATTTGGGTAATTATGCGGGGTAAGCATTTAAACGAATACGCTTAACTACCTCGTTGAGGTAATTAAGCGAATTCGTTTAAATACCTCACTGAGGTAATTACATGTACATATTTATTTACAAGATAACTTAACTTTGATGTATGAAAAAATTTAAGAAAGGCATTTTTACATGTATCAGCTAAATCTTAAGAGAAAACAATAAAAAACAATGGGATTTGTTGATTTAAATTTTATCTGTAGTGCTTTTGAGATGTCCTGCCATATCCTACTACAATATATTTATGCGTTTAGAGCTTTTAATGAATTTTGGTATCGATTTGTTTGTAAATAATTTCCATATTTTAGCCATTGCTGCATTTTTAATACACACATATTTTAAGTTTTTAAAACATATTTTAATACATGTTAAGCAAATAAAAAAATTGCTTAAAATTCTGTTGCTTTAACTTCGCCACCTACATTAAATTTTTACTGTACAATTTTAAGCCAAAGCAAGTTTTTGTTGAAGATAATTGTTTTTTGCAACTTATAACATAGAATCGGAAACACTTTTTAAGTAATCTTTTCGTGTGCGTCCGTCCGTCCATCTTGCTGGTTGTATATCCATGTAAACCTTGTGCGAAAAGTAAAGTTAGCAGTTTTTAGATAATTTGATAAAATCGGATAAATACGTTTAATTGTCATAGGAACGAAACCTATGTTTATTGTAAGAATCGGTCTATAATATCACATAGTCCCCATGCAAACTTCAAACTTTAACCTCTTTAAGGGCCCCATTATTACAACTTGAAGTTAGCTAAAGTTATGATTAAACTGACAGATAATAATGTGTTATCTGTCAAAAAGCGTCTGTTAACTGTCGGATAACAGCTAACGCCAAGTTATAATAATGGCCCTAAGACAAAATAACTCATACATTTGGAGTATCTAAATAATATATAACTCTTATACGAATCTTGACCTCATAACATAACTTTTAATGCAAATATTAATTTGTTGAATATTTTGCTTTTAATCAAGCCATATTTTGTTTTATAGGCATATTTTAAAAAAAATTTTTGTGCATATTTTCAAATTATTGACATGTAAAACTTGGTTGCATTATTTGCTGTGTTTTTGTCAAATTGTACTGAGGCAATTAAACGAATGAAATTTAGGTATAATTTTGTTTTGGGAGTTAAATTTTTAAGGCATTTATCCGAATCGGGTAATTAAGCGTATGGCAATTAAACGTGGATTTTTGTTTAAAAAATGGAAGAAAAAAACGGGGATTTAAAACTCGAGGTAAATAAGCGTGAAAGGCATTTAAGCGTGGGGTAATTAACCGGGTTATACTGTATTACACTATATTGATGGACATTTTGTCGCATCGCTGAACGACATAGCGTCCATGGACTTAATGTCGTTCTTTGGACATTATGTCCGTGGACACTATGACATGCCACCAACGTTAATATGTAGGCTACTTTCTATTAAATAAACTTATAGCCGCAAAATAAACAGATAAAATAGACTATATTGCTAATGTGACTTTAAGCGGTAGTGACTAGGTATGTATGTATGTACATACCTATAAACGAAAAGTACTGTAACATTTGAATACAATTTGATAGGTTGTATGTACCCACATATGTATGTACCTATGTACCTACTATGTCAAATGTTTATACATAGGTAGGTAGGTAGGTACTAAAATCATTAGCAATTTCAATTCAAATGTTAAAATCAAACAATTTAAAAAGGCTTGAGAATTGTGCTTGATGTCGAATGATAACGTCATTTCGTAGGTACCCTACCCATCAAGTTTTGACCTCGTGTTTGTTGGGTAAAAAATTTTTAAAATCCAAAATTTTTCTATAAATTTTGCATAAAACTTTTTTTCATGCTAAATTTTATTATAAAATTAATAACATATGTAAAACAACAAAAAAATAACAACAACATAATAGGTATTTATGGATAATATAATAGGAACATACAATTAAAATTCCATACAAAATAGGTACATACCTACATATGTATGTATGTATGTAATAACAATTTACTTAAAATGTAAACAAATAATGCAGCAAAATAAATAACATAAGAAATAACGGCACTTAAAAAATTCAATGAGCAAAAGTAAAACAAAAACAAAATGGTATAATTTTTACTCCTAGTAAGAGGGAGAGAGATAGCTAGACTCTTTTTAAAATGAACTCTTATTAAGAGATTTAAAATGCACTTGTTTTACTGGAAATACATTAATAAAATATAATTTGGAGAGTAAAAAAAGGAATTTAAAAGAGAATATGCAAGTTAATTCAATAATATGTAAACAAAACGTAGTAAATGTTTGCAGAATTGTTGTTTTTTTGTTTGTTGATTTTCTGGTTTGTTTTCAGTTGGTTTGGTTGAGTATGTGGGTTTTTTTTTGCGCGCCCTTTTGTTTTATTGTTTGGGGAACAAGATGAGTAACGAAACATTATACGCTCTCTTTCTAATTTTGCTTGAAAACTCTTTGAACGCTAAGTTTTGTTGTTGTTTTAGTTATAATTTTATGCTTCTTCTCAGTTTTTGTTATTGCTTGCATGTGTGTGAGTGTTTTCAAACTTTTCCCAGCACTTCTTGTGTGTTTTTAATATTTAAAAAATGACAGTTTATTTTTAAACTTGGTGCGGTTCAGACGTTGTTATCGGTTGAGTAACAAGTAATTTTTTTTTGTATTAAAGTGCTTTAAAAAAAATTACTACAAAAAAAGTAACAACAGCATATAAGTTAACGCACAAGTGCAGTTTATAAAATAAATTAAAAAGAAACTACCTGCAAACAAAAATGTAATGTTTAAAAAAAAATACAAGTGTTTTTCAAAATAAGCAATTTTTTACGTCTTTCAAATATTTTTCTAAAAAAATAAATTTTTTTTTTAAATAATGGCTTGAAACCCGAAACATTAATAAAAAAATTTTTGTAAAGATAAAAACCAATAAATACAACTATTGAAAGCAAAAAGGTTAAAGAACCTTAATTTTCACAAAAAAAAAAAAAATACAAAAACAATACAATTGTAAATCATTTTTTAAATAACAGAGCAAGTGATTGAAGCAACAACAACAATTTGCTCCGTTTCCAAAATAAACAGCAAAAACAAGAATGCTCTTAAAAAATTGTGAAATTGAAATAAAACAACAACAAAAACAATATTAAAAATTAAAAGGATTACCAGATCTTTTTTTTTTTCACAAAGTTTGTGTGTGAAGCTAACTGGACAAATTCCTGTTTTTCATCAGCAGCAAATAAATTTTTTTTTTACAAATTTATTTTATTTTTTGAAAAGTCAACAACCAAAAAAAGGCCTCCTCATGAAATGTAAAAGTTGGTCTAATAAAATCAACAACTTTGTTGTGCGCCGATTAAAGTCCATTAAGGTAATTAAATTTTAATTAAATTGAAGTTTATTTTTTCAATTGAAAATTTTAAGTCCAACATCAAAACAAAAAAAAAAAAAAAATATATTTTTTTTTGATATTTAAAAAAAAATCTACATTAAAGAAATTTTATAATAATAAAGTTAAAAAATTATTCTCCTTAAAGTTTTCCATTAATTTTTTAAGAGTTGCTTCAAATTTAAAAAAAAGGAACAAGTCCAGTTTACCAACGCAGCTCCAAATAAAAAAAAAAGTACATAGGGTAATAGAAAATCGAAAAATAAGAAGAAAAAATAAAATGGCAAAATTCTCGGAAACGCATAGTTTCCGAGTTATGGACCTCTGAAGTTTTCATATAAACTTCCGATTTCCCTCTACATTTCTGAACGTATATGGCCAATATTGGTATTATTTGAAAGCATTTGAACAGATCTTTCTGGAAATGCTAAATTTATTAAAAACTTTTTAACTCTTTAGCTCCTAATACAGTTTTTACAAAATTTATATCAAAATGTTACGGAAGTGCACTAGGTAATAAAAATGTAATTAAATAAACCCCAGCTTCTCTAAATAAAGCTTCTCTGCATAGCCGGCCTTCGGCCGGGCACAAGGATTTTCTCCTCTATGGTATGACAAATACCGGCTTCGCTAACTAAAGCTTCTCTGCATAGCCGGCCTTCGGCCGGGCGCAGGGATTTTCTCCTCTATGGTATAACAAACACCGGCTTCGCTAAATAAATCTTCTCCGCATAGCCGGCTCCTTAATGGATTAAACATTTTTAAATAAAATGTTTATATCTAGAAAAATTTATTCAAAAGCTTTTAAATGATACCAATATTGGCTATATACGTTCAAAAATGTAGTGGGAAATCGCAGATTTATATGAAAACTTCAAAGGTCCATAACTCTGAAACTATGCGTTTCCGAGAATTTTGTCATTTTATTTTTTCTTCTTATTTTTCAATTTTCTATAACCCTATGTACTTTTTTTTTTATTTGGAGCTGCGTTGGTAAACTGGACTTAAGCCAAAAAAAATAATGTTTTTCTCGAAATTAAAATTTTTTTAAAATTTTAGGTACCTACCTAGGTATTTGTTTATTTTTTTGTAATAGAATAGAATGACCTTAAAGAAAAAGAAAAATATTTTATTTAAAATATTAAAAAAAGGAACTTTATTTTAAAAGTTATAAAAAACTAATTTTTGAACAAATACCTACCTATATATAAAAATAATTATTTTTATTAAATTGAAAAAATATTTAATAGAAGGTACCTATTAACACAGTTATTTTTGGGAGTAGGTATGTAGTTTTTTCATTAATAAGATTTTGTTTAGTTGTGCTATATTCCCACTTTTTATTCTAGATAACTCCCTAGGTAGGTACCTACCCACAATACTCTTTCGAAAGTGTTCAATGAAAAAACTTTATTTTTTTAAGAATTTCAAAAGTACCCCTACATAGTTTTATAAAAAAATATTTACAAACTTAGAAAGTAAACAAAAATAAGGTGGTTATTTTGCATTAAGAAATTTTTTATACCTATAAACATTTGGAAAATTCGTAGGATTTGTTAAAAATATTTTTAAAGTGAAGTTAAATTTTAAGTGACAAAACAAATTTTATAAGAAAATTTTACTTAAAAAACGTTGAATAAATTTCATTATTGTTTATGAATACCTACTACTACCAGGTGCTAGTATAAAGTTGCAATGTTTTTTAAAGTTACCTATTCAAAAAGAAAAACAAGTTTGAAGAAATGAAGCTTTCTTCTTGCTTGGTATTTTTTTGTTGTAAAAAATTTTGTAACGCCCATATTCATAAAAAATAAAACAGGTTAAGCTACCTACCTATAACAGGTTCAAAAATTTCAAATTGTTATAGGTTTCTATAATGAAATCGAGTATTGGGCTTTTAAAATCGGTTTTTTATTTATATCAAAATTTTTGCTATTCTTAATTTTAATCTCTATTGAACCGATAAAAAAAACTTGAAATTTTTATTTGAGTATAGGTAGGTACATACCTACTTATATTTGAGTATGTTTATGGAGTTTGCCAAGTTTGAAGTAAAAAAGAAAACAGTTCTAGGTAGTTTTTAGTAGATACATATTTACCTGTAAGTACATTTTGGTATACTTCCAACATTATTCTATCTAGGAGTTCTTCAGAAATAAGTCGTAGATGCACAGTGAAATCGTCTTAACGTATTGTACCGAACATATGTACATTAAAAGTGAAACTAACTTTAATATTATATAAACATAACAGGTTAATCAAAGCATTGCATTCCTGTTCAATTGCGCAAATACCTATTTAAACATTAGAAAAGTGGAAATTGACTGCCTGTTTAAGGATGTCGAACGTCAACGTTCGCATAGAAAACTACATTTGAAACAAAAACAAATTTTCGAATATTGTTTTTGTTTTACATATAATTTTCTATGCGAACGTTAACGTTAGAAATCGATGAACTGGATGTGAATTTATAATTGTTTATATTTGAAAAGTCTTATTTTTTTACATTTTAAAACTTAGTTTTCCTACTTGCTGATTTTTATAATATTAAAAAAAAACTAAAATTAGTTTAACTTTTTATTTTTCAAAAAAGGTAAATTTCTTTCTACGTACCTACCAACTTGCCGAATTTGGCACGGGATCTTTAATATTATCGAAAAATCAACTGGGATCTGCTTACTATTTACTATTTCTATTCCATTGAAGTTTTTAATAAAATGACGGTCGATAAGTACCTACAATTGTACTTTTTTGGTACAATTTAAAGCTAAAAAGTACGCAGGTTACCCCAGTGACTCATTTGGTATTCTCCAACTTTTTCAAACCTATCGTTAGTTATTTGATATAAAATAGCAACTCGTATTTTTTGTCCAACGAATATTAACGGAGTTTAGAAAATGTTATATTCCGTAGCTTTTTTATGAAAATTAATGTATTTTGTTGTTGAATTGCACAAAACTCAGACTGAACTCCAAAATTGTCAATAGATTTGTTGCACTTGTTCATTGGACGATTGCATATCCCACATGCTAAATCAAGTATTAGCAGCAGCATATAAGCTTGCATTTTCTGATGATATTGACAAGTTTTTTAAAGATACATATAGGAAACCACTTCTGCAAAAGTTCTAGTAGAAGAGACGACTTCCGCTCATTTCAAGATTATATTGGAACGGAAACTCATAATATTTTGAAATATTCGTCAGCAAGAGGGGTTTAGTCTGAATTTTGAAGGAGATTTTACAACTGTTTAATTAAATTTTATTATAGGTATCCGGACTTTCTACTCCAGCTTTTAAAGCCCCGGCAGGCTAGCTGGTAGCGGGCTAGTCTATCAGCGCCGGTGGTGCGGGTTCGATTCCCGCCAGAGACTCCGGTTTCTTTCCTACAGACAAGCATAGAGCTTCGCGGGATTAGCTTAGGAAATTAAAAAAAAAAAAAAAAAAATGTATTTCTATTTCCTTTTTCTGCAGTACATATTGAAAATTGTAAACGCAATAAATTTCGGAAAGCCATCCCAGTTGCTCGTATGCCCATTTTTTTTAGAACGCTTAAAACTTTTGTTTCGTCAAATGGGGCGCAATTTTTTGAACAAGGAGATTTTAGACAAACTCGAATTATCAAAGCTAAGATTTGAAGAAAATCATTTGCCAATTAATGATAATTATAGGTACCTATATCTACTCTAGAAAATGTGATTTCATTAAAAACCAGTTTAGTACAGCTTTTATTAAAAATATTTCTAAATGAAAGTGCAAATTATGATACCATTTATAACGAGTTCTTAGCTTTGTCAGATATAGGTATATGCTTTACAAATCATAGAAAACGAAAATATTTTAGTTTTTTGGTCCAAAGTGACCACAATGAAAAATGAATTAGAGCAGTTAATATTTCCAGTGCTTAGTAGAATAACCAAATGAATATTTTCAATTCCAGACTCTTCGGCGAATAAAGAAAGAACATTTTCATGCCAAAGTATTATTAAAACAAAGGACCGAAATAGATACTACAAGAAGTAACAACACCAATAACACAACATTGTATTTTATTTAATGTATAATAAATGATATTGCTTCCGTTGGCCGATATTTCAAAATCACAAGTAACTTTTGACATTCCGCTTTCTAATTTAGAAAAAAAGTAGCATAGCTGTGCTTTTAACGCCACCTGAAAAATTATTTCGCCTTGGTTTCAAGTCTAACCGAAACAAAAGACTACTTTAAAAAAAAAGTGGGTGATGAAAAATGATTTAGTACTATTGGGGTCGAAAAAGTACGATTTCAAAAGTTCGTTAGTACGATATTGGTTTTCTCATTTATCATCCCTGAAAACCATCTTTGAAATAACAACCCCTTTAAGAGAATATTATTAAAGAGTGGTTCTTAAGAGTATTTTGTTTTTCTGCATAAATTTCAAAACTAAAGTGTAAACAAAACAATCACGATACTCTTAATAGCAAAATGAACAAAAAGAACAGTTATTGATTTTCTTGTTCTTCCACAGAATAGCTACAAAATTATTGTTTTACATTTTGTAAAATTAAAAACAAACATAACAAATAGAAAATTAAGAAATACAAAAAGAAACAACAGCAAAATTTTTCTGCTGACTTAAGCAACAAGGAAGCGTAATATTAAACCTTAATGTAAAAATAACGAGACATATACCTACCTACATACATAGAGAGAAAAACTAGAAAATAATAATCAAAATAAAAAAAATAGAGGCCAATTTAACCGAGAGCAAAAACAATATAGGTAGTGCAAAACCAACAACTATTACAATAATAAAATCGTAACATCGTCACTGCTAGACATACACAGACAGTTAAATTGTATGGAAACGAGTACATACCTACAAACAAAAAAAAAAAACAGACACTACACACTCTCGTACACGCTGAAATTAGTGTTAAATAACACTGGATATGCAAAAAACAAAATCAAAACAAACTGCAAAAATAACCATATCAAAGAAACAAGAAAAACCCAAAATAAACAGAGAATGTGAGGTTAAAAGTTTTCAATATGAAAAGACTACCCTGCAAATAATAGGACTAGTCCAAACACGCGTGTAAAGAGTAGCCCACAAGGGACCAGGACTAGTCCAAAAGTAACCCAAACGTATGGAAAAAACATGGTCTATTTAACATTACGATTTCCTAGGAGAGGACCATATAACCCACCTTTGGACCACTTAGGAGTAGTTTTAAACTACTCCATGGTAGGTATACTAAAAACGAAAGCAAGACATTAAAAAACGAAGAAATGTCGTCTCACTACAAACGCTTTTTAACAATTACGCATGCATGCTTGCATTACATCGGACCAGTCCATGGAGTAGTCCATTTAATAAAAATGGATCAGGTGGTCCAATTTTATTTGCAGGGTACCTTCAAGAGCAAGAGGAAATTCTTACGTTTGTTGTTGGTTTTTTAGGGGTGATAAACAGTTTAATTTAATACAAACGGACGACCCCTTACAAACACGGTTGCCAAATATGACGATTAATCGTCATTTGGATGGTTTTTGGGTACAAAAAATGGACTATATGCGTTTGGACGATTTACACCCTAAATTTGACGAATATTAAAATTTTACGTTTTATTTTAGGTCATAGATATGTATGTACCTACCTACTTGAATTTATTTGATTGGCAATAATTTTCACGGCTTAGCATTTCATAATACAAAATAAATACGATTGCTTTCAGCGCTAAGCATGTAGGTTTTTGGGCGTTCAATTTACTCGCACTTTACAGAATTTTCGACGTGTAAAATCAGTATTAGATAGATAGGAATCTCTCGCCTTTTTTTCATGTGGTAATAGGTACATACCTACTAAATTTTCTTACTTTATTATGCATTTCAATATGTACATACCTACCTACTTTTAAAGTATTTTTTAATGTGTTACTGCAATTATTCTGAACCCTAATCAAGTAACATCTCCAGTTCTAAATTCTTGAACACTTACAGCTTTCCCGTTTGTAGCAGTCATCTTTTATAAGCAAGAATATGCCTATTTCTATTTTGGATTCGTTGAAAATGGTTTTAAGTTCGTTGTTTGAAGCTAAAAAAAGTTTAAACTATAAATAGGTACCTACTTAATTAAAGCAATATTTTTATTTTCGGATTCTTTAATATTATTTTAAAACTTATAAATCGTCCCCTCAATAAAACAATAGTGTATACGCATGTACACCATTATTTTTTTATTGCATATTTAGAATCTCCATCATTGATTTTATGTCTGGTCAAAATTTCGTCAAATTCTACTTCCAAAAAGTGGGTCAAAATGTCGTTGGAAAAAATAGTGTATAATTTCTTGTTCATAATTTTCCTTCAATAAGTGTGTAAGCTCATATGCGCTATTTTACTTGAAATTGCCACTCCAAAATTGTTAAAAGAATAATAGTGTATACGCATTATACTCCATTTTAGTCTGTAGAAAAAAAATTCATTTATGAAAACTTTAACTCATAAAATAGCTTATAATAATATACACTATTGTTTAAGAAATAGTTTCATTCCGAACATCGAAAGCTGCATGATCTCCAAAATTTGTGCCAGAAGAATGTAATTCCTCGTGGCTCGCAGTCATTTTTCTTTAACTTACAAGGTGGAAAGAAGCGAAATTGTTTAGATGAGCCAGATGTAGCAGAGGAAGAGAAAGAAGACGAATGAACTTCTAGTTATTTTTGATTTACGCAATGTTTACCTTAATTTCTCATAATTTTTTTTTTTAAATTAACCCAAATTGGAATGTAATGAATATGTGCCATGGAATCTATGAATTAATCACTGTTTTATAATGTTACAAATTGATATTATTGAGATCAAATATTTGAATAAAAATGCCGTAAAATTATTGAATAAAACAGCGTACCTATACCATACAAAATAAACAAAAAAAAATATACATATGTACATATAAAAAATAAAATAGCCTATATGGAGGACTTGCACTTTGAATGACATAATTATGGTCTTAAAGGATGCGTAGAATAAAAAAAAAATTGGTAAATTTAAAGACAAGAAACGGTATTATGTATTCCTCGAAAAATCCAGTTGAAGAATTTTTATTTACCGCGATAATGAGGTTTAAATAGACATCCGATTTGACAAAAACTTTAAACACGATTTTCTCAAAACCCCAAAAAAATTATACACTATTGTTTTATTAAGGGGACGAAATACCTAGTAATATTTTACATGCAATGAAAATTTTTGTGATGATTGGCGTAAGTGCATTTAAAGTTTTTTCCCTAAAATTTTACGATTTTCAAACAATTTTATCTCGCAACTGCTGCAGTGATGCAAAATTTTGTTGCTGATGCGTGATCACCAGTTGCATTTTGTTGCTGATGCTTTTTTACTGCACAACAGCTGTGCAAAGTTCGAATTTTTGTACACGAGCTAAATTTTAAAAGTTTTATGAACGAACATAAAATAATAAAAAAAGTGTTAGCAACAATAACGATTGCCAATTTTATTAAAAATATTTAACCTAAAAGTAATAGTTTTCTTATAAATAACAAGAAAAAGCAACAAAAAAGAAAAATAAAACTATTTTTTTATGTTTAAAGTTATTGCATCAGAAAATTAAGCCCCCTTTCACACTCGGCAAGTTACTTGCCGACAACAACAAAATCTGTACAAATTTTTTTGAAATTTTTTTTCTTTACAGACTTTGTTGTTGTCGGCAAGTAACTTGCCGAGTGTGAAAGGGGGCTAACTGATGCAATAATTGCCAATATTTGCTGCAGAGCTGCGGCATCACTGCATAAAAAAACTTTTGATATATGAGCCTTTTATTTTGAAAGTGGCATAAGTCATTTCGGTTTTTAAGTCGAGATATTTAAGGGTTTGCGTTTTAACACGTTTAAAAATATGGATGCTAACTTTCGGGAAGATTTACTTGTATTTGATACATCATGATAATGATATTTTTCTCAGTATTATTATTATTATTTATTATTATTATTTATTATTATTATTTATTATTAACTCGATTTTTTTTGAAAAAGTGACTAATGCCACTTTCAAAATAAAAGTTTCTTACAAGTGATGCATTTACGAACATTCAACTTTACTAATGCGCAACTGATGCGCAGCAACTGCATTTACGAACGTACCCTTTGCTTGTATTCTATATATATGGGTAATTTCAAAGTGTTGAACGTGACAGTCGTACGCATCAAAAGTGCAATAACATTTTAAACCTTAAATTATACCACTTAGAAAGTACTGTTATCTAACTTAAAGTTGATGGAGGGCACGATTCTAGGTCAAATATAATGGCAAAAGAAGTAGCGGTTCGAACGTGAAAAAAACAGAAGTATGTAGTTTTGTAATACAGCGAAACCTGGCACAATTTTTTAGTCTAACTACTTTCAGAATTTTACTTAGCAATGTATCATTAAAATGTCTTGGTTTGATTCCAAAATCTTCTATATTTTCTTTTTTTTAAGCCAAAATCTGAGTCGATACGTGACATTTCGAACGTGAAATTAAAAATAAACAATTAGTAAAAAAACGTTAAAAAGATATCCGTAAGACGTGCTAAAGTCCCAATTTTTTAAATTTTATAAATACCTACACAGAATTTTATTTTTGAGGGAAAGCAAGCTTCTAAAGTTTCCAAAATTCATATTCTTAATGGTTATACTAAAACTAAAGTTTCGTAAGTTAATTTGTATAACTATTACGAAAAACACAACAACATCTTCATATGTATATTCCAAAAAAAATCCTTGTGTAAATGTACCTTGATATGTAAATGGTGTTTTAAATATTTTCCTGTGTAACTGAACAACCTAAACAAAAGCGGCAAGCGTTTTTTTTTAAATGAACATTTTATTTAAATACAATTTCAATAAAACAAACCGACATAGCGATCTGTCAAATAAGATTTATCAGCCGGGTGGTTTCTAATTCGCATTCTAATGGTTTGTTTCGTATAAATTGTATGCAAATGAGAAGTTTTGACATACAAAAAACGCTTCCGCACTTATTTAGGTAGCCCAGTTATTTGGTTTCGTTGGTGGTGGGAGGCAACACTGATTTTGAAGTTGTTTTTTTTTTTTTTGCTATTTTGAGCAGAAAAAAAGTGCGAAATAAAAAAAAAACAATAAAATTTGATTTCTAGAATTCTTATAAGCTATTAATTAACAAACTGCTGATTTTTTTTTGGTATTTTTCTATTGTATTTAGTTTGTTTTAATAAACAAATAAAGTAATAAGTTCAAAAAATTTCTCTGGGTTTCTGTTTGTTTTTTTTTAGCAGCAAAAAAGACGTACGAAAAAGTTTGAACAAAGTGAAAGGTGTTTTTTGTTATTATATTATCTTTTTGTTAAATTTTGCACATAGGTATGTAGGTACATACTATGTACATACATACATATTCCAACATTTTATTTAAATATGTACCTGAATAGGTATGAAAAAATGTAATATCTAATTTTATTTAAAACATGTTGGTAGGTATGTCTATTTTGTTACATGTGTACCTATTTCATGTCGTAAAAAATAACAAAAAAATACCTACGCAGGTACCTATGTAGGTATGTATAGTCATCGAAGATGGTTTATCTTAAACCTCAATAACTGAACTTACCTTCCTATCAAAAGATTGGAAGAATTTTAACATTTGGACTTTTTAACTAAAAATTCCAACTTTTATAAAGTTACAAAATTTTTGATACTTTAGTAAGTATTAAGGGTCAAATAAACTACACAAACGGCTTGACAAACACAGACTTTCTGTTCGATTTACATTAAAAAAAATTGTATTCCCGTCTATTTACAGAAAGATGATATCAAAATTTAAAATTTTTAAAAATAGCAACATACCTACATGTATTTTTTTTTTTTTAATAAATTTTTAGTAAAATTGAAAAAATTTTAAGTGTATTGTTGACATTTTATTATTATGCTATGTTCCTAGGTATGTAGTCATAATTTACTTTTCAAAAATACATATTGGCAAATCTTATTAGACAACAGCAATAACAACACAATTTAAACTAGAATTCAACCGCCATAAAACTGGCAATTTAAATTGTTTTTGCTGTAGGTATTTTTTTTATTGATTTTCAAAGCAATATGACAATGGCCTCAATAAAATTACAAAAAAAAACTAATTTTGTTTACTTTATAGAGAAACAAAAAATTTATATAGGTACATATATTTATATTTTTTGTTTTTTTTTTCAAATGCATCAAATATTTTTTAATATTTTGACCCATTAAGATTTTTAAATGAGAGCTGTTTAGCTTTTTTTTCTTTTTTTTTTTACACATCATTGATCAAAAATTTTTTTTTTATAAAAAAAACTATCTTTTGTTCATTCATTCATTTATCCATTCATTCATTCATTTAGTTTTTTGTTTAAGTTAAAGCGAATATTGGTATAGAGGAACTAAATATACAAAAAAAAAAAAAAAAAAAAATTATTGATAATATTCAATTTTATAATGATGATAATTGTAGGTATGTATGTACCTACATACATATGTATTTCAAGTTCCCTCCTTATGTTTTTTACACATTCTTTCTCTTTCCTCCCAATTTACAAGTTAAAGTGGGTTTTGTATGCGTGCTTTTTTGCTTTCCTTTCTAAGTAAATTTTTTAATTTTTGTTTGTTTTTTTGCTTTTTAATACCCAAATACACTACAGGTAGAAAGAGTATTCATATACCAACCTACCTATATGTTTGCCATTCGGCTCGTTATTTCAACAATATTGATCTTAGACCCTATAAAGTAAGTTTTTTTTTTCTTTTTTTTTTCAAAAATATGGTTTAGCACAACACCCATATCATATGAGCTGGGAGGACCAAATTTGCACAAATATTTTGAAAATACTAAAAATGAACCAAATCTTAAAAATTATTTCAATTTGTCCCATACAAGTGTCCTCCTGAATTAACGGCCACACAAAATAAGCTAGGTAAATCAAATTGAGCTCAAATATTCTCTACCTAATTATCTTTGAATAGGATTCGATTTGTTTGGTTTTGAAAATCAGGGAAATCGACCTATTATTTCATCCAGTGCCCAGGAGTAAGGGAACAATTGGCTTTTCAATACTATGGTGAAGGGTATATAAGATTCGGCACAGCCTACTGTATCACTTTTACTTGTTTTTATTCTGTTCATTTCAATTTTTTTTGTTTGCTTTTTTTTTAAATTCCTGTTGTAACGAATCGTAAGATGTTTTTTTCGTTAAGATTTGCCCTTGTCCTTCTCTTTCCCCCTATGCTCCTAATTTTTTTGAAAAAAGAAAAACAACAACAAACGAAAACAATAAAAATACACATGTACATAACTATTAAAGCGCCACACACAGTTCTTTTTTTAACTACATTGTAGTTACTACCAGGGTTGTGAGATGTTTTTAAAATTTTATCCTCTAATTGTTAATTTATATCCCCGAAAATCCCCCAAAACTATTTTTTTTTATCCCAACTAAATTTTGTCATAAAATATTTTATTTGTACATTTTGTTGTTATTTGGCATTTAAATTATACATAAACCCAACAAAAGTTAATTTAACAAACAGATTCAAAAAGTTCACAATCAAAATTTTCATTCTGCTCAATATTTGGTACAAAGGTTATTCTTGATAAAGCTGTTTTCTGGAAAGGATTCAAACGTGTCGCAGAAAGTTGATTAATTTTAAAATGAGTACCTTTTCGTAACAACGATTCTAGCAATTCGTATTGCATTTTATTTCTTGTTGGTAAGTGATAATACCAACTTAGCCAAATCTTTAAATGGCCATTATACATCGGCATCTTAATATTAATAAACTTCTGTCCAAAATAAGCTCAAAGTATTAAATTTTTGTACGTCAAATAAATCTTTTCATTTAACAAACGGCAGCTTTCTCCATTGTGATTTATAAATGTCTGTTGAAACAATGATCATAACAAGTATTTTTATAACAAAGCTGTTCCAATGGGATACAGAATATATTTTTAATAAAATGTTTGTAAAATTTTAGACTTGGTAAGATATAAAAACTTTTAATGACAACACTGAATCTATAAATTTTAGTTATTTCTTCAAAATCGTAGCTCACACCCATTTAATCTAATAAAAGGTAGAATGAATCTGTTTCTTTCGCCACAATTATAATTGTTAAGTCTTCACTAAATAGACTTCAACATGAAAAATGTCATTACTTTGTCTGTGTTCATACGGCTCATGTCTTATTGACATGATTGCTACTTTATAGGCGAGCGGGACGAGGGGAAAAGAAACGAGTACACAGATGCATGTACTGTCTTTTTGTTTTGCTTTTTCATTCGTTGTTTAATTTTGTTATTGCTTTCAATATCAAACAAGTAAGAAAGTATAGTCGGTCAAGCCCGACCATATGATACCCTACACCACAGTATTAAAAAACACATCATGCTTATATGTCCATATAGATATGGATTTATCTATGTTTATAAAACTCATTAAAATCGGGTTAAAAGTTTGTGAGGGGCAGAAATTGCCCCCTACCTCTCCTTGTGGTCCTATTTTTGAAAAACTATAGCTTATGTGTCCCTATAGATATGGATCTATGTTTTAAATTTCATTAAAATCGGTTTGAGAGGCAGAAATCGGCCCTATCTCCCCTCGTGGTCCTATTTTTTTAAAAAATACATCCCTTTTGTGTGCATGAAGATATGGTTCTATGTAAGTTTTAAATTTTATTAAAATCGGTTTGATAGTTTCTGAGAGGAAGAAATTTCCCCCTATCTTCCCTCGTGGTCCTACGATTTCGCTCATTTTCAATAGGCTTGGTCCTTGTGTCAATAAGAACCTATGTCCCAAAATTTATCAAATGATCTCCAAAATTGCGCCCTGTACTTTCCGCACAAGGTTACATGGACATCCAGCCAGCCAGCCTGCCAGCCAGCCGGACGGACATCGTTAGTTCGACTCAGAAAGTGATTCTGAGTCGATCTGTATACTTTAAGGTGGTTCTAGGACCAATATTTTAAGGCGCTACACACATCAGCACAAATGCATAATACCCTCTCCACTATTGTGGTGTGGGTATAAAAAGCACACATGCATATGCCCGACTATACAAAATAAAAAACATGTCAACATGACATGAATCATTTGAACACCAATTCATGTTCAAAGAACAAAAAGGAAGAATCTTGTCAATAAGATATGAGCCGCATGAACTCAGACTTAGAAAAATACTGGTCATCATTTTTTATTTCATAGATTATTTTTTTTGCTTAGTAAAAAAAAAGAATGAAAATAAAAATAAGAAAAAAACCCCAATATTAAAAAAGATACCCAACAAAAACAAAATTCCCAAATAAAATTTTTTTTATGCCCGTTTTCAAAATAAAATCCCCAATTTGGGGAGAAATCCCCCAATCTGACATCACTGTTTACTACAACAATTTGTTACACTCATCACAAATCTCCCAGTTTTGTGATTATATGCTCTTGTTTGTTCTCACTCTCTCTAACAGCTTTATGTTTGAAAGCTCTTTATTTTAGGCATTACTCGAATAGTAAGGTTAATGAAGTGATTTCCTTAATGTAAAAAAAGTAATTTCAAAAGGTTCCATAGGTACATAAGTACCTATACAAAATGCAACACTTTTTTTGTTAAAAATACATTTTTCTTTAATATTTTTACATATGTACATAGGTATATTTCATTAAATTTATTATTTTCTAAAAAAAATCGTAATTCTTAAAGAAATACCTCCTGATATTTTTTTTTTGCACTTTTGGCACCACTGTTCTTTTATACAGAAATTTAAATTTCTGAAAGTTCGAGAATGAGAGCTCAAAAGAAACTGTTATTTATATGTATATTCGTGTTATACAATGGGAGCAGTGTGACCAATTTCGCATTTTTGCAGCTTAATTTAGCATTTAAAAATTTTTGATTAAAACGCATGAGTTTCAGAACACCATACAAGAAATCTTAGAAATCAGCACATCGCCGATTGTTAATAAATTTTAAACAAAAATCTTGAAAACATTTTAGCATTATTTTAAGCGTTTTTTGGCCTTGTTTAATGACAAATTAAGATGTTAAAAATTAAAAGATCTGGTCACACTGAATGGGAGCTTTCCTAGTTTGTGTTTATCTGTATATTTGTTGTTTTTATTATTATTTTGTTTTTTGGGGGAGCATGTTTTTTTGTATTCTCATAATAAATTTTTATACATGGCTGTGTATTATTATCAGTGTGAGTTTGTGTGGCTATTATATTTTCAGTTCAGTTTGTGAGCATGATTATGAAGCAGTATTTTTTTTGTGTATAAATTATATTTGTATATACACACAGGTCGTCATCGTCAAAGTCGGTATATACATTCATTCTTGATTAGTTTTTTGTGGCGCTTACATTAAAAACGGCATAGCTATTTAACGTTAAAAATATAATTCAACTAAATTAACTTAATTAATAATTTAAAATCTAAACAAAAATAGCAAACAATTTATTAATAATACCTATAGTAAATTTCAAGTGTTCATTTTACGTTATTTAAATTTATAGAAAATTTTTTATGTTGAGCAAAAAAATATGTATGTGATATTTAAGAAAAATATTAAAAAAAAGATTTTTTTTTGTGTTAAAAATATATACATACCTACCTACCTACCACCAGTTGTGTATTAATTTAAAAATAAATTTTCCAATTCAAACAAATTTTTGGAAAAAAAATATTCTTCAAGAAAAATTTAGTTTAATTTATTTATAAAAAAAAGTGTGAAAAAATCTAAGTACCTATTTTGTTAATAAAGGAAAATTCCTTGAATAAAAAATTTAATAAAAAAAAAAAAACAACGAACACCGAAAAAACGAGTATAAATATTATTTAACAAGAGTGAGACGAGTCAAACAAATGCTCAATCTCTGTATAAGAAAAAGAAGCAGCATCTGTATTAACAGAGAGCTTTATATATAAAGAGAGAGCTAGACATATTTAAATAATAAATAAAAAACAAAAAAAAAAAAAAAAAATAGGCTCCAATTACTACTAATACAACTATGTTTGTACTACAATTGAAAGTTTTGACGCATTGCAGTTTTGTTTTGATTAAGAAAAACAAAGCCATAAATTAAAAAAAAAAATTAATAAATTTTATAAAATTGTTTTGGAATTACTTGCTCACTTTTGAAATTTTCACTCCAATGCAAAAACAAATTCGAATAACATTCACAAGCTGAAAACAACCTACAAACTACAATTAGATTAAAGCCACAATAAAAAACATTAAGAAAATAAAAATTCATTCATTATAATAAATGTACCAATCTCAATAAAAAATTTAAAGCAAATTGATGTCCGTTTTAAACTAAAAATAAACAACCGTTATTTTTTGTTTTTATTTGGGTATGTGTCAAATTTATTATACAAATATGTTCATACATACATTTGTAAGTATGTATTTGAGTTTCTTTATGTTTGTTACAAAAAATTCAAGTGACCTAGGTACCTACCTACAATTTTTTTGTTTACATCTTGCCCCTTTTAAAAAGAAACAAAAAATTAAGCAAAAATCTTCTATCATTCATTAAATACATACCTCCATAGTTAATAAAAAAAAATAATAATGCACTAAAATTCAAACAATAACAACAATCGTCTAATATAATTGAAATGTAAAGGTATACACCTACTTTTAATTATTCTGTCTATAGGTAAAAAGGAAAAAATCAAAACAACTACAACAACGCGATCAAAATATATTCGCGTGTTAACCATAAAGACACCAAAATAAGCTAGGTATTTGTTAAAATAAGGGGGCGCCGAATATTCGGGTTTGCATTTGTAAAATATTTGCGTTTTTTTGCTATTTTCATTCGCATTCGCTAAAATGAATGCGAAATTTAAAGAAAATATGGGTGAGTTCCAAAACATCAATTGCAAAGCAACTCGCTTTTTTAAGTGCTTTCTACCAAGCAACCGTGAAAAATTTTACAATGTTATCTGTACCAAAGTTCACTAAAAACAATATCGATGCGTACACAATAATCAAACTAGATATAGTTAAACTCTATGATACTTTTTTGACTTTGACTGCAAAGTATTATGATGTTTAGGAACTCAGCCTATCTATCTTATAATAGCAATATTAATAACATCTGAAAACTGTTTACTTGGCACTGCAATTACATAATCAAGTTTTTCTTGATAGTCTTTTAAATACATATAATATTTGTCAAAATTTCCAAAAATTTAAAGCTGTGACCTAGGCTGCACGATTTTTTAAGAAATTTACATTTAAGTTGTCATCAAGAAAACAAGGAACTCCGGCCAGATCGGTTCATATTTCACACATAACGTATGATTTGCCGCTTAAATAGAGAAATCAGTTTAAAACGAAAAAAATTACCAACTCATCATACCTATATGTAGGTATGTAACTGTTTGTTAATGCGTGTTGTGGGTGAATGGTATGGATTAATGCGTGTTGTGGGTGAATGGTATGATGAAGGGTAATAAAGATTCGGAATATTGCACTGTTCGATACTTTTTTTTTTAAATATTTACATTCTTACCTAAAAAATTAAGTTCAAGTTGAATTTTCGCGTATTTGTCCACAAAATTTATTATTACATTTTGTTATAACTAGGTATTCATGTCTGCTGTTTTAAAATATTTCTTAATTTTTGTTCATAATTTTCCATTATGCATACATACATACATACTTTCGCCAAAAACAGAATAATTAACTTATAAAAATATTATTTTTGCAATATAATATTGTATGAATTTCATATACTATAAAACAAAGTAGAATAAAATGTATTTTATTTATTTATTTTCTGACGTCTATAACTGTCTAGACACATATTTTTATTTTTTAAATAAATTTATTTTAAAATTAAAACTGTCATGTTTGAAATGTTTTAAAAAAAAAACACATACCTATACATATAGCCAATTCTTTCTTATTTTATATTGTTGCTATTTTGTTATGTTTGCTAGAAAACCTTTAAACATTTTCATATTATTTTCTTTCGCATTTTTTGTTTGATATGAATGTGTATACCTATAATTTTTTAAATTGTTTTTGTTGCTTGTTTATTTTTATTTATGTATTGTATGTATTTTAAGATAAAAACAAAAAAAAAAAAAAACAAAATTAAATAGATGCCAAGTGTATTTGAAAAAAAAAAAAATTTTTTTAAAAACAGCAAGGTGGTTAGTTTCAAATGCTTTTAAAAAAATATTGCTAATGCAAATGCTTTATACATATCTGTTCTTTGCAATGGTTGTTGTGAAAAACCAACCAACAATATTTAAAATATACGTACATATGAAAAATTAAACATTTTCTGTATAAAATAGGAAATGTTATGACCCATTTTTTTACGGTTTGTTTTTAAAATTTATAAAATATGTATACCTACACCGCCATATTAAAATCCAATTCGAGTGCAATTGAAATTTCAACTGAAGTTTTGGAACTTAAGCTTAGTATGTCATATCTACAATTACAATATTCCAATTTAATTTACCGAGCAATAGTAACGCAGATCTTCGTCCCTGCTTCAATAGGATCTTCGCTCCGAGTTCCATTCGGCCAAAGATTGTCAACTCAGCAACAGCTGTAATAACCGAATGTTTTTTTCCAGGGGAGAACTTTCGACGACAGCAAATCTGTTAGAACAACGTAGACTTTTAGCTAATTGTTGTTAAACCTACCATAGTCCCTAGCAGGAATGAAACCCGCAACCCCCACACACTGATAGTATAGCTTACCTATTAACTAGCCTACTGGGGCACTAACCCAAGATTCCAAACAACTTTTTTTTTTAACTTGTAGATTCTATTAAAAAAAATAAACTTTTTATGTTCTACCTTTTTCATGGAATTTATTATAAAAAACCACCTTCATTAATTGTAAATTTAAGTAAGGCGTCAGCCAGGCACAGCTCTAATAATCATGGTGATGTGATGATGATAATAATAAAAAAAAGAAAATTTTATAGTTGCAAAATATATAATAAAGGCGAAAAATAAAATAAGATTCTAAATAAAATGCAACTTTAGAAGCCAAAATCTAAAGGTGCAAATGGCGACGAAGAGCCTCTGTGCCAGATTTGTTGTTATTTATTTCTATACTACACAGCTAGTCAACCAACCAAGCAAACAACCAACTGTTTTGTATGTATTTGATCTGCCGGCAGACTGGCTGACTGTCGGCTGCTTGCCTGTCTAACTGCCTACCTTTTAGACAATTATTCTAGCTTTTTGGTTGATATAACAGACCTTTACTTTAACTATTTTATATTTATGCAATTGCATAAAATTAGCTAAAAATAAATTTTTAAACTACATCGAACAGCAAAAGAGAAGAAAATAAAAAAACACCCACCATTAAAACCATTTCAAAAAAAAAAAAAAAAAAAACATGGCCAAGGAAATGTTTGTTATACATATGTATGTATGTACATATTAAGTATTTTTTCACAAAATTTAAACAGATCATTATTTCAACAACCCAACACTTTCCAAAACAACAATGTATGAGTTAGGAAAGAGTATTTTATTTTTATATTTTTTTTTTTAATTTCTATCATGCAACAAAATTTTCTGCATGCAATATTATATTTATATTAAGTATCATTATTTAAATTTTTAACATTTTTTGGCATTTTTTGTTTGTTAAAAAGGAGAAATTTTTAATGTTATGTGAATTGTTTTAGTCTTGTTATAAAATAACAAGATTTTTAAAGAGCAATTGTAAAATTTAACATGAAAAGTTGTTAATGTTTGTAAAAAAAATTGCAAATATCCTTGATTTCTAAGATTTTATAGCTGGAGTTTAGAATATAGAGTGAGTTTCAAAACGTCAGTTGCAAAGCAATTCGCATTCGAAAATGCAATCGTGTAGAATTTTACAATCTTTTCTGTCCCAAAGTGCAACAATAAAGTGATCGATGAGCACACAATAAACAAACTGTGCATCGTTCAATATAATGGTACATTTTCGACTGTAAATACAACAAAGTATTATAGTGTTTCAAACACAGTTACGAATTTAGAGACTCAGTTTAAGACTAGACTATAAGGTCAACTGGCATAATAGGTTAAAAAAGCAAAAACCCGGAATATAGTATTATACTATAGTTTCAGGTTTATACTTTACAACGCTAAAGGCTGAACAACCAATATCTTTGCAGTTTATTCTATATACTAGACTACTGTTTAAACAAATAATTTGACCAGGGTATATCCAGAACTGTGCGTTAGACTACAGTCTGATATACTACTGGATGCGACTATAAATTGAACTAAAGCCTTACTTTATACTTGGCTTTGTTTAATCTTAGACTTGTTCTTACCTAAACAAATTTAGATACAATTTTTTTTTAAAGCGCGTAACACTTTTTTTAAAACGATTAATTTAAATCTATAAGATAAACCTTTTAATCGTGCACGTTTTTTGCTTTATTTTCCATATGCCAACTTGAACTTTCCTGCAAATAATAGGACTAGTCCAAACACGCGTGTAAAGAGTAGCCCACAAGGGACCAGGACTAGTCCAAAAGTAACCCAAACGTATGGAAAAAACATGGTCTATTTAACATTACGATGTCCTAGGAGAGGACCATATAACCCACCATATGGACCACTTAGGAGTAGTTTTAAAACTACTCCATGGCATACGCAAGAGGATTAGTTTTGAAGTCGTTTAAAAACTAAAGCATGTCGTTAAAAAACGAAGACATGTCGTCTCGCTACAAACGCTTTTTAACAATGACATGGTCCATGCTTGCATTACATCGGACCAGTCCATGGAGTAGTCCATTTTATCAAAATGGACCAGGTGGTCCAATTTTATTTGCAGGGTTTCCATACGTCAAAGTGAAATTATTTCAAGAACTAGTTTATAAATACAAAATTAACTCTTATTTTCGAGATTTTTTTTTTAACTTTATTTGGTTTAATTGGCTTATATGTATTTGCTAAGCATATTAAACAATTTTATGTTTATTTGCATTTTTTTGCTAACTGCAAATAAAATAGATAAAAATAGCCATAATTTGGCTTAAAATAAAAATTATGACAACATTTTTTTAATTTAAATTCAGTTTTAAGATTTATGGGGGAGTTTTGTTTTAGTTTTTTTATGTGTCTTTGTTGTTTTTAAACAAGTAATAGTTTTTAATGCGATGTATGTATTTGAGTTTGATTTTTTCAAATATTTTGTGATTTAAAATTAAGTAATAAAAATGAGTAATACACACACATATAATTTACGATATACATATAGAAGATATAAAGCAGGCAAACAGCAAGCAAGCAGTCAGCAAACATTAGCAGCAGCCGCATCTATCTGAAAAGTAAATTGATAAAAATCAACTTTACGGTAGCATGAGATCATAATTTATTTATTTTCAAACTATGACACCAATTTCTAAACCAAAAGTATTAAGAAAAAATGTCGCTAAAACATCAAAACGTTTTTTTTGAAATAAAAGCAATTTTCGAATTCTAAGAAAGGTCGCTAAGAATTTGAAATAAAAAAAGAACAAAAAATTAGACTCTTTAAGGGATTGTAAAAATCACGACACATTTTTTTTTCTTAAAAAAATGAATTTAAATTTTTTAAATTCTTGCTAGTTTAATAACATTTAAACGTTTCTTTGTTCCCTTAAGAAATATACAGGTTTTACTATTTGGTTTTTTATTAACATTCCATTCTCTTCTAGTTTGTTTCATGGCTGACTTTTTTAACTCTTACTAACTTAACTTTAGCTAGAGAGTTAATAGCTAGCTCTACATACGTCATTAATGACCTCTAATCATTAACTACAATAACCTGAAAAAAAGACATAAACCGCCGTTAAGTAAATAAAAGTTAAGGCCATTTTACACTAAACATTCAACAGGTTTTTAAAACAAAAAACTTTCGGAGTTAAATAATCAAATGTAAAATTTTTTTGAGCATTTCAGACTTTCTGACTACACAAATATTTTGTTGGAACAAGTCTAAAATTTATTTTACGAAACTAATTTTTTTCTAATATTAAATCAAACACAACAACAAATTGTCGGTATAAAAAATTCAATTTATTTAAATATCTTTAGTATATTTTTTCTTTACCCCCTTGATTGTTTATTTACTTTATTTGCTTTACAAACTTGTTGTTGTTTTTTTTTTTGTTTTTTCAATATTAATTTTATTTGTTTAGATTATAACAATAAAATAAAACTTTATCAAATCTAGAAGAAAAACAAATAACACAGTTTAAAGTTCAATATTTTTTCTAGCTAAACACAGTTTTTTTTAAATATAGCAAACATTTTTTTTATATAAATAAGCACAAAAAAAAAAAAAAAAAAAAAAAATTTTTAAAATTTAAAAAATTAAATTATATTAATTATTTTTTTTTGTATTTCTAGAGTAACGGTTCACAACAACAACCTACTACATCAAATTGTTCTACAACAAATAACGCCCAACAGCAGCAAACACAGCAACAATATTTAAATAATTGCTGCAGCAGCACAATGCCAGCAATGCCCAAAGAAAAAGCCACAGCAGTATCATTAACCGAAAATAATTTTAGTGAATTAAAATATAAAGAATTAGCAACATCCGCTGCAGTCGTTGCCGTCACAGCAGCTGCCGCCATGGCTACAACAGCCGCAGCACCCTCACCAGCCGTTAGCTCCCCATCACCCATATCAACTGGCAGGGATGGCACAGCGTTACGTCAACAAAATTCCTCATCATCTTTACATCAACATCATCATCACCAACAGCAGCAACAACGTAATTTATGCGGTTGTGGTAATGCATCTGCAACAGAAGTTACTATGAGAAATAAATATATGACTAATGGTAAGGAATTTTGATAAACATACATAATTTTTTTTTAAATAGTCTAAGTTTGAGATTAAATCATAGTCTATACTTAGTTCAAGATTATAGCCTAGATAATTAATAATATATCCTGTTCTACAAGTGTATAATATATAGCCTTGTCTTTATTTGAGACTGTAGCGTAATCCATAATTGTATAGCCTATAATCGAAGATGAAGTTAAGAGTATTGTTATTAAATTTGATAATAAGTTTCTTCTTAATGTTGTCTACTATTTTTCTTTCAATTTTTTAGGACATTCGTCACCTTTGGCCGCAGCTGTAACTGGAGGACGAAATTCCACCACTTCACCGTCTTCATCACCAAATCGTCTATCTTCAGCCTCTTCAGTTAGCGGCATAAGCAGTAATAGCAGTACATGTTGTCGAATACGCTATAATCAAGCGACAACAAATGGCGACATTGCAAATAGTACAGAAAATGCCAATATACCAACACCATCGTATACCTTGTCAACTTCCTCAATATCCTCTGCCTCTTCCGCCTCAACAAATACCTTAAATCCCAATAGTTCAACACCTCCTTTAGCTGTAACACCACCAAAGAAATCACCAAAAGATTTTATTTTTGGAAAATTCATTGGCGAGGGCAGTTTTAGTAATGTCTATTTGGGTGTCGATATAAATACAAAACGTGAATTTGCAAGTGAGTACACATTTTTTTTAATATTTGAAAAAGTTTAAAATAAAAGTGTTTTATTTTTAAAAGAGTTTTGGGAACTAAAAATTTAAGATAGATGACAATGGAAGCAACATTTTCATCGGGTGTTTTTACATTTATAAAAAAATTATTTATTTTCAACAAACAGCCATGTCACAGAGTACAATTCCGTTCGGAAACGGAATTCATTCTGTATTTTGGTGCTTCAGAAAATGACGAAAAAATGTTTCGGAATGAAACCATTTTTGTTTTCATGAACGGTATGGGAGTTATCTGTATCTGAAAGGCCAGAAAACTATCAAAATACACTTTACATCAACAAACAAATATGTTTTCTTCAATTCCGAACGGAATCATTCCGAACGGAATTGTACTCTGTGACGTGGCCCAAATTTTGCCTCGAAATAATTTAATGTATTTATTATTATTCTCAAAATATGTATTCTGTTGAAATTTTCATAAACGTTATTTACAATTTCATACGAACTAGATGACCCGTGCGAATATTTCGCACCGTAATTTTTATCAATAAAAATATTAATTTTTCAATTTCTAATTATTTTTCGTCATTAGTGTTAGAAATAAGCTTTAAAATGAGATATCATTCATTAAATTTGATGCGGTGGTATGGGAGATATTTGCAACCGACAAAAAAAGTGCTTTAGAAATAATATATATGATTGTTATTTAAGTAGATGTAGCCTCGCTTTTTAAAATTCTAGGAATGGAACAACATTTGCACACTATTTTCCTTTTAAAAATGTGCGTGTTGGAAAAAAATTGTTGATTACATTGTGATTCTCCCAATAGGTTGTACCCTGTTGCGGAAAAATATGCTTCACTATTCTGTCGAGTATAACTGGTTCTCTCGGGGATGAATAATGCAGACAGTTCAACTTCTTCGTCACCAGTTTATAGGCCATTCCAAATGGATTATCTTCAACGTCATCGCAAATTTCCAAGAAACACGACCGTTTGGCTTGACGTATAGCCAGTTTTAGCGCTCTCTTCTTAGCTTTAAGCTCTTGATGGTGCAGATCATTGCCCTGCCTACCACGCGTTCTCACATATACCCTTCTGGCTCGTATACAGTCCCTTCGCAGTTGGGCGATTTCCTCATTCCTTCAATACACCGATGGTTTGGTTCTACCCTGCCCTCTTTTCCTCATCGAGGCATTACAAGCATGAGTAACTTTCCTAATAAGCTGCTCAGACATATTTTCTGGTGAACCATCCAGGATCATATCCTCCATATAAACTTTGAACAGTTCCTTGTCAAAAGTGTTTGCTTTCGTTGTGAAACTGTTCTTAATATTGTGTATAAACGTTTAAAAAAAAGTTTTCAATCAGAAAGAAAAATGTTCATTAGTTTTGTTTTTTTGTTCTGTTTATTTAAGCGACTAATAAAAACTGACTTAACAAGAGTTAATCGGTTCACACGAAATTTAAAGTCGTTTATTGTTTAAGCTGAGAAACACCGTTTCTTGAAGAAAACAATTGAAATTCAAAACTTTAAAATGTAAAATTAACCTTAAAACAGACATTATATCGAGTGTTATTAATTTAAATAGTGCTGTTTGCAATTTTTCAAAAATGTGTTTTTATAGAAACACACACGTTTTTTTAAAAATGCTATCTATATAAAACTTTGCAAAAATTGTTTATGAGCTTTTGTCGAAAATATAAATTTTAATTTATGCAATAAAATGTTTATTAGCTAATATTATTTAATGAACTTTTACAAGTAAATACATTTTTTAATGCTTAATACAAACGAGCTTAAAATTATTATTAAACGTACAAAACGAATCCCACAATTCCCAAAAAACAGCCGAAAAAAATTTGTATTCCTATTGCACAATTATTATAAAAATATCGGGTGATACAAACTCGAACGTGTCGCCCATAATTGGACCGAATGGACCACCTCAGACGAAGTCCTGATATAATTTTCAAACAGTAAATGCCATAAATTGTTCTCTTGACCGATAACAAAAAATTTTAAGTTCAGTTTCAAACGTATGTATTTTATTTTACATTATAAATCAAACCTCACGATACATGAAGAATAGCGAAATAACTTTTTGCAAATATGTATCAAAAATACCACCTCATAGCCGTGTGGGGCTTAAAAAAATATTAAAAAATATGGTGTTACTTTTCCTCTATCGCGAAAAAAGTTTCCGCACCGAAAGCGTTGAAGTTTTGTTTTTATTTATTAATTTTCATCATTAAATCAGTTACTCTTGTCTTAAATAAGTTCGTTGTTGTTTAAATTCCTATATAATCTTCAATAATAAACCATTTCTCATAAGTCTAATGCAAAATCAAATGGGTTTTAAATTTTCAAAAATAAAATGCAGACCTAATATGGAGTTTTAGAAATCGCTTACGATGCGGAAACTTTTTTCACCGAATCAACCTAACAAACAGCTTTTTATTCTACGTCGTACTACGCTCATACGGTTAATTAAGCAATATTTTTTCTTAGCATTAAAATGAGATTTTGTTTTAAAATTTTCAACTCTTAAGTTGCTTTTGTGGGTTAATAAATAATGTTTTTTTTTATGTGTTAAGGAACTTTTACAGTACAACGATGACAACAACAAATGTCTGTCTGTACATACATATTTATATAACAATTGTTTATCGCTGACACGTGTCGTTAAATTTAGTTTTTTTTTTATTAAGCAGTTGCTGTTTTTTTAATTTTTTTTTTTTTTTAATTTTTAAAAGTCCATAGAAAAACAGAAAAACATCGTATGTGAAAAAATATGTTTAAAGAAATAATTTTCAATTGTTGCTGGTTTTTTTAAATAAGTTGTTAAAACTTTGGCTGCAATATATGTACATATTACAAAAAATGACGTTGTTTTATACATTTGTATAACAAGGTTTGTTTGAACAAATTTTAATTTAACTGTTTTTTCGAAACAGTAGGCTTGTTTAACATTGTGATTTTCTTATAATTAAACACATTGCTTATAGAAATTAAATATAAAAGTAAACTAAAAATAAATTTATAATAAAAACAAATATGACTTTTTGGTTGAAAACATAACACAATTCTAAGGAAATAACTATTAGAATAATTCAACTAAGAAATGGGCATTATAACAATCGAAATGCAAAGAGAAAAATTGAAATAATCGATGTTTTTTCAAATGGTGGGATTATGAAAATTTTTCAAAAAGTTGGAAACTAAGTTTAAAATAAAAATTAGATTTTTAATTCTTTGAACTTTATTAAATTCCGAAAATTCGAACTTATGTTCGAAAAATTCGACTTTTACCATTTAAATGTTTTAATCGCTTTCTAGACAAATTAAAGTATTTTAGCCCATTCAAGCTTTTATTTCTTAAACTTAGTTTAAATAACAAATGGCTATTATCAATATTTTTAGCTTATTTTTTGTTTTGCTTTAAACCACCTGATTTTAAAATGTGTGCTTTTTTATGTATAATTTGCGTATTCAAATACATACATACATTGTTGCTGTTTTTTTTTTTTATTTATCTGTCTGCGGTGATTATCTTTGATTTGTACGTACGTGGTTTCTATTGTACATTTATTTATTTTGTAAAAAATATTTTTTTTTGTTCAAACTAACAACAATAACAAAATTTATAATATATAAAGTTTAAGGTTGACGTCAGAAGTACATTTAATTTAATACATTCCTTTTGGAAATTCCAAAAAACGTAAAAAAAATAAAATAAAAGCAAAATTAAATCGAAAATGTAAATTTTTATCTTCACAAATTAAAAACTCACGAAACTACCGGTTTTTTTTTTGTAAGTTTTAAAATACATATTTTAAATATTAAAATGTTGCAAATATGCACAAACAACAATTAGTCAGAAATTTTTTTCAATGAAATAAAGTTGTTGTGTTATGCGATATACATAGATTTATTTTATTTAAAAAAAAAACTATTCTTAACAATCTATTATTACAACTTTTTATAAATAAATCATAATGATTATTGTTGCGGTTATTTTCTTTGTTGCTCTTCATTCTTTACACGACCGCATTCCTTACTAATTGTATGAAATCCAAATAACTTTTTTAATTTTTCTTATAAAATAAATTATGAAGAACACAACAAAAATGGTTTTTATTTGTTAATAATAAAACGAATTTTTAATGTTGTTGGTGTAGCTGGCTAAAAAAAGCATTTGAATTATGAAAGTATGCAAAATTTTTTATTTTATATAAAAATTGTTCTATATAATCTACACGGTCGTTTGATTTTACTGGCGCCAATTTTTTAATGCCATCTCTTCTATTGCTTATTTTGTATTTGCTTATTTTCTTGATCCCACTACCAAACATCTCTCAATCGTTTAATCTCAAAATAAATGTTTTTTTTTATGAAAAACAATTTGTTTTTTTATTAAAAATCATTAATAATGTTGATCTTGAAGTATTTTCATATTTTTTTAATTCATGGATAATCTCGAAAAACTTGTATTATATTGAAAATTAAAAAAAAAAAAAAAAAAAATAAAATAAGATAAGACATAAGAAAGTAAAATTTTTTGTTTTTATTCTAATATTTTAAATTTGATTTCTTTAAAAATTGATTTAAGATACCAAAATAATTTTGAAGATCAAATGATATTTTCATACTTTGATATAAATGTCATCATATATGTAGTATATACTAAGAATATTTTCATTTAAAGAAAATTATTTCGAGCTTTCGAAATCTTTTTAAAAATTTTGTAAGATTATTAACATAATTCGGAATTCATTATTAAAAATTCCAATTTATGTATATTCTTAAAAATAGCAATTAAATCTTAAAATTTTTAAAAATTTTTCGTATTTTCTCTTATTGAAAAACGTTGTAATTTTGTCTGCTTACTTAAATCTTTTGAAACTTTTAAATCTATTTAAGATCACCCCTCAAAAGAAAACGTTTATCTATAAAAACATTAACATACATATGTATGTATATAAAAATAAAGTTTTAATGACTGTTCCAAAAATTTAAGTAGATAGTTTTTAAAATTAAAGCAAAACAAAAAATAAAATCTATTTGAAAAACTCTAAACTGTTGTCATCACCCTCTTTTGGAAAATTTTCCATCATTTTTGATTTGTTTTTCTTTGCTGCGTTAGATCCAATTCTTGGAAAAACTATTCAACATATGAAATAAAAAACAAAACTCTTAAAGGGAAAAACTAAATAATAAAAACATTAAAATGTTTGTTTTTAAGCATCCAAGACAAATGCAGACAGCTGCAGTTTGATATTTTTAGGTTACTTAGTTGTTTTTAAAAAATCATGCAACATGTTATTTACAACAATAACAACAGCAACTGTATGTAAAAGGTGTCATCATCATCATCATCTGCTTCCTCAGTTTTTGTTTGTCTAAATGCATCTTCAGACAATAATTCATTATTAAAGTCTAAAGTAGAACAAACATTTATAAGAAAAAAAAAATCGTTAACAAATTTTTGTGTTGGTTTTAATCCTAGCAGAGGATCAATTAGTTAAGGGTTCTGTTGTAAACCAGTAAAGATTTTTGCTTTTTTGTGAGCAGATTGTTTTTGTGATTATTAAAGAAGAAGACTATTAGAAACAGGTAAACAAATTCGTTTCAGTCATTTTCTGCAGCCAATTTTTTTTCTAAAGACAGCTGCTTAAATACTTAAGTTTATTTAATTTTTAATAAATTGGAAACATTAAAGAAATTTCATTTAAGAAAACGGAGGCTTGGTAAAAATAATTTAACGCTTTGTAGGTTGAGTGGTATAATCTAACCTAAAAAAATGCATGTGATACTTTTAAAATTTCGCTTTTTTGACTACAATTTTACTTGGCCTAAAATTTGATAAAAAAGTTTTTCTAAAATCACTGAAAGTTTACAAAATGTAGCCTGTTTCTTTTGGTTTTTATACTTTGCAGTTCTCACAAGTGGAAATAAAATATTTTATTTATTTACAAATAAGTAATATAAAAATTCTATGAGGCCAAAAAAATTAAACATAATCATAAAAAATTTGTTTAAATACATTTTTATTTATTAAAACAATAGTATGTCTTGAAAATATATTTTAACTCCAATTTTTCTAAATTTTTATTACCAACAAACTTTTCCAGCTAAAAAGTTAAATATATTTCAGTTTTATTAAAGGTTTATTAAACAAATTTTCATATTAACCTGTTATAAGTATGAAATATTGTTTATGAATAAGGCCTTAAATATTTTGGCCAGTCATTGTTTAACGAACGTCATATTTAACTTTTAAAAATGTTGAAAGGCAAACCCATTAAATTAAATAAGCTGCTACTAAAAACAAAAAGATTGAAATTGAATTTATACAATTGAAATACACTTGGTAGTATGTAAAAATTAAAGTTAAAAATTATTAATATTTGCGAGAAAATTAAAAAAAAAAAAAAAAAAAAAGTCAGAATTAAGAATTACTCTATATCTATATTACGCATATACATAGCAAAACATTAATATAATATTTAACAACTTTTCTTAAAGAAGAAAAGAAAGTTTGCCAGCCATTTTGTTTTACCTAATAATAAAAAGAACCCCATTAAAACCATTTTGTCAATAAAAAAAGCCATTTAGGCGTTTTTCTTTATTTAGTTCTACTTTTATAATTTTTAGTCGCCCCCTACAGCCAGACTCTCTCAAACATTTAAAAATTCAAATTCCATTTCACATTTAACAAACTCGCAGATATACACTCAATAGTTTTTTTTATAAGAGGTGTTAATCTATCTGATCGTATAGTCTTTCCCATTTACGTACGATTACAATAGTTTAAACCAAATGATAAGCAACAAAATGATCACCCAGATACCAGACTATTTATGAATGGTGTTTGATGATGTTTGTTTTCTTTTTTTATGATAACATTCTAGTTTATTTTTTAATTCATTATTTTTTTGTTTGTTAAGCACAAACTATTCCAACCAACAACATGAAGAAAATTTAGAACGACAACAGTTTTATGAAAGAAAACATGCCCAGTCATTAACATAAACAGAGTACCATTTACCTTATTTACACTTTGGGCTTAGCAAGTAAACAATAAGAACAAAAATCGAAATAAAGTTTACACGTTTATACACATAAACACACAAAAAAAAACTGATAAAAAAAATTTAACCTACAATCTTGTGGAATTATACACCAAATCATATCTTTATGATCACTGTGTTTAAATGACTGGGCAAGTTTTTTTTTCATAAAATTTAAATGATTTTTTTTTTTTATTATTTTATCGCTTGGTTTGTTTTTCTGCTTATGACAATTTGTTTGTTGCAGAGTCTTTAGAAAATCCTTTAAATTGTATAATTAAAAGTAGAAAACACATTTTTTAATAATTATCCTTGAATTTAAATTACTTTAACCTTTTAATCAAAGTCGCATTAAAATTTTAATATTTAAAATGTTTTATTACAGTAATTTGGATCATAACATTTCATTTACCAACAAAAATCCAATAAAATTATCTTTTTTTTTTTGTTTTTACATATTTTATTTTAACAATAAAACGGTTATATTTTGTTCCAAAAAACCATAAAAACTCCATTTGTTAACAATATGCAGCTATGTATGTATATCATCATCACCATTATTAAAAATGTTTGCAAAGTAAACAAACTCAAATAGAAAAAAAACTGAATAAATACAGAGTAATAATAGATAAAGACACTTAAAATTAGACGTACATATTATAAAAAAAACAATGCGTAGTACTCTCAAATGAAGAAAAATTTGTGCCCAAAAACTACTCCTTCCTTAACCTTAAAACGTATCGGAAAACCCTTGAACCCTTATTTCGGTATCGGTATTCAAAGTATTTTTTATATCGGTATAAACGGAAACCCTAAGGCTGTGCAGAGTCTACATCCTATGTGCCCTCGCACCAATATGATCCTGTGGGTTAATAACCAGCCATCACGTTTAGAGACTAGGAATTCAAGTCAGCTACAGCAGTACGGAAATCAGTATAAATAATCACAATAGTTTTTGAGAGAGCAGATTATTTAAGCCAGTCCACAGCTTCCTTGATCGCAAGTCTGATGTGCCTGGAAAACAAAATTATTTTTACAACCAATTAAATGAATGAATGAATATATTCCTAACAAGAGCCTACCAAACAGAACAATAACAAAGAAATAGAAATCAATTTTTTTTTAAATCTTTTTAGAAACTGGGAATTATTTCCTTTCGAAGGTTACTTTATATTATATTCAACATTTTTTATTTTTCGAATAAAATACATAACTGAAATTTATTTAGCTCATAGAATAAATTCGAAAAATAAAAAATGTTGAATTTAAATCTTTTTCAAAGAACATTTATTTTTTTAATTACATACGTCTATTGAAACCAGATGTTTTTTAGTTTTTTTTTAATCAACTACTTACTGGATATTGTCCTTTAAACCGTAATCTTAAATGCAACAACAAAAACATCTGTTAATTTCGTTAATGCAAAACTTTTTCATTTTTTACTCAAGATCAAAACAAAAAATGATCTGTATTTTACAAACTAAATTTTGCTAAAAAAAAAAGGATCTACTTCAAGTCATTAACCTTTAAACTAAAGGCTTCTTAAGAAAGGTTAGTTTAAGAAAAGCCTGATAAAACAAAAAGGTTTTGTATTGAAATGAACTGTGCATGACTTCCTTTTTTTTAGAAAGTTAAATGTCCTTTTTTTTGGTTTATATTGTCTGTCGATGATTGCACCTGGTTAAAAGGACACACAAACACTCGCTCGAACGTACATTCCAAATGGTTTGTTAAACCTTATTAAGAAATTGCAGATGTTCTAAAATAAGTCTTAAGGATCTTTGTTTTTTAAACTCCCCTTTATAAAAATGCTATAAAAAACAAATGAAACCTACTATTGTGTGTTGTGAGTTGTTTCAAAAACACGTGCTATTGGCTCTTACTCTAAACTGAGTTTTAGGATGATTTGAAACATCTGTGGCAGCAGACACACCTTTAATAAAAATACAGTTGTTCGTTGTTGGTTGATTTTATAATTTTAATGAACTTTAGGAAGGGAGTGAGTTGATTTTTTTACTATACAGTAGAAACTCTTATGGCCGTTTTCTCATTACGCGATTATCTTTTTTTCCCAACGAAAAACTGCACATAAAGAAATTCTGCACATTAAAGGAACTCTTGCGCGCAATGATTTGAGTTTTGAGGTTGTTGCATATAACGAACGGTTACTTTTCAACTGTGTTAATGATTAATTTTTCTGGATGCGTGTTTTTGTTGTTCTATGCACGTGAAAAATATTATCTATTGCTTGATAGAATACTCCGCATTTATTTTATCCAAAATGAAAGACGCAACTATAGGAGGTCAAAAGTTTCGAATGTTTCAAGTACTGAGTACGTAATGAGAAAAATTTTCGTGTCGCAAGAATCGTGGTGTGGAAGAAGCGAGTATGTGCAAGAATCGAGTTTCTACTGTAACTACTTGTTTAACGTTTTAAAGGGGTTTAGGCTGTTTTGTGTTTAAATATTAATGTAAACCTGGGTGCTCTAGTTGTAATATTTTACCACTGTTTTTTTTTTCGCCATCAAGTTAAATAAAGCCTTAAAATGTCATTTTATTTGGTGTTGCGTGCAGTCTTTTAGGCGCCTCTTTAAATAAAATTAACCCTTGAATTTGGCTATGCGAACTAAAAATAGAATCTGGGAATTTATTTCTCATGATGAGTAACATTTTGTTATATAAATTTTCATATTATTCGAGTCAAATTACAATCCTCAAAAGCTTTTATTTATACTTAGCTTTTATGTTGAGGAATTCAAATAAAGTTGTATATGAATAACAATTCTTCAGAAGTTTTCTACCTTCTCCAATTTTTCTTATGTAAATCCCGGGGAATTTGTATTTATAATTGGGCTGATTATTGATACTAAGCTAATGAAGTCATAGAAGTATTCAATGTAAGGCTGTGTTGGGTACCTGGACACTGCATGGTTGATGGAAATGAGGTGGCGGACGAACTTGCCAGAGAGGGTTCGAATCTGGACTAAGTGGTAAGGGACAGTGGGGTAAAGCCCTCTCTATTATACTACTATGGGGTAATACGGGAAAGATTCCATGATGACGTTAACCGGTCCTGGAGGGAAAGAACGGATTGCAGGGTGTCTAGGGCACTATAACCCGGATTGGCCGCAGGGGCAACCAGGGTTCTACTGGGATTGGATATGGGAGGTCTTAGGACACTTATAGGGTTATTGACGGGTCATTGTCCTGTAAGGGCTTTTACGGGCTAATGGGACAATACCATACCGGACTTCTGCAGATTATGCGAAGATTCTGAGGAGCTAGAGATGATTGAGCTACATGTGCCACTGTCCGAGGATGCAGGGTCTCAGACAGAAATGGCAAGGACATAGATTTAACGACAAACTGGGGTGTATCGCTTTATGTAATCCAGTCGATCTACTGGGGTTTGTCAGGGAAGCAGCTCGCACGGGATTGTCTAAGAGCAATCAGGCCGTCCTGATTTATTCGTATTGGCTGGCTTGGCTACTAATTTAGCGTCTTGTAACTGTTCCGAGTTACAGTTTTTTTGCTTTCCAACCTTACGGAATTGGTTTTGTTCTAAAGCATGGAGAAAGAAGCATTTACAACGCCATTTGACATGTTGGAGTACCATTAAAAATTACTGAGGGAGTACCGTTTAAAATTTAGATTGATTATTAATGGAGACCTTTCTATAAGAAGGTAAGGTCGACTGATGACTTGTTATTGGTTTCTAAATGTCGTCGTGAAAATGGAATTAAAACCCTGACAGTTTAAGAGCAAGAAAGTTTATTCATATAAACTTAAAGCACAAAAATAAAAATAATGGCCCATAATCATAGTTTAAAAAAAAGTAGACCTTTTCTACTGTATACTTTAGAACAATGGTGTTCACATGTATTTAAAGCCAGTTTTAGTTTACAGTACACATTATTTTGACTATGATTATGGGCCAATTTGTTCAAAAAAAATCTTGTTGTAAATCAGAAATTAATCCTCTTTACCGCAAGATTTAAACAGGCTATACCCCAAAAAGGGTTAATAACTTTCCTAAATGCTAATATGACTTTAGGGAAATTTCTTATTTTTTTTTTTAACTGACAACAATTTTATTATTGTCATTTTTGTCTTATAAAAAAAAGAGTATCGCGTGTAAAACATTTAAATGTTTTTTCTTTTCTTTTTATTTCAATTATTTCATAAATGTACAAATATGTGGCATTTTCTGTTGTTTTGGCCTGTTTTTTTTTGTTTAATCAACAATAATAACATAAATGTCTGACAACAAAAACATAAGGTCTTTTTAATTTTTTTTTTTTTTGCTGACTGAACAATTTTAGCCAACGAAATTGTTAAATTTTATTTTTTATATGTCTTTTAAGGCGACGCCAAGCCACCACCAAGTAGTTATAATAGTAGTTATTTAATTGTAAATGTCCTTATACTAAATAAAAAGAGAGCGTAGGTTTTTGAAGCCTTTTAGTTTTTCTTTGTAGCCTACACACACTCTATATTTGTGTCTGGTTGCCATTTTTATTACTCTGCATATCATGATTAATGTGATAATGCAGTATTGTTTTTTATTTTTAAAAATAGTATAGTGTATTATACAACGTGGTTTTTCAAGGTTTCCTTGTTTACATGATCTTTTATTAGCTTGCAACAACCAACCACTATGTGCCACCACACACCGCCACCAATTTTAGTAGTCATAAAAAGGCGTTTTTTTTGTGATTTTACTCCATTTGGAAATGTCAAAATTAAAAACAATTTATTTATTTATTAACTCAAAAAACATACTAAACACAAATGAAAATTTTAACAAAAACGATACATACAACATTCATACATACATAAGTATGTGTGGGCTTAAAATTGGAGACATTTTCAAAATAATGTGTAATAAATTAAAATCAAAATATTTGCGATACTATCGTAACTATCATCTGAAAATTAAGGTTTTTTTGAGCTGTTTGGCAATTGTGTTGGTGTTAGGAGTTTATCAATACAATTTGGTTTTAGGAAATTTTTATTAAAAAAAACCCCTGAATGTAACGAAAAAACTTGTTTCGAAATAAAAATTAAGGCCAGGGGCAAAATTACTGCATTCTTTGATATCGATCGAAATTACAATAAAATTAAAATAGGAATTTCGATCGATTTCGAATTCCGTAATTTGGGAATGAGTTTCTATAGGAAGGATTACCATTGAAGAAAGTGTTAACCTGCATTTTAAAGGCTTGCGTATAATGAAAACGGTGAAATCTACTTAAAACTAAAAGTACACTTCACAAAATCTTTAATTCGGAAATGCGGTTATTGAATTCGAGTCAAATTGAAATCTAACAAATTTTAAAAACGATCCTGTTTTGGAAAATCGAAAAACTATACCATTTTATATTCCTTTCCCCTTATTAATAAAAAATGAAACTGGCTTATTCATAGAAAACCACTTTTTTATAAATAAGGCCTTTTATATTAAAAGTATTTATTAGAGAGCTTCGCAAAATGTTGTGTTGCTAAATTGTAAGGTTTTGCTCTGCAATATAATTGAATATCTGTTTTGGTTTGCGTCCTTGCTCAAAACTATTTCAATGTTTAAACATTGTTGTGTTTTTCTTCTTCTATTCCATTTTTTGCGTCTAACTTTAATGCTAAATATTCAACTTTTTGGCGCGTAAAGTTCCAACTTGTTCTTGTTTTTTTTCTGATTGTTTTTTTTTTGTTTTATTCTTTGTTTAACTCGTTTTCATCTTGTTTACAATGGCAAATAAATCTGCCAGTTTGTTCAATTTGAAAAATTCTCATATAAAGTATAAATTCTTGTTTTCTTTCTTTCTTTTTCTGCACAAAGCGGTTGTGCTAAATTTTTTGTTTGCAAATATCTCCGATTTTATTCATTTTTTTCGGTTCTTTGTTCGTTTTTTGTTGTTGTTGTTGTTGTTGTTTAGGTTTGTGTCAAGTTCAAAAACCTTTTTCGTTTGAAAAAGAAATATCCAACTAAAACACCCCATTGTTAGAAATCTGAAGGGGAAAAGAAGTAGTACTAAACGCAAAGAAAAGTTCTCATACATGTTATAAAGCATATTTAGTCTTTATACTGTAACATGGAGGGACTCAGGCAAGGCAGCTAGCTAGACAGACAGTTAGTTAAACAAATGGTAAACTTAACCAACCAAGTAACCGGTAGACAGACAGACAGACAGACAGACAGACAGACAGACAGACAGACAGACAGACAAACCAACCAACCCAAAAGGACAGACGAAGCAAAACAAAACCAAGAAAAATAAAACGAACCAGAAAAAAGCAAATAATGCACTTAATAACGTATTGCAAAAAATAAATTTTATATTAGGGTTCTTGAACCTTTCATTATGACACGTTTTACGATGGCTAGTCATTTGGTTGAAAGATTATACGGAATTAAATGAAGTTTTAAAATTGTTCACAAGATGTTACTGAAAATATATTTTGTAAATAGTGTTAAGTTGCAAAGATTGAAAAGGTTATCAAATATGTGATCCAATTGATATTGTACTTTGTTTTTAAACATTTCTTAAATTAAAAATGAAAACTATCAAAAAGACAAAAAATTAAAAAAAAAAAAAATCCATTTTAATAACAGAAGAAAAAGGTCGCTCACACTTACATAGGTAGATGTTTAAAATCGTAGTATGTATGTATATTAAAAGAGTTTTAAATATGATATTAACCGTGAATTCCGCTTTTATATTTTCGCGCTTAATTTTAATGTCAAACATTCTTTGTAAACATTTAAATGTTGTTGTTGGTTACAAGTTGTTTCGTTGCTGTTCTCTATAGTTAAAAAAAATCACTATAAATCGCCCAAGAATGCAGTTTAACAAGTTTTTTTTTTTAGCAATACCAGAAAAAAATCATCATAAGTAGTTTTATTTATTTCTTTCTAACAAAATTAAAGAGATAGTTGGTGATGCATCAACAGAGTGGTAAGCATCATTTCTTATGTTAGGTTTATATTGTTGTTCAAATGGGGTATGTATTTTGTGGCATGGAAAATGAGGAATGATTCAGCTCAATAACGACCAAAATAGCCAATGGCGGTTTATATAAAGCTAAAATATTCAGCGTTTTGTACTTTATATCAGAAATAATCGAATTTGATTTAGCCCTTGTAATAAAAATCTCGATTTAGCTTACAGTCTAGCTCAAATCGCCGCCTTTAATGCAAACAAGTCGACTATTTTTTTTTTTTAGATTTTGTATTTTTATTATACATACCTACATACATAAGTAGATTTTTTTTACAATTCTACAATTCAATGATGCTGGTGACCGGCTAAAATAGCAAATCACAACATCAGCAACAATAATAAACCAACATTCCTACACAATGGCATACCAAACAAGTCATTGGGCCACAATAACAAAAAAGACGACACTTACAGGGTTCTTATATACAAACCAACAAATAGGCAGATGTTTATTTGACTAGTCGGTTAGATAGTATCATATATATTATTTCTAAAGCACTTTTTTTGTCGGTTGCAAATATCTCCCATACCACCGCATCAAATTTAATGAATGATATCTCATTTTAAAGCTTATTTCTAACACTAATGACGAAAAATAATTAGAAATTGAAAAATTAATATTTTCATTGATAAAAATTACGGTGCGAAATAGTCGCACGGGTCATCTAGTAATAATACTAATAAAAGAAAAAAAAATTGATTTTAATAGATTAAAGTGACACACGCCTGTGTTCTTTAATCTTCTACAAAAAACAACACTGTCGACAACGACAACCGGAATAAGGCTGAATATTATATGTTAAGCCAGACCAGAAATCAGTCAAGCAAAATCTCTTATAAACACAGACTGTGGCACCATGTCAGCATTTATTGTGCTAGAAATCCGTTTTTTCAGCTGTCGCTATTTCTATTATAAAGAAATTGCTAAATTTCTGTAAATTTGGTAAACAGTTTTGTACAAAGGAGAGAATAGAAAAGATGTCATTAATTTTCCTCTCTCTACTAAAAATTCACCTAGCACATTTACGTTGAAGATCTATAGCTTTAAGAAAACAGTTAAACCACTGCTATAATCTATATTATGGCTTTTCCACAGCTTATCTTACTTTGTATTTTACTTTCAAACGGTTAGCATCACTGCTCAGATAATAATAAATGTAAACAAACAGAATAAATTGAAATAAAACAGAAAAATGAACAACAAAGACATAAATTAAATGGAAATATACTATACTCACATTCATACATAATCTACTTCTCTCACACAACATCAATATAGACTGTACAAATAATGCTTTTTATTTATGCCATACTGACGGACATTTGAAATGGTGGGTTGGTTGTGTTTGGTGTTGTTGTAATGCAGCCAAAAACAGACACGCCAGCATCGACTAGTATAAATAACAACATGGAGTGCAGCAAGATACATCGAGCCACTTTAATTCTAGAGAGTGTGAGAGAAAAAATGTGCAATTTAAATGAGAATGTTTTGCCAACTAAAACGGAATGCCCGTTTACATTGTGCGATTTTTGTCGCTGTGATTCTTAAGATGTAGGTCCATACCTCGCGTTTTCGCCTCCATGCATTGCATTATCTGTAAACCTTAATTGCGTTCTATGTTTCAAGTTACGTACCAAGCTTTTTATGCGGCTGAAAGTAGAAAGTAAACCTACTTTTGTGCATGTAACTTATTACATATATAACTAAAAAGATTCTACTCTTTAGACAGCGAAAAGTTGTGTAACGCGTGGAGCTTTACTTTATGGATGAGAGAGGTGAGAGGAATATATTTCTTTCTCCCCTCTCAACCATAAAGTAAGACTAGCAGCGACAAAAATCGCACAATGGTGCACATTTACATTATTCGATTTTTGTCGCTGCAACTTTTGTCTGTTCTTCTTTAAAATTGCCTTTGCGTTTACATTGTGAAATTTTTATCGCAGTAACTTCTTCTGTGCGACTGAACTTGAATAACAGTTGTTTTCAAATGAGAGAACGAATGAGCGAACAAAATGAATCAAAGAGTACACGCGCTTGTGTACCTCTTTTAATTAACCTCTTCCTTTTCGCCCATAACACACGGGGGTCCACCTGATATAAGATATACGATTTTTATATCAGCAAACGTCAAGTTCAATCGCAGAGAGTATTATCTAACGTGTGGACTTTCAAATAGTGTTAGTATTAATATTATAATAAATGTTATAAGACAGTTGTTATAAGAAATCTTATAACAACTATCTTATAAGATGAGCTGTCAAAAATACACATACATACATATGTAAGTACATATAAAACAATAATAAGACGCATTCATTAAAATGTTTAATTTGTTTGTGCAAATAGTGAAAATCTTGTGATAAGTGTTTAAAAAAACAATATTTTTAACTAAAAAACTAAAAAAAGATTAAAAACGACACAAGTTTACTGCGCGAGAATCATTCGATTATGAAATCTTATAAGATACGTGTTCCCCTTGTTTAAGATTAGGATGAACATAAAGAAAATTGTTCCCTCATTCTGCCCACGTTCTCTCACATGTAAAGTAGGAATGGCAGCGACAAAAATCGCATAATGTAAACGGGCACTAACTAAATCACATTTTCCCCACAAATGTTGCTAAAAAAAACCGCTAGAATTGACGAGAAAATGGCTAAATTGGCAACTGTGGTGGTAAGAGCTAAAATGTTTGTTAGTAGAGATGTAAGTGAGGAAGGGGTGGAGCAAACAACCGAAATCAAAACCCCAAACTAGCAAATGTAGTAAAGTGACATTCCAAAGCACCTTTAGATCTCGAACTGTTTTATAAGTTAAGTTGTTGTTGGTTTTTTTTTATTGAATGTATGTATTTTTCTAAGCCAGGTTAGAAAAAACACACTTATAGTTGATTTATTAATGTATAAATGCATGTGCAGTAAACCTACAGCATATTACTATTTTTGTTGTTACTTTTTACTATAAAATACACAAGGCCGTTAGTTTAAAAACAAAACAAGTAAATTGAAAAAAAAAACTACATAATAACAATAAAAACTTATTGGAAAACACAACATGGCTAAATTTTATAAGGAAAATTGTAACATCAGGTTTTTTATTTTATTTGTTGCCCATATAAAAGGCCAATTAAACGTATATTGCAAAATTAATTAAAGAGTTTATATGTACAGCGGAAACTCTTTTAAAGCACTCCTCTTTCTGTTGCCTGGTCTCGGCAGCGTTCTTAAATTTAGAAAAAGTTTTGGGAGAAAGGAGTAAGAAAGAGAAATTAAGAAGAGAGCTTTAAAAAAATTAATTATAGATCCTTTAAAAAAAGAAACGCAAACTTCCATGACGAGTTTATTGTAATTGGAATACAAAAAAGCCTACTTTTAGGATGCAAAAAAATAATTAAAGTGATTAAAAGTAATATTATCTATTTTTCTAAAGTTTATAAAGTTTCTTGTTCATCTTTAAATATCTTCTTTTAACAATAACTTCGTTTTAACCTTTTCTGCCCGATTTTGTTTTGGCAAAGCGAAAAATTATCAAATATTTATTTAAGTGTTGTTTTTCATTTTTTGTTGTTTTACTTTTTGCCGATAGTAAATAATTTTGGGGTGTATTTTTTTATTTAATGTGGCTGTTTTGTTTATGTTTCGTTTGAGTTTTTTGCAGTGTTTTTATGAAAACCTAATTTTTTGAAATAGTGTATTTAAAAAAAAAAAAAAAAAAAAAAAAAAAAAAAAAAAACACTTAATTGCGAAAAATTCATATTTATCTGCATATGTATGTATATAAGTATACATATACAAACATATGAATATAAATATCCACATATAAATTTCTTTGTAAGATAAAGAAAAAAAGTTATAAAAAAATTTTATAAGCGAATTAAAGTAAACAAACAAAAAAATTAATAAAAAACTACGTAAGCAATTAAAAAAATAAGTAAAATCTAAAAATTAAAACAAATTAACATGTTTAATATGCATATGCATTAGGTGTTTAAAAATAAAATTTTCTGAAGCCTAAAATTAGGCTTAATTAAAAATTTAAAATTTGTTGTGCATAATTTCTTTTAATTGCTCATTTGCTGCAAGCAAATTAAAAAAAATAAGCTAGAGTGCTATATTCGGCTGTGCCGAATCTTTGATACCCTCCACCGATAGTTCGAATAGTTCAGAGTGGGCTCTATATGATATCTATATACATATTATTAATTCATCTTTATAAAAACGGACGTCAGCATTAAATTTGATTGCGGTTTAGAACTTTATTAAATTATTGACCGACAATCAGAAAGTTTTACACTTTTCTTTTACGAAATTTGAACTATCTTGAATAAAATATTATGATTCGGAACAGTTTTAACCAAACTAAAATGATTTTCTGGAGGGGAACTTATATTGGACTTATGGTAAATTATGGACCAATCATCCCAAAATGCTGTAGAGTGATTTATCACATTAAAAAACAAAATTTGAATAAATTTCATTTATTTCAAAATTAGTTTTAGCGTTTACAGTGAATTTCAAAAGGCTGCTTATGATGGGATCTAAGGTAAATTATGGACCGTATATTACAAAATTGCATGCCATTTTTTCTGGCTAAATAAAGCTAAGTTGGAACAAATTTTACCGCAATATCTATATCTGCTACGGTTTCAGGCGAATTTAATTAATTTCCCAGAGTGGGAAATATTTAAAACATCTTCATAAGAATAATTTACTATTTATTGGTGATTTTAAGTAAAAATGCGATTTTTGACTTACGACGTCAGAGCAGCAAATGAGCGATATGTTACTTTTAATAAGTTTTACTAGGATTTGTTTGTATTTTTACAGAAACGAAATATATAAACAAGATTTTTTATTATTACTTTAATAAATCATTTACTTCGCATGTGAACTATTGTAATTTAAAGTGTGTAATTGTTTTATTTATTGCCAATTTAACACTTAATAAATGTTTATTGACAACTTTTTCTTGGTTACACGTGCAGTTTTTAAAGGCAAAAGAATAAGAAACAACTTGCGCCCTTGCCAAAAGCAAAAGTGCAAGTTGTGATGTGAATTACCTTATTATGTTGACATATTTAAATAATAATAATAAAAAAAAAAATTTAAACACTTTTGCAAAAAATCGAGCCTAAAAAAAATATACACTATTTAAAAATAATCCTTTTCCCTTCTCTTTTCAGTTAAAGTCTGTGAGAAACGGCAAATTCTCCGCGAACACAAGCAGGAGTATATACGCCGCGAGCGTGAAGTCATGCATATGATGACCAATGTGCCTGGCTTTGTAAATCTCTCCTGTACGTTCCAGGATTCACGTTCTCTTTATTTTGTTATGACCTATGCCAAAAATGGTGATCTATTGCCGTATATTAATAAAGTTGGTTCCTTTGATGTTGACTCAACGCGACATTATGCTGCCGAATTAGTATTAGCCTGCGAACAAATGCATCGACGCAATATTGTGCATCGGGATTTGAAACCAGAAAATATTTTACTAGATGAAGATATGCACACCCTAATAGCAGACTTTGGTTCAGTAAAAATCCTTTCAGCCGAAGAAAGGCAACAAGCTAATGCATTTTTAATGTCAGGCGGTGTTGATTTGTCGAAAAAATCACGCAGCCAGTCGGGTGGAAGTATTGGTGGCGGCTTAGGTGCTGCAGACTATGATGATGATGTTTTGGATAGCCAAAATGAGGATGAAGAAGAAGAAGAGAATGACTCTACGGGTTCTTCAAATGACACAGGAAGTGGTGGTGATGACGTGGATTCGCCGCGTGCCAGACGACAGCCGCCTCGGTATCATCGTAAACGTCGTGGCAGCTTTGTTGGCACAGCTCAATATGTATCACCTGAAGTTTTGCAAAATTCTCCTATAACACCTTCGGCAGATTTATGGGCTTTGGGTTGTATTATTTATCAAATGATGTCTGGTCTACCACCTTTCCGTGGAGCCAATGATTATGTTATATTCAAAGAAATCATAGCCTGTAATTTAGATTTTCCTCAGGGCTTTGATAAAGATGCCGAGGATCTAGTCAAACAATTGTTAAAACTCAATCCTGCCGAAAGATTGGGCGCTCAAGACTTGAAAGGACGTTATGAAAGTATACGCTCACATCCGTTTTTTAAAAATATTGATTTCGAATCTGTTAGACAACAAACACCACCACCCATATCACCATTTTTACCCGATTTAGTTAAAGAAGAGGAATTTAAAATCTGTGAAAATTTAGAACCTGGTTTAGATGAAAAACAAATGACCCGTTTACTGGGCATGGAATTGGGTTGTATAAGTGATGATGATATTAGCAATAAGAAAAAGACTGTAAATAATAAAACCCCTAAGACTATAACAAGATCCTCGAACTCCTGCTCATCTAATGCATCCAGCAATTATAGTTCACACAAATCTGCCAAGAGTAAGTTTACATTTTTTAACGATTTTCTTCAACAAATTCTAATTACAAATGTACTTCTTTTTTGTTTTAACTTTCCTTTGCAGATAGTTTTGACTTAACGGATGCCGAGAAGCATAAACGTCTGGAATTGCAAAAGTCCGAGAAATGGCATGCCTTCGCTGAGGGTGAGGTCATTTTAAAAAAGGGTTTTATTAATAAACGTAAAGGCTTATTTGCCAGAAGACGCATGTTTTTGCTAACAACTGGCCCTAGACTTATTTACATTGATCCTGTGCAAATGGTAAAAAAAGGCGAAATACCCTGGAGCCCTGAATTAAGAGCTGAAGCAAAAAATTTTAAAATCTTTTTTGTCCATACGGTAAGTGCATTTGCTAAATTAGGAAACATTTTTTCCATTATGTACTTAAGTTATGTCATACAATTTCCAAGACAAAACAAAGTTTAGCGTCATAATCATCATAAATGACCTTTGAGTGTGTTTTTGTAAGAGGGGTGAGTGAGAGCGTCAGTTTGAATAGCCAACTTGTATGTAAAATTGTTTGGGAGGAAAGAGAAAAGTATAATGTTATTTAACACGAGTTATAGTTTTAATTGATTATGTCCGATTTTATGAGAGCACGTGTGAAATTTTCGTTTTCTTTGTTTTTGTTTTGTGTATTCTACAGTTTTTTTTTTAGTTTGTGTACAATAATTTGGAAAACTACAAAGGTATTTTGTTTATCATTGCTAGTTGTTTTTCTGCATATTTGAGAGCGAATGTTCTTGTTTCTACAAGTCGAGCGCAAAAAAAAAAACTCAACAAAATTGTAAAACTATTATAGGAATTAAAGGTCTCATGAGTAAGTGCGTAAGTTAATGGGGAGAAGAAGGAATAGAAGTTCATTCAACTTTAATTTGTTGCGCCTTTTTTTATCTGTTCTCTACAAAGTAAATGTGTTAATAAACTAGTATTGACAAGCAAATAAAAGGGGTCATTATGAAATCTTAATAAATTTTTTACCAATTAGTTATAGAAAAATAAATTTTATGCTTAAGAAACGCAGACATTGGGTAAACATTTTAATCTCTACGCAAGCAAATTGAAAAATTCAGGAAATTTAGAATATTTTTTTTAAACAATTCCAAATTAGTAAAAGATGTATCAACGATTTAAAAATTCTCTATTAAAATTTTAAATAATTTTAAATTTATCGCACTTGATAATAAAGAGTTTTTTAACTCAAAATTTTTATTTTTCACTTTTTGAAAAACATCTACACGTATGTATCTACCCGCTGTTAAAATGCCGTGCTAAGTTGTCTACTTTTTGGTAATTTAATGGTCTGTTTTAAAATTTATTTTCATATGCCTTTAATATTAAATTAAAAATGGTTTTGCTTCTACTGAAAATGTTCAAATTTCGAGTTAATAACCTTTTTATGATAGAGTGCGATATGTTGTTCATCCTAATTAGGCAGTTCCTACTAAATTTTGATTTTTATTACATAACCTTTAAAAATTCTTTTTGTTTTATATAAATCATACTGGATTTTCAAATCAAAATTTTTTTTAATAACTCAGAAATTTAGTTTCAGAATACCAGTATTTACAGAAATACTATGTATTGATTTTTGAAATTTTCTTAACAAGTTTAAATTGCGGTTTTTCAAAATACTAGTTTATTTAAATAATATTTATGATTTGCTTTTTTTTTTATAAAAATTTTCGAAAAATATTGGTTTTCTAAATATCAGTTTTGTTCTTCGAGTTTTTTTTTTAAGTTCAGTTTTACTGGTTGTACAAGGTTTTTTAATCTTATTTTTTTTTTGAAAATATACAAACAATACTGGGTTTCCAGTTCAGTTTTTTTTTAATATATTTTGTTATTCTTTTTCAAAATATTTGTGTTGAAAAATGCCTCAGTTTCTAGAAACTGACTTTTCAATTAAATTTATTTTTTTAGCCACTTTTTCTTGTTACGTAGCCAATTCGTTTTTATAAATTTAAATCACGAAAAACAATATTGAATTGCAAAAAGTCTTATCAATGACTTTATTATTTACAATTATTTGCTATTTTTTTTTCTTATTTAAATATTGCAGTGTCTTTTGAACATAACATTTAACCTTCATCACCTTTTTCAAATTATTATGTTTTTTTTTTAAATACCTATAATATATTTTTCGTTAATAAAAAAATAGCAGGCGCCTGTATTTTTATTTTTAACAGCAGAAAAGCAACAATTGCATTTTAAAATTTAATTGAGATCTTATCGCCACCAAAACGTCGCCAATTGGGCTTGTGAACTCTCCCGAAAAGAAAGAAACACACAATTTATTTTTTTTTTCACATAAAAGACATTTTATTAGCTGGTCATGGTTTAAATATTTTTTTTTGCAGTTTTAAGTTTTTTGTTTAAGTTAGTCAAAACGTTTGAAGGCTTTAGTAAAGACTTAAGAGTTAGGAAAAAAATCTTTGTTTAGTGGAGTTAGATAAATCAAGACTGTTTTTTTTTTTTTCTTGTAAAGTTTTTAAGGAATTTGTTTGATCCTCCAAAAAGTAGATTTTAGAGTTTGTTTAAGTATTCAGCCCTTAAGTAGACTTTAGATTTTTTTTATGTATTTAGTTACCTTTAACCTTACTTATGACATGAAATTTTTTTTAAAGAAAATAATAATAATAGTATTTTAATGTCCTTAAACTTGTGGTATAACTTATTTAGGGTTTTATTTTGCATATCCCTCTTCTTCTTTATCTTGCATTGAGAAATTATTATTTATATAAAAATTTTTTAAATTGATTTATATTTCTGATATTTCTTTATTTGTAATAATTTAAGAACCTGTTAATTCAAATATCTTACTTTTTTTCTCCTCGCTTATTTTTAGTTATTGCTCTGAAAGTGAAATTAAAATTGTTGTTTTTGCAGCTTTTTTTTGCAAGAAGAATATCAAACAAAAATGTGAAATTTGTATTTGTTTATCATCTGCTTTAAATTTTTACATATTATTATTGTGTTTTATATACATACATATGTATATCTATTTTTCATTAAATGCAATATGGTTTTTTTTTTGTTGTTATACCCATTTGGAAAAAACTTCAAATGTTTACAGTTAAAATTAATTAATACATACTAGCATAAAGCTCTGCGGGTTATTGAAACAGTTACTCAAACTAGAGGTGGGACACCTTATAAAAATTCATATGTATATACTTAGTTTAAATACTTTTATTAATTACTAGCTGTTAAGCCTGTCCCTGGCAGGAAAAAAAAAAACAAAATTTTGCCACGCCTCTTAATTTTCCGTCCATAGTCTAGAAAGTTTAATCCTAACAACGTGAAGGTAAGCCCCAACGTCAGTACCATATGCTTGACATTTCTTTAGGGGGCTCTTCAAAATTAGCTGAAATGTAAAAAGCAGATTTTTGCCACCCTCCTTCTCTTCTCAAGTTTCCGCCGAAAACTCCAGGCTATGCTCTATATGCATGCCAATTTTCAACTTTCTAGCCCATCAGTGGCTTTAAAAAGCTCTGGATAAACAAAAAAAAAAAGAAACAGATAAATAAGGAAATTATATACACATGTATTTAGATTTTATGCTGAAACGAAACTGAACAAAAATTCAGTCGGAAAGAACCCAACCAATTGTAGGGGGATGAAAGAAAAGATAAACTCACTGTTTATTGTTGGTGTTTTGTTTAAGCTTTGATATTGTTACGAGTAAGACTTTTGGCCATTTTCTCAATGTATCGATAAACTGGCTGTTACTTAATGTCAACAAAAATTTATTAGAGCGATAAACTGTCCGTTAACGATTTTGGGTTTCTCAATATACCGACAAAAAACATTATTTTGAGCTGGCAACCCCTCTCAAAATACATGTTAAAGCTGGGAGTCAGCTGATTGAATTTATCTGTACGGCAAATAAAAGGAAAATAACTAAATTGGCAGATGAGTGCTGGTTAGCTTTGCGACAGAAAAGAAGCAAATTAGACATTGAGAAAACCAAATTTCTTTAATGTGCAGTTTTTCGTTGGGAAAAGAGATAATAGTATAATGAGAAAACGGCCATTAGAGTGTTTATAACTCTTATTCGCTTTAGGGTTTTATTTATTTTTCTAAAATCTTTGGAAGAGGTTTCCTGATGAGCTGGTCTAAGCAACCGGCGAAATGCGCATAGAAGCTAGCTTTCCCTCAACAATAAATTTCGGTGTATTTATCAAATATGAAAAACTGGGAATTAAGCACGTCATACGGAAATCGTATTAATAATGAAAATTGGATAATTTAATTCATATTAAATTAAAATTCTCAAATTAAACTACAGTTTTTATTTTGAGTTCTAAACATAACAGCATATTTCTTTTCTATGTGGCCCACTAATAGAGTGAGTAACTGTATAATGCATATACATTTTATACATATACGTACATACATACATACATACATACATATGTACATTTTTTTCTTCTAGAACTCGAGTTTAAGTTTAAACACGTGCGATACATTTTTTTTCAATGGCATTGAAATTAAAATAAACTGCAATTTAAAAAAAAAATTATAAATTTATACGAAAGGAAAACAGGTATACAAATTTAAATTTTAAATGGTTATAAAATAGCAAATTAGGTAATTTGTATAAAAGAGATTTTATGTTTTCTTTTGTAAAATATGGGGGTTTTCAGAATATTCCAATTTTTTTTTTCCAAAAGTTGCAAGTCATTTTGTGTTTTATTTTAATTAGTTTAAAATTTTGTCTAAACAAGCCGAAACATACTGTTTTTTTTTTTCTAATGGCCTGACCACTAATTAGAACACTCCGTAATTTAAAGTTTCAGCAATTAGAATCAGTAGTTTCAACACATTAAACAAAATCGAGAGATAGTACAATCATGTGTTTGAGGATGAATTTACACCGGTGTTGCCAACTTTCTAAACAAAATGGACTGACTATGGCTTAATTAATTTTTTTCATGACTAAACAATTTTAAAAATTGCTAAACTAACGTCCAAACATTTTAAGCAAAACTAAGCTGTTAATTCAAAATTTTGTATACAAACTTGGTAATGACGCAACAAATCTTCTTTCGGATTAACTTAACTTAGGCCCATATTACGGTTCAGAACTTAAATCAGTTGAGTTGCAATTTCTTAATTTTTGTATTATGGTTAACAACTTCGCTATATTGCGGTGAACAAAAACATAACAAAAATTACAACTGATCACAACCAGTTGTCTTAATTACAACTCAACTGAGATTAGTTGTAAACCGTAATAGGAGGGGCCCTAGTTAAACTGAGATCTCAAAAACCCTCACTAAATTGCCATCGCTGATTTACACATGTATGCACTTAATAGCGACAGCCTTTATTCAAAGTCCTGCCAAATACTCTTTCTATTTTAACAACTACTAAGAGCATAAATCATTCAATAAAGTTGTGCAAAAGCAGTAAATTATTTACCGTCACTGATTACATAACAAATCTTTAAGCGCTTTGTTGTAACATAACGTTATCGTTTTGTTAGCTACAAACATAAAAAAAATAGAAACGAATATGACAGATTAAATTTAACAATTTTAAAATAGTAAAAAACTTAAACTGCAACATGCTTTTGCAAGTTGTTTTTGTTTTCATTGTGTTTTTTCTTAAGCTACTTACAACTTCAATTAATGTTGGAAGAATTACAATCAATTGTGGGGAATGTAAGAAGAGATAAACTCACTGTTTATTGTTGATGTTTTTGTTTAAACGTTGATATTGTTACAAGTAGAACTGTTGCTTAATTCTTATACGCTTAACAGTTTTATTTGGTTTAATATCTTTAGTTTTTCTAAAATCTTTTTGGATAAAGTTTCCTGACGATCTGGCCTAAGCAACCAGTGAAATGCGCATCCCATCAACAATAAATTTCAGTGTTTTTATCAAGAATAAAAATTGTGAATTAAAGACGAATAACAAAATCTTTTAAATTAACAAGAATTTAAAATTATTTGCTTGAATTTTGAACTTTTTTTTTTTTTTTGTAAATATGTATTTCTTTAGATTTTTTTTTTTATTTTTTATTTTTACTTTTAAAGTAATTTAAGTAGTTTTTCAGAATTAAAAAAATTTTTTTTAACAATTTTTGTTAATATTTTCTTAAGATTTCTAAATAAAATCGATTTCATCTTGATAATGTTTTTTTATGCTCTCACACTTACAAGTTTTGAACTGTTTCCTTTTTATAATTTATACTATAAATACAATTTTACGGCTGATTTCACCAAGTTCAGTTATAATGAACTTTCACTATATTTGTCAAAAAATATATTGTTAACTGGCAGTTATAGTAATAGTTAATTATGTATGTATAACTGAAGTGGGTGAAACTGGCAGTTAGAAACGTAGGTTCTTTTTTTATTACTAAACACATCTTAAATTAAAAAACTTTTTTTCTTCTCATTTTAGCCAAATCGTACCTATTATTTGGATGATCCTGAAGGTTTTGGTTTAGAATGGGTGGCGGCCATTGAAAAAATGCACACTCTTACCTACAAAGAACAAGTCAATACCTCAACGTCAAATACAGCAAATATTGCTTCAGCTGTTGTCCCCACAACAAACTCCTTTAACGCCAATAGAACGTCACTAAAAACTTCCTGCTCTCCCTCAATAGTAAAAACTACTTTAGCCATATCCGCGTCCTCAGCAACATCATCTAGAAATAATACGCCGCATAAAACATCATCATTACTGGCCAAACCTTTAACTCTATTAAAAACGGCCTCAAATTAAAAAAAGGATTCATAGAAATTGAATTAAAAATAGGAGCGAAATCCAATCATTTTTACAAAATGCAAAACGATAAGCAATGGATGTTAAAACAAACAAAAATGTAAAAGAAATTTAGAAAAGTAGTTATAATAAAAACACAAAACAATATATAGAAAAATTATTTAATTAAAAATTTTTATTTAGAACAAATTTAGTTCAAACAAACCTAAACAAATAAAAATGATTAATTACATTAACAATTTAAAAAAATAAGCGAAAAAACTACATTAATTATTAAAAAAAAAAAAAAAAAAAAAAAATAGAAAAACTAAAATAGGATAATTCTTAAAAGAATAATTTATTTACACTTTACTACATTTATAAGTTGGTAAATTAAAGATAAACTTACATAAATAAAAAAAAAAAATATATTAATTGTACGTTTAGATAGTCTCAATTGAAATAAATTAAATTAATTTAATGTAATAAGCAACAAGACAATTTGCAAAGTTTTTTGTTGTATTTGCTATATAGCAGATTCGACCAATATGGCACTTTGTGAATTGCCTAACTAATATTAAATTAATTATTTAATTGAAAAAAAAACTAAGTAATTATATTAATAACTTTAGATATACAAAATAAATAAATAAAATCTAGAAGTATTTAAATAGAACTTAAAGTTAGAAGAAAGATGAACTAAATTTTAAGAAATTTAGTGAAAATTTAGCGAAAAATTCAACTAAAAACTATTGAAAGAAATTTACATAAAATACATTAGCTATTTAAACAAATAAAAAAAAAAAAAAACCACAACAAAAACAAACCAACAAACAGCAACATCTACAGCTAGAAATCATTCTCACAACAGCCGAATCTAAGTACCGGCACAACCCCAAAATATTCGGCCACGTGATCCGTCTCAGCAAAAGCAATCAAATTTTCAATAACGGCGGCAACATTGATGCTCCGCACAATTTTCGTCCATGCACTAAATGTCGCCGACAACTTTTCCTTTAGCTAATACCACTATTGAAATTGCTCTAGACTTGAAACATAAGAGAGTTGTCGGAGATTTCTGTCGGCTCTGCTGCCAACCGCAAAGAGACTCATCAACGTCATTTTTATCATCATATGTTAATATAATCATCTTAGGTTTTTGGCCCAAAATATAGGATATCCTGCCATCCACAATGCCAAACAACATAAAGAGATGGGTCGTAAATTACCTGAATTTGTGTAATCAAAATACAACCGCTCAAAACCCCGTAGAGATTAAGCTATATAACACTGCCTCTGATAAATTGCTATTTAAAAGGAAGACAGAATTTATTTGCTGCATGTAGACTACAATCAAGTCTACAAGCAACATTGTAAACCACCTAAACAAAGGAGGTTGAACCTTATCTTAGGTGCCTATTATGAACTAAATTCGATTTTCGACAGTAGTCGAATTAGCTGATCGAACGAATTTTCATTTGGTATTATGGCGCGCATTCGATAAAAATTTACTATTGTGATTTTGTTAATTCACAGTAGTACATTTTCGATCAGCTGTCACTTAAAATAAAAAATTTTTGTTTACAAATTTAAAAAATAAAATTAAAGTTAAACGTGATTACGGCAAATTATGGTTGTTTTCAAATAATTTAGCTTCAGTGGGGCTTCATCCCATTTTTTTACATGCTGAATTTTGCTGCAAATCATTTGGTGAAAAAAGAATTTTGTTCTATAAGGAATATGAGCGCTTCCAATTGCTGTTAACGACGTTGGACTTGCATAAAATGAACAAAACAGATTAAGAATATTGCATTTGGTATACGAACACCAAAAAAATTTACAAATAGTTAAATTTTCAACAAGTTTTTTACATTTATTTGCACAGTCGAAAGCAAATTTGTTTTCGTTGAAAAATTCGATGCACAACGAAACTTTCGACAGTGCTGCCAACTCATAATACCAAATTAAGATTCGATAGTCGATGTTCGATAGCCAGCGAAAATCGTTAATCGAATGTAACTCATACAGGTATGTGATGAAAATCGATCGATTTCAAAACGAACGTTTTTAAAAGGTGTGATGAATTTCGAGGGATTTTAAAATCTATTTCTGAATTATAGTCTTGAATTTTCGTTCGGAAAACACTTCATTTAACGTATATAATATAGCATTAAAAAGAACAAAGACTGAAAATAAATAGAATATGTATTCAAAATCAATTTTAAAAGATACTGAAAACGATATTTTCGGTTTCAAATCGTTTCGTTTTTAAAATAGATTTCCATCACATACCTGATAATAGGGGCCTTAGCATCATAGCCATTGGAGAACAAATATGTAATTTCTTACAGCTCATTTAAGTCTTCAGTTCGTGCCACTATCAATTTTCAATAAACAATCACCCCTATTATGTAAGGCGTTGTCGACGTCGACATTAATTTTTAATTGTTGTCACATCAAGGCGACGACTACATCATTTCGACGTTAATTTGGTATTTTATAAGAATGTTGTGTCGACGTCGACTAGTTATCGAAAATTTTACAAAAAAAATCCCATCTCCAATTGTTTTTTTTTATTTTTGTTCTTCACTCACTTTTTAACGCTATGTCTGAGCTCATACGGCTCACGTCTTATTGACAACATTCTTCCTTTTTCTTCTTTGAACATGAATTGGCGTTCAAATGATTCATGTCATGTTGACGACATGTGCTTTTTTGGTATTGAAAACAATAACAAAATTAAACAACGAATGAAAAAGCAAAACGTAAAGACAGTACATGCATCTGTGTACTCGTTTCTTTTCCCCTCGTCAATAAGACAAGAGCCGTATGAACACCGACTATTTATGCTATATTCCGACATATTTTTTTTAACTGATTTAGCTTTTTAAAATAAAGTGTAGATAGAGTTGTTTCCAATTTTGAATTTTTTTCGCGAATTTTTTGCATGTTTTAGATAAAAGATATTTTTACTGTAAGTTTTCTGATTCTTTATAGCTTTAACGCTTATTAATAAATATAAGACTTTTCTTTCATACCGCTGTTAGCAAAATTTTTGAGAATTTTCGTTAATTTAGCAATTTTCACCGAATTTTTGCCATTCCTTTCAGTTTAAGGGACTTTAAATCAATTTTATGGCTTGTTTATATATTAAAAATGTTCGCGAATTTTCGCTGTTTTTTCATATTTTTTTTTTTTTTGTAACTTCCCGACATTTTGTTTTTTTAGTCAATTTAGCGATTTCAAACCAATTTGATCGTTTGTTTCAAAGTTTGCAAATTTTAGCCATGCTCGCGATAGAAGCGAAAGTTTTCTGATTCTTTACAGCTTTTACAATTTTTAATAAATATTAGACTTTGCTATCATATAGCTGTTAGCAATTTTTTACGAATTTCCGATAATTTTGGAATTTTAACCAAATTTTTGCCATTTCTTATAGTTTAAGGGAATTTGAATAAAATATATGCCTTTTTTTATATATTAAAAATGTTCGCGAATTTTCGCTATTTTTGCAAATGTTTGCGAATTTTCGCAATTTTGGTTCTTTGGGGCGTTCATCTTATATTAAAAATTTTCGCGAAATTTTGCTATTTTAGCAAACTTTTCCGAACTTTCGCAATTTTCGCGTTGAATTTACTAATAAAATTTGTGCCCAAACTTCTTTTAAATTTTAAATTTTTTATTTCAAACGTATTCAATAAATATGTTTACATTTCATTTAAAATTTGTTTAACTTTCATTTGAGTCGTCGCAAAATTTCCTGTCGACTAAAACGGAGACAATACTACTCGACGTCGACTTGAAAGCGCCTTAGAAAATATCAATTGACTGTCAATAGTAATCGATTATTGTCAACAACGACTCAGAAAATACCATTGCTGTTCAGGTGCCGTCGACTTGTGTCGATGTCGACTTTCATAATAGGGGTGAATTATTTTCTCAAAGCGCTAGCCGGCAGCACTTTGGGAATGGCTAGTTAAAGTAACCTTGTCGTCTAAGTAGATCATTACACAGGTGGAGTCTACCCGCCTGTGCGGAAACCTGCGTTGGAAAACAAGATAAGGGATCCTGCGCAGATTTTGGGGCAACATCCCTGCAATACCAGTAACATACTTAATTATCCAGGCAGCCCTAACTTACCCAGTCAAATAGATTTATGGAGTAATCCAGTGCAAATGGCACAATTTCTTGTCAGAATACATATACTAATTGAAAACTGATTGTTTGAGCTGTTACAACTACAACAACAACAACTACTACTATTAATAAATAAAAAATAACAATTAAGACAATTATAGTTATAAATTAACAAAAACAAACGTTTTTAAAAAAAGGTTTTTTTTCTTTTGTTTCAGTTTCCTTTAAAACACAAATATTGTAAAAAGAAACCAACCAACTAAATTAATTAAACTAAATTAATACTTTAATCTTAAATAAAAAAAAAAAACAATGCATATACTATTTAATTAATTTAAATTTATCTCTTAACTACATACTTATTAAATTTAATTTATTTTATTTATAATTAATTTAACTTAAAAGGCAAAACTCCCAACCCAAACACACAACACAACAAAAACTAAATTGCTCTATTAAAAAAAAAAGAAAAAAAAAATAATAATTAAAAAAGCCTTAAAGATTTTTCATATAAAAAAATTACTCAATCTTTAAAACAATTTCAAAACTTATTAATACAATTTATATTAATTATTAAAACAATTCAATTTAAATAAAAATTTAAATTACCTAAACAAAACTTTAAAAACTTAAATCTTTTAAGTTCCAATTAAAACATTTAAGATTTATTCATTATTATTTTTTCTTTTTTTTGGAAATTAATTAAATTTATTTAATATTTATTGTACTATTTTTTATGTTTTCCTAATTTTTCATTTATCTTTTTAAATTTTTGGTTGAGTAGTTTTTTACTTTTTAAGTTCACTTTTTTAAAAGACTTTTTGAATTTGATATTTACATATTTTAAAAAATTGTAAAAACTAAAACTAATTGTTGTTTATCGTAAATTAAAAAATTTACATTATTTGTCATTTAACATAAACAGTCCTTCAAACAACAAAGATTTTTATTTCTTTCTAAATTAAACAAAAAAAACTTTAAAAAAACACTAAAAAAATTTTATTGAAAAAACCTTATTAAATAAAATATAAAAAATCAAAACACTTTTTTTGTAATTATTTATTTAAGTTGCAACACTTACTACCGGTTTAACGATGTCGAACGTCATCGTTCGCATAGAAAATTATATTTAAAACAATAACAAAATTCGAAAATTTGTTTTGTTTTAAATGTAATATTCTATGCGAACGTTAACGTTCGAAATCGTTGAACAGGCTGTTACTTTTTGTTTTTGACAACTTTTGAGTAGAGAATATTTTTAATTTGGTAGGAGTACTTTTTGATCTGGGGACAAAAAACGGCATTCTCGATCGATATCGATCGAAATTCCATTAAAACGGGGCAAATTACGGCAAAATTCGCGAGATGCAGTCTTTGGTTACTCGATATCGAATGCTTTCATCTCAGATTATGATACATTTCATTCGATATCGAGTGTAATGATGTCAAACTAAAAAAAACTCAATCAATTTTGCTTGATATTGAATGCGGTGATTAGATCCCTGTATTCTAAGTTGGCCCGTGTTATTTAAATGTTGTTAGGAAAACCTTTTTATTCGAGAATAAGATAAGAGCTAAAATCACTTCGGTCGAAATTGCAAAACAACTTAAGCGTAAATTTCGAATTCGGCTCTCATGGCGGCTTATACTAAAATTTCTCTTTTTAAAAAGATTTCTTAGACAGTCTTGTTCTTGTTAAACCTATTTTTGATTTAAGTTTTCGTCAGCTTTCGCACCGCTAATTTTGGTAACAACTGGTAACATTTTCGTTTGTAAACTCAGCAAATCTTTGAAAATGAAGCAATACTGGCAATAAAATTTAAGATGGCACAGATTGACAGTTATAAAATGTCAAAATATGTAAAATAAATTTGAAAATTTAAATAAAACACGTGATGATTTGCAAAGAAATGCAATAAAGTGTACCGAACACAAGATTTGGTATCATTTTCGAATCGCAATAGAGAGTTAGCCCCCCAGAAGTATTTGGCACAATCCATAACTTCTAAATGGACAGAGTAAAAAAAAAAAAATCTAAAGGGTTCTTATACACGATCAAAATGTTAAAAAAGCAAGTTTAAAGCAAGACTTGGTATATGTAAACCGACGATGCGATCAAACCAGTTAAGAGTTTAAGTCAAGCACACGTACACTAGTGTGACATCAAGCCTTTTGATTGTGCATAGACCCCTTAACAAGAAAACCAGTAGCAATACAAAATTGAGTTACAGAGTAAGAATAAGTTAGTGGACCAATTTTTTTTTTATTGAAATCAATTGTTTTGATTTTTACCGATGCGATTAGGCGTTTCTCAATTCAAAAATTAATAATTAAAGATAAAATTTTATTCATGATTGGATTAGAAAATCTTCACAAAATGTTTGTTTTCCGAAAAGATCTAAATTTGGTTGGTTCAATAGACATTAGGACGGCTTGTGATCAGGGGTGTTTACTGCTTATATCGATGCGAAAGAAATATTTTTCGAATTCGAATAATTTGTACTGTTTTACAATTTTCGTACTATTTGTTACGGAAGTTTTTTTTATTTACCGAAAACAAAAAATCTTATAAAACAGCAACTCTATTGCGAACAATAACTTTTCATAAAAATGCCCATTTGTTTATTAATACAACTCTCCCATCGTTTTAAACGAGCAAGAAAATCGTAATACACAGTAGAAATTGTTCGAATCGAAATACGTGGTAACTCCACTGGTCACTAGCCGTTTTCCGTTATAGAGCAAGATTACTTCATACGCATTACTGCAGCCCCAAACCATTTCGATTCCCTGTTGAGAAGCCCTACCTCATTAAGAACATCTAAACAGGGCAAATAACGTCATTTGATATCGATCGAATTTACAATACAATTTAAAAGAAAACTGATCGATTTCGAATGCCGTAGTTTGCCCGGTAGTCATCCAAAATCTACTAAATGCATATGACTAAAGTTGTTTAAGCCCAACGATTCTCTTAAAGGGGTTTAAGGGTACGCAAGAGTATGTTTTTGACTGAAAGTAGTGGTTACGTTAATTTTCACGAATATTTTTTCCAGACTACTTTTGTAGGGAAATAACTTAAAGAATCCGGGAGACAAAACACGGCGAAAACTCCTGGGGCCTGATTCTGGCAGAGTCGTGATCGAGTACTTTCACGATTTAAAAGCAATTTAATGCCTAACTATTTCAGTCAATACTGAACGAATCGGAATTATTTTTTCAGTTTTGTAAAGTATAAATTTGAGTTTCATAATACTGAAAAAATAATTTCAATTCGTTCAGTATCGACTGAAAGAATTCGCAATAAAATTGCTTTCGAATCGAGAAAGTACTCGATCACGACTGCCAGAATTAGGCCTCTGGTTTTAGTTATAATGATTTAAACCAAAGCCTGATTAAAATTTGATCAATATTTTTTTTCTTCTTAAGAAATCTTTTTCGATTTTAGTTAATTATGATAAATTTTGGATTAATATAAAATAACCTAAGTTTAATTTTCAAAAAAAAAAAAAAAAAAAAAAAAAAAAAATAGAGCAATTTTAAAATTTAATTTTAATACAAAATATTAAGAAATTTTGAAGAAAGAAATTGTAAATAATTTTAATTTAATTAAAAAAATAATTAAAATGACTGTAAATTAGCTGAATTTTAATGCTAAGAAAAACCAATAATATCGTAATCTTATAAAAACATGGACTTTGATTTAAATATTATTAAAAAATAATTTTTAATTCACACAAAATCTTTAAAAATTTTTAACAAGAAAACTAAGATTTTGATTACAGAAAGTTTTTAAAAAATATTATTTAAAACTTTTTCAAATTTTATTAGAAAAATTGTTTTTTTTATTAAAAAAATACAGTTAATTTTTCTTTTTTAATTTCTAAACCATTTGTTTTAACTTTGAGTTTGAATTTTTTTCAAAACTAAAAACAAGAGTATACTTGACTTATAAAGCATCACAAAATTAAATTAAAATTAGCAAAAATCTAAATTAAAAATTAAGTTTAAATTTAAAATAAAAAAATTCAAATAAAATAAATCAATGTTTAAGAAAAAAAGATTGAATATTTTTTAAACAAAACTTAAAAAAGATAAAAAAATGTTATTGTTTTTAATTGGCCAAAAATTGCATTTAAAAAAAGGTTTGTTTATTTTTCATATTAGTATTTTATTAACATAATTTTTTCTATTTTTTTTTTAAATTGAGTTCAAACCATTGGATATTAACGATTTAGTTTTATTGAAGTTTTCGTTAAACTTCGTTTGAAATCAAACAAAACTTTGAAAAGCAAAAGCAGTAAGATCTTAGGGTTAGTTGAAATAAACACGATTGAACGAATTTTAAAAATTTCGCATCTACAGTGTAACCTCGGTGAACGCAACCAATAGAAATTTTGGGCTGTTGCGATAACTGAGTTGTTGCGCAAACCAAGTCACAAATTTCTAGTCATATTTTTCTGTTTAAAAGCTTATTTCAAACCAATCAAGAGTTTTATAAACAAAGAAGTTTCTAAACTTAATTGATTTCAAAAACAGAAGTTCATAATACGCACAAAATATATGTCATTCTTAGAATAACGGTAAATCAAAAAGACTATTGCACTTAAGCATAAGATTTTACATACACACGTTTTAGTTTTGAATTTATTTATCAAAAACCAAACTAAAAAAAAAAACAAAAAAAGTCTTACTTGTTTTGCTTTTGCAAAGTTGCATTAATTGAGGCTTTGTTTTTTGAAAAGTTGCATTTACAGAGTCACCAATGTTACGAAATTGAGTGTTGCGTTAAGCGAGGGTTTGCGCATATCGAGGAGGGTTGCGTTCAACGAGGCTACACTGTATTTATTTTCGCAAATAATCATTTTTTTTTATTTGAATGATAAAATTTAAATTGTTTACATATTTCGACATTTTATTACTGTCAATTAAAGAGTACCAAGTTGGCATTTAGCTTTCGCATCGCAATAGAGAGTAGCCCCCCTGGCTGAATAACTTTCCACTTTTGCATGCGCCTTCAAAATATGTCAAGCAAATTAAACGTGCAGAATGCTTGGTGTGGATCTTCAGGTGGGTTACCGCGTATTTCGATTCGAAAGAAATAATTTACGAGTTCGAACAAATTGTACTGTGTATAACGATTTTCGTACTATTTGTTTCGAATGAACGGAAGTTGTTTATACCCTTATGAAATCAAAGAGTGCCTTTCGTAACGGCAACTCTCTATTACGATAAACAATAAAATCCCTTACGAAACTTCAACTCTGTATTACGAAAACAAGCGTCAGTTATGTAAAAAGCGTTAGGAAATTGTTCTATTTAGTTAGTGACAAAGTGCAAATTACAAAGTTCAAGATAAATAAAAAGTGTAAAACAAACAAATTAAACCTAATAATATTAGATTTGATTATAAAACAAATGTTTACTAATGTTAATAACAGGGAAACCAAAAATATGCAATTGCATGTTTTTCCTTGTGCGGCCAATGAAGGCAGAAACAATATATTTATCCGTTTTAGAGCTTTTTATGAATTTTGGCATCGATTTGTAAGTGCATATTTTTGCATATTTTACCGTTTGCAGCATTTTTTTTGGATATTTTAGTTAAAATACCTTGTTTGCAGCATATTTTAAGTTTTTGGGGCATATTTGATACATTTTTTTTAGATTCCTGTAAGAGCTTTCGCAGCAAACAAAATTTTTTTTGCGAAGTTTTGGCTGTCTGGCCAACGTTAATTCCTGTCCATGTTAATTTGACAAATTTGATAAACTCATTTTAATTGTACTAAGAACGAAGTCTATGTAAATGGTGAGAAGCGGTCTATAACTTATTCCCCACAAAAACTTCTTTCAAAACTAGACTCTGTGTCCGTAAAGATGGTTTGTATTGAGATTAAATTCCCAAAAATATTTTACTGCACATTAAATTATTTTCGAATCAGTTCACATTTGCCCAAATCTATAAAAAGCTTTAACTTCCTTTTAAATGTTAAAATTAATAAACAATTTAGGGACCTTCCCTAAACCCCTTTTAAGACAAAAAAATCTCATATGGATGTCAATATCTAGATAGTATTCGGCACAAATAACTCTATGAATTTTAACCTCTTAACAAACTTTTTTTTTTGAGCCCATGACTGCTCATCATTTATAAATAGGGGAAAATCTTGAAAATTCGTTTGTTAATACTATAGTGTTTGGGCTTTATTAAATGGAACTGTTATTAAATTGTTGAATATTTTGTTTTGAAACTAGCAATTTTTGAATTTTTTAGGGAATATTTTTGACAATTTTAATGGCATATTTTCAAGTTTTTACTGCATATTTAATGCGCATAAAATGTGTTTTTTAGAGCATATTTCTGGTTTCCCTGGTTATTAATAATAAGAGACTAAACACAATGTTTGTGGTGCGGTGAGATTTCTCGTTGCGGGAGAGAAAAATAAACATAATACAACGGAAGACGGCGACGGCAATATTTGTCATTTTTTGTTAACATTTTTATTAATTTCTTTGTGCATACAGTTTTATCATGTTTTTTTAACAATAATGTTGTGAACATCGCCAATTATTCAAAAACTATGGCAACATCAGAAAGAGAATGAGTATCAAAAATTGAGAGAGAAAGAAACTCCGCAACCGTGTTGCCATTAGGATACGAAAGATATATTATTCGTATCTTTTGATGACTTCAAGTACCATGTATAATCCTGACATTTTTCGTATCTTTTGAATCTGTACGCAAAATGGACAGAAATACAATATTAGAAGACTGATCATCGTTGCCGACTCAATACGAATACAATAGCAGCTTTAATAATGAAGAAAGAAAGCATAAAGGATGTTTAAACAAATAGAAATATGAACATTTTTTTATTTTCAGGAAATTTATATGAACTTTTTGATATAATCGCCTTAGCAAAAACATACCTAATATTTATGACTTAAATAATTATAAAAATGAATTTATATGGTATCCGGGTATTTTTGTTACCTAAATTGATTGATTTTGACGTAATTATAGCTAATTTTTTTTAACACTTTTTATGTTATTTTCCGACAAGTTGTTTTTTCAATCGATTAAGCGATCTTAAACTAGTTTTTGAGTTTGTTTTAAATTTTGTAATGTTTCGCGAATTTTAGCCATGTTTGCGATAAACGCGATTTGTTCCTGTTAGTTTTTTGCCATTCTTTATTGTTTTGGGGACTTAAAATGAATTTTATGGCGAAATATTAAAAATTTTCGCGAAATTTCGCTTTTTTGGAATTTTTTTTGTTACTTTCCGACATTTTGTTTTTTTTTAACCTATTAAGCGATTTCAAATTAATTTTAGTATTTGTTTAAAAGTTTGCAATTTTTCGCGAAATTTAGCCATATTCGCGATAGAAGCGTTTTATCCTGTTATTCTTAAGAGCTTTCACGATTTTTTAATACATATAAGACTTTGCTATCATGCTGCGGTTAGCAAATCAGCGATATTCAGTTCAACTAAAGTTTTCTTGACCAAAAACTTCCAATACACAAAAACATGTGGATTTGAGAACACCAATTTATGAATTAGGCGGATTCCAAAAAATTTTCATTTTCAATTCGAGGCGAAACATAAAACATACCTGATCATTTTCTTTACAATATTCATTAAATATGAAATAAAAGAGTACGTTAATAAATGTTAAACTTTATAAATAGATTTTCAAATTTTTTTCAATATGTATCTTTTTGGGGAAAAGTGTATCTTTTTTGCAACTAAAATGAATCTTTCTGAAATTTCACTGGCAACACTTGTCCGCAAAGAAAATAAAATAGATTTTAATTTTATGCCGTTCCGCACTGCGGTTTTTTACTTTAAAATCGTATGAAAAACCGCACCGCAATAAATTATCGTTACATTGTGTTCATCTAACTTATTATTGAAAATGTTTTATTATTTTTGGTATTGAAATTTTAAAAAAATATTTTGGTATTTTAATAGATAGCAGTGCTACCAACTTTAAATCAAATTTCCCATTTGTTTATAAATACAACTCTGTCTTTCGAAAATTTTACTTTTCGAATCCAAAATCCGCGGTAGCCCCCAGCTTAACTGTCACTACCAGTAATAACTTAATACTAGAGCTGCAAAACTATCGATAGTCGGCCCAATTGATGGTTTCGATAGTTAGGTCAAAAACTATCGATAGTATAGATAGTGCCACTTTTGTAGACACGGTAGTTAATGAAGATGGTAAACAATGAAAAAGTTTTAACGTTTTTCAGGCATAAAAAATCAGCATATTGAATTTAAACTTCAGTGTCATCTATAGTTTATAATTAATATATGTTATCTTTATAAGGGGAGGATAAGAGGAAAACTCTTGTATAGATGCGCTTCGTACAAGAAGACAAATTCGTGATGATTCCAACCCTTTTGAACTTCCCAGTGCCAAGTAAGAATGAGTTCTTCTTCTGGTTGGGGTAGCTATTGGCCAATATGCTGGTCGTATTATTGGTTTAACTGACTCAGTAAATTGTCACTTGATGGTGGAATATTTTCAATACCAAATACTTGGTCGGACTTACAATACAAGACGTACGATTTCTCCATTTTGTTTTCGATTTTCACCGAATTTAAAAAAAATAAACTTTAACTGCCAATAACACAACTATTTTTTAGCAGCTGTGTGTATTTAACATTTTTGAGGACAAAACTTTTACAAAGTTGAAAGCGGCATACCACGAAAAACAGATACACAACTGAATAGCCAACTGCCTGTTGAGTTGAGAATGGCAATGTGAATTTACCAAAGACAACCAAACTGTTACAAAAGTGGAGAACCGCAATAGGCTAATGCCCCTATTTATATATGTTTCAAAGGCGATTTTTGAAAATTAACTCCTAATCCAACCCTGCAAATAAAATTGGACCACCTGATCCATTTTGATAAAATGGACTACTCCATGGACTGGTCCGATGTAATGCAAGCATGGACCATGTCATTGTTAAAAAGTGTTTGTAGTGAGACGACATGTCTTCGTTTTTTAACGACATGCTTTCGTTTTTAAACGACTTCAAAACTAATCCTCTTGAGCATACCATGGAGTAGTTTTAAAACTACTCCTTAGTGGTCCAAAGGTGGGTTATATGGTCCTCTCCTAGGACGTCGTAATGTTAAATAGACCAGGTTTTTTCCATACGTTTGGGTTAGTTTTGGACTAGTCCTGGTCCCTTGTGGACTACTCTTTACACGCGTGTTTGGTCTGGTCCTATTATTTGCAGGGAATATAATCATCACTTATCTGCGGTTATATTTTTGTTTAAAGTTGTAGTCCCTAAACATTCCTAATGTCAAAGATCGGAAGTAAAATTTAATTATTATTCCATATACTAATTCTAATCCAGTTTTTAGTTACTTTTAAAATTTTCCGATAGTATCGATAGTGCTAAAAACTACCGATAGTCCGTCAAAAATAAAACTATCGATGGTACTATCGATTGTTTTGCAGCTCTACTTAATACTTTTCTCTTTTTAAAAATTAAACCATTTCTATTTTATAAATTGATTAAAAAGTTAAAATATGGCATTTTGGAAGAGTTTTCAAGAATCAGAAAATTGAACATATGGGCATTTCCGTCAAAAGGTCCACCGTGACCGAAAATTTAAAAGTTATTAAAAGCTGAGTATTTTACGATATTCTTATAGAGAAATATTTAGATTTTACTAATTTTAAACATTTACCCATAAATTTGTTCACTTAGTTGAACAATCAGACTGCAAAGTTGTGCAAACGTAATTTCTTCTTTGTGAGAATGTTTTTTTGTATGTTTTCTTTAATATTATCTTCCTTAAAAGGGGTGATATTGATAAAAATTATTCCAAAAAATGTTCTTACATGGTCTGTAATCTAAGGAAGAGTTCGAAGAGAAATATATTATTTTTTTTAATCATTATTCAGTTAAATTATTATGGAAAAAATTTCACGTTCGAAATGTCACGTATCGAACCAGATTTTGGCTTAAAAAAAAAAAAAATACGGAAGATTTTGGAATCAAACCAAAGACATTTTAATGTTAAATTGCAACGTGAAATTCTGAAAGTAGTTTGAGTGTAGTCAATCACGCAACAGCGTTGGAGAAGTTGAGGGAATGAGATTAACAACAATTATTTGTTTCTACACATTGTTTTGAAAAAGTTCGTTGGAATTCTGGAGCTATTCTGGCACTTTTCCTGTACAGCAAAGGCACTCATTGTCCTGTAAAGCAAAAGAATTTTTTCTCAGACAATGAGTCACAAAACCATCAGCTATTTGTATTGTGCAAGACATTTTGCTATTGTGTAAATCATCACATACTTTAAGTTCAAAACTTATTTCATAAAACAATTGAAATCATTTGCACTTCAAAATAAAAATAAAAAAATCGAATTTTTTACTTTTAGAAATCGGTTTTGATGCAAAACATTTTTGAACCCAAATCACATAACAAAATGATACTCAAAGCTTGCACAATATTTGCCACTAATGTAGGGCTATGCCAAATTTTTGGTAAAAATTAGTTATATGCCTTATGGACAGATATTATTAGAGATTGGAATCCAAAAGCCAGCGGAAGAAAAGGTCGACCATCACAAACATGGAAACGGTAAGCCGAAACTAAACTATCCCCTCGCCTACGTCTTCACTGGAATTAAGTAAAACTTCTCGCATCCCATCGAGTGTACTGAAAAAAACTTCTACTCAGAGAAGTAAAAGAGACCAATATACATATGTACCTACATATACAGCTTATGTTCCTGATGGAACTTGCATATTATTAGTACATATTTAAACAAGCTAACGTTTTTGCAAAACATCATTAATGTTTGATTGCGTGTACATTTTACCCCACTTTATGGTTTAAGTTGCGCCTACTCCGAATCTGTACTAAGAATTTCTCCATCATTTCAGGTTTTCGCGATGCTTTCACTTTTTCACTTAAAGTTTAAAAAAACAATGTTTTCGCCATATTCTAGATGTTATATTTTTAAAACCCGATATTTCGTCTAACCATTTCCCTTTAAAATAAATGTTATCTTTGTAATATCTTGTTCCTTCGCTTAGATATCTTACCCCGGGTTACCATGTGGCAATTTTTATTGCGGCAAACGTCAAATTTTTTTTCTACATTAAATTTGCGACGTGTAAACCGCATATTACCATGAGTGGCAATCCATTGCGCAATGATTGCTCTTCAATCTGCAGTAAAATCAGTTGTCATTAATCCGACATTTCATTTCTCTGTACGTTTGTTTATGGCAAACTTATTTCACGCGTTCTCCAGTAATGTAATCAACGCTATTGTTCTGCCGACGTTTTTGCTTGTGTTAAGCAAAAAAAAAAAAATAAATTGCTACGTAAAGACCCAGCGTTAACCTGAAGTTTGAACATTTTTTTCTTTTCGTTATATTCATTTTACTTTCGCAATCGAATACTTCTTCAATTCTAAAGCAACCTTTTATCTAATTCTGTCAGTCGATACTAAATGAATCGAAAATATTTTTTCAGTATTGTAAAGCATTCATTTGAGTTTTTACAATATTGAAAAAATAATTTCGATTCGTTTAATATCGACTGAAAGTATAAGAAATTAAATTGCTTTCGAATTGAAAAAGTATTTAATCAAAATATATTTTAGTCCCAGGGTTGCGACTTTTTTTTTGTTGCAAATTTTGCATGCCTGTTTTATGAATCTTAAATCTGATTAACAGTTTTCTTCAAACACTTTTCGTTATACCCATAGTAAAAGTTACTACCAATCCAGGAAGTTATAGAATCTTGTTTTAATTGTTAGTCTATTTAAGATAAACTGGGAAGAGAAATAAAATGAATAAACTCTTATTAAGAAAGGAAATGTATTGGGTGGAAACATATTAGCATTATTTTCTACAAATGTTTAGGCATATAATTTTGAATAAAGGATCTTGAGAATTTTTAGCGGTTCGTAAAAAAAGTTTTTTTTTATACAAATTTGATTTCAATCTTTTACTTTTTCTAATTTAGGCTGCAAAATATTTTCTATAAATAATAATAAAAAAAAATCCATTAAAAAATCTCTAGGGGTGCTAGACTGAGTTATAAGTACAGAATATTGTATAATTTATACAATATTTAACTTTAACCTTAAACTACAACTGAAAATATATTGAAAAAATATTAAAATTATATATAAAAAATTAAAAAATATATATTATACTATATTAATATCTACAATATTTAAATAAAAGTTATTTATTTATTTAAAAAAATATTTCTTGAAAATTATAAAAAAAAATCCCTGTAAATAGTTATTAAATAAAATTATAAAATACAAAAAAAAAACTAATAATATTGAATATTTAAAAAAATACGCACTTGTTAAATGAAATAGAAAATATTAAGAAAAAGAAAAATTAAATAAACGGGATAACAGAGTAAAAAGAACACAAAATCGTAAAAATGTCTTTCTTCGAAATAAAAAAAAAATTCAACAGAAACAAAACTTAATGGTGCAACACTAAAATGTTATTAACAAAAAAATACTAAAAAATCAGTATGTTAAATATATTAAAAATTAAAAAAAAAAAACTAAAAATATATTGTATATTAATAAATTATAAAAAAAACATAATAAATAAAATATACACGTTATGGAACAGAAGAGAGAGAAACTTAAAAAAAAGCTGTTTCATTTAATATGTACTTGACTTTTTTACTTGTTTTCCAGAATTTTACAATTTAAATCTAAAACTTTTAGATCTTTTTTCACAAAAAAACATTTATTTCGGTGTAAAAGTGTCAAACTTCTTACTGATATCACGAATTATGTGTCATACTGTTATTGCTTTAACTTAGCAAAGTCAAGAACCTGCGACACAACATACATCTGGCAACTTAATTTTCTCTTAGTAAGAAAATAAAAAAAAAACTTCGCATTTCCGGTCAATTGAAATCAGTGTTGCCAATTTAGCCATTTTTCACCCTGTTTAGCCATTAAAAAATTAATTTAGCCATTAGCCATTTTTCAACTTGTTTAGCCATAAAATTTTTTTTTTTCGTTTTTCTTTTAAAAGAATAATTTTTATTTATTATAAAAATTTATAGAAGTAAAATGAACTTTTTGAACAATTAAAACGCATTTAATTTAAATCACAACTTTTACAAAAGTTGACAATCGCTATAAACTATGACGCTGAAACATCTTTCAAAATAAAGGAACAGTATTCCACTATTAAATTAAAAAAATCGATCAAAACAAACATCGGTGTTTCTTTCTGGTTGCAAGTATTTCAATAAAGGGATGCAGGCGGTAGCAAAATTGTTTTAGAATTTTCAGAATTGACTATAAAGTTGCTCTCACTTCCATGGTCTAATGCTGAAGTAGAGAGAGTGTTTAGCCAAGTAAACATCGTTAGAAGTAATTTGAGAAATAGGTTACATAAAGCAACCGTTAATTCGATTTAATAATTAGGTAAATATTTTTAATATAACAATACAATATTTATACTACCACCACAATAGTGGAGAGGGTACTATGCGTTTGTGCTGATGTCTGTAACACCTTAAAATATTGGTCCTTAGCCCACCTTAACGCATAACGATTGACTCAGAATCACTCTCTGAGTCGAATTAACGATGTTTGTCCGTATGGCTGGCTGTCCATGTAAACCTTGTGCGCAAAGTACTGGTCGCAATTTAGAGATTATTTGATAAAATTTGGTACAAAGGTTCTAATGTGGTGTAGGGTATCATAAAGTCGGGTTTAACCGACTATTCTTTCTTACTTGTTTTTTATTGTAGATCTGGACTCAAAAGGTTGGGTAAATATTGTCGGGATAAAGATTTACCTTCAAATTATTTAAAACTTATGATTACACTACGTGATAATTTTTTGACCAAATAAATTTGACGCCTAATCTTTATGTAAAATTTTCTGCTGAATCCGAATATGAAGTCAGAATTGTCAAAAGTAGAACAGTTTTTGAGATATTCCAAAATAACCGTTTTTTGTGTTTTTAAAAAAGATGCTGTTACTGAAATGCAAATATCCAAAAAATAAAATTTTAGCCTATTTCAATACGAACATTTTGTACCCAATATGATCCTGATCGGTGCAAAAGTGACAAAGTTACAAAAGATTTATTGAATTAACCCACAACAAATAAATATAAAAAGCTTAATTTTTAGTAAAAATAAATATTAAAAAGTGCTTAAAACTATAGAATTTCTATGTGGGTTAATTTACTAAATCTTCTGTAGCTTTGTCATTTTTGTACCAATCTATGTCTTGTTGGGCGCAAAATGTTCATATTAGATCTAATGTCGCATTCAATAAAACATTAGGATTTTTAAATCATTGGTTTAAAAAAAATAACTTGAAAAGAGCAAAATTTAACAAAATTATAAAATTTTCAATAAAGCTTGAACTTTTGTCCACTGTAACTCTGTCATTTCTTCACCAATCTTCACTAGCAATCCATGGTTATTTTAGAAATTTTATAACCTTTCACTAGAAAGAATTACATAATCCGTTTAAACTTTTTGAAGATATTTGCATTTCAGTCACATCATCTTTTTAAAAAACACAAATAACGGTTATTTTGGAATATCTCAAAAACTGTTCTACTTTTGACCATTCTGACTTCATATTCGGGTTCAGTGGATAATTTTACATAAAGATTAGCTGTCAGATTCATTTGGTCACGACTTTGTTGAAATTTTGTCACGTAGTGTTATTTGAAACTAATGAGTGAGTGATTCCTATGAGATAAACAATAAAAACATCGAATTTTTCGATGATTTAATTTTTTATTATTAATTTATTTTAATGTAAATTTACGTTTATTCTTATTAATCAAATTGATCTTAACTCACAATTTCTTCGTAAACAACTTTAAATTAATTATTTCTGTTTTGTTATTGAATTTTAATGTGTTTGTATTTAAAAAAAGCTTTTAGCCATTTTTTAGCTCATTTTTAGCCATTTTTCCCGTAAATTTAGCCATTTTTGGTCACAAAGTTTTGGCAACACTGATTTAAATAAACATCAGTCATAAACTTTTAACAGTTAATATTAGGGATGGTCAATGAAAATCGATATATCCAAATATCGATATTAAAAAAAAATAATAGTCGATATACATCGCCGATATTTAAAATACCCATATATAGGATACATCAATATTTATGTACGACTATCGCATTCGATATTTTTAAAAACTCTATAAGAAAATTCCACATTTCAATTGTTGTTCAGTTGCTTACAATACTGTTGTTATTTAAGAATTGCATCATGTTATTTTAAACTAATATTAAGAAAAACAAAAAAACGGCGCATTTCCATTGTGCAGTTTCATAGATTACACGGTTAATAGCCTTTTCACACTTGGCAACATTTAACATATAACATTAATTTGCGAAGATGTTGGAATTTTCCCATAAGAAAAACATAGGGCTAAATATCAAAATTTTTCAACATCTTTACAGAATGTTACTATCTCATTTTGTTCCATTTTACATTTTTCGATTCTTTTAGTGTTATCACTAGAAAAGTGGCAATAAATTCTGTTATTATTGTGACATCACTGACAAAATAGAAGTTGCGTTACCATTTCTCAAGTTTTTCCTTTTTTGCAAGCCTTATTTTGCTTAATTTTGCTAAAATTATTAAACGAAATGAATTAGAAATACATTTTGGTGTTATCTTTTGAAATGTTGGCACTTTTGTAGAAAAAAGTATTTAAAAAAGAATAAAGTTTTTTTTCAGAAATGTTGACAATTTTTTATTGATAGTAGATGTTTGATTTTTCAAGTGTGAACGCGTATTTCACATTATCAACATCTTCCATGCGTTCCTCCGAAATGTATGCAAGTGTACAAAGGGTAGGTGAAGAATATTAAAAATATTCTTAATGCGGTTTTGTTATAACTAGAGTTTTTTTTCCCCCGGAGTTTTTCGATTCCCGGGAAAGCGGGACAAATTTTTAAATTTCCCGGGATCCCGCTCCATACAAATAATACAAAGTAAACTTGGTTTTATTAATGAAAAAAACTTTTATAAACAAACGTGAGGGAACTTGTCTACAAAGTAAGTAAAATAAATGCTTAAATACTACAAAAATAATTGAAGATTGAAAGCGGAACTTGAATTATTATTACCTTTGGCTATTATAAGTAAATTCCGTATTATGATGATCTAGTACAAGATAAAATAAGCATAACAATTGAGGTACTCAAGATATGAGATCAAAAAGTAAATTCATAAAATATATAAAATATTTTAATAAATATATTAACATTTTTTAACGGCGTAGGAAATTACTTTCTGACACACTCAAAGCGTTTAGTGAGTCGCCAAAGAGTATATTTCTGATTTTGTTTAAGGTGCTATCAGACGGGATGTATTTTACATATGTACTGTCAAATTTTCCATCTGTAAAAGTTGTACACATCGTGTGATACATATGAAACTTTGCATGTGTAAAATACATGTGGAAATACATATGTAACTTTTTCGATTAGAACACGCTCTATTTTCCTGTGGCAAACATAAACAAAACAGCTGGTTTGTTCTGAAAAGTAAACAAAAGTCAGCTTTTGTTTACATTTATAGGTTATGTCATAAGGAATAACATAAGCAGGTGTGATAGCAAAAATTATGAATCGTATGTAAAATGGAAATTTTGACATACATACGGAATTACATATGGGAAAGAAAAGTGACAGTACATATGTAAAATACATCCCGTCTGATAGCACCTTTACTGATTACCATGTTTCCGAAAAATTTCGTTTCCTTTTTTACCGAGGTTGGACAAATAATTAAAAGTGCACCGCTGTTGCATGCTTCTGATGTCAAGGTTGATGCAAAAAATAGCATCATCCGGACTACTTCTTACAAACTATTTCTTTTCATTAGGTCCATCTGTAATCTTTAGGACAATGTATTTTTCAAATTGTATGTTTTAGTAACTTACACGAGTTTCATTATTTTTTTATTTCGGTTTCCCCGCACTTCCCGGATATATTACCAAGCTCGATTTTTTTTTTTTTTTTGTAGATACGACTATGTTGCAATAACGGAGCGATATGTTTATGTATATCCTATTTTTAAGACTTGTCCATGGACAATGAGAATTTACTGCTTGCATCTTATTTTGAATTTATGTTCTTTATCAATTCATCACTTCACTTAATTTATTAATTATAAACTGTTGCACTGCCCATTCTGCTTTAAATAGATTTATTGCCGCAGGAGACATTAATTTACGTTTGTACACATTTCTTATAATTGATCTAATCGACAACCCATCCACAGATGCTAATTTTTAGAGAAAAGAAAACTACATTTCAGAGTAAAAATAGCTGTTTTCTGAAACTATGAAGAACTTTTTATTTCCCGGGATCCCGCAACAAAAATCCCGGGAAAACGGGAAATATAATAAGTGAAATTCCCGACCCGGGAATTCCCGGGAAAAAACCCTAGTTATAACCAGGGCTGGGCAGTATATGAAATACGTATTTAAAATACAAATAATTGCGTATTTTGAATTAGTATTTAAAATACATGACGTGGAAGTATTTTGTATTTTGTATTTTAAATACATTTCCAGCAAGTATATTGTATTATAAATACTTGTCCAGCAAGTATTTTGTATTTAAAATACATACAATAAAAAGAAGTAGTTTTTATTTTGTATTTTATATACATAAGAAAATGGGAGTATTTTGTATTTTCAAAACATACATACTTTGCAAAATATATTTTGTCAGTTTATTGATGGTTGTTTGCATTTTGATCTACCAAAAACTAGGATCACTAAAAAACGAAACTATACAAATGCTAAGAGTTGGCATAACCACAATTCAGTTGTCAATTCTAACGCTGGGTCTCCACCTAGCAATTTTTTTTTGCTAAGCATAAGCAAAAACGTCGGCAGAACAATGTCGCAATAATTGCTGATTTTGAAATGTCAGATAAATGACAACTCATTTTACAGCAGATTGCTAAGCAATAATTGCTCAAGCAATCATTGCGCAATGGATTGCCACTCATGACAATATGCGGTCTGTCTATACGTCGCAAATTTAATGGAGCAATCAAATTTGATGTTTGCCGCAATAAATATTGCTACGTGGAGACCCCGGGTAAAGCATCTTGTCACAAGTCGAATTTATTTTGCAGGTGGTACTGTTACAACAACAAGTTTAACAATAAAAAATAAAACAACATGGTTCTTTTTGCATTCGGAGATTTAGACAGAGATCTTGACAGCTATCCAAATATAAAAAGATTATTCGAAGAATTTAATACAAGTTTGTGCTCATCAGGACATGTAGAAAGATTTTTTTCTTCAGCAGGTTTTGTTTATTCTCCAACAAGAATCTGTTTGATGCTACATTTAAAAATTTGATATTTATGAAAGGAATCAATTGTTTTGTTAATTAGTTGTATCTAATGTATTTTTTTGTTTGAATAAAAATGGTGTTGTTGGGTGAAGCTGTCTAAGCCCTTTGTTTCCAATGAAGATTGTGAACGCCAAATATAAACAAACTAGTTTTCAGTAACAAATTTATATTTATTGTGCTTTACTTAAACGTTAAAATTCCTGCAAATTAAGTTTTAATACTATTAAACGAAATTACAAAAATTAAGAAAATTACTACTAACTTTTTTGGTTAAGAAACGCAGAGCAAACTTCATGACAGTAAAAAGTACAATACAAGAATACAATAAAAATGGATACTTGTTAATTGTGTGCCTAAATTCTTATTCAACCGCGTGGAAAACAAAAGCTTTTCTTACAACATTATGACAGGTAAAATAACGATTAACAATAAGATAAATATTTTAACATTAATCGATAATAAATGATGTACACTATAGCGATTTGGCAGTGGCGGTAACACCCCTCCGCAGTATGGCGAGAAGCTTTCGAAGCCTTACTATTTCTGAGACACGTCTAAAATCGCTAACTTGGCAGTAGGCCTCTCTAAAACTCCACATTTTGTCATTACTTTAGCTTTCCTAACTTGGCCATCATCGGCCTTAAATACTTCAATAATTTTTCCTCTAGGCCAAACATTCCTTGGATTTCCGGGGTCAACCACAAGTACCAGATCACCCACCTCTAACGGCTTTGCCCTCTCAAACCACTTAGTTCTACATGTCAAAGTTGGCAAGTACTCTGCCACCCACCTCTTCCAAAACCTTTCTGCAAATTGCTGTGACGATAACCAACACTGTCGTAATACCACCTCGGAGTCATCGTACGATGCCAAGGGTTTTAAACCATTTGAGCTAAAGAACTCTATTGGTATACCTCTTCTTGCCGTAAAGTTTCTAATAGCCATAATACAGGAACTCGTATTAAGAGAATTTACAATCTCTATATGTACCACCCTTACGGTTAGACACGTAAAAAGTGCACCATATCTTTTTTCTTTGTGTCTACTTACAGTCACAAATAAGGGCCCAAAATAATCGAGTCCTGTAAATGAAAAAGGGGCGACATAAGCTGCGAGTCGAGCTCTAGGTAAATTAGCCATTTGTGGCAATATAGGTACAGCTTTTTTAACTTTACACATTTGACATCTTTTCACCACAGACTTAAACAAAACTCTTAGTCTAGCAACGTGATACCTTTGGCGAAGTTCGTTAATTGCAGTTTCGTGGTTGATGTGATGAAATTTGTGGTGATAATGTAATATTAAAAGTTCCGTTACATAGCTGTGCTTTGGCAAAATAGCTGGATTCTTCATTTCCTCTGGCACATCCGCATTTTCAATTCGACCTCCTACTCGCAAAACTCCCTGACTATCCATAAATGGTGACTGTTTATAAATGGAACTAGATTTAGATATAATTTTGCCTTGCAGCAAAGCTTTAATTTCATCAGAAAAAACCTCATATTGAGCTTCTTTTAACAACAAAATTTCAGCAGTTCGTAATTCATCTTGAGTAAGTTCATTTTCAAAATCTGATTTTTTTTGTTTCTGTTTTACAAAATCACAAAATTTAATCACGTACCCAACAGTTCTTAACAACCTACACCATCGGGAAAACCGTTCAAAAATTATAAACGGCTTAACACATTGAATTACAAGATTTTGATGTTTTATTTCAACGTCAGTAAATTTAGTATCTTTTTCTTCAACGGGCCACATATCTTCTGAAAGTTTTAAAAATTCTGGACCGCAAAACCAGCGACTGGATTGGGTTATATTTGGAGTATTCGACCATTTTGTAGCATCATCTGCCACGTTTAATTTTCCCGCAATCCAGCGCCACTCTTCTATTTCTGACAAATCTAAAATTTCACTTACACGGACAGCAACAAATTGTTGATACTTTCTATGATCCGAACGGATCCAGCTTAAAACAGTTCTGGAATCAGACCAAAATATTTTTCTATTTATATTAATCTCGTGGCTGTCTATTATAGTTTTTGAATAACGGGCACTAATAAGTGCTCCCATTAATTCTAGTCTTGGAATTGATGCCAGCTTTAGTGGTGCAACCCGAGTTTTTGATCCCACTAACGAAATTATAATATTTTCACCACATGATATTCTCAAATATGAAACAGCTGCGTAACCGTTCTCACTCGCATCGACAAAAGTGTGAAGCTCTACAAAAGTATTATTATAATTAGATAATGATTTTAAGTAACATCTAGGAAGATTAACATCCTTTAATTTAGGTAAAAATGACAACCATTTTTTCCACTTTTCAGCCTGGGGGCCCAAAATAGTGTCGTCCCATCCAACGCCACTTCTCCGTATCTCTTGTAAGGTTATTTTTAAAAACATTAAAAAATTTCCAACTAGTCCCAAAGGATCATAAACGCTCATGAGTATCTTTAAAACTTCTCTCTTTGTGGGAATTCTTTCTCCAATAAAAATTTGACTGTTGGTTTCCAAAAGATTCCCAATATTTTTTCTGTTTCTAACTCATCACCAATATTTAGGTTTTTTACATCCGATTTATCCGCATTCATTTTTTCTAAAACAATCTTACTGTTTGAGCACCAATTCCTAAGATTAAATCTTGCCAAGCTGTGTATATAGTGAACTTCTTTAGCCATTTTTAACGCTTCTTCCGATGTATCTGTGGAAATGAGAAAATCATCTACATAATGATTGTTTATAATGGCAGCTGAAGCCTGTGGATATTTTTCTTCATATTTAGCAGCATTTAAGTTTTTGACATATTGCGATATGCAGGGTGCACACGATGCACCAAAAATCATAACATTCATAATATAAATTTCAGGATCTTTCGTGGTATCACAACTACGCCAAAGAAATCTTTGACAGTGACGATCATCTTCCCTGATGAAGATTCTATGGAACATTTGTTCTATATCAGCAGTAACTGCAAATTTCTTTTGTCGAAATCGAAAAAGTATGGCTGGAAGGGAGGAAAGTAGGTCTGGTCCTTTTAAAAGCATAGAATTCAGTGAGACTCCATGAGATTTAGATGCAGCATCCCATACAATTCTTGTTTTATTAGGTTTGTTTTTATTAAAAACTGGAAAAATAAATACCAAACTTTATTACTACCATTTTCGGCATTTTCTAGTTTTGTTATATAATTTTTATTTAGATATTCTGATATTGTTTTTTCAAAAACATTAAAAAGATCATTATTATTTTTCAAGATCCTTTCAAGACATATTAATCTTTTCTTTGCCATCTGATAACTTTCAGGAAGCTCAATATTATCTAAACGCCACAACAATGCGGTTTCATAATGACCATTAGGTTTTTGTGTTGTTTGTTCTTCTAAAATGGAAAGGGCTCGCTGTTCTTCTCTACCTAGGACTTTTGATTTCCCAGCTATACCGGACGTTTCAATTGTATAGAATTGCTTTACTAAATTATTTAGTTTAGTGTCATTACATTCACAAATATGAATACAAGAATATTGATCATGATTTATCTTACCACTCATGTTTCCGCACAAAAACCATCCTAAGCGGGTGCACACAGCAGTAGGCTCCCCTACACGCCCTTCTTTAATACGATTAGTTACACACAAATTGATATTATTTAACCCAATTAAAACACTTGGTACTACATCCTTATAATTTTCAATAGGCAATCCACGTAAATATGGAAATTGTTTGCTTAAATCATTGTAGTTTATACTTTGAGATGGTAATGACAGCTGTTTAACAGTACGAACTTCTAAAAAGTGTGTTTTTTTGTTTGGTCCGCACATGCTAATTGAAATCTTCATGGATTCTTTTTCATTCCTTTCTACATTACTAGTCCACTTTAAACATAATGGTTCGGGTTCACCTTCTAAATTCAAATCGTGATATATTTTTTCGTCCATTAGACTAACGGATGACCCTTCATCAATAAAAGCGAACGTTTTAACACATTTTTTATTTTTCCCAAAAATTTTTATTGGTACAATTTTAAATAATATTTGATTAAACGAGCCACTGTGCGTATTAACATTGTGTGCTTGGTTGCTGTTGTTTCTGTTTTCATTTGAAATTTGTTCATCTCTTTTAACATTTTCTTCAGTATTGGGACTAGCATGTAAAAGAGAGTTATGTTTTATTTGACAGTTTTCTTTACCACAAACGATATTGCTTTTGCAAACACCATAATGTTTACGCAAACACAATTTACACAAATTATATCTTCTTACGATATTCCAACGCTCATTTCGATCAGCTGTTAAAAATGTCTCGCAGTTAGAAACATTGCTACAATTTTTTTGACATACAATACAACTTCTTCTGTTTTGTTCTGAGTGTGTGTGCATGTATTCATTTTTTTGTTTATTTCGTGAGACGATTTCTGTTGACGTTGATGCACCGCTGCAACTCTCCAAGTTTACTATGCTAGCAGAGACGCCGACGTCGTAAAGCCAAGCAGCAAATTCTGACAGATTTGCTTTTATTTTTTCTTTCGTCAATTTCATTTTGTGTTTTCCCCATTCTAACACTCAATTCACATGAGGGCTTTTACGACGTCGTTTTATCTTGATTCCCTTTTAAAGCAACTTCCAAAATCTCTTTGCGTTCATACGATGATTTTTGGTTGCATGTCTTTTTTTTATTTACAGTATGGCCTTGATTACCCGTCATTCGATTAACCGGCAGCTTCAATAAAATGGAAAACAAACAATTTTTTGCACTGATTTAAATTGCCTCTATTATCCGAAATTATAAACAAATTATCTTTTTTTCCTTAAATTTTGAACAATCAAAAGAAATTTAAGTAAACGAAGAAAGAGAATATCTTAACGGTGTGGAAGCATGTTCTGCCAAATTTACTTTTTTCCTCATGTTTACATAATAAAACGTTATATATTTACATAAAATAAGACACACAAAAAAAAAATAAATAATCAAGAATTCTGCCGATCCCGTCTATTATCGATAATCGAGGTCTCACTGTATTTTCAACCACACACTTCAAAGTAAGAAAAAGAATAAAACGTAAACAGAAAAAGTTAAAAGAGAAATGTAAAAAACGACATGCAAAATACAAAACGAGTCATTTTGTTAACCCCTCTTTCTTTTCTACACCGCTCACCAACAAACCAAAAGAGACGTCGACAAAGCGACGTCGTAAAAGCCCTCATCTAAACTGAGTGTAATTGTAAATTTGATGGCATTTTATTAATTAAATCTTGTAAAAGGGACGAGTTGTTTAATTCATCATATAATTCGCAAGCTTCTATTATTGTTTTTAAACCTTTAACTTCTACTGCAAAAGAGGTAATTGTTTCCAACTTTTTAGTGTTTACAGCAGGGAGTAATTTTATTTTGTTTTTAACAGAATTAACAATTTTTTCCGGCTGACCATAAAGAAGTTTTAAAGTTGAGACAGCCTCTGGTACACAAGATGGGTGAATAAGAATATGTTGTACAGACCTTAATGCATCACCACGAAGAGCTTTTGGAGTCTAACCAGGTTTTCAGCATCTGTAAGCCCACATGTAGTGGTAGACCATTTATATGTTGAGTTAAAAAGTGGCCAATCCTCGGGATTACCAGAAAATATTGGAAGTTCTTATGGCACAGTCTGTCGTGCATTAAATTGGTGATGTGTAAGATTTCTCTGGTTACTGTTGGCTATTGGATTGTTTGTAAATGATGGTGGAGTAAAAAACGATGGATGTGCATTTTGCAAGTGTTTATCGGTTTGTGAGTTATTTGTCTCTTGGCTTGTGAATGGATTATTGGTGGCGAAATTTAATAAATTATGTGACGTTTGGTTTTGTGTTAATAAAACATTTTGATCTTGGACAAAATTGTTGTTGTTGAATGCCGTATTTGTTGAGTTAGGTTGAGTTTCATTTGTGTAAACGAAATTTGAGGTTATGTTCTGGCTATTTGGTGCAATTGGTATAGAAGAATCTGTTTGGTTGGATAAAGTAAATAAATTTGTTTCAGTTACAGTACGCTGAATACCAGGATTACTTCTGTTGTTATTTAAAGATGACATTGGCACATAAGAATGTAAATTTGGTTCTGGTTGATTATTTAACCACTGATTGACAGAGTCTGTTACAGAACCTAAGTCTTCATCATCGTCTTGTGCTTGCTCAAGAATTTGATATCTTTTTTTAAGAAAATCTCTTTCAAGTTGTCTTTCTTCTTCTAAACGTTGCAGTTGTAGCTGCCTTCTTGAATTTGAAGTTCTAGAAGAATTCGAAGCACGGCTATTTTGACTGCAGACAGACAAAGGTGAACCTGGTAGTACATTTATAACACAATCGATACATTTCCAGCCAATAGAATTTGTGATTCTAGCACATTGGCGGTGAAATGGTAAACGACAGTTGTTGCATTTGACGATATTGTTTATTGTAGGTGGTTGGTGACATATTTGACAGTTTTCTGAACTATTAGTGTTAGAGGTACTTACGTTTTGGGCATTTGGTAGTTGACCATGCGATGTAGACGAATGCATTTTTAAGGACTTATGGTTTATCTGCCAGGAAAATTATAGTTGTTTTTAGGTTAACAGGAACACTGAGGTACACACTATACACGAACAGAAAACATCGATAAATATCCAAAACAGGAATATTGTCTTCACACCTCAAAAAAGAATTTTAATTAATGTTGGGTGAAGCTGTCTAAGCCCTTTGTTTCCAATGAAGATTGTGAACGCCAAATATAAACAAACTAGTTTTCAGTAACAAATTTATATTTATTGTGCTTTACTAAAACGTTAAAATTCCTGCAAATTAAGTTTTAATACTATTAAACGAAATTACAAAAATTAAGAAAATTACTACTAACTTTTTTGGTTAAGAAACGCAGAGCAAACTTCATGACAGTAAAAAGTACAATACAAGAATACAATAAAAATGGATACTTGTTAATTGTGTGCCTAAATTCTTATTCAATCGCGTGGAAAACAAAAGCTTTTCTTACAACATTATGACAGGTAAAATAACGATTAACAATAAGATAAATATTTTAACATTAATCGATAATAAATGATGTACACTATAGCGATTTGGCAGTGGCGGTAACAGGTGTATTTTGTATTTTAAATACATACATGTAGATGACGTGGAAGTATTTTGCATTTGAAATACGTACAATAAATGGAAGTATTTTGTATTTTAAATACATACAGATGTGTAAGTATTTTGTATTTTTAATACATAACCTGAAAGTATTTTGTATTTTAGATACATGACCAGCAAGTATTTTGTATTTTAAATACCGCAATCCATGTATTTTGCCCAACACTGGTTATAACAATGGTGTCTATTATGAACTAAATTCGATTTTCGACAGCAGTCGAATCAGCTAATCGAACGAATTTTTATTTGGTATTATTGCGCACGTTCGATAGAAAAGTACTACATATTGTGCTTTAGTTGTTTCACAGAAGTACGTTTTCTATCAGTAAAAGATTTTTATTCACAAATTTAAAAAATAAATATTATTAATACGATTTCCGTATGACGTGCTAAATTCCCAATTTTTCATTTTTGATAAATACACTGAAATTTATTGTTGAGGGAAAGCTAGCTTCTATGCGCTTTTCAATGGTTGCTTAGGCCAGCTCATCAGGAAACTTTTTCCAAAGATTTTAGAAAAGCCAAAAATATTAAACAAATAAAACCCTAAAGCGAATAAGAATTATAAACACTCTAAGTCTTACTTGTAACAATATCAAAGCTTAAACAAAATACCAACAATAAACAGTTAGTTTATCTTTTCTTACATCCCCCTACAATTGGTTGGGTTCTTTCCGACTCGATTTGTAGTTGTAAGTGGGTTAAAAGAAAAAACAAACTGCTTCATTTTATTGTCTTCGTAAGAAAACAACAAAAAAACCAATTTGCCAATTCAGTTTTTTGCACGGGCATATGCAATTTTATTATCAAAGTTATTTCCGGGAATACAAAGTTTACATATTATTAAAAAATAAATTTTAGAGTTAAACTTGATGAAATACGAGATCGTTTTCAAAACGATAGTTTTTAGCAGGTGTGATGACTTTCGGCCGATTTTAAAATCCATTTCTGGAGTAAAATCTTAATTTTTTGTTTAAAATTATAGTAACGTAGACCTGCAGCTCGTTGTAGTTAAACAGACCAGAGTCTCTGTCGGGAATGGAATCCGCAACCCCCGCACTGGTAGACTCAATACTGTTTAACATACAGTTCAATTCACATATATAATAAACAATTTAAAAGAATCTATATGCAGGAAAACAGATGAAAGTGTATTAGAAATAAATTTTTAAAGATACTGAAAACGATATTATCGTTTTCAAAATCGTTTTCCATCACATACCTGATAGTTGTTTCAAAACATTTTAGCTTCTGTGGGGTTTCATCCCACTTTTTTATATACTGAACTTTTATGCAAATAATTTTGTTTCATAAGGAAAAAGAGCCTTTACGACTTTGGATTTGCATTAAATGAACAACCTGGTTAAGAATGTGATATGCGTTTGGTATATGAACGCAAAAAAAATTTACAAATGTTTGCATTTTCAACAAGTTTTTTAAATTTATTTGCACCGTCGCGACGCATCGAAAGAAAATTAGTTTTCGTTAAAAAATTCGATGCACAACGAAATTTTCGACAGTGCTGTCACCTCCTAATACAAAATGTACATTCGATAGTCGATGTTGATAGCCAGCGAAAAGTTGTTTTTTGAAAAGAATTATGTCTTCCTAGTGGAGGTGCCGTGTAATAAAGCCATAGGTAATGAGCCATATGGCCTTATTTCTCAATAAATTAAGAAATAAAGCCATATGGCTTTATTACCACCATCCAAGTGCAATAACACCATAATCGCTTAATAACCAAAGTGGAAATAACGCCATAACAGTGTAATTGTTATGGTAACAAATTGCCAAAAGAATGAGTTGCTATTGTCAAGTGTTGAAAAAATATGGTACAGTAAGTGGAAGGGGGAGGGGAGAGAGCGCGTCCGGGCCCGCCACAAGATGTTTACAAACTCCAAAGCATAGCCGGCCTTAGGATGGACGCAAGGATTTTCTCCTCTTTGGTATAACAAATACCGGCTCCGCTAACTAAAGCTTCTCTGCGTAGTCGGCCTTCGTTAGAAAACAAGGCAGATTTTAGAACCTTTACTTAGTGAAACCGGTACTTGTTATACCATAAAGTAGAACATTCTTGCGCCCGGCCCAAGACCGGATATGCAGAGAAGCTTTAGTTAGCGAAGCCGGTATTTGTTGTACCATAGAGGAGAAAATGCTTGCGCCCGGCCGAAGGCCGGCTATGCAGAGAAGCTTTTATTAGCGAAGCCGGTGTTTGTTATACCATAGAGGAGAAAATCCTTGCGCCCAAAAGTGTTTTCGTTATATTTTTAATATATACACCCAGAGAAAAAACAACAAAACAAATTTTAAATAAATTAGAATTATGGGCCATGTCACAGAGTACAATTCCGTTCGGAATGATTCCGTTCGGAATTGAAGAAAACATATTTGATTGTTGATGGAAAGTGTATTTTGATAGTTTAATGGCCTTTCAGATACAGACAACTCCCATACAGTTCATGAAAACAAAAATGGTTTTATTCCGAAACATTTTTTCGTCATTTTCTGAAGCACCAAAATAAGGAATGAATTCCGTTTCCGAACGGAATTGTACTCTGTGACATGGCTGTATATTAAAAGAAAAAAATTTAAATGGGAAATAAGGTCATGTATGGCTTTATTTCACTCCTTACAGGGAAATAAAGTCATATGGCCTTATTGCTCAATGGTTTGAGAAATAAAGCCATATGGCTCTATTTCCTATGGCTTTATTGCACGGCACCCCTAGTGCACTGAAAGAATTTTCTTCGCAATACTAACGAATTTTGACATTAATCCCATGAAAAATTGCATTATAAAGGAACCTATGCAGCGCTTCGTTGGATCAATGAAACCTGTTTCATTAAAAGGACTTAATGAAACATTACATTAGATCCATGAATATTATTCATTGGATGAATACTTTCAATAAAGTAAACATTTCTTTTTTATATTTTTTTTAATTATTTTTTTTTTCTTTTTTCTTATTTTATTTTACTTTATTTTATTTCTTTTTTTTTTTTTTTCTGTCTCTGGCGGGATTCGAACATGCAACCTCGGTGCTGATAGACTAGCTCACTACCAGCTAGTCTACCGGGGCAGTGTAGTTTTTGTATAAAAAAACTATGTTTTTTTCTCAATTAAGGGCGTAAATATGAGGTTAAATTGTCCATAATAACAATATCAACGTTGATTGAAAGTGGATTGAAAGTTTTTGTTTCATTACTATAATGACATTTTTACTGTCATAATGAAAATTTAAATTTATGAAGGCAATTATTGAAATATGTTGCTTTCATAAAAAAATTTTTTGATTTCATAAATTTAATGGCATACATGTAACATTAGATGTATGAAATTATTAAATCTTACATTTTTTAAATAACAATTAAACATTTTTTTAATGAAACTATAATTTTGTATTAAGTTATGAATATAGTTATGTTTGTTTATTGTTTTTTTGTGTTCCCAAATAAAATTTTTTGTTTTACTTGGACAAACTTAAGTTTTCATATATCCAATGAAAATTTTTAACGTAATTACGAAATCTAATGAAGCGATTTTAACGAAAATACTTCATCAAACCTATGAAATTCCATTAAGACAATGAACATTTTCATTTACCCAAGGAAAACTTTTTTATGAAAATGATTCATTAAATATATGAAGCATTTTTCTTTCAGTGTGGAAGGTTAAAAAAAGCATATAACGAATCTGATTCCTGCAATTTATGTAGAAAGACATTCCAAACTTTTAGAAAGGAAATCCGATGCTGTAAAGGTTTAGCTGAATGGTCGACATTTTACGCCTGCTCTATCAAAAATGTATTTTAAATATTTGATCTGCCAGACATTCTCAGTATCATAGTAGATGTAGATTTAGCAGTGCCGGATAAAAGAAGATTAACAGGAGAACACATAAAACAAAGATTGCTCCTGATGTCCATATCGGATAAGTACTGGTTTGACTTAAACAATCAAAAACATTGCTTGTTAAAGCCGGTACTATTTGTGTTGCAATTCAAATTTTAAGTTATGTTGGTATTAAATGTTGTTTACTTCTGCATTTAAGGGCAAAATAAACCACACAAAATGCTTGGCAAACACGCACATTGTTTCCGTTTGGTGTTTGCCAATAAACTCCGAACAAACATACATTTTTTTATCAAAGTTATTTACGGGAATACAAAATTTATTATTAAGATTTTTGTATGACGTGCTAAATTCCCAATTTTTCATATTTGATAAATTCACTGAAATTTATTGTTGAGGGAAAGCTAGCTTCTATGCGCATTTCACTGGTTGCTTAGGCCAGATCATCAGGAAACCTTTTCCAAAGATTTGAGAAAAGCTAAAAATATTATACAAATAAAATCCTAAAGCGAATAAGAATTTTAAACAATCAAAGTCTAACTTGTAACAATATCAAAGCTTAAACAAATTTTTTTATTTTGTTTTCAATACATGCAGACGCCGGAAGTGCTGCGGCAATTTTGTTGCTTTAAAAGGAGAAAAAATATAAAATAAATGTAAAGAATTAATAGTAAAAAGTTATTTAAACAACGAGCTGTTTTTTGGCAAGAAACACTGTTTTAAATTTACTATTTAAAATTATTTTAATGCTTCTTTTTTAACGTCTTCACTCTGCAAAGTTTTCGCTGAAATGAGTACATTTAACATTAAGCTTCGTTCAGACGATGGTCAGATCTTACAATGCTGTCATTAAAATTGCCTAAAAATGTCTTGCAACTGTGCGAACATTGTAAGCTCATTTTCATTTGGAAGATGTGTAAAATTAATGCAGCTGACAATGGCACCATTGTCAGAAAAATTACAACATTGTAAGATCTGACCATCGTTTGTACGAAGCTTTAGACGCCACAAAAAGTTTGACAAATATCCAGCATTTCTGCCAAATATTAAAAAGTTTAAATATTTCTACAAACTTTGCTTCAAATGTTTGTACAAATATCACAATTAACAATACAACATATTTTTACAAACGTACAATTTTGACATGTTTCCCGATCCATTTGATTGGTTTATTATGCCCTCGCACATACTTTTGAACATATTTTAGTCCGTTTTTAGATGTTCATTTGTGTGAGACACACAATGTATATCATGATAAACGACAAATTCAATGCGTTATAATTATACCCACACCACAATAGTGGAGAGGGTATTATGCATTTGTGCTGATATGTGTAACGCCCTAAAATACTGGTCATAGACCCACCTTAAAGTATACAGATCGACTCAGAAAGTGATTCTAACGATGTCCGTCCGGCTGGCTGGCTGGCTGTCCATGTAACATTGTGCGCAAAGTACAGGTCGCAATTTTGCAGATAATTTGATAAAATTTGGGACATAGGTTTTTATTGGCACAAGGACCAAGCCTATTGAAAAAAGGCCAAATCGTAGGACCACGAGGGAAGATAGGGGGAAATTTCTTCCTCTCAGAAACTATCAAACCGATTTTAATGAAATTTAAAACATAGATAGAACCATGGACACAAAAGGGACGCACTTTTTACAAAATAGGACCACGAGGGGAGACAGGGGCAATTTCTGCCTCTCAAACCGATTTTAATGAAATTTAAAACATAGATAGATCCATATCTATAGGGACACATTAGCTATACAGTTTTTCAAAAATAGGATCACAAGGGGAGGTAGCGGGCAATTTCTGCCTCCCACAAACTTTCAAGCCGATTTTAATGAAGTTTATAAGCATAGATAAATCCATATTTACATGGACACTTAAATAGCACATTTTCATATTTAGTTTGACATTTATCGTACAAAAAAATAACTGTGTAAACCATGACTGTCAGGTGATAGCTTGCCAGTTTTTACCCGGCTGTCAATTTCTTTACATCGTATCTTCATATCGGCTGGATTTCTATATTTCAGATATCGTTAGTTCGTCTTAAAAACGTAAATGTCATTGTCTGAAAACGAAGTATCAGATTTTTTTCGCGAAATAGTATTGTGTACGTTAAAAAACAAATTAACAAAACCTATACAGTAGAGTTTTAAAATAAAGAAAATTAAAAGGGAAATACAAATATACAAATAAATATATAAATGTATATACATATTAGATATCAGCCATTCAAGAATTTGAATTCATACGAGTGAAATTAGAATCAAACAAATTTTAAAAACGATCCTGTCTTAAAAGTTTATCCAAAAAACCCCTTTAATAAAGTAAATTCTTTGAGTTCTTATTTTTATCTGAACTTCTTTTAAACACAGGAAAAACTTCGGTGAACAAATTGAACTGAGAATCTTAATCGATTAATAGTAGGATATTCAAACGATTAACCGTTGTTTGATTAATTGATTAATTTTGGTCAATTAAGTGTTCGAATAATTTAAAATTGCTTGTTTTCGATTAAAGAATAATTCGAATAATTTATGTCGACTAATCGAAATTTTGTTTTTCACTGTGTAAGTTTTTTCTAAAGAATTCTTTCTTTTGTACAACTACATTTAAAACCAAAATCTCTCACAAAAATTGCCGGGACTAAAGTCAAAAATTTAATAAAAAAATAAAAAAATGATTTTAAAAAATATGAGGTAAAAGCCTGTATAGAATACTCGCATTAAGTTAGGCAGGCGGGACGCAAATGCAAATTATAAATCGAAGAAAATGAATGGGTCCCACCTGCTACTGAACATAATCGTACTAAACATTGGCTTTTAAATAATTTTATAGTCTTTTTACACGATGTCTTTTTAGTAGTGTCCGACCGATAAATTGGCTTCGGTATTGGCCAAAAATTGCAATTGGTGTTTGACAGTATTTTGGCCAATTTTTGCCGAAGGCTGAACTTTTTTATACACTCACAATATTATTACAGTAACGGACTGTAGTTTAATTAAGAAATATTCCGTTCAGTCATTTTTAAATAAATAAACATTTTAAATTCCAAGCAAATTTATTTTTAACTGATTCTAACAGTTATTCAAAAAACTAGGTGCATATTAATACGGATTTTCAGTTGCAGTTAATATTGTCCGTTGATTGAGTTAAATTCTTCTTTATGTTAAATTAAATAAAAATGTAATTTAAAGCAACGAAAAGTTCATTTAATTTTTACTGTCAAAAATTCAACCTCGAATTCCGTAAAAACAAATGAGTATTCAGTTATCTTATATAAATTAATTGTCAAACAATTAACTACATATTCCGTAAAAACAAATAAATATGCAGTTATTTTATAAAGTTTTACTGTCAAAAATTCAACACCATATTCAGTAAAAACAATTAAATATTCAGTTATTTTATATAATTTAACTACCAAAAATTAATTTTTACTTATCTACAAAAAAATTAACTGCTCGTTTTGTGTAAGCAATTCCCATTTTCTATTTGTTAATATAATTTAGTTAAATACATGAAATTTTAAAAGTAAAATAATCGCGAAGCCATATCGGCCATGCTGCTGGTGTCCTATAATTGAGAGTTCTTCTGTAAACAACGTTTTCAGTACAACAAAAGTAAAACAAACGTGTGTTACAGGCAGGGTTGCCGAACATGGTCTTTTCCGACCAAATTTGGTCGGATATTTTTGGTTTGGTCGGATGGTAGGCCAAACCTAATTTTGGTCGGTTTCTCATAGCTTTTTCACCAAACACAACATTTTTTTTTGATGGTTGATGAAACTATGGATATGGCATTGATATTACGTTAGGAGCAAGTCACTTTGACGGTGTTAGTTTTATAAAGGATAGCTTTGTCATATTATTCGAGCTTACCAAGTCAGATGCCGTTTAAATTTTTATTCTTATAAAAAACTATTTATCAACAAACAATATTCCTATACAAAATTTGATCGAATTGGCAACAAACGGCGCTCACGCCATGACTGGAACTGTTGGTAAAGGAGCATATAGACGACATGTTTTTGTCATCTGACATATCAAATTTCCCACTGCAAAACACATACATGTCGTGTGTTACCTTTTTAACTTTGCTTCTGTAAAAGTCAGACGCAAAGTCATCTGACAAAATTTCAATTAGAGCGTGCTCTATTTTCTTCTGACAAACCATCTGACATCAGAAATCTATGCCGGGAAGAAACTGGCAGCGGCGTCAACTATCTTTAAAATAAATGAAAAAATGTTAAGATGGCTAAATTATTTTACGGCGCAAATAAATATTTTCGTGGCGGCAGCAAGCTATTTTGAAACCGAGAACTACTTTGGTTTCTGCAATAACAATGCGAAAAAAAACAGAGACAATGTCAGAAGCAAATTACATGTACGTTTGTGACCGAATATTATAAACCTTATGTAAAACAGCAATTTTGACAGACATGAACAATTACATGTGACTTGAAAATTTGACATGTCAGATGAAAAATACATGTCGTGTACGGGCGCCTTAAGCTTATATATAGCCTATTCATCGATGTCAAACGTAGACTTCGTTCGCTTAAATTACATTTAAAACAAAGACAATATTGTATAATTTGTTTTCGTTTTAAATGTAAGTTAATCGAACCATGTCTTCGTTCAGAAATAGATGAACATGCAGTTAATCTTACTTAGTAATGCAAAAAATATTAAGGTTCTTTGTGGTAATATTTAAAGTTTTTTCACATAGTCCTAAAAGAATAACATAAATAAAAGAATTTCAGGAATTCTGTTCTGTATTAGGTGTTTCTTATACAAGATGGACTTCATAAGGAAGATGTTGTAAGAATCGTAGAACAGCGGGATGCTTTGATACTGTATTTTGAAACATAGTTTTATAAAGGCAATGGTATAAAAACTGCAGAACTTGCAGAAAGTATGGATGAGTTCCAAAACAGAGCAAGTTATCAACGCATGTACAATAAGCAAACTATGGATTGTTAAACTCTTTGATAGATTTTTTACGTTCTCTGCAAGGTATTAGGATGTATTGAGCTCAGCCTATGTCTTATAAAGTTTAATACTTTTTTTTTTATAAATTGTACAAACTTAAGTTAATAAATTTTGATTCATATTTTATTAGTGGTCTATAGGTGTTATTGCATACGATCAATGAATTATTCCAGTTTATAAGCGTTATTAAATGAATTTGTATATATACATACATTTTGTTTAAGTTAAACGCTACCAGCGAATAAACTTTTAATAAAACTAGGGGTTACGTGTAGGACGTTAAATATTTAATAGGTGTGCACATAAGCTTACTTTTTGTTTTTACTATAATTGCATATTACAAAAAAAATAATATGTAGATTTATAGCTTTATCCAATAAAAATTATACTTTTTATCAAAAATACATATACGTACTATCGTCATATAAAATGCAAAAGGGCCTATGTTCATTTTAAGAAAAAGAAAGATAACTTAATAAAAAGGCAGCTATTGTGATTATAACAACGTTACCACATTACGCATGATTGACACTATCCTGAAAAACTGTTTTTGTAATCTCAGTCGTATCGCTAGTGAAAATTTTTTAAAAATTATGATAGGCCCTTTTGCATTTTTATGACGATATAATTGTTTTTAAATATTTCCAAAATTTGGTCGGTTTCAAATAATTTTTGTAGGTTTTGCAGACAATTTTGGTCGGATAAAAATGTTTCAAACGGCAACCCTGGTTACAGGGTAAGTAAATAATAATATTCTCCTCTCCCTCTCTCGCTTATAAGAAAAACAAGCGGACAGGTGTCTGTCTGGTATTTTTTAGAAATTCGGCTCTTTTGTGGAGTAAACGAAAATTACTGAATTTAATAAAAATAACTGAATATTTAATTGTTTTTACTGAAAATGGTGTTGAATTTTTGACAGTAAAAATTAAATGAATTTTTTGTTAAAAATAAATGAAAAATAAGTAGACAGGTTTTTAATTGAATTTTCATTTATTTTATATTACAATTTCAGTTAATTGAACGTACAGAATATTGTGAGTGTACCATTTTATGCAATTGTAAAATAACCATGTACAAATGTTTCTAAAAGAGGTAAACAAGCAAGCAATATCGAAAAAATTAAAATAAATAAAAGTTTCTATATGGGAAATGAAAGACTTATTCCTCACATTGCAGTGGAAGAAAATAATGAACAAATTTTCAAAAAGAAAAAATAACTAAATGGAATTTTCTGGTTAATAAGTAAATTTATCTTAATAATTTTAAAGTTGTTTCTTGCTGTGAATTCGGATAAGTAAAGTTCGAACTTCGGCATCGGCCTAAAAAATTGGCTCCACGAAAAGCCCCCCAATGAAATAACGCCCAAACGAGAAATAAAATATTCCCCAATTTTTTTCCATACATTTTTGGGTGTTATTTCATATCAAATAACTCCCAATTTGTTTTGGCCGATTTTCGTTTTTTTTGGGTATTATTTCATTCCTCAGTTGGGGTTTTCAAATTATGAAATAATCTCCAATGAAATAACACCCAAAAAATTTTAAAAATTCGGGGCTTGTTTCATAGCGTGTTTAATTTGGGTGTTATTTAATTTTTTATTCGGGGGTTATTTCATTTTAAAGCTGTTTGTTTTTGGTGGTTATTTCATTTTATTTGGGGCTTATTTCATTTGCTTAGTTTGATCTTTTTCCTTTTTTTTTGAGAATTCAAGTAACTGTTTTTTGGAATAACAGTGTCAACATATGAGTACAATCTGCCTTGCATGTTGAGTTGAGTTGTTGTAAAACATAAAATATTTTCAGTTGTGCATCGAAGTTCGTACGCTTTACATCATCCCGTGTTAATATTTAAAAAAGGCGTTCGAAATTGTTGGTGGAAAACGAAAAACTAGCAATTTTTTATATTCTTTAAGTGAAAATCAATTATATTTAAACAGTGGAGGTAGTTGTGTAAAGGCCAAACGTAAAAGGCAAATTGTCTTCCGAACTGCAAAAATAGAGCAGGGCTACAAGGATCTACGGGCGAACCAAATAACTGCGGCAATATTTTTGAACCGAATATATCCTTATTATGAAGAAAACGCCTGCGGGCCTCCACAAGATTCATTTCAATAATTTTGCGACTTTGCTGTTGGTCCATATTGACTTCATGAAATGCTTGGTGAAACTGACTCTTATGAATTTTGGGCATAATTTAATTTTTGTTGCTGATGGTGTTTATTTCATTGGGGGTTATTTCATTTTCATCATTGGGTGTTATTTCATATGAAATAACTTCCAAATATTGGGGGTTTTGTCGTTTTCGTTTTGGGGCTTATTTCATTTATTTTTCGATGTTATTTCATTCACTGCTTTTGGGTGTTATTTCCTATTTTTTGGGGTTTATTTCATTGGGGGTTATTTCATGGGCGTTATTTCATTTGGGGGCTTTTCGTGGAGCAAAAAAATTGGGTTCGGTCGGACACTACTTTTCGGACATGTCTATCAATCAAACAGGTCTGTTCTGTACTTTCTAGCCGATCCGGTTGCCAAAAAAACAAGAAACGAGTTTTCATGTCGGTTAATTTGAATTTTCAAGTTTTTTTAATTTGTATGTATATGTATAATTAGTTTAGTTTAAGAATTTTATAACTACTGATTTTTTTAAGTACTTGCCCATGTAAAAAAGCAGCAATGTCCATTTGATTAGAGCAAACACAGCAATCTCCAATTTTATTATTATAATTGCCAGCAAACCGCTATATCGATTTGGTTGAAACTTGCGTCATATCTTCATCATATTCCTATTTACTGAATAGCATGATATACAATACATAAATATAAATATACTTTGAGCTAGAGGTTTTTACTATTTATTACGAAAACTATAAATGTGGAGATTGCAGTCTTTGCATCTTGATCAAACAAATGAATTCAAATAATATTTGGGTTAATAGTTTTAAGGAAAAACGATTGTTAAGGTTTTTTCGAGATCACTCTTTACATGTAGTTTTTTTGGTTAAGTGTGCTTTACACTTTTTTCTCTTAGTTTTTAACTACAATTGTGACGATGACAGAAAAAAAATTCTAATTGCTTTTCGATTAAGTTACACATGTTCTTCGATGAAATCAAGTTTTAACCAAAATATTCATCAGGCCATAAAATCCAAAAATCAGCTAAACTAGCAAAACTTAAATAATGGGTTTTTGTTAGTTTCGATAAGTACTACGAGAAATTCCACACAAGAAGTTTGCACTAGATGACTACGAAAAAATCTATTGTAGCTAATTTCCATTTAGAAAATTAAAAATAAAAAACTATTTATTCTTTCCTTGTAAATTTAAAGACCCATAACAATTTTTTCTATTTTTTGTTCTATTTATTTATTTTTCCACGAAATCCGTTAGATGTTTGTGCAATAAAGCATTTTTACATCGAGTCTATTTTTAGTTTCAAACACTATTCAACAATATTTTCTTTATAAAACTTTTGACCATCTTTGGACTGCAGCAACAAAAACGTTTTTGGTAAAAACTTACATACCAGGCATTAAATGTTGCTTTTCCTACTAAATTTTGTCGTTTACCAGTCTGTTTGACTGTCTGATTGTTCACTCGTTCATATGGATTTCTTTCCATTTAAAAGGAAAAAAACAAATATGCTGCCACTGCCAAATATGATTTCAAATAAATAATAAAAAACAACTCAATTGAAAATGTTGTTTAAAGCCAAAAACAGATACGATTACAAAGAAGAAGAATATCTATCTCCCTCTTGATTTTTACAAAAGATATTTATTTAATCATAAAAACTAATATAAAAATACAAGATGTTAACGAAATTAAAAGAAAAAAAAAAAAAAAAAAAAATATAAAAATGGACAAATTGTTTAAGCAACAAATATGGCAGCCTTTTAGTTGTTGGCTGCTAGAAAGATAGATAAACGTATATGTGGCAGCTTGGACATAAATTACAAAAACAAAAAAAAAACATGAAAATTATTAACATTGAACTTTTCAATTAAAAATACGACTTAAAAGACATTTTTACTGGAACTAAAAGGAGATTACGATAAAAAAAATAAGGTTGTAGTTAGGCGAGACAACATTTTAATATATGCTGCATACTTTGAGTGAACTAAAAGTACGATGGGTTTATCTCATTAAAAAATTTCAAGTTATTGAGTTTAATCTAAGTCAACAAACAAGCACAATTCTATACCGCACCCTTTTAATTGCTTTTAAAATTTGTAGCTACATTTTAAGAAAAGCAATAACTTTTTGTTTAACAAATCTAAAAATTGCGTGTCACATAAAACAAAAGATTGTAAAAATTGTAAATTTTGTCTGTCTCTCAATGAATGAATAATTCATAAACAAGACTATTAACTATTTGTGTCAAAAAAAAAAAGACTTAATTGTTGTTAATTAATATTTGTCACACGCTTTTTTTATAATGCTTGAAAACTAAACAGCAACTTAAAAACCTCTAGTCTATTACAATCATAAAGAATTTTATTAAAAAAAAATCTCCTGATTTGAGACCAATGAACAATATTTTTTTTTGATATAAAAAAGAAAACATAAATACATATTTCATTTGTAGAAATAAAAACTAATACTTTTTAATAGAGACAATTAACCCAAAAGTCAATTGCAAAAAAATTAAAAAACTGCAAAAAAAAGAAAAAAAAAAAAACGCATAAATAAAATGAAATTGCGACAGCAAACTAACGTTGAATGTGATTCAAATGCAACTGGAACCGAATTTTAGGTAAGCCACAAAGACTCTAAGAAAATTATCGATAGCAAAAATTTTGGATCTGTAATTAATTAATTGGAAATAAATTTCTTTGAAATGTATTAAAAATAGAAATTTTTTTTAGAGATTTATCGATAATGGAAAAAATGTTTATAGACATTTATCGATAATCACAATAGTAAATAAATTATCGATAAAAGCAAAACTTTCTATAGAAATTTATCGATATAAGCAAAAAATTCCATATAAACTTATCGATATTGGCGAAAATTTCTATATAAATTTATCGGCAATGGATAACATACAATTTTTCAAAAATGGAAAATACAGAAATTTATCGATGAGAAAAATTTTTATTAAAATTTAATGATATTGACGAAAATTTTATAAAAAACCCCAGTTAAGCCCTTATGACACTACATTTTTAATGCATTGTTCAAGTTTAAGTGAACAGTGCAAATATAAAGGAATAGAAAAATTTACCAAGTGAGAAGAAGGGTTCAGCTGTATTAATATAAATGGTAAACTGTCAAAAATTTTAATAAAGTTATCGATAAAAAATGAAGTTATGCCAACAAAAATGTAAAATTGTTCAACTTAAAATTGACATTTCAAGCTTGAAATATTAAAAGTGTTGCTAAATCAGCGGTTTGTGGGCAAATTCAGCGATTTACCGCTTATTGTTTCTAGGTTTCTCATAAGCAAAAAGTTGGCAACATTTAATAAAATTAACAGAACATGGATGGCTAAGTGGTTTCAATTGTACTTTTTTGTTGATACTTTTTAAACTAAGATTTATAATACCTTTTTGTGGTGTTTTTTAAGAACATAAATAAAATTAATTTCAACTAAAAAAATCTTTTAGTACAATTAGGGTAAAAAGTACAATTTTTAAAGGTTGTTGGTACAATTTTAAATTTCTCAGCGCCATCCCTGAAACAAAACCATAACAAGAGCAAAAAAAAACTAAAAAACTTTGTTTACATTTTTTATAGTTTGCTCTTACTAGAATTTACTGTTTCTTTCTATCAATTCTATATCAATTAATGAAGAAAAAATGTAGTGTCATAAGGGCTTAAGTTAGGAAATTAGGAAATAATTCTTAAGAAACAATTTCTAAAGAAATTTATCAATATTGGCAAAAAATGTTTAATAGAAATTCATCGATACTAATGAAAATTTCTATATAAATTTATCGGCAATGGAAATTAATCTATTGAAAATTTATCGACAATATTAACATAGAATTTTGCGATGATGTGAAAAATTTCTATAAAATTTTATCGATAATGGCATAAATTTTTACAAAAATTGACGAAAATTTTTTTTAAAACTAATTGGCAATGGAAATAATTCTACATAAATTCCAGTGGCAATACTGCCAAAACTTTCTATATAAATTAATTGATAATGACAAGAATAGAAGCTAGCTTTCCCTCAAAAATAAATTTCAGTGTATTTATCAAATATAAAAAATTGGGAATTTAGCACGTCATAAAAAAATCTTAATAATAAATTTTGTATTCCCGTAAATAACTTTGATAATATACTTGCATGTGCCCGTGCAGAAAACTGAATTGCCAAATTGGTTTTTTTGTTGTTTTCTTGCGAAGACAATAGAATGAAACAATTCGTTTTTTTATTTTGTTTTTTCTTTTTACCCACTTACAACTGCAATTCGAGTCGGAAAGAACCCAACCATTTGTAGGGGGATGTAAGAAAAGATAAACTCACTGTTTATTGTTGGTGTTTTGTTTAAGATTTTGATATTGTTACAAGTAAGACTTTGAGTATTTAAAATTCTTATTCGCTTTAGGGTTTTATTTGTATAATATTTTTAGCTTTTCTAAAATCTTTGGAAAAGGTTTCCTGATGATCTGGCCTAAGCAACCAGTGAAATGCGCATAGAAGCAAGCTTTCCCTCAACAATAAAGTTCAGTGTATTTATCAAATATAAAAAATTGGGAATTTAGCACGTCATAAAAAAATCTTAATAATAAATTTTGTATTCCCGTAAATAACTTTGACAAGAATTCAACTATAAAGAAATTTATCAATAAAAGCAAAGATTCCTTTAAAAATGTATAGATATGTGAAACAATTTCTATAGAAATTTATCGATAATGGCACGATTTCTATAGAAACAAACCGTCAATGGAAAACATTTCTTCAAATCATTATAGATATTAGCCATTAACGATTTTTATAGAAACTTATTGATAGTGGAAACATTTCGGTATAGATTCAAAATTTTTAGATAATAAAAAAAGTTTCTAAAATCTATAAAAATTTATCGATTAATTGAAAAATTTATGTAAACTCTAGAGAAGGATCAGGGCATGGTCAAACTTCAACAATGTATTTAAAATGTTCCTTTGCACACAAGTCAGCGTTGTAGTTGGTCGACTTGCCCAATATTCAGAGGAGATCCAGACGAAATAAGAATCTTCCTAACATTGGAAGCGAAGGTTTTTTCCGGTATCTTTTTCGTAAAAAATCAATGGGCAAAAACCGGCATTCGATATCGGTTTCCACTTTTCGGTTTCAACAGTTAAGTTGAATAAAACACAAATAAAGCTATGATTACGATGAAAATTTTAATTTTATAATAACGCTTGGACTTTGCCATTACGTACGAAATACTATGTCGTTTAAATGACCGCTTCTGGATTGGTTGCAGCAGTCGATCCTTTTCAGATTTTTTTGCGCCCACTATTTCGCTCATTTCAAGCGGTATCTCGGCAATAAATTTCCGAATGTTGAATTTCAAATGCTCCAACGTTAGGGTATTATCCGTGCAGAGACGGCCTTTGACGTAGCCGCACGCAGAAGTCTAAAAGAATCAAATTCCATGATCTTGGCGGCCAATTTAAGTCGCCAAAACGTGAACTTTCGAGTTCCGGAAACTTCCCACACAATAAAGCCAAAATCAGCCGTCGTTTATGGCTTTTGGCAGCTTCTTGTTGAAAAAACATAGCGTCCACTCCAAAATCTTTAACTGCAGGCCAACAAGAGACGGTTATCATACGACCATAGCAATCTGAGCCGTGAGATCGAAAAATTCGAATTATCCGCCATACCTTTACTAACCGCAGTAATATTTTCGGCAGTGCGCATATACGCAAGATGCACATGACTGACCTCATCTGTAACGCTTCCATTTTCTTCAAATTTCTTTATAATCTTGCCAATTCCTTGCACAGAAGGTCTTTTATGACTCTGACGACCATAATCACCCCGTAACGCTCGAAAAATACCCCACGTTTGAACCAGCACTTTTATTGCAAGTTTTAACCTTTTTACGCGTTCTTGGGTTGTTAAACGATCCATATTCTTAAGTGGCAGATATTTAAAAGCTGACAGCTTTGCCAGACCGGCGGTTTTGAAACCACTAAATGGATAAACCTTAATTTGTAATTTAAATCGGTATTGCCGTGATTTTCCGCCAGTACTGTTTTGTTAATTTTAAAATAAATAATAAATACATACTTTGTAATAATTCTTAGCAGAATTATGTTAAGGCCCCTTGCAATCAAACTGCCTGTAAAACTATTCGATTTTTGAATCAATTAATAAATTAATATTGAGTTCACTAAACAATAACGAAAATAATGTCAGATGCATTGTAAAAAATGTAATAAATATTTGTTAATGTTGTTTAAACGTACTCGTTTTCTTATTTGGTTTTTGTCTGTCAGTCTTTACGTCTGTATTTAATAAAAATCACACACGTCGTAAACATGTGTTTTTTTTTTTGCGAATAACGTTTAAAATTAACAAAGCAAAGTAATAAAAAAAAGCAAAAATTGGGGACACCATAAACAAAAACCGATCATTTAAATTTTTAAGGTAATACATTTTTTAATGCCAAAAGAAAAAAAAAAAAACAAGAGAAAATAGAAATTCCACAAAAATGTTAAAGAAATTAAATTGTAATTTTTGAATGTTTGTTTTTGCTACGTTACTTGTTATTAATTTAAGATAATAACAAGAAGAAGGAAAACAAAACAAAACTTTTATGACATTAAATGTTAAATGAATTGAAAATACACACATACAAATAAATGAGAAACCAAAATCTCATCTAAATTTTAAACACGTTCATTGAAAACCGAAAGAATTCACACAGTTGTTTAGGTATAATAAACTTTTTCGCCGAAACTCATCTTCTGGTTGTTCGTTTCTTGGTTGCTTTATTTTCCTCGACTTATTGTTTTGTTTTTTGTACTTCTGGTGAATTGTATTCCAACCGAAGGGGATAACATGTATGTACCAGAAATTGTTTATAATCATTACTTCATCATTTCTTATGCCATATAAGGTTCTGTCATTTCCTTTGCACTCAGAATTCATCCAATAAATCTGCACAACTGCAACCAGCCAGCCAGCCAAACAGTGGCCAGTATCATCCACATTTTGCAGTTCAATTGTCATAAAATATGCTTATGACAGGTTTTTCTCAAGAATTAAATCCAATACTCCAACTCAATAATGGTCTTCTTTTTAAATCGCCCGCTCTTTAGGCATTTCAACAGGCACTGGTTGTTGTTTTATGAAGCAACTTTGTGGATGTATGTCTTTCAAATGGTTGGCAGTTGCTCATTTAAGGCTGTAAAGACATTGATGACATTCAATCACACCATCACATTAAATTCTTGAATGCTCTATATTCGCAGATGTTTTGGTATTTACAAGAAGATTTAAATTACAATTCTCAAATTTAATTGGGATTTTTCACATTTTAAAGACTTAAAGGATGAATCTTTAAATTTTCAAACTGAGAAGGATGTACTTAATTTCCTTTTAATTTCTTTTAGTGTCCACCCGCTCTTTTCAAAACTTATTCATTTATATCTTGTTCCGAAATTTTATTGCACATAATTCTACAATGCAGCACTTAATTTGGAAAAAAGTACATACAAATACAGACATTCGTTTACACATGACATTATTATGCCACATTATTCGTGCAACAAATTTCTTTAGTTAAAAGCCAAGTAGGTGTTAAAGATTACACACGTATAATCAGTAAACAAACATTATTCACTTAAGTGCAATAAACTAAAGTTTAAAAGCCATAAAAATAGCAACAACAAAAACATCAACAGCAGTATAAACAACAACAAAACAGTCAGTTCGTCAGACTGGTCATAGAAATGCCAACCAATATTTTAACCAGAACAACTATGACGATAACGACACTAGAGTTTAGAACGTATACGAAGCTAGCATTGAGTTCAGTGTTGCCGATTTCTGTGGAACTATTCGAAAAATGGGGAAAACCATTGGACTATTTTTGGATCATAAAATTATTCACCCCTATCGTGAATAACAAGTCGAATTTTTTTCCCCATGCAATTTTCATTCCCCTCGAAGGGAAAAAAGCAATCGTGAATCGCATGTGATAAATTTTTCACGCTATCAGTTCCAGTGGATGTAAAATAAAGAAGAACGATTAGAAAAAATTAAAAATCAATGTACATACATATATATTTTAAAGAAAAGTTAAAAAATAAAGCTAAATTATTAGTATAGGAGGGATAGGTTGATTACAACGTTAGTTTTTTGCAACTTTAAATTTTATGTAATAAAATATTTTCCAAAATTCTGCCCCTCGTCTTTCAACAACTTCACAAATCCGCCGGCAATCAACCTGTTGTTTTGCATTTTGTTGACCAATATAGCGGTTTGTGCCTTATTAACGAATCTAGCCCTTAATATTCTATTTATAGGAACTACTGACATACATGTTCTGTTCACTAGCAAAAATAAAGTGAGAAAATCTAAAGGAAACGTGAACAAATTACGAGGGAAAATACTTTTCTCGATAAGGGGAATTTATTTCCGTGAACATTTTTTCACGTTATTATTCTCCTTTGAATTACCTTTTTTTCATGGGAGTTTTTCATGATCGCAAATATGTGAAAAGGGGAAAAGTTACGAGGGAAAAATTATTCACAATAAGGGTGATTATGTAATTTTTGTGTAATTTCGCCTCAATATTATGTGTAGCAATTTTATTAAAAAAGTATTTCCCTAGTTTTTTGTTCATTGTTTTCACAATTTATAAGCCCTGCAAATGTTGAACTGTAAAACATGTCAACATGGCCACATAATGTTGTTGTCAATTCACGTTATGCCGCTCATAAATGTTTGACATAATAACATAATAAGACACTGTCGAATTAAATGAAAACAAATCTATGCATAGTTTTAACATTGATTTTGCAGACATCAACATGGAAAATTAACATGTCAACAATAACTTTAACATGCGACAACTGCGACATATGCAGCATATGTTGTCACTGATGCATTGTAATCATTTGTATGGCTTATTATATACAATATAACTACAAATAAAATAAGAAAACTTATTTTTTATAATTGCTATTAATTTCAAGGATTTTTTTTTAAGATTTTAGAAAACCTGCTTAAGTTGATAAAGGAAATCATTCATATTTATATTTGATTTCATTGCTACCAACTGCTAATCGCAAAATCGTTGGTTGATATCTCAATAAGTTTAAGTTAAAATTTTAAAATGTAAATGTATGTACTAGAGTTTTTCTTTTCCCGGACATTTTCATTTCCCGGGAAAGCGGGATTTATTTTTCAATTTCCCGGGATCCCGGGAATTCCCGCTCAATACAAATCGATGCAAAATATTATTTAATTTAATTTAATTTATTGAACAAATAACATTGCTTGAGATCAATTAAATAAGTTTATAAATACATTCAACTTTTTTATTTCTGTGGCAAACAGGAAAAAGTGCTTAATGGCACTTTAATTCAATTAGTTTGTAGGATTTTTGAGGAAGTTATAGAAACATGACTCTTTGGTTATCTTTTTTCAACGTGCAATAGCATTTGGACTAATAAAAACTTCCGACCTTTGATATTAGGAGTGTTAAGGAATAAAAACTTAAAAAAACTATAGCCGCAGAGAACTGATGATAATATTAAATTCCGAGTAAATTTCCAAAAGCAACCTTTAAAGTTTTAAATTGTTCTCCTATAAAACTAAACAAATAGACTTAAGCACTTATTGCCACAGAATTTATTTAAAGCCAACAGCATTTATAAAAAACCAAAAAAGGTTAGTGGGAACAATTTTTTTTCGTTTTTATAAAATAAATCTGTGTCTTTAAACACATTAAAAATTCTGTACATTTTTACTCTTCTTCTTTCTAAATTTTAGAGCAATAAACATTGCCTTACTTATCGGATATGAATTGACATCTCTTTGGCGTTTGGCAAAAATGTCTTAGGTCAGAAACTGTAGTTTTCGTTATGTTTAATTGAAAAAAACATATTTATTTGGTGTATTTTATAGCCTTTTTTTCTAAGAGCAAAAGTTATCGATTAGAAGGAAATGTGTTAGACTAAAGTGATTAAAACCTAACAAAAGAGAGAACAAAATTTAATTAAAGCCAATCAAAAACTCAAAATGCGTTTTTTTGACTTAAGAACTTTTTGCATAACGGCTTGGTGTATTTCATGACACAACTTTTGAACAATTATATCAGCAGTAGAGTTGCCATTACTAAATTAAAAAAACTCCCGGCAATTCCCGAAAAATTAACGGGATTCCGTGGTTTTTGTCCCGGGAAATCCCGTATGAAAAACACAATTAGGGTTATAACTTTTTTTTTGAGTGCAAAATACCACTCCAGCACCATGTGGGGAATGTTGTTCTGATAGAAAAAACTGTTTTTTAAGCTGATTCGGTGAAAAAAGTTTCCGCTCCGTAATCGATACCTAAAACTCCATATTATGTGTGAATTTTATTTTTGGAAATTGAAACCCATTTGATTTTGCATTAGAATTATAAAAAAGGGTTTAATGTTGAAGATTTTATATGAATTTAAACAAAAACGAACTTATTTAAGACAAGAGTAACTGATTTAATGATGAAAATAAATAAATAAAAACAAAACTTCAACGCTTTCGGTGCGGAAACTTTTTTCACGAAAGAGGAAAAGTGACACCATATTTTTTTGATATTTGCAAAAATTGCAAAAAGTTATATCCCTAATGTACATACTAGGGCTTCCAATCGAAATTGGTTTTTCTAAATCCCGGGATTCGGGATTGAAGAAAATATTTCAGGATCCCGGGATTTTCGGGATATTTTGAATCCCGGGATTCACGGAATTTAAAAAAAAATTTTGGGATATTTCGGGTTTTTCAAATTTTTTTATACCCAATATAAAAAAAAATTTTAAACTGTATAAAAAACAACTTAATTTTCGAGTTAAAATACAAATTTCATGAACGTATATTACAAAGCAGTGTTCGAAAATAAACAGTACATTATTTAACGTTCGGCTCACACACCCAGGAACGACATCTATTTTTTTAGTGATTGTGTAGACATACACAACCCTTAATACCGTTCGTAACTATTTTTAAGAAAAAACCGAACATTATAAAATGTTAAAAAACAGAACAATTGTAGTGATACTGTAGACAAACATTATATTTTAATGTTCTATAATGATTTTTCGTGTGTGTATTTTGTTTTTGTAAAAAATGTTTGTTTTTTTTACCAGCCAAAAGGGACGAACATAAATGAGCCGAACCGAAGACATTGAAGTTTTTGGATTTTCATAAAAAAACCGAACGGAATTAAATGTTCACATCTTTTGTTGAGTTTGATAAAAACAGTGATATTTTTGTGTTCGAAAGATGACTAACAGGGAAACGTTTTTTTTTGTATTTATGATTTTCTACACAAACACTATTAGCGTTTGTGTTTTCCACAAATCTACCGAACCGAACATTAAGAAACGATATTTAGTGTTTATTTTCGAACACTGTTACAAAGTATATTTATAACAAGTACATGCAAGTGATCAGCTGTTCAGTTGTTAATATTCTCGATAGTGTCAAAATTTGCTTACATTTTTAGTGCGCCATGATTTTTTGTTTATGTTTGGCTGTTTGACAGTATCAAGAGTTTTTACACAAAAAAATGAATGTTGTTTTTTTGTTGTTGATTTGTTGTAGACTTATTTATTTGTAAAAATATAATAAAAAAAAAAAATTAAATTATTAATTGATCAAAATTCATTAAGACAATAGCCCAATTCACAATCCTGTGCAAATGGTCTTGCATCGTAGCATTTGCAAAATGGTATAGTAAATACTGTAGTATACTTTTGATTGGCTTGGTTCACAGAGTGTTAGCTATCGATTTACAATCAAGTGTTGCAAAAGTCGAGTAAATATAAACTATTGGTTTTAGGCGTTGCATATTTGCAAAAGAGTAGCAAGTGCATTGCTGTATATTTTGTTGGTGTAGAGTAAAAATATACTATACCATTTTGCAAATGCTCCCAAAAGTATGCTACAGTATTTACTATACCATTTTGCAAATGCTACGATGCAAGACCATTTGCACAAGATTGTGAATTGAGCTAATGTAAAGCGGCTCATACACTTGCAACAAAATTGTTAAATTTTACGTATTAGCCCAATTCACAATCTTGTGCAAATGGTCTTGCATCGTAGCATTTGCAAAATGGTATAGTGAATACTGTAGTATACTTTTGGGATTATAGTAAATACTATAACATTTTTCAGATCGGCTTGATTAACTGAGTGTTAGCTGTCATTTTGCAATCAACTCGAGTAAATATAAACTATTGGTTTTAGGCGTTGCATATTTGCAAAAGAGTAGCAAGTGCATTGCTGTATATTTTGTTGGTGTAGAGTAAAAATATACTATACCATTTTGCAAATGCTACGATATATAGTTATGGTTTTAACCATAATCCCAAAAGTATGCTATGGTATTTACTATTCCATTTTGCAAATGCTACGATGCAAGACCATTTGCACAAGATTGTGAATTGGGCTATTGTACAATTATATCGCCAATGTGTATGTGCTATTCGAAGGTGGCATAATATATTGGCAACATTGTACAATGCTGTTTATGTTATTCCTATAGGTTAGTTCACCTTTTTATTGAATGAATGAAACCATTGTGCTTGTGCGACTTATTGCATAAAGCCTGGTACTCTGTTCAACATTTCACGTGAAATGCGGTCAAAACGCATGTGAAACAAACTTGTGCGGAATATCTATGAAATAATGTTTTTGTTAACCGCACTAACACAGAGTTGTAAATCGTAATACAAAAACTGCAAAATTTCAACTGAACTAGAGTTGAGTTGTATTAAAGAAAAACATTTTAAGCAAAACTAAGCTGTATACAAACTTTGTTATGGCGCCAAAAATATGTTTTCAGATTAACTAAACCTAGTTTGACACCTCAAAAACCTAAATGTATTTTGAAATTATCCAAATATTATTTAGTATTACTTGACCTTTTTTTTATTATAATTATTTAAAATTGATTAAGCTTGGTATATTTATATTATATCTAATCTTCTATCTCTTCAAAATTTGGATAGTGATTAGATTGATGACAATGATGACTTAATGCTGTCTTTTTAGAATTAATGTCCCTATATTTTTGATCTGATTTGTGTCCCGCAATTCTAGTCCTTATTTTGTTCTTCGTTGTACCTATGTTAACCTGGTTGCATCTTTCATTATCATTTCCTTTACAAGGAATTTTGTAGACAATGTTAGACATATCCCATTTACTAGTTCCATCCTTTGTCTTGCCAAATAAACCATTCGTTGAAAAATAAGTCTTAACTATGGAGTTGAGATCGTTTTCTCAAGATCACCAAAGATTCTTAATGAGCTCGTCAATACGAATCTGTTGGTATATGACACTATAGGTGTTCCTTGACCCTAACATGGAGAGTTTTGGGATCACATTTTCAGAAATAACTGTTATTTACGGTCCCTGAAGAAAAAGCATCAAGCTTTTGGCCTTTGTAAAATTGAATTTGGATTCCGGCAACACTGATTAAATTTGATAAATATTTAAAGTTCTCTTAGACGTATGTATGCGTGAATACGAGGGTTGTGCTAGAATTTGTTTTTAATTTTTTTTTTTTTAATTTCTAACAAACTCAAATTGACAATCGTTTACTACGATTCCTATCTGTGGAAAATATTTCCAGAAATTCGCGGAAAAAATATTTTTGAAATTTACCGGATTTAAAAGACAGGTAATTACAGAAATTTCTCGCAAAGATTATGACTTAACGAGAATTTTTTTTTTACTTTAAATAACGCGAAACTGCCAGTTTATTAATGTCGGAAAATAAGATTTGCAAGAATTAGGTTTGAACCAGTGTAGCGTTACTCTAGTAACTGAATTCAAATCGAAATTTTTGCCGTCAGGTGTTTATTTAGTTTTCCAGTGCTATTTATATCAACGGATTTAAGTAAATCAGCGATAATATGTGCTTGAAGCAAGAAAATATTTTTTGAACTTGCCAAAATCTTAAAAACTATATTAAAATTTTTGATTTTTGTTATTTGACTTTAGGTTTAAAATAATGGCCTGCAATACAAACATTACAAACCGATTGAAGTAGAAGACAACGACAGAAGTGGATGACAACATCATTTCGAAATAGATCGGAAAATCTTCCACATTAACATTAAAATTTTTTCAAAGCATTTTTTTAAGCAAACGGAATCAAAACAACTGTTTTGTCAACCAATAATTTTTGTATCATTAGCAAGCGATTAAAGTCTTTCAGATACGAATAAAAAGCAGTGGCAATCGCAACTTTTTTAATATGTATGTAATTTATATGAATATTATATATGTTCTGAAAATCACTAACTCAAATCACGCGATTTCAAATCAATTGTGCCTATTAAACTCACACTTGTGATATTTTAGTGCCCCGTTTTTGTTTGTTTTGGTGTGATATTCAATTGTCAAAAGCACACCGATAAACACAAATACAGAATGACTTTCAGAACACTACAAAATCACACGGGCGATTACAAAAGCACGTGATTTGAAATCAAAAAATTTTATCTTAAGCAACAACCTTCAAACTAAATTTTTATGAAATTTTTCATTTTTTTTTTTTTTAATTTTTTAATCTAATCCCGCGAGGCTCTATGCTTGTCTGCAGGAAAGAAACCAGAGTCTCTGGCGGGAATCGAACCCGCAACCCCGGCGCTGAAAGACTAGCTCGCTACAAGCTAGCCTACTGGGACACTTTAAATGGTGATATTAAACTCGCGCGTTTTGCATGCGATATTTTATTTTCCTTGACCATACTTTTGAAAGTTGAAGTCGACATACTTCTTGCGATTGCGAATTATAGAACACATATTATGCGAGTTTAATAAGAATCAAAATCTTAAGTATTAGCGTTTTACGATTGTCAGAATAAGGCAAAATGGTCACACATATGACGAAGTTAACAACATTTTTCTAATATGCTGTTTTCACAACACAAGTGATTGCACGTGTAGTAAAATGTACAAGAAAAACATTCAGTTTTTTGACTTAACTTTCTTACTTGGAGCGTGTTAAATACAGATGTATGTACTTTACAATTCCTATACAACCGTCGTATTAAATGTAGAATCCAACATGTTGCAAAATCTATTGACTACTTAAGACGGAACGTGAAGTATGTTTTGTAAGTAGAAAAAAACGCATAAACTCCTAGACGGCCGGCATAATGGCCTTGTGTTTTTTTGCAATTTAATTTGTTTGTTTTTTTTCTCAACTTTAAACGAGTACAAATTTATTTGCACAATTCGTCGTACGAGTATCTATTATTATTTTTTTATTTTGCACTAAATTTTCGCTCCATTTGAAGTTGACATTATTGTTGGTAGATAGATTCGTTGTGTGTTTGTCTGTTTGTTTTTGATTTGAACGACAATGACGATGGTAATAATGATGACGATGATGATGATGATCATAACGATATTTAATAGAAAACATGCAATTAATAGATTAAATGATGGAGTAAAAAAACAACAACATACTATATAATTGAAATAAATTATATGAAAAATTTTAACAAAAATGTAAATAAATGTTACAGTAGGTTGTTTACAAATTATTGTTATTTGAATTTTCGTATCTCTGTTTTTCTGTAAATTTTGGCTTCAAGCGAACTAATTTTAATTTTGGTTTATTGGGATTTAAATTTAAAACTTACATGAAGATCAATTTGATTGATTGATAATTACTCGTATTACGAAGAGCGAAAAGCGAACAAGGTTTGATACAGGTCTATATAATGTGATTTTGAATGCTGCAATTTAGGAGTCAGTAGAAATATGCCAGCAAAAGGCTATATTTATTGGTAATGTACACAGTTTCAAAAAAAAAAAAAAAAAAAAAATTTATTTATTGCATCAACATTATTTTTTTTAGAAAGTCTTAAGAAGTCTGGGTTGAGGTAATCATATTTACGGACAGCAAGGCTGCCCATGCAGCTCTGGCTAGTGTCTTCACGAAATCAAAGTTAGATGAGGAGTGCCGGATATCTCTATATATGATTGCGAAAAATTTTTGTGTCACGATGGCATTGGTACCAGTCCACATTAGTAGCCTGTAGTTAGTTTGCCAATAGCTTAATCGGAATTTAGATGGCTTGCTATTGAGTTTGGTAGGGACCAGATTAGGACGGTGATATCGGTCATTACGGGCTTGATAGGGACTCATGAGATAAGGATGAACCTAGGTAATAATGGCTAGTGCAGAATTTTACATGTTAAGGAGGAGGAGGAAACAGTGTTTTACTTTCTATGCCAAAGCCCTAGTCTCGGGGTTATTAGAATGAGGCATTTTGGGAGACCAGCAGCCGTATTCTGTAACTTGCTTAGCTAAAGCTTAATCTCGATCGCTAAAATGAAAATGCAAAAACAAAAAATTTTAGCGATGACATTAAAAGCCAAAATTGCTGCGAATTAAATTTTTAGGGCATTGTTAAATCTAGCAATGCACGTAACAGTATTGTATTCGTAGCCAAAAATCGTTAAATGAACTTTATAGATTTTTAGCGATAGAGATTTAGCTTTATCGAATTACAGATTACGGTCACAGAATTGCCGTGCTTGAATACCATATCTTATAAGGTTGACCTTTATTTTCTGCCAGGAATAGAAATAGTTCGAGGGTGCAATTTTGTCTATGGATTAATCTGGTGAACACTGGCTTCGTTTCTGGTCACTGGCTCAGCGTGCCCAAGTGGGTCGTCCTCGTGTCGGCTACCTATTGAACTTAGCCTAACCTTACCAAACCTAACCAAACCAAACCTAATCTAACCTAACTTAGCTTAACGTATCCTAAGTATGCATTTTGTTTTTTAAAATTTTCTTAAAAATTGCAATATTTTATTTAGTAAAGCCCTGCACGAATGCATTTGAATGCCGTTTCAAGACATTCGTTTGTTTTTATACCCTTCGCCGTAGGTAAAAGGGTACATATAACTTTGTCATTCCGTTTGTAATTCTGGGTCCTTATGAAAAGCGAAGTTCAAATCCGTCTGTCCGTCTGACTGTCTGTCTGTTGAAATGGGGTTTCCGAAGCCCCCAAATATGATGGGGGCTTAGCTAGGGTATCTTTATGTCAGATATTCTTATTATAAATTTGCTATTGAAATTCAGCCAGATAGGTCCAAAAATGGCTGAGATATGAGCAAAAAACCACGACTACCTCTAATTTTTTCCAAAAATCCCTTGTTGTTGTAATTTTATTACTTTTTTCTGTATATCTAGAGAACGGTAAGAGCCAAAGTTTCCAAATTAGGTAAACATTTAGGTTGTTAATACGCACCATCAATGTGGGCGGGATTGGAGAGGTGGGCGTGGTACCTCCCGTACAAAAAATATCAAAAATTTTATAAAAACCTGAATTTGTGGACTGCTATATGACCTATGGTTACACCTTCTATATTAAAAAAACGGAAATCTTTAGTAGAAAATATTTTCTGAAAATTTCGGAAAAATCGGTTCAGATACGAAAAAGTTATGGCCAAAATAAAATAATTTTTTAAATTCCCATTTTCGGGAACCATATTTCTTCCCGAGTTCAAGCTTTATAACTCAAGTAAATGTTAAATTTCTTCCTAAACACGTCCGTATTTAAATCTATCAAATCGGTTTCAAAATGGCTAAGTTATGATCAAAATACTGAAATCCCAAAAAGTATTTTTTTTACACCCTTCACCGAAGGTAAAAGGGTATACAATATAACTTTGTCATTCCGTTTGTAATTTCTACAATATTGATCCTACACTTTATAAAGTATATATATTCTGGGTCCTTATGAAAAGCGAAGTTCAAATCCGGTTGTCCGTCTCTTACATATCCTTGCATAATGCCCAATATGATTTTCGTTATCACCCTTCTTTATTATTTCATCTATTTAACGAAATAATTTTCACAAATAGAAACTAGGAATTTTTGTGTTTTTTTGCTACTTAAAAACTCCCCAAAAAAGATAAAAGAAAACAAACAAACACACATAAATAGCACAAACTATTTTGGTGAATATATTTCCCTATTTCGGTTCACAACTCAAATAAGTTTACAACTTTGCTATTGCGGTGAACACATTAAAAAATTGTGAACAGTAAACGGGCCATATTTCATTTTACTGCCTGTTTTTAGAAAACGTAAGCAAGTGAGTGAGTGAGAAATTATATTGAAAACAAAAACAAATTTTCGTTTTTTATTGTTGTTTTCAATATAATTTCTCACTCACTCACTTGCTTACGTTTTCTAAAAACAGGCAGTTAATGATATTCAAACAACGTTCCTTCATGGTTCAGTTGTCTAGGGGGTGTCTTAAGTTAGAAACTGTGAGTTCTCTGGTTCGAATCCTGTTTTTTTTTAAAAGAAGATTTTTTTTTAAATTTTTATTATTTTATGTTCTAAAAACGATTTAAAAAAAATATTTACCAGTTTTCGCTTTTTAAATTTTATTTATAATAAAGTTTTAAGTATTGTAAATATGTATGTATACACAGAAAAAAATATTTTTCCAATTCAAACAAAAAATTTGTAGAATCAAAAAATTTTTTGTCTAAAATCGGTCCTACAAACAAATTCGCATATTCAAACAATTTATTTGCATTTTGTTTATTGAAAAAAACGCCGATTTTTTCCAACAAATCATTTTACAGAATCAAACAAAAAGTTTACTGAAATTCATATAAATTTCAAACAAATAATTTTGCTGAATCAAACAAAAAAGTTTTATCACAAGCAATGACGCGCACACAAGCAAGCACTGTTGGCGAAGATGAAGCAGAGCAGAGCGGCCGGCTGGCTTTGAGACACATTTTTTTGTTGGAATAATTTTTGAACGAAGTCATATTTATACTCACAGTGTTTTTCTTCATCACTCACTGTTGCTTTATCCTTTCCTTTGCTAATGAAGAAGTAATGTAACCAAAAACGGCGGCAGACCGACTCGATATGTTTTCCGCCATCATTCTATTTTTGTATTTGATGTATTTAAACAAACTATTTGAAAAATTTGAATACGGGATTTTGTTTTTTTTTTTACCAACTTTGAAACCAACCAAAAATTTATTTTGTTTCTTATAATGTGTTTTTTCTGTTGTTCAAAAAAAATTAAACGTTTTTTTACCTGCTATTGTTTTTGTTGTTTTTTTTACTACAAACCTCGTCACGCTATTTTATCATTTTTCTTATTGCTGTACTTTTTTAAAGCGTCCAAAAATAGACTGCATGTGTTTTTTGTTGTAGTTCTTATATTTCACATAAAGAAGTGTTGCTTACAATCAATAAAAAAATGCAAAAAGACGACAACATTAAAGAGCGTTAAATATTTCATACAAAATTATGAAAACTTCAAACCAATAGCGCGTTTATTAAATTTTTGAAGAGTTGTCCACATTTTTGTTGGTTAAATAAAAATCAAACAAAAATATTGATTGAATCAGTAAAAAAATTTGTTGAAATCAAAAAAATTTTCAAACAAGCGTTTGTTTGAAAATAATTCGGCAATAATTTTTTCTGTGTACTAGCTGGCCCGGCAAACATTGTTTTGCCATATAACCTATTTCTTTCAGATTTTACAGTGTCTGCATGCCAAATTTTAAGAAAACCCGCTCATTAGTTTAAAAGATTGGGGTGGGGGAGCTTTTACCTCTATTGCCCTATTTCACGCCATAAATAATAAAAATTGTAGGCTATAGTTCTTTCCAGATGTTACACTATTTTCCTGCAAAATTTTAAGAAAATCGGTCGATTTGTTAAGCAGATACAGGGAGGGGGAGCATTTACTGCTCTTGCCCGATTTTACGTCTATTCACCAAGAACAAGAATATATAGGGAGGGAGAGCTTATGCCCTATTTTGCGCCCTCTAGCGATATAAAATATACTCTACGACCTATTCTCATACCTATCAAAAACACATACAAAATTTCATAAAAATCAGTCAAGTCAAAACGGAGGGCATTTTGTTGATATTTGTATGGGAATATATAGGAAAATCTAAATGCCATATCTCCGGAACCACTGCGCCGATTTCATGCAAACTTTACCTAAACCATATACAGACTATCCCCAACGTACGCCAACGTTTTTGTTGAAATCGGTCTAACCGTTTTCGCAGTTAGTGGTGAAATCAAAGTGTACAATTCTTTTTATATATAAAGATGTAAAAATTATTTAGTTTTTGTGTAGTTGCTCTGTATTCTGCTCGCACAATGGTGAAGGGTATATAAGATTCGGCACAGCCGAATAAAGCACTCTCACTTGTTTAAATACTGATTGCCGATTGCTCTTTGCTAACGAATCAAATACTATATTGTGATAAACACATAAAGCACAAAAATATACCCTGCAAATAAAATTGGACCACCTGACCCATTTTGATAAAATGGACTACTCCATGGACTAGTCCGATGTAATGCAAGCATGGACCATGCCATTGTTAAAAAGTGTTTGTAGTCAGACGACATGTCTTCGTTTTTTAACGACATGCTTTCGTGTTTAAACGACTTCAAAACTAATCCACTTGAGTATACCATGGAGTAGTTTTAAAACTACTCCTTACTGGTCCAAAGGTGGGTTATATACCATGGAATAGTTTTAAAACTACTCCTTAGTGGTCCAAAGGTGGGTTATATGGTCCTCTCCTAGGACATCGTAATGTTTAATAGACCAGGTTTTTTCCATACGTTTGGGTTACTTGTGGACTAGTCCTGGTCCCTTGTGGACTACTCTTTACACGCGTGTTTGGACTGGTCCTATTATTTGCAGGGTATAAACACACAAATGCAAATGGATTTTAATTAGTGTGTTATAAATGACCAAATACGAAGTGTAAACAGTACGGAAAACACTCCACACAACAACGAAACAAACATATCACACTAACTATACCAAATGACACCAATCGCACCAAACAGCAGTAACTGCTTACTTATACAACAAGACAAAAAACTACAGGCATTTTGTTTGTGTAAAATTCCTTGCCGTTGTCACCCTGCAAATGAAATTGAACCACCTGATCCATTTTGATAAAACGGACTACTCCATGGACTGGTCCGATGTAATGCAAGCATGGACCATGTCATTGTTAAAAAGTGTTTGTATTGAGACGATATGTCTTCGTTTTTTAACGACATGCTTTCGTTTTTAAACGACTTTAAAACAAATCCTCTTGAGTATACGATGGAGTTGTTTTAAAACTGCTCCTTAGTAGTCCAAAGGTGGGTTATATGGTCCTGCCCTAGGACATCGTAATGTTAAATAGACCATGTTTTTTTATACGTTTGGGTTAATTTTGGACTAGTCCTGGGCCCTTGTAGGATACTCTTTACACGCGTGTTTGGACTGGTCCTATTATTTGCATGGCAATATCTTACTACTACATAGGCGAAACAAAAGGAAAAATGTGTTTTGTGTGCATGTATGTATGGCAGATCACACAGTGTGTATTGAAAAGTTTACCGTACATAACTGTGTTATAGACTCACAATTGTTGTGTGTTGTGTTTTCGTTCACATCAAATTATCCATTGCGTTGATTTGTTTAAATCAAACTACTGCTTAACACGGATTTGTTTGAAACCAACTACTGTTTTAACATTGATTTGGTTTTTCATAATGTATCATTCGAACTGAGTAAAAAAAAAAATATACAGTATTTGACACAACAATAACATGGTGTGGAGAACTGTGAACAAGAAACAAATGCATTTGTGCTGGGCTTTATTATTTACATTGCTAATTTTTACATAACTCTTTAGGTTGCATATTTTAGCAAAAGTGTCTTTAAATTATAAATTTTAGTAAAATTTTCTAAAATTTTAAATTTTAGCAAAATATCCTATAAATTGTAAATTGTAGCAAAAATTCTTTTATATTATAAATTTAAGCAAAATATCCTAAAAATCGCAAAATTTTGTACAAATTTAATTTAAAATTTTTTTGGAAATTTTAAAAAGAATTGCCGGCTATAGAATTAGAATAGAATATAATTTCTGAAAGTTCTGCTTTTAATTTTGAAGATTTATAAAACTTTTAACATTGAATGCACATACATACCTTAACATACATATTTATCGCCTTTTCTTCAATTTAATCAACCTGTTAGAAATAAATAAAAAGTATCTTTTTTAAAATATGTAGTTGTAAATGCTGAACATGCACTTTTTATAAAGAAATACATTTTTTTTCTATTTTGCCTTTTATATACTTAATACTCATGTTTTGAAGCGTTAAAAATCATTCAATGAAATTCTAATCATCAAAATTTCAAAACAAAATCTACATATATTCAAAATTTTCATGCATAATTTCTTAAACAAACAATAAATAATGAAGCAGAGAGTGTAATTCAATACATTTTCATCGCAATGATTAAATCTTGTTCACATACGAACAAAAACGTTTTCATGGTTGTTGATGAACGACAGAAAGAACATGAGTACGAAACATAAAGAAACGTATTTGTTATTGTATTTGAGAAAAAAAATATATACATATTTATGTTCATAAAAATTTACCTCCAGCGATCCCAAAATGTCACAAAACTCTGTTGGTGGTCAGTTGTGGTTGGTTAATGGGGCTGGTTCTTTTCGAACATTCTTATAAACTTATGTAAATTCAATTAAATGTTAAATAAATGTGTACAACTATAACTTAAGTGTAATAAAAGTTACGTACAAAGGGGTAAGTCTGAAAATGCCCCTTATTTGACTAAAATAAGATTTTAAGTTAATGTTCTCAAAAGCCAGAAATACTTTTTTAAATGGCATAAATAGTGCTTAAATATTGAAGCATTTTAGAGGCTGTTTTGAAGAGATTCAACTTAAAAGCTCTGCTTGTATCCGGTGTAAAATCGCCTAGATTTTAATATGCCTTTGTTGTTAAAGGCACCACTTAGTGGGAAATTGAACCCACAACTGTTTAAATCTTTTAAAAGCTTTTACCCAGAAAAGGCTGTCAACGTTTTTTTTTTTAAACTTGGGGCTAATTCTGGCCGTCGTTATCGAATACTTTTTCGATTCGAAAGCAATTTTATTTCTAATTCTATCACCCGATACACTGAAAAAATAATTTCAATTCGTTCAGTATTGACTGAAAAAATTAGAAATCAAATTGCTCTCGAATCGAAAAAGTATTCGATTACGACTACTAGAATAAGCCCCCCTGATTATCATTTTCCCTGCATGCAACAAAAATTCAAGGCCAGGCGGAGGAGTCATTGACCTTGTAATGATTTATTTTTTTGTCTAAATAATTTCGATAGTTATCTTTACGCAGGTAAATTATACGTTCAGATATTTAGAAAGAACATATAAAGAGATGTGTTCTAAATTATCGTGAGTAGCTGCCTTGTGACCTAAACTCACGGTGCTCTAAACACCGCGTGGATATAATGATCCAACAAGCATTCCCTTGCACTTCCCGCCACAAACAGCAACACAAGATGCAAGAACCTCGAATTCGAATTCATGCATTTGGATATGTTTTCCACCTCGGTTAAGGGCGGAACCAGGATTTAAAAAACTGCAGTCAAAACCAAAAACTGTCGAACAAAAAAAACGAAAATTTGTGTACAACTTTCCGATTTTCGAGTTGGTTTGACAGCAACTGTTTACATTTAATGAATTAGCAGTAAAAGCAACAGTTTTTTTGGCCAATGACAAATGAAGAAGTGGAAGAAATGGCAGTTTCTCTACTTTGACTGCAGTTTTTAAAACGCTGGGCGGAACCTATCACCCGGTTACAATGCAACTTCACACTGAGCAACATGCTGTCTCGAAGTGACTAGCCAAAGATCTACATAAAAAGTCATGCTGCAATGAAGTTCCAGGGGCATCTTGACTCCTGTAGAACCAGATGCAGATTCCAGCCGGCTTCATAGCAAATGAAGAGGTTGTATAATCTTTTTTTGGATATTTAAATTCCATATACAAGTAGAAGGAGGCAAAACTGCGTAGAGAGCCTATTATCTGCCGACCACCCGCTTGGGAGAAAGTTAATAAATTTTTACTTTCGAAGGAAATAGATGAATCATGTATAGCCAGAGAAATTTTTTTCAAATACCATCGTTCCGATTCTTTGATTAATATATTTTCTATAATAACACACAATTGTTTTTGAGATATTCCAAAATAACCGTTATCTGTGTTTTTCAAAAAGATGATGTGACTTAAATGCAAATATTTTCAAAAAATGTAAACGGATTATGTATTTCCTTCTATAAAATTTCTAAAATAACCATGGGTCGTTTGTGTCACTTAGTGTAATAACCGATAAAGTAATTAAGACAATGACATATTTTCCAATGCACAAGATCATCTTTAAGACCCATGCATTTCTTGCATATTTGTCAATTAAATTATTGTGCCTTATTTCATTACATCAGTTCAACCCTGTGTTCTGCACAATAAATATGATTATACAAAACTTTATTCTAGAGGAATGATCTCCTCTGCTTAAACGCTATTTCAGAATTTCTGAATTGATAAGACTTTCGTTCAGAATATTTTAGTTTTAGAAAATTTAACTCTGCACCAGTATAATTTTTAACCCCTTATGCAAAAAAAGTTATACATAGTTCACATTTGTTAAGCAACACATAAAACCCAAAATATGTTGTAAATATCATGATCTTATTTTCATGAATAAGTGCATTTGCAATCCAGTAATATTTGAATTTTCACATGCCATTTTTCATGCTGGTAAAAAATATTGACCAACTACCTATAAAAGGGCCCTATAATAACAAACATAATTTTTTAAAGCTTGGGTCAAACATCCAACGATTGCAGACAAATTTTAAGATTTACAGGTGAATCGTGAAAAATTTTGACTCTGTACTAACAATTTGAAGAGATTATTGCGAATTTCCAGAATAGTTCCTTTACAGGAACAATAGTCAATAAATCTTGTGTGCCAATTTTTTTTTTAATATTCTCAAAAATTACAATCAGAAAGTTTTCTAATCCGAATGATAAAACAAACGATTTGATGTAGGCCATTAATTGGTATGAATGTAATACAATGTAATCCGTTTAGAGCAGTGATCAGCTTTTTGTATTGATTTTAATTTGAAACTTAAATGTGTAAAATGTTATTCAAAGCACAATTATTGTTTGTTTTCCGAAAATCCACCCGACCATACCACAATCGAAAGAACTTCTGGACCTGCTCTCGTATTATAATGATAGAATATGTACATATTTAGTTATTGTTTGTTGTTGTTATAGGTATTTATTTATTGTTGGTTTTGAATATCAACCATAATAAAAAAAACTGTTAAATATTGGTGTTGTAAGCACATTAGCATAATAATATGAGTATGTACGACTAAGCAAATACATACATACAAACATCTAAACTTACACATACTTAAGAAAATTTCCATAGAGAAATAGAAAGAATAGAACCGACTGGTAGACCGACTTAAACAAAACCGCAAAAAGAGGAACGTACTGGGGTTTTTATTGTCAACATCATTTATGTGGTATTAAAGCGTAGGTGAGAATTAAAACAAATAGAGCAGAAATATCTAGAGAAACCGACGGACACGCCAGACCATTTAGTAAACAAATAAAAATAATTCAAAGAAATATTTCAAACAAAAGGCAGCAAAATGATACAAACGAGTACTTGAATTATACTTCTAAGTAGAAAACGTACACATACATACAAACATACATACTTAAAAAAGGAAAGAGCCGTAAATGTATCACTCAAGGATATATGGGGAAGGGGAGAATAAATTCTACAGAAAATTAATATTATGTAGTTTTATTCATAATGATCTTTTTAACAATAGACTTGTAGTACATAAAATTACGCGGGCGTTAAAATCCGTGAATAAAAGTTCTTGGTTTCCAATGATTCTGAATGAATGAAACAAAGTTAACAAGCTCAGTAACATTTTTAAAAATTAATGTGAACATGATTAAAAATAATAATAAATATTTAGGTCCCGTTAGAGTGTACTAAATAAAATTTCTTTTTGGTTGAATAACACAGGTACTAGAGTTGTCAACTGATTAAGAATAATTCGATTAGTCGATCAAACAAATAATTTTAAAATGGCGATTGTCGAATAACGAATAAATCGATTAAATTATGTCGATTAATCGAACAATTTTTTTTATTAAAAAATAAATTAATAAAATACTAATAAGAAATCAAAGCTTAGAATTTGATTTATTCTCATACGATTTTATACAAAATGTAGAAAAAGTAAAAATATTGCTGCTATAGCCCTCATTGTAATTAATCTCAATGTTAAGTAGGCAAAAACCGTGTTAAGTATTCATTGTATTTCAGAAATGTATCTTATGTTCGTATTAAACAAATCTTTGATAAACAATTGTAACAGCTGTTTTCTTTTAAAATCAAACGTTAAACAACTTTCATGAAATGTTGATTAAGTTAATCAGAGCCGTTCACATTACATTTGAGATGATTTAGATGACAGATGTTAAAGAAAAAAAATGCAGCAAACCAATTTAAATTTCTTTAAATTATTAAAAATGGATAAAAATACTTTAATAAAGTGATCAGAACATCATTTTAAAGATTTTAATTATAAAATTGTGAAAATTTACGAATTATTTAAAGTCAATAAAAACATAAAGAAGAAGAAATCATGGTCGGTTGTACACGCGAGGGGTACTTACATGGTGACCGATTCTATATTATACTCAGTTTGAGGTATGTTTAGAGGATTCGATGTGGTTAATAAAGTGATTTAGTTGCAATCATGTCAATTTGAAGTGATTAACAAATAACGTCAATATATGGTTAATCACCTTGATTTTGATGTGATTAGAGCTTAATCACGCTCGAGTTGCTTAAACGCGTTTAAAGTGTGAACATAGCATAAGTGTCACAATATTACAATAGAAAACGATGTAGTTAGGGTTTTTTCCCGGGATTTCCCGTCCCGGGAATTCCCGGGAATTTCAATGATTATATTTCCCGCTTTCCCGGGATTTTTCATGCGGGATCCCGGGAAATAAAAAATTCCTCATAGTTTAAGAAAACAGCTATTTATACTTTGAAATTTAGTGTTCTATTCTCTTAAAATAAGCATCTGTGGATGGGTTGTCGATTAGATCAATTACAAGAAGTGAGTACATACGTAAATCAATGTCTCCTGATGCAATAAATCTACTTAAAGCAGAATAGGCAGTGCAACAGTTGATAATTAATGAATTTAGTGAAGTGAAAAGTTAATAAAGAACATTAATTCAAAATAAGATACAGGTAGTAAAGTTTAATTGTCCATGGACAAGTCTTTAAAATAGCAGATACCTAAACATATAGCTCCTTTATTGTAACATAGTCATATCTACAAAAACAAATGAACTTGTCAAAATGCGATTAAAGTTTTCAAAATGTACCGATTTAAAGATATATTTTGCTATAACTTCGGTTCAGTTTGAGATAAAATACGAGAAGGCATGAAGGAACACTTTGCTTAAATAACGTACAATTTTTGATTTTTTGAGATATGACTATGTTGCAATGAAGGAGCGATATGTTTATTAGGTGATAAACACAAATTTTTTTTTTTAATTTGTGTTGGTTTATATACCCTTGAAGTGCGGGGAAACGGAAATAAAAAAAAATTTGGAAACTCGTGTAGGATACTACAACATACAATTTGAAAAACACATTGTCCTAAAGACTACAGATATACCTAATCAACCTCTAAAAAGGTTTGTAAGAGGTTGATGCTATTTTTTGCATGAACCTTGACATACATTTGACTGATATATACTACGTTTATACGCACCACTTATTCGCAAATAAAAATATTGCAAGTAGAGAATATTGCCGCATAAACAGTGAATTAAATTTTTATTTGCGAATATCTAACTCATGAGAACAATTCCTGATTAACGACACTATTTGCAAATAAGATTTTAAGCATTGCCACACTTTTAACCGTTTTACGTTTTTATTTCGATGTGGCACATTCATATGACAACAAAAGTAAAATTAAATAAAAAATGAGCAAATAAAATTAAAAATACACAATAATTGTTGATCTTTTTCATTTAAAAAATAAAAAGTTTATATACATTCAGTGCTACTAAGAGCCACTTTTTGGGTTTGAGATTAAAGTTAATTTTATTCTATAATTAGCTAATCTGAGAATTAAGTTAATCTAGTATCAATTGAATTTGATATTTTTGGGTGGTGGCTTAAACCATGTAGCGCTACCATACTGAGCACAAATAAATGGCAACATTTTTCTGCAAATATCAACTGTTTATCAAGCAATATGGATGTTTTCAAAGAAGAAGAAGAAAATGCGCGAATTTAATATTGTTTACAAGGTAGACATTTTTTGCGTTTAAAGAAAAAATATATTAAAGAACAAATATAGAATGGAAAAATTATATAAAAGTGCTAAGCAATGTTTTAAAATGTATTTTTTCTTTATATTTTTGCAAGTTCTTTATGTTAAACATGTGTATGTTGACAGTTTAAGTTTAGGTTTAAACCACCACCGTTGGCCGCTTAAACTAGCAAAAAAAAGTTAAAAAAATACAACTCAAAAAGTAAATACGGAGATTAAAGTTAATTTAATCGCTAATCTCTAACCCAAAAAGTGGCTCTAAATGAATAAATTTTCCATCTGGTATCGCTTAGAAATAAGAATTTTCATTAAGAAATAGACATATAAACAGTTAGTTAGTTAATCGCAAATAATTTTTATTCGCGAATAGGCTACGTATAAACGTAGTAATAGACGTTGTTTATAAAAAAAATGCATCTTATTGTGAATCAAAAGCCTTCTACAACGGTGCACTTTTAACTATTTATCCAACCTCGGTAAAAAAATTAACGAAATTTTTCGGAAACATGGTAATTAGTAAATAAAATAATCAATATACTTTTTGACGACTAACTAAGCGCTTTGAGTGTGTCAGAAAGTTATTTCCTAAGCCGTTAAAAATTGTTAATATATTTATTTAAAATATTTTATCTATTTTATGAATAACCTTTTTGATCTCATATCTTGAGTACCTCAATTTGTGTTTGTTTTTATTATTGTTTTATGAATTAAATTGTTATGTTTATCTTAATTTTTTATCTTGTATCTAGAGCATGATAATAATAATACGGAATTTACATATAAAACCGTAAGGTAATAATAATTCAAGTTCCTCTTTTAATCTTCATTTAATTTTGTATTATTTAAGGATTTCTTTTATTTACTTTGTAAACAAGTTACCTTACGTTTTTTTATAAAACTTTGTTTTATTTAAAAACAAATTTACTGTGTATTATTTATATGGAGCGGGATCCCGGGATCCCGGGAAATTCCAAAAAATTTCCCGCTTTCCCGGGAATCGAAAAACTCCGGGAAAAAAAAACTCTAGATGTAGTAGAAGATAATCCAACGACATCAAAATATGGAAGAAGTCCAATTGAAAAATACATACAGAGAGACAGCGGTTGTTTTATAGAAGAAGTTGTACGCAGAAGTTTGACTGAACATGGAAGGTCTGCAAACGCCTTTCGAACATCCAAAGTTGGATTATTTAAAAATTAACGATTTTACGATTCCTTTAAGTAATACAACGATATTGAGCTTAGATGAAAAGTTGTACGCATCAAAAAAAGAAGTCATAGTGGATTTGAGAAAAAATAAAGAAGAAAATGGAAGATTTTCCATAGTTGTAAATTAACGGACGAATGTATCTTATTTAAAATATGTAATTTTTTTTATTCGTTATTCTCATCGATTAATCGAATAACTTTTCGGATTTAATCGTTAGATCGAACGAACAAAAACAATTATTTGAATTATTCGAACAAAGCTGAAAGGCGAATAATTGACAACTCTAACAGGTACCATTGAAAGAGCGTTTTTAAACCATGCCAACTGATTCTTATGTGTTTTGGCATGCTGAATCCGAATAAAAATTTAGTTTTAAGTCACATTAATCAGATATTTGTGTTTTGCGCTCTATACTTCGCTTTCAGCCGCCGTCCAGAGTCAAGTGCTGGCTCAATTGAAATTATTTGAATCTGATTTGAATAATATTTTAACGTTTTTCACCGATAATTGTCTCTTTGGAAGATATTTTTACCAAATTCATAGTTTTATAATTTTATTCTATAGTCCATATGACTGCAACCATTCAAAGCCATAATGGGCTGAAATGGGCCATTATCTAATAAATGTGACGTGATGAGAAAAAACTGAGTCAGTTGTAATGTTTGGAATGGTTAAAGTTTACAGGTTACCTGTGTAATTAAAAGCAATTGAAAATTACCAAAGATGTTGTATCCATTAATGAGGAGAGCCCAAAAAGACGGGTCTGAATGCCTACTATCCTTCAAGATCATCGATAGGTAGGAGCTGGGGAGTCAGACCACCCGTCGGTGGAAAACCATCTGTTTTTGTTTCAGAGGTGTGCTTTGATTGGCATGATAGGGTCCATGAGAAGTACGCCTTAAGCGGCTCTGGATGTAATTCCTACATCTTCTGCCTATTGAGCAGTATGTGATGGCAAGAAACAACTTGACGCCGAAATTGTTCTTTTCTGCTGAGTCGTTCGAATTAGAATTACTGGACCAAGAATACACATATCACACTTGATTATAAAGGGGGTAGGTATTAGCTCAAAATTTTTTTTTATTAAAGAATCGACACGTAATTTGTAAACTTTTTGGTAATAAAACGGTAGTTTTAAAAATTCTTTTTCAAATACCTTTAATATTAAATTAAAAATTGTTTTGTTTCTACTGACAATTTTTGAATTTTGAGTTAATTCCCTCTTTATGGGCAAGTGCGATATGTATATACTTATGTACATTAGACTGGTCGCAATTTTTTTTTTTTTAAATTTAATTGTTTGCGCTGCTTAAAATATGAGGTTTGGTGTAAGAAATCATGACCTAATTTTTCAGGTCAATCCGACGGTGCCTAGCCGTGCCAAGTGGGGCCCAAAGTTCCCCATTTTATAAAAAAAAACATCTTTTCTATCAGATCTTTATAGTTATACTAGTTGAAAAGCCGAAAATCAAAAATATGACTACGCTACGATCTTCGGCAGAGAAAGTACTTCAAGTGTGCCAAATTTCAGCTTCCTATGTCATCAGATGGCTTCAGAAAGTTGCGGAAAGAATAGGACATACATGCAAACATCCTGACATACTAAGAAATTATATATTGTTTAGATAGATTAAAGTATTTGCAGTTTAATATTTTAGTATGATACGAACGAAAGATTTTTAACTAATTTTAACTAATTCGGGGTCGCTGAATCCAGTGGTGCTAGCCGTTTTTTTATGTTAGCTTTGGTTTTCGAGATATACCGTTATTTCGAAAATTAAGGAGGTTGCACAACATATATTCGCGTAACTCAAAAACGCTTTAGCTTATTGAAAAACTAAAAAAAAACCGAAATTCGGCAATAAAATTTACTTTAAGAAAGTTAAAACTTTTTTCTTCATATTGGCTTTGGTTTTCGAGATATACCGTTATTTCGAAAATTAGGGAGGTTGCACAACATATGTTCGCGTAACTCAAAAACGCTTTAGTTTATTGAAAAACAAAAAAAAAACCGAAATTCCGCAATAAAATTTACTTTAAGAAAGTTAAAACTTGTACATTGTACATACATATTTTATGGTGTTTTAGAGGAAATTAAAAAAGATTCATACGAAATGACAGACTTAGAACGTCGCTTCGATTTTTTATTTTGTGGCTTTTTATAATTTTTCTTTGTGTAAATTAAATATCGGAGTTCAATATAATGCTTGCAAAAGAACAAATGCAAAATCGGTGGTTTTCATGGGCCACCGCGTATGTCCTTTCCGATTTTGAGATATTGCACAATTTTAAACGCTCTTTACATGTTTCTAAAAATGCTTGAAAAAAGATGGATCAATTCCGATTTTTTACGTAATGACGAAGTTTAAAAAGTGCAATACTTAGCCCATAGTTTGATCTAGAATGGTTTTTCGGCGCTCCTGAAAATTTTGTTTTAAGACATACGCGGTTGCCCATGAAAACCACAGAAATATCGTAGCACTTTTATAAAATATAACAAAATCTCTGTGTGTTTTGTTGTTGGATTTTACAAATAACGACGACATTTTGCATTTGCACTATTAAATCACTAATACTGGAGGCTTATTCTGAATTGCGATGCGAAAATCAATGCGATGCGCAAATGAAATGCGATGCGAAAGAATATTGGTATTCTGTTAGACTTTCGCAATCGCATTCGCAATTTATTTCAAATCGTGGCAACGCTGCTCAAATATACTTCAGTTTCAATAAACGTCAAATTAAAAATAAATAAATGGTTTGTGTTTCGCTGTGAAAATTGTTTAAATAATTTATTTAGGACATTCTGTAATAAAAAAAAAAATAATAAAAATGGATTTTATGGCACTGTGGTTCGACGACGAAGAAAATGTTTTGTGTGTACTTTAAAATCGGCCCAAACCTATTAAAATGTAAGTTAAAGTCAAATAGTTTTGAACTGGTTTATATATTTCATACATTTTCCATCCTGCAGTTTCTCTTATAGGTGGTCCATTGATATTTAGTTCTTCAGTTAACGTTTGCCACAAAGTATTTGCCGACTAATGTGCATTTGGTGTTTTCAAATGGCCTCTTGTCAATTGGCTGTGCTTATTCATAAGTATATTCTTTCATTATTTCGAATTGGCGCGGTTTGGTGGTCTTATTGCTTGCTTCCCTGAATTAAATAATAAATATATGATGAATAAATAAATAAAATATTATATTTCACTAACATGTTTGTACTTTGCGAATGCTATTTTGTTGTCGAATAAATTTTGCGAATTTGACATTTGTTTTCGCAATGTAGAATACCGACTTGTCACCTTTTCGCATTTGAAATGCGATTAAAAAAAAAACTTTGCGAATATCGCAATACAGAATACCAGTTGCTCGCATTTATGCATTTTCGCATCGCATTGATTTTCGCATCGCAATTCAGAATAAGCCTCCTGAATGAACTCCGCTAATATTTTAATTTTTTTAGTTTCTTTAAATTAATAAACCGCTCACATATAAAATAAACGACACTACTGATTCCAAATTATTTTAAAATGGCGCTAACATAATATTATTAGAGTAAAAATAGTTTGATTGCATCTTAAACATAATATGATAAATGTATAGAAAATTATCATGTTATGGCTATTAGATATCATGATATGATTGTGATTAATATAATATGTTTTGAAAGTTATCATAATTTAGTGGTTAGAAAAATAATTATTTTTGGATCAACAATACTCAAATTTATAATTGCGATCAACATATATATGTTTACAGTAACTATAATATTGTTGATATTTAATTAAAAATATCAATATATTGTTACATTAAACATAGTGTTGTTGCCGTAACCATGCCCAACCATATTTTTTCTCTGCGTGCATAAGGATTGAATAAAAAATCCGCGATGAATGCCTTTAAAACAAATGAATATTCAAAGAAAGCTTTTACTTTATTTGAAGATCTAAAAGAAAATTATCCGATATTTTTTCCGCTTAAATTATTAATCTCGTTACCAAGTAATTGAAAATCCATACAAATGTATGGAGAATTGTGCTTTGGTTTGCGTCGTCTTGGTTAGCTTTGTGTTTTTTCGTTCCCAATTAGCGACGCAAGTCGGGGTAATGATTTTTCTGTTCAAATAACTTTAATTCAAAATTAAGAGACTTTCTTAGTTAACATGATTAAGAGCGAGCGATTCATTAAATAAATACAAAATGTTGGGCGACAATCTTGGGATTTTGGATATATGATTTTAATTTCCCCTTTTCCCGGGAATCAAAAAAGTGCGGGAAAAAATTCTAATGTTAACCCTGCGCAAACTGTTTCAATTCGATTTTCCTAAATATGTATATTTTGAAAATATTTCCAACTAATAGTTTGAATCAAACGATTTTCTATGATAAAAAACGCGGGAACACCAAAATCAAATAAATAATTGCAAATTATTTTCGTGCGTGTGTGTGTTGATTTTGGCAGCCACAAAATCACAGTACTAAACAGCCCTTCAAGAAGCACATGTGTGTCGTTGACGTTTGTTGCGGATTTTTGGTGAGGGACGTTCTGAGTATATTTATTTTTTATCTCAACCCCTTAAAGAGTTTATTTAAACACACTCTTCTGCAATTATTTTTAATTTAATAATATTTATACTTTTTTTCTGTTTAGTCTATTATTTTTATTTTCAAATATACTTTTGATAAACATTAAAGAGGAATAAATTGAAAAAGATAAAAAAAAGTCAAGAAAAATCAAGGGGAGTACTGAGAAAACAAAGTGCGCAGTAACCGAACGCCAGTACAAGCAGTGAGTGAGACTCTTCTAGGTCTAGTATTACGATGTACCACCACGTTAAAGAAAAGCGCAAAATATGAAAAAAAAAAACGATTTTCTGGTGTTAGCGTAAATGCTTCAGTTTCATTAACAAAAAATTATTTCTGTTCTACGGGAGTTAGTATGAAATCCGGTACGGACTAGATTACAACGTGTTTGAAGAAAAACTGACGAGAGTGAGTGAAGGAGTGAATAAAAGTTAAGTTCTTTAAGAGAAAAGGAAACTCTTGAAAGGGGTTTTCCTGTTCACAAAAAAAAAAAAAAAAATATATATAATTATAAAGTGATAAAGTGGAAAGGGGGAAAAGTGAAAGCATAAATTAAAATTTATTTAAAAAAAATAACAAAAAATCAATAACATACATATGTATATTTATTGCTAAAATTTACAAAAGTGTTGTAATTCAAATTAACACAGTGTTTGGATTTAAAATCATTTCAATGTCTAGTTTAGAATCAAATTTATTAAAACAACAAGAACCTCAACAGGAATCAAAAACACCTCAAGTGCAGCAGGAGGAAAAGCCGCAGCAAGAAAATGCAATTATGGTTGCTGGTCAACCAACAATTAAACAACAACAAACAGCAACAACAGAAACATCAGCTACATCGACAACATCAGTTTTAAAAACATCACCGGAGGATGTAGATTTAAGCAATTTAACAACACAAACAGTTGAATCAAAACAGCAACATACTCAGTTGCAACAAGACCAGCAACAACAACAACAACAACAGCAGCAACATCAACTGCAGCCACTTAAACAACAAAAACCATCAAAACATCAATTTTTGCATACGATGCCAATAAACACTAAAATAACAACCAATCTACAACATGCGGCCACCATCAGTTGTAACAATAACAGCAACAACAACAACAGCGGCAGCAGCAGCAGCAATTCTAACATTAACATCAATATAATAAATGGCAGTCCCTCGTCTTCCAGTTCACAGTGCAACGCAGCCAGTACACAGTGCAGAGGAGTTACAAATGCGCAGGTACGTAAATTTTCACAAACAATTTACAAGGGAAATCCGGCAAAACCAAGCACAAAACCCAACAATAGCAGTAACAACACACGGAATATTTTTTATTGTTATTATTGTTGTTGTTTTTAAACTTTTTTCCCATTTAAAAACTTTTCAGCCTTGGGCCCAAACAAAAGAAAAAAAAAACATTTTAATCTGCAAGTAGACCGGCCGGCCGGCTTTAAATGGCTCTGTAATGTCTGCAATTCTGCACACAATACACAAAAACCCACACACACAGATACACCCATATATACCAATGTAAGCAGTACTTACACATACTTAAATGTATCTATAGATTTTAACAAAATCATTTGTTATGTAAAAACTTTTGTTTTATTTTTAGAGATCAAACATCAATGTTAAGTTTACTACAAAGGCAGGTATAGACAAACTTTTGTACGTGACTGTTATTTTTGATTATGAAATTCCACTTATTTTCCAATAGAGTAAAGTATAAGTTTAATAAGAAGCTGAGTTTTAAAATTGGTACATAATTCAAGAAAGAAATTTTAAATCATCTTGCCATCATAAAGCGATCTTTTGGAAATTTAGTATATTTCTTATAAAGAAACCTCAAATCAAATATTCGGTTTATATAAAAAAAAGAGAGAAAAAAAAACTTTATAAGCCCTTTTATATAAATAAACTTTATATGATTTGGTTTATAATTACCAATATTTATATTTCACTAGCTGTTTGGTCCCGGCGCTGCTCGGGATTTTCTAAATAAAAATAAAAAAATGAAATACAGGAGAATTTTGTTAATAACTTGCCCATAGCGCTATCTACCATCAATAAAAAAATTTAAATATCACGACAATAGCGCCACCTATCGGGAGTTTTTTTTTATAAACCATCAGTGAAAGTAGACCTTTCCAACGCATGTACTCGTTAGAAAGTCAGTTGAGTGGGTCTGGCGTTATAAAATCACGAACATAGGACAACTTATTTTTATATGTATAGATTTCTTTATATAAATGAGAAATATGTCATTAGTGTCTGAATACGAATTCGTTTATGGCTGGCTGGAATGTATTTTGTTTGGACGTAACTTAAGAGCACTTTTTCAATAATTTTAGTGTTCATTTTGGCAGTGGTAAGGCCCCATAACTCCTTCCAAATAATCAAAAGCTGCTCTTGTTGATATACACTAATAAATTCTCCAATCCCCGGAAAAAAAATTCCAAGGGCGATAAGTTACACGATTTTTGTGGTAAATGAACTCAACCGGTAGAAAAAAAAAGAAAACACTTTTCAGTATGTAGAATCAAATGATAACAACATCATTTAACCTGCTTGTTTTTAAGGGTCCTGCTCTCGTAACCCTTATTCCTGCAGGTTATTTAAAAGCAGTGTTCGAAAAAAAACACTAAATATCGCTCCTTGGTGTTTGGTTCGGTAGATTTGTGGAAAAAATACAAATGCAAATAGTGTTTGTGTAGTTAATCACTACACTACACTGTTTGTCATCATTCGAAAAATAATACTGTTCTTATCCAACTCAACAAACATAAGAGACCATTTAATTCCGTTAGGTGGTTTTTTAAAAACCACAATCTTCATTGTGTTCGGTTCTGTTCATTAATATTCGTCCCTTTTGGCTGGTAAACAAAAACCAAAATTTTTTTACAAAAACAAAATACACAAAGGAAAAAAAAAACAAAAAGCCAGCAAAATAATTTTACAAAACATATCGCCACCTAATACGCAAAAGGCCCTATCTAACATTTTGAAATTTTTACAGGAGAAGAAAGAACTATTTAATATGATACACATATTGATAAATTGCATCAAACTATTTATAAATAATTTTTCTTCTATTTCTCTTATAAAACCTAACAGTGGTTTTCCCAATTAACAATATTGCATTTTATACAAAGTGTTATTAAGGTCTTTTAGCGTTTATCATATAATCTCTTGTTGATAGGGCCTTTTGTTTTTGTCAATAAATTTTTTCTGTACATTTGTGTTGATGCAATACATGAGATTTAATGAAAGTCGATTTCTTATTTTTTGTTGGTTAGGGCCTTTTGCGTTTAAGGTGACGATATACGCAATACACACACAAGCTCCGGTCGTTGCTTAAGTTTTTTGTTTGTTCATTTCTTTATCAATGTAAAAAAACAAACATAATAGAATATTAAAATATAATGTTTGTCTACAGTATCACAACAATTATTCTGTTTTTTTAACGAGGAGCAGAACACTATATAATGTTCAGCACTTTCTTGAAACAAGCTATTCCTATGCATTTCACTGGTTGCTTAGGCCAGATCATCAGGAAACTTCATCCATAAAGATTTTAGAAAAACTAAAGATATTAAACCAAATAAAACTGTTAAACGTATAAGAATTATAGCAACAGTTCTACTTGTAACAATATCAAAGCTTAAACAAAACCCATCAACAATAAACAACAGAGGGTTGTTTATTGAACACAAAAAATTTTACAAATTATCAAAAAGTAAATTAAATTTTTGGGAATACAAAATTTTAATTTCAAAAGATTTTGTTATTCGTGCTTAATTCCCAGTTTTTATTCTTGATAAAAACACTTGAAATTTATTGTTGATGGGACAAGCTATTCCTATGCGCATTTCACTGGAATAGTTTATTTCAAATAAAACTGTTAAACGTATAAGACTTATAAGCAACAGTTCTACTTGTAGCAATATCAATGTTTAAACAAAACACATCAACAATAAACAGTGGGTTTATCTCATCTTACATTCCCCACAAATTACAAGTAGAACTGTTGCTTATAAGTCTTATACGTTTAACAGTTTTATTTGGTTTAATATCTTTAGTTTTTCTAAAATCTTTATGGATGAAGTTTCCTGATGATCTGGCCTAAGCAACCAGTGAAATGCGCATAGGAATAGCTTATCCCCCAAACAATAAAGTGTTTTTATCAAGAATAAAAACTGGGCATTTAACACGAATTTTACAAATTTTTAAATTTATTGTACCGTCAAAATCAAATTTGTTTTCGTGGAAAAATTCGATAGTCGGCGAACATCGTTTGTCGAATCCCTAGAGTAGTCCCGTGATAGGTCTTTGGTGGTATATACCGGTTCTAGTTTTAACACTTTTTACGAATAAGACATCACTTTTACATGGGGTTGTGATTGGAGGGGGTCAACTGACACCATTTGACCAGTCACACATCTATTCACAATGGACGTGTTTAGTGACAGTTACTGCAAAGCAGTATTATTTCAATTTAACTAAATTCAAGAACCAAATTTTAGAAAGTCCCAAAAAATGTGTCACACCGCCGCACAGACAGGTATTTGGCCCTAAAAGTCGCTCAAAATTCATTTTTTTTATATTAGCACTACACCCCTTTTACTGTTATTTTTTAAAAATCAGGTAACCCCTCGAAACAATAGAACCAACATGGCGCAGTTCAACCTTTCACCAGCTGCATAAAGTCAGTCGGAAGTTACCATTCGAAAAACGTGTTCGTATGATTTGTTCGATACGCTCAAAACTTTAGTGTCTTCAAATATTCATTTTATGGCGATAAAGTATTTTGATTTTGTGTTAGTTTCTATTACGGATTGTGTTCAATCAGTTATGTGCTTTATCTAAAACAGTGATAGCCACTCCATAGGCTCGCGAGTAAGTCAATAATCGTATTTTTTACATAGACACGGTCGGCAATTCACATGTATACAACAACTTTGTTCGTTTCAAAACATCAGACTATCATCAGTCTATGCGACCGCACACAAGTACATAATATCTTTGTGTGCGTGCGTTCGGGGCTTGGTTATCACTGATCTAAAACTTAAGTTTTACATTGATTCTAATTATTAACTAGTTTGTTTGCCCTAAATGGTTAAGCTCTTCAAATGCAAAAAAAAAAAAACACACATCTTCTTATTTCTGTTCATTTCTGAGCTTTAAATTTGGTAGTATTTTGTAGAATAGATCCTCCAGAAATTTAAAAAGCACAAAACAACCCCTAAATTTTTAAGGATTTTTTTAATACATGGGCTTTGAAAACTAGGTTAATCAAGAATTTCAATAATATTACATTTTTTTCGAGACCAACTGGGCTTATTGTTGGACATACCTAAGGCAACACTAATAATGGGAATACCGGTCGCCGCTATTTTGAAGAACACGAAAGATCAGCAGAGATATCTGGGATTGACAAAAATTAAATATACCGTTTTAAAATAATACTTGATGCCATGTGCTTTGGTATTAAAATTAAGGATATGTACTAATATTATTGAAAATAAATACGATACTGTAAAAAATGGCGAATAAATAAGATTTAATATAATGTTTTTTGCCTTTTTGTACACTGAAATACCCTAACCTACCTTTAAATTCAATAAAATACTTATATAAAATTTTAAATGAAAAAAAAATACTTTTGAGCAACTTTTAGGGCCAAATGCCTGTCTGTGCGCCGGTGAAGACTGTACTGTAATTTATTACTTTTTCTAACTTTTTGTTCTTCAAAAACCAGTTACGTGATTGGTTCTCCTTTCACTGGTCATGAGTTCTTTCTTTTTGCATCTATTCTATTTTCAGAACTCCCAGGACCAGTCTTTTGGACCAATTGACAAAAATTTCCCGCAGGGATGTAACTCAAAAGAGGGGCCTAGTTCTTTTTAATACGGCAACTTAAAGAACGTTTGTAAAACTTCTTTTCAATTGTGGGACTTATTAGGAAACTTTAGTCCATTTTGGAACAATTGCGGTCAATCTTGTGATAAGACTTAAACTTTTATATTTTTTCATCACCCAAAGCAATATATGAAAAATCGCAAAAAAAACCTCAATACAAATTTGGGTGATTTAATATAGGAAATATCACTTTTTTTTTGTTGCGATTTTTCGTTACTATTGGGAAATAATTAATATTTAACATAGTTAGGAACAATGAGATAGGAAAACATAACGGCTGTAAGATCTAGTAAAACAACTTTCGTTTTCAGTAATTGATATATATGGGGAATTTCATGTCTAGTGACCCAATTTTGAAATCGCTGTCTTCCGATTTGGATGAAATTTGCACCAAGGTCCTAATGGATAGTTGTATAGATACAAATTTTCAACAAGATTGATCGGTCGAAAAGTTTCTGAGTTAGAGGAAGTCAAGGTTTGACATTTTGGCCATACAGGTGTTCTTTCTCATCCATGTAACTTATTACTAGGGATGAGATTTTCATGCACTAAAAAATCGAAAATATGCACTAAAAAAATAAAAAATATGCACTAAAAACTTTAAAAAATTGCATAAAAAATCGTTTTTTAATTTTACTAAAAACAAAACTATATAAAATTCAGTCTATTGTTATTTAAATATCTTTAAAAACTTAAATAACTAATTAAATTTTTTGTTTATTTAAATAAAGTACACGAGTGAATCCATTTCAAACCATTAAGTCGTTCGGCATCATCACCTCCGATTTGAATGAAATTCAACACAAATGTTAAATGTTATTGGACTTTAACAAAACATAAATTTTCAGTCCCAGATTCTTTCGGCTTCCGAAATATGGCGTCATAAAAGATGTGAAAAATGTGAAAAAACACAAAAGTCTCCTTACAAAAGGGGATAGAACTCTTGAACTACGCAAGATAATTTAGTTTTTTTGGTATCGTTTTAAAGGTGAAAGTGCACCCTTTAAAATGATAGGCATATTGTGTTTTTTTAAGAAGAGGTCAAAGGCAAATTTTTGGGGTCTTGAGTTCAAAGGTCCATATCTGGAAAAGTATATTTTTTAAAATTCTTAAAAAAATATATGTTAAGTATTATAGCCTCTTCAACATTTGCAGAAAATTTTAAGGTGGAGACTCGATTGGTGTTAGAGTTATATACCAGAACGTGATTCTAAGTATGTTTTGTGTTTAAAAATCCCTTGTTGTTGTTGTATTTTAATTATTTTTTCAGTATATCTGGAGAACAGCAAGAGCCAAAGTTTCCAAATTTGGTACACAAATTTAAGTTATCAATACACACCATCCCACAAAATGTGGTCGGGAGTGGAGCAGTGGGCGTGGTACCTCCCGTACAAGAAATATCACATCTTTTATGAAGTCATATTTCGCATGCTGAAAGAATGTGGGGTCTGAAATTTATGTTTTGTTAAAGTCCAATAACATACAACATTTGTGTTGAATTTCATTCAAATCGGAGGTGATTATGCCGAAAATGCCATTTTTTCGTGATGGTTTGACGTGTTTTAACTCACACACTGCTTTATTAATACTAAAACTTTGTCTTATACTTAAAGAATACTAATGCATTTTGGAAAAATTTGTTTTCAGATCCCACTTTGTTTCCAGATCAGATCTAAAATGTTTGAAATTAATTTTATTTTTTGAAATCCTTAACTTTTTTGCAAAATGTTTTGGATTTTTTTTTTTTTAATTTGTCGGGCTATTCTTTCTTCCACATTGTTCATTTTACTTTTTGCAATTTGAATTAATTTGACTTGAGTTTTAAGTGAACTAAATCGCTCCTAATTAGTTATTGTTTTACCAATAGATTCGTAATTGGAAAATACAAATGCTAATTGACTTCTGGTGTTATTTAAATTTAAAATTTTATTATTTTTATTAATTTCCCGCAGTTCCTAGCTGGAACATAGGACCTCTAGACCCGCATGGGACATTAGGTCGGGGCTGAAGAGAGAGGGAGTTTCAACTGGGCAATTTTGTCATAAACGATCTAATGGCCGGTTGGAATAAAGAATACTAACCCACGGGTATTCTTTTAGGAATGGTAGCGGAAGAATTAATTTTGAATCAACGGTAGCATCCAAAGCCCAAGTCAGGTAGGGCTACGTGGAAAAGTCAGGGCAAATGCAAATGACAAAGCCAGCCTGGGGGCGTAATCGGCAACCCCGGTACCAGGATCGGATGCTGAAGGCTAATCCCCTGCTCATCTTAAACACAACTGATTAAAGAAATTTAAAATTGCTTTTCCTTTTTTAATTGCACAATCATCAGGATCAACAAGCTCTTCAAACATTCTTAAATTACTCGAAGTTATTTTGTATAGAATTCTGAAGCATCTAGCCAGGACCCCCCCCCCCCCCCCCCCCATTTTGCTACTACTGACAGCGGTGGAAGGTGAATCAAGGGATACATTTCATTAAAAATCGCAATATTATCCAATTGGCTTCTAAATTCTCTGCAGCGCGGTATAACCCATGTACCAAGCAAGTAATTTGTAACCCATTGGAAGCCTTATCGATGTTGTAAGGTGCTGCATCGGTTTAAAATAGAAGCATCTTTTGTCGAAATCTTAAAAATCAATCATGTATATAAAGCAAAGCTCCAAAATAATTTATTTATTACTTAAAAATTTTTTTGGGAAGTTTTTTTGTGTATTTAAAATTTTTTTAAGAACTTTTTATAATATGGAAATTAAAATATCCCTCAAAAATCTAAAAATATGCATTTAAGACCTACTTATGCAAAAATATGCCTTTAAGACCTATTTATGCAAAAATATGCATTTCCACCAAAATATGCAACAATATTCAAAAACAAATCGATGCCGTTTTAACGCAAATTAAATGATACGGAACGATAATTCCTCGACATCGTTCTTAGACTATCGACAAAAAACATGTATTTGCATAGAAATCGCATCCCTACTTATTACCTATTGGTGTTAGCAAAATTTTTCCCGAGTAGCTTAGATAGATAGCTATTTTGTCAATCCTTTGAAAAAAAATTTTTTTGTTTCTTTTTTAAATTTAAAACTTTTTATTTTATTTTTTAGCGGGAAGGTTTTTGTTTAAATAAAAAGATAAATAATTTAATCTTAATCAGATTAGATCCTTTTATATCATAATTTTTTTACATTTAATTTGTTGTAGCTGATGAAGTGTTTAAGTTTTGCAAAATTTCCAAACACCCAGGAGGCTTATTCTGAATTGCGATGCGAAAATCAATGCGATGCGCAAATGAAATGCGATGCGAAAGAAAATTGGTATTCTGTTAGACTTTCGCAATCGCATTCGCAATTTATTTCAAATTGTGGCAACGCTGCTCAAATATACGTGAGTGTCAATAAACATCAAATTAAAAATAAATAAATTGTTTGTGTTTCGCTGTGAAAATTGTTTAAATAATTTATTTAGGACATTCTGTAATAAAAAAAATAATAAAAATGGATTTTGTGGCACTGTGGTTCGACGCCGAAGAAAATGAAAATATTTTGTGTGTACTTTAAAATCGGCCCAATCCTATTAAAATTTAAGTTAAAGTCAAATATTTTTGAACTGGTTTATATGTATATTTCATACTTTTTCCATCCTGCAGCTTCTCTAATAGGTGGTCCATTGATATTTAGTTCTTCAGTTAACGTTTGCCACAAAGAATTTGCCGACCGATGAGCATTTGGCTGTGCTTATTCATATATTCTATCATTATTTCAAATTGACGCGGTTTGGTGGTTTTATTGCTTGCTTCCCTGAATTAAATAATAAATATATGATGTATAAATAAATAAAATATTATCTTTCACTAACATGTTTGTACTTTGCGAATGCTATTTTGTTGTCGAATAAATTTTGCGAATTTGACATTTGTTTTCGCAATGTAGAATACCGACTTGTCACCTTTTCGCATTTGAAATGCGATTAAAAAAAAACTTGCGAATATCGCAATACAGAATAGCAATTGTTCGCATTTATGCATTTTCACATCGCATTGATTTTCGCATCGCAATTCAGAATAAGCCTCCAGTCTTTCATCTTCCCTTTTCCCTTTCATCTACGCATAATTCCCTCTCCACTTTTGGAGTGTGGGTATAATTAATTTCCTTAACTACATATGCCCCAACTTTATAGTTCTAGCAAGGAAATTAACTTTTTTTTTTTGTTTTTAGCAAATTCCTTTCTCATAGAAATTTTTCACAAAATCTCCTTCAGGTGTCCGAAACCAATAATCGTTTAAATAATAGTTTTCTCCTCCCTGCTCCATAAATCCCAAAATAGCACGAGTACTCAAAAGATTATTTTAACTGCTCTACTTAGCTCTGGGCTGCGACAATAAAACTGAAAATCATTAAGCTGGTGGTAGTCATCATCATCATCATCTTCATCATCAGTATATATTCTTCAATGTACCGCACTAAATACAAGATACTAGAGTAGAGTACTCGCGCTCATTCATCAGAATGCTGTGATGTGGAATTGATTTGTTGACGCCATTTAAGCGAGAAAGACGATAAAGAAAACAGCATGTTTTCGTCATTAAGAAAAACGAAGGAAGCAACCAAAAAAAGGAGTCTTATAATTCAAAGGGGGATGGTTTCGAAACTCGTAGTAAAGATGTCGAATTGATGGTGATTCTCTTTTAATAAAAAACCATTGAATGTTTTGAATGGATGCGTATCTAAATGTATGTAAAATGAAAATGTATTTAAGTCTTTATGGCTTTTTTGGGTGCTTTATTTTCGTTTGTTTTTCTGCTTTTCAAAGTTATTTGCTACATTAAATTTTTTGTTTGCTTTTTGGGTTTTTTCCTTTTAAAATTCCTCTCTGCAAATGTTTATTTGACTTTAATTTTATATCGAGTCAAATTCTTTGTGTGATTTTTTTTTTAAGTTTAAAGGCACATGATGTTTTTTTTTCTTGTACTCTATTGTTTGCTCTGTGCCCTGGTTCGCTGGGGAATAAAAAAGGGGTGCAGGACTTTTAAGCGTTAGCAAATAAATTGCAGAAGGCATAAAAAAGTGAGGGTGTTTTGAATGTATCCTTGATTTGTTTCGGATATCCTTGGAATATTTAAGATTTCTTTTTTTTACTGCATTTTTTTCTTCTTCGTTTCTGTGCTTTATTTACACTTTTAGCTTTTTTATTTTTTGTTCGTTCTTTGTTAACAAGGAAAAATTGTAGAAAATGTTGTCCTCAATTGAACTTTTGTTAAGAGTACAAATCCGTAGAGGGATGAATTTAAATTGATGGCAAAAAGGAAAGTGCTTGCATGTTGGAGTTTATAAATAAAATATCGGAGGCTTTTCTTCCTTTTTTTTTATCTTAAAGGGAATTTAAGGAAATGAAAAGACTTTTTATTTAATTAAAAAATCTTGTAATGCAGAAGAATGTGAAAAATTTTATTAAAAATTAAAGAATTTTTAACACAACTTTAAAAGTTTCAAAATTCGAATTGCTTGCAAAGTTCCCAGTATTAAAAATTAGTGGAAGTTGCTTCGAAATTGAGGAACTATTTAAGCAATTTAATCGATACCGAGGTCTATTTTCAATCCCAATATAGTGAAATATTTTACAATTATGTGGTTCAAAAATTGTTTTAAATTAACACTTTTTAGAAAATATTTTAATAACATTTCTAAAATAAGCAAAATCCCAATTTGCTTTTGAATTTGAGGAAAAACAAGGGGTCTAATAACATTCTGATGTATGGACGTCAATTTAATTCACTTAGCCTCCGCTTAGGAGCCGGAGTTATCTTATCTCCACTGCAAAAGCAACTTCTGTTTAATGAAAACTTCCCTTATATACCATCATGCCCAATCTTACCATATATTTAAAAGTAAAACAAGAGCTATATTTAGTTGTGCCGCATCTTTTATATCCTTCCCCAATTTTCCGCTAACATGCCAAAATCCTTATCCTTTTAGGTCGATTTGACAGATTTTTAAAACTGAGCAAATCTTATTTTAGAAAATATTTGAGCTTAATTTTATTAAACTATTACCGCATTTAGACTATGCAATTAACGCCGATTTTTTTTCTATTTTCTTTTAAAGTTGTTACTACGAAACTCTTTTCACATTTACATTTACATTTTTTTCAATCATTTTTTCAACTTTATCAACTCCGTTTTCTTCCCTACACCTCTTGCTAACACACAAAAAGTTGCATGCGAAAGTTGCGGCGTTAATTGCATAATGTAAATATGGTCTAACATAATCTATACGTACCCTATGGTACCAAGACTCTTAATTCGGGAAGACACTTGAATGGAGGTCAGGTTAAATAATGGGCCGATTTGGCTCATTTTTAATGTTAAATACTCTTTTATATAAAAAATATCTGAGCCAAATTAAGTGCTTCTGTCTCATATGGTATGGGCGTAATTGTACCAAAACCATTCCCTCGGGAGTTGTTGCGATCATCTAAAGGATATTTAACCTTTAGGTGTTTCATTATCCTGGGCAAATCAGCTGTAACCAATACTTGGGATTCGGTAAAAATCCAAAGTTTACAGGTCACAGGAAACCAACACGATCATTTGCGATCGCGGCTGAGCAGGGATCCTATCTGTTAGCATGGGAGTCAGTGCCCCCAGTGACCAGGCACCGGACTGACTAATGGTTGAGGCCGCCGTTTGTATACTTCTTGCAGGAAATGCTTCCTTTTTTCAGGATTATTGTCTTTTAATTTTCTGCCAATTGGTACATACAAGGTTTAGCTTACATATGTACCTGTTGTTACGGGTTCAACGGAGGGATGCTTTTTCGTCAAAGGGATACTTTCGGGGTCACGTTGTGGTTGCAGTTCGAACCCAAAGTCGCATGAAGGGATTTCTTGATAATCCCACTAAAATACTGGCTACCACTTATATAAGAGTTCGGCCTGAGGGAGGTGCTTTTGGTACTCAACAGCTGCTGCTGGAATTTTTCCATTTAGCCATATTTCCGATGACAATAATATGGCTAAATTAACTACATAATTAAAAATTTTCGTTAAAAACAGTTTTGTTGCAGGTGATCATATTGAAAAATGTTTTTTCTCTGGTTGTACATAAAAGTTCTAAATGTCGAAAAGTTTTGAAAAATCAATTAGCACAATTAAGAACAATAAAATTTTGGATTTCTTACAACAACAAAGCAAATATTATCGTGGACATGAGAGCTTTGCTTATGTCCTAGAAGTTCCGTATTGTCTAGTGATCGGGCTTTAAGATTTTTGAGACTGTAAAATCGAAATCGCAAAAGGGATTTTGGCCTTAATTATTGAAAAGTTGTCTTATGGCCATTTTCTCATTAGGCGATTATCTTTTTTCCCAACGAAAAACTGCACATTGAAGAAATTTGGTTTTCTCAATGTCATTTCTTCGTTTTTATCGCGAAGCTAACCGGCACTCATCTGCCAATTATTTATTTTCCTTTTATTTGCCGTACAGATAAATTCAATCAGCTGACTCCCAACTTTTACATGTATTTTGAGTGGCGTTGCCAGCTGAAAACAATGTTTTTTGTCGATGTATTGAGAAACCCAAAATCGTTAACGGACGGTTTATCGGTCCAATAAATTTATGTTGACATTAAGTAACATACAGTTTGTCGATACATTGAGAAAATGGCCATTAGTATGTATATAAGTACAGGGTGGGCCATTAGTCACTTAGCGTTATATTTTTGATAAAAGTTTTTTATTTTGTACTTTTTTTTCTTTGTATATTTTTCATTATAAAAAACACAATGGGGAAATGCCATGTATACGATTAAGGAACTTATAAAGACCTCTCTTTGATCAGCTAATGAGGTTGAGCACAACATGTTGACTTTAGGTAGCTAAAAAATTTCATGAGCGGAATTCCACAACTATTGGTTTCTTAGGCTAACACTCATCGTTACGCCTTATGAACGTACCCATTTTGCTAATGAAAATTCGATAATTCAAACCCAAAGATCATTTCGAAATTTTTTTTAAACCAAAATGCACCATAACGAAATCAAGTACGCAATCTGGTCGTTTATTTTCAGTATTCGGGGTCTGTTAGTGACATATTTCGAAGTGGAAGACCGTTTAAAGCACGAAGCCACGGTTATATCGAACAAGTACGGTAGACCGTAAATAGGAACTCTGAAAAATAGGCTCGTAATCGTGACACTCAGCTTCAAATATCTAGAAAATTCACTGTGGAAAATATTAAAAAAAAAAAATGGCAGAAGAAATGTTGCCGCAAGACTATGCATAAGATTTTGTACAACATTTACCGAATTATTAACGGAAGATCAGTGACTTATGGGCCATACTGTACTTTTTAAAACATTTTGAAATCACTTGGCTGTTGAAATTTAACCTATTTATTTTCAAAAGTGTCTTTCATCTCTAATTATATTTCAAAATTATCTTTAAATAAATCATTTCTACACTTTATAAAACAAAAAAAAAAAAAAAAGGTGAAATAATCTAAATAAAAACTTCAATGAATTATTTCGATAAATGTTTGTGACACCCGCGTTATTTATTCATTTCGATGTGATCAAAGACAAAACACCTCTTGATGTTTTTTTTTGTATTCTTTCTTATCGAAATGCATATAAAATTAAATCCGAATTATTTTGTAAAGGTAAAGATTTATTTGTTTTTTGTGGTTTTTAAGATTGTATCTCTTTATATCTGTATCTATCAGGTATCTGCTTTTTTTTTGTTATTCCTGTTGTTGTATTTTATTTACAAGATATATTACTTATTGTAAAATTTGACAAATATTTTATGTCTATTATGGATCATTTTGGGGGGAAAAATAAAACACCCACAATCAAAATTGTATTTTGAAGTGACATGTTTTTTGAATTTATGACTTTTGACATTAAAAAGACTTTTAGATACATAATCACATTAAAAATGTTCTTCTTGACCTTAAAAGCCCTTAAACGTAAACAACAACAAAAGCAATAATATAAAGCAAAGAAGACAAATTTAAAAAAGTAGACATAAATTTCAAAATCGAATGTACGATGTTGACAGTAAACTGTTAGTAACACACTCTGCTATACAAATTCGAATGTTTGAAAAGACCTCCTTTTGCAATAAATCTAGTTTTTTTTACAAGTTTGGGATGCTGATTACCAATTTATTAAAAAATTTAAAATCGTACGGTCCGTTTTTGACATGTTTTGATTTTTTATTTTTCATTGAAAACACTGCATTTTAGCAGTTAAGTCTTAATTGCGACAACAACTATTGAATAAGTTTTATATGTTTGAAATCTATGGAAATTAAGCTTTCAGTTTATTATAAAAAAAAGTTCGTAGCGGTTGATATACCACATCGGCAAGCAAAATTCTGTTATTTGTTATTCCAACCATTAAACACTTGCAGCCATATTCATAAAAAGTTCTTATTTTAAGCTTATAGAATTTAATAACTATCAAACACTTTTTGTCTTATAAACCTCTTAAAAAAATTTGTATTCATAAACGTACATTAACAGCTTTTTTACTATTAACTGTTTGTAGCGATTTTGTGTTTATGTCTGGCAACATTCTTTATATTTTGCTGCCATTTTATTGCTAGTGATGAAATGAAACTTCTATTCGGTTTACATGATGTTCTATACTTATTTTTTTTTTATAATTTAATAAAATAAATGTACCCTTTAAAATCATTCTTATCAAATTAAACTACATATTTTTTTAGTTTCTAAGCAAAATGTTGCCGAAAGGCATAAAAAAATTTTGTTTGAATCTTTTTTAAATACACAATATAATAGTATTAGAATAAAAAGTTTGTTAACTTCTAATCAACATCACTATTATTATGATTTGTTTGTTTTTTTAATATTTTTTAACAATAATTTGTTGTTTTAAGCAAAAAAAAAAAAAAAAAAAAAATAACTAGTTGCAATAATTTAATAAATAATTAAAGAGAATATCGGGGGGTGCTTTAAAACCATGGTAGATAAGGCCATGATGACATTATTGCTCAATTGAATGGGATATAAAGCCATAATGGCCTTATTGCCCAATCATTGAGAGGTAAGGTCATATGTAAAATTTTGCGAAATGAGAGATATAGCCATATTTTTTTTTCGCAAATGAGAGATAAAGCCATATTTTTCAGAAAATTGTTATGCATGGTGTTAATATTCTGTAAAAGGTAAAATCCTTAGTTACCATTGAAAAACATTTTTTTTTCTTGTGACGCACGCAGGAAAACTTTATTCAGCGAAGCCACCTGCGGCGTCCTACTGGGTGAAAAACGCAGAAAAACTCTAGAATGCGAAGCCAGATTTTAATACTTAACTTTAGTGTCTCCGGAACTGAGATATAATGAGATATAAAGCCATTTTCTAATATTGCTAATGTGAGCTAAGGCCATGATGGCTTTATCTCCCATCCCATTAAAATGAAAAAATAAAACAAAGAAGGCTTTGTGAGATAAAGGCTGAATGAGAGATAAAGCCATCATGGCCTTATCTAGCATGGTATTAACCCCCAGAATATCTGCATTTGCCCCTAAACATATTCATTTAAATCATATAAAATTTTTTTTAAATAACACTACGTGACAAAATTTCAACAAAGTCGTGACCAAATGAATCTGACAGCTAATTTTTGAAGATATTTGCATTTTAGTCACAGCATCTTTTTTAAAAACACAAATAACGGTTATCTTGGAATATCTCAAAAACTGTTCTACTTTTGACAATTCTGACTTCATATTCGGATTCAGCGGACAATTTTACACAAAGACTAGGTGTCAAATTCATTTGGTCAAAAAATTGTCACGTAGTGCAATTAACAATATAACTTTAAATTGATTGTCTAAAATAAAAAAAATTTTTGTAAAATGTATTTAACATGTCCATATTAATAAATAAACCATTTAATTATTATTTTTCAACATACTTTAAAAAAATAATAACATAAAAAGCAAACACTTATCAAAATGTCATTTAATTTTTGGTTTAAAGAAGTGCAAATCCAACAATAAATACAACTTTAGCAATTTTTGCTTAAAAATGGTGAATTAATCATAAATAAGTTTTTATGAATACGGCTGTTATTTTCTTTTAACAAGAAAAACGACCAGCCTGGCATTATCGCTCTCTTAAGCGGCCCACTTACTATCGTAAGGTTTTACGTTTCTTACGTAATCCATTTATTTTTTGTCAAATAACTGTATTGCCACATCAGCAATTGCACAAATAAAACGCTAGTTTGAAAATCAGCTGTTTATCGTTGAAAATGCAAGCGAACGATAGCAGTCGACATCGTGGGCCAGTCTGTACATAATGCCACATAATCAAACGGAGTTATGATGATGGAAAATTTGTGTGTCTGCGTTTCACTTTGGAATTTTATTTTAGGGGTGCGTTTACCTTTTTGGACTTTTTGTGCAGTATCTCGGTATATGAAACAATGTGTTCTTTACATCTGAGGTATAGGGTTAGCAAATATTTTGTGTGGCACATTAATCCTCTAGCTTATCTTCATAACGGTAATTTTTCGCCCAATTCTTACAAATCGTAAATAAAACTCCTACCAAGGCGAGAGTTTCAAAAAAATGTTGGCCATGTAATTGTACTACATATCGAATTGTTCAACAATAGTGTATTAACTCAAAATGTTTATTTTTTCACTGCATACCTAACCGCTGTATATTTTGTGTACGGTTGTGGTTTAACCCATTTAAGCCCAAACAAAAAATAAAATATTGTTTATTTTATGATAAAATTCATTACATATAAACAAAAAAAATTTTTTTTTTGTAAATTAAAGAGGGGTGCACAAATTGGCACTACGGTCACTTAAAAAAAAAATTTTTTTTAAAAAATTTTTTTGTGAATATGCTGATGAAAAACATGTTGCATATTTTACCCTTACTTTTACTTAAGGTGTTAATACTGCCCTGTTTTACAACTTTGGTACTTCCCATGTACTTTGTTGGTACAACCAATGTTTTATTTTGTTTGTCATAATTCATACCGCTCATAATTTTGTGGAAATTTTATTGTAAAACAAAATATAAAAATATTTACATATTAAAACAAGTAAGAAAGTATAGTCGGTCAAGCCCGACCATATGATACCCTACACCACAGTATTTAAAAACACATCATGCTTATATGTCCATATAAATACAGATTTATCTATGTTTATAAAACTTATTAAAATCGGGTTAAAAGTTTGTGAGGGGCAGAAATTGCCCCCTACCTCCCCTTGTGGTCCCATTTTTGAAAAACTGTACAGCTTATGTGTCTATATAGATATGGATCTATCTATGTTTTAAATTTCATTAAAATCGGCTACGAATAGAGTTAAAAGTTTTACTTTTTTTTATAAGGATGACTTAGTAGTCATATTTAAAAAATATTATAGAAGAAAGATTAATTCATACCTTAAGAATTTTCGAAAGAAACAGTTTTTTCTCTCTCCTGAAAATTGTATTTTGGCGGATGGGGGTATTGTATATAAGCCGTCGATATATTTTCCTTTCATTTTTAGAACAAAAATTTAACTAAAATTGTTTTTAAAAATGTACCTAAAGTTGAGTCAACTAGAACTTCAGCAACAATTTGTATGAAATTGCTTCTGACGTTTAAAATAATTTTATTTAATTTTGAATGAAAATTTTAACAAAATGTTTACAAAAATAAAAATAAATGCATAATATTGTTGTGGCTACAATTTGCAAACGGTTTCTTGATGCAAAATGTGTGTAGTTACAAAAGAAATTGTTGCTCTATTATGAACACCAAGTGAAAACAATTTGCGAACGGTTTCTTGATGCAAAATGTGTGTAGTTACAAAAGAAGTTGTTGCTCTATTATGAACACCAAGTGAAAATGTTTTTTTGATTGTGAACGCAGCTTTAATGTAAAATTAAAAATGGTTTTGATTCTACTGAAAATTTTTGAATTTTAAGTTAATATAGAATTGTTGAACAAGTGCGATATGTCACAATGCACAGTGGAGAGATAGTCATATTATATATCACAGTTAAGGAAATTATGTATAGATTTAAAAAAATTATATAATTTTTAACGATTGTATAATTCATTCACTATATTTTGCAAAAAAACGTGTAAAATGTGTTTTTGAGCTTTTGTCCTATGGTGAATTCTTTTCTGAGAAATAAGTTGCATTAATGTTAGCTCTTCTACTTTTTTGTGTTCGTTTGTACAAAAAATACAGCTGTGTAAAAAATTTTCAAGTTCTTTTGTGAATATGCTGATGAAAAACATGCAAAACATGTTGCATATTTTACCCGTACTTTTACTTAAGGTGTTCATTAGTGTGACCGCAAGTTATATGGACAATTTTTTTTTGTATTTTCACTTGGCAAACCCCTTAGATTGATTCCAAATTAGAAAAAAATATATATAAAATTTTTTAGATCGTTTGCATAGTTATTAAATAGTCGTTTCTTGAGACCACAAAGTTTGCTAAAATGCTATTTTTCTCACTATCGGTCGCTTTAATTGTTGATAACTTCAGGAATATTTATTTTAGAGAAAAACCTTATTCACAAATATTCTAGGACAATATCTTATGAACAATCTTGCTCTGTATTAGTTTACATTAACATTAATATTTAATCCAGAAAATATCGAATTAAAAATAGCACCGAAATTTTCACATATCTTCGCCTGGTGATTACACTACGTGACAAATTTTCAACAAAGTCGTGACCAAATGAATCTGACAGCTTATCTTTATGTAAAACCAAAAATCCGAATATGAAGTCAGAATTGTAAAAAGTAGAACAGTTTTTAAGATATTTCAAAATAACCGTTATTTGTGTTTTTAAAAAAGATGATGTGACTGAAATGCAAATATCTTCAAAAATTTTAAACGGACTATGTATTTCTTTCTTTTTATTGAGAGGTTCTAAAATTTCTTAAATGACAATGGGTCGTTTGTGAAGATGAGTCATTAAATGGCAGAGTTAAAGGGGACTAAACTTCATACTTCAAACTTCATTATTAATTTTATGATTTGGTTCAATTTTGGTCTTTGCAAGTTCTAAATTTAAGGTTTTGAATAAGTCAGATCCGAGTTTTATATATTTAAAATCTATATATAATTGTCATGCTGCCACAAAGTATTGTTGTTAAATTTTATCTGTAGAGCACCCACACAAAAGCCCCTGAAACCATTTTTAGCGAACATTTTTCGTTAAACGTTAAAAATGTTTATTTTTCAAAATACAAACATTTTTTGTTAGAGCCCTGGAGACAAGATAAATTCAAATTACTGCTAACGCAAAATCAGCACACAACAAGAACAACAACATAAACAACATTATTGTTATACTCGTCATTACAATCATTATTATTATTAAAAGAAAAACATCATTATAAAAACATATAACACAGGGCTACACAACAAAATTTTACAGACTTCTTGGTGTGACCATTGTTTTTGGGTTAACTGAAAGTGCTGATTACGATGGCATCAATAATTTTTTTTAACAGCTCTAGTTTCAAATATTAAGTAAAATTTAATATTTGCATAATTAAGACCGTTTTTTTTAAGTTTGTAAAATGTAAAATTGGTAATACTACATTCACACCTTCGCCAAATCTAGTACTTACGAGATTTCGAGCCAAATCTAGTTGTTTTTGACTAGATTTCCCATACAAAACAAAATCTACTTCGTCACTAGATTTCGACGAAATCTACTCAAAATCTAGTAGTACTTAAGGCTAGATTACACTATTATACTTTGTATTAATACATGTCAAAAACTCAAGTAATATGACAAATTGTGATAGTGTGAATGCAACGTGTCACGAAAGTGACAAGTATTATGAAAAAAGTTTGACATCCCATACGACTTCCTCGTTTTTTGAAAAATTTCTAAACAATAATACTTTTCGTTGGATCAGGGTTGCATTTTATTTCATGTATGAGTGTTTATACTTTGTGTGATGGTGTGAACACAAACTGTCATGTTACATTAGATTTTTTGACAGTCGCAACAAAACTCATTAGATTTCTATCTCACAAAGTATTATGGAATACGTAAGACTTGTGAGATAGTGTAAACTAGCTTTTAATGATGCAACTATGGTTTTTTCAATAAAGCACTAAAAAACACATTTAAAAAAAAGACAAAACAAAAATTGTTAAAAAAAAATTAAAAAGTTTAATAAAAACTGTAAAAATATAAAAAGGACGAATAATATTGATAAAATAAATATCGTTGATTGTTAATAAAAGGTAATGCAAATTTTTAAATGTATATTTCTTTTTGTGTTTGTATGTGTAATGAAAAAACTTTAAGTCAGTTGTTTTGTTATAAAAACAAAATCTCGCCAATGTCAAAAAAGTATAATGTAAACGCACTAGATTTCGATGGAGATTTTAAATCAAATCTACAAGATTTCGGCCTAATGTAAATGTAGTATAAGAGATTTTTGTGCAGATTTATAATCCATTTTATTTCAAGGTTTGGCGGAACGTTCGCGAAAAACTCACCAAAAAATATTTTTTTAAACAAGAGCTGGCAGAGAAATCTAATGACGCCATCGTCATCAGAAGATAAAAATACAGAAGGATTTGATATTATTATTTCAGAAACTTAAAAAATCTCCATTTTGTTGTGCTGTGTAATCGTGTTTTTTTTTTTGGAAACTGTTGAAATGTCTTCTATAAACAAAAAAATATGTCATAAAAGTTATGGTTGACATAAACATAAACAGACAATAATACGTCAAACTATTTGTTGTTATTGTTTTCTATAGATATTCTTGTATTTTGTTGTTGTTTATTTTACGACAACAATAAAAACAATAACTATCTAAAAATAGTATAATAAAAAAAATCGTACGCCTCATAGTGTCCGCATTTAACGCAAATACATTTTTTTCGGTTTATGGCAAAACAAAAAAACATTTATTTAGTTTAGGGGCTTTTTGCTGGTACCAAAATTAAATACATTTTTACTTCTTTTTTTGTAAATGTTGTATATTTTTATCATGTTTTTTAGTTTGTTTTGTCATTTTCTTATCTTATCACAAAACCCTCATATTGTTTTTTTATTGCGTTTTTTTTTGCAGAACTTAATTTACCCGTGAGGTGAGAGAAGTGTGTTGTATAAATACAGTGTGGTACAAACTAAATGGTTCTAATTTACCAATATTTTATATTTGAGTGTAGAATTTTTTTTTTTTTTTTAATTGACAAGACAAAAAATTCTCGCCTTATGAATATAAATAAATAAATGGTTTAATTTGAGACCAAAACCGAAGTTAAATTTTGATATACATATTGGACTAAAGTTGATTAAAACTAGGGTTTGCAAGTCGATTATAATCGTAATTGCGCTTAACCTCACTATTTAAACGTAATCTTAAATTTGTGTTTTATCAGAAAGACTAAGGCTTTGGCAAATTTAAAAAAAGGCAAGCAATAACGTTTAGTCGGTCATGATACCCTACACCACAGCATTTAAAAACAAATTTTCGAGAGTGTTCCCCTGGTGTACCCATTAGAAAAATATTATAAATGGTAAAGCGGTTAAGATTCACGTTAATGTTCTGTGTGCCGAATATCTGTATACATATGTATATAAAAATAAGTTGCATTGTGTTAGTAATTGATGTTCTCTGTAATACGTGAACCGATTTTGTTTCTGCAAAGTTCACGTGGAAGGTAACGTCAATGCCAAGGTTTTTATGTATCAACGGTCTTCAAATGTGTTTTGGTTCATGAGTTATAGTCATTCCGAAACATGTATTTTTTTGAACGTAAATTTTTCGAATTTGACTTAATATTTTGAAAAACTGAATTCAATTATTTTTGAAAACTGAAAGGCGTCGTCTGGCATTGCAGCCACTTTGTAGATGGTGGACGCACAGCACATTCTCCTTTGAAATTGTCTTTGAATTACCAAGAAACTTCCACATGTAACGTTTCAAAAACATCTGGAACGGCAAAATTATTGTAACGTTGCGGTATCATTATTTGGTATGAATGCATTATGGCGAATAAGAAATCTGTTGAAGCATTGGAAAGAAAAATGAAAGGCCTTCGAGGTAATTCAGAGTTGTTTGATGGTGCCTTGATTTTATAGATCGACAGCTGCCGATGAAATTACGCTTGCTTATGAGATTTGTAAAAACATTGAAACTCACTACTAACGTTCGTGTTCAGTTCCAGACTGATCCATCTGCTGATAAGTTCTCTGAGCAATTGATGAAAATTGGGAATGGTGCAATGCCTGTAAATGACACTGGATTGATAACATTGCCACATGATTTTTGCCATTTCGTACAGTCAAAAGAGGAATTGATTGAACGTGTGTTCCCTAACATATCACAAAAATATACATGCCGTACATGGTTGACATGCGACAGAGCAATTTTAGCGGCAAAGAACAAAGATGTTAGTGAATTAAATATGGCTATACAATCAAAGATTCCTGGCGAATTGGTTTCGTACAAGTCTATTGATACTGTTACCAATGTAGAAGATGTTGTGAATTATCCAACAGAATTTTTGAATTCGTTGGATTTACCAGGATTGCCTCCGCATAATCTCCAATTGAAAGTTGGAGTCACTATTATTTTACTTCGCAATATCAATTAACACCGTTTATGTAATGGCACAAGACTTGCTATTATTTTAACTGGAAAATTCAAAGGCGAAGATGTATTCATGATTCCGTCTGATATGCCATTTGAATTCAAACGACTTCAGTTTCCTATTCGGCTTGGGTTTGCGTTTACTATCAATAAGGCCAATCATTAGGAATTTGTGGAGTGAATTTAGAGTATCCAGTTTTCTCACATGGACGGTTGTATGTAGCCTGTTCGCGCGTTGGCAAACCATCGGTTTTGTATATTTACACCGAAAATGGAAAAACAAGAAATGTTGTGTACCACAGAGCATTACAATAAAAACAATTCATCACTGATTTAAATGAATTCGGATTGATTTCTTATTTTCTTTTTTGCACTACGAAGTGTGCAGGGGTTCGCTAGTTATTTATAGATAAGGATATCTACTATAGACTTTATGAGATTTCTTTGCCTTAACGTGATTTCAGCAAGGGTGCTTTTAACGGACCAAAGGTTAATTAAATAAGTTTGGACCTAATTTAGCCTAAAAATCTAAATAATAAGATTGTCTATGAGCACAAAGACTCAAAGACAAAGACCAATAATTAGCTTGTATGGGGGCTATGTTAAATTATCGACTGATTCTTACTTTTCAATTTTGGTCTATGTGACAATTATAAGCTATATACGAAATTTTATTAATTTAGCTCCAAAATTGCGACCTGGGCCCTATTCCACAAAACAACTTATCAACTTTTCACTTTGCACTTATCAAATTGCATTTTTTGGCAAAGTGATAAGTGTTTCTGTTCCACAACATTCTTTGTAAATCTCACTTTGCACTAAGCTAGTTTTTGCAAAGACTTTGATATCTTTGCAAAAACTCTGCTCTCTTTGCAAAGTCTTTGCAGTCTCTTGCAAAGTCTTTGCGCTCTCTTGCAAAGTGAATGTGCAAAGTGTTCCACAAAGGATTTAATCATCTTTGCATTTCTGTCTTTTCACTTTGCATTGCTTAATATAAATTATTAAAATGAGCTAAAAATTAAAAATGGAAAATATTCTTGCAGTGTAAATAGCATATGAGAATTACTTCTTTTTAAAAGTTATTTTTATTATATAAACCAATTTTATTTTCGAATGTGTTCACTGAATCAAATTTCAATTTATAAAGCTTCCTTGTAATAGTCTTATTCCTTCATTTGTTCACATATTTTTGCTTATGCCAACCTTTGCTTAACATTGAAGCTATAGATATGTACATATGAGGGATTTCATGTCAAGTGACCCAATTTTGAAATCGATGTCTTCCGATTTGGATGAAATTTGCACCAAGGTTCTTGCTTCGGCAGAACATATACTAAAATTGGAACGATACAGAGAAGATAAGCATGGCCCCTGCGCAAGGATGACACGCAAAATCGTGAAGCGTTCCACGTTCCAAAAAAAAGGTTAGTCCTACTGGATAGTGGTTTAGACACAAATTTTCAACAAGATCGGTCTAAAAGTTTCTGAGTTAGTGTGGGTCAAAATTTGACATTTTGGCCATACAGGTGTTCTTTCTTATCCATGTAACTTATTACCTATTGGTGTTAGCAAAATTTGTCCCAAGTAGCTTCGATAGCTATTTGATCCATCTTTTGAAAAAATTTTTGAAAAAAGCCCAATCTTTGCAACTGGCGTTTGTCCAAAAACCATGGACATATGCGTCTACTATAACATCGAAAACTCTATGGATGGTTCTGTAAACTTCTGATTTTGCAACACCATGCATGGCTGCAACTCTATGGTACTAGCAACCATTTTCGAGCAGAAGCACACAGTAGCAGTTGATTTTCAGCTTACAAACTGCGCTTTTAATTGTGCTCTAATTCTTCTTTTATTTTATTTAAAAAGAAATCAACTCAATTAAAATTTTGTAGTCCCGAAAAATTAATTCGGGCCCTATAATTTCTTATTATGCCCACGTCTCCCCTATTGTAGAACAAAAACTCGCGTCTTAACATTTTGAAAGCTTCACTAGCATAACAATATGAATTTGCAAAGAGATCGTTTACCTTGCAAATTTTTGACAAACTTATCAAAATTTGCTTTGCAAAAATAGAATTTACAGTTTTTGTGGAACGAAACAGCATAATTATTTGCAAAGTCTTTGCAAATAACTTTGCACTTTGCACAAGAGAACGTACGTGGAACAGAAATTAAAAAGAGAATATAAAAATTGCAAAGACTTTGCAAATTTCACTTATCAATTTCAACTTATCAAATTAAATAGTTCTGTGGAACATAAAGTTTTGCAAATTGACGAAAAATTTGAAAAGTGCAAAGTGAAAAGTTGATAAGTTGGTTTGTGGAATAGGGCCCTGTACTTTGAGCACAAAGTTTACACCGTCAGTAGAGCGAACCACATTAAAAAAGTTTCGAAATTTTTTTGGCCGAACGAAAGGGGTTTCCTTTTTAAATTCTTCTTTATATCTTTGGCACTTGCAGTCGGATCTTAGTGCATGATATATAAAAGTGTTTTTTTCTTGAGAGGATTCGATTGACACAGTTATATAATACTAGAAATTACATTATGGAATTTCGTGAAGATCGGTCTATAATTTACCAAAGGCCCCATATAAAAGATTCTCTCGGAAAACATTTTAGTACGTAAAACCGTAACGAATAACGCTATTGGTCTGTCCTTTCGAGAGAAAAACTTTGATATATCATACTTAAAAGTCCGACTATAAAATCGCGTTGCGAAAAAACTTTATATTACGGGGATTAAAGGAACGGTCTGCCAGCCTACCGGACAGACCGACACGGTTTAATATGGGTCTAGGACCGATATTTAAAGGTTACAAACATTAGAACATACGCATAATACCCTCTCCACTATTGTGGTGTGAGTAAAACGATATCGGATAGATGTCCACCACAACGAGAGAGACAGATGGCGTTTCTTTATCAAAACTGTGGCTTTATTTAGTTCATTACGTCACGGATTTCAAGTTTTTAGCTTGCACTCGATTAGATAGGCTCTGTATAGACTCTTCCTCTTGTTCATGAACGATTTTTAATTTTAACAAACGTTTATTAAGGAAAATGTTAATAGAATAATTGTTTTGTAAGCCTTTATTAAACCTGAAATATTTTCATGAATAAGGCAGTCTATCTTTAACAGAGACGCAATGCAAAATAATTTATTGATGTCAAATTGAATGACCATGGTGGCCAATTAACAGCTGAGTTTTTTAAAATAATGCAATCGTGAAGTTAAGTTTGCAAAAATAAACACTCAAAATATTATGTAGTTAAATTCAAATGAAAATTAATTTTAAACAACTAAAAATTTGCTTTTGTTATTGAAATCTTTATCATTTTTTACACAAACAAAAGGCATGTTGTTTTTTCTACTGTTAGAGTTGCGCGCAGACCTACTAATTGGATCGTGACATAAATTTTGAAAAAAAAGTTATTCGTACATTTTATTCAATTTTAACAGTACGAAAAACAAATTTAATAACCCACAAACAGTTACTGTAATAATTTTATGAGTGTATGGTTTCGTTGGCTGCGTAAAATGTGAAACCTCCTATATAAACAAAAGGTTGTGTGGACGATATGGATGCCCCAATTGTTGAGAACATTAAGAAATTGGTAATTTTGGATCTACTTTAAGTCCGTAAAACCAATAGTTTTCTTTCAGAAAGTCTAAGTTTGAAAGATTGTGGGGGGGGGGGGGAAGAAAACTGGCATATTATCTTCCCCTCTCACCAATAAACTCAGACTTTCTGCAAGAAAACTTTCATAATGTCCTTCAGACTAAGACTGCGTCTCATTACTGCGATGTTTTCACTTTAACGAACCGGTTGGATACGCGTTAGTGGTTAAAAATTATGTAGCATGCAAGCCGACGCAAACTTATCGACCAAGTTCTCTTTTTTTGACCTTTTTTATGGAAACTATTTTTTAAAAAATTTCATATTTTATTCATATTTTTGTTGCAGGTTAATATTTATATGAGGGATGTTTATATGGGAGAGTGCTGGCTTACTTGCAAATAAAACTGGCGAGCACGGTTGCCGACTTTTTTTGAGCATTTCCCTCCAAATCGGACGTCAAAAGGTATATGACTCTCCCGCTTACCGCTAAAACGTATTTTTTCCCACGATTGACATTTCAAAAACGCTAGATTTAGCGGGAAAATCTCTAAATTGGCAACAGTGCTGGCGGGTCCAAATTTAAAACGAGAGAACTGACTCGAATTGTGCTCGCGAGTACACTTTTTTCCTACCTTCCTCAAAACTACCTACGGCCCAACCACAATGTGCTTAAGTTGGCTTTAGCGAATGAGCGAATTCATGAAAATTATAAGAGGCAAACCATATTAAACTTAAGGAAACTTTTTGCTAAGTTTAATGAAACTGTCATTTGCTTAAGCAAGGTGCGAATTTAATCGCACATTCCGTACGGAATCAAATGTTTTTTTTTATTTTGTTTTTGTTTTCTTAAATACATTAGAGATTTTTTGTTTATTTTTGACAGTAGGTTAAGCAAGGCTATGCATATTATGGTTGAGCCTAAAAACGTAGATGTGACTTTCTTTCTTAGGAGGGTAGAATAATTAATAAACGATTGAACCTATTACAAATTCAAAATCATCTTGTATGCAAATATTATTATAAGTCAAAATTTATTTCCCTGGTTTATTTGAAGGAGAGGCTAACGAGCCAAAATTCTTTGTTTAGTGCCTAGATAAAATGCTGAAGAGATTTTTACTGATTTTAACATAAAGAAAACTTTATATTTTAATAAACCATATACAAATACTCATATATAAATTTTTTTTGCTCTGCTAGCTCCTCTATCGTGTCAACTCCTTCAGAGTATAATTCTTTGTAATGGGCTCTGCTGCCAAATTGGACGATTTATCGTCATTTTGACCATAATTTTATACCCTTAATTTGACGATTTTTATAATGACAAAATTTGTACTAAATCGTAATTTAAATAATTTTTTGGATACTTTCTATTATTAAGCTGAAAGTAATTGTCCCGTGTAAGCAGCTCTTAACACAAATATTAATATGTATAATATAATACGCTTGGAGTTCTGGTAGTAGATTTATTTTTCAATAATTTTTTTAAGTACTGAAACAGAGTTTTTCATGAGTAAAATCGGTATTCGATATCTCTTATACTACATTTACATTAGGCCGAAATCTTGTAGATTTGATTTAAAATCTTCTTCGAAATCTAGTGCGTTTACATTATACTTTTTTGACATTAGCGAGATTTTGTTTTTATAACAAAACAACTGAATAAATGTTGTTTCATTACACATACAAACACAAAAAGAAATATACATTTAAAAATGTGCATTACCTTTTATTAATAATCAACGATATTTATTTTATTTTTACAGTTTTTATTAAACTATTTAATTTTTTTTTTAACAATTATTGTTTTGTCTTTTTTTTAAATGTCATTTTTTCTTGTGCAGGGAAGTGTTTTTTAGTGGTTTATTGAAAAAACCATACTTGCATCATTAAAAGCTAGTTTACACTATCTCACAAGTCTTACGTATTCCATAATACTTTGTGAGATAGAAATCTTATGAGTTTTGTTGCGACTGTCAAAAAATCGAATTCAACATGACAGTTTGTGTTCACACCATCACACAAAGTATAAACACTTACACATGAAATTAAATGCCACCCTGATCCAATGAAAAGTATTATTGTTTAGAAATTTTTCAAAAAACGAGGAAGTCGTATGGGATGTCAAACTTTTTTCATGATACTAGTCATTTTCGTGACACATTGCATTCACACTATCACAATTTGTCATATTACTTGAGTTTTTGACATGTATTAATACAAAGTATAATAGTGTAATCTAGCCTTAAGTACTACTAGATTTTGAGTAGATTTCGTCGAAATCTAGTGACGAAGTAGATTTTGTTTTGTATGGGAAATCTAGTCAAAAACAACTAGATTTGGCTCGAAATCTCGTAAGTACTAGATTTGGCGTAAGAATTATGTTAAAGAATTTAAAACTTGATGAGAATATGCCAAAACTTAAAAAAAAAAATATTCTAAAATCTGCTAAATCTTAAAATAAAGAAAATATGCTAAGATTATAACCAGGGAAACCAAATATATGCAATTCCATGTTTTTTCTTGTGCGACCAATAAAAGCAGAAACAATATATTTATCCGTTTTAGAGCTTTTAATGATTTTTGGCATCGATTTGTTAGTGCATATTTTTGCATATTTTCCAGTTTGAAGCATTGTTTTGCATAATTTGGTTGAAAGAGCCTTTTTGAAGCATGTTTTAAGTTTTTAGCGGATATTTTTCCTTTATTAATTTTTAAGATGCCTGCAACATAAAATTTTTTTTTCTTTTTCAATAATTTGGCTTTTCTGTTTTAAATATCTATCTGTATACCCAACGTGTTGCTTCAATTTCACTATCTTCATTTAATTTTTACTCGAAAATTGTAAGACAAAGCAGGTTGTCAGTTAAAATAAATGTTAAATGAAAAAAGCAATTATGTATATACGTTTTTGGGGATGTGTGTTATACATAGAAATCTGGACCAATCTTTTAGTATATCGACTCATAATAACTTTTTTAAGTGATATTATGATGTCCATCCGTTCGCCTGTCTAGTTGTCTGTTAACCATGTTAACTTGTGCGCAAAGTGCAATTGCAACCTTGTAGATAATTTGATCAAATTTGGTAAATACATTTCAATTATACTCTTTGTGTTCATCAACCATTTAATTATGTTGTTAATTAGATTAAAAGGTAAAATCTCGAAAATTCGCCTGTTAATGCTATGGAGTTTAGGCTTTACAGTTTATAGTTTAAGGATTGTTTTCATTAATTGGAACTGTTATTAAATTGTTGAATATTTTGTTTTAAAATTTGCAATTTTTGAATTTTTTGGGGCAAATTTTTAAAAATTTTCAGGGCATATTTCAAGTTTTTACTGCATGTTTAATGCGCATAAAACGTGTTTTTTAGAGCATATTTCTGGTTTCCCTGTTTATAACATAAAATTTTTACTATATTAAATTTTCTAAAAATATGTTAAATTTATACAAAAAAAAAATATGCTAAAAATCTGATGAATTTTATAAAAATATATGTGTCAGTTTCAGTTAAAAGCAACCTATGGGCAAAAAATGAGTTTTGGAGAAAAACGATTTTAAAGTCAACAAGTAAATTTTTTTTCTTATCAAAGGTTTATTTTAAAGCTTGCTTATGACAAAAGTAATGCAGTTAGAAAACATGCGGTTTGATGCATTAGAAAGAGCGTATTGTCTATTTTAAGAATCACGAAAAAAGTAAAAATCGATTTTTTCATCCACAGGTCCCTTTTAACTGAAACTGACACATATTGTGCTAAAAATATGCGAAATAAAAAGGAATTTTTATATATATTTCATTAAAAATTTTATTTGAAAAGGAATTATTAGATAAATAATGCGAAAAACGAAGAAGTAGTAATAAAAATTTGAAAATATGTGGAATAAGTCTGTTTGAAACAAAAGATCTGCTTTTGGACAGGTAAATATGCTAAAAAACAGTTTTATTTAATTCCCTAAGCTAATCACGCGAAGCTTTAGGCTTGTCTACAAGAAATAAACCAGAGTCTCTGGCGGGAATCGAACTCGCAGAAAATATGCTAAAACACTGTTTGGAGTGAGAATAGCGGTTTTATTTTTAGATATTTTTTTCATATAATAAATATTTTTTTTTTTTATTTCAGTTAAAACAAGCGGCAAATAGCTGCATATTTTCTAATACATACTAATAAAAGTTAAGGTCCAATTAGACGTGACATAACCATACCCACACTGTATTAAATAACCACTGTATTATCAAAACGACATTAACATACCATACAAACCAACTAAATTTTGGTTTCTACGGTCATCGTAACGGCAAAGGCATAATGGTTATGTCACGTCTAATTGGACCCTTACGCCCAATTTTCAGGATAATATTTAAATCAATATTAAGTTAGTTTTCATATAAACTTAAAACACAGATTGATTTTTTGAGTTTTGCTTAAAAAGTCTTATTTAATTAAGATAAAAGTATGGCAGCACTACTAAATACAAAAAAAACATCATAAGCAAGTGTATTTATTTACAAGGTGGCCTCCAAAAACAGTTGTTTGCTATTGTTTTTGCATGTTGTTGTTGCAATGGTTTAATATTGAGACCACCTTGCTAAGTTTTTCCAATGGCAACTTAAAATGCATTTAAATGTACCACATCGGTTACATTTAAGTGTTTAGTGAAGAAAAGAATTTTGTATTTAAAACGATTTTAAACATAAATGTGTTTTAATATCAATCCCTAAAATTGGGCATTAGTGTTGTTTTTAATGACGACTTTTCTGACGATTAAGATAAGTCAATTCAACGATTTCGGCGGTTTTTTATGCAAAATTTGGCGATTTTCAAAACATTTTATCGGGAAGCTTTGGTAATGAGTACAAAAAAGGAGTTTAGTATTTCGAAAGATATTTTATTTACGATTTGCTGAATATTGCTGACAAATGTTTAAATTTTTCCAGCGTTCACAAATTTTACCAGTCCTCAACCGGCGGAAACTTATTTGTAATGCCAATATTATTTGTATTTATTGCTTTGCAAATCAAAATTATTTTTATCAACAATGTTAAAAAAGACAGAAAATATCCATACATAAATATGTATGTATATGAAAAACAATATTCGCTCACTCTGTATTCGTACATTATATTACGAATATTTATATGTGTGACAAAAAAAACTTTTGTTCCATGCGATAAGATTAGATACATTATTTTAGATGGTTTTTGTATTATAAAACTACAGTCAGTGCGCTTTAAAGTGGCCATTATAATAAAAACAAGTAAGAGAGCTATAATCGGCTGTGGCGAACCCTTTCTAACCTTCACCATAGTACATATTAAAAATCTTACCAAACCCTTAAATTCGTAAGTACACTTGTATAGGAGCCTGATGAAATAATTGACCGATTTAGTGCATTTGCAATATGTAAAGCTTCTTATATATACTTACGAAATATCTGAGCCAAATTTTGTTTTCCTAGTTCATATAGTAAGGGCGCTATTGTGCCAAAAGTACACTCAAAATAAAAATCAATCCATCCGTACTCAAATCAATCCGAAGCGGTATTATTAATACGGTGAGTACAGATTTTCTTGAATCAAGTACAAAAAGATTGATTGAAGTACGGGATTTCAAACGCGAAATACTTAACTTATCCTAACTTATCCATCCCGACTTAGTTTTTAAAATAATCAGAAGTAAAAATAAGATTGAATCCATCTCAATATGCGCTTGATTCAAGTATTATAATGTTAATTCAATCCCGAATTCGTACTTGAAATAAACCAAAAGTGAAAATAGAAAGATAATTTTATTATGATTGATTAACTCACCAGTTACACCCTTATTCCCGATTTTGTTTTTACTTTAAAAACTTAATGTACATAAATAACTGAAAATATAAACTAAATGAGAACTGTTGCTTTCAATTTTACTTTTTAAACATGAAAATAATGTGGTTTCGTCTTGTTCTGTTATTTTAGTTGTTTGTACACACAACAAGCAATTTGCTTTTTAACTACCTGTGTGGTGTTGTTGTATTGTCTACAACATAATTTTAAGGTAAAGTGAGATTAAAACGCTTATTTTGTAATTTTACTCTCAGAGTGGCACTACCAACGAAAAGTTTAATCTTTTTTTTACTTTGCACTTATTTAAAGAAATTCCGGAATTGATTTTCGAAAATAGTCCCATTTAGAATTGTTTTAAGTACGTTTTAGTGTTATTCGTACTTAAATTTTTGAGTACGACTTGTACTTAAAGTAAGTATAAAAAACTTAAATTATCCCGATTGTTTTTCTTTCAGTGTAGGTTCTAAAACTCGGTTATAAACTGATTTTGTTAATTTTCACTACTTGTGTCCTACTATGTTTATTTAAGGTGAAAGGGAAAAATTGGTCAACGATTATGTGAAAGCTTTAAAAAGTTTATGTTAATAAGTAAAATGATGAACCGATCTGGCTGAATGTAAAAAGTGAACTTTAACAAAGTATATGTATGTGACATAAAATTCTCTGCAAATAATAGGACCAGTCCAAACAAGCGTGTAAAGAGTAGCCCACAAGCGATCAGGACTAGTCCAAAAGTAACCCAAAGGTATGGTCTATTTAACATAACGATGTCCTGAGGAGGACCATATAACCCACCTTTGGACTACTATGAAGTAGTTTTAAAACTACTCTATGATATACTCAAGAGGATTAGTTTTGAAGTCGTTTAAAAACGAAAGCTTGTCGTTAAAAAACGAAGACATGTCGTCTCACTACAACAACTTTTTAACAATGACATGGTCCATGCTTGCATTACATCGGACCAGTCCATGGAGTAGTCCATGGAGTAGTCCATTTTATCAAAATGGATCAGGTGGTCCAATTTTATTTGCAGGGTTATAACAACTTAGTCGCCATCATATCTGCGTTCTTGGGAGACCACATTTGAACAGACACACGAAGAGACACACTGGCGGACGGACAGACGGATATTGTAGTCTACGATCAATATTGTAGAATTTTAAACGAAATGTCAAACTTTTATAAAGAGCGAACTTATACATATACCCTTTCCAACTGTGGTGAAGGGTATAAACAATTTTAAATAAAGCGGGTGGCTTAAAAATTAAATTAACCAAATTATCACATTTTTTTATTTAATTGAAGAATTTAAATTGTAATGGATTTTAAAGAGCATAAAGAAGTAATGACACTACAGTTGCCAGATAAAATTGATATATATGTTATTATTTCTTTTAATACCCTCCACCACAATTAGTTGTGAAGAGGGTATATTAATGTGTTGTTTATAGAACACGAGCGCCTTACTCGTCTGTTCAAATTAAATTTAAAACAAAAACAAACGAAATTTTGTTTTTGTTTTAAATGTAAGTTGAACGGACGAGTAAGGCGCTCGTGTTCTATAAACCGCACATAAGTTTAGTCATTCCGTGTGAAACTTTTTTATTATTCATCTCAGACCCTATAAAGTTCTGGGTCCTTGAGTAATTCTAAGTCGATTTAGCCATGTCTGTCCGTCTGTTGAAAACACGCTCACTTTCGAACAACTCAAAAGAAATGAACAAACTTGGTGCCAAATTGCTTGTAGTTATCCTAAGCAGTTTGGGATTGAAATCCAGCAAAATCGGTTCAGTAGGACCAGAGCTATGAATCAAAATGTGGAACCACCACCTAAAAAAATTGATAATTTTGAGATAAGATAAGATTTTGCAAAAATTTGTTTTATTTGACTGGAAATCACGCTGTTAAATTTCGTGATGATCCGTCCATAATTTACCCTAAGCCCCATATAAACAATACTCCCGGAAAACAGTTTAGTACGCCTAAAACCGTAAAAAAATAACGCTAGCGTAACAAAATTTTGTACGCCACTGTTTTAGGACTAGAAATAACACTGTGAAATTTCGTGACGATCGGTTCATAATTTACTTTAGGCCCCATATAAACACTACTACCGGAAAACAGTTTAGTACGCCTAAAACCATAATTAATAATGCTAGCATAACAAAAATTGGTACGTCACAGTTTTAAAGGACTAGAAATGATGCTGTGAAATTTAGTGATTATTTACCCTAGGTTTAGTGATTATTTACCCTAGGCCCCATATATAGTCACAAAACTTTGCCGTTTAACACTCACGGCGAAAAAAACGTCCAAATTGTTAAATTAATCGTTATTTAAATCGTCATTATATTTCAGGCTCAGTTAGGCGAACGTTGCTGTACCGTATCTGTGCTGTATAAATCAGCTTTTCGCTTTTTGTTATATGAAAAGTAATACAAAAGCTTACCGAAATGCAATGTACCGTAGTTGCAACGTACCAATCTATATAAAATTGAATTTCATGCCGTTTTTACGTGACATTTTTAAGACAGTGATGGGCGGCTTGTATGTTACATTGAATGCGGGTATTTTTGCTCTTTTTTTTTTGGTACTTTTTTCAGTATAGCTATGGAATTGTAACAAAACAACTTACAATACAACATATTTCCATGTATACAAATTTTCATATGCTTAGAAGTACAAAGTAATCAAATGCATGTACACATAAAATGGAAATAAGAAACATATAAAAGACTTTGAATGGTATCAAAACCTTGTTTGGTGTATGCATATTTACAATATAAGTGTGCTAAAAATATATGCACTAAAATACATACTTATTTGTTTATTGTAAATCTATAAAATAAATATTTATTTATAAACGTTTTTTACATACACAAAATACTTTTTTAATAAGATTTAAGTCACTTGTTACTTTTTCTGCACAGCGGTCACCTTTTAAACATTTTTGATTCCCATCATTGTGTGTATTGTTTTATGTATACTATTGTTTTTCGTTTATGTATGGAAAAAACATATGACACGTTTTTAAATGTTCTATAAGTGCACCAACGTGCTTACATTACGATGCGGTACATTACGGATACAGCAACGTTCGCCTAACTGGGCCTTTATAATAACACTACGCTTAATGGATTTTTTTAAATTTATTTTTATGTTTTCAGTAAGTGTGGTCTCCATTATGTATGTGTACTTCTAAGTTCAAAATCGAGTCAAAGTAAAGAACTCTGGATCGTGTTTATGTTTTGTAGTAACCGAGGTGCCCTACTTTCAGAATCTATGGCACCCCTTCTGATAGATTTTTAGACCCCAAATCCAAACCTTTAATAAGTCCTTTAATTTTAAGGTGTACAAAAAAGTCTCCATTCATTGACAAAATATGGATCCACCCTTTTAATACGCATAGTTTTGTTGTAAATATGGATTTCTGGTAAAAATGAAAAATCTTGATTCAAAAAGTGCTGCAGAAGGTTAATTTATGTATTCTGTATGTGTAAAGTAAAAGTAAAAGAAAATTTTAAATTTTTGCGTTTTTCGGCAACCAGATATGTACACGGTTCATGTCCTCTGCGATCGTCTGACTGTTTTGAGCCGCTTTTAATACAAGCAACAAACTACACGGCATATTCTTGGTCTGGGTTCACACTATGAAAGTTTTCTTTTAGAAAGTCTGAGCTTATGGGTGAGAGAGGAAGAGAACATGCTGCTATTCTCTCCCCTCTCACCAATAAACTTAACCTTTCTGAAAGAAAACTTTCATAGTGTGAACCCAGACTTGGCAGTTTTAATTAAATGTTTTATCAAGTGAATTTTAAGTTTACTTATATCAACAACATAACTCCAGAAAATGAAGTAAAAAATATCAACAACATTTAATTGATACTATTTATTTCAGCGTTTAAAAAACTGCAGTCAAAGTAGAAAAACTGCCAATTCTTCCACTTCTTCATTTGTCGCTGGCAAAAAAAAAACTTTTACTTTTACATCTGCTTCATTATATGTAAACAGTCGCTGTCGAACCAATGCAAAAAGCGAAAAGTTGTACACAAATTTTCGTTTTATGTTTGACAGTTTTTGATTTCGACGGCAGTTTTTTAAACCCTGATTAATTTGTTTACTGGTTTTAATCGTTTTTAATATTTTAATTAGGCTTTAGTTCATCAAATTTAATTTTCATTTAATTGCTTTTAGCAAAGGAAGCAATTAATATCACAAATTGTTTAATTGAAATCCTTTTTTATTTCGTTCTTTGGCGTCGATTCGTCTGGTTGTCTGTGCTTTATATACGATTTCTTACACTTTGAATTATCTAATAGGATCCTTTTTTTATCGCTAGTAAAGATTCAATGGAAAAATTGCTTTTTTCAAAAGCATTCAAGCATCCGTTTGAACATGTAACATTGTCTTCAACGTCTTTTGCCTTCAACTCGTATTCAGTCTTCTTGCTTTTGGAAAAGCCTGCTGCTTGCAAACGTTTTGAGTGGCTTTTGCAGGTTCTTCTTGATTTTTACAGACATCTCCATGGACTTATGCCTCAAATACATCTTAACCCATTTTTGTCGGACTTAAGCCTTGGTCTTTCTTGTCATAATCACCACTTCCAAAACGAACAAACTATCTCTTGCAGGCGGAAATCCAAAAGCTTTGGTAAAAAACATATTCACTTTAGCTGTTCTGTTTTTTTAAATTAATGAAGTAAAGCACAAAATTCGACACTTTCAAAAGTTTACAAGTAAAACTCCGGCTTATAATTCTTATTCGCTTTACAGTTTTATTTGTATAATATCTTTAGTTTTTCTAAAATCTTTGGATGAAGTTTCCTGACGATCTGGCCTAAGCAACCAGTGAAATGCGCATAGGAATAGCTTATCCCATCAACAATAAACTTCAGCTTGTCAATAGTATGAAATGGGAATTTAGCACATTATAACGAAACCTTGAAAAAGAGCTTTAATGCTTTCACTATTTTGATTCAAGTGAGGCACAAGCCATGTGTAAAAGACTCACCATTAGTTATTAATCCAGAATTTACTTTAATGTACTACCTATATAAACCTACCAACATTTTTTCTCGAGTGTCTATTTATGCCATTTACATTTTTGTTGCTAACGAGCTTGGATTTACATTTAATGCGACTAACTACGAAATTCGTGGAAAATTATTGACGATATGATTAAATAACATTAAATAAAAATTGTTTTCGACCAAAAAAGTGCATGTATGTACTCGTCGTAATATGATGTAAAAAAAATAATTTGTACTTACGTAAATATATTTGTTTGCTCGTTTCCTATATTTAGCATTGATAAGATTGCGCACGAAATTTCGTATGAAAAAATATGAGCGAATTGTAAAAATTGCGTCTGAAAATTCAACCATGTGTGAGTGACTGAAATTGAAATAAAAAAATTCGGAATTAAATATATGAAATTTTTGTTTATAAAGAAATAAATAAATCATAATTTATTATTAATTTATTAGAATAGTGTTTTTAGATATTTATGTATTTACGAGTATGAAACTTATGCCCAAATGGAAGTGGGTTTGATAACAATCATAGCAGCTAAATGGGCAGCAACATGCAAAAAGCATTTGTTGGAAATTTCCAAAATTACATTCGCCAAAATTGACCTTGAAAAGTTTGTACAAGTACAATTTGAGGTCAAAGTAAACTACACAAATGGCTTGGCAAAAATTCATTTGGTTCCTGTTTCTGTTTGCAAATAAACAACACAAACATATTTCGTACAAACATTAACATTTCATTTTAGTTTTATTTTCAATGAAGGCAGACGACGATGGTGGAGTGGCAACGCAACTGATCGCAGTGTTTTCCTTCGTCTAATTGGCATCTTACGTCATACATGTACATTTTTTTTTTGTTAATTTACAAGCGAATTAATTTATTTTGACTTTTACCGTGACAATTCCAGCCACAAAATGCCTGTGGTTTTTCTATTGTTGCATTCTTGTAGAACTGAGTTCATTTTATTAATACATTTTGGTGAAGTCTGGGCAAGGGAAACACAGGTATTCTAAAATCAGATTTGATTTTGAGGCTGTCCCGATTAGATCTCCCATAGGTAGATGAGCCTTACAACACTCGCTACCTATGAAAATTTGAAGTCATACCCGTTTACCCAAGCAAAAAGTCATCATGAAATTTCTGTTACTAGAATCCTATTGAACAACTTGATAAAAATTAAAATGCACATAAAATTATTTAGAAATATTTTTTTATCAATAAAAATTTTTTATAGTTAAATAAAAAAAAAAAATGAACAACAAAATTTTCTAACAACTATAAATAAACAAGACATTTATCAATTGAAGACAAAAATTAATTAATTAAAATCAATAAAATTCATTGATAAATAAATACTTAAAAATTGGGTTGAACTAGTTAAAAGTATGACATTTGCAAAATTTCAAGCGCAAAAGAAATACACTTATATTTTTAGTTTAATGGTGTATTTGAAAGATAATTTTAATTAAAATAGAATATTAGAGAAAATCAGTTGAAAGTAGGAATGTGAAAGAAATGACTTGTTAATTATAAGTTTATGTCTCCCCAGGGGATGAAGGAACCATCTTCAGACTAGAATCCGAAAGAGATTTAAAATTATAGGCCTCCTGAAGTTTTCGTGATTTCTTGAGACGTAAGTGAGTAGCCCCCGGTGACACGGCACCAGTCTGACTATTGGTTAAGGCCCCTGTTGGTCTTTGCGGAAGCTTTACTTTGCTGATTGAAGGTTGCTTTTCATCAAGATGTTCTCCATTAAATGGGGAAGTACATTTTACAAGGCCTGAGCTCACAAAAGAGGTCATCAAAAACGTAGCTTTTTTTCGGGGACTACGTTGTGACAGCGCAAAGTTGCGGGTATGCACAGTACTGAAAGTCCCACTAATGGGCTGATTTTCCACTACTTGTAGGAAAGATCGGACCGAGGGAGTACCACCTCTAGGTTTTATTGTTATTCTACAGCATCTGCTGGATTTCAAATAACAGTGGAGGTCAGATAGCTCCGGCTCCTAAGCAAGGTGCGTGTATACAATTTTTTTTGGATTATACACTCAAAATTGCAACCTGTGTGTAAAGTATCCGTGCACACACGGGGCGGTTAGTAAATGCATTTTTTGTCATTAAGTGGTTAAGACCCACCTTGAGAATAGGCCATATAACATATAACACTTTTCTTTATGTCTCCTTTCAGGGGGTATCTGGGGTGGATATTTCAGCTTTTGGTGTTTCATCCTCCGGGAAAAATCAACAGAGTTCAAATTTACAGATCTCTGGATCGCGACTGGCCAGAGATCGTTCCTGCTACAACGAGGGTCTGTATACCCTGGAACCTCGATCAAAGTCTGACTTTTTCTTAATGGTTCTTCGGGGATCACATAGTGTTTGTGGTTTTAACCCAAAGTCGCGGTAAGATCCCCTTCATACTCGTCGAGTTACTTGCGAAACTCTTGGTTTTTAAACGTAAGCGGTAAGGTCGGGGTAAGGGAAACAAATTTGTACATACTTTGTTGTTCTCGGCAAGTAATTTGAGCAACTGTAGCTATAGTAGCTGAAAAGATTATTGGTACTCCTTTTAGGATCTTCCCTATTCCAGAGTGCCTACCAAGAAGCAAAAAGCAGAGAACTACCATCCGTTTGGCTTGTAACGTCATGGAGAAAGTGCGACTTGTTATGACTGGTTTGTTTGGTCTTTAGCTTTAAATACTCGAATCTTTAGCAATATTTCCATCTGAAACCTACCAGCATATTTACCCATATTGAGCAGCTTAATGGACTGCGTCTTATCACAAGCGGGGAAGCAGCTTACATAAACTGGCAGTTAGTTTGTATGTCCAATAAAAAATAACGCTCCATCTTCCGAGTCGAGCACTCGGATAAGTAAAAAGTCCTTTTAACAAACAATTTCACAAAGTTTCCATATTTGTTTATTTAATAACCTTCAGACAACATTTCTTACTTTAAAATTTGTGTAGTATTTAGACAACTTTTTTACCACAACAAATGTATATTTATTATTAAAAAAAAATTCTATTGGAATAATTGCGTTTTGTTATGGAACTCCTCATAAACCTATAATTTTTTAGAACACTCTTATCTTTTACTTTATTTTTTTTTTTTATCAAATTCACAAAATTTCCATTCGAACTTTATGTCGACAGTTTTATTTTTCTAAAATTATTGACACACATGGGAGTTTGCGATATGAAAGAATTCGTTTTTAAAAATTGTTGTTTTGGATGTTTCACGAAATCACACCTAATTAAAAAGAAAACTGTGGTGCAATAATATAAAAAAAAAAAAAAAAAAAAACAGAAAATATATTAAACTTTTTTGTATCTGATGAACGCCAATGACAAATATTCGCTGCGCTTAAATAAAGCGTATTTGGTATTCTGAACGCTTAAACATGAAAATTTCTACTGATCAACGAAACAAAGGTATCCAAGGATATAATCTATATGAAATAACATCAAAACTTTGTAAATCAGTACAAAATATGTCATTTCGCAAATCGTCAAATTCAGGAAATAAATCATTAAATCGTTCAGAGGCCATTTTTGGGTGCAAAAGTCGAAAATAGACAATAAATCGTCAAACCGCGTACACCACAGTTGGAAAGGCATTCCTTTTGATATTTCTATAATATTTATCTCAGACCCTATAAAGTATACGAATCGCTATGTGCAGAAAAATCATTCAAAACATTCATTTTTAGATAATCAACAGTGTAGTTAATAATAAATTCAAGTTGTATGTTCTTAGCTGGTAGAGGGGAGAACTGACTTTAAATTTAAGTTGTCTAAAATTACACTTTTTATACTGATTTCGTAGCAATACTCAAATAAGGTACATGGCGGTACTTGGTGATCATATACATATATTTTAGGTCTTTAAGTGTAGTGAAGACGATTTAATCTGTTGTTTGCCATTGAAATTCAGACAGATTAGCCCACAAATGGCTGAGATATGAGCAAAAATCACGAGGGCCATTAATTTGTGACCACAGGTGAAAAGGGTATAGATAAGTTTGTCATTCCATTTGTTATTTCTACAATACTTATCTTAGGCCCTATAACGTATATATATATATATATATTCTGGGTCCTTATGTGGAGCAAAGTCTGTCTGCTGAAATGTATTTTTACGAAAACCCCCAATAGGCTGGGGACTTGGTTCGTATATTTTAATGTCACACATTCTCCGTTAAATTTTAATATTGAAATAAAACCTGATTGTTTCTTAAATGGCTCCCACATTAGCAAAAAACGTCGACTGCCTCTTATTTCGCCCCTTAATCTCTTGTTGTTGGTTTTTTCTGTATATCTTGAGAACGGCAAGAGCCAAAGTTTCCAAATTAGGTACAAGAGCTGGGTTGGTTAAGTGGGCTAGGCGCTTCCCATACAAAGACATAATAGATTTCTGAATATCTGGAGAATGGCAAGATCCAACCCAACGTTTTCATATTAGGTACATGGTTAACAACGTCCGACAAATGTGAGCGGAATTGGAAAAGTGGGCATGGCACAAAATATAAAGCCTTGTGTTTTTATCGCACCATGTTTAAGGGTTTAGCATTCTAACTTGTTTTTTTTAATTTTAAATTGGATTATAAGCCATTACCTTAAATCTTTTGGAACTTCCTTTATCTAAAACTTCGAATAGAAAGCACTATAGCAAACTGGATAAATGCCTTTTTAATTGCCTATAGTACATGCTAGAACATACAGAAAAACATTTAAAGTGGATTTTCAAAGACGTCCAAGGTAGTCTGCCGGTGTTTAAAGCCAGCTGTTTCAGTCAGCTGTTATTTTTAACAAAACAAATTGTGGTTTATTAACACCAGCATTTTTGGTATGGTTTAATCCGCTTAGAAAATGTTTATTTAAGGCACCCGTACACGACATGTATTTGTCATCTGACATGTCAAATTTTCAAGTCACACGTAATTGTTCATGTCTGTCAAAATTGCTGTTATACATAAGGGTTTTAATATTCGGTCACAAACGTACATGTAATTTGCTTCTGACATTGTCTCTGTTTTTTTCGCATTGTTATTGCAGAAACCAAAGTAGTTCTCGGTTTCAAAATAGCTTGCTGCCGCCACGAAAATATTTATTTGCGCCGTAAAATAATTTAGCCATCTTAACATTTTTTTCTTTTATGTTAAAGATACCAATTTAGAATTTTAAAATGAAACGGTGTTTATGTATATATTTACATAACTTATATTCAATGGTGAGATGAGCATACATATCTTCGTATTGTAAAATATTAACTTCAGCCGGCTAATGATTCCGTCAATAGTTGACGCCGCTGCCAGTTTCTTCCCGGCATAGATTTCTGATGTCAGATGGTTTGTCAGAAGAAAATAGAGCACGCTCTAATTGAAATTTTGTCAGATGACTATGCGTCTGACTTTTACAGAAGCAAAGTTAAAAAGGTAACACACGACATGTATGTGTTTTGCAGTGGGAAATTTGACATGTCAGATGACAAAAACATGTCGTCTATACGCTCCTTTATCGTTGTACTGTATATTGTAGACGATGAATTATATGGCTTTGAGGTATTTAGCCTACTGTTTATACACTTCTTATCACACACTAATTTTCCGTAGAGCTTCTTATTTAATTATCGTAAAGCCAACCATTTGACTCAAATAAAATTAAAAAATTAATTTAATTAAAATTAAAATGATAAAATAATAAGGCTAATCACGATGGTTTTTGTGCAAATTTGCAATTTGTAAATTTGCAGTGCATATTATGATTGATCGTGAGCTACCACTTTTATTTTTTGTGTTAATGTGTTAATTTTCTAAAAATTTATTGTGGCAACACAAAAAACTTCTGGCAGCACTGTTTAAAATCTTTATTTGTTTACAATTTACACAAGCATATTAAAATTATTTCTTTTTCTTTTTAAATTATTTAAATTTAACTCTCTATTTTATGATAAAATCCACAAAAATGTTGAGTTTATAAGTTTTCTTAAAATCAATATGGCGCTTAATATGTCAAATATTATTGTTTACATTTGTTTGCAACTGAGCAAATATGCAGTTCTAATTTTGCTCATGGTTTTTTTTAGTGCAAACGAAGTAAAAAGGAGCAAATTGCAAATACGTACATTTTGTTGTTGTGTTGTATGTGTGTATATTTGCACGCATTCGCATCGTTTGCACTACCCATTGTTATTTCCCTTAATAAAATAATAAAACTTAGTAATGTTTTACGCACTTTGCACAATACTACCTAAAAATAAAAATTTTAAAAATTCGATGCAGCTTTCACAAGTTTCGTTTGTTTTGTATCTGAAACTTTTATTTACTTTTTAATTTTTTTTATCGATTTCTTTACAAGAATTTCAAAAATTATTGTTTACAATTATTTTTTATACAAATAAAATTATAAATAAAATCAAATCATCATTATTACCCAACTAATTATCAACATTTACTACATGAACAGAAAAAAAAAATATTAGAAATGAAATTTATGAACAGAAATGTGTTGCGAGAATGTTTTAATTGAGTGTTTTCCGTAATCGAACCGGGTAATGATGATCATTAATAAGATCATAATGAAAATATTGATGTTGTTGGTGATGTCTATGATGATGCAAGAAATGCAATTGAAACATTTGTTGTTTTTTTGCAGCATACGTTTTAATGCAACATTTACTTGTATAATTTTTTATCTATTTTTAAAACAAACACTTTTCTCTACATCTTTTTCTTTTATTGTGCTGTTGCTTGTGATGATGATGATGATTATGATGGTTGGGTTGTCGTCATCATTATCATTGATGGTTGTTTTAAAATTTTGAAATACCATGTGGTTTTGAAATCGTATCTTTGCGATAAAACAACATGCAGCCATAAATAGATGTTGTATGTCGATATTTGCAGTTCGAGATTTGTTATTGTGTGAGGTGGTGGTGCTGCTGATAGTGGTTTGGATGTTTATTTGGAAAATATTAATACAGTGAAATCTCTCATGATTAGGCACCGATGTAATCATTTAAATGTGTTTGTACAATGGGGATGTCCTCTCAAAAGAAATCAATAATTTTCTTACGGAACGATGCAGGGAACTGACAAAAGTGCCCGTCGAACGGAGATGTCCGCTTAAGCAAGGTGTCCATTAAGGGAGATAACACTGTATTTAGCGTTATTTTATTAAAATCGAAAAAACTAAACATATAAACATTTTCAATTTCATAAATGCATAAAAAACAGTATAATGAAACATTTTGAGACGATTTTGGAAACCTGGATATTTTCTTTTTAATTCAACATACAATTTTATTTGAAATTATCATATATTTCGTATCCGATTACAATTTATTTGTTATATTTTACATAAAAACTACATATATGCATAACAGAACTTAATAAGCATTTAATCTATAAAGGAAACTTAATATAAATGACCCCATATAAAACATTTTTGAAGTTTAGAAATTTTTTTTTTAGAAAAATAATGGACAAAATTGGATCACAAAAAATTTTGGATACATATTTTATTGTTCATTATGATTTTTGTTGGGAGAATTATTAAAAAGCCGAAATCTGATCTGTGTTTGTGAAAGTTTTATTATACACGTGCATGTACCTTTCAAACTGTGATAACCCAGCATTAAAAAAATGATTGCATTTAAAGACGGTAGGTCAATGTCGCCAGTCCGTATTTGCCTGTTTTAGTTCTATTTACATCAGACCAAAGTAATTGCTTTCTTTGAATAAATCAATGTTGTCGGTGCGTCTTTTCCGTAGTTATACCACCACCAGGTTCCAGATTATAATCTTTTTCCTAAGCTCACCAAATAAAACGCATTCTCTTTGAGCAAGAAATAATGAGTGTTCAAAAAAGTTAGGTTACAAATTTGACCAAACATGAAACACATTTTTCTTATAGTTGAATCGAGCTTTATTAAATCAAATACACTGAAAAAATTTTCTTCACAGATCCAATGAAATTTACATTAAAATTCAACCTATGTCACCCTTCATTGGATTAATGAAATGTTTCATAAAATCAATGAAAATTTTGCATTAGTTTAATGACAAACGTTTATTTTATCCATTTTTTCAATGAGGATTCATAAAATCAATGAAAATTTTGTCATTGATTTTATTAATCCTTCATTAATCCAATGAAGGGTTAAATAGGTTGAATTTTAATGTAAATTACATTGGATCTGTGAATAAAATTTTTTCAGTGTATGTGCAATTTTGATCGATAATCCCTAGCCATTTTCTTGGGGCAAAGCCAGTAGTCCATCAGTGAAGAAATTTTAGGTTTTCTGAGCGAAAAACTGATCAATTTTTCTTTTCGCAGAGAATTCAAAATAAATGACAATAAGGGTCTTCATGATGTTGCTTAAAATTACCATTTGTGCAAATGGGTAAACTTGCGAGACTCGTTTCATGAAGATCCTTTTTAAGTTTTGTGTAATTTTAAACAATTAATGTCATTTCAAACAGAAACGTCAATAAAAAATATATTAAAAAAAAATAATCAAAAATATAATAAAAAACTTGGACTTTGTAAATTATAAATGAAATTTGTTTTTAAACATGCATAAAGAAAGCCAAAAGACTAATATGCTTATATTATTACAAGAATTTATTGTTTGTGATTTATTTACACTTGAAGTTTTTATTGAAAACGGCGGTAAGCATTAAAAAAATTTGTCTGTATAAATGCACAATTGAACTGCGTAAGTTTACGAGTCAAAATTGTTGGGCAAATTTAAGCAGTTTGTGTAAATGAATTCTCATACAATTTTTGACAGTTCATTTACGAGGGCGTAAGAATGCACAGTTTGCACAGTTTACGAGACTTATAAACGATATCATGAGGACCCTTAATGTAATGGTTCCATGTCCGGGCCATATAGTGGATGGATCAAAACTTCCCAGCTAAGCTCCGTTTTAGCAGTGAATCACAAATGAAAATTCGGTCCATTAAAATGTTCACTGTATATTTATGTGGCACCCAAATATCGAGTTTCTTTGTGTATCCAGCTTTTTTCAAATGGGTAATAACTGTTTGGTGAAGAATGCCTAGTTCCATTAAAACGTCCACGCTGCTTATGTGCCGGTGTTAATCAATTTTTTCCATGATTTTCGACTTTTTTAGTGATTGGTCGACCAGAGAAAGGTGCATATTTAACAGCAAAATAATCAGATCGAAAAGGAGCACACCATTTCGCTGCTGAAAAAAGGAATTTATGCAAGAGCTTGAGACGCATTCTTACCTTTCTATTATAGAAATGTAAATTATCACGGTACTGTTCCGAATTTTTAAAATTAGAAACCTTTTCACAGAATATTGCGATTTTAATACAGTACTTATACAGTACTATATCGCTTATAGTCACATCCTTTAGTTGCAGGCAAACCGTGGACTATATCGCTAATGTGACTATAAGGATAATTCACATATATGCCACTATGAGGCATACGACCGAATTCGAATATAATCAAGTTATGCGAATATATAGTGAATAACAAGATATTTCATAGCTGATACCAAAGGCAAAAACTAATTTTTTACGAGTAGAGAGTTGTTGACAAAATTAAACGATTTAATTCTTTCTTTCTTTGGATGGATTGTGGTTTCGAAAACTAAAAAACCTCGGTAAAAATTGCTTATGTGACTATTACGCCATTAATTTGCTTTACTTTTCCTTATGATTACTGTTGATAGATGGCATTTATGGCCAATGTGCTTATATGGCGAAATGGACTAAACGGTAATACTTTATATTAAATTAATTTATACCGGCAAAATAAACGTATAAAATGGACTTTATCGATAATGTGACAATAAGCGGAAGTAACTATAAACGAAAAGTACTCTAAAGCCTTTTTACAAAGTTAAGCTTTCAAACAAGCTTCAGTGTTACCTGATGCAATAAATATTACCAGAGTTATTCCATTTTAGAGCCATCTACAGACAATTTGTAACATAACTCTTTCGAACTACCAATATTTTGCTTAATTATGCATTTTGCTCGTTGAAAATACTCCCGAAACTAATACATTTTTTCGTACCCATTCGCAATTGAAGTATAGCTCTTCTTTGTTCTTTATAAGTACATTTTTGGCCTTATTTTGAGTGGCGTTGTCGTAGTCGAAAACCAGTCACTTTTAAAAATTGGTATATAAATACGACGAAATTTGTATGTGTTTAACATTGCTGTTGCCGCAAAACTTAAAATGATATCGACAAAAATTTACAAACGACTACGGCTTCGACTACGACAACGACAACGACTCTCGTAATACGGCTGATTACATGGAACATATTGGGTGGTAATGCTACACAGAAAGAAAAATACTCGGGATAAATTAAGCTTTTCATACTTACTTTAAGTATGAGTCGTACTTAAAAATTTAAGTACGAATAACACTAAAACGCCCTTCCGATCCCGGAATTTCTTAAAATAAGTATACAATTCTAAAAAAAGATTGAACTCATCGTTGGTAGTGCCGCTCAGAGAGTAAAATTACAATGTCTAATAAAACTTCTTAGTCTCATATCTCAGCATTGCATTCTACACGCAGAGAAAAAACATGTTTAAATATGGTCGGTCACCTCCAACAATACTATGTTTAAAGTAAATTTTTACCATATTATGTTTAATTTAACCTTATTTTTGTTACCGACAACCATTTTATGGTTAAATTAGTCCCCTATCAAGAAGCCACGACCATATTATGGTTGCCTCTAAACATGTTACGGTTAAATATGACAATAATTTGTTTTTATATTGACAATAGTATTTTCCTCTTTTTCAAGAGCAACATGCAATGGTCGAAAACCAACCATGCTATTATAAGTGTTAAACATATTTTAGTTATTATTAACTATAATGTGTTAGAAGGCAACCATATTATTGTTGTGGCTTCTTGATGGAGAACTTTTTTTTACCATAATATGGTTGTCGTTGGCAATAATATGGTTAACATTTTCTTTAAACGTAGTATTATTGGAGGTGACCATATTTAAACATGTTTTTTCTCTGGGTATATATGCATGCATATGCATGCCGCTGGCAAAGTTTGTTGTAGAAACTACAACCACACCAGAGAACTGTAAAATCACTATTTTTCTTGGTTTATTCATATGCTCAAATTTACATTCACTCTTTGCTTGCAAAACAAAGTTCAACTTTGGTAATTTTTACATTTGATTTTTGCATGTATTCGTTTTTTATTGAAAGTACTTTATTTGCATTTTTGTGGCGCACACAATATAACACAACTGTGTTAACTCAAAAGGAACAAATTCTTTTACTTTTGCATTCAAGTAGTCATTGTCCACTCGATGAGACGCTTTGTTAACATTAACAACAATAAAAAACTCGATGAGACGCTTTGTTAAAATTAACAACAATAACAAGAATACATTGTACCTACATACAGAACTACTGTACTTTTTAAAATGAAAAAAAGTCCGTTTCTATGGAAATTGTTTTTACCTACATATGTATGTGCGTTTAGTTTCATTTAAATTTTTTTTTTCATAGTTACTGCTGAATGTCTTCATGAGTAATAATTGCTTCATTTCTGGCTTTTTTGTTTGTATTTTTTTTTCTTTACCAAAACAATCATTGTCGAACCGAACACACAAACATCTTTATTAAAAAACGAAGCTAACGATTGTATAAATAACAAAGCACGATGTGAATTATTTGAATGACTGCAAACCAGCAGCGAATATTTGCGGTTGCGCGAGTTTGATTGTATGACCGAAAGTGAGTGTATCTGTTGCTGTTCATTTAATGCGATTTTTTTACATTGCACAAAGCCGTTCTCTGAACCACACCATACAAGTAGGTAAAAAACGATTTGCAGAATAAGAAGAAAAACATAAATTTTTTTCATGTTTAAAAACTAAAATACATAAGAAGCAAAAGTTCCCATTTAGTTTATATTTAGTTAAATGCATCATGTCGGGCATGATGATGGTGTTTTTTTTACAACAAAAGTGAAACAAGTAGGTGTAAAACGGGTTAGTAAATCAATCATAATAATATTCTCCTTCTGTGTCTGGTTCACTGGATTAAGTGTTTTAGGTTAGAATCAATTTAATTTCACTTTCAGATTATTTACGTCTCAATACGAATTCGTTATTGAATCATCTTAATAATACATACTTCAATAAAGCGCATTTTAAGATTGATTCAGTATCATTTTTGAATTTTTTCAAGTTCGAATTCGGGATTGAATATGGATAAGTTTAGTATTTTGCCCTTGAATAATCCGTACTTTAATAAATCTTTCTGTACATTATTCAAGAAAATCTTTTGAGTGTATTAACTCTACATCTTTAAACTTATGTGGCTCTACCCAAACGTTTTTCTTCTTCTTCAGTGATCTTTAAAATCTTATAGAGAGAAAGTTCGTAAAAAAGGTCCATAAGAATATGAATACTTTCTGCAGCACTCTTCTTCTAAAAAAATGAAGTAAAATTTTCGACAAACTTTTTTCTTGATGAATTTTTTTAGGCAGTCAAAATCGCTTTGTTGTTGTTGTTTTTATAAAAACTATCTATATTATCTATCGGGCTTGTTTTGAAAATCACGTGATATCAAATCACGTAATTTGAAATTTCACGTGTGTATTTGTGGTGTTCTGAAAGTCATACCGTTTTTGTGTTTCTCGGTGTGCTTTCGGCAATTGAAGATCACACAAAAAGACACAAAAACGGGACAATAAAATATCAGACGTGTTAGTAGGCACATGCGATTTGAAATCACGTGATTTGAGTAAAAGTGATTTGCAGAACAGGCCTGTATATACTCAATCTATTGACAAACATTGAGAATTTTATTATACCACCAATAGTTAGCAAGTTATGGTGAAGGGTATATATAAACTTCGGCACAGTCGAATATAGCATTCTTACGTGTTTTTAATATATTTGTAAAAAGAAAATTGCTAACAACTTTTTTTTTAAATTATTATATTTGTTATTCATTGATATAAAAATGTAAAAAAACCAACGCAATTTTTACACAATTAAACCACAAATATGTCTCTATGTTTGCGTCTGCAATTGTGGTGAATATTGGAAAGTTTAAATTGAAAAACAATGTATTTTTACATCATTTGACGATCACACACCCATCAGTTGTACTCTAAATAATATAATTAAAATAAAAAAAAAAAATATATTTATATAGTTTTCTAGTTTATGAATAAAAAATTGTATAAGTAAAAGAGTTATTTTATCTCCAAATATAAAAAAAATTGGTTTAAGACAAAAAAGAACAAAGAAAAATTCTCTAAATCCTCTGATTGAAACGTACAGATTTGTTCATTATATGGTCAATTAATAATATGCCGCAAAATAGAGTAGACTTTGAGTTGTCCTAGACCATATCGACAAATAATCTGGATCTACAAAAGATGATAATGATGGTTTATTTTTAGTATACATAATGTATGTATATTTAAATTAGAGATGCGAGCGAGACGTGAAATTTTGGTGTTTACGTGTAGCAATTGCAACATACGTGCGCACTTTTAGTTTAAATATTTAAATTGAGTCATTTTGTTTTTTTGATATAAAAAAGTCAAAATCAAACAGTATTCCGATGCTTAGCTTTTTAGGAAATTTGTACGTTTTTTTAAAGGCTCTATCGATAATTGTGAATTTATGTATTTCAAAGAAATTTAGTACAATTATTTACCATAACGCGATAGTCAGGTTTTGAAAATCTCACACTCAATAGAAAAAGTCAATTCATCCGTACTTAAATCAAGCCGAATGACTTGAATTTGTGTTGGGTTCCCGGCCATGAGGGCCATGCGGGGGACTTTACAAAAATGGTCCGAGCGTGAATTGCTTCACGCATGGACGTCCACTTCTGGATAAAGACAGTCCAGAAGGTTTGTGACACTGTCCCGGGCACAAGGCAGGCAGGTTTCTGCTGCTTGAGATGGCGGAACTTAGACTGCTTGTTGGCGTACTCACGGGGCACTGTGGTTTTAGATACCTCCAGTTTAATTTGGGTAATACATCTACCAAAATATGCAGATTTTGTGAGGAGGATGATGAGACGTCGGAACATCTGCTCTGCTGCTGTCCCGCCTTGGGGACTTCTAGGCGGAAATTTTTCGGGGGCAAATAGTGGGCCCGACTGACATCTATGATCTTTCACCGGGCAGGGTAATGGGCTTTATACGCAGCCTGAACCTGACATGGTGAGGCACATGGGCTGCACAAAATATCCTCTGGATCGTGGTGCTTATGGCCTTCACGTACATACAGACATAAATCAAGCCGAAACTGTGTCAATAGTACAGTAAGTACGGATTTTCTTGAATCAAGTACAGAATGCTTGAGTCAAGTACGGATTATTTAAGTGCCCGGTACTTATGCTTACAAAAAGATACCCGTTTTTTTTTGACGATTTTCAGTTTAGGAATCTGTAAAGGGACTATGGTAAATTTCGGCAGATCAGTTGTATATGGGTTGGGTAAAATAATGGGCTGCAAATTACCAAGTTTTAAATAGGCTTTTTCCTTTGAACCACAAAGCTTATGTGCCAGTTTTCCTAGATTATTTTAAATTGCGGCTTGTTTTTTGTCCACAAGGTTAACATGGACAGCCAGCCAAAGACATACACGTTAATTCGAATCGGCTAGTGATTCTGAGAATATTGATATATACAATCTCATAATCCCAGGTGTATTATACTCGTTTATTTAAGGATCAGAGAAGAATTTTTTTTGTTATTAAACAGTTTTGATACATTTAAATTTTTATGATTTGTTTGATGATTGTGATCAAAAAATTATGTAGTTCGAATTTTTTTCCCAACCCAATATTGATATATTGACACACATAGAACCATAAACTCTTACATACATTAAAACTCAGAAACAACGTAATTTGAGAATTTTATGAATAAACTTTTAAAACCGACAACAAAACAAAAACAAAAAACAGTAGCTGCCACAAATCAACTAAAACAAACTTACAAAAACAACATTAAACTTACAAAAACAATTTACATACACAGAGAATACATATATAAAAACGTATGACAGAACTAAAGTAAATAACGTGTTAAAATTTATAATTTTTGCATCCGGCATACGTTTTTCATTATCATTTATGTGTAAAATATCACAATAACAACTCTAAACAACATTGTACATCAGTTTAACGATTTGTTGCTAATATGAATATCGAGGCTTAAACATCTCGTTAACTGGGGTTATATGATATTTTTTTCTTTTCTTTTGCAAGTAGATATTTTTTGGCATTTTTTTTTTTTTTTTTTTGTTAATTTTTGAGAAAATCTTTTAAATGAAATGAAGAAAGAAAAATGTAACTGAGATTTATATGGGCAGCAGTTGAAAAAAGTATTTTTTTGTCTTTTGGTCGTAAGGTTTCGGAGTTTGATTTTTTGTTTTGTTTTCGAATTCTTGACTTGTCAAGTGGCAGAGAGAAGACGAGTTAATAATGTCATTAACCTAAAAGCCATACTTAAGAAAGTTAACACAATATTTTTTTTGGTTATTTTTTTTTTTTTAAATACTTTTTTTTTAAAAGGTGCTGAGTCTTAAAAAGTATTTTTAAGCACTTGTTGACATTAACAGGCTACTTTAAGAAATTATGAAGACATTTAATAATTTTTTTAAGAGTTGAATAGTATTGAGTCATTAATTAGGTTTGATTTTTCAAAATACGATTTATCGATGCATCCCCGTATTTAAGTGTTTAAAGCTTTGTTATATTATATAACCTAATAAAAGAGTTAAGTCCTTAAAACTAAATGAACTCCAAGGTATCTGTTATACACTTTAATCTGATATCCTTAAATATTTTTCCTTCTCTCTGAATACATTTGAAAAGTCTGTTAAGATCTACATAGCTAGAACTATTTTATAAGGTGGCGCAAAAGTTATTCCCCGATGTTATTTGACTGTAGTTTTTTTTTATAAATGAAAAACATTAGTTTTGTTTTAGATTGTGTTTATTTGATGTCAAAAAAAATTTTTTTTTCATAAAGCAGAGAAAATGTTATCAGTCATGTGGTCGCCGCCAGAATTGATGATTATATGGATACGATTTATGGCATTCCCATTACTTTTGACAGAACTTCCGGCGGTTGGTTCCCGCATTCCTGACGGATAATCTCCTTGATGTTGTTGACATACGACTCCTGACTTCATGAAAGTCCATCAAAAGAAGTCTATAACAGTTAAAATGCCTCTTCGTGTGTTATACGCTGATTTGGGTGCCCAAAAGCGATAATTCTGCTTATTCATGTATCCACAGAGATGAAATTGGGCCTTGTAGATTAGGTTAGGTTCCATTGGCAGCAGTGATCAAGCACAGCTCACGTGGGTCCATAAATTAGTTCCCGTTGTGCTACCATGTCACACCGTCTCCCATGGGTCCTATGTTATCTGCCTGCTAGTGTTCCCACGCAGCCACCCGGTCGATTCAACAAAGGAGAGGATCCTGTTTAAATCAATATCAGAGAGACAAGTTTTGTCCCCAAGGGATCTTCGACCGAACATTTTAAGTCTTAAATCTGCAATTACAGAGATGTTCCGTTGACTATTTCTCCTCCTCGTCACCGCAACTTCTACATAAGTCATTTTAAGGAATCGCCAGCCCCTGTGCGTGCCTCCCAATGGGCCAGTGGCCAGTTATTACCGCAATTAGGTTCCTTAGGTGATGTCTGGACAGCTTTAATGCCCGACGTGTCCTTTTTTCATCTATAATGGGCCAGATTTTCCTGGTTTCCCCACAGGAAGTTTCATCGTGCCACCTCTGACAGGCAATAAGGTGAAACTTGTGCGCTATAAGTTGCTTACTCCTTGGGGAGAAACACCTACAATATATGTTGAACCGTCCCGATTCAAGGTGGTGCCTGCATACGCCAGCGAATCCGCCATTTAGTTTTCCTGTATGTCCCCGTGTCCGGGGATCCAATTAAAGGTGACCAATGAATGTCTCGCTATCTCCTCAAGAGACATCCGGCATTCTCGGACAATTTTCGATGTGATAAACACATTTTCCAGGAATCGTATGGCTGCCTTGCTATCGGTTATAATATAAATATCCCTGCCAGATATTTCACAGTACCGGCTGCGTCTCGCGGCTGTGTGTATGGCCATGATCTCGGTCTGGATGACACTGCAGTGGTCCGGCAGCCTCATAGGAATGCTCCAGTCTAGCTGCTCGGATAATATGCCAGAACCTACACCATAGAGTGTTTAAGACCCGTCCGTGAATATTCGAATCGCATTCGCAGGAATTTGTAGGTCATCATAGTGGACCACGGTATCCAAAATGCTCACCGTGAAGCCAGGATCAAAGATTGGCTCGGGTGTGAAATAATCAGCACCCATGTGCCAATTTATTTCGCTCAGAATACTAGTATGTCCGATTTTGTAATCCCTCCATGCTCCAGTGGCCCTTAGTCTTAAATGGACCTTATAACTCATGATGGTTTTCGATTAAAACTTTTCTTCCTCGTCGTCGAGACAATTATTCCGAATGTATATAGCACTCTTTTTCTTATTGACATTTTTTTTGTATTGGTTTTCTTCATAAAAGTTTAAGCGCGTATTTCGATTCGAAAGAAAAAATTTACGAGTTCGAACCATTTGTATTGTGTATTACGATTTTCGTACTATTTGTTTCGAATGAACGGAAATTGTTTATACCTTATCGAAAATAAAAAGTCCCTTTCGAAACGGCAATTCTCTATTACGAACAATAAAAATCCTTTTCGAAACTACAACTCTGTATTACGAAAACAAGCGCCATTTACGCAAAAAGCGTTAGGAAATTGTTCAAAATCTATCTTGTTTGTGACAAAGTAAAGGAAATAAATGTTCAAACAATATTAAAAAAAATTACATCTAAAAATAAAAAGCAGTGTTCGAAAATAAACACTAAATACCGCTCCTTAAGAGGCGCATACACTTGCAATACAATTGTTCTATTTTGCGTATTGTACAATTATATCGCCAATGTGTATGTGATATACGAAGATGGCACAATATATTGGTAAGAATCAATTTTATTTGATTTTTATTGCACAATGAAAAGAAGCGCAATATACTGTAGATATCGTTCCTGGGTGTGGGAGCCGAACGCTAAATAATGTTCTGTTTATTTTCGAACACTGATATAAAGTAATGGTTGACGTTTTCTTTGGACTCTTCAAACCACAGGGAATTCCAATCCGTTTTTATTAAACAAAACACAATTATTATCACCCCTATCTTGAATAATATTTCACCTTTTCACATATTTGCGATCATGAAAAACTCCCATGAAAAAAAGGTAATTCAAATGAAAATAATAACGTGAAAAAATCTTCATGGGAAAAAATTCCCCTTATCGTGAAAAGATTTTTCTCTCGTAATTTGTTAGCATTTCCCTTATGGTGTTTACTTTTCTACAAAAAATGTGACATTTTATTTAAAACAATGCAATTTGGTGTCTGTTTCTTAAAAATTTTGCTCCCGAAAAGGGTGGCTTGTTTTAATCTAAAAAACTCACCCTTTTCTGGAGCAAAATTTTTAAGGAACAGACACCAAATTGCATTTTTTTTAATAAAATGTCACATTTTTTTGTAGAAAAACAAACACCATTAAATTTTCTCACTTTACTTTTGCTAGGGAACAGAACATGTATGTTAGTAGTTCCTCCTATATTTCAAATATTAAGGGCAAGATCCGTTAATAAGGCACAAACCGATATATTGGTCAACAAAATGCAAACAACAGGTCGATTGCCTGCGGATTTATGAAGCTTTCGAAATACGTGGTGGCAGAATTTTGGAAAATATTTTACTACATAAAATTTAAAAAGTGAAAAAAACTAACGTCAAACTATCCCTCCAATACTAAATATTTTGCTTAATTTTTTTAACTTTTCTTTAAAATATATAAATATGTACGTGTATATTTTTGAACAAAAATTTCATTGGTTTTTAATTTTTTTTTATCTTTCTTCTTTTTTTTTACATTCACTGGGACTGGTCAGTGAAAAAATTTTCACATGAGATTCACGATTGCTTTTTTCCCTTCGGAGGAATGAAAATTTCATGGGAACAAAAATTCCACTTGTTATTCACGATAGGGGTGAATATTTTTCACACATTGAATAGAGTTTAATATTTTTTTTGTTTTGGGATATTTTCGTCCATTTTGGTATTTTAATAAAAATTTCCCTTCTGACTATAAATACAACTCTATCATCGTTTGGAATGAGTAACGCAGTACGGCTTAACTGTCAAATAGGAAATTACTTTTGAAAAATTATACTTTTCGCATCGAAACACGCGTCTGCCCCCCAGAACTGACAGTTGATGCCATTTGCAAAAATTCCACTATCTTTCGATAGGGTGATGTCTTTTGCTCCACCTTTTATAACTTAAAGCCGTACCTAAAAAGTCAATAATTCTCATTGCCATACAATTTGAAGCCCCGATTTTGATAGCGCATTTAATAGTGAAGTTGGTAGCTGTTGTTTATACTAATAACACTACTGTTTGTAAGTCAAGCTTAACGTTCTTGTTTAGGTATCGCATATCAGCGTAAAAGCTAAGCGAAAAAAAAATTCCTAATTCCGCTCTGTACTGAAATTCTGTAACTTTTTAACGACAAAAAATAGTCGTTAAGTAGTCAAAATTCGTTAGCTAACGAAAGTTGTCGTTAAGAGCTATTCTGTAATGAAATTTTAACAATTTTTATCGGCAAAAAATGTCGGTAGCTAACGACACAAAAAAAGTTCGTGTTAAATAATAACGACAATAAATGTACTGTTAACAGATTAAAAATATAGAGAAAGTAGCCAATTTTTAACACAAAAAAAGTAAGAAAGTATAGTCGATCAAGTCCGACTCTTCATTGCAGTATTTGGGCGATCATGTTTCCGCCAAAAAGAGTATGTTGTGAGGTTAATATTCACATAAGACATTTTTGTGCCAAATATTATCTAAGTATCTACTACCATTATTAGTGTATTCGTATGGGAGCTGTGGCAAATATGGACCGATCCTAATTAAATTTGTTCTGCTGATTTATGCAGATTGCGACAAAATATTTTTGGATCTTATTCAACTCAAATGTCTATAAAACAAGATGGCTATTAATAGGTACAAAACCCTATTCCGGAAAGAAGTTTTCATGTGGGCTATAAAAATTAAATTACTGCTTCTCACCATTATAAAAAGGCTTCGACCTTGTGACAATAAACGCATATGTGCCAAATTTTAAAAAATTATTTTTAAAATTGCGACCTGTAATTTGCGCACAAGGTTATCTTTGACAGACAACCAGCCATCCTGATAGAAGGACGGGCTTCGTTAAATGGATTCTGACATTGATTCTGAGTCAATCGGTATACTAAACGGCAGGCCCAGAACCTTTATTTAAATGTGTTACACACATTCGTACAAACACATAATACCCTCTTCACATACAGTAGTGCAGGTATAAAAAGTAAGAGCAGAATGTTGTGCTAGAGTGGCTCAGTCATCTGGAAATTTTTCCCTATGTATAAAAAGATTTAAAACCAACATATTTGTTTAGAAATATAATCAATATTTACACGTTTTCATTCATGTTTTGTTAAAATAAATGCAATAAAGCAAATTTATTTTGTTTATTTATTAATTTTAAAAAATTTTCACTTTGACGTTCTTAAATTTTTACCGATATTTGTCGTCAATATTTCTAAACAAAAATATTTGTTTATTTAAATACAGAATACCAATTTCGTTAAAGTAACCGAGATTTCTCGTTAATTAACGATATCGGCAGTTAAATTCAAAAAGTTACAGAATTGAGGTACTGGTTTAGGCAAGCCTGTAAGGTTTTGTCATTCAAATTTTTTTTACGTCAAATTATTTTAAGCTTCGTAACAATTAATAATGTTCATCACATGATGCAGAAACACTTAATTGTTTAATTAATTTATCTCTCTTTTGTGCAAATTCATCTTTTAACAACTTCTTTTTAACACTTTTTTTTATTATTTTATGTTTCAATAATTAAAATATTTACTCAACTCAACTCAACATTTTTTCCATATTTGTTTTTAAATAATAACAATTTTAATCTAGAAGTGTTAAAATATAATCTTTTATCAGTCTTAAATATAAAAAAAATTCCATTAACAAATAACACCCAAAATTTGTTTAAATTTACAACAGGAATATAACAATATTTTGTTTACACAGACATGCTATACTAAGCACTTAAATTTAACCCTTAAGAAGACATACATGGGTGGTAAAAGGGACAAACTTTCTGATTATGGGATAAGGAATTAATAATAAATGTCTTAATTTGCAAAAAAAAAGAACAATAAATAAAATTTTTAAAGAAAATAAAGCTTATAATCTAATAGCCCAAAATCTACAATTGATATCAAACCGACCGCTGCTATTCTTTTTTTGACAAAAGTACAACAAATATGTTTCAAATGTAGAAGAAACCTGTACAGAATTTAACTATCAATAATCAAACACGACTACGTATACTTATAAGAAATAACCAAAATACTTGAACAAATCTAGTAACATGTTAAGGTCCGAATATGTATTGTGGGCCGGGTACCATAAAATAAATTTCAAAATAATTTATTTCTATATGAAATATTTGAGTTTGAAAAAAAATAGACATTTGCATTGCGGCCTTTGGCCGTGCGGAAGAGTTATATTTTCGGGATATAACATAAAGCGGTTCTGCTTTGATTGCAGAGCACGCCTTCGGCCTAGCGGAAGGGCTGAAACTTTTCGTCATAACAAACTGACAAAAACTTTGCGAACTATGCAAATAAATAATTTGAAAACTCGCTCAACCGAAAGACTGTTGTGGAGAATAAATAAAAATATCACGTACAGTTCATAAATTGATTATTATTTATTTCGTGTTTGTAGGGGGAGTTATTTTATTTTTTTTTTTTTTTTTTTTTTTTGGAGTTAAAAATGCTTTTTGCTATTACAGTGCACTCTCACCTTATGAACACTACAGTTAAGCGGACACCTTCCATAAACGGACACTTTTTAGTGCCAACAATCCTGTTTTCTTTAATTTTTCCTTCTTGAGAGGACAACCGACTCATAAGAGGACGCGGACACTTTTTTGCATACCAAATGGTATTTAAATTCCACATAAACGGACAGCCGATATGGCAGTTGACTGCTTTGATATTTCCCTTACACCAAAATACAACACTGTAACTCTGTATTTCCTATTCTTACAGCGTTGCTTTATCAATATTAAATACGTGTGTGTATAAAGGGGATTCCCTAAACAGGAACAGGAATGCATAAAGTAAATACAAACATGAATAGATTCCTTCTGTATATTTGAATCTCTTTGCCTAGTGTTGACTATTAAAGAAAATGTTAATGTTCTTTCTTCCTTAGGTGTCCGCTTAAGAGACAGTACACTGCATTCCAAAAAATTTAGCATTTTTTATCATTTTGAATGAAAAAATATGCGTAACACGGTTTTAAGCTAATTTTCTTTTGTGCTTTTCATTTTTTTTTTTAACATTTTGTAGACAGAGATGTTATATAAATACAGCTGTTCACTATCGTTAAAAAAAAATTACAGAATCACACTATCGTTACTGCAAGCGAATAGATATGTCGACAAATATTACGATTGTCGGTTCGTTAAAAGTGAATCGCACCACAGTTGACCCGACCTGATATCTAAATTCGCCTTGAAATTGTCATTCTACACTTTTTTGTTAAGGAATTTTCAAAAATGTGAAAGAGTATCAGATAAAATTTTTCATAATTTATGAATCCATCCAGAATGCAACGTTTCGAAGAGCGTTCCTTATTCCTCGGGCGTTCATTCAGTCCTTGGAATTGTTTGTAAAAATAATTTATAAAAGATAACATTTTATTTATGCAGACATTAAAGCGCTAGAGCCGTTGCTTATCATTTCTTTTGTTTTTAAACTCGTGCCATCGAGGTCATATCTAATCGCCCAAAGTCTAAACAAAAAGCATTGATTATGAAAAATATTTTTAATATAATTTAAGACTTTTTGGGAACTTAAAGTATTATTTTAAAAATGTTGTAATGTGGCCGCTTTTTTGTTCTGTATGTCTTTTTGATATACATAATTTTTAATTTTGGTAGATATTAAAATTTCAGCCAAAGGACGTTGCCTTAAATTTTATAAATATTCTTTTCCGGAAATTTTCCCAAATAAAGCTAATTTTGTCAAACAATGCTCAATACGCTTAATATCGAAACTTGACAGAATTCGCAATGAAATTTTAGGAAAATGCTATTTACTTTTAGTAAAAATCAGTTTTATTTTTCTGTCTGCAACATTTGTAAAAATATTTAAAACTTTTGAGGACAGAGAAATGCATAAATAACTAACCAATTTATATTTTTTTTTATGCTGTGAACTTAATAAATGTTTGAATTAAAAATATCACTCATAATCTATATAACATTTCATTATTACACTGAAAAAAAACCAATCTATTCGTACTTAAATCGAACCGAAGCGGTGTCGATAGTACGGATTTCCTTAAATCAAGTACAGAATGCTTGATTCAAGTACGGATTATTTAAATGCCCCGTACTTAAAATAATCCGGAAACGGGATTATTGACTACAGTTAAAGTAAGATAAAAAGTTATCACAAACTGAACTTAATTCTATAATTTCTAAGTTGGATTTAGCCCAAAATTCGTACTTTAAATGATCCGAAAGTGAGATTTAATTCATACCCAAACACTTACCCCAGAGAACCAGAAGGGGAGAGATAGAGAGAATAACAGTTTATTACCCGTTTACGCATAAGTCTGTTTCACATTTGTTAATAAAAGAACTCACAATTAAGACACCACACAGAAAAAAATTAAAAATTGATTAAAAATTTGTGATATTAATAAATTAATTAAATAGTACACAAATTAAGGCCCGTTTTCACAACTTAGCGATAGCTAAAAGATGACTTTAACCCGCCTCATAAAGTGTTCCATTATTAAAACTTTACTTCAACCAAAGTTAACGTACATTTTATTTAGTAACTTTTTTAACAATAACATTTACTGCTATGTTCTATCTTAACGTCAGGTGTTTAAGTTATCTTAACGGCAAAATATTTTTCATTGTTTATTTTTAAATTCGTAGTTATTAAAAAAAACAAACAAACAAAAATGTTGGCAAATAAAAGCCACAGTAACATATTTAAAATTCACGTTATTTACATAGATTTTGCAAAAATCGGGTGATTTTTTAGCTATTATCTTTTTGGCAACACTGGTTTGAACAGCTGACGCACGTTTCGTGTTTTGTTTCACTGTCAAACATCTTCAGTTTGGTCTATAATTTAACCATGAATCGTCTTACAAACGAACAGCGCTTGCAAATTATTGAATTTTATTATCAAAATGCGTGCTCTGTTAAGAAAGTTCATCGCGCGCTTCTTTCATCTTATGGTCAGCTCATTTTTGGCTCAATAGGTACGTTAACATGCAGAATTGTCGATTTTGGAGTGAAGATCAGCCAGAAGCATTGCAAGAGCTACCAATGCATCCAGAAAAAGTCACAGTTTGGTGCGGTTTATAGGCTGGTGGCATCATTGGACCGTACTTCTTCAAAGATGATGCGAATCCTAACGTAACTGTGAATGGTGAGCGCTACCGTGAGATGATATCCAACTTTTTTTTGCCCAAAATGCAAGAGCTTGACTTGCATGACATGTGATTTCAACAAGACGGTGCCACATGCCACACAGCACGCTTAACAATGGACTTATTGAGAGGCGAGTTCGGTGAACATTTTATTTCACGTTCGGGACCGGTCAATTGGCCGCCTAGATCGTGCGATTTAACGCCTTTAGATTTTTTTTTGTAGGGCTATGTTAAAGCTCATGTCTATAACCACATGCCTGCTTCAATTGACGCATTGGAAGACAACATTGAAGCATTAACTCATGAGATACCGGCCGAAATGTTGGAAAGAGTATGCCAAAATTGGACTAAGCGGATGGACCATTTGAGGCGCAGTCAAGGTCAACATTTGCATGAAATAATCTTCAAACATTAAATTATATGGACCGTACTATCGATTCAAATAAAGATTACATGCATTTTTCTGAATTTTTGCGTTTTTTTTTAAACTTTCCTATAGCTCTTAAAAAATCACCCATTATTATTAAAAAATTTGTTTTTGGGAATTTATAAAAATCATTAAAAATATTAGATTTTAGATGCAGCTTATGGAAATCACTATAGTGTATTATAATAGTGTTTTCTTTTCCACACAAAAATAAGTGGTAGACTTGCAAATCATGCCGCTGTAAGCAGATTTTTGCGAATTTCCCCTAATTTAGCAATTTTTTACCGAATTTTTTGCAATTCCTTATAGTTTTAGTGACTTCAAATCAATTTTATGGTTTTTTTCGCGAATTTTCGCTATTTTTGCAAAAAATAAAAATATTATATTTTCCGACAATTTGTTTTTTTAAGCGATTTAGCGGTTTCAAATAAATTTTACGTTTTTCCAAGTCTGCAATTTTTCGCGAATTTTAGCCATGTTCTCTATATAAGCTATTTTTTCCTGTGGTTCTTTAGAGCTTTAACGATTTTTAATTAATAGCCGCTGTTTGCAAATTTCCTTAAAGTCTTAGCGACTTTTAATCAATTTTATGGCTGGTTTGAAATATTAAAATTTTTCGCTATTTTTGCAAATTTTCCGAATTTTTGCAAATTTTCCGAATTTTTGCAATTTTCGCTAGACAAGCAGAACCTAAATGGGGTTTTGTTAGTTTCGAAAGTACTTTAAGTCGTTCCACACAAGAAGTAGTTTGCACTCGTTTACAGTGTTCGTTAAATATATTACAGTAGAATCCCGATAATTCGTAATCGCCAGGGACCGACAATTTCTTACAAATTAAAGGGGTTTCGATTTAGCGAGGTTTCGATTTAACGGGGTTTAAATAAAATAAATACGAATAAGCGGGGTTTTTGAATTTATTTACTAAAACAATAAAAAAAAAATATAAAAACAATTGTTAAAAATAAAATATATAAAAATTATTCATGAAACAAACTGATCTTAAGAAAATAAACCCACACACAAGCAAAAAACCACGCAAAAATAAAATAGTGGTAAACAAAAAATCATTCTTTCCATGTTTCAGTTGTTTTTATTTCGAATTATAAGTGGTTGTTAGCAAACAATTACGATTTATAAGAGGTAAAGAAGATTTTATTTGTCAAAAAAATTACGAATTAGAGAGGGGACCAAAGTGTATGGAAATTTTACGAATTAAGGAGATTTTGTCAAGGGACCGACAGTTTATTACGAATTATCGGGAATTACGATTTATCGGGGTACGAATTATCGGGATTTGACTGTAATTAATTAACAAAGATGCCACTTTATGGAAATTTTTAGCTGTTGTTAAAATTGAGTTACTGAATTGCTGTATTGTTATCGTAAGCAATTAACTGTGCCGGTAAAATTAACGTTAACGTTAATTGTTAAAAGTTAGAGAATTCCACTACTGGTAGGTTAAAGTAAAGTTGTAATAATGGAACACTTTTTATACGGCTTATAAAATCCTACCTTTAGCTAGCGGTAAAATGTGATAACGGGCCTAATAGTATCAATTAGACGTTTAATTCACTTGATTGAACGTTTAGTTTAATTAACTTGATTAAACCTTTAATATACTTGATTAAATTTTTAAATAAAACTGCTTTTATTTTTGATTAATGCTTTAATTGGTGAACAATTTCGAAAATTTTTTCTTTGCAGCAGCATACTCTATATGGTTGTCGTAATCAGTCTACTTTGCAAATATGATGTATTTAGCTTAAAAGTTTTCACAAATAGATTATTAATAAGATTTCTGTATGACGTGCTAAATTCTCAATTTTTCATATTTGATAAATACACTGAAATTTATTGTTGAGGGAAAGCTAGCTTCTATGCACATTTCACATTTCAAAGATTTTAGAAAATCGAAAAATAGTATACAAATAAAACCTTAAAGCGGATAATGGCAATTTTCTCAATGGCAATTTTCTTAATGTCAGCATAAATTTATTGGACCGATAAACTATCCTTCAAAGATCAGCTGGCAACGCCACTCAAAATGCATGTTGGGAGTCAGCTGATTGAATTTATCTGTACGGCAAATAAAAGGAAAATAAATAATTGGCAGATGAGTGCCGGTTATATTATTATATTTTGCCTTGCTCGTCGTCATATGATCACGAGCTGCCTCTATACTTGGCATAGGCCGTCTATAAGTTGTCTCCATCTTTGTCGACGTGCAGCTATATCTCTGAGCTCCTCGATGGTGTTGAAGGTTCTTCCAAGACTATAGGATAAGGAATTAATTTCCTGTAGGGTTGATCGTCACCAGGTGGTTTTGGGCCGTCCTCTTTTTGTACTACATTGGGGGTTGTAAACAAGAGCGTGGTGGGCAATTTCTTCAGGTGGTTTTCGAGGTGTATGCCCTATCCAACCAAATTTTCTCTTTCGAATTTCTACGTTAAGATCACCCATCTAAGAACTGTACCATAGCTGTTCGTTGCTTATTGTGCGAGGCCAAAATATTTTAAGAATTCTTCGGAGGCTACGATTAACGAAGACCCTAAGTTTGTTTTGTATGTTTTCCGTTACAAACCAAGTTTCGCATCCGTACAGCAGCACAGAGAAAACACATGCTTTGAATATACATATGTATTTTGGTTTTGACGCTGTACGTGCTTGAGTTCCATACTCTGTGAAGTTGTGTAAATACACCGATTGCTTTTTTGATGCGGCTTTCCACGTCTTGTACAGTTCCTCCGCTCTCTGTGATAATGCTACCCAGGTACTGAAACCTTTCTACTCATTGAACCTGTGTGTGTAGAAGATTTAATGGGTCAGTTATTATGGTGTTTATTCGCATCTCCTTTGTTTTGTCTATATTTATTCTGAGTCCTACTTTATTGGATTCTAAAGATAGGTCATTTAGCTTTCCTTGCATGTCACAGAGTCTGTGGGATAGTTCGCATTTATCATCCGCATAATCAGGTGATTCCAATCGGATTTCTGGTCGGAGCGGATTCCATACAATTTCTCTTGGCTTCTCCTGGTTCGCGCGGCGGGAGACTGCATCCATTACAATAAGAAAGAGCAAGGGTGATAGCAAGCAGCCCTGTCTTACGCCTGATATGGTGTTAAAGGGTTCAGACATTTTACCTTCGTGAAGAACTGTGCTTTGGAAACTTGCATAGCTGCTGCGTATTATAGAAATAATTTTGTGTGGAACATTCTCTATGGATAGGGTCGAATGCTTTTTCGTAATCGATGAAAAGCATATATAATGGAGTTCGCATTTCTACGGCTTGCTCAATTATTATTCTGAGGGTGTTAATTTGATAGACACATGATCTACCACTTCTGAAACCATCTTGTTCTGGGCGTAGCTTTTTATCAACATGCTTGATGAGTCTTTCCAGGATGATCTTCATAAATACTTTTATAACTGCACAGAGAATAGTTATACCGCGCCAATTGTTACAATATGTTGCGTCACCTTTCTTGGGCAATTTTACGATTATCCCTTGCAGCCAGTCAGTTGGAAAATCTCTGTGTTCCATATTTGGAGAAACAGCGGGTACAGGATGCTGGCAAATAGCTTTGGATCTGTCTTGAGTACATCTGCCGTTATGTTGTCAACACCTGCTGCTTTCTCACGCTTGAGAGTCAAGATGGCATCCTCTATTTCCCGTTTTGATGGGTGTTCAATTCGAGTGCCGGTTAGCTTTACGATAAAATCGAAGGAAATGAGACATTGAGAAAACCAAATTTCGTTAATGTGCAGTTTTTCGTTGGGAAAAAAGATATTCGCCTAATGAGAAAATGCCCATAAGAATAATAAACACTAAAAGTGTTACATGCAACAATAACAAAGCTTAAACGAAACACCAACAATAACCAATTAGTTTATCTTTTCTTACATTCCCCTACAATTCGCAAGAAAACAACAAACAAAAACCAATTTGCCAGCTCAGTTTTTTGCACGGGCATATGCAGGTATATTATCAAAGTTATTTTTGGGAATACAAAATTTATTATTAATAAGATTTCTGTATGACGTGCTAAATTACCAATTTTTCGTATTTGATAAATGCACTGAAATTTTTTGTTGAGGTACAAATAGAATTCGGGAAATTTTGCTTCTTATTTTAAATTTTTAAATATGAAATTAAGGTATGTTTTTCTTCTTGTGTGTGGTTATTGTTTCTACACAAAACAAGCAAATCGTTATTTTTTTTTTTTACCTATTTTTGTAGAGTTGTTGTTGTTTCTGCAACAAACTTTTACAAACACACATGTATACATGCATATTGAATGCAATGGTTTTCCAAAGTATCCCATTTTGGATTATTTTAAGTACCTTTTGGTGTTATTCGTACTAAAAGTAACTGAAAAAAACTTAAATTTACTACGAGTTTTTCTTTCTGTGCATTAGATTTAGAAACGAAAACCTCTTTTTTTACCCAAAATCAAGGGTATTAACAAAAATTGAAATATTTATGAGTGTAAAATTTCAATATTTCACATTTTCTTAACAAAAAAAAAAAAAAAAAACACACGTAAGAAAGTTAAGTCGGTCAAGTCCGACCAAGTTATAGCCTACGCGGCAGAATTTAGAGAAAACTTTTCGCTATTGCATCCTATTTAGGACCGATAAGCAATATAGGATCTGCCAGAACAAATAATGCTATGAGGTAAAGATTCGTGTAAAAGTTCGTTGTGCCGAATTATAAAGGGTGGTCCAACCAAAACGCACGATATTAATTGTAAATAAAACAAAAAGTTTTTAGAGAATTATTTTTTTTTTTATTATAATAGAAGGAAGGAATTATGAAAATTATGTGTCAAACAAAATATCGGTCAAATGCACACCACGGCTTCGGTGGCATTCCTCTATCCAATGGTCCACATTTTCAATGACCCTGAGGCATACTTGAGGTTAAATGTCGTTCATGAGCCGAATTATCTCGTCCTTTAGGTCTTGAATTGTTTTCGGCTTTTTGATGTACACATTTTCTTTTAAATATCCCCAAAGAAAGAAGTCCAACGGTGTCAAATCACATGATCGTGACGGCAAATTAACATCGTCACGACGTGAGATAACAATACCATTGAATTTCTAGCGAAAAAGAGCCATTGTTTTGTTTGGTCTGTGGAAAGTGGCATCATTCTGTTGGAACTACATATCGTCCAAGTCCACATCCTCAATTTTTGGCCTAAAGAAGTCCGTTATCATCTCGCGATAGCGATCACTATTCACGGTAACTGCTTGGCCGACCTCATTTTCGAAGAAGTACTGCTCGATGACTCCGTCAGCCCATAAACGAACTGGGCGAGCATGCACAGGTGTTTTTTAGACAAATTAGGTCGGTTATGCTGAATAAAAAATCAAGCCCTTTTTCGAAAGAAGAGGTTCAACAATCTTAACGCGCTGTACCTCTCCATGGTTGAATTTGTCAAACACTGAAACAAAGATGTGTCAAATTAAGATGGCCAAAGAACTTAACGTTTAGTTGTGACTCACAATTAACATCGTGCATTTTGGTTGGACCACCCTTTATTAAGATAATTTTGTCTATAGGAGATTTTTTTGTCATGAAGTGATTTAAGCGAGCGGGTATGGAACCTGTATTCAAAAATTGGTAAGATTGAAATTAACTAAGTTGTCACTTAATTTAATCAAAATACCTACAAAATAAAATGGTTTTTGATCACGAAGGCTCTATTTTGAACAAAAGCTTGTATGAGGGCGATGTGGAATTAAGGCAAGACTGTTACCATTTTTAATAGGCTTGGCCCTTGTTACAATTGACAGCCATTTAACGCATACCGTTAGTCAATCGGTATTCTAAAAGGACCCACCAATATTTTTAGGTGTTACCAACATCAGCACAAACGCATAATACCCACTCCACTATTGTGGTGTGAGTATAAATACTTTTAACAAATCGAAGATCCCAAAAAGGGTGAAAGTAAAAACGATAAATCTTAAGATTTCTTTCAAAAAGAAGCGAAACCCAACTAATTAATTAGCATTTCAAATTTACTCCAAATAAATTTCCTTTATTTTCAAAGCATTTTATTAAGTATTTTTCATTAAAAAAAACTTTTAAGTAGAAATAAAAAAATTTCAAATAGAAAAAATTTACATTTCAAATCAAAGTCATTAATATTGAGTGGGTTTATATTTTTGTTTATTTTAATTTAATTGGTGGAAAAATTCCAACATATTGATAGTCAAACTGTAGCAGTTTTTTTTAATATTTTTTTAAGATAAAAGACATTTTAGCTGCAGTTGATTTCTTTCTCTTACATTTTGGTGTGAAAATTCTAAAGATTTTCTTTTTATTTCTTTAATAATGAGTTATTCCTAGAATGGGCCTTTTTCAAAAATTAAATGACCCTTCTTTTTCTTGTACTTTGAAATCTTAATCTCAAGTATGTTTTTTTTTTGAATTCTTAACCCCAGCCTCATAATTCATTAAAGAAATGAAGAAAATGTAACGAACAAAAATCAGACCATGTGTGTGGTGGTGATGATGTGGTGTGGCAGAGCTGAGTTGCACTAATGAAATCTTTTTTAATGATTTTTCATACCCAATTAGTCAAAAAAGTATTGGTTCTTTATTGTATTCATACACCGTACTTTTACTAAAATCAACAAAAATCGAAACCAAAAGGGCTGCATGGCCATGACCACTTTCCTATTTATTTGCCTGCCTGCCTGCTTTAAATGACTGTGAGTTATTCTATTTGCTTACAATTGTTTAAACACAAGCGTGACTCTTGAGATACAACAGTGAAGATGTATTGCATGTACTTATTTGTTGGGTTTTTTTTTCAATAGATATTCCTTATTGTCTATAAAAACAATGACTTGTTGTATTTATCAATGAAATTTTTTTGTGCTACAAAAATAAAATTTAAGTTGATCCTTAAACTACTTTAAGAGGCACATGCGTATCTAATTTATTTAACAAAATAGAAGAAAATTCCTAAATAAATACAAGTATTTTTATTACTTCTGTTTAGCACTAAGCAAAATATGAATACAATTCTTTGAAAAAAACAGAAGGAAAACCTACTAAAACCATTTATTCACTCTTCGTAAATCAAATTAGAGGAGGCTTTAATTGTGTGTCTGAAAAGGCGGTTCATTTGATTTGAAATAGTTGAAAGTATGGAAGGACGGAAATTTTAATAGTATAACAAAATAACAAAACCGTTAACCATTTCCCAAGAAAATCTTTCAGGGGGGTATTCGAGATATTTCTTATAATATTGTCTGGAATATTTTTGAAATGTATACTTTTCATACATGCATACATAAAAACATAAATATTTTGTTTGTTGTCATTTAAATTTAATTACATTAGTTTTTATTTAAGTATGTATTTTAACAAGCCAAAATTTAACCAAACAAATACGTTAAAAAATTAAAGTGTTGCAAGAAGAAGGAAACATAAATATTATTAAAAATTTTGTTGCGGGAAGGTTTAACTCTCAAATGATCTGTCTCACTGCGCACGCTTTTTGATATTTAGGCTCAGTATACTCTGGAAAATCATCACGGATAGATTTACGCTTGAACATCGTTACCAAACTTTTTATTTTGAAAATCACTCATCGTTTTGCGCAACTTATAAAAGACTTCGTGATTTTCATAGCTCACGCAGTCGTCTATCTGACTGATTTTATAATAAGCAAAATTGCCCCATATGGAGTCACAACCACAACCAAGCCTTACAGGCTCCGTTACATTTATAAAAAATGTAAAAATGTTATTTCTGCAAAACTGAAGCCGAACCTTGCGTTGCGATAAATGGAGATCGTTACCGCACCGTAACACTCGATCATCACTGTGTAGCCCGAACTCCAACGGTTACCGGCAAAAAAGCCTCCAACCTTGCATATTAAATATTAAAGTCCATTAAGGCATCTTACGAATAGCTAATTTCCATACTTTTTTAACTCCGGCAGAGAGGTAAGAACCGTGTTGCGGGATATGATTCTTGTCATCGCGATCCAATTGAAAATCTGTCAATTTCAAGTTCCAAACAAGTTAAAAGCTCTGCCTCAAAAGTTTAATGCTTAAATGTAGGCGAAATCACTTAGTTTAATTAAAAAAAATCTTAATCTTATTTCTATAAATGTCAACAAAAAATTTATAAATTTACAAGATCGGCCATGAGACAAATGCCTAATTTTCAGGATAGTATTTAAATCTATATTAAGTTAATTTTCATATAAACTTAAATCGTATTTAAATACAGATTGATTTTTTCAGTTTTGCTTAAAAAGTCTTATTTAATTAAGACAAAAGTATGGTAGCACTACTAAATACAAAAAAAATATCATAAAGGGCGTTTTTATATACAAGGTGGCCTCCAAAAGCTGTTGTTTGCTATTGCTTTGGCTTTTTTTGTTGGATTGGTTTAATATTGAGACCACCTTGTTTTCCAATGGAAACTTAAAATTAACTTAAATGTACCACATCGGTGAATTAAGGCCTCTATTACGGTTTACAACTAAACTCAGTTGAGTTGTAATTAAGACAACTGGTTGTGATCAGTTGAAATTTTTGTTATGTTTTTGTTCACCGCAATAAAGCAAAGTTGTAAACCATAATACGAAAATTAAGAAATTACAACTCAACTGAGTTGAGTTGTAAACCGTAATAGGGGCCTTAATACTAATATCTAAGAAAAATTAAGAAATTACAACTCAAATGAGTTGAGTGTATTCAAAACGATTTTAAACATAAAAATGTTTTAACATCAATCCCAAAAATTTTGCATTAGAGAGTCGATGAATTTATGCAACAAGGCTATTCATTATAATGGTGTATTAATTGAATGCCAAGACAAAGAAGAACAAACGCTTTATAGAACACCTGTCATTAGCTTCGACAAGCTTTGGAAAATAAGATTACAAAATGGTTCCATGATTTATTTTTCATACATACATTTTTCGTACTTGCAAAACATTTCTAAACACAGTATTTTTTTTTAACTTGCAGGAAACTAATGTCAAAAATATAAACAGTGCTACCAAGTATTACAATTACACTTGAAAAAACTGTCATGCAAGTTGGGTTAACCTTATTCGAGTACGCTGAATCCAGTGGTGCTAGCTGTTTTTTATTTTTTCCCTTAAGCTTATCCCGTGAAGCTCTACGCTTGTCTGCAGGAGACCAGAGTCTCTGGCGGGAATCGAATCCGCAACCCCGCACTGATAGACTAGCTCACTACCAGGTAGCCTACCGAGCCACCCAAGATTAGCTCTTGTTTTCGAGATATAACGTTTTTTCGAAATGGAGGTATAAAAACCGAAATTCCGCAATAAAATTTCCTTTAAGAAAAGTATTTTAATATGAGCAGTCGTTTTAGAAACATAATTTTTTTTTTGGAAAAAAAAAACAATTTTTTTTATCAAAATTTCGAAATTTTTGTTTTTTAAAAATTCATAAAAAAAAGCTAAAACAAAACAAGCCATAAATGATTAAAATCTGTTTACAACTTTTGATTTTATTCACAAAAGTCGAAAGAAAAACTTAAGAATTTCATAAAACGCAATATTTGTATGGAAGCCCCCTAAGAAGTGGAGATAAGGGGAAAGTATGTCTCGAGAAAATTTTAAAGACAAAAAACTAAATGAGGTCGGCCATACATTTTATCTCTCTAGGGGCAACTTATGAGACTTTTTCTTCAATATATCTATGGTCTGCATTGAATATTTTGTATGGGAGCCCCCTAAAGAAATGAAGATAGCGCGTAGATATGTTAGAAATAGGGATGCCAAACGGGAAATCGCTAATTCCGGGATTTATTTTTATTAATCCCGGGATTTTTAATATATTAATTCAAACCACGTGATTTCAAATCACATGTGCCTTTTTGAAATCTAACGTGTGATATTGTGGTGTTCAGTTTTTGTGTTTTTTTGGGAGTAATTTTTAATTGCCGAAAGCACACCGAGAAGCATATAAACGGTTTGATTTTCAGGGCACACGTAAATCACACATATGAATTCAAAAGCACGTGATTTAAAAACACGCGATTTTTTAAACCGGCCTGTATATATTGAACAAATAACTCTTATTTAAATCTCAACATTCTCATAGAATAAGATTGGCGGTTCAATCATTGCCCATTTGTCCAAAATAGTGTCCACTCTTAAAAGTTTGTCTGCTAATACTGTGGTTCAGGGAATTATATAGTTGTGCTTGACTGACTATACTTTCTTACTTGTTTAAAGTTAAAAAACATATTGTATTCCCAATAATTACTTTGATAAAAAACATATTAACTACAAATTCGTTTTAATAAATTTTCGTCTTTATCTACAGAGATGAAACAAGCCGAAATTTTCAATTCATCCTTAAATTTTTAACTTATCGACAATATTTCTAATTATTTTTACTGATAAAATTAAATCATACAAAATTTAATTATTATCTTACGAAAAATCTTAAGCCAAATTATGCAGTTGGGACAAATTAACACTTTTCAAAAGTATGTATTTGTCTGACACATGTGTGTCCCAGTCGTAACAAAAGAATTTAAGTCCTAAGCATTTTAATCCCAAAAGCAAATACATTTTATGACACGTATTCACATCGAAATTAATCCCAACATGAAATGAACTTAAAGGATTTGAAACGACTACAGCCCAACATTAAAGAAGATGCAAAACACCCCTATAAATTTTAAATTTAACAAGTTTATTCAACGCTCGCTTAATTGAAACACACACACACACACACAGTGACAATAAATTTTCCGATAATGGTAACAAATTCTTATTTACTTTTTTTTTAAATTAAAATTAAAAAACGAGCCAAAAACTGTAGCGTTTATGAAAACCTCATTCTACTGCGGGTGCGAATAAAATTCAATATTTTACCAATTTTTTCGTAGGAAATTTTAACATGTGGCGGCTGTTAAAATATTGGTTGTGGTGTTTTCCCCCTTCGCAATGTTGCAGCTACTGGTTGGTTTCTATACCCACACCACAATAGTGGAGTGGGTATTATGCGTTTGTGCTAATGTGTGTAACATTAAAAATGATGGTCCTAGACCCGAACTTTTAGCGTGCCGATCGACTCAATTACTTTCTGAGTCGATCTTACGATGTCCGTCCGGCTGGCTGATTGCCTGTTCATGTTACTTTAGGCGCAAAGTATAGGTTGAAGATTAATTAATGAAATTTTGTATAAAAAAAGCCTACACGGAAATTAGTTTATTTTCTGAAGTAATCAATTTCGTTTCTTAAAACAAGTAAATCCATAATAATTTCTTGATTTTAACTTATTTCGTTTGTATTTAGTAAAATTTTCTTAAATAAAGAAAAGAAACATTTTGTTTAGACCAAGCCACACATACACCCAGAGAAAAACATGTTTAAATAGGGTCACCTCCAACAAAACTATTTTTAAAGAAAATTTTAACTGGTTGCTTAGGCCAGATCGTCAGGAAACTTCAACAAAAAGATTTTAGAAAAACTAAAGATATTAAACCAAATAAAACTGTTAAGCGTATAAGAATTATAAGCAATAGTTCTACTTGTAACCATATCAAATTTTAAACAAAAGCGTCAACAATAAACAGTGAGTTTATCTCTCTTTAAATTCCCCACTACAATTGATCGGAATTCTTCCAACATTAATTGTAGTTGTTAATGTTTGTTTTTGTTGATGTTTTTGTTCAAACTTTAATATTGTTACATGTAGAACTGTTGCTTATAATTCTTATTTACTTAACAGTTTTATTTATTTAATATGTTTCCTGACGATCTGGCCTAAGCAACCAGTGAAATGCGCATAGGAATAGCTTATCCCATCAACAATAAATTTCAGTGTTTTTATCAAGAATAAAAATTGGGAATTTAGCGCGAATAACAAAATCTTTTAAATGAAAATTTTTCAACTTATTATGGTTAATATAAACATATTATTGTCACCTAAAACCATATTATGGTTGAATTAGTCCTCCATCAAGAACCCACAACCATATTATGGTTGCCTCCGAACATGTTTTCTTTCAAAATAGTTTTGTTGGAAGTGACCATATTTAAACATGTTTTTTGTCTGCGTGTATATTTAGAATAAGTTAGTTTTGGCTTGGACGAGAACACGCCAAATTTTCTTGATTCAAGCCATATTTTCTGAGGAATTAGTAAATAATACTTTCCGTATATTGAAAATGGTGAAATTCGTTGCATAATTTCACATGGCCCCCATACAAACTTCTTTCCAGAATAGAGTCTGCACATAAGCCATCTTATTATGTTGGTACTTAGATAAAATTTGGCCCAAACATATTTAATTGCAATTGTAATAATCTTACCAAATTTTATTGGAATCGGTCCATTTTTGGACAAAGTTCGTACACAAATACGATTCCCGGAAAATGCTTATGAGTGTTGGTATTGTCATGACAAATGTTGTGCTGTTAAATCCATAAGTCCCACCCTAAAATCACTAAAAGGCAAATAAATCTCATATACATACATTGATGATAAATATTAAGAGAAATCACGATAGGTGTGCAAATGCATGCAAAATACATACATTTACGCAACACAACAACAAAATGTACGCATTTTAAATTTTCTCTATTTTACTTCGTTTGCACCAAGGCGAATTCAACTACAGGTGGTGTCGGAACTACAACAATCCAAAAACAACAGAAATAATATAGGGGTTATTGCTTTGCATTGTTTGTACTTATAGCTCGAAATGTCAACCATTCTTAGCAAAACACTAACAAAACAAATAAGCTCGAACTGTCAAAATCAGATGCCGTTTCGACACCACCTGTAGTTAATTCGCCTTGGTTTACACTAAAAAAAAGCAAGTGCAAAATAAGTAGCGCATATTTGCACAGTTGCAAACAAATGTAAGCAATAACATTTGACATATTAAACGCCATATTAAAAAACAAGTAAGAGTCCTATATTCCGCTGTGCCGAATCTTAAATAATTTTTACATATACATATACATACATATTTACAATACTTACAACTTCATTATAAATTAAATTTAAAAAGCGATAACTGGTAAATATTTTTTATTATGAAATAATAAAGAAGGGTGATAACGAAAATCATATTGGGCATTATGCTAGTATATGTAAACAAATACGAAGGGGGTGGGGGTGAGGGGATAGGAAGAAGAGACGACAACCGGATTTGAACTTCGCTTTGCATAAGGAACCAGAATATATTTACTTTATAGGGTGTAGGACCTTCGGTGAAGGGTATAAAAAACAATCTTAATTATAAAAAAAGAGTAATTTTTGGGATTTCAGTATTTTGGTCATAACTCTGCTATTTCTTAACCGATTTGACAGATTTATAAACCGACGTGTTAAAGAAGGAATTTGCCAGTTATTAAACGTATAAAACGTAGACTCGGGAAGATCTATGGTTCCTGAAAATGGGTATTTTTCAAAAAAAAATTAATATTTTGGTCATAACTTTTTCGTATATAAACCGATTTTCCCGAGTTTTTCAGAAAATATTTGCAATTAAAAATTTCCGATCTTCTGATATATAAGGCGTAACCATAGGTCATATTACAGTAAAAAAAATTCAGGTTTTTATAAAATTTTTAATACTTTTTGTACACTTATAAAATTATTACAGTAACTGATTGTGTGTTATTAAATTCGTTTTCCGTACTGTTAAATTTGAATAAAAATATGGTTATTTTACGAATAATTTTATTTTTTAACATTTATGTTTGTTATTCAAAAAACAAACTACCAAAAAATAAAGTTTTTTCGTTTTTATTTTTTTATGTAGTTTGATTTTTGTCGGTTAAAATGTATTTTTTAAAAGTAAAAACTATTCAATTTTAAGGAATATGCTGTTTAATAAATAAAAAATTTAAAAATGACTGTAAAAATCATTTGTTTTAAATGAAATGTAAATGATCCGTTTTTTAAATGAATTTTAATTTGTTTAAAATGAATTTTCGTTTGAATTTAACTACATAATATTTTGAGTGTATGAGAGGTACTACGCCTACTTCTCCAAACCCGCCCACATTTTGTAGGATGGTGTATATTTATAACCTAAATGTTTGTACCTAATTTTAAAGCCGTTCTCCAGATATACAGAAAAAAGTAATACAAATACAACAACCACAAGGGATTTTTTGGAAAAATTAGAGGCAGTCGTGGTTTTTTTGGTCATATTTCAGCCATTGTTGGACCGATCTGGCTGAATTTCAATAGCAAGAAATGGTGGACTATATGTGACATAAATGTAAAACAACGTAGCCGCTATCATGTCTGGAGTCTCCGGAAAACACATATCAAACGTAAGACGGACAGACGGACGGACGGACGGACGGACGGACATCGTTAAATCAACTTCTCTCCTCATACGGACCCAGAATATATATATAATTTATAGGGTCTAAGATCAATATTGTAGAAATTACAAACGGAATGACAAAGTTATATATACCCTTTTCCACCTGTGGTGAAGGGTATAAATAGAGAATGAAGCTTAAATAATTTAATAAGTAAAAATTTATTTTAATTTACTTGTATATAATTGTAAACAAATGAAGTTTTTTACAGTGCTGCCCGAAGTTTTTAGTGTTGCCAGAATAAATTTTTAGAAAAATAGCACATTTGCACAAAAAAATAAAAGTGGTATGCTCACGATCAATCATAATTTGCACTGCACATTTACGAATTGCAAATTTGCACAATGACCATCGTGATTACCCTTAATATTTATTAAATAATAACGCAAGCCAACAAATTTTTAACCCATGGACCAGAGTATACTATTCTAAAGGTTTAAGTTGCGCTGAATCCGATTCTGTCAGAATTCCTCCAACACATCGGGTTTTTGCGATTTATACGCTTAAAGTTTAAAAAAACTGCGCGAATTAATCTTTATTTATCGTATGAAAGTTATATAATTTACCTTTAAAATAATTGTTCCTTCTCTGAGATATCTAAAACTGACATTTGAAAAAACACCCATTTTCGCTATATTCATAGTATTTCCGCAATTATTTTTACATTTTTTTGTGATTTTTTTTTTTTTTTTTGTAACTTTGACCTAATTTTTGTATCAAATCTATAAAAGTATACGTAAGTCAAATTTAAAATTAAAATTTTGCAGGCCTGTGTAATTGGCACAAAGAACTACTCTATAAGTCTTAACCTCAGAGTATAATTTTGTTCTGGCCCCCATGATTGCCCATGGACCCCAAATAGGCTACACTCGCGAAAATTTGTCTTTATATACATAGATACTGTGGTGTAGGGTATCAAATGGTCGGACTTGACCGACTATACTTTCTTACTTGTATTTTTTTTTTGATCGGTTTCTTATTTAAAAAAAATATTTATTGATTCAAACAATGGAAAAAGCAGGGAGCAAAAAGTATCAGCAATAAATGAATGAAAACATTGATGATGATGGTCACGTGACTTTGCAAATTTCTGTCGTCTTTCTGTTGGACTTGTGTCGTTTCTGTTCTTGTTTTTGTTGTTGGTACTTCTTCAATCATAATACCACATGTCAAATGAAGTGGAACAATTCTATTTGCTTAATGGTGGGTGATTATTTGTATACGTATTTTGTAAGTAAAAATTGTCTTTGATGGGGTGGGGTGGAGTGCAATAAAGAACTTGTTAGAAATTGACATCTGTATTAAAATTGTAATTGGGATTTTTGAGACGACAAGGGAAACACGAAATTAAAAATTAAAAAATTTACATGAAACCCCAATTAATTTTCTTTTGACAAAACACGCCAAAGAAATGAATTAAAAAAAAATATTTAAAAAAAAAAAAAAAATTTGTAAGTCAATTTACTGATGACTTTTTATCAAAAACAAAATGTGCTTTTTTATTTAATAAACTTCCTCTATTTACACATTGCGAAAAAAAATAGAATAACAATCTTGAAATAAGATAAAAATGGTTTTACAAATAACAAATCGTGATAATTGTGACAAGAATGTGTGAAATAAATTTACTTTAGATTTTTCTACACGCAGGGAAAAAACATGGTTAAATAAAGAAACTATATTATGCTCCCCTCATTGGCTACAAGCAAATTATAGTTCTTTTGATCAATACAATTGAAACATGTCCGAAATAATGAAAATAATATTATCAGTGTTGGCAACTCTTCACCACAGAAAATGGCTAAATTTTTAGTAAAAATGGTTAAAATATTACAACAATCGTATTAATATTTATAAAAAAATTGCACATAAGAGATTCTTTTGTTTGTATTTTCCCTGCGGGAAATTTGTGTAAATTGGTCCAACAGACTGGTCCTGGGAGTTGTGAAAACAGAACAGGTACAAAAAGAAATAACTCATGACCAGTGAATGGAGAACCAATCATGTAACTGGCTTATGAGGAACAAAAAGGTAGAAAAATTAATGAATTACAGTACAGTCTTTGCCGGTGGTGTGATACATTTTTTTGGAATTTCTAATATTTGGTTCTTGAATTTAATTCTAGGACTTGTTTCATTATATAATACTGCATTGTAGTAACTATCGCTAAACACGTCCATTGTGAACAGATGTGTGGCTGGTCAAATGGTGTCAATTGACCCCCTCCAATGACAACCCCATGTAAAAGTGAAAGGTCTTATTCATAGAAAGTGTTAAAACTAGAACCGGTCTCTACCACCAAAGACCTAACACGGAACTACTTTGGTGTCAGTTCGCTTCCCTCTAGGGTTGGGTTAGAAAACACACGGGTGTTACAAATTCATTTTTATTGTTACCAGTGTAACGTAGAAATACGGGTAGAATATATAATGAAATATGAGGTCGGGCAAATGCCCACCTTTAGCAAATCGGCAGGCGTTCACTCTTTTAGCAAAATTATTAACCTAACATAGCTTCGCTTATCTCACGAGAACGAGGCGACCAAGTGACATGGGCAGAAATCATGCAATAACTGAATTGTTTGGCTGGCTGTGTGGCTCGTGACTGTTAAGTTCACTGAGCTTGACATTAGCCAATTGCGAAAAGTGATGAGATTTATTGCACAATTGGGCCATTTCAAACATATTTTTGTCGATTATAGAGGGATTTTTGCAGTCAATTTGACCCGTTAACGTTAAAACGATTGGCACAAAATAAAAATTTTCAAATCCCATAATTTATTGCGACCTGAATAAATCGTTTTTGGAAGAAGTTTGATTACGAGAAAGCTGCTCGAATTTTACAAAAAGATGCAGTAAAATTTTCACCATTTTGATAAAAAATTTTCACAATTAAAATTAGTTGTTCAGAAGTGTAGCCTTCCATCTTTAAAATAACGAAAAACTCATATTAACAATAAAATAAATTTTTTTTTATTCTAAAAGTCATTAACATTCTAAAGATTTAGATTTGCTTGATTTTAAGTGATTTATTAAATTTTGGATATACCAGACCAACAATTTGTCACACCAAGTAGCTATCGTAAGCTACTGTCGCCAATTATTATGTGAATTGCAACATTAAAAGGGAGTTAAGGCATTAAAAGCTATTTTCGGGGGAAGCGAATAAAATATGGGCAGTTCCAGCGAAAAGTCTACTTTTTGTCACGTAACGTCAGAAGTAATTTTAATTGTTTCTTAAACAATTTTATATGTATAGTTTACTTTTTAATATGTTGGTGTAAAGCGCAACTAGCTCTACATTTTGTAACAAAAGGGATAACATTTGAAAAACATGGTTCTAAAATACAAGCTATTTTGCATTCTGGCGTAACATTAGAAAAAAGTAAACTTTTCGCTGAATATGCCCATATGTACCTTTAAACGAGAAAAGATTTTTAAATTTGGTAGCTTGAAAAATAAATCTATATAAGTCCAAATCTAACTAAAAAAAGGTTTTATACAAAACGTCTTGCTCAATTCGCTGTCTTATTCAGTTTTGTAATGCAAGACAAAATGCACTTCCGTTTTTTTAACGTCACGCCAGCGCATATTTTTGCTTATACATATCTGCAAATCCTTAGCGTCGATTGCTGTAATTTTTTTCTGAATATAGTGCTACTTCATTACTTTGCATATGTAAGAACCCTTTTTACAAATTTGACTTCTTCATTTAATTTTTTTTAAATTTTGTGGTACAAATATCACGACACGTCAAAATGGAAATGCCCATATGCACCGATTTCAATAAATTTTTTTAAGTTTTGAGCAATTTCAATCTTAATACCAACAAACGGACGGGCATCTTCTGATAATCGCCAAACGCTTAACAGTTGCGATTCTGATTTGAAATCGCACAAGTTCTAGAACACCTTGAAATAAAACTGGCGTTTTGAGAATTTGTCAGATTTTTACAACATGACCGAAAATAAATGGTTTAAGGGCACAAAGAAAAAAAAAAGTTTCATCCATTTGTCCCCAAAATTAAGCCCTATACTAAGCGAACAAGGTTACATGGCTTGACAATAAGCCAGCTAGACGGAAGGACATCGTTAGATCGACTCAAAAAGTGATTTTTAAACGACCGGTATACTAAAAGGTGGGGTTCTGTGACCAATATTTAAAGGTATTTAAAACTTCCGTCTTAAGGCATTACCGGGGTTGTAAAGTCGGAGTTTAGTTTTTTGTCCCGGAGTCAGAGTTGAAGTACCCACAAACATTCGCCAATACGACTCCAAAATTTTTCGGGATAAAAAATGTTCTAATATTTTCCAAAATAAAACAATTTCAAGAAGGTCTGCTTTAAAAATTTTTAAGTCTAAAATAAGAACCAGTCTTCTTTACACATCACTCTGGTTCCTCTAAAGAGAGTCAACTTAAAATTTATTTATTTTCAGTAGAGACAAAAACTGTTTGCTTTTTATATGTAGTTTTATACTAAAAAGGGGGAAACAATTGCATTATTTTTTTTTTTTGCAAAATACTAGAGAAATTGATCCAAGATTTTTATTGTGCGTAGATATGAAAATTGAAAAATTTTGAGTTGACTCTCTTTAGAGGAACAAGTGCGATATGTAAATAAATATATTAATGCTCAATGTTGTTAGAAATATATGCGCTAAAAAATTTAAAAAATATGCAGTTAAAATTATCTTAAATTTTTTTATTAGTAATAAAAAAAAAACATGAAATTAACAAGAAAAAACAAAAATTGCATGAAGAACGTTAAAATTCAGTCTCATAAACGTAAGTAAGGCACAATTACCACAAAAGTAGCAGTTAAAATAAAGTAAAACACAAATATATAAAGAAACAGTAAGATAGTCCTGTAAATTAAGTCACTTGTAAAGGCCTAACTATTATATGCATAAGCTGGCTTGAGCAACTGTGCGAATACATGTTAATCATAAGTGTCAAAACATATTGAACTTAAGAAAACTTTTTGTTAAATATTTTGAAACTGTCATTTGCTTAAGCAAAGTGCGAAACTGATTTCAATTACATACGAATGTTTATTGATTTTGTTTTTTTAAAAGCCTTTAGAGATATATTTTATCCTACATTTTTTCAAAATAAAAGTAACTGCCTGTTTTTCAAAATTTAATGCTGATTGTTTCTCTGTGGTATATTCATTTTCACTACGCTGTTTTCGACAACAATTTATATTAAATAAGCAAGCAGTTAAGGATTTAAAACAATAAATTTAAATTCTTAATTTTTGTTTAAACTTTATCAAGCTTGCTACGAATATGTTTACTTAAGTTACGGTCCACAAAATACATCTTATTTATGGCAATATCAATTAAATTAAATTCACCATTGTTGAATCTTTTTACCACATCTTTGAATTGGAAAAAGTTTTGAGCATAATACAAAATTCCTTTCAACCACTTTCCTCTGGACTGTAGAGGAAGACTTTTATCCGGATAATTCTTTTTATATGCGGAAACACGCGAAGGTGCTTTACAAAACATTTTCCCCATAAGAAATCAATAAATAAATATCTTAGGAGGTGTAATAAAGCAATTAAAACAAGTTTTTTAAAATATGCAACAATAATATGCAATATATGCAAAAATATGCACTAAAAAATCGATGCTATTTTACTACAAATTTCTTGATTCGCAAAGATATTTTGTATATGGTAATCTCCGACTGACGAGAACAAATATGCAATTGCATAAAAATCCGGACTTTGGTTGTTAGAATTAAAATGTCGATTTGAAATTTTTACAGAATCATTTTCTTGTTATATTTAATAATTTAAAAGATACTGCATTAAAAAAAAAGAGTTTAAAGTCAAAGAAGCAACAGTCTCGTATGCATTTAGCATCAAGGTAAGACTAGGAATCGAAATTGGAGTAGGACTTAAAAATTTCAGCAGTTGGAGTCGGAGCCGCAGTTAAAACTATTTGTGGACGACTTAACAGCCCTGGGCATTACATACAAACATATATCGCCTCCACTATTGTGGAGTGGGTATAAAAAAGAGATAACATTACAACTTGTCTCAATAAGCACATTGAAAAATGGCTGAAATAAATTACTATACTATTGTTAATACTGACCATATTATTGTTAATTAATTCGGAGCATAATATGATTGATTTTGAAGAATATATGGTTTAATTTTATCAAATTATAGGCAACATAAACCATACTATTTAACCATAATATTATTACGAAGAAACATTAGGATTGTTACAATCCAACCATAGTACACTCAGGTCTCGTTTTATGCGATAGATGCGTTCCGAACAAAATCGCATAAATTGAATTCGCATAAAACGATACTCTAGCTTCATATAAAAACTAATGATTCGTTCCAAAATTCTGAAAAACAGCATAAATTCAAATTTTAATTAAAAAATCAAAACAAAATCGCATAAAAAAATCAACAAATATGTGTATGTGAAGCGGACAACCCAATAAAAATATTTTGTTGCCTTTATAATTGGCATAACGATAGTTCTAGAGGATTTGAGTAAGTATGCGAATTATTTTTGTTCTATGATGTGGTAGTGGTAGTGTTGTCATTTTCAAAAAAAGTTGTAAACATGTAAAATAAATTAAAATAGATAATCATTCAAAGCAAATTTCGATCTACCACACACATGGGTAAGCCGGAGGGTTTAACACAACGAAAAGTTGAATCTTATTTTTTACTTGATTTAAGAATTTTGTACTTATTTCAAGTAATCCCATTTAGGATTGTTGAGTACGTTTTAGTGTTATTCGTACTTGAATTTTTCAGTACGACTTGTATTTAAAGTAATCATAAAAAAATGATTTATACCGAGTGTTTTTCTTTCTGTGTATGTTGCACCGAAAAAATTCTCGCCAATTTTTTTTTAATTAAACCAATAATCAAAAATAAAATCAGTTTTAATTAAACATTTCAACATATCAACAAGATGACTGCAGAAAATGTTGTAAATATCAAAAAATATTTCAATATTCATTTGTTTACTGGCGCAAATTTAATAAATATCTCAAATTTTTTCATGCCAAATATAGCATTTTTGATGAATTTGATTTACGGTGATCAATATTAATATTCCACGACGTTCCACCCGAGACTTATGGCCAATTTCACCAGTTCTATTTAAATATCAATTCATATTTAAATGTATGTAGTTTTTCATATAACTTTATTTTTATTTAACATAAAGAACGAAAAGGTCAACGGAAAAGAAAAAGACAAAATGAAAAAACAAAAAATGTACTTGGACTTCAAGAAAAATTCTTGACAAAAGTACGGAAAAACAGAAGTAAGGAAAGAAAAAAAAATGTAAAATCAATTAAAATGGATAATCATTCAGGAAAGCAAATTTCGATCTACCAAATGTTAGAATGCGATTTGGTTTAAGGATTGATGTTTGACTATTGACGTCAGCAGTCGTCGATGGCTGCGAGTGTTAAACGGCAAGCCCTATGAGGAGATTGAGTGGTTGCAATCGAAACATGTCAGGGTAACCTGTCCGTATAAACGCCTGGGTTCGAGCCCAGATTGAGTCAAGAATGAAACATTTTCAGTAAATTTTAATTAATTTTCATGTTGTAAAATTCCTTTCTTCATAAAAATAATTTAATGAAAATTAAATTTGATGAACTTAAGCCTAATTAAAAATTTGGATTAAAAACCATAAATAGTTCAACAAAATAACCACAGTACTAATTAAAAGTTTTTTTTTTTAATTATTACTTCAAACTAAAAACTAATCAAATAAAATAACTTTTAGGCGATTCTTAAAGAAAATCGATTGATCTTTAAATAAAAGAAAAAAATAATTAAAAAAAAATTTATCAGGAAAACCGGAAATGACCAATTTAAATAAAATTTTGTTTTACTTAGTTCTAATTTCTTTTTTTTTTTTTCAATCTTAATTAGCCATTGGTGTCCTTATCATATTGCAAAAGTTTTATTATGGGACCACTTTTAATTTAAAAGTTATGCAAATTTCTTAACACTCGTACATTAGTTGTTACAATGTTGTACCGTAAAAGACAGGAAAGAACGAGTTTTAATTGAAACTTTTCTAACTTCCACCTAATTTTTGATTCTATTTTTACCGAAATTAGCCTTCGTTGTAAAACTCATATTAAGTGCTCTTTATTAGTTTAAAAACACTCAAACAAACGTATGGGCTATGCATATAAAAAACACAAAATAAAACAAACTATGTATAACGATTATATCAGTGATGCAAGCTTGGTTTCATTTGAAAACGGTAATAAAACTTTAAAAAAACATTTAAAATTTAAAAAACCGTAAAAATTAAAAAAAAAAATCGTTAATATAAAAAAAAAATTCGCATAAAACGAGACTTGAGTGTATGTTGTTCTTAGAATATGGGTTCCTTCAACCATATTTTTTTTTTTCTTCATATACGAACAAAACACTCCATTCGAATGATTATATTGAAAGTAATCACGATTTTAGAATAGGTCTTGGACTATAGGGGCCCATAGTTAAGAAAATTTAATTAATAATAAAAACTATACGGAATTAAGTTTTAAATTTGTGACTTTAAACAATTAAGCTATAAAAAACACTCTTTACACACACTATATAAATAAAACACATTCTCAGTTTTCATATAGAGTATTAAAGCTTAATATTTACATATCTTATCATTTATCTAAGAGATACACCTAAAACCACAACAGATACAACAGATATTTGCATAAATAACATAATAAAACAGGTGAATTTTTATTTTAATTAATTCATAGTTTTTTTAATATGATTCATATATAAAAACTTTTTTTTATTTGTTTATAAAATATGGGCTAATCCTGCGTTACGGACGTTACATTCGCACGCAAATTTGCTTGTTAAGATTGACACAGCTGGCGTTAGCATTGGAATATTTTCATGAAATTTTTTGCAAAATGCAGTTCTTTGAGAGTATTTTAAAACTTGTTTTAAACTTAAAGGTTAACTGTTTTTGAAAAAAAGTTATGCTAGCTTAAAGTTCCGTTACGGACGTTACAAAAAATGGAAGTCGAATTTGAGGCTTATGTGCATTTGCACATTTCTTAGCTAATTTTGCATAATAAACAAAAAAAGTCCGAATACAAAAAATTAAGTCGAATATATGACCATATCAATCCATCTTAGAAAAGAAGGCTAAGTAGTCTTGTTAAACAAAAATCTTAATTTTTGTCTGTTACGGACGTTACGTTACGGACGTTACATTTTTTCCATTAAATCAAATTGTGTATATAAAAAAAATTCATGTATTTAAAAATCTTTTTAACCTTGTAATTATTAATTTATTAGTTACAAAAAAATTATAGAATATTTCATTACTCTTATATTACTTATATTCATTTATTAATTTGTTTATTTAACCGTTAAACATTGTATCTTATGCTTAATAGACCCAGCTGTTCGAGCTACTTTTATAGTATTGTCATTGGAAAAGCCCGAAAAAATAATGATATGATTTAAGAGCTGGAATATTTTTTACATTTATCCATGTTTTTGATATTCCGTCAGATGCAGTTTTGACATAATTTTTACCAACGTAAATTAGAAAAACGCCATTTATATTTTTTTTTTTTTTTTTTTTTGCTAATTTGTGAAAATCTTGAAACTTTTTAAGATGAGATTTTGGGTTTTTACTAGTTGCCAAACTTTTCGTTTAACAACAGGGCCAACACCGTCCACCGCTCCTTTTCCATGCGAAGTAGCAAAAAAATTCCGTTCGAAATAACTCACATTCCATTCTTTTACGAATTGTGTAATGTTTCTCAGAATGTATTTATGGCCACTCGTTGTCTATTATCTTTTTTTATTCTTTTTGCCTGTGACACACTATTTTTTAACTGTTCTTTGATTTTCTCAAGATATGCTCGCTTTCTTTCTGCCTTTTTAGTTTTAAACACCAACAGTTTTTCAGTATTATTTTCAAATTTGCACAAAATTTTTTTGCTCTGTCTGCATTTGAACATATTTTAATTAATACGAATATATTTGTCACCACGCGCAAAATTTTGGCAAAATTTTAAGATCAAAGCAAGAATTGCTTAAAGATTTCTAACGGAAAATCCAGTACGTAAACATTGCAAGCATGGGCGTACCACCAAATATTTGAAGGGGTGCATGGAGGTTGCGGTTTACTACATGGTTATTAATTACTAATTATTGATATTCAGAAATTATTTTAGGTTTCAGAAGAATTTGAAATTCATCTCAATTTAAGTTGCAGATTGGGGGATCGCATGTTATTAAAACACACTTTTTGTTACTTTAAGGTGAAGTTTTTCGGATTCTCGGCAACCTAGAGCAATTTTAAGTCCAGATTCAGATTCAGCAGGTGAAAATCCATTATAAACACTTACTTCCACCTCATAATATTAAAATAAAATTTTGGGTATTTTCATGCCGTTACGGACGATACACACTTTGTCATTTATATTAAGAAAAAAAAGCGTAATAAAGGTATTTCTTTTTTTCATCAGATTAAAGTGCATAAAAAACTCTGTTTATAAAGCTAGTTTGGAAAACAAAATTATTAAAATTCATTCTGTTAAATTTAAAAAGCCCCATTTTCCGTTACGGACGTTACACAGAGTGTACCCATTTTTAGTTAAAATTTTTAATATTTATTAGATAACTTACATATATGATTTTTATCTTAAATAAAAGAAAATTAAGCAAATCAAAGTTTTGCTAAACGCTAAAAACTGAAACGATTGTTTTGCCCACTTTTTTGACCATGGAAAATACCCTTTTTTTACAAGAATAAATGAAAGCAAGAGGTACGTTTAGGTTAGCCTCTGCCAAGAACAAAAAAACCACCGTAAAACCTTATTGCTTATATATGTTGAAGCTTGAATATGTATCCTATTATTCCATTAACAAACATTTGGATTTTGGGCAACTTTAAATTTCTGCCTTTGGTTTAAAAATTTTCGGATTAGCCCATATCCAAAAAATTCTAAAAACATCAACAGGTTTATTGTTTAACTACTAATATACCATTTATCGTAAGACGTAGAAAACCAATTCAAACTCCCCAAAAGATATTTAAAAATTCAAATATTTTTTTTTTTGTTGACATTTGATATCAGTACTTTTTGCTTGAGTAGAAACTATATCAAATTACCTTTATTAAACAATTTTATTATTGTACACAAAAGAAAATACACAAGCCAATTAAAAAAAAAAGGGAAGTAAGAAGTCAAAAAGAAGTTAAATATTACAATGTTAACAAAAAAAAAAAGTTATATAAGTAAAACTCCAACCACATAAGACACACCTTTTCAATGGATTTTGATTTGGAAACCATAAAATACTTGTTACTTTCCTTGTTTACTTTCTTTTAAAGAAATTTATAAAAACCCAGACAAAAAAAAAATTATAAAGGAAACCCTTCCCATTTAAAGCGATCTTGATGATCTCAAGATTAATCTATTAAGCAAAGTTTGACATTTGACATTGACATGTTAAATCAAATATTTGTTTTGAGAAAAAAATAAAGAAATTTCAAAACCTTGTTTATAATAAAACAAACCAGTCTTTTGATTAACAAAAATGTTTTTATGAAATTTCTTACACCCACCTTTCAAAATTTGTTGATCACTTAATTCTTAAGAAAAATTATTTAATTTATTGAATATTTCTTTATTTTTTTTTTTAATCCATTTAAAAGCAGCAAAAAATAATCTTTTTAAAATTGATGCAGTCTTTTAAAATTTATTTAAATTTTAAAGCTTTTTTGATCAGTAGTTAAAATAATTTTTTATGTCATTTTTTGAAAAGCATTTCCGTTTATGGAGAATCTTTATTACACTCTCCCCCCACACTTTTTTACGCTAATAGATTTTTATTAATTTTTTTCACGATTTTGGTTTTAATAAACTATTAATCAAATAAATTTAAAAATATTAAAAGTTTTATTTGTTTATAATCAGTTGATTTTATGGAGTAGTAATTTGTATGTTAATTAATCTTTCAATTATTATTAAAGACGCCACGGCAATAAAAATTAATATGTTGACTGGTTTTGAGGGGATTTAAGCTAAAAAAATAGTAAAAGTCTGATTTTAGTACCAATAAGTACTTAAGCTGTTTAATAATGACCCTAGGGGAAATTTATTCTCTTTTATACCCTCCACTACCATATGTTGATGAGAGGGGAATATCCTCCTTTATACCCTCCACTACCACATGTAGATGAGAGGGGAATATACTAAATTTGTCTTTGTTCTTTGTGTAACACCAATAAATATTCATCGAAAGCGGTCTATACTCGATTAAAATGCTTGTTGTCAAGCTCGTGGTACTTTAGGGTGGAGCGTCGGTGTAAGAAGGGCAAAAAAGTCATCCAATTGATTTTGAATACCTCCTGAATGTTGCATCTACCCAAATTGTACACAAAAATAAATTTTAATTGTCGTGTATCATAGTATGAGCGACATTGTCTTATAAGTTGTCAAAAATTGATTTGAGTATTACTTTTAAGGCTTAAGGTTATTGGAGTACCAGTGGCCGTATTCTGTTATTCGGTAAAGCTTAATCTTAATCTCTATCGCTAAAAATCTATAAAGTTGATTTGGTGATTTTTGGCTACGAATGCAATGCTGTAACGTGTATTGCTAAATTTGGCAATGCCATAAAATTCGCCGCAATTTTAGCTTTAAATATCATCGCTAACATTTTTAAATTTTGTATTATCTAAGGAATTTTAGTGATCGAGATTAAGCTTTAGCTAAATGAATTACAGAATACGGCAACAGGCCTCATTTAGATGACAAGAGTACCATGTGTCTACTGGCAAAAAAGAACGTACGACATATTCACCCTTATTCTATTTGGTGTCGTCAACAGTCAAAACAACGACGATTTTTATGTTTTGCTTCAATTTCGTATTCCCGTTGGCAATATTGCCAACTGTAAACGTATGTTTGGTATTTTCTAAGAAAAATTGGCGTTGCAATTGCCTTTGATTTTGTCGTCGGCATTTTAAGTGTTGTCTTGTGCTGCTTTGTGTTGTGTTTTAAAAATTTTACGTTATGTTTGGCTGCAATTTTGATTTCTACGGCGGTTTTGGCATTTTTACTACATTTGTGTTGTGTTTTGATATATTTTTTGTGGAAATAATTGAAAAAATTAAAATAACAACTAAGTGCCAGTTCGAGAAGCTAGTGGAAGAGCTTGTTAAAAATCCATCACTAGCCAGAGGATTTTACTGGGTCTCTTTTCCTAATAAATTAAATATCCCTTGCGATTAAAGTAGAGATTGTGGTCTTGTTTTTTTTTTTTGGGGCTAAAATTTTGATGTGGGTTCCGTCCACACAGCCAATTACACCTGAAAATGCTGCTTTTCAATGAAATGCAACTTTAGTTTATCCATTATAGGCAAAGTTCTGTCGCCATGACTTCCAGAGTCTCAGACAAAATGTTTTAACTAGTGGCTGGGACAATCCAAAGTTGAAATAATTTCAATTTATCAAAATGTGAAAAACTCAATTAAAAACAATAAAAACTATAATTTCATAAAAAATCTTTTCGCGATTCTTTCTTTGTATAAAGTTTGCACGATTCCATTTTGTCTGCAATATGAACTGGTCGATTACTTTCGATAACAGAAAGACATGATTTGAAAAGCAGAACATTATTTCCACATACGAGAATTTGTATGAAAACTCGAAACGAAAATAAGTATGCATTTAGTTAAAGATCTCAATTAGTAGGTGGCCAAGTTTTATATACCATTGGCTGCTGCTTCAAAAACTACTTTTGATGATTCCAAATTTTATTTATGTCGTCTTGGAGAAAAGTACAAAAAATTCGAAAAACTGAAAAAATACCTTTTTTAAAAATGGTCCAGCTCACGGATGGTCAACGCTAGAACCAAAATTTTTTTGGAATCATCATAAAACATATCAAGCTTTATTTTCAGAGGGGTCGCTCTAATGTATATATTTTTTATCAGGAAAACCAAAAATATGCAATTGCATGTTTTTCCATGTGCAACCACCAATGATGGCAGAAACAATATATTTATCCGTTTTAGAGCTTTTTATGAATTTTGGCATCGATTTGTTAGTGCATATTTTACCGTTTGCAGCATTTTTTTTGCATATTTTAGTTAAAAGACCTTTTTTGCAGCATCTTTTAAGTGTTTAGCGCATATTTTGCATTTTTTGATACATTTTTTTAGATGCCTGCAAGAGCTTTCGCACAAACAAAATCCTAAAATCCTTTTAAGATAAGAAAATCTCATACGGATGTCAATATCTAGATAGTATTCAGCACAAATAACTCTTATATGAATTTTAACCTCTTAACATAACTTTGTTTTTTTTTTTGAGCCGATGACTGCTCATAATTTCTAAATAGGGTAAAATCTTTTAAATTCGTTTGTTAATACTATAGTGTTTGGACTTTAACGATTATAATTTTAGGATTGTTTTTACTAACAGGAACTGTCATAAATTGTTGAATATTTTGTTTTTAAACTAGCAATTTTTGAATTTTTTTTGGACATATTTTTAACAATTTTAAGGGCATATTTTCAAGTTTTTACTGCATATTGAATGCGCATAGAACGTGTTTTTTAGAGCATATTTATGGTTTCCCTGTATATTATATACTTGAAAATAGAACCAGAAACCAGTGTTCGAAAATAAACACTAAATATCGTTTCTTAATGTTCGGTTCGGTAGATTTGTGGAAAACACAAACGCTAATAGTGTTTGTGTAGAAAATCATTAAAAAAACAAGTAAGAAAGTATAGTCGGTCAAGCCCGACCATATGATACCCTACACCACAGTATTTAAAAACACATCATGCTTATGTGTCCATATAAATATAGATTTATCTATGTTTATAAACTTCATGAAAATCGGTTTGAAAGTGTGTGAGAGGCAGAAATTGCCCCCTACCTCCCGTTGTGGTCCTATTTTTGGAAAACTATATAGCTAATGTGTCCATAGAGATATGGATCTATCTATGTTTCAAATTTCATTAAAATCGGTTTGAGTGGCAGAAATTGCCCCTATCTCCCCTCGTGGTCCTCCTTTTTTAAAAATGCATACATTTTGTGTCCATATAGATATGGTTCTATCTATGTTTTAAATTTCATTGAAATCGGTTTGATAGTTTCTGAGAGGAAGAAATTTCCCCCTCGTGGTCCTACGATTCGGCCCATTTTCCTATGACCGAAATTTCATTAAATTATCTCCAAAATTGCGACCTGTACTTTGCGCACAAGGTTACATGGACAGCCAGCCTGCCAGCCAGCCAGCCAGCCAGCCGGACGGACATCGTTAGTTCGACTCAGAAAGTGATTCTAAGACGATCGGTATACTTTAAGGTGGGTCTAGGACCAATATTTTAAGGCGTTACACACATCAGCACAAATGCATAATACCCTCTCCACTATTGTGGTGTGGGTATAATAACGTTTCCCTGTTAGTCATCTTGCGAACACAAAAATATAACTGTTTTTATCAAACTCAACAAAAGATGTGAACATTTAATTCCGTTCGGGTTTTTTTTTTTGAAAATCCACAAACTTCAATGTGTTCGGTTCGGCTCATTAATGTTCGTCCCTTTTGGCTGGTAAAAAAAACCAAACATTTTTTACAAAAACAAAATACACACACGAAAAAAAAAACATTATAGAACATTAAAATTGTCTACAGTATCACTACAATTGTTCTGTTTTTTAACGAAAATAGTAACGAACGGTATTAAGGGTTGTGTATGTCTACACAATCACTAAAAAAGTAGATATCGTGCCTGGGTGTGTGAGCCGAACGTTAAATAATGTACTGTTTATTTTCGAACACTGCCAGAAACAAGCGTGTCTACCCTGCAAACAAATGGAAGATATCCCCTAAGGCAATAGTTTAGCAATATCTCCAAATTGTCATCTAAAAGAAAATAATCAAAGTAATATTTTATTTTCTTCCTTTTATAATTTTTTAGAAAATTACGCAACATAGACAGAAAAAATTTTTTTAAATTTAATACATACTTCATAAATAAAAAATAAAAATTAATCCAATTATTAAAACTTAAAAATTATTTCCCAAAATATTCTGCAAAAGGTAAATATTTAAATTTAATAAATCGGTTAAATATTGATCTGTTTCCTTTTAAATTTAGTCAAGAATTTCTCAACCCTGGATGCAATTTTAAAGAAATGGTAGGTTTTTTTTAAAGAATTTGGTGGAAACTAAATATTTATGTATAGTTTTTACTTCATTTTATTTATAAATTATATTATGTTAAGTAAAATTTATACGTATACAATTAAGTATTTAATTTTAAATAAAATCTGTGCTTCTTTGTACACAAATGACAATTTTTTTAAATGCAAAATCTTCTTTTTATCATCCCAATGATATTTTGGTGATATCTTCCTATTTTCTTAAAAGTGGTTATCTGGCGATATTGCTAGTTAATCATCTAGAAGTATCGCTTTCGTATTGCTTAGAAGTATTGCCATCGAGACACGTTTCTTCCCGAAGGAAGTATCTTCCGCAATACGAAATCGATTATAATAACATTTTTCATTCAGGCAATACGTTTGGCAATACATAAGGTGTATTTCTGTGTTTGCTGGGTAATGAAACACATAAGACCACCCAGACACTAACGCATATTGCCAAAGAAGCATTAAAGTAAAATATATATCTAAAAATTCGGAATGTATGTGATTTAAATATATACCAACATAGTCCCCATCATAACCGGCTTCTTCGGAAACCCCATTTCAACGTACAGACGGACAACGTTAAATCAACTTCGATACGCATTAAGAGCAAAAATTTAAATACTTTAGAAGGTCTTACATCAATAAAAGAAATTACCAAAGCAATGACAAACTAATATACATATACCCTTTTCACCTGTGTTGCAGGATATAATAATTTTTATATTTCCAAAAATAATATAATGATCAAACAGATTTATTGAAAAACTTACAATTAAGTGTAACACATACAATTATTTCGATATGAAACACTGAATATAGAATATCTTTTCGCAGATCGTAAACAGGAGAAGCACACCTTGAGAAGTGCGAGAAAGTAGGCAGAAAATAAAAAAAATTCAATTGTTTATATTTGCATTTGTTTGTTCATAATACATTAATAGCTTAAATAAAAATCTCCAAATGTTTTGCTTTTAATTATTATAGAATATTAATAATAAAAGACATTCAAAGACAAATAGTCAGCCAACTAAAATGAGAAATGAAAGACACTTATTTGTTTAATAAATAAACGAAAATAAAATGGAGTAAAAATAACAGTTGTTATTAATTTTATAAAACAACAATTTCTATTAAATAAATTGGAAACGAACTTATCTTTTACTTCCAACCTGCTACTACTATAACAGTATTTTAGAGTTGACTTCATTCTAGGGAATGCGCGAACGCAGAATTATACAAATATTCCAGGGTTGGGTGTGAAGAAAAGGTTAAGTGTGAATTTTAAATGTTGTAGAGAAACGCAGAGCTTTAATTAAAGGCCTTGGGCGACCTGACTGGTAAACCTAAGAAAATATAGTACTGGTGTCAAGTTTAGAGTTAATTTATTAACGTTTAAAACACTTCCTCTTTTTTTTTTAATTCAGAACAAATCCAATTTTCAATAGACCTCTTGCAAATTATCAGGTATGTTCTAGGTTTCGACTCAGATTGAAAACGAAAATTTTTTAAATCCGCATAATTCATAAATTGGTGTTCTCAAATCCGCATGTTTTTGGGGATTCGAATTTTTGGTTCGAAAAAACTTTTTTTGGACTAAAGATCGCTAATTTGCTAACCGCAGCATGATAGCAATGTTTAATATTTTTTTTTAATCGTGAAAGCTGTTAAGAATCAGAGGAAAAAATAGCTTCTATCGCGAACATGGCTAAAATTCGCGAAAAATTGCAAACTTTTAAACAAACACTAAAATTTATTTGAAATCGCTAAACCGGTAAAAAAAAACAAAATGTCGGAAAATAACAAAAAAATTGCAAAAATAGCGAGCGAAAAATCGCGTAAATTTTTAATATTTCAAACCAGCCATATAATTGATTAAAAGTCCCTAAAACTATAAGGATTGGCAAAAATTAGGTAAAAATTGCTAAATTCGCGGAAATTCGCCAAAATTTGCTTACATCGGCATGATAGCAAAGTCTACTATTTATTATAAATCGTTAAAGCTGTAAAGAATCAGAAAACTTACTGACACAAATCGCTTCTATCGCGAACATGGCTAAGATTCGCGAGAAATCGCAAAATTTTAAACAAACAAAAAAACTAATTTGAGATTGCTAAATCAATTAAAAAAACAAATTGTCTGAAATGAACATAAAAATCGTTAAAAAAAATAAGCTGTAATTACATCAAAATAATGAAAAAGTCGATTTTAAATTTAGGGTAAGTTAGGGACTTTTGCATTTTAGACAAGGATATATTTTTGATTAAATTGGATAAAGAAGATTTTAAGCTAAAAACAAAATTTATATTTTTGTTAAAAATGTTCCTGCAGGCGGAAATTTAGCATTAAAGGGGGTGGCTAACTTGCTAAGATACTAATCATATATCGGGGGTTTATTTATTTCTACCGAGAGCACGGGAGAGAACGGGTGTCTACACGACATGTTAACTACTGAATGTGGGATATCTCCGAAGTGAGAAATATGTATTCTATGGTACTGCTTAAACGAATAGCAGGACATACGAACTGCCAGGGCAATAAAATACAGATGAGATTGTCAAACAAGTTGGTCTTCTGGCAGTTAGATTTAAGATCACCTAATTGTCATTCCTTTGAATACAATCTCTTTGTTTGGGAACTTTTCCAATCCTGCCCACACTTTGTCGGATGCTGTTTATTGATAACTGATATGTTTTTACCTAATTTGAAATCCTTGGCTCTTACCGTTCTCCAGATATTCAGAAATCTATAATGTCTTTGTGTGGGAGGTCCCACGCCCACTTCTCCAATCACGTCCATTTTTGAGAGCGGTTGTGCTTTGATAACCCAGCTTTGTGTACCAAATTTGGACCACTTTTCTCTTACCTTTCTCTAGATATAAATAAATCTATTTTATGCCACCCCCACTTTTCCAATCCCGCCCAGAATTTGTCAAATGTTGTGCATTACTAACCAAGATGCTTGTACCTTATTTGGAAACTTTTGCTTTTGCCGTTCTCCAGACATACATAAATCTTTAATGTCTGTGTATGGGAGGTGCCACGCCCACTTAAAGTTTTAAAAAAATTAATTGCATATAGATCCTTCCAGACCATAAGTAACATACTGTAACAGCAGCTTAGGCGGCTATAAGGTACAACCAATGTTGTGGGCAAATTATGGCAGTCGTGATCGAATACTTTTTCGATTAGAAAGCAGTTTTATTTCTAATTCTTTCTGTCCATACTGAACGGATCGAAATAATTTTTTTGTGTTGAAAAGCACTTATTTGAGTTTTCACAACACTGAAATAATAATAACGATTCGTCCAGTATCGACTGAAATAAAATTGCTTTCGAATCGAAAAAGTTTTCGATCACGACTGCCATAATTTGCCCCCTGCGCTTAATTGCATCTTTTTCCGGAATCTATGGCCAAATATGGATCGGGTTTAATAAAACTTTGTAAAATGATTTAAGTTGCAATGTAATATTTTTTGGACCTAATTTAATCTAAGTACTAACACAAAAAGATGGTTAATGAGCACAAAGACTCCATTCCGGAAAGAAGTTTGTATGGGGAGCTAAGAGAAATAATGAACCGATTCGTTCCATTCTGAGTAGGCTTCGTACAAATGACAGCTTATTGACCCCTTTAGCATGGTGGTGTGGGTATAACAATATAATTGTCGGGTATTTTTTAAAAAAATATTTTTTAGGATAAGAAGATGGGAATTATTTATTTTTCATAGACTATTTTTATTATAGTAAAAATTATTTCGAATGTGCTTCGATAAAGAAAAAGTATGTTAAATATTGAGGGAATAGGACTATTGTTAAAAAAGCTTTATAAATTAAAATTTTGCTCATAGAAGCACATTCGAAAAATGTTTAAGGCCCCTATTACGGTTTACAACTCAACTCAGTTGAGTTGTAATTTCTTAATTTTTGTATTATGGTTTACAACTTTGCTAAATTGCGGTGAACAAAAACATAACAAAAATTACAACTGATCACAACCAGTTGTATCAACAGAGTTGAGTTGTAAACCGTAATAGCGGCCTAATATAATGCAAATTTTTATAACTTTTTTATTGAAATTGGACCAAAATAAGACAACAACCTATTGAAGTTTTAATTAAAATGAAACCATTTGAAACATTGATCTAAGTTCTAAAAAAATGTTCACAAAAAATATTTTCACAACCAGTTGTATCAACAGAGTTGAGTTGTAAACAGTAATAGGGGCCTAATATAATGCACATTTTTATAACTTTTTTATTGAAATTGGACCAAAATAAGACAACAACCTATTGAAGTTTTAATTAAAATGAAACCATTTGAAACATTGATCTAAGTTCTAAAAAAATGTTCACAAAAAATATTTTCTACTGTAAATATTCTCCCATAAATAAGGCATTTTTTCAAACATAAATTTAGTTTTGAAAAAAAGTGTTGCTATTTTAATCAATATCTGCCATAAAACACTAATCTGCCACTTTTTTATATTTATCGCAAAATTTTCTTAGAACATTATCAATAAAATGTTTTGTAGAAAAAATATAAACATGCATACATCAAAACATTTTTCATTGATAAAAGCTGGTCACCCCAAACACAACATGTTGCTGGCAACATTTCTCAACTCACTCTCACTGTGTCGCAACATTTCACAACGAAAGAAAACAATAACAAAATACTGTAACCAAATTGTATCTACAAAATGAAGAATTAGTTACACGAGATACTTGCTGCGTTGCGGTACGTTTAATGCAAAATAAACGGATTTTCGATTAAATGAATTTTTAAAATTTTATTGAAATTTCGTCGGTAAAAAAAGTAAAAACAAACGAAATGTGAAACGTTTAAATCGTATTGAAACGAATAAAATTATTGAAAAAAAAAACCAGGAGAGAGAATAAACGTATTTATCAAAATTAAAAAAAAAGTGCAAAAAATAAAAGTTTTTTTAAAAAAGCAACAACAACAAACGATTAAAACAATAAGCCAAGTTTTAACAATAAATATCTGTTAAATATTCTGTTGTTGTTGTTGTGATTTGCTCAAATTTGGCAGAAATTGTTGTTGGGGATTTCTTCTTGTCTCGAGTTGTTTTTACCGAAATTTTGTTATTTTTTTTGGTTTTTTTTTTTTTTGGCAATTTAAACATTTTATCTGCTGATTGTGTCTGTGTTCTGCCAGTTTTTGTTTTAAACTTGATTTTTGGAAAACAAAACAACAACATAAAAGTATCAACAACCACTTAAATGCGAGTTTGAATTAAAAAAATATTAAAAAAAAAAATAAATATGTGAATTGTATTTTAATAAAGAAATCGCAAAAAAACAATTGGTTTTTTGTTTATTAATTTTATACGATTTTAATAAAACATGATATACATTTTAGAAATCTGTTTTACTTAAAAAACCCCTTTCTAAACAAGTAAAAAAATATTTGAAAAAACAAAATAATTTTTTTAATAAAAGTATCGAGTTACTTTATTTATATTGTCCTGGATTAAATATATCTAAAGTACTCGACTTCGTTATATCTTTATAAAACGAAAAAACAAAATTGAAGAAACATGATACATAAATCTTAAAAAATTTAAGTAAATAAAAATCATTAGAAAAATTATAAAATAAGTTTATTGCGAAAAAAGGAGTGAAAGTATAAAAAAAATTTTGGAATCATGTTGGATAAATCAAATAGCGGTTTTTGTTCTATGGATTACGATGTACCGGTCACTAGACCAACTAAAATTAATAAGGTGGGTTCTTAAAGTTATTAAGAAATATAAATTTAATTGAACAAGACTATTAAATATGTATAACCGGTCAAAGTTTTTTTCAAGACAACTGGATTTGAGATCAATAATTAAATTTATTATTTTATTCAATTTAAATTATTGTTTTTAATACGAAATACACAATTTCGTTTATAAAATTAATTTGTCATTACAAAATTTGGCATCCAAAAATCTTTAATCTCCATGTTAAAAAGTAATAACACTGAATCAGTGTTACGTTCAAGGATAAAATGAAATACATATTTTAAAATAAAAAAAAAACAAAATTTTTTAAGAAATAAACAAGTTAAATTTGAATGTCACAAGAAAATTATAATTGATTTCTTTTGAGATATACATATGAAAGTAAAAATGTGTTTTTATATTTAAAATTAAGCTTTGAACTAACGTTACTAATTCCAAGAACAAAGTAACAAAAAAATGTTTATTTACCTTCTACAGTCCTAAAACACTACATATATAACCAATAGAGCTTCTCAAAAAAAAAAAAAAAAAAAGTGATTTTGTTACCCCTCTGAAAATAAAGCTTGATATGTTTAATGATGATTCCCAAAATATTTTGGTTCTAGCGTTGACCATCCGTGAGCTGGACCATTTTAAAAAAGGTATTTTTGCAGTTTTTCGAATTTTTTTGTACTTTTCTCCAAGACGACATAAATAAAATTTGGTATCATCAAAAGTAGCTTTTAAAGCAGCAGCCAATGGTATATAAAACTTGGCCACCTACAAATTGAGATCTTTAACTAAATACATATTTTCGTTTCGGGTTTTTATACAAATTCTACGTATGTGGAAATAATGTTCTGCTTTTCAAATCATGTCTTTCTGTTATCGAAAGTAATTGGCCAGTTCATATTGCAGACAAAATGGAATCGTGCAAACTTTTTACAAAGATAGAATTGCGAAAAGATTTTTAATAAAATTATAGTTTTTATTGTATTTAATTGAATTTTTCACATTTTGATAAATTGAAAAATGAAAAAATGTGATATCCATATGCCTATTGAAAAAAATAAAATATATCGCGATTTTCGCGTTTTATAAGAATAATTGTAAAAAAAAAAAAAAAAAAAAATTAACACTATTTTAAAACAGGTTCAATTTGAAAGATTTATGCTTGTAGTCACCATATTACGATTATTATCGAATCATATTATGATTAAATATATTCGTAATATTAAATCATAATATTTTTTCCTTAATCATATTCTTATCCAGTTAATCATAGAAAGTAAAGAAGTTAACATATTATTGTCATGGTAATCATAATAAGTTAAGAAGTAATCATATTATTGTCGTGGTAATCATAATAACTTTAGAAGTAATCATATTATGATTACAAAGGTTATGAAGGAAGTTGGTTTCTAAGATTCCAAATCGACCATAATGGTGAACTTTTTAATTTTTTGTATTTCCCAACATGATGTTGATTAAATCCATACCACAATAGTGAAGAGGGTATTACACCGATCGAATAAGAATCACTTTTTGAATCGATCTAACGATGTCAGTCCGTCCATCCGTCTGGCTGACAAGCTGTCCATATAAACCTGGTGCGAAAAGTACAGGTCGCAATTTTGATGCTAGTTATGGTACATATGTAGGTTATAGTTAATTGTCCCAAGGCCCAAGCCTATTTAAAAAATAGTGAAAGTCGGTTTTTAATTTTACATATCACCCATATAAGCTTCTTTCCGGAATAGAGTATTTGTGCCCATAAGCCTTTTTATCATATTGGTATTTAGGCTAAATTTTGCTTTACAACAAATACAACTCCCGAAAATAGCTTTTAATGTGACATCAAATTTGGCGATACTAACTTTGACAATAGCTACTATGTCGTGTCAAATTTTTTTGTTTGTAGGTCGAGAATTAAATTAACTAAATATATCACCTCATCAAAATCACTTAAGCCCTTATGAGACTACATTTTTCATGCATTGTTCAAGTTTTGGTGAACAGTGCAAATATAAAGTAATAAAAGAATTTACCAAGTGCGAACGGTTCAGCCGTATTAAGATAAATAGCAAACTGTCAAAAATTTTACTAAAGTTATCGATAAAAAATGAATTGACATTTCAAGCTTGAAATATTAAAAGGGTTGCTGAATCAGCGGTTAATGGGCAAATTCAGCGATTTACCGCTTTTTGTTTTTAGGTTTCTCATAAGCAAAAAGTTGGCAGCATTTAATAAAATTAACAGAACAGGGATGGCTAAGTTGTTTCAATTGTACTTTTTTGTTGATACTTTTTAAACTAAGATTTATAATAAATTTTTGTGGTGTTTTTAAGAACATAAATAAAATTAATTTCAACTAAAAAAAACTTTTTTAGTACAATTAGGGTAAAAAAGTACAACTTTTAAAAGTTGTTGGTACAATTTTAAAAATTCTCAACGCCATCCCTGAAACAGAACCATAACAAGAGATAAAAAAAAAACTTTGTTTACATTTTTTATAGTTTGCTCTTTCTAGCATTTACTGTTTCTTTCTATCAATTCTATATCAATTAATGAATAAAAAATGTAGTGCCATAAGGGCTTAAATGACAAAAAAAATCTCATATAGATGAAGATATCGAGTGTTCGGCAAAAAGAACTCTTTCATAAATCTTAACCTTAGAATATAATTTTGTTCTAGCGGAATGCCCAAGGGTCCCAAATATGATACACTATTGCAAATTTTTCTGCAAATTCTGTGGTTTAGGGTATCATATGGTCCGGCTTGACCATAATTGCTTACCATACTTTCTTTGTTTGATTGCCGCTTACCTAAATCCGAACATTTTAAATAAAAATCTAATTTTTCACCGTAGTAAAATTGACAAAACCTCAAATTAGTGTAAAAGACTTTGCAAAGAATTGTTCCAATTTGCACATTGGGACTTTGCAACAGATCCATTTTTCAATTTCAGTTACAATTCAATGCTAAAAACACTTTATTAAGTAGCAATCCGGCGTTCTGTCGCCTCTTATTATGTGATATCCAAATTTATTGTCACTAAATGAATACCAATATGTACACTAGGGATATAACCAAATTTTTGGCATAGTACCACGGAGTGGTCAAGAATGTTTTAGTAATGAACACCTGCCTCCCGTCGTTTTGCGAAAAAAACCTCATGCAGGGAAGCAAATTTCTAAGACCTTCCAAGAAATTTTTAACCTCGATTATTTGTAAACCGTAGGAAAATTTTTAAATCTAAAGCAGTGGATAAATTCCAAAATAGCATTTAAGTGATACGTTTAGGAATATGTATATGCAAATATCAGGTGTATGTTTTTTAAAATTTCCGTGATATAAAAATTGTTGTTTTCAAACTTTAACCCGATCCATGTGTGAACTTTTTTAACAATCCGAAAAAATTATCATATTTTTTATTAATAACTTTTAATGTTCTACACGACTATACTATGCCGTTTTTGTGAGAAAGTGTGAAAAAGTTAAAGCCCTAATATACACTCTTCATTGAAAAAAGTACTCTACTTTTTTTTTGTGTTAGACACATATCTTTACCGTGTAGACCTTAATTTCAAATAAATTATATTGTAAAAAATCAGTTGATAATTAACAATTTTTCTAACAAATGGACGCCAAACAAAAAACTCTTACATGCCGTTAAGCCGTCTAAGGCCGGCCCTAAGTTTGGGAATGTTACTACGAGCACTTTATCCACAATATTCCGTTCAAGACTTTGACCAATTTTTAGTTTTATGGGCTTTTATTAATAACACAATTTTTCTGTTTTAAGTTTAAAATATCTATGAGAGATTCTCCAGAAGGGGTTATCTTTACAAAATTTTGGGCCATCTTCTGGGGTCAGTGGAATTATGAATTCCTACTTTTTATTCTGCAAGCTGTAAAAAGCCGTGATGAGCATATTTTTATTATCCCGGCACACAGATCCTTAAACTAATGATGAGATATTTTCTAAAAAGAAGGAAGTTACTTCAATTCAAATAATCGAGGAAACATTTTACAAACGTAATATTTAAAGAAATGCTTTAGTTAATTGCCAACTAACTAGCTTTAAGCGCCAAGCGGTTTTTTAAACTCTACTGCCAATATATTTTCAATAACGCAAACCGACCTGGCGATCTGTCAAAAAGATTTCCCGGCCGGGTAGTGTTGAATTCGCGTTTTGATTCGCATAAAACTGTGTGATAATGAGTAGTTTTGACATATAAAAACACTTGACGCTCTTATATAAGTGGCTTAGTAAGACTGTGCTGCACAACCGCGCTGGAAAATGTATGCACTGGTGAATGTCTGAAGAGGACAAAGGGCTTGAGATTATTTATAATGTCGGATAGCCAGGCCGCTCTTAGAGCACTATCTTCTTTGGAAATGAAGTCCAGGCTAGTCATGGACTGTATGTCTCTAAACGAGAAAGGGAAACACAATGATTTGAATTTGTGTTGGGTGGTCGGCCATGAGGGCCATGAGGGCAACGAATTGGCTGATTGCTTAGCAAACATGGACGCTCGTCACTCATTCGTAGGCCCTAAGCCTTTCTCCGGCGTCCCTGTCAGTCACATAAGGGGGACGTTACAAAAATAGTCCAAAAGTGAATTTCTTCACACTACTGGACTAAGACAGTCCAAAAGATTTGTGTCACTGTTCCGTGGCAAGGCAGGTAAGCTACTTCTGCTAGAGAAGGCAAAACTTAGACTGCTTGTTGGTCTTTTTACGGAGCACTGTAGTTTTAGATACCACCAGTTTATAATGGGTAATGAATTTACCAAGATATGCAGATTTTTTGAGGTGGATGACGAAACGCCAGAACATCTGCTCTGCTGCTGTCCCGCCTTGGGGGCTTCCAGACTAATATTTTTCGGGGGGCAAATGATGAGGCCAACTGATATCTATTATCTTTCACCAGGCAGGGTAATTAGCTTTATACGTAGCCTGAATCTGACATGATGAGATATATGGGCTGCACAAAAGATCTTCTGGGTCGTGGTGCATCTGGCCTTCTACGTACATATATAAATACCCCTGCGCTGGAATTTCAGTTCAATGTTTGATTAAATGTTCAATCAAACCATTTATTAAGTCTTATGTAACACATACTTAGTCCCGTTTTCACGACTCGACGATAGCTAAAGGTAGGATTTATCGAACGTATATGAAGTGTTCTATTATTATACTATCTGGAAGATTAGTAAAGTTGTAATAATAAAACTTTTTTTATACAGCCGATAAGATCCTACTTCAAGCTATCGGTAAATTGTTAAAATTGGCGTTAATCTGCCAGAATTTCAATACACTTATCTTCTATGTTATGATTTATTTTCTATAATCTTTTATATATAAAAAATATTATCAGCTTTAGGAAAAGTCAACACGTTGCTCCTTCACTTTTCTGATGGCAGCTTATTTAACTTTTAGAAATTGCTAGTTTTAAATTCGATAAACAGGTTTAATTAAATCAATTATTTGGCTTGATGTAACACAGATTTTTTCTTTTCAGCTTAAATTCTTAAAAGCTTTTTTTATTTGACATCTTACAACTTTCTTAAAGAAATAGCTGACTAATTCTGACTTCCGCTTGAATATTTTTCTTATCATTTGAATCTTGACGGTATGACAAGTTCATATTCTTAATGATAATTAATAAAAAAAAACCTAATTCAAAATGTTTACACCAAAAAAAAAAAAAAAAAACAAAACAAACATTGCTAAAAGAAAGAGGTGAGCAAATAAAGACATACTCATAGATAACAAAAGTAATAATAAAAAACAAAATATTTTAAGCAAAAGAATTTAATATTTGTAAGATTTTTTGGGTTTTAATGGAATTATTATAATGTTGACATCAAGAATAGTAAGGGGATCCAGTATTGACTACAAAATGATGTACATAAAGTAATTTTTAAAGAAAGCAATTAGAAAATGTGTATCTTCTAAAGTCTATTTGCTTTTTTTTAAAGAATTTCCTTTTGCAAAATATACTCAAAACCCCTTATTAATAATTTCTCTAAACATTTTATTTCATCTTACTTTTTACACATCCTTTTGAAAAATAACGGCTATAAGTAATTCCAAGTACATCTCATTTTCATTTTTAACTCTTTATCTTAATCTAAATAGAAATTTAAGATTATTGCATAAACAAAAACAGACAACAAATCTGAAAAACAAAATCTTAAACCCAGATCCAATTACACAATGCCCATTCGTAATTTCAGAGAATAAAACATTAAAGACAACAAAACTGAGATTATTTGTTAAATAGACATCTGCTGCTCCAATGTCAGCCAACACTCAGCCACTCACTACAATACACTTCATGGATGTGCAACACACACGTTTACAACAGGGATGGTAACTGAAATTTGGAAATAGTTTAAACTTGCTTCTTGAATTGTAATTTCCTAAAGTGTTTGTTGAACACAGCTATTTCGGAAGTTCTCCTGAAAAAAGTTGGAACGCGCTCGACGTCCTTTTGATTGTCGATAATTGTAGTACTAGACTTCTATTTGTATCCATACTAATTTCTAAAATTTTTAGGATAGAATTATAATCTGTCCCACAAAGTTGTTAAAAACAAGCTAATTTAAAATTTGACTGTCAGAATTGGCATGAAAGCACTTTAATTAACTTGCAGGTTTTTCGAATGCTGATACCTGCAGAATGTCTTTGATCATTAGACTACCGAATATGTCATATAGATTCCGCGCCAACAGAACTGGTAATTTTTGAAGCCAATTACATTGTTCTGAATTGAAGGGAGTAAAGCAAAACTTCCAACCACTAGTTTTTAACCGGTCTTGCAACATGTTTCGTGCCAAGTCGCTTATTTCGACGGTTTTTTTGCCATTGACCACTTTACGAATCACTGGCTTGACCCAATTTAAACATTGAAAGGACCGCAAGGCCTTTTTGAAGGCCTATATACTCTTTTCTAAAAGATAAGCTTCGTATGATATCCTGTCTTCAGAAGCAAGAAGGTATAAAATATTCAGTACACATTCGCTACTTCCTTGAGAAAGGAAGTTTTTGAGTTTTTTTTTAGTGACCTTCCTTACTCCCTTCTTTGGGAAGGGAACGAAGTTTTTATTAAAAGGAGTGTGGAAAGGCTTGCTCCCAATGACAACCTGTGTAAAAAACAAATAAGTATGGAATACGGCGAGGAGGGCTTGTGTCTGCAAAATAAGGCTTTCTATTAGGCCTCTTTACACATTCTTGTTACCGCTGGGACCCTTTTTTATTTAGTTAGCACAGAAATGGCAACACCCACTCCAGAGAAATATCATCTGGATCTAAACATTGATATTTCACACTGAGTTAGCAATTTTGATTGTACAAACCGACAAAAAATTATTCACTTGTCCCTTGGCCTCAAGCAATAGTCAGTCCGGTGCCGTGCCACTCAGAGCTACTGACTACCGTAGCACTACATTTTGGATTTTTGTCGCATTCCAGGCATGCGTGCGCCTGATCTGCCCGTGAGGTTGTAACACCAAAATGTGAAATATCCCTAAATGAGCCCTACAGCCTCCGGGCGGTTACATTGAACAATTTAAGATTCTCTTAGGAAAATTTTGTTGGAAAGTATATTTTAAGTGAACGTGTTCACACAAGCATCTAATCCTGTCTTGCGCCATGTTAACTATTTGAGGAATCCTTTAGGTCACATCTGTTATTACCTCGGCGCCATGTTTAGGCGGCTGGTTGGGCTTAACATTGTTTTTGATTACTAATAGTTATTTAATGCAAAAATTACTTCTTAGGGCCATCGGACATGCAAAACCGTCTTTTTGCACGCCTCTTAGCTTTAACACGTGTGATGCCAAATTTTCTTGCATTTGGATAAATTCTAATTCATGAAAAAGTGTAGAAATTTCTGTTTGAGTGGCTCTTAATGGTTTTGCACCTTCTCCTTGAGTTTGACAACAATCTTAATGGAGTCATGCCCACAAAGCATACAGAGATGAAAAAAAATGACGTATGAAAAATGCCCAAATCATTTGCGAGGGCAGCTTTCGAAGAAAGAGAAAGAAAATGGTTTTGGTAGTAAAGTGGCAATGTGTAAAAACATATCAACACGAATCGCGTAATCAAAACAAAAAATGCAAAAAGGACACCTTTCGAAGAAAGACAGAAAAACAACATTATTTTCTGTCTCGTGACGCCTCTGTGTGCTCTGTGGTCATGCCTCCAATTGCATTGACCTGTTTTAGCCGACAGGGATGTCCTTTGTGTCAAGTTATTGTTTTTAGACTACCAAAATCGCACTGTAAGCGGTGGAACATATTTAGGATAAGCTTTGCTTAGCAGTTGATGTTCTTAACTTTTTTCAGATTATAGGAGTTAAACTTCATTTACAAGGACAGCAACAATTTGTACTGCTTCTCTCTTATTTTTTTTTTTTTTTTTTTTTTTTTTTTTAATTTTTTAACCAAAATTAAACTGAGGGTCTTTAAAATAGTGAGTCGTCCACTTTTACCTCACTAACAATTTGTATGAAATTTTTAAGTTTTGAAGGAAAATAAGTTTGAAAATAATAATTAATATGTCTGTACGTAATATCGTTCGGGGCAAAGTCTAAAAATATTTTTTTAACTGAAAATTTGTGTGATTGTGAAAAGAATTGTTGCTTTCATTGTGAACACGCAGTAGAAATGTTGCTTTCATTGTGAATCTGACTTAAAGCAAAAAAAAAAAAAAAAATAACAAAATTTATTGTTTACACTATTTCGTTCAATGACTAAGTGAGAATGAGTGACAAATGTTAACCCTTCAAAATGCCACGGTATGTTATTAAGACCACAAGCCATGTCTAAAGGTTACGCCATCGGTAGGGAATTTTTAAGTTTTTATCTCAGTCGTATTTTCAAACATTTCTTCTAGGATAGGTTTCTATTCAGGGTAAATTTTTTGGGATTCATTTCCGTTACCTACTACAATTTTTGTAATGTTAAAATTTCCCTTTAAGTGAAAAATAATTTCCCAAAATTTCGCACAATTAGTCATTAAGTTGTCGCTTCACTTAAAAAAACAAAATGCAATTTTACTAAATTTGCCAACCCTGGTTCACATCTTAGATACCTAACTAGAGCCACATTATGAAATATGTAAAACTCATATGCTAAAGATGATCATAATGATGACGATGTTGTTGATAAAAGTCCCAATAATGTTTAAGATGATGTTGAAGATGATACTACTTACTTTGCATTACATAAAATCATAGTCAAGTTGTAATTTTTTTTTTTTTTTTTTTTTTTTGTAAGTTGGAAATAGCAGCAGCACAACACACAAGCTCACATAAGTTGATACATTTATGCCTTTTTTGATATGTCGATTTTTTTTTTGCTTTTTTCTTGCAATTGTTGCACATTCAGCTGTCAGATAATAATAGTTGTATAATACTAGACCTTCCTTTCTGCTCTTCATACATCTTTTCTGTTTATCTTAAGATGTTGCAACAAGAATTTGTAACTAATACAGTCAATGAACATTTAACAAAGCAGCATTAAAAAAGGTCTTCTTATTAAAGTACATGACTGACTCACTCACTAACTGAGGAATGAATATATGCTGGATATTGTGGTTTTGATTCTTTTAAGGAGCCAGAATTGTTGAGAGCACAATTCAACAATTATTTAATATTAGTGGAATGCAGTCTGCCTGTTTAAGATGATGATGATTATGATGGTCAATGATTAATCTTTAAGTTGATTGACAAAGTCATAATAAATGGGAGAAGGTATGCCTGTGCAATGGCATGTGTTAGTGAGTTCACTGAGGGCTTGGGTATTTTTTTTGAGAATTAGTAGTTATTGAAGAAAATTAAAATGGTACACTCATAAAATTATTACAGTAACTGATTGTAGGTTATTAAATTCGTTTTCGGCACTGTTAAAATTGAATAAAAATATAGTTATTTTACGAATAAATTTATTTTTCAACATTTATGTTTGTTATTAAAAAAACAAACTACCAAAAAATAATGTTTTCCGTATATTTTTTTGTTAATTTGTTTGATTTTTATCGGTTAAAATATATTTTTTAAAAGTAAAAACTATTCAATTTTAACGAATATGATGTTCAATAAATAAAAAACTGAGAAATTACTGAAAAAATCATTTGTTTTAAATGAAATGTAAATGATCCGTTTTTTAAATGAATTTTAATTTGTTTCAAATGAATTTTCGTTTGAATTTAAATACATAATATTTTGAGTGTAATTAATTGCAGTAACTAAAATAAGATTAAACTGAATTTTTTTTAATAGTTTGTAAAGAGAAAATTTAAATTAGATGACAGCTGGTTTCTAGCCTTAAATATTTTTCACAGATGTTGTTTTATACTAAAAATATTTTTTTTTTTTTTAAATTAATTGCATTATTTTAAAGGTATAATAACTCTAGTGCTTTTTGTAATTTCACTTATGACTTTTTGAACCATTTGTCAAATGTTATGCCCTTTAAATAGTCAGTTGTAAGATTGATTAAAATGGTACATCATTTATTTAGTTTAATGTAAAATATGTTTTATTGAAGTCAGCTTCGTTTTGAATATTCATATTCTTATGAAAAAGTTTGTGGCATTTTTTTTTTAATCGAAGATTATACCCCGCATATCCCTGCAACAATATTTGTATTTTCTCTTGGTGTAGCTTTGAAAACTCATAAGCTTTCTGTTTCATGAAATATTTCTGTGTGATAAGTTGCATAGTCTGAATCAGGTTTAAAGCTTAGAGTTCACGGAATGTAGAAAGCCACATGCGTATGTAGTTCATTACAAAGCCACAATTGCCATTGGGTGTTGTGTGATGTCGTCGAAATTACGTCAGAGCCACAAGCCATGTGGATTTTAACATGCCTTGTACTCTAGGCTTAAGTTGTTAATTGTCTTTAAGGTTAACAATTTGAGATATTACTACAATATTTTGATACTATTTGTAATTTTATTTGTGTTTTTCAATAATTTGTAAAATTTTAGGCGCTTTATACTGTCCGTTGCACGGTTGATTAAAATTTTAATCAAATAAATGACATACTTAGTTTGATGTGACAAACTGCCTGTTTTTAAAAAGCGAGTGCAAAAGTGACTCGTTTAACTAACACTTAAAACAAAAAAAAAATTTTTAAATTTGGCTTTAAATACTAAAACAGGCAGAAAGACTTTTTGTTTTGTAAAGTTAGCTTAATTGTCCGTCCCATTTTGTTCCCCTAGAGGGTTAATTATTTTTATTAATGTTTCGTGTTAAAAATAACCTCAATTAAATCAATCTAAAACAGCCATCATCATTTAAAATGGTCACTTCCCCTAAAACACTGAATGCGAGCTGGCTTTTAAGTCTCAGTCTTCTACTAAGAGCATCTTTGATTGTCATAAATGACTCTAAAAGATTCTTAAATTGACAGGTTCTACTTTTTGCATGCAAATAATTTCTGAGCTAAGAATGAAAAGTATAAATTTAAAACATAGACAAACGACAAACATTTATCAATCATTTTAAATAATAAACGAACATTTAAGAGGATGTAAGACCAAAAACTTTTGAAAAAGACCTGTATTAAAAAATGTTCAACAATGAAAGGAGTAAAAGGAGAAGAAGAGTGCGAATTGAAAAAGAGAAGTTTTAAAATAAAACCAAGATTGCCACATAACTACAAACAAATTTAAATTAATATCAATTACCGACTTCCGCTTTCTGAAAAGAGCCAAATAAAACATCAAAGAAAATAAAATAAAGTTTTCTAATATTGCTTTGTTTTTTTTATGACATTTAATTCATTAATAGAAGAACAAAAATAAAATTAATGAAATATAAGCTTAAATTTCAAATGAAACCAATTAAAAAGCTCTTTATTTGTACATATCGTTACCTAAGACGCTAAAAGCCCTAACTTATCAAAAATTAAAATCGACTTTTACATTGATTCTGATGTATTGCGTCAAGTCCACCAAAAATTTTAGAATCTTTCGACAAAAGTTTCTTATTAATAAAAACCAAACATTCCTATCCACAAAAGATTATATGATCAGCCTGATTACGGTTGGCGTTGGCGTATACGCCTGAGCCATTTTTTGTTGTAGATTAAAGAACATAGGTTTTGTGTTTCTTTGATCTTTTATAAAAAACGACTCAGGCGTATACGCCAACTCCAACCGTAATCAGGATGGATATATGCTAAAAGACCTTACCAATATGTTGCATTATATTCCACATTGTATGTTGTCAAAACAACTGGTAAGTTTTGCAAGAAAAATAGCAGAAAAATCTATATATATATATAAAATAGGATGTGTGTATGTATGTATGTAACGTATAGACTCCAAAACGGCTGGGCCGATTTCGATGAAATTTTCAGGGAATCTTCAGAATGTTCAGGCGGGTGACATTGAGAAGTCTGACATCTATATAATTTGGACGATTTTTTCTTTAAAATGAATGCCATGGTCCAACTTAGATTTATACAAAAAAAATTTTGCCCCGCCCACTTTTACGCCCACTTTTTTCGAATTATCTTAAATCAGAAAACGGCTCCATCGATTTGACTAATTTTTCTTTCAAATGTTCGTATCTTTTTAACGGATTTTAAAATCGAACGCAAACATTTTTCCTTATTTGGACAGGACAACGTCTGTCGGGTCAGCTAGTAATGTATAAACTGTTTAAGGCAATTAATCATTTTAAATTGTTTTCTGCTTCTCCTGTAAAACTTTCAAAAAGTTAGATAGGGACTTTTGCGTTTTAGGTAACGATATAAGAAAAAGAAGAAAGATAAGAAGGGTATAAGTTGTGTTAATAGTCCAATATTTGGCAGTTTTGGTAGGTAGTAGTTATTTATTTATTACATTAAAAAAAGAACTTCGATAAGAATGCATTTTTATTGAAGTTTAATACCCTACACTACAAGTTAATTGTATTAAACTACAACCGCGTATGTCTTAAAATAAAATTTTTCCGGAGAACCGAAAAAACCATTCTAGATCAAACTATGGGTTAGATATTGCACCTTTTGAACTTTGTAATTGAGTTAAAACATCGGAATGGGTCTATCTGTTTTTTAAACTTTTTATAAAAATGTAAAGAGCGCTTAAAATTAAGCAATATGGCATCAACATTTCAAAATCGAAAAAATAGACATACGCGGTTGTCCATGAAAACCACAGATATATGCATGGCGGGGGAGGGAAGGTAAAGGTAAAATAATAGACAGGGTTGGCACATTCTCCTAGTTTATATTGTGTAGACGTTTGGTTGCAAAATCATTATTTTAGAACAGTGATAATCAAGCCCCGAACGCACGCACACAAAGATATTCACCCTTATTGTGTTTGGCGTATTTAAAATACGCCTACGACTGTTTGGTAATAGATTAAAGAAAAAAAGTTCACGTTCTCTTTAATCTATTACCAAACTGTCGTAGGCGTATTTAAAATACGCCAAACACAATAAGGGTGAATATGTGCTTGTGTGCGGTCGCAGAGACTGATGATAGTCTGATGTTTTGAAACGTACAAAGTTGTAATATACATGTGAATTGACGACCGTGTCTGTGTGAAAAATACGAGTATTGACTGGCTCGCGAGTCTATGGAGTGGTTATCACTGTTTTAGAAAAAACAAGTAGTTATGTATGCGTTAGGGTGAGGCATTTTGGGAGACCGGAATTGCCATGTCTGGACGATTTGTCCAATGCGGGACTGAAATCGATCTCCCTGTTCTGTAGGGAATCGGGGTGGTTCGAGACTGCGGTGACCTCTGGGGAATAGTCTGGTGGATACTGGCTGGGGGTATCACAAAGGGACCGCTATAAGGACCCAAGTGAGGCGTCTTCGTGACGGCTACCCATTTAACCTAACCTATGTAGAAAAACTGCCAATTCTTCATTGGCCAAAAGAAAACCGTTGCTTTTACTTCTGATTCATTAAATGTAAACAGTCGCTGTCAAACAAACTCAGTTTTTGGTTTCGACTGGTTTCGACTTAAACCCAGACTTTTAGTTTATTTTTCTTCAATTACATAACCGAGCCCTAAACATACAGTGACCATCCGGTCAGTATTATACAGTACTATACTGTACTGTACTTTTGAGCATTGTTTTGTGTGAATTATTCGTTTGTAAACATTTTTAATTGTTCTGTATTTTATTAAATGTTCTGTATTTGAACTGTATTAAAAAAGATTAGTAAAACAAATACATTTCCAATTTATTTGACTTTTCTAATTAATGAAAAGTTTTTGTTGTGTAAAATTGTTCTTTCTTTCTCAAAGATCAAGGAAAGTTAACTTGAACAGTAAAAGATCTTTATGCCTAATACTATAGCCTTAAAACTTGCAAAAAAAGATTTTCTGTTAAATAATTGCTGGGTATTAATTTTTTTAATATTTTGTTCAAAGATCGTGCATATTCTCTTACGACGCACAGTGGGGCCTTTTGACTTTTTTCGTTGCAAAAATCATAACTTTTGAACTGATAAAGATATTTAAAAATTTTAAAAAGCATTTGAAAGGAACCTCATTTAGCTTTAATATACATGATTTGCAAGGTCATAGGTTAGGCGCGGCACTGTGCACAGTGTCTTGATTACAAACATCATAACTTTTGAGGTAAGAAAAATATTTTAATATTTATTGGCCATAGCTTTGTGGAGGTACTGTGCACAGTGGTTTTTTTGTTGAAAACATTATATTTTTTTAAGTAACCAAGAAATTTGTAATGGGGAAAAAACACTTGATTTTTAATTCTTTTAGGATCAAAATAAATGCTCCCTTATTGTGATAGGCATTGGACACGATGACACCTTTGACCTTTCTTGTCGCAAACATCATATATTTTTATATTAACATTTTGAGCGATTTGTAATAGACTTAACATATTATATTTCTCCTTTGTCATTCCCAAGTCCATAAATAACGCTAAGGCTTCTTCTATGCTATACTTTGTGGGTAATGCATTCGGAGGAGTTGGAATACTTTCTTTAATCCTGCGCAGTCGATCTGGGCTAGCAAGCTCCACAGCTTTTGTAATATCAGACCTTGATTTATCTTTATCTTTTACGTACTTAAGACATAATGCAGATTCGATGTAGATATATCTTTTGTAGCATTTTGAAGTTTACGTTTTTTTGTGTACTCCGAACAATCGTTTATAGTTTTAGCAGGTCTTCCTTTTCTGCTGTCCAAATATGTATGCGGTTCTTCGATGTTTTCAAAAGTTGTTACTCCATTTAGCCAGTCTGAGTACTTTTCCATAAAGGTTTTTGTCGTACGGTCTGAGGCAAGCCATTTTCAACGAATATCCAAGAAAACGAAGTGAATTTTGTTTTTAACATCCTTTCCCTGGTATCCTGGTAAGCCGTGCAATTTTCCCACAATAGCCAAATTAAATACATTTTCATTATGTGATTTTCTAAATAACTCGAACAATTCCGAATTTTGAAAGACATTATGAGTTCTGGTACTGATCACTACTATTGCAAAGTAAAACTTTAACTGATTGCATTACACAATTGCAGATTAATTTATACCCAAAAATAAAAAGGTTCAAGCTACCTGATTTGCGAAACATAAATCTAGGCCACAATTAACTGGATTATATACAACTGCAGTTTTTATTTTACTTAGTATAAAAACCAAGTTTTAAACTACCTGCCTATTTTTATAATGTGTTCTTAAATTTAAATAAATAAACAAATTCTAATAATTATGCCTACCTGATTGACACAGCAAAATATTGTTTATATATAAGGCTACATACATATTTATAAGTAGGCACATATGCATACATTAACAGAAATATGTCAGTCAGTTCCACATATATTTACATTTTTGTGCTGAAAGATAACATAAAATATAAAAAATATTCAAATTTTTGTAGCTTTTTTCCTTATTTGGCAATTTTTTTTTTTAATTTTGGTTGCAAAAATATCTTGGCTGTTGCAACGCTGGCTATAAGATTGTAACATCTTTCTTCAAATTTCAAGAAAACCTGTAATTTTTTGTGACCCAAGTTAGCTAAATTAGTTAAAGTACTGTGTAGTAAATATGCTAAGAAAATATGGGCGTGACCATTTTTGCCCATTTTCAGATATTCTCTATTTTATTTGTAAAAAGTACCTAAATATAGGGTGTCTGGAAAACGGCAACTGCCAAAAAAGTAGGGTATCTGGTGGACATTTTCTTACTTATTTTAATAAACAACAAATATACCTTTAAAACAATACCAAAAAAGTAGTGATCACATGGCAATATTTCTGACACTTCAATTCTAAAATGTCTTTTTTTTTCTCAAAATCACCTTTTTTTGGACTTTCTAAAAAACTGTCGACTTTAAGCAGCTCCACCAGCTATAATTCTTATCCAATTAAGAAAAACGTTTTTGAATTCTGATCAGTAAAATGGTCTTTATACGATGTGTTCATTAATTTTACAAAATTTTTTCATCAATTTTGTATTTTTGCCACGGTTTTTGGGAAAAGGCGCCACAGTGCGACGTTCGACAAACAAAGTTCATAACGTTTTGTATTGATTACATTTTTGAATGATTTCAGCAATAATTTTGGTTATAAAACAAACTTAATTTAAAGAATATACTCGTGGCTGCCTCATCATGGCAAAGGTCCGTATTATCTTATCAATGCTACTTGTTTTTATTTGTTATTTTATATTTTTTTAATTCCCTTAGCTAATCCCCGCGTAGCTCTACGCTTGTCTGCAGGAAAGAAACCAGAGCCTCTGGCTGGCGGGAATGTTAAAAATACTATACAACAACATGTTGTTTAAAATAACCTTTCATAATGATTTTATCGCATAAAAATCGTGCACCAGAATTTTGAAAGTACTAGGTTTTAATTATATAAATATTAATTGATATATACTAATGTGTTATTTGGCCAAATTTTAATAATATTTTATGTTTGAATACTACCAGTGTTCTACTACAGAGAAAAAATTAAAGATTGATTTCAATTTAAAAGTTTGTAATTTTTATTAAAAAAATATTTAAAATTGCACTCGTAAACAAATTAATAGTATCAACTAAACGTTTTTTTTTTATAGATATTAACATTTTCTGCATTAACGTTGTTCATAGAACCTAAACGTTAATTTACTGGATGAAATTTTTAATTAATACTGTTTTTTTTTTTTGATTAAAGATTTAATTGAAAAAAATATTGGCGATCAATTTTTCTGTGTAAGATTATTTCAGGTCACATAGAAGAAAAAAATAAAGTTCATAGATCATGAGAAGCTCTCCAAAAGTGAAGTATAAATTATATATTGATGGGTTAAAAATAATCCTAGTTTTTTGCTCATATCTCAGTCATTTGTGGACCGATCTAGTTGAATTTTCATAGCAAACAGTTCCGAACTAAATACATCCATACTTATTTTATAAAGTTTGAAAGTTTGTAACAGGTAATCTCCGGAACGGAAGGTCCGATTTTAAAAATATATAAGGTTTCACCTAAGGGCTTAGGATAGGTTCCAGGGGTGCTAAGTTTCCTATACTCAGAAAATAGTAATTATCGTTTTAGAAGAGATCTAGCTATTAATGCAATAGTTTCCGTACTCAAAGGCAAAGATGAGCACAAATGCTGTTCACCCATAATTCCGCCGTCAGTCTATCTGTCGCTTTGACCGTCCCTTGCCCGAATGCGAAAGTGACTTTTGTGTTTGCTACGCTTTATCGGCTAAATAGCTGTAGTGGTTTCGATTGCCCCAGTGCCCCGGTAGGCTAGCTGGTAGTAAGCTAGTCTATCAGCGCCGGGGTTGCGGGTTCGATTCCCGCCAGAGACCCTGGTTTCCTGCAGACAAGCGAAAAAGCTTCGCGGGAGAAGCTTAGGGAATTAAAAAAAAAAATGAAATTAGAAATATAGGCTTTTTAAGCTAGAACCAAGAGGGGGACATATGAAGAATTACTGCCCTTCTGAAAATATCTAACCAATGTTGATGAAATTTGAATCATAGATAGATCAGAGTACAGAAAAAATAAAGGGTTTGTATTTTTTCGAAAACTAGGAATACGAAGGGACAGATAGGCAATTTCTGCCTATCCGAGACTATGTTATTGATTTAAATTAAATTTCAAACATACATATGGGTATTTCCACAGAAATGTCTACTTTTTGTCACGTAACGTCACCAACCATTTTTAATTGTTTCTCAAAGAATAATGAAAATACTATTTACTTTTTCGCATTTTGGTGTAAAGCGCAACTAGGTTTTCATTTAGTGAAATAGAGGAAAAATTTTAACAACGTGGTTCTAAAATAGAAGAATAATTGCTGAGTGGCGTGACGTGACAAAAGGAGAGCTTTTCTGTGGAAGTGCCCATATGTAGATCGATCTACATACGATAAAATAGACAGGCTCTATCTTTTCATCAATTCAGTTCTTTAGTTTGTCAAAAATTTACTCTGGGTAGGTAACGCCGCGGAAACGGCTAGTAAAATATAAATGTATAGCAACTTATTCTTCATAGTATCTGGGGTCTTCGGAAATCCCATTTTAACATGCGCACGGACTGAGAAACTGACGGATGGAGAAACGGACATCGTTTAATTAACTTAGCTTCTCATAACAAATGAAACAACAAACTTGCATAAAAACGAACTTATATGTACATATGAAAATTTTTTCTAATGGGTGATTTTTTAAGAGCTATAGGAAAGTTAAAAAAAAACACATAAACGCAAATGTTGCCCGTGACTGCGCCTCAAATGGTCCATCCGCTTAGTATAATTTTGGCATACTCTTTCCAACATTTCGGCCGGTATCTCATGAATAAATGCTTCAATGTTGTCTTCCAAAGCGTCAATCGAAGCGGGCATGTGTGTATAGACATAAGCTTTAACATAGCCCCACAAAAAATAGTCTAAAGGCGTTAAATCGCACGATCTAGGCGGCCAATTGACCGATCCCGAACGTGAAATAAAATGTTCACCGAACTCCCCTCTCAATAAGTCCATTGCTAAGCGTACTGTGTGGCATGTGGCACCGTCTTGTTGAAACCACATGTCATGCAAGTCAAGCTCTTGCATTTTGGGCAAAAAAAAAGTTGGATATCATCTCACGGTAGCGCTCGCCATTCTCAGATACGTTACGATTCGCATCATCTTTGAAGAAGTACGGTCCTATGATGCCACCAGCCCATAAACCGCACCAAACTGTGACTTTTTCTGGACGCATTGGTACACAGAAAAAATTATTGCCGAATTATTTTCAAACAAACGGTTGTTTGAAAATTTTTTTGATTTCTACAAATTTTTTTACTGATTCAATCAATATTTTTGTTTGATTTTTATTTAACCAACAAAAATGTGGACAACTCTTCAAAAATTTAGTAAGCGCGCTATAGGTTTGAAGTTTTCATAATTTTGTATGAAATATTTAACGCTCTTTAATGTTGTCGTCTTTTTGCATTTTTTATTGATTGTAAGCAACACTTCTTTATGTGAAATACAAGAACTACAACAAAAAACACATGCAGTCTATTTTTGGACGCTTTAAAAATGTACAGCAATAAGAAAAATGATAAAATAACGTGACGAGGTTTGTAGTAAAAAAACAACAAAAACAATAGCAGGTAAAAAACGTTTCATTTTTTTTAAACAACAGAAAAAACACATTATAAGAAACAAAATAAATTTTTGGTTGGTTTCAAAGTTGGTAAAAAAAAAACAAAATCCCGTATTCAATTTTTTCAAATAGTTTGTTTAAATACATCAAATACAAAAATAAAATGATGTCGGAAAACATATCGAGTCGGTCTGCCGCCATTTTTGGTTACATTTCTTCTTCATTAGCAAAGGAAAGGATAAAGCAACAGTGAGTGATGAAGAAAAAACACTGTGAGTATAAATATGACATCGTTCAAAAATTATTCCAACAAAAAAATGTGTCTCAAAGCCAGCCGGCCGCTCTGCTCTGCTTCATCTTCGCCAACAGTGCTTGCTTGTGTGCGCGTCATTGCTTGTGCCAAAACTTTTTTGTTTGATTCAGCAAAATTATTTGTTTGAAATTTATATGAATTTCAGTAAACTTTTTGTTTGATTCTGTAAAATTATTTGTTTGAAAAAATCGGCGTTTTTTTTCAATAAACAAAATGCAAATAAATTGTTTGAATATGCGAATTTGTTTGTAGGACCGATTTTAGACAAAAAATTGTTTGATTCTACAAATTTTTTGTTTGAATTGGAAAAATAATTTTTTCTGTGTAGCTCTTGCAATGCTTTTGGCTGATCTTCACTCCAAAATCGACAATTCTGCTTATTGACGTACCCATTGAGCCAAAAACGAGCTGAACACAAGAAACGCGCGATGAACTTTCTTAATAGAGCACGCATTTTGATAATAAAATTCAATAATTTGCAAGCGTTGTTCGTTTGTAAGACGATTCATGGTTAAATTATATATAGACCAAACTGAAGATGTTTGACAGTGAAACAAAACACGAAACGTGCGTTAGCTGTTTAAACCAGTGTTGCCAAAAAGATAATAGCTAAAAATTACCCGAATAGTATGGTTGTTTATCAACCATTTGAGTACAGCAAGCAGTCACATCGATTCAGAAAGTTTTTCTAAGTCGATCGAAATTTTAAGTTAATATATATTTCTATCAGTACTTTATAGTGTAGGGCATTAATAGAAAAAAAAATCGTATCATTAAGTTCTATTAAAAAAGAAATAAAAAATTGTATTGTTGTTTTTTAATTTTTTTTTGTTTTGTTAACTTTCTTTGAAAGTTCTTAGAATTTTTTTTTTTTTATAGATATTAAGCAATAAATAAAGTTTTCGGTAAAACAATTAAAAACAAATTCTACATAATTTACATGGTTTTTTATTTATAAAGTAACATTAAGAAAATAAAAAGGGTGTATTATTTACAAAAAGAAACAAACAGTCATAATTTAATCAAATCGTCAAAAAAAAAAACTTTTCAGTGCATTGTGTTTATTACTTACTAATATGTCATAATTATGTCAAATTTGTATTTTGTAGCTATAAATGTTTTATTTAATCTTTTTTTTAATGAACCCTTATCTATTTTTTTTATATGTATTTCTATTAAGGAAACCCCATTATTTCATTATTTAATTAAAATAATTAAAATTCTTTTCTTTTATCCAATTAAACTTTTGTTTATTTATTATTTATTTAACGAAGAAGAGCGTTTGGTTATGTAAATTTATTTAGTTAAAAATATAGTTCGTTTAAATAATTTAGTCAAGCAAAGGTTTCTTTAATTAACAATAAACAAACAAAATAAAAAGAAAATAAATAATTTAAAAAAAACCAACCCAGATGTGTGAAAATTATAACGATCCGCTTTTAAATTTGTACAAAATGTTTTGTATGTTTTTCAAATTTCAAGTTAATGGCATGAAAGTTTTAACAATTATTGATTTTGAAGGTGCCATTAAGTGTGGTTATAGTGTTGCCGTAGCGTGGAAATAGTATACGTCAAGGCATATTCAACAAGGTAAACTAATCGCTCTCTTAATTTTTTTGTATTTACAAAAAATTCCAAACTGTCAAAATTTAAATGGAAATTTCGATCGATATCGAATACAGTTAACTTTTCCGAACACAATTAATTGATTTACAGAAAAATTTCCGGAATATGCGACAAAAAGTTTTACCACACCCGCCTTGCAATCCAGTGGCCGTATTCTGTAATTCGCTAAAGCTAAATCTCTATCGCTAAAAATCTATAAAGTTGATTTAGCGATTTTTGGCTACGTATGCAATACTGTTACGTGCATTGCTAGATTGGCAATGCCATTATAGCGATCGAGATTGAGCTTTAGCTAAGCGAGTTACAGAATACGGCCGCAGACCCTGTTTCTTCTTAATTCCATATGCTTCGACCGGTTCCGAACGCGTTCAAGGATATACGCCAAACTTCAGAATTGGGATTCTCTATGCATTCACAAAATAGAAGGATACCGTTCTCCACATAAAACGTCTGCAAGCTTGCTTATTTTTTGCACACGGGTGATATTATATGTGAAACTATTACGAAGAACAAATATGGTGGAAGTTTTAACTGAAATACGCAAAAGAAAATGGCAATGGATTGGTCATGTACGTCGATAATGATACTTCTAAGCATGATCTATGCTGGAATTCCTTTGAACCAGCGGTAAACAGAATTTCACTATTCCGCGGAATACTTGAAGACGTTGCACAGAATCAGAAATGAGATCATTAATTGGACAGAAATCGAGTACATCGGCAATTGTGGGCGCCCAATGCTTCAGTGAGGAAAGGCTATTTATTTTCAAATCAAGGTAACCGAAATTGACTTGATTCGTTCTTCGCCTTACAAAAAAAAGCAGTTCTATTGATGAGGAATGTTGCCAGAAAGATGGGAGGAAAAAGGTCAAAGCTGCTAACGACGGTCAGTAATATTGTGCTTTTTATTTCTGAAGAACTCAACACTTCAAAAATTTAATTTTTGTTAAGGGGTTATTAAACTCTTTTTATAATTATTCAATTTCATTTATAACTTACAATCCCCCAAATTTCTAAAAGTCCAGTTCTGCGTTCTTTATTTAAGGCCATGAAATTAAGTCGACCTTAAATGATTAATAACTTTTACACATGAACTTGAAAAATAAAAATTCTTAACATAATAATTTAAATAAAACAGAAAAAAACGTAAACAAAACGTCGTCATCTTTTAAATAATTCCAAAAGCAAAATTAAGCAGAATTTTTTTTTAGAAAGTTATTAAGAAATTCAAAAGAATTGAAATGTATGCAAACAATTTGACGTCACTAAATTTTTAACACTATAAAATTTCGGTGGAATAAATTTGGTACTTTTTGTTAATAAAGGGAAGAAGAAAGAAACGCTTAAAAAGCATTTACATAAAACTTTAAACTTTGGATGCTGACTAATGTAATGATAGTAATTATAATGGTGTTGGTAATAATGATGATGTTTACGCTTGGTTTTTTTTTTTTAACTAAAGGCAAAATCAATTTTACAATAAAATCTTTACGTCACACATGAACGCGTGCTGGCTGATTTGTTTGGCTGAAAAAAAATCATTAAAATAAAATTTCAGTAAAAAAAGTCCGAGTTTTTTTATATTTTTTTTTTTTTTTTTTTTTGGGAATTTCGTTAAGTATTAATTCACATTGACACTATCATCTTTTTAAATTCAAAATAAAAATTTTATTAACCAATTTTATTTGCTGGAAAGAAATGCATACAATTGTATGGTTTCTTTTCCGTTTTCAAAGATCAAATTGATAAAGAGTGTGGCAGCAGTCAGAGACTGATATTGGATGTTGTTTTTTTACCATAAAGCTTTAAGTTTCCCGGTTTTATTTTGGTGATTTGTGAATAAGTTTATTTTTATTAAATAGCAGCAGTGAGACATGAACTTTTGTGGCCCTCCACCCCCTTTGGTTTTTTAAATGTTTAATGCCTGCCCACGTTTTATAAGTTTCTATTTTTTTTTTTTTTTTTTTTTTGATTACTTTAACATTTAACATACAATAATAATAATAATATTTTATGAAAAAGATATAAAAGAAAAACGAAAATCTACTTACCACTTGAACTATTATTACTACTGCTGATATGAACAGTTTGTAAATAAAGTGAATGGTAATTGGGAGATTTCCATTAGAGGCCTCAAAGAACGGCCTGAAAAGATAAAAATTAAATAGAAAAACTTAATTTATTTGTATGTAAGAACTAGTTAGTTTGATAAATCAAATTAAATTTTTATGATTTTATGTTCGATACAAAAATGACGTTTTAGCACATTTCAAAATGCGCTTTCTAGTAAATTTTGACATTTTATTGATTACTTCTGCAAAAGACTCCTTTTTTTTTAGTTTTTTGTTCACAATTTTCTTAATAACGGTCCAAATTGGAAATGTTTGTGAATTTTTACAGAATTTTAATATTAAATCGCGTTTTTGAAAAGGAGTCTTTTCTTCGATTTTTTTTTTTTTTGAAAACGTGCTATTTTAAACTTCTATCCACCCAACAACTTTCAAACCCGGTAGTGGACATTCATAACGACTAATCTGTCGATTTTTTATCTAAGTTTTTCTAATATCAAATAATACTAATATTCTTTTCTTTATTTACAGGTATGTACAAGTAAAATTTTTTTCTTAACAAGTGAGTAAAATATTTATATTTTGATTATAATTATGAAATAATATCAGTGATCTAACTTTAAAACATTTTCTAAAACTTACACAAGTTTACAAATTTCGATAATTTTTTTTCGTTTGCAAGAAATAAAAGTTGTGTCTTTAGTTATTTGAAATGCTGAAGGCGCGAATCAACACTTAAGCGTATAGTACACGGAATGTAAAAAGCCACATCCGCATGTGCTTCTGACGTAATTTTGTCGTCCTCACACAACACGAACTGGCTATTGTGGTTTTGTAGTGACGTCAAAATTACATCAGAACCACATGTGCATGTGGTTTTTTACATTCCGTGTACTATAGGCTTTAGTTTTTTATTAATTAGCTCTAGTTTTCGCGAGATTAAGCGTATTGTACACAGAAAAATTCTTTAAAATTGTTCACCAATTAAAGCATTGATCAAAAATAAAATCAGTTTTAATGAAAAATTTAATCAAGTAAATTAAACGTTTAATCAAGTGAATTTAAAGTTTAATCAAGTGAATAAAACTTTTAACTAATACTAATTTGTTTACTGGTGAAAGTTTCATCAGTAAAACAAAATCCGATCAACAAGGTCATGCAAACGTGGTTAAGAATTTTTTAATAAAGTTCTTCGGTTCCATCTTCCAAAAACACCCATTTTCGTTTTCGTTGGTTGTTGCCTTTGTCTCAAGTTCGTTTGTGTTGTTGTATCTTATTATTGGGTTTTCTTGAATTGAGGGGTATTAACGTGTGGATTAGTCTTTCGCATCTTATCCAGGCAAGTGGGGCAGCCAGTTTCTCGGAGCCGGGGGTTTATAGAGTTTGCAGCCGCACCAAAGGTAGCGTACGGAAGCTGCCACTTTTCCGACCCTTAGACTAAAAATGTCAGAATGGCTTCCCCCAAAATTTCCACAAGGGTACCTTAAGTACTTTCTCTCACCTTAGGTTCATCAGGTTTCCATGGGGTACCGTTCGTCTTGCTGGAGATGAGAGTAGGAATTGGACAAAGTCGGTTATTAGTATTCGCCAAAGTGACTACTTTGACTCATTTACCCCCTTAACCTTTGCAGCTTCTTAAATAAGGAGAGTTCCAAGACAATGCATATGGAGATAATATATCGTCAGTTCATTATTGGTTTGGCGCATATGCCAAAAGTCGTAATGGAGAAAACGGCTATGAAGGTTTACATGAACTTTTCAGAAAATACATCCGATAGAATTAAAGTTATTTTCGGGAATACAAAGTTTATTATTAATACGATTTCCGTATGACGTGCTAAATTCCCAATTTTTCATATTTGATAAATACACTGAAATTTGTTGTTGAGGGGAAGCTAGCTTCTATGCGCGTTTGACTGGTTGCTTAGGCCAGTTCATCAGGAAAGCTTTTCCAAAGATTTTAGAAAAGCCAAAAATATTAAACAAATAAAACCCTAAAGCGAATAAGAATAGAATTTTCTTGTACTTTCACCACAGCTTCCGGCATATGCTTTAAAAAAAATGTAAAGATTTGCGAACGTTCATGAACGAACTTAGAAGCTAATAGCATTTTTTATTACCGTGCAAATTATTGTTTTGTGCCGCATACGCCACTTTTAAAAAAAAATTTTAAAAAGACGATTTTTGTGCTGCATGACTATACTTACTGCTGTGTAGCGAGTTGTTGACATTTTATTTGCTGTTGTTTTTACTACTTCTTTTCATACATCAATAAAGCGAAGCAAAAGTAACATTTATGTTCTTGTTGTCATTTTGTTTTGATTTCGCTTTAACGCCTTTTTTCTTACGGCAATGAAGCAAAGCAAGAGTGACATTTATTTTGTACGTTTTTGTATGAGAAATTTTCCGCATTCGCCAAGCAGTGGTGTGTAGAGCAAAACTTTAAAATAGTTGATAAGGAGCAAAATTAATGCCTAATATCTCAGAAACCATACAAACTTTCGTGAAACCGGTTTTGGATTCAGAAAGGAGGTTTTCCAAATATATATACAACATACCAAACTCAATTTTTTAAAAATGGCCGGTAAGTCAAACCAATTATGAGCTGACGATATCATACTTTTAATTTTTTTTAAGAACGCCCTATGTATGTCTAATAAGTCGAAGTCGTGTCTTAATTGTTATGCAGATAAAAAACTGAACTTCGTGTTTAAACGTTCGAGAAAAAAACATGCATTGCATAAAATTCGTTTCGCTAAGTACCGGCTTCTGGCTTTTGTGTTCTGAGGCTGAAAATTAATAAATGGCCTTCTTTATAACAATTCTTTTCTAAAAACATTGAATATAAGTTGCCGTCCGTAAAGTCTTAGATGTACTTTTACCTTTATTTAATTTTTATTTTTTTCCACAAACCATAATAATATGATTCCATAATAAGATTGCTAAAAAAAAAATCAAACATTTATTTTCACTTTTCTTTAAAACCGTATTAATTTAAGGATTTAAATGTTATAAGAAAAACAAAAAGTACAAAAAAAAACCTTTAAAACTAACATTGAATGTGATTGTTGTCGACATGTTTAAAAACACGGAAGAGTGATATATTCGGTTGCGCCGAATCTTTAATACTAATATAAATTAATGTATCGTCTTAGGACACTCAACCACTAACGCTCATTATGAAACAGAATAAAAAAAACAAGAAAGAGTGCTTTATTCGACTCTGAACTCATGGTGAGCTTTGCTACCCCGTGACTTATCACCAGATATACACAAATTTATTTTTGGTGCCGCGCTCCTTTTTCTAAGTCCGTCCACTCAGCGATTTGTACTAAATTTTGGAACTGATTTATTTTGTTTTTGTATGCGAAGTGAAAAGCCCACTTATTCAATAAGACCCACTTTTTAACGGATTTTGCGTAGTGACAATTCACTTATGTGTTCCAAATTTACACTGTCGCTTAAAGTTCTTTAGATAAAACAACTTTCTACCACACCTACTTCTTTAATCCCGCCCATATTTTGTCGGTTGTTGTATATTGATAACCAATATACTTGTATCTTATTTGGAAACTCTGGCGCTTGCCGTTCTACAGATAAACAGAAATCTATGATGCCTTTGTGTGGAAAGTGCCACGCCCACTTCTAAAATTTCGACCATTGAAGATTGATAACCAAGATATTTGTACCTTATGTGGAAACTTTGGCTCTTGCCGTTTTCCAGATATTCAAGAAAAAAACAAGGGGTTTATGGGTAAAATTAGAGGCAGTCGTAGACTTTTGGTACCATCTCAGCCTTTATGCACTCATCCGGCTCTATTTCAATAGGAACCAACACGGGTCTATTTTTTTTTTTTTTTATTTTATTTAATAGATATATTATACATATTTTACAAAAATTAAACTAAATTTATTTACAAAATTCATTTGACTATAGATAAATATCTATAACTGGCTTAACTTTGTAGTTGTGAGCCAGGATGGCAAAATAATTGCTGTTAAAATACATGAGAAAAATAATTAAAAAGAACTACATTACACAAATGTTATTATTTTAGGGTATCATCTAAAACTATACAAATTCATGAAGTAACAGTTTTCTGTATTTTAAACAGGAGTCTAAATAATTCACAAGACTTTTAAAATTACAGGACTGACCATTAAGGATGCTAAGACTTCTGATAAGTTTAGGATTTTTTTGTTGAAGTATTTACTTCTGTATCCGTTAAAGATAGGACAAATGCCAATAAAATGAAGTGTGTTTTCTGTAGCATTGAGGTTACAAAGTGTGCATAAACCGACCGTTGTACTTCTGAAAGGTCTAGATTTATGTCTAGCAGACCTCCTCTTGCTCTAATTAGGATACTTATAGCACGAGATGATAGATTAGAGATAGCAGTTTGCAATGGAGAGTAATTTAACTGTGAGTATAAGTCGTGGAATTGAGAATTTCTTGCTGCAGTGATTAAGTCTTGCTTTTCATAGGAAACAACGAGGGGAAGAATTGACTTGCAGTGTTTGCTGAGTATATCGGAAGTATTTGCCGGAACAAAGTTTATTTTACTACACAAATTCGTCCAATCTTCAGCCAAAAAAGTATGTTTATCAATTATTTTTTCCGCAAGTTGGCGAGGTAATCTACTAAAAGGCATATTCAGTACTTTGTTTAAATAATTAAAATGCAGATTTAATGTATCGACATATAAAGAGTTTAATCCGGTTTCTAATAACAGCATGTAGTTTGGGGTATTGATAGGTAAATTTAACATTTTTTTAATGAAAAAACGAAGCAGTTTTTCAACTATGTCGTATTTTTTGTAGCCCCATATTTGGGCACCGTAAAACATAATAGAACGCGAAGCAGCACTAAAGATTTTAAGTTTATTTGTATTAGATATTTTTGGGTGGTTTATGTATTTAGACCACGAAGAACACAAAGCCATTTTTGATGTGGATAATTTGCTTGATAAATGATTATTAAATGATAAATTGTAACTGAGTTCAATTCCAAGATACTTATATGAATTTACAATTTCCACCACATTTTCTCCAAAAGTCCAGGTTAGGGTTTCGGGTAACCTTGTTCCGCTGCGAAAAACGACTATTTTGGATTTTGTCAGATTGACTTTTAGATGCCATAAGTTACAGTACACGTAAAGAGAGTCAATCATAGTCTGCAGACCACGCGGCGAGTCAGAAAGTATGACAATGTCGTCAGCATAAAGCAAAATTTTTATCTCGATGTTGTCAACACTTATTCCACCAGGGAGTATATCGGCAAGGTCATTTAAGTATAGCGCAAACGGTATTGGGCTTAATATGCACCCTTGCTTGACACCCAGCTTAACATCAAAGGAATCAGAGAACGTATTTCCAAACAATATCTTGCTGGTAGTCTTATCATATGAGTGCTGAAGTAATCTTATTAATTTTGAGGACAATCCCATACAAGATAATTTGTAAAACAAAGAATTCCTGGGAATCGAATCAAATGCGCATGAAAAAATCGACGAAGAACGCATAGGTATATTTGCCATTTAATTTGTTTCAATGAACAATATTGATAAGGTTGAAAATATTGTCGATGGTAGAATATTGCTTCCTGAAACCCGCTTGGTATTCATTTAAAATATTGTTTTTATTGATCCAATGTGTAATACGGTTCAAAAGGATGCTGTTGAAGATTTTGCATAAAGTATCTATTAAAGATAATCCACGGTAGTTAGAGGGACAGTTAGGATCTCCTTTTTTTAATAATGGGATGAGAACTGCAGTTTTGAAAGTAGACGGTATATTTTCTTTAAGAAATATAACATTTAGAACATATAGCACCTCTTTAATAAAATTAACTGGAGCATATTTATAAAACTCGTAACTAATGCCATCCGAGCCAGGAGATTTGTTGTCTTTTAAGCCTTTTAAAACCGAAAAGAGTTCACATAGTTCAATTGGAGAATCAAGAAAGGCATCCGTGTTGTAAGGCATGCACCAGTGAAACGTACTTATGGAATTAGAACTTTGTAATATATTTCTAAAGTGTTGTAGAAAATCGTCAGCACACAAATCACCACGAATAGAATGAGGGCAAGATTTTAGATCATTAGATAATTTCCACCACTCACCAACACGGGTCTATATATGATGTAAATATATAACAACCTAGTCCCCATCAAATATCGGGTCTTCGGCAAAACCATTTCAACGGACCCACGGACAGATGTACATGATTTAATCAACTTCGCTACTCATAAGGACCCAGAATATATAGAGATAAATATTGAAGAAATTGCAAACAGAATGACAATCTTTCAGCCTGTGGTGAAAGGTATAAAAATGAAATGCAGTCTACAATTTTGTTTGATGGATTAGTAGATGAACTCTTCACTAAGATACCACCAAAGGGTATAAATTCAAATCAAACAAAAGTAAAACACTTAAAATTTATTTTGAAAACAACAAGGTAAAAGAGAATTATCACGTAAAAACAAACATGCACGAACAGAAAAAGTAGTAAACAAAACACATTAATTGATTATGTTATCAAATGGCGCTTTTAATTGTAGAGATCAAGAGTCAAAAGGCAGACAACATGTTAAAAAGGGGAAATATCTATTGTTTTGAAAATTAAGAAGAAAAATCTTTTTATTTTTTTTTTTTTTTATTTTTATCTTTGTACTTGAATACGTTTCCAAAATCTCATTAAAACATTTTTAAACAAATTGTAATAAAGATACATATTTTTTTTGCTTTCGGTATTTGCTCAAGAATTAAGCCATTAAAATTTTCCATGTTTAACATGAAAACTCTTTTAACGAAAAGTTTGGTAATGTGTTGATTTTTTTTTGTTTTTATTATTTTTGTTCACAGATCCAGTTGTTTTAACACTAAAATTTTGAGAGATCGCCTGTTGATTTACGATATTATTGCCACATTTTTCCATTAAATTGTTAAAAATGTTTAAATATTTGTTTTACACTATTTTTAATTACTTTACTTGAAAGAGAATGAAAGATAATGAAGTTATTTTTAAGACTAAGGTGGGTATTTAAGAAACCGAATTTTTAATTTGCCCCCTTAACGAATACTAAGAAAGAGCCAGTTAACAACAAAGAAAATTTGTTACATGTTTTTTGGGCATAATGTTCTAATTTAAAAAAGTTTTTGATTTTTGGAGGTCTTGTCGAAAACAACAAAAGAACCTTAAAGGTCAAACGTTAATTAACTGAATAAAGGCGAATAACATAAAAAGTCTGCATATTTTTAACTGAAACAAAAAAGTATCTTGTACCATACCTAAAGTTCAAACATAAAGACTTATTAAAGCTATTGTATGACCCGAAATAACTTAACAGTCAAAGGTCATCATGACTTAAGAACCTGCATTAATATTTTTAAGCATTTTTTACAATGTCTAAAGTTCTGAGGTCAAAATCTTAAAGTGCAAAGGTCACTTAAGTTCAAATTGGTTTAAATTACAGTTAAAGTTAATACAAATTTAACTCTTACTTTTTAATCACTTCATTATAAATTTTATTTATGAAAGTAAAAATATTTATTATTATAAAGTGATCATTTAAGACCCACTTATACAACCCTGGGTTAAGAGTTTTCCTATTTATGGAAATCTGTAAGTCGGATTAACAGTCTTTAAAGTAACCGAGCTAAAAAAAAAATTCTTTAACCGTTTAATTGTCTACAATTTTATTGACTAATTTTTGTTCAGACAAACAAGATTTATTATTAAAGTTATTTTTTTAAGACTGTTTCCTTCTATTGCGAGTAGCATGCTCTAATCTCGGGTTCAAGCAATTAAAAGGTAACAAGTAAAAAAAAATTCATATTATTTCATGAACGAGGTCTTTCAACTTTAAAGTATTGGGGGGCCAACTTTAAAGTTGAAAGACCTCGTTAATGAAATAATAGGTAAAAAATTTCACTTTAAAAACACTACTAGTTTTTATAGTAAATTCTTTTAAAAGCTCTTACATTAGTGAACTTTGGTTCACGAGCTGTTCTAGAGCTAAAGCTATGCTTTAAGAGAAGTGTACTTAAAAATAGAGCCAGTTTCAAAAGCAAACGCTTACGAAGAGGCGCCATGAAATCACATTTTGGTATGGGTAAATTTGGTAAATTAAAAAACCCAGATATCAAATCCTGCTTAAAAGTCACAATTGTGTTGTAAGGTCACATAGTTGAAATTCAGTCGGGACGGGCTCCAATCTCAATTTGTGATTTTAGACTTCCAGTGCTCGGCTAGCCCTAGCTAGCATGTGCTCAAATCCGCCCTCCGTTTATGTAGAACCTCCAGTTTATAAATAACAGCAAACCATAGGTTTTTCGGTTCACTAAATTCGTTGGTTCTTTAAAAGCTCTTCCAAGTGCTCAAAAACATCGTTGACTATTGTATCCAGCTTGTAAAAATGTGTAATTTCAGGCAATAGTTCATTAAAATGTAAGAAAAGTATTAACCCTAAAAAAGCTTTACATGCACTCAAGGTTATGTTAATTTCAATGGACAGCCGGAGCGAGGACGGATCACTTGTGTTCTTTCAACGGTCATTTTGTTATACCCAGAGCCATTGACGAGATTCTGCCAGTGACCGCCAGATTATTCCCCAGACATCACTTCAGCCTCGAACCAGTTCGGCTCCCAGCAAAAGGGAGAGATCGACCTAAGTCCCACATAAGATTAGGAATCCAAGCACTGCAATTTAGGTTTCCCAAAATTTCTCATCGTTATAGCCCCAAGACCTGGGCGTTGGCAGAAAAAATGAAATGAAAATGAGACCCATCCACAGGCATAGGTTCCTATCACCCAGTCATTCCTTATGACCGATATTACTGTCCTAATCTTGTTCTTACCAAAACCAAGTAACTCGCGGGGTTTCCCCGCGTCATAGCTAGGCCAAAGAGTTCTTGCCATAGGTATCCTTACCCTGCCATCTCTTCTGAGCCCTTCTGTACGATTCATGTTTGATACAAATCCTACGGGAAGCCATCTAAATGCCGATCAGGCCGTTGACGAACATGTCGTCCAAGAGACAGCCTTGCTTAGCTAGGCAGTATATGCACCTTTATCGTGCATAAAATATCCCTCGAAATATATTTCCTTTGCCAAAGAAAAAAAAAATTTTAAAGTGAAAATCTGTTTATTTTATTTACAATTGGCGCGATTTAATAAAAATTAATAAGAAAAGTAACCCATAATAAATCTTCTCAGGACGTTTTACAGCTATTTAAGATGTTGAAGGTTAAAGGTCATGGGATATAATTAGCAGCTAAAATTTTAAACATAATTCTAAATATACATAATGCAAATTCTTTATAATATAAGTAACTTATTTTAAAAGCTCTACGGTCAAAATTGTCTTATTAGATAAAAGGGTTCAAATATGACCAACGAGTGATGTTTAAGGATTAAATTGCGGTAGCCAAAGTTATTACAAATTGTTTTTAACTATATAAAAAACAATTAGTATTGTGGTTATTTTACTGAACTGTTTATGGTTTTAAATCCAAATTTTCATATTTTAATCAGACTTAATTAAGTTCATTAAATCTTATTTTCATTAAATTATTTTTATAAAGAAAGGAATTTTTCAACATGAAATTAATTAAAATTTATTGATAATTTTTCATTCTTGACTGACCGGGGAATTGAACCCACGTTCACAGACAGATTGATTTGACATGTTGCGATAGTAAACTCACTATCTCTTCAGAGATCTTTGCCGCTTAACATTCACTGCCATTGACGACGGCTGGCAGTCAATAGTCAAATATCAATTTTTAAACCAAATTAAAAAACGATAAAAGTATTACAAAGTTCATCGGCTATAGAAAGTGCTCTTAAGGAGTTAGTCTGAGTTCACACGGCTCATGTCTTATTGACAAGATTCTTCCATTTTCTTCTTTGAACATGAATTGGCGTTCAAATGATTCATGTCATGTTGACGACATGTGCTTTTTTGATATTGAAAACAATAACAGAATTAAACAACGAATAAAAAAGCAAAACGTCAAGACAGTACATGCATCTGTGTACTCGTTTCTTTCCCCCCCGTCCCTCTCGCCTATAAAGTAGCAATCATGTCAATAAAACAAGAGCCGTATGAACACAGACTTATTATGACACTGAAATTTCGCCCTTAAAGACTATTTTTTTTTAAAGAGGGATTCAAAAGTTAACATTTTTACGACTTAAAAGTAAAAAAGTTTTTGTCAATTTTAAATAAAAAAAAACCCCGCTTTAATTTATAAAATAAAAAAAAAACCCGATTACTTTTTTATCTTTAACACCTCTAATACTTCATATCTTGTTACCGAAAATGTATTTAAACTAAACGTATTAAATCAAAGTATATATATAAATTTTTTGTTATATACAAGACATTTACAACACAACTTGATAACAAACAATTACGTTTTAACAAGTTCGATGAAAAAACAATTTTAAAATATCGAAAAAAATCAACAAATAAATAAAAACAATTTGAAATGTGTTAAGTTTATTAGCCATTTATGAAAAATACGTTCAAAATAAATACAATTTATTGAAAACTCAAATATTTATTATGGATGTAATTTACGTTAGTTTGTAATTTGAACAAACTGTAATTAAAATAATGTGATAAAAAAAATTGCCGAACAAGTTTCATGAAATGAAAAAATGTTTGAAAAAGTTGTAATTTTAAAATTTTTTTGTTTGTTTTTTAATTATCGAAGAAAAAGAATTTGGTAACATTTAAAATAATATCAAAAATTAAAAACAAAATAATAACTTAATAAATGTATTAAAGTTTTTAAACGATTGCTTAAAAAAATAATTCACTGAAGCAGAAAGACAATTAAAATTAAGGAAATGTTACATTATTATAACGATTAACGTATAAATTGGTGCTGTGCGCGTGTGTCATTTTTTACTCAGGATCACGCCCGCTCACAAGGAAAGTAAGGGGGTAATTTTGTTGTTCACTTCACCTTGCGTTGAGAAAATTTTCATATAAAATTTTTTGAATTCTAAAAATTTCAAAAAATTCTAAAAATTTCAAAAAATTTTATATGAAAATTTTCTCAACGCAAGGTGAAGTGAACAACAAAATTACCCCCTAAATATTGTTAAGCACGAGTAATTTTTTAATTCCGCTAACTAACAAAAATTTGTGTTATATCAAACGCTTACTCACAACTTTTTTTCTAAAGTTTCCCCATCACGCACTCTTACGAAATATTTTGCAATGAAACACGAAATATTTAATAAAAAAAAAAACGTCTTAATAAAACACTATGTTTTATTCAATAGAATTTGTAACCAAAAAATTTTTTAAATAAGAAAGGAATACAACTTTTGTATAAAAAATATTCTTAAATTTTTTATGTATTCGATAATTTATAGAGAAAAGTCTTTGTGACTGTTAGAAACCCCGTGCGTGATTTTAAAATTTTAATCACGTACTACATCCAATGCAAATTTTATTTAAAATCAAGCTTACACGCTCTTAAGCTTACTTGCTATTTTAAGTAATCAAAATCACAAGTGATACACGCGTGACACGAAAAAATCCCGTCACGTGCACACCTATAGTTCAAATAATATAAACTGAGCAATGAACTTGTATCCAAAGTCAATGTTATTTTTTACGGGGTTTTTAAACCAGAACTTTGTTTTTCAAAGCCAAATAAATCAAGGAATTTAGATGAAAATTTCATTAAAATTTGTATTTTTTTTTTGTATAAAAAAAAGATGATACCAGGCAGATGTCCACCACGTACAGGCATACAGATGGCAATTCTTTCAACAAAATTTCCCTAATTTCAACCAACCACGCCTCTAGACCAGAGGTGAGCGTGCACGTGCACAATTTCTAACACTCTCACAAAGACTTTCTGAAGAACCCAGTTGGCCATGTCTTCAAGACAACGTCGAGGACGCGTACAAGACCCATAGTAAATCCCTGACGACATGTTGGCGACAGCCCATGCAAATCGTCGACGACTTTTTCGAACAAAGGGCACTTAAGTCGTAAACGACAATGTGAGCGACATTATTATGCATATTGTCGTTAATGATCATATGGGTAACAATGTGGTTAAAGTTGTCACTGGCGACTATATAAACGACTTTTTTCTCATAAAGTCGTTAATGCCCGATTACCTTAATAGTGTCGTTGATGACAATATTGTTGACACTATCTACGATTTAGTCGCCGATAGGTTAGTGACAATTAGGGATTAAACGAACACCGATACTGATATCTTGGCGATACTTCAGATTTGCCGATATATCCAGAATAAGGGGAACGGGTAAATGGGTATACCTCAAGTATATATTTACTAAAATCTCTTTGGGCCTTGATGGGCTGTGAATTCCAACTATTGAATTCCAGGGCCTTGATGGGCTGTGAATTCCAACTAGTGAATTCCAAACTAATGAAATGGCCGATGATATATAAATAGTGGATACTGGATGTGTGGAGACAGTAGACTTTTGAACTTAACATATCGTCGACATAATATGCAAACCTGCTAACTTCCAATAACTTTTAATGGAAACAACAAACTTTTTATATTTCATATACGCAGCTTGAGAGAAAACCTAAAAATATAGTTGGTTAAACACACTTTAAGACTCAATTTGAAGAAAAAGTACATGCTGGTCGACGAGGTGTATCTTTCTCTTCCACACGGCATTACTTAAAAAGTGGATTTAGCAGGTTTGCATATTGAGCCTACTATATGGCAATGTAGTCAGCAGGAACATTTATTTTTTGAGTTTCTTGTCCTATCAATTCACATTTCCAATTGCACAATTGAAACACAGCCGCGAATAACGTTACAAGTTACAAAATAATTATATTTAACAGGCAGGATTATTTATTTTTTAATTTTTTTTTATTATCAAAAATATTGATAATAAAAGCAAAACATCAAGAAATTTTAATTTTAAATTACATACAAATTTGAAGTTTTGAATTTTTTTTAATAGAGGACAACGTTAGCGACCATTGCACATGCATTTTGTCGTCAAAGTGTAACCAAGAAGTCGCCTAAGTTGTCCTCAATAAAGTCTAATTGAAGACAAGATGAGCGACAATTGCATGCATTTTGTCGTCAGTGTGGTTTGAAACACGACAAAATGCATGCAATGGTTACTAACAGGGACCGAAAATAACAGTTATATTGGAATTTTAAAACAAAAAAAGCATATAGAATTAAATGTCGAAAAACTGATTCAAGTATACCATATTGTTCCTCAGCACTTGTCAATGATAAAATATATTGATTTTTATAATTTTGATTTTTATATTTTAGATCAAACTTAACAGTTATTTTTTGATTTTTATTTTTTTGAACAAAAATAACTATATTAAAAATTTGGATTAAATAAGAGTTATTTTTTGATTTTTATTTTTTCGAGCAAAAAAAAAGTTATTCTCTAAATAACTGTACGTGATTTAATAATTTAGTTGACTTTAAATTTTTATTTTAGTGTGTATCATTGGAATTCCTTATGCACATTAAAATAATTATTAAAGTCATCTAAATTATTAAAACACGTAAATTTATTTCGAGAAAAACTTTTATTTTTGCTCGAAAAAATAAAAATCAGATAATAACTGTTATTTTTGTTCAAAAAAATAAAAATCAAAAAATAACTGCTATTTTTGATCGAAAAAATAAAAATAAAAAAATAACAGTTATTTTTGTTAAAAAAAATAAAAATCAAAAAATAACTGTTATTTTTGCTCAAAAAATAAAAATCAAAAATAACAGTTATCATCTGACTTTTATGAAAAAAGGCATAACTGTTACGGTCCCTGGTTACTAACGTTGTCCTCAATAAATTATTATTCAAAACAAATTTAAAAAAATGTCTCCAAAAAAGTCGTAAATACGATTTTTAACACGACAATATACACGTTTTCTTACTTAAGTTGTCGCCATCAATGTTATATAGGCGAGAAATTCAAAAATGTTCGGAAGACATCGATGACGACATTTGCGTCTATGACCATTTGGCCAACTGGGAAACTATTGAATACATAACAATTAAAAAATATTTTTGAATTTTTAAAATTAAAAAAAAACAAAAAATTAAATTGGAATAAAATATGTACTTCTTGTTTCATGAAAAAAGTGCTTGATTGTGAGACTGCATACTAATGGTGACATTTTGGAAATGATCCGTAGATCAGAGTGAGTGATAATGTCATGAAATCTTAAAACGGTTTAATAAAGACTTTTTTACAATTGCTCTTTAATTTGAAGAAACCAAATGCCCCAATTTAACTTGTTTACATTTGTACATTAGCGTGGTCGTTATTTTTTCTTTGATTTCTTATATTCTATAGATCTTCATATTATATATAGTTAAAAAAAACATATGATGCTTGCAGTGATGCCAATTTGTAAATACATATTGTTTGAAAAACGGCTAAAATTTTGAGTTTTTAATGAAAACTGACTTTAAAAAATATCGAATTCGATAGTCGTATTTCAATATCGATACATCGGTATTTTAAATATCGGCGATATATATCGATTATTTTTTTTTAAATATCGATATTTTGATATATCGATATTTTTTGCCCATTTCTAATACAATGGGACTAACAAATGGTGCAAATTTCATCCAAATTGGAAGACATCGATTTCAAAATTGGGTCACTTGACTTGAAATTCGCCTTATATATGTATATGGGTAATTCCAAAGTGTTGAACGTGACAGTCGTACGCATCAAAAATGCAATAACATTTTAAACAAAAAATATTTTTACGTTCTCTAATCCCTTAAATTATAGCACTAAGAAAGCACTGTTATCTATGCTAAAGTTTATGGAGGGCGCGTTTCTAGGTCAAAGATAATGGCAAAAGAAGTGGCGGTTCGGAAGTGAAAAAAACAGAAGTAGTTTTTGTGGCCATGTATAAAAAGGCGTAATTCAGCGAAACCTGGTACAATTTTTTAGATTACAGACCATGTTAGAAAATTTTTTTGGAATAATTTTTATCAAATATCACCTCTTTTAAGGAAGATAAATATTAAGAATTAAAAAAAAAAATTCTCCATACAACTAACGGCTACGCTAATGTACAGAGACGAAGAAAATTGGATTTCATTTGAAAAAAAAATTTTTTCAGAAGAACTAGCACATTGTCTTTAACAAATTCATCAAATAGAGGGCACTGTGAATGGTCGACCGTCTTCTATTCGTGCACCAATTGTAGCTTATTAGACTTCGTAATATTCGCCATGTGCTTGTGGGAAAAGCTCCAATTGCTGAGAGCGGTCTTTTAATATCAATTTCGTTGTATGTTTTTTCAAGTACATATTTTATTTAAATCTGTGATTGTCTATTCATTATTCAGTTACTGTTTAATGTCTTAATTTCTTTATATTATTATGCTGGCCAAAAAAGACGTTTTTTTTACTACTTTTTTAAATATTCATATTAAAACAAAAAATTGTTTTATTTATGCCAACTAAATAACAAAAACAATATTAAAAGTACTTAAAAAAGAAAAAGAGAACGTTAAAAGCGACCAATAACTTCAAAGTTAAGCGCTAATGAGTTAAAATTATTATACCAACAATACTTTTTTAAAAAATAATTTTTGCAAACAGTTTGTGTATGGAAAATAAATAAAAAATATTAAAAAAAAAAAAAATTTAAACCAACAAGGAAAAAACAGCATAATAAAAAAATGAGTTCATTGATACTTCATGTATAAAATGCTCTACATTTTTGTTTTAAAGCAAGTGCTGTTAAAATACGTACAGTGGGTGAGAAAAGTAAAGGGATATCTTAAATTAAAACAAACAAAAAAAATGAATTAAATTAAACAAGATCCTGTGAGAACAATTTTTTTAAACAATATGTATCAGTCAATAACAATATTGAAAATTTTATTTTAAACTGATTTTGAACATTTCTTAAAACTCAGAATTTGAAGATATTTGAAATATTTTTTTAAGGTAACACTACGTGACAAAATTTCAACAAAGTCGTGACCAAATGAATCTGACAGCTAAATTGTTCCGCTGAATCCGAATATGAAGTCAGAATTGTCAAGAGTAGAACAGTTTTGAGATATTCCAAAATAACCGTTGTTTGTGTTTTTAAAAAGGAGGTCAAATTCATTTGGCCAAAAAACTGTCACGTAGTGTAATCGGCCTTATTGTGTAAGGCGTTGTCGTTAACGCGCGAGTCGTATTTTGAATAGATTAAAGTTACACGCAATTCCGTGTTCGTTAATCTATTACAAAAAAAAACAACGCCTTACACAATAAGGCCGAATAAGAAGAAACAAAAATAAAATTGAGACTAATTCTTAATGTTTTCAAATCCAAAATAAAATATCTTAGAAACTAAAAATCTAGTTTAGTACATACTTTTTAGAGCTTTATTCTCAGATTACATTAAGCTTTATAAAAATTTTAAATTTGGTTATTTAAGATTTAAGCAAAGACAGTTTTTTTCACATTTAAATTTATTTTGTAACAAAAATTAAGTGATTACGACTTAAATTTTTGGATCGTTTTAGGTTTTAAAACTTTTATTGCGATTTTATAATTAAAGCTACTTTGATATTTAAAAGCTTTAACCGTGTTAAAAGTTTTACCTTGTGTTAGCTTTATTAATATAAAGACATGTTTTCAAAATTTTTTGTTAAACATGCAAAAAATTGAAAGTTAAAGCGGATACTTTTTTGACATTATGCCACTTAAGCCCTTCTCTACCTCATTCAGTCGTTAGGCTAGAGCAGTTATTTGAGGACATTCTGGCTGATACCGTGCTATAACAAGTTGGAAAAATTTTGTGGATTTTAAAGTGCACAGTGTTTGGTCAAGTTGCTTTACATCAAGCTTGTGTGTATGTGCTTGCGTTAATATCTAAATGACTCTATACACGATCAGATTGCTTGATGTCAAACTCGTATATGTGAACTTGAAGTAATATATAAATTGAATTTTCTATACAGCATCGTCGGTGTTACTCACTCTAAAAAACTTTTTACTCATGCAATAAAAATGCTTGTTAAGCATTTTGATCGTGTATAGGCCCCTTATGGGCACAATGCATTGTCAAATTACATGAAATCAAGCTTGTGTACATGTACACAGAAAAATTTTGCACCAGTAAACGCATTAATCAAAAATAAAATCAGTTTTAATTAAAAATTTAATCAAGTGAATTATACGTTTAATCAAGTGAATTAAACGTTTAATCAAGTGAATTAAAAGTTTAATTGATATTATTAATTTGTATACTGGTGCAAATTAATGTTGTCAATTAAACGTTTAATACACTTGATTAAACGTTTAATTCTCTTAATTAAAAGTTTAATTCACTTGATTAAATTTTTAATTAAAACTGATTTTATTTTTGATTAATGCGTTTACTTGGGGCAAAATTTTTTTCTGTGTCATTAAAGTAAATATGTATCTAAATTGATTGATTTTCCATCATACATACAAAGACATTTTCACTGACACAATCCAATTGCTTGAAGTGAGTTTGATCTATGATGTATCGGGTGATTTTTTAGCTATAATCTTTTTGGCAACACTGGTTTAAACAGCTGACGCACGTTTCGTGTTTTGTTTCACTGTCAAACATCTTCAGTTTGGTCTATAATTTAACCATGAATCGTCTTACAAACGAACGACGCTTGCATATTATTAGCCTTTATTATCAAAATGCGTGCTCTGTTAAGAAAGTTCATCGCGCGCTTCTTCCATTTTATGGTCAGTTTAATCGACCTACTGAAGCGGCTATTCGGGCTATTGTGACTAAATTTCGCACCAAATTTACATTGTTGGACATTTAACCACCAACACACATACGTAGAGTGCGAAGTGAAGGAAATATCGCAGCTGTATCGGCCAGTGTTTATGATGACTATCAATTATCGATTCGTCGCCGTTCGCAGCAATTGGTCCTCTGTTACTCAACAACGTGAGATGATATCCAACTTTTTTGCCCAAAATGCAAGAGCTTGACTTGCATGACATGTGGTTTCAACAAGACGGTGCCTCATGCCACACAGCACGCTTAATAATGGACTTATTGAGAGGCGAGTTCGGTGAACATTTTATTTCACGTTCGGGACCGGTCAATTGGCCGCCCTTTAGATTATTTTTTGTGGGGCTATGTTAAAGCTCATGTCTATTCACACATGCCCGCTTCAATTGACGCATTGGAAGACAACATTGAAGCATTTACTCATGAGAAACCGGCCGAAATGTTGGAAAGAGTATGCCAAAATTGGACTAAGAGGATGGACCATTTGAGGCGCAGTCACGGTCAACATTTGCGTGAAATAATCTTCAAACATTAAATTATATGGACCGTACTATCGATTCAAATAAAGATTTCATGCATTTTTCTGAATTTGATGTGTTTTTTTTTAAACTTTCCTATAGCTCTTAAAAATCACCCATTATTTAGTCATTTACGGTTAAAGCTATCAGCTTAGGCCCCTATTACGGTTTACAACTCAACTCACTTGAGTTGTAATTTCTTAATCTTTGTATTATGGTTTACAACTTTGCTAAAGTGCGGTGAACAAAAATTACAACTGATCACAACCAGTTGTCTCAGTTGAGTTGTAAACCGTAATAGGGACGTTAATCACCCTGTACCTGAATAATTGATGTAACATGGTTATTACGAGCTTAATGTTGAGCGTAATGTTAAGTTTATTAGAACTTAAATTTAGTATCAATCGTGTTAGGCTTTAACAATTTTAATGAAGTCTTAAAGTTTGTGCGGTTTTGTTGACACAATGTAGCTCAATGTAACAGGGTGGTTCTAAAACTAATTTCCTTCTCAACAGTAACTGTTTGAAACAATAAAGTAATTTACTAGATCTCTTAGTCTGATGTGTTTAGAATTATTTTTATAAATCTTGCCCCTCTCTAATTAGTTGAATTAACAATCCAATCGGTATAGAAGTGTTAAAATCTAAATACGAATATAAGTATGTATTTATCTATGAACGTCAACTTTCTAATTCTTTTGTTTAGCCTGTAATTTAACAGGGTGAGTACGAGAGCTATTTTATTAAAGTTTATGCTCTCTGCTGTAGAGTTCATAAAATTTGAGTTTAGCTTTTTAATTAGCTGAATAAATAGTTTAAGTGGAATAGAAGTTTTACAAACTTATTAGGGATATATTTATTTAGTCAACTTTCCAACCATGTTATTTAACCTGTATAGGTAACAGGGGGGGTTTTTTTGATATTGGGTTGATACAATTTTAATTCAACATTAATCAAAAACTCAAGAGCTATTAAGTAATTCAAATGTATTTAAGGTTTCAAAGTCCATTAGTAGGTTTTAAAACGGTCATACATTATTACGACCTGTAGTTAAGGCTGTATTGTTTAAATATGGTTACAAGTTTTAACTTACATCTATCTCTCTAATGCCCAATTTTCAGGATAGTATTTAAATCAATATTAAGTTAATTTTCATAACAAACTTATATCGTATTAAAAACAGATTGGTTTTTTGAGTTTTATTTAAAAAGTCTTATTTAATTAAGATAAAAGTATGGTAGCACTACTAAATACATAAAAAAAATATAAAAAAGTGTATTTATTTTCAAGGTGGTCTGAAAAAACAGCTGACTGTTAATGCTTTGCCAGTTGTTATTGTATTTTTGTGAAATTGAGGCCACCTTGCTAAAATATTACAATGGAAACTTAAGTTGAAATTAAGTGTACCACATCGGTGAATTAAGTTTTAGTTAAGTTTTTAGTGAAGAAGAGAATTTTGTATTAAAAACGATTTAAAAAATAAATGTGTTTTAATATCAATCCTGAAAATTGGCCATAAGTTTTAAAGAACTCAAAAAAAAAAAAAAAGAATTACACACAGCTGTTGCTTAAACAGGGTGACTACAAGATTTGTTTTCTGATAACATTCATAAATATTTCATTTATTCCGAAAAATATCTTGTAAAAGAATTTTATTTTACATTTACGATTTAAGAAATTGAAAAAATTCTTAACCCATTTTTTGCACGAGTACGAGAGCTATTTTATTAAAGTTTATGCTCTCTGCTGTAGAGTTCATAAAATTTGAGTTTAGCTTTTTAATTAGCTGAATAAATAGTTTAAGTGGAATAGAAGTTTTACAAACTTATTAGGGATATATTTATTTAGTCAACTTTCCAACCATGTTATTTAACCTGTATAGGTAACAGGGGGGGTTTTTTTGATATTGGGTTGATACAATTTTAATTCAACATTAATCAAAAACTCAAGAGCTATTAAGTAATTCAAATGTATTTAAGGTTTCAAAGTCCATTAGTAGGTTTTAAAACGGTCATACATTATTACGACCTGTAGTTAAGGCTGTATTGTTTAAATATGGTTACAAGTTTTAACTTACATCTATCTCTCTAATGCCCAATTTTCAGGATAGTATTTAAATCAATATTAAGTTAATTTTCATAACAAACTTATATCGTATTAAAAACAGATTGGTTTTTTGAGTTTTATTTAAAAAGTCTTATTTAATTAAGATAAAAGTATGGTAGCACTACTAAATACATAAAAAAAATATAAAAAAGTGTATTTATTTTCAAGGTGGTCTGAAAAAACAGCTGACTGTTAATGCTTTGCCAGTTGTTATTGTATTTTTGTGAAATTGAGGCCACCTTGCTAAAATATTACAATGGAAACTTAAGTTGAAATTAAGTGTACCACATCGGTGAATTAAGTTTTAGTTAAGTTTTTAGTGAAGAAGAGAATTTTGTATTAAAAACGATTTAAAAAATAAATGTGTTTTAATATCAATCCTGAAAATTGGCCATAAGTTTTAAAGAACTCAAAAAAAAAAAAAAAGAATTACACACAGCTGTTGCTTAAACAGGGTGACTACAAGATTTGTTTTCTGATAACATTCATAAATATTTCATTTATTCCGAAAAATATCTTGTAAAAGAATTTTATTTTACATTTACGATTTAAGAAATTGAAAAAATTCTTAACCCATTTTTTGCACTCACTGTTTTTATGGTAAATATTTTGTACTTAATCATTTTCCAAATATGGACTAATTGTATAATGCATTATGAATATCTTATAGTATGTACAATATCTTTTTACGATTCATACTTTTTTGCTTTTAAACAAGATGTAAGCAATTTTTGTAAATAAATATATTTTTTTTAAATCAATGTCATTTCAGTGAACAATACACTTCATTTACGTGGAATTAAAGCATTCTGTCATATAAATTATTTTCGCAATGCGAGTAATTATTTACATATTTTATTATTTATTTATTAATTTTTTTTTTTTTTTTTGTTTGTTTATATAACATTTCATAACACTTTTTAGCATTTAAGCAGCAAAAAGTTTTTTTTTTATAGGCGGTACCTTTTTGGTAGGCAACATTTTTTTGTTGTATTTTGTGTGTAAATTTTAAGACAACACAAAAGAATCAAGAACATTTAATTAATATGCATAGTGTAACGATAAAAGTACAACAACAGCAATAATAAAATAACATTCTAGATACATTTGTATTACAAAATTTACCAGACTTGAATATCAAACGACATTATGAATACTTAAAGTTGGATTAAATCAATATAAAATATTGCTACCGAATAGAGAACCCAATAAACAGAAAACTTCGATTTGCGGGAAAATATTTAAGACAAATTTTGCCTTTGACTAAGAACAATTCATAATGGAAAGGAAAGCAAAAATATTGAAAAATATTTATTTGTAAAGAGAGGAAATTATAGCCCTAAGTATTGAACTTATTGTAGTTGTTACTCGTCCTTTGAAAACCCAATAATTTTCTATTTAGCTAAGTTTTAGGTTAGTCCTTTTTATACCCACACCACAATAATGGAGAGGGTATTATGCATTTGTGTTGATGTGTGTAACGCCATTAAATATTGGTCCTAGACCCACCTTTAAGTATGCCGATCGACTTAGAATCACTTTCTGAGTCGAACTAACGATGTCCGTCCGGCAGGCTGGCTGTCCATGTAACCTTGTGCGCAAAGTACAGGTCGCAATTTTGAAGATAATTTGATAAAATTTAGGACATAGGTTCTTATTGGCACAGGGACCAAGCTTATTGAAAATGTCCCGAATCGTAGGACAACGAGAGAATATAGGGGGAAATTTCTTCCTCTTAGAAACTATCAAACCGATTTTAATGAAATTTAAAACATAGATAGAACCATATCTATGTGGACGAAAACGGTAGGCATGTTTTAAAAAATAGGACCACAAGGGGAGGTAGGAGACAATTTCTGCCTCTCACAAACTTTCAAACCGACTTTAATGAAGTTTATAAACATAGATAAATCCATATTAATATAGACATATAAGCATTATGGTGTGTTTTTAAATACAATGGTGTAGGGTATCATATGGTCGGGCTTGGCCGACTATACTTTCTTACTTGTTTAGCTCTAGTTTAGTTTAAATTCAGTTCTTATTCAATTCTAGGTATGTTCTAGTTCAGTTTTGGTTCAGTTCCATTTCTACTTCTGTATGGCATTCGATATCGAACTTAATTACATACAATTTAAATAAAAATTTCGATTGATATCAAATGCAGTAATTTGGCCCTAAGTTCTAGTTCCGGGGGCTACTCTCTATTGCGATGCGAAAGCAATTTCGATGCGAAAGCTTATGGCCTGTTCGTCGATAGCGAATGAAGTCTTCGTGCGCTTAAGTTACATTTAAAACAAAAACAAATTATAAAATGTTGTTTTTGTTTTGCATGTTAGTTAAGCGAACGAAGTCTTCATTCGCTATCGACGAACAGGCCATTAATGTCAACTTGGTACTACTCTCTATCACTTTCGCAAAATTTTTTGAAATGAACCAATGCTGGCAATATTGAAACGAAAGATGGTGCAGATTGACAGTATTAAACTGCTAAAATATGTAAAAATATTTGAAATTTTCATTCGCATCGCAATAGAAAGTAGCCCCCCAGTTCTAATTCAGTGATTTACAATTGACTAATTTAAATTACAATTGATGCCTTCTGAATTTTAATTGACTTATCTGAATTACAATTGCCATTACCTGAAATACAATGCTGACGCTTTCTGAATTTGGATTGACTAATCTGAATTAAGATTGACGCTTTCTGAATCAGAAATGGAAAAGGTGTGGTTCATTTCAAGTTCAATTCTTGTTCAGTTTTAGTTTAGCTCTAGTTCTCTTCTAGTTTAGATCCCTTTGAATTCTAGTTTCATTCTAGTTAAGGTTCCAATAAACAATATTTTCTTCTCTTGTCCAACAGTTCATTAAATTTCCCACAATTTTACTTACTGGTGTGCTTCACACACCACACTAACATCAAATAATGGGCGTTAACTGGGATGATCGCCCATACCTTCACTCCTTTTCCCCTTTTCGTAAAACCTTTTTTACTAGTGATTAATACTAAAAAAAATTCTTTATATTATTACATTTTTTTCTATTTGCTTAAACAACAGATATAAGTCGCCTTTTTCACGACTACTGACGCGACGTGATATGACGTACTAATTTGTAATTACGCGTAAATGAAAACGTAATAATTAAATTTAATTATAAACTACAAAATCCATTTTTATACTGCAAAACTATTTAAAATGGAAACAATAAAATAAAACTGAATGAAAAAGAACGTAAAACAAAAAAAAAAAGGCAAGAAAAACAGTACAAATAACACGTGCGTTGAATTGTGTTCAGATGTGGGGTTTAAAATGGATTACAAAGGGGTTTAAAATTGAATACTATTTTTTTTTATTTAATTCCATTTTGTTCTAAGTTTTGAGGTTGTAAATAAGTAATTAAAAGCAATATAGAAAACGTAAAGGTTTAAATGTTTAAGACAACAAAAATAAAGAGTAAAAAAGCAAATATTAAGTTCAGTTCTAGTTCAGTTCTTGTTCAGTTCCTCTTCAGTTCAAGTTTAGTTCTAGTTCAATTCCAATTCTACTTTAAGTTGAAATCTAGTTTAGTTTAGGTTCAATATCTACACTTTTAATTATTTTATTCTGCTCTTATAATATTGAAAGTAAGACGGCAAATCCCTCTGAGGAGATCGAGTGATAGCGATCGAAATGTCAGGGTAACCAGCCGCCTGGGTTCGAATCTCAGGTCAGTCAAGAATGAATGATTATCAATAACAATTTTAATTAGTTTTCATGTTGTAAAATTCTTTTCTTCATAAAAATAATTTAATGAAAATTAAATTTGATGACCTTAAGCCGCCTGATTAAAAAAATTGAAAATTTGGATTAAAACCCATAAAAAGTTCAACAAAATTACCACAATACTAATTATTGTAAGTTTTTGTTTGCATCTTTAAGCCTCTTAGTGGTCGCAACACAAGAATATTTACCTTGCAAACATTTACTTTGCAATTCGATTCGCTAAAATGTAAAAATATATTAATTTTTTCTTGTTTTGCCTTTAGTTATAACCAGGGAAACCAAAAATGTGTAATTGCATGTTTTACCTAGTGCGACCAATGAAGGCAGAAACAATATATTTATCCATTTTAGAGCTTTTTATGAATTTTGGCATCGATTTGTGAGTGCATATTTTTGCATATTTTACCGTTTGGAGCATTTTTTTGCATTTTTTGGTTAAATGAGCCTTTTCGCAGCAGTTTTTAAGTTTATAGCGTATATTTTGCCTTTTTGGGGGCATATTTTAATGCATATTAAATTTTTTAGATGCCTACAAAATTTTGGTTTTTATGTTTTAACTGCCGTATTCATAAAAAATAGAATAAGTTTAAAATGTGCTTTAAGTAGGGATGCAACATCGTTCTAAAAAATCTCGATGTTTCCACGATGAGCATCGATACTAAAAAACACGATACATCGATCAACTTTGCAGTTATAGTTACGCTTTGCTAAATTTCTTCTTTGCTACTGCAAATCTAAAGGCACAACTATAATATGCATAAGCTTGCTTAAGCTTCTGTTTAAAATTAACAAAAAACCTGTAAAATGTATTTAAAAACACAAAAACAAAATAAAAAAAAACATTTGATTCAGTACAGAAAGTGCAATCAATTTCAGACTTTGCTTAAGCAAATGACAGGTTCATAAAACGTGACAAAAAGTTTTCTTAAGTACAATAGTAACAAACAGTGGCTTAATTAAGCCAACTTAAGAATATTATAGTTGGTCCTTCACACTTGCACAGTCTTCAAAATTGTTTTAACATATCTTCAGATTATAAAAGGTGTTACCCCTTACATTAAGTTATGCAATGCATGTATGTACACAAGTACGTACATACTTTGCACTGCTATGCTTTGAAATGCACTTTTTATATTTTAAAAATAAGGGTTTAGTTAAAAAAATGAAAATTAAAAATGGTAAAAATACTATTAAAAATTTTTAAATAAAAGAAAATATTAGATGGACGATGTCGATGTTTTTTAGTTTTGACGCCGGCCGATATATCGCCCATCAAAACATCGATGTAAATATCGATGTTAATGAACGGTACATGTTTTCTAATCATCGATGTATCGTTTGCATCCCTAGCTTTAAGGCAAAATTTTCATACAAATTTTTCTTAAAATGCATTTAAAATTCATTTAAATTTTTTATGAATACGGCAGAAAATATTTATAATTCTCTATACCCAACGTGCTGTTCAATATCGTCATCTAAATTAAATTTTTACTCGAAAATTGTAAGACAAAGCAGGATGTCGTTAAAGATAAATGTTATTTTAAGCTTTAAAATTTTATATATAAGAAAAAAATTAAGGAAAAAGGAATTATAAACGTTTTTGGCGATGTGTGTAATACATAGAAATCTGGAACAATTTTTAGTATATCGACTTAGAATCACTTTTTAAAGTGATATAACGATGTCCGTCCGACTGTGTGGCTAGTGCGCAAAGTGCAATTGCAATCTTGTAAATAATTTTTATCAAATTTGGTAAATAATTTTTAATTGTACTAAGGACGAAGTCTATGTAAATGGTGAGAATCGGTCTACAAATTCACATAAAAACTTCTTTCCAAATTAGACTTGTTGTGTCCATTAACCATTTAATTATGTTGGTGTTAGGATTAAACTCGCCTAAAAATATTTTACTGCAAACTTAATTCCTTTAGAATCGGTTCAAATTTGCAGTCGAATCCAAATACTGTCGAAACAAAAAACGAAAATTTGGGTACAACTTTTCGCTTTTTGAGTTGGAATGGCAGCGACTATTTTCATTTAATGAATCAGAAGAAAAAGCAACAATTGTCTTTTGGCCAATGGCAAATGAAGAAGTGGAAGAAATTGCAGTTTTTCCACTTTGACTGCAGTTTTTCAAACGCTGCTTAATTTTCTTTTAAATGTTAACAGTAATCAGTGTTGCCAAAACTTGGTGATCAAAAATGGCTAAATTTACGGCAAAAAATGGCTAAAAAATGGCTAAAAATGGGCTAAAATATGGCTAAAAGCTTTTTTAAATATAAACACATTAAAATTCAATAACAAAACAGAAAAAATTTATTTAAAGTTGTTTACGATGAAATTGTGAGTTAAGATCAATTTGTTAAATTAGAATAAACGTAAATTAATATTAAAATAAATTAAAAATTCGATGTCGTTATTGTTCATCTCATAGGAATCACTCATTAGTTTCAAATAATCATAAGTTTTAAATAATTTGAAGGTAAATCATAATCACGACAACATTTACCCAACCTTTTGAGTCCAGATCTGCAATAAAAAACAAGTAAGAAAGTATATTCGGTTAAACCCGACTTTATGATGCCCTACACCACATTAGAACCTTTGTACCTAATTTTATCAAATAATCTCTAAATTGCGACCTGTACTTTGCGCACAAGGTTTATTTGGACAGCCAGCCAGCCGGACAAACATCGTTAATTCGACTCAGAAAGTGATTCTGAGTCAATCGGTATACGTAAAGGTGGGCTAAGGACCAATATTTTAAGGTGTTACAGACATCAGCACAAACGCATAGTACCCTCTCCACTATTGTGGTGGTGGTATAAATATTGTATTGTTATGGTAAAAATATTTGCCTAATTGATAAAATCGAATTAATGTTTGCTTAATGTAACCTATTTCTCAATTTACTTTTAACGATGTTTACTTGGCTAAACACCCTCTCTACTTCAGCATTAGACCAATGAGAGCAACTTTACAGTCAATTCTGAAGTTTCCAAAACAATTTTGTTACCGCCTGCATCCCTTTATTGAAATACTTGCAAGCAGAAAGAAACAGCGATGTTTGTGTTGATCCATTTAATAAATTTAATAGCGGAATACTGTTCCTTTATTTTGAAAGATGTTTCAGCGTCATAGTTTATAGCGAGTTTCAACATTTGTAAAAGTTGTGATTTAAATTAAAGGCGTTTTAATTGCTAAAAATGTTTATTTTACTTTTATAAATTTTTATAATAAAATAAAACTTATTCTTTTAAAAGAAAAACGGTAAAAAAATTTCATGGCTTAACAAGTTGAAAAATGGCTAAAAAAAAAATGGCTAAACTCATTTTTTAATGGCTAAACAGGGTGAAAAATGGCTAAATCTAGCCACTAAATGGCTAAATTGGCAACACTGACAGTAATAAACAACTTGGCGATCGTCCCTATGGATGTAAATATCTAGATAATATTCGGCATAAATAACTTTTATATGAATTTTAACCTGATAACATAACTTTGTTTTTGTGAGCCCATGACTGCCCATCGTTTCCCAATAGGGTAAAATCTTAAAAATTCATCTGCAATTACTATAGTGCATGGACTTTACCGATTATAACTTTAGTATTGTTTTTTTTTCAAGGCAAATTAGAAATTTTGGAGCATATTTTTAACAATTTCCAAGGCATATTTTCAAGTTTTTACTGTACATTTAATGCGCATAAAACGTGTTTTTAGAGCATATTTCTGGTTTCCCTGATTATAACAATGAATTAGTGAATATTTTTCTGTTAACACGTCTTAAATAAACATCTCATTTGCGTATTTTGTACCTGATCTTATAAATAAAAACTAGAAAATGATTTATCTTTACGCTTAGTCAGAGCAACTAATTTAAAATATAGATCACAAATAGTTGATAAGGCCATATAAAAATATGTTATGAAAAATTGTTGCCAACAAAGCATTCGCTTAAAAATAGACCTGTGTTACCAGACAATTTTCGAAAATACATACGCAGTATAAATAAATAATTTCCTACTTCTGGCAATACTGAAATAGGTCAGTGTGGAAATTAGAAAGATTTAAAGATTTGGTTAAATCAACATTTGTCATATTGATTTTTAAGTTCCTTTCTTAACACAAACCTTTGACCTTAAGTTTTCTTTTGTTTCCAAGATTTGTATGCAGTATTTTCTGCTATTTTTAACAGTTAGACGTCTGTAGCTTTAACTGTGTTTTCTCTATCATCCGGTGTCTATGTTCTGTAAATCTCGCGTCGAGAAACCTTTCGATTGAATTGTGTGAAATGAAACAAAAATGCCATATATTGAAACAAACAGCTGTTTTTCTCACTAACCTGTGTCTTTAACTTTTTTGGCGCGTACTAGCCGTCACGTAAACAAATTACTCGCCAATTTCCAAAAAAAAAAAACGTGTTTGTAACATTTTTGTGAGAAAAGTTCCCGCTTTGAACTGTCAAAAAAATTCACGAATAAAAATGGGGCGAGAAAAATTTTTTGCACTAAAAAACTATTAAAAATACAAAATGCAAAGAATAATAATTATATCATTTTGTTCTATTGTTTAATTATTTTTCTTTTAACATTTTTATAGATTATACGAATTTTTTCAAAGCTCGTTTGCAAACAACAAACAGTATAGTCGCACTTTTCATTATTTGGTTTAGCCGACGCACAGTGGCGCCATTTGAGTTTTTTCGTTGCAAAAATCATAGCTTTTGAACCGAATAAGATAATTGAACAGTTTAAACAGCATATGATAGATAACTGTTCAGCCTATGAAATGAGCGTTTGGAAAGGGTGCCACGCTTTGTAGGGGCCTACTTATGGGTTATCAAAGTTAAAATTAGTAGAGAAATCAATTTTATGGTAACTAAAAAAAATTTTTTTACATTCTTAGATTGTTTTTATTTTTTTTTCTTTAGGGTTTTATGTTTTAAATTATTACCCAACAAATTAAAAAAAAAAATATTTTTTTTTTTAAATTTATTTTTTCAATTTTCTGTAAAATATTCATATAAGCCAGTCCTCGTATTTGGAGTTGAAGTTCTGAATGGTTCGATTAGATTTCACCCATTTTGCCTTAATATTTGCATATATCAGATAAAAATTATTTTTTATAATTTCGCTTCTCTCAATATTTCCGTATAAGCTATCAAGTTCTTCTAAAGCAGCTTCCGTGAAAAACTTTGGTGTGGTTGACTTTCTAAACAGTTCAAATAATTTTAAATTGTTCAACGCCATGTTTTCAGTACTTAAATTGTTTAATGGTTTCAGTAAATGTTGCGCCAACTTTCAGTCGTAGACTAATCCAGGCATTATGCTTATTTTGCAATATATAGGCTTATGCTACCATGCCTAAAAATTTACCTGTTCCCTGCATACATATGGATTTATACTGAATAATGCAATTTTGATATTATGCACGTGTCCAAATAAGATTTGTGCCTACCTGTAGGGACCATAAGTCAATATTGTTCTTGACCATTTGTACGCCAAAGTATTGTTTAAGTGAGATTATTAAGAGTGGCATATTTGAAATGGTTGAAAAGTTTCCTATAACATGGGTTTATTCAAAACTTCGTCGGCGCTCATGAAAATTTTGATTTTTGCAACCTCGTTTGCTTTACGGGCGCCACTGTGCGACGGTTGTATTTTCGCCCGGTCGTTAAACAATTTTCAATTTTAGTAAATTTTGGTCGCCGTCAACGATTTGTGTTACTGACGTTCTTAACGTCTGCAATGTCACATCGGCTTCGGGTGCAATTTTATGACATTTATAACGTAACGACGTAATCTCTTTTGATAGTTTTCGACATAAGTAACACACACTTTTTTTCTCACTTTTCGAGAAACGATGGAATATTTTGTTTCACATCTTTTTGATGCGATAAGTTCTCACTAAAGTTGCAGAACATGGGTACTGGTTACAATAATTGGCAAATTCAATTTTATTTTTCATTCAAATATTTCATATAAGACAAGCATTATTGCTTAAAAATAACAACAATTCGTATATATTTTATGCAAATAAATTGAAATAAGTTTGGCATAAATTTATAAAGAAAAATTAAATGAAAATTAAAGTGTGAATTATTTAATAAAAAAATAATAATAAATTATATAAACACATTCATAGAAATGTCATCGGTAAATAAATTATTTATTGTTAAACATCTCAAGCTAAGAATGTAGAAAACACCTGAACAAATTGATTTGAAGGCATATAAACAGTGAAGGAAAAAAGTGTTAAGACTTTTAAAAAAGTTAAAGAAAAAAAAAATTCTCTTTAAATATATTCGTTCGCGAACTTGCGAAAAATATGCAAACGTTAAAAAAAAATTGTCTTTAAAACTTATTTCTCAAATTTCAATTAAATTTATTAACTACCATTTGTGAACGAAAGAAAACTATTTAAAATGCTATCGTAATAAAACGAATGTAAATAGTCGCAAATGTTTTAAAAGCGATTTTTCTTATTCCACAAATGAATTAATTCCCTTATTTTATTCTTTTGCATATTTCATGATTTAGATAAGGCTTTTTGTTCTGCATTAATAGTCATTCTTACACAATGAACTCTGAATTTCTGTCAATTAAAAAACAAACGTTTTTTTTTAAAATATTATTTTTTATAAAAAAAATATCTATTCAAATCAGTAACTAAAAAACACCTGTAAAATTATGCAAATTCCCAGCACGTCTTTGCCTACAATCAATGCCAAACGAAATTGTAAAAACTTGCCAGCTTGCCTAAATGAATTTGTCATCGTTAAAAGACGTTTTGAAATAGGCGAAACTAAAGCATTAAAACATTTGTGTACACCTCTAAAGAATTTGTATACTGTCTATAGTAAAATTGATCATACATGTATTGGAAAAGAGTACAAGTCTCGATTTAAAAAATTTAATTTTTAAGACCAGCAAAGATATTTTGCATGTGTTGCGCATTTCCGAATATAACTTAATCTTCTGCTTCTGGACAAGTGGTCTGATTTTATACAGGTACAATTTTACATGTTTAAAGTCTAGTTCAGGGGAGTATGGGAGTGCGTAAGGCAAATTGATTAAAGCGTTCCTTAGTAAGACTTGTCATCCCTAAAACTGACGAGTATAAGATAAAGTGTTCCCACTATCCTTAGTAATTCACTCCAAGTCGACTCGTAGGTCAGCGTGCTGATCCCAATGCTAAGGCAGTGGCCTCCTCGTGGTACTCCCTTGGGACCATCTCTGTTGAGGTGGAGGCTAATTCGAGTGACGGTCTTCAGCATATCCGAATGGTCAATTAAAAAAAAATGACGTCTCGGGAAGTCGGCATATTTGCTAAGTTTGCTACTGACTTTCACCAAGCCAGGCTGGTGGCTTAGCTGAAATCCCCAGCGCCAGCCTAGGAGAGCTATAGGCCAATCACCTGTTCTCCACAAAGTTAAAATGATTACTGAAAGCTATACAAATGTATATAATAAAGCGGCCCAATGTTCCACAGGGAATTAAAGGGTAACATTTATATATATAAAGTATAGTTCAAGTTTTAAATTTTGAACTGTATACAAGGCGGGAGGAACAACAACTAAATACCTAAGTAGGGCCCTGTTACTTTAGAAACTTTTGGGGTACATCCTAGAAACAGGGTAAAAATTCAATGCGGTACTAGTTCCATGTTTTAAAAAGTGCTTTAAAAGATCGAATGGTATTGTATTGTATAGCATACAGTTTTCGGAATGGTTCACCTCAATGGAAGAAGATTTGCCTTATACTTGACAATAAATTGAAATTTTATTTAAAAAACAAAATATAAAATCACAACCGAAACCTTTACTAAGTTACTTTTGCAGAAATCCTTGAATCGCATTCAATAAAATCCGCCTGCGAGTCCTTAAATCTTAAGTCATTCTTCTGATTGAAAGTCTAATAAATATTTTATTAAAATTCCCTTCATTTGGGTTCGTTAGTCACCACTTTACTAACTACAAGTATGCAATATTAAACGCAATAGAGTTTTGACTAACCCGTTTAGAGATGGTAGAACAACAGATATTTATTTACAGTCAATGTCGACCGCTACCGCTCGATTGCATTTTCAACGACAAACAGCTGATTTGAGCTCCACAAAAGCTTTTCAGAACGACAATTCGATCGACATGGCAAAAGAGCGACAACGTAATAGTTTTCATACAAAATTGCGTAGCCTTATTACTGTTGTCGTTGTCGTAAGCGACTAGTTCGGTTTTATTGCCCCTGGTACTCTGCAAAGTGATCAATTAGAAATATATGCTAAGTTGCTTCGATTGTAGTTAATCAACTGGTTCGTTCCTTAGTTTTTTTATGCAAGTCCCCACTGTGAAACGAAGATAATTTAAGCCTGGCTTTTAAGAAGTGGATTAAGTTTAAACTTAGTTTAACGTAGTCTGAAACTCGGATTTTCCCGGCCAAATTTAATTTTTTTTATTATTTCAATAAAGACCAAAACTTTAAGCAAAAATAAGCAGTTTCGTCAAAATTTTGTATACAAACTTGGCAATGGCGGCACAAATCTGTTTTCGGATAAGCAAAACCAATTTAACTGAGAACTCAAAACTCAGCCGAAAAGTATACAATTTTGGAGTTATCAAAGAATTGACTTATTTATTAAGCGGTTTAGGAATATACAACTTTTCTTTTTTTTTTAAACAAATCTTTTTGTAAAGAGCAAAAAGTAAGAAAGGCACTTTTAAGGCTCTCGGATATTTCAGAAGTAGACGATAAAGGGGCATTTATTCTAAACCAAATGAGATTTGAAAAAAATTGAGTTACTTTACTAAGCTCAATAAAAACAAAAAACTGGTCTTAAAGTATTTACTTGTAAATTAAGATTTTTATTATCTTAAATTTAAAAATATCAATCAGCCCAATTATGAATAAAAATTCCCCGGGAATTTTCTCCCTTTTCCCATTTTTCCTATGTTAATTCAATGGTAAAAATGGGAAAAGGGAAAAAACTCCCGGGGAATTTTTATTCATAATTGGGCTGAATATGTCCGGTCCCACTGTTAATTATCAGTTTTTTTTATTCATTTAAGAATAGAACAAGTTCAAAAATGTTAATTTTTCTTCATTTAAGGGAATTAAAACTTTATTAACTGCAAGAGTTTAGAAAAAGATTTAAGAGAATTTTAACGAATTTGTTTTAGTAATAAAGAGGTTTCTAACTACTTCGCTGACTTCAAGTGTGCAATAATTTGATAATAAGCTGGCAAGTGCATGGCTAAGTAAACTAAACTGGCAACATGCTTTATTTTTTGATTTTCTTGCGAAAACAATAAAGCAAGTTGTTTTTGTTTTCATTTTGTTTTTTCTTAACCTACTTACAACTACAATTAATGTTGAAAGAATTCCAATCAATTGTTGTGGGGAATGCAAGAAAAGATAAACTCACTGTTTATTGCGCATAGGAATACCTTATCCCTTCAACAATAAATTTCAGTGTTTTTCTCAAGAATAAAAATTGGGAATTAAGCACGACAAACAAAATCTTGTTTTTGCTAAACTTAAGAAAAAAAAAACATAAATACAATTCAACGTTTACTAAGTCTGGGATCACACTATGAAAGTTTTATTTCAGAAAGTCTGAGTTTATATGTGAGAGGGGAAAAAGGAACAGCATGTTCTCTTCCCCTCTCACCAATAAACTCAGACTTTCTGAAATAAAACTTTCATAGTGTGAACGCCGACTTAGAAAATAGTAGATAGTTCAGCTTAATCAATCGCACGTAATACAAGAAATTTTATCGAATTTGAATTGAATTCTTTATTAGAAAAATATGAACAAAATTCTTTTTGCATTATTCTCTTTATGGAGTTTGCTTCTATTCTCGTGAAAATAAACAAAACAATTGGTCAAATTTTTTGGCCCCTGGTAACCACCCAGGAAAAACTTTATGATTTTTAGTAAAAGGTGGTAGTTATTTCATACGTTACCTGGTAAGTAGTTGTCAATAAAATGTTCATTATTCTGAAAACTTGAATAAGTACTTACTAGTAATCCCTTAGCAACTACTTATTACTTCTATTATTTTCACTACTGAATATTTTCTTACTTATAATCAGTTCAATAACTACTTATAAGTTGAGTTGTTTTCAGCGGGGTTACCGCGTATTTCGATTCGAAAGAAATCATTTACGGATTCGAACAATTTGTACTGTGTATTACGATTTTCGTAATATTTGTTTCGAATAAACGGACGTTTTACATAACTTATTGAAAACAAAAAATCACTTTCTTCACAAAAGCCACTCTCTATTACGAACAAAAAGTGTTCATCAAATTTCCCATTTTTTAAAAAATAAAATCTTTTCTTTCGAATCGAAATACCGGTTACCCTCCAGAACTGAATATTAACGTACTCGATGAAGGCTAGATTACACTATTATACTTTCTATTAATACATGTCAAAAATTCAAGTAATATGACAAAGTGTGATAGTGTGAATGCAATGTGTCACGAAAATGACAAGTATTAAGAAAAAAGTTTGACATCCCTACAACTTCATCGTTTTTTGAAAAATTTCTAAACAATAATACTTTTCATTGGATCAGGGTTGCATTTTATATTTCATGTGTGAGTGTTTATACTTTGTGTGATAATGTGAAGACAAACTGTCATGTTACATTAGATTTGGTGACAGTCGCAACACAACTCATTAGATTTCTATCTCACAAAGTATTATGGAATACGTAAGACTTGTGAGATAGTGTAATCTAGGCTTAAGTACTTATTACGTCTATTAAATAGTGATTTTTTGGCTTCTTGTAAGTATATTGTAAGTACTTACAAAACAACTTATTCGTAGCTTAATAATAGCTAGATATTTTTTGACTTCAAGTAACTGTATTGTAAGTACTGAATTCTGTGGACATCTCGAACAAAAATAAGTAGTTATTCAGCCGAAAAATAAGTAGTGTTTATTTTCTCCAACATTACTTGCTAACATAGTCTGGGATCACACTATGAAAGTTTTCTTTCAGAAAGTCTGAGTTATTTGGTACTTTTTTTGTTTATTGGTGAGAGGGGAAGAGAACATGCTGTGCCTTTTTCCCCTCTCACCCATAAACTCAGACTTTCTGAAAGAAAACTTTCATAGTGTGATCCCAGACTTACCATGTAGGTAAAGTTTTTGCTGGGCAATTAAGCAGACAATAATATATAGCAAATATTTTGTTTCATTAATAATTAAGAAACTATGGACGCTCAAGCCCGGCCATATGATACCCTACACCACAGTTCTTAAAAGCAAATTTTCGAAAGTGTACCTAACGTGGAACCCATGGGCAATCATGGACCCATTAGAACAAATTTTTTGTTTTGAGGTAAAAAATTATATAAAATTTCTTTGTGCCGAACATTATTTTGGTATCTTCATCTTTTTTTTTTTTTTTTTGGAATAAAATGATTTTAAGGAGGGGGTTTTTATACGACCTGTGTTTAATTCTCAACTTACTAACACAAAATGATGACACGTTATAGTATCTATTGTCGAAATTACTATCGCAAAATTTTATATCAATACAAACAGGATGTATTTGTATTTGTATTTATTATTAATAATTGCCTTTCTAAAGCAACAAGATATAAAATCTTATGAATAACAGCTTTAGAATCAGATGAGTTATCAGATATATTTTTTTAAACTAAATATACTCATCTAGTAAAATATAACATAAATGAACATTAATAACATTTTAAAAAATAACATAAATGAACATTAATAACAGTTTAAAAATAACATAAATGAACATTAATAACATTTTAAATTTGAAGTACAATGTAGTAAAAATTAATAGAATAACAAGAAGATAATACATTTATAATTTAAAACTTTATGCATAGTACGTCATTAACAATTTTTTGAATTTCATTGCGTTGCTGGTGAGTTGAATATTTGTAGGAAGATGGTTCCAGAGATATATTGTGTAAACGAAAAATTGGTTAAAAGATGAGCTGTTTCTATATGTAAAGGTGATAATGCTATTATTTCTTGCAGATGCTGTAAATGTTAGCTTTTTGTATAGGTAGCTCGGTTCCTTTGTAATAATAATTTTGTGAAGAAAAAGTAAATTCTTAAACTTCAGATAGTTATCAAAAGTCATTCCAAGGATTCGTCTGGAGTATGTTGTTACACTAGCAAACCTGGGTATAGCAAAAATGTAACGTATAATGTTATTAAACGTAGTGTTCAGTTTTCTTTTGTCATTTGCATTGCACCCGGCAAAAACTTCAGAAGAATAAGTAAGTTTAGGTATTAGGTATGTCCTAGCTATCATCATTCTTATTTTCGGTGGTGTGAACTGTTGACTATACCATAGACTTCTGAGCCTACCATATACTCCGCCGCACGTTTGGTTAATGTGGTCAGACCATGTAAGTGTTCTATTGAAAACGACACCCAGATTTCTAGCCGAGTTGACCAACTCAATTTTCTTTCCACCAAGATATATACCTACGTCATCAATGATTTTCATGCCCCTCTTGGAAATGATTAGGTATTTCGATTTTTTTGGATTTAGGCATAGGCCATTTGCCGCAGCCCAGTTATAAATTTTGTTGAGGTCGTAATTAAGATTTCCAACTTTATGACTCAACGATGTTTTGGTGCAGTCAATGTATAGCTGGACATCATCGGCATACATATGCACGTTTGAGTGCTTGATCTGAGAAGGAAGGTCGTTGGCATACATCGAGTATAAAAGCGGCCCAAGTATTGACCCCTGAGGAACGCCTCTCGACATGTACAAAGGGCTGGATACAGTTCCATTGTTTGCTACAACTTGCCATCTGTCTGAAAGATATGATGCAACTAGTTTCGATGCTGTGTCAGAAAAGTTGAACATTTTCAATAGTTTCATGATTAGCATTTGGTGATCTACCGTATCGAAGGCCTTTGAGTGGTCAAGTAAAACAAGAAAGGTAATTTTACTTTCACCCATACTCTTTCGAATATGTTCACTTACTTCAGATAAGGCAGTTGTGCAGCTATGGCCTCGTCTGAAACCAGATTGGCGATCGGTAAGGAGATTGTGGTCAAGAGTATACTTATAAATCTGGTTATATATGAGACGCTCAAAAACCTTTGACAGGTATGGAAGGATGGATATTGGACGATATTCGTTATCATTTTTGGGCACTGGTATAACTTTTGCAAGTTTCCAATCAGTTGGATAAGTGCTGGTTGTGACGATAGAGTTGAATATGTGGTTAATATAATGTATTATATGTGGTAATATTAGTTTTACAAAGCGTGGATGAATATCGTCTAGTCCAACTGCATTGGATTTTACAGATCGGAAACCTTCAACAGTATCGCAAATGGTGAAGCATTGAAATCCAAATTTGTTAGCGGAAATACGAGATGAGTTTTGGTTGTAGAAGTCAAGTAGAACCGGTGGTTTAGGAATGTTTGAAAAAGAGAAATTTAGTTTATCAACATCTATAACCTTTGCAGCAGTACTTCTTTGAGAGCTAACTATGCCAATATCGCGAATTAGTTTCCATGTTTGTTTAGTGGTCACTGCAGTGCGAAATTTTTCCCCGTAGTAGGTTAATTTATCGTGTCTTATTTTTGATACAACAGCTCTTCTAGCCACTCGAAAATCATTTTTAAGGTCGTTAGTTTTGTAGCGTTTCCAGCGCCTATATAGTTCATCCCGACGTTCAATTAATAATTTTGTTTCTGAAGTGAACCATGGAGTTCTCCTTCCTTTAACTCTTTTGGTTTTCAGAGCTACATGTTTGTTAAACAAATAAAGAATTTCACGATTTAGAAAATTTATTTTCTCACTAGTTGTAGTTATAAAATGTTACCACATTAAAAGCTATTATCGGGAGAAGTATTTGTATTGGAGCTTTGGCCAAATATTCCAATAAAATTTGGTAGGATTATTAAGATAACAATAAAATAATTTGGTAACAAGTAAAATATAAAATTATGGACTGATTCCCACCAATAGGCTTGGTGCTTGTGACAATAAGAATCTATTTACCGAATATTATCTCCAAAATTGTGACCTGTAGTTTGCGCAAAGAGTTGCCATTGACAGCCTGCCAAGACATAGAGGGAGTTTACACGGTGTCTATTCAGACATGTCTAACAAACACGTTTGTTTTGTTTGTGGGCGATCGGGGTAGAGAAGAAAGAGGGGTTGCCAAACAGACATTAAATGAGTTTTCATGTTTGTTTATAAGAATTTTCATGTTTAATTTGTATGTATGTGTATATTAGACTATTAGAGGGAGTTTACACGGTGTCTATTTAGACATTTCTAACAAACACGTTTGTTTTGTTTGTAGGCGATCGGGGTAGAGAAGAAAGAGGGGTTGCCAAACAGACATTAAATGAGTTTTCATGTTTGTTTATACAAATTTTCTTGTTTAATTTGTATGTATGTGTATATTAGACTATAAGACATGAAAACAGACATGTTTGGAAAGACATCGTGAAAAGACAATATGATTTTGAAAGCATGTTCAAATGTCAAAAACAGACATGTCTGAAAAGACTCCGTGTAAACAACCTCATAATTGGATCGATTCAAAAAGTTAATCCAAGTCGATCGGTATACTTGAAGGTGGGTGTAGGACCAATATTTTTAAGTTTTACACACATCAGCACAAACGATTAATATCCTCTCCACTATTGTGGTGTGGGTATAAAAATGGACCTTGAATTTCAAATAATTAAAACTAAATTTTTTCTTCATTTATGGCCGTTTTCTCATTACGCGATTATCTTTTTTCCCAACGAAAAACTGCACATTAAAGAAATTTGGTTTTCTCAGTGTCTCATTTGCTTCTATTCTGTCGCAAAGCTAACCAGCACTCATCTGCCAATTAAGTATTTTCCTTTTATTTGCCGTACAGATAAATTTAATCAGCTGACTGCCAACTTTTACATGTATTTTGAGAGGTGTTGCCAGCTGAAAACAATGTTTTTTGTTGGTATATTGAGAAACCCAAAATCTTTAACGGACAGTTTATCGCTCTAATAAATTTATGTTGACATTAAGTAACAGACAGTTTGTCGTTACATTGAGAAAATGGCCATTAATCTTTTTTAATAAAAGATTAACTTAAGACATTTTGTCAAACGGTATTCAAATTATAAAAGATCCTTAAAAAAATTGTTCAATAGTATCATTCATGATGACTCATTAGAAATTTGTGTTAAAAAATCATCGGTATTTTTATTACCAGGTGTAAATGAATCGTTATCGTTTTAATTTAATAAAAAATACAAAATTTCTGTATACAATATCAAAGTCGAAAGTCCAAAATTGAGGGCAAAAATAAAAAACTAGTTCGTAATCTTTACGTGACAAATAGCAAGACGTATGTATGTAAATTAAGAAAATAGTCATTAAGTAGCTAAAATTTTAAGGTTTTGTTATCAAAAACTCTAAAAAGTTTGCCAATTTAAACAGAAAACAAAAAATTATCTTTTTATTAAAAAAAAGGTTAAATGCTGATCGGTTCTTATAGATCTTTAAAAACGGAAATATTTCATTTTATTAGTATTTTTGTGACAAGCCCCAAAAGTTGTTTTAACTTAAAAAGGTCGTTGGTTAAACAGATAAGATTTATTTTCTTTTTTTTATATGTACAAATAACTAAATAATTTAATTCAAATAAATTATTACTTAAACAGAAAAAAAATTATAGATAGAAAAAAAAAAACAAAAAACTATAAATTGTTGATAATCTTTTTGAAAAATTTTGTTTTATTTGACGATGATTTGTAATCCATTTGAATGAAACAATAAATCCATTTGTCTTATTCATCGTTTCAATGTTGTTCATGTTTGATGTTTTTGGTTTTTTTTGTATGTAATTGTAATTTGTAATTTGACTTTTAAGTCAAGTGTATTGTAAACAAATCATTTCCTCAATATATTTTTCTTTCACAATGAATTTACTTTATACAAGTTTAAGTAGACTCTACTCTTTGAATTGCATTTGCTCCATGCGCCTTGTGTTATTTTAGCTGACAGACATTCGGACAGACGGATGGACAATTATGCACTTTCTTGAGTTGAGTTTGTTGTGTTTTAAAACGTGTTTTTTTTTTTTTTTTGCTTAAAGAAGAAAGTACTTTATAAACCATTTAAATAAAAATTAAGTTTGTTAAAAGGTTTGTAACGAATTGAAATTAATTATATAAAATTTAAAGGATCAAGCCACTTTGCTGACCACCAATATGTAAACAAATGTACGGTCAGTTGGAACCAGCGTTTAAAAAACTGCAGTCAAAGTAGAAAAACTGCCGTTTCTACCACTTCTTCATTTGTCATTGGCCAAAAGAAAAAAAACTGTTGCTTTTACTTTTGATTTATTAAATGTAAACACGCGCTGTCAAAACAGCTCTAAAAGCGAAAAGTTGTACACAAATTTTCGTTTTTTGTTCGTCAGTTTTTGGTTTCAACTGCAGTTTTTGTACACCCTGGTTCGAATTTTACTCCCCTAAAGATGTAAAGTGAACGAACACACAGAGGAATATTAAATAGAATTTTATTTCACAAAACTTATACTGACTACAATTAAACAATTGTGGTCACTGTTCTTTTCCTTGGTAATGGATAAGGTAGTTAGTCAGTTAAAAATCTTGATAGAAAGCCTTACAGTGAGCTTTAATATTCTCATATTTGTTCAGATTCCCATTTATTCTACTTCCCAGCTAGCATTTTGTATCATAATCTAATCATTTAGCAATCAGCTTCAAGGGCAAAATACCCGTGTATGAGCTAATTTTTCAATCATAAATGAGACTCTCGTTGTGAGAAAATGGTACCCTACCGATGAATCACACGAAAGAATCATTTGTGATACAATTTTCTGATTCCTTTTTGATCATTTTAATGTTAGTTTTTCTAATCATTATTGAATCGTTTTTGTCTCATTTTTTAATCGTAAATTATATAGTTTTTGATTATATTTCATACAATTTTTTAATTATCATGTTTTTTTAATTTTTCTCCGATTAAATTAGCACCATTATAGCTTTTGAACCAAACAAAAATGATAGGTTTTTCGCAAAGAAGAGAAGAAACAATTTAAACTAACATTTATGTTCATAAATTATCAATCATTTGTGGGCTTCTTTTTTAGCCAAGCTTTTTATTTGTTGGCTGACATGAAAGTTTCTATTTTTATATATTTTCATTTGGAAAAAACAAAAATTCAAAATATTTAAAAATCAAGTGATAAATCAGTTTTTAATCATCAAAACTTATCTGAAAAGAATCATTTGGGTGATTTTTACAAAAAAAAATCAGCCAAATGCTAGCTGGGTTCAATTGCAGTGTTGTTCTATTCTTCAATATTTTTAACGTAAATCAAATCAAATATTTTTGAAAGTATGTATGTATGTGTTTCATAATATGAGAGCCCAGCTAGCATAGGCTGATTGTTGGACGATTATGTTTAACATACAAACCCTAAAAGAATCTTCTGATAATTATCTGACGATTAACCAAAACAAAAAAATCGAATTTTATTTATTTATTACTTTTTTTTACAAATTTTTTGACACGCTCGTCGTTTAATCTTGGAATGAACCTTTTGCGACTCTCTGTAAGAGTCATATAACAATTACTAAATAAGAGCGTTTTTGAAATATGAAAATTCTATTGCCAATACAATTTCAATAAAACAAACCGACCTAAGGATCTGTAAATTAAGGATTTTCCGACAGGATAGTGTTGCTTTCGCAGCCTTAAAGGTTTGTTTCATGTAAATTGTATGAAAACTAGAAGTTTTAACATGAAAACGACGCGTGATGCCCCTTTTTAGGTAGCTCAGTTATACGGCTGATCATTGCACGAGTTGTAAAATAATCCCTACATGAGTATCATACGACTCTTGGCATGCTTTTTAAAAGACTCGTTAGATAATCTCTACATACATCACAAGCGATTCCCTTTACGATTAATATAAACGTCTTTCGCTGCGTTATAGAAAAATCTCTCATACGAATCAGCACGTGTAACAGTTTCTCCCGTGCTAGGAATCGTCTACAATTAAAAAATGAGCTCGTTGACGATCAAAAACACTCTTTGTGAGATTCCCAATAGACTCCTAGACGATTGTAAAACTCTAGCTAGTAGGGATATACACACACTATTTTAAATTAAATGAGATTGCTTGTAAGCCATGTGTCTTGTGCTTGTGCAGCTCTGTAATATAAAATGACATATAGATAATTCAAGTTTCAAATAAAAAAACTGAAACAGTCCAACAGGATATGCTACATCGTCAATTTGATTCCAAAATATATATGTATATTAGGGGTACAACCAAAATTGTTTATTTTATAATTATTTAACTATTTACATTTCTTAATGTAATTATATGATTATAATCAAAATCACAATCTTAAAACTATCTTTGTTAAGTAAAATTAACTTAAGATTAAGAGTTCGTGTTGAATTGCATTGGGGGAAAATATCTTGTACGACTTTGACGGCGCGTTCCGCACAGATCTTGCTGCGTTGTGTTTTTGGAATTCTTGATTAATCTTTCACCCAATGTCGTAGAAAGCATTTCTGAGCATTAGTATAAAGCCCGATATTTAAGGCTTCGAAGTCATTTTTATTGTAACAATGGTCTGAAAACCAAATGTTGTACCAAGGGCCACATATAAATTCGCATATTGCATATAATTTGCTACGATATTTTGGAATTAGTATGTAAGCTAGAATTGCAAGGATTGCTCTAGAATTCCATCTAGCATTACAAATCGGTGGTATAGTTTTAAAGTTTATAAATGGAAATTTACTGTGCTCCATATAGTATTTAAAAGCCTGTCCTAGTTCAAATATTGCATATAATCACGCCAGTTTAAATTTCCGATATATAGCCGTTTCTCGTTTTAAGTTTATCTCAAAAGCTAGTTACAAACCTGTTTATGATTTGTATGGATAAATAAGTTTCACAAAGTTGTTTATCCCCATAAACAACTTCCAAACTGTTTATGGTGTAGGTGTAAATGCATTATTACTGATTCCAAACTTAATTCCATTTGACGCGGAACCTTTTTTAACGATATCGAAAATCTAAAGATGCAGTTCTTATTGTTTTTTTTATGGTATGGATAGGGCCATTTTGATATTTTCAAAAATTAATTAGTATTGTGGTTATTTTGTTGAACTATTTATGGTTTTAAATCCAAATTTTTTTTTAATATTTTTAATTAGGCTTAAGTTCATCAAATTTAATTTTTCATTAAATTATTTTTATGAAGAAAGGAATTTTACAACATTAAAATTAATTAAAATTGTTATTGATAATTTTTCATTCTTGACCGTGGCCGGGGCTCGAACCCTGGCCGGCAGGTTACCATGACATGTTTCGATCGCAACCACTCGATCTCTTCAGATGGATTTGCCGTCTTACACTCGCAGCCATCGACGACTGCTGACGTCAATAGTCAAACATCAATCCTTAAACCAAATTGTATTTTAAACTTTGGTAGATCGAAATTTGCTTTTCCGAATGATTATCCATTTTAATCGATTTTACATGTTTTTTTTTTTCTTTACTTCAGTTTTCCCTTACTTTTTGTCAAGAATTCTTCTTGAAGTCCAAAGTACATTTCTTGTTTTCATTTTTGTCTTTCCTTTTTCTGTTGGCCTTTTTCAGCACAACTTGAAGGACAAATGCACACACCGAGCTCGTGCCTCAGCTTTAACAATAATTAGTATTGTGGTTATTTTGTTGAACTATTTATGGTGTTTCATCAATTTTTTTTTTAACATTTTTATTTAGGCTTAAGTTCATCAAATTTAATTTTCATTAAATTATTTTTTGTAAAAAAGTTGTTTCCCTAATGTATATATCATGTCCTGTGTTTCCTAAAAGGAACAGAGGGCCACAAACCGTAATATGTTCCTTTGATTTCTTTTTTACTTAATATTTAATTCGTGCTCTATATATTTTTCTAACAAAAACAAGTATAAAAAATAACAAAATTTTTAATAGATGCAGCACAAAACATTTGTTTGTTTTCGGGTGAAAGAAGGTAAACATAAAATTGTTTAATTTTGAGCACTAGCTTCATTACTTACTACCCGTATACAGTTTTGGGATCAGTTGACTATCAGTCTTAGGGTACAAGTACTCGCAATGTCTCATTTATTTACAAAGTATCAATTTAACTAACCCCTCGGGGGTGTGTAGTCAATACCTGGGAGTCGGCAAAAATCCAAAATTCACAAAATAATTGAAAGACTTATTGTAATAACACTTTAAAGTAAAAAAAAATATATTAAAGACATTAAAAAGTGACATTTTACTTTAAGAATTGGAAAACAGCTAAAATTCTTTTAAAGGAATGTTGGTTGGGATGGTAATAATCAATAGGAATAAACAATAGATCCAATTTTCCATTTCGGGTGGCTTATGATATTAAGTCAATAAGCCCCCGGTAACCTAAAGAGTAGACAAAAAAAAATATTTTCATTTTTATTCATTGGGGTCTATCTCTATGTTTTCTATAACTTAAAACGCCTTTCATTAAAAGTAGAGTGTCTTTTCTCTAAAACTAAGACTCTCTAAATTGTTTGAAGATGCAAACTTTTTTTTTATTCATTCATTTGTTCACTCTCTTTACGAGCATTAAAATCACGTTTTTTTTTATTATTTTTCTTTTTTTTAATGTGGATTTTTTCAATTAGCACGGTGTCATATAAAGTAAAAATAAAATAATATAAAATAAAAAAGTAAATAAAATACATAGAAAAAATAAATAAAACAAGCAAAATGTTAAAAAAAGAAAAATAAAATAAATGAAGAAAAGAAAACAAATTTTTAAACCAGAAATAATATTCAATTCAAATGGTCTGTTACTCATGCAAAATGCATTCAAATGCAGAGATGTGTGTTTTTTTTTTACTTTTTTCAGTTTTTCCAGTTGGTTTTAAACAATATTTTATTACAAATGTCTAAAAATCAGCGATTGTATATGGGTGGTTCCATAAGAAAAACGTTTTGAAAGGAAACAATTTTTCAAAACTGTTTTATTTCAATACAGTGAACTCGCGATAATGTGAACCTATTAAAAACCAAGGTAGTTCACGTTATCGAATTTGTTAACATTTTCGATGGTAAAAATTTCAAGCGCCATACTGTGTGTTTTTTTTTTTTTGTGTTTAAAAAACAAAAATCAAAAATAGGTGTTATTTTTGAGCGAAAAAATAAAAATCAAAAAACAACTGTTATATTGGTATTTGTAACATAACATATAATTTATTGCAAACTTAACGATTTGTTATTTACAATTTTCCTTTTATATTAAATATTTAAAAAAAAATTAAATATTTCAACTCTTGTCAAGAAGTTTGGTTTTATGGGATCCAGATGTATATGCACAGCAAAGATATGTAACTCTTCGCCTCTCCATCTTCGCACCTGGTGCATTTTTTTAATGATGTTACACATGTACGTCTTTTGAGGAAGAATTTTCCAAAATAAGCCTGACTCATCAGCATTGTAAAGCTGATTATTTGATAAGCAGAGTTTATCTATCTTTGCTCTTAGCTTCAATTTAAAAGGATCCACCAGATGAGGTTGCGCTGAAAGCTTTTCTCTAAAAGTCGGAATCCGTAACTCTGTTTTAGTTTTTGAAGCCACCCATCGCAAATTAGAATGAAGCTGTTTTGCTTTTTCTTTCAGCATCAACCCACTTCTCGGAAGGTTTTTATTTCTCATCTTAACAAACCACTTTTATAAAGATTTTTGTAAATACACAGGTGTGTACGAAAAAATATAAAGTTCAAGCGATTTCTTCATTAACCCTAGATACACTTTCTTATTTTTAATACACTACCCACTTTCTTCGTCGAATCGACGAAGTCCGTTTATGATCTATCCTCAAACCCACCCAATATAAGGAAACACGAAAATTTTTGTTTTGTTTATAAAATACTTAAGTTTTGATTCATTCTAAATAGTACATTATAGTTAACTTCAAAACTTAATACTAAAAACACAACAAAAGCAAGCCAAAGCTTTTTTCGTCAATATGACGAAGAAAGTGTATCTAGGTTTAAAAAAGGTTAAAAATTATACTAAAAGGCAACATTTCTCACACTTCCGTCGTCAGAGCGACGAAAACAATCAACGAAAAATCAGACTTACACACAACCTATAAGCACGTACTTCCACACACTTCAGCAGATCAGCAATATCTACAGCTACATGAAATTTGGAAGAGTTTCAGTGAAAAACTGCGGAGTTAAATAAGTACTTTTTAACGGTATTCCTCAATACAACGAAGCAAGTGTATCTAGGGTTAACAAATCTTAAAGTATGTACCGCCAAAATGTTTGATCACTTTTTAGAACTATTAAACTTTGTTTACTATTTAGAGTGCTAACATAAAAAAATAGGTGTTCATATTGGAAGTTCACATTACCGAGAGTTCACTTTCAATAAAATATGTCATTAATAGGAATTAGAAAGTATGTAGTAAATAGTACGTAATAGGCTTCATGTTAACAGATTTAATAATTTTTGTTGATCTACTAAACTTTCAAGCATATATTTGTTCAATAAAAATAGTGGTTTGTGGGACAACAAATGCTTGTTTAGAACTTTTTTTTGCACAACTAAGTTGAAACCCACAATCAAAAATGATTTTTATACGCTCCACCACCAGTGTCACCACTGTATTCTATATTCTGGCTCCTTAAGTAATTCTAAGGGCCATTATCACAACTTAAAAATAGTTATTTTTAGGATGCTATCTGACAGATAAACAAGTAGACATTAACTTAAAAAAGTGACTAATAAGCTAACAGCAGGTTACTTGTCTTGGTAAGTTAACAAGTGAACTTTAAGAATTTGAAGCTGCCATATTTTCTGCTAAAGATATGGTAACTATAATAACAGTTTTATGTCAAATTAAACTATTAAAACTTTTTCAAAAAACTCAATTTAACACAAAAAAAAAAAAATCAAAGTTATAATTACTTTTTAAGCGGTTAATAGAAATAACATGGACTTTGGACAAAAGCTACATATATCCATTTTATCATAGAAACTCCCATAGGTTATCTACTTTAACAGATTTTATGAAAATTGTAACACGATGTCATGCTATAATATTTTTACGTTGCCATTAACAAAAGAAAAAAACTAAGAAACTGAATGTTACATTGTAAGAGTTATTGAAAGTGATTTCATAAATTATAAACAAAATAAAAACGAAAATGAAAATAAAAAATTGTAATTGTAAATAAATACAAATTACTGACGTTTTTACAAAACCTTCATTTAAGTCAAAATTTAAAAAAAAAAAAAACACAGTTTTACATAAGCGGAGTGCAGAGTTAAATAGTACTTTATTTTATAGTCAACAATTTGACATTTTAAAGTGGAGGTAATTTGTTTGTTGTAATATGTGTCAAAAAAAAACAAACTGAAATAATGTTACTTAAAAATATGATTTTGTTTTCAACACAGTCACATCACCATAAAATTACAAAAAAAAAAAAAGAAAAAAAATATAATAAAGAAACTCCAAAAAAAAAACAAACAATTTTTTTGTTTTAATTCTTTTAAAAACTCAAACATTTTCAAAGAGTTTCCGCACTTAAAAATAAAGTATTGTATGTGGTTTTGTTTTCTAAACCCATTAAAAACACTCTGACAATCAACATAAAAATATTTAAAACACTTCGAAATAAAAAAAAAAAAAAAAAAAATTTGAAAACAAAACAGCGAATGCGACAAAAAGTGTTAAAACAAAGACGAAGTTTATTTTTAAAATAAATATTAAACTTTTTGAACTTGAACACAGAAGAGCAGAAAGGGTAAAGTAACAGAATAATTTTGCAAAGCGGAATCAAGAAAAAAAAGCTGTTTTGTAGTAGGGGTATTCACTTTAAGCGAAAATATATACGTAGTTTCTATGTTATAAAACAGAACTGTTTGAAAGTATGCAAACTTTCCAGAGAGAAGAAAAAATATAGTATATTGTAAGCCAGGGCTGTCGAGTTTTATAAACCGGATTCTGAGTCGAAGTACCCGAGACTCCGACTCCAAATTTGTTCGGCATAAAAAATTTTCTAAAATTTTCCAAAATAAAAATTCTTCTAAATTGGCGATAAAATATTTAAAATATCGATTTTAAATTTTAACCGAAAAATTTTATTGCTACAATATTAAACCATTTAAAAGGTACTGCATTAAAAAAATGGGTTAAATTCAAATAAGAACCAGTCCTTACATACATGAACATCGATTTAAGAGCAGGAGTCGGACTTAGAAATTTCAGCGGATGGAGTCGGATTTAGAACTATTTTCTGACGACTTCACATCCCTCTTTTAAACACTTATGCCCAATTTTTGGGATTGATATTAAAACACATTTATGTTTAAAATCGTTTTAAATACAAAATTCTCTTCTTCACTAAACACTAAAATGTAACTTAATTCACTGATGTGGTACATTTAAGTACGTTTTAAGTTTTCATTGGAAAAACTTAGCAAGGTAGTCTCAATATTAAACCAATGCAACAACAACAGGCAAAGCAATAGCAAACAACTGTTTTTGGAGGCCACCTAGTAAATCAATACAATATTTTTTTGTATTTAGTAGTGCTATCACACTTTTATCTTAATTAAATAAGACTTTTTAAACAAAACTCAAAAAATCAATCTGTATTTAAATACGATTTAAGTTTATATGAAAATTAACTTAATATAGATTTAAATACAATCCTGAAAATTGGGATTAGAGTCGTATTTATAAAAATATTTTTAATTTAATAAAGGTTTTAAATTCAAATTTTCATACAAAATTATTAAATTAAAAATATTTTTATGAATACGGCAGTTAATGTATACAATTAGAGAATCCATTAATTTGTTCAAAACTTAATTATTGAATAGGGACATCAATCAAACTTTGCTTTCTAAAGAAGTTACTTTATTGACCACTGGTAACTTAAGAGCAGGAAAATACACTACAATCAATATGAAAAACTCAATATGATATAATTTATTATTTAAAGATCAAAATTTAGCTTTATCTTTATTTAGAAAAAATAAAAACTAATGATTTTGAAGGCGTTTTATGTTACACACTGTCTTCACGAGTTATTATCCTTATGCTTAAACAATAGACAATTCCTTGTGCACAGTGGAATTGGACTCGTCAAGTTTTTGTAAATACCACTAAGGAGTAGTTTTAAAACTACTTCATGGTATACTCAAGAGGATTAGTTTTGAAGTCGTTTAAAAACGAAAGCATGTCGTTAAAAAACGAAGACAAGTCGTCTCACTACATACACTTTTTAACAATGACATGGTCCATGCTTGCATTACATCGGACCAGTCCATGGAGTAGTCCATTTTATCAAAATGGGTCAGGTGGTCCAATTTTATTTGCAGGGTTCGTACAACGCATATAATCGCAAAATGTAATAGTATAGGTTGCCGATGGCAGCTTTAAACACACTCGAGACAGCAAGCTACCGACTTCAATATGTCAAAAATAGAATACATGTGTATATATGGCAATGATCATTTTCACGACGACACGGCTACATGGCTGCAGGTTGTTGTCTGTGCTTATTTTGTCGTTGTAGCCAAATTAAACTAATTTCTATTTTTGTCCACTACAAAATAGAAAAAGTGTTGCTAATAAAAAAAAAATTTAAAGAATGAGTGCTTAATTTTTTTTTTTTTTTTTTTTTGTTTAACAGAAAAGAACCGGCTTGATACAAGAATATTAACTCGGCTCAACACCAAATTGATATTTATATAATTTTTTAGTATTCTTGAAAGAAGTTCTATAGGAACATGTTTTTCACGCCAACGCTCCTAGTTAAGCAGTTAAAGGTCGTAAAAGTTGCAAAATACTTTATCCATATCTATTTAGGTGAAAAATGAATCTATAAAATATGGGAATCAGTGGAACATGCTTCAAAATGTGTTTTACATGGCGTTTAAAGCATACCGATTTACCAATTAAGTGGTAATATTATATATTCATACTACGTGGCTGCCATTTTTTTTTTTACAATATTGGCTTTATCTTTAAATTATGTCGATATTTATTTATTAAACCCTAGAAATTTGCTTACTAAACTTTTTATTTATTGCGGGTTTTCGGCCTTGCGGAACACTTAATTAATTATGTACATATTAATTAAAAAATTAATTAAATTTGCACCAGTAAACAAATTAATAGTATCAATTAAACCAGTTAATAGTATTAATTAAACGTTTAATTTACTTGATTAAACGTTTAATTCACTTGATTAAATTTTTAATTAAAACTGATTTTATTTTTGATTAATGCTTTAATTGGTGAAAAATTTTGGAGAATTTTTTGTGTGTAAATAAGTAACAAGTACATAAATTATTACTACATATATATTTATATATTTTTACTCAAACTAATAAATAAATTGAGAAATTTTTCAAAATAAAATTTTTTAAAACTTAATAAATATATAAAATTCTATATGATGGAGTTACTAAAAATATGGTTTATAAAAGCTTGAAGTATTCTTCCCTATACATAGTCTTTTGAATTGTATTTTAAGAAAAAATTTGTATGAAAATTTTGCCTCAAAACGCATTTCAAACTTATTTTATTTTTTATGAATACGGCAGATTATGTTTTAATAAATATACTAACAAAATTTTAAGTTTTGTAGAAAAATCTTTCAAGAAATATTTAATTTGGAAATTTGCTCTTAACGGAATTTTTAACACATCATATGAAAGATATTTCGAAGTAGTTTCTAATTATACTAGTACTTCTTTGATCCAGTTTTTACCTAAAATGCAGTTGTTGGGTATCACTTGCGTAGAAGTAAAGTTTAATTATCGAAAAACAGCACTTTAAAGAAACTTGGCATGACTTTTATGTGTCAAAAGTTTTTTTATGCAGCAAATTTTGGCAATTATTGCTGCAGTTAATTTTCTGAAGCAATAGCTTTTGACATAAAAGAAATCGTTTTATTTTTTTTTTTTTTTTTTGTAATGCTTTTTCTTGTCATTTATAAGAAAACTGTCACTTGTTGGTTCAATATTTTTAATGAAATTTGACATCGTTATTGTTGATAACATTTTTATTATTATTTTATGTTTGCTTATAAACTTTTGAAATTCAAACTTTGCACAGCTGTTGTGCAGTAATAAAGTATCAGCATCACAAATGCAACAGGTAATTACGAATCAGAAACATCATTTTGCATCAGTGCAGCATTGATGAATAGCTTTCATGCATTAACGTACGTACCCAAAGTGTTCTGAAACTTTTACGACCTATATCACGCTCGTTGACGGAAATTTTTATTTTTTATTTTTAATGCAGTTTATATGTACTTATTTATTTAATCTGCCGTTACGATTATATGGTTTATTACTTCCAAAAACAACAAAATCATATATATTATTTCTAAAGCACTTTTTTTGTCGGTTGCAAATATCTCCCATACCACCGCATCAAATTTAATGAATGATATCTCATTTTAAAGCTTATTTCTAACACTAATGACGAAAAATAATTAGAAATTGAAAAATTAATATTTTCATTGATAAAAATTACGGTGCGAAATATTCGCACGGGTCATCTAGTTATAATATTAAATATGTTTAATAAGAAATTCAATTGTTTTTACGTTATAAAATGTATTATAAATAAGTATTTATATATTTATAATCTTAAATTAAGTTTGTATTAAGGCAGAATTAGTCTTTACTTTCTGTTTTTGTTCTGTTCCGTGCCGTTCTGTTTCGAAATTGTAATAGTTACTTTTTCTGTAGCAACTTATCAGCCATTTATGACAAATTTATTAGTTTTGCACTTTCCATTGTTTCATTTCAATCACTTTAATGCAAATAAATTTGAAGAAATTAAGTTTTATGAATTCTTAAAATCAAAAAATAGTTTATTTCAACATAAATATGTATTTTGTATTATTTATTTTGCTGTCACTTACAATAACTTAACAATTTTTTGATTTTAATAAACTGAACCGCAACAGAACAGAAAAACTAATCAATTTCACAGGTTTTTAAATAACAAAAACAAATCAGCTGATTCGTAACAGAACAGAAAGTAAAGACTAACTGAGCCTTAAAAGTCTGCAATTATGCATGTTTTTAATTTTATAAAATTAAAAAAAGTGATAGTGGCACTGGTACAAACAAACAAAATAAAATGGCTTACAAAAAATCTATTCCAGAAAGAAGTTTGTATGAGGGCTATTTGAAATTATTGGCAAATTCTCACTATTTTCAATAGGACTTGTGATAGTTACAACCCATGTACCAAATTTCATCAAATTATCTCCAAAATTGCCACCTGCACTTTGCGCACAAAGACGGACGGATACGTTAGATCGGCTGAAAGAGTGATTCAAAGTATCGGTAAGATCGGTATACTTAAAGGTGGATCTAGGACCAATAGTTGAAGGTGTTACAAACATCAACATAAAGTCATAATACTCTCTCCGCTATTGTGGTGTGGGTATAATAATAATATGCAGCTACCTTAACGCATATTAAATGTAACACAGGTCAACCAAACTTTAAGAAGCAGAGTTGTATTGACTTCTCTTTGATAACAACTATAAAAACTTTTGAAGAAAAAGCCTTAAATCACTATGTATAATATTTCTCAGGAATTTGAAAAATTTGCAGCCTTTCAGTAACAATCATTTAAAAAATATACAATCTCCAACAATATTGTTTTATTTCCCAGAATCTTAATTAAGTTACTTTTATTTTTTATGATACCGGTTTGCTTCAAAAAAAAAAGCATTTTCTAATTTATCTTTTTTTTATTCTCTCTTTATCTCTTTAATTTTAGAAACTCTATGCCAAAGCATTATATGATAATATAGCTGACTCACCCGATGAATTGGCCTTCAGAAAGGGCGACATACTTGCTGTCATTGAACAGGACACTGATGGTCTGGTCGGTTGGTGGCTGTGCACATTACGCGGTCGTCAGGTAAGTGTCTGACAAGTTTCAAACATACTCACACTCACTCTCATTGACTTTGATCGACCGTCACTTTCATACACACAAAGAACATGAATATTTGGCACTCAATCTCACTTTTATTTTTAATTTTTTTTTTCCAACTCTCAAAACATTTCGTTGTTTTGCGAAAATGACGTCGTACACTGATCATGAAATTAAAAATACATTTTTTTTTAGAGGATGTTCTAAAGCACCATCATAATATGGGCATGGAAGAATAAGGCCTTTAAGCTGCAATGAAAAAAAAAGCAATAAAAAGGAAATTTAAATAAATTTTATTGTGGTTAAATCAAAATCAAACAAGTGTTGCTGAGAAATCTCTAAAGAAATGTATGTGCCATTCTGAGAGTTGGTTTCCTTTCGAAATTTTACAAACATACGAACATAGAAAAACCCCATGCTTCGTCTGTCAATCAAAATTAAAACAGACTTGCTTTTCATCAGCTTCACTGAGGAGCTGATCTGAGCAGAGCAGACTAGTTGCCTGTCTGACTCGCTGGCAGGCAGACATTTTACAAAGTTATAAACATTATTCAACGACATGGTAAATTATAGTTAATCATAAAATTAGTTCATCGAGTTGAAAACATTTGTAATTTATTTTGATTACCCCCTCCCAAAGTGAAGTGACTCCTCTATATTTTTTGTGTTCTTTTAGTTGCCGTTGGTGTTTTAATTTTTTTTTTTTTTTTTTTTTTGCATATTGCAAAATCTAAATCAATGTTAACATTTAGTTTAGTTTACAAAAAAAGAAGGAAATTCAAATTAAAAAAAGAACACAATTCACAATTCTCTAGAAAACTTCAAGACAATTATAATAAAACGGCTTTTAGCATTTGCTAATGGAAATTCTACAATTAACTTTCCTAAATGATTTTCCAAATGAAATGTCTGCAGCGTTTCGGCCTTTTTATAGAAAATGATCAAATTGATTTGAAGTTTGAGTGATTCTAAATGTTGCAAGGGAATGTTTTTTTAATCATTGAAATGTTAATAAAAGGTTTGAACTTTTCAATTGGTGGAAATAAAATTTTATAGATTTTTAGATAAAAAAATACAGGTCTAAAATTATTATAAAAAGGGCATTTCTTCAGGGAGCAAACCTAAGCTGATTCGACATAGGGATTTTTTGGGCTTTGAGCGCTTTGCTATGGTTTGTGGCTGTTTTCGCATAGTCTTAGAGAAACAAATCGCACGATTTCTCTGACCAGTTTACGTTACCTCAATTTGAAATTACCATGGCCTTAAATCGCTCGTAAAGAAAATTCAATCCACTCAACGTTGACAGTTGTGGCATGGTCAAAGTTGTTTTCCAATACATATGAACCATGACGCCGCAAGCCCAAAATTCACACCACTGTGACTTTAACGAGTTCCATCGAACGCTCTTAAATCTCATGTGGATTGGTATCGACCCAAATTGAGCAATTTTATTTATTGACGGTCTTATTTATCCAGAAAGGGGCTTTTCACTAGACATGATTTTTCTTTGAAAATTAGCGTCAGTTTTTTATTTTCAAAAATTTTCGCGTTGTTGAACGCCATATCTGTTGATATATAAATAACAACTAATTTGGCAGTTGTAAGTTTAACAATATTGCTATCATCTGTCGAAGTTCCGAAGTCCCTGGAAAACCTTTTCCTAATCAAATCCCATTGGAACCCCATTTGGCAAAACAAATAGCATAATGACAAAAAGGTTTAACAAAATTATCCTTTCTATTTTCGAGTCTTGTACGCATTTAGAAATCCAAATAAAAGAAATAAAAAAAATTTTTATAAACGGATTTTTTTTATAATTTTTTAATTAAGTCTTAAAATCGCCAGCAGATATCATGGTGGCTAAAATTTTAGCTCGTACAATAATTCATTTGATAATAGTCGAAAGAATGAAATCGGCGACAATAAGATTTATAATACTCTTCCCTCCATTCAAGTAACTTGTATGTTAAAAAAAAAAAAAAAAATTATATGCATATTGTGTCTCAAGTAGTCCCCTATTTTTAAAGCACTGATCCTGAGACCTGTAAACATAAAATTATAATAAGGAACGAATTGTGAAAGGTTAAGTTAAAGTGTAGTCACTCCAGAGGAAAGGTAATTGACAAAAAAACTGGCCATGTGACTGAATTTTATGCGGGTAGAGGCTAATTCTATCTAGTTTTATTACTTTATAAGAAGGGGATCCATCATATCAACATGGTTCAGTGGGGACAATATCTGCGACAGGCATTATTTTAACTGAATTTTGGCACCTATTACGGTTTACAACTCAACTCAGTTGAGCTATAGGAAAGTTAAAAAAAAAACAAATAAAATTCAGAAAAATGCATGAAATCGATTACGGTCCATATAATTTAATGTTTGAAGATTATTTCATGCAAATGTTGACCGTGACTGCGCCTCAAATGGTCCATCCGCTTAGTCCAATTTTGGCATACTCTTTGCAACATTTCGGCCGGTATCTCATGAATAAATGCTTCAATGCTGTCTTCCAATGCGTCAATTGAAGCGGGCATGTGTGTATAGACATGAGCTTTAACATAGCCCCACAAAAAATAGTCTAAAGGCGTTAAATCGCACGATCTAGGCGGCCAATTGACCGGTCCCGAACGTGAAATAAAATGTTCACCGAACTCGCCTCTCAATAAGTCCATTGTTAAGCGTGCTGTGTGGCATGTGGCACCGTCTTGTTGAAACCACATGTCATGCAAGGCAAGCTCTTGCATTTTGGGCAAAAAAAAAATTGGATATCATATCACGGTAGCGCTCACCATTCACAGTTACATTACGATTCGCATCATCTTTGAAGAAGTACGGTCCAATGATGCCACCAGCCCATAAACCGCACCAAACTGTGACTTTGTCTGGATGCATTGGTAGCTCTTGCAATGCTTCTGGCTGATCTTCACTCCAAAATCGACAATTCTGCTTAAACTGGCCATAAAATGGAAGAAGCGCGCGATTAACTTTCTTAACAGAGCACGCATTTTGATAATAAAATTCGAAAATTTGCAAGCGTTGTTCGTTTGTAAGACGATTCATGGTTAAATAATAGACCAAACTGAAGATGTTTGACAGTGAAACAAAACACGAAACGTGCGTCAGCTGTTTAAACCAGTGTTGCCAAAAAGATAATAGTTTAAAAATCACCCGATATTTTGATTTACAACTTTGCTATATTGCGGTGAACAAAAACATAAGAAAAATTACAACTGATCACAACCAGTTGTCTTAATTACAACTCAACTGAGTTGAGTTGTAAATCGTAATAGGGGCCTTAATGTGTCCGTTTAGGTTATTTTAGTGACCTGTTACGAATGGCCAGTTCGCCGATATCGAATGAAGACTCCGTTCGCTTAACTTACATGTAAAACAAAAAAAAAATATTTTATAATTTGTTTGTATTTTCAATGTAATTTAAGCGAACGAAGTCTTCGTTCATAATCGACGAAGAGGCACAAAGTCCTAGGATATCGCCATGTTAAAGTGACAAGTACCATTCATATAAAGTATTAGAACCACTTTAGGACTGTCACGTGACCGGTTTGGTGTTAGTTCCATTTTTCCTAGTGTCTTTAATTCTTGAGAAGGGACCCTTAGGTGATATACTATCAAATGGGTACTCCACTAAAAAGGACTTATAAAAACCTTATCATTCGGAATGAAAATTTCTTTATAGTGAAAAAGAATTTTAAAACTTAAGCCAGACATTTTCGAATCTTTTTTGTTTTTTTTTAAGAAAACAAGCTTTATCGCAGATTAAAGAATACATTTAAAGTGCAATTCAGTTTATATAATTGAAAAAAATAATAAAAAGCAGAAAAATAACAAAATGTTTAACAATACAATGAAACATTTAAATATTGTTTAAAGATTTCTGTATTCAGGTCCCTCAAGAAGATTTTAGCAATATTTTAACCGTATTAATAATAAGATTTCTCTTTGACGTGCTGAATTCCTAATTTTTTGTGTTTTTGATAAATACACTCAAATTTATTGTTGAGGAAAAACTCATTTCACAGTAAAACGAATGAGAATTACAAACGTTCACAGTCGTACTTGCAAACGATATCAAAGCTTAGACAAAACACCAACAATCGTTTCTTACATTCCCCGTTACATGGAACGATATGAGCTCCAGTGATTCTTTTAACTATTTCTTTTTATTTCTATCACGACCTTTTTTCTTTGGTCCTGCGCGATGTGTATTTTTTAATCAAGATTTAACGCTGACGAGAAGAATTTTGAATCAAAAGAAAAAGTAGTCCACTTCTGTTGGACTCTGTCTAAAATGATTAAAAGTAGTACGTATATTTTTTCGATTAAGTAAACTTCATTACTAAAAACTAAAATCAATTCTTAAAAATATCCAAAATCGTGTAACTTCCTTTCACGTGCACCTTTTTTTAAGTGGAGGCCCCCTTTTGTGGGCAATGCTGCCAAGTCCTGGCAGGGATTCATAAGGAAAGCATTGTGTTATTTTAAGAAAACATCTCCTTTAAAAGATTCAACTATATAAATATTTGTTTACATTGTTCATTACGAAATATTCTAAATATGTACGTTTTCGGAAATAAAAAGGAGGTTCAGATTTTTTTTTTAAGTGTAAACATCGATTTTTCTCCCTGTTTAACAATTTCGAACGTTAAAGTTTTGCCTTGTAGTACTATTTGTACCGATCCCACAAATTAAAGCTTTTAGATTTCTTTATAAAGTCATTGTCTGCGAACAATAATATGTAAATTTTCTGCAGTAAGTCTCATATGGAAGCTGTTACTAAATGTGGACTATTATTTTAAAGTTTTGGTACTTTTTTCAAACAAAAAAAAATAAATTTTTTGTACGGTTGTAAGTACGATTTTAAAATCTTGATTTTCCATCCCTGGTAGGAGAAGCCGAATTTAGCAACAGATTAAAATAAATTATGACTTCCTTATTATTTTAAGTTCAAGCATTTTATTACACTTTACAATACAATCAAGAACGTTTTCAAGGAACCGTAAAACAAAAATCTTTCAAAATCATCAAGTTCATAAAGCTCTTAAAGATTTCCACAGACACAAACAAATTGTAGAATTTTTGTCAATTAAAATAACAGACGTGCACAGAAAAATTTAGACAGATCAAGTGGATCTGTGTTTTTGCTTAATATTTTAATTTAAAAAGCTTTTATAGTAAAAAGAAGAATAATTTTCAAACAAATAAAACCACATGATTGCCATATTCAAGGTTCATTTAATAAATTTTAAAAAACAAAAAATAAAAAAACAATCAAATAATAAAGCCATTTAATGAAAAAAATTAAACAAAAATATAATAAAAATCCAGAAGAAAAAGAAATTATTCATGTCTCATTAAACATTATTTATTTGTTTGGTATTTTACAGGGTCTTTGTCCTGGTAATCGTTTAAGAATTTTAAATTCATACGATTCGGGTTGTTTTTCACCATCGCCAGCCTCCTCGCCCTGTCCCTCCTTGGCCGCCAGTACAGCCACTTTAAATAGTTCAATTTGTTCGGCGGACATTTATGAAAATACCTCGATAATCAGTGGCTCCGGCAGTAGTGCAAATGGCAGTGGCAGCGGATACATAAGCGCCAGTCAAACAAATATAACAACAACATCTTCAACATGCTGCCCAACAGCAGTAACAACATCCAACCTGCAGCAGACACAACGACAGGGTACACGAAGGTCATGGCATGTGTCGCCCAACAAGGTAAGTTTTTGTTTACCAACTGCACTGCATAATAAACTTATTTGCTAAAAGAAAACCGAATAGCTCCAAAGAGCCAGACGTATCCACAACGAAAAATGTAGCAGAAAAAATTACAGGTTTTTTTTTGTCTTGTTTCTGTATGTGGTGGCAACTGTGAAATGAAAAAATTTCTTCATTTCACGCTTGGTCTGCGTACGTTTTTTGGTCTGTTGTTTTTGGAAGAGTAGTTGTGGAGTATCTGCGTTTTATCTTTCCAGGCATTTATGTAGCCACCACATTATTGTTACAAACTACAACCGTTACGAGTCTCCTGATTTATTTTTTTTTTTGTTCAAATATTTTTAACGCATTGAAATTTTAGTTTTTTTCTTTTTTATTTTATTACAATTCCAACTGCAGCCTCTAAAAAACATGACAGTTAGTGGGAAAGTTTGTAAAAAAGAAGCGAAAAATCATCACACAAACACCACATGCAGCAGGATCTTCTGATTTCATTTCCAAAGTCTGAAATCATAATTTCCACAAGAAAATGCAAAATAAAGACAATTGCACGCATGAGTGATAAATGTGACCAACTAAAGCCCCATTTGAGAGACAATTCAAAATTACTTGAGTTTAAATTTAAATTTTTATCAAGAGCAGAAATATTATGACAACGAGACACGTGCCTAATTTTCCGGACTTCTGAATTACCGAAAAGCCATAAACATGTTTTTTATTCCCGAGAATTTGAATGTACTGAAATTTATTTCTAACAAGCAGCGAGGTAAGGAGTATGATGCCAGTACCCTGGAAGTAAGATTCCTAATTTCCCATATTTTTTTATTCCTAACCGGCGGCCACAAATACTTAGAGGCCGTATCGATTTTGTTTTAGCGTACGTATAGAAATCTTTTAGCGTATGCTTTTTGTATTTTTTTTTTAACGTGTTGGGTTTTTTTTTAACGTGTTGGAATAATATTGCAAGTGAAATTGCTCGGGTGAAAATACAGATCGCGTACGCTAAAAGAACACTACAAGTACACTAAAACTAGATTCGAACGTTATCTTAGTATTTGTGTTCGTCAGCTCACAATCGTTGTGTACCGTATTTTTTATGAGAACAATTTCACAAACACAAAAAAAATTTCTTTTTGAATTTTTGTTTAGCATGTGTATGTGTACTGTTCATGACAAAACAATTAACAGTACACTAACGTGCCTTACCTCACTGTTTTTTCAACTGTGTTCCTAACTTTTCTTTTAAAACTGCATTCGTGTCTATACAATGTCACTACAAAATTTGTATACACGAAACAAAGTACACTTTTCCATCCATGTTTACCCCTTCACCTTCAAACTCAAATGTTTTGCAGCAAATGCATTCTCTGTTATCATGTCATTGTTCAAAAATCGTAACTGGTTATCCATTTTTCGATTTCAAAATACATATAAGTTAAATAACACACACATAAAGCTATGATTTAACCGAAACTTTTATTTCATTGTAATGCTTGAACCTTGCTATTATGCACGAAATACAATCAAGGGCGTTCTGGAAATCGAAAACGCAGAACGCAAGAATTTTAAACGTCTTTTTTCAATAAGATTTCTGTAATAAAATAATTTTATGACAAATATGGGCATTTCCCCAGAAAGGTCTACCAGGATGAAAAAATAAAATGTTGATTAGCATCGTCTTTTATTGTTTTTTATTATACAAAAAGTCTTTGTTCTTATAAAAGAATGGTTTCATAGCATATCTCAGCTGTTTTACTTAAGGAAATTCGGCTGGAAACTGGAAAATTTTATATTTTTCTGTATTTTCTACTTTTAAAGACATTTTTATATACCTATTTTACAAGCAAGAAATATGTTATGTTTACACTCTTTCTTCATAATCTCTCCATTACAATCAATTGTAAAAGGAGTATTTAGTTTTTTGTTTAGGAAATTTTAAGATATTTATGCGAAAATACGTGGTGATAATAATAAAAAAAAAATATGGAAAAATCGTACGTTCGAGACCCGTACATTCGCGACCGGTAAATAAGGCAGTTTAACAAAAACCAAGAGAGATATTTTATTTTGTAAAAACTGGATGGAGACCTACATTAATACACTTTTAAAATATATTAATCACTTTTGAATATTCCGTTCCATTGCGCAGACTTTTACATTTCACTACTGTCAGCCAAAGTTGACTTCTATTTTGCGTACGTTCGTGACCACACGTTTATAACTCTTATTATTAAAACTTAAGCTCGGTGAAATCCATCTTTTGCACTTAACATAGAGCTACCAAAATGCTATCGAATCGAAAAAAGAAATGCTAGGAAAAGTTTAGTTTTCTATATTATTTGTACATTAAAAGCGTACGAACGTACGTTCGTGACCCCAGGAAATGCCCATATAATACAAATATTTCTCTGTTAAACAGAATTTTATAAAAAAAACTATAAAAATTAGATTTAAAGTGCATTAAAAACAACCAGAACACCCCTGAATGTTATTTAAATGACCGCCTCAAGATTGTTTTCAGCAGACGAACTTTTTGAGGTCATTTTCAACCACTTTTTCGCATAGTTCGGGCGGTATCTCGGCGATTAATTAAAGAACGTTTGTTTTCAAAGGCTCCAACGTTAGAGGATTATCCGCGTAGACAGGTTTTTGACGTAGCCCCCAAAAAAACTTACGGTTTCAAGTCGCATGGGCTTGATGATCAATTTCAATAAAGCTAAAATTGATCGTGTTGTGTGGCTCTTGGCACCGTCTTATTGAAACTACGTATCGTTCAGTTCATAATTCAATTCAATGATTAGCAGTACGATAGCCCGAATTGCTGAGAAAGCCGTGGAATGGCAAATTCAGTTTATTCGCAACACTTTCATCAACAGAAGCGTTTTTTTTTTTTGCTGTGCGCACATTGCGATGTTTGACAGGCCTGACCAAATCTGTAACGCTTGCAATCTCTTCAAATTTCTTTATTATCTTGCCAGTTTCTTGCACAGCACTCCACGCTTGGACCTCAACTTTTATAGTAAGTTTTGACTACTTTTACGAGATCTTCGGTTGTTATATATTTGTTATAGGCAATCATTTCAAATGATAGATACTTATTTATCAATAGCTTCACGTTTTCACAAAATTTTTTGGTCTTTTTGGTAAAATGTTCGTAAAAAATTGGGATTGATAAATGAATACAGATTCAACTCTTGTAATTTTGCTTTCTTGCTTCGGTACAAGATTTTTTCTAAACTTTTTTTCCAAAAACGGCAAACTGTTTTCAAAACTTTCGACATTTCAAATATTTTTTTTAAATTCTTTCTAAATAGAAACCCTAACAGGAATAAAAAAGACTATACAGGTATGTGGTGGAAATCGATTATAAAAACGAAACGATTTGAAACCGAAAATATCGTTTTCAGTATCTTTTAAAATAGATTTTAAATACATATTCCTCTTATGTTAATTCTTTATTCTTTTACATTTTATATAATATACGTTAACTGAAGTGTATTCTGAACGAAAATTGAACCTTTTAATTCAAAAATGGATTTTAAAATCCCTCGAAATTCATCACACCTTTTAAAAACGTTCGTTTGAAATCGATCGATTTTCATAACATACCTGATACATTCCATGGAATGTTTATTAGGGCCATTATTATAACTTGGCGTTAGCTGTTATCCGACAGTTAACAGAAGCTTTTTGACAGATAACACATTATTATCTGTCAATTTAATCTTTACTTTAGCTAACTTCAAGTTGTAATAATGGCCCTTAATGTAATAGAAATTTTGGAGCAATAAAATCGAACCGAATATCAATGCCGTCAAGGGAATGCTCTGTATTTGGTAGGACCAGAAGGATCCTATCTGTTATGAATTGCAGGCCAGTCGTCTATAAAAAATAATTTTTACCAAGCAAACTTGATTCGTTTGAGCGTGCGTTCGTCAAAAAAGCCCAAAATTTTCGACCAGACATGAACGATCGGCTTCATTTTGCAGCATCACTACTAGTCACGGGTAGGGTAGCCAGATTTTAAATTCGGAAAAACAGTACATTGAATACATAAAAACAGTACAGTCAAGAAAAAAACAGTACATTTTTTTTGACGACAACATTACCATTTGTTTTAATAAGCAACCCCCAATTTCACCAAGTTCAGCTATAATTAACTATCAGTTCAAGCTGTCAAAACATATTGTAAGCTGGAAGTTAAAGTAATAGTTAGTTTTAACTGAACTTGGTGAAATTGGGGTAAATATTTTAAACTTTTGATTGAATATGCAACAACAATTATATAAGGAAAGAAATACACTTAAAATGTGTAACGTCAAAGGTATTATTTCCAGTTTATGTCATTTCATAAATATACATATGAAATTACTCCATTTGCGTTTAAAAAGCAACCACCACAAACGAAGCATTTGGCCAGAAAAACCATAACATTGCTGTAAGCCATATAAGAAAGGAGAAAAGCCTTACTTAGCTCAAAACAATCAACTCATTGATTTTGTAAGTACGATTTTCTTTAAACATATTCGTATTTAAAGCAATTTTCACTACACACATAGTTGCACAAATCATATTGAATTTGAGAAAATGTTTGTTTCCTAAATTAATTTTCTAATTTTAAATAATTTTTAAATTATTTACGGCTAATTTTACCAAGTTCAGCTATAATTAACTATTACTAAAACAATAGGTTTTTTGACTTTTATAATGAAAGTTAATTAAACCTGAACTTGGTGAAATTGGCCATTAATCTATAAAATCCAAAAAAAAAAATAGTTTGGTTTATTTTTATTTCACAAAATCTGAAAATATTTAAAATCAAGTGCAATTGAAAACGATGAATATTTTCAAAAAAAAAATTTTGTAAAAATTAACTTATCTTTTTCTTATTTCAGTAGTTTAGGTAAAGAAAAGTGGTCCTCAAAGGTATTAGGTATTTTTATAAATTTTGAACACGGATAATTTTTTGTTTTCAATTTTACGTGATTTCGATTTCCAAAACATGCCCGAAAATTAAAAAAGTTCTAAAAATTAACGATAACTGTGTTGGAAAAAGTATTTTTTTAGTACTTAAAAAAAAATTAGATTTTATTTTTGTCTTTCTCAGGTGTGGAAAGGGAAAGACTATTGGAAGAGGAAGCCATAAAATCATAACAACACGAAAATATACCACTGCTCCGAGCCACCCATTATAATTAAGATTTCTACTGTGTATTTTTGAGAAAACAATGACCACAGCGTAAAAACTCTTATTATTTTAGAACTTTTTTTTTAACACAACATCATTTTTTGTAAGCCAGTTCTGTTAAATATAGACTGAGCAAAAAAAAAACAGTACAAAAAACAGTACAAAGTGTAAAAAACAGTACATTTGCGTACTGTTTTAGGAGTTGTGCATAAAGCAGTACAATTGCAAAAAATCAGTACATGTACTGCTTAAAACAGTACGTATGGCAACCCTAGTCACGGGACTACTATTTTTTCGATCAATGCATAATGCTTACACTTGTAAACGCTTTAATTTAAGACAGGGTATCCGATATTGTCTTGATTCGATATTGGTCTGAAAAAATTAGCTTTTGCAGATGATTCCATTTTTTTTTTAAACAAGTAATTACAAACGTAATTTTTATGTACTAGCGTAGAATTTTTTGGTCCTAAAGGCCTTCAAGATGAAACAAGATCAAAACCGATATTTTTCGATGGTTTGGGTGACCGATTAGGTGAATTGTATATTGGAAATATAAATTAAACACATTTCTAAGCAAAACTTATTTTTATAAACTTCATAAACAAAAATGTTTCTTCATAAGAAAATTCGTCTAATTTTTGTGTTGGTCACATTTAAATACATTTAAAAAAAAAAATTGTCTCACAGACGCCTCGACACATTGAGGCGGCTGCCATAGCCTGTGTGCGATTGAATTGTTGGCTCATTAACAACGCCTTGAAGATTTAAATTGAGGCGCCTTTTTCTTAAGTTTGCATATTTTTGTTTTACCCAATGCACTTTTGCAAAAGCTTGTTGTTGTTGTTTTACAAACAAAAAAACAAGTGAAAGGAGCCTGTTTCCCGGTTTTTCATACAATTATGTTATTTTTTAGCTTGAAAAGGAAAAAAAAACAAATAGGCAACGAAAAATCTCCGCTTAGCAAAATCTTTTTTAATGCAAATAAGCAGAAAAATTGTCATGTTTTTCAAATTCAATGATTTTGCACTTGAAATAGTTTATCGTGGTGTAATTTAAATGTCATTTATTTTTGCTGCTCGTAGTTGCAAATATGATTAGTGCAACAGCTTTGAGGCATATAAACAAAAAAAAAAAAAAAAAAAACAGGGAATAAATGCAGGCATAAGCATTAAGCCATATGAGCGAAGTGCCTGCCGAGGCTTATCTCAATTTTATGCCTGTATTCACAATAACTTTGAGCCGGAAAGCAAAAAGGAAATTATAAATATTGAATAAATAAAATAAGAGCAGAGAAAATGTGTTTTTTTTTAAAGATAAACTACCGTAAAATGGCAGAAAGGCTGACTGCTGCCGTGTGTTAAATGATTGACGTAACAGGAATTATGAACTAGAGCGAAAAGTTTTAGAATTAGCTTTAAAGATAAGCGAAACACAATATTTAAATAGAATTTGTAGGAAATGTAAAAAAGAATTAGCTATTCGTAAATAAGTACAAATTGGTTTTCAATATAAATAAAAATAAGTTGGCATTACACAGTAATGCACAAGATAATAAGTAGTAAAGCTGTAAACAGTAAATGATATATGGGTAATTCCAAAGTGTTGAACGTGACAGTCGTACGCATAAAAATGCAATAATATTTTAAGTAAAAAATATTTTTAAGTTCTCTTTACCCTTAAATCATAGCACTAAGAAAGCACTGTTATCGCTGCTAAAGTTTATGGATGGCGCGATTCTAGGTCAAAGATAATGGCAAAAGAAGTAGCGGTTCAAACGTGAAAAAAACAGAAGAAATTTTTGTGGCCATGTATAAAAAGGCGCAATTCAGCGAAACCTGGCACAATTTTTTAGTCAAACTACTTTCAAAATTTTACGTAGCAATGTAACATAAAAATATCTTGGTTTGATTCCAAAATCTTTTGAATTTCCTTTTTTTTAAGCCAAAATCTGGGTCGATACGTGACATTTCGAACGTGAAATTTTTTCCGTAACAATTTAACTGAATAATGATTAAAATAAAACAAAAATTTACCGTTAATCCGAATAACATGTTTCTCTTTGAACTCTTCCTTAGGATTACAGACCATGTAAGAAAATTTTTTTGGAATAATTTTTATCAAATATCACCTCTTTTAAGAAAGAAAAATATTAAAGAAAACATACAATAAAACATTCTCACATATAAGAAATTACGTTTGCACAACTTTGAAGTCTGATTGTTCATCTAAGTGAACAAATTTATAGGTAAATTTATAAAATTAGTAAAATCGAAATATTTTTCTATAGCAATATCGTAAAATAATCAGCTTTTAATAACTTTTAAATTTTCGGTCACGGTGGACCTTTCGACGGAAATGCCCATACACTGAAAGAAAAATGCTTCATATATTTAATGAATCATTTTCATAAAAAAATTTTCCTTGGGTAAATGAAACTTTTCATTGTTTAAATGGAATTTCATAGTTATAATGAAGTATTTTCGTTAAAATCGCTTCATTGGATTTCGTAATTACGTCAAAAATTTTCATTGGATGTATGAAAACTTAAGTTTGTCCAAGTTAAACAAAAAATTTTAATTGGGAACATAAAAAAACGATATACAAACATAACTATATTCATAAATTAATACAAAATTATAGTTTCCTTAAAAAAATGTTTAATTGTTAATTAAAAAATTTAAGATTTAATAATTTCATACATCTAATGTTTCATGTATGGCATTAACTTTATGAAATCAAAAAATTTTTTTATAAAAGCAACATATTTCAATAATTGCCTTCATAAATTTAAATTTTTATTATGACAATAAAAATGTCATTATAGTAATGAAACAAAACTTTCAATCCACTTTCAATCAACGTTGTTATTGTTATTATGGACAATTTAATCTCATATTTACGCTCTTAATTGAGTAAAAAACATAGTTTTTTTTATCCAAAAACTACAATGCCCCGGTAGACTAGCTGGTAGTGAGCTAGTCTATCAGCACCGAGGTTGCGCGATCGAATCCCGCCAGAGACAGAAAAAAAATAAAAAATAAAGTAAAATAAAAAAAAATAAAAAAAAATAAAAAAAAATAAATAATTAAAAAAAATAATAAAAAAAAATTGTTTACATTATTGAAAGTATTCATCCAATGAATAATATTCATAGATCTAATGAAATGTTTCATTAAATCTATTTAATGAAACAGGTTTCATTGATCCAACGAAGCGCTGCATAGGTTCCTTTTTAATGCAATTTTTCATGGGATTAATGTCAAAATTCATTGGTATGGCAAACTGTTGCCAAAGTATGTAAGAGCACGAAGTTGGAACAGCATCTTCTTAAATGGAACGAGAAATCAATTAATCCTTAGAATGATATTGGGGCTTTAAACAACCTTTTTTTTTAATAATTTGGAAATTTTATTTATTCCCTTTTCTCTCTTTTTTGAATTTATAAAATTTTTTCATAATTTTTTTATTAACTCGTTGCAAATTATTATTCAATCACTAAAAAATATTAAAAACAATTTTGTTTCACCCCATAATTTTAAAATTAAATCTCAATTTCCCAAAAAAGTACAAAAAAAACACTGCAAACACTCATATGAAATTAATTTTCTACAAAAAAAAAAAAAAAAATAAAAAAAAAATCATTTTATAAATTGTTTTGTTACCTCAAGGAAGAAAAAAAATGCAACATTTTTTAAACATAAAATCATGTGCATAATGGTAATGCCTTAAGAGAAGTGTTTTTGATCTTTTTAGTTGAAAAAAGTACTTTTTGCAGAAGATGTAATTTGTTTATCAAAGCACATGTTTGAAACACAAATTAGGGGTGTTCAAGTGGAAAAATTACTAAAAAAAAAAAAAAAAAAACATTTAACTCCCGCCATTGTGTTGTGGCCATTCGAATAAAAAAAAAGTTAGAGTGTTATATTCGGTTGTGCCGAATCTTTGGTACCCTTCACCGACACACAGTGGGTTTAAACAACGGTTAACTAAAGGTGCATGAGGACGACATGTTTTTTACATCTGACTTGTCAACTTTTCAAGTCACATGTAATTGTGCATGTCTCTCAAAATTGCTGTTTTACAGAAGGTTTATAATATTCGGTCACAAACGTACATGTAATTTGCTTCTGACATTGTCTCTGTTTTTTTCGCATAGTTATTGCAAAATCCAAAAGAAAAATGCCGCCACGAAAATTTTTATGTACGCCGTAAAATAGTTTAGCCATCTTCACATATTTTTCTTTTAATTCAAAGATACCAATTTAGGATATTATAACGAAACGGTTTTTATATATATATATATTTACATAAATTCTACTCAATGGTGCGATGATTATACATATCTCGGTATTAACTGCATGTGTTTTTTGTTGTAGTTCTTATATTTCACATAAAGAAGTGTTGCTTACGATCAAATAAAAAAATGTAAAAAAACGACAACATTAAGGAGCGTTAAATATTTCATACAAAATTATGAAAACTTGAAACCAATAACGCGTATATTATATTTTTGAATAGTTGTCAAAAATTTTGTTGGTTAAATAAAAATCAAACAAAAATATTAATTGAATCAGTAAAAAAATTTGTAAAAATCAAAAAAATTTTCAAACAAGCGTTTGTTTGAAAATAATTCGGCAATAATTTTTTTTTGTGTAAACGATTATGGTGGTGTTGCACTTGGATAGTGGTAATAAAGCCATATGGCTTTATTGCACGGCCCCATTTCTAGTTATACAGAGCGAATTTGTGCAAATTCTTATGGCACATGCAATTATGCCACCTTTTATGATAGTTTTTATAACAAAATTATTAATTTTAAACGGTCATAGTTTTACATTTGGATTATTAGCTATTATTATATTGAACCGATTTTGCTGAATTTCATTCCCACACTGCTTTGGATAACTTGAAGTTTTCGGAAGTGAGCGTGTTTAAAAACGATAGACAGACAGACGGACATGGCTAAATCAACATAGAATTACACAAGGGCCCAAAATTAGTATAATTTATGGGGTCTGAGATGAATTTTAAAACATTTCACATGAAATAACTAACTTTGTTTACTCTTATTCAACACTAGTGGTGGTGGGTATAAAAATCTCACATAGATAAAGGTATTTAAATAGAACTTTTACACGAGTCTTCAACTCACAACAAAGTTTTGGTCTGATGGGTCCATGATTGCCCATGGGTACCAAATTGGGTAGACTCTCGAAAATTTGTCTCTTAACACCGTGATGTATGGTTTTATATGGTGGGGATTGACCGACAATACTTTCTTGCTTGTTTTTGCTGGACTATAAAGAAAATTGAATTCATATTCCGTCACGTTCGCGGTCACTATTGTGTTGACTTTCTTGCTGACCGAGGTAAATCGTCCTCTTTGAACAAAGACTTTCGCAAATTTTTTTAACCTTAGAGAAATTATATTTAAAATAGAAACATTCTTTATACTTCTTTTAAAAAAGTACCTTTATGGAATTCGTTAAAAAATTATACTAAAGTATGTATGTATGTAATGTGCTTGTACATATTAAAAACTTTTAGTTTTTTTTATTAAACTTTAGATAAAACTTTAAATTACTTGACATACTTTGAAAACTGGAAACTTTTTGATAAACCCTCTCTTAAAATAAACATGAAATCAAAATTAAAAAAAAAAAAAAAAATCCAAATTATTTGCATGCAAACACTTGCACTTGCAGGCACCAGACTTCAAAAATTTTTAAATACTTTTTAAAGTGACTGCCAAAAAACCCACACACTTCAATTAACTTTTGTTTTTTTTTCTGTCTGCAGTTTGGACAAACAAATATTAAACTTATTAAAAATATAAATTATATAATTTTTGCTAAATAAAGAAATAGCGCCGAAATTTATCAGATTACAAAAAAAAAAAAAAATTTAATCATTAACTGGCAGTTGTTAACACGCACCAGAAACACTGTCAGTGACACCTACACGCGTTTTAATGTCGATGTAACGATTTGAAAAGGAATTGAGATTAGAAGTCTATTAATACGTGTTGGTTGGTTGGTTGTTGTTTCAAATTTTTATGAATGAATAGATTTCTTGTTCTTTTACTACATGTTCGATTAAACATGCAGCATGATTAACCCAAGAAAAGAAACCAAACGAATATTAAAAAAAACAACAACCGACACACTTTGAAATCCATAAAAAAAAATAACCGAACAAGACCAAAACGTATCGAGAATTAAATGAATGAAAACCAAGAAACTGAATGAATCAAACGTGTTTTTTTTTTTTATTGAAAATTTTTCTTATTTTTGAGTTTGTAGATAAACAGTTTCTTAGAATTTAGAGCGGAAATGTAAATTGTGTTAAAAACGAATTTCAAATAGAAAAAATTGTTCTAGAAATAACAACCCACAATGAATTGAATTGAATTCAATAAAAAGGAGACAAATTTGTGTTCATTTGTCTTTCATTAAGAAAACAAAAAACAATTTAAATTCATTTAATAAAATTAATAGCATAATTTTTTCTAGAAAATTGCAATATGGTGGCGAATTTTTTTTTTAATTTTGTATAAATTGAAATAAAAAACCGGAAATGGAAACTTTTCTTTATTGTCGACTGAATGTTTTCCATATTATTTGATTCAAACCTTTGTTTCTTATTGTTTTCTTAGGTCCTCAATCGGTTTGCATAACGTTTGCCGAAGATGGTAGCGTGGAAATGACGGCAACTTTTTATTGACATTCACTATGAACCAAATATATTAGGTTGATTAAGTATCCTTGTATCGAATATATTTTAACGTAAAATTTTCAATAAAATGGATGGCCACAACTTTAATTTCTTTGCTGTAGCGAATCGAAACATTTAAAGCATTCTTAATACTACGCCCTACAGCAGCAATTTATTCTTAAGTGCGCACTGAACTACGTAACGCGAAAACGGTTATAAGGTTATGACGACTGTAAAGTTTACGAAATGCTCATTCACTTTCGTGAACTGAATCACGATTGTCGAAAATTATTTGTACTATTTGCAAGTATAAGTTTAGAGTTAGTCAGTAATTGAGAAACCAACTGCGTCTTGTGTTGACGACAAGACGCAGATGGTTACTTCAGTACATGATTTCCTCCCTTATGCTTTTAATCCTCCTTAGAAACCGGATCTTTCAAGCTTTTCCTCCGCAGGCAGAACATTCATCTTAGGTCACGGGCAAAAATCTGATTCTATTCCGGTAATTCTTAATAACTTTCTTCCTCTGATTCGGATATATGCCACAAAAATAAAACCATTACTTGAAAACTAAACAGGACTTCCCGTTAACCAGTCGAAGGTCTGTCTTAAGCTCTGGAAGCAACTGATTGCCGAGGTACCAGATAGAACTCAAAAGATCCGCTGTATTTTTTAGGCGGTAAGAACTTTCGATAGCGATAACTGTAAAACTGATTGTCATACTAACGAATTGTGCTTTATTTTTTTTCTGTATCAGTTATTTTAAAAGAAAAAAATATTGTTCGCTAAGCAAAATAAAATCACTACTGAAAACCAGGGTTTTAAAACTGCAGTCGAAACCAAAAAATGTCGAACAAAAAATTAAAAATTTATTTACCAATACAATATTTTTTTATTTGTTTTTGTTTTAAATGTAAATTAAGCGATCGAAGTGTCGTTCGAAAATAGATGAAACCATAAACTGTTGAACAAAAAATGAAAAATTTATGTACAACTTTTCGCTTTTTGAGTTGGTTCGACAGCGACTGCTTACAGTTAATGAATCCAAATTAAAAGCAACCGTTTTTTTGGCTAATGACAAATACAGAAGTGGAAGAAATGGCAGTTTTTCACTTTAACTGCAGTTTTTTAAACGCTGCTTAAAACTGTAGAATCAACCTTGTTTTCAACGTTTTAACATTGATTTTTTTCTGTGTGTATGTAAACGAGCATAATTGTCGTTTTTGGAGAGCACATGAGACTCATAAAACTCCATTACATCCCGAGAAACATCACTGTTTGGTGCGATTTGCATGCCGAAGGCGTCCTCGACCCATTTGTCTTTCACTGGCAAACACAACAGGCAAATGCTTCGTGATTTCTTTATTCCTCATGCCATTGCAAATCATTTTGAGGAGAAATAGTTCCAACAAGACGGCGAAACATGCCATAAAGCTCGCTAAACCATCACTTTGTTGGGCCAAACGTTTCAAGATCGTATTATCTCAAGATGTGGAACTGTGATTTGGCCAGCTCGTTCGTGTGCGTTGACAAAATTAGATAGACAGGATGGCGTTCGTAAGGCTCGTTCGGTTACCTGGAGAATATCGGATGTCTTAAAATGAGATTCCGAAGCATTCGAGGGTAACGCTAATGTGGGTACCAGGGCATGCGAACTTTCTGGGAAACCAGATAGCAGATGAGTTTGCCAAACGATGATTCATTGATCAATTCGTAGGCTTTCCATTGGCTCACTGTAGGTCACTTATCCAGCGCGAGTCTCATAGATTCGCAAAGTTGGGATGTAGTTGTGAATACACCTGCTTCATTGCCAGGGCATTGTGGCCTTGCTATGATGAACGGAGAACTGGCTCTTTACTTAAGGTTTATAAGGAACAAATTGACAAGTGGTCTCAGTTGTGACTTGGCACTGACCTGTGGGGTCTCATTCGAGGAGAATGGATCTGAAATTCAATGAGTACTGCAGAAGTTGTCATGCCGAGGAGGTAGAGGAAACTGTGTTTTATTTTCTATGGCAATGTCCTAGAATTCGGGGCATTAGGAAAAATACCTGGGAAAACCGGTGTTTGCCTGCTTGGAGGATCGATCCAGAATAGAACTAAGTTTGCTTCTTCTCTTTATTAGAAAGACGAATTGGTTGAATTCTGCTGTGTTGGATGGGCATTGACGCAGGGCATCAGGAAGGGATTACTGAAGGACCCAAATAAGCTGTGTCTCAATGGCTGCCAAAGGAACCTTATCCAATATTTTAAAATTGCTGTAAAAGCAGTTTTGGATAAAAGCATATTGAGAGAACTGTCCGTAGACCGGACTTTTATATGAAGCCTTTAAGATCCACTCATATCGGCTTAAACAAAAGCAAACAACCGGATTTTTTAAAGAAACCTTTTGAGGTTCTCCCGCAATATTTCTGGGGAAAATATTTTTCAAAGCGATTTATACTATCAATTCTAAAGATGTAAGTATGTGTCAAACTACCTGATGGTAGTTTTATCTTTTTTAGCTCTTGCATGTTACAAACTTCAAAATACTGTCATTTTCAAAACAACAATCCAAATAAAAAAAAAATTACTTGTTGATTTCTTTAGAATTTCGTAACAAGTTTTCTAAGATTAAAACTGTGTTCTTGCAGTAGAGGAACAACCTCTAGCGACAGTAGGCAGAATTTAGTTCCTTGAGCCCACAAATGGTCAATAACCACAGACATGCATTTGCAAGAAGCAAACAAACTGTTTTTGTTCAAACTCTCTTTGCCTGTCTCTTTGGTCCTCTCCTTTATTATCATGTTTTTGAAATGTTTGATAAGTTGCTTTTAATTTTTTGTCAAGACTGCTTCTGCAAAAAGAAAGAAATGTAGAAATAAAAACAAATTTACAGTTTTGTAGTTGTCTACCTGAATTTGGGGATTGACTTTATTTAACTGCCTGTCTGTCTGTCTGTCTGTCTGTCTACCAATAGACTGTTTGTCATCCCAGCCTAAAGCAGCAGCAGCAAGCAAAAGTTTGTTTACCACCAGTCTGTCCTTTTATGTTTAATTTTTGTCTGTCCGTTTGATACTTTTGTCTCTGTCCGTCTGTCCTTTCATTTATTATGCCTTTTTTGATCATTTAACCAAAACTATAAGAGGAAAAAATTTCAGCACAAAAAACATTGTCAACATTTTGATGCTGCTGTTATAGCATGAGTGACTAAAATATGTCATTAAGTTGGTCTTTTTGTTGTTGTTGCTGTGTTGTTTTTGTATACGATTGACCAAAAATGGCTACAAAATTCATTCCAAATACCACTTAATGTTGCATTAAAAACCACTTGAATATTTTTTGTGTTTTAAAAATTTTTAATTTTTCAAGTATGCAAACGTTTGCATAAAAATTTTTGTTTCGTGATTTTTATATCAAAAATATATTCATTTAATGTAAAATGAAACTTTTTGTAAAGTCTTTGCCGACTTGTGTTTAAAATGGTTTCATTAGTCGGTATTAAATGCTTATAGAACTAGGGTTTCTAATTATATGGACATTTTTCTTTCTCTGGAACGAATAAAATTGTTTTTTTTCATTGGAATGCATTTTACTAGAAAAATTTTGCAAGCGGCAAATGGAAAAACTTTATAAAATTCATGCTATTATTGGTAAGCTAGTGGCCGTTTGATGCATAAGATGAGCATAGTTAGAAAAAACTATGTAGTTTTTGTCCAATATAAGCCGTTCACTTTTATTTTTGACCATTTCTTTGTAAATGCGCACTCCTTGCTCACGGTACCTTATATAGGATGTAGATCAGAGTCCGCCAAACACATACATTTACATTTCTTGTTTCTCTTGGTTGTTTATTTTTGAGCGTAATTGTTTTTGTTTGTTCAGTGTTTTCGAGTAAAAATACAAATTATTTTCTCATGCTCTCTTTATTTGTGTGAGAGCATTCGCACATGTGCGGTGTTTTGCAGATCTCTGATGTAGATAGAAGTAGTGATATGTTTAAGAAACATTATAATTGCCGGTGCAATGTTATAAATCCAAAGGCTATAAATACATATGAATTTTTTTCTCAATGGAGTGAGAAAAAAACCATATGGCTTGATTGCCAACACCCAAGTGCAGTAGCACCATAATCGTTTAGTAACCAAATTTAAAATAGCGCCATAACAGTGAAATTGTTTCAGTTACATTCATTTTACCAAACTAATATGTTGCTACTGTCAAGTGTTAAAAAATATAGTACAGAAGGTGGAAAGGGGGGAGGAGGGTGCGCGAAGACCGACTTTGCAGAGAAGCTTTAGTTAGCGAAGCCGGTGTTTGTTCTACCATGGTTAGGTTAAGAAGGGTTATGCGCCCAAGGGCACAACTCCACTCGGAGACCAAAACGGTCCGTTGTTAATCCCTTAACTACCGTAGAAGAGAAAGTCCTTGAGCCCCTCCAAAGGCGGACTATGCAGAGGACCTTTCAAATAATCATATTCACCGTTATCGTGGTAGTAATAGATTAAAGGAAATACGTTTATGTTCTCATTTATCTATTACCAAACAGTCGCAGACGTATTTTTTATTCGCCAAAGACGATGAAGTTGGTTATGTTATTAATTAACATATGCAACTGTTATATGATTAAGGTTTCCTTATTAAGAACTTTATTACCCATTATATGATTGCAGATAAAAATAATATGGTTTAAGCAGCAATAACATGTACAAGTTTTCTGTTAAAAGAAGTTGGCCAAGACCATTAAAATTATAAATTTTTCTTTTCATGATTCTGTTTAACTATTTTTCTTCAAAAACTTTCTATTATACATCAATAAACTGAAAGCTAAAACCAATTATTTTTAGAAAACCTATAATTTGAGAAGAATTTCCCGAAATTTCCTTGCTTAAAATTCTCGGGAATTCTAACAATTTGTTCCGGAATAGGAACCCTATATGGAATGTATTGACAGTTAAATAGTTTTAAATTTTTTCAGAATTCAGCATAATTTTATTTAATGAGCATTCAAAATTACTACAACTATTGTTAATTTAACATTTAATTGTGTGTCAAGTATATATAATTTTTAAAATTAAAATAAAAAAGGTGGTTCAAAAATTTGTCTATCTCAATAAATTAAGAACATCAAATTAAAAGTTTGAAATAAAAAAGACATGTGATTGGATATTTTTTTCTTGTGGGAAAAGGCATGACTTAAAATCTTTGAAGTCAACCAACAAGGTTTAACAAACACTGGCATATGAACGCATAAAGAATATAGAGAAGCACGACCAACGAAAAGTTATTATACCCACACCACAATAGTGGAGAGGGTATTATGCATTTGTGCTGATGTGTGTAACGCCTTAAAATAGTGGTCCTAGACCCACCTTAAAGTATACCGATCTACTCAGAATCACTTTCTGAGTCGAACTAACGATGTCCGTCCGGCTGGCTGGCAGGCTGGCAAGCTGGCTGTCCATGTAACCTTGTGCGCAAAGTACAGGTCGCAATTTTGGAGATAATTTGATAAAATTTGGGTCTTAGGTTCCTATTGGCACAAGAATTGAAAATGGGCCGAATCGTAGGAGCACAAGGGAAGATAGGGGGAAATTTCTTCCTCTCAGAAACTATCAAACCGATTTTAATGAAATTTAAAACATAGATAGAACCATAACTATATGAACACAAAATGTATAAATTTTTAAAAAAATCGGACCACGAGGGGAGATAGGGGCAATTTCTGCCTCTCCAACCGATTTTAATGAAATTTAAAACATAGATAGATCCATATTTACATGGACACATAACCATGATGTTGTTTTAAAAACTGTGGTGTAGGGTATCATATGGTCGGGCTTGACCGACTATACTTTCTTACTTGTTTTTTTTTATCTTTTTACCTACTAACAACTACAATTCGTGTCAGAAGAGCCAACCAATTGTAGGGAAATGAAAGAAAAGATAAACTCACTGTTTACTGTTGGTGTTTTGTTTAAGCTTTGATATTGTACTAAGTAAAATTTTGAGTGTTTATAATTCTTATTCGCTTTACAGTTTTATTTGTATAATATTTTTAGCTTTTCTAAATTCTTTGGAAAAGGTTTCCTGATGATCTAGGCTAAGCAACCAGTGCAATACACATAAAAGCTAGCTTTATGAAAAATTAGGAATTTAGCACGTCATACAGAAATCTTATTAATAAAAGTTAAAGCTTTAATTCACTCATTTTAAGAGTTTTAAACTTTTTTTAAGAAATTCCGGGATTGAGTTTCGAAAGTGGATTGTTTTTTCTTTCTGTGTGTAACTTCAAACAAAAATTTAAATTAATTCGCCTAAATCGGTTTAAACATATTCTTAAAGTTATATTCAAATGTATTTCGTTGCGGGGCTTGGGGAGCATCTACCATTTTCCTTGGCATTAAGTTTTTGCCATTATCACAATTTTTTCTAAGGCAAACTGTTGCAGATCCACTGGAACTATTTGATATTAGGGGTTTAGTGAGACCTTAAACCCGGCTTTGTTAAAGTAGCTATACTTTATACCCATATTTCGAAACATAAGATCTTAAAAATTCCCAAATGGAAGTTATGGCGGAGTTGTAATTGCTGGCGGATCTCTTTTTGTACTATTGTTATTAACTTGGTATCATGTTAGGATGGGTTTTTTAGCGGAACGTTGGTGGATGTATTCTTTTCATCGTAGTATTAGACCGAAGTACTCGAAATGATTTTGAGCATATATTTTAAGTATTTTAAAGTGAATGTTTTGTTCACAAAGTTTTAACGTAACTTAAGCCATTAAACCACTCGATCTTGGCGGCCAATTAACCGAACTTATTTTGTGAAATAATGGTAACAATTAATTTTTGGATGTAGTGGTATTAGTAGCTCCATAACATTCTTGCTAATTTTATAAAAAAAAAATCCGTCCTTTAAAGCGCTCTTGACGTAGTGCAAGTAATGGCTTTACATCGATTTTCGTTGATTGAAACTGTCTAGCCGGTACAATTTTTACCGTGCAAAAACGTCATTTAAATATCTTTGATTCTTACGCCAGTCGCCAATAAAACGATTATGATACAGGGGTTTACTTCATGTCACGATGCTAAATCCACCTATTTGGGTGGATCTTCGTTTGATCTTCAGAAGAATTGTTTCTGCAATGCGCACTATACGGCGACTATAAAAATTTGTCATGACATTTAGAGTACTACGTTGTGCGAAAATGTTTTAGTTTTTATCAAGTATTTTCCGGGCAGCTCGAATCTGTCAACTTAAAAACAGACGCAGCGTGCAGTAACTTTTCGGAACTTACAAAGATTGTCGAAATAAATTTGCACTTAATTGGATCTTCCTTAATATAACGCTTTATAGCCTTTTTACACTGATCAACATCTAACATCTACCATCAATTTGCAAAGAAGTTAACATCTTTCCATAAGAAATACATAGGGCTTAAAACAAACATCTTTTAAAAGATGTTTCTTCCTCATTTTTTGCTTTCTACATCTTTAGATTATTTTAGTGTCATCGCTAGAAATGTTGAAATAAGTGGCATCACTGACAAAAAGACGTTTGTTTTGAAAGCAGCGTTACCATTTGCCAAGTTTTCTCTTTTATTGCAATGCTCTTTTAAGTATTTTTTTATATTTTTAAACAAATTGAACTTCAAAAACATTTTTGTGTTTTCTTTTTAAATTTTGGCACTTTTGTAGAAAAAAACATTTTTTATTTTAAAAAACATTTTTTTTTTTTTTTTTCAAAAATGGTTACATTTTTGTTTGATTGTAGTTTCACATTATCTATATCTTTAATAGTAGATGTTGATCAGTGTAAAAAACCTATTACAGTAAACAGCTTTAGCTTCTTCGGTGAGCACTGTACGATGTTTTTTCCGATGCGTTATATAAAGCTTGATTCACCCAATCGTTCGAACAATATTTTTTTTCAGGAAAATTTATTAATCTTAACGTCTTCCTTTAAAGAGACGCAGATAATATTTTGTTTGGCAACTTTTTACTTGAATTGATATAATTTTATTTCTAGTACAGAAAAAAGGTGAGATGCAACTTTTTTCAATTTGTCCATAAAAATATAATTGACATTTATTTTACAACTGTGTTTTTGCAGAATAATTAAATAAACAAAATTATATTTCAATTAAAAATAATAAAAGCACTTTTCTTTCTTTGTCCATTTTCTTTAACACACTTTAAGATCTATTAAAAATATGTAGTTTGCTGGCTGTGCTGCCATTTTGTATAATTGTTTGCATATGTTATACATATCGTCGGCATAGAGTTTAAGCCTGCTATATCCATGTTTAATGTATATGACATTTTGATACCGTTCGAAAGATAAAGGGACGCCGCATCGAGTTAGAAAAACATTTACTTTAGTTTGGGACTCAACAGAATATAACAAAATATACCAAATTTATATATGTATGTTTGCTTCTTTAGGTAGAAATAGTAAGCATTAAAAGTTTATTGTCTGCCCTGTAAAATTAGTAAGAAGTCAGTTAACAGGTTTTCACTCTACGCCGAGGATATGGTAGCTTTGTTTTTCTGAACAAATTTTCAGAAACAGGTGAATCGTTCTGCAAAACACTTTCAGTAAAAAATGATTCTCCGGATAAAAGTACAAAAATATTGTTCGGACACATGGGTGAATCCAGCTTAAGTGGTGTGAAAACGTTCCATGGTTTATCGAATTGGTTTCTGGGATGGACCACTGTAACGGTCGGACTTAATTACTTATGTGGCTAACATAAGACGCTAGTCCTATAGCTGAACGCATTATAGATTCTCAGGTGCCTCGATGTTCTGCGGTTCTTCTCGAATTTTTAACACCAAGCTTAGAGATGTCTTCCTTCACATTGAACTTTCATCGAAGTTTTTGTCGTACCCTTCTGCGTGAGCCGTCACCGGGGTCTTAGTCAAATTATTTAGCTGGAGCACCCACCATTCTAACAATATAACCTTGCCAATGTAGCCGTTGTATTTTGATACGCCTTACTATGTACACTCCGTTAACATAGAAGTGCCTCACTTAATAATTTTAAAGAATTGTAATAATTTTGGTGTTTCTTTAAAAACTAGAAAATATAAATTAAAGTCGTTGACAAGAGGTTATCTGTTGTTATATCGACAGAAATTCCAAATGGGTCAGAAAAAGTTAACGCGAGTTCCACGGAAATCGCAAAAATTTACGCTTACCATGATCAAGGGCTTTCTAATCGTGCTATTGCCAGAAAACTTAGCCGAAATCCTAAAGTTATAAACAATTACCTCAAGAATCCATCGGAGTACGGTAAACGGTATAAAGGAAAGACGTACAAAAAGGTTTCAGCTCGGGATTTACGCAAAATACTCGGAGTTGCTTCGAATTAAACAATGAGTTTAAGTAAAATCGAAGATGCTGCCGGCGTCAAAGTGAGCGAAACTTCAATTTTTAATGTGACAAAAAGCTCGGAACACCTAAAGCGTAGAATGCTTCAAAAGAAAGGCGAGGCTTATCTAAGTTAACAATAAAAAGCAACTAGTTTTAATAACGTAATTTATATGTGAGGCTATCCTATGTTAACGAAGTGTATGTCAATGTGAGCTCATACAGCTCGTGGTTCATACGATGTCAATATCCTCCGTCAACACTACAATACGTTCGAATTGAGAAAATAGAAATACTCCCGAACCAAGACAAAATGTTCCTTATAATTTTACACAATTTGCAAAGAAAACAAAGCATGACCAATATAGAGCTGCCAGACCTAACAACTGCAAGACCTGCAATTCCGGTAGGAAACTGCCATCTTTCAAAATACTACACTTAAAAAAAACAAGATTATATATGTAAGTAGTCATATATGTACATATTTACATTTAAAAATTTGTATTTTTTCAATTTACTTTTTACACAAAGCAAAAAAGAAAAAGTTAAATAAAGACCCGCACCTTGTTCACACAATATTGATATTTATCTTATAAAATCATAAATACAATATTTTTATTTTCATACAATAATCATAATTTTGTATTGTATGTTTATAAACATATTCGAAATCAATATTGTATTATTCTTATTTTTACAAAACAATTTTTACTCTATGGCAGATAATAAAAATTGTTAAAAGTCATGCCATTCAAACTCTCCTTAGTAATGCTGGATTCCCTACTAAATACCACTCCTTCGTAGCCAAAACTCATAAAATATTTGTATGTAAACAAATAAAAATAAACCACAACAAAGTGTTATAATAACTTTATTGGGATTAAATGGCAGAACTACACCCCCACACATACTTTAAAGGGCTACAGGCAGGCAGGCTTACGCTTATTATGAATTTATGTGAAAATGTGCGAGAATATGTGAAATATTTATTAGAATTTAGGTCAGGATTTGACAGGGATAGGTTACTGGCTACCGTTTGATTACGTGCCACTGGATTATAGTTTCTTTATCACAAATTGATTCATTTTCATATTAAAGCAAATAAAAATTACACAGCTGTTTTGCGAGTCGAATTAAAATATAAATATCGTTTAAAAAACAACCCAACAAGCAGCACTTTAATAGAATCACTTTTTCATCTCTTTAAAGAAATCATTTTGAAAGTTTTTGAAGAACTCTTTTAATTGGCTGGTATGTAATTACATATGGACATTTCCATGAGAATGTCAATTTGTTTTATTGAATCTTTCTTGTCGAAAATTACAATATGTATTTAAAGCTTAATCCTAATTCTTATTTGTATTTGTTAGCCGTTACCAATGTAACCGCTAATTAATTGCATTCAACTGTCAAAAATGCCTGCTAGGTTCAAAGTGTCGGATCTTTTCAGCCTCCGGTGACATTTACTAGATCCCGAGCGAGGTAGTTGGGATGGACCATTAGTTTATCTATGTATTTGACTGAATACTTTTTAATTTCTTCCTGGATGGTAGCGATGTTAATATATAATAGAAAGGACACCCGAGGTCCTTAAGCTTATTACAATTTTTAAAGAGAAAAAAATTAAAGTTTAAACTCAATTTCTCATTGATTCATTTTTAGTAACTGCAATTAACAATTTTTAATTTTCTGCCGATTAAATACAGTTACTGGCACCCTAGAATTATGCTTAAAAATTAATGTTACAACAACAATGAACAAGATCCATGAGGAAAGACCAAATAAATAGTTCGATTAACGGTATATTTGTGTGTTTGTATTGAATGCTATTCTCGTGTCACGTACGTGGTCATTTGAAATTTATCAGTCTAAGGTGCTTAAAAATAAAAGTTCAAAGCAAGATATTTGTTGCTAAAAAATATTGATCGGAATTTTTTTTTAAATTGGTATAACAAAAATTGTATAAGCTTTTAAAGTTCGTCACGTACGATATTGTAGGTACTAAAATGTATCTAAATGCATCATCTTATTATGTTGGTATTTAGTCAACCCTTTTTGTATTGCAATCAAAATCATCTTACCAAATTTTATTGGAATCGGTTCATATTTAACCAAAGCTCCAATACAAGTACTACTCCCGAAAATAGCTTTTAAAGCCATAACTTCCTTACAAATGTTGGTATTTACATACACCTTATTGTGTTTGGCGTATTTAAAATACGCCTACGACTGTTTGGTAATAGATTAAAGAGAACGTGAACATTTATCCTTTAATCTATTACCAAACAGTCGTAGGCATATTTTAAATACGCCAAACACAATAAGGGTGTATGTAAATACCAACATTTGTAAGGAAGTTATGGCTTTAAAAGCTATTTTCGGGAGTTTTCGATAGGTAAACGACACAAATAAATAAAATAAATAAAAATATGACATTTATGTATATAAATTTCTAAATAAATTTTCATAGAGTAAAATCTCGGTAATTTGTAATCGAAGGGACCGACAGCTTTTAAAGATTTAGAGGTGTTTTCGAAATGAAGAGATTTCGGCTTAACGAGGTTAAAATAAAGAAAACGAGTTAGGCTCAAGGCAATTTAATTTTGTTTGCTTATTTTCAATTTGTAAAATAACAAACCAAAAATAGCACTCTAAATTATATAATTCCAATGTATAGGCGATTTAAATCGTTGTAATATTATAGCAACACACTAATTAAAATCTTGGTACATAACAAGCTCTAAAGACGGCGCCACTATTGATATTCGAAGCTTTGAAGTTTGGCAAACGTTAAAAGTGAAAAACCACCCGCTAAAAGATTTTTCACCAAGGTGCAAGTTTTCCTTCCCACTGCACCGGCTATCATCAAATAAAAAGTTAAAAATGTTGGTTTTTTAAACTCTAAAAAATATGTTTTTGTTATTTTTTAATAAGCCAACGTTATTTTGAAATAATTAAGATTTGTACGCTCTAGCGCTAAAAGGGTTAAGAAACACAACAAAATCCAGAAAGAAAACTAACGGATATTGTAGAATAACATTGGCCCATCTTCATAGTCAAAACTAAAGTCGACTTAAAGTTAAAACCGGCTTTAAATAATGTCAATAACATTGTTTTAAAGCCGACTTTTTCTAAATTTTTGACTATGAATATGGGCCATTGTCTTTGTATTGATTTTTATTTCGAATTATAAAAGTTTGTTTACGAGTAAGTACGAATTAGAGGGCTCTCCATATACTTTAAATCACAAGAAGGGTACAAATCTATGGGATTTTTTCAAATTAAAGAGTTTTTTTTAAGGGACCATCCGTTAATTTCGAATTGTTAAGGTTTTCGAATTCGCAGGGTAAGAATTATCGCGGTTTGACTGTATTTGTAACTGATTAATGACTTATTAAAATCACAAGTTGCCTTTGAAAGTTTATGTTTCAATTAGGGCATTCGATATCAATCGAAATTCAAATGAAAATGTGCAACGATATCGAACGCCGCGGCGCGCCTTTATTTATATGTATTTATGATTGTGTAAACATCAAAGTGTTTTTTAGTTTCAGGAGCAAGTTCTTTACAATTTCAAACTTCGATTTGCCATTCCTGGTCGTACATAAAAAAGAAGGATACAATTTAACCAATATTTTAGCTAAATTTCTAGATTTCTTACTCCTAAATCGTATAGTTTTGTTTTACTTTTATACCAATAAGCTTTCATAGCGAAATATTGCCGAAATACCTCGGAAACTAATTACCTGCAATTACCTGATTCCTTTAAGTTTCCCCGAAAAGTATAAAAATTGTACTTTTTATAGAATTTCTTTTTTATACCCTTCACTGCAGGTGGTGCAGGTGTGTTTATAAGTTTGTTGTTTCGTTTGTAACTTCAACAAAATTTATCTTAGGCCATCCGTCCGCCTGTTTGTTCAAATAGGGTTAATTTGATTATGTGTGTTTGTGGGTGAGTGGTCTAAGACAATGCATAGCGTTAGGTAAAGGGTATTAACAATTTGGCACGGCCAAAAGTAGCACTCTTACTTGTTTTTTTTTATTTTATTTATCTAAATGAAATTTTTTTATCGCAACCTTTTGCTGGGTTGTTTGACAAATTTTATATCGAATAAAAACATTTAATCATTTTGATAAAGAAAAAAAAATCAGTCTTGCGGTAATTTTAAACCATAATAATTTACAACAACAACATATAATAAACAAAAAGCCAGCTCCTCTTTGAATTTGACGAACTAAAACTAAAATTGGGTTTCTCAATTATTTTCGTTTTCACACATTTGCAAAGCACAAAACAATTTTGGAACAGGCAGAAAATTAATTTGTTATTGAACCTTTTAATGTGCATGTTGTTAATTTATACTTTTAAACATTTTAAAATAAAAAACAACAACTAAACTGAGTCATTATCGGATATGAAATAACAAAACAATGGGAAGTTTGTTTTATGATTAAACTAACACCTCTTCTTTAATTTTTTTTTTTTCTCTTTTAAATTTAGAGACCCTTGACTACCTGAATTATGGTTAAACATTTCGGCAGATGTTTTTCAAATTTCACAACATTTTTTTTTTATATTTTACCAAAAAACAATCGGCAAAATTTCTATAATTTAAGGGTCTGCTTACGATGCGTGTTTCGTTTTTGAAAATTATAACTTTTCAACTTATGACCCGCGTCAAAAACACTCTCATGCGCTTGAACAACCGCTCAGTTACAGTTATTGGGTATAACTATTAAATAATAAAGGAACTAACAGAGGGTTATTAAGACAATAGCAATGTTAGTTTAAATTGAAGGTCGTTTTCTTGTTGCTTTAAGTACAGGGTGTTGCAACTTTGTGATGTAAAGCGATAGCATCTTAATCTGTAAGAAATCTTTTGTATATCAAAACTGTCAAATAAACATCTGTCAGTTTTTGATTGCAGCAAATGCTGTTTAAAGTTATGTGGAAATAATGACATTTTTCTTTGATAATAAAAATAAGGCTTAAATATCGATATAGAAAAATAAATTATTTTATCGGAAAAATTTCTTTCACTCGATTTTAAATGCAATAATCTCTTCAGAAATAAGGCTTATTTCGATTCAGAAGTCATGACAATAAGCAGCAGAACTTAAATATTTAGCACATTGTAATCATCAAGTTGTAATAGATGGTGGTGTATAACTAAAATATGCGGGCTCCATCATACCATAAGGCATAACTTCCACACATGGTTTGTGTCTTTAATAACTTATATGGCATATAATTAATCATTAATTATCATTAAGTCATACAGTAATGGTGTAGCAACAAATATTTTTTTCTTTTTTACTGCAAAAATTTCACATTTCGTCGTCGTCACCAAGTCGTCGTCCAGTCTTGCAATTTTCGTTGCAGAAATTCTTAAGTATGGAGAGGTGAGAAGATTGGGGAGCGGTTCTCAGTAGCATGTACTCCGAAATTATATTTTGTTCTCACAGTTTTCAAATTTAAATTGGCTGTAGCTGTTGTTGTATTTATATGTAAAATATTAAAAGTAGAAAAGAAAAGAAAACAAAAAAATTGCAAGACAAGAATTTCATAATCTGGACCCTAATGCAATTTCAAAGCTGGACTATGACCAACAAAGCATAATTTAGGGGAAGTTTTTCATCCCTTTTTTAATTCGATTCACCGATTGCTCACCGAAACCTATCCTGAATATGTCAAATGGATTTCAACATGAAAGAGATGGTTTGTGCGTTCCAAAAGGTCGGTCAAAAAGTTACAATATGATGAACTAGAGGAATTACTCCATGAAGATTCTTGTTAAACTCAAGAAAACTTGTGAAATCAATGGGAACAGAAATTTTAAAACGTATGCAAGTAGGATTTTTCCAAAAGCATGGAAACTAGGCGAATTTATGTACATAACGGCAGAAATACTACAACAATACAAAAATAAAAGAAACAATAGAGGTTTTTTGCATTGCATTGTAAGTGTAAACGGTTCGAAATGTCATTAAAGCTAATAGTGTTTGTTACCTAAAATTAAGAAGGGACAAATGCTGTTATAAATAACATATGTATGTAAATATCACAGGTCGGCCATAAACAAAAAAAAGTGCTGCATTTTAGGGAGTGGCAAAAACAAATAGTTTAAGGTTCTACAAACTTCATTGATATACCTCTCATTCTGGTGCTTGACTGAACCAATTTTTTTGTTGTCTATTGGCATCGACCTGTCTTAATGTAACTTGTATGAGAAAAAAAACTGCTAAATTTTGAGGTGTATCAAGAAAGTGAGTATATTAAAAGCTAGACATACTAAGTCAAAGAAGGATTTTCTTGGCCCGTGCAAAAAATTTACATTAGGAAGAAGGGATCCGAGATGGCATAAGTGGCGCCCAGAATTTGATATTGGATAAGCTTTAATCTGTCATAAAAATGTCTTTTCTTAATTAGTGTATTTAATTACAACAATGACACATCTCAGTTACGCAAGGGTTGTCCTAGGATGATATCTTTTTTTATTTTTAAAAATTTCAAACAAAAGCTTTGCACCGCGTTACTGAAAAATAGTATTATTGAATTATGACACTATTGAAGTTAATCAACGATATTATCCCAGGAGTAAATATTAAAAGAACCGCAAGCGGCAGGGCTTTTTTAAATGTCTTCTAGACGGTATAAATTTCTTTTAAACAGAACTTCTAAAATATTCGTTACACAATCCCCTACTCCTTTCTTTAAGAAGGGAGACACGAAATTGCTCAGTTACAATTTTATTTGTTCTAAGGGACATTCATTACTCCACCTTTTGGGAAGGGAAAAAAAGTAGTTAAATTTTCATATTTTTTGCTCCCGTTTGTCTCACATTAACGAATACGTTGCGGACTAGCTGTTACTCTCAAGTAAACGTGACGTTGAGTTGCGGATAAACTTGATAATATTAAAAATGTTCTACGTATTTACGTTTCAGCTAGTAAAGAAATTTCTGTTCATTGAAGTGAATTCGCCTTGGCCTAAAAATTGTCTCACGTAAAATTGAAGCCAAGAGACGTTGAATTATCAAAAAGAATGATTCAAGTTCAATCATTGAGCCCCATTTAGAGAAGTTATCGAATAACAATTGGCGGTGAAAACTTAAAGTATTACGACAACCCAAAGCCCCAGAAACTCTGGCAACTTCTGGCAACTCCATTATGGTCCAATGCTTGTTAGTTATACAATGCTTGTTAGTTATACAAAATTATTTTGAAAAATTCGAATTCAGCTCAGGTCTGATATCGCAATATTCTTTTTAATGATGAGGCAACAATGCAGAGATGAAATCGGTCCGAAGAAAACAATTAGGAAATTTAAAAGAGAACGTTTTTACTGGGATTGTCGCGTTCTTGGAATATCGGGCATAACTTAAACAAAGACTTTATTCTTTTGGAACATCAAACTAGACAGTGGATACCTAGACAAAAACAAAACTTCAGTGTTACAAGTCCTCCGTTTTCTGGATGCTACAAACTTTAAAATTATGGACACAAGTTGTTGTCAGAGCAATTTTTAAGTACATATTTTCATGCTATTCGATGGAAATCTCATTATACGGCAACTACGCGTTGCAACTGATCGTATAACTCGTTGCATAAACCCTGTGGCCGTTCGCACAGGCTTAAATTTATCAATTAACTTTTCAGTGAACATGATGATTTCCGATAACTTTAAAACTTTTTCTTTCATGTTTTTATTTTTTGTATTTATTGCTTTTAATATTTCATAATTCCTGCATTTTTTTAATAATCTACAGTAAAATTTCTTCTTTTAAAAACATGTTGTTTATTTTGCACGATGTTGCTAAAAAAAAACGTTAGAATGCAAAAGAAAAGCGAATAAAAAAGGTCGCCATCACACGTACCAATTCGAAAGTTAAGTTCATTCGCAGATGAATGAAGTTCAATTTTTTCTATTTTTTTTAAACCAATGATAAACCGAATGTCAACCAGACCTCTAACGTAACAGTTTAATGCACTACAACTTTATAAAATTGTACAACAAGTCGCAACTGGGGGGAGTCAAAAACAGTTTAAGAAAGGCAAATTTAGATAAAAGCGGAATAGAACTCTGTTTTTAAAATTACTTGTTGATAGTACTTCTTGATTGGTCTATAAAAATATAATACTTTAGGGTAAGCAAAATGTCTCTCATAAACTAAGTGCACTTTAAATACAAAAACTAAACTTTTGTAATTTTTATTGATTGCAAATTAAAATAAACATTTCTTTTATTCTACTAATTGCTTTCTTTAATGTATCATTCATGTACGGATATGTTCCACAATTTTGTAAGAGATCCTTTATTATATCGTTATTTAAGTCAGGAAACAAGTTGGACATCGCCAATTTTAGAGACATTGCAAAATAAATTGCAGTTCCTCATCTTTTTGAAAAGTGCTTAACAGACTCTCTTTCTGCCACAGTGTATCAGAATTTCTGATACCAAGATAATCTACTTGATCCTTAGTTAGATTTCCGCAAACACATAAAGCTCGTGGTGTGCTTGCTTATATTAAACGATAGTCTGGAAAGCCTACAGATCCCAATGTAACAAAACAACTATACACATCCCTAGTTAGATCAATTTTAGAGTATGGCTCTTTTATCTGGGATCCTGAAATTAACGTGCATATAGACCGAATCGAATCTGTCCAAAAAAAATTCTTCTTATTCTGCAAGAAAAGCTCTTTCAACCGTTACACTCAAAAGAAAAATCAATCCATTCGTACTCAAGTCAATCTTTAGCGGTATTAATAGTACGGTGAGCACGGATTTTCTTGAATCAAGTACAGAAAGATTGATTTAAGTACGGATTTACAATTACAAAATACTTAAATAATCCATATTTAATCCCGATTTCGTACTTGAGATAGTCCGAAAATGAGATTGATTTAGGTAAAACTAAGATTGAATCAATCTCAAAATGCGCTTGATTCAAGAATTAAAAAATTGTTTTAATCCGAATTCGTACTTAAAATAATTCGAAAATGAGATTGATTTAAGTAAAACTAAGATTGAATCAATCTCAAAATGCGCTTGATTCAAGAATTAAAAAATTGTTTTAATCCGAATTCGTACTTAAAATAATTCGAAAATGAGATTGATTTAAGAAAACTAAGATTGAATCAATCTCAAAATGCGCTTGATTCAAGTATTATAAAGTTGATTTTATTCCGAATTCGTGCTTCAAATAAACTGAAAGTGAAATTAAATTGATTCTAACCTAAAACACTTAATGCAGAGAACCAGAGACAGAAGAAAAATATTATTATGATTGATTAAACAACCAGTTCTACACCTAATTATTTCACTTTTGTTGTAAAAAAAAACACCATCATCAGGCCCGACATTTAAGACAACTGTAGAATCTAATGTACATAATAAACCAAAAATATTAACTAAATGAGAAGCAAGAGTTCAAATTTACTTGTTTTTTCAATGTGTATAGAAAATCAAAACATGCGTAAGCCGGAGGGTTTAACACAACGAAAAGTTGAATTTTTCTTTACTCAATTTAAGAATTTTGTACTTATTTCAAGAAATTTCGTAATTGATTTTCGTAAGTAATTCCATTTAGGATTGTTTTGAGTACGTGTTAGTGTTATTCGTACTTGAATTTTTGAGTACGACTCGTACTTAAAGTAATCATAAAAAAATTGATTTATCCCGAGTGTTTTTCTTTCTGTGTATGTTGTACCAAAAAAATTCTCGCCAATTTTTTTTAATGCAACCATTAATCAAAAATAAAATCAATTTTAATTAAACATTTCAACATATTTACAAACATATCAACAAGATGACTGCAGAAAATGTTGTTAATATCAAAAAAATTTAATTTATACCATTATGTTCCCTATGCCCTATGTTCCACCTATGAATTTAAGGGCTAAATAAATATAGATACATATATACATATACTTATGTATATTCATTTGTTTAGTGGTGCAAATTTAATTAATATCACAAATTTTTTAATTGAAATTCATTTTTTTCCGTGTGGGAATTTTCCTTCGTATACTACGAGGTTATCATTAATAGGACTTCCACCTTATAAAGCCGAAGGGCTATGCTAAATAAAGCATTTTTGATGAATTTGATTTACGGTGATCCATTTTAATATTCCACGACGTAGCACCCGAGACTAATGGCCAATTTCACCAGCTCTATTTAAATATCAATTCATATTTTAATGTATGTAGTTTTTCATATAATTTTATTTTTATTTAACATGAAGAACGAATTTTAAACACAAATTGATATTTAAATAAATTGGTGAAATCGGCCATTTATATTTTTAAAACACTTATGGCCATTTTCTCAATGTATCGAAAAACTGTCTGTTACTTAATGTCAACATTAATTTATTGGACCGATAAAATGTCCGTTAACGATTTTGGGTTTCTCAATATACCGACAAAAAACAAAGTTTTCAGGTGGCAACGCCACTCAAAATACATGTTAAAGTTGGGAGTCAGCTTATTGAATTTATCTGTACGGCAAATAAAAGGAAAATAAATAATTGGCAGATGAGTGCCGGTTAGCTTTGCGATAAAATCGAAGCAAATGAGACATTGAGAAAACCAAATTTCTTTAATGTGCAGTTTATCGTTGGGAAAAAAGATAATCGCCTAAAGAGAAAATGGCCATTAACATAATTAATTAAAATTTTTGTTTTAGGAATAGTTTTAAAAAAATGTATGTACTTGATAATACCAATCTGTAAGGATTTATATCCATAGACTTAATTTAATAAATTAACAATTGAATACTGAACCAAACCCACAAAATGAAACCTTGACATTGCATGTTCAAATTCCTATCCATAGTTCTTACATGCATTTCAGCAAATAATTGTTGATGTTACACTTTTAACCTTTAAACTTGAAAGTAAACAAACAGAAAAATGTCAAATACGAATGGCAAATACATTCACATGAAATTTTATGCAGCATAAATTGTGAAATGTTATTGAACTTCTTGAAATTCTTTGAAATTTTAATACTTAATAGCGACAGCGCCCTCTACAAACAAAACAAACCACCCACACAGTAAACAGAAATCAACAGTGACAGCTACGAAAGACATGCGCAATTTAAAATACAAAATAACTTTAATAATAAACGAATCATAAGAGATTTTAAAGGATAAGAAAGAAAATGAGAGAGAGAGAGAGAGAGAGTGAGAAGAGATGATTGTATACAATAAAAGTAAAAAATTTGTATTTGCTTCTGTTAAATATCCTGGCAGAAAAAACAGTAGTATTTTTACTAGTTACCGTTAAGCACGTAAATAAAACAAGTTATATTTTTTTTTATATGTAGACAAAAATTTGTTTTTTCTAAATTTTAAGAAAACTTACGGTCAAAAATTTTTGAATATTAAAAAAAATGTAGTTTTAATTAAATCTAAAAAAAACTAAAACTATTTGTGTCTAACAACAATCTTTTAAATAAAAAAGCCAAAAAATTCTTTAGCTAAACCGTAAATAGTTGTTTGAAAAAATCAATAGTGTACAGGTTTTAAAGGCTCCATCCTTTATTGCTATCCTGGGGCTAGACATCACAAGGTGGTATAGTGAGCATGTGTCTGTGTACGTGAGTGTATTGTATGCGTACGAGAAGTATGTGGGTTCCGTAAAAGGTGTGTGTATTTTGAAAACCCCTATGAAATTTGTTTGTATTTTTATAAAAAAAAAAATCTCAGATAATATTACAAGAATCACTTAGAAATGTAGTAAAAATCAATTGAATTGCAAAAATGTTTTTATTTAAAAAAGTCTTATCAGAATTGTATTGTTTTTTTTTTTCTTTTACAAGGAAGAGAGTAGCATTTAGTTGGGAATAATAAAGTACTTGTTATCCTACAGCAAATAAAATTGAGGGAGTCAGTAGTTTGAATTGCTGAAAGTTGTAAAATTGTTGCAGGTTTTATTTTTAGCAGAAAGTATTTTTGTCTTGTTTTTATTTTAAAGGATATTTTCTATAGTTTAACTCAATTTTAATAATTTTATTTAGGTTTTTGCCCAATATTTTTGTTCTTTGATAAGTTTTCATTAAGTTCTTTATAATTGCTAAGGTACTAAGAAAAAATTAATACAGGTGAGAAAAAAATCGAAGCAAACAAATTTTTATTATAAACCTTAAAACTTGTTATAGAAATTGATTTTATGAAAATTTGCGATAAATCTTAGAGATCAGGAGGCTGATTCTGGCAGTCGTGATCGAATACTTTTTAGTTTCGAAAGCAATTTTATATATTTTTCTGTCAATCGATACTGAACGAATCAAAGTTATTTTTTAAGTGTTGTAAAGCATTTTTTAGAGTTTTCACAACACTACGATTCGTTCAATATCAAATGAAAGAATTAGATATAAGATTGCTTTTCGAATCGAACAAGTATTCGATCACGATTGCCAGAATTAGTTTTCCAGATTTTCAACATCACATCACATATATCGAGCCCTTACCGTAAAAATAGCTTAAGCGACAAAAACACAATTTTGCAGGAATATGTTTTTTTTTCTGTTAGGACCAGCACACAGGGGATGACTCTACTAATGCATTGCATTGTGTTGGGACTAGGAAAATAGGTTGTGGGAAGGAGGATAGAGGGAGTAGTGTTTGTGAACATTCGACTTAAACTTAACCATGTTTTAAGTGAGAGGGAAGACTTCTGCAGGAAGGTTATTCCACATACGAACAATCCGGGAAAAAACGAATTCTCTCTGTAATGCGTTGTACGATTCACCTGCCAATCGACCACATAAGGATGGGCTCTTGAGGAAAAACGTGTATTACGAAGAAACGTACGGGTTTCGGGAACCAGATCTTTAATTTCGTCAGAACACATCCCATTGTAGTAGGGATAAAACATTCAAATACAACCCACATTACGACGGTGCTCAAGGGAGTCAATAGAACTGGATACCCTACTGTCACCAATTAGAACCTTCGCCCTCTCCTGCACGCATAACATTCGAATGAGTACGAATGGCAAAGGTTGCTGTCATCTGCAAAAGACTAGATAGGGTTGGAAGTTTGACAAAGGCGGTCATTTAGAAAGATAAGAAATAGAGTAGGAGAAAGCACGGAGACTTGCGGCACCCCTGAATGATTCTTGAACTCGTTTGATGAACCCCATCTATAACAACTCGTATAGTGCGATCTCTGAGAAAACTCGATATAAATCGAGAGAAATTATCACCGACACCAAATGCAGCTAGTTTTGACAAGAGTGCACCATGCCAGACTCTGTCAAACGCCTTGGAAATATCTAAAGCAATTACCTTACTTTCGCCAAAATGGTGAATAGAAAGGCACCATATTGTTATTGTTGTAAAATCTTAACAGTACCTTGTGTGACCATGACGTTTTAGGAGATAATGAAATTGCTGCCGATAAATTCATTTTTTAAAACAAACTAAAATTGAAAATGATGTCGCTTAAGCTTTTTTTTTTGAGGCAAAGGCTTTATATAATTAAAATGGACTTTGTCATTTTTTGAAAAGCTTATATTTTGACAAAGTTTTAAAGTTTTTTAAGCAGGAGAATAACTTTTTAAATATTAAGAGAGCTTTTATTCTTTATATTTTTTATACCCTTCACCACAAGTGAAAAGGGTATATATAAGTTTGTCATTCCGTTTGTAATTACTGCATATATAAATTCTGAGTTACTATGAGTAGCGAAGTAGATTTCAAACAGATCGGTCCATAAATGACTGAGACTTGAGCAACAAACCACGATTGTCTCAAATTTTTGTCATAAAATCCCCTGTTGTTGTTTTTTATAGTTCTTTATTTAAACGAGTAGACTTTTTTCTGCATTTTTACACATAAGGAATACACACATGATTTGCCGCTTAAATAGAGAAACGAGTTTTAAATGAAAAAATGTACAGAAAAAATTTTTTGTTTATTTCTGTTTGATAATATGTGCTAGTGGGTTAGTGGACTAAGACGCTGCACTGCCGAATATAGCACTCTTATTTATTTTTGAAACTAAGTCTGAGTTCATACGGCTCATGTCTTATTGACAAGATTCTTCCTTTTTCTTCTTTGAACATGAATTGGCGTTCAAATAATTCATGTCATGTTGACGACATGTGCTTTTTTGATATTGAAAACAATAACAAAATTAAACAACGAATGAAAAAGCAAAACGTAAAGACAGTACATGCATCTGTGTACTCGTTTCTTTTCCCCTCGTCCCTCTCGCCTATAAAGTAGCAATCTTGTCAATAAGACATGAGCCGTATGAACACAGACTAATTTAGATATAAGAGGCCACTAAGCACTGCGATCCATTGGATCTTTTTTTCAGCTTTTCAGCTTTTTTTATGGTAAAAAGTACTTTTCTAGCAAGCAGTGTTCGTTCCTATGTAATATGTTCCTACAATATACAATAAAGTTTCCAAAATTTATACTCTTAAAATTACTTTTCATAAATTCTTGGTCTTACGTACTCTCTTTTTTAAAAAGTACCTTTTCTAATGATTTATAATTAACTCCTAGTGAAGCGTAGGGCCATACATCTTTCTTTATGGTTTCATTAATCGATTTATTTCGAGTAAGATAGCAGGGCTGCTGCTTGAAGAGAGCATTAAGGGCTCTATACGAACCTAAGACTAAGGATGTGTCAAAGCAATTTCCGGCTTAGGACAGATGGAGTGGTTATACTGCCAGTGGTTGCCTCCAATTTCCTGGAAAACCCATCGTCCAGTTAGGGTTTACTGACACTTCGAGTTGGGTAGCGCGGTGTTGTCAACCCCGTTATTCTCCAGCGTGAATATTCTTAATTGGAAAATACTTTTTCAAAAAATCTTTGTAGACCTTAAATTTCTCGAAAAGTACCCTTTCTCCCAAAAGTACTTTTGAAAAAAAAACTAAGAAAAAAACTTTTTTTCAACGCACATCTTTCAAAAATGTTTTTTTTTTAGTTAAAAAATAATGATTCCTCTTTTAAAAAAAATATTTTTATCTAAATATTTCGTTAATCAAAATATTTTGAAAAGTTCCTCATAAAAAAAAAACTAACCAAAAAGACACAGAGAACGTGTTACTTTTCGTAAAGTTTTTGCCAAAAACTATTTTTTTACATTAAAAATTTGCTTTCGCAAAAAGTACTTTTTTGGAAATAATTTTTTGTGGAGTACTTTTCTAAAATTAACTTTTTTAAAAAGCATCTAAAATTGATGTTAAGTTTTTGTTTTCAAAAACTATTTATTCAAAAAAAAAAAAATACTTAAAACAAAATTCATACCTGTACTTTTTTCCGAAAACGTTTCATTCCAAATTATGATTTTTCTTTTAAACACCAAAATGAACTTAAATTTCAATAATCAACCCTCACTTTCTTCTTCTCTTCCAGGTCATTACACCCCAAAGACATGGTGATGTTTATATCTACAATTTACCACAACAACATCAACAATCACACTCACAACAACATCTCTCGGCCCCCGCGTGCCACCAACAAATCTATCAAAATCTTCCAGGAAATCCATCAATAAGTCACGAATTTGAAACGTACGATATACCAAAACCAGCTGTACCCGTTAATTACGATACACCACGCAACGTACAACGTAATATGGCGCATCTTCAGCAGGCAACTACAGCAGCAGCCATGAAACATTGTTCCACACCCATTCAAGAGGAGAATTATGATGTACCAAGACCTTTGACATCATTGCTGCAGCATCAACACGCTCTAACACCGAGTAGTTCGAACTCATCGCTATTGACAAGCGATAGTTTATCGTTATCATTCTCTTCCTCAAATCGTTCTTCATTGGCCAATATGCCGGATTATGATATACCAAGGCGCAATCCGTTGCCCGTCAGAGCAGTATTGCAACAGCAGCAGCAACAACAACAACATCAGCAGACGAGACCTTTATCGAGGGCTTCCGTTAATGGTAATTGTTCGACGTATGACTTCCCCTTGCCATCGAATGGGATGGATAAGAATTTTGGATTTATTCAGAATCAAAGTATTATTGCCACCAAAGAGTTGCCATTGGAGTTGACCTCGGCTCTGGAGACATTGGCTAAACTGCAATCGGAGACAACAACTGCTATAACGAGGTAAGTTGCTGAAAGAAAGTTCTTTATCTTTTTTATGGAAATCCAATTCAAGTAAAATTGAAAACGAAATTGAACAAATTTTTAAAACGATCCTGTTTTGAAAATTTATAAAAAAATTCTCCTTTTTATTTACTTTATACTTTGAGTTCTATCGTTCTTTACCAGAAATACTCTTAAAATCAGGAAAAACTACGGTCAGTTTCGATTGCACTCAATTTCCAGAGAATGGCCGATTACTTATATACGAGAATTGATGGAAAATAAGTTATGGACCCAGTATATGCTCGACATGATTCTAGCGTTGCCCTGCAGCCGTATTCTGTAATTCGCTAAAGCTAAATCTCTATCGCTAAAAATCTAAAAAATTGAATTAGCGGTTTTTGGCTACGAATGCAATTCTGTAACGTGCATTGCTAAATTTGGCAATGCCATACAAATTTAATTCACCGAAATTTTAGCTTTAAATGTCATCGCTAAAACTTTTCAATTTTGTGTTCTCTAAGGCATTTTAGCGATCGAGATTTAGCTTTAGCTAAGCGAAATACAGTATGCGGCTGCTGGATTAGGTAGAGTTTATGGCAATTAAGTCATTTCGTACGAACTTGTAGACCATTCATGTATACAAAATATTTTAAAGGTCCTCTGGAAATAATCATACATCGGCTAAAAGTCCCTAAATGCCTAAAATAATTGCATGATCATTTACATATCAATTTTATGGGGTGTCACGGTAGGCTAGCTGGTAGTGAGCTAGTCTATCAGCGCAGGGGTTGCGGGTTCGACTTCCGCCAGAAGATTCTGGTCTCCTGCATACAAGTGTAGAGCTTCGCGGGATTAGGTTAAGTTAAAATTTGGAAATGGAGTTTTTCACAGTTTGTATGAGATCTATAGTTAGTCCAATTAATGCTTTGATTCTTGAATTATTTAATCAATAGTGTTATTTTGATTCTTTAAGCCATTCAAATGTTAATTTGAATCAATTTATTTTTTCCCTTTTCATTTCAGACTTCTAGCATTTGTTTCACCCGATTGGCGTTGCCGTGATAAATTGGAACCCGTATTAATGGAAGTAAAACTAGCGGCCGTACGTTTGCGCACAGCTTTACATGACCTCGCCGAATTTGGAGAAGGTGCTTTGGGAAATGCTTCCAAATCGGAAGATCGTACACTAGCACAAAAACTAAAGCCTATTATAAGAGCTTTAAGAGATGCTAATAAGCTGGTATATGATTCCTGTGAAGTACTGGAGGCAAATGGAGGCTGGTCTTTAGAGCACTTAGCCCGCACTGACGACAAGTCCTTGTGTAAGCCTCCCGATAGTTTGGATCGTTTAATAGCCTGTGCTCAAACCCTGACAGAAGATGTACGCTCAACAACCTCTTTCATACAAGGTAATGCTTCATTGCTCTTTAAGAGACAGCTGGCGGAGGTCGCCGAGGAATCTTCAACACCGCAAACATCATCGGTACCTCAGACACCTACGGCAGTGGATCGAAACTCCTCCGAATGGCTAGAAGATTATGATTATGTCTCATTTGAGTCTAAAGATGCTGCTGCTCGTAAAAACTCGGTGCTACGAGAGGCTATACCCGAAAATCTTAAAAATAAATTCGACAATGCTCTTAAAGCTGCAGAAAATACCGTCATAACTACCGCCAATAATGTGCCAACCACGCCCAATGGCAAAAAACCCCAAATGGAATTGACGGACAAAGATAAGCTGTTGGTACGTTATTATGCCGTACAAATTTCTACCCATATGGGTAATTTAAGACAAGCCATTGATTCTTTTCTCGAAACCGTGGAAAAAAATCAACCACCCAAATTTTTCATAGCCTATGGAAAATTTGTAGTTGTCAGTGCTCATAATATAGTGACCATAGGAGACATAGTGTACCGTAACGTTTCGAAACAGGACCTGAAAGAGAAAATCCTAAGATGCACCAATAACTTAGCAGAGGCTTTGAAAACCTGTGTATTGAAATCCAAACAAGCGGCCGCCCATTTTCCCAGTGTCACTGCCGTTCAAGAAATGGTAGACTCTGTGGTGGATATCAGTCATTTAGCGTCCGACTTAAAAACAGTCATGTTGCATGCCGTACAATTGACAATTTAAGCTAAAAAAAATCGTTAGAGACTTTCAAAAAGTCTTCCAAAAATTAACAATAAGAAAACAAAAAACCAAATCGAAAAAAAGCTTTTTTTTAAGTTTTTTGTTTTGTTTTACGCAACGAACTATTTACTAACAAAAAAATCTATATATCAAAATATCTATTGAATACAGGTCTAAGAAAGCTAAAGGGGTATAGAATCAAGGCGTCCCTTTAGATTGCTTTTGGTATAAATAAAACCAATAAAATTTAATTCATACATTATAGTCTGAAATCAGCGTATCGTTCCTTTAAAAAAAAAAAAAAACAAATTAAAAAAAAAAAAAACACATTTTCTACTTAAAAAAAAAGTTGCAAAAATACACAAAAACAAAAAGAATATCAAAAATTTTAAGTCAAATCCTAATTTGTTTAGTTGTATATTGTGATATTTTTAAGACACTGTAAGAACGAACTTAAACAAAATTATTTTCTTTTTTTGTTAAGGGAAATGAAAAGGATTCAAGAAATTTTAGAATTCGAGAGAGAGGTAGTTTAGAGGAGAGGTATGGTGTTTTCTTTACTGCAAAAATGTGACATTTTATTTAAAAAAAATGCAATTTGGTGTCTGTTTCTTAAAAATTTTGCTCCCAAAAAGGGTGGCTTGTTTTATTTTAAAAAACTGACACTTTTCGGTAGCAAAATTTTTAAGAAACAGACACCAAATTCCATTTTTTTAAATAAAATGTTACATGTTTTTGTAGAAAAGAAAACACCAGTAGTTTTCGGTTGTGTTTACTCTCAAAAAAATATTTAATATTTTCTCTTAATAATAGAAATTTTACGAATTTTGTTTAAACAATCAACAACTTTCTCGGATATTTTTTGGATTTACGAAATTTTTTCAAGGATTTAGTGAGAATTTTTTCTAACTGAAAAATAGTTGTTTTAGGAAAAAGGGACATCAAAAATTAAAGATTTTCGACAATTTCAATATTTGTAGATATTTATCGTAAATTTTCTCTAAAAAGAAAATTTTACGTAAATTTTCTCTAAAAGGAAAACTTAAGGTAAATTCTTTTCAAAATAAATACCTTTTTTAATTTTTTGTAGAACAAAAATTTAACGTTGTTTTCTAGAACGAAAATTTGACAAAAATAATCTCTAAAGCCAAACTTTAAAAATAAAAAAAAGTTTCTAGAACTTGTATTAAACGTAAATTTTCTTTTTAACGAAAGTTTAATTTAAGCCCTTATGACACTACATTTTTTATTCATTAATTGATATAGAATTGATAGAAAGAAACAGTAAATGATAGAAAGAGCAAACTATAAAAAATGTAAACAAAGTTTTTTAGTTTTTTTTTTCTCTTGTTCTGGTATCGTTTCAGGGATGGCGTTGAGAATTTTTAAAATTGTACCAACAACCTTTAAAAATTTTACCTAATTGTACTAAAATATTTTTTTAGTTGAAATTAATTTTATTTATGTTCTTAAAAAACACAACAAAAAGGAATTATTAATCTTAGTTTAAAAAGTATCAACAAAAAAGTACAATTGAAACAACTTAGCCATCCCTGTTCTGTTAATTTTATTAAATGTTGCCAACTTTTTGCTTATGAGAAACCTAAAAACAAAAAGCGGTAAATCGCTGAATATGCCCATAAGCCGCTGATTCAGCAACACTTTTAATATTTCAAGCTTGAAATGTCAATTTTTAGTTGAACAATTTTACATTTTTTTTGACATAACTTCATTTTTTATCGATAACTTTAGTAAAATATTTGACAGCTTGCCATTTATCTTAATACAGCTAAACCCTACGCACTTGGTAAATTTTTCTATTACTTTATATTTGCACTGTTCACCAAAACTTGAACAATGCATTAAAAATGTAGTGCCATAAGGGCTTTACCTAACTGTCTCACAATGTCGAAAATTTCTTTCATATTTTAGTATAATAACATTAAAATTTTTTGTTTTTTTTTGTTTTAAATATAAATATACGAAAGAAATGTTCTTGTCGACATAGCGGGCCAGGTGGTAAGTCCTTTCTTAATGAAAAATTTTCGTAATTTTGCTTTATAACAAAAATTTGTTTTCAAAAAAAAATTACCTTAATTTTGAAGAACGGAAATTTTACGTATTTCTTTTTTCTTTAATGTAAACTTTCTTAAGAACAAAACGTAATGTGTTCCTTAAACCAAAATTCAAGGTAAAGTATTTCTAGAATAAAGATTTAACGTAATTTTTTTTCTAGAACGAAAATTTGACGTTAGTAATCTTTAAAACCAACATTTTTAAGTTGTTCTTGATTAAATTAAACCAAAATTTTCTTCTTAACAAAAATTTTACGTAAATTGTTTTGAAGAAAACTAAATTTACCTAAATTTTTTGTTGAATGAAAATTTTACGCAAAGTTTTTTTGTAACAAAATTTTGCGTTTTCAAAAACACAAATTTAACGTTGATCTTTCTAGAACGAAAATTTGACGTAATTAATTTTCAAGCCGATATTTAACGTAAAAGTGGCTCAAGAATAAAGATTTAAAGTGAATTTTCGTTTTAACGCAAGTTTAATGTACATTTTTTTTAAACGAAAATTTTACGTAAATTTTCTTTATAAGAAATTTTTTGCGTAAATTGATTTCAAGAAATAAATTTAAGACATTTTTTGTGAAATTATTTAACACAAGTTTTCTTTAAAACGAAACTTGAACGTAAATTTTCTCTAGAACTAAAAAATTTTACGTTAAATGTCTCTAGAACGAGTATTTTACTTTAAGTTTCCCTTAAACGAAAATTTACGTTTATATTTACTTAAAGAAAAATGTACGTTTATAATTTCTTAAGCGAAAACTTTGTTGAAAGCTTTCTATAAAACGAAAATGATTGGGAGTTTTCTCTTAAACAAAAGCTTATGATACATTTTTTTTTAACGAAAATTTATCGTAAATGTTTTTTTAAATTTATCGTTAACTTTCTGAAGACAAAAATTTTTCGTACATTTTCTATAAAAAAAATTTTTTTCGTAAATTTTTTCTTTTAAAAAAGTTTATTGTACATTTTTTCTTTAACGAAAATTACACGTAGTGTTTCTAGAATAAAGATATAACGTTAATTTTCTTTTTAACGAAAGTTAAATGTAAATTTTTTTTCTTAATAAAAATTTTACTTTTTTTTTTATTCTCTAAGCGAATCCCGCGAAGCTCTACGCTTGTCTTCAGGAAACCAGGGTCTCTGGCGGGAATCGAACCCGCAACCCTAGCGCTGATAGACTAGCTCACTACCAGCTCGCCTACCGGGGCATGGGTATGGGTTTACACCAGTGTTCGAAAATAAACACTAAATATCATTTCTTAATGTTTGGTTCGGTATATTTGTGGAAAACACAAACGCTAATAGTGTTTGTGTAGAAAATCATTAAAAAAAATAACGTTTCCCTGTAAGTCATCTTTCGAGCACAAAAATATTACTTTTTTTATCAAACTCAACAAAAGATGTGAACATTTAATTCCGTTCGTTTTTTTTTTTTTTGAAAATCCACAAACTTCAATGTGATCGGTTCGGCTCGTTAATGTTCGTCCCTTTTGGCTGGTAAAAAAAAACCAAAAATTTTTTACAAAAACAAAATACACACACGAAAAAAACATTATAGAACATTAAAATATAATGTTTGTCTACAGTATCACTACAATTGTTCTGTTTTTAACGACATTATATAATGTTCGGTTCTTTCTTGAAAATAGTTACGAACGGTATGTCTACACAATCACATAAAAAATAGATATCGTTCCTGGGTGTGTGAGCCGAACGTTAAATAATGTACTGTTTATTTTCGAACACTGGTTTACACTATTAAAGTTGTCTTTCAGTAAGTCTGAGTTAATTAGTGAGAGGGAAAGATAACCTGCTATAATTTGTTCCTCTCTCACCAATAAACTCATTTTTCTGAATGAAAACTTTCATAGTGTGAACTTGGCCTAAATTGTTAAAAAAAAAAAAATGTTGGCAAATTTTTTTGTCAATTTTCTCAAGAAAAAATGTCATTAATCTCTAAAACCAAAAATCAGCGTAAAAGTGTCTCTGGAATAAAATTTTAATGGATATTTTCTTTTTGACGAAAGTTTAATGTTAATTGTTTCTTAAATAAATCTTTTACGTAAATTTTCTTTTAAACAAAAATTTTCCGTAAACTTTCTTAAAAACAAAAATTTATCGAGCATTTTTTTAAACAAAAATTTATTGTAAAGTGCCCCCCTAAAACCAACATTTCACGCGAAAATTTGAGTTTATTTTTTTTTTACGAAAACTTTGTCGTAAATTTTCTCAAGAAAGAAAAGTATAATTAATATTCTCTAAAACAAAACTTTATGCTAATTTTTTTTAGAACGAAAATTGATCGTTAATTTTCTCTTTAACAAATGTTTGTCATAAATTTTTTCCCAGAAAGAGAAATTGGTATATATTCTTCAGCCTTTTTACGGTTGTCGTTGTCGTCAACGACAGTTTCATTTCTTGTAGAAGATTTTAGAACACAGGTTGTATGTATGTCACTTTAATCTTTTACAAAAAACGACACAGTCGTTGACGACAATCGTAATAACGCTGATTTTCTTTTCTATCTTTTACGTTTCCCTGCTTTTGTAAATACAAACAATTTATTATTTCCAAATCGTTTTTTTCTTAACCTAAATTTTTAGTTTTTATTGATTTTATTTAATAATTAAATGTATTTTTATTTAAAAATTCTAGTTTTTAATAAGTTGTAAATAAAACTTAATCGTAATTGTAGTTTTTTAGTTACTTGTCCTAATTTGTAGTCATCAAAAACGTAATTTAAGCAATATTAATATTATTAAAGTAATTATTTAATAATTTAAAGTAAGATCGCAGAGTCTTGAGTACTTAAAAACATTTGAAACGAAATTGCTTTAAGTTTTAAATTCTTACTTACCTCCAAGAATTATTTGTTACATTTTCTTCAACACAAAAGATCAATCAAACGATTTCGTTACAATATGGTATATTTTTTTAGTTTTCAGCTGAAGAATCTTTAAGATTTTTCTAAAAATAAAATGTAAGAAACAAAATATACGATTTATTTATGTTTATAAGTTATTTTGTGTATATTTTATTATAATTATTATAAAATTGTATTTATATATAAAAAGAAAAATAGTTGGTAAAAATAAAGACGATTAAACCAGCATAATTTACTTAATTTACTTGCTATTTAACCCAAAAAAATATGAAAATTATTATACGCAGAATATAAAAGTAAAAAAGAAACAAATAAAGTAGCATATATTATCAAAACTAATGTTGTTTTATTCAAACAAAGGGATGATTTAGGAATGTAAAGAATATGTATGACTCTGTAAAATGTGAAACAAATTTTCCTTCCCTAATTAGCAAAATTTAGCGCAAAATATCTACATATATAAAATAGGATGTATGTATGTATGTATGTATGTGTGTATGTAACGTATGGACTCCAAAACGGCTGGTCCGATTTTGATGAAATTTTCAGGGAATCTTCAGGCGGGTGACACTAAGAAGTATGATTTTTGATTTTCGGTCTGCGGGCAGAGGGGCGTGGCAAAATCCAATTTTCATATTGCACCACCAATAACTTCTAAATAATTTGGACGATTTTTTCTTTAAAATGATCGCCATGGTCCAACTTGGATTTATACGAAAAGAAAATTTTGCCCCGCCCAATTTTTTCGAATTACCTAAAATCAGAAAACGGCTCCATCGATTTCACAAATTTTTCTTTCAAATGTTCGTATTAATCCATTTTAAGTTTTTATCGAAAGAAAAATTTACCACGCCTACTTTTACGCCCACTTTTTCTATTAAGCGCATAAGTTGAGAACGGCTTGACCGATTCAAACGATTTTTTCTTTAAAATGATTGTCATGCTCCAACTAAGGGTTTTACGGAAAGAAAATTTTGCCCCGCCCACTTTTTTCGAATTACCTAAAATCAGAAAACGGCTCCATCGATTTCACAAATTTTTCTTTCAAATGTTCGTATCTTTTAACGGATTTTAAAAATCGAACGCAAACATTTCTTTTTAATTTGGACAGGACAACGTCTGTCGGGTGAGCTAGTTGTCTCTAAAATAAAAACATAATCGCAATTTTTTTTTAGAATGTTTAACGCAAATTTTTTAGGACGAAAGTTTATCGCAAACTTTCTCTAGAATAAAAAAAATGATTCCAAATTTCCCTCAGTGCCGATTCACACACGTCAAGTTTGACTTGCAGCAAGTTTGACTTGTCAAGTCTTAAGTTTTTAGAAGAGACGGAAAAAGAAATGGCATTTTCTTCTCTCTTCTCTCCTTAAAGCTTTAAACTTGACGATTCAAACATGACGTGTGAGAACCGGCCCTTAGGACAAAATGTATCGCAAATTTTCTCGCAAACGAAAATTTATTGCAATTTTTTTCTAGAATAAATGTTTATCTTGAATTTTCTTTGAGACAAAAATTTTCTCTAAGATGAAAAATCATCCCAAATTTGTTTATCACAAACATTTATCGCAAATTTTTTTTTAAATAAAAATTTAACGCAATTTTTCTGTATCTATCTCCAAAATGAAAGCTTATTACGAATTTTCTCTGGTACAAAAAATGATCTCAAATTGTATCTAGAACAAAAATTAATATCAAAATTTTTTTAAATGAAAATTTATCGCTATTTTTCTCTGGAATTAATGTTTTTCGCAAATTTTTTTGAGAACGAAAGCTTAACATACATTTTATATAGAACAATAAATGATCGCAAATTTGCTATAAAATAAAAATTTATTGCAATGTTTCCCTAAGATGAACATTTATCGCAATTTTTCTCTTGAATAAATTTTTATCGCAAATTTTCTTTAAACCGAAAATTAATGCAAACTACCTTCAGAACGAAAACTTGTCACCAGGGAAACCAGAAATATGCTATAAAAAAACACGTTTTATGCGCATTAAATATGCAGAAAAAACTGAAAAATATGCCCTGAAAACTGCTTAAAATATGCCCCAAATAATTTAAAAATTTCTTGAAACAAAATACTAACAATTTAATAATAGTTCCATTTAATTTAATCTAAATACCAACATAATTCGATGGTTTACGGAGACAAAGAGTCTACTTTGGAAAGAAATTTTTAAAGGGAATATGTAAAATTATAGACCGATTCTCACCATTTACATAGAACTTGTCTTTAGTGCGAAAACTTTTTTGGGCGTCATCAAAATTTTTATCAAAATATGCCTCAAAAATGCAAAGTATGCGCTAAAAACTTAAAAAATACTGCAAAAAGGCTCATTTAACTAAACTATGCACAATAATGCTGCAAACGGTAAAATATGCAAAAATATGCACTAACAAATCGATGCCAAAATTCATAAAAAGCTCTAAAACGAATAAATATATTGTTTCTGCCTTCATTGGTCGCACACGCAAAAACATGCAATTGCATATTTTTGGTTTCCCTGCTTATCACAAATTTTTTCTAGTACGAAAAATTATCATAAATTCTCTCTAGAACAAAAATTTTCTCTTAAGTAAAAATTTATAGCAAACTTTCTCTAAAGAAAATGTTTTTCTTACATTTTCTTAAGGACGAAATCTTATCATGAATTTTTTCTTGAACAAAATGCTATCGCAATTTTTCTCTCGAATAAATATTTATCGCAATTTTTTTTAGAACGAAAGTTTTTTTGCAAACGAAAACTTATCAAGAATTTATTTAAAATTTTCTCTTTAATGAAAATTTATCGCAAACTTTTTCTAGAGGAGATATTTATCGCGAATTTTCTTAAAAACCAAAGTTTATCGCAAAATTTCTCTAGAAGAAAAACTTATCGCGAAATTTCTCTAAAACAAAAAGTTATTGCAAATTTTCTCGGGAACAAAAATTTAACGTGAAGTTCCTTCAGATTTAAAGTATATCGTTAATTTTCTCTAGATCAAAAATGTATCCTTAAGTTTTTACAGATACAAAATATATGGTACATTTTATCTAGAACATGAATTTATCGTATATTTTGTTTAGACTGTAAATTGTTGCAAGATCCGAAAATTCATCGTTAATTTTTTCTTTATTCCAAATTTTCTTTAGACCGAAAATTCATCTCATTTTTCCTAAAAACTAAAATGCATCTCAAATTTCGCTAGATCAAAAATGTATCTTCAATTTTCTGTATAACAAAAATGTATCGTTAATTTTTTCAAGATCAAAATTAATATTAAATATTTTTTACAACAAAGTTATCGCAAATTTTTATTTACCCGAAAACTTGTCGCAAATTTATCCCAACCAGAAACTTAGTATAAGCTTTCTTCAAATCAGAAATGTATCTTTAATTTTTTCTGGTCAAAAATTTTCTCCAAAACAAAAAGTTATTGTGAAGTTTTTTTTTAATAAGAATTCTTAATGAATTTCACTGGAAATTTTTCTCAATACCTTTAAATGTATAAAAACGTTTCTTAATTTTTTTAAACGAAGCTAAAAACTTGAGTTTATCGTCAGCTTTCAGATCTTTTTTTTTCTAGAACGAGAATTTATCGTAAAATTTTTGTGGAGCAAACATTTATCGTAAAATTTCTGTGGAGCAAACATTTATCGTAAATTTTCTAGAACAAATGTTCACAAACGTTTTCGAAATAACGAAAGTTTTCGTTGATATTTTGTAGAACGAAAAATTTATCGTAAATTGTCACTTAAACGAAAAAAGGTAGTAAATTATTTTTTTGAACGCAAATTAATAGCAGCTTAACTAAAAACTTTATTACAACTTTTTACAAAACAAAAATTACTTCCGTATTCATAAAAAATAATGTAGATTTCTAACGTATTTTAATTTAGATTATTTTCAGTTCTCATAACTTAATTGTGATTTTATAAGTACTGCCTTATAAAACCCATGTATTGTAAATAATTACCCTCATAAAAATCATTTTGAGTTTTTCTTAGTTTTTTTTTACTTCCAATTACAATTGACCATAAACCAAATTAAAAATGTCTACACAGATCTTTATCAGTTTACTGTGAAATTGTTAAACAAAAACGAGGAAAAGAAAACCCCGCAAAGATAAATAATGAAAAGCAGCACAACTAACTCACTCCTTAAGGATATCAGGAGATGAGGTTTTGTTTTGATGTGTTTCAATTTTTTTTTTATTTTTTTTCTTTTTTTTTTTTCAGTGAAAAAAACATGACATTGACTGATAAACTCTATTTATTGAAGTGGATGATAGAGAGGAAAACCTTAAAAAAATGACAAAAACTACAGGAAACAAAAAACTATAAATAGGGCCTGTATAAAATACAATTAATTAAAACTATTTTTATCTCAGGGAGATGAAACTTAAGTGAATAACAAGGCATGATTGTTGTTTTTTTTTTTAATTAGTTTTTTTTTTATAAATTAAATGACAGATGCATTTTTTAAGATTTAAAATGATTTTCGGTTGATTTGTTTTCAGCTTTTTTTTATTCGCTATTAAAAGGGAAGGTAAGCTAAAAAGAATGGTGCTCCTAAAAAGTAAATTTATAGAAAAACCGATTTATAAAAACAGAAAACTATTTTGTCCTAAAATCAGTTTTTTCCGAAAGCTAAGTCTGTGTTCATACGACTCATGTCTTATTGACAAGATTCTTCCTTTTTCTTCTTTGAACATGAATTTGCGTTCAAATGATTCATGTCATGTGTCATTTGAACGCCAATTCATGTTCAAAGAAGAAAAAGGAAGAATCTTGTTGATAACACATGAGCCGTATGAACTCAGACAAAAGGAACAATTTACTAACATACAAGTAACAAAACTTAGTACACTGAAAGAATTTTCTTTGATTGATCCAATCCAAGCAAAAGTATATTAAAATTCAACCTCTATAACGCTTCATAGGTTTAATGAAGTATGTTTGTTTCATAAAAACTCAAGTAAATAAAATGTTTCATAAAATTGATAAAAATGTTGCATTAACTTAATGCCACAAATTAAATTAACCCTGTGACTTATTGTCCTCACATTAATGAAACATTTTATTAATATAATGATGAAGAGTCAAAAGCTTAAGGAAATTTTTTTCATTATTTTAATGAAAATATTTTTGTATTTCTATGAAAATCTGAATTTGTTCAATGATTAAAAACTCATTAAATTATTTACTAAATTTCTTAACTTTTATGACAGTTTTTTATTTGTTTATTGTTAATTATGGTTATTTATTTCAGCCATTTTTTCAATGTGCATTTTGAGTTGTTGTTAAGTTTATTTCGCTTTTATTCCCTTCACCGAAGGTAACTTCCACAATATTCATCCTCATTCTTATGATTAGAGAAGTTCAAATCTGTTTGACCATCTATCCGTCCGTCAGCTGAAATGGGTTTTCCAAAGACTCCAGATATTATGGGAACATGGTTGGTATATATTTATGTCAGATATGCTCATTTAAATTTTGCTATTAAAATACAGCCAGATCAGTTTGTAAATGACTCAGATATGAGCAAAAAACACCGAATGCTTCTCATTTAACCATAAATCCCTTGTTTTTGTTTTTTATTTCTTTATTCTGCATATCTAGATAACGACAAGAGCCAAAGTTTCCAAATTAGGTATGTACAAGCATCTTGGTTATCAATGCACAACATCCCACAAAATGTGGGCGTTGCACAAAATAGTTTTTTTATATTCAAAGAACGGTAAGGGAAGTATTGTCTGGTACACATAGCCGGGGTTTTTAAAAAAAAACCTTTTTAAGAATATGGACGGGATTGCGAAGTGGGCGTGGCACAAAAAAAGATTTATTTATATCTAAAGAAAGGTATTACTTTAAATTCTTATCGCACCATGGTAAGGCGCATAAAGGATTCGGCATAGTCGAATATAGCACTCTTACATTTTTTCGTAATGAAATTTTTCATTGATAACTTTATTTTGTTTTCATTGATCTATAGAAAACCCCTTTCTTCATAAACGATTATTAAATTTAACAAACATTTATTAAGGAAAATGTTCATACAAAATTTGTTTTGTAAACCTTTATGAAATTGCAAATATTTTTATGAATACAGTCATAGATATTTTGTAAATAGAGAACTTTATTTTGTTTTCATTTCAAAATATGAAGTTAAGTTAAAATTTAAAAATATTTAAATATTTTAATTAATAGTTCATTTTAATTAAAAAAATCTATTGAAATAATGTAAACAGTTAGTTGGATTTTTCTTTTAAAAGAAAAATTAAGTTGTCATTAATCCAACGAAAAATTTTAACGAAATTATGAAACTTTATTTCGTAGTGCTAATTAATTAATTGCTTCATTAAATTTGTAAATTTTCATTCCCGTTATGAAACTTTTCATTGTATTAAAGAAGAAAAATTGGTTCATTAGATTTATGAAGCATAATTCTTCCAGTATATCGTCAGCTCATTATTGTATTGGCGCATATCATGCTAATTTCAAACCAATAATGAGCTGACGACACTGTTGGGATCTGACAATTCTTAAATTGTACCGTCTCAATGGAAATATTGTACTAAATTGACATAAATTGTACCAAAATTTAGCTTTAAAATAAAAAAACATACATAGTAAGAATTCATAAGACTCTTTTATTTAATAAAAACCAAAAACAAAACAAGTAAGAAATAATAGACCGTTAAGCACGAGCATTTGATAACCTACACCACAGTATTTACAGACTAATTTGCGATGGGCAATCATGGATCCACCAAAACAAAATTATTAGGTATGTGATGGAAATCGATTTTAAAAACGAAACGATTTGAAACCGAAAATATCGTTTTCAGTATCTTTTAAAATGGATTTTAAATAAATACGTTAACTGAAGTGTATTCTGAAAGAAAATTTAAGACTATAATTCAGAAATGGATTTTAAAATACCTCGATATTCATCACACCTTTTAAAAACGTTCGTTTTGAAATCGATCGATTTTCATCACATACCTTAAGGTTAAGATTTATGTAAAAGTTTTTGTGTCGACTATTATTAAGATATCTTCATCTATATATGAGATTTGTTTGCCTTTAATGGCCAATTTTCAGGATTGATATTAAAACACATTTCTTTTTAAAATCGTTTTAAATACAAAATTCTCTTCTTCACTAAAAACTTAAGTGAAACTTAAGTCACCGATGTGGTACACTTAATTTCAACTTAAGTTTCCATTGTAATATTTTAGCAAGGTGGCCTTAATATCACAACAATACAACAACAACAGGCAAAGCATTAACAGTCAGCTGTTTTTTTCGGACCACCTTGTAAATAAATACACTTGTTTATATATTTTTTTTGTATTTAGTAGTGCTACCATACTTTTATCTTAATTAAATAAGTCTTTTCAAATAAAACTCAAAAAACCAATCTGTTTTAAATACGATTTAAGTTTGTTATGAAAATTAACTTAATATTGATTTAAATACTATCCTGAAAAATGGGCATAAGTGGTTTTAGGAATGGGGTTTACATGGGACCTATGGTTAATTTTGGACTCTCTAGCGCAATATTTTGTATTGAACAAGTGGCTATTGTAAAAGTTATTGCCGCCACGTTTTTATTATTGAAAAGAAAAATGAGTTAATCCACCCCAAAGAAAGGATACAACTTCATCGGAATGTTTTTTTTTTCTTAATTGTACTAAAAAGGGATAAATTGTACCAGTGTACCAATGAAGTTTCGATTGTACCAAATTTGGTACAATTGTACCACAAATCCCATCAGAGGCTGACGATATGTTATTAAAGACCTTTTCAATTCAACATTTTCTGTAAAAATGTCGTTCTTTAAAACTCCATGCATTGCAATGTCATGTCAACTCAAACAAGATATTATGACATGTTATGCCTACACAAACATACTGTCTAAGCATGCAATTACAACTTAGCTAAGTTTTTGTTCGCTTTTGTGTTCAATACCTTGTCCTTCAAGTTTTTTTAAGCCACTTCCGAGAAATTCGGCTCACCGTAATTAAATCTTAAACTATACGAATATCTTTACCATATAAACTAAACTTTTTATGTTTGTATGTTTGTTTGTTTGTTTGTTTGTTGGCTTATAGACTCCTAAACTACTAAACCGATTTTCCTGAAACTTTTACAGTGACATCACGTGAACCCTAAACATAAAATAGGCTACTTATTTTTTCGATAGGGGTAGGGGAAATGGTACCCCCCATTTGATGCCAATATTAAATCTCGCATATCTTAAGAGCCGCTGCACTCATTTTGTTGAACTTTTGGTAGTAGGATCTTCTGAGCCCCAAAATTGAAATCAAATAGCAGCGGGGGAAGTGGTTCCCCCCATAGGACGCCAATGTTTAATATCGCATATCTTAAGAACTGTAATAGTGAGAATGTTCAAACTTTGTAGAAGTCACTCTTATGGTATACTACACTTTTGAAAATAAAAATAAAGCGGGTAGGTGCAGGGAGGAAAAACGTCCCATAGGATGCATATATTAAATATCGCTCAACTGAAGAACTTTTTAAGGGAGAGTCTTCAAGCGTGGTTAAAGCTACTATTATGGTAAACTATAAATTTCAGTATAAAAATGGGCGGGGTAGACAGGGGAGTAGCAGTACCCCTCATAGATAGAATTATAAATAAGAGCAACTGCACACATTTTGTTGAACTTTTGGTAGTAGGATCTTTTGAGCCCCAAAATTGAAATAAAATAGCAGCAGGGGAAGTGGTACCCACCATAGGATGCCAATGTTTAATATCGTATATCTTACGAACTGTTATAGTGAGAATGTTCAAACTTTGTGGAAGTCACTCTTATGGTATACTACACTTTTGAAAATTAAAATAAAGCGGGTAGCCACAGGGGGGAAATACATCCAATAGGATGCATCTATTAAATGTATCTCAACCAAAAAACTATTAAAGGGAGGGCTTCAAACGTGGTTAAAGCAGTGTAGCGAAGCACACCGGGTTAAGCTAGTATCATAAAAACTAAACTTTTTAAGTTAAAATCTGGCGATAAAAAAAATATTCGCATGTTTTTAAACAAGCAATTTTATTCAGTATGTATTAAATTTTTTACCAATAAAACGGTTAACTTTTATACTCCTGCTTTGCTCTTTTTTTCAAATGCATTACAATCTAAGTTAATGTGTTTAAAAACATAATGTGATTTACACTGACGGAGTTTTTGCTTAGTAACTACCTTTTATCGCCCAAAAAATTTCAAGCTTTTGGCAAAAGTCTTTCCGATTGAGCGAATCACTTAATTTAAAAAGCAAAGGATACGCCCTGCCTATTAGCATCGCCCTGACGTGTGATACACGGCCATTGAATTTCTCGTCCAGGTCCATATCCCTTCCATCAGGCCACAAGAAGTCAGTTATATCACGCGATACCGAAAACCATTCACGGTAACTGCTTGGCCGACCACATTTTCGCAAAAGTACGGCCCGATGACGTCGCCAGGCCATAAACCGCACCAAACAGTCACTCTTTGTTGATGCATCGTCTTTTCAACAATCAATCGTGGATCGGCAATTCGGCTTGTTAACGAATCCACTGAGGTGACCGAAAACCAAAAACAAAAAAATAATAAAGTTCACGCAATGCATTTTGATTTGAGCGCCTTTTTATGTAGAAGGCTTCAACAATATTAACGCACCGCTCAATTCTGTACCTATTCATGGTTGAATTTGTGAAATACGGAAACAAAGAAATGTGAAATTAAGACAATTAACGTCGTGGCTTATGGTTGGCCCATTCTTAAGTACAATGTCAACGTAAGAGCACTTCTCTGCTTCGTTACAATTTTTATTTTAAGTTTCTATTATACGACTTGGGAATTAATCTTTAATGCATTTAGTTTCAAAGATTATGATAAAAACTGTTGCTTAAGAGATAAATGATGAAACAAATGGCTGAGTGGTTAAATAAATGTTTAACGAAATGCCTCCTCTTGAATAACTAATTGATTATAGGAAATACAAAATATAAATAAAACAAACATCCCACAGAGACAACAAAAAACCCAAGTGAGCCTCAACTTGTTAGTCCTCGTCCTTTTCTATATTATTTCTTTCAAATCCTTTTACATTCTACACTATTATTGAATATAATTAATAGTTAATTAAAATCATTTGTTAAGTTTTAAATAAAGAAAAACGTATTTAAAATTAAAATAGAAATTTATTTATTTATTTGCGTTTTGTTTTAGTTTTGTGTTTCATTTATTTCACAAGGCGCCTTTATTTTAATTAATTTTATTACTTTCAGTCTATAAACAAATGAATCGTTGACAGAAAAATTATTTAAAAATTAAACTGACACCAAAAACCAAATTGCCAGCAGTTAGTGGTTTTATCATTTTGTTTTTGGTAGACACAGACGGACAAAAAGACAGTTTTTATTTAAAAATGACAAATTGATTTTTTATGTTTTTATACATACATACATACTTAATATTAGTTTAAACTTTAAAGATACATATTTATTTAAATTTATTTTAGAGAATGATTTTCCAAATTTTATCATAAATATGTAGTTTTAATTTGCCTGGTTGTTTAGCTGCGACAGATTGTACAATTGCCGCTGGTATATTATTTTACTAGAGGCTACTAGTGCTGGGATACTATCGATATTTTATACTATCGATATTTATCGATAGTTCAGATTTCACTATCGATATATCGATATTACTATCGACTGAATGTTTATACTTGTGCAGGAAAACTTTAATTATTTTTTATAAGGCAACAGTTCGTTGTTTTTATCACTTTATTGAATGTATGAGACGTATGTATGTGTGTACGCACGTTATTTTAGATGGCAGTTTTTTAAAAATTGATAAGTACCTTTCTGAAGGAACCGAAGTAACAGGGGCTATAAGATATTCCATTCCAACTTTACAAAATTTTCTAAATTCTAAAACCAAAAAGGTAATCAATCTAGCGGACTTATCCTCTAATGGTCGTCGATTGTTTTGTCTTATGCTTGCAATTTTGGATTTTAATTTTTTTACAACATTATAAAAATATTTGACATTTCAGTCCCTATATAAACATGTAAAAATTTCGACTCAAAGGCCTTTAATTAGCAGTAAAAAGCACTGCTAAGCAATCCATACCACTTGCCATTCTTGTTGTTTGTATTCATTGCTGTAGTTCAGCGCAAACTAATACTAGCAAGTAAAAATTTGCGGCAAAAAACTGTGTGTGTATAACTGCTGTAACATCTTCATAGCTGTATTTTAAATAATAAAAATATCGATATTTATATTTTTCCTATCTATATTTTCGATATTTTAAGACTATTGATAATATCGATAGTCTATCGATAGTTGCCCAGCACTATAGTGCTGGGAAACTATCTTGTGTAGCCTCTCCAATAGCAAGTCCAATTTAAAAGCATGAAACTAAGGTTTTGACGTTTTCTGTTTGTTTTTATATGTGTGTATTGGGTGTATAACTAAAAAAACAACTTAACTTATAATAACAGATGGCACATCTTTTACACTTGGTTTGTGTCTTTAATAACGTATAAGTAGTGAAATCGGAAATATGCCCTTTAAGAAATAAGTTCCGATTAATCCACCAGCGCACATTGGCTGAAAATCATTTTTCATCAGTCAAAAATCTGTAGCTTTTGAATCGATAGAGCTAATTCTTCTTTGCTGGAGAGAAGACTTCTTAAACTTTCATACAGTTTTAATTTTATTAAAATCGGTTAAGAAGTAATTGAGAAATTCAAGGTCACAGTTGAACTTTTGATGTTTTTTAGCATTTAGAAAAAAATGCTTTTGATTGAGATTGAGATTTATGGTATTTTTTAATTGCGCTGTTTTAGGAAAATTTTAATCCACATAACTGCCATATTTCATTATGATATCTTTATTCATATCAGATTTATAGAAAGTCAACCCATAAAAATACTAATTTTTTACTCATTTTGCAAGCCCTTTCTTTCATTCATTTACACTGTAGAAATCATAATTTTAATATTTAACATTCCATGAATTAGACATAGATAGAGATATCTTAATGAAATTTTGAAGTTATGAAGACCAAAGATATCTTAAAACAGTGGACTTAAAATTATCCCCATGTTTGATTAAAAAATACCCCAAATTCCCAATCCCGAAAAACGCTTTTAAAAGAATTATTTTTTTTTACAAAAATGGCAAAACTGCCACTATTTACCACTCGATACTGATCAGAATTTTCTAGAAAATCATGGACATATTATAAAACATTACTGTTCTAATTCTATTAAAATCGGTGTGTTGAATTTCTAAAATTTTTTAATTAAATAATTTTTTTTTTGTGGGAGAAACAAATGTAAAATTGACTAAAACTTGCTTCTACAAGCATGCACGCAGAGAAAAAATAGGTTTAAATATGGTCACCTCCAACGATACTATTTTTAAAGAAAATTTTAGCCATATTATGTTTAATTTAACCATATTATTGCCAACGACAACCATATTATGGTTGCCTCTAAACATGTTATGGTTAAATATCACAATAATTTGTTTTTAAATTAACAATAGTATTTTCCTCTTTTTCAAGAGCAACATGCTTATAAGTGTTAAACATATTTTAGTAATTATTAACCATAATATGTTCCGAGGCAACCATAATATGGTTGTGGCTTCTAAATGGAGGACTATTTTAACTATAATATGGTTGTCGTTAATAAAAATATGGTTAAATTAAACATAATATGGTTAAAATTTTCTTCAAAAATAGTATCGTTGGAGGTGACCATATTTAAACATGTAACTTTCTCTTTCTAAAATTATAAGCATTTTTAATTATTTCTGGAGGAAATGTTTTATTGTCAGCGAAAAAACATCTTTTGGTGAACTAGTAAAAATGAGTATTCATATGTATTCCCTGAATGCGCATATACATTCGCCTCGAATATACCACTTTACTTTTGGAAAAAGTAAGTAAAAGTAATTGATAACAGTTTGATATTAAACATAATCCACCCGATTAAAAATTTAGAAAAATCGTTAAAAAATCAACCCAAAAAAATCCGTTTTATCCGAATATCTCTAAAGGCAAAGGAGATAACTTAACATTTAAGCATATTTTTTGTAGGTCAGTTTAAGTCTAATTTTTTTCAATCCATAAATACATCTATTCTTGGCAGGGCTGGCACAAACCCGGGTTTTTTGAAAAAAACTCAGCCCATCGGGTTTTTTCATAGGTTTTATTGGGTTTTTCTGGGATTTTGTTGTTTTTTGTGTAATGGTAAAATAATTGGCCTAAGCAATGTTGTCAACTCAGCTCTTTTCGGTATACATATAGCAAGAAAATCTTCAATATGCATGGCTGGTTTAAAGAAAAGCTAGGACTTAAATAAGCCCTTACATAGATGCCTCAACCGCCAAGTGATGCACAGTAAAACCTTTATGCCAAAATAAGATCGGAACATATACATGAATTTGACAATGACATTCAAAGAATTTTAAATAACGTTCAGTTGTATAAAGAAGATTTGAATCTCAAACAAAGTTCAAAAAGAACTAAATGCTGTACAAATTGTCTCCGCTACAATTGTAACTGCCATTGATGTAATTTGCTGAACTATGATATACTACTGTCAAAACGGAATTTTGTTGAAAAGCGTACTTACTCCAACTCATTCAGCCTTATTCCGGTTGTCGTTGTCGTAACCGATCAAGTCGTTTTTTGTAAACGATTAAAGAACACGGGTTGTGTGTTACTTTAATCTCTTACAAAAAACGACTTGAGCGATTACGACAACGACAACTGGAATTAGGCTGATTATTTGGCGAATATTATGCATCCCAAATATGTACATATATGTATGTACATTAGGGTGGCCGTTATTTCGGTTCAGTTTTGTGTAAAAAAAAATACAAAAAAATTTCCTAACGATAAGTTGTGTTTTAGGGGGGTATCCGCCACTCAAAGTTTACCTTCAAGCCATTTATTCAAATGTAATTTGTTTGCATATGACTGACCATCTGACGATACTGATCAGAATTTTCTAGAAAATCATGGACATATTATAAAACATTACTGTTCTAATTCTATTAAAATCGGTGTGTTGAATTTCTAAAATTTTTTAATTAAATAATTTTTTTTTTGTGGGAGAAACAAATGTAAAATTGACTAAAACTTGCTTCTACAAGCATGCACGCAGAGAAAAAATAGGTTTAAATATGGTCACCTCCAACGATACTATTTTTAAAGAAAATTTTAGCCATATTATGTTTAATTTAACCATATTATTGCCAACGACAACCATATTATGGTTGCCTCTAAACATGTTATGGTTAAATATCACAATAATTTGTTTTTAAATTAACAATAGTATTTTCCTCTTTTTCAAGAGCAACATGCTTATAAGTGTTAAACATATTTTAGTAATTATTAACCATAATATGTTCCGAGGCAACCATAATATGGTTGTGGCTTCTAAATGGAGGACTATTTTAACCATAATATGGTTGTCGTTAATAAAAATATGGTTAAATTAAACATAATATGGTTAAAATTTTCTTCAAAAATAGTATCGTTGGAGGTGACCATATTTAAACATGTAACTTTCTCTTTCTAAAATTATAAGCATTTTTAATTATTTCTGGAGGAAATGTTTTATTGTCAGCGAAAGAACATCTTTTGGTGAACTAGTAAAAATGAGTATTCATATGTATTCCCTGAATGCGCATATACATTCGCCTCGAATATACCACTTTACTTTTGGAAAAAGTAAGTAAAAGTAATTGATAACAGTTTGATATTAAACATAATCCACCCGATTAAAAATTTAGAAAAATCGTTAAAAAATCAACCCAAAAAAATCCGTTTTATCCGAATATCTCTAAAGGCAAAGGAGATAACTTAACATTTAAGCATATTTTTTGTAGGTCAGTTTAAGTCTAATTTTTTTCAATCCATAAATACATCTATTCTTGGCAGGGCTGGCACAAACCCGGGTTTTTTGAAAAAAACTCAGCCCATCGGGTTTTTTCATAGGTTTTATTGGGTTTTTCTGGGATTTTGTTGTTTTTTGTGTAATGGTAAAATAATTGGCCTAAGCAATGTTGTCAATTCAGCTCTTTTCGGTATACATATAGCAAGAAAATCTTCAATATGCATGGATGGTTTAAAGAAAAGCTAGGACTTAAATAAGCCCTTAGATGCCTCAACCGCCAAGTGATGCACAGTAAAACCTTTATGCCAAAATAAGATCGGAACATATACATGAATTTGACAATGACATTCAAAGAATTTTAAATAACGTTCAGTTGTATAAAGAAGCTTTGAATCTCAAACAAAGTTCAAAAAGAACTAAATGCTGTACAAATTGTCTCCGCTACAATTGTAACTGCCATTGATGTAATTTGCTGAACTATGATATACTACTGTCAAAACGGAATTTTGTTGAAAAGCGTACTTACTCCAACTCATTATTTGGCGAATATTATGCATCCCAAATATGTACATATATGTATGTACATTAGGGTGGCCATTATTTCGGTTCAGTTTTGTGTAAAAAAAAATACAAAAAAATTTCATAACGATAAGTTGTGTTTTAGGGTGGTATCCGCCACTCAAAGTTTACCTTCAAGCCATTTATTCAAATGTAATTTGTTTGCATATGACTGACCATCTCTTAAAAACCCAAAATATCTGAACTGAACAACAATAGTGAAAAATATTAAATGTCAAAAATTTTAAATTTTTACCAGCAAACTTTTACTTTTTTTTTAGAAATCGTCTTGGATTGGACAAAGCATAAGCTCATGTTAAAATGTATGGACATTTAAAATCTGATCCACTTTTTATGCACATATAAGATTTTAACTTCAATTTCGGCCATTTCAAAATCAAATTCAGTTTAAAAAAAAAAAAAAAAATCTGAATTTTCGTAATCAAATTGAGTATTTAAGAAAATCATATTAATAAATAGAGAAAAGCCCACTAAAGGTGTTATGATACTTGCTATTTTTTGTATTGGATTTTTTTAGGATTGACTGAATGAAACAACAAATGCGAGAAAGAACAAGAAATACAATTTGATAAAATGTAAACAAAACAAACAATACTGCCCACGTTTTTTCCCCACAAAAAACCGTCATAAAAGCTAAAAATCGCAAAAAAAAAAGTTAAAAACCGTTTCTTTCGATCAAAAACTAAAAAAATTGGCAACAGTGCTAACAACTAATCTGGAAATGTCAATTTTAAGTTAAAAAATTTTATATTTTTTTTTGACAGTCTTAGATTATTTATCGATAACACATGTATATTTGTTTGACATTTCAAGATTTTTTATGATATAATCATACTCTTTACACTTAGTCAGTTTTCCTATGCAAATATATTTGCACTGTTCTCCAATATAGAAAAAATACAAAAAATAGCAAGTATCATAACAGCTTAACGCTAAATCCACTTGGGTTTTTTTAACCAAAATACCCAGTAAACCTCGGGTGGTTTTTTCTGGGTTACCCAGTGGGCAGCCAACCCTGATTCTTGGCGAATTTTTAAAAAACTTGAATATCCGAGGCTTCCAAATTTAGAGGACCACAATTCACTCTCACGCCCCTCTATGGACCCGTGTTCTTTCAAACAAACTCAAAAGCTGCCCAGCTTTGACAATTCAAGATTTGCATCAGTTGCAGAATTATTTTTTTAAACAAAACGTTCGTAAGCCATTGTGTTATATTTCAGTAAAATAAAAAGAGCAAAAAAATGTTGCGAGCAATTTGATTAAAATGAAAAAAGTTTTCAACAGTTTGCGAGAAATCAAAATTTAGTTCTGATCAAATTTACAAAAATTTAATTTTTTCTTAAACAATATAAAATATTTGTTTCCAGCAGCATATCACACCCACAATTACCAATATTTTAATTCCGTTTTTTTTGATACCTGAGTTATAATATTATTGCTATCGAATGGCGTTAAAATTTTTGAAATCAGCGATGGAAAAAAATTTGACTTTTGGCCGATGAAATTCCATTTTCAGTCACAGTGCAGCGTGTAAACAGCACCAAACGGTGCATTTTACTGGATAAATAAGAGTCTGTAGACCAAGTTGTGGGTTGGTCTCACTCCATAATGTTGAAATTTTACATGTCGTTTGACAGATAACCCCTTCGGGCAACTTGAAACGCCCTTTACATTAAAAAGAAGGGATGTAACGAATACCGATACCGCTTTATCGGCGATACTTCAGATTTTCGATATATCGGTATCGGCGATATTTTGCTGTTGATACGACGATACTTTCTGTATTTTTTTCTGGAATATTTTTGAACAAACAATTTAACTTTCTGTTCTTGTTTTTTTTTTTCATAAGCGAAATAACACATTAAAGTGCATGGCATAAAATCAAAACAAAAAAATTAAATTGTTTTATATAACATATAAACTCTTACTGTAGGCTGCTAGTTTTCGTTTGTCAATTTCATACCCCTGACTTTTTCATGTAGTTTTCTTTTTTTTTAATTAATAACTGTTGCTATAAATTTGTGTGTGTTTTTATTAAAAACAGAAAATTATTAAAAGCCATTTAAGGCTTGTTTTTTAAGGTGTTTATTTCTATGGTTAATAACCTTCTCTGCCTCTTAACTTTTTTTAATTTTTGGACAAAAAAAACATTACAGTAATTAATTAAAAAAAATATTTAACCAAACAAAATATTAACAAAGGCATAAAAAACAAAAAGTAACTACACAACCAATTAATTAGCTTCAAAAAATTTCTTTTATTAAATGAAAAAAAAAAGAAATCGTTAAAAAAAATCGTCAAATCTGCATGTTATTTGAAATGATGTTTTTTTCTTCGTCCATCTTTTGTTACATGTTTATATAATTTATTTTTTTATATTGTAAAATTTTTTTTTATTTTTCGAAAGTAGTTTTAATAGCAAGTATTTCTTTTTTTGTTTTATATTTTTTTACAAACTAATTGGGAAATTTAATTGCAAATAGAGCTAAAAATTGCACAAAAATATCAATTTACTTTTGAAGATACTAAAAAAAAAATAATTATTCAGGTAAAAAAAAATTGTGGTCAGTCTGGAGTGATTTTTAATACTGATTTAACAGATAAAAACAAAAACACCCATTTACTTCGTAGAAAACAAAATATTACGGAGTTGCCTAATGTATAACTCCTTGCTCAGCAGGAGATAAAGTGCTTTACATTTTAAACAAGAATAAATAAGTGTAATACTTTGTTTTAAAGCAGCTGCATCTACCTTGATTGATATTCATTTGAATTTTGGCACATATATTGGGAATTTAAAGTGTTTAAAAGGTATTGAAATATGAAATATGGGAAGTTCCATAACAAAACGAACTGTTTTGTTGCATGAGTAGTATTCTCATCAACTACTTTCAGTTTGAGTTAAATTTTTTAATTGAAACTACACGTAATTTGTATTTGGCAGTCGCCAATTACGAATAATATCTAATTGGTAATAAGAAAACAACAATTACCAATTTCAAGTAAAAAGAGCCAAATTTAATTACAAAATGTTGTTGGCAATACTCGAGGTCTGATCTAAGCTGGGGGCTACTCTCTATTGCGATGCGAATGTAAGTTCGATACGAAAGCTAATTGCGATTGAGGCCAAAGAGAGTCGCAAAAGAGAGTTGCCCCCTAGATTCCAAGCAATATAAAAAACTCAGTTTCAGTTTAAACATCTACCAGTGCCCTGGTAGACAAGCTGGTAAAGAGCTTGTCTATCAGCGCCGGGGTTGCGGGTTCGATTCCCGCCAGAGACTCTGGTTTCTTTCCTGCAGACAAGCGTAGAGCTTCGCGGGATTAGCGTAGGGAATTAAAAAAATTAAAAAAAAAAAAAAAATTGCTCATTTCTAAATAATGGCACAAATATTTTATTGTTTTTCGCTTTATTCTATAAAAAAAACTCCTATAAATTAAAGAAAATTTTAAACGTCCCCGGTTATGCAAAAGTTCGAGAAACCCTATATGCAAGCAATCATGTGTGTGAAGATAAATATGCCGAGTTAAATATGTTTCGACGTAACGGCTAACACACTAACTCTGGATGAAATGACGTAACGAAATAATTAAATATGACATATTTAACTATCGCACATTTAAATATGTCATAGGGTGTGTGTGAAACGGTAGAAAAGTACTCATGGAAGTAAAATTTTGACACTATTGAGGTGAATAAAATTTCACTAGCCATAGGGGCTAGTATAAATTTTGACATTAGTGTAGAAATTTTTGACAACCACAAAATTATTTTTTTTTCATTAAATTTGTTTAAACAAAATAAAAAATAATATGGAAGCAGGACCAGTGGCAAAAAAAATTAAAAAGAATTATACAAGATGTAAATATTAAATATGTATAAGCTTTTTTGCCCACACCTTTTGTAAAATTTGTTAATATCTCAGAACGAATTCATCAAATAGTTGTGACGATCTCATTTCCAACATAATTGAAATGATTATTGGTAAACGTTTGTTTAATTTATTGATTTTTACAAAACTATTAGTAATTGTTTTTTTCTTTATGTCAAAATTTTACGTTGTCAAAAATGTTACAATTTCACACAGCACAAATATGAAAATTTTCTACCACAAACAAATTTAATTTCACCATAGAACTTTGCTACCGTTTCACACACACCCATAGTATCAGATATTTTTAAACTGGGATTAAGTATAATAAAAAATACTTTTAAAAATGCAGAAAAAATATCGAATTAATTTATTCATTATTTCCTAATAATTTCTATGGACATATTAAAAAAATCAAACAAAAATAAATTGGAGTTGTCACATCTTTCTGTGTCATATTTAAATATGTGATAGTTAAATATGTCATATTTAATTATTTCGTTACGTCATTTCATCCAGAGTTAAATATGTAGTGCGTTAGCCGTTACGTCGAAACATATTTAACTCGGCATATTTATCTTCACACACATAAGCAATCAATGTTTTTTCTATAACATTCCATTTCAAAATGATAAAAAAAATTATATTTTATCGTATTTACGTACTTTTTAATAAAAATCAATTTTCATAGATAAAAAAGGTCTTAATGTCTTATTTTATCCCCCTGATTCGCATTAAAATTTATTATGATAATTTTCTTTTTTTCTTTTAGAATTATTTATGAATATTTCTTGAATTCTTCTACCACTTCTATTCTTGGGGTTTATCAGTTCAGTTTGTAGTTTTGTCGTCTTTCCGTCTTATAACTGTTGTGTTGAATGAATTGTATTCAAAAGGAGTTTTGTCTTGAATCATCTAACCAACCAGTAGCCAGTCAGTGCCTGAATCTTAGTCTTGGTCGTAGATGATAATGATGATGATGACGATGTTGTCATATCTTTATGACTTTTTTAGAATTTGAATGTCTTGTTTACTATTTTTTTCTGGAGTTCTTTTAGTGTTCTGTCTTTTTATGAAGAGTTCTATGATAATTTAAGTTAAGAAATAAAAAAGAACTAGAGAAAACACTTGTAGTTAAGTGTGAATAGATGAACGTGTCTGATTAGCAATAAGAATGAGAATAAAATACAAAAAACTTAAGCATGAAGAAAATTTTAAAATTTATAAATTTTTGTTTTGTACCCTACACCGTAACAAGTGGTGAATAAACCCAGCGGAAAAACTCAGCAGACGTTCTTACTTCAGGGGTATAATTACCGCATACGATATCGAGCAAAATTGATCGAAATTTTTTATTTTGGTATTATGACTCTCGATATCGAATGAAAAGTATCGTAATTTGTGATGATAGCATTCGATATCGAGTAACCAAAGACATTAAATCTCTCTAGTTTTCATTCGATACATCAGTGTCTATCGTATGCAGAAAAATACGATAGTTTACTCGATACGATAGCTTACTCGATATCGAATGCGGTAATTAGGCCCCAGGCCTGCTCAAAATTTGTTTTAATTTAACTGTTAAAGAATGCCTCATAGAAGGCCTTATCTCTTTCGTATCAAACACAAGATACACATTCCACATTCGCTTCAATGAGAATGGAGTAGAGAAGGAGTAAAATTTTTTTATTGTTTTTTTTTGCACACTTAGACCCAATGATCCATTGTGATACCACGGAGTTCCACTTACAGCATCACCACCGTAGAACCAAATCCAAACTTTTTACGAAGTTAAAAATGCACGACGGTGCCTAGTCGTGCCGGGTTGGGCCCAAAAAGTTCCCCATATTATAAAAAAAAAATCTTTTCTATCAGATCTTTATAGTTATACTAGTTGAAAAGCCGAAAATCAAAAATATGGTTTCGTTACAATCTTCCGCAGAGAAAATACTTCAAGTGTGCCAAATTTCAGCTTCCTATGTCATCAGATGGCTTCAGAAAGTTGCGGAAATAATAGGACATACATGCAAACATCCTGACATACTAAGAAATTATATATTGTATAGATAGATTAACATATGTTCGCGCAACTCAAAAACGCTTTAGCTTATTGAAAAACTAAAAAAAACCGAAATTCCGCAATAAAATTTACTTTAAGAAAGTTACAACTTTTTTCTTTATGTTGGTTTTGGTTTTCGAGATATACCGTTATTTCGAAAATTAAGGAGGTTGCACAACATATGTTCGCGTAACTCAAAAACGCTTTAGTTTATTGAAAAACTAAAAAAAACCGAAATTCCGCAATAAAATTTACTTTAAGAAAGGTAAAACGCTTTTCTTATATGCGCAGTCGTTTTATTAAAATTTCGGAATTTTTGTTTTTAAAAATTTTATGCAGACATATAAAAAACAACATTGCAAACAAAACAAGCTATAAATGATTTAAATCTGTAAACAACTTTTGATTTTATGTATTCACAAAAGACGAAAAATTTTAATTAATTTAAGAATTTTATTAAACCGCCACATATTTTGTGAATACATACAATAAAAAGTTGTTTACAGATTTTAATCATTTATAGCTTTCTCTGCGGAAGATCGTAACGAAGCCATATTTTTGATTTTCGGCTTTTCAACTAGTATAACTATAAAGATCTGATAGAAAATATGTTTTTTTTATAATATGGGGAACTTTGGGCCCACCCGACGGTGGATTGACCTGAAAAATTAGATCATGATTTCTTACACTAAACCTCATATTTTAAGCAGCGCAAGCAATTAAATTAAAAAAAAAATCCCATACAAGATGCGACCAGTCTTGTGTACATACATACTCTTAAATCATTCAGTAATTTAAGGGCGATTAAGATTTTCATCTGTTAAAAACAAATTAATTCAGAACAACTCAAAATAAGATAATGATTTGATGTCGAATTGTTTCTTGTCAATTTGATCATATTTTGTGTATTACACACTGCTACAAAAAAACACTTTTTGTCAGAACTTGAAAACCGACCTAGTGGAGGTTGTAGGCCTAGGTGAGGACATACAAAAACCGTTTTCAAAAATTTTGAAACACCCTCAAAATTTTGAGTAATTTTAAAAAAACTGTTTTAGGGTAGGTCGTAGCACTTAACTTCATCTAATTCACACATTTTTTGTTCGATTTTAAAATTTTAAACAGTTTTGGAAAGGCAAATAATTAAGCTTTTATGAAGTGTATTCATAAAAAATATATTCTAAGAAATTAGGTGAGTATTTTTCAAAAGTTTCTAATTTTTTTTATTTTTTTCCCTAATTTTTCAAGTTCAACAAGAGTTATTTTAATTTTTTTCTATGAAAACCTATTTTTGTTTGCACTGTATTTTAAAGATAATTTTATGTAGAAAAAAACGAGATATGATTTGTTAAAATCGGTTTATATTTGCAAAAGTTACTAAAATTTTTCTAAAGTACAAATTTTGCGATAGCTTAACCTAAGTTAACATGTGTAGTTAAAAATGATTACTAGCCCTCTTACGTTTGTTCAACAAACCATCTGTTTCTCGTTTGAGAGACCAGCAATAATTTGCCATCATTCTTATGTGGCTCTTTCCATCAAAACGCTTTTCCATTTGTAAAATTTCTTGGTGAAATCGTTCTCCCTGCTCGTCACTGAATTGACCAAGGTTTTCGGGAAAAAAATCTAAGTGTGCATGCAGAAAATGAATTTTTATGGACATTCGACATCCCATTTCAGCATAAGACTCATGAAATTCGTTTACCACTTCAACGTAGCTAGGACTTTTTTTGTTTCCCAAAAAGTTTTGACATAAGGAAATAAAACTATTCCATGCTCTGTTTTCTATATCAGTAAGCTTCTTAGAAAAATTTTTATCAAGCATAATTTTTCGAATTTGCGGCCCAATAAAAATACCTAAAAATCAAAAATAACATCAAGTTAATATAACTGTATTTAAGAAAAAAGTGTTACGTACCTTCTTTTATTTTTCCTTCACTTATTTGTGGGAAAACAGATTTTAAATACAAAAAAGCATCGCCTTCTACATCCAGCCGCTTTACAAACTGTTTCATATAGCCCAACTTAAGGTGCAGTGGCGGTAGAATGATTTTATCTGATTGCACAAGAGGAATATTCTTAACGTTTTTCTGGCCTATTTTAAAAGATGTCCTTGCAGGCCAGTTTTTACGGCTGTATTGGTCATCGCTACGACTGTCCCACTCGCAGAGATAGCAAGGAAACTTAGTATTACCTCCTTGCATTCCAAACAATATTGTCAGAACTTTTAAATCTGCAATAATTTGCCACTGATATTTTCTATAATTTATTAAATGCAGTATTTTTTCCATTGTAGCATATGACTCTTTCATTTTTGTAGCGTAAGCTATTGGCACTGATGGGAATTCATTTTTATTGTGCAATAACACTGCCTTAAGGCCTTCAAAATATGTTTGTTAATTGTTAATTAAAAAGGAATCATTAATACCTACTTTTACTCGATCCGTCCATAAACAACCTCCAATCATTCGCTTCATGTTGGTGATTAAGGTAAAAAAACAACTCTTCTATATTTGAACAATACACAAGGTCATCACTACCGTCACTGGTTTTAAAAATTTCCTCAAAACACGATTGGGGATTATCTCTTGGAAATGTAACTTTAAAGTCACTCTATGTAATATTCCATTGTTTTAGTCGCGACCCTAAAACCTCTGTTTGTCTCCACGAAAGTTTTAAATCTCGCACAAGATCGCAAAAATCTGCATTTGTCACAAAATGTGGCTCAGCCGATTTTGGTAAATATTCCATATCACATTCCTCGTTTTCATCTTCATCATCATTTTGTTTATGTGAAGTTGCATTACATTTAATTGCACTTAATACTGGCTTAGTTACAGTTAACACATTAGCATACTTAATGCTATCACGATTTTTATATTGATAACCAGTGATGTTTGTTTGGCAAAAATAACAGTCCTGTGGTTTATGGAATATTTGATGATGCCAAATCATTGGGATAGATAATGGCTGGCTTATAAACTTTTCGGACTTAGTTTTCTTAAGCATACTGGAACAGCTTGTACAAATACTTTCGGGTGCATACCATTTGCTAGAACTGTATGAGCAGTTAAAAACTTTATTGAAGGCATTTACCAAGGCTTTATTTTTCTTTAGATCGAAGCGATGTTTTTTGTCAGCGAATAAACCGCAAACGTAACAAAAATTATTACGCTTATCACACACTGCAGAAAGAATTAATCACAATTTAAAATTTGTTAAAGGATTACAAAAATTACAAACTTACTTATTTTAATAAAATTAATATTAATATTACTTTACAAAAAAAAAACACTTTAACACTTTCACGTTTAGTATTCAACTGAAATTTATTTTTTGGTAAAAAATAGGTAAAAAAAAAATAAGCGATATTTGCTTTTCTTTAATAGGAAAATTTGCGTGAACTACTGGTCATAAAATGTTTTTTAAAGAGGGACTTAATTGGTTACTGCCAATAAGCCGACCACAGGTCATAAAATGTTTTGTAAATTTTTTAAATTACCAGGTAATAAATATTTCGCCATATTTATGGAAAATCCGTGTTTTATGACTTGTTTCTGCACGTGTCATTTTAGGCGAAATATTTATTACCTGGTAATTTAAAAAATTTACAAAACATTTTATGACCTGTAGCCTCAGTCGGGTTTGGTGTGCCATTACATGCCACTGCTGCTATTATCCATGGATTTATGGCCGATCTTGTGAAGGCAGGCAGACCATATTCACTACACACTCAACTTGGGGCTCTTAAAAAAAAATTGATTTTTTCCAAAAGGTGATCGCTTTCATATGGAATTGCTCTATCACTTCACTTGTCACAAATTTTACACTTTTTTTTCTCTTATCTAAAAACAATATCCTCCACCAAAAGGTAGTATATAAACTTTGCCATTGTGTTGGTATTAAATTCGATTAGTTTATGTATTTATCCAAATATATGTATATAACTAAAATTGCATATAAAAACATTTTAAACTTTTTAAATGATTCAAAAAAATAGGACATAATAAACCCTATTCATCTGTATTATCTTCCAGTTCGATTTTATTAAATAAAGACAGATTAACAAAAACGCAGGGTATATCTAATTCGGCATTATCCAATATAATAACTTCTCTTATTAAGTAAATACCAAAAACGTAACTGTAAAGTTACAACAAACAAAACACTTTGCATTTTTAAGTTGATAAATTTGCTTGTATAGTTAATTGTTTTTTGTTTTTTATTCATATGTTTTGCGCGGGGGGAGAAAATACTAAAAACAGGTGTTAATGAAAAGTTGAATAACTTATACAGTTTTCATCCGATTTGAAAAATTAAAACCATTTTTTGTTAAAAACTAAATTTTCTTCATATGTTGGTTTAAATTTTTATAAGCTTTCATATTAAAATAAGCAATGAAAAGCTACTAAAATCAAAAAAGTTTATAATTTTTGTTTTTTTTGTAGATATTCTTAACAAAAACAATAGTTAAAAAATACAAATGTATCAATAAATGCACGTAATTTTAAAGCGTTATCAGTTTTCTTTCCAAACCCGTTAAAAAAATTAAAATCGGACAAAAACTGACCGAGTTACATGTCGATAAGTTGACGAACATCACTGAAAACGGTTTTTTTTAAATAACTTCTGAATTTGAGGGTGTTTCTGAAATTTTTTGACACAATTTTTAATGTACTTAACAAGACCAATAACCCACGCTAGGTGGTTTTCCAAGTTTTTTTACACTGTAGCACCGTGTTATTAACATTATTTCATGTTTAAAAAGTAAAATAGGAAAAAAAATGTCTAAAAAATGGCTAAAAATGGGCCAAAAAATGGCTTAAAAATTAAAAAAAAAACACATTAAAATTTAATAACAAAACAGATATAATTAATTTAAAGTTGTTAACGATGAAATTGTGAGTTAAGATAAATTTGTTAAATAAGAATAAACGTAAATTAATATTAAAATAAATTAATATTAAAAAATTAAATCATCGAAAAATTCGATGTCGTTATCTCATCTCATAGAAATAACTCATTAGTTTCAAATAATCAAAAGTTTTAAATAATTTGAATGTAAATTATAATCACGACAACATTTACCCAACCTTTTGAGTCCAGATCTGCAATAAAAAACAAGTAAGAAAGTATATTCGGTTAAACCCGACTTTATGATACCCTACACCACATTAGAACCTTTGTACCAAATTTTATCAAATAATCTCTAAATTGCGACCTGTACTTTGCGCACAAGGTTTACTTGGACAGCCAGCCAGCCGGACAAACATCGTTAATTCGACTCAGAAAGTGATTCTGAGTCAATCGGTATAACTAAAGGTGGGCTAAGGACCAATATTTTAAGGTGTTACAGACATCAGCACAAACGCATAGTACCCTCTCCACTATTGTGGTGGTGGTATAAATATTGTATTGTTATGGTAAAAATATTTGCCTAATTGATAAAATCGAATTAATGTTTGCTTAATGTAACCTATTTCTCAATTTACTTTTAACGATGTTTACTTGGCTAAACACCCTCTCTACTTCAGCATTAGACCATGGAAGTGAGAGCAACTTTACAGTCAATTCTGAAGTTTCTAAAACAATTTTGTTATCGCCTGCATCCCTTTATTGAAATACTTGCAAGCAGAAAGAAACAGCGATGTTTGTGTTGATCCATTTAATAAATTTAATAGCGGAATACTGTTTCTTTATTTTGAAAGATGTTTCAGCGTCATAGTTTATAGCGATTTTCAACATTTGTAAAAATTGTGATTTAAATTAAAGGCGTTTTAATTGTTGAACATGTTTATTTTACTATAATTATTTAAGTATTTATCGACCTTGATTAATTTACTTTTACAAATTTTTATAATAAAATAAAAATTATTATTTTAAAAGAAAAACGGCAAAAAAATTTACGGCTAAACAAGTTGAAAAATGGCTAAAAAAAATGGCTAATGGCTAAACTCATTTTTTAATGGCTAAACAGAGTGAAAAGTGGCTAAATCTAGCCACTAAATGGCTAAATTGGCAACACTGCATCCCATTGATGACATAACTTTCCCTGATGACAAATATATTGTGACTTGGCACAATTTGATTAATAAAAACTGTATCCCTGATCTCATATAAAGTCCACTGCCGAAAAATTTAAAAATTCTAATTGTTGAGGAAGGGTATCAAAGATTCGGCACAGCCGAATATGGCCGTCTTTCTTGTGTTACCTCTTATGTTGCGTATGATTTTTTGTTTATGTTAAAAAAGATAAGAACATTTATGAAACTGGACCTTGCACATGAAAATATGTATTTCCTTTGTTTTTCTTTAACTATCTGTTTATACTAAGAATTTCTTAAAATTATCTAAGAATAGTTTAAGTATGTGTGCCCGTTATGAGTGGGAATTAAGTATTGCAAATTATGGAAAATTTCAAAAAAAAAATGGTTGGCCAATTGAATTTAGTATGGTAGCGTTAAGGATCCCGGGCGCTTAGTGCCAATTCACACGTTGCAAGTCTTATTGATCAGCTTGCTACCTTATAGGCGAGAGAGAGTGAGAGAGAAACGTTTATTTTCCTCTCTTCACTCTCGTTATAAAGTAGCAAGCTGATCAATAAGACTTGCAACGTGTGAATTGGGACTTAGTCTAGGTTCAAACTATGAAAGTTTTCTGTTAGAAAGACTGAGTTTATTTCCTCTGTCACCCATAAGCTCAAACTTTTTGCAAGAAAACTTTCATAGTGTGAACCCAGCCTTAAATAAGGAGTTCTATTTGGAAAAAAGGTTTTTTGCAATTCCCGGAAATTTTGTATTGACAACATTCAGAAAATTTATCAGCCATTTTTTTTATAAAATTGGATTTCTATGGTCATTAGATGCAAGTTTTTCAAGAAAATTTTTCTGTCTGGACCAAAAATTTAATTGGTTATATATTTTTTTCGTTTGTGTGAATTTTTTCACCGGCATTTTAAAATTTGTCAGATTTAGCAAATTTTTGGAAATGTAGTCATTAGCAAAGAAAGTTTTTAAGCTCCGCAAGTATAGTAAACAAGTTTTAGGACCCAAGGCGATAACTGACTCAATGGTTAATCAGAATTAGCGGAAAAATATTAAAATATTTTAACATAATAAAAAAGTACACTCACAATATTATTACAGTAACGGACTGTACTTTATTTAAGAAATATTCCGTTCAGTCATTTTTAAATAAATAAACATTTAAAATTCCAAGCAAATTTATTTTTAACTGATTCTAACAGTTGTTCAAAAAACTAAGTGAATATTAATACGGATTTTCAGTTGCAGTTAATATTGTCCGTTGATTGAGTTAAATTCTTCTTTATGTAAAATTAAATGAAAACGTTATTTAAAACAAGGAAAAGTTCATTTAATTTTTACTGTCAAAAATTCAACCACGAATTCCGTAAAAACAGATGAATATTCAGTTATCTTATATAAATTAATTGTCAAAAAATTAACTACATATTCCGTAAAAACAAATAAATATGCAGTTATTTTATAAAATTTTACTGTCAAAAATTCAACACCATATTCAGTTAAAACAATAAAATATTCAGTTATTTTATATAATTTAACTACCAAAAATTAATTTTCACTTATCTATAAAAAATGATTTGCTTGTTTTGTGTAAACAATTCGCAATTTCTATTTGTTAAAATAATTAAGTTAAATACATAAAATTTTAAAAGTAAAATAATTGCGAAGCCATATCGGTCATGCTGCTTAGGGTGTTCAATTAATCGGGTTTTATTTTTGTTCGATTAAACGATTAATCGATATTTGGCATTTTTACTTATTCGATAAAAACGAATAAAATTTTAAAATTAATCGATTAATCGAATATTTCTTAATTTGAAATTTTATAAATTAGTTATTGAGTAAATAAACATTCTGGTTCAAATAAAACTTGTCAATGTAGCTCCAAATTTTTGCTTCACTTCAGGCACTTAAATTTTAAGAGAGTCTTTGGATTTTTTGCTACTTTTCACGAACATTCCATCCTCTATGCCTCTATCAGCTATGATTCTTCAAATAATTTCCTCTAGAGAAACACATGAACTATTTTGTTAAAATATACGGGCGTGTTCTAGAAATCGAAATGAAGTGGATTTAAAATAAAGCTAATTTTAAAAACGACCCTGTACTGAAAGTTCCTAAAAATATTCCATTTTATCTACTTCATTCTTTAAGTATCTCCTATTTTGCAAGAACAACACTTAAAACTACGGTCAGTTCGTAAATAATTGAATTTAAATTCAAGTTCGATTTCAATCTCACTCGATTTCTAGAATATACCCTATAAATTTATATAAATCTTTGAGTTAACATACCTTTGTCGATTTTCTTTTGTGAAATGAATTATTTAATTGTGTTGAAAAAATTTAACAAAAATATAAGCTAAGGCCCTAATTTTGTTAATCGCAACGCAACGCCAATAAATTAACGCCTCATAACTTGTGGCGTTGAAAATTTTCAAATGGTACATGAATTTCTGTAGAAAGCAACAACAAAATTACAAAATATTTATGACTTTGTTTTTGCTTTCAATGTAATTCTTTGGCGTTGCGTTTTATATAATTAGGGCCTAAATTACTCACTAAACGTGACTGTTTTTTTTTTAATTCCAAGGGACACATACATTTTGTTGGTTTATTCGACTTAAAACTTTATAAAAATTATACATTTAACAGAAATATTATATTTTGTTATCATTCGATTAATCGGTGTAAATTCTTCGATTAATCCTTTAATCGAAATTAGCAATTTTAAATTATTCGAACAATTAATCGTCTAAAATTGTTCGATTAATCGAACAATAATTAGTCGATTGAACACCCTAATGCTGCTGGTGTCTTATAATTGAGAGTTATTCTGTAAACAACCGTGGTCAGTACAATAAAAGTAAAACAAACGTGTGTAACAGGGTAAGTAAATAAAAATATTCTCCCTCTCTCGCCTATAAGAAAAACAAGCGGATAGGTGTCTGTCTGGTATTTTTTAAAAATTCGGCTCTTTTGTGGAGTAAACGAAAATTTAATAAAATAACTGAATATTTAATTGTTTTTACTGAATATGGGGTCAATTTTTTGACAGTAAAATTTTAAAAAATAACTGAATATTTAATTGTTTTTACTGAATATGGTGTTGAATTTTTGACAGTAAAATTTTACAAAATAACTGAATATTTATTTGATTTTACGGAATATGGTGTTGAATTTTTGACAGTAAAAACTAAATGAACTTTTGGTTAAAAATAAATGAAAAATAAGTAGACCGGTTTTTAATTGAATTTTCATTTATTTTATATTACAATTTCAGTTAATTTTACGTACAGAATATTGTGAGTGTAGTGATCATCATTTCAAGATATTCCTTGATTTTTAACAAACTCTGAAAGAATCTATTACTTTCTCTAATATTATAAGCAGTGATGTCAACTTTTGACTACCAAAAATGGCTAAATTGCTAAATTAACAAATTTTATTTACAACACTGAAATTGCACAGAAGAAATTATTTTATTTGTATTAATATATTTTTAGTAACAATAAACTAAACAATAGAAAAATACTTAAATAACAAAAAGCTAAAATTATCGATAAAATTGATTTTTTTTTTAATGCAAAAGTCATTTGCATTAACTAATTAAGAAAAACTCAACGTTATCATGCTGCAAAAAAAACTTGAAGAAAATTTAGCTAAACAAAAAATGACAAAATCTAGCCACTAAATGGCAATACTGAACCTGAGCAACAATTGAGCACCCATTAAGATCTAATCACGAGACAAAAAAAAAAATTTAAAAAACAAATAAAAGGAAAGCGACTTCTTTTGGGCTTTAAAGTATAAACAGACCTCAAAAAAAGCAAACCAAACACGAAAAATACATGGTTGGATGTAACCATATACTAAGAGCAACATACTATAGTTGGGTTTAAAGAGTGATTATGCTTTCATGTTATCATATTATGGCCATATTTGCCCGAAATCAACCATAATATGGCCGAAATTAACCATAATATTGTAAAAATTTTCCAGAATTCAGAAGAAAATAACCATATTATGGTCAGAATTAGCAATAATATGTTCAGTGTTAACCATATTATGGTTATTTTTTTTTCAATTTGTTTTTTTAGTTCTGTTTTGTTCTAATTTTATAAGCAATCCCCTTTAATTCATTTCCAGCCTGTGACGACCTTTATTAGCATTCTTTCTGTTTTACTAGTTTACACTACTACGTAAATTTATTAATTTTAATCAATAATTACAATAAAATAATAGAGTATTTTAAGCAAACCAAAGAAGTACATATGAACATGTAATTGAAAAGCATTCAACTATTAGAAAAAGCCAAATTGAATATTATTTAATTTGAGCAAACCGGGTCTGTGAAAACTCCAGTGCATGCTCGTACAGCTCGTGCTGCAGAAAATATTACTGCTGTTCACGATAGTGTGGCTGAAGAGCACAACTCGTCGTCATGCCCAACAATTGCACGCAACTCTCACGCTCGTCGTTAATGAACATTATGCATAAAGACTTGCATTTACACGCTTTCAAGGTGCAATTGACTTAGGAACTAAAGCCTATTGACCATTCCAAACTTCGCCAATGGTCAGAATGTTGGCAAGAAACGGAAACAGTGGATTATAATTTTCTCCGCAGTGGATTCGTCAATAATCCAAGAGGGATTGTTGAAAAACCAATGCACCCACAAATAGTTCCGGGCCGTATTTTTTCCAAAATGCGGCCGGTCAGGCAGTTACTGTGAATGGTGTTTGCTATCGTGAGATGATAACGAACTTTTTATGGCCCGAATTATTAATGTGGACGATATGTGGTTGCAGCAGTACGGTGCAACTTGCAACACAGCTAACGAAACAATGGCTCTTTTGCGCGACAAATTCAATGGCCGTGTTATCTCACGTGGTGTCGATGTCAATTGGCCGCCAAGATCGTGTGATTTGCCACCGTTGGACTTCTTTCTTCGGGGTTATTTGAAAGAAAGAGTGTACGTCGATAAGCCAGCAACAATTCAACAGCTATAGGATGAGATAATTCGACACATTAACGGTATAGAACCTCAATTATGCCTCAGCGTCATCGAAAATGGGATGGAGGTGTGCCACCGAGGTCGTGGCGGCCATTTGACCGATATTTTGTGTCCTAAATTTCCTAAATAATAATGTGTTTTATTCAAAATCAACATCGGCGCTTAAAGTTAAAACCACCCTTTATTATAATTTGAAACATATTGCTATAATTAGCCATAACATGTTTGGAGACTATCATAATATATATTACAGCTTTTGAATTGATAAGTTTAACCATAATGTGGTTGCCGGTGACAATAACATGTTTAAAGTATGTTCAAGTGTCATACACTTTATTGAGGGGTATAGATTCAAAGACTGCAGTCCACATTTATAGTTTTCGTAATAAATAGTAAAAACCTCTAGCTCAAAGTATATTCATATTTATGTATTGTATATCTGCTACTCAGTAAATAAGAATATGATGGAGATATGACGCACGTTTCAACCAAATCGATATAGCGGTTTGCTGGCAATTATAATAATAAAATTGGACATTGCTGTGTTTGATCTAATCAAATGGAAATTGCTGCCTTTTTAGCATGGGCAAGTACTTAAAAAAATCAGTAGTTATAAAATTCTTAAACTTAACAAAGGCTTAGTTTTTTCTTGATTGATTTGGAGGAACTTCATAACAAGTTAGCTCCATAATTACGACTAAAGACAAAGTTATAAAATGAACAATAAAACAAACTGATTCATATATAAAAAACATTTTGTTACATTTTTAATTTCTTTTTAGTTTTGTTTTGCAAAAAGGAAAAAAATAAAAAAAAAATATCCTGCATTTTCGAAAATAGTTGAGAGAAAAAGAGCTTAACAAACTGTGATCATTGCCGTTTTTGCATCAATTCTTAATTTTTGAACATACTTTTTTATGGGATAAAAGTGTTCCTGGTAATGTAATATGCACTAATTGGAGGCATTCATTAAATACAACTAAATGGCATTTTTAGTTACGTTTGTGAAAAAAGTGGACTTTGCAGTCTTTGCATCTATACCCCTCATATGTACATAGCTTTATTTTAAATTCAACCATACTTGAAGTTTGAATTTATTGCTTAATAGAAACAAAATATTACACTGTGCAAGAAATTGACACTTTTTTTGAGACAAGCTAGGCACCTGGCGTTTTAACATAATTCGGGTACGCTGAATTCAGTGTAGTGCTGGGATAGTATCGATATTTTCTACTATCGATATTTATCGATAGTTCAGATTTCACTATCGATATATCGATATTACTATCGACTGAATGTTTGTACTTGTGCAGGAAAACTTCAATTATTTTTTTATAAGGCTACAGTTCGTTGTTTTTATCACTTTATTGAATGTATGTATGCGTATGTATATACGCACGTTATTTTAGATGGCAGTTTTTTAAAAATTGATAAGTAGCTTTCTGAAGGAACCGAAGTAACAGGGGCTATAAGAGATTCCATTCCAACTTTACAAAATTTTCTAAATTCTAAAACCAAAAAGGTAATCAATCTTGCGGACTTATCCTCTAATGGTCGTTCATTGTTTTGTCTTATGCCTGCAATTGCATTTGGATTTGCATTTTTTTTACAACATTACAAAAATATTTGACATTTCAGTCCCTATATAAACATGTACAAATTTCGACTTAAAGGCCTTAAATTAGCAGTAAAAAGCACTGCTAAGCAATTCATACCACTTGCCATTCTTGTGTTCAATTCGTTGCTGTAATACAGCGCGAATTAATAATAGCAAGTAAAAATTTGCGGCAAAAAACTGTGTGTGTATAGCTGTTGTTAGATGTCTTCATAGCTGTACAGTAGTTTTGACTTAACTGCCTTTTGTTTACGTGCACTTTTGACTTAACTGCACAAAATTGATATTTTTTTGGAATTATTCTTTCTGATTCCATACAAATTCCTTTTTTAAGTGCACTTTCTATACCTGCACATTTAAGATAAATGCACAAAATTTTTGGCATTTTAAAATTATTTTCATACAAAAAATCAAAGTTAGCTGCACTTTGACTTAACTGCCCCAAATACATATTTTCTGGAATTATTCTTCAAAATCCTTTTTTAAGTGCATTTTGTATACCTGCACATTTTTCATATTTTTGGGCAGCTTTAAAATATTTTCATACAAAACATCAAAGTTAGCTGCACAAATAAAAATATTTGGTGGCCACTTTTTCACATAAATATCCAATTTAAGCTGTTTATAAAAATATAAATCGCAATTATTTTGGGTTTTTTCCATACATTTTTATGTTCTTTTGTGAATTCTTATTGTTTTTGTTAATGTTTCTTTTATATGAAATAAACATAATTACATGTATAAAATGTTTGTTAGACGATTATGTTTAATACACAGCTCCTAAAAGAATCTTCTGATGATTATCTGACGACAAACAAAAAAATCTAAATCTGTTTTGAATTTATTTTTTGACACGCTCGTCAGTAAATCTTGGAATGAACCTTTTGGGACTCTCTGTAAGAGTCGTACAACAATTACTGAGCTACCTAAATAAGACCGTTTTTGAAGTATGAGAATGCTATTGCCAATTCAATTTTAATAAAACAAACCGGCCTAAGGATCTGTAAGTTTGTTTTATAGAAATTGTATGAAAATTATAAGTTTTGGCATGAACAATAAAGTTGATGCCCTGATTTATGTAGCTCAGTCATACGGCTGAGCATTTCACGAGTTGTAAAATAATACCTACATGAGTCTCATACGACTCTTGGCATGCTTTTCGAAAGACTCGTTAGATAATCTCTACATACATCATAAACGATACCTTTTACGATTAATATAAGCGTTTCTCGCTGCGTTATGGAAGAATTTCTCATAGGAGAGATTCCCAGTAGACTCCTAGACAATTAAAAATGCTAGCTGGGTTGAAATTAAATTTAAATAAAATATAAATTTATGTATTATTAAAATAATTTTTTTATTCTACTTTTAAATAAAACACTTTACTTTAGTTGCACTTTTGTGCAGGTAACCACAATTATATACCTGCACATCAAGGCAGGTAAATGCATTTAAGATAACTGCATTTTTGATTTACCTGCACAAAAAATCGTGCAAAGGAGATTGTGCAGCTAAGTCAAAATTACTGTATTTTAAATAATAAAAATATCGATATTTATATTTTTCCTATCGATATTTTCGATATTTTAAGACTATCGATAATATCGATAGTCTATCGATAGTTTCCCAGCACTAATTCAGTGGTGCTATTTTTTAAAACACTTGCCATTGTTGCAGGCTGTTATGTTGAAACCTTTTTTTATGTGAAGGGCGAGTATTATGTATAATTTGCAATTATTTTAAGCATAAATATATTAAAAAGCGAGGTTTTTTCCGGTTTTCGGTTTCTATTTCGGTTAATGCCGAACACCAATCCCTAAAAATAGTGTATTTAAGTTTTGTTAAAAAGAAGCAAGGAATTGACCTTTAATAGCAATTTTAAAAGAATATCTACTTATATTTTTAAGAATATTATAAATATACATATAATCATAATATATAACTAGTTTAATACAAGCATATCGTCGCAGGAATTAAAGAACGCTGTAACTGACAAAACATAAAATGTTCACCAGAGCCAAAAAACCTGTATGAAAGAAAGTAGAAAAAAAGTTCATATCACAAAAACTATACAACTTAGGAACATGATTTTAAAAATGTATTTTTATTTTTTCTCGCTTTATATATTGCTCTCAAGTCCCGGTGATTCTGCGGCGTACAGCAAATGATTTTTTTTTTTTTGCGTAAGTGAATTTTTTTTCATCAAAAAAATATGGGACTGGGACCAATCGACGCAGTATTTTTTTCTGATAAAAATGATGCAAAAAACGTATTTTCGATTTTTTGTCAGTTACAGCGTTCTTTAATTCCTGCGACGATATATAAAGTCTTTAACAAGGTTATTTCAGCTTTCATACAAACAGTTTACACATTCGATAACATATTTTACTCATAAAGGTCTAGACTACAAATACATTATAAATTTTAGACGAATATTAAAGAAAATTAAATGAAAAACTTAAAAATACAATTTCCTAAAAATTATCTTAAGTTGCAATACTCGTTCGTGTGAAAAAATTTTTACAATCGCACAAACGCACATGTTTCTACAAAACTCACATCCAACTTTCTGCTCGATCGCGCACACATGATGATAAATTAATTGAAACCATAAAATGCCTCTAATGAAAATGACCTAAAATCACACTTGATTTAGTGTGTATTTAAGTTGATAAAAACTTTAAGTTCTTTAAAAGCGGATTTAATATTATACCCACTTTATTTGGGGAGATTCCAACCAAAAAATAAAAAACCCAAACAGCCTCTGCAGCTTAATGCAGATTAAAATTAAAAAAAAAACGTATACAAAACAATCATCACCTCGCTAAAGTTTTTCTCTTTCAACAGCCTTGTACTCTTAACTCACCAAATCCTTATCGACACATTATTTAATCCAACGAATTTCTGTTTAAATTGTTTTCCTTTCTACATTTTTATTAAATCCCCAAATTAATGTCAGACATTTTAAATTGATTTTTAATATTTTACCTCAATAAAGAAAACAGGCACAAGAAAAATAAGAAAAAAGTTTTTTTCTTTATTTAAAAAAAAAAATTAAAATCTTTATCAAATGCATTCATAAAAACTGAAATTTACTGCTGACTTAACTGCAGCAACAGCAACAGACAAATGCAGAAAAGCGCCTGGCAAATTTTGATCGTTATCAAGATCGAAAAATGCGATTGAGTCATTTGTAACAGCAGTTCACGAAGTGGTAACACAGCGCATTTGACATTTATGTTTCAAAAAAAGTTGCAAAATGACAGCCAGTAAATTGAGGGACCATTTAGAGAAAACAAATCAGCGACTCCTTATCATTCTTTTTATACTCTCCACTACCATCAGTGGAATGTTAAGTTTCTCATTTTGTGTGTAACACAAAAAAATATTCATTTAAAACGCTATAAAGTATATCTGTGGTCATATAGAAGAGTAGTTTAAGTCGAAATAAGACAGAAGAATCTTTTATATTAACAAATTTTTTTTTTTTTTAATTACTTAAAGCCTCTGTTGAAGTTACTAATACGAAACAAAACTTAAAAAAGCACATGTAGAATAGGGATACAACTTTTTTACAATTTTTGAAAATATCAAAATGGCCCTTATCCATACCATGTAGTGCATAAAAAAACAATAAGAACTGCATCTTTAGATTTTCGATATCGTTAAAAAAGGTTCCGCGTCAAATGCAATTAAGTTTGGGATCAGTAATAATGAATTTACACCTACACCATAAACGTTTATAAGTTGTTTATGGTAATAAACTAGTTTGTGAAACTTATTTATCCATACAAACCATAAACAGGTTTGTAACCAGCTTTTGAGATATACTAGTTACAAACAACCTATTTTTGCTAATGCAACTCTGTTTTTTTTTAATTTTATATGTGGCCCTTGGTACAACTTTTGATCATTGTTACTATAAAAATGACTTCGAAGCCTGAAACAAATCATTAATGGGTTTTACTAATGCTCAGATTTGCTTTCTAAGACATTGGGTGAAAGATGAATCAAGAATTCCAAAAACACAACGCAGCAAGATCTGTGCGGAACGAGCCATCAAAGTCGTACAATATATTTTCCCCCAATGCAAATCAACACGAACTCTTAATTTAAAGTTAATTTCACTTAACAAAGATAGTTTTTAGATTGTAATTTTGATTATAATCATATAATTACATTACAGAAATGTAAATAGTTAAATATGTAATAATAAAATACAACATTTTGAAAAAATACAAAATTTAAAAAAAATTAAAAAAAAATTAAAAGGGCTTGAAATCGGCTTCGAAGCGGAACGATCAAATTTCAATATTTGGATAATTCAATCAGGGCTGCCAGGTACTTTTTTTCCTTGTCCCCAAAAAATAAATATCCCCAAAGATCCCCAAATTAAGAAAAAAACCTTAATAAGTAAATATTTTTCTGTTTGTTTTTTTCTGACCAAATTAAAAATTTTTTTTTTTTTAAAGTAAAAATAGTAAGAAAAATTTTAATTGGAAATCCCCAAATAAAAATTTTTTTTGTATTTATTATGTTTGTACCCTGAAGAAAAAATAACATAAATTTATAAAGTACCTTTAACACTACCTTTTAACTAAAATGATAATATTAATAAGGACCTTTGACACCGTATAAGTTGTTGATAAGAGTAAGATAAAAGTTTTGCTACTTTTTTTTCATATTTTTAATACGAGACAAAGAAAAACAAGCTTAAATAATAAAAGGGAAAATATATTAAAAGAGTGTAAAATCCCCAAAAAATCCCCGAATTTTTTTTTAAATCCCCAAAAAAATCCCCAATCCCCAAATGACTTTCTTTGTCCTTTTAGCTCGCATAAAATCCCCAACTTTGGGGATAAATCCCCAAGTCTGACAGCCCTGAATTCAATACGTATGCATGTATGTATGTATATTACAATGAAGGGACAAACATTTTGTAAAAAAAGTCCCAAAAACAATATAAGTACCAAATGCCTATTTGTATTTTTCGATTAGTTAGGAATGTTATATAATTTTGATTTCTATGTTTATGGGTTTAAATAAAAGATGGGGTGACAAAAAAGTTCCAAAATACAGGTTTACCCGTCTACTCTCCAAAAAGGCCGAATTTTAAAAAAGTACCAGACAAAAGCCCGCTTGTTTTTTTAATGAGCAACAATAAGTTTAAATTTTTTTTTTCAGTATCTTATAGTTTACGATGTATGAGTTTAGCGAATTTGACAAGGGACTAACCTCTGGTCCAAACTTTAACTTTTTTAGCTTCAGGCGCTTAGGCTGTGCAATGATGAATCAGTCAGTCAGTCAGTAATGTTACAATTTTATATACTTTATATAGATAATTCTAGCATTTTTTTTTTTATATTCTCAAGAAAATTTCGCACTGGTATTTCTAAAGTAGAGGTTAACCGAGATTCGGCTTAGCAGAATATAGCGTTCGTACTTAAATTTATAACAAAGTTATCGTAAATTTGCAATCGACAGTTTGTCGTCAGACAGTTTGAACAAGGTTTGTCTTTAAAAAATAACAAACACGTGCAATAAAATTAAACTGAACAAATAAACAAATAATTGGAATATTTGTGTAAACTTATAAAAAAAAATATGGGTATTCACTTAAACAAGAAAGTGGCTAATAAGAGTATTTATGCCAGTAATTTCTACAATTAGATATCTAGGTGTGTAAAGATATCTACGGTGGTAAAGTACTTTTCGTAATTTTAAAACGCATTTCTTACCTGCGGGTTTAACCCTGCCTTTACACATGCAAGTAGTATAAACGTATTACCAACGAAAATGTCGAAGAAAAAGCCGAAAGTCTTGCAAGTAGCTTGAGTTTTTATACAGTCAGCGCTAAGTTCATTTTTCAAATGTTCTCGAAGCGAAAACATCTTATAAAAAACTTTGTTTTTCGGTTTAAAAACATTACCATGTTAAAAATATTAACAAGTTATAACAAAATAAATTTAATAATTCCTTCTTTATTTAATTTTCGGTCCATCTTGATGAAAAAGTTATGTTTATTTTATAAAATATGTGACTCCAGTACTGCCGTAGTTGCAATATCATAATATTACAGAGAAAATATTTTGATTAACAATATTTTTTTCAAAATACTTGAAATTTATGATCATTATGTTCTGAAATTATGTTCTCTTTTTTATTTTGTATTACTAAAGGCCGTTACACAATATGCAACCCTGTCATGATAAGTTGTTATTGTTTTTTGAAAATTTATAAACAATAATAAGTTCAGGGAAGCATTTTCATAAAACACGAAAGACTTTGTGGGATAGTGTGTAACAGTCTTAAGTACTAGTAAATTGATGAAAAAAAAAAAGTCATCCACGGTAACACTGTTTCTTCATTTGTCATTTTACTTGCTGCAAGTGTCAAAAATTTACTTGCAAGCAAATTATCTTGCAAGTTGGGCTGCAAGTACGAAAAATGTGATGTTGTTAGTAAAAATGTTTGAATGTATTGAGTTTTTCGAACTTGCACTTGTGCAAGTGTAAACCCCAGATCAGTGTAATGTATTTTACACTATCGATTTTGGATAGTTAATTCTCGTAGGCAAAATTAACGTTGAAATTATCAAAATAGTGTTTCCGGATAGGTTAAGATAACTGTTTGATACGAACACGATCAGATATCTGTTTATAGAAATTACGGGCTGAAGTTAAAATCTACCCTTCTCTGGAATGCTGCGCCGTAAGACCTGCCGTCCGAAAAAGTATTTTAATCCAGTATCGACCAGGGTCTGTGCAAATCGCATGATGACTTCACCAGAAATGCTGTTGACTAAAACCCTCACAGAAGCCGTATAAGAGAAAGGCCTGTACACATGACGGAGACAAGCAGAGGCAGAAGTTAGTTGGGGCGAAGTAAAAATTTTGGCAACAATAAAACGTAATTTAATCAATTCGTTGGGGCCATGTGCTCCTTGCAGGAACAAATGTAATATAAATATTGTCCAATAAGATTTTGGGAAGCTAAGTTTTGACTTAAGGGGTCATTCCATAAACCAACACTGTGATATTTCGTCTATTACTTCGGTATAGCTCTTCTTTTTAAAGGAGTTAATTTGTACATAAGTTTTTTAAGATTCTTTCCTTGGATCATCATTTGTGTATTACCATATTGAAAATAATCTACTTATAAAGACTTTACAGGTACTGAGGATGAAACCAATAGTTGTTACTATTTATTGGACTTGGTAAGCTTAGTAATATGCTAACATAGGATCTTAAAGGAGTTCAGTTTACTTGAGAACACTGTAAAGTTGTGATTGCTACACAGAAAAAAATAACGACAAATCAATTGTCATATTGAATACTATATTCGTCAATTCAATTAACGAATTTTTAAAATTTTATTTAACTTACAATGTATGTAATTTTGAAGCAGTTATCTTCAACCGGTTGAGCTGAAATTTCGTATACACGTTTAGTTTGGATGACAATACATGGTAAGCTTTTATATTATATAAATTGTGTAATGTTGAGTTGATAGTAAAAGTTTTAAAGCCAAAAATTTTTGTTTTCTTTATAGCGCATTCAAATAAAAGCTTGTTTGTTGATAATTAGTTTTTTGCGTTTTGAAAGAATGAATTGCATTAAATATTTTTTTTTAAATAATTTATTATTGAAATATTTATATTAAGATTTCAAAAATACCATAAATACTTATTTCAGAAACAGACTAAAAACTGGATGCACAAGAATATTTAAACATCGCATAAACGCAATCTTGACACCATTATTAACTTGAAATTGCGCTTTTGGTGATTTGAACAATAACATTAAAAATTTATTCATTTTATATTTAAAATTGTTTGACACAAAATAATTTTTACAGTGATATTGGTATTGATATTGGTGGACTTGACAGGTGCCCCTACCTATTTTAATAATTAAATTTAAAGTCATTTGCTTCCAGTACCGCGATTATATAAATCCCCTCCATTAAATTATACACTGTATTCTTTAATTACTAGAAAAGAAGTACAACAACATTTATGTATAAAAAAAATGTCCAACTAATTTACTTGAATACCCATCATGGACATGTGTAAACAAATGCAGAACTAAAGTGCCAGTCAAGGATGTTCACTGTTAAAAATGTATGGTGTTGTATTACAACCGCACACGGGCCAACACTTTAACTTTTCCAGCACTTGCAAAATTACTCTGAAAGAGAAGACCACTGTAATTCCAGTCATAATTCCTCTTTGTGCGAAAAAAAAAACTTTAAGCAACAACACAGTAGGCCAATAAAGACATGTTTTATGGTCATTTACCAGCAACAAGAAAAATAAGAAATAAAAACAGTAGAGAAAATTACGACATGTTAAAAACAACATAAAATGCGAGCAAGTACATCCATTAAAATTTAAAAACAACATAAAATACAGAAGAAAAACAACTTCAATAATGTGTAAATCGTCGTTAATCGCTAAAATTATGTTTTCGCCTGTAAAGAAGTGTGAGCAGTATGAATGGAGTTTAAAATATTTAGTATATCTCGCACTTGAACAATATGAGCGATTTTTATTTAATTTGTAAATTTTCTAAAGAATTTCATGGATTTCTCTTTTTTTATTTTCTATTTTCAACAAGTTTCTTGCCCTTTTATAGAGCGATCTTATAACAAGCAGTTGAATTGTATGACCATTTAGCTAATACAGAGTCCATAAAAATTCTAAAGAAATTATTTAAACTAGTTTTACGCCGCAACACAATCATACCGCAACAATAACAAAAAAATTTTAGTGCTATAACAAAAGTACACTTGAGGAAAAGTTGTGGGTTATACGAAAAGCACTTTAAAGTTAGCAGATTCTAGTAATAAAAAGGGAACTTTAGCAGGCGTTTACGTCGTTTGTACAACCAATTTAACCTTGATTTGCTAACTTATTAAAGTTTTATTTATTTATGTAGTATTTGATACACAGTGCAGCAAGAACGCGTTTTTTTATAGCACTGTACATTAGTGAGGTTCAAGCATAATTTAAAAGCTTATGAGGTTAAGTATTTTTGAGATTTTTTTGAGAGTTTTCGGAAAAGTCGAGTTTTTGCCAAAAATCGGGTTTGCCAGTCTCTTTTTGCACGATTTTCTTCACTTTTAATGATGAAACAGAACTCGGGCTGAACGATGTTTTCCGTACAATTTGACATAAAATTTTGCCAGAGAAAGCGGCCGTGAAATAAAATCAATTTTATTTTGAAGACATTTTTCTAATGCTCTCACATATATACACTTAAGGCTCAGTTAGGCGAACGTTGCTGTACCGTATGTGTACTGTATCCATCAGCTGTTCGCTTTTTGTTATATGAAAACCAATACAAAAGCTTACTGAAATGCAATGTACCGTAGTTGCAACGTACCAATCTGTATAAAATAGAATTGTATGCCGTTGTTACGTGACATTTGTAAGACAGTGATGGGCGGCTTGTATGTTACATTGAATGCGGGTAATTTTGCTCTTTTTTTTATACTTTTTTCAGTATATCTATGGAATTGCGACAAAACAACTTACAATGCAACATGTTTCCAAATATACAAATATACATTTGTTTAGATGTTTAAAATAAACAAATATACACATACAATGGAAATGTGAAACATATAAAAGACTTTAAATGGTATCAAAACCTTGTTTGGTGTATGCACATTTACAATATATGTATGTATGGTAAAAATTTATATATGCTAAAATACAAATTATTTATTGTAAATCTATAATATAAATATTAAATTATTAACAATTTTTATTTATACAAAATACTGTTTTAATACCATTTAAATCACGTGGTACCTTTTCTGCACAACTGTCACCATTTGAACATTTTTGATTTATGTGTACTATTGCGTTTTATGTATGGGAAAACATATGACACGTTTTTAAACGTTCTATAAGTGCACCAACGTGCTTACAGTACGGTGCGGTACATTACGGGTACAGCAAAGTTCGCCTAACTGAGCCTTTATTCTCTTAACAATGCTACCGTACTTTTTCATTCAATTTCATACATTTTGTAAACAAAGAAAAATAAGAACAAAACAAAAAGAAAGAAATGAGAGAAAATTTGAAGTTAATGCCGACGTTTTAATTATGGGCTTTAGAATTTTTCCCTGAAGTTGAAGACTCAACTCTGTTTCATCATTTAAGGAAATATATTCGAAGAAAAATGTCCAAGCTTTATTTTGGTGTTTTTTTTTTTTTGCAACGAATTTGCTCATTTAGGTCCCCTACATTACAATTTTTAGTAATTTTTCCACAAATTTTGTAAAAAGCGCTTTATAATTTTTAATATTCTTATGAAAATAATTAGTATTGTGGTTATTTTGTTGAACTATTTATGGTTTTCAATCCAAATTTTTAATATTTTTAATTAGGCTTAAGTTCATGAAATTTAATTTTTATTAAATTATTTTTTTTATGAAGAAAGGAATTTTACAACATGAAAATCAATTAAAATTGTTATTGATAATCTTTCATTCTTGACGTGGCTCGGGCTCGAACCCTGGCCGGCAGGTTACCATGACATGTTTCGATCGCAACCACTTGATCTCCTCAGATGGATTTGCCGTCTTACACTCGCAGCCATCGACGACTGCTGACGTCACTAGTCAAACATCAATCCTTAAACCAAATTGTATTTTAACATTTGGTAGATCGAAATTTGCTTTCCTGAATGATTATCCATTTTAATCGATTTTACATGTTTTTTCCTTTACTTCTGTTTTTTCGTACTTTCGTCAAGAATTTTTCTTGAAGTCCAAGTACATTTTTTTGTTTTTTCACTTTGTCTTTTTCTTTTCTGTTGACCTTTTTCAGCACAACTTGAAGGACAAATGTACACATCGAGCCCGAGCCACGTCAAGAATGAAAGATTATCAATAACAATTTTAATTGATTTTCATGTTGTAAAATTCCTTTCTTCATAAAAAAAATAATTTAATAAAAATTAAATTTCATGAACTTAAGCCTAATTAAAAATATTAAAAATTTTTATGAAAATTTAAAAAACTTACAACGCAGTTTTGAAAGATCAATTCATTCTTAATAATTTAGAAACAAATATTTTTTGAATTTGCTCTTACCGTTCCTGAGTTATACCGGTTTGCAGGTTTTTACCCATTTTATAATAGAGTTATTCATACCCAACAAGCAAATTAAAATTAAAAGTTTTATTTTGCTTTGTTTAAACATCAGAAGTTGTGACATTCACGTAAGTGTTAGCCAAAGCCACACCTCGTTCTGCCAGATCTTTTACCACTTGTAAATGTTGAACTTTGTTCGTAGGATGCTCCTAGATGGGTCAAATGTATGACCAACCCCATTTTATTTTTCAGCTCAATCATTAATTTCTAACATACCCACCCTCTATCTCAATTCCTTAAGGGGGCTCCCATACAAAATGTTCAATGCAGACTACAAATAAATTGAAGAAAAAGTCCCATAAATGCCCAGGAGTAGCCCCTAGTGGGATAAAATGAATGACCGACCTCAATTAGTTTTTTGTCCTTAACGTTTTCTCGAGACATACTTGCCCCTTTTCACCACTTTTAGGAGGGCTCCCATACAAATATTGCGTTTTATGAAATTCTTAAATTAATTAAAAATTTCGACTTTTGTGAATTAAGACAAAAATTTAAAAAAAACAAACATTTCGAAATTTTTATAAAAACAATATTTTTTTTTTTTTTTTCAAAATAAAAAATATGTTTCTAAAACGACTGCGCATATTAGAGAGAAGTTTTACATTCCTTTCTTGAACGAAATTTTATTGCGGAATTTTGCCTTCTACGTTTTCGATTTACAGCACTGCCCTGATATTGAAATTCAGAAATAAATTTATTTTGTACGCATGAGTCAAGGCGAATTCATACAAGGTGGTCTTATTTTGAAAACGTTTTACAACACTGTAAAATATTTTAAAGTTGTGTCAAAAATTCAAACAAAAATTTGATCTTATTTTTATATTAAATTGTGTTTTTTTTTTTTTTAATGTAATAACTTAAAAAAGTTTTAAATTTCACAATTTTTATCGGAAATTATAGAATTTAGTTAAGATTCCCCAGAACCAACAGGACGGTATACCATTTTGACACAAGGTTAGTAATCAGCTGTTGCTAACGAAGCAAGATAAGTTCACCTGGTGTAATTTCTTACGCCTGTATTTACAAAACAAATTTTGTATGAAAATTCTCCTTAATAAACGTTTGTTAAATTTAATAATCGTTTATAAATACGGGGGTTATTATTTAATTCAAAATATTTGAATAAAACAATAAAATAAAAAATTTTTCCAAATAAAACAATAATTTTTCGTTTTACTATTACAACCTACGATTTCTTTCAGTGTAAATCACTTCAGTTTAACTATAAATATGAAGTGTGTCTATAAGTTAACAATTCTACATACATGTACAATATTTATCTGTCTAATTAAATCTTTAATATGCGATCTACACTTGTGTTAAGATGAATTGAAGATACAACAACAAGCATAATTCAAAAATGTTAAACTCTCGAAATCAACTTTAGTTGAATCAAAGATTACTTATCGTACATTCAATAATAATTGTCATTATCATCATTATCAACGTCACGTCAACTAATACTCTACTTCATCGTGCATACTTTAAAAATTAAAGTAATCTAGTTTAAAATTGTCGTTTGTTGTTGTTGTAATTTAATAGTTAAAAGGTTTATTAGATAAACGAACTGTTGTCCAGCTGCCTTTAGTTGGTCTTAATATACATTTAACTTTATTTTTACACAATCTCGCAACATACACAATTATCTATAGGTACAAATTGTACCAACAGCATTGAACAAGTATCCAGATTCATGTGAGGTTTGACCGCTAGAAGTAGATTACACCATTTCCGAAGTTTGTTTCAAAAATATCTTTAACGCCTTTAAAGATAGACTTTTACTATTTTGGATGATTTCGCAACGCTTTATTAAAGGTTTATTTAAATTTCGACTTCTAATAGACATTGTATAAAAGGATATTTTGAATTTTGTATTAAGTTTTGGTTTGTTGGGGCATGAAAAACTTTTCAACAAGCTTCAGACTAATAAATGTCCCTGAAAACCATAATGATGTTCGCCAGCAATGACTACTATAATGTCGTTTGCGGAAGTTGAACAAAGATAATGAGGTGATTGTCCATGCTTACATAATGAACCAAAATCAAATAGTAGTTTTGACTACGGAGTCTGACCGTAGAAATATGGCACCACTTGATTTTAAATTGACTATAGATTTAAGCCTTATGAGAGCACTGTGGTAACTTTGGTAAAATCCTTAATGTACAAAAGCTATATTTGCAGCGGATATTAGATATCTCGAACTCAAATATTAATATTTTGTACAGATAGTCATAAGCTAAAGTTGTTATCTGTGTGAATACCTGGCATTCGGCAATATGCAAAATTTTTTTTTTTAATTTATTTTTTATTATTGATTTTGCTCTGCGACTTTTAGGTCATGGTTAACGCTAATAAATGCTGTGTCGTCTGCAAATGTAGAGGTATGCGTGCTCAGGTTTGTTGGCACATCCGCTGTGTATATTATTTATAGTAGCGGTCCTAATATACTGCCTTGGGGGACACCGGCAGTAATTTTCTTGAGGGGGGAATTATTTATCTTGCGACCTTACTATCAATGTTCTGCCTGTTAGATTGCTCTCCAGAAGCTATGGCAGATATCTTTAAGTTCGCTGATGAACAGATTTCCTGCCTGGTAAGTGGCCCCGTTGGCAAGGCACCGGTATGTCTAGTTAAGGACTTTTCGGAGCTCACGAGGTAATTGTGGTTTATACCTAAAGTCGCGGGAAGGGAGATCTCACTGTGTGGCATTAACCAGCAACCTAAACTTAATTTAGCATCAGCAAACACATTGGTCTGCAATTCACTTCTCTTGAATTTTAAAAAAGGGTACTTCGAGGGCTGATTTTTTACCACTTGTGGGAAACTTTGGCCCTTTAACGAATCTCCCTAGGTGCTCTTACTATTTACCAGATTTTACTGGCAATTCCTAAAGCAGCGGATGTTAGATAGCTCCGGCTCCTTAAGAAGAGGCGAATGTATTATTCTGCCGAATTGAACACTCAACATTGTTGTGTATTTGTGGCAGACAGGGATGTTTGGTAAACGCAATGTTTTTCACAGAGTGGTTAGACCACCATACGATTAGGCTGAAAGGCAGGTGCTCATGTAAATCTACCAATGTTTATATCGTCATCTTAAAGACCTAATAACCTATCTGCAAAATTTTCAAAATTGAGTTTTTTATGGATTTTTATTCGCTATATCATAACGCTTATGTGTGCAAAATTTTGAACATGTAATATTAAAAATGACAAAGTTTTTGTACCTAGAGGAACTTATCGCACAAAAAAAAGAAACATAAATCATCAAAAATCACGATAAAAGTTTAATTTTGTTGCATAGTGTAATTTAAACAAACATTAAGTACTTGTTTTTGCTTAAACTAGTAAAAGAAACTACTAATTACTACTAATTATTTAATGTATATAATATACATGTGTATTAAGAAATTTTTATTTATTCATATTAATTAGTTCTGCAGATGGGTTATTTGGTTTCAGATTTTTACAATTCCAAAAAACCTAAGTGTCATAACATAACCTGTGATTAGAAAAACAAAATTTTTAGAACCGATATATATAACTGGTTTCATTTAAATCAAAATGTGTAATTTTCGTTTCAATATCGTTAATAGTTCCAATTTTATAACGTTTTTCCCCTCTCCTGTAAACTTTTGAAAACAGCAGATAGGTTATTTCGTCTTTTAGGTGACGATATGTAGATACCGAGTTGAGAGGAATGTTAATTCTTAACGCATTCGTACAATTTATCAGAATATATAGAAAAACATTTCAACGAACACATTCAGTGTGATCAATTCATTTCGCGTTCGTGATAATTGCATGTAGAGAATAACACATTAAGAATATATTGCTAGCTAAAGTGTTACTGCCTGTTTTAAGAACACGAGTGCAAAACTCGTTCGCTTAACTGACATTTAAAACAAAAACAAAATGGCGAAAAAAATGTTTTGTTTTAAATGTAAGTTAAACGAAATAGTTTTGCGCTTGTGTTCTAAAAACAGGCAGTTAGTCTCTCAAGTCTATCAACCTAACTTCTTTATTACATATTTTACAAAACAACTTCGTAAATGGTGTTGGAACAACATCGCGTATTTATTAATTTAATTTCAAACACACAGTTTCTTTTATGACAATCTTTTGCTTGCAAATTATGAGAGTACAATGAGTTTAATTACGGGGTGTTTATAGTGCTGTAAATACCAGTCTCGGCCCTTGACTTAAGCGAATGTAATAATAGTTGTGTGTATAAAGAGTACAAAAAATAAATTACACAAGAATTGACATTTTAAATCAAGGCTATTAGCTTTAATAAATGATTTCACTTCAGGGTTTAAAGAATCATAATCTTGGCAGTAACTTTTCTTTTTATTACACAAGATATGTTAAGCATTGAAAACGTTTAAATGTATGTTTAATTCGCATCTATTCACATAATGAATGTTTACTTTCAGAAAGTCTGAGTTCGTCTGGGTTCACACTATAAAAGTTTTCTTTTAGAAAGTCTGAGTTGATTGGTGAGACGGAAAGATAACATGCTATTCTTCTCTTCCCTCTCAAACTTCAGGATGTAAGCCCAAACATTAGTAGTGTCCGACCGAACGTTCGGGTTCGGTTACGGAGTTCGGCAAAAAATGATGTTCGGTCAAAGTTCAGTGTTCGGCGAAATTTTTACCGAACTTTACCGAACACCGAACTTTTTTATAAAATAACATATTTATAATTAGTATTGTGGTTATTTTGTTGAACTATTTATGGTTTTTAATCCAAATTTTTAAATATTTTTAATTAGGCTTAAGTTCATGAAATTTAATTTTTATTAAATTATTTTTATGAATTTTTATTTTTATTATAATTTGGCATCATTGTTTTTGAAAATAATACGAAATCAATACAACTATTTTTCTCTATGATTATTAGTTCGAAAAAATACAGCGATGACTTAATAAAATGCTTAAGTGTCTAAAATGTCTTTATATGTGTAATTTTTAGAAGACGGTAAAAAATACAACAAAAAAAAACGGTGAAATTTTATTTGGCAAAAAACTATTCTCTATTTATCTGCGAAATATAAGATAATCTATAGTTTTACCCCCATATTCATAAAAAAATTTTTTGATTTATAAAAGGTTTATTAAACAGATTTTCATAGGAAATTCGTTTAATAAACCTGTTATTAACCAGAAATATTTGTTATGAATAAGGCCTTTAAATTTTATAGCATACATATTTCCAGATAAAAATGTCATCCAATCCATTTTGGAGTTTTTTTTTTTTTTTAATTGAGCAAGCGCTCAATGCAAATGTTGCGCCAAAAAAAGTCAATGGGGAGTTCATTGCCAAGCAAACAAACTACCGCCAATATTAAACACCACTTAGAGAAAATACACCCCAACGAATTCAAAAAATACTTTTTAGAGGTTTGAGTACTAATATGTATACTAGGACTATAACCAAATTGTTGGCATAGTACGACGCAGTGGCCAAGAATGTTTTAGTAATGAAAACACCTGTCTCCGTCGTTTTGCGAAAAAAAACCTCACGCAGGGAAGCAAATTTCTAAAACCTTCTAAGAAATTTTGATCCGCGATGAATTGTAAACCGTAGGAAAATGTTTAAATCTAAAGCAGTGGATGAATTCCAAAAAAGCATTTAAGTGATACGTATAGGAATATATACAAATATCAGGTGTATATTTTTTAAAATTTCCGTGAGATTAAATGGTTGTTTTTAAACTTCAACCCGATCCTTGCGTGAACTTTCTTAACAATCCGAAAAAATTATCATATTTTTTATTAATAACTTTCAATGTTCTACACGACTATACTATGCCGTTTTTGATTTTCGCAAAAAGCGTAAAAAAGTTATAGCCCTAATGTATACTGTATTAAACTTGAAATTTATTTTTTATTTTTTGTCTTAACAAGGCGAATTTATTACAGGTGGTCTTAAAAGCCCTGCTGATATAAGCTAAAATCACTGTTGGATGTCAAAATTGTGTTTATTCTCTTTTATTCACCCTTATTCTGTTTGGCGTCGGCAATAAAAACGGCAATTTTAAGGCAACAGCAATTCTTATCAAAGGCAACATCAATTCTATGTTAAATTGGTATTTTGTAAGAGTATTATGACTCCGTTGACTATTTATCGATAATGTTAATAAAATACAGCACACATCTCTAATATTAAAATCAGCTGATTCATTTTGTTTACTGTTTTTTTATAAGAATTTTAAGTTAAATAAAAATTTGTTTGTAAAAAAATAATGTTTAAATGAAACTTTTTTTTTATATTTAATTTTCCCAAGTGCCTAATGGATTTTTTTAACCTTTTTTAGATTTGAAAGTTATTTTCGGCTAAATAATCTTTCTTTTAAACATGTGTTGGGAATAATAGAGCCTCATTTAAAAAAGGGAACGTTTGTTCCAAACACAATATATTTGCAGCAACATTGCGTTTTTTGGCCCAGGGATCGTACCAGCTCAGCGTTGGAAATTATTTCAACTTTTGACTGTCCCAGCCACAAGTTTAAAAATTTTGTCTGAGACTCTGGAAGTCATGAAGAGAGAACTTTATCCACAATGAATAAATTAAAGTTGCATTTCTTTGAAAAGCAGCATTTCCAGGTGTAATTGGCTGTGTGTGTGGACGGAACCCACATCAAAATTTTAGCTCCAAAAAAAAGACCACCATCTCTTCTTCAATCGCAAGGGATATTTAATTTATTAGGAAAAGGACCCTGCATAATCCTCTGGCTAGTAATGGATTTTTTACAAGCTCTTCCACCAGCTTCTCGAACTGGCACTTAGTTGTTATTTTAATTTTTTCAATTATATCCACAAAAAAATATATCAAAACACAACACAAATGAAGAAAAATATCAAAACCGCCGTAGAAATCAAAATTGTAGCCAACCATAACGTAAAATTTTTAAAACACGACACAAAGCAGCATTAGACAACACTAAAAATGCCAACGACAAAATCAAGGGCAATTTAAGGCAACAGCAACGCCAATTTTTCTTAGAAAATACCAAACATATGTTAACAGTCATCGAAATATGGCAATATTGCCAACGGGAATACGAAATTTAAACAAAACATAAAAAACGGCGTTGTTTACTGTTGACGACGCCAAATAGAATAAGGGTGATTATCTTTGTTTCTGTTTTGTTTTATTTCTGTTTTTGACATTGTACAATGATTTTACAAAAACAAATTGCTTGTGGTTTTTGTACGAGTTGTACTTGTTGTAGTACCGAGATTACCTGGGATGAATTCGCCTTGGTCTTAAACTACTAATTATTTTTTAACTATAAAATAGTTTTGACTACTATAAAGTGCAATTTATCGTTTCATGTTGCATCCTTCCAAAAGTGTAAATGTTATAATTTCCCAAATTTTATTTGGTTTTAAATAAATACATTAAAAAAAGTACAATTGTTCAGATTTATTAACAAAAAGTTCGGGTTCGGCCGAACTTGTCAAAATTTACCGAAGTTCGGGTTCGGGTTCGGTTTCAAAAAGTGCGTTCGGTCGGACACTTAACATTATATTGTTGATTTTAATTAAACTGTGGTATGCACATTGTTTTACGACATTGGGGAATATCCGAAAAATAGGTGATTTTAAAATTCATACATTTGGAACATCATTTGAAAAGAACTAATTTTCAATATTCTCATAATTTAAAAAAAATATGTTAAGATATAAATAACATGTTAAGATCGATATTTAAGTTGAAAAACTTTTTTGTATTTTCTTCATTCAAAACTTTTTCTAAATGTAATTAATTTATCTTTCGCTTTCAGATTAAACACTTTAACCGCTTCATTATTGAAAAACAAATTCTAGAGTTCACTTATAAATTCCCAAAACATTTTATAAAAAGTTAATATAGAAATAAGTCTAAAATAAATGTTTATATTATTATTCAATTAGCATTTAACACAATACATTTAAAATACCTGTACATTTATATTTTTTTACCCATATTTATAGTTTGTAGTGCTGGTAAATCAACAATTTAAATTTGTTAATATTTGTATAATTGTGCAATTATCATATAAATTAATAATAATGAAGAAGAAAAGAATGAAGAACGTAACGAACGCATCACACTTCAGACTTGTTGTGGTCACACAAGGTAAGTACGACACAGTAGACGCATACATTCAACATACACTTAAAGAAAAATAAATGATTAAAAAAAACATCACTTATGAGTTTTCCTAATTAGTTACTTTATGGACAACTTGTACTTAATAGAGAGCCAAGGATGCCGCCAGCAGACAACGTGTGGCGTCGTTGGTGTCTGAGAGAAAAAACTATAATTTATCGAAAAAGTGAATGAATACAAACTTGATTTTAAAGTTATTGCAATAAATGAATGGAAGAAATTGAAATCCTTAATACTGTATGACTTTTTAATAGTCTCAAGCCAAAAGTGCGAAACTGATCGGATTTTCCGTACGGAATCAAATGTTTTTTAAATTCTTGTTTAAAGCTTGTTGCAACTTTTTACCAGAAAGCAAACTTATGCATATTATAGCTGGGCCTTTAGATTTGCATTAGCAAAAAAGAATTTGAGCAATCCGTAAGTATTAATGCAAAGTATTTTATAATACCGTTGTTTTTTAACATCGATGCTTATCGTAGAAAAATCGATGTTTTTAAGAACGATGTTGCATCCCTAATTAATGCACAACCTCTCGAAAAATATGGGTGGGTTTGGAGCAGTGGGGATGCCACCTCCCGCATGGAGATTATAGATTTCTGGAGAACGGTAATGTCCAAAGCTACTAGATTAGGTTAGGTTCCATTGGCAGCCGTGATCAAGCACAGCTCACGTGGGTCCATTAATTAGTTCCCGTTGTGTTACCATGTCACACCGTCTCCCTATGGGTCCTATGTTGTCTGGCTGCTAGTGCTCCCACGCAGCCATCCGGTCGATTTAGTAAAGGAGTGGATCCTGTTTACATCAACATCAGAGAGACAAGTTTTGTCCCCAAGGGCTCTTCGACCAAATGCCGAATGCCGGGCAATTACAGAGAAGATGTTCCGTTGACTCTTCCTCCTCCTCCTCGCCGCAACTTCTACATAAGTCATTGTAAGGGAGCCCCAGCCTCTGGGCGTGCCTCCCAATGGGCCAATGGCCGGTTATAACCGCAATCAGGTTTCTAAGATGATGTCTGGACAGCTGTAATGCCCGCCGTGTCCTTTTTTCATCTATGATGGGCCAGATGTTCCTGGTTTCCCCACAGGTAGTTTCAACGAGCCACCTCTGACTGGCGATGATATGAAACTTGTGCGCAATGAGTTTGCTTACTCCTTAGGAGTGAAACACCTACATTACATGTCGAGCCGTCTCGATTCAAGGTGGTACCTGCATACGCCAACGAATCCGCCATGCAGTTCCCCGGTATGTCCCTGTGTCCGGGGACCCAATTAAGGGTGACCAGTGAATGTCTCGCTATCTCCTCCAGAGACATCCGGCATTCTCGGACAATTCTCGATGTGATAAACGCATTCTCCAGGGATCTTATGGCCGCCTTGCTATCGGTAATAATGTGAATATCCCTTCCAGATATATCACCGTACCGGATGCGTCTCGCGGCTGTGTAGATGGCCATTATCTCGGCCTGGATGACACTGCAGTGGTCCGGCAGCCTTATAGGAATGCTCCAGTTTAGCTGCTCGGAGTATATGCCAGAACCGACACCACACAGTGTTTTAGACCCGTCCGTGAAAATTCGAATCGCGTTCGCGGGAATTTGTAGGTCATCATAGTGAACCACATTATCCAAAATGCTTACCGTGAAGCCAGGATCAAAGATTGGCTCGGGTGTGACATAATCAACATCCATGTTCCAATTAATTTCGTTTAGAATATTAGCATGTCCGATATTGTAATCCCTCCATGCTCCGGTGGCCCTTAGTCTTATCGCCGCGTTCGCAGCTAAACTTTTCGCCAAAATGTCTGGTGGTAACCAGTTTAAAATCGTAAACAGTGCCTTAGAGGGGGTTGTTCTAATGGCACCTGTTACCGCTATCGCCACCATTCTCATTGTACGTTCAAACCTAATTTGATGACTCTTCACCTCGAGTGCCGGCCACCAAACAGCTGCCCCGTAGAATAGAATGGGTTTAATGACACATTCGTATAGCCAATATATTAGTCCTGGAAATGGTGTTCATCCTCCAGTTCAGCTTGCTGTCCAATATAAGCCCAAGATACTTGGCGCTGTCAGACAGTTCCAGCGAGATCCCCTTCATCCTCGGGATATCAAATTTGGGAATTTTGTATCTCCTTGTGAAAAGTACCAGTTCCGTTTGGGAAGGATTTACATCCAGTCCACATCCCTGGCACCATTTTGTTAGGACGTCCAATGCGGACTCCATTAGTTCAGACAATAGTCTGGGATCTTTACCCAGAGCCACAACTGCAACGTCATCCGCATAAGCAACCGTTCTGCAGCACGTCCTTTCCATGGCCCTGAGTAGGGTATTCATATTCAGATTCCAAAGTAATGGTGAGAGTACACCGCCTTTAGGTAAAAGCATATAGGTTCCGACAAAATGTGGGCGGAATTGAAGAAGTGGGCGTGGCACCTCTTATACAAATACATTAAAGGTTTTTCTTTTATGAAGAACGGCCAGAGCCGAAGTTTCTAAATTAGGTACAAACATCTTGGTTATCAATACACAAAATTCGAGAAAGAACGAATCTCCCATGTCATTCTCCTACGTTTACGAGAAAGGAACTGCCTTATGTTTCTGGCAATAAATTGACGTGTATTTAAACTTAAGGCTCAAACATAATATGCATAGCATTGCTTAACCTACTGTCAAAAATTAACAAAAAGTCTCTTAAATGTACTTGAGAAAACAAAAACAAAATAAAAAGATAAGCCCACTGTTTATTGTTGGTGTTTTGTTTAAGCTTTGATATTGTTACAAGTAAGACTTAGAGTGTTTATAATTCTTATTCGCTTTAGTGTTTTATTTGTTAAATATTTTTGGCTTTTCTAAAATCTTTGGAAAAGGTTTCCTGATGAGCTGGCCTTTGCAACCAGTGAAATGCGCATAGAAGCTAGCTTTCCCTCAACAATAAATTTCAGTGTATTTATGAAATATGAAAAATTGGGTATTTAGCACGTCATACGGAAATCGTACATAAAAAAACATTTGATTCCGTACGGAATGTGAGATTAGATTTGCACCTTGCTTAAGCAAATGACAGTTTCATTAAACTTAGCAAAAAGTTTCCTAAGTTCAATATGGTTTGCCTCATATTATTTACATGTATTCGCACATTTGCTTAAGCCAACTTCAGTGCATTATGGTTGGGCCTTTAGTATGGAGTTCGTTTGGTTCTATTGTAGGTACTCCGTTTAAATTATGTTCTGTGGTATAACAATGATTCAGTTGGTCAAAGTGTGTCATATCATGCTGACTACCAAAGTTCTCTGAGTGTAGTTAAACAAAAAGTGTTGTAGCAATTTTGTTTTCTAAATAAATTTATAAAGAATTTCAATGGGAAATGTAAAATTTTGGAATTTTTTCTTTATTTTCCTTTTTTTATGATTGTTTAAGTTTCTAATGGCTCTGGGAATATTATTAACATTGAATGGGTGTTGTTTGCGCTTCATGTTGCTGATGTTGGTTGTTTATTCTAAGCGAGTTTAAGCCAACGATGACAGATTGTTGATGTTTAGAGAGACGTGTTTTTAGTTGGCCTGTCTATTAGTTTTCCATAGAATTTATTTCTTTGGATTTTCTTTTTTTGTTTTTGAAAATATGTATGTTGTTTTCATAATCTAATGGATTAATTTTTTTTTTTTGGTAGTTGCGGGTATATTTATTTTGTGTTTGTATTTGACATTGTATCGTAAATCTTTAACATTTGTCAACATGTCTCTAGTGTCAACCGCATGTAAAAATGTGACCAACCAACAAGCAATATCTACACTTAATATTTTTCGTTTGTTTTTTAACGAGGGTAGAACGAAAATGTTTTTTATATGCCTCTGATCATTGACATTACTTAAGGGAAGGCCTTTTTGTTGAGAGGTTTTGCCTCCCACTCCGAATTGAACTTAATATTGTAAGTTTAAAGAAAGTTTTCAAAAATAACTTCGTTATGATTCAAAATCTTTTGAAGAAATTGATTTGTCTTAAACGATAAGAAACAGTTTTTGAGCCGCTAAACTAATTTTTTTTTTAAGAACTAAACTGAAAGAATTTTCTTCACAGATCCAATGAATTTTGACATGAATCCAATGAAAAATTACATTAAAAGTCAGCCTATGTAACCCTTCATTGGATTAATGAAGAATGTTACATTAGCCCTCCGTTAATGAAATGTTTTATAAAATCAATGAAAATTTGGCATTATTTTAAAAACAAACCTTTAAAGAAATTTTTTTTATTATTTTAATATGTTTTTGTATTTAAATAAAATTTTTAATTTATTTTATCCATTTTCTTCAATGTGCGTTTTGAGTTGTTGTGATTTTTATTTTTTTTTTTTTTATTCCTGTTTCAAATCATCAAGTTTTATTAATTTTATATTGTTTACATCATATTATGTTCTACTTTCATAAGCTAACCTTTAAGTAAATTGTACTAAATTCATTTTCCAGACCGCGGCGACTTTCATCTGCCTTCATTCCATTTTTCTGGCTTGAACTACTGCGTAAATTTAAAAAGAATGTAAGAATTTTTTGCTCTTGTTTTTTCATTGCGTTGTTTGTTTTGACCCTAAATATTTCTTACATTTAGCTCAAATCAGTATTTCGTTATCGTAATGAATTTTTTTTCATTAATGTTATGAAACATTTAAATTTACAATTTTTTTCATATATTTTCATGTCTACCGCTAAAAATTGAATTAAAGAAACGTTTTTACAACAGTTATAGGAAAAACATTTTTTAGTTAAAAGTATTTTATGTTAAAGAATTTTATCTTGCTTTCATTAATTTTGTGACCTTTATCATGGAAAATATGAAGTTACAAAAGATTCCTTTTTTCAATTACTTAAACATATTTAAATATTTTAATTAATAGTTCATTTTAATCTTAAAAAACCTATTGAAATTATGTATGTATAACAATAATTTCAATTTTTCTTTTGAAAGAGATATTGACTTGTCATTAATTTAATGAAAAATGTTAACGAAATGGCGAAACTCAATTTCGTAGTGTTAATGAAATTGTTTCATTATATTTGTAAAATGTCATTCCCGTAATGAAATTTTTTCATTGGATTAGTGAAAAAAATTTAATGAAATTGATTCATTAGATTTATGAAGCATAATTCTTTCAGAGCAGATTTCACAAACCGTTTTCAGACTTTCCTCGTATTGTTATTTTGTTCTGTGTACGGGTTGACATTTGTACAACCTAAAAGAACATGCAACAATAACAATACAATACAAAGGTACCGAAACGGTTACACATGTAAAAGCCACAACAACAACCACTTACCAAAAGAAAACTGAATTTTTAACGCATCAGATCCGAATGCACCGAGAATACAAACGAAATTTTTGATTAAAGAAAAAAATAATAAAAAAATACTTGGAATGAATGCATGAATGAATGAATGTACTCGTATAAATGTGTGTAAAAGTAACAAAAGAAATTTACGAAATTTTTTTTTTTTTTAATGAAACGAAAGGAATTTTGGGAGAAAAATAACACACAATTATACAGATGACACCAAAAGTACACAAAAATCCCAAAACTAAAAGTTTTAGGTTAAAACAACATGTCGAATTTAAATCAACTTAAAAGAATTTTAATTGCAGATCATCGACATTATTTTTAGCATTTTTATTTATCTGAGGATTTTATAGAAAATAAATATGTAATATTAAGCAATAAAAATTCTTTTTCTCTGAGAAAATGCTTGTTAAAGGTATTTAATAATAAATTTAAGAATATAACAAATTTTAAACGTTTTATTGCCAACCTACTACCTCCGCCTAGAGTTTTCAATATCAAAATTGAAATTATCAGAGTCGTCAAAGCTTTACGCCTTATTCTATGTTCTGGAAATCGAAATCAGGCGAAATCGATGGAGATGTTTAATTAAATTTTTATATTATTTAATTTCAGATAAAAAAAGGAATTTTTAAGTTAAAGTAGATGCAGTCGTTGTTTTTCTCATATCTCAGCCATTTGTGAACCGATCAAACTGAATCAAATATCAAGTCCCCATCACATCTGGGGTCTTCGGAAACCCCATTTCAACGGACATCGTTAACTCAACTTCGCTACTTATAAGGACCCAACATATACATATCTACTTTATAGGGTCTAACATCAATGTTGTAGAAATTACAAACGGAACCACAAACTTATACAATATACCCTTTTACCTTCGGTGAAGGGTATTTAATTAATGAAAAATACCCATATCAGAAATAAAATGTTAAATTTGTTCCCATTAAATTTTCATTCCCCATGAAGGGAAACTTACTATCGTGAATTCCTGGGAACGTTTGCTCCTGCTACCAATACATAGTTAATGTAAAATAAGGAAGAACAATATACAAATTGGAAATTAAACGATACATAACTCAAATAAAAATTTGTCAAATATATGTTTAATCTATACGTTACTGAAAAATTTGGACCGGAGGTGGGTCTCTCCCTAAATCGTTCCACTAAGACGGGATTTTTGGAAATTCTAATGTTTAGGGGATAAAAAAGGGTAAATTCGATAACCTTATATCTCCAAAACTAAAAGAGATACAAAAAAACTGGAATTCTTATCTTTATTCTTTAGAAAAAAAAAGCGGACAGGTGTCTGGTACTTTTTTGAAATTCGGCTCTTTTAGGCCTAGTACTCTGTTTAAATTTGCGAAAAATGTTGAGCAAAATTAATTATTTCACACGAAAATTTTGACATGTATAAATGTTACCTATCATGCGAGTTTGTACAATTTGACGTTTTTGTTCCTGCAAAGTATGCGACATTGTTTTGCGTATATAAACAAACCCCACATGAATTTTACTAAAAATAATTTTAATTTAAAAAAAAAATAATAAAAAAGAAAGTAAATATGGATAAAAACTGTAACCGGTTGCGTTATTTAAATTTTTTAGTTCGTATTTAATAATCAGTTCATACTTTTTTGCTTAAAATTCCACGTGAAATAAGTGCAGCTTACATTATTTCGCAGTTGTAAAAAAATGTTGCCAGAAACATTTCGGAACTTTTTCACAAAATGAACAGAGTACAACTCTATCAACATTATTTCATAGATTTTCCGCACAAGATTTTTTCATAAGCGTTTTGACAGCATTTCACGTGAAATGTTGAACAGAGTACCAAGCTTTAGGGAGAAAACGGGTAAAACCTGAGTTTTGACACTTTTTTTGTCACCTCATCAATCTTTTGAACCAATAAACCTAGAAATAAAGTTTATACTACCTTCGAAGCTTATCAAAAAAATACTAAAATAAATTTGGTACTTTTTCGAAATTCGAAAGTTTAAGGGGTGAAAATCGTACTTATTTTAGGTACTTTTTTTACAACACATTTTCCTCCGTTCATTGACATATTCATACTTAATTATGGGCCCCCCTACAAAACTGCAATTTTTGATACTTTAATGGGGGGAAAAATAGTACCAAAATAAAAAATACGGGAAATTTAATACCATTCTTCAGCTTTTTGGTTCTACAACTGGCATTTTTTTAATTATCGTTAATATTGCCCCTTAACACATAAAATTCAACATGTAAAGTCCTGAGTGGATACGAATCTATGAGGGAACTTTTTGGTACGTTTGTGTACTTTAACTGGTACTTTTTGAATTTCCGCAAGTATTAAATCTAGAAACATAACACTCAAGATGCAAAAAGGATAATACGGGAAATTAACTTTCTTTCATTTGCTTTTGTGTTCTACGAGTGGTACTTTTTGAGTTTTCTAGAATATTGAACTCAGAAACACAAAATTATAGATGAATATCAACACATGAAATGAAAAATGTTGGAACACAAACTTTGGCATATAAATATGTCTATGAAAGGAAAGGCCCGATTACAAAGCAGCGGGTAAATTCTAGAATTTAAACAAGTTAAAACCTAGAAAAATAAACTTTGGCATGCAGATATGTCCACGAAGAAAAAGAAGACGCTGACGAAGTAGCGGGTTAAATGCTAATAATAATATAAAATATAAATTTTCGGTGCAAAAAAAGTTTTTAAGTGCAAATATTTTAAATATTCTCGTTTAAAAAGAGAAATTGTTTAGAATTAATACCATCTTTTTTGCAAGAGGAGAAGATACAGCAAAAGCAAATAGCCCGCCGTGCTTTGCGAGATGCATCTAATCCCTTAGAGTTACCCAATACGTTGCATGTACCTTACCTTTATAAAAAAGGGGTTTATTAATTAGTTTTTATTTTAGATGTATCCAACATTAATGGGTAAATAAAGAAGCTTTCTCATAACTTTTAAATAAACTGACTAATTCGCTGCCGGCAACAAAAAAAATCATTTGGTATTTCGTCATCGTAAGCCTTAGTGCTTGTTTACGTTTTTTTTTAAGAAAGGGCGGATTTTAAAAAGGTGTTGGAGGAGACTACGAATTGGGAATGGCACAATCCAACTTTTGTGAGGTGGTCCACAAATTAGTAGACGCTTAACAGCTCTATGCTGAGTGGAATCAATATCCTTCGAAAGTATCGGGTGATTTTTTAGCTATTATCTTTTTGGCAACACTGGTTTAAACAGCTGACGCACTTTTCGTGTTTTGTTTCACTGTCAAACATCTTCAGTTTGGTCTATAATTTAACAATGACTCGTCTTACAAACGAACAACGCTTGCAAATTATTGAATGTTATTATCAAAATGCGTGCTCTGTTAAGAAAGTTCATCGCGCGCTTCTTGTGTTCAGCGACGAAGCTCATTTTTGGCTCAAGGGGTACGTTAATAAGCAGAATTGTCGATTTTGGAGTAGAGATCAGCCAGAAGCATTGCAAGAGCTACCAATGCATCCAGAAAACGTCACAGTTTGTTGCGGTTTTTGGGTTGGTGGCATCATTGGACCGTACTTCTTCAAAGATGATGCGAATCGTAACATAACTGTGATTGGTGAGCGCTGCCGTGAGATGATATCCACCTTTTTTTGCCCAAAATGCAAGAGCTTGACTTGCATGACATGTGGTTTCAACAAGACGATGCCACATGCCACGCAGCACGCTTAACAATGGACTTATTGAGAGGCGAGTTCGGTGAACATTTTATTTCACGTTAGGGACCGGTCAATTGGCCGCCTAGATCGTGCGATTTAACGCCTTTAGATTATTTTTTGTGGGGCTATGTTAAAGCTCATGTCTATTCACACATGCCCGCTTCAATTGACGCATTGGAAGACAACATTGAAGCATTTACTCATGAGATACCGGCCGAAATGTTGGAAAGAGTATGCCAAAATTGGACTAAGCGGATGGACCATTTGAGGCGCAGTAACTGTCAACATTTGCATGAAATAATCCTCAAACATTAAATTATATGGACCGTACTATCGATTCAAATAAAGATTTCATGAATTTTTCTGAATTTTATGTGTTTTTTTTTAACTTTCCTATAGATCTTAAAAAATCACCCATTTTAAAGTAGACTTACTTGTTAGGAGTTCTGCCATAAAATTGCTCTTTATTTTTTAATGATCTAAATATTGAATAAAAACTAAAAATTACTTACATTTTTTATTCCGTTCCCTAGAGAAAATAAAGTAAATAAAATAACTCAAAAAAAAACTGCTTTGCAAAAACGTTATTGAAAATCACATCAGAAAATGGAAAACATTACGAGGGAATAAGTATTTACGATAGGGGTGAATTTTGACATGTCTTCTTTTTAATTCACGGGTTTGTGGTAGTGCTTCCCTAAGATTCTTAAAATTATGGATTTCTTTTAGCCAGCCACAAATTCCAAGACTTAAAAATTTTTTCAAGGGCATGTGGAAAAGAAAATTTTTTGACATTTTGTAGAGTTTATTCTTAGAAAAAAGTTTGATCGTCATAAAAATAAGCTAGTTTTACTTGAATCATTACTGGCGATGAAAAATGACTACATTACGCCAACAAAAGCACAAAAAATTGTATGTGAAGCCCGGCTAACCAGTCGAATCAACGTTAAAGCCATTACGACAACGCTCGAGCGAAACCAGTTAAAAACAGCTGCCTTCCTAATTGTCTGTATGCAACAAGGCGAATTCATACAGGTGACATATAGCTGTCCCTTTTTTGTATGTAGGTATAGGTATTCTTAATGTCAAAGACCATACAAAAAGAATTGACAGCCAGCATAACTCTCTATCAGCCAACGTCAAATTAGCTGTTATAACAGCTAATGAAAAAATGAAAAACCAACTTCAATTAACGTATTTGTTAGAAATTTGTACTATTAATTAAATTCTGTACTGATTTTCCGCCAGCAAACAAATTGATCATATCAATTAACACGTTTGTAAGTTTTAGCTTTTCTCGCTAATCAATTTCAATCAATAGGTTTAATTGAAATATGACCACCAGCAAAAGAGGCTAAATAAAACGTAAACACAAATTAAAATATTTTTTTCAATCAACACAGTTAACTGAAACAATTAAAAAAATTTTTGAAAATTTTAAATATTTTAAAGTTTGTGTGTATGTCTTCATATTTGCAAATATACACACAAACATTATAATTTTTATTTTCAATTAAGGGAAATTAGTTGGAACAATTAAAAAAATCGTTTGAAACAGGATTATTGAATTAATTGAAAAAATTTTGGTGAAAATTTTTTCTGTGTAATCAAATACATTGTGATTTTAAACTTTGCAAATCCTCAATTTATTAATTAATAATGTGCAGATCACTTTAAGAATGACATACGTTGTCAAACTTTGCACGGATGCGTTTGGAAATACGTGACATTGTTGCAATGCAAATCAACATTCGTTTAGGAAGGCAGCCATTGGCTGTTGAACTAAGGAAATAGTCGCTGAGAAATTTTTCACCATCCGCCCGAAAATTTTGCCCCAAACTTTTTTTTGTTATTTGCTTCAATTATTATTTAATTATTTTGATCGATCCAGAATACTCTTAATGAAATTCTGAACAGGGTATCCGAAATTAGCTTTGGTACGACTCAAAACAAAAAGTTAAGTTCGTTCTTTTGGCGCGCAATCCACATATTCTTAGGAAGATGGAAAAATATAGGGTCTTCCAATGAGAGGTTTAATTTTTATATGTAAAAAAACAAGTATTTTTAAGCGAAATCAACGGATGCTTATTGAATTAATAATGGAAAACAATGGCAGCCATACAGCCGCCATAGCTACGCTTGCGGCACAATGACCGCACATTTGCAGAATTTATGGCCGGGTTTGGATGATATTGATGTAAACGACTTTTATTTTTAACAAGGCGGCGCTAAGTTCCACACAAGTAATGATGCTTTTTTCCATACAATCGTCCGCCAAGATCCTGTGATTTAACTGGAAACTTGCATGGGCCTTATTGCCCTGCAATAAAGGGTAATTCAGGCAATCACACCGGTCATTATAAGTTTTTATTGTTTTTTGACAAATTTCAAACAATAAGATCAGGGAAGCATTTTCGTCAAAATACTTAAGTGTTGTGTGATAGTGTAAAGCGGCCTTAATGGTATATTCTCCTTTTTACAGTTGTAAAAACATCCGATGAGCTTTTTTAAAAATAGTCGTTTTTACATATCAAAATAAAACCTCTTATTGGAAAACCCTCCATTATATAGGGAAATGATAGCCAATGCTTTGAAAAATTTATATTGTGCTTATTTTTACAAAAAATAATAAAAAAAAAAATACCGAAATTTAAGCTTCGTTCACAATCAAAAAAACATTTTCACTTGGTGTTCATAATACAGCAACAATTTCTTTTGTAACTACTCACATTTTGCATCAAGAAACCGTTTGCAAATTTTAGCCACAACAGTATTCTGCTTTTATTTTTATTTTTGTAAACATTTTGTTAAAATTTTCATTCAAAACTTAATAAAATTATTTTAAACGTCAGAAACAATTTTATACAAATTGTTGCTGAAGTTCTAGTTGACTCAACTGAAGTTACATTTCTAAAAAAATTTTAGTTACATTTTTGTTCTAAAAATGAAAGGAAAATATATGAAATACTTTGGGAAGAAAAAAGATAGAAGAAAAAACGAAATTGTTTTTTTGATTGTGAACGTAGCTTTAAGCATATAAAATTATATTTTTTTCCAATTCACATATCGCTCATTTGTTGCAAGACCGGCATAACTCAAAAAAATCCATTTCGAGATAAACGCATTTAAAGTTTTTGATTTGCTCTAACTTCTTAGAAAAAAAGAAGACACATTCTCTTCAACTGGGAAAGTTTAAAAGATATAAATATGAATTTAATACACAATATAAAGAAAAACAAAGCAAACAATTCTGCATCTCTAACTCCAAAATTTCATTTTTTGAGTTATGCCGGTCTTGCAGCAAATGAGCGATATGTATGTATGTATTTAAAAAATTATCTATCTTTCATTGAATCAAAGAGTTGTCATTGTAAAGGGTGGTTAAATTTTAAGGGCCGATGTTGAATGTGAACCACACCTAAACGTCAAGTTTTTTTCTGCATTTCATTTCACATTTCACAATTTCTCTAACTACTAACTAACTTACTCAATTTGAACCATGGAAAGATACACAGTCGAAAAACGTGTTAAAGATTATTATAAAGGCTTATTATGAAAATGGGCGTTCAAATCAAAATGCATATCGCGCACTTTGTGATTCAGTGATGAGGCACATTTCCACCTCAGTGAATTCGTCAATAAGCAGAAATGCTAAATTTGGGCGAATGATAATCCAAGAGTGATTGTCGAAAAACCAATGCACCCACAAAGAGTGACTAGTTGGTGCGGTTTATGGGCTGGCGGCATCATCATTGGTCAGGCAGTTACTGTGAATAAGGTTCACTATCGTGAGATGATAACGAACTTTTTATGGCCCGTATTGGAAGATATGGATGTGGACGATATGTGGTTTCAATAGGACAGTGCGCCACTTGCCACACAGCTAACGAAACAATGGCTCTTTTGCGCGACAAATTCAATGGTCGTGTTATCTCACTTGGTAGCGATGTCAATTGGCCGACAAGATCATGTGATTTGACACCGTTGGACTTCTTTCTTTGGGGTTATTTGAAAGAAAAGGTGTACGTCGATAAGCCAGCCGCCGAGCTCGCGGCGGCCATTTGGCCGATATTATGTTCCATACATAATTTAGCCATACCAATATTATGATAATAAAAAAAATGACAATAATTTCCTAAATCAGTGGTTTTCAACCTTTTTAAAGCCGTGGCCCCAAAATGATTAACATAAAATCTGGCGACCCCTTAACGTTTTTGCTCTCAAAGGTTAAAAATATTATTATAAAAAAAAAAAAAAATTCAATGAAAACAATGCAAAAACATGACACTGCTTGTTAGATTAAGACGAGATTAATTTTTAGTCACCTATGTATATGAACATTTGTTTAATAATCCTAAGTGGCTTTTGAAATTCGCATATACATAAATTAAAAATTTAAATGCGGTCAACATCTTTGCAACAACTACAATTTGATTTTTTCAACAGCTTTGAAAGTGTTGCAACAGAAATTTTCTCCGATGAATTGGTGAGCGATTTTATTCCTACCATGATAGAAACGTTGCAAAATTTAAAAATGGAACTACCTAAACCGCTATTTTCCAAAAGAGCTGCAAGAAGATAATGGTGATTGTTGGGTATTAAATCCATTCATAACTAACTGCGTTGAGTTCGCCGATCTTGCCAATAATTTGAAAGAAAGTTTGTGTGAGCTGGCAGCGGACAGTATGGTCAACATGGAATATTTATCACAAAATAATTCTTCATTTTGGCTAAAGCGTAAGGCAAAATACCCTGAGCTAGCTAAAAAAGCACTTAAAATATTAACTCAATTTTCAACATAGGTATTATCTGTGCGAAATGACTTTTTTTTTACAAATGGTGAACATTAAAACAAAAAAAAAAATTAAATTAAATTAAATTCAGCAAATGATTTGGTTGTTTAGGTGTCACAATTGCAACCACGTTTTCGCATTTAATTTATTAAATTAAGCAAGCCCATCGCTCGCATTAATACCAGTACTTTTATGTTTTCGAATTAAATTTTTTTCTGTTTTTGAATAAAAAAATTAAATTAAAAAAAATCGATGTATTTTATTTAGATCAGCTCGCGACCCCCGGGAAAGATGGCCGTGACCCACCTGGGGGTCGCGACTCACCGGTTGAAAACCATTGTCCTAAATAATTTGTGTTTTATTCAAAATCAACATCGGCCCTTCAAATTTAACCACCCTTTTGAATCCTGGAATTACAAACCCTGAACCTTTCTCAACATTTTTTTTTTATTTATTGACGAAAACTGGCTTTAAATTTTAATAATTACCATTTATTGCTCTGTATGTTCCATACACAAATAGAAAATCATAATATTTTGCTATAATAAATTTTTTTTATTTTCAATTTCCATTTAATTTATTCTAATAAACCCTAAAATTCTGGTGGTCTTTATTGTCTTTTCAAAAAGAAATATTTCCATTCTTCATAAAATAGAATCCCACTTGTCATTTTATTGTACCAGTATAAGTGTTATTGTATTATAAAATTTAAATTAGAAATTTATGATTGTCATAAAGGTGTAACAATGGGACCACTTTTAATGGATATTATAATGAAAAAAAACGTCTATTTAAAGTCATGTTTTTCTATTTGAAAAGAAAAATTTGGGTATTGTTCTGTTTCCATTGTTTGTTTTGAGATCGAAATTTATCTTTCTTTCTATCTAAGACACTATTAGACACAAATTTCTTTTGATCTTTATTGTTTTTGAGGGTTTTTATCTGTTTTCTTTTATCGTTAAAGCATTTAATTTTAATAAATTTTATGGTCAAATATTTGAAATTATGTAGTTCAGTTTTTTTTTCCCTTTTTTTTAGCTTAATTGGTTTTAAGAATTTTATGATTCATTTACGATCAACTGGTCGGAAGAACAAGCAATTGGAATTAAATTTAGTTAAGTGAAGAATAAAACATAGTCTAGTTTTGAATCGTGTTTGTAACGGTTAAAAATGGGAGCCAATAGAAAAAGGTGATGGTTTAAAATAAAGAAAAAAAATTTTTTAGGCCTTTTAAGATAATTGATTATTTAAAAATTGTGCTTTTTAATTAAACAAAGTTTAAGGTGCTGTTTGGTTTATATTCAACAACTTTTAGCTAGCTTAGCATTTTAATTTTTAAAACTGAAATTTATGATCAATAACTCTTTTTTCGCTACAATTTTCCATAAGGTTGGTAGACATTCTCTTTAATTTTCTATGTATACCCTATACCACGTTTTGTATGGAGGGTATGATGCGTTTTGCTGGAGTTGGTCAAAGTGCCGTCTCTTAAGCTTTACATGGATTTACAGACGGACACAGACACATGGATTTACAGAGTTGCAGATTTTAAAGTGGAAAATGGGAAAAATTGGTACATGATCCTACGCTGTACAAATAAACTCCAGGAATAATAATGTAGATTGTGATCTGGGTACAAGTCGCAATTTTAAAGATGCGATGAAACTTTGTACAGTTAATTGGTGAATGTCGGTTTTTCCCTACAGCGCATTGAAAAGATTTACTGTTATTCCCATGGTGAAATTAACAGGTGGCAGCAGGATGACGATTTTTTGCTCTTGCATTGTTTGTCTAGGTTTATGTCAAAGTTTTGTTTATGTTTACAAAAAGTCCACGTTTTGTGCTGTGATTATTGTATTTTATTGAAGTTTTTGATAATTTTAAATTAAAATAAATAAGATAATGACCATAATTAAATAAAAATTGGCTAAATATTATTTATTTCATCACGTTCAGCGGCACGCTTTGATTTTTGTTAAAAGTATATTTTGACGTAAACGGTAATATAACTTCCATTTTTGTGGTAATGTTGTATTTGTTGCCGTAACGATGTCACCTGCTTATTCCACCATGGTTATTCCCATATAAGATGCAATTGGCGCAAGACCTTAAACCCGCATATTTTGACCTTTTTTGTGGTTTTTTTCAATTTCCGTATTATGAAAAACCCTCTACAAAAATTTTTTTAAATCAATAAATAAATTTCTTTGGAGCTTCGCTGAAAATTAAATTATATTCAAAATCTTTGAGCATTTTAAGAATGTTATTGAAGAGCTTGTTGATACCGATGATCAAGCAATTAAAAAATGAAAGACATATTAAAATAACGTCAATTAGCACTTGTTTTTTCCAACTACGCGCAGTGTCTGAAAATCGTTTATCTTCGGCCAAAAATCTGTAACTTTTGAATCGATAAAGATAATTTTAGAACTTTTAGCAGTTATTGAGAAATTTAAGATCAAAGTTAAACTTTGATGTTTTTTAGCATTTAGTAAGAAAATGCTTTTGAGTGAGATTGAGAATTATGGTACTTTTTTAATCAAAAGGGGGGATGTATTTAAGTGCACTTTTTAAAAACTTCTTAATCTACATAACTGCCAAATTTCATTAAGATATCTATATTCATGTCAGATTTATGGAATGTCAAAACTTAAAATTACTACTTTTTTACTCATATGGAAAGCCCTTTCATTCATTTACACTATAGAAATAATAATTTTAATATTTGACATTCCATGAATTAGACATAGATAGAGATATCTAAATAAAATTTTGAAGTTATGAAGACCGAAAAGATCTTTAATAAGTAGACTACAATGCATCCCAATTTCTGAATAAGAAATACCCAATCCCGGAAAAACGATTCTAAAAAGATGATTTTTTTTTACAAAAATAGCAAAACTGCCACTATTTACCACTCGATTTTGACCAGAATTTTACAGAAAATTCTGGGCATATTACAAAACATTATTGCTCTAATTTTGTAATAATCGGTGTGTTGAATTATTAGAATTTTTTAATTAAATAAATTTTTTTTTTGTTTAAAAAATTTGATTTTTTTTGAAAAATATAAACATTTTTATTTATTTCTGGCGAAAATATTGTCTTATCAGCTAAAGAACATAGCCATCTTAATTAATCAGAAGTAAAAGCAAAAGTTTTTTTTGCCAATGACAAATGACGAAGTGGAAGAAATTACAGTTTTTCTACTTTGACTCCAGTTTTTTAAACGCTGGTTTCATGTACAGAAATAATTGATTTTGGCCAAATACCTTACAAACATTGCAACACCCTTTAAAAAATAACGTGGCATAGGAGATCATATGGTCGGGCCTGACCGACTTAACTTTCTTATTTTTAAAATGATTTTCCTAGAAAATAAGGAAAGTTCAATAAATTATTATTTTTTTTTTTTTTTTTTACTATTTTCACACTTCAGCAAACATTCACTTTAATGAAATCTTTAATCAACTTTAATCCTAAACTGAATCAAAACAACATTTTAATGAATTCATTATTAAATGCGTTTAAAATAAAGTTGTTTAAGTTTGTGGTCTTAAGAAAATCGCTAAAACGTGAGATATTACAAAACAAAATAATATAATAATGAGATTTATAATTTGGCTATTATATTTCTGTAAAATGTAAAAAATCTATACCAAAGAACAGGAAATGTATAAAACTAAAAAAATAAGTGCCAAGAGATACACAGAGGAATTTGGAATATAAATTTTAACTATTGTGAATGGATGAAATAAGAAAAAATTTAAGAAAATGGTACGTTTATTACGCTGTGCAACAAAAAAAAAACCAGCCTCAATACTTGCAACGCAAAATGAAACTAGACTATTTGTAGAGCAAATCTGCCAAAGGGTCTTGAAAAGTTAGCTCGGGTTCCCGATATATCGGCCCCTAAAGTTTTTGAATTTTTTTAAAATGGCCTTGCTGAGCTAAAATACTATTTCAGATGTCTTGAGTATAATTGTATGGCGATTCTTTGCTTAGAATATATTAACCCTCTAACACTTATTTTAAGGGGTCATTTTTCCTTTTTTTTTAACTTCCCCACAAACGGAAGAGGGTGAACATGTTCCACGAATATTTTCTGCGTCAAATTTCACTAGGGATCTTCTAAGACCAATAGTTCGTGCAATGTATGTAAAACGGTTAAACGGACTACTTACAACTACAGACCGATTTTAAGAAAACTCACTGTTTATTATTGGTGTTTTGATATTGTTACAAGTAGAATTTTGAGTGTTTATAATTCTTATTCGCTTTACAGTTTTATTTGTATAATATTTTTAGCTTTTCTAAAATCTTTGGAAAAAGGTTTCCCGATGATCTGGCCTACGCAAACAGTGGAATGCGCATAAAAACTAGATTTCCCTCAACAATAAATTTCAGTGTATTTATCAAAAATAAAAATTGGAAATTTAGCACTTCAAAGAGAAATCTTATTAATAAGAAATTAAACATTGTTTATAAGCAGGGAAACCATAAATATGCGATTGCATGTTTTTCCTGGGGCTACCAATGAAGGCAGAAACGATATATTTATACGTTTTAGAGCTTTTTATGTATTTTGGCATCGATTTGTTAGTGCATATTTTTGCATATTTTACCGTTTGCAGTATTTTTTGCATAATTTGGTTAAAGGAGCTTTTTTGCAGCATTTTTTTAAGTTTATAGCGCATATTTTGCCTTTTTAAGGCATATTTTGATACAGCTTAGATTTTTTTTTTTTTTTTTGGTATATTTTGATACAGTTTAATTTTTTTTTTTTTTTTTGCGAAATTCTGTTTTTAATATCTATCTGTAACCCAACGTGTTGCTTCAACTTCTCCAAGACTTTTTAAAGTGATCTAACGATGTTCATCCGTCCGTCTGGCTGGTTATCTGTCTATGTTAACCTGGTGCGCGAAGTACAAATTGCAATCTTGTAGATAATTTGAGCAAATTTGGTAAATACATTTTTATTGTACTAAGGACGAAGTCTATGTAAATGGTGAGAATCAGTCTATAATTTCACATATTCCCCATAAAAACTTCTTTCCAAATAAGACTCTTTGTGTCCGTAGACCATCTTATTATGTTGTTATTTAGATTGAATTCGCCCTAAAAATCTCAAAAAATCGTCTGTAAATACAATGGTGTTTGGGCTTTACCGATAATAACTTTAGGATTGTTTTTATTAAATGGAACTATTAATAAATTGTTTAAAAATTAGCAATTTTAAATTCTTTGGGGCATATTTTTAACAGTTTTCAAGGCATATTTTAAAGTTTTAACTGCATATTTAATGCGCATAAAACGCATTTTTTTAGAGCATATTTCTGGTTTCCCTGTTTATAAGATTAACACGAATGAAAATTTTTAAATATTTAAGTATTTCAAACAATTGTAAGATATTGGGTGATTAAGGATAAATTTATGGGGTAAGCACAGGGTTGTTAGATGTAACGATTTTTCGTAATTTTGACGATTTTTTTGATAAAAGTAATAGTGTAATGACGATTTTCTGGCATCAAAATGTGTGCTTTAAGCTTCCTTCATGTTCGAAAACGCTAACAAGAAATATTGACAATTATATTGGAAACAGTACAAAACGTAACAATCAATCAATTATGGAATACAACTCTCATGTGTGGGCCGGTGCTCCAAAGTCTATTTTGGAGCTTCTCGACCGCGTGCAGGAAAGGGCGAAGGTTCTCATTGGTGACAGTAGGGTATCCAATTCTATTGACTCCCTTGAGCACCGTCGCAATGTGGGTTGTATTTGCCTGTTTTATCGTTACTACAATGGGATGTGTTCCGACGAAACTAGGGATCTGGTTCCCGAAACCCGTACGTTTGTTCGTAATACACGTTTTCCCTCAAGAGCCCATCCTTATGTGGTCGATTGGCAGGTGAATCGTACAACGCATTACAGAGAGAATTCGTTTTTTCCCGGACTGTTCGTATGTCTCACTTACAACATGATTAAGTTCAAATCGAATGTTCACAAACACTACTCCCTCTATCCTCCTTCCCACAACCTATTTTCCTAGTTCCAACACAATGCAATGCATAAGTAGGGGTCATCCCCTGAGTGCTGGTCCTAACAGTAAAAAAAAAAAAAAAAATTTTCGAAATACAAAAATTAATGGAAATTAAAGAAAAAAAATTTACCCCCATTACAAACCAGGTGGTTTTCATAAGAAGCATTAATAATTGGAATTCTTCGCTGCTAATAGCGATGCCATCTATAATGCAAAGAATATATGTACCCAGTAAAAAAATTTGGGTTTTTTGAAGCACTTAAGAGAAAAAGCGCATAATCGAGCGCTTCAATAAAATAACTTTTATAAAGCAGTAAATTATTTAGAATAAAATATACAAAAAGCTGCTATTTTAGTGCTGACAACGAAGAAGGTTGCAAACCGAAAAAAAATAAAAATATTCGAAAATGATTGGAAAAAGGCATTTAAACAAAAGTAAAAGCAAAACATTAATGTATATGTTGATATAGTAAGCCCCTAAAAAGCACTTTAGGTGTGCTTTGTTTGCATGTTAAAAAAAGCGCTTACTGTCAGCAGAAAAAAGTCCTCCAAACCGGGAACATCCCATACAAAAATCAGGCATCCCATCAGCAGGTTTGAAGCGATTTGTGGTATGAATTCATACACAAAACCTGTTCCTTTTGGAAAACATTTTTTACTGGGTATGTAGTATCAAAAAATGTTAATGATATAAATGGGTTGGATTTTTGTTTTTTAAAATACATTCTAAGGCCCTTTTTCACAACTTACTGATTGCTAAAGGTAGGATTTTATCGGCTGTATAAAAAGAGTTCCATTATTACAACTTTAGTTTAATCTACCAGGTAGGATGAAGTAATGCAACACTTTTATAATGCCGGTTAAAGTCTACTTGTAGCTATCGATAAGTTGTGAAAACGGAAAACGTTATAAAAACTATAAAAAAGACTTTTCAACGTGAAGTTGTTTAAATTCATAAACCTTTTTAAAAATGTCTTAAAAATTTTTTAAAAGAAGATTATGTAAATCATAATCCGTTTGATGAAATTAATTTTGTTGAGAGTTCAAATTTTTAACCTAGGGAAGAAGTTTACGTTAAATTAATTTGTTGAAAATTGTGTGTCATTCTATGTTGAATTATGCATTCAAATAAAAAAAAAAGATTTGATTTCGAAAATTCTGTTACAAATAAAACCTCAATCTATTTTTTAAACAGAAATACTTCTTTACTTCCTTTGCTAAAAAGTTTGGATTTTGATCAATTGTTCTATGGCGTGCGCATCAATGAATGCAAACAAAGCACGTTAAAGCATCAAACTCACACATGCCCAAATAAAATGTTTACGAAACGATGTCAACATTACTCAACGTTGAACTTTGTTTAGCACGCATAGAATTGATGTTAACTTAAGCGTATGAGTAAATCAAGAAAATTAGTGATTTTTGTAGTTCTCTGCTCCAAATCATTAATAACTACAAAATATCGGCGAATATCTTGTAACTTTTTGCACGACTTTTTTTAATTGGCGAAAAACAGCAGCTGATAGTTGCTAAATGAGTTAAAACCCAACTTCAGCTAGTTTTTAAATTAACAACGGTTTGAACGTGTAAAGTGTGTATGCTTTTGCTTGTCTTGATCAAAAGCATATTTTTAATAAAAGATTACTTTAGAACTCCTTAAAGTAGCTTTGTTTATGAATATGGTTTTGGGCCATTAAAATTAACTAGTGCTCGCCTTATGGTCAAAATTCGACCATAATTTGTTTTTCGAAATATGAAGAAAACATAATTTATCTAAGTATATATGAATTTATTTGTTTCGAGCATTTAGTTTTTCCTTCAAAGTGGACCGATTTGGCGAGGGACCAACCTACCGTTCATATTTTATCTTCTACGTGAGCTAATTTAATTTTGTAAGTTCGGTATAAAAAATTATCACATGAAGCACAGAAAAGTAAAAAAAAAGAAATTTAGTTTCCCATATTTCCCTTTTTTTCTCCCCATAGAGGTTCGGTTGACAAACAAAGGAAGAAAGCGTTCTTAACTGTTTTGCCTGGTCTGATTTATATAGTCGAAATATTCGAAACCCGGTTTCTGAAAAATGTCGAATAATCGATCACCCTAATTTTTTATTATTTGATAACTGAAAATAAATTTTTATTTATTTATTTTGCATTTGTGTTAGTAACAATTTTGAACGCTTCCCAGCTAGCATAGGCTGTTTGTTAGACGATTGTGTTTAATATACAACTCCCAAAAGAGTCTTCTGATGATTATCTGACGAGTAACAAAAACAAAAACATCTAAATTTTTTACTTTTTTATAAATTTTTTTGACACGCTCGTCTTTTAATCTTGGAATGAACCTTTTGTGACTCTCTGTAAGAGTCATATAACAATTACTATATAAGATTGTTTTTGAAATATAAAAATTCTATTGTCAATACAATTTCAATAAAACAAACCGGCCTAAGGATCAGTAAAAAAGGATTTTTCCGATGGATGGAATTGTATGAAAATTAGAAGTTTTAACATGAAAAACACTCTTGATGCCCCTTTTTAGGTAGCTCAGTTATACGGCTGAGCATTTCACGAGTTGTAAAATAATCCCTACATGAGTCTCATACGACTCTTGGCATGCTTTTTAAAAGACTCGTTAGATAATCTCTACATACATCACAAACGATTCACTTTACGATTAATATAAGCGTCTTAGAAGAATCTCACAGGCGAATCAGCACGTGTAACAGTTTCTCCCGTGCTAGGAATCGTCTACGATTAAAAAATGAGCTCGTCGACGATCAAAAACACTCTTCATGAGATTCCCAGTAGACTCCTAGACGATTGGGTTATAACTCTGAAATTATTGAAATTATACAGATTTTAATAAAATATACATTGTGCACTTCTTTGAGTAAATACCTCTTAAATGGTGTATATTTTGTTAAAATCAGTTGACATACAGAAGAGGAAAGTGTTCTTAACTGTTTTGCCTTAGCCGATTTATATATAGAGTTGACTATATTTTTGTGACTGACAACCATATTATGGGTTAATTAGTGCTCCATCAAGAAGCCACAACCATATTATGGTTGCCTTCGAACATGTTATGGTTAATAAAAACTGAAATATGTTTAACAATAACGTGTCTGATTTTCAACCATAGCATGTTGCTCTTGGAAAAGAGGAAAATACTATTGTTAATTTAAAAACAAATTTTTGTAAAATTTAACCATAACATGTTTAGAGGCAACCATAATATGGTTATGGCTTCGTGATGGAGGACTAACTTAATTATAATATGGTTTTCGCTGACAATAATATGGTTAAATCAAACATAACCCCACGTATTAATAAACGATTATTAAATCTAACAAACGTTTATTAAGGAGAATTTTCATACAAAATTTGTTTATTAAAGTTAAAATTTTTTATAAATACAGGCGAATATGTTCAAAATTTTCTTTAAACATAGTTTTGTTTGAGATGCCCATATTTGAACATGTTTTTTCTCTGCATGCAATTAAAATAAACTTTGCACAGCTCAAACAAAGAATTCGTTGCGTAAATTCGTCGAATAAGACACAAGAAGAACATCTTCTAATATCATTTGAAATTATTTTGAGTTGATAAAGACATTTATCATTTTGGTACGGCAGTGTTTAGAAAGAAGATGCTGGGCAATACATTTTTAAGAAAAAGTTAAACAAAAAGAATATAAAAGGTTAATAAAGTTAAAGACCCCGATTTTTTGGATTTTTAATAATTAAATTATTGACCAATTCTTTATTTTTTTTTTGCAAATTATCTGCAATAGCAATTGTAACCTATAGAATTAAACTAGTGTTTTGTTTTCCATTAAAAAATTTCTTTAATATAAACAAAGGTTTTATAAAGAGAATGACAGGCAGCTGTTACTGACTCTGTTACTGTTTATGTTACAATTGTTAAAATAAATATTGAAATCAATGTTTTAACTGATACACCGTATCCAATTATAATAATAACATCAGTTTTTTGTTATGCCAATTACATCGAATTTTAAATCGATAATCTACAATTACATGTGGTTAGTAGGTACTAACTTAGTGCTTACAAGTAGTCATAACTAGGGATGCGATTACACAAAAAAACCCTTCAAAAACTAATTTTAAAATTAATAAATAAATTCTTTTGGAGCTTTGCTTTAAATACAAGTTTTTCAAGGTTTCGAAAAAAGATCCTTCTATTTTAAAACGATGCAGAACCTTACATGGTTTTAAAATATTTCATGCAAAACTATTAAAAGCTACTTGCTTTGCACATGCGTTATACCGCGTTGCAGAGGAAATTGCAATTTTTAATGAAAATGTATCCCTTGGTTCCCCTTCCACCACATCCAGTAGTAACAAGAAGGGGCCTGGCTAGATGCTTCAGAATTCTATTCAAAAAACTTGGAGTAATTTAAGAATATTAGCAGAGCTTATTTATACCGATGATTATGCAAATAAAAAAGTGAAAGAAATATTTAATTTAAATAACGCCAGAAGTCAATTAGCATTTGTATTTTGGAATTACGGATATATTGGTGAAACAATAACTAATTAGGATGGATTGATTTCACTTAATGGTTAATTCAAAATAATTGATACTGCAGAAAGTAAAATTAACAATGTGGAAGGAAGAATAGCCAGACAAATTAACGATTTGCAAAAAAAAAATTAGGGATTTAAAAAAATAAAATAAGTTTTAAATATTTTTGATCCGATCTGGAATCAAAGACAAAGTTAACTCTTAATAAAACAACAAATTTGCAAGTCTGGACGATGGCTAAATGCCCGTTAACATTGTGCAATTTTTGTCGCTGCGCTTTTTACTTTATTGGCCATAGGAGAGAGAGGAGTTGAAAGGGTTTTTCAACAATAAAAATCCCTATTAAAAGTGCAACTATTACGAAAACAAGAGACAGTTATGGCATTTTGGGAGACCGGAATTGCCCTGTCTGGACGATATGTCTAATGTGGGACTAAATTCGTTCTCCCTGAGGCTGCAGTGGCCTTTGGGGAATAGTCTGGTGAATACTGGCTGACTCTTGTCACTGGCTAAGGGTATGACAAAGTGAGACGTCCTCGTGACGGCTACCCATTAAAACTAACCTAACCGAACCCATACAAAAAGCGTTAGAAAATTGTTTTGTTAGGGACAAAATGAAGAAAGAAATTTTCAAAAAATACTCTAAAAAAATTACATACATACATACATACATACATAAATAAAACAAGTAAGAAAGTATAGTCGGTCAAGCCCGACCATATGATACCCTACACCACAGTATTAAAAAACATATCATGCTTATATGTCCATATAAATATGGATTTATCTATGCTTATAAAACTTATTAAAATCGGGTTAAAAGTTTGTGAGGGGCAGAAATTGCCCCCTACCTCTCCTTGTGGTCCTATTTTTGAAAAACTGTACAGCTTATGTGTCTATATAGATATGGATCTATCTATGTTTTGAATTTCATTAAAATCGGTTTGAGGGGCAGAAATTTGCCCTATCTCCCCTCGTGGTCCTATTTTTTAAAAAATACATCCCTTTTGTGTCCATGAAGATATGGTTCTATGTTAGTTTTAAATTTTATTAAAATCGGTTTGATAGTTTCTGAGAGGAAGAAATTTCCCCCTATCTTCCCTCGTGGTCCTACGATTTGGCCCATTTTCAATAGGCTTGGTCCTTGAGTCAATAAGAACATATATCCCAAATTTTATCAAATTATCTCCAAAATTGCGACCTGTACTTTGCGCACAAGGTTACATGGACATCCAGCCAGCCAGCCGGACGTTAGTTCGACTCAGAAAGTGATTCTGAGTCGATCGGTATACTTTAAGGTGGGTCTAGGACCAATATTTTAAGGCGTTACATACATCAGCACAAATGCATAATACCCTCTCCACTATTGTGGTGTGGGTATAAAAAGCATAAAAAATGGATGACTTTTTCTTTGGAGTACTTCTGAAAAAACCACAGGAAAATGAAATTCATTTCAATTTAAAAAAAAAAACAATTATCAGGTGTGTGATGAAAATGAAAGGAAATTTAAAGGTCTTTTTTTTAAGGTGTGATGAATTTCGAGCGATTTTCTGAATTAAAATCTTTATTTATTTGCTAAAAATACTGTTCCATTTACATAATTATTATAATATTTTAAAGACTATATCGCTACCTAAAACGCAAAAGGCTCTAACTAAACCAAAATTAAAAATCGACTTTTTCATTGGTTCGGATGTATTGCACCAACACAAATTTCCACAATAAATTTTGAAATCTTTCAACAAAAATTAGCAATTTAAATTAACAAAAAACAAACGGATCTATCTACAAATATTATGTGATAAACGCATAAAGCCCAAAACAACAGGTAGTTTTCACAAGAAAAAAAATAAATTAGAAACGTTTTAATGCAATTTATAAATTTATCATAAAAAGTATTTTTTGCTTATCCTGTAAAATTTTCAAAATGTTTGATGGATCCTTTTGCGTTTTAGGTGACGATATACAGAAAATAAGAGGATAATGTAGACGGAAAGAATAAATCACCAGAAAATTTGTTCTAAATAAATTTGTGGCTTGGTTGATCAAAATTTTATAACTCAAAGCGAACTGAAATTTATTTACAACCAGCTGAAAAAAAATTTTTTAATTCTTTAATTTCATTCTTCTATCCGTGTAGGGATAGAAATGCTCGAATTAAACTTTTGAACGTCATCAATGATCTAGTTGGTGGTCAGGAAACGGCGTCAAATAGAAATATATCGTCGGATAAATCCACTTTTTAAGTAAATTGAGATATTGATGCCGTGTGGTAGAGAAAGATACGCCTCGTCGACCAGCATTTAGTTTTTCTTCAAGTTGAGTCTTGAAGTGTATAAAATCAACTATATTTTTGGTTTTCCTCTCAATCAGCAAATAGGAAAAATAAACAGTTTTTTGTCTCTCCTGTAAAATTTGTTGAAAGGAAGTTAGCAGGTTTGCATATTAAGCCGACGATATGTTAGGTTTAGCCTTAAGAATATTACAATGAGCCCTTAATTCTTTGCGTTTAATTTTAAATTTAAAAGATTCCAAACAAGTAATTCATTCCATATTCGTCGTTAAAGAGATGAAAATTGGATACAAAAATTAGTTATTCTTGAATTATGGACGCAATATGTTGCACCGGTTCCTCTAAAGTGGGTTAACTCAAAATTTATTAATTTTCATTTATTACTGTATTTTTTGGGCGAAAGTGTGGAAAAAATGGTATTACGTTTTTCCAGAAGTTAAATATGACAACTGTTTATCATTTTCTTGCAAAACGTGAAATTTTAGACGTTTTTATATAATTTTTTTTATGCTGAACTGAGCTGTTATCCGAAAATTATTGTAAAACACATTTTTGATTGGAAATGGATTGCATAGAAAATTTGTTAAATCTAAGTCCAAATAGCGACTAATTAACTCCTTAAACTTAAATATTTCTAATTTTCTTAAGAAAATGGTGTAATTTTATCTTTGATACACTATTTTACTGTCTATATTATCATTCTGTCCCTTCTTTGCTTTTCTTGTGTTTGCATGACAAACATTAACAACTATTGTGTTCCAATTATGTATAACACTTTGCATTTCCGTATTTTATTCAAACAGGCAGCTGTGTTTTCTTCTCTTTTTAAAAGTTGGAAAGGTAAAGATTGGCAAGGGATCAGCAGCATTTGTGGCAATATAATGAAAAATTCCACAATTGGTTTTGAAAGCCCAGAAAAAATGTTAACAGAAATTATTATTTTATTTATTAATAGATTTGTAATAATTTGCAAAAGGGGAAATTGATAAAAAAGTGTGGACAGAAAAGGACATGTAACTGCCTGTTTTTGGGGAAGGTTAAAATTAGAATTATTCAAAAACAGGTGCTGTACAGAAGATGTTAGGTAGCTCAAGCTTTTTTTAAGCAAGTGCTAACCCAATAAAAAATTTTATCATTTTGCGAAGCACTAAAGGTACATTTAAAAAATAAGCGCACAATTATGCGCTACGCAATAAGACATACAGAAATGCAGTAAAGTAAGCGAAAGAACTCTTAACAACTTTTATAAAAAAAAATAACATTTCAAGTGCTACGGCATTCCCTTACTACGAAGCAGGTTTGTAAGGGAGAATACTAAAAAATAACTGTATCAAAACATTCAGTGTGTAAAGATGATCGTTACATCCGACAATATTTATGTGCGCTGAATAATGCGCTTTATGTGTCAAAAATGTATTGCTTCAAAGTGGGAACTCGCCATATAAAATTCATGTCTTCCGTAAGCGCAATGGTAAGCGAAACCCTTATGTTTCTCCCTTACAAACCTGCTTCGTTGGAAGCTCCATTTTTTATTGGGAAGTAAATGATGAGTGATGTTCTAGAAATGTCCCCTGTGTGTAGGTGTTTATACTAGAGATCTGCACAAATATATTTGTGTGCTTGAAGTCTCTGTATTGGCAAGACCCGAACACTGCATCGAAGTATCAATTAAAACAAGTTAGAAAGTATAGTCGGTCAAGCCCGACCATATGATACCCTACACCACAGTATTTAAAAACACATCATGCTTATGTGTCCATGTAAATATGGATTTATCTATGTTTATAAACTTCATGCAAATCGGTTTGAAAGTTTGTAAGAGGCAGAAATTGCCCCCTGCCTCCCCTTGTGGTCCTATTTTTTAAAAACTGTATAGCTAGTGTGTCTTTATAGATATGGATCTATCTATGTTTTAAATTTCATTAAAATCGGTTTGATAGTTTCTGAGAGGAAGAAATTTCCCCCTATCTTCCCTCGTGGTCCTACGATTCGGCCCATTTTCAATAGGCTTGTGCCCATAAGAACCTATGACCCAAATTTTATCAAATTATCTCCAAAATTGCCAGCCAGCCAGCCAGCCGGACGGACATCGTTAGTTCGACTCAGAAAGTTATTCTGAGTAGATCGGTATACTTTAAGGTGGGTCTAGGACCACTATTTTAAGGCGTTACACACATCAGCACAAGTGCATAATACCCTCTCCACTATTGTGGTGTGGGTATAACAACGAAAAGACCACTGAACTGGGAAAATTCCATTTTTATTTCAATTATGGTTAATTTTTTCACCTTTTATTTTCTTTTGAAATATTAAATTTACCCTAGGAACACAATAGCTGACGTTAAACCGTATATACGCCGTACATTGACTTAGACCTAGACTCCTATTACGGTTTACAACTCAACTGAGTTGAGTTGTAATCAAGACAACTGGTTGGGATCAGGGGGCAACTTATGGCAGTCGTGATCGAATACTTTTTTGAATTGAAAGCAATTTTATTTCTAATTCTATCTGTCTATACTGAACGGATCCAAATTATTTTTTTTGTACTGTAAAGCATTTATTTGAGTTTTTACAACACTGAACAAATTATTATGATTCGTTCAGTATTGACTGAAATAAAATTGCTTTCGAATCGAAAAAGTATTCGATCACGACGGCCCCAGTTGTAATTTTTGTTCACTGCAGTTTAGCAAAGTTGTAAACCATAATACAAAAATGAAGAAATTAAAACTCAACTGAGTTGAGTTTTAAACCGTAATAGGGGCCCTAATTATATTTCATACGCCAGTTGCGTATGTTTAATTTAAAAACACAAAAATAAATTATTTTATATTTTTTATTTGATCGAAATCAACGTACGAGGGAGATACGCTCTTACGTCAGATATTGTGTGCCTTTTTAAAAACTATAAAGTATCTATGTCGTACTCTTCTACGTTTTTACGTCGCAATTCTATTCTTGCAATGCAATTGTGTTCTTTAAAACAGGTGAAACAAAAAATAATTTATTAAAAACCCCAAATTAAAAATAAAATAAATACAATTCTTAAATACAATATAATTCAGTTTCATCAACATGAACAGCATCGGAGTCATCTGAGGAATCTCTGAATCAATCAATACCAGACAAATTAAATTTTTCAAAAATTAAAAACAGTTACTTAAGACATTTTTAAACTTACACAGCTTCTGATACATCACTAAAATCACCATATTCTACAGGATTATTACAAAGACAACACATGCTAAAGGATTCTTTAAAGCAATTTTCGCAATAAATAGCCGAACAACCAAGAGTTTCACATTTAATACGTTTATCACTTTAATAAACAAACCAAAAATAAGGAAATCCAATAAAAATTCTTACAAGATTTATTAAATTACTCATCTAAAGGAGTTCCACATAATATGCATTTAACTTTGGATCCTTTTCCCAATATGATTCGACAAATCCAAAAACTTAGAAAAAGGAAACGTATAAACTCTAACTGAAGCTCAATACAAACAGAAATAAGAACTTACTTATCTGTTTTAGCCCTTAACCAATCCAAAAAGCTAAAATTATCTGTTGCCGAGTTTTTACTAAACATTAAACGAGCTTTGCGACGGGCAAACTTGAAGAAGGACACTGAAAACATTTTCAACTATTTATAGTATCGATTTCTTTGTCTAATTTAAATCCATCTTACTTCTTCTTAATAGAATTTTATTGTGTAACCATGCAGCTCTTTGTCTGGCCACATCGGGATAGTATAAACGCATTATTATATGCCTCAAACGAAGTCCATAAGGTTGGCAAAATAAAAATATCCAAGCTATTAAAACAATTGAAGCTATTATATAGTAGTTGAAAAGATAGGGTACTCTAGGATTTGGCAAACATGCTTTTGAATCTACAGTATAATTTTGCGTTATTGGTTCGAAAGCGTGAACTATGCCTCGAAATATTTCGCCCACAAATCCACCTCCTTCGACCTCAACCGAAATATAAGAAGGAACTGTCAATTAGAAAAAAAACAAGTAGTAAAAAAAGTAATCGAAATAAATAGTAGCGGAGTTCATTATTGGGCTTACAAAAGAGCAAATGCAAAATTAGGTAGCACTTTAAAGAAATCTTCCGGAAACACTGTGTATTCTGTTGCTGGCATTAATAAAGAGTTTCGATATTTTGCATTTGCTCTTTTGCAAGCCTTATACTAAACTCCGCTATTAAATATTTAACAAACGGGTGTGTTTTAGAACCCGAATCCACTCGAAAGTGGATAACTTCAGCATTTTGGTGTTCTGCATTTCACATCAATATGTTTTAATTTGATTTTAATTAGAGTAGTAAGGGGTTGGTGAAAGTAAAACGAACCGACTTTTATACTAATACTAGCTTAACCCGGTGCGCTTCGCTAAAATGCTTTAACCACTTCTTCAGTTGAGAAATATTTAATATATGCATTCTATGGGAGGTTTTTTCCCCCTGTGCCTACCTGCTTTATTTTTATTTTCAAAAGTGTAGTATACCATAAGAGTGACTTTTGCAAAGTTTGAACATTCTCACTATAACAGTTCTTAAGATATGCGATATTAAACATTGGCGTCCTATGGTGGGTACCACTTCCCCCGCTGCTATTTTGTTTCAATTTTGGGGCTCAGAAAATCCTACTACCAAAAGTTCAACAAAATGCGTGCAGCGGGTATTAATTATATTTCTATCTATGAGGGGTACTGCTCCTCCTCTGTCAACCGCGCCCATTTTTATATTGAAATTTATAGTTAACCATAATAGTAGCTTTAACCACGTTTGAAGACTGTCCCTTTAATAGTTCTTCAGTTGAGCGATATTTAATGTATGCATCCTATGGGAGGTATTTCCCCCCTGCGCCTACCCGCTTTATTTTTATTTTCAAAAGTGTAGTATACCATTAGAGTGACTTCCACAAAGTTTGAACATTCTCACTATAACAGTTCTTTAGATATGCGATATTAAACATTGGCATCCTATGGTATGTATGTTTGTATAAAAAACATCATAATCATACATACCTTCAAATCCCAATTCTTTGTGCCCATAAAACGAAATCATTGCTAAAATCCAATAAAGACAATAATCCGCAAAACAAATACAAAATAATTGAATGGTAGATATTATAACAAACATACTGGAACCGGCAATGTCGAGCCATTCTCGTTTGGTAAGTTGACAATCCTTAAGCTAAAAGAAATTTTATTATTTCAGCAGCAGAAAACCTAACGAAGTTATAAATTACCCCAGGATATTTTAAACTTTCAAAAAAGGTTAAAGGTAAAACAGTTTCCATTCGTAAAGTTTTACGCCTCTCATCAATTTCTATTAATGCATTTGTAATGTAATTATTTTGATAGCCAGGATTATGAATATATTTCAGGCGAAAGTAAACAGCTCTAGAGGTAGTCATAAAGCAAATTAAGTTGGATTAACTTCAAAAGAATTCTTACTCTCTTACTGGATTACTATCAGTATTAGCAATAGCAAACTCACTAAATCCAACCACGCAAATATTAGTATAAAAGTTTTGATTTTGCTGTGTATATCTGCCATTATATCGTCTTTAACTTGTTGCAATTCTTTGGAAGAGGTAGTTTGAAAATAAAAATCATGTTCAAATGAAATTGAAACATCAAATAATTTCTTAATTTCTCCTATAAAAGCCTGTAGCTCTAAAATTTAAATAACTATTATATGAAATTCAAGTAATTGAAAGCATTTCAAATTTACTGTTTATAACCGTAGCAATAACAGCATAATTAACAAAATCAACTAAGACACAAATAACATCCACAATTTTGACTGTGTAGCAAAGCATTGAAAAGACATGAGTTAAATGGCACAGGCCCTTAATAGGACCCATTTTGGCACGACAATCTTCCATTGCTATTTTCGAGATATTCATGCAACGTTCATAGGGTGTACCAAATTCTGTATTGCACATTTTAACTATATTCTCCAACCAGTTAAAGGCATTTTTAATGGTGGCTACTAAAGTTTAGAAACTTAAAAAATTTATGATTTAGTACAAATAAATTTTTGTTTAACTTACGTATTATCATTACCAATTCCTGAATTCTTAACAGAACGATTTGTACTTTTTTAAGAACATTCTTAAGATCTGTGATAGCATTCCGAATGGCTTCCTTAATTGATACCAGAGGCTTTTTGAGGGTATCTAACATGTCACTTAATGCTGCTTTTAATTGCATTTGACCACAAGTAAGACTGTCTACCATTACATCAATATTATGAAAGATATTGACAGTAGGTCCAGTAGCAGCTAGAAAAAAACCTAACGCTATAATTACCGAACGGCCTTTCGCGCTGCATAAAATGGGTATGGCCAAGGTAACGGTGCATCTGTAACCATAAAATGGAATTCATTTGCCTTTTAACGATCTCATAAAACTTATAGCTGGATCATCGGTAAACCGATTTGTTAGGGCTAAATAAACTAACAGACCAACCTAAATAAAAGTGGGGTGTTTTTTATTTGTTAAAAATTCTCATACGCATAGAATTTGTACAGCTTGGAGCTTAAGTTATTATCTAAGTAGTAAATACATTTTTTGTTTAGGTTTTTTTCTTTTGGTTTTTTTAGAATTAACTTTGAAAAACTTGGGAAATTTATGATGGAAAGACAACGATTGTTTTGAAATCGTTCGATTTTCATTACATACCTGATAATCTTAATTTGAATAAATGCCAACGTTGAATAAAATCAGAAAGAAAGAAATTACTTTAATAAATCATAACTTTACTTATGCACTACCCTGTAAGTAGGAAATCGAAATACATAACACTGAAAACGAGAAAATAAATAAAAAAAGTGCGACAGAAAACATTTGAAAAGAATTATAGACAAAGTGTTGCCGCTTGTTACGGTATGCCAATTCGGCTCAACGGTCTTATTAGACCGATTTAGAACCTATGTACCAAATTATCTCTTAAATTGGGATTTAAACTTTGCGCACAAGGTTTACACGGACAAGCAGCCAGCTATAAAAATATTACATAATTTAAAAAATTTGGTTCTTTCAAATTTTTATAGAAATTTTGTTCCATGTTTATGTTTTAAGCCAAAAAATAGTTTTGTGCATAAGGTTTCTTATGCTTAAAGTCTAAATTATGTACATATTATAACTATAAGTTTTGTTGCTTTATAACTTTTATTTAACCCTGCCTTTACACATGCAAGTAATAACTTGCAAGTAGGCTATATGTACGTATTAAGTCTGGGATCACACTATGAAAGTTTTCTTTCAGAGAGTTTGAGTTTATTGGTGAGAGGGGAAGAGAACATGCTTTTCACTTTCCTGCAGACAAGCGTCAAGCTTCGCGGGGATTAGCATAGGGAATTAAAAAAAAAAAATAAAAAAAATAAAACTCAATCCCTGAAGAAGTTGGAAAGAATACCAACGAAACGTCGGATTTTATTGATAATGAAATAAATAATCTTTTATTTACATTAAATTAATGACCTTGAAAGCCTGTGTATAGAAAACTATAAAAACTATTTACTGAATTTGTTTAATTAAGCCATTTTTCTGGCATTTTTTTTTTTTTGTTTTTTTTTTATTTTAAATTAACTTAAAAGTTATCGCAAACTTTATTAAGTGAAGTCGGTGTTCGAAATACCATTGAGTTTTTAGTTCTTTCGACCGGCCGACGCACACAAGGGCAAAGGCAGTAGTAATCATGTAGTAATTCAAAAAAAAGTTCAAATACCGTGAAAACTAAAAGTACTCGGGTAAAGTGCACAAAATTCTGCATCAGTAGGCAAGAAAATAAATGTCAAATATGTGACAGTGCTTTTGTAGTGACGCGTTAAAAAAAATTTAAAAAATAGGTAAAAAAGCTAAACATTTTTCCGTAAAGTTATGTACGAATTAGTAGCAACACCCGTTGAGTTTACCAACAAAAAGCGCTTCATGACTTCTACTATAATTTTTATTCACACATGAGTCACGCGTGACCATGATTAACTTTATATATTGGGGGTATTCACGTCACAAGTTGCACCCTTGCAAAAAAGGAAAAGTGCAAAAATATAACAACAACCACAAAGACAATTGTTTACGCACAACTAGTTGCCTGTGTGGTTGTTGTTTTATTTTTGCACTTTTGCTTTTTTGCAAGGGTGCAACTTGTGACGTGAATACCCTTATTATATTTAATTAAATGTTGTTTTGTATATTTCAATGCAATATATTTTAATTTTGCAGGAACAAGCTCGAGCGTTGTTTTTTCACTCGCTAAAGCTTGTATGATATTTTGAAAAATTGCAATTGTAAAACAATAGATGCAAAAATTACCTATTTTAAAGAAGAACTTAAGAAACGTACTGGTTATTCGGAGGGCAACTATCAAGTTTTCAATAATACCTTAAACAGTTTCGTTTTTGAGTTTAAGACTAAATGGAATAATAATAATAATAATAATAGTGAAACGAATAAGAATTGGCTGCAATCATCAAATGCATTTCCGTGTGCTAAGACGCCAAAGCGTGGTCGAAGAGAAATTTCTTTTAGTGATTTTAGCGACTCATGTAGATTGAAAAAAAAGAAAAGTTTTAAGGGAGATTACATAAGCTCCTTTATGAAACCCATAGTATCCCATCAAAACAAAAGTAAATTGAGAAATGAGTAAATACTTTTCGAAATTTTGAATGCCCTTAACTTGGAAAATATGCATCGCTGCCAATTTAATTATTAAAAAAAATATTTTTTTTTTATAAAATTACGTGTTCTACCCCCCAAGCACACTTTTTTCTATCAAATTGAGTTAACTAGATTTGTTCCAGAACGATTTTGATCAATTTTGAGTTGTAACTGTTTATGATTTAGTGTGCGATATGTAATATCTTAAAATATTTCGCTTACCTCACTCCCTTACTATAAGATAAAATCAGTATAACAAATCCTATAATAATAAAACAAATCCAGCGCAATATATTCAGTTCTTTAATAGTAACATAATTGTACCAGACGATGGTTAAAATAATTCCACAAATGTAACCAATAAACACAAAATTTAACGCCTTCTTAACTGGTATACCACTTTCAATTATTTTTCGAAGTATACGGCCGAAAAATGTCTCTTTTGAATGTTCTTTATGTGGATTATCGGAATAAGAATGGTCCGATGTATTTGACAGTTTCTTTACAGATAATTCTTTGTTTCGTTTCATTTTGTTTACAGACGACAAATATATTTTAATTAAATTGTTTTTTAATGACAAAGAAATACTCATTGAATTACATGAATTTTTTTGAAACAAAGTATAACTGGGGCCAAATTACGGCATTCGATATCGATCGAAATTCCCATTTAAGTTGTTACCGTAATAGGGGCCTTAGCCCCTAGTAAAACCAAAGTATGTTCATATATATATAACGGTAAAACTTTTTCATAGAAAAGAATTTGAATAAAATTATTCGGTGTTTTAAACAAACATTTTCAAGATTATTTTACTCGACAATTGGATATGTGCGCTGGAACGACCTACTTAAAATCAGCCAAAGATTGTCAACCGAAAGGTTTTTACCAGAAAGAAGCCGAGCTATTACAACTGTCTGTTGTTTTTTATATTGTTGTATTTGTTAAATATCTTCAGGATTTGCATAAAATTTTTGAAATGTCTCTTAGGAGAGACTTTATCTGCCTGTTTTTAGAAAACGTAAACAAGTGAGTGAGTGAGAAATTATATTGAAAACAACAATAAAAAACGAAAATTTGTTTTTGTTTTCAATATAATTTCTCACTCACTCACTTGCTTACGTTTTCCAAAAACAGGCAGTATGTCCTCATTTAAGATCGTTCGTTTCAATTAAGTGCCCTGTTTTATTTTCACTGACAAATAAAACACTATTAAACAGAATTGATTTTTAGTTAGAAATACTTAAGCTTTATTTTAGTTAATTTTATTATTTCCACTTATATACATAATTTTTAACTATATACAATTAATCCTAATTTCTAAATTCCTTAAGTTGTTTTAAAAATCCTGAATTCGGCTGTATACACGCTCTTTGAGTTTTAACAATTTTATAAGCTGTTTCAAAGTCCATTTCCTGATATTTCATTAGGTAGCCAATTACTATACTGGCGGATCTGGATACCCCGGCATTGCAATGAACCAAAACTCTCCCATTTTTTAAACGAGCTGTTTCAATGAAATCAAAAGATTTCGTATAAATACCGTTCAGTTTTAAACAAGTCTCTGGTAAATCCAAGCAAGCTACATAGAGCAATGCCAAACTCGAGGGTAAATCCATCAAAGGACATTCAATGCCAATACTTAAAATATGAGTTAATTTATATTCATTAATGTTTTCTATGGTTACAGCATCTTGTGAACCCAAATACAGAAAATTTGGCAAAATTTGTGCTGGTTTTATGTCTGGTTTTGTATCAACTACAAAACCATAGGTAGAGGCAGTACTTAGTTTTTTAATTTCTTGGGTAGAAGAATTTTCAATGAAACATTCTCCCGAGGCAATAGTGATAATAGTATTACATGACTTGAGTTTGTTTCTTTTTTGTTGTAGTTCTTCCAGGAAACTCATTTTTTATTTAGTTGAATGACTCTTATTCTTCCAATTTTAAGTCATTTTCATTGTAGTGTACTCGAGACAAATACAAACCAAAGGCTGGAGCTAATAAAATATGAGTATCCCAGTTATGTTTGGAGGGTATGGTTAACATTTCATATAAACACTTTTCATTTATGCGATTTGAAGCCACTGCTACTAGAGCTCCCACCATACGTCTCACTTGTTTATAAAGAAATGACTTAGCTTTAATTTCTATATCCCAATAATCGTAAATTTCATTGACTAATTTGGCATTAGGACCAATAGCTGCTGATTTTCCCGGTGCAATATTGATTTCATCTATATTACGCACCGTAAACATGGGATGATCACGTGAAGAACTTTTTTGACGACTTACCGACATAAAAGTACGAAAATCATGACGTCCCAAAAGCATTCGTGATGCTTTTCTCATGCGTTCAATATCAAATGTACTATTTCTGGAATTTAAATTAAGTTTGGTTGCATTTCAGAATTGTTTTATAGATTTTTTTAATGTTGAAAGTATATTGTTATGTAGGCAAATAAAAAAGGGATGAAATTGGTGGATGTTAAACGAATGATTTTTTTTTTTTTTTTTTGTGAAAACATTTACAATCTTAGCTTAATATGTCCTACCTGAAAAATGAGTATGTATTTTGTTGAGTTGTGTTATTTTTGAACATTTGGTTATAAACAACTATTTGCTTAAACGAAAAATGAATAATTGTTGGCCTACAAATTTGTTCACTTAAAAAAAAAACACATAAATAAATCAAAAGAACATAAAAAGCAAAACGATCCCACGAATGAAAATAAAAAACTTAAAAGGAAATTAAAGGTTAAAATAATCATAAAAAATATACTGTACGGAAACCTAAAACATTCGAAAAACTGTCCAAGTAGGTATTAAGAAAAAAACGAAATTAAAAAACTCCCTTAATAAATAATAAATGAGAAGAAGTAAAATAATTAAATCTAAAAAGTCCAAGTAATTCTTAAACTTAAACAAATTCTTTAATAGTTAAAGAAATTCATCAAAAGGCAGAAAATTCAGAACATCGCTACAAATATATACTTAGGTAGGTATTACCAATAAAATAATCTAAATTATCCTTGCGGTTTTAAGAAAGTTTATCCTCTACTGAATTTTCCAATTATGAAAATGTGTTACGATTATAAAAAGATATAAAAAAAGTTGTACTCACTGTAAAAAGAAACAACGATCCAGTTCCTCAACCGGTAAATAAGCTTCAAAATTTTTATTTCTTAAACAATCGGTCTCAGTAGCACCTCTCTTGGCCACTGCTATGCGATATAAATAAGTCCGGCCCAAGGCGTTGTAACGGCAATGAAAGATATTTGGTACAATTCTGGTATTTAAAACACGTATAGGTAAACCATGCTTATCTAAAGTCCTATTCAGAACACCAATAATAGAAGTGACATTATAGGGATTACCATCATAACGCTCCAAGTCAACATGAAGTGCAGAGTGTAAGGCATGGACTCCGGAATCAGTTCTAGAGAAAAGACATAATTATTTTAACAACAGGTTTACTAAACCAACTTACCTACTTGATAATACTGTTTGTATTTCATTCACCGGTCTAATGGCTCTCAAAGCCAGTTCTATACAACCTTGTATTGTTGTTGTATCCAAACGAGGCTCTTCGAACTTATTTATAGTTTTTTGTATGCCCCTACAATCAGTAAAGTTTATTATTAAATAATTATTTATTATTGGAAAACTTACCGAAATCTTGTGCCAATATAAGAAATTTCTAATAAATAACGATTCATTTCACATTAATTCCTTTAAAACATGTGTGGACAGGTTATTTAGTGATGTAAGGTTTTGTTAATGTAGTAATAGCGGTAGTTGCAGCCAGGGCTGCCAGGTATGTTTTTTCCAAAAATCTTGAAATTTTGAGACCGGCAATCCATTGCGCAATGATTGATCTTCGTATTGCTTAGCAATATGCTATCAAATCAGTTTTAATTTATCTGGCATTTAATTTCTCTGTACGGTTGTTTATTTATTAGTGTTTTTATTTATTAAAAAAGCAATCAAGAAAAAGCCGCCAAGTGAAAAAATACTTCAACAAAATACAGAAAAAGTTTTTATATATTATATTTTAAAATAAACGTCAATATCAACAAAAGCAAACGCAAATAAACAATAAAGTAATACAAAACACAGCTACGACAATTACAATTAATTATTTTATTAATATAATTTATTAATTTAAAAAAAAATTACAATTTAATTTAACAACCACTTCAAAACACAACATAAAACATTTGTTATAAATACAGCCACAAAACTTTATACAACTACTCGCGGTGAAAATTGCAAATTTATGGCAAAGTAATTTCAAGTGTTCTCCAGCAATATAATTAGCAATTATTGCTCCATTGTTCTGTCATTGTTCTGCCGACGTTATTGCTTGTGCTAAGCAATAAAATTTGCTACGTGGAGACCCAGCGTTAAGAAAATGATAGAAAGAAATGACCGAAATAAAGTCTTCGGTCACATTCGGTCATTTCTTTCTATAATTTTCTTAACACCAAAATGAAAAATGTGACTACTTGCTCATTCATTTCTTGTAATATACCAACACAAAACAAAAAAAATTTTACTTGAGAAACCAAAAAAGTTGCAAGAATTTTAACGAGAAACATTACCACACACGTAGCAATTTTAATTAATTAAGATTTTATTGAGACTTTAAAAACAAGATCACAAAGCAGCTGAATAAAGATAACATAAATGATAAACTTAAAACTATTAAGTATTATTTTAATAAACATTTAAGACATTATTAGTTCCGAATAACGCTACATGCTTAGTTAAGCTTGACTGAGATTGAATGAGATTTTACATCAATAGATAAACTTAAAAACTATATTGCTCAAAAATATAAAAAAAATTTACAAGGACTGATTGATAGTCAAAATGAGATCGTAAAAATAAAACTTAAAACTAATAATAAGATCAAATCAACATATTCACAAGAAAACTAAACTAAAAACAACCTCTATCCCCTATTAGAACCCGGGATAGACTGAGAATAAAACCCTGGTAGACAGTAATCACTTGAGTTAAGTAAGGAATTGATGTCCTCCTTTAAAATTCCAACCGGTGAAACATATAAACTGTTACTCCAATCAAAGCCCTCCTGCGAGTGAAGAACACTTGTCATCAATCCGTTTTCGTGGTCCCTAAGACGGCTTATAAAACTGTTAAGTAATACCAAACAGTACGACGAAAGAGGTTTCACTTGAGCCCTTCCGTAGATTATAGTATTCGAAAATCTTTTGACGAAATTTTTAAAATTCGCGTTAACACACAGTCTCAAGCAACTCCTTTCCAAAATCTCCAACTCCATCATAACGGTCGGAGAGATCGAAAACCATATGGGAAAACCATATAGCATGGCGGAACGGATGCATACTTTGTAAAGTAATAACTTAACTCTTTGACTCAAGTGTCTGTTAGCAAGTAATCTTAAGAACATACCCTTGATCCGCAATCCTTTAGCCCTGGAAACTCGGCCGTGCTCGTTAAATTTAAATAGTTTATTAAAAGTTACCCCTAGGTATTTTATTCTATCTCTAAATGGAATATTTGAACCATGCAAAGAGAGATTCAATCCTTTACTTTGTCCAACAACACCACGAGGACCTTTACCAGAAGCGTTACGAAAACAAATGGCTTCTGATTTTTGTGTATTAATTCGAATGCCCCAGTCTCTATAAAAATTATCGATTTTAGAAAGGTGTGTTTGCACCTTTCCTAAAGCATTCACAGGATCACTATCATGCGCAAAAATAAATGAATCGTCCGCAAAAAGGATACTCTTAGATTCATTGCAAATGTGAGGAAAATCATAAACTAGAATGTTATATAGCATTGGAGCCAAGATTGCTCCTTGCGGGACACCACAAAAAATGTTACCAAAATCGGATTTTGTGTCATTTATTTCAACAAAAAATTTTCTATCTTCAAAATAGCTTTTGAACATCCTTATAATGAAAGAATTACATCTCAGTTTTATTAATTTATAAATAATACCAAAATGATAAGCTCTGTCGAACGCTTTTTCGATATCTAACGAGACGGCGACCGTACATTTCCGTCCTCTTAGATTGTTTATTACTTCGTTATGTACATATAACAATGCGTCGACAGACGAGTGACCACGTTTAAAACCGAATTGGTGGTTGGGTAACAGATTTTGATCGAACGAATTTTCAAGTTTTACCTTAACAACTCTTTCAAATAACTTCCCAACGTTAGAAAGCATAGAAATCGGGCGTGAATTGTTAATATGAAAATCGTTTGGTTTTTTAACTAGAGGATATATCTTGGCGAGTTTCCAACTCCTGGGAAAATATCCAATATTCAAGCAGTTATTAAATATAATTACCAAAAACCCGATAGCCGAAAGTGGTAATTTCTTAATTAAAAAATTTGATAATTTATCGTCACCTGCGGATTTTTTCGCATTTAGGGATTTTATTATCCCACTAACTTAGACCAAGTTCTGCAAGTTCTGCTTCGTCTGTGGGTAGCTTTAAATCTGCAATGCTGCAACAATTCACATAGATGTAATACCATAACAAAACAGCTGACAAATGTTTTTTTTCGTAACCTGACCGCCAAGGTATATTTATAGCAGGTAGTCTCGGAAAGCCAGCTGGTTATTTTTTATTTGCTTGTTTTGCGATACAAACTGTCAAAGTTGTATAGTAAACAAGTAAACAAGTTTTTTGTTTTTATCTTTTGTCTCTTTTCAACCCCTTTGCTGTTTGACAGTTCGTATCATAAAACAACAATAAAAAGCCCTGTTGTTTGTTTTATTGTACAATTGTTGTAATCTCGCGGCTACCTGCTATAAATATACCTTGCTGACCGCAGAGATCAAGGTATATTTACACAAGGTAAACTCGTTGGCCCATATGTTTGTCAGCTGATTACCCCTAGTTGGAAGCTTAACGTCAAATTTCGTGTATATGAGAAAAAATTTGTACATGTGTGCGTTAAATTGTTTTTTTTTTATATGAAGACAATTTTGACAACTCCGTTCCTTTTATAGAGCAGCATGTATACACTCCCAAATGAGTCTACCTTGTGTAAATATACCTTGGCAGAGATTCTGCGATTCTGCGATTCTGTAATTAATTTTAACAATAGTTGTCATTGTTAAACAAATTAACAAGCAAATTAACGATTTTGTTATTCTGCAACATTTTAAACAGCACTTGTTATCGTTAAATCAGTTGCTTGTGTTAAGTAAACGAAAACTTTTTTAGTGTTGTTTATTTATTGTTAAATTTTGAAAAAATAAAAAATATTTAGTTAAAAGAAATAATATAACTTGAAAATGGCAATTAAATAATTTGTATTTAATTTAATAGTAAAATGTTTGGCTTATCTTCCTAAAAAAACTAAAAAAAAATCTGTTTAGTTTTAATAATTTTATTTATTTTTTTTATTCCTCTGTGTTTTTTGTTATTTTGCCCTTTTTTGACAGTGCTGCCACTTGACGTTAATTTGTATCTATGTTGTTAAGTCCCAATTTACAACGTTGAAATTGAAAGGCAGACATTTTTCTTAGAGGGAGTTTACACGGAGTCTTTTCAGACATGTCTGTTTCTGACATTCTCTTTTGAACATGCTTCCAAAAACTTATTGTCTTTTCACGATGTCTTTCCAAACATGTCTGTTTTCATGTATAATAGTCTAATATACATATACATACAAATTAAAAACATTGAAATTCATATAAACAAACATGAAAACTCATTTCATGTCTGTTTGGCAACCCCTCTTTCTTCTCTACCCCGATCGCCTACAAACTAAACAAACGTGTTTGTTAGACATGTCTGAATAGACACCGTATAAACTCCCTCCTTTTCTCTTTTGAACTTGCCTAAACCTTTCACAATCGCGAAATTAATAGGCAGACAGAAATTATTGTTTTCCTCTTTTCGTTCTTTTTCGCTGTTGACGGAGATGATCATTTAAAGGCCCCTTTAGCCGACCGTAAATGTAATTAAATGCAATGTAAAGTACCGTAACGTACTGTTAGCTCGTTTGTGCACTTATAGAACATGTAAAACGTGTCAGCTGTTTTTCACAACCAAAAACAAAAAAGCATTAGTATACATAAAACAACAGTGATGAGAATTAAAAATGTTGAAATGGTGACCGCTTTGCATAAAAAGTACCAAGTGATTTAATAGTATTAAAACTGTATTTCTTGCATGTATAAATAAATAAATAATTTAATATTTGATATTAATATTACAGATTTACAAAAAACAAATATTTATTATATCATATTCATACACATGTTCTTACATTAATTTCAAAATGTGCATACACCTAAACAAGGTTTTAATACTATTAAAAACCAGACTTTGTTTGCGGATATGTCTTCATTTGTTAATTTTATACATCTAAACATATATTTGTATAAATGAAAATATGTATGGATTGTAACTTATTTTGTCAAAAGTCCACAGATATAACTAAGAAAGTACCAAACAAAAAGAGTGATTTTACCCGCATTGCATTTAAAATATAAGCAGCCCATCACAATCTACAACTGTCACGTAACCTCGTAATGAAATTCTATTTTCTACAGGTTGGCACGTTAAGATTAAGTGACATTACAGTCAGTTAAGCATTTGCATTGCTTTCTATATAACAGAAACGATCAGCTATTTACATTACATTTACATTTACGGTCGGCTAATGGGACCTTAACAGGCATTGATACTACAATTACATTGTTGTGAGAAAAATGATATGAAGCAACAACATAAAAATGCCGAAAAATGTAAAAGAGAAGCAAAAAAATGTCTACAAATGTTCAGTACAGATCAAGGCCTATCCAATAGGTCTGCTTACTACTACAACAATACAAAAAACAACAGCATTTTGTTTGTGTAAAATTCCTCGCCATTGTCAAAATCTTACTACCACATAGGCAAAACAAAAGGAAAAATGTGTTTTGTGTGCATGTATGTGTGGCAAAAAACCAAAAAAGTAAACAAAAATATACACGTATAAGGAAAATGTAAACAACTTTTGATATCGTTGAGGAATAAACCAAATAAACATTGTAAAAGCCCTACAGATAATATTGGACTACGTGGTCCATTGTGGCTCAAATGGACTACTTACAACATGGTCCAATGTACTGTAGTATGGACCATGTTATAAGAAATAAACACATAGTGCTGCCAACAACTGCATGATGTATAATTTTCTATAGTTTACAGTATTACACATTGGTAGCCCTGATGTTGTCCATTATTAATTGTTCATTTAAAAGTGAAAGTTTGTGAAATTTGTGGAAAAAAGGTAAACAAATTAAAAATACCAAGTAAATATATTTAATAATAGCAATAATAGACTACCGTACACACCATAAAAGGCGATTAGTAAAAAATGAAAAAGAAAAATGCTTAAACTACCCCTTAAGTGTACTCCATACTGTAGTTATATGGAGTACTTTTAAAACTAACCCACTTTAGTACTCCTTGGAGTAGTTTAGGGACTACTTCGGTGGGTTACATGGTCCCCTCCTAGGACATCGTAATGTTAAATGGACCACCTTCTACCCATATATTTGGAGTAGTTTTGGAGTAATCCTACTCCTTTATGGACTACTCTTTACATGCATGTATGGACTAGTCTCGTTATCTGCAGGGAGGGGACTAACAACAATTTACAGAATCACATAATCGTTAGTGCAAACAAAAACCATGTTGACAATGATAACAACTTGCTAAAAGTTACAGAATCCCACTCAAGGGAAAACTGAAATTTGATTACAAGTCAGAAAATTGCAAAAACAAAATACATGGAGTTAATTCGCCTCGTTTTGTAGAGTTGCACTTACCTGTTATAAATTCGCCTTGATCCCACTACTGCATCGAAGGATTTAACTCGTTTGGACTTTGCAGCGTCAGCTCTAATTCGTTGTCAGTCGGCTTTTCCCTTTGTTGTATTTAATTGAATCAATAAGTCCCAATTTACACTAGGGACATTTCTTGCCGGACATTTTTTGAATTCTCTTTTAATCCTACCCGAAGCGTTTACATGGGGTCTTCACCTGAGATAATATCTGATATAATATGTGAGAGAACGTCGGCAGAATGAGAGAACAATTTCTTCATGTTAATCTTAATCTTAAACAAGGGGAACACGTATCTTATAAGATTTCATAATGGAATGATTCTCGTGCAGTAAACTTGTGTAGTTTTTACTCTTTTTTTAGTTTTTTCTTGTTTTTTAGTTAAAAATATTGTTTTTTTAAACACTTATCACAAGATTTTCACTCTTTGCACAAAACAATTAAACATTTTAATGAATGCGTCTTATTATTGTTTTATATGTGTGTATGTATGTGTATTTTTGACAGCTCATATTATAAGATAGTTGTTAAAAGATTTCTTATAACAACTGTCTCATAACATTTATTATAATATTAATACTAACATTATTTGAGAGTCCACACGTAAGATAATACTCTCTGCGATTGAATTTGACGTTTGCTGATATAAAAATCTTATATCTTATCTCAGGTGGAGACCCTGTGTTACATATGAAACATTAGAAGTCAGACAGAAATTAATACTTGTATGTAAACTACGAAAAGTAAGAAAGAGAAATGAAAAAATGTCCAGTACAGATAGTCATGTACTACACACTCTACCTTTTCGACCCCTCGCCATCAAACTTCGTCTGTCCGGCAAGAAATGTCCCTAGTGTAAATGGGGACTAATCAAAGGTGGCGATCAAATTACGTCTTTTTAAACATGTCTAAATGCTCACTCAAGGCGAATTCATAAAGGTGACCGCATCATGAGATAGAGTTATGCTAGCTTTCCCTTTTTTTTGAAAAATACTATGTATTTTGTTTTTGTAAAAAGTTAGAGTGACTGTCAAAATTATTTGTTGAAAATATAAAAAAAGAAATTTTTTGTTTATAAAATATGCATACACAAATTTTTGTTGAATTTAAAATTTGAATTAATTTTTTCACAAAATGTAAACAAAACTTGACATTCAGTATACACACAAAAAAATAAACAAAAAACAGATGACGTAAAAATGTCACCTTTATGAATTCGCCTTGGCCACACTTAACCCTATGTCAAAAATTAACAAAAAAAGTCTCTCAATTGTATTTAAAAAAAAAAAATCAAAAAACATTTGATTCCGTACGGAATGTGCAATCCGTTTCGCACTTTGCTTACATAGCGTTTACATTTCATTCAAACTTTTTCACTAATACATAAACACTTTTACAGCTATTTTGTTTTTGCATTGTTTTGCCAACTAATATGTATGTATATGCTTACTGTCTTGCCAGTACTGGCAAATGTAAACGCTGTGTTAAGCAAATGACAGTTTTATAAAACTTAACAAAAAGTTTCCTTACTGCCCGTCTACAACTGACATGATTTGCTGTTATAACTTGAAGTTATAACAGCGTTGTTAAAACATTTGCATTAACAACCGTGTTATAACATGAGAAAACTTCTAACATGATGAGTCTATACCTAACACTAACATCATATTAGTGTTAAAGTTAAGCATTTCATGTCAGTTGTAGACTGCATGTTAAGTACAATATGGTTTGCCATTAGACTTGCCAACCGTACTTTATAATAAAGTATTGTACGTTATTTCGAGTAATTGTACTCTATACTTTATGAGATTAATAAAGTACGCGAAAATACTTTATTTCGCATGATTAGATTTATCTAGAATTGAAAATAGATTCAGGTTATATTAGTCAGGGTTTTATTAGTCATAAAATTATAATACTTATTGTAAAAGTTTTTTTTTTTTTTTAGAAAAACTAAAGAACAACTAATTAATATTAGTCAGGGCCATTTGTTGATGTTTTTTATATTGGCAGGACGATTTTTCGAAAAAAAAAAAAAAATAATCTGACAGCACTATTTCACTTGTTTGTTGTGTTTGAGTACAATAACTGCCTGTTTTTAAAACACGAGTGCAAAACTCTTTCAAATTACTGCCTGCTTTTAGATCGCGAGCACAAAAGTGACTCGTTTAACTAACATTTAAAACAAAATTTCAAAATTTTCATTCATTAAGGTTATTTTTGTTCAAAAAATTAAAAATCAAAAAATAACTGTTATTTTTGATCGAAAAAATAAAAATCAAAAAATAACAGTTATCATCTGACTTTTATGAAAAAAGGTATAACTGTTACGGTCCCTGATTTCTTAACCTTTAATAATCAATGTACTTTAATTGCAACAAAAAAAGTTGTTCGCAAATTAGCTTAAGCCAACTTGAGCACACTATGGTTGGGCCTTAAAAACACGTTTGTTTTGTTTGTTGCTGATCGGAAAAAATATGAAAGTGGGGTTGTTGTCTAACAACTAGACTTGCCAACTGGCAAGTTTTCGCCGGGACAGTCCAGTTTAAGAGTGGAATGTCCCGTGTCCCGTCGATACTCTGAACTGGACGCCATTTGTCCCGTTTTTTTGAATAACTTTTTTATTGCCTGGCACAACAAATCAAACAAATTGAGACCTTTAGCACTTATACTAAAAAATTTTTTTTAACAGAACAGGATTTTTATAATACATAAGCAACCAAAGCAGATACATTTACTACATACTCTTGATTCTACAGCTGATTACTTTTTTTTTATTTGTAGCTGTCAACTTTGTATCTCAATACACAAGTTAAATTTTGTATGTATTAGCAAGTCGAGTACATGAAAAGTGAATTCGATTTGTGTTTAATAATTTGACATCTTCAAGGAACTGCGACTACCTGGTAAATAATTCTGCCTTAATTAGCCACACTGGAACATTTTTATTCCCTTTTGGGATTTGCTATTTGTCAAACGAAAATTGTGATTTTTTATTCCATTTGACAATTCTTAATGAATTAAAATTTTAACGGAATGTGAGAGTTTAATATTCACTTTACAAAAATAAAATAATATGCAACATTATATATTCTGAGCAAAATTTCAGTTTGTATTTTATAATAAATAAATAAATTCGAAAAAAAAATGTTGAATATAATAAAGTATCTTATGAAAAGAAATAACTCCCAGGTTCTATTTGTTAAAATAATATGTTTATTAGGGCGGGTCGATTTGTATGGATGAAAAAAAAAAATTAAAAATCGTATAGCAAAAAACGTAATCTACATAAAATTCTAAGAAAATTCTCTGAAGAAACCATGGGTCTAAAATTAAATCCTAATCCGCGCCTCTCGACTTGAACATTTTTTTACTTGGGCCACATTTTTTTAATGTAAAAAAAACTTTGAGTGTATAAATATATAAAGTGCAAAAGAACTACCTTACTAAACAATTTTATTCCAAAAATTCGATTTATTTTTGGAAATTTTTTAAAAAAAATTTTTTTTGCAAAGGCGGGTATATAAATTTTCAAGTCGAGAGTCGCGGATTAGGATTTTATTTTAGACCAATGGTTTCTTCGGAGAATTTTGTGTAGATTACGTTTTTGCTATACGATTTAAAAAAAAATCGACCCGCCCTAATTTTTATACTTTTGCACTTCGAAAAAACAAAAAACTCAAATACATATGTTTGTACTAACAAATGTACATAATTTTTCTCTGTAATTCTTAGCAACTGAATTAAAATTGATTAAAATAAATAAAAAAAAAAACAATTAATATCCCTTTAAAGGACGGGGTTTGTTTCCTATTAGTTATTACACAAAGAAATCGCTTATCTTCTTTTGGTATGTGCTTTGTTTTACCATTTAAAGTACAGCCTTTTCTTTGAGATTGTTCAAAAGCATTATTTCAGTTTGGTCGACCTTTTCATTTTCAGCCCATTTTGAGGCTTTATTTAATGCTTCCACTGCTTCCTTGTGTTTTATTAAGATTTCTGGCTGTTCTAAAGGGTGGTTAAATTTTAAGGACCGATGTTGATTTTGAAGAAGACACCAATTATTATGAAAATGATTGTCATTTCTTTTTATTATGATAATTTTGGAATGGTTGAATTATGTATGGAACAAAATATCGGCCAAATGGTCGCCGCGACCTCGCCGACACACCTCCATCCGATGGTCTAAATTTTCGATGACGCTGAGGCATATTTGAGGTTCTATGCCTTGAATTGTTGCTGGCTTATCGACGTACACCTTTTCTTTCAAATAACCCCAAAAAAAGAAGTCCAACGGTGTCAAATCAGATCATCTTAGCGGCCAATTGACATCGCCACCACTTGAGATAACACGGCCATTGAATTTGTCGCGCAAATAGCCATTGTTTCGTTAGCTGTGTGGCAAGTGGCATCGTCCTGTTGAAACCACAAATTCGGGCCATAAGCAGTCATCTGACGATAGCGAAAACCATTCACAGTTACTGCCTGTCCGGCCTCATTTTGGAAAAAAAAACGGCTGGATGATGCCGCCAGCCAATAAACCGCACCAAACAGTCACTCTGTGTGGTGGCATTGGTTTTTCGACAATCAAACTTGGATTATCATTCGCCCAAATGCGGCAATTCTGCTTATTGACGAATCCAGTGAGGTGAAAATGTCCCTCATCACTGAAGATGATTTTCTTTGAAAATTGATCATCCACTGTTGCCATTTCTTGCCACCATTCAGACCATTTGGAATGGTCAAGAGGCTTTAGTTCTTGAGTCAATTGCACCTTGTCAGCGTGTAAATGCAAGTCTTTATGTGAGAGGTGTAATTGTTGGGCACGACGACGAGTTCAGGTGGACGGCTCTTCAGCCACACTATCGCGAACAGCTGCAATATTTCCTGCAGTACGAGCTCTACGAGCATGTACTCGTGTTTTCACATCTCCTGCAGACCCGGTTTGCTCAAATTTTTGCACGATTTTTCCGATTGTATTTTCCAATTTTTTATGAATTTTTAAAAAACAAAAATTTCGAAACTTTGATAAAAAATTATTTTTTTTTTTTCAAAAAAAATTATGTTTCTAAGACGACTGCGCATATTATTAAACAGTTTATTGCGGAATTTCGGTTTTTTTTTAGTAATTTTAATAAACTAAACCGTTTGTACGTTACGCGAACATATGTTGTGCAACCTCCTCCATTTTTGAAATAACGACATATCTCGAAAACCAGAGCTAACCTAAAAAATCGGTTAGCACCACTGGGTTCAGCGTACCAGAATCAGGTAAAAACTACAAGTTATCAGCTTGTCTAAAAAAGTGTCAATTTCTAGCACAGTGTAATTTTACCTAAATATATATGTTTGAATTGTTCTATGATTTTTTAGTGGTGTCCCGTTTTCGCAATTTTAAAAGGTGGTAAGCCTACTAACAACCGAACAGAGTTTCCAAGCTTGTTTATATGTACATATGTATGTATGTATAAATGGTAGATTAGGCATTAAAACCGACATGTTTGGAAAGACATCGCGAAAATGCAAAATGTTCTTGGTACCATGTTCAAAAGAGAAAAATAAAACAGACGTGTTTGAAAAGACATCGTATAAATATCACCAGATATTTTATATTTTCGGCGGCGGCGTTTTTTCTTTATCTTCGGCGGCTCGGCACAGCCGGTTTTCAGCCCGGGCTCGGCGCAGATCTCTGTCTGACATAAGGAAAATATTCTTTTTTTGTTATCGCAAAAATTCTATCGGGCCGGTTCCATAATAGTTGTTACCCGCCGCACCCCAACATATATATTCACAAAATCCTTAAAACTGAAACAAGCTAAATTCACTTCCTTACCAAAGCGATCAACCGGCAACATGGCATACCGTGATGAGGAAGAAGAAAGCCTACATGAAAAAGAAGTATCAGAATGGTTACGTTTTGGAATGCGTTTAGGTGTAAGTGCTGCCTTGCATCCTTTTGAGTATTCCAAGGTATTGATGCAATTGGGATATGAACCTATACCAGCTGTGCCCGGTCGTTCACTAATGGGTAAATCAATAATGGTATTACCCAATATCTTTCAATATGGTAAGTGCTTATCAGGTTATGAATTGTTTTTAGATGTTTCAAAATAACCCTTTAATAATTCAGCTGGCCACATTCGTAAGATGGATGGTTTCTATGGCTGTTATCGTGGTTTAACACCCAAGTTGGTGGGTTCAATTTGTAGCATGGTTTTTAGTGAGAAAATTGCAAACCGTTTGGGTTTACAGGCCATGGAAGGTAGAAAGGATGAAGACTTGCTAACTAATGAAGAACTGTAAGTTTTTGTTAATGATAATTGGAGATTTATGGTCATTTAGTGTATAACAGGAAAAATTGGATTCGATTTTTTGATTATTGTATAATTAAAACAATAATTTTGTTGTTTGATGATTTCTAGTTTTGTGTAAGCAATTAATCAGAAATTTGATTTTTTTTTCTATTTATATGTAATTCTACTACCAAATTAGTATTATTTATTTACAAATCTCAGATTTGATATAAATATACATAAATGCATAATTAATTTATATGTACATATGTATGTACATTGTATCAATTACTCATTTGTTTAAAAGAAGAATGTTTTGATCTGGGACCTTAACGGTTATATTTTTTTTTAAACTACTTTTTAAAGATTATTTCTAGAACTTTATTTTTAACTAAGGAAATAAAAGTCATTTTCAGAGTTTTATTTATTCCTCAGAAATAAAAATTATTTCTTTTAATTTGAAGTTTATTTATTCCTCAGACAAAAAAAAAATATTTTCGAGTTTTATTTTTTGCTTAGAAAATAAGAGTTTCTCTTTGAATTTTAATTTTGCTTACAAGAAAAAAGTATTTTGGAACAGCACAATAATCGTTATATGCAGTCTCTGGTTTTGATAGTTAAACTACAATAACTACTATTCCCGGGAAACAATACAAAAAAAAATATTATTCCCGGGAATCCCGCGATTCTTTTAATAAAACAATGATTTCAGTAAATGAGATCAAGACAAAAGTTTTTACTTTTTTTTAAAGAATATATATGTACATTTACCACAGTCCAAAAAAAATTAGCTTTATTAATTCCACAGAAAACCGAAACATGCATGCATATTATATATGTATGAATATACTTAATTATTTTTTTTTTTTTTTTGAGATCACGAATTATTAAAACTTATTAATATTTAGAAGTTATTATTAATAGCAACTTGGAAAAATTAAATTTCTTTTAAGCAAAAATTTTTTAGTATTATAAAAGCATTTAAAAGATCATCAGAGATTCTAATCATTGTTAATATGCATATTTCCTGCTACCGAAAAGGTGCTCTCGCTTTTTATAGACGTTGGTTTTATAGTAAGAAGCGCATCATATCATAAATTTGTTGGCCTGTTACCCGTGACTTCATAGACGTCAAATTCTTTTTTTTAGATATTTTCAGGCTTTTGTATTTTCTTTACATTTTTTTTTTTTTTAGAATTTGTAGATGGTTCATCATCTGGTGTTGGTGTTGGTGATAGTGTATAGTTTTTCATTTTCTACTTCAAGAAGCTTTTAAGACATTTCATCAGCAATTAAAAATACCGTTGATTTATTGGCGTATGAAAAATAGTTTGATTTGTAGGTAGTTTTAGCAAAAAATATGTTTTTATTGATCGTTTTAACGAGGCTAACAAATTAAATTTTCAAAAACTTTAATTTGAAATTCTCGAAAATTACAGGAAAAAATGTCCCGGGATTAATTTAAAAAAAATGTCCCGGGATTCCCGAGAATTCTTTCCCGCGTAGAAACTTTCCTTGAGAACTTAAGATTTTCCAAATTGGTCAATGATTTACTTCAGGAACAAAGATTTAGCATTTGAAAATATGTAAATTATCAAATAAATAGACTGACCAAAAGCTTTATATAGTTTTTATTAAGAAAAAAAAATTTCTGGGAATTGCTTACTGTAGGTTTATAAATGTAGAAAAGTTGTTACTTAAGGCACACTGATATAAATAAGCAGCCGACAATTTAAAATGAAATTTCTACTCAATCTAGTGGAACCGAGAATCTTCATAAAAAACAGAGAAACGCTATTTACAGCAATGTTTTTTGCCCATGTTTAAACAATTTACTAATTAGTTATTTACCCTTTCCCATCTACTTACTCAAAAAAAAAAAAAAAAAAAAAAAAAAAAAAATTAAGCGACAAAAACTCAATTTTACAGGGTAAGATTTTTTAATTTTATTACATAAAATTTTGTATGAAGGTTGGCGCTTAAGCTAAATTGTTTTTTTTTTCTTTAAAATCGTAACGGTACCTTATGTAACCAAGACATTTGAGGAGATGATGCAAGTGTTTCCTAAAAATATATTTATTAAAAAAAAAAAAAAATTAAAATGATGTCGATTAAGTTGTTTTTGCGGTAAGGGCTCGATATATTAATTGTCTGTTAATATACTTATTTAAATGTGAAATTTAAATTGCTATAAATTATAGAACGAACTACAACGCTCTACTCATCGAAAACTTTAAGCCGCCCTCGCAAATCACCATAAAAATAAAATTAAATTTTAGAACAGATTATAGATTTAAAAAATAGTTTAAACGTTTAATAATAAAATTTTTTTTAATTTATTTAACTTTCATCCAACATATCCCAATATAGTTATCTACAATTTAAGGTTAACCTTAAACGTGATGTAGTGCTTAGTGTATCTGGCATCGTTATATCACAGCCTTTTCATGTTATTTCGGTGCGCATGATGGCACAATTTATAGGACGGGAATCGATTTACAAATCCATATTCGGTTCTATTGCTGAAATCTATAGAACGGAAGGTATAACGGGATTCTTCTCCGGCCTTGTGCCCAAAATATTGTGTGATGTTGCCTGTCTGGTATTGACTAGTTCCACCGTATTTTTGCTTAATAAATACGTAATCAAAGACAAAATTGGCAGACAGTATAGTGCCGGTTTTACTCAGGTAAGTTAATATTAACTACTTCAACAAAAACATGTAAATGATAAATGTAATAAATGTAATTTTTCTTTTTAAGTTTGCTTTTTCCAGCATTTTATATCCCTTGAATGTCGTATCAACCTGTATGACTGTTACTGGCTCTCGTTTAATGGCTGGACAACCACCTATTATGCCCCAGTACAATAACTGGGTTAGTTGTTTCAATGATTTGCAGGCCAGAAATGAACTTAAACGTGGTAATTCCATATTTTGGAGGTATTTTTTAAATTCTATTTAACTAAACTATAAATTGTTAGTGTTTTTTTATATATAGATCTGCTGGTGGCTTTGCTAAGCCCTCTGCCTATAGCGGCGGTTTTGCTCCACTGCCCACTCTATCCAAGTATCAGTAATTTAATTAAGACCATTGTCAAAGGTCTAATAAATAAATGTTTGTGGGTAGAATTCGTCGTAACACCACTTATACATACAGACACTAAATTATCTTCTTCATATTTAGTCTTAACAAATTGTTATTAAATGATGGTTGCCATTTAATTTTATTTTCCTATTTATCATTCGTATATCGATTACAACAACGATTGTTTCACAACAAGCCCAAACTTATAGTTAACGTTTTTGAAAAGCATTTGTTTTAAATTTAATGTCTGTTCATGGCCCAATTAGTAGGTCTGCGCGCAACTACAACAATCCAACAAAAGAAAAAACAACACGCATTTTGTTTGTGTAAAAAATGATAAAGATGTCAAGAACAAAGGCAATTGTTTGTGTAAGAAATGGTAGAAATGTCAAAAGCAATTGTTACAAAAACAATTGCACGTATAAAACACAACTCTGCAAAAAATCAGCAGGCGTTTCAAGCAGACCTACTAATTGGACCATGTGTCTGTTGACTTTAAAAATTATTTTTTTTTTTCTTTTTAAGGACTTGTTTATTTAAAGAAGGGCATTTAAATTATCAGAGCATTTGCTGTTATGGCATTGGTTTGGTTCCACTAATAATCTTGATATAAAATTTAAATGCATTTTCATTTATTTTATTTTTTTATGTTTGTTTTGTGTTAGAATAAAAAAGAATTATAACTCTGTAAATCTTTAATAAAACTCATGTAGTTTTTCTTGAAAATTTAAATAAAATATAGTAATTTTTTAGTAGTTTTTAACAACTAGCAGGGATTTTTTTTTCAAATTTAGATATAAACCAATTGATTTTTGTTAAAAAATATGGTAGATCACAATTACACGTCTTTAAAGATAAGAAAAATAATTAAACTGTAGCCTTGTTTTGTTTGTTTTTTTCTTACATTTCGATCCTTGAAAAATTCCTTTTTTCTTTAGAAACTACAGTAATTTAAAGTTTTTTAATATTTAGTATTAAAAACTAGTAGCAGCCGTATTCATAATGAAAATTTGGAATAAAGTTAGCAAAAAGTTTATTCATAATACACTAACCAAACTCTGGCTAACGATTTGCTAAACTCTTGTTAACTACAGCCAGGTTGTTTTTTTCACATATTGGTTTAAAAAATTCGACTTCAGCCTTAACAAGTTAGAATGATATATTCGACTGTGCCGAATCTTTGATACCATCCACCTACAATTAGAATACATCAATAGTGTATATAGGATCTATGGTAAATTATGAGCCAATCTTCACGCGATCTGAACCAAAGTTGTCAGTGTTTTTTTTGTCATATAGAACTGTAACGGACCGAATTTTATTTAAACATCATTATTCGTTACGGCTGTTCAAGTACTAAAGTTTTTCCGAGAGTAGGCCTTATATGGGGCCTATAGTTAATATAGTTAATATATAGTTAATTGTGGACCAATCTGCACAAAAGTTGACTGTATGATTTCTATAGATAAAACTGTAACATACAAAAATGTATAACAATAGCATTCTTTGCTACGGTTTTAAACTTACTTAAGGGTTTCCCGAGAGTGGGCTTAAGATGGGGCCTATGGTAAATTGTGGACCTTCTTTCATATAAAACTATAACAGACAAAATTTTATTATAACAGTATTATTCGTTACGCGTAATCAAGTGTTTTCCGAGAGTTTTCTGGCGGGAATCGAACCCGCAACTCCGGCGCTGATAGACTAGCTTAACACCAGCTAGCCTACCGGGGCACTCCTTTCGTACTGAACTGATTTTGCTGGATTTCAATCCCACACTGCTCAGGAGAACTTTAAGCAATTTGACGCCCATATTCTTTTCTTTTGAGTTGTTCGATAGTGAGCGTGATCTCAACAGATGGACAGACGGACATGGTTAAATCGACTTAGAATTACTCAAGGATCCAACAAAAAATAGTCAAGCGGGGCTAAATCCGTAGAATAGGGCAGATGAGGAGCTATTCTCAGCCGAATTCATCAAGGGTGTGCTGGAAATCGCAAACGCAAAACGCAAGAATTTTAAAAGTCGTTTTTTAGTAAGATTTCTGTAATAAAAGAATTTTATGACAAATATTATACAAACATTTCTCTATTAAACAGAATTTTATAACAAAAATTATAAAAATTTGATTAAAAGTGTATTTTAAACAGCCTCCAAATTCTTGCGTTTTGCGTTTGCGATTTCCAGCACACCCCCCCCATATCTTTTTGCCAAAATTCCTTTTCTGCCGTTTTCTTCTCTGACTGATGACAGGAGCAGTGTTGCTCTTTCAGTTACAAGAATGGACCGGGCTTCGTAGAATTAAATTAAAATATCCATGTTTTTATGCACAAAATATTTAAAAATATGTTAAGATTAAAATATCCGTGCAACAAGCATAAGTTTGTTTTCTCTTCCAATCAAATACACATTAGCATAATTCAAATTCGGTGATTCCCAGTTTTTGTTCGGCATGCACTCATGTTTATATAGCATACATATCGTCACCTTAAAGACGAAATAACTTATCTGCAGTTTTCAAAAACGTAGGCCCACCCGTAAAATTAACACCTTTTCAGTGTTTGTTGATGGTAAAGAAATTTTCGAAAGTAGCGTAAAATACTTGGGTATAATTTTAAAAAGCAGTCTCGCTTGAAGTGAACACCAGAGAACGGCTTTGTGCAATTGCAAAAAAATCGCATTAAATGAATACCAACAAATACACTCGATTGCGGTCATACAATCAAACTTGCGCAACCGCAAACATTCGCTGCTAGTTTGCAGTCATTCAAATTCAACCCAGCCAGCAAAATACTTCGACATTGTCGGAATCAGACATTTCGTGCAAATGTCTGACTTCATTCTTAGAGATTTCGTTCAGATTTCTGTCAGACATTGAATATTCTTACTGTTTGGCCGATTTCCGATCGATTTCGCATGGATATATCGGGGGGAATTTATGTACAGATATGTCCAATAGAATTCCGACGGAATTCATTCAGATTTGTCGAAAGAAACTTATTATTTTTTTTAAAATAATGACAATTGTCATTCAGTTGGAAATAATTTTAATTTTATTTGTTCAAGATAAAAAGCATAAAAAAGGTACGTATGTACGTGTAAAATTTATAATTATGTACACATTTTGCAATAAAATTATTTCTTTCAGCTATCAGTTCGAAAGCAAAAAAATCTCGGCTAACACATCAGAACTTCCCATGCCTTTTTCATAAGATTTCTGTTAGATATCTATCAGAAATGCCGACAAAAAACCAAAATTTCCCACGACATGTCTGTCAGAAATCGTGTCAACCACTTCATACGTTTTTGGGTCAGAAATCTGACAGAATTCGCATACGATTCCGACTTTTTTGCTGACGTTTCTCTCAGATATCTGAACGACGTCGGATTTTTTTTCTGGCTGGGCAAGCAATTATTACTTATGTAGACATTCAGCAGTTACTATGTAGTAGGTACAACAAAAAAAAATTGAAATGAAACTAAACGCACATATGTAGGTACCAGTGTTGCTAAAAGTAGGGAAAAATCCCTACATGTAGGGTTTTTTGTTACTAAAATAGGAGCGTAGGGAAAATCGGACAGATTTTTTATATTCGCCAAAATGTAGGTATTTTTTCTCATATTGCATTGTATACGAAATAAATGCAAAAAATGAATTTAATTAATGATTTAATATTTAAAGAAATGGAATTCTTAAGTCTCGAACATATTTTGGGACAAAAAAAAGATGAGTACAATTTAACTAAAGCCTCAATGATCTTTTCAGGCATGTTCTGAAAATCACTTTTTGTGAAAGTGATTTGAAATCACAAAAAAGGTGTTCTGGAAAAAAGAGCTTTTTTCAGAATTGTGATTTTAAAACAGTCAGCTAAGTGGCCGCCGATTTAAAATTACTTGCTTATTTGTTTCCACCATTTTTAACTAAGTTAAATCTTTTGTGGTTTTCAAAACACCCATTAATCACAATTGTGATTTCAAAATCACAAGTGATTTGAAGTCTTGTGATTTACAGAACATGTCTGTTTGTATGAGTGTAGAACATTCGCATTAAATTAATTTTCTGAAATTGTGAAACTAATTTGTTTTGAAACATGGAGTTGAAACAGTTTTTGATAAAAATGGTAAAAAGGAAAACTATAATGACGAGGTTGTGTTTCCAAATTTATCAAAACTGGTCCGGATTTAGTTTGCTTTACCCAATGCAAATGGTGATGCAGTGAGACCACAAGAAAGCGATACAAATTGAGCCACACAACTTTAAGTTTAATTTGTATCATAAGATAATTTTTGCAACAAAAACGGGGCTGCATTCATTTCGAACATACTAATGATCACTTTAGAAAATTCAGTTCAAAAGAAATACATAAATATACAGCCATGTCATGGGAATTGAAATAACGTGAAATTGAAATCGACGAAGATTCTTAATTAAATTATTGTAAAAATGAAAGCAGCTTTTCCTGAATTCAAAAGTAGTTCAGGTATATAAAAGGAAATATTTTTTTGAGAGAGTTTTCAAAATTTGTTCGATTTCATTTTCACGTGATTTTGATTACCATGACATGGCCGATTATTTATAAAATAACCTATTGCTATTGTACCTGCATTAAATTAAAGTGATCATATAAAGATTACCTGCCGTATTCATAAAAATAATTTTGTTTTCTATGAAAATTTTACTTGAAAAACGTTTGGTAAACTTAAGGTACGTTCAGACTAATGAAATATTTGACAAAAATATTTGTTCTGATATTTGCTTCAAACTGTGTGAAACAAAAAAATATTTTGTTTAATGTTCACACTAAGCTCAAATATTTGACAATTTTTGTTTGTTAAAACAGTTGGCAAATAGTGTCAAATAAAATAAATGAAATCATGTTTGCCATGCGTTCAGACTTAGACAAATATTTGCATCAAATAATTATTTAATGAAAGTGTTCAAAAAACAAAATATAATTCACAAATAGTAAAAATTGCCATATAAGCGGAAATTTGCAAAAATTTGCTAATAGCGGTATTATAGTAAAGGTATTAGTTATTAAAGCTGTAAAGATTCACAGGGAAAAATCGCTTCTTTGCGAGCATGGCTAAAACTCGCGAAAAATTGCAAGCTTGGAAACAAACCCTAAAATTTATTTGAAATCGTTTAAAAAAACAAATTTTCGGAAAATAGCAAAAAAAAATATTTTTTGCAAAATAAGCGGAATTTCGCGAAAATTTTTAAAATTTCAAACAAGCCATAACATTGATTAAAAGTCCCTAAAAGTATAAGGAATGGCAAAAATTCGGTAAAAATTGCCAAATTAGTGGAAATTTGCAAAAATTTGCTAATAGCGGCATGATAGCAAAGCTTTATAGTTATTAAAAATCGTTAAATCTGCAAAGAATCACAGAAAGAAATCGCTTCTATCTCAAACATGGCTAAAATTCGCGAAAAATTGCAAACTTGGAAACAAATCCTAAAATTTATTTGAAATCGCTTAATCGGTTAAAAAATACAAAATGTCGGGGGAAAAAAAAACAAATAAAAAATTTGCAAAAATAGCGAAAATTCGCGAACAATTTTAACATTTCAAACCAAACCATAAAATTTATTAAAAGTGCCTAAAACTATAAGGAATGGCAAAAATTCGGTAAAAATTGCTAAATTACAAATATGAATATGCATGATAGCAAAGTCCAATAATTATAAAAAATCTTTAAAACTGTAAAGAATCCGAAAACTTACAAGAAAAATTGCTTCTATAGTTAACATGGTTAAAATTATTTGTCGTTGTTTGCTCTTACAATTTTTTTGTAATATCAAATAAATGTTTGCTCAAAAACTACTAAAATATTTGATTTTTTGTGTTCACACTATGTTCACATTGGACAAATATTTGTTTGCCAGCAAATACTTTTATTTGCTCAAAATCAGCTGTTATTTTATTTGACACTCAAAAATATTTTGTGTTCAGACTACGTTAGTGAAATATTTGATGTTTGCTATCAAATATTTCATCAGTCTGAACGTACCTTTATTTTTGTTAATAGTTAGAGCTTTACTAAACATATGCGAATGAAATTAGTTTTTTATAACTATTGTTTCTTCTTATACTTTAATGATTAAAACGCGTAGGGATTTTTTTAGGGAACATTTTTGAAACGTGTACTTTTGTCAAGAATTTTTCTTGAAGTTCAAAGTACATATTTTGTTTTGTTTTTTTCATTTTTTTGTCTTTCTTTTTCTTGCTGACCTTTTCAGTACAACTTGAAAGACAAAAAAATGAAAAAAACAAAACAAAATATGTACTTTGAACTTCAAGAAAAATTCTTGACAAAAGTACGAATAAACAGAAGTAAAGGAAGAACATGTAAAATAAATTAAAATAGATAATCATTCAAAGCAAATTTCGATCTACCAAAGGTTAAATACAATTTGGTTTAAGGATTGATGTTTGACTAATGACGTCAGCAGTCGTCGATGGCTGCGAGTGTTAAACGGCAAGCCCTCTGAGGAGATTGAGTGGTTGTAATCGAAACATGTCAGGGTAACCTGTCCGTAAAAAACGCCTGGGTTCGAGCCCAGATTGAGTCAAGAATGAAAAATAATCAGTAAATTTTAATTAATTTTCATGTTGTAAAATTCCTTTCTTCATAAAAATAATTTAATGAAAATTAAATTTGATGAACTTAAGCCTAATTAAAAATATTAAAAATTTGGATTAAAAACCATAAATAGTTCAACAAAATAACCACAATACTAATTATTGTTAAAGCTAAGGCACGAGCTCTATGTTTGCATTTGTCCTTCAAGTTGTACTGAAAAGGTCAGCAAGAAAAAGAAAGACAAAAAAATTTAAAAAAAAAAAAAAAAAATGGAAAAAAACAAAACAAAATATGTACTTTGAACTTCAAGAAAAATTCTTGACAAAAGTACGAATAAACAGAAGTAAAGGAGAACATGTAAAATAAATTAAAATAGATAATCATTCAAAGCAAATTTCGATCTACCAAAGGTAAAATACAATTTGGTTTAAGGATTGATGTTTGACTAATGACGTCAGCAGTCGTCGATGGCTGCGAGTGTTAAACGGCAAGCCCTCTGAGGAGATTGAGTGGTTGCAATCGAAACATGTCAGGGTAACCTGTCCGTAAAAAACGCCTGGGTTCGAGCCCAGATTGAGTCAAGAATGAAAAATTATCAGTAAATTTTAATTAATTTTCATGTTGTAAAATTCCTTTCTTCATAAAAATAATTTAATGAAAATTAAATTTGATGAACTTAAGCCTAATTAAAAATATTAAAAATTTGGATTAAAAACCATAAATAGTTCAACAAAATAACCACAATACTAATTATTGTTAAAGCTAAGGCACGAGCTATATGTTTGCATTTGTCCTTCAAGTTGTACTGAAAAGGTCAGCAAGAAAAAGAAAGACAAAAAAATGAAAAAACAAAACAAAATATGTACTTTGAACTTCAAGAAAAATTCTTGACAAAAGTACGAATAAACAGAAGTAAAGGAAGAACATGTAAAATAAATTAAAATAGATAATCATTCAAAGCAAATTTCGATCTACCAAAGGTTAAATACAATTTGGTTTAAGGATTGATGTTTGACTAATGACGTCAGCAGTCGTCGATGGCTGCGAGTGTTAAACGGCAAGCCCTCTGAGGAGATTGAGTGGTTGTAATCGAAACATGTCAGGGTAACCTGTCCGTAAAAAACGCCTGGGTTCGAGCCCAGATTGAGTCAAGAATGAAAAATAATCAGTAAATTTTAATTAATTTTCATGTTGTAAAATTCCTTTCTTCATAAAAATAATTTAATGAAAATTAAATTTGATGAACTTAAGCCTAATTAAAAATTTGGATTAAAAACCATAAATAGTTCAACAAAATAACCACAATACTAATTATGGGTAGGTATTTTTCAAAACATCTTTTGGCAACACTGGTAGGTACAAACAATTTCCATAGAAACAGTAGTTTTTTTTTATTATCTTAAAAAGTACAGTAGTTCTGTATGTACATACGATGCTATTGTTGTTTTTATGGTTGTTAATTTTAACAAAGCGTCTCATCGAGTGGTTTATTGTTGTTAATGTTAACAAAGCGGCTTATCGACTGTACAATTTTTATTTACACAAATAAGTTATATTGCTTGCGCAACCAAAATGCAAACAAAGCACTTTCAATAAAAAATGAATACATGCAAAAATCAAATGTGTACGAAACGATGTAAAAATTACCAGCGTTGAACTTTGTTTTGCAGGCAAAGACTGAATGTACATTTGAGCGTATGAATAAATCAAGAAAAATTTTGATTTTGCAGTTCTCTGGTGAAAACCTAAATTTTTTAAGAAAAAAAAAACAGCTCAAGCTGTTGCAGCAAATAAAAAAAAAAAACAAAAAACATAGTCTATCCGCTGGGCTTAAGACGAAGTAATAAATAAATATAATTTTCAATTTGCCTTAAATACATGCGTTTCTTTTTTGATTGAGCCCATATCTACCCCATATGTAAGTTATTCTCTAAAAAACTTTATGAAAGGTATTCCATGGATGGATGGCCGTAAATTTCGTTAAAAGCTCAATCTAAATCGTGTGGTAATAAAACACTAATGTTTGCTTAGGACCAGCAACGCGGACCGCGTCAGCTAGTTTTGTATAAATTCAAAAATAAGCTTGATAAAGGTACTAAACTTTCAGTCTATAATGCCCTAATTCAAAGCCATTTGAATTATTTAGCCATTTGTTTTGGCTATAAAAAGAGAAATCCCTTTAAAGCCCTTCAACGTATGCAAAATAAAGCTCTAAAGACTGTCTACAATCTGCCAATAACATACCCAACTACACCGTTATATATTGATAAATGTCAAACAATTTTGAAATACAAGCAATAAAGAAGACTTAAGAATCGCCTGGTGTAGGTTGGAAACAACCAAAAAGCGCGTGGAATTTATGGATAGGCGTGATTTTAATAAATTACACCTGATTTAAAAAAATTATTTAAAATAGAATTTCCGACTTTAAAAGACTTTTTAAACAACACATTCGGCAATATATAAATGAACTTTTTATATAATGATATCGATTTAACAATTGCTAATTCTAATTGGAATTTAACATGTATGGTACTATGTCATGACAAAATGTTGTGCGGATAGATCCAAAATTAACCATAGGTACCATATAAACAACCTTCCTTAAATCGGATAGGGGCATTTGTTTACTCATATTGATGGAGATAACTTCTTAACCTCATAGCATAATTCTGTTCTGGCGATATTGATTGGCCATGGGCCCCAAGTAGGGTATACTCTCAAATAATTTTTTTTTTTTAAATTTAAAAGATTTTGTTATTCTTGCTTAATTCGCAATTTTTATTCTTTTTTTTTTTTTTTTTTTTTTTTTTTTTAATTCCCTATGCTAATCCCCGCGAAGCTTTACGCTTGTCTGCAGGAAAGAGACCAGAGTCTCTGGCGGGAATCGAACCCGCAACCCCGTGGTTGATAGACTAGCTCACTACTAGCTTGCCTACCGGGGCAAAAAAAAAAACACTATAATTTATTGTTTGGGGGATAAGCTATTCCTATGCGCATTTCACTGGTTGCTTAGGCCAGATCGTCAGGAAACTTCATCCATAAAGATTTTAGAAAACAAAAGATATTAAACCAAATAAAACTGTTAAACGTATAAAATTATAATGCTGGGTACACACTATGCAACGCGTTTACGCAATCTAGTGAATTAAATTCATTTTCATTCATTCTAGATTGCATCAACATCAAAACGCTTTGATATTTTGAGGTTGCATTGAAACATATTGCATGTAGGTTGCATTGTGTGTACCCAGCATAAGTAACAGTTCTACTTGTACAATATAAAAGTTTAAACAAAAACATCAACAATAAACAGTGAGATTATCTCATCTTACATTCCACACCACAATTGATTGGAATTCTTCCAACATTAATTGTAGTTGTAAGTAGGTTAAGAAAAAAAAAAAAAACAAAATGAAAACAAAATCAACTTGCAAAAGCACGAATAACAAAATCTTTTAAATTAAAATTTTGTATTCCCAAAAATTTCTTCGATAATAAACAAGCAAGTGCTCGGTTTAAAAAAACTTAAACTGGCAACATGCTTTTTCAAGTTGTTTCAACCTACTTTCAACTACAATTAATGTATCGATTACCGGGGTTTCGATTATCCGTGCATGGCCCGGTCCCGTGTAGCCGAATCGTCGAGGTTCAACTGTATATGAAAAGTACATATATGTTTTAAAAATTCTTGGGAAATATGCAAAAACATTTGTTTTAAGCAAAAAATTTTAAGAGTTTTTTTTTTTGATTTGTCGTTTTCAGTTTCTTCATATCGCTCCTTTATTGCAACATAGTCATATCTCAAAAAATCAAAAATTTCAAGTTACTTAAGCAAAAGTGTTCCTTAATACCTTCTTCATACGTAAAATAAAAATCAGTATTGTATCTCAAACTGAACCAAAGGCATAGCAAAATATAGTTCATTAAACCTGTATATATAGGTTCATTTTGAAAACTTTAATCGCATTTTGCCAAGTTTGATTTTTTTTTTAATTAATGACTATGTTGCAATAAAGGAGCGATATGTCCCGGGAGTTTTTTCCCTTTTCCCATTTTTACAATTGAATTTAACATAGGACAAATGAGAGAAGGGAAAAGAACTCCCGGAGAACTTTTATTCATAATTGGGCTAATTATGTACGGTTGTTCGTTTAATACACATTTCTCTATTTAAGCGACAAATCATTTTGTCATTTGAATGAATTCAAAATCAATTCAATTCAAATGAATCTGTAAAATGAATTTCAATTCACTTTAGCAAATTCATTTGAATTGGAAACGAATTGCAACTCATTCTACAACTTCATTTGAATTGGAAAACGAATTGGAATTCATTTCTGCCTAATTCGTTTGAATTGATTAAAATTTCATTAAAATCAAAATAGAATGATTCGCTTACAGCTCTGGTGTATCCACCTGTGGTGAAGGGTATGAAAAAACCATTTTCCTTTTACCCCTTCCATTTGCATTACCAAAAAAAAAAACTTAAATGACCCAACTTAGTTTAAACACACATAAGTTTCTATTCGTTTTTAAAATATTACAAAATAATCTATTTTTTTCTATTTCTAAACAATAAATTGCAATGCTCAAAATATTAAAAATATGAACATGATTTTCTAAAATTATATACAACATCTAAACTCAATAATCTCAATATTGAAAATACAATTCTCCAAAAATACAACAACCACTAGAAAACTCTCATGAAAACTTTATACAAACAAGAAATTTTCCGGCGTGAAAACTTTTGAAATTTCTTTAGTTGAATCGCGAAAGATCTGACAGAAAGATCTTTGTACGGTTTGTGCGGAAAAGATTTAATTTTAAATACAAACGGGGGAAAATAGAGCATTGAACTTTATTTAAAAGTGTATTTTCTTGTAAAAAAAATGTTTCAAATATTTCATTTGTAGACAAATTACCAATAATAAAAACTACGGCAAGAGAAAAGAAAATATAATTAATGTTTTAAATATAGAAAATACAATAATTACTTAAACCTACACGATTTTTAAATAATAACTTTTGTGAAAAAACAAATCAACTTTAACTAAAGTGAAAATTTTATATTAAATCTTAATTACTCGAGTGTCTTGTGGGCAAATAAAAACTTTATTTAACAAAATAAATAATTATTTATCATTAAAACAAAAAAACAAAAAACAAAATAAATTAAGAAACAGATAAAATAACTTAAACAAAATTTAGTTATATGTTTTAAGTAAATTATGTTCTTCTCATTCCGAAAATATATACAAAATATACATTTTCGAATTAAAAAAACAAAAACAATATCGTTTTAGTTTTTTTTTTATTTAAATATTTGTTTGGAATAACAAGCTCTCCTATAAAGTAGTATTGGCCGAAATAATAACACTATGCATGTTGAAAAAACAGACAAGCAACATGGCGATTTAACATAATTCGGGTACGCTGAATCCAGTGGTGCCCTCGGGTTTTTTTAGATTGGCTCTGGTTTTCAGGATATACCGTTATTTCGAAAATGGAGGAGGCTGCACAACATTTATTCGCGTAACTCAAAAACGGTTTAGTTTATAGAAATTTCTAAAAAAAAATAAAGTGGGGTTGGTCATACATTTGACCCATCTAGGAGCATCCTAGGCACTGTAGCAGCCAAATTAAAGAATTTCAACCATACATATAAGGCAGTTTAATAAAATTCTTAAATTTGGCCCCTGCAGCGCCTAGGATTTCTTATATACCTACCCGCTATCTCCATTCCTTTAGGGGGCTCCCATACAAAATATTCAATACAGATTAGAAATATATTAAAAAACAAGCCCTATAACTGCCAAGGAATCGCCGCTAGGGGGATAAAATGTATGCCCGACCTCAATTAGTTTTTTGTCCTTAACATTTTCTCGAGACATACTTGCCTCTTATCGCCACTTTTTAGGGGGGCTCCCATACAAATATTGCGTTTTATGAAATTCTTAAATTAATTAAAATTTTTCAACAATCAAAAGTTGGTAACAGATTTTAATCATTTATGGCTTGTTTTGTTTGCAGCTTCGTTTTTTATATTAGAAGACTAGCTGCATTTTTTAATTTTTTATGAATTTTTAATTTTTCAAAATTATGTTTCAAAAACAACTGCTCATATTAGAAAAAAACTTTTACATTTCTTAACCCTTAAGCTACGTTCACAATCAAAAAAACAATTTCGTTTTTTTTTTCTATCTTTTTTCTTCCGAAAGTATTTCATATATTTTCCTTTCATTTTTAAAACAAAAATGTAACTAAAATTTTTTTAAAAATGTAACTACAGTTGAGTCATCTAGAACTTCAGCAACAATTTGTATGAAATTGTTTCTGACGTTTAAAATAATTTTATTTAGTTTTGAATGAAAATTTTAACATAATGTTGTAAAAAATAATAATAAATGCATAATATTGTTGTGGCTAAAATTTGCAAACGGTTTCTTGATGCAAAATTATGAACACCAAGTGAAAATGTTTTTTTTATTGTGAACGCAGCTTTATGTGCGTTTTCAAATCGAAATTTTTTATATAAGATTTTAGTCTACAATTCTACAATTTCATGAGAACTCCTAACTTTTTGTTATTATTATATTTTCATAGGTGTTTATATACAATATCAGTTGAGGGGGGGCGTGGCATATCAATTTGCTTTTTGCACCCTTAATAGGGTGAATAGGTACCTGGGTACCTGTATACGTTTTATATTAAAATTTTTTTTTTTTTGGGTGTAGGATTTTAAAAAATGTATGAAAAGGGGTAAACCAGAGTAAAATTCTTATATTATATCATTAACCATCGATTTTTTGTACAATACAAGACAAAAAATTAGATTTCTCATACAATTTGCATGAAGGTACCCAGGTACCTATCCACCCTATAGAAGGTGTTTTTTTCCACACACATAAGGGTTAAAGGAAATTTCGGAATTTCGTTTTTTTTTAATAACTTCAATAAACTAAACCGTTTTTGAGTTACGCAAATATATGTTGTGCAACCGCCTCCATTTTCGAAATAACGATATATCTCGAAAACCAGAGCCAATCTAAAAAAAAAACCGAGAGCACCACTGGATTCAGCATTATGTAAAAACGCCATGTGCCCGGCTTGTCTCAAAACAAAGTGCTAATTTACGTTCTTACAAATTTTTAATATAAGACTGGTATGAAAATCTCGCAAATATTGTAGTGAAACCATTTAGCCTTCAAAAAAGTGTGTTTGTAGATAAACCCAACCAAAAAATATGAATAATTCGCAAATAAATCAACCCTTTGATCAGAAATTCACACCATAGGAAAAGTTCATCACAGGGAATAGTTTGGCATCAAAAACTCATTTTTACAAAATCTGTGGATAAACCATTTTGGATAAACGCCGTCGATATGTTTTCTTTAAAGCTTCTACTTGCTGTTATTTCACACTCAAATCAAATTGTTTATGAAATTCACGTTGTTTCAACTTAAAATAACTTTAATTCAACGTGATTCGTAGTGTAAAGATAAATTTTTATTTTGCCTTAACTTTGCTGGAAAGTATGTACATTAGGGAAACAACTTTTTTACAATTTTTGAAAATATCAAAATGACCCTATCTATATCATGTAGTGCATAAAAAAAACAATAAAAACTGCATCTTTAGATTTGCGATATCGTTAAATGACTTTGAAGCCTTAAACAAATAATTTTCAGACTTTTCTAATGCTCAGAAATGCTTTCTAAAACATTGGGTGAAAGATAAATCAAGAATTCCAAAAACACAACGCAGCAACATTTGTGCGGAACGCGCCATCAAAGTCGTACAAGATATTTCCCGCCAATTCAAATCAACACGAACTCTTAATCTTAAGTTAGTTTCACTTAACAAAGATAGTTTTTACTTTTTAGATTGTGATATTGATTATAATCATATAATTACAGTTACCTTATTTTCGCGGTTAGGGCTCGATATGAAACCAATGGAAAATGGAAATGTTGCGTTCAGAATTATAACCCTTTCATTTCAATAATATTTTAATTTATTTTGTTTGTTTTGAATTTACTAAGTTCTATAGAAAATAAACAACACTAATTTTGTTAAACTCTTCACTTTTAACTAGTATTCCGAAGTTATTTGTTGCATAGATGTGGAATTGCTTCATTTTGATCTGAAGCATTATATTTGAATAACAAACATTTTTTTATGGACCTTCTCAGTTGTACTGAATTTTGAACAAACAATTTAGACTATAATTCAGAAATAGATTTTAAACTCCCCTGAAATTAATTATAACTTAAAAAAAAGGTGCTGCTCGGAATTTTCCAAATAACAATTAAATCTTATGAGAATTTTATTAATAACATGACCCCAGCGCGATCTACCGGGCTTATTTTTGTTTAATAAATATTTTATTTTTTTATTTATTTAAAATAATATTACCCTTATATAAATATAAGACTAATATGTATACAAAAGTATAGCACTAGCTACTTGGGCTATCGGCTATTTAATAAATATATTTGGTGAATTTTAGCCAAATCGTCCCATAAATTTGAAAAAATTAAATATCCTTACAATAACGCCACCAATCGGGATTAAACTTAAGATGAACCTGGCTCCAGACTAAATTAATTTATTGTCCAAGTTTGGAGTCAATCGGCGCAGCGGTTCTTGAGTTTTAGGAGCACATACACGGCACAAACGTTTTTATATACATATATAGATACTAGCTGTTTGGTCCCGGCGCTGCTAGGTATTTTCTAAATAAAAATGAAATACAAGAGAATTTTGTTTTGTCCAACGCATGCACTCGTTTGAAAATCGGTTGAGTGGTTCTCGAGTTATAAAATCACGAACATAGGACAACCTATTTTTATATATGTATATAGAAGATAGATATAGAAGACTTAAAACACAAGTATTTCTGAAAAAGAAATAACAAAATCAAGAATACAAAAAGTTTATAATTTAAAAAAATATAGTCAATAAATCGAAATTTTTAGAAATTTTATAACCTTTCACTAAAAACAAAGAAAGACATAATCTGTTTAGAATTTTGGAAGATACTTGCATTTCAGTCACATCATATCTCAAAAACTTTTGACAATTCTGATTACATTTGGTCACGACTTATTTTAGTGTTTACAATAAAAAAATAAAAAACCCGATCGGAAATTCGAATTTTTGATTATAATTTTAGAGCGCCAAATGTAATGAAATTACTGATTCGAATTTCTGAGCGTCTACTGTACTACATTGGGCTTAAATATAGTTATTTACATACATATGTAAAGTAGACTGGTCCTTATTTTTAGTCTTAAAAATGTTTAAAGCAGATCCTCTTCAAATTTTTTTATTTTGGAAAATATGTATTTAAAAATGTATTCAAAATTTTTTATTTTTCGAATTTATTTTATGAGCTAAATTTCAGTTATGAACATGGCGAAATCAAACAAGGAGGTCTTATTTTGAAAACGTTTTACAACAATGTAAAATACTTTAACGTTGTGTCAAAAATTCAAACAAATATTTGCTTTTGTTTTATATTAAATTGTGTTTTTTTGAAATGTTATAACTTAAAAAAGTTAAGTTAAGTTAAGTTAAGTTTCTATTTGTTAAAAAAGTTTTAAATTTCACAATTTTAATAAAAAATTATAGAATTTAGTTAAGATTCCCCAGAACCAACAGGACGGTATACCATTTTGACACAAGGTTAGTAATCAGCTGTTTCCTACGTAGCAAGATAAGTTCACCTGGTGTAAATTCGCCTTGGTTATGAATTTTATAAATCTTTTTTGTAATTGTCCTATTCCTTAAATTTTTTAGAAATTACTTTATACACTACCAGACTATTATATTGTATTTTCTTGTTACATTTTACCTTAGCTTTCCTTTGGACAGCAATGCACAGAAATAATTCCCAGTTTCTATTTGTTAAAATTGTTGAGTTTAATACATTCAATTTATAAAGTATCACTATCCAGTGTGACACAAAGAATGCTGACGAAGGCCTTAGCGGGCCAGAAAAAGCTTTATAAAATACGTAACTGAAATTTAGCTCATAGAATAAATTCGAAAAAAAAAATGTTGAATATAATATAAAGTAACCTTCAAAAGGAAATAATTCACAGTTTTTATTTTTTTAAATGTTTTAAGCTGAAAAATTTTGGAGTCGGATTCCCGAGTATTTGTGGGTACTTCGACTCCGGCACAAAAACCTCAACTCTGACTCCACAGCTCTTGTTTTTACTAATGGCCCATTGAGATCCTTGTAGATATTTGAGTTTTTAACATACCAGGGGCCGGCTGTAAGGTTTAAATATCAGTATTTTACTATTTGTTATTTTGGTATCAGTATTAATTAAATTAAAGCGGTATCGGTATTAATAACCGTATCGGTTATTTATTTAGTTTTGAATGAAAATTTTAACAAAATGTCTACAAAAATAAAAATAAATGCATAATATTGTTGTGGCTAAAATTTGCGAACGGTTTCTTGATGTAAAATGTGTGTGGTTGCAAAAGAAATTGTCGCTCTATTATGAACACTAAATGAAAATGTTTTTTTGATTGTGAACGTAGCTTAAATTGTACTTAACTAATGTTTTGTATTCAAAATTGAATTTGAATAAACTTCGAAAAATAGTGTTAAAAAGCATATAATATTTAATACCAAAAAATACATATAATTTGTATGGATCTACCATTATAATCGGAACACTAGTAGAAGAACCAGGACAAATGTTTCATAAACTATAAATATTAAAAATTTTAATTGACAGGCGTAGGGTAGGATACCATAGACTCGACTCAGTCTTTCTTATATGTATTAGAAAATAGCGCCTTAAAATCAAATTTTCTTTGTTTACGTTCTAACAATAAAGTTTATAGCAATTGGCGAAATATCTTGTACGTACTACGTTCATACATCAATGAAAGCAAAATTCTTTTTAGTAGACAAGTCTGTCGATTTTAATTTCGTTTCATTGCAAAATTACATGATCTTGAAAAATAATGAATCAATAAATTCGGGCAATTATTTGTTTGGCGGTTCTACACATGTCAACACTAAATCATTTCAAATATAAAAAAAAACATTTATTAATAAATCAAATACGAGTGCAAATACTTGTACGAATGGAAACATTCAACCAGAGTTTTTTTAGAAATAATTTTTAAATGTCTGCTGTGTGAATAATAATCATGATAAAGTAAAAATTAAGTGAATTTTAATTAATTTCAATTCAACCCACGCATTCGTTTTTGCCAATTTCTTTTTAATTTTTTCAAATTAAATAATATTACAAGGAATAACTAACAAAAAAAGATTGATCGTTTCACGACTGTGTATTGATGAGTGTGTATGCTTTTATGGTGGCCACTCCAATCATATAAATCTCATAATTTTATCTATTGACTCAAGTGGTGGAGGGATCTGTTTATTTTCTTTTACCTCATCGTATTTGTTATCATCACCATCATCGAAAAATCGTCATTATCAGCAACCAAACATCGTAATTGATGTCAGGCCGACGTGCACAATCGTTGCCGGCACATATGCTCGAACCGGCAAAACCAGAGCGTGGTCGATGCGTCACAGCCATCTGTTTTTCGTGGAAAGTGATCACTTGTATTGTATCGCACGTGACATTGGTTTTGTTGGTGGTTTCCTATTGTGTTGGCGGTGCTTATTTATTTCAACATTTGGAGCGGCCCCATGAAATTGAGGTAAAGTGATTTTATTCTATAATCTTTTTTAGTTTTAAGTTAAAAACTTATTTAGTGAAAATATTTGGCAATAATTCATTTGTGGTTTTAAATGCTAAAAAAATATGATAAATATGATTTTTCGGATTTTTTAAAATATTTTCTTTTACTTACTTTAATCATGAAACGATAAAAGGCTGATTTATTACGCCTCATTGAAAATATTGTTTTAAGAATATTTTTAAATTTAATATGTACTTTTAATTTGAATATAAGAAAAAAATAGTAGTCATTTTGGCTCATACACCGGACTGACTATTAAAACGTCCATTAAGCTGACTATTAAAACGTCCAAAAGCGTACATCTTGCGCGAAAGGTATTCTTTATTTAGGAATATTCTCCTTGTGGGGACTTTTACTTTTTCGTTGAAAAGATGCTTTCGGGAATCAGTTGGCTGTTGTGGTTTAGAACCAGGGATGATAAATGAGAAAACCAATATCGTACCAACGAACTTTTAAAATCGTACTTTTTCGGCCCCAAAAGTACTTTTTATACATTTTTTTTTATTTTATTTTTAAAAACCAAAACACCTATATGGCAAACTTTGACCCCCTCTAACTCTAAAACTTTTTGGCCGATGTTTTTTAAAATTTGTGTCTAAACTACTATCTAATAGAACTAACTTTGGTGTAAATTTCATCCAAATCGAAAGACATCGATTTCAAAATTGGGTTGTCATTAATCCCCCTTTTATATATATAAAACGTATATAAAATGTTTGGTATTTTGTTGTTATTTTCTTAATTATTTTCTAAAATATTAATTTTAGCAAAAAACTTTCTTCAAGGCTAATGTTGTCGACTAGAAGAGCTAAAATATTGTCATATATCATATTCTTGTAAAATTTTGTTTTTAAGAGATAGTCTTATGAAAACAAATTACATTTGAATAAATGCCTTGAAGGCAAACTTTGAGGTGCGGACGCCCCCCCCCCCCCCCCCTAAAACACAACTTATCGCTACGAAATTTTTTTATATTTTTTTTACACAAAACTAAACCGATTTGGAGGGGGGGGAGAGAATATAAGAAATAAAAAAAAAAAAAAAATAACGGCCACCCTAGTGCACAATCTTGCCGGATTATGCGCTAAAATGGTTAACTATGTTTGTCGGTTACACATTTTAATTCTAGAAATTAAAAAAAAGTTTAACTTCTTTTATATAAGTTTTTCTAACTGCATATGGGCATTTCCGTCAAAAGGTCCACCGTGACCGAAAATTTAAAAGTTATTAAAAGCTGATTATTTTACGATATTGTTATAGAGAAATGTTCAGATTTTACTAATTTTATAAATTCACCCATAAATTTGTTCACTTAGATGAACAATCAGACTGCAAAGTTGTGCAAACGTAATTTCTTATTTGTGAGAATGTTTTATTGCATGTTTTCTTTAATATTTATCTTCTTTAAGAGAGGTGATATTTGATAAAAATTATTCCAAAAAAATTTTCTTACATGGTCTGTAGTCTAAGGAAGAGTTCAAAGAGAAATATGTTCGTCGGATTAACGGTAAATTTTTATTTTATTTTGATCATTATTCAGTTTTATTATTATGGAAAAAATTTCACGTTCGAAATGTCACGTATCGACCCAGATTTTGGCTTAAAAAAAAGAAAATACAGAAGATTTTGGAATCAAACCAAGACATTTTAATGTTACATTGCTACGTAAAATTCTCAAAGTTGTTTTACTAAAAAATTGGGCCAGGTTTCGCTGAATTATGCCTTTTTGTACATGGCCACAAAAACTACTTCTGTTTTTTTCACGTTCGAACCGCTACTTCTTTTGCCATTATCTTTGACCTAGAATCGCGCCCTCCATTAACTTTAGCATAGATAACAGTGCTTCCTTAGTGCTATAATTTACGGGTTAATAGAACGTAAAAATATTTTTTGCTTAAAATGTTATTGCATTTTTGATGCGTACGACTGTCACGTTAAACACTTTGGAATTACCCATATCTTTTTCAAACGTTCCTTTCAGTTTTTGTTATTTTGTAATTTGTTTCCAAAACAACTTGGAATTAAATTTATAATTGATAAAATGAAATGACAGATGCTTATAATGGTGCCGTGTAATAAAGCCATATGGCCTTAATTCCCAATGAATTAACCACCATCCATTGTTATTGTTATGGTTACAAATTGCCAAAAGAATGAGTTGTCATTGTCAAGTGTTGAAAAAATATGGTACAGTAGGTGGAAGGGGGAGGGGAGGGAGCGAATCCGGCGGGCGATCGTGGCGCGCGCAGTGGTGCTTTGTTTAAATATTTGAACAATGGTTCATTTATGAAACATGTCCTTTTTCAAAAATATAACTTCGTTCTGTGACAAGTATCAAAAGTTACGAAAATTTGGTCAAAAATAACAAAATTATACATTTTACACTGGGCCTACAAAAGTTACGAAAAAGTAGCAAATGTACCAAACCACATCACTGGTTGCACCGTATGATGATTCACAAATTGATCGATTTCATCGCATTTTCAAAATATTGATGCTGCGAATGACGGCTAAAATAAGGTTCCAATTTTGTTTCTTTATTTTTCCCATATATGTACCTGAGAATAAAATGAAACGTTTTAATGCTATTGGAAATTCAAATTCGCAAAAAATTGTGACTTTCCATCCTAGTGGTCAGGCATGTGCATCATCGCAATGTGCGCACTGCCGAAAATCGTCATCAGGCCGCTTTTTTTCTTTCGAAGTACCGTTACCGTCAATTAAGAGCGCTATGGATGTATGATAACCGACTTTTTTTGGTCTTTAGTTAAAGATTATGAACTGGACGATATGCGATTTCAACAAGATGGTTGGCGTTGACAATTGCCACCAAGATCGTCGCTAAGACTTGTTTGTAGGGCTACGTCAAATACCATGTCTTGTTTGAAACCAGAATTTCTCAAGTTATCGTCGATATACAGCCCGAAATGTGCGACATCTAGAGGCGGCCATTTATATAACATTGCATTTTGTACGTAACGGCAAGGTGCAAGCAAAGCATTATAATGATATAAAAATTTTGTCGAAATCAATGCTTTATATGTGTTTTAGTTAACTTTTCTATCTATCTATTATTGCAATATTTATTAATATAAAATACAACTTTTAAACAAACCAAAAATTGGGCTTTTTTAAATATCTACATTTCAGATTAAAAAAGGCATACACAATTTACGTTTAAATCTGACCGATAAAATCTGGAACCATTCGGATAATCTTAGCGTATTGAACGAAGTTACATGGACAAATGTGGTAAAGGATGATCTACAAATGTTTGAGAAACAAATTCTGACAGCCATTAAAACGAACGGCTGGGATGGCGATGAAGATATAACAAAATCACAGTGGACTTTTGCTGGATCCTTGTTTTATTCGATTATAGTTATAACAACTATTGGTAAGTTAAACATACAACTAATTTTGGAAAAACAAAATTCATATAAAAAAAATTACTACTACGTACATACATATTTACAAAAAATTTTATATAAAAAATGATTTTAAATAAATAAACTAACAATGCGAATTTTTTATGTAAATGAAATGTTTGATCGGAAAATATTATTAAAACTTCTTAAGATTTTTCGCCACTTTGTCATCCACTTTCTTATCGATCGTTTTAACTCGAGCACTTTTACCTTCCACTTGTGCTGGATATTCATCATAACCGAAACCATAATTTTGATTAAAATTACCATTAAATTGTGTATTGGGATTAAAGGCAGGATTAAGATTAAATCCAGGATAATTATTAGCCAAACCATAGCCTTCTGTATATTGGGGTTGTTGAGGATATTGTATTCCGGGATACTGAGGATATTGAGATCCAGCAAATTGTTGAGGATTGTTAGGATTTGGATAAGCTGGTTGTCCGGGATATTGACCTAAGCCGGTGTTAAGTCCATTGTAGCCGGCATATCCTGAATTATCATTTCCCGAAGTTCCTGGAAAATTTTGTGTGACTGGATAGCCGGGAAAACCTCCTTGTACTGCGGGAAAAGCCGAAGGTACTACTCCTGCTGGGTATTGAGTTTGGGGTCTGCCAATAATGCCGGTAGGTCCCCCAGGGCCAACTAATATACCATTAGGGGTATTGCCTGGAAATCCGGCAATTGGAGGAAAACTACCAAAACCATTGAAATTGCCACCAAATCGAGTATTTCCAACTGCTCCGGGTGGTATGTAGGGACTATTTTGTTTCGTTTGTTCATTATTTGCATCGGGATAATCCTCGATATCGTCATTTTGTGGTTGTCCTGGTATGGGACGCTTTGTAGTGGGTTCGCGATCACGATCCGCTCTAGCATACTGATCATCCGTATAATAAACCCTTTTATCGGCTAAAGATTGAAAACCGCGCACTTTTTGATTTAATTTTGTTTTAGACCAAACCCATTTATCTTGGGCCAGACAAATATTGAAACTTATGACCAGAACTATTAAAATATAATTTAATTTTTGCATTTTATTTTTATTTAAAATCCTTTGATTTTTTTTAGCAAACGTTGATGTTATGCGAATTTTTTTCCGTTGCGTTATCTTGCGTGGGTTTTTTAAGAATAATTTGTTAACAATGTTATTCGGTGACTTTTATAAAATTTATTACTTAATTGGTTTTTTTTTGGATTTATGTTTTTGTTATCACAACACAAAAAAAATCACTCAAGTGTGTCCGCATACTCGTATCTCCACTGACAAAAGACAATCGGCAACGTCATTATTTGCTGTGTAGGCGACAAAATTTTGGTTCGTTGGTGGTGGTTTGTTTGTATGTTGTATACTTTGGTTTGTATTTTCTGATTCTGATTTTTCTCGATATCACAACAAATTAACCATAAACGTCTTATTAAACCATCTTCATAATGAAATTATACTCTTTAAACCAGAGATGATTCAGTTTTATTTCAGAATTTTGACTGTTAAATTCCTTTGAACTACAACAGAAGATAAAAAGACGTTGCACTTGAATGATTCTGATTGAATTAAATGATCACGTAGTTTTAATGCAAACGTGATCTCGTTAATCACGTAAAATTTCTAATTGTGAAAAAAATATTATTGTTATTACAAATAAACCAATAAATTGTATACAGAAGTGCAGTCAAGTCAGTGCGGTTTTAAATTTTTTTTTATTGTTTTATTTTGCAAAAAGTTTATATCTTTTCTGTGAATTATACACCTACTCATGGTCAGAGGGTGTGTTTTGAAGATACGGATTTAGTTGATTTCTTATGACTGACTGTAAAAAGAACAATATACATATGTAGGTTTCATATTTGCAAACAATATTTAATTGATGTAGATACAGATTATGTACATAATATTTAAAAAAGTAAGGCTTTAAAGAAAGAAAATTTAATTGAAAGACAAAGCTCTTCATTAACTTTTAATTTCAACCCCAATGTTTTTTTATTACTCTTTAAAATATTGATCAGTAATTCCAAAAACCGATCACTGGTAGCTGCTGTCACGGTATAAAAAATTATTTAAATCTCCTTTTTTCTTGGTTAATATACTTACTTGTTGTGGAAGAAACCCTTTCTCTTCACTTCTATGGATCTACTAAATATTAAACACAGTATGAATAATATTACCAGCCATACTAAATAAGAGAGGATCGTTTTCTTCCGCTTAGTTCCTTCGCTAAAATGACAACTAAATAAAAGCGCCAACGTTGGGTCACAAACAGTAGTGTTAACTTTCTTGTTCATAATTTATGTCGTAAAATAGCGGCAACTTTCACTATTAATTTCCAATTGCAAAGCGTTGCCGCCGCGCTATTTCAGTATGCTTCAGACAAATTGTATGCGCGCAAAGAAAAAACATGTTTAAATATTGTCACCTCCAACAAAACTATTTTAAAAGAATATTTTAAACATGTTATGTTTAATTTTATTATATTTTTGTTACCGACAACCATTTTATGGTTAAATTAAACCTCTATCAAGAAGCAACAACCACCAAACTGATTTTGAAATAAATCGATATTAAAGCAAGCAGTATGTCAAGTTGCGCCGTCTTGTTGGAACCAAATGTCGGTGATGTTTAGCTGATTAATTTTTGGAAACAAAAATTAAGTCAGCATGGCTCGAAAGCGCTCGCCATTCACCTTACCGGCAGCTCCTTGCTCATTTCAAAAGAGTGTGTAAACAGCGTCTGATGATTGTCTTCGCTCCAAATTGCCATAATTAAGCTTATTGACATGCCTACAGAGAAATGAGCTTCGTAAAATGGACGAAGTGCTCGAAGTGCTATCTAAACTTTGCGAACAGATTTATATCTTTCAAATTAAATTTCCACAATTTGGAAGCGTTGTTCTAGCGTTAAACTATTCATTATGACTTGCCAAACTAACTAAGCAAAACCGTCAACACACTTTGACATTCTCAGCTTTTAAACCATAGTTATCGATATCGAGAGTTTTCATGCAGCTTAAAAACGGCGGTGCGCAAAATTACCCCAGGAAATATGGCCCAAAAGGAAAGTGAAGAACGGTCCCAAAATTTTACGTGAGACACAACAACACGCAATTTGGGGCTGTTTTTTGGGGGTTATTTTTAATTTTTTCGTTAGGGTGTTTTTGCATTTTTAGTGGAATGAAAAATTACCCCAATATCAAAAACATAAATGAAAAAGGGCCCCAAATAAAATCACAATTTTTACTTTGAGGCTATTTTTCGTTTACTAATAAAAAATGCAAATTTTAAGAAATGAAAAATCACCTCAAACATTTTTACACAAATCATATAAAATTGTATGTAAAAGTTTCTAGGGATCGTATAAAAAACCCGAATTCTTAGACCAAAGTGGAGAAAATCCATGCCGGTTAAGCAGAGATGCTTTACTTAGCGAAGCCGGTGTTTGTAATACCGGCCGAAGGCCGTCTATTTAGAGAAGCTTTACTGAGCGAAACCAGTGTTTGTTATACCATAGAAAATAAAATCATTGCGCCCGGCCGAAGGCCTGGAGGCTTATTCTAAATTGCGATGCGAAAATCAATGCGATGCGCAAATGAAATGCGATGCGAAAGAAAATTGGTATTCTGCTAGACTTTCGCAATCGCATTCGCAATTAATTTCAAATCGTGGCAACGCTGCTCAAATATACGTCAGTGTCAATAAACGTCAAATTTAAAATAAATAAATTGTTTGTGTTTGGCTGTGACAATTGTTTAAATAGTTTATTTAGGACAATAAAAAAATAATAAAAATTGATTTTGTGGCACTGTTGTTTCGACGACGAAGAAAATAAAAATGTTTTGTGTGTACTTTAAAATCGGACAATAAAAAAATAATAAAAATTGATTTTGTGGCACTGTTGTTTCGACGACGAAGAAAATAAAAATGTTTTGTGTGTACTTTAAAATCGGCCCAAACCTATTAAAATTTAAGTTAAAGTCAAATTTTTTTGAACTGGTTTATATATTTCATACTTTTTCCATCCTGCAGCTTCTCGAATAGGTTGTCCATTGATATTTAGTTCTTCAGTTAACGTTTGCCACAAAGTATTTGCCGACTGATGTGCATTTGGTGTTTTCAAATGGCCTTTTGCCAATTGGCAGTTTTTATTCATATATTCTTTCATTATTTCAAATTGACGCGGTTTGGTGGTCTTATTGCTTGCTTCCCTGAATTAAATAATAAATATATGATGAATAAATAAATAAAATATTATCTTTCACTAACATGTTTGTACTTTGCGAATGCTATTTTGTTGTCGAATAAATTTTGCGAATTTGACATTTGTTTTCGCAATGTAGAATACCGACTTCTCACCTTTTCGCATTTGAAATGCGATTAAAAAAAAACTTTGCGAATATCGCAATACAGAATAGCAATTGTTCGCATTTATGCATTTTCGCATCGCATTGATTTTCGCATCGCAACTCAGAATAAGCCTCCTGCTATGTTGTGAAGCTTTAGTGAGCGAAGCCAGTGTTCGTGTTCGTTATTTTTCATAGAGAAGAATCTCCTTGCCGCCGGCCAAAGGCCGTCTATATAGAGAAGCTTTAGTTAGCGAAGCCAGTGTTCGTTAAATCAGAGAGAAAAAAATCCTTGCGCACGGCCGAAGACCGGCTATAACGTAAAGCTTTAAGGCGACCGTACACGACATGTTTTTGTCATCTGACATGTCAAATTTCCCACTGCAAAATACATACATGTCGTGTGTTACCTTTTAAACTTTGCTTCTGTAAAAGTCAGATGCAAAGTCATCTGACAAAATTTCAATTAGAGCGTGCTCTATTTTCTTCTGACAACCCGTCTGACATTAGAAATCTATGCCGAGAAGAAACCGGCAGCGGCGTCCACTATTGACGGAGTTATTAGCCGGCTGAAGTTAATATTTTACAATACCGAGATAGGCATGATCATTCTTACACTATTGAATAGAATTAATGTAAATATATATCTAAAAACCGTTTCATTATAATATCCTAAATTGGTATCTTTGAACTAAAAGAAAAATATGTTAAGATGGTTAAATTTTTTAACGGCGTAAATACAAATTTTCGTGGCGGCATTTTTATTTTGGTTTTTGTAACAACTATGGAAAAAAACAGAGACAATGTCAGAAGCAAATTACATGTACGTTTGTGACCGAAAATTATAAACCTTCTGTAAAACAGCCATTTTGACAGACATGCACAATTACATCTGACTTGAAAAGTTGACAAGTCAGATGTAAAAAACATGTCGTCTACATGCACCTTTAGTAAGCAAAGCCAGTGTTCGAGAAATCCTTGCGCATGGCCGAAAGCCCAATTATGCTTTCAATCGTACGATTTTTAAAACAGAAACCGTATAATTATTCGGATTTTAAAATCGGGATTTTAAATTTGGGATTTTTAGTTTGGGGCATATGAACTCCACCCAAAAATTTTAATATAACTTTCTTTGTGTTCGTTTTTGGGGTTAAAATTCAGGCTGTAGGAAAAATCGCCCAAAGAAATATGGCCCAAAAAAATAAATGAAAAATCTCCCAAAAAAAATCCATGTAAAATTGGGCCTGAATTCATATGAAAAGTGACCCAAAATGGTTGGGCTATTTTTCGTTATTATTGGGTGATTTTTCGTTTTTCAAATTTGGTGATTTTTCATTATGAAAAATATTATATGAAAAACAGCCCATTTTTTCGGGACATTTTACATTTTTAAAATTTCGGCAAAATCTTACATACTATTTGTCCAAATCATTCATTATTACTATACGTCGAATTCCTAAATGTTATTTATACAAATAACGGGACATATTGCAAAAAGGTGGCATGTCATAACGTCCAGTGTCATAGTGTCCGTGGACAAACTCGAAAGCATAGACGGCCTTCGGCCGGGCGCAAGGATTTTCTCCTCTTTGATCAAACAAGTACCGGCTTCGCTAACTAAAGCTTCTCTGCACAGTTGGCCTTTGGCCGGGGGCAAGGATTTTCTCCTCTATGGAATAACAAAAACCGGCTTCGATAACTAAAGCTTCTCTGCATAACCGGCCTTCGGCCGGGCGCAAGGATTTTCTCCTTTATGGTATAACAAATACTGGCTTCGCTAACTAAAGCTTATCTGCGAAGTCGGCCTTCGTTAGGAAACAAGGAAACTTTAAAAAGCTTTACTTAGCGAAACCGGTACTTGTTATACCATAAAGGAAAAAATCCTTGCGCCCGCCCAAAGGCCGTCTGCGCAGAGAAGCTTTAGTTAGCGAAGTCGGTCTTTGTTATATCATAGAGGAGAAAATCCTTGCGCCCGGCCGAAGGCCGGCTATGCAGAGAAGCTTTAGTTAGCGAAGCCGGTTTTTGTTATACCATAGAGTAGAAAATCCTTGCGCCCAAAAGAGTTTTCGTTGAATGTTTATATGCACCCAGAGAAAAAACAACAAAACCATTTTTAAAAAAATGTTGACCATGTTATGTTTAATTTAACCAAAACATTGTCACCGACAACCATATTATGGTAAAATAAGTTTCTTTAAAAATTGTTTTGTTGGTTTTGACCACAATAAAACATGTTTTTCTCTGCATGTATGCAGTTTTTTTTTTTTTTGTATTTAACATCTTTAGTAATTATGGACCTTGTGACATTTTAAAAAAAGACATAATGTCAATTTGCAGTGTCTTAATGCCCACGGACGTTATGACATTTTCAAAAGTGTCACAGTGTCCATGGACATTACGACACTTGACTTTATGACATGCCACCTTGCAAAAAGCTTTATTCTGTTTTGAGTAACTGATTATAACTATGCAGTTATTAATTAATATTCAACTATTGAATAATGCACAAAGTTTGGCGGAGGGCTCAAATAAGTATTACTGTACATACTGCCGCGCAGCTGTTGAAGATACATTGCAATTTTTTACATAAAACTTACATTTGTATGTAACTAAATTTATATTAATAATAAACACTGTTTTGTTTTTTGGGTAATTTCTTATTTTTATTTTGGGCCCATTTTCGTTTCTTTTGGGCAAAATTTCATATTTAAGTTTTTGGGTCATTTTTCATGTTCTTTTAGGCGATTCTTCATTTGGGCGATTTTTCATTTTTTTTTTGGGCCATTTTTCTTTGGGCGATTTTTCCTACAGCCTAAAATTCATCATAAATTTTGAGGTAATTTTTCATAATAAAGAATTACCCCCATTTAAGGGTCATATTAAATTTTATTTTTAGGGTTATTTTTAATTTTTTTGGGGTAATTTTTCATAAAAAAATGGGGTCGGTCATATTGCATTATGAAAAATATCCCCAAATTTGGGGTCAATTTTTATTTATTTTTTGGGGCCATATTTCGCAGCGCCTTTAAAAACACCCCATAGAAACTTCAAAGTTGAAGATATCCACTTTAAATTCTACACTCCTCCAGTAAGCGCACAGCATCAAAAGTAAGTCAACGCCGGTTTTCCTTTTTCTCCAATAACAATTTATTTATTACGAATTATAAATGCTCAAAATTTAAGAAAATAATTAAGTTAATTTCCAATAAACTGCGACTAAAGGCAGAGCCCAAGGTTAGCGCACATATTCTCCTCCCACTTATACGCGAATTTTGGGCAACTGAAACTCTGCCAAATGAGTTGAAAGAAGGTACCATTACTCTACTTCCCAAAAAGGGTAACCTATCGCAGTGCAAGAACTGGAGGGGAATAACTCTGCTCAACATGGTCAACAAAATATAAGCCCATATTTTTAACAATAGGCTGTCAGAATCACTCGCACCTGACTTAAGGCAAGAACAAGCAGGATTCAGAGCTAGAAGCTCATGCATCGACCACGTGAACACCTTACGCATCATAGTTGACCAGTCAGTGGAGTGGCGCACTCCTTTATACATGTGCTTCATTGACTTTGAAGCGATCAATCTGGTCAGAGTTGTACAATGGAGCTAGTTGTAGGATCACTCACGAGAACCAATTAAGTGGTGTTCGTCACGGCTGTGTTCTCTCGCCTTTACTGTTTTACCTTACGCTTGATATAATAATAAACCAGGTAACGAACAACAACACCGGTATTGCATGGGGCCTCCAAGGTACACTTGGAGACCTAGATTATGCAGATGAAATATGTATTCTGGCACACAAACACTCCCATATCGCGAAAAAACTTCAGCACATGAGCGAGTGTGCAGCTAAATCAGACCTTATAATTAATATTGCGAAAACCAAGCTAATGTGCATTAATACCGAGTACACTCAACCTCTATTTTTATACGGAAAAATTATCGAAGTTGTCGACTCTTTCTGCTACCTGGGAAGTATCATTTCCAGTAATGGTGGGTAACAAAGGGTAAAACATCGTTTGGAATGCTGAATAAAGTCTGGCGATCAGCATTCATCTCTCAGCGCACCAAACTCAGAATCTTTTAAGCCTGTGTATAATCCGTTGTTTTATACGGGTGCAAAACATGGCACGATGCCACTAGGGAAATAAATGCTCTCCCATTATTAGGTCACTACCTCAAATCACTTTAGTTCCCTAAATACTTTATTTTATCCTGACCCATTGGACATAAAATCGATAAAAATTAAACTCAAAATCGATTAAAAATAAAATTATAGGATTTTTTTTTATTTAAGCTCTTTTAAGTTTTAATAATCAAATTGTTCTAATACATTAAGGTTTTAAATAAAACCATTTAACATTTTTTATTAAAAAAATTGTCGAAAATGTTTGAATGATACACTTTAATGCACATCTGATGAAATGGGCAGGGTTGTCAGATGTGGCGATTTCTCGCCAAACGTGGCGATTTTCAAACTTATTTGGCGACCTAATTTTTGATTTGGCGACATGGCGATTTTTTGGCGATTTAACAAAAAAGTTGGCGATTTTGTTGGCTATTTTTGATGAGCTATGCATTTGTTTTAAAATTCGTTAAATTCAATACTGAGAAATAATATTATTTTTATTATACTAATACCTAGTATTTTTATGTATGAAATTTGAGGCATTCATAAGAAGAATGGTCAGTATTTGAAAGTATGTTCGAATGGCTGATGAAGATAATGAATATCTCCGAGAAAATAAAGTGCTTTTGAAAGAATCAATCAATAGAATTAAACATAAATGTATTTAAAGTCTATGAACATTTTTTCATTATATGTATGTGGTAATTTGTTATCACAGATACAATACGTTGTTGTTAGTGATATTTTTATGAAATCTTACATACCTTTGGACATTTTTGAAACACAATGAAAAAATTATCGTTAGTTAATTGGAAAGATAAACAAGTTTATGCCAAAACTTTAAAGCTGAAACGGTACGGAAGGTACGTACAATTTTAAGGAACTTACTTTGACTGTTCTTTATATGCTGGTAATTATTACTAGAAATGCCTGTGTTTAAGCTATAAACTTTACTAAAACTCGCCTTCGAAGTAGAATACATTACGAACTTCTAAACGCGTTATTAGGTGTTACAAGTTGCACTTTTTTTATACCATCGTTAAATAAATGCAATACCCTTACAATGTATTCCAAAAAAGCAGACAAATAGGGAGCCTTGTCGGTGAAGCGTTTAAGATACATAATAAAGCTGCAACTACATATATAAAAATGTAAAGGTTGGTTAAATTTTAAGGGCCGATGTTGAATGTGAACCACACTTAAGCGTCAAGTTTTTTTCTGCACTTCATTTGATATTTCTCAATTAAAGACTAACTCAATTTCAACCATGGAAAGATATACAATCGAGCAACGCGTTAAAGTTATTTAGGCTTATTATGAAAATGGGCGTTCCTATCAAAATGCATTTCGTGCACTTCGTGATTCAGTGATGAGGCATATTTTCCCCTCAGTGGATTCGTCAATAAGCAGAATTGCCTCATTTGGGCGAATGACAATCCAAGAGTGATTGTCGAAAAACCAATGCACCCACAAAGAGTGACTGTTTGGTGCGGTTAATGTGCTGGCGGCATCATCCGGCCGTATTTTTTCCAAAATAAGGCCGGTCAGGGAGTTAATGTGGATGGTGTTCGCTATCTTGAGATGATAACGAACTTTTTATGGCCCGAATTGGAAGATATGGATGTGGCCGATTTGGGGTGTCAACAGGACAGTGCCAGTTGCCACACCGCTAACTAAACAAGGGCTCTTTTGCGCCGACAAAGTCAATAGCCGTGTTATCTCACGTGGTGGCGATGTCAGTTGGCCACCAAGAATTTGGCACGGTTGGACTTCTTTCTTTGGGGTTATTTGAAAAAAAAAGGTAAACGTCGGTAAGCCAACAACAATTCAAGAGCTAAAGGATGAGATAGAACCTATATTTTTTAATACTAGCTGCAAAAAATCGTTTTTTGTTGCTGCTTTAAACTATTTTACAGTAAACATCGTACCATTTTTGTGTTCACTAGCTATTTTTACTTTTTTCTAAATAAAAATTAAGCAAAATATATATCATGGCGACTTTTTTTGAATTTTTGGCGTATTTTAGCGATGCGGAACAAATTAATTTTTTAAGGATTTATAAAAAATATTTTTAATAAATTAAAAAATATGTATTTTACTGCCAAAAACTTGAAATTAAAAGCTTTGGCGATTTTGGCGATTTTTGACATTGAATTTGGCGAAAAAGGTCAAAATCAATCTGACAACCCTGGAAATGGGTATAACAAAAAATAAAACCTTATTTAAAATGTGTTAGTTATTATTAAAATAACCAAAACATTGAGCTTGACCTTTCAAATAGTGTTTTACTTTTTGTTTTAATGGTTGAAAATTTTAACCACAGACAAATAAAAACCCAGAAACCTAAATAAGTTTGTGAAAAATTTTAGAAATCAAGGTCTTTTGAATAAAAAAAAAACTTCTCACAAAATAATTCCCATAAGAATTTGGTAGCTGTTTTTACTGCCAATGAAAATCGGGTTATGAAGCGTAAAAAATTTTTATTTTGTTCCTACATTTCTTGTTCAAGTGGCCTAGACACGTAAAAGGCCTGTGTAAATTTTAACTAACATTTTTAACCCAATTTTGTCTTTTCATTTCATTAGAACGACAATAACGTACGCATTTAGATTATTTTACATTTAATTGCAATAGTTATTATTTAATGGCAAAATTTAAAAAAAAAACTGAAAAAATGTTTTTTTCCCCTTTTTAATGCATCTTCAAACTTAAGGAAAACATTTCTAGGGGGAGTTACGGTACAATTTCGCAATTTCAAAAATAATGTACATAGTATACCTCTAATAAAAACAATCATATCTATGAACAGCATTAAGTTTTGTCTTTTTGTAAACAATTTTAGCTTGTTAATAATTTATTATTACTTCGTCGTAAGATTTCTGTTGTAAAATGTATTAAATGTACACAATTTTTGTTGGCTTAAATTTTCTTTGAATTATTCTTTTTTACTTTGGTTTCTATTAATTTTTATGTAGTGTAATAAGAGATTATTTTAAATTATTCAAACATGCAATCTATTAATAATTACTTAACCTTCATTAAGTCGTGTCCAAGTCTAATGCGGTTGGTTGATAGCAATCTGTCTTTGCTATAATTAAGTTTGACATGTAAATTTTCTTTTAACTTCTAACATTTTAACCGCCCTGAAATTTCAAGCAATGAAAACGGCTTCAAATATATAAAAACATGTACTTCGACCCAAATACATAAGTATGTAAATAGATTTAAAAGACCATGAACTTTTAATATTGGTAAAAGTTTATTTCATTCAAGAAAGACATACAATTTCTAAGCCAAACTTTAAGAAATACTCCTTAAATAATTGTCATATATTGAATTAGACCTTAAGACTGGATGGCACTGGAGTTTTTGATTCGCAACTCAAGTTAAGTTACAACGCCGCTCATGTTAAAATATAAGCTGCGTTCGTTTACCCCAAAATTTGTACAAATGCGTACTAGATTTTACTGAAATGCGTTTGCGTACACAAATTTTCATATTAAAATATTACAAATTTTCATATTTTACTGGAAAAGTAAACGAACGTACATATAGAAAACTTTTTTTTTTTATATTTTAACATGAGCGGCTTTGCCTGACTTTGCTGCTGGCAAACTTAACTTCAGTTCAGTTGTCATCCGTAATCGATCAATTTGATAATCACGGGCCCCTATAATGAGTTGCATTCGACAAACGATTTTCGCTGGCTATCGAACATCGACTATCGAATGTTAATTTGGTATTATGAGTTAAAAGTACTGTCGAAGATTTCGTTGTGTGTCGAATTTTTTTAACGAAAACAATTTTGCTTTCGATGCTGCAAATAAATTTAAGAAACTTTTTGAAAATGTAAATATTTGTAAATTTTTGTTTTTGTATGTATACCAAAAACCATATTTTTAATTATTTTTTTTAATGTTTACGATCTAAGGGTCGTAAACAGCTAATGGAGAGGCTTGTTTTCCTTATGGAACAAAATGTTTTTTTTGGTAAAAAGGAAAAGAGCCATATTTTCGTTAGCTGTGTGGCAAGTTGCACCGTCCTGTTGAAACCACATCCATATCTTCCAATTCGGGCCAAAAAAGTTCGTTATCATCTTACGATAGCGAACACCAAAAAATACGGCCGCCAGCCCATAAACCGCACCAAACAATCAATATTTGTGGGTGCATTGGTTTTTCGACAATCACTCTTGGATTGCCCAAATGCGGCAATTTTGCTTATTGACGAATCCACTGAAGTGAAATGGTGCCTCATCACTGAATCACGAAGTGCACGATATGCATTTTAATTTGAACGCCCATTTTCATAATAAGGCTCAATAGCTTTAACGTGTTGCTCGATTGTGTATCTTTCCATAATTCAAATTGAGTAAGTCTGAAATTGAGAAATGTGCGGTTCACATTCAACATCGGCCCTTAAAATTTTTTAAATGCAAAAGTCCGGGAAAAGAAAAACCCTAGGGCTAGGTGAAATTATGGATTGTCCATAAGTTTCGTCTTTGGACTTATTGAAGCTTATGTACCAAATGTAGTTAAATAATCTTTAAAATTACGACATGTACTTTATACACAGGTTATATGGGACAGACGAGTCAGCTGACCAGTCGAACGAACCGTCATGCTCTTTACGAGTGAGATAGCGACTTTAATGTCTCTACAACGGTTTACAACTCAACCCTAGTTTAGTGTAGGAGATCCGATTTCAACGACGGATATTTTAGAAATTTATAATACATTTTACCGCAAAAAAGCTTAAGCGACTAAAGCAAAATTTTACAGGTTTTTTCTTAAGACAAAATTGTTTTTAATATAAAATCGTAACGATACCTTATGTGACCATAATATTTTAGGAGATGATGCAAATGTTGCAAATAAAGTCATTTATACCGCTTTTTTGCGGTAAGGGCTCAATATCTAGATTAAGCAGCCCAACAGAAAGTTTTACCCCAATATTCATAAGAAATATTTCAGGTTTATAAAAGGTTTATTAAACAAATTTTCATAGAAAATATTGCAGGTTTATAGAAAATTCGTTTCATAAACCTTTTATAAGCCTGAAATATTTTTATGAATATGGAAGTTAATGTATATTAGGCGTTAATTAAACAATTTGTTCATAATATTTTAAGGTTATGGACACATTTCACCGCGAACAGATTGGGGTAAAGTCACTACCATATTTTATGCGATTGTTGGTATACCACTTATGCTGTTATGTCTGTCAAATATTGGCGATGTTATGGCTACTTCATTTCGGTAAGTATAAATAGAATGTAAGTAATAAACATACCCTTAAAAATTTACTATTCTAGTTTTATGTATTGGCGAGTTTGCTGTTATGTTTGCACACGAACTTCGAAAAAATCAAGAGCTCGTTCACGACAACGTTCTATTAAAAGTCACCGTTATTCCTCACGTTCGCAGCCGCCTCCTTTTCGCAGATCCATTAAAATATCGCATAAATCAGGACATGGCGCTAATATGGATGGTGGTTTACAACACGCTTATTCCGATCCAGAATTGAGAAACGTTGGCAGAAATGATTATGAACGAGATTTCGATTACGAACGTCCTAACGATCGTCGTATGCATCGCACAGAAGGTCGTGGAGGCGGAGAACGTAGACGTGAACATTTAATGAATATGGGTCCACCACCACCCAAAGGTAACAACCGTCACATGCCACCATATGAAGACCCTCATTATTTTCCCGATGATGGCCCTTCCTATACTCAAACACTTAACAGAGGAGCACGTTTTAATAGCCGACAAAGAAATCGAGAACGTATGCGCGATCGTCATACGGTGGAAAGGGAACGCCATTTAAGTAGATCAAAACAACATTTCGACTCCATGGAAGATTTAAATGATTTGCGAACTACAAAAAGAGCCATGAGTGTACGTTCAGTAAGGACGCCGAATCTAAGAAGAGATGAAATTTCAAAAGAATCTCGAGAGTCCAGGGAGTTAAATAGACTTAACTCTCATCATAATATGACCCGTGGTAAATCAATGCCAAATTCAAATGCCAGAACACGAGCAAAATCCGTGGACCCACGCTTGTCTACGGCTCTTTTTGAAGAAATAGATGAAGAGGTGGTACGCAAAACACCCATTATTTCAAATCGTTATGCTATAGTAGAAATGGAACATCGAGAGTCCAAAAATAAACAATATTTACGAAGCCAATCAATGCCTAGATCGGCTTTTCACAAAAACACCTTACATCAACCACCTTCAAGGCACTATGAAGACACTTTGCCAAATCATGTAAATAACCATCGTCAACAGCCTAGAAGAGCCAGTGTGGGCAGACAAACTTCTTTAGGGCCACCTGTAACGAATTCCAGATACGGCAATCATTTAGAATTGCCAGAGTTTGGTAATCACCATGGACAACGCATAAAACGCGGTGTTTCTCCCAGACGCCATGACATATATGAGGAGGATTACGATGAGACATTTTTGGAAGATCGAGAAGAACATATAAACATGTCACGCAGGGGAAGCGGTAGAGATTATGACGATATGGAGTATTATTCGCCAAGATCATCAAGCCATAGAAAAAGAAGTCCCAGAAAAGAAAAGCAAGGTAATAAAGTAAATACGAATTTTATACAGAGGGTAAACTACGGCATTCGACATCGATCGAAATTTTCATTTAAAGGTTATTGCAATTTTGATATATACTACATCAGTAATGCCGTTTGGTTACATTTGTTAAATTTTTGGTAACTTTTAAAGGCCCGACGCACAGTTCTTTGTTCCGATATAGCGATAGAAGAAAAATAGGAGTTACATTTACCTTAGTTAAGCAATATTTAAGTTCTGAAAGAAATCAGACCAAGGAGACGCCTACCGCCCATATTTCAAAAATCTAAATTTTTGTTTTTGCAATTTTATTTTAACTAAATCGCATAACAACAGGCGCTTAGGAAAACAGCCTATATCAACTGCCGTAATTTGCCTACAGGTTGGCGTATAAGTAACGTTATCATTGACTAAATATTTTTTTTTTTATTTTACTATTATTCCCTCGTTTCCCCATGCATATTTTAGCGAAAATTCAAAAAATTTCCGGGGAAATTTTATTTACTATGGGGGTATTGATAATCACCCCTATCGCGAATGTTATGGAAATATGATACATGGGATCAAACCTAAATTCCCATCCCCAACAAATCGGTATCGCAAATATTTTGGGAGTAAAAATTTCTATTGTGAATTATTTGTCAGTGCTTTGTAAACAAGTCTCTATTGTGAGTAACTTGTCAGTGCCTGTATTGTGAAAGAATAATATACAAAATAAAATACTAATAAAAATATAATAAATTAAATAACACAGTACAACATTTTTCAGTTAATTGATTGCCAACTCAATTCTGTGAACTGTATGTGAAATTAGACCCAAAAAGAAGAATTTCTGCATCATTCGTTTTGTCTTCTTACCTGCGATTTGAAGTTAGTATCGATTTGAAGTTAGTGCTATCGTATAGGGGAATTTATCACGTTTTAGGCCCTGTTGTTTGACATAGCTCGACAACCACTAGCCCAATTTAGTTGAAATAAATTTTAAAAAATTAAGAATTACAATTCCCTTAATCTGTTCATATATTGTTTTCCTATACAAGTAACACTTTCGAAGTTAAAAATGAATGTATGAAGGGAAAAAATTATTTTTTGCCTAAAAATTTAAATTTTTTTTTTTTTAAAATACATAAAAAATCCAAAATGGAAAAAAGTTTCAAGTCTAGTTATTTTTTCGCAAAGTCACATAACCTATGAGCAAAATGAGACAAAGATCATAAAAATCGATGCACGCGTTTCGCTTTTATTCGCAATTGAGTAAAGGTATGAATTTCAAAAATCAGTTATAGCCACCACCCTTAAAATAAAAATAAAAATATAAATTAAAAAATTATCATGCAAAAAAAAACTTTATTTATAAAAACTTAATGAAAATAAAATAATATGCAATTAATACGCAATTATAATATGCATAAAAACAAAATTTAGAACATTTTTTCAATTATTGGCAATATCCATCCTTGTAGAAGTTGACGCTTGTGGTTCTGATGATCTTGTTTTCTTCGTAGGTTGTTCATATTCATGGTCTGAGTCTGTATCGTCATCCGAGATACACATACTATTCAAGGGCGTGTTTCTTTCACTGTGTCCACCAATTTCAATGTCTTCATCTTCGGTGCTTTCTTCAAACTGCATAATTGTGGAACTCCACCAACAAACCTCCGCAAGCAATGCATCCAATTTTTTGCTTTTGAACCGCTTTTCAAATGGCATGGTCACCTGGTGGAACCTCTCTCCTTGTTCGTCTGATTCCTGAGGTGATTGTGCCAAAAAAGTATCGAGGTGGTGGTGCAAGAAATGCAATTTCAGCGTCATGGATGCACCGATTTTTTCGAAATAAAACAGCAACCTGTCCACTCGTTGCTGTATCTCTTCTCGCTGGACACGGTTCATTCCTAGAACGCCTTCTATTACTTCTTTCAATGCGTTCCATGCATGTTGGTGGTCGTGATGCTCTAAAAGCAAATGTGTGAAAGAATCACTTTTGATCAATTTCCGAATATCAGGTCCATTGAGAATACCTGTTTTAAATACATAAGAAAAACGAAAAAATTATTGGTAATGCGAATGTATAGAAATTAACAAATTTAGATATGACAATATTGAAATACAGAGTACGATACGTACCGTTTTTAATTTTCTCATCACTGAGTTTCGGAAAGATGGATTTCAAACAGTCAAAGGCGCCGTTAACTTTTTTGACCACCACTTCAACGAATTTCCCAGCTATTCCCAGTTTCATGTGGAGCGGTGGCAACAAAATATCATCCAGGTCCTTTATCATAGGTTCATTGCGTAATTTTAATTGTTTGTTGAGCTCAAGAGTTCTTCCTTTCCAATCTTTACATTGATATTGGTTTCCTTTGTATCGTGAATCCCAATTACAAAGGAAGCAGAAGTATTTTGGATATCCGCCCTTTTCTATAATCCCTTGTAGTATGTTGACCACCTTCAGATCGCAACAAATGTTCCATTTGTGTTCATCGTATTTGATTTTCTTCAAAATTTCGCCCAATGCTTCATACGTTTCCTTCATAGTTGTGCTGAATCCCAATGGAATGCATGGTTTTTTATTTTTTTATGTGCAGCAGCACAGCCTTCAAACTAGTAACTGAACCATCGATGAATAAACGCCAGTCGCCAGCGATATAATCCATTCCCAATTTTTTCACTAAACCTGGGATATCATGGCAGTACGTGAACGTATTTGCTTCGTCAACGGAATATAATTTCTGAAAATCAGCTTGGCGTTGTCGGTATGATGTTGCGCTGACATTTTGCTGTGTGAGTTTTCTTCTCTTCAAAAATGATGTCAGCCATTCGGAGTCGTGTTGTGATAGTCCCAGCTTGGCCACAATGTAATCCATTTCGAATTGTGGTAGCGGTTGTGGTGCACTATTTTCAATATCGGGTATCCAATCAGCATCATCCAAATCGGTCGGATTGGTGAAAACGGTTTCGGCTAGCAGGGACACAGTATCCGCACTCGGAGGTTTAGGTGCATCGGTATCAGCAGGGCGTTGCACTGGAAGTGTGGCAGTAAATGCAGCAGTGTATACTTTTGTTTTCAATTGTTGTCTGTTTAATCCAGGACGAAAATTTATGCATGCATAGCACCTGGATTCATCATGTCCAGTTGTGTCTTCCACCCAAATTACTGGCTTCATAAAAGATAACTTTCTACTTTTTCCGTGAATCCATTTTAGAAGGGTAGTATAACAACTGTTGCACACTGTGTTCGGCGTAAAATTTGCACCACTTAAATCTGCTTCATCGAAATAATTACAATACGCGGTTTTGAATTGCTCAGTAAACAAATTTTTTCTGTATTTTTCGGACGATATGACCACAAACGTAACAATATTCATCCAAATATGGGCACTTGTTGTTTTCCATATTGATATATTTTATGTTTTGTTGTTATTCACTTTTAAAAAACTGGAGAAAAATCACTTTTACTGTTCGCGTTCGTCGGCACTGGCTGAATGCCAAAAATCGATCAATGCACACCTATAAATACTACGTATTTTTGAATATTTTACTGCCAGGTACTTATAAATGGGCGCATATTTTAAGGGCGGCTGGCTATATACCTGATTCAGCACTTGTACGTTTCAAACTGTGCAAAACTTTCCAAATAATGACCACCCTTAAATGTGGGTGCAATTTCTGTAAAAAAATCATATAGGTAGCCACCGGAAAAACCCAAATAATAAAAAGGTCCACTTTCCGTTTAATTGTCCACGTACATTTATTACCGCAATCATAAAAATCAAATAACCTTTTGTTTATTCCTCTTTTTTTTAATTCTCAGAATCATGAAAAAGGTGTCAATGTTTTCTCCAAATAATGTTGTGCATATCTCGAGCAAATTTTTGAAATTCATACATTTACTTAATTGTGAATAAATGACAAACGCGTGCATCGATTTTTATGATCTTTGTCTCATTTTGCTCATAGGTTATGTGACTTTGCGAAAAAATAACTAGACTTGAAACTTTTTTCCATTTTGGATTTTTTATGTATTTTTAAAAAAAAAATTTTTAATTTTTAGGCAAAAATTAATTTTTTCCCTTCATACATTCATTTTTAACTTCGAAAGTGTTACTTGTATAGGAAAACAATATATGAACAGATTAAGGGAATTGTAATTCTTAATTTTTTAAAATTTACCCTGTAGTAAATTAAATAGTCAGTTGCAAAAAACACTAACTATAAATTAACTATTTTTCAAATGACTACAAATTGGTTTAAATCTCATGCAGATATCAACCAAACATATTGCATAGAGGCACACGTAAAACACAAATAAAAGCAAAATAAGTAAAACAAGCATGCCATGAAGTCAAATGAAAAAAAAATATTACAAACATATTTAAATAATTAAAAATAATTGAAAATTTAATCAATACAAATCTGTTTATATACAAGCAATTATGTAGCGTTTTTATTTCAGCATGTATTATACATCATCATTTAAAGCAATTTGAAGCAAAATTTGCTTAAATAATTATTTCTATATAAATATTACATATATAAAAAAATAAACATTCATATGTATGTACATATGTTTATATGTACATATATTTTTTTGACAAAAAATTTTTTAAATTAAATAATTTATTATAAACCGACTATACTATTAATTGACTACAAATTGGTTGAAAAATAAGTAGTTAGTAGTCAATTTAAAAGTCATGCAGAGATAACCAATTGACTACAGCCTATGACATGCCTATGTTAAAATAGTGAGTCGTCGACAAGGAAAATAGTCACTTAATCAACTAGATGTGGTTATAAAAAAACCAGTTTGAAGTTACTTAAAAATGTATTCGACTTCCTACAGGGTTATTTCAACTAAATTGGGCTAGTGGTTGTCGAGCTATGTCAAACAACAGGGCCTAAAACGTGATAAATTCCCCTATACGATAGTACTAACTTCAAATCGATACTAACTTCAAATCGCAGGTAAGAAGACAAAACGAATGATGCAGAAATTCTTCTTTTTGGGTCTAATTTCACATACAGTTCACAGAATTGAGTTGGCAAATCATGTGTTGTACTGTGTAATGAATAGTGTTTATCTTCATTTTCTTTATGTACACTCCTCAATAAAAGGAAAAAGTAATTTAATTTAGTCCTACTTTAGAATACAAATTAAAATTTACACGTTCCCATCTCGTTCACATCAACACATGTAGGGAATTTTTTTCGGGGAGTAAACATTGGCGATGCCAAATTTTTTAAGTTTGGGAATTCATTCCCAAAAAATTTGTTATGGGAATCATTCACAATACGATAAAAAAATATGGGAATATTTTCATGGGAGTAGTGGTTTGCGATAGGGGTGAATATAATTTAAATGGGAATTTCGATCGATATCGAATGCCGTAATTTGGGCCCAGTATTTCTCAATACAGTAGTTTTGACTTAACTGCCTTTTGTTTAAGTGCTTTTTTGACTTAACCGCCTTTGTTTAAGTACTTTTTTGACTTAATTGCACAAAATGAATAATTTTTGTCATTATTCTTTAAAATCCCATCCAAATTTCTCTTTTAAGTGCACTTTCAGTACCTGTACATTTGAGAAATGTCAAAATTTTTGACATTTTAAAATTAAAATACAGTAACCAGTGGCCGTATTCTGTAATTCGCTAAAACTTAATCTCTATCGCTAAAAATCAATAAAGTTGAATTAGCGATTTTTGGTAACTAATGCAATGCTGTACCGTGCATTGCTAAATTTGGCAATGCCATAAAAATTTAATTCGAAGCAATTTTAGCTTTTAATGTCGTCGCTAAAATTTTAAAATTTTGTATTGTATACGGCATTTTAGCGATCGAGATTTAGCTTTAGCTAAGCGAATTACAGAATATGGCTGCTGCACTTTGACTTAACTGCCTAAATACTAGAGTTGCCATTTATTCGCCTTTCAACTTTGTTCGAATAATTCAAATAATTGTTTTTGTTCGTTCGATCGAACGATTAAATCTAAAAAATTATTTGATGAGAATAATGAATAAAAAATATTATTATTACAAAAAATTTTCATTTTTTAAATTGATACCATTCCGTTCCATTCATCTACAACTATCTTCTTTATTTGTATAATTGCTTGTCAAATATTTGTTTAATAAGAACATAAAATACATTTTTGAAATACTATGAGTACTTAACACGCTTTTTGCTTACTAAACATTGAGATTAATCACAATCAGGGCTATGGCTACAATTTCAAACCAAATTCAACCATGGAAAGGTACACAATTGAGCAGCGCGTTATGTTTGTTGAAGACTTTTACGAAAATGGGCGTTCAAATCCAAACGCATTTTGGGCACTTCGTGGTTTTATTGGTCAGCATAATCGACTAAATGTGTCCACAATCGGGAGAATTGTGCGTTTATTACAGCAAACCGGGTATATAGGAAATGCGAAAACAGCTGTGCATGCTCGCGCAGCTCGTTGATGGGCTGGTAGCGTCATCGGGCCGCATTTCTTCGACAATGGTGTTCGATATCACGACATGATAACGGACTTCTTGTAGCCAGAAATTAAGAATATGAACATGGAAGATATGTGGTTCCAACTCTTTTGCGCACTTTTCGCTCCTTTGCGCGAGAAATTCAATGGTCGTGTTAAAAGAAAAATTGTAGGTCAATAAGCCAAGAACAATTCAAGAGCTAAAGGATAAGATAATTCAGCACATTAACGATATATAACCTTCATTTTGTCTCAGAATCATTGAAAATATGGGCCATCGGAAAGAGGTATGCCACTGTAGCCGTGGCGAGCATTTGGCCCTAAATTTGTAAAACGCAACGCAATGTTAAAAATAACATTGAAAGCAAAAACAATTTCAAAAATTTGTCAAAATGTTGTTGTTGCTTTCTATAGAAATACATATTGCGTTTTTAAATTATCAACGCCACAAGATATGCAGCGTTTAAAATTTAAAAATTCAATATACATTTCTATAGAAAACAACAACAAAATTATGAAACATTTTCGATTTTGTTTTTTCTTTCAATATAATTTTTGGCGTTGCGTTTGCGTTTTACAAATTTAGGGCCTTTGTTTTGAAACATAGTTGTCATAGATCTTTCTATAACAATAAAAAATATTCTCTGAAAACTTTGTTTTATTTACAATTAATATCGTGCGTTTCGGTTGGACCGCCCTTTATAAAATCATTAAAAACGTATCAGAATAAATCAAATTCTAAGCTTTTATTTATTTTTTAATAAAAACAAGTAAGAGTGCTATATTCCGCTGTGCCGAATCTTATATACCCTTCACCATTGTGCGAGTAGAATAGGGAGAAACTAAATAATTTTTAAATATACATATACATACATATTTACAATACTTACAACTTCATTATAAATGAAATTTAAAAAGCGATAACTGGTAAATATTTTTTATTATGAAATAATAAAGAAGTGTGATATCGAAAATCATATTGGGCATTATGCTGGTATATGTAAACAAATACGAAGGGGGGTGAGGGGATAGGAAGAAGAGACGACAACCGGATTTGAACTTCGCTTTGCATAAGGACCCAGAATATATATACTTTATAGGGTATAGGACCTTCAGTGAAGGCTATAAAAAACAATCTTAATTATAAAAAAGAGTAATTTTTGGGATTTCAGTATTTTGGTCATAACTCTGCTATTTCTTAACCGATTTGACAGATTTATATACCGGCGTGTTAAAGAAGAAATTTGCCAGTGGCTATAAAACGTGGACTCGGGAAGATCTATGGTTCCTGAAAATGGGTATTTTTCAAAAAAAAAATTAATATTTTGGTCATAACTTTTTCGTATCTGAACCGATTTTCCCGAGTTTTTCAGAAAATATTTTCTAATAAAAATTTCCGATCATCTGATATATAAGGCGTAACCATAGGTCATATTACAGTCTAAAAATTCAGGTTTTTATACAATTTTTAATACTTTTTGTATGAGAGGTACCACGCCTACTTCTCCAATCCCGCCCACATTTTGTAGGATGGTGTATATTTATAACCTAAATGTTTGTACCTAATTTTAAAGCTTTGGCTCTTGCCGTTCTCCAGATATACAGAAAAAAGTAATACAAATACAACAACCACAAGGGATTTTTTGGAAAAATTAGAGGCAGTCGTGGTTTTTTGGTCATATCTCAGCCATTGTTGGACCGATCTGGCTGAATTTCAATAGCAAGAAATGGTGGACTATATGTGACATAAATGTAAAACAACGTAGCCGCTATCATGTCTGGAGTCTCCGGAAAACACATATCAAACGTAAGACGGACAGACGGACGGACGGACGGATATTGTTAAATTAACTTCTCTCCTCATAAGGACCCAGAATATATATACTTTATAGGGTCTAAGATCAATATTGTAGAAATTACAAACGGAATGACAAACTTATATATACCCTTTTCCACCTGTGGTGAAGGGTATAAAAATTGTTCGATTAATCGACATTAATTAATCGATTTATTCGTTATTCGAAAATCGCCATTTTAAAATTAAACGAACAAGACTTTGGTTTTGTTTGCTCGATTAATCGAAATATTCTTAATCGGCTGACAACTCTACTAAATACATATGTATGTATGTATTTTCTGTATTTATTCTTTAAAATCCTTGTTTGCGTGCCTTTTGTAAAAATGAATATTTATCATCCCCAAGGCAAATTCTCTCACTAGTTCATATTTATTAAAGTTTGCTTTTCTATTTTTGACTATATTTTAAACGGTATTTTACCGCTATATTCAGAAAAGAAAAGAACAAAATATTAAAGAGTGGCAACCATTGATGTATTTCAAAGTTAATGCGACTGTTAACTTAAAAAAATAAAACTAAATAAAAAAAATAAATTATTTTCCAAATTTATCTTTTTAAATATCACTGTTTTAATTAATTTAGTTATATTTTTATTAGGAATTAAATATGCAATGATATTTATCATAAATAAGGGTGATTCACCCTTATGGCGTTTGGCGTATTTAAAATATTCCTACGACTGTTTGGTAATAGATTAAAGAGAACGTGAACTTTTTTCCTTTAATCTATTACCAAACAGTCGTAGGCGTATTTTAAATACGCCAAAAACAATAAGGGTGAATAATTTATATATGTATGTACAAATAATCGACAAAACTTCAAATTTTTATGTGGTGTTTACTTTCATTTGACGCTCACTGTAAATATGATTCTTTTTTTTCAAGAACGTTTGCCCCCTTCACCTCGCATTATGTCACCCATGGGCTTTGCCGTCAAAAGACAAGTACGGAGACGTCCTAGTTATGATTATGATGACGATTCCCAGTATGGTGATGAGTGGAGTGATTATTATGGTGACATATCACCTAAAGATAGACCAGTACCAATATGGTTGTGTGTTTTTCTTGTGATCAGTTATATATTGGGCGGGGCAGCTTTATTTGCCTATTGGGAGGAATGGTCATTCTTAGACTCAGCCTACTTTTGTTTTATAACATTAACCACAATAGGTAAGCCATACATCTCAGCTTAGAAAATTAACCTGTTTTTTATTAAATTATTTTCAGGTTTTGGAGATTTTGTGCCTGCCAAAGGTGTGAAAGATGAATCGGAACAATCTATAGCTTATTGTTCCTTGTATTTACTGTTTGGCATTGCTCTGTTAGCTATGAGTTTTAATTTAGTGCAAGAGGAGTTTATAGCAAATGTTAAAGAAGTGGCCAGACGTTTGGGCATTTTAAAAGATGAAGATGATGAGGAAGATTGAACAAAATAAAAAAAAAACATCTAATAAATTTGTTTTGTTAATTAATTTATTTAAACATGTATTTAAACATGTATTTATTCAGTTTTATTTACATCTCTTTATTTACACAAAACATTTAAATGGGAGAACAAAATAAAAAGGAAAATAGTTTGTTCTTAAAAGGTTTTAAAAGAGAATATGTGTATTTTAAAAAATATATGTATTAAGTTAAAGGACTGAAGCGAGTTTAATGTATCGCTTTAAATAAAAAAATTATTTAAATATCGAAGAAAACCTTAAACTCAAGTTTATTTTAAAACTAAAATAATGCAAAGCAATGAAATTAAAACACCCCACGTTACTTAGTGCTGGTTCGTTCAACTCTCTAAATGTTAGTCGTCAAGTCTTGAGCTTTTAGGAGAGAAGGAATAAGAGAATGCTTCTCTCTCTACTATAAATTCAAGACTCGACGGCTAAAAATTGAAGAGTGTGCACCAGCACTTACAAAATGTTTTCATATAAATATTTAAAATTTTATATGAAAAGTTTCTAAACGCAAAGTGAAACAATTTATAATAACCCCTAAAATTTTTCTTATATTTAAAAATGAAAATAATGAAATGTAATAATTAAAGTAAAAATAATATTTAAAATTTATGCAATATTTTCCTTGTTTTCCTGTAAAAAAAAGTAATATGATTGGCGGGCATTTACTAAAATGTTTTTAAAACTCAAACTTACCTTTAAATATGCCGGGGAACTACTGCGTGGTGAATTATTGCGTGACACACCATTCGGTTGTACTTTCAGGGTATTGGAAATACGTTTATTGTTGCTCGAATATGGCGTTGAATTCAAAATTATCTCAGGCTCAGATACGTCGTTTATGGAAGCAATACCATTTTCAACTTCAAGATCACTTTCCTGGAAAAATATTAAAAATAAAAAAAATGTCACCTTTTTTTATTTGATTTTTTTATTATATGTCGGAGTTTTCAATCTTCTCATTTTTTCGATTATTAAAATATTTTTTTTTTCTTTTTATTAAAGCTTTTTTATGCGTTAAGAAAATTTTTCAAATTTTAACGACAGAATAAATTCTAAGACTAAAAACGCGCATGAGAGCATTAGCAGCACAGGATTCAGCACCAAAATGTAAGTGCTTTTAATGAAATTATAGCATTTTTTTTAATTTAATCGGGTTTTTAGTCCTTTTATGATTTAATTTCAACTTTAGCTACAGATTTCAGTAAATTATGGCCCCTATTACTGTTTACAACTCAACTCAGTTGAGTTGTCATTTCATAATTTTTGTATTATGGACTACAACTTTGCTAAATTGCGGTGAACAAAAACATAACAAAAATTACAACTGATTACAACCAGTTGTATTTATTACAACTCAACTGAGTTGAGTTGTAAACCGTAATAGGGGCCTATGACACTTTTAATGTTTTACCTAAAAAAAAAAAAAAATTGTGCTGCTATTATGATTTTTATTTAATTTTTTTATTTTTTTGTAATACAATATTTTAACGTAAATTGTAAGTTAAACTAGCTGTTTGGAATACTGGAGAATTTTGTTAATAACTTGACACCAGCGCTATCTACCAACAACAAAAAGTCACATTTGACAGCCTGCTCATGTCATCGGCGCATGCCACTGCAATCTGCGATAGAATGCGGAGTAGAAACAAGGTCCTCAAGACTCTATCCGGCAGCACTTGGGGAATGGAAAAGGAAACCTTGTTAGCTACATATAAAACGATTGGCCGGTCAGTGGTTAACTACGCAGCGCCTGCGTGGACCCCAAGAGTCAGCGATACTCAGTGGAAGAAGCTTCAGAGCTGCCTAAATGCCGCCTTAAGGACCGTAACAGGTTGTGTTCAGATGACTTCAATAGAGCACCTGCATGATGAAGCGAAGATGATAACGGTCAAGGAACACAACATAATGCTGACAAAGCAGTTCCTTCTGGGATGTCATCGGAGGGGACATCCGAACCACTGTCTGATGGAGTCAGACCCCCCCCCCACACCACACCTCATACAGGGCAGCTCTGAATGGACAGCTACTGTGCCTTGATTCAGCTGAGTAGGATGGACAGAGCGAAGAAGAAGAAGAATAGAGAAGTACATTTTATACATGCTTTTTTCAGGTCGAGCTGTTACAACAACAACAACAACCATCAATAAAAAAAATTTAAATATCACAACAACAGCGCCAACTATCGGGAGTTTTTTTTATAAACCATCAATGAAAGAAAACCTTTCCAACGCATGTACTCGTTTGAAAATCAGTTAAGTGGTTCTCGAGTTATAAAGTCACGAACATAGGACAACTTATTTTTATATATGTGTCAGTTTCAGTTAAAAGAGACCTATGGATGAAAAACTCGATATTTACTTTTTTGATGATTCTTAAAATAGACAATACGCTCTTTCTAATGCAGCAAACCGCAGTTTTCTAACTGCATTAGTTTTGTCATTAGTAAGCTTTAAAATACACCTTTGATAAGAAAAAAATTAACTTATTAACTTCAAAATCGTTTTTCTCCAAAACTAATTTTTTGCCCATAGGTCCCTTTTAACTGAAACTGACACATATATAGAAGATTACTTAAAAAATGCCCTTTTCTCAAATGTTTTTTTTTTTAACAATAAATCAAAATGACCTATACCTACTAGGTTTTTCAGTAAATCGAGCTTTTGCTTTAATCGGTTAATTACTCAATTAATTATTCGAGGTTTTGGTTTAATCGGTTAACCGCTCAATTAATTAATCGAGGTTTTGGTTTAATCAGTTAATTTTGTTATTAACCGGTTAATAAGGTTTTTTTCTAAATCAAGTAATTTCAATAAATTAAAACAAGTAAGAAAGTATAGTCGGTCAAGCCCGACCATATGATACCCTACACCACAGTATTAAAAAACACATCATGCTTATATGTCCATATAAATATGGATTTAGCTATGTTTATAAAATTCATTACAATCGGTTTGAAAGTTTGTGTGAGGCAAGAATTGCCCCCTACCTCCCCTTGTGGTCATATTTTTGAAAAACTGTATAGCTTATGTGTCCATATAGATATGGATCTATCTATGTTTTAAATTTCATTAAAATCGGTTTGATAGTTTCTGAGAGGAAGAAATTTCCCCCTATCTTCGCTCGTGGTCCTACGATTTGGCCCAATTTCAATAGGCTTGGTCCTTGTGCCATTAAGAACCTATGTCCCAAATTTGATCAAATTATCTCTAAAATTGCGACCTGTACTTTGCGCACAAGGTTACATGGACAGCCAGCCAGTCAGCCGGACGGACATCGTTAGTTCGACTCAGAAAGTGATTCCGAGTCGATCGGTATACTTTAAGGTGGGTCTAGGACCAATATTTTAAGGCGTTACACACATCAGCACAAATGCATAATACCCTCTCCACTATTGTGGTGTGGGTATAATAAGAGATTATTTATTATTTGGAGTTTATTAGTAAAAACAAGTTAGAGTGCTATATTTGGCTGTGCCGCATCTTTGATACCCTCCACCGACAGTGCAATTATATCAGGAGTGATATCTACATGATATCTATTTATAATTAATTTATCTTTATAAAAACACACATCAGCATTAACATTGGTTGCGGTTTAGTCATATATTTAATTATTGACCGACAATCCGAAAGTTTCATGCTTTTTTTTTTAGCAATTTTAACTAGCTTGAGTAAAATATAAGGATTCGTAACAGTTTATGACGAACTTAAATGATTTTCAGGAGGGGGGTTTATACTAAAAAAATAAATTTCAATAAATTTCAAAACAGCGCACAGTGATTCGGCTAGAGCATGCTAGCGGGACAATATTCATGACGTAATTTCCATTAACCACTGATAGCGTCTTGTAAAGAACCCCCCCCAGGTAGCGTATTCCAAAAATTAATTTGTTTATCACCTCATAAAGGTATCTTATCAGGGGGTCAAAGTAACCCTTTATAAGAGAGGTAATTTTCATTTGCATTTTATGCACACTTGTGGTAACATATTTTAAAATTTGTAGCAAAGTGAAACGATTTTTTTGTGATGGAATATTCTGTTGAAGGTATGTACTATATTATGACTTATATTTTTTATAAAAAAGATGTATACTTTTGGTGTAATATCAATTTGTAAATGTATAGATAAATCCAGCAAATTTTACATCAATTGTTAACTTTAAAGATTAGCAACTTTTTTATCCACATATATCCACCTAGATTTTGGATATATGTAATACCTACAACATTCAGAAACAGATGATATATATTATAGACCCCGAAAAGGCCCGCAAGTAAAATTATTTTATTTTTTTCAGAACGAGTCGTTGCTTTGACGAAAATGGAGTTTTTTGAAGAATGGATAAAATATGACAAAACTGAACGGAACAATGGCATTTTTGATTATATTAGTGAAAAATTCAACATGTCTGATGTTTCTGACGAATCTCTAAAACCGGCCCAAACCTATTAAAATTTAAGTTAAAGTCAAATATTTTTTAACTGGTTTATATATTTCATACTTTTTCCATCCTGCAGTTTCTCTAATAGGTGGTCCATTGATATTAAGTTCTTTAGTTAACGTTTGTCACAAAGTATTTGCCGACTGATGTGCATTTGGTGTTTTTTTTAATGGCCTCTTGCCAATTGGCTGTGCTTATTCATATATTCTATCATTATTTCAAATTGACGCGGTTTGGTGGTTTTATTGCTTGCTTCCCTGAATTAAATAATAAATATATGATGAATAAATAAAATATTATCTTTCACTAACATGTTTGTACTTTGCGAATGCAATTTTGTTGTCGAATAAATTTTGCGAATTTGACATTTGTTTTCGCAATGTAGAATACCGACTTGTCACCTTTTCGCATTTGAAAGAAAACATAAGGTAGAATACTGGAAGGCAAAATTTGAGAATATCAATAACAGGGAAATGTGGAAAATTATTAAGAGTGGTGAAGATAATATTTCAAATACATTTGATCAGCATGATCCTGAAGTTTTTAATGATTATTTTATTTCTTCTCAGGTTAACTCTAGCACTTCAGTACCTAATTTCGGTGAAATTTCGCAATTAGGATTTGGGTTTAAAACTATAGATAAGAATGAGCTTTTCCATGCAATCTATAAAGTTAGGTCAAATGCGGTTGGATTCGATATGATACCGCATAAGTTTATAAAAATTGTTTATCCGTTTATTGAAGATTTCCTTCTTCACGTATTTAATTCTATAATAACAACCTCTACTTACCCTAGTATATGGAAAATTTCAAGAATAGTACCGGTAAAAAAAAAAGATAGGAATGTTTCTTTAGATAATTTTAGACCGATTAATATTTTGAGTAGCCTATCTAAAAGTTTTGAATTTATTTTAAAAGGTCAAATGATGAACCATATTACCACGAGTAAATTATTAAGTGATTCTCACTTTGGGTTTAGAACTGGAAGGAGTACAACTTCTCTGTTATTGAGTATGACTGAAAATATTAGAAAACATTTAAATTGTAATAAAATTGCTACGATGGTATCCCTGGATATAAGTAAAGCTTTTGATACTGTTAATTATAACACTTTAATTGAGAAACTGGCTGTGAAGTTTAGGTGTTCTTCGTCCTCGTGTAGACTTTTATATTCTTACGTTAAGGGTCGGAAACAGTTTGTTGGAGTTCATGATAAAAGATCGTCTATAACTGAATGTTATAGTGGAGTGCCCCAGGGTTCGATCATTGGACCTTTACTTTTCCTAATATATATAAATGATTTTGAAGAATTTATTGGCACTTCTCATTGCAAAAGTTATTTATTTGCTGACGACATAAACTTGGTATTCGTGGGTGATAGTCAATTCCAGGACTGTCACGAGACTGTTATTAATTATACATTGTCTAGAGCAATCCAATGGGCGGAACATAATAAACTTATGTTTAATCCACAAAAATCAAAATTAATGTCTTTTGGAACACACAATCGTTCAAATATATTAATGAATATAAAACTTGGTGCAGCAAGTATACCTTGTGTAGACTCAATTGTCTGTCTGGGATTAACAATTGATAAGGGTTTGACTTTTGAGGGACATATCATGAAAGTTGGGGCTAGAGTTAATCTATTGCTTAGATCTTTATATACGCTGAACTTTTACCTTCCTGTAAGTGTTAAAAGGAAAATATCGCATGCTCTGTTGATGTCTCATGTACGTTACTGTTTTGAAGTTTACAGTGGTACCACAGCGTTTAATTTAAGAAGGATAAAACTAATTTTTAACCGAATTATAATGCTGGGTACACACAATGCAACCTACATGCAATCTGTTTCAATGCAACCTCAAAATATCAAAGCGTTTTGATGTTGATGCAATCTAGAATGAATGAAAATGAATTTAATTCACTAGATTGCGTAAACGCGTTGCATAGTGTGTTCCCAGCATAAGGTATATTTATGGACTTAGGATCTCTGATCATGTTTCTCAATATTCTAAGAATTTCTTAAATTGTTCTTTTCAAGATTTTGTTAAGATTAGGGTTATTATCACATTTTTTCAAATAATAACTACTCAAACACCTTCATGGTTGGTTTGCCTATTTAATTTTTCTAGATCTACTAGGAACCCCACATTAATTTTTCCAAGAATAACAAATTCGACATTTGAAAGGTCATTTTTAATAAGAGCGTGTAGACTGTGGAACTCTTTACCTGTACATTTAAGAAGATTTAATTTTACGAAATACACTTTTAAACAATTATTAATGAGCCATTTTGATAACTAATACATTTTAATTCACATTTTTACATTGATTCCCTAATAAGATTAATAGTATATAAGTTAGTTTAAGAAATCTTGTATATTATCATATGTCATTACAAAGTTGTAAATAACTATATTAATCGTATATGGCCCATGGGGCTTGATTATATAATAAAAATAAAATAAAAAAAAAAAAAAAAAAAAAAAAAATGCGATTAAAAAAACTTTGCGAATATCGCAATACAGAATAGCAATTGTTCGCATTTATGAATTTTCGCATCGCATTGATTTTCGCATCGCAATTCAGAATAAGCCTCCAGACGAAGCTTTAGCTTATTATGTGGACTCGAAATCAACTTCTCACTCATATAAAAGGGCAAGAAAGTGGTCAATAAAAACAGGACATCAAGTGTATCCATCGTTTTATAGTTTAGGCAAGTCCAAAGCGTCTTGTTGTCCCTCTGACGAATATATTTCTGTGACTGAATCTCGAGCTGAAATTAAACTTCAGGCGATTTTGGATAAAACGGCTGAACGATTGGTTAAAGTTCAGACGGAAGTCATAAGAAGTGTGTTACCTCGTTCATATTATACGTTGGCAAGCAAATGGGGCTGTGATGGGAGTTCGGGACATAGCACGTATAAGTAGAAATTTGAGAACACTAACGCTACAGACAAATTTTTGTTCGTACACTCATTTGCTTGATGGCGAAACTGTGATCTGGCAAAATCCAAGACCTTCCTCTTCTTTATATTTCCGTCCTATTAAGTTTATTTTTGCCAAGGAGACAAGAGTTTACGAAAGAAGAAACTTCTAAAATTTTAGATGAAGTGAGTCAGCTTCTTCCAACATTATGTAACGTTGCCGGATCTCAAATCTCTGTTAAACATTGTTAACAATGACTGATGGCAAAGTATGCAATGCCTTAACAGACACCAGTTCAACACAAAAGTGTTATATTTGCGGTGCCACCCCGTCTACTATGAACGAGGAGTTAAGGAAATATCCCATCAACAAAGAACGCCTTGCATTTGGTTTATCTACTTAACATGCATGGATCCGCTCCTTTGAATGTTTTCTTCACATGAGCTATCGTTTAGAAATAAAAAAGTGGTAAGTCAGGGGAGCAGCGAAATTACAGGATTAGACGTAAACCTTATTCGTAGATTTCATGTAATTTTAAGAACTTTGTCGTCGGGATATGACATAAATTATATTGGATTCGAAAAGTTGTGTGTTGATACTAGAAAATTATACCTTGATCAGTATTCTTGGTATTCCATGCCCGTTACTGTGCATAAAATTCTTGTACACAGCGCCGATGTTATGAAGTTTTTTCTTCTTCCCATTGGACAACTCTCCGAAGAAGCCCAGGAGGCAAGAAATAAAGACTGTCGTAGATTCCGTGAATGGCACACCAGGAAGCGGTCACGTATTGCCACAAATACAGATCTTTTGAGAATGCTCTTAATTACCTCTGATCCTGATATCAACTCGTATAGAGAGTTACCGCGAAAAAAATATACTTCTTTGCCATCGGAGGTTCTGCAGTTCTTCTTTTCCATCCGAAAGAACATCAGTAAGTCATCATCACGAATTAAATGAGGAGGATTTTATACTCTCTGAATATTCAATTGAATGGGAGAGCAGTGATGACGACTCCTCTGATGGTGATTAGTAGGTTTAAGTATTTTTTTATTATAACTATTATTCTTACTTATTGTGTGTTGTGGTTGCTTACAATACATGCCTTAGTATATAAGTTGTTTAATATTATATTTCTTTAACTTATACACCTTGTTATTGTTAATAATTGATAAACAGAAACCGTTATTGTATTATTTTAAAAGAAATAATATTTTGTAAGTTAATAAACGTGGGTTCTATTATCATTATGATTTTTATTTTTTTTTTCTATAAATTTCTTTGTAAACAAACATATCGTCGGTTGATTATTTAATTGTCGTATGTCGTATGTAATTTGTAGGTAGACGTAGCTAATTAAAGAACAATTAGCGAGAATAGTGAACAATAAGACAGAGGAGTAAACCACTTGCGTCTTGTAGCTACATTAGGGTGGGTCGATTTAGCAATCGTTATTATCAGCCGATTTTTTTATTACCTACTAAAAAAAACCTTAAAAATAAAAGTTGAGAAAGAGTAAACAAATTTTAATTTGAGCGCCTTTATTTTTAAGGTTTTTAGTAGGCAATAAAAAAATCGGCTGATTTAATTTTTTTTAAATAATAATAGGTAATATTTAAATAAATGAAATCAATCGATTTCTTTTATTACCTACTAAAAAACCTTAAAAGCCGATTTCTTTTATTACCTACTTAAAAATAAAATTTGAGAAAAAGTCAAAAAATTTAAATATGGGCGCCTATATTTTTAAGGATTTCTTAATAGGTAATAATGTGTAGTTTATAGAGCATGAGCGCCTTACTCGTCCGTTCAACTTACATTTAAAACAAAAACTAATTTCGAAATTTTGTTTTTGCTTTAAATGTAAGTTGAACGGACGAGTAAGGCGCTCGTGTTCTATAAACACCACATAAGTTAGAGTAAGTGGAATACATAAATATACATAATAAACAACTGAAATAAGTGAAGAAATAATATTGTCCCGCTAGCTTGTACAAACCGACACACTGTGCAGCGGTTAAATTAGTTTTTGCGTTTACAGGGAATTTCAGAAGGCTGCCTTATATGGGATCTAAGGTAAATTATGAACCGTATGTCACAAAATTGCATAACTTTTTTCTAGCCATATGAAACTAAGTTTGAAGAAATTTTACCAAAATAAATATATTTTCTTCGGTTTTAGGAGTATTTAATAAATTTACCAGAGGGCTTTACATGCGGCCTAAAGTAAATTATGGATCGATCATCACGATATTTATTAGTGTTATTTCTAGTCCTTTAAAACTGTTAAGTATTAAATTTTATTATTTATTACGGTTTTAGGAGTACTAAACTGTTTTTCGGGAGTAGGGTTTATAAGGGGCCTAGGGTAAATTATGGACCGATCTTCACGAAATTTCACAGTAACATTTTTAGTCCTATAAAACTGTAACTGCCAAATTTTGCTTCGATAGCTTTATTAATTATGGTTTTATGCGTACTAAACTGTTTTCCGGGAGTAGGGTTTATATGGGGCCTAGGATAATTATTGACCAACCTTCACGAAATTTCACAGTGTCATTACTAGTCTTATAAAACTGTGACGAACCAAATTCTATTATGATAGCATTATAATTTACGGTTTAAGGCGTACTAAACTGTTTTCCGGGAGTTGGGTTTATAAGGGGCCTAGGGTAAAATTTTGATCAACCTTCACGAAATTTCACAGTAACATTTTTAGTCCTAAAAAACTGTAACTGCCAAATTTTGCTTCGATAGCTTTATTAATTATGGTTTTAGGCGTACTAAACTGTTTTCCGGGAGTAGGGTTTATATGGGGCCTAGGATAATAATGGATCAATCTTCATGAAATTTTTCAGTATCATTTATAGTCCTATTAAACTGTGACGTGCCAAATTTTGTTATGATAGCATTATTTATTACGGTTTTAGGCGTACTAAACTGTTTTCCGGGAGTAGGGTTTATATGGGGCCTAGGGTAAATTATTGACCAACCTTCACGAAATTTCACAGTGTCATTACTAGTCTTATAAAACTGTGACGAACCAAATTCTATTATGATAGTATTATTAGGGGCCTATTACAGTTTACAACTCAGTTGAGTTGTAATTTCTTAATTTTTGTATTATGGTTTACAACTTTGCTATATTGCAGTGAACAAAAACATAACAAAAATTACAACTGATCCCAACCAGTTGTCTCAATTAGAACTCAACTGAGTTGAGTTGTAAACCGTAATAGGGGCCTTAATTACGGTTTTTGGCGTTCCAAAATTTTTTTATGGACGGACCTTCACGAAATTTTACAGCGTGATTTATAGTTGATTAAAACGAATTTTTGCAGAATCTTATATGATTCCGTGCATTGTGCCACCATTTATGTTAGTTTTTGTAAAACATTATCAATTCTTTTAGGTGGTGGTTCCACATTTTGATTCATAGCTCTGGGGGCCTACTCTCTATTGCGATGCGAAAACAATTTCGATGCGAAAGCTAAATTCCAACTTGGTACTCTCTATAACTTTCGCAAAATTTTCTGAAAATGAAGCAATAGTGGTAATAAAAATTAAAGATGGCGCAGATTTACAGTAATGAAATGCCAAAGTGTGTAAAAATATTTGAAATTGGAAAATTTAAATTAAATAAAGTGATGATTTACGAAAAGAAAAAAATTTAAAGATGCGAAAGACATATGCGCAAACGTATTAAAGAGTACCAATCGCTAGATTTGCTACAATTTTCTTTCGCATCGCAATAGAGAGTAGCCCCCCTGATCCTACTGAAGCGATTTTGCTGAATTTCAATCCCAAGCTTCTTAGATAACTACAATCAACTTGACACCAAGTTTGTTAATTTCTTTTTTGTTTTTTGAAAGTGGGCGTGTTTTAAATAGACAGACAGACATACGGACATGGCTAAATCGACTTAGAATTACTCAAGAAGCCAGAATATATATACTTTATGGGATCTGAGATTAATAATAAAAAAGTTTCACACGGACTGACAAACATAGTACACCCTCTTTACTAACAATTCTTGAACTAAAGCGAGCGAACAAAAATATATTAATTAATAAGTAATATGTACATATTTTTTAAAAATAAAGTGATTCTTTTCTTTAGTTTTGATAAAACTTGACTTGGAAAAAATTCTTTAACTTATCGAAGATGTTGGATAAATCAAAAGCCACCCATAATACAGATTATCTAATTTCTTAGTAATTTTCCTGGAGTTCTCTAAACATATAAATTCTTCCATTATGTCATTGGAGTCCTGTTTTAATTTTTTAAACGTTTAAATTGTTTCGGTTAATTCTGTTGTTGTGTTACCATCGAGAGTTTCTTTTGTTGTCAGGTCATCATCTTACTCATCCTGACAAAGCTAAGCACCGTACATTCTGCAAACAAGTTTATTTCCGAATTCCTTAATTTCTGTTTATGTACAGTATTTTAAGAACGTGTTTCTAGAAGAAAATATATTGTTTGAAAAAATATGTCTAAACACAACTTTTTTGGAGTACTTTGGTAACTTTTTTTGGTGAACTTTGGTACAGATAACATTGTAAAATTCTACATGGTAACATTGTAGAATGCATTTAAAAAAGCGAGTTGCTTTGCAACTGACGTTTTGGAACTCACCCATAATTACAAACACAAAAAATATGGTTTAATACCACAACAACAAAATAAAAATTTTGTTACATCGGTTAATCGACTGAAATTAATCGGTTTTAAGTTAATCGAAAAAAGCCAATTCAAAATTAACCGAGTAGTAATTATTCGGCTAACCGATTAACGGTTAACCGAATGAATACCCTAATTTCTACATAAACATAAGCGCGGAAAAGCTTACAACTTCAATTTCCTTTAATTTTCAACTTACCTCGCCAATAGGCACTGTTGTATCCAAATCCGACCAATCATTCTCCTGACGAAATCGATTAACTATTCGGGTATGTGGTGAAGTTTCTGCTAAAACTCTCGGATATGAAAACTCTTTTTTCGAAGGTGTTGCTCCTGTAGCCGTATACGTTTTCAATTCACTACGCCTAAACAATTCCATATCACGTGTACAGTTAGTCATATGATCTTTATACATTTGTGTGTAGTCTTGTATGGAATTTCGTAACGCTAAATTTGATTCATCCAACGCTTGCATGTGTTGCCTTAAGCATTTGTGGTTATCATCCATAGAGGAAGAAACTTTCATGGTATTGGATTTAATTTTTGCACAATTATCTAAACGTAAACGTTTAGTTTCATTTCCAAACTGGTGAGTTTTATCGATTAAGTCTTTGTGATATTTCGTTTGTCCTTGGGAAATTTGTTGGGTTTGTTTAAGGGTCTCTTGTACCATATTATCCAATTGAATGTTAATGGTTGAACATTTGGCTACACTTTGATCTATACAAAGTTCTGCTTCCGTCGTTATAGATTTAACTAATGAACAACTGTTTTCAGATTCAGTTGTTTGGTCAGTTAAATATTCTTTATTGAGTTTTGAGGTGTCTTGAGAAGTCTCAATAATATTTTGCTGGTAGTTATCTACATTTTTGACATAAGCATTTATGTTATCGGTACATTTAGAACGTTTTTGTTGTAAAACTTTCAAATTCTTTTGAAATTCTTCCATAAGTTTATTCTCCTCTTCCATTAGGGAACGTTCTTCACTTAAATTTTGTGTGATTTTCTGCAATTCTTGTAAATTTTCCAAAGATGTTTGTTTAATGCCTTCCATGGTGTTGTTTAATGTGTTGATGTGTTTTTGTAGCTCTGTATTATTAAGGGTAAACTTTTCTATTATTTTTTCACGAATTCTGTCTAAAGAAGATTTTTGTTGTTCATTACATACTTCCAAGGAAGAAAGATTTTCTTTAATTTGATTTTGAAATGTATGTTCTTTTTCCTTGAGTTCTTTTATTATTCTTAAAATATCAGATTTTTGTTCATCGTTTAGTTGTTGAAAGGAATTTGTATAAAATTCTTCTATGGAAGAAGATTTTGTTAGAAAATCATCGCATATCAATTCAATATCATGAACTTTTTTCTTCGTATTGTGTAAAATCTCTAATTGAACGCGATTGATTTTGTCTGTGGATAAAACAAAAAAACATATTTATTTTTTTTTTTGTTAGAGCAGAATGATTCTAACAACTCACTTATTTCCTCTGAAATATCATGATAACCATTTAGTTGCCTACTTTGTAAATGCAATAAATTATCATCTAGGGATTCAAAATTATCATTCATGCGTTCGGTAAATCTTTCACAGGCTGTTTGGATTTTAAAATCCACAACTTTTCGGCGATCAATGGTTTTCTAATATTATTTAATTTTTAAAATGTAATCAAATACAATTATTTAATTGGATTATTAAAACAAAAACTTACATGCAATGCCTCTGTATCTTGTGTTGCAATATCGGCCACTTCCATTATTTTTGTTGCTTGAGTTTTTAAAGTTTGTTCCGTTTTCGCATGAGACTCTAGGAGCACTTTCTTTTCTTTATAACGCCTTTTAGTTGTATGCAGAATCTTTTTAGTTTCCAATAAAGCCCCTGTAGTTTTCTTTAGATTATCTTCTATTTTATGAAGCTCCTCTGTTTTTTCTACTAAGTTTAAACTGACTTCGTTGAAAATTTTTTCTTTTGAAGCTAATTCATCTTTTAGAGCCTTGAGTAAAAGCATTTTTTCATTCAATTCACGATTTTGTGAATCCATTTTAAGAGTCATTTCTGTATAAGTTTCTACGGCTAAATAAATACCATTTTTATCTCTGGCTGCCATTAAATCCCTCTTAAGTTTATCAATTTCTTCGGTATATTCTTTCAGAATTATTTTTTTTGTTAGTTTTTGATTAATTTCGGGTTTATTTTGTATATGTTTGGCCCGATAGGCATACTCAAGGGTACTCAGAGTTTCTTCAATGTCTTTGTGACCGGGAGATATAGTTGCAATAATGGAAGTTTTAGTGCGACCACCTGTGTTAAAGGGCAAAACAATTAAAAAATTATTATTAAATTTGGGCAATTATTATCATTTTTATATATTTTCTAAAATTATTATTATGTCCTGTGGTTCCTATAAGGAACAAAGGGCCACAAATTCTAATATATTAAAAAAAAATCTATAAGCAGATCGCAAGAATAAAAACATTTGTTTATAATGTCTTAAGGTAGAAAGAAGTACATAACACGCGTTAGTGCGCGCGCGCTCTGTCGTCTTGTGTCAAAAAAAGTTAAACTAGTGTATTTTAGTTTTGAGACTGAAAGAATTAAAAATAAAATTGCTCTCGAATCGAGAAAGTACACGTTCACGACTGCCAGAATCAGGCCCCAGCTATGAGATGGAAAACGATTTTGAAAAAAAAAAAAAATTGAAATCGATAATGTCGTTTTTAGTATCATTAAAAATTAATTTCTTATACATTTCACTCTTTTTTCTGGGTATATTCTTTTAAATGTTACACCATATATGTTAATGGATCTACATTTAAATTCAAAAATGTATTTTTAAATCGGTCGAAATTCATCACACCTGCTCAAACCGATCGTTTTTCTTCACATACCTGAATACAAAATTGTTGTTCAAAATACAGTTTGTAAACATATCGCACTTGTTCAACAATAGTGCATTTTATTTTTGACTTTTTGAAAAACATCGACATTTAATATTCATATTTATCCGCGGTAAAAATATTGGGCTATTTCGTTTACTTTTTGGTAATGGAATAGTTGGTTTAAAAATTATTTTTAATATGCCTTTTATGAATAATAAGAAATTGGTTTGATTCTACTAAAAATTTTTAAATTTTTAGTTAATACAGTATTGTTGAATAATTGCGATATATTACATAAAACTTTAAATAGGTAGTATAGACAATTAATAAGACGAATATTAACGCTTTAAAATCGTTTAGTTATTTAATTCGATTTACAACACATGGCTGATATTTACTTTTAAATTACATCAAACAAAAACATAGCGGAACTTTATTAAAAAATTTCTTCTTTTAAAAATTCTTATTAAACTTCGTTTAAAACTGTTTCCATAAGCAAAAATTTTTCAACTTACCTAAAGATTCCTGAAGTAAACGTGTCAATTTTGATTCTCGATAGGGTATATGTGGTGTTCTCTCGACCAAAGCAGTGATAACACGTCCTAATGTCAACAAACTCTGATTAATATTTACTGTTTCTCTAGTACGTATACCCCTTTCATTGCCAGCTTTTGATGCATTTTCACTACCAGCCAAATCGACCAAGTTCAATTTGCCAATTTTAAGCATTTCCTCGCCGTCAATACCATTCTCTTTGATATGCACCAATATAGAAAAAACAGTGTGGGAACGTGATGACTGAGCATTCATTAAAGTTGATGCAGTTTTGCGACGTTCTTTGCCCTTCTCCAACAGTTTGTAAACATCATCTTTGCTGTGTACAGCTATCTCTTCGAGACCCTGTATAATAACTGAACCCTTTTTAGTAGTATCATCGTAAATGCGAATTTTAGGACTTTCATCGGAGGATAGCAAGTCGCAGAGCTCCTCATTATACAATTCTAAATATGAAATGCGCATAGAAAACTCCACCTTCATCATGCGTAATTCATCGAACAGATGACATAATGCGCGTGGTATAATGCCAATATCGGAATCCTAAGAATTTATAAAAATATGTATCCTATATACAAAACTTCTTAATAGTTGGAACAAAAACTGGTTTTATAACTTTCTAACTATTTCAAATAGTACATACAAATAAAAATGTATACTTTTTTATATATAATACAGCTACATACATGTTATTATGTTAAAGATATATGTATAAACTGTACTTACATCCTCCCATGAAGATTTCAATTCTGCACACTGATTGCCAACCATGGTGTGAGTCTTGCCAGTACCCGTTTGACCATAAGCAAATACCGTACAATTATAGCCAGACAGTACTTCATCAATCAAGGGACCAACTACAGATGAATACACTTCAACCTGTTTAGAATCCATGCCAAATGCCCGGTCAAATGTAAATTTTTTAGTCAATTTTGAATCCGGTGTGTGACGGGTTACAATTTCCTTGGGAGAAATTACATCAATAATTTCCGCTGAACGTAAACATCTTTCACGAGCATTAAGTGGTCTACAAATAATCAGTCCAAATAAGATTTGCAATATTGAAAGCTTAAATATTTATAGCATACCTGACGCGCACATAAACTTGTATATTTTGATTTGTTTTTCGTGTTGACTGCGTTTGACTCCCATTTGGCCCCGAAGTATCCATTCTCATTGAAATGCTTAGTATTTTCTATTAATTACTTGAAATTTCCAAAATCCTTTTTAATTTAATTGTATTTCTAAATTTTTTTATTAAAATGTCAAGCGCGCTTCACTAATACGAATAATGCATTAAATATAATTGTCATATTCGAAAAAACCGTTCGCTCGTCAAGTTTTTTTGTTTTCGTTGAGTTTTTTAATAAAAGTAGTGCCAAGTTATCATAGAGATGCCACGTTATGAAAAATACTTAGACCTGCAGCCACACGTTCAAAAAATCAATTTTATATTGTTCACACAAACTACTTGTCAAAACTTACTTGAGTGGACAACCGCAGTGTGGGGTCAATCGCAAAAAGTGGTAATAAATCTGAATCTCCTTACAAAGCGTCTTCACCTGACAATTTTTTGTCATACCAAACGTCAAACTTCATATTAAAAAAACGCTGACAAAAATTTTCGAGTTTTTTGTGGCCACTTTTTTACTCCCCGTTTACAACTGACATGATTTTCTGTTATAAGATTATGTTATAAAAGCTTTGTAAAGACATTTGCCTTAACAACCCTGTTATAACACGAGAAAACCTCTAACATGACGAGTCTATACCTAACACTAACATTATATTAGTGTTAATGTTAGGCAATTCATGTCAGTTGTAGACTACATGTTTGAATACAAGGATATATACGGTGTGTCAAAGTTGACCACCTCTGGTTATATAAGATTTGTAAAGCTTGTAATTTGTGCAGATATTAGCAGATTTCAAGGAATGAAACTAAATACTTAGCTAGCTGGAAGATAAAGAAATTCCAGGTTATTTCATTTGAATTATATAAATATTTCAGTTGAATTTTTTTACTGTGTTTTACCTTGACTTTAGTTTTTTCGCAAATATATTCGGTAATAAAGGTCCAATTATGTTACTAAAAAATTTTAATACTGTTTACATATCTAATAAGAACTGGCTTCGAAAACGGCAATTTAGCAATTTTTGTAACTTCAGGCAATTGACGAAAATTAAATAAAAGCTGCACGATAAATGTTGTTGTTATAAATAACGTGAACTAAATGAACTTTTTACACAAACAAATTTTGTTGTATTGCTGCATGATGTAATTACATACTAGTAGTTTCACCATAATTTAGTCAAAAATATGCATTTTTACCACACCAAAATGTTATTGTTATGTAAGCTATTTAAAACACAAGTTGCTCTTTGTAACAACTAAGACACTTTTATAATACAATACGCATTTTATTTCAATTATATGTTAAGCTATTTAAACAATTTTCACAATTTTTTCGAGCAGAATGTAACTTTTATAAACGATTTGTTTCAATTCAAAATGTACTTTTTTATTAGGTCGACTATGGATGACAACTGAACTGAAATTGAGTTGCCAGCAGCGAAATCAGGCAACGCCGCTCACGTTAAATATAATACCAAACAAATTGTATTTTTACACTATCTAAAGCACCCTATACACGTTTCAATCCAATTGGCAACTGAATGGTTTGCTGTCCAAATAAAGACGTTATGGCTCTGTTAATCGATTAGTTTGGAAGTTGCCGAGTTGGTTGAAAAAAATTAAACGATTTTGATTTTCTATTCGATTGTGCTGTATAAATTCGAGTCTCTTGATCAGCAGTCAAAATTTATTTTAAAATTAATTTTTTAAAGAAAAATATAATTTGTTTTTAATTGCCTTTGACTTCATTGAATTTTAAATAAAAAATATAAAATGACGGCTGTGTTGTTTTCAGTTCCTTTATTAAATTTTGATTTGAATTTCTTCTTGTTCTTCAACCTTTCTTTGTCGTTTTCTTTTTTTCATCATCAATGCATTCTGCAATAACCATTGAGCGATTCTATTCTGACGTGTGCAACATTTAGATGCTTTAAACGTCTTTTACTAATAGAAAGAAACACATTTGCAATTAAGTTATTTCTAGAAGGTAACATTTTTTATATACTATTGTTATCTATTTAAAAGAATTTATATGAAACGATCAAATAGCCACGAGAGAGCTTTAAAGTGCATGACGGGTGCAACCAAATTGGCCAACTTTCATAAGATCATACCACAAAACTCTGTTAATTTTTAAACTTTTATTGTATTATTCTTTTTTATTGTGAAAGACGAGATATCAGACTATGATTATCAAATCAAACATCGTAGAGAAATATAATCCAATAATAAGAAATTTACTCTTTAAGCCATGACGGGTGCAACATGCAATGAATTTTCTTTTCGCGCCAAATCTATGAATCTTATGCCCAATTTTCAGGATAGTATTTAAATCAATATTAAGTAAATTTTCATAGCAAACTTAAATCGTATTTAAAACAGATTGGTTTTTTGAGTTTTATTTGAAAAGTCTTATTTAATTAAGATAAAAGTATGGTAGCACTACTAAATACAAAAAAAAAAAATATATAAAAAGTGTATTTATTTACAAGGTGGTCTGGAAAAAACAGCTGTCTGTTAATGCTTTGCCTGTTGTTGTTGTATTGTTGTGATATTGAGGCCACCTTGCTAAAATATAACAATGGAGACTTAAGTTGAAATTAAGTGTACCACATCGGTGACTTAAGTTCACTTAAGTTTTTAGTGAAGAAGAGAATTTTGTATATAAAACGATTTTTAAAAATAAATGTGTTTTAATATCAATCCTGAAAATTGGCCATTAATGCTTCGAAGTGCACAACAAATTTATATTTAAGCTTACGTCTTAAAAATTATATTATTATAAAATATAGATATTTACTTTAAATTGGCATCAAAAAAGTATCAAATAGTGTGATTTGAAAATTTATGTTAAAAGTTGTCTAGAATAGAATCGCCCCATTAATGCAATTATTTATCTTTTTTTTTTTAGTCATTGCATATAAGTTTTTGATTTTTTTGTCAACGAAAATGTACTAACAATTATTGCAACATAAATTGTCGGCAATAAATATGTACAAGAAATTGCTGTCTACATTAAAGATAACATAATTTTGACATTTACTGCAATATATGTTGCAATAATTATCTCTGGTATAGACGGGCAGTTAAGAAATAGACATATAAACAGTAAGTTAGTTAATCGCAAATAATTTTTATTCGCAAATAGGCTACGTATAAACGTAGTAACAGATATTCATGTACTAAACACTCTACCTCTACAACCCCTCACCAACAAACTTCGTCTGTCTGCCTTCCACTTGCGACATTTTAAAAGAGGACTAAGTGCTGGTTCACACAGGTCAAGTTTGACTCTTCAAGTCTTGAGCTTTTAGGAGAGAGGGGTAAAGAGAATGGAAAGGGGTACATACTTGACCGTACCAGTCAGTTTTGTATTTTTCTTTTCTTTTTTCATCCGTAATATAATAAATAGCTACAAAGTTGAAGGAAAAGAAAACAAAAATTAATTTTGTGCATGAACGTGAACGCAAGTTCAAAAGAAAATTTAAATAAAACTGTTCAAGTAAACTTGACCTGTGTGAACCAGCACTAAGTAAACTCAAAACTTGGAGTCAAACTTGACTTGTGTGAACCGGCACTAATAGTTAGATCATAGTGCTGCCAATTTGTACTTTTAATCAAAATATCAGCACATGCTCTGTGATACCAGTTTAATGTGAGTTTTTGAACAAACAAGAGGAAGTCACAAAACAAATCAATTTTATTTATTTAATTTTTTTGGTATCTAATCTAACTCATTATAAATAACAATGGTTAATACAAATAAAGTTAGTAACATGAAAACAAAACAGTTTAATAAACCACATAACAATAAGCATAAAGGTGGGGGTAGAAGTGTTGGCGGTGGAGAGCCATACAAAAAGCCAGCACATGGTAAAACATTTGTAAAATCTAAAGAGGATCCTAAAATGGTATACCTAGTAGTTTTAAAAGAGAATAAGAAAGTTAGTTTAAATATTGTTTATGTTCCAGGAAAAATCTAAAAAATTCCAAGAACGTCAAGCATTAAGAGCCAAAAAACAAAAAGAATTGGAGGAAGAACGTGCTAAAACAAAAAAGGAGAAAGAGGATAAGATTCGTCAGTACAAAAAGAAGCGTTTGGAAAAAACGAAAGCCATTAGTAAAAAAACACAACGTGGTCAGCCTTTAATGAAGGATCGAATGCAATTGCTGTTAAAACAAATACAAGAAATGAAAAAGAACGGATAAAAAGTTCATTTTTATGAAGGAAATGATTTATGAGTTTTTTACATTTGTATGTAGTAAATATGAAAAGTAAATACATATGAAAAAGAAAAATTACGAATAAAGTAAAATGTTTAACAAAATAAAATTGTGTAAGTGGAGATAACGTTCTTAAGTTTTAGGAAAGGATACGATTAAGAGTCGGTCCAAGGCGTACTTTATAGGTATGTATATATAAAAATTAAAAAAACATGAAAACTCATTTCGTGTCTGTATAACCCGATCACCTTAAACTAAACAAACGTGTTTGGTAGAAGTGTCTGAAAGACTTCATATATACATACGTCTCCTAATAAACAAAATTTTGTTATCCCACAATTATAAAAATAAAAAAGTAATCAGCTGGGTTAACGTCGCCTCGAATGGGTCGTTTATTTTGAATTTTTATGATTAAAGTCTATGTAATTAAGTTCTCTAGAAGTATGTTTAAATACCACTGTTAAAGGTATTTAAATAAATTTGGAGATTTTAAATGCATAATCTTCCTCTAGTTTGAAAATGTACCCATGCATTAAAATATGTTTTTTTGTTATAACAAATCGAGTCTTACCTTTTTGTTATAACAAATCGAGTCTTACCTTTTATATTTCCGAACTCGATTGATTTAAGTTACCAAAGTATATTAAGCCACCTTTGCATTGTCTTTCAAATTTTCTAAATTTCTTCAAGTTTCAGAAATTTCTCAATTTATATTTTATTAATTAGAAAAAATTTACTTTAAAATCCAAACTTTAAAATAGATATAAAATTTTTTTAACAAGTTTTTAAAATCTTCTATTTTATACCACAAAATGGCGCAAAATTTCTTATTCATGTTCGAATTTGTGGTCGATGAGGTGATAGTAACAAAACCAAATCGCTGCGCTCCCGAAGAGTATCCCGCATGCTGTGAAATGACCTTCCGCAACAGTGTCTTTGTATCAATCTGTGATCGCGAATCTGGTCAGTGTGTTGATCCCTGTAAACCAAAGTGCGGCAAGAGTTGTCTATTTTCGCTGGAAACTCCTGTAACCGAAGCTGATAAGCTATACATACACATTTACAAAAAGCAAACGGAACAGTGCAAGTTTTTAATTGGTTGTACAGATCTTCAGATTAAAGGCCTTTTCGATAAGGTAATGGAAAACTTTAACATTGAAAATCCTAATTTTCAAGATACACTTGCAAAGCATGCAAAAAATTTAAGCAAACCTAAAGATCCTAAAAAAGCTACAGAAATTGTAGACAACGATTGTGATTCGAATGAAGAAGGACGGCGTGAACAGTTATGCCCGGCTTCAGAATTAACGAAGCAACTGTTGCCCATATTTAATTTAAAAGGTTTACAAACGGGTAATGTGGTTTTGCTCATCCGATTGGTAGCCATTGGACCCACTATAGTATCCACATTTCCATTCTCTCGTATTTGTGAGGCCGGCTGTGAAAAAAAGCCTCTAAATTGTAATTTAAAATCGGTAGCACTTAGTAAAAAATCTTGCGATGATAATGATACCTGTAATTCCAAGCGATTCGAGGGTGGTATGGACAATACTTGTCCAGGAAATTGTGGCATCAATCCTAGTGGTAGTAAACAAAACAAAAATAATTCTGGCTGTATGCCTTTAAGAGATCCCTGTTATAAAGAAGTTAAAAAGCCAATATGTCAGCGATACTTTGCCTGTAATGCAGATAAAGGGCTTCCATGCGATGTGGTAGAGGATGAATGTGAAAGGGGTAAGTAAAAAATATGTAGCTAAAATCATTTTTAATTATATTAACCATTTTTTCGAATGTGCTTCTACGAGTTGAATTTATAAAGCTTTTTACAATAGTCTTATTCCTTATTCCGAATTTTGATATTTTTAATTAGGCTAATGTTCATCAAATTTAATTTTTATTAAATTATTTTTATGAAGAAAGGAATTTTGCAACATGAAATTAATTAAAATTCATTGATAATTTTTCATTCTTGACTGCCGCGGGGCTCGAACACAGGCTTTCACAGACGGGTTACCCATGTTTAGGCTTGCCAGACGTACTATTTTTAGCAGTCACGTACTTTTTTGGCTATTTGTACTGCTTTCTGCATAACCATTAAAGAAGTATGCAATTGACTTTTTTTGGATTCGTTTCTATTGAAAACGATACATAATACATTTGAAAAACTTCCAATTTTTAACCTCAATTCAAATATTTCAGTCCACGATTTTGTAGAAGTAATACAATTATTTTCTATCAATAAATTGACTTGAACATGCTTTTTGATGACTTTGTATCATTGAAAGCTATTGCTGAAAAAAATTAAAAGAAAAACTGGTAGAAAATAAATGAAAAGAATTTCTACAAAGTCATTCCAATTTCGAAAGTTCATCAAATTTAATTAATGAAAATTTGGGTTAAAAACCATTAACAGTTCAACAAAAATAACCACAATACTAATTATAGTCTTATTCCCTCAATATTTCACATACTTTTTGCTTAAGCAAAGAATGCTGACGAAGGCCGTAGCGGGCCAGAAAATGCATAACATTCTGCTAGTGTCTGATAATTGTTGAATTTTCAATACGTACAAAATGTACGTCCAAACCAAAGGATAGCTAACGTAAAAACATGTAACATGAAGATACAAGATATTCTGGTAGCATGTTCCAAAGAAACCAAGATAACGAATTCAGCTTTAACATTATTAAAAACGTCATTCGAAGAATATCGGAATTTAACAGGCCTCGAGCTGGAGCATTTTAATTTTTATTAAATTCTAAAGGCTCAGTTAGCCGGGAGTAACAGTAGCGTCGCAAATCAGCTGCTTCATTTTGTTGCACATATATAAACTAATTAGCACGACTATAGTTAGGAGTAAGATGTTACGTCGCAATATGTAAGACATAGATTTGTCTTACTTTTTGCTGTAAGGTTAAGTTACAGTTATTCCCGGTTAACTGAGCCTTAACCCCACGTCTCCATGCGCTTTCGATTAGAACATGACAAGACCATAACGCCGGCAGAACAACGGTATTAATTTGTTCATGTTCTTGTATGTGGCGAATACGTGTTGATGTTCATGTTCTGATTGACCACAATTTTTGTTGTTGTGCGTTTGGTTGTATGCATGGCGCACATGGATGCTAAGACGAATGTTTAGGTAACGATGGCAGCACATGGACGAAACATGAACAGTCTACACGAGTAGAATTCATGTGCGACATGCTGTTCTTACCAAGTTGATGGATGGTGGAGACGGGTAGTAAAGGTCGAATAAAAAATAACAAGGAAAATTTAGAGGTATAGTTTTAAGGATTAAACTTATTTTTTTTTAACAATTATTTTGACTAAAATTAGTTGCACTCAAAAAGAAATTATGTATTGAAATGGAAAACTCTTCCTTGCACCACGTCTTCAAACGCTATCGATTTGAACAAGACATGAACATAACGTCGGCAGAGCAACGGTATTAACTTGTTCATGTTCTTATATGTGGCGAATACGTTTTGATGTTCATGTTCTGATTGCCCAACAAACACGGAGGTTTGATTTCAAATTGAAAATGATTTGAAATCAAACGTTTTCTCAAACGACAAACGTTTGATAATGATTTGAAAATCACTTGAAAATCATAGCGTTCTCAACAAAAAGGGGAAATTATTTTCAAATTGAAAAATGCCTTTATTTTCAACTTGCTTTCAAACGTAATTCTCAAATGTTTTTCAAATGTGGATTATAATACAATGTGGAATATAAATAAAAATATTTTATTTTTTTAATTTACATTTATTATTTATTTAAGCAAACTGTGAGATAAACATTCAGCACCATAGCTAAAAGATGAAATAATGTTCTTTTCGTCCTCTAATTCTTGGAAAGACAAACTACTTGGCTCCCTTTTATTTTGAGGATTGTAGCACCGCGATCGTTCAACAAACTTTCTTCACTTTCCTGTTTTATTTTCCTTTTTTTCGTATTTTTAATCATTGTAATTACTCACAAATAATTTTTATTTTTCACAAGAAATAAGCTGTTCCCTTTATATCAAATTTTATTTTTAATAGTAAAACACATGTAACCACAAAGTAAAAAATGTAACTTTAATCGCCATTTTTAATGATTACATTTATTTTTTCGCTTTAGTATTGCCAAGTTTATTTTTGATTTGAATTTAACATTTGACATCAAATTGATAAAACATTTGATATCAAATGTTTATTTTCAAATCACTATCAATTTGAATTCAAATGTTAAATCAAACAATTGAAAAACGTTTGAGAATTGCGTTTGATGTCAAATGATAAAGTCATTTCATATCAAAGGTTTGACTTCGTGTTTGTTGGGTGACCACAATTTTTGTTGTTGTGGCGTTTGGTTGTATACACAAAATACAGTGTATGACCAACATCATGGCGCACATGGATGTTCAGACGAATGTTTATGCAACGATGGCAGCACTTGGACGAAACATGAACATGAACAGTCTACACGAGTAGAATTCATGTGCGACATGATGTTCTTACCAAGTTGATGGATAGTAGAGAGGCGTAGTTAGAAAAGTCTGACCAGTATTGTAAAAATATAGAATATTCAGGCAATCTTATAAATGCCCTAACAGTGTTCATTGTAGATATTGTTGGATTTTTGTACAAACATGCTTCATTTAATCAATCCGCTTGTGTGGTCTATTTGGCTTTTAATTAATTTAATATCAGTCTTTACAAATATATGTAGGTATAAAAAAGTTGGACATGAAATATAAAAAAATATTCGCTGTCTTGAACTTTGCGCCCTTTGTATCAAAAGATCTGCTCAATTAAAAGTTGTTTAACAAGTACTTTTCTATTATATAATAATACTTGCAGCTGCCAAATGCAGGGAAAATAAAAAAAATTGCTGCCCTGCATCTGAACAATCAAATACTTCTTTCTGTGAAGAATGCATGGATGAATGTGAGGCTGGTAAGTTGAGAAAATTCTACTAATGGATCGTACCCTTTTAAAATAACTAAACGTATATCTTAGCCTTAAATTCTTCACAAAAATGTTTGTTTCAAATTAAAATTTTTAAATCTTTAAATTTCATTTTTGTAGCCAAAGCAAAAGCTTTAAGAAAATTGCGCTATTTACTGAAAAAGTACAGTGGCCAGTAAATTTTTAGTTAAAAACTTAAAAATCAGGAAATATTGCAAAACTATAAAAATCTGACAAAAACCGTAAAAAGTAAAAATCAATTACTAAAAAGTTCCGAAACACAGAAAAAGGGTATGTTCCATTAAAATTATGAAATCAAAATGTTCTTAATATTATTAAAAAGTTTTAATTTGAAACAGCTGATTATAACTGTTGCCCGGACCCAGATCCTTTCAAATGCGAACATTGCTCGGCTGAAAAATATGATGATTGTGTAAAAGATCCCTGTTCACCTTGTGGTCAATGTATGCAGCCTTGTTTTCAGACACCAAGACAACCTGATCCAGGACCAGATGCATATGATGAATTTGAAGCCTGCTTAAATGGCAGTGGTTTGGTAATACGTGTACTTAAAGATACCCATCAAGTGGAGAGTATATGCGATGGCACAGAAGAGTTTATTAATGATGATAATATTTGTGACTCGAATAAATTAAGTGGACAGGCATGTTTTTATTTTCTTAAATTTATTTTGAAATTAAAAATAATATTAATTCCATAGGAAAACATTCACAACTCCGATTGCAGTTTATCGAATATGTTGCAACGTAATAATTTCGCCCGTAACCATATTAAACGTCGAACTGGTGGTCGTATTATTAATCATCCAGATTTACCCAAAATTCGTGCTAACATTAAATATTCTGGCAATGATAAATGCTATATGGAAAACTATAATGTACCCTATTCGAAAATAAAATCCTATTGCGATAATCAGATAAATAAAATTGATAATTATCGAAGTCATCGTGCGAGAAGGCCTAATAGTAATGAAAATTTTGTTAACTCTGAACCAAAACATCGTAAGGATGAACAAAACTGTTGCATTCAAGTCGATCGTGAGGATATACGAAATGTTATGAAAGGCCTTGACGTAGACACGCGTAAAAAGGGAATTGAGGTAAGTTTTACTGCTTAAAAAAATACTAATGGGTTTTTTTTTGTAAAATCCTTCACTTTGCGTTGAACAATTTGAATTTGAATTTTCAAAAATTTGTATGAAAATATTTTTTAAGCCTACCACAGTGGAATTTCTAATTATCAGGCCTGTTCTGAAAATCCCTTGAGTTGAATGTTGCCGAAAGCACACCGAAAAACCCAGAACAGAAATTTCTAATTGGGAGTATCTTGTTTAGGTATAATCGAATTTTTTTAAAATATATGACAAGTTTTTGGCAACAATACAGTTATTAATATCGATTCCGCTTAAATGTGCATGGTTTAAACCGGTGTTGATACTGATACCGAAATTCGTTTCGGTTGCCAACAAACATATTTTCCATTAAAACAAGTGTTGAACATTTTTATTTGTTTTTATTTTGCACAATTTATATCAAAAACACAAAGTTGTAATCAAGGTATATTTACACAAGGTAAACTCGTTGGCCCATATGTTTGTCAGCTGATTACCCCTAGTAGGAACCTTAACGTCAGATTTCGTGTATATGAGAAAAAATTTGAACATGTGTGCGTTAAATTGTTTTTGTTTTATATGAAGACAGTTTTGACCATTCGGTTCCTTTTATAGAGCAGCATGTATACACTCCCAAATGAGTCTACCTTGTGTAAATATACCTTGGTTGTAATTTTGCAAAGATAATAAAGTCTCTACAATAATTTTTACAATATGATAACACTGTGCTAGGTCAACCTACCGTTATTTCAAAAATATATTATACATTCATATATTCGCGTAACTCAAAAACGGTTTATTTTATTGAATGAACTAAATAATTCCCCAATAAAATTACCCTTAAAACGTTTTCTAATCTGTGCAGTCGTTTTAGAAACATAATTTTTTTTTGGGAAAAAAATTATTTATGTGCAAAATTTCGAAATTTTTGGGTTTTAAAACGGCATTACAAATTGGAAAATGTAGCTATAATTCTTTCAAACAAAAGAAGCCATAAATGATAAAAATCTGTCACAACTTTTGATTTTATTCACAAAAGACGTAAAATTTTAATTCAATTTAATAATTTCGTAAAACGCCATATTTGTATGGGAGCCCCGTAAGGGGTTGAGTTGAAGGCAAGTATGTCTTAAGAAAATGTTTAGGACAAAAACCAATGGAGGTCAGTCATACATTTTATCCCCCAAACGGCGTCTCCAGGCAGTTTTAGGACTTATTACTTAATTATTTTTTTTTCGATTTTCAAAATCCTTTTAACGTGTTCATTTTGCATATATGTTACCAAAATATAATTAAATGTAAAAACTAAAATAAAAAATTTTCTTAAGCGAAAAACTTTAACAATATTTAAATCAAGAAATGTAAATATGTAATAAACTTGAGGAAAATATTAAAAACATGTTACCTTTTTCCAGATTTGTTTAACATATCTGTGACATTTTGACAAAACATCTCAAGTCGAGATAAGATAGCAAAAAAGTTTTTTACAAAAACTCGATGAAAAAAGTTTTTTTCGCAAATAATAGAATAAACCAAAATAAAATAAAAATTTTGTTTATAATAAAAAATTTTAAAAATCTTAACAAACATGTGTTTTGAACAATATTTAAATCAAGAAATGTAAATATGTAATAAACTTGAGGAAAATATTAAAAACATGTTACCTTTTTCCAGATTTGTTTAACATATCTGTGACATTTTGACAAAACATCTCAAGTCGAGATAAGATAGCAAAAAAGTTTTTTACAAAAACTCGATGAAAAAAGTTTTTTTCGCAAATAATAGAATAAACCAAAATAAAATAAAAATTTTGTTTATAATAAAAAATTTTAAAAATCTTAACAAACATGTGTTTTGAATGAAAATTCGTGTGATTAACAACCAGGGGTGTGCTGGAAATCGAAAACGTAAAACGCAAGAATTTGGAGGCTGTTTTTAATACACTTTTAATCTAATTTTAATAATAGTTGTTATACAATTCTGTTACATAGAGAAATGTTAATATAATATTTGTCATAAAATTCTTTTATTACAGAAATCTTATTAAAAAACGACGTTTAAAATTCTTTCGTTTTGCGTTTTGATTTCCAGCACACCCCTGAACATTTTTTTCAGCTTTTTAAATATGACTTGTCAAAATGTTACAGATATAAAGTAGTGTTAAAAAGATATGAAATAACTTCCGTTTCGCAGAATTATTATTGTTCATTCAAATAATATTTCTATCTGCAACAAAAGTTAGTTAGCTTGATTATAATCTAACCAAAAGTAGCAAATAGAAAAACAAAGGTGGTTTCTATTCTTTTTCTTTCGTATTCAACAAATTCATAAGGGCGGTATACATACTATAAATGGCGTTATATGGATTAATATGCTAATCGTAGATAAAAACAAAATGCACATTCATTAGCATTCTACCCGATTTCCTTAAGCATTAATGCTTTTTTTATGATATTTTAGTTTTGCTAGAGAATTAAATAAGCATTTAGATTTCCGTCTCTGCAATCTGTTTTTAAATGAATTTTCGTATTTGGGGCTGTGTTACACAGCGTTTACATTTGCCAGTACTGGCAAGACAGTAAGCATATACATATTAGTTGGCAAAACAATGCAAAAACAAAATAGCTGTAAAAGTGTTTATGTATTAGTGAAAAAGTTTGAATGAATTGCTACTGTCTTGCCAGTACTGGCAAATGTAAACGCTATGTTAGACAAAGCTGTCGACATATCGCTCTTTTGCTGCAAGACCGGCATAACTCAAAAAATGAAATTTTGGAGTTAGAGATGCAGAATTGTTCGCTTTGGTTTTCTTTATATTGTGTATTAAATTCATCTTTATATCTTTTATACTTTCCCAGTTTGAAGAGAATGTGTCTTCTTTTTTAGAACAAATCAAAAACTTTAAATGCGTTTATCTCGAAGTTATGCCGGTCTTGCAGCAAATGAGCGATATGTTCATAGCATTTATTTCAATAGAATAGAAGGGTCGATTATTAGGCTTAGTCTAGGCGATATGTTGAATCAGCAAATGTATGCTTAAACTTATATGCTTAAAAATAATAACAAATGTCTCTAGCAGCATATTCAATACATATTTCGATCCCTTACCGCAAAAAAAGCTTAGGCGACATCATTTTCAATTTTTTTTTTTTTTAATAAATGACTTTATTGGCAACACTTGCACACATAAGGTACCGATACGATTTTATAGCAAAAACAATTTTATCTTAAGCGACAGTCTTAATTTTTATTTCTATAATAAAATAAAACAAACTTTCTCCTGTAAAATTTTGTTTTTGTCGCTTAAGCTTTTTTGCGGTTATGACTCGATATGGTAAATTGAGGGATGAGCTTCTCCTAATTTAGTTGTGTGATTTCTAGTTTTACTATGACAAACCAAATGTTACTTTAATATTCGGAACGTCATAGGCATACTAAAGTATTTCCGAGAATGAGTTTTAAATGTTTCGTGTCTTCGGTGCAACACCACCAGTAGAGTTCCCGGATAGGGAAATTGGAGTGGATCCAATGGACTGTTTGAGGGGTGGGCAGTATTTACGGATGGATCCAAGATGGAAACCGGCACTGGTGCCGGTGTTTATATCGCGGACACCGAGGTAAAAAGGTCATTCAGACTCCCTGATGAGTGCAGTGTCTTCCAGGCTGAGATCCTAGCGATCTGGAGGGCGACGGAGGTGATACTGGATCACATCGTGGGTGGATCTGAGGTGACAATTTACGTCGATAGTCAGGCGGCGCTTCGGGCATTGAGCAGCCACACGGTGCGATCATGCCTGGTTGCGCGGTGTAGGAGCGCTCTTAGGGAACTCATGGGGTCATTCAACGTGAGGCTGTGTTGGGTACCAGGACACTGCATGGTTGATGGGAATGAGGTGGCGGACGAACTCGCGAGAGGGGGTTCGGGTCTCGACTTAGTGATGGGGTGACAGGGGGGTAAAACCCCCCCTATGCTACTACTATGGGGTGATACGGGAGAAATTCCGTGATGACGTTAACCGATCCTGGAGGGGCAGAATGGATTGCAGGGTGTCTAGGGCACTATGGCCCAAATTGGACGCGGGGGCAACCAGGGTTCTACTGGGATTGGATAGGGGTAGTCTCAGAACACTTATAGGGTTCTTGACGGGTCACTGTCCTGTCAGGGCTTTTGAGGGCAGATGGGACAACGCCATACCGGACTTCTGCAGGCTATGCGAGGATTCGGAAGAGCTAGAGACGATCGAGCATGTACTGTGCCATTGTCCTAGGATGCAGGGTCTCAGACTGAAGTGGCTAGGAGATAGGTTTCACGACGAACTGGGGTGCATGGCTGGATGTAATCCGGCCAATATACTGGGGTTTGTCAGGGAAATAACGCGGCTGTTTCTGTTGAGGGGACTGTAAGGGGGGTATTGTTCCTACTTTCTAATTTTCTGTCTATATCTTACTTCCTTTTCTCTATTTTTCACTTCCTCTTATCTCTATCTCTTACTTCATATTTTCATTGAAGGGAATCACAATGGATCGTATTCGGTCTCCGAGTGGAGGTGTGCCTGTGGGCACACAACCCTTCTTAACCTAACCTAACCTAACCTTCGTGTCTGTTTGGTAACCCGTCTTTCTTCTCTAACCCAATCGCAAAACATACAAAACCGACATGTTTGTTAGACATGTCTGAAAAGACAACATTTATGTTTTACATTTTTCAAATATTTTTTCTCACATCTCTATGTTCCTTGTTGCAATTATGAACAATTTATTAGAATTTTGGATTTATAGGAGCAGATGGGAGGTAAAATGTGTTGTAATTTTTATACGAAATATGTTTATTGTTCCAGCTTAATAAATAAGTGATTGGGTCCAAGTAATGCGAAAAGTGGGGGAAGGGGGAATGAAATGAAGTTTTGAAAACGAAACTGATTATTTAATTAGAGTTTAGACAAAATGACTAAAAGACTTAAAGCAAACGTTGCAACCAGGGAGATCGATTATTCGACTTTTTTCAAAAACCGGGTTTCGAATATTCCGGATATTACCTATTTTAAAAATAATCGGTTAACCGGTTTTAATTCGAATAAATAAAAACACAAAAATCAAATTAGTTTTTGAAATAAAAAGTTAATTTGAACAAAAATAAAACAATTCACAAAGGCAAGGATCTAACATAGGACCTATAACCACCCTTATCGTGGTTGCCATATTTAAAATACGCCTGCGACTGTTTGGTAATAGATTAAAGAAAATAAGTCCACGTTCCCTTTAATCTATTACCAAACACTCGCATGCGAGTTTTAAATTCGCCAACAACGATAAGGGTGAATAAGTACCAGGTAGGTTCATTAGGGAGAGTTGTCATTATTTGGTTTTTGACTCTTGTTTTAATTTTTATACCCACACCACAATAGTGGAGAATCATTTTCTGAGTCGAACTAACGATGTCCGTCCGGCTGGCTTTCCATGTAGCCTTGTGCGCAAAGTGCAGGTCGCCATTTTGGAGATAATTTGATAAAATTTGGGACATAGGTTGTTATTGGCACAAGGACCAAGCCTATTGAAAATGGGCAGAATTGAAGGACCACGAATGAAGATAGTGGGAAATTTCTACCTCTCAGAAACTATCAAACCGATTTTAATGAAATTTAAAACATAGATAGAACCATATCTATAAGGACACAAAAGATATGCATTTTTAAAAAAAGTAGGGCCACGAGGGGAGATCGGGGCATTTTCTGCCCCTCAAACCGATTTTAATGAAATTTAAAACATAGATAGATCCATATCTATATGGACACATAAGCTATACAGTTATTCAAAAATAGGACCACAAGGGGTGGTACGGTCCAATTTCTGCCTCTCACAAACTTTCAAACCGATTTTAATAGAGTTGATAAACATAGATAAATCCATATTTATATATACACACAAGCATGATGTGTTTTTAAATACTATGGTTTAGGGTATCATATGGTCGGGCTTGACCCACTATACTTTCTTACTTGTTTTCTTTAATTTTCTTTTGTTCGACGTTATATGGGTTTTAAAATTGAGAACAAAATTTCTAATGACTATACCTTGTACATATTCTACCGTGGGGATCCAACAAAATACACAAATATGACTTAAGGTCCAACTTATTAACAAAAAGTTTCTCAAATGTATTTAAAAAAACAAGATCAAAATTAAAAAAAATTGATTCCGTACGACAAGTGCTTAAGCAAATGACAGATTCATAAAATTAACCAAAAAGTTTCCTTAAGTTCAATATGGTTCGACACATATGAATCACGTGTATTCGCACAACTGCTTAAGCCAACTTAAGCGTATTATAGTTGAGCCTTTAGACGCGTTCAAGAAAATTTTGGTGTTGCAACTGATGTTTGCTTAAGCAAGGTGCGAAACAGATCGCACTTTCCGTACTCAATAAAACATTTTTTGATATTATTTTTGTTTTTTTAAATGCTTTATTTAATTTTTTTTAGTTAATTTTTGACAGTTGCTTAAGCCAGCTATGCATATTATACAACAACTGTTGAGAATATGCTGGTTTTGTCATGTAGCTATTTAACAGAATGTTCTTAAGTTAGACTTTGGTTCTTAAACTTGGCTAGAAAAAGTTTCGTTTAATAAAAATCTGGCAATTTATATTTTATTTTTTGCGGAATTTAAAAGGGTTACAGTTACTTGTCAAACTTCCCACTTTATTAAATTATAGATAATATTAATTTTAAACTGTTGCAGTAAAATGTTGCAGCCAACCAGCCACTTTAGTAACATGTCATGTGTGTTGCTGACTACTACACATGCATTTTTTTGCCTTCTACTTCAGTTGCTCTGATATTCAACAATTGCGTTTTTGTTGTTGCACACAAAAAATATTCCAGAAAACCAATTTTCTTGTGTCTTTTGAACAACTTCTTTTTATTTCTCTATCTTATTTCAGGTTTGCTACAAAACCTGCGAAGAAACTGATAGCGATGTGTTTTTAGTGAAATTGGGCAGCAAACAAAAAAGTGAACGTAAAAAGAATAATATTGAAATTGAATTGAAGACTCCCAAATTGCCAGTGACGATAGCCAAACAACACGTAACCACGGAGACACAAATCAATGAAACAGATTTGGATGCTGCTTTAGCAGATATCTGTAAGGGGAAGAAAGGCAAGGGCGGTAAGGGCAAGAAGAAAAAAAAGTAATTGGGATAAATTTTGACAGTTGTAAAAAATTTGAAAATTTTTATTAGTGTTTTTTGTAAAACAATTCAAATTATATTTTTTAAAAGTTTTTTGTATTTTAGAAATTACAATTAATATAAATCACTTTTTGTTTCGGGACGCATAAAATTGAAACTGAATTTTTTGCTGTCAATAAAATGACCACCACTAGGGTGAGGGCACACTCAGTTAATCATTCCGTGTAAAACTTTTTATTGGTGCTGGAGTAATTCTAAGTCGATTTAGCCGCATCCCTCTGTTGAAAATACTCTCACTTTTGAAGAAAGGTGCTAAATTGTTTTTAGTTATCCTAAGCAGTTAAGGCTTAAAATCCAGCAAAATCGGTTCAGTAGGATAAGAGTTATGAATTAACGTGTGAAACAACCACCATAAAAATTTATAATTTTGTTAGAACAAAACTATGGTGGCGGAATGCACTGATTGATATAATATTTGGTGCAAATTAAATTTCATGAAGATCGGTCCATAATTTTACCATGGGCCTATATACATATGTATAGCCTACTCTCGGAATAGAATTGAGTACGATTAAAACCGTAAGGAATCATGCTGTTGTAGTAGACTTTGGTTTGTCACAGTTTTTAAGGCTTTACATCACAGCACAAGATTTCTTGAGGATCGGTCCATAATTAACTTCAGGACTCATATATAGCTCACTATCGGAAAACACTTAAGTACGCTTAAAACCGTTACAAATTATGCTTTTGTAGTCAAATTTGGTCTTTCAGAGTTTTATAAGACTAAGTTGAAGTACAGAATTTCGTCAAGATCGGCCCATAATTTCCTATAGGCCCCATATAAAGCCCACTCAAGGAAAACACTTTAGTACTTCTAAAACCTTAACGAATAATGCTATTGTAGTCGACCATGGTTTTATAATAAGACAAGAAATCGTACTGTGAAATTTCATGAAGATCGGTCCATAATACATTATAGGCCCCATATAAAGCCCACTCTGTGAAATTATTTATATACGCCTAAAGGCTAGTCGACCATGGTTTTATAATAAGACAAGAAATCGTACTGTGAAATTTCATGAAGATCGGTCCATAATACATTATAGGCCCCATATAAAGCCCACTCTGTGAAATTATTTATATACGCCTAAAGGCTAGATTACACTATTATACTTTGTATTACTACATGTCAAAAACTCAAGTAATCAGGCATGTTCTGAAAATCACTTTTTGTGAAAGTGATTTGAAATCACAAGAAAGGTGTTCTGGAAAGAAAGGCTTTTTTCATAATTGTGATTTTAAACTGATCGGTTAAGTGGTCGCCGATCAAAAATTTCTTGCTTATATTTTTCCACCATTTTAAACCAAGTTAAAACCTTTGTGGTTTCCAAAACACCCTTAATCACAATTGTGATTTTAAAATCACAATTGTGATTTTAAATTTTTCGATTTTCAGAACATGCCTGTATATGACAAAGTGTGATAGTGTGAATGCAATGTGTCACGAAAATGACAAGTATTATGAAAAAAGTTTGACATTCCATACGACTTCATCGTTTTTTGAAAAATTTCTAAACAATAATACTTTTCATTGGATCAGGGTTGCATTTTTTTCATGCGTGAGTGTTTATACTTTGTGTGATGGTGTGAACGCAAACTGTCATGTTACATTAGATTTTTTGACAGTCGCATCAAAACTTATTAGATTTCTATCTCACAAAGTATTATGGAATACGTAAGATTTGTGAGATAGTGTAATCTAGGCTTTAGCAAATATACATAGATATTGTGGTAAAATTTAATTTAATTTAACTTTATATGGAAATAGAAATAGTTTTTTGATAATGGGTCAATTACACCATCTCACAAAAAAAAGAACCTCAATAATAAGATGTTTTTGAGGCTAAGTTCAGACTACTGAACTCGAATATGGCACTGGAAAGGTTGAATTAAAAAAATAAACATAGAAAAATCAATTTTTTTTAAATCTTAAGACGTGTAACTTAGTGAATTTTTAATTTAACCGATAAATACAGTATATCGGCTGAAAGAGGAAAAATATATCTATGTAAAAAAATTAGTTCTCAAGATTTTTAAAATTAGTCAATTGCAAAAAATTGGTTTTTCGCGAATATATCGAAAATGCTTCTTAAGAAAAATAAATAAATGCCATATTCGTGTCCCTCAGCACCAATTCTGCTTAAAAAACATCGAATTTTTGAGGCAATAGGTGTTTCCATAAACAAAAAATTCTTACAATTTTGTAACAATTGTTACTCGTAAATTTTTTTTTAACATGTATGTACTTACTTGTAACATTTACTTGCAACAATTGTTGCAAATTTGTAACAATTTTTAGTAAATGAACACAGCTAATGTCAAAGAGGCTAAAATTTGTGAACCATTGTAGTTTACCATAGGTGTCAGATAAAGCAGACTTCTTATAAGCACTTAAACGTATAAAACACAAAACAAATTTTGCTACTGTATTGAAATTTATCTATATATCTGTGGCCGTATAAAAAAAAAAACTAGTTAACTCCACTTTTTGAAAACACGAGAAAAACACACTTACAGTTTTAAACATATTTCGCTAATTATTTCATATGAATTTATGTTATTTTGCATGCGCATTAAACAAAACATAATTTAAAATTATGTTAAAGATTTCTGGTACCATTTAAATGATTTTTGGGCATTAAAACCGAAAATCAATGTCAGTTATCTTGTTTTTTCGAAAAATGGAGTTATCTAGTTTTTCCGAAAAATTTTTGTTTTCAATTTATTTTAAAATTTTACGGAATTAAGGCAACTTAAGTAATGATTTGTGGAAAAACATTAACAACTTGACTCAGCAATTTAATTTATCGTTTTTTTTTACGAAAAAATGTAGTTAACCAGCATTTAAAAAAAATAAATTTCCTTTCATATATCAAAAACTAGCATTAATTCGTTACTTCGTGAGCGTCTCCCTTTCTTTCGTGGACATATGTATTTATATGCCAAAGTTTATGTTTCTAGATTAAAAAATTACCAGTTGTAAAACAAAAAAGTACCAAAAAGTTATTCTCATCCGCTTATGACATTGCATGTTAAATTTTATGTTTATAGGTGCAATATTTACAAAAATTTAAAAAGTACCAGTCAAAGAACAAAAAAGTACCAAAAAGAAACCTCTTACATAGTCTCATTCACTGAGGACTTTGCATGTTTAATTTTTTGTTTTTAGTTCCAAAACTAACGGAAATTCAAAAAATACCAGTTAAAGAACAAAAAAGTACCAAAAAATTCACAGACAGGATCTTATTCATTCAGGAGGTGGCATGTTGAATTTTTTGTTTCTATGTAAAATATTAACTATAGTTAAAGAAAGTACCAGAAATCCCCCTCCTGAAAATTCTTTTAGTACGGCTTAGACTGTTACTAATCATGATTCAATAAGTTTCATGTGACTAGATCTAGACTACAACCAATTTCAATATAGCATTCAGATTTTATAAATATATGTTAACAGTCTAATTCATAAACACTTCATTGCAGCTTTATAAGTCATTAATAAGCAAAAGTCGAAAAAAGAGTATTTATAAATGTTTAATAGCCTATTAAACGTTTAATAAACGTTTCATATATTTGAAATATTTATTGTAGCCTTTACCCTACTTTAAGCGTTTAATAAACTGATATTTCAATGTTTGTTAAAATAAAATTTTAATAATTGCATGAAAAATTAAACATTTTTGTCTTCTTATTTATTTTAATAAAACAGTTTAATACTAATATTTGAATTAATTTTATATAAAATAAGCAGCTTGATGAATTTTTTTTGTAAAAAATAACGTGGGGAGATACTTATGTATGTTCTCTGTTAAAACATGAAGTCGTTATAAGTTTTTGCATAAAAAGCTATTAAGATTTATTTCAAATAATGTAAACCTCTTTTTTTACCATTCATTACACTTATATTTCAAAATGTCTTTGCACAAAAAGTGACAAATGAAGCAAAACAATGAGAACTGTAATATTAAGGATATCAGGAAATGCTAGAGCTAGATATCTCTAAATATATTCGAGATATCAAAAAAGGTATTAAATGTTAAAAAACGGGTGTCACTATTATTATATAGAATTGATTTAAAACTAAATTTTTGTAAAAATGTGCCTGCTAGAAATTTAAAAACTAATTTTAGCAATTACCAAAAAAGCGATAATAACAAATTAAATTGAAGTTAAAAAAACAATTCGTAGATTTAAGATGATGAAGCCGATCTTCATGGGTTCTCTCAAGCAACAGTGTGTAGAATTTCAGCCAGAGTGGCTCGTGCCTTAGCTCGCTGGGGCAATAGAAAAATTTAAATGCCTTCATCTCTTATAGAGGAAGCAATCCTAATGAGAGAATTTAAGACATTTAAAAATTTCCCAAACGTTATTGGTACGCACATACATATCAAAAAAAAATCGGCGCAAATTTTGCCCAATATTATATAAACAGAAAGGGTTACTATACCCTGAATGTTCAGGTAAATGAAAACATTTGAACTTAAAAAATTTTGGCAGTTATATGTGTTAAAACCAAGGAGGTTTTATTTTCAAAACATCTGGATAAAATTGGTGAAATGATTCATTAAACATAAAGCTGTATAATCTCTTTTGGAACATACAGAGTTAAAGCAGTAAAAATTTGATATTGAAAAATGATTTACATATTTCGCTTCTATTTCAATAGTATGTATTTTATTAACAAAAAAAAAAACATAAAATTAATTCAAATATAACGTTTTAAAAAACAGAAATTTATTTTAAATTGAAAACAAAACAGAAATTCACTTAAAATTCGTTCGTTGTATGATATTTTTATTTACTCGTATCGTTTCATCCCTAGTTGTATGCATCACTATTACAAAAATTCCAATTAAAATATCATGATGTTGCCAACATAATAATACAAAAGTAATATAAACGTTTAATTGTTAATCCACTCCTATTAAGCGTTTATAAATTAGATTTTTTATTAATGGTTTATAAAACAAAAAGTGTTTGATAACTATTGTATTCATTAAAGCTGAAACAAGAAATTTTTATGAATTAGACCGTAATAATTTATAGATTCCATATAGCGCTCACTCCTTAAATATTTAATCTATCGGTTGACGGTATCAAAGGTTCGGCACAGCCGAATATAGCACTCTTACTTTTCTTTTCACAAAATTAAATATATGTAAAATTATTTATGTGAAAACAAACAGAAAAACTTCCAAAGAAGTGAAAAATTTAAATTTGTTATAAGAAACACAGCATTGATAACAGTTGCAGAAATTGGGAATATATTATTTCAAACCAATTTCTATCATTCAAAAATCAAAATGTTTTTTTTGCAGTGCATAATTTTTTGCGTCTTCGTTTGAATTGATACTGAAGAGTGGAAACTTTTGGGTAAAGCTATATAATTAGTTATGCTGTTTAAATGCCAACATTAATTTACCCAGGCCCCATTCATATATCCTCAAAAATACCGATTTTTGCCATATTTGTTTCCCTATACGCCACACAGTAACAAAAAGGGAAATAAATATGGCAAAAATCGGTATTTTTGAGGATATATGAATGGGGCCTGGGTAAAATAAAGGACTTATTTGGCCCATTGTAGTTCGAAACTAACATGTATGGATATGGAGAGAATAGATGAGAAAAGTTTAAACTTTTAAGTTAATTTTTTCCGATCATATTCGATAAAACCACCGTATTCTGGGAGGGACTAGGGATTTACGTAAATTTATTGCTAATTTTTAATAATTAAGGTATACTTAAGAAGAATTTTTATCCAGGATGTTTTGTGGCTAAATTTTTTATTATTTGTCTAGAATTCGGACTTTTTAAACAGTTATCGGCTTATTTAATGTGTTTTGTGACAATCGTAGTTTTTGCTTTTGATACTTTTTGTAATAGAAATATATAACGAATCTATTACGATTTTTTTTGATATTTCCTACAATTTGTTAAATATACAGAGCTAAATTTTACTTTCCCTTAGTCTATGCTCTGCCGAATCCGTTTCATCTTTTCGGCGAAAAAGACAGCAATTTTTTAGTATACAAATTTTTAATTTCCAGAACACTTTCTCTTAAACTTTAAGAGAGTTGCTTTAAGACTTAAAGCTACAAAATGTTATGACACCAACTACACAGTTTGTTCGAATTGTAGAACAGAACTATTGACTTGTAGTATTTGCTGAATTTACATACATTTTCATTGCACCAACATGTATTTCCTTTCATTGTTTTCATTCAATATTTTGATTGTTTATTTTTTTTTATCTTAGTTTTGTAACTCTGACAAACGTTGAGTCAATTGTATAGTTATGTCGGCGGTAAAATTTCATTCATTCATCGGTATCGGTTTCATTTTACGCATCTTTGCACTGAGGTCATTTATCGCAACTACAATTGTTTCAAATTTCATCATTTGGTAACAAACTCTACTGTTTGTAATGCCATTTTTTTTACATATTTTTTCGCAAAAGTTTATTGCATTTAATTTTATGGAATTTAAGAAACTTGCCCGATATGTTAGTGTACTAAGTAGCATCAGGTTTTTCATTTTATTTCTTTAATAAATTGCATTCACAAATAGTTGTTGTGATTGTTCTTGCTTAAGTCTTGTAAAATCCATCGAAGCTGAACGGGAGGATGGTCATCGAGAAAAATATATTTGTGTGTTGCTATGAAACATGCATCTGCCAAGATAGACAAACATACAGCCAGTAAAGTGGTATGTATGTATTGCTTTAAATGAATTTTACGAAATAAGTTGTTCTTGCTAAAAAAAAATCTATACAGTCATCCCTTTGGGTAATTTATGCTATAAGGTGTAATTTGAAGTCTTAGAAGCTGGATTCAATAACATTTTTGGCAAATAAATTGAAAATTGGCTAATCACCCTTATTCCATTTAGCGTCATTAATATCACACAGAAAAAAATACCAATGTTAAAATAACATGGCGAAATGTTGATTGAGAATCATGGAAAATTTCTGCAAAAGTATGTCTTTTATTTAAATTTGTCATTATTTCATATTAATTTTAAATGAAAAATATTAAAATAACCTTAAATCACGTTTATTTAATATTATTCACTGTTAGAATAACATTGTTCAATATTGAATCCATAAAAACCTGTTTTATATTGAAATCAAAAGTTTATCTTGTTAAATTAACATGCATACATACTTAAGTATGTCATTTTTTTTATTTTCATGTTTAAAATATTTTATAAAGAAGACAATTCCCGTATTCTTTTAATTAAAATTATTTAGTTAAAAAGAACATCAAGTTTTCAAAGTAGAATGATGACGAAAACCATATCGGGCCATTCTGCTGATGCTTCTGTTTACTAAGGAGATACAAAATAAGTGAAAAATGTGTAATAGGGGTAAGTGTTTTGAAATATTCTTAAACAAATTCATATGCTGTCTTCACACTGTTATATCACACTCCAACCAATTTGTTTCTACATGAAATTCACGTTGTTTCAACTTAAAATAAAAACATTTAAAAAAAATTTTTTTTAAGAAACGATTTTCTTAAAAAAAAGACATTTAAAAAAATTTTGCCCCCCCCCCTAGATTTTATCCTGGCTACGCCCATGTATTCGTGTATTGTCATCAGGAATATGTATGCCTGCAAAGTTTCATCCATTTGCATTGAGTAAAAGGCGGTTATAAAAGCATTTTACAAAAAAAAAAAAAAAATTTTTTCCCCCACCCCCCTAGATTTTATCCTGGCTTCGCCCATGTATTCGTGTATTGTCATCGGGAATATGTATGCCTGCCAAGTTTCATCCATTTGCATTGAGTTTAAGGCGGTTAAGTTAACGTTACAAGATTTGATTTTCCGAAGTGAAGCTAAAGAAAAGGTTTTAAAAAATTTTGCCCGCCCCCCCTAGATTTTATCCTGGCTACGCCCATGTATTCCTGTACTGTCATCGGGAATATGTATGCCTGCAAAGTTTCATCCATTTGCATTGAGTAAAAGACGGTCAAAAAAAACAGATTTGATTTTCCGAAGTGAAGCTAAAGAAAAGGTTTTAAAAATAACTTTCATTCAACGTGATTCGGATTGTTATTCCAATTTAAATGACATTTTGCTCTAACTTTACTGCAATGTTAAATTAACATGAATTATAGTTATTTTAAAAGGGGAGTGTAAGAAAGGATAAACTCACTGTTTAATGTTGGTATTTTGTTTAAGGTTTGATATTGTTACAAGTAAGACTTTGTGTATTTTATTCGTGTGATATTTTTAGCTTTTCTAAAATCTTTGGAAAAGGTTTCCTGATGCTCTGGCCTAATCAACCAGTGAAATGCGCATAGAAGCTAGCTTTCCCTCAACAATAAATTTCAGTGTATTTATCAAATGTGAAAAATTGGCAAGTTAGCACGTCATACAGAAATCTTATTAATAATAAATTTTGTATTCCCAAAAATAACTTTGAAAGAATTGTTTAGTTGTGGATAATTAATGGTTTACGATTTACGTTGTCGCAACAAAAAATATTTCAGTATTTTAAACAAAGCGAAAATATTTTAATCTAATCAATAATTAAATTTAACGAGGGACTACTGTTTCCCACTTATGTAAGTCTTCTCGAATGTTAAAGAATCGTGTAAAATGGTTTAAATAATTAACATGTGTACAATTTCTGCAATATTCGTAAAACGTGTATTGCAATTCAAAAGTATGCTTGCATATTTTAAAGTCTAGTAATGCCGTCTATGAAACCTACAAACAAATAGATACTGAAGAAGAATCTTTTGTGACCTTCATTTGAAAACAAATATTTAAATGAAGACTTCACTGGAACATTTTTGAAAATGAAATTCTATTTGTACATTATCAGGTCAGGGTTAATGATGGAATGGTTAATTAATGTATAGTTTAAGCAATTATTGTATTGGGTATACAAATTTAAATAATTGAAATTATTTAAATAACTAGTGCGAATTATTTTATCTTTATTTAAGTACATTTTACTAGAGAAGTTTTAAATTTTGTATGTAAGTATGTAAAATGAATTAAATTCAGTTTCATCGAAGAGTATGTTTCAATATCTGCAACCTAATTGATATTCACCCCTATTATGAAAGTCGACATCGACACAAGTCGACGGCACCTGAACAGTAATGGTATTTTCTGAATCGTTATTAACAATAATCGATTACTATTGATAGTCAATTGATATTTTCTAAGGCGCTTTTAAGTCGACGTCGAGTAGAATTGTCACTGTTTTAGGGGACAGGAAATTTTGGGACGACTCAAATGAAAGTTAAAGAAATTTTAAACATATTTATTGAATACGTTTAAAATAAAAAAATGCAAATTTAATAGTAAATTCAACGCGAAAAAAAATTTGCGAAAATTCAGAAAAGTTTCCAAATATGTATAGCAAAAATTTGCGAACATTTTAAATATATTAAAAAAATCCATAAAATTGATAAAAAGACCCTTAAATGACAACAATATTAAATTAATGTCGACGTTGACGACGACTTACATAATAGGGGTGATTAACAATTATGAAAGGGCTGTAGCCACCTTCATTAGACACAGTTTGTATTAACGTTTCATTCTCGAAAAAAACTTCCACCTGCGTTAACATTTTTAAAAGTAGCTTATAATTACATTTCAATAAAATTTAAATTTAACACGCTAATGTGTTTTGATTTGAATAAACCAAAAGATTTACTGAAAATCGTTTGAAACCATATTAATATGTGCTATGGTCCAAAAGTTCATAATACTTTGCAGGCAAAGTCCAAAATGTAATATTAAGTTTAACGGTGTCAACGCTTATTGGTTACGCATCGATAATTTTTTTTGTGCACGTTGGGACAAAAAACATTGTAAAATTCTAAGCGGATTAATTGTGAAATTCATTTAAAAACCACCCCACATATACCCTGTACCCACACAGAAAAAATTATTGCCGAATTATTTTCAGACAAACGCTTGTTTGAAAATTTTTTTAATTTCTACAAATCGTCAGTTGATTATTTAATTGTCGTATGTGGATACAAATGACATACGACATACGACAATTAAATAATCAACTGACGATTTGTAGAAATTAAAAAAATTTTCAAACAAGCGTTTGTCTGAAATAAATAATCAACCGACGAAATGTTTTTACTGATTCAATTAATATTTTTGTTTGATTTTTATTTAACCAACAAAAATGGTGACAACTATTCAAAAATATATTATACGCGTTATTGGTTTCCAGTTTTCATTATTTTGTATGAAATATTTAACGCTCTTTAATGTTGTCGTCTTTTTGCATTTTTTTATTTGATCGTAAGCAAACAATAAGAAAGATGATAAAATAGCGTGACGAGGTTTGTAGTTAGAAAAACAAGAACAATAGTAAGTAACAAACGTTTCACTCTTTTTAAACAACAGAAACAACAAGAACATTATAAGAAACAAAATAAATTTTTGGTTGGTTTCAAAGTTGGTAAAACAAGAGGGAATGAAAAAAAATCCCGAATTTGTTTATAGGACCGATTTCAGACAAAAAATGGTTTGATTCTACATATTTTTTGTTTGAATTGGAAAAATAATTTTTTCTGTGCAGTCAGCCGTTAAATTCTTGAGCCCACAGCCAGAGACATCTCCACTTTCACCTATTAACCTACTACCCATCCATCTCAGCCTGCGGTTATGTTTGCTATTAAAGTGACATAGAAAGTGCCTTGTCCTCGCACATCCACATAAATCTGAAAAGTCATCCCATATCTCTATCTCCTCTGTCCCCCCACATCCATATAATTCCGAAAAGTCACCCCATTACCACCGTCAACCTGCCTGCACAGTCCTACCCCGGACCATGCTCCTGCCTAGCAGTGAATTAGTATCGGTTTTTCAAGCACCGGCCAAAGCGTCCGCGATACTCTACAGCCCGCCCTATTCCTCCAGACCCGATAAGCCCTGGATTATTAAAGCCTAGATTACACTATCTCACAAGTCTTACGTATTCCATAATACTTTGTGAGATAGAGATCTAATGAGATTTGTTGCGACTGTCAAAAAATCTAATGTAACATGACAGTTTGTTTTCACATCATCACACAAAGTATAAACACTCACACATGAAATAAAATGCAACCCTGATCCAATGAAAAGTATTATTGTTTAGAAATTTTTCAAAAAACGATGAAGTCGTTTGGGATGTCAAACTTTTTTCTTAATACTTGTCATTTTCGTGACACATTGCATTCACACTATCACACTTTGTCATATTACTTGAGTTTTTGACATGTATTAATACAAAGTATAATAGTGTAATCTAGCCTTAAGGAGTATTGAAGCAATATCTCTTTTAAGAAGAAGAATTTTTACTTAAAAATTTAAAAATGGTTCTTTTGTAATATTTAATTGAATTAAAAAACTTTATTTTTTTTTTGGATAAAAATCTTAATGTCCAATGGACGCTGAAAAAATTTGTATTTAGAAGAAAGGTGCTACTTCTTTCTACTACAAAAATTTTTTTTTTTGAATTAAATATAAAAAACTCATTCACTAATATTTTCAAAATTAAAGCCTATTGGAGGTCTGACCGTCTTCCTAGACGACCCTTTGCAAATGCCCAAAGTCGACCCTAGTGAGCGCACATAATCTGTGGAGCCGGGAAAACCCAGGCAATTGCAACCAATTCCAATCTCACCGAAGATTCTTGAGTGACTTTAATGAAATTTTTTACTAGCTGCCATTCCCATCACATACTGATCAATATGAAGAAGATGTCTAATAACATCCAAAGCCGCTTGAGTAGTACTTTTCATGGTACCTATCATGCCGATTTAACAGCCTCATTCCTTCTTACCAAACACATCATCCGTACGTAAGAATGAGTCTAACCACCGATGTGTGTAGCCGTCCAACTATTGACGAACTGCTTCCCCAGTTCCTATCTATCGATGATGTACAAGCATAGAAGGCATTGCGAACCGTCTAAAGTCTCTCTTAAGTAAACCTTCTAGGACAGTTTACTATCCAAAACAATTCCAAACACTTACCACTATAATATGTATGTATTACTATAAATTATAAGGTACTCTTTCGCTTGTTTTTGATAGAAAAACATAATACAATAATATTTAAAAACAAGTAAGAAAGTATTGTCGGTCAAGCCCGACCATATGATACCCTACACCACAGTATTAAAAACAAATTTTCAAGAGTGTATGGCTGTATGAATAGGGATCTATCTATGTTTTAAATTCCATTACAATCGGTTTGATAGTTTCTGGGAGGCAGAAATTGCCACCATCTCCTCGGTGGTCCTATTTTTTAAAAAATGCATAGCTTATGTGTCCATATAAATATTGAAATTTCATAAGTTATAAACATTAGTTAATTGTGAATTGTTCTTATTTGTAAGTAAGAATAGGTTTTATCGTACTTAAAATAGGTATTTTTAATTTGCCGATTTTTTGAAATTAAAGTGCCGATAATGCCGATTTTTTTTTTTAAATATGTCGATTTTTTATCAAAATTATCTGGCACCCCTGCTTAAAACCCAAAAATTAGTTCTTAAAGAGAATAGTTTTTTTTTATTAAAACCATAGTATAACAAGTCTCAGGTATGTTCATTAGAGAGAGTTTTCATTATTTACCTATGTTATGTCAAAATATTTTATTTGATTTTTGACGCTTTTTTTTAATTTTTTTCCATATTTTCCTTATTTGACGTTATATGGGGTTTGAAATTGAGAACAAAATTTCTAATGACTATACCTTGTACTTATTCTACCATGATCAAAACTTGAAAAGATTTACAACGTTGCCAGTTTCGAAAATTATAAATTTATCTAATTTATCTAAACCCCTAATTTTACCAAGTTCAGTTATAATTAACTACCAGTTATAACTGTCAAAAAACTTTGAACATAATGCACAATGAATCGGACAGTTTTACAATACGAAGACGTTTAAACCCTAACGGAAATATAAACACCAACCCCCCTACTGTTAGCGAAATCTGTGCAGCAATTAGAAAAATGAAATGCGGAAAAGCGGCGGGTAACGATAATTTACCAATAGAATGTTTCAAAGCTAATCCCATTGCAATGGCAGAAATCTTGCGCCCAATCTACGAACTAGTCTGGACTACCGAAGATTTTCCTTCCGACTGGAAAGAGGCCATAATTATTAAAATCCCGAAAAAAGATGATAAGAAGATTTGCAATAACTGGCGTGGTATCTCGTTATTGCCGGCAGTTTTTAAAATATTTAACCAAATCATACTAGACAGAATAGCAGAAGCTCTAGATAAAAACATCCGAAACACCCAAGCGGGCTTTCGTCCTGGTAGGTCATGCATAGACCAAATCAATACGGTACGAATCTTAATTGAACAGGTAGCAGAATTTAATGCAACTATGTACTTGACCTTTGTTGATTACGAAAAATCCTTTGATGCTCTGAAGAGAGAATTTATTTGGACGGCGCTAGTTGCAAGGGGTATTCCTCAAAAGTTAATAAACATTCTTAGGCATAGCTACGAAGGTTCTACGTGTAGGGTTTTACATGATGGCACGTTAAGCGGTAGCTTTGAAACAAAGAGTGGTACACGACAAGGGTGCGCTCTCTCACCGCTTTTATTTATAACTGTGATGGATGTAATATTCGATGCTGTTGATACATTATCAATGGAACTGAATTGGGGTATGTGCAACAAATTAGCGCATCTAGAGTATGCCGACGATGTAGTCCTTCTGTCCAACAAAAACTCAGAAATGCAATCCCTTTTAACATCCCTTACGGAGGAATCAAATAAAGTAGGACTTAAAGCCAATATTAACAAAACCAAAACTATGAGAATTAATGCGGTAAATACATCCCAGTTCGCAGTCAATCAGCAGGAGATCAGTGAAGTAACCAGTTTTGAGTATCTCGGCAGCATTATAAGCACTAATGGGGGAACAATACTTGACGTTGAAAGCCGACTAAAGAAAGCTAAAGGCAGGTTCGCAATGCTGTTTAAGGTATGGAGGTCAAACACAATTAACACAGCAACGAAGATAAGAATATTTGACGCCTGCGTAAAATCCATCCTGTTATATGGATGTGAAACATGGTTTCTCACAAAAGATTTATCTCAGAAATTACAGACATTCATCAGTAGATGTCTTCGCAATATTTTAAGAATATGGTGGCCTCAAATAATAACTAACGAAAATCTGCTACTAAGAACTAATCAACTAAAGATTGAAAGCGAAATAAAGAAACGTAAATATGGATAGTTGGGACACACACTAAGGAAAGAAAGATCCGAGGTCCCACATGCAGCACTTGAGTGGAACCCATAGGGGTATCGAAGCGTCGGCCGACCGAAAACATCTTGGAGGAATGCAGTGGCCAAGGAAACAAGTAAATCCTACAACCAGTTGCGATACATAGCTAGGGAGAGGGAAGACTGGAAGATATATGTAAAAAACATTTGTAAATAGACTTAGTTCTAATTAAAATTTGTTAATGAATTGTAATTAATGAACATGTCTTAATAATAATAATAATAATAATAATATAACTGCCAAAAACATGTTGTTAACTGGAAGTTAAAGTAAAAGTTAGTTTTAACTGAACTTGGTGAAAATGGCCGTAAGCTAGAAAAATGTCCTTTAAAAATACCCCAATACAAAACTAGGACAAATAATTTAATGAAAAAAATACATTCAAATAATTCCTTTAAGTCTCTGAAAATAAAATATGAAATAAATATGGACCCCTAAAGTAAAAAACACAAAAACATCATGCTAACTGAAAAAATTAACTTGACTGCAACAGCTTTTTGTACTTTACACTGTTGAGTTACAATGTAACGATGAGGTGTGCACCGCCTTTCATTAACCACACCTCACGTATTTTATACAGCATTTCTATGTATTCATATTAAACAAAAAAATGGATTTGAGATTGAAATTTCTTAACAAAAGATTTGTTTTTATACTTTTTGGGTAAAGTTCGGCCAGATGAGAGTAAAAGAAAATTCCTCTTAAAAATGATAAAAAATGAAAAAAAATTTGGAAATGAAAAAATAAATATTATTTTTTTTCAAATCATTGTTGCAAACTTAACGATTTTACATTTTGTGATTTCGTATCTCTAAACGCTTTAAAACACTTTTTTAATGCAGACTCTATAAATATGTTACGGCAAAAAAAGAGCAGGTAATACTCTAAGTTGCCAGAAGGCCTGGAATGGCTTGAATTGTACAGTTTTTCAGGGTCTTGTCCAGTTACCAGCTAAAATACAATTTGTCCAGTTAAAAAATAATTTCTTTCATGTTAAAAAATAATTTTTTTATAAATAATATACAAAATATAAAAATCAAATTTACAATTATCCGAAAGATATATCAATTGATAAGATTGGTTTATTTTAAATGCAATAAAAACAAACGTTTATTTTAAATAATCTCACAAGGAAGAAACATAATGTACTTTAACCTTATAACCGCTAAACTATTAATGAGACTTAATTGCATCATAAACAATAATAAAAAGACGATTTCAAACTTTTGGTTACTAATGACCTTTAAATAAGTATAAGTGTATCTTTAAATTGTCCAGTTAGTTTTTTAAATATAAATGATATAAATATCATCATATATATACTAAGAATATTTCTTCCACAAAAAATCCAGTAGCTCGTTTCTGTATGAGAAAAAAGTGTTTCTGTATTTGAATGCGAAAACAGACAACACAGATTCTGTTTTAACTGGAATATTTCCAGCATAGTATAAGGATTACAAGGTAGTGCCACTCTCTCTTTTATTCTGACATATTGCCTTTTGACAATTAACGTGTTTTGTGAAAACTGTGCTACCATATTTGATCTTAATAACCCCATTTTCTTCTTTTTTTTTGTCAAAATGAAAGTTTATTTTGAATAAATCAACAACACAAAAAGTTTTTAAATTAAAATTTTTACAAAGAGAAAATGAGCTGCATATTCCAAGACTGCAAGAACACAAGATCAACTGTAAGCGTCTGGAGATCACATTTTTCAAATACCGCTGTTGCCGTTCACACGTAAAAAGGGGTTTGGAAGCGGTGCAGGAAGGAAGAAGCAGATTTAAAAAAACATTCATTTGTTTGCTCAATTCATTTCGCTCAAGAAGACCTTCCCTTTGGAACATTTGGAACATTATAGTTATAAATGATGGTTAATTGAAAACGGATCAGGCATCCAATGCCAAAGAACATCTTTGTTTTTATAGTTAATTATCGTTAAAAATTATCTTTTGGTCGGCTTAATGAATGTTTTGAGTCCCATGTTAAAGAATATCTTGAAGAATATATCCAAGAGCGTGATGAATATTTTAACGGGCTTAACACTTTTTTTTTAAGTTTAATCATGAGCAATTATCGACAAAAGCAAATTGCATAAAAATTTAATTAATATGTGCGACTCAAATTTAGACCATAACATTGTAAAAAGATTTTTTTTTTGGGAGAACATTTTTGTATATTCGCAAGTTGAATCATAAATATAAAAACCATTTGCATTTAAATAAAAAAATTAAAAAAGCAATAAGTAAATAAAATTTATCATATAAATTTTAACTGATTTTCATCACTATTTTAAATTAAAAGGTTTCTATCACAAGACTCACAGAACTAAACTAAACAGAACTACCAGGGTAAATAACGGTTTCTTAAATATTTCGCTATTACATATTTTTAATTCATTAAATATAAGATTAACGGCCAATTTCACTAAGTTCAGTTCCAACGAAGTTGTAATTAAAGTTCCAGTTGCCAATATGTTTTGACAGCTATAACTGATAGTTTATTATAACCGAACTTGGTGAAATTGGCCGTAAGACTAACATTTTTACGTAATTTTCATTTATTTTAAACTACACATTTTACTTTGTAATTTCTGGGAATCTCTATCCATTTTCCTCATGTTGCAATATTTTTTTAAACCTGAATAAAAAAATACAACAGAGCAAAACACAATACTTGTCAAAAAATTTTAAGTGGCACTACCTTGTTTTCCTTATATCATGATTTCCAGTAACCAAGTGTCAAATGAAAGCGAAACGTCAATAACTTGGTGGCCACACGATCAAGTTTTGCCTTTCAATTCCTTTCAATTTGCAATACACTCTCAGTTTTTTACTAACACACTCACACTTTTTAAATTGACCACGAGATGGCTGTCAATTTCACCTTTCCATTTGTTTGGCAATTTACTTTCAATTTAACAGCTGAGTACAAGTTTGTCTCTGTTGTTGTTGACATCTTGGAAGTAAATTGCTTACAAATTGAGTGCAGCCTACGTCACAGCTTTCAATTTATGTAAATTTTGACAAGCAGTATATGTAAAAGACTATCAAGAACAACTTGAACGTGTGGCCGCAGGGTAAAAGAAATAAATATAATAAAAACAGGGCTGCCAGATTTGACGATTTATCGTCATTTTGACGATTTTCTTGTTCCGAAATTAGCAAAGTGCCGGTTCGCTGATTTTTTCTAAAAAAGGGACGATATTATTAAGTCTTTGAAATAAGACAATTTTAAGTCTTTTTATATCGAGCCCTAACAGCGAAAATAACGTAAGCGGAATGATTTTCAATTTTCGTTTTTTTTAATAAATAACTTTATTGGCAACACTTGCATCATCTCCTAAAATATCATGGTCACATAATGTACCGTTACGATTTTATAGCAAAAACAATTTTAGTGTAAGCGACAAATTTCATACAAAATTAATATGAAATAAAACAAAAAAGCTTTCTCCTGTAAAATTTGATTTTTGGCGCTTACATTATTTTCGCGGTTAGGGGTCGATATGTTTGGTTACTAGGCATTACAAAAAAAGATATCTTTAGAAACAAGGCAGCCTTAATTTTCATATTTATCCCTATTTTAAAAACTGTCCTCGAAATTGTTTGTCTCTTCCCTAAAAAATACATTGGCAAAAGCAAAATTTCGAGGGAAAAGTGTTTACTTTTTATTCCCGTGATTATTTAGTACAATTGTTTGTGTTCAAAACATTAAACCATTACCCCATTTTTTCAGTCAATATAGAAAAAAGTTTGAGTAAAGATGTAAGTAACAAAAAAAGGGAACTTAGATGAATGTACTGCAAGACTTAATCAAGACTTACAACGGGTTTCACATTGGGCTGATGTTAACGGGTTAAGTTTAAATCCTGCCAAATCGAAATGCATTGTGATACGTAAAAGAACACAGAAAATTATTGATTATCCCAACATTAAGAACTTTAGTATTTCTTCACAAAATTATAACCACCCGTGAGCCAGGTCCAAATTACCTTAAAAACAACATTCAGTTCTTAATCAACAAAACCTTGTTCCCTTGTGTTATCAAACGTCGAGACATTTTCCATACAAAAAACAGAGGTAAAGAAAAAACATGTAAAATCAATTAGAAAATGGATAATCATTCGAAAACGCAAATTTCGATCTACCAAAAGGTTAAAATACAATTTGGTTTAAGGATTGATGTTTGACTATTGACGTCAGCAGTCGTCGATGGCTGCGAGTGTAAGATGGCAAATCCCTCTGAGGAGATCGAGTGGTAGCGATCGAAACAAGTCAGGGTAACCAGCCGCCTGGGTTCGAATCGCAAGTCATTCGAAAATTCCTTTCTTCATAAAAATAATTTAATGAAAATTTAATTTGATGAACTTAAGCCTGATTAAAAATATTGAAAATTTGGATTAAAAAATTTGACATAAAATTTTTTTGCTGATAGCTGTCCTGTCCTGTCTATTTTACTTTGGGAACGTTTTTTTCTTATATTCTTACATAAGACACTCATTTTCCCAAGAATGTTACTATACTCTATCCAAGGCGAATTGACTAGAAGGTGAGGTCAACTCTACAACTACAATGCTTCTGTGGTCGGGTTGTCAAAAATATTGCTAGTAAAACAACAGGTAAAACAGGTTTGTTTACATAGAAAACTAGTTTGTATACAAACTTTGACAAGTCGACCACCGAAAAAAAAACACCATATGTTGACTTGACCCCACCTTCTAGTTAATTCGCCTTGACTCTATCATTAAATTTCATACAAAAAAAACATAAAAAATTTAAACAGTAAAATGAGAAAGAATATGATGTTACTGCCGACGTTTTAATCATGGGCTTGTGAGTTTTTACCTGAAGTTAAAGACTTAGCTCTGTTTGAACACTATGTCATAAGTAATTTTTGTCTTACGCCAAGGATATATTGTACTTTAAAATGGCAAAATAAATTCTAAAATGGGTCAGATATATGGCCAAATATAATCTAAAATGGTCATATTAAAATATGCTTGTTTCTGGTATAGATTCTTTTTTGTTCCTATTTTTAATTGATAAATAAAAATACGAAACGAAAAAAACCATATTTTTTATTTATTTATAAATATGATTTCCTCAGTCATCACACCTCGTCCTTACTGGCAGCTTGCCAGCATGGTTTTAGAAAAGGCTGTTCAACTACAACGAATGTACTTCATTTAACAACTTTAATTAATTGTGCATTTACACAAAAGAAACAAACTGATGCTGTTTATACTGACTTCAGTAAAGCGTTTGATAAAGTTAACCATCACCTTCTTCTTACTAAATTGGATTTATTAGGTTTATCCCGTAGAAGTTTATGCTGGTTAAGTTCTTATTTAATTGGAAGAAAGCAAAAAGTACAATTCAATAATTGTACATCCAAGTACATTTTTGTTTCGTCCGGTGTTCCCCAAGGCAGTCATCTTGGCCCACTTTTATTTTCGCTGTTTATTAATGATCTGCCCAACGTTATCAAGTTCGCCACTATATTGATGTATGCTGACGATGTAAAAATTTTCCATTCTTTTAATTGCTTCGCTGATCATTTTTATCTTCAATCGGATCTTAATAACTTCTTTTTATGGTGTAATCATAATATGATGGAGCTGAATCTTGTGAAATGCAAATGTATGCGTTTTTATAGAAATAACTGTATTGCCGTTAATTATGCTTTTGGTGGCCATCAACTGGAGTTGGTTGATACGTTTCTTGATCTTGGAGTCTTACTGGATCCTAAATTAAACTTTGTTTCTCATATAACATTAACTGTGAATAAAGCTCGAGGTGTTCTTGGCTTTATTAAGCGCTGGGCTAAAGAATTCACCGATCCATACATAACGAAGCAACTTTACGTATCACTCGTTAGACCAATCTTAGAATATGCGTCAATCATTTGGGACCCATTTTACAACATTCACAATTCTCGTATTGAATCGGTCCAAAAACAATTTTTATTATTCTGTTTACGTGATCTACATTGGAGTTACTCGACAAACTTTCCTTCATATGCTAGTAGACTGGCATTAATAAAATTACCATCGCTCAAAAGTCGTCGTACAATGTTAAATGTTTCTTTTATGGTTAATCTTATTAATGGTAATGTTTGTTGTGATTTTTTGTTAGAGTCTGTTAAATTTAATATACCTAGTCGCAATACGCGTCATTATAATCTGCTCTTTGTTAAATTTTATAGAGAAAATTATGCTTTTGCTGATCCTTTTTCAAGGTTATGTAGACAATTTAATTCTCTGTCACAATTTGTTGATTTTTCTTTATGTTTAAATTCCATAAAGCATAAAATTATTGTTTTTCTTAATTCGTAAATTTGTATGTACATATATTCTGTAAAGTGTAGTATATTTTAAAATGCTTATTGTTATTCATTAATTTTAAGTCAATATTGTTATTAGTCAGTAAGGATAATATCCATTGATTAAATAAATAAATAAAATAAAAATAAATAAAAAATTTTCAAATTTAATAAAGGTTTAAAGAACAAATTTACTATGAAAATTATCCTTAACAAACGTTTGTTAAATTTAACAATTGTTTATGAATACAGAGGTAGCCCGTATTCATAATAAACATTGATAAATAGCCTTTTTCCGATGTGCAGGCGGTAATATTTTTTTTTTTTTTTAATTAACAAGTACGAATCACTTCACTGGATATCGGAAGAAAATGTTCTTTCGTACATTTATATACATATAACACAAAAACAACATTTTGTTTTAATTTAAGTTTTACGCACGAAATTTTCCTTCGATATCGACAAGCAATCCGTTAGTTAGAGATATTTCAATGTTAACTTTTTATTAAGTCTCTAACATTATGTGAACAGTTGACCTTAAATATTTTGCAATTCTCGTTTTAACTCTTTATTTTTAAACAAGACGACATCACTGTTTATTAATAAAATCAAATTACTTCTGCCTTAAACAAAAGTTTAACGAATGCAACAAAAACAATTTAGGAAAGTTGTAAGAGTTACTGAAAGATCTTAGCAAATCATGAAATAATAAAGAGAATGGAGAGTGAAATACAGAGCGTGATGATATTGTTAAGAAATAAAACAAAATGAAAACCAGCTTTTTTTTTACTATTTTAGCCACAATGGTGTATATAGAAAAGTAAACAGAGTGCGAGGAAAAAACCAGTCTCTAAATGATTTTGAAAATTTAGTCTTAAGTGTGGAGAGATGATAACAAGACAAATAGCGTAGCATTAGGTAAGAAAACGGCTAAAAAAGTAAACGGAACGAACGCTGAAGCGTTAATGTTGTGTGAAACGAACGACAGTTTGTAAACGAATGAAAGCTTGTTTTATAAAAAGATCTTTTAGAGGATCAAAAAGCTTGAAAAGTTAATATTGAGTACTTCAAACTAAATATAAATTAAAGAGATAGTGAGTAAGAGAAATATAATAAATAGAATGAGCAATGATGAATAAATTATGAGAGAAAGAAAGTGTTGTTTTGTAATTTAAAATGTTGAGTTATTTATTAAAATTAAATTACCAAAAAATTGGTCTTGCTACAGGGATATGAATATTATCAAAGTGGTGGTGACTTTTCAGTCAAGTGCGCGTGGTAAAACTTTTCTACCGTTACAATTCAACAAAAATAAACATAAATCGAAAATACTTTCCATATTGATTATCGATATGTTTGAACATGACAATACATGATAAGTAGAAATTAAAGTTTTCAAAAATTAAACCCTGCTTAAGGACAAGGACTTTTTGAAAAAAAAGTCTAGGTTTATTAAGAGAAATACATATAACTACAAACATTTTTCTTTTCATATTAAAAAAAAAATAGTTTGAAATACCAACTGATTAACAAATTTAGCGTTATATGTTTATAATTATAAATTTAAAACAAATATTTAAAAAAAAATTACAAAAATTTTTTAGAAAGTGTGGTAGCTGGCCGTAGAAATGTTTAAAAAAATAAAATTAACATAAAATTTTGTGAATATAAAAAAAAGATATGTATAAAAAAATATATTTGAATTTGAAAACAAACAGCGATTTTATGCAAATGGCCTGTAGAAAAGAAAATAAATATATTTAAAAGAAAGAAACTTATTCAATTTCTTTTTCCGGTTTAAGAAATGTAAGAAATAAAAAAAGATTCCAATAGTGTCCACCAAGAAGAAAAAGTTTGGTGAGAAACTGGTGAACATAAATTTTTTTCAAGTTTGCTTTAATTTGATATTATTTTCAAACTATTATCATAACAACCTTGATAACGGCAAGGTTGTCTTCGTCAAACGCGACAAGTGCAATATCTTTAAAAAAAAAAAACAGCTTAAAGCGTCATCTTTAGAACATTTAAATAAAAAAAAAGTACAAAAAAAAAAAAATTAATTAAAATAGTTTCGTACCTATACACTCTTATAATTTATAATGAAATCATTTACAACTTTATTGTTAATCTTCTTAACATTGGCCAGTGTTGAGTCCGATGGCAACAGCAACAGCACATTCAATAACATCAACAACAGCAACAGATTTACCAAAAGCACATTAAGTAGAAATAACACTCATAATTTGAACACCTCCGTTGTTGGCGATTATTTATCATCTTCATCAGCAGCATTTCGTGATAAAAGAGGTAAGTTTCAGTTGTTTTCCATATTAATTACACAAATTTTACACAAAAACTTAATTATACCCACACCATCCATCGGTAAAGAGATGGAATTATGCGTTTGTGTTAATATGTGGTTGCCAATCTAAACCTTGTGCGCATAGTAAAAGTCGCAACTTTTGAAAATTTGATGAAATTTGCAACTTATTGTCTAATTGTAAGAGTCGGTAGGTAATTTCATATTGCGCCTTTATAAATTATTTCTGGAATAGAGTCTGTGTGTTTAAAAAATCTTGTTACATTTATATTGAAACTAGCTTAACCCGTTGCGCTTCGCTACACTGATTTAACCACGTTTAATAGTTCTTCAGTTGAGAGATATTTAATATATGCATCCTATGGGAGGTATTTCCCCCCCTGCGCCTACCCGCTTTATTTTTTTTTTCAAAAGTGTAGTATACCATAAGAGTGACTTATACAAAGTTTGAACATTCTCACTATAACAGTTCTTAAGATATGCGATATAAAACATTGGCGTTCTATGGGGGGTACCACTTCCCGCGCTGCTATATTATTTACATTTTAGGGCTCAGAAGATCCTACTACCAAAAGTTCAACAAAATGTGTGCAGCGGCTCTTAAGATCTGCGATATTTAATATTGGCATCCTATGGGGTACCATCACTTTAAGACGAAAAAATCCTATATGGGCATTTCCACTAGAATGCCAACCACGACTCAAAAAATTAAAACGCTTGAAACTTTTTTTTCAAATTTGGTAGAAAGGAAAAAAACACCCAAACTTTACTATGCCGGGGTACTTATAGCTTATTACAATTTTTAAAAAGCAAAAAATTAAAGTTTAAACTGACTTTCTCTTTGATTCATTTTAAGTAACGGCAATTAACAATTTTAAAATTACTGCCGATTAAATACAGATACTGGCAACCCTGGAATTATGCTTTAAAATTACTGTTACAACAGCTATTAACAAGATCCATGAGCAATGGCCAAATATATCGTTCGATTAGAGGTATATTTTTGTGTTTGTTTTGGATGCTACTCAAATGTCACGTACGTGTTGCGAAAACATCATATGTCTTTGTCATTGGAAATGAATCAGTCTTAAGTGTTTCAGAATAAAAGTTCAAAGCTAGATATTTGCTGCAAAAAAATATTGATCGGTATTTTTTTTAAATTGCTATAATAAAAATTTTATAAGCTTTTAAAGCTCGTCACGTACGATATTGTAAGTACTAAAATGCAACTAAATGCATCATCTTATTATGTTGGTATTTAGTTTAAATTTGGTCAAACCTTATTTTACTACAATCAAAATCATCTTACAAAATTTTTTTGGAATCGGCACATATTTGACCATAGCTCCCATACAAGTAATACTCCCGAAAATAGCTTTTAATGCCAACTTCCTTATAAATGTTGGTACATATTTACATAAAAATTGTCGACAATGACTTTTACAATAGGCACTATGTCATGACAAAATGTTGTGCGGGTAGGTTCAAAATGAGCCATAGGTCCCATATAAACCCCCTTCCTTAAATCGGCTAGAGGCAAACAAATCTCATATAGATGGAAATAACTAAATAATATTCGGCACAAATAACTTTTATATAATTCTTAAACTCAAAGCATAATTCTGTTCTTGCGATCTTGATTGACAATGGGTTCCAAATAGGGTACACTCTGAAATTATTTTTTTAAATATTATAGTGTAGGGTATCATATGGTCGGGCTTGACCGACTATACTTTCTAACTTGTTTGTTTTAAGGTTTTTATATACAATTATTTACAAAAAATATATTTCGTGCCTTGTAAATACTATAAGAGAAAAATCTGTCACGTACGGTATGTCACGAACAATATTACATTTTGTTCATTATAAAACCATCCAAGAAAATTTTTTTTTCCCAATTACGGATTATAAAGGAAAAAAAAATGTGGCTTAATGTAAAAATTAAAAAAAGAAGAAAACCCTCCCACAATTCGCAGATCTTCGTATATTTTTACATTCACCCCAAAATCACTTCCATTTAATGTCCCGTACGATATGCACTTATTTTGCTTGGTTCCGAATTTGATAATTTGTTTTTAATATATAGTTCCCTTCAAATGAAACATAATGATAAAAAAAAATTTTCAGTTAAAACTATTTTTGCAAAATTTCTATCTCTCTGAAGGCGTGCAAATGTCACGTACGATGACATGGAAATGCCCATATGGATCTAGTTATTTACCTAGATAATCAGCTATGTGATGAAAGTCGACCGATTTAAAAACGATTGTTTTTAAAAAATGTGATGAATTTCTAAAATATAAAATTGGAAAGTATATTAATAGTTAGGAAATAAACAGAAAGTGCCTTAGATACCTTTGTTTTGAGATACTGCAAACGATATTATCGTTTTTGAATCGTTTTGTTTTCTAAATCGATTTCTATCACATACCTGAATATTCTGCATAAAAAACTCTTATATTAATCTTAACCTCATAACATAATTTTGTTTTGACTGGTCCATGATTGCCCATGTCCATACACTTTCGAAAATTTGTGTATAGATTCTGCGGTTTAGGGTATCATATGGTCGTGCTTGACCAACTATACTTTCCTTCTTGTTTTTATTTGTAATTGTAAAGAAGATAAAGAAAAAAATTAAAAAAGAATTAAGTTATTAAATTTCAATTGACCTTTTGTTGTCAGTTTCAGTCATACATCTTCTTTGATGATGCATTTGCCGGTTCAGAATCCATTAAATTGCTATTAACGCTTTAGAAAAATGTCAAGACTTTTAAAGAAATAAAAAAGCGTTTAAATGTTTTAAGTAAGAGTTTAGATACAAATAAGTTTAAAGCGATTATAATTAATAATACAATGATAATTATCATGGCATATATGTACCTTAAAAGAAATAAAAGGGCAAAATAGAAACCCCATTTCAAACTTCCTCTGAATTTGATTCTGTAATAAACATACTTACATAAACACAGTATCTTTGAAAAAGGATTTCTAATACATTTTCCTTTTATTTCCAGTCTGAAAATTTATATATCATATCTCTGTGGCAATAAGAAAAAAGTGCTTGACTGCCTGTTTTTCGCTTGGGAATTATATTGAAACTACAATAAAAAAACTTAAATTTGTTTTTATTTTCAATATACATTTTTATTTTAGTTTGAAAAACTGGCAGTTAGTCTATTTTATTTTAGTTTTTAGAAGTGCAATTTAAAGCTGTGTACCCCACCACTTAAAGTCCATCTGATGTGATAATGAAAAACTGGTATGTACTTTGCATGGCTTAAGGAGTGTGAAATAAAAAGAGAAGACAAAATAAAGATAAATTTTGAAAATTCGACATAAACAAATGCCTTTTTTTATCACTCAATCATATTCAAGGCGAATTCAGTACAGGTAATTTCGGTACTACAACAAGTACAACTCACTACAAATCATTGTACAATGTCAAAAACAAACCAAAGCAGAAACAAAGATAATAAACAAAATTTTTACATCCAACAATTATAAAGCTAAAAAAAAGTTATCTGGCAGCCGTGAGTACTTTTTCGATTCGAAAGCAATTTAATATTTAATTACTTCAGACAATACTTGACGAATCCGAATTATTTCATCAGTGTTATAAAGCATTAATTTGAGTTTCACAATACTGAAAAAATATTTTCGATTCGTTCAGTATCGACTGACATAAAATTGCTTTTAAATCGAAAAAGTACTCGATCACGACTGCCAGCATTAGGCCCCAGGTCTTTTAAGACTACCTGTAATTAATTCGCCTTGATCATATCACAAGGTAAATTAGATCAAAGGTCAATCTTAGCATTTTTAAATATGAAGTAGTATACGTGAAATTACGACTTTTTATTCCAACTTTCAAAATTCGTGGTAGTTTAACAAGAAATTTGGGTATACTAAAAATATGTAAGTGAGAAAAAGGCACTTATTCTGACCATATAGAACACTAGGACCAGAGGTCACACAATGCTTACGCCCAAGCAGCTGAGCCGACTTTGAAGAAATTTGTTTTCAAGATAGAAAATTAGGCTTATCAATTTGCATCAGGAATGGATAAAATGGTCAAAAAACTGGAACCGATTTTTTAAAAATAACCCTTTATTCTAAATCTAAAGTTTTTTAGTTTTTGTTTTTTGGCTCATAGACACAAAACATTTAATAAGCGAGTTTTCTATTTTGGATATCTGTGAAGTTTGCAATCATTTACGCATTTTAATTTAAGGAAATTGTTAATTTTCCTACTCCATTGTGATACTTGGAAATCCTTTTTGGAAATGGTGCCAAATCTTGCATTTTTTATTTATTGTTAAACATTTTTTTAGACATGTTTTCTAAAGCTTCTTTCAGACGACATGAATTTTGCGGTGGATTTGTCAGATGTAAAATAGAAATGTAATTGCACATGCCTGTCAAAAATAATAAATACCGAAGGATTATTATTTTAACTTTCACACTTTCGTTTTTGCTTTCATCTGACATAACCTAAAATCGTTCACAACAGCAAATTATATACTTATTTATATTTCTATTCACTTTAAATTGTATATCAGTTTACTAAAAATGTTGTTCCCTTACAGATTATTTGTAAATGAAAACAAATTACTTGCAAAAGAGCTGATGTAAAAATAGAACACGATCTAATTAAAAAGTTATACACTGCAAATTCGAGCTGAAATTTACAGAAGCAATTTTTTTCTTCTACACGACATGTTTGCATTTTGCAGGGGAAAATCTGACAAGCACAATGGGAAATACATACAGCCGTATTCATAGCAAAAAGTTAGGCACAGTTTGTACACTACGAACAACGAGCTGCTTACTAGAATGCCGATTAAGCTAAGCAGCTTCTTGGCACAGAGTTTATTTATAACGAACTTTTCTCCATCTGCCAACTTTTAATAAATCAACTCTGAATTTGTATGATGCCACATTGTATTACTCAAAAATGCAACTCGTTTGCAAAAAACATCGCTGGTTAAATAACAATTTTAAAGGTTTTTAAATTAAAATAAAAAAAGATATACAAATAAAATAAAACAGTAATAATTTAAATAAAACCAAACAAATTGTTTAACATTAAACAGCTGTTATTTTTGATATTTGGCCAATTTGTTGTTTAATTGATTTGTTTTTTATTTAAGCTAATAGGGCCTAAGGTAAATTAATGTAAATAAAAAGCAATTTTTTATAGCAGTTTTCCCGACGTTTCGTCGATTTTTTGTCGACTTTTTCAAGGGAGCGTCTATTTAAAATTTTAAAAAATATATAAATTGTCGGTATATTGAGAAACCCAAAAGCGTTAACGGACAGTTTATCGCTCCAATAAATTTTTGTTGACATAAAGTAACAGCCAGTTTATCGATACATTGACAAAATGGCCATAAGGATACAAGAAAACATAAACAAGACGATGAATGTCAAAGAAGACACTCATGGCCATTTTCTCAATGTATCGACAAACTGTCTGTTACATAATATCAACATAAATTTATTGGTCCGATAAACTGTCCGTTAACGATTTTGGGTTTCTCAATATACCGACAAAAAACATTTTTTTCAGCTGGCAACGCCACTCAAAATACATGTAAAAGTTGGGAGTCAGCTGATTGAATTTATCTGTACGGCAAATAAAAGGAAAATAAATAATTGGCAGATGAGTGCCGGTTAGCTTTGCGATAAAATCGAAGCAAATGAGACATTGAGAAAACTAAATTTCTTTAATGTTTAGTTTTTCGTTGGGAAAAAAGATAATCGCCTAATGAGAAAATGGCCATAAAAAATTATAGGGTGTCAATTACTTAATCGTTACAGTGATACTTGTTTTGATATGTTTTAACTTGAAATTTATGTTTTATGTTTATATGTTCACACAGAAAAAAATACCCATGTAAAATTAATATGGAAAAATGTTGATTGAGAATCATGTTAAATTTCAGAAAAATTATGCCATTTACTTAAATTTATCATTATTTCATATTAATTTTTAATAAAAAATATCAAAATAACCTTAAATTACGTTTATTTAATATTATTCACTGTTAAAAAAATAAAAAAAAAATATAAATAAATCTGGATTCAATATTGAACCCATAAAAACCTGTTTTATATTAAAATCAAAAGTGTATCTTGTTAAATTAACATGCATACCTACTTAATTATGTACATTTTTTATTTTCACTTTTAAAATATGTTATAAAAAGAAGACAATTCCCGTATTCTTTTAATTAAAATTGTTTATTTAAATAGTACATCAAGTTTTCAATGTAGAATGATGACCATATCGGGCGATTCTGCTGATGCTTCTGTTAACAAAGGAGAATACAAAATAAGAGAAACATGTGTTACAGGGTTTTGAATTATTCTTACATAAATGCAAATGTTGTCTGAAGCTTCTTCACACTGTTAAAATACACTCAAACCCATTTGATTCTACATGAAATTCACGTTGTTTCAACTGGAAATAACTTTCATTCAACGTGATTCCGATTGTTATTTCAATATAAATTACATTTTGCTCTAACTTTACTGCAATGTTAAATTAACATGAATTATAGTTATATCAAAAGAAAAAAATGTTGTTCGCAGTTATTGTAAAATCAGGTTGAATTAACATGAAACCCGTATGAAGCAAAATCACCACCGAAAAAATTTAAATCATCCTTGTTTTCGACGTTTTTAACTTGATTTTTTTCTGTGTGTTTAATGTTACATGTAAAAGGAGAAATTTAAATTAATGTGAAAAGCTCATAAGTTTAACTTTTATACCCACACCACAATAGTGGAGAGGGTATTATGCATTTGTGCTGATGTGTGTAACGCCTTAAAATAGTGGTCCTAGACCCACCTTAAAGTATACCGATCTACTCAGATTCACTTTCTGAGTCGAACTAACGATGTCCGTCCGGCTGGCTGGCTGTCCATGTAACCTTGTGCGCAAAGTGCAGGTCGCAATTTTGGAGATAATTTGATAAAATTTGGGTCATAGGTTCTTATTGGCACAAGGACCAAGCCTATTGAAAATGGGCCGAATCGTAGGACCACGAGGGAAGATAGGGGGAAATTTCTTCCTATCAGAAACTATCAAACCGATTTTAATGAAATTTAAAACACAGATAGAACCATATCTATATGGACACAAAATGTATAAATTTTTAAAAAAATCGGACCACGAGGGGAGATAGGGGCAATTTCTGCCTCTCAAACCGATTTTAATGAAAGTTAAAACATAGATAGATCCATATCTATAGAGACACATTAGCTATACAGTTTTTAAAAAATAGGACTACAAGGGGAGGACGGGGCAATTGCTGCCTCTCACAAACTTTCAAACCGATTTCCATGAAGTTTATAAACATAGATAAATCCATATTTACATGGACGCATAAGCAAGATGTGTTTTTAAAAACTGTGGTGTAGGGTATCATATGGTCGGACTTGACCGACTATAGTTTCTTACTTGTTTAATGTAATTTATTTGTATTTATGTTAATTTATATATTTTTTAAAATTTTAAATAGACGCTCTCTTGAAAAAGTCGACAAAAAATGGACGAAACGTCGGGAAAACTGTAATAAAAAATTTGCTTTTTATTTACATTAATTAACCTTAGACCCTTTTAGCTTAAATAAAAAACAAATCAATTAAACAGCTGTTTTTCACAAGTTGGCAGCTCGTTAACAAGAGTTTAGCAAGTCGTTAGCCAGAGTTTGGTAAGTGTATTATAAATAAACTTTGTGCTAACTTCATGCCAAATTTTCATTATGGATACGGCTGATATCGTCTAAAAGCAGCTTGTGTTGTCATACGTAACTGCCTACACACAATATATTAAGCACACAAGCCTTTTGTGAAATACAATAGGTAACTATCACTTAAAATAATTTATATAACACTAGTTGCGAATTTCCAAAATTGCAGTTAAATTGTCAGAGTTGTTTACTATTAAGAGCAATTAAAATGTATTCACTGTTAAAAGAGTTCATACAAAAATGCTTGGGGGGTTGCTTTAAAACCATGGTAGGTAAGGCCATGATGGCATTATTGCTCAATTCAATGGTATACAGTGAGAGATAAGGCCATATTTAAAATTTTGCGATATGAGAGATATAGTCATATTTTTTTTCGCAAATGAGAGAAAAAGCCATATTTTGTAGACTATTGTTATGCATGGTGTAAACATCCTGTAAAAGGGAAAATCCTTAGTTATCATTGAAAAACATTTTTTTATTCTTGTGACGCACGCAGGAAAACTTTATTCACCGAAGCCACCTGCCGCGTCCTACTGGAGGAAAAACCCCCTAAGCATTGCCGCACGCCGCCACGCAGGAAAGCTTTAGTATGCGAAGCCAGATTTCAATACTTAACTTTAGTGTCTCCGGAACTGAAATGAGATATAAAGCCATTTTCTAATATTGCTAATGTGAGCTAACGCCATGATGGCTTTATCTTCCATTCAAATGAAAAAAAAAACAAAAAAGGCTTTATCTCCCTATTGAATGAGAGATAAAGCCATCATGGCCTTATCTACCATGGTATTAAAGCACCTCCACAAATGTTTGTGTTCATACTACTGGATTGTTGGCATTACCGTGATGTCACTGTTTTTCCGGAAAAAGGGGCTATGGTTATTTATGGACATATCTTTATGCAATTTTTAAGGCTTCTTATGATATAAAATTATTTTTGATTTAAAAGAGGAGATTTATATGGGACCTATACTCAATTTTGGACCTGATTTAAACAATGATTTGCCACGGTTCAATATACAATTTTTTTATAGTAACTGCTGTACAGTTTCAAATTTGTCATTACTGTTTATTTGGAATCTTTTCTTTTTGCTGTCTCTTCTATGACACAAGCGTCATATTAGTTTGAAACTCTTTGAAAAAAATACAATTAATCACTCATTCAGTTAAACCCTCTCTAAATTTTTAATATTTTTACCAATATACACACAAGTATTTATTCAGTAGTTTTATTCTTAATTGCTATTAATAACATTAAAAAATAATATAATATGTATAATATAAAATAATTAATGATCAAATTATATCCAAACCTGTCAATTTTATATATTTTTTTAATTTTAAATTATGTATTTAAAAAACTTGAATTAAAATATCATTAATGCCTTCTTATAAAATTTTATTTATTTTCTTAATTTGGTAAAACTATAACGGTATCTACTATTTAATAATTCTTTAACAGCCTTTTTACACTGATCGACATCTACCATCAATCTGGGAAGGCATTTATACATATCTTTCCATGAGAATAACACAGGGCTGAAACTTAACATCTTTCAACAACATGGTTCTATCTCATTTTATTTCATTCCACATCTTTCGATAATTTGTGATTCATCACAAGAAAATTAGCAATAAATTCTATTGGCGTGCTAAATTCCCAATTTTCCATATTTGATAAATACACTGAAATTTATTTTATTCCCAAAAATAACTTTGAATTCTATTGTTATTGTGACATCGCTGCCAGAATGTATGACATTTGTTTTGAAAGCAGCGTTACCATTTGTCAAGTGTTCCCCTTTTTTATTTTTTTATTTTTAACAAAATGAATTCTAAATCAATTTTTGTGTTTAATTTTAAATTTTGGCGGTTTGTAGAAAAAAAATATTTGTTGAAGAAAAAAAGATTTTTTTATATTTTATTACCAAATTTTATGGGAATTATGGGAATATCACTCTCTAAAATAGCTTTTAATGCTGGCATTGATTTACAATTTTGGCGCCGATAACTTTTGTATAACAGCTAGTATGTCGTAGGAAAATTAACAATTTGCTTTATAAAAACTACAATTTTAAAATGCACAAGGGCAATGCCATGTCAGATCTCACTAATTTGGTGAGAAGGTTCCTTTAATTCTAAGTAGCACATAATTTTTTTAAAAAACAATTATTAAGGTATTATTGTCTACAAAAAATAATATTAATCACAAATTACACTATGCGAGAGTCAAAATCGGGATGGGATGAAACCAACGGGAAATGTTATATCGGTAAAAAAGAAGTTATGCGTGTCCCGGCGTTTCGCTGGGTCACGTCTAGGAATCGAGATATATCGATTTGAAAAACGGACTAAAAAACATCAAAATTTTTATAAAAACCTAAATTTTAGGGTTGCCATACGTTCTATGGATATGACTTATATACCAAAATATTTTTAGTAGAACATATTTTATAAAAAACTCGGAAAAATCGGTTCAGATACAAAAAAGTTATGACCAAAATTAAATTATTTATTTTTTAAATACCCACTTTCGGGAACCATAGATCTCCCCGAGTCCAAGCTTTATAAATCAAGTAAATGGTAAATTTCTTCTTAAACATGTCGGTATATAAATCTGTCAAATCGGTTAAAAAATGGCTGAGTTACAACCGAAATACTGAATCCCCAAAAATTACTTATATATCCCCTTTTTTACCTTCGGTGAAGGGTATACAAATTTATATTTTTTAGCCCATTTTTCAAATCAATATATCTCGATTCCTAGACGTTACCCAGCGAAACGCCGGGACACGTATAACTTCTTTTTTACCGATATAACTTTCCCCGGTAGTTTGAACCCTTCCCGAACACTGACCCCTACCATTTGTCGCACAGTGTTATTTATTTTATCTGACAGTTTGTTTTAAAGTTATTTAGAAAAAAAATATGGAATTATTGCGTTTTGGTCCGAATCCATAGTATTTATTTAATTTTGCTTTGAACTGTATGCAAATATTGCGTTTTATTGAGCAAAAGGTATTAATTAAACAAAAATTTCTTACGTTTTATAGTTATCTAAGAGTTACCACCAGAGCATAATTTATTTAAAAGTTTACTTTTTTAAAATTTCTTGTAGCTTTTTATTGCAAAGATGTGTAATTAACGCTTTTTGCTCTGAACCATTATATTTGATATTGAATTGCAGTGTAGTTATTGAGTTTTGGAATGCTTTATAATAAAGGTAATATATATTGCAATGTGTAGAATAGGATTCAATCAAAAAATCAAAAAACTTGAAAACAAAAAACAAACAGGCCCGGCACCTGGCGTTTTAACCTAATTGAAGCCATGCTGAATCCCGTGGTGCTTTCCGTTTTTGGGTTAGCTCTTGTTTCCAAGATATACCGATATTTCGAAAAACGGTTTAGTTAATTGAAATTACTAAAAAAATCGAAATTCCGCAATAAAATTACCTTTAAGCATTACCTTTTTTAATATTTTGCGGATATTATTTATTTCAATATATTTTGTAGCCCCAAGTATTCTTTTTAAAATTACATAAAAATCATCTTCGTATGCAAAGTAGTTTTCGAGATATTGAAGAACTAAGTCCAACACATAACTTTTGAAAAAAAAAATCTTAATTTTTTTTTGTTTATATATGTTCCTTATAAGATAAAAGGAACCTTCTCCCCAAATTTCATTAAAATCGAAAGGGGTCAAGTCCCACTCTTGGTCGATTTGACATGGAATTACACATAAATGATTTATATTATGAATCTTAAAATCACAAAACTCGCCTAGTAAAAAAAAAGACTTTAGATTTAGCATGAAGGGTTATTTTTAAAAAGATCGGTTTCAGTGTTCCATTTTTGACCATTCTTTCTTGATAACAAAACTAGGACCAGATTAAGGTCCTTAGATCTCAGATATGAACAATTTAAACGAATGTTTCACATTTTCTCATCTTCAACGCGTTTCACTGATTATAATATTTATTTATATATGTATATTTATATTTAAAACCAAATACATTTCGGCGGCATAAAATAACCCCCCAAAAAAATAATGAAATAACCCCCCAAAGCGTGGGGCCTTATTTCATATGCAATAAAGCCCCATTTTTGAAAATGAAATTAGCCCCCAACGAAATGAAATAACGCCCCAAACATAAATGAAATAATTCCCTAATTTTTGGGGGCTTATTTCATATGAAATAAAACCCCAATTTCTGAAATGAAATAAAGGCCCAATATATGTAATACAATTATTTATACTGGGGCCTAATCACCGCATTCGATACTATCGTATCGAATAAACTATCGATGTTTTTTGCATACGATAGACACTGACGTATCGAATGAAAACTCGATAACTGTAATGTCGAGTTATTCGATATCTAATGCTATTATTTCAAATTCAATACATTTCATTCGATATCGAATTTCATGATACCAAAATAAATAATTTCGACCAATTTTGCTCGATATCGTATGCGTTGATTAGATCCCAGTTTTGCTTTTAAGAATCCCGCGATATATGTCATGGTATGATATTCCAAACCCAAGCTTCGCCAACTAAGACTTTTCTGTATAGCGGGCCTTCGGCCGGTCGCAATAACTTTTTCCTCTATGGTATAACAAACACCGGATTCGCTAGCTAAAGTTTCTCTGCATAGCGCCAGAATTTTCTCCTCTACGCTGAGAAGCTTAAGTTAGCGAAGCCGGTGTTTGGTATACCATAAAGAAGAAAACCATTGCGCCCGGCCGAAGCCCGGCTGTGCGGGCTTTTTTTTTATCGAAGCCGGTGTTCTGTATACCAAAGCGGATAAATCCTTGCGTCCAAAAACGTTTTCATTATAAATTTGAAAATGAAATAATCCCCCAAAAAATATATTGGGGCTTTATTTCATAATGATTTTTTGGGGGATAATTTCATATGAAATAATGCCCCAATTAAAAAATTAAATAACACCCCAACCAAAATTAAATAACCCTTCAAAAATCGTTTTTGTGGTTCTCTGTACAAACTTTTGGGGGGTTATTTCATTATTTTTTTGGGGGGTTATTTCATGCCGCCATAAATTTCGAATACTTTTTTGTGTTTTCTTTTAAAATTTTGGCACTTCTCTAGAAAAAAGTTTTTTTTTTCAGAAATGACCGATAACAGATGGCGCTGCGAAATATGGCCCCAAAAATAAATGAAAATTGAGGCTGTAGGAAAAATCGCCCAAAGAAAAATGGCCCAAAAATAAATGAAAAATCGCCTAAAAGAATTCCATGTAAAATTGGGCCTGAATTCATATGAAAAGTGACCCAAAATTGTTGGGTTATTTTTCGTTTTTTAAATTTGGTGATTTTTCATTATGAAAAATCACCCAAAAATATTATATTAAAAAAAAAACCATTTTTTCAGGCATACTATTTGTCTAAATCATTCATTATTACTATACGACGAATTCCTAAATGTTATTTATAAAAATAACGGGACATATTGCAAAAAGGTGGCATGTCATAACGTCCAGTGTCATGGTGTCCGTGGACAAACTCGAAAGCATAGCTTTCAAACACGAAAGCATAGCCGGCCTATGGCCGGGCGCAAGGATTTTCTCCTCTATGGTATAACAAAAACCGGCTTCGCTAACTAAAGCTTCTCTGCCCAGCCGGCCTTCGGCCAGGCGCAAGGATTTTCTACTCTATGGTATAACAAATACTGGCTTCGATAACTAAAGCTTATCTGCGAAGTCGGCCTTCGTTCGGAAACAAGGCAGATTTTAGGAGCTTTACTTAGCGAAACCGGTACTTGTTATACCATAAAGGAAAAAATCCTTGCGCTCGCCCAAAGACCGTCTGTGCAGAGAAGCTTTAGTAAGCGAAGCCGGTCTTTGTTATATCATAGAGGAGAAAATCCTTGCGCCCGGCCGAAGGCCGGCTATGCAGAGAAGCTTTAGTTAGCGAAGCCGGTTTTTGTTATACCATAGAGTAGAAAATCCTTGCGCCCGGCCGAAGGCCGTCTATGCCGAGACGCTTTAGTAAGCGCTGCCGGTATTTGTTACAACATAGGGGAGAAAATCCTTGCGCCCAAAGGTGTTTTCGTTATATGTTTAATATATGCACCCAGAGAAAAAACAACAAAACCATTTTTAAAAAAATGTTGACCATATTATGTTTAATTTAACCAAATCATTGTCACCGACAACCACATTATGGTAAAATAAGTTTCTTTAAAAATAGTTTTGTTGGTTGTGACCATAATAAAACATGTTTTTCTCTTACATTTGTAAGCTACTAAATTTATATGAATAATAAACACTGTTTTGCAAATTGGGTAATTTTTAATTTTTTTTTTTTGGGAAAAAACTCGTTTTTTCTTTTTGGGTCATTTTTCATTTTTATTTTGGGGTCTTTTTCGTTTCTTTTGGGCAAAATTTCATATTTAACTTTTTGGGTCATTTTTCATGTTCTTTTGGGCGATTCTTCATTTGAGCGAATTTTCATTTTTTTTGGGCCATTTTTCTTTGGGCGATATTTCCTACAGCCGAAAATTGACCCCAAATTTGGGGCTATTTCATAATGCAATATGGCCCCATTTTTTTATGAAAAATTACCCCAAAAAAATTAAAAAAACCCTAAAAATAAAATGAAATATGACCCTAAATTTGGGGTTATTCTTCATTATGAAAAATCACCTCAAAATTTATAATGAATTTGAACCCCAAAAAAGAGCACAAAGAAAGTAACATTAAACATTTTCGGTGGAGTTCATATGCCCGAAACTAAAAATCACAAATTTAGAATCCCAATTTCAAAATCCGGATAATTATACAGTTTTGGTTTTAAAAATCGTACGATTGATAGCTTGGTTGGGCTTTCGGCCATGCGCAAGGATTTTTTTATCTATGGTATAACGAAAACTGGCTTTGCTTAATAAAGCTTCACGTCATAGACGGCCTGCGGCCTGGCTCAAGGATTTTCTTTTCTATGGTATAACGAATACTGGCTTCAGTAACTAAAGCTTCTCTATATAGCCGGCCTTCGGCCGGGTGAAAGGATTTTCTTCTATTTGGTATAACGAGCACTGGCTTCGCTCACTAAAGCTTCACTACATAGCCGGCTTTCGGCCGGGCGCAAGGATTTTCTTTTCTATGGTATAACGAACTCTGGATTCCCTCATTAAAGCTTTTATTAATAGCCGGCCTTCGGCCGGGCACAATGATATTTTCCTCTATGGTATAACAAACATCGGCTTCGCTAACTAAAGCATCTCTGCATAACCGGTAAGGATTTTCTTTACTTTGGTATAAGAACTCGGGTTTTTTATACTATCCCTAGAAACTTTTACATAGAATTTTATAAAATTTGTGTAAAAATGTTTGGGGTGAGTTTTCATTTCTTAAAATTTGCATTTTTTTTTATTAGTAGACGAAAAATAGCCCCAAAGTAAAAATTGTGATTTTATTTGGGGCCATTTTTCATTCCTTGATATTGGGGTCATTTTTCATTCCAATTTCATTCCAAAATGCAAAAACACCCTAACGAAAAAATTAAAAATAACCCCAAAAAAACAAACAAATTGTGCCAAAATTGCGTGTTGTTGTGACTCATGTACAATTTTGGGGCCGTTTTTCATTTTACTTTTGGGCGCTTTACAGAAATGTAGATCAGTATAAAGACGGAATTCGGATATCGACAGAAATTCCCATTCAAATTTTTTTGTAATTGCGCGGATATCGATTGCCGTAATTTGGCCCCAGCTTTTTTGAAGTAAAAATGTCTATAAAAAGCTATGATATTGTTACGAAGTGAATCTTGTTGGCCGAAGTCCGACTAAAAAATGTATGGCGTCCTTCTTGGTGTTATTTATTGACAGGACTTATATGTACTACCAGTGTTGCCAATTTAGCTATGAGTAATTTTTTTTTATACATTTTTATTTAGGAATTTTATTCAAGGGTTTTCAAAATTTTTACCATAAATTGTAATAAATGTTTACCATAAAAATTACAAATGCATTGATTATGAAGTAACGTAAGTTTTTGTTTTTAAATTGTGATAAAATAACGACTTGTAGTTGTAAAATTTACTTTCTTATAATACAAATTATTAAAGCCTTTATTGAGCCAATGTTTTGCTTCAAATTATGCCATTATTGGTTTTCAAAACTTGGCAGCACTCCTTTTTTTAATTTTCCCAGGAAATACTTTTTATTCGTTAAACCACTTTGGACAGTGAAGCTGCTTATTGGCGTTATATAATTGTACCTTATATAATTGTACCTAGTAATTACGTCCTAGTTATAGTTTTTCTGTATGAGAGTTTGATACTGTTTGAAAGGTAAAAAGACGCTGCATCGAATAAGAAAAATATTGACTTGAGTTTGAGACTTAATAGAAAATTAGAAAATAAACCAAATTTTTATTGGTTTGTTTCTTAAGGTAGAAATATAAAACAGTTAAAGTTTTTTGACTGACTTGTAAAATTTGTTAGAAGTCAGTTAGCAGGTTTACACTCTAAGGCGATGATATTCACTCGTTTCTAACCTGGCTTTAGCGTTTTTTTCTGGCGAAGGACCAAATCTAACTTAATTTAACTTGATGTAGTACCATTGAAAACTCAGATTGATTTATGACTAATACCATTTTACTCTGGAGCTGATTCTGGAAGTTTAGGGCTTCCTATAAAAAGGTTTAAGTTGACCGATAACTTTGAAGGATACTTCTTTTTTTGTGTGGTACCCTGCCAATGTAACTAGACATAGTTAGCTATAAAGTTTATTTTAGATTTTAAAGAAAAAATCAGGAACACAATTTTCTTTGAATGTCGTAATCTGATGTGGCAAATTTGAAGATTTTAAATAAAAGTTTATATAATGCCTGATTAAACCGCAATTCTAAGAGACTCAAGACGTATTAAAAAAGCAATGTAAGAACACAAGTTTATAAGTTATCCTATTATGTTAGTTCGTTAAACTTTTGACTTTCGTAATTTACGTCATTTCAAAAGTATTTAGGCATATTTATGTTTTTAATTGAGTCGGTGAAGCTTCTTAATTTTAAAAAATCTAAATTATAACAAAAATTGTATTGGCGAAAAACTTGTTTATCCATTTTTAGAATTTAAATTGATTGTAAATTAAATATTAATTTAATTTTGAAAAATAAAAAAAAGCTAGAAATTTGTTTAGGATATTTGCTTACTTATTGATTATTTATTCAAAATATCTCAACACAGTAGATATTTTTCTAAATCTATAAGAAGGTTAAGCAATTAATACTTAAAATATTTATTTGTTTTTTATTTTATTACAAACAATAGAAATCTATTTAAAAAACAGTTTGATTTGTTTTTTGAACATTTATTCAAAACAAATACCTCAACAATAAATAATACGATAACAACTTTAAAATCTTGAAGGAAATCATTTTTAATTAATACAAGTTAAAAATTTTAATTTGAATTAAATATGTTTTTAGTTAAAGAAACGTTGCGAAAATCGAAATTTAACTTTGTAATCTTATTCGCTATGTGATTCAATTAAAAAGTTTAAATCATAAATAAATATTTTACAGATGAAGTTCAAACATTTTAAAATTGCAATAAAATATTTTGGAGTTTAAAAGCTTAAAAGTTTTAGTTTTTTATGGTTTTAAAATCTCCAATAATTTTTATTTGCTGTAATTTTAATTAAAAAAAAATTTAACTCCCAGTCAGTATTTTCTGAAATAAATAAGATTTTTCAGCTCCTATGTACAAATTGAATAATCATATATATATTGTCCCGTTGTTCCTTTTGGGAGCATAGGGCCTCAACGAATGTCTTCCATCTGGGTTTGTCTGTAGCGATACATTTGGTTTCATTCCAGGATACTCCAGCCTCCGCAATTTCCACCTCCACTAATCTGCGCAAGGTTTTTGATAGGCGTCCCCGGTGTCTGACGGGTTCTTACCCACAAATCACTATTTGTGATAGAATTAGGCCAGAATATGCGTAGAATTCTACGGAGGCAACGATTCACAAACGCCTGCATTATTTGCAATTCGCGATTGGATGGATTCCACGTTTCACATGCGTAAAGAAACACAGACTTTACGTTGGCATTAAAGATTTTTATTTTAGTGTTTCTGGATATAGAGGTAGATTGCCAAACCGAGGAGAGAACACCGTAGGCAGCTTTAGCCTTATTTAGACGTGCTTTTATGTCTTCACTAGAACCACCACTGCAAGAAAGAATGCTCCCGAGGTAAGTGAAGGAGGTTACTGATTCTATTTCTGTGTCGTAGAAAGTAAAAGGCCTGTTCGTAGTCGTATTGATGCACATCGTTTTTGTTTTGTAGACATTAATCTTTAGCCCGCACTGGGTCGCGACCTTGCACAATTCCTCTAATTTAGATGACATATGGGAACTTCTATGGGCTGATGACATGCATAATCTAAGGCATCCAATGTTCCGTGAAGACCCCATGTTATTCCAGTGTTACTTGGAGTCGCGTTACTTAGTATGTTGTCTAATACGATGTTGAATAGCAGGGGTGAGAGTACGCATCCTTGTCTAACACCCGTCATTACCGAAATCCAACCACTTAAATTTTGATTGTATTTGATACGACAACTTTCACCACGATACATCGCCTTGATTAGTTTATAATTTTGGACGGCACTCCCTTACATTCTAGCGCATTCCATATGGCCTGGTGTTGTAACTTATCAAACGCCTTTTCACAGTCAATAAAGGTGAGATAGAGAGGTGAACGCCATTCTACAGATTGTTCAACTATTACGCGAACGGTATTTACGTGGTCTATACACGACCGTTGAGGACGAAAACCGGCTTGTTCTTTTCTTAAATGCGGGTCAAGAGCATTCACTAATCTTTTACTAATTATATGGGCACAAATTTTGTTAATAATGCAGAGTAATGTTATACCTCGCCAGTTTTTACAATTGGACAAATCCCCTTTTTTGGGAAGATTGATTATAGTGCCCTCTTTAGTATCTTCTGGGAGCGTTTATGATGACCAAAACCTAGCGATACTGGGGTGTACAATCTTGGCACTTGTTCTTGGGTCTAGCTTTAATAATTCTGGAGGGATGTTATCTGGACCAGGAGCTTTGTTGTTTTTGAGAACTTTAATGGCCGCTATTATTTCCTCCATGTTCGGGGCGTGGGTGTGAATGTCGTGTCTTTCTACATGTTGTTGACATCCACAGATTTTTGATACCGGTATCGGGGGAATTGAGAGCATAATCGTATATGAGATCTTAATTTATATTTATAAAAAATAATTTTGTCGATATTGTTACGATAATGTAATAAAATTTGGTGCAGCAAAATCCATTGATCTAAGTATTTAAAAAAGCTAAAAATTTGTTTATACTTCCTTTTTGCATTGATACAAATGGTTTCCCAAAATTTACTTTAACCCATAAACTGGAGGTCCAGACCATGGGTTCAATGCGTTGAGGCGTTTATGCATTGATCAAAAAAGAAAAATCAGTGTAAAATTGTATTGACAAGTTACACAGGAAATGCCTAGAGTGCATATACGCATCGAATGCATGAAGAAAGATTCCTTTTTAAATTTGCATGCGTCTTGAAAAAAGTCAAGAAAGTATCAAACGTATAGAACGCGCAGTGGGAACCTCCAGCTTTATAAATAGGGGCGCGGTGAATGTGAGTTTAGCGACCCTTACGAATACTTGCAATATGTTCAAAATTCTTGCATATGAATTTGTACGTACATTTTCCAATTGATCAATAAGAGGATAATAACTGAAAATTTTAATTTTTTCACTTTTTGGAAAAAATTTACACGTTATAATCATATCTTCCCGATGTAAAAATATCGTTCTATTTTGTCTACTTTTAATTAACAAAACGGTTGGTTTAAACACTCATTTCTATATGCCTTTTGGCTTTTATTCAAAATGTTTAAATTTTGAGTTTATACGATCTTGGATCAAGTCCGTGCTTTATGTTAATATGTAGCTTCAAAATACCTAAGTATGTTCGTTTAAAAATAAAACAGAAACAGCAGTGATGCCAGTTCTTGTAACACTAAACGAGTGCAGAATTTTTAAAAAACGGCCAAAAAGGGTTATATTAAAAAAATTACGGTTGTAGTACATTTTAATGGCCTTTTTGTACCCACACCACAATAATGGAGAGGGTACTATGCATTTGTGCTGATGTGTGTAACGCCTTAAAAGAATCATTTTCTGAGTCGAACTAACGATATCCGTCCGGCTGGCAGGCTTGCTGGCTGTCCATGTAACCTTGTGCGCAAAGTATAGGTCGCAATTTTGGAGATAATTAAATAAAATTTGGGACATCGTAGGACCACGAGGGAAGATAGGGGGAAATTTGTTCCTCTCCGAAACAATCAAACCGATTTTAATGAAATTTAAACATAGATAGAACCATATCTATATGGACACAAAAGGTATGCATTTTAAAAAAAAATAGGACCACGAGGGGAAATAGGGGCAATTTCTGATTCTCAAACCGATTTTAATGAAATTTGAAACATATAAACAGTTTTTCAAAAATAGGACCACAAGAGGAGGTAGGGGTTAATTTCTGCCCCTCACAAACTTTCGAATTGATTTTAATGAAGTTTATAAACATAGATAAATCCATATTTATATGGACACATATGCATGATGTGTTTTTAAATACTGTGGTGTAGGGTATCATATGGTCGGGCTTGACCGACTATAGTTTCATACTTTCATAGTGTGATCCCAGACTTAATGACATTTTATTATTTAATAAATTCATGACCCGTCTGTAGTTGAGCGTTTTAGTACGGATATACCTAGGGATTGCTGTTCGGTTTTAACCGAAACCGAAACCGCGGGTTTTAATGCCTAAAAACCGAAACCGAAAACCGACAAAAAAAACCTCGGTTTTAGCTTTTACTTTAACAATGTATGTATGCTGGAAGAAATTGCAAATTAAACTTCATACTCGTACTTCATATACAAAAACTTTATACATAACAGCCCTCAACAATCACAAGGTATTTCAAAATTCTTAAAATTCAAAATAAGTACTAAGAAGAATAAATGTTATCTTTATAACTCTTAAGTAAACACATTATTTGTGAGGCATAAACTGCCACCTAGGCCACTTGAATTTTGCATGGAGTTTTTGTGGCTATAGAAAAAACTCACACTAACGAACTCCTGGGCAAGGCTGGGACTACTTTTATATGTATGGAGTTTTACATTATGGAGTTTTTCGAAAAAACAGAAAAGAAAGAATTCTTATGTGTTGTGTATGCTTTTTTAAACGTATCATTTTGATTTTATTTACTGCAGTACATATATTATAGGGAAAGGCCTGACCAGGCCCAGGTGGATACAATATGATCAAAATTTTCATTTGGCCAATTGCGGAATTGAAGAATACATAAAATTTCGTTCTTATATACTAATAATTAATAATTAATAATTATTAAAAAAAAAAACTGGAAAAGTCAAAAAATGCCTGGCCTGGCCCAGGTATACACTTAACGGCGAATAAAAGTACCTAAATTGAAACAAATTAAAAAATTGTATTACATACAAAAAAATATATATGTTTATGTATGAATTTAACTTTGATATTTTCAAAACCGAAAACCGAACCGAAACCGACCGGTTTTAATCATTTTAAAACCGAAACCGCCGTTTCACATTTTAACGGTTTTTAGCAAACTCTAGGATATACCGATATATTTATAGCAAAACTAGAAAATCAGTTAATGGATTCTACGTAATCACATTTTTACAACTGTACACTTCGATCCAAAACGTTACACTATTGTTAATGTTTTTCCATTCGCACGTTTTTAAATTTATTGGTTAGTTTAACCATTCGATATTGCTAGAAAAACAAAAAATATAATCATATTTAACTAATATGGCAAAAAATTTTTTTTGCGTTTCAGGTACTTAGATAAGGGCTCGCTGAGAAACAGCATGACAAATTAACTTAATCCTCCTAACGGCCATTTTCACCAAGTTCGGTTATAATTCACTATCGGTTATAGCTGTCAAAACATATTGGTAACCGGAACTTTAATTGAAAGTTAGTTTTAACCGAAGTTGGTGCAAATGGGGTTAAGAGTGATAAAGATTTATTTACCTTTTTGATGTTTGCTTATAAGAATTCTCGTGTTTTTGAAGTTTGTTAAAAATTTATTTCTTCATTTAAAACAAATGCGAGTGCGAATGCAAATAACAAGCATAAGCGAATAGTTCGTTAATGCGAATGTGAAACTGAATATTCGCCATATCCCTACCTAAACCTTTTTATGATTTTGGGTCAGTGTAAAATATGGCTTTATGTAAAGGGAAATAACTTCGTCGAATTTTTTTAGGATAAGTTAGTTATTTCGATCAATAGTCGTTTCGAATGGTATTCCATGCCAAATTGTACTGTTAACAGTGTCTAATTACACAATATTTTTCACCAATTAAAGCAATAATCAAAAATAAAATCAGATTTAATTAAAAATGTAACCAAGTGAATTAAGAGCCTAATCAAGTGAATTAAACGTTTAATCAAGTGAATTAAGCGCTTAATAAAGATAATTAAACGTTTAATTGATACAATTAGTTTGTTAACTGGTGAAAATTAAATTAATCTTTTAATTAATATCACAAATTTTTTAATTAAAATTAATTTTCAATTTTTTTCTGTGTAACCCCAGGTCAACACTAAAGATAAATATATCAGGAAGTTGGCAATAACGTCGGCAGAATAACCAGAATAACAGAGCAATAATTCTTATTGCTCAGATTATGTTAAAGGCATGGGAAAACGTAGTTATGTTAACTCAAGTTTTAAAGAAATCAACGCAGAAGGTGCAGTGTAAAAACTGACGCCAGCTTGCAAAAATTATTTTTGTTAATATAAATTCTTTCTTATTCGACTTTATTATTTAAATGTTTATTGATTTGTTTAAGCTTGAGGTCTTTTTTATATAAAAATATAAATTTTTATTAAATTTATTTTTTTGTTAAAATAAAATTTATATTTTTATGTAAAGACGAACTCAAGCTTAAACAAATTAATGGAAATTTAAATAATAAAGATGAATAAGTAAAAAATTATATTAATAAAAATATTTTTTTGCAATTTTATTTTAGTGCTAATTAATTCTTTAATTTAATTGTTTTACTACAATTATAATTTGCTGCCATTTCACAAACTTAAATTCTTTCCCACACAATTTTCTTCTATTTTTTTTTGCTTTTTTTTGCCATTTGACAAGTAAATTTGACGTTTTATTTTAGCAATAATTGTCAACGAAAATGGACTAACAATAATTGCAACATAAATTTCCGGCAATAAATATGTACAAAAAATTGCTGTCTACATTAGTGCTGGGAAACTATCGATAGACTATCGATATTATCGAGTCTTAAAATATCGAAAATATCGATCGGAAAAATATCAATATCGATATTATTATTTAAAATACAGCTATGAAGACCGTTACATCAGCTATACACACAGTTTTTTGCCGCAAATTTTTACATGATATTATTAATTCGCGCTGAATTACAGCAATGAATACAAACAACAAGAATGGCAAGTGGTATGGATTGCTTAGCAGTGCTTTTTACTGCTAATTAAAGGACTTTAAGTCGAAATTTTTGCATGTTTATAAAGGGACTGAAATGGCAAATATTTTTGTAATGTTGTAAAAAAATGCAAATCCAAATGCAATTGCAAGCATAAGACAAAACAATGAACGACCATTAGAGGATAAGTCCGCTAGATTGATTGCCTTTTTGGGTTTAGAATTTAGAAAATTTTTTAAAGTTGCAATGGAATATCTTATAGTCCCTGTTACTTTGGTTCCTTCAGAAAGGTGCGTATATATACATATAAGTCTTATACATTCAATAAAGTGATAAAAACAACGAACTTATAAAAAAATAATTAAAGTTTCCTGCACAAAGACAAACATTAACTCGATATTAATATCGATATATCGATAGTGAAATCTGAACTATCGATAAATATCGATAGTTGAAAATATCGATAGTATCCCAGCACTAGTCTACATTAAAGATAACATAATTTTGACATTTACTGCAATATGTGTCGCAATATTTATCTCTACTATAGACGGGCAGTAAAGATAACGTGCAATAAAATAGGGTGATTTATCATCGCCTCTAATAGACTATTTCTTTAATTAAAAACACGAGGATATGCTCGTTGCTTTAAAACAATTGAATGCCGGGTTTTAAAATAAAATAAATCCGTTATTCAAAAGTGTTACTTGCCGTTATTTTACAACAATCTGAATGAACATTATATGGAATCATAATGACTGGAATTATAAAAACTGCTTCGTTTCTTTAAGGCCAGCCAACTCTACAATTTTTCGTTTGGTTAAGTCTACAATTATTCATGGTAGCCATAATGCGATCCTTTAACGAAAATAAGTTTAACTATATTAAAGTGTCAGCATTGTGGAAAAATGTTTAAAGGATAGGTTCATAATTAGCTAAAGCTTTTAAATATCTCTTTCTTTTTCTCAAATCACATTTTATTTATGATATCGAGATTTTGAGTAAATATCTCATAATTCTATTAAAATTATATTTTTACATGAAAGTAGTGTACAGATCAAAGGCATGGGCTCTGTCGACTATACATTGCTCATTGTTTCTTATTTACCATATTAGGCGTTTCATATTAATAAGTTTTCTTAAAGTAAATTATGAGTCAAATCCCGGTAAAAATGTAGATTCTGGTAAGCAGGTCTGTAAAGGAGAGAAACACAATACATCCTTACTTACCTGCTTGCAAGAGGTATGATTTTATATGGCGAATTCCCACTTAAAAGCACTACATTTTTCCTCTCCGCTAAAAACAATTTGATGACTGATGGCGTAATAAAAAATGTAATTTCTTTCTGTGGTCGGTAATATTTAGGCAATAATGGTAGACACATTTTAAAAACATTTACCATGTAAGGGATTAACAAAAACACTTAGAATTTTGTAAATTTTTTCATTTATATAATGATTTTAATTATTCACTTACTGCCTGCTAACTTATAAGGGATAATGCGAAGTTATTAAATCATTTTTATTTATTTAAATTATAAATTCACTTCAATGGTTTTCGATTATCTGCTGCTTCTAAAGGCCGTTACACACTATCCCGCAAAGTCTTACGTATTTTATGAAAATGCAACCCTGTCATGATGAGTTGTTATTGTATTTTGAAAATTTATAAGCAATAATTAGATCAGGGAAGCATTTTCATAAAATACGAAAGACTTTGTGGGATAGTGTGTAACGGCCTTAAGTAGTAGTATGTAATAGCCAGCGCATATAGCAGCGCTCATGTACTTTTCTTGCTTCCGGAAACCCTTTTTTACTGGGATATCATTAATTTTTTTTATTCGTTTGAATAGTGCAAATGTCCGCTGCGGCACCGCTACGCGGCGGGCTTCCTAAAATTTCCATATTTCGGAATGCATTGGACGCTTCAGGATCTAATTTGGATTGGTATCATTAAAACTTCGACAATTTTGTTTGTTGACGTACTCATTTATACAAATTTTTTCCAAAAAAGGGTCAGTTAAATTTATTTGTTAAATCATTTGCACGTTTTGTTGTCATTCCATGGTGATTTGGCAAAACAGACTGAATAAATGACAGCCAATTAAACAGACATAATTTCAACAATGTCGAGTCGTTAACCCAAAAAAGCTTAAGCGACATAAACAAAATTTTACTGGAGAAAGTTTGCTTTATTTTAATTCATAAGAATTTTGTATGAAAGTTGTCGCTTAAGATAAAATTGTTTTTGACTATGACATTTTAGGAGATGATGCAAGTATGGCCAATAAAGTCATTTATTAAAAAAACGAATATTGAAAATGTTGTTGCTTAAGCTTTTTTTTTTGCTATAAGGGCTCGATATGGTCGCTATCAACTGGCAAAGTTCGAAAAACCCTGCTAAAGGGTCTATATATTTAATTACCTAATTCGCAATAGATTCCTAAATATAACTAACATGTAAATTTTGTGTAGGACATCTTTCACTTAATTTTAACTTGCGGTTTTTCCACCACAATTCATTAATCCTATAAACAGGACTAAAACAGATAAATATATGTATTTACATACTTATATTTTAATTTTTAATTGGCACATCCGTAATTGTGTAATAATTTTGGGGATTTTCGCTGATTTAATATTGATGCATATCGAAACATGAAGTCTGTTTTCTTGTGTAATAAAAACATAAAATAAAGCGAACATTCAATGTGTATCTGAATTGACTCTTGATAAACCAAAAAATGTAATAAAAAAAAAAAAAACAAACAACAAAATTTAATTATATTTTGATTTAATTTTATGTCATTTCGTTAACAATAAATAGTGTGCAAAAGTATAATAAACAGAAATATTTCATTGGTTTTATATAATTTTTTTTTATTAAAGTTATGGACAATTTTTAAAAATCTTTAAAATAAAACTACAGACCAAGCACCCTTGACATACATACTTGGATAGTAAAATTATTTAGTAAATGACAATGCAAATACTAAAATATGATTGAAAGATTGTTTGATTCAAACACACCAAGTGTCACTTAGATCATCAATTGTCATTTTAGTTGAAACATTGTAATAAACAGAGCAAGTTTTTATGTGCAAGAAACATTAAAATGAAACGCAAGCAAGAAATCTTTAAAAACATCAAATGAAACGCAAGCAAGAAATCTTTAAAAACATAAAAAAACTTAGAACAAGTAAAGCGGCCCATACACTTGCAATGATATTGTATATGATATTCGCCATATTATTTCCATTTTGTCCTATATTATGCAATAAGTCGCACAATGGTTTCATTCATTCAATAAAAAGGTGAACATAACCTATAGGAATAATATAAACAGCATTGTACAATCTTGCCAACACATTTCACTTTCTTTTCGTTGTGCAATAAAAATCAAAAGCCTTTTGATTGTGGCCAATATATTATGTCACCTTCGAATATCACATACACATTGGCGATATAATTGTACAATACGCAAAATTGAACAATTTTATTGCAAGTGCATGAGCCGCTTAAGAGTGCTATATTCGGCAGAATTAAAAGCCCAAAAAAAGAAAAAATATTATGAGTAAATTTTTCCGTTTAAAACACATTTCTCGATTTGACTTATGTTTGTTTTCATTACGTGTAAAAAAGTATACAGATTAAAAATAAAAAAAAACAACAGGGGATTTTATGGCAAACATTAGAGACAAACGTGGTTTTCTGCTTATATCTCAGAAATTTATCCGCCGATCTGTTTGAATTTGAATAGCAAACTTTATGTGACATAAATATATAATAACCTAGTCTCCATCGTACATGTGGTCTTTTAAAAACTCATTTCAACATTTCCACGGATAGGCGGACATCTTTAAATCAACTTCGCTACTCATAAGGACCCAGAATAAACATTTTTGGGTCTAAGATTAATATTGTTGAAATTACAAATGAATTGACAAATTCATATACGTGGTATCTATTAAGTGGTTTCAAAAGCACCGATCTGGCAATGCTGTCAGCTGTTAAATATTAGTTGAATATTATATTTAGTAAAAGGTTTGCCATTAAGAAATATGAATTGTTTAGCAGCCTCAGAACGCGTTAAAATAGTTATAACTTACTTCAGAAAAGTGGTGGGTCCAATAGTGGCCACTTTTAAGCATTACGTGGTTATTATGTTTGCCTAAATCGACCGAATGTCACGGATGTCACGATAGGAATGGGCAAAAAATATCGATATATCAAAATATCGATATTAAAAAATAAAATAATCGATATATATCGCCGATATTTAAAATACCGATATATCGATATTGAAATACGACTATCGAATTCGATATTTTTTAAAGTCAGCCTTTGTTAAAATCTCAAAATTTAAGCCGTTTTTCAAACAATATGTTTTATTAAGAATTGGCATCACTGCATGCATCATAAGTTTTTTTAAACTAATCACCCCTATCGTGAATAAAAATTCCTTCGGAGTTTTTTCCCTTTTCCCATTTTTACTATTGAATTAACATAGGAAAAATGGAAAAAGGGAAAAAACTCCCAAGGAATTTTTATTCGCGATAGGGGTGAATATGAAGATCTAAAATTATTGGCATTTAAAAGAAGAAGAATTAAGAAAAGCGGGGTTTTCACATTGCAGATTTCTAATTAAAACAGTAAAGTCAAACGAACTTGAAAAGATTTATTTTATGCGGTTTTGGAACAATATATGTGCCTATATATATTTGGAACAATAATAAGATTTGTACATATATATGTATATATGTTAACATATATTAAATATTTATTTTCAGCAAAATATATTGGATGTATCGATGTTTTTGAAATAATTAATATAAATACTCTTAAAAAATATCGATTCGATATTTATCGATATATTTTTTCAATTTGCTCATCCCTATGTCACGATTCACACGTTACGAGTTTTGGCGACGTCAATTGGCCACAAAGATTAGGTAAGAGTATGTGAAAACCAACATGTGTCAAGCTTTCGCCGAGATACTGCCCGAAATGTTCGAAAAAGTAGTCGAAAGCTACTTCAAAAGAATCAATTCAGAGGCAGTCATTTAAATGACAATGTATTACAAACGTAGTGACAAGGTCCAAGCATTTGAATGAAATAAAATTTCAGCAATATCGTAGCTTTATGTGTGTTTTATTTTACTTAACTTTTGAAACCGAAAAATGAACAACCCTTTCCACTAGTGGTGATGCGTATAAATATGCAAAAAAGTATGCTTGTTTATAACAAAAGCTCTACCAAAACACTTACTACATATTAGTTAAGGTTTATTGTTCTTTGTTAAATTTGGCAAATTAGTTGGGCGATTCTATTCTGACTAGTGCTGGGTTACTATCGATATTTTCTACTATCGATATTTATCGATAGTTCAGATTTCACTATCGATATATCGATATTACTATCGACTGAATGTTTAAACTTGTGCAGGAAAATTTTAATAATTTTTTATAAGGCTAAGTCCGTTGTTTTTATCACTTTATTGAATGTATGAGACGTTTGTATATAAGTTAACACAGTTTCGTCACCCACTGTAGGTGAACGATGTTAAAACCATTAACGGACGCTGGTGTCACATTTCATGATACCAGCGTTTGGCCTTTTTTTCTTATATTTTGTACTCTTTGTATTTTTTGTTTTTAATAATTTCTGCTTAGCTTAGCTATAAGTCTCCTATTGGTTAGAACACTAAAATTTGTATTGTGGTGCAGACACTAGGTCAGCACTTTTTAGTTAAGAAAAGAAGGTTCAGTTAAATAATTAAAAATACAATAAATCATTCTTATTCGAATCATTAAAATTATCAGTCGTTTTAATTTATTTATACGCACGTTATTTTAGATGGCAGTTTTTTAAAAAATGATAAGTGCCTTTCTAAAGGAACCGAAGTAACAGGGAATATAAGATATTCCATTGCAACTTTAAAAAATTTTCTAAATTCTAAACCCAAAAAGGTAATCAATCTTGCGGACTTATCCTCTTATGGTCGTTCATTGTTTTGTCTTATGCTTGCAATTGCATTTGGATTTGCATTTTTTTTTTTTTTTACAACATTACAAAATTATTTAACATTTCAGTCCCTATATAAACATGTACAAATTTCGACTTAAAGGCCATAAATTAGCAGTAACCAGCACTGCTAAGCAATCCATACCACTTGCCATTCTTGTTGTTTGTATTCATTGTTGTAATTCAGCGCGAATTAATAAAAGGAAGTAAAAATTTGCGGCAAAAAACTGTGCGTGTATAGCTGCTGTTAGATGTCTTCATAGCTGTATTTTAAATAATAAAAATATCGATATTTATATTTTTCCTATCGATATTTTCGATATTTTAAGACTATCGATAATATCGATAGTTTCCCAGCACTAATTCTGACGGGTGCAACATATAGACGCTTTAAACGTCTTTTACTAATAGAAAGAAACACATTTGCAATTAAGTTATTTAAAGAAGGGGTAACATTTTTTCATATACTATTGTTATCTATTTACAAGAATTTATATGAAACGATCAAATAGCCACGAGAGAGCTTTAAAGTGCATGACGCGTGCAATCAAATTGGCCCACTTTTATAAGATCATACCACAAAAACACAAAACTCTGTTAATTTTTAAACTTTTATTGTATTATTCTTTTTTATTGTGAAAGATGAGATATCAGACGATGATTATCAAATCAAACATCGTAGAGAAATATAATCCAATAGTAAGAAATTTGCTCCTTACGCCATGACGGGTGCAACATGCAATGAATTTTCTGTTCGCGCCAAATCTATGAATCTTAATGATTCGATGTGCACAACAAATTTATATTTAAGCTTACGTCTAAAAAATTATATTATTATAAAGTATAGATATTTTACTTTAAATTGGCATCAAAAAAGTGTCAAATAGTGTGATTTGAAAATTGATGTTAAAAGCTGTCTAGAATAGAAACGCCCAGTAAATGGATTCGTCTTTTTTTAACTTTAAAAATTATTTAAAATTCAAAAAAGTACATAAAAAGTCGCAAAAAAGTTTTAAAGTAAATATGTATTGCGATTTTCTCGGTTCACATTATGAAATTTTGTTTCAAAAACTTCCGTTAAGTTTTGTTTTAACTTTCATTTGTGTCTACACATTATTATTCATACAATTGTCTGCCTTATTTATAAAAAATAAAACATGTTTATAAAGGGTTTATTTTTTATAAATTAGGCCGTGTATGTTTAATATGTTAACTTACACACAATTTAATGTTTTTGCCGCTTCTAAACAAAGAATGCAGTGGGTTAGCCAAATATTTATTAAAAAAGTCAAAGAAAACGTGCAAGAACCACATCCAACTTTAGGTTGATATTTCTGTGGTTTTCATGGATGGGCAACCGCGTATGTCCATTTTTTTTTTCCATTTTGAGATGTTGATGCCATATTGCTTTATTTTAAATGCTGTTTACATGGTTCTAAACATTTCTGAAAAAGGATGAACCAATTCCGATTTTTTAACGCAATTACCCAGTTCAAAAAGTTCAATACCTAGCCCAATGTTTAATCTAGAATAGGGTTTCGGCTCTCCTGAAAATTTTGATTTTAAGACATACGCGGTTACCCATGAAAACCACAGATTTATCGGTTGTCTCTACTCCATGTAATTAAAAAAAATTAGACATTCTGAGAGATAACTCACATAGTGTTTACTTGCTGAAAGACGTGTGAACTTAACTTTCACACAGAGAAACTACATTTTTCTATTCCAACCCGCAACAAGCCTATTTTAACCGACTAATAATTGTGTGATTTGAAATTAATATCAGAACCTTTTTCTCTTTTTTCAAGTTATTTGTCAATAAAAACTACTTTGATATTATTGTTGATAAAGATATAATGGTTTTTATTAACCATAACGTGTTCGGAGGCAACCATAATATGACTGTAGCTTCCTGATGGATGCCATATTTATGCATAAAATGGTTACCAAATATATTTTAAAATTTTGTGTTAAAAATGGTTTTCTTTACGTGTATGAATTTAAAATTAAACCAAATTAAACAAGTAAAGTGTTTTTGAGTAAAGACTTTTGCTTAAATTGAAATAATAAATTTTCTAACAGATCAATAAAACATATCTAAATGTTTATAGTGTTTGATAATAATATTATATTTTAGTGAGAAATTTGATTGAAAAATATATCCTCAATTGCAAATAAAGCGTTTCTCCAAATATCTAGCTAATTGTTTCTCAAGTAAAAACTTGCCCTGATAATTAACAAAATGAAAACATTGCTCAAAAAATCTTTTAACACAAAAAAAAAAAATATATATCCGAAATTGGCCCTAAATCACAAAGTGAGTAATTTTTTATATTTCCAAGCAATTTACGCATTAGTTTTTCATGATTTTACGCTATTCATATAAACAAAGTCATACCCATTTTACCGGCCAACACTAACGTTTCCAAAACTTGCGATCATGATGGTTAAGAGTGTGATGTTAATCTTGTTTGTTCAACCTGATGGTAAATAATTTATCAATAAATTTTTTACTTTAAATATTGAACATCATTCAAATATAATGTAGGGGTTTTTTCAATTTGCATACAAGTTGTCTTCTTGTAAATCTGGTTTGAAAATTTACTTATGAACGGAATCATCAATATTAAATAATATTTGTATAGCTTGTACGAACGAGTACTAAGTTACTGGTAAAGTGCACAAGTTTATAAATAATTATGGAAAAAAATAAAAAATTAAAGGCAAAATCATTATTGTGAATATTTGTATTAAAGTGATAAATCTTCTGACCATATTAAAGTAGATACATGAGCCGTTTATTTTGAAAGTGGCATAATTCATTTTGTTTTTAAGTCGAAATATTAAGAGTTTGCGTTTTAACACGTTTAAAAATATGGATGCTAACTTTCGAGAAGATTCACTTGTATTTGATATATCATGATACTGATATTTTTCTCAGTATCTATTATTTCGTATTAACATTAATAAAAACTACTTTTCATTACGGTAAAGTGACTAGCCACTTTCAAAATAAATGGTTTAGAAAAATTACTGACATATATTAATTTTGTCCGACGTATTTTATTGAAGTGATGTTTTGAAAGGGCAGTGATTTACTAAAATTGTTGAATAATAATAATAATAATAATAATTGACATTTTCATCGATGAATAATCGCACCAGAGTCAGTAACAAGTTGATATTTAGGGAGTTATGCAAGACAACGGCTTTGCAATATCACTGTTCCCATAAAAGGAAAAACTTAGCGGCATTGTCTGTTATGAATAGATCACGAAGTGAGCGCTGCAGGACTTTGTCTGCTGCATGCCTCCGTCAACGAATAAATCAGAAAATAACGGACCGTTTCCTTTTACTGTTTGTTCTGTTCCATTTATTAATTGAGTTTATTCTGTGTTTTCCTTGTCACTCTACCTGAAAAAATTCACTAATGAAAGTTGATGATATTGTCTGTTAGGACTCATAAGCAAATGGACGCCTACAAGACAAAATCAACATTGGTCATCTATGACAGTTTAAACAATTACTTTAAAAACTCATATATGACACCAAAGTAAAATCAACACTTGTCATCGATGATTTAATATTGTCAGCGTTTGTCACGCTGAATCACTATGCCGTTCGCCATCGGGATTCTTCCGCACTTATAAAAATAAGTCCAACGATCACAACGTTTTTGACAGTTATGAAAATAATCCAAAACAATACTTCATACACATATTTCTATTTCTTTCACACTAAGCCCCGAATTTAATTTCCTGAGTACAGCGTCTTACGCCACTTTCAAAATAAAAATGTTTGTTATACCGTTACTTACCAACACGTCTCTCGAACAAATTCTCAATAGTTCTCAACTTATTGATTGCATATTTTTTAAAAATGAAAACATACCGTTCAAGTGTATTTAGTGTTACACATTTTAACTCGATTTTTTTGAAAAAGTGACTTATGCCACTTTCAAAATAAACGGCTCACATATGTATTTGAAAAAGTGAAAACATCTAGCGATTTATATACAACATAGAGGAATACTTTACATAGCTAACTTGTTAAGATCAGTAAACTTTAGTTTTTGTTATAATGAATTACAATTATAATTTTAAAATTACGATGCTTTACAGCGAAGGAGAGTTTAAGAGTTTAGAACCTATTCTGCTTCTAAATTTTTAAAAATTGAAAATTTTAAACTCGATTACAACTTTTCTATAAAAAAAAGAGATTATAAATTTTTCGTATGTACAAATATTAATTTTAGGTATACAAATATTACTCGTTATAAGTCGCATGAAATTGACAAATTGATTTGATTTATATATTTTGAATACCCACATTCTGTTTCACGAAAATTTTAACGGGTTCTGAGAAATTAAGCGTTAATTTTGCTCCATATCAACTATTTTTAAGTTTATTAGGTATTATTTTGCTCCACACGCCAATCTTTGGCGATTGCAGCAAATTCCTCATACAAAACCGTACAAAATAAATTTCACTCTTGCTCTGGTTCATTGCCATAAGAAAACAAGTAGTTAAAGTGAAAGCAAAACAAAATGGCAACAAAAAAATATATATAACTCTTGCTTTGCTTCACTGCCTTAAAAAAAATAATTAAAGCAAAAACAAAATAAAATTACAACAACTCAATACACAGCAGTAGGTATACGAATGCAGCACAAAAAGCTCCTTTTTTTAAAATAAATTAAGAAAAGTGGCGAAAGCCGCACAAAATAATAATTTTCACTTTGAATAAAATACTATTAACTTTTAACTTCATTCATAAATGTTCAAAAACATTTATTACATTTTTCTTTAAAACATATGGGCGATTCTTTTCTAGACAACTTTTAACATCAATTTTAAAATCACACTATTTTATACTTTTTTGATGCCAATTTAAAGTTAAATATCTATATTTTATAATAATATAATTTATTTAGACATAAGCTTAAATTTAAATTTGTTGTGTACTTCGAAGCATTAAGATTCATAGATTTGGCGCGAACAGAAAATTCACTGCATGTTGCACCCGACATGGCTTAAAGAGCAAATTTCTTATTATTGGGCTATATTTCTCTACGATATTTGATTTGATAATCATCGTCTGATATCTCATCTTTCACAATAAAAGAGAATAATACAATAAAAGTTTAAAAACTAACAGAGTTTTGTGTTTTTTTGTGGTATGATCTTGGTTGGACCCGTCATGCACTTTAAAGCTCTCTCGTGGCTATTTGATCGTTTCATATAAATTCTTGTAAATATATAACAATAGTTTATAAAAAAATGTTACCCCTTCTAGAAATAACTTAATTGCAAATGTGTTTCTTTCTGTTAGTAAAAGACGTTTAAAGCGTCTAAATTTTGCACCCGTCAGAATAGAATCGCCCATATGCCATAGACAGTTGTGAAACACAAAAAATTCTAACGGGAATATTTTCAGAAAACTTCATGAAAGCCTTTGCCGTTTTTCTCCATTACGGCTTTTTGGCATATGCGCCAAACCAATAATGAGCACACGATATATCTTCAAAAATGTTCTGTTAACACAATCGTAGTTTGGAATAAATACAAGGACGGTCCCATCTTTTCTCAACATAATCTTGATATAGCTTGATACACTTTTCTTAGCGATATCGAAAAATTTCGATATCCTACTTCTAAAAAGAACTGTCCAGCTGCTAAAAAAAGCAATAATCACCAGACTGCGCCACTTTATAGTCGTGAATAAGGTGCTCGATAAAGCAATTTGAATGCTAATTCATTTATTTAGTGGTTAAATATGTGATATAGGTGGCTCACTCTCGAGGAGTAAGCAAAAGATAAATTTCATCTCATCGCTAATCAGGGATGGTTGCATAAAACTACCTGTGGATAAACCAGGAAAATCTGGCCCATTATATACGGTAAAAGGACTAAGTGGGAGCTAAAGCTGTTGAGACCTTACCTGAGAAACCTAACTGGCCATTGGACTATCGGAAATCACGTCCAGAGGCTGCGGCTCCCCTACAATGCCCTTCTTCTATTCTGAATATTTTCTCTGTCATTGTCCAGCATTCGGGGACCTAATACTCATAGAACTCTAAAACTAGTCTCTATTATGATGAATTATTGAATCAATCGGTTGACTGAGCGTCTTAGCAACTCGTACGAACTTGATTAAATTCTGCCACACAATATTTTATGGTCGTATACTGCCGTGCTAAGAAAAAAGGTATTCATATTAAATTACTGCCTTTTTAAATTTTGATGCCAATCATCATCATTTGGTGTTACAGCCCGGGCTGGGTCTTTACCTCCTTTGTAAATCTCTTCCATTATGCTCTATCTTGCTCTGCTTGCTTTCAGTGAGCGCTGTTAATTCTTCTGCAGACTTCTTCCACACCGTTAAGCCATCTTGATTGCAATACATTAATTGCAATCAAAATCTTCGTTCTCTTCAAATGGAGCTACCTTTTCTAGTTAGAAACAATGGCATTTTTTCTTTACAGTTACTAGATTCGAAGTATATTATTTTGTGGAACTTTAGTTGTAGTTGTGATTGCTTGAATTTATTAAAATCCCTTGATTTCAATTAAAATTTGATTGCAATCGAATTGATCGCAATAACATTGATTTCTTTCAATGATTTCTAGAAAAAAAAAAATGATTTCAATTACAAGTCTGAAGTGATTTTAAAATCAAAGAATTAAATCAGTTTGGATGAAATCATTTTGATTGCAACCCCTTTTGATTGCTGTTTTTTTCAGCTCTGGTGAAAGGTATAAAAAATAAAAAAACAATGTGGCTCCTAGAAACTTCCCTGCGGGAAATTTGTGTCAATTGCTCCAACAGACTGAAAGAAAGAACTCATGACTAGTGAAAGGAGAAACAATCAGTTAACTGGTACAAATAGGTAGAAAAAGTAATGAATTACAGTAGAGTCTTCACATGAGGTGTGGCACACTTTTTGGGACTTTCTAAAATTTGGTTCTTAAATTTAGTTCTAGGACTTGTTTTATTGAAATAATATTACATTGTAGTAACTAATACTAAACACGTTCATTGAGAATAGATTTGTGACTTGTCAAATGGTGGCTGCTAGGTGTCAATTGACCCCCTCCAATGGCAACCCCATATAAAAGTGATAGGTTCCATTCATATAAAGTGTAAGAACTATAACTGGACTCTACCAGCAAAGATCTACATCGGGACTGATTTGGTGTCAGATCGCTTCCCTATAGGCTTAACACAATTGTTTTGTGAGGTTGCCCTTTCAGTATTTCTTTTCGAACTACCGCTTCCATCTATACTTTATATAGGCGGAACTATACTTTGGGTGCAGCACATAAATCTTGGCGCTACACTTTAAGGATATACAGTTATATTATCTACAGCTGTACTTATGTGATTTTTAAGAAATTGGCAGATCTTTATTATGTCGTGGCTGATCAGATAGGGAGAAAGGCCCTAGATTGGGTTTTTGTGGGGGTTCACGTCATAAGCAGAATAGGCATCTTGCATGGTAAGTGTCTGGTTATTTCAAGTAACCTAGGACAGAGTCAGGACTGCTTGCGAATGTCCCTGTGCGCTGTTGCTATTTAACAAAAGCAAGGAATCTAATTGGCGTATCTGAATATGTTGCTTTCCATAAATTCTGAGTTTATGTTTAATTCTTAAACATTTTATTTTTAAGATCCTAAAATGAATATTAGTTACATATGTACATATTTTAACATCAGTTTTTATTTCAGAACTGATTAAGTTAATTTTAGTCAGTTTAACAAAAACTTTGGCATGCCATGCATCATTTCGAACAGGTCAGCTGCAAATAGTTTATCATGCTGTTAGCCAAAATCAATGTCTCCAGCTGGATAGGGGGCATTAAAAAAAGGTAAAAAAACATTCTTCATTATTTATTGACATGATCTCATAAAATACATACGTATGTATAGTGTACGATTACACTGCAAGTCGTGGATTTGTTTTTTAACGTACTTTACTACAGATGCAGCCTTGATCTTATCTAGTTAACTTAAAATAGAGTTTTATTAATCTTGGCTTGTGGCTTACAGCTGTTCTGGTTTGCTCGATATGGAACCAAGTCATTGCAAAACGTCGCAAATGCAACATTTTTTGTCAGTTGTCTGTCTACTCTTAATGGCAAAAATGAAATTGTGAAGCAACAAATGTTTAATTTGTTAAATTATTTCTCCCTTTTTTGTTTATATGCTTACTGGTGTTTCATTAAAAAAAACAAATAATGAATACTTAAGCAATATAAAATCCATAACAGAGAAATACTCGTACCTAGTTAAAGATTTACATAATCAAAAGTTTAACCAAAAACTTTATTACAAAAACTAAATATTTTTTAACAAATGCATTGTAATGTAGTTTTTTTTCTTTGTGCGCGAATGGAATTGCATTGTAAAAACAGAAACAAAACAAAATATTGCAATTGCCAAAGAAAACTATTGAAACGAACAAGTCTTAAACGCAAAAAGTTTGAGCAGGTTGGTTTGGTTGCTGGATAACCGTACAAGCCGAACAAAACGTCTTGGCGATGCACTAGTAATAAGTATTTGAGGAGAGATGGTGTTTGTGAGGCTGCTGGATAATACAGACTTGGTATGTGTGGCAAATGTTTTGTGTTATAGATACACGGAGTTATTTTGAAAAAAAAAGAAAAAACTTTAAGTATAGACACTTACTTTGATGTTTCACCATTTCTAATGATAAATGTTTTTAAAAAAAGTTTCGCTGTTTAGTTTTTAATAAAAACAAGTTAGAGTGCAATATTCGGATGTGCCGAATCTTTGATACCCTCCAACGACAGTTCGAATGTTTTAGGAGTAATATCTGTATGATGTCTATTTATTATTATTATTATCTTTATAAAAACAGACATTTTCATTACATTTTGTTGCCGTTTAGACCTATATAAAATTATTGACCGACAATCAGAAAGTTTAAAGCTTTTTTTTTTAGCAATTTTAAATAGCTTGAGTAAAATATCATGATTTGTAACAGTTTAAGCTTAAACTTAAATGATTTTCAGGAGGGCACTTTATGTTGGAGCCATGGTAAGCAGAGTTATTTCAATATAGCGGTGCAATTAGTTTTAGCGTTTGCAGTGAATTGCAGAAGGCTGCTAAAATCGGATCTTAGGTGAATTATGGACCGTATATCACAAAAATGCATAACATTCTTTCTGGCCATATGAAGCTAAGCTGGAAGAAAGTTTTCCGCAATATCTATATCTGCTACGGTTTTAGGCGTATTTAATTAGTTTACCAGAGTGGTCTTTATATGGGGCCTAGGGTAAATTATGGACCGATCTTCACGAAATTTCACAGTCTTATTTCTAGTACTATAAAACTTCGATGTACAAAATTTTGCTATGATAGCATTATTTTTTACGGTTTTAGGCGTACTAAGCTGTTTTCCGGGAGTAGGGTTTATATGGGGCCTAGGGTAAATTATTGACGAACCTTCACGAAATTTCACAGTGTCATTACTAGTCTTATAAAACTGTGACGAACCAAACTCTATTATGATAGTATTATTAAGGGCCTATTACGGTTTGAGTAATACAACTGAGTTGAGTTGTAATTTCTTAATTTTTGTATTATGGTTTACAACTTTGCTATATTACAGTGAACAAAAATATTTACAAAAAAAATTACAACTGATCCCAACCAGTTGTCTCAATTAGAACTTAACTGAGTTGAGTTGCAAACCGTTTAGGTGGTGGTTCCACATTTTGATTCATAGCTCTGATCCTACTCAACCGATTTTGCTGGATTTCAATCCCAATTTGCTTAGGATAACTACAAGCAATTTGACACCAAGTTTATTTATTTCTTTTGAGTTTTTCGAAAGTGAGCGTGTTTTCAACAGACGGTCATACGGACAGACAGACAGACATGGCTAAATCGACTTAGAATTACTGAATGACCCAGAATTTATATGCTTTATGGGATCTGAGATGAATAATAGAAAAGTTTCACACAAATAACAAACTAAGTATACCCTCTTCACAATAAATTGTGGTGGAGGGTATAAAAGACTTTTATATGCAATATAACGGGTGATTTTTTAAAATAGAAAAAAAAGGAAATAAAATGTGCAAAAGTGCCACTTACTTTTCAAAGAATATTTCATGAAAACATTGCCCGTGGCTACTCCGTAGGTGCACTATCTGTAAGCTCCAATTTTAGCATTTTTCCTGTATTTCGGCCGTTATGGCAGGTGTAATATTGTCTTCCAGGGCCCTGTTTCTCAAAACTACAAGTTAAATCTACAAGGAAAATATATTTGAAAAAAAAAAACAAAAAATGTAAAATTGTTGCTTTTTTTAATGTAGTTTTGAGAAATAAGGCCCAGGTCTTGAATTGTGTCTGGCTTATTCCTCCTCGAGACGAGAGCATTTGCGTATACATATATACAAAAAAAGTCAAGTGGGGTCAAATCGTATGATCTTTGCGACTAACGAACTGCTCCAAAACTTACGATTAATTGCTAACCAAACTTGCCTCTCCATAGGTTTATGGTATCGTATGCCTTGGGGCATGTGGCACAGCTTTGTTGAACCACATGCCAACACAGTAGCAATATCCACCTCGGTACTCCCTGTTCGCTTACGGGTTGGTGAAATAATGTCCAATATAATGGACGCAATTGACGAAACACACGAATTTTTGTAATAAATTTTAATAATTTACAAGCGTCCGTTTGTAACACGTCGCTTACATTAGCCAGTACTGGCAAGTTTGCATGCACACTTTTCCAACCGTCTTTTCTTCCGTCTTGCAAATTACTAAGACAGTAAAATTTTGATTGATTTGACATTTGTTGACAGTAATTTGAAGTTTTGTTAGCAAAAGAAAAAATAAACAATAATTTAAAAATATAAATATATTTTGCTTAGATTTTTTACATTTTAGTTAAGAGTCATCTATGTTCACACAATATAGTTGTCTTAGTCATCGTCTAGACTTTCGATATTTGTTGAAACTGCTTTGGTGTCCAGATTTTAAAATTTTAGTCTCGCTTTTTTTGATTTTTATCTTGTCTTTTCCCTTTCATATTTTTTTATAAATACAAATATAACTTAAAGTTAAAAAGTGTGAGAATTACAAAACAAAAAATAATTGCAGTGTACGTGAAACTGAGTACCCATTTCTAATCTTCTCACCTCTCACACCTATAAGCTCAAGAATTGCTGCAACAAAAATTGCAAGTCTGCTTTTACATAAACACGTGTGATTTTGTGGTGTTTTGAAAATCATACAGTTTTTGTGTTTCCGGTGTGCTTTCGGCAATTAAAATCACACCGAAAAACACAAAACCGAACACCAAAATATCACACATTTGATTTGAAACCAAGTGATTTGAATTAAAGTGATTTTCAGAACAGGCCTGATACAACACATTTAGATGCAACTTGCAACTCGACACTTTTTAAAGTGAACTGTCTAATGTGTTACTTCCATTTATAAGAAGTTGATTTTGCTTGTAAGTCATATCTTTAAATTTTCCGTTTACAGTTCGACCTTAATCTCGCGAGTTAAAATTGTCTTTAAGTGTTAATGACAATGACGGACGAGCTGCTTCACTTCTAATATCATTTTTACAACTGTTTAAATTTAACAATAATATTGATAATTATTTTTTTTTCAAGCTATACAATGTGCTTAATTAGACATTAAAGTGCAACAGAAATCGATCAACTTAACTTTTGTTGCAGAGTTTGTCATCGCCGCTAATCAAGCCTTGCAGTTAACTCAAGATAAAAACGAGTAAGAGTGCTATATACGTATGTGTCGAATATTTGATACCCTTTACCTTACTGACTGCAGAGCCTTAGACCAATCACCCACTAACTTACATTATCAAAAAGAATTAAAAAAAAATATGATGAGCACATGTTTTCATTTGAAACACATTTCTCTTATTAGGCGCCAATTCATATTTATATTTATGTGCAAAAAAGAAGAAAAAAACAAGGGATTTTATGCGCAAAATGATTGCCCTTCATTTTGCGCATAAAATCCCTTGTTTTTCTCATATCTCCGTCATTTATGGACTGGCTGAATTTTAATGGCAAAATTTAGCAGAGCACATGTGAGAGAAACATATCTGCACGCGGAGAAAAAATATGGTTGGGCATGGTTACGGCAACAACACTGTTTAATGTAACAATATATTGTTGTCGTACACAAATAATTGTTAATTTTATTAAGAATCAGCAATATTATAGTTACTGTAAACATATCAATGTTTATCGCAATTATGAATTTGTGCATTGTTGACCGAAAAATAATTATTTTTACAACAATTTAATTATGATAACTTTCTAAACATATTATATTTCTCACAACCATATCCTGATATTTTATAGCCATAACATGATAACTTTCTATACATTTATCATATTATGTTAAAGATGCAATCAAACTATTTTTACTCTAATCATATTATGTTAGCGCCATTTGTAAAATAATTTTGAAGCAGTTGTGTCGTTTTTTTTATTTGTGAGCGGTTAAACAATTAAAAGATAAAATTCCATTTAAAAATAAGTTTAAAGAAATTAAAAAATTAAAATTCATTCAAGTATTAGTGATGTAATAGTGCAAATGCAAAATATCATAGTTTTTTTTTTAAATCCAACAACAAAACACACAAAGATTTCGGTTTATTTTATAAAAGTGCTACGATATTTTCATCAACATCTTAAAATCGAAATAATGGACACACGCGGTTGCCAATGAAAACCACAGATTTTTCATTTGCTCTTTTGCAAGCCTTATATTGAACTCCGCTATTTGAAAAGATTAAGAAAAATTGTAAAAAGCCACAAAATAAAAAATCGATTCAAAAAAATTTCAACTTATTTTGTATTTTTATGGCAGCTATGAAATGTGCTGTATCATAATATGATTGCTTCTAAATTTATTATGATTAACATGATTCATAATATGATTCAATAATAATCTTAATATGGTGACTACAATCATGAATTTTATCATAATATGTTGCTCTTAGAATATGTTTACCCCAACCATGTTTTTTCTTTGCGTGTGTGGTCACAAGTCATAACAGCCTAAGCCTGTTTTTCAATATTTTCAGTACAACAGTTTTAAGTTTGGAGTCTTCACTTTAAATCAGGAGACGGTTTTTTTTTGGAAAACTGCTACAGATTCCATAGAAACGAATTTCTTTACGTAGTTGTTAAAAAAATAGTTGTTTATTCTCGTAGTCAAAAGATATTACCGAAAAAGACACTTAGGCTCTTATGAATTGTTGAACGAAAGAAAGTCAAAAAGTTAAAGATGAGTTAGGCTATTATTCCAGATAAAATTAAACAATTTCAGTACGGGTAAATTGACATAAATTATTATCCTATGCCAAAATTTTTCAGATTCGATCTCTCATGTTGATTTAGGTTGTTATTCCTATATAATAATTCATAAAGTTTAAAGAATAAAGACTTAAGTTGATTAAGGCAATAATAAAAAAATAATGTTTATAGGTATATGTATGTTGAATTCCTTAATTGACTTAGGCGGTTATGCCAAAACAGCCATTTAGAAAAATAGCTTAAGCTTTTAGGATTTTTAGGGTCAATTGCCTTCCTATAACAGACACAAAAAATTTATTGCATATCGATTTAGACACGCTGAATACGATGGTACTAATTACTCAATTGTGTTATAACTCGAGTTAGGCTGTTATGAGTTGTGCCCACAGATATAACAACTCAGTTCCCATTATTTCTGGGGTTCACGAAAACCCCATTTCAAGGATTTGATATTGGAATTTTAAAATTTCGGATTTCGAAATTCGGGATTATTAAATGAGTCGTTCAGTGTATAAAGGGAATGAGTCCATTTTTGGCGTTTTTGAGATTTAGCGTGGATACACATCCTTTTATGACTAACAATGTATGGTAAAAATTTTGTTGTCAAATTTCAATGGTAACCCCCTTTTTAAGACAAAACATTTTTTTGTACGAAACACAATATTTTTATTTTCAGTGGAAAAAGGGAATAAGTCCACGCTTGCATTTATATTGCATTAATCACTTGTTAACTTTGCTTTCCATGAGTTTCAAAACAATGCTTGCCAGCCTCTGGTTTGGTCAAATACATAAAAACGTTTGCTGATACGGACGGTCGGATTGTTTTGTGTTCAACATGCAAAATAAAAGAACAGTTTCGAGTGGTCAAAATGACCAGTTTTGCTTTTTTCTCTACAAAATCTTTGGAAAATAACGTTTGCAACGTGGTAACACCGGTAAACCGGCTCCAAATGAGGTGGATCAAACTAGATAGATCGAAACCATGGGTAATACAATATAAAAATAATATCGATAAACAAATTTTGATTTGAAAATATAAACATAAGAAAGAAAGGTAAAGTAATGTTATTAAAAAATAGCGTAAGTCAAAGTCTATTGTATCCTGAAACTAGAGCTATAACAAAAGAAAAGGAAAATGATATAATTGATTTATTAAAATATATCCCTCCCGTGTACCATACTTTCTATAAAAACTTGAAAACAGTATAAAGGCAGGAAGCTTATTCTGAAGAAGACATTATTTTGTTAAATTAAGAAAGAAGAAATTTTTTTAGTTAATTTTTGTTTCAAAAAGAAGAAATTTTTTATGATATTTTTTAACTTCATTTAAAATAAAACTGAGCGAATGCACTGAACTAAAAAATTAGCTGCAGCCTTTTTTTGCCAAATTATAAAAAATGTACTCTTTCCAAAATATACTAATTCAATTTAAACACTACACGAGGTAAGCCAATATTTAGATGGATATTTTTTTTTTTTTATTTCCGAACGAATGCTCAAAGTCAAAACATAATAAATTTGAATTTTTACGCTTTCGATTTTAACCACAAATAATTTGGTGGACTTATTCCCTTTTTCCACTGAAACTCTTATCAATAAAAATGTATTTGTATCATATTAACAGGTTTTTTGAACACATACACTTACATACAAACATTATATATTTACAAATTGTAAAAGAAGCCCTAATAATTAATTTTGCAATTTTAGTTTTGAGTTTTGTTGTGACAACTAGTTTTAAGGTCAACGTCAACTGTTCTTTCGTTTTTCTCCATTTCAAATTTTTGGACTCATTCCCTTTATCCACTGAACGACTCAAATATGGATTTAAAAATTCGATACCATCCCTTCTTTAGTTTTTGGCACTTTACCTCGAATATTTTTATTGAATAGAAAAACATGACTTAATAATAAATAGATAATATCGATACCTTCCCGCAAGAATGTATTAAGCGACACTTTTTTCGAAAATGACTTTTTGATGTGGAACTATACTAGAAGTTTAGCGCACCTGGCCTGGGTTTCGCTGCCCTATCATGGATGCAAAGGAAACTATAGTGAAAATAAAATTGTATCAACCGTCAAGTTTTCTCACTGGAATAATGTTGCACCCTGTAATTTGTATTATCCGCCAAAGAAATTATGCTAAGCCACATTTTTAAATATGTTTTGTTTTCTGAAAATCGCTTTCCAATAAAATCCGAAAAATAAATAACTAAATGAGACGTTTTTTTCGTTTCCTACACAATTTTAGAAATGTCGCTTAATACATTCTTGCGGGAAAGTATCGATATGTATTATTTCTAAATATGAATCTTTTTTTTAAACACTGAACCAAAAATCCATTGAAAATGTACTTTAAACAAACGAATTACGTTTATTAAAATATTTTCGTTGGCTCAACAAATAATTCGTTAGTATAATGAAAATAATACCTAATAAAAATAAAATTTTCATTATATTAACGAATAATTCGTTGAGCCAACGAAAAAATTTTAATAAACGTAATTCGTTTGCTTAACGTACATATTCATTGGATTTTTGGTTCAGTGTAGTCAAACGCTTATTACACTTTCCGTTAAATAAGAAGAAAAAATGTGAACTGTTTTTTCAGAAACAGTGTAAATAACTAAAGTTTTTTTTGCTAGTAAGATAATTTTTTCTAAGAAAAAAAAGTAGAGCAACTAAGATTGATGTTGCAACCGCATCGTTGGCTGCTGATATTTTTCTTATTAACAGTTTAAAAAAAAAATCAAATTTTAATGAGTTGTTAGCTGCTTTTATTTTTCTTACAGCCAATAAATCTGAAGAAAACAAAAGACAAAACAATTAGCGATTTAAAGTTACATTAAATGAAGTAATATTTTCCTTAATTAAACAAGACTTTTCGTTAAAACAAAACATCTGTTTCAAGCAAAAAGGCTTGACTTAAGAATTCTCTGTAAAAAATAAAAAAAAAAAAAAAAAACAATTTAAGTGACTTAAATTCCAAATGTTTACTTTCAATGACCACTCAAGGTTCCTGTTAAAAACTACGAAGTTTTCATTATAATTATCAAGGATGATTTAATTTTATTTTTGCAAACTATTTTACAATTTTGGTTCTTAATTACAGGTTTAAAGTTAATTATAAAGGTTATTTAATTTCTGTTTCAATTTAATAGTCTTAAAATTGTTTGCAAATTTTTTTTGAGTTTTGTGGATCTTTTCTTTCCCACAGCCAATCAAAATAATAAATGTTTGTTACTTTTGGTTTGCATGACAATTAAATATTGGTTGTAGTTTCTTATTAATCTTTTAACAATCTTTCAGTAGAAAATTAACGTTTTGGTTTGTAAGGCAATTACTAATATTTGTTATGAAATCATGAGCCATTTTAGAACTTCAGTGACAGTAAATAATAAAAGAGTTATTTAAATTTGTCATTTCGTTCGTTAAAGAAGTTTGGTCAGAGAAAAAAAAAAGGAAAACAATTTGTAACAACTACGAAATATGTTCGAAATAATGATTCTATGTAAATATAAGCAGCAATAGTTAAATAAGGCTGTTTTATTATTTACTAGAATCGCCCGGTGGCCGGAATTCGACCGCTTGACATTTACTTTCGAAAGAACAATAACAACGTACACATTTTAACCCATTAGCGCCCAATAATCCCATTTGGGATTAAATAAATAATAATTGAAAAAATGGAATAAATAAAATGTTATTTTTCGAAAATTGCTTACAATCTATACAATAAAAATTGGCGCTAAGGGGTTAGGAGAACGGCAAAATGATTTTGAGTATCTTTGTACATCGCTACATCCAGGAAGAAATTAAAAAGTATTCAGTCAAATACATAGATAAACTAATGGTCCATCCCAACTAGGGTGCTCAATTAATCGGGTTTTTGTTTTGTCCGATTAAACGATTAATCGATATATGGCATTTTTGACTTTTTCGATTAAACGAATAAAATTTTAAAATAAATCGATTAATCGAATAATTCCAAATCATGAAATTTTATAAATTACGAGATTTTGTTTCGACAATTTTAGAAAAAATTGGTACTTAAGTAAATAAACATTGTTAATTACAAGTATTTTAACATTTTTTTAACAAAAAAAAAAAAAAAAAAAAAAAAAAAACAAAACAAACGTAACAATTCACACTAATTCATTAAACGTTAGAAAAAAATAAATAATACATGTATTGAGATCATATAATTTTATATGTACAAGCAATTAAAATAATCTTTTAAAAATAAAATGTTGCTTAAATGTTTTGCTTTAAGATGATTTTTTTCTTTTTTTTTTATAAAGGCAGACTTTGAGAAAATTCTCTCGCTTATTGTAGAAGTTGGAGATATCGAAAGTAGTGCATTAAAAAGTATGTTAAGTTTTTCAGAACACTTCTTTGTTTTTGGACGCTTTTAATAGTTTTGTTTAACTCTGCTATCAGAATGTCTTGACTTGAATCATCAACTGTTTCATCTATATTAGTATTATCTGAAACATTCGATACGTCCAACAAAACTTCATTAGATTCAATGACAAAGAGTCTGGCAAACAATTTATTCCCGAATTCTTTAGCTTCAGATTTTGAACAATATTTTAAAAAACTATCACCAGTAGGAATTGATCCCGAATTAAGGTACAAAATAAGTGTATTCATCACTTTTGTTCTTTGATCATTTAAACGATAATTAAGTCTTTAATTCAAATCATTTGCAAAATAATTATTTGCTTTACCAAAATGTTGATTAAGAATTTAATAATGCCTTCAAATTCAATAATTGTTGCCGAATCCTTACTTAGCTCTTTAATAGCCACATCCAGAGCAGAGATCAGCAATGAGTAGTGAAAAAGTGAGTAGAGCTAAATCATGACTCATAAATTCTTGTACTTATACGCACTCATACTAATTCCAATGTGATTCAAACTCATATTCACTCAAAAGTTTCATTTTATTCATCGTACTCATACTTAACAACATTTGAAGTGTTTGATTTAGAATCTACTCAACTCAAATTGTATAGGCGAAGCAAAATGCGAGGCTGCCAGATTTGTCCCCGAAATAGCAAAGTGACGATTTGGCAATTACAGTTTACTAAAGTAACATGTATGAAGTAGACGATTTTTCGGCAAATTTATCTGGCAGCGCTGATTATTAAGTTGTGTGTTTTCTCTGTTGTGTTAAAACGGTAAATGGATGAGATAATGATTTGAATCATTGTGAGTATTGTAAGTATTTTCTTGAAATTATAAATCAAGCTGAGGTCATTTATGAGTATGCGTATAATGTCGACGTCGCACTCATAAATATTTCTCTTGTGAGTATGAGTGAATCAGAGTAGTTTAGTTTAAATGATTTCTACGCACTTATACTTACAATTGCATGAGTCAGTATGAGTAGCGAAAAAACGATTCATTGCTGATCTCTGATCCAGAGGCTTTAAAGTATTGCTTAAGTTTGTTAATATTTCAGTTTCGTTTTCTGTGAAACAAGCGAAGTTGAAATCAGATAAAGCGTGATTCAAACATTTATATATTCGAAGAAAATTTTGAATCATATAAGATAAAGATGACCAACTATGTTTTTCGTCATGAATAAGTTTAATGTCTTTTTTTTCTTGCAATACAACATAGGTTTGAAGTTTTTGTTGCTTCTCATTAGATTTATTAAACAATTTACAACACTTACGTACACGATTAATAACTTCACTTATTTCAATTTTGAGGTCAAATTCATCTGGTATTTCTATTCATCAGCTTCTTAACGCTTCTTATACGTTTTAGTATAGATTGTGTCAACAATCGCAAGGTAAATACCATGATTAATGCAAAGTTGAGACTCTACTGGCATATCATTACCATACTTTTGCATTGCGGCTGCACCACCGTGTGTAGAGCCGACAATGTGTTTTTCAAAATCTAGTCCAAAATCTTCCAGTTTATTTTTAATGGAACAATAAATATTTGAAGCAGTGCCCTTTTTTTTGTTCTGAGCCCAAATTATAAATATTAAAAGCTTTTATGTATTTAATGTGGGATATGTCTGTCCACTCGTCCACTGTAATTGAAAAGCGTCCATTTCTTTCTATTATACGGTGTTTCTCCTTTACAATTTCATCCTTCTTTTATAAATAAAACTTGTTAATGGTGTTCTAAATTGTTGCTTCACTTTCGGGCATATTTAAGCCCTTAGATTTCAAAAGAGTAAGTATGACTTTGGATTTTTTGAAACCTTTTACGGACATTTTATCTTCTGAATTGCTTCCGCAAATTATCTCATCAAGAGAATCAATCAAGGTATCTTGTATACAATATTTATTCATTGGACCACTTTCAGCTTCCTTTGATGTTGTTGGTGGAGCATATTCTTCAAGTATTATGTTATGGTCACTGCGTAAGTGGTAAATTAGTGAAGATGTTGAAGACCCTTTACGTTTATACATTTTTGGACACCAGTTACATTTAGCATTATTATTTGTATCCTTCGTAAAATATTTTCAAACCAAACTCATTCTAAAGAGAGAAACGCATGACCTATTTTGTTAAAAAAATTTATTATTATAAATCTTAGAGTTAACATACTTTTGTTTTTTTTCTTTTGTGAAATTAATTACTAAATTGTGTTGATTTAATTGTATATAAGACAATAACTGTCAGCTGTTTTTGAGACCACCTTGTAAATAAATTCACTCTTTTATGGTAATTTATTTCTTTTGGACCAACTGGAAGTTGGTGGAATTTTTTTTTTGGGTAATTTTGTTTTACCAGATAGGATTGGATCTGAACTTAGTAGGAACCTATTTAATATGTCTCGATTGCAATCCTCCCGACTACATTTGCGAGAAAAATGTTCATTGTAGTTTTCTTTGTTTCGGGCTTCCTGTGCTTCCCCAGACAGTTCACCGATCGGTAATAGCGCGTGCGAAATGATTTCTGGGCCATGTATTAAAAACGTATGCATGGTTGGAGGCATGTTAAACCACTGATACTTCTTAACAAAAAGTCGAGCTGAATTCTGAGCAAGAACTCTAAATTTTTCTAACAGTTTTTGTAACACACAGTTGCCAACTATATTCAAAAACAACAATTATAACAACGAAAACGAGGACAAAGCAAACAAAAGACAAGAACTGGTGGTCTTTGCTTGAGTGACTATTTTCACAATTAATTAAAAAAAAAATTTCGCGCAAAAACACGCAACATGTAATTACTGAATATGAAAGCCTAGGAACTGTAGTTTCTTAACAAATTAATATTCTACACACAGAAAAAAATACCCATGTAAAATTAACATGGAAAAATGTTGATTGAGAATCATGTTAAATTTCAGAAAAATTATGCCCTTTACTTAAATTTATCATTATTTCATATTAATTTTTAATAAAAAATATCAAAATAACCTTAAATTACGTTTATTTAATATTATTCACTGTTAAAAAAATAAAAAAAATAAAAAAAAAAAATATAAATAAATCTGGATTCAATATTAAACCCATAAAAACCTGTTTTGTATTAAAATCAAAAGTTGATCTTGTTAAATTAACATGCATACCTACTTAATTATGTACATTTTTTATTTTCACTTTTAAAATATGTTATAAAAAGAAGACAATTCCCGTATTCTTTTAATAAAAATTGTTTATTTAAATAGTACATCAAGTTTTCAAAGTAAAATGATGACCATATCGGGCGATTCTGCTGATGCTTCTGTTAACAAAGGAGAATACAAAATAAGTGAAACATGTGTTACAGGGTTTTGAATTATTCTTACATAAATGCAAATGTTGTCTGAAGCTTCTTCACACTGTTAAAATACACTCAAACCCATTTGATTCCACATGAAATTCACGTTGTTTCAACTGGAAATAACTTTCATTCAACGTGATTCCGATTGTTATTTCAATATAAATTACATTTTGCTCTAACTTTACTGCAATGTTAAATTAACATGAATTATAGTTATTTCAAAAGAAAAAAATGTTGTTCGTAGTTATTGTAAATTCAGGTTGAATTAACATGAAACCCGTATGAAGCAAAATCACCACCGAAAAAATTTAAATCAACCTTGTTTTCGACGTTTTTAACTTGATTTTTTTCTGTGTGTAACGCCAGCATTCATATTTAAATATCCACGAATATTTTGAAAAAAGCCAAAATTGAGACATTTTTTAAAAATACTTCTACACAACTTTTGTTAACACAATTATTTTTAGAACAACGCTAAAATACCTGAGGTTGAAGATTCCATAGTAAAAGTATTACTTTTGACTTGCGAAAAACTATATATTAAGCGTCGAAATATACCGAATTTCAATTAACACTATTGTGCGCGAATAGCTCAAAAATGACTTAACTTTAATACAATGCAGCTTGACAAGTAAACAACATATGACATTGAAATTTTCAGTAGTGATGAAGAATTTTATATACTGTAATCGGTTACTAAATATTTTTCAAAAAACAAATTTTCATTTTTCAATTAATAACCATTTTTTGCGATTTCACCCCTCTGTGCGAAGTTTTTGCGCGACTTTATTTTTCTAAATGTCTAACGGTAGCCCTGTCCTAATATGTTTTTTACATGTGTGTTTGCAAGTGCAAAATGAAAACAAAAACAGTTTGGGAGAACAATGTCAATCACAGCCGCCGTTTTTACATATGTGTGTTTGCAAGTATTTATATATAAGATATATAACAAAAACTGAAATGTACAAGGAATAAGTTCCATTTGAGACCGATTTGAACTATTAAACGAACTTTAAACAATACACAAATTTTTTCCCTTCAGAACGTTCCATACATCCATTATTGTGTTACAAGACTAATGCCCAATTTATGGCTTCGTACTTTAATACGTAGACGTAAAAATATAAAAATTAGTTTTAATTAAAAAATTAGTAATATTTACATAATTAAAAAATAATTAGTATTGTGGTTATTTTGTTGAACTATTTATGGTTTTTAATCCAAATTTTTAATATTTTTAATTAGGCTTAAGTTCATGAAATTTAATTTTTCATTAAATCATTTTTTTGAAGAAAAAAAAAAAAAAAATAGAAGTAAGGAAAAAACATGTAAAATCAATTAAAATGGATAATCATTCAGGAAAGCAAATTTCGATCTACCAAATGTTAGAATACAATTTGGTTTAAGGATTGATGTTTGACTAGTGACGTCAGCAGTCGTCGATGGCTGCGAGTGTAAGACGGCAAATCCATCTGAGGAGATTGAGTGGTTGCAATCGAAACATGTCATGGTAACCTGCCGGCCGGGGTTCGAGCCCCAGCCACGTCAAGAATGAAAGATTATCAATAACAATTTTAATTAATTTTCATGTTGTAAAATTCCTTTCTTCATAAAAATAATTTAATGAAAAATTAAATTTCATGAACTTAAGCCTAATTAAAAATATTAAAAATTTGGATAATTAAAAAATGTATTAAATTTGCACCAGAAAACAAACTAATATTAGCAATTAAACGTTAAATCAATTGATTAAATTTTGTAATTAAAATTGATTTTATTTTTGAATAATTCTTTAATTGGTGCAAAATGTTGGAGAATTTTTTTTGTGTTCATATTTGAGATTTGCATAGATATGCTTCTGATGCATTACTCTGTATTTTTGGGAAGTCGGCCTCTGATAAACCTATAGATTTCTTTAAGGGTCTCTGAAGGTCTCGGTGGACACTCTTTATTATTAGCACACATTCTAATTCTACCTAACCCTTTATATTTTTACGTTTCCATTACCTACTTTGATTAGTTCAAACTCTGCAGTTGTTCAAAATAGAATTGTCACGACAAACGTTAAAGAATTTTGTTTAAATTTTCAAAATAAAATAAAAAACAATAATAACAAAAAAACCAAGCATTAGATTATTGATTTTATTAATACTTGAATATTGATTTTATTTCAAATCTACCAAGAGGAATTGAAGAAACTGTAGCTAAACGATCGCAATGATTTATAATGGTTTTGTAAAGTCATTTAAATAGATTTATTACGGTCTAGATTTTAAAGAACAATTTTTATAGAACAGAAAAGTCCATGAAGGGGCAGATTTATCTGCAATTGTGTCATTTCTCGTTAAAAAAAAGCATGCGATTTAAAAAATTATAAAACGAGATATGAATGTTATTTTAAATATATTTAAAGGCGTGGAATGTAAATGTTTTTTTTTTAATTTAAAATTTTTCATGGTTAAATAAAATTTCAAAGAATTTGTTTCATAAAAAAGTCGAAATTAAAGATGAAAATACAAAATGGGAATTTCCGAAATTAAATAAAAATTAATCGAACATATTATTTATATTTATTAAAGCTTTAACATTTAATATGTTTTATTATTAATTATTTTATTAACAAATGATTAAAAATTCTTAACTCTCTAATTACTACAATCATTTCCAACAACCACGATAAATTCAATTACAAACCTTAAACTAATTTCTATCTTTTTGCAATATGATGGAATAAATTCAATTATCACCACTGCCAATATTAATTTCAAAAGTTATTAAAATGATAATAAAAATTCGATATAACTGCCATTTATTATTAAAATTTTTTTTAGTTTCGTCTCTATTCATTTCAATTTGTTTAATTGTAGCCAACCAACCAGAGTTTTAGAGATTTCAACACATCTGCTAAAAATCAAAAATCTATTCGTATTAAAATTATTAAACAAATTATTTTTTTTTTGTAACAACTAATAAATGATGAATGTGATCGCTTGAAAAATCGATTTGATACAGATCACTGTTATAAATACGCGCATATCATTGATTAATGATTTTTTATGCAAATTGTGATAGTGTTAAAAAAAATATATCTCAAACACCTGTATGACTTAAAACTTCAAATAAAATTTGCATTTAATAATGATTTTTTATTTGTTTGTTAGTTGGTTTATTTGTTTTAGTATTTTCTTAAATGTTTTTATATATTTGGAGTTTTAATTCGGACAACTGATTGAATATGTTTTGACTCAGTGAGACTTAAACGCTTTAGAAAGGGTCAGTAAAATGAGTTGGCGGCATGAAATAACCCCCCAAAATATAACCCCCCAAAAAATAATAAAATAATCCCCAAAAGCGTGGGGCCTTATTTCATATGCAATAAATCCCCAATTTTGAAAATGAAATTAGCCCCCAACGAAATGAAATAACACCCCAAACTTAAATGAAATAATTCCCTAATTTTCGGGTTATGCACGGTAGCTTTATTTATCGAATCCGGTGTTCTGTATACCAAAGTGGATAAATCCTTGCGCCCAAAAACGTTTTCATTATAAATTTTAAAAATGGTTGTAGGAAATATCGCCCAAAAAAAAAAAAAAATTAAAAATCACCCAAAAAAATTCCATGTAAAATTGGGCCTTAATTCATATGAAAAGTGACCCAACATTTTTGGGCTTTTTTTCGTTATTATTGGGTGATTTTTCGTTTCATAACGTAAAATCACCCAAAAATATTATATGTAAAATAGCCCATTTTTTCGGGCCATCTTTATTTAATATAATTGTAATTTATTTAAAAATAAGTTTGTTGTTTTTTCTCTGGGTGTTTATATTAAATATATAACGAAAACACTTTTGGGCGCATGGATTTTCTCCTCAAGGATATATACCGGCTGCGCTAACTAAAGCTTCTCTGCAAAGCCGGCCTTCGGCCGGGCGCAAGGATTTTCTCCTCTATGGTATAACAAACACCGGCTTCGCTAACTAAAGCTTCTCTGTATAGCCGGCCTTCGGCCGGGCGCAATGATTTCCCCTCTATGGTATAACAAACACCGGCTTCGCTAACTAAAGCTTCTCTGTATAGCCGGCCTTCGTTCGAAAACAAGGCAGATTTTAGAAGCTTTACTTAGCGAAACCGGTACTTGTTCTACCATAGAGGAGAAAATCCTTGCGCCCGGCCGAAGGCCGGCTATACATAGAAGCTTTAGTTAGCGAAGCCGGTGTTTGCTATACCATAGAGGAGAAAATCCTTGCGCCCGGCCGAAGGCCGGCTATGCAGAGAAGCTTAGCGAAGTTTGCGCAGCCGGTATTACTGTCCTTACTGCCGAGCAGCTGTTGAAGATAGAATGCAATTTTTTACATAAAACTTACACTTGTATGGAACTAAATTTATATGAATAATAACCACTTTTTTGCAAATTGGGTAATTTTTAATTTTTTTTCGGAAAAATTCGTTTTTGCTTTTTGGGTCATTTTTCATTTTTTTTTGGCCCTTTTTTGTTTTTGTTGGGCAAAATTTCATATATAACTTTTTGGGTCATTTTTCATGTTCTTTTGGGCGATTCTTCATTTGGGCGATTTTTCATTTTTTTTTTGGGCCATTTTTCTTTGGGCGATATTTCCTACAGCCTTAAAAAATAAAATAATCCCCCAAAAAATATATTGGGGCTTTATTTCATAATGATTTTTGGGGGGATAATTTCATATGAAATAATACCCCAATTAAAAAAATGAAATAACACCCCAAACAAAATGAAATAACGCCCCAAAAATCGTTTTTGTTGTTCTCTGTACCAACTTTTGGGGGGTTATTTCATTATTTTTTTGGGGGGTTATTTCATGCCGCCAAATGAGTTGGGTTTTTTATCTGGTTTACTTCGATAAATAACGCAATTAATTCGCTTTAAAGTAGAAATGGGCATACTCGCATTTTTTCGGCATTATTCTTTCAGTTTGCGCTACGTTATGTCAGTGTTGCCATATGTGCAAATTTATCTGTAAAAGTTAACATTTTTCATTTTGTCCGAGTTGTACTTTTATAGGATCATAAGAAGAAAATAAAAAATGCAAAATTGGAATTTTGTGTAGAAATTTTATACATGGGTAATTCATATCGACCAAGAGTGGGACACGACCCCTTTCGATGTTAATGAAATTTGGTGAGAAGGTTCCTTTTATCTTATAAGGAACATATCGTCGTCCGAAAGTTTAAGTGCTCTACGTGCAAAAAATGCATTTTGAGAGAATCGATTTTGAAGGTACAGACATATTTTCTGAAAAATATAGGATTTTTTGATTTTTATACCACATGTTCGTCTTAAAAAGATAATTCTGATTAGATGCTTCTTATCTCCAGATCGCATCTAAAACGGTATAATTTCTAATGGTAATAAAATTCCTGTTTGCTCTAAACTCTACCTTAGTCATATTTCCTTGCAAATACATACACGTAGAGCAAAATGGCATTAACAAAGACCTAAAACATCTCTAAAATTATTTATGAAAAATACATGAAATAAAAACTATTCATAAGTTATTATAAGATACATTTTATGAAGTTATTATAACAAAATTAACTTCTTAATTTATTTGACTTAGGTAGTAATTTTTTCATTTTGAATTATTTCTTTTCTCCTAAATATGTTCAACTGTGTTTCAAAAATATTTAACGGTGTTGGTAACTGATTCCGGAAACCTCTTTTTATTATATTCGCTGCAATATTGAGTTTTTAAATTTTATTGTAAACAAATTATTCTGCATGTATTGAAGAACTTTTATTTTACAAAATGGAAGAACCGAAATATGTAATTGGTTAGAAATCTAGGAAAAATTCTTAAAATCTGAGAATTGTATTTCTGTAACCTTAATTTTTGTTTTATTTGTTTCAACATTTTTCAAATAATTAACAAGTGACAAAATATTGTTAATTTCTTAACGTTTCAGATACTTGTCTGAAGCACTGTGATCGCAATCGATTTCCTGGATTTGTGAATGACCAGTTTAAAAAAATTTTTGGATAATGCTTTTGATCTGTAAATGTTCTGACAAAAATTTTAAGATTGCTGTAGACAACATTTGATTTTTATTTTGGGCAACGGTCGAATCACTCCACATAACTATATTTCGTATAGTTGGATGTTCTATTATCAAAGTATTTTGTATATATAAATAGTTATTTCATTACCTCCACGGCCGTTATTAAACTCGTCCCAAACGCAAAACTAAGTACATTTTTTCTTATTGGGAAAAATAATTGTAGCAGCCATATTGTTAATATTTACTTTTCGCTTATAGTAAAATGACGATGCAAACCCTCATGAAGGTTGAAAATCCTTTGCAAATCAAAACATACAAAAACAGAAAAAGGGTCTTGATTTCGGCGATCTATGTCACATTCTACTTTAAGTCGATTCGTTTCATTTCTGTGAATATTGAATTCTTCAATTTCATCCTCCGTTGGATCTTTAATTGAAAATTGTACGCAACGATCGCATGGTCTTTTCTAGGTTTCTAAAAGAACAAATTAAAATTGTGGTTGAATTGATCTCTATAAAATTTTTCTGTTTGGCCATTTCTTCCAATAAAAAAACTTTCATCTATTAAATGTTTGTAATATAATTAATATACGTATGTAAACGAAAAGCCGATTATTTTTAGTTACCACATGATGCATCTTCAACAGTTTCTTTATCCCTTTTTCCTTTTTGTTTTTTTATTTTTTTTTTATTGTTTTTTGTTCAAACGACATTCTTAAATGAATACAATAAAAAACAAGTAAGAGTGCTATATTCCGCTGTGCCGAATCTTATATACCCTTCACCATTGTGCGATTAGAATAGATACATATTTACAATACTTGAAACTTCATTATATTTGAAATTTAAAAAGCGAAAACTGGTAAATATTTTTTTTAAATCGTTTTTAGTTTCTATTTGTTAAAATTATTTCGTTAAATATATGAAATAATAAAGAAGGGTGATAATGAAAATCATATATGGGCATTATGCTAGTATATGTAAACAAATACGAAAGGGGTGAGGGGATTGGCAGAAGAGACGACAACCGGATTTGAACTGCGTTTTGCATAAGAACCCAGAATATATATACTTTATAGGGTGTAGGATCTTCGGTGAAGGGTATAAAAAACAAACTTAATTATAAAAAAGAGTAATTTTTGGGATTTCAGTATTTTGGTCATAACTCTGCTATTTCTTAACCGATTTGACAGATTTATATACCCACGTGTTAAAGAAGAAATTTTCCAGTTATTTTGGCTATAAAAATTGGACTCGGGAAGATCTATGGTTTGGTCATTATCAAAAAGTAATTTAAATTTTCAAATTTTGGTCATAACTTTTTCGTATCTGAACCGATTTTCCCGAGTTTTTCATATTTTCTATTAAAAATTTCGGATCTTCTGATATATAAGGCGTAACCATAGGTCATATTACAGTCAAAAAATTCATGTTTTTATACAATTTTTAATACTTTTTGTATGAGAGGTACCACGCCTACTTCTCCAATCCCGCCCACATTTTGTAGGATGGTGTGTATTTATAACCTAAATGTTTGTACCTAATTTAAAAGCTTTGGCTCTTGCCGTTCTCCAGATATACAGAAAAAAGTAATAAAAAAACAACAACCACAAGGAATTTTTTGAAAAAATTAGAGGCAGTCGTGGTTTTTGGTCATACCTCAGCCATTGTTGGACCGATCTGGCTGAATTTCAATAGCAAGAAATGGTGGACTATATGTGACATAAATGTAAAACAACGTAGCCGCTATCATGTCTGGAGGCTCCGGAAAACACATATCAAACGTAAGACGGACAGACGGACGGACGGGCGGATATCGTTAAATCAACTTCTCTCCTCATAAGGACCCATAATATACATATATACTTAATAGGGTCTAAGATCAATATTGTAGAAATTACAAACGGAATGACAAACTTATATATACCCTTTTCCACCTGTGGTGCAAAATTTCAGAAAACAATTTTGTTTTGCAGGATATAGAGCAAAATGGACACGATTTATCTCAGCCACCAGACGAGATAGCCGAAAACGGATTGCAGATTTTAAAAATTTGGGGTCTAAAACCTATGGTGGCATCCTTAACTCAAAATCGTCAAAATGGCGTATAAAGCACTTAAACTTTCGGACGACGATATATGAACGAACAAATTAAATTTTTTTTTCAAAAGTTATGTCAAATTCAAAATTTCATAATTTCGCGGAATAAGCTAAATGTGTTGAGCGAATTTTTTCAATATCTCGAAAACTACTTTACATACGAAGATGATTTTGACGTCATATTAAAGAGAATACTTGGGTCTACAAGCCATAAATTGAAAAAAATTTTTTTACCAAATTTCATTCAAATCGGAAGGGGTCGTTTCCCATATGTATTAAATTTTTTTTTCTTAAAAAACAATGCAAAATGATGAAAATAATTATAAATTTTTAAGTGCTTTCTTTTAAATTTTCAATTAATCACTCATATTTGTTGAAAAAACTATTAAAATACGGCACTCCGACGAAAAGTATGAAAAAAGTACCATTGTATCAACTTTCCCACCATTGATGAAAATGACAAAAAGAGATGTTGAATAATGAATCAGGGGTCTAATCACCGCATACGATATCGAGCAAAATTGATCGAAATAATTTATTTTGGTATCATGAAACTCGATATCGAATGAAAATTATGGAATAGCATTCGTTATCAAGTAACTCGACATTACATTCATCGAGTTTTCATTCGATACGTCAGTGTCTGTCGTATGCAAAAACATTCGATAGTTTATTCGATACGATAGTAGCGAATGCGGTGATTAGATCCCAGAATAAAAATTATTAAATATTAAAGAAATACATACTACGTTTTATGTTATTATACCCTTCAATATTGATTTTATACCCTATAAAGTATATATAAAGGCCTGTTCTGAAAATCGCATGATTTAAAATCACATGTGCTTTTAACATCACCGTTTTTGTGTTTTTCAGTGTGATTTTCAATTGTCGAAAGCACAAGCAAACAGAAGTTGAATGCCCTGTTTTTAACACCAGACAAACAGTTTCTTCTATAAAATTTAGCTCATTTATTTACGCTTTTTTGTTAATTTCCGACATTTTTTTTTACCCATGTAGCGAATTCCAATAAATTTAAGTGTTTGTGTAAAAGTTTGCAATTTTTCGCAAATTTTAGCCACGTTTGCGCTAGAAGCGATGTTCCTGTAAGTTTTATGATTCTTTTTTGTTTTTATGATTTATAATAAATAGTAGACTCTGCTATCATGCCGCTGTTAGCAAATTTTTGGGAATTTCTGCTAATTTAGCAATTTTAACCGAATTTTTGCCATTCCTCTTATAGTTTTATGGACTTTTAATCATTTAATAGCTTATTTGAAATATTAAAAATTTTCGCTATTTTTGAAAATTTTTTTGTTACTTTCCGACTTATTGTTTTTTAGCCCATTTAGCGATTTCAAATAAATTTAGATAGAGGCGACTTTTTCCAGTCATTATTTACAGTTTTTATGATTTTTAATTAATAACTATCATGCCGCTTTTAGCAAACTAGCGATCTTTAATTGAACTAAAAAAAACAAGCCGGAAATCACAACAGAAGTCACAAAAGCAAATGTCATTTTTGTAGTGTTGTCGAGTTTTCTTAATTTTAAATGATTTGTTGTAAATAAAACAGCTGATTGCAAAAGCAATTAATAAACAATACATTGAATATTTTATTTAAGTAATTTATTATGACGGTCATCTTACAATAGTCGCAAAAATAACAAAGTACCCTGTAAATAATAGGACCAGCCAAACACGCGTGTAAAATGTAGCCCACAAGGGACTACCCTGAAGATAACAAGACTTGTCCATACATGCATTTAAAGAGTAGTCCATAAAGGAGTAGGAGTACTTTAAATATATGGGTAAAATATGGTTCATTTAACATTACGATTTCCTAGGAGGGGACTATATAAACCAACGAAGTAGTCCCTAAACTACTCCATGGAGTACTAAAGTGGGTAAGTTTTAAAACTACTCCATGTGACAACAGTATGGAGTACACTTAAGGGGTAGTTTAAGCATTTTTCTTTTTAATTTCTTACTAATCGCCTTTTATGGTGTGTACTGTAGTCTATTATTGCTGATATTAAGTATATTAACTTGGTGTTTTTAATTTTTTTCCACAAATTTCACAAACTTTCACTTTTAAATAAACAATTAACAATGGACACCATCAGGGCTACCAATGTGTAATACTGTAAACTATAGAAAAGTATACATCATAAAGTTGTTGGCAGCACTGCATGTTAATTTTTTATAACATGGTCCATACTACAGTACATTGGACCATGTTGTAAGTAGTCCATTTAAGCCACAATGGACCACGTAGTCCAATATTATCTGTAGGGCAGGACTAGTCCAAAAGTAACCCAAACGTATGGAAAAAACATTACGATGTCCTAGGGCAGGACCATATAACCCAGCTTTGGGTTATAAAGGAGTAGTCTTAAAACTACTCCATGGTATACTCAAGAGGATTATTTTTGAAGTCGTCAAAAAACGAAAGCAAGTCGTAAAAAAACGAAGACATGTCATCTCACTACAAACACTTTTTAACAATGACATGGTCCATGCTTGCATTACATTGGACCAGTCCATGGAGTAGTCCATTTTATCAAAATCGATCATTTAGTCCAATATTATTTGCAGGGTAATTTCAAAAAACTGTTTACGTAGCTGCACGGTTTGAAATCACAAAATAATTTGCCCAGAACACCTTTCTTGTGATTTCAAATCACTTTGATAAAATGTTAACAGGCCTGATATTCTGGGTCCTTGTGAGGAGCAAAGTTGATTTAACAATGTACGTCTGTCCGTGTGTCCGCTGAAATGGGGGTTTCATAGATGATGGGGACTTGGTCGTTATATTTTTATGTCACATATAATCTGGAATGGTTTGCTATTGAAATACATGACTTTAATTCTTTTGAAGTATACTATTTTTTTTGACTATGAATATGAGCCAATATTACTTACCCAGCGGGAAAATAAGGAATTGATTACATAAATAACTAAAAAAAATAATGTATTATTTTCGAAAGAATAATAATGCATTCATGGGATTCGAGAAGGTAATTTTATTGACACAATAAATATGATTTGATTATACGTATATTCCCACATTTGCAGAACAAGGAATGTATTGTATCTGTTCGTAAAAATTGTTCGTGTTTTTTCTTCTGTTCGTGATAATTATTCGTTTTTTTTTAGAATTATTTAAGTCATTCCCAGTACACATTTAAATAACACTGCTTTAGAAATTTTTAATTTGGAAAAATACCAAGAACACCACATGCCTAGATAAGTTAATTGGGACCTCCTGAACACGAAAATCGCTGTAATTTTTTTTCCTAAGTACCGTTTTTTAGATAACGGTACTTTTGCGTTTTTCGGTGTATGGTCCCACTCAAACCTTTGTGGAGCCCAACCAAAAAGTCCGGTCGAAATAAATGGCATATCGTTAGAAAGGCAATCGAATGCCTTTTCCATGGATATGCTACAAATGGCTGAGTAATGGAACCTCAAAGTTCAAAAAATGTCTATTTTTTACGTTTTTTTCAAAATTTTTCATTTTTATTTCGTTTTTTTACTACGTTATATTAAATATCTGGAATGTTTTATTTCTTAACCAAATAGTATATTTAATTACCAACATTTTAAGCGTAAGTTGAAAAAAATCGGATGAAAAATAAAGTTTTTAATAAGGATTTTGTGGAACGACAATATTTTCATCTCATATAAAATTCAGTGTTTTTTAAATCCATCAGTTTTAACGTATTTAAAAAACAAGGAATTTTATATGAGATGAAAATATTGTCGTTCCACAAAATCCTTAATAAAAACTTTATTGTTGGTAATTAAATATACTATTTGGTTAAGAAATAAAACATTCCAGATATTTAATATAACGTAGTAAAAAAACGAAATAAAAATGAAAAATTTTGAAAAAAACGTAAAAAATATACATTTTTTGAACTTTGAGGTGCCATTACTCAGCCATTTCTTATCAGATAGAAATTTGTAGCATATCGATGGAAAAGGCATTCGATTACCTTTCTAACGATATGCCATTTATTTCGACCGGACTTTTGGTTGGGCTCCACAAGGGTTTGAGTGGGACCATACACCGAAAAACGCAAAAGTACCGTTATCTAAAAAATGGTACTTAGGAAAAAAAAAATTACAGCGATTTTCGTGTTCAGGAGGTCCCAATTAACTTATCTAGGCATGTGGTGTTCTTGGTATTTTTTGGCTGTAAACCAGTGTAATTTATTACAATCCTAGGACATAGAACATGTTAAGAGTAATGAGTTCTGGAATCAAATATAAATCAATATATGTATTACATTCTCGTTTAATATTGATTACATTTTCCCGCTGAGAACTTATTCTAACACTATTAACATTCAGTTCCTCTCTTTCAGTACCATTTCATTATCATTATCAAGGAATTCCTGTTAGATATTTGTAATGGCCAATCATATTATGTTGATTTGGAATGCACTCATTTAATATTCAAAAGTGTTTCTGTCCCTCAAACATATTCTGATTGATCAGCGAATACTCGTTTTGTTTGGAATTATTGTTAATCGTTGTTATTGTTATTCAATGCACTACATTAGTAGGTATGCAATGTATACATGTAAGGTACACTACACAATCTCTACCCATAGTCTTATAAAGAAATACATAAAACATTTTTTGTGTTTTTTGCATTACGTTAACATGAGAGCTAAGTTTAAAAAAATAAGGGCATTGGGTTGCAGGGTGTTATAACCCCAACAAGGTTTTCTAAACTCTAACATTCTATATAGTCATGTCAAAATTTTTTTATTTAATATTTGTTGGACTGACATCCAGAACATTTTATTCGGACCAACAAAAAAAACTTCAGTGTATTTATCAAATATGAAAAATTTGGAATTTAGCACGTCATACAGAAATCTTATTAATAATAAATTTTGTATTCCCAAAAACAACTTTGAAAAATCGTTACCTAAAATACAATAGGCCCTAACTAACAAAAAATCGACTTTGATTTTGATATATTGCATCAACATAAAAATGCTTTAAAACCATGGTAAATAAGGCCATGATGGCATTATTGCTCAATTGAATGGGATATAAAGCCATAATGGCCTTATTGCCCAATCATTGAGAGAAAAGGTCATATTTAAAATTTTGCGAAATGAGAGATATAGCCATATTTTTTTTCACAAATGAGAGATAAAGCCATATTTTTTCAGAATATTGTTATGCATGTTGCAAATATTCTGTAAAAGGGAAAATCCTTAGTTATCATTGAAAACATATTCAGCGAAGCCAGCTGCCGCGTCCTACTGTAGGAAAAAACCCCTAAGCACGGCCGCAGGCCATCACGCAGAAAAACTTTAGTATGCGAAGCCGGATTTCAATACTTAACTTTATTGTCTCCGGAACTGAAATGAGAGATAAAGCTTATCTACCATGGTATTAAAGCACCCCCCAAACAAACGGCCCTATTTACAAAAGATTATATGATAAACGCTTAAAGACCTTAAACAGTTTTCATAATATGCAACTTGCTAATTGCCAAAACAATTGTTTGGGTTTACAAGAAAAAAAAGAATAATAAATGTTTAAAAGTTTATCGTTTGAAATAGTTTTTTGCTTCTCCTGAAGAACTTTAAAAATGAAAGATAGGGCCTTTTGCGTTTTAGGTAGCGATATGTATGCAAGGTAAAAAAATTTGAAATAATAATATTAAAAATGTTAATACAATTAAAAGAAGTACATACACACATATTTGGGTGCTTTCATGTTATATTGTCATAATGTTCTAAGATTTAACAATGGTTAAAAAATATTGTGGTTGCTTTGTTAACAACAAGTGTCTTAAATTAATAGAACTTTGCTTGCTATGTTTATTGTGCTGTCGTAATATTTTATTTTTTATATTTGTTTTAAATCAGCTGATTTAAATTCAAAATAGCAGACTAAATTACTAGGTATTGTTCACAACAGTCGTATTTTTTCATGCTATTATTTCAAGACATATGACTTTATGACACCTTTGAATCCCCCAATTATTATTTTTCCTTAACATAGAGGAATGTAGTAAACCATATTTATTCCATTATTTCGTGTTTCTTTCTTGGGTGTTTGGCAAAAATTCTTTGCATTCTATGATCGTTAGACAATAATTTATTTGCATTGGTTTAAACAAAGGTGTGTGCTGACAGAACATATTGCTTTTTATAAAATTATTAAGTTAAATGCTTTTAATTGGAAGTTAAAAAAGTAACTAATAGTTGCGGTCACGTGTTGGTTTTTTAGTTGAAATATTCTATTTAATAGTTTGTTAAACAATAAAACGTTAGACTGAAAAATATCTTTAAAATGACTTGACATGCATGTATGTTGAGGTATACTGTATTCTGTTAATGAAAACGTTTAAGAGAAGGAAGTTTAATTGACACATTGTAATTGTTTTACATTGTGGTTTTGTTTATATTTCATGGCGAATCTTTTACACGTGGTTTGTATCGTTAATAACGTATACTACATTCAAATGAAATGTTATGTATTTCATAGTTTCTTTCGTTTAACATTGTAAGTCGTTAATGTACCGCTACTTAATTGGTTTTTTAGATCAGCACCTCGAAGTGGTAAAAAAAATTTATTTCAGTTGTGTCTGAGATTTTTCGGAATTTAAATAATGTTAATGATTGTTTGGTACCCAGGGTACAAAAACGTTTATTTGAACGGTAAGACAGACTTAATGCTATTTTCAAGATTTAACAGGGTCTTGACGGATTTTAGACAGTAGATAGATAAAAATAAATTTAAAAAAGGGCTAAATATAGGATAATCCATTTTAAGCCCGAAAAATATGATATGAAAATAGGTGAAAGTAGCTCTCAAGAAATAGTTCTGTTCGTCCAAAAAATGTTAAAATAATATTGTTCATTATTGAATCCATAAAATCATGTTATAATTGAAGCTATCAGCGCAGAAGTGGTGAAGCCCCAGACTACTTATTATGAGAAAATGAGAAGTTAACACTACTCTTGCACTTGGTTGTAACGACCCGTGCAGAAACAATGGTTCTAGCGCCATCTGTTTTGAATACAAACAGTTGGCTTACTCGACTATTGCACTGTAAAGTACAGTGTAAAGAACATATCTAACACCAGAATCGTAACCAAATTAAATTGTGGGCTACACTACGTCTTCGCTAATAGCCTCAATTGTCTATATAGAAACAATAACAACACTATAAAAAGAAAAAACATAGTTTTTTTTATTTCATGTGTAAAATTATTTGTAAAAAGAAAAAAAAATCCCGTATTTTTTTTTGTTAAAATTATTAAGTTAAATAGTACATCAAATTTTCAAAGTTGAATGATGACGAAAACCATATAGGGCCATTCTGCTAGTGTCTTTTAATTGTGAGTGCTTCTGTAAACAAAGGGGAAAACAAAAAAGTGAAACATGTGTTACAGGAAAATAAGTTATCATATTCTGTCTCTCTCTCCCTCTGGTTTTACAGGTAAGTGTTTAGAATATTTCTTAAATTAATGCATATGTTGTCTCTAAATCTTCTTATCACTTTTATTTAAGCTCAAACCAATTCGATTCTACATGAAATTCAAGTTGTTTCAACTTTAAATAACTTTCTTTCAACGTGATTCGGAGTGTTATTTCAACGAGTGTTTGCCTAATGGTCGAAATTCGACCATAATTTTTTTCAAATATGAAGAAAATATAGTATGTATATATAACTGGTTTGCCTGTGTCGATTTTTATTATTGTCGAACATCAATCCTTAAACCAAATTGTATTTTAACATTTGGTAGATCGAAATTTGCTTTCCTGAATGATTATCCATTTCAATTGATTTTACATGTTTTTTCCTTTACTTCTGTTTTTTCCGTACTTTCGTCAAGAATTTTTCTTGAAGTCCAAGTACATTTTTTTTTTTTGTTTTTTCACTTTGTCTTTCTCTTTTCTGTTGACCTTTTTCAGCACAACTTGAAGGACAAATGTACACATAGAGCTCGTGCCTTAGCTTTAACAATAATTAGTATTGTGGTTATTTTGTTGAACTATTTATGGTTTTTAATCCAAATTTTTAATATTTTTAATTAGGCTTAAGTTCATGAAATTTAATTTTTATTAAATTATTTTTTATGAAGAAAGGAATTTTACAACATGAAAATCAATTAAAATTGTTATTGATAATCTTTCATTCTTGACGTGGCTCGGGCTCGAACCCTGGCCGGCAGGTTACCATGACATGTTTCGATCGCAACCACTCGATCTCCTCAGATGGATTGCCGTCTTACACTCGCAGCCATCGACGACTGCTGACGTCACTAGTCAAACATCAATCCTTAAACCAAATTGTATTTTAACATTTGGTAGATCGAAATTTGCTTTCCTGAATGATTATCCATTTCAATTGATTTTACATGTTTTTTCCTTTACTTCTGTTTTTTCCGTACTTTCGTCAAGAATTTTTCTTGAAGTCCAAGTACATTTTTTTTTGTTTTTTCACTTTGTCTTTCTCTTTTCTGTTGACCTTTTTCAGCACAACTTGAAGGACAAATGTACACATAGAGCTCGTGCCTTAGCTTTAACAATAATTAGTATTGTGGTTATTTTGTTGAACTATTTATGGTTTTTAATCCAAATTTTTAATATTTTTAATTAGGCTTAAGTTCATGAAATTTAATTTTTATTAAATTATTTTTTATGAAGAAAGGAATTTTACAACATGAAAATCAATTAAAATTGTTATTGATAATCTTTCATTCTTGACGTGGCTCGGGCTCGAACCCTGGCCGGCAGGTTACCATGACATGTTTCGATCGCAACCACTCAATCTCCTCAGATGGATTTGCCGTCTTACACTCGCAGCCATCGACGACTGCTGACGTCACTAGTCAAACATCAATCCTTAAACCAAATTGTATTTTAACATTTGGTAGATCGAAATTTGCTTTCCTGAATGATTATCCATTTCAATTGATTTTACATGTTTTTTCCTTTACTTCTGTTTTTTCCGTACTTTCGTCAAGAATTTTTCTTGAAGTCCAAGTACATTTTTTTTGTTTTTTCACTTTGTCTTTCTATTTTCTGTTGACCTTTTTCAGCACAACTTGAAGGACAAATGTACACATAGAGCTCGTGCCTTAGCTTTAACAATAATTAGTATTGTGGTTACTTTGTTGAACTATTTATGGTTTTTAATCCAAATTTTTAATATTTTTAATTAGGCTTAAGTTCATGAAATTTAATTTTTATTAAATTATTTTTTATGAAGAAAGGAATTTTACAACATGAAAATCAATTAAAATTGTTATTGATAATCTTTCATTCTTGACGTGGCTCGGGCTCGAATCCTGGCCGGCAGGTTACCATGACATGTTTCGATCGCAACCACTCGATCTCCTCAGATGGATTTGCCGTCTTACACTCGCAGCCATCGACGACTGCTGACGTCACTAGTCAAACATCAATCCTTAAACCAAATTGTATTTTAACATTTGGTAGATCGAAATTTGCTTTCCTGAATGATTATCCATTTCAATTGATTTTACATGTTTTTTCCTTTACTTCTGTTTTTTCCGTACTTTCGTCAAGAATTTTTCTTGAAGTCCAAGTACATTTTTTTTTTGTTTTTTCACTTTGTCTTTCTCTTTTCTGTTGACCTTTTTCAGCACAACTTGAAGGACAAATGTACACATAGAGCTCGTGCCTAAGCTTTTACAATAATTAGTATTGTGGTTATTTTGTTGAACTATTTATGGTTTTTAATCCAAATTTTTAATATTTTTAATTAGGCTTAAGTTCATGAAATTTAATTTTTATTAAATTATTTTTTATGAAGAAAGGAATTTTACAACATGAAAATCAATTAAAATTGTTATTGATAATCTTTCATTCTTGACGTGGCTCGGGCTCGAACCCTGGCCGGCAAAAAACCATAAATAGTTCAACAAAATAACCACAATACTAATTATTGTTAAAGCTAAGGCACGAGCTCTATGTGTACATTTGTCCTTCAAGTTGTGCTGAAAAAGGTCAACAGAAAAGAGAAAGACAAAGTGAAAAAACAAAAAAAAAAAATGTACTTGGACTTCAAGAAAAATTCTTGACGAAAGTACGGAAAAAACAGAAGTAAAGGAAAAAACATGTAAAATCAATTGAAATGGATAATCATTCAGGAAAGCAAATTTCGATCTACCAAATGTTAAAATACAATTTGGTTTAAGGATTGATGTTTGACTAGTGACGTCAGCAGTCGTCGATGGCTGCGAGTGTAAGACGGCAAATCCATCTGAGGAGATCGAGTGGTTGCGATCGAAACATGTCATGGTAACCTGCCGGCCAGGGTTCGAGCCCGAGCCACGTCAATAATGAAAGATTATCAATAACAATTTTAATTGATTTTCATGTTGTAAAATTCCTTTCTTCATAAAAAATAATTTAATAAAAATTAAATTTCATGAACTTAAGCCTAATTAAAAATATTAAAAATTTGGATTAAAAACCATAAATAGTTCAACAAAATAACCACAATACTAATTATTGTCGAAATATTCGAAAACCGGTTTCTTGAAAATGTCGAATAATCGACCACCCTATTTTTTATTATTTGATAATTGGCAAAAACTATTTTTTTATGTGCTCTGCATAGGTATGAAACGATACGAGTAAATATAAGTACATATTCGATACTTTTATATCAGTACCAAGTATTTTTGTAATCGATACTTAGCAACCGAGTACCAAGTAGTATCGCAAAAAAATACTCGGTATCGGTCAAAAGTAATCGTTTAACTTTGGTATTGAAATTAATCTTAAATTTTTGATTGTTTTCCAAAGCTGGAGCAGCAGTAACGGTAACAAGAAACCGTTTGACCAGTAAACACTAAGGATGCCAGTCCCGAATACTGAAAACAATTTTAATTAATTTTCATGTTGTAAAATTCCTTTCTTCATAAAAATAATTTAATGAAAATTAAATTTCATGAACTTAAGCCTGATTAAAAATATTAAAAATTTGGATTAAAAACCCGGGATTATTCTAAAAATTTAAGTCCCGAATCCCGGGCTTGGATATAAAAATCCCGAGATTTTGGGCTTAGTAAAAATTCAATATTAAATCATACTGGCCATGAATCAAATTTTTAACTGGTTACAAAAAAAGTCACAAGTGAATAAATGTTACATGCAATGCATTATGTACCACGAAAACAAAATCAGATGGTGGCAAGTTGTACAAAAAGGTGTTAACAACTTAAGGGGGTTCTACCAAAAGTCTTTTGACACATATAAGTTTATTTTATTAGATAAATACTTCTTATATATAATTCAGATAAAATAAATTAAATATTGTCATATAGCATATAAGTATGTAGTTATTTTTTTACGATACCACCCAGAAGTGTTGAATGCGAATATTGGTTTTGTCGGCAGCATATATTTGCGATAAAATAAGGTATCAATTATCTGACGTCATTGATTTTTTAAAATATAAGTTTTTATACGTAATACTTCCATATTACTTTAAAAGAATACATTAAACAGTTTTATTTTGTAATGAGTTTAATTTTCTTCATGAATTAATTTGTTTTAATTCTTATACATAAACATTAAATTATGATTATATGAATTTTAAAATTGGCTTTTATATATGAAATCCCGATCTGGTCCCGTTTGGCATCTCTAGACCACACCTATAAACCATATATCGTCTAGGTCCATTTCCTCAATTTCTCGCTATAGGAAGTCCGTTATCATCCCGTGATAGCGAACACCATTCACGATAATTGCTTGGCCGACCTCATTTTCGAAGACGCCGCCAGCCGCAGAACTAACTGGGGAGCACGCACATATATTTTCCCATTTCCTACAGACCCGGTTTGCTGAAATTTGCGCGCAATTCTCCCGATTGTGGAAACATTTGGTCGATTATACTGACCAAAAAATCACGATGTGCATTAAATGCATTTTGATTGAACGCCCATTTTCGTAAAAGGCTTTATTAATGTTAACGCGCTGCTCAATTGTGTACCTTTCAATAATCGAAGTTGTCAAATATTGAAACAAAAAACTTGACGTTAAGGTGTGACTCACAATTAACATAATGGATTATGGTGTTACCACCCTTAATTATATATTTATCAATTTAAAAATAAAATACATAAATTATTTAGCTTAATTTCTTCGACCTTCTTAATATTATTTCCTTTTTTTAAAACATTTGTTTGAAATATAAAAAAAACCAAAAAATCCCTGAAGCTATCCATTGAGATAGCGAAATATTGGATAAATTTTAAATAAATATTCTTTATATAAAACGGACCTTGAGCTTGAGAAATTATTGAAAGGAAATAAAATACATCTTTACATTTAAGATAAATTCATAGTGACATTGTTGATTTCTGGAGTAAAAGGTGAATGAAGGATGTTATCCTGAACGTTCTATAAAATTTTGTTTCCTTAGATAAAAAAGATCTTTACACTTATCGTTTTGCACAAAAATTCTAATAGGTCGTAGTTCTTATTTTATTGTATAGTAATAAAACACTAATAAGAACGTTTTTAAATGCTGCTTTCTATTCTTTTATCATACAAACCGATACAAGTACCCATAGTTACACAGAAAAAATTAAAAATTGTCTCTAATCACCAAATTTGTTCCAAATTCATATAAACAATCAACCCATTTGTTGATTTTGCACCTATTACCAAAATGATTATATTGATTACTAAAAATTGTAAAAATTTAATATTTTAAATATTTTTTTCTCAATTAATAATATTTTTAAATTTAATTAAAAAAAATGTTAAAAAAAACTTTGCCGTTTCAAACAATGTGTTGATTGATTTCGACAATTGCCAACAACAATTTCACAAGTTTGAATTATTTTGTTTTAAACGAAATAATTTTTTGTTATTTAATTAATTTTTTAATTCAAAATTTATTTAAAAACAACTAAAATGTTAATTAAATCAAAATTATACTTTTAATTTTCATTCAACAAAAAAAAAATAATTGATTTAATTATCACATTAATTAAATTTAAATACTTTTTCATTTTTTTGATTGATAAAAAACTACTAATAATTTTTTCTGTGTAAGTATCGATACTTTTTTTCGATTCTAAGTAGGTATCGATACATTACGAGCGATACCACATCGAGTAAAAGTATCGATACCTTAGAGGTATCGTTTCATCCCTAGCGCTGCATATGTGTTAGTAGCAAATTAGAACGCTTATAGCTCTAAAAGTATTAAACAGATTTGAATAAAATATATATTGTGCACTTCTGTAAGTAAATATCTTTCAAATTATGTTTATTTTGTTCAAATCGGTTGACATACAGAGGAGGAAAGTGTTCTTAACTGTTTTGCCTTTGCCGATTTATATATAGAGGATATGAATGCCATTTTGCTCTATCTTTACGGGAATGTTTAACTAACATAAATTATAGTTATTTAAAAACAAAATAATGTTGTTCGCAAGTTATTGAAAACTAAGGTTAAATTAACATGAAGTAACTAAAAAGCAAAATCACTACCGAAAAATGTAAATGTTTAAAAACCCAAATGTGAACATAGCATAAACCACTACCGTTGGCCGCTTAAACTAGCAAAAAAAAGTTACAAAAATACAACTCAAAAAGTAATACGGAGATTAAAGATAATTTAGTCGCTAATCTCTAACCCAAAAAGTAACTCTAAGAAAAATAGCTGCCAAAATAAAATAGATTCTATTTAATGACGGTTACCTACGACGAATTTGTATGTTAAGTTTTATAGATTCGTTTTGATGCAGTTCTGTTTGAACACAATTTTTTCAGAAAGTAGCAATGTTGATTTGTTCGCTTAAAACCAACTTGAAGAAGTAAAAGTACTACTAAAAGTACTATCATGAGAAACCCTTATTTCGTGAGAAACTCTTATTTTTAAAAGAGTTAAACGTTTACGATTTTAAAGTTTTCATTCACTTTAAAAATTAAATTAATCTGGTCAAATATAATCAAACAAAATTTTTTTCTTTAGGTTTTCCATATCCAGAGTTTTCAGGTAGACAGACAATGTTAGGCTATCTTTAAATTTCACACATTTCGATATACATATTTGTAAAGATGGATCAGCCTAAGTCGAAAATAGTTAAAGTAAAAATATTTCAGTACTACACAAAAAGGCGGTCCCATTACGACAAAAGCCAATATTTCAATGAATTAAGTAAATTGCTATATTAGTTCGTACCTAATTTGGAAACTTCTGCCTTAGCGTTAGCAAAAATTTTTGTTTTTAATTAGCGGTTTTCAAAGCTTTTTTAACTGAAACTAAGAGGGGATTAAATATTAAAGATATTATAATTGTCAGGGCCATTAAAAAGTGATTAAGCTACCGTAACAATATTATTAAAACAAAAAATAAACTTTATTTTTTGTTTATAAAGTATTGCTTTAATAAGAGTTATCACCAAACTAAATAAAACAAAACACATTCTCAGACACAATACGAGTGTTTGTGTAAACAAATCTTTAAATTGGGAATTATAATTAAAAAAACTCACCATTTAGGCTTTTAACATAAATTGTAAACAATTAAGTCAGAGTTTTATTAATAAGTTGTTTATATTTATGTTTTTATACGAAAAAATTTTATGTATGATGTAATTTTCTAAACCCTTCTCTTTTATTTAAGGAACAAATTTCGCCTTGGATCAATCGGAAATAGCCAGACAAAATCAAATAACCCAACAAATTTTATCCAATTACTTGGAGCGACGACTCTTTCCACACCGCAGTGCCAATCAGAAAATTCCCACAATAGCAGAAATCTTACCAAAGCCAAAGACCTCAACGGCACGACCAAGGCCACGGGGGTTTGCCTCTTCGTCTGCCACCTATAAGAGAGGAGCCGCAAAGCAACAACAACGCAAAACTTATGGCAATGGCCATAAGAACAGAAATTCTCTACTTCAGCGACACAAACAACAGCCAACAACAACACCTCGCTATGAGGATGACTATGAAGAGGAGGAAACAGAAAAGAAGGTAAATTACAATAACAGTCGCAAACGTCCGAATAACAGCAGCAATGAAAATATCAATGATGATTTTGCTGACGATGCTGTAGTAGAGGACGTTGAAGAAGAGCCCGTAGAGGAAGAGCCTGAACAACAACAAGAGCGTCAGCAACAACAGCGACATCGCCAGCATCAGATGCATAGACATCATTACAGATATTTGGAAGATATCGATGATAACGAACCGGATGGTCAAGAATCGTTACAGAGCGTCGAATCCGAACAGCACGATCATTATTATAGCAGCAATGGCAGTAGTGGGGATATTTTTTCAAGGGATCCTAGTGAAAACGAAATTGATAGCGGTAAGTTTTAATAAGAAATTATTTTTTTTAATGGGTTAAAAGCGAAACATCTTATATACTACGTTTAAATTGATGGCATTTTAAAGAAAGAAAATTAAAACTTAGTTTAAGAGGAATTATAAAGGGACTCTTTAAGTTTCTTATATTCTCCTAAAATATTTATTATTATTTTGGTCGTTAATTGTAAATTATTGGAACAAAATATCCTGATTTAAAGTACTGGCCGTTGTTAGATATGATAATTTCCATATTTTTATTGAACGAATCAAGGAACAAATCAAAACGTATTTCAGTATGAACGATCGATACAAAAGTAGACTATAAGACAAGTGGAGCAAAACTTCCTAACCACTTTATTTTAAATAGTTTTTATTTAACTAGTCGTGCAACATGTGAGCGATGGAATATAACAGAGAACATTTTTAAGGCCTTGCAGTCCACGAAACTAAATGTTCCGGTAAACACAAACTTTAAATTAAATCTTCATGAGGAATTTTAAAAGATAATTTTGTATTAAGAACTAAGAACTTATTTGTGCCAGTTTTTCGAAATATATCCCTAGAGCTACCCATTTGTTCCAATTCCCACATAATTTTTTTATAAGTAAATAATATTTTCTCCGAAAAAAACAAAGCGTTGTCGGAAACATATAGGCGAATCCGCCTTTAGGGTACAGAAGATATTCGATCGGTACAAAAAAAAAGATTGGATAAAAATCAAAAATACGTTTTTATTTTTATCAAAATAGAATGTCAGCGGCATTGGTTGCTAAAAGTTAAACGGATAGATAAAAAACATGATGGCAACATTTTTAAAAGTACACGAGGTGAAAAAACATGTTTAAATAAGGTCAACTCCACCAAAACTATTTTTAAAGAAAATTTTTTAGCACATTATGTTAAAATAAAAATGCTTTTATTTCAAGTTCGAGGCCAGCTTATGTTTAATTTAACCATATTATTGTCCCCGCCAACCATATAATGGTTAAAATAGTCCCCCATCAAGAGGCCGCAACCATATTATGGTTGGCTCCGAACATGTAATAGTTAATAATAACTAAAATATGTTAAATACTTATAATACCATGGTTGTTTTTCAGCCTTAGCATGTTGCTCTTGGAAAAGAGGAAAATGCTATTGTTAATTTCGAAACAAATTATTGTCATAGTTAACCATAACATGATTAAAGGTAACCATAATATGGTTGTGGGTTCTTGATGGAGCTCTATTTTAACCATAATATGGTTGGCGGTGACAATAATATGGTTAAATTAAACCTAATATTATCTAAATTTTCTTTAAAAATAGTGTTGTTGGAGGTGACTGTATTTTAACATGTTGTTTCTCTGGGTGTAAATTGTGCTGTTTATAAACAAATAGTAAATCATGCCAATATTCCCTATTTTTGTAAATTTTTGCAAAATTCCCAATAAAAAAGTAAATAAAAAACAATACTTCTTCTAATAACAAAATTTCCTATAAATAGCAAATTTTGGCAAAATTTCGTTAAACTAGTAAGCTTTAGCAAAGTATTCTATAACTAGTAAATTTTGGCAAATTTTACAAAATTCCTAATTAAAGTTAATTTTTTACAAATTTCCTATAAAATGTAAATTTTTACAAATTTCCTTAAAAAGCAAATTTTTAAAAATTCCTATAAAATGTAAATTTTTAAAAATTCCTATAAAAAGTAAATTTGTACAAATTTTCTATAAAAAGTAAATTTTTACTTATTTCCTATTAAACGTAAATTTTTAAAAAATTTCCTATAAAAAAAAAAAAAATTTATACAAAATTTCCTATAAAAAGTAAATTTAAGCAAAATTTTATGTAAAAAAGTAAACTTTAACAAAATTGACTGTAAAACTTTAATTTTGACAAAATTTCCTATAATTTGCACATCTTAACAAAATTTCCTTTAACTAGTAAATTTTAACGAAATTTCCTATAACTCGTAAATTTGAATGAAATTTCCTATAAAAAGTTAATTTTTGCAAAATTTTCTATAAAAAGTAAATCTTACCAAAATTTCATGTAAAAAGTAATCTTTGGCAATATTGCCCTTAAAAATTAAATTATGAAAAAATCTTAACAAAATTTCCTATAATTAGTAAATCTTAACAAAATTTCCTATAACTAGTAAATTTTAACAAAAGTTCCTATAACTAGTAAATTTTAATAAAATTTCCTATAAGTAGTAACATTTCCTATAACTAGTTAATTTTAATAATATTTCCTATAACTAGTAAATTTTAATAAAATTTCCTTTAAAATTTAATTTTTACAAAATTTTCTATAAAAATTAAATTCTAACTAAATTTCCTTTAAACTAAATTTTTACAATATAACTAGTAAATTTTATGAAAATTTCCTATAAATGGTAAATTTTGGCAACACTTCCTAGAAATGGTAAATTTTAGCAAAATTTAAAAGTCTATTAAAAGTCGATTTTAGCAAAATTGCTTAAAAATAGAAAATTTTGTCAAAATTTCCTATAAATGGTAAATTTTAGCAAAATTTTCTAGAAACAGTACATTTTTGGCAAACTTTCCTATAATTGGTAAATCCTATAAAAAGTCAATTTTGGTCAAAAATGTCTATAAAAACTGTTAAGATGTTTGGTTATATCGGCACTGATTGTACACTTTAAATTTTGCGAACTGTTGGCCGATAAAAAGCGGCGCATTTGAAACATTTTGATTGCTCAACTTTGTGCTAATGAGAGTTTACATTGTTGATACATCAGTGTTGCTATTAATTGTCTAAATTTAGTACGATTTCGGCTCAGACAATATTCCATATTAATTATTTTCATTTTGTACTATTGATCTTATTATGTGTGCTGGCAAAAAGTTATGGTCGTTTTGTTCCCCGCGCTTGGGAAAAAATTTGGATACGCGTATCGTATATCAACAGAAACTAACAAGTACCAACTTATGAAAGATAAATCTTTTTAATTTAAAAGTCTGCAGCTGCAATATGCTGTGACCAGTTTATATAAACTTTTTGACAAAAAAAGGGGTGACTAGTTAAATATACGCAATTTTACTTATAATGACAATGAGGGACTGGTGTTTAGAGCCATTTAACGGGTTGAAAAATTATTGCAGAAAATTAAAAAAAAAAACAACTGCAAATGCAATTTTTTTTGTATTCAGAAAAATAAACAATGTTAAAATACAAATAAAAAAACTAAAATACCTTTAGGTTGTTATTTTACGTCAGTTTTAATGTATGAGCTAAATGACCTTTTGGAGCCAGAAAATTAAAAAAAATTTCTACAACTCCATAATAAACATTTCTACATATATCTCGTGCTGTTATCATGTTTTTTTTTTATTTTGCTCATCTTAAGAAGAAAAAAAATCAGCCTTCATTATTCCAACTAAGCAAAATCATGCTGTATAAAATTAAAAAAAAACTCCCTTTATAAACAATGATGTTCAAAATTTTTATGGTTTCACAAACTGGATTTCTTTACTGGCAATAATTAAACAAAAAAAGTTAAATACAGCTGAAAAACTTAAGTTAACTTTTAAATGAGATCTATAAATAAAATCAATAAATAACATTTTTTTAACCTGTAGAAACCCAAGGTCCTTCAAAAGAAACTTTCAAGGTTCCTAAGGGTGTGAGGCGTGCGAGGATTGTTGCTTGAGATAAATAAAGTGCAATTTTTAACTGACACTTTGCAGTTAATGGAGTGCGAAAAATGCGGAAGTGTTGCTTTAAATCAGGATTTTAATTTTTTTAAGTTCTTTAACACATTCTGCCAGCATTGGAGAAAGAGGGTTTATATTTTTGTTCACTTTAAACATTATCTATATCTGAATGTTCAAAGGAATTTTTATTATGTTGAGGTTTAAATTAACGGTTATCGTTTTAAAAAATAAAGAATTTAATTTTATTTTAACCAAAATTACATTACAGAATTACTGATATTTCGTTTAAAATTGACGAGTTATTCAAGGCCGATTTCCTAAAACTTGTGGCAACTTCTATTTCAAAGTGTTAAAGTAAATAAATGAGACCCGTAAAGAAAATATGCATCATTTGGGGAATAAAGCCAGAGTAAGAATATCATTTTTTTTCTCTTTCGCATAAAAACTTAAGACTTGACAACTAAAACCTGAGGCATAATTGAGGGACGAAAGCCAGAAATTCAAGACAATTAAGCCTAAATGTCAAGACAATTTACAAACTTTTCAACTGTGTCATGACACAAAAGTCGTTTTAGATATATCAATTTTTCATGGCAACAATAATTAAATAATTTTTGGGCAAAATTTCGAAATTTTAGTTTTTTAAAACGGCATAAAAAATATCGAAAATTGCAGCTATGCCGTTAATTTTTTCTATAGAAAACAAAGTTCCAAACAAAATTGTATAAAAATGCTACCACCTTCAATATACTCCGTTAAAATGCACCTCTGGTGTGATGAAAATACATAAGTTTCTAAAATGGTTTAGAAAAAAACCATTTACCGACCGCTTGTCAGATTTTGTATTCGTATTCTCTCTTACTCAATGCATTTTGCTTTTACATGATAAGATTTCTCTCATTATACATTATGTCGTAATACAATGTATTACCGTGTAAACTGGCCTTAAAAAGCTTTTTAAATATCATTTGTACATAGATGATAAAATTATTATGTAAACATGGCTTGTATTTAATGCATTTTTAAGTAAAATGAATAAAATTTCTTAGTTTTTATTACGTTTTAATAGACGTTAATAACTGAAAATTTATTTTTAAATTTGTAATGCTTATTATAAATTGTTTTTAAAATTGTAATTGTATTTTTTATAAATTAAAAAAACCATTTAAAATTTAATTAAAATACTAATAAATTTAAATTAAATAAGACAAATTGCCAGTCACTGAGTTTATACACGTTAATTGAGAAAAATCTGAACACGTCATTACTTGTCTTGAATGTTCCTCTTAGGAAACTTAATTCCTTTATCATTCTACAGCAGAAATTAAAAGTTGTTAGTAAAAAAAATTGCTATTTCAATCCAATTCTAGTATCTAAAATTCCATTTAGTTCAAAATTTGTTTTTTATTTTATTAAAAAATTACAAAATTATTTTGAAATTTTCGTGTTTCCTTGTGGTAATTTGCAGTAATTTTATTTAAAAGACTATTGCTCCAAAAAATTTAATGGAAAGTTGTGTGCGTGTTGAGGCTGTAAGAAAAATAACTCTAAGCAATAAATACAAAATATACAATTAACCGACTGAACAAATTTTGTTAGTAATTGACACAAATTTTGGTCTCGAAAAATTAAAAAAAAAAACATGTAATGCACAGTGGGGTAAAATTATTAAAATATTTTGAAATATAAATTAGCCCTGCTGAATCGATCTTAATTAACATGGGGAGAGCAAAAGTGTATTTCGGTTTAAGTTTTGATAGTAAAAGAATCATATTTCTTTAAGGTCTTAAAGTAGAAACCGATTTACAAGTCATAGAATAAGGTTCATACGGCTCATGTCTTATTGACAAGATTCTTCCTTTTTCTTCTTTGAACATAAATTGGCGTTCAAATGATTCATGTCATGTTGACGACATGTGCTTTTTTGATATTGAAAACAATTACAAAATTAAACAACGAATGAAAAAGCAAAACGTAAAGACAGTACATGCATCTGTGTACTCGTTTCTTTTCCCCTCGTCCCTCTCGCCTATAAAGTAGCAATCTTGTCAATAAGACAAGAGCCATATGAACACAGACCAGTATAGTCCACAGGTACGCCCTTTAAAAATTCAGTGTTGCAACTACACATTTGATTCCTTCAAAAAATTCCTCTGTCACTAATTTTAAATTCTTTGAATAAATTTTACTTAAAATGTTTTACTCTAAAGGTATTTGTAAAGTAAAGAAACGTTGCCATACCCTGTGTTAACAACGATTCGTCAAATCCAGAAATACTGATGTCTACATTAGTATAGAAATCACCAAAGAATATAAATCATTTTCTATTCCGATCAAAAGATATTCATGTAATGGCCAGTTTTTGACTTCATATTTAGACACACTTTCCGTTTTGAGTGCTATTAAAGTTATTGATATTTAATTTAGATAAAAGTATGGTAGCACCATTTAGTATTAAAAAAATATCGACAGTTTTTTTTATAAACAACTATTTAATTAAGACTTGCAAAGTGTATTTATTTGCAAGGTGGTCTCAAGGAAATGGCTGTAGGAAAAATCGCCCAATGAAAAATGGCAAAAAAAAAAAATGAAAAATCGCCCAAATGAAGAATCGCCCAAAAGAACATGAAAAATTGGCTCCACGAAAAGCCCCCCAATGAAATAACGCCCAGGAAATAGCCCCCAATAAAATAAACGCCAAAAAATAGGAAATAACACCCAAAAACAGTGAATGAAATAACATCGAAAAATAAATGAAATAAACCCCAAAGCGAAAACGAAAAACCCCCGAATATTTGGGAGTTATTTCATATGAAATAACACCCAATGATGAAAATGAAATAACTCCCAATGAAATAAACCCCATCAGCAACAAAAATTAAATTATGCGAAAAATTCATAAAAGAGTCAGTTTCACCAAGGATTTCATGAAGTCAATATGGACCAACAGCAAAGTCACAAAATTATTGAAAATGAAATAGCCCCCGAATAAAAAATGAAATAACACCCAAATTATACATGCTATGAAACAAGCCCCGAATTTTAAAAATTTGTTGGGTGTTATTTCATTGGTGATTATTTCATAATTTGAAAACCCCAAATGAGGAATGAAATAATTCCCAAAAAAAAAAATTAAAAAGGGCCAAAAAAAATTGGGAGTTATTTCATATGAAATAACACCCAAAAATGTATGAAAAAAATTTGTGGAATATTTCATTTCTCGTTTGGGCGTTATTTCATTGGGGGGCTTTTCGTGGAGCCGAAAAATTACCCAAAAAGTTAAATATTAAATTTTGCCAAAAAAAAAAAACGAAAAAGGGCAAAAAAAAATGAAAAATGACCCAAAAAGCAAAAACAAATTTTTTCCCAACAAAAAAAAAAATTAAAATTACCCAATTTGCAAAAAAGTGTTTATTATTCATATAAATTAAGTTACATGCAAATGTAAGTTTTATGTAAAAAATTGCATTGTATCTTCAACAGCTGTTCGGCAGTATGGACAGTAATACTTATTTGAGCCCTCCGCCAAACTTTGTGCCATCTTCAATAGTTAAATATTAATTAATCACTGCATAGTTATAATAACTCAAAACAGAATATAGCTTTTTGCAAGGTGGCATGTCATAACGTCCAGTGTCGTAGTGTCCATGGACACTGTGACACTTTTGAAAATGTCATAATGTCCGTGGGCATCAAGACGCTTTGCAAATGACATTATGTCATTATTAAAAATGTCATAAGGGGTATAATTACTAAAGATATTAAATACAAAAAAGAAAAAAAATTTTATTATGGTCACAACCAACAAAACTATTTTTAAAGAAACTCATTTGACCATAATATGGTTGTCGGTAACAATGATTTGGTTAAATTAAACATAATATGGTTACAATTTGTTTAAATTTTTTTTTTGTTGTTTTTTCTCTGGGTGCATAATTAAACATATAACGAAAACACTTTTGGGCGCAAGGATTTTCTCCCATATGGTGTAACAAATACCGGCAGCGCTTACGAAAGCGTCTCGGCATAGCCGGCTTTCGGCCGGGCACAGGGATTTTCTACTCTATGGTATAACAAAAACCGGCTTCGCTAATTCAGCTTCTCTGCATAGCCGTCCTTCGGCCGGGCGCAAGGATTTTCGACTCTATTGTATAATAAAGACCGGCTTCGCTAACTAAAGCTTCTCTGCGCAGACGGCACACGAAAAATCACCCAATAATAACGAAAAATACCCAAACATTTTGGGTCACTTTTCATATGAATTCAGGCCCAATTTTACATAGAATTTTTTTGGGCGATTTTTAATTTTTTTTGGGCCATTTTTCTTTGGGCGATTTTTCCTGCACCCCAAGGAAATAGCTGTTTGTTTTTTGCTTGAAAGTGTTTATGCTTGTCGTTTTTATATTGTTGTAATACTAGAGCTACAGTCACACTTATATTTGACACAAATATTTGACGAAAAAAACGGGTCCAACAATCAAACTAAATAATAATTTTCTTCAATTTCAATATCTATTTAGATTATAATACCACATCTTACAAAAACAATTTTTTGATAATAAGACCATATTAAATCTCAATAACTATTAACACAAAAAAAGAAGAAAAAAAAGAACATATCGAGTCATAACCGCAAAAAAAGCTTAAGTGACAAAAACAAAATTTTACAGGAGAAGGTTTTTTTTATTTTATTTCATAAAAATTTTGTATGAATATTGTCGCTTGAGATAAAAATGTTTTTGCTATAAAATCGTAACGGTTCTTAATGTGACCATGACATTTTAGGAGATGATGCAAGTGTTGCCAATAAAGTCGTTTATTAAAAAAAACAAAAATGGAAAATGGTGTTACTTAAGCTTTTTTTGCGGTTATGACTCGATATAAAATAGCATACAAATATTTTTAGAACTATAAGAAATATAGGACCTCTTTGGCAAGTACTTAAAATTTTAAATATTCGAGCGTACAATTTCTTAAAATCCCCCAAAATGGAGAAAAACTAACGCAAGGCAACCAAACTAACTAACCCAACCAACCAATTTTAATTTCGCCCCACTGTGTACAGCCAGAATGACCAAACAAATTGTGTAGAAACTTTACTTGTTTCACATGTTATAGTTTGAATATTTAAGATTTTTTAACTTTATATCCCAATAAATTGGGAAACCAGTAGATGACTTTGTGGAAAAAAAAAAATGAAACAACATTTTTAACACAATTTTTTCTTAGTACATTTAACTTTTATATGAGCACAATATTCGTTGTCGTAAATAAGCTTGATACACATAATTTGTTTATTAGACATCAAAATGACTGACAGAAGCAGCAACATGACATGCTTGATGTCTATAAACTTCCTGCTGTAGAGTTTACACAGGCAAAGATTTGTTTGGATTTAGTTGTATTGTTTTATTTGGGGGTTTGAAATTAAATCGTCAAAATTTTTGCAGTAGCTCTTCATTTATTTAATAAATTTTTAGTTTCTCAAACATCTTAATGAGACATGACTTTGAAGAGTCAGCGCATTAAAACAACAAGAGCCTTTACAACGAGTTGTATCCAAATTGCTGCTACTTCAGACCAGATTTCAACGATATCCATTTTTAAAAAAGTGCTGATTTAGACGTTTCAAATTTTTGTCGTCAAATTTTCAGTTTTAAGAAGAGAGGAATAAAGAGAATGTAAACGGGTACAGACTTGACCGTACTCGTCAATTGTCTTTCCTCCTTTTGTTTTTCGTATTCGTAATATTCAATTAAAGTTTAAGATAATAAGCCAGGAGTGCCCCGGCTAACCCGCGCAGGGGTTGCGTGTTCGATTCCCGCCAGAGACTCTGGTTTCTTTCTTGCAGACAAGCGAAGAGCTTCTCGGGGATTCGCTTAGGGAATATAAAAAAAATTGACGACACGAAATTATTGCGTATGAACGTTAAACATTCTATGTACACTCAGGTTCAATAGAGAATTAAAGAAAAATTGATCAGCTTAACCTGATCTGTCCTGATTAGCACTAATATCGATATAAACGCATTTCTTATGTGATGTGTAGAGTGAAAGTATGAAAGTCAAATTGTATTGTATATTTTTACAGGTCCTTAAATTGATGGATCACATAAAGATTACGGACGCTCAAAGTCCAATCTAGAACTAAGGTAATTAATATTCACTAGGTTCCTAATTCTGGCAGTCATGATCGAATACTTTCTCGATTCGAAAGCAATTTAATATCAAAAATTTTAAGTCAATACTGAGAACGAATCGGAATTAATTTTTCAGTGTGGCAAAGCATTGATTTGAGTTTCACAATACTGACAAAATTAATTTCGATTCGTTCAGTATCGACTGAAAGAATAAGAAATAAAATTGCTTTCGAATCGAGAAAGAACTCGATCACGACTGCCAGAGTAAGGCCCCAAGACTTTATAGGTACTTGATCGGTTGTTAGAAAGGCCGATTGAGGGATCACGCTGAACAATCTGATTTTTGCCCTGGACATAATAAAATAATTTCGGACTTCTAATGGGTTCTTTGTGTGATGTTGCAATGTTACAATATTGTTACAATATTCAAAAGAGTTTGAAAAAAGCTGTGGACATTAAATCGTCGGGTGGTTACTGGTATGCCGAATTGAACATTTTTACAAAAAATTAGCTATTAATCAATTCTATATAATCAAAATGGCTTTTTTGAAAATCCTTCATCCATTTTTTGATAGCTTTAATATATTAAGAGATATCAAGAACTTCATTTGCCACATATCCACAATTTTGGAGTTCTCCAACATTGTTTTGCTTCATTCTTCACTTCTGTACTATTAAACACATTTCCAATGTAAAAGTAAACAGTTTATATAATTGTTATGATGCATGTTCTATTTAAAGAATGTAGATCAAATCAAATCATCCAATGTGGCAAACCAGTAGTGAACCGATATAAATCCAACTTTAACGGCCAGTTTTTAGTTTTGATATTATATCACATTTATATTTAAAAGCGTTTTAAATACAAAATTCTGTTCTTTACTAAGAAGTTAAATGTAACTGAATTCACCAAGCTGCTACATTTAAATTCAACTTAGGTTTTCATTGCAATAACTTAGCAAGGTGGCCTCAATTTCACAACAATAGGCATAACAAAAACAGACAGCTGTGTTTTGAGACCACCTGGTTAATAATCAACTTTTTTATGATACTTTTTTGTAATTAGCAGTGCTACCATAGTTTTATCTTTATTAAATAAGACTTTTAAATAAAACTCAAAAACTCGATCTGCATTTAAATACGATTTAAGTTTATATGAAAGTTAACTTAATATAGATTTAAATACTATACTATAACTGGGCATAAAACAAAGTTTTGATACGCACGCTAAATATTTTTAGATGTCTACAGATTTAAAGAGATTTCGTTGTTAGTGTAAACAATTTCTAACTTCAGTTTAGTTTTCGGCTATGCAGAGATAATGATTATTTCTCGTTTAACTATTATTAAGCCTCAAATCCATGTAAACATGTGTCAAAACTTTAATTCTTCTTAATATCATGTATTTACAGAGTTGGAAATGTGAAGTATTTAAATAACGACAAAAAAGTAGGCAAGAGCTTAAAAGTTTGAAAAACTATTGGGGTATTCACAAGGTGTGCTATCATGTTATATTGTCATAATGTTCTAACATTTTACAATGGTTTTAAAATATTGTTGTTGCTTTGTAAACAAAAAGTGTCTTAAATAAATAGAACTTTGCTTGCTACGTTTATTGTGCTGTCGTAATTTATACGAGACCTGCGCTGAACGGCTGAGCCGAGCCGCATTAGTTTTTGTAAGCCGTCGCCATTGATGGTAAAATTTTATCCGGCTAACATCCAAATTAAACCTGCGGCTAGCAATTTTTGCAACAAATCACATGCGGCGTCAAATTAGATCGGCTTAGGACTCTGCTGTTTGGTAGACAAACAAAATAAAATTTATTTCTGATTTGCGTCTGCAAAATGGAAAATAGTCAGGAAAGATCTAATATAATTTATTAATTCATGGATTAGAATTAAAAATATTTATTTTTTATATTTGTTTTAAATCAGCTGATTTAAATTCAAAATAGCACACTGAATTATGAGGGGTTGTTCACAACAGTCGTATTTTTTCATGTTATTATTTTAAGACATATGACTTTATGATACCTTGTGAATCCCCATATGTTTTAACTATTTCCTTTCGTGCTAAAAATAATATTTACTTTAGCAATTCAATTAAATTTTCACCGCTATCGCAAACAACTATTCCCATCAAAATGTTCCCATAATTTCTTTATTTCGTATTGTACATGATTCCCAAAACAAAATTGTTGGGAATAAATTCCCAAAATTAAAAAATGTGGCTTCGCACATGTTTACTCCCGCGAACTTTGTTTTACGAAATAAATTCACAAAAAGTGCTAATGTTAACGAGAAGGGAACATGTAAGTTTTAATTTGTATTCTAAAGCAGGACTCAATTAAATTACTTTTTTCTTTTATTGAAGGGGTGTTAAAAAAGAAAATGAAGATAAACACTATTCATTACATATTTTATTATATTATTGTCAGTATTATATTTTAAATATTTTTCTTCCACAAGACAAGAACTGAAAATTTATTCACAATAGGACTTTTGTTTATAAAGGACTGACAAATAATGCACAATAAAAAATTTTACTCGCAAAATATTTGCGATACTGATGGGTTGGGTATGGGCTCCCATATAACATATTACAATAACATTCGCGATAGGGGTGTTTATTTAGTAAACACCGCATAAATTTAAAACGGGATGTCTGAAAGGAGTAAAGTAATGCTAAAGGTGTTATGATACTTGCTATTTTTTGTATTGGATTTTTTTAGGATTGACTGAATGAAACAACAAATGCGAGAAAGAACAAGAAATACAATTTGATAAAATGTAAACAAAACAAACAATACTGCCCACGTTTTTCCCCACAAAAAAAAAAACCGTCATAAAAGCTAAAAATCGCAAAAAAAAAATTAAAAAACGTTTCTTTCGATCAAAAACTAAAAAAATTGGCAACAGTGCTAACAATTAATCTGGAAATGTCAATTTTAAGTTAAAAAATTTTATATTTTTTTTGACAGTCTTAGATTATTTATCGATAACACATGTATATTTGTTTGACTTTTCAAGATTTTTTATGATATAATCATACTTTTTACACTTATGCCCAATTTTCAGGATAGTATTTAAATCAATATTAAGTTAATTTTCATAACAAACTTAAATCGTATTTAAAACAGATTGGTTTTTTGAGTTTTATGTGAAAAGTCTTATTTAATTAAGATAAAAGTATGGTAGCACTACTAAATACAAAAAATAAATATAAAAAAGTGTATTTATTTACAAGGTGGTCTGAAAAAAAACAGCTGACTGTTAATGCTTTGCCTGTTGTTGTTGTATTGTTGTGATATTGAGGTGACCTTGCTTAAATATTACAATGGAAACTTAAGTTGAAATTAAGTGTACCACATCGGTGAATTAAGGTTCACTTAAGTTTTTAGTGAAGAAGAGAATTTTGTATTTAAAACAATTTTAAAAATAAATGTGTTTTAATATCAATCCTGAAAATTGGCCATTAGTCAGTTTTCCTATGCAAATATATTTGCACTGTTCTCCAATGTAGAAAAAATACAAAAAATAGCAAGTATCATAACAGCATATGTAATGGTTTTTGGCTACTTTCAGCCACTTTGGCAAAAAGTTTGGCTTTAAATTAATTCCGAATATATTAACAACATTATAAACAATTTTTTTAAGGTCTAACTTTTAAGAGCTTTATTTGACCTAAATAAATACAAAAAATACATTTGACTTAAATTGACCTCAGTGTTTTAAAATTTGTAAATTTCACACTTGTATACTTTGGAAAATCGTCAGTATAAATGTTTCAAGTTGGAAATAGTTTTATTTTTAAAGCATTTTTAATTGCAAAATTTACATAAAACCGAAACCACTTGTCTTTAACGGCTGTGGCAAACGAGCGTTGACAGATCACGCTCAAATTTGTTTAAGTTGTCTGCAACGGTACCACCGGTAATTAAAAGAACATGTGCCGGATACAGTTTGAATCTTAAAGTATTTGATTTTAATAAAGTTTGAAATAAGGAAATATGTGTGTGAAAAAACATGGTTTTGAAATGCTGCTGGTAAATAGTGCTAAATAATGGATGCATGTATGTGTTTGAAACTAAAGTTTTAATAAATAATACTTTTTAAAAGATTGATGTGAATTCTAATAAATAGTGGCAACATTTGTCCGTTAAAGATCATTTGATCTTATTTTTGTTTTTATTTAAAACTACATTTATTTAAAATAAATAATTTTTGTAAAGCTAAATTCTTAAAAGCAACAAATTAAAAATTACCTTAAAAGTTGCAAAAATAAAATTCCGCTAGGAATAATTCACTTTTATTAAAAGTGTAAGTGTATGTGTGAAATTACATTTACATGTGTTTGTATATGGTATATGGGTATTTCCACAGAAAAGTCTATTTTTGTCACGTTATGCCATCAAGCAATTAAAATTGTTTCTCAATGAAATGTAGCTCTACTTAAGTGAAAGAGGGGCTACATTTTCAAACATGGGTCTAAAATACAGGCATAATCACGTTACGCCAGTGACAAAAAGAAGAGTTTTTTTATATGGAAATTCCCATATGTGTTAGTGAAGTGGCATTTGTGGTGGCAGTTTCTCTTCAGGCTAATGCAACGACACTTTAGAATAGAATATGCAAATACATAAGAAAATATGGTTTGAGTACCCTACAAAAATTCTAATCGTATAGGCGACAATTTATTTAATTTTTAAAAGTAAGATTTTGAAAGGTAAACAATAAAATGTACAACAACTTAATAATTTTTAAAACAAATGTTAATAAACTTCTGTTTTAGAAAGTCGTAAGCACGAGATCAAATTTAAAATGTATAAAATGAATAAAATGTTAATTTATTAGAACTTTGCACTTTAAAATACGTTTTACAAGCACTTTCAAAAGTATTTGGCCACATTTTTGCATTGGAAATAAAATTGATGTCATTCAGTTCAAAAGGATTAAATATTCCAGTTTTTCGAGTCAAGGCGAGTATCTACAGTATCAACTTTTGTATTTGTTAAGTTCATTGTTCGATTCGTGTTCAGAATAAAGTCAAAAAAATAAAATGTTTTCTTTTTTATAATATTAAATGCGTTTGCAAACTTTTTTGATGAGAGTTCGAAAATGGTTTTACTAAAATGTGTTGACTCAACTGATGAAATTTTATGAAAAACTTAAAAATTTTTACTACCAATTCGACTCATTTTGCATATAATGTACATATTGTAAAATAAGTTATATAAAAGGTGGTCCAACCATAATGCATGATGTTTAAAGTGAATCACACATTAACGTCAAGTTTTTTGCCCAACTTAATTTGGAATTTCCTTGTTGCATACCTCTACATTTGCAGACGACACAACATTTATTAGCGTTAACCATAACCCAAAAGTCGCATCGCAAAATGGAGAATAAAGATTAACCCGGCCAAATGTGCTCACTTAACTTTCACGCTCAGAAGACAAACGTGCCCAGCTGTTAAAATAAATAACATCACTGTTCCGGTAGAAAACCATGTTAAGTACTTGGGAATTCATATAGATAGACGCTTGATCTGGTCTCATCATATTGAAGCGGAAATAACGGCTATGAAACTTAAAGCAGCTTAACTACATTGGCTAATCGATCGAAACTCAAACTCAAACTTGTCTTTAGACAACAAAATTCTCTAATACAAGTCTATCATAAAACCAATATGGACATATGGCATCCAAATATGGGGTACTGCATGCGCATCTAACATCCAAAAGCTTCAAAGAAGACAGTCTAGAATATTACGACAAATTGTCTGCGCCCATGGTATAAACGTAATGATATTATCCACAGAGATCTCAACGTCCCCACTATCCAGGAGAAAATTAAAAAATATTCAATTAGCTACATCGATAAACTAATGGCCCACCCTAACTACCTCGCTCGGGGTCTGCTTCAGTTCGAAGGTCACCAGAGGCTAGAAAGAACCGATACTTTGTGCCTTACTAGAAGTCGTTTTTAAAATTTTAATACAACATTTAGTGGTTACATTGGTAACAACTAATAAACAACAAGTAGAATTAAGATTTGAATACATATTGTAAATTTCGATAAGAAAGATTCAATAATAAAAATAAATTTAAAAAAAAAAAATTCCTTGTTGCAGTGTTTGACAAACTCAACCATGGAGATGTACACAATTGAGTAGGGCGTTAAGCCTGTTGAAGTCTTTTACGAAAATGGGCGTTCAAATCAAAATTAATTTCGTTCTCTACGTGATTTCTTTGTTTAGCATAATCACCTCAGTGATTAAAGAATTGCCGCACTTGGGCAAATGAGAATCCACGAGTGATTACTGAAAAGCCGATACATGCACAAAGAGTCATTGATTGGTGCGGTTTATGGGCTGGCGGAGTTATCGGGCCGTACTTCTTCGAAAATGAGGTTGGCCAAGCAGTTACCGTGAATGATGTTTGCTACCACGAGATGATAACGGACTTCTTGTGGCCAGAAATTTAGGATATGGACCTAGACGATATGTGGTTCCAACCGGATGGTGCCACTTACCACACATCCAACAAAACAATAGCGATTTTGCACGAGAAATTCAATGGCCGTGTTATCTCATGTGATTTGACATCGTTGAAGTTCTTTCTTTGAGGACATTTAAAAAAAAAAAGTGTTCGTAAATAAGCCAAGAACAATTCAAGATAATTCGGCATTTTAACGACATTGCACCTCAATTATGTCTCAGAGTCATTGAAAATATGGTCCATCGGATAGAGGTATGCCACCACAGTTTCACACATAACTGTCATAGATCCTTCTAGAACAATAAAAAATATTAAGATAATTTTTTGAAAACTTATTAACCCCTATTATGTAAGGCGTTGTCGACGTCGACATTAATTTTTAATTGTTGTCACATCAAGGCGACGACTACATCACTTCGACGTTAGTTTGGTATTTTATAAGAATGTTGTGTCGACGTCGACTAGTTATCGAAAATTTGACAAAAAAAAAATCCCATCTCCAATTATTTTTTTTTTTTTGGTTCTTCACTTACTTTTTAACGCTATTTATGCTATTTTCCGACATGTTTTTTTAACCGATTTAGCTTTTTAAAATAAAGTGTAGAGTTTGTTTCCAATTTTGTAATTTTTCGCGAATTTTTGGCATATTTTTGATAAAAGACATTTTTACTGTAAGTTTTTTGATTCTTTATATCTTTAATGTTTATTAATAAATATAAGACTTTTCTTTCATGCCGCTGTTAGCAAGTTTTTGCGAATTTCCGTTAATTGAGCAATTTTCACCGAATTTTTGCCATTCGTTACAGTTTAATGGCTTTTTTTTATATATTAAAAATGTTCGAGAATTTTCGCTATTTTTGCAAATGTTTCCGAATTTTGGCTCTTTTAGGCCTTCGCGTTAAATTGGACATTTTCGCAAAATTTCCTGTCGACTAAAACGGGGATAATACTACTCGACGTCGACTTAAAAGCGCCTTAGAAAATATCAATTGACTGTCAATAGTCATCGATAATTGTCAACAACGACTCAGAAAATACCATTACTGTTCAGGTGCCGTCGACTTGTGTCGACGTCGACTTTCATAATAGGGGTGATTGTTTAATTTACAATTACCATCGTGCGTTTTGGTCGATAAAAAATAAAAAACCCAAATTTAAAAAGACAACTTATAAGACCGCTCAAGATTCAAAAAAAGACACAAAATTATAATAAACAATAAACAAAGCTAACTCCACTTTGGTGTAACAAAATGTTTTTTCTGTCAAATGTTGCACTTATTTGTCTAGTATTGACAGTTTTTTAAACCCTCTTTAAACTGTCCGGTAAGGGCTAATTTTTTCCCTTAACCTACGGTTAAACTCAGCCTGCTGGCTGATAGCCCCGTGTGCTGTTGCTATTTAAACGAAGCTGCTTTGCAGAGTAGGTATAATAGTTATATAAGGGCGCTTAGGCAACCGCATCGCTCATTTGTTTCAAAAGGGACATAACTCAATAAAATCCTTTTCGCGTTTATACTTTTTGATTTGCTCTGACCACTTAGAAAAATAACGACCCATTCTCTTCAAACGGGGAAAGCTATAATTTATATCAGTCTCTTGATACTTTATTTTGCAACGACTTTATACCGTGTGCCCATATGATAACTTGTAACGTACTATTCAAGGCGAATTCACACCAGTTGACCTTAGCTTGCTACGTCAGCAATAGCTGATAACTAACCATGTATCAAAATGGTATACCGTTCTGGTGATTCTAGGAAATCTTAAATTTAATTTTATAATTTTCACTTAGAGTTTATAAAATTTAAAACGTTTTTAAATTATTACATTTCAAAACACACAATTTAAAATTAATTGAATTGTTTCCTACAGTCTTATATTATTCTGGCACAACGTTAAAGTAGATACTTAGCAGTGTTGAATCCGTTTTCAAAAAAAGACCACCTTGTATGAATTTGCCTTGGTATAACTTATGTTTCCAAAGAACTGACATCGCTTAGTCGACATTACCCGCCTGAAACTTAATCGCATAAATTTGTTCTCCTTTAATGCAACGAATTGTCAACAGAATTACTATTATGCACAGTGTTACGAGTACCCATCGCCCATTATGCTTGTTTGTGTTTTTGCTGGTGGTTTAAATTTGAAATTAGTGTTTTACCACTTCTCGCTGTATTTCCATATTCTGCTTCTATTGCACGTTTTAAATCTTCTTCTGAAGCGTCAAACAGGAGGGTTTGTTTTTTTAACACAAGTATTCTCTGGCACTTATTCGTATTAAAAAGGACTAGGGTTTGGTTAGGCAGTGAGGGGGAAAAAGGGGGTATTGTTTTTAATTTTAAACTTAGCTCTAAGTGTAAATGTAATTGGTGTTAACGTAGGTCAACATGTTCTTATTTTTGTTGTGGTTGGCTACAGTTGCTGCTGTTGTTAAAAAATTGCAAATTCAAATGACTTAAATGAGGTTGCAAGTATGCATGTGTCATGCTGTTGTAAGTTTTAAAAAAAAACTAGGTTGTTAACACACTTTAAATTTAAATATTTTTTTTTGTTTTGTTTATTTATCTTTTATTTATTTTTAGAAAAATAGTTAAAGAATTTTTGTGTTGTTTTTTGTACCAGTTTGTTAAAAAAAAAACCTGTAACACGTAATTAAAATGTCTGCTTTTTTTTGTTGCTTTTGCATTGGATTATGATAAATTGAATAATTTCAATGTCAGACTATTAGAATATTTAAAAAAAAAAACAAAAATACAAAAGCTATTTTTGTTATTTTTGTGCAAGAATATTTGTGTAGGGTTCCTCTTCGAAAACAAAATGCGGAATTGTGCCTAGTTTTAAGAAACCAATATAATTTTTAATAATATTAAAATTCATTAAAGACATTTTGCAAAAAAAGTGCGAAAATAAGGTTTTTTAGTTTTTTTTTTAATAAAAGATGTCTTTATTAATGAAATAGAAACTTAAATAATCAATATTGTTTAGTCTGTGTTCATACGGCTCATGTCTTATTGACAAGATTGCTACTTTATAGGCGAGAGGGACGAGGGGAAAAGAAACGAGTACACAGATGCATGTACTGTCTTTACGTTTTGCTTTCTTATTCGTTGTTTAATTTTGTTTTGTTTTCCATATCAAATAAAACAAAATAAAAAACATGTCGTCAACATGACATGAATCATTTGAACGCCAATTCATGTTCAAAGAAGAAAAAGGAAGAATCTTGTCAATAAGACATGAGCCGTATGAACTCAGACTTACTGAATTTTGAAAGCTTTATAGATATTTCAATATTTATATACAAACCAACTAAAATTTGTTTTAAAATTTTAAAAGAAATCCCGTAATTCCCGATAAAATTCTGAAATTCCCCAAATTTTTTTTTTTTTTTTTTTTAATTTTTTCCAACCAAAAACGGGTATCAGAATTCCCATTACACAATTCTGACTTACGATTGGAGAAAATATGGCATAAAGTGGATATTAATAAAAAAGCCGTATTTCGGAAGAGTCTTGAGCACGCAGTGATCGAAATTTTCGAACTTTTTTTTTGCATAGCAATATTTAACATAAAGTTACTGTTCAAAAATGTACAAATACATATCTTTATGTAAATTTAGCTTAACAATTTTTTTTTGTAAATAAGAAGTAAACAAAAAATGCAAACAAATTTTTCAGAATTTTAACTTCAAATGCATTTAACTTTTCAATTACAAAAACTTTTTCACAACTCCTGTTGTAAAATATTTATCGTTTTGTTTGTAGTTCACAGAAAAATACTTAGCACGGCGATAGCCAGTCCCATTGATATGCGACGAAAATGAGCGATTATGAAAATACTAGAGCTGGAGATGACCCTGACGAAATCATACTCTTGTGAATGGGGAGGCAACCGAAGGAAAGGGGGAGACAAAAATTTAGTTAACTTCGAGCACTTTCTTAGACGACTGTTAAAAGTGTGAAGTAAATTATGCCCGGTGTCACCTGTAAGTGACAACCCTATAAAATCGGCATTAGCAATATTTTTTTAATTTGATTTTTTACTTATATTATTTGAAAGAAAAATCAGTTTTGTTTTTATTACTAACGGTATGGGAATTGTCGGGTTATTTTTAGTAAATGATGCCCAGTGTCACCTGTAAGTGACAAACCTATAAAATCGGAATTAGCAATATTTTTTTTAATTTGATTTTTATACTTATATTATTTGAAAGAAAAATCTGTGTTGTTTTTATTACTGGGAATTTCCGGTTTAAGAAACTATGCAACATTTGAGTCTTTTATTTGCAAAATACTAGACGGCGTAGGTCAAAAAAAGCAAATCTTAATTTTCAAAGTTCCCCTGAATGTTGATTTAATTCGTACTAACCGTTTACAAAATCTAGAATAAGTAACATTATTTTTCCAAAATCTATTAACAATATTTTAGATTTTATTTTTGTATGCGATACAAAAATAGTATAGAAAAAAGTACCAAAAAGGTTTATGAATTTTTATATCGAGCCCTAATAGCATAAATTATGTAACCAACAACATTTTAGATTTTTGTTTGTCTTTGATCATTTGCATCAGCTCTAAAAATCTCATATCTCTGGGAAATACCGTTACGAAATAAGAGCAAAAGCAATTTCAAACGAAACCCTAGACTTGAAGCAAAAATATTTTAAAAAAACCTTCTCCTATAAAATTTTATTTTTGTTGGTTACATCATTTTTGCCATAAGGGCTCGATATATTCGAACTTCCGAAAAGAACCAAAATGTTATTTATTAAACTTTTTTTTTATTAAAGTTTTATTTCTATCTACTATTCTACTTTTTTACTTATTTGGTAACACATTTATTTTCTAAGGTTATAAAGGGCAACAAAAAAGTACCAAAATTATACTTTTGCCCTTTTTCGTTCCCTAAATGCACAAATTTCAAAAAAAACCAACAAAACCTGTCCCCTTTTGTTTTGATTTACTTGAGGGTTACACGATCAAGTTTTGCCTATCAATTTTTAATACACTCACACTTTTTTACCAATACACTCATACTTTTAAAAATTTATACGAACTTGCCTTTAAAATTCTCTTGCCAGTGAGTGTTTCAATTTACGTTCAAGAAAACAGCTGATTTCAAGGTTAGTGAGCAAATTTTTCGTTTCTATTTATTAATTTTTTTTTTAATGACATCTTGAAAGTAAATTGCTTTCAACTTGCGTGCAGCCTACGTCACAGCTGCCAATTTTTGCATATTTTGACAAACAGTATATGTAAAAGACTATCAAGAAAAGCTTGATCGTGTGGCTGCAATGTTAATTTTTACATTTGACATCTACCTCTATTAGATCACGAGACAATAGGGTAGCTGTTTTTACCCACGTCTAATCCCTTAGGATTTGCATTTCCAAAAATCCGTTGGTCTTTTCAAATTGGGTTTCGTTTAGCTTTTATTTATTTTTAAAGTAATTCATAAGATCACTTCGCTTAATTAAAAAAAATAACGCACACAGTTATAACATGTAAAGAAAATTTAATACGCGGCTTCAAGCCCACTTCAAGAAAACTTTGAAGAAAAACTCGTAGCTTACTTTTTTTTAACTGTAGATCAGTTGCTTTCCGTAATCGACCCATTGATTTTAAGAAAAATATATTATACACTTTGTTCCAATATTAACAGTAACATAGTTTTCCAATTTCTATTGATACGAAAACTTTATAACTTTTGTTTTGTTTAAGCTTTTCAACGTTTTAACTGTACATAATAATTTATAAAAGTCAGCGGAAATTCCCAAAATAAAAAAACCAACATTTAATACACTCCCGGGAATGGAAACAAATTGGGAACTTGGAACCCTTTTTGTGTTGTAAACGTGTGGTGTTTGATACTTGTTGTTAACTTGTTGTAAACAAGTCAGCGGACATGGATTGACAGACAAGTAATTTTGTGGCTCAATAAAGATACCAAAAGCAAAAGGATGCTCAATGAGCGCTTCCAACAGTAAAAGTAGCCATAAACAAGATAATTTGCCTAAATACTCTATATTAATTTGGGTGGATATTATTGAAATTTGTTTAAACAATGTTTACAAAAAAAAAAAAAAAAAAAAAAAAAAAAAAAAACAAATATTTTTGCGAATTTTCTTTGGGTTTCGCTCATAAATACCTAATTGGATAAACAAATTAGCTTTTATAAAATATCAGTATAGGTCCAAAACACGGCGGGGTGCAATAACGCCTTAAGAAATAAGGCCTTTAAGGCTTTATTTCTAAATGGAAAGTGAAATAAGGCCTTTATTTCCAAAATGGTTTTATTGCACTTTGAAAGTGAAATAAAGTCCTAAAGGGGTTATTACACTTAAATTTCTTTTTAACTGAAGCAATAAAATTTCTTATTCTTATTATATTTTATTGAACAATTATAAAAAATTTCTTATTAACAAAAAATAATAGAACATTAATAATTAAAAAAAAACAAATGTTAATTTAACTGCAACAATATTAAAAATCTTTGCTTTATAAAGTTTTTCTGCGTGGCGGCCTGTGGCCGCTCTTGGGGGTTTTCTCCTCCATGGGACGCGGCAGGTGGCTTCGCTGAATAAAGTTTCCCTTCGCGCGTCACACTACGGTTGATAATGAGTCGCGCGCAGGAAAACTGTATTCAGCGAAGCCACCTGCCGCGTCCCATGGAGGAGAAAACCCCTAAGAGCGGCCGCAGGCCGCCACGCAGAAAAACTGTATTAAGTGAAGATTTAGGTGGCTTTTTCCTACGTAGTGCATAAAGTCCATGGACATTATGTCACTATTCGTGTGTCACAATGTTCATGGACATTATGACATGCCACCGGAAATATATACTTACATGTTCATTATGAGCAATATGTATTATTAGGAGTTGTTTAAAGATATTGGAACTACTAATCGGTCGAAATGCTGCTACCAACAACAACAAAAATCGATAAATTGAACAGTGTAACAAAAGAATCAAAAAATATAAAATAAAGGCTTTATTGCACCATTGGCTAAATTCCAATAAAGGCTTTATTTCACTTTCAATTGAGCAGTAAAGCCTTTTTCGCAAAAAGGTCTTATTTCTCAATTGAAAGTGAAATAAAGCCTTAGAGGCATTATTTCTTAAGGCGTTATTGCAACCCCGCCCCAAAACACATTTGGTGAAAAAGGTAAACGATCAGCAAAACTATTTTCACAATTAGTTCAGAACCATTAATCTAATGCAGGACTAAGAACAAATATTGGTTATATCAATAAATTCTCGATATCCATCGATCGATCGTACATAACACTCATTTACACTTTTTTTTAGACACTCGGGGCACCTGCGTTTTATTATAATTCGGGTGCGCTGAATCCAATGGTGCAAACCATTTTTTTGGGTTAACTCTTGGATTTCGAAATATACCGTTATTTCGAAAATGGAGCCTCCTCCACATAATATATGCGCGTAACTCAAAAACGGTTTAGTTTATTGAAATTACTAAAAAACGAAATTCCGCAATAAAATTACCTTTTATACTACATTTACACCTACGCAAAATCTAGTACTTACTTTCGAGCCAAATCTAGTTGTTTTTGACAAGATTTCGACGAAATCTACTCAAAATCTAGTAGTACTTAATGATGTAACTATGGTTCTTGCAATACAGCACAAAAAAATACGTCACTGCACAAGAAAAAATGACATTTAAAAAAAAAAAACAAAACAAAAATTTTTAAAAAAAAATTAAAAAGTTTTACACAGCGTTTACATTTGCCAGTACTGGCAAGACAGTAAGCATATACATATTAGTTGGCAAAACAATGCAAAAACAAAATAGCTGTAAAAGTGTTTATGTATTAGTGAAAAAGTTTGAATAATTTCTACTGTCTTGTCAGTACTGGCAAATGTAAACGCTATGTTATAAAAATTGTAAAAAAATTAAAAAAGACGAATAATATTAATAAAATAAATATCGTTGATTATTAATAAAAGATATTGCAAATTTTTTAATATATATTTCTTTTTGTGTTTGTATGTGTTACGAAAAAACTTTTAGTCAGTTGTTTTGTTATAAAAACAAAATCTCGTTAATGTCAAAAAAGTCTTATGTAAACGCACTAGATTTCGAAATAGATTTTAAATCAAATCAACAAGATTTCGGCCTAATGTAAATATAGTATAAATTAAAAATTCATCAAAAATTGGAAAATTCAGCTAAGCTTCTACCGGGTAGATATGTCAGAAATGAATGATTGAGATGAAAAATAAAGTGGGTTGGTCATACATTTGACCCATCTAGAGGCTTCCTTGGCACTGCAGCAGCCAAATCTAAGATTTTTACCATACAAACATGGCCGTTTAATAAAATTCTTAAATTTGTCCCCTGCAGCGCCTAGAAAGCCCCTAGATGGGTCAAATGTATGACCAACCCCACTTTATTTTGCATCTCAATCATTTATTTGGAACATACCTACCGGTTAACTCCATTCCTTAAGGGAGCTCCCATACAAAATTTTCAATGCAGACTAGAAATATATTGAAGAAAAGGTCCCATAAAAATGCCCAGGAGTCGTTCCACTTGTTAGGAAGGCTCCCATGCAAATATTGCGTTTTATGAAATTCTTAGATTTAATTAACATTGTAAAGTTGTAAACAGATTTGGACCATTAAAGGCTTGTTTTGTTTGCAATTTCGTTTTTTATACGTCTGGAAAAAATTAGAAGCCCAGCTGCATTTTTAAATTTTTTTATGAATTTTTAACAAACAAAAATTTCGAAATTTTGATAAAATAATTATTAAAAAAAAAAAAAAATTATGTTTCTAAACTGACTGCGCAGACTGGAATTTCGGTATTTTTAGTTTTTTATAATAACTGTATATCTCGAAAACCAGAGCTAACCTAAAAAAACGGCTAGCCCCACTGGTTTTTTCAACTAGCACCGTGTAATTATTGTATTCTTTAAATTATTATCTATAACTCTTTCTTTCTGGCAATTGGTGAATTTCGTTCTAAATATTTCGTTTATATTTTGAGGTTAAAAACGAATCAAGTATCAACGATTTGGCACAGCCGAATATAGCACTCTAACTTGTAAAATTTACAAAATCTTAAATTTGAGCCCAAATAATTAAATGACAGAATGCCAATCGGGCTTTAGTCCTATGCACAATTGTATATCTGCTTTTATTGATGTTGTTGTTGAGGAAATAAGGGGTTGTTTGGATAATGGAGATTGTATATCGCTTTTAGTCTTACTGAATCATTGTAAAGCGTTTGATACGGTTGAATATACTTTGCCTTAGGCTGATTTAAATTTGATTTAAATTTGAGCCCAAATAATTAAATGACAGAATGCCAATCGGGCTTTAGTCCTATGCACAATTGTATATCTGCTTTTATTGATGTTGTTGTTGAGGAAATAAGGGGTTGTTTGGATAATGGAGTTATATCGCTTTTAGTCTTACTGAATTATTGTAAAGCGTTTGATACGGTTGAATATACTTTGCCTTAGGCTGATTTAAATGTTTTTATTTTCTCCATTGGCTGTGAAATTGATGTATACATATTAAACCGATAGGTGGGAAGGCGTCCCAAATTTCGGGACTGTTTCTAAGCCTCTGCGAGTTGTCAGAGGTGTCCCTCAATGCTCAATACTTGGACCACTATTGCATATAATTTATTCATGTGGTATACGAAAACAAATTATATATTCAAGCGCTCATATTTAAATAAACCTTAACGAGTTCTAAGTGCTGTAGTCACTCAATGCAGAAATTACGATCAAAACAAAATTTTTCCTTTGGGCATCGGCTAATGGATTACGCCTTAACACTAACAAATCAAATTGTGGTATTATTAGCAAAAAGTCTGTTAAAATTGATGTTGAAATAAACGTAAAAGAAAGTGTTTCTGAGTCGGTCCGTTTACTAAAAGGTGGGTATTAAACTTAAAGTTGTATATGGTATGAGGGCCCCGGTAGGCTTACTGATAGTGAGCTAGTCTATCAGCACCGTGGTTGCGGGTTCGATTCCCCCCAGAGACTCTGGTTTCATTCCTGCTGACAAGCGTAGAGCTTCGCGGGATTAGCTCAGGGAATTAAAAAAAAAATAATAAAAAAAATAAAAAACACAAATTCCTCTCCACTTTTGTGGTGTAGGCATAAAGACAAGCTTTTACATTCTGCATACGTTTAACGTCCGACTTGTTGAAATCACATGCCGCAAAGGTCAAGGAAGCCAAAAGCCCAAAAATATTGTGTCTTGCAATTTTAAAACGCAAAAGTTTTAGTACAAGTGTTTTGAACGTTGAGCTTGAACTCTTTCACACGTTCTTGAACACTTCCATTAGAGCATTATTTGACGCTTTTAGTTTTTTTTTTTTTTCCTTTTAAAAATCATTGAAAAATCGCTAAATATTAAAATTTTTTTAATAAATTTTCTTAAATTTTCTTAACTTCCCAACAAACTTGACCTGATGTTTAGACATTTGTAAAAATGCGGGTTGCTTTAATTTTATAGAATAAAATTTGAATAAATTAAACATTTAAACTGAATTTTGCTGCGCCAAAAATATCATTAACTTCCATTGTTTCTTATTTAACGTATCTTTTTAGACAAGTTGATATTTAAGCGAATTTGAAAGGGGATTTTTACATAAATTTATAATTGGTTAGATAATAGTCATTAAATTTTATACCGTTAATTTGTTAAATACGTAATAAATTTATTTGAAAATAGAATTCTGATTTGAATTACAAAAAACCAGCGGTCATTGGACTTAAATGGTGATTAAAAATTAGGCAAAATATTATTAACTAATAAAAAAAGTAATTTAATTTAAAAGAGGGAATGATTAAAATTGGTGAATGTTTTTGAATAAAATTTTATTAAAACTTGCTTTTGTACGATCTCCCATAAGAGTTAATTATTAAAAAAATAAAATTATAATAAATTAGAAATTTGTTTTTGAAAAAAGTTGAACGTTATTTTCATGTTATTTAATTTATTCTTAAACATATTAAAAAAAAAACAATACTCTAATAAAATATAAACGTTATAAAATTCTTTTAAATGCTAATGGCTTTTACCTTGAAAATATTGTACAAAACTCTATTTCGGATGAGTTTATATTTTTATACCTTTCACAGAATGGTATATATAACTTTGTTTTCCGTTTATAATTTCTACAATATTGACCCTAGACTATATAAAGCATGTATATTCTGGGTCCTTATGAGAAGAGAAGTTCAAATCACGATGTCCTTCTATCCACCTGTTCGTTGAAATGTGTTTTCCGATGACCTTATATAGGATGGGGACCAGGTGCTATGTATGGATGTCATATATAGTCCGGAATTGTTTGCTATTGAAATTTTGTCTGATGAGTCCACAAATGGCTGAGATATGAGCAAAAAACCACGACACCTTCGGCTAATTTAGCGAAATTATGACATTTTAAATATGACATGACTTTGAAAAAAAAAATTTTTTTAAATTTGTTTTTCTTCATAAATGTTCTTTATAAGATAAAAGGAACCTTCTCACCAAATTTCATTAAAATCGGAAGGGGTCGGGACCACTCTTGGTCGTTTTGACATGGAATTACCCATGTATGTTTCCAAATTAGGTTCAAGCATTAATAAACAACATCCGACATAATGTGGGCGGGATTGAATAAGTGGGCGTGATACAAAAAAAGATTTATGTATATTTAAAGAACGGTATTTATATAATTTTCTGTTCTTATCAAACCATTGTGAAGGGTAGATAAGATTCGGCATAGCCGAATACAGCACTCTAACTTGTTTTATCTATAAATTAATTTCTTAATACACAAATGCATTTAATAATTTTAAAGCAAAAAATGCTGTTTATGGGCTGTCATAAATTTAAACAAATATTTTTGACTGCGAAAATAGGGAGGCGCCAACGTTAGTTAAGTTTATAATTAGCTTTCTAAGTGCTTTTTCTAACTTATATATCGCTCATTTGCTGCAAGACCGGCAAAACTCAAAAAAACGCATTTTGATTTGCTCTAACTACTTAGAAAAAAAGATGACACATTCTCTTCAAACTGAGAAACTATAAAAGATATAAAGATGAATTTAATACACAATATAAGTAAAAACAAAGCGAACAATTCTGTATCTCTAACTCCAAAATTTTATGTTTTGAGTAATGCCGGTCTTGCAGGAAATGAGCGATATGTATATTAAAAACCAGATCCAATTTGCCTAATATACATACATGTTAGCACCGGCGCCTATTATATATGTTTATATGCGTTTACTTATGACCCCATTTGCAGGAGCTAGAGCTTTCTAACTTCCACAACTCAAATACATATTCTTCTGTTGATTAGCAACATCACCTATTAACATCCTCCAGCTGTCCGAACGTCCTAACAAAGGTGGCAAATCAGAAACGTTGAGTCCCTGTTCTCCTTAAAGGATCAATATAAATTTAAATACACTAGTGATGTTACGAATATTCGTATAGCCTAATATTCGCCTATTTCAAGACATTCGTATTCGCCAAATTCAAGGGAAAATCTTGCGAATACCTTAAAAAAATACAACTTAATCGAAAATATAAAATTATAGTGACATTTTTATTTAAAAAAACCAACCATTGTCTTTAACAAATTGGAAATTCGTTTGCTGCAGGGGATTGAAAAAACTAATTCATCTATCGGCAATAAATTAGAAGGTATAACTAAAATGCATGTGACATTTATAGACAAACTAGCGCTAAAAAACTGCATCCTTCTAGAGCCTTCAAATTTTCCTTTTTTACACCTTTTTCACCATTTTTGAACCGCAGCTGGCACTCTGCGAACAATTTTGTAAAGTAATATTCAGAAAAGACAATCTTATTAAAATATAAATTTCTTAGAACATTATAATTTTTTTTTAAATTTTCCAGCTGTATTGACATTGTGTTAAAATGATAATACAAGATAAAAATATTGTTGGATTGAAATTGGCAGTCAGGGGTGAAGTGTAAAATTTCAAATTTAATCATCGTAGTAATGTTAAATACATTTAGTAGTGTGACAGTTGTTTTTGTTTCAATAAAATGTTATTGGCGCAAATGGGAGATTTTTTTTAAATTAAATTTGAAATATCGAGTGGAGCTTCAGATTGGTTACTCGGCATATTGGCGCAGATATTCTTATTCGCGCATATTAAAAATTGTTATTCGTAACATTACTTATAATGGGTGATTTTTTAAGAGCTATAGCAAAGTTAAAAAAGAAACACATAAAATACAGAAGAACGCATGAAATCCTTATTTTAATCGATAGTACGGTCCATATAATTTATTGTTTGAAGATTATTTCATGCAATTGTTGACCGTGACTGCGCCTCAAATGGTCCATCCGCTTAGTCCAATTTTGGCATACTCTTTCCAACATTTCGGCCGGTATCTCATATATAAATGCTTCAATGTTGTCTTCCAATGCGTCAATTGAAGCGGGCATGTGGGTATAGACATGAGCTTTAGCATAGCCCCACAAAAAATAGTCTAAAGGCGTTAAATCGCACGATCTAGGCGGCCAATTGACCGGTCCCAACCGTGAAATAAAATGTTCACCGAACTCGCCTCTCAATAAGTCCATTGTTAAGCGTGCTGTGTGCCATGTGGCACCGTCTTGCTGAAACCACATGTCATGCAAGCCAAGCTCTGCAAATTGGATATCATCTCACAGTAGCGCTCACCATTCACAGTTACATTACGATTCGCATCATCTTTGAAGAAATACGGTCCAATGATAACACCAGCCCATAAACCGCACCAAACTGTGACTTTTTCTGGATGCATTGGTAGCTCTTGCAATGCTTCTGACTGATCTTCATTCCAAAATCGACAATTCTGCTTATTAACGTACCCATTGAGCCAAAATTGAGGTTCGTCGCTGAACACAAGAAGCGCGCGATGAACTTTCTTAACAGAGCACGCATTTTGATAATAAAATTCAATAATTTGCAAGCGTTGTTCGTTTGTAAGAAGATTCATGGTTACTTGGTGGCCACACGATCAAGGTTTGCCTTTCAATTCCTTTCAATTTGCAATACACTCTAACTTTTTTACTAACACACTCACACTTTTAAATTGACTACGAGATGCCTTTCAATTTGTTTGGCAATTTTACTTTCAATTTAACAGCTGAACATGTTTTTCTTTATAAATTGTTTTTTTTTATGACATCAGGAAAGTAAATTGCTTACAAATTGAATGCAGCCTACGTCACAGCTTTCAATTTATGTAAGTTTTGACAAGCAGTATATGTAAAAGACTATCAAGAACAACTTGACCGTGTGGCCGCAGGGTAAATTATAGACCAAACTGAAGATGTTTGACAGTGAAACAAAACACGAAACGTGCGTCAGCTGTTTAAACCAGTGTTGCCAAAAAGAAAAAAGCTAAAAAATCACCCGATATATATACATACGAAGAGAAAAACATGTTTAAGTATAGTCACCTCCAACAACACTTTTTTTAAAGAAAATTTTAAGCATACTATGTTTAATTTAGCAATGTTTTTGTCACCGACAACCATATTATAGTTAAAATAGTCCTCCAGCAAGAAGCCACCGAACATGTTAAATAATTACTAAAATATGTTTAGCACTTATAATAGCATGGTTGGTTTTCAACCATAGCATGTTTCTCTTGGAAAAGAGGAAAATACTATTGTTAATTTAAAACAAATTACTGTCACATTTAACAATTCCTCCTCTTAATGGAGGAATATTTTATCCGTAACAAAAATATGGTTAAACTAAACATTATATGTTTAAAATTTTCTTCAAAAAAAGTGTTGTTGGAGGTTACCATATTTAAATTGCAGAAGAACCCACTACCTTATAGTGTGAATTGGAGCATTCTAGTGTTGTTAGGTCCCTGGTATGGGTCCAAATATGTTTTTTAATTGCGAAAACGCGCATAGTTGGATACAACATAACTTCACCTTCGGTGATGTGTCTTTGTTGCAAAAATATATCTTACTTTCTCAAGTCGTATAAATATAAGTTGTATCCCAATGGTCCATCGTTATTAAACTTATTTTTTCATTAGAAAATATAACTTTAAACCACTCACCCGACCACATTATTCAATGGTGGCCCTGTCACTAAATTTTATAATGTAGGATATCATAAGGTCGGACAGGTGGCGTTGAAAGCACGCTAAGAGGAATGTCAAAAAGTTGCTTGTGTTTTTGACATATCGACCAACAAAAGCAAAGAAAATAAATATACAATGTTGTGGTGTTTTTGGTGTTGTACTTGTTGAAGTATCGACACCACTGTTTATTTGAATTCGCCTTGTATCTTGCTGTACGATTACATAACTGTTACTGTCAGCTAACTGGTGCTTAAGTCACAAAGTCTTACGTTCCTCAGAAAATGGTAAAAAGCCCAAGCTAAAGGCTCTCCTTTTCGAAGAAATTAATAGCCGCTCATTAACTCAACCTCAAAATATCTTTGAATTGTCTTTTTCTGAATTTGTTTTTTTTTTTTAAACAATATTTCCAATTTCTTGTTTAATTGTTTTTTTTTCTTTTTATAACTTTTATACTTAAATTACTTTATATGTTTTTTTTTTGTTCTCACACTTATTTTATTTCAAAAGCATTTGAATCATATTAAAATTATAAAACTTTTTGTACTGTCGATTTGTCAATTCAATAAAATTTATAAAATATGTGACATTAATAGTGATTAAAAAAAGCTTAATTAACCGAAAAACTGTTTTCGACATATCTGAAACCAGAACTGCGACAATCTGGCCAACTTTCTGTTCGCTTCCGGGGTTTTATTGTTGTTATCTTAAATAATTAATTGTTTAATAATACATTTCAAATACAAGCATTCTAAAATATGAAAGTCAACTTTTTGTACAGCGGGCAGATAAACCACAGTACACAGTAAGAAAAACTTTCGGGATAAATAAAGTTTTTTTATACTTACTACTTAACTACGAGTCGAACTCAAAAATTCTAGTACGAATAACCCTTAAACGTACCCAAAAAAATCCTAAATGGGATAACTTTTGAAAATCAATCCCGGAATTTCTTAAAATATGTATAAAATTCTTAAGTCAAGTAAAATAAATAAGAAATCGTTTTTACTCTCAACTTATTCTCAAAAATTTTTTAAATTACATTTTGAATAAATAGGACTTGAGTTTTGGCTTAGTTATCAAATTAACAAAAACATATTTTGTATCAAATATGATATGATCAAATGCAAGTGAAAAATATATTTTTTAAAGCTTTAATATTTGTTAAACATTTTTTAATTTTTCGAATTTATTCTATGAGTTAAATTTCAGGTCTGTATTTTATAAAGCTTTTTTGTAATATTTCTATTCTTTTAATTTTTCAGAAATGACTTTATACACTATCAGACTATTATATTGTATTTTCTTAGCCTTACTTTGGAAAGCTTTATAAAATACAGACCTGAAATTTAACTCATAGAATAAATTCGAAAAATGAAAAAATGTTTAATATAATATAAAGTAACCTTCACAAGGAAATAATTCCCAGTTTCTAATTGTTAAAATAGTTGAGTTAAATACATTCAATTTATAAAGTAACACTATCCAGTGAGACACAAAGAATGCTGACGAAGGCCGTAGCGGGCCAGAAAATGCATTACATTCTGCTGGTGTCTAATAATTGTAAACATTTTTATGTACATTCAATATACTTCATTGCTTTCCAAAGGAAGGCTAAATTAAAATGTAAAAAGAAAACACAATATAATAGTCTGATAGTGTATAAAGTCATTTCTGAAAAATTAAAAGAATAGAACTATTACAAAAAAGCTTTATAAAATACAGACCTGAAATTTAACTCATAGAACAAATTCGAAAAATGAAAAAATGTTTAATATAATATAAAGTAACCTTCACAAGGAAATAATTCCCAGTTTCTAGCTTTAATTTTTGTTTAGGTTAATTATGATAGGGCATGTTCTGACAATCGAAAAACGCTTATCATTTGTCTTTCTGACTTGAAACCGCATAAAAAGTGTTCTGTAAATCGCAATCGCAAGAAGTTTGGCCACTTCAAATTGCATATGGATGCTGAAGGGAACTAAAATATTTTAAAGGAACTATGGCAGATCGTAAGCAAAACACACTAGTTTCAGAACAACAAATCTGGTGTTTTGATATTTATTTCAAATCGTGAGATTGTCAGAATATGTATCCTCAAACACTAGTGGTGAATGAAGGTATACTAAGCTTGTCATTCCGTGTGAAACTTTTTTGTTATTTATCTAAGACCCGATAAAGTATATAAGTTCTGAATCCTGGAGTAATTCTAAGACGATTTAGTCATGTCCGAAAAAGAACACTATTGATCTCAAATTGCTTTAAGTTCTCCTAAGCAGTTTAATATTGAAATCCAGCAAAATTGGTTCAGTAGGATCACGCAGAGAAAAAACATGTTTAAATATGGTCACTAGGGTGGTTTTAAAAAATCGATGTCGGATTTTTTCTGGGGGCACCCCCCTAAAATGTTTCTTTCTGTCAGATTTTAGGATTGCAAAAGTTTTGAAAATCTCGATTTTTTGGCAGTTTTGCAACTTTGCCGACCCATATCTCTAGAACGGTTTAATATATTTGCCCTTGTCACACATCAAATTGAAGGTGGTGCTGTTTTTAACATTTTATATTCTACACAATAAATACGCAACTAGTACTGAAATCGAAAAAATAGAGCCAATGTCCCTAAAAACGTGACTAGGTACCCCCGAGAGCGAAATTGCGTTATTTTTATTATTATTGCTTATTATGGAAAAATACTTGTACTTTGGAATCCCATTTCATTTAAATATGTTTGTTATGGTATACCGTTAATTTAAGACCCACAACAATGTTTTTTTTATGTCAGGTATGTATCTACTTTTTCCTCGTTCTGTATCATTGGCGACCCCAAGCAGGTAAAACCGAACTAGTTAAAAAATTTATTAGGTTACCCTACTACCTATTGTTATATTTTAAGTAGAAGTCCAGGGGGGGAACAAGCCCTAGCAGTGTACGAATGTTTAGAGGAATGGGGTCTCGCCAGCTCGGTCGTGGCTATGTGCTTCGATACAACAGCATAATACTGGGAGGCCCAATGGAGCGTGCAATTAGGTCGAGAGCTTCTGTACCTAGCGTGCCGACACCACGTTTTAGAAGTCTTGTTGAGAGGAGATTTTGATTGCAAGTTTGGAAGCACATCGGGACCTCCACCAGACATATTGAAGAGATTTTTAAAAGAATGGTCGGCGATTGATAAATCCAAGTTCGATGCAGGCGAGAATGTTTTGAAACTACTGCCCAAAGAAGAAGTAGAGAATATCAAAGAAGAACTTCAAATAAAACTACTGGAATGCCAGCCAAAAGACGAATACAAAGAACTTTTACAGTTGGCATTGATATATCTTGGCCATCTTGGTGGTTAAGATGTGCGTTTCAGGTCTCCAGGTCCAGCACACCATGCACGGTGGATGGCAAAAGCTATTTACTGTCTGAAAATACAACTCTTCCGTGACCAGTTTAAGCTGACTTCCCAGGAACAAGAGGCCCTAGAAGCACTTTGTGTTTTCATCGTTCGAGTCTACTGTAAAGCCTGGTTTAACGCACCAGAGCGTGTTAACACCAAAACAAGACCTAGACCTAATTGAAAATCTATTGAAATACGAAACCATTGACAGAAAAATTTCAGAAAAAGGAAGTTACAAAATGATAAATCACCTGTGGTATCTTAGTCCTGAACTTGTTGCGCTAGCATTGTTTGACCCGACATTTCAAAACACCGTTAAGAGCCAAAAGGCGACAAAAATCTTAAAAAATCAAGCAGAAGAAAATGAAAGTGCTCCAAAAATATGCGACCCAAATTAAAAAAGAACAACTGACGAAATTCCTATAAAAAGGTCTCCAAGCCCTAATTGCAAGTGAGACCTACCTGTTGTTCAAGAGATTAAACATTAACACCGAATTTCTGGAAAAAGATCCGGCAACTTGGCCGCAGAACATCAACTACCAGGAGGGGCAAAGGATAGTAAATTACTTGAAAGTTGTGAACGACATGGCAGAGCGAGGAGTCAAGCTCATCACAGATTACAACCAATTACTTACAAAGGACGAGCAACAAAAACAATGTTTTCATTCCAAAAATTGAGAATTGAGGAAGGAAAATGGGTTTTTTCGCAATAGGTTCCATCTTCGCTCTTAGGGGTACCTAGTCACGTTTTAAGGGACATTGGCTTCATTATCTCGAATTCCGTACTACTTACGTATTTTTTATTGCATATAAAATATTGTAAACAGTATCGCCTTCAATTTGATGTATGACACGGGCAAATATATTAAACCGTTCTAGAGATATAGGTCGGCAAAGTCGCCAAACTGCAAAAAAATTGAGATTTTCAAAACTTTGATGCCCCAGTTGCACGTGTCTTTCAATCGTGCTCAAACTTTGGCAATCCTAAAATCTGACAGAAAGAAACATTTTAGGGGGCTGCCCCCTAAAAAATTCTGACATTTTTTTTGCCCTATGAGATAAAACCACCCTAATGGTCACCTCCAACAAAACTATTTTTAATTAAACAAGTTAGAGTATAATCGGTCAAGCCCGACCATATGATACTCTACACCACAGTATTTAAAAACACATCATGCTTATGTGTCCATGTAAATATGGATTTAACTATGTTTATAAACTTTATGAAAATCGGTTTGAAAGTTTGTGAGAGGCAGAAATTGCCCCCTGTCTCCCCTTGTGGTCCTATTTTTTTAAAAACTGTATAGCTAATGTGTCCCTATAGGTATGGATCTATCTGAGAGGCAGAAATTGCCCCTATCTCCCCTCGTGGTCCGATTTTTTTTAAAAATTTATGCATTCTGAGTCCATATAGATATGGTTCTATCTGTGTTTTAAATTTCATTAAAATCGGTTTCCCCCTATCTTCCCTCGTGGTCCTACGATTCGCCCCATTTTCAATAGGCTTGGTCCTTGTCCCAAAAAGAACCTATGACCCAAATTTTATTTAATTATCTCCAAAATTGCGACCTGTACTTTGCGCACAAAGTTACATGGACAGCCAGCCTGCCAGCCAGCCTGGAGTAATTCTAAGACGATTTAGTCATGTTCTTCTGTCTATCCGTCTGACCTGCTATTGAAATCACGCTCACTTACGAACGATTTAAAAGAAAAAGAACACTATTGATCTCAAATTGCTTCAAGTTCCCCTAAGCAGTTTAAGATTGAAAAGCAGCAGAATTGGTTCATAAGGATCACGCAGAGAAAAAACATGTTTAAATATGGTCACCAAAAACAAAACTATTTTTAATTAAAAAAATTGTTAACATATTATGGTTAAATTAACCTCATAATTTTTTTAACGACAACCATGTTATTGTTAAATTAGTCCTTAATCAAGAAGCCATAACCATATTATTGTAGCCTCTTTTCAGACATTTAAATACCCTTAAATACGAAACTTTTACGCATCATGGTATTTTATTCAAAGTAGTTCAAATTAAGATTTGTATGACTAGAATTTAAAGCATTATACTTTCTAATGGTCGACCAATAATTAAATATAGGTCTGGTTGGTGGGTTAACGAGGCAGCACACCCTTTAACTAGGCGTGCTGCAAGTAGAGACGACAAGGACTCCATTTTGATACAACACAACTCTTCAAGAGTAGGAAGCCCAGAGCAAGCGTGACACCAGGGCAATACTGAGATGGTTAAGGCCGGCACGTTTCGTTGAGAAATTTCACCAAGTTGCAGAGTTTCGCCCGCGACATCTCACAGAGTCCTTGTAGAAGGTAATTCCCAAATAATAGATGTCGTGTTGAATTAAACATGACATAATAAAGGTCCTTAAGCCGCATCCATAAAGTTTTTATAAAGAGTGGTTAATAATTTATAGATCACACTCCTAAAATATTCTAACTATCGGTGAACGGTATCAAAGATTCGGCACAGCCGAATATAGCACACCAACTACTTTTTCTTCTTAATACATAAGAAGATTGAAAAAGATACACTGAAAAATTTAAGTGTAGGGTGGCACAATTTGTTTGCAGTATATAGTTACACAAATGTATTTTGCTCTTAAAATGCGTAAATGTTAATGGAAAAAATTGTCTTAAAAGTGATTTTTAAATCTAATCAATAATTGTCCAAATATGTAGAAACTTCGAATGCAAACATTTTTTTTCTCAACTACCAGTTTTAATCTGCAGCGCATTTTTGTGTGTGATTTTGCAAAAAAAAAAAAAAGTTTTGAAAACTTTTAAAGCATTTCTACTTAATTAATCTACCGAAATGCCAACTGTCAAATTAGGCAAAATATGTTGCAAAATTTGTTAAACAAATATTAAAAGAATATTTTTTTTACCTTGAAATTATTTGCAAAAGAAGTAAAAATATTAAATTTATTTGATTAAACAATTTGGGGCAAATCAAATATTTCTGAAGACTGACGTTGTTATAATTAGCAAGTAAAAGTGTTATCTACATATATTTGACATGCCGAATTATTGATACACTCCACCAAGAGTTAGAATATATCAGAAATGGGCTTTGTAAGGGATCTATGATAAATTGTATACCAGGTCTTTATAAAACATCATGGTATTCTAATTCGTTGCGCTTTGAGGCCTATTAAAAAGTAAAATGTTTTCTCAGAGCCGACTTTGTATGGGGCCTATGCTACATTATGGACCGATCTTCTCGAAATTTAGTGGCGTTATTCCTAGCCGTATAATTTTTGGCTAGACTAAATTTCACCCACAAAAACATTGTTCTTAACGGTTTAAGTTTTCTTAAGTGTTTACATAGAGTGGGCTTTGTTTGGGGTAGGTAGGTATATTATTAGCCGATATTTACCAAATTTGGCGGTTTGATTTGTAGTCATAAAAAATGGGTTTTATGTAAAATTTAAGGCCAATCGGTGGACGTTGCCAAGATTAAATGTTAGTTTTTGTTACAGAAATGTAAATTTTTTAGAAAGGTTGTTCCACTTTTGAGTCTCTTTTCCAACTGAATCGATTGTGCTGGATTTTTTCTCCCCATTGAAGGCTCAAAAATTTCAATATTATAGTGGGATCGCCTAATTTAATACGTACATAGATGTCAATGAATGGAAAAAATGTTGTGTAGAAAAAAGTACCAAATAGGTATGATTTTCACTTCTTAAACGTTCGAATTTCTTAAAAGTACCAATTCATATTTGCATTTTTCACAACAAAATTATTCTTTTCTGTTGGGTTATTCGGATGGACAGACAGACGGACATAGTTAAATCTACTAAAAATTACTCAAGGACCCTGAATATATTTAAACATACACTTTATGGGGTCTAAGATGAACATTTAAAAAGTTTTTAACGGAATGACAAACTAGGGATAACCTCTTCGCCACCAGTGGCAGACAGTAAAAAAAATTTCAATGAAATTTTAAACCATTCTGGAGTTTGGTCAGTGGTCGATACATGAATATTAGTGCTGGGATACTATCGATATTTTCTACTATCGATATTTATCGATAGTTCAGATTTCACGATCGATATATCGATATTACTATCGACTGAATGTTTGTACTTAAGTAGGAAAACTTTAATTAGTTTTTTATCAGGCTACAGTTCGTTGTTGTTATCACTTTATTGAACGTAAGAGACGCATGTTATTTAAGATGACAGTTTTTAAAAATTGTGGTGCTGATAAGAACATAAGTAACAGATACTATAAGATATTTAATTGCAACTTTAGATAATGATCTAAATTGGATTTGATTCTCAACCCAAAAGGTAATCAATCTAGCGGACTTTTCCTCTAATGGTCGTTCATTGTTTTATCCTATGTTCGCAATTGCAATTGTAATTGCATTTTTATTTGATTTTTTTTAAAACATCATAAAACTATCTGACAGTCCTTATGTAAACGTACAAAAATTTCGGCAAAAAGGCCTTAAGAAAGAAGTAAAAAAGCACTGCTAAGCAATCCATACCACCTGCCATTCTTGTTGTTTGTAATCATTGCTGTAATTCTGCGCGAATTAATAATAGCAAGTAAAAACTTGCGGCAAAAAACTGTGTTACTTGTCTTCATAGCTGTATTTTAAATAATAATAGTATCGATATTGATATTTTTCCTATCGATATTTTCGATAGCTTACGACTACCGATAGTACTATCGATAGTTTCCAAGCGCTAATGAATATACATGTTTCGAGCGTTTGTTTTTTCCGGCTTAGTAGATCGATTTAGCGAGGAACCCAGTCCTAATTGAAAACAAAAAAGCACAAAAATCTCCTCTTATAGTTTATCAACCACTCCGGACTAGGCATGTTGAATTTTATGGCTCAAGGTGCAGTGTGAATACAAATTCAAAAAATACCAGTTGACCAAAAAGTACCAAAAAGATCCCTCTTACAGACTCTCATTTACTCAAAACATTTCATGTTTAATTTTATGTTTCTAGGTCCAATACTATTCAATAAATTCAAAAAGGAGCAGTTGAAGAACAAAGAAGTACCAAGAAGTTCCCTTTTGTAGTTTCTCATTCAATCAGGACATTGCATGCTTAATTTTATATTTCTAAAGGTCAATATTAACGAAAAAGATGTCCTGAAAATCACAAAATTTCAAATCACATGTGATTTTAAAACAGTGAAGGGCACACACATACTATCGCATTTATGCTTGTGCTGACGAAATAACAACAAAGCAACAGCCGAACGTACATTGTCACAGCCCAGTTTATAGTGTACATGTGTCGATGTCACACAAGCAGCATTTTTATTCCTATGCACGCGTACATAGGATTTGCAAATGTGCCCTTCACTGTTTTAAAATCACAATTGTGATTTAAGGGTGTTTTCGAAACCACAAAAGTTTTAACTTGGTTTAAAATGGTGGAAAAATATAAGCAAGAAGTCTTTGATCGGCGACCACTTAACCGACCAGTTTAAAATCATAATTATGAAAACAGTTTTGTTTTCCAGAACACCTTTCTCGTGATTTCAAATCACTTTCACAAAAAGTGATTTTCAGAACATGCCTGATATAGTCTAATTCACTCAGGAAATGGCATGTTTAATTTTATGTTTCTATGTCCAATATTAACGAAAATTTCAAATGTTGAAGAGCAAAAAAGTACCAAAATTTTTCATCTTATAGGATCTCATTCAGTTAGGACCCTGCACCTATAATTTATGTTTCTAAGCACATTATTATAGAAAATCCAAAGATTATGTACCACATGTAGCACGGAAAAGTAAAATATTTTGTTTTTTTATACTTTTTTTCTCCCCATTGAAGGGCCAAAAAATTTCAATATTGTAGTGGGATCCACTAATTTAATACGTGCATATAAGTCAATGAATGGAGAAATTTTTTTGGTAAAAAAAGTACCAAAAAGGTATTATTTTCACTTCATAAACGTACGAATTTCTCAAAAGTACCAAATTCATATTTGTATTTTTTAGATAACTCCAAATTTGAAACAAGTAGCTTGCTGGAAAGAAAAGTTGGAAAAGTTTCCCGGCAAGTAGGCGTGGCACCTTGATACATTCTTCTTCCCATTGAAGTATTTAAAATTTCAATATTATAGTAGGAACTCTGAATTTAATAGGTTCATATTTGTCAATGAATGGAAAAAATTTTTTGTAGAAAAAGTATTAAAAAGGTACGATTTTCAACCCTTTAACATTCGAATTTTGCAAAAGTATCATATTCATATTTGTAGTTTTTAAAAAAGTTACGAGTTTGTTATAATCTATTTTTCTTTGTTTATTGAATTAAAAGATAGATGGGGTGTCATAGGAGTACCAAAACACAGGTTATTCCCGTTAACTCCTCAAAAGGACCGAATTTCAAAAACGGACCAGACACATGTCCGCTTATTTTTCTAAAGAACAACGATAAGTATTAAATTTTTTTTTGGTTCTCTTTTAATTTTGGAAATATGAGGGTACCGACTTGACCTGTTTTTTAACATTTTACCCCATCAGGTTTTAATAAAATATATATCATGCAATTCTGTAAGTTAATACCTTTCAAGTAGAGTATGTTTGTTTAAATCGGTTAATAAGCAAGAGAAGAAAGTCTTCTTAACTGTTTTGCCTTTGCCGATTTATATAAATACATATAATATTAACGGCCAATTTCCCTAAGTTCAGTTACAACTAACTATTAGTTATAACTTTCAAAAACATATTGTTAACTGTGATAGAAAGTTAAAGTAAAATCACATGCAAGATATCGAGCCCTAATAGCAAAAATGATGTAACCAACAACATTTTAGATTTTTGTTTTTTGATGAAAATCGATAATTTTTGATCATTTGCATCATCTCTAAAATCTCATATCTCTGGGAAATACCGTTACGAAATAAGAGCAAAAGCAATTTCAAACGAAACCCTTAACTTGAAGCAAAAATATTTAAAAAAAACCTTCTCCTGTAAAATTTTATTTTTGTTGGTTACATCATTTTTGCTATAAGGGCTCGATATATTATGGAATAAAAGCACATTACTTTGTAATGCTTTCTGTAATGTATTTAAATGCCTAAGGGTGTGTGACGTGAATGTGTTGTTAACATCAATTAATAAATAACTGTTTGTTTAATTTAATGGAAAATAAACATGTTGCCTTTAATGTATTTAAATATTACGAAATCATTGATAACTACACTTAACTAAAAACCATAAAAACTTTTTCAATATTTACCCTACAAAATTTATTGCCAAATTTATTTAAATTGTTTGATAAATAACAAATAATTAAAAGTAAACAAAATATGTATGTATATTTAATTAAATATAAATTTGAAAATATTTAAAAATGATAAATAACGAATAAAAAACACTCACTTTGCAGCATTAAACAATCTCAGTTTGCTGTAAATAAAATTCCAACCGAAAAAGTCAACATATTTCAAAATGATTTAGATCAATAGACTGAATGGAGATTGACAAGACAAGTAATTTGAGCCCAAAAGTGGCCAATGAAACAATAACAACAAAGTCTCAGCAAACACCGAAAAAAACAAGTTGAAAACTCGACAGTGTTTGCTTGTTGGCATCAGAAACGCAACAAAGCGAGCAACCGCAAAAACGCAAAAGACAATTTTGTCGGCATAGAGACCGCCAGAGACGGCATATAGTTTTACTTAGCAATATTTTAACGGCTAAGATACCAATTTAACTTCAAAATTTAAGCCCATTTTATGAGTTACATTCGACAAACGGTTTTTGCTGGCTATCGAACATCGACTATCGAATGTGCATTTGGTATTATGAGTTGACAACACTGTGCATCGAATTTTTCAACGAAATCAAATTTGCTTTCGGCGGTGCAAATAAATTTAAAGAACATTTTGAAAATGTAAATATTTGTAAAGTTTTTTGTGTTCGTATACCAAATACCACATTCTTAATCTGTTTTGTTCATTTTCTGAAAGTTCAACGTCTTAAACAGCTATTGGAAGGCTGCATGTAGAAAAGTGGAAAGGAACCCCACAGAAGCTTAATTGTTTGGAAAGAACCATAATTTCGTCGTGGTGACGTTTAACTTCAATTTTATTTTTTAAATGTTTAAACATACATTCAAGGCGAATTCATGTAAACGGTGGTGTCGATACTACAACAAGTAACAACACCAAAAACACATCAATGTATTTTGTTGCTGCTTTCGTTGGCCGATATGTTAAAAACACAAGTAACTTTTGACATTCCTCTCTCTAATTTAAAAAAAAGTAGCACAGCTGTGCTTTCAACGCCACCTGAAAAATGAATTCGCCTTGCATACATTTTTTATTTTAAGTGACAGCTAATAGAAATTGTACTACTTTCAACAAACTAAATCACAATATCGAACGTGTGCCATAATACCGGGTTGGCCCAAAGCGAAAATAAATTAAAATTTTTAAATCATTATCTTTAGAAATAAAAATAATATGATGCTCGTTGCTAAGCGCATCACCGCAGAACGGCTGCATCGCTTTCGGTAATTTTTAATTGTTTAAAATAGTCCGAGGATGATTTTTATAAAGAGAAGCCCTGGGAAAGTTCTCCGGAAATCAGGCGCCTACCTTCCATAAAGTCAATATTAATTAAATTATATCTGCACGCAGAGAAAAAACATGTTTAAATATGGTCACCTCCAACAAAACTTTTTTTAAAGAAAATTTAAACATATTATGATCAATATAACCATACTATTTTCACCTACAACCATATTATGGTTGAAAAAGTCCTCCATCAAAAAGCCACAACCATATTATGGTTGCCTCTAAACATGTTATGGTTATATATGACAATAATTTGTTTTAAAATTAACAATAGTATTTTCCTCTTTTCCAGGAGCAACATGCTATGGTTGAAAACCAACCACGCTTTTATAATTGTTAAACATGTTTTTGTTAAGGTAGAAGTACAAAACAGGCGCTAGTGCGCGCGCGCTCTGTCGTCTTCTGTCAAAAAAAGTTAAACTAGTGTGTTTTCATAGAACAAGCTACATGCAAAATATTTTGGCGCCAGAAAGTTGGTTAACTTTGAACTTTTTAATGCGTTGTGTATTTTTGACAAGTAATCAGCTGACAATAAAAAGAATAATTTAACAAATTTGTGAATCATGAAAGAAAAACTTATTGAAGAGCTTAAAAAACATACAATATTTATATAAAAAGAATAAATTTAATAAAATAACAAAAATTGATATACTTTCGAACCCGTTTTTAATGCACAAATAAGTAAACAAATAAAAAACAGTTGACAGGAATGGCGTTTGTAACGCGTGTTGTGTAACTTGCAATTTTTGACGCGCTAAAGTTTTAAACGCACGATACTTGTCGACGAACAAACGCGTGTTATGTACTTCACCCTTTATTTTTGAGCATAACATGTTCGGAGGCAGCCATAATATGGCTGTGGCTTCTTGATGGTGGACTAATTCAACCATTATATGGTTGTAGGTGAAAATAATATGGTTATATTAACCATAATATGTTTAAAATTTTCTTTAAAAATAGGTTTGTTGGAGGTGACCATATTTAAACATGTTTTTTCTCTGGGTGCGGAGAACGGTTACAGTAAAAGTTTTCAAATGTGAAAAAATAACTTGGTTATCAACTCAAAACACCTGCCAGAAAGTGGAATGGATGGGAAAAGTGGCCGTCGCACCTCCCATAAAAAGACAATAAGGGTCTTCATGATATCGCTTAAAATTGCCATTTGGGCAATTGGGTAAACTTGCGAGACTCGTTTCATGAAGATCCTTTTTAATTGTTGTGTAATTTTAAACAATTAATGTAACTTCAAACTGAAAGGTCAATAAAAAAATATATTAAATAGAAAAATAATAAAATATATAATAAAAAAGTTGAAATTTGATAATAAAAAATGAAATTTGTTTTTAAACATGCATTAAGAAAGCCAAAAGACTAATATGCTTATATTATTGCAAGAATTTATTGTTTGTGATATACATATTAACGCTTAAAGTATAAATGCACAATTGAACAGCGCAAGTTTACGAGACAAAATTGTTGGGTAAATTAAAGCAGTTTGTGTATATGAATGCTCATACAATTTTTGACAGTTCATTTACGAGGGCGTAATAATGCACAGTTTGCACAGATTACGAGACTTATAAACGATATCATGAGGACCCTTAATATAATTTTCTGTAAAGTAAAAGAAGCCAAATTTGGTACAAATATCGTGATTACCAATACACAACATCTCTCAGTAGGCTCAATTTTAAAAGTGGGCATGGTACCTCCCATACAGCAACACTATAAATAACAGTATATCTGGAGAACAGCTACAGTAAAAGTTAACTAATTTGCAACAATTAATTTGGTTATCAGTACTAAACATCCCAGTGACGCACGTGTGTTATACGTACTGATATACGTATGCTATACTTTGTGTGTACGGGGTACTCGGAAGTGTATATACGTTTTTCGTTTACTTTTATATAGAACATGGCCGCTTTTTCATTACTTACCATCAACCCACAAAGTGCACGAGAAAGTAAACGAAAAACGTATATACACTTCCGAGTACCCCGTACACACAAAGTATAGCATACGTATTTCAGAGAAAGTGTGTTACACTCAATTCTATACCACGATTAGCTTACTTCCTCTCTGCCTGTAGTACTGTTTCATGTACATTGTACAATATGACGTAAGTGAAAGCATACTCTGTGTTACAATTCCACTTACAATTCTGAGTACTCGGAATATTAGTCACTGGGATCTGTATAAAAGTGGGCTAAATATAAAATGAGGGCACAGTGCAAATTTTTGTCTATCTGGAAAACGGTAACAGTGAGAGTTAAAAATCGTAAAAAGTAACTATTACTTCTGACCAAGAATCAAAGAAACAAGATTGCGCAGGTCCGTTATTTTTGTGTGTGACGAAGAAATAGATTTTGTGTATGCGGATTTGTGCGTGTCTTACAATTTTAATAACAAACACTCTTATATAGTCTATGATGACGTAGATGCGCAGTGGAAAACTTTTTTGTACGGCTGAGTGCGCAATCTTATTTTTTTGATTCATGATTTCTGACTTCGAAAAATCTGTTAAAATATTCAGTTATCTAAGAGAAATACTTTGAATTGGGTTTAAAAATTACTCATATATTTTAATTTCAAATGAATTAATATAATGCATTTTTTTCAATTTTTAACATTATATAAACAATAGTGGTAAATCCAAAAAACAAAAAAAAAAAAAAAAAAAATTCATATTAAAATTAAATCTTATATTGAAAATTGTCGTGAATCATAAACCTGACTTAGAGTTTCTTGAAAATATGTTTTTACTCTTTCAAAAACCGTTATGAAATCTAAACTCTCTAAAGACTGGTTGTGAGAGGGATGGGTGTTTGGTGGCACAAGTTTAAATATTTTTGATGGCTTCCTACGATGTTATTGTAATGTTTACGACGGCTGGCTACTGGCTCAACAAACCTTAACTCTCCAAGAGTCCATGATAACCAGTTGGTCTGGTTGGTTACAACAATAGTTGAGATTACCTTAAAATAAAAAGTTACTTCAATTGTTTTCGTTTACAAAAAAAGAAGAGGGCACAACAAGAAGAAAATATTTTAAAAGCTGTTTTTTCTCTTTTTACTCAAACCAAAGAGTAATATTTCAGTTACTTAATAAGAAAGAGTAACTTAACTAAACCTACCACTTTACGGTTTTTTAAGCTCTTGTTTGGTGGCAGTTAATTTAACTTTTTGTTTTTTTTTTTTTTGTATTCAAAAAATCTTTAAGATGCTGACTGTTTAATGATCCATGACGGTTGAGCTCAACACCATCGCTTAACAACCACACCACAGTAAGTCTGCTTGACTTTAAGCCAACTTGAATTTGTAACTTAAGAGTTTTGTGAGTGTGGTATCTTAGCGGAGACTTAATAATTGTGTTTAGTTCTTCGTTGACGGTCAGTTTAGGCGCACATGCGCAAAATCCCTATAAGAGATTTGTGTGATAATTTATCTGAAATAAATTTAACCAAACGAGAAAGAAATCATAAATAAAATAAAAAAACAAAAACTTTCGATCTCGTTTAAAAGATCATCATAATTAATTTCACATACTTGCAAGCGATCAAACGATTTATCGATAAAATATATTTAAATTTTTATAAAAAAATATTTTGTATTATTTCTTCTTCCACGACTGCTGTTGGTTTCACTTTTCTTTTGGTTGCAACATTAAAAAAACAAACATTAATTTTACCAAAGAAATCATCTGAGACAAATTTGAATTTGAATATTTAAAAAAAAAAAAAAAAATACCGAAGAAATTATTTATGCCTAAATAATTTTGACAGTCATAAATAATAGTTCGTTTAATTTATTGATTAAATTCAGTGTTTTTTTTTTTTGTATAGAAAAAACATCGAAAATTTCCTTCTGTTGTGGCTGCGAATTTTAGCCGTTAATTAATTCTCAAAAAAAAAAACTTAAAGTGTTTGTGTAGTTTGAATATTTAGCTGCTGAATAAATTTAATTTCTTTTTTATATTTCCGTTTTAACTTTACGAAAACTAGAAATTTCTTACAAAATGCAAAAATATATTTTAATTACTGTGATAATGGCTGTGCAATGGCTGATGATGGGTGCTTATGCGGCAACACCAAAACAAATAGCGACTACAGGTAAGAATTTCTTACTAAGAAATCGTCAACTCACCATCTTTTTTAGCAGCCGTGTGTCCCCATATTCGCTTATTTCGTGTGCAACATGTTGGCCCTGGCATATTGGAAGTTTTTGTTGTTGCTGTTGTTGTTTTGTAAAGAAAACTACATGACTTGGAAATTTTTTTGTGTTTGAAATGGCGCTAAAGCTGTACTAATTTATCATATATTTTATGATTTAATGGCGGGAGACAACAATTTAGTGGGGATAATATTATAATTGATGGGAAATGACTGGGATTTTCAGTAAAGTTTTTGTGATTATGAGATATTAATTAAGTTTGCAGGGAAAGCAAGGACAAATACCGTTAACAATTGAAGTGGAATTGCCTATGCAAGTCATGTGTTATTCAATTGCTAGACTTTTTAAAATACAAACTCCTTTAATAAACGAAAATATTAAAAAAAGAATTAAATGAATTTTAATCACAAAACTCGTAGCATAAAGCACCTCTAACCAAAGTGTGAATTAATAAAAATTGCATAAATTTCAAGTTGCGAGTTGGTTTTTTTAATAAATGATATTTAAAAGTTTAATGAAAGAAATTTTAAAAAATTGTGCCATTTAAAAAAATGTGTTAATTGATTTAATTAAAAAAATAACAATAAATTTCTGTGTATTTATCAAATACGAAAAATTGGGAATTTAGCACGTCATACGAAAATCGTATTATTAACACTACGTGACAGTTTTTTAACCAAATGAATTTGACATCAGAATTGTCAAAAGTGGAACAGTTTTTGAGATATTCCTAAATAACCGTTATTCGCGTTTTTAAAAAAAGATGATGTGACTGAAATGCAACTATCTTCAAAAACGGATTATGTATTTCTTTCTTTTTTTTAGTGAAAGGCTATAAAATTACTAAAATAACCATGGGTCGTTTGTGAAGATGAGTCAATAAATGGCAGAGTTATAGTGGACAAAATTTCAAACTTCATTATAAATTTGATGATTTTTTGCAATTTTGCTATTTTCAAGTTTTTTTTTTTTTAACCAAAAAATAAATTGTTAAGTTTGATCACTTACGACATTAGCCTATTTCAATACGAACATTTTGTGTCCAATAGGATCTAGATCGGTGCAAAAGTGACAAAGTTACAGAAGATTAATTGAATTAACCCACTTTTCTATTTGCATTAAATCAAAGAAAAACACAACAAATAAATATACAAAGCTAAATTTTTAGTAACAATAAATATTAAAAATAGCTTAAAATTATTGAATTTCTTTGTGGGTTAATTTACTAACTATTCTGTAGCTTTGAAATTTTTGTACCAATCTATGGCGGTGCGCAAAATGACCCCAGGAAATATGGCCCCAAAAGGAAAATGAAAAAAGCCCCAAAATATTACATGAGACACAACAACACGCAATTTTGGCGCAATTTTTTTTGGGGTTATTTTTCATTTTTTCGTTTGGGTATTTTTGCATTTTAAGTGGAATGAAAAATGGCCCCAATATCAAGGAATGAAAAATGGCCCCAAATAAAATCACAATTTTTACTTTGGGGCTATTTTTCATCTACTAAAAAAAATGCAAGTTTAAAGAAATGAAAAATCAACCCAAACATTTTTACACAAATTCTATAAAATTCTATGAAAAAGTTTCTAGGGATAACATAAAAAATCCGAATTCTTATACCAAAGTAGAGAAAATCCTTGCCGGTTATGCAGAGATGCTTTAGTTAGCGAAGCCGGTGTTTGTTCTACCATAGAGGAAAAAATCCTTGAGCCCGGCCGTCGGCCGGCTATTACGGGAAGAGTTCGTTATACCCTAGAAAAGAAAATCCTTGCGCCCGGCCGAAGGCCGGCTATGTAGTGAAGCTTTAGTGAGCGAAGCCTGTGTTCTTTATACCAAAGAGAAGAAAATCCTTTCCCCCAGCCGAAGGCCGGCTATACAGAGAAGCTTTAGTTAGCGAAGCCAGTGTTCGTTATACCATAGAGAAAAAAATCCTTGCGCCCGGCCGAAGGTCGGCTATAACGTAGAGCTTTAGTAAGCAAAGCCAGTGTTCGTTATACCATAGAGAAAAAAATCCTTATGCAAGGCCGAAAGCCCAATCGTGCTATCAATCGTACGATTTTTAAAACCAAAACTGTATAATTATCCGGATTTTGAAATCGGGATTCTAAATTTGGGATTTTTCAGTTTTGGGCATATGAACTCCACCGAAAATGTTTAATGTCACTTTCTTTGTGTTCTTTTTTGGGGTTAAAATTCATTATAAATTTTGAGGTGATTTTTCATAATGAAGAATAACCCCAAATTTAGGGTCATATTTCATTTTATTTTTAGGGTTATTCTTCATTTTTTTGAGGTAATTTTTCATTAAAAAAATGGGGCCATATTGCATTATGAAAAATAGCCCCAAATTTGGGGTCAATTTTCATTATTTTTTTGGGGCCATATTTCCTGGGGCCATATTTCGCAGCGCCCCAATCTATGTCTTGTTGTTCGCAAAATGTAAATAATCTAATGTCGCATGCAATAAAACATTAAGATTTTTAAATGATTGGATTAAAAAAATAACTTCAAAAGACGAAAATTTAACAAAATCATCAACTTTTTTATGAACTTTAAACTTTTGTCCACTGTAACTCTGTCATTTCCTGACTAATCTTCACAAACGACCCGTGGTTATTTTAGTAATTTTGTAACCTTTCACTAAAAGAAAGAAATACATAATGTCAAAAACTGTTCTACTTTTGACAATTCTGACTTCATATTCGGATTCAGCGGAAAACTTTACATTAGCTGTCAGATTTATTTGGTCACGACTTTTATGAAAATTTTTGTCAAGTAGTGTAATTTACAAAAATTATAATTTTATTCAATTGCCTCAGGTAGTTAAAAAAAATTAATAAATTAATTGAATTGAGCAAATTAGATATCAAATTATTTGATACATTTAATTAAAATTTTTCTTAAAGGAATAATAATAATTGAAATTAATATTTAAAATAAGTCAATAAAATCAGTGTTTATGTAATAGACTATCACCCCTATCGCGAATGTTATGGGAATATGATATATGGGATCAAACCTTAATTCCCATCCCCAACAAATCGGTATCGCAAATATTTTGGGAGTAAAAATTTCTATTGTGAATTATTTGTCAGTGGTTTGTAAACAAAAGCCTCTATTGTGAGTAACTTGTCAGTGCTTGTATTGTGAAAGAAAAATATACAAAATAAAATACTAATAAAAATATAATCACCCCTATCGCGAATGTTATGGGAATATGATATATGGGATCAAACCTAAATTCCCATCCCGAACAAATTGGTATCGCAAATATTTTGGGAGTAAAAATTTCTATTGTGAATTATTTGTCAGTGGTTTGTAAACAAAAGTCTATATTGTGAGTAACTTGTCAGTGCTTGTATTGTGAAAGAAAAATATACAAAATAAAATACTAATAAAATAAATAATGAATAGTGTCTATCTTAATTTTCTTTATTTACACTCCTTCAATAAAAGCAAAAAGTAATTTAATTTAGTCCTACTTAAGAATACAAATTTAAATTTACATGTTCCCTTCTTGTTCACATCAACACTTGTTGGGAATTTATTTAGTAAAAAAATTCGCGGGAGTAAACATTGGCGATGCCAAATTTTTTAAGTTTGGGAATTCATTCCCAAAAAATTTGTTATGGGAATCATTCACAATACGAAATAAAAAAATATGGGAATATTTTCATGGGAGTAGTTGTTTGCGATAGGGGTGTATAATTATTTGAACATTTTCCTTCAGTAGATCTAGGTCGACTACATTTTAATCTTACTTAATTACCCGAGCAATATTAACATAAACCTTCAGCCCATTGTAGTGAAACCGACCAAGTTCTTTAGCAGAAGTCGAACCCATAACTTTTGCACTAACAGCTGACCACCAACTAGGCTACTGTGGCAGTAATAATACATAATAGTCTTAAATAAACTATGATTTTAGTTGAACCAGCCTTAAGTGGGTGAAGAGGCACAAATGAATAAAATAGTTACATGCAATTTGTAAGTCCCAATTTACACTTGGGACATTTCTTGCTGGACATTTTTTGAATTCTCTTTTAATCTTACCTGAAGCGTTTATATATGAAACATTAGAAGTCAGACAGAAATTAATACTTGTATGTAAACTACGAAAAGTAAGTAAGGGAAATGAAAAAATGTCCAGTACAGATACTCATGTACTACACACTCTACCTTTTCGACCCCTCGCCTTCAAACTTCGTCTGTCCGGCAAGAAATGTCCCTAGTGTAAATGGGGACTAACAAAACAAGGAGTCATGTCAAAACAGCTGACATTAAAAAAAATTTGTAATAATAATAATAACGCGAAAAAAAGATATTTAAGAAAAGCTTAATTAAAAAAAGTAAACATTTTTGTTTGTTTATCTTAAGACGCCTATTTTCCTTAATAGTTCGCCGCCTTCCTTGAAAAATAGTTTCATAAAAATTTTTTAAAATTCAAAAAATTTGATTCTTGCAATATACATATAAATTAGGGATGTAACGATACGCCATTTTGCCGATACGAAAAGCGATTCTGGTACTCCAAAAGAAATATCGGCGATACCGATACGCATATTGAATTTGAATTGAAGTTAAAATTAACTCAAACCAAATAGAGTAATTTTGTTATTAAACAAAATTAAATTGGTGCAAATGGGCAAGCCCCTTTAGAGTTTTTGTGCTATTTTAAACAATTAATGTAATTTTTTTAAGAAACGTGTCTAGAAAGTGAAATTTGTTTTTAAAAATTCCTAACGAAAGCTAAAAGAATAATTTGCTTAGATCATTCCAAGAAATTCTTGTCTTTGCATGTGTGAACACTTGAATTTTACGTAGAAAACGACAGTAAGCAAAAAAAAAAAATCTGTTCTCATATAATTTTTGACAGTTCGTTTGCGAGGGCTTAAAAACGCACAGTTTAAACATACTTCGATACTTTTAATATCCATAAAATTCAAAATTGAAACTTATAAGATTTAAAAAAACATCGAATTGAATTTGAAATAATGGTAAAATTACCAAAAAATATTTTTCTTTTTTAAAAACAAAACAGTCTAAGAGACTATAACAGCCTAGCTCACGATGTCGATTATCGTTCGTCGTTTTTCAAAGACAAACAGCTGTTTTAAGCCCCACTAAAAGTTTTCAGCACGACAAGTCAATCGAAAATGTAAGCGATCGATAATGCAACAGTTTTAATACATATAATCTAACAGTTTTAAAAAGATCGATAACATAACAGTTTTAATACAGAATATAATGTAGGTGTTTCGCTCCCAAGGAGAATGCAACTTATAGCGCACAAGTTTCACCTTATTGCCAGTCAGAGGTGACACGATGAAACTACCTGTGGGGAACCCAGGAAAATCTGGCCCATTATAAATGAAAATATTACACGGCGGGCATTACAGCTGTCCAGACATAACCTAAGGAACCTAATTGCGGTTATAACGTGCCCATTGGGAGGAACGCCCAGAGGCTGGGGCTCCCTTATAATGACTTATGTAGAAGTTGCGGCGACGAGGAGGAGGAAGAGTCAACGGAACATCTTCTCTGTAATTGTCCGGCATTCGGAGTTTTAACACTTGAAATGTTTGGTCGAAGAGCCCTTGGGGACAAAACTTGTCTCTCTGAAATGGATTTAAACAGGATCCACTCCTTTGTTGAACTAACCGGGTGGCTGCGTGGGAACACTAGCAGCCAGATAACATAGGACCCATGGGAGACGGTGTGACATGGTAACAAAAAGGAACTAATTAATGGACCCACGTGAGCTGTGCTTGATCACCGCTGCCAATTGAATATAAATTTGAGTCTGAATAAAGTCTATGGTACACTGTCTTTGTAAGTTGTCATTGTTTTTATTTTTTAATGTTCAAACAATAATTAGATCACAGATGGATTTACGTCATAATTTGTACAATTTGTGTGATGGCGTATCATGACCTTAAGAAATATTAACCGACCACAAATGTCAAAAGCAGTCAGTTGTCTTATGGTTGTCGATAAAGGCATTTTGTTGGAATAATTAACGAAATTATTTCCGTTTAAAGCATTTTCACGAAATTCTTTTCTATATTTTTTGTTTATTGCTTTGTTTTATAAACTGCTTTGTTTGTAGCACAGGGTTGTATTTTTATGGCTTAATTTAACTGTTTTGTTGAACCAGTGATGTGGCAATATTGTCATTTGACACTGAAGTGCCCGGTAGGCAATCTGGTAGCCGAGGTTGCAGGTTCGATTCCCGCCAGAGTCTCTGGTTTCTTTCCTGCAGACAAGCGTTAATCATCGCAGGATTAGCTTAGGGAAGTTAAAATAAAATTCAAATCTTAAAAAAAAAATAAATAAATAAATAGATTCCGTTAGAAACGTTAGTCTTGATTACTGACAAGTCGATAGTTATTGGGTCACTTAAGAGAACGATAATTACTGACTTTTTGTCGCTTGGTTAGGTTGTCTATCAACATATTGAGCCAATCTGTATATTTAAACTACAACATAAATTAATAAATACACCTGAGAATGACAAAACAAAATCAAAAATTGTTTTAAATTAATCTTTTTTTTTAAATACAAAATAAATACTTTTATTTATTAAACATTTTTAATTTTGTTTTACAGACAGCCATCTTTTTTAAGAAATTTTTTTTGAAACTTGTTTTTAATTATCTTAATATTTTCAGATAGTGAAATAAAAATAAACCGAACTATATTTTTCTATTTGAGTTTTAGATTAATGGCTTATTTCTCCAAGTTCAGTTATAACTATCACTCTATGCACTTATTGTACATTTATAAAAATAAGCGCATAATTATGCGCTACGCAATGTGACGCAGAGATGCAGTAACTGGTAAACGTAGCTAAGCTTTACACACTGAGGCCCGTTTTCACACCCTACCGATAGCTAAAGGTAGGATTTAATCGGCGGTATAAAAAGTGTTCCATTATTTAAATTTGTTTTTAACCTACCAGTTAGTATGAGCCTTAATATTCTTTATCGCTTACTTTAGGTTAAAGTAATGTTTTAATAATGGAACACTTTTTATAAGGCCGGTTAAAGTCTACTTTTAGCTATCGGTAAGTTGTGAAAACGGGCCTCAGTGTGTAAAGCTTAGCTACAGTTTTTATATGCGTTTTGGAATTAAAAATTTTCTTCATTTGTTTTTTGCTTCTACGCATTCATACACTTGCGTAAATTGGTCGTCTACACTTCTCTTCAGTACTTGTTTGAGACAGCGATACTACAGTATAGAGTTTGATAACGTTTCAATGTTTTGATTGTGTTTACAAATGGAATTGTGAATGCCTCTTTTGAATTGTGGAAAAGGTTTGAGTATACAAATTAAACATGTCCGTTTCGCTATGGGTGGGTCTGATTAAATTGGATTGATTTCTTTTAAATATATTCTTCTAAATTTTGTATCTTTATTACTCTTATCATCATTATGGCTTAAGAGTTTTGAATGACAAATTGTGACTTATATTGAATAATTTTTAAAGCATGTTTATTTAAAAGGCGCAAATATTATAAATTGTTTGAATTTATTAAATAGTCATAATTATTCTTTAAAACGAATTCAGTGTCATTTTAAATAATAAATTTTTTCAAATTAATGACCTCAATTGTATCAAAAGCAATAAAAATAAAAACGATTGAGTAGGTCGTAAAATTGATCATAAAAATTTTGCCTCTAAACTTTTTGCGCAATATACGTAAAAAAATTGGCAATAAAAAATCCACTATAAGGAAATAAAAATGTAAACTCAAAAAGATGCTTTAACTTTATGCATATAAAAATAGATAACAAATGAATTTTTTTTTCATAAAATTCTTGTTTGCAAAATAAAGCAAATAGTTGGTTTTTAATCAAATGTATGATTTGCTCTGTATTTCCCCGAATTTAAAACTTTTTAAAAACTTGAACAAATTTTGCTACAACTCCTTAAATTTATGTGTTTGACATTTATTTTTGTCAAACACAATTTCAGAACCGGAAACTGCAACAGACTATAAATAGTTTTTTGCAAACTTTAATAAAAAAATTTTTTTTTTACTTCTAAATTATACAAATTAAATTTTAAAGCCGGTTTTCTAAGCAATAAGGAAATAGTTAGTTGTCATTTTTTTAGGGTAGTCCAACCAAAAACTCACGATATTAATATTAAATAAAACAAAAAAAAGCCCGGCACGGCTTTGGTGGCATGCCTCTATTCGATGGTCCATATTTTCAATGACTCTGCAACATATTTGAGATGAAATGTCGTTAATGTGCCGAATTATCTTATACTTTCGCTCTTGAATTGTTCTTGGCTTATTGACACACAATTTTTCTTTTAAATATCCCCAAAGAAAGAAGTCCAACGGCTTTACATAACATGATCGTGGCGGCAACGAATTTCTCGATCGAAAGAGCCATTGTTTCGTTGGCTGTGTGTCAAGTGGCCCCGTCCTGTTGGAACCACATATCGTCCAGGACCATATTTTCCTTTACTGGCCACAAGAAGGCCGTTATCATCTCGCTATAGCAAACTCCAGTCACGGGGGGGGGGGGGGTGTGGGGTGCTTTTTAACCATGGGATTTAAGGCCATGATGGCTTTATTGCTCAATTGATTGGGAGATAAAGCCGTAATGGTCTTATTGCCAAATCATTGAGAGGTAAGGTAATATGTAAAATTTTGCGAAGTGAGAGATATAGCCATATTTTTTTCCCAAATGAGAGGCAAGGCCATCTTTTTCCAGAATATTGTTACACAAACATTCTGTAAAAGAGAAAATCCTTAGTTATCATTGAAAAACATTTTTTTATTCTTGTGACGAACGCAGGAAAACTTTATTCAGCGAGGCCACCTGCCGCGTCCTACTGCAGGAAAAAACCCCTAAGCGCGGCCGCAGGCCGCCACGCAGAAAAACTTTAGTAAAAGGGAAAATCATAACCTCTTAATTATAAAAATAAGAAAACTATTAATCGATGTAAAATGGGAAAGTTCTTCAAAACTGAAATGAGAGATAAAGCCATTTCCTAATATTACTAATGTGTCCTAAGGCCATGATGGCTTTGCCTCCCATTCGAATGAAAAAACAAAAATAAAAGGCTTTATCTCTCTTTTGAATGGGAGAAAAAGCCATCATGGTCTTACTTCCCATGGTTAAAAAGCACCCCCCCACCAGTCACTAGCCGAGTTTGACGGCTCTTCTTTCACCCTATCGCGAACAACAGCAATGTTTTCCGCAAAACGAACTGGGCAAGCATGCACAGGTTTACATTTTCTACAGATTCGGTTTGCTGAAATTTGGGCACAATTCTACCGATTGTGGACACATTTGGTCGATTTTGCTGGCCAAAAAAACCACAAAGTGCACGAAATGCACTTTGATTTAAACGCCAATTTTCGTAAAAGGCTTCAACAATCTTTACGCGCTGTTCTTCTCCATGTTTCAATTTGTCAAACACTGAAACAAAGATATGTCAAATTAAGTTGGGTGAAAAAACTTGGCTTTAAGTTGTAGCTCACAATTTACATCGTGAATTATGGTTGGACCACCCTTTATAAAAAAGCAATTAAGAGCTTCTTTTAATTAAAAAACGTACTTAATAGCCAAAAATTTCCCTTAATTTTTTTCTGTGTGTAATGGCGGAAAACTATGAGTCTTCACCAAACGTTGAAATATTATAAAATATTTAATGAAGGGAAAACACGAGCAATAAAACAAAACTCTTGCAACGTTTTGTTTAAAAAAACGCAATTAAATATTTTGTTACGCCAATCGTTTATAATGACCGCAATTAATCAACATTTTTTTTCAACTCCGTTGGTTTTACGTTAAACAAGGTCGTTGTCTGTCAAAATTTTGATTGAATACGACGAAGATTCAAATGATTTTAGAAGAAGACAGAAATTTAAGTATTTACAAGAAATTATATATAAATTAATGAGAAGTTTTAAAGTTTAAAAGAAAAAAAAAATACTTAAATATTTTAGTCTTGTGACAGGTACTTGATTTAATGAACGGACATACAGTGAAGGGTAAAAGTGATTTAACGCCTACAGTTTTAAGCATTTAGTAATTTGTTATAATGTCATCATGTCATAGGAAGACTATAAATTTATGATTTATTTAATGGTTTATTAATTTAACTGTTTTTTTTTCATCTTCCTAATAAGGTTTTTTTATACAACCTTTTAAAAAGAGTGCGTTTGGTATATTGAAAAGCTTAATTACACAAAAATCCATTCATTAAATCTGCCAAGAATCAAACCAGTTGAAACATAAAACGAGGCTTTGGACTATTACATTGTCTTAATATTGGGCGTGGATTAAAGTGGACGATGTAGTCAAGTATAAAACTTTTGAAGAAAGAAGTTAGTCTAAATTTTTTAAACCCCCAAAAACATTTTTAAAAACATTTAACATTTTTGATCATTACAATTTGTGGCAAAGTTTTAATTTGCATTAAAGCTATTTATGGTGAATTTAAACCCGATATTTTAACCCTTCTAACTTTTTATCCTATCTATTCTTTCGCAGATGACAGCAGCATTTGTCATTCATTTTCCTTTGATCATAGACCAGTGATAACCAAGCCCCGAACTAAGAAAGCCCCGAACGCACGCACACAAAGATATTACGTGCTTGTGTGCGGTCGCAGAGACTGATGGTAGTCTGATGTTTTGAAACGAACAAAGTTGTAATATACATGTGAATTGCCGACCGTGTCTGTGTGAAAAATACGATTATTGACTGGCTCGCGAATCTATGGAGTTGTTATCACTGTCATAGACCAAGCCTTACTGAGGTTGAAGCTATGAGACGGAATGTGAATGACAAATGCTGCTGTCATCTGCGAAAGAATTGATAGGATTGGAAGTTAGAAACCCACAGACGTCTTGTGGAATCAGCGTCATCTGTATCCACGCGAGGTATAGCTATTAAGGAACCTGACACTCTTGATGTTCGTAGCATGAAAATTCAATGTGATGTTCGTTGGAACCAACATGTCTTTCAAGTGTCGAAAGAAGCATTCAAGTGTCTTGGTTTCTTAAAACGGTGCAAGAACTACTTCTTACCGTCTGATCTCTTCACTTTTTATACCGTCTATATCCGACCGAAATTGGAATACAACTCCCATATCTGGGCAGGTGCTTCAAGATGTTCAGCTGAGATGGGCGAACTCATCCCTGAGACGCGGGTGCATGCCCATAGTAGTCGCCTTTCCAGCAGATCACATCCGTTTGTTGTCGACTGTCTAATGTATCGCACAATGCATTACAAAGAAAATTCGTTTCTTGGTCGAACTAGCCGTATGTGGAATAGACTCCCGGCGGAAGTCTTCCCAGTCGGCTACGATTTGGAAAAATTCAAATTAAATGTCCACAAATACTACTACTTCTTTTCTTCTCCCCATAACCTATTTTCCTAATTCCAACACAATGCATTGCATTAGTAGGGGGCATCCCCTGAGTGTTGGCTCAAAGTTAATAAAGGGTATATATAACTTTGTCATTCTGTTTGTAATTTCTACATTATTGATCTTAGACACTATAATCTATATCCTTATTGGGAGCGAAGTTTGTTGAAATGAGGTTTCTGAAGACACCAGATACGATGAGGACTTGGTATTTATATAATTACGTCACATATAGTCCGGAATGGTTTGGTATTGAAATTCAGCCTGATCGGCCCACAAATGGCCAAGATACGAGCAAACAAACACGACTGCCACTAATTTTTCCCAAAATTCCCTTGTTTTTATTGTTTTTTTTATTTTATTTTCATGTGAATCTGGAGAACGGCGGGAGCCACAGTTTCCAAATTAGGTACAAGCATCTTGGTTATCAAGACATAATATCCGAAAATTTTTTGGAAGGATTGGACAAGTGGGCGTAGAACAAATTATTTGATTTATTATTTGTCTTAAGTTTAAATCGCACAATGGTGAAGGTTAAATAAGATTCGGCATAACCGAATGTAGCACTCTTACTTGTTTTCTTTAGTTTTATTAAAATTGATTTATTTTTGCGTGTAGGGCTTTTATGAGAACTACCTTAATTTGTAACAAGGTTTTGGATTGCTAACACTCCGTGCCATACTTTTTGACTACATTTTGTTAGTCAAACTGATATTTGATAAGCCCAACTTATGTCGGGAGAGGTTTGGGACCTACAACAACCTTAACAATTTCTAGAAAGGTTTTTGTGGTCACCCATTTTAAGACTTTCTTTGTTAGAAGATTTATAAGCGATGCATAATGATTCATTTAAAAGTTTCACAATTAAGGGTTGTGAACAACCTCTCCACCGGAGATGCCTAACCGCCAACAACTTTCGACGTACACTGTAAACTGGTCCTGGCAGCGTTCTAAGGAAAAGCATTTAAGTTTTTTTTAAAGGACATTCCTTTTATGCGGACACATTTTAATGGTCCCTTCGATGCCTGACATAAGAGTCTGTATATTGAATCTTCGATTGAAAAGTATTTCGTTTTTTGTTGTTCATGGTGAAAAGGTGTAAATTTTAAAGGTGCGGATAGTGTTGTATTCTTGAAAACTGGAAACTCACGAAAGTATTAACATGTTGTGTTAATTAAGAAAGTTATTTGGAGTAGATCGGCATACTATAAATGGTCTAGGACAGTGATAACCAAGCAACAAACAAAGTTGTTGTATACTATGAATTGCCCACCGTGTCTGTGTAAAAAATACGATTAATGACTGCCTCGCGAGACTATGGAGTGGCCCGAACAAAGTTGTTGTATACATGTGAATTGCCGACCGTGTCTGTGTGAAAAATACAATTATTGACTGCTCGCGAGTCTATGGAGTGGTTATGACTGGTATAGGACATTTATTTGTAGGCTTTACAAACATTAAAACAAGCTCATTATACCCTCCCTACTTATAAAGAGTATTTTGAAAAATTTTTCATAATTATTACTATTTGATTTTTCACAATTAAGGCGCTAAGCGTCACCCTTTATTTATATTATATTTCAGCAAAAAAACAATTTCTGCTATTGCAGCGTATTTACTGCTTCCGATCGAAGACCCTGACTTGGACAGTTTTTAAAAACATTTGATTTTAGAATATCAAAAAAAAAGGATATTCTAGAACCGTAAATCTTTTTTCAAAACAAAAAAATCTACATATCGTTACCTCAAACGCAAAAGGAGCCTAACGTCAAACATTTTGAAAGTTTTACAGGAGAAGCAATAAACTATTTAAAATGATAACTTGATAAATTGCATTAAACAGTTTATTTTTTGTAAAGGGTATTTTTATAGAGTGTCACAATTTTGAGTTGGCATCACTGCTTTATTTGAGCACCCATTTAACAGTTTTTGGTATCTTTTTGTTTAGTTTGCTTTGAAATTTCATTATGAATCGACTTACGTGTTGTAATTGTTGAAACTTTTAATCAAAATATTTGTTCAATTCAAAATTTAAAAAAATCCAATATTTTATTTTCCGATGAAGCCCATTTCTAGTTGATTGGGTCTGTAAAAAAGCAGAATTGTCACATTTGAAGTGAGGAAAATCCACAAACTTTTGTCGAAACACCATTACATCCACAGAAATTACTGTTTGGTGCGCTTTATGGGTTGGCGCAGTCATTGGCCCATATGTCTTCAAAGACGATGATGGTCAGAAAGTTACTGTCAATGATGAACGGGACATGATTCGAAATTTTTTCCTACATCAATTACGTGGCATTCATCTTGGTGATATGTGGCTCCAACAGGACGGAACCACATGTTAACAGCGGGCGCTACAACTGATTTACTCAAAGCAACTTTTGATGAAAAAATAATTTCACGTAAAGGTCACCAAGATAGTGTGATTTAACCCCTTCAGCAAATTTTGTGTTACCAACAAAAGAATTTTGTTCCATAAAGAAAACTTACGTTCTTAGACCTTCATAATAAAAAGGTGGTTAAATTGTAAGGGCCGATGTTGAATGTGAACCACACCTAAACGCCAAGTTTTTTTCCGAATTTTATTTGACATTTCTCTATTTCAGACTTATTCAATTTGAACCATGGAGAGATACACAATCCAACAACGTGTTAAAGTTATCCAGACTTATTATGAAAATGGGCGTTCAAATCAAAATGCATATCGTGCACTTCGTGATTTTTTTGGTCAATTTGATCGTCCAAATGTGCGTACAATCGCGAAAATCGTGGAAAAATTCGAGCAAACCGGGTCTGTAGAAGATGTGAGAACACCAGTGCATGCTCGTACAGCTCGTACTGCAGAAAATATTGCTGCTGTTCGCGATAGTGTGGCTGAAGAGCCGTCCACCTCAACTCGTCGTCGTGCCCAACAATTGCACCTCTCACGCTCGTCGTTGATGAACATTATGCATAAAGACTTGCATTTACACGCTTACAAGGTGCAATTGGCTCAAGAACTAAAGCCTCTTGACCATTCCAAACGTCGTGAATGGGCGAATGGTGGCAAGAAATGGCAACAGTGGATGATCAATTTTCGAAGAAAATCATCTTCAGTGATGAGGCACATTTTCACCTCATTGCCGCATTTGGGCGAATGAGAATCCAAGAGTGATTGTCGAAAAACCAATGCACCCACAAAGAGTGACTGTTTGGTGCGGTTTATGGGCTGGCGGCATCATCGGGCCGTATTTTTTCCAAAATGAGGCCGGTCAGGCAGTTACTGTGAATGGTGTTCGCTATCGTGAGATGATAACGAACTTTTTATGGCCCGAATTGGAAGATATGGATGTGGACGATATGTGGTTTCAGCAGGACAGTGCCACTTGCCACACAGCTAACGAAACAATGGCTCTTTTGCGCAACAAATTCAATGGCCGTGTTATCTCACGTAATGGCGATGTCAATTGGCCGCCAAGATCATGTGATTTGATACCGTTGGACTTTTTTCTTTGGGGTTATTTGAAAGAAAAGATGTACGTCGATAAGCCAGCAACAATTCAAGAGCTAAAGGATGAGATAATTCGGCACATTAACGGCATAGAACCTACATTTTGCCTCAGGGTCATCGAAAATTTGGACCATCGGATGGAGGTGTGCCGCCGTGGTCGTGGCGCCAATTTGGCCGATATTTTGTTCCATACATAATTGAGTAATACCAATATATCATAATAAAATAAAATTACAATAATTTCCTAAATAGTTTGTGTTTTATTCAAAATCAACATCAAATTTAACCACCATTAACAAATATAATAAAGAAAGTGGCATCTGGTCCACTTAAACAAAAAAATTTTAAAATAACTGAATTTTCAACAAGTTTTTTTAAATTTCTATGCAGCGTCGAGAGCGAAATTGGTGGGGAATCGAAACGCTAACCATCACGTTGGTAGAATTACATAATACCAACTAGCCAACCCTGTGTAGTGAAACAGACCAGAGTCTCTTTCACTAATAACTAGCCTACTGGGGATGCAACAAATACTTTCGAATTCCTTATTTAACTTCCGATCTTTGTATTCTGGGCATAATTAAGTATGTATGTATGATAAATGCAGTTTTTTTTTTGTAAAATAATTATTGGATTTCAAAGTGTGTCATTTACAAATGCAATTTTGTAAAAAAAGTACAATTTTATAATTGCCAGTATTTTTTTTTTTTAATAAGGAAATTAGTTCTTTTTGCATTTTTATGTTCAGTCGCACAGTGTGCCGTAATGACAAATCTTTAAACATACATATTTGTTCATTTCATCATAAACCAAATTAAGAGCTGTGATTAAATTCTTGTTTTTATTTCCTTTTTAAGTAGAGATTTTGAAAGGTTTCTTTTAACTACTAATTAAATTTAGTATCTCATTTTGATTTCCTTAAGTGTTAACAATTTTTTTCTTTTTAACACTTTAATTAAACTAGTTTTTTTTTTTATATGACATTTAAACAAATATTCAACATTTATTTAAAAGTAAAAGATAACATGAAAAAAATAATTGTAAATTTGTTTAAGCAAATTTTGAATTAGTTATGAATTTTGATGTCTTAGTTTTTATTTCGAAATCATCTTTGAACGTCATTGTAATTATCGCTTTTTTGCAATGACGTCATAGATTCTAGTTCAAGCTATTGACATTTACTGCCAATTTCATGTTATCGAAAGAACGCCTTCTTTCGTACAAATACATTTGAAACAATAACAAAGTTTGTAGAATTTATTTTTGTTTTAACTGCCTGTTTTTAGAAAATTAAAACAAAATTTTGTGTGAGAAATTATACTGAAAAAATGTTTGCTGTTTGTTGAAAATTTATTTTTGTTTTCAATATAATTTCCCATATGAATTCGTGTATTAAATTTTTACAAACAGGCGTTAATGTAAAAAGTTGTGCGAAAGAAAGATTAAAAAAAAAAATACTAAAAAAGAAGTCCCTTTTTAGACAGGCAAAGTCAACTTTGCAAAGTCTCGAGTTTATAGAAGAGCGGGGAAAAGAGAATAGCTGAGGATTTCATACTTTGCTGTACTCGCAATTTCGTTTCGTTTTGTTTTTCGTTCGTAGTTTGTACCTGAAGTTTGCTGCAACTTTATACTTATATACAGTGTTGCCAGAATCTTTGGAAAGAAACAAATCATATTTTTGAAACAGAAAAATCTTTAAATTGTTCATAACAAGGGGGAAAAAGTAAACATTATTAAATGTTTGTTGAAGGGATAAGCAATTTCTATGCGCATTTCACTGGTTGCTTAGGCCAGATCGTCAGGAAACTTCATCCAAAGATTTTAGAAAAACTAAAGATATTAAGCAAATAAAACTGTTAAGCGAATAAGAATTATAAGCAACAGTTTTACTTCACTGAAAGAAAAATGCTTCATATATTTAATGAATCATTTTCATAAAAAAACTTTCCTTAGGTAAATGAAAATGTTCATTGTCTAAATGGAATTTCATAGTTATAATGAAGTATTTTCGTTAAAATCGCTTCATTGGATTTCGTAATTACGTTAAAAATTTTCATTGGATATATGAAAACTTAAGTTTGTCCAAGTTAAACAAAAAATTTTAATTGGGAACATAAAAAAACAATATACAAACATAACTATATTCATAAATTAATACAAAATTATAGTTTCCTTAAAAAAATGTTTAATTGTTAATTAAAAAATGTAAGATTTAATAATTTCATACATCGAATGTTACATGTATGCCATTAAATTTATGAAATCAAAAAATTTTTTTATAAAAGCAACATATTTCAATAATTGCCTTCATAAATTTAAATTTTCATTGTGACAATAAAAATGTCATTATAGTTATGAAACAAAAACTTTCAATCCACTTTCAATCAACGTTGTTATTGTTATTATGGACAATTTAATCTCATATTTACGCTCTTAATTGAGTAAAAAACATAGTTTTTTAATACAAAAACTACACTGCCCCGGTAGACTAGCTGGTAGCGAGGTAGTCTAACAGCACCGAGGTTGACTGATCGAATCCCGCCAGAGACAGAAAAAAAATTAAAAATAAAATAAAGTAAAATAAAAAATAGAAAATATAAAAAAAAAATAATTAAAAAAATTAAAAAAAAAAATAAAAAAAAAAATAATTAAAAAAAATAAAAAAAAAATTTTTACTTTATTTAAAGTATTCATCCAATGAATAATATTCATAGATCTAATGTAATGTTTCATTAAATCCTTTTAATGAAACAGGTTTCATCGATAGGTTCCTTTTTAATGCAATTTTTCATGGGATTAATGTCAAAATTCATTGGTATTGGGAAGAAAATTCTTTCAGTGTTGTTACATTATCAACATTATAACAAGCTGATTCAAAACTTCATTGTTTTATAAATTTACTGTTTTTAAAAAATTGTGTATTTTGTACAAACAAACTTAAAGTAAATCATAATTTCCAAAAAAAAAAAAAAATAATTCCCAAATTCTATTTGTAAAAATTGTCAAGTTAAATACATAAAATTTTCAAAGTGGAAAGACCATATACATTTTGAGAGCTCTTCTGCACCCAAGGAAAGAAACCACAGCAAAAGTTAGTGAATGATAGATGTGAGAGAAGACCTTCATCTAGATTTAATAATGACACTATGCAAGTTGAAAAAACAGACAAGCCGGGCACATGGCGATTTAACATAATTCGGGTACGCTGAATCCAGTGGTGCTATCGGTTTTTTTTAGATTGGCTCTGGTTTTCGAGATAAACTGTTATTTCGAAAATTGAGGAGGTTGCACAGCATATATTCGCGTAACTCAAAAATGGTTTATTCACACAGAAAAAAATCAAGTTAAAAACGTCGAAAACAAGGTTGATTTAAATTTTTTCGGTGGTGATTTTGCTTCATACGGGTTTCATGTTAATTCAACCTGATTTTACAATAACTGCGAACAACATTTTGTTCAATTAAACATTGCAGTAAAGTTAGAGCAAAATGTAATTTATATTGAAATAACAATCGGAATCACGTTGAATGAAAGTTATTTCCAGTTGAAACAACGTGAATTTCATGTAGAATCAAATGGGTTTGAGTGTATTTTAACAGTGTGAAGAAGCTTCAGACAACATTTGCATTTATGTAAGAATAATTCAAAACCCTGTAACACATGGTTCACTTATTTTGTATTCTCCTTTGTTAACAGAAGCATCAACTCAACAATCGCCCGATATGGTCATCATTCTACTTTGAAAACTTGATGTACTATTTAAATAAGCAATTTTAATTAAAAGAATACGGGAATTGTCTTCTTTTTATAACATATTTTAAAAGTGAAAATAAAAAATGTACATAATTAAGTAGGTATGCATGTTAATTTAACAAGATAAACTTTTGATTTTAATACAAAACAGGTTTTTATGGGTTCAATATTGAATCCAGATTTATTTATATTTTATTATTTTTTTTTATTTTTTTAACAGTGAATAATATTAAATAAACGTAATTTAAGGTTATTTTGATATTTTTTATTAAAAATTAATATGAAATAATGATAAATTTAAGTAAAGGGCATAATTTTTCTGAAATTTAACATGATTCTCAATCAACATTTTTCCATGTTAATTTTACATGGGTATTTTTTTCTGTGTGTTTTATTGCATCCTAAGAATTTTATTAAACCGCCATATTTGTATGGGAGACCCCCTAAGCTTTGGAGATATATGGCAAGTATGTTTTAAGAAAATGTTAGGAACAAAAAACAAATGGAGGTCGGTCATACATTTTATTCCCCTAGCGGCGATTCCTTGGCAGTTATGGGGCTTTTTTCAATATATTTCAAATCTGTATTGACTATTTTGTATGGGAGCCCCCTTAAGGAATGGAGATAGCGGGTAAGTATGTTAGAAATAAATAATTAAGATGAAAAATAAAGTGGGGTTGGTTACATTTGACCCATCTAGGGGCATCCTAGTCGCTGCAGGGACCAAATTTAAGAATTTTATCAAACCGCCATATATTTATGGTTGAAATTCCTTAATTTGGCTGCTGCAGTGCCTAAGATGCTTCTAGATGGGTCAAATGTATGACCGACCCCACTTTATTTTTCATCTTAATCGTTTATTTCTAACATACCTACCTGCTATCTCCATTCCTTAAGGGGGCTCCCATACAAAATGTTCAATGCAGACTAAAAATATATTTAAAAAAAGTCCCATAACTGCCAAGGAATCACCGCTAGGGGGATAAAATGCATGACCGACCTCCACCCCTTAGGGTTATTAAACAAATTTTTTTGAAATTGACGTCGAACTTCACAAAAACATCAAACAACTTAACTTGGTTGAGTTGTTAACCGTAATAGCGGCAATTATTTTAACAAATGATTGTGCTTGAATTTTCAATTCTGTCTGTTTTATACAAATTTGTGTTGGATTCACTGAATTCCTTTATTGAATCTGAAATTTTTTTTTGCTGTGTATGCACGTGTTAAAAAGTGATGATTTCATAACATTCAAACACTATTAAATTCATTAATCGTCTATAAAAAAAATACAAGTTTAAACACTGAATTATTTTAAATAAAAGCTTAGATAAACTATTTTATTTATTGTCACTTTTTTTGTTTGAAAAAAATAGAAAATGTTTTTAAAAGTTAAAATGTGTGTTAGTTTTTTAATATCTTCTTTTAAACAGGTTTGAAATTTATTAGTTTTAAGAAGAAAAAAAACCCGCTAAAGAATCGTTTTTTTATTGGCGAAATATAAAACTTCTTTTTTTTTGTTGATTTATGTCTTTAAACTAGAAAATTATTTAATACCGAACTTGGCAATAAATCACAAATGTTTTAATACCCTTTACCACAAGTGGTAAATGAGGGTATACTAAGTTTGTCATTCCGTGTGAAACTTTTTTCAATATTTATCTAAGACCCCATAAAGTATAAATATTCTAGGTCCTAAAGTATTTCTAAGTGGATTTAGCAATGTTCGTCTGTTCGTCCGTCTGTTAAAACTTAAAAGAATAAAAAAATAAAAAACTTATAATAAATGGTGGCGAAATGGATGGGTTTATATTGGATGGGTTTATATGGAAAATCGGACCATAATTTACCATAGGCCCCATATAAAGCCCACTTTGGGAAATAAATTAAATTCGCCTTAAACCGTTACAAATTTGAAATTTAGCTTTCTATAGCCTGAAATAACAGCATGCAATTTTGCAGCCATCTGAATATCAAATTCCACTACTGTTAAGAAATTTGGTCTGACTTTGGTCCTTTAATATACCAGACATTTTGTGACGATTGATCCATAATTTACCATGGGTCCATTATAGATTCTCCTCTTAAAAATCATTTTTGTACAGCTTAAACTGTTATGAATCATGATATTTTATAAAAATATGGGATTCACAAGGTGTGCTATCAGGTCATATCGTCATAATGTCCTAAATAATATTTTACAATTGTTTAAAAAAATAATTGTTGTGTTTCAAACAAAATAAAAGTTTAAATGCTATGTTCATTATTTCGTCATAACTTTACAGTAGAAACCTAAATTATTAGCGGTTGCCCACAGCAGTCATATATATTTCTTGTAATTATTTTAAGACATATGACTTTACAACTTAACGACTACCTTGTGAATACCCCAATACTTTAAATTAAGTTTTATATGACTTGACATGAAAACATATGCTTTCTGATGGTAGGCCATTAATTTAAAATAAGTCAGTTTTTATACAAATTTATATAATAAGATCGTATATGTGACAGCGCATAGAGAAAGGGACCAGTAAGGTAAAGGGAACAGTAAAAACAACTACACCAAAAAGAGGTAGGAACGACCTACGTGCGTTTTCAAGGTTGAACAACAAGGTTGAGATGTGTCGCTTTCAAATGAGACCAATACCAACATGCTCAGTGATGGTACACCAAAGATACAAAGATAAAATGGCTCTCCTGAACAAAACCCTTAGGTCCCTTTCTATTTTGCGCGTCACATATAGAGCCTAGTACTAAAATATTGTATCCGTCATTGGAGGGTATCAACGATTCGACACAGCTGAATATAAATATCACTCGAACTTGTTTTTAATAATAGAGTATTTTTAATTTAGTTGACCAATTTCTCTAGCTAAAATATTAAAAAATAATAATTTTATTAAATGGTATGAAGATTCAATAAGATAAATCTCAATACCGTTTCTCACATTAGAGATAAAATCGAATAATACATATTCAAAAATTTGCACAAATATACTTTTTGTATCTGCTGCAATTTATCTTATTAATTTGCAATCAAATTACGAAAAGATTGCAGGCGAAAAGAAATATAAGCACAGTGCAGAACAAAAATTTTCGTAGCTTTTGGTTTTATTTTAAAATCAGGAGCCAAATAACGTAGTTCCATGTCGATCGAATGTACAAAACAATTTAAATGTAAATTTGGATTGATATCACCTGCCGTGCTTTGGCACTGGTATTATATTGGAGTAGTTTAGGAAAAAATAAGTTACATTTGGAAGGCAATTCTTTTTTCAAAAGTACTTTTAAATATTCTATTAAAATAAGGTACTTTTAGAAAAGATTTTTCTCTCTACTTTTTTAAAAGTACTTTTTTAAAGCGTCATTTTAAAGAATAACACATTACAAAAGTGATCTGTGGAATTTTTGCTTTAAAAAAGGGTTCTTTGCAAAATGTTATTTTCAATAAATTTAAATTTTTTAAATATAAACTTTTTGCCTTTTCAAAAAGCCGTTAAAAAAGTACGTTTTACAAAGAATTTGTTAAAAAAAAAGTTTTTAGTTATGTTTGACAATAATTCTTTGCATGTATTTTGAAAATAAATGTACAAGGTAGCGCAAAAGTTGTCACCTGAAGTTCTTTGACTGTAATTTGTTTTAAAAATGAAAAACTTTTGTTTTGCTTTTCAATTGTGTTTGCATGATGTCTTTATTTTTCATTACGTAGAAAAACTGAAATTGGCCAAGTCGCCTCCGCCAGAATTGATGACAATACGGGCCCGATTTATGGTATTTCCGTCACTGTCGCCAGAACCTCCGGCGCTAGCATCACGCATTACTGTCGTGTATCCTCTATGATGAGTGCAAGAGTCTGAGGCTTATTTATATAAATTACCCAGTAAAAAAAATCTGGGTTTTTGAAAGCACTTAAGAGAAAAAGCGCATCATCGAGCGCTTCAATAAAAGAGCTTTTATAAAGCAGTAAATGATATAGAATAAAATATACAAAAAAGCTGCTATTTTAGTGCTGACAACGAAGAAGGTTGCAAACCGAAAAAAATAAAAATATACGAAAATGATTGGAAAAAGGCATTTAAACAAAAGTAAAAGCAAAACATTTATGAATATCTTAATATAGAAGCCCCTAAAAAGCACTTTAGGAGTGCTTTGTATGCATGTTAAAAGAAGCGCTTATTGTCAGCAGAAAATAGTCCTCCAAACCGGGAACACCCCATACAAAAATCAGGCATCCCATCAGCAGGTTTGAAGCGATTTGTGGTATGAATTCATACACAAAACCTGCTCCTTTTGGAGCACATTTTTTACTGGGTAGTGATTTCAAGAAACGCAACAAACAGAAGTCTGGAATGGCTAAATCGAGTGATCTTGCCGGCCTGTGCAAATCTTCAAAACGATGGATTAGGCGCCAGAAAAAAAGTATTTCTTGCATTCTTGAGCAGCGCTTCAATTCTTATTGACGTATATTAAGGATCTGTTTGATCACAAATGTCAAGGCAGAACTGTAAATAAAGCATCTTCCGATAGGTTGGTGACTTTTACGCTAAAGCTGAAGGTCCTTTTTGTGCGTTTCTAAATTCAAGTTACATGCAATGCGTCTTATGCGCCAAATTTGTTTTTTTTATCAGCTGTTGTGCTAATATGTTTAACAATTAACAACAATTTTGCAAGAAATTGAGAGTGTAATTGATACTTTAATAGAATTTATTTAAAAGAATTCATAGGGGAGTAAGCTTTTATTATAAAAATATTCGTGATTTTTCACGGTATCAATAAGTTTCCAATTCATGGTATTTGTTAAAAAAAATAATAAACACAACAAATATGACACTCAGAAGATAAAAGTAATCGATAACTAGAATGTCAAATTTTATTCTTGTTAAATTGTACTAAAAATTAATTTTAATGTATTTTATTCATTAAAGTTTATACAATCTTTATTACGAAAGCTTTTTCTCTTATTAAAAACCTTTTTTAATGCGAAAACATAGTAAAAAGTAATCCACCACACAAACATATTTATCGATAACATTGAAAATAAAATATGATTTGCCATCCATGGCCATCAATAACAGCTGAATTTTTTTCACCACACATGCGACGGATACAAAAGTAGAAAGTAAACCTACTTTCATGCGTTGATGCGTCTATGCATTCTCTGCATTTTGTTGTGTAACTTGTCATATACAATTACACTGATTCAACTTGTTTGTCAAATGCATAAAAAGGACAGACGCATAAACGCATGGTGTGGACCTTCAGCTTAACTCCCACTCGAAAGAAACTAGAGAAATACAATGTCCCTTAAATTAGTTTGAAGATTAATCTGCGGTTTTCACAACACAACTGATTGAACGTGAAGTAAAATTTATATGAAAAGCACTGTTTTTTAAGTGTTTTTCATAAAATTTTTATTATAAGTTCAATCACTTGTGTTGTAAAAACAGCACATAAGTTTGTTTGGATAGCGGCAATGCAACATAGGACGTCTGTTAGATACTGAATACAACGGGAACTGGTACCACGTGCGCAATGTTTAATCGCGACTGCCATTAGGAAGAAACCTAACCTAGGTTTGTTTGGAGTTAGTGGTTATTCTGTACAGATCAGAGATCAGCAATGAGTAGTGAAAAAATGAGTAGAGCTAAGTGATGACTCATAAATTCTTGTACTTATACGCACTCATACTTATTCCAATGTTATTCAAACTCATATTCAATCAAAAGTTTCATTTTATTCATCGTACTCATACTTAAGGCCGTTACACACTATCCCACAAAGTCTTTCGTATTTTATAAAAATGCAACCCTGCCATGATAAGTTGTTATTGTTTTTTGAAAATTTATAAACAATAATTACATCAGGGAAGCATTTTCATAAAATACGTAAGACTTTGTGGGATAGTGTGTAACGGCCTTTAGCAACATTTGTTGTTTTTGATTTAGAATCTACTCAAGTCAATGTGTATAGGCGAAGTAAAATGCGAGGCTGCCAGATTTGTCCCCGAAATAACAAAGTGACGATTTGGCAAATACAGTTTTCTAAAGTTACATGTATGAAGTGGACGATTTTTCGGCAAATTTATCTGGCAGCGCTGATTATTAAGTTGTGTGTTTTCTCTGTTGTGTTGAAACGGTAAATGGATGAGCTTAATGATTTGAATCATTGTGAGTATTGTAAGTATTTTCTTGAAATTATAAATCAAGATGAGTATGCGCATAATGTCGACGTCGCACTCATAAATATTTCTCTTGTGAGTATGAGTGAATCAGAGTAGTTAAGTTGAAATGATTTCTACGCACTTATAGGCTGACTTCCAAAACGTACTAATACAAAGTTTGTATACAGTTCTACTACCGTATTTCAACCATACACATGTACAAAGTACCGAAACAATGCAACTATGTGTTCTGTTTATTTAAACGTTTTGAAATGTAAGTGATGCAATGAATAATATTAAAATAAATCTGTATTGCTTGCAAATTAAATGTCAAATATCACAAAGCATCAACTTTAAAACTGATGCTCTGATTGCTTTTTGCTGCGTTACTAATACTTACCATTGATGTTTTGGAAGGGTTTGCATTGCATATATATTGTACTGCCGCGTAATGAAACATTATGCTTTGTTCTTATACAAAGCATTTGACGTTTTGGAAGTCAGCCATACTTACAATTGCATGAGTCAGTATGAGTAGCAAAAAAACGATTCATTGCTGATCTCTGGTACAGATCCCATACACTGAAAGAAAAATGCTTCATATATCTAATGAATCATTTCCATAAAAACTTTTTTTTTTTTAATTACGTTAAAAATTTTCATTGGATATATGAAAACTTAAGTTTGTCCAAGTTAAACAAAAAATTTTAATTGGGAACATAAAATAACAATATACAAACATAACTTTATTCATAAATTAATACAAAATTATAGTTTCCTTAAAAAAATGTTCAATTGTTAATCAAAAAATGTAAGATTTAATTATTTCATATATCTAATGTAATATGCCATTAAATTTATGAAATCAAAAATTTTTTATAAAAGCAACATATTTCAATAATGCCTTTATAAATTAAAATTTTCATTATGACAATGAAAAATGTCATTATAGTAATGAATCAAAAACTTTTAACCAACGTTGTTATTGTTGTTATGGACAATTTAATCTCATATTTACGCATTTAATTGAGTAAAAAATATAGTTTTTTGTTATCCAAAAAGTGAGCTAGTCTATCAGCACCGGGGTTGCTCGATCGATTTCCGCCAGAGACAGAAAAAAAAATAAAATAAAATAAGAAAAAATAAAATAAAAAAATAATTTTTTTACTTTATTGAAAGTATTCATCCAATGAATAATATTCATAGATCTAATGTAATGTTTCATTAAATACATTTTAATGATACAGGTTGCATTTATCCAACGAAGCGCTGCATAGGTTCCTTTTTAATGCAATTTTTCATGGCAAAATTCAATGGTATTGCGAAGAAAATTCTTTCATTGTACAAATGTCCTTTTAGAATAATGTTTCGCTAAAAATTTGTCTTCTTCCTGGAGAATGAAAGTTACCCCCAGCATTTTTTATTCATAAAAATACAATTGATCAATTAATCAATTCGGACTATTGTTTCTCCTAGCCCTCAATATTAAAGGAAATTTAGCACCAGAGAATATTTCTAAAGGGTGCCCTACAACTTATGCCAGATTTAAATTAACACCGTTGGCGCGAAAAACTTGAAAAGAAAACAACCTGACTGACACCTTTTGAATAAAAAAAAATGGAGCATTAAGTGATATATACATATATTATTTCCTCTAACTCCAGGTGGAGCGCTGGACCAGGGTTTCTGTAATCGGTAGATTTTCGGACGAGATGAGTGATTAGCCCAGGTCGTCAAGTGTGGTGGCAGAGCTGCTGCCAGATCTATATCATGCTTCCATATGAACTTAAGGCTGCATTTTGTCTTAAGATATTTCCCTCAAGGAACGGGTTTTTTGGATATATCGCAAATTGGTCGCCATTAAGATGTTCTGTAGCCATTGGGCTACATGGCTGGTCGCCTTCGCTCTCTAGTTAGCTTTCAGGGGGATCTAAAAAGTAATTGCCCTGGAAATACTTGGTCTAGGACCGGAAGTATTGAGGTGTTTGGAAATTCGGACAGAGAAATCGTTTCTGGTCACTCCCAAGTGAGTGACAGTCAGAATTTTCCGTACTCTCGTGCGCCTGTTTTAATTCTTGTTCCCGTGGGATCCAAATGTTCCCAAAAAATTTACGTAAACGATTTCATGTTTTCTTCGGTACTGGTTATATTGTCAAACAATCACCTGTCGAAAAATAAACAATTATAAAATAAAGATATAATTTTTTTTATTCTAAATATCAAAATAAAGTCTGGCGTTTTTCTTTTTATGACAAAAAAATTTTTGTCGTAACTATTTCGACCGTATTCATTTTACCGAATTTTACCAGATAGTAAAAAAACAACAATTATATAAATATTGTATTAAATATTTAGTTACACTCTTATTTAACGTTGTATTTCATATATTTTTTTACAGACTGTCCAAATTGTGTAGATGAAATGCAGTACATGAACAAATGGACAATGCCGCTCTTAAAGCTGGGCGAAAAACGTTACTATCTGGGTATCTTCTTCAAGGTAAGCAACATTCCAGTAGATTAAAAAAAAAAGAAAAATTTACACTGAAACTGAAACTAAAAAAATCAACAAGATGTTTTACATTAATTGATTACTCCACGACCCACTCCCCCTTTGCCAAAAATTCATTAAATTAAAAATTGTGTTCAATTCAAAATACTTGCGGCTACGAATACTTGCAAATATAACAAATTATTTTTAAATAAATGAACTTTAAAGATGCAAAATTTTTGCGTTTCAAATTTAGTTGGTTGGTTGGAATTGAACTTTTTAAGATATTTTTGCTTAAAAAAGAACAAAAATACAAGAAACTAGAAAAATATTTTAACATAAATTAAAACTATTAAAGACACAAGCATTTTGATTAAAATTTTAATTTGTTTTAATCAGTGTTAGTAATTTAGAAATGCAGTTGATAAATTAAGCCATTTTTTATCTTATTTAGTTATGAAAAAATTAATTCATTGAAAATAAAATTTGTATTTTTTTTTAACACAGATCTCGTGTATTGATAACGAAGGAATTTTTAGCAAATTAAGATGCTTTTAGTGTCACCGTTCACAAGATATACAGAAATCGTGTGTTAATATTGAAGGGGCCATGGCCACTTCTCAAATCCAGCCCACTTTTTGACAGATGTTTTGTACAGAAAAGCAAACTATGTATTTGTTTTAAATTTAGAAACTTTTACTGTTACCATTCTCCAGATATACAGAAAACTATATGGTGTTTGTATGGGAGGTGCGACGCCCCTATATCTAATCCATTACCAATTATTTGTTTCACAGCTTGTTTGACAGCTTTTACCGTTACCGTTCTCCAGTAGTGCGATTCACTTTGCTTTTTAAACCACATTTGATTCGTTTATAAATGTTAACCACAAAATTAACCATTTTGCTATTTACTTATAGCCTTTTTACACTGATGAACATCTAACATCTACCATCAATTTGCGAAGATGTTAACAACTTTCCATAAGAAATACATAGAGCTAAAAACCAACATCTTTAAAAGATGTTCCTATCTCATTTTATTACATTCAACATATTTCGATTATTTTAGTGTCATCACTAGAAAAGTGGCAATAAGTTCTACTAGATGACCCGTGCGAATATTTCGCACCGTAAGTTTTATCAATGAAAATATTAATTTTTCAATTTCTAATTATTTTTCGTCATTAGTGTTAGAAATAAGCTTTAAAATGAGATATCATTCATTGAATTTGATGCGGTGGTATGGGAGATATTTGCAACCGACAAAAAAAAAGTGCTTTAGAAATAATATATATGATTATTATTGTGCTATCACTAGGGTATTCATTTAATCGGGCTTTTTCTTTGATCGGTTAATGGCTCGATTAATTAACCGAGGTTTTGGTTTAATCGGTTTCTAATCGGTTAATTTTGTAATTGATCGGTTAGCCGATGAATAAAGTTTTGTTATAAATTAAGTAATATCAATATATAAAAATGCAAAAATGATTTATAATTTGGTATTTATTAGTAAAAAAAAAAAACAATGGCATAACAAAAAAACAATTCTTGAACAAAATTTGTATGTAAAAAGTAGATAGCTCCATGCATTTTTTGACAAAACTAGGTAACTCCATAGTGTCTTAAAAAACAGAAGCATTATAAGTTTAAAACGGCGTTGTTTCGAAAACTAAGACAGAAAGAGCGAAATAGAAAAAAATCCGGTCTCAAGCTCTTTGGGTCAAAATGTTAAACCTAAACATTGCAACTCCCGAGAATTCAGTGAATATTATATGCGTTCTTTTCATGAAAGTTTGTTCGAATGTTAAGGGGGTAAAAAGGGTAAAAAGGGTAAAAACAGATAAATTCGGTTATATTATGTATCCATAACTTAAAGAGATACAAAAAAATGTAATACCTATCGTTGCTCTTTAGAAAAATAAGCCGTCAGGTGTCTGGCACTTTTTAGAATTTTGGCCTTTTTAGGGAGTAAACGGGTGAAACCTGTAATTTGGGAAATTTTTTGTCACCCCATCTATCTTTTAAATCAATAAACATAAAAATAAAGTTAATATCACATTCGAAACTAATCTAAAAAATTTAAGTACGAATTCGGTACTTTTTCGAAATTCGAACGTTAATTGTCTGGATCCCAATGCAATATTGCAATTTCTAATACTTTAATGGGGAGGAAAAAGTACCAAAAAGAGGAAACACGGGAAACTTAATTCCTTTCCTTAGATTTTTGTTTTACAATGGTACTTTCTGTAATTAAAGTTAATATTTTACCTATAAACATAAGCGTCCTGAGTGGAAAATAATTTTTTTTTTTACTATTTTGTTATTTAACTTGTATTTTTTTGGAATTTCGGTTAGTATTGGACCTAAGGTCCTCAGACATGCAAGGTCCTCCGTGAATGACAGTCTGTATGAGGTGTCTTTTTGATACTTTTTGTTCGTTAACTGGTAATTTTTTCAATTGTCATTAATATTGCACCTATAAAAATAATTTAACATGGAATTTTCTGAACGGATGAGAATAACTTTTTGGTACTTTTTTGTTTTTCAACTGGTTGTTTTTTTTTATCTAGAAACATAAACTTTGGCATAGAAGTACATACTTATGTTCACGAATGAAAGATAGATCTCGAAAGCAATCCTTAATGCAGCTTATCTTATTTCTTATCTTATTTGAGCAATGTAAACGAGTGTTTCACATTTTTTACATCTTTGATTGTAGTTGTTAGATGTTGATCAGTGTAAAAAGCCTACAACACTTTTAACGATATCTGCTGATGTTTAAAGCCAGCTGTTATTTTTAACAAAACAAATTGTGGTTTATTAACACCAGCATTTTTGGTGTGGTTCAATCCGCTTATAAAAGTGTTTATTTATCGTTGACTTATAAAGTCGATGAATAATATGGCTTTGAGGTATTGAACCTACAATTTATCCCCTTCTTGTCACATACAAATTTTCCGTGGAGCTTCTTATTTATTTATCCTAAAGACAACCATTTGTTTCCAAAAAATTTAAAAAATTAATTTAATTAAAATTAAAATAATAAAATAAAAAAATAAAATAATAAAAATTAGTAATATTTAACGCACTTTGCACAATGCTATTTAAAATCTATAAATTAAAAGGTTTTTTATTCTTCTTTGTTATTTTAATCACATTTTGATGTTTCGCTTAGCAGAGTTGCCTCTTATTGAATTTATTTTAGAAGATCTCAAAACACCTTTCCCAATAGATATCCTTAATGTATTGAACATACCAAAACTTCTATTAAAAGTCTAATCAACACCTAAACACCTACTAATATCCAAACTTGAGCCTAAACTGTTGCATTGGCAACAAACATGGAAAATATCTGAAAATCTATCAGATAACGTTGTAGATGCTTTAATAAACTGTGATGAAGATATCTACCAAAATCTAAGAAAGATATTTAAAATTTTCGTTTCAATACTCGTCAGTAATGCTACGAGCGGGAGGTCATTTCCTACCCTTCGTCGAATAAAAACATGGCTCAGATCAACAATGACCGAAAATAGACTGTACCATCTAAATTTGCCTCACAAGGAAATCATAAATTGCTTATTTAAAAAGATTAGTTTATTTTAATTTATATTGAATATTTTATTTAACCTTATTGTTGAGTTTTTTTTTAACTTTTAAAAACAAATTTTTTTTGTATCATAAAAAATCCCCCCCCCTGAGGCTCAAGCTGGATCCGCGCCTGATATGTACACACATAACCTGATAACCAGCGTTCCGTTAACAGCCCAATTGATTTTTAATTTATTTTAATCTTTCTTCTTTTTTTACATTCACTGAACTGATATCGTGAAAAACTTTTCACGGGAGATTTACGATTGCTTTTTCCCTTCAAGGGGAATAAAAATTTCATGGGAACAAAAATTCCACATGTTATTCACGAAAGGGGTGATTGTTTTTGTATGGGAGATGACATGTCCACTTGGAATTTCACAAATATTTGTAGCTTTTGTTAAGAGTCGGCTCCGCCCAGACCCTCTTTGCCCACCCCAGAATTATTTCATTGTTTTAAAATGCTATTTTCATTTGAAATTTTTTTGTAAGTGTATTTATATTTTCAATAGTTGATTTAATATTCCTTAATGCATTTCTTTTACATAAGATAAAATTCAAAATTCACAAGAATATCTATCAAAACATTTACAAATTTGTATAAGTGGCAATAAGAAGTTTCTCAGCTATTCGTAGAATAAAAACATGGTTACGTAGGACACCGCTTCAGGAACAATTTTCTAATTGAGCAATTTTTAATATTGCAAATGAAATATGTAGTCAATTACAAAAAAAGGAAGAAGAGACGACAACCGGATTTGAACTTCGCTTTGCATAAGGATCCAGAATATGTATACTTTATAGGGTGTAGGACCTTCGGTGAAGGGTATAAAAAACAATCTTAATTATAAAAAAAAGAGTAATTTTTTGGGATTTCAGTATATTTGGCATAACTCTGCTATTTCTTAACCGATTTGACAGATTTATATACCGACATGTTAAAGAAGAAATTTGCCAGTTATTTTGGCTATAAAACGTGGACTCGGGAAGATCTATGGTTCCTGAAAATGGGTATTTTAAAAAAAAAAAATTAATATTTTGGTCATAACTTTTTCGTATCTGAACCGATTTTCCCGAGTTTTTCAAAAATATTTTCTATTAAATTTCCGATCTTCTGATATATAAGGCGTAACAATAGGTCATATTACAGTCAAAAAATTCAGGTTTTTGTACAATTTTTAATACTTTTTGTATGAGAGGTACCGCGCCTACTTCTCCAATCCCGCCCACATTTTGTAGGATGGTGTATATTTATAACCTAAATGTTTGTTTTTTGGTCATATCTCAGCCATTGTTGGACCGATCTGGCTGAATTTCAATAGCAAGAAATGGTGGACTATATGTGACATAAATGTAAAACAACGTAGCCGCTATCATGTCTGGAGTCTCCGGAAAACACATATCAAACGTAAGACGGACAGACGGACGGACGGATATCGTTAAATCAACTTCTCTCCTCATAAGGACCAAGAATATATATACTTTATAGGGTCTAAGATCAATATTGTAGAAATTACAAACGGAATGACAAACTTATATATACCCTTTTACACCTGTGGTGAAGGGTATAATAAGCTCAACACATTCAGCTAATTCGGTGGAAATTATGACATTTTGAATATGACATAACTTTTGAAAAAAAAAAATTTTAATTTTTTTTTCGTTCGTATGTTTTTTGTAGGATCTCTTAGTCGATTTTACATGGAATTAATCTATATATATAAAAAGAAGTGTACATTTTGATTGTCACTCCATAACTCGAGAACGGCTCGACCGATTGCCATAAAATTTTTAGGGAAGGTACAGGGAGGAGTGATGATGGTTAGTTGATTTTGAAATCCAAAATCGGTCTAGCCATTATCTATATATATAAAAATGAAAAATGTTTGTATGTTTGTTTGTGTGTTTGTTTGTTTGTTTGTTTGTTTGTTGGCTTATAGACTCTGAAACTACTGAACCGATTTTCCTGAAATTTTTACAGTAACTTCACGTCAGCCCTAAAAATAAAAAAGGCTACTTATTTTTTCGATAGGGGCAGGGGAATTGGTACCCCCCATAGAATGCCAATATTAATTATCGCATATCTTAAGAGCCGCTGGACGCATTTTGCTGAACTTTTTGTAGTAGGATCTTCTGAGCCCCGAAATTGAAATAAAATAGCAGCGGGGGTATTGGAATCCCCCATAGGACGCCAATGTTTAACATCGCATATCTTCAGAACTGTAATAGCGAGAATGTTCAAACTTTCTAGAAGTCACTCTTATGGTATACTACACTTTTGAAAATAAAAATAAAGCGGGTAGGCGCAGGGGGGGAAATCCCTCCCATAGGATGCATACATTAAATATCGATCAACTGAAGAACTTTTAAAGGGAGAGTCTTCAAACGTGGTTAAAGCTACTATTATAGTAAACTATAAATTTCAATATAAAAATGGGCGGGAGAGACAGGGGAGGAGCAGTACCCCTCATAGATAGAAATATTAATAAGAGCGAGCCACTGCACGCATTTTGTTGAAATTTTGGTAGTAGGATCTTCTGAGTCCCAAAATTGAAATAAAGTAGCAGTGGGGGAAGTGGTTTTCCCCATAGGACGCCAATGTTTAATATCGCATATCTTAAGAAATGTTATAGGGAGAATGTTCAAACTTTGTAGAAGTCACTAATATGGTATACTACACTATTGAAAATAAAAATAAAGCGGGTAGGCGCAGGGGGAATACCTCTCATAGGATGTATATATTAAATATCGCTCAACTGAAGAACTATTAAAGGGCGAGTCTTCAAACGTAGTTAAAACTACTATTATGGCAAACTTTAAATTTCAATATAGTAATGGGCGGGGTAGACAGAGGAGAAGCAGTTCCCCTCATAGATAGAAATATTAATAAGAGCCGCTGCAAGCATTTTGTTGAACTTTTGGTAGTAGGATCCTCTGAGTCCCAAAATTTAAATAGCAGCGGGGGAAGTGTTACACTCCATAGGACGCCAATGTTTAATATCGGATATCCTAAAAACTGTTAAAGTGATAATGTTCAAACTTTGTAGAAGTCACTCTTATGGTAAACTACACTTTTAAATATAAAAATAAAGCGGGTAGGCGCAGGGGAGAAATACCTTCCATAGGATGCATATATTAAATATCTCTCAATCGATAAAGTGGTTAAAGCAGTGTTGCGAAGCGCACCGGGTTAAGCTAGTCACCTATAAAAAGTATTTAATTTTCTTTTTGGGAAGGGGTTCACTGGCCCACCCCAGTAGACCAGTCTATTCCTAAACACGTACTCATGAACAACTATTAAATTCACTGCACAGCATTTAATAAAAAGGTTGTACAACTAACTAGAATCATGTATTCACTCAAAAAACTATGCATTTCTACAAAAACCCTGCCTCTTAAGCAGAGCAAGGTGCGAAACTAATCGCTCATTCCGTACGGAATCAATGTTTTTTATTTTGTTTTTGTTATTTGAAATGCATTTGAGATGCTTTTTGTTTTATTTTTGACAGTAGCTTAAGTTTGTTTATGCACATTCTGGTTAGGCCTTAAGGCTGTGGACGTAGCATCACCCGTACAAAGACATTATAAATTTCTGTATGTGTAGAGAACGGCATAAACCAAAGTCTCCAAACTAAGTACAAGCATCTTGGTTATCAAAGAACAGCATCCCACAAAATGTGGGAGGAATTAGAGAAGTGGGCGCGGCAAAATAGATTTTTTTATATATTTACTGCCGTATTCATAAAAAATAAAATTAGTTTGAAATGTGTTTTAAGACAAAGTTTTCATACAAATTTTTCTAAAAATGCATTTCAAATCCATTTTAATTTTTTATAAATACGGCAGTTAAAAAGTTGTTTTGTTTAAAAATTTGTGAATAGTTATTATTATTGTATGTCATACAATAATACTCATTTGGGGTATTCACAAGGTAGTCATAAAGTTGTAAAGTCATATGTCTTATAATAATTACAAGAAATATATGGGTAATTCCAAAGTGTTGAACGTGACTGTCGTACGCATCAAAAATGCAATAACATTTAAAAAAAAAATATTTTTACGTTCTCTTAACCCTTAAATTATAGCACTAAGAAAGCACTGTTATCTATGCTAAAGTTTATGGAGGCGCGATTGTAGGTCAAAGATAATGGCAAAAGAAGTAGCGGTGCAAACGTGAAAAAAAAGAAGCAGATTTATGGCCAGACATAAAAAAGCGAAACCTGACACAATTTTTTAGTCAAACTACTTTTACGTAGCAATAAAACATTAAAATGTCTTAGTTTGATTCCAAAATCTTCGGTTTTTTTTTTTTTTTTTTTTTTAGCCAAAATATGGGTCGATACGTGACATTTCGAACGTGAAATTTGTTCCATAATAATTTAACTGAATAATGATTAAAATTAAATAAAAATTTACCGTTAATCCGAATAACATATTTCTCTTCGAACTCTTCCTTAGATTACAGACCATGTAAGAAAATTTTTTTGGAATAATTTTTATCAAATATCACCACTTTTAAGAAAGATACATTTTTAAGAAAACAAACAATAAAACATTCTCAACAATAAGAAATTACGTTTGCACAACTTTGCAGTCTGATTTTTCATCTTAGTGAACAAATTTATGGGTAAATTTATAAAATTAGTGAAATCTAAATATTTCTCTATAACAATATCGTAAAATAATCAGCTTGTGGCGGAAATGCTCATATATGACTGCTGTGGGCAAGCGCTTATAATTAAGATTTCTAATGTACAGTTATGAAGAATCAATGAACACAGCATTAAAATTTTTATTTTGTTTCAAACACAACAATATTTTTTTAAAATAATTGTAATAAATTATTTAGGACATTATGACGATAAGACTTGATAGCACACCTTGTGAATAGCCCAATTATGTTTGAGTTGGCATAACATATCTTACATTTCGCAACACCAGTTCACACATTAAATATTTGACATCCTACACGCAACCACTAGTTTATTAAAAAAATTATTTGCTTTTGCAAAACCTTTGGCTAAATTAAACATCATGGAATACAATTATTTTCTTACAAATAAAGTTTAGTAAATCAGTAGAAATTGTTACAAATAAAGCTAAAGTCTGATAAATTTACTGCTCTCGCTTTTTTTTTTTTGGAATTTTTACGTCAAATATTTGTTAGTTCTGAACAAACCTTTACTTGAGTAGACATGACTAGCAGTGCATGAAATGTTTGAGAATAACATTTTAACAGAAAATGTTGAATTGTGCAGGACTCTAATAAGAATTTGACTGAAGGACAATTGTGCGGAGATATTTTTCGATAACTTTTTTTTTTCTTCTTTTGCCAACGAAAGGGAGGAAAACTAACATTGCTTTTGTTTACAATTTTAAATTTAACTGAAATTAAGTCGGCTAAATAGTTTTATAAATGCAGCAAGAACTTATTTGTACTGCTAAGACATTCCAACTTGATTATTTGTTTTTATTTAAGTATTTAAAAAAAAAATCATATGTAAATAAATGCCAACAATGTCAACAAGACTAGATTTTTTCTTCAATATCTTGTCAATATTTTTTTTTTTTTTATATAAAAGAAAAAAAAACCTGAAAAAGTTGAATTTTTATCATTTGCTGGTTGCATTAAGCGATCTAAATTTAAGTTCATGGTCACATCTATTGCAATAGCGTTGTTGTATTTTTTTGTTGTTGTTAGTTGGCAAAACTTTTTTTGATGTAAAAACTCGGTATTTTCTGTTATTTTAAGTTATTGTTAGTGACTTGAATATGTTTTACTTACAAACAATTTATTCTAAATTGTTGTTGTGGTGCTGACGTTTTGATTCTTCAGGTTTCTTTTTCTGTTTTTGACAAAAATGTTGAAAAAATAAAAAAAAATTTAAAAATAAAGGAAAACCAATTGAGTTTTTTCTACCGTCCACTGACATGTCAGTTGAAGTTATGTTTGGCTAAAAAAACGGCATTGTTTCAGCAAGTTGTTTAATTTTTTCGAATATTTTGCAAACAACTCTCAATATTTTTACACTTGTTGTGCTAAAGTTAAAAATGTAGTTTTGAAAGAAAATGTGTTTAATATGTAGTAGGGTGGTTTATTGTTAACAGGTTTAAGGAATTCACTAAAGAAAAATTCAAGTTTGGCTTTACTTGAGTATAAAACCTTATGACGCAATCGTAAACAGCACTCACAATTGCAAAAAAAAAACAAGTTAGAGTGCTATATTCGGCTGTGCCGAATCTTTGATACCCTCCACCGACACTTCGAATATTTAGGAGTAATATCTGTATAATGTATATTTATTATTATAATCTTTGTAAAAACAGAAATCTGCATTAAAATTTGCTGCGGTTAAGACCTATATAAAATTATTGACCGACAATCAGAATCAATTTAAAAAAGCTTGAGTAGAATATCAGTTTAAGCTGAACTTAAATGATTTTCAGGAGAACAAATTATATAAAAGAAATGGTAAGCTATGAACCAATCATCACAAATTTTGCAGAACGATTTCTGGTATTAAAAAAGATAAATTTCAATACAGCGGTGCAATTAGTTTAAGCGTTTGCAGTGAATTTCAAAAGGCTGCTAAAATGGAATCTAAGGTAAATTATGGATCGCATATCACAAAATTGCATAACATTTTTTCTGGCCATATGAAGCTAAACTGGAAGAAAGTTTACCGGCTATTTAATTATTTTAACAGAGTGGGCTTAAAATGAGGCCTATGGTAAGTTATGCACGGATTTTTACCAAATTTCACAGTGTCATTTCTAGTTCTATAAAACTGTGATGTGCCAAATTTTGTTATGATAACATTATTTTTTACGTTTTTAGGCGTACTAAACTGTTTTCCAGAAGTAGGGTTTATATGGGGCCTAGGGTAAATTATGGACCGATCTTCACGAAACTTCACAGTATTATTTCTAGTCTTATAAAACTTCGACGAGCCAAATTTTGTTATGATAACATTATTAATTATGGTCTTAGACGTACTAAACTGTTTTCCGGGTGTAGGGTTTATATGGGGCCTAGGGTAAATTATGGACCGATCTTTACGAAATTACACAGTTTTACTTCTTGTCCTATAAAACTTTGATGTACCAAATTTTGTTATGATAGCGTTATTTTTTACGGTTTAAGGCGTACTTAACTGTTTTCCGGAAGTTGGGTTTATATGAAGCCTAGGGTAAATTATGGACCGATCTTCACGAAACTTCACAGTATTATTTCTAGTCGTATAAAACTGTGACGAGCCAAATTTTGTTATGATAACATTATTAATTATGGTATTAGGCGTACCAAACTGTTTTCCGGGAGTAGGGTTTATATGGGGCCTAGGGTAAATTATGGACCGATCTTCACGAAATTTTACCGCGTGATTTCCAGTTGAATTAGACAAACCCTTGCAAAATCGTATGTTGTTCTGTGTATTATTCCACCATTTATGTGAGTTTTTGTAACAAAATTATCAAATTTTTTTAGGTGGTGGTTCCACATTTTGATTCATAGCTCTGATCCTACTGAACCGATTTTGCTGAATTTCAATCCCAAACTGCTTAGGATAACTAAAAGCAATTTTACACCCAGTTTGTTTAGTTCCTTTGAGTTTTTCGAAAGTGAGCGTGTTTTCAACAGACGGACAGACGGACAGACAGACGGACATGGCTAAATCGACTTAGAATTACTTAAGGACCCAGAATATATATACTTTATGGGGTCTGAGATGAATAATAAAAAAGTTTCACACGGAATGACAAACTTAATATACCCTCTTCACAACTAATTGTCGTGGAGGGTATAAAAAATGGACAGAGGTATTTAAAATTTTGGTGTTTTGCCCCTGTGTAATTTTGGAGATTTTAAAAACTTTAGTAGGGTGATTTCTTAAGACCTTCGTTTTTATGAATAACTAAATATTTTGCACTGTACAAGGTATTAAATAACTTTTCGATGGTGGCTTATTGAAATAGTCAGGGGTGTTCTGGAAATCGAAAACGCAAAACGCAAGAATTTTAAACGTCGTGTTTTAATAAGATTTCTGGAATAAAATAATTTTATGACAAATGTTACACAAATAATTCTCTATTAAACAGAATTTATAACAAAAATTATAAAAATTAGATTAAAAACATTCTTGCGTTTATCATATATAAAAGAGTTGCGTGAGTGACTGACTCATTCATCATCGCCCAGCCCAAACCGCTGACCCTAGAAACTTGAAGTTCGGACTAGCGATTGGTCACTCCCCAATTCCATCCACTAAGACAGGATTTTTCGAAATTCGAATGTTTAACGGTATATCTCCAAAACTAAAAGAGATGCGAAATAAAGGTACTTCTTATCGTTGTTCTTAAGAAATTCGGCCCTATTAGGGAGCAAACGGGTAAAATCTGAATTTTAGTACTATTTTGCCATCTTTTGGTACTTTTTCGAAATTCGAACATTCAAAGGGGTGAAAATCGTAACTATTTTTGGTACTTTTTTTTACAAAACATTTTCCTACACCCAATGACATATTCGTACTAAATTATGGGCTACCACTACAATACTGAAATTTTTGGGGGAAAAATATAGTACCCAAAAAAGGAAATACGGGAAATTTGACATTTTTCTTTAGCTTTTTGGTTCCACTAAAGTAACCAGTTAAATGCTGGAATTTAAACAAGTTTAAACCTAGAAAAATAAACTTTGGCATAAAAATATGTCCACGAAGAAAAAGGAGACGCTAACGTTAAGCGGGTGTATGCAAGTTTTTATTATATAGATAAGATATTTTTTTTCTTTCTTTTGTAAGTTTATACTCTTATATAAAAGCGTATTTGAGAATTAGTGCCTATTTTTCACCACAAGTTAAAAAAACAAACGTTTTTTCACGTTGTGTCACAAGATTTCATATTTTGAATGCTAAAATAAAAAAATAAAAAAAGCCCCGAGGCGATTTGGAAAATTAAGCTCATGTTCTTTTTTATGACCCACCAAATTTTTTAAATTTTTTTCAAAGGCGTTTAAAGTAAGTAAAAAAAATTATTAAATATAATTCTGAGCTAAATGAGTTTAGCAGATGTTTTTAAGGAAATTTGATGACGGATCTTCTCCTAGAACATAATAACCCTTTATCTGTAATTTTTAGGGGTAATTTTAGTCCCTGTTCTAAATATCCTCATAGAATACCACTAACACGTACGTATAAAGTGTTAAAATGCTCCACAACAATTTTCGGCATCGAATTTCACTAAGGGGATTGTAAAGACCAAAAGTTCATGTGATACAAGCAAAATGCTTAAAACACAAGTTTTTTTTTGGCTTGTAAAAGAAACAAAACTTTAAATAATTTCCATAAAAAGATAATTAATTTGTTTTTAATATCCTTAAAAAAACCCCGAAATTAAGTTATTTTTATCTAATTTGAGATAAGAACGCGAAATCTGTTAGCCCTGCTTAAGTTAAGCTGTTAACTGTAAACAATCATAAAGAAATTTTTTTAAAACTTCTTTAAAAAAAAATTTTAAAACTGACTTCCCCTAATAAATTAAATCACAATGATGTGCACTTCAAGATAGTCCCCAAAATTGTGTAACTATTTTATTCCCGCAACTAGTTTTTATTCGATAATAAGCGATTTATTGGCTTTATTGGCCATAAATAAAAGAAGTTTGTTTAGTTGACTTTTGCTTTAAAAATCTGTTGGTTTTTTTTTATTTTTCATTTAGAGTAGAATGTGTACAATATACAATAAAATAAACCAAAAATTTTAATTAAAACTAAAATAACAAAGGAGGGAAATCATATTTGAGCCAGTATGAACTTGTTTTCATTAATTGTTGTTTTGGTAAATCAAAATTTGAAAAAAAAGACAAAAACATATACAAAAAAAAACTTAATTAAATTGAATAAAGTGATTTAAACATCTGTGGTGCTAGCAATACACCCTACACTCTATGTTATCATGTCAAGCTGTTTTACTGAGCAACGTGAATTACATTTGGTGCGTTATCTAAAAGCAATATTTTCTCGTTTAATAAAATTTTACACGCGCTATGTCGGTGTTTTTGTAATACATAGTTTTATATGTTTTCAAATTTATAAATGGATTGAACTCTGACCTTTTGAGTTCATTGCTAGCAGTGATAATTAATTAAAAACAGAAAATACAAGAGAAAGTATGCAACCCTGAAAAATCTTTTCTCTAACACAACTAACTCTTCAGCCGTGTGGGGCATAACAAATATTTATGAATATGGTGTCACTTTGCCTTTATCGTGAAAAAAGTTTCGGCACCGAAAGCGTTGAAGTTTTGTTTATATATATAAAATCGATTTTTTACTTTTTTGGTGATTCTTAAAATAGACAATACGCTCTTTCTAATGCAGCATACCACTGCACTATATTTGTCATAAGTAAGCTTTAAAATACACCTTTGATAAGAAAAGAATCCGATGTAACAAAATTTTTTGTAATTGATCTAATTTATTTGAAACTCGCCTTTCGGGGGTTTTCGGGTCCGTCGATTACGAATCTGGTATTAGATTTTGAAAATTTTAAATCCAATATGGCTGACTATTTTCTGTAACATTATTGGATTTGCTTGAATCTCGTTACTAAACGGTTGTTGGGGTCGCTGATTACGAATCTGATATTAGATTTTTAAAATTCGAAATGCCAGATTGTTTTTTTTAGCATAATGGGGTTTATTCGGAACTCAATATTTAGGGGATTTAAGTGCCGCTGATCACGAATCACCCAAAAACCCTGAGTGACGAGTTTCAAACAAATTCAATATTTTTACAAAAAATAGTCCGCCATATTGGATACGCCTTTTTGAATTTTCAAAATCTAATACCAGATTCGTAATCTTCAACCTCAAATATTTCGCAAAAAAAAAAAAAAAAATGAAAAACAGAAGTTAATTCGACATTTTTCGTTTTTCTATCATACAAAAATCAGCTCTAAAGGGCAAGCCCGATTTACTAAAAATTTTTTATGAAATAAGTGCGAATAGTGGTTTTGCCTTAATATCACCCCAGGATTGCAACTTAAAACTCCTCTACTACGATTTTTGGCCGTTTAGAATTTCTCTATTAACACAAGAAAAAAAACCCGAAAATCCTAACGAAATTCGTGCGTGTGACGTTACTCACATTTTGCGTCACGTTACTGACACTGCTTTTATGTCATTTACGTGATTAAAACATAAAATATTAAGACCACCTTTTGGATAAAAATCATCCTTCGTTTTTAACATACTGGGCAATAATAAACATGGACTCTTTTCAATTCGCTTATTTTTACACAAACGTTCAGTAACCTCCAAACACACTTCCAAAATCCGGTGACGTTACAAACGGCTTAAAATGGTCATAACTTCACAACAAAACGAGATACAGCAAAATTATCTGTGTATGAAACAATAGTTATGACGAAAGCTTTCATATGCCGCTCTGAAGTTGGGAGAAATGATTGTATTTTGTAAAGATATTGACCAAAATATGTATACGAGCGTAACGTTACTGGCGGTGACTTTGTCTATATGTAAACCTACGTATATTTGTACAATAATTAAAAAAATCCTAAATTTAAGGCGCTTTTGAAATTGCTTTCGTTGCGGATTTTTATTTTTATCGAATCTACGAAAAAAATAGTTTTTTATTATCAGTACAACATTCCCTACATGGTATTGGAGTGGTATTTGGCACTCAAAAAAAGAGAAATACAAATCTCTGCTTCGATTTCTGCTAAAATATACTGTACACTATTATTCTTTGTATTAATACATGTCAAAAACTCAAGCACGGAGGATTGATTACAAATTAAAATGTGGATTATATTAAAATGTGGAACATAAATAAAATTTTACTTTATGTTAAATTCCTTATTTATTTATATTTAAATTAACTGTCAGTTAAAAGATGAAATATTGTTCATAACGTCCTCAATTTCATGGACAGACGAACTACTTGGCTGCCTTTTATTTTGAGGATTGTAGCACCGCGATCATACAACAAATTGATAATTTCTTCACTTTCCCGTTTAATTTTTTTATTCGTATTCTTAATCATTGTAATTACCAGGGAAACCAGAAATATGCTCTAAAAAACACGTTTTATGCGCATTAAATATGCAGTAAAAACTGGAAATTATGCCCTGAAAAGTGGTAAAAATATGCCCTAAAAATTAAAAATTACTCATTTGAAGACACAATATTCAACAATTTAATAACAAAATCTACAAAAAAAACCTAAAAAAGGTTAAAACTCATATAAAAGATGTTTGCGCCGAATATTATCTATATGGGTTTTTGTCTTAAAGGGATTTTGGTACGGTCGCTAAATTGTTAATAAATGTTAACATTTAAAAGGAATTTAAAGCTAGTTAAGGATGGGAGCTTTGAGCAAATGTGAACCGATTCGAAAATAATTTAATTTGAAGTAAAATATTTTTGGCACGAATTTAATTTAAATACCATCGTAATTAGATAGCTTGCGGACCAAAGAGTCTAATTGGGATAAGAAATTATAGACCGATTCTCACCATTTGCATAGACTTCGTCCATATTTAATCAAATTATCTACATAATTGGAACTTGTACTCTGCACAAAAGGCTAACATGGACAGACAACCAGCCAGGCGGATGGATGGACATCGTAAGATCACTTTAAAAACTGATTCCGAGTCCATTGGAATACTAAAAGATTGGTCTAGATCAGCGATCATCACGCTATGCCCCCGGGGGCCGAGCACTTTTCGTCAATTTCACACACACACAACACGAAGGTTAACGAAACAATTGAAGCACAGCCGCGAAAAACGTTGTAAACGCCACATTTTGCAAAAACTGTTTTTTTGCAGATAAACGTTGACTTTACTCTCTTACACAGTTTAAACATCAAATCAACCAAAACTATGCACCTTAACGCCTTCAAAATGGCGTACAAAGTGTCAGCCAGTGGAAGAACATTGCAAGTTACTAACATAATGATGAAACCGAAATGGTTTTGCAGTGCGGAATAATGTTTTAAAAGCCTTTTGCATTAAAGTTTTTATTATCACTATTTTAAATAATAGAAAAAAAAAAATTTTTAAAACAAAAAATGCTGCTTGTCAAAAAACGTTTTTTTTGCTCTCCTGAAAAATTATTATTTTGTAACTTAAAACGTTATTCGCGGCTGTGCTTCAATTGTAAAAAGCCACAATTTTAAAAAACAAGAACAAAACACATAGTGAATGTCTCAAACGAGTAAATTTAAACTGTCTCTCTTTGTGATGACCGCTGGTCTAGATACAAATCGCATAACATTTATCCTTAATGACAACCTGCTTTGTCTTACAATGTTAGAGTAAAAATTAAATGTGGATGTTTAAATTGAAGTAACAGATTTTCGATAAAATTGAATATGTATCAAAATATGCATTAAAAAGGCAAAATATGCGCTATAAACCTAAAAAATGCTGCAAAAAGGCTCTTTTAACTAAAATATGCCAAAAAAAATGCTTCAAACGGTAAAATATGCAAAAATATGCACTAACAAATCAATGCCAAAATTCATAAAAAGCTCTAAAACGGATAATTATATTGTTTCTGTCTTCATTAGTCACACAAGGAAAAAAATGCAATTGCATATTTCTGGTTTCCCTGGTAATTACTCACAAACAATTTTTATTTTTCACAAGAAATAAATCGTTCACTGGTAAGACACATTTAACCACAAAGTAAAAGTTTTACTTGAATCGCTATTTTTAATGTTTACATTTATTTTTCGCTTTAGTATTGCCAAGTTTAGTTTTGATTTGAATTTAACATTTGATACTAATTTGACAAAACATTTGATGTCAAATGTTTATTTTCAAAACATTATCAATTTAAATTCAAATGTTAAAATCAAACAATTGAAAAACGTTTGAGAATTGTGTTTGCTGTCATATGCTAAGTCATTTCATATCAAAGGTTTGACTTCGCGTTTGTTGGGAATATGTAAAAGTGTGAAGATAGTGTGAATGCAATGTGTTATGAAAATAACAAGTATTGACATCTCATACGACTTTATCGTTTTTTGAAATTTTTCTAAACAATAATACTTTAATTTGATCAGTTTGCATTTCAACAAAAGCATGTTCAGTGAGATTGTGTGAATACAAACTGTAATGATTAATTAGATATTTTGACTGCCGCAACTATTCTTAAAAATTATTATGGCATACGTAAGAGTTGTGTGATAGTGTAAAGTACCTTGAGCAGGGTGTTTTCTAATTCCATTTGACTTAATCATCAATAATTGATATTTATATTTTACTACCTGTTTTGCAAATATAATTTACAATACTCGTATGTAAAATACTAGAATTGTGTGGTAAATCACAAAAATGTAGCATTTGTTGTTTCGTTACCATTTACCTTGATATTGAATTATTAAATACCATTTAAATAGTATTTGGAGTTGTTGTAGCCGTGTTGCTATTATTTATAAAATGTAAATATGTTTTTCAGCAAAGTTTATTTATAGTTAAGCTTTTTCATGTTGTTGCTTTCAATAAATAATGAATGAAAACTGAACAAAAAAATATAAAAATAAAAGCAAAGCATTTAACACTTTGACTGTAACTACGGTGGCAATGCGTTCTGTATTTTAGAGCTTTGTTATGTGTAATGAATTATTTTTCAAGTGAAAAACCTTTAATTGTACTGTATTTTATTAAATTTTTTGTATTTATACTGTATGTAGGAAAATAACTAATGTCCGTAATTTCTACAAAACTAAAGCTTGTCGTGTTCGTACCTAACAGTTTAATTTACCTTTTTCAAGCAACGTTTGGCCAACGTATTTTAACCTTCAGTTTTCTTTTAAAATTCGGCAGCTTTTACAACATAGATTTCAATACACAGCTTGATTTCTTTTTGTAGAAATTACGGGCATAAAAGAGATACATTCCCAATTTATCTGACTTTTCTTTTTACTGGAAACTTGCATAATTTTTCTTTCTTTTTGCAAAACTTAAAGGACTTATAACATTAAAAAGTTAAAAAAAAAAACTTGCTTTATGCCTAATTTATTCTAAGGCACAATAACACTATTTTTCTGGCACTAACGAAATAAAACAACACAACAAAATACTGAGTTTTCAAGAAACTTTTAAAAAAAATTTTGAAAACCGTCCCATTGAACATTTGTTAAATTTTTGGAAACTTTTCTAGCTTTAATTTTATATGGTTGTTTTATTTTTTTTGGTTGAAGTCCGAAATTTTTAAAAACATGAAATTAGATTGCAAAAAGTTTTTAGAAAAACTGTTGGTTACAAAACGGTGTAAATTTAAAATGAATTTCAATTCGTGGTTGACGCATCTCGGCGAATCCAATGTGTCTCAACATCATATATTTCCATAACATACAATTTTTGTTTGTTGTACACACAGAAAAAAATCAATGTAAATTCGTTCAAAACAAGGTTGATTTTACATTTTTCAGTTGTGATTTTGCTTCATTGTTGTTTCATGTTAATTTAACATGATTTTACAATAACTTGCGAACAACATTTTTTTCTTTTAAAATAACTGTAATTCATGTTAATTTAACATTGCAGTAAAGTTAGAGCAAAATGTAATTAATATTGAAATCACAATCCGAATCACGTTGAATGAAAGTTATTTAAAGTTGAAACAACGTGAATTTCATGTAGAATCAAATTGGTTGGAGTGTGATATAACAGTGTGAAGACAACATATGCATTTATTTAAGAATAATTTAAAACACTTACCCCTATTACACATGTTTCACTTATTTTGTATTTTCTTAGTAAACAGAAGCATCAGCAGAATGGCCCGATATGGTTTTCGTCATCATTCTACTTTGAAAACTTGATGTACTATTTAACTAAATAATTTTAATTAAAAGAATACGGGAATTGTCTTCTTTTTATAACATATTTTAAACATGAAAATAAAAAGATGTACATACTTAAGTGTGTATGCATGTTAATTTAACAAGATAAACTTTTGATTTTAATATAAAACAGGTTTTTATGGATTCAATATTGAACAATGTTATTTTAACAGTGAATAATATTAAATAAACGTGATTTAAGATTATTTTAAGAAATAGAGTACTTATGAGATTTCGAGCTAAACCTAGTAGTTTCTGACTAGATTCCCACACAAATCTTAATCTACTTTGTGACTAGATTTTGACGGAATCTACTCACAATCTTAGAGTTGTACTAAGTGATGCAACTATGGTTTTCTCCATATAGTACTAAAAAATACTACCCTGTACAAGAAAAAAAAAATTACATTTAAACAAAAAACAAATGAATTGTTAACAAATTCAATAAATTTTAACGCGATAGTACTAGGGTATTCATTCGGTTAATCGTCAATCGGTTAACCGATTAATTACTACCCGATTATCTGATCGGTTAATTTCAAATTGGCTTTTTTCGATTAACGATTAAACCGATTAATTTCAGTCGAATAACCGACTAACCGATGTGATACAATTTTCAATATTTTGTAGTATTATAACACATTTTTTTGTGATTTTAGAAAATATTTTTTCATAAAAACAAATAAGGTGTTCAGTGATCTTCATTTTAACACATTTCCCGCCGACTGGTGACTAAAATTACAATGTTTTTTATCTTTATCATCGATCAACAGGAATGTGGCGAAAAATGGGTTAAATTTTTGATTACCAACACGTTTTTTCTGTTTTATGTACGTGTTAGTTATGTATTTGTTTCTTCTTATATCTTCTCATATCAGTCTTTTAACAGAATTAACCGAAACAATACGAAGTGTTAAAAATTAAAAAAAAAAACTCTTAAGGCAGAATGGAGTATTTTATATGTTTAGAGAAATCCTGGAAAAGGACTGAGAAATTAGATATTCATCTACGATAAGTGAAAGAATTTTTTCCAAGCCAAGTTTTGGCAAAAAAATTTTTTTTTTTACAAAATTATTTTAAAAGAAATCCTATAACTACGGAAATTATTTCAGTTTATTTTTTTATAAATACATATTTTGGGGATATACAAGATAGTCATAAAGTCTTATGTTTTTAAAAAATTACAAGAAATATATATCGTCGGCTTAATATGCAAACCGGCTAAATCCACTTTTTATGTAAATTGAGATTTTGATGCCGTGTGGCAGAGAAAGGTACACCTCGTTGACCAGCATGTGGTTTTTATTCTATTTAAGTCCTGAAGGGTGTTAAACTAACTGTATTTTTAATTTTCTATCAAGCTGCAAATAGGAAAATTAAGAAGTTTTTCGTCTCTCCTGTTAAATGTGCTGAAAGGATATTAAGCCGACGATATAACTGTTGTGGGCAGTTATGAAGAATCAATGAACACAGCATTATTTTGTTTGAAATACAACAATATTTATTTTAAACAATTGTAAAATATTATTTGGGATAATATGGCGATATGACTTGATAGCACACCCTGTGTATTAATTGAAAAATGCATATTAAATATTTATGAATTGTTTTTTTTTTTGCTCGTTTTAGTTCAAGAATTTGGTATGTTATTGTTTTTTTTACTAATAAACTCCAAATAATAAACAATTTAATGCGTTTTAATATATTGAAATTACTTAATTTACAAAAAAACATTATTATTCGGTTAACCGATCAAAAACAAAATTAACCGATTTGTTACCGATTAAACCAAAACCTCGGTTAATTAATCGGGCGATTAACCGATTAAAGCAAAAGGCCGATTAAATGAATACCCTAGATAGTACTAAAATAGTAGTGATAATTGGGTAATTTCTTGTCAAAGCGACCAAGAGTGGGACACGACCCTTTCCGATTTTAATGAAATTTGGTAAGAAGGTTCCTTTTATCTTATAAGGAACATACATGAACGAAATTCACTCCCAAATGGAATCTTGGGGCTTTTTGGGGTCGCTGATTACAAATTTTATGTCAAATGTGCGGAAATTCACTCCCTTCACCCCTAATCGACCACCCTCTGGGGTATAATATTATGTATTATATATCATAATCAAGTTACATATCGTTTTTGAGGGGTTTGGGATCACTGATTACGCATTTTCTGTCAGAATTATAAAATTCGAAATGGAAAATAGAAGATGGCGTCACCCAGGGCATTTAAACCCAAAACGGGCCAACCTTACATAAGTCAGAGCCTGGAACTCAAAGCAATGAAATCGAAAAGAACAATTTTCAAGTTATCACAAAATTTTTTATTACACCAAATCTGATATTTGCCGTTTTTCGTTTTCTGATAAATTATAAGTCTCATTTTGGTTTTCAGACAAATTCATAAATCAACTTGATATCATCCTTCAAAATATCTTTTATTACTTGGAATAATTGTAACCTTGATAAATCACCAGTAGTGGACATACTGCAACCTAAAAATAAGATTATTTTTATAGTTGAGAGAAATTCTTAAAAAAATTCATATGGATTTTTTGAGAAATTAATGCATTCGATTTGTAAAAGAAACATAATAGCTTATTGCAAAAATTGTTCAATAATTTTTTGTTTAAACAATTTATTAATAACTTTTGTGGCAACATTATTATTGATAATTGTTGTTTAAGGCATGCCAAATATTTCTGAAGTTTTTAAAGTACGGAAATATCAATAAGATTAAATTTTTTACTAGGACGTTTTGTCAAAGCATCTTTAGAAAAAACCCCATAACAATTCAAAGGGCAGGAAGTGGCAGCTGAATTTTGGCTAAGTCGATAGTTTATAATTTTCAAAGTAACCTCCAAAAGGTTAGAAGACAGCATTTGACAGCGTTTTACTGTCATTTTATTTGAAAACTCAAATTTTATTGGGGAAAAAACGAAAAAAGTACCGTTATGATAATGCTGCCAAAAAATTTCTGTCAAAGAACTGACATTTACAAAATTTTTTACGTATTTTACTGACCTTCAAACGTACATTCCATTTGCTTTTATAAGATTTTCTTTGCTGCACGCGCTATCACTCGTTTAAAGGTTTTGCCGAATAAATACACAATAATGCACTTGAAAAAAGCCAAACTCCAACTGAAAATAGTGAATGGTTTTGGGGTATAGGACGTTACTCTTAACAATTTTTACTTCTAAAAGGATCCCTCTAGCCAACTGCATGTTAAAAAAATCTTATCTAGACACTTTATTTTTCGAGTTTTCGGCAGCTTTTTGGCAATCGGCCGCACTGTGCGTCGCCAGTATGAATGACCATACGTGCTCGATTTATGGTATTTTTAATCACACTTGACTGAACTACCGGCGATAGGTTCCCGTTTTTCTGACGGCTATTCACTTTAAGGCTTGTTGACATAAACGCGGGACTTCACAAAAGCCCATAAAGAGAAGTCTAGAAAGGTTCAATCGTGCGATCTTGCCGGCCAGTTCATCATTATATCGAAAGATTAGGCGACATGAAAATGCAGCCGTCAGAATATTGATTGTTGGTCGTGCAGTGTGCACCGTTGCTCCATCCCGTTAGAATCTCCTGTCCCAAGCCGTCCAATTGAGGTTGAAGAAAGTCGTTTAGCATGGCTCGGTTGCGCTCGCAGTTCATAGTAGGCGTTTAGCCTTTGGGGGTATTAAAAAACAAGGCCCGATGATATCTCTAGAATTAACACCTCACCATACAGTAAGTTTGATCGGGTGTAATGGCTCTTCGTGTGTTATACGCGGATTTTTGGTGCCCCAGAAGCGATAATTCTTATTCGCGTATCCACAGTGATGGAAATGGGCATCGTCACTCCTGATGGTTTTCGAGTGTCGCAAAAAATCAAAACAATTATTCCGCGTTCTTAAGAAGTATAACGGCTCCATTTCTTTATTAACGTGTATTTTGTACTTGTTAACTTGACAAATCGTCAAGTAGTTTCACCATAATGAGCTGACGAAATATCAAAGCAGATAAGACACTTAACTTGACTTTTTATGAATTTAACGCATTAGTAATGTTGTTAGCTACAAAATCAATGTTTTTATGTATTGAATAGTTAGTTTGGGTAGCAATATTACATTTTTGGGTTTTGTTGGAATAATACACTGAAAAAAAACAAAGTGGCAAAAACAAAACTTGAAAGTAAGAAAATACGACTTCTAACATTTAGCACGGCACAAATTGGGCTGAATATTATGGCTTGCCATGCAACACAGTTGTTAATGACATCAAAATCTAAAATTCTGCGGTGGTGCGTGGCGATCGCATTTTTCGTTTACAAGAAAATTAGGAAAATGTAAAAAAAAGGCGAAAAAAATGAAAAAAATGGGTTTTTTGACCTTCATTCACTTATAACTTTTGAAGTAGGAGTGTTATCTTTAAGCACCACCGCAGAATTTTAGATATTTTAGTCAGCAACAACTCTGTTGTCTCCCAAGGCATAATATTCAGCCGAATTTGTGCCGTAGTACAAACAGTACAGCCTATTTTCGACAAATTTTATTAATTGATTAAATAAACAGGGTGAATTTAAAAAAAAAAAACGTAAATTTATGCTACTAAAATTAGTTTTACAGTAGTTATTAAGAACATAGACACTGTTTTCACTTTGGGAAACATATATATATATTTTATATTTCATTTACTATTGTAATAAAGCGGCAGTAGATATTTTAGCCGTCACCTTTGCGTGCTTATAAATTACACAGCCTCACAAAAATATTAAAAGGTTCTTACCCAGAAACCAGACCTTCCAATCCTTATGTATTATCACCTCCTGAATGCAATGCCGCCATACGAATTGAATTCTATCGTTGGGTGTTCATGTAATTTACAAGGAAAATCCGCAAAGTGACCTTACCTAATTTGTAAATTTGACCATGTTAAAAAGTGTTTGTTTAAATGCATGTAACTTTTAAAATTTTTGGCAGATTTGATCTTACATAAAGAAATACAATTTTAAAAAATTTTAACTAACAATAAGTCAAATTTACAAAGAAACTGATTTGCTATTTCAGTTTGTGCAAAAATATCCTGAAGCGTACACGGATGCGAAAATGATTCATGATTATATTACAGACACATATTTTCTGTATCAAATTTTCTGTAGCAGCTTGCATTGAACCACTAAAACATATTAGCACTTGTAAATCAATTGTTGCTTCTAATCATCTTACTTTAAAGGACGTGCTGTATCAAATATTTGAATATTTAGAGTTCGAAGAAATAAATAAAAGATCGTTCTTGAATTCAATTCCCCACAAATTTCAATTTGCTTTTAACACAGACAAGCTTAATTTGCTTACTGAAAATTTGAAAAAGATGTTAACATTTTCCAAACGGTTTAAGCGGATGCGAAAGATTCAATGTTAAAAAGATATATCGATAGACCTGTGGATGATGTATACTAATTCCACAGTAATATCAATGTGGAGAGAGTGTTTGCGATGGCGAAGAGGAACGAGGATATGGAACCTCATAAAGAAATATACACCATGTGTCTATTTCTTAAAGGCCCGGCAAAACAAATGCATTCACTTCCTTTTCGATATTTTGCAGTTCTATCCAACGAAGCAAGATATGGAAAAGGGTGTGAAAATAATGAAAAGGAAAATAAAAAATCGAATGCTAAGGAACGAATAAAGAGATTGGAAGAGATGGATCAAACAACAAGTAAAAAAACGACGTACGGAGAGTAAAGTCCTATTTCTAAATTTGCTTTATGTGAATGAGCCTATGGAATTATTTAATTTATGAAATAAACTATCTGATGTCGATGTACAGAGTAATCGGATAAAAATTCTTAAAAAGCAAATAAACATGTTGAGAGGTTTAAATTATAAATATCACGGTGAAAAGTTTGGCAAACAACAAATTTGGATTTAGAGTCCCAACTCAAAGAAAAGCTAAAGAATTTGCACTATTATGTAGATCTCTAAAAATTTAAAAAATAAAATAACTTGATGTTTTTAAAAGTATAAATAATAAAGATTTCTGCTAAATACATTTCCAGTAAAATAACTAAAATTTTTTTTCGCAAAACTAAATATGTAAACTTTAATGATCGATTTAATAAAAGTTGCATACATACATATTTTAATATAAATTTGATACTATTTCATTTTCTTATAGATCTTTTCTTTCTCATTCGGTTATTTTTTTTTGTTGGAAAGGTATTTAAATTACCTTTCTAAATGTAGAATATAGTTAGTAAAAATTATTGCCGCTAGATGGCGTAAAATTCATTTTTTTGGAAAAATGCATCAAAACACCATGTATTTGCAAATATTTTGAAATCATATGTTCCACAAAACTACTCGCCATACGATTTTGTACAAAGTTGCCAAACAACATTTAATCGAATTCTGGAAATTTAACGGTAAAAATTTTGATTTTCTTCAAGCACCTAAAAATAACGGTAATTTTGTAAATAACGGAATTATATAAAAGTCGCGGAACAAAAGTTGCTTCTGATACCCTAAAGAACCATTTTCAACAATAAGAAAGGTTTTTTTTTCGCAAAAAGTCGATTTTGGCATATTGCTAGCCATGACCATATGGAAAAACATTTTTTTTTTAATTGATTTTACACTTGAAAAAAATTAAACTTCTTACAATTTTTCAACGATTTGTGGTTTGATTGAAGAAAGTATTTATTTCTTTTCAATTAAATCTTTCTATCACAAATTTCCTTTAAATTCTTTTTTAACTTTGTTATTTTGTTTAAACTGTGATTTCAACCGTGCTTAATAATCACATTGAAATTACTAAATACCGTTCTTAATTAACAACGAATCAACTGTCAAATTAAACCTTTTAATTCATTCCACCTCAATTTACTCCCTTTAAAATATTTATAGAATTAAAGTGAATTAAAACTGAAATTCAATGGTGAACAATTTCAAAGGAAAGGAGCAAATGAATTGAAGTGCAACAGAACAGAACGAGACTATACGTAGTACGTTTCCAACGAAAGTGTATTTCTAATGAATAAAAGAAAATATAGAGCAAAAAATGTAAAAAAAAAATTTAAAAGTATGCATATTATTGACTATTTCAGCAGTGTTGCCAAAACAAGGGAAAAAATATTTTTTTTTTCGACCAGTTTATTTTTGTTGTAGTTATAATAGAGCAAAAACTTACCACTCTGAAGGGGAGTTACAGGGTTAATATGCTCCACAAAAAAAATTTATAACATTTTGTACAAGTTTGCTGAACCTACCTTATACATGTGTATATCATCACCTAATATGCAAATGGGCGTAACAGGCGCGGATTCAGGGGGGGGGGGAAATAAGGAAATTCCCCCCCCCCCCCGTAAATTATAAAAATATGTTTTGTTAATTTCGATAATACAAGAATTTCCAACAATAATATTTTTTTTAATGTACAAAATTTTTGGAAATCCCAGCAAGATTTTTTTTTATGGAATCTCTAACGAAATTTTCAATAAGTATCCATATCTTAATCGTAATAGTTATTTATTAGATATTTCCAAAGAAACATCTAGTTTACCGTATTCAATTACTTATTATTCTACATTCAATCCCAGCAGGTGAAATCAATATCCAAAGACTAAACGTTTGAGTTGATAATGCGTGCGGTTGAATTATTAATAAGCCTTAGTAAATGCAATATTTATGAATGTATGGGTTATATGAATCAAAATTCTATTCGATAATTTTTGACGAAAGCACGGGTTTGTTGGGGAAAAGCCAGATTTCCTTATCTTTATGATATTTCAACATACAACAAAAAGTTTTTAGGGAAGAATTTATTGACTTTCATGTAAACGCTTTTGAAGAGCCTTCAAAAGATATTGATGACGTTGATGTGTCAATTGATGCGAATGCACTATCATCAATAGTTCTTAAAGCTTTGAAAAATTGTGTAGGAGATGGAACAGATGGGTGTCCTCTGATGTCAGCAGAAAACGGAGCTGTTCAAAATTTCTGGAAAAGCGACAAATGCCTTGCTATTCCCATAAATCGAACAACTCAATTTCTAAATGCAATAAAGTGCCATTAATACAAAAAGTTGTATCATTTGTTAAAGAAACGACAAAATTTTTTAAATATCATCCCAAGCGTAAAACAGTTTTAGCAAAGTATTCGTTATGCGTCTTTGCAACAAGTTTACATCATATAGTAGAAACCTTTATATTAAGGAACTCACTTATTACTTTTCAATTTATTTGCGGAATATACATATTAAAGGCAGAATTAAGGCTCAGTTAGTCTTTACTTTCTGTTCTGTTACGAATTAGCTGATTTGTTTTTGTTATTAAAAACCTGTGAAATTGATTAGTTTTTCTGTTCTGTTGCGGTTCAGTTTGTTAAAATCAAAAAATTGTTAAGTTATTGTAAGTGACAGCAAAATAAAAATAAAAAATAATAAAAAATTTACGTTGAAATAAACTATTTTTTGATTTTAAGAGTTCATAAAATTTAATTTCTTCAAATTTATTTGCATTAAAGTGATTAAAATGAATGGACGGTGCAAAACTAATAAATTTGTCATAAATAGCTGATAAGTTGATACAGAAAAAGTAACTATTACAATTTCGAAACAGAACGGTACGGAACAGAACAGAAACAGAAAGTAAAGACTAATTCTGCCTTTAGTCTTTACTTTCTGTTCTGTTACGAATCAGCTGTTTTGTTTTTGTTATTTAAAAACCTACGAAATTGATTAGTTTTTCTGTTCTGTTGCGGTCCAGTTTGTTAAAATCAAAAACTTGCTAAGTAATTGTAAGTGACAGCAAAAAAATAATAAAAATAAAATTAAAAAAATTGACAAAAAGATTTATCAATAAAAATATCTCCCTGAAGATGTTGGGAATCTCCAACGAAACGTCGGAAGAAATAATTATGTTATAATCTTTTTATTTTCATAAAACACCAAACCTTAATCAGCCCGTTTACAGTTTTCTAAAAACATAACAATAGAATTTGGATAAGGTTGATAATAATTAAAATTAAATAAAAATCCATATTTATTGAAATAAACTGTTTTTCAATTTTAAGAATTCATAAATTTTTAATATTTTTAATTAGGCTTAAGTTCATTAAATTTAATTTTCATTAAATTATTTTTATGAAGAAAGGAATTTTACAACATGAAAATTAATTAAATTTTTGATAATTTTTCATTCTTGACTCAATCTGGGCTCGAACCCAGGTGTTTACGGACAGGTTACCCTGACATGTTTCGATTGCAACCACTCAATCTCCTCAGAGGGCTTGCCGTTTAACACTCGCAGCCATCGACGACTGCTGACGTCATTAGTCAAACATCAATCCTTAAACCAAATTGTATTCAACCTTTGGTAGATCGAAATTTGCTTTGAATGATTATCTATTTTAATTTATTTTAAAATGTTATTCCTTTACTTCTGTTTTTTCGTACTATTGTCAAGAATTCTTCTTGAAGTTCAAAGTACATATTTTTTGTTTTTTCATTTTTTGTCTTTCTTATTCTTGTTGACCTTTTCAGCACAACTTGAAAGACAAATGCAAACATAGAGCTCGTGCCTTAGCTTTAACAATTATTAGTATTGTGGTTATTTTATTGAACTATTTATGGTTTTTAATCCAAATTTTTAATATTTTTAATTAGGCTAAAGTTCATTAAATTTAATTTTCATTAAATTATTTTTATGAAGAAAGGAATTTTACAACATGAAAATTAATTAAAATTTATTGATAATTTTTCATTCTTGACTCAATCTGGGCTCGAACCCAGGTGTTTACGGACAGGTTACCCTGACATGTTTCAATTGCAACCAGGGTAACCTGTTTGCATTTGTCCTTTAAGTTGTGCTGAAAAGGTCAACAAGAATAAGAAAGACAAAAAAATGAAATAACAAAAAATATGTACTTTGAACTTCAAGAAGAATTCTTGACAAAAGTACGAAAAAACAGAAGTAAAGGAATAACATGTTAAAATAAATTAAAATAGATAATCATTCAAAGCAAATTTCGATCTACCAAAGGTTGAATACAATTTGGTTTAAGGATTGATGTTTGACTAATGACGTCAGCAGTCGTCGATGGCTGCGAGTGTTAAACGGCAAGCCCTCTGAGGAGATTGAGTGGTTGCAATCGAAACATGTCAGGGTAACCTGTCCGTAAACACCTGGGTTCGAGCCCAGATTGAGTCAAGAATGAAAAATTATCAATAAATTTTAATTAATTTTCATGTTGTAAAATTCCTTTCTTCATAAAAATAATTTAATGAAAATTAAATTTAATGAACTTAAGCCTAATTAAAAATATTAAAAATTTGGACTAAAAACCATAAATAGTTCAATAAAATAACCACAATACTAAGAATTCATAAAATTTAATTTCTTAAAATTTATGCGCATCAAAGTTATTGAAATAAAACAATGAACTAATAAATTTGTCATAAATGGCTGATAAGTTACTACAGAAAAACTAACTAATACAATTTCGTAACAGAACGGCACGAAACAGAAAGTAAAGACTAACTAAGCCTTAAGTGTGATACCTATTGCAACACAGCCACTTAGTATCATTTTACAAAAGCAAGATCTTCAAAAAGCATCAAGTCTTATCAAAATTTTAAACATGTGTCTTGAAGAAAAAAGAAATAAAGCCGAAGAACAATTTAAAGCGATTTTTCGAAAAATTTAAAGTTATTTGCGTTCAAATCGAGGTTCCTATCGAAAAGACAAGATTCGAACGAAATAATCACACCCAAAATGTTGGAGATTAATACCGAGTTGTAGATTACATTCCTCTTATTGAATTTATTTTAAAAGATCTCATAACAACTTTCCCAATAGATATCCCAAATGTATTGAGCTGTATATATATGATAAAAGAGATAAACACCTACTAAGATCTAAACTTAAGCCTGATCTATCAGATAACGTTGTAGATGCTTTAATAAACTGTGATGAAGATTTCGTTTCAATGCTCGTCAGTAGAGGTACGAGCGGGAGGTCATTTCCTACCCTTGCTCGGATCAACAATGACAGAAGATAGACTGTACTGTCTAAATTTGCCTCACAAGAAAATCATAAATTGCTTATTTTAAAAGATTAATGTATATTGAACTGATCTTATATTTTATTTAACCTTTTTGTTGAGTTTTTTAATTAGGGTATGACATTTTTTGGACAAAATTTCTTCATCCCACCACGCGATGGGCAATTAAGTTTTGATAATGAAAAAAATTTTTTTAGGCCATTTTGGCAAAAAAAGTTTCCGCACCAAATGCAATTACTAAAGCTTTTTTTTAATGCTATATATTTTAGCCCCCATATTCATAAATAATTATAAAATTTAATAAACGTTTATTAAGGAAAATTTTCATAGAAAGTTTGGTTTTCAAGCCTTTATTATATTATAAATACATAAATACATAAAATAAGCAACTGTATAACAAAAATGTAAAGCTATTTTTTTGGGTTTAATGAAATAAATTTTAAGTTTAAAGTGCGAGTTGATTTACATAATGGAAAAATATCTTGTGCAACTTTAATAGCTCGTTTCGCGCATATATTACTACGCTGCTGAAAATTATCACTGTTTCATATATCCGCCAAACAACTCATCTATCACAACATCAATCATTTGCCATTCAAATTTAGTTTATTAAAAGAACCGCGAAATATAGTCGCGTTTTTTTGTGCCCTTCTTCCGTACAAGTGGTAATTAAATACTAATTTTGTATAGTAAGGAGAAAAATTTAAATTCAAAACTTTATCGCTTTTGGTTCGGAAACTTTCTTTACGATCGCGAAAAAGTAATACATAATTTCTCAATATTTTTTGACGGTCTATACGGCTATGCGATGAAGAATTTTATATTCGCAAAATTTTCAAAAAGTACTTACCCTAATACACATATTGTTTTTAATAAACTTTTAAAAACAAATTTTTTACTTTTTTGTATCATAAAAAATTTCTCCCCCCCAAAGGCTCAAGCTGGATCCGCGCCTGGGGCGTAACAACCAAAAAAATTCCAAATCGAGTTTTTGATTCATTAATGATGCACTAGACTAAATTACGTGCCCCTATAAAATTACATGTCCCTATAAAATTAAAAAAAAAAAAGTAAAAGTGTTGTTTCGCCCTTTCGCATTTAATTTTCATTTGGGGTATTCACAAGGTGTACTATCATGTTGTAATGTCATAATGTCCGTTATTTTGGAAAATGTTCGAAATTGTTGTGTTCGATTGGGTTTAAAAATTTCGACAAAAATTTTCGTTTGTTAGAAATTAAAACCCTTCTCTTCAGTTATTTTGCGAATTTGCATTTCGTTTATTTTTCATCAGCTCTAGTTTTCGCGATATAGAGTTATTTGAAAACTAAAGGCAGTTTTACTATATATAGTAGCATAACTTAAGAAGGATTTTCTGTAAAACAAAATCGGACATTCGACAACAAAATTTTCATTAGCACGACCTAATTTTCATTTGGGGTATTCACAAGGTGTAATATCATGTTGTAATTTTACAATGGTTTAAAAATATTGTTGTTGCTTTGTAAACAAAAAGTGTCTTAAATATATAGAACTTTGCTTGCTATATTTATTGTGCCGTCGTAATTAATCAGAAGAGACCTGCGCTGAGCGGCTGAGCCAAACGGCTATGATTTCGTAGCCGTCTCCATTGATTGTATAGTTTTATCCGGCTAACATCCGAATTTAACCTGCGGCTTGCAAAGATCGGCTTGGCACTCTGATGTTTGGTAAACAAACAAAATAAAATTTATTTGTGGTTTGCGTTTGAAAAATCTAAAATAGTCAGGAAAGATCTAATTTAAATTATTAATTGATGGATTAGAATTAAAAAATATTTTGATTTTAGGTAAATATAGATTTTTTTATATTTGTTTTAAGTCAAGCTGATTTAAATTCAAAATAGCACACTTAATTATAAGGTGTGGTTCACAACAGTCGTATTTTTGTATGTTAATATTTTAAGACATATGACAACAAAATAACAAAGCCTTGTCCTGCAAAATTTTGTTTTTGTCGCTTAAGCTTTTTTTTCGGTAGTGACGGAACGAATTGTCCTGTACACTTGTGTTATCAGTTCTTTTTTGTAGCTTTTGTATTCACTTAGGATAGAGCGAACAATTTTTTTTATAAATATTTGTTTTTCTGTATTATAAATTAATGCTTTTTAGACTGAAGTATATTATGAACAAATTAAAGCATCCTAGGTCAAGGCCTTATTAAAGGACGTTTTATATGTTTTTCTAATAAACCAATAACTCCATTTTTATACCCTGTACCAGGGGTGTTCAATTAATCGGGTTTGACTAATTTAACTTATTCGATTTAACGCATAAGTCTATCAGCACCGAGGTTGCGCGATCGAATCCCGCCAGAGACAGAAAAAAAAAAAATAAAAAATTAAATAAGAAAAAAAAAAAATAAAATAAAATAAAATTAAAAAAAATAAAATAAAAATTTTACTTTATTGACTTTGTGTAATTATATATTTTTATAAAAATTTTAAGTATAAAAAAAACATATTATTTTTTAGATTATAATAGGCTAAATTATAAAGGATTACTTTTGGGACATCTCGAACAAAAATAAGTACTTTTTCTAGTAGAAAAGTAAGTAGTCGGCTCGTCAAATTCTCATTATTTTTCTGCTTATTTTGTAAGCGAAGTTTTTGCTGGGTTATGAATCAGAGAACTGCAAAATCACGATTTTTCTTGATTAATTCATGCGCTGAAATTCACATTCACTCTTTGCTTGCAAAACAAAGTTCAACGTTGGTAATTTTTACATCGTTTCGAACACATTTGATTTTTGCATGTGTGCGTTTTTTATTGAAAATGCTTTGTTTGCATTTTTTGTTGCGCACGCAATATAACACAATTGTGTAAATTCAAAAGGCACACATTCTTATACTTTTGCATTCAAGTAGTCATTGTCCACTCGATGAGACGCTTTGTTAACATTAACAACAATAAGCCACTCGATGAGACGCTTTGTTAAAATTAACAACAATAAAAACAACAGTAACAAGAATACATTGTACATACAGAACTACTGTACTTTTTAAAATGATAAAAAAAGTCTTCTGTTTCTATGGAAATTGTTTGTACCTACATATGTGCGTTTAGTTTAATTTAAATTTTTTTTCTTGTACTACATAGTAACTGCTGAATGCCTACATGAGTAATAATTGCTTGATTTCTGGCTTTTGTTTGTATTTTTTTTTCTTTGCCAAAACAATCATTATCGGACCAAACACACAAACATCTTTATTAAAAAACGAAGCTAACGATGGAATAAATAACAAAGCACCATGTGCAATTGAATGACCGCAAGCGAGTGTATTTGTTGGTATTCATTTACTGCGATTTTTTTGAAATCCCACAAAGCCGTTCTCTGTTATGTATAAACATTCTTTTTTAAATAAAACTTGTCAATGTAGCTCCAAATTGTTGCTTCACTTTCGGTCACTCAGATTTTAAAAGATATTTTTGTTAACATACCTCTGCCGTTTTTTTCGTTTGTGAAATAAATTATTAAATTATTAAAGCTAAATTACTCAATAAACATGACTGTTTTTTTTAGTTCCAACGGACTCATACATTTGGTTTGTTTATTCGAACAAAAACTTTTAAAAATTATACATTTAGCAGAAATACTGTATAATATTATTCGATTAATCGGTATAAATTCTTTGATTAATTCTTTAATCGGAATTAGCAATTTTAAATTATTCGAACAATTATCGTCTTAAATTGTTCGATTAATCGAACGAGAATTAATCGACTGAATACCCTAACCTGTACTGACAACCGTTCTATCGCATCCAAATGCCACCAAAGACGAATTACATTCATACTTTCCTGTCATTATGAAGCATCTTGTTACTTACAGCATCATATATTTCAACTAGAAATATGGTTAAAACAATGGAGGATAAAGGTCAATGAGCAAAAATGCGTACATATAACATTCACCTTGCGTCGGGAATCATGCCCCCTATTAAAATCAATAATCAAATAGTACCTCAAAATTCGCATGTAAAATACCTCGGTATTCATCTAGATCGCCGTTTAACGTGGAAAAGCCATATAGAGGCAAAATTAACTCAAATGAAACTAAAAGCCATCCAAATTCATTGGCTTATTGGAAGAAACTCTGTCCTTAGTCTCGACTGCAAAATGCTACTTTACAACTCCATCTTAAAGCCAATCTGGTGCTATGGTATTCAGTTATAGTGCACTGCCTCGGCCTCTAATATCGAAAAAATTCAAAGGCGCCAAAATAAACTTCTTCGAATAATCACAGCTGCCCCTTGGTATGTTAAAAACTCCAATATTCACAAGGATCTCAATGTTCCATTAGTTTAAACTATGATTAAGAAATATGCAGTAAAATACTTAAAAAGTCTCGAATTGCACCCGAACCCACTAGCACGAAATATTTTAAATGATAGCGGCCACACTCGCTTAAGAAGAAGAGACACTGCAGCACTTATCCATTTAGATGAGCGATAAACACCTATTTATTTATAAGAACAGAACCCGCTATGAAGAAAAATTTTGTCTGGCACTGGCAGGACATAAAATAAAGTATTAGGTAATTAGGTATGAGGTAATATATGAATATTCAATAAAAAAATAATGAAAAAAAGAAAAAAAAAATACTTTCCTGTCATAAAGGCCGCGATATTCATAATTATATAAGCTGTTTTTCCTTAATCTACCGAGAAATTTCCAATATATTCAGAATCCCACTTAGATATCATTGAAATATGTTCTTCGCTAATAGACTTTTGTTACACTTCACAGGTATTCCATTGCTAGTAAAGTTTAATTCTTTGCGCAAATTTTTTCTTTCCCAGCGATTTTTAATTCAATCTATTACGCTTGATGAGTTTTCGACATCAATAAAGTTTAAAACAAGGATTACTGCATTTACAACCAATGAGGCAGGCAGGAAACCGCTCCAGTCACATACTGTAGCAAGGCTTTGCAACTTTTGCCTCATATACTTTTTTCCTTGTGAGGTTTCTTGTTCATTCATTAAGGCAAAAATCATTTCGCTACAATTTTGATGTCTCTCTTGACAACAGCTGTATGATAAATGTGATACTGACCTAGACGAAGAAGCTCTGGAAGTTATGTTTTTATCAACAAATGCATCATACTTTTTCATACAACGTATCCTCACAACCAATATAAGTACGCTCATCTCGTCGGTGCTTTAAAAAATTTTCCTTGTTTCCTTTTAAACAAAAATTATTTTAACGTTCTCTTATCCCTTAAATAATAGCACTAAGAAAGCACTGTTATCTATGCTAAAGTTTATGGAGGGCGCGATTCTAGGTCAAAGATAATGGCAAAAGAAGTAGCGGTTCGAACTTGAAAAAAACAGAAGTAGTTTTTGTGGACATGTATAAAAAGGCGTAATTCAGCGAAACCTGGCAAAATTTTTTAGTAAATCTACTTTCACGTAGCAATGTAACATTAAAATGTCTCGGTTTGATTCCAAAAGCTTCTGTATTTTCTTTATTTTAAGCCAAAATCTGGGTCGATACGTGACATTTCGAACGTGAAATTTTTTCCATAATAATTAAACTGAATAATGTTTAAAACAAAATAAAAATTTACTGTTAATCCGAATAAAATATTTCTTTTTGAACTCTTCCTTAGATTACAGACCATGTAAGAACATTTTTTTGGAATAATTTTTATCAAATATCACCACTTTTAAGAAAGATAAATATTAAAGAAAACATACAATAAAACATTCTCATAAATAAGAAATTACGTTTGCACAACTTTGCAGTCTGATTGTTCATCTAAGTGAACAAATGTATGGGTAAATTCATAAAATTACTAAAATCTAAATATTTCTCTATAACACTATCGTAAAATAATCAGCTTTTAATAACTTTAAGATTTTCGGTCACGGTGGACCTTTTGACGGAAATGCCCATATGCATTTGATTTAGGTTCTTTTCTATTATTAATTAATATCACAATGTCTTGGTTACGCACTATAACTAAATGCAAGTGGTTCGCCAAATGCAGAGCAAAGCAAATCATCACGAATTTTAAGGGTTTTTATTTTGCTTAGCATTCACCTTTTTACTTTTATTATTTTAAAATATTTAGAAATATGTTCCATTAAAAATTTATCCGAGACATAACTTTTCCCTTGTTTTAACAAGCTTCTGTTTTACATGAAGCACTTATGTATACTTTCTTATGAAGAAGCTGAAAGCAACAGTTCTGAAATAAAATTATTAATACAAGGAGAATCTCCAACTTCGTTTTTCGCGCATATAAATACATATAAGTGTTTCCAGATTTTGGAATGGCACTAAACTGTACCTCCAAATAAAGTCGTATTGCTTTATAATTTTGCAAGAATAAAGTGTTTTTATAGGGACATCGTTTACACTGTGCTAGTGGAAAAAACAGACAAGCCGGGCACATGGCGTTTTAACATAATTCGGGTACGCTGAACAATGGTGGTAACCGTTTTTTTTTTAACTCAAAAACGTTTTAGCTTATTGAAAAAACTAAAAAAACCGAAATTCTGCAATAAAATTTTCTTTAAGAAAAGTAGTGCGCAGTCGTTTTTGAGTTACGCGAACATATGTTGTGCAACCTCCTTCATTTGCGAAATAACGGTATATTTTGAAAACCAGAGCCAACCTTAAAAAAACGCCTAGCACCACTGGATTCAGCATACCAGAATAAGGTTAAAACGCTAAGTGCCCAGCTTGTCTCAAAAAAAAGTGTAAATTTCGAGCACAGTGTAATCAATAGAGGAGATTTTAAAATTAAAAAATTAGTCTGTGTTCATACGGCTCATGTCTTATTGACAAGATTGCTACTTTATAGGCGAGAGGGACGAGGGGAAAAGAAACGAGTACACAGATGCATGTACTGTCTTTACGTTTTGCTTTTTCATTCGTTGTTTAATTTTGCTATTGTTTTCAATATCAAAAAAAGCACATGTCGTCAACATGTCATGAATCATTTGAACGCCAATTCATGTTTAAAGAAGAACAAGGAAGAATCTTGTCAATAAGACATGAGCCGTATAAACTCAGACTTACTTTCACTCCACCCTAATGCACATTACGCATTTATGCATCGAAATATAATACAATTTGAATAAATTGCAAGCATCGCTTTAATTTTGAGTCAAATTCAATTAAGAAACACACAAATATTTTTTTTTATCAAAACTAAATTTTGATCAAACCTTGATCTTATTCATGCACTTTCGATGCAAGTAAAATAGCTTTTTTAATTATGCTGTCGAACAGGGAAACCATAAATATGCAATTGCATGTTTTTCCTCGTGCGACCAATGAAGACAGAAACAATATATTTATCCGTTTTAGAGGTTTTTGAGAATTTTGGCATCAATTTGTTAGTGCATATTTTTGCATATTTTACCGTTTGCAGCATTTTTTTGCATAATTTAGTTAAAAGGGCATTTTTGCAGCGTTGTTTTAGTTTATAGCGCATATTTTGCCTTTTTAAGGCATATTTTTATACATGTTAAATTTTTCATATGCCTATTTCGCAGTAATTAAAAAAAAATTATACCCAACGTGTTGCATCAATTTCGACATTTAATTTTTACTCGAAATTTTAAAATTTTATTTATAAACAAAAATGAAGAAAAAAAAATTATAAACGTTTTTTGATGATGTATGTAATGCATACAAATTTGGACCAATCTTTTATTATACTAATCGACTCAGAATCAGTTCTTAAAGTGATGTCCATCCGTCCGTTTGGCTGGTTGCCTGTTCATGTTAACCTTGTGCGTAAAGTACTAGTTGAAGTATTGTAGATAATTTGAACAAATATGACAAATAAATTTTAATTGTACTGAGGATGAAGCCTATGTAAATGGTGAGAATCGGTCTATAATTTCACATATCGATGCCTTACTTTCTCAACCTCGTATCTTAAAAATACGGTTTTGACTTTTTCATATCAAACGACTGCTATTTTTGTGTTCTAACAATGAAACAACTTATTATTTCAATGCAATTTACATAGATGTAATCAATTCTTTAATAATTCCATTTTAACTTTAACCCAAACACCGAAGTATACAAAGATATAACGTTTTTTTTTCTCTCCTAAAAAGTTGTATTTTTTAAGATACGAGGTTGAGAAAGTAAGGCATCGATATTCTCCAATTAAAACTTCTTTCCAAGACTAAACAATAATCAAATAACAAATAATTATTTCGTTTAAAATAGAATAAATTGTTGTTGGAAATTGTCAAAATCAATCAACACATTGTTTGAAACGGCCAAGTTTTTTGATAATTTTTGTGATTAAAATTTAAAATATCATTTATTGAAAAAAACATATTCAAAATATAAAATTTTTAAACTTTTTAGTAATCAATATAATCATTTTGGCAAAAGGTGCAATATCAACAAATGGGTAGCTTGATTCTATGAATTTGGTATAAAATTGGTGATTAGAGAAAATTTTTAATTTTTTCTGTGTAACTTTGTTTTTGTGAGCCGATGACATGGGCGGGGTGCAATAACGCCTTAAGAAATAAGGCCTTTAAGGCTTTATTTCTCAATGGAAAGTGAAATAAGGCCTTTATTTCCAAAAAGGTTTTATTGCACTTTGAAAGTGAAATAAAGTCGTAAAGGGGTTATTACACTTAAATTTCTTTTTAAATGAATCTTATTATATTTTATTGAACAATTATAAAAAAATTAATTAATAATAAAAAAAAAACAAATGTTAATTTAACTGCAACAATATTGAAAATCTTTGCTTTATAAAGTTTTTCTGCGTGGCGGCCTGCGGCCGCTCTTAGGGGTTTTCTCCTCCATGGGACGCGGCAGGTGGCTTCGCTGAATAAAGTTTCCCTGCGCGCGTCACACTACGGTTGATAATGAGTCGCGCGCAGGAAAACTGTATTCAGCGAAGCCACCTGCCGCGTCCCATGGAGGAGAAAACCCCCAAGACCGGCCGCAGGCCGCCACGCAGAAAAACTGTATTAAGTGAAGATTTAGGTGGCTTTTTCCTACGTAGTGCATAAAGTCCATGGACATTATGTCACTATTCGTGTGTCACAATGTTCATGGACATTATGACATGCCACCGGATATATATACTTACATGTTCATTATGAGCAATATGTATTATTAGGAATTGTTTAAAGATATTGGAACTACTAATCGGTCGAAATGCTGCTACCAACAACAACAAAAATCGATAAATTGAACAGTGTAACAAAAGAATCAAAAAATATAAAATAAAGGCTTTATTGCACCATTGGCTAAATTCCAATAAAGGCTTTATTTCACTTTCAATTGAGCAGTAAAATCGATAAATTGAGCAGTGTAACAAAAGAATCAAAAAATATAAAATAAAGGCTTTATTGCACTATTGGCTAAATTCCAATAAAGGCTTTATTTCACTTTCAATTGAGCAGTAAAGCCTTTTTCGCAAAAAAGGTCTTATTTCTCAAAAAAGGTCTTATTTCTCAATTGAAAGTGAAATAAAGCCTTAAAGGCCTTATTTCTTAAGGCGTTATTGCACCCCGCCGATGACATGGTAAAATTCTGAAAACTCGTCTGTAAATACAATGGTGTTTGCGCTTTACCGATTATAATTAAATTGTTATTAAATTGTCAAAGTTATTTTCGGGAATACAAAAGATTTCTGTAAAATACACTGAGATTTATTGTTGAGGGAAAGCTAGCTTCTATGCGCATTTCACTGGTTGCTTAGGCCAGCTCATCAGGAAACCTTTTCCAAAAATTTTAGAATAGCCAAAAATATTATACAAATTAAACCCAAAAAACGAATAAGTCTTACTTGTACAAATGTCAAAGCTTAAACAAAACACCAACAATAAACAGTCAGTTTATCTTTTCATACATTGTTGAATATTTTGTTTTCAACTTAGCAATTTTGAATTTTTTTGGGCATATTTTTAGCAATTTTCAGGGCTTGTTTTCAAGTTTTTACTGCATATTTCTGGTTTCCCTGCTGATGAAACTAATTTTTATAAGCACGGTAAATGCATATAAGCGAGTCTTTATACATGCATTTCTCGTTTAAAAAAATACTTTTATTGTAGAAAACGAAATGACGATTTTATATATGTATACCTTAATCATCTGTTGTGAAGGGTATAAACATAAAATAGTTTTAACTCCCCACTCAAAACTCTTTAAACTCTTAAACTTTAAAAATGTTTTTTTTAACTATTTAAATTTTTAACACCATAAACTTACTTGTCTTTTATTTATGTTTGTGTTTACAAATTTTATTGCTCAAATTTCAACAAAATATTTGTATTTGTTTCCAAAATTTCTCGTATAAATTTAATGGCGTTTGTTTTTACGCGTTTTTGTGAAAAAAATGCAAAAAAAGTCAAACACTTTAACTGTCAAATGTATTTAAACAAAATATTTGCTGGATACAAGATTTTAATAGCAACATTTGTAAATTAATTAACACAAATTCGTATCTAAAGGAAATTTCTCAACTTCAATAACAATTAGCCAATATTTAAATTATAATACAATTTTTTTTCTCCTAAACTTTATAACTTTATTTTTTGCCAATGTTAAAATTTATTTAATTTAATATTTTATTTGTAGCTCAATTTTTTTTGTTTGTTTGCTTAGCAAAACAAAAAAGTACGTGCAAACAAAAATTTGTTGGCTACCAAATTGAAAAACTCAGCTAAAAAAAAAAAACAAATCAAGTTATTCCACTTGAGTGGCTGGCTGCAATTCGAATGCGAATACGAACAAGTTGAATTAAATAATTAACACATTCGCGGACACATTTATGGCATAAAAACTCTTATTAAGCAACATGAATATTATTTTTATAGATCATTTATTTTTTTTTTTATTATATAACGATTATTTGTTGTCAGAATTATGACATGACATTATCTATATGTCACAGATTGATTTTTAACAGTAGCTTAACCCTAGAGTGCACTACTTCCGTTTGTTTAAATTGCTTAAAAATCATTATTTGCTATTGTTCTATAAACATCTTAGGCGAAGGATATACATATTTAATGGAGTTATTAGTTCATAAATAGGCTCTTGCTCTAGGGATTATGGTAAGAAAAAGTACTTTTATATTGGTAGTAAAAAGTGTACCAAAATAAGCGTAAGATTTGAATTCAATTAAAAAACAAGTAAGAAAGTATAGTCGGTCAAGCCCGACCATATGATACCCTACACCACAGTATTTAAAAACACATCATGCTTATGTGTCCATATAAATATAGATTTATCTAAGTTTATAAACTTCATGAAAATCGGTTTGAAAGTTTGTGAGAGGCAGAAATTGCCCCCTACCTCCCGTTGTGGTCCTATTTTTGAAAAACTGTATAGCTAATGTGTCCATATAGATATGGATTCATCTATGTTTTAAATTTCATTAAAATCGGTTTGAGAGGCAGAAATCGCCCCTATCTCCCCTCGTGGTCCTATTTTTTAAAAAATGCATACATTTTGTGTCCATATAGATATGGTTCTATCTATGTTTTAAATTTCATTAAAATCGGTTTGATAGTTTCTGAGAGGAAGAAATTTCCCCCTATCTTCCCTCGTGGTCCTACAATTCGGCCCATTTTCAATAGGCTTCGTCCTTGTGCCAATAAAAACCTCTGACCAAAATTTGATCAAATTATCAAATTGCGACCTGTACTTTGCGCACAAGGTTACATGGACAGCCAGCCAGCCTGCCAGCCAGCCTGCCAGCCAGCCGGACGGACATCGTTAGTTTGACTCAGAAAGTGATTCTAAGACGATCGGTATACTTTAAGGTGGGTCTAGGTCCAATATTTTAAGGCGTTACACACATCAGCACAAATGCATAATACCCTCTACACTATTGTGGTGTGGGTATAAAAAGTTTTTAATCTAAAGCCTACAATTGGTCTACCACACCACAATAGTGCAGCTTTTGTGCTCATTGCATTTGGTACATTGGTTCTAATTGTCATAAGGACCAAGCCTTTTGAGAATGGTAAACATCGGCCTATACAATCATATATCCTAATTGGAGTCTTTGTGACAATAAACCATCTTATTTTGTCGCTATTTGGATTAAATTTATTCCAAAATAATTTTATTGCAATCTTAAACGTTATAACAAATTTTATTAATATCAGTCCATATTTGAAACAAATTTCTACCTTTAATTAACGGCAAATTGTAATAATGGCCCTAAAAGGCAAACAAAGCAAACACTGATAGAAAAGGCTTCATAACGCTGATGTATTTTGACATCAGTACTATGACAAGTGTCTTCGTTTTTGACCCCATGACACTTTTCATCATGGTGATGTCAACCTTAACATCACTTGGTCAAAGTGTCATCAGGGTCAAAATGAAATTATGTCATCAATGGGATGACACATCGGCATCACAGAAATGACGAACATGTCCTCAGTGCGATGACGCAGTAACATCGGAGAAAGGATACATTAGCATCAATTTAATGACAGTTTGTCAAAGTCAATGGAATTGAGTTAAGTCAAAGTGAGAGAATATTATTATTACTTACTTACCCGTTACATATGTTTGTTTCACGTTTGTTGAACTGCGATCTTTGTCCACAGCAGAACTCTCAATGATAAGACCACCAGCACCATGCCCCGTATAGTTTTTGTAATCATTCTACTTTAACAATTTGATGTATTTAACTAAATAATTTAAAAAGAAGAATATCGGAACTTTAGCTTCTTATAATACATTGTAATTATTAAAATTATGGTAATAATATAAAAAAGGTGGCATCGAATTGATGTCACTATAGTCATAAAATAGATGACACGTAAAAAATGACAAAATTGTACGAAAACGTTAGTCATTAGATTGATGTCACTTTTTGCATCATTGATGCCATTTGTAGTAACATTGATGTCACAATTCTGATGTTAGGGCATCATCAATATGAAGATGCATTTTTCTATCAGTGTACATAAATGAAGTTATCTAAAAAATATTTGGCACAAAGAACTTTTAAATGAGTCTTAAGCTCATAACACAATATTGTTCTGGGCTCCAAATAGCGTAAATTCTCGAAAATTTGTTTTAAATACTGTGATATAGGGTAGCACATGGTCGAGCTTGACCGACTATTATTTCTTTAAATTTTTTAAAGGTTCTTCGTTCAAACCTGAAAACGTAGAAATCAATATAAAGAGCACAGGAAAAGGTAATTTATGGTATAATATACCGGGCAAAATCGTCTACTCCGCGGGTTTGCCGGCAGCTATGCGATTTTTTTTGTCAAAATTTTCCAAGAAACTAGTGCTTATTGAACCCAACTGTATACTCTAGGGTTAATTTGACTGTAATATTTTCAAATACATTTTTATGATTTATCAATAACTATTGACAAGTATTCACAAACATTTCCACCTTAATTAGCACAAACATTTAAACAAATACGAGATACGAGTATTTAAAGGCCTATTGCAATTTAAATTAGAAATATGTAATTTGAAATTTTTTGTTCGACCTGAATATTGAAAAATTTCCAAATCACTAATTGATACGTTCTATTAGTAGATTTTAATAAATGTTAATAGACGTTGGTAAAATCAATTACAAATTTTGCAAAATTTCAATAATAAAGAGATAAATTGGAAATGTTATCCATATTGAAAATTTAAATATTTAAGTGAGAAAAACCAAAAATTTTATATTTGAATAATTATTAGAGCAAATTAGATTTTTGTTCTGCGGTAAATGAAATGAAAATAATTTATATTTTGCAATGAATTGCTTATGAGCGGATGATGGGATGAAAATTTTAAATATGTAGCAAAATAACTGTTTGTACATTTTAACGGAAATTTAAAAAATTTGGAAGAGAAAGCAGAGAAAAGCTTAAATTATTCTCAGGTTCGGTGTCTACAAAATTTGTATAAAACAAAGTATATCATCGCTTAAAAGGCCTTACGATGCCATTATGTATGACGTATAACATGGTGCAAATGTCCACCGAGGTTTCGCTGGGTGGCTCGCATCCGAAATGTCCAATTTTCCCTGGCTCTGGTGCATAGATCAGGTTACATTTAAATGATGAGATGGGTTAAATTGGCTTTGAGTGTCGCTGTGGTTTGGGCCTATTTCGTAAAGATCTCGGTACCCTCAAATCGCTTGTGCAGAATGTACAATGTGGCATGAGTTGTGTGGAAAGTATCTCCGTCCAATTCAGGCAAAAATAAATTGGTTATATGGTCTGGCGAACGTCTTTCTCAAATAAATATGAACCGATTACGTCGCCAGCCCAAAATCCACTGCAAGCAGTGACTTATTCCAGATTCGCTGGGTACTTGTAAATCTCATGTAGATTATTTTCGTCCCAAATTCGGCAATTTTATTTGTTGTGATGTACTCATTAACCCAGAAATGGGCCTATAAAAATAAGTGTTACTGGCCCTTTTAACTGTTTTTAATAAAACAAGTTTATTATTTGCAGGTGTTATTGAACGCCATATCTGTCTAAACAGACTAATGGCCATTTTCTCAATGTATCGACAAACTCTCTGTTACTTAATGTCAACATAAACTTATTGGACCGATAAACTGTCCGTTAACGACAAAAAACAAAGTTTTCAGCTGGCAATGCCACTTAAAATACATGTAAAAGTTGGGAGTCAGCTGATTGAATTTATCTGTACGGCAAATAAAAGGAAAATAAATAATTGACAGATGAGTGCCGGTTAGCTTTGCGATAAAATCGAAGCAAATGAGACATTGAGAAAACCAAATTTCTTTAATGTGCAGTTTTTCGTTGGGAAAAAAGATAATCGCCTAATGAGAAAATGGCCTTAAATAAATGACTGTCAATTCGACAGATGTGGCTTCAAAAACATGTCCGCTATTAGCGGACAAAGTTAGGAAGTCCCTGTTGGAAACCCCTTTGTTAGATAGATAAAATTGCTTCGTTCCATATTATCACATCAAACTTGATCATGTAGTTTAACGTAGCATATGCCTAGGCGCACATTCTTCTTCAGAATTTACGAAAAACAAAATTAAAACTATCGTACAATGCAGTGTTGCCACTTTGTGGGTAATTACCCGAATTTGGTATAATTTTTACTGTCTTGGGTAGAGCGTGGGTTATTTCTCTTAGGTGTAATTCAGGTGTTATTTAAAATTCTTGCTTGAAATACCCAAATAAAATCAAGATTCGATTTCAGTGATGACATTTATTTCTTTTTAAATATTGTTGATAAAAAATGCACAGTCTTCTGAACTAAAGTCGGGGGTTCTTTTAAGGAAAAGACTTCAATCATTGAATATATATTTTCAAAACTTTGGTAATAAATGTCAATCATAGTGATTTAAAACTTGGAGTTTATTCAAAAAAGTTATTCAAACTACAAACTAGCCTGGGGGTAGAAATGTTTCTAATATTCCAACATATTATTAATTTTGGTTGTGTCTGGAAACTTTCAAATGCTTTACTTTGAAGAATATTTATCGCCCTAAACAGCTGTAAAACTGAATTACGAAAGGGATAGTTGTACAAAACCCTGCAGGCATTTAGTTTACTAAATATGGTATAAAGGGTATTTTTTAAAACCATGCAACTTAAAATAATAGAAAACACAAAACAAATAAATTTTAATTGTAATTTATACACGGCGCTACCATTTGAAACTGATCTAAGCAAATAGGCATCACCGCGCCTGTCCTTGACGAAACGCATTACAGACGTTCAGTTTTGTTCCTCTTTTTCGAGCATTGCTGGCTGCATGTCACGAATAAATTAACAATGTTGACTTCCAATATGTCAATTGTTGCTGGTTTATCAGCATAAGCCAGTGACTTCACAGGCCTACGGAAAACAATCAAAAGGTGTCCCATCGTACGGCCTTGAAGTCCAATTGACAGATTATTTTCTCTAATTCAACACATCGCCTTCATTTGTGAAAAAATTGCGTCATTTAAATGATAAAGTCGCCTGTTGCGAAAATCGATATGGCTGATTTTCAAAGTAAATTTGGATAATTTGGTGGCGTTGTTCAAGCATAAATGTATCTATTCATGATGATGTGCCTGCTCAAAAAGTGAGAGCAGTATGACAGTTTGTTTGGCAGCTAACCTTTCGTAAGCTCTATCGGGCTTAAAAAACACCCTTTACAAAGGAATGGCAATGAGCATTTTGAACCTACCTAGAATTTTTGCAACCAAATGTGGAAGTTAAACTCATTATTTTAGGAGTTTTATTAATTGTTTTTAAGTATTTAATATTATTTATTTTAATGTTAATTTATTATAAATTACAATAAGAATGTTAACAGTTTGACTAATATTGATCTTCTTTCAATGAGTTTGTTGTGTTTTTGCTTCTTTGTAAATGTCTTTTATTAAATAAAACATCAATTTTATATCAGGTGTAAGTTCATTTAAATCGGGTAATTTTGCTTCATCTCAAGTGCAATTTTGAATTTCGCTGGTGGTAACACTGGTACAATCTACCAAAATTGCCATTTGGGCTAATTCAGTTCACTATTTCATTTAGCACCCAAGCAAATCATTGTTTTATTTTTTAATTTTGAATTTCTAGAGTTAAATATAATGTTGTGTTTTATAATTTTGTCTTTTTATTTGAACTAATGGTAGTGGCTATCATTGATTCGGCAATGACGAATATAGCCTTCCCACTTAATTTCGATTAAGTTAAAATAGGTACAAATTAAAAACAACACGGTTTTACAATTTCAAAGATCTAACTGCCAATCTTGACGTAAAATATTTATAAAGAAAACACCTTTGATTTACACCATTAATTTAAGCGGTTTTTACCCTTTGTGTTAAGTATACAACTCTGTTTTGTTGAATACGATTTTAAACTACAAGGCCTCAGTGTCTTTTTCGTATGTATTGTAAATTAATGAATCTGCTGAGTGAGAGAATTAGAGAGATAGAGTTTCAGCAACTGTATTATTCTTTCATTTAGATTTAGATTTTAAAGGTGTGCTTTCTTCAGCTTTTTGTGTGATCCTTCAATCACAGCGTACTAAATAAATGTTTAATACATTTAACAGAAAAAAAAATAAAAATTAATTTCAATTAAAAAATTTGTGGTGATTATTATAAAATTAATTAAATTTGCGCCAGTAAACAAATTATTAGTATCAATTAAATATTTTTTGATATTTACAACATTTTCTGCAGTAATGTTGTTGATATAAGCAAACGTTTAATTCACTTAATGAAATTTTTAATTAAAACTGATCTTATCTATATTATTTTTGTTGTTTGGCCAATGTAGTTGTTCATTAAATTAGATTTTATTTTAGCTAATACGGCCTAAAGTTCTATATGTAATTTAAAATGCATTTATTCCATATTTTCCTAACGTTTCGTGAATGTTATGTTTACTTTATCAAGGGATTCGTCTATTTAAATTAAAGAAAATATATTTAAAACTATTATTACAACAAACATTTTTCAACAATTAATTATTACTTACAAAAAGAGAAACAAATTTTTTATTACATTAAACAATAATTTGTTGTAGACAAACATAAAAACATTAAGCATTTAAAATTAAATTAAACACAAACTTAAAAATTTATATCACAGGTTAGATATTGCAACACAGTAACTGGCATTAATGTTTTGTGTGTCTTCTTTTAAGTTCATTGTCTTTTTATTTTCTGTTGTATCCTTAACGTCTCTATTGTGAATATTGTCCTTTCGATTTTTTCTCTCTCCAATATTCGTACTTTGTCAAAATCTGTCGTATGATTTGTATTTTTTATGTGTTGGGCTAAAGCCGTACTTTCCTTCAATTTGTTTATGTACATTTTATGTTCTGTTATTCTTGTTTCCAATATTCTTTTTATGGTACCAATGTCTTATGATCTAATTTTCGATTAATGGTTTAATTGAAAAAAAGTGACAAGAATTTTTTCTGTGTTTATTGTTGCGGTGTTGTAAATGTTAACTAGATTAATGAGATTAACAAGGTATACAAGGGTACTTTACTACCAAAAGTGAAACCCGCTATTGTAATATAAAATTTATTCTGAATTTTCATATTAATTCGAACGTCTATTCCAAGTCAAATTACAATGCAAAAAGCCTTCATACTTTAATAGACCCATTCCATCAATATTTTTCAGGAATATTTTTCTATGCACTATCAGAATTTTTTGTTTGATAGTGCATAGAAAAATATTCCTCAAAAATATTCATGGAATTAGCCTATTAAGTATGAAGGCTGTATGGATTGTGATTTGACTTGGAACACACGTTCGAATAAATATGAAAATTCAGAATAAATTTTATAATACAATAGCGGCTTTCCCTTTTGGTTGTAAAGAACCTTGTTAATCTTATTAATCTAGTTAACATTTACAACACTGGGTCATACGGAAATCGTATTAATAATAAACTTTGTATTCCCGAAAATAACTTTGATAATATAATTGCATGTGCAGGTGCATAAAAATTGGCAAATTGGTTTTTTTTTCGTTGTTTTCTTACGAAGACAATAGAATGAAGCGGTTTGTTTTTTAATTTTGTTTTTTCTTTAAACCCACTTACAACTACAATTCGAGTCGGAAAGAACCCAACCAATTGTAGGGGGATGTAAGAAAAGATAAACTCACTGATTATTGTTGGTGTTTTGTTTAAGCTTTGATATTGTTACAAGTAAGACTTAGAGTGTTTATAATTCCTATTCGCTTTAGGGGTTTATTTGTTTAATATTTTTGGCTTTTCTAAAATCTTTGGAAAAGGTTTCCCGATGAGCTGGTCTAAGCAACCAGTAAAATGCGCATAGAAACTAGCTTTCCCTCAACAATAAATTTCAGTGTATTTATCAAATATGAAAAATTGGGAATTTAGCACGTCATACGGAAATCGTATTACTTAATAATAAAGTTTGTATTCCCGAAAATAACTTTGATAATATAATTACTTCATACCCAGCTAGCATTTTCAATCGTATAAGAGATACTGAGAGTCTCATGAAGAGCGTCTTTGATCGTCGATGAACGCATTTCTTAATCGTAGAAGTCACAAGGGGAAAAACTGTAACACGACTGAGATTCTTACATAGCACAGCGAAAGACGCTTCTTCAATCGTTGTAGGAATCGTTTAAGACGTTGGTGAAGATTATCTAACGAGTTTTTCATGTCAAGAATCGTATGAGACTCAAATATGATTTATACAGAGAGTCGTAAAAGATTAATTCGATGATGGTTTGGCGAATGATAAACAAAGTGTAACATTGTTGCTTTTGTACTCTGAAAAATAATAATCATTTAAAGATTTTCTTTTATTAAAACCGTACCTAGACAAAAGCGGCACGCGTTTTCTAGTTTATGAATAGAGCGGCCTCAATGCTTTGTAATTGGAAAAACCGATTTTGACAGCTGGTTTAATATGTAGTGAAGTTTGCCGCTTTTATTAAATAATAATGGCAATTTTTAATGGCTATTTTTTGTTCAATCTAGCATTTTTATCTCTATTTTTATTTATAATAATTTGTGGGTTCTATTAAACAAGAAAGCTATCACTACTGCTCGCGACACAACGTTGACGCTCTCGCTTAGGTATGGCATATCAGCGTCAAAGCTAAGCAAAAGAAAACGTTCCGCGTTCCGCTCTTGTCAAGGTACACCTGTTAAAAATTCCAAGATAAAAAAGCAAACGTCTTAGAAAATTTAATGTTTTTTTTTAGACTTTGGAGACGGAAAAAAATATTCACTTTTTAGAAAAAATCAGCAAATTTGCTAATTTCGGAACAAAAAATGGTCAAAATGACGATAAATCATCAAATCTGGCAGCCCTGTGTATGTTACCTTTGCTTGAAAAAGTGAACAATTGCACTTACTAGCCTGACACTGTGGTCCATCAGTTTATATTAGTTAATGTCATTAGCAAACAATGCGGATTTTGTAAGATTAACGAAGAGATTTCTGAACATCTGCTCTGTTACTGTCCTACCTTAAAGACTCATAGACAAAACCTTAGTAAGGAACTCATTATGGATCCTATTGAAATTTAGGATCTTTGACCTAGCAAAATAATTGGCTTCGTACGAGGTCTAGATCCGTCTTGGTGAATACCGTGATTGCACAAAAGATCCAATGGGTCGCAGTGCTTATCACTCTATATCTTTCTAGCTTATTTATTAAAATTTCGTCACTAATAATAAAAAAAATTGTATTTTAATAATTATTGCGCGTATATAACAAATATCCTTAATCATCTTAAATATTTAAACATTTTTTTAAAACTTCTTTTAGGCAAATTGGTTTAAGGCCACACAATATTGCCGCTATCATGGCATGCATTTGGCCAGCATATCATCACAAGAGGAGAACGATAGACTGGAAAAACATATAAGAGATTTTGGTAGGTATCCTTTCACTAGCCACAATAATCTACAGACTTACAAATTATGTAACAAATTTTCTGTTACATATGCTATAATTTAACAAAACCAACATTTGTAATTAAATTAAAAAAAAATTTTTTGATTATGTAACAAGAAATACATTACAAAAACGCCAATAGATACAAAATTTCAAAAATTTATTTTAACAAACGTTTGCTGTTTGCACCATTTAACTTTCGCTTTAAAGATCAGAGCAAAATCATTTACTTTTTGTGTGAAATTTTTTTGCTTGTTTTTTTTGCGCAACAATTTTAAAAATGCAATATAAATGTCGTTAATGTCGTTTAAGCAAAAACTAAATTAGGTTAGAAATGACACAAGGAGTAGAAAAAAAGCATTCACATATACAAGGTACCCTGCCTCCCTCACAACCAGAGCGAAGAGCAGAAAAAAGTGAAATGGTTTGTTTAAAAAAAGAAGAAAAAGATGTTAAAAAATGTAACATTTTGCTAACAGCAACAATAAATGACAGTTATAGAAAATAACAGGGTGTTGTAAAAAGAGCGAGACGAAGAAACCTATTGTAATTTACATAATAAATGGTGACAAGGAAAATAATAATTATGCTCAAGAATAAGATTCGAGAACTTTTATTTTTTCTCACACCCTTATAAACATGTCTTATTGTTACAAAAGTGACAATACTAATTTCATGACATGAAATGAACGGTTAAACGAACTTGTCGAGACGGGATGCTCAAGTTTATTTTCCATGACACTCGTAAAAAGCATTGAATAATACCCTGCAAATAATGCGACTAGTCCATACACGCATGTAAAATGTAGCCCATAAGCGACTAGGACTAGTCCAAAAGTAACTCCGATATATGGAGACATTAACATTACGATGTCTTAGGGCAGGTCTATATAACCCAGCTTTGCATTACAAAGGAGTAGTCTTAAAACTACTCCGTGGTATAATCCAGAGGATTAGCTTTAAAAACGAAAACATGTCGTTAAAAAACGAAGACATGTCGTTGCACTACAAACTCTTTTTAACAATGACATGGTCCATGCTTGCATTACATTGGACCAGTCCAGGGAGTAGTCCATTTGATCAAAATGGATCAGGTAGTCCAATATTATTTGCACGTTAGTGATTTTTTTTTTTACCAATTACAATAATCAAAAAAAGAGCCTTTCATTACCTTTGGTGACGTCAGAACTTGCCGACTTCTCTACCTGATCTTTCAAAGCGTAGTATTCCAATAAATTAGCAATTACAAATTTTGAAATGAATGAGAATTTTTAGAATTTCTTCTTCAAATTTTTGACCTAAATGTAAGTTTTTTTTACAGTACTAAGGAATTGACAGTTTGTGAATGTTAAAAAAACAAAATAAAAAAAAAAAATAATTTTACTTTATCGTTCGAAGCAAACGATAACGCAGCTAAGCGCAATTTTAAACGACTTAATTTTGTTTTTGCTTATCAAGAAACGACCACTTAATTTTTCACACTTTTAAGAACGCTCAGAGTTATAACAATTTATCAATAGTAAAAAGGCGAGAAAAAAAATCCTTTAGTTTGGCAAAAATCTAAAAGTTATATTAACGGCTTTGAACAAGGAATAGAAAAAGTCCTGGAAATAATGGTTTCTAAGCAGGGGTTCAAATTTAAAATTAGCCCCATCTACTCCATTTATTTTTACGTAGGCAAAACAAGTTTAAAAATAATTTTCTAAAAACATGTTCTTAAGCGAGAAGGCCGGTGTCGTTTGTTAAACAAAAAATAGATGTTTTGGGTAAAGATAAACAACACAGTTCATGATTAAACTTACGGTATAAATGAATAATAACAAAAATATAGAAATACATTACAGGGATGGAAATCATATCTACTTTTTTTACACATTATTATATCACTGTTGTCGAATCCAAATTCAGTTAAACACAGACCAATCATAAAAATTATCGAAAAATGGTTTTTGAGTTTTATAAAAAATTACGATTTTTAATGACGAATATATGAGGGGTATAGATGCAAAGACTGCAATGTCCACATTTATAGTTATATAAATAGTAAAAACCTCTAGCTCAAAGCATATTCATATTTATGAATTGTATATCGTGCTATTCAGTAAATAAGAATATGATAAAGATATGACGCAAGTTTTAACCAAATCGATATAGCGGTTTGCTGGCAATTATAATAATAAAATTTTGTTTTTTCTTTTTACCCACTTACAACTACAATTCGAGTCGGACATCCCCCAACCAATTGTAGGGGGATGTAAGAAAATATAAACTCACTGTTTATTGTTGGTGTTTTGTTTAAGCTTTCATATTGTCACAAGTAAGGCTTTGAGTGTCATACAAAAATCTTGATAAAAAATTTTGTATTCCCGTAAATAACTTTGAAAATTGGAGATTGCTGTGTTTGCTTTGATCAAATGGACATTGCTGCTTTTTTACATGGGCAAGTACTTAAAAAAATCAGTAGTTAAAAAATTCTTAAACTTAACAAAGGCTTAGTTTTTTCTTGATTGATTTGGAGGAACTTCATAACAACTTAGCTCCATAATTACGACTAATGACAAAGTTATAAAATGAACAATAAAACTAACTAACTAACTCTTATAAAAAATAATTTGTTATATTTTTAAATTTCTTTTTAGTTTTGTTTTTCAAAAAAGAAACAATAAAAAAATATAGCATGCATTTTCGAAAATAGTTGAGAGAAAAAGAGCTTAACAAACGGTGATCATTGCAAAAACGACAATCTCCAATGGACATTGCCGGTTTTGCATCAATTCTTAATTTTTGAATATACTTTTTTATGGGATAAAAGTGTTTTTGGTAATGTAATATTCACTAGTTGGAAGCATTAATTAAATACAACTAAAAGGTATTATTAGTTAAGTTTGTGAAAAAAATGGACATTGCAGTCTTTACATCTATACCCCTCATATACAGGGTAGCGTAGATTGGGTCATATGCATACGGTTATTACTATTAGGGAGTAAACGGGTAAAACCTGAATTTTGGTACTTTTTTGACACCCCGTCTATCGTTTGAACCAATCAACATAGAAACAATGTAAATACCACATTTGAAACTTATCAAAAAAAATACGAATACGAATTTGGTACTTTTTCAAAATTCGAACATATAAGGGCTGAAAATCGTAACTATTTTTGGTGCTTTTTTTACAAATCATTTTTCTTCATTCATTGACATATTCGTACTAAATTATAGACTGCCACTACAATACTGAAATTCTTGATACTTTAATGGGGGGAAAAATAGTATCCAAAAAAGGAAATACGGGAAATTTTAAATTTTTCTTTAGGTTTTTGGTTCTACAACTGGTATTTTTTTAATTATCTTTAATATTATACCTTAAAACATAAGATTAAACATGCAATGCCCTGAGTGGATAAGAATCTATTGCTGAACTGTTTGGGTATTTTCTTGTTCTTTAACTGGTACTTTTTGAATTTCCGTTAGTTTTGGACCTAGAAACATAAAATTCAAGATGCAATATCCTGGTTGGGTGAGAATCTATAACAGTGAACTTTTTAATTCTTTGACTGGTACTTTTTGAATTTTCGTTAGTATTGGACCTAAAAAGATAAAATTAAACATGCCAGGTTCTGAGTGAATGAAAATCTGTAAGAGGGTTTTTTTGTACTTTCGTGTTCTTTAACTGGTACTTTTTTAACTTCCGTTATTAATGGACCTATAAACATAAAATTCAACATGTAATGTCCTGAGAGGATATACTAGAATTTAAACAAGTTAGAACCTAGAAAAATAAACTTTGGCAAACTTATATGTCCACGAAGAAAAGAAGACGCTAACGAAGTAGCGGGTTAAATGCTAGTGTCTTATAATTGTTTAAAATTTATTTCTTCAAACATTCTACTCTTTTAATATAAAAATATTTTTTTAAATATTTCTAACTGATTAAATACCTTAATGCTTAATAGCATGTTGTCACCTTCGGCTTTTATTCTCAATACTCATTCTTTTGAACATATTCCCTTCTTAGATGGGGGTTTATGATTGACAAATTATGTAAATTTCGATAAACGCCAAATTTCATATGTAAGAAATTTCGCACTAAAATTGCATATTTTATATACATATTTAGTTTTACGTTTATTGAAAAAAAAAATCACGAAAAAAAGAAAGACAAAAGAATGAAAACAAAACAAAAAAATTTACTTTGGACTTCAAGAAGAATTCTTGACAAAAGTACGAAAAAACAGAAGTAAGGTAAAACATGTAAAATAAATTAAAATGGATAATCATTCAGAAAAGCAAATTTCGATCTACCAAAGGTTAAAATACAATTTGGTTTAAGGATTGATGTTTGACTTTTGACGTCAGAAGTCGTCGATGGCTGCGAGTGCAAGAAGGCAAATTCATCTGAGGAGATTGAGTGGTTGCAATCGAAGCATGTCAGGGTAACCTGTCCGTAAAAACACCTGGGTTCGAGCCCAGATTCAGTCACGAATGAAAAATTATCAATAAATTTTAATTTATTTCATGTTGTAAAAATTCCTTTCTTCATAAAAATAATTGAACGAAAATTAATTTTGATGAACTTTAGCCTAATTAAAATATTAAAATTTGGATTAAAAATCACCAGCATTTTTAAATGTGTCAGCCATGCACTGTCAGATTATGGGTTACCTGTTTTTATCCGACCGTAATTTCTTTGTTACCTTTATCTTCCAGTCGGCTAAATTTCAACATTTAAGATATTGCTATATTCGTCCTAAAAACCCAAGAGTATAATCATAACGTTATGCAGCACCCTGTACATATTAAAAAAAGCAAAGATAATTTTTCCTGACAAATAATTAGTTTGTTTCATTCTAAAATTTTGTATTTGTTTTCAATGTCGTTGTGCGAACGAAAGAATTCTTTCTACATCGTAAAACCTTTAAAGTTTAGACCAGTTCTGGCCAATCGTGCCGACTTTTTAACCTATTAAGCAATGAAATTTTATGTTTGGCGATTTAGAGACATTTGAAACAGTTCCGGAATTATTTCAGAGACATTATTACCTATTTCAACTTTATGTTTATCATAAAAAAGTCATTAAAACGGGTAAATTTTTCTCTTGTTTGAAAAAAAAAAATTTTAAGTTACCAGACAAAACCGATTTTCTTTAATACATCAAAAAGTTTTCGTGTTGCCAAAATGAAATTAAACAATTTTATCCTTATTTTGCTTAACCCTACGTTTCCACATGCAAGTAATTACTTGCAAGTAGTGCATACGTATTATCAACGAAAAATCTAGGAAACAGCCGATTGGCTGAACGTACAAAAATTGTGTGAATGTTAGTGAAAAAGTGTGTGTACCTGCAGATAACGAGACTAGTCCATACATGCATGTAAAGAGTAGTCCATAAAGGAGTAGGAGTACTCCAAAACTACTCGAAATATATGGGTAAAAGGTGGTTCATTTAACATTGCGATGTCCTAGGAGGGGACCATATAACCCACCGAAGTAGTCCCTAAACTACTCCATGGAGTACTAATGTGGGTAAGTTTTAAAAGTACTCCATGTTACTACAGTATGGAGTACAATTAAGGGGTAGTTTATGAATTTTTCTTTTTCAGTTTTTACTAATCGCCTTTTATGGTGTGTACTGTAGTCTATTATTGCTATTATTAAATATATTTTCTTGGTATTTTTAATTGTTTTGTACCTTTTTGCCACAAATTTCACAAACTTTCACTTTTAAATAAACAATTAATAATGGACACCATCAGGGCTACCAATGTGTAAAACTGTAAAATTTAGAAAATAATAATAATACAGTTGTTGGCAGCACTGCATGTTAATTTCTTATAACATGGTCCATACTACAGTACATTGGACCATGTTGTAAGTAGTCCATTTAAGCCGCAATAAACCACGTAGTCCAATATTATCTGTAGGCATTGTATTGATTTTTTTTTATATCCCTGCGAATAATATTGGACCACCTGATCCATTTTGATGAAATGGACTACTCTATGGACTGGTCCGGTATAATGCAAGCATGGGCCATGTCATTGTTAAAAAGTGTTTGTAGTGAGACGACATGTCTTCGTTTTTTAACGACATGCTTTCATTTTTAAACGACTTCAAAACGAGTCCTCTTGAGTATAACATGGAGTAGTTTTAAAATTATTCCTTAGTAGTCCAAAGGTGAGTTATATGGTCCTCCCCTAGGACATCGTAATGTTAAATAGACCATGTTTTTTCATACGTTTGGGTTACTTTTTCACTAGTCCTGGTCCCTTGTGGACTACTCTTTACACGCGTGTTTGGACTGGTCCACACATATTGTTTTCAATATGTAGCGCCTCTGCGTCTTGAAGACATTTTAGAGGCGAACTTGCACTTGCATGTGTTAGGAAGAAATATAAAAAAGTCATTGTTGCCAACTTTTCACTACCAAAAATGTTCAAGACTATCTCCTGATGGCTAAATTAGATGCTATTCGAAATTGTCTAACAAAAGTATTAAATGATAAACCAATTTTTCCCAAATAAAAAAAAAACTATTGGGGTTTTTTTATGTGGCTTAAATTAGAGTTGTGTCGTGCCGGAACGACCTAGTTCCATAAACGATTCCCTAAAAGGAACGGTGCGAACTTTTCTAAAAGTTCATTTTTTGTCGTTCCTTGTTCCGTAATTGCAATCCGTTGGATGATCACACGTATTTTTGTAGGTTTATTTTTTGTGTATTGATCAATGTGACCGACTTTTGTGTATTTTTGTCCTGACACATAAATAAATAATTTCTAATTAAATCAATTACTAATGTGATCCAAAGCAATATATTTTAGCAATATACCACTCATTATTATTTGTTATTTTTTTTACAAACATTTTAAAAACAAGTAAGAAAGTATAGTCGGTCCAGCCCGACCATATGATACCCTACACCACAGTATTTAAAAACATATCATGCTTATATGTCCATATAAATATGGATTTATCTATCTATATTAACTTAATTAAAATCGGTTTGAAAGTTTGTGAGAGGCAGAAATTGCCCCCTACATCCCCTTGTGGTCCCATTTTTAAAAAAACTGTGTAGCGTATGTGTCCATATAGATATGGACCTATTTATGGTTTAAATTTCATTAAAATCGGTTTAAGAGGCAAAAATTGCCCCTATCTCCTCCTCGTGGTCCTATTTTTTAAAAAATGCATCCCTTTTGTGACCATAAAGATATGGTTCTATCTATGTTTTAAATTTCATTAAAATCGGTTTGATAGTTTCTGAGAGGAAGGAAATTCCCCCTATCTTCCCTCGTGGTCCTACGATTTGACTCAATAGGCTTTCGTGCCAATAAGAACCTATGTCCCAAATTTTATCAAATTATCTCCAAAATTGTGACCTGCACTTTGCGCACAAGGTTACATGGTAAGCCAGCCAGCCGGACGGACATCGTTACTTCGACTAAGAAAGTGATTCTAGGACCAATATTTTAAGGTGTGTGGGTATAAATACATAATTCTTATGTAGGTAGTTGTTACGCCACAACATAAAAACAGACAATAACAAATAGTTGATTGTTGAGGTTTTAACAAACGACAGGGAAGTTTTTTGGTTCCTCGTTCATTCATTGTTCTAAGTAAAACCTGGAACGATGAACGAAAGGAACGACCTAGTTCCTTTGATCTTTCGGATCGGTCGGAACGATTCCATAAAAGGAACGGTTTTTATTTTATTTTTATTTATTTATTTATTTATTTGTCGTTCCATACACAAGACTAAGAGTCTCATATTGCAGTACGGAACTAATTTTTTGCAAAATGTTGTAATGTTAAAACTTAAAACTATTTACAAAATCATCAATATATATGTATTAAAGAATTAGATTATAAAAAATAAATTAATTAATAATAATAATCAAAAGTAATTATTTTATTAAAATCAAATAGTATTTTATTAAAATCAAATAGTAATTATTGTTAATTAATCAAATGTGGAAAACAAATTAATTATAGACTTTTTGAACTCAAGTGCGTTACATAAAAGTTGAGCATAATATGGAATTGAGTTCCAGAGATGAACGGCATGGATAAAGAATTGCCACAATGATATAAGGCTATAATGTCTAAATGGTATTAGTCTTATTCCTCTACTTTCAATATTTGAGAATTTAAGTTTTACATATAGATGTTCAGGCTGTTTCATGTAGATGATTTTGTGTACAAAAATTAAGATACGCGTTTTTAGCAGATCTTTAAAACAAATGCCATATAATTTCGGTTTTGCCCAACTCTAGCATAAATGTAACCTTTTTTCTGTCATATGCCCTTCTTTGCGAAGTTTTTTTAAAAACAAAACGTAATATTGTGTCGCATTACGTGTTCCTTTTGTATAATGTTGCCCAACAAAACCAAAATTTTTTTAAATTTTTCACTCTCAATATAACTAAAGGGCTAGAAATCCAGCATTGCTAAAACAACTGTTCTTGTCAGTGTTTTTGGAAAAAGAGAATATTTTTAATTTCGCTTGTGTTTGTCGCGAAAAATAGAAAGGGACCTAAGGGTTTTGACATTTTAAAGAATTAAATACGTGTATCTTTGGTGTACCATCACTGAGTTGGTATTGGTCTCATTTGAAAGCGACACATCTCAACCTTGTTGGTCAACCTTGAAAACGCGCGTAGGTCGTCCCTACCTCTTGTTTTGTGTAGTTGGTTTTTACTGTTCCCTTTACCTTAATGGTCCCTTTCTCTATGCGCTGTCACATATAAAAATGGAATTATTTTATACCTATAGAAAAATTACATAAGTAGACATTATTTTTGTTCTTTTCTGATTGTTAAAAATGCAATATATTTTGAGGGTGTGAGCGACACTTAAAAGTGGCAGAAAATATATTGGCAACATTATTTGTCAGAAAAGAAAATACTGTAGTTAAGAGCGCAAAATTGTTAACGTTTTACACACTTCGCGCTAAAGCTAAAATTACTTTTGTATATTTTTTTCTTAAATAAAACTCTTTATTGGCGATTTTCAAAATTATATTTGGCTGTGAAGGTGGAAAAAAAATCTGACAAGTCTTGTCATCACTACCAGAGTTGTCAGATTTTGTTCACCGTTAATGTTGTACGTTTTTCTTTTTATCGAAATCTAAACAAGCAGAAAGATAACTTTATTAAATTTCAAAATTGTTATGCTTCATTTTTTGAAACCCCCTCTACAAAAACCGAGTTAAATGGTGTTATAAAGTCAATGCTCTAAAATAGGTTACACAGCTGTGAATTTATGTGCAAAAATACATTCATTCATATATTCATATCTGGCTACATAGATTTTTAGTATACATATATGATTTTTAGTGTGTCCGTCTGTCTGTTTGTCTGTCTTTGCTACCAAATGCAGCAGAAGCAGTACAGTTGAATGGATACTTAGTTAATACAGTTACAACGAACTTTAAGAGACAAAAAATAAAGCAAAATATATACAACAACAATGTCACAGATACAAAAAAAAACTCTACATGAGTATGAAATGTACATGACTCAATGGTTATAGTAATACCCGGAAATATAATTTCATACAGAAATGAATAACCAACTTATTTTATTATTTTAATACATCTAAAATTACAGAGAAAAATAGTTGCAAAAAAAAGAGATTAAAAAATAATTTAAAGTTGACAACATTAGCGAATATTTAAGAAATAGCATGCAGAGAAACTTTTATTAGCGAAGGTGAAAAGGTGGCATGTCATAATATCTAATGTATGTGCGACAAACACCAGCTGTGTTAACAAACGGACATGTTCTAACAATCGCAAAATGCTTAACATTTGCGTTTCTGACTTGAAATCGCACAATATGTTCTGTAAATCGCAATCGCAAGAAGTTTAGTGACTTCAAATTACAAAAGTTTAACGTTTAAAATACCATACAATAAATCTGGCGTTTTGCGATTTCAAGCTGTGCGATTGTCAGAACATGGCCGTATAGTTTTCCCGCATAGCAGGCCTTCTGCCGGGCGCAATGATTTTCTTCTCTTTAGTATACCTAATGCCACCTTCGCTAACTAAAGCTTCTTAAATCAGTAAAACCTTTACATAAGTAGACAGAGGACATTAAAGAAAGAAATTTAAACTTTAGACAGACAGCAGATGTCCCAAAATGCCTTGTGGAACCGAGGAATGTATTACTAATGTCATGCTCCACCTGTTTTAAAAATTTTAATATAAAATCAAAAAGAAAAATATTTAAAAACATAAATAATGTTATTTCTTATTGCTTTTAAACAAGTGGACATTGTGACACATTTTAAAGTGAAATAACACCAAAAAGTGTAAGAATCGGGCATGTTCTAGAAATTGAAGGGAAGTGGATTTCAAATCGAGCAAATTTTAAAAACGACACTGTACTAAAAGTTCATACAAATATTCCATTTTATCAATTTTATTTTGTGAGCACCAATAAGCTTTACAAGAACAACTCTCAAAACCAGGAAAAACAACGGTAATTTTGTAAAGAATTTAACTTAAAATCTCGTTCGATTTCAATTTCACTTCATTTCGGTTTCAAGAACATGCCCGAATCTCGATGAACATACCTTATGACGCTATTTAATGTCCATAATGTTCACGGACATTGTCACATGCCACCTTACTTTAAACACACAAATAGGGGATTCACAGGGTGTCATAAAGTCGTATGTCTTGAAACAATAACACAAAAAGATATGACTGTTGTGAACAAACCCTCATAATTCAGTGTGCTATTTTTAATTTAAATCATCTGATTTAAAACAAATACAAAAAATAAATATTTACCTAAAATAAAAGTATTTTTTATTCTAATCCATGAATTAATAAATTAAATTAGATCTTACCTGACACTTTTTCAGGCGCAAATCTCAAATAAATTTTATATTTTTTTGTTTAATAAATAGCAGAGTCCTAAGCCCATCTTATTTGAAAAAAGCCGGATAAAATTATACCATCAACGGAGACGGCTTACAAGAACTAATGCGGCTCATCTCAGCCGCTCAGCGCATGTCTGTTCTGATTAGCTACGACAATACAATTAACACAGCAAGCAAAGTTCTATTAACTAAAGACACTTTTTGTTTACAAAGCTACAACAATATTTTTAAGCCATTGTAAAATGTTAGAACATTATGACAATATAACACCTTGTGAATACCCCAATAGTTATACATGAGTTTTAAAATTTCAAGTTTTTTTTAGTTTTGTTATTCTCATAAAATTAAGAATAAAGCTACGTTCACAATAAAAAAAACATTTTCGTTTTTTCTTCTATCTTTTTTCTTCCCAAAGTATTTCATATATTTTCCTTTCATTTTTAGAACAAAAATGTAACTAATTTTTTTTTAAAAATGTAACTAAAGTTGAGTCAACTAGAACTTCAGCAACAATTTGTATGAAATTGTTTCTGACGTTTAAAATAATTTTAGTAAGTTTTGAATGAAAATTTTAACAAAATGTTTACAAAAATAAAAATAAATGCATAATATTGTTATGGCTAAAATTTGCAAACGGTTTCTTGAAGCAAAATGTGTGTAGTTTCAAAAGAAATTGTTGCTCTATTATGAACACCTAGTGAAAATGTTTTTTTGATTGTGAATGAAGCTTTAGTGTGTTAAAAATTAAATTAGGTTAGATTTTTAGTTTTTAGAATTTGTTTAGCAAAATTAACAGGTTTAAGTACAGGAGGCGCCACTGTAGTCCAAAGTGTGTTTACCGTTAAAACTATTAAAATCTGAAGAATTCTGTTAAAGAATTTAATGTATGTTTATGTTTATTTCTAAAGTAAATATTCCACCGATTTTGAACGCCCATTTTAATAATAATGAATAACTTTAACGCGTTGTTCGATTGTGTATCTTTCCATGGTTCAAGTTGAGTTAGTCTGAAATTGAGAAATCGTAAGCTCATTACTGGTTTGACCTACCGACCATTTTTAAAAAAAATTAATTAGGTATGAGGAATATATTTTTTTAATACCCTCTTTCTTAATCAAAAACCTGTTTCGCGAAAATTTTTATGGTTTCTGGGATATAAAGCATTCATTTTGCTGCATATCAACTGCTTCAAAATTTTTAAGTACTGTTTTGCTCTACAAGCTATTGTTTGTGCGATTGCAGCAAATTCTTCATACAAAAACGTACAAAATAAATGTTACTGTTGCTTTGCTGCATTGCCGTAAGAAAATAAAAAGTAGTTAAAGCAAAGTAAAATGACAACAAGAAAATAAATAAGTGAAAAATAGTTTTATAATGGACCCAACCAAGTGTACGGTTTGCTATTATTTGTGTTTTTAGCCTACCTAAGGGAAATGCTTCAAAATTTTACTACAAACGAAAATTAAATATGTTTAATCTTACAGCAACCATTATTATGTCATATATACCAACTTTTACTTATTGTGCCTTTTTGACGGAAGCTCATAGTGGTCGGAGTGGTAACAATATTGCTAGTGCTTAAATTAAAATTTTAAATGAATTAATAAAAGATTATTCACTAATTAAAACTTTGACAGTATGGAGCGATTCCTGCGTACCTCAAAATAAAAATCAAATTAACGCAACCGCAATCAAAATGTTCTTTAAACAAAATAATATTGATGCCGTAATACAAAAGTCTTCAGAACCAGAACATTCTTTAATTCAAGAAGTGGACTGTGTCCATGGTGTTATTGACCGGTACTTAAAGACTATTGAAATTCATAGTTCTCTTCATTTACTAAATTTGCTTAAAACAATGCCAAATAATAAAACAAAACTTAAAGTTATGGAAATGCTTCCGGAAAATTTTCGCACATACTCGTTGGAAGCAAATAAAATGGACTTTCGATAAGTCCCTTTTGCTAAAATTAAAGTACTTCTATACAGTTAAAATAATGATTAATGTATATGTATATTATAAAACTTCTACCAGAGAGGAAAAATATAAAAATGCAATTTTGGTTAAGTCTGCATCAAAAAATTGTTTGAAAACTCCTGAGAATTTGTTGACGAATGTTTTGAAAATATCGAAACCATCATTCATTTCAAGCGATAAAAATAGAGACATAAAATACTTGCTTATATTTCTTCCACGTGTTGATAAAGCTTATTATAAAAATTTACTGAATATTAAGTTTTAAATTTTCTTTTTACTTTTGCATTATTTAAGTTGTTTAATTTGTGGCTTTTTGTGTAACTTTTCATAACAGTAGAATTGTTTTTTCTGTTTTTGTAAAGTAAAATCAAATAAAAAAACTACAAAAAAAAAATTAATCTCAACAACAAGTTACTCAATACACAGCAATAAGTATACGTATGCAGCACAAAAAGCCACTTTTTTAATTTTTTTTTAGAAAAGTGGCATATGCGGCACAAAACAATATTTTTCATTTTCAAAAAAATACTATTAAATTCTAACTTTATTCATGAAAGTGCGCAAAAATTTGCACTTTTCTTCAAAACATATACCGGAAGCAGTGGTAAAAATATAAAAAAATTCTATCGGGTACAATTTGAGAAATCTTCATGTAAATCTTCTTTGTCGTTTTTCTCCACTCCGACTTTTTGGCATATGCGCCAAACCAATTCTGAGCTGACGAAATGTCAAATGAAATGCAGAAAAAGCTTGACGTTTGGGCGTTGTTCACATTCAACATCGACCCTTAAAATTTAACCAACCTTTATTTATTTGATCAGGGTTTCATTTCAAGAAAATCATGTTCATGTGTGGTAGAGTGAACACAACCTGTAATGGTCAATTAGATTTCTTTCCTTTAAATTATTATGGACCACGTAAGACTTGTGCGATAGTGTTAAGTAAACTTACACGGATATTGATCACTGATTTATATCAGAGGTAGTGACGAGTTTAAATTTGGAACCTTTATGATTAATGGGGCGGAACTGGGAAGCTTCTAAATAGGACTTCTAAAAATCCTTAAGGGCCAAATAAACTACACATGCAGTTTGACAACCTTAACCAGATGTTTGTGTGACTAATTAAAAATTATTAAAATTTACACAAAGCTGCTTCGTACTTTTTCATATGTTTGTTTTAGGTTTGTGTGGTTTATTTGGCCCTTTGCTTGTTTTTGGTCCGAATAAAATAGTTATTATTAATTACACTGTGCTAGTTGAAAAAAACAGACAAGCCGGGCACATGGCGTTTTAACATAATTCAGGTACGTTGAATCCAATGGTGTTAACCATAGTGGAATAAGCAGGTGGCATCGTTACCGCAACAAATACAACATTACAACAAAAATGGAAATTATATCACCGTTTAAGTCATAAAATACTTTAAACAAAAATCAAAGAGTACCGCTGAACGTGATGAAATAAATAAATTTTTAGTAAATTTTTATCAATATCTTATTTATTTTAATTTAAAATTATCAAAAACTTTAATAATATACAATAATCACAGCACAAAACGTGGACTTTTTGTAAACATAAACAAAACTTTGACATAAATCTAGACAAACAATGCAAAAGCAAAAAATCGTCATCTGGCGTAGTGCTGCCACCTGTTTAGTCCACCATGGGTGTTAACCATTTTTTTAGATTAGCTCTTGTTTTCGAGATATACCGTTATTTCGAAAATGGAGGAGGTTGCACTGCATATATTCGCGTAACTCAAAAACGGTTAAGTTTATTAAAACTACTAAAAAACCGAAATTTCGCAATAAAATTTCCTTTAAGCTTTAAGAAAGTTAAGAAAGGTAAACGTTTTTTCTAACATGCGCAGTCGATTTAGAAACATAATTTTTTTTGGAAAAAAATAATTTTTCATCAAAATTTCCAAATTTTTGTTTTTTAATAATTGGAAAATGCAGCTAGGCTTCTTACTTTTTTCAGACGTATAAAAAACGAGATTGGAAACAAAACAAGCTATTAATGATTAAAGAAAATTCATTTACAAAAGTCGAAAAATTTTAATTAATTTAAGAATTTTATAAAACGCAATATTTGTATGGGAGCCCCCCTAAGAAGTGGAGATAAGGGGCAAGTATGTCCTGAGAAAATTTTAAGGGCAAAACACTTATTGAGGGCGGTCATACATTTTATCCCACTGGGGAGACTCCTGGGCATTTATGGGACTTTTTCTTCAAAATAATTCCAGTCCGCATTGAACATTTTGTATGGGAGCTCCCTTAAATGATTGGGATGAAAAATAAAGTGGGGTTGGTCATACACTTGATCCATCCAGGGGGATTACCGCGTATTTCGATTCGAAAGAAATCATTTACGGATTCGAAGAATTTGTACTGTGTATTACGATTTTCGTAATATTTGTTTCGAATAAACGGACGTTTTTCATACTTTATTGAAAACAAAAAATCACTTTCTTAAAAGCCACTCTCTATTACGAACAAAAATTGTTCATCAAATTTCCCATTTTTTAAAAAATACAACCTCTGTCATCGTTTCGAACGATTACGAAAATCGTAATACACAGTAAAAATTGTTCGAATCCGTAAATGATTTCTTTCTAATTGAAATACGCGGTAACCCCCCAGGAAATTTTCTTGCGGATATTTTTAGTTTTTTCAATAAGCTAAAGCCTTTTTGATGTACGCGAACATATGTCGCGCAACCTCCTCCATTTTCGAAATAACGGTTTATCTCGAAAACCAGAGCTAACCTAAAAAAAACTGCTAGCAGGACTACATTCAGCGTATTCACCGAATTAGGTAAAAATGACAAGTGCGCAGCTTGTCTTTGTAACTTGGAAAATATGTAACCTTGAAAATAAAAATTTGGATGAGTTATATAGTTTATGTTAAGCCCGAGGTGGGAATCGTCAAAATCTTGGGCTAGTGATGCTAATAGGTAAATACTAACTCTTATGAACACTTAAGTTTTAAACTTTTACTACAATTTTTTTTTATAAATTAAGGATGGCGGCCTCAATTTTGTGTGCAAAAAAAAAAATAAATTTAAACAAGCAATTTAAGTTTGCCTAGGATTGCAAATAAAAAAGTCACATAAACTAAATTCAATTGTTACCATGCACTTAAAAATGTTTTTCCTTAAAAAAGTTTTCCACTTTATGTAACTGGTTCAATGGACAATGTTCGTATGTTACAAATTTACCTCTCTTCAACACTCCCCCAATTGAATACGTATCGGCATGTTTCCAATGTATTTTTTTTTTTTTTTTTTTTTTTTGAAAGTATTACATGGAATTGTTTGAAATGAACAGCATTAAAACAAAGGAGGAAAAAAGTGAATGTGGTTTTGTTCAATATCAATTTACATCAATGTAATTTTGTTTGGTTTTTCATATATAATAGTTTTTTTTTATTTCAATTCTATACTTTTAGGTTTGGGTCATGAGCACTTTTGGACTTCTGGCACTGATTTAGCGGATGAGGGTAACTTCTTTTGGATGTCTACTGGCCGGCCGATCACCTTTACCAATTGGAATGCTGGTGAACCAAATAATTTCCGTTATGAAAATGGTGAAGAGGAGAATTGTTTGGAATTGTGGAATCGTGATGGTAAAGGCTTAAAATGGAATGATTCTCCGTGTAGTTTTGAGACATATTTCGTTTGTGAAGTGCAGCCAAATTGATTGTTAATGAATGTTAAACAAATGTCTAGAATAACAAATTATAAGAAATTAAAAAAGAAAGACAACATACGCAAAATAACTGAAAAATGGAATAATAAATTTTTTGGAAATTATACGTCTATAGATTATTAAGATGATTATTTTCTCTACTTTTTCTTCAATCCTTTTCTGATTAAATGTTGAACTTTACCAGCATTAAAGAATAGAAATAGAAAGGCATCTATAAAAGGTAGGGCTAGAATCGAACTGGATTACACATTTTGATTTATATTGATTTTTAGTTCTCCAATATATACGAGAACCTTTTAGAAACACTTTTGTAGGATTATGTTTTTAAAAACGGTGTTTCCAGTTTAAATCTTTTTTTTTTTTTTTAGAAAGTTTTAAGAAGTTTAATCATAGAAAAAGACTAGAAACAAAAGTTTGAGTAGATTTTAAAACTTTGATAACGACAAAACAGAATTAAAAGAATTTTTAAGTGTGAAATGTAACTTTTTTTGAACTATTTGTCTGAGTATTATTCCAATTCTTCTAAAGGCTAGTTTAAACTATTATACTTTGTATTAATATATTTCAAAAACTCAAGTGATGTGTAAAATTCTGATAGTGTGAATGCATGTGTGATGAAAATGATAAGTATTATGAAAAAAGTTTGACATCCCATACGACTGCATCGTTTTTTGAAAAAATCTAAACAATAATACTTTCCATTGCATCAGGGTTGCATTTTATTTCATGTGTGAGTGTTTGTATTTTGTGTGATGGTGTAAACACAAACTGTTATGATAAATTTGAATTTTTGACAGTCGCAACAAAACTCATTAGATTTCTATCTCACAAAGTATTATGGAATACGTAAGACTTGTGAGATAGTGTAAACTAGCCTTAAGTAACATTCTTGTAAATGTTCTATGATTTTGACCTTCCCTTCTAGCTGTATTTTATAACCTAAACCTTTTGTTTCTTTCATTTTCTTTCTAGTATTTTCTTTATTTTTCAAATCTAGTTAATATATTTTAATACACATCCTTTTTGAATAAACCGAGATTTTTGGCCATTTTTTGCAATCGATAATGATTTAAGTTAATTTTTTTTTAAATATGACCTGATTTCAAGAGTATTTTTTGTAATGATTAGTAGAATAAATTTAAATTGTGAAAAATAAAAAATGGGGTATTTTTAGAAACTTTTTAAAACAGGATTTCAATTTTAATCGAATTCGATTTCAGAACAGGGATGTTTATTGCCAAAATGAAAGAATAATAATGGGGTTTTCAACAAGAACTTTGTTTTCTAAAAAGAAATAAAGCAAGAAAAAAAAAATGATTCAAATTTTAATAGTGTTAGGAAAAGAAAAGTTCGGCAATTATGATGGAAAAATTATATCTAGCAAATGTCCAAGATAAGCCCGCTGACAGATGTCGACTCTTTCATCAAAGTTTTTAATCACTTTTTGACTTCGTTCACGGATTTTAATTTTTAAGGCTGCAATCGATTCGATTGGCTCCGTATAGACTCTGTCCTTAATTCCACGTCTACACCTGACATGATTTGCTGTTATAACATGATGTTATAAAAGCGTGGTTAAAATATTTGCATTATCAATGGTGTTATAACATGAGAAAAACTCTAACATGATGAGTTTATACTAAACTCTAACACCATATTAGTGTTAATGTTAAGCATTTCATGATAGTTGTAGACTGCGTGTAACATAGCCCCGCCAAAAATATTCCAGTGGTGTTAAATCACACGATCTGACTGGCCACTTAACAGCTGATGTTCGTGAAATTATGCGATCGGGAAATTTGGTTTGCAATAAAGTGATCGTTTCATTGGCTGTGTGACATGTGGCAACGTCCTGTTGGTTTTGGCACATTTTGTATCGAGTCTGTCGACTCAAATTTAACGACTAAATTCCTAATAGCGGTCTCAGAAGGACGATTATGTTGTACAAAAATATAACGAATTGTAACAGAACCACCATTTTCATAGTGGATTTAAATTATTTTAATGCGATTTTCGAGTGAAATTGTTCATTGTAACAATTGCCAACGCATCTACTACGAATAAGTCAAAAAAAACTAAATGTCAAAACTATCATGTTGTTGGTGTTGCCACAATTAAAAAACAAAGAACTTGTTGAAAAACCCATTAGGAAAGCAGCTAGAAGGGTGAAATAGAAACGGGGGGAAAATTTCGGCATGAGACACCGATCGAAATTAGAATACATTTTATTTGAAAATTTCGTTCGATAACGAATGCCGTTAAGATAATGGAGTTGAATTTCAAAAAATATATAAATACAAGCTGTTTCAATTTGAATTTTTTTTTGAAGTTTTTTTTTAACAATAATTATGAAAAATTACTCCACAAGGAAGTTCGGGTTAAATTTATAACTTCGATATCGAACAAGCAAAACGTAATGAATATCGCATACCTAGTTTAAAAGTGATTTTACTCAAAAAACTTAATTTTTCAGAAATCGAAAAAAATGTTTTGACCAAAAAAAAAATTAGTTAAAAACAAATTATCTCATTTAGTGGAAAATCCAAACAGATTATGATCTAAAAAGTTTTTCTATTTTGATTTAAATATTCATACTCTAGATCAGAGCCCGAAAACACATACATGCAGACTTTTTGTTTTTTTTGAGAGAATAATAACTCTTCAAGGTATATTTACACAAGGTAGACTCATTTGGGAGTGTAGACATGCTGCTCTATAAAAGGAACCAAGTTGTCAAAATTGTCTTCATATAAAACAAAAACAATTTAACGCACACATGTACAAATTTTGGCTCATATACACGAAATTTGACGTTTGGGTTCCAACTAGGGGTAATCAGCTGACAAACATATGGGCCAACGAGTTTACCTTGTGTACATATACCTTGATAACTCTTCCTCTAAGAAGCACTTAAAGAAATTTGTGTGTTATTTTCTTGTTTTTAAAATCAATCTGGCTGTTAATGTAAAAACTCAAAACATAAGTGTATGTTTTATATAAAATAAAAAACAAAAAATCATTCAAATTAAAATAACATTCGGGCTTGCCAAAAAAATTTCGGCAAACAAGAAATTAAATTCCCATTCTTCTTTAAACATTTCTCGCAGTGGAATTCTAAAGCAAGCGTCCACAGAACCTTCTTGTTTGAATGTTTGTTTGTTTTTTACAAAGTGAGAGCGAATGTTATTGTGAGAAAAAAAGCACGGTGTAGTACATTTGCCGGTCTCTGCTCTATGAACAATTATTAAGTTGTCATTTTTGATGATGTACTATTTGCACAAGTTACCGAATTATTTAAAGTTGTCACTTTAGCTTAATTCTATTCAAGTTTTGACAATTTTGCCAAATTCTAAACTGGCACAAGTCTTATGAATATAAACTCCTACAGAGATTTATTTGATCAAAAGTGTCACAATTCGAATTAAGAATATTTAGCATTGAGCAATAGGGATCTACTAACATTGTATTTTCTGATTTAAATATTTATACTCTAGATAATGAACAATTATTTAGTTGTCATTTTTCATGATGTACTATTTGCACAAGTTACCGAATTATTTAAAGTTATGTCACTTTAGCTGAATTATATTCAAGTTTTGACAATTTTGCCAAATTCTAAACTGACACTTGTCTAATTAATATAAACTTCTACAAAGATTTATTTGATCAAAAGTGTCACAATTCGAATTAAGACTATTTAGCACTGAGCAGTAGGGATCTATTAACATTATATTTTCAGACACAACCAAAAATGAATCGCTTTTATGAATTGCAACTTTGAACCAATTAAACATAAAGAAAGACATAACTTTTTTGCAGCAACAGTTAACAACAACAAAATACACTGATATTTTTTGTATAGATAAACAAGTGTATTGTGCATAGATTAAGCATATGCACCCGAAAAATAAACATTTTGAGTTGAGTCACTTTTGAACTAGGTTTGGGATATATCAGAGAGAAATGTTGCAGTTTTTTTAATTTAACCCCTGTAGAGATATTTAATATTTGAAAGTGGTTAACTGTATGATTCAAACCTTCCCTTCTAATTGCATTCTATAACCAAAACCATAGAGAAAAACCACTAGAGTAGAAACTCTTAAAAAAAATCTCTCAAAATTTCGTATGTGAGAAGTTACATCCGCAAAATAAACACTTTCATAGAGTTATAGCATTTTCACACTTGTCAACATCCTACATCTACCATCAATTTGCGAAGATGTTGAAATTTGCTCATAAAATATGTTTAGAGCTAAAAATCAATATCATAACAAGATGTTCCTATCTTATTGTATTAAATTCTACATCATCCGATTATTTAAGTGTCATCATTATAAAAGTGGCAATAAATTATATTATTGTTGTGGCATCACCGACAAAATTGAATTTGCTTTGAAAGCTGGGTTACTATTATCAAGTTTTTTTTCCTTTTTTACAAGTCCTTTTTTTGAAATTTTTTTTTTTATATTATTAAACAAAATGAACTCCAAATACATTTTTGTGTTTTCCTAAAAATTTTGGCAATTTTGTAGATAAAAAATATTTAAAAAAAGTTTTTTTTTTCAGAAATGGTAACATTTTTTTATTGAAAGTAGATGTTAGATGTTTCAAGTGTGAATGCATGCATGTTTCAACTTTCAACATCTTCCATGCGTTCCTCCAAAATGTAGTTTTTTTTTTGAAATCTGAGTTACGATCTCTCTCTCTCTCTCTCTCTTTCTATTCTAGTCGTTTTCTATGATAAAAATTTTTAGCTGCACTCAATCTTTCTAGCTTTTTCTTTGTTTTTCAAGTCTAGTTTTAATAATTTTTATTTTAATAAAACAATATTAGTTTTATTAGTTTTAAATAACTAATATAAAAGAAATAACGAAATATTTAACTAGAACTTTTTTTTAAATTTCATTTAAATTTTCCCATCTCTTATTCATCGTTTCCAAGAATCCATTGTTTCGTTCTATAAAACCTTTTTCAAAAACTTAAAAGGCATTTCTAAATTTACAACAGTGGAAAATATTTTAATTATTTGACTGTTAACAGTCTTAATTTTTAATAAAACAAAAAAGCATTTTTAAAGAATTTCCATATTGAAGCCCAAATTTCATCGGGTTGCATGAATGATTTGTGAAATTAATAGTTTACAATAGACTCTTACATTTTTTTTTAATTATTGTTATTATTTTTTAATTATTTATCTCTCAATTACCACATTATTTTTAAATTCCTCTCCTAGAAGAAAGAGCACTGCCGATTTTTAATTATTAATTTTATTATTTTTTTTTTAATTTTAATTAGGTGTGTATATTTGTTAAGAAAAAACGTTAATGTAAAAATATACCACTAATTTTAAATAGTTTTTAATGTAGTTTTATTTATTTATATACATTGTATGTATGTGTGCATATAAAAAAAACAACAACAAAAAAAAAGAGCTAGATTTAACTTTCATTAAACAATTGTAATATTTGTGTAAAAAAACATAAACAAGTTGTAATTTTAAGAATAAATTTTTTTGGACAAAATAAGCAAAAGTTGTTTTTTTTTACTCGACCCGCACCAGAGATCAAGTGTCTCCAAGTTGTTAATTTTTTCGACAAATTTTATGACTTTGTGATGACACCGACAAATCGTAGACATCTTTGCCTGCCTTTAAAAATCAACCCTGCACGAAAAGGCACTAGTGAATCTGTACTGTTTCACTATTGACACAGTCTACAGTACAAGTCGCTAATTATACCCCAGATAATGGTATTTACTATAGACATTTAACATGTGCGTGTCATAGGAAAATTACTACTGATATTAGTAATTTTGATTAGGTGGTTATTTTGGGACCATAAATAGACATTGGACACAGCGAATCACTAGTACATTTTAGCTAACCTAGTCTATACCTTTGGTACTTTTTAAAGAAGGAGTCGAGTTGAAAATTGTCTATTTTTAAATAAAAAAATAAAATGAAAATACGAATTCATAACAAAATTATTTTCTTCGCAGTAAAGGCAAAGAATGTCTGACTTGGAGACACTTACAGCCAGGTTTCCTTCAGAAGTATTACGCGTGTGTACTAATGTAAATACCGACTCAAAATTATCAAAATCAAATCTTTATCGACCACGAAATTTCCGTTTCCGTCACGGTCTTCTTAAACTTTTCTTCTTTAACATTTGTGAAACTTAATTTTATTAAAAAATTCCAACCATGGTTTTGAAGCCAGTTTCCTGCCTTTCCTTAACATTTTTGAATTTTAAGTTGTGCCTGTTTATGATTTAGTGTGCGATAAGTTCATATCATCTTAAATATTATTATTTGTAGCAGAATTTTGTCCTCCAAGCTTTAGCTTGATCTTGTTGAACTCAATAGCCAACACAATATTTTTTTTTTAGTTTTTTTTATTCACCCCTATCGTGAATAATTTTTCTCTCGTAATTTTTCCCCTTTTCACATATTTGCGATCATGAACAACTCCCATAAAAAAATGTAATTCAAAATAGAATAATAACGTGAAAAAATTTTCACGGGAAAAATATTCCCCTTATCGTGAAAATTTTTTTCCCTCGTAATTTCTTCACATTTCCCTTAGATTTTCTCACTTTATTTTTGCTAGGGAACAGAACATGTATGTAAGAAGCTCCTCCTATAAATCGAGTATAAAGGGTTAATAAAGTTAATAAGGCACAAACCGATATATTGCTCAACAAAATGCAAAACAACAAGTCGATTGCCTGCGAATTTGTGAAGCTTTCGATTGACTTGGTGGCAGAAAAATATTTTACTACATTAAATTTAAAAAGTGCAAAAAACTAACTTTGTAATCAAACTATCCCTCCAGTACTAAATATTTTGCTTTATTATTTTAACTTTTCTTTAAAATATATACTTGTATATTTTCGAACAAAAATGTCATAGATTTCTAATTTTTTCAATCTTTCTTCTTTTTTACATTCACTGGAACTGATAGCCTGGAAAATTTTTCACATGAGATTCACGATAGCTTTTTTCCCTTCGTGGTGAATGAAAATTTCATGGGAACAAAAATTCCACTTGTTATTCACGATAGGGGTGATTAAGTTGTTCACTGTTTATTTTAACATGCTCTGTATCCATGTAAGTCTCCAATCAAGATGAGAATATAGATATTTAACGGTATTGCTCCCAGTAAAACCCAGTTAAAACTTCGCCTTCAAAATGATGTATTAAGTAATCAGGAAATAAGAAAAATACAACTTCCAATTCTACTATAAGAACCAATGAATTCTACAAGGAATGTCCCAAATGACCGCATTTAAATGTAAGTCATTATTTTTAGCCTACATACATACACCTGAAAGATAAGTTGTTATAGAAGTAGTTATAGTAGTTATATAGAAGAAAAGCTTCTCAATAATCAGAGACAGAAGCTATTCAGCACAGAATACACAGAACTGTAAAAAGTGACGTGTGAAAAAGGCCCAAATCAGTTGCGAGGGCAGCTTTCAAAGAAAGAGACAGAAAGCTTTTTTGTTTTCACGTTAAACAAATGCATTTGTTCAGCAAACGTTGTTTTTTATGCAAAAAAATGTATTTAGAATTATTGTTTTGTTTTATAATGTTATTTATTTACTTAAATATTATTTACTTGTGTTGTGGTGCAATATCGCGTGGCGCTAAATTTCAAATTGGATATTCGTATTCGGCGAATATTGGCGCAGATATTCGTATACGCCTTCGTATGCGCGAACATCAAAAGTTGATATTCGTAACATCAAAAGTGGGTACCGGGTATTTGTACTTTTTTTTTATTCAATACTTTCAGAGTTGTATATTTAGAACGAAATTTGACGGCACTATTTGTTAATACAACTCTGTTTAAAAATACAATATTACCCGACTGCAAAGCACAGAATACACAAAACTCTAAAAAGTGACGTGTGAAAAAGGCCCAAATCAGTTGCGAGGGCAGCTCACGAAGAAAGAGATAGAAAGCTTTTTTGGCAAGGTGTAAAAGCAGGCCGCAACAATCAACACAAATGGCGTGATCACAACAAAACACAAACCATGTTAAATGCATTAGTTCGGTAAACGTTGTTTTTTGTGCAAAAAAAATGTAATTAATTAATGTAATTAGTAATATTGTTTTGTTTTATAATTTTATTTACTCGTGTTGTGGTGAACTTAAGAGTTAATTTTTACAACAGTTTTGCAAATAAATCTTAACTAAATAAATTTGTGTTCATTGTATTGCGGCATAGAAGATGATGAAAAGAGAAATGCAAAAGGGCAACTTTCTTTGAAAGAGACAAAAAAAAAAAAAAAAAACCCAAAATCTTCAGTTCTGTAGTATTCTGTGCTATTCAGTTTAAAAAAGTGGGCGAAGTTTTTACTGGTAAACTTCGCTTACTTTTACACGTAGAGAAAAAACATGTTTATATATGGTCACCTCCAACAAAACTGTTTTTAAAGAAAATTTAAAGCATATTATGTTTAATTTAACCATATTATTGTTACCGACAACCATGTTATGGTTAAATCAGTCCTCCATTAAGAAGGCACAATCATCTTATAGTTGCCTCTAACCATGTTATGGTTAAATATGACAATAATTTGTTTTTTTTCCAAGAGCAACATTCTGTGGTTGCAAACCAGCCATGCTATTATAAGCGTTAAACATATTTTTGTTATAATTGACCATAACATGTTTGGAGGCAACCATAATATGGTTGTGGCTTCCTGATTGATGATTAAATAAACCATTATATGGTTCTCGGTGACAATAATATGGTGAAATTGAACATAATATGCTTAAAATTGTCCTTAAAAATTGTTTTGTTGGAGTTGGCCATATTTAAACATGTTTTTTCTCTGGGTGTAGAAGAAACGGATAAACATGAGGTGATCATAATTAATTTTTGCAATATCTTTAAATTCAAAAATTTTGGGATAATGTTTTTCTTTTTATGTATGAGTCTTATTAACTGTTGATTATAAACACGTTTTAGAGTATCACACTGAGCCTAAAGGCCTCAGAGTCTACTCGCAATTGCGATCGACAATTACATTCTAACCTAACTTACTTAAAACATTCGATTTGAAGTGTTTCTTAAGACTTGATCGTTGAAAGAAATAGATTCACTTTTTCCTTAAAAGTTCGAAAACTAATCAGAATACAATGTTGACTTGAAATATTGCATACTGGGTTGTGTCTGCGTTTAGAATTGTTTTTCTAATTCAATTTTATACACAGATATAAAATAATTATTTTTTTTTAATACAAACAAATTTTTTCGATACAGATTTAATATTAACAATTGTTATAACAGTTGATTCTTTATGAAAAAGTTAAATTTGAAATCCATTGTTTTTAAAACAAGACCTTGAACCTTTAACTTAAAATATAAATGTCTATTTGACCAAATAATATATTTTAGTTTTGACCTTGAATTAATTAAAATTTGTTATTGTTTATTGTTAACCATTTACTAAATTTCATTATCAGTGGAGGCAAATCATAAAAAAGTTGTAAAACAAGTCTAAAGAATTTAAAATTCTTCAAAAGTTAAAACAAACAGTTTTTAACTAGTCATAATTTTGTAGTCCATTAAAAATCAAAAAATAACAAACTAATTTCCATTCATTTTTTAAAAAAATTTCAAAAAACTTTATGATTTTTATGTAAATACGAGTATAATGTTTACTCTTTAATACATTTTATTACTCTAAACAAGTAAGTCATATAATAGTTACAAAATAAGTTTTAAAAATACAAAATTTTGCAAAATGTTATAATTATTAAAAAAAAAAAAAAAATAATTAAAAAGCCGAATGATGATTTTAAATTTAATTCAAAATAAATTTCTATTTAGTTTTAATTTAAAATGTTTAATTAAATGTAATGGATTCTGCTGCATACTAGTGCTGGGATACTGTCGATATTTTCTACTATCGATACATATCGTTAGTTCAGATTTCACTATCGATATATCGATATTACTATCGACTGAATGTTTGTACTTGTGCAGGAAAACATTAATTATTTTTTATAAGGCTACAGTTCGTTGTTTTTATCACTTTATTGAACCTACCCAGCGGGAAAAAGAAGGAGAAATAAGGCCTTCTAGAAGGCCTATGTACCCCTTCTTTTGGATGAACAAGGCCTGCTCGCTCCATTCCATACTCATATCTTTTTTACACGCGTTGTCATTGCGGAGAAGGCCTTCCGCTTTCCTTTCTTTTGCCAGAGCTTCTTAAAGGCATTCAAATAAATGGCTTTTAGAAGGCTATCCAGAGAATGACTGTCAAAAAGCCTTAGAAAAAGGTTATCTTGAATGGTTTTTAAGAATGGTATGTTAAAAGGCCTTTCAATAAATGGCTCTTAAAAGGCCTATCAGACTAGCCTTCTACAAATGGCTTTGATTCAAGGTCATATTGAAGGGATATCAGTCTAAAACATTACGGAATATTTTCGGCGCCCCATAGTTTATGAGCAACATTCAAATTCATAGGGATCTAAGATTACCATTTATTTTAAGGCAAATAAACAGGGGGGTCCGCGTATTTCGATTCGAAAGAAATCATTTACGGATTCGAACAATTTGTACTGTGTATTACGATTTTCGTAATATTTGTTTCGAATAAACGGACGTTTTTCATACTTTATTGAAAACAAAAAATCACTTTCTTAAAAGCCACTCTCTATTACGAACAAAAATTGTTCATCAAATTTCCCATTTTTTAAAAAATACCTCTGTCATCGTTTCGAACGATTACGAAAATCGTAATACACAGTACAAATTGTTCGAATCCGTAAATGATTTCTTTCGAATTGAAATACGCGGTAACCCCCAGATTTAGTTCTAAATACGTAAACAGACTAACCAACCTTCAAAACTCATTGGCGATTTCTTTATGAGATGAAACAAATGAAATTAGAAGATGCAATAGGTTTCATGTATTAGATCTCCAATATAGAAAATGAAACAACACTTAACTTTTTATGTATATTTAACAAACGTATGTTTATAAAGTTAATTAAACTTATTGTAGTTTAATAACACATGTGATATTTTTTATTGGAATAATCAAATTTGCTAAATATTTTAAAATAGATTGTAAATAAAAGTATACCTATAATAAAAAAAAACTTTTAAGCACAAGTACCTATCTTCCTTAATGAACAAAACTCAACTTAAATTATTTACATTATTGTTATACCCTCCACCACAATTAGTTGTAAAGAGGGTATATTCAGTTTGTCATTCCGTGTGAAACTTTTTTTTTATTTTGTATTTTAATATGCACCTACTTTGTTACTTTGTTTTTATAACGGGATCTGAATTCTTTCGCTTTGGCGAAAAAAAAAACAAAACAAAAAATTTTACTCTTTCTCTTTTCAACTTCAACTAAAATTATTTACAACATACCTATATGTTACTTTGTTTTTGTAAAGGAATCTGAATTATTTTGCTTTTGCTTGTGCAAAAAAATAAAAAAAAATGTTACTCCTTCTTTTCCCGCTTCTCATAGAAGCGAGTATGAGGCATTATTTAGCAGTTACATAAGAATAGTAACTCTAGAGGGAAGCGAACTGACACCAAAGTAGTCCCGTGACAGGTCTTTGGTGGAAGTGACCGGTTCTAGTTTTAACACTTTCTATGAATAAGACCTATCACTTTTACATGGGGTTGTCATTGGAGGGGGTCAATTGACACCATTTGACCAGTCACAAATCTATTCTCAATGGACGTGTTAAGTGACAGTTACTTAAATGTAGTATTATTTCAATACGATGTAGTATTATTTCAAAAAACAAGTCCTAGAATTAAATTCAAAAGCCAAATTTTAGAAAGTCCCAAAAAAATGTATCACACCACCGGTGAAGACTGTACTGTAATTCATTACTTTTTCTACCTTTTTGTTCGCCATAAACCAGTTACGTGATTGGTTCTCCTTTCACTGGTCATGAGTTCTTTCTTTTTGTACCTGTTCTATTTTCACAACTCCCAGGACCAGTCTGTGGGACCAATTGACACAAATTTCCCGCAGGGAATTAAATCAAAAAAATGTTCAAGCAGGCTTTTAAAAAGGCCTGAAGTAAGAAGGTCTTCTGAGTTTTCCCGCTGGGTATGAGACGTATGTATGTATATACGCACGTTATTTAAGATGGCAGTTTTTTAAAAGGGACTATAAGATATTCCTTTGCAACTTTAAAAAATGTTCTAAATTCTAAACCCAAAAAGGTAATCCATCAAGCGGACTTTTCCTCTAATGGTCGTCATTGTTTTGTCCTATGCTTGCAATTGCATTTGGATTTGCATTTTTTTTTTTTACAACATTACAAAAATATTTGGCATTTCAGTCCCTATATAAACATGTAAAATTTCGACTTTAAGGCCTTTAATTAGCAGTAAAAAGCACTGCTTATCAATCCATACTACTTGCAATGCTTGTTGTTTGTATTCATTGCTGTAATTCAGCGCGAATTAATAATACCAAGTAAAAATTTGCGGCAAAAAACTGTGTGTATACCTGCTGTTAGATGTCTTCATAGCCGTATTTTAAATAATAAAAATATCGATATTTATATTTTTCCTATCGATATTTTCGATAATATCGATAGTCTATCGATAGTTTCCCAGCACTACTGCATACACATAGAGAAAATATAGATTGAAAAATTTATGTTCTGGAAATTTAATTCAAGAGAAATTGAAATGGAAATAATTTAGCAAAAAAGAAAAACAAAATTTAACTAAAAATCTCCATCGATTTAAATTTTACTCGATTTCGATATCCAGAACGAAGCCGACAATTTTATACCCACACCACAATATTGAAAAGGGAATTATGCGTTTGTGCCGAATTTTGTAACGCCTTTTAGTGTGTATACTGATCGACTCATAATTACTTTCTGAGTCGATGTGACGATGTCCGCCCGTCCGGCTGGATGGTTGTCTGTCAATGTAAGCCCTATGCGCAAAGTACAAGTCGCAATTTAAATAATTTATATAATTTGATGAAATTTGGTACTTATGCACAATTGTTATATGGAGGAAGCATGTGGTAAATAGTGAGAATCGGTCAATAATTTCACATAGCCCCCATACAAGCTTCTTTCCGGAATTGAGTCTTTGTGCCCACACACTGAAAAAAAATACCAATGTTTAATTAACATGGCGTAATGTGGATTGAGAATCATAGTAAATTTTGGCAAAAGTTTGTCTTTTATTTTAATTTATCATTATTTCATATTAATTTTAAATGAAAAATATTAAAATAAACTTAAATTACGTTTAATTAATATTATTCACTGTTGAAATAACATTGTTCAATATTGAATCCATAAAAACCGGTTTTATATTAAAATCAAAAGTTTATCTTGTTAAATTAACATGCAAACATACTTAAGTATGTAATTTTTTTTATTTTCATGTTTCAAACAGGGTTTAAAAGCATCCATCAGCTGAATGCTTTTTATTTTTGCTTTTGCCACTGCTATTGAAATTTGTAATTTTTTTTTCCAACAGCCAATGTTTTGTTTTTCGTTTGTGCAAAAAAGCAAATCTCCTATTTTGTATATTTTTATTTTCTGACAACTGCTTTTTTACCAGCCAGCGACAAAAATGGACAACCACATAAAAAGCAAAAGCTAAAAAAAATTATTTCGCCTTTTGCTTTTTTACTTTTTCCTGAAAGAAGAGCTAGTTAAAAAAGACAAACCAAAAAAAAAAATCTAAAATTCAAAGAACAAAAATTCTTCTCTGGCTGGTAATAACAAAAAGCCGATTCAATAAAATGAAAAGCAGCGGAAGTGTGTGCTAAAAGCAGTCTGAGCAGAGCTATTAGCTCTGCAAAAAGGCAGATTACAACGAAAAAATACTGATCAGTGTACAAGCAACATGTTTTTTTTATGGTGATGAGGAAAAATAAATTTTTGCCTTTCTTCAGTAATGTTGTAGTAATGTTGTTGTTGCTCGCCAAACAAATAAAAAATTCTTGTTGTGTTTGTTTTGCATGAAAAATATCACTTGTCGTCGTCGAGTATTTTTTTTCGCAATCATGTGCCTTTGCAACCTTTTTTGCTGCTTTTATCTCCTATTTTGCGGCTATTAGCATGCATTGGTTTTTGATTTGGCGGCTGTTTGACAGAAGCTGTTTGTTTCATTCTTTTTCCTACCTATTTTTTCCTACAACATAAAAGTAATTGCCGTTGCTTTTTGAGTTCCATCAAATTGTTAAAAAAGCAAAAGCTGAAAAAAGCCAGTGCCAATTATTTTGTGTGTTTATTTTGCTGCTGCTTTTGAAAAGTGTGGGCTTTTTTAGCAGTGGAACTTGTCGGCTTTTTAATTTTGATTTTTTTTTTAATAGGAAAAAGTCAAAATTTGGCTGCTTTTGCTAATATGGCGATAGCATTTTAAACCCTGGTTTCAAATATGTTATAAAAAGAACCCAATTCCTGCATTCTTTTAATGTTAACATGCATACATACTTCAGTATGTATGTAGGTGCATATGTATGCTTGTGTGCACGCATGTAAATTTTTTTGGTTGATTGTTTTCTTGAATTTTGAACGGTTTGCTACCTATGGACCTGAACAGGGGAAAAAAGTTTAAAAAAAAATCGAATTTTTTTAACTTTTTTGCGATTTTGATCTTGAAGATGAAGTTTTTCTGATTTTATATGTTCCCAATTTTTCTTCTTTATGGCAAGATCTACAACTTTGTCTCGGATCGTAAATCAAACTTCCGAACGGTTTGCAAAATATGAGCCTGAGAAAATTATCACTTTTTGCAAAAATGACACCGAGGTCCCAAATCTTTGGGGGCCCATAAAAAAAAGTGCATGACTTTGGGCAAAACTGGGAGACACGGCTCTTTTTTTTTTTTTGGTCTTTTATCACGTAGTGGTGTTTGTATATGGTTATTTTGCCATGACATAAAAAATTACACACAGTGTTATTATTAGTATTCTTTTAGTTAAAATTATTTAGTTAAATAGAACATCAAGTTTTCAAAGTAGAATGATGACGAAAACCATATCGGACCATTCTGCTGATGCTTCTGTTAACAAAGGGGAATACAAAGTAAGTGAAACATGTGTTGCAGGGGTAAGTGTTTTGAATTATTCTTAAATAAATGTATATGTTGTCTCTGAAGCTTATTCTCACTGTTATGTAACTTTACTGCAATGTTAAATTAACATGAATTATAGTTATTTTAAAAGAAAAAAAAATGTTGTTCGCAAGTTTTTGTAAAATCATATTAAATTAACATGAAACAACAATGAAGCAAAATCACTACTGAAAAATGTAAAATCAACCTTGCTTTGAACGAATTTACAGTGATTTTTTTCTGTGTATATAGTTTATTATACTCATAAAATGTTGTATCATTACGTTGATTCGGCTGGTTAGCCACGCTCTACCTGGGATTTCTTGGGCTTCGGATTGATGTAACTGCTGTAATATATCGTCAGTAATCCAAATATGATCGGTTTAACAATAAAGTCAAACATTTCCGTGATATGAATATGTTTTATTTAGTTCCAGACTTCTATTTTAGGTCTTGAACTTTAGTGAAATTGTTCGGCTTAAGTATGTTTTACAACAATTGCAGATTAAATAAAGTAAAAAATCTTAAAAATGCTAATTTTTTGTTATGGAACTTGCGTTTTTATAACTAAATAGTAGGGTATTTAGTTAATCGATTAATCGCACGAACCGTTATTCGAGAACACAAGTTTACAAATTCCGGTCAACTTTTGGATCAGAGCAGAAGAGAACCAATATTGACGTTATTTGAGGTGCGCATGCTGACAGCACTGCTCTATCAGAATGACAGTCAGCAGTTGGCGTCGCTAGAAACATTATTTAATTTGTATTTTTAAAGTTTTTTTGAATCCAAAACGTGTGAAAATGCAAAGACAGAAGTGTAAAGTTGGTTCAAAGTGTTTTTGTTATGTTTGCGGATGTTATATGATCAGAAAAAGTGGCAAAGTTATTCCTAATGTGATCAGAAATGCATATTTTTATTATTTTGGTTTCTCTGTATCAAACACTCACAAGCCGTGGGTACCGAAATTGTTATGTAACGCTAGTAGCACATTCATTGCCAATGTTGTGGAGAGAGCCAAAAAATCATGTAGAAGATTGTTACTTTTGCTTGATGAATGTCGTCGGTCTAAATACAAAAGAAAAATATTAATATCCTGAAGTATCATCAGTGGCTAAGCCAGTTCCCCGAGCGAGCAATGATCCATTGTCAATTTGTCCAGGTACGAGTGCAAATTCGATGGAAATTTGTAGTTTACCACCGACGAACAGTGGAAGTGATTTTAACATTGAGGAAAAACATTTAGTTTAGCAAAGTGAACTCAATGATTCGGTTTGTGATTTGAATTTATCAAAACAAAAATCAAAATTGCTCGCCGACAGAAACTTTTTACAAAAATGTTTAACGCCCAATTAAGCAGCAGCATGGGTATCATTTCAAGATGTTGTTCACAACGTTCTCAGTAATTGCAAATCCCCGGATTTCAAGCTTATAATCGACAGTTTGTTGCAAAATAATTGCAGGATTGGAGCTCGAATGTCACCCAAAATACATTTTCTGCACTCCCATCTCGAATTTTTTCCTGAATACTTGGATGATACAAGCGACGAGCAAGGAGAGCGACTACACCACGATTTGGCGAAAATCCAAAAACGATACCAATAATTTTGGGACAAGGGCACGATGAGCGACTACTGTTGTTCTTTAATGAGTGAAACAGATCTAAAACAGTACAACCGACTCAGTTTAACTGCTCTTCATTTCTAGTTTAACACTTTTTATGAATAAAATGGAGATTAATTTAAAAAAACGTGTTTATTAAATAAACTAGAACCAATATCGAAAAACGGACTGCAGATTCGTATTCAGCGCCCCAAATAACCTTAGAAACAGTTTTTGGTTGCTTAGATCCAAAACCGTGTATACTTGTGTAATCGAGCAATTTCTATTATAGTTTTAATTTTGTCTAGTTTAGAAGCTTAAAAGTAAGAAAAAAATAAGATTTTTTAAACATAAAAATTTTATTAAAAAAGTAACAACAATTTAACAAATGGTACTTCATGTAATAAAAGAGGAATCTGTTTAAACAAAAAATATCCTCAAAATTAAAATTAATCTTCTAAAATAATCTTGCAAAAAGAATTTTAAATGTTTATGTTTCAAACGATTTCTTCCTTTTGTTTTAATGAAACTTGATTTAGAAAAGATTCTTTCACTTAGTCTGTGTTCATACGGCTCATGTCTTATTGACTAGATTGCTACTTTATAGGCGAGAGGGACGAGGGGAAAAGAAATGAGTACACAGATGCATGTACTGTCTTTACGTTTTGCTTTTTCATTCGTTGTTTAATTTTGTTATTGTTTTCAATTTCAAAAAAGCACATGTCGTCAACATGACATGAATCATTTGAACGAAAATTCATGTTCAAAGAAGAAAAAGGAAGAATCTTGTCAATAAGACATGAGCCGTATGAACTCAGACTTATTGTTGACGTTGGAGGAATTGAAAGTAAAGCGATATTAGGCATATCCAATTTCTCTGTTATTTTTCCCGTCTTCTCTTAAAATTGGTAGTGTTCCATTATACCACTTGAATCTCCTATTGTTTTTATACCCTCCACCACAATTAGTTGTGAAGAGGGTATATTAAGTTTGTCATTCCGTGTGAAACTTTTTTATTATTCATCTCAGACCCCATGAAGTATATATATTCAGGGTCCTTGAGTAATTCTAAGTCGATTTAGCCATGCCTGTCTGTCTGTCCGTCTGTTGAAAACACGCTCACTTTCGAACAACTTAAAAGAAATGAACAAACTTGGTGCCAAATTGCTTGTAGTTATCCTAAGCAGTTTGGGATTGAAATCCAGCAAAATCGGTTTAGTAGGACCAGAGCTATGAATCAAAATGTGGAACCACCACCTAAAAAAATTGATAATTTTGTTACAAAAAATAATATAAATGCTGGATCAAGGCACGGAATGAGATAAGATTTTGCAAAAATTTGTTTTATTTGACTGGAAATCATGCTATCAAATTTCGTGCAAATCCGTCTATAATTTACCCTTAGCCCCATATAAACACTACTCCCGGAAAACAGTTTAGTACGCCTAAAACCGTAAAAAATAACGCTATCGTAACAAAATTTGTTACGTCACAGTTTTTTAGGACTAGAAATAACACTGTGAAATTTCGTGAAGATCGGTACATAATTTACCCTAGGCCCCATAGAAACCCTACTCCCGGAAAACAGTTTAGTCGCCTAAAACCATAATTAATAACAAATCGTCACAGTTAAAGATAATAATAATAAATAGACATCATACAGATATTACTCCTTAAACATTCGAACTGTCGGTGGAGGGTATCAAAGATTCGGCACAGCCGAATATAGCACTCTAACTTGTTCTTTACAATTTCGATAGTGTTGTGGTAAAAGTCTGTACTAAACATTCGTAAAAATAATTAATTCCAAACTCTTTGGTTTCAGTCTTTAAACTATATTTTAAAAATTTGTTACTCGAAGGAAATGTTCCTAAGTTAAGAAACGTAACCGGCTTGTTTTTTTTTTTTTTTTACATAAAAGAAAAAAAACTGATACTGTGATAAAACTAATTTTTGACAAATCGACATAAATTATTCGAATTATTCGTTAATCGAAAATAAGCAATTTTAAATTATTCGAACAGTTAATCGCCCAAAATTATTCGATTAATCGAACAACGGCTAATCGTTTGAATCCCCTACTAAATAGTCTTTAATTTAGCTAAAAAAAACTATCTTTTTTTTTTTAATCTTTCTTTAATTGAATTTTCTATTTTTATTTTCAGTTGCAGTCTATTTGAACAACATTTCAAATTTATAATAAGCCAAAAAAAAAGAAAGAAACGAAAAAATGGATGAAAAAATCTCAATCTATGATATAATTGCCAATATATTTTCAATATCCCTTCTAATTTCGTTGTAAAATATTAAACCCACACTGAAAATAACCGCAAGTAAAAAGCGCAAACAGCACTAAAACGAATTACATGCCAATGAATGTAAATCCAAATTACGGACTCGATTTAAGATTTATTTTTAGTCTTTTTCACTTTTTGGCTTTTATTTCTTAAATATTAAAAGGGAATGTATTACACTGCTTTGGATTCAGTTGGTTAAAGGAATAGTTTTAAGTCAAATTGATGTAAAATTTTAACTTTATGTTCTTTAATATTAGTGAAGTAATTTATTTTATTAATGACAAATTTTTTTTTTTCAAATTAGTTAAAAGCTTTAAAATACTTCACTTTATATGTTATAACCAGTGTTGCCGTTTGGGTATCTTTTAAATAAAATTGGGTTAAATTTGGTTAGAACTAGCATTACCCGGTTTGCTTTCCTGGGTTTTAATTTATATGTATGGAATTGGTGAACGATTTTTTTAGAAGCCTTAACTGTAACAGACTATTTACAAAACCATAACGGATTTTAATTTTTTGGTTTAAATGGAAAAGTTAAATAAAACACACATAAAGCTATGATTTCGATGGAACTTTAATTTCATTATAAGGCTTGAACCTTGCCATTAGGAACGAAATACAATGTCATTTAAATGATCATCCTAGGTGGGTTGCAGCAGTGTATCCTTCTGAGGTAGTTTTCGACCACTTGTACGCACATTTCGGTCGTTTTCTAGGCGATAACTTGACGAATATTCACCCTTATTGTGTTTGGCATATTTTAAATACGCCTGCGACTGTTTGGTAATAGATTAAAGAGAACGTGGACCTTTTTCCTTTAATCTATTACTAAACAGTCGAAGGCGTATTTTAAATACGCCAAACACAATAAGGGTGATTAGCTTTTAAAGGCGCCAACGTTAAGAAACTATCCGCGTGAAGTCGATCTTTGACGTAGGCCCGCAAAAAATTCAAACTGCGCCAAATCTTGGTGGCTAATTAATGTCTGCAAAACGTTACATTATGCGTTCTAGAAACTTCCCACGCAATAAAGCCAAAATCAGTCGTGTAGGGTGGCTCGTGGAACCGTCTTGTTGAAACCACATATCGTTTATTTCATAATCTTCAATTTCAGGCCAAGAAAGTCGGTTATCATACGGTCATAGCGCTTATAATTGACGGTAACGATTCTTCCGATTGCTTCAATATTTTGGCCAGTGCGCAAATTGTGATGATACACGGGCCTTACTGTAACTGTAGAGCTTCCAGTCTCTGTAAATTTCTTTATAATTTTGCCAATCACTTGCACAGTAAGACGATTTCGATGATACTAATCACCGCGTAAAGCTCGATAAGTGGCCATGTTAGAACCACCACTATTGTAGTTAGTTTTGACTATTTTTACGCGTTCTTCAGTTGTTAAACGATCTATATTCTTAAATGGCAAACCTTTCACTAAAAAACTGATACATCGGATGACAGATATTTATCAACTGTCAGCCTTGCCAAGCCCGTGGTCTTGAAACAACTAAATGGATAACGCTTTATATATATTGGTTATATATATTTTACATTTGTAAATGGCGAGTTTAGACGACTTCAAAATTAAAAAAAAAGGCACAACGATTTCTGGCAGAGCTGGCAACACACATACTATGATATTTACAATTTTGTAAATAAGCAAAAGCTGAAAAATTAACAACAAAGCAACCGCACAGTGAAAGCAAAACATAATATGTTTGAAATTTAAAAATTAACCAGCATGTTAGGAGATTTACAGCACACAGATGGGTCCAGGTAAATTTTTTTGTTCTATTCCTCTGTAAATGAAATTAATGTTGTAATCGAGAAAAGAAGAAACAGATTGTTTCAGCATGCTGCGTCTAGCCATTTCGGCAACTTTAAAAGAGAGAAAAATCGAGCAGGAAAAGTTCAAGCGTGTGATCCCCGATATAGAAAAAAAGCGAGCAGAAAAAATGTTTATAGTGAACGTGTTAACGAATCTTTAGCAGAATTTTGCAATCTAAAGTTAAAAATGCGCCCATCACTTTGTCAAAGAATGTATAAGACATCTTAATTGATTTGGGAAAGAAACCTTGGGAACATTGTAGAGAAGAAGTTTGCAAGATGCGGTTTGTTTTACACCTCACTAAAACATATTATCGTAGGTATTTTATTAACTACAAAATGCATAAAGGTCCCACTCTTTAAACATATTTTGTAAATAATTTGTGCAGAGGGTATCAGAAGGCCGGGAATTTCCTACTACAGATTTTATCTTCTTTCGTTTAACCAATGGGCGGATTCACAAGGTGTTCTATCAAGTCATATCGTCATAATGTTCTAAATAATATTTTGTAGTAGTTTAAAAAAATATATTATTATGTTTCAGACAAAATAAAAATGTTATTTGTTCATTGATTCTTCATAACTGTACAGTAAAAAAATAAATATTAAGCGGTTGCCCACAGCAGTCATAAATATTTCTTGCAACTATTTTAAGACATATGACTTTACAACTTTATGACTACCTTGTGAATCTCCCAAATGTTTTTTTATCAAGCTTGTAAGTTGGCTTAAAACAAAAATAATAATAAGAAATTAATTTGTCTTCGTCCCCTTGCCCCCTTGCAGTAAGAAAAAGCACGCGTGATTAGCAAGTCATACAAATTTTCCATATATTTGCTAAAATTGATAAAACTTGGGATTTGAAATATCAAAGTTTCCTTACTCTGGCGTATAAATCAGCCTGAATTTGTTTGATATCTTGAGTTATGTTGGCTTTGAGAGTCGACACTCGGTATAATTTGAGTCTTTTTTTCTTGCTTTAAGTACGAGTCGTACACACAAGTAGTTAAACAACGATTTGCTTGTCGTGTGTAGAAACGACAAAAACAACATAATAAGGCGAAAACACACAGAGATGATAAAGTTAGTACAATTGTACTTTTTTTAGTACTATTAGCATTGCAAAAGTACTGAAGTACTCCAATGACATGTTTAGTACAATTTAGAAATTTCAATCGCTTTAAGGGCATAATAAACTTGGCTTGGCAAACATGTCAAAATTTTACGTTTGTACAAACATTTTGTGTTGTTAATTGGGGTGTTTGCTGTTTGGACAAACATTTGAAGCAATGTTTGCAGAAATATTAAACATTTTTAATATTTGGCAGACATGTTGGATATTTGTCAAACTTTTTGCGGCGTCTAATGCTTAATGTATTCAATTCAATTAATTTTTAATATTAAATTAAATTTTTTTAGTAGTATTGCTTGCTACAAAACAGCTCGTTGTTTAAAAACTGTTTACTTTAAATTTTTTATTTTATAATTTCTTTTCCGTTTTAAGCTAAAAGCAACAAAATTGACGCAGCACTATTGGCATCTGCATTCATAGAAAACAAAACAAAAATGAAGATTAGTGTTTGAACGGAGAATATTTGTGTTGTTTATTGGCAAACCCCAAACGGAAATAATGTGTGTGTTTGCCAAGCATTTTGTGTGGTTTATTATGCCCTTTAGCGATGAAACTTTTTGGTCTAGGGTTGCAGAATTGAAAAAGAAAATTAATATTCATTCGTCGGCGAATGTGGAACGGATATTTTCATACCAAAATATGATAAAAGCAACGCAAGAAAGTCCCCTTTGTGTAAATACTGTATCGAATTCAATTCAGATTTACTACAGTCTAATGAATATTGTTGCTATAATTAAAGTTAACAAAAAACTTATGTAGAAATTTTCAGAAAAACAAGTGTTGTAAATCGCAAAGCATGTTCTGAATCTCACGCGTTTTGCTTGCGATTTGGTACTTTGTTAATATTATTCTCAGCATTACCAACATGTATTTTTGGAATATTCACCCTTATTGTGTTTGGCGTAGTCGAAAAACGACAGGTGTCGTAGTTGCAGTTGCAGTCGCATTTAAAATTTTATGTTACCGTCTAAAATTTTCGACTAGCAAAATTTTGTAAAAGAATCACAATGTAAAAGAATACACCTTATTAAAATATTTTGAAACACCCTGTTAAAGATCTTAAAGTAAAATTGTTGGTAAATTTTTGTATTATTTTACTTGTGAAAATGTTAACTTTAAGTTTTTATTCATCTCTATTCACTATGAGCTGAAACTACAATTTTTAAAGGATAGTTTTGCGTTTTTATTTATTTCAACATTAACATACATATGTATATGTAAGTACATAGTTCTTTTTACATTAACATAATTAGATTAATTAAAACAAAATAAAACTTAAATAATTTTACTTTTTATTAACTCTTCAAGTTCAAGTTTTTTTTAATTTCTAGTTCGGTTTTGCGTATTTCTAAATGGCTTTTCTGTTTTTCTCTTTGCTTTAGAGTTCCGCCTTATATAAACCGATTTCTCCTCTTTAGCAATCTCCGTGTGTAACGTTTCAATTCCGATAATTTATTTTTCAAATTCAAGCATAACTCTTTTTGCAGTTTTACTTGTTGTTTTAAAAGCCCTAGTTTCGCTTAGTTTTTATTTTTTCTAAGCAAGAGGTATCACAGGTGAAGTACACGGGTTTTCAATTTCGGTAATGTCAGTTATTGTTTCTAAATTTGGCTCGGGGTCTGGTGAAATCCTCCGCTTTCTCTTAATTCTAAATGGATCTTTATGTTCGACAATAGCATGTCTAATAGATCAATTGCTGCTTCTTCGACAGCTGAAAATGTATTTTGTTTGAACCGCCCTCCACCTGTTGCATAGCTTTCAGCTTTGTTATGAGTGAGTTTTTTCTTCAATTTAAACTTAAAATCGGTATACCTTCATCTAACCCTCTCCGGAATGGGATGGGGTGTTCCACTCCTCTTTAATATTCGTTTTGCTTAAACTGTTTTGGAAGGCCTTTGCGAAGAAAGGTTTTTGCTCCATTATTGCTACTTACTTCGTAAATTGTGCGGCAGTTGTGACCTTTATCCTAAAACATATACCAGAGTTAGGTACACAAGCACATAAAAACTAAATTATATTTCAACGATATTAAATTTTTTGCATGTTAACATATTATTTCCTTCCATTGAAATTATATCTCAAATAATTTTAATAACGTCGTGATCAAAATGTTTAACGACAATTTTTACACTTTTGACAAACAAATACGCCAAACACGGTACCGATTTGACGTCGTTTTTGAAATAGATTTGAAAAGTGTCGTATTTATTGGCGTTTTTCGCCAATCACGGTACCGTTTTTTTAAAAACGACTACTTTACGCCGCAAAAACGCCAAAGACAATAAGGGTGATTATTTTTATCAGTCGTTTATTGAAATCGCCAAGGTAAAATAACACAATGGATAAAACTACAGAACCAATTTTAAATTTCCTTTTCTAATAAACATATTAAGAACTTGCCACTAATATCAATTCAAATAAAAAGAAACCATGTAAAATTAAATTTATTGACATAAAACCATTTCTTAAAAATTTGGTCAGATCACTGCAGTATATTGATGCGATTTGAACTCGCTAAGATTCTTGCGATTTCGTTTCACAAAACACCTTTCTTGCGATTTCAAGGCGAGTCATAGCATGCCCGTATATCTCTTTTGTGTAATTTTTTATGAACGTATAAAGTACTATGTATATATTACTATATAAATACTTTCGTACGGACTTTTTAGCTTGGTGTGTTCTAAAGTATGGCAAAACGGAGTGTAAGGGCGTTTAGTGGGATACCAAATCCAAACGAATTTACATTTTAAGACATTCACCCTTATTGTGTTTGGCGTATTTAAAATACGACTACGACAGTTTGGTAATAGATTAAAGGAAAAAAGTTCACGTTCTCTTTAATGTATTACCAAACAGTCGTAGGCGTATTTTAAATACGCCAAACATAATAAGGGTGAATATCTTTTAAAATTGTTACTCAGCTAAACGTATTTTTCCCTATTCCACTATCAACTCTAAAAAACTTTTCGTCTAAATTCTTATTTATTAACTTAATTATTTTTTTGATAATTGCCAAAGGTACATTTTAAATAAACATGTAAAGTACGTATATTTTTTTTGTTATTCAATAATAAAACTAGATAAAAATATTTTCTTGGGTTTTTAACGTTCGGCTCACACACCCAGGAACGATATCTATTTTTTTAGTGATTGTGTAGACATACAGAACCCTTAATACCTCTCGTAACTATTTTCAAGAAAGAACCGAACATTATATAATTATATAATATTCGGGTCTTTGTTAAAAAACAGAATAATTGTAGTGATACTGTAGACAAACATTATATTTTAATGTTCTATAATGTTTTTTTGCGTGTGTGTATTTTGTTTTTGTAAAAAAATTTTTGTTTTTTTTTACCAGTCAAAACGGACGAACATTAACGAGCCGAACCGAACACATTGAAGTTTGTGGATTTTCAAAAAAAAAAAACCCGAACGGAATTAAATGTTCTCATCTTTTGTTGAGTTTGATAAAAACAGTAACAATTTTGTGTTCGAAAGATGACTAACAGGGAAACGTTATTTTTTTAATGATTTTCTACACATACACTATTAGCGTTTGTGTTTTCCACAAATCTACCGAACCGAACATTAAGGAACGATATTAAGTGTTTATTTTCGAACACAAAAGTAGCAGTCGTTTGATATGAAAAAGTCAAAGCCGTATTTTTTAAGTTCGGAGGTTGAGGAAGTAAGGCATCCATAAGTTCATTAAGTTTTTAAAGTAAATACCATATCGGGAATGATACTGGTGCTTTATAACTGAAATTCTGTAAGGTTTAAAACGTGTAAGTCAATCAATCATAATACAATTCTCCTACTAATTCCACTTTTGGTTTATTCAAAGCAGTGTTCGAAAATAAACACTAAATATCGTTTATTAATGTTCGGTCCGGTAGATTTGTGGAAAACACAAACGCTAATAGTGTTTGTGTAGAAAATAATTTAAAAAAATAACGTTTCCCTGTAATTCATCTTTCGAACACAAAAATATTACTGTTTTTATCAAACTCAACAAAAGATGTGAACATTTAATTCCGTTCCGTTCGGTTTGTTTTTTTTTTTTTTTTTGAAAATCCACAAACTTCAATGTGTTCGGTTCGGCTCGTTAATGTTCGTCCCTTTTGGCTGGTAAAAAAAACCAACAATTTTTTACAAAAACAAAATACACACACTAAAAAAACATTATAGAACATTAAAATATAATGTTTGTCTACAGTATCACTACAATTGTTCTGTTTTTTAACGAAGAACCGAACATAATATAATGTTCGGTTCTTTTTGGAAAATAGTTACGAACGGTATTAAGGGTTGTGTATGTCTACACAATCACTAAAAAATTAGATATCGTTCCTGGGTGTGTGAGCCGAACGTAAAATTATGTACTGTTTACTTTCGAACACTGATTTAAAGCACGAATTCGAGATTGAATCAACTTTATAGTACTTGAATAAAGCGCATTTTGAGATTGGTCCAGTCTAAGTTTAACTTAAGTAGATCTCATTTTCGAATTATTTCAAGTACGAATTCGGTATCGAATTTGGATAAGTAAAGTATTTCGCAATTTAGAATGCGTACTTGAATCAATCTTTCTGTATTTGATTCAAGAAAATTCCTTATTCTTATTCTTTTTCCCATAGACCTGCGACTTAAGAAACCACTACAAAAATGTCTAACAGGGTAAAATCGCTTGATCTCCATGTTCAATGATCTCTCTGAAATGACCAAGCCCTGAAATCGCTTGTGCGAAATGTCCAATGTGGCCTGAGCTGTGTGGCTCGAAGTGCCGACCTGCTAAGGTGTCGGAGGTGAATAAAAAGCTCCAACTCCACAGTATGGCCGCCATTAAATGTTAAAGTTCGGAGGTCCCTATTTAAGAACCCTCTTAAATAATTTGTTATGTAGTGTATTCAGGCCTAACCGAATATATAGATTTTTTTGAATTTTACCCGATTTTCTAATATGAAAAACTTGAGTATAAAAATTAAAAAAAAAAAAATTAATTTCAATGACAAAATCACTCTTTGCCGTATCTGCAATTATGTTAAAAATCTCTAAATACTTTTTTCCTCAAAAACCATAATAGAAAGGAAAAAATGAAAGTTTTTTTTTAAAAACGTTTTACTTTTTTCCAGTATTCTGTAATTTTGTGTAAATAATGCATTACGTAGAATGAATGTAATTTACTAACACACACACACATATACATACACGAGTAGCGGCAACATAACTCTTAATTTTTTTTTAAAGTAGAGCAGCCAAAACTTGATCATGCCATTGTTGCATTCATAATTTCAACTAAAAGGAAAATAATGAAACACAACACCACAAACTAAAACTACAAGAAAAAGTTGCAACAAAAATGAAGAAAAAAACAAAAAAAAAAACATCTAAGGAGTACATACTCCATTATTAAACAAAAACAACAACATACAATTGTTATAAACTTAATCGTTGTTAATAAATACCCAACCAAACAACAACCCAGCTGAAGCTCTCTAGAGTTGCACAAACAATTTTATTGCATTAGAGCAGCATTTAACAGGGATTTACAACTTTAGACCATGCCAATTCACTCTACTCCGTTTTTTCTTTGAACCAACTCCAACAAGAAGAAAATCTTTCTTCTACATTCATGTGTATTGTGTAGCATGCAACCCAAAAACAAAAACCTTTACAATATAAATTTTATGCCATGTAATATCCCTGCAAATAATAGGACCAGTCCAAACACGCGTGTAAAGAGTAGTCCACAGGGGACCAGGACTAGTCCAAAACTAGCCCAAACGTATGGAAAAAACCTGGTCTATTTAACATTACGATGTCCTAGGGGAGGACCATATAACCCACCTTTGGACCACTAAGGAGTAGTTTTAAAACTACTCCATGGTGCACACAAAAGGATTAGTTTTGAAGTCGTTTAAAAACGAAAGTATGTCGTTAAAAAACGAAGACATGTCGTCTCACTACAAACACTTTTTAACAATGACATGGTCCATGCTTGCATTACATCGGACCAGAGTAGTCCGTTTTATCAAAATGGATCAGGTGGTCCAATTTTATTTGCAGGGATATGCCATCATACATACAATCGTACTACAAACTACGTACAACAACATGAGAACAAACACTTTATAGCGGTCATACAGAAAGTATGCCGGCAGGCAGGCTTTCAGGAAACGTGCGTGCTTGCAACAAAGAATCAATGGTAAGAATCAGGGACACAAGAAATACAAAGTAGAAGTGGAGGAAGGCTACAAAAAAAAAACATTACATGCTTTACTCCTTGCCGATTCGTATAACAACAACCGCAACAAAAACACTTGCAATGTACGAAACACCATCGCGCTATAAAACAAATTTTTTATTATGACTTTTTTGGCGTTCTTATGCTCGTTAGTACAAAATAAATCTATGTATATATTTTGGTTGTTGGTGTTGCGACTGCCACAACTAAACACAAGAGAATACTCAAAGTGACAACGTGCTTTTTCTCTAATATTTTAAAATTGTTTTTGCCAAAATATTTTCTTTACACATTGACATCTTTGAGGGGATTTACTCACTGTCTAAATGAAGAGAATTTTTACAGCGCAAGTTCCGCAATTGTTTATATGCATTATTTTGATATTAAGAGAAATTTGAAAAAATTTTTAAAATAACACAAGTGGTTGCCATCTTGCTTGAGGTTCAAAATTCCGAAAAATGGTTTAAGTCAGCAAAATATTAAACACTTATGTTTAATTTTTCGGATAGTATTTATATCTACTGATATTTTGTTAATTAAGATAAAAGTGTGGTAGCATTACTAAATACAAAAAAAAAAAAATAAAAATTTCATGAAGCGTGTTTAACGGCAAACCCCTTTGAATAGATTGTTTAGTTGCAATCGAAACATGTCAGGGCATGCTGTCCTTGAAAACCTGGATTCGATTCCAAGTTCAGTCAAGAATGGAAAATCAAGAAATTTTAATTAAATTCATATTGTAAAATTCCTTTCTTCTTGAAAAATAATTTAAAGAACATTTTGTATGATGAACTTTAGCCCGATTAAAAATATTAGAATTTGGACTAAAAAAAAGTGTAAGATTAAGCCAAACCCGTTTTTGGACTATTTTATGTACGGTACTGGAATCAAATCATTCTGTACTTGATTTAACGAAATCCGTACTTTCCGTACTATAAATAACGATTTTGCTTAATTTAATTACGGATGGACTGATTTTTCTTTTTAATCGGGTTTTAAAAAACGGCACTTAAACCAAAAACTATCGAACAAAAAACGAAAATTTGTGTACAACTTTTCGCTTTTTGAGTTTGTTTGACAGCGACTGTTTACATTTAATGAATCAGAAGTAAAAGCATTTGTTTTTTTAGGCCAATGACAAATAAAGACGTGAAAGAAATGACAGTTTTTCTACTTTGACTGCAAGTTTTTTAAACGATGTTATCTATTTAAATAAAACAAACTTGTACAAAACAATATATCAATCCGTGCATTTCGACCCAAAATATACTATGTTAGTTTTTGTAACATAGTTATCAAATTTTTAGGGTCGTGGTTCCACATTTGGATTCATTGTTCTTATCATACTGAATCGACTTAGCTAGATTTCAATCCCTAACTACTAGAAGCAATTTGACAACAATATGGTCCTTTATTTTATGTTGTTCTTAAGTGAGCGTGTTTTCATTAGACAGACAGACAGACGGACATGGCTAAATCGGCTTAGAATCACCCAAAGACCCAGAATAAATATACTTAATGGGGTCTTAGATGAATACTGAAAAAAGTTTCACACGAAGTGATAAACTTAGTATACCCTCATTCACCACTAGTGGTGGATGGTATAAAAAGCGATTAAACTTAAAAATCAGAACAAAATCTTTCGATTTAAAACATAAAAATTGGATTTTTTTTTTGGCAAATTTTATACGTTTATTGTTAAATACATATTCAAACCCTATGGTGAATAACAAGTGGAATTTTTGTTCCCACCCTGCGGCAAATTTGTGTCAATTGGTCCAACAGACTGGTCCTGGGAGTTGTGAAAATAGAACAAGTACAAAAAGGAAGAACTCAGCACCAGTGAAAGGAGAACCAATCATGTTTCTGGTTTATGAAGAACAAAGAGGTAGAAAAAGTAATGAATTACAGTCTTCACCGGTGATGTGATACATTTTTTTTGGACTTTCTAAAATTTGGCTCTTGAATTAAATTCTAGGACTTGTTTTATTGAAATTATACCACATCGTATTGAAATAATACTACATTTTAGTAACTGTCACTAAACACGACCATTTAGAATAGATGTGTGACAGGTCAAATGGTGTCAATTGACCCCCTCCAATGACAAGCCCAAGTAAACGTGATAGGTCTTATTCATAGAAAGTGTTAAAACTAGAACCGGTCTCTACCACCAAAGACCTATCACGGGACTACTTTGGTGTCAGTTCGCTTCCCTCTAGGGCATGAAATTTTTATTCACCTCGAAGGGAAAAACGCTATCTTGAATCTCCCGTGCAATTTATTCACGCTATCAGTTCTTAGTGAATGTAAAAAATGAAGAAAGATTAAAAAAAATTAAAAATCAAAGAAATTTTTGTTCAAAAATATACCCGTATATAATATGTTATAGAAAAGATGAAAACAAAACAAAGCAAAATATTTAGTATTTTAGTGGTAGTTTGATTGCATGCTAGCTTATTGCACTATTTAACGTTGTGTAATAAATAATTCGGTTACTTTTAGAAAACCAATAAAGCAATAGAACTAAACCAAATTATAGTGCACAAAATGTTAAGAATTGGAACAACAATTCAATCTTCACAAATCCGCAGGCAGTCGACCTGTTGTTTTGCATTTTGTTATGTTCTATTCCCCAGCAAAAATAAAGTGAATAAACTAAAGGGAAAATATTATTCACGATGAAGGGAATTTTATTTTAGCGTGAAATTATTTGCGGGAAATTTTTTGGCGATTGCAAATTTAGAGAAAGGCAAAACATTTGAAGGGAAAAAGTACCAATTGCTTAAACCAAATGTAGTATTTGATTACGAAGATGCCAAACTTTTTAAGTTTTTTTGATTTATGATCCAAAAAAGACGCAGTTTGCTGGGGAAAATGGAATAAAAAGGGTTATTGCCACATGCTTTCGTTTTTATTCTTAAATTAATGTTGGCTAATTTTTGGAAGTTGTATTCTCACGGTATTGCACAAGTCTCCTCCGAAGTCATCGTTAGACCTAAGCTTTTGTCCAGGAATCTTCAAGAATCCGCTTCTTAAATTCTGTGGTCTCCACCAGTAATCAATCTGAGTTTTCTGAGGTTCTCTACCAGTTATTCGCCTGATTTATATATGGTACTCCATCAAGTAAAATTTTAATTTTATTTGGTTCTCCAACATATAAAAAGTGGAAAATAATCATAGTTCGTAAAATTAAAGCATATAGTTATTTCATAGGGCCACAAAATTGTTAATCAGTGCAGTTATACGGAGCGTAGCAAAACGCAATAAAGACAGGCAAACAAGGACGACCAGATTTCCGTTAAAAAAATAATGGCAATAACGGTGCTTCCCCGCCCAGAGCAGTTTAACAAAAAGTGTAACATATTTATAAATATCTGGAATCAAAACTAATTATACATCAGGAAAACCAGTGTTATCAATTTAGCCATTAAGTAGATAGATTTAGCAATTTTTCAACTTCTTTAGCCAAAAAATTGTTTGCCCTTTTTTCTTGTAAAATAATAATTTTTGATATTCATTAAATTATTTTCACTACGGGAAGGAATTTTTACAACTTGGACTTTTTATTAAAATTTATTGATAATTTTTCTTGGCTGAGCGGGGATTTGAACCCGGGTTGATCTTTACATGTTTCAAGAATCACCACATTCTATCGTCGGAAGATCTTTGAGTTCTACCCACTGCGAAGATGTAACTAAAATCAAAATTATTCTTAAAATAATAATTTTTTTGCTTTTATAAAAATTTATAAAATTGTTAAAAGTAAAATAATCATTTCTAACAATTAAAACGCATTTTATATAAATCACAACTTTAACAAATGTTGAAATGATGAAACATCTTTCAAAAAGGAACAGTATTCCCGTACTCAATTTAAAAAATGGATTAACAAAAACTACACTGTTTCTTTCTGGTCGGAAGTATTTCAATATAGAGATGCAGGCAGCAACAACAAACGCCAAAAATTTCAGAATTTACTTTATTAAGTTGCTTAAAGTCGATTTCAAATTGGGCCAATATCGAAAACCCTGTTTTGAAGTCAAGCATATTCCAGAGGGAGGGTTCTGCATTAATCGAAAGAAATGTTTATCGAAAAGGGCAACTTCTGGACTATAAAGTGTATGAGGTAAAATTTACCAACCACTTTTTTCTTAAGAGCTTTAACATGTGCCCATGGTCTGTAACTCTCGCGCCGAGAAACTTTTCGATTGAAAAATGAGATATGAAACAAAAATGCCATAAATTAAAGCAAACAACAGTTTTTCTCACTTGACTGCGTCTGCAACATTTTTGGCGAGTCTTAGCTGCCACGTAAGGAAATTTACAGAAAAAGTGTGTCTTTGAACTGTCAAATAAGCGGGGCGAGAAAAAAATTTAAATATTAAAAAACATATAAAAAATGCAAAGAATAATAGAATCTTTTGTTCTTGGTACATTTTTTCGATGTTTAATTATTTTGCTTTTAACATTTTTTAATATACGAATGTTTTCAAAGCTCGTTTGCCAATAATAAACATTAAAAGCCCCACTTCACATTTTTGGTATAGTCGACGGTTTTATTTTCCGCGCCGTCTTTAAAAATTTTTCAATTTTAGTAATTTTTGGTCGCCGTCAAAGATATGTGTGACACGCGTTCTCAACGCCTACAATGTCACACCAGCTTCGAGTACATACAATGTTATGAAATTTAAAACGCCACGACGTAATCTTTTTTGATAGTTTACGACATGAGTTTTAAAACATGCTGCTGAGAGTTATCATTATGGAATATTACGTATTTTAGTCTGGGAGCACTTTCTGTCTTGTATAAATTATTAAGTCACCATTTTTAAACATGGACCCCATTGAACTAAAACATTACCACCACTCTCAACTGCTAAAGAAAAAAGAAAAAAACAAACAAAGAAAAACATTGAAAAAACTGTTTTTTTTTTAGTTTATTTAATAAAAACCAAACAAAATCACCTGTTAACCCAAAAGGATTTTAAAGACACTCGACACCATCACCCTCGCGATTTTTTTTATTTTTTTGTAACAGTTAAACAACATTTAAGAGAACCTGGGCAGATGTTCACGCTCTTTTTACGCAAAATTGTTGACGAATAAAAACTCTTAAAACTAAATTAAGAACGAACAAATATGTCAAGTGTAAAACAGGGATGAAACATTGGTTTTCTTATTTTGTACCAACATGTAAAAGATAAGGTACTTTTTAGTACATGACGGTACCATTTTGCTTTGGTTTTTTATTGTGGTTTGATGCAGCATTAAGTTGTTTGTTCTTGATATATTGTAGGAGGATCTAGAAAGAACGCAATATGAACATTTATTAAAGCCACATAGTTTTAATAACCTGTATTAGAACTAATTATTCACCAGGAGCTTAAATAACTACTATATTTTTAGTACTATTTCATCGGCTAGTGCTCTTTAAAAAGAACTTATTGCTTAAACTTACAATTTTAATGATTTTTTATATCTGTATATATATAAAAATAAGTCCTATGTCCGTCATTTTATAGCTCGAGAACCACTCAACCGATTTTCAAACGGGTACTTGCGTTGGAAAGGTCTACTTTCACTGATGGTTTATAAACAACATCGAAACATTTCCAGGAATAAGCGTTATACGCGCACTTTTATTTTTTTTCCTTATGAGAATTACATTTTGTCGGTATAAGGCTCTGCTTGCTCGCGTCATTTGACTTATCAGCAACGCGGGCTGGGTTACTCTAGTATTCATATAAATTTTGCTTAGATTACACGTAAACTTTACATGTAAATTTAACGATACTTATTATGCGCTCTACTGTTGCTGCGTAAAAAAATAGCTGTGTTATTTGTAAACAAAAACTAACCATTTGAAAAAAAGTCATCTGAAAAATAATTAAAAAAAACTTCACACAATTAAAAGAAAACATATTAAGGGTCCTCATGATGTCGTTTATAAGTCTCGTAAACTGTGCAAACTGTGCATTCTTACGCCCTCGTAAATGAACTGTCAAAAATTGTATGAGAATTCATTTACACAAACTGCTTAAATTTGCCCAACAATTTTGACTCGTAAACTTACGCAGTTCAATTGTGCATTTATACAGACAAATTTTTTTAATGCTTACCGCCGTTTTCAATGAAAACTTCAAGTGTAAATAAATCACAAACAATAAATTCTTGTAATAATATAAGCATATTAGTCTTTTGGCTTTCTTTATGCATGTTTAAAAACAAATTTCATTTATAATTTACAAATTCCAAGTTTTTTATTATATTTTTGATTATTTTTTTTTTAATATATTTTTTATTGACGTTTCTGTTTGAAATGACATTAATTGTTTAAAATTACACAAAACTTAAAAAGGATCTTCATGAAACGAGTCTCGCAAGTTTACCCATTTGCACAAATGGTAATTTTAAGCAACATCATGAAGACCCTTATTAATTAAATAATAATATTCATAGTTACAGTGTACTCTCCCTTAACGGAAACCTTATCTATGCGTACACTATTTTTTGACGGACACTGTTTCGTGGTTCCTGCAGTGTTTAAAAGGAAAACGTTGAGTTTCTTCCCAATAAAAAATGTTATCATTTTGCGAAGCACTAATGGAACATTTAAAAAAATAAGAGCACAATTATGCGCTACGCAATAAGACATATAGAAATGCAGTAAAGTAAGTGAAAGAACTCTAAATTAATACAAAAATAACATTTCAAGTGCTACGTCATTCCCTTACTACGAAGCAGGTTTTTAAGGGAGCATACTAAAAAATAACTGTATCAAAACATTCAGTGTGTAAGGCTGATCGTTACATCCAACAATTTTTATATGCGCTTTATGTGTCAAAAATTTATTGATTGCAAATAAAAGTAATAATTCTCGACGCACCATTAAGTATACCGATAGACGCAGCATCACTTTCTTAATTGATCTAACGATGTAAATATTGATATAAATAAAACATTAAAGAAGACGATAACTTTTATTATGGCTACTAAAAAATGGCAAACGTTTGGGATCCAGGCAGGTCCAGAATTGACAATAAATTCCATATAAACTTTTTATGACGGAGAAATTGCAAGTAGATATTAATAGTCATATTAAGATAATATTTGGCACATAGACATATTATGGATATCTTAACCTTATGAAATAATTTTGTTCTAGTGGTCTCTTGACTGCTCATGGGTCCAAAATAGGGTAAATTTTTAAACATTTTATTGTATCTAACGATCGGGATTGACTAAATATAATTTGTTGTTTTTTTTTGTTGATAAGAATATTTTTTTAAAATATGAAATATTTTATCAAAGTTATTTTCGGGAATACATAGATTTTTATCAAGAATGAAAATTGAGAATTTAGCACAACAAACAAAATTATATTAATGAATAATTATGTATTCCCACAAACAGCTTTGATAATAAAGTGCCGTAGCATAATAAAACTTAACTGGAAAATTGCTTTATTTTGATTTTATTGTGAAAACAATAAAGCCATTTGTTTTTTCTTAAACCGCTAAAAACTACAATTTATGTTGGCAGAACTGCAACCAATTGTAGTGGGGAATTTAAGTAAAGATAAACTCACTGTTTTTTGTTGGTATTTTGTTTAAGCTATGATATCGCTGCAAAAAAACTTGATTGCTTGTAATTCTCATTCACTCCACAGTTTTATTTGCATAAAATATATTATCTGCTTTTCTAAAGTTTTTGGGAAAAGGTGTGCTGATGATCTGGTCTTAGTAACAAGTGAAATGCGCATATGAACGAGATTTTCCTCTAACAATAAATTTTTGTTTATTTATCATGAACGAAAATTGGGAATTTAGCACAACAAACAAATTCTTATTAATAAAAACTATTTAAAGTTCAAAACAATTTATGTATTTGTTCTTAAGTAACATAAATAAACAAAAAAAAATCTATTTATTAAAGACAATTTGCCAGTGCCAAATGATAAATTGCGCTTTATTACAAAAAAATTTTAAAAATAAAATTTCATAAGAACTAGCTTGTGTAAAAGGATACACTATAAGGGAGCAGGCTGTGGATTGAAAAACGCTGCGTTTCTAACAAATTCTTAGTGAAAAGAGAAACTTCAGATTTAATAGAAACTAGTCAGTGCCAAGGGATACACTATGTGGGGCATATGTAAACCTTCCACTGATTAAAAAAACGACGTTCAAGCAAAAGATTTCCAAAATCTTTTCTAAATGTACCCATACAATTGCAATGTAAGTGAGTACTTTATTGTTGTTGTAATTGTAGATTTGCTTTACATTATTCAATAAGTTGGGCAATATAAAGAAACAAATAATGGCGCAATTTTTTATCGAATACCTGAAAAAGCAAACAAGACTAATGGTGTTTTCTTTTCTTCAAAAAAATGTGACATTTTATTTAAAAAAATGCAATTTGGTGTCTGTTTCCTTAAAATTTTACTCCCGAAAAGGGTCAGTTTTTTAGAATAAAGCAAGCCACCCATTACGGGAGCAAAATTTTTGAGAAGCATACACCAAATTGCATTTTTTTAAATAAAATGTCACATTTTTGGTAGAAAAGAAAACACCATAACTAACGCACACTAGTGCGTATTGTACAACCCTGCAAATAATAGGACCAGTCCAAACACGCGTGTAAAGAGTAGTCCACAAGGGACCAGGACTAGTCCAAAACTAGCCCAAACGTATGGAAAAAACTTGGTCTATTTAACATTACGGTGTCCTAGGAGAGGACCATATAACCCACCTTTGGCCACTAAGGAGTAGTTTTAAAACTACTCCATGGTGTACACAAGAGGATTAGTTTTGAAGTCGTTTAAAAACGAAAGTATGTCGTTAAAAAACGAAGACATGTCGTCTCACTACAAACACTTTTTAACAATGACATGGTCCATGCTTGCATTACATCGGACCAGTACATGGAGTAGTCCATTTTATCAAAATGGATCAGGTGGTCCAATTTTATTTGCAGGGAACGTTGTCAACACATTAAAACACATTTCTTCCCGCGCAATATAAATCAAGACTTTTGATATTATCTAATATATTTCTTATATATACGCACAGCCAATTGAATTGTTTAGTATCCATTACTGAACAATGATGTTGAAAATGTATGGATAACTTAAGGAAACTGGGTTTTATTAAATTAAAGCAAAAAAAAAATCAACTAAGGATTGCATAGAAACTTATCATTGCCAGCTTAAAAAAGGCTAGCGCTTTTGATTTTCATCACATAAGTCGCGCTTGTTACACGGCACCAGCAAAGTCTCAAATGTACCAAAAAAAAAAAAGCACAATTGTACCGTCATTTCCATCCCTGTGCTCAATAGAAAAAAGACGAGGCAAACGAGAACAAAACAACTGCGATATATAGCAGATGGAAATTGTACGGAAAGTTTTTGCACTGAGGTCGAAAAAACAGAACAGAAGAACAGCAGTTTTTTATAGACATTTTACGGTTACGGATGTGTTTGAAGAAAATGTACGGATGAAATTAGAACAGTGAAGTTGAAAAGGAAAAAAATATTGAAAAAAGTTATTAAAATAAAAAGGAAGACTTCGAATTAGAAAATGTGTAAAACAGCTAATTTTTGTTTTAAAATTATTAAAAAGGAATAAAATTAAGAAACATTTGAATGAAATAAAAAGTTTAAATTTTAAAATAAAATAAATAAGAAATTGTATGTCGAATAAGACAAACAAATACAAGTGCAAAAAAGAAAGTAAAATATAATAAAAAAAAAGAAGTAAGAAGTAAAATTCATACAGATATAGATAGAAAATCCATGACCAAACCCTAAACAGCCAACATCATCTTTATTATTTTGTGAATGATGATTTGATAACTTGAAGGGATACGGAAATTCAAAGATTTTATTTAAAGCAACAAATTATCAAAATCCTAAAGAAAATTAATAATTAAACAAAACAACGGTAATTAAGTTAAACAATTTGAAAATTTTTAATAAAAAAAAAAAAAAAATATTAAAAATGTCTGCGTTAATGTGTGTGTATATTTCTATTAAATAGTTTTTTATACAAAAACTATTTTTTTGTATCAATTTTTAAATTTCTTGCCAATTTTTCTTTTTTAATCTTTTTTTGTTGTTATACTATGTATATGAATATTGTATTTTTGTCAAAACATGAGCAAATTATCATGGGTGACGTGCAAATGTTTTAACATTTTGAAAGCACGTCGCCCTTTTTCGTACAAAAATATGAAAAAAAATTAATATAAACGAATAAATTTAAAGCAATCATAAAAATATTTTCTATTCAAACTTAATGATAGGAAATGAAATAAAAATCATAAACTTAAACAAGTGCAATGAAGTTAAGGTAAAATCTTTGATAACTTATAATATAACCCGCGTATTCATAAACGATTATTAAATTTAACAAATGTTATAAAGGAAAATCTTCATACAAATTTGGGGTTTTAAGCCTTTATTGAACTTAAAAAATTTTTATGAATACAGGCGTAAATCTTTAAAATTATTTTTTTTTTAAATATATTACGGAGTTAAGTTTCGTACAGACGATGGACAGATATTAAAATATTGTCATTTTTCTGACAATGGTGTCATTGTCAGATGCATTAATTTTACACATCTGCCAAATGAAAACAAGTAAGAAAGTATAGTCGGTCAAGCCCGGCCATATGATACCCTACACCACAGTATTTAAAAACACATCATGCTTATGTGCCCATGTAAATTTGGATTTATCTATGCTTATAAACTTCAGGAAAATCGGCTTGAAAGTTTGTGAGAGGCAGAAATTGCCCCTGCCTCCCCTTGTGGTCCTATTTTTTAAAAACTGTATAGCTAATGTGTCCCTGTAGATATGGATCTATCTATGTTTTAAATTTCATTTAAATCGGTGTGAGAGGCAGAAATTGCCCCCATCTCCCCTCGTGGTCCGATCTTTTTTAAAATTTATACATTTTGTGTCCATATAGATATGGTTCTATCTATGTTTTAAATTTTATTAAAATCGGTTTGATAGTTTCTGAGAGGAAGAAATTTCCCCCTATCTTCCCTCATGGTCCTACGATTCGGCCCATTTTTAATAGGCATGGTCTTTGTGCCAATAAGGACCTATGACCCAAATTTCATCAAATTATCTCTATAATTGCGACCTGTACTTTGCGCACAATGTTACATGGACAGCCAGCCAGCCAGCCGGACGGACATCGTTAGTTCGACTCAGAAAGTGATTCTGAGTAGATCGGTATACTTTAAGGTGGGTCTAGGACCACTATTTTAAGGCGTTACACACATCAGCACAAATGCATAATACCCTCTCCACTATTGTGGTGTGGGTATAATGAGCTTACACTGTTCAGACAGTTGCAAGACATTTTTAGGCAATTTTAATGACAACATTGTAAGATCTGACCATCGTCTGTACGAAGCTTTAGTGAGGATTGAAATATTGAAAAAATCATTTTTTTTTTTCTTTTTTTAATTGAGTGCTTTAATGTTACAAATATCAGGGCTATGGAATCGGAGTTAAGGTTTTTGTACTGGAGTTGGAGTCTTAGTACCCACTAAAACTCGCGACTACGCCTCCAAAATTTTTCGGCATTAAAAAAGTTAATATTTATTAATTATATTAATATTTTCCAAAATAAAAATTTTTTAAGAGGATTTGCTATAAAATGCGGCACGTGCTAGAATTAATATATCGATTTTTACAGAATCATTTTCTTGCTATATTTAACCATTTACTGCATTAAAAAAGAGTTCAGAGTCTCATAAACACATACCATAAAGGTTAGAGAACGAGTCGGAGTTGGAGTCGGACTTAAATATTTTCATCGGACGGAGTCAACAACTACAAATACAATTACAAATTATATTCTAACTTAATTTACCGAGTAATAGTAACGACGACGTTCAGCCCAGTGACAAAGAGTAGTCTTTAGTGGGAATTGAACCTACAACCTTCGCCTTACTATACCAGATCTGGTAGAGAACTAGCTTATCGGGGTACTAGTGAACTGAATTGTTCCTATGGAATCTTAATTTCACATTTATTAGTGACCACTTTGAATTAAAATTTTTTTAGCGCTGCACGTTGGGGCAGGTTTATGGGGGTTCTTGGTAATAATTCAATTTTTAAAATTAAGATTTTGAAAAATATCTTTTTTCATTTAAAAGCTTTTACATTTCTGCACTTTACTGTGTATATTTTTATTTGACTACTCACCTTTAATTGGCACAGTGTTAAACCTGGAAAATTAAAAAAAAAAATATTAAAAATCAGATTATAGTGATAAGTTAAAAGCTTAAATAAAAAGGTAAACAATTTTAAACTAGTATAACCATGCACACCAATACCCCGGTTTGCGTCGTTTTCGAAGTTGCTTCTTTTTCAAATTTCTGTGATTCCGAAGTTGCTACGTTTTTGTTTCACTTTGCGTCGCATGGCTTCGAAGTTGCATTGCTAGTGCTTCGATTCGAGTGGGTCGTTAATATAAAAATATTTGTACAAATCTTAAACAGAAAAAGGGGATTTCCCGTTGAATTCTAATGCAAATATGTATGTGAAAGTTGTCTGCTAATTGCAACTGGTTTCAAATTACATTTGCTGAAGTAAAGTTAAATTTAAATATTTTGCTGCAACGAGTCAAAAAAAAAAATCAAATAAGCTAAGAACAAAAACTGGACATTTAGACGCGTTCTAATTCAAGGGAAAAAGCTGTTGATATTGAAAGAAACCTTGAACAAGCTCCTTCTACACTAACATCCATTTGCTGATCCAGTGACGCTGATAAAATTAAGAAATTTGTTGAAACAAGAACATCGTTACAACATAAAAAGGTTACAAAAATGAGAAAAAAATGGAGCAACTTCTTACTATTTGGATTGAAGATCAAAATCAGCGATGAATGCCCTTAAATTAAAAGATTATTCAAAAGAAAGCTTATAAAGTCTATCAAATCAAAATGTATGTTTTCAGCTCAAATTATGAATCTCGGCACCAATTAAACGAACACAAATACCAATGTATGGAAAATCCTGCTTCGGTTTGCGTCGAGATTTTCCGGTCCCAATTAGCGACGCAAACCTGGGTATTGGTGTAGATAAAAAGGTTATTTTACCAACAACTATCAGATTAACTCTCATCAAATTCCATCTATTATTTTAAGAGTTACGCGCATTTCAAGCAAGTATTTTTGGCCAATTAAGAAAAGTGAAAGTTCAATGGTCAAAAAGTTATAGAAGAGCCCCCTGTTCACATATAACAACTTCACAGATTGGTAGGCTGAAAAGTTTTGAACATGAACCAGTTTAAAAATCTTGGTCAAAAGTGCCTTTTTGTGCAATTAAACTTTAAATAAAGTCATTTCTGAAAAATTTAAGGAATAGAACTTTTACAAAAAAGCTTTATAAAATACATAACTGAAATTTAGCTCATGGAATAAATTCGAAAAATGAAAAATTTTTGAATATAATTGTATTATTGCTTGGGTTGACAATAATAATAATTTCTCTTTAAGATAGCACGTCGGGTAGGGGGACGTAACGTCTGCTGCGGCCAATCTTTAAAAGGAATTTGAATTATAACAACTCCATGGAAGGTTTTATAATTAAAGGGGTTTGGGAGGATAAAAGAAAATATGGTTAGATTCTTTTATCTTGCTGCTAAAATGAAGGGAACTGAGATGCTCACCTGGATTATCTTATTAAACGAAAAGAGTATACCAATGGATGGGGTTCCTTTTGGGGTTTTTTTTTTTCAATTTAAATTTTTATTTCTATATGTAATTGGTATAATACTATTTAGTTGAAAAGAGTTCAAAAGAAAAGTGATCGCTTCGATTTTATTTCAAATTTCATTACACTTCGCATTCATAGAATTGAAACAGTAAGTTTAATATTAGAACAAATTTTTCCAATAAGTACTAAATTTAAATGGTGTGAATTCAAATGCTGTTTTATATTAGCGTTTTTGACACGACTAATACAGGTATGATTAAAAAAAGCTTAAAAATATAAATTATTTTTAAAGTGTCCAAATTAGTTTGGACAATAATATAAAGTAACCTTCGGAAGGATATAATTCCCAGTTTCTATTTTTTAAAATATTTTTCACTGATTTTAGTATTTTAAGTAAATAAAAAGATGTAATTGCTACCCCTTCTTAGATTTTCATTAACTTGCAATTTTTGTTCAATCTAAAGTCACTTAAGTCTTTAAAACTTATTATTTATCCTTAATTTACTAGCTCTCGTTTAGGATTTATAAATTACGAGCTTAAGCCGGTGCGCTTCGCTACACTGCTTTAACCACTTCTTCAGTTGAGAGGTATTTAATATATGCATCCTATGGGAGGTATTTCCTCCCTGCGCCTACCCACTTTATTTTTATTTTTCAAAAGTGTAGTATACCATAAGAGTGACTTCTACAAAGTTTGAACATTCTTACTATAACATTTCTTCAGATATGCGATGTTAAACATTGGCGTCCTATGGGGGCAACACTTCCCCTGCTGCTATTTTATTTAAATTTTGGGCCTCAGAAGATCCGACTACAAAAAGTTCATCAAAATGCGTGCAGCGGTTCTTATTAATATTTCTATCTATGAGGGGTACTGCTCCTCCTCTGTCAACCCCGCCCATTCTATATTGAAATTTATAGTTAACCATAATAATAGCTTTAACCACGTTTGAAGACTCTCCCTTTTACAGTTCTTCATTTGAGCTATATTTAATATATGCATCCTTGAACATTCTCACTATAACAGTTTTTAAGATGTGCGATATTAAACATTGGCGTCCTATGGTGGGTACCACTTCCCCCACTGCTTTTTTATTTTAATTTTGGGGCTCTGAAGATCCTACTACCAAAAGTTCAACAAGATGCGTGCAGCGGCTCTTAATTATATTTCTATCTATGAGGGGTACTGCTCCTCCTCTGTCAACCCCTCCCATTTTTATATTGAAATTTAAAGTTTACAATAATAGTAGCTTTAATTACGTTTGAAGACTCTCCCTTTAATAGTTCTTCAGTTGAGCGATATTTAATATATGCATCCTATGGGTATGGTATTTCCCCCCTGAGCCTACCCGCTTTAATTTTATTTTCAATAGAGTAGTATACCATAAGTATACCATAAGAATGACTTCTACAAAGTTTGAACATTCTCACTATAACAGTTCTTAAGATATGCGATATTAAACAGTGGCGCCCTATGGGGGCAACCACTTCCCCCGCTGCTATTTTATTGAAATTTTGGGGCTTAGAAGATCCTACTACCAAAAGTTCAGCAAAATGAGTGCAGCTGCTCTTAAGATACTCGATATTTAATATTGGCATCCAATGGGGGGTACCATTTTACCTATTTTATTTTTAGACATCACGTGATGTTACTGTAAAAATTTCAGGAAAATCGGTTCAGTAGTTTAGGAATCTATAAGCCAACAAACAAACAAACAAACATTTTTCATTTTTATATATATAGATTTTATATACATATATAGATCATCAAAAACTTTTTAACTTTTATCAAAAACACTTTAATTTTTTTGCTAAAAATATTTAATTTTTCATCCATAATTTCTATATTTATTAGCAAATATTTAATCTCAATGCTAATGAACACCTGTAATAAAATGCCCCACCCCCCCCCCTTCAATGTGAAATGGGCTGAATGGCTAAGTTACTTTTGCTCGGATAACACTACGTGACAAAATTTCAACAAAGTCGTGACCAAATGAATCTGCCAGCTAATCATTATGTAAAATTTTCCGCTGAATCCTAATATGAAGTCAGAATTGTCAAAAGTAGAACAGTTTTTGAGATATTCCAAAATAACCGATTACACCGGTCTACAAATTTGAAAAAAAATAAAAAATTTACTACAGAAACGAAGCATGTTTTTTAACTAATCTGGGTGCGCTGAATTCGAATTGGGCTATCACGTCTTGTTCATTTTTTATCACGTGCTGGTAATACTGTAAAACGGTCAACACTGCTACTACAACTTCACATTTATTTATTTGACAGAAGCCCACATTCATTCTAAATCTTCATAATAGTAGCGTTAAAGCACGTCAGGGAGATCGTGTGTTACTGATATAAGCAATTTTTGCTTTTTGTGTGGTGAATATTCGGTTGTAAAAATAGGATATGCTATATCAGAATCATTAATATATGCATTTTTACATTTTTTTGGTTTTGAAGTCAGAACTTGGACAAACCGTGGACACCGACAATGTTTTGCATATTCTTCATTCGCATTAAGATTTTTTTCCCAAAAGAAAAAACTAGGTGCAGTGAGCGCGAACAAGGGGAGTGCGCCCACCAAGATTAAATGAAAATTGAAAGAATTTATCAAGGACTTTGAGACAAAAGCATGCCGGGAGACTATTGCTGGACTCTAATACGTGAAACCGAGCCAACAAAATACAAACGACGTTCAAATACGGCCATTCACTTTTGAAAATATATTGATTTTTAAATAATCTAGTGTTTTTTTATGAAAGAAACGAATAAAACATTTTTTTGTATCTCGAAACCTTGACGTGACAGAGAAAAACCAATTACAGATTCGATTTCAGCCCACCCAATTACCCTAGGAAAGATATTTGGTTGCTCCAGTCCAAAACCTTGTTGGCTACTGTTATTATTGAGTCATATTATTATATTTATATATTCTTATCATGTTTAACATAATAAGATAAGAAGTAATCATGTTATGATACTGTGGTGCTTTCACAAAAAAAAAAAATTAAATTTTTTTGCATCGATTTTAAGTTTTGTGGCACTTTACAATTTTTTTTAATGTAAATACAATTTACTTTATAAATATAAAACGCAACCCAACACCAAAGAATTACATTAAAAGCATAAACAAAGTCATAAATATTTTATAATTTTGTTGTCGTTTTCTACAGAAATTCATGTATCGTTTTAAAATTTTTAACGCCTCAAGCTATGCAGCGTTTGAAACTTTAAAACGCAATGTGAATTACTGTAGAAAGCAACAACAAAATTACAGAATATTTATGACTTTGTTTTTGCTTTCAATGTAATTCTTTGGGCCTAAATTTCGTATCATCATCCATAAAATATCGATCAATCGATATACTGCGTGAATCTTATCAATGCCGCTGTTTGTATATCACGTGAATATTTTTCGTTTTTTTCTCGCTTTCAATGATAACATCTCCCTCTCATTGCTGCGCCATGTTATAGGCTGCAATTCGACGATTTGCATCTTTAATTCCATCGACATTTAATTTTCCATATTTTTTGTATTTAACCAATAAATTTTTTATGCACAATATTATTCCACTTCACAATGATAACGCACAATAATTCCGTTTTAGTTGCTGTTTTATGCTGCAACATTTCCAACTGAAACGAAACAATTCAGAAACGATGTGGTGACGATTACCGATTACGTTGTATTCGGAAACCCAGGGGGGTTATTATGTAATACGATTCGAAAGAAAAGATTTACGAATTCGGACAAATTGTATTATGTAGTACGTTTTTCGATAATTTTTTTTCGAACGTTCGGAAATATTTTATTTTTGCGGGATTTTGTTTCCCCCTTTTCGTAAATTAAAAATTACCCTTTTACAATTGCAACTATGTAATACGAAAGCAAATGTCAGTTCATTTAAATTGTTCGTAAATTATTCGAAAGTGGCTGTGCTTGCGAAAACTATAAAAAATTTAAAAATGTAAGTAAGTAAATAAAACTTTTAACAAAAACTGTAAAATACAATTAAAAACATAAGATATCCTCTATATTTAGAACTGTGTTTGTTGTCACAACTCTTTTTGTTTTTAGTCTGAAAATTTTTATACATAGCAATTTTTTTAAATACTTTTGCAATGTTTACAAAACCAAGACAGTATGAGGTGATGGTTGATTTTATGGTTGCACATGCAGATTTTGCAAAGGGCCACCTAAATGTTGCAAATGCTAAAAGCAAGTCGAAGGATTTGTGGCAAAGACTGTCAAAGGATTAAGATGTGGTTGGTCCACCGTATAGTGAATTGGAAGAAAGTGAGTTTTTATTTAATCGATTTTGTGTTAACTATTTTTACAAATGTGCTTTGTTACTACACGCAGAGAAAAAATATGGTTGGGCATGGTTACGGCAACAACACTATGTTTAATGTAACAATATATTGTTGTCGTACACAAATAATTGTTATTTTGATTTAATATCAACAATATTATATTTACTGTAGACATATCAATGTTTATCGCAATTATGAATTTGAGTATTGTTGACCGAAAAATAATTATTTTTCTAACAACTTAATTATGATAACTTTCTAAACATATTATATTTCTCACAACCATATCATGATATTTAATAGCCATAACATGATAACTTTCTATACATTTATCATATTATGTTAAAGATGCAATCAAACTATTTTTACTTCAATCATATTATGTTAGCGCCATTTGTAAAATAATTTTGAAGCAGTTGTGTCGTTTTTTTTTTATTTGTGAGCCGTTAAACAATTAAAAGATAAAATTCCATAAAAAAATAAGTCTAAAGAAATTAAAATATTAGCGGAGTTCATTAGTGCAAATGCAAAATATCATAGTTTTTTTGTAAAATCCAACAACAAAACACACAGAGATTTCGTTATATTTTATAAAAGTGCTACGATATTTCATCAACATCTTAAAATCGAAAAAATGGACACACGCGGTTGCCCATGAAAACCACAGATTTTTCGTTAGCTCTTTTGCAAGCCTTATATTGAACTCCGCTATTTGATTAACTTAAGAAAAATTGTAAAAAGCCACAAAATAAAAAATCGATTAAAAAATATTTAAATTTATTTTGTATTTTTATGACAGCTATGAAAGGTTCTGTATCATAATATGATTGCTTCTAAATTTATTATGATTAACATGATGATAAGATGATTACTTCTTAGCTTAATATGATTAACATGACAATAATATGATTAATTTATTAGCTTATTATGATTAACATGACAATAATTTGATTACTTCTTAACTTAGTATGATTAACAGAATAATAATATGATTAAGGGAAAAATATTATGATGACATATTACGAGTATATTTAGTCATAATATGATTCAATAATAATCTTAATATGGTGACTACAATCATAATTCTTATCATAATATGTTGCTCTTAGAATATGTTTACCACAACCATGTTTTTTCTTTGCGTGTAGGTATGGGAAGACTATAAACAACACGTTAAAGTTAAATGTCTGTTTTCGGTTGAAGTATAAATGCTCATCGTTAATTGGCCTTATTACTTGAATGCGAGTGCCGTCTACTGCTCCAATTACTTCAAGTATTCCACATTAATTAAAAAAAAAATATCTTTTCGCCTCCTTTTTTTTCTTCAGTCATTTCAAAGATAATATGCTTCGGTCAAAGATTTGGTTCGATTATTTCGCATACTTTAGATAAGCATATGGAAATTGATGGGTGTTAAAATCCCACAAGGCGATCTTGGCCAATCTGATGTTGGTATCCAACTAGTGCCAAACATTATAATGTGGCAGCTAATTTTTTCAAAAGTGCAATGATTGTCGATCTTTCAGGTGGCTCTAAATCGCCTTTTATTCAATTGTAGATATACATAAATGAATTTTTATTAAGCCGAAAGTTTTTCACGAAACTAATAGAAGTATTTTAATGATTAAATTTCATCATTAAAAAAAATCTTTCTTACTCTTTCTGCAATTGCATCACTTTCTTTATCGCTATCTTCCAACCACAATGCAACAGAATCCATGTTCTTAAACCGTTATTTTTTTATTAATAATTATTTGTTATTTTATTTTGTTTGGAAGTTTTCATTTATATTTACGTTTTGCGGAAAATTTAACGTTTTTTTAAACGCTTGTTTTTCAAAAAATGTTCTGTCAATATTGACAGGTACTGTCAAATTTATTGTGTATAAATTTGGCAGCACTTTGTTTTCCCCTTTTTTTAACAAATAAAATCTGTGGTGCTTTCGAACGGATTAGAAAATACCATTTCATTTTCGATACGGAAATTTCTTTCGAAAGTATTTTCGTTTCGAATCGAATTACATAATAACCCCCCAGCTTAAATGCTTGTCTTACTACATTCTGACAAGGTCTTCGAAGTCTACGACCAATCCAATGACATTTCCGCTCCCTGATTTCTATAGGTACTGGCTATAGATCAGTTCGAATCCTTTTCCTTCCTTTTAAGACTCCACCTCACTCACCACTCTTCTAATATTAATCCAATTGCACAGAAAAAATTAAAAACCAACTTCAGTTAACGTATTTGTTAGAAATTTGTACTATTAATTTAATACTGTACTGATTTTCCGCCAGCAAACAAATTGATCATATCAATTAACACGTTTGTAAATTTGAGCTTTTCTTGCCGATCAATTTCAATCAACACAGTAAATTGAAACAATTAAAAAAATGTTTGAAAATTTTAAAGTTTGTGTGTATGTTTTCATATTTGCAAATAATCACACAATCATTATAATTTTTATTTTCAATTAAGGAAAATTAATTGGAACAATTAAAAAAATTGTTTGAAACAGCATTATTAATTAATTTTGGTGAAAATTTTTTCTGTGTGGGGCAGCATTTAAGCCCAATTTATGATTTTTGAAAACCGCAAAAAAAATATTGTACATCTTTTTGTTTTTTTGCTCGGTATATTAAGTTAAAATATTATTTGAAGCACGTAATAAATAAATAAAAAGTAAAAAAATTTAAAACTTTTACTTCACTGAAAGAGCCCCATTGTGCAACAAGGAAAATTTAAGCTTAAACCCAAACATCTATAATGCTTAAATCCTTAAGCAAAATTGTTTTTAAAGCATTGTCATGTCTATTTTATTAAATAAACACTTAAACAATTTTTACAGATTGTTAGAAATTCTCGAAAATACCCCAACTATAAAGATTTTCGTAGGGCAGAGAAATACAACTACAAATTATGTTAAGAACGTGCCAAAAAAATAATATTCAAACAGAAATACACTCAAACACATAAATCTGCAAAAATTTTATTTTTATTGAAAATCGTATAAGTAAAATTTGTGTAAAACAATATAAACAAACAAAATATAAGTGTCAGGGCTAAACCATAAGAGAAAAAGCTTAGAAACCGACAAAGTATGTATATAAACGAGAAGATTGTTGCAAGATTTTAAGATGATTGAAGCAAAACTCTGATGAGAATAAAGTTTTTTTTTCTTACATTTAACAGACCTTTTTTAAAGGATGTTATTTGAAATATAACACATGAGTTTGCTTCGTTATTAGGGAAGCTTCTAAATTAAGCCTATTTAATGAAGAATTTATTATAACGGGTGATTTTTTAGCTATTATCTTTTTGGCAACACTGGTTTAAACAGCTGACGCACGTTTCGTGTTTTGTTTCACTGTCAAACATCTTCAGTTTGGTCTAAAATTTAACCATGAATTGTCTTACAAACGAACAACGCTTGCAAATTATTGAATTTTATTATCAAAACGCGTGCTCTGTTAAGAAATTTCATCGTGCACTTCTTGTGTTCAGCGACGAAGCTCATTTTTGGCTCAATGGGTACGTTAATAAGCAGAATTGTCGGTTTTGGAGTGAAGATCAGCCAGATGCATTTCAAGAGCTACCAATGCATCCATAAAAAGTCACAGTTTTGTGCGGTTTATGGGCTGGTGGCATCATTGGACCGTACTTCTTCAAAGATGATGCGAATCGTAACGTAACTGTGAATAGTGAGAGCTACCGTGAGATGATATCCAACTTTTTTTTGCCTAAAATGCAAGAGCTTGACTTGCATGACATGTGGTTTCAACAAGACGGTGCCACATGCCACACAGCACGCTTAACAATGGACTTATTGAGAGGCGAGTTTGGTGAACATATTATTTCACGTTCTGGACCGGTCAATTGGTCGCCTAGATCGTGCGATTTAACGCCTTTAGACTATTTTTTGTGGGGCTATGTTAAAGCTCATGTCTATAACCACATGCCCACTTCAATTGATGCATTGGAAGACAACATCGAAGCATTTATTCATGAGATACCGGCCGGAATGTTGGAAAGAGTTTGCCAAAATTGGACTAAGCGGTTGGACCATTTGAGGCGCAGTCACGGTCAACATTTGCATGAAATAATCTTCAAACATTAAATTATATGGACCGTACTATAGATTCAAATAAAGGTTTCATGAATTTTTTTGAATTTTATGTGTTTTTTTTTTTTACTTTCACAGCACACAGAGAAAAAATGTTTTTTTGTTATTATATCATGTCTAACAAAACTATTTTTAACTTTAAATTACATTATAAAGCTTCTTTAACTAAACTATATTGTTGTCACCTGCAACGATATTATGGTTAAATCAGTGCTTAATAGGATGCAAAGGTTATGGTTGCCTCCAATTATGTTATGGTTAATAATAACATTAATATGTTAACCACAAATTTTAGTTTGCTTATAAACAAAAATATTTTCCTGTTTTAATCATATTTTAAGAACAACATATTTTGGTTGTTAAACAACAATACAATGTTGGTTGATAAACAAACATAAATATGTTGTTTGAGGCAATCATAGTGTTTCGATTTAAACAAAACATAATTGTTCGGTATGCAGCAAAACTGGTTTTAAATACAGATATCTATATATATAAAAAGAAGTGTACATTTTGATGTCACCACTAACTGCGAAAACGGGTAGACCGATATCAGCAAAAACGTTGGGGATAGTCTGTAGATGGGTTATGTAAAGTTTGCATGAAATCGGCCCAGTGGTTCCGGAGATATGGCATTTAGATTTTCCTATATATTTCCATACAAATATCAACAAAATGCCTTCCATTTTAAACTCCTTCGAAACGGCTTGACTGATTTTTATGAAATTTTGTATGTGTTTTTGTTAGGTATGAGAATAGGTCGTAGAGTATATTTTATATCGCTAGAGGGCGCCAAATAGGGCATAAGCTCCCCCTCCCTATATCTTTTTTGGCTAATCAACCTGCTTTCTTAAAATTTTTCATGCAGGCACTATAACATCTGAAAGAAAATAGGGAATAAATCGTGAAATAGGGCAAGAGGAGTAAAAGCTTCCCCTCCCTATATCTGCTTTACAAATCCACCGATTTTCTTGAAATTTGGCAGGAAAATAGTGTAACATCTGGAAAGAACTATAGCCTCAAATTTGTATTATTTAGGGCGTGAAATAGGGCAATCAGGTAAAAGCTCCCCATCCCCAATCTTCTAAACTAATCAACCGGGTTTCTTAAAATTTGGCATGCAGACACTGTAACATCTGAAAGAAAATAGGGAATAGGATGTGATATAGGGCAAGAAGGGTAAAAGCTCCCCCTCCCAATATCTTTCTGAAATTTCGCAGCCAAATAGTGTTACAGCTGGAAAGTACTAAAGCCTATAGTTTTTATTATTTAGGGCGTGAAGCAGGAGGGGTAAAAGCTCCCTTCCCTATATCTTCTTAGCTAATCAACCGGTTTTCTTAAAATTTGACATGCAGACACTGTAACATCTGAAAGAGAAAGGGCATGAAATAGGGCAAGAGGAGTAAAATCTCCCCCTCCCTATTTCTTCTTAACTAATCAACTGATTTTCTTGAAATTTGGCGGCAAATGGTGTAACATCTGAAAAGAACTAAAGCCTATAATTTTTATTATCTTCTTAGCTTATCAACCAGTTTTCTTAAAATTTGGCATGCAGACACTGTAAAATCTAAAAGAAATAAGTTATATGGCAAAGCAACGTTTGCCGGGCCAGCTAGTACATATATGAGCACAAGGGGTTCAAGTGACTTTTTTTAAATAATGAGACAAAAGCGGTTGTTTCGCTTCTGCTTCAATCGAAGCTTGTATTGTTCACCATATATAGCGTCGGGATGAGACTCCTACATTCACCTCTTGTGCTCTGAACAACTTCTCAGAACTTCACCTTTAATTCCATATATAAACTCAATTTGTGAAAAAGGTACTTAAACCCCTTGTGCGTTGAGCCCCTCATATAATATAAGGATTTTAAAGCGCTTAATTCAAATCCGTTTTCAGTTTTTATCACGCCTGGTTTTTTTTTTATTGGTAATGAAAAAAAAAATCCGATAAAAAGTTTTTGGATAATAAAGCAAATTTTCTGGACAAGGACACCCTAATGATCTAGCGGTTCGAAATATTATTTACGACCTATTCTCACACTTACTAAATATATATAAAAAATTTCATAAAAATCGATTAAACCGTTTCGGTGGAGTTCGAACACAAATATCGTGACACGAGATGTAATATTTAAGAAGAATTAAGTCAAACAATTTTTTTTCTATAATCAAATATTTGCTCTAAAGAAGTTGCTACGTTGCTTTGAATTCGGGTTGTACTACATATTGCATTCTTATTAAAAGTTTCCGCCAAATAACTTTAATGAGAAACGTACCAAGGGGTTTCTTATGCACCCCTGACATATTTTTAAGGTTTTTGATAATTATTCTTATAAAAAGTAAATACTTTTTCATATTCCAAGATCTATTATGATGGCTTTTTAATAAGAAATTATAAAAGTTTCTATATGACACAGAAAAAATTATAAGCAGTTTTTTATCAATTAAAAAAATTGCTTAAAAAGTATTACAATATTATTAATGTGATAATTGAATAAAATTTTTTTGTTGAAAGAAAATTAAAAATATAATTACGATTTAATTAACATTTTAGTTTATTTTGAACTAAAATAAAAATTAATTAAGAAAAAATCTTAATTTATTTTTTCGTTTAAAATAATATAATTTAAGCTTGCAGAATTGTTGTTGGGAATTGTCTAAATCTGAGCTATATTTAATTAAATCAATTGACAAATAGTGTGAAACGGCAACGTTTTTGATTATTTTTTTTTTTTAATTAAAATTAAAAATATAATTTTTTTAAAAATATATTTAATATATAAATTATTAGCCAGGCCCACGATGTCACACGTTAACGTTCGCATAGAAAATTACATTTAAAACAAAAACAATTTCTAAAATTTGTGTTTGTTTTAAATATAATTTTCTATGTCTGAGTTCATGCGGCTCAGGTTTTATTGACAAGATTCTTCCTTTTTCTTCTTTGAACATGAATTAGCGTTCAAATGATTCATTGACGACATGTTTTTTTTTTTGTTTTATTTGATATTGAAAACAAAAACAAAATTAAACAACGAATATGAAAGCAAAACGTAAAGACAGTACATGCATCTGTGTACTCGTTTCTTTTCCCCTCGTCCCTCTCGCCTATAAAGTAGCAATCTTGCCAATAAGACATGAGCCGTATGAACACAGACTATGGGCCTGGCTGTAATTTGATTGCGCTAAAAAGAAAGAAAACAAAACGTTTTTTGCTTTAAAAATTTTACTTTTTTACTTTACTTTTAAAGGCTTTTAATTTTCTTCTTTAGCCATATCTAGAGTGACGTCACTTTATTTTTCGAGTTATTCTTAGCAAGCCCTTTGATTTGATAGCCATTTTGTAAAAGTGCATTAAAAATAACTAATCCGCCATGTTGTGTGTGCCCGCCATATTGGATTTACAGTGGTCACTTTATTTTTATTTGTTCTCACCCTGCAAATAAAATTGGACCACCTGATCCATTTTGATAAAATGGACTACCCCATGGACTGGTCCGATGTAATGCAAGCATGGACCATGTCATTGTTAAAAAGTGTTTGTAGTGAGACGACATGTCTTCGTTTTTTAACGACATGCTTTCGTTTTTAAACGACTTCAAAACTAATCCTCTTGTGTACACCATGGAGTAGTTTTAAAACTACTCCTAAGTGGCCAAAGGTGGCTTATATGGTCCTCTCCTAGGACATCGTAATGTTAAATAGACCAGGTTTTTTTCCATACGTTTGGGTTAGTTTTGGACTAGTCCTGGTCCCTTGTGGACTACTCTTTACACGCGTGTTTGGACTGGTCCTATTATTTTCAGGGTTCTTAAGATCAGTTTGTTACATGAATAATTTTTATATATTTTATTTTTTATGTTTTTCTTTATCGTTTTAGTAAATAAATTGAAAAACCCCGTTAATTCGTATTTATTTTATTTTAACCCCGTTAAATCGAAACCCCGCTAAATCGAAAACCCTTATAATTTGTAAGAAATGGCCGGTCCCTTGCCATTACGAATTATCGGGATTCTACTGTATGTATAATACCTTTTGAAAAGTCATAAAAAAAATAAAAAGTGTTGTTTATTTAAAAAAAAAAATCCCGAAATCCCGGGAAATCCCGGGCACGGGATTTCAAAATCCCGAATCTACCAAAGGTTGAATACAATTTGGTTTAAGCATTGATGTTTAACTAATGACGTCAGCAGTCGTCGATGGCTGCGAGTGTTAAACGGCAAGCCCTCTGAGGAGATTGAGTGGTTGCAATCGAAACATGTCAGGGTAACCTGTCCGTAAACACCTGGGTTCGAGCCCAGATTGAGTCAATAATGAAAAATTATCAATAAATTTTAATTAATTTTCATGTTGTAAAATTCCTTTCTTCATAAAAACAATTTAATGAAAATTAAATTTAATGAACTTAAGCCTAATTAAAAAAATATTAAAAATTTGGATTACAAACCATAAATAGTTCAATAAAATAACCACAATACTAATAATTGTTAAAGCTAGGGCACGAGCTCTATGTTTGCATTTGTCCTTCAAGTTGTGCTGAAAAGGTAAACAAGAATAAGAAAGACAAAAAATGAAAAAACAAAAAATATGTACTTTGAACTTCAAGAAGAATTCTTGACAAAAAGTACGAAAAAACAGAAGTAAAGGAATAACATGTTAAAATAAATTAAAATAGATAATCATTCAAAGCAAATTTCGATCTACCTAAGGTTGAATACAATTTGGTTTAAGGATTGATGTTTGACTAATGACGTCAGCAGTCGTCGATGGTTGCGAGTGTTAAACGGCAAGCCCTCTGAGGAGATTGAGTGGTTGCAATCGAAACATGTCAGGGTAACCTGTCCGTAAACACCTGGGTTCGAGCCCAGATTGAGTCAAGAATGAAAAATTATCAATAAATTTTAATTAATTTTCATGTTGTAAAATTCCTTTCTTCATAAAAATAATTTAATGAAAATTAAATTTAATGAACTTAAGCCTAATTAAAAAAATATTAAAAATTTGGATTAAAAACCATAAATAGTTCAATAAAATAACCACAATACTAATAATTGTTAATAAATATATTTTTTTATTGAACGTATATTTATTATTTTATCATTATTTTATTTTACATGCAAGACATCACAAAGGAATTTTGCACAATGCTTTTCGCATCTACCACAGCTGAAACGAGTTTTGCGCTTGGTTTTTGTAGTTAAATTGAATTTAGCTCATTACGGGCCGTAGTCTTCTGGTTTTATTCAAACTTGATTCATTCAATTCAGAACATAATTTATAGAATTCGTATTTTTGTTTTTTTTTTTTTTTTTTTTTTTTTTGATATTTTGAGATATTTAAAAGGTATTGCAACATTTGGTCTGGCCAAGAGGGTAATTTCAAAGACTTTTGCATAATTTTTAATTTTTGATATTTTTAGTTAGGTGAGTTCATCATATAACATTTTCATTAAATTATTTTTACTAAAAATTCACAACTGTTCTTAAAATGGCTATAGCACAGGCTTTAATGTTTACATTTGTGGACAAAAGTGGACAAAAGCATAATAAACAAATGTTCTCAGGTCTTCAAGACAATGTATTGTCGGACAGGGTACGGGAAACAGAAGAAAAGGACGCAACATGTAAAAAAATTTAAAAATGATAATTACAGCAAATTTCGAACCACCAGTACCATTGGTACTGTGGCTGGCAGGCACCGCAGTGGTTCATACTCTGAAAGAAAAATGTTTCATATATTTAATGAATCATTTTCATAAAAAAGTTTTCCTTGGGTAAATGAAAATTTTCATTGTCTAAATGGAATTTCATAGGTTTGATGAAGTATTTTCGTTAAAATCGCTTCATTAGATTTCGTAATTACGTTAAAAATTTTCATTGGATATATGAAAACTTAAGTTTGTCCAAGTTAAACAAAAAATTTTAATTGGGAACTTAAAAAAACAATATACAAACATAACTATATTCATAAATTAATACAAAATTATAGTTTCCTTGAAAAAATGTTTAATTGTTTAATTTAAAAAATGTAAGATTTAATAACTTCATACATCTAATGTTACATGTATGCCATTAAATTTATGAAATCAAAAATTTTTTTTATAAAAGCAACATATTTCAATAATTGCCTTCATAAATTTAAATTTTCATTATGACAATAAAAATGTCATAATAGTAATGAAACAAAAACTTTCAATCCACTTTCAATCAACGTTGTTATTGTTATTATGGACAATTTAATCTCATATTTACGGTCTTAATTGAGAAAAAAACATAGTTTTTTTATACAAAAACTACACTGCCCCGGTAGACTAGCTGGTAGTGAGCTAGTCTATCAGCACCGAGGTTACATGTTCGAATCCCACCAGAGACAGAAAAAAAAATAAAAAATAAAATAAAGTAAAATAAAATAAGAAAAAAGAAAAAAAAAAAATAAAAAAAAAAATAAAAAAAAAAAAAAAATTTTACTTTATTGAAAGTATTCATCAAATGAATAATATTCATGGATCTAATGTAATGTTTCATTAAGTCCTTTTAATGAAACAGGTTTCATTGATCCAACGAAGCGCTGCATAGGTTCCTTTATAATGCAATTTTTCATGGGATTAATGTCAAAATTCGTTAGTATTGCGAAGAAAATTCTTTCAGTGTAGGTTAGAACTCAAAAAATTCTGATGAAATATATAAATTCAACCCAAGTGCGAGCCCCAGCTCAGCCAGGAAAGTTATCAATAAATTTTAATTAAATTTCATGTTGAAAATATGATTTAATGAAACTAAAATATCAAAAAATTCTTTATTAAACAGAAATTTAAAATTATAAAAATTAGATTAAATTATGTGGGAAAAATATGTTTTTTTGTATTGTATTCATTTCTCCTATTTTAAAATATTTCTATGAACTCATATTGTTTTTATTTTTAAAGACAAGGATAACTTTATGACTATTGAACTATTCAAAAGGTTTTCGAGTGTATAAGAAAGTAAATTGTTATTTATGGTAATTTTTCGATGTCCTTTATTGAATAATTGATTTTAAATAAAATACACAAATTTCTTGATATCCAGCTGGTAAATAATAAAAGTATATCGTTGCATAAAGCGCAAAAGGCCCTTACTAACAAAAATTAAAAATATAATTTTTAGTATTGTGGTTATTTTATTGAACTATTTATGGTTTTTAATCCAAATTTTTAATATTTTTAATTCGGCTTAAGTTCATTAAATTTAATTTTCATTAAATTATTTTTATGAAGAAAGGAATTTTACAACATGAAAATTAATTAAAATTTATTGATAATTTTTCATTCTTGACTCAATCTGGGCTCGAACCCAGGTGTTTACGGACAGGTTACCCTGACATGTTTCGATTGCAACCACACTCAATCTCCTCAGAGGGCTTGCCGTTTAACACTCGCAGCCATCGACAACTGCTGACGTCATCAGTCAAACATCAATCCTTAAACCAAATTGTATTTAACCTTTGGTAGATCGAAATTTGCTTTGAATGATTATCTATTTTAATTCATTTTACATGTTCTTCCTTTACTTCTGTTTTTTCGTACTTTTGTCAAGAATTCTTCTTGAAGTTCAAAGTACATATTTTGTTTTGTTTTTTCATTTTTCATAATTATTGCAATTTTAATGAGCACGTTTTTGGTTTGTCTTTATAAACGTTCTTGTGCTATAACTCTTGACGACATCTTGAAAATAAATTACTTTAAAATTTACGGCCGATTTCAACAAGTTTAGTTAAAACTAACTATTACTTTAATTTCCAGTTAACAATATGTTTTGACAGTTATAACTGATATTAAATAATAACTGAACTTGGAGAAAGTGGCCATTAAAAAATAAAATCACTTAAATTTAAGTCAAAAAAGGAGTAAATCACTTTATACACTCCCCGTTTTCTTCCTTTTCTTCACAAGACATTTTAAGCTTTACTGACAACTATCACATATTCACTACTTTATTTTCCAATTGAAGGAAAATCTATTAAAAAACTTTTTTAACTCCTGTTCTGTCAATAGATTTAGTTAAGGACTTTAGTAAATATACAAAGTTTCATACAACTAAATTCATATATGAATAAAACTAGTGCTTGAAACAATTTTAATATAAAAGTAGTTTAATATTGAGTTTATGTTGTTTTTTAAGGATTTAAGTACAATATTTTTTCCTTCATGCTTCAGCAAGAAATAATAAAATAAAAATGAAAAAAATATCTTATACATACATACATGAATTTTACTCATACAGATTGCTATAAAATGTTTCAGTAAATGCAGACTTATGTGATGTATACGAGGGTGGTAAGGGAAGATAAACTGAAAAGTGGCTTTTAAACAATTAAATAGAAGTTCCTTTAAAAACCCAATCATATGATACCCCACAGACACAGTTGGGGTATTCACAAGTTGTGCTATCATGTTATATTGTCATAATGTTCTAACATTTTACAATGGTTTAAAAATATTGTTGTTGCTTTGTAAACAAAAAGTGTTTAAATTAATAAAACGTTGCTTGCTATGTTTATTGTGCTGTCGTAATTAATCAGAAGAGACCAGAGCTGAGCGGCTGAGCCGTACCGCGTTAGTTCTTGTAGCCGTCGCCGTTGATGGTATAATTTTATCCGGCTAACATCAAAATTTGACCTGCGGCTAGCAATTTTTGCAACAAATCACTTGCGGCGTCAAATAAGATCGGCTTAGGACTCTGCTGTTTGGTAAACAAACGAAATAAAATTTATTTCTGATTTGCGTCTGCAAAATGAAAAATAGTCAGGTAAAATCTTATTTAATTTATTAATTCACGGAAAAGAATTAAAAAATATTTTGATGTTAGTTAATTATATATTTTTTATATTTGTTTTAAATCAGCTGACTTAAATTCAAAATAGCATACTAAATTATGAGGGGTTGTTAACAACAGTCGTATTGTTTCATGTTATTATTTTAAGACATATGACTTTATGACACCTTGTGAATCCCCCAAGTATTTAAAAATAAATTTACTACAGTTTAGCCTATTTGGCACCCATAGGCAATCTTGGATCCGCCAGAACAAAATTATGTTATGAGGCAAAGATTCAAGTAAAGTTCTTTTTGCTGAATATTATTTGAATATCATCATCAACATGATATTTTTTTTTTTTGTCTTTAAGTGATTTTAGCACAATATTTTGTCATAATATCGCAGCTACCGTAAAAGTAATTTTCTGCAATTTTAATGTTGATATGTACTAACATTTATAAGGCAGCCATGGTCAGGGCTGTGGAGGCGTCAAAAAATAGTTCTTACTCCGACTGTGTCTCCATCCGCCGTAATTTCTTACGTCCGATTTTGACTCCAACTCCTACTCTAAATTTTTGGAGTCGGAGTCAGGAGTTTTTGTGGGTACATATTTCGACTCCGACTCTAGTACAAAACCCCAAACTACGACTCCACAGTCCTGGGCCCTGTTTCTCAAAACTACAAGTTACAAATCTACAAGTAAACAAGTAAGAAAGTATAGTCGGTCAAGCCCGACCATAAGATACCCTACACCACAGTATTTAAAAACATTCATTAAAATTTGTTTGAAAGTTTGTGAGAGGAATTGCCCACTACCACTTCTTGTGGTCCTATTTTTTAAAAACTGTATAGCTTATGTGTCCATGTAGATATGGATCTATCTATGGTTTAGATTTCATTAAAATCAGTTTGATAGTTTCTGAGAAGAAGAAATTTCCCCCAATCTTCCCTCGTGGTTCTACGATTCGGCCCATTTTAAATAGGCTTGGTCCTTTTGCCAATAAGAACCTTTAACCAAAATTTTATGAAATTATTTCCAAAATTTCGACCTGTACTTTGTGCACAAGGTTACATGGACAGCCTGCCAGCCAGCCGGACGGACATAGTTAGTTCGTGAAAGTGAAAGAAAGTGATTTTGAGTCGATCGGTATACTTTAAGGTGGGTCTAGGAATTGTAAAATTTTTGCTTTATGTATTTTACTTGTAGATTTGTAACTTGTTGTTTTGAGAGACAGAGCCCAGGTTATGGCATTAAAGGCTTTTTTCGCGAGTGATATTTGTATGGGAGCTATGGTAAGTTAATTTTGATAGCCATAACATTAGTTTGGACAAAATTTAATCTTAATACGAACAAAATAAGATGGTTTATGGGCACAACGACTCTATTCCGGAAAGAAGCTTGTATGGGGGCTATGTGAAATTTCATCAAATTATATCCAAAATTGCGGCCTGTACTTTGCGCATAAGGATTACATGGACAGCCAGCCAGCTGAGCGGACATCGACTCAGAAAGTGATTCTGATGATGTATTTATATGTCAAAGTTAATGTTTCTAGATTTAAAAACGGCCAGTTGTAAAGCAAAAAAGTACCAAACTGTTATTCTAATCCTTTCAGGACATTGCATGTTTAATTTTTTGCTGCGAGGTCCAATACTAACGAAAATTCAAAAAGTACCAGTTAAGAAACAAAAAAGTACCAAAAAGATCCCTATTACCGATTTTCATTTATTGACGACCTTGCATGTTTAATTTTATGTTCCTAGGTCCTATATTAGCGGATATTCAAAAAATACCAGTTAAAAAACAAAAAAGTACCAAAAAATTAAATCACAGGTTCTTATCCACTCAAGACATGTTGAATTTTATGTATATATGTAGGTAAAGTATTAACTGTAATTAAAGAAAGTACCAGCTGTAAAACAAAAAGCTCAAAAAAGGAATTTAATATCCAGTATTTCCCCCTTTTTGGTACTTTTTTTCTCCCCATTAAAGTGTCAAGAATTTCACTCTTGTAGTGGCAGACCATAATCTAATACGTAAATGTCAATGAAAGGAGAAAAATGTTTTGTAAAAATGTAAAATGTTTTGTAAAAAGTATTAAAAATAGTTAAAAGTTCGAATTTCGAAAAAGTACAGAATTCGTATTTGTACTTTTAAGATTAGTTTCGAAAGTAATACAAACTTTATTTCTATGCTTATTGATTTAAAAGATAGGTGGGGTGACAAAAAAGTTCCAAAATACAAAGGGCCGAATTTCTAAAAAATACAAGACACCTGTCCGCTTACTTTTCTAAAGAACAACGTATAACATATTTTTGTACCACTTTCAGTTCTGGAGATATTAGGCATTCTTTAGCAGTTAGATAAGAATAGTCAAAACAATTTTTATGCCGGCCTTTAAAAAGGCCTGAAGTAAGAAGGTACTCTGAGTTTTAGCGCTGGGTGCTTTTATTGCTAGTGTGTATGTGACCTTGAAAGCCTGTATATAGAACACTATATAAACTATTTAGTGTATATTTATATTTTTTGTAATTAAAATTTCTTTAAGCAAAAACCCTCTTAAATAACAAATAGCTACCCTGCAGGAAATGTTACTAGTGAATCTGTAATGATTCACTATTGACACAGTCCCCAGTACTAGTGACCTTTTATACCCCAGGAAATGTTATTTACTATAGAAATTTAACATGTGCGTGTCATTGGAAATCTACCACTGACGTTGGTACAATTGACTAGGTAGTTCTTTTGGGAACATAAGTAGACATTGGAACCAGAGAATCGCTAGTACATTTTAGTAAAAGTAGTCTACACTTTTTGTAAGAATATGAAATCATAACAATATTTTTTTTATTATATCTTCAACTTTAATAAGAATTGTACTTCTCAGTTCTCATTGATAAAATCTTTTTCGTATTAAAGCCAAATATAGTGGCAAATGTAATGTAGTGTGGACACTTCGTTAACAATGTCCCCAATATAGTCGACAAAACTGGTGACTTGGAGACACTTGCACCCAGGTTTCCTTCAGGGTATGGATGAGATTGATGAATTTTTTATTAAATGAAAATTTAACCAATGTACTATGGGTCATCATTTTAAGACTTTTATAGATTTCAGTTAAAACAATCAAGTTTTAACGAAACTTTGCTGCTTTCTAATGACACCGGGTACCAAGTAGTTCCCATAATTTACTGAAAAAACCTCGTACTAAGTACATAAATTTATATTTGAATACATACAGTTGCAGACACTTGTATTTAGAGAGCACTTAACGTAAAGGATATTAAAGGACACCAATGTGAAAGTTGTGTATTTCACGTGCTTGTGAGTGTCTGCATGTGGTTGATTTTTGTATTAAAGCTCCTTTTTTATTTTATTTCAATGTGAATTTATTACATTTTATTTTATTTTGCATTCGTACTAAAAAAAAAAAATATTGTGTTTTGATTTCTTTTTCACACAGAAACAATAAATAAATAAAAAAAGGGAGACGTAAGGGTGCCTGTGTAGTGGCAGACGTCAAAAGCATGATGTTAAGGTTGAAGTAAAAGTACAAAAAACCACCCTACAATACAAATTTGCTTTAGTATCGTACTCGGGGGAGGAATAATGAATGAGTAGCAGCAGCTGTCTAGCAATAGGTTCTCATACTTCTACCAGCACATGTTTGTTCTTCAAACTCTCCATATAAAAACCAACAATCTCCCTATTCCCCATTGCCTTAAGGCAAATAAAAGCAAAAGAAGAAAAAACAAACAAAAAGAAGAAACATGACGTGGAAACAACTACGACATTTTGTATGAGTCATAAAGTCATCAAACAAAATATTGTATTCAAGTTCTTCCTTCAGTTTATGGTATTTCCTTTCTGTCCTCTGTCTCTTTAAAAATTCCTACTACTCATTCTCTCGCCGTCTTTATTTTTTGGGTATAACATAAATACATACTATGTAAACAAATTGTTTAAGTTTGTAGACAAAACAGTTACAAAATATCATGTTTACACATTCAATAAAACTGTATTCGGCCATAGAAAGCCTTAAGTGTCAATTGTTATATTTCACGTTCGCTTCTCATAGATGTCACTGATCAAATGAGCATTTAATAGTGGTAATTGGAAATTTTAAATTATGTTTAAAATGAGAGGATGAAAATAGCATAAAAAAATATCAATTGGTTTAATTGGGCTAATGTATGAAAAGGGTTTTTTTTTTAATTTTATTCTGTTCATAAATTTTAATTTGTATTGTTAAAAGTTTGTTTTTTTAAGATAATTTTGAAAATTTTATGAAAAAGTAAGAAAGTATAGTCGGTCAATCGCGACCATATGATACCTTACACCACAATATTTAAAAACAAATCTTTCGAGAGTGTACCCTATTTGACCGAGGGCAATCATGTACCAGTGACAGATCCAAATTATGTAAACGTTCGTTGTACCAAATACTATTTAGATATCTTCAACTAAACGAGATTTATTTGCTTTAAATTTCTTTTAAGAATGGGTGTATATGGGATCCATGGCTCTTTGGTATGTCACAAAGAGCTGCATAAGCACAAGAAAAATTGCTTTCAAGCAATTTCATTAAATTTAGCTAGATAGTGTGAGTATATTTCTCTCTCATTACAAAACACATTCTTCCAATAACAATTGTTTTGCTTTACGATCAAAACATAGAAGAATAGAACAACACTGCACTAGCACAATGCTGCACTAGAATAAAGCTGAGTTAGAACAAAGATGAAGTAGAACATCAAAACAGAAATAGAACATTAAAAACATGTTTGAATTTTTTGATTGCAGACAAAGATAAAAAAAAATTACATAGGGAGAAACATTTGCGTTTCGTTATGAACATGAAAAATCTAAAAAAAAAGTTTATAGTTACTACACATCTTCCCAATACCAGTGGTCAATTGGGAAAATGTGTAGTGCATCAACGATTCGGCGTGTTTTACGTTCACATGCCTTTCATGGTCGAATATGACTAAAGAAAACCTTTATTAGCCCAAAGAATAAAAGTTCCCGATTAGCGTTTGGAATGAACCACACTTCCAAAGGGCCAGTATTCTGGAATACGGTCATATTTTCAGATGAGTCGAAATTCAATATATTCGGCGGAAGCCAAATACTCAGCTGCAATCAAAAAACCTTCGTGCCACAGTGAAGCATGAGGAGGAAGCGTTTTGGTGTGGGCTTGCATAGCCGTAGCGGGTGTTGGTAAATAAGTTTTAATTGAAGGAAATATTGACAGAACAATGTATTTAAACATCCTCAAAGAAAATTTGATTTAAAGTGCTGAAAATTGGGTCTAAGAAGTAATTTTCGTTTTTACCATGATAACGATCCCAAGCATAAGTCCAATGTTGTTCAAACATGCCTAATATGGAACTGTCCCCATTTAATGGAACACCTGTACAATATCCGGACTTGAACGTGATCTTAAATGTATGGCCGTTATTGGTAAATAATATAAGATATCACCAAATTTCCAGTAAAGAAAGGTTGAAAAGTGCTTTAATCAATGAGTGGAACAAAATAACGTCCGAAACCACACAAAATTTGGTGGACTCGATGCCAAATCGGCTAAAACAGTTGTATATCAAACCGGTTGCCATACTAAATACTAATTTGAACATTAAATATAAATATCATTAAACATTTCTTTTTCACAATTTGTTGCATCAAATAAGCTGCTTCATTTAAAATTTAAGTTATTCTTGTTTTTCTTACTTTTCTTCACCCCGGGTCTCCACGTAGCAATATTTATTGCGGCAAACGTCAAATTTGATTGCTCCATAAAATTTGCGACGTATAGACCGCATATTGCTATGAGTGGCAATCCATTGCGCAATGATTGCTCTTCTTATTGCTTGAGCAATTATTGCTTAGCAATCTGCTGTCAAATCAGTTGTAATTTATCTGACATTTCATATCTCTGTACGGTTGTTTATTTGTTAGTGTGTTTATTTATTAAAAAAGCAATTAAGAAAAAGCCGCCAAGTGAAAAAATACTTCAACAAAATACAGAAAAAGTGTTTATATATTATATTTTTAAATAAACGTCAATATTAACAAAAACAAACGACACATTTGTTTTTTTTTTTTTTTTTTGTATATTTTTATTTTTTCAATAGAACAATACAAGTTTCATACGCAAGTAAACAAAAAAGTAATACAAAACACAGCTACGACAATTACAATTAATTATTTTATTTTATTAATTTAATTTATTGATTTAAAAAGAAAATTTAACAATCACTTCAAAACACAACATGAAACATTTGTTATAAATAAAGGCACAAAACTTTATACAACTACTCGCGGTGAAAATTGCAAATTTATGGCAAAGCAATAACAAGTGTTCTCTGCCGACGTTATTGCTTGTACTTAGCAATAAAAATTGCTGCGTGGAGTCCCAGCGTTAAGATATCAGCTAATATGAAATAAATAAATTAATAGTTCTGAAGAAAGAAGCATTGTCAACAAAGTGGCGTTGTTAATTTTTCAAAAAACAAAAATAATTTTAAAGTTATATGGATTTTAATATATTGATTTGGCTTGCATTAAATAAGCTGACAACCACTGTACATATATACATATGTATGTAGGTACTAAGGTCTAAGATTTTTTCCGTTTGTGGACTCATTTAAATAATTATTGTTTAATCACCAGCACTCTTATCCTTTTTTCTAGTTGCAATGTTTTTTTCTGTCAGTTACTTAGAATCTTATTTCGTTATATTATCGGCGTTTAAAATTGTAAGCAAAAATGGCTTTTAAATGAAAATTCATTTAATTAACAACATTTTGTTCAACTTTTAATTTGACCTAAGGTGTTTTTTTCAAAATGCCACAGATATGCCATACAAAAATATTGGTATTATGCTGATTTTTGTAAAATAAAAAATTATATGCAAATTTCGATCTGGCAGAGCGATAGTTAATGAACACACTTTCTTTTTTTGGTGTTTTCTTAAGTTTCGCAAAAAGTGGAGCTACCTAGTTTTCCATACAGCCACAGATTTGTATTTTAGAATCTTTTAATTAAAAATTTTGAAAAATTAATTAAATAATTTAATATATTGTTACGTTTTTCCTTTAATAAACGCGTTTGAGTTCTTTTAATTGCAAATCCGAATAAAAACACACACTTATTCAACTTAACAAACTTTATTGAAATTAATTATTTTGTTCACAATTGTTAGTTACGAACAGAACCGTTTTTCAAAACAAACTAAAACTATTATACATGAGTCACCCATTTTTATATTTCATAATTATTTCTAGATTTTTCCTGAACCTTCCCGTAAAAACTATTTATTATGTTCTATAACCATTTCTAGAAATGACTGGGAAATTTATATAGGAATTATTTTTAAAATAACAGTTGTGTTGAAAATTATACATGACAATTTTAAGTAACATAAAACTATAACTTACAAGATAACTTATAACTATAAATAATTCTTAGATAATTTAACTTTCGTAACACTGCCCTCCACTTAAGCCGGTTCGTCCCGAATAGGCTCAGATTCTCCTTTTCCATAATGGGCTAGTCGTTCTAGATGTACCACTTTGATTTTTGATCTTGGGCTCTTATATTTCTGGATCCGATACACCACGTCATTCAATTTCTTTATTACTTTATATGGGCCATCCCAATGAGTCTGCAGCTTTGGAGATAGTCCTTTCTTCCGTTGCGGATTAAAAAGTAAAACCAACTGGCCCTCTTTGAAACCTTCCGAATTTGCCGCTCGATCGTATCTGGCTTTCATCTTGTCACTGGACAGCTTAATCCGGCTTCGCACGAACTCATGAAGTTCATTAAGGTCATCTTGTTCCTGTGAGGTAGAGCCTTCATTGCTGTCATCTGTTGGTCCAGGCTTAACACCAAATTCTAGATCTCCAGATAGTCTGAGCTCCGTTCCAAAGACAATTTTGGCAGGTGTACGAGAGGTGGAATTATGAACAGCTGATCTATATGCCAACAGAAACTTTGGAATGTGATCATCCCAGTCCTTCTGATGAGTGCTTACTACTTTACGCAAGTGTTCCTCTAATGTGCGGTTAAATCTTTCAACCATGCCATCGGATTGTGGATGCAAAGGAGTTGTTCTAGTTTTCCTTATTCCGTACAATTCGCACATTTTTTTGAACACAGCAGATTCAAAATTTCTGCCTTGGTCAGAGTGTAATTCTATTGGAACTCCGTAGCGGCACACCCAGTTATTCAAAAATACGTCCACAACGGTTTTGGCTTCTTGATTTGGGATGGCATACACCTCTGGCCATTTACTAAAGTAATCGATAACAACTAACACATACCGGTTGCCGGCATCACTTACAGGAAAAGGTCCGGCTATATCCATTGCGATTCGCTCAAATGGGGCACCCGAATTGTACTGTTGAAGCGGTCCCCGACTTCTCCTTGTTGGTCCTTTGGCGGCAATGCATTGGGTGCAATTTGATATCCAATCGGCCACAGCTTGTTGGCACCCAACCCAGTAGAAACGTCGTTTTAATTTTTCTAGTGTTTTTGTTACGCCAAGATGGCCACCACTTGGACCATTATGGAATTCATTTAAAACTTCATGTACTTTTGACGATGGCACTACAATGAGGTTACGAACTGATTTTCCATCGGCACTTTCCCATGCTCGGTACAGGCAGCCATTTATCAGCTGTAGGCTGTTCCATAGGGCCCAGTATGCTTTTGTTAGAGGACTTTCAGATGATATTTCATTTCGATTCTGCCTTCTTCTTTGGCCATCATAATTTTCTTTAATATAGGGTCAGCTTTCTGTGCCATTGACCAGTCTTCGTTGGACTCTATCTGCAGTAGCGAACTTCACAGTTGTATTCCTTTCCTTCAGCCTTTACACAATGCTTGCATTCCAGTTTGCAGGGTCGTCTTGATAGAGCATCCGCATTGCCATGTTTTGCACCTTTTCTGCGCTCAATGGTAAAATCATAACTTTGTAGGCGCTCAATCCAGCGAGCTATCTGACCTTCCGGATTCTTGAATTGCAGCAACCACCTTAGTGCAGAATGGTCTGTTCTTAGCTCAAAATGTTGACCATACAAATACTTGTGGAAATGTTTTACGCACTCTAGTACTGCCAGAAGCTCTCTTCGCGTCACGCAGTAATTTCATCAGTATCATGCACAAATTTCTCTCCAGTAATGGGGTAAGCCAAAATTGGTGCTGAGCACAACAATTCCTTCAGTTTCTGAAATGCTGGTTCCTGTGCTTCACTCCAGATGTATTTTTGCGCCTTTTTAGTCAATTCGTGTAAACTTGCAGCAATATTTGCAAAGTTTGGTACAAAGCGCCTGTAGTATGTACATAGGCCTAGAAAACTGCGTAATTCATGAATATTTTTCGGACGTGGCCAATCCATTACAGCTTTTATTTTATCGTCGTCCGTTGAGATGCCTTTGGAGGTTACACGATGTCCCAGGTATTTTACTTCCTTCTGGAACAGTGAGCATTTCTTAGCATTTAGTTTTAGTCCTGCCATTGATATACGTTTCATCACCTCTTCTAGGTTTTTCAGGTGTTCATCAAATGTTTTCCCCATTACAATAATGTCGTCAAGGTACACCAAACATGTCTTTCGGTGAAGACCTTTTAACACCTGCTCCATTAAACGCTCGAATGTAGCCGGAGCATTGCAGAGTCCAAATGGCATCACATTAAACTGCCATAAGCCATCACTTGCACTAAACGCAGTTTTCTCCTTATCATTTTCCGAAATTTCCACTTGCCAATAACCGCTCTGCAAATCCAATGTAGAAAACCATTCCGTTCCGGCTAACGTGTCCAAGGTATCATCAATTCTAGGCAATGGATAACTATCTTTTTTCGTGACGTCATTCAGTTTTCTGTAATCTACGCAGAATCTGGTACTCCCATCTTTCTTTTTCACCAAAACCACTGGTGAGCTCCAAGGACTTGACGATGGTTTAATAACTCCGTTCTTTTCCATTTCGCTAACCAGCTCTTTTACTTCATTTCGCTTTGCTAGAGGAATGCTTCTTGGCGCCTGTTTTATTGGCTTAGCTTCGCCCGTGTTGATTTCGTGTTTCACGATTGACGTTCCGCCTTGGTTTTGACCTTTCAAAGCGAATGCAGAGGCATATTTTCTTAATAGTTGTTTGGCCTTATTTTTGCAAGGTGGTGTTAGCTTTTCGGTCCATTTTCGCACATATTCCTCTAGTGGCTCGTGGTCCTTGCTACGCCTTGATGCTGCTCGCAATTAATTACTGCCTCTGTTGAAGTACATTGTCCAATCTTGAAGTTATGCGTAAGGACTTTTTCACCGCTGGATAAATTTAATACTCTCACGGGAACTAGACCCTTGCTGGGTTTTACGAGGGCATTCGCTGTTACGATATCTCCTTTAACTTCTGCCGGCTCTACCACCCATAAACTGTTGTCCTCACAATCTCCCTCCATTCGCGCCCATACTAAGGTTTCTGATTTGGGTGGCAGTTTTTCACGTTGAAGGGCGATTAGCTGTCTTACATGGGCCTTGGTTTCGTATCCAACTTCAAGGGGTATTTCCACATCACGCCAATACATAATTTGCTGACCCATATCCAAATGAATACCATGTTCAATCATGAAATCTGCGCCAATGATTACTTCGTCTACAATATCAGCCACAATAAATACGTGATGGGCGATTGCATTGGCCATACTTAATTGTGCTTTTACTTTTCCATAGACAGTGGCAGACTCGCCTGTAGCTGTTCGCAGACTTAACCCGCTTAGTGGTTCGATTGATTTTTGTACTAAATCGGGCCTTATAATAGAATGTGATGGTGGCGAGGAAGATCTTGATCGTCGTCTTGGTGCTTTGCAGTTTCGCTGAATATGGCCAGTTTTACCGCAGTTATAGCACTTTACTTTGTTTTTACTTTGCTTCTCGCCCAAAGCCTGTAAAACTGCCTCCTTCATGCTTCTTATTTCCTTTAAAATATCTCCTTCGTCTTCTGCTGTTATTTCGAGCTTGCGCACCTTGCATATATGCGGGTTTGAAATTATTCTAGCGGTTTCCTGTGCCAGGGCAAAAGGATACCGTTTCTGCAAATGATGGCTTCTGTGATACACATACCGCTAGTTTCACTTCAGCATCCCGTATACCGTTTACAAACGCCTCGGTCTTAAAATGATCTAGCAATGGATGACTTTCACCTGGATAAGTAAGTGCTCAATCTTTAGAGCAAAATCCTGCAGTGTTTCGTTTGCCTTTTGCACTCTTCCCCGTAATTCCATTCTGAATATTTCCTTTCTGTGTTCACCACCATACTTGCGCTGCAATGCTACCATAATGTCATCATAATTGTTTCTGCAACTTACTGGTACACTTTCTAGAAGCTTTCTCTGAAGCACCAAACGTCATTAAACCATCCAAGCCTCCCCCGATATATCTAAGGGAGCAAAATTCAAATGAGCTCATAAAGAGTTTGATATCGGTGATAGGTGAAAATTCGTTTTACGTAGCGGCTATAAAGCGTGGAAGTATAAACGAGACAAAAATACAAGTCAATAATGAGAATGATTTTCGCAAAATAGTAAACAACTTTGAAACGCTTAAAAAAAACTTTTATACCTACCAACTGAAAAGCAGTAAAGGTCTACAGGTAGTGATTAAGGGTATTGACTCATGTGTGGACCCAGAAGAGGTTAAAACATTCCTAGAAGAAAAAGGCTTCAAGGTAAAACATGTAGTAAATATTAAAAATAGAGTGGAGTTTGAACCCGGCGACGTAAAACTTAAAAAAAACGAAACACATCCTATTTACAATTTAAAATATATTCTCTACAGAAGAATAACTATAGAAGAGCCGCACAAAAAAAATGGACCTGTTCAGTGCTTAAACTGCCAAGAATTTGGCCATACCAAGGCATACTGCTACTTACCCCCTGTCTGCGTAGTATGTGGTGAACTACACGGTACAGTTTCTTGCGATAAGTCTAAAACCGACCCCAACGTAAAAAAATGTAGCAACTGTGGCGGTAATCACACTGCCAATTATAGAGGATGCCCAGTATATAATATTGTCAAGCAGACGGTTGGACCGAAAACAAATACCCCTCAAATGCAGGTTGCAAATCAGGTAAACACAAATGCAATTCAAGCCCCCCAGCCTAGTAATAACAGAACCTCTTACGCTAACGTCCTAAAATCAAACCATCAGCCAATGCAAGGTGCCTCGCCAAGTAATGATGAAACTCCGGTTTCTAATTTAAGTCGTTTAGAAAAAACCATGGAAACATTAGTGCAAACAGTAAATAATTTTACGAACACAATGGGTAATATGATGCAGGAAATGCTTAGAATGCAATCGATGTTATTGCAAGCTGTACTTAACAAACCATGAACTGTTTAAAAATTTGTTTTTGGAACGCAAACGGCATCCGCCAACATAAAAATGAATTAGAATACTTTCTTAAAAATAAACAAATTGATGTCATGATGATTTCTGAAACTCATTTGACCTCAAGAAATACGTTTAAAATCAATGGTTATATACTATATGATACCAAGGACCCTCGAGATAGAGCTTGTGGAGGTTCTGCCATCTTAATAAAAACTCGAGTCAAACACTACATTATGTGTGATCACCGTGAAGACTATCTGCAAGCAACGACTATTTGTGTTGAGGAGCTAAATCGAAACATAGTAATTTCTTCTTTATACTCTCCACCTAGATTTTCCATATCAGAAGGCCAATATTATAAATATTATAAATCATTAGGACCCTGTTTTCTGGCCGCTGGCGATTATAACGCTAAACATACCTTCTGGGGGTCACGACTTATAACACCAAAAGGTCGTGTTTTGTTTAACACAATCTCTAAAATGGGTTTAAATGTGGTCGCGAGCGGGCAACCAACATATTGGCCTACTGATCAGCAAAAAATTCCAGATGTTATCGACTTTGGCGTCGTTAAAAACATCCCCACAGAAACGATTCATGTTGAAGCTTCCCTAGAATTATCATCCGACCACACACCTACAATTGTTACTATATCGAACCCAAATAGAATTGTATTTCCGTCAGGTTACTTAGCGACGCCAGCCACACAAATAAATTGGTTAAAATATAAAAAATTTCTCAGTGCCCATTGCACAGAAAATATTCCGCTTAGTACACCGGAGAATGTGGATCTCTCTCTTGTTAACTTTGACAGTTATCTTAAACTAGCTGTTCAACACTCCAGCGTTACCCTCCAAAAAATTAAAAATAATAAAATATGTTCTTCAGATGTCGAGCGGCTCTTGACTGAAAAAAGGAGAGTTCGAAGAGAGTGGCAACTTTACAGATCCCCGCAACTTAAGATTTTATTAAAAGAATGCACAAAAAGGCTAAGAAAGTTGCTACAGAATCAGAAAACGGCTTCTCTAGAAAAATATCTTAAGGAACTTGATGCAACTCCACAATCTGACTACTCATTATGGCGTGCAGCTAGAAATCTAAAAAGGCCAGTTATATCTAAGCCACCATTAAGAAACTTGAATGGTAGTTGGGCAAGAAATGATAATGAAAAAGGAAACCTGTTTGTAAATCATTTGAAAAACGTATTTACACCAAATATATCTCACAATATTGCGGTCGAGTTACCACCTGTTGATGCTAGAGCAGCTATTCCCCTCAGATTTGAGATAAGAGAAATCGAAAAGGCTATTTTCGACTTAAACACTAAGAAGGCACCTGGTATTGATAAAATCAGTAATAAAATGCTTTTGGAGCTACCTCGCATAGCAAAGAAAATTATTCTTTTTATTTTTAATGCTATTTTACGCCTTGAATACTATCCTGAAAAATGGAAGGTTTCCTTAGTTACCATGATACCAAAGCCAGGTAAAGATCATACAAAAGTTGAGTCTTATAGACCTATTAGCTTATTATCAAATATGTCAAAGCTGTTTGAGAAATTATTAGTTTCAAAATTAACACCAATTTTAAGTGAAAATAGATGTATTCCAAACCATCAGTTCGGATTTAGAAGAAAACACAGCACAATCGAGCAGACTCATCGAATAGTAAATGTCATAAGAAAAGCATTTGAAGAAAAGAAATATTGCTCAGCACTCTTCATCGATGTTTCGCAAGCTTTTGACAAAGTCTGGCATGAAGGCTTATTACACAAATTGAAGCAAAATTTACCAGCAAACACACACAAGCTGCTAGAAAGCTACTTAGTCGGTCGTCAATTTATTATTAAAGAAGGAAATTTCTTAAGTTCACCTCAGCCCATTGCCGCTGGAGTCCCACAAGGCAGCATCCTGGGCCCCCTATTATACTTAATTTATACTTCGGACATGCCAACAAGCAACTACACACAAACTTCAACATTTGCAGACGATACAGCTTTTCTAAGCGTCCACGAAAATCGTTATGAAGCATCGCGTTACTTACAGCATCATATATTTCAACTAGAAATATGGTTAAGACAATGGAGGATAATGGTCAATGAGCAAAAATGTGTACATATAACATTCACTTTGCGCCGGGAATCTTGCCCCCCTATTACAATCAATAATCAAATAATTCCTCAACATTCGCATGTTAAATATCTCGGTATACATCTGGATCGGCGATTAACGTGGAAATGCCATATAGAGGCAAAATTAACTCAAATGAAACTAAAAGCCATTCAAATTCATTGGCTTATTGGAAGAAATTCTGTCCTTAGTCTCGATTGCAAGCTTCTACTTTACAACTCTATCTTAAAGCCTATCTGGTGCTACGGTATTCAACTATGGGGCACTGCCTCGGCCTCTAATATCGACAAAATTCAAAGGCGCCAAAATAAACTTCTTCGAATAATCACAGCCGCTCCCTGGTATGTTAAAAACTCAAACATTCATAAGGATCTCAATGTGCCATTAGTGAAATCTATGATTACAAAATATGCAATAAAATATTTAAAAAGGCTTGAACAACACCCAAATCCACTAGCTCGAAATATTTTAAATCATGGCGGCCACACTCGCTTAAGAAGAAGAGACACTGCAGCACTTACCCAATTAGATGAGCGATAAACACCTATAAAAGTGAACATAACCCGTGATGAAGAAAATTTTGTCTGGCACTGGCAGGAGATAAAATAACGTATTAGGTTAAGATTTGATTAATTATTGTTAGTTCATATTTAATATATGAAGATTCAATAAAAAAAAAATAATGACAAAAAAAAAAAAAAAAAAAAAAACTTTCTAGAATTTCAGCTGCAGTTCCTTTTAAAGCCAGAATCAGCTCTATGGCTTTTTCTTCATTGTTCCAAGCATTTTTGTTGGCAACTGTGTCAAATTGGAACTTAAACACATTCAATGGTGAGCTGCCGTCAAAACTTGGAGCTCTTATTCTATTCGAGACTTCTGGAAAAACTCGCACCACTCCCTCTTGGCACTGAAGACTATTTACTTTTTCTTCTAAATGATGTAGTTTTCCATCAAAAACAGTGACTTGTGTTTTTACATCAGTGACTTGTGTCTTAACATCAAACAGCTTCTGGTTGAATTCTATCTCCATATCGTCTACTCTTTCATTTATAGCAGTAGAAATCTCTTGAAGCTTCTCAAGTTTTTCATTTGTCAATCTGGAATTTTGCTGAATTTCGGCTAAAATGGTGTTTGAGTTTTCTTCAATTTTTCTAGAATTTTCTTCCATTCTTCTAGAAGTTTCAGCCGAATTTTCTTTTACCATTCTCTCCATATTTTCCTCCATTTTTCTAGAAGTTTCAGCCGAATTTTCTTTTACCATCTTCTCCATATTCTGCATCATAGCAGCAAACATTGTGCTAAGATCCATGTTGCTTGTTACTGCACGGGTAGCAACTTCTATTTCTTCTTTTTCATCAAATTCATAAGCTGCGATGTCAATATTGCGTCGCTTAAATTCATCGATTAATCTCTTCTGCAGTTCAGCTTTATTTCCTGCAGTAGGCAGATCCAACTTGCTCAACTCCCTCTTGAGCTGTTCAACTTTTAGCTCATCGAATTTCATTGTTGTTTGTATAGTTTTTTTTTTTTTTATCCTTTTTTTTATTTATTTTATTTTTTTTTTTTTTTTATTGCAATTTCACTTCTGACACCAATTGTTACGTTTTTCTTTTAATAAACGCGTTTGAGTTCTTTTAATTGCAAATCCGAATAAAAACACACACTTATTCAACTTAACAAACTTTATTGAAATTAAATATTTTGTTCACAATTGTTAGTTACGAACAGAACCGTTTTTCAAAACAGACTAAACTAATTTTACATGAGTCACCCCTTTTTACATTTCATAATTATTTCTAGATTTTTCCTGAACCTTCCCGTAAAAACTATTTATTATGTTCTATAACCATTTCTAGAAATGACTGGGAAATTTATATATGTAGGAATTATTTTTAAAATAACAGTTGTGTTGAAAATTATACATGACAATTTTAAGTAACATAAAACTATAACTTACAAGATAACTTATAACTATAACTATAAATAATTCTTAGATAATTTAACTTTCGTAACAATATTTAATAAAAAAAACCTTTGAACAGCCTATTAAGTACAGGGTTGCCCCGGTTATGTGTTTGCGAAGGGGTCATCTCTGAGAGCTTATAGTTAAAATAAAACTAAAACGACTCAAAAAGACTTGAATTTTCTAGATCCGAAGTTTCAGTACTCTATATATACCCACACCACAATAGTGGAGTGAGTATTATGCATTTGTGCTGATGTGTGTAACGTCTTAAAATAGTGGTCCTAGACCCACCTTAAAGTATACCGATCTACTCAGAATCACTTTCTGAGTCGAACTAACGATGTCCGTCCGGCTGGCAGGCAGGCTGGCTGGCTGTCCATGTAACCTTGTGCGCAAAGTACAGGTCGCAATTTTGGAGATAATTTGATAAAATTTGGGTCATAGGTTCTTATTGGCACAAGGACCACGAGGGAAGATGGGGGGAAATTTCTTCCTCTCAGATACTATCAAACCGATTTTAATGAAATTTAAAACATAGATATAACCATATCTATATGGACACAAAATGTATACATTTTTAAAAAAATCGGACCACGAGGGGAGATAGGGGCAATTTCTGCCTCTCAAATCGGGGGACAAATTAGCTACACAGTTTTTAAAAATAGGACCACAAGGGGAGGCAGAGGGCAATTTCTGCCTCTCACAAACTTTCAAACCGACTTTCATGAAGTTTATAAACATAGATAAATCTATATTTATATGGACACATAAGCATGATGTGTTTTTAAATACTGTGGTGTAGGGCATCATATGGTCGGGCTTGACCGACTATACTTTCTTACTTGTTTTTATTGATTTTGCAGTTAGAAAAGTGTTGCTAGTGGACACACGGGTACCCGGTTGTGCGTTTTAGTTTTTCTAGGAATGAAGTTCAACCAGTGAAATGCGCAAAGTTATAGAGTCATAACTGCTTATAACTGATATGTTTGTCCGATTTACTTGAACTTTCATAAAATTTCAATAAAACAGTACGTATGATTAATATTATTTAGTTTTAATTAGGCACTTTTACGTATGATTTTTATCTAAAAATAATAATAAACATACGCCTTGTTAAAATTGCTAGTCCAGACAATCATATGGGTTGTTAACGAAAGGCGGATTATCAGGTTATACGGTTGTATATTTTATTAATTTGTATATTACTTTGATAAGCAACAAAATATTTTTAACAGCCTTTAAATAAATTTATTTTTTTGTTGCGAATATAACTTAATAAACATTTTACCATATAACCTGAAAACCTGATAACCGGCCTACCTTTCACAACCCAAATTGTATAATATTATTTAATGTGTTTTCATATTTATAATATTTTAATAATATTTGATTTAGATTCCCTTTTTTTATTTTAAATTAAGACTTTTAATCCTGTTTAGATTAAATTTATGTTTGCTTTATTTATATTTTTAATATTTTTACTTGTTAACTTTTCATAACCATGATTTTTTTTACGTTTTAATATACAAATAGAATAACAAATCAACATGATAAAATTAATATTGATCAAACGGTTCGTATGAGTAAATAATTTCTAAATATACAAACATTAAGGGTGCTCAGTGTTGCCAGAAGGTTTTTTTTTCAAAAGTATCTACGCAGCTAGTTAATGTGGCTGCCTTAAAAGAAACAAAAGGGCAATAAAGTAGATTTTTTTAATTACGATTAAAAACTTCAAATATAGGCTTCTTTTTTATGAGGTAAATAGGGCAAAAATTGGTTCTTTTGATAAATTTGAATATAGGAAACTTTTTAAGGGAAAAAATTGGTACTTTATAGAGTTAATAAACGAAAAAAAACTGGTCCTTTTTCTATTTTCGATAAGCAGATTAACGCTTACATTAAGATACACTGCACATCTGTACTTTATACATTTGGTACTCCTTCTTTTTTCGAAAAATTTAGTATAGAGATAGCATAAGGTCAAAATTAAAATCAGATAGATTTTGACTTTTTTCGCCCAATTCAAAGTCAAAAACCGCCAAAGCCTTTTTAAAAACATTTAAAATCAAAAAGTAATTTTTTGGAATACAAAATTTTAATTTGAAAAGATTTTGTTATTCGTGGTTATAAGTCTTATACGTTTAACAGTTTTATTTGGTTTAATAGCTTTAGTTTTTCTAAAATCTTTATGGATGAAGTTTCCTGATGATCTGGCCTAAGCAACCAGTGAAATGCGCACATGAATAACTTATCCCATCAACAATAAATTTCAAGTACTTTTATCAAGAATAAAAACTGGGAATTAAGCACGAATAACAAAATCTTTTAAAATTAATATTTAAAATATGTTTTAAGTCCGAAAAAAAAATTTGTTGCGTATTGCTAAAATACGTCAAAAATTCAAGAAAAGTCGCCATTATATCGACCTCTTTGCGCGAAATTATCGTATGTTACAAAAACCAAATTTTACAGGACAACCATTTTTCTACTTTTCTCTGCTTTCGCTAGCATTATCAAAATGAAAATATACATGTGCTTTTTGGAGCTACGAAGTGGAATTCGCCTACAATATTTTGTCAGGTGACGCCTCTTTGAACGTAGAACAAGATTGCATCAAAAACTTAATTTCACAAAAAATTGGCATATACGATCATTTCGCGCAAAGGGGTCGATATGTATTTTGTTTGATTTTTATTTAGAAACAACAAATGTACTGGTTCGAAAAGCCCACTATAAAATAGATAACAGAAGTCTACTTAAAGTAAAAAAAGTTTTTGCTGTAAGTATTAACCCAGCGGGAAAATAAGGAGTTAAGCATAAATAGCTAAAAAAAATAATGTATTATCCCAGTAAAAAAAATTTGGGTTTTTTGAAGCACTTAAGAGAAAAAGCGCATAATCGAGCGCTTCAATAAAAGAGCTTTTATAAAGCAGTAAATGAAATAAAATAAAATATACAAAAAAGCTGCTATTTTAGTGCTGACATTGAAGAAGGTTGCAAACCGAAAAAAATAAAAATATGCGAAAATGATTGGAAAAAGGCATTTAAACAGAAGTAAAAGCAAAACATTAATGAATATGTTAATATAGTAAGCCCCTAAAAAGCACTTTAGGAGTGCTTTGTTTGCATGTTAAAAGAAGCGCTTATTGTCAGCAGAAAATAGTCCTCCAAACCGGGAACACCCCACACAAAAATCAGGCATCCCATCAGCAGGTTTGAAGCGATTTGTGGTATGAATTCATATACAAAACCTGCTCCTTTTGGAGCACATTTTTTAATGGGATGTTCGAAAGATTAATAATGATTTCATTGGAATCGAGAAAGTGATTTTATTGACACAAAAATTATGCATTGATAACCACGTATATTTCCATATTTGTAGAACAAGGAATGAATTGTTTCTGTTCGTAACAATTATTCGTATTTTTTAGAATTATTTAATTCATTTGCAATATTAATTAAAATAATTTATTACAATCCTAGGACATGTTCTGTGTTAAGAGTAATGAGTTCTAAAAACAAATACTAATCAAGATATGTATTACATTCTCGTTTCCTATTGTTTAAGCTCTCCTGCTGGGAAACAAAGATTGGATACACATTTGTATTTAGTTGCAGTTATATAATATATCTTAAACGCTTCACCGGCAATATTCCTTGTGAGGGTATTACGATTGCAGAAATTCTAATTGCATTCTACTTCAAAGGCGAGTTTTAGTTGAGTTCTTTGTTTCAACATAGGCATTACTTGTTGTAATTACCAGCACATAAACAACAGCGAAAGCAAGTTCCTTAAAATGGGTATATACCTGACGTATCCTTGTAGCTATAAAATTTTGGCCTTAACTTATTTAAATTAGATGGAATATCATCATTAAAATACTCTTTCCAAATAACAAACTGTAGTTTTTTCCATTGTGTTTCATAAACATCCAAAGGTACGTTAGGATTCATAAAAATCTTTAAGTTCAAGTTGTGCTGAAAAGGTCAGCAAGAAAAAGAAAGACAAAAAAAATGAAAAAAAAAAACAAAACAAAATATGTACTTTGAACTTCAAGAAGAATTCTTGACAAAAGTACGAAAAAACAGAAGTAAAGGAAGAACATGTAAAATAAATTAAAATAGATAATCATTCAAAAGCAAAATTTCGATCTACCAAAGGTTAAATACAATTTGGTTTAGGGATTGATGTTTGACTAATGACGTCAGCAGTCGCCGATGGCTGCGAGTGTTAAACGGCAAGCCCTCTGAGGAGATTGAGTGGTTGCAATCGAAACATGTCAGGGTAACCTGTCCGTAAAAACACCTGGGTTCGAGCCCAGATTGAGTCAAGAATGAAAAATTATCAGTAAATTTTAATTAATTTTCATGTTGAAAAATTCCTTTCTTCATAAAAATAATTTAATGAAAATTAAATTTGATGAACTTAAGCCTAATTAAAAATATTTAAAATTTGGATTTAAAACCATAAATAGTTCAACAAAATAACCACAATACTAATTATCTTTAAAATATCTTTAAAAACATAAAATTTTATAAACTTCAAATATTGATTCTTTCAAGACCATTTCTAAATATGAAAAACAATTTTCTGGAAGATTTTCATTATCTTCATCAGCCATTTCAGCATAATTAAGTTTTAAATACTGACCAAACATATGAATGCCTCAAATTTAATACATAAAAATACTAGAATAAAAATAAAATTATTACTTCGTATTGAATTTAACGGATTTTTCAATTAAATTCATGGCTCATCAGAAATAGCCAACTATTTTATAAATCGCCAAAAAAAAAAAAATTCCAAAATTAGGTCGCCAAACAAGTTTGAAAATCGCAACGTTTGGCAGGAAATCGCCACATCTGACAACCCTGGTTAAAATATAGGGTGCTTTTATGATGTTAAAACGATAAATAAAAATTTGTACTTTTGGTATTTTTTCTTTTTTTTGATAAATTTGGTAAACAGATGGCATATGGTCCAGTGGCCGGAAACTACATATTAACACACCCCATTGCATATGGACAGTTGAGTGTCGGCTGCTCAAGAGTATCGATTGCTTAAAACTTATACGTATGTGTTGGCGAAAAATAACAATTCCTATAATGTTATATATAGGAATATGGTTAAGGTTCAAATGTAGGTTACTTTTTAAGAGGAAACAAGTTAGAGTGCTATATTCGGCTGTGCGACAGTTCGAATGTTTAAGGAGTAATATCTGTATGATGTTATTATTATCTTAAACTGTGACGATTTGTTATTAATTATGGTTTTAGGCGACTAAACTGTTTTCCGGTAGTAGGGTTTTTATGGGGCCTAGGGTAAATTATGGACCGATCATCACGAAATTTCACAACGTCATTTCTAGTCCTTTAAAACTGTGACGTACCAATTTCTGTTATGCTAGCATTATTAATTATGGTTTTAGGTGTACTAAACTGTTTTCCGGGAGTAGGGTTTCTATGGGGCCTAGGGTAAATTATGTACCGATCTTCACGAAATTTCACAGTATCATTTATAGTCCTATAAAACTGTGACGAGCCAAAATTTGTTATGATTGCATTATTTTTTACGGTTTTAGGCGTACTAAACTGTTTTCCGCTAGTAGGGTTTATATGGGGCCTAAGGTAAATTATGGACCGATCGTCACGAAAATGCACAGTGTTATTTCTAGTTCCAAAAAAACGGTGACGTTCCAAATTTTGTTACGCTAGCGTTATTTTTTACATTTTAGGCGTACTAAACTGTATTGTACATATGGGGCTTAGGGTAAATTATGGACGGATCTTCACGAAATTTAACAGCATGATTTCCAGTCAAATAAAACAAATTTTTGCAAAATCTTATCTCATTCCGTGCCTTGTTCCAGCATTTATGTTATTTTTTGTAACAAAATTATCAATTTTTTTAGCTGGTGGTTCCACATTTTGATTCATAGCTCTGGTCCTACAGAACCGATTTTTCTGGATTTCAATCCCAAACTGCTTAAGATAACTACAAGCAATTTGGCACCAAGTTTGTTCATTTGTTTTGAGTTGTTCGAAAGTGAGCGTGTTTTCAACAGACGGACAGACAGGCGGACATGGCTAAATCGACTAAGGCCCGTTTTCACAACTTACCGATAGCTTAAAGTAGACTTTAAATGGCCTTATAAAAAGTGTTCTATTATTAAAACTTTACTTTAACCTTAAGTGAACGATAAAGTAGATTAAGGTTTATCCTACCTGGTAGGTTAAAGTAAAGTTGTTATAATGTAACACTTTTTATATGGCTGATAAAATCTTACCTTTAGCTATCGGGAAGTTGTGAAAACGGGCCTTAGAATTACTCAACGACCCAGAATATATATACTTTATGGGGTCTGAGATGAATAATAAAAAAGTTTCACACGGAATGACAAACTTAATATACCCTCTTCACAACTAATTGTGGTGGAGGGTATAAAAACGGTGAAAAATTGGTAATCTAGTACTTTTTCTCATTCTGATAAATTTGGTGTACAGATTGCAATATGATCCAGCTTAAAATATTTATTTTTAAGGGATCAAAAGGGGATAAAACTCTTTTTTATATGGATAGTTGAATATCGCGTTCGCAAGAGAATCGAGTGCTCAAAACTTATATGCATGTGTTGGCGAAATAATGATATTGTACAACAATTTTTAAAATTATTATTTTAAAAACATTTTATGTTTTTGATTAACTTTATCTTCCGTTTAAAAGGAGAAATGAAGTGTAAATTAAAAACCGCGTATGATTACGATTGTTGACCAGTTTCATGTCTATATAATTTTTTTAAAGTTTAGTTTTTATCTTTGGAAAAGGATAAAGGAAAAAATTAACTAAAGAATTTGAAAAAAATATCTGTTTGATATTCTTGACGCTACTATTTTATAAAAAAAAGTAACATGGCATCGCTAGGTAAGGTAAGGTTAGGTTGGAGTGGCCGGTCACAAAGACCCCGCATAGACCAAATAGGTGCCTAACGTTACCACATTGTACGATACCACGCAGAAGAAAGTCTGTAAAAAGGTCAGTCAGATGTGATGGTACCCAGAGGACCCCACACTCTCTTGACGAATGCCAAAAGTCTCATTACCCCAATTCCAGAGATTTCCCTAAGATCTTGGAGATAATCAACTCCTAGACAGTTCGCCCTGGAGCGCACGAGCGCCGGAAAGTAGCATAGCAAGTGCTCTACCGTCTCCTTTTCCCCTGGTACCCCACAAAACCTGCAATTGTCACTATTCAACCGCCCCGCCCTACAGGGGCAAAGTCTACATTCAACATGGCAACGCTGCTTGTGCTACCAATTTGTTTAATTAAATAGTAATTTAATTGGTTTTATTATTTTTTCGCCGTTCCATATGAACTGACTGATTGTGTGGTTAATATAAAAAATTCATATCGCTCATTTGCCGCAACGTCGTCACAACTCATAAACGTGTTTAAGGTTTTAAATTTGCTTGCACCACTTAGAAAAAAAACGGGGAAAGTATAAAAGATATTAAGATGAATTTTATATACCGCACAAAGAAAAAAAAAGCGAACAACTTTGCATCACTAACTCAAAAATTAAATTTTTTGACTTATGACGACGTTGCAGCAAATGAGCGATATATTCTCTGAATATAATTTTTTATAATTCTAATAAGTATTTTTAATTAGAAAACTCCACTTTATATTTATAATACGAATGTAAAAATCACTTTACTATGCAAATTTGCTAACGTTTGCACATGTCGACATAGTTTATGAAGTGTTTAAAACCAGCAAAAGGCAAAACTAAACATGATATTTTTTTCTAAAAACTGCACAAAGAATTCCGTTGCTTTATTTCCTTCTTCAGTAGTTGTTTTACAGTTTCTATAAATTTTTACGTTTTTTTTCTAGAGTTTCCTTCTTCTATTCTTTTTGTTTTTTTCCATTTTAACCTGTCATAACTTCCGGCCTTTGTTAAAACGAAAAACATTTTACAAATTATAGTCCTTTCTTTGGGCTTCCAAACAATGTTGACCAAACATTAATTTCTAAGATGTGGAAAATGTAAAGCAAGCAAAAAACAAGTACAAAATAAATGAAATTGTAGAAAAATGAAAAAGAGATGGAGAATATTTGTTGCATTTTTTTTATATATTAAGTTGGACCAAATGACAAAAAAAAAAAAATACTTGAGGACAATAATATTGTTGGTGTTGCATGTTATTTACAAGCTTAAACAACTCGACACAAATAAAGCTGAGAAAAAAAAGGTGATGGGTGGGTATCAAAAAAGAGAGCAGAATTAAATTTGAAAAATGTCATGCAAACATAAACTAAATTTTATGCAGACTACGTGCATATGGAGCATAGAATGCATATTTTACATATGGATTTCATTGCCGAGGGATAACTAAGAAATTTTGGAAAGAATTTTAAGAAAACGTAGATTTTTTTAGAAGCATACTTAAAGAAAATCTATGTTTCATATGGTCACGGATAACAAAACTTTTTTTATATATAAGAGTTACTTTAACAATATTATTGTCACCACCATCAAAATATGGTTATATCAGTTCTCCAAGAGGTGATTAAAAATATATATTATGGTTGCCTTTGGTCATCTTTTGATTATAAACACCATTTATATGTTTACCAGCAACCATTACATGTTTTTTGTAAAATATAATAAGACCAAAACGTTCTTGATAGGTTTTAAGCAAATGACTGGCCGCAACCAAAAATATTAATGGTTGTGGAGATTATTATAGTAGAAAACAAATAAGAGTACTATATTTGGCTCTGCCGAGTCTTATCTACCCCTCACCATGGTGCGAAAGGAACAGAAGATTATGTCAATGCCGTTCTTAAGATATACATAAACAAATCTATTTGGTGCCACGCTCACTTCTTTAATACCGCCCACATTTTGTCAGATGTTGTGTATTGACAACCAAGATGCTTGTACCTAACTTATTTCGATATAACGGAAAAAAGAAATGAAAAACCAACAACAAAGAGGGATTTATGCCTAAAATTTTGATATCTCAGTCACTTATGAACCAATCTCGCTGAATTTCAATAGCAGACTTTAACGCAGTATGAGCGATAAAAATATATACTAACCTAGTCCCAATAATTTCAGGGGTATTCGGAAAGCCCATTTCAACATACACATGGACATACGGACATCGTTTAATGATCTTCGGCACTCATTAGGACTCAGAATATATATATACTTTATAGGGTCTTAGATCAATATTGTAGAAATTACAAAAAGGAATGACAAACTTATATGTACCGTTTTACCTTCGGTGAAGGGTATAATTAAGAGACTGATTGAATCATAATAAAGTTTGATTCAAAAGTCCATAATAACATATCAGAAAAGAAAGTTCGACATCGAAAGCTGTAATTTTGACCCGGCTTTATATTTTCTGATGCATTGTTTTTCGTTGATTATTCTTTTCAAATATATCACTTGTTTTCTGCAAAATACTTATGTATGTAATAGTCTCAGCAGAGGGCAAAGAATTTAAATGTTAATTTCAATCAATATCGAATGCCGTAAAACACGCTTTTAAGCATCCAAATACTGAGCAATTAATAAGTCGCAATGCTCTGACTTTTTCTTGATAAACCTGCTTTATTTAATCCGAATTGCACTGCAAGTCATAGATTTTGTTGTTTTTAATCTAATAAGGCCTAAAATTTCTCTGCAATTTAAACAACATTTTTTAATTAAAATTTTCCCAACGTTTCTTCGGTATATGTCGACATCTTCAGAGGTAGTCTATTTATTAAATACAAACATTAATTAAACAGAAAACATTTTCAAAAGCATATATAACTTACAATATTTTATGTTATTAGCATTGTTTTAATGAATCCATCTGACATTCCAAGTCACATGCTGATTCAAAAAACCATTATTTTTGTATCGTTGAAGACACATTTCCGAAATGGAAATCTGTGCAGAGCATCTTACAGATTTTTGTTTATGTTGCAGTAGGTTTCCTTACATCTGGTTAAATCCCCATGCCTTTCAATAAAAAAATATGATCTGTTGTGTTTGAGAATAATTTGTACTGAGCATTGCCCGAAATCTTGCAGTTCTCGGGCGTTTCCACATAAAAATTATCATCTCAAAAATATCAAACCCAATTTCGATCACTTTAAACCAGTGTTCGAAAATAAACAGTACATTATTTAACGTTCGGCTCACACACCTAGGAACGATTTCTATTTTTTTAGTGATTGTGTAGACATACACACCCCTAAATACCGTTCGTTACTATTTTCAAGAAAGAACCGAACATTATATCATGTTCGGTTATTCGTTAAAAAACAGAACAATTGTAGTGATACTGTAGAAAAACATTATATTTTAATGTTCTATTATGTTTTTTCGTGTGTGTATTTTACATTAACGAGCCGAACCGAACACATTGAAGTTTGTGCATTTTCAAAAAAAAAAAACCGAACGGAATTAAATGTTCACATCATTTGTTTAGTTTGGTAAAAACAGTAATATTTTTGTGTTCGAAACATGACTAACAGGGAAACGTTATTTTTTTTTAATGATTTTCTACGCAAACACTATTAGCGTTTGTGTTTTCCACAAATCTACCGAACCGAACATTAAACTAAATTCGTATGGTACGTATGATTAATATTTAGTTTTCTAGAAATTAATCTTAATCTTACGTTATGTTGTCATGATGATTTTCTAGCATAATTTTTTTCAAATTTATTCTTTTTGTACTGTTAAAGCTACATTTCTGACATGGAAAATCTGTGTACGACGTCTTTCAGACTTTGTTTACATATGTTGCAGCCAGTTTCCATACTTCTGGATAAATCTTTTTCAATAAAAAAATACGATCTGTTGTGTTTGCGAAGAATTTATATTGTTTATTGTACGTAATCTTCCATTTCTCGGGCGTTCTCTTGCTTGCACATACAAATTACCATCTTTAAAATATCAAAACCAATTTCGATCAGTAAAAGCATGTGCGCCAAAAATAATACCAACGAAGACAGTCCCAGCAAAAACTTTACTTACCTGGTAAGTTAGCAAATAATGTTGGAGCAAATAAACACTACTTATTTTTCGGGTGAATAACTACATATTTTTGTTCGAGGTGACCAAAGAATTCAGTACTTACAAAATACACTTACTAGAAGTCAAAAAATACCTAGATATTACTTAACTACTAGTAAGTTGAATTGTTAGTACTTACAAGAAACTTACCAGAAGCCAAAAAATCACTAGTTAATAGATCTAATAAGTAGTTGTTGAGTACGTTACCAGTAAGCAAATATTCAGTAGTGAAAAAAATAAAAAAAAAACATCACTTTAAACTAAATTCGTATGGTACGTATGATTGATATTTAATTTTCTAGAAATTAATGTTAATCATACGTTCTGTTGTCATTATGTTTTCTAGCCTAATTTTTTTCAAACTTATTCTTTTTGTATTGTTAAAGCTACATTTCTGACATGGAAAATCTGTGTACGACGTCTTTCAGATTTTGTTTACATATGTTGCAGCCAGTTTCCATACTTCTGGATAAATCTTTTTCAATTAAAAAATACGATCTGTTGTGTTTGAGAAGAATTTATATTGCTTATTGTCCGAAATCTTCCATTTCTCGGGCGTTCTCTTGCATACACATAAAAATTACCATCTTTAAAATATCAAAATTTTTCCACATAACCCAAATATGAATAAACATTTCCCGGGAGTTTTTTCCGTTCTCACTGTTCTTTTATTAAAATTAAATGGTAAAAATGGGAAGAGGGAAAAAACTGCCGAGGAATTTTTATTCATAATTGGCCTGATAATACCTCAGTAAACATTGTAACGCACTAGTTGGAAAAAATTTCCATTTTCAAAGAAAAACCAAAATTCGTTGTTGACCAAAAGCAATTTTTAACATTGAGAGAGAGAGAGAGAGAGAGAGAGAGAGAGAGAGCGAGAAGGGAAACTTACAGTTAAAAAATAGCTGTTACAAAAAGTAATTTGTGTTAATAAAACACGATACGTCTTAAATATTTACTTCCCAACAAACACGGAGGTTTGATTTCATATTGAAAATGATTTGAAATCAAACGTTTTCTCAAAAGACAAACGTTTGATAATGATTTGAAAATAATAGCATTCTCAACAAAAAGATGAAATTATTTTCAAATTGAAAAATGCCTTTATTTTCAACTTGCTTTCAAACGTTATGCTCAAATGTTTTTCAAATGTAGATTATAATACAATGTGGAACATAAATAAAAATTATTTATTTTTTAAATTTAAATTCTTCAGGACTCTCTTTTATTATGGCTTGGGCCACTAATGTTATTGAGATTGTTTATACATATTTCTCTACGGTACCCTAATTTAACTTTTAATTTTAGCTTTATCTTGTATTAAGATTATTTCAAGTATCATAAAGAAAGGAAAGTAAAAAAAAAAATTTTTTTTTAATGGTTATAATTTTAAGTTAATTTTTATATTCGTACATGCACACTTCGAAGTGCAAAAGAGAAAATGAGAAATCAATTCGAATTCATTAGAATCAGTGATGAATTGTTTTTATTGTAATGCTCTGTAGTACACAAAATTTTTTGCTTTTCCATTTCCGATGTAAATATACAAAACCGATGGTTTGCCAACGCGCGAACATGCTACATACAATTGTCCATTTGAGAAAACTGGATACTCTAAATTCACTCCAGAAATCCCTAATGTTTGACCTTGCACCTTATTAATAGTAACCGCAAACCCAAGCCGAACAGGCAACTGACGTCGTTGAAATTCAAATGGCATATCAGACGTAATCATTGGGATGCGTGGAATGAATACATCTTCGCCTTTGAATTGTCCAGTTAAAATAGAAGCTTCAATTACATAAGCCATCAATCTTTTAATAGCAAGTCTTGTGCCGTTACACAAACGGGGTCGATTGATATTGCGAAGCATAATAGTAGTGACTCCAACTTTCAATTGCAGATTATGCGAAGGCAATCCTGGTTAATCCAACGAATTCAAAAATTCTGTTGGATAATTCACAACAAATTCTACATTGGTAACAGAATACACAGACTTGTACGAAACCAATTCGCCAGGAATCTTTGATTGTATTTTATTCACTAACATCTTTGTTCTTTGCCGCTAAAATTGCTCTATCACTCAACCATGTATGGCATGTATATTTTTGTGCTCTGTTAGGGAACACACGTTCAGTCAATTCCTCTTTTGACTGTATAAAATGGCAAAAATCATTTGGCAATGTTTTCAATGCAGTGTCATTAGCAGGCATTGCACCATTCCCAATTTTCAGCAATTGCTTAGAGAACTTATTAGCAGATGGACCATTCTGCCTCCAAAATATTTTTAGGGACTTATTTCATTTCAGATTTTTGGGGACTTATTTCATATGAGATAACTCCCCCAATACGTAAATGAAATAAGTCCCCAAAAAAAAAGGGAAAAAGTCCCCAAAAAACGTTGTTGTTGCCTCTCATATATTTTTTTTTTTTTTGGGAGTTATTCTATTTCCGTTGTGGGGACTTATTTCGTTGGGGGTTATTTCATGCCGCCCAATTTTACATCAAATTGATAAGACATTTGATGTCAAAAGTTTGTTTTCAAATCATTATCAATTTGAATTTAAATGTTTAAATTAATCATTTGAAAAACGTTTGAGAATTGTGTTTGATGTCAAATGATCAATTCATTTCATATCAAAGGTTTGACTTCGTGTTGGTTGGCTTAAGTTAAGTTAGTTTGGTACGTATGATTAATATTTAATTCTCTAGAAATTTATATTAATCATACGTTCTGTGGTAATTATGTGTTTCTATGATCATTTTTATCCAAACCTCGTTTGTATTCTAATTTATAGTAATAAATTCAGTGTGTATTTAATATTTAAAAATAACACATTTTTTAACAAACACGCCAAGTTGGCATGGCACATCAAAAATCACAAATGTTTAAAATTATTATATTTTTTCATAAAAAATTTTATAAACTGATTCTATTTAGTCATTTTCATTCACATAGTTTTTATGCCAAGTGAAACCGAGTTTTGTCCAGTCTAGTTAAAATTTTATTTAATAAAAAAAAAAATGTGTAAAATTAAGGTTGAAATGCGATACGAAAATTTAATTTACACATGCAACGAACAGGAGCAGTTGTTAAATATTAAATAATATAATTTAAGCAAATTGTATAACCATTTAAGTTTTTAGCAAGGACTTTGAAGTTAGTGACCCAAAAATGTGTACGATAATAATAGAGTAAAACAGCAGTATTTTTACATTGGGGCAATGGAATTAAAAATTATACTAATAGGTGAAAAGGTGGATTAATGCAAGTAGAGGTCGCAGCAGAATTTAAGAGATATTATTATATAAGAGAAGATTCTTTAATATGCCATAAGAACCTTTTAAAGAAAAAACGCAGAATGCACTTCAATTTAAAGTCAGAAATAGTAGTCCTAATAACGACTAGCAGAATACATTAAATTCTTCACCCTTTTATTTTAAGTCCTTCGTCTTCGCTTTGTAGGTTTCAGTAAGCAATGACCACTGATTACAAATTATTGTGAACGTACATTTGCTTTCGATAGAAGAGACGTGGTCAACCTGCTATATAATAATCCGTACGGGGTTTCTTATCATCTTATAGTATCTATTTGCTTGAGGAGCAAATACCTTTTGGTGAAGCACTAATGTAGGCCAGACATTAACTCAAACTTGATTGTGGCTTTAAAAAGTCAAATCGTCTAGTCTTCCTTGAGTAAGACTCCTTGTTGGCAGGGAAACTTTAAAGAACACAAAGCGGCTGTGTTTTGAAACTAAATCATGTGGGGGAAGATCTTAAAAATGGAGTTCAGTCTGCGAGTGGTTAGGGACCTCCAGATTTGATTGCATCTAGTTAAATTTTCACCTGTGCGTTGATCTTAATAAACGGCCCGTAAGTGATCGTCTTAAGTCCACTGAATGTTGGGAGTATTGTAGATACGTTTTCAAAGGCAGCCAACTAGAAAAGAGCTCAATCGTGTCCTACAGATTATAAAGAGAACTCTAAGGGAAGGCCGTTATGGCATTTACTGACGTAGATTTTGAACTTAATCTTTAAAGTTTGCCAGAGAACAGCATCTAAGCCTTTATTTTCTTCTTGTTTCAAGAAAACTACCGTATTCTTGTAAAAGTTTATGGTTTCCTCTGTGAAACCACATCAACAGAAATGGTTTTATTAAAGACAACGAACGTCCTGAGAGGACAAACTAGTAAAGCGGCATAGAACTAAAGGCAAAGCTTGTCAGTGAAACTGAAACAATTGCCATTATTTTTTTTTTTTTTTGTTCAAAGAGATTTTACCGGTACAAATAGAAATAAAAAAAAAGCCTAAGTGAAATGAAGCCGGAAGCTGATCTTAAATTAAAGTTTAAGAACTAAACAAGAAAGGCTATTTTCCATTTTATTTTGACTAAAGATGAAAGAATGATGCGCCGCGGTTACCCAAAGCAAATCGATATAAAACGGCATCAACAGGCAAAATAAACGCCAAAGTCAAAGATCCAAAAGCTGTGGTGAACACGAAACATATCGACAGCTCAATACCAAAACACGCTAAATCGACTTAGTTTAATTTTTGGAATTGAGTATTATTTAAACTAAGTTCTACGTTATTTTGGAGTTGATCGGTTAATCAAATGGAAAGGTATACACAAAAAAAGTACATAGCATACAACTGAATGTTGTATCACCCGTAACCTCTAAACGATACTCCTGACAAACTCAATTTTTCGACTTGGCATGTTTTGGAATTGATCTGCCAATATTTTCTTAATTATGCATGTACATATATTCAAAACGGCAAAAGGTTTGTTTAGTTTTATTGTGTAGGAAAAACTACAACGTAACAAAAGAGTCAAACCAAGTTCAGCATTTTAAGTTGGTCTGTAAGAATCCGTGACGAGGAATTGCGAATGTGCTCTTCAGTAATTCAAATAGAACAAGTAAAGAGAAATGCAAAAAATATCCTCACGGATACGAAGCGCATTCTCGTTTTGCTAAACCAACTGAAAATGCTATTTAAAAACTGCGACCGACATGGTACTACATTGCTGGAATACCTTTCTCTTTAGTCAGAGTTTCACAAACTCAAAAGATGACAAGCATATACATATTGTAAAAAAGATGTTAACAAGTTAATCTCAGAGCTTTATGGATGTGAATGATCCCTTAACCTCTTACATCTTTATAGCCCATACATTTTCATACATTTATTCCCCAAATTTTTTCATGCATTTTTGGTTGTTATTTCAATTTTTGGGTCGTTTTTAATTTTTTTTAGGAATTATTCCATTCCTCATTTGGGGTTTCCAAATTATGAAATAATCTCCAATAAAATAACACCCAACAAATTTTTAAAATTCGGGGTTTGTTTCATAGCGTGTATAATTTGGGTGTTATTTCATTTTTTATTCGAGGGTTATTTAATTTTTAAAGCGACATCTTTGCGACTTTGCTCTTGGTCCATATTGACTTCATGAAATCCCTGAATTATGGGCGTAATTGAATTTTTGTTGCTGATGGGGTTTATTTCATTGGGGGTTATTTCATTTTCATCACTGGGTGTTATTTCATATGAAATAACTTCCAAATATTGGGGGCTGTTTCGTTTTCGCTTTGGGGTTTATTTCATTTGTTTTTCGATGCTATTTCATTCACTGTTTTTGGGTGTTATTTCTTATTTTTTTGAGGTTTATTTCGTTTGGGGTTATTTCCTGGGCGATATTTCATTGGGGGCTTTCGTGGTGCCGAATTTTTTCTACTTTAGACGGATAAATTCTTATAAATGAAATTAAAAATTCCCGGCCTCCGAAAGCTTATATGAAAGACAAAAGACAGCGAAAACCCCTTTATGTTACGAGTTCCTAAACATTACGAAAACAATTTTTATTATATTCTTTATTTGGAAATTAATTATACTTTTTGCCTTTAACACTTTTGCCTTCCACATTTTAATTAGTAACTAAACTAAAACTCATTTGACCTTTTATGTTTGCCCTAACGAACTTCCATTTATTATTTATACTGTATTTAATGAAAGTCAATTAATTGTTGTATAAAAAAATTCATGTTGTTTACTGTGGCTTTTTACATTTTTCCCTGACACCTAAAAAAAAAAACTGTCGTTTTAATCAGTTCTAAAAATAACTTCAATTTGTACAACAAATAAGTGATAGAGATCGTAAAATGTGTATGTGCTTGTGTGTACCCAGCTACCATTTGAAGGATAATGGAATGCCTAAAAGACAAACAATAACAGAAAATTCTCGCATTTTAGCAAACAAATTTATTAATTTAAAAACGAAGAAGATGAATTTGGGGCATATTCTCGCCAATTTTTTTTTATTAAAAATTTAATCAAGTGAATTAAATTTTATCAGAAAATTACTGCAGAAAATTTTGTTAATGTTAAATAAAATATAATTAATTAATACAATTAATTTGTTTACTGTTGCAAATTCAATGAATATTTTAATTAATATCACAAACATTTTAATTGAAATCAATTTTTATTTATCTGTATTGTTGTCAAAGTTACAAAAAAAACTTGCATAATCATTGGGAGTCTGTTATGTAGAAATTTAAAAATTTTTTTGATTTCGAAGGTTCGCACTATTAAAAGATTCTGTTCTTGCATCGAAATTTTACTAGCAATGAAAAATGGATCCATCACAAGAACTCGTAGTACAAGAAATCGTATTTAAAACCCCACCAGCCAACCGAATCAATACTAAAGCAGAATATCAATGACGCCAAGATGTTTATCTGGAAATGCCAAAAGGGTCTTATTTATTCCCAGTAAAAACTTTAAATTATGTGTTGAGAAATCAGAAAAAAATAAAAGCACTACTTACAATTCTGTCCTTAAATATACGCATTCAAAATTAAGCCACTCTTTTTTTACCTACATGCTTCAGAAAAAGTAGTTATAGAAGTTTTTGTAGAAGAAGTTAAAGAAGAAATCGGGGGGGGGGGGGGTGCTTTAAAACCTTGCGAGATAAGGCCATGATGGCTTTATTGCTCAATTTAATGGGAGATAAAGCCATTATGGCCTTATTGCCCAATCATTGAGAGGTATGGTTATATTTAAAATTTTGCGAAATGAGAGATATAGCCATATTTTTTTTCGCAAATGAGAGAATGCATGGTGTAAACATTCGGTATAAGGGAAATCCTTAGTTATCATTGAAAAACACTTTTTATTCTTGTGACGCACACAGGAAAACTTTATTCAGCGAAGCCTCCTGCCGCGCCCTACTGGAGGAAAAAACTGCTAAGCACGGCCGCAGGCCGCCACACAGAAAATTTTAGTTTGCGAAGCCAGATTTCAATACTAAACTTTGGTGTCTCCGGAACTGAAATGAAAGATAAATCCATTTTCTAATATTGCTAATGTGAGCTTAGACCATGATGGCTTTATCTCCCATTCAAATAAAGGCTTTATCTCCCTATTGAATGAGAGATAAAGCCATCATGCCCTTATCCCCCCCCCCCCCCTCGCCAAGAAAGCTACTAAATAATCAATGAAAGAAGCTATTCATTTTGAAAAAGTAAGCGAAGTTTTTACTGAGTTATGAGCTGCTAAAACCAACGCAGGGGATAACAAATATAACTCATTCGTATGAAGCAAGCATTTACTGAAGGACGCTTGAAATATGCGAACAAAAAAAGCTCGGTTTAAGGATTTAAAAAATATTGGTAATATGGTTTTTCCTTATACCATTAAAAACTTCGCCCACAAAATAATGTTTTAAGTAATCAAGAAAAAGTAAAAACACTACTTCTAATTATACTGATAGAACCAATGAATTTTACAAGGGATTTAAATGTGTAAAATAAGTAGTTATAGTAGCTATATAGAAGAAAGCTTCTTAATAATGAGTGAAAGAAGCTATTCATTTTAAAAAAGTAGGCGTAGTTTTTACTGGGATGTATATCATAGGGCCATAATAAATCTGTTTCATTGAGTTCTGTCCGTAGCTAGTGCATTGAATTCATTCCAGCTTAACTTTTTTCTGGCAGCTTCCATTTCTATTTGATGTCGCCAAGTGTGAGATAATCTTCCCATTCTACGACTTCCTTATGGATTCCATTAAAGGGAGCATCTTGTGTTGTCCTATATTGCTCTTCGCAAGGCATGTCCAATCCAGCGCCACTTTTATCTTAAATTTCAATATTTATTGGAGTTTGTAACGTTTCTCTTAATAGTCTCTCATTTTGAAATAGCGGAATGGCGGCCAGAAAATTGTCAAGATTCTCCGCATTCAGCGGTTAATACAAACTTGATTTTATGTGAGGTGGGACTGCATTCCAAGAATCGCATCCGTTAATCAGTACCCTGCGGGAAATTTGTGTCAATTGGTCCAACAGACTGGTCCTGGGAGTTGTGAAAAAAGAACAGATACAAAAAGTAAAAACTCATGACCAGTGAAAGGAGAACCAATCATGTAACTGGTTTATGAGCAACAAAAAGGTAGAAAAAGTAAGGAATTAAAGAACAGTCTTCACCGGTATTGTGATACATTTTTTTGGGACTTTCTAAAATTTGGCTCTTGAATTTAATTCTAGGACTTTTTGTTTAAATAAAACTGCATCGTATTGAAATAATACTACATTTTAGTAACTGGCACTAAACACGTGCATTGAGAATAGATTTGTGACTGGTTAAATGGTGTCAAATGACCACCTCCAATTACAACCCCATGTAAAAGTGATAGGTCTTATTCATAGAAAGTGTTAAAACTAGAACCGGTCTCTACCACCAAAGACCTGTCACGGGACTACTTTGGAATCAGTTCGCTTCCCTCTAGGGTACATACTTGATGCAGGAGTTAAATATTTGGATTTTTGTTCTTTGGATATATCTAAAGACCACCAGATGAGATTAAGTACATTAAAGGAATAATTACCAGATTTTTTGGTTCTCATCATCATCGCTGTAGCATCCAGTCCGTCATATAGTCCAGACTGCACGAGTTGCATTTGTTTCGATTGATGCGAAACGCTCTCTACGTCTGAACTGTACCCATGTTCTGTAACTTTAGTGAGAACTTCTCGCATCGAAAAGATGTGAAATAAAATATTTCATCGTTTCTCGAAAAGTCAGAAAAAAGTGTGTCTGCAACTTATGCCGAAAACTATCAAAAGAGATTGCGTCGTTACGTTATAAGTGTCATAATATTACACTCGAAGCCGATGTAAATTGCAGACGTTGAGATCGCCATTCACACACATCGTTGACGGCAATCAAAATTTACTAAAATTGAAACATTTTCAACGATGGCGACGAAAATACAACCGTCGGCTATACCAAATAATGTAAAGTGCGACTTTAATATTTGTAGTTTGCATATATTTGCATTTTTAATCGTTTTTTAGTGTTAGAAAAGCAGCTGTTTGCTTCAATATATGGCATTTTTGTTTTATGTCACACATTTCAATCGAAAAGTTTCTCGACGCGAGAGTTACAGAACATGGGCACAGGGCTTAAAATTACTCATAAATTATAAAAACACGCCTCAGAAATTAACCTTAGCTTAACGGAAAACTAAGCTAACTCATAATTATATTAATCCTGCAAGAAGTCAAAAACTCTAATGATTTTTAAACTTGTTAATTGCTAACTGGGTTATGGCTTTGACACTTGTGTAAATATTTACATAGTTTTTCTTTATCTACTACCACAGAAAAGGATAATTTCAAAAAAGCTTAAATTGAGTGTTGTTGGTTGCGTTTGTTTTTTTTTTTTTTTTTTTGCAAAAATTTTCACAAAATACAAAACTGTTTCTGTATCAGCGTCAGAGCTGCTTTTGTGAATGGAATAAAACATGGAACAGCAAATTTTTATTACAAGGATTTGATAATGACAACTAACAAACAGCCAGACATATAGACAGACATATTTAATGGCCATAATTATAGCACGTGTTACGGGTAATAGCACTCTAACAGAACATGAAAACAAAAATACATGCCTTAAACATACACAAGAACCAATACATATTCATCTTATGTTTGTACTGCAATTCATACAATTTTACATGCACAAGTATGTTCATATGTAAATACTAATGTATGTGTTTATAAATAGTATGTAGAAATGTTAAAGCTATAAATACATACCAAATGTTTGTATGTAAGCGTAATTGTATGTGTACTTGCAGAAAGAAATACAACATAACCTTTTCATTAATATAATAACCGTAAGGAAAGCAAGTTACAATGCATAATCGCAGTAGTTAGGGCCGACCTCATAATACCCTTACATAACATTAGGGAATACCCAACCGATGTCGTATCTTTTACAAATGGTTTGTGTCTTGAATAGCTTACTTTAAGCGTTAAACGAAACTGTGTAAACAACAAGATATGTTTATTGAATTGTAAGTACCACCCAGGTGGGATGACATAGAACCCTTTGGTAAGGCGAAGGTTAAGGGTTTTTGGGATCTGGGCTTTTTATAAAATTATAGCAAATTATGTGTATGAAATTCGTGTACAATGGTATATAAAAATTACCCTTGCATAACATGATCGAGGGAGAAAGAAGCTAAAAAAATTAAAAACTGTTTTATGTTCTTATCAAATCATTGTAGAAAAAACCCCTTAAATATACCCCGTTCTTTATATAATCTATTATGGAATATAAATAAAGCGTGGTCCATGTTATGTTAATTGTAAGTAAAACAAAAAGTTTTCAGAGAATTATCTTAATTATTTTTTATTATTATAGAAGGATTTATTACAATTATGTGTGAATAAATAACGGCAAATGCTCGCATATCTTTATCCGATAGTCCATATTTTCAATAGCTCTGTGACATAAATGAAGGTTAGTGTCGTTAATGTGCCGAATTATCTTATCTTTTAGCTCTTGAATTGTTCTGGGCTTCTTGATGTACACTTTTTCTTTTAAATATCCTTAAAGAAAGAAGTACAACGGTGTCAAATCGCATGATTGTGGTTGCCAATTAACATCGCCCCGACGAGAGATAACAAGGCCATCGAATTTCTCGTACAAAAGAGTCATTGTTTCGTTGGCTGTGTGGAACCATCTTGTTGGAACCACATATCGTCCAGGTCCATATCCTTAATTTCTGGCGACAAGAAGTCTGTTATCCTCTCGCGAACATTATTCACCGTAAATGCTTGGCCGACCTCATTTTTGAAGAAGTGCGGTCCAATGACACCGCCAGCCCTTGGCAAGCATGCACAATGTTTTCGCATGTCCTACAGATCCGTTTTGCCGAAATTTGCGCACAATTCTCCCGATTGTGGAGTATGCTGACCAAAAAAATCACGAAGTGCATTTTGATTGGAACGCCCGTTTTCATAAGAGGCTTCAACAATCTTAACGCGCGCCGTTTTGATTTGATCGCCCATTTTCGTAAAAGGCTTCAACAGTCTTAACGCTGCCCAATTGTGTACCTCTCCGTGGTTGAATTTGACAAACACTGAAACAAATAAATGACAAATAAGTTGGGCAAAAAACTTCACGTTAAGGTGTTACTCAAAAGTAACATCGTGCATTATGGTTGGACCACCCTTTAGATAAATTTGGTAATTTGGTACTTTTATAAATTTGGAACTTCAACAAGCTTTTTTTTAACCAAAGAAATTTATTATTAATTACATTTTTCCCTTAATAAGTATAAGATTTCATCAAATTAATCTAAGCAAAATTTAATATCCACTAATGCGGAATGGTTACTGGTGGTTACCAATAAAGTATAGCAAATCTTAAAACAAAGTTTTTTGTATTGTTGAAAAAGGCTACTAAACTTTTTCGTTAGGTTAGATACGGTAAAGTTAGGTCAAAAGTAAGATGTAGCATCAAGGATACAACCTCATATCACGAGTGATATACACCTAGGCCTTCACTTGGCCTGTTTTTCTTAATTGAATTAAAAATAAAAAAAAAGATTCGAATTCCAAAGGAATTAACATATAAACTGAACCACCCTAATGTCAACCAACTTCAATGCTCAGAATGTACATTATGTGGTATAGTATTATTTTGTTTTTTAAATTGCATATAAAAATATTTGTGTGTTAAATAAGAGAGAAGCATTCTACAGATGAATACATGTTTTTTTTTATATTGTACTGTAAAAAGGATGTGTTATTTTAAAGGATTTCTTATTTAAGAGGAAACGTATAAAATAATAATTTACAAAACCTGAAAGAAGATAAAATTACAAATGGAAATGACAAACCACAAAACATTAATGAGGGGTAAATGGAAATATGTTGTTGGGAATAATTTAAAATAATTTATTAACGTACAAGTGATAAGTAAAATAAATTTGCAGGATTAAAAAAGTATGTACTTGATTCAGGCAAATTAAAACGGAAAATATGAAGAACTTGTTTTTTTTTTTTTTTAAGCGAAAACTGGTAAATATTTTTTTTTTGAAATCGTTTTTAGAACATAAAAATTAAAAAAAAAAAATTATTTTTGAAACTGAACCATGAAAGAACGTCCTTTGAATATCATTAAAATGAAATATGGCCCGATTTTCGGTTCACACCAAAATTAATTGTGATGTGTTGTAACTTTTTTTTGCTGTTTTTGTTAACCGCAATACAGCAAAGTTGTAAACCATAATACAAAAATTAACAAATTAACTGATTTGAGTTGTAAACCGTAATAGGGGCAGTGTTGTCATATCGTAGATTTATCTTTGTGGCAAGTTTACAAGTTTTAAAAAGAAACAAAAATTCCCAGTTTCTATTTTTCTAAATTATTTCGTTAAATAGATTAAATAATAAAGAAGAGTGATATCGGAAACCATATTGGGTATTATGCTAATATATGTAAAGGGGGGAAAAGAAGGACATCACATCGTTAAACCATCTTCGCTTTTCATAAGGACCCATAATATATACACTTTTTAGGATCTAAGATCAATATTGTAGAAATTACAAACGGAATGACAAACTTATATATACCCCTTTCCACCTATGGTGAAGGGTATAATAAAATAGATAGCATAACAAAAAATCTAAATAAACAAAAACTCATAATGCGACTTCGAAGTTGAATCGTTCGTTGCAATGCAACCCCAACACGTTGCAACTGATTGTACAAACCAGTTAATCGTTCGCTAAACTTTTTCAGGCTACTTTTCTTCGAACTTCATTAGGAAATTGTTTTTACAGAGTCAACATGAGTTCCGATTTATTAGCTCTAGTGGCCATAAATGATTTTTTTTTTTTTATTTAAATATTTATTCATATTTTAATTTTAGTATTAATCGCTTTTAATACTCCAAAGTTTCGGTTTTTATATTTTTTAATAAAATTGGGCATTTCTTTTTCATACACATCCTTTACTTTGCACGGTGTTGCTTACAAAACGTCAAAATGAAATGAATTGATAGCTTAGTTGATCGTCAGTTGAATGAAAATCAAATATTTTGATTTTTTATTCAACCGATGACCAATTGTTTGTTGCACAACCTCTTACGTTGGTTGTACAACTTGATCAAATTGTTCAATAAGTCGCAACATGTAGAAGCCGCATAACAAATATTGTGATAAAACCTAATAAACGAATGTCGTGGGTCGAATGTGTAGTCGTTTAAAATTTTTGTCGATATTTAAGCAAGTCACAAGTGTTATTTTGTGTCGTATTTATGTCGTTTATGACAATAATAATACGATTTTAAAAACGACTGTTTTTTGACAACGACAACAACACTCATAATAGGGCCGATTGTAACGATAACGAAGCGATATAACATAGATGATAAAAAGTCTCACAAGTGGTAAGCGGTTTTGAATCGAAAACGATAGTTTTTATGGATTAAACTGTACCTTTCCTGATACAGTAAACAGTGATATAGTAAATCGGATTTTAAAATTTTTTGAAAAATTTCAGTTTTTTAGCGATTTAAATTTTTAAGTTGTATTTGATATGCATATTCTCGCAACAAACAAATTTGTTTTCCAAGAGGTTTAAACATTTTCCTTCAACAAAAATTGTAACAATTAAAATTCATTTTTAAATTTAAAAGTGATTTTAGTAAGTATTGTTGAAACAGATACACCAGATATATATCTGTTACTACTGATACAAATGAGAGAACGAGTGTAACTGATATTGTATGGTTTTGCTTTTGCCCACTCACCATACCTTAAAAACAAAAACAGATGCTTATGGTTTTGGATTGAGTGTGTCATAACATTTTTTTTTTTTGCTTACAAATATATGTTGTCACCATAAGTATTTCTACAATATCTGTGGTAATCTGTTGCATTTTTATACCCACACCACAATAGTGGAGAGGGTGTTATGCATTTGTGCTGATGTATGTAACGCCTTAAAATATTGGTCCTAGACCCACCTTAAAGTATACCGATCGACTCAGAATCACTTTCTGAGTCGAACTAACGATGTCCGTCCGGCTGGCTGGCAGGCTGGCTGGCTGGCTGGATGTCCATGTAACCTTGTGCGCAAAGTACAGGTCGGAATTTTGGAGATAATTTGCTAAAATTTGGGACATAGGTTCTTATTGACTCAAGGACCAAGCCAAATCGTAGGACCACGAGGGAAGATAGGGGGAAATTTCTTCCTCTCAGAAACTATAAAACCGATTTTAATAAAATTTAAAACTAACATAGAACCATATCTTCATGGACACAAAAGGGATGTATTTTTTAAAAAATAGGACCACGAGGGGAGATAGGGCCAATTTCTGCCTCTCAAACCGATTTTAATGAAATTCAAAACATAGATAGATCCATATCTATATAGACACATAAGCTGTACAGTTTTTCAAAAATAGGACCACAAGGAGAGGTAGGGAGCAATTTCTGCCCCTCACAAACTTTTAACCCGATTTTAATAAGTTTTATAAGCATAGATAAATCCATATTTATATGGACATATAAGCATGATGTGTTTTTTAATACTGTGGTGTAGGGTATCATATGGTCGGGCTTGACCGACTATACTTTCTTACTTGTTAAATATTGTTGGCGAGTTGATGAAAATAAGAGAGTTTGTAAAAATTTGTACAAGATCTCAACCAGGGGTGCCAGATGGTTTTAGTAAAAAATCGGCATATTTTCAAAAACAAATCGGAAATCAAATTATGAAAAAACGGCAAATTAATATTACTGTTTTAAACACAACAACACATATTTTTAATGACAAAAACAACAAAGCAAAACCATTAACCATTACATAATGCTTTAAAAAAAATAAATAACAATAAATGTTTTATAAATAAATTTTATTTATTTAAAAAAATATTGACACAAAATTTTATTAAAAGCATTGAACGGTAGAATGGAAATGCGGATTTTATTTTTTAAACAGTATGTCATCCACATGTCTTTTTTCGACTTGAACACACTGTTCAAAACGGAGCCTTGTTTTTCGAGAATTTAAAAAAAAATGACCCAATATTCTCATTCATGGATAAGGCACACCAAACATTTACCCTGGGGCAATGTAAAGGTATTTAATGTCTCAATCGAGGGTTGGAAGTTCTTGGAGACCAGTAACAGTAGATTTGTTTGTTGACGTGGGGATGAAAATGAACTTTGATCAAAATTGTCGACGAGCAATTACGTAAGAATCATAACCCTTAAAAAATGTCTCCTCAGCGAACGCGCGATGCTCACTCAACTGCTGTGACTGACAAATCCTCCCAATCGATAATTCCAACGGCTCCAACCTCCCTCCGCAAAGTTTATTACTTTTTGAAATAATCGCATTTTAAAAATCTATGAATAGATTTTACTTAAGGGTAAATTGCAGGGACCGTTAATAAGAGTGATCCATATAATTTTAGCTTGAAAACTCTCCATATTAGAGTCAGCGGAGACCTATACTGTCTTATACCAATAGGTTCGTCTCTTTAAGAACCTATGGTGATCTAGAATAAACGATCTTATCTCCACAGTTAAAAATCATTTTTCAACGAAAATATAAAAGTAGGTATGAATGAACTCTTAAAAAGAGAGTTTTGTTTCGCAGTCATAAAATTGTCGGCCTAAATTTCTTCTTCTTCTTCTTTTTAATGACAATTAGTTTAATTGCAAGCTGATCAGAGAACACTGCTTTACAAATTGTAGTCATCTGACCAGCTACAAGCTTTGGGTGTCCATGTAGAAAAAATGAATTTAATTAAATGTCGGTTCAAATCAAACTCCTGAAATGAGTTTTAATTTATGACGGCTTAATAAAACTCCTTTTTTAAGAGTTAAATTCGACCTTTTATGTTAACGTTGAAAAATATCTGTTTTATATGGACTTTTTTGTTTTTATTCCAAAAATAACTCAGGGACTAAAATAATTACTTTTATTATTTTTTGTAAAGGTTACGAGAAAAATTCCTTTATTTTCAATTGGGAATCTTTAACCATTATCGTTATATATATTTTATTTTGGTTGTGGTTACCAATTAAAGTAAAATTTTTTTATTTTTGGTTATTGATAACCTAAGTAATTTTTTGTTAACAAATATCTATTGGAAAAAATTATTTATTTTTCTGGTTACAATTCTTAGGTCAAGTAAAACATACATATGTACCGCATTTCCTTTAAGCTTCTCATATGAAGTTGTATATTTTTCAAAATGTGTTTGTTGGGTTAGACACAATACAAACACTGCATATATAAAATAAATATGTATAACCGTTTTTTCCTTAAGTATAAGCGCTAAATTAATAAAAGTTGTCTCTTTGTGTAACAAGTTACCCAAAATTAATAATTTGTATAAAACAAACCAAAAATTACCGTGCTGTAAGTGTTTATCAAAAAATAGGCACTTTGATAATTTAGAGGAAAAAAATCGTCAAAATGCAGATTTATCGGTAAATATGGTAGGCCTGACTACAACGCTTCCCGCTAGTTTTTATTTTTTACAAACACAAAGTATGTACACGTGTTTAGTTCTTTCAGAGTTTTTTTTTTCAATAATTTTTGTCTACCTTTCAATTTCATGAAAGAATTTTTTACACAAACAAAATACATATCGGTATCGAAAATTTCAAAAATGTTTGCCTTCCAAAAAAAACAAGCAACACATTTTGTTCTTGTAAAGTTTTTTTTGTTTGTTTTTTTGTGCTCGAAGCACATCACGCAAAAATGATTGAAAGAAATAACTGTTCATTAGACTGGTCGCATCTTGTATGGGATTTTTTTTTTTTTTAAATTAAAATGTTTGCGCTGCTTTAAATATGAGGTTTGGTGTAAGAAATCAAGTCCTAATTTTTCAGCTCAATCCGACGGTGCCTAGTCGTGCCTAGTCGTGCCAAGTGGGGCCCAAAGTTCCCCATATGATAAAAAAAACATCTATTAGGGAGGTTGCACAACATATGTTCGCGTAACTCAAAAACGCTTTAGTTTATTGAAAAACAAAAAAAAACCGAAATTCCGCAATAAAATTTACTTTAAGAAAGTTACAACTTTTTTCTTCATATTGGCTTTGGTTTTCGAGATATACCGTTATTTCGAAAATTAAGGAGGTTGCACAACATATGTTCGCGAAACTCAAAAACGCTTTAGCTTATTGAAAAACTAAATAAAACCGAAATTCCGCAATAAAATTTACTTTAAGAAAGGTAAAACGTTTTTCTTATATGCGCAGTCGTTTTAGAAACATAATTGTTTTTTCTGGAAAAAAAAATAAATTTTTTATTAAAATTTCGGAATTTTTGTTTTTAAAAATTCATAAAAAATTGAAAAATGGAGCTATGCTTCTAATTTTATAGAGTCACATAAAAAACAATATTGCAAACAAAACAAGCTATAAATGATTAAAATCTGTTCACAACTTTTGATTTTATGAATTCACAAAAGACGAAAAATTTTAATTAATATAAGAATTTTATTAAACCGCCATATGTGTATAATTGAAATTCTTACATTTGGCCCGTGTAGTGCCTAGGATGCCTCAAGAAGGGTCAAATGTATGACTGGAGTTGGTCATTTTCAATTTTTTATGAATTTTTAAAAACAAAAATTCCGAAATTTTAATAAAAAATTTATTTTTTTTTCCAGAAAAAAAAATTATGTTTCTAAAACGACTGCGCATATAAGAAAAACGTTTTACCTTTCTTAAAGTAAATTTTATTGCGGAATTTCGGTTTTATTTAGTTTTTCAATAAGCTAAAGCGTTTTTGAGTTACGCGAACATATGTTGTGCAACCTCCTTAATTTTCGAAATAACGGTATATCTCGAAAACCAAAGCCAATATGAAGAAAAAAGTTTTAACTTTCTTAAAGTAAATTTTATTGCGGAATTTCGGTTTTTTTTGTTTTTGAATAAACTAAAGCGTTTTTGAGTTACGCGAACATATGTTGTGCAACCTCCCTAATCTTCGAAATAACGGTATATCTCGAAAACCAAAGCCAATATGAAGAAAAAAGTTTTAACTTTCTTAAAGTAAATTTTATTGCCGAATTTCGGTTTTTTTAGTTTTTCAATAAGCTAAAGCGTTTTTGAGTTGCGCGAACATATGTTGTGCAACATCCTTAATTTTCGAAATAACGGAATATCTCGAAAACTAAAGCTAACCTAAAAAAACGGCTATCACCACTGGATTCAGCGACCCCGAATTAGTTAAAATTAGTTAAAAATCTTTCGTTCGTATCATACTAAAATATTAAACTGCAAATACTTTAATCTATCTATACAATATATAATTTCTTAGTATGTAAGGATGTTTGCATGTATGTCCTATTCTTTCCGCAACTTTCTGAAGCCATCTGATGACATAGGAAGCTGAAATTTGGCAAACTTAAAGTATTTTCTCTGCGGAAGATCGTAACGAAGCCAGATTTTCGATTTTCGGTCTTTAAGACCGGCTTTTCATCTAGTATCTGATTGAATAGATGTTTTTTTTATCATATGGGGAACTTTGGGCCCCACTTGGCACGACTAGGCACCGTCGGATTGAGCTGAAAAATTAGGACTTGATTTCTTACACCAAACCTCATATTTTAAGCAGCGCAAACATGTAAATTTAAAAAAAAAAAAATTGCGACCAGTCTACTGTTCATGTGTACATATTTTGTTTTTGTAAAAAATTATTTTTAGCCAGCCAAAGAGTCGGCTCTTTTGCGTTGAAAAATAATTGAAAATAACGGTATCGTACAATAAGTAACTTATTGTATTCCATCAGCATCAGGGATGTCAGCGCCTTGCACAATTGTGCAAATTAATTCATATGTACGCTTACGCTCTTTTATTTTGCGAGCGTTAAATATAATTGTTTACTGAGAAACACTCTCATTCAGCGGGAAATATCGCAAATATTGCAAGGCCTGTTTGAGGCCTCTAAATATATTTATGTATATAAATAAATATACAATAACTGTATGTAGGTACATCTTTTTTTTTGTTTTATTATCTTTTTTATTTTATTTATTATCTATGTTTTCGTTTTGTTTTATTTCTGTTTTTGACGTTGTACAATGATTTTAAAACAGGGATTCCCATTTCTTTGCACAATTGTGCAATTGTGGTTATTTTTTAAGATAGAATTTTAAAATTTTATAAAAATATATATGTAAAGTGAATCCTAAACAACAAAAATTTCAAATTTTCAAAATAATTCTTTTGCATTTAAGCTAATGATATGTGTTTTGTTAGTGAAAAAAATTCGTTGATGCCTGTAACAGGGTCCCTTTTTCTTTCGTTAAAAAGACGTACCTAAATGCAGAAATTATTAAGAAAAGAAAAAGCCACAAGAATTTCTTGGTATTTTGTGATTGTAAAAATATTTTTGTTTCTGTACCAATCGCGTCGGTGGGTTTTTTTTTTTTGAAAACTCTTTTCTTAAGTAGGTAAAAATATTTAAAAAACAAGTTTAAAAAGTCTTGTTTTGCTACAATTTAGGTGTAAACCTATACACATAAAAGCAAATGTGACAACAGGTAAAATTTTTGGGTAAGAAGATGTGTTTTATTGATGTATTCATGAAACTTTATTGTTTCGCACTATTTTTATTCTTACTTTTTTATGCTACAATTATATGACCGAGTCTAAAGAGTAAACCTTACTACTTTATGGTATTTATTTAACGTAACTTTGACCTGTTATAATGACTTTATACATTGTTGCAAGCAAACTCAGGTGCGCATTTGGTATTTTGTAAAAAGTTATGATATACCATTAGCTAGAATTAAAATGTATGCACAGATGTTTGAAGTATGAGTAACCCAACACCGTGAATACCCTTTCTATTTTACTTACCACTATGAATACCCTAACTTTTTACTAAAATAACTTTTTCACGTTATAATTCCCATGTAATTCATTTTATTTTTGAATAAATAGACCAGGAAAACCCATTTCTATGTACAATTGTGTATACCTGTAAACTTCAAATTAGAATTTCATTTAATAGTCTTGTAGACAGCGATAACGGACTTGCAAGCGGATGAGTTTATTAAAAAAAAGATAAATGATGCCATATAAAAAATATTTTATGATAAAAAATGCATTTAATTATTTTCAAAGTCTCTTATGTTTTAAAACATTTGAACTTAAGAGATTGTATACTTTGAAAAGGCATTATGATCAGTTCCATAATGATATTAAACAATATGAAGTAAAATAAAGGGAAAACCAATATAAGATTAAAAAAAGGTTTATTTGGATAGCTTGAAAAGTTGGGTATCACAAGAAGAAGAGCATGAAGATAGGATAGAAGAGTTAAAAATAGAAATATCAAATTTACTAACTTTGGAAATAGTAAAACAGGGAAGACCATTTTTCGATGGGGCATTTATAATAAAGCTTTTCAATGCAGTTTTGGAAAAACTGAAAATCGATTGCAGCGTAATAAAAACGCTTCCCATGAGCCGAAATAGTGTCGTCAAGCGCACATCAATTTTAGCTGCACATATACAATCTGTGATTAGGGAAAAGTTAAAAAATTGTGAATATTTTTCTTTTTGCCTCGACGAAAGCACCGACATTAATGATCTTTGCCAATTGGTCATTTGTGTTCGATGCATAGATAGTGAGTACAATGTTTTTGAAACTATGTACTCACTTGAAACGTTTTACGGTAATGTAACAGGTAAGGTATTATACGACGTAGTCTTTGAAAACCTGATATCTGTTACACAAGCTTCAAAATTAGCAGGAGTTTGCACGGATGGTGCAAACGTTATGGCCGGGAAGTATGAAGGTTTCGTAGGACAGCTTAAGCAAAATGGAATTGATGTACATGCTTTCCATTGCATAATTCATCAGTGCATGCTTGCCTCAAAATTTATAAGTGATCATGCCGCTATTAAGACTGCAGAGCGGATAATCAATAGAATACGGGGGGGTCATCATTCATTAACGCACAGAAAATTTGTAAGTTTTCTTAAAAACGTAAACGCCAATCACCACGACTTAAAAATGTTTACGGAAGTTCGTTGGCTTAGTCGGGGTGATTGTCTAAACAGGTTATTCGATCTTAGAAAAGAGGTGTTGCGTTTTTGGGAAACTGAAAATTTAGACGAATGTGAATTAATACAGTTGAATGATTATGAGTTCATTTTAGACCTTGCGTTTCTGGCGGATACAAGCAGTATTTTAAATGAGCTAAATTTGGAACTACAAGGAAAGGGAAACAATTTAAGTGACATATATACGATTGTTTTTAATTTTAAAACCAAATTATTTTTATTAACAAATGAAATAAATAATGAAGATTTTTCCAACTTTCCTAAAACTTTGCTTATTTATGACAAGGAGAAATATTTGAAAAAATCTTAGTATTTGGCAATTTTTGAAAACCTTTTTTACAACTTTCAAGATCGTTTTCAAGATTTTGAGGATATAAAACCACTACTTAACATATTCCAAAATCCCTTTAAGTGCGACATTGCGAGTTATGAATTCAGCATCCAGTCGGAACTAATCATACTTAGGAGCGAAATTAATCCTCCAGACAGGGAAAATATTATTGAGTTCTGGAAAAATTTAGACGGGGCGCTATATCCTATATTAAAAAAAATTCCTTCAAATGTTTGTCGCTTTTCTCCTCAACATATCTTTGCGAACAAATATTTTCCGATTTGAAATACATTTGCTCAAAACAACGCAATAAATTAACATCCGCAAACCTAAAAAATGTTTTGTTGTTACGAAACTGCAATATAAATTTAGAAGATATTATTGGTAAATAAAAGTATTTATTATAGGCTAGTAAAATCTTCTCTTTTTATAATGGTGGTAAATACTTACAGAATATTTTTAAACTTAATATTTGCATTAGTATGAGCAAATGAATTTTCATTCTTAGAATTCGCAAAGGTATGTTGAGCAAAAAACGAAAAATATTGGAAAGAATTGTATTAGGTTGTAAAAAGACTTCAAATATTGTGAACTGCGCAATTTTTCCAAAAAATAAGCAAAGTTTCTGAGGTTCCAAATTAAATTTATTTAAATAATAACTGATTGTGTCTGTCCATAACTCAACATTTTTCGATAATTGTATTATTATTTATTGCTTTTAAGTCTTCATAGCAATAAATGTAAGTTAACTTTAAATGGTCTGATGAAAAATGAATGGAAAGCATGAACTATATTTCCTCGCATAATGCTGGCCCTGGTGTTTGCATCGCCCTTTCATGAAAATGTTTTGTAAGTTTTAATACCTTACCTGATTCCCAACAATTTAATCGAACATAGATGACCCTTAGAAAAGGTCTTTAATAAGGCCTCGCAATCGGCCTCGCAACCGCATATTTCGCCCGCTGGGCATGTAAGAGATAAGAGTAATCTCACCAACACAATCATAATTGACATCACTGATCAGCATCCACTAGGATCTGCTTTCGCGAAACAGATATTAGCAGATATGATACTCTCTTTCGCTTTTGTATCAACTTACATCCACTCTTTTACAAATCATATCAAGATCAACTTATATCAGAAACACAAGAGCACTCATCCATACGCATCCACTTTAGAAAAAACACAGAAACAGATATAAACAGATGTATCTGTGCAGGTCTTTAATATAAACCAGCGATAGCCACTCCATAGCCTCGCGAGGCAGTCAATAATCGTATTTTTCACACAGACATGGTCGGCAATTCACATGTATACAACAACTTTGTTCGTTTCAAAACATCAGTCTAAAAGCGACCGCAGCTTCTGATTGCGACCGCACACAAGCGTGCGTTCGGGGCTTAGTTATCACTGATATAAAGAATTCGCAATTTATTCTAACACGAAAACTGTTTTGGTTACTTTTTGTTTCTATGTTTTAATTGTTAAAATTATTTTAAATTTTTTAAATTGTTTAATGTTTTTGTCAAATGTTTGTTTTTTTCGTAACGATTTCGTTTTCAATTAACGTAAGAAAAGTCATCCGCCAAAGCGCACACCTACACTCGGAAACCAGTGCGGAACATTGTGAACCCCAAATTAACGTATTTAATGCAAATTATAACCGCCGTAAAATATAATATCGTTTTCGCTATCATATCGTATCATATCGTTTTATGGTTTATTCATAAAAAGAATTTATTTCAGTACTCACCAGTGTTGTCAGAAGTAGGGGAAAATCCCTAAATGTAGTTATTTTTGATACTAAAATAGAAGCGTAGGGAAAATCGGACAGATTTTATATAGTCTCGAAAATGTAGGGATTTTTCGTCATATCGCAATATACATGAAATAAATGCAGACAAACATATATTTCCAGAGTTGTTTTTGGTTTCAAAAGTGGGCGACACTAATATGTATGCATATGTTTTTTCTAGATTATCACTCAATGTTGAAAGATTTAATTAAAAGTACGTATTATTTTTTTTTTTTAGTTTTGTAACTATTTTTTGTCAAAGTTTAATATACATATTCGAATAAAATTTATTTTCTATAGCTAATGTTTTTTCTTCTATTTTAATGAAAATATTTTCAACGTTTAGGGAAAATCAGATTTTTTTAGCATGTGTAGGTATTTTTTCTAAAAATTCACTGGCAACACTGGTACTCACATAAATAATATTCACTTTTCTCGTTATGAAATCGATCCATTCTTATTTCATATAAAACTAAAAATAACAAAAATTAAATAACATAACATTTTATTATAAAGTACTTTTAAAACTATTGTTAATGTGCGGTTTTCACAAAACAAGTGAAAAGCTCTCAATTTTTTTAAGTGCTTTTCATAAACATAAATGTATGTGCTGTTTTCACAACAAATGTGATTAAACGTGTACATACCCGGCGGTAAATATTGAAAGGGCCGCAAGTGGCAGGCCTTTTGGAACGCCTCTATACTCCTTTCTAAAAGATTCGCTTTGCATGATATCCTGCCTTCAGAAGTATGCCTTCTAGAAGGTATAAACCTCTTTTTAAAAGACCTTCTGAAATATTCAGTACAAATTCGCTACTCCCTTCTTTGAGAAGGGAGAAAGGAAGGTGTTCAGTTTTATTTACTTTTTATTTTTAGTGACCTTCCTTACTCCCTTCTTTGGGAAGGGTCGAAGAAGTTTTTAAAGAAAGTGTGGAAGGCCTTGCGCCCAATGACAACCTGTGTAAAAAATAAATAAGTATGGAATGCGGCGAGAAGGGTTTGTGACTGCTTGTGACTGTTAAATAAGGCCTTCTATAAGGCCTCTTTAATCATTCTAGTTACCGCTGGGTAGTTAAATTTATATGAAAATCACTCAGATTTTTGTTGTTGTAAAAACAGCACATTACATATACGTACAATCTCTTGTATTGTGATTACCGCACATACATATGTAACATAATAATTTGTTTGAAATATAACTTTTATGCAATAGAGCACAAAAAAATACACTTCTGTAAAAAAGAGCACTTTTTCGTGTTCTTTTACACTTTCGTGTTGTAAGAGCACATATTAGTTGCGTTCGAGAACACAAAAGTTTTTACTATTTTTTACTAAACTTTACTGCATTTTACGAAATAGCGTTCGAGTACACAAAACGCAGTAAATGAGAACACAAATTCAGAGCGAAAAGTGACAGTTCTTGTTTGAGTATTTACAAATTTTTACTGCAGAAATTTTTGCAGTGAAATTTAGTTAATCAAAAAAACATGTTTCAAAAGGTAAACAAACAAAAGTAACAAATAAAAAGCATACAAATCGTGAAAAAATTGTTAAATAAAAGAAAAGTTTAAATAAAAATTAAACCAAAACAAGAAGTCAATAAATATTAATTAATTAAACTTGTTTGTGAAGCATTTATTTGGCTAAATACAAACTTTTGAAATTGTTTTTGTTATGTTAATTTTTAAGAGTTGTAAAAGTGTGAAGTATTTGGGTACTTAAGTAATCAAAAGCAAAAAAATTATTCATGTTCTTTTAAATAACTTAAACCAAATAAAATAAAAAACAAACAAATATGAAAGATTACATTAAATAATTTGTTTGTATTTTCCAAAAATTTTCGTGTTATAAAAAGTATTTAATCGAGTACCGATAAGAAAACGAGTTAAGTAGTCAAAAGTGTCAATATTGTTCAACACTTCAATTATTTGCCATCAGCTGTTGCCTTTATTTTACGAATTTTTACAAATTTTCCGTTCGCGTACTTTTTTGTACGACAGCTTTTTGTGAGAGCAAATTTTTTAGTTTACTCATTTACTGCATTTTACTGTAAAAGTTCTCAAACGCACCTATTGTCAAAAAGAGCACATGCACTATTTAAAAGAGCACGTCTGGCATCCCCAACTATAAAGCTCATGTTTGGCTTAACTGGCTTGCTAATAAACAAAATCAATCCACAACAGACTCCGCAGACTCCATTACGTCCAGAAAATTTCTCCATTTGGTGCATCGTCAGATCTTATTTCTTCCAAAAGTAGCCGTATCTCGTGTTAAAGTAATTGGAGATTTTTAGGGGGGGGGGGGGGGGTGCTTTAATACCATGGTAGATAAGTCCATGATGGCTTTAGCTCTCTTTCAATTTCAACATTTTTTTTATACTTGTGACGTACGCAGGAAAACTTTATTCAGCGAAGCCACCTGCCGAGTCCTACTGGAGGAAAAACCCCTAAGAAAAACTTTAGTATGCGAAGCCAGATTTAAATACTTAACTTAAGTGTCTCCGGAACTGAAATGAGAGATAAAGCCATTTTCTAATATTGCCATGATCTCGCATTCAAATGAAAAAAAAAGGCTTTATCTCCCTATTGAATGAGAGATAAAGCCACCATGGCCTTATCTACCATGGTATTAAAGCACCCCCCGGATTTTCCCGGAGTCCCCCCAAAGGATACTTTTTGCAAAAGTATGATTTTCGCTACGAAAAGATTGCGTAATTTTCTCAAAGATACTTTTTACTGAGGAAAAGAAGGAGGAAGAGAACCAAGACTGGGAAGAGGATACAAAATGGAGAAAGAAGAAATAATAACAGGTTTTAAAGAATACATGATGATTGATGAAAAATAAATTAGGATTGCAAAGCGATGAGTTTGAGCGCCCGCCACCATAAAGGAACAATGAATGAAGAATAAAAGCCATGCATGATGATTGAATGAATAAATATTAAAACCCTTCCCCAAGTTCTAAAAAGGAATGAATTAAGTAAGAATCGAATGCACGTTGTCTAGTATGAAGCATGAATGATAATAGAATGGAAAATAAGAAAGAATGGAGTTAAAAGAGAAGCTGCAGAAGTTAAAGAAGGAGATAAAGATGAAGAAAAAGATAATAACTCTCATAAATACATAAATACATAAATACAGATCTTCCAAAGAGTGGTCAGTAAATTATATGTTTTTCACCCAGTGGTTAAGACCACCTTGAGATCAGGCCAACACGGGAGTTGCGCAAGTTACTCTTTTCTACTAATGGCCTCAAAGATGAAGCCATTCGACACCTCTCGTTTTATTCCTTTGTGGCTACATGAAGTCACTGAGTTATGCTGAAAAATCCAGAAACAATTGATGCCTTGGAGGGCAACATTTTTCTTGTTATTCGTGTTATATGGCCTGCTATGGTCGAAAAAATTACCTAAAATTTTTAGTCCAGAATGCGCTTTGTCATTTACCCAAAATCATTTTCCTCTAAGGCATCTTTTTTTATTTGTTCCATTTTATTGAAAATTCCTCGTTTGAAATTTAATACGTATATTAGGGCGGGTTGATTTCTATGAATGAAAAAAAAAGAAAAATCGTATAACAAAAACGTAATCCACATAAAATTCTAAGAAAATTCTTCGAAGAAACTATGAAAATGTATATGCCAGCCTTTGCCAAACAAATAAATGTTTGAAAAAATAGCTCTTTCCAAAAAGAAATCGAATTTTCTGAATAAAATTGTTTAGTAAGGTAAGTTAGTAAGTTTTTTTGCCCTTTTTATTGTTATAAACTCGATTTTTTTTTACATTAAAAAAAATATTTTCACCCATGTAAAAAAATTTTCAAGTCGAGAGGCGCAGATTAGGATTTTATTTTACATACATGGTTTCTTCGGAGAATTTTATGTAGTTTACGTTTTTGATATACGATTTAAAAAAATCGGCCCGCCCTAGCGTATAGTCTCATTTTGTTAATAATTCGTGCAAAAATGTTAAAAGACCAAATTTTCTTTAAATAAAAAAGTTTTGATAAGAGAAAAATTTTAAAATGTTTAAAAAAAAAAAAACACACAAACAGGCAGCAAAAAAGTCAAAAATTTAAAAGTGGCATTTATACGATGTATTTTCAGACATGTCTGTTTTATTTATCTTCTTTTGAACATGCTACCAAAAGCCTTTTGTTTTCTTTACGATGTATTCCGAAACATGTCTGTTTTCATGTCTTATTGTCTAATATTCTTTATATACATACAGTAACACAGATACTAGTACGTACTCCCTCTAAAATTGGAGTTTAAGAATAACCCTGGACTTCTGATCGATATTTTTGCTTGCATTTGCAAGGCAAAATCAAACTACAAAAGGTCGGGTTTTACACTTAAAAATTCATCTGACTGCACAGATATACGTACGATGCCAAATAGAAAACGGTCCTTTTTAAATAAAATAAATTTAAAGAAAAAATAATATACAGACGGCTGGCCTGAGATTCGAACCCAGGCGGCTGGTTACCCAGACATGTTTCGATCATAACCACTTGATCTCTTCAGAGGGATTTGCCGTCTTACACTCGCAGCCATCGATGACTGCTGACGTCAATAGTCAAATATCAATCCTTAAACCAAATTGTATTTTAACCTTTGGTAGATCGAAATTTGCTTCTTTGAAAGATTATCCATCCATCTTAATTGATTTTACATGTTCTTCCTTAATTCTGTTAAAAGTTCGACAAAAAAACCACATTACTAATTACAAACTGCAGTAATTTTAGAAAAAAAATTTTTTTTTTTTTTTTTTTTTATTATTATTATTTATTTATTTACAATCTTTTTTTTACAATATTTAGTAAATGTGTTAATGGAAATCATTACTTAACATATGTCATTAAACTTCAATAAATTTAACGACCTTAGCTTAAAAATTTTTATTTACACTGATATCAATAAGATTTAGTAGTATTTATAATATTTACATTATATTTACATTACTTTTATATATAAATAAAAGTAAAAAAAAAAAAAAAAGATGGATTATTTCCTGTACGGAAGGTCTAATACATGCAATCTTTTGAGTCTTATAACCTCTTCACTATTATCTAATAAAGATATAGCTAAAACATTGCTGTGACAACTAAGTCTATCAATGTATCTAGAGCTGAATCGGTTTATTTCATCAATAACAAAGGGAATTTTTAAATCTTCATGGATTCTTTTGTTAGTTACAATCCAAGGTGCATTAGCAATTGTTCTCAAAGTTTTTGATTGATAGCGTTGTAAAATTTCTACATTCGAGTTACTCGAGGTACCCCATAATTGTAAACCGTATGTCCACACAGGTTTCAAAATAGTTTTGTACAATTTAACTTTATTTTCAAGACTTAAATCGGACTTAGGCCCTAATAACCAGTACATTCTTTTTGTTTTCAAATTAAGCTGTTCTTTTTTCGCATTGATGTGTTTTTTCCACGTAAGACGTTTGTCCAGGTGCATTCCTAGATATTTAACTGAAGTTGCTTTTGGTATTTCGGAGCCATTAATAAAAAGAGAAGGACATTCTTCGCTTCTAAGTGTAAAGGTAACATGATTTGATTTATCCGTATTAATTGCTATTTTCCATCGAATAAGCCATTCTTCAAGTTGATTAAGTTCTCCTTGAACTAAGCAAGACGCTTCAATTGGTGATTCGTTTGATGCCAATATGGCAGTATCATCTGCATACGTAGCCATTGTTACATTCTCGACTATAGGTATGTCGGATGTATAAATAGTGTATAACACAGGACCCAGTGCACTGCCCTGTGGTACTCCAGTAAAAATCCTACAAATTTTTGACGTCTCATCGTTAATTTTAACATAAAAAGATCGATTATTTAAATATGACTGCAAAAAAGTAAAAAATGGAGCTGGTAATGTTTATTTAGTTTATACAGAAGCCCTTCGTGCCATACTCGGTCGAATGCCTGTTTTACATCTAAAAAGACTGCGGAGCAATACATTTTTCTTTCAAGTGCGTCTGTTATCACGTTAACAAGCCTGTGGCATTGTTCCGGTGTACCATGTTTATGGCGGAACCCAAACTGGTGATCTGGGATAATATTTTGTTTTTCCAGAATTGGCATTAGTCTGGAGGAAAACAGTCTTTCCAGAATTTTTGAAAAAATTGGCAATAAATTGATAGGCCTGTATGAAGAAATATCATTTTCTGGTTTACCAGGCTTAGGAATCATTATGATTTCTGCGCATTTCCATTGTATTGGACAGTACGATAACCTTAGGGCAGAGTTGTATAGGAGTGTTAGAAATACTACAGCTCTTTTTGAAAGTGACTTTGCTACTCTTGAGTCTATTTTATCATATCCGGGAGATTTGGAGTTATTGAGAATCGATATTTGATGTTGAATTTCTTGAGGGGAGAAAGATTTTATTGGGAGATCCATTTGACATGGAGATTCTAAAAAGCTGATAATGTTACTTTCATCAGTTGAATTTGAAAGTTCAAATGGTTCAAAAGTTTTTTCTAAATGCTTAGAGAATGAATCAGCTTTACTTTTACTGTCTCGACACCAACTTCCATTTGCATCTTTGATTGGTATATTTCTGCTAACAGATTTTTTTAAAAACCTTGTAACTTTCCATAAACTATGTTCGGCATTATTTGTCGAATCCAAATTTCTTAAAAAAGTTGATAGTTCTTCACTTTTACATTCTTTTATACGTTTTTTGAGGTGATTTGCAGCTACGTTGTAATTAGTTTTATCTCTTGGGTTTCTACTCATTTGCCATATTCTTCTCAGCCGTCTTTTGTTACTTATCAAATCTCTTATTTCTGTTGATATTAAAATAAAGGAACGATGGGAATTCCTTAAGTTCAATTTTAAAAATTGCTGAACGTTCAAAGTCTACAGTGCAGACTGTAATAAAACATTTGTCTGAGTCTCAATCCCTAGCAAGCAAGCCAAAAACTGGACGTCCACCCAAAATTTCCCGACGAGTTGAGCATTCTATAAAAAGTATTGTAAGTAAAAATCCTTAAACAATAGCCGTGAAAATTCGAAATATTTTGGAAAATTAGCACAATTAATGTTCATTCAGAAACAGTGCGAATTGTTCTGCGGAAAAGCAGATTCCATAACCGCGTACCAAGAAAAAAAAACATTAATTAGGGATATAAACAGAAAAAAAGACTCGACTTCGCACTTTAGTTTGCGGGCAAATCAATAGTCTTAAATTTAAATAATGAAATAACTTTCGTTTAGAAACTTTTAGTTGATTTCCTTTTTTTAAATACATATGGGCAAATCCCACAAACAGTCCACCAACCAAAAATTTTTCAAATTAATTTTTTTTTAGTGGAATATAAGACTAGATGTATAATTTCATTTTTATATTAAAAAATGTGTATTTCAATGATCATTAATGCAACAATTTTTACCAAATCCTACTCCACTGCTGATTTCTTAATGTTATACGTGAATTTAGCATTATTTAAGGTGATTTTTGTGCTTAAAGTAGCACTTACAGCAGACTTATCAAAATATAAATTTCGTTAAAATAAAAGTTGATATTCATTAGTTAAGAAACTAGTTTAAGAAATGTAGTTCATAAAAATATAATTTGTTTTGTTAAAATAAACAAAATATAATAATAAAATACTACTGGAAAAACTGTAGCGTACGTTATGTAGCGTGCGTCACAAAGGGTTCACGGCTCTTGTCAACAAATCACAACATTTTTTGGCTGCGAGTAAGTGCGTTTAGAATTCTCTTATAATCATCTTTCTTTTAGGAATAAGATTTTGTATACCTTATCATGCCAAATTCGCTAAAAATTAGGAAAACGCACTTCAACCTTCGAAGTTACTTCCACTTTTTGTAGCGTGCATCACAAAACTTTGTGATCAATTATTTCGCAACAAATGCCTGCTACATATTAATGTCACTAAATACTATATATAAGTTGAAGCTATCTTTTTTGAAAGACCAAAAAATGTTAATTTCAAAAGATTTTGTTATTCGTGCTTAATTCCCAGTTTTTATTCTTGATAAAAACACTTGAAATTTATTGTTGATGGGATAAGCTATTCCTATGCATTTCACTGGTTGCTTAGGCCAGATCATCAGGAAACTTCATCCATAAAGATTTTAGAAAAACTAAAGATATTAAACCAAATAAAACTGTTAAACGTATAAGACTTATAGCAACAGTTTTACTTGTAACAATATCAAAGCTTTAACAAAACACATCAACAATAAAAAAGTGGGTTTATCTCATCTTACATTCCCCACTACAATTAGTTGAAATTCTCTCAACATTAATTGTAGTTGTAAGTAGGTTAAGAAAAACAAAATAAAAAACAAACAACAACTTACAAAAGATGTTGTCAATTCAGTGTTTTTTTAGGCACTTGCCTGTTTATTATCATAAAAGTAATTTCAATTTTTGGGAATACAAAATTTTAATTTCAAAAGATTTTGTTATTCGTGCTTAATTCCCAGTTTTTATTCTTGATAAAAAATGTTTATATTTTAATCGCGTGCGAATATAGCGTTCGTCACGCAGACTTTGCCCATACCACCAATTTTTGGAAAATTAAAGAATTTTTAAGGGGTACGTACTATTATCTGTGTGACTGTACATATTAAACAACATGAAAAATCATATAAACAAACATGAACACTCATTTCGTGTCTGTTGGGCAACCCCTCTTTTTCCTCTAACCCAATCATCAACAAACAAAACAAACGTTTTTGTTAGACATGTCTGAAAAGAAATCGTATAAATGCCGCCAAAGAAACTAAAAAATCCCATTGAGTTAAATTTCTTTATATATCAAAGAAATTTTAAAAAGAGCATAATTTTTGTACATCTGTATATATAAAAAAAAAAACGTTTGTGACGTGTATGTGCCCCTAAAACTCTACAGCCGCTGGACCGATTAAACCAAACTTAGACAAAAAATTAGTTTAGTCTGAAGCACGGGTTCTCTTAAATTTAATCCCGATAGGTTGCGCTGCTGTCGTGATATTTTAATTTTTAATACGATTTGGCTTAAATTCACCAAATATATTTATTAAACAAAAGAAAGTTTCCTGATAAAATTTTGATCCGGTATATAGCGCTGGGGTCAAGTTATTAACAAAATTCTGCAGTATTAAATTTTTTTTTTTTTTTTTTGGAAAATTCCGAGCAGCGCAGGGAGCTAGTATTTTGTAAAAATATCAAACAAAAAAAAAATTATTTAAAGAAATTACTAAAATTTCTTTTTTTAAAAAATATTTAACTGGCAATTTTTCCTAGGTCGATAAATTAATTTCAAGGTATTAACTTAAGCTGCAAAGTATGACCCTTTAGCTTAAAATATCTGGGCGGCCAAATAGCCTGCCAACCAGTCGCACGGTCATCTTTAGATCGACTCAGAAAGTGATTCTGGGTCGATAGGTATACTTAAAGGTGGAACCAATATTTAAAAGTGTTACAAACATCAGCACATATGCATTATACCCTCTCCACTATTGTGGTGTGGGTATAAAAAATTCCTAAAAATAGAATGGCGTATTAACTACCATTTTCCTTTTAAACAAATAAAAAAAAAATCTAAACATAATTAAAAATTTTAATTTCCTGTGTTTGTTTACTTAACGACACAGTGAAATTATTTTACTTCTTTCAAAATTTGACCGGCGATAAGTTAATCGTTAACTTCGTCAATGGTATTGAGCAGTCACAGACATTTCCTCAATTTCCTGGCGCTCCTGCTTAGGCAACAAAATAAGCGATTAAATACACGTACATACACTAACAATATTACGTTTGTTCTTTAATGCTTTTTCATTTTACATAAAAACACTTTTGCTTTTGCTTTTTTTGATGTTTTGAAATTCGGCTGGCACACACCATTTTAAATTATCTCCGTGTATTCTCTTTTTTTCTGTTTTTGACTTAAATTACAAAAATAACAACCTGTTTTTACTTTAGCTTTGCTTTGTGGTTATTTTTCAAAACAACTACTCTGCTGTTTTCACTGTAAATGTCATAGTATCTGTGGCCTATCTAAGTCCCTAAATGGGATGAAATAAAGTTTTTCGGAAGGCTTATTTCAACGGCTCTCGCTCACATGACATTTATAATGTCACAAAAATTACAATTTCTTCTAAAATTCAAATGGATATACATTTGTCGATTCCTAGACCTGAACCAGCGAAACGACGGAACATATAGTACATTTTTTTAACCGATATAACTTTTCCCAGTAAGCAGAACCACCGCCGATTTAGTTTTTATTAAATAATTTACTTATGCAACTTTTATGTTATTTACTTTAATTTGGTTTTCTTTTTGTAAAAAAATTAATTAATTAAATTATTGGTTTTCACTTTCAATTTTTTTATTTCTGTAATAGATTCAAACACACGTAACTAGATTCGAACACATACATACAAAAAAAGTTAAATATTTGTGCAATTCAAATGACGAGGTGAATTTATTGAATACATAATATATACATACATACGTATACATGTATGTATAGAACAACTGCAAATCACTTAAAAAACAATCAACATGCCGAGCATTATTTCCTTTTTAAAAATAAAAAATAACAACAAAAAACAACACAACAAACTTTAAGACAACAACAAAATCAACAACTCTACGAACAATAATAATAAAATAAATTAAATGAATAGGAATGTAATGAAATATTGTGTATGAATATATCACGTCATCACTTTCACTATATTTACACACGTACATCCACTACCACTCCCATATAACTTACTTGTCAGTGACACGAATACCATTGACATTTTTATACCCTCCACCACAATTAGTTGTGAAGAGGGTATATTCAGTTTGTCATTCCGTGTGAAACTTTTTTACTATTCATCTCAGACCCTATAAAGTATATTTATTCTGGGTCCTTGAGTAATTTTAAGTCGATTTAGCCATGTCCGTCTGTCTGTCCGTCTGTCCGTCTGTTGAAAACACGCTCACTTTCGAAAAACTTAAAAGAAATCAACAAACTTGGTGTCAAATTGCTTGTAGTTATCCTAAGCAGTTTGGGATTGAAATTCAGCAAAATCGGTTCAATAGGATCTGAGCTATGAATCAAAATGTGGAACCACCACCTAAAAAAAATTGATAATTTTGTTACAAAAACTAACATAAATGGTGGAAAAATGCACAGAATGATATAAGATTTCGCAACAATTCGTTTTATTCAACTGGAAATCACGCTGTGAAATTTCGTGAAGATCCGTCAATAATTTACCCTAGGCCCCATATAAACCCTACTACCGGAAAACAGTTTAGTCGCCTAAATCCATAATTAATAACAAATCGTCACAGTTTAAGATAATAATAACATCATACAGATATTACTCCTTAAACATTCGAACTGTCAGTGGAGGGTATCAAAGATTCGGCACAGCCGAATATAGCACTCTAACTTGTTTCTGTTCCCATTTTCTTTTGTCAGTTATCAATTTTTTTTTATTTGGATTTTCTACAACAGTAAAAAAAATGCCATCACAATAAACACACTTTGGAAAAACTATGAATTGTTATTGTTGTTGTTTTAACCAATATATATCCTGTACGTGTAGGGTTGCCAGTCAGACTTGATTGTCAAGCTTTTTTCAATGCAGATGGATTATCAGAGTCGTATTTGTTATGCGTTCACAATATAATGCATTAATTGCATGCAACAATATTGGCTTTAGAAAACCAAACGTGCACAGGCAATACTCTTGCCAATTTTTTTTTATTTTTTTTTTCAATTAAACCATTAATAAGAAATAAAATTAGTTTTAATTAAAAACTCTAATCGAGTGAATTAGCCGTTTACTTTTATTAACAACATTACTGCAGAAAATATTGTTAATATAAAAAAATTTTAAAAATGGCGCATGCAACACTTTTTTAAGCTGCGTATAACCAAAACTCCAAAAAAAAAAAAAAATAAGCCGGTTTTGACATAAACAAGAATATAAAATTGTAATAATACATGAATTAAAATTTAATTGTAATTATTATTATTAAAAATATTTAATTGATACGGTTAATGTGCCAATTTAATTAATTACTTAATAATTAACACAAATTTTATAACAGTAGTATTCCTGTTTTGCGAACATCGCATTTAACGAACACACAAGTTTGCTCCATTGAGTACCTTATATAGCGAACAAAAAATATTTTTTTGTGCTCAATTTAGCGAACAAAAAGGATTCATAATTTTAGTTTGAAAAAGTATAATGTGAAGTAATTTCTAAAAACAAAGTGTTTAGTAAAAATTACCGCTATTTTAGGTTTTGTTTTTGTAGCATTTTTGTTTGATTATGCTGCAATGATCAGTAGAATAAGTACAAGACACTTTTTCTTAAAAGAAAAACTAAAACTTGTGGATGATTACCAAAATGGATTGCCATTTGTGGGTTTGTGCAAAAAGTAACAAGAAGTACAAACTTTGGAATTAAAAATAGGAAAGCCATGAAACAAGGTGAATTTCCAAGAATGAAGAAACAACTTTTTTCTTGGTTTTTACGACAACGACATTCATACATGCATTGTTCTAAAAAAAACAAACATTACTCGACAAATTTTTTATGTAAAATTTTCAAGGAAATATAAAATGAATTTTAACTTATTTTTCATTAAAATAATTTTAGGTTTTACGCCACCAGAGTAATGAATTGTACCTTTTTTAATTCTTTTTAATATATTATACAGATCTCAAAACATATTTCAAAATAAATAAAACAATTCTAGTTATTTACATATTTACTCATAACATGGGTACTAGACATAAGTTTGGCATATAACGAACTTTTCAGTTTAACGAACAGGCCTGACAAAGTACTGGTTCGTTAAACCGGAAAACTACTGTATTTATACACAAAATATCTGAGTAAAATTATAACAAGACTTTAAAAAGTAAAGATTTATGGGTAAAAATTAGCGATTTATTGTTAAAAATAAGAGGCAGGTACCAAACCCGGTTTTTGCTTTTCAAAAAAAGAGAAACCCCTTGCGAACTGAAGCTTTAGTTAGCGAAGCCGGTGTTTGTTATACCATAGAGGAGAAAATTCTTGCGCACAAAAACGTTGTTGCAATAAATTTAAAAATTAAATAATCCCCCAAAAAATTTATTGGGGCTTTATTTCATTATGGTTTTTTTGGGGGGAGGGGGGATTATTTCTCGGAAAATAGACGAAAAATAGTTTAAATATGCATGAAACGCCCTCTGGTGGTGGTCATAGGTAAAAGTAAAGATCAAAAATGAATTTCTCGACCCCAAAACCCCCATATACACATAAAAGAGATAATGTAACGATGAATAGGAAAAAAATCTGTTTTTGAAAAGTGGGAGACTCGAAAATCGAGATAGACCTATGGTTCCTTCACCAAAGTTGCTTAGAATTGTCCATAGAATCATCCTAGGGGGCGGCTCTAATCGAATTTTTCGGCTCCATACAAATTGGCCCGCCCTATTATAAAATGTTCGTTACTTTTCAATCCAAATTTTTTAATATTTTTACTTAGGCTAAAGTTCATGAAATTTAATTTTCATTAAATTATTTTTATGAAGAAAGGAATTTTACAACATGAAATTAATTAAAATTAATTGATAATTCTTCATTCTCGACTGAAGTTGGGCTCGAACCCAGGCGTTTTTACGGACAGGTTGCCCTTACATGTTTCGATTGCAACCACGCAATCTCCTCAGAGGGCCTGCCGTTTAACACTCGCAGCCATCGACGACTTCTGACGTCAATAGTCAAACATCAATCCTTAAACTAAATTGTATTTAACCTTTGGTAGATCGAAATTTGCTTTGAATGATTATCCATTTTAATTTATTTTACATGTTTTTCCTTACTTCCGTTACTTTATTTAAAAAAAGTTACGAACGTTATTAAGGGTTGTGTTCGTCTATGAAATAGTGCTGGGAAACTATCGATAGACTATCGATATTATCGATAGTCTGAAAATATCGAAAATATCGATAGGAAAAATATCAATATCGATATTTTTATTATTTAAAATACAGATATGAAGACATCTAACAGCAGCTATACACACATTTTTTTGCCGTAAATTTTTACTTGCTTTTATTAATTCGCGCTGAATTACAGCAATGAATACAAACAACAAGAATGGCAAGTGGTATGGATTGCTTAGCAGTGCTTTTGACTGCTAATTTAAGGCCTTTAAGTCGAAATTTGTACATGTTTATATAGGGAGTGAAATGTCAAACATTTTTGTAATGTTGTAAAAAAATGCAAATCGAAATGCAATTGCAGACATAAGACAAAACAATGAACGACCATTAGAGGATAAGTCCGCTAGATTGATTACCTTTTCGGGTTTAGAATTTAGAAAATTTTCTAAAGTTGCAATGGAATATCTTATAGTCCCTGTTACTTCGGTTCCTTCAGAAAGGTACTTAACAATTTTTAAAAAACTGCCATTTAATAAAACGTGTATATATTAGAGCGACTCACCAAAAAAAAGTATATATTCCACACAGAAAAAAATTTTTGCGCCAGTAAAAGAATTAATTAAAAAAAATCAGTTTTAATTAAATATTTAATCAGGTGAATTAAAATTTTAATCAAGTGTATTAAATGTTTAATTGACAATATTGTCAACAAAACATGCAAAAATATACACTTTTTCAAACTGGTCCAGCTCACTAGAGGTCAAAACTGGAGCCGAATTATTTAAATTGTCATCTTAAAAAAGTCCAAGGTTAATTTTTAGGAGGGTACATCGAGCACGAATTTTGCTTCCATACAACTTGAGTCACTCTAACGTATATACTTAACAAGTAAGAAAGTATAGTCGGTCAAGCCCGACCATATGATACCCTACACCACAGTATTTAAAAACACATCATGCTTTTGTGTCCATATAAATATAGATCTATGCTTATAAACTTCATGAAAATCGGTTTGAAAGTTTGTGAGAGGCAGAAATTGCCCCCTACCTCCCCTTGTGATCCAATTTTTGAAAAACTGTATAGCTAATGTGTCCATATAGATATGGATCTATCTATGTTTTAAATTTCATTAAAATCGGTTTGAGAGGCAGAAATTGCCCATATCTCCCCTCGTGGTCCTTTTTTTTTAAAAATGCATACATTTTGTGTCCATATAGATATGGTTCTATCTATGTTATAAATTTCATTGAAATCGGTTTGATAGTTTCTGAGAGGGATAAATTTCCCCCTATCTTCCCTCGTGGTCCTACGATTCCGCCCATTTTCAATAGGCTTGGTCCTTGTGCCAATAAGAACCTATGACCCAAATTTCATCAAATTATCTCCAAAATTGCGACCTGTACTTTGCGCACAAGGTTACATGGACAGCCAGCCAGCCAGCCGGACGGACATAGTTAGTTCGACTCAGAAAGTGATTCTAAGACGATCGGTATGCTTTAAGGTGGGTCTAGGACCAATATTTTAAGGCGTTACACACATCAGCACAAATGCATAATACCCTCTCCACTATTGTGGTGTGGGTATAATAAAGTGATAAAAACAACGAACTGTAGCCTTATAAAAAAATAATTAAAGTTTTCCTGCACAAGTACAAACATTCAGTCGATAGTAATATCGATATATCGATAGTGAAATCTGAACTATCGATAAATATCGATAGTAGAAAATATCGATAGTATCCCAGCACTACTACGAAAACATTAAAAAATATATATCGTTTCTAGGTGTATGAGCCGAACGCTAAATAATATTCTGTTTGTTTTCGAACACCGATTTTGAGCTGTAAAATCTTAAAACACAAAAATACCAATTTTGACAAAAATAGAATTAGCAAAAATTAACAAAAATTCTATCAAATGCATTTAAAAACACAAAAACAAAACCAAAAAACATTTGATTCCGTACGGAAAGTGCGATCTGTTTCACAACTTGCTTAAGCAAACAAAATTATGGTTGCCTCTAAACATGTTATGGTAAACTATGACAAAAACTTATTTTTAAATTCACAATAGTATTTTCCTCTTTTAATAAGAGCAACATGCTATTGCTGAAAACTAACCACGCTATAATAAGTGTTAAACATATTTTAGTTATAATTAACCATGACATGTTTGGAGGCAATCATAATTTTGTTGTGGCTTCTTTATGGAGGAGTAATTTAACCATAATATGGTTGTCGGTGACAATAAATTAAGCAAAATATGCTTAAATTTTTCTTTAAAAATAGTTTTGTTGGAGGTGGCCATATTTAAACATGTTTTTTCTTTGGATGTAAAGTTCGATATGGTTTGACACACATGATTTACATGTATTCGCCCATTTGCTTAATCCAACTTATGCATATTATAGTTGGGCCTTAAGAAAACATTTCTGTGTTAAATAGACAAAAGTACTGTATAACAAAAAACAAAACTGTTAATACAAATTAGAACGTTAACTTTTTTTTATATGTTTTGTAATATAAACCCTTTTGTTTTATTTAATCTACTATTTTTTTAAATTCTTTTTATGAATACAACTATTTGTTTGCCTTTTTTATTTTGTTAATGTTTTAAGAGCCGTTTGACAATTTACACAACTTACACGAAGAGAAAGTCTGGGAAGAATTTTATTCTCTCAAAACCGCTCTCTTTACAAAAATTTAAAGTACGGGAACGCTTCTCGTGCAAATTGGGCTCCCAAGGGATCTCAAACTAGAATAAAAAAACAAACCTTAACAATATTTTTTTTTGGAAATTTAACTAAATTTTTAACTGTCAAGAAAAATCAAGCTTTTCCTTCGGAATGTCAAGCTTTTTGCCGATTTCGATTTGGCAAGCCCATGTAGCCGACAAATGAAATTAAAATGAATTGTTTATGGCTCCCTCCCATTTTAATGGAGCTTTTTCAATGCTTTCCCTCTTATTTTCGTTCTCGGGTTATTATGTTTGTTTTTGTTTTATTGTCAATCCAATTTTTTCTTGACTTGTGTATGTATATGTGTGTGTGTGTGTGTTCGTATTAACCTACATTACAAATCCAAATATCCATACATCATTAAGGGGATTATCTTCATAATTATTGTGAGCATAATGATATGACTCATTCACAGAGTTTAACTATAAATCCTTGTATTTTTTTTTGTACGTTTGCCATCTTCCTTTTGTTATTGTGTCAACAAGGAAAAAGTAAAAGAAGAAACAAAAAAAGCACAAAATAAAAATTCCAACAAACCAGAAACAAGCGATTACAGACAGTATTTAAAAGAATTTTTTGAATTTTGGCGAAAACTAACAAAAATATGCAATTATTTTTTTTTTATTTTACCACTATAGTATTTTGACAGCGCAATAAATAATATTAGATATAGAATTTAAGAAATATTAATTAAAAAAAGTTATTAGAAAACAACTTATTAATCTAAGAAATTAGGAAAAACTCAAATAAAAAATGTACGAAATAAATTTCAAGTTGAAACAAGACATAAACTGATACCCAACACGTCAAGTACATTATTTTCAATGAATGATCAATTATGGCCAACAACCATAAGTTATATTAATTTAAGCAGCTTAAAATAGTCTTATGGAAGAATGTCTTTTGTTAGAGCTACAGTCAATTGTAGACTCGGGTTTCTTATGCCCAAATCCAAAATACCAGAAACGTCAAAATTCAAGCGGATTTTCTTAATTCGAAATAACGAATTTATTAAAGTTGCGTTTTCGCTTTTACATACATAAATTTTTGTTAATACAACCATTATAAAAATACGTTTCACGAAAAGTTAAATTTTTCCATTTTTAATTTTTATATTTTTTGTATAACAAATAGCAGATTTTGCATGTACTTCCAAAAGATATACAAGCAATTTTCGGAGGCACGCCTCCGAATCTGTAAAATGAATTGCAATTCACTTTTACAAATTCATTTAAATAAGAAACCAATTGCAGTTCATTTGAATAGGAAATCAATTGCAATTAATTTTTACCGAATTCATTTGAATTGACTCAATTTTCATTCAATTAATTTTTTTGTGTGAAAAGAATTTATTCAAAATTTACTAATTCAATACATGACTGAATCGCGAATTAATTCAAAAATGAATAATTCATTTACAGCTCTGTTGGGTTGCTCTTCAGTAAAGACACTATGATTACTGTCGCAGCTGTGATGACGAAAGTGAGAGTTGAAGGTAAAAAGCCTTATCCGCCACCTTTGACGGATTGTACAATATCTTTGGCGTTGAGCTGGAGCGCATTTTAAACTTCGTTAGGTGGGATGGGGTTTCTGTTTAGTGAAACTCCATGGTATCACAATAGATCATTGGGGTAAGTTTAGATAGATACTAACTGCCATTTATACCTAAACTGTACTGTCAAAAATCCTCAATTTCACTCACATATTTATATAGAATTTAGTACGAATATCTACATTTTTTTTTTAAATATTGCAGTTTAAAAAATGCCTAATCTGAATTGCCCTAAAAAAATTCTTTCGAGGTTTAAACAATGCTGATTTATGACCATTATATCTGGAATTTTTATGTTAAACTATCAATTGAAGGAGAAAAGCTATTTCTTCACCAAAAATATTTATATTAAGAAATATTTTACAATTTCATTACTTCATTGCTCTGAGAAGAGTGAAAGTGTTCTAGTGTGCAGCACACAATCGCTAACAAACGAACCTACCGTTGAAAATAATACGTGCCACAAAATATCGACAATGAGGACAAGTAGTGGGCCTTATTGCGGGTGCTAGTAGATGCACGGCAGCGATACCAACTTAGTGTTTTTGGCGCTATTTTTAGAGCTTTTTGATGATTTAATACGCCAACTTTTTAGCTTTGGTGTCAAACTAAGAAAAAGCACTTATTTAGTGCTTATTTAAATTTTCATTGGTGCCTTTAATGCTTTTAAGAAATTTGTACATTTTCAATTAAAAACTTTCCATAGTTATTTTTTCAGTGCAAAGCATACTTTACCGTTATAAGTAAATAATTTTTCGGAATATGCAACTCGTAACGTTGTTTCAAATGTGTTCAATATAATTGATTATATTCTCGGTCCTCATTATATCGAAAAATTGTAGAATGATACACAGAATATATCGCACAAGTAGTTCAAAAGTGACTCAACTAAAGTGACTAACTCAAAACTATTTTTGACCTAAAAGAAATAGTTCAAAACAAATCTTTGAACCATTTAGTAGAAAATCCATACAGATAATGCCCAAAAAGTTTTTTTTTATATATCTATACACTAGATAATGAACAAATTTTAGTTGTGTCATTTAAGATGATATATTATTTGCATAAGTTACCGAATTATTTTGAGTTATGTCACTTTAGCTGAATTCCTTTCAAGTTTTGACACTTTTGCCAATTTCTAAACTGACACAAGTCTTGTAAATATAAACTCCAATAAAGATTTATTTTATCAAAAGTGTCACAATTCGAATTAAGACTATATAACATTGAGCAATAGGGATCTACTAACATTGTATTTTCTGACACAACTAAAACGAATCGCTTTTATGAATTGCAACTTTATACCAATTAAACATAAAGAAAGACACAACTATTTTTTAGCAACAGTTAACAACAACAAAATACACTGATATTTTTTGTATAGATAAATAAGTATATTGTGCATAGTTTAAGCTTATAAACCCGAAAAATTAAAATTTTGAGTTAAGTCACTTTGAACTAGGAGTGCGATATACATATTTTAGCTTAATATTGGATGAAAACACCGATATATCAGTTAGAATATAAAAACTTATGAAGGTTAACATAGTTATCAGATGAAGGCTGTTAAAATTGTATTAAAAATGTAGCTGGAACTTAAAATCAATTTAAATACCATTTGCGATAATGGGGTTGTTTCCTATAATTTCGCACTAAAAATTTTAAATTTACCGTTCTTAAATGCGGAGATGGAAATAAAGTTTAGTTCAATGAATTTGTGTTAGTCAAAAATTATCAACAGATTATCTCTGAACTCTGAACATTAAGAACGTCACCATAACTTGCGCTTTACTAAAAATATTTTTGCTTCTAGCGGCTGCAGAAAAATTTCGTCTAATGAAACATACAAAAAATCAAAATTTAATTTGAAACCGGTTCTATGGCCCAATATAAATGATAAAGATCCAAATAACTTGGCCTATTGACTATTTTTGTAGCTAAAATAACTCTTAGGGCCAATTTCACCAACTGTATTCATATTTTAATATGGATTTTCATATAATTTTGTTTTTGTTTTGACATGAAAAACAAAAAATTATATTTAAATACAATTGGCGAAATAGGCACTTAATAAATACTTTTCTAACTGTTTTACTTTTATATTAACAAAAATTTAATTTAGTGCCTTTGCACGCTTTTAAGATCTTAAATTGTGAGTGCTTTTGTGCCAAAAAAAAAAAGTTGGCATTACTGGTTCACGGTTCGTTATACCGAAGACAGACACATACTCACTTTTCCACAAAAAATATGTTAAGTACAGATTGGTAATGGATACAACGTCTCTAGGTTCGCTTTATTTTGTTTTTTTTTTATTTCATTTTCTTTTTCTTTTTTTTATATTTTTTTGCGAAAACTTTAACAACAACAAACCAGCACGGCAGGCTTTTGATGTTTTCGTTTTTATTCGTAGGCGATTAAAACTTTTTATCCGTTGTATTAATTGTTTTAAATGTTTGTTTTTGTTGCCGCTATTACTCTTGTTGTTGCTGTTGCTGCTGATGTTATTGCTGCAATTGCTGATGATGTGGTGAATTTTGCGGTAGCAAATCACATGACCTCATTCCTTCATGAACAGATTTTAGGGGATCTGGGGGGGGCGGGTATGGGAAGGTTAAATCGTAAAGAGAAGACAAAATTAAAGATTTTCCTCTGTTGGCGTTGCTTGTTGCGAGGCAGGAGTTTAAAAAACAAGATGGGTTGACAACTTTTAGTTGTTAATTAAAAATGTACGAGATTTTATGTGTAAATGTATGAAAGTATGTCAAACAAATTAATTTATTCCAATTAATTGGAAATGTTCTTCTCTACAAAAAGCTTAAAAAAAGTATTTTAAAAAGATTTTAGGTAGTGAAATTAAAAAGTAATTCAGATTTATGTGTGAGTAATGAAATTAATTTCTTTAAGTTCCATATCATTTTCTGGTAATTTATTGTTTCGAATTTAACATGTTTCTTGAAAATCCTTCACCAGTATGTTTTTATTTTTTGTTTACTTTTATTTTGTTGTTTTCTCTTTTAACTGTTTTCTTTTTATACTCTTTTTTCCAATACATATATTGAAGGTGGATTTATATTATAATTTATTTTTATACATTTTATTTCGTTTTTATTGACCTCATAACCTCGAAGAAGAAATGTGTGTTTCTAGTGAAAGTTTAATGTAAATTTTTATGCAGTTTTGTTTTAACTGCACCATGGGAATGGTTAGTACAAAATATTGGCATAAGTTTTTATAATATGTATATTACTTTAAAGCAACTTTTCTCTAACAGGATCCCAGAGACCGTAGAGCTTCCTAACAGTTTTTGAGCAGTTCCGTAGGCTTTTTCGAATCTGTGAAAGACTTTAAAAGAGTCTGAGGAAAAATTTCCTATGAAGATCAAAAATAGTGTTCAACTTGCAGAAAACAAATAAGTATGTAGTCTAATACCAAGCCAACATAAATAAAACAGTTTTAACTTTCTTAAAGTAAATTTTATTGCGGAATTTCGGTTTTTTTTAGTTTTTCAATAAACTAAAGCGTTTTTGAGTTACGCGAACATATGTTGTGCAACCTCCTTAATTTTCGAAATAACGGTATATATCGAAAACCAAAGCCAATATAAAGAAAAAAGTTGTAACTTTCTTAAAGTAAATTTTGTTGCGGAATTTCGTTTTTGTTAGTTTTTCAATAAGCTAAAGCGTTTTTGAGTTGCGCGAGCATATGTTAATCTATCTATACAATATATAATTTCTTAGTATGTCAGGATGTTTGCATGTATATCCTATTCCGCAACTTTCTGAAGCCATCCGATGACATAGGAAGCTGAACTTTGCCACACTTGAAGTACTTTCTCTGCGGAAGATCGTAGCGAAGCCATATTTTTGATTTTCGGCTTTTCAACTAGTATAACTATAAAGATCTGATAAAAAAGATGTTTTTTTATAAAATGGGGAACTTTGGGCCCCACCCGGCACGGCTAGGCACCGTCGGATTGACCTGAAAAATTATAACATGATTTCTTACACCAAACCTCATATTTTAAGCAGCGCAAACAATTAAATTTAAAAAAAAAATCCCATACAAGATGTCTAGTATGTATTCACTAACACAAATGTTTCTGTGGGAATAGCGATCAAAGTAATCAGTTGAATATGAATCAAATAAAATCTCCACTTCAGTACAAATTGTTAGGGTGTTCAGTCGATTAATTTTTGTTCGATTAATTAGACGATTAATTGTTCGAATAATTTAAAATTGCTAATTTCAATTAAAAGATTAATCGAAGAAGTTATACCAATTAATCGAATAATAATAATACAAAGTTTTTCTATATTAAATGCATAATATTTTTTAAGTTTTTAGTCGAATAAACAATACCTTAGTTTTTTGTCCGCTGGAATGCTTTAGAGCAATTTTTTATTACATTGTTTTCAACACAATTTCATAATTCTTGTCACAAAAGAAAAACCTACAAATTTATGTTAACTCAAAGATTTATATTAATTTATCGGGTATGTTCTAGAAATCGAAATGAAGTGAAATTGAAATCGAACCATAATTGAAATTGAATTCTTTACAAAATGACCTTGGTTTTTTTAACGTTTAAGCTGTTGTTCTTGCAAAAATAATAGACACTTAAAGAATAAAGTAGATAAAATGGAATATTTTTATGAACTTTTATTACAGGATCGTTTTTAAATTTTGCTCGATTTTAAATCCAAATGCGTTTCTTTCTTTAGAATGAGTTTGGTTTAAAAATATTGTACGAAGGATAAATCTGATAATGCTAAATAAAACAGGTGTCCAAAAATGTATTAACGTAAATGTTCTTCAACAATTTCACTAATTTATTACTTACACAGTGACTATAACATTGTACTTGAAGAAGATTTTCCGCCAACAAATCAAAGGGGGCTACAAGTGGTCCAATAAATAAAAAGTTTAACCAAGATACTTCGATCGATTCTCTAGAGGAAATTATTTGCAAAAGCATAGCAGAGGATGGAATGTAAATAAAACCCGATTAATTGAACACCCTACGCATTGTAAAATTATAAACATTATTAGTTGTGTTCAACTTTTGTATTTACTTTCTTTTTCGAATATTTCTCTATATTTTGGAAATATATGATTTTAAAAAATTTACCACAATAGTAATGATGTTTCCCCTATTTATAAATATATGGTATCTGGCAAGATGTGCCTCAGATTCATCGTCTGTCAATGCCACCATGTGCAAAAGAATACATACAGGTGGTGAAGTATTTAGTTGTTTGGTCCATGCTCTTAGCTCATTGCTACAGCGAAATTCGCTTCAATTAAATAGAAACAGCACAGAGGGACATCCACCAGCAATCCGAACTTTTTTCTAGGCTTTAAGCACAATTTTTAAAATATCTAGCAAGATCCGTGGCTGCAAGGGTGGATACAGGCTCTACTGCTGCTAGCCCCAGTCAGATTTGATTAAGATTATAGTGGGAATTTGTTTTTACGGCCTAAAGCCGCTGTGTTCTTAACAGCGCTGTTGGTATCCCCGTATGTGCATTTTACACACAGATGACATTTAAAGTAAATCTTTACCTAGCCCTTTGCTTAAGATTCGAAGCTTTTTACTTTGGCTACGAAACCAGGTACATATTTTTTTGACTAGCAACGACTAGCCAAGATCGGTTTAGGTGATACGACACGATTTAGAAAAAAAAAGGGGATTATGTAGGCACCATTTGCAACCACATCAAAGGTTCGGCAAAGCTGCCGACTCGCCACACTTATTTCTGTTGATAATTGATGCAATTTCAAGGCGTTCCTATTCTGTTATCCTCTGAACCCATTTCGGAGGTTGGAATATTTAGATTACCCAAGAGATAAAAGCAAAATATCTAATCGCTTTTATTACATGCAGAACAAACTTGACGTTGTACTTAAATTCAATAAAGTGAATCTCAAACTCAAGACTACGAAAACAAAGGAAATAAGATTAACACCACATTAGCGGAGCGTTCTCGAAACACACAATCTAAGAGTTGATAAATTTCAGTACCTCGGGAGCAGTTTTGCCAGTGGATTTCTCAAAAAAATATGTACATATGCCAAAAAATTCCGATTTTTCACTACATGTTGAAAAAAATTTCCTCTACAAAAACCCCTACGCATTATTGTCATTAAAATAGAAGAAAAAATATTAGTTATAAAAAATAATTTTTTTCCGAATATGTATATGAAAGCTTTAACAAAAAATAAGTACAAAACTTAAAAAAAATAATACATAGTTGGGTTGTTCGCTGAAGACTGGTTATCAGGTTATATGGTTATTAAGTTTTACTAACAAGAACAAAATTAATTTTTTTTTAAAACATTTTGTTGCTGTTAATATAACTATATAACCAGATAATCTGAATTTAATTAAATTAAATCTTTCTTTATTGAATGATATCTCGGAAAAAAAACATTGAGGTGGGAAACATTGGCAGAGATTCATTTTATAGCACACAGTATTGGCACACGCAAAGAAAAAATATGGTTGAGCATGGTTACGGCAACAACACTATGTTTAATGTAACAATATATTGTTGTCGTACACAAATAATTGTTATTTTTATTAAATATCAACTATATTATAGTTACTGCAAACATATCAATGTTTATCGCAATTATAAATTTGAATATTGTTGACCGAAAAATAATTATTTTTCTAACAACTAAATTATGATAACTTTCAAAACATATTATATTTCTCACAACCATATCATGATATTTAATAGCCATAACATGTTTACTTTCTATACATTTATCATATTATGTTTAAGATGCAATCATACTATTTTTACTCTAATAACTTTGTCATTACGTTGGAAAATCGGAATTTTTCTATATTTTTTCAAAAATTTATAGAAACATATAAAGAGCGTTTAAAATTAGGCAATATGGCATCAGCATCTCAAAATCGGCAAAATGGATATACGCGGTTGCCAATGAAAACCACAGATTTTGCATTTGCTCTTTTGCAAGCTTTATATTGAACTCCGCTATTTGATTTACATAAAGAAAAATTCTAAAAAGCCACAAAATAAAAAAATCAATGCAAAAAAATTGTGATTTATTTTGTATTTTTATGACAGTTATGTCATAATATGATTGCTTCTAAATTTACTATGGTTAACATGATGATAATATGATTATTTCTTAGCTTATTATGATTAACATGACAATAATATGATTAGTTCTTAGCTTATTATGATTAACATGACAATAATATGATTAGTTCTTAGCTTATTATGATTTACATGACAATAATATGGTTAATTTCTTACCTTATTATGATTAGCATGACAATAATATGATTAGTTCTTAGCTTATTATGATTAACATGACAATAATATGGTTAATTTCTTACCTTATTATGATTAGCATGACAATAATATGATTAGTTCTTAGCTTATTATGATTAACATGACAATAATATGGTTAATTTCTTAGCTTATTATGATTAGCATGACAATAATATGATTAGTTCTTAGCTTATTATGATTAACATGACAATAATAAGTTTAATTTCTTAGCTTATTATGATTAGCATAACAATAATATGATTAATTCTTAACTTATTATGATTAACATGGCAATAATTTGATTACTTTCTAACTTAGTATGATTAACAGAATAATAATATGATTAAGGAAGGAATGTTATGATGTAATAGTACGAGTATATTTAGTCATAATATGATTCAATAATAATCTTGATATGGTGACCACAATCATGAATCTTATCATAATATGTTGCTCTTAGAATATGTTTACCATAACCATGTTTTTTCTTTGCGTGCAGACATATGATAACATTGGTGAACGTGAATGAAAATAGGTTATAGACAGCCTATACCCAGTTTAGAGGCTGGAAATCCCGACTGGCAAACATTATTTTAAAGCATTATCCAGTAATGGGGAAGTCTTAACCTGCTTCTTTCCAAATGTTTGCTGTCTTTTTCATTAAAAGCACCAAATTTTAAGTTTTATAAGTGTTTTTAGAGAGCATGCTCTACAACATCTTTGTTAATACATTTTCGCTTGTTTCTTTAAATTTTTTAAACCCATACCTCTCTTACGTTTTTTTTAAATTTTTTTTTAATTGTAATTTTGCATATTACAATAATGAAAAGAAAATGGCTTTATTGTTTTTCGTAGTATTCTCCATGATATGCATGCGTTGGAACCAGTGTTGCCAAAAGTAGGGAAAAATCCCTACATGTTGGGTTTTTTGTTACTAAAATAGGAACGTAGGGAAAATCGGACAGATTTTTTCTATTCGCCAAAATTTATTTTATTTATTTATGTCATTCTTAAGTCCAGAACATATTTTTGGACAAAAAAAAAGATGAGTACAAATTTCAACATAACAATTTTACTTAAGCCTCAATGATCTTTTGTATGAGTGTTGAACAATCGCATAAAATTAATTTTCTGAAATTGTGAAACTAATTTGTTTTGAAACATAGATTTGGAACACTTTTCAATAAAAAAAAAAAAATGGTAAAAGGAAATATATAATGACGAGTTTGTATTTCCAACTTTATCAAAACTGGTTCGGATTTTGTTTGCTTAACCCAATGCAAATGGTGATGCAGAGAGACCACCAGAAAGCGAAACAAATTAAGCCACAAAACTTTAAGTTTAATTTGTATTATAAGATAATTTTTGCAAAAAAGTTGAATAGGCTTCATTAATTTCGAAGATACTAATGGCCATGAAATGGAAATCGAAATAACGTGAAATTGAAATCGACGAAGATTTTAAATTGAAATATTGTAAAAATCAACGCAGTTTTCCTGAATTTAAAAGTAGTTCAGGTATATATGTAAATGGAAATATTTTTTGAACTTTGAATACGGGAGAATTTTCAAAATTTGTTCGATTTCATTTTCACGTGACTTTGATGTCCATGACATTGCCGATTATTTATAAAATAACCGGTTACTATTGTACCTGAATTAAATTAAAATTATCATATAAAGATTACCTTTCGTATTCATAAAAATAATATTATTTGAAGACTTTAATGACTTAAACGCGTTGGGATTTTTGTAGGGAAAATTTTTGCAACGTGTAGGGAAAAATCGGATTTTTAGTATCCGTAGGTATTTTCCAAAAAATCTGCTGGCAACACTGGTTGGAACGAATATTCGTAATACTACATTTACATTAGACCGAAATCTTGTAGATTTGATTTAAAATCTTCCTCGAAATCTAGTGAGTTTACATTATTCTTTTTTGACATTAGCGAGATTTTGTTTTGATAACAAAACAACTGACTATAAGTTTTCTAGTTACACATACAAACACAAAACGAAATATATATTAAAAAATTTGCATTACCTTTTATTAATACTCAACGATATTTGTTTTATCAATATTATTCGTCTTTTTTATTTTTCTTTTAAATGTAATTTTTTCTTGTGCAGGGAAGTATTTTTTAGTGCCATATTGAAAAAACCATAGTTGCATCATTAAGTACTACTAGATTTTGAGTAGATTTCGTCGAAATCTAGTCACAAGGTAGATTTTGTTTTGTATGGGAAATCTAGTCGAAAACAACTAGATTTTGCTCGAAATCTCGTAAGTACTAGATTTTGCGTAGGTGTAACACTATTTCCACTCCGATTGTGGTACCTTAAAAAAAAGGTGCCGAAAAACGTGGATTGTTGTCTTGCATAGATCCAAGATTTGCCACCTGCTAAAATTTCATACACAGCTTTTGATGCACGACAATTCTATTACATACTTGAGAAATTCCTTGCCTTAATTGATACGAGCATCATTTTGAGCTTTTATTTCATTATGAGGGATCTAACGCAAACAAGATTAGTTGACATCTAATGCAATATGTTATTGATACTCGTCATAATAATGCTTAAGGATATTCTAATGTAGCGATATGTCAGTATCAATGTTTTTAACACAGCAACTAATTTTGGTCAACATTCAGACTTTCGGCCCTTACGGTTCACAACTCAACTCAGTTGAGTTGTAAATCAGACTACTGGTTGTGTTGAGTTGAAGTTTTTTGATGTTTTTGTTCGCCGCAATATAGCAAAGTTGTAAACCATAATACAAAAATTAAAAAAACTACAAGTCAACTGAGCCTAAATTCGCAATACCAACGTTTCACAGTGGCCAAGGAATGGGCTGCATCGAAAAAAAAAGTCGAAGAATGTTGATTGATGCACTCCTGCTAAATTAATCCACGCAAAAGTCGTAAAGAATCATTGCATTAAAATGTCACAAGCTAATTATATATTTTCCACTTTCCACTGCTCTGTAAACAACACACGTTGTGATCAAATGACAACACGTATTAAAAACTGCTTGTGAATTCACAAAGTCAATCTTTCAATTTTAAACGTCAGATGGCAGCTGATAACACTGTTTTGACAAGATTCATTATGTAAATAGCAACACTAGTACCTCCCACAAATTCCGTCAATCATGTTAAAAAAAAAAAATTCTATATTTACAGAAAATTTCCTTTATAAAATTGATTTTATGTTTTTTATACCCTCCACCACAATTAGTTGTGAAGAGGGTATATTAAGTTTGTCATTCCGTGTGAAATTTTTTTATTATTCATCTCAGACCCCATAAAGTATACATATACTGGGTCCTTGAGTAATTCTAAATCGATTTAGCCATGTCCGTCTGTCTGACCGTCTGTTGAAAACACGCTCACTTTCGAACAACTCAAAAGAAATGAACAAACTTGGTGCCAAATTGCTTGTAGGTATCCTAAGCAGTTTGGGATTGAAATCCAGCAAAATCGGTTCAGTAGGACCAGAGCTATGAATCAAAATGTGGAACCACCACCTAAAAAAATTGATAATTTTGTTACAAAAAATAACATAAATGCTGGAACAAGGCACGGAATGAGATAAGATTTTGCAAAAATTTGTTTTATTTGACTGAAAATCACGCTGTTAAATTTCGTGAAGATCCGTCCATAATTTACCATAAGCCCCATATAAACAATACTACCGGAAAACAGTTTAGTACGCCTAAAACCGTAAAAAATAACGCTAGCGTAACAAAATTTGGTACGTCACAGTTTTTTAGGACTAGAAATAACACTGTGAAATTTCGTGACTATCGGTCCATAATTTACCTTAGGCCCCATATAAACCCTACTAGCGGAAAACAGTTTAGTACGCCTAAAACCGTAAAAAATAATGCAATCATAACAAATTTTGGCTCGTCACAGTTTTATAGGACTATAAATGATACTGTGAAATTTCGTGAAGATCGGTACATAATTTACCCTAGGCCCCATAGAAACCCTACTCCCGGAAAACAGTTTAGTACACCTAAAACCATAATTAATAATGCTAGCATAACAGAAATTGGTACGTCACAGTTTTAAAGGACTTGAAATGACGTTGTGAAATTTCGTGATGATCGGTCCATAATTTACCCTAGGCCCCATATAAACCCTACTACCGGAAAAAAGTTTAGTCGCCTAAAACCATACTTAATAACAAATCGTCACAGTTTAAGATAATAATAACATCATACTCATGTTACTCCTTAAACATTCGAACTGTTGGTGGAGGGTATCAAAGATTCGGCACAGCCGAATATAGCACTCTAACTTGTTTAATAATGTGTTCGTTCATTAGTCTTCAATGTGTAAAATTTATATTTATTTTCCACAATTTGTTATATTAAAACAAATATAAGTTTTAAAACGTTGCTAAAGACACAACGTGAATGTGAATATTTACATTTCATTAAAAAGACTGTATTAATTTATTGTAAGAGGGGTTTTTACCTTTTACTTCATTTTATATAGACTACTGCGACACTTGAATGAAGACATAACAGGCAGCAGCAATAATATATTATGTTTTTGGCTCTTGAATGAAATTTAGAGAAAACAAGTAAGAATGCTGAATTCTGCTGTATCAAATCTTTTCGCCCTCCTCTAAGATTTAAAATATTTTTAAGAATTAAAATAATAATTAAAAATTTCATTATTTGATTTGGTTTTAAATGTTAGTTAAATAAGTCTTTTGTGCACTCGCGTTCTAAAAATAGGCAGCCACTGCCTAAAATAAACAAATTCTAAAAGGCCAAATAAACGACACAAAAAGTTTGACAACAAGTTAAAATTTCAAAGAAATAAAGAAAGTAGTAGTAGTTTATTTTGCCCTTAAGAGTGTTTACTATTCGGTACGGTTTGAGGTGAATAGAAATGATTTTCGAGAGTGAGCTAAATACTGGATTTATAGTTATTATATATTATATTATAGGCTAATGATCAAAACTCTGGTAGCGGTAGAGGTTTTTAGTTTGACAAAACAATTTTGGAACACATTTCATCACAATATCATTATTCGGCAGTGTTTTAGGCGTATTAAAGTGACTTTCGGGAGGAGTCTTAAATTATTTACAACCCGACCATTTTGAAAGTTGGATGCATAATTTCCAGTTTTACAAAGGGTCCAGTGCAGGCTGGATAAGACAAAGTTTTTGCACATTTTTAAAAAAAAAAGAATCACCTTAATGAAATTCTTAAAACTTGCCGTAACAAAATTTCCGAAAATCTTAATAATAATTTGCCCCGGAATTCCCGGAAAATTTTTTCTGCTTTTATGTTCTGACTGATTTAAGTTTAACCTTATCATGTTTTTGTTTGGCAAAGAATTAAGTTTTTTTTTTCAAATTTAGTTTAAAAAAAATTAAATTTTTTCTTTTCACGACCCCGTTTCCTTAAAAAATTGATTTATATTCAAAATTTTCGAATTTATTCTATGAGCTAAATTTCAGTTATGTAAATTCGAAAAAATGTTGAATATAATATAAAGTAACCATCGGAAGGAAATAATTCCCAGTTGCTATTTATTTATATTTTTATAAAAATCTATTTCCTTTTTGGAGTAAAACAAAAATATACACGCATTAACGTCTGCATACAAAAATGTAAGATTTTGTTTTAATATTAGCTAATCAAGACTAACGGTAAATATAATCACTTTATAACATTTCCGTTTCCTTGCTTTCTTTCTTCCCGTTATTTTACAATAGAAACTTCTACTGAAGCTTAAAAAAGTGGTGCATGTACAGAGTGAAAATTAACACAACGCCATCCAACATTAAACATTTAATGAGAATAAATCTTGTGAAGAAAAAACCTCCACACTCATTCTTGCCATCGTTTAATCCTCTTGTGTTATACAAACATTAAATATAATCATTATTTTTATGGCGAAGGAAGCGAGCAGGAGGAGAAACGGCTAAGGAAAAGAGTTTTTTCTTTCTTTAAGTTTCGAGAGAAAGACGGAAGGAAGGAAAACATTTCAAAACTACTAGGACAACAAACTTCAGCTGCTGCTACACCTACAACTGCTGTTGCTGGCTTCAGTTCAGAAAACAAATACACAATGTCAAATGTCAAATATAAAAATCAAGATTAAAAGGAAAAGGTTTTCAAGTACTTTTACTAAATCTACTCCTACAACAACAACAGCAATCACCCGTACTAAAGCTATATAGTAGCTGTTGCTATTGCTGCACACTGCAAACGTTCTGCGGTTGTATTTGTTCGTGTGTGTCTCTGCGTAAGCTGAATCACCCACTTTACCTTTAAAGCACTCTCTTAAACACACACTCACATACGATTTGTTATTTGGATGTCATTATGCCGTTATACATATTTACCGTTAAGCACAAATACACATCAAATTAAATACGAAATCCTAGAAAAAAAATAAGCAACGACAGAAAAAACGAGAGAAACAAAATAAATATTTATATGTATGTGTCAGTCAGTAAGTTGGATGTACTGTGTCGGTGTTTGTGAATAACAAAAAAAAAAAAAAAAAGAACCCTGACAAAAAGGAAAAAATCCTTCTCATTCAAATGTATAAATAAATGAATGAATGCAAGAAAGAAATAATGGCTGACTGACTAAATGACTGAACATATGGCAGAGAACATGGAGTGGGAATTGTTATTGCTGGCATTCGTTTGTTAACTTTTGCAACGAATTTATGCCATTGCCGTTGCGGTTTCTGCACTCAACTTTCTACCTCTCCCCTTCTTATTCTTCTTCACCATCAACGTCTTGTGCATTTTCGGCTGCATTGTTGTTTATATTTTTCTTTTACAAGACTTTAACAAGAAACTATCAACGTAATGGGTGATTTACAAGCAACAATTGAATTTTCCGTGGAATTGTATAAATTTTTTAATGTCGACTTATTTCAAAGAGGGTAAGTATTTACTAAGCTTAAAAATATGTTTTGTTAAGTTAATATTAAAAAGAAAGTAGTAATGGGAATTATAAATATTAACAAGCGTACTTAGCATAACTTTAAGAACTATATAATTGGAAAAAAATGAGAAAAAGGAGCTTTTGCAGTCAAATTATTTAGAATTTATTTTACGTAAACCTTTCAAAGTTGGTTGGTTACCATATTAAATACGATCCTAACAACGCATAAGAACAATGCATCTACCAACCACCATAGAAAAAGAAAAAGTGTGGTTAACATTGTCACCAGTGTTGCCATTTTTTCATGAGCAAAATTAACAACATTTTAAACAAAGAAAACAAATTTTAAGTTTCAAAAAAATTAATTTAATCCCAAAAATTTCCACAAGGGTTTGAGTGGGACCATACATCGAAAAACACAAAACTCCCATTTTATATTTTCAGCAAATAATTTGAACATTCGCACGCGGCAAGTTACTTGCTTAACTTGTAGTTTGTAGACGTTAGCGGTAAGGTCAGGGTAAGGAAAAAAATTGTACAGACTTTGTTGTTCTCGGCAAGTAGCTTGCGCAACCAACTTGCCGAGTCTGAAATTGGTCTTACAAAGTATTTAAAAAAAAGGGATAGCTATCTCTATCTGATGATGCGATCACCTGTATGAATTCGCCTTGATTTATCAAAAAAAAAAAAAAAAAAAGAACCAAATTTTTCACAATTAAATGAAACATAGAGTAAACATAAGCTTATAAATTCGAGGTATTAGCATCTTTATATAACAATTATACAAATTCTAAATTTTATAACACTGTTGCTTATAATTCTTATTCGCTTAACAGTTTTATTTGTTTAATATCTTTAGTTTTTCTAAAATCTTTGGATTAAGTTTCCTGACGATCTGCCCTAAGCAACAAGTAAAATGCGCATATGAATAGCTTATCCCTTCAACAATAATTTTCTGAGTTTTTATCAAGAATAAAAATTGGGAATTAACAAACAAAATCTTGTTAATTGAAAATTTTTTATTCCCAAAAATTACTTTGATTTTTTTTTTTTAATAAAACGTTGATTTTATATCAGGTGTAATTTCATTTGCTTGATCTTAAAATATTTCGAAAACGGGATTCACTTTTTATTTTACTATTTAATCATAAAAATTATGTATGTATGTTTTCTTCTTGTAGTGATGATGTTGTTTCTACAACAAATTTTTACAAACAAACGCGTACTCTTTGGCCTTATTTGTACTTAAACTTTTAAGTATGACTCATACTAAAATCAAGTGGAAAAACCTTCAATTTATAAATCCAGCAAAAAAAACGTAATTGTATATAAAATAACATTTTCTACATATTGCACTCTCAAAAACTTTGCAATTTCAAGTTTTGTCGTCAAGCATATGGTTTCTCTTTTGGTGTCAATTAATGTAAACATTTGTTAACTGCCAGGAAATTTTATCAAATAAGGCACAAAATTAAATTGGTTTAAAACCCCCAACATTCAAACGCATAAGTGAGATTAGGAAATACAAGCATCATTTCCCTAGAGGGAAGCGAATTGACACCAAAGTAGTCTCGTGATAGGTCTTTGGTGGTAGAGACCGGTCTAGTTCTAACACTTTACATGATTAATCACTTTTCATTAGGTAGTCATTGGAGGGGGTCAATTGACACCATTTGACCAGTTACACATCTATTCTCAATGAACATGTTTAGTGTAAGTTACTACAATGTAGTATTATTTCGATACATTGAAGTATTATTTCAATAAAATAGGTCTAGTAATAAATTTAAGAACCAAATTTAAGAAAGTCCCAAAAAATGTGTCACACCACCAGTGAAGACTGTACTGTAATTCATTACTTTTTCTAACGTTTTGTTCTCCTGGTCATGAGTTCTTTCTTTTGGTACTTGTTCTATTTTCACAAATCCCAGGACCAGTCTGTTGGAACAATTGACACAAATTTTCCGCAGCATAATAACTCAACTGAACTTATTTTAATGTCCCATCATTAATAATATCTATGAGTGTTAATTTTCGCCAATAAAGAAAATTTTATTGTAAAAAAAATCTTTTAACATTCGTATGCAGAACCTTTAATCTCATATTGTTACGGTTCTTTTCTTTTAAGCATTAAAAACCCATCTAACAAACTCAGTCTTTAAGATGACTCAGTAAGTGTGGCATTTTGACACCTATTTTAGTTTACAAAGAACATCATTACAACTTAATAAACAGACACTTCAAACTTAATTATACCACAATGTCAGTCGTACAGAAATAAAGGGAATGAAACGAACTGAAAATTGTTTTTGAATGGTTCCTCCCAAAGAAATGATGAAAACCTGTAAAGTGACCATTAACCTTTATGTGTGCACTGAAAAAACTAAAAAAAAAGAAAATCTTATGAAAAAGTACGAAAAATAAAATAAAAATGAAATGTTTTTATTCTCTCATTACAGTTTATATCAAGTACGTTGTGCCTTACGAGTATCACCCCGTTTGCCTGTACAAATCGAGACCACAATACCAGAAACCACAGCTAATGGCCAGCCGGCAGCACAGCCCATTATATCAAATGGAAGTGGTAGTGGAGGCGGATGTAGTGATGCTTCTAATACAAACAACACCTGTAATGGAAGTAGTGGCAGCAGTGGTGGTATAGGAGGAGGTGGTATTCTTGGCTTGTCTAATGGCAGCAATATTGTTAGTATTATTAGTAGTGGTGGTGGTAGCAGTGGCGGCGGCATTGACGCAGAACTTAGAGATCAACAACATCATCATCATCATATCCAACCTTCGGATATACCACCACTACCCAGTAATGTGCACAATTTAGGTTCGGCCAGTATAATTAATGGGGCTGGTGCCTCACGTGTTTTCCAAATACTCTATCGCAACGAAGAGGTGACATTACGTGATGTTATATACTTTCGCACACATTTATTAGGTGAGTATAAGTCATTCGATAAAACCTATAAGAATGCTACTTCAAGAGACATTACATTCACCCTCCCCTATTGCAAAAAACACCAAAATGTGTTTGTTCGATGCAGTGTTGCCAGTCCTTCAAAAACAATAGCGTGGAGAAAATCAAATAAATTTTAAAAATTCTTTTTTAAAAGTTTTTTTGTACAACAAAATTAACATTACTATCCATTTCCGAGAATATCAACTTTTAATTTAGAGTCTAAGACGAACGTTTGCAGACGTTAAAAATTTAAAAAAAAAATTAATTTAATAACTAAAATTCTTGTTCAGTTTAACCAAAAAAAAACTTTAACAAATTTAAATAAAAACCCTTAAAAATTTAATTTGTAATTTACTTTTATCCAATTAAATTATTTTTTATGCTGCGTAGCTATTTTTAAAAATGTCTTCCGGCAACACTAGTGCCAAGTCAATTACTTTTTGTTTGAGAGCAAGTTAATGAAGTATCGTAAGAAATTTTCATGTTCTTTTGTTAATTTAAAGTCACTATAGTGACATTAAGACACAAAATCATTAAATGAATATAGAATTAGGGGGACTCTAAATGTCTCTTTGCTAAAATGAAACTGTCAATCAATCTTTTACACGTCATTGCGGATTTTAAGCAATCAATAGGACATGATTTTCTTTAAGGTGCTAACAATAATAACGATCAGGGCAAGTTTTTATATATACAAAGGAAATTTAACATATGCAAGCAAAAAAGTTAAGAAAAAAACAAAAAATCTGCCTATCATGTAAAAAGTATAGTCGGTCAATATAATACAATACACCACACACAGTATTTAGAGACAAATTTTCGATAGTGCAAACTATTTGACCCCTTTGGCCAATGATGGACTTGCCAGAGCCAAATTAAGTTATGAGGTTAAGATTCTTGTAAAAGTTTTTTGTGGCGAATGTTATTTAGATATTCATTTACATATATGAGATTTTTTGTCTTTGAGTGGTTTTATGGAGGCGATTTATATAACAATCAATAGAAATGAGCACGACATAGTAGTTCTCATCAAAGTAATTGTGTCCATACACCATAATATAAGGATATGTTGGTATTTCGATTTGGACCTAACTAATTTTATTTCAATCTAAATCAACTTACCAAATATTTTTGGAATCGGTCCATATTTGACCATAGGCTCCTATACAAATATTACTCCCGAATTCAATGCCATAACTCTGTTATAAATGTTTATATTGACATACAATTGGCAATTACTTTTAAGACAGCTACTATGTCATGACAGTTGTTATAAATGTTAAAAACTAATCATAGGTCCCCTATAAACTCCTTTCCTAGGATGCTCCTAGATGGGTCAAATGTATGCCCAACCCCACTTTATTTTTCATCTCAATCATTTATTTTTAACATATCTACCCGCTATCACCGTTCCTTTAAGGGGCTCCCATACAAAATGTTCAATGCAGACTAGAAATATATTGAAGAAAAAGTCCCATAAATGTAAGACCGAACTCAATTAGTTTTTTGTCCTTACCATTTTCTCGAGACATACTTGCCCCTTATCACCACTTCTTAGGGGGGCTTTCATACAAATATTACGTTCTATGAAATTCTTAAACTAATTAAAATTTTTCGAATTTTGTGAATACAATCAAATCAACAAATTTCAATCATTTATGGCTTGTTTTGCTTGCAATTTCGTTTTTTATACGTCTGAAAGAAATTAGAAGCCAAGCTGCATTTGCCAATTTTTTTTTTTGAATTTTTAAAAAACCATAACTTCGAAATTTTGATAAAAAAATTATTTTTTTCCGAAAAAAATATGTTTTTAAAACAACTGCGCATATATGAAATTTGTTAAAACGCCATGTGCCAGGCTTGTCCAATTTTTATCTAGAACAACTTTTCCGATTTTAACAATTGAATGGAAAAATGGGGAAAGGGAGTAAACTCCCGGGGAATTTTTATTCATAATTGGGCTGATTATAAAAGTAATCGTCGCCAAATTCTATATCAATTAGTGCTGGGAATCTATCGATATTATCGATAGTCTTAAAATATCGAAAAAATCGATAGGAAAAATATTAATATCGATATTTTTATTATTTAAAAAATAGCTATGAAGACATCTAACAGCCGCTATACACACACAGTTTTTTGACGCAAATTTTTAATTGCTATTATTAATTCGCGCTGAATTACAGCAACGAATACAAACAACAAGAATGGCAAGTGGTATGGATTGCTTAGCAGTGCTTTTTACTGCTAATTAAAGGCCTTTAAGTCGAAATTTTTACATGTTTATATAGGGACTGAAATGCCAAATATTTTTGTAATGTTGTAAAAAAATGCAATTGCAAGCATAGGACAAAACAATGAACGACCATTAGAGGATAAGTCCGCTAGATTGATTACCTTTTTGAGTTTAAAAAATTTTTTAAAGTTGCAATGGAATATCTTGTAGTCCCTGTTACTTCGGTTCCTTCAGAAAGGTACTTATCAGTTTTTAAAAAACTGCCATCTAAAATAACGTGCGTCTCAAGTTGTATGGAAGCGGCTCAAGTTGTATGGAAGCAAAATTCGTGTTCGATGTACCCTCCTAAAAATTAACCTTGGACTTTTTTAAGATGACATTTTAAATATTTCGGCTCCAGTTTTGATCTCTCGTGAGCTGGACTATTTTGAAAAAGGGTCTATTTTTGCATGTTTTGTTAATTTGAGAATCTGTTTCCTTACCAATATATACAAATTGGGTTTCTCTAATAAGATAGCGGATTTAGTTTCTAGATCATGTATGGATGAAAATAGGACTAAAGAAAGAAAAAAAGAAATGATCCACGACTTTTTGGCGGGATATTTTTTTCGCAAATTAAAAAAATTTAAGTCGTGGATCATTTCTTTTTTTTCTTTCGTCAGTCCTATTTTCATCCATACATGATCTAGAAACTAAATCCGCTTTCATATTAGAGTTACTACAAAATTGCATTTATATATATTCCAGAGCACCGTGTAAAATGCATCTAATTTGCAAAAATCTAAATTATTTACATACAAAGATGACGTATTTGGTAAAAGAAAAAATTTGATACCCATATTGCCCTATTTAAAACGAAGTGTTACCACCCCATTGCATTTTTGTGAAAACGCGAACTTGAACGAGTTTCAAAAAAAGCTGAGACACGTATTTAATTAAATTAACTAAAGATTTAAATATGTTAATTTGGCATTTTTATTACAAACAACCCCGAACAAAAAATTCAAAAACATTTTTTTTACTGAAAATCCTTTAAAAAAAGGACATGGTTGATCGTACTTGGGCAAATTGTATATACAAATTGACGCGCATTAAGAACCCTTTCTTACGATACCCAATTTGTTTATGTTGGTAAGGAAACAGATTCTAAAATTAACAAAACATGCAAAAATAGACCCTTTTTCAAGCTGGTCCAGCTCACGAGAGGTCAAAGCTGGAGCCGAAATATTTAAAATGTCATCTTAAAAAAGTCCAAGGTTAATTTTTAGGGGGTACATCGAGCACTTTTTTTGATGAGTCGCTCTAATATACATACGTCTCATACATTCAATAATGTGATAAAAAAACAAACTGTAGCCTTATAAAAAAATAATTAAAGTTTTCCTGCACAAGTACAAACATTCAGTCGATAGTAATATCGATATATCGATAGACAAATCTGAACTATCGATAAATATCGATAGTAGAAAATATCGATAGTATCCCAGCACTAATATCAATACAAACTTTTAGAGGTGAGTTAAGAAATTAACCCCTCAATCACCCTCAAAAAACTTACGTTAGTTACCCCCGTGTGTTGTTTTTCACACATATGCAACGTCTGTCAACTTTGCTGTGGCGCCATAGTTCGTTCGTAATCAAAATCATGATTTACATTATATAAATGATGTACATATATATACATATACAAAGCTTATATAGGCACTCACTTTATAAAACAACCATTACATGCAGTTCGCAACAGTGTCAAAAATATTTACACTTGCCGACGGGAAAGTTTGTCTCTAGTGAAAATTACATTGAAACTACATATGTGTGGAAAACCACACACGAGGGGTAGCTTACGTAAGTTCCGAATTATTCCGTTACCAAAAAAATATTTTTTTATCAAAAAATGTGTTTTCAATGCTTAATTGATATTGCTAACAAAGCCAAGAAGTTTCTTTAGTGTACCTCAATAATTTTTTTGTTTATCATGTAAAAATGATTAATTTTGTATTGTTTTTCACACAAGGGATATTTTAGGGTTAAAAGCAATTTTCGGGAGTGGTGTTTGTTAAGGAGCTATTAATAAATATAGAGCGATCCCTATAAAATTTGGTAGGCAGATTTAGGTTGCTATAAAATATTTTTGTTCGAAATCTTAATACCTAAAAAATAAGATGGCTTATGGGAACAAATACTCTATTCCGGGAAGAAGTTTGTATGGGGGCTATGTGAAATTATGGACCAATCCCCACCACTTTCAATAGGCCTTGTATTTGTGACAATTAAAAAAACTTTTAAATGAGTCTAAATTTCATAACGGGTTTTTTGCTGGCGGGTCCATGAGATCCCATGGATCCTAAATAGGGTTCAATCCCGTAAATTTGGCTTGACCGACTTTACTTTCTTACCAATTACAATGTAAATAATTTATATATTAAAATTGATTTTATCTGGGGGGCTACTCTCTATTGCGATGCGAAAGCAATTTCGATGCGAAAGCTAAATTTCAACTTGGTACTCCGTATCAGGTTCGCAAAAGTTTTTTGAAAATGAAGCAATACTGGCAATAAAAATGAAAGATGGAGCAGATTGACAGTAATGAAATTGAAATTGGAAAATTTAAATAAAATAAATAGTGATGATTTGCAAAAACAAAAAAATTAATAGATACGAAATACAAATGCGCAAACGCATTAAAGAGTACCAATCGCTAGATTTGCTACTTTCGCATCGCAATAGAGAGTAGCCCCCCCCCCCCACCCACTAGCTTAGAACTAGAAACAATTTAACACCACAATCGTTATTTTTTGTTGAGTCTTTCGGAAGTGAGGGTGTTGTCAGCAGGCGGAAAGACAGACGGACATGACTTAATCGACTTGGAGTTATTCAAGAACCTAAAACGTACTTATATACTATACGGGCTATTAGGTGAATATTAAAAACGTTTGACAGGAAATGACAAACTTAGTATAACCTCATTCACCACTAGTGGTGGAGGGTATACAAATGTTATGATAGCGTACCTTTTACACATGGTTTCTGCGAGAAGTTTTGCTTTGCTATTTTTATTTGAAAATATTAAGCTGAGGCGCATCGATGTGTTCCATCGATTTCAAAGCTAATACCGATTTATGCTGTTTAGAAGGGATGATTTTAAAACGGAATACAAAGAATTTATTATTTTAAGACTTTCTTTAGCAAAAACAATTGCATTAAAAGTTCACTACGAATAAACTAAGCAAAAACAGAACACGTTAGCTAAAAGTTCACTACGCGTTTCCTAAAAAATACTGTCCAAGTACCCTTAAAAACCCTACAATATTAGTAAGTTATCTAAGTGTTTATGTTTGTCAGTTGACAATCTTTGTGTACCATATTTTGTTTGTGTACAAAATCACAAACACAAAAAAGAATCTTCAAATTTGAATTCTTGTGTAGAATGTGTATGTGTACTGTTTATGCTGTACTTTACTCTTTTTTTTTCGAACTCTGTTATTAAGTAGTATTATGCATGTCCGAAATGTAAAGTCATCTTTGTTTTGTTTCTGGGCCGGTTTTTCATTTTCGTGACCATTTTTAAACAATTTTTTTCTTCGCTTGTAGCTAAATATAAACTTCCTTTAAGCAAATGACCATTTTCTCTAACTATTCTTTTGATCCCATTCGATTTTTGTTACATTTTTAATATTTTATTCATAAAAATCAGATCCAATAACTTTATCTTTATACCATCTATTGCCTTTGTCCGTTTGCACTTTCAGGATGTTGTAGTTCGATATAAAAAATGTAGGTCATGTTTATGCAAAAAAAAAAAAAAAAAAAAAATTAAAATACAAATGAAAATTGAAGAATCGTTACAACAAAAACACTTCACTGAACTTTTTTGAACAAAAACCAACGTACGTTCTATTAAAGAGTTTGTTCTAATTACAAAGTTTTTCTTTTCATGCTGGGGTTTTGATTAAGGAGAAAATTCTTCAGTGAAAAGCTTTTTATAGGCCATTTATAATAAAAATAAGGAAATTCTACTCATAATGGTTGAATGGGTCAGAGTGTGCGTGTTTTATTTGTTCTCATAATGCAGCAAAATATTTGAAAATAATATAGAATACAATTTAAAGGAAGGGCAGAAATTAAAGGGAAGGAAACTTTTTTTTTTTTAATTAAAGGGAATAATAACAAAAAAGTGTTTAAATTTGCTCCAACATTATTAAGTTTGGCGTATATTTTTGTTGTTGTAGCAGCAAGACCTGAAAAACAGATGTTGCTGAGTTGACAATCATTGGTCGGTGTATGTTGAACTCCGAGGACTTCCGATGTGTAGAACTGATTGCATGGGGAATATTTTTGTTAGTTTTGTTTGGTTTTCAATTCAAAATTTAAAAGTTCCTTTTTACATAAAAAATAATGTAATGGAAATTAAATTCAATGAACTTTAATCTGATTAAAATAACAAAATTTGGATAAAAAACCATAAACAGCTGTTCAATAAAATAACCACAATACGAATTTTATTTTGTAATTCAGCATAAATAAACTCACGCCAGACCACCGATTGCAAATTGTTCAAATACAAATTATATACAAAACTTAATAACTGGCACCGAGTTCAACAGAATGTTTTAATTTTTTGAACTAATTGAAAGATTAAAATAACACTTTCATATATAACATGTTTACATTTATTTTTAAAATCATGGGTATTTGCCCATAATTGGATTTGAAAATTTCGTTTACCTAGCATTTACACGTGAAAGTAAATTTCTTGAAAGTCGCAACACACACACACTTTTCCACTAACACACACATAATTTTGGTACTTTCAGCCAATCGGCTGTTTCTTCGATTTTAAGCTTAGTCTAGACGATATGTTGAATCAGCAAATGTATGCTTATACTCATATGCTTAAAAATAATAACAAATGTCTCTATCAGCATATGCAATATGCTAGGTGTCTAGACGATATGCTGAAAATACAAAATTTTTCAAATTCATCATATGCTAGCAAATGATATTTCAACAAATAAGTTAGCATACAATTTTTGTGTCTACACGATATGTTGAATTTCGTATGTTGTTATGTATGTTGAGTAAAGAGAACATTTGTTTAAAAATTTCAAATAAATTTAACAATTCTCTTTTTTTATTATTTTAATTTTTTTAATTAAAATTTGTTATAAATTATCGCCTTTAGTGCAAAAATTAATAGTTTTATGTATGCATATTAATACTGCATAAGTAAGGGTCAAATCCGCAAATATGTAGTTAAAATATATGAACTGGATTGATCTAAAAATTATTTATAAAGCCTCACAGTTTTAATTGGTTACAGTTCTGCCATTATGGTAAGTTATTAGCCGGCCAGCAGTATGTTTTTCATTTTGATACCCACACCACCATAGTGTTTGTAACACTTAAAAATATTTGTCCTATAACCATTTTATAGTATCCCGATCGACTCAATCACTATCTTGATTCGATATAACGATGTCTGTCCGGCCGACTGGCTGGCTGCTTACTTTGCAGTGTGCAAAGTACAGGTCGCAATTATTTGATAAAATTTGGTACATTGGTACTTAATATTTATTGTTATTGAAAACGGTGAGGAACGGTCCATAATTTCTCAAAGATACTTACTACTTTTTAGATTATAATCTTTTTGCCAATAAACCATTTTTTATCTTGGTATTAAGTTTAAACTTTATATTCTCAATCTTTAATTCCTATACAATTATCACTCACAAAAATATTACCAATACCATAACATCCTTAAAAATTTTAGTATTAATACAAAATTTGACGACTATTACCCTTTTTGTTTTATCGGGTCCATGATTGCCCATGAGTCCCAAATTAGATACACCCCCAAATATTTATCTGAATATTCCGACTTGTTAATCATATATAACTTAATTTGACCAAATTTGAATAAACTATCATGATTTGTATCAGTTAAGCCGTATAAACGGGATTTTTGGGTCGATAATTACAAAATTCGTAATTTGAGTATTAAAAAACTGTATAGTGTATCAGCAGATTTCCCTTTGATCAAAATTGAATTTAATATAGAAACAGTAAAATTGTTAAATAATGCTTACTAAAATTTATGAAAGCCGGCTACAATATTCTAAGTAGGAATTGTAAATTAGTTTTATTTTAGCGTCTAGAAATTCTCAATGTTAGTATATAAGCTTTTAATTTTCAATAAATGATATCAATTAATCTTGATCAACAAACAAAACAAGACCGTCTAGTATTTTTCTTTACAACTGGACCAAATTTCAATACAGTTATCAAATTTTTATAATTTTTATAAAGATGATGCAAGTTTTGCCACTAAAATCATTAAAAAAAAACTGAAAATTTAAATGCTCGAATGGAGCATATGGTAAATTGTGTGCCGATATGCTCCAAATTTAGACCAATGGTAAATTATAGACCGATCATCGTAGTGTAAAATCTAGTTATAGAAAACGAGTTCTTTTGTAAATAACAATCGGTTCAGTTTATCACCAATTTTTGTTAATTTCTTTAATAGAAATAGACATTTTTCAGGGTGGAGGGGTTCTGGTTTAAATGAAGAAAATTAACTCAGCTGAGCGAAGCCGGTGCTTAATATACCATAAAATTAAGAACCCTTATGTTCAGTCGAAAACTAACATAAAAGAACAATTTTATTTAGCAAAGCCGGTATTTGGCATATTATAATTAAATAATACAAAGAGTATATAAACTATTACCACATGTATACTCATAACTCTATATTAAAAAAAAAGATTTATTATAATATAATTTTTTAAGTTTAATAACTGAAAGCTTGAAGCGTTCCCTATAAAATATTATATGTAAAAAAATGCCTTTATATCGATAACATTTTGAGATTAGAGCCATTTTGATAAAATGCATTAGTAAATTAAAATATTTTTTTTAAATTGGTTCTTTATGGGTTAATAATTCGGCATGTTTTATATACCATGTGAAAGGTATTTCGAAACACCCTTCAGCGATACCCGTATTGCTGTGATCCAATTTATATTTCAAGAAATATTGGTTAAGAATTGATCAACTTTTATGGGCTATAACTCTAAAACAAAGTTCTTTGGCAAACATTTCTATTTTCAAAGCACTTATAAATGCAATTTTTTGTTCCTTGTTTGCCGATCAGCTAGAAATCTGGATAAGTTCCGGGGTTATGTAAAAATTTAATCAAGTTATTAAAAGAATACCAATTTTTATATTATTCATATGCTTCCAAATTTGCTGTATGCTGAAAAGCTTGCATACGACTTTCAACAAATAACATATTTATCAACATACGTAAAAAATTTGTTGAAAAGCAAAAAATATTGTGTCTAGACGATATGCTATAATTGTGAACAAATGTTTGCTGACATCGTTAACAAATGCCTGTCATATGTTGGTAAGCATACGTTTGTTGAAAAAATTTTGTGTCTATACGATATGTTGGCACTGAAAGCAAATTTTTCAACATAAATTTGCTGATTTAACATATCGTGTAGACTTAGCTTAACTTTGATAATACGTATACTCTACTTGCAACAAAGTACTTTCACGTGTAAATCCCAGGTTACTGATAAGCCATTCCAGCGGGAAAAAGAAGGAGTACGGAGGCCTTCTAGAAGGCCTCTGTACCCCTTCTTTTGGATGAACAAGGTCTACTCGCTCCATTCCATACTCATATCTATTTTATACGCGTTGTCATTGCGGAGAAGGCCTTCCGCTTTCCTTTCTTTCGCCAGAGCTTCTTAAAGGCATTCAAATAAATGGCTCTTAGAAGGCTTTCCAGAGAATGACTGTCAAAAGGCCTTAGAAAAAAGGTTATCTTGAAGGGTTTTTAAGAAAGGTATGTTAAAAGGCCTTTCAATTAATGGCTCTTAAAAGGCCTTTCAGACCATCGTTCTACAAATGCCTTTGATTAAAGGTCATATTGAAGGGCTATCAGTCTAAAACATTAAGGAATATTTCCTTACAAATGAAATTAGAAGACTAAATAGGTTTCATGTATTAGATCTCCAATATAGAAAATGAAACAACACTTAACTTTTTATATATACCTATTTTACAAACGTATGTTTTTATAGTTTATTAAACTTATTGTAGTTTAATAACACATGTGATATTTTTTTATTGAAATCATCAAATTTGCTAAATATTGTAAAATAGATTGTAAATAAAAGTATATAATAAAAAAAAACGTTTAAGCACAAGTACCTATCTTCCTTAATGAACAAAACTCAACTAAAATGATTTACATTATTGTTTTTATTTTGTATTTTAATATGTACCTACTATGTAACTTTGTTTTTGTAAAGGGATCTGAATTCATTTGCTTTTGCTTGTGCAAAAAAACAAAACAAAAAATGTTATTCCTTCTTTTCTCGCTTCTCAAAGAAGCGAGTGTGGAAGGTGTATCTTATCTTTTATACCAAAGAGCCGAGGCCTCTATGAGGCATTCTTTAGCAGTTACATAGGAATAGTAATTAAATCAAAAAAAAATTTAAGCAGGCCTGAAGTAAGAAAGTCTTCTGAGTTTTCCCGCTGGGATACTATTTGTTAGATATGTATGTATGTAGCTGTATTTGGAGCGATGATAAATCCCAAGTCAGTGTGAAAACACTATTACATCCAGAACAAATCAGAAAGTATAGTCGATCAAGGTCGACTACTTGAAAACCTACACACAAGTATAAGAAAAGAAAGATATTGTGTTTTTATCTGTCTTTTTGTTCGAAAGCTGCCTTTATTTACAAGACAGTTGTTAAAATTTACTTATAAGATAACTACGACACAAGTCAATACTTTTGTTTAACGTTGTTTGTGTTTTTTTTAATTTTTGTTTTGGTCTCTAAATGTCTTGATTGTATCTGCTTGTTTTTACACAATGCCACTTCTCTTTGAAAAAAGCTTTCTGTCACTTTCTTTGAAAGTTTCCCTCACAACTGTTTTAGACACTTTTCTTATGTCAGTTTTTCACATCTGTTCTTCTCTGTAATAAGAACGTTATAGTCAACGTTTCCTGAGAGAATCATTTGGCGAACGAATAGTTTCACGAAATTAACCAGTTAACTCGTTTATGTGATTTGACTTTATAAGATATATGAAATTGGGTTATTTTAAACAGGGCTGTGAAGTCGTTAAGAAAAAGTTATAACTCCGACTCCGACACCTTCCTCTGAAATTTTTTAAGTACGACTCCGACTCTAACATATAGCGCCTGATTTAATGGACTAAATAAGTTGAACTTAAGTGTAAGACCATTCTTGACTAATAACTCAACAGTTGAAAAATTGAAACCAGGTGAAATACCCAGTAAAAACTTCACTTAGTTTTTCAAAATTAATAGCTTCTCTCACTCATTATATAGTAGCTTTCTTCTTTAACTGCTTCTATAACAACTTCTATAACTACTTATTTCGGAATGTATGTAGGTAAAAAAAATGACTTACTTTTAAATGCGTTAATTTTGGGACATCCCTTGTAAAATTCATTGGTTCTTTCAATAGAATTGTAAGTTGTGCTTTTAAGTTTTTCTGATTACTTAACACATTATTTTGTAGGCGAAGTTTTTACTGGGTATAGAAAAAAAATAGATATAATTTTGGAACGAACGAGTTTTGTTACGAATTTTGGGTAGAAACGAGTATATAATGAGTATATTTTGAAAGTTATGTTAATTTTTTAAAATTATGCAAACAGTGCTAACAAGTAGTTGCAATATGCAAGTGGCAGTGCAAAAAATCGAACTGGCAACAATGAAATAAAGTCATTTGTTTTTTATTTTTGTTTTCCATTTACAACTACAATTAGAGTTGACATAAAATCAACCAATTGAGGGGCTTAAAGCACAAGGGGCTCAAGTGACTTATGTTAAATAATGAGACAAAAACGGTTGTTTCGCTTGTGCTCCAAGCCAAGCAGGTATTTTAGTGTCAAGTGCTTGAATTGTTCACCATATCTAGCGTCCGGATGAAAATCCGACATTCACCTCTTGTGCTCTGAACAACTTCTCCGAACTTCACCTATAATTCCATATGTAAACTCAATTTTAGAAAAAGGCACTTAAACCCCTTGTGCTTTAAGCCCCTCAATTGTAAACGGGATGGTAAGAACAGATAAGCCCAATGTTTGTTGTTGGCGTTTTGTTTAAGCTTTGATATTATTACGGGTGAAACTTTTGAGTGTTTATAATTCGTATTCGGGTCACAGTTTTATTTGAATAATATTTTTTAGCTTTTCTAAAATCTTTAGATGAAGTTTCTTGATAATATGGCCTAATCAACCAGTGAAATGCGCATAGGAATAGCTTATCCCACCAACAATAAATTTCAGTTTATCAATAGTAAGAATTGGCAATTTAGCACATTAAAACTAAACCTTTGAAAATAAATATATTTATATAGATGCGCCTTTTGTTGTTACTTGCCTAATTTGTATAACACATTTTGAAGAGAAAAGTGGTATAAAATATTCGAACAAAGTTTTAATACAGAAAAAGAAGCATTTGTGATTTTCAACATGTTTTTGCGGTCTGCTGTAAAGTTTTCAAAATGTGTCTTGGTGTAGTTTATCTCTCACCTGCAGATTAAAAAGAGAAAATATGAATTTTTAAAAATTGAAATCTTTTTCTTCAGTGTATTGTCCATTGCTTTCTTCCATCCATAATCAATGTCCAAGACCGAAATTTTAAATTGCAAGTCTTTTTTCTCTCCAACTTTCCCCAAAGTGAGTATATAAAAGTATTCTCAAATCATTTTTCGGGTTAACCTCCACATTGATGAGAACTATATCTGGAACAATGTCATGTATTTTTCCGAGTACCTTTTCATTTTCCTTATTGGAATTTAATTTAGATGGAATTTAAAATGTAGTTCTCTTAATGCTTTCATTACAGGAGCTACAGCAGATTTCCAGTCGTATATACTTATATGAACATGGCTACAAAAATATTTGTCAATATACGATTAATAACAAACAACTTTGGCCCCTATTGCGGTTTACAACTCAACTCAGTTGAGTTGTAATTTCTAATTTTTGTATTATGGTTTACAACTTTGCTAAATTGCGGTGAACAAAAACATAACAAAAATTACAACTGATCACAACTAGTTGTCTTTATTACAACTCAACTGAGTTGAGTTGTAAACCATAATAGGGGCCTATGTCAAAGCGAACTTGTTTACAAATTAAATATTTAATTTCTTAATTCGGCTCTATTTCATTAAGGATATCTTGGCGAACTTCAAACAGAAAGGTTAAGCCAGTGATCCAGCGAGTTTTGTTTCAGAAATTTTTGTTTTGTTACCAACTGCAATTTTAGGTCATATAAAAACATAGAAAAGGACATGCTTCGATACAATCTATATATTTATTCTCATTAATTGCTAGAAATAAATCTGTCAAAATAAGAAGTTTTCATAATTTTTTTATTTTCGTAAACTCACCTACTCATATGTAATGTATACTGGTCCTAATTTTCTGACTTCAAAATTTCAAAAAGCAGACCCTCTTAAAAATTTTTTATTTTGAAAAATATAAGAAACATTTTTATGCCAAAAATTTTGGAGTCGGAGTCGCGACTGTGTGCACAAAAACCTCACCTCTGACTCCACAACCCTGATTTTAAGCCATTTAATGTAGGCTTTATCTTTAACTCAAATTTAACAAGTTATCTTGTCACATTATCAGTAAGAGATTCTTAGGCGTAATAATCCTTCATTATTTTTTTTTTTATATAAAGCCAAAAACTGTTGTAAGCCTTCCTAAGCAATTTTACTCTACAATCACTCCGTCTATTGCAGCACAAAAGTTTAAATATACATTTTTGGCATCAAGTTATTTATTTAGAAATGAACAAAAAAATCTAAACACATACATACATACATACATATGTGCATATGTAAAAGTGAAACAAAAAATCCAAAAAGAAAACTGAAACGAAATTGTTTTCGTCTCGCCATGATTTGTTTGTTTTTACTGCCGCATTGCTGAGATTGTTTTACGTTTAATATTTTTCTTATTTTTCATGTTTGCAACTATTTTTCAACAATTCAATTGCCTGCCCATCATGCTGTGATATTTGATGGGATTTAGGAAGCGATTTGAAATGGCCAAAGATTTAGCTTTTTGTCTTTTTCTATGGCAGAAGTATTTTTAAATTAAATTCATAAAATTTTGACTTATTATATTCTTAATATGTAGGGACAGCGTTTGGCATTTAGGCAATCAGCACACAGTTAGGCATATTGGAAAATTAAGCAGAAATCAAGCCAGAGTTTTGACCAAATTTCAAGATCAAGATCTACACGCAAAGAAACAACATGGTTGTGGTAAACACAATCTAAGAGCCACATATTATGATAAGATTCATGATTGTAGTTTCTCACCATATAACGATTATTATTAAATCATATTATGACCAAATATATTCGTAATATTACATCATAATATTTTTCCCTTAATCCTTATTTGTTTTTATTACATATTATAATAATTCAATGTAATCATATTCTACTCTTGTTAATCATAATAAGTTAAAAAGTAATCATATTATTGTCTTGTTACTCATAATAAGTTAAGAAGGAATCATATTATTATTATGCTAATCGTAATAAGCTTAGAAGTAATCATATAGGGATATAGCACCACCTTTACAACAATAAAAAAATATTGCTAAAATTACCACTCACTAACAAATAACTCGGTAGGCATATTTAAAACAAACGACACAACTGATGCAAAATTATTTTACAATAAACGATAGGAAAATATTATTATAGTAAAGATATTTTGATTGCATCTAAAGCGGCACATACACTTGCAATAAAATTGTTCAATTTTACGTATTGAACTATTATATCGCCAATGTATATGTGATATTCGAAGTTGGCACAATATATTGGCAACAATCAAAAGACTTTTGATTTTTATTGTACAACGAAAAGAAAGTGAAATGTGTTGGCAACATTGTACAATGTTACAAGGTTTCGTTATTATGTGCTTAATTCCCAATTCATACTATTGACAAACTGAAGGTAATTGTTGATGGGATAAGCTATTCCTATGCGCATTTCACTGGTTGCTTAGGCCAGATCGTCAGGAAACTTCAAAGATTTTAGAAAAACTAAAGATATTAAACAAATAAAACTGTTAAGGGAATAAGAATTATAAGCCCCAGTTTTACTTGTAACAATATCAAAGCTTAAACAAAAACAACAACATTAAACAGTGAGTTTATCTTTTCTTACAATCCCGACCACAATTGGATGATTTTTTGTCAACTCTAAATGACGTTGTAAGTCGGTAAAGAAAAAACAAACATAAAACAAATTTCTTTATTTTATTTTGCCAGTTCAGTTTTATTTACACTGCAACATGCATATTAGTTATCAAAGTTTTTCTTGGGATTCAAAAATTAATTATCAAGGTTTCGTTATAACATTGCAAGTGTATGGGCCACTTAAAACAATCACTTTCTGAGTCGAACTAACGATGTCCGTCCGGCTGGCTGGCAGACTGGCTGGCTGGCTGTCCATGTAACCTTGTGCGCAAAGTACAGGTCGCAATTTTGGAGATAATTTGATAAAATTTGGGACATACGTTCTTATTGGCACAAGGACCAAGCCTATTGAAAATGGGCCAAATCGTAGGACCACGAGGGAAGATAGGGGGAAATTTCTTCCTCTCAGAAACTATCAAACCGATATTAATGAAATTTAAAACAAAGATAGGACCATATCTATATGGACACAAAAGGGATGCAGTTTTTAAAAAATAGGACCACGAGGGGAGATAGGGCCAATTTCTGCCTTTCAAACCAATTTTAATGAAATTGAAAACATAGATCCATATCTATATGGACACATAAGCTATACAGTTTTTCAAAAATAGGACCACAAGGGGAGGTAGGGGGCAATTTCTCCATCTCACAAACTTTTAAACCGATTTTAATGACTTTTATAAACATAGATAAATCCATATTTATATGGACATTTAAGCATGATGTGTTTTAAATACTGTGGTGTAGGGTATCATATGGTCGGGCTTGTCCGACTATACTTTCTTACTTGTTTTAATTTGTTTTTTCAAATTTTTTTGTAAAAATTCGTTATATTTGTTATATAGAGTACAAAAATTTGCTGTTTGTTCGTAATATAAGGTACTCAATGGAAAAAATATGACCGTACGTTAAATCGCGAATTCGTTAAACTGAGTATACGTTAAACCGGGATACCACCGTACTTAAATTTATCATTGCGATAAACATTGACATGTTTACAGTAACTATAATATTGCTGATATTAAATGAAGATACATTTTTTTTGTGTACATCAAAAATATATTGTAACCATTAACATAGTGCAGTTGCCGTAACCATGCCCGAACATATTTTGTATCTTTGTGTATAACAAGTGAACTATGAACCTCTAAAATAGGGCACCTACGCAAAATTCAATACGATGTCACTTCATTACATTAAGGGCTTGTAGTACCGCCACTCTGCTAACTATATATGGGTCGAAACAACCCTTCAGAAACTACCGATTTATATCACCTTTTTCTAATGCTGAAGATGCATTACAAGTTGTATATTTTACAAACTCCAACTGTGCAGTTATAAAAAAAAAAAAAGTGTTTTTTTTATTTATTTTGTGTGGTGCACAAGTGGATTTTTTTTTAGCAATTTTAAACTTTTTACAATCAAAATTTAAAAAACCAACACCACGTTTTCAAATTACAAAGCTTTATACAAAATAACGCATTGTTGTTTTGTCTTTAATAAAGAATCTTTTTAAAGTAATTTTTGGGAATAAAAAATTTAAATTTAAAAGATTTTGCTAGTCGTGCTTAATTCCCAATTTTTATTCTTGATAAAAATACTGAAATTTATTGTTGATGGGATAAGCTATTCATATGCGCATTTCACTGGTTGCTTAGGCCAGATCGTCAGCAAACTTCATCCATAAAGATTTAAGAAAAACTAAAGATATTAAACCAAATAAAACAGTTAAACGTATAAGAATTATAAGCAACAGTTCTACTTGTAACAATATAAAAGTTTGAACAAAAACATCAACAATAAACAGTGAGTTTATCTCTTCTTACATTCCCCACTACAATTGATTGGAATTCTTTCACCATTATTTGTAGTTGTAAGTAGGTTAAGAAAAAACAAAATGAAAACAAAAACAACTTGCAGAAGCATGTTGCCAGTTAAATTTTTTAAGCCGTGCACTTGCCAGTTCATTATCAAAGTAATTTTTGGGAATACAAAATTTTAATTTAAAAGATTTTTTTTTTAAATATATTTAAAAAAAATTTAAGCTGCGTTCACAATCAAAAAAAAAAAACATTTTCACTTGGTGTTCATAATAGAGCAACAATTTCTTTTGTAACTACACACCAAGAAACCGTTTGCAAATTTTTGCCACAACAATATTATGCAACTATTTTTATTTTTGTAAACATTTTGTTAAAATTTTCATTAAAAACTAAATAAAATTATTTAAACGTCAGAAACAATTTCATACAAATTGTTGCTGAAGTTCTAGTTGACTCAACTTTAGTTACATTTTTAAAAAAATTTTAGTTACATTTTTGTTCTAAAAATGAAAGGAAAATAAGTATATGAAATACTTTGGGAAGAAAAAAGATAGAAGAAAAACCGTAAATTTCTACACAAACTTTCCACATAAAACTATTTTCCGTTATAAGTTTTCCATAAAAATAATTTGTCACAAATAAAGATTTCTATAAAAATATGTACCCCAGTAAAAATTTTCTATAGAAAATTGTGTCCCAATTTCTTTCATTTAAACAACAAATAAACTTTTGTCAGAAATACAATTTTATACGAAAAACTTTTTTACAAGCTCATTTTTCTAAAAAAAATCAATTTTCCAAACTTAGTTTTCTGTAGAAAATTGTGATACAAGCTTAATTTTCCATGGAAAACTTGTAACCTAACTAAATTTTTTTTACAAACATAACTTTCTAGAGGACAGTTTGTCCCAAACACAATTTTCTATTGTCGCTTACTGAATTTTCTTAAAAAATTTGGCCCAATGCTTAATTTTTCATATAAAAGTTTGTCACAAATACAATTTTCTGTAAAACATTGTGTCACAAGCATAACTTTCTATAGAAGATTTGTATCACTTACTAACTTTTCCTTAGCATCTTTTTCCAGGCCCAATTTACAATACACCATTTTGTCCCAAATTTAGTTTTCTATTAAAAATTCTTACCAGTCTTTATTGTCTACAAACAATTTTGTCTCAGATTGTGCCACTAGCTCTATTTTCTATTATAAATTGTTTTCCTAAATTTAATTTCTATATTATACATAAAATTTTATATAAAATTCGTTCACAATTAAATTTTCTATTAAAAATTGTATCAAAAATAAAATGTTGTCACAACAACAATTTTCTATTAAAAATCTACAAAAAATTATTTCCTAAACTTAATCTTTTACAGAAAAATTTGTCACAAACTTAATTTTCCATAGAAAACTGAAATTTCTATTAAAAATTGTACACCAGCCAAACTTTTCTATTAAAAATGTTGTCCCAACTTTCTGTAGGGAATGTTGTCCCAAGTAATTTTCTATAAACAACTTTGTCCCAAACAGAATATTTTACTGAAAATGGTTTTCTCAATCAGTGTTTTCCATAAATATTTTTGCATCAAACTCAACTTTCTATAGAAAATTGTTTTCTATACTTATTTTCTATAAATAATCTTTTTATCTATCTTCTATCTATCTATCTTCTATCTATCTATATATATATATATAAAACAGGATGTGTGTATGTATGTATGTAAGGTATGGACTCCAAAACGGCTGGGCGGATTTTGATGAAATTTTCAGGAATCTTCAGAATATTCGGGCGGGTGACATTGTGAAGTCTGATTTTTGAATTTCAGTCTGCGGGCGGAGGGGCGTGGCAAAATCCAATTTTCATATTGCACCACCAATGACATCTATATAATTTGGACGATTTTTTCTTTTAAATGATCGCCATAGTCCGACTTAGATTTATACGAAAATAACATTTTGCCCCGCCCACTTTTACGAACACTTTTTTCGAATTACCTAAAATCAGAAAACGGCTCCACCGATTTGACAAATTTTTCTTTCAAATGTTCGTATTAGGGATGCCAATCGGGACTAGTTTTCGCAAATCCCGGGATTCGGGATTTCAAAAAATCAAATCCCGGGATTTTTCGGGATTCGGGGTTTTTGAAAATTAGAAGATAAATGCTTTTTATAGATATTTATTACAAAAAAATGTCATTAAAAGCATTTTAAAGTTAAAGATAATGTTATATTTATTACTAACATTTAAAATATTGAAAATTGTGATTTTTTTCTTAATTAATAATTGATTTAAATAAAAATATGATGAAAAAAAAAAACAACGTACGATTTCTAACAATGTGTTAATTAATTCAACTAAAAAATAATTACCATAAAATCCATATTTTATTCAATTACCTCAGTTGATTCAAACTAAATAAAAAAAATTTAATATTTTAATTGAATAGAGCAAACTTGTATGTAATTGATCCCTGCGGGAAATAAGTGTCAGACTGGTCCTGGGAGTTGTGAAAATAGAACAGGTACAAAAAGAAAGAACTCATGACCAGTGAAAGGAGAACTAATCATGTAACTGGTTTATGAAAAACAAAAAGGTAGAAAAAAGAATGAATTACTGTACAGTCTTCACCGGTGGTGTGATACATTTTTTTGGGACTTTCTAAAATTTGGCTCTTGAATTTAATTCTTGGACTTGTTTTATTGAAATAATACTACATCGTATTGAAATAATACTACATTTTAGTCACTGTCACTAAACATGTCCATTGAGAATAGATTTGTGACTGGTCAAATGGTGTCTATTGACCCCCTCCAATGACAACCCCATGTAAAAGTGATAGGTCTTATTCATACAAAATGTTTAAACTAGAACCGGTCTCTACCACCAAAGACCTATCACGGGACTACTTTGGTGTCAGTTCGCTTCCCTCTAGAGATTCTATTCAAATTTTTATTAAGTAAATTAGAATCAATAATTCAAATTTGAATTCGAAATTAATTATTTAAATCAATTTATTTAGTTAACCATAAAAATCTTATTTTAACAAAAAAACATTTGTATACCCACCACAAAGTGGTAGGAATTGTGTGGTGTTTAAAATACACTTCTTAATTCTGTAAACTCGCTCCATAAATTGCTGTAGTTCCCATGCCTACTCTCGTACAACACTTTTATATTTCTAACCCTGTGAAGAGTAAAGTTTTAATGTCGAATTTGGTGCAAAAGTGGAATGATTTGCGCATTTCAAAAGACATTTTTTTCCTTTATTAATTTTCTTCTTTAATTATTTTCTTCACTTCTCGTGAAAAATTTCTTTATAATTGTTGGACACGCTTAAAACTTACAAAGTTTAACTTTATTGTTTCGTTTTCAATGACAATATTAACAGAAATAATCAAGTAAATATTAAAGATCAGGGGTCTAATCAACGCATTCGATGGCACTGCGAAATATGGCCCCAGGAAATATGGCCCCAAAAAATAAATGAAAATTGACCCCAAATTTGGGGCTATTTTTCATAATGCAATATGGCCCCATTTTTTTAATGAAAAATTACCCCAAAAAAATGAAAAATAACCCTAAAAATAAAATGAAATATGACCCTAAATTTGGGGTAATTCTTCATTATGAAAAATCACCTCAAAATTTTTAATGAGTTTTAACCCCAAAAAAGAACACAAAGAAAGTGACATTAACCATTTTCGGTGGAGTTCATATGCCCAAAACTAAAAATTCCAAATTTAGAATCCCGATTTCAAAATCCGGATAATTATACAGTTTTGGTTTTAAAAATCGTACGATTGATAGCACGGTTGGGCTTTCGGCCATGCACAAGGATTTTTTTCTCTATGGTATAACGAACAATGGCTTTGCTTACTAAAGCTCTACGTTATAGCCGGCCTTCGGCCGGGCGCAAGGATTTTTTTCTCTATGGTATAACGAACACTGGCTTCGCTAACTAAAGCTTCTCTGTATAGCCGGCCTTCGGCCGGGTGAAATGATTTTCTTCTCTTTGGTATAACGAACACTGGCTTCGCTCACTAAAGCTTGACTACATAGCCGGCCTTCGGCCGGGCGCAAGGATTTTCTTTTCTATGGTATAACGAACTCTTCTCGTAATAGCCGGCCTTCGCCCGGGCTCAAGGATTTTTTCCTCTATGGTATAACAAACACCGGCTTCGCTAACTAAAGTATCTCTGCATAACCGGCAAGGATTTTCTCTTCTTTGGTATAAGAATTCTGGTTTTTTTATGTTATCCCTAGAAACTTTTACATACAATTTTATAAAATTTGTGTAAAAATGTTTGGGGTGATTTTTCATTTCTTTAAACTTGCATTTTTTATTAGTAGATGAAAAATAGCCCCAAAGTAAAAATTGTGATTTTATTTGGGGCCATTTTTCATTCCTTGATATTGGGGTCATTTTTCATTCCACTTAAAATGCAAAAACACCCTAACGAAAAAATGAAAAATAACCCCAAAAAAAACAAAAAAATTGCGCCAAAATTGCGTGTTGTTGTGTATTTGTATTTATTAAATGGATTTTCTAACACAACAAGACACAATATCTTATAAATTATAGTATTAGAATCAGACACGTTAAGTTTGTGTGTCTCATGTAAAATTTTGGGGCCGTTTTTCATTTTCCTTTTGGGGCCATATTTCCTGGGGTCATTTTGCGCACCGCCCATTCGATACTATCGTATCGAATAAACTATCGAATGTTTTTGCATACGATAGACACTGACGTATCGAATAAAAACTCGATAAATGTAATGTCGAGTTACTCGATAACGAATGCTATTATTTCAAATTTAATACATTTCATTTGATATCGCGTTTCATGATACCAAAATAAGTAATTTCGATCAATTTTGCTCGATATCGTATGCGGTGATTAGACCCTAGTATTTTGTTCCCTATGCTCTCAAGGGGGAAAGTCATGATGAATTTTTTTTTTAATAAAAAAAATTTAAAGCAAGAAAATTTTTTTAAACAATTTCGGGATGAACTAAATCCCGAAAATACCGGGATTGCAAAATTTAAATCCCGGGATTCGGGATTTGTTGAATTCCGAAAATGGCGGCATGAAATAACCCCCCAAAATATAACCCCCCAAAAAAATAATGAAATAACCCCCCAAGTTTGTACAAAGAACAACAAAAACTATTTTTTGGGGGTTATTTCATTTTGTTTGGGGTGTTATTTAAATTTTTTAATTGGGGTATTATTTCTTATGAAATTATCCCCCAAAAAATCATTATGAAATAAAGCCCCAATATATTTTTTGGGGGATTATTTCATTTTAAAATTTATAATGAAAATGCTTTTGGGTGCAAGGATTTATCCTCTTTGGTATACAGAACACCGGCTTCGATAATTAAAGCTGCCCTGCATAACCGGCCTACGGCCGGGCGTAATGGCTTTCTTTTATATGGTATACAAAACATCGGCTTCGCTAACTTAAGCTTCTCTGCGTAGCCGGGTCGAATCGGTATTTTATACTATAGAGGAGAAAAAAATACCTGGCGCTATGCAGAGAAGCTTTAGTTAGCGAAGCCGGTGTTTGTTATACCATAGAGGAAAAAGTCATTGCGCCTGGCCGAAGGCCGGCTATGCAGAAAAGCCTTAGTTGGCGAAGCTTGTGTTTGGCATATCATACCATGCTATCTATCGCGTGATTCTTTAAAGCAAAACTGTATAATTAATTGTATTTCATATATTGGACTCTTATTTCATTTCAGAAATTGGGGTTGTATTTCATATGAAATAAGCCCCCAAAAATTAGGGAATTATTTCATTTATGTTTGGGGCGTTATTTCATTTCGTTGGGGGCTTATTTCATTTTCAAAATTGGGGCTTTCTTGCATATGAAATAATGCCCCACGCTTTGGGGGGTTATTTCATTATTTTTTTGGGGGGTTATATTTTGGGGGGTTATTTCATGCCGCCCCCGAAAATCCCGGGATTTTCGGGATTGGCATCCCTAGTTCGTATTAATCCATTTTAAGTTTTCATCGAAAGAAAAATTTACCACGCCTACTTTTACGCCCACTTTTTCTATTAAGCGCATAACTCGAGAACGGCTTGACCGATTTGGACGATTTTTTCTATGAAATCATCGGCATGGTCCAAATTAGGTTTCTACGGAAATAAAATTTTGCCCCGCCCACTTTAACGCTCACTTTTTTCGATTTACCTAAAATCAGAAAACGGCTCCATCGATTTGACTAATTTTTCTTTCAAATGTTCGTATCTTTTTAACGGATTTTAAAAATCGAACGCAAACATTTTTCCTAATTTGGACAGGACAACGTCTGTCGGGACAGCTAGTATTATATAAAACTACATAAAATTTCTAAAGAAAACTTTACTTTATGTAAAATATTTTGCCCTAAACCAAAAAAAGCTATCTATAAAAATTTTTTGTTCTTAAAAAGAACTGTATTTTATATTGAAAGTTTCGTCCCAAAACTCAATTTTATGAGAACATTTTGCCCCAAACTCAATTTTCTATTCAAAAAATTGTGTAAAATTAAATTTTTACTAAAAATAAAACTGTCAAAGCAAAAATTCTTAGAAAAACTTTAAAACAAACTCGATTTTCTATGGAAAATTTTGTCCGAAACTCTTCTTTTAAAAAATACATTCAGTCTCATTGTACCGTTTAAAGCAGGTTTAATACAGCTAATAAATTATTAGTACCTTTTATATTTTAAATACTTTTTTTTATTTATTTGCTTCTGTAGAGTTAATTTTTAATGTTGGGCTAATAAATAATTTAAATAAAGCACCATTTAATGTAATAAATATAAATATTTGTCTTTTCTGTCAAAATTAATGATTTACAAAATCTATAAAATCAAGTTTATAGCAACTACTAAAAATATCTTACACTAAATTTATGAGCAATTTCTTGTAAAGTTGTTAGTGTCTATTAAAGTAAAATTACTACCAAAATTATAATTAATGAACCGAATAAATTTTTAAGTCTATATAATTAATAACAGACTAAATCGCTAAACATATAAAATATAATGGTAATTTATTTAAAATTTGTAATAGTGACATGTAGTAATAAATATATTTTGGAAATAAAAATTTGGTTTTTGAACGACTCATTCAATTGTTGTGAAATTTAATATTATGGATATACTTAATCTTAACAAAAACAATGGACTCCACAAAACCTCAGAAACAGTACTATAGGTTTTCGAATTCGTATACAAGATGTTCTTTAAGGAAAAATAAGTTTGGGATAACATCGTTTAATAATTTGGGACATAATTGAATAAGAAAATTTGAGATAAAAATCTAGTTTTCAAATAGAATAATATTTAAATATGTTACCTTAAATAAATAAAAATATTTAAATTTTGAATACAATTTCAATACATTTAAGGTGTCAGCATAAAAATCTACACAAGTTTTCATAAAAGGCAAATAGTTTTTTTCTCTTAAGCAAAAATTGACGTAATTCATTTATCACATGAAAATAATTCTTTATTACAAACATATTTTGTAAGTCAGTGTTCGTTTGTCATATTTTTTTTTTTTATCAGTCACATGTTTGTAACTATGTCATTGATTTTCATAAGCCTCAAACAAATTCGAGCAAACTAAGATTCAAGTGATTCCAGCGATTCTGCTGCTTTTATGACATCAAACATCCATTGACTGTTGGCTGGCCAACGAATATTATACCCCGCCTTTCCCGTTTGCACGCATAGTTTATTCTTTTGTACACTCGTAGTAAAAGAGTAGATCTGATTAAACTTTTTGTTCAATATTTTGTTAAATGATAAAAATAAGTTGAAATCATTTATAAAAATCCGATTTAAATCAGAAATGAACAAAAAAACTAGAAGGAAAAAACAAGTAAGAGTGCTGTGTTCGACTATGCCGAATCTTATATACCCTTCGCTATAGTGCGGTAAGAACAGAAAGTTATTTATCTACCGTTCTTCAGAAATTAATAAATGTAAATTATGCCACGCCCACTTCTCCACATTTAAAACTTTGGCTTTTGTCATTCTGCAGATATACAGAGATCTATAATCACCCCAATCGTGAATAATTTTTCCTTCATAATTTTTTCCCTTTTCACATATTTGCGATCATGAAAAACTCCCATGAAAAAAATGTATTTCAAAGGAGAAAAAATGTTCCCCTTATCGTGAAAAGTTTTTTCCCTCGTAATTTGTTCACGTTTCTCTTAGATGTTTTCACTTTATTTTTGCTAGGGAACAGAACATGTGTGTAAGTAGTTCCTCCATAAATCGAATATTAAGGGCTAGATACGTAAATAAGGCAGAGCCGGATATACTAGTCAAAGAAATGCAAGACAACAGGGGCCTAATTCTGGCAGTCGTGATCGGATACTTTCTCGATTCAAAAGCAATTTTATTTCTAAATCTTTCAGTCGATACTGAACGAATCGAAATTATTTTTTTAGTATAGCGAAACTCAAATGAATGCTTTACAACACTGAAAAAATAATTCCGATTCGCTCAGTATTGACTGAAATAATTAGATATTAAATTGCTTTCGAGTCGAGAAAGTGCTCGATCACGACTACCAGAATCAGGCCCCAGGTCGATTGCCTACGGATTTGTGAAGCTTTCGAATTTAAAAAGTGCAAAAAAGGTAACGTTGTAATCAAACTATCCCTCCAATACTAAATATTTTGTTTTATTATTTTAACTTTTCTTTAAAATATACTTTTGAACAAAAATTTCATTGACTTTTAATTTTTTTAATCTTTCTTCTTTTTTTTAAAATTCACTAGAACTTATAGCGTGAAAAATTTTTCACATGCGATTCACGACTGCTTTTTCCCCTTCGAGGGGAATGAAAATTCCATAGGAACAAATATTTTTGTGGGAAGTGCCACGCCGGTTTCACCAATCCCGCACAGATTTTGTCGGGTGTTCTGCATTGGTAACCAAGATGCTTGTACGTCTTTCTTTTCTAAAGAAATTTAATTTTTATAGAAATTTTGGTTTTTGACTTAAACGTTTTTATAGAAATTTAAGTTTATGACAAAATGTCTATAGAAGTTTTCATTTGTGACAGAATTTCTGGTCCGGCAAAAGATTTTCTAGAGGATTTTTCCCACAAACTGAAATTTAAAAAATTTGGTAGGCTTACAAATTTTCTTCTATATAGTTTTCTGACATTTGAAGATTTTTTTTATAGAAAATTCTGTGATTTAGTAAACTTTCAATAGAAAATTATAAAGTTTTCTTTAACAAATAAAGTCAGCTATTTTATTTTTGATATTTAGTTCAGAAATTGACGCCTATTTCTTACCAATCCCGCCCACATTTTGTCGGGTGTTATGCATTGATAACCAAGATGCTTGTACCTCTTTTAGAAACTTTGTCTTTTGCCGTTCTTCAGAAAAAACACAACAAGTGATTTATGGGTAGAATTAAAGGTAGTTGTTGTTTTTCTTCTGCTTTCTCAGCCATTTGTCTGATCCGTCCCGGTTGAATTTCATTAAAAATTTTTAAGGGAGCATATGCGATAAAAATAATTACCAACCAAGTCCCCATCATATCTGGGTCTTTGGAAAACCCATTTCAACAGCCTAGCGAACATCGTAACATCAACTTCGCTACTTATAAGGACCCAGAATATATTATATTTTATAAAGTCTATGATTAATATTGCAGAAATTACAAACGGAATGAGAAACTTGTATAAAACATTTTACTTTCGGTGAAGGGTATAATAAAACATCATTAAAATGTTTCAAACATAAAATTCAAGGTGAAACACCACACAAGACTCACAGACCGTATGGCAGACAGCTGATGTAAAATACTCACCTAGATTTATGAAGGTGTAAAAAAATGAATGAGCATCAACAAAATGGTCATTAATTTTGGCATAAATAAGTTTTACATGTTTTTGTCAGGTAAATGACAAGAAACAGAACGAAAAATGAAAATTAATTGATTCTTAAAAATAAACCTGCACATGAAAACAGTTTAATTATTTATAGAAAATATTGGTTTGGAATTGTGCTTACCTTTAATTCTAAATGTTTAGTAAGTTTTAGATTTATTTTCAAACGCTAGATCTGAAATTAAAAAATAAACAAACAAAAAAAATAGTTAAATTAATTTAAGACAAAAATTTAAAAATCTTTTTAAATGGGGGCTAATTGTTTGTTTCAAACTTTTCGTTTACAATTTCTATTTTATTTAATGATACATTTGATTTTTAAGCCCAAGTTCCCATAGATTTTCCGCTTTGAATAGAATTTTCCCCGAAACTTCATTTTCAAAAGAAACAAATTAAATTCTCTTTAAATATTTTCCATCTAATTTTCTATAATATACTAGCTGACCCGGCAAACGTTGTTTTGCCGTATAACTTATTTCTTTCAGATGTTACAGTGTCTGCATGCCAAATTTTAAGAAAACCGGTTGATTAGATAAGAAGATAATAAAAATTACAGGCTTTAGTTCTTTCCAGATGTTACACTATTTGCCCGCCAAATTTCAAGAAAATCAGTTGATTAGTTAAGAAGAAATAGGGAGGGGGAGATTTTACTCCTCTTGCCCTATTTCATGCCCTTTCTCTTTCAGATGTTACAGTGTCTGCATGTCAAATATTAAGAAAACCGGTAGATTAGCTAAGAAGATATAGGGAGGGAGCTTTTACCCCTCCTGCTTCACGCCCTAAATAATAAAAACTATAGGCTATAGTACTTTCCAGCTGTAACACTATTTGGCTGCGAAATTTCAGGAAGATAATGGGAGGGGGAGCTTTTACCCTTCTTGCCCTATTTCACATCCTATTCCCTATTTTCTTTCAGATGTTGCAGTGTCTGCATGCCAAATTTTAAGAAAAGCCGTTCATTAGTTTAAAAGATATAGGGAAGGGGAGCTTTTACCGCTATTGCCCTATCTCACGCCCTGTTCCCTATTTCCTTTCAGATGTTACAGTGTCTGCATGCCAAATTTTAAGAAACCCGGTTGATTAGTTTAAAAGATTTGGGAGGGGAAGCTTTAACCTCTATTGCCCTATTTCACGCCCTAAATAATAAAAATTTTAGGCTTTAGTTCTTTCCAGATGTTACACTATTTTCCTGCAAAATTTCAAGAAAATCGGTCGATTTGTTAATCAGATATAGGGAGGGGGAGCTTTTACTCCTCTTGCCCTATTTCATGCCCTATTCCCTATTTTCTTTCAGATGTTACAGTGCCTGCATGCCAAATTTCAAAAAAAACAGGTTGATTAGCTAAGAAGATATAGGGAGGGGGAGCTTATGCCATATTTTGCGCCCTCTAGCGATACAAAATATACTCTACGACCTATTCTCATACCTAACAAAAACACATACCAAATTTCATAAAAATCAGTCAAGCCGTTTCGAAGTTGTTCAAAATGTTGATATTTGTATGGAATTATATCGGAAAATCTAAATGCCATATCTCCCGAACCACTGGGCCAATTTCATGCAAACTTTACAAAAACCATCTACAGACTATCCCCAACGTACCACAACATTTTGTTGAAATCGGTCTACCTGTTTTCGCAGTTTGTAGTGACATCAAAGTGTACACTTCTTTTTATATATATATAGATTAAGTGTGGAACAAAACTGATTGTAAAATCTAAAGTCCGTTTTTGTTACGGTTTTACTTACGTAGGACTAGATTAGTTTGAATCAAATTTTATATTTATATAAATTTTCTAAAAAAAATCCTAATTTTTGACAACATTTTCTATAGAAACTTAAGTTTGTGCCAACCTATTTTATAGAAACTTAAGGTAATGACAAAATTTTCTATAAAACCTTTTGTTTGTAACCAAATTTTCTATAAAAAATAGTTTGTGACACAATTTTCTATATGAACTTCAGTTTGCGGCAAAATTTACTATAAACACTTTATCTTGTGACAAAATTTTCTAAAGGAACTTTAGTGTGTGACACAATTCTCAATGCAACTATAGTTTGTGACAACATCTTTTATAGAAACTTTAGTTTTTGACAAAATTTTTTTATATAAACTAAAGTTTCTGACAAAAGTTTCTATAAAATCTTTAATTTATGACCAAATTTTTTGTCAACACCAGTTTGTGACAAAATTTACTATAGGAACTTTTATTTGTGACAAAATTTTCTAAAGAAACTTTAGCTTGTGACGAAATCTTCTAAAGGAACTTTAGTGTGGGACACAGTTGTCTATGGCAACTTTAATTTGTGACAACATTTTTTATACAAACTTAAGTTTTTGACCAAATTTTCTTTACAATTTTTAGTTTTTGCCAAAAAGTTTTTATAGAAACTAAAGTTTCTGACGAAATTTTCTAAAAAATCTTTAATTTGTGGCCAAATTTTTTATGAACTTTAGTTTGTGACAAAATTTTCTATAGGAATTTTTGTTTGTGACAAAATTTTCAATAGAAGAAATTGTTTTTATTTTTAACTTTCTATAGAAACTATAGTTTGTAATAAAATTTTCTCAAATTTTATAGAAATTTAAGTTTGTGACAAAATTTTTATAGAACTTTTAGTTTGTGAAAAAATTTTCTATAGAATCTTAGGTTTGTGGCAAAATTGTACATTGGAATTTTTGTTTGTAATTTTTTCTAGTAACTTTATTTAAAATTTTCTATTAAAACATTAGTTTGTGACAAAATTTCCTAAAGAAATTTAATTTTCATGAAATTATTTTCACTGAGGGAAGGAATTTTACAACTTGGAATTTTTTATTGATTATTTTTCTTGACTGCGCTGGGATTTGAATATCAAAATTTAAAAAATTAACAGTTCAACTAAAAACCAAAAATTTTTCTTTCCTAAAGAAATTTAAATTGGCGACAAATTTTTTTTTTTAGAAATTTTGAGTTTTTAGTAAAATTTTTTATAGAAATTTTAGTTTATGACAAAATGTCTATAAAAGTTTTAGTTTATGACAACATGTCTATAGAAGTTTTCATTTGTGACAGAATTTCTGGTCCGGCAAAAGATTTTCTAGAGGATTTTTGCACCAAATTGAATCTTAAAAAATTTGGTACGCTAATAAATTTTCATCTAAAGGGTAGTTAAATTGTAAGGGCCGATGTTGAATGTGAACCACACCTAAACGCCAAGTTTTTTTCCGAATTTTATTTGACATTTCTCTATTTCAGACTTACTCAATTTGAACCATGGAGAGATACACAATCCAACAACGTGTTACAGTTATCCAGACTTATTATGAAAATGGGCGTTCAAATCAAAATACATATCGTGCACTTCGTGATTTTTTTGGTCAATTTGATCGTCCAAATGTGCGTACAATCGCAAAAATCGTGGAAAAATTCGAGCAAACCGGGTCTGTAGAAGATGTGAGAACACCAGTGCATGCTCGTACTGCATAAAATATTGCTGCTGTTCGCGATAGTGTGGCTGAAGAGCCGTCCACCTCAACTCGTCGTCGTGCCCAACAATTGCACCTCTCACGCTCGTCGTTGATGAACATTATGCATAAAGACTTGCATTTACACGCTTACAAGGTGCAATTGGCTCAAAAACTAAAGCCTCTTGACCATTCCAAACGTCGTGAATGGGCAGAATGATGGCAAGAAATGGCAACAGTGGATGATCAATTTTCGAAGAAAATCATCTTCAGTGATGAGGCACATTTTCACCTCAGTGGATTCGTCAATAAACAGAATTGCCGCATTTAGGCGAATGAGAATCCAAGAGTGATTGTCGAAAAACCAATGCACCCACAAAGAGTGACTGTTTGGTGCGGTTTATGGGCTGGCGGCATCATCGGGCCGTATTTTTTCCAAAATGAGGCCGGTCAGGCAGTTACTGTGAATGGTGTTCGCTATCGTGAGATGATAACGAACTTTTTATGGCCCGAATTGGAAGATATGGATGTGGACAATATGTGGTTTCAGCAGGACGGTGCCACTTGCCACACAGCTAACGAAACAATGGCTCTTTTGCGCAACAAATTCAATGGCCGTGTTATCTCACGTAATGGCGATGTCAATTGGCCGCCAAGATCATATGATTTGGACTTTTTTCTTTGGGGTTATTTGAAAGAAAAGGTGTACGTCGATAAGCCAGCAACAATTCAAGAGCTAAAGGATGAGATAATTCGGCACATTAACGGCATAGAACCTCCATTATGCCTCAGGGTCATCGAAAATTTGGACCATCGGATGGAGGTGTGCCGCCGTGGTCGCGGCGCCCATTTGGCCGATATTTTTTTGAGTAATACCAATATATCATAATAAAATAAAATTACAATAATTTCCTAAATAGTTTGTGTTTTATTCAAAATCAACATCGGCCCTTGAAATTTAACCACCCTTTATGTATATACCCTGCGGGAAATTTGTGTCAATTGGTCCAACGGACTGGTCCTGGGAGTTGTGAAAATAGAACAGGTACAAAAAGAAAGAACTCATGACAAGTGAAAGGAGAACCAATCATGTAACTGGTTTATGCAGAACAAAAAGGTAGAAAAAGTAATGAATTACAGAACCGTCTTCACCGGTGGTGTGACAAATTTTTTTGGTCTTTCTAAAATTTGTTTCTTGAATTCAATTATACGTCTTGTTTTATTGAAATAATACTAAGTTGTATTGAAATAATACTACATTGTAGTCACTGTCACTAAACACGTCCATTAAGAATAGATGTGTGACTGGTCAAATGGTGTCAATTGACCCCCTCCATTGACAACCCCATGTAAAAGTGATAGGTCTAATTCATAGAAAGTGTTAAAACTAGAACCGGTCCCTACCACCAAAGACCTATCACGGGACTACTTTGGTGTCAGTTCGCTTCCCTCTAGGGTAGTTTTCTGACATTCGAAAATTTTGCATTTTTTTATAGAAAATTCTGTGATTCAGTAAACTTTCAATAGAAAATTATAAAGTTTTCTTTGACAAATAAAGTCAGCTATTTCATTTTTTATATTTAGCTCGGCCGCCATTTTAATTTTCCATAGAAAAATTGTGCCTTTTTCTTTAGAAAATTCTGTCCCCGTTTTGATTTTCTAAGCAAATTTGTTCGCCTATTACATTTTCTTAAGGAACTTCTGTCGCATGATGGAGTTTCTTTAGAAGATTGTGTCGCGTTTTACATTTTCTATAGAAAATGCATTACCCTATTAGATTTTCTATATAAAATTCTTTAGCATATTGCATTTTTTATAGAAATTTCTCTCTACGTTTGATTTTTCTATGGAAAATTCTGTCCCCTTTTGGATTTTCTTTAGAAAATTGTTTCTCATGTTGGAATTTTTTGAAGATTTTGTCGTGGTGGGGACACAAATGTCCCATATGAGGGAAAGGGTTAAGGTATAATTCATTTGCAAATAGTTAAAAAATCTTAAGTTTATAAGAAGAATTAAAAACACCGCACTCACAAAAAACACCGCACTCACAGAAAACAATTTTGCACCAGTAAAAGCATTAATTAAAAATAAAATCAGTTTTAATTAAAAATTTAATCAAGTGTATTAAACGTTTAATCAAGTGTATTAAAGGTTTAATTGATATTATTAATTTGTTTACTGTTGAAAATTGATATTGTCAATTAAACGTTTAATACACTTGATGTAAAATTTAATTCACTTGATTAAACGTTTAATTCAATAGATTAAATTTTTAATTAAATCTTATTATATTTTTGATTAATAATTTTACCGGAGCAAAATTTTTTTCTGTGCTGTGACGCTAATTGGTTGCAATTCCCTCTCATGCAGTACATTTTGGATTGGACCACTCCATATGTGACAATTTTGTTTGTTGACGTTGACGTTCAGATCAAGTTTTCTTTTGGAATCGGCTTTCAGCAGCCACCTTGCACTAAAGATCCCAGCTCTTTGTAATGATTAGTATTTTGTGTAAAAAAAAACTTTTTGTGTATTTTTTTTTTTTCTGAAATATCGATCGTTGTAAACGCTTTGTCAGACTGACCCAAAATGACTAAATTGTTTTTAATTAATGTTGACCGGTTAGACAAGCAGAATATCCGTATGTGCGCGTTTTGGATTTTTTTTAATCCGTCGCCCTTTCAATGTTTTATAGAAAATTTTCGAAAGAAAATTAATCCGCGTGTTGTGATTTCTATAGAAAATGCTGTCGCGTGTTGGAGTTTCTATAGAAAATTCTGCCACCTAAGAGTTTTTTTTTTTTTTTTTTTTTTTGTAGAAAATCACCTTTTGGATTTTCTATTAAATTATCTTTTGCCTTTTGACTTTTTACAGACAATTTTGTCACATTTAGATTTTCTATAAAAAGCATAGTGGTGCAGGTGAAATTTCTTTAAAAGATTTGATTTCAAAAATTCTGTCGCATAGAAAATTCTGTTAAGAGTCTGAATTTTTTTTATAGAAAACTCTTTTCTTCGAATAATTTGTTACGAAAAATGTTTTGTTATTTCTATGGAAAATTTTGTGCAATTTCTAGAAAATAACATTCTTTTGAAAAGTCTATCACTTAGGGCCATTATTATAACTTGGCGTTAGCTGTTATCCGACAGTTAACATAGGCTTTTTGACAGATAACACATTATTTTCTGTCAATTTAATCTTAACTTTAGCTAACTTCAAGTTGTAATAATGGCCCTTAGTAAGATTTCTTTAGCAAATTATTATGCTTACATTTTTTTTTTTTTTTATATTTGTAGACACTTTAATACTGCACTACGAAATGGTTTAATGGCAATAGAATAAAAAATTATTATCTTAAAATTGTGAAAGTTTTTTTTTCTCTTGTTAAGTGACAGGATTACATTATTCTGTCTTTCTTTTGTGTTTCCAAGTAAAACTTTGTGTAGAAAAGGATTATTATTATTTTGTTTTGTTGCTGTTTACTTTCGTTTTAAATACACTTGTAATTGTTGACAGCAACATTCATTTATACAACTTAATATCTGTTCTCTCTTCCCTTTATTTTTAAGGAATTTTAAGAGTTAAATTAAAAATGAAGTTTGTAGTCTTGTAACTTAACGAATTTAATAAAAAATTATTAAGGAACTTAAATAGTTGTAAAATTAAGATTAGATTTAAATCGAACTGTTGAATCGTAGAGTTCTGGGGGCTGATTCTGGCAGCCGTGATCGAATACTTTTTCGATTCGGAAAATAGTTTATCTCTAATTCTTTCAGTCGATACTAAACTTATCGAAATTATTTTATCAGTGCTGTAAAAACTCAAATAAATGTCTATCAACACTCCAAAAATAATTTCGATTCGTTCAGTTTCGACTGAAAGAATTAGAAATAAAATGGCTTTCGAGCTGAAAACTGTTTTGGAAAGTAAAGTTCGTTAATCTTAATATATGTGGTTTATAACGGAAACGTACGCTTCAGTTAATTTTGCTTTTTCAATTTAAAAAAGAATTTATAAAACTAAATTTTATATTTGTTGTCATTGTTTATATTTATACTAGGACAAAAAGTTTTTTTTAAATTACCTTAATACCATTTATTTTATTTACATATATTTTTTAAGCAAGAAACTCTCAAACATTTTTGGACAAAAGTAGAAAAGTTTGAAATTATAAAGAAAGAAAAACTTAAAAAAAAACTTTGAGTTTATGCCACAAGTAATTTGTTGATTTTTCTTTTCAACTTTTCGTGAGGAAAGAAAACCCATAAAAATAATAAATAAAATTTAAGTTGAAAAGAAGATTTAAGGTCCATACAATTTGAATTATATTTTAGGGGCAATATTGATACAGAAATTTAAAAAAAAATTATTTAGTTTAGAGTCTTTGAACTAATTTAAAAGTATTTTCTGTTTTTAATAACTCACAAGAAAAAGAAACCGTTATGCAAAATAAAAACAATCATGAACTTCAAAAAGAAAAAAAAAAATAAACAAAAAATTTAAAAAAAAAAATCAAACCACCACTAAATTTTTAATTACTTCTACTTAATACAAGAAGTGTTTAAGTAAAAACGTTTAAAATGTATAAAAAGATAGACACAATTAAAACAAGTGTTTTTGTAACACAATTTTATTTGTTTTTCCTCTTTTGTATTGGCGGCACGTAGTCTGGTCTAATAAAAACAAAAAAAATTTCACACAAAAACACCCACAATTCGTTGCCACTGAATTGTTAAGTCTTTTCATTAATTTTGCTGAATGAAATACAAACTTTAAACGAATTAAAAAAGAAAACAAAAACAATTATCATTCAGTTAGTCAAACATTTCATTTTATTACAATTTTAAATTTAGAAATCGTAAGAGGCGTATAAGTGATCTTGAATTTTATTTTCCATTAACACTTATATGTCACAGAGCAATTAAAGTAGATCAAGGCAGTGATGCAAAATGCGGCACAATTGGGCAATTTGTGGCACTTTTTCATGTTTGATGGCCCCGTGGTGCTTTCTAATCTATTTTAGCCGTCTTAGGTCATAATTCAACTGACTACTTTTCATCGTTTAAAACATTTTTTGATGTTATTTCTCACTGTTTCGAAAGCTGCTATTACACTGTGCAACAAAATTCGTGTCATAGCCGCCAGCCTCAAACTTGCAACGCGAAATGAAAGTAGACTACTAGTAGAGAAAATCTGCCAAAGGGTTTGAAAAGTTATCTCGGGCTCCCGAAATATGGGCCCCTTATGTTTTTGATTTTTTTGAAAAGGCGTTTGGTATAAGTCAAAAAAAATATACTAAATGTACTTCTGAGCTAAAAAAAAAAATAATTTCAGATGTCTTCAGTAGAATCGTATGGCGATTCCTTTCTTAGAATTTATTAACCCTCTAACTCTCATTTTAAGGGGCTCTTTTTGTCCTTTTTCTCAACTCTTACACAAAAGTATACTAAAGCGGCACTTTTAAGGGTTAATATGTTCTACGAATATTTTCTGCATCCAATTCTACTAGGGGTCTTTAAAGACCAAAAGTTCTTTCAATGTATCTAAAAGGAATTCTCGAAATTTCGGGCATTGAAATTTTTGAATTTCTTCGAAAGTCAAAAATATATACTTTATGTACTTCTGACCCTAAAGACTATTTCAGATGTCGTCAGAAGAATTGTATGGCGATTCTTTTCATAGAAAAAAATTAACCCTCTAACACTCATTTTAAGGAGTAATTTTTGTCCTTTGTTTAACTTCTACACTAAAACGGCACGTTAGAGGGTTAAAATGTTCGACGAATATTTTCTCCATTCGTAGAACATTGTAACCCTAAAAAGTGCCGTTTTAGTATACTTTTGTGTAAGAGTTGGGAAAAAGGACAAAAAGAGCGAAATTTTTTTGTTTGTTCAGGGCCTAATAAATAAACCACACAAGCGGTTTGATCTTTGATATGAAAAACGTATGAAGCATGTTTGCACGAAAATCAAAAATTTAAGTTGGTCCTTTATAGTAAAAACTCCTCACTTTTATTTGCAAATCTGTCTTGTTTTAAATTAAAATTCTTTTAAGTAAATAGCACAAATACAATGAAGCCTGTTTAGTTGTAAAAAAAAATCATAAATTAAATTTCGTATTGAAAACTGAAATTTTGCGGTCATTTTCCCCAAGTTCAGTTAAAACTAACTGTTACTTTAAGTTTCAGTTAACAATAATTTTGTATTGCTATAAATAATAGTTAATTATAATTGACCTTGGTAAAATTGGGCTTAAATGTTGCTTTTGAGTAATGGACCATAAAGTGTGTAGTATTTAAATGAAACCAAAATGGAAAAATATACTTTCTGACAGTGTGAATTTTTGGTTTTGGTTTTTTTATTTTATAATAGGGTTTGTTTAATATCTTTGGCTTTTCTAAAATCATTGGAAAAGGTTTCCTGATGAGCTGGTCTTAGCAACCAGTGAAATGCGCATGGAAGCCAGCTTTCCCTCAACAATGAATTTCAGTGTATTTATCAAATATGGAAAATTGCGAATTAAGCACGTCATACGGAAATCGTATTGATGATAAACTTTGTATTCCCGAAAATAACTTTGAAAAGCATATTTAATTATCAATTTTTTTTTTTTAAATGACCTATCAAAAGAATTTTGGCCTTTTAAAATCGTCAATTTGGCCCAAAACAAAAAATAAATTCAAAATCTATCACTGGATCATGGTGGCAGAAATACGAGTGCGATAAGAGAGAAGAGCACATACCTTAAAGAGCATTTATGTCAAAGCATATACAAACTATAAAAAAAATTATTAAAATCATCTAAAATTGTCAAAATCTCAAACAGGAGAAAATTTTTTATAGCAAATATTAAACAAGAAAGAATTTGCTACGGCAAATGTTTTGAAATTTCAAAACAAGAGAAAATTAAAATTAAAGAGAAGATTTTTAATTTAATAGAAAATTTTCGAAAATTTTAAACGAGGAACAAATTTTCATAACCAAATGTCTTCAAGCGAGAGAAGATTGATTATTGAAGACTAAAAACGAGAAAATGCTTTTATCGAAAATTTTAAGCAAAAACAATGTTATTAAAAATTTTATGGCCAAAAAAAAAAAAAAACTAAACAAATTTGTTCGAAAAATTGTAACAAGAAAAGAAAAACAGTTTATTTTTTAAGCTTATAAATAAAATTTAATTAGACAAATTTGTATATTAAAAAAGACCATTAGAAAAAGTATGACTATTTTTTATAGTTTGTGACAAATTTTTTGAAAGAAAACTTTATTTTTCTGACAATTTTTCTATAGAAAAATTTGTTTTTGTGGCAAACTTCTCCTAAGAAAACTTTTTTGTGACGAAATTTTCTAAAGCCTTGTTTATGTGGCAATCTTATTTAAAGAAACCCCTGTTTCTGTCACAAACTTTTCTATAGAAAACGTTGTTCTTGTGACAAACTTACCTATAAAGAAACTTTGTTTTTGTGAATATCTTATCTAAAGAATACTTTGTTTTCGAAAAAGTTTTCCTGTAGAAAACTATAATTTTGTGACAAACTTTCCTATAGAAAACTATAATTTTGTGACAAACTTTCCTATAGAAAATTTTGTTTTTGTGACAAACTTATCTTTAGATTTGTGATAATCTTTTTTAAAGAAACCTTTGTTTTTGTGACAAACTTTTCTATAGAAAATTTTGTTTTGTGATAAAATTCTCCATAGAAAACTTTGTTTTTGCGACGACATATTCTAAAGCAAACCTTGTTTTTGTCACGATCTTATTTAAAGAAAACCCTGTTTTTGTCACAAAATTTTCTATAAAAAACTTTGTTATAGTGAACAACAAACCAATACTAAACTTTGTTTGTGTAACAATTTTGTCTAAAGAAAACTTTGTGTCTGTGACAAACATTTATATTGAAAACTTTGTTTTTGAAACAAACTTCTCTATAGAAAACATTGTTTTTGTGACAAGCTTTTCTTTATAACAATTAGTTTTTGTGACAAACTTTTCTGTATAAAAATTGTTTCTGTGACAAACTTTTCTAAAAAAGACTGTTTTTCTCAAAAACTTTTTCATTGAAAACTTTGTTTTTGTGACAAACTCATCTATAAAAACCCTATTTTTGTAACAATCTTATCTGAAGAAAACTGCAACAAACTGTTCTCTAGAAAACTTTGTTCTTGTGACAAACTTTTCTAAAGAAACCTTCGTTTTTGTGACGAACTGTTCTGTAGAAAACTTTGTTTTTGTAACAAACTTTTCTATACAAAACTTTGTTTTTGTGACAAACTTTTCTATACAAAACTTTGTTTTTGTGACAAACTTTCCTATAGAAAAAATTTTTTTATGGAAAACTATTTTTTGTGAAAAACTTTTCTACAGAAAATTTTGTTTTTGTGACAAACTGAAGAAAACCCATTTTAAATAGATACAATTTTTTTTAAATCTTTGCAAATTTTCAAGTCGAATTTTAAAAGAATAAAAAAGTCAAATAAGGCACAAATCTTTTTCATAATAAAAATTTAGGACAGCGTATTTAACAAAAATGTAGTTTTCTTACGGTTTTCTGAGAAAACATTTAAGAATGCTTCTAAATTTTCTATAGAAAACTAGATTTTTTTCTCAGAAATATTATGTCTCTTATTTTTATTTTGCACAAACTTAAACTTATAAATTTGTAGTTGAGGACAAAACATTCCGGGAAAAATAAGTGATTTCTTTAAAAATTTTATTTGGTACACAGTTTTTAAAGTATATCTAGTTTAAAACAAAATTTTCTCTGCGACGTTATCAAAAATATTGTAAACAAATTGTGTTGGAAAACTTAAAGCTTAATGGAAAACTCCTTCAAGCTATAAGAATATTACAATAATTTCATTTAATGCATCCTGAAACACAACTCAAACAATTCAAAAAATAAATTCATTTCAACAAAAATATTTATTCATTCAATTCATTTTTATTTTTTGTTTTTATTTTTAACATTTTCATACAAAACATAGCCAGCCATATTTAATTATTTTTGTATTTCCTTTCTTTTTTTTGGAACAGTTGACAGTCGTCATTTAAAAGAGTCTATAGAACGTGCAGAGTTTTCTTTACAACTGGAATTGTGGTTTGCCGAACAAAACGGTTCTGCCTCTAATTTATCCTTGGCATCAACGCGTACATTACAACTTAACTTTCATCCAGGACGTGGTTTACACTACCACTTGCCCGTGTTGTTTGATTATTTTCACTTGGCTGCTGTAAGTGTGGGCATACATGCAAGTTTGGTGGCACTCCACCAGCCATACATCAAGTAAGTATTAACAAATGCATACAACAACAAATATGCAAAGTTGGTGCAAGTATTTACGGTTACAACGGCCAACAGAAGGTCTGTTTAAGCCGCAATAAGAAGAAGAGTAGGAGGAGTAAAGTGTTATTTATTATCTGGTAGTTGAGTGTAGTGTAAGGTGGTGGTGTCAGTCATGCAGCAATCAAATGTAAAGGCTGATGACTATGAGATGCCTCATCCACGAGTTCTTTTTACATCATACATACACAAACATTTTACTTTTTCCATTCAGAGAATTTGTGCACATTATAAAATAGTGTTTCTAACACAAAGACTTCATGAGCAGCAGCCTGTTGTTGGAGACTTTTTGTACTTGAATTTGAATACAATGATGATGCTGATGATTCTGATGATCTTTAATGTGACTGAAGTCTTAAGTACACCTATAATGCACTGGGTATAAAATCATATTAACTACACAACAGTTAATCCGAAAAAAAATACTCGAGACAAAGAATGGTTAAACATTGTTCCATAGTCTTAATTAAAACAATATCTATATAACAGATAGGGAATATAGAAGTTTTGACATCTGGTTGGAAACAATCCTACTGAAAAAGGCTGAATGCTTATTTTGACACTTTAATTTCGAATACCCCACACCCAAAGAAAAAAACATGTTTAAATATGGTCACCTCTAACAAAACTTTTTTTAAAGAAAATTTTAAACACATTATTTTTCATTCAACCATATTAAAGTCACCTATAACCATTTTATGGTTAAATTAGTCCTCCATCAAGAAGCCACAACCATATTATGGTTGCCTCTGAACATGTTATGGATAAATATGGCGGCATGAAATAACCCCCCAAAAAAATAATGAAATAACCCCCCAAAGCGTGGGGCCTTATTTCATATGCAATAAAGCCCCATTTTAGAAAATGAAATTAGCCCCCAACGAAATGAAATAACGCCCCACACATAAATGAAATAATTCCCTAATTTTTACGGGCTTATTTCATATGAAATAGAACCCCAATTTCTGAAATTAAATAAAGCCCCAATATATGTAATGGAATTAATTATACAGTTTTGCTTGAAAGAATCACGCGATATATATCATGGAATGATATTTCAAAGCCAAGCTCCGCCAACTAAGGCTTTTCTGCATAGCCGTCCTTCGGCCGTGCGCAATGACTTTTTCCTCTATGGTATTACAAACACCGGCTTCTCTGCATAGCACCAGGATTTTCTCCTCTATAGTATAAAAATACCGACTCGATCCGGCTACGCAGAGAAGCTTAAGTTAGCGAAGCCGGAGTTTGGTATACCATATAGAAGAAAACCATTGCGCCCGGCCAAAGGCCGGCTATGCAGGACAGCTTTTTTTGATCGAAGCCGGCGTTCTGTATACCAAAAAATATATTGGGGCTTTATTTCATAACGATTTTTTGGGGGATAATTTCATATGAAATAATATCCCAATTAAAAAAATGAAATAACACCCCAAACATAATGAAATAACCCCCCAAAAATCGTTTTTGTTGTTCTCTGTATAAAATTTTGGGGGGTTAATTCATTATTTTTTTGGGGGGTTATATTTTGGGGGGTTATTTCATGCCGCCGATAAATATAACAATAATTTGTTTTTAAATTAACAATAATATTTTCCTTTTTTTCCAAGACCAACATACTATGGCTGAAAACCAACCAAAGAGTTAAACATATTTTAGTTATTAGAAACCATAGCATGTTCGGAGGCAACCATAATATGGTTATGGCTTCTTGATGGAGGTCTTTTTTAATTATAAAATGGTTGTAGGTGACTATAATATTGTTAAATTAAACATAATAGGTTTAAAATTTTCTTTAAAAATAGTTTCGTTGGAGGTGACCATATTTAAACATGATTTTTTCTCTGGGTGCAGTTAAGGGCCAATTTTGGACTTCTTATTTAAATAGTATTTACCTTTTAGTTTTATTTACAAGGGAAAATGAGCTTTTCAGTACTTTTATAAATGATACTTATAAAGCCAATAAAGTCCATTGTGTTTTTACTTGACAAGGTGACCTCTCTATCACAACAATACAAAAAGCAGTTTACGATTTTTTTTTATATGTAGTAGTGTTACCATACTTTTATTTTAATTAAATAATATAAGTCAAGTAGAACTTTTAAACTAAAACTTAAATTAAATACAACTAAACTAAATTAATACGTATTTAATTACGAAGTCAAACAAGCGGGCCAATTAACTTGTCTATACTCAAAGTGAAAAAATCGCTTAAAAGAGTCCATATAAAGTTAGAGATATTTTGGAATTAAATTAAGTGACACAAGATTCTGCTCAAAACTAACTAATAATTATGCTTACCAGGAAAACAACTTTTTATGAGCAAACTTTAGTTTGTCAGTATATTTCACTAATGTCTTGTTGGCATTTACTTAGTTTAATTAAAATCTTGTTATAGGGTCGATTCATAACATTTGAAAATAATTAAGTGCAAATAATTATGTTAACGATTCAAAGCAAAAAAAAAAAAAAATATACGAGAAAATACAGTAATTTGTAGCAAAAATAAGTTCTCGTTGATTTTAATTAAATAAATTGCTTAAATTGAAGAAAATTATTGAAAACTATGGCATTTATACTGCCATGCTTAGGAAAAAGGCAGTAATAAATTATTCACACACTTTTTATTTTTTTTCGATGCCATTAAATTCCTTTAATAAAACTGTGATGGAATTTGACAGTTTTTGTGTGAAAAACGGGACACCTGGCGTTTTAACCTAATTCGGATATGCTGAATCCAGTGATGCTAACCTTTTTGTTTTTTAGGTTAAGCTCTTGTTTTCGAGATATATCGTTATTTCGAAAATGGAGGAGGTTGCACAATATATATTCGCGTAACTCAAAACCGGTTTAGTTTATTCAAAAAACTAAAATACCCGAAATTGCGCAATAAAATTAGCTTTAAGTAAGGTTACACTTTTTTCTAATATTTTAAAAAATTATTTTTTAGCAATATGTATTTCGATATACATTTTTTTTAATTCATAAAAAATTTGAAAATGCAGCTATGCTTCTTCTACATTTAGCCAAAACATGCCATAAATGATTAAAATATGTGTACAACTTTTGATTTATTCACAAAAGATGAAAAATGCAAATTAACTTTAAGAATTTCCTAAAACGACATATTTATTTAGGAGCCCCTCTAAGGGGTGGAGATAAAGGCCAAGTATGCTTTGAGAAATTGGAGAGGACAAAAAACTTATGGAGGTCGGATGTACATTTTACCCCCTTAGGAGAGTTCCATACAAATAGTGCGTATTATGAAATTCTTAAATTAAATGGAAATTTTGCTTCTTTTGTGAATAAAATCAAAAGTTGTAAACAGATTTGAATCACTAATGGCTTTTTTTGTTTGCAATTTCGTTTTTTATAGTGTCTAGAAAAAATTATAAGCATAGCTGCATTTTTTAAAGAACAAAAATTTGTAAATTTTGCTAAGAAATTATTTTTTTTCCAAGAAAAATTATGGGGGTAATTTTGTTGTTCACTTCACCTTGCGTTGAGAAATTTTTCATATAAAATTTTTTGAATTTTTTAAAATTTTCTCAACGCAAGGTAAAGTGAACAACAAAATTACCCGCTTAGTTTCTGAAACGACTACGCATATTAAAAACCCCATTTTCGAAACAGCGGTATTCCTCGAAAACAAGAGCTAAATTAAAAAGAACCACTGGATTCAGCGTACCCGAACTTGTTTAAAACGCCAGGTGGCTGACCAACCAACAAAATTAAAGATACATGATTCATTTTGAAATGCGTTTCTTTAATTAATTAAATATTGATTTTTTTTTTGTGGCTAATTCGATATTTTTAGTTTGCTTAATAAGAGATTAAGGAAAAACTTGTTGAGAACTTTTTTACAAAATAAATATTTTCTAAGTTTTGAAACATAAAAGTCAGATTTCATGTAAAATTATAATTTTTCCCAAACTTTGGTGGGAGTGAGGGATGACTTAGCCTTCGCAGATCGTCCTAATTTTTTTGCGTTGTTCTTTATCAATACCCATACAAATTGGCGGGTGAGACCTTAAGAAATCCCACTTTTGATTTTAACGGTCACCCTACCGGTATATATATGGGTAAATCCAAAGTGTTGAACGTGACAGTCGTACGCATCAAAAATGCAACAACATTTTAAACAACAATAGCACTAAGAAAGCACTGTTATCTATGCTAAAGTTTATGGAGGGCGCGATTCTAGGCCAAAGGTAATGGCAAAAGAAGTAGCGGTTCGAACGTGAAAAAATAGAAGTAGTTTTTGTGGCCATGTATAAAAAGGCGTAATTCAGCGAAACCTGGAACAACTTCTTAGTCAAACTACTTTCAGAATTTTAAGTAGCAATGTAACATTAAAATGTCTTTGATTTGATTCCAAAATCTTCTGTATTTTTTTTTTAAGCCAAAATCTGGGTCGATACGTGACATTTCGAACGTGAAGTTTTCTTCAAAATAATTGAACTGAATAATTATTAAAACAAAATACAAATTTACCGTTAATCCGAATAACATTTTGCTCTTTGAACTCTTCTTTATATTACAGACCATGTAAGAAAATTTTTTTGGAATAATTTTTATCAAATATCACCTCTGTAAAGGAAGATAATATTAAAGAAAACATACAATAAAACATTCTCACAAATAAGAAATTACGTTTGCGCAACTTTGCAGTCTGATTGTTCATCTAAGTGAACAAATGTATGGGTAAATTTATAAAATTAGTAAAATCTAAATATTTCTCTATAACAATATCGTAAAATAATCAGCTTTTAATAACTTTTAAATTTTCGGTCACGGTGGACCTATTGACGGATATGCCCATATACATACATATGCATGTTAAAAACTAGTGATGGGGATGAAAAATCCACACGGTTGGACATAAATTTTACCCATCTAGGGGCGTCCTAGGCGCGGCAGGGCCAAATTTAAGTATTTCATTAAAACGCCATATTTGTATGGAAGCCCTTGATGGATGGTGGAAAGGGGCAAGTATGTTTTGAGAAAATGTTAAGCACAAAAAACTAATGGATAGCATCGCAACTTAAGTTGAGTTGCCATCAACAAAATTAGGCAACGCCGCTTATATTAAAATATTCAAACTTGTTTTTTTATTCTTTTATATTTTAACATAGCGTCGTTGCCTGATTTCGCTTACTCAACTTCCGTTCATTGTCATCAGTAATCGACCTTTAAACGTCTACAAGTATTAAAAAAAGCATTACTTTCGCAATGTTTCTTAGCAAGAAGTATGATTCTAAAAATTTCTAAGAAACTTAGTTTTTAAACGTACATTTGCATTAAAATTTACGTGTATTGTATTTGTAAGGATTTCGCATCCTGGGATATTCAATTATTTTCAATTCCCGCTTTCCCGGGAATTTACCTTTTAATGCTAATTAGAGTCTGAAGTTACTTTTTTATTGGAGTTCTCGTTTACCTGGTACAGACCAGACCGCCTTAAGGCAGTGCCGGACATTTTCGCGATAATTTGAACAACATATAAAATTTTCACAATATCGTTGTAGTGGTTAAAATTAATTTTGACTGAGTTCCAAAACATCATAGTTCTTTGCAGTCAAAGTCTAAAACCTAGTTCTGGCTAAAGACAATAACCGCACAGATTCAGAATATGGAATATTTTCTGTGCTACTCTTTTTATGCTGAGAAATATAAGACAAATTTATTTATGGTTTCACAAAAGCTCAGTAGAATTTATCCTAGCGATCTAGCTCATTTTCGCCAACAGGGCAAAGAAAATCCGAATGGTCCATATCATCTCCGTTTAAATTAATTTTAATTTTTCTAAATTGTTCATATTTAGGAGCTTTTTTAATGATAGCTTTTAATTTTTGCTGTATTATATATAAAATATGTGTGTAAATGCCACTGTCACCCTGTACACGGACTCATAACCAACAAAAAAATGCTTGTTCAAGCTTAGAAAATATATATATTTATTAAGTGAGAGGATAAGTTATTTAATGGAAATGTTTTCAGCTTAGGTTATCACTTCCAAATATCTTTTCTCCCATGCAGAAATTTAACTTTTCAAAATTTAGTCAAGTCAACTTTGGTATAGCCATAGACAGGGCTGCCAGGTCCTTTTTTTGTACTCCCCAAACTAAAAAAAAATTTCCCCAAAAATCCCCCAATAAAAGAGAAAATCCCCAAAAATAAGCCCCTGTAAAAAATGCACAATTTTTAACGGATAATTTAAATATTTATTTGAGTTTTACTTGTACTATGTTCTACAAGAGATCATTTATATTGTAGGGAAATATGTAGTTGTATTAAACATATATAGTTTATGTATATGTATATATACAGCCGAACTTCCTTGTAATGAATCTGCATTGAAAACATAGTTGTATCTACACTTTGGTTACTTTATCATATAGAAGAAAAGTTTACGACATTTAAAAAATTGACAAAAATTAATATAAGTGATTTTTCGCCTTGTATTCACTATTCAACTTATCAATCGACTATTCTTTACCCAATCGTCGCCATACTTCATAATTTATGTTTTTATATACAAAGAAACAAAATTAGCCCATTCATTGACTTAAGAGTTCATTTTAATTTTAACACCTGTAATAAGTATATGGGCACTTCCACAGAAAAGCTCTCTTTTTGTCACGTCACGTCACCTAGCATTTATTCTTGTATTTTAGAACCGCGTTGTTCAAATTTTCCCTTTCTTGCCCTAAATGAAAACCTAGTTGTGCTCTACACCCAAATGCAAAAAAGCAAATTATATTTTCATTATTCTTTGAGAGACAATTAAAAATGGTTGGTGACGCTACGTGACAAAAAGTAGACATTTCTGTGGAAATACCAATATGTTCTTCTCTAGGAAAATACAAATTTTGTACTTATTATACATAATTATATTATTGACAAATAAGCTTCAAAATTTTCAAATATTTTTTTTCTTTTTTTTTATATAAAAAAAAAATAACTTTTTTTTACCCGGTGTTTATTGATATTAAGTGATATTGCAAAAATGGCCACCCTAATGTTTATGTGTGCATAAAACTTAGTTATCTCCTATAGAAAAATTAAACTCATATTTTTTACACGGAAATAAGTTTATTTTCTAAAGTAACCAATTTCTTAACACAGAAAATCCAATAATGAAACTTAAAATGGAAGACAACACAAAAAAAATTAATTTTAAGCGCAGATTGATGCAAGGCATTACCATTTGAAACTGACTTTAAACAAATAGGCACCGCGCCTGTCTTTGACGAAATGCATTGCAGACATCCAATGCATGTCACGAATAAAATTAACAATGTTGACCTCAAGACGTCAATTGTTGCTGGCTTATCAGCATAAACCAGTGACTTCACAACCCTATGGAGCATTTTGAACCTTCTCTAGATATAAGTATGCAACCAAAAGTGGAAGTTAATCTCATTATTTTATTTTATGTTTTATTAATTGTTTTCAAGTCGTTGATGTTTTTTTTTTGTTAATTTATTTTAAAAAAAATCTTAACAGTTTGACTAATATTGATCTTCTTTCAATGAGTTTGTTGTGTTTTTGCTTCTTTGTTAATGTCCTTTTATTAAATAAAACTTCAATTTTATATCCGGTGTTATTTCATTCAAATCGGGTAGTTTTGCTTCATCTCAAGTGTAATTTTGAATTTTGCTGGTGGTAACACTGCAAGCTACACATAAATTTAACACAAGAAAATTTTGGCTTGGACGAGAATGGTGCAAAATATTTTTAGTTCAAGCCATATTTTGTGGTGCTTTAGTAAATAATTCTTTCCGTGTATTTCCCCAAAAAATCCTAATTTTTTTTTTTAAATCCCCAATATTGTCCCCAAACCCCAAATCAAATTTTTTGTCCCTTTTAGCAACAAGAAAACCCCTAATTTGGGGTCAAAACCCAAAAACTGCCAGCCCTGGCCATAGATCAAAAAGTTTTGCACAAACAAAAGTTTGAGTAACCCTTTAATTATTTATTTAATGAAGTATTGTAAAAATAAAAATTTTATAACAGTTTATATGAACCCCGTCTGAAGGCGGTCATGGGCAATAGATGAATTATTGCAGGATTCCCGGGTAAATTCATCTATAGTAATTTTTTTTTTTTTTTTTTAATTCCCTAAGCTTATCCCGCGAAGCTCTACGTTTGTCTGCAGGAAAGAAACCAGAGTCTCTGGCGGAAATCGAACCCGCAACCCCGACTCTGATAGACTAGCTCACTACCAGCTAGCCTACCGGGGCAATCTGTGTGTGACTGTGGCTTAAGTTGGTTTATTTCATAATATTAATATTTTTTGCGGTTTAATGCTTATTTTCGAGAATAAGCTTTATAAAGGGCTTATGGTAACATAACATACCTATCTGCACGAAGTTTTACTTCTACTCTTATCAAACTGTAATGGGCTTAATTTAAGGACAATATTATTATTTTAACGGTTTAAGGCATAATTAACTGTTTAAAAAGAGGAGTGGGTCTTATATTGGGCATATTATGAATAATGACTCGATCGCCACGAAATGTAGTGCATACACCCAGAGAAAAATATGTTTAAATATGGTCAACTCCAACAAAACAATTTTTAAAAAAAATTGTAAACATATAATTATAGTCACCGACAGTAATAAGAACCATATTATTGTCACCGACAACCATATTATGGTTAAATTAGTCCTCCATCAAGAAGACTCAACCATATTATGTTTGCCTTCGAAAATGTTATGATTAATAATAACTAAAGTATGTTTAACATTTATAATAGCATTGTTGGTTTTCAACCAAAGCATGTTGCTATTAGAAAAGAGGAAAATATTTTTGTTAATTTAAAAACAAATAATTGTCACATTTAACCATAACATTTTTACAGGCAACCATAAAATGTTTTTGGTTTCTTCACTGAGGACTCATTTAACTATAATATGGTTGTCGGTGGCAATAATATGGTTAAATTAAACATAAAAGGTTTACAATATTCTTTAAAAATAATTTTTTTGGAGGTGACCATATTTAAACATGTTTTTTTCACTGCGTGTAGTGTGATTTTGAGCCTTATGAAACTAGATTAGACCAAATTTCACAGCAAAAGCATTTTTCGTTGCGCTCTTGGCTATACTAATATGATTTCGACACCCATTATTATATAGGATCTAAGGTAAATTCTGCACGAACCTTCACGAAATCTTGTGACATATAACATATGACGAATTTGTAGAAATTTTATGATAACCAGTGCATTTCCCCACCGATGACGTTCGAAATCCATGAACAGGCTGTAAATGAAATAAAAAAGAAACAAAATTTACTTAGCAATAAATTGTGTTATCACCAGGGCAAGTTTTTTATGGCATATGCCATTTTTTTTTTTTTTTTTTGCTATTTTTGCCATTTCATGAATTATTTCGTTAAAAAGCCATTTTTGGTCCAGCTTGCCAATAAATACCTTTTTTACAACTTAGAAGGAATTTTTAGATAAGCATAGCGAAATGAATATTGCAAAAAGTGAATAAGTGCACATAAAAGAGCACTTTCAATGCATCCAGTGTTCCCAGTTTTGGGGACTTATCCCCAAATTGGGGATTTTTTGGTAATTGGGGATAAAATTTTCGTGAAATCCCCAGGGGATTTTTTGGCGAAAAGCACTTTTTTCGCTGCGGATTTTTGGGGATAAAATATTATTATAAATTTCATTTTTGCAATGGCAAGACCGATTTTCTCAAAATGTGGGTACAAATTTTAGTCTTTTTAGCAGTTTAAAATTTTTTCAAGAACTTTTTGAATAATTTTCAATATGCTTTATGTACCAACTAGCATTACTTTTGTTGAACTAGTCTATTTCTGTAATGAATACAACCAAAATCAATATTTGCAACAGAATACAATATAAGTTAATAGAATTAATAAGAATAAATACACTTTAAAATAATGCCACAAATTTATTCAATCATCTCAAATGCACTTTTTAAACCAACACATGCACTGGCTGGCGGCATGAAATAACCCCCCAAAATATAACCCCCAAAAAAATAATGAAATAACCCCCAAAGCGTGGGGCCTTATTTCATATGCAATAAAGCCCCATTTTTGAAAATAAAATTAGACCCTAACGAAATGAAGTAACGCCCCAAACATAAATGAAATAATTCCCTAATTTTTGGGGCTTATTTCATATGAAATAAAACCCCAATTTCTGAAATGAAATAAAGGACCAATATTTGGGCTCCACGAAAAGCCACTAATGAAATAACGCCCAGGAAATAGCCCCCAATGAAATAATCCCCAAAAAATAGGTAATAACACCCAAAAGCAGTGAATGAAATAACATCGAAAAATAAATGAAATAAACCCCAAAACGAAACAACCCCCAATATTTTGATGTTATTTCATATGAAATAACACCCAATGATGAAAATGAAATAACCCCCAATGAAATTAACCCCATCAGCAACAAAAATGAAATTATGCCCAAAATTCATAAAAGAGTCAGTTTCACCAAGGATTTCATGAAGTTAATATGGACCAACAGCCAAGTCGCAAAATCATTGAAATGAATCGTGTGGAGGCCCGCAGGCGTCTTCTTAATAATAAGGATATATTCGGTTCAAAAATATTGCTGTAGTTATTTTACCCGCCCGTAGATCCTTGTAGCCTTGCTCTATTTTTGCAGTTCGGAAGACAATTTGCCTTCTACGTTTGGCCTTTACACGGGGGAGGGGTGCTTTTTAACCATGTGAGGTAAGGCCATAATGACTTTATTGCTCAATTGAATGGGAGATAAAGCCGTTATGGTCTTATCGCCCAATCATTGAGAGGTAAGGTCATATTTAAAATTTTGCGAAATGAGAGATATAGCCATATTTTTTTCACAAATGAGAGACAAAGCCATACTTTTCCAGAATAGTGTTACGCATGGTGTCAACATTCTGTAAAAGGGAAAATCCTTTTTTTATTCTTGTGACGCACGCAGGAAAACTTCATTCAGCGAAGCCACCTGCCGCGTCCTACTGGAGGAAAAAATCCCTAAGCACGGCCGCAGGCCGTCACGCAGAAAAACTTTAGTACACACAGAAAAAAATACCAATGTTAAAATAACATGGCGAAATGTTGATTGAGAATCATGGTAAATTTCTGCAAAAGTATGCCCTATATTTAAATTTATCATTGTTTCATATTAATTTTAAATGAAAAATATTAAAATAACCTTAAATCACGTTTATTTAATATTATTCACTGTTAAAATAACATTGTTCAATATTGAATCCATAAAAACCTGTTTTATATTAAAATCGAAAGTTTATCTTGTTAAATTAACATGCATACATACTTTAGAATGTACATTTTTTATTTTCATATTTAAAATATGTTATAAAAAGAAGACAATTCCCGTATTATTTTAGTTAAAATTATTTAGTTAAATAGTACATCAAGTTTTCAAAGTAGAATGATGACGAAAACCATATCGGACCATTCTGCTGATGCTTCTGTTAACAAAGGAGAATACAAAATTAGTGAACCATGTGTTACAGGGGTAAGTGTTTTAAATTATTCTTAATTAAATGCATATGTTGTCTCTGAAGCTGCTTCACACTGTTATATCACACTCCAACCAATTTGATTCTACATGAAATCCACGTTGTTTCAACTTGAAATAACTTTCATTTAACGTGATTCGGATTGTTATTTCAATATAAATTACATTTTGCTCAAACTTTACTACAATGTTAAATTAACATGAATTATAGTTATTTTAAAAGAAAAAAATGTTGTTCGCAAGTTATTGTAAAATCATGTTAAATTAACATGAAACAACAATGAAGCAAAATCACTACTGAAAAATATAAAATTAACCTTGTTTTGAACGAATTTACATTGATTTTTTTCTGTGTGTATGCGAAGCCAGATTTCAATACTTAACTTTGGTGTTAAAAATTAAATAACCTCCGAATTAAAAATGAAATAACACCCAAATTAAACACGCTATGAAACAAGCCCCGAATTTTAAAAATTTGTTGGGTGTTATTTCATTGGAGATTATTTCATAATTTGAAAACCCCAAATGAAGAATTAAATAATTCCCAAAAAAAATGAAAAACGGCACAAAAAAATTGGGAGTTTTTTCATATGAAATAACACCCAAAGATGTATGGAAAAAAAATTGGGGAATATTTCATTTCTCGTTTGGGCGTTATTTCATTGGGGGGGCTTTTCGTGGAGCCAATATTTGTAATGCAATTAATTATACAGTTTTGCTTTAAAGAATCACGCGATACCATGATATATGTATGATATTCCAAACACAAGCTTCGCCAACTAAGGATTTGCTGCATAGCCAGCCTTCGGCCGGGCGCAATGACTTTTTCCTCTATGGTATAACAAACACCGGCTCCGCTTACTAAAGCTTCTCTGTATAGCGCCAGGACTTTCTCCTATATTGTATAAAAAACCCGACGCGACCCGGCTACGCAGAGAAGCATTAGTAAGCGAAGCCGGTATTTGGTATACACTATAGAAGAAAACCATTGCGCACGGCCGAAGGCCGGCTATGCAGGGCAGCTTTATTTATCGAAGCCGGTGTTCTGTATACTAAAGTGGAAAATTCCTTGCCCAAAATCCCCCAAAAAATATATTGGGGCTTTATTTCATAACGATTTTTGGGGGATAATTTCATACGAAATAATACCCCAATTAAAAAAATGAAATAACACCCCAAACAAAATGAAATAACCCCCCAAAAATCGTTTTTGTTTTTCTCTGTACAAAATTTTGGGGGGTTATTTCATTATTTTTTTTGGGGGTTATATTTTGGGGGGTTATTTCATGCCGCCGCACTGGCTGATGAATTAGAAGATTTTGATTCCCTAATTTGTTACTTGTTACATACTATACATTGGTACATAGATACGTAGAACTCAAAGAATAAATAACATTAGTTTTAATAATATTACACAAATGGATTTATTAAAATAAATCGATGTATGCATATTTTTTCTTTGGCATTTTATTACGTATTTTATTTTAAGAAAATGTGGGGATTTTTGGGGATAAGAAAAAAACTATTTTGGGGATTTTTGGGGATGAAAAATCGCAAATTGGGGATAAGGCTTGAAATAAAACTGGGAATCTGCTCAAATGTCTTGAAATTACAAACAAAATAGCTAACTATAAATGAAAGCTTAAACTCAATTGACATTGCTGAGGAAATTGTTAAAGATTTCCGTAAAAAGATTTTGTTGAAAAGTTTAAAAAATTTATTTTTTTTTAAATAAGAAAAAGTATACATATGTGAGTAGTCAAACACCGCTAAGTTAAAGAAAAAAAATTAACTATTCAATACTCCTGCAAAACTCTCTATATGGCTTGGCGTTTGAATTTAAAAAAAACTGTTTTAATCGATTTTCTCAGAATTTTGTTTGCAAGAGGACTTCTCATATTTTAATGAAAGTGAGAATGAGGAATTTATTGACAACCTTTCTCCATCTGAACTATTAGCGTTCAAATATGCTCCCGTTGCATCTTGTTGATGTTGTAAGCGTGTTTTCCGTTTATTGAACTGTTTTATGCAATAACAGGAGATTATTTATTTTTGACAATTTGAAGAACATGTTACTGTTCTTACAATCAAAACTTAATAAAATAAATGTTTCTTAAATAAGAACATGTTTATTTTTGCCAGTTTTGCCATTGTGTGCCCTTTTTCGTGCCATTATTTGTACTTTTTCGTACCATTTTGCCAGCCATTTTTACCCATTTTAAACTTGCCCTGGTTATCACTGTTTAATTTGTTTAAATATAAAAAGTTCAATACATTAGGTATTTTCTTTATCTCTTTAAGTAAAGTTTTATATCAACGATTTTTTATTGTAGCATTAATAACCAAACAACTTTATTTGTCAATATAAGAATCCTACACAAAATCGGCATTTCCTTATCACCAATCAATAATCGTTAATTTATTAGTCACTTAAAAATCTTTAAAAACTTTTTCAGAACACAACCAACACGAGCAAAACTACAGATCATTTCAGCACCACATTTTATTTTATCATGGAATATTAAATTGTCACAACTTTTATGTCGCCACCATCGTGAAAAGTTTGTATTAAAAAAGAAATAAACTTATCTCAACAATGTTTTCATTATTTCCCTTCCCTCCTTCACATTTTTCGCTAGACAAATAATTTATTCTGTGTGTATTAAACTATATAAATATCTTCTAAATAAACACATTAATGTAAAAGTGTTTATTCCTTACGCTTTTGTTCTACATAGGTATGAATGTATATTAGAATGGTTCGATTTGAGAAATTCGAAGTTGTTGCTAATGACAACTTAAATGAACGTCTAAAAACGTACCCCTTCGTAATATTCCATATATGCTACGAAAGCTTAAGAAAGGCATAAATTGGTGCCATTGACTTGCTCACCAATGGCTATACCAACTTTAAAACCAGAAATTAAAACATTCACTCATATTATATATGTAAGTCGTTATCGATGCCGACGAACGTTTTAGGTTGTTGTCACGTTAAGTTGATGACTACATCACGTCGACGTAGATTTGTTATTTTCTTAAAATGTTGTGTCAGTGTTGACTATTTATCAAAAATCTAGGAAACAAAATCTCATATCTTATTATTTTTTTATCTGAAGTTAAGTTAAGTTCATTTGATTTATCGAAAGTTTTTCTATCGACTAAAACAGAGTCAATTATACTCGATGTCGACTTAGGGCTAATAAATCAGAGCAACTTAAGCTCTCTTTTTGGTTTAAAGTGTGTTTAAACCAACAAATCTATAAATCAGTTAACATATAAACCATCTTTAGACGCATAAAGTTGGACGTTTAAACTACCAATACAGACCATATGAATTTTACAAGATTTATCGTAGTGCTGACACATGTTATTTTTTTAACTACATATAATTCATGGGACACTGATTTACAGTTGTTGAGTTAAAGCTACATATAAATTTAAGTTTAGTTCAACTAAGCCAGCGTTTAAACATTCACTAAATTATTAGCCATTAGGAGTGTCGCAGAAATGCCAAGCAACTGTCAATGGTAAGCGATTGTTGTCAAGAACTTCTAAGAAAAAAGACAATTGTTGTTCCGATTCTGTCGACTTCTGTCGATGTCGACTTTCAAAATAGCGGTGAATTTAAAAGTTCAGCTTGTAATGGGTGATTTTTTAAGAGCTTTACGAAAGTGTAAAAAAAAACACATAAAATTCAGGAAAATTCATGAAATCTTTTTTTGAATCGATAGTACGGTCCATATAATTTAATGTTTAAAGATTATTTCATGCAAATGTTGACCTTGACTGCGCCTCAAATGGTCCATCCGCTTAGTCCAATTTTGGCAAACTCTTTCCAACATTTCGGCCGGTATCTCATGAATAAATGCTTCGATGTTGTCTTCCAATGCATCAATTGAAGTGGGCATGTGTGTATAGACATGAGCTTTAACATAGCCCCACAAAAAATAGTCTAAAGGCATTAAATCGCACGATCTAGGCGGCCAATTGACCGGTCCCAAACGTGAAATAAAATGTTCACCGAACTCGCCTCTCAATAACTCCATTGTTAAGCGTGCTATGTGGCATGTGGCATGTGGCACCGTCTTGTTGAAACCACATGTCATGCAAGTTAAGCTCGTGCATTTTGGGCAAAAAAAAGTTGATTATCATCTCACGGTAGCGCTCACCATTCACAGTTACGTTACGATTCGCATCATCTTTGAAGAAGTGCGGTCCAATGATGCCACCAGCCCATAAACCGAAACTGTGACTTTTTCTGGATGCATTGGTAGCTCTTGCAATGCTTCTGGCCGATCTTCATTTCGAAATCGACAATTCTGCTTATTAACGTTCCCATTGAGCCAAAACAGAGCTTCGTCGCTGAACACAAGAAGCGCGCGATGAACTTTCTTAACAGGACACGCATTTTGATAATAAAATTCAATAATTTGCAAGCGTTGTTTGTTTGTAAGACGATTCATGGTTAAATTATAGACCAAACTGAAGATGTTTGACAGTGAAACAAAAACAGTGTTGCCAAAACGATAATAGCTAAAAAATCACCCGATAGTTGGAATATTAAAAAAAGTTTTTTTTTGTACCTCCCTAATTTATATGTATTTGGAGCTAAATAAATTGTTACAAGTGTATGCATAATGGAGAATTTTAAATAAAATGAAAAGTATGCTGAAAGCAAAACCCCTTAACGTCTTGTGTCAATGTCAATTAATTTTAAAACAAAGGTAAGACTTACTAAAGATGTCCAAGTGAACAAATAGTTCATGCCTGTCCGGGTTAAATAAGCAAATTCTTGTATGCCTTAAGTTATAACAGTTGTTGCAGGATATTGTTATATTATACTTATACATATGTATATATCCTTTACAACAAAAAGTGTGTCTTAACACAGGGTGATATAGGCAAATGGTAAGGGAAGTATGACACCAGACATACAACCATTAAAAGAAAATAAGAGATAAAATCAAAATATTCCACTTGCAAGCATCGCTAAGTTAAAAAAAAAAAAATTCTGTAAAAGCCGCCATTTTATTTGTTTTTTAAAGTTTTTCCCTAAACAATTATCAGTCCAATTCAAAATTCGTTAAGTAACGCGAAATTTCAGACTTTATTTCGTAGTTGCTTTTGATTGTGTCATTCCTTGGCATACCTACCTCTCGTAGAGTTTTTTTTTTACTGGAACAAGCCTTAACTGTAGTTGAGTGCAAAAAAATGTGTGCAAATAATAATTGTAGAATATAACTCAAGTATCGCTACAGAATTTACTTAACAAACTTAACTTAATCTACTTTGTTTGCCTCAACAAAAAAAAAATAACATTTTCATTTTATTTTGCATAATTTTTGATTAATGTTTGCTCAACATTTATTGTTTAAATTGAAATTTTAAGTGCAATTTTATGCTTGTTAGTTATTTTTTTAATGTTTTACTTAGTAAACTTAAACTAAAAGATTTTCACGCGCACCTGCCATATGCTTATATTAATTTTAACCGCTCCTAAGTGTGAGAGCAACAAATGCCCACATGTAGCAATTTGTGTGCATAATCCCGCAAGATTATTTACTTGTGTAATAGCTGGAACTATCTTAACTTCGATGCTCTTGAAAATATGCCAACAGCATCTGTGAGTAGCAACAGCACCTAGGAATGATCCGCCCCAAAGGCCAAACTCGCATATAAGTGGTGGCCCTTGAGTAGGTTTTTTAGGATCTCCCTTCCCGCGAGTTTGGATTTAAGCCAGAAACTCCACGTTATCGCCGAAAGTAAATCTTCAACGACAAACTATGGCTCCTATTACGGTTTACTCAGTTGAATTGCAAGTTTTTAATTTTTGTTTTATGGTTTAAAACTTTGCTTTATTGCGGCGAACAAAAACATCAAAATACTATAACTCAAAACAACCAGTTGTTTTTTTTACAACTCAACTGAAAAAGAAAGCATATTCCACAAGAAGTATTATTTTGGAGTCCTCAACCAAGAGTCAGTCTGGTGCCGTGCTACTTGCGGCAACTGACTTCTGTCGTACCATATAGGATCTATGGTGAACAGGGATCTCAATAGATGGTACAATATCTCTTCGGATCTGTCAGTTTTCAATGTCGGCCGAATCCAAGTATTAACTACCCCTGACTTGGAAAATGTATCACTAGAAGGTGTTATATCTTAAGATCATCGTTTTAAGTTAATAAACTTATAAAATTATTACAGTTGTGGGTTAAATTTTTTGTTCAAATTGAATTCAAATATAGTTATTTTACGAATAACCTTATTTTTTGCATTTATGTTTGTTATTCAAAAAACAACTATGTACCAAAAAATAATGTTTTTCCATACTTATATTCAGCCTGATATCGGTTGGCGTATACGACTCAGGCATTTATGCCAATACCAACTGTTATTCTAATTGTTATGTAGTTTGGTTTTTTGTCGGTTAAAATATATTTTTTAAAATTAACAACCATTAAATTTTACGAAGTATGCTGTTTAATAAATAAAAAATTCATTTTAAATTCATTTATTTTAAATGAAATGTAAATGATACATTTTTCAAATAAATTTGTTCTTTAACTTTTTGCAGTAGGATATTTTAAGCCCTGAAATTTAAATAATATATCAGCAGGGGTGGTGTTACCCACTATAGGACGCCAATGTTAAGAACTGTTATAGTGAGAATGTTCAATGTTAGTAGGAATCATTCTAAAAGTAAGCAACACAATCAAAAATAAAAATGTAGGCGGTAGGCGCAGGGGGAGCAATACCCCCTAGGATGCATATATTAAGGATTGCGTAACCGAAGAACTATTATAGCTAGAGTCTTTAAACGTGGTAAAGCCACTATTATGGTAAACCGGAAGACGGAGGAAGATCTGTTCCTTCTATAGAACGAAAATTTTTAAAGTCTTCAAGCTTTGTAGAACCCACTCTTATGGTAAGCTACACCACTCAAAATAAATGGAAAAAGTAGACATGGTACTGCCCATACGAATACACTTGAAATTGATGTACATCTGTAGGACGGTTACTGTAAAAGCATTTAAATTAAGTGCAAGATGCTTTGTTACAATACAAAAGATTTTTTTTTTTAAATTTTACTAATTTTATTTTGATGGGGGTAGTAAAGCGCACCGGGCTAAGCTAGTATAATTAAAAATTCAAAAGAATTAGGCAGGTAATAATAATAGGATATGTATATGAAATAAAACGATATTTTCGGTTAACAAGGTTTCGTTTAAATGTGCTAAATTTCCATTTCATACTATTGATAAACTGAAATAAAGTTGGTTAACGTTTCGTTTTCAAAATCGATTTCCATCACATACTAGATTTTTAGTATTGATCTATACATAAAAGTAAATATGTACTACATATTTAGACATACAATATTGAACATTTCTCCAAACAAGTGCCCGAATATAATTTAACATCCTTAATTATAATATTAAACTTGTACACCTTTGATTAAACGCATAATTGAAATAAATACACGTTTAATCAGTTAAAATTAGTTATGAAGGATTCTTCACGATAATTTTATACCTTTTCCCAACTATCTTAAGCCCTGGGTAACTTACCCAATAAAAAATTTTATCATTTTGCGAAGCACTAAAGGTACATTTAAAAAAATAAGCGCACAAATATGCGCTACGCAATAAGACATACCGAAATGCAGTAAAGTAAGTGAAAGAACTCTCAACAACTTTTACTAAAAAAAAATAATAACATTTCAAGTGCTACGGCATTCCCTTACCACGAGCAGGTTTGTAAGGGAGAATCCTAAAAAATAACTGTATGAAAACATTCAGTGTGTAAAGCTGATCGTTACATCCAACAATTTTTATGTGCGCTGAATAATGCGCTTTATGTGTCAAAAATGTATTGCTTCAAAGTGGGAAGTCGCCATATAAAATTCATGTCTTCCGTAAGCGCAATCGTAAGCGAAACTTTTATGTTTCTCCCTTACAAACCTGCTTCGTTGGAAGCTCCATTTTTTATTGGGTTATGAGCTACCTAGGTTACCCAATAAAATAGATTTCTTATTTGGCGAAGTACTTATAGTACATTTAAAAAAGTAAGCGCATACTTATTCGCTTCGTAATAAGACATGCAGAAATTTAGTAATGTAATGGCGTTTTCTTTTCTAAAAAAAAGTGTTACATAACTGTTACATGAGACTTGGCAACATTTTTAAATGCTCCCCTAATTTTTAAGAAGTGTTTCATATTTTACGATTACAAAAGAACACAAATTTCAGCATTAAACAATAAAGTACAATTAGCGCAAGGTAAATTCAATTACAGGTGGTGGCAAGACTACAACAATTCAAAGCCAACAGAAACAACAGATGGTTTTTTGTATTGCATTGTTAGTGTTTACAGCTCAAAACTTGCCACCACCTTGTACCGAATACGCCTTGATCTAGTGCTGCACTCATGCCCCTTAAATTAAAATGAGTGTTCAACATGTAGCATTTTTTTTTTAATTTTAAAGGGAACATCATCAGAAAAGAACGCTTTACCCTTTTAAAATAACACATGTTGTTCAGAAAAGAACATAAAAAAATGTAAAAGGTAGAATAAATGCAGAATTTTACTCAGAAAAGAAAACGCCATAAGTCAACGCATTCTTAACAAATTTTATAAAAAAGATAACATTTAGAGCCACAGCATTCTTTTGCTACGAAGCATGTTTGTAATTGAGAATACTAAAAAATAATTGTTACAACAATTCAGCGTGTTTAGCTGATCGTTACATTCACCGGTTTTTATATGAGTTTCATCTTTTGTGTCAAAAATGTATTGATTAAATGTAGAAACTCACCATATAAATTCATTAATTCCGTAAGAGATGGTAAGCATTAATCTTACTCCTCTGCCATACAAACCTGCAACGTTTGAAGCTTCTTTTTTTATTGGGTATGTTACCAGTTGGAAACTTGTGCCACTAGTGACTTTATATTCAGCAGCATTGCGTATACGAGAATGGTTATCTAAGCTTTAGATCTTAAAATTATTTATCTTAAACAGATATTATAGCAATTTAAACAACCCAAAAACAATTAAACATTCTAAGTGTTATTGTTATTAAATTTAATTGAAAATTTCACCAAAAAAAAAACAACATTATTAAGCATGAACGCGAGAGCTATTTGCTAGATATAATTGATATTTTCGTAATACATTGTTGTAAAATTTTAAATTTTTACACAGAAAAAATGTTCAATAAAATGTTTGGAAAGTATTTCAATTTAATTATTGTGACAATTGAATCGATTATATTTTTAGTTGAAAAATAATTTTGAATTAAATAATATTTTAGTTGTTTTGAAATAAATTTTCAATCAAAATATTAATTAAATAACAAATAATCTTAATTGTTATTTTCGCTTAAAATAAAATACCCAACAAACACGGAAGTTTTCTCGAACGACAAACGTTTGATAACGATTTGAAAATCATTTGAAAATCATGGCGTTCTCAACAAAAAGGGGAAATTATTTTAAAATTGAAAAATGCCTTTATTTTCAACTTGCTTTCAAACGTAATTCTCAAATAAAATAAAAATATTTAATTTTTTTAATTGAAATTCATTCTTTATTTAAAAAAAACTGTGAGATAAACATTCGATGAAATCATGTTCTTTCCGTCGTCTAATTCTTGCAAAAACGAAATAATTGCCTCCCTTTTTTTGAGAATTATAGCACCGCGATCATACAACAAACTCATAATTTCCTCACTTTCCCGTTTTATTTTTTTATTCGTATTCTTAATCATTGTAGTTACCCAGGCAGAAATTACGACTCTTCTAAATATTATGTACCGCCACAACCCTGTAAATACAAAATTGTGACTCTACCAAAAATATGGTACCATCACAACACTGTAGATACAAAATTACAACCTTAGTTTGTTAATACCGTTTTTAAATAAGATTCAACACCGGTACAACACCCTAATTACAAATATACGACTTTAGTTTTTTAAAGTCGTATTTACCATAAAACTATACCGCTACAACACTGTATTAAACAAGAATTAAACCTTAATTTTCTAATACCGTGTTTATAATAATTCTATACCGCTACAACGATGTATATACAAATATTTAGTCTTATAAATTTAATAGTGTCCTATTAAAATGAAAACACAAAAACTATTTTAGGTTAGAAAATAAAAAAATTTTTGTTATTTATTAGCGAATTTATATACATATGTAACAATATTGAAAATAAGAGTCGGAAGATGGTTGTGACTACGTTGTAAATTCGTGAATCCAACATTGTAAATTTAAATTTACAGTACTGTGACAACACTAAAAAGAAGAGTCGGAAGACGCACATTTGGCGTTATCATTTTAATATTGTGACAACATTGTAAATTTGGTAAACAGTACGTTGTATTGATGTTGATAGTATCCCCTGCATCGTCGGCACAGCGTCGTGGTGATTGTCTTTTTCTGCCTGGGTACTCATAATAAAATAAATCGTTCACTTGTAAAACAGATTTAACCACGAAGTAAAAATTAAACTTTAATCGCCATTTTTGTTTTGATTTGAATTTAACCAATTTGATATCAAATTGATAAAACATTTGGTGTCAAATGAGTCGTTCAGTGGATAAAGGTTATGAGTCCAAAAATTTTTAATGGAGAAAAACGACAAAACAGTTGACATTGACTTTAAAACTAGTTGTTACAACAAAACTCAAAACTAAAATTGCAAAATTAATTATTAGGGCTTCTTTTACAATTTGTAAATATATAATGTTAGTGTATGTGTTTACAAAACCTGTTAATATGATACAAATACGTTTTTATTGATAAGAGTTTCAGTGGAAAAAGGGAATAAGTCAACCAAATTTTTTGTTGTTAAAATCGATAGCGTAAAAATGCAAATTAATTATGTTTTAACTTTGAGCATTCGTTTGGAAACAAAAAGAAAAAATATCCATCTAAATACAGTAGAATTCGTAATCGCAAGGGACCGGCCATTTCTTACGAATTATAGGGGTTTTCGATTTAGCGGGGTTTCGATTTAACGGGGTTAAAATAAAATAAATACGAATTAACGGGGGTTTTCAATTTATTTACAAAACGATAAAAAAAAAACACAAAAAAAATTGTTGAAAATAAAATATATGTATAAAAATTATTCATGTAACAAACTGATCTTAAGAAAATAAACACACACACAAGCAAAAACCCACGCAAAAAAAAAATAGCGGTAAGCAAAAAATCATTCTTTCAATGTTTGTTGTTGTTTTTATTACGAATTATCAGTGGTAGTTAGCAAACAATTACGATTTATAAGAGGCAAAGAAGATTTTTATTTGAAAAAAAATTACGAATAAGAGAGGGGACCAAAATGTATGGAAATTTTACGAATTAACGAGATTTTTTCAAGGGACCGACAGTTTATTACGAATTATCGGGAATTACGATTTATCGGGGAACGAATTATCGGGATTTGACTGTATTGGCTTACCTCGCGTAGTGTTTTAATTGAATTATGTGTGGTTTACAGAACACGAGCGCCTTACTAGTCCGTTCAACTTACATTTAAAACAAAATTTCGAAATTTGTTTTTGTTTTAAACGTAATTTGAACGAACGAGTAAGGCGCTCGTTTTCTATATACTACATATTAGTATATTTTGGAAAGAGTATATTTTTTATAATTTTGCAAAAAAGGCTGCAGATAATTTGTTTTTTAGTTCAGTGCATTCGCACAGTTTTATTTTTAATGAACTTAAAAAATCGTTGGCTTTTTCATTGAATTGAATACTTTTCAAATAAGATTTTAAAAATGTAACAAAAAAATCGGCAAAATGCCGATAAATCGCCAAATATGGCAGGCCTGGTTGTAACTCACGACGAATGTTACGACCGATCTGCACTCATTGCACTTACTTAATTGAAAACTCTTCTAACCACAGCGATATTATAACAACGATCAAAGGTCGAATTCATATTCAATAAAGCATAAAGTTGGATTGCAGTTACGCTTCCGATTGCTGCTCTCATGCAGCAATGAACTAAGTACAACAACAATTTAAAGAACACAAAAAATTGGCTGGCAGCGAAAGCTAGAAGAGAGGCAAGAAATAGAAACAAATAAGAGTGATTAAAAGCAAAGTAAATAAGTGATTAATGCAATATAAATGCAAGCGTGGACTTATTCCCTTTTTCAACTGAAAATAAAAATTTTGTGTTTCGTACAAAAAAATGTTTTGTCTTTAAAAAGGGGTTTCCCGTTGAAATTTTGAAACAAACTTTTTACCATACATTGTTAGTCATAAAAGGAAGTGTATCCACGCTGAATCTCAAAAACGCCAAAAATGGACTCATTCCCTTTATCCACTGAACAACTCAAATGTTTGTTTTCAAATCATTATCAATTTACATTTAAATGTTAAAATCAGACATTTGAAAAACGTTTGAGAATTGTGTTTGATGTCAAATGAAAAAGTCATTTCATATCAAAGGTTTAACCTCGTGTTTGTTGGGTAATTTAAACATGCAGAATTGTTGTTGGAAATTGTCAAAACCTGAGCTATATTTAAATAAATCAATTAACATATTGTTTGAAATTGCAGTTTTTTGATCATTTTTTAATTAAAAATGTCATTTATTGAAAGAAAAATTCCCACTTTATAATTTTTACAATTTTTAGTAATCAATATAATCAATCATCTTGGTAATACAGTCAACTCGCGATAACGTGAACTAATTTTTACCATGGCGTTTCACGTTTTCGAGTTTGTTCACGTTATCGAATACCAAAGTTTAAAAAAAATAACACCCCTATTTTTAAATAAATAGATAAACAAGTATTTTAAAAAACATATTTTATTAATTTTTAATAACAAAAAATATATGTAAACGCGATAATTCAGTTCACTTTGCATAAAATTAATTGCTTATGAATACCATAAAAAAAATAAACATAAAATTAACAAAAACGAAAAGAAACATTTTTTTGTTTAAGGAATGTTTATAAGGGATAAAAAATTTCTCAGGAAAAAATCGGTCATCTTTTTTTAAAAGTTGTTTTGTTTGATCATCTTTAACAATGCTTTTTCTTTCAGCACTTTTCTCCAATGATGAAAAGTATGGGTTACCTGCTGCTTCCATTACAAGCTGATTTGCACATAAAGAGAGTTCCTCCATTTTTTATCTTAACTTTTCTTTAAACGGGCCAACAAGTTGTGGCTGATCAAAAAGCTTTTCTCCGGAAATTGCTTAATTTTTTAAAGACAGCTATCGCTGGCACGAAAGCCACAATAACTCTCTTTAATTTGTTGGTGAATTTCTAAAGCACTTGCTTTTAGCATCAGTTCGCTTGCCGATTATTTTTTATTTCGCATGCTAAGAAACCATTTGTAAAGAATTTTTTCCATTTTCGGAAGCTGGGAAGAACGTAATGTTTTACGCTTTCCGGTACCATAAAAAGTTTTCTTTACACGATTTGTTATTTCCTATTTTTTCTTCTTAATGGATCAAACTGTTGATTTAGCAACACCATATTTTCTAGCCAAGCCACTGCCACTTTAACCTTTTTGCAATAATTCAAGAATATTTATTTTATCTTTCAAAGATAACACTTTCGGGTTTTTTACCCTGCAAATAATAGGACCAGTCCAAGCACGCGTGTAAAGAGTAGTCCACAAGGGACCAGGACTAGTCCAAAAGTAACCCAAACGTATGGAAAAAACATGGTCTATTAACAATACGATGTCCTAGGAGAGGACCATATAACCCACCTTTGGACCACTTAGGAGTAGTTTTAAAACTACTCCATGGTATACTCAAGAGGATTAGTTTGGAAGTCGTTTTAAAACGAAAGCACGTCGTTAAAAAACGAAGACATGTCGTCTCACTACAAACACTTTTTAACAATGACATGGTCCATGCTTGCCTTACATCGCACCAGTCCATGGAGTAGTCCATTTTATCAAAATGGATCAGGTGGTCCAATTTTATTTGCAGGGTAATGACATTTTTCACTTTCACAAATAACACGAATAACGTAGCGATGTTAAAAACAGCTAACATGTCAGCGAATACATACATGGGTACAATTAACAAAAAAAAAAAAACGCTGTGACATAAACCAATAAGTGAACTCAATTCGGGGATTTCCCAATTAAATAAAAACATTTTAAAAAGTAAACAAAAAAAGAAAAAAAATGTGTTCACGTTTTAGAGCTTCCAGATTTTGTTCACGTTTTAGAATAGTGTGTGTAAAAATAAATATGTTCACGTTTCTGAGACGTTCACCCTTTTGAGTGTTCACGTTTTCGCGAGTTCACTGTAGTTGCAAAAAACAAATTGTTTGCTTGAATCTATGAATTTTATGATTAGAAACAACTTTTAATTTCTAATTCATAAGTACTTTTTTTTTTTAATAATACCATGAAATAAGTAAGAAACCCAACCAAATTTATAACCAATTCTTGCTTTAAGTATCTATTTATTATGTCAAATTTCTTTAAGTATTATTTGCTGCCAATATTGATATATATCAAACAAAACATATTACATAATTATTGTCATTTTCTTTTATTTTTTTCTACATATCAAAACATCATCATGACATTCATCATTCAATATAAAACTCTCGGTACAAACAACTCCCTGCAACCGACCTAAATAAAAACCCTTATCCGTTTCCTCTATTTTTTTTTTTTTTTTTTTTTTTTGTCATTATATACATGTTGCACTACAAACATTTATGAATGTACATCAAAACGTATATATAATTACTTTTGTAAATGTCCATCCATAATTCCACATGAAAGGAAATCACTTTTCCATTATATCAGAAGATGGTAAGAAACATTAATATTAAATTTTCCGTTTTACACGTATGAATTAAGTAGCAATTTGTAATCTGTAGTTAACACCGTTTGCTGTTTAGTTTAGTTAAGTTTTAATTTTGTTAATTTGATAAAAAGAATGTTAGAAAATCTTGTAGTTTGATTTGATATATGTATCTATTGTTTAATTGTTTAAAGAATTACACCAATTCCAAATTTCGCTACATACATTTGAATGACAAAAAAAGTTTTTGAAAATGGTGTAGTGTAGTAATTTATAGTAAATTCGAATTTTATTAAAGGACTTTTTAAAGATATGATTTTTGTTTTTTCGTATTTCTAATTTTAGTGCTCCCAAGAACTCCAAACCCTGGCTAAGTACGGGTAAACTAAGCTGTCGTGGTAGTATGTCACCGGGACCTTTGGAGGCGGTATTTTTTGGTCCGCAAGTAGTGGGTACCACTAAATGTAGTGGTGGCCCTGCTGGACGTCTTTTACAATCCCGCCAACTGCATCGTGAAATTTGCGGTCTACTGCTGGGAGCTATAGAGCAGTTAAAAATTTCCTTAAATGAATTCAGTAATGTACTCCCACCGAATATAAATACACAAATAGGTTCACCGCCGTTTAGGGAAACTGATACCAATGACAGGATGTTTAAACTCATGGAGCAAGCGAAGGTATTATTGTTTTATATTGTTGTACGTGTTATTAATTCAAATTTGATTGTTGTAGAAGCACGACTCGGAGGAAGATTTCGCCATAAAAGCCAACTCCGATATTGCTCAATTGTGTGCCGAGTGTATAATGTTTTGGCGTCGTGTATTAATCGCCTCCACTCAACCTTCTGTACATACACTTTTGGCTAAAAAGCATCACATCCTAAGAGTACGCAGATTTGCGGAAGGCTTTTTTGTTATGGAAAATCCTAGACATGCGGCAGCTGGTTGTTATGATAGTAATTATCAAAATTATATAGCAATATCCGAAATGGCAAGGCGTAGTCGTTATATGCAATCCTTGCCTCCCCTACCTGTCCATTGTACACCCATTGATGGTGATACCAATTCAATGCCTCTAATTTTTGAAGATCGTTATATAGAACCGAATAAATTTACACGTAAACGCACCGGATCCGATCCCAATTTAAATCGTTTAGATGTTTCGCTAAATGGCAAAGCCAAAGGTGTCTCTGATAAAACTAATACCGGTGCGAGAAAGGTTAATAATAAGGAATGCTCTTGTGGAGTGGCGTATGATTATCCTTTAAGTACCAGTAGCTCAGGGGGAGTCCTGACACCTCGTTTTGCTTTAGGTGGAGAGATTTTACAAGCCAGTTTGACAATAGCGCCAAGAGTAGCCAGTAAAGCACCCAAGCCTGTCATGACTCATAGATATATGTCACGCTATTCCGTAAATGGTCTGCTAGATGAAATAGAAATCGATACTGGTAGCCGTAATGTGTTTTGTGAGCTTGGAAGTGCTGGAACTTTGCCAGCTAGGCACAGCAAGTCTTTGGATCAACTAGATGGTACTGTGCATAGCACACCTTCTTTGCGTACTCAAAATAAATCAGCTTACCCAGCTAAATTATCGGAAATGGAATTAAGACAATATTCTTTATATAGTGAAGTTCAGAAGCCTATCTCCTTTAAGGGTTTCGGCCTTAATGGCAATCGCAAGCCCAAAGTGCAAGCTGAAGATTTAATGCGCAATATAACCGAGTTTAAGCAGAAATATAAAAATGTAGAGGAAAGCACTAAAGAAGTGGCCTTTAAAGACTGCGAACCTTTTACAAATGGCAACCATTTAAAGTTTTATGGTCCTACGAATGCAGCCACTTTAGGCAGACAACCAATGGATCATGTAATGCCAGCCAGCAAATATGATTATCTCCATGAGATTAAACTATTAAACCCACCCAAGAAAGTGGTGGAACGACAGCGTACATATTACAATTCCTTGCCAAAGAGTATCACCAATGGCGAAATCGTGCCACGTCCTACGTTAATACCAAATAGGGTTCTAATGCAAAATGGTCCTAAAAATCAGCCCATTGTTTGGCCTCAACAGATTGTTATATCACGTAGTAATTCTTCTCAAGCTTTAAAGCAGAATGCTAACAGAGAAATTGAAACGAATGCAATTTCAACCATACCAAAATCAGTGGAAATTGCCCGGGTAAGAGTATCAGATCTTAAGGAAATGCTGAGGAATGGTACATTACAAAAGGAATCTAGTAGTTCGGAAAGTGATATTCCCTCCAAACTTAAAAAATCGAAGGCAGAACAAAAAATGCTGTCCTCTGCCAGTGTACCCTTTAAATTAGACTCTACATCAGGTGATCAAGATCAGACCACCAGTGGTTTTAGTGAGTCATTGCCGAATTTAGCGCCACCTCATCAATTCACCACCGATGGTGTATTAAGTGATTCTACTTCCTCGTTAAGTGAAGAAAGCGGTTGGGTATCCAGTAGACGTAGTTCAGTTATACCTTCTAGTCCGGAAGCTATACTAAAACAAACTCAAACTAAACCAACAAGTGAATTAGAAACTCGCCTTAATGGCGAGCAATTAAGATTAAAATTGCAAAAGCTGTTAGAACAACAAAACAAAACAAAAAAGCATAAAGAAAATCGGACCAACATTAAAACATTAATCACCTCTAACGAAGGTGGCATTAACAAGAAAGTCACCTCGGTAACAGTCAAGGTAAAAACGGAGCGGTTAAAATCAGAATTGAGAAGAAATCTTAGAAATATCCCCTACAATGAGTCAACAGAAGTAGAGGATTCTGACATGTCTCTGATTCAAACCCAAAGAAGAGAAAGACATCGACGCACGGAAAAGTCCAAGTCAGACTTTGATTTGACCAGCATTAAGGAGACACCGGGATCTATAATAAATGTAAGAGTGCCCCCTCCACAACAATTTCAGGATGATCTTTTGCCGCCCGACGAATTTAGAGATCCCCCTGTTACAAATGAAAAGCAAACTAAAAAGACTTTACAACCTAAAACAAAACACACTACCAACACCTCGGCAAACATTACAACACCTGTGGCATTTATTTCAGACTCATATCATAATGTAATCCAACATGCATCGCCCTCAACTATTGTACCAGCAGCACCCCTGCCTCTTTTAAAGGAAATACCACAACACTCGTTAAATCTAAGGACTCCTATTGTGGCCATTGATAATCCGGTGTATCACATCTACGAGTCAATGAAACCTATAACCGCTGCCAATATATTCACCAACAAACCAGTGGTTAGATCCCATAGCATCGTCGAAATGAAAAGACCGAAAGATTTTGGTAATGCTGTAGTAAAAACTGCCACCTTAACGAATTCTAAATCAAATCGTTCCACTCCCAATGGTTCCAATAAAATATCACATAGCTCACAAAGTCAACCGGCATCCCTAGACAATACCGAAGATGAAAATAAAGAAAACTCAAATCTTACCACTACCACCAGCACATCAGCCATTACGAATAGTAATTCCCAAATTGCCATTACACGTTCTAGCAGTACCAAGTCGCACAAATCGAAAAACAAAGGTCCAGAATGTAACATATCCCTAATGGAATTTGAAAAATATCGTGAAGAATTACGAAAGCAGTTGAAATATAGTGGAAGCATTTATTCAGATTTTACACGACTATCATCGGAACTACCATATTTTTATATAAGCGATGAATACAGAGCCTTCTCTCCTAATGGCATGCATTTAATTATATGTGTTCATGGTTTGGATGGAAATGCGGCGGATTTGCGTTTAGTACGCACCTATTTGGAGTTGGGTTTACCTGGAGCAAATTTAGAGTTTTTAATGTCGGAACGTAATCAGGGTGATACATTTTCCGATTTCGATACAATGACTGATAGGTGAGGGTACCATTTTTTTGTTTAGAACGTTTTTTTTTTTTTGGTTACATAAGAATTTCTTTTACAGACTTGTTGCTGAAATTTTATATCATATCGAGACTTGTGGACTTAATCCAACACGGATTTCATTTGTAGCACACTCTTTGGGAACAATTATTGTACGCAGCGCTTTGGCAAGACCACAAATGCGTTCAATACTGCCACGCCTGCATACATTCCTATCGTTGTCGGGACCTCATTTGGGTACATTATACAATACTAGCGGACTTGTTAATATGGGTAAGTAAAAGAAACGAGATTAACTTATATTGAAAAATTTGTATTAGATACTGCTCTGCTTAAAAAATATGGAGCGGCAATTAATTTGATTTCGTTGATTCGTTTGTAAGATATTAAAATAATCATCTGGGATCGATCTTGCGACGGCTTTCTGTTTTTGAAAGCACGATAGTATAGGAAAGCCTTTTTTACTTTACTCCAAATTTCGCATTTGCACTGTTGGGAATCTTAACTGGGCTCAGCCAATAATGTATATAGGGCTCTAGCTACAGATAAAGAGTTATAGGCACCATCCAAGAAAATGCCTTGACATCGAAAGGCCCGAATTTATATAACAATACGGTGTAAATTGACACAAAAAAATTTTTTCAACACTAAGAAAAAAATTTATTTTTCTTTTAATTCTCGCGATAAGTTCGATTAAAAAGTTCCATAATTTTATCTAGCCCCTCACAAGAAACCTCTTGAAAAAAGGGGTGCCCATGTGTACGCAAGCCTTCGTATACATCAGAATAATTAATTACTGAAACTACCAGTACTTTCACATAGATTACTAATGAAGTTACGGCTTTTGGGGCGATAGCGCCCATATACGAAAAAATTTATTTTCAATGTATAGGGTTCGTTTAATATTGAAAATAGTAAAAAATTCGGTTAAAAATTGGGCTTTAAACAAGGAAAAAAAGTGTTAAATTCCACAAATACTCTCTATATGAGACATTATTCCTGAAGCGGACAGATTAAAAAAAAATATTTTGCCGAAATTCCTGTATATTTGGCATAACTATACCTCTAGTAGATACACGCAGAGAAAAAATATGGTTGGGCATGGTTACGGCAAAAACACTATGTTTATTGTAACAATATATTGTTGTCGTACACAAATAATTGTTATTTTTTTTTAATATCAACAATATTATAGTTACTGTAAACATATCAATGTTTATCGCAATTATTAATTTGAGTATTGTTGACCGAAAAATAATTATTTTTCTAACAACTAAATTATGATAACCTTCAAAACATATAATATTACCCACAACCATATCATGATATTTAATAGCCATAACATGATAACTTTCTATACATTTATCATATTATGTTTAAGATGCAATCAAACTTTTTTTACTCTAATAATATTATGTTAGCGCCATTTGTAAAATTATTTGGAATCAGTTGTGTCGTTTGTTTAATATGTGAGCGGTTAAACAAGATAAATTACCATAAAAAATAATAAATTTAAAGAAATTAAAATAATTAATAATTAAAAGTGCAAAATATTGTAGCAAAAAAATCCAACAACAAATATTGAACTCCGCTATTTCATTTACATCAAGACAAATTGTAAAAAGTCACAAAAAAAATCGATACATAAAAATTTAAATTTATTTTATATTGTTATGACAGTTATTAAAGGAGCTGAATCATAAATTGATTGCTTCTAAATTTATTTTGATTAACATGATGATAATATGATTACTTCTTAGCTTATTATGATTAACATGACAATAATATGATTAATTTCTTAGCTTATTATGATTAACATGATAATAATATGATTGCTTCTTAACTTATTATGATTTACATGACAAAAATATGATTCCTTCTTAACTTATTATGATTAACAGAATAATAATATGGTTAAGGGAAAAATATTATGATGTAATATTACGAATATATTTAGCCATTATATGATTCAATAATAATCTTAATATGGTGACTACAATCATGAATCTTATCATAATATGTTGCTCTTAAAATATGTTTACCACAACCATATTTTTTCTTTGCGTGTATATATCAGAGGTATTCTGGAAATCGAAAAAGCAAAACGCAAGAATTTTAAACGTTATTTTTAAAAAAGATTTATTTTGTTTATTTTTTATTTATTTTTTATTTATGTTATTACAATACAACAAGAACAAGTCTTATATTAAAGTATTGCTTAGTTATTTGGCATATTTATAGATATGTAAATATTATCGTAGATTTAAACAATAATAATAATTATAAAAAAAAACAAAATAATAACTAACAATTTTAATTTATTTATAATTAACATAAAAAAAACAGACAAAAATTAAGGTACACTGAAAGAATTTTCTTCGCAATACCAATGAATTTTGACATTAATCCCATGAAAAATTGCATTAAAAAGGAACCTATGCAGCGCTTCGTTGGATCAATGAAACCTGTTTCATTAAAATGTATTTAATGAAACCTGTTTTATTAAAATGTATTCAATGAAACATTACATTAGATCTATGAGTATTATTCATTGGATGAATACTTTCAATAAAGTAAAAAAAAAAATTTTTTTATTTTTTTTTTTTAATTGTTTTATTTTTTATTTAATTTTTTTTGCTGTCTCTGGCGGGAATCGATCGCGCAACCTCGGTGCTGATAGACTAGCTCACTACCAGCTAGTCTACCGTGCAGTGTAATTTTTGGATAAAAAAACCTATGTTTTTTACTCAATTAAGAGCGTTAATATGAGATTAAATTGTCCATAACAACAATAACAATGTTGATTAAAAGTTTTTGGTTCATTACTATAATGACATTTTTCATTGTCATAATGAAAATTTAAAATTATGCAAGCATTATTGAAATATGTTGCTTTTATAAAAAAATATAGTTATGTTTGTATATTGTTTTTTTATGTTGAAATTTTTTGTTTAACTTGGATAAACTTAAGTTTTCATATATCCACTGAAAATTTTTAACGTTATTACGAGATCCAATGAAGCGATTTTAACGAAAATCCTTCATTATAACTATAAAATTTCATTTAGACAATGAAAATTTTCATTTACCCAAGGTAAATTTTTTATGAAAATGATACATTAAATATATGAAGCATTTTTCTTTCAGTGTAAAAGTGCTTATTTAGAAGGTAAAATAATTACGTAAAGTGCCTAAATATGGCAGATTTGAATTGGCTTGCATTGCTAATAATTTGTATTTGAGGGGGTAATTGGCACCAAAGACGAATTGAATTAATGAAAAAGTGTTGCTCAGATATCGCTTTTGTATACTTAATGCTATTTATCTTGTTACCTCTATTCGACCTTGAGAATGTAATTTTTTCATAGAGATATGGTGGTTGTCGGTTGCATATTATTTTATGCAAGAAGGTAAGAGTTCGGCACTTTAATAAATTATCAAAGGTGACATTATAAATTTTATATGCAAATCGTGAAATGCTTTCGTATCTTCTAACACCAAAAATATATCTTGCAATATTGTTATATGTTACATTCAGCCTTCGTCTACATTCAGAATTACAACTAGCAAATAGCTCGCAACCATACATTAGAGTTGGCAGTAAATACGTTTTATAAAAGAATTTTATGACAAATATTTCTCTATTAAACAGAATTGTTAAGCAAAAAATTAGATTAAAAATGTATTAAAAATACTTCCAAATTCTTGCGTTTTCGATTTCCAGAACACCCATGTATGTATGTGTGCGAAAAAATTTTTTTATGATGTTTATTTGTCGAGTTATGGGGTGCCTTAGTGTTGCCTTTTTTTGAAAAATGTGTTTTTTTTACAAATTATTGTTTCGAACTAGAAACAAATAGAACAAAAAAATTAAGATAAGTGATTCTTATAGGAAATCGTTTGATGTTTTCAAAAAAAAAAAAAAAAAAAAGTTTTAACAAAAAATTTTGCAAAACCGGAAATTTCCAATTGAAGTAACTTTTTTTTAATAGGCTAAAACTATCAAAATAAGCCAAGGGTGTCGTTTTATACTGTAAATATTTGAGAATGTGATATTCATGGGCTTAACAGTTTTGCAAATTTCTTTACACGAGTTGCGCGCTTCAAACCCGAAAGTGATCATTTTTATTTTCAATTTTTCCAAATTAGAAAAAAAATGTTTTTTTTTCTAAATCCGAAATTTTCCTAGAGTATACTCATAATACTGTTAACGATTTGGAGTAGCATATACATTAGTTTCAAAGATATGAAATATCTGTACATGGTTGTCGCACTGCGAAGCCGGAAGTGAACTTTAAAAAAAAAATTCTAACTTAGACCCAATTTTTTTTGATTTGTTTTTTAACCGAAATTAGCATTAAGTGTCCTCATTACATTGTAAAAATTTTGAATTTGAATTTTGAATTTACAATGTACAAATTAAATAATTTTATAAACCCCATATTTGTAGGCGAGCCCGCCAAAGAGGTGGTGACAAAGAGGCAAGTACATATGTTTAATAAAATGCCTAGGACAAAAACCTGATTGAGGTCGGTCATATATTTTTTAACCCCCTAGGGGTTACTCCTATGCAGTTATGGCACTTTTTCTTCAATATTATATTTAAAATCTGAGTTGAAAACTTTTTATAGGAGCCCACTTAAAGAATACATAAATCGAGTCGGTATGTAAGAAAGAAATGTTCGTGATAATAATAAAAGTGGCTTGGGTCATTCATTTGACCCGTCTAGGGGCTTCATAGACTCTACAGGGGCCAAAATTAAGACTTTCATTATGGGAGCCCCCGTTATGGACGAAAAACTAATTATGGTCGGTCATACATTTTACCCCACTAGGGAGGACTCCATTGCATTTATGAGACTCTTTTTTTCAATATTCTTTACTCGGCAAAAAAACATCACAAAAAACTATTTGGCACACACATACATATTTACTAGAGGCATAGTTATACCAAATATTAAGAAATTTCAGCAAAATATTTTTGTTTTTGTATGTCCGCTTCACCTGCCTTTTTCTCTGAACTCCAAAAAAAACGTCCTCACGAAACACGAAAAATATGTTATTTATTTAGATGGCATCCCTACAAGAAATGAAGGAGCGTATCATCATTTTCTTAACGGTAGCGTGAAAAATACAAAAAAAAAACAATTTAACCCGGTCTCCTATTTATATTTAATACTCTAATAAACATATTTCTCTTTCTTTCCAGGTATGTGGTTTATGCAAAAGTGGAAAAAATCCGGTTCACTATTACAACTCTGTATGCGTGATACAACCGATTTACGTAAAAGTTTTCTCTATCGCCTAAGTCAACGAAGTACATTGCATCATTTTAAGAATATATTGCTGTGTGGTTCCAGTCAAGATCGTTATGTTCCCGCCCATTCAGCTCGACTGGAATTGTGTAAGGCTGCAATACGTGATAATTCCAATTTGGGTGTAATATATAGGTGAGATTAAAATTGTTGTTATATTTAAAATCAAAATTCTAATAATATTTTAATTTATTAGGGAAATGATACACAATATAATAGCGCCCATTTTGGCAAGAAATGAATTGACTCTGACACGCTATGATGTTCATCATGCTTTACCGCATACGGCCAACACTTTAATAGGTCGAGCAGCCCACATTGCAGTCTTGGATTCGGAATTATTTATAGAGAAATTTTTACTTATAGCGGGACTTAAATACTTTAGTTAGCGTATTTAAATGATCCATTGAATAAGTTAGTAATAAAAATCTAGTACAGACGGAAATAGTTCGGAATAGTTTTGCAGGGTAAACAAAATCACTTACAAGTCCGTTGAAGAAAAAAAACGCCTAAGAATTGCAAGCATTTTCTTTTTTCTAATTATTAAATTTAACTAAAGTAATTAAGGAATTTAAAAAAAAAACCAAAGAAAAAATTAAGAAAAATCTTCTACTTATTAGAATTGACTTTTTATATACTTTTAAAATTTATATTATAAAAATGATTTACAGTTTAGATAACGTAGTTAATGGAACAAAACTTTCTATTAAAGTTTAAATTAAATCAAAATATTAAATTAAAAACCTTAAAAATAAAGCTCACGAAAAAATTAAAACAGAAAAAAAAAATCGAAAAACTTTTAAAAATCAAAACCTTTAAATACCGAATATTAAATAGAAAATTTACTGAAATGTTGAAACTAAAATAAAATATTGTTGAGATTTATGAAATTGTAGGAAAAACATTAAGTCAAAGTAAAACGATTTTTGAATAGTTATAGAAAGATTTTTAAATGAAACATTTTTAAGAAACATACACACGGAATTAAAATAAATTTAAATTAAAAAAAATTTCAAATGACATTATTATAAATAATATGTACTTGTAATGTTTACATCACTTCTTTTTCTTTCAGTGTATTTAATTTTCAGTGTATATTTGTAAAATGTTTATCTTAAAGTCGATATAATCTTTGTTTAAAGCCGTCTTTTAAAGGCCACTTAATTAATGCAGGTCTTTTTACACTGGAGTGTAAGAAATATATAATAGTCAATTAGATCTAAATTTGTTTTTTTTTTTTAAATATACTTAGTATTAAAATTTTTCAGTGTCAAACTTCTTAACAGCAAGATTTTAAGTAAGTTAGCTATATTCGGCTCTGTCGAATCTTATATACCCTTCACCATAGTATTGAAAAGCCAATTGATACCTAAATAATATTGTAGGGGAGCTATCTTGTCAAAATCGTTACTCCGGGGGCATATTTGCAATAATAGATTGAACTCGTAGACTTTTAAAACCAAACTAATTTTATATAAAGGGTGATTCTATTCTAGACAACTTTTATCATCAATTTTCCAATCCTACTATTTTATGCCAATTTAAAGTAAAATATCTACACACAGAAAACAAATTGGTTGGGAAACGGTTGCAGTAATAAAATATTGATCAAGTAACATGATTTATTATTGCAACTATTAAAAATGTATAGTTCTAACTGATTTTTAATTCTCTTGATTATAAAAATGATGTTCCAACTGAAATATGATTCCTTCAATTCTTTTATTAGTTATGATAACTAATTTAATTAAGTTCTAAAAATTAGTACAAATGGTTAGAATCACAACCGAATTTAATATAGGGCAATACTGAATATTGGTCATTGCAATCAATAATTTGCTTTCGTCAATAAATTTTGTAATATAAATGATTATTCATTTATTGCAGCTAATTATTGATTGTTGGAATAGATTCAATTCGAGTACAACAAATGAAAATATAATTATTCGGAATTCACAACCAAAAAATAGTTAAAAGCACAAATTGCTTACTAAATTTTCTGTCAAAACATTTGATAGATTAAATTAATTTTAAATATTATATTTAAAAAATATATTTGCGGCCAAAAATGGAAAATGTGAAAAACTTAATAAATAGGGGTAAGTAATTTACATTTTCTTATTGGTATGAACATATACACGTACATACATATGTATGTATGAATGTATGTATTATTTTTTATACCCTGCAAATTATATTGGAATTCTTGATCTATTTTGATCCTGGACTGGTCCAATGTAGTGCAAGTATGAACCATGTCATTATTAAAAAGAGTTTGCAGTGAAACGACATGTCTTCGTTTTTTAACGACATGTTTTCGTTTTGAAACGATTTCAAAACTAATCCTCTGGAGTATACCATGGAGTAGTTTTAAGACTTCCCCTTTGTAATGCAAGCTGGGTTATATGGTCCTGTCCTAGGACATCGTACTGTAAAATAACCCATTTTTTCCATTCATTGAGATTACCTTTGGACAAGTCCTTGCCCCTTATGGGCTACATTTGACCGGTTAAAAAAAATAAATTGATAACGACAATCAAATCTCTTGTTATGAACACCAATTATGTGTTAATTCAGTTGCACCTAACATTTATTCGGGTATAAGCACAATTTTGTTTCTAATAATCATACTAACAATATCTGTTGTTATGACTGATAGTGTACTAAAATTCAAATGTTGCTAACAAACCTATTATGCTAAGCAACGAAATTTTCAGTAATTGGAACCGAATTATGTGATAGTACATGCAACCGACAAATTCGATTGGCGCCAAATTCGATTGGCGCCAAATTCGGTTGTGATCACGAATCTGTTTTCTCTGTGTATATTTTATAATAAATTTGTTGTGTACTTCGAAGTATTAAGATTCATAGATTTGGCGCGAACAGAAAATTCATTGCATGTTGCACCCGTCATGGCTTAAAGAGCAAATTTCTTATTATCATCATTTATATTATTTCTAAAGCACTTTTTTTGTCGGTTGCAAATATCTCGCATACCACCGCATCAAATTTAATGAATTATATCTCATTTTAAAGCTTATTTCTAACACTAATGACGAAAAATAATTAGATATTGAAAAATTAATATTTTCATTGATAAAAATTATATTTTAAAATGTATTGAAGTTACTAAAATTTCTATTAATTATTTTCATTTTATGTTACAAAAAAGACAACTAACGGTGCGAAATATTCGCACGGGTCATCTAGTATATATTATTTCTAAAGCACTTTTTTTGTCGGTTGCAAATATCTCCCATACCACCGCATCAAATTTAATGAATGATATCTCATTTTAAGGCTTATTTCTAACACTAATGACGAAAAATAATTAGAAATTGAAAAATTAATATTTTCATTGATAAAAATTATATTTTAAAATGTATTGAAGTTACTAAAATTTCTATTAATTATTTTAATTTTATGTTACAATGGCAACTAACGGTGCGAAATATTCGCACGGGTCATCTAGTTGGATTATATTTCTCTACGATGTTTGATTTGATAATCATCGTCTGATATCTCATCTTTCACATTAAAAATGAATAATACAATAAAAGTTTAAAAATTAACAGAGTTTTGTGTTTTTGTGGTATGATCTTATTAAAGTTGGCCAATTTTACTGCACCCGTCATGCACTTTAAAGCTCTCTCGTGGCTATTTGATCGTTTCATATAAATTTTTGTAAATAGATAACAATAGTATATAAAAATATGTTATTAATTGCAAATGTGTTTCTTTCTACTAGTAAAAGGCGTTTAAAGCGTCTAAATGTTGCACCCGTCAGAATAGAATCGCCCTAAAGAGAATGTTTGAGTTGAGTTGTTTCAACCCATCTTGTTTTGTATGGACAATATCGTACTTATACTTTTCATTAGGTAGGACACTTGTATTAGAGCCAGGAGCAGACACCTGCGCCGGCAGATTTTAATGGCGGTAGCAGTCCGTGTGAAAATTATTGGCGACGGCTTAAAATCGGCTGTCTTCTAGCTTATTCTTTGTTGTATTAACATTTTTACTACATATTTAGAGCAAACTAGCAGACCAGGCGAACTTCGCCTCGCCCCAATTTTAAGCCTTCAAACAAACTTTAGATTAATAATACAACACAAATATTTTCACACAAAATTTCGTACAAAAAAATCAATTTTCGATTTATGCAATTTTCCTACTTTTCCGGAGGGATTTCCCAAAATATTCTTCCTTCTCCTCGAAAATACGAATAACTGACAGAAATCGGCCTTGCCGTTCTCATTTTATGAATTACTATACATTTTTTACACCATTTTTATAGATGTAGATTTTGGGCCACTAAGACATTTTGGAAAAATGTTTTGTTTTTATTGCCCACTATAGAGAGATTTACCTACTCTGATGCAAATTCTCACTGAAAAAAACTCCGAATACTGTATGTACTACGGAATCTAAATGCAAATCTATTTTAAAAATCTGTAAAATTTTTAAATTTTTTTTACCTTCCCTCTCAAATGCATAGGCTTGCCTTGAAAACAAATTTTACAGATGTTAAACTTTTACATTATTGGTTTATTTCCAAATACCATTTGACCAAAATCATTCCACACCATTGGTCCTCTTGCATTTTTCTAAAGGAGCACAATTTTTGATTTTTGTTTTACAATTACTTTTGTTCCAAGAATTATTTGAAATTTTAAAATGGCACTTTCTGCTCTACCTAATTTTTCTGCACAAATCATTATAAAAATAAACTGTAACTGAGCTACCTAAACAAGAGCGGCAAGCGAGTTTTTAAATATGAAAATTATATTGTCAATACATTTTCAATAAAATAAAACGACCAAGCGATCTATCAAATAAGGTTTTCTAGCCGGGTGGTGTTGAATTCGGGTTTGTTTCGTATAAAATGTTATGATAATAAACTGGCAAATGCACGGCTAAAAAAACTAAACAGGCAACATGCGAAAACAATAAAGCAAGTTGTTTTTGTTTGTATTTTGTTTTTTCTTAACCTGCTTACAACTACAATTAATGTTGGAAGAATTCCAACAAATTTTAGTGGGGGATTTAAGATTTGATACTGTTGCTTATAATTCCTTTTCGCTTAACAGTTTTATTTGTTTAATATCTTTAGTTTTTCTAAAATCTTTGAATGAAGTTTCCTTATAAACTGGCCTAGGCAACCAGTGAAATGCGCATAGTAATAGCTTATCCCATAATCAATTAATTTCAGTAGTTTTGTCAAGAATAAACAAAATTAGGAATTAAGCACGACAAACAAAATCTTGTTGTGGCCGAATTTCAAAAGCAAACTATTCTGGACCAACGGCCATGTTCTGAAAATCGAAATCAGGTGAAAATGAAATGAATGGATATATTTAATACAATTTTTTTAAAAATTAACTTATCTTTTCCAGATTTCAAAAGTATTTCTGGTAAAGGTGATTGATTGGTCCTCAAAGTATGAAATATATTAAAGTAAATATTTTTATAAATTTTAAATACAAGGGACTAATTCTGGCAGTTGTGATCGCATACTTTTTGATTCGAAGGTTATTTTGTTCCTAATACTTTTAGTAATTTTGTTCGATTTATTTTTCATGTGATTTTGATTTACAGCATGGCCGTATATGTGATATAAATATAAAACAACCATCATATTTGGGGTCTTCGGAAAACCGATTTCAATATACACACGGAACGGCGGACATATATACTTTTTCTGGTCTAAGATCAATATTGTATCTAGAAATTACAAGCGGAATTACAAACTTATACATACAATTTCCACTTGTGGCGAATGGCATAAAAATTTAAGCAAATGAGAACAGAATTTTAAGCAAAATGATGTTGTTCCTCCCGTGTGGCCTTTATAATACCAAAAGTGTTATCTTTGCGGAACTATTACATGGGGGCTAGGTGAAATAATGAAACGATTGTGCCCATTTTACCATACCAAACGAATTTGTCTTCATAGAATCATTTCTCACCAAAATATATCTTTCTAAGCAGTGTTCGAAAATAAATAGTACATTATTTAGCGTTCGGCTCACACACCCAAGAACTATATCTATTTTTTAGTGATTGTGTAGACGAACACAACCCTTAATACCGTACGTAACTATTTTCAAGAAAGAGCCGAACATTATATATTGTTCTGTTCTTCGTTAAAAAAACAGAACAATTGTAGTGATACTGTAGACAAACATTATATCTTAATGTTCTATAATGTTTCTTTTTTACATTGATAAAGAAATGAACAAAAAAAAATTTTAGCAACAACCGCACCACGAACAGCTTGTGTGTGTGTATTGTGTATATGTTTTGTTTATGTAAAATTATTTTGCTGGCTTTTCGTTTTTTTTCGTATGTGTATTTTGTTTTTGTAAAAAATATTTAGTTTTTTTTAACAGCCCAAAGGGACGAACAATAATTAGCCGAACCGAACACAATGAAGTTTGTGGATTTAAAAAAAACGAACGGAATTAAATGTTCTCATCTTTTGTTAAGTTTGATAAAAATTATTATTTTTGTGTTCGAAGGATGACTAACAGGGAAACGTTACATTTTTTAATGATTTTCTACAAATCTACCGAACCGAACACTAAGAAGCGATATTAAGTGTTTAATTTCAAACACTGTTTCTTAGTCTTCAAGAGCAAGCTCTATCATGCTTTGTATAAACGGACAGAAATGACGAGATCTTTTTAAGAGTTTAACAAAGATCGATAATATACATATGTATGTATATACTCTATAGGGTCTCCGAAAATTATTTCGATGTGGAAAAGAAAAAATCAGTATGCATACCACCCATCTTTATGGTGAAGGGTATAAAATAAACTCGTTTATACTGGAACAGATATTATTTAATATTTTTACCTGTTAATTCGTAAGCCAGTAGTTTTTTTTTTTTTTTAATTAAAAAAAAAACATTTGAAATGTCATCTAGCGATTGATATTTATAGCAACACCACCCACATTGATAAAAAGCATCAGAAACTGTTTATTTTTTAAATAGATTTTATAATACGTCCAGTTCCACTACTTTAGCAATTGTGAGATTGTATTAAATGAACGAAGAAGAATGTTATACCAAAGATTGATAAGCAATTAAAAGTCAACAAATAGTCTCTTATTAGAAGCAGCTTTTAACAAAAAAAAAAAAAAAAACCACAAACAAACATTAAAATTACTGTGTTTTCAATTTGTTTATTGAAATGAATAACAAAGGAACTTACTTACATAAATAATTACTGGCATTATTCAAGAAAGAAAAATTAATTACAATTGTCAACTCAAACAAAAAATCTTAAGAAATAAAAAAAGAAAATATTCAAAAATAAAAAAATTGGTTTTATTTAATAAACGTAATAAATCGGAATTAACAATAGTAGTTGATTATTAAAAATGTTTAAAAGCGGATTGCATTATCTTGGTTTCTTTGTATCATGGCTTTGTATATTGAATTTTGACATTTAGGGTGCGTACTAGGGCTTCCAATCGGGATTAAAGAAAATATTTCGGGATCCCAATTTCGGGAGTTGACACGTCCTAACTGCTTGTCATATTTTCATCAACTCATCAACATCAGTTGATGAAAATATGACAAGCAGTTAGGACGTATCAACTTTTTTGTAGTTTTTAATTTGACAGTGTTTTAAATCCCCTGAAGATGACCATCGATGCATGGTCGAAATATCGGATAAAAAATAAAAAACAAAATTAAAAATACAAAAATTTGTGGATTTTTTATTTATAATTTTTATATGACCTTAAGCCAAACAAAAAGATAACAGCATAGATAATCGATACAGGTCAACAATAAATATTGAACATTTATTTATACAAATTATTAAAAAAAAATTAAAAAATAATACAAAATATAACAAAACATCGGGATCCCGAAAATCCCGGGATTAAAAATCAGAAATCCCGAAATTCACCTAATCCCGAAAATCCCGGGATATCCGGGATCGTGATTTCCCGATTGGAAGCCCTAGTGCGTACTGAGTGGCCACTTGTTGCCGAGCCGAACCGACTGACGCTTATTTTCGAAAGAATAATAATGCATTCATTGGAATCGAGAAGGTAATTTCATCAGACACAAAATTTAAGCACTGATTACCACGTATATTCCCACATTTGCAGAACAAGGAATGTATTGTTTCTGTTAGTAACAATTATTCGTGTTTTTGTTTTCCTTAATAAAAATCCGTTATTTTTTTGCTGCCTTTATGTCGCCTACATATAATTTAGTCGCAGTTTGTGTTTGAAAGCGTACGGTCAAAGCACAAATTATATGTCTGTGGGTCAAAGTTATTTAAAGTAAACAGGTATTAAAAAATGTATTCCAAACGGCATTGGAGAAGACTTTTATTATAAGACTTTTGAAAAATATAATTTATTCCAAAGAATGAATTATTTAATTCATTCGCAGGATACATTAAAATAATTTATTACAATCCTAGGACATGGTCTGTGTTAAGAATAATGAATTCTGGAATCAAATATCATACAAGATATGTATTACTTTCTCAATTCCTATTAATTCCATTTTCCCGCTGGGAAGTTTGAGTGTGCATAGTGGATGCGAGAATCAGTGCTGTTATTTTATCTATTATTTCCGTTTTATGTATGTTTGAATGCATTTAGGTTTGTTGTTCATTTTAAATTTTTATTAAATTTTTATACCCTCCACCACAATTAGTTGTGAAGAGGGTATATTCAGTTTGTCATTCCGTGTGAAACTTTTTTACTATTCATCTCAGACCCTATAAAGTATATATATTCTGTGTTCTTGAGTAATTTTAAGTCGATTTAGCCATGTCCGTCTGTCTGTCCGTCTGTCCGTCTGTTGAAAACACGCTCACTTTCGAAAAACTCAAAAGAAATCAACAAACTTGGTGTCAAATTGCTTGTAGTTATCCTAAGCAGTTTGGGATTGAAATTCAGCCAAATCGGTTCAATAGGATCTGAGCTATGAATCAAAATGTGGAACCACCACCTAAAAAAAATTGATAATTTTGTTACAAAAACTAACATAAATGGTGGAAAAATGCACAGAATGATATAAGATTTCGCAACAATTCGTTTTATTCAACTGGAAATCACGCTATGAAATTTCGTGAAGATCCGTCAATAATTTACCCTAGGCCCCATATAAGCCCTACTCCCGGAAAACAGTATATTAAGCCTAAAACCTTAACTAACAATGCTATCATTACAAATTTTGGCAAGTCACAGTTACATAGGACTAGAAATTAAACTGTTAAGTTTCGTGAAGATCGGTCCATAATTTACCATAGGCCCCATATAAAACCTACTTCCGGAAAACAACTTAGTACGCCTAAAAACGTAAAAAATAATGCTATCATAACAAAATTTGGTACATCAAAGTTTTATTGGACAATAAATAAAATTGTGTTATTTCGTGAAGATCGGTCCATAACTTACCCTGGGCCCAATATAAACCTTACTCCCGGAAAACAGTTTAGTACGCCTAAATCCGTAAAAAATAATGCTATCATAACAAAATTTGGTACATCAAAGTTTTATAGGACAAGAAATAAAACTGTGTAATTTCGTGAAGATCGGTCCATAATTTACCCTGGGCCCCATATAAACCCTACTCCCGGAAAACAGTTTAGTACGCCTAAAACCGTAAAAAATAACGCTAGCGTAACAAAATTTGGCCCGTCACAGTTTTATAGGACAGATAATGATACTGTGAAATTTCGTGAAGATCGGTACATAATTTACCCTAGGCCCCATAGAAACCCTACTCCCGGAAAATAGTTCAGTACGCCTAAAACCGTAAAAAATAATGCAATCATAACAGAAATTGGTACGTCACAGTTTTAAAGGACTAGAAATGACGCTGTGAAATTTCGTGATGATCGGTCCATAATTTACCCTAGGCCCCATATAAACCCTTCTACCGGAAAACAGTTTGGTTGCCTTAAACCATAATTAATAACAAATCGTCACAGTTTAAGATTATAATAACATCATACAGATATTACTCCTTAAACATTCGAACTGTCGGTGGAGGGTATCAAAGATTCGGCACAGCCGAATATAGCACTCTAACTTGTTTTTTTTAATTTTGTTTATAAGTATTTTTTAATTTTTTTATAATTTATATATAGTAAATCGGCAGAGACAAAACAGTTAAAAACACTTTTCTCCTCTGTATGTCACCATTTTAATGATATTTACTTACAGAAGTGCACAATATATATTTTATTAAAATCTGTTTAATATTTTCTGAGTAATAACCCAGCGGTAACTAGCATGCGTAAAGAGGTCTAATAGAAGGCCTTATTTAGCAGTCACAAGCAGTCAGAAGCAGGGTTTAAAATGCTATCGCCATTTTAGCAAAAGCAGCCAAATTTTGCCTTTTTCCTATTAAAAAAAAAATCAAAAATAAAAAGCTGACAAGTTCCAGTGCTAAAAAAGACCACACTTTTCAAAAGCAGCAGCAAAATAAACACATTGTTTTTGAAAAGTAACCTTTTAATGGACACTGCTTTTTCCAACTATTGCTTTTTTAACAATAGCAAAAATTTCTTATTTGATGGAACTCAAAAAGCAACGACAATAACTTTTCTGTTGTAGGAGAAAATATGTTGGAAAGAGAATTAAACAAAAAGATACTGTCAAACAGCCGCCAAATCAAAAACTACTGCATGCTAATAGCCGCAAAATAGGAGATAAAAGCAGCGCAAAGGTTGCTGAAAGGCACATGATCGACGAAGACAAGTGATATTTTTCATGCAAAACAAATACAACAAGAATTTGTTTTTGTTTCTATACAATAAAAAATCCAACAGACACTTTGGCTGGTTGCCTTTAGTGCCAATTCACACGTTGCAAGTCTTATTGATCAGCTTGCTACCTTATAGGCGAGAGAGAGTGAGAGAGAAACGTTTCTTTTCCTCTCGTCACTCTCGTTATAAAGTAGCAAGCTGATCAATAAGACTTGCAACGTGTGAATTGGGACTTACTAAAAATATTTAAAAAAACCAAAATACACACACACACACACATTTCGTGCTATAGTCATGCAAACTGTCGACAACAACAACAACATTACTGAAGAAAGGCAAAAATTTATTTTTCCTCACCACCATGAAAAAAACCCATGTTGCTTGTACAGTGTACAATGTACACTGATCAGTATTTTTTCGTTGGAATCTGCCTTTTTGCAGAGCTAATAGCTCTGCTCAGACTGCTTTTAGCACACACTTCAGCGGCTTTTTGTTATTACCAGCCAGAGAAGAATTTTTGTTCTTTGAACTTTAGATTTTTTTTTGGTTTGTCTTTTTTAACTAGCTCTTCTTTCAGGAAAAAGTAAAAAAGCAAAAGGCGAAATAATTTTTTTTAGCTTTTGCTTTTTATGTGGTTGTCCATTTTTGTCGCTGGCTGGTAAAAAAGCAGTTGTCCGAAAATAAAAATATTCAAAATAGGAGATTTGCTTTTTTGCACAAACGAAAAACAAGACAAAGCAGTGGCAAAAGCAAAAATAAAAAGCAGCCAGCTGATGGGTGCTTGTAAACCCTGGTCAGAAGCCCTTCTCGCCGCATTCCATACTTATTTATTTTTTACACAGGTTGTCATTGGGCGCAAGGCCTTCCACACTTCCTTTAAAAACAACTTCGATCCCTTCCCAAAGAAGGGAGTAAGGAAGGTCACTAAAAATAAAAAGTAAATAAAACTGAACACCTTCCTTTCTCCCTTCTCAAAGAAGGGAGTAGCGAATGTGTACTGAATATTTCAGAAGGTCTTTTAAAAAGAAGTTTATACCTTCTAGAAGGCATACTTCTGAAGGCAGGATATCATGCGAAGCGAATCTTTTAGAAAGGAGTATAGAGGCCTTCAAAAAGGCCACCCACTTGCGGTCCTTTCAATATTTACCGCTGGGAAGCGTTCAAATCTTCTACTAACACATATTTAAAAACAAAATTAGTTTTTTTCAATTATCAAATAATAAAAAAAATAGGGTGCTCGATTATTCGACATTTTTTAGAAACCGGTTTTCAAATATTTCCACTATAAATACAGGAAATTAAATTTCCTTCTTTTACTTTTCCGTGCTGCATGTGATAATTTAAAAATTTTTCTCGAATCCTTTTCGAACTATTAGGAGGGAGTCCGCTGAGTGCGAAAGTACATTTGGAAGTGTCAGATTGGCTCCAGTTTTTGAGAAATCGGTATATATCCATTTTTCATGGATATAGCTAAGTCTGCGCTATTTAAATAAAATTTATTCGACTGTATTAGTTTTTTTTTTACCTTCTTAACTATCTTTTACGGAATGTTTTGACTTTTTTTTCCAAAATTTCACGTAATTTAAACCATTAATGTCGATCAAAAGCAACGATTTTTGACCAATTTTAGCCATGGATATAGCTAAGTCTGCGCAAAATTTCAAATCTGGTGTCTATTTTTGTCCTTCTTATAAGTTGTTTTAACAACAAATACTCAAAAGTTAAAAATAACCGTTACAAATCATGTTAATCTTCATCATCCAACTCGGATTGCAACTTTCAGCAAAGGTCTAAAAAACCTGCAAAAATGGTCAAAAATCGTACCTAATACAGTCGAATAAAATAGCGCAGACTTAGCTATATCCATGAAAAAATGGATATATACTAATTTCTCAAAATCTGGAGCCAATCTGACACTTCCAAATGTACTTCAGCACTCAGGGCACTCCCCCCTAATAGTTCGAAAAGGATTCATCGAAGTTCATTTTTTTCGAGTCAAAAACTATCACAGTGTAATGGTATTGTGGTTATTTTGTTTAACTATTTATGGTTTTTAATCCAAATTTTTTAATATTTTTAATTAGGCTTAAGTTCATCAAATTTAATTAATAACCACAATACTAATTAATTTTCATTAAATTATTTTTTATGAAGAAAGGAATTTTACAACATGAAAATTAATTAAAATTGTTATTGATAATTTTTCATTCTTGACTGTAGCCGGGCTCGAACCCTGGCCAGTAGGTTACCCTGACATGTTTCGATCGCAACCACTCGATCTCCTCAGAAGGATTGGCCGTCTTACACTCGCAGCCATCCACTTCTGTTTTTCCGTACTTTTGTCAAGAATTCTTCTTGAAGTCCAAAGTACATTTTTTGTTTTTTCATTTTTTTTTTTCAAAGTTCAAAGTTAAATTTTTTTAAATTTTTTAAAAAAATCACAAATACAATTCAGACATGTGGGTACCATAGAAGAGTAGTGTGGTCTCTTTTCCATATGTTCCGGATGTGTGACACAGAAGGATGTGACAACTCCAATTTATTTTTGTTTGATTTGTTCATAGAAATTATTAGTAAATAATTTAATTGGATATTTTTTCTGCATTTTTTAAAGTATTTTTTTATTATATTTAATCCCAGTTTAAAAATATCTGATACTATGACATATTTAAATATGCGATAGTTAAATATGGCATATTTAAATATGTGATGGTAAAATATGGGCATTTCCTGGGGTTCGTACGTTTTTGATGTACAAATAATACAGGAAATTATAAAATTTTCCAGTTTCCAGCCCAATTTCCTCAAGTAAAACAGCTGAAATATGCTATGAAACCATTCTTTTGTAAAAACATAAACTTTTTTTCTAATAATAAACAATAAAAGACGATGATAATAACCATTTTATTTTTTCATCCTGTTAGACACTTCTGGGGAAATGCCCATATGTCATATGTATTTATCTTCACACATTTTTTTATATTGAACTTACAAAATTAAATTAACTCACGTGGAAGATAAAATATGAACCGGAGCTTGCTCCCTCGCCAAATCGATACCCAAAGTCTGGGATCACACTATGAAAGTTTTCTTTCAGAAGGTCTGAGTTTATGGGTGAGAGAGGAGAGAAAAAAGCATGATCTCTTCCCCTCTCATCTATAAACTCAGACTTTCTGAAAAAAAACTTTCATAGTGTGAACCCAGACTAAGATGGAAAAATAAATGCTCGAAACATATAAATTCATATATACTTAGATGTACTATGTTTTCTTCATATGTATGTACATAAAAGTTCATGGTCGAATTTTGACCATTAGGCGAACACTTGTTATAATTTTATTTAATTTTTTTTATTTTTTTGTAAATTTATTTTTTTGTTTACTTTTTATTATTTTTAAAATTTTTTTGATTTTATTTACTTTTTCTTAAATGTTTGTTTTTAATTTTTTTAAATGTTTTCCAAACAAGTTGAAATCATAACAACATAACAAAAACAATGTTTTCGGCGCTGAAATACGCTTTGGAACTGTTTTCTCGCATTCAATCAGCTTTGCGCTCTGACCAGCTCGGCGCTAGAGCTGCAAAACAAACGATAGTACTATCGATACTATCGATAGTTTAATTTTTGACGGACTATCGATAGTTTTTATAACTATCGATACTATCGGAAAATTTTAAAAGTAACTGCAAAGTTGATTGGATGAAGTCAACGAAACATTTTTAGCAACTCATTCGATGCAAGTTTTAAGCTGTGCATAAACTTTTTTAGTTCTTTGGAAAAAAGGAAAAAGGAATTAAGTTATGATAGAAACAATGACACCCTTGAGATATTCGCAACAAAACTACACACGGATAAAGTTTCAAATATTTTGTAATACTTTTCAGGAAGTTATAGAAAAATTACTCCTTGCGTACATATCTTTTGTGATAATATTTGGAATAAAAACATAAGTTTACTTCCGATCTGTGTCATAAGGAATGTTTAGGAACAAAAACTTTAAAAAATATAACCGCAGATAAGTGATGATTATATTCGAACAGGAGTAAATTTTCAAAAATCCCCTTTTAAGTTAAAAAAAAGAATTGAAATAACACTTTTTTCTTATTGCCACGGAATTGTGTACTAATTTACATACTAAAATAATGTTAATCGTACCTACCTTATATAAACTAAATTAATTCAAAGAGTGTTACCTTGTTTATTCAGCTAAAATAATTTTAAGTTTAAAAAAAATAATACCAGCCAGGGTTCTTAGAAGTGATGTTTTCTCGCTTAAGGCGGCTACTTTTATTACCTGTTTGTCAAGTTGTTTCTTAATGAAAAGTCTTAAAAAATTAATGGGGTTATTTTGTTAAAGACTTCATTCTACTTCTTTGAAAAATGTTTATAAAAGTTTTTGGAAATTCAAAAAATGTTATATGAAATAACATTTTATATTTCTAGACTTAAGTTGCATTTTTTGACGTCGAAGGTAAAAAAAAACTGACAATCCTGATGACAATTAACCGTCTCTATATCTATATTAGGTTTATACATATATGTTATAAACTATAGATGACACTGAAATTTAAAGTTGGGGTTTATACGTGAAAAAGGTTTTCTGTACATGAGTTTTTAAAACTTTTTCATTTTTTACCACCTTCATTGACTACCGTCTCCACAGAAGTGGCACATAGAAACTTTTCGATACTATCGATAGATTTTAAGCTAACTATCGAAACTATCGATTGGGCAGACTATCGATTGTTTTGCAGCTCTTCTCGGCGCCCACTATGACCTGTTCGCGCTTATTTGGACTAACTTGTATAGTACCAGTTTTTTCGCATTGGTTCTCGCAATAAGCGTCAGTCGGCTCGCCAACAAGCGGCCAGTCTGTACGCACCCTTAGAGTACCTTAGCCATAGACTATTTTCCAGAACGCCTGTTGTAGTGTAGTAATACATGGCACCATATTCTTAAATGCAACCCAAACAATTTTGACAAAGAATTTTGTTGCGAAATGAAACTTTGCCGTCGTCACTGCGCAGAAAAAAGCAAATAAATAAGGTGAGCATATGTACTAATTTTTAGAAGACAATCATCTATTTTGTACTTGTCAAAAATACACAACGCGTTAAAAAGTTCAAAGTTAACCAACTTTCTGGAGCAAACGCGTCAAAATATTTTGCATGTAGCTTGTTCTATGAAAATACACTAGTTTAACTTTTTTTGACAGAAGACGACAGAGCGCGCGCGCACTAACGCGTGTTATGTACTTCTACCTTAACTATTTTTAATATTCGCGAATACAACTACGAATATTTGCGCTAATGTTCGAGGAGTACGAATATAGAATCTGAACTTCAAAGCCACTCGATATTTTACACTAAATTGAAAAAATCTCCCGTTTGCGTCGATAATTGTAAAAAATACTCTCACACTACCTAATGTTTCTGTATTTGGTAATTTATTTTTAAAATGCAGCGTTTAAAAAACTGCAGTCAAAGAAGAAAAGCTACCATTTCTTCTACTTCTTTATTTGTCATTGGCCAAGAAAAAACTGTAGCTTTTACTTCTGATTCATTAAATACAAACAGTCGCTGTCAAACCAACTCAGAAAACGAAAAGTTGTACACAAATTTTCGCTTTTGGTTTGACTGCACCCTGTTAAAAGAAAAAAAATCGAAATTAGCCCTTTTATGCACTTGAGGGCAAAAATAACCCAACAATTCTTCAGTGAGTGCCCCGGTAGGCTAGCTAGTAGTGAGCTAGTCTATCAACCCCGGGGTTGCGGGTTCGACAAGCGTCAAACTTCGCGGAGATTAGCATAGGGAATTTAAAAAAAGCAGTTTTATTAAAATATATGCATAAAAAAGGAAGCCTTTTTTTATTATGCTGGGTACACACAGTGCAACCTACATGGAAACTGTTTCAATGCAACCTCAAAATATCAAAGCGTTTTGATGTGTATGCAATCTGAAATGAATGAAAATGAATTTAATTCACTGGATTGCGTAAACGTGTTGCATAGTGTGTACCCAGCATTATAAATAAAAAATACAGATTTACTGCTTTATGCACTTGGAGTGAAAATGGCCCAAAATTATTTTAATCACTTAAATACGCAGTTTCATTCAAATATGTATGTATATGCAAACTTTAGCTTAAGATCTTTGATAGATACAAATTAATAAACAAAATACAACTAGTTAGATATTTACAGCCGTATTCATAACAAAAAGTTAGCCACAGTTTGTACACTACGTACAACGAGCTGCTAACTAGAATGCCGATTAAGCTTAGCAGCTTGTTGGCACAAAGTTAATTCATAACGAACTTTTCTCCATCTGCCAACTATTAATAAATCAACTCTGAATTTTAATGATGCCACATTGTTTTACTCAAAAATGCAACACGTTTTGCATTAATCATCGCTGAATTTCTAATTTTTTCTTTTTTTGTTTTTCGCTACACATATAAAAATTTTAAAAAGTTTTTAAAATTAAAATAAATTAAGTAAAAGACAGTTAATTGAAAAAAACAGTTATTTTAAAAAAACCAACAAAATTGTTTGACATTAAATGGCTGTTTTTCACAAGTTGGCAAACGTTTGGCATCTCGTTAACAAGAGTTTAGTAAATCGTTAGCCAGAGTTTGGTAAGTGTATTATGAATAAACGTTTTGCTAACTTCATGCCAAATTTTCATTATGAATACGGCTGTTAGACATTTGAATGGTAGTATTAGTAGACTTAGCACGGGGCATTTCCCAATTTTTACCTTAGGTTAACTTTTTCCATATCTCACAATTTTGAGTCTTTTGAAGAAAAAAATTATATTGCGTGCGTGTCAGAAAGTCAAAAAGTTATTAATACTTATAACCAGGAACCGAAAATAACAGTTATATTGGAATTTTAGAAAAAGAAAAACATATAAAAGAAAATGTCGAAAAACTGATTCAAGTATACCATATTGATCCTTATGAACTTGTCTTTGATAAAATATATTGATTTTTATTTTTTGATCAAAGTAAACCGTTATTTTTTCATTTTTATTTTTTTAACCAAAATAACAGTTATGTTTTGATTTTTATTTTTTTGAACTAAGATAACAGTTATTTTATGATTTTTATGAACAAAAATAACAGTTATTTTATGATTTTTATTTTTTTGAATAAAATTAACAGATGGGTAATTCCATGTCAAAATGACCAAGAGTGGGACACGACCCCTTCCGATATTAATGAAATTTTATCTTATAAGGAACATATATGAACGAAAAAAAAGGTAAAATTTGTTTTTTCAAAAGTTATGTACGTCATATTCAAAATGTCATAATTTCGGCGAAAAAGCCGATTGTGTTGAGCTTATTTCTTCAATATCTCGAAAACTACTTGACATACGAAGATGATTTTAATGTCATTTTAAAGAGAATACCTACTTGGTCCTACAAACCATATATGTATTGAAAAAGAAAAAAGAAAAAAGCTCTTGTTTTCAAGATATACCGTTATTTCGAAAATCTTTATTATTGTTTTGAATACTACAAAAAGTAAGCCGGCTGACAGCTAATTTTGAGCAACCGCGTCGATAAATATCTGTAGGCGCAGGTCTCTGTTGTTCATACATACATACATACTTATGTACATACTTAAGTAGGTATATGCATGGTGGAATTTATTTCACCATGGGTATATGCACGTAAATCAAACACATCCGTAGTTCAATAAATCTTTTTTAGCTAGGTTTTAAAGACTATTCATTACTATGGAAACAGTCACCTAAGAATCCAACGGATTATAATGCATTTTCTCCACTTAATTCATTAATCAAAATTGTAAATATTTGTTTTTTCCTGATTTTATTTAGTTTTTATTTTTGGCGCAAAATTTTATTTAGTAGGTACGTACCTACATATGTATTGCTTCTTAAAGTTTACAGAAGAAAATATTGCATTTTGGTTGTTTCTTTTAATATTATCACTAACCTTCTGAAATTTTATACAACAAGTGTGGAACCCTTGAATAACAATTTTCACTTTTATTTAACTATAACACAAATTTTCACAAAATTTAATATTTCCATAAACTAACGCGTCATTAAATGCCAGAACAAAAACACAAACTGACAAAATTTATCAGTAATAACAGTACTTTAACTGTATTATCGACAACAAAACAGCTGACTGAAATAAATCTAAGCGAATAAGCTTATCAAAACAAAAACCTTAAAATTTGTCATTGTGAATATTTGACTTGAGAGGAAAAAAAGAAATGAATCGATATTTACGTGAAAATTAATTTTGTGATATTTTCTACTTGCAAGGAAATAGAAAAGATTTTATCTTTTTAAAAGGCATCAAGGAAAAAATTATTTCCATAATTTTAATAATAATCAAGAAAAGAAGCTACAATGTCTACAACGAGAGTTCCCCAATTGCGTATGGGTCAACAAGATCTTAAATGCAGACAGGGTTGCGGTTATTACGGTAACTGGCAATTTGATGGTCTCTGTTCCAAATGTTTTCGCGAACGCAACGAACAACGAAAGAAATGTAAGTGTGTAACAAGTTGTAATTTGTACGTTATAAAAAATTAAAAGAAAATTCTAAAGGAACCTACATAATGTTTTTTTTTTTGTATCTTAATTATTTTTATAGTGGCTCAAGACACACCCAAAACAAGTGGCTCAGCTTCACCCAACAAACATCAGCAGCACGATAAATTATCTTCAACAAGTCACAAAAAACCGGAAACACCAACTTCGAATGATAGCAACACTTTGACTAAGAAAAAATCCCTAGTGCCAGCGGTATTTCAAAAGACTTTACACAGTCAGACATTAAAAAAACAATCGCGACAACGACAAGAAGGTATGTATTTATTTATATTGCAGTGATTCAATTAACATTAAGTTAATGGATAAAGAGTAGTGCTGTAGAAAGTAAAAAATATGCAATATTTTTTAGAAGGCTTTTATTTTACTAGAATGAAATATGAAGATGAAATTATCAGTTTAAATAAAATGATATGTGCATATATGTCAGAGAACGGCTGTGTGCAATTAAAAAAAACGCATTTAATGAACAGCAACAAATACACTCGCTTGCGGTCATACAATCAAACTTGCGCAGCCGCAAACATTCGCTGCTGGTTAGCAGTCATTCAAATAATTCACATCGTGCTTTGTTATTTCTGTGGTTTTCATGGGCAACCGCGTATGTCTATTTTTTCGATTTTGAATTGTTGATGCCATATTGCTTAATTAAAAGCGCTCTTTATATTTTTTTTTAAATTTTTGAAAACAGATAGACCCATTCGGATGTTTTAACTCAATTACAAAGTTCAAAAGGTGCAATATCTAACCCATAGTTTGCTCTAGAATAGTTTTATCGGCTCTCCTGAAAAAATTTATTTTAAGACATACGCGGTTGCCCATGAAAACCACAGATTTATACCATCGTTAGCTTCGTTTTTTAATAAAGATGTTTGTGTGTTCGGTGCGACAATGATTGTTTTGGTAAAGAAAAAAAAATACAAACAAAAAAGCCAGAAATCAAGCAATTATTACTCATGAAGACATTCAGCAGTTACTATGTAGTAGGTACAAGAAAAAAAATTTTAATAAAACTAAACGCACATACTGATGTAGGTACAAACAATTTCCATAGAAACAGAATGCTGTTTTTTATCATCTTAAAAAGTACAGTAGTTCTGTATGTACAATGTATTCTTGTTATTGTTGTTAATTTTAACAAAGCGTCTCATTGAGTGGTTTATTGTTGTTAATGTTAACAAAGCGTCTCATCGAGTGGACAATGACTACTTGAATGCAAAAGTATAAGAATGTGTGCCTTTTGAACTTACACAAGTGTGTTATATTGCGTGCACAACAAAAATGCAAACAAAACACTTTCAATAAAAAACGAATCCATTAAAACTCAAATGTGTACGAAAGGATGTAAAAATAACCAACGTTGAACTTTGTTTTGCAGGCAAAGAAAGAGTGAATGTAAATTTGAGCATATGAATAAATCAAGAAAAATTGTGATTTTGCAGTTCTCTGATATGTGTACATACAAGCAAAATGTTATTATCTTTTACAAAAATCGCTTTAATAGTTATAAATATCGTTCTAATAGCAGAAATTACTGCAATGTACGTTCAGACATAACAAATATTTTTGTGAAAAAATCTAAAAAAAAGCGTGTAAAGTAAACTTTAGCTTTGTTTTTAACAATTTCAATTGATTTACTAAACTTTATTTGTAAGAAGGTAACTGTATAATGTAATTCAGAAATTGTTAAATGATGTTTTATCTAGTCAAACGTTTCTAATAAAACTGGTGGTTACATGTAGGACGTCAAATATTTAACAGGTGTGAACATAGCTAAAGTCAAGTCAGTTTTCAATGAATTGCTACATTTTTTACATTATGTAGCTCTAATATTAGGTTCACTATACTTTTGAATTCAGCATATCAAACTACATATCGTTCGCTTAATGTGCAAATTTGCACATTTTATAGGAGAGGCAAACAACTTTTTATATTTCATACATATTTTCAGCTTGAAAGGAAAACTAAAAATATAGGTAGTTGGTTTTACACACTTCAAGACTCAAATTGAAGAAAATTTACATGCTGGTCGACGAGGCGAATCTTTCTCTATCACACGGCACCAAAATCTCAATTTACTTAAAAAGTGGATTTAGAAGGTTTAGGATATTAAACCGACGATATATAATTTTGTTGTTTGTGCGTTTTTCTCGAAAAGAACTCATATTTATATTAAAAAAAATAAATAAGATTACAATTTTTTAAAAGCAAATGCAAATTCATCAGAACATGTAAAGGTATGTTCATACCTAACAAATATTTGACGATAAAAATAACCAAAAAGCGTGACCAGTTAATTGATCAAATTTTAGCTTCATATTTAACAATTTTTTATTGATTTGTTTTACTTTGTTTGTAGGAAGATAATTGTATTATGTAATTTAGAAACTGTTCACCAAGTTCAGTTAAAACTAACTATTATTTTAAATTCCAGTTAACAATATTTTTTGACAGCTATAACTGATATTTAATTATAACTGAACTTGGTGAATATAACTGAACTTAGTGAAATTGACCGTTACTCATTTAATTTGCTTTTAAAAGTTTAGATAAATCTAAAATATTTTAAGCTGCTTTTTTTAAAATCTATAAAAAAATGATTTTAAATCCGGCTCGTTTTTTAATTTTTCTTCTATTTAATTCAAATAATAAACTAAACATTGCAGCTTCGCACCACGATCAATATGTACCCGATCCGACTGAAAGCCAATTTATGGTACAGCTGCGACAACTACGCATTCCAGACGATGGTAAACGTAAATTAAAAATTGAAATTCAACGTTTAGATATTGCCATACGTTCGTACATCAATAGCAGTAGTGCTAAAAATATTGATGAATTATCGGAACTGGTGCAAAATGCCTACACGAAATTTGCTGATATAGTACATCATGATCAGAGATTTCAAATAGCGACCAATGAAGATCGTGAAAGTGCTATTGATTTTTTCGAAAAAGTTGTAATGACTCAAAATCATAAGTAAGTTATTTGCAATACCACACAAATTCCGCTAAACATATTATTCATTTTAAAATCGTTGCAGATTTTTATTTAGTCCTTACTTTACACCAGACGAAGAGAATGATGTTAAAGTTCAAAAACGTATACGCCAGCTAAGCTGGATAACAGCTAAACATTTGGCTTGTAGTATAGATGAAGTAAATGCCGAATCCCGTGAGCTAGTATACAGTGCTATTACAGGTCAGAAAAACTTTTAGTTAAACAAATTATTAAAAATATTAAAGCAATTCTCTTTCAGAACTGGTGGCAATTGATTCATTTTACTCACCCCAGGAAAAATTGGAATGTACTGTACGCTGTTGTCGTCATATTTTTGAGTTACTTAAACATTCCGTTGGTGGTCCAGCCAGTGCTGATGAATTTTTGCCAGCTTTAATATTCGTTGTGCTAAAAGCAAATCCCGTACGTTTGAATAGTAATATAAATTTTGTAACACGTTTTACAAATGCATCACGTTTAATGAGTGGTGAAGGTGGTTATTATTTCACAAATTTGGTAAGTTTTTTAAATTTAATTACTCTTTTTATTTTACGTTTATTTTTTCCTTTTAGTGTTGTGCTATTTCTTTCATTGAAAATCTCACTGCTCAAAGTTTAAATATGGATGAAAAAGAATTTGATTTATTGATGTCGGGCTCAAAACATTACAGCACCCCCTGGGAGAGTGCTTTAATGGCTTGCGAAAGTTTGCATTTAATTTCGGAAAATATGAAACGGATGGAAATGCTTAAGACTCGAAATAAGAATATAAATAGTGGCATACAACAATTTGCATTGGATTTAAAGGAATTTCAGGTAAGTTTATCTAACTGTTTCATTGTTGAATAAAATTCTTTGAAAATACTAATCGAAAATACTGGAAATATTTACAAAATTGTCATATATGTATATGTATAGTTACCGAGAAGCTTTGGTATATTTTATATATACATATGTATGTACATATTTATATAGAATTGCTTAGTGCACATTAGGAATATATATTAAGCAATGTGAAAAAATGATGCATGATTTTTTTTAAGTTTTTCTAAAAAGGCTTAGGGGTCGCTACCGGCCCCCGAACAGTGGTGTTAACAAAAATTGCTGCCTTTATAACGTTTTCTAAGTTGGACCATGGCGATGATTTTAAAGAAAAAATCGTCCAAATCGGTCAAGCCGTTCTCAAGTTATGCGCTTAATAGAAAAAGTGGGCATAAAAGTAGGCGTGATACATTTTTCTTTCGATGAAAACGTAAAATGGATTAATACGAACATTTGAAAGAAAAATTTGTCAAATCGATGGAGCCGGTTTTTGATTTTAGGTAAATCGAAAAAAGTGGGCGGGGCAAAATTTTCTTTCCGTAAAAACATATGCGCTTAATAGAAAAAGTAGACGTAAAAGTAGGCGTGGCAAATTTTTCTTTCGATGAAAACTTAAAATGGATTAATACGAACATTTGAAAGAAAAATTTGTCAAATCGATGGAGCCGTTTTCTGATTTTAGGTAATTCGAAAAAAGTGGGCGTAAAAGTGGGCGGGGCAAAATTGTCTTTTCGTATAAATCTAAGTTGGACCATGGCGATCATTTTAAAGAAAAAATCGTCCAAATTATTTAGAAGTCATTGGTGGTGCAATATGAAAATTGGATTTTGCCACGCCCCTCCGCCCGCAGACCGAAAATCAAAAATCGGACTTCACAGTGTCACCCGCCTGAATATTCTGAAGATTCCCTGGAAATTGCATCAAAATCGGACCAGCCGTTTTGGAGTCCATACGTTACATACACACATAAATACATACATACATCCTATTTTATATATATAGATATAGAACACAAAAATCCACTCTTTAATAAAATGTGTTTTACGTTTATATGTTTTTTTTTTTTTTTTAGAAAAATAACAAAAAATGTAGTCCCGGTTCCGAAGTCTAAAAGAACGCGTTTGTGCTTGATGTAAAATAAACTTTTGTAAAGAAAACTCATTTTGATTCTCTAACAGGTTGTAACATTTCAAAAAAAATCTAAATACATAATAAACATTTTAGTTTTAGGGGGCGGCCACTTATTTCACTCGGAATTTTCCATGATATATTAAAAGTATTTGTAGTAAATTTAAACACAATATCTTTATTTTTCTTTTTAAATTATACCTTACTATTAAATTTCAATCGGAAGGACGTTCGGGCAAAAATCGCTTTGTCGTCTCAGAAAATGAGTCCGAAAAAAATGCGCTCCTTAAAAAAAAAAATCTTTATTTAATAATGAGGTGCTTTAATTTAATTTTTTAATACACACCCAACAGGAAAAATATAAAGGCAGAAGTTTTTTCAAAAACATCAGAGTTTAAGGCCGGTAGCGACCCCTAAATCTTAATAAAACAAATTTTAAAAAATCATGTGCTATTTTTTCACGGCACTTAATATTTCGGTTGGCCCACATAAAAATAACAAAAACAAAAAAAAGTACGATTTTTGAACCAGCCTAGTACACATGAATCAAATTTTATTGGTTTCATTTTCCGTTGAAAGGTCATAAACAAAAATAGTTTGATCCTTAAAACAATTTTTAAATCTTCTTCATATTTTTTTAATATAATTCTTTCTCTTTTTCTACAAGAGAGGCAAATATTAGTTTTTTTTTTCACTTTTAATTTATTTATTGAATCTTCAATTAAATTGACCTAACAATAAGTATTCAAATCTTAAAACTAATATTGTCTATAATAAGTCCAGCCAATGCTAGACAAAATTTTAAGTTCAACGTCTCTCGTGTTCGGTTGAGAGCAAGAGTGTCTCTCCTTCTCAGCCGAATGTGAACTCTAAAGTCAAGAATATTGCGTGCTAGTGGATTTGGGTGTAACTCAAGTTTTTTTTATATGAGTTGTCACATGTTTAGAAAACACATCTTTTACCAATGGAACATCTAGGTCTTTATGCAGGCGCTGGTTTCGAACAAACCAGGAAGCTGATGTAATTAAACGAAGGATTTTGTTTTGTCGCCTTTGAATTTTTTTTCTATATTTGATGCCGAGGCAGTCCCCATAACTGAATACCATAGCACCATATTGGTTTTAATATCGAGTTGTATAGAAGAAGTTTACAATCTAGGCTAAGTGTAGAGTTTCTCCCAATAAGCCAATTAAGTTGAATTGCTTTTAATTTCATTTGCATTAGCTTTGTATCTATGTGGGTCTTCCATGTCAAACGACGATCAAGGTGGATGCCTAGGTATTTAACCTCAAGGTGTTGCGGAATTATATGGCTATTAATATAGATAGGCGGACATATTTCTCTGCGCAATGTAAACGTAATATGAACACATTTTTGTTCGTTGATTTTTATTCTCCACTGCTTTAACAATTTTTCCAGCTGAAATATGTATTTCTGCAAGTTTCGAGAAGCTTCCTGAGGACTCGCGTGTAAGCTTAGAAACGCTGTATCATCGGCGAACGTAGATGTGTGTATATCTTTGCCTGTTGGCATGTCAGAGGCATATATTAGATATAATACAGGACCTAAAATGCTGCCTTGAGGAACTCCGGCTTGAAGCGGCTGTGGCGTGCTTAGGAAATTACCTTCTTTGATGATGAATTTTCGTCCAGTTAAATAGTTTTGCAAGAGCTTATGAGTATTGGAGGGTAATTTTTGCTTTAGTTTCTGGATTAATCCTGCATGCCATACTTTATCAAATGCCTGAGAAACGCCAATAAAAAGAGCAGAACAATATTTTTTTTCTTCGAAAGTTTTTCTTACCACATTTACAAGTCTATCTGTTTGTTCGATAGTACTATGTTGTCTTCTGACACCAAACTAGTGATCTGGGATGCATCCGCTCTCATTTAGTATGGGGGTCAACTTACTCACAAGCAATAAGCTTATACGCATATAAGATTCTTCTTTCGTATGGTCTTTTCCAGGCTTATGTATCATGGTAATAATTGACATTTTCCATTCCGCAGGATAATATTCTATACTTAAAACAGCATTAAAAAGAAGTAAGAAAGTATAGTCGGTCAAGCCCGACCATATGATACCCTTCACCACAGTATTAAACAACACATCATGCTTATATGTCCATATACATAAATATGGATTTATCTATGTTTATAAAAATCATTCAAATCGGTTTAAAAGTTTGTGAGAGGCAGAAACTGCCCCCTACCTCCCCTTGTGGTCCTATTTTTGAAAAACTGTATAGCTTATGTGTCCATATAGATATGGATCTATCTTGGTTTTGAAGTTCATTAAAATCGGTTTGAGAGGCAGAAATTGGACCTATCTCCCCTCGTGGTCCTATATTTTAAAAAATGCATCCCTTTTGTGTCCATAAATATATGGTTCAATATATGTTTTAAATTTCATTAAAATCGGTTTGATAGTTTCTGAGAGAACGAAATATTCCCCTATTTTCCCTCGTGGTCCTACGATTTGGCCCATTTTCAATAGTCCTTGTGCCAATAAGAACCTATGTCCCAAATTTTATCAAATTATCTTCAAAATTGCGACCTGTACTTTGCAAACAAGGTTACATGGACAGCCAGCCAGCCAGCCTGCCGGACGGACATCGTTAGTTCGACTCAGAAAGTGATTCTGAGTCGATCGGTATACCTTAAGGTGGGTCTAGGACCAATATTTTAAGGCGTTACACACATCAGCACAAATGCATAATACCCTCTCCACTATTGTGGTGTGGGTATAATAAAAAGAATTACTCTTTTTGCTATATAGGGTAACTCTAAAAGCATTTTATTGCAGATTTTATCAGCACCTGGGGCTTTCTTCGATTTTAAGCCAGCAATAACATTTTCAATAACCCTAATGTTAAATCTCAGAGGAGTGGCAACTTCAGCGACCATTGGTGGCAGCTCAACCATATCAGTGGAAACGTTTGGAGTAAATACCTTTAGCAAATGGTTAACAAATAGAGTACCTTTTTCCGCAGCAGTTCTTGCCCAGTCACCAGTCGCACTCCTTAATGGAGGTTTACACATTAACGGTCTTTTAAGCCCTTTGGCTGCTCGCCATAATGACTAATCAGTTTGTGGTGTTGCGTCTAGATTTTGCAGAGAATTTGTTCAAGGATGCAATTTTTTTGAAGGTCAAGTAATTTTTTAAGCTGCTTAGTACAATCCCTTAGCCTAATTTTTAGCTGTGGGGATCTGCAGCGTTGCCATTCTCTTCGAACTTTTCTTTTTTCAGATAACAGCCGTTCAACATCTTCAGAATAAATTTTTGTAAATCTCACCTGTGGAGATTCAGCCGTTCGTAACGGAAAGTTTTCCGTGCAGTGGGCACTTAAATATTTTTTGTATTTTATCCAATTAATACGTGCGTGCACTAAATCGTAAGTGGGTGAGGTTGTTAAGAGTGAGTGTATTGTAAGTGAGTGGTCTGCGGATAAACCTAAAGAAGCTTCTACTTGATTATTTCACTGGGAACTCCTTTTACGACTCCGAAATCAATTATGTCAGGAATATTTCGGTATGTTGGCCAAATATTAGTATAACTAAAAAACTATTCCAACTGAAAAGCTGCAGTTGCCAAATATTCTTTATTAGGGTGGATTACGGATGGCAACTGAACTGAAGTTTAGTTGCCAGCAGCGAAATCAGGCAACGCCGCACATGTTTACATGTTGCCATCCGTAATCGACCAATTACATACCCCAGAGATTGTGCCAATGTGTGTTGAGGAAGAAGTTACCTCTTAGCGGTGGACAGATTGAGGTTGATCTGGGTCTTAAATAGAACCACGTGATCCGGTAAGCCCTGGTTATTTAAGGTCTTGATTTTTTGATAATTGCTGAGAGCTCTTGATGTTGGGTAATAGCTGCGGTTTACAAGCAAATTTTCTAACCTTAGACGAATTCGAATTGCGGTCGTATCTTTCTGCATGCTGTAACTTTTCAAAAGAAGCTGCTTTTACAGTTGAGTTGGGTTTCGGCTCCTTAGCAAGGGAATTAAGTATACGGTATATGCAATTATTCAACCTGTAAGAAGGTGACCACATAAGATAGAGTTCTTACGCAATTCTTGAACACTACCCAATCGTTAATAAGACATTGGTGTTGAGCAATACATTTCTGGCTGTGTGACTGAAGTAATTAGGCTATTAATCCGGTATGAGATGAAAATCAAACGTTTTGAAAACGATGGTTTTAAAAGGTGGGGTGAAACTCGATCGATTTTAAAATCCATTTCTTAATTATAGTCTTAACTTTTTTTTTAGAATACAGTTCTCTTCAAAACATGATATATTTTTTTTAATCAAATTAAGTTTCACAAATGTTAAAGAAGAAAAGTTAAGGAATACAGTGATTCAAATGAAATTTTCGAGGTCGCTTTAGACTAGATTTGTGAACTGGTCAATGAAAGATACCGATTTTGATCCAAATTAAGTTGTGCGATATGTACATTAGACCTGTCCTTATTTCAATGAATATTTTTTAAAATGGCGGCGCATAGGAGAGTAGGGTCCAAAAAGTTTCCATTTTATGCCACAATGCTCCATGTAAAATTTGGGCTCGATCCGATGACTCTAAGTGGACCCAAAATTGAATTGAATAACACAGTACAACACATGATTTCGGTACTCAATTCTGATAATTGGTTATGAAAGTAGACCCAAAAATAAGAACTTCTGCATCATTTGTATGGTCACGATAGCTCAATAAATAATTTAAAAATTAATTTGAAATTAGTAAGTATCGTATAGGGGAATTTGTCACGTTTTAGGCTCTTTTGTTTGTCATAACTCGAGAACCACTAGTCCGAATAAGCTGAAACAAATTTAAAATTAAGAATTACAATTCCTTTAATTTGTTCATACAACGTTTCGCTACATAAGCAATAGTTTCGCAGTTATAAATAAATGTATAAAGAAAAAAAATATTTATTGCCCAAAAAATTTTAACTTTTTATTTTTAATTCATAAAAAATCCAAAAAGGTAAAAAAGTGTCAAGTCCTATTACTTTCACGTAAAGTCGCATAAGCTATACACAAAACGACACATAAATCATAAAAATCGATGAACGCGTTGCTCTTTTATTCACAATTAAGTAAAGGCATGAATTTCAAAAATTTGCTCGAGATATCCACAAAATTCTTTGGAAAAAACATTGATGACTTTTTTTATGATTCTCAGAATTAAAAAAAAGTAATAAGCAAAAGGTTATTTGATTTTTATGATTGAGGTAGCAAAGTTATAACCGTTAATGCCAGTTTTTAATTATTTGGGTTTTTCCGTTAGTTACCTGTCTGACTTTTGTAACAGAAATTGCACCCACATTTATGAGTGCTCATGTTTTGGAACGTTTCGAAAACATATTTCATAAGTACCTGTCAGTAAAATATTGAAATATTTGTAGTATTTATAGGTGCTCTTTGATCGATTTTTGTCATTTAACAAGAGTCGACAAACGCGAGAATTACAAGTGAACTTTTCCCCGGTTTTAAAAAGTGAATAAGAACAAAACATACAATATATTTTTCAAATATGGAAAATAACAAGTGTCCACAATTGGATAATTTTTGTTACGTTTGTGGTCATATCGTCCCAAAAAGGGGCCAACTGGATCGAAAAAAATTGATTAATGAGGAATTCAAAACAGCGTATTGTCATTATTTTGATGAAGCAGATTTAAGTGGTGCAAATTGTATGCCGAACACAGTGTGCAAAAATTGTAATAATACCCTCATAATGTGGATACATGGAAAAGGTGGACAGTTTTCTTTTATGAAGCCAATAATTTGGGTGGAAGACGTTACTGGATATATTGAATCCAGGTGCTATGCATGCATTAATTCTCGTGCTGGATTAAACAGAAAAAAAAATGAAAACAAAAGAATACATTGCTGCTTTTACTGCCACACTTCCAGTTGAACGCGCTGCTGGTACCGATACACCTAAACCTCCGAGTATGGATACTGTGTCCCTGCAAGCCGAAACCGATTTCACCAATCCGACCAATTTGAATGATGCTGATTGGACACCCGATATTGACAATAATGGACCACAACTGCTAACACTAATCGAAATGGATTACATTGTGGCTAAGATGGGACTATCACAACAAAACTCCGAAATGTTGACATCATTCTTGAAAAGCAGAAAACTGACACAGCAAAATGTCAGCGCAACATCATACCGACAACGCCAAGCTGATTTTCAGAAATTTTAGTCCGTTGACGAAGCAAATACGTTCACCTACTCCCATGATATCCCAGGTTTAGTGAAAAGATTGGGAATGGATTATATTGCTGGCGACTGGCGTTTATTCATCGAAGGTTCAGTTTCAAGTTTGACGGCTGTGCTATTGCACAAAACGAACAAAAAACCGTCCATTCCATTGGGATTCAGCACAACTATGAAGGAAACGTATGAAACATTGGGCGTAATTTTGGAAAAAATCAACTACAATGTACACAAATGGAAGATTTGTTGCGATCTAAAGGTTGTCAACATAATACAAGGCATTGTATTAAAGGGCGGTTTTCCAAAATACTTCTGCTTTCTTTGTAATTGGGATTCACGATACACAGGAAATCAATATCAATGTAAAGATTGGAAAGCAAGAACTCCCGAGGTCGAGAAACAATTAAAATTACGGAATAAACCTTTGATAAAGGATCTAGATGATATTTTGTTGCCATCGCTCCACATGAAATTAGGAACAGCTGGAAAATTCGTCGAAGTGGTAGTCAACGATATTGATGACGCCTATGACTGTTTGAAATCCATCTTTCCAAAACTCAGTGAAGCTAAAATTAGAAAAGTTACGTATCGTTGTCAGTATTGTAATATTGTCATATCTAACTTTGTTCACTTCGATATATTCGCAATACCAATAATTTTTTTGTAAATGTTTTTTTTTTTATATTTCAAACAGGTATTCTCAATAGACCGGATATACGAAAATTAATGAAAAGCGAATCTTTCAAAAATATGCTTTCGAACCATTATAACCACCAATGTGCATGGGACGCCTTGAACAAGTCATCGAAGGCGTTTTAGGAAAGAATCGTGTACAGCGAGATGACATACAGAAACGAGTGGGCAACTTGCTGTATTATTTTAAAAAAAATGTATGCATCCATGACGTTAAAATTACATTTCTTGCATTTCCACCTTGAATCCTTTTTGGCACAATTACCTCAGGAATCGAACGAACAAGGAGAGAGGTTCCACCAGGTGACCATGCCAATGGAAAAGCGATTCAAAGGCAAAAAATTGGATACATTGCTTGCGGAGGTTTGTTGGTGGAGTTCTAAAATTATGCAGTTTGAAATGAAAACACTGAACAAAACATGCTCTTGAATATTACGTCTATCTCGGACGATGATGCAGACTCAGAAAACAAATATGAACAACCTACGAAGAAAATAAGGTCATCAGAACCACAAGCGTCAACTTCAACGGGGATGGATAGTGACAATAATTGAAAATGTTCTAAATTTTGTTTCCATGCATAGATAACATATAAACATTGCATATCGATACCTTCCCATAAGAATGTATTAAGCGACACTTTTTTCGAAAATGACTTTTTGATGTGGAGCTATACTAGAAGTTAAGCGCTACATTTTGGGCTGGGTTTCGCAGCCGTATCATGGATGCAAAGAAAACTAGAGAGAAAATAAAATTGTATCAACCGTCAAGTTTTCTCACTTGAATAATGTTGCACCCTGAACTTTGTATTATCCGCCAAAGAAATTATGCTAAGCCACATTTTTAGATATCTTTTGTATTCTGAAAATCGCTTTCCAAATATGTTCCTTTCAATAAAATACACAAATAAATAACTAAATGAGACGTTTTTGTTTCGTTTCCTACACAATTTTAGAAATGTCGCTTAAAACATTCTTATGGGAAGGTATCGATATTTTCTGTGTAAGAATAGCTGTAATATGAATCGGAATGTTTATTTTCATCTATATATATAAAAATGAAAAATGTTTGTATGTGTGTTTGTTTGTTTGTTTGTTGGCTTATAGACTCCGAAACTACTGAACCGATTTTCCTGAAATTTTTACAGTAACATCACGTCAGCCCTAAAAATAAAATAGGCTACTTATTTTTTCGATAGGGGCAGGGGAATTGGTACCCCCCATAGAATGCCAATATTAATTATCGCATATCTTAAGAGCCGCTGGACGCATTTTGCTGAACTTTTGTAGTAGGATCTTCTGAGCCCCGAAATTGAAATAAAATAGCAGCGGGGGTATTGGAATCCCCCATAGGACACCAATGTTTAACATCGCATATCTTAAGAACTGTAATAGTGAGAATGTTCAAACTTTCTAGAAGTCACTCTTATGGTATACTACACTTTTGAAAATAAAAATAAAGCGGGTAGGCGCAGGGGGGGAAATACCTCTCATAGGATGCATACATTAAATATCGCTCAACTGAAGAACTATTAAAGGGAGAGCCTTCAAACGTGGTTAAAGCTACTATTATAGTAAACTATAAATTTCAATATAAAAATGGGCGGGAGAGACAGGGGAGGAGCAGTACCCCTCATAGATAGAAATATTAATAAGAGCCATTGTACGCATTTTGTTCAACTTTTGGTAGTACGATCTTCTGAGCCCCGAAATTGAAATAAAGTAGCAGCGGGGGAAGTGGTTTTCCCCATAGGACGCCAATGTTTAATATCGCATATCTTAAGAACTGTTATAGTGAGAATGTTCAAACTTTGTAAAAGTCACTCATATGGTATACTACACTATTGAAAATAAAAATAGATAGGGGAAGGCGCAGGGGGGAAATACCTCTCATAGGATGCATATATTAAATATCGCTCAACTGAAGAACTATTAAAGGGCGAGTCTTCAAACGTAGTTAAAACACTATTATGGCAAACTTTAAATTTCAATATAGTAATGGGCGGGGTAGACAGTGGAGGAGCAGTTCCCCTCATAGATAGAAATATTAATAAGAGTCGCTGCAAGTATTTTGTTGAACTTTTGGTAGTAGGATCCTCTGAGCCCCAAAATTGAAATAAAATAGCAGCGGGGAAGCGTTACGCCCTATAGGACGCCAATGCTTAATATCGGATATCCGAAAAACTGTTAAAGTGAGAATGTTCAGACTTTGTAGAAGTCACTCTTATGGTATACTACACTTTTAAAAATAAAAATTAAGCGGGTAGGCGCAGGGGAGAAATACCTTCCATAGGATGCATATATTAAATATCTCTCAATCGATAAAGTGGTTAAAGCAGTGTTGCGAAGCGCACCGGGTTAAGCTAGTGCTAAATAAAGAATCAATAAAAAAGTCATCAATGTTTTTCCAAAGAATTTTGTGGATATCTCGAACAAATTTTTGAAATTCATGCCTTTACTTAATTGTGAATAAAAGCGAAACGCGTTCATCGATTTTTATGATTTATGTGTCATTTTGTGTATAGGTTATGCGACTTTACGTGAAAGTAATGGGACTTGACACTTTTTTACCTTTTTGGATTTTTTATGAATTAAAAATAAAAAGTTTAAATTTTTTTGGGCAATAAATATTTTTTTTCTTCATACATTTATTTATAACTGCGAAACTGTTGCTTATGTAGCGAAACGTTGTATGAACAAATTAAAGGAATTGTAATTCTTAATTTTAAATTTGTTTCAGCTTATTCGGACTAGTGGTTCTCTAGTTATGACAAACAAAAGAGCCTAAAACGTGACAAATTCCCCTATACGATACTTACTAACTTCAAATTAATTTTTAAATTATTAATTGAGCTATCATGACCAAACTAATGATGCAGAAGTTCTTCTTTTTGGGTCTATTTTCATAACCAATTATCAGAATTGAGTCCCGAATCAATCACCTAAAAAATGTTGTACTGTCTTATTATAATAAGACAAGGTTTTATTATAAGAAATTAAGAACTTTATTCGGCATTTTTGGAAAAAACTCAATTTTGGTAACAGTTTTGTTAATATTTCGTTAATTTCTTATTTTTATGTTATTCTCCAATAAATTACAATTACCCCTCTAAAGTTACAAAAAAAAAGCCACAAGGTGTGTGCCTCGATAGTATCATTGCATTTAAATTTTATCGTTAACAATCCAAAAAAAACAAGGCGAATTCATCCCAGGTAATCTCGGTACTACAACAAGTACAACTCGTACAAAAACCACAAGCAATTTGTTTTTGTAAAATCATTGTACAATGTAAAAAACATAAATAAAACGAAGCAGAAACAAAGAAAATAAAAGAGAATAAACAAAATTTTGACATCCAACAGTGATTTTAGCTAATATCAGCAGGGCTTTTAAGACCACCTGTAATAAATTCGCTTTGAAAAAAAATTATTTTTTTCTTGCCCTAAATATGTTATTTGAAATTTCGCAAGGCCCATCTATCAGGTCTGCTTACTTGTACAAAAACAAAAAACGTTTCTTTTTAGTTGTCAAAAATTTACTACCACATATACAAAGCAAAAGGAAAAAACGTGTATGTGTTGCATACCATAAACGTAAACAAACGTATAAATGCACATGTAAGCAAAATGTTAACAACTTTTGACAACTAAAAAGAACATAAACAGTGATCATCAGGCTTCTTGCGCAGACCTTTTCAATGGGCCTTGAAATTTCGTTATAAAAATTATTTGTATTGCATTTGATTTGTACATTTTGTTTTATTTGTCATTCGAATTATTCATCAACTCAATAAATGATAAATCAATGTCAAAAAGTTCGCAATTAAATTTTACATCCTGATACATTTCTTGCATAACACAGCTTTATCATTTCTGGGGATGGTTTAAACGTGTTGCAACATCTTGAATTACTCTTTAAATAAGTAAATTTTATTCGTAACATGCCGGGTAATTTGCTACTACGCTCCTCTCCCTTCGTGATTCCATTTTTCCAAAAATCCATAGCTTATGTGGGTGTCTAAATAGGAATCTATATAAGTTTTAAGTTTCATTAAAATTTGATTTATTGTTGATGTGTTTTGTTTAAACTTTGATATTATTACAAGTAGAACTGTTGCTATAAGTCTTATACGTTTAACAGTTTTATTTGGTTTAATATCTTTAGTTTTTCTAAAATCTTTATGGATGAAGTTTCCTGATGATCTGGCCTAAGCAACCAGTGAAATGCGCATAGGAATAGATTATCCCATCAACAGTAAATTTCAAGTGTTTTTATCAATAATAAAAACTGGGAATTAAGCATGAATAACAAAATCTTTTGAAATTAAAATTTTGTATTCCCAAAAATTGAAATTACTTTTTGATTAAGTTTCATTAAAATCTTTTTTTTTTTTTTTTATTGAATCTTTGTCGAAAATTACAAAATGTATTCAAAACTTTATCCTAGTTCTTATTTGTATTTGTTAGCCGTTACCAATGTAACCGCTAATTAATTGCATTCAAGTGTCAAAAAAGCCTGCTATGCTCAAAGTGTCGGATCTTTTCAGCCTCCGGTGACCTTCGAACTTTATTAGATCCCGAGTGAGGTAGTTGGGATGGGCCATTAGTTTATCTATGTATTTGAATGAATACTTTTTAATTTCTTCCTGGATAGTAGCGATGTTAAGATCTCTGTGGATAATGTCATTACGTATATAACATGGGGCGCAGACAATTTGCCGTTAAATTAAAATCTGTTAGATAGTTTCGGAGAGGCAGCAATTGCCCCCTACCTCACCTCGTGGTCCAATTTTTTATAAAATGTTTTGCTAATGTGTCCATATACTTAAGTAGGAATCTATCTATCTTTTAAATTTCATTAAAATCTGAGAGGTAGTTTCGGAAAGTCAGAAATTGACCCTGAAATCCCCTCTTGCTCCTACTTTCAAAAAAATTGATAACCCAAAACCATCCTCGCAAAATATCTTTTCTAATGAGCACATCGTTTGGATGGTTTTAAAGTATAAAGGATATATTCTATTAATATAAGCGGCGTTGCCTGATTTCGCTAATCATCCGTAAAAAAATCTTCAAGTTTACTGCCTGTCTTTCAAACTAAAATATTGTTGTTTCAACATATTTTCCCAAGCGAACATTTTTATTTTATTTTGAAAAACAGGCAGTTAAAAGTAAAGCCCCAATCCCCAAATTAAATTTTATACCCGTTTTTAAAACAAAATCTCTATTTTGGGCAAATCTTCTAATCTTTGATCACTTTGTGGCAGTGACATCGAGCTTCTCGTCTGAACCTAGAGACGTGTTCCCCAACTTTAAAGTAGCCCTTGTAACGCCTAGAGAGTATTTAACAAACGTTTAAGATTGTCCATCTTCATCAGTTAAAATATCTGTTCTCATTGATCCAGTATGTATTTTCGCAGTTTCTTGATTTTTTTGTCAGTTTCCCCCTCTATTCTGATGTTCAGTTTCCTTTTCTTTTTCTTTAGCTTCCCCTTAAGTTCCCATGCAAATATGTTTAACTCATACGTTGCTAATTTTAGCCCCAACGAAATGCAATTACAGAAACTCGAGTTCCAGCATTCTAAAGAATATTGATTATTTTAAAACAAACTTGGCGTTCAGACCCTCGATACTACTTATTATCAACTTAGTAGGATAGTAGAGGGTATAAAAGCTGTAGCTTCTGACATGCAACGGCCCGACCGGAACGACTCTAGAGTTCAGCGAACACCGACCAAGGATTGTCAACTCAGCTTTACCTGCTCTTCAGGTCCCGCTGTTACAGCACAAACAACAATAATTCAACAATAGTTATTTTATTTATTTATTGCTCTTTTTATTAAATTAAAACATACAAAACTCTTATAATCTTTATTTTTTCCTTATTGGCATCATGACTTTTGCTTGTTTTTATTTTATTTATGAAAATGAAAAAAAACTATGAGATTTAAAAATAAAATCTCGATCAAATAATTTTATCCTAAAATCTAAAAAAAGGAAAAGAAAAAAACTTAAAAACATTAATAAAAGAGATAGGATGAACTAAAAAATTTAAAGAACAAAAAAGCTAATAATTAGAATAATAGTAAGAATAAGTTGTTAAATATATACGGATGTTAACTTATAAATCGCCGGGTTTAAGAGAAAATGATAGTTTTGGTCTTGAGTTATTTTTTCCTAAAATTACTTTTTGCTCTTCTTTAACGCGTTTCTCTTGTTCTTTTCGCATACGTTGACGTTCTTCATCCATCAAACGTTGCTCTTCGATAATGGCCAGACGCTCTTCCGCCTGGAATATAAAGAAATATGTATTTTGAATTTTTCTAAATTGGAAGTAGGCAGGAGAAAGGTGGGTTTGCTTACCAATTTGCGTTGAGCTTCTTCAATTTTACGATTATTTTCGGCCAATATCTCTTCTAGTTCTTCTCTCTTTTTCTTTTCCTCTTCCTATAAATTATGGAAAGGAATTTTGTATTAATGTCAAATTTTCATCGTAAGGTGAAAAATGTTAAAGTGATTTGTTTTACTAAATACATTAATAGTAAAATTTTTAAACAAAAACAAAATGTAATAATCATTTTTTTTAATATATTTCTAAGATAAAAATACATTTTTTTTATAAAAAAAAAGAAAAATAACGTAATACACTTATTTTTGTTGTTTTATATTTTTAGGATGTTTGTTGGTTATTTGTTAATTTAACTTTTCTCTGTCTATAGGCAAAATATATAAATTAGTTTATATTTTATTTTTATTTTTTTTTTTTTTAAATTAGGTTTAATAGTTTATAATTTTTACAAATAGTTGTTTTTGTTCTTCACATTTTTTGAGTAAAAAGTCCTTTTTTTGCAATAAAAAGAAATTTGAACAAAATTTTACTTACAATTATTTTTACTTAACATCGAGTTTCCAATACTTTTGCTTTTAAAATATGTTGATATACATTGTTAATTACAAGTTACTCTAAATATGTTATACAACAAAACAATAAAACATGATATTTATTCTTTGTAATTTAACTTTTTTTTCATTTCATTATCTTTTTTGATCTATTAAAAATTGAAAGAAGTTAATAAAAAACAAAACAAGTTATTTTTAAAATTTATAAATTAAAAAGAAAAAAAATTAAACTGATCTTAACGCGTTAGATAAATAGCTAGATCGTTAACTGTAACTCTAGGCAAATAAATCTCTTCAAAGCCATTCACTAAAAACTCTTCCCAGTTTTTCTTAATGGTGCAGCTTTGGTAATTGTTCTTTGGATTTTCTTTTTTGTTTGTTTGCCTTTAAATACCTCTGGTTTTAGGTCTCCGCTTTAGTGAAGTTTTATTTTTTCTACGGTTTCGTTGTGTCGAGTCTGGTTTCCAGCTTAATGTGTTTGGCTAAATGTTTTAATATTTTTTTTAAACTTACATTCGTCGTTTACACCTTTTATTGGCCACTTGTAGTGAGTATTGAAGTAGAACTGTGTGTTTTATGTCTTGTAAAGATATTTTTTTTCAAATTTTTGAATACAGGCGCTAATAATAGACGCTGAATTCATCAAGGATATATCGTTTGGTTTTTGGAATTTCGAAAAATTGCACTTAAAGCAGAGATTCCCAAAATGGGATATTTTCCAACTATATAATAAATGCAATACAATAAAACTAATGCATTATTTTTTTATATAAATCAAATTTACTGCCTTTTTTTAATAACGACAATGAGATCCCAATTGTGGGATAAAGGTTAGTTATGAAGCGATTAATGATAATAAATAATAAATAATGTGGCACAAGCTCTTTCAAGTCTACAAAGATTTATATCAACAGCACTTCTACAGATTTATAAGGTTGGACTTTTATGGGAAATATGGAGAGTTTGGAAATAAATATTTCGAAATGCAAATAGAAATTATAGAACGAAACTTAGAAAATGTTGTATTCATTTTGCTAAATTTAATTTATCTTCATTCCAAAATAAAAATACAATTTTTAAGAATTTTAGAAATTACAATCAAGTTTCACTTTTCTTTCTGTTATTTCACTATACATATGTTCATAGATGGCGTATTAGTATCACTCTGTTAGTTTGAAATATATTCCATTAAAGGAAGATATGAAAGTTTATAAAATTAGCAGTTTCCTGTAACTGTGCAGGTAATATTAAAAAAACTTAATAATTAAAAGGTTTAGTTTCTGAACGGACTGAAATCTTACAAAATGACAAGTTTTTTGCAAGTTAATCTTTCAAAACTTTCTTTTTAATATTACCTAGAGTGATCTTAATTAATTATTATGAAAAATAAATTTTTCGCAAAGATAGAATCCTATTGTAGATCGGCTCAGAAAGTGATTCAAAATCATGCACTTTCACTATTATGCACTTTTACTATTAAAAGTAAGCTATAAACCATAAAATATATAAGACCTAGATCCAAAAATTAAACGTCTAAGGGCTTTTAATATATTTCGATTTAAAAGAAAGCATCTTTGAATTTGAAATTAAAATACACAATTATCAGGCGAATTTTGACAGTAATCCGTAATGTTTAATAAACACCGTAAACAATGAAAGTTTTTTATTAAGCCTCCTTTAAATTTAATGCAAAACAACGCCGTTACTTTCTTACACGTCCATTTTTCTTAAACATTTTGGGAACTCTGCTGATTTTGTTAACAAGTTTTTCGAACAAAAAGCAAATAATTTTTTAATGAAAAAATAAATTATAAAAATTCAAAACAGTAGGTATCTGTATACGAAAAATACTTTGTAAAACAAGTATAAAGGATGATGTATCTTTAAGATAAAATTTGAACAAATTAACAAAATTATGTAAATCAAAACGAAAAAAAATTAATTTAGAATATTCATATGAAAAGAATAAGTTTATTCTAAACCAATATTTTCTTTGAATTACAAATTCGTCAACTTTTTGTAATCAACATCTGTAAATTGTGGGAAAAATAGTGTTTATAGTATGTATGTATGTATGTATGTAGTTTGAGGTTAAGGATAAGGGAATTAGGAATGTGAAAAAACATATAAAGGAATTATTGTTTTTGAAAGCTTGGAGCTGTAGTGGTTAATTGTACGGTAGCTCCAAGTTCACTACAAAATTGCTGAACACTAGCACCTACCTCTCTGCGGCGTTCTTCTTCCCGTATCTGTTCACGTCTACGTTCCAATTCGAGCATCATTTCACGTTCCATTTCTATTTTGGCCTGTTCTACACGTCTTTTAACCTCTAATTCAATTTCGTCACGTCGCTTTTCTAACTCCTCTTCAACACGGCGTTTAACCAAAAGTTCTATACGCTTGGAAGCTTCTTCTTCAATAATCTTTTAAAAGAACAAACATTTTTGAAAAATAAAGGAAAATGCAAACAGAAAACTACTAATTACCTTTTGTTCGGCCTCCTTTTGGCGTCTCTGTCTTTCCATTTCAGCCAAGCGTTCAACCTGAATATAAATAAAAGCTCATATGAAATTATGAAATTTTATTCCCCTCCCTTCTTACCTCATCCAATTTCTTGTAGCGTGCCTTTTTATGCCGACTACTGCTGTGTGTCTGCGAATCACTGTCTGTGTAACAACTTGAGGAAACGGAAGACGTTGACCTTTTCCTAGATCTATGATGATTATGTTCACGTTCCCTATCACGCACTCTCTCTCGTTTGCTCGAATTATTACTGCCACTGTGGCCATAATTATTGTAGGCATCTACATCCTTATCACGTTTACGCTCGCGTTCACTGTGATGAGACTTACTACGTTTTTTATGTTTACTCTTGTGATGCCTTCGCTTAGGCGTGGGACTGCGTGATCTTGAACCCATTTATTATGAAATTTTTTTAACACGTTTATAATTTTGTTACCGTTTCAAAATGCTATTTTTTTGCTAGAAGAAAATTTCTTCCACAACTTTTTTGGGAATTAAAAAAAATCTACAGCCTAATATCGATTGTTGACGCAATGGTGTTATTAGTTTATTGTGAATTATTGCTGTCAAAAGTCTATTTGACAATTGTGTCACAGGGCGTATATCATAATTATTATTATTAAGTACAATGTTGATGTTGCAAATTTTTAAAGGAAAGAATAAGCGCTATAAAAGTGTGAAATATTTCTAGAAACGCAGTTTTGTGGAGGATAAATAAAAATGAAAAAAATAACCTGATATTAAAAAAACGTCGAATCGCTGATTTTTTAGATTTGTAAAAAATTTCTCTAGTTTTGTAATATTCAAAACCTTATTTGTTTGCATATTTTAAGAGAAAATAAAGAACGTAGTGGGACGGTATAGATACTAGGTTTGCTATTCCGAGCGGGGGGCAAATTGTGGCAGTCGTGATCGAATACTTTTTCGATTCGAAAGCAATTTTATTTTAGTCGATACTGAACGTATCGTAATTATTTTTTCAGTGCTATGAACACTCAAATAAATGTTTTACAACACTAAAGAAATAATTTCGATCCGTTCAGTATGAACAGAAATAATTTGAACTGAAATTGCTTTCGAATCGAAAAAGTATTCGATCACGACTGCCATAATTTGCTCCCGGATCTGTTTTACATTTAAGACCCCATAAAGTAAAAATATTTTGGGGTCCTTGAGTATTTCTAAGTCAATTAGGAAATGTCCGCCTGCCTGTCAGATCTTCTTTTAAAATTACGCTCATTTTCGAACGACTCAAAATAAAATATCTGTTTTAGTTTCAAGTTATTACTAGTGGTTGTTGTTAGGAAAGTTGTTAGGAAAGAATGGAAACGAAAATTATTTTTCTTTTCCTTTCTCTTTTTTCCCGGGATTGTAGTCCGGCATAATTAGCTAAGTAGAAAAATGGTTTTGAACCCAAATGTGGAACAAGCATCAACAAAAATAGATATTTTTGTTACAAAAATTAATGCACTAATTGCTATTAAATGTTGCATAGACATGTGTTATAAAACAACACCAAACTTCTTGAAGATTGGGCAATAATTTACTATAGACCCCTTAAAAAGCGTACTTTTGGAGTAGACGTTAATACGCCTAAAATCAAATTATAATACTTTAGGGCTGTTTTAAAATTTTTTTTAATAATTTAGAGATAAAATATGAAGCCCACGCTTCAATATTTTTATTCTCGGTGGAGGGTATTAATCAGACTGTAAACTTTTGCTTGTGTTATTATCTTATAGTCATTACCTAAAATTTATATTATTTAAATTTCAGCTGGAAATATGCTCAAAAGTTGATGCAGTTTTAGCCAAGGCTCCTTTAACTATTTTACCCATTAAAACTCCGGAATATTTAATACCTCAAGCACGTGCTCATCTGACAAACGAAAATGATATTAACGATAATAGCAGCAGGAAAAACAATAAAGATGATGAACAGACTATGGAAAACGTAGCTAAAGTTTTAAGCGGTCATTACAAGCACAATTTATTAGCATCCATGGATACTAGTGGGTACAGCTCTACGCCCATTGCTGCAAAGGAAACACAGACTAAAGTTTTACCACTACCACTCAAGCCTCAAAAACTACAATCATCACCTAAAAAAATAACATCTGCCGATGATAGTGTTTTAGATACCGGCTCTTCAAATATAAATCATAATTTATCTATTAGAGATACCGCCAACAGTAATACATTAGGACGTCTTTCTCCATTACCCTCCACTCAACAAAGTGGTGACTTATTATTTGCTTCACCTATATTTAACTACACTTTTGATACCAACTCTTTACTCGATGAACCATCCGATTCAACAGACGATTTATTATTAACCGCTGAGTTTCGAGGTGGTCTTACTAATATAAATTACGACTTTGATTTATCCGATAATAGTAATGATAATAGTGTGGTCGAAGATGTTAAAATCAATTTAGCAGAATTTGATCCCCTCTTTAAGCCACCTACACCTCCAGGGGATGATCTACAACAACAGCCATCTACATCGAGTCAAATTCAGACTTGTTCTTTGCCCGTTTTGGAGGATAAAATAAAAAGTTTACTTGATAGTGATTCACCTTCTGATGAACCAATGCTACCGTCACCTTTGAAACCAATGATTTCCGATTATCGGGGGTTTTCTACATTTGATATACCATCAATTTCCTGCAATACAGGTGACTTTAGTTCACTAAGTCATACCATCAACAAAGATGTTATATCACAGAACCAGGAACATAAGAATATTAATGAAGAGAAAAACTAGATTTTTATAAAAAAAAAATTGTTTTACAGTTTTCTGTAAAATATTAATGGGAAAAGAAAGTCTTTTCAGTGTTTTTTCCTATTGAAACGTATTAATTTTGTAAATCGTAAAAAAATTTGTGGTATGTTTATAATTTTCGTTTTGTTTCAGTGGCGTAAAATAAATAACATTTATCAAAGAAATATACCAACATTATTGTTTTATTTCGAACAACTGGGATATGTCAATAGGGAAATTCTATTTTAGGAAGAGCGAAAATGTATCAAGAATAATAAAAGTTAGATTTTTATTCGGTTGGGTTTTTTTTATTTCTTTGAGATTCTATATCAAGAATATTTGGTTCTATGATATGCTGCTTAAGCAATTAACAAATATATTGGTTTCTACAGTACAAGTGAGTGAACGTAAAGTGAAATTCAGTTTTTTTTAGTGTTTTTTATATTAATTTTTTATACGTTCAATAACTTGTATTATGGAAGTCGCACATACATATGTGAATTTTTTGTCATTATGCTCTGCACCACCACTAGTGGTGAATGAGGGTATACTAATTTCTTCATTCCATGTGCAACTTTTTTATTATTCATCTCAGACCCCATAAAATATATATGTATATATTGTTTCTTTGTGTAATTTTGAGTAAATTTAGCCATATCCTTTTGTTGAAACACGTTTATTTTCGAAAAACTCAAAAAAAATAACAATATTGGTGTCGAATTGTGTTCTAGTAATCCTAAGCAGTAAAAGTCTCCAAATTAAGAACAAGCATCGTCGTTATCAATAATCAACATCCGACACAATGTGGGCGGGAATGGCGCAGTAGGCGTGGCATTTTCCATTCAAAGAAATTATAGAACGTAAAGAGCCAAAGTTTCTGAACTATGTACATGCATCTTGGTTAATAATAGACATCAATTGAAAAAATGTGTGTGCGAGTGGATAAGGGGGAGTGGCACAAGAACCGTATTTATCAGGCATGTTCTGTAAATCACAAGATTTCAAATCACTTGTGATTTTGAAATCACAATTGTGATTGAAGGGTGTTTTGAAAACCACTTAGTTAAAAATGATGGAAACAAATAAGCAAGCAATTTTAAATCGGCGGCAACTTAGCTGACTGGTTTGAAATCACAATTATGAAAAAGGCTTTTTTCCAGAACAAAGTATATTTATTACAAGGACATTCAAGTGATCAGCTGTTCAGTTGTTTTATTTTCGATAGTGTCAAAATTTGCTTACGTTTTAGTGCGCCATGATTTTGTTTTTTGTTTTCTTTATGTTTGGCTGTTTGACAGTACCAAATGTTTTTACACAAACAAAATGAATGTTGTTTTTTTTATTGTTGATTTGTTGTAGACTTGCATGTACTTGGTATAAATATACTTTGTTCCAGAACACCTTATTTGTGATTTCAAATCACTTTCACAAAAAAGTGAATTTCAGAACATGCCTGTTTATAACTTTCATGATGAAGGCTATATAAGATTCGTCATAGCCTTTTGTTTAAATAGTGCCATTTTTTTAATTCTGTTAAAAATTAGTTTTTAAAATGTTATTGGTTTCGAATAAAATTTCGTACTGGTAATGAATTTTTATCTAATCTCTGGAATAATCTTGCTCTATTTTTAGCATTTCTTTAAAATCATTTTAAGGTAGTCTAATGCCAGATTAATCTATAAAAAATATTCGGAAATGGTCACACTGTACATTAATCTAGCCTTGTAATATTCCAGCGTTTTTTGTTATACCTGCCATATTGACCGCATTGAAAAAAGCAGTCAAAACAAGAAATGTAAAACAGGCAAATCTCCGAAAATTTTAATAAATTTTGTTGTAAATCATATTATTTTTAATGAAAAGGCTATCAAAACGTAAATTGTATCAAAAGCGACGTAAAAAGGAAAAAGCCGAAGAACGTAAAAAGTCGACGCTGTCAGCAAAACCTGCCACAAAATTCTATAAGTTCAACAATGACACTGGCAATAAACAATACCAACGAATTCCCACCAATAACAACCCTCTGCAACAAAATTCCGCCTTAGGTCCAATTACCTCTTATACACAAGGTTTACAGATGTGGTGGCAGACATATTGTTCTGCTATAGAATTCCATACTAAACAACAGCATGCTTGGAAAGATGATAGAAAAGAACAGGAGTTAAGGCTATTGAAGAAATATGCAGATGAATATGAAACATCATCAGAGGAAGACAACGATGAATATACGGAATGTAACAATTACGCAAATAATTTAAATTATAAGGATACAAATGACGAACCTCTAGGTCATGATGTGGATGAAGAATATATAAAATTTTTAGCAATAACCCATAAACATAGAGAAGAGTTGCGTCTAAAAAGAGCTGAAGAAAATGTTTAATTTTGTGTTTGTTAATATTTAGCGATTTTGTACCAGATTCTTTTACAATAAAAAATGAAACAAATCTACTTTAAAAATACAGCTCGAAACAAAAAATTGCAAAGCGATAGAATACGGGAATAGTTTCGGAAACGCATAGTTTTAAAGTTCATTTGGTTATAAAAAGAAAAACGTACACAGTATCAAAATAAAGTAAGATTACTTTTTCTATTTACCAATAAAAATTGGATTTTCATATGATTTTTATAAGAAAAACTTTAAATGCGTTTTTCTTGAAAACCATTAGAGCTGGAGCAAAAGTAACGAAAATCTTTATATAAAAAGCTTTATATGGATTTTCATATGATTTTTATATAAACAAGAGTGCTATATTCGGCTATGCCGATATTATATACCCTTCACCATGGTGAGATAAATACAAAAAGTTATACAAATAAAGTTCTTTAGATATAAATAAATATTAATTGAGCCACTTTCCATTTCGTCATGCCGAAAAATATGACAGAATCAACAAATTGTTATGCCTAAGTCCGTTTCCTCTTGTCAAAGTTGATGTCTGAAATTCGTTTTATAATTTTATAAGGGCATGTTCTACAAATTGAAATGAAGCGGATTTAAAATTGAACGAGATTTTGATTTCAATTATTTATAAAATTAATATCGTCAGCTCAGAATTGGTTTGGCGCATATGCCAAAAACTCGGAGTGGAGAAAAACGTCAAAGAAGATTTACATGAAGATTACTGAAATTGTACCCGATAGAATTTTTTATATTTTTACCACTGCTTCCGGTATATGTTTTGAAGAAAAATACAAATTTTTGCGCACTTTCATGAATAAAATTAGAATTTAATAGTATTTTTTTTGATAATGAAAAATATTGTTTTGTGCCGCATACGCCACTTTTACTAAACAAAATTATAGTGGCTTTTTGTGCTGCATACGTATACTTATTGCTGTGTATTGAGTAACTTGTTGTTGAGATAAATTTTTTTTATAGTTTTTTAATTTGATTTTAATTTACAAAAACAGAAAAAACAGTTCTACTGTTATGAAAAGTTACATAAAAAATCACAAATTAAACAACTTAAATAATGCAAAAGTAAAAAAAAAAGAATTAAAACTTAATATTATTAAACACGTGGAAGAAATATAAGCAAGTCTTTTATGTCTCTATTTTTATCGCTGGAAATAAATGATGGTTTCCATATTTTCAAAACATTCGTCAACAAATTCTCAGGAGTTTTCAAACAATTTTTTGATGCAGACTTTTTGATTGCGGTTGCGTTAATTTGATTTTTATTTTGAGGTGCGCAAGAATCGCTCCATAATGTCAAAGTTTTAATAAAATTTTAATTCAAGCACTAGCAATATTGTTACCACTCCGACCACTATGAGCTTCCGTCAAAAAGGCACAATAAGTAAAAGTTGGTATGTATGACATTATAATGGTTGCTGTAAGATCAAACATATTTAATTTTCGTTGTAGTAAAATTTTGAAGCATTTCCCTTAGGTAGGCTAAAAACACAAATAATAGCAAACCGTACACTTGGTTGGGTCCATTATAAAACGATTTTTCACAAATTTATTTTCTTGTTGTCATTTTACTTTGCTTTTGCTTTAACTACTTTTTTTTCTTACGGCAATGCAGCAAAGCAACAGTAAAATTTATTTTGTACGTTTTTGTATGAAGAATTTGCTGCAATCGCCAAGCAATGGCTTGTAGAGCAAAACAGTACAGTGGTTTCCTGATTTAACGAACAATTGATTGTCAGACCTGTTCGTTAAATTGAAAAATTCGTTAAATCCAGTACTAAAAAAATATTTATTCATGTAACAACAAATTAAAAGAACAATTCATTCCATATCGTATTACATGCAAATGGATTTTTTAAAATAAAATTAATTAAAAAAGTAATTATTTAAGAAAAATAAGAAAAAGTACAAATTTATTAAAAGAAACTTGTTATTGACGTTTGTTTTTGAGATTTCTTTCAACTTTTTATCTGGAAAACTATTATCTTTCAGATTATATACAGTTTATACCGTGCAAAAGCCCGTGTTCCATGGGATAAATCAGCAAAGCATTTTACTGACCATTTTGGATGAACCGAGATTTCTCAGGAACGGTGCGGGCGATTTTTTGCACGAATCGCTCTTTTTGTCTGGAAAACTATTATCTGTTAGATTATATACAGTTTATGCCGTGCAAAAGCCTGTGTTCCATGGGATAAATCTGCAAAGCATTTTACTGACCATTTTGGATGAACCCAGATTTCTAAGGAACGGTACGGGCGATTTTTTGCACGAATCGCTCTTTTTGTCTGGAAAACTATTATCTTACAGATTATATACAGTTTATACCGTGCAAAAGCCTGTGTTCCATGGGATAAATCAGCAAAGCTTTTTACTAACCATTTTGGATGAACCCAAATATCTCGGGAACAGACCAAACGATTTTTTGCACACGTCGCTCATTTTGTTCCTAAAAGTGTATTTTTTAATTTGTGTTAACTATTTGTTGTATTTTTATTAAAAATATTAGTTATTTTTACTTCCCCTTTTTAAATTCCTAAATTCGACGCTAACTTTTTTTTACTTTGGAAATACCCATAAATTCCTAAATTCGACGCTCACTTTTTGTTCTTATTCTGAAAAAGACCATAATTTGGGTATTTTGTTTTCCCGGTTTTTAAATTCCCAAATTCGACGCTATTTCGTCGACGCTAGCTTCGCACACGTTTTAGATCGAAACACATTTTAACAGGGTTGATAAAGTTGGTACAATTGTACTTTTTTTGGTACAATTCAAAACTAAAAAGGACGCTGGTACCCCCGTGACTCATTTGGTACTATTTCCTCATTTTTCAAATCTACATATTTATAATTGGTATAAAATTGCAACTCGTATTTACTGTCTAATGAATATAAGCGGAGTTTAGTGTTTGGTGCAAATAATCTTGCGAAAATGCAATATGTCGTAGCTTTTTTATGAAATCTAAGGGAAACTCTTAATTTTTTGTTGTTGGATTTAACAAAACAGCTATGATATTTTCCATTTCGTCATCTTAAAGACCTAATAACCTATCTGCAAAAATTTCAAAATTGAGTTTTTAATGGATTTTTATTCCCTATATCATAACGCATATGTGTGCAAAATTTTGAACATATAATATTACAAATGACAAAGTTTTTGTACCTAGAGGACCGTTACGCACAAAAAAAGAGATATATAAATCATCAAAAATCACGATAAAAGTTTAATTTTGTTGCATAGTGTCATTTAAACAAACATTAAGTACTTGTTTTTGTTTAAACCAGTAAAAGAAACTACTACTGTAATTATTAAATGTTTTCATACTAATTAGTACTGCAGATAGGTTATTTGGTTTCAGATTTTTACAATTCCAAAAAACCTAAGTGTCATAACATAAGCTGTGTTTAGAAAAACAAAATTTTCTCAACCGATATATATTACTGGTTTCATTTTAATCAAAATGTGTAATTTTCGTTTAAATATCGTTTATAGTTCCAATTTTATAACGTTTTTTCACTCTCCTGTAAACTTTTGAAAACTGGAGATAGGTTATTTCGTCTTTTAGGTGACGATTTGCTCTTTTGCGAGACCATATGCACCAAACTCTGAACTCCGCTATTGTGAATAGATTTTTGCACTTGCTCATTGAACGATTGCTTATGCAAAATTCTAAATTCAGTATCAGCGGCAGCATATAAGCGTGCATTTTCTGATGATATTGACAAGTTTTAAAAGATATAGGAAACCACTTCAGCAAAAGTTCTAGTAGAAGAGATGACTTCCTCTCATTTCAAGATTATTTTGGAACGGAAACTCATAATATTTTGAAATATTCGTGAACAAGATGGTTGTCACGTCAAGAAGTAATCAACAGAATTTTGAAACAGTGGTAGCCCACTCCATTATTATTTTATTCCGAATAAGTTTGAAGGAGATTTGATTATATTCGTTCTTTCTACTCCTTTCCTGTTTTTGCAGTACATATTGAAAATTTTAAACACAATAAATTTGGAAATGTAATCCGAAGATGTTTTTTATTTTCGTTTAAAATTCGAGACGGCATTTTCAGAAATATTCGTAAATTTTCCACAAAAAAGAAGATAAAAATAAAAACAAGTAAGAGTGCTATATTCGGCTGTGCCTAATCTTTGATACCCTCCACCGACACTTCGAATGTTTTAGGAGTAATATATGTATGATGTCTATTTATTATTATAATCTTTGTAAAAACAGGCATCTGCATTAAAATTTGTTGCGGTTTAGACATATATAAAATTATTGATCGACAATCAGAATCAATTTTAAAAAGTTTGAGTATAATATCAGTATAAGCTGAACTTAAATGATTTTCAAGAGAACAAATTATATAAAAGCCATGGTAAGCTATGAACCAATCATCCCAAATTCTGCAGAACGATTTCAGGTATTAAGAAACATAAATTTCAATACAGCGGTGCAATTAGTTTAAGCGTTTGCAGTGAATTTCAGAAGGCTGCTAAATGGACCGTATATCACAAAATTGCATAACATTTTTTCTGGCCATATGAAGCTAAACTGGAAGAAAGTTTACCGCGTATTTAATTATTTTACCAGAGTGGGCTTTAAATGAGACCTATGGTAAGTTATGCACCGATCTCTACCAAATTTCACAGTGTAATTTCTAGTTCTATAAAACTGTGATGTACCAAATTTTGTTATGATAGCGTTATTTTTAACGTTTTTAGGCGTACTAAGCTGTTTTCCGGGAGTAAGGTTTATATGAAGCCTAGGGTAAATTATGAACTGATCTTCACGAAATTTCACAGTCTTATTTATAGTCCTGTAAAACTTTTATGTTCCAAATTTTGTTATGATAGCATTATTTTTTACGGATTTAGGAGTAGTTAGCTGTTTTCCGGGAGTAAGGTTTAAATGAGGCCTATGGTAAATGATGGACCGTTCTTCACAAAATTTTAAAGTCTTATTTTTCGTTCAATAAAACTGTGATGTACCAAATTTTGTTATGATAGCATTATTTTTTACGTTTTTAGGCGTACTAAGCTGTTTTCCGGGAGTAAGGTTTATATGGGGCCTATGGTAAATTATAAATTGATCTTCACGAAATTTCACAGTCTTATTTTTATTTCCAAAAAACTTTGATGTACGAAATTTTGTTATGATAGCATTATTTTTTACGGATTTAGGCGTACTAAACTGTTTTCCGGAAGTATGTTTTACATGGGGCCTATGGTAAATTATGGACCGATCTTCACGAAACTTAATAGTTTCATTTCTAGTCCTATGTAACTGTGACGTGCCAAAATTTGTTATGATAGCATAGTTAGTTAGGGTTTTATGCTTACTATACTGTTTTCCGGGAGTAGGGCTTATATGGGGCCTAGGGTAAATCATGAGCGGATCTTCACGAAATTTTACAGCGTGATTTCTAGTTAAATAAAATGAACTGTTGCGAAATCTTATATCATTCTGTGCATTTTTCCACCATTTATGTTAGTTTTTGTAACAAAATTATCAATTTTTTTTAGGTGGTGGTTCCACATTTTGATTCATTGCTCAGATCCTGTTGAACCGATTTTGCTGGATTTCAATCCCAAACTGCTTAGGATAACTACAAGCAATTTGACACTAAGTTTGTTTATTTCTTTTGAGTTTTTCGAAAGTGAGCGTGTTTTCAACAGACGGACAGATGGACAGACAGACGGACATGGCTAAATCGACTTAAAATTACTCAAGGACCCAGAATATATATACTTTATAGGGTCTGAGATGAAAAATACAAAAGTTTCACACGGAATGACAAACTTAATATACCCTCTTCACAACTAATTGTGGTGGAGGGTATAATAAATGGATTTCTCGACCCTTAATACCGCATGATACAAAAAAAAATTATTTAGTACTAATGGGACCGAAAAAGTACGATTTTAAAAGTTCGTTGGTACGATATTGGTTTTCTCATTTATCATCCCTGCATTTTAACCACACATAAACGATTGTAACTACCCTACCGTCAAATAAGTAGCTAACTAGAAAAAAGCCAATTTTAAATAAGCTTGTTTAGACAAACTTAAAGCCATCTACTAACCCTGCAAATAAAATTGGACCACCTGACCCATTTTTATAAAATGGACTACTCCATGGACTAGTCCGATGTAATGCAAGCATGGACCATGTCATTGTTAAAAAGTGTTTGTAGTGAGACGACATGTCTTCGTTTTTTAACGACATGCTTTCGTGTTTAAACGACTTCAAAACTAATCCTCTTGAGTATACCATGGAGTAGTTTTAAAACTACTCCTTACTGGTCCAAAGGTGGGTTATATACCATGGAGTAGTTTTAAAACTACTCCTTAGTGGTCCAAAGGTGGGTTATATGGTCCTCTCCTAGGACATCGTAATGTTAAATAGACCAGGTTTTTTCCATACGTTTGGGTTACTTGTGGACTAGTCCTGGTCCCTTGTGGACTACTCTTTACACGCGTGTTTGGACTGGTCCTATTATTTGCAGGGAAGCAATGGAAAATTTACATTAAGCGAAGTGTATACAAACACTATGTATGTATTTTAAGTAGAGAGAGCCAAGTCGATTGGCAAACAAACGGCTCCAAGACCCACAAAAGATTTAATTATTTAGGGCCATTGTTACAATATACGGGGTAGAAATTGGTAATCGGTAATGGCCAGGTTATAGTAAAATTAAAAAATTAAATAAAATAACTAAATACAATTTTAATAAAATAGTTTACTTAAAAAAACCAACTTAAAGCTAACTTAAAGTAGTAAGTTTACGGCTAGCTACAAAAAGTTAACTTTAAAGTTAACTGAAAGTAATGCAGAGTCGGACTACTTCCTAGGACATCGCAATCTTAAAATAGTTAGTTAATTTCATATACAAGTAATGCAAGTGTCAATCACCACTACTTGAGAAATAGTTAGCATTCCGTTCGTACCTATAATCTACCAAATAACATACGTTCAATAAAAAAATATATTTATTAACTTTTTATTTAATTGGGTTTTTTAAGAATATCTGTTTAAACGTGTACCAACACTATTTTAATAAAAATTCATTAGGAATATATTTAGGAAAATCCACAGTTTTCAGTGAGCTTTTTTCGAATGCAATTTTCTCAAAATGCATTCGATATAACAATGGTATCAAAAAATATATTATTAAATTGCGAACCCTCAAGATTTCATATGATGTATGAGCTTCATAGCTCCCAAACCAAATTTTTTTTGCCCAAAATTTATACATCTATAATTTAATTACTTTCGATGAAACTCCTTTATATAGATGGACTTTTTTACGTTCTTATTTATTAGAAATTAAGTGCATGTAAAATGTATTTTTTTGGAAAATATAACTAAAACCCAATTTTAAACCTACAATTTAATTTTGTATAAATACCGCAAGGCATTTTGCCAATTTTTTGGCTGCTTGGATACTATTTGGCCACTTTTACAAAATGCACCCAAATGTGGTACTTTTTGTGAATCTTGCCACTTTTGTGATACTTTTTACGTTAGGAAAATATACTTTTTTCTTTCTGTTTTATTATAACTCCCAGCTTTAATATATGCTAAGGTGGGTTCAAGTCTTTTCCAACCACCGCAAAATGCTTTAGAAAATACAATTTTATAAGAATTTTTTCTTGTCATGCGTGGTTAGCTGAAAATCGGTTGAATAAACTTTCTATTAACATTTTTTATTTATTATGAATGAGGGGGTAAAGATATCTCGCAAATATATATTGGTCGTGAAGCAGAAACCGATCTGTTGTGTACCGAAAACTTTTCTAAAATTTGTAAAATTGACATTAAAAATCAAAAATTGTGTAAAGAATTGATAACAAGAATTGATATAAAAAACAAAAAGCTCAACATATTGAAGTATTTAGACCCATTACTTAGTCTGAGTTCATACGGCTCATGTCTTATTGACAAGATTGCTACTTTATAGGCGAGAGGGTCGAGGGGAAAAGAAACGAGTACACAGATGCGTGTACTGTAGAGCGACTCACCAAAAAAAGTGCTCGATGTACCCTCCTAAAAATGAACCTTGGACTTTTTTAAGATGACATTTTAAATATTTTGCCTCCAGGGTTGACCTCTCGTGAGCTGGACCAGTTTGAAAAAGGGTATATTTTTGCATGTTTTGTTACTTTAAGCATCTGTTTCCTTACCACCATATACAAGTTGGGTATCGTAAGAAAGGGTTTTTAAAGGCAACTCCAACTGTATATAAGATTTGTCCAAGGACGATCATCCATGTCCTTTTTTTAAGGATTTTCTGTAAAAAAAAACGGTTTTTGATTTTTTTGTTCGGGGTTGTTCGTAATAAAAGTGTCAAATTAACATATTTTAATCTTTAATCAATTTAATTAAATACGTGTATCAGCTTTTTTTGAAATTCGTGCTAGTTCGCGTTTTGACAAAAATGCAATGGGGTGGTAACCCTTCGTTTTAAATAGGGCAATATGGGTATCAAATTTTATCTTTTGCCAAGTATATCATCTTTGTATGTAAATAGTTTAGATTTTTGCAAATTAGATGCATTTTACACGGTGCTCTGGAATAAATATAAATGCAATTTTGTAGTAACTCTAATATGATACCGGATTTAGTTTCTAGATCATGTATGGATGAAAATAGGACTAAAGAAAGAAAAAAAGAAATGAAAACGTAAACAAACGTATACATGCACATGTAAGCAAAATGTAAACAACTTTTGACAACTAAAAAGAACATAAACAATGATCATCAGGCTTCTTGCGCAGACCTTTTCAATGGGCCTTGTCTTGACTCATTGCATTTCAAAAATGTATTTTAACCAGTGGTGCCAGAAGTTTTCGGAAAAAAATCTTCATTTTGTGAAAAAAAATCTTCATTTGAGAAAAAAAAAACTTAAAATTGCAACAACAGCAAAAGTTAACATTGCCCATGAAATTTTGACTTCTTCGCAACGATTTGCAGTTAAAAAGTGAATACCAAGTACAAAAGCAATTTGCCTAAGTTTTGGCAGTTTTTACTTTATAGGTGGTGCGTGAGTGTGAAATAGTATAAAGCTGTAAAACAAAGTTAAACTTTAACGGCCATTTTCACCAAGTTCGGTTATAATTAACCACCGCTTATAGCTGTCAAAACGTATTGGTAACCGGAACTTTAATTGAAAGTTAGTTTTAACCGAACTTGGTGAAAATGGCCGTAAGAGCCACTTTTTGGGTTAGAGATTAGCGATTAAATTAACTTTAATCTCCGTATTTACTTATTGAGTTATATTTTTTTAACTTTTTTTTGCTAGTTTAAGCGGCATACGGTGGTGGTTTAAACCTACACTTAAACTGTCAACATACACATGTTTAACATAAAGAACTTGCAAAAATATAAACAAAAAATACATTTTAAAACATTGCTTAGCACTTTTATATAATTTTTCCATACAATATATTTTCTGTAATATATTTTTTTTCTTTAAACGCAAAAAAGTTCTACCTTGTAAACAATATTAAATTCGCGCATTTTCTTCTTCTTCTTTGAAAACATTCATATTGCTTGATAAAAAGTTGATATTTGCAAAAAAATGTTGCCATTTATTTGTGCTCAGTATGGTAGCGCTACATGGTTTAAGCCACCACCCAAAAATATCAAATTCAATTGATACTAGATAAACTTAATTCTCAGATTAGCTAATTATAGAATAAAATTAACTTTAATCTCAAACCCAAAAAGTGGCTCTAAATATTTAAAAATTAAATTGTAATATTGTTCTGAAAGTTAAGACCCCGCTGGATCCAAAAGTTACAGCACGTTCTAGTACACAAAATTATTAAATGAGTGCACACAACAGCCCAAACTCAATCTTCGAGTAGATCGCAGTGATATTTTGCACTGTTTGTTTATTCAATGTGACTTTAGTAATTTTTGTTAAAAATTAGTGCTAAAATATTTTTCTAGTGAAATTAGTGAAAAAAAATTTATAAAATAATTTTTGCAAAGCTTTAAAAATAAATGCTAGTTATTATATGACAAAACTTTTATAAGGTTAATGTTTGAACAAATTTGCGACTTTCTGTAAATTTCTTTAAAAAATATTTTTCCACATTAGGTTTTTAACTTTATAACTTTAATTGCCAAATTCACCAATTTATTTACATATCAATTTATGTTAAAAGATGTTTTTCAAATCAAATTAAACTAAATAATATGAAAAACTATGTACATATATTTAAAAATTTATTTATATTTAAAAAGAATTTGTGAAATTGGCCATAACAATTGTTATACCTTTTTAGAGCCAAAAGCGATACTACTATGGCCCCAATTACGGTTTACAACTCAACTCAGTTAAGTTGTAATTTCTTAATTTTTGTATTATGGTTTACAACTTTGCTAAATTGCGGTGAACAAAAACATAACAAAAATTACAACTGATCACAACCAGTTGTATTTATTACAACTCAACTGAGTTGAGTTGTAAACTACCAAAGCGCTCTAATTCGTCATAAAATATAGTCACTGAGTAGATTCTTAATGGAAATATTACCATAGTGGGACACTTCTTCCCGAACGATGTCACTACATCAATAAGAATTGAATAGCAAAAGCGATAGATTTTTGCTAAATGGGGAAACTATTTAGATTATTTTTCGATCGAAATTGTTTGCAGGGTCCAGTCATATTTGGGGCACCATCTGCTGCGAAACCCATCATATAACACTTACAAGGTATGTTATATTGCAGAACGTAATTAGTAATACACATAAACAAGCTAGAAGCATCGCAATTTTATGTTTCAATTAAGCCAAAGAAATAACCTTGGAACAAATTTAGTTTACCGATGCAGCTCCAAATAAAAAAAGTACGTAGGGTGATAGAAAATTGAAAAATAAGAAGAAAACATTAAATAAAAAAATTGGCGCAAACGCTTAGTTTTCGAGTTATGGACGTTTTTAGTTTTCATAGAAATATGTAATTTTTCCACTACATTTTTAAAGGTACATGGCCAATATTGGTATCATTCTGAAGGTTTTTACTAGATCTTTCTGGATATATAGAATTTATTTAAAAAATTTTAACTCTTAGGCTTATATTACAGTTTTTGTGTACTAAGTGTATAATTTATTTAAATAAAAGTGAAATACAAATTTTATAAAATAACAGCCACCAATGTCGCAAACAAAAACAACAACAAACAACAAACACCGGCTTCGCTGACTAAAGCTTCTCTGCATAGCCGGCCTTAGGCCGGGCGCAAGAATTTATGCCTCTATGGTATAACAAATACTGGGCTTCGGCCGTGCGCAAGGATTTTCTCCTCTATGGTAAAACAAATACCGTCTTCGCTAACTAAAGCCTCTCTGCTTAGCCGGCATTTGGCCGGGCGCAAAGATTTTCTCCTCTAACCCCAGCTTCGCTAACTAGAACTTTTCTGCAACTTAAAAATACTTAAATTAATCTAAAGAGGAAAATATTATGCGAATAGAAAAACAAAACACATATTTGCAATCATGGACAAATTACCTATAATTTTAGTACCCACACATATCACTAAGTGGGCGGGGCAGTTCTTTCGTTCCAGAGGGCCCCACGGGCCTCCGCCCCCTAAAATTTTAATTTTGGTTTGTTTCTTTTATTATTCTGAATCGGGTGGCATATTTTTTTTATTTTTTTCGTAGCTCTTTAAGCTGCACTTTAGCCAAATCACATATTTCTATGAAAACTAAAAACGTCCATAACTCGAAAACTAAACGTTTGCGCCAATATTTTATTTAATTTTTTCTTCTTATTTTTCAATTTTCTATCTCCCTAGGTACTCTTTTTTTATTTGGAGCTGCGTCGGTAAACTAGATATAAGCCATAATCTTTTATAGAATTTTGAAGAGCAACTCGGGCTATCAAGCAAAGTGATTTTTTATTCGCTATGCCGTTGATTCATCTATGCATAAAGAAAACTTCTGCTGCTGTAGTATGCCGCAAACAAAACTGAGAGCGACTCAAAACAATTTTAACGAGACATGTCGTCTTTGTTCTTCCACAAGAAATCTTCGGGGCTATTTTAGAATCAGGTATTGATTGTTTTAAAAAGAGGGACAGTTGTCAAAATATTTCTTTTAAATAAATCACTTTGTAAATCATTTGTTTTCACAAAATAATAAACGGCAAACCAAGGTTGTATTTTTAGGTATATTTTTTGTACGAAAACGCTATGTTGCATTTCTGTGTAAACCTTAAATATAAGCAAATGGCAATTCTCCACAAAACGTTATTTTCTTATTGAGCTAACATAGGTAAATACATTAAATAAATACAAAAAAAGGATTTTAGCAACTAATCTCAAAAAATCTTTATTTTGGAAAAAAGATCTTCAAATCTTATTTTTAATAAAAAAAATCTTCAAAAAAAAGGTAAAATCTTCATTTTGGCATCGCTGATTTTAGCAAACAAATGAGTAGGTGAGTTACAAAGTTAAAAACTCGAGATGACAATTTATTCTAACAGTTCTTTTGGCGCTTTATGAGAAGAAATATACTTATCAGGGTTGATAAAGCTGGTACAATTGTACTTTTTCTGGTACAATTCAAAACTAAAAAGTACGCTGGTACCCCCGTGACTCATTTGGTACTATTTTTAAATTTTTTAAACCTACATATTTATAATTGATATAAAATGGGAGCTCTTATTTACTGTCCAATGAATATAATCGGAGTGTAGTGTTTGGTGCAAATAGTATTGCGAAAATGCAAAATGTCGTAGCTTTTTAATGAAATTTAAGAGAAACTCTATTTTTTGTTCTTGGATCTAACAAAAAAGCTATGATATTTTGGATTTGCTCTTTTGCAAGACCATTTGCACCAAACACTGAACTCCGCTATTGTGGATAGATTTTTGCACTTGTTCATTGAACGATTACTTATGCCACATTCTAAATTTAGTATCAGCGGCAGCATATAAGCTAGCGTTTTCTGTTGATATTGACAAGTTTTTAAAAGATATAGGAAACCACTTCTGCAAAAGTTCTACATAGTAGAAAAGACGACTTCCTCTCAATTCAAGATTACTTTGGAACGAATTCATAATATTTTCAAATATTCGTCAACAAGATGGTTGTCACGTCAAGAAGTAATCAACAGAAATTTGGAACAGTGGGAACCCACTCCATTATTATTTTATTCCGAATTATTTTGAAGGAGATATAACAAGCGCTAAATTAAATTGTGTTATATTCGGACTCTCTACTCCTTTCCTGTTTCTGCAGTACATATTGAAAATTGTAAACACAATAAATTAGGAAATGCAATCCGGAGTTGCTCGTATGCACATATTTTTAGAACGCCTAAAAATTTAATTTTCGTTTAAAATTGGAGATTGCATTTTGAGAAATATTCGTAAATTTTCCACAAAAAAGACGATAAATTCTAAAAAGTGGTAGTGGAAGATAATCCAACGACATCAAGGAATGCCGAACTTGTTCCAATGAAAAAGTACATTTAGAAAGACAGCGCACTGTGGCTGAAAATTGAATTTCATCGGCCAAAAGTCCAATTTTTTGTCATCGCTGATTTCAAAAATTTTAATGCCATTCGATAGCAAACATATTAGAACTAAGGTATCCAAAAAACTAGATTAAAATATTGATAATTGTGGCTGTGGCATGCTGCTGGAAACAAATATTTTATGTTGTTTTAGAAAAAAAATTTATTTTTGTAAATTTGATCAGAACTAAATTATGATTTCTCGCAAACCGTTACCAATAATGGGTCGAAATTTTTTTTTGTTATATTAGTGGGATAGTAGTCTTTAAAAAGTGGTTCATTACATCACTGTATCATTTATACCTGATGTGTTATTAAATGTTTCCCCAGGTTCTATATTTTAGTTAGATCCGAATTTTAGAGGAGTGGAACTTGTTAGGGTCAAAATGGGTTAAAGAGATTTTAGTACCATCAGAAAGCTGAAAGTGTCCTCTTTAACCCCATATATACTTGTTTAACTGTTTGGAACTGTCTGTTGAGCACTTTTTTCATTTTAATGAAATAACTCGCAACATTTTTTTTTGCTATTTTTATTTAAGCTGCTCATATAACTGAAATATAACACAAGGGTTTACGAACGTTTTGTTTTGAAAAATTATTTTGCTTCTTATGAACGGCTGAACATATTTGAATGAAATTTTAAACTGTCATAGCCGGATAGCTTTTGAGTTGAATTGAAAGAATGGAGGGTCGGGAGTGTGACTTGCTGACCTCTAAAATTGGTAACCTCGGAAATTCAAACTTTTAAAAAATTCACCAAAAATATTTTATGGATTTCAAAAAAAATTAAACTTAAGGTGTGCTACAAAAAATATACTTAAATTTTTAGGTTATCTCCTTTGCCTTTGGAGATATTCGGATAAAACGGATTTTTTGGCTTGATTTTATAACGATTTTTCTAGTTTTTTAATCGGATGGATTATGTTTTATGTCAAACTCTTATCAATAGTGGGTTCAACATTTTTTATGTTGGTAGTAAAGCAGTCTTAAAACAATGTTATGTTGTATTACTGTACCGATTATACCTGCTGTGTTATTAAATATTTTTTCAGGTTCTATATTGTAGTCAAATTGAAATTCAGAAGTATAGAATTTATAGAAATTGCAACACTACGGCCATTAGAATTAGAAATAGATGGCCATATAATTGAAGTTAACTATCAATAAGTGCTAACGATGATAGACGGAAAAGTAGGCCAGGCTTTGACTGACACAAAGGCTTCATCCAGCTGCATTATATGCCAAACCACATCAAGCAAATTAAACCAAGTCCCGGAAAAATCATTAGATAGTACTAATGCATATGAATTTGCAGTATCACCGCTACATACAAGAATACGAATTATGGAGCACATACAAAAAATCAGTTATGATTTGGATTTTGGACCTACAGGATCAATAAGAAACAATGAAACCAACAAGGATTTAAGAAGTATAAAAAAGAAGCATGTTCAGGATGAATTTCGCAAATGTGGCTTGATTATAGACCAACCAAAACAAGGATCAGGCAATACGAATGATGGGAATACAGCAAGAAGGTTATTTTCTGATCCCAAAAAAGCATCTGAAATAACAGGTGTTGATATAAGTCTTATATCAAGATTTAAAACAATCATTGATGTACTTGCATGCAATGAACAAATTGATTATAGAAAATTTGGGGATTATGCCAAAGAAACAGCTCGAATATATACTATCAAATATCCATGGAGAAATATGTCTGCAACGGTTCATAAAATCCTTTATCATGCAGAGGATGTCATTAGGCATCATTTAGTACCACTAGGAGATCTGTCAGAAGAAGCCCAGGAAAAAAGGAATAAAGATTACAGATTTTATAGGGAGCACAATACCAGAAAAATGTCACGAGATTTTACGAACGAAGATCTGTTTAATACATTGTTGGCAACGTCAGATCCGCTCATCTCTAGCATTCGAAGTCAATGGAAAGTAGAACATCGGGACTTAGATGAAGAAGCAAAAGGGCTGCTACAGGACAAAGATAATACAAAGCCAAATATGGAATATTTGGAGGCAATTTTCCAACCGAATCAATAGTAGATATAATAAATTTTATTGTTATTTAAGCAAAAAATATGTTTTTGTCCTTATTGTTATTTAAATAAAAAAAGCAAAAAAAAAATTTTAAATTTACACTTATTTATTTTTTTAATCTAAAAAGTTTTCTAGTGGAACTGGTTCCAGTTGAACCTGTTGTAGAGTTGATAATGTAGAAACGTATTCCCAAAATGATCATAGGTATTATTACATGCCTATACATTTTTTTTCAAGGTATAGTGGCATATACGAGGCGAATGTATATGCATATAAAGGTAATATGAACAACAATTTCTCCAGAAATATATACAAATGTTTATATTTTTCAAAAAAAAAAACATTAAGTGTATGCTTGTAGAAGCAATTTATAGTCAGTTTGACATTTTTACTCCCATATGCCCTATTCCAAATCAAATTTTTCAAACAAAAAAAAAAAAAAATTAGTTGAGTAAAAAATTCTAATAATTCAGCACACCGATTTTATACATTTAGAACAGTAATGTTTTCTAATATGTCCATTATTTTCTAGAAAATTCTGAGCAATATCGAATGGTAAATTATATTGCCTTTATTGAACAAAAAAAAAATTTAAAGCCGTTTTCCGGGATTGGGAATTTGGGTATTTGTTTATCAAAAATGGGGATGTTTTTCAGTCCACTGTTTTAAGAACTTTCTAATCTACATAACTGCCAAAATTCATTATGATACCTTTATTCATGTTAGATTTATAGAATGTCAAACAATAAAATTATTAAAATATAGTGTAAATGAATAAAAGGGCTTTCAATATGAGTAAAAAATAATATTTTTAAGGTTTGACATTCTATAAATCTGACATGAACAAAGATATGCTAACGAAATTCGGCAGTTATGTAGATTAAAAAGTTCTTAAAACAGTGGGTTGAAAAAAAATCCCACTTTTTTAATAAAAAAATACCATAGTTCTCAATCTCAATCATTAGCATTTTCATACTAAATGCTAAAAAACATCAAAAGTTCAACTTTGACCTTAAATTACTCAACAACTACTGAACGGATTTTAACAAAATTAAAACTGTAAAAAAGTTCAAGAAGTCTTCTCTCCTGCAAAAATTATCTCTATCGGTTCAAAAGTTACAGATTTTTGGCCGATGAAAAACGATTTTCAGCCACTGTGCAGCGGCTGTTCTATAGAAGAAATTGTAGACAGAAGTTTGGCTGAATGAAGATGGTAGGTCTGCCAACGCTGTTCGAAAATCCAGAGTAATATCGGATTATTAAGGAATAAAGGTTGCCTTTAAGTAATACAACGATATGGAGTTAAGATGAAAAATTTTATGAATCAAAAAAGACGAAGTCATAGCGGACGAAATGGAAGATTTTCCATAGTAATTTTTTTTGTAAAAATAATTTTTTATTCGTTATTCTCATCGATTAATCGAATAATTTTTTACATTAAATCGTTTGATCGAACGAACAAAAGCAATTATTTGAATTATTCGAACAAAGTTGAAAGGCGAATAATTGACAACTCTAATACGTAGGCCTTAATCGATTTAAAAAATGATTCTGAATCAATTAGGATTTAAATTTAAAAAAAAATCGGTGACTGTTATATTTGTAACTGCATAACTTCCTTCTTACTATTGGTAGTATAGGCCCGGAGAAAACCAGAGAGTTCTCGCAGATTTTGATTTCTTCATTGCTAAGATTTTTAAATTTTTTTTTTTACATTACTAAAAAAAAAAAATTGTAATTACAAAAAATGCTGCTGCGAATTTAAGTTTCGCCTACTGGCGCTCTTTCTTAAATAATTAGTTTGGTATATATTTTATTTACTATTGTTGTTCTTTTAAATACACCTAAAAAAAAAGGTCCACTGTGTGCTTTGCTATAAGCACTTTGTCCCTATCTTGTTAATTAAAACCGCATTAGTGGGTTTTTGCACACAGCTCACCTCAAGAAAGTTATCTATAAATGCATTGTCGACTTCATCTTCAAAAATATGGCTCACTCATCCTTGCGGATGATATTCTACTCCAAATTGTATACTTAACATATTGTTTTTGCCGCTAGTGAATTTCTCTAGGATTTTCTGGTTTTTGAAAACGTGCAGTTTGGCGAATATTCGCTGGCTTTGCAAGAAAAAATGGAAAAATATCTTACACATATGGTCACCTCTAACAAAACTATTTTTAAAGAAAATATTAAAAGGATTAGGTTTACTTTAACCATATTATTGTCACCGGCACCCACATTATAGTTAAATTAGTCTTCCATCAGGAGGCCACAATCATATTATGGTTGCCTCAAAACATGTTGCCTTTAAATATGACAATAATATGTTTTTAAATTAAACACAGAATTTTCCTCTTTTTCATTTTCGGAGGCAAACATGATATGGACCGCCCTTTTAGTTTTTTGTTCACTGTGTCGCCATTTTTAGTCCGATCATAACATTTTGTATATCGGTGTTCATGGCTCTGTCAGGGCTACATTTCTGTCCAATAATAGTTTTTTTTTTATACAGAAGTTGTATCAAAATAACACAGCTTCATTTTAGTTCAAAAATATTAAGCGTTTGGGAGGGTATGAACCGAGCTTTAGACATGACTAGAATTTGCGTGGTATCTAGAAACTTAATCCGCATTCATATTAGAGTTACTACCAAATTGCATTTATATATATTTCAGAGCACCGTGTAAAATGCATCTTATTTGCAAAAATCTAAACTATTTACATACAAAGATGATGTACTTGGGGGAAAAAAATTTGATACCTATATTGCCCTATTTAAAACGAAGGATTACCACGCCATTGCATTTTTTGTCAAAACGCGAACTAGCACGAATTTTAAAAAAGCTGAGACACACGTTTTAATTAAATCGACTAAAGATTAAAAAATGTTAACTTGGCATTTTTATTACAAACAACCCCGTACAAAAAAAAATTCAAAAACCGTTTTTTTTTTTACAGAAAATCCTTAAAAAAGGACATGGATGACCGTCCTTGGAAAAATTGTACATACATTTGGACGCGCCTTAAAAAAACTCTTCTTACGATACCCAATTTGTATATGTTGGTAAGGAAACAGATTCTAAAATTAACAAAACATGCAAAAATATACCCCTTTTTCAAACTGGTCCAGCTCACGAGAGGTCAAAGCTGGAGCCGAAATATTAAAAATGTTATCTTAAAAAAGTCCAAGGTTAATTTTTAGGAGGGTACATCGAGCACGAATTTTGCTTCCATATAATTTGAGTCGCCCTAGTGTACACACATCATTAACAAGATTACAATCTTTCAATGCCGCCAGAATGTTACTTTAAACTCAACATGTGGTGCACACATATAATACATAATCCATACATACATGTGTATGATCCCTTTTTTGTTTGTTGTTAACATTTTGTAGTAGTAAACAGTAATGTGTTTATAACTATTTACTGAGAACGAAGATAACGATAGTTTTATCGTTTGTTTATTTAGGCTGCATGTATGTATTATTGCTAGTTATAAAATCTAGTAGGTAGGAATATTGTTACTGTTTTAGTTATAAGAATTTTAGTATTAAAGGAAAAATATGTAAATAAAGTGAGTTCTATTTTATATTTCATTGAATAGCTGTGTATTAATTCCTGCGAAAGTTAACAAGGACAGTATGTGGTTAAATAAACTTTAACTTACCCCAGGACTTAGAATCCATGTTCTTAATGGGCTTGCGCCAGTGTTGTCACTTCGTGGGTAGTTTGCCAAATTGGGTGTAGTTTTTAGTGCCGTGGGTAGATTGTGTGAAATTTCGTATAGGTGTTGGATCAAGTTAAATTTTAAATTCTTTCGTTTAAAAACAAATAATGTAAAAGCTTGGTTTCAGAAAAAAATTATATCTACTACTTAAAATATTATTGAATGCACAGCACAGTCTTCTCAATCAAAGTCACAGTTTTTTATTAAGAAAATATTTCTTTCTATTAATATAGATTTTCAAATTCTTGATAATGAACGGCGCCAGATAAACTCTAAGATTTCGATAAATATAAGCTTCATAGTGATTCAGAAGCATCCTATTGTAAAATGCAGCACAAGTGAGGAGGTCCATAACAAAACGCAACAATTCCACTTTTTAAGTTGAATGCTTTTCTTACTGAATAATATAGTAAATACTAAAATCATTTTAGACACTATTTTAACGAATTTATTTCCTTTGATTCTGATCAATATGCAACAATTTCACATGTAATACATACATCGTACTCGCTTAAATTCATCCTTTTTTTGTTCATTTATCCAAAAATTGTAAAAGTGGAACTATTCCGTTTTGTTATGGAGCTCCTCAAGTGATTCAACGTGTAGAAAAATTTATATTAAAAGAACTAAGTTTTTTGATTGTTTTTGATATACAACACGTTTAATTACTTGCGTTGTGAAAACAGCACATTAAAGATATTTTGCCAAAATTTTTAAAAAGTAATACATTTTGTTTTTTTTCCACTTTCAAATGCTTGTTGTGAGTCTATTTAGCGCCATCAGTATTTGTAACTACTAAGTATTTGTGATCTAAGAGAGAGAGTTGTCTTAAAACATAAAGGAAATTTCCTTGAGATTGTTAAAGTAAGTACAAAATAATACATTTTATTCAAAAGAACAATACACGGCATTAATATTCGAAAATAATTTTGGGCATATGGGCACCGCGGCTCTTTTTGACGAAACACATTCTGGACATCCACTTTTAAGCTACTTCTTTGAGAATTTCTGGCCGTAAGTCACGAATAACACGTACAACGTTGGCCTCTAAGGCTTCAGTTATTGCTACAATTTATCGTCATTTGCTGATTTTTTTCTAAAAAGTGACGATTTTTTTCTGTCTCCAAAATCTAAATAAAACATTAAATTTTCTAACACGTTCGTTTTTTATCTTGGAATGTTGAAAAGCCGTACCTCAACAAGAGCGGTACGCGGAACGTTTTCTTTCACTTAGCTTTTACGCTGATATGCCATACCAAAGCAAAAGCGTCATTGTTGTGTTTCTTTCTTGTTTAATTAAACCCACAAATTAAAAATAAAAATAGAGATAAAAACGCTAGATTGGCCAAAAAATAGCAAAATTGCCATTATTAATTAACAATAGCGGCAAACTTCACTATTAAACCTGCTGTCAAAATCGGGTTTTTCAGTTGCAAAGGATTGAGGCCACTCTATTCATAAACGAGAAAACGCGCGCCGCTTTTGTTTAGGTACGGTTTAAATATGCAAGCCTTAAGAAAATCTTTAAATGATTATTTTTCAGAGTACAAACACAACAATGTTACACTTTGTTTATCTTTCGTCAAACCATCATCGACGTTTTTTACGACTCTCTGTAAAATCATATTTTCAACAAATATATGGCGAACATATCACGAACTGTAAGATAAAATTTACATGATAATCATAGATAATCTTTACCCACGTCTTAAACGATTTTCACAACGATTGAAGAAGCGTCTATCGCTGTGCTATGTAAGATTCTCAGTAGTCGTGTTACAGTTTTTCCCCTGTGAGGAATCTTCTACGATTAGAAAATGCGGTCATCGACGTTCAAAGACGCTCTTCATGAGACTCTCAGTATCTCTTATACGATTGAAAATGCTAGCTGGGTATGGAGTAATTATCTAATTTTAAGTTGTCCGATTTTTTCGACGATTTTTCGAAACGTGAAAGACGATTTTTTATTTTTTCTCAGGAAATTGACGATTTTCTCTCAAATTTATCTGGCATGCCTGACTGTGAGGGTTTTAAAAACAAACACCACCGAGCTCTTATCAGGCGTATACGTAATATTTTTTTTTTCTTAATACCAATACGCCACAATATATTACGAATATAAAGGGTGGTTAAATTGTAAGGGCCGATGTTGAATGTGAACCACACCTAAACGCCAAGTTTTTTTCCGAATTTTATTTGACATTTCTCTATTTCAGACTTACTCAATTTGAACCATGGAGAGATACACAATCCAACAACGTGTTAAAGTTATCCAGACTTATTATGAAAATGGGCGTTCAAATCAAAATGCATATCGTGCACATCATCTTCAGTGATGAGGCACATTTTCACCTCAGTGGATTCGTCAATAAACAGAATTGCCGCATTTGGGCGAATGAGAATCCAAGAGTAATTGTCGAAAAACCAATGCACCCACAAAGAGTGACTGTTTGGTGCGGTTTATGGGCTGGCGGCATCATCGGGCCGTATTTTTTCCAAAATGAGGCCGGTCAGGCAGTTACTGTGAATGGTGTTCGCTATCGTGAGATGATAACGAACTTTTTATGGCCCGAATTGGAAGATATGGATGTGGACGATATGTGGTTTCAGCAGGATGGTGCCACTTGCCACACAGCTAACGAAACAATGGCTCTTTTGCGCAACAAATTCAATGGCCGTGTTATCTCACGTAATGGCGATGTCAATTGGCCGCCAAGATCATGTGATTTGACACCGTTGGACTTTTTTCTTTGGGGTTATTTGAAAGAAAAGGTGTACGTCGATAAGCCAGCAACAATTCAAGAGCTAAAGGATGAGATAATTCGGCACATTAACGGCATAGAACCTCCATTATGCCTCAGGGTCATCGAAAATTTGGACCATCGGATGGAGGTGTGCCGCCGTAGTCGCGGCGCCCATTTGGCCGATATTTTGTTCCATACATAATTGAGTAATACCAATATATCATAATAAAATAAAATTACAATAATTTCCTAAATAGTTTGTGTTTTATTCAAAATCAACATCGGCCCTTGAAATTTAACCATTGGTCATAATATAATGAGAAAATAGTGTTAAATGGAGCGCAAAATTAAAATAGCATCCCAGTAAAAAAATTTGGATTTTTTGAAGTACTTTAAAGAAAAAGCGCATAAAGAGCTTTTATAAAGCAGTAAATGATATAGAATAAAATATACAAAACAGCTGATATTTTAGTGCTGACAATGCAGAAGGTTGCAAACCGATAAAAATAAAAATATGCGAAAATTATTGGAAAAAGGCATTTAAACAAAAATAAAAGCAAAACATTAATAAATATGTTAATATAGTAATCCCCTAAAAAGCACTTTAGGAGTGCTTTGTTTGCATGTTAAAAGAAGCGCTTATTGTCAGTAGAAAATAGTCCTCCCATCAGCAGGTTTGAAGCGATTTGTGGTATGAATTCATACACAAAACCTGCTCCTTTTGGAGCACATTTGTTACTGGGATGTAATTAAAATTAAAACCACCTAACATAATTTAAAATAAATTCATATTTAACTAACAAACTGTATTTCCGTATTTTAATAAAATTCGTCACAAATAACTCTGATATAAATATAAATCAAAATGTTATGCTTGTAAGGCTATATTTGGTGTAGGATAGTGATGGACATTGAGAAAAAATTCCGATGTCTTTTACAGGCATTGATATTATATGGACATTTCTCCAAATACATTGATGTTTTCTATACATCGATTGTTTTTTATAACAAAAAGCTGTATTACGTTTACACATTTTAAAAATAATTGTTTTTTTCTACTTTTTTCACATCAATCGAAATGTGTCTACATTTCTTGAATCTTGCCAAACATTTTTGATGGAAAATCGTAAAATAAAGTACCAACAATTCTTAATTTTAGTTCTGGCATATGTGTGAGTTATTAAAAACTCCTACTTGGAATTAAAATTATCAGGTGATATTAATAAAAGACTCGCCAAAATTACATAAGTCATACTTTTGTCAACATTTTATTTTTAAGTAGATTCAAATAAATATTGTACAAAAAGCAGAAAAGAACTATTTATTTTTTGCTTCGGTGTCAACATTTTGTATGGGGAAAAACAATGAATAAAAAAATAGATGATGATAATGGCATTAAATATATGCTGCAAAGTTCTCGTGTTAAATTTGTTGCTTCGATGCATCGAATAAAAAACACCGATGTTCATTCGATGTTGATGAGTAAAAAAAACATCGAGTGTTTTTAAAACATCGATGTATATCGTCCACCGTTAGTGTATATTCTTGAGTTTTCCCTACATTACTTTTTTGTTTAGTATTTTTTTTAAATATTTCAAAAAACACTTACTTAAATCCAAAATGTATTGCCATGTCTTTACTTTTAAATCCCGATAAGAAACCAAATCTAAGCCCATAAAAGCTACTCAATCAAATAAAATGTTCTTGGTTAAGCAAACATATTAACTTCGAAATGCGATCACACATTTGATTATTATGAAATAAGAAAAAAAAAACTTGAAGGCCGAGATGCTCAGAAGACAGAAAAACATTTTTAACAATAATGACAATGATTGTGTTGAAAATAATGATAATGGGAAACTGTTGTTGTGCTGATTGTGATGACACTGATGGTATTTGAAAATAACAAATATTTTTTTTACGAAAATTACAGGCAAACAGAAGGCATTTTATTAACAATAAGAAATTTATAAAAAAAAAATAAAGGAAGCAGAATAAAAATTTGTCGCTTATTTTATTGGGGTTTGTGTTTTATTTTTCTTTTAGTTTTATTTCTGCAATCATTCATCAAATTGATATGGGGTTCAAACTGTTTTTGCCTCTCTGGTCTGAAAATGTTGAACTATATTTTTTTTTTGGTACCGTTTGTAGGTATTTTAAAAGTTAAAGAGCTTCACTCTATGAGTTGCATTTAATTGTTCGAATTAAAGCAATTTTTTACCTACACACATTTTTATGCAAATCATGTATTGTATATGGGCAGTTCCAACGAAAAGTCTACTTTTTGTCAGGTAACTGACAAAATACAATCTTTTTTGCATTCTGGCTTTACATTAAAAAAAAGTAGACTTTTCGCTAAAAATGCCCTTTTTACAAATTTGACTTCTTCATTTAATTTTTTTAAATTTTGTGGTACAAATATCACGACACGCCAAAATGGAAATGGCCATATATTATTGGCGAAATAAAACTAATAAAAATTTTTGAAGATTAAAAAACTAAAAGAAGAAAAAAAAATACCCAAAATATATTCTATGTTTAGCGATTATAATCTTTTGCTTCCTGTGTTTCAAAAAGTGTTTCAACAAAAGAAATAAAAAAATAAAAAAAGATTATCTGCGTACATATACATTTGCAAGAGGAAATTTATTAAGCCAAAACGAAGATATAAAGAAAGTTTATACGCTAGAGCTGGTTTTGTTCGAGATTTACATCAAAGTTCATACATTTTTCGGTTTAAAAAGAAAAAATAGTATTTTTTTTTTGGAATACTGTAATGTTTATATTCAAGGCGAATTCAACAAGGTAAACTCAACTCGTCCGCCGTTCATCAGCTGTTTCCACGGCGAATTAACAAAAAATAGGGAAACGTCAAAATATAATTTTGTTTATGTTTTGCGCCAAAATAACCTAAAAATTTTCTTAGAAAAACAGCGAGTAATTAAAGTGAATTTAATAATCTCTTTTTTTTATCACCCAAACAAAATTTCTATTTTGTTTTTCAATAAATTTTTGCCTTGTCAGCATTTTTGGCAGCCGCCTATTAAATTGCAAAAAAATACATGGGGTTTTTTGTAGTTGTAGAGTTGCACATACCTTGTTACATTCGCCTTGGTTTATATTGGTAAAAGCTTTTTCATAGATTAAAATATTACATAAAATTCCCTCAAATAAATTCTTGTTCTTAGGGCCATTATTATAACTTGGCGTTAGCTGTTATCCGACAGTTAACAGACGCTTTTTGACAGATAACACATTATTATCTGTCAATTTAATCTTAACTTTAGCTAACTTCAAGTTTTAATAATGGCCCTTAATTGTATAATTAAACAGTTAAAAAAAAAAAATTATTTAATATATTTTTTCTTTAAAGAGCAATATATAATAACTCTTTTGTTAAATTTATAGATAGATATATATATATATATATATATATATATATATATATATATATATATATATATATATGTATATATAGTTAAATAATTTTTCTCTTTATCGTAAAAAAAATATTTAAAATATATATAAGATTTATTAATAAATAAACCCAACAGGCCGGGTGTAAAATAAAAAACAAATAATACAACCGCTAGACATGTGTTATCATCGCTGACAAATCGACGATTGAATGAAAGATAGTATTACCATGTTCGCACGACAGCGTTTTTTCGTAATTCACTCTCTCTTTCGTAATTCACAGCCTAATTATGATCGAAATTACATAATTCGTCATAAAAAATTTTGAGAGCGGATTATCTCATTTGTACGTTATTCAATTTTTATTATCCTCTGGTTTTTGGCTAGCACTTGTGCTATGAAATTGAATAAGTTTGACCTCAATTAAGGCGAATTGTCTCCACGGTGAATTAAAAAATACATAATTGTCAAAATATAATTTTGTTTTGAGAAGAATTTGAATGAAAAGTGCTTAAAATATTATTTTTATAATAAAAAAATTTTAAAACTGCGTATAATTAAAGATAATTTAATAATATCTTTTATAAAAAAGTGATAATTTTTAATTTGCAATAAAAATTTTTTGACAGCTTTCTGTTAAATTGCAAATAAAATATATATGGGGCTTTTTGTAGTTGTAGAATTGCACTTACCTTTTTAAATTCTCCTTGACCTCAATGTTCTTAACCAGGGAGCAGTGATGTTAACTTTTATTTTTTCATTACCTTGCGGACCTCTTAAAATTACCTTTTTTGAGAAGAAATTACCGTACGCAAAGATTTTTTTAACCAAAACATTAATATGCTGTTTCCAAATGACAGGCGATTGATTGTGTAGTAAAATTTATATTAAAAACAATAGGGGCATCGCCTTTTAACTGTGTTTTAAGAAAAATTTCAATAGAAAGTTTTGTGTTAAAATACATTTTTAACAAAAAATTTAATTTTTTATGAATAAGGAAGTAAAATAATTTTGAATAAAATTGGTACAAATATGGGTAAATCCAAAGTGTTGAACGTGACAGTCGTACGCATCAAAAATGCAATAACAAATTATAGCACTAAGAAAGTACTGTTATCTATGCTAAAGATTATGGACGGCGTGATTTTAGGTCAAAGATAAGAACAAAAGAAGTTGCGGTTCGAACGTGAACAAAATAGTAGTAGTTTTTGTGGCCATGAATAAAAAGCCGTAATTAAGCGAAACCTGGCACAATTTTTTAGTCAAACTACTTTGAGAATTTTACTTAGCAATGTAACATTAAAATGTCTTTGGTTTGATTCCAAAATCTTCTGTATTTTCTTTTTTTTTTAACCAAAATCTTGGTCGATACGTGACATTTTGAACGTGAAATTTTTTCCATAATAATTAAACTGAATAATGATTAAAACAAAATAAAATTTCACCATTAATCCGAATAGCACATTGCTCTTTGAACTCTTCCTTAGATTACAGACCATGTAAAAAATTTTTTTTGGAATAATTTTTATCAAATATCACCTCTTTTCAGGAAGATAAAAGTAAAGAAAACATACAATAAAATATTCTCACAAATAAGAAATTACGTTTGCGCAACTTTGCAGTCCGATTGTTCATCTAAGGGAGCAAATTTATGGGTAAATTTATAAAATTAGTAAAATCTAAATATTTCCCTATAATAATATCGTAAAATAATCAGCTTTTAATAACTTTTAAATTTTCGGTCACGGTGGACCTTTTGACGGATATGCCCATATGTATATTCATTCAACTCAAAATATTTTTATATAATACGCTTAGCGTACATATCGCACTGGTTGCTCTAAAGACAGTCAGCTCAAATTCTTAAATTTTTACTTTTTGCAAGAAATCGATGAACAGTAGGGTGTCCCAAAATTTTTTTTTTTGTGATTTTCATAGGTGCTCAACTAAAATTTAAAAGCTTATAGGGTGAAGTATTTTTGGTTTTTTTTTAGAATTTTCGGAATAGGTTTAGAGGTCGCGCAAATGGAGTTTTCATAAAAAAACGGAGTTTTCGGCCATTTATTTAACTTTACTCATAACTTGGTTAATACCACGAGTTTCTTCACTTTTGAGGAAACAGTTTTAAAGAAAAGTATCCAAGCTTTATTCCTGTGTGAAAAAATTATTAGTTTTGGTGATGAGTGTACTCATTTAGATACCCTTAATTACAATTTTTCGTAATTTTTTAACAAATTCTGTAAATAACGGTTTATTACTTTTCAAATTCATATGAAAGGTATTAAAACTAATGATGCAGTTTGAAAGACAAATTAATTCTAATTATTACGAATAAACAATTTTTAAATTTGTTCCTACCATTCCTAAGTTATACCCGTTTTTATCTTTATACCCAGTATATGTTATTATAAGCTGTTTGCCAGCTCTCTGAAAAATCATTTATTGAGGTTCTTGCGATGTAGTTCTATACCTTGCAACAAGTTCTGGTAATCAGTTTCAGAAGTTGTGACATTAATATAAGTATTAGCCAAAGCCACACCTCGTTCTACCACATCATTTACCACTTGTAATTGTTGAACTTTTTTCTTTGCCTCTTGAAATTACTTGTTAGCTTTCCAATTCTCTGGATCTATTTTTAAAAAATCGATTGATTGAAATACATTTTTGAGTTTCTTTATTTCTAGATTTTTCTTCTGTTAAAGTTACATTTGCTACTTCGTAATCGCTCCATGGAGTATCTGCAAGTTTTTTTTTTGTCATTAAGTGCAAAGTTTTGGTGTCGATACGTTCATCAAAAAACGCTTAGGCAGCCAATTTCGGAGTTAAGTACCACTGATGACCTAGAATAGTTTTAAGCGAGGCTTTTTCAACGGCTTTATTAATAATTTTATAACTAGCCAATTCCTTTAATAGGCTCAGATCTGATTGAGATTGAGAGGAGCGTATCAAGGGCACTGGCCCTTGATACGGTACCAATATTTGATACATATTCTTAAAATAAATGAACTTAATTCAAGCAAGGCATCAACTGTTGATTTGTCTATATAAGATTGCAACTGGTTTCGGAAAATGCATATTTTCAAAGAATAGATAATTTTCAGCGAGCCCGATTGATAGCCCCTGGAGCACACATAAAATAGAAAGGGAAAATGACAGCGTGTAACGATTCAGATCAATAAATGTCAGAAGTTAATGACAGTTAAAACCTAACTATAAAAATTTATGGAAATATACAATAATTATAACGAAAAAAGTATCACCATTTTTAAGGTACAAACTATAAAAATAGTGTAACTCGGAAACTGTAGGACAAAATTCCATTTTTGTTTTTCTTAATTGTTTAGAACTTATCGGTTTTCAAAATCGCGTCCCTAGTTTTAATACCTTTTATATAAATTTGAAAAGTAATAAACCGTTATTTACAGAATTTGTTAAAAAATTACGAAAAATTGTAATTAAGGGTATCTAAATGAGTATACTCATCACCAAAACTAATAATTTTTTCACACAGGAATAAAGCTTGGATACTTTTCTTTAAAACTGTTTCCTCAAAAGTGAAGAAACTCGTGGTATTAACCAAGTTATGAGTAAAGTTAAATAAATGGCCGAAAACTCCGTTTTTTATGAAAACTCCATTTGCGCGACCTCTAAACCTATTCCGAAAATTCTAAAAAAAAAAAAAATCAAAAATACTTTACCCTATAAGCTTTCAAATTAGGCTTGAGCCTCTTACAAAAAAAATTTTGGGACACCTTAATAAACAGTAGTCATATCTACGCACGGTAAAAATCTGATATCAAAAAATAAAATACTATTTCATCAATTTTATATGTTTAAAAATTGTTGATTTTTAATATAAAATTAATAATAACCAAGAGTAATTTAATTTTTCTTATTTTGCACTTATCGGTTTTACGAAAAAATTTCCAGAACCATAATCAAAGTTCTTAATTTTTTGTTATAAAATGTATCTATTTTTAAACTGAAAATCACCTCGCAAAAGTTAAAATTATAAAACCTACTTATTTAAGTATATGTATACCAAAAATCCAAATTTCTTTAAATAACCGTATTTTAAAATAATTACCTTGCTACCTTTTGCGGCCCAAAATTACCCTAAAAAAGGGTTATTACCGTACGGTTAACATCACTGCCAGGGAGTTCCATTTCTTTGCACAATTGTGTATACCACTACTAACACATATTTTTATGCTCTTCAATTCAGTCGTCGATGTGACTTCGACAAGTGTACATGTCTAGCGGATGCTATGTTATTGTGTTTCAGCTTAACAGTCAAAAAATATTATGCGGTCAAAAATGCTTTTGGTAACATCCAATGCCTTGCGTGCAATATTTATTTTTTATTAATCTTATTTTTTTACATATTGTTTGATAAGATATTTGAAACTGATTTAGAGTCAGTTGTGTTATACAACTTATAAAATAACAACTTAAAAAATATATTACTAACAGTTTTCTGCGGCTGAAAATAAATGCATTCTCTCAATTTTTTTACTCTCTTGTAGTCACTTAAACACAACCAAAATTTTTGGGAACTCCCTGTTCTAAACCCACCTTAAACTATATCCATTCACTTAGAAACACTTCCTATATCGATCTAACGATATCCGTTCGTTCATTCGGTTGGCTTGTTGTCTTTGCATGTATAACATTTGCGCGAAGTACATGTCGCAATTTATTCAAGTTTGAAAAATATGTTGTGATTGTTACAAGGACGTAGCCTACTGATAATGTTGAGAATGTGGTATATGTGCCCATGCGCTAACTTATTATATTGTTATTAAGATTTAAATCGGCCCACGCGTATATAAGTGCAATCTTAATTATCTTACCAATTTAAATTTTTGGTCCACGTTTGACTTTACCCGTTATACATTTAACACCATCATTATAAGGTTTTTGTTCCGCTTTTAAGGCAACAATAACTTCTTTAACATCTGCTTTATCGTACTAAAATTTCCCTATAAAAACACCTTCCCTAAGATCACTTAAGAACGAAAAATCTCGTAAAGATGTAGATTAGGGTGGCCGTTATTTTCTTTTTTTTGATTTCTTATATTCTCCCCCCCCAAATCGGTTCAGTTTTGTGTAAAAAAAAATACAAAAAAATTTCGTAGCGATAAGTTGTGTTTTAGGGGGGGCGTCCGCCCCTCAAAGTTTGCCATCAAGCCATTTATTCAAATGTAATTTGTTTGCATATGACTATCTCTTAAAAACAAAATTTTACAAGAACATGATATATGGCAATATATTAGCTCTTCTAGTCAACAACATTAGCCTCGAAGAAAGTTTTTTGCTAAAATTAATATTTAAGAAAATAATTAAGAAAATAACAACAAAATTCCAAACATTTTATATACGTTTTATATATATAAAAGAGGGATTTAATGTGAAGTGAACTAATTTTGAAATCGATGTCTTTCGATTTGGATGAAATTTGCACCAACGTTAGTCCTATTGAATAGTAGCTTAGACACAAATTTTCAACAAGATCGGTCAAAAAGTTTCTGAGTTTGGGGGGGTCAAAGTTTGAAATTTTGGCCATATAGGTGTTCTTTCACATCCATGTAACTTATGACCAATTGGGGTTAGCAAAATTTGTCTCAAGCAGCTTAGATAGCTATTTAATCAATCTTTTTAAAAAAATTTTTTGGTTTTTTTAAAAAATTTTTTAACATATTTTTTTTATATTTAAAACTTTTTTTTTTTTTTTTTTTACCAAGTTGTAAATTTAAAAAAAAAATTTTAAAAAATTCAAAAAAAAACAAAAAAATTTTTTTTTTAAAGATTGATCAAATAGCTATCTAAGCTGCTTGAGACAAATTTTGCTAACCCCAATTGGTAATAAGTTACATGGATGTGAAAGAACACCTATATGGCCAAAATTTCAAACTTTGACCCCCCAAACTCAGAAACTTTTTGACCGATCTTGTTGAAAATTTGTGTCTAAACTACTATTCAATAGGACTAACGTTGGTGCAAATTTCATCCAAATCGAAAGACATCGATTTCAAAATTAGTTCACTTGACATTAAATCCCTCTTTTATATATATAAAACGTATATAAAATGTTTGGAATTTTGTTGTTATTTTCTTAATTATTTTCTTAAATATTAATTTTAGCAAAAAACTTTCTTCGAGGCTAATGTTGTTGACTAGAAGAGCTAAAATATTGCCATATATCATGTTCTTGTAAAATGTTGTTTTTAAGAGATAGTCATATGCAAACAAATTACATTTGAATAAATGGCTTGATGGCAAACTTTGAGGGGCGGACGCCCCCCCTAAAACATAACTTATCGCTACGAAATTTGTTTGTATTTTTTTTTACATAAAACTGAACCGATTTGGGGGGAGGGAGAATATAAGAAATCAAAAAAAAAAAGTTCTCCATACAACTAACGGCCACGCTAATGTAGATATTTAGATAACGTTCGACACAAAATAACTCTTATATGAATCAAAGCTTTAGAACATAGTTTTGTTTTGGAAAGTCCATGATTGCCAACGGGCCCCATACAGATATGGTGATCATATTTTTGAAAGCAAAATAGAAGAAAGAACAATTTGATGTTATGCAAATATATCATACTGAAATATATTGGCTTTGCCATAATGCGTCTACCTCAGGTTTATTTTAAAAATTTTAGCAATTTTATAATTTTAAATGTTATAATTTTTAAATAAGTTTTAACTTTCAAAAATTGCAATTAATTTTCTGGGTTTTAAAAATTTTGGATTTTAAACCAAAAAAGCAATTATAGTCAATTCCCGATAATTCGTACCCCGATAAATCGTAATTCCCGATATTTCGTAATAAACTGTCGGTCCCTTGAAAAAATCTCGTTAATTCGTAAAATTTCCCAACATTTTGGTCCCCTCGCTAATAAGTAATTTTTTTTCAAATAAAATCTTCTTTACCTCTTATAAATCGTAATTGTTTGCTAACTACCACTTATAATTCGTAATAAAAACAACAGAAACATGGAAAAAATGATTTTTTTCTTACCACTGTTTTATTTTTGCGTTGGTTTTTGCTTGTGTGTAGGTTTGTTTTCTTAAGATCAGTTTGTTACATGAATAATTTGTATGTATAATTTTTATATATTTTATTTTTCACAATTGTTTTTTTATGTTTTTTTTATCGTTTTAGTAAATAAATTGAAAAACCTCGTTTATTCGTATTTATTTTATTTTAACCCCGTTAATTCGAAACCCCGCTAAATCGAAAACCCCTATAATTCGTAAGAAATGGCAGGTCCCTTGCGATTACGAATTATCGGGATTCTACTGTATATATATTAAAAATTTAGAAGAGCGTCAAATGTTCATTACTATAAATTATACCTTGGCCCTTTTCTCGGTAGTCTAAAAGAAAATAAATTCCAAAAAGTGGACAAATAACGCCACCATGTGGAATATTCCTTTCCATAACTTTGCTTGTTCTTCCTACGCACAAACTCATATTTAGACCCTGCCTTTCAGTATGTTCAACCTCTAAACTAATTAGCACATCGAGAGTTGATGAAATACATATTAACATTATTAAAAGCCTCTTCACACTTACATACATTTTCGAGGAACGCATAGAAGATGTTGAAATTGTGAAACATGCATTTATACGAAACAAACCATTAGAATGCGAATTAGAAATCACCCGGCTGATAAATCTTATTTGACAGATCGCTGTGTCGGTTTGTTTTATTGAAATTGTATTTAAATAAAATTTTCATGTTATTGCAGACTAAGAAAACGGCTTCTCTGGAAAAATATCTTAAGGAACTTGATGCAAACTACACAATCAGACTACTCATTATGGCGTGCAGCTAGAAATTTCAAAAGGCCAGTTGCCTCTAAACCACCATTAAGAAACTTGAATGGAAGTTGGGCAAGAAATGATGTTGAAAAATAAAATCTGTTTGTCAATCATTTAAAAAACGTATTTACCCCAAATATATCTCACGATATTGCGGTCAAGTTACCACCTGTTGCAGCTAAACAGCTGTTCCCCTAAGATTTGAGTTAAGAGAAATCGAGAAGGTTATTTGTGATTTAAACCCCAAGAAGGCTCCTGGCTTTGATAAGATCAGCAATAAAATGCTTTTGGAGCTACCCAGCATAGCAAAGAAAATTATTCTTTTAATTTTTAATGCCATTTTACGCCTTGAATACTATCCTCAAGAATGGAAAGTTTCCTTAGTCACCATGATACCTAAACCAGGAAAGGATCACACAAAAGCTGAGTCATATATGCCTATAAGCTTACTTTCTAATATATCAAAGCTGTTTGAGAAGCTTTTAGCGTCAAAATTAACCCCAATTTTAAATGAAAATAGATGTATTCCTAACCACCAATTCGGCTTTAGAAGAGAACACAGCACAATTAAGCAAACCTATCGTATAGTAAACGCAATAAGAAAAGCCTTTGCAGAAAAAAAAATATTGTCCCGCTCTCTTCATCGATGTTTCTCAAGCTTTTGATAAAGTCTGGCATGTAGGCTTATTACATAAATTGAAGCTCAACTTACCAGTAAACACACACAAGCTGTTAGAAAGCTACTTAGTCGGTCGAAAGTTATTTATTAAAGAAGGTGATTATTTAAGCTCTCCTCAGCAAATTGACGCTGGAGTCCCTCAGGGAAGCATCCTGGGCCCACTTTTATACTTAATATATACCTCGGATATGCCAACAAACAACTACACCCAAACTTCAACATTTGCTGATGATACAGCTTTTCTAAGCATGCACGAAAACAGTCAAGAAGCATCTCGATACCTACAGGATCATATATTTCAACTCGAACTATGGTTAAAGCAATGGAGAATAAAGATCAATGAGCACAAATGCGTACATATAACAATCACCTTGCGTCGGGAATCATGCCCCCTATTTAAATCAATAATCAAATAATACCTCAAAATTCGCATGTTAAATACCTCGGTATTCATCTAGATCGCCGTTTAACGTGGAAAAGCCATATAGAGGCAAAATTAACTCAAATGAAACTAAAAGCCATCCAAATTCATTGGCTTATTGGAAGAAACTCTGTCCTTAGTCTCGACTGCAAACTTCTTCTTTACAACTCCATCTTAAAGCCAATCTGGTGCTATGGTATTCAGTAATGGGGCACTGCCTCGGCCTCTAATATCGAAAAAATTCAAAGGCGCCAAAATAAACTACTTCGAATAATCACAGCTGCCCCTTGGTATGTTAAAAACTCAAATATTCACAAGGATATCAATGTTCCATTAGTTAAAACAATGATTACGAAATATGCAGTAAAATACGTAAAAAGGCTCGAATTGCACCCGAACCCACTAGCACGAAATATTTTAAATGATAGCGGCCACACTCGCTTAAGAAGAAGGGACACTGCAGCACTTATCCAATTAGATGAGCGATAAACACCTATAAAAGTGAACAGAACCCGTGATGAAGAAAATTTTTGCCTGGCACTGGCAGGACATAAAATAACGTATTAGGTTAAGATTTGATTAATTATTGTTAGTTCATATTTAATATATGCAGATTCAATAAATAAATAATGAAGAAAAAAAAAAAAACGATACGATTTGAAACCGAAAATGTCGTTTTCAGTATCTTTTAAAATGGATTTTAAATGCATATTCCTTTTATTTTCAGTCTTTATTCTTTCAAATTTTATATTACATACGTTAACTGAAGTGTATTTTGAACGAAAATTTAAGACTATAATTCAGAAATAGATTTTAAAATCCTTCGAAATTTATCACAACTCTTAAATTGTTTAATTAATAGTATAAATTAAATATTTTTTGATAATAACAACATTTTCTGATTGAATTTGATTACATTTTTAATAAAATTTTATTTAATTTCTGATTTATCGTTTACTTGAAAAAAAAAATGTTTTTCTGTGTAACAACAGAGCGTCAGTTTAACTGCCATTTTGTTTGAAGCAACTGAAAGGATTGCCCTTATACATTTTTGGTGCTACAAGTTAAGGGCATAAAAAAAGTTTATTCGGATGTTGAAATGAAATCATAAACTTCGCAAGGTCATCTGTAAACTAGTGTTTCTTTGTTGTTGTCAACGATGATGATAATGATGATATGATGATGAAACTGTTTTGCATGATGTTGCTAATACTATGAAGTACTAAATGATTATTTGAATGAATGGCAAAAGTTACAATTTTTATTTCCCATAAATAATTTTATTATTTTCTTCTGAATATGGCATAAAATAAAGTAGAAAAAGTAAATAAGATTTATGTCTGCATTAAATAATTTACAACTAATATAATTAACTAATTATGAAAATAAAACTAAAATATTCTTATTTCATTTCAATTATTACTATTGATGACACAAAAAGGAATGTATCGTAAAGTTTTGGTGTTTTTAGGAATAGCAAAATTTTCAATATTTAAGGACATTAAAATTGATAATTTTTTTTATGAAACAATACAACAAATACTTAAGAAAAATTAAATTTTATTCTCTTATAATTTTTAAAGCAGCAAAGTTGATTTTTTATAATTCTTTATAACAAACTAATTGTATTGTTACATAAATTTAATATAAATACTGTTCAGCTTAAATTAAAATTAAGTTTAATACAATTTCTGCTAAATAATTTATATAAATACATGTTTCTAATAATAGTTGCTGGTTTAACGTCAGTGGAATCCATTTAAAATTTAAATCAAAATATCTTCCATTTCAGAATTACCTGCTAAAAGCTTTTCTATCTCCTCTCTGAAAATACAAGGAATTAAAGTTATTACAGCCATGTATAATATATGAATATGAAAATGTCATATTGTTAAATTTGTTAAAAATTGTTCAATTATGTCCAAAAATAAAGAAAAGAAAACACTGAAGGCGGCACACAATGGAGTGCCGAAATATTGGTTCAATTAAAGTTAAAATTTTATAAATAAAATAAGGCCTTAAGCTTTAAAATTTAATTTTACATTAAAAGAAAAAAGGTCAAATAAAAAAATATTGTAATTACATCAATTTAATGTTTATGCACTTAATAAAGTAAAACAACGCAAAGCTTAGAAAACATCTACTTAAAAAGAATAAACAACAAAAAAAAAAAAAAGATTCAGCAGCAAGAAATCATTCATCTAAGTGACAATACTTAAAATTCTTAGAATAAAGAAAACAAAAAACCTCAATAAAAACAATCATCTTAGATGCAACAAAAGAAAAAATTGGCAATAGAACTGTTTGATTGAACCACACCCAGACAAACATCAGTGCAGCAACATTTTTACTATCATCATCTTGATCACCATGAATTAAACAGGAGAAAAAGAGGATTGGTGGAAGATGATAAATAAAGCCAACAAACAACTGTAATGCACTTTTGGGATAAAAAACCAACTACAACAACTATCTCTAGACACAAACCAACACACATACAAACATTTAACTTTGTCCGTACAGCATCTTTGAAAAGATTTTTCGCAATCAAAGCGAAAGAGCAATTAAGAAGGATTATGTCGACTAAAAAATCGTCAGGTCGAACAGTGATTGCTTTAAGCACTTAATTAAAGGACTTGTTAAGGCTTATGCAACTTACGAAAGTTCTTTTGAAAACGCAACAAACAAATTTATATTTCTTTAAAGAATTGAAAATTGATAGAAATATTGTAATAAAGTTATCAGCGGATTATTTTAAACATTTAAATCATGAAAATGTGAAAATTAATGGATTGTTGAAAGGAAAAATAAAAGCATTAAGCAGAAATCGTAGTCAGATGTACACTTTAGGGGTACTTTTATTGTGGCCGATTCTACATTATGCTCAGTTTGAGGTATGTTCACAGGATTCTATGTGATTAATGAAGTGATTAAGTTGTAATCATGTCAATTTGAAGTGATTTACAAATCACTTCAATGTATGGGTAGTCATCTCGATTTTGATGTAATTAGAGCTTAATCACGTTTGAATTGCTTAAACGCGTTTAGGAACCCAAGTGTGAACAATGTATTAAGTTGTCTTAAGTGACATAATGGAATAATCGTAAAAGCGGATTATCTAGTCTGAGTAATCATTTAAAACTTGTTTATAGAGTCATCGTCTGAATAGGCTTTGTAAAAAGTCAATACTGAACTAATTAAAAAGGATAGATGATGCAGGCCTTGTAAGGAAAATCTACTCTTAAAGTTGTTTATGTTAAATAACTGCCCAGTTTTGTTTCACGCCAAGGAATGTCAAACATACGGCCACGTTCTGAGAAATAAAATTTAGTGATATTAAAATCGATGCAGATTTTGAGTTAATTTTTTTTTAATGACTGACGTTTCTCCTGATTTTAATAGAAGTTTTGTTAAAGATCGGTGGAAACCAATGTAGGAAGTATGTATGGAGTATTCTTATAAACGTTCAAAACAGGATAGTTTCCAAAATTTGTTTGATTTTAACTTTACTTGTTTTAATTTCAGAATATGGCTGATTATATACCCTTATTCACGTATCGTTGTGGCAAAGGGCATACCAATGGATGTGTTAAATTTTCAGCTAATTTTAAATTTGACATGGAAAAATCCCCGAATCAAACAAAGTTTCATTTCCACTTAACTTCTATTCTTAGAATGCAAACCTACACTTTGAAACTTTAACCAACACTAGTGCTTCCGCTTAGTAAAACAACCTCAAATCTAAACAAAAACTATATAAAATTTTTCTTAGTTTCTTAATTTCTATTATTGTTGCTGGCACTTTTTATGTAACCTATTGAAACTTTCCTCAAAAAAATCCTAATAGCAAAAAAGTATTTTTTCCTAATATTGCAACTTAAACTAGTTTTTGTTCTTTTTTTGTGTTTTGTGCTTTGTGTAAAGTTGTTAATATTTTACAATAAAGTTTTCGTTACCTTGGATAATTTAGTACTTTTAAACAATAAGTTTTTGCTGGCATAACACAGAAAATTCTGCCACCCAGTAGCACTGGTTCTTCGTCCATATTTTCTTTTCTCATATTCTCAGAGCCCACGGCAATGGAAATGAATACACCAAACTGTGGAATAAAAACGGAGAAAAAATTTTTTACATTTATTGCTATTTACATACATCAGCTGGTTCAATTTCTCTCCCCAATTGTTCTTTTTTTTTGATACCCTTCATAACTAGCGGTGAATGAAAAAATACTAAGTTTGTCATTCCATGAGAAACATTTTTAATATTCATCTAAGAATCCATAAACTTTAAATCTGTCCGTATGTTAAAAACACGCATACTTTCGAAAAACTCAAAAGGAAAGAACAATATTTATGCCAAATTGTTTCTAGTTATCCTAAGTAGCTTAGGATTTAAATCCAGCAAAATTGGTTGGAAAAACAACCACCTTAAAAAATGTTTAATTTTGTTACAAAAATTAACATAAATATTGCCGGAATGCAAATATTGATATAATATTTTGCACATATACCCTCTGTATGTCTTCGTAAATATCGGTCTTTAATTTACCATATAAAGCCCAATTTAAAACAACACCTTAGTACGCCTCAAACCGTAACAAATAATGCTGTTGTAAGAAAACTCGGTCCGTCATAGTTTCATAAGAAATATAAATCAAATTGTCAAAATTCGCGAAAATCGAAACATAATTTACCATATGACCCATTAAAGTCCACTCCTGAAATATTCTTACTGTCGCACAGACAGGTATTTGGCCCTAAAAGTCGCTCAAAATTAATTTTTTTACTAGCACTATACCCTTTTTACCGTTATTTTTTAAAAGTCAGGTAACCCCTCGAAACAATAGAACCAACATGGCGCAGTTCAACCTTTCACCAGCTGCATAAAGTCAGTGGGAAGTTACCATTCGAAAAACGTGTTCGTATGATTTGTTCGATACGCTCAAAACTTTAGTGTCTTCAAATATTCATTTTATGGTGATAAAGTAGATTTTGTTTTCAATCCGGTACGTGCTAGATAAAGCTTAAGTAAAACTTAAGTTTTACATTGATTCTAATTATTAACTGGTTTTTTTGCCCTTAATGGTTAAGCTCTTCAAATGCAAAAAAAAAGAACACACACATCTTCTTCACAGAGGTTTCAAACTATTTCTGTTGTAGAATAGATCCTCCAGAAATTAAAAAAGTACAAAACAGCCACCCCAATCCACCCTTAAATTTTTTGCGATTTTTTTAATACATGGTCTTTAAAAACTAGGTTAATCAAGAATTTCAATAAAATGTCATTTTTTTCAACGTTAATATTGAAAATAAATACGATACTGTAAAAAATGACGAATAAATAAGATATATGGACGTTTTCTCATTACACGATTTCCTCTTTTCCCAACGAAAAACTGCACATTAAAGAAATTTGGTTATCTCAATGTCTAATTTGCTTTTATTCTGCCAATTAGTTATTTTCCTTTTATTTATCAGCTGACTCCCAGCTTTAACATGTATTTTGAGAGGTGCTGGCAGCCGAAAACAATATTTTTTGTCGGTATATTGAGAAACCCAAAATCGTTAACGGACAGTTTATCGCTCTAATAAATTTTTGTTGACATTAAGTCACAGCCAGTTTATTGATACATAGAGAAAATGACCATTAATATAATGTTTTTTTGCCTTTTTCTACACTGAAATACCCTAACCTACCTTTAAATCCTATAAAATACTAATAAAAAATTTTAAATGAAAAAAAAAAATACTTTTGAGCGACTTTTAGGGCCAAATACCTGTCTGTGTGTCGGTGAAGGGTATCAAAGATTCGGCACAACCAAAAAAAAAAACACTTTAACTTGGTTTCTTTTTTTATACATTTTCTTGCACTTACCACAAAAATGAAATATTTTAATTTTAATATTTTCATTTTATTCGTTTGTTCTTCTGTTAAATTTGAAAGCAGGATAAAACACAGCTATGCAATCAATTTTGTATTCAGTGTATTTCTTTTGTTTTGGGTTTTTCTCTATTTATTTTAATTATGAGTCTTAAATCCGCTTCAATATTTTAATACAATTTTTCTTATCTAAATTTCGTGTCTGTTTACTTTTTGCTATAATCTGGTGAAATACTTTAGCCGAACTAATTTCGTAAAATAATTTGTATTCAATATTTATATTTTTTAAGAAAGAACTGATAACCAATCAGAAACCAAATTATTGAGAGTATTAAGACAATTCTGTTGTTTTGAACAACAAAATTAAATAAAACTTTATATGGAATTGAACAAAAAAAAACATATAAATTAAGTAAATCCCAAAATCCATAAGCACGAGTGATTGAGAAAAGTTTGTTGAACGTAAACTGATTTCATTTAAATTTCTTAAGATTTCATTCATTATTTCATCTGAAATTTGTGCAGCTGTAATCTCTAGATTTTCCCTGAGAATTCATGTTTTAGTATTTCTGATAAGCAAAATCGTATAATTATGCATCTGAATCTGAAGCAGTGTTGCCATAATCTACCTAAATCTCTACAATTTTATAAAAAACAAGTAAGAGTGCTATATTCGGCTGTGCCGAATCTTATATACCCTTCACCATTGTGGGAGCAGAATACAGAGCAACTAGACAAAAACTAAATAATTTTTACATATGTATACATACATAATTATAATTCTTTAAACTCCATTATAAATGGGATAAATCTATGATTCCCGAAAATGGGTATTTTAACCCTTATGTGTGTGGACAGGTACCTGTGTACCTATTGCGTTTTCAAATCGAAATTTTTTATATAAGATTTTAGTCTACAATTCTACAATTTCATGAGAACTCCTAACTTTTTGTTATTATTATATTTTCATAGGTGTTTATATACAATATGAGTTTGGGGGGGCGTGGCATACCAATTTGCTTTTTGCACCCTTAATAGGGTGAATAGGTACCTGGGTACCTGTATACGTTTTATATTAGAAATTTTTTTTTTTTGGGTGTAGGATTTTAAAAAATATATGAAAAGGAGAAAACCAGAGTAAAATTCTAATATTATTTCATTAACCATCGATTGTTTGTACGATACAAGACAAAAAATTAGATTTCTCATACAATTTCCATGAAGGTACCCAGGTACCTATCCACCCTATAGAAGGTGTTTTATATTCCAAATTTTTTTTTTGGGTGTAGAATTTTAAAAAATATATGAAAAGGAGAAAACCAGAGTAAAATTCTAATATTATTTCATTAACCATCGATTGTTTGTACAATACAAGACAAAAAATTAGATTTCTCATACAATTTGCATGAAGGTACCCAGGTACCTATCCACCCTATAGAAGGTGTTTTTTTTCCACACACATAAGGGTTAATAAAAAAAAATTTATTTTGTCCATAACTTTTTTGCATCTGAACCGATTTTTCCGAAATTTTCAGAAAATATTTTCTACTAAAGATTTCCGGTCTTTTGATATATAAGGTGTAAACATCGGTCATATAACAGTGCACAAATTCAGGTTTTTATGAAGTTTTTGATATTTTTTGTACGGGAGGTACCACGCCCACTTCTCCAATCCCGCCCAAATTTTGTAGGATGGTGTGTATTGGCAACCTAAATGTGTGTACGTAATTTGGAAACTTTGGCTTTTGCCGTTCCCCAGATATACAGCAAAAAGTAATAAAAATACAACAACCACAAGGGATTTTTGGAAAAAATTAGAGGTAGTCGTGGTTTTTTACTCATATCTCAGCCATTTGTGGACCGATCTGGCTGAATTTCAATAGCAAAATTATAATAAGAATACCTGACAGAAAGATACCCCAACGAAGCCCCCATCATATCTGGGGGCTTCGGAAAACCCATTTCAACAGACAGACGGACAGACGGACAACCGGATTTGAACTTCGCTTTTCATAAGGACCCAGAATATATGTACTTTATAGGGTGTAGGAACAATATTGTAGAAATTACAAACGGAATGACAAAGTTATATATACCCTTTTACCTTCGGTGAAGGGTATAAAAATTAATCCAAATTAAGTCAATAAAATCTGTGTTCATATTGAAGACTAGCTTAAGTTGATATCAGAAAAAATTAAGTTATCACAAGTAGAAAAGATGTTGGGGGTTTATATTTACACACTTTTTTAAAAACATTTTCTTTTAGCCTCTATTAAAGTTGTTACTTATACGATAATAAACAGACTTAAAGTAAAAAACTTCTCGCATAAAACTTCAAAAAACGACATAAGCTCCTTTTTAACATTGGCACAGAAATACATAATATTTCAAATATTATTTGAATGTGACAAAATTGTAGTGATTTGAAAAACCGATCGACATGAAAGTTTAAGTCAGAGACACAAAATTAAGTGTTCTTATTCTCGGTGTGTGTACCTGCCTCGATGGGTTTAATCTCACTATGGTCCTTATACCTAGTGGGCACAATTCGTCCCACTAACGTCCTTTCGAGTGTAATGTCCTAAAAGTAACATCTAGCAATTTCTCACCACTTTCTTAGGAGTCAAAACCAACTTAGCTCTACTGCAAAACAGCTTATTTTGTATAGCAGTAACACAGATTAAGATCTGCCAACACGCCGAACTTAACCGTAGACCATGAGCAAAAATGTAATTTTAACCTCGTGTAATTAAGATCTTGTACCCCACGATTCAAACTACAGAAACCACGCTATACCCGAAAAAGCCTCACCAACCCAGGAGATATGTCTCAGAGACAACAGATTCCCGAAGCACCAGTCAACTTTGATCTCAGAGAGATTTGTCAATTCCAAAATCATTGGAAGTTTCAGATATTAGTTTTTCTTATATCCCACTGAAAGTTATATAGCATGTGCTGGCGCACCATTCAAGATGTCGACGCCCGAGAAGATTTTTCAACAAAGACAGTGATGCGAAATATTGTCGTTAGTACATGCCTTACCTCACGGTTGTCTTAAAACCGGGGCACCCGTTGTTTAGCTCATATGCTATAAAGCAAGCAGCATCTGCTCAGTAGCAACTGCCGAAAATCTTTACTTAACTTCAAAGTGGAAAATTATCCTTTAAACCCATCTTTTTAAGATATCCCTTTTCGCGGCTTTGTGTTTAAACCACAGCCATCACGGGGCCTCACCAAATACAAATATCAAACCGTGCTTCTAGATGCTACTGACACCCGTGGTACCAGATATGATCTCTGGTTAACAGCGATCTGTCGATTTCAAACTCTGCCGAATTCTAGATATTGGCTGCACCTAAATTCCCCGGAGGATGCAACACTAAGATTTGAAATATCATTATCATGTATCCCTTCATAGCCCGGGGAGACTTTCCAAGAAAGCAGTTTCTTATTGAATAGAATTTTCTTAAAAAAAATTACCTATTTGATTTTCTTCACGCTATTACATCTATAGATTTTTATTTTTCTGGCAGCACCGATCTTAAAAAACAAAACTAAGAATTTAAACCAGAAGCTTACAAAAAGATGTGTATATATTTATTTTATCATTTCGTCTGTATCAAATCAAGAACACGGACCTGGTTCTTGTGAAATAATAAGACGATCGATCTAACAATCAGGTTATTTTTTAAACAGCCATTATAAAAATATACCCCTAGAAATTTGTTTAAAAAAAATTTCTTCCATTTAATAATTTACCAAGCCCACACACGTAACCTCCTTGAACAAATTGGAGTAAAAAATCATGATTCGTAACAGAGAGGTTATATTGGACCCATGGTTATTTATATACCAACCATTACAAAATTCTGAAGCGGGGTTTCTGGTATTAAAAAAACTAAACTAGAAGAAATTTCAATATGGTATTTGATTTATTGTTTTAACCCATTAAGGCCCGAGCCATGATCCCATTGAGCTATAATGAAGAAGCTTTTAAAATTTTATTGTTTATACCTAAACTAGCTTAACCCGGTGCGCTTCGCTACACTGCTTTAACCACTTTTTCAGTTGAGAGCTATTTAATATATGAATCCTATGGGAGGTGTTTCCCTCCCGCGCCTACCCGCTTTTTTCTATTTTTAAAAGTGTAGTATACCATAAGAGTGACTTCTACAAAGTTTGAACATGCTTACTATAACAGTTCTTAAGATATGCGATATAAAACATTGGCGTTATATGGGGGGAACCACTTCCCCCGCTGCTATTTTGTTTCAATTTTGGGGCTCAGAAGACCCTACTACCAAAAGTTCAACAAATTGCTTGCAGCGGCTCTTATTAATATTTCTATCTATGAGGGGTACTGCTCCTCCTCTGAACACCCCGCCCATTACTATATTGAAATTTAAAGTTTGCTATAATAGTAGCTTTAACCACGTTTGAAACCTCTCCCTTTAATAGTTCTTCAGTTGAGCGGTATTTAATATATGCATCGTATGGGAGGTATTTCCACCCCTGCGCATGCCCGCTTTATTTTTATTTTCAAAAGTGTAGTATACCATTAGAGTGAATTGTACAAAGTTTGAACATTCTCACTATAACAGTTCTTAAGATATGCGATATTAAACAATGGCGTCCTATGCCACTTCCCCCGCTGCTATTTTATTTGAATTTTGGGGCTCAGAAGATCCTACTACCAAAAGTTCAACAAAATGCTTGCAGCGGCTCTTAAAATATGCGATATTTAATATTGGCATCCACGAAAAAATATGGCAACGCCCCTTTGTCCAATACTCCTTTTTACCACTGTTTTAATTAAACGTATTTCTATTCATGGCAACAACATATATACCAAATATTATCGCCGTAGGTCAAAAAATGTCATAGATAACACGATTTTAAATTTTGGGTTGTATGGGCGTGGCATCGCCTCTTTGCCCAGTCACAATTTTATATAGCCTAATGTCTCTTCCAGGGTCACAGTTGCAGGCTGTGAAAATTTCAAGGCCATCGGTCAAGTGGTTTGGCCTCCTATAAGGCACAAATATAAATATATATATATATACAAATATATATACATTCTCTTTTATATATATAGATATGAAAAAAAAATTTTTGAGCAAATCGAATACTTGGGAGCCCAGATAACCCCCGTTGCGAAAACGCAACGTTGGGCCTTAACGATATAAAAATTAAGCGCATTTGCAAACATTTTAAATTAAAATTTTTTATTCACGTATTTAGGGGAAAAAAATTAAAAAAGATATTCATATACATTTCATTTTTAATTCAATTATGATATGCTCCAAAGCACTTTGGGTGCACTGCTACGTCACATTTCTCACATTTGTAATTGATCGGTCCATAATTTACCATAGGCCCGATATAAAGCCCACTCTCGAAAAACACTTTAGTACGCCTAAAACCATAACAAATAATTCTATTGTAATAAATTTTGTTCTGTCACAGTTTTATATGACTAGAAATCACACTGTCAACTTTTGTAAAGATCGGTTCACAATTTACCACAGGTGCAATATAATGCCCACTCCTGAAATATCCTAGCTGTCAGTGGATAATATCAAATATTTGGCATAGCAGAATATAGCACTCTTACTGGTTTTTCTTTAATATCCTGGGAGAGGAAAAAAGTAATGAATTACAGTACAGTCTTTACCGATGGTGTGACACTTTTTTGGGACTTTCTAAAATTTGGTTCTTAAATTTAGTTCTGGGGACTTGTTTTATTGAAATATGACAACCCCTTGTTTAAGTGATAGGTCTTATTCATATAAAGTGTTAGCACTAGAACCGGTCTCTATCACCAAAGACCTATCACGGGACTACTTTGGTGTAAGTTCGCTTCCCTCTAGGAAAATAACACACTTTGGGCAAAAGAAAAAAAAAAAGAAATTGTCATAGAGAATTTACCTACTGCGAAATATCCTGCATTTAAAAAATTGGCCATTAGTTTGAAAAAGGTGAAAAAATTATCGAAAATTTCAAAACACATAAATAACAACAACTTATAATTAACATACATACATGTTTTTATTATGCTGTTTTAAATAGCAAGTGATTGTATTAATATATTTTATTTGATAATTTTATGTAATTTCTATATGGTATAGGCCCAGTGTTGCGTTTTCGCATCACGGATATATCCAATCATAAAAAAAAGTTTTAAATGTCTATGATGATTGGATTTTTTAGTAGAAATAATAATGTCCGTATGTTAGCTACCTCCTTCAGAAGTTTCAGATAGGTATATTATATATTACTTAATTTTTTAAACTTTTTTCAAAAGTACCCAAAAAACAGTAAAAATTTAAATTAACAATTTTTATAAAAAAAACTTATGTATGATACAAATCCAAAAACAGGTCGATTAGATATTAAGTTAAATTTTATTTCACTGTGCTTTAAAACAATATCACGTAACAACAGAATGCCTGAGGGGAGGTTTAAGTGAACGTTGCGAAAACGCAACGCAGGGCCTTAATGGGATAAAGTGGTTTTCAGAAAGCAGCTTAATATGAGACATAAGGTAAATTATGAACCGATAATTATAAACTGGCATTGTAATATTGCTGGCTATATGAAGCTAAACTGTAGGTCTAAACCACAACCAGTTTAAATACTAACATCCGATTTTATAAAGATTTATTAATCAATTATAGATTCTATAAAGGGCCTACGGCTAAAATTTTTTAACTGTGTGTGGAGGGTATTAAAGATTCGACAACGCCAAACAAAGCACTCTAGCTTGTTTTAATAGAATTACTCATTTTTAAAATTATATTATAATATTTTTGTAATAACGACAAAAAACCTATTAATGTACGTCAATCATTATTTTTGAAAATAAATAAAGGGGGATATTTTCTTTTGCCGATCTTATAAATTCCACGAATTTCTATTTGGGAATTTGTAAAAATAGTCTGTGATCTTTTAAAGTTTTTAGACGATATACACAGCGTGACGACAGATGTTGATATTTGGAAATTATCTTGTTCTTTTTATTGTAAATCGCATTGTCTTGAGATCTTGAAAATAAACATCATCTTGTTTTTTTTCTTTATTTGTTGTTTCTACTTTTTTTTTTTAAAATTATGGTATGGCTCCTCAGAAAGAGAGCATACAAAGTATTATAACATTTTGTTTTTTTTACTAAAATAATACAAATATTTCATAATGCAAATTAATTTTTTTATTCTTAAAATAAAGTTTTAGGCAGGCTTTTATAGCTACATTCGCATGAAAATTACAGATTCAGAAAAGATAATATCTGACATAAATTTAGCGTGATGAAAAAAATAATATTTGTTGGAACAAGGATAGGTTTTGGCTGAAATAGGGTTTATAAGTTTTTTCTGACCAACTCTTTAAGTTGGTAATAATCGCACTATAGCAACGCAAAATTCGTCCAGCTCTTGTGAGCGCCGCAAAATTGAGCACCTCGGATATTTTGGCGCACTATGACGGACATTGGCCATGTTTTTTGCAAGTCGTGAGCTTCAGAATACTCGTTTTGTTAAAACATTTATCATCCGACCGTGTTGTTAAATGCTTTTTTTTCGTTCATGGTGATTTAGCAAAACAGGATGAATTAACAAAAGCCCATTAGACTGATGAAGCTTTGAAAACAAGGCCACTAAGAACTGCCAAAGATTGGAAGACCTTAAGCAGCTTATTTTGGGTTTTGATTGCAAGTTTGATGATATTTTAATTGACGCTTCAGAACAATATACAATCCTGACAAGTAAATAATTTTTAGTTTGAATTATGATGTATTACGGTCTTGAAAAGATTTTCTTTTAACATCATAAAAAAAATACTCTACGATTAACTGGTAAGTCCAATTTAAGTAAATAATTTTTGCAAGGAAATTCATACAAACATCCCGCTTAAATTATAATAATTATTAATTCGAATATATTAACTAAATAAAGAATGTTTTGTTTTGCATACTTCGCGGCAAAAAACGAAATCAATTATTTAAAAATGTTTCAGGTTTTTAGGAAGATATTAATACAGTAATAGCACGAATGGTGACAAACGTCCTTGCTCCGAGTAACACAATTTTTAAATTTTTCTAAAAGAAAAACACGCCAACATACTTATGAATGTGTCCGTTGTTAGAAACTTGAAAGACACGAAAAAATATATTATGAAACATTTTGAAAAATATATTTTTTAACTTGTTTACACACACATTGGTGTGAAAAGAGAAAACAATGTTGTAGTAACAACAAACTGTTAGAACCAGTGTGACCACAACTAAAAAAAAATTGGATGCTAAATGGGGATTAAAACAATGCTAAAAATGCTAAAAATAAAATTTGAAAATGCTAAAAAAATGCTAACTTTTCTTAAATAATTGTATCATTTTTATGAATGAATTATACATTAATTTACCTGAAAATATTATATTTCTTTAAAATAAAATGAAGTTTATATAAAAATAAATTTTATACATACCTACATAGATTTATTTAATAAAAACCATTCAGTAGTTTGACAAAAGTTAGCGATTTTTTAACAAAAAAAAACAAAAGTACCTATCTACAAAATATTACATGGTAAACGCTTAAAGCACTAACCTACAGTTTGCAAAATATGCAACATTGTCAACTGTCAAAAAAACTTTTAAGGCGCAACCATAATGTGCTTAAGCTGGCTTAAGCAAATGTGCGAATACATGTAAATCAGATGAGGCAAACCATATTGAACTTAAAGAAAAGTAGAGGAACAATAAATTATAAAACTGTTTAAGGCGATTAATAAATTTATCATTTTAAATACACTCAACTCAATACTCAAATTCAACGGAAAATACATTAATAACAACTGAAATTTTATTTAAAAAACGGATCATTTACATTTCATTTAAATTGAATGATTTTTAAATAAATTTTAAATGTAAATTTTTAACTTGCAAGTTCTATAAAAATTAACAATTTTTCATTTATTTTAACTTACAAAATAACAAACTACAAAACAGTAGAAACAAATGTTTTATCAGTATTTTTAACTACCAAATTTCTACCACCCAAATTCTGATTTTTCAATTATTTTGACTACCAAAACAGTTGAAATTATTGTTTTATCGTTTGGTTTAAAAAAAATTTGTATTCGTTAGTTTTTTTTCTTTATATTTATAGTTTAACAAATACATTTATACAAATAAAAAAAATTTCTAAGTATTTAAGATACCAAGAAAAAAAAATATTTTTGGCTTTTCAATCCTTGTGGTACATATCCGTATACAGAACCTTTTGAATTTCTAGGTCTGAAAAAAAAATACAAAATTTAAGATCAGAAAATTATAAGCAAATATACATTTTATTTAAGAAGTATGTATACATAAAGTGTTATTCTTTCTTTTATTAATCTTTACACACAGTAAAATACATACAGTTTACTTTACCGAAATTAACCAAATGGTGTTATTTTAAGAACCGGGGCCTGATGTTACTAGTAACTATACGAATCGGTTAAACATAAGAAATTGTTTGATCTCTGGCCCTTAAAAATGTATATGTATCACAAATTGTACTTAAAGTCTTTTGTAGCTCTCATAAAAGGCCTAGTCCATTAGTTACATCCAAACGTTCTTACATTTATATACTCATTCTAGCAATCCATAAATCTAATGTTAATTACATATGTATGTATGTTACTTAGTGAAGGTTCTTACCTTTTTCTAAAGGAAATCCTGGATTGTCAATTTAATCTTCTCCAATACAAGAACGATGGACGCAAATACAGGGAACTGCAAAATATGTTTATTGGCTAATGTAAATTTATGAATGTAAATTTCGCAACTCGTCTAACAGACTGCAATTAATCTTATATTCTTATAAAATATAAACAATTTTATCTTAAAATTTATCAAATTTCAAAAATTTATTTTATTTTTTGACATAAAATTGATTTTTATTCAATTTAAAAAATTTTATATCAATATTTTTGTAACTTATACTGCAAAACTAATAGATGTTGTTACTTTATTTTATTTCATTGAAAACAAAAATAACTGAAAATATTAGCTGTACAGAAAATCCGTATATTTTGATTAGTTGCTTTTTAAACAACAACCTAAATAGTTAAAAAATAAATTTGTTCATAAAATAACTATATTTTCATTATTTTTTAACTTAACAGAATACGATTTTAATAAACTACAAACAGTTACTGTAATAATTTTTTGAGTGTACGAATCGGTTAAATATAAGAAATTGTTTGATATCTGGCCCTTAAAAATGTATATGTATCACAAATTGTACTTAAAGTCTTTTGTAGCTCTCATAAAAGGCCTAGTCCATTAGTTACATCCAAACGTTCTTACATTTATATGTATGCTCATTCTAGCAATCCATAAATCTAATGTTAATTACATATGGGCATTTCCGTCAAAAGGTCCACCGTGACCGAAAATTTAAAAGTTATTAAAATCTGATTATTTTACGATACTTTCATAGAGAAATATTTAGATTTTACTTATTTTATAAATTTACTCATAAATTTGTTCACTTAGATGAACAATTAGGCTGCAAAGTTGTGCAAACGTAATTTCTAATTTGTGAGCATGTTTTATTGTATGTTTTCTTTAATATTTATCTTTCTTAAAAGAGGTGATATTTGATAAAAATTATTCCAAAAAAATTTTCTTACATGGTCTGAAATCTAAAGAAGAGTTCAAAGAGAAAGATGGTATTCGGATTAACGGTTAATTTTTATTTTATTTTGATTATTATTCAGTTAAATTATTACGGAAAAAATTTCACGTTCGAAATGTCACGTATCGACCCATATTTTGGCTTAAAAATAAGAAAATACAGAAGACTTTGGAATCAAACCAAGACATTTTAATGTTACATTGCTACGTTAAATTCTGAAAGTAGTTTGACTAAAAAATTGTGTCAGGTTTCGCTGAATTACGCCTATTTATACATGGGCAAGAAAACTACTTCTGTTTTTTTCACGTTCGAACCGCTACTTCTTTTGCCATTATCTTTGGCCTAGAATCGCGCCCTCCATAAACTTAAGCGTAGATAACAGTGCTTTCTTAATGCTATAATTTAGGGGTTAAGAAAACGTAAAAATATTTTTTGCTTAAAATGTTATTGCATTTTTGATGCGTACGACTGTCACGTTCAACACTTTAGAATTACCCATATGTATGTATGTATGTTACTAAGTGAAGGTTCTTACCTTTTTCTAAAGGAAATCCTGGATTGTCAATTTAATCTTCTCCAATACAAGAACGATGGACGCAGATACAGGGAACTGCAAAATATGTTTACTGGCTAATGTAAATTTATGAATGTAAATTTCGCAACCCGTCTAACAGACTGCAATTAATCTTATATTCTTATAAAATATAAACAATTTTATCTTAAAATTTATCAAATTTCAAGAATTTATTTTATTTTTTGACATAAAATTGATTTTTATTCAATTTAAAAAATTTTATATCAATATTTTTGTAACTTATACTGCAAAACTAATAGATGTTGTTACTTTGTTTTATTTCATTGAAAACAAAAATAACTGAAAATATTAGCTGTACAGAAAATCCGTATATTTTGATTAGTTGCTTTTTAAACAACAACCGTAAATAGTTAAAAAATAAATTTGTTCATAAAATAACTATATTTTCAATATTTTTTAACTTAACAGAATACGATTTTAATAAACTACAAACAGTTAATGTAATAATTTTTTGAGTGTAGTTTTTTTGTAAAATTTTAGAAATGTTAGATGTTAGTAATGGCTTAAGTCAAACTTTCGTGTTTTGAGATATTAAGGGTTTTGTCTAAAATGAATTGTGTGTTGTATTGTGAAATTTTAAAGATTAATGCATATAGTTTTATTAAAAAATTACATTTTATACTTGAAACATAGCAGCGTGAAAAAGATAATAAGAATATGAAATAAAATTTAAAAGCACTTAAGCCAACTTAAGCCATTATTATTTATGGCCACAGATATACATATATTATTAAATACAAAATATAAGTAAAAACAAAAATTATCATTGGAAACATAAAAGGCTATTCAACAGCATTTTCAGTAAATTTAATTACACATTAAACACACCATCATATAAATAGTTTTCCTTAATTTCCAAAGTGTTGGTCAAAATACCATTAGAATATGATATGTTTTCGTCATATTCTAAACACCTATCTAGAATTCAATAGTTGAACTTTGGTTCATCAATTCGTATGCATTCAGCTTTTGCCATTGCTGTTCCAAAACCGTTATTTCTTCTGTAGTCAAATCTACCATTTCTTCTTTAATTTTTTTTTTTTTTGGTGTTTACAGGGTTGCTATTAGTATACATTTGTATAAACGTATAAATGACAAACTACAATTATAGAGATTGACAGAAGTGATAAGGTTTATTGTGAAATAGCAATATATAAACTTTTTAAGATTAAAAAATGCTAACAGCCTGTTCAACGATTTCGAACGTCAACGTTCGCATAGAAAATTACATATAAAACAAAAACAAATTTTAGAATTTTGTTTTTGTTTTAAGTATAATTTTCTATGCGAACGTTAACGTTCGAAATCGTTAAACAGGCAGTAAATAATGCTAAAAAAATGTTACAAAAATGCTGAAAATAATGCTAAATGCTATTTGAAAAATTCGCTACTAAATCAAAATAAATAATGCTAAATTTAGCAGTGAAAATGCTAAAAGGGTCACACTGGCTAGAATACAATTTTAATACAGTAGTTTTGACTTAACTGCCTTTTGTTTACGTGCATTTTTGACTTAACTGCACAAAATTGATAATTTTTGGAATTATTCTTTATAATTCTATACAAATTTCTTTTTTAAGTGCACTTTCTATACCTGCACATTTAAGATAAATGCACAAACTTTTTGGCATTTTAAAATTATTTTCATACAAAAAATCAAAGTTAGCTGCACTTTGACTTAACTGCCCAAAATAAATATTTTCTGGAATTATTCTTCAAAATCCTTGTTTACGTGCATTTTGTATACATACCTGCACATTTTTCATATTTTTGGGCAGCTTTAAAATATTTTCATACAAAACATCAAAGTTAGCTGCACACATAAAAATATATGGTGACCACTTTTTCACATAAATATCCAATTTAAGCGGTTTATAAAAATATAAATCGCAATTATTTAGTTTTTTTATGTTTTATGTTCTTTGTGAATTCTCATTGTTTTTGTTAATGTTTCTTTAATATTAAATAAACATACAAACATGTATAAAATGATTTATTTCGCCGCTAGCATAGGCTGTTGGTTATTTATTATTATTTTTTTTTTTTGACACGCTCGTCTTTAAATCTTGGAATGAACCTTTTGGGACTCTCTGTAAGAGTCGTACTGAGCTACCTAAATAAGACCGTTTTTGAAGTATGAAAATGCTATTTCCAATACAATATTAATTAAACAAACCGGCCTAAGGATCTGTAAAAAGGATTTGCCGACAGGATGATGTTGATTTCGCGACCTTAAGGTTTGTTTTATAGAAATTGTATGAAAATTAGAAGTTTTTGCATGAAAAATACGCCTGATGCCCTTATTTAGGTAGCTTAGTCATACGGCTGAGCATTGCACGAGTTTTAACATAATACCTACATGAGTCTCATACGAATCTTAGCATGCTTAGATAATCTCAACATACATCATAAACGATTCCCTTACCGATTAATATAAGCGTTTTTCGCTGCGATATGGAAGAATCTCTAAAACGAATCAGCACGTGTAACAGTTTCTCCCGTGCGAGAAATTGTCTACAATTAAAAAATGAGCTCGTCGACGATCAAAAACACTCTTTGTGAGATTCCCAGTAAGTTCCTAGACGATTGAAAATGCTAGCTGGATTGAAATAGAATATTAATAAAATATAAATTTATGTATTAATAAAATAATTTTTTTATTCTACTTTTAAATCAAACACTTTACTTTAGCTGCACTTTTGTGCAGGTAACCACAATTGTGTACCTGCACATTAAGGCATGTAAATGCATTTAAGATAACTGCATTTTTGATTTACCTGCACAAAAAATCGTGCAAAGGAGATTGTGCAGCTAAGTCAAAACTACTGTATCAACAAAATATTAAAACTGACCTGCGCTCTTATACTTCAGCGTTAAATACACGTTTCTTCGGTGTTAAAATTTACTTAACTCTTATACGTTCTTCTGCTTTACTTTAAAGAAATTTTTCTCTCTAATATTTTACACTCTCTCTTTGTCTATCTCTTTCTCTAAAAATAACTGTTATATTAAGCGTATTAGTTTTTCTAGCTGCTGTAAGGATGCATTAGTACTCAGCATCTTTTAGCTCTTGTGTATTATTTTCCGTTTTTCTTTGCATAGTTTTTGGCGCTACACCCCAAAATGGAATTTAGTCCTTAACTACTTTATCTCTTATTTTGTGACAACTCGTAAATATATTTTGTGTTGTTGGTTTTGATACTTATTTCGAGATTATTTTCCATTCTATTTTGAATAGACGATTATGTACGTGTTCCGTAGTAAGGTCAGTAGTAAAATTCTATTCAATCGGCTTAAACGTACGTCAATTTACGGTTATAAAAAAAAAACAAATAAGGGAAAACGCTTAATGTATGAGGAACGGAATGTGTGTTTTTTTAAATTATGTGAATGAATATAAATACGTTTAAATGTAAATTAATTTCGCTTTAAAGTATTTTTGGCGTGAAATTAAATTGCAAAATAAAAAAAAAAAACTCATAAGCATTACACAAATAATTTTAAAATTACCAAATAAGTTTAAAATAAATAAGTGAATTATTTACTATATAAAGTAAGAAAGTTGTGATAAAAGAGTTCTAAATAATAAAAGTATTTTTTTTTGTTTGTTATTTTTATTTCTTAAATTTAACTTTAAAAAAATGTTATGTTCAAAATTCGAAACATTTCGAAATATTCTTCTTTTTGTGTATTCTCGTGCGGCAACAAAGATTTCAATAACTGCTTTTAACAAAATATTTTATTGGTTTAATTTTTCTGACATCCGTGACAACTAATGGGGTAGTTTAATGTAACATGCTGTTTTATCTAAGTTTCTTATGCATTTTTTTCTACTGTGCATAAAGATAATTAAACACACCATTCGTTGAGTTTTGAAAAGTTATAGATATAAATTATTGTTGCTTTTTACATTTAATTAAAGAATAAATGATAGATACTCTTTATCCAAAAATGTCCATCTAAGGCCGAGGCCACGCAATGAGCGGCTAAGCGTCAGAGGAATAAATGTCCCCCTATCTTTCCTCGTGCTCCTACACTTTGGCCCATTTTCAATAGGCTTGGTCCTTGTGCCAATAAGAACCTATGTCCCAAATTTGATCAAATTGTCTCAAAAATTGCGACTTTGTTCACAAGGTTACATGGACAGCCAGCCAGCCAGCCGGACGGACATCGTTAGTTCGACTCAGAAAGTGATTCTGAGTCGATCGGTATACTTTAAGGTGGTTCTAGGACCAATATTTTAAGGCGTTACACACATCAGCACAAATGCATAATACCCTCTCCACTATTGTGGTGTGGGTACAAAAAATTGCAGCCTGTTCGTCGATTTCGAGCGAAGACTTCGTTCGCTTAACTTACATTTAAAACAAAAACAAATTATAAACAAGTAAGAAAGTATTAATAAACACATCATGCTAATGTGTCCATATTTATCAAGCAAGGGGAATTAAACAATTTATATATAAATCTACCCAATACAATACTGCCGTATGTCTGTGAAATGCTTTGATTTGCTGTTGCTAAAAGTTAACACCAAATTGACAAAACAAAAAAATAATTTCTCGGTCATATTTTTATTTTTAAAATTTGATAATCTGTCTTGCCATAATTCGGTCGGCCTTGTACGGATGAAATCATAAGCTCCATATTAACTTTTGCCATGTTTATTTTTTGACGCTCAGAAAACAACTAAAAATTAGAACAAGTTTTATTTCTGAGCGGCGCCGCTTAGCCGCTCAAAAATTTCGCTCGCATGCCGCTCATTTCGTGGCCACTTCAATAGTATTTACTATGTTTTAATTTTTTGACGCTCATCGCTCAGCCGATTGACGCTTAGCCGCTCATTGCGTGGCCTCGGCCTAAGGCTTCTCTTACAGAACAAAATAAAATTTCCATGAGCTTAAAAACGAGCAAAATTTAATTCAACTAATACTTAGTAAGGATTTTAGTGCCAACAAAATTTAAATTTTAAAAGAAAAAGAAAAGAAAATTTGTCAGTTTGGCTGTCTCAAGATCAAGAGAACTTCACTATTTATTGCGCTCGCGGTTGACCTCAAATATCCAATCTAGTACCGCAAGTGTCTGTAACACCTGGTGACATGGCACAGGACTGTTTATTGGTTGAGGCCGTAGTTAGAATGCAATTAGGAATAGGTGACGCTTCATTTTTCTTGAGATTTCGTCGCCAGATTCCAGCTCTACTCGAAGCGTTTCTCTTATAAGAATGCTTTTATTTAATCTGGGTTCACGCATGAGTCCATCCCCTTAACCAGGCATCGGTGATGGACTTTATCCACAGGGACTTCGGGGTTGGATAATAATGACTCACTTATTAGACTCGATATAATTCATAATATAATGACTCAAATTTAAACTAATTTATTAAAGAAATAAAGTTTAACTTTACTTAGGAAATTTTTATTAAGATTTATTTTGAACCAAAAGAAATTTTATAATTAGGGTTTCAAATTTCCCGGACTTTTTCTATTCCCGGAAAACGAAACAAAAAAAATCTTATTGCCGGGAATCCCGGGATTTTTTGAATGAAACAATGATTTCATTAAATGAGTTCATGACAAAAGTTTTTACTTTTTTAAAAGAATATACAAATATACAACAGTCCAAAAAAATAGCTTTATTAATTCCACAGAAAGCCAAAACAAAACCAAATAAACTGTTACATTCATATGTACATAAAACTTATAAATATTTAGTTGTTATTATTAAATGCAACTTGGAAAAATTTATTTGCTTTTAAGCAAAAAATTTTTAATATTATTAAAGCATTTAAAAGCGCATCAGACGTTGGTTTTATAGTAAGAAGCCCATCGTACAAAGATTATAAATCTGTTGGCCTGTTACCCGTGACTTCATAGACGTCAAATTCTTTTTTAAGATATTTTCAGGCTTTTGTGTCTTCTTTACATTTATTTTTTAGAATTTGTAGATGGTTCATCATTTGGTGATGGTGTATCGTGTACATTTTCATTTTCTACTTTAAGAAGCTTTTTAGACATTTCATCAGCAATTAAAAAGACCGTTCGATTCGAATTAAAAAAAAATTTGAAATTCCCGAAAATTGCCGGAAAAATTTCCCGGGATTAATTTAAAAAAAATGTCCCGGTATTCCCGGGAATTCTTTCCTCAACTTATAAAAACACTTTAAAAAAGTAGCTTCTTCTAGTCAATTATAAAAATTACATATATTTTCTTTACAAAATAAAAAAGTAACATTTACGTGTTTAACATTAGCAGGTCTAGTGATGGGTTATTCGAGCATCAGTATTCTAAAATCATAGATAGGGTTTGAAGGGTGTCCCGCCACTGAATCTCTTCAAATTTTGAAAGAGTCGAAGGCCATAGTAGCAAGCACTCCCAACTTATATTATATAGTGTAATTTATTGTATTATATAATATTAATAAAAATAAAATAAATAATTTCCGCTTAACTAACCCAGAATAATTTTGATTTTATGAACATTTCCATTTTTTTTTGTGTTCGCTGTAAAATTTTGCATCACAATATCATGATTTTTGAAATTTCTTTAATTGTTTTGTAGTCTAGTGTAAATGTATAAATAAAATAAATTATTTTCGAGTGCAAAGAAATACAATAAAAAAAAAAATTATTTAATTGCAAAACCAAAAATTATAACCGCAAAATAATTACAAAAAGTGATGTTTTTATGATAAATTAAAAATAAAAATAAAATTTATATCAAAAAGCAAATAATAAAATATAATCTGTAACATAATGCTTCTGTTAAAAACTTATTCCCAGTCAAATTAAATATACTGCAATTAAATTCATTGACAAATGTGTCTGTGTTTGTGGTACTTAAAACCACTTAAATTTTATAATTATACATTTAATACAAAAATCCTTACAAAGTTGTAACTAAATAATTTAATTTATGATTAAAATTAAATTGTGGTCTTTAAATCCAAACAAACTTATTGGAGTCGGATTTATCATCAACAACAGCAGCAGCAGCTATTTCGCACAGTATCACTATTTTCATAGACTTTAACAAAACTTTTACTTGTTTAAGAAATGGATACGATAAGGATTCAACACAACTTAATAAATTATCTGTGAAGGTACAATTTATAAATGTTTTAGAGTTAATACACACAAATACGATATCATATAATTGAGTATATTTCAGTTTCGACATAATTTCCTTAAGAAAATGAGGTCTGCACATTCATTCATTTAATACTGGTATCTTAAAACTTCTTCGCTTTTCTAAAGATAAATACATTTAGAATGTGAAATAAGAAATAAGTATAATGATGCTGTCATACATTCCACAGTGGGACAAAATCAAATTATTTGCAATTTAAATCTGCTTTTTTTAAACGTCTCACAAATCGGCATGAAAGGTATCATAGAAGCAAAGAAACAATCGCGCTTAAGCTTGTTAAATTGAATAGTAATCTGAAAAATGGTAGGCATTTAAAAATTTTTCATACTCCGGGTGTCCTTTTGTTGTGCAGACCCCTAACTGTTTGTTCCATAATCACAAATTAAACCTAAATACTCTTTCGATCTCTTTATTTTCAGCCGTGAAAATATTGTAGATTTATATAATAAATTTTTTTCTAACCCATTGTGCATTAATAGAAAAGTTTTATTTAAGTAAGAAAATTCTTAACTTAAAAAAGAAAAGCAAAAAAAAAAAAAAATCAATTAGTTGAAAAAAACATTCATATGGAATAGCAAGTTGGAAAAAAAAGTTTATAGTCCAGGAATCTTTTTCGAAGCTTTTTAGTTTTGAAAATGTTTTCTTTCAAATAAAAGTTCATTCCTATTGCATTTGATAATTCTTTTCATGGTACGTCTTATAGTAAATTCTTAATTCCTTCATACGGAGCCTCTGACTTAAATGGATATTTCATCCTTCTGTTTTAAAACTCAATGTTTGTTTTAGGAAACTTGTATATTATAGGATCTTTGTGAAAACCTCTGGCTGTCAGTATCATATGAAGGCAATTTGACAGAAAATACAAAATGACGGCCTTTGCGGTTAAAGTAATGATCATGGATTAAGAGTTGTTTTTGCCCAAGATTAATGAGATCATGAAAAATGCACTCAGCAATCTATCTCCTTGGAATAATGTCAAGGCTAAGGAGGTTAATATAAAAAAGACAATAAATTTATTTTTTATGAAAATATATAAATTAGAAAATTAACTAGTGAGCGACTAAAAATGGTACATATATTGACCATCAGTGACTATATGTTGAGCCAGTTTTAGGCATTGGGTCACTGTGACATTGTTGGTAACAACACATCCATCGTATTAGCTTAGCACTAAATAGGTTTAAAAGCAAAACTCTCGTTAAAACTTCGATAAGGTTAAAAAAAAATTTAATAAAACCTATACAAAACTTGTTATGCATTTGAAAGTAGAAAAAACCGTAAAATATCAAAAGCCATAAGACCTGAACTCCTCATGGCAGATACGAGTACAAATTAATTTAAACACATGAACAAGGGATGTCCAAAGATCATGATACCTAAAGGGTGTCCAGAAATTAAAGAATCATTTTAATTTTAATAAAAAAAGCATTTTTTTTTGGAGATAGTAAAAATATTTTTATTTCAGTTTATTACAAATATTTTCCGGTTAAAAATTGCTTTGGCAGGCTTCTAATATTTTAACAAAATTCCCAATCAAGTTTTTCAATTACTTACTGTCGTGGTATTATTGATGTACACTTCCAATTTAAAAAAAAAAAAACTAACAAAAACAAGTAAGAAAGTATAGTCGGTCAAGCCCGACCATATGATACCCTACACCACAGTATTTAAAAACACATCATGCTTATGTGTCCATATAAATATAGATTTATCTATGCATATAAACTTCATGAAAATCGGTTTGAAAGTTTGTGAGAGGCAGAAATTGCCCCGTACCTCCTCTTGTGGTCCTATTTTTGAAAAACTGTATAGCTAATGTGTCCATATAGATATGGTTCTATCTATGTTTTAAATTTCATTGAAATCGGTTTGATAGTTTCTGAGAGGAAGAAATTTCCCCCTATCTTCCCTCGTGGGCCTTCGATTCGGCCCATTTTCAATAGGCTTGGTCCTTGTGCCAATAAGAACCTATGTCCCAAATTTCATCAAATTATCTCCAAAATTGCGACCTGTACTTTGCGCACAAGGTTACATGGACAGCCAGCCAGCCTGCCAGCCGGACGGACATCTTTAGTTCGACTCAGAAAGTGATTCTAAGACGATCGGTATACTTTAAGGTGGGTCTAGCACCAATATTTTAAGGCGTTACACACATCAGCACAAATGCATAATACCCTCTCCACTATTGTGGTGTGGGTATAAATAGTCTAAAGGTGTCAAATCGCACGAGTGCGATCTTTTCTTTCAATAGATCCATTGTTTCTCTTGCTGTGTGGCAAGTGACAGCATCCTGTTTAAGTCACACACTCTCAACGTCTAAATAATCAATTTTCCGCCACAAAAAGCTTCGGATCATCTCCCTGTACCGATTTCCACTGACCGATGATGCCATAAAAGACTAAAAAGCGAATTTTAGCTGAACTAGGGGAGACAGACGCAGTCTGGTGGATGAACCCTCAGTAAAATTCGTGCAAATATCAAAGACTAGAAGAACACTTTCTGTTTCCTTGATATTTTCGTTTCTATCTGTGTTTTCTTTTCACAACTTTTTCTTTCTTATAGCCCGTACTTACGAGATTTCGAGCAAAATTTAGTTGTTTTTGACTGAACAAAATATACTTTGTGACTAGATTTTGACGAAATCTACTCAAAGTCTAGTAGTACTTAGTAAAGCAACTATGTTTTTTTTCCACATGTACCTAAAGATACTTGTACAAAAAAATAAAAACAATTAATGCGGTAGGTAAAACATGGAACAGATTGATAAAATAATTGAGGTTTATTACACTATGTGACAGTTTTTTGACCAAATGTAATCCGAATATAAAGTCGGAATGCTTAAAAGTAGAACAGTTTTATAAATATTCCAAAATAACCGTTGTTTTTAAAAAAAGATGATGTCTTTTAAATGCAAATATCTTAAAAAATATGAAACGGATTATGTTGTTCTTTTTTTTAATGAAAGATAATAAAATTACAAAAATAACAATGGATTGCTAGTGAAGATTTGTAAAGAAATGACAGAGTAACAAGGGAGTAAAGTTGAAACTTCATTGAAAATTTTATGATTTTTTGCAATTTTGCTCTTTTCAAGGTTTTTTCATACCTAAGACTAAATATTGTAACGATTTTGCATGGGACATTAGTTTATTTCAATGAGAGAGATGAGATTGGCGCAAAAATAAAAAGCTACAGAAGATTTAGAAAACTAACCCACATAGTATTTGCTTGGTGTGTTTTTTGTGATTTGGTAAAAATCGAAAAGTGGTATATTTCAAATAGTCTTCTGTGACTTTGTCATTTTTTACCGATTTGGATCCTACTGCGCACTGTGCGTATTGAAATTAGCTAACGTCGTAAGTTATAAAACTTAAAACAATTTTATTGTTTGGTTTTAAAAAAAATAAGTTGTAAAGAGCTAAATTGCAAAAAATCATTAATATTTTGTGAAATTTGAACTTTGGTCCAATGTTACTTAGTAATTTCTTGACCAACAACGGTTATTTTGGAATATCTCGAAAACTGTTTTACTTTTGACTATTCTGACTCCACATTCGGATTTAGCGGACAATTTTACATCACGATTAGGTGTCAGATTTATTTGGTCACGACATTGTGAAAATTTGTGACACAGCGTTATAAATAAAATGTAATGCAAATTTGTAAATGCCCAGTTCTTTAAATGTATGTATGTGTTGTACAAAAATCATAAAACTTTAAACAAGTAAAAATGGAAAATCTGTTTAAAAAAATTTTCGTTAAAATTTTTTTTCATGGAAAGCTTTATTTTTTGTTGGTTACGCTACTACAAAATCTATAAATTTATGATCTTTTCGATTAGAAATTAACAATTGTGTAAACACATCTCTATTATTCTAACATTTGCTTAACATTAAGCCATACGAACACTAAAATATCTGTCAAAGAATAAGAAAACAGCAAATAATCCTATGGATATTTCCAAAAAAAACAAACAAAAAGTTCAATATCATACAAGGATTTTATACTTTTATTACGTTTTTGTTTAGAAATGGGAAAAACTTGTTAAAAAATAAAAATAAATAACAGCACACGTGGCCAAAGGACTCTTAAGGATTCTTAAAAATACATGTACTGTCCTGTTGTCTAAATTCCTAACTAGTATCGTTTGCTGTCCAACTGTATTACAGTGTCTTACAACTATCATATGTGTTAATGTTTTACTTAACTCAACATAAATATCTACGTAAAATAACGGATGTGTGCATACATGCGTGAAGTATTCCATTATGAATGAATGAGTATGACTGCGTTTAAATTCCTCTGTCAAGTGTACATTAAATACTCGCAGGACTCACAAGGTATCGTCTATTTTAATCGCTAATAATTTCAATAAGCATCCTTTAAAAATTTGTTTAAAAAATTAACTAAGCCAAGGCACTTTTTCCAAATTTCTAAAATGAGAATTTTATTAAAATTTCAAATAGCGAAATTTTAGGAAAAGTAAAGTAAAATAAAAAGAAAATTTAATAAAATTTGTAATTAATAGAGCATTTTTTGTAAACATTAGAACATTTCCTTTTAATAGAAAATTTTGTCTAAAATTCCTGTAAATAGTAAATTTTCGGAAATTTTCTCAAAAAAACAATTTTTTTTAAAAAATTTCTTTTAGATAGCAAATTTTAATTTAAAAGATTTTGTTATTCGTGCTTAATTCCCAATTTTTATTCTTGATAAAAACACTGAAATTAATTTTTGATGGGATAAGCTATTCCTATGCGCATTTCACTGGTTGCTTATGCCTTTTTTTTAATATTTCCTGTCAATAAAAAAAATTCCTGTAAATAGTAAATTTATTAATTCTTTCTGTAAATAAAAAAATTTCCTATAAATAGCAAATATTGTGAAAATTTCGTATAAATTGCACAATATTTCTTCTAATTGGCACAATTGTATCTTGTTTGTAAATAAGAATATAGATACAGAATTATATGAGAGTAATTTCACCTACGTAATCTGTTTGGATAATTGTTGCCAGAAATAGGAAAAAATCACTAAGTATAGATTTTTTTCTTCTCTAAAGCAGCATCGTAGACTGATATTTTGCATTCTTTAAATTGTATTTACTTTTCAAATAAGTATTTCCATACTCAAAAAGTGCCTAAAAATAAATGTTATTGTCACTTTTCGAACAGGTATGTGTGGTTTCCACAATTCAGGAAAATGATTGAGCAGAAAAACTTATATGAACTGTGTGCTTTATTTTTTGAGTGTTTTAATGTAAATTTCACTACTCTATTAATCGCCTGTATTGTTTTAACCGCGCATGAAACTTGACTTTGTGTCTGTGCCAAAAATCTAGAATTTTTTTACGTTAATTAGTCAGTACACAGAAAAAAATAAAAATTGATTTCAATTAAAAAACTTGTCTTATAAATTAAAAAATAGTACTAATTACTTGAATAAACGTTTTATTCACTAAATTACACAGAAAAAATTCTCCAAAATTATTCACCAATTAAAGCATTAATTAAATAAAAATTAAATCATTTGTAATTAAAAATGTATGTGTGGTTTATAGAACACGAGCGCAAAACTCGTTTGGAAATTATGTTTTTGTTTTAATTGTAAGTTAAGCGGAAGAGTTTTGCGCTCGTGTTCTGTAAACCACACATACATTTTTAATTACAACTGATTTTATTTTTAATTAATGCTTTAATTGGTGAATATTTTTGGAGAATTTTTTCTGTGTACTTAAAATGCTTCCAAAAAGTATTTGGGAAATAAAGTTCGAAAGTTCTGATTTTGAGTTTTTTAAAAAAAATCTTTAAACATTATAAATTAAAAAAAATTGTATATTAATAAAATTTTTGTATTTAATTTTTAGGGACTAATATTAGGAAAAACTTTTATGCTGTGTAGGAAAAAACTTGATTTTTTTTATTGGGTAAGTATTTTTTAAATAATTTCTGGCAACACTGATATGCATACATAAACATGACAATTATATCTCCAAAATATTTTCAATAAAACAATCCGACATAGCGATCAGTCAAATAAAATTTTCCTGCCGGGTCGTGTTGAATTCGCGTTCTAAATGTTTTATATTAACTGTATGAAAATGAGAAGTTTTGACATAAAAAAAGGTTGCCGCTTTTATTTAGGTAGCTCAGTAGGGACCGTAAAGTATTAAATATAGGCGGTATAGTACAGATTTTAATAAGTTGACCAAACGGTCATTTACACATCCGATATATTAGTAGTGAATTCCAAAAATCATATCATCATCATCATCATCATATACATACATATATTAATAGGCAAGTTGATTTCTTTTGCTCCCTTTTACTATATCCCAATAAACCATAGAACGATATGATAGCGAAAACGATATTATATTTTACGGCATGTAAATTAGTATATACTAATATTTAAAACGATATCGTTACGACATCATTTTTCCAAAATTTTTTTTTCCAATTTAAAAACAAACATTTGAAAACCACCTCAAATATTTTTAAACATAATAAATTATTTTAACAAAGATTAATATAAAACTTAAAAACAAAGTTTTTATTAAAATTTGTATGCACATTGTGATCGAATTATCCTTTAAATATTACAAAAAACTGTAAGTATTAGCTATTATATATTAAGAATTTTTCTTTCATTAAAAAAAAAATTAATTTTACCTTGTTATTAGATATATATAATATCATTATCAGAATAATAAAACGATAGTTTTTCGAAAAATTTAAAAATGCGATTTCACTTTCTTTATTATTGGAAATTAAAATATCAAAAACGATATCATAATTTTATGGAAAAACGATATTATAAGGAAAGGTACAATTTAGTCCGTAAAAACTATCGTTTTCGATTCGTAAACGGTGATACTTTCTATCACCTATATGATATCATTTAGATATCGTTACAATATCGCTTGGTTTACTGGGATACTATTCATTGGATTTTAACAAATGATACATCATTCGACAAATATTTTTAGAAGAGCACAACGTATTTTTTATAAAAATTGGTTCAGTATTTCAGGCGTTTGAAAGTGTTACTAATATATATCAAATACTCACGTACGTGTTAGCAAAAAAATGTAAACAAATAACACAAACACAGTTGCATATATGCTTTTTTTGTGTAAACGTAGTAAAAAGAACAACAACATTCGATTTCTCTCCTATGCGTTAAATTGGAGAACAGTAGAAAATACGAAAAAAAGAGATGCCCTGATTTTTGCATAGGAATAATGTTAAATGTTACCGTTGATTTCTAAAATGTTGTGCATACAAATAATTTCAATGTAACATTATTATTATGGTTACAATGTACAATGGGTGTATTAATTTTTTTTAAAACAAATGTTTTGGTGTTACGTTAAATTAATAAGTATTTGGTGTTAATTAGTTAAGACTTGATTTAAGTAAAGTATTTATTAACTAAATTTATAATTGCATGATATAATATAATTTTAAATTAAAAGTGACAAAGTTTTATACTGATTTACAAAAATCTAAAATTCTTAAAAAATGCCTCGCGGTGGTAACTAGACGAATGGGGTTGATGAACTTTGAAGAAAACATTCCACAATATTACTGAATATGTAATCGAATGATGATACTGATATATTAGATGTTTTTTTAAGTGTGGCTTAAACTCAATCACACTTTATTTTTGAAATTTTTACTGCATTAAAATCTATTTTCGGGAGTGGACCGATTTCAAGAAAATCTGGTTAGATGAATATAGTTGCAATTCAATAAATGTTGGTCGAATTCAATCTAAATAACAACATTATTAGACGGTACAAAACTTTATACCGTAGAGAATTTTATATGAGGGCTATGTGGAATTATGGTCCAATTCTCACTATTTGCAATAGGCAAAAAATTTTTGTTTCAGCACAAACGCATAACACCCTGCCCAACATTGGTGGTGTGGGTACAAAAACAACAACTCAAATATGTATCGATTTCAATAAAATTTGATAAAATTATTAAGGTTACAATAAAATATTTTTTGGTCAAATTAAATGTCAATACCAATATAATATGATTGTTAATTGGCACAAACTTATATTCCAGAAAGATCTTTGTATGAGGGTTATGTGTAATTTTGGACCAATTCATACAATTTATAATAAGCAGCATTTTTGTTCAGCATAAACATTCTACCTTTGGTGGTGAGGGTAGAAAAACAAATATTCCAAAAAGAAAATTAAAAATTATTTCAATTCTTCTGTTTTAATACCCACACTACCATAGATGGAGAGGTTATTATGCGATTGTAGTGAAGTATGTATCAGATTAAGATATTAGTTCTGCACCCCCATTCAGTGTGCCAATCAATCAAGTCCGTTTGGCTGGCTGGTCGATTGTTTTGACTGCTGGTCCATACTAGTATTAATTAAATGAACATTGAGCTAAAAAAAACATCAGTTTAAATACTTACTTTACACATGTATAAACTTTCCTTACAACAAACATACAAACCCCTAATAATTTGGTCATTAATTATATAACAATATATTGAAACAGTTTTTGCTATGAACTGTAACTAAAACATACAAAAATACACACACATATACATACAGGCATCTGCAAAGTACAATGTGAAACAAATTGATCGATATAGCAACACATTTAATTGCTGGTAACTACAGTTGTAACACTTGAACTAGACTCGTACCATAAACTTTTCCTCTTCCTCTATCTTTCATTTTCTGTTGTTGGCAACTTAATTCGACGTACTGGAACAGCAATTGGTTTCGGGTATATTTGCTAAGACTTTGAAGAGTAAAAACACATATTTACATACACATTTCATCTATTGTTTTTTTTGCCAGAGTATTCGTATTTATGCTTTAGAAGTTGGTTGTTTCTTTCTTTTGGGTTATGTTTTGAATTTGTTTCTTTTGTAAGCCATTTACTCTTTCAACTAGACCATATTTATCAATTTTAATTTGTTTCCTTTTGTAACATTTGATCATAACCCCTGGACTAAGTGCCAGCAGAAATACACATACATATACAAGTTGTTTGGAAAAGAAGATGAACGGCATTAATAAAGTTACGATGAGTTTAATTAGTATGGGAAATATGCTTTATAGTTTTTTAAACAATTAAGCAATGTTTTTTTAATTTTTGTGGCCTAAAATAACGTTGCTTTTACCATCAGGCCAATAACATGCGTCTTCCAGCGTCCCATTTTCTTCCATCCATATGCCGTAAAAAATGCATTAATACATTTGGAAATGTTTTCTACTCTACCGCTTTATACCTGATTGCAATGCAACTCCTCATTATTTTTAAAATATATTATTTTTAGCTAAGGATAACACAAGTTTGTGCGCTATATTTGGCAGTGCCGAATATTATACGCAGCCCACCTTAGTAATAATTAAAAATCGTACCAAAACCTTTAGTTTAGGAGTACAGTTCTATGGTGACTAGGTCTAATAATGGACCAATTTTGTTCATTTTCAATTTCGAATTCTCTTGAAAAAATACCAGAGTTAAATAGTGCCGAAACGATTTTTTCAGGAAGCAAAAGGAAGTTATTTCGTCTGCTCAGAATTGGTTTGACCTACCGACCATTTTTAAAAAAAATTGAGTTAGGTATGGGGTATATATATTTTGAATACCCCCTTTTTGAATCCAAAATCTGTTTCGCGAAATTTTTGTGGTTTCTGAGATATAAAGCATTCATTCAGGACATTGCATGTTGAATTTTATGTTTTGAGTTCTTACGTTCGAATTTCGAAAAAGTACCAAACTAGTATTCGTATTTTTTAGATAAGTTTCGAATGTGGTATAAACTTTATTTCTAGGTTTATTGGATCAAAAGATAGATGGGCTGACAAAAACGAACCAAAATTCAGGTTTTACCCGTTTTTACCCTAAAACAGCCAAATTTCAAAAAAGTACCACACACCTGTCCACTTATTTTTCAAAAGAACAAATTTACCGCTTTTGACCCCCTAAACATTCGAATTCGTCTCAGTGGATCGATTTGGGGATAGATCCACCTCCGGTCCAAATTTCAAGTCTTTAGCTTCAGGCGTTTAGGCTGTACGATGATGATGAGTGAGTCACTCACGCAATAAGTATACGTATGCAGCACAAAAACCCACTTTTAAAATTTTTCTTTAGAAAAGTGGCGTATGCGGCACAAAACAATATTTTTCAATTTTCAAAAAAATAGTATTAAATTATAACTTTATTCATGAAAGTGCGCAAAAAATTAAATTTTTCTTCAAAAAATATACCGGAAGCAGTGGTAAAAATATAAGAACAATTCTATCCGGTACATTTTAAGAAATCTTCATGTAAATCTTCTTTGTCGTTTTTCTCCACTCCGACTTTTTGGCATATGGCGCCAAACCAATTCTGAGCTGTCTATCACTCGGGCATTTATAAGCAGGCCCCTTTTATAAGTTATAAGTTGGCAGAACTGTCGAATATTTCGTTGTGCATCGAATTTTTTAATGAAAACAAATTTGCTTTCGACGGTGCAAATAATTTTAAAAACTTTTTAAATATGTAAATAATTTTGTTTTCTTATACCAAATATCATATTCTTAATCAGTTTTGTTTATTTTATGAAAGTCTAACGTCGTAAACAGCTGTTTGAAAGGTTCGTTTTTCTTATGAAGCAAAAATTTTTGTGTGAAAAAAGGATTTGTATAAAAGTTCAACATGTAAAAAAGTGGGATAAGAACGTCGTTAACGTTTTTTTAAATTGTAAACACAAATTTTTATTTAAAGTGGCAGCTGATTAAAAAATTTACCACTGTGAATAAATTAAATCACAATAGTACTTTCTTTTATCGAATGGGCGCCATAATACCAAATGAAAATTTGTCCCATCTGCTACGAAACAATTTCAAGCTTAATATGTATATGCGATATAAATAAATAACAACCCAGTTCCTATCATATCATCGGTTATCGGAAAACCAATTTTAACATACACAAGTACAGACAAACTGACTTTCATAGTTAACTTAACTCCGCTGCTTAAAAGGATTTATAATTATACATTTACAAGCTTATATTTTTACGAACTAATTCGTTCTGTTTTCTGCTGTGGTGAAGGGTATAACAAGTTAAATTTTTAGCATAAAGTACTGGAAAATACTTTTGCCCTCATTCATTTTTAGTTGGCGTTTTTTATTTATTTATAACTATAAAATCTCTCTACTTAATTATTTACAGAATAAACAATTCAGAGTAAAAAGGTTTTCCTTTTCATTGGAATTTTGTAAATGTTTTTGATTTATTTACTCTTTTTCGGGGAATTTTTTCTATATGTATAATACATTTTTACATTAACACTATGCCAACTTTGTAAAAGTAATTATTATAGTTCATTAAATGTTTTAAAACAGCGTTAATGTGCGCGGTTTATAATTAAAAGTTAAAATTAATATGTAAATGGTTTTTCTTTTCAAAATGAAAAAGTATTTTTTTGCTTGTTAAAATTTTTAATTAAAATGATTTAGACAACATTAACTTGTCAAGGACACAATCAGTTAAAACTATTATTTAATTAAACACCACCGCCACTGGTGGTGAATAAGTTTGTATTCCGTGTGAAATTTGTTTAATATTCAAGTGTATATATTCTAGGTTAGATTAGGTTAAGAAGGGTTATGCGCCCAAGGGCACACTTCCACTCGGAAACCAATAGGGTCCATTGTGAATCCCTTCAATTAAAAAAAAAGAAAAGACAGTTATGAAAAGAAGTATGAGATGGATAGAAACAATAAAGATAGAGAGTTAGAAGATTTCGCGTAGAACTATTGCCCTCTCTATAGTCCCCTCAACAGAAACAGCCGCACTATTTCCCTAACAAACCCCAGTAGATCAGCCGGTCTACATCCAGCGATACACCCCAGTTCGTCGTGAAATCTATCTCCTAGCCACTTCTGCCTGAGATCCTGCATCCTGGGATAATGGCACAGTACATGCTCGATCGTCTCCAGCTCCTCTGAATCATCGCACAATCTGCAGAAGTCCGGTATGCAGTTGTCCCATCTGCCCGCAAAAGCCCTGACAGGACCATGACCCGTCAAGAACCCTACAAGTGTTCCAAGACTACCCCTATCCAATCCCAGTAAAACCCTGGTTGCCCCCGCGACCAATCTGGGCCATAGTGCTCTGGACACCCTGCAATCCGTTCTGTCCCTCCAGGATCGGTGAACGTCATCACGGAATTTCTCCCGTATCACCCCATAGTAGTTACATATTTATAATATAATATGTTATCTTATGTGATTATATTCATATATATTCTTAACATAACTAAGACGTGGATCCGTCTTAAGCTTCTGTGGGATGGGTGATGGGGGCGATTGTTTAGGACCCTTCAACTGAAAAATACCATTTTGCAAAATTTCTTTTGGAAAAACCAGAAATGGTATTTATTTTTCCGTTGAAGGTGGGTGGGGGTTGAGGTGGGCTGGGATGAGTACCAATTCATGTTTCTTCCCCTGTACGCGCGACTGCATAACTTTATAATGACAAATTAAACTCATCGTAAGCTTTTCAATCCCGTTAATTTTTTCTTCCAAATAACTTGTATATGTATGTATATTTCTGCTGGCACTTTGTCCAGGGTTTAGGATCAAATGTTAAAAAAGGAAACAAATTATAATTGATAAATATTGTTGAGTTGAAAGAGTAAATGGGTTACAAAAGAAACAAATTCAAAACATAACCCAAAAGACAGAAACAACCAACTTCTAATGCATAAATACGAATAGTTATTACTCTGGCAAAAAAAAACAATAGATGAAATGTGTATATAAATATGTGTTTTTACTCTTCAAAATCTTAACAAATATACCCGAAACCAATTGCTGTTCCAGTACGTCGAATTAAGTTGCCAACAACAGAAAATGAAAGAGAGAGGAAGAGGAAAAGTTTATGGTACGAGTCTAGTTCAAGTGGTACAACTGTAGTTACCAGCAATTAAATGTGTTGCTATATCGATCAATTTGTTTCACATTGTACTTTGCAGTACCTGTATGTATATGTGTGTGTATTTTTGTATGTTTTAGTTACAGTTCCCCAGCGGTAAATATTGAAAGGACCGCAAGTGGCAGGCCTTTTTGAAGGCCTCTATACTCCTTTCTAAAAGATTCGCTTCGCATGATATCCTGCCTTCAGAAGTATGCCTTCTAGAAGGTATAAACTTCTCTTTAAAAGACCTTCTGAAATATTCAGTACACATTCGTTTACTCCCTTCTTTGAGAAGGGAGAAAGGAAGGTGTTCAGTTTTATTTACTTTTTATTTTTAGTGACCTTCCTTACTCCCTTCTTTGGGAAGGGATCGACGTTGTTTTTAAAGGAAGTGTGGAAGGCCTTGCGCCCAATGACAACCTGTGTAAAAAATAAATAAGTATGGAATGCGGCGAGAAGGGCTTCTGACTGCTTGTGACTGCTAAATAAGGCCTTCTATTAGGCCTCTTTACTCCTTCTAGTTACCGCTGGGTCATAGCAAAAACTGTTTCAATATATTGTTGTATAATTAATGACCAAATTATTAGGGGTTTGTATGTTTGTTGTAAGGATAGTTTATACATGTGTAAAGTAAGTATTTAAACTGATGTTTTTTTAGATCAATGTTCATTTAATTAATACTAGTATGGGCCAGCAGTCGAAACAATCGACTGCAAGCTACAAATACAGACTTTGTTTAGTGTATACCAGCCAGCCAAACGGACTTGATTGATTGGTACACTGAATGGGGGTCCAGAACTAATATCTTAATCTAATACATACTTCACTACAATCACATAATATCCTCTCTACCTATGGTAGTGTGGGTATTAAAACAGAATAATTGAAATAATTTTTAATTTTCTTTTTGGAATATTTGTTTTTCTACCCTTACCACCAAAGGTAGAATGTTTATTATTCGTTTATGCTGAACAAAAATGCTGCTTATTAAAAATTGTATGAATTGGTCCAAAATTACACATAACCCTCATACAAAGATCTTTCTGGAATATAAGTTTGTGCCAATTAATATTTTATTGTATCCTTAATAATTTTATCAAATTTTATTGAAATCGATACATATTTGAGTTGTTGTTTTTGTACCCACACCACCAATGTTGGGCAGGGTGTTATGCGTTTGTGCTGAAAAAAATTTTGTGCCTATTGCAAATAGTGAGAATTGGACCATAATTCCACATAGCCCTCATATAAAATTCTCTCCGGTATAAAGTTTTGTACCGTCTAATAATGTTGTTATTTAGATTGAATTCGACCAACATTTATTTATTCATCTAACCAGATTTTCTTGAAATCGGTCCACTCCCGAAAATAGATTTTAATGCAGTAAAAATTTCAAAAATAAAGTGTGATTGAGTTTAAGCCACACTTAAAAGAAACATCTAATATATCAGTATCATCATTCGATTTGTTGAAGACCGATTACATATTCAGTAATATTGTGGAATGTTTTCTTCAAAGTTCATCAACCCCATTCGTCTAGTTACCACCTGTGATGGCTGATAGATTTTTTTTTTGGAGTACAACTGGTACTTTATTTCATATGACTATGAAATCAATTCTGCCCAATTGACGAAGCAATCTAGGCGGAAACATATCATGCTACTCAAGTTTCAGTTTTTACCACCTTCGATGAAACAAAGAACAAAACATAAGAACTATTTGTTCATTGGTTATACTATTTTAAGACATATACTTAATACTATTTTTTTTGTTTTTTTTATGAGTGTATAACTATCGCCTTTTAGGTCCAATTAATCTAAATATTTGAGCAAACGATTATAAAATTTCTAAAATTTTCATCATGTGCAACGGCACAATACACTACGATATTGTGTTTGGAAACATAAAACAGTAACTTGATTATCCATCAGAAACATTGCCACCCAACGAAACATTGATTGACACATGCCCATGTTTCTTCTAATGTTGCTTTATTTCAATGTGGTAATGCCCTAAAATTACTTGAGTATTTGAAGGTAGCGTAAAGCAAAATAAGAAAAAAAAAAAAAGGAAAAAAAAAGTGGCGTGATCTTTTTTTTTTGTTATACATGCTTGATTAAGAGATTTTTTCTATTGCATCAGCCATTCTTGTACAAACCATTGAAGGGAAAAGTTCCGAAAACGTAATAAAACAGTGAAAATATTGTTTTAAAATATCAGGTAGTGATCACAATATTTTATTAAAAGAAAAGTGCAGATTGAAAATTTAAAAGAACTAGAGACCTTTAGTGGAATCACCCAAGTTATACGTGGTGGAAGGGAAAGTCTGAGTTTCGGTGGAATTTGATTCACAACCCTTCCAAACCTCACCTCCACGTGGTGGTTTCATATCTTCACCCAGTTTTATACGTGGGGATTGCGTAACTGGCTTCATACAAACAAAACGTAGCACAACGTGTGCCCTCACCCGTAAGTAATTTTATAAAAACGGACTTGCCTAATAGTTTAACTCCCTAATATTCATAATCGTTTGTAGGAGTATTGTTCCGAGTGGAAACACCTTGTTCCCGGTCTCCCGGCTGAACAAGAATCATCATATACCCTGTTTGCATACTCCAGGATTTGATCTGCAAACCTAGAAGCCCCACTTATTTAAGATCCACCTTGCCTTGGATAGAATTCGTACTCCAGCATTGACCGTGGCTGAAATAAAATACACCACATACATAATTAGCCTTTCGATACCCGAACTAACCTAACTAATTCCTATCTAATATATAAAGCCCCGGATTTACGCCTTATTCCTTTAATTAGATATTAATATCTATCATACCTAAATTATACCTTAGCTGATTTCAAACTTGATTGACACAATACCCGATTCAAACTTACTTACAATACCTAATTCATTCTAAATTTTAACAAAATCTGATTCCTAATTAATTAAACAATACCTATTTCTATTCTATTTTCTATTTTACACCATACCTGATTTATACCTTATTTATACAATACCTAATCAAAACTTTCCTATAGTACCTATATATTTCTCATTTATATATTCAACACCTAAACAAACCTAATTTATCTAACACTAACTTATAAAAACAGGTAAATAGTTAACTCCTATAAATCTAACCACCAACCATTCGGAAAGATGTAAAATCATTAATTATTTTTAGTATCACCCTTATGTATGTACATATGTAAATATAAATATGTAGGTGTGCATAACCATGTCTATTTGTACATATTTATGTTTATATAGGTATAGACATAAGGACATAGTAACTACTTCTATTTATTTGATCATATAAACTAAATAATAGAAAATTCTAATATTGCATTTTACTAAATTCATTAATTTAACCCTAAATAATAACAAAACCATATGCAAAAATTAATCCTAATCTGAAAACCCTAAAAGTATTACTACGCATAAAACAAATCTACAACAAGTACATATATCCACGAAATCAACAGGCCTGCTGACTGGATGGACAACAGCAACAACTTAAATAAGTAAGTTTACAAATTTGTTTTTTTTATTATTACTACTTAAAAATAATTAATGAAATTTAATGAATGAATAAGAAAAAAAAAAAAAACAAAAACAAACATAAAAACTAAAATACTTCTTGGTATCAAGTAGTAATTTGCTTCCAATAGTTTTCAAACTGTATCGAATTTTTGCATTTTGTTTTGATTCTTAAAATATAGAATTTTTTTTTCTTCAACGAAATCAATTTTCTCTTTTATTAACATACTTAAAGTTAAATCAATGTTAGGGTATCCCCTTTACTAACTTCCTAAAAATTATTATCGACCATGTCATGTACATATAACTTTAAGTGAATATTTCAATAAATGAATTCATAATAGAAAATGTTGTGGTAAAGTAATTTTTTTCGGGTGATGAAATGTAGAGTGGTAGAGTAAGAGAAAATTTTAATGGGCTGAAGAATTATGGAAGTCATCAGCAAGGTTGGGTGGGGATAAATGACTTAGGGAAAACTTACACCATTTCCCTCTGTCGCTAGCGAACATTTTCAAGAAGCCTACAATAGTTTAGTTTCCGGTTACAGCTTATCTTATTACTAGTATATAACTATTTTTCTTTGTTTTTGCACACAATTTCAACTTAAATTGTGTAACGTGAATTCATCCCTTCAATGGTATCACAGCCTACGCCCATTTCCCTGAGCTAAGACCGAAGCATAGCTAGGTGTGCAAACCCGTGATAACCGGGGATGAGTTGTTTGTCCGTTACAGATAATTTAATGGCGCCCAACGTGGGGCCTTCCTAACAACATTTCTAGTTAAATAACACCTAAAACTTTATATTTAGAAAGGCTTCAATATACAATTAAACATTTCTTTTTTACATTTTTATTTTTAATTATTTTTTTTATCTGTTAATCCAACATATTTAAATTGAAACTATAGTAAACAACAAAATTTTATTTGCAGTATCAGTTAGTATCCGTTTAGCGGCAATTTAAAATTTGGAATTGTAGTGATATGGAATTATTTCGTACACTAACCAATTTTAAAAATATATAACATATTTGTCAATGTTTAATTGTTTTATCATTTCCTTGGATTTTTGCTAAATGCAGTTTGCCTTTGCCTACCTGTTGAGATAACACGTTAACTTGACAAAATTTTATTTTCAGTAAACTTTTTATTTAAGATTTCGTTCTTAGATGGAAAACTTTAGGAATTGCACTTAATAAAATTTACTGAAATACAATATTTAAATAACAATATTTTTTTTTACACTTAACCTTTTGATACAATGTTTCGCTAGATTTTTCTAAAAATTTTTTTTAAACAAATTTAAAAGATTTGTTACCTTTACTCTACCTACTCTACTTAGTAATCAACTCTTGGTATATCCTTAGAAAAAAAAAATATACGATATATATATATAAATATATATATTATATATATACATATAAAGCAATATACATATAGATCGATAAATTTAAAATATCCTTCTATACTTCGGGTATTATTTATTTATAATACTTATACAATCTTAACTTTGTTTAATATTAACTATCGTGATATAAATAAGATAGAATCGGTCTATTTATTTCTTTTGTTTTGCTAAACACAATTGATAATTTATTTACCATGCCAGTAACGCATAGTCCAGGACAGGCAGGTGCTGAGTCCGTAGATTTTCCCGAGCAGATACTTTGTATTATTTGCAATGAAAACTTAGGTTCTGAAAACAAAACGACTACCCCTTGTAGTCACTCCTTTCACTCTTCTTGTCTTACGAAATGGATTGAAACAAGTCAGACTTGTCCTGTTTGTAGACAACCTTGTAACCACTCAGATCTTCATGCTCAACCGGTATTGCCCAATCCAGCTGAAATAGCTAACCCTAGAAATAGAGGAGGAGCTATTCCTCGCGATCGACCTAATACCCGGTTATATTCCCAACAACAACAAAGAGGTTTAAGTTTATTAGACCCAATTCGAACACCTGGAAATCGTCGCCGGACGACAAATTTTTCCCAAAATCAAGTTTCAGAACAACGAGTTCATAATATTATTTCTGAGTCATTAAATACGTTTAGAACAGAATTTTCAAATATGATTTCAGGAGAAATTCAGAATATGTTTCGAAATCTTAATCTAGACCATCCAAATTCGAATAATATGGCTAATAACCCAAGCGCGGTGAGTGATAATCGGTCATCCGGACCTAATTATATTAACCAAAGGACAAATCGTTCTTCAAATTCTAATGCTGGCAATGACATCCCACCGGAATGGCCTCAGGATAACCCTTTCATGCACGATCATTCATTTAGACCTTCTCCATTACGTAGACGGGGTGGACCGCTACCTTTGAATATAGATAATTCTCCTCTTACCTCACATCAAATTTCTAATTTAATTAATAATTGGCATTTAAAGTATTCTGGCCTTAACGATGAATTATCTATCGATGAATTTATATACAGGGTTAATACTCTAACTGCCATACACCTTAACGGTAATTTCGAGTTGCTTGTAGAACATATACATTCTCTTTTTGAGGGCAAAGCTCTCAAATGGTTCTGGAGATTCCATCGCCAGAATGATGCTACACCCGTATGGTTTGATCTTTGTGATGCCCTTAGACGGGAATTTAAAGATACTACCACCGATTACGATATTAAGGATGATATGCGTCGTAGAAAACAAAAATCGTCTGAATCTTTCGATTCATTTTTAGATGGCATGATGCACCTAAGTGATAAACTTAGGAGTCCTTTGAGCGAAACTGAATTTGTAGAAATTATCTTACGTAATTTAAAAACTGAGCTGCGCCATGAATTACTACATTTAAATATCTCGGACATTTCAACTTTGAGAAAAGAGGCCAGAAAACATGAAAAATTCTTTGAGGATTTAACTTTCCATTCGCCTTCTAGACCTCGGTATGCTCGACCAAACGTATCTGAAGTAATAATTAAATCACCCTTTGAAACTAACAAAGTAGAGGACAATGAATTTTCCGATGAGGTAGATGAGGTAGCTACTTCAATTAAATTTAAATGTTGGAACTGTGATACCCCTGGTCATCGTTACCAAGATTGCTTAGCTCCCAGGCGGATTTTTTGCTATGGCTGCGGTGCCATAGATACATATAGACCCTCGTGTTCTAAATGTTCTACAAAGTCGGAAAACTTGATTCCGGATGTCCGTCGAACAATAATAAACGGACATCCAAACCAATGGCCCAAGAATTAAATTGTAAAAATATATTACAAGATTCAGATAGTTCAATCAAAATACTTCAGAACCCGGATATTTCTCTTTTTAAAACTGACTTAACTACTATTTCTCGGGCAAATAAAACCCCAACTCAAAGCAAAATCCTACCATATCATGAGAGACTCGAGCGGTATTTAAACATACGTTCTAGAATATTTTCCAAACCAACTCTCTCAAAGAAACGTTTAAGATCTTTGTCACGTATAAGACTATTTTGGACTCGTAGGAAAAAATTAAAGAGTTTTGTAGTTGCTTCTGTTACCAATAATTACTTAGATACCAGACCATTTCTAAATCTATCTATTTTGAATAAAACAGTATTGGCTCTTCTCGATAGTGGGGCAAATAAATCTTGTATTGCTGGTAATTTATGTAAGGAAATTTTGAATGGATCAGACGTAAGTTGGACAAAATATTTAGGAAAAGTTAGAACTGCGGACGGACATCAACAACAGGTTGCTGGTTCTATTTCTCTGGATGTAAAATACGGAAATATTGTTAGAAAAATTGAATTTTTGTTAGTTCCCTCGCTAAGGCAGGATATTATTTGCGGAATAGACTTTTGGAATAGTTTTGGTTTTAAAATATCGACACCTTTAGTAAAGGGTGATGTATTAGAATTCCAGGAAAATAGTGTGCTTAATGAGATCACAGTCGATAATTCGGATGTTTTACAATTAACCCCTTCAGAGCAGACAAAACTTAATGCAGCTATTTCATCTTTTCCCTCCTTTGAAAAAGAAGGACTAGGTTCTACTGATCTTATCGTACACGACATTGATACTGGTACAGCGTGCCCAATAAAACAGCGATATTATCCCATTTCTCCTGCTAGGGAAAAACTATTATGTGAGGAAATTGACAGGATGCTGAGCCTAGGAGTGATAGAAGTTTGTGATAATTCGCCATGGTCCTCACCAGGTGTGCTTTTAGTAAAGCCAGGAAAAACACGATTTTGCCTTGATTCGCGTAAATTGAATGAAGTCACTATTAAGGACGCCTACCCCATACCAAATATTGATGGTTTAATTTCACGATTGCCTCCAGTAAATGTGATATCAAAAGTAGATCTCAAGGACGCATTTTGGCAAATTAGTTTGTCAAAATCGTCCCGTCCAAAAACAGCCTTTACTGTCCCCAATCGGCCACTTTATCAGTTTGTGAGAATGCCCTTTGGGCTATGTAATGCTCCACAAACTATGTGCCGATTGATGGACAAGGTCATACCCTACGATTTAAAAAGCCATGTTTTCGTTTACTTGGATGATCTACTTGTGGTATCACATTCACTGGAAGAGCACATTATACACCTTCTTCAAGTAGCAGCCTTATTAAGAAAAGCTGGTCTTACAATTAATATTAAAAAGAGCAAATTTGGCTTGAGCAAAGTCAAATACTTGGGATATGTGGTAGGCAATGGCACCTTAATGGTAGACCCCGACAAGGTCCAGGCAATTTCGGAGTATCCCGTCCCTAAATCTGTTAGGCAATTGCGTCAATTTTTAGGCTTAGCAGGCTGGTATAGACGCTTTATTGCGGATTATGCCTCAATTACATTTCCCCTGACGGAACTTCTCTCGAAGAAGAAAAATTTTGCATGGAACTCTGAGGCGCAAACTGCTTTTGAGACATTAAAGGAAAGGTTAACAACAGCTCCTTTTCTTGCTCATCCAGACTATCGTAAACCTTTTATTGTCCAATGTGATGCCAGCCAGTATGGTGTTGGTGGTCTTTTAGCTCAGCGGGACGATAATGGGGACGAACGCCCTATAGCATTCATGTCCCACAAACTGAACCGAGCACAAAGAAACTACTCCGTTACTGAGCTGGAATGTTTGGCTGTAGTTCTTGCCATAAAGAAATTTCGAGCCTACATTGAGGGACATCAGTTTACGGTAGTCACGGATCACGCTAGTCTTAAGTGGCTTATGGGTCAGAAGGATCTCAATGGCAGGTTAGCACGGTGGGCACTCAAGTTGCAGGGATTTAACTTTATTATAGAACACCGTAAGGGAAGTGAAAACGTAGTGGCAGATGCATTGTCTCGGTCATTTGTTAACGATGAATCCGTGGAAACCATTGAGGTAGAAACCTTACCAATTATTGATCTAGCGTCTGAAACCTTTGACTCTGCTGAGTATAGTGCATTACGGGAAAAGTTTTCAAAGCTAGAAATGCCTGATTTTAAGGTAATTGGAAAGTTTATTTACCATCGAACAGACTTTAATAGAGAATCAGAGGAAGAGGCTCAGGATTGGAAACTTTTTCTGCCTGAGGGACTGAGGAAGGAGGTATTAGTTGCTTCTCACGATCAAGTTACAGCTTCCCATGGCGGGATCGCCAAAACTCTAGAGAGGGTGCGAAGGTACTTTTACTGGCCAGGTATGGTAGCAGATATTCGTCGATATGTGAGCAATTGTGATTTGTGTACCACTTCTAAAACCCCAAACCGCTCATTACGACCACCAATGGGTCAAATGGCAGAGTCAGATAGACCATTTCAACGTTTGTATGTAGATTTTATAGGCCCGTTCCCTCGCAGCAAAAGCGGAAATATAGGCGTGTTTATTATTCTAGACCATTTTAGCAAATTTTCGTTTTTGAAACCCTTGAAGAAAATGAATTCAAAACTTATCATACCATATCTTAAGGAAAATGTATTCGACTGTTTTGGTGTTCCAGAGGTTATCGTTTCAGACAACGGGAGCCAATTTAGGAGCAAAGAATTCACTCAATTTCTAGTCAAATTTGGTGTAAAACACATTTTAACCGCCGTATATTCTCCTCAAGCAAACGCCAGCGAACGCGTTAACCGTAGTGTTAATGAGGCGCTTCGTTCATATATACGAGCTGATCAACGGAACTGGGATTTATTTTTAAGTGGCATAAACTCCGCCCTGCGTAATAGCATACATCAAAGCTTGGGTTATTCTCCATATTTCGTCGTCTTTGGACAGAACATGATAACCCATGGCAACGATTACCAACTTCTTCGTAATTTAGGTCTGTTAACAGAACAAGTCGCTTTAACTGATCGTCTGGATCATTTCCAATGCATAAGGGACAAAATCAAAGATCGCATTAAAGCTTCTTATGAGAAAAATGTTCGAACTTACAACTTGAGAGCTAGAAACAGAAATTTCGAAGTAGGACAAATTGTAAATAGAAGAAACTTTGCTCAGAGCAATCTGTTAAAGCACTTCAATGCGAAACTAGCGCCTACTGGTGTTAAGTGTAAAGTTGTAGAAAAATTGGGAAACGCTCTCTACGTTTTGCAGGATATGGGGTCAAATAATAAAAACACCTACCATGTTAAGGATATTTGGTAGGGAGAAATTTTCACTATTGCCATTTTTCAGATTTTAATTTTCGTAAATCCTCAATGAACATCTGATTTGTGATGGCTGATAGATTTTTTTTTTTGGAGTACAACTGGTACTTTATTTCATATGACTATGAAATCAATTCTGCCCAATTGACGAAGCAATCTAGGCGGAAACATATCATGCTACTCAAGTTTCAGTTTTTACCACCTTCGATGAAACAAAGAACAAAACATAAGAACTATTTGTTCATTGGTTATACTATTTTAAGACATATACTTAATACTATTTTTTTTGTTTTTTTTATGAGTGTATAACTATCGCCTTTTAGGTCCAATTAATCTAAATATTTGAGCAAACGATTATAAAATTTCTAAAATTTTCATCATGTGCAACGGCACAATACACTACGATATTGTGTTTGGAAACATAAAACAGTAACTTGATTATCCATCAGAAACATTGCCACCCAACGAAACATTGATTGACACATGCCCATGTTTCTTCTAATGTTGCTTTATTTCAATGTGGTAATGCCCTAAAATTACTTGAGTATTTGAAGGTAGCGTAAAGCAAAATAAGAAAAAAAAAAAAAGGAAAAAAAAAGTGGCGTGATCTTTTTTTTTTTGTTATACATGCTTGATTAAGAGATTTTTTCTATTGCATCAGCCATTCTTGTACAAACCATTGAAGGGAAAAGTTCCGAAAACGTAATAAAACAGTGAAAATATTGTTTTAAAATATCAGGTAGTGATCACAATATTTTATTAAAAGAAAAGTGCAGATTGAAAATTTAAAAGAACTAGAGACCTTTAGTGGAATCACCCAAGTTATACGTGGTGGAAGGGAAAGTCTGAGTTTCGGTGGAATTTGATTCACAACCCTTCCAAACCTCACCTCCACGTGGTGGTTTCATATCTTCACCCAGTTTTATACGTGGGGATTGCGTAACTGGCTTCATACAAACAAAACGTAGCACAACGTGTGCCCTCACCCGTAAGTAATTTTATAAAAACGGACTTGCCTAATAGTTTAACTCCCTAATATTCATAATCGTTTGTAGGAGTATTGTTCCGAGTGGAAACACCTTGTTCCCGGTCTCCCGGCTGAACAAGAATCATCATATACCCTGTTTGCATACTCCAGGATTTGATCTGCAAACCTAGAAGCCCCACTTATTTAAGATCCACCTTGCCTTGGATAGAATTCGTACTCCAGCATTGACCGTGGCTGAAATAAAATACACCACATACATAATTAGCCTTTCGATACCCGAACTAACCTAACTAATTCCTATCTAATATATAAAGCCCCGGATTTACGCCTTATTCCTTTAATTAGATATTAATATCTATCATACCTAAATTATACCTTAGCTGATTTCAAACTTGATTGACACAATACCCGATTCAAACTTACTTACAATACCTAATTCATTCTAAATTTTAACAAAATCTGATTCCTAATTAATTAAACAATACCTATTTCTATTCTATTTTCTATTTTACACCATACCTGATTTATACCTTATTTATACAATACCTAATCAAAACTTTCCTATAGTACCTATATATTTCTCATTTATATATTCAACACCTAAACAAACCTAATTTATCTAACACTAACTTATAAAAACAGGTAAATAGTTAACTCCTATAAATCTAACCACCAACCATTCGGAAAGATGTAAAATCATTAATTATTTTTAGTATCACCCTTATGTATGTACATATGTAAATATAAATATGTAGGTGTGCATAACCATGTCTATTTGTACATATTTATGTTTATATAGGTATAGACATAAGGACATAGTAACTACTTCTATTTATTTGATCATATAAACTAAATAATAGAAAATTCTAATATTGCATTTTACTAAATTCATTAATTTAACCCTAAATAATAACAAAACCATATGCAAAAATTAATCCTAATCTGAAAACCCTAAAAGTATTACTACGCATAAAACAAATCTACAACAAGTACATATATCCACGAAATCAACAGGCCTGCTGACTGGATGGACAACAGCAACAACTTAAATAAGTAAGTTTACAAATTTGTTTTTTTTATTATTACTACTTAAAAATAATTAATGAAATTTAATGAATGAATAAGAAAAAAAAAAAAAACAAAAACAAACATAAAAACTAAAATACTTCTTGGTATCAAGTAGTAATTTGCTTCCAATAGTTTTCAAACTGTATCGAATTTTTGCATTTTGTTTTGATTCTTAAAATATAGAATTTTTTTTTCTTCAACGAAATCAATTTTCTCTTTTATTAACATACTTAAAGTTAAATCAATGTTAGGGTATCCCCTTTACTAACTTCCTAAAAATTATTATCGACCATGTCATGTACATATAACTTTAAGTGAATATTTCAATAAATGAATTCATAATAGAAAATGTTGTGGTAAAGTAATTTTTTTCGGGTGATGAAATGTAGAGTGGTAGAGTAAGAGAAAATTTTAATGGGCTGAAGAATTATGGAAGTCATCAGCAAGGTTGGGTGGGGATAAATGACTTAGGGAAAACTTACACCATTTCCCTCTGTCGCTAGCGAACATTTTCAAGAAGCCTACAATAGTTTAGTTTCCGGTTACAGCTTATCTTATTACTAGTATATAACTATTTTTCTTTGTTTTTGCACACAATTTCAACTTAAATTGTGTAACGTGAATTCATCCCTTCAATGGTATCACAGCCTACGCCCATTTCCCTGAGCTAAGACCGAAGCATAGCTAGGTGTGCAAACCCGTGATAACCGGGGATGAGTTGTTTGTCCGTTACACACCGCGAGGCATTTTTTAAGAATTTTAGATTTTTGTAAATCAGTATAAAACTTTGTCATAATATTATTAGAGTACGACAACAATATGTGCGTTCGTTTACTTTTCCAGTAAAATCCAGTAGGTGAGTAATATAAAAATTTGTGTACGCGAACGCATTTCAGTAAAATCCAGTACAAATTTGCACAAATTTGTACAAATTTTGGAGTAAACGAACGCAGCTAATATATTGTTCCCAACCATATTCTTTCTCTGCGTTAGTGTTTTTAACGAAAAAAAAGCAAAAAATCAACAAAGAATTTTTACAATTACAAACCCAAAACAACTAACAACAACAATGCTAGTGATAAGCGTTGTTAAATTATTTTGTTTGCTCGTTAAGTCATCAATTAAAAAAAAAAAAAACTCTAAAGAACATTAAAATATGATGTATGTCTGTAGAATCACTTTCACAACTGTTCTGTTTTATAATGAAAAAGTTAGAGTGGCATATTCGCCTGTGCCGAATCTTTGAGTCCCTCCACCGGCAGTTCGACTATTTCAGGAGTGATATCTTTATGATGTCTATTTATTATTAATTTATATTTATAAAAACAGACATCAGCAATAAAATTGGTTGCGGTTTAGACCTACATTTAAATTATTGACCGACAATTAGAGAGTTTTATGCTTTTTTAAGCAATTTTAACTAGCTTGAGTAAAATATCATGATTCGTAACAGATAAAGCCGATCTTTAATGATTTTCAGGAGGGGTATTTATATTGGAGCCATGGTAATTTATAAACCAATCATCCCAAAATTCTGCAGAGTGATTTCTGGTATTAAAAAACATAAATTTCAATACAGTGCTCACTGGGAAATTCAGGCCAAAATCATTGACGTCCCAAAAGTGTCGAACAATATTAAAAAAGGGCTTTGGAGGTGTAGTAATATATAAAATTTGCAGGGATTATATTAATAGTTTGTGGAATATTTATATGTGCACATCTCCTGTCCCCATCTTTTTACCTACTTGAGCAAATAAAAGTAGATATAATCATATATGGGCATAGAAAACAAAACTTTTCCTAGCATTTTTTTTGCGATTCGATAGCATTTGGGTAGCTCTATGTTTAGTACAAAAGATGGATTTCATTGAGTTTAAGTTTTCATAATAAGAGTTATAAATGTGTGGTCACGAACGTACGCAAAATAGAAGTCAACTTCGGCTGACAGTAGTGAAATGTAAAAATCTGCGTAATGAAACAGAATTTTCAAAAGTGATTAATTTATTTTAAAAGTGTATTATTGTAGGTCTCCATCCAGTATTTACATAATAAAATATCTCTCTTGGTTTTATTTAATTGGCTTATGTACCGGTCGCGAACGTACGGGTCGCGAACGTACGATTTTTCCATATGTTTTTTATTATTATCACCATGCATTTTACCATAAATGTCTTTAAATTTCCTTAACAAAAAAACTTAATACTCCTTTTACAATTGATTGTAATGGAGAGATTATGTAGAAAGAGTATTAACATAATATATTTTTTGTATGTAAAATCAGTATATAAAACTGTCTTTAGAAGTAGAAAATACAGGAAATTATAAAATTGTCCAGTTTCCAGCCCAATTGTCTCAAGTTAAACAGCTCAGATATGCTAGGAAGCCATTCTTTTATAAGAACATAGACTTTTTTTCTAATAAAAAACAATAAAAGACGATGATAATCAACATTTAATTTTTTCATCCTTGTAGACCATTCTGTGGAAATGCCCATATGGTTATAATATAATATGTAATCTTATGTGGTTATATTCATATATATTCTTTACATAACTAAGACGTGGATTCGTCTTAAGCTTCTGTTAGATGGGTGATGGGGGCGATTGTTTAGGAACCTTCAACTGAAAAATACCATTTTGCAAAATTTCTTTTGGAAAAACCAGAAATGGTATATATTTTTCCGTTGAAGGTTGGTGGGGGTTGAGGTGGGCTGGGATGATTACCAATTCATTTTTCTTCCCCTGTACGCGCGACTGCATAACTTTATATAAAAAATACTGTTCTTTAAGTAAATATTTGAAATTTGGCATTCAAATATTGGGCATATATTCAGTATAAAAATAAAAATAGCTTAATAGAAAAAATTACCAACGATATTTATATATTCGATTTCCAAATAGTGCCAACATTTATATCAGAGCTTTAAAAGAGAAGAGAACACAATTTAAATTTTATTTTTATCTTTATTATTTAAGAGGATAAATTTGTTACCAAAAAAGTACCAAAATTATATTTTTGCCCTTTTTTATACCCAAAATGTGCAAATTTTAAGAAACTACCAAACACATAACAATTCAATTTTCGATTCAATAATAGTATTTTTGGAATTTTGCGTCTACCTCTGTTAGATCACGAGATATAATGTTACTGATTTTACCCGTTTTTACCCATATCTAACCCCTTATGAATTGAATTTCCAAAAGTCTCTACTTTTTTATTTACGCATTGGGAGGGGAGTCTACATACAAAATTTCAAGTGTCTGGCTTAAGTTGTTTGGGTTGGGCACTAAAAACTATATGGGTTCTAGAGTGGCAGGTGGTGGGAGCTGAAATGTATAGTAGTTACTCTTGATACTCAACAGTACTAGATATAATTATCACTTAACCTCCCCTAGCTCCACCTCTTTTGTTATGGTCTCTTTAAATATGGCTTACTTTAAATTTTATTTATTTTTAAAGTAACGCGCACAAAATCACAATTATCACATGGAATGATTAATTACTAATGCGGCTTAAACATAACGTGATTATTTTTAAAGAATACTTTAAAGGAAAAATCATAGCTTACTTTTATTTCAAAGTACAAAAATCGACTTTGAAAACCTTAAATTTGTAAGAAAAAAAATCTCTACTTTGCTCCAGTATTACCAATAAAATAGTTAGCCAAGAGCCAAATTAAGATATGAGTTGTATGTTTTGAAGTGTTCGCTGTAATCTGTCATCAAAATTTTATTAAAATTAAAAAAAAAAAAAAAATAATTTTTGGCCGGAATTTCCCAGTGTGGAATGGTGAAATAAGTTTTAGCGTTTACAGTAATTTTCCGAAGGCGGCTTAAAAAGGGATCTAATGTAATTTATGGACCGTATATCACAAAATTGCCTGACATTTCTTCAGGCCAAATGAATTTAAGTTGGAAGAAATTTTACCGTAATAGATATATCTTCTACGGTTTTAAGCGTTTTTAATTAATTTACCAGAGTGGACTTTATATGGGGCCTATAATAATATGCCTTATGAACCGATCATCATGCAATTTATTTGTGTGATTTCAGTAGTATGTTTTGGACAGTTCTACGGCACTTTTTCCATACAAATTTGGGATCATCCATAGATGGGAGTATGTATACATTTCTAATTTGAATTGGTATAAATATGTTGTAATTGGATCCCTACAAAATATGATTCATGCCTGGATTTGAGTAAGTAGTTCTAATTGTGTAAGCAAAATCCGTCCGTCCGTTTGAATGGCTGGTTTAAAAATAAAATGATTTGTGTTTGCATCTTTAAAAAAAATTTTTTGTATGTAACAAATGAGAATAAGTTAAACCCGTGTTTCCATCCCTGGGATGAAACTTTTTTTGTAATATTAAACCTTTTTAATTTTCGAATGTGGGATGATGCCTACGCTACGGTGGTTTGAGTCGGCATATATGATCGGTTGGTCGGTTTGCTACGGTTGAGTTAATTAAGGTCATTAATTCATCTTTCACTATGTGTGTGAATGTTAATGCAACATTAATATGTTTAAGTTAGTTTCTTATTGGGGTCATCCCAGCACTACATTATATGTCTTATGAGATGACTGAGCCGTATATGTGTGTATATTAGACTACCTGATCCATTTTAATTAAATGGACTACTCCCTGGACTGGTTCCAATGTAATGCAAGCATGGACCATATCATTCTTAAAAATTGTTTGTAGTAAGACGACATGTCTTCGATTTTTAACTACTTGTAATCCACAGCTGGGGTTATATGGTCCTGCCATAGCACATCGTAATGTTAAATAGACCATGTTTTTACCTACGTTGGGGTTACTTTTGGACTAGTCCTAGTCCCTTGTGGGGGGGGGGGGGGGGGGGGCTACCTTTTACACGCGTGTTTGTACTAGTCCTATCATTTACAGGGTTGCAATTTGCTAGCACCTCCACTTCTATTGTCTGTGTATGTGTGTGCGTGAATGTAGTTATCGTGGCTGTGTGTGTGTGTGTGTGTGTGTGTATATATGCGACTGTCGTGGTTGAGGTGCAGGGTCTTTGTTGGATGTTCGTAAAGAGTAGGGTGTGTGTAGATACAACCATGTCGAATGGTCTTTTTTATGTAATATGAAACTTTTTTATTTTTCAAATGAGTTGTACATACGTGACAAATTTAAGTTTCATAAAGTCTCAAAATTCTTGGAAATACAAAGAAATTTGAGTATTAGTTGAGCAGATGTGTAGGTGTTTAGAATTCTTAAAAAATCAAAACAAAAAAATAACTTAATAAATATTTTATAGAATCAGCTAATTGCTCCTTTTCACAATTATCTTTTTTATGTAATATAAAACCTTTTTATTTTTTCAAATGAATTCTACATTTATTCGTAATAAAAATTCATATCGAATTTCATCAAACAAATGTGCTATACAATTATTTAAGAGCCGTATATTTGAAGAGATTGTTGAATCTTCCTTTGATGCTAACCCTTCAACATATAAGAGACTTTCATGTGGTAATACGTATAAATCCTAAATTTGGATTGGCTATACGAATTTCATCATTATTCTTAAACGATTGTAAATATGATGAGTAGCTATGATACTCCTTTTTGATGATTGAATTGTCGAATTGAGGTTTTTGTAAAACAACAATTAAATGATTCATTTTTTTAAATGTTTTAATCGAAATCCCAAGTTTTTTAAAAATTCTTGATTATTCTCGCTTAGACTAAGTCTTAAAGTTTTTTTCAGCTTCTTGTTCCTTTGAACGTAAATGTGTGAATGATGACTCCTTATACAAATCACTTGTATTTTTATTACTATTGTTATTATTATTATTGAATATAATCATTCTTTTATACTGGTTTTAAATGTAATCGTATAGATATTTTCTCCTCACGAAAATTTATTAAATTTCCGTCTTGATCGATTACTTTTAAAACTAAAGTGTTTATACTTTTAGTGTTAACGGGTAAATATATAACATTAGCCGGTGTCTCTGTTATTTTATAGCCGGGACTGACAACAAGCGAAAACTGATGAAGGGTATGCGCAGATGTGCTATTTATATAGGATCCGTTAACAATATTACATTCAACTATAATATTGTTTATTTTTGTAATCTCTATAGTTTTATCTGAAAAATGTTCTTGATTCTTTTCCAAAATTTTCTTACTAAAACCCAATAGGGAACCGATTGATCGCTCCTTGTTAAAATAAATTGTATCGGTTGTACATTTTATAGACGTTTGTAAAGTATTATAATTAGCTTCAATAATAAGATTTCCTCTTGGATTAAGGGTGTTATATTTATCTATAATCAAATCAGCTATATCCGAGAATTCATATGATCCAACAGGTATAACTATTTCATAATCACCAATATGAAATCTATTGTTATCAACATTTGGTATAGAATGATATGTATCAAGACTAATTAATCCGCAAACGTAATTTCCATCAAGTTGAATGGGGGAAAATAGTTGGCAACTAGAAGTGAAGTATCACCATTTAATGTTAGCGTTATTGACATCTTAAAGTTCGGTGTATTAATAAATTAAAAATTTTTTAATGCTCTTTATATAGGAGACGAATCGTTTACATTTATCCAAGAGTTATGATCTGATGTAAATCCCAACCATTTAACATATAACATATTTCCTCTTCTTCTTAAAATATTTTCAACCAAATACGTTTCTGGATATTTAGTTTTCATTAGTTCAAAATCATAAAAACCACCTTTAATATCATGTCCTTTATAATCTTTTAGTATATAAGTGGTAGGACTTGTGTATCTTACAGTTTTAACTTTAAAGATTTCTGTAGTCCAATTCGGTGTATAACCTTTTTCAAACACATGTTTATATTTACTTATTCGAACATTATCACCAACTTTAAACTTCGGTCTTTTAAACACTTTTAAATTGTTGTAGACTGTATCCAATAGTGATTTTTCATTTGATAAATTTACTTGATTTGGTGTCATTTTTATTGTTCTATGATAAGTATTATTATATTTATTAACAAGTTCTTGATAAATGTGTATCCATTTATATGTTCCTTGATAACTAAATTCTTCCAATTGCTTTAAGTCTTTGCAATATGATCTTCTAAGCCGCAAAATTTTAATTATATATCAGCAGGGGAGTGGTATACTCATAGAACGCCAATATTAAATATAACATATCTTAAAAACTGTTATATTGATAATTTTATAACTTGATAGGAGTCAACCTTATAGTTAGTTATACCTTTGAAAATAAAAATAAAAAATTAATACCACTCGTGGGATACAAAATATAAAATATCGCGTAACTGAAGAACTATTATAGCTAGAGTCTTTAAACGTGGCTAAAGCCAATATTATAGTAAATTATAAATTTTAAAATAAAAATGGGCGAAAGAACAATTATCAATTCACAAAATCTGTTTTAAAAATTTTTTTATTAATTTTATTTCGATGAGGGTAGCAAAGCGCACCGGGTTTAAGCTAGTATGAAATAAAATAATGCAAGAATTTAAACTTAGAAAAAAAATATTTTTTAAAATCTGCTAATTGTTCCTTTTCATAATTGTCTTTTTCGTGTAATATGAAACCTTTTTATTTGTCGAATGAATTCTACATTTGTACGTGATAAATTTATTTTGTGTTTGTATGGAAATATGATTTTATAAAAAAAGAAACTATGTTTTTGAATTAGAAAATAAAACAAATAGTTTGATAGATGTTTATGTTTATGTTTTCATTTTATTAAAATTACAATATTTACATTTAGTTAAATTATATACATTATTATTATTATAATATCCCATGATTTCTTTAGCTTCTTCTATGACAGATTCTTTTGTGTTCTTAAAGCGGGGAACAGGAACAAGTATCTAGATCACACGTATTATTTTCATCTAACCAAGCATAATTATTGTAATGTTCTCCATATCGATTAGTTATTGTTTGAAATTTGTTTTCTATCCTCCTGATATGATTTAATGTTCATAATTTTATTTTTATGTTTATCAAAAATAACGTTAGAAATTTGTTTGAAATTTTTTTTTTTGTTAATTTATTTATTTAATGTGTTAATCTCTTTAATAATCATTGTTGGAGATGTTATTATATACTTATTTGTAATGTTTGTGAATAATCGTTAATATTGATTGTTCTTCCTTCTATTTATATCATTTTGAATACGTTCGAAGTGGACTTGTTTCAAAGTCACTATATCTATCATTATAGTATATATAGGATGATTTCATAGTATAATGAAATTTATAAAAATACTTGCTTACTAATATTAATACATTGAATCTTAAGTCATTTATACTTAATTTACTAGTTACACATTGCTTAACGCCCTTAATTCTTTTAATTTCCTTATCTTCTCTATCAATTTTCACTGAGTACACTTTAGCTCTTAACCCAATGAATTCCTTAATAATATTACCATTACACTCATCCTTCATCATCCCTAAAACTTTTTTATTAAGAAGTGGGATATTGTAGACATTATCTATCGGATATGCAGATGTATCAAAATGAGTATTTATGTCATTTTTAATATCTCTGTATAGATCATCTGTTTTAATGTCGTAAATAAAGGAATCAGTATCCATATAATTGAGTTTAATGTTTTCACGATATTTAGGCTTTATGTAATCATAATGAAAACTATACATTTTAAATTTGGATATTTCTAAGACTGCAAATCCAACATAAATAGGTTTGTTGTATTCAGTTTTAATTCTATTCATTTGGATAGCATGCATATCTTCATGAATTTGAAGTGAACTATGGAAATTTGGTTTAGCTATAAGAGCACGGGCTCCTAAACGTTTACCTCTATTCTCCCATTGACATACTATTTTAATGTCTTTCCTCTTATCAACATTTTCCATAGTTTTCCCGTATACTGCATTATTCAACAATTTAAAAAAATTTTGTTCAAATGAATTTTTTGCTAGTGTTCTGTGATGGTTATTTAAATCAATATATTTTTGTAACCAATTTGATTGGTTAAATTGAAGAATTCTATGTATTTTCTTTAAAACTAAACCATGTTGAATACATTGCTGAAGATTTCGATAATGTATTATGTAATTAGTTCTACTATTTAAATCAGTTATTAGTTTCTTTTGTTTCATGGTTTCAATTTTTTTATTCTCAGCACAAAATGGTAAATCATTATGATAGTCGTGTAATGTAGATGGATATTCTAGATCTACCTCTAATATATATCCTAATGGAGAATCTTTTGCTATATTATTAACGTTGAAATGGTTATAATTTTCAACCCATTTAAAATTTTTATAGGGGAGGTATTGTGACATTGCATAGCCATATAAGTTATTAACATCTAAATATATTAAGTAGTTTGATTCTTTGTTAGAATCATAATCACTAATATATTTGTTATTAGCAATTGAATGTCGATTAGAACATTGAACAATACCTCCCCTAATGCCCCGAAGGACAAAATTATATATATTAATTTCAGTCAACAACTCCAATTCTATTGCAGTTGTTTTCAACATTGCATCCCAGGATAAACCTGGGATAGTATAATATTGACATGGATTTAATAATTTTATTCAATTATAAGTAAGATTTTATATAAAACAGATCGAAAGCAGATGTAAAGCAGATCGAAAGTAGATCAGAAGCAGATATAAAGCAGAGCACAGCAATATGCGAATAGTTAAACAAACGAAACAAATTGTTATTAGAAATGCTGATGTTGAAAAAGAAAAAAAATCTAAAATTGTACATAGCACACTATTACCAAACACAATAAGAGCGTTAATTGTTGGACCATCAAACTGTGGTAAGACTAATGTAATGATTAGTCTTATAGAAAGTCCTAATGGTCTTTGTTTCAAAAACATATACATATATTCTAAATCCTTATATCAACCGAAATATTGTTATTTAAGAAAACTTATTAAACCCATAAAAGATATAAATCTATTTACATTCTCGGAAAATGAAAAAGTTTTAAGTCCAGCTAAAGCAAATCCACACTCTATAATAATATTCGATGATGTAATTTGTGGTATACAAGACACTGTAAGAGATTACTTTTGTATGGGTAGATATAAACATATAGATTGTATTATGTCAAACATCTACGAAAATTCCTAAACATTTGAAACGTGATAATGCAAATATGATTATAATATTTAAACAAGATGAAATGAATTTAAAGCATATATATAATGATCATGTTATCGGTGATATGTCATTTAAACAGTTTATAACAATTTGTAAGGAATGTTGGAAAGATAATTATGGTTTTGTTGTTGTCAGTAAGGACGATCCAATTAATGGCGGTCGTTATAGGAAGGAATTTAATAATTTTATTCAATTATAAGTAAGATTATATATAAAACAGATCGAAAGCAGATATAAAGCAGATCAAAAGCAGATGCAAAGCAGATCAAAAGCAGATACAAAGCAGATCAAAAGCAGATACAAAGCAGATCAAAAGCAGATACAAAGCAGATCAAAAGCAGATCAAAAGCAGATACAAAGCAGATCAAAAGCAGATACAAAGCAGATCAAAAGCAGATACAAAGCAGATCAAAAGCAGATCAAAAGCAGATACAAAGCAGATCAAAAGCAGATACAAAGCAGATCAAAAGCAGATACAAAGCAGATCAAAAGCAGATCAAAAGCTGATCAAAAGCAGATCAAAAGCAGGTCGAAAGCAGATCAAAAGCTGATCAAAAGCTGATTAAAAGCAGATCGAAAGCAGATTAGGTGTAATAAAACCTATATTTCGTATCTAATTTGGAAACTTTGGCACTTGCCGTTCTCCAGATATACAGAAAAACAAATAAAAACAACAACAAGGCTTTTTTGGGGTAAGATTAGAGTTAATTGTGGTTTTTTTTTTTTTGTTTAATATTTTTATTAAATAAATATGGTTTGAAATAAAAACAACATTTTAATGTCTTCTTTTTTCATAATTTTTTTATTTACAATTTTTTTTATTATCTAAAAAACTTAAAATTAATTAAAATCTATATTTACATTGAGAAGAATGTCGTTATCCTCTTCCATAGGTCCAGAATAGTAATTTATTCTATAATGACCCCATGCAAAAGTATCAACGCCATTATCTCTAATAAATCTCTTATCATCTAAATAACTTAATGTTAGTTTTCTTATATTTTGAGTATAAATTTGATGTATCTTAGATCTAAATATATACATTGAATTATAGTATAATTTTTTTTCTAAAAGACATTTTCTAAAGTCATTTATACTTAATTTACTGGTTACATAATGCTTAACGCCCTTAATTCTTTTAATTTCCTTATCTTCTCTATCAATTTTCACTGAGTACATTTTAGCTCTTAACCCAATGAATTCCTTAATAATTTTACCATTACACTCATCCTTCATCATCCCTAAAACATTTTTATTAAGAAGTGGGATATTGTAGACATTATCTATCGGATATGCAGATGTATCAAAATGAGTATTTATGTCATTTTTAATATCTCTGTATAGATCATCTGTTTTAATGTCGTAAATAAAGGAATCAGTATCCATATAATTGAGTTTAATGTTTTCACGATATTTAGGCTTTATGTAATCATAATGAAAACTATACATTTTAAATTTGGATATTTCTAAGACTGCAAATCCAACATAAATAGGTTTGTTGTATTCAGTTTTAATTCTATTCATTTGGATAGCATGCATATCTTCATGAATTTGAAGTGAACTATGGAAATTTGGTTTAGCTATAAGAGCACGGGCTCCTAAACGTTTACCTCTATTCTCCCATTGACATACTATTTTAATGTCTTTCCTCTTACCAACATTTTCCATAGTTTTCCCGTATACTGCATTATTCAACAATTTAAAAAAATTTTGTTCAAATGAATTTTTTGCTAGTGTTCTGTGATGGTTATTTAAATCAATATATTTTTGTAACCAATTTGATTGGTCAAATTGAAGAATTCTATGTATTTTCTTTAAAACTAAACCATGTTGAATACATTGCTGAAGATTTCGATCATGTATTATGTAATTAGTTCTACTATTTAAATCAGTTATTAGTTTCTTTTGTTTCATGGTTTCAATTTTTTTATTCTCAGCACAAAATGGTAAATCATTATGATAGTCGTGTAATGTAGATGGATATTCTAGATCTACCTCTAATATATATCCTAATGGAGAATCTTTTGCTATATTATTAACGTTGAAATGGTTATAATTTTCAACCCATTTAAAATTTTTATAGGGGAGGTATTGTGACATTGCATAGCCATATAAGTTATTAACATCTAAATATATTAAGTAGTTTGATTCTTTGTTAGAATCATAATCACTAATATATTTGTTATTAGCAATTGAATGTCGATTAGAACATTGAACAATACCTCCCCTAATGCCCCGAAGGACAAAATTATATATATTAATTTCAGTCAACAACTCCAATTCTATTGCAGTTGTTTTCAACATTGCATCCCAGGATAAACCTGGGGTAGTATAATATTGACATGGATCTAAATTATAAATGTTTGCACAAACTTTACGGAAATTTTCAAATATATCGCAAAGTAAAAGATTATCTACTTTTAAATATAAAAGTAGATAATCTTTTAATGTTCTACATTTAAATGTTTTCCATACTTTTTGTGCATGTTCATAATCCTCCACACTACACGACTCATTATTTAATTTATTGAAAAATATTGACCGAGGTGGTAATTGAATTTCTTCAAGACGATTCATCGAATCTAAATAATCATACGGAAAGACACCCTTACGTTTCATTAAATTAAATTCTTCATCATTTGGATAGCTTGATTTTACTACCGTTAAATCACTGTCGGACAAATAACTTGCTAATTTTGCTATACTCGATGGCATAAACCTAAATGAACCGAGAAAACGTAACTCAATTGTATCTTTTTCATTTATAGAAATTCTTTTTGATATAGACACATAAAGCTCCTTATTTAAAGGTATAATATTTATATCGCCTTCAATTGTTGAAAGCTCTCTTACAAACAGATGGCAATAATATGCCGAAAGATTATGAAAGAATATAGGGATGAAATTTGCAATTTGATATTCTAAATTACATTGATTATGAGCAGCACCCCTATATTGACCAGTTAGATGACAATGGTCAGCTACTTTATCTTCATTAGATAAAGATTTCGTACAAATATAACAAGTCTTGCTTTCATAATGTTGTATCTGTTGCAGGGGTGTTAAGGAATTCATTGGGTTAAGAGCTAAAATGTACTCAGTGAAAATTGATAGAGAAGATAAGGAAATTAAAAGAATTAAGGGCGTTAAGCATTATGTAACCAGTAAATTAAGTATAAATGACTTTAGAAAATGTCTTTTAGAAAAAAAATTATACTATAATTCAATGTATATATTTAGATCTAAGATACATCAAATTTATACTCAAAATATAAGAAAACTAACATTAAGTTATTTAGATGATAAGAGATTTATTAGAGATAATGGCGTTGATACTTTTGCATGGGGTCATTATAGAATAAATTACTATTCTGGACCTATGGAAGAGGATAACGACATTCTTCTCAATGTAAATATAGATTTTAATTAATTTTAAGTTTTTTAGATAATAAAAAAAATTGTAAATAAAAAAATTATGAAAAAAGAAGACATTAAAATGTTGTTTTTATTTCAAACCATATTTATTTAATAAAAATATTAAACAAAAAAAAAAAAAAACCACAATTAACTCTAATCTTACCCCAAAAAAGCCTTGTTGTTGTTTTTATTTGTTTTTCTGTATATCTGGAGAACGGCAAGTGCCAAAGTTTCCAAATTAGATACAAAATATAGGTTTTATTACACCTAATCTGCTTTCGATCTGCTTTTAATCAGCTTTTGATCAGCTTTTGATCTGCTTTCGACCTGCTTTTGATCTGCTTTTGATCAGCTTTTGATCTGCTTTTGATCTGCTTTGTATCTGCTTTTGATCTGCTTTGTATCTGCTTTTGATCTGCTTTGTATCTGCTTTTGATCTGCTTTTGATCTGCTTTGTATCTGCTTTTGATCTGCTTTGTATCTGCTTTTGATCTGCTTTGTATCTGCTTTTGATCTGCTTTTGATCTGCTTTGTATCTGCTTTTGATCTGCTTTGTATCTGCTTTTGATCTGCTTTGTATCTGCTTTTGATCTGCTTTGCATCTGCTTTTGATCTGCTTTATATCTGCTTTCGATCTGTTTTATATATAATCTTACTTATAATTGAATAAAATTATTAAATTCCTTCCTATAACGACCGCCATTAATTGGATCGTCCTTACTGACAACAACAAAACCATAATTATCTTTCCAACATTCCTTACAAATTGTTATAAACTGTTTAAATGACATATCACCGATAACATGATCATTATATATATGCTTTAAATTCATTTCATCTTGTTTAAATATTATAATCATATTTGCATTATCACGTTTCAAATGTTTAGGAATTTTCGTAGATGTTTGACATAATACAATCTATATGTTTATATCTACCCATACAAAAGTAATCTCTTACAGTGTCTTGTATACCACAAATTACATCATCGAATATTATTATAGAGTGTGGATTTGCTTTAGCTGGACTTAAAACTTTTTCATTTTCCGAGAATGTAAATAGATTTATATCTTTTATGGGTTTAATAAGTTTTCTTAAATAACAATATTTCGGTTGATATAAGGATTTAGAATATATGTATATGTTTTTGAAACAAAGACCATTAGGACTTTCTATAAGACTAATCATTACATTAGTCTTACCACAGTTTGATGGTCCAACAATTAACGCTCTTATTGTGTTTGGTAATAGTGTGCTATGTACAATTTTAGATTTTTTTTCTTTTTCAACATCAGCATTTCTAATAACAATTTGTTTCGTTTGTTTAACTATTCGCATATTGCTGTGCTCTGCTTTATATCTGCTTCTGATCTACTTTCGATCTGCTTTACATCTGCTTTCGATCTGTTTTATATAAAATCTTACTTATAATTGAATAAAATTATTAAATCCATGTCAATATTATACTATCCCAGGTTTATCCTGGGATGCAATGTTGAAAACAACTGCAATAGAATTGGAGTTGTTGACTGAAATTAATATATATAATTTTGTCCTTCGGGGCATTAGGGGAGGTATTGTTCAATGTTCTAATCGACATTCAATTGCTAATAACAAATATATTAGTGATTATGATTCTAACAAAGAATCAAACTACTTAATATATTTAGATGTTAATAACTTATATGGCTATGCAATGTCACAATACCTCCCCTATAAAAATTTTAAATGGGTTGAAAATTATAACCATTTCAACGTTAATAATATAGCAAAAGATTCTCCATTAGGATATATATTAGAGGTAGATCTAGAATATCCATCTACATTACACGACTATCATAATGATTTACCATTTTGTGCTGAGAATAAAAAAATTGAAACCATGAAACAAAAGAAACTAATAACTGATTTAAATAGTAGAACTAATTACATAATACATTATCGAAATCTTCAGCAATGTATTCAACATGGTTTAGTTTTAAAGAAAATACATAGAATTCTTCAATTTAACCAATCAAATTGGTTACAAAAATATATTGATTTAAATAACCATCACAGAACACTAGCAAAAAATTCATTTGAACAAAATTTTTTTAAATTGTTGAATAATGCAGTATACGGGAAAACTATGGAAAATGTTGATAAGAGGAAAGACATTAAAATAGTATGTCAATGGGAGAATAGAGGTAAACGTTTAGGAGCCCGTGCTCTTATAGCTAAACCAAATTTCCATAGTTCACTTCAAATTCATGAAGATATGCATGCTATCCAAATGAATAGAATTAAAACTGAATACAACAAACCTATTTATGTTGGATTTGCAGTCTTAGAAATATCCAAATTTAAAATGTATAGTTTTCATTATGATTACATAAAGCCTAAATATCGTGAAAACATTAAACTCAATTATATGGATACTGATTCCTTTATTTACGACATTAAAACAGATGATCTATACAGAGATATTAAAAATGACATAAATACTCATTTTGATACATCTGCATATCCGATAGATAATGTCTACAATATCCCACTTCTTAATAAAAAAGTTTTAGGGATGATGAAGGATGAGTGTAATGGTAATATTATTAAGGAATTCATTGGGTTAAGAGCTAAAGTGTACTCAGTGAAAATTGATAGAGAAGATAAGGAAATTAAAAGAATTAAGGGCGTTAAGCAATGTGTAACTAGTAAATTAAGTATAAATGACTTAAGATTCAATGTATTAATATTAGTAAGCAAGTATTTTTATAAATTTCATTATACTATGAAATCATCCTATATATACTATAATGATAGATATAGTGACTTTGAAACAAGTCCACTTCGAACGTATTCAAAATGATATAAATAGAAGGAAGAACAATCAATATTAACGATTATTCACAAACATTACAAATAAGTATATAATAACATCTCCAACAATGATTATTAAAGAGATTAACACATTAAATAAATAAATTAACAAAAAAAAAATTTCAAACAAATTTCTAACGTTATTTTTGATAAACATAAAAATAAAATTATGAACATTAAATCATATCAGGAGGATAGAAAACAAATTTCAAACAATAACTAATCGATATGGAGAACATTACAATAATTATGCTTGGTTAGATGAAAATAATACGTGTGATCTAGATACTTGTTCCTGTTCCCCGCTTTAAGAACACAAAAGAATCTGTCATAGAAGAAGCTAAGGAAATCATGGGATATTATAATAATAATAATGTATATAATTTAACTAAATGTAAATATTGTAATTTTAATAAAATGAAAACATAAACATAAACATCTATCAAACTATTTGTTTTATTTTCTAATTCAAAAACATAGTTTCTTTTTTTATAAAATCATATTTCCATACAAACACAAAATAAATTTATCACGTACAAATGTAGAATTCATTCGACAAATAAAAAGGTTTCATATTACACGAAAAAGACAATTATGAAAAGGAACAATTAGCAGATTTTAAAAAATATTTTTTTTTTCTAAGTTTAAATTCTTGCATTATTTTATTTCATACTAGCTTAAACCCGGTGCGCTTTGCTACCCTCATCGAAATAAAATTAATAAAAAAATTTTTAAAACAGATTTTGTGAATTGATAATTGTTCTTTCGCCCATTTTTATTTTAAAATTTATAATTTACTATAATATTGGCTTTAGCCACGTTTAAAGACTCTAGCTATAATAGTTCTTCAGTTACGCGATATTTTATATTTTGTATCCCACGAGTGGTATTAATTTTTTATTTTTATTTTCAAAGGTATAACTAACTATAAGGTTGACTCCTATCAAGTTATAAAATTATCAATATAACAGTTTTTAAGATATGTTATATTTAATATTGGCGTTCTATGAGTATACCACTCCCCTGCTGATATATAATTAAAATTTTGCGGCTTAGAAGATCATATTGCAAAGACTTAAAGCAATTGGAAGAATTTAGTTATCAAGGAACATATAAATGGATACACATTTATCAAGAACTTGTTAATAAATATAATAATACTTATCATAGAACAATAAAAATGACACCAAATCAAGTAAATTTATCAAATGAAAAATCACTATTGGATACAGTCTACAACAATTTAAAAGTGTTTAAAAGACCGAAGTTTAAAGTTGGTGATAATGTTCGAATAAGTAAATATAAACATGTGTTTGAAAAAGGTTATACACCGAATTGGACTACAGAAATCTTTAAAGTTAAAACTGTAAGATACACAAGTCCTACCACTTATATACTAAAAGATTATAAAGGACATGATATTAAAGGTGGTTTTTATGATTTTGAACTAATGAAAACTAAATATCCAGAAACGTATTTGGTTGAAAATATTTTAAGAAGAAGAGGAAATATGTTATATGTTAAATGGTTGGGATTTACATCAGATCATAACTCTTGGATAAATGTAAACGATTCGTCTCCTATATAAAGAGCATTAAAAAATTTTTAATTTATTAATACACCGAACTTTAAGATGTCAATAACGCTAACATTAAATGGTGATACTTCACTTCTAGTTGCCAACTATTTTCCCCCATTCAACTTGATGGAAATTACGTTTGCGGATTAATTAGTCTTGATACATATCATTCTATACCAAATGTTGATAACAATAGATTTCATATTGGTGATTATGAAATAGTTATACCTGTTGGATCATATGAATTCTCGGATATAGCTGATTTGATTATAGATAAATATAACACCCTTAATCCAAGAGGAAATCTTATTATTGAAGCTAATTATAATACTTTACAAACGTCTATAAAATGTACAACCGATACAATTTATTTTAACAAGGAGCGATCAATCGGTTCCCTATTGGGTTTTAGTAAGAAAATTTTGGAAAAGAATCAAGAACATTTTTCAGATAAAACTATAGAGATTACAAAAATAAACAATATTATAGTTGAATGTAATATTGTTAACGGATCCTATATAAATAGCACATCTGCGCATACCCTTCATCAGTTTTCGCTTGTTGTCAGTCCCGGCTATAAAATAACAGAGACACCGGCTAATGTTATATATTTACCCGTTAACACTAAAAGTATAAACACTTTAGTTTTAAAAGTAATCGATCAAGACGGAAATTTAATAAATTTTCGTGAGGAGAAAATATCTATACGATTACATTTAAAACCAGTATAAAAGAATGATTATATTCAATAATAATAATAACAATAGTAATAAAAATACAAGTGATTTGTATAAGGAGTCATCATTCACACATTTACGTTCAAAGGAACAAGAAGCTGAAAAAAACTTTAAGACTTAGTCTAAGCGAGAATAATCAAGAATTTTTAAAAAACTTGGGATTTCGATTAAAACATTTAAAAAAATGAATCATTTAATTGTTGTTTTACAAAAACCTCAATTCGACAATTCAATCATCAAAAAGGAGTATCATAGCTACTCATCATATTTACAATCGTTTAAGAATAATGATGAAATTCGTATAGCCAATCCAAATTTAGGATTTATACGTATTACCACATGAAAGTCTCTTATATGTTGAAGGGTTAGCATCAAAGGAAGATTCAACAATCTCTTCAAATATACGGCTCTTAAATAATTGTATAGCACATTTGTTTGATGAAATTCGATATGAATTTTTATTACGAATAAATGTAGAATTCATTTGAAAAAATAAAAAGGTTTTATATTACATAAAAAAGATAATTGTGAAAAGGAGCAATTAGCTGATTCTATAAAATATTTATTAAGTTATTTTTTTGTTTTGATTTTTTAAGAATTCTAAACACCTACACATCTGCTCAACTAATACTCAAATTTCTTTGTATTTCCAAGAATTTTGAGACTTTATGAAACTTAAATTTGTCACGTATGTACAACTCATTTGAAAAATAAAAAAGTTTCATATTACATAAAAAAGACCATTCGACATGGTTGTATCTACACACACCCTACTCTTTACGAACATCCAACAAAGACCCTGCACCTCAACCACGACAGTCGCATATATACACACACACACACACACACACACACACAGCCACGATAACTACATTCACGCACACACATACACAGACAATAGAAGTGGAGGTGCTAGCAAATTGCAACCCTGTAAATGATAGGACTAGTACAAACACGCGTGTAAAAGGTAGCCCCCCCCCCACAAGGGACTAGGACTAGTCCAAAAGTAACCCCAACGTAGGTAAAAACATGGTCTATTTAACATTACGATGTGCTATGGCAGGACCATATAACCCCAGCTGTGGATTACAAGTAGTTAAAAATCGAAGACATGTCGTCTTACTACAAACAATTTTTAAGAATGATATGGTCCATGCTTGCATTACATTGGAACCAGTCCAGGGAGTAGTCCATTTAATTAAAATGGATCAGGTAGTCTAATATACACACATATACGGCTCAGTCATCTCATAAGACATATAATGTAGTGCTGGGATGACCCCAATAAGAAACTAACTTAAACATATTAATGTTGCATTAACATTCACACACATAGTGAAAGATGAATTAATGACCTTAATTAACTCAACCGTAGCAAACCGACCAACCGATCATATATGCCGACTCAAACCACCGTAGCGTAGGCATCATCCCACATTCGAAAATTAAAAAGGTTTAATATTACAAAAAAAGTTTCATCCCAGGGATGGAAACACGGGTTTAACTTATTCTCATTTGTTACATACAAAAAATTTTTTTTAAAGATGCAAACACAAATCATTTTATTTTTAAACCAGCCATTCAAACGGACGGACGGATTTTGCTTACACAATTAGAACTACTTACTCAAATCCAGGCATGAATCATATTTTGTAGGGATCCAATTACAACATATTTATACCAATTCAAATTAGAAATGTATACATACTCCCATCTATGGATGATCCCAAATTTGTATGGAAAAAGTGCCGTAGAACTGTCCAAAACATACTACTGATTTCTATTCATATCAAACTGTGAGGTGTTAAATTTTGTTCTGATAGCATTATTAATTGGGGGTTAAGGCGTAATAAGCTATTTTCCGGGAGTAGGGTTTATATGGGGCCTAGGGTCAATTATGGACCAATCTTCACGAAATTTTACAGTGCCGTTTCTAGTCGTTTAAGACTGTGACGTACCAAATTCTGTTATTATATTATTAATTTTTACGGTTTAAGACGTGCTATACTGTTTTCCGGAAGTATATATGGGGCCTACAGTAAATTATGGACGGATCATCGTTGTGATTTCCAGATGAATAAAAAGAGTTTTTGCAAGACCTTATATCATTTCGTACATTGTTTCACCATTTATGTTATTTTCGTTACAAAATTATCCATTTTTTAAGGTGGTGGTTCCACATTTTCATTCATAGCTCTGATCCTACAGAACCAATTTTGCTGGATTTCAATCCCACACTGCTTAGGATAACAACAAGCTATTTGACACCAAGTTTGTTAATTTCTTTTGAAAGCAAACGTATTTTCAACAGATGAGCAGACGGACAGACAGACGGACATGGCTTAATCGACTTAGAATTACTCCAGGATCCAGAATATATATACTCTATGGGGTCTAAAATGAATAATAAAAAAGTTTCACACGGAATGACAAGATTAGTATACCCTCTTCACAACTAATTGTGGTGGAGGGTAAAAAAACAGAACACTACCCAATGGTTTTTACTTTCATGAAAATAGGTATGAACGGTATTCAGGATTGTGTACTAATATACAAACTCTAAAAAAATAAATATCGTGTCTGGGCTTGTGAATAAATGTAATAATTGGCTTATTTTCGAAAGTTATTATAAATACACAATAACAAAGCTCAAAGATCATAAAGAAAGAAGAACAAATTTGAAGATCGTCTATACGTTCTTTATGTTCTTTTCCTTGTTTAAAAGATTTTACTTCAAAGAATGGAAAATACATCTTTAAGTATTTATGCTTAAAGTTTAATATAAGTATACAAAATTGTATTTTCATTACTTTCAATTATAAACTTTTGGCATTATTTGTGTAAGATAAAAAGTTAAATTAAAGTTTTAGTAGACCCATTATAAACCTGTCTTTTATTTTCTAAAAAAGGTGGTAAATCTCTTGGAATAAGTGTAAGTTTATACATTTTGAATGGTTTCACTTTTGTTTCCTATAAATATTTTTCAAAACAACCAAACTCAGAATATATTTCCTAAACCTTTTGCCAGGTCCACAACATTTTCTTTCAACCCTAAATTAATTGCGGTAATAAAAATGAGGCTACTGCTTAATATTTATTAAAAGTAGTACTTTTTATTAGCAAATATATAAATAGCTTGCGCGTTTGAAGTGGAAATTGTGTTTTGTGGTGTAGTCACACTGTAAAAAGCCTGTATGGTTTTGTACAGCTACATTTGTGTGTGTGAGAGAGATAAATAGGGAAAGAATAAAGATAAAACTTAGTATTAAGAAAATGTGTTACAGTTTGTTTATGTAAATAAAGGTACATAAACATAATTGTATGAACAATTGGATGGCCCTTTAACTTTTGTATGAAAAATGTTTATACCACTTCACAAGAGAAAATTTTAGTGGTATACAATTTGGCTTTATTGTTAAAACATCTGGTGAAAGAATACATAAATACAAACACTTGATTTTATTTATTTGTCTCTTAATTCGTATTTTAACGATTTTCGTCTTTGGTTTTTGCAAATTATTAGTTTAATTTTGATAAGTCGGGGAGATAAAAATAGTAAAAAAAAAAAAAATAAATGTAGACAACACAAGTCGACATTTAATTAAAAGTTTTTTAACCATTCCAGTAGATTCTTATGTTTTTTTTTTGCATGCTAAGTCCGACTATGAGCTCAGTTTTGTCCCATCAGGTCAAATTGATCAGATAATTGTCCTTTTGTCTTGTTTGCTGTATACTTCTTCTTAAATTTTTTACTGTTTAAGGCCCGTTTTCACAACTTACCGATAGCTAAAGGTAGGATTTTATCGGACGTATAAAACCTGTTCCATTATTTCAACTTTACTTTTACCTACCAGGTAGGATGGACCTTAATTTACTTTATCGCTCACTTTGGGTTAAAGTAAAGTTTTAATAATGGAACAGTTTTTATAAGGCCATTTAATGTCTACTTTAAGCTATCGGTTAGTTGTGAAAACGGGCCTAAGACGTACTAAAGTTTTCATTAAAGCTTATTACTCGATCATCCAGAAATTAGGTGATGTGATTTCGACTATTATTAAACTAGATTTGACCAAATTTAACCACAAAATCATTATGGTGTTACCACTTTTTATAAAAAGTGAATCTGTTGAAATTTAATGACAATTGGTGCATCCCGCCAATTTTTTAGGGAGTTTTATCCACATTTGGGTGCATAAATTTTTTCTTGTTAATCGATTTTATTGGCTTTTAATCCCAAACTGTTCAGGAGAACTAGAAACCATTTTTTACCCAACTTGTTATTTGCTGTGGAGCTGTCCGCAAGTAAGCGCGGTTTTAGCAGACGGACATGTCTAAATCGACTTAAGGCTCACTTAGCCGGGAGTAACAGTAACCTTACCATAAAAAAGTAACACCGATCTATTTCTTACAGATTGAGACGTAACATCTTACTGCTAACTGTAATCGTTCTAATTGCTTTACATACAACAAAATGAAACAGCTGATTTGCAACGTTACTGTTACTCCCGGCTAACTGAGCCTTTAGAACAATCCAGAACTAAATATGTATAGATATATATTATGAGGTCTGAGATAAATATTAAGGGTACACATGAGAAATTGAACTGTAAACAAATATTTTATTAAATACGGTAAATTTAATTTAATTTTGGGCATGAATTCCAGGAACATATTTTTACTTCCTACTTTTCCGGGAATCAAAGATGTGTGGGCAACCAAAACCCTAATCTTAATACAAAGTTAGTTTTCAGTTAAAATTAGAGAAAATATATGGTAGCGGCTATTGGGAATGACGTAGTGAATCAAATTTGGACACAAAAATCCTCTAAAATAAGGCTTTTGTCACCATAGAGACCAGAATTTAGTTTGGAGTTGGAAAAATCGGCCAAAAAAGTCTCTGAGAGCCCACATTTATATTTTCTCTGGGCTAAAGGGTCAGCAAGGGATGACTTAGGGGTCCTTAAAATAGCCAAATACATATTTTAAAAAAATTTGCCACTGAAATAAAATCTTCGTTTAACAGAATTGAAATACATTCAAGAGAAAGGAAATCAGGTGCGGATTTCGACGGAGAACGAAGAAAGGTTTAATTAAGTAACCAAAGAGTAAACCAAAATAATTTAATAGCCCATTATTTTTTTTTAGCCACAATACAAACTTCACTTTGGAATAAAGGTTTCGATACAATAGCAGCCACACAAAATGATCTGGAGATCAGATAGTTGGTCTGAATACTATTATTTTAAACTTTGTTTCGGATTGATTATAAGCTTGCCTTTGTTGACTAGTTAGTAATTCACCGTGAAGGTTTCAGGTTCGATTCCTGCCAGATATAAGTCTATTGCACTAAAACGGGTTGACTGTTGATCAGTAAATTAATTAAGAATATAATTTGTAAATACAATAATTATTACTTTCGTATTGCATTAAAGAGTATCTTTTATTTATTAATCAGAAGGAGCGTACAGTATACAAATGCTACTCATACGCCAATTCACAAAGAAGAATTTCGTATAAATAACACAGGCCTGTAATAAAATCTTTTTTTCACTAAAAATATGCTGAATTTGTAGAGTTAAGAGTGTTAAAGTCATAACTCCTACGAATACATTGTTAAATGACATCTCCAGTCTTACACCTAAAAATGAAACAAAGGTTTTTTAAAAAATTTTACTTAAAATCGATAACGAATTCTTCGATTTAATTTAAAAAAAAAAACTTTAGATTTGTATTTATATTTTCTTCAAAAAATGTTGGACTGAGTTGCAAAACATCATTTTACTTTGCAGTCAAAATTTGATTATTGTTAACGTAGGATAGCTTTTTTGGTGCACTTTATGACAAATCTCTCCTTTATTGCAACATAGTCATATCTAAAAGATTCGAACTTGGCTAAATGCAGATTTACAGATTTAAAAAAATATATCCGGTTCAGTTTCAGATATAATGCCGATTTTTGTTTTACATATAAAGAAAGTATAAAGACCCACTTTTGCAAAATAACTTCAATTTTTTGATTTTTTGAGATATGACTACGTTGCAATAAAGGAACTATATAACATTGTAATATTCACTCACCCCTATTATTGCATTTAATCTGCTTGATATTTTTTGCTTATTGCCGGTTAATCAGGAAATGACCGTGACAATTTTAGAAAAATCGGCTTACGGCCAATTTCACCAAGTTCAGTTATAATTTACTAACGGTTATAGCTGCCAAAAAATACTGTTAACTGGAAGTTAAAGCCATAGTTACTTTTAACTTAATTTGGTGAAATTGGCCGTTAGTTGTTTAGGAGTCTGTAGGAAACTAAAATACAAACAGACACACAAACAAACTAATTTTCAATTCTATATTAATCTCTAATATTTAAATGGCAAGAGAATTTTAAGCGCATACTTGCTCAAATATATTCATATTAATCATACGCCATACACGCCGGAATATTAACTCAAATATACTTATTTTTAACACTCTTTGAAAATTAATTGAAGTGAATAAAAGTGCAGTTAAGGCATATCAATTGCTCACCAAAGGATATGTTGAATATGTTCCATCGATTTCATCATGTTGGAGATGGTTTGTAGGAATTAAAAGTGGTAGTTTTGACATAAACTACTTGGCAAAAAAGTTAAAAGAAGATATATCCGTGGTATTACTGCATGAAGTTTGTTGGCAAACTCAAACTTTGTGATATTTAAATTACCTTTATTTGTCTGCACGTGTTGCCTCAAAATACTGTAATGTAATTTAAGGCCAAAAGTCGAGTTTTGGTATACTTTTCCAGTATACTGGAAAGTATAGATAATATTATTGTAATACAAAATTGTTGTCAGTAAAATGCAAATGAATCAAAAAACTTAATACGAGCCCCCGTATTTATATTCGATTATTAGATTTAAAAAACGTTTATTTTGCATAATTTGCAAACAAAATTTGTTTTATTTAATTTAAACATTTTTATAAACAGTCGTAAATATTTAAGTCAACAACATCATTATTATCATAAAAATTATAATAAAATTTATTTTACATACAATTTGTGGCTGTAGGAAATATCGCCCAAAGAAAAATGGCAAAAAAAAAAAAATGAAAAATCGCCCAAGCGAACATGAAAAATGACCCAAAAAGGTAAATATAAATTTTGCCCAAAAAAAACGAAAAAGGGCCCAAAAAGAAAATGAAAAATGACCCAAAAAGCAAAAACGAATTTTTTCCGAAAAAAAATAAAAAATTACTAAATTTGCAAAAAAGTGTTTATTATTCATATAAATTTAGGTGACATGTCATAACGTCCAGTGTCGTAGTGTCCTTGGACACTTTTAAAGTGTCATAATGTCCATCGAAGACGAGGACGAGGACGTTATGACACTTTGCAACGTCCGCAACTTAACTTATAATCAAAAATGTGTAAATTTTTTTTTAAAATACCGTTAAAATTTCAAGTGATTCTTTTAAAGATACTTATTTAACCATAATATGGTTGTCGGTGACAATGATTTGGTTAAATTAAACATAATATGGATACAATATTTTTAAAGCTTTTACTCCGGGTGTATATATTAAATATATATATCCGAAATAAGGATTTCATCTTCTATGGTATAACAAATACTGGCTTCGCTAACTAAAGCTTCCCTGTATAGCCGGCCTTCGGCCTAAAAAAAACCGGTTTCGCTATGTAAAGCTTCGAAAAACTGCCTTGTTTCCGAACAAGGCCGACTACGCAGAGAAGCTTTAGTTAGCGAAGCCGGTGTTTGTTATACCATAGAGGAGAAAATCCTTGCGCCCGGCCGAAGGCCGGCTATACAGAGCAGCTTTAGTTAGCGAAGCCGGTCTTTGTTATACCATAGAAGAGAAAATCCTTATTTTCGATATATATGTATATATTTAATATATACACCCAGAGAAAAAGCTACAAAACTATTTTTAAAAAAATTCTACCGATATTATGTTTAATTTAACCAAATCATTGTCGCCGACAACCATATAATGGTTAAATTAGTTTCTTGAAAAATAGTTTTGTTGTTTGCAACCATAATAAAACATGGTTTTCTCTGCTATGTAAGATTATGGTAGAATTTTAAAAATAGCCCATTTTTTTGGGCCATTTTTCATACAACATTTTTGGGTGATTTTTCATAATGAAAAATCACCCAAATTTAAAAAACGAAAAATCACCCAACAATAACGATAAATAGCCCAAAAATTTTGGGCCATTTTTCATATGAAATCAGGCCCAATTTTACATGCAATTTTTTTGGGCGATTTTTCATTTTTTTTTTTTGGGCGATTTTTCTTTGGGCGATATTTCCTACAGCCACAATTTGTAGTTCACTTTTTCCAAAAAATTGATTGATAATTGCAAAAACCGATTTCTCTTCTTCACTGAACAACAATTACAATAAATATCATTTTGCCTCTGTTTTTTTTTATGAGTATGAAAACAAAACAAAAAAAAAAAACAACAAAATATTACTTTGAGGTTGTTGCAACATTATGTTGCTGTTGCCGCCAGCAATTACCAAACAAATTCTACACTGATACAACTGACTGTAATGCCAGTAAATTTACTTTTATTTAAGGCAATTTTACATTGATATTATAAAATAAATGTACAAACTTTAAAGCTCAAGCTGTTTTGGCTGTAGCTTAGGGCTTAAAGATTTATTGGGCTGACAAAAAAAATCTGTAATTTATTCTAGAATTTAATTTAATTTATTATCTTGTCTGCTATTTGTCTTTCATCTCGTGTCCGTGTTGTTGCAGTTGAGGTTTTTTAGGAAATGTAGATTTCTTCCTATGGAAATTGTTTCCTTCAAAAAGGATGCCATTTAGGTTTCTTTTGTAAATTTTGTTGAGTTACACCTTCGCTTGTTTTTGCATTTAAATCTAAACTTTAAAAGTTGCGTATTTGTGTGTTTCCCATTCCTTAGTAAATGGCACTAACTGGCAATTTAACTTTAAAGTACAAGTATCTAATAGTATGCCATTTTATTGTGTAAAAAAATAATTTTGTTGTTAGTTTTTTTTTCTTGTTGTTACAATATTGTGCGCGTTTTTTTTTTTTGGGTAGAAAACTTGTGAATAAACAATTAGAATTACAATGTGTGTTCCTCTGGCAGAATGTGAAGAATATGGAAAATCATCTCGTACTTTTGAACAGAAAGAGGAATTACCACACAAATATATACATTCCTGCCCGTTTATTTGCACATAACAATCTTACGATTACACAAATATTTATATACATATCGCTCCTTTACTGCAACATAGTCATATCTCAAGAATGAAAAATTGTATGTTACTTTAGCAAAAGTGTTCCTTCATAACTTCTCTATAAAAAAAAAACAGTATCATAAAACAAACAGAACTGAGCTTATAGCACAATATAATTTACCAAATCTGTTTATAAGGGTTCATTTTCAAAACTTTAAGGTCCGTTTTCACAACTTACCGATAGCTAAAAGTAGAATTTAAAATCTTTATTTTAACCAAAAGTAAGCAAAACAGTAAATTAAGGTTCATCCTACCTGGTAGGTAATAGTAAAGTTGCTTTTATACGGCCGATAAAATCTTATCTTTAGCTATCGGTAAGTTGTTAAAGCGGGCCTAAGGTATATGAGATATGACTATGCTGTAATAAAAAAGCACTACGTACATGTATGGGTGTATACATTCCCTGCAAATAAAATTGGACCACCTGATCCATTTTGATAAAATGGACTACTCTATGGACTGGTCCGATGTAATACAAGCGTGGACCATTTCATTGTTAAAAAGTGTTTGTAGTGAGACGACATGCTTTCGTTTTTAAACGACTTCAAAACTAATCCTCTTGAATATACCATGGAGTAGTTTTAAAACTACTCCTTAGTGGTCCAAAGTTGGGTTATATGGTCCTCTCCTAGGACATCGTAATGTTAAATAGACCAGGATTTTCCCATACGTTTGGGTTACTTTTGGACTAGTCCTGATCCCTTGTGGACTACTCTTTACACGCGTGTTTGGACTGGTCCTATTATTTTCAGGGTTATTTAATCAAATGAAAACGGCAACTTTTTTTACATTGCTAAAGTAATGACATAATTTACCTAAAATTTGGTTTTCTGGAAATCTCGGAATTAGACAGGCCTGTAATACATTCCGACAGAAATAATTTTAATTACGTAGTTGCGATTTTGATTGAATTTGATTTTCTCCCATTTTTGTTTGATCATATGGATTCCGATATATGAAGTCGATAGATGGAGGTGTGGAAGAAAGTGTTTCACTCAGGACAAGGACAGCTTTTGTAAGCCAATATAAAACGTTGCGACCACCCAAAATTTCGAAAATACGTATTTTCAATGCTTGTGCGAAATACATATGGAAGCGTGAGATGGCTGGTGCAAACACTTAAGCAAGGAGACTTCAAGTATTTATAAACAAAAGTCTATGAACAAATTAGCCACATCTTTAGGACGAACCTAATAACCAATGTGGAGCTCTGGCATTTAATAAGCGAAGAGTCCATAATTCCCAAAATAGTAAGATGAAAATGAAAATAATCGGCCAGATATTGCGAAAACCACCTGGCAGCTTACAAGGACAACACAGGAATGGAACCCCCAAGAAAGTCGACGGTCATGTTGTCGCAAGAATACCTGGTCAGTCTAACAAAAAATGAATGTGCAAAATAAATCGTTTAGTAAAATTAAAATGTTATGCAAATTATCAAAACCATTTGTACCTAGAAAGTTTAAGATTAGGACGTAAACATGGCTGAGGCAAACATCCCACCCACTATTTTCTAAACAGCACGGGCATTATATGGGATGTATGGGAAGTACAGGCCGATTTTCACGAAGAAAAAAAATTAGCCACTAAATTATTCAAACCTGCTAAGTCCATTTTTTAAGTTAATTGAGATTTTGATGCCGTGTGGCAGAGAAAGATACGCCCCGTCGACGAGCATGTAGTTTTTCTTCAATTTGTATCTTGAAGTGTGTTAAACCAACTATATTTTTGGGGTTTCTCTCAAGCAGCACATTTTGTCTGTCCTGTAAAATTTACTGAAAGGAAGTTCTGAAAATTTTAAATTATTAAATATCAAGAAAAAAACCCTGAAGAAGGCACACAACGGAGTGCCGAAATATTGGATTAAATAAAAATAATTTGTTTTTTATAAAAAAAGAGACCTCAAGCTTAATTAAATAATAATACTAATAAAATTAAATATCAAATCTACAACATGTTGGGTACTGACATAAGATTATCTTTTTATATTCTCTGGAAATGAAAGAACCGCATTTTAAATGCAATTTTCTTGTATAAATATTCCGACTTACATAAAGTACCTACAATTTAAAGATTAACAAAGACTTGTCCGCTATTTCTTACGATTCTATTTGAAGAAGAAAATACCTACATATAGGAATTTTGCTTTAGCTCTAACACCACAGACTTCCATCTTCTTTAATTCAAGTATTTATGCGTTACAATTTTCAATGACACTCCTTTTCTATTTACCAAATTTTGCATTTGCTAATAAAAAAGTTTATTCCAATAAACAATACAATCATCATCTTTTTCTAACAAAAATAAACCTCAGACAGTTTACTAGAGGCATTTTACTCAACATTATCGTTTTTATGGTAAAAATGTACCACTGTACCACGCTACAAAATAAAAACATTTGTAATAAAAACATTTTTCTTAAAAAATACTTGCGCAAACAAAAAGGAAAAACATTTAAAAAAGCAGAGGAAAATAGTGGTATTTAAAAAAGAATAATAAAAAATAAAAACAACCAATGGAAAATGCTGAGTGTTGAGGTTTTCCCAACAACACCAATAACATTGTGTTTTTTTTATACATAATTTAAGAAGATTATAGAAAATGTGGTGAAATATGCGTCAAATTTTGTTTAGTTTGAATAAAGTAGCAAAATGAAATAGTGGGTTAACTTCTGATTTACCGTAAAGTGACATTTCTTTCAATTTGTAAATGTTTGTTTAGAAAATTTTTATATATAAATAATAAATTAATTGCCAATTTTCGAAATTATAAGATAAAAAAATAAAGATTCCCTTTAAAATAAAACAACCACTTCTTTAAGATTCTCTTTAATGAAAAAAATAATTTTTTAACATTCCTAGAACACCCTTTACTACATATATGGGTACTTATACAGAAATATAGATAAAAGCGCTGAAAACACATTTTGTACTTGTTGTAAAAGTGTAACAACTACTAATATTGTTGTTGAGTGTTTCCGCAATATGTTTTTTGTTTGTTTGTTGGCATTTTTTACTTTTACTTGCATTTTGTTAGTTGTTGCTTTATCTTGCACATTCTATTTTAAAATCTCTTGTTGTTATCTTAATTGTCAGAAAAGTTTTAAGGGGTCTTTTTTACCCTCTCTACCGCACCAACTTATGTATGTATGTATGTTTGTATGTACGTAGAGTTTTATTTTGGTTTGCAAAAAATGACTTTTAAAAACATTTTACTTTTTATTTCTCTTGTATTCTTGTCTTTTAATACGCATTTAAATGAATACTTTATATGAGTTTAAAGACTTGCTTTGTTTTTAAAGTTGTAATAAAAGCAGTTAGATTTGTTGAAAGCAAAGGGAAGTTAAAACATAAGTATTATTGTATAATAGTTATGTATAAAACATTATTATAGTTATGTAAAAATCGTTAAGATCCACAGTATATAAAAAAAATTGTTATTTTATGTGTGCCAAATAAATTCCACTGAAATCAAAATAAGTCCGAAATTATGATACGCAGCACCAACGAACGCATCGTTGAAAGATAAAATCTTAATAATATAAAATGCTGAAAGTTTTTTTTTGAATTAAAATTTTGCGATGACTTTTTTAAACCATTTAGGTTAGCATTTCTATTCCAGAGAAAAATATGGCCTACTATCATCACAGTAAACTATTTCAGTATGGTTTCTAAAAATTTAATAATATAATGATTAATTCAATCACATATCTTGTTACAGCAACTCAATTATTATTCAATATGGCCCGGACATGTCCACCTGAAACATTAAACAGTTGCCTTAACCATTTTTACCGAAATCATTATAATGTTTAAACTTATATATTTTAAAGCTATTTTACCATATTTTTACAGGAACATATATTATTTACATCAGCAACAAAACTCATAAATCTATGTCTTTTTATAATAACATCTTAAATCAAATTTAAAAAGTTGGAAGAATTTTTATAATCTTACGAATTTTCATTCAAAAAACATTTTTGTATACGTTCTTAAAATGTTGTATTGTTAACGACATTTTTCTTTAATTTTGGTTTTTTTTCAACTTAACCCATAAAAGACTGACCCCTGATTTCGTGGTCCGATTTTGATGAAATTTCACACATTTGATATTATGGGCATTTATATTGACATTGCGTTTTTTTTTTATTTTTACCTGTCAAACCTTGGCCCATAGACCATGGGTATTTTTCTACCCACTTCGCTATTAAAGAGTTCTAAAACACATGATTTTTTGAAAACAAAAAAATTAAAAAAGGCATTTATTGCATGCATTGATATGAGTGTTGTTTGCTTATTTCACTATGTACTTAGAATCTGTACCAGCGGGAAAAGGAAGAATTACGGATGCCTACTAGAAGGCCTTTGTAGTCCTTCTTTTGGATGTAAAGGGTGGTTAAATTTTAAAGGCCGATGTTGATTTTGAAAAAACACAAATTATTTAGGAAATTATTGTCATTTCTTTTTATTATGATAATATTGGAATGGTTCAATTATGTATTTAACAAAATAACGGACAAATGGCTGCCGCGAACTCGGCGGCATACCTCCATCCGATGGTCCAAGTTTTTGATGACGTTGAGGCATAATTCCTTAATTATTCTAATGCCGTTAATGTGCCTAATTATCTCATCCTTTAGCTCTTAAATTGTTGCTGGTCTAACGACGTACACTTTTTTTTTCAAAAAACCCCAAAGAAAGAAGTCCAAAAGTGTCAACGTGAGATAACACGGCCATTAAATTTCTCGCGCAAAAGAGCAAGTGGCAAGTGGCACCGTTCTGTTGAAACCACATATCCCCCACATCTTCCAATTCGGGCCATAAAAGTTTGTTATCATCTCACGATAGCGAACACCATTCACAGTAGATGCCTGACAGGCCTCATTTTGGAAAAATTACGGCCCGACGATGGCGACAGCCCATAAACCGCACCAAACAGTCACTCTTTGTGGGTGCATTGGTTTTTCGACAATCACTCCAAATGCGGCAATTATGCTTATTGATGAATCCACTGATGTGAAAATATGCCTCTTCACTGAATCACTAAGTGCACGACATGCATTTTGATTTAAACGCCCATTTTCATGATAAGCCTGGATAACTTTAACGCGTTGCTCGATTTAATATCTTTCCATACTTCAAATTGAGTTAGTCAGAAATTGAGAAATTTCAATTGAAATGCAGAAAAAGACTTGACTTGAGGTGTGGTTCACATTTAACATCGGCCCTTTACAAGGCCTGCTCGCTGCATTCCATACTCATATCTTGTTAAGCACGTTGTGATTGCTCTCGCATCTTTCAATGTTACATAAGAATGGTAACGAGATCAAAAAAAAAATTATTCTTTAGCTTTTGCTTGTGCGAAAAAAAAAAAAAATGTTACTCCTTCTATTACACAGCCCGACAAAATTAAAAAAAATTTTTGCTTCTTTATATAACTTTTTATACCCTCCACTTATGACCTCCCAATTACCCAAATCTTTTTCCAAAATTTGTTTTTTTTATCAAGAGTTTTTATTTACTGTTATAGTTATTGCCAAAAGAAAAAAACTCCCAAATTTTTTTAAGTATTTTTTTTATTTTAATAAATCTGTATGAAACAGTTTTACTTCTTTTTATTTTTTTACATTCCTATGGAAAAGTTTTACTTTCTAAATACTTATAAATACTTTTGATAAAAAAAAAAATTTTTGGAAAAAAATTTGGGTAATTGGTGTAATTGGAGGTCATAAGTGGAGGGTATAAAACGTTATATCATGAAAACTAGAGCTGATAGAGACAAACTGATTACAGTTTTGAAATCAGCGCACCCAAACTAACTAGAATCAGTTCAAAAATCAAATCAAAAAAGCAAATTGAGTGTTGGCCTGTGTTATCTGTTCTCATAGCAGGGATTGTGGAATGTGTATCTTATATTTTATACGAAAGAGCCGAGGCCTTATTAAGCGTGGCCGTTGTGGGCAATGTGAAGCAAAACTGAGTTTGGTTGAACAAAATGCAAATTTAAGTTACACCCAAAGGCTTGTTTTGCACAGTTTCATGTTGGTGTCCCAAAAAACATTAAAAATATAAAATTATCTCAATAAGCGACCACAGTTGTGATATTTATTTCTTTATTTTCTTACTAATAAATAGTTCATTTTACATAAAACAGAGCATTTTTACTTGCCAAAAATTTAAAAAAAAATATGTGGTTTGAACGCTCTGACAGCGAAGTGGGCATTTAAATACCCATGTCATTGAATCAAACCTGTGTTGGCCCAATTTAGTTAATATTTTTTTCTAAAGCACAGCACACCTAAGGCTATAGGTCACCAAGAGGGTTTTCCGATTTACTACTCTCCCAATTTTCCAGAGCCATTGTCGTTCACTTTTTCCAAATATTAAAAATTGCTAACTTTTAAGCCGCTAACCCAATAGAAGGGGGCAAAATTAAGCTTCAAAATTTTATGTTAGTTGTCCCATCCTTTCTATATCTTTCCTTTCTGTTATAATCAATTTCCGATACCTCTTACATGAAGTTAGCCAGAATTTTTCTACGAAGGCTCTGTTTTTGGGTATTTAAATACCCATCAGTCCTTAATGGGTTAAGATGTTATGTAAAAATGTCATGAAATGGTTAAAACAACCACGAAATAACCATCGGCAAAAAAAGGCAACATAAAAGATTGATATTATCAAAATATGATTGCAGTAACCATAATAGGATCATACTATGCGTTTAAGCAGCTCGAACGTGATTAAGCTCTAATCACTTCAAAATCGAGATGATTACCCATACATTGAAGTGATTTGTTAATCACTTCAAATTGACATGATTACAACTAAATCACTTCATAAACCAGAATCCACTGAACATACCTCAAATATAGAATCGCCAACAACCGTGTACAACCGGCCAAGATTTCTGCTTAAGGCGCCCGTACACGACATGTATTTGTCATCTGACATGTCAAATTTTCAAGTCACATGTAATTGTTCATGTCTGTCAAAATTGCTGTTTTACATAAGGTTTATAATATTCGGTCACAAACGTACATGTAATTTGCTTCTGACATTGTCTCTGTTTTTTTTCGCATTGTTATTGCAGAAACCAAAGTAGTTCTCGGTTTCAAAATTGCTTGCTGCCGCCACGAAAATATTTATTTGCGCCGTAAAATAATTTAGCCATCTTAACATTTTTTCTTTTATTTTAAGGATACCAATTGAGAATTTTATAATTAAACGTTTTTTATGTATATAACTTACTAATTTTTTTATCCGGTTAAAATAAAAACACTTGTAAGATTTTTTTTGTTTCTTTTTACTTTTGATAAAATGTTTTATTGTTTATTTTACTTATATTTAGATGAGCTTGTCTTCATACGAAGACCTGTTAAAAAACTGATTTTAATATTGTTAGCTATGACGGAGGAAACCACACCCAAGAATTAAACAAATAAATGCAGACGCATAGTCAGCATTTATTTGGTTCTTTTTAAAATAATTAAGAAGCAAGCGAAAAATTGTAAAATGCATTTTAAGCTGAATTAAAAATGTAACAGCAAACTCATTTCATTATTTTTCGGTCGCAATTCTAAGAATTGCAACCGTCCAATATTAATATAAAAAACCAAAATTATAATTAAGAGTTTGTTAACTCTTCCCCCCTTAGATGCAAACGTCCTCGTTTGTAAGGGGAATTGGTTGACCGATTTCTACACTATTGTATTCTAATGTGTTAGCCCTTTTTTGTATTTCTGAATAAATCGGAGAAATGCCAGGTTGGGTGGATTTAAATTCGTATCTTCCGTTTGTTGCGCATTTGAAAACAATGACAATTACAATTATCACGCATATTAATAGAGCAAATGAACTTTCCCACAGATTAATAGTATTTTTCCTATCGATCAATTGAATCGTATGACTATTATTTAAATGTAATTGTTTGATAAGTTGGAGGGACAAAGTTTCTTCAAAATAGTGTGTTGAATTTAATGAGCTTAGGATAGCAGGTAGTGGTCTATATGTCTCCTTTTCATAGTGGGAGAACGAAACATTACCGACAGTAATAGTGGCATTTTGATATTGGACTACGAATGTCCCATGCATATCGACATGGTTGCCATTCACTAGTATTGTACCATTATATTGGTTAAATAATAGAATACCATCTTGAATGACTTCCAAGGAAGAGACGTCAAGATTATTGCTTTTTTTACACGTGGAGGGGCTACTTTTAAGCAGATTGGGTATGCAACTTGTGTTAGTTATTTCTTCTATATTTTCTTTTTGGCATAGATTTAGTTCGTCATAGCTTTGACATGGGTTTCTTATTTCAAATATTTGATTTTGACAAGACATTATAGTTTCATATTCTAATTTTATAATGGTGTTTCCTGTTTTAATAGGTTTAATTAGCATAGTTTCACAATGAAGTTTTTTTACTTTAGGCAAGGTTATTACATATAATAAAATGGAATTATTTGAGGCTACTTTAATATTCGCAAATTTTAAGCATTGTTCTAAATTATTATAAGGAAAATTTTGTTCTACAATTAATTCGCTTAAGATTTCCATTTCGTTATGAGAGAATAGGAAAGAATTTATAATACCTGCTTTAGACCATAATAATGCCTGTTCAATGTTAGATACTTCTTCTTTAAGTATTTGTAATTCAAATTTAAATTTAAGTGCGGAGTTGTTTTCTATATCGTTAGTTTGAATGTTCCTGGTTATCTGGTTCGTCAAGTTTGTCAGTTCGTTAAGTTTCCGTTCAAAGAGTCTGTTTATAATAATTTGGTTCTCCGTTTGTCGTAAGTTATCATTTATTTTATCTGCCAAAATGCTAAAATCTGTCCGATCCGGTGAGCCCGCTATCCACTTCCATACGGTGCCAATTTCGTTAATTGATCTTTTATACTTTTTGAGGGGCTTGATTCGACTTATCAAGTTGTTCAGCTCCTCTATTTCGAGTTGGAGGAATGGCATGAGGGGGTTGGATTTCTTTATTTTGAAATTGATATGCTCACTCATAAGTTTTAGTTCTCGTTCATACGTTCCGATGTCGATTATGTGTATTAAGTTGAATGTTCCGTTTTGTATTAACGCTCGACCCGTTTGAAATGTCACTATTTCAGAGTTAGTGTAGTCGAGAATCTGTATGTCGGCTTTTATGATTTGCAAAAGGAACCTGTAAATGAAAAGAATATTATGTTCTTATCAAGCTTTTGTGGACTATTCGACCGGCTACAGTTTTAATTGTGCTATTGAGATTTTCTGCTACTTTTTCTTGCTTATATCTAGGTGATAGTTTAGTCCCTATTCTTTTATTGGTTTTTACATAGACTATGTCTCCAGGGGAGTATTGCTTAGGAGGTGTTCTATTTTTGTTGTGAAAGGCTAAATCTGTTTCCTGTTTTTCCTTTAGTTTTTGTATGTTGTTCTTCCTTTCTTCCATGAGTTTGTCTGGCTTTACTCTTCCAAAAAACGTATCCACTGGTCTTTTCCCGGTGGTAGAATGGATTGAATAGTTGTACCTGCTAATAGAAATTTCGAGCAGTTCCTTAAAAGAATCATGTATTTTTTCTGCCCTCACGCACCGCATTATTTCGGAAAGTGTCGAATGGAATCTTTCAATTTGTCCATTAACAGTACTAGTGTAAGGCGGAGCTTTAAATATTTTGATTCCAAATTTATCTTCCAGCATATGCTTTATCGGTGCAGATCCGAGTGATTTTTCGTTGTCTATAATTATCCATTCGGGAGGTCCTAAGTTTACTAAGATTTCACGCAGAGGTTCCTTAATATCTTGTGTTGATCTGGATTTGATGATCTTCGCCGTTACATACTTAGAAAACTTATCTATGGCTGTTAAGACTGCGGTTTGGTTAGTAAGATAGATGTCAAGGTGAACTATCTGTCCAGGGTATTCGGGAATAGGTGTTTCACTAAGTAATGGTTTCTGTGGATGTCGTTCATATTTTTGTTCTTTACAAATTTTACATTGATTGACTATTTTTCTGATTTTAGCGGCCATTTTTGGGAAATAAACTCTTTCGATTAATTGGTTCTTGTTTTCGGTAGCATTACGGTGTGCGCGTTGATGTTCGTTCAGTATTTCCTTTTCCTGGTCTCCTTCATCTGTTACGTCTGTTACAATTTTCCTAGTGAATCTGGTACGGTAATTATAAAAATGTTCGGGGTATATTTCCTGTATCTTTCCAAGGATGGATTCAGTGGTGTTCAGCCCATTTATGACTGAGGGATTAAGGTATTTTTTAAGAATGGTTATTAATTTCTGTTCTGTGTAATCCGTTCTGTGTAATCCGTTTCGTGATAAGTGGGAAATATTATCTGAAATTTATATGAGGGATTCTGTCCCAGTCCCAAAAAAATTTGATTTTTAAAAACGTTAATTGGTTCGTCAGCTATTGGTATAAGGTGATGTGACGAAGTATTATCGCTATGGACTGTAGTAGTCATCGAGTTTATTTGAGGAGGTCGCGATAAAGCGTCAGCAACAAGGTTTGTCCGTCCAGGTTTATAGTGCAGTTCGTAGTTATGCTCTTCCAAAATAGCTTTCCAGCGCTTCATTTTGTTGTTATTATTTTTGCTGCTTAGCGCGTACGTTAGAGGTTGATGGTCCGTAACTATTTTAACCTTTGCTGAACCATAGAGATAGCTTCTTAATGAGTTGAGTGCCCAGATGATTGCCAGCATCTCCTTCTCATTGGTGGCATAATGCTCTTCTGCTTTACTAAGAGTCCTGGATATGAACGTTATCGGTCGATCGTTTTGAGACAGTACAGCTCCTATGGCGTACTCCGATGCGTCCGTTGCCAACTGGAATTCCTTAGTGAAATCAGGGTAATGAAGTATCACTTCTTCAGTGAGTGCTGCTTTTATTTTATCCAAAGCCTCCTTTGCGTCATTATTGAGTTTTATTGGCGTTTTCTTCGAGATGTTTTTGGACGCTTGTCCCCCTTCCCCCCTTAAAAGGGTTGTCAAGGGTTTCGCTAATTTGGCGTAATCCTTGACAAAACGTCTATAATACCCTGAAAGTCCAAGAAAGGATCTTAAGTCCTTTAATGTTTTTGGTGCAGGGAAATTTGTGATGGTCTCTACTTTTGCTGGATTGGTTTTTATACCGTTTTCAGACACGATAAAGCCAAGGAATTCTACATGGTTTTTTAAAAATTCGCATTTATCGACTTGCACTTTCATGTTAGCATCGCGAAGAGTTTTGAAAATAGTTTCTATGTCCTGTAGGTGACTCCGTTTGTCTTTGCTAAAAATGATGATATCATCTATGTAGACGAAGCATCGCCTGCCGATATGGTCCCTTAAAATATCATCCAATGTTCGTTGGAAGATAGAAGGTGCGTTTTTGAGTCCGAATGGTAAACGAGTAAACTCGTATTTACCATTGTTGACTGAGAAAGCAGTCTTTTCAATGTCAGATTCCTTCAGAGGAATCTGATGAAAACCGCTTTTCAGGTCTAAGATTGAAAAGTATTTATTCTTCCCTAATTGTGACAAGACCTCATTGATTTCAGGTATTGGGTATGTATCCGCGATGGTTACTGAATTTAGTTTGCGGTAATCTATTACCATTCTGAATTTCCTTTCATTTGATTGATCTATTTTTTTTGGGACGACCCATACAGGGGAGTTGTATGGAGATCGTGAAGGTCTTATAATACCATCAGTAAGTAATTTTTCTATTTGTGAATTTATTTCGTCTTTGAGGTGCATAGGGTAAGGGTATGACTTACTGTAAACCGGCGTATCGGAGGCCGTACGGATTTCTCCTATTACTTTAGATGTATAGGTTAATTTTTCATTTGGTTCTGTGAAGAGGTCTTTAAATTGCCTTATTATATTTGACAATTCTTGTGTAGTTTGTAAATCAAGGTGCTGTGTTTGAATACTTATTTTATTTATGTCTTGAGACTGAAATTGTTTTAACCGAAATTTGAGGTTTTTGATCCTCAAAATATTGTTTTCTGTGTCTATTACGGCCGATAGCTCTTTAAGCGTATCGTTACCTAGAATCGCATCGAAAGATGAGAGTGACGGGAGAATGTAAAATATAATTGTTTTATTAAGACCGAAAAGGTTAGCATTTGTATGGTGTGTAATTTCGATTTCGCCCGCGACGGAGTTAGCGGTGAATGAGTTTTTATTTTCTATTGGTTTTGCTATAATTCCAGTTTTTATGTAATTCTTATTGGACCCTGTATCTATTAGTATTTTTAATAACTTCCCGTTCCTCATTCGGCACTCTAGATATGGCAATGAGGAACTCCTCATTCTAAAAAATGAATATCGCTAAGGTTTGTTACTACGTCGTCTTCGGAATCTATTGTTGCCATGTTGCTTCCGCATTCTTCAGGGAATTGGTAGTTGTCCTCCGTTGATGTGTCCTCTTCTACCTGGTAGTTACCCGAATTTTCGTTCGTGTCTTGTTGTGGTGTATAATCCATGGGTTGTGTTCTGATGTGGTAGTTACGTTGCATTTTATTTGGTGGTCCGTATTGGTTTGGTTGTTGTTGCTGTTGGGGTATTCTCCATTTCCTATTTTCGACAGGCCTATTCATGTAGTTAACCTGTCTTGTTCTCAAGCTCTCGTCTACTTCCATGGGTTCCGGTCGTGGTGCAGGTTTTGGTGGTCGTGGAGGCAATACATGACCATGTTGCTGGTAGTTCCCTTGGTGTGAGTTCATTTGCTGTCTTTGCATATAATTAGGTGTAAATTGAGGTTTTTGGGAATATTGAGGGTAGTATGTTAAATAAGACGCAAGGTGTTTTGGTGTTTGCTGAATTGTATTTCTTCTGGGTAGTGACATCGGCTGTCCCTGATTTCTTATGTAATTTCCTGCTAAACTATTTCTGTTTGTCTGGTTGTCCAATTTCTGGCAAAGGTACAATGCGTGAGGGAGATCCTTGGGTTCTCGGACACCCAGTAGTCTTGGTAGATCCCCTTTAAGCCCCCTGATAAATGTGTCTAGGGCTTTCTCTCTGTACGTTTGTGTCAGCAATTTGATTGACTCATTGCTTGCCTCCATGCATGAAATTTTATTAAGGATTAAGGTGAGGTGAGCATAAACTGCTTGATAAAAGTCATTGACCGATGAGTTGCCCTGTACTAATGACAGTAATTGATACTCTAATGTCTTTAGGTCACGCTGGTCACCGTAGTGATGGGTTAAGCATGCTGCTATTGAACGCCATTCGAGTGGCGTGTTGTATGCCTCTAAAGCTGCGTCAGCCTCTCCTATTATCTTATTCCTAATTGTCATAATAATGGCGTAATATTTGGGAGTGCCTCTGGAACTATCGCATATTGATAGTACCCTCTCCACACTCTTTTTCCAAGAACTAAATTCTGTATGTTTTCCTGAAAATTCCCTTAAACTTTTCACTATGTCGGGTACCTTTTCTAAATCTTCTAAATTATTATTGTACCTTTCATCTATTGCTTGGTCGGGTAAGTTAGCGAATTCTTCCGTCGGATTGATAACGTTATTAACTAATGTCCTACCCTCGGTTAAAAATAATTGTTTTAAAGACCCTAATAAATTACTTTGTAATTGGTCAAATTGAGCCTGGCTTATTCCTGCTGATGCAGGTAGCTGGTTTAAGACAGCAGGTCGGACTAAATTGTTTTGGTTTGCCATCTTTCCTTTCTCTCTTACAATTTTTCTTTTTTAATAAAATTTTGTAAAGAATCTAAAGATTTATGAATACTATGAAAAAAATTTTATTGTTCTTTTTCTCTTTTCTGATTTTATTTACTAATTAATACTTTATTAAATAGATTATAAGTAATTGCAATATCTTAAAATAATTGTTGGCTTACAGGTAGATAAACGTCTTCATTGTCGTCCTTCAGATGGATGCTCCTCAAGGCTTAAAAGTTGAATCTTCCACTGTTCTTACTAAGCTTGTTTTTCTCACACACAGTTTATTCGTTTTTCTTTGCACAGTTTTTCTTTTAAAGTTTTTGGTTTATCATTTCTTTTAAACCAATTTTTAAATAAATTTCAGTGTTAATGTAAAAACAAATTTATAAAAATTTTGCAGCACAATATTTTAGTTTTTCTTTTCTTTTAAACAAATTTTTACATAAATTTTAGTAATTATGTAAACAAATTTATGAAATTTTTACAGCACAATATTTTAGTTTTTCTTTTCGTTTAACACATTTTTACATAAATTTTAGTAATTATGTAAACAAATTTATGAAATTTTTACAGCACAATATTTTAGTTTTTGTTTTCTGTATGTAACCAAATTTATAAAATTTCTACAGCATAATATTTTAGTTTTCTCTTATTTTAAACAAATTTTTAACAAATTTTCATAGATTTTAGTAATTATGTAAATAAGTTTATAAAAAAAAATTTTTTTAAAAGCACAGTATTTTAGTTTTCCTTTTTTTTCAAAAAACAAAGTATTTATAAACTTTCCTTTATATTTTTTATCATTAATTTATTCTTAATACACTTTTAGTTTTTAAATACGTTTTTCTTAATCCTTATTATTAGGATATTTTAATTATGTTTTTTTATGTTGGGCAAATAATTTTATCCTCGTTATAAGGATTTTTTTTATTATTAATTTGTCCTTTTTCGTTGGGCAATTAATTTTATCCTCTCTATAAGGATTTTTTTTTATAATTAATTTGTCCTTTTTTGTTGGGCAATTAATTTGATCCTCACTATAAGGATTTTTTTTATAATTAATTTGTCCTTTTACGTTGGGCGCCACTTACTAGTTTTTTTATCCGGTTAAAATAAAAACACTTGTAAGATTTTTTTTGTTTCTTTTTACTTTTGATAAAATGTTTTATTGTTTATTTTACTTATATTTAGATGAGCTTGTCTTCATACGAAGACCTGTTAAAAAACTGATTTTAATATTGTTAGCTATGACGGAGGAAACCACACCCAAGAATTAAACAAATAAATGCAGACGCATAGTCAGCATTTATTTGGTTCTTTTTAAAATAATTAAGAAGCAAGCGAAAAATTGTAAAATGCATTTTAAGCTGAATTAAAAATGTAACAGCAAACTCATTTCATTATTTTTCGGTCGCAATTCTAAGAATTGCAACCGTCCAATATTAATATAAAAAACCAAAATTATAATTAAGAGTTTGTTAACTTATATTTACATAAATTCTATTCAATGGTGAGATGAGCATACATATCTTGGTATTGTAAAATATTAACTTCATCCGGCTAATGATTCCGTCAATAGTTGATGCCGCTGCCAGTTTCTTCCCGGCATAGATTTCTGATGTCAGATGGTTTGTCAGAAGAAAATAGAGCACGCTCTAATTGAAATTTTGTCAGATGACTTTGCGTCTGACTTTTACAGAAGCAAAGTTAAAAAGGTAACACACGACATGTATGTGTTTTGCAGTGGGTAATTTGACATGTCAGATGACAAAAACATGTCGTCTATATGCTCCTTTAATATTTTTATTTTTGTTTTTTTCTTAAATAATTCATAAATTTTCACAATTACATCATTAAAATTATTAAAATAATCTTCTGATAACTTTATAAAAATGTTTTTTATCCATTTTTAATACTTTAAAGAAATTTAAATTTGTTTGTTGTTTTTTTGTGTGTGTTTTTTCTTAATCATCTGTCATCTTAATCATCTCAAATGTAATGTGAACGGCTATTATTAGCTAAATCAACATTTTGCTTAAACGCGTTTAAAAACCCAAATGTGAACATAGCATCATATACATTAATATATTCCTTGAAAGAATTTTTTCAACTGTGACTATATAAAACATATTTATGATAATTCCCTACGATACGTCTTGTACATACCAAGTATTAACAATTTCACATTGAATGATGTGAGAAGTACTTAAAGTCCCAATTACATCAACTTACGTATATCCAAAAAAAAACGCTCTTAAATTACTTCATCGCTGTTTCAAAATGTGTGAAGCTACAAAAACTTTTACATTAAAAGTTTTGTTTTGTTCCAATTGCTTAACTGACGTACTTTGCAGAAGAAGACTTTTATTTTTTCATCATCTTTCCACTGAAGTGCAAGTAGTTTTTTAAATTGTATACATTTCCTAAAAAAAAAAAAAATTTGTATAAAAAATTCATGTCGTATAAAATTTAATACACTAGATTTTAGGGAAAGGGAGAGAAAACACTTCCATACATAATGAAACTGAAAAGCCAAGAAAGTTTTATTTTTCTTGAAAATTCCTTTTACAAATGTAAAAGTTTTTTAATCTTATTTAAGCTTCAGAAAATAATTTCAATCAAAATAATGAGTTAAACTAAATAAGATTTTGTGTGATTGTTTCGTGCAATTTATAAAATTTTGCACAATTTTGATGCTTTGTAGGTGTCAAATTTAATCTGCATGCCGGCAACGCGGATAAGTACTCTAATAATAAAATTTTGTACTTTTACTTGAATGCATAATTTTTTTTTATAGATTTTGTAATTTTTTTTTCGTAATTTAATAAAATTTATATCCAAAGATTTATGATAGAATTTCATTCATAAATCAAATCATTTAAATTGTAAACAAAATAATTATTCAAAATTGTATGTTAAAATTAAATGAAAAAAGCAAATAAATAAATTTTATTTTAGACTTCCTGTGTAAGCAAATTTTGCATTTCCTTTTCAATTCACTGTGGTCAGATTTCAAAAAATTTCAAGCTGATAACAGTTTCTGTAGACTATTTCAAATGTTGGGCAAAAATTTGACACGACACTCTTTGCTGGTTGGAAACAATTAGAAATAAATTATGGTTATATTCGAAATAACACTAACCCAGTTAACGTTAACGTACACATGTTTATTTCTTTGGGAATAGATAAAAAAAAGTTCTGATTTTCATTAAAAGTTTACTCATACAATTTTCGTATTTAAATTTTAAAAATAAAATGTTAATAAAAACTATTATTGAAATAGTATAAGTATTTAGGAAATTTAAGGACTTAGTTTGGTTCAATAATTCCTAAACAAAAACCAATATTTTAATCATAATATTTTGTTATAATTATTTATATAAGCAAAACAGCTTAAAAGTACCAAATTCGATTTGTAAACTTAAAAAATTAGAGCATTCTCAGCAAAAATTTTGGGGTTTTCATACCAGAAAGTTGTGATTCATAAAATTTCAGGAAATTAATTGCAATTCATTTAACTATAAATAAAAAAACAAAAACTACAATACCAGCCTTCATCACAATAGCAATTTAAGTCATTGATGTCTATTTCCAGAAGCTCCTAAAAACCAACAACTACAACATAACTGAAAACAACAGCACACCTTAACAATATCAATGTAAATTTTGTCACCCAAAGTTGTATCATGATACAAAAAAATTAAAACACTAGGACTCATGAACAAATAAAAACTGTGTGTAAATGTTTAACAAGTCAACAATTATTTAAAGTTCATTTATTTGAAAAACAACACTTTAAGCAGGGAATCAGTGAACGACGGTACGACTAAATTAATTCAGGAATTTTGTATACGAGTAAAACGCATTAAAATTGTAAATTTTGAGATATTTTTTTTTAAATTTGTACATCTCTTCCTCTTATTTTTGTGGCATGTAATAAAGGAGTGTTGTTTTTGTTATTTTATATCATTTCGTTCTTCATTTTAGTTGCAACTACAAATAAATCATTCTTTTCTTCCGCTTGTTACAAGCGCAGCATGAAAAATGAACAAAGTCATTCGTTCATGCAGCTGCATTTGAAAATTTTGTTATAAATTGAAGTATTTTTAGTTTTACAAGTTCACAATTCCTTCTTTCTCTCTGATATAGCGGAGAAGAAAAGTTTTTATAAAAATTAGATAAATATTTACTGCCTTATTTATGAAAAATAAAACATGTTAATAAAGGGTTTATTAAACGGATTTCGTATGAAAATCCGTTTCATAAAGCCTTTGTTTGCATACACGCAAGGAAAAAATATGTTTTTATAATTGAAGCACAGCCGCGAAAAACGTTGTAAACGCCACATTTTGCAAAAACTGTTTTTTTGCAGATAAACGTTGACTTTACTCTCTTACACAGTTTAAACATCAAATCAACCAAAACTATGCACCTTAACGCCTTCAAAATGGCGTACAAAGTGTCAGCCAGTGGAAGAACATTGCAAGTTACTAACATAATGATGAAACCGAAATGATTTTGCAGTGCGGAATAATGTTTTAAAAGCCTTTTGCATTAAAGTTTTTATTATCACTATTTTAAATAATAGAAAAAAAAATTTTTAAAACAAATAATGCTGCTTGTCAAAAAACGTTTTTTTGCTCTCCTGAAAAATTATTATTTTGTAACTTGAAACGTTATTCGCGGCTGTGCTTCAATTATTAACGTTTAACTACAATATCAGGGTTGTGTAATTTAAACATTACAGAATTTTCGACATGGAATGAAATAAATGGATAGTTTTAATATGGTTTAATATTTAATATTTTGGGTAGCCTGGTAGGCTAGTTTGTAGTGAGATCTATCAGTTTGTCTAAATTACATTGGCGCATATTCATAAATTATTACCAAGTATTAACTTTTTGAAGTACCTATTTAGGTTATTCACAGATGATTACTTTCATCATAAAAAGTTTACACTTAATTATAGGTTAAGCTGTAACTAAATGCCAACTAACTAATACATTCAAAGAACAGCTGATTGATATCATTTTATAATTTATTTCGTAATTACAACATTTTTAAAGAGGTTATAAAAAAAAATAAATGGAAAAAATTATAAGAGATATTCAAATAATATCAGATAAAAACATGACAAAAAACAGTTAAGACGTATAAAACACGCTACAATCCATTTCAAATCTATTTCTACTGCATCCAAAAACATCAATACAAAACCAAATTAACAAGAGATGTGTTCTTAGTCGATAAAATTCTATTTTTACAAGTCCTTATTTTATTGGATTTATATACTATTATAACCAAAAAATAACCTTTTTAGAATTTGTGTTGATTCTTTAAAGAACAAAAAATGGATTTTTAATAGTTTGATAATCTTTTTAATTAATTACAGAATATATCGTTCAAAATATTATCGACATAATAATTTTCTCTACATGCCAACATGCATGGTTGACTTCTTCTATCAGCTGATACTACGTAAGTTATGAATTGTGAATAAGAGCTATGAACTATTTTTTAGTTTCTGTTTTGTTAGTTACAACTTAAGTTATGATTTCTGAATATGTGCCATTTAGTTAATCTCATCAAATTAGTTATATAATAAAAGAATTAAATAAAATTAGTTAACAATAAAAAAAGTTAAATAGGATATTTTAAGCTAGACTCTAGCTTACTACAGTTTTAGTAAGCCAATCTTGGCTGAAACTAACAGCCTGTTCGTCAATTTCGAACGTTAACGTTCGCATAGAAAATTATATTTGAAACAAAAACAAAATTCTAAAATTTGTTTTTGTTTTAAAAGTAATTTTCTATGCGAACGTTAACTTTCGAAATCGACGAACAGGCTGTACTTTACGCGGAAATTTGGTTCGTTGAAACTATAAAGAGTCCATAATTAATACAAACTACTGATAAAAAAAAAACACGGTTTCGTTGGCCCTTGAAGCTTAATGCATTTTTGGCTGTGTTTATAAAACACGCACCACACAGCTACGCGGTAGGAATGTATAAGTGCCCTGCTTATTGAAGAAGGTTTTAAAATCATTAATATAAATTTATTCTGCCTTAGTTTTGACTCTTTATCGTCTTAACACGGATTTTAATCTTCATCCTTTTACAGACTTAGGGCTAATAAATAATAGATGGAGGCTGGCGTTCTGGTTTTCTAGTCTATAATTAATTTGCAAGGCCTAAAGCCGCATTTATATTGCGTGACTCCCTCACCGACTTGAGTTTTTAATCTCTCACACACTACGATCGAGAGTTTTATGTATGCGATAGGAACGGGTTTATTCCTCTGTAAGTGGCTCATGCAGTCTTGTTTCTTTTTTTGTACTTGGAGAATAACATACTGAGGATCCCATGATTCTACAAGCAAGCTGATGCATACGTCCTATCAGTGTGTCACCACCAGTCTTTAACAGTTCAGCTAGCAATACATCGACTCCTGCCGCCTTATTCTTTAGCCGAGATTAACAAACTACATTAGTGATTTTTTAATAGTCTTAAAAAACACTTGCTTGACCTTATCGTTGTTCCTACAACCGCATATATCTGTTTATTTTAATCTTGTTTGGTTTATGATTGGTCCGAAGCATCAGTTCATGATACTGGGGCTTCCAATATCGCATCCAGGTGTACAGTAGTTGCGCAGAGATTTTTTCTGGCATAGGGATATACCACCCATTGTTGGTTGTGATATCGACCCTTTTGCGCAAAATAACGTATATGCCAATTTTTTTTTAAATTGAGTTTTTGATGAAATCTTATTCTACATTCAAAGAGACGTCACCTGACAAAATATTGTAGGCGAATTCCACTTCGTTGCTCCAAAAATTTAATGTATGTTTTCATTTTCATATTGCAAGTGATAGCAGAGGAAAGTAGAAAAATGGCTCTCCTGTAAAATTTGGTTTTTGTAACATACGATAATTTCGCGCAAAGGGGTCGATATGGGGTTTCTTGGCAGCACGAGATTACACAGAACATTAGAGAATCTTCTGTTAAACAATGTAATGTTATGTGAAAATATCCGTACAGAATAAATGCAATGTTAAAATATCTGTTAAAATTAGAAACAACCTCAATTTTAGTCATGCCACAATGTTAAATGTAGTACTGCATAGTGTTAATGCGTGCTGTACAAAGACATGCTAATAAATGTTATATAGTGTGCTGTTAACTGCATATAATTAAGACGAAAGTTCCGGATATAGCTAGACATATGGGATAGCGTATAAATGCACACCACGGATGGTAGAGCAGATCACAATGGAGATCACAATAATGTGAATAAAAGCAGTAAATAAACGTATGACATTGTATTAACATAATTTTATAAAAGTTGCAAGAAAAGAACTCCAGAGGTTTAGTTTAAAGGTAATAAACCAAGAACGTCATAGAAAGGGCGAAGAAACGTAGCAATATATAGGTGCTGCGTGGATTAAACATGCACAAGAGAGACAATAAAATAACAAACATACCAACTCTCTAATATTAAACATTTTTAATAAAAGATACTAGCATTAATTTTTGACTAACACAAAATTGATTATAAATGTTAAGAACAAATCTAGTGGAAGAAAATTGAACTTGAAAGACCCTGTAGATCTTCTTTAAATTTATAACTGATTTGCTTGAAACAAATTGTAATTTGTATCTAAAGTCTTAGTTCTTTCGATTATTTTAGTTGGAGAAACCCTGCTCACAGCCCATTATACAAAAAGTTTTAATTAAATTACGTTATATTTTTCAGACGATATTGAAGAAAATCTTATTAAAATATTTTTGTATCAACTTCTTAATAAAATCTTTTTTTTAGCCATTAAATAAATATAAGCAAAATATAGAATATAATTAAGACTTTAATTTCTCAAAAACTTTCTTTGACATTTTAACCTCATTATGAGTTTTTGTTTGTTTTTGTAAATTCACTTATAAATTCAATTATAGCTTTTGACTTTATAACTTTCATTTGAAAGTTAATGATTTTCAACAGCAGTTTCAACACGAGTACCACAACTTTTTTTGTTCGGGATTTCCTTGCAATTTATCGGCTAAAATTTTAATAATTAAAACATTTTCTTTCAATTTTAAAGGCTAAAAGTTTTTAAAAGCAATCAGAAAAATGATTAAGTTATAAGTTGATGTTGCATCTACTTATACCCTCACGCACACACAAATACAAGTTTAACTAGTTTTAATTTATAACAAATATACATTTATTTCTCTATAACATCCGTAAATAAAGAGTTAATTTAAGAAATATTTTTTAATAAAAAAAAACTAGAATTACGCGTGACTGTTTGGTAAAACATTTTATTGAAACTTTTTCCTTTATTGTTATCGTTTTTTTTTTTTTTTTTTGTTTAAAGTTTAATATTCCTGGGCGACCTTCAATTGCATCATGTGTTTCAACAGCAGATTTGATGACTTAAGCTGTGTCAGTTAAGGAAATATATAACAAAACAACAGCCATTAAACTCTTGTCACATCCTTTCAAGCTGTCAAAGTCAATTTTAATTCAGTCACCATTTTTTTTTAAATAATAAAAACATAAACGGCTTTTAAGAAGAACTAAAATTTTTTGCGAAGATTGAATTGAGATTGTGAGTGTCAGATGATGGAATTGAAGATTCTTTCTACAAACGCAAAAAAGTTCATACACTTTTGCTGGGCATAATGTGCTGGTTATTAAGTGTGAATTTTAAAAGTGTTTAGTTAATTTAGTGGAGAAAGTTATCTCTTCTCTAAAAACAATTGATGATGATGTCCCGAAAGTTTTCAGCTAGGGAGCAAATGTTCTCCATTATTAACTTTCAACGGACTCTGTTGGGGGCTGTTCGTTTGACCTTCTTCCATTTTAACCCTTTAGCTGTAAGTTTTCGTTCTGTTGTAGCGAACCATAACGTTTTTGAATGGATTACCGCGTGCTTCTAAATAACTACGAACTACCCAAGCACCCACAATATACATACATATTCGATTTATTTTTCGACAATTTCCCTATGATTTCCGTATTCTATGGGTTATTCCATGAAAATTTGCCAAAGGAACCATACCTTTATCGTTAAAATCGAGTCCCCTACTTTTTGTTTGTAGATTTTTTCCCAAATTGACGTTCGTATGAAATATTACCTACACGTTCACATCCATAACTCATCGATCGATCGATCGGGTTTAATCGCCAGTAGGCGCGTTGGAAAGGTGCTCATTTTGATCAATTTACAAAAAAAAATCTGCAACATTGGTCTAACGGTTAAAAAGTTACGGGCATTTTTGTCCAAATTTTGGAGCATTTTCCATTTTTTTCAAAAAGTTGGTTTTATGTGTTATTTTGTTTTAGCAATATCGCATGAATTAATTAACCGAATTCGATAAATTTGGGCTTAAACTCTTCGTTTTGAATTATAAATTGAATTAAATAATGGATTGAGCCAAAAAAATGGCCACGAAAGTAATATTCTTGGACAAAATCATGAAAAAAATGGAAAAATGGTCCAAAATTTGGACAAAAATGCCCGTAACTTTTGAACTTTTTACCAACAAAAAGTAGGGGACTCGATTTTAACGATAGAGGTATGGTTCCTTCGGCAAATTTTCATGGAATAACCCATATAATACGGAAATCATAGGGAAATTGGTGAATTTTTTCACTCCCTACAAATCGACCCGCCCTAATACATATATATAGAATTTGGAATTTCCATAGGTGGTAGTTAATGGTATTAAAATACTTTTTGTAAAAAGTTTTACAAATTATGCAAAATGTTATAATAAATTTTTGTATAATAAAAATTTGCATATAACTTTGTACATTTCCAACCATTTTTTAAAATTTTAATTTTAATTAAGTCAATTAAATTCTATTTAATAGATTTGTATCTTTCATTGTTAACATGTTTTGTAAACAATTAATTTTGATAGTACTCAGGCAACTTTCCCTTATCTACAAATAAACACTCACATATACTCACATTATTTGTCAACCTAATATAGATGATATTTATACGACAGATAGCCAAGACAACACTTGACAACGAACAACAACTAAAAAAACCTTTAAGCTGTTCAATATCCAATATTTTTCATTTTGATATTTATAATCATGTAAACGTTTCCGTTTATTTACACAAGTTAAAATAAAACAAGGAAATCTCTCTACGTCAATAATAGGACAAATATTAATTTTAACGATATTTCCCATGGCAAAATAATAACATGATAGCTGTCTGCCTGTTCATCTGCCGCTCAATGTACATACATACATACGGTGCAACTGACTGACTAAAGGTGAGCTCGGTCAATTGAATTGTTTCACTACATGCGTTTTATTGGTAATTTATATAAGAGTTTATTCAGGGGAGTTTATTGTCTATAGATTATGGCACACACAGAAAACAAATTGGTTGGGAAACGGTTGCAGTAATAAAATATTGATCAAGTAACATAATTTATTATTGCAACTATTAAAACTGTATAGTTCTAACGGATTTTTAATTCTCTTGATTATTAAAACGTTATTCTATTTGAAATATGATTCCTTTAATTCTTTTATTAATTATGATAACTAATTTAATTAAGTTCTAAAAATTAGCACAAATGGTTAGAATCACAACCGAATTAAATACAGGGCAGAACTGAATATTGGTCCTTGCAATTAATAATTTGCTTTCTACAATAAATGTTGTAATATAAATGTTAATTCATTTATAGCAGCTAATTATTGATTGTTGGAATAGTTTTAATTCGAGTACAACAAATGAAAATATAATTATTCGGAAGTCACAACCAAAAAATATTTAAAAGCGCCAATTGCTTACTAAATTTTCTGTCAAAATATTTGATAGATTAAAATAATTTTTCATTTTATATTTTAAAAAGATCTTTGCGGTCGAAATTCGAAAGTGTGCAAAAACTTAATAAATAGGGGTAAGTAATTTGCGTATTCTTAAAAGTACGTATGTACGTATACACTTACATATGTTTGTATTATGTATATATTATTTATTTTATACCCTGCAAATTATATTGGACTACTTTGTCCATTTTGATCCTGAGCTAGTCCAATGCAATGCAAGTACTTGTTAAAAAGAGTTTGTAGTGAAACGACATGTCTTCGTTTTTTAATGAAATGTTTTCGTTTTGAAACGATTTCAAAGCTAATGCTCTGGAGTATGCCATGGAGTAGTTTTAAGACTGCTCCTTTGCAATGCAAGCTGGGTTATATGGTCCTGACCTTGGACATCGTAATGTTAAATATGCCATGTTTTTTCTATTAATTGGGGTTACCTTTTGACTAGTCCTTGCCCCTTATGGGCTACATTTGACATGTGTGTATGGACTAGTCGGGTAAAATTCAAACATGCATACATATATACATAAGTATGTACCCAGCTTTCGGTTTTAATCGAAAGAATCTACTGGAAATCTCATGAAGAGCGTTTTTGATCGTCGACGAGCGCAATTTGTAATCGTGAAGATTCCTCGCACGGGAAAATTTGTTACACAAGCTGATTCCTCTGTGAGTTACTTCTACAACACAGCTAGATACGCTTATATTAATCGTAGACGGATTCGTTTGAGATTTGTGTAAAGATTATCTAATGAGTCTTTAAGAAAGCACATCAATAATCTTATGAGACTCATGTAGAAATGCCTTTACAACTCGCATAGAAAAAAATAAAAATTGATTTCAATTAAAAAATTTGTGATATAAAATAAAAAATTAATAAAATTTGCACCAGTAAACAAATTAATAGTATCAATTAAACCAGTTAATAGTATTAATTAAACGTTTAATTTACTTGATTATACGTATAATTCACTTAATTAAATTTTTAATTAAAACTGATTTTATTTTTGATTAATGCTTTATAATTGGTGAAAAATTTTGGAGAATTTTTTCTGTGCGTGGAATACTTAGAATAACTGAGCCACCTAAACAAGAGCATCAAGCTTCTTTTAATGAAGAAACTATTAACTTTCGAACGATTTATACGAAAGAAACCTTAAGATCAGGAATCAAACGCCATCCTGTTGGAAAATCTTATTTGGCAGATCCTTCCGTCGGGGTTTTTTTTTAAATAAAATTGTATTGACAATAAATAAATTTTCATGTTTTAAAAACGCTCATTTTTAGGTAGCTCGGTAATTGTTACATGACTCATGAGGAGAGTCGCTAGAGGTTAATTTAAGATTAAAAGACAAGCGTGTCAGAAAATGTATAAAAAAATAATAAATAAACAATTTTAATGTTTTTATTATTGTTACTCGTCAGATAATCATTAGAAGATTCTTTTTCTTTGATGAAAGGAATTGCAGCCAAAGATTGTTTTCGTTGGTACATTAAGTTATCATCTGTACCTTTGAAATTCCGTTTGATGATGGGGAAAGCTGTATGCATGTGTTTGAATAAAATTAAATAATGTAAAAACTATAAATAAAAATACGCACTTAAAAATAAATATACATTAAAAAATGGAATTTATTGGAATTATTTTGATTTTCTATCTAATAGTATATCGGGAAAGTGGTTTATGCAACCGGTTAAAACAAATATATTGATAACGACAATCAAATCTTATGAACACCAACTATGTGTTAATTCAGTTGCAGCTATCATATATTCGGGTATAATCACAATTTTGTTGCTAATAATCATACTTTCAACTAACAATATCTGTTGTTATGACTGATAGTGTATTAAAATTGAAATGTTGCTGTCAAAACTATTATTCTAAGCAACGAAATTTTCAGTAATTGTAACCGAATTGTGTGATAGTACATGAAACCGACGGAATTCGATTGGCGCCAAATTCGGTTGTGATCACGAATCTGTTAAGTACGGAGTGGGGTCACTTAGGTCCCCCAAAGAAAAATGAGCTTTTGTTGTTTATATGTTAGCATAAAAGAACTAAAAATATTATTTTGAAAGTAAAAAATTATTATTTCATTAATTTTCAATTTTAATTTTTAATTACCACATCAAAACGTGTTAATTTTAAAACATTACATGTAACAATTATTATTAAGGAATACAAACATAGGAATTCAATTCTTTTCTAATATTTGGTTCAGCTAGTTTTTTTCCAAGATCTATTAGAAATTTCTTTCTTCGTGATGAGTTTGAAAGATTCCATATTGGTACTTCTGTATAAAGATGATAAATGCATTCATTGCAGCTATGTCTACCATATCCAATTCTAAATGGCCAACGTTCAGTTCGCCTGCCACATGAGTTTAGAATGAGCTTCATTAGAGACAGAATTATCTGCATGTTGGGAAGACAGAAGATGTACCATTCGGTTCTTTTTAGGAATATATGATACCATTGAGATGTTCTTTGTGAAACAAAATATCGAAGAATACTCCTTCCGGTGTTTTGATAATTTTAATTCGTTGGATAATTTAATTTGATAATTTTAATTCGTTGGATGCGTCCGTTTGGTTTTTTCTCACAGTTCCAAAAAGCGTCGTATGTTTTGTAAGAAGGAACTCCGCTAATTCATAACTTGTAAAAAAATTATCGGTTGTTATTCCCATGCCGGATCCAAACAAAGGCGCATCGAGATCTTTAACCACTCGTGCACCTTGTTTTTTTTTCTACGTTTCCACCAGGGAGCTTTCCCGTATACAACTGCAGATTGTACAAATATGATGTTTTCACATCAGCGGCTGCCCAAATTTTAACACCATATCTTCCCGGCTTAGATTTTATGTATTGCCGAAATGGGCACTTGCCGCGAAACGTGACTAATTGTTCATCGATAATTATTTCACCAAAAGGGTTGAATAACTTTCGGCAATTATCTACAAAATGATCCCACACGTCTGTAATGGCAGCTAGCTTATCAGACTCTTTTCGAGCTTGTCTTGTAGTTTTATCATCAAATCTTATATACTTTGACAATGCAATAAATCTATCACGAGACATAGATGCAGTAAATATATTTATCCTAGTGGATTCATCAGTACTCCACATTTCTTTTACATTTTCTCTTCTACAATGTAGCGCTCCAGCTGTTATAAATACTCCAAGAAATGCATACAATTCACATTCAGTTACCAGTTTCCAATTTTTTTGCCTCTGGTGAGGTTCTTCATTATACTTTTCAAACTATCTCTTGGCTTCTTCGTTAGTATGAAGACAGATTTTCTTTTTGATAGCTGGTGTCATAAGATGGTTGAATATTTCATCAATTTCGCAAGCGTCACTCATGTAACTAGTTACTCCTGGGGTAACATTCACAATATTGCATGCTAACCTACACGTTCGTGGAAATGGCTTCAAAGAGCAAACTCTGCCAGACTTAGCGGTGCAATATTCCGCATTCAAAGGAAAAGCAACATAATTTTCAATTTCGTCAATATCCAGAAGAATATCTTCTGCTTGTTCATGTTCTTCTTCCTCAATCTCGTCTTCTGTTTCACTATCATCACTTACATAATTACTATGTACATAATCAGAGTTGTCACTGTCCCATTAGGATCCTCTTCACTGTCATTTATATAGTCTTCTATCGCTCGCTGGGATAGTTTTCTTTTGTACCTTTCCATTTTTGGTCCTAAAAAACAACGAACATTTTTAACGTAAAGTACGACGTGGGGTAACTTGGGTACCCCAAACGAAAAACTAACCTTCTAATTACAAACAGATTGATATTTAAATGCCACTTATCTATTAGTTTTTATATTGTGTTCTAAATAAAATTGGAATACCAAAAAGGAAAAAGCCAGAAAAAATTTTTTTGCGAAGTTATTAAAGAAAAACTAAGATTGGGGGACCTAAGGTCCCCCACTCCGTGCTCTAAGGGTTAAATTTACACGTACTTAAAAATGTACTCAAAGCAAATAGGAATAATATATTCGGCTACATTGCTACGCTCCACTATAATATATAAATATAATTTTTTGAAATATGTTTTGCGCTTAATTATAAACCAATTTTGATATTAACTGATATCGCAGTACACCTTCATGTGTGAGGTCTATATGGAAACTATCAGAACTGTCGAGGAAGTCGTTTCCGATCCGAAGTGGAATTAATTTCGCATTTTTCTTTAATTTAAAGAAACTTAAACATTTTCGATCGAAATTGCAACTACGTTATTTAATCATTTCGATCGAAAGTTTTTGTGGGCCTGTTTGTGTATTATTCTGCGGGAAATTTGTGTCAATTGTCCCAACAGAACTGGTCCTGAATGCTTTAAATAAATGAAACAAATTTTACTTCCATCCATTGAAATGCCAATCATATAAATTGCTTTTCAAACATACCACTTATTCTCCAAAAATCACTCAATTCTATGAAAACAATTAAATATTTCGACCATCACTTAACAATATATAATTAAATGTCTGAAGAGTAAAACAATTATATCACTTTTCGTACAAACACACAGACACATTGAAACATAATTTTGTTTTCAGCAAACTAAAACCAGGAAAAAGTTTTATCGTTAAAAACAATTTATATTGCCAAGTTTAAAGCTTTCAAGAAAAACTGTTAACAAGGATTAAAACAAGAAAAAAAAATATATAATTTTTGCATAGAATAGACATGCACACATACACACAACAACGTTTATAGTCCATGTTGCAGTTATACACAGAGAGAATAAAGTTGATGGAAAAATATCACCTTGGAAATAACAAATTGCTAAACCATACCGAGTAATTAAATGAATTAAAAAAATTAAACTTAAATTATTCAATTGCTATAATTATTTTTGCACTTTATTACATCCTATTTTTCTCCGTGTAATAGTTATAACCTCTTCTGACAATAATATTAAATTTAATTTTCAGATTTCAAATGATGATAACATATTTTTACAAAAAGGACATAAAATGGACTGTAGTTGTAAGTAATGATAGCGTTATCTGTGCTTAACAAAATATTTCTAAAGAACGTTTGAAACTAATAAATAAAATAGAAGACTAGCGAAATCAGGTTTAATAGTTAAAACAATATTTTTTTTGTAAGCTGCATTAAAATTATAAACTTTTACTCTATTCGAAAGTTATTCAAACTTTGCTTCTTCACTGCTTACACTTTGCTTTAACTCCTCTTTAAATATAATATGATATTTAAAGTTTTCTCTGATATCTCCTCCACTTAAAGGATTTTAAGGTCATACTAGTCGGCCCCAGGACTATTTAGGAAAACATTTAAAGGATATTCCACTTTCTGGTGTTACATGCTTAAATTATAATTGAACCCGAAATTTAATCTATACTTAATCTTAATCTATACTGACTCGAATATGAATCATTACGGATCATAAGTCTAACTTAACTGAGTAATAAATTCTATTTATTTTATGTCATTTATAACTCAAATTTAAAATTCCAGAAATATTAAATTTATATTCACACACATATCGAATTGCACTCTATATTTCTAATTTTATAAAATGTTACATGAACCACATTTCGTTTTGAATTTGAACATGTTTTTTCAAAAGTTCCTAATGAATACATGTAACAAAGATGGGGACCGTGCACTAAATATTTATTTATATCAACATTGCACTCTCACTAAATAAAACTGCAAAAAATTAGTTTGCACTATATTTTACCAGCTTGAGTGATGATTGGTAATTTTTCCCACCAGCACTAAAAAAATTGAGTGGTATTGCAAACCTTTTCACTATCGCTAATTGTTATTTAATGCATAAAATCTGCGCTCAATTAAAAAAGTGCAATATTTGAACTTGCAATCCAAAAAGTTGCATTAAAACATTTTCTTACTAAAATTAAAGAAATTAAAAGTAAAAAACCTTTTTAGAAAACAAGCTTTTTAGCGCATTAAACTAAAAAGAAAAAAAACTTTTGCTCTCAAACTTTTATTATTAACTTATAACGTTATTTCACAATTAAATATTAAAGCTTGTCGTTTACTTGTTTGATACTAAAAATTTCAAAGCAAAAGTTTATTTTTTTCTTTTTAACGCAATCAAATAAAAGTTTGTTGTTTAAAAATGTTTTTTACTTTGTTTACAACTTTTACATAAGTCATTATAAGGAAGCCCCAGCCTCTGGGCATACCTCCCAATTTAAGCGTATTTAAATAAAAGCTTCTTTTTAAAAAGAAATTTTTAATTTGAATTTTTTTAAAACTCGCATTCGTCATCCAAAGTGAACGTGTAAACAAAATTTTTGCTCAATGGGTTGCAAATAAATGCTTCAAAATTGAGTTGCAAGATTTCACCCAAACAAACATACATACATACATACATACATACATACATACATACATACATACATACATACATACATTGTTAGTTAAATAAAAGCTTTTAAAAAATGCAATTTTGTATGTGCATGGCTTTTGGTTTATTTTTTGATGATATGTATAAGCAAAGAAAAGTAAACAAAATGATATTTTGTCAATAACGAAATACTTCTTCTTCTTCTTGTTTTTAGTCATGAGAAAACAAGTCTTTGGTCTTAAATTTTGTGAACAATTTTGGAGTGCACTCGCATGAGTAACGAAAAAAATTTGCAATAAACTGAAGACTGCTTTTTTAAAATCAAATAATTTTTTTTTTAAATTTCAACACATCACTCAACATCTACAAAATGATTGCAATAATTTTTCTTTATCACTAAGTGCGAGTTGAAACTGCAAATTTAGTGCACTACCCCCATCTATGATATATAAAACATTTATACATGCAATCGAAAGAAACTCATACAAATTTAATAAAGAGTTCAATTAATCCAGACTAACATCTGTTTCAATGCAATTTATGTATAAAAATCCAATTTTTGTCAACATGAAAACGTACTTTAGTCGAAAATAATGCATACTCTAGATACAAGTAATATCACCAGAAACATGCGTCCCTGAAACTGCTTTTGGGCACCCTTTAAGCATGATGAAGACCTGCAATTTGGTTGGCTGCTATGTTGGTCATATCCAACAAAAAATTATAATAAAAAACTTGAGAATTCACTGCAATTGTATTAAGCAATTTATTATGTTGATTTATATTTTAACGAAAACATATTAAACAATTTTTTTTTGTTTTATCTTGAAATTGACATGAAATAAAACACTTTAATGTAAATGTAAAAAAATTATTTCATTTTTTAAAATGGCAATTAAGGCAGAAATTTTTAATAAATTCATCATAACTATTGACAATAAAAATATATCATTTTTAAAGCATCATTACGTATGAGTGTTTTAATATATCAATTAAATATTAGGTATACGTTATCTGCTTATTTAAACACAATAAGTTTGAAAATAAAGTTGTCGATTTTTTCGTATGATTTTCTTGAAACAATTGTATTATAATTTATTCCTTTTCACTCCTGAGTGGAACTTATTAATGATATATGCTCTATTTATTTCCTGCTTCTCTCTTTGGGTGTTTGCACGTCTTCCTATTTTTCGGCTCCCTTGTGGGTTCTAAGCCATTGCCTTCTCAAAAGTTTCATCCCTTTACATATTTAATGTATTTCTTAATACAGTATAACCCGGTTAATTACCCCACGCTTAAATGCCTTTCACGCTTATTTACCTCGAGTTTTAAATCCCGTTTTTTTCTTCCATTTTTTAAACAAAAATGCACGTTTAATTGCCATACGCTTAATTACCCGATTCGTATAATTGCCTTAAAAATTTAACTCCCAAAACAAAATTATACCTAAAATTCATTCGTTTAATTGCCTCAGTACTATTTCACAAAAACACAGCAAGTAATGCTACCAAGTTTTACATGTTAAGAATTTGAAAATATGCACTAAATTTTTTTTAAAAAAATATGCCTAAAAACAAAATATGGCTTGATTAAAACAAAATATTTAACAAATTAATATTTGTATTTATGTTATGAGTTCAATATTCATATAAGAGTTATATATTATCTAGATACACCAAATTTATGAGATATTTTGTCTTAAAGAGATTAAAGTTTGAAGTTTGCATGGGGACTATGTGATATTATAGACCGATTCTTACAATTTGCATAGGTTTCGTTCTTATGACAATTAAACGTATATACCGAATTTTATCAAATTATCTAAAAACTGCTACCTTTACTTGTCGCACAAGGCTTACATGGACATACATCCAGTAAGATGGAGGGACGGACACGAAAAGATTACTTAAAAAAGTGTTTCTGATTCGATCGTTTACTAAACGATGCGTCTAGGTTTCAACAAAAACTTGCTTTGGTTTAAAATTGTACAAATTTAATGTGGTTGGCGAAATTAAAGCAACAGAAAATTCATCTGTTAACTAGAATTTTAAGCAATTTTTTTATTTGCTGAACATGACCGCATTTAGACTATGCAATTATCGCCGAGTTTTTTTTTTCTATTTTCTTTTAAAGAAGTTGCTACGAAACTCTTTTCACATTTACATTTACATTTTTTTCATGCATTTTTTTAACTTTTTCAACACCGTTTTCCTCCCTACACCTCTTGCTAACAAACAAAAAGTTGCATGCGAAAGTTGCGGCATTAATTGCATAATGTAAATATGGTCCATGTATTAAAATATGTTTTAATAACTTAAAATATGTCTGCAATAAAAATGCAGCAATAGCTAAAACATGTACTAAATTATTTACAAACAAATCGATACCAAAATTCATTAAAAGCTCTAAACGCATAAATATATTGTTTATGCATTCATTGGTCGCACAAGAATAACCATGCAATTGAATATTAACGGGTTCCATGAGTAGTAGTAGGGTATGACAGGTCATCTCAAAAAGCACTACAGAAAAAATATAAGACAACAAATCCCTTTGTTTTTACTTGCTATCTCTTAAGATTTAGCTGATGCATGTAAAAATTCCTGTCTTAAATTTTTTCATACATCAAAGTTAAGTTATCTTGTAAATAAATACGTCTAATTACCTCACTCAGGTATTTAAACGAATTCGCTTAATTACCTCAATGAGGTAGTTAAACGTATTCTTATAATTACCTCAACGAGGTAGTTAAGCGTATTCGTTTAAATGCTTACCCCGCATAATTACCCAAAAATATTGGCATTTTTGTCGAGGTAATTATCCGTGGAATACTGTAGTTTTTATTTTGTTACGCTCCATAACGCTGCACTTTGGTTAACATTAGTCCTGAATATCCTTATGATCTTATGACCTGTTTATAAGGACCCGTAGTCCCTTCATCTCAGCCAACAACCCGCTAAACGTCTCACAGCCGTACAAAAGGACGGACTTGACATTTGAGCTAAAATTTTAGTTTCATATTGCTTCTAGTTATCCTTAGCAGTCACTGATGGTCACAAATTCGTACCAAGTGACTGGAAATCTCACTGTCAAAACAGTCTAAAATTTACCATAGGCCTTATATAAAGCTTGCTCTATGAAAATAGTTTAGTTAACCTTAAACCTTAAGAAATTACACTGTTCCATATTGTGAAGATTGGTCCATAATTGACTATTGGGCCCATATAAAGCTTTCTCTGGGAAAACAGTTTAGTACGCCTAAGACCAAAAAAAATTATGTATATTAGCATAGGTCTCGTATATAGCCCACTCCTGAAATATTCTAACTGCCGGTGGAGGGCATCAAAGATTCGGCACAGCCGATTATAGCATTCTTACTTGTTTTTAAAAACAGTAGGGATTTTTGTTTTAATTAGTTTTGAAAAATTATATCCTGTAAGTGATGTTCATTTTCTGATTCGCACTGCTCTTTTGAAAATATTTTCGCAAAATTTCGGAGGAAATTATATTTGTTCTATTAAATAGTTATCCATTATTTATTTAAGATAAGAAATTTTAAAGCTTAACGGCACCCTGTAAATGTTTTTAATTTTTGGAATAAATGCTGACTTAGCTGTAATTTTAATTATAATATATACATACATAACTACCATAAATTAATTTTTTTTTTTTTATTGAATCTTTCTTGTAAAAAATTACAATATGTATTCAAAGCTTAATCCTAATTCTTATTTGTTAGTCGTTACCAATGTAACCGCTCATTAATTGCATTCAAGTGTCAAAAAAGCCTGCTTAGCTCAAAGTGTCGGATCTTTTTAGCCTCCGGTGACCTTCGAACTTTATTAGAACCCGAGCGAGGTAGTTGGGATGGACCATAAGTTTATCTATGTATTTGACTGAATACTTTTTAGTTTCTTCCGGGATGGTAGCAATGTTAGGATCTCTGTGGATATTGTCATTACGTATATACCATGGGGCGCAGACAATTTGCCGTAATATCCTAGACTGTCTTCTTTGTAGCTTCTGGATGATTGATGCGCATGCAGTACCCCATAATTGGATGCCATATGTCCATATTGGTTTAATGATAGACTTGTATAAGAGAACTTTGTTGTCTAAGGATAAGTTTGAGTTTCGACCGATTAGCCAATGTAGTTGAGCTGCTTTAAGTTTCATAGCCGTTATTTTTGCTTCAATATGACGAGACCAGGTCAGGCGTCTATCTATATGAATTCCCAAGTATTTAACATGGCTTTCTACCGAAACAGTGATGTTAGTTATTTTTACAGCAGGGCACGTTTGTCTTATGAGCGTGAACGTTAAGTGAGCACATTTAGCCGGGTTAACCTTTATTTTCTATTTTTCTAACCAGGCTTCTAGGTCATTGATGTGGGACTGTAAATGCTTCGATGCAACTTTTGGGTCCTGATTAACACTAAAAAATGCTGTGTCGTCTGCAAATGTAGAAGTATGTGTGCTCGGGCTTGTTGGCATATAAGCTGTATATATTATATAAAGTAACGGCCCTAATATGCTGCCTTGAGGGACACCGAGCAGATATTTTCTTGGTGGGGGATTTGTTTTTTTGATATAGCCATGAATGTTCTGCCAGTTAAATAGCTCTCAAGGAGTTTGTGAGTGTTTTCTGGAAGCATTCGTGTTATTATAATGATCAGCCCATCATGCCAAACTTTGTCGAATGCTTGGGAAATGTCTAAGTGCTGAGCAATATTCCTTTCTCTCAAACGCTGATCTAATTTGGGTAACAATTCTCGGAATCCGAACTGATGATGCGGAATGATTGCGTGTTCATTAAGATAGGGAGTTATACTTTAAAGGAATATTTTTTCGAATAGGTTTGATTATATTTATAGTAGGCTGATTGGTCTGTACGACGTAATTTCACTAGCGTCTTTTCCTGGCTTAGGAATCATAACAATTGTAGAGGTCTTCCAAAAGGATGGGAAGTAGCCAACTCGTAATATCGCATTAAAGATGAGCAGCAAGATTCTTGAAGCAGACGTAGTTAAGTTTCTTATTATTGAGTCTGTGACGCGGTCAGGACCGGGAGATTTTTTAATGTTGACATTTTCTATCGCCGATTTTACTTGGGATAATTTAAATTTTATTGGATCGTTAACTGTATCAGGAATAATTGGACGACAGGAACAAGTATCAACATCATGGGGCGTGAAAACTTTTTCCTAGTGGCTTGCAAAGGCATTTGTTTTTTCGTTTGTGTTTTTGGCCCAGGTACGGTTGTCCAATCTTAGTGGAGACTCGTGGGTTATAGGGCATATATGTCTTACAGCCTTCCATAAACTGTAATTGGAGTTTTTTGTGGCATCTAGGCTGTTTAGATAGCCTTCTACTGCAGAGCCGTGTTTTCGTCTCAGTTTGTTGCGTAGAGTTGCCTGGCATATCAGCAGTTGGGTCTTGATGGTTGGGGAACGATTATTTTGCTAATGTCTTCTCAGCTTTTTCCCTGACAAGGGTCTCTATATCCACAGAAGTGAATTGCGGACCACGCTTTATTGTACGCTTGATTGGGGTTGCATTTATTGCAGCATAATCCAAGACATCCGTATGTCGGTCGACAGCTGTTTGGATGTCAGATGAATTTTTTAGGGAAATGCTCTGAGAAATATGAGAGCTCACATATATTTTATACTTCAACCAATTTGTGTTTTCAGCTGCATTATCAAAGCTGCCTTTTAGAATAAGGATTGAAGGTGAATGATCAGACGATAAATCGTGTGAGGAACTAATAAGTAATTGATAGCGCTTTATGTTTTTAATTACGGCAAAGTCGATAAGGTCTGGTAGCTTGTTGAAGTCAAATTTAACAAACATTTTACAAACCACATAGTTACAAAGTCGGTTTTTAGACTTAATAAAATTTACTAAAATTTATTTAAATTTACTAAAATGTATTCATAAATATCAATATGAATAAAAAGGTTGGCTACACAGAAAGTCATTGTAGGTTTTAATAAACGATCTTCTGACATAAAGAAATTTTTCTTTCAAACTACTGATCTATAAATTTCCTCTTCATTTAATTTTTCTTATACATAATATTAAACAATGGTGGCATGTCATAACGACACTTTTACTAAAGAAGTTAAATAAAAAAAAAAAAAAAGATCTAAGTACACGCAGAGAAAAACATGTTTTATATGGTTAGAACCAAAAAAAAATTTTTAAAGAAAATAATTTAACCATAATATGGTTGCCGGTGACAATGATTTGGTTAAATTAAACATAATATGGTTAAATTTTTTTTAAAAATGGTTTTGCTGCTTTTTCTTTGGGTGTATGTATTAAATATATAACGCAGTTTTTGGCGCAATGATTTTCTCCTCTATGGTATAACAAATACCGGCTTCGCTAATGGTTAATTACCAAAATCTTTTCAATATATTCATATATGAGCTTATAGAAAAAATTGATTATAAGTTGCTTTTGCTGCTGATATAATTGTTTTTCATGCTGACAATAAGATCGAAAATATTAATGATAAATTGCAAATAAAGGGTGTTTTTTTTGGAGTGATACGACTTTGAGTTGGCTTCACTGCTTTATTTGACCACCCTGATACTGCTGATAGTTGCTTTTTGTTTAGTTTGCTTTGACCTTTCATTATGGATCGACTTACACCAGAGCCACTCGTGCAAATTGTTGTAATAATTCGGCGAATGGGCTGATTGATATTGATTTAGAATTTTCTTTCAAAATGTTATTATCCGATGAAGCCCATTTCTGTATGGGTACGTAAGTAAGAAGAATGATCGCATTTGGAGTGAGGAGAATCCACAAGCTTTTGTCGAAACAACATTACATTAATTGGTATCAAAAATATATTACTATGTTTTATTTTGATTGTATCACTGTATAAAGTTGAACCCGACTTTATGGTAAAATATTTCCACTTATTTCAGATAATATAATTACATTTTGATACTGGAGGACGAAAGAGTATTGTCTCACGTATCAAAATGTAATTATATTATCTGAAATAAGTGGAAATATTTGACCATAAAGTCGGGTTCAACTTTATGTATTCCAAGTCGAAAAGTAGTTAAGTATTTAGGTATTTACCTTGACAACTTTTGATATTTAAATATTCATATAAATACATAGATAATTAAGGCGAGGAATGCTTTTTTATGTACAAAAAACTAATTTACACACGATATATTAATCCAAGGAAGCAAATACTTTAAATTTGGCAAATTTTAATATATGGTAGCCAAATATGGTTTAAAATTTTACCATCATACATGGAAAATTCCGAATTTTTTAGAGAAAATGTTTGAGAGCACGCACTGCACTCTATAAGTCACCTGAAAGTGGATACATAAAATACACATATATCCGACAAAAGGTTATAAAACAAAGCCAAAATAAGCAGGATCGACAACTTCATTATTCATCTTTTTAGGAGTCATATTATTAAAAGTACTCAGTGCAGGAAAAACAACGTAATTCTGGCTCCATACCATGTTAATGAAGAATAAATATGACAAACATTTCAAAGTGGGTAAGTATCACCAGAGACTTTTCTATACCTCGACAGCAAAGGATTTATATATGAGGCTATCAGCGCTGAAGTGGTGTAACCCCAGACAACTTATTATGAGATAATCAGGAGTTAACACTTCTATTGCACTAGAGTACTTAGTTGTAACGGCCCGTGCAAAAACTATGTTTCTACCACCATCTGTTTTGGATACAAACAGTTGGCTTACTCGACCATTGCACAGTAAGGAACCGTACAAATAACATATCTTACACCTTAATCGTAACCAAATTAAATTGTGGGAAACACCGAAGTCCTCACCGTAGTCTTCATTCGATATTGACGAACAGGCCATACATAAAATAATACTGGTGACTTTACTTATACCATTTTGCATCTTTTGTATCTTTTGACTTTTATAAAATATGTTTTTTTCTTTACAAAAACATATTTTCTTTACATTAATTATATATTAATATTATTCAATCAGAAAATATGCTATAAATTTATATTAACTCGAGTACTCGAGAGCCACCAATGAAGGCAGAAACAATATATTTATCCATTTTAGAGCTTTTTATTAATTTTGGCATCGATTTGTTAGTGCATTTAAACTCACTGTTTATTGTTGATGTTTTTGTTTAAACTTTGATATTGTTACAAGTAGAACTGTTGCTTATAAGTCTTATACGTTTAACAGTTTTATTTGGTTTATCTAAAATCTTTATAGATGAAGTTTCCTGATGACCTGGCCTAAGCAACCAATGAAATGCGCATAGGAATAGCTTATCCCATCAACAATAAATTTCAGTATATTTATTAAGAATAAAAATTGGAAATTAAGCACATTTTAATGGTACTAAGGATGAAATCTATGTTAATTCCCATTAAATTTTCATTTCCAAATTATACTCTTTGTGACCGCAAACTATCTAATTTTATTTAGGTTAATTCGCCCCAAAAATTTCTGTTTAAAATTTAATTGTTTTCGAATCGGTTCACATTTGCGCTTTAACTTCCTTTTAAATGTTAACATTAATAAACAATTTAACTGGAAATTTTATTAATATGTTAAATATTATGTTTTAAAATTAGCAATTTTTGAATTTTTTGACGCATATTTTTAACAATTTTCAGAGCATACTTTTTACGTTTTTACTGCATATTTAATGAGAATAAAACCCGTTTTAGAGCATATTGCTGATTTGCCTGAGTTTATATGCATATTTTTAATATTTTTAATTAGGCTTAAGTTCATGAAATTTAATTTTTCATTAAATTATTTTTATGAAGAAAGGAATTTTACAACATGAAAATTAATTAAAATTGTTATTGATAATCTTTCATTCTTGACGTGGCTGGGGCTCGAAATTGTGCTAAAAAAGATCAACAGAAAAAGACAAAATGAAAAAACAAAAAAATGTACTTGGACTTCAAGAAAAATTCTTGACAAAAGTACGAAAAAACAGAAGTAGGGAAAAAACATGTAAAATCAATTAGAATGGATAATCATTCAGGAAAGCAAATTTCGATCTACCAAATGTTAGAATACAATTTGGTTTAAGGATTGGTGTTTGACTATTGACGTCAGCAGTCGTCGATGGCTGCGAGTGTAAGACGGCAAATCCATCTGAGGAGATTGAGTGGTTGCAATCGAAACATGTCATGGTAACCTGCAGGCCGGGGTTCGAGCCCCAGCCACGTCAAGAATGAAAGATTATCAATAACAATTTTAATTAATTTTCATGTTGAAAAATTCCTTTCTTCATAAAAATAATTTAATGAAAATTAAATTTCATGAACTTAAGCCTAATTAAAAATATTAAAAATTTGGATTAAAAACCATAAATAGTTCAACAAAATAGCCACAATACTAATTATTGTTTAAGCATAAATAAACGGTTTTTAACAATTAAAAAAAAAAGAAGTTTTTCGTTTATGAAATTTTAAACATTTTAATCAAATATTACGTATACGCTACGTATTTCGTTACGTAACACATCAGGAATGAAAATTACATCGTACAACACTAAAAGAAACAGTAAGATTCTAGCGATTAATTCTGGTAGCGAAGATAATATAAAAAAAAAGTCTTTCGGCATTTTGAAAGTTTATGTCGGTAGATGACTAAGGGGGAGTTAAATGTCGCAAAACCAAATAGATTTTTGGTGGTACCGTTATATATAAAAATTTACTAACCTTTATTTTAAATAAGTCACCAATGGCGTAACGAAATGGTTCTCTCAGGGGAAGGCTATTTTTATAGTCGTTTTACACAAAGGTTTTTAAGTTTAAGGAAACTTAAGGAGCAATGTCAAAAGTGAGTGTGACATAAACTATCCTACCAGAGTTTCGGAGATAAAAGAGATAAGTTTTTTTTAACTTTTATCTTAAAGCTCTATGCGATTATATTTCGTTACCAATCAATGTCCAGGTGTTCACGAAAATCAGCCTCTATGTTCAATCATATGAAGACTTTTCAAGTCGAATTGCTTAAAAAATATGACTTGTTTTCTTATGTGTATATGCGGCAAGTATACTTTTTTTTAGCAAGGACTTAAGTTTTTTTTAACAGCATATTGGAAGATAAATGTTAAAGGTATTTTGAACTGAACTCCAAAGCATTTTTATCGTATTAGTGAATATTTAGGAAATAAGCTAACTTTAAGCCTAATAGAAATGTCACAAGGACATTTAAGGGCTTTGAAATGGTAGCTGTTTTTTCTAAGAAAAAGCTGAAATTTAAGTATAGACATAAAAAGTCTTCATCAACTTGAACCTAGAGGCTATGTAACTGATTTCCCCCATCTTTATCTAAGTTTCAAAATCTCTATTATCTAAAAAGTTTCTAACTGGTCTTAGTACATTTGACAGAGCGTTGCCGGTACTGAAAATTACGGCTTCATGTTTGATCAACAAACTCAAGCTTTTTTCGGCTAACGCTTGTTTTAAATGAATAAGCAGTATTCCTTACATGTTTCATGTGATCGTCTAAGCCGACCTTAGATGTTTAAAATAGGATATTATGACTTCCACTGATTGTCCGGGCCTCATATACAATTTCTTGCACATCGAGTTGAAAAAATAGTTCACAAAAATGTATATATCCAATCCTGCTTTGGTAACAATCATGAAAAATGAATTTATCTTTTCAAAAAGATTTTTAACACATCAATATCGGTTAAAAAAATAACAAATTTAATTACCCCAAAATAAAACATCATGTCTTGTCCAAAAACTAAAGTTCAAAAGACAACATTTTGCTAACAATAAACAAATTTCCGCTTTCAAGGACATCCATTAAAATTTTTTGTTTTGTTTTTGTTTCTAAAAACATCAAAAAAAAAAAAAACAACAAAACAGCATCTCATGACAGAAAAGGAGAGAACAAAACAAAAGCTATAAAAAATTTACTAGAATCAATTAAAACATTGAATACAACAAAAGCTCAAACAAAAAGTTTCCATGTTGGAACTAGATGAACTAGGCAGTCAACATGTGCATCATTCATGATGTAGAAGGAATAAGAACTAGAAACAGCTGCAAAAAGGCACGAAAAACAACAGAAGCAAATTTAAAAAATCAATCAAATCAATTGAGTTAATTAAAAATTTATTGACACATCAACAGAATTTGCAACGAAAAATCATGGAAACTAAAAATATTTGCAAACAAAAACGATGTAAATAAAATGCAATTTAATTAAAATATATATAAACGAATTAAAATTTTCTAATGGCAAATGAAGAGAAGACAAGTAAGAAAGTATAGCCGGGCAAGCAAAAGCATATGAAACCCTTCAGCACAGTGTATATAAACATAGGCAATCAGGACCAGGCGAAACTAAATTATATTGTGGGCTAAGGATTTAAGTAAGAGTTATTTTTTATGACTATTGAGATATCTACGTCTTTATGAGATTTTTACGACTTAAAGCGATTAAATAGAGAGGGTTTTGAATGGCACCTGTGGTCAATTCTAAACCTAACAGCATAATATTTTGACGTGAAAAAGAAGCTATTTTTAAGTTATCGTGGCCAATTTTTATAATTATTCGTCAAATACAGACCGATTTTAAAAAATATTAGTGAAATTATTAGGTTTGCAATAAGATATTTTTGACTCAAATTTAATCTTACTGGCATAAAAAGATAATTTATGGACACAAAGACTCTATTCCGAAAAGCAGTTTGTATGGGGTAAGTGTGATATAATGGATTGATTATCACCAATGGCAATAAGCTTCGCCCTTTAGCAATTAAGATGTATGTACCAAATTTCATCAAATAATTTTAACCCTGGAAGGATACTTTTAATTTGAGTACATTAAGGCTTATCTTCCTCGAATCGACGAACTATGTAAAAAAAATTCTAGCAGAACAATTTAAAATTTAAAAAAAAAAATCATAAGAAAATATAAATTCTTTCTCAAAATTTGATACAAATTTGAACACGTTTTTGTGTTTTCAAATTAATTATTATTTTAAAACTTTCATCAGCTAACGTTATTGTAAAAATAGGTTAATTTGAATACACCAAAAAAAAGTTATATGATAAAGTGTAAATGTGCTTCGTCGATTAGAAGATTTGAGTATCCATCCAGTGTTTAAAATTGTGACCTGCACTTTGCGCAAAAGGTTTACATGGACAGATAACCAGCCGGACGGACGAAAATCGGTAGATCGACTCAGAAAGTGATTGTGATTCGGTATGTATAATAACATTTTTGTTTGTTACACACATCACCACAAACTCATAATACCCTCTACACAATTGTTGTGTGGGCATCAATGGTGAACAAAAGAAAATAAATCTACAGCAGAATTAGAAAACAATCAACTATCAGAAGCGATTAAGGTCAAATATAGAAAATAAACAAAATAGAAAGTGAAAACAAATTGGAAAAAGATTTATTTTAAGGGTTTTTTGTCACTTATGGTGGAATATTTTTTGACATCAAGAGCATATTGTATAACAAAACTAAATGAATGATACAGCTGCTTTAGGAAAAGTTTCAAAAGATAATAAACTTAAAGAAATTGGAATGGAAAACTATTAAATAATGTTTGCAAACAAAATTCTGTATAATGGCCATACATTTTCACAAAAAATCTCACTAAAATCTTAAGCATTTTTAAAATGAACTAAAATCACAGCTTCCTTGATCCAGTAAAAATTTAAAGTATCACACTCCCTTTATACAAAATGTACCCAAAATTGAATTTACTTATGGGTAATTCCATGTCAAAACGACCAAGAGTGGGACACGACCCCGTCCGATTTTAATGAAATTTGGTGAGAAGGTTCCTTTTATCTTATTAGGAACATATATGAACGATGGGTCAAATGTATGACCAACCCCACTTTATTATTTATTGCCGAATTTCGGTTTTTTTTGTTATTTCAATAAACTAAACCATTTTTGAGTTACGCGAATATATGCTGTGCAGCCTATTACATTTTCGAAATAACGGTATATCTTGAAAACGCGAGCTAACCTAAAAAAACGGTTAGCACCACTGGATTCAGCGTACCAAATTAGGGTAAAATGCCAGGTGCGCGGCTCGTCTGTTTTTTGCAACTTGCACAGTGTACTTATTGCTCAAAATAACAATATTAAAATTCTATTTTAATAATTTTTTTTTAAGGGTTGCGCAAGGAAAAAAATCATATCTTAAAAAAGAAAAAAAACACCTCCTTCAAAGTTTCAGGATTGTTAAAGAACAGTTTGAGGTATTATACAAAAAAAATTCAGCCAAATAAAAAATAGGTTTTTGACTTAGTCCGTTTTTAAAATTTAACATTTTGCAGATATTACATTTTTAAAAAAAAATTTTTTTTTTCAATATATGGTTTGTAGCGCCAAGTATTCTCTTTAAAATGACATCAAAATCATCATCATATGTCAAGTAGTTTTCGAGATATTGAAGAAATAAGCTCAACACATTCGGCTAATTCTGCGAAATTATGACATTTTGAATATGACATAACTTTCGAAAAACAAATTTTAAAAATTTTTTTCGTTCATATATGTTCCTAATAACATTAAAGGAACCTTCTCACCAAATTTCATTAAAATCGGAAGGGGTCGTGTCCCACTCTTGGTCGTTTTGACATGGAATTACCCTTATATAAATTTTTTAATTATCCATCATATTTTTATAATCTTAAGCAATGTGTTCCTTTTGAAGCCAGCCCTCCTCCTACCTTTTTAGTTTTTCCATAATATCCGACACTTATCGTTAAGGTTATGGTTCAGTGACAGAAGGTCAATTGATATATTGTCATATTATCTTTAAGCTTTATGCCATTCTTCATAAAGGTGTGTCGGAAGAACAAATGATGATTACTTCCGTTTTTTCCTGTTCTTCTTCATTATTCCTACACAGATAAGAAAAAAAAAAAACGGTTCATCTACACAATGACACCAAAAGACGATACAAGTTTTCTGGTTAGAGGAAAAGACAGAAATGGTTTCAACGACTGCTTTTACAGCAGTTTATTATTTTTGTTACATTTAATGTTTTTGAAGATGAGTTTTACATGGGAATTAAAGAAACAATTTAAAGATAGATGAAAAAAGTACTTTTTAAAGCTATTTTAATCAAATTTTGGGAATGGGCTTATGGAATTAACGGTCAATTATGGATTTTGTCCAGACACTTAAATTTGAGAAATTTGTTATGTGTGTTTACCTCTGGGATAGGTCTCGCTGGTTTTGGGATGACGTAGTGTTGGCGGTGTTGCAATTGGTTGTCCCAGGAGAACACAAGAAAACTCTCTTAATGGCGTTGGCTCTATAACGCTGTGTTAAGAAAAACCACCCTTAGATTTCGTCGTTCACTGACACTTTGTACTAGTGGCTCTACACTTTCGAGACACAATAAAAACACTTCCTTTTTTTTATTTTAGGCTCTCGGTTTTATTTATTTTTTTTTTTTAACTTTAAGTTTTGCTCACAAATTTTAGGTTTTTAGTTTTTAGATTTACAATTTTTACTTTAAACAATTGCCGGCGTCTGGCTGGTGCGAAAGTTCACGAAGCAGTAGAAAAAAAAAGTCAAAAAGTTGACATACTCACCACGCTACATATGAGGTTGCCAGATGCCACAACCACATGCAGCGTGGCTCACACCAATGGATGTTCCCCATGTTCCCGTGTTTCCATGAGGCTGGTCTTCCACGAGCCAGACGCCAACATACCGCCCGCCTTGCAACGGTGGTGCAAATAATAAACTAATATTAAATAAAAGCAAGTAATAATACGAGAAGGAATATATTGAAGTTCACAAAAAAAAATAAATAAAACTTTATTATTTAACCTTAAATTCCAAATAAGTTAAAAAATATAAAAAAGGTGAGCAGTAATATAACCGAAATAAAAATTCAAATAGAGAAAAAACTTAACAATAACAATAATAACAAAATAAAGGTATATATGTAGATAAAAAGGCGAAATCTTCAAGATTAAAAAAAAAACAAATTTAAATTCAGAAAATGAACATAAGATTAAGTAAGTTAAGTAATTTGGAAATTCAAAAAAAAAAAAAAAAATTACAATAATAGCAAAATAAAGTTACATGGAAAAGAGAAATATAAGAAGGGAACTTAATGCGCCCTATAGAGCAAAACACGATAGTTGCCATCTATGCTTTTAGCATAACTCCCTCTCCAAAGTACGCAAAACCAAAAATTGTATCTTGGACGTGACATCCGCTCCCAATATTAGGTGATACTTCCGACTACAGTGCCAGCGCCGGTTTGCTGAAGAGGTGTCGCCCACTGCCAGAAACTCACTTTCCACGTCGACCTCCGGGCTCTTGCCGTACAGTTTGTCTTCGACCACGAGGTCCACCTCGAACTTTCGACCCTCCTCGGTGCGGTAAAACAGGGTGAGTGTAGTGCGGCCTCGGGAAACGACGCATCCCAAAGTTCGTGTTTCTTCCAACGTCATAGACGATCTTGCTACGGTCGGGTCGATCAGCGCTCGCGACCAAAGTGGCTTCGCGCCCGGGCGGACCTGCACGCGTACGTTAGCGGTCATTTTGACCCACACCCTTCCCTCGGGCATCGGATGGAGCCAACTATTGTGATCCTGCAGACAGCGCCGGCATCTGTCGATGCTTCTGCAGGAGGCTCGGGTGTGAGACTGCGCCAAGCAGTTGTAGCACAGGGCTCTATGGGCTACGATGCGCAGTTTCTGCTCCACTGGAAGCGTGATGAAACGCGAACACTGCCGGATAGCATGGAAACGCTCGCAGACGGGACAACGGTAGTTGGTGTTGAACGCGGCCATGGGGATCTGGAAGCAGATAAAGGTTTTTTTTTTTTTTTTTTTTTTTTTTTTTAAGATAGAGAATTATTGAGGAGAGGAATTAGAAGTGTCGCCTTTAAGGGAGCACCACCAATTTGTGTATCGGTCGAGTGATTATGCCGTTTTGCGTTTTAAGATCGGCTACTCGCACCTTGGCGTCACTTCCGCGATAGGCTCGAACAATACGGCCAAGTCGCCACTCAGTTGGACAGCCTGGTTCACTTTTTAGAGCCACAAGGTCCCCTTCTTTTAAGTCCAGTTGAGGGTGCTGCCATTTGTTGCGCTTATTAAGCTCTCTCAGATATTCCTGCTTCCATCGGCGACAAAGCTCTTGTTGTAGGGCCTTAACTTTACGCCACCGATTTACAATACTTAGGGGTGAAGACAGCTCTTCGGGCTCCGCAGGGGTAAGCATCGGTGTCCCTATCAGAAAGTGGCCTGGGGTAAGAGCGGACAAATCTTCAGCGTTTTCTGACATAGGCCCAAGAGGGCGTGAGTTGAGACACGCTTCGATTTTCGCCAGAACAGTTGAGAACTCCTCAAACGTGAATTTCAGTTGACCAGCTGACTTTTTTAGGTGCATTTTTGCGCTCTTTACCCCTGCTTCCCATAATCCTCCCATGTGCGGTGCTGCAGCAGGGATAAAGTGCCACGACAAGCGCTGGTGACCATAATTTTCAACAGCCGTGTCACGAAGCTCTTTCACGTGCTTGGCGAAGTCTGCGTCGATTTCTCGAGCTGCGCCAACGAAGTTTCTGCCGTTGTCAGAATAGATGCAGCTTAGGCAACCGCGACGGGCAACGAAACGGGCCAAGGCTGCTAGAAAGGCAGGGGTAGATAAGTCGCTAACCGCTTCAAGGTGAATCGCCTTTGTAGAGAAACAAACAAAAAGACAGACATAGCCTTTGGAGATTCTACAATACCGGCCAGTGAAACTTTTTATCTCGAACGGCCCCGCAAAGTCAACGCCAGTATTCGTAAAAGGGCGGCAAAGTGTAGTTCTTTCTTGGGGCAAAGCAGCCATTATTTGATTTTGCAGCTTTTTTCGATAGAGAACACAGACTTTGCAGTTACGAACCACTGTCTTTATCAGACTTTTTGCTCGAATGATCCAACACTCCTGCCGGACTACGTTCAAAACTAGCCGAGGGCCTCCGTGAAGGACTAAAGTGTGAACGAATTCAACATACAGGCGAGCCAATCTACTGCCATAAGCCAAGATAATAGGGTGCTTTTCATTGTAGGACAGACAGGTAGTAGAGCTTAGACGACTATTAGACCGAATAATTTTGTCTTTATCAACAAAGGGGGTAAGTGTCAACAGGGGGCTCCGTGACTCAATTTTCTTACTCGCTTTAAGACAGTTAAACTCCCCTGAGAAGTGAATTTGTTGAGAGAGATAAAATAAACGATTTCTGACGAATTTCAACTCATTTGCCGATACTTTTAAAGAACCATAAGCGACCTTTTCGCGCCTTTTTGTACTTGCCAGAGCGACAAATCGAAACATGTAGGCGATTACGTGATACGCTCGTGATAAACTAGAAAAGCGGTCTAGTATATCTTCTTGATCAGTCGATCTAGCAACGAAAACTTGAGCTCCTTTCGACTCTTCTGCCGTTTCGAACTCCGTCGCTCCTAAGGGCCACGAAGTCTGCTCTAAGTTGAGCCACTCAGGTCCGTGCCACCAGAGCTTATTATCTTTTAAATCCGCAGTGATCAGCCCCCGGGTTGCTAGATCGGCAGGATTATCGCCTGACGCCACGTGACACCAATTTTTATTTCCTACTTTTTCTAATATTGTAGCCACCCTATTTGCCACGAACGTTTTCCAGCTACAAGGGGGTTTTCTCAACCACGCTAAGACAATTGTGGAATCGGACCACAAATAAAGGGGGGATTTGTTCACATTAAAAGTAGGTACCACACTGTCGACTAAATTTGCCAAAAGAACTGCTCCACATAACTCCAAACGAGGCAAAGATGGCTTTTTTATTGGAGCCACTTTTGTTTTACATGTGAGCAAACTTGACAAAACTTTATTTCCTAGCTGTACCCTTATATATATTGTAGCTGCATATGCCAACTCAGACGAGTCACAGAACCCGTGAAATTGAATACTACAGCCCGGCGAATACTGCACCCAACGTGGCAACTTAATTTTCCCAATATCCGCATAATTAGCAACAAAATTCTGCCATTTCTGCAGAGCCACTGGTTTGATAGCCTCGTCCCACTCGATCTTATCAAGCCACATTTGCTGCATTATAATTTTCGCCATAACTACCACCGGAGCTAACCAACCTGCTGGATCGTACAGCCGAGCAATGGTAGAAAGAACCTCTCTTTTTGTGTATGAGTTTTTAAGTGCTATCTTTTCATATGCAAAGAAAAACACATCTTCTGCCGCATTCCAGCGAATCCCTAACGTTTTCGTTGTGCTTTTTTCGTCGAGCGACAAAAATGACGAACTTAACAAGTGCTCTGGGGGCAAGTGATTTAAAATTTGTTCAGAATTGGAGGTCCATTTTCTAAGCTCAAATCCCCCCATCTCCAAAATAGCAATTAACTCATTTCGCGCCACCAACGCATCATCAACTGAATGAGCACCAACTAGGGCATCGTCTACATACATATTTTCTCGCAAGATTCTAGCACCTAACGGAAACCGTCTCTCTTCATCATTAGCCAACTGTAGAATGGTTCTAAGGGCCAAGTATGGGGCACAATTTACCCCAAAAGTCACCGTTTTCAATTGGTAATCATTAAGTTCTGCAATATCACTACTACGGAAAACAATTTTCTGGAAGGGCCTATGTGTGGGATTTACAAAAATCTGCCGGTACATTTTTGAAATGTCCGCATTAAAGACAAACTGAAAAAATCGCCATCTCAGAATTAGATTAACTATTTCAGCCTGCAAAATAGGGCCAGTGTACAACAAATCATTTAAGCTTTTGCCATCCGGCTCGAAGGACCAAATGTTTACCTCTGGGATAGGTCTCGCTGGTTTTGGGATGACGTAGTGTTGGCGGTGTTGCAATTGGTTGTCCCAGGAGAACACAAGAAAACTCTCTTAATGGCGTTGGCTCTATAACGCTGTGTTAAGAAAAACCACCCTTAGATTTCGTCGTTCACTGACACTTTGTACTAGTGGCTCTACACTTTCGAGACACAATAAAAACACTTCCTTTTTTTTATTTTAGGCTCTCGGTTTTATTTATTTTTTTTTTTAACTTTAAGTTTTGCTCACAAATTTTAGGTTTTTAGTTTTTAGATTTAAATTTTACTTTAAACAATTGCCGGCGTCTGGCTGGTGCGAAAGTTCACGAAGCAGTAGAAAAAAAAGTCAAAAAGTTGACATACTCACCACGCTACATATGAGGTTGCCAGATGCCACAACCACATGCAGCGTGGCTCACACCAATGGATGTTCCCCATGTTCCCGTGTTTCCATGAGGCTGGACTTCCACGAGCCAGACGCCAACAATGTGTATGTTAAATTTTATGAATTTGACAGTAATTAGATAAGTTATTTGATAAGGAGAGATGCATTTTTTCTTTTGTCAATTAAAAGACTTTTGAAATTGTTATGTAAATGATTTTTATTTCTTATGAAAGCACAATCGATATATTATGCCAAAGTAATTTTTGTGTGAGGAGAATAGAAATATAAATCTTTTAAGTAAGTTGATCAACATTTGAGTACACGTTGGAAAAGATTTAAAACTACAACATTAAATGAGGATTATTTGACTGTTTATAGAAAAACAAATAACATGATTTAAAGGGCAAATCTTTTTTTAAGCTGACAAGTTTTCTTTTGCCATTGGCTCCAAAAAAACATGGCTAACGATACGCGAAGTTAGTATCGGTAAATCTACGAACCCAGAACTTTGTCCAATTGATGCCGATGCAATCAATAAGAAGTTTTTAAATATCCCTATCGTTTAAGCAGATCAAAATTATTATATCAAAATCCATTCGAATAACGGTAGACCAATGTGACGTTTTATCTAGCCTATTGTCTATAAAATCCAACCCTATAGGAGTGGACGGGATTAATCCAAAGTTTCTAAAGATTCTTTTACCGCAACTTCTTCCTCTTATTACATTTTTATTTAATAAAATATTAACTTCCAGTTACTTTTCCTCGAACTAGAAAATAGCTTAAATCGTTCCAATGCCTAAAACTGGTTCCGATTTAAGACCAATATCCATTCTTCCATTTCTCTCTAAAGTATGTATTTGAACGTATTATGCACAGCCAAATGACCTGTTTCTTGAATAACAATAACTTACTAACAGATCGTTAATCTGGGTTTAGCAAGAAAAACAGCTGCATAACAGCTTAAGTTGATGTTACGGAGGAGATTAGAACGAAACTCGATGATGGCCGCACTACATTTTTAATACTTTTGGATTATTCAAAAGCGTTTGATACTGTGCATCGTAACATTCCCTGTTACAAACTTAAACATTTTTTCAATTTCTCTTCGAGCGCTACTCAGTTATTGTTTACATACTTGGGCAACAGATATCAGTATGTGTAAACTGGAATCCAGATGTCCAAGGCACTGCCTGTAACAAGAGGGGCACCTCAAGGGTCTTTTGTTGGGCCACTATTATTCTCACTGTACTCTAATGGCCTCCAAGGAGTCCTAAGGAATTGTAATGTAAGAATGTACGCGGATGACGTTCAACTTTATACCAGCTGTAATAATGCCTTAATCAACCAGTGTTTTTATTATATCTCTTTAAGAATAAGAATGCTACTTGCTTAAACTTATCAAATGTAGTTTAACTGTATGGCTATGAGCTAGTATTTGCTGAATCTGATACAATTAGTAAAGCGAAATTGAACGTTGCGTTTAACAACATTGTACGCTACGTGTATGGACTTAAAAGGCGTTCTAGTGTTTCTTTGTTTTCATCTCGGCTTTATGGACTTTCTTTAGATAATCTTCTGAGCATGAGAGTTTTGATTTTTTTACATAAGAAAATATATACCCACAAACCTGAGCACATGTACGGTAAACTTTGTATTTCTGGAAAGCAGGGGGAAAAAAATAAGATCGTTTGGATACAAAATTTTAATTTCAGAGCGTCATTTCTACATATTCGCACGAAAATTTAAGGAATATATTTTTTAACTCTTTGCAGCATGGCACTTTGAAACATTATCTGCCTGTTTTTAGAAAACGTAAACAAGTAAGTGAGTGAGAAATTATATTGAAAACAACAATAAAAAACGAAAATTTGTTTTTGTTTTCAATATAATTTCTCACTCACTCAGTTGCTTTCATTTTCTAATAACAGGCAGTATTACTTGAGATTATAATACATAAAACTATTTAAATTAAATTATTAAATCAAATTATCAAAATTTGTTATTGTTTAAATGTAATTGTTTTCTTCTTATATGCATATATAAAAGTTGTAGTTATTTATTAAGTTGTTAATTAATAATTTATTTTTAGTTTAACATATTCTCAGTTCTATACTGCAAAATAAGACTCTTAGTCTTATGTATGGAGCAATTCAATTAAATAAATAAATTAAATAAAACAAATAAACTCTTTTCCAACCGAACCTCTCAACCCGTTTGAAACTATTTGGAAACAAAACTGTTATTTTCTGTTGAGTTGTTAAGAGAAGTGTGCGGGATTTTAAAAGATGGACAGACAGACAGCCAGCCAGAGAGGCGGACAGACATAAGTAAATCAACATGGAATTTCTCAAAAACCTAGAATGTTAATATACTTTATGGGGTCATAGATGAAAAAGTTTCACATGCTCTAAAAAACTAGCCCTCATAAAGTCAATAAAGAGTTTCCACAATCATCAACATCCACTCTTGGCTATACTTTCATTGAAGCGGAGCCGATTTTTGTTTGCAAATTATTATTAAAATAATTCTCTTACATTGCTTAAATACCAAATCACCCACAATAATGCACCTAATAGCAGTCATAATGCAATTACAAAAAGCCAGTCAGGGGAATAACCAAAAATCACTCTAGAGCAGGTAGTGTGAAAAGACGTTTTATGTACACACTTTCTGTTGTGAATCGTGGAATAAAGTTTAAAAAGCCACTAGTGGAAAAACGTTTTAAATGACATTGTGATTTTGAATAAGAAAAGTTTCTTCACTAAAAAATTTAGAAGCAGTAGATTTACATACATGTTATTTAAAGTAATAAATTGTTAATTTTTTTCTTAAAAGTCTTATCAATATTTTGGATTATCTCAAAAAAATTCAAAGTCATCAATCTTGCCTTTTAGAAACGTTTTGTTGCTCTGCTGAAAAAAAAAATATTATTTTGTCTTTATTTGCGGCTTTGCTTCAATTATTTTTGTTGAAAGGGGTTAAAGATTCGACAAGGATTAATTATTTTTATATATTTTTCTTCACTTAATTTAAGTATCTTAATTTACGAACAATCTAACAGTTTTTCAAAGAACATTAAATCGCTTAAAATATCTAATTACTCTTTATCTGTTCTAAGACCTTCAAAAACTGCAGTTATACAGTACACAATTCATTTAATCACATACTCAGACAGACAAGTGTACAAAGCTGACTCAAATGCCATGATAATTTCCGTTTTTCTCTCTCAAGAATTTTAAATGCAGTTTTTGATACCAAAAACATGTTAACTATTGTCGTGTTAGAAAATAAACAAAAAGATAGACAGAGAATACCAAAAATATCAAGCCGGCATTTTATATAAAACGTTAGTAAGAACATACACATCTACATCTACACACACACGCTTACACAATTTGCTTGCATTGTAAACCTACATTCGAGAGCCCATAAACATACTTTCTATACTCATGTTTACATGTATTTGGTTAAGAATACAAAACACCAGAAGCTTCGACTTGTAGTAGTATGTTTGACATTACTTGACAGAGATAAATACGTCGAAAGTAATTCATGTAAATGCACCTGCATACACAAGTACCAAATGCCGAAGTTGTGCAAAACCCAGTTAACAAAAGTGCGTTATTTTGTGTAGTGAGAACTGAAATGTAATTACTCTGTAGAATCAGATGACAGCGATAAGGAACGAAGATGAATTGATATTGATTGAGTAAAGCATTGTATCATTACGACACTACATTTACTTAACATTTGTCGGCATAAATATTTTATTTTAGAAATGTTCAAATATCATTACAAACATAGATAAATAGAATATAGAAATTTATTTTGAAAATTATAAAATAAACCGTTTTTTTTTGCGGAAAAATATTTCATTCCTATTAAATTTACTTTAAAATTTCATATTTTATAGGGAATTTATCTATTTATATTTTACCCACACTACAATAGTGTATAAAGTATTGTGCGTTAGTGCCTATGTGCGTAACACCTTAAAGTATTGGTCCTTTTAGTACACCGATCGATAAAGAATCACATTTCGAATTGATCTTACGATGTCCGTCCATTCGGCTGCCTCGAAAGATGGCCGGCTTTCTGGCTATTCATGTAAATTACAGCTCACAATTTTGGAGATAATTTGTTGAAATTAGCTACATAGACTATAATTGTCACAAGGACCAAATGGTGAGAATCGGTTAATAGTTTCGTATATCCCACATACAATCTTCTTCACAGAATAGAGTCTTTGTGCTCATAAACCATCGGATTATGTTGGTACTTAGATTTAGTTTGGTCAAAAATTATTTATCTAATTGCAATTTTAATGATCTTACCAAATTTGATTGGAATATGCCCATATTTGACAACACGTGCCATACAAATACTACTCCCGCAAAAAACTTTTAGTGCCTTAACTTCATTATAAATGTTGGTATTGACCTAAAAGTAGCTTCGACGATAGCTACTATAGCAAAATTTTGTTATAGTAGGTCCTGAATGGATCATAGGTCCGACATAAACCCACTGCCACGAAGAAAGTTGCATGTTAAAGATCTTTACCCTACAAAATAATTCTTTTTCTTGCGGGACTATGATTACTTGTTATCAAATAGTTTCCACTCTCGAATATTTTTCTCTTAATTGTATAAGGTATCAATGATCGGTCTTGACTCACTATACTTTCTAACTTGCTGTTTAATTTTATGCAAATTTTGCTATATTGCAAAAACTGTGGTTTGTATTTTGTAAATGTGCAGACAAAAATTTGAGCAATTATGCCATTTCATCCAAATTTTTCTGCATTACAAATGTTTTAATTTTTTAAGAATTTTAATGCTAATGTCTGTTTTTATAAAGATAAATTAATAATGAATACATATCATATAGATCCTATAGATAAGTCATATAGTTATAGATCGGTGGAGGGTATCAAAGATTCGGCACGGCCGAATATAGGACTCTAACTTGTTTTTTTTGATATTAACTGCTTATTTCACGACGTCACTCAAACGTTTACGTTCGCACAAATAATATATAAAACAAAAACAAAATTAAAAAATTTGTTTTTGGTTTACATGTTATTTGTGCGAACATAAACGTTCGAGTGACATCGTGAAATAGGCAGTAAGAAATAAGTTAATATCCTAGCCAGATAAACAGAAAAACATCGCTGTACATGTATGTATTTGTTATGTGTAAAAAACGCAGAAAGCCGTTAAAATAAAAAAAAAAAATTATAAAACAATAACATAAGATTTTTTGAAAAATATTAGAGGCATTCGTGGTTTTTTGCTCATATCTCAGCCATTTATCGAACAATCTGGCTGAATTTTAATATCAGGAGCAGATGGGACAAACATATATACCACCTCATAATATCTGGGGTCATATGTTAAAACGCCATGTGCCCGGCTTGTTTAAAAAAAAGTGTAAAATTCTAGCACAATGCATTTTTATTTATTGAAATGACTCATAATTAGCAACAGTAATCTTCAAACTTCTTATTTTTTTACACATATTCAGGCCTGTCGCAGAAATTAATTCCGATCGAAAGTGGAAGTGATTTCGTACCTTGCTTTACATGAAACGAAATCACTTTCGATAGGAATTGATTTCTGTGACAGGCCTGATTTTATTTAACTTAAATTCCATCATTATTGCAGTTAATTTAAAAATATATTCTTAATAATAATTATAATTGTGGTTATTTTGTTGAACTATTTGTGGTTTTTAATCCAAATTTTTTAAGTTTTTTTAATTAGGCTTAAGTTCATGAAATTTAATTTTTCATTAAATAATTTTTATGAAGAAAGCGAGTGTAAGACGGCAAATCCATCTGAGGAGATCGAGTGGTTGCGATCGAAACATGTCATGGTAACCTGCCGGCCGGGGTTCGAGCCCCAGCCACGTCAAGAATGAAAGATTATCGATAACAATTTTGATTAATTTTCATGTTGTAAAATTCCTTTCTTCATAAAAACAATTTAATGAAAAATTAAATTTCATGAACTTAAGCCTAATTAAAAAAACTTTAAAAATTTGGATTAAAAACCACAAATAGTTCAACAAAATAACCACAATTATAATTATTGTTAAAGCTAAGGCACGAGCTCTATGTATACATTTGTCCTTCAAGTTGTGCTGAAAAAGGTCAACAGAAAAGAGAAAGACAAAATGAAAAAACAAAAAATGTACTTGGACTTCAAGAAAAATTCTTGACAAAAGTACGAAAAAACAGAAGTAAGGAAAAAACATGTAAAATCCATTAAAATGGATAATCATTCAGGAAGGCAAATTTCGATCTACCAAATGTTAGAATACAATTTGGTTTAAGGATTGATGTTTGACTATTGACGTCAGCAGTCGTCGATGGCTGACAGTGTAAGAAGGCAAATCCATCTGAGCAGATCGAGTGGTTGCGATCGAAACATATCATGGTAACCTGCCGGCCGGGGTTCGAGCCCCTGCCAAGTCAAGAATGAAAGATTATCGATAACAATTTTGATTAATTTTCATGTTGTAAAATTCCTTTCTTCATAAAAATAATTTAATGAAAAATTAAATTTCATGAACCTAAGCCTAATTAAAAAAAAAAAAAAACTTTAAAAATATATTCTTAATTTTAAATTACAGATTATTTGGACATCCTTCCTTTATCGGGAAATATTGGTAAGTTTTTTTTTTTCGTTTTAATTTTTCTACTAAAATAATCATTTGGTTGTCATCTACAGTTCTACGAAAAACGTCAATCGATTATTTCAGTCTATAAATCATTTCTTTTTTTTTTTAAATTACAAGCACATATCAAGATCTTAATTGAAGCGTTTAATCGATGTATTAAATTATTATTAAGTCTAAATATATGTTGCTGGTTTGTAAAAGAATATTTAAATAGTTTTTAAGCAGAATAATTACAGAAAGAGTAGATGACAAATTCAAAGAAAAAATATATTTAATGAATAGAACATGACTTTTCTATAAATAAATAAATGATTTGGACTAAAGAAAATATTTAATAAAATTTGTTAAATCACATAAATATAATTTTTTATGTCCAAGTTATATTTTGTTTTAATACTTATTTTAAACCAAAATAAACATTTCCGTTTTCCCTTATTTAACTTCTTAAGTGGAACCAGAAACAAATTTAATACAAAAACACAAATACTAACATGTACAAATGTTTAGTTGGATTGTATGTGTAAAGGACACCCCTTCGACAGAAATGTATGCAATTTTACACCGGGTCAAGTTATTTAAAATTTCGTATTAGAAATAAAATATAACTTCAAGATTTGTTATTCCAATTCAACTTTGTCGAAACTAAAATGTTCTTAAATCATTCCTTAGCAAAAAGAAAAAAATATATCAAGTGCTTTTAGAATTAACCACAAGAACAAAAATTGGTTTAACTAAAATAAAAACTAAATAAAATTTTGTAAATATTTACATATAAATTTGCTTTTACTTAACGAGAGATCTTTTAGTAACAGAAGTTTGGTGTAAAATAAGTAGAACTGGATTGCAAAGAAATTTTAATGCCCATTAAATAAAAAAGTAAAAGTTAAACATTTTGATATGCCGAATCTAATATACCCTTCACCACAATCTGATATCATGAGAACATCAAACCGTGAGACTTTGGGATAATAAACTGCCTAAATATCAAAACGGAGTCCTTTCGACTCTACATGATGGTTTGCGCGAAGTAAACTATCACGATAGCCAAACTGTCTGTTTTCCATTTAGAGATTAAATGCTTACTGTAGCTAAAAACCAAATCACGAAGAGCAATATTTTTAGTTAAGTAGCATTTCAGATATCTAAAGAGTGTAACAAACTTCTTAAACAGCTCAACATGCTTTTAATACCCTTGACTAGCATAATTATAAAATATTGTGGTATGTCTTTTCTTCGTTTTTCTTTAAGTTGGTCTTTCTGTTGAGTTGGTTGATGGCTGGTTGATTCGATGGTTGACTGGATGTTTGCTTTGCATTACTACTACAAAAATCTTTTGTTAAACTTCAAGCATTTGTGTTTTCTTTTAAAGCATCAGACATCTAGAGCATTGAGTTTGGCAGCTAAATTTTTGCGAAAGCCCAAGGGTTCTAAAGCCACAAGCAGCTGTGAATGAGTATAATGAGTGTTGGTACAGAAAAATTAAGAGTATTGAATGAATTGAATGGTTTAGAGAAAGTACAAAATTATGCATTTATAATTGAATCTACAATATTTAAAGAAATATAAATATTATTTTTTATAAGACTTTGGAGAAATGGGCACAAGATGATAATTCTAATCAAGTACAATGCAAGTAAAAATTTGTTTTAGGAAATCTTAAGGACATCTAGAAGGACGGCATGAAGGATTCTGCACAAAAACTACAAAATAAACAGACTTAATTGAAAGCAAAAATTAGTGAAATATATTTTATTTAAGGATATTTATAAATTATTTTACTTAAGTTGTAACAAACCTATAGGCCTTAAGATTTTGTTGTTTTAAATCAATTCTCAGAACCACAAATACCTGCCTCAGGCCTTTTTGATTTGAAAATCTGTATAAATAAACTATTAAGTAAAAGTAAGTTAGCGTGCCATTTTCGGCTGTGCGGAGTCTTTGACAACATCCAACAAGGGTTCGACATTTTTGAAAATGGAACTAATATGGGATCTATGGTAATATTAAAAAAACCCGACATCAATAATTGTAGTTTTATAAAACAAAGGTGTGCAAATTTGTATGACAGACGTAACACTGGAAGCGCGCGTCGTACTATTTGTGTCCCATCTGTTAGTTTATAAGTAAGTTATTTTCGGGAATACAAATTTTATTTTATTATTATTTATTCATTAACTATGATGTTCTAAATTCCCAATTCCTTTTCTTGATAAATACACTGAAATTTATTGCTGAAGGATAAGATAGTTCCTTTGTACATTTCCTGGCTTTTTTAAAAGGCTTAGAAAAGCTAAAGATATCGCGCAGAGTAAATGAGAATTGCAAGAACTCGTTTTAGTTGCAACGATTTGTACTATCAATTTTTTTTTTTAATTTTAGCCACATCACAATAGTAGAGTTGTGCATAATTGCGCTGATGTTTGTAGCACCTTAAAAATTGGTCCCTGATCTAACTTTAAGTGTTCAGATCGACTTAGAATCATTTTTTAAACCAATCTAACGATGTCCATCCGACTGGGAGCTGGGTTGCTGTTTCGGAGACAATTTTATGAAATATGTACATAGTCCCTAATTATTTCAAGGACCAAGCCTATGGTAAGAATCTCTCCATAGTCTCACATGGACTTTACACAAGTTTCCTTCTGGAAAAGATTCTTTGCGCCAGAAACCATCATATTATTTTGATGTTAAGACCGAATTTCGTCCAAACTTATTTTTTTGCAATCTAAATTATCTAAGTACAGTTGATAAAAATCGATCCATATACTTTTCTACTTGAATAAATAAGCATCCTCCAGTTATCCAAGATTGTGTTTAAAGGAGGTGGTTGATAGAAGATCGTAACATTAGGCGTTTTTAAGTGTAAATGCGTATCTAAGTGTATTCCGACATTGAGCTTAGTACGGAACCTAAGGTAAATTCTTATAATTATACACCAATCATCAGAAAAGAGTGAAGTGTACTTTTAAGGCACACTAAACAAATTTATTCCAAATTTCATAATATCACCAACATTCCACCAGAGATTTAATGCTATTTTTTGTATTTTGTCACGTAAATATTTCTTAATTTTCTATTAAAAAGATTTCTGTATGACGTGCTTAGTTCCCAATTTTTCATATTTGATAAATACACTGAGGTTTATTGTTGAGGGAAAGCTAGCTTCTATGCGCATTTCATTGGTTGCTTAGGCCAGCTCATCAGGAAACCTTTTCCAAAGATTTTAGAAAAGCCAAAAATATTATACAAATAAAACCCGGTAGACTAGCTAGTCTATCAACCCCGGGGTTGCGGGTTCGATTCCCGCCAGAAGCTCTGGTCTCTTTCCCGCAGACAAGCGTCAAGCTTCGCGGGGATTAGCATAAGGAATTTAAAAAAAAAAAACTTTAAGGCGAATAAGTCTTACTTGTACCAATATTAAAGCTTAAACAAATCACCAACAATAAACAGTGAGTTTATCTTTTCTTACATTCCCCTACAATTGGTAGGCTTTCTTCCGACTCGAATTGTAGTTGTAAGTGGGTAAAAAGAAAAAACAAAATTAAAAAACAAATTGCTTCATTTTATTGTCTGTTGAGTCGTTCGAAAGTTATCGGACAAACAGTCAGATAGACAGATGAACATGGCTAAATTTACCCAGAATATTGGGTATTTAATTATTATTTCTTGTTATTAACCACGAAATTACAAATTTACTATAACATTATTTACCACTCGCAGTGCTGAAGGCTATAAAAACAGCTGTTATCATGAAAAGAGAATTTATAGCAAATTTGTCCTTGATCCCAAAAGAAACCAATTTATCTGTAAGAATGAGTGTGTTTAATTTTGTACTTTGAAAAGTGTAAGCAATAATCTTTAATATATGCTTCACTGCTGCGTGTAAAATTTCACAACAAGCCACAATCCTTTAGTCAATAGATTTTGCACAATATCTAAATTTAACTCCATCACTTAGCGCGATTATTGTATGTAGGGTTTCTTATTTCACCGACCCTTTTCGTTTCTAGGAGTGATTTTTTTTAAATTCTTGAATTCCCGAAAAGTTTCTGGGAAAAGTAATATATTGCAGTTATAAACAATCCATATTCCATAAAAATATTGTGATAAAAATGAGATCAGCTTATTTGAAAATATGTTTAAGCTAATATCTTTGAGCAAATGACAGTTCTGTTAATCTAAAATTGGATAACTTTCGAAAACCGAATTGCGTGTGTTTGTAAAAGTACAAAAGAATAAAAAAACAATTTTCTTGTTTTGTGTAGAAACAACAGCAACGGTACATTATAGGAAAACATACTTTATTTTCATGCTGTAGTGTATGCACACTGTAGCATATAAATGGCTGCACATACAGCCAATGCACCATACAATGTGTTTCAATTGTACAAACAAAACACTCGCCTCTACGTTACTTGATATTGATGAGCAATATGTATGTGTCACTTGAAAAACTGATCTCATTCGTCGCTCATAAAAATACTACGTAGTGTGAATTCAGACTATGTATGACAAGGTCGAGTACACAAATATTAAATTATGAATTTGTAGAAGCGACATTTTTTTGTAGTGTGTCAGAAATAGAATGAGTGGAATGCAATGGAACACAGAATAGTGGAAGTATATTGGGTGTACTCTTTATGAAGGGAACATAAAGAATTTCCCTATTATTTGTAAGTAGATGATAAGTTATTGAGAGATGATAAGTAAGAGAGTTGCTCATAGAGGAAGTTATTTCTTCCAGTAAGTTTAAGTATATAAGAGACTTTAATTTGTAAATAAAGGCAGTTGATATAGAAAACTAAAAAAGAAAAGAACCTTTTTTTTATTTCAATTCTCAAGTAGTAAAATAATAAGCAAAAATTCAAAACCATATCTGTTTAAATTATTTAGTTAATAACTTAAAATTTTCACAGTGGAATGGTCTTATGGTGTCTTATAATTGAATGCTGTTCTGTTAACTAAGGGCAGAATACAACTATAGTATAACAAACATGTGCAACTGGTAGGTTAATAATAATATTCTCCCTTTCATTGGTTAACTGCTTAGGTTAGAATCAAATCTATCTCTATTATAGATGATTTTAAGCTAATTATAAATTCTTGAATCAAGCACAGTTTGAGATTAACTTTAACCTAACTTTTATTAAGTCAGTCTTGTCAATCTTGCATTGTGTACTTAATTTAAAGTAATCCGTACAAACCGCTCTATTAACAACGGATGGATTGGTTTTGCTTTTAAGTGTATAATCAATTCTAGATTAACAAGTATAAAATTATACCATTAAAAAAGGAATCGTCGCCAAATTTAATTTCAAATCCAACATTTATATAGACGTTTAACATAAAAGTTATTTTCGGGATGGGTGTTTGTATTGTAGCCAACCAGCCGAACGGACTAACGAACAGACTATGTGTGAAACACACCGTAGCACAAATGCATAGTAGGTTAGAAACATTTGCATTTAGTACCTTTAATATAACAATACTTAAATATAGAGTGAACATTTTAATAAAAAAAACTCCTACATATTTTCGTTTAAAAATTTTTAAGAATTTAAAAATCCCGGGAATTTCCGAAAAAAAAATCCAAAGAAGAAACCCTAGACGTACATAGTTTTAATTTTGTAGGTGTAGCAAAAGGCACAAGGGTAGATACACTTAGAAGTCAATAAATAGACAGTCAAATATTTGACACTTATGAAAAAGTTAGTGTACAAGGAGTATCGTTGACATCCTTCTTTTAGACAAGTAAGAGTTACATTATGTATTCTTTATTAAAACTAATTTACAGACACTTATTTTTTATTCATATTCATACTCATGACTCTAAAATAAGAATATTATACAAATTTGATGTGACATTTACTTATTTAAGCTGACATTCAGACTATTTTTTATTTGGGGTCATACGGTTTTCCATTCGATTGCCTCTGAATAGTCCAGCTTACGCTACGATTAAAGGCCTAACCATAATGTGCTTAAGTTGGATTAAGCAAATGTTTGAATACATGTAAATCATATGAAGCAAACCATATTGAACTTACGGAATCTTTTTGTTGAGTTTTATGAAACTGTCATTTGTTTAACCAAAGTGCGAAACTGATCGCACATTCCGTACGGTATCAAATGTTTTTGATGTTGTTATTGTTTTTTTAAATACATTTGAGAGACATTTTGGTAATTTTTGACAGTAGGTTATGCATATTATAGTTGGGCCTTAACCTTGAGAAAACCACTATCACTAACAAAATTCTCTTAAAATTATCGGCATTGTCAGAGAAATTGTACGTTCGACCGAATATGACTTAAAAATCTCAAAGTACGTCTATTTCATTTCCTACTTTCCATTCCTGCCTGTTAGCGAGTTTGGTGGCGTCATTTGGCACTGCAATCTTAGTCACCTGTTTTGGTGTTAGTAATCTTAATGTGTTTAAGATGCAAAAGTTAATCTCAAAACATTTCTGTATTGAAACTATGATTTCGTTGACATATTTGCGCTTCTTAACTTTCATCACATGTCTGAGGGAGTACCTAAATTTTGGCATTGCACCCTTAAGCGTATAAGGGCCAGCATATTATAGCAAACTTTAATAATCGGCCTTTGCAAATGAAATCGCAATAGAATTTTTTGAACTTAACCTATATATTATCACCATGAAAAGCCGCATTTTGAACCTGATTATATTTAAAGGCTGCGAGCGCAGGATTTTTCGTGCGCTGAATATTGAAATCACAATTGTTTTCGATTAGCAAACCCTTGAGGAGATATCGGAGATATTAGCCATTTAAGCACCAAGCCACCACCGCTACCTCAATCTTTTCTTCGGCTAAAATTTGGCAGACTATTTAAACATTGCGGTCGTCGTTTTCTGTGTTTCTCCATATTGACTTCGGTCCACTGTTTTGATTCAATAGTTTCACCTGTTATTTTGATAAGTAATGCATTATATTGAGATACAATCTAAAGTTGTTTTCGTCGCCTGTTTATTGTTTAATTTTATAAGTACTAAAACCAAACCTGATAATCCGGAGAGATTTTGCTTCGTATTCCTTCATTTCCATACATATCTGGGAATATTATCAATTCTGCTAAAAACTGATTTGTGTAAAACTTCAATTTCATTTAAAAAATTAAAAGTTTTGAAAGTTTAAATCAATTGACTTCTAAATTATAGATTACACTACGTGACAATTTTTTGACCAAATGAATTTGACATCTAATCTTTATGTAAAATTTTCCGCTGAATCTGAACAGTTTTTGAGATATTCCAAAATAACCGTTATTTGTGTTTTTAAAAAAGATGATGTGACTGAAATCCAAATATCCAAAAAATAGAATTTTAGCCTTTTTCAATACGAACATTTTGTGCCCAATAGGATCCTGATCGGTGCAAAAATGACAAAGTTACAGAAGATTAATTGAATGAACCCACAACAAATAAATATACAAAGCTAAATGTTTAGTAACAATAAATATTAAAAATTGCTTAAAAGTATTGAATTTCTATGTGGGTGAATTTACTAAATCTTCTGTAGCTTTGTCATTTTTGTACCAATCTATGTTTTGTTAGGCGCAAAATGTTCATATGAAAATAATCTAATGTCGCATGCAATTTAACATTAGGATATTTAAATCATTGGTTTAAAAAAAATAACTTGAATAGAGCAAAATTGAAGAAAATCATAAAATTTTCAATGAAGTTTGAACTTTTGTCCCTTGTAACTCTGACATTTCATGACCAATCTTCACAAGCACTCCATGGTTATTTTAGAAATTTTAAAACATATCTAGAAAAAAGAATTACATACCTCTTTTAAAATTTTTGAAGATATTTGCATTTCAGTCACATCATCTTTTTTTAAAACACAAATAACGGTTATTTTGGATAATCTCAAAAACTGTTCTACTTTTGAAAATTCTGACTTCATATTCGGATTCAGTGAAAAATTCTACATAATAATTAGCTGTCAGATTCATATGGTCACGACTTTGTTGAAATTTTGTCACGTAGTGTTATTGGTCTTAGCTGAAGATAGCACAAAGTAAGAAACCCTATAAAATGGAGTATGACATAACAAATTACCCGTTTTCGAATACGTATGTATTTATAATAAATATTAGGACTTTTTAATCCAAATTTTTAATATTTTTAATTAGGCTTAAGTTCATCAAATTTAATTTTCATTAAATTATTTTTATGAAGAAAGGAATTTTACAACATGAAAATTAATTAAAATTAACTGATAATTTTTCATTCTTGACTCAATCTGGGCTCGAACCCAGGCGTTTTTACGGACAGGTTACCCTGACATGTTTCGATTGCAACCAGTTAATCTCCTCAGAGGGCTTGCCGTTTAACAGTCGCAGCCATCGACGACTGCTGACGTCATTAGTCAAACATCAATCCTTAAACCAAATTGTATTTAACCTTTGGTAGATCGAAATTTGCTTTGAATGATTATCTATTTTAATTTATTTTACATGTTCTTCCTTTACTTCTGTATAAGGACTATGAAAAAAATAATGTAATGTTAAACTAATTTTCAATTTGCCCACGAGCACATACTTAAATATGTATTCGGCAGTTTATAACACGCGCCTGTGGTGATGTTATTTCTACCACTTCTCAATTCTATTAAACATTTGCCATCACTTGTTGTAATTGTGTGAGTGAGTGTCCTTTTCTTTCTATCAAGATAAATCCTTAACGTTTTTCCATTTTAATACATTTCAAAACTCAAATTTAACAATAGTCTCTTTAGAATAAAATTTATTTTTTTATACGTCTTAGTGTGGACATTCAATGTACACAACACACACCTTCATCACTTTCTTCATCCCAACCGCCTTAGGATGTAACTGAAACTGTGTTTAGAATACAAAACAGCATTTAACTTAAAGGCTCTAGGAAGTATTTGGTTTTTATTAGGAAAGAATCCTGAATCATATAATACCACAAGATTTTTTTTAAAAATGTACAATCATGACTACAGGCTCTTGAAAAAATATCATAGTACAAAAAGGTCAACCATTAGATAATATTGGATTAAATTGTTAATAAAAATTTTATTTTAAACAAAATCCACCATAAAATCGTTATATTATGGTTTACAAAAAACTCTGCTTTTAATATTGTTTTTTATTTTTCAATAAAAAATAATCATATATATCGCTTGTCGTTCATATTCTGTATGTGGTTTAAGCAGCATTTTTATGAAGAGGAAATTGAGCAAAAAACAAACTAATTTTGTGAATCTTTTGTTCGGCGTTATAGTTGAAAGCTGCTTTTTTTCGCAAACATTTGATTAAAATTTAAAGTTACTAAATATCTAAGATTCTTTGAGCTAAAATGGTAAAGGTTAGTTTAACTTTTTTATTACCTTTATGGTTAATCTTCTCTTTTTTTTGTGAGGAATAATAAAACTGGTACTTATTGTGTTAAGTTCCATTTAATGTTTGAGGTCATTGCTGTGGATATACATACACACATTTTATGTGAATTATTTGGGCAGGAAATGGAGAGATTAGCATGTTAGAAAGATAATTCTCTAAAACATTCAGATTCCGTTATTTTTAAATCTATCACCAACAGATAGGGGGTATATTGATTTAGTCAGAATGTTTGTAATACATAATCATCACCCTATAAAATATATATGTGGTCATATGGAAGAGTAAGTTAAGTCGACATAAGATTTAATTAAGTTATTACAAATAGAAAAGGTGTTAAATCTTAAGTATTTACTAGAATTTTTTTTAACATTTTCTTTAAGCCTATATAAAAGTTATTTCTAACACGATAATAAACAGGCTTCAAAACATAAGCTGCCATATTGGCACAGATGTGTATTCTGTATCTCTGTGTAATTCTAAGACAATCTAGCAATGTTTGCCAGTTTGTTCGTCTCTTGTCTCTTGATTGTCTGATAGAGCTCTGAATAAAAGATTAGTGAACTTTAATAAGAAAAAAAAATATTTTTAGATTACAGATTTGTTTGGTATTGCAGATAGGCAAAATTTATCTTCATACAAATTTCTAAATAAAACACAAAGCATGATTACAGCCGTAATTAATGAACTTAATAAACTAAATAAGCCACATACATTTTTTTTTACGAAGAATGATCAGGAATCCCTTTTCCTCCATAAAATGTTCCCCCCAGAAAACGATCTTTGGCAAAATAGCGGCATTATAAAATTACTGAAAGCAACAAAATTTGGCAGAAATGCTTTTTAATTTAATACTCTTGAACTGGGCATGAGTCAAATTGATATTTTATTGCATTTTGCCCCTTACAAAACCCCCCCGAAATACAACTTTTGGCACAATAAAAGCCGAAGGAAATGAGCAAAAAAATTTTGCATTTATACAGCCATATCACAAAACTCAATTCCGACTGAAAGTAGAAGTTTCCAAAAGTCGAGTCTTTGAAAATCACAAATTTGTGCGAAATCAAACCGCTTAAAACTTTCAGAATGGAATTTCTAAATTAAATAAAATGTTAATAAAACCAAGTCAAAATTAATAAAATAGAACAAATTTAGGCAGTGCTAGAACTTTTACCATGCTATATTGAAAACATGATTTATTTGAAACAGATATATTACAATATTTGGCAATAAATTGCCATTTCAACTGCCACACAAATGTAACAACTAATCACAAATGTTTTAAATATCTTTATGTTCATAATTAAACCTGGCACTTGCATACAAATGAATATCTAAAATTTCATGTTACCAAAAGAAAATTGGAAGTGGAATTTTTGCGTTTTGTTATGGAACTCTTCGTTTGTGCTCTAGATTTCAATGTAAGAAATTTTTTAATATTGTAAAGAAATACTTTGATGATGTTGTTCGTGTGCAAATAAAATGTATTAAAAAGATATATTTTTTTCATTTTATTCTGCATTTTAGGACTTTTCCCTTTAAAACAAATTCTAATAAAATGTGTATGAGTGTCCTTCAGGTGGATTTCTTTCAGCGTATGCCAAAAGAACAGTTTTTTTTTAACAACTTCGTATAAATACTTATGTATCAACAACACTTAAGCAGGCAAATTAGGGTGGGCAAAATTTTTTGGAGAAGTTTTAGTTTAAATCGTAATTAGAACGAAAACTTTCAAAAACCCTTGGAGAAATAATATCAAAAAAAATGTTTAAATCTTTATAAATTCACCTTAGAAAATAAATAAATCTATTTATTTCTTCCCCGTTCCAAGAACCTTTTTCAGATTTTTTTATAATGCGGATTATATAACTAAATATACCAGTTTAAATAAATTTCTTTATAGATTTAATTAATTTAAGAATTTCATAAAACGCAATATTTGTATGGGAGCCCCGTTAGAAGCGGAGATAAGGGGAAAGTATGTCTCCAGAAAATGTTAAAGTCAAAAAACTAATCAGTTTTTGAGTTACGCGAATTCATGTTGTGTGGTACACAGAAAAAAATAAAAAATGATTTCAAGTAAAAAATTTGTGATATTAATTAAAAAATTAATTTAATTTGCACCACTAAACAAATTAATAGTATCAATTAAACCAGTTAATAGTATTAATTAAACGTTTAATTTACTTGATTAAACGTTTAGTTCACTTGATTAAATTTTTAATTAAAACTGATTTTATTTTTGATTAATGCTTTAATTGGTGAACAATTTTGGAGAATTTTTTCTGTGTATATCACGAAAACAAGAGCTAACCTTAAAAAACATTGGATTCAGCATACCCGAATTATGCGTAAACGCCATGTGCCCAGATTGTCTATAAAAAAGTGTCTTACATTGCTAAAATACCAAATCACCCATAATAATGCAACTAATAACAGTCATAATGCAATTACAAAAAGCTTGTCAGAGGAAAAACGTTGAACGAAACTGTAGGGAGTAACTAATATGGGTAACGGGGGTACAAAAATAAAAATTTATGTGTAAATTGAAAAAACCATGAAAACAAAACGTTGAAAATTTAAAATATCAAACAAGAATATACATACTACCAAAAATCGCTCCGGTCAGGTAATGTGGAAAACGTTTTAAGTTCCAACTTTCTGTTGTAATCGTGGAATTATGTTTTAAAAGCCATTAATCATGACATCGCAATTTTGAAAATGAAACGTTTTTACACTAAAACAAATTCTAAACAGTAAATTTATATATAACTAAATATATAAATTTTTTGGAAAAAAGTTTTTTTTATCATTATTTTTGAATATCTCAAAAAAATTTTAAACATATCAATCTAGCCTTTTAAAAATGTTTTTTGCTCTCCTGAAAAATAATTAATTTGTCACTTACAACGTTTTAGGCGGCTTTGCTAAAATTATTTTTGTTAGTTTTTGAAGAATGGTTTTAAAGATTCGTCAGAGATTAATTGTTCTCACTTCTTTTTTTTCCAGTAAACTTAAGAATCTACATTTACGAAAAATCAGGCAGTTTTTATACTACCCTTCCAAAATTCAAAGAATATTAAATCGTTTTAAATATCTAAATTCTCTTAATCTGTTTTAATTCCTTTAAAAACTGCAACTATACTGTATACAATTCTTTTAATCACACACGCAGGCACACAAGTATACAAAACAATATACAAATTGCAAACAACTGACTCGAATACTATAATAATTTCCTTTTTTCTGTCCCCAGAATTTTTAATGTTGTTTTTGGTACTTAATACATGTTTACTATTTTGTCTAGTTAGAAATTTTACAAAAAGAAAGCACAGAGAATACAAAAAATAACAAGCCGGCATTTCATATATAAAACTTAAGTAAGTGGAAGTGTATGTACGCAGAAACATTTATACAGTGTAAACCTACATTCGAGCATCTCAAACATACTTTCAGATACTCATGCTTACATGTATTTGGTTGCGAATACAAAACACCGGAAGCTGCGACTAGAAGTAGGATGTTTGACATTACTTGACAGAGATAAATATGTGGAAAGAAATTCATGTAAATACACCTGCATGCACAAGTACCAAGTGCCGAAGTTGTGCAAAGCAAATATAGAGTAATGAGAACTGAAATGAAATTACTTTGTAGTGAATGGTGACAGCAAAATCGATAAGAAACGAAGACGAATTGATGTAGAAAAATATTGTTTTATTGTGACACGGCACTTACTTTACATTTGTAGGCATTAATGTTTTATTTAAGAAATGTTCAAATGTAAATGAAAATACGAACATAAAGAATATAGAAATTAAACTTAAAACAGTTTTTTTTACATTCAATTTCTATTAAATTTTCTTTCAAATAGAAAAGTTTAAAGGGAATTTATCCATTTATTATACTCACACCAGCTGATGTGTGTAACACATTAAAGTATTGGTTATTTAAGTACACCGATCGACAAAAAAATTTCTTTCTAATTAATCTTACGATGTCGGTTTGCTCTCTGGCAAGACGACAGGCTTGCTGACTGTTCATGTAGAGTAGAGATCGCTATTTTGAAGGTAATTTAGTGATATGTGGTACATAGGTTTCAATTTACACAGGAACCAACTAGTGAAAATCGATTAATAGTTTCGCATATCCCTCATACAAGCTTCTTTACGGAAAAGAGCCTTTGTGCCCATAAACCATCAGATTATGTTGGTAATAAGATTAAATTTGGAATACAATTATTTTATTGCAAACTTAATCTTCATCCCAAATTTGCTTGAAATAAGCTCATGTTTGACTATAGCTCCCATAGAAATATTACTCCCGAAAATATCTTCCTTATAAATGTTGGTTTTGACATAAAATTTGGCAACAACAACTTCGACGATAGGTCCCATATAAAGCCATTCCCACAAAGAAAGATTCATGTAAAAGATCTTAACCTTATAACATAATTTTGTTTTAAGGGGGCTATTCTTGCCCATTGGTCTCAAATAGTGCGCTCTTTCGAATGTTTGTCTCTTAATATTGTAGTGTGGAGTATTAATGTTCGGGCTGGACCCACTATACTTTCTAACTGGTTTTATTAATTTTATTAAAATTTCGCTATTTTTGAGGCCATTTTGCAAAAACTGAGGTTTTTTCTATGGAAATGTGCTGGCTATTTTACAGCAAATTTTATAATTTTGTAAGAATTTTGAAGATTTTTTTCTATTTTATTGGAATTTTTGCATAAATTTTGTTACGAAACCTTGGCAACACTTGCTCGTTTTGAATAATTTTGCTCAAGTTAGCTATTTATTCAGAAGTGTGGAGGATATCATGCAGTTTTTGCAAATTTAGCTATTTTAATCAAATGTTTCTGTATTATAAAAACCTATTTTTGGTAACTCTCAAAGTTTTTTCCATCTGATAGAAAGATTTGCGCAAATTTAGCCATTTTACAGGAACCTTTGTTCTCTTGAGGTTATTTTGCAAAAATATTCTCCTTAAACTGTTGATAAGATGTAAGCCAGTCCGCACTCCTGGCAAACCTAGATAGAGCTGGCACACAGACATATCGCCAAGATAGTCTAAGTCATGAAATAGTTGCATATCCAGGTGTCACAGTCTGCACAGATTTCTCTATTCCTTCGTCTTAACAACTCCTTCAGTAACTGTTATAGTGCTCGCGTCACGCCATTATTCATATTTTAAAATTGGTGATCGGCGATATCCTAAAAACCCTATCATCGTATGCCCATTGATGAAAAATTTTACAGATACGTTAGCTCAAATTTCACTATTTTATAGAAAACCTAATGCAAGTTATAGGAACTTTTTCTATATTATAAGGAACTTTTCGCGAAATTTTAATTATTTAAAGTTTCCAAGACAACCAGTTCTATGCAATGGATCGACTCGGAATTCGGACGTTGTTCGGTTAAAGTATTGTCAACTCTCTGCTACAACAAGAACACCTTTAATAAACATAAATGTATAAAACAAACAGACAAATACTACGTAATTTGAAACACTTATTTTAAAACATAAAACTGGTGTAGGGTTATTTATGGTCGAACTTGACCGACTTTACTTTTTTACTTGTAGATATTATATTTTACTTAAATTTCAACACTTTTTAATTTAATTGAACTATATATTTACAAATTTTAATTACAGATTATTTGGACAATTTTCTTATACCGGAAATTAATGGTAAGTTTTTATTCGTATTAATTTTTCTACTAAAATAATCATTTGGTTGTCATGTACAATTTTACGAAAAACGTCAATCGATTACACTGCTTTACAAATTTTAAATTTGGAAAAATACCAAGAACACCACATGCCTAGATAAGTTAATTGGGACCTCCTGAACACGAAAATCGCTTTAATTTTTTTTCCTATGTACCGTTTTTTAGATAACGGTACTTTTGTGTTTTTCGGTGTATGGTCCCACTCAAACCCTTGTGGAGCCCAACAAAAAAGTCCGATCGCAATAAATGGTATATCGTTGGAAAGGTAATCGAATGCCTTTTCCATCGATATGTTCGATACAAATTTCTATCTGATAAGAAATGGCTGAGTAAAGACCTCAAAGTTCAAAAAAAGGAAATTTTTTACGTTTTTTTCAACATTTTTAATTTTTATTTCGTTTTTTTACTAAGTTATATTAAATATCTGGAATGTTTTATTTCTTAACCAAATAGTATATAAAATACAAAAGTATACATTTGTAAATGAATCTACAATATTTAAAAAAATAAAAATATTATTTTTTATAAGACTTAGGAGATATGGGCACAAGATGATAATTTTTATCAAGTACAATTCAAGAAAAAAATATAGTAAATATATTTTAGCAAATCTTAATGACATGTTGAAGGACTACAGGAAGGATTCTGCACAAAAACTACAAAATAAACAGACTTAATTAAAAGCTAAAATTAGTGAGATATATTTTATTCAAAGGTATAAATGTATTATTTTACTTTAATTTCAAAAGATTTTGCTATTCGTGCTTAATTCCCAGTTTTTATTCTTGACAAAAACACTTGAAATTTATTGCTGATGGGATAAGCTATTCCTATGCATTTCACTGGTTGCTTAGGCCAGATCATCAGGAAACTTCATCCATAAAGATTTTAGACAAACTAAAGATATTAAACCAAATAGCTTATCCCATCAGCAATAAATTTCAAGTGTTTTTGTCAAGAATAAAAACTGGGAATTAAGCACGAATAGCAAAATCTTTTGAAATTAAAATTTTGTATTCCCAAAATGAGAAATTACTTTTTGATAATACACAGGCAAGTGCACGGCCTAAAAAACACTTAATTGACAACATCTTTTGTAAGTTGTTGTTGTTTTTATTTTGTTTTTCTTAACCTACTTACAACTACAGTTAATGTTGAGAGAATTTCAACTAATTGTAGTGGGGAATGTAAGATGAGATAAACCCACTGTTGTTTACTGTTGATGTGTTTTGTTCAAGCTTTGATATTGTTACAAGTAGAAATGTTGCTATAATTCTTATACGTTTAACAGTTTTATTTGGTTTAATATCTTTAGTTTTTCTAAAATCTTTATGGATGAAGTTTCCTGATGATCTGGCCTAAGCAACCAGTGAAATGCATCGGAATAGCTTATCCCATCAACAATAAATTTCAAGTGTTTTTATCAAGAATAAAAACTGGGAATTAAGCACGAATAACAAAATCTTTTGAAATGAGAATTTTGTATTCCCAAAAATTGAAATTAATTTTTGATAATAAACAGGCAAGTGCACGGCCTAAAAAACACTTAATTGACAACATCTTTTGTAAGTTGTTGTTGTTTTTATTTTGTTTTTCTTAACCTACTTACAACTACAATTAATGTTGAGAGAATTTCAACTAATTGTAGTGGGGAATGTAAGATGAGATAAACCCACTGTTGTTTATTGTTGATGTGTTTTGTTCAAGCTTTGATATTGTTACAAGTAGAAATGTTGCTATAATTCTTATACGTTTAACAGTTTTATTTGGTTTAATATCTTTAGTTTTTCTAAAATCTTTATGGATGAAGTTTCCTGATGATCTGGCCTAAGCAACCAGTGAAATGCATAGGAATAGCTTATCCCATCAACAATAAATTTCAAGTGTTTTTGTCAAGAATAAAAACTGGGAATTAAGCACGAATAGCAAAAATTTTTTGAAATTGAAATTTTGTATTCCCAAAAATTGAAATTACTTTTTGATAATTTTAATTTAATTTTAACAAATCCCAAAGCTTTATAAAATTTTTGCTATAAAGCAATTTTTAACACCATAAATGCCTGCCTCAGTACAAAAGCTTAACTCTTTAACAAAAGTTTCCGATTTGGAAATCGTTGCAAATCTGTATAATTGAATTATAATGTAAAAACCAGTTAAAGTGCCATATTCGGCAGAGCGGAATATTTGATATCCGCCAACAAGGGTTCGAAATTTTTGAGTGTGGACTTAATATGGGATCGATGATAGTTTATAAGCCAATATCTCACATCATAAATTGTAGTTTTATAAAACAAAGGCATGCAAAATTTCATGGCAGATTTAACACTGGAAATACCGCCGTTCTATTCGTTTCCCATTTGTTTATTCGCTTATGAAATTAACACTATCATATTTATTTTTATACCCATACAGTAGAAAAGTTATGCATAATTGCGCTGATGTTTGCAACTCCTTAAAAAATTGTTCCGAGAGCTACCTTTAAGTGTTCCGCCTTACTCAGAATCACTTTTTGAATAGATCTAAGAATGCTGGCTGTCTGTTCATGTAAAACTTGTGCGCAAGGTACAAGTTGTTATTTTGGAGAAAATTTTATGAAATTTGGTACGTTGGCTCTAATTATATCTCTATTCAAGTTTCCTTTTCCAGAAGGACCAAGCCTATGATGAGAATCTCTCCATAGTCTCACATGGTCTCTATACAAGTTTCCTTTCCATCATTTTATTTTGATTTTATGACTAAATTTTGTCTAAGCTTATTTTTTTGCAATCTAAATTATCTTAGTACATTTAATAAAAATCGATCCATATCGATAGCTCCTATGCAAATATGTATTACTCCCAATTTGCCGGCATAACTTTGATGCTACTCGTTTTGGTGGGTCTAGAATTAAACATAGTTCCTATACGGAAAGCAATTTATTTTCTTAAGTACACAGTTTCGTTTCTTTAAACAAGAAAATCCAAAGTCCAAAAATAATTTCTTGATTAAAACTTGAAAGTAAAATTTTTATAAATAAAGAACCATTTTGCTTAAGCCAAACTACACAATGCAAACAAATCTCACATAGATGAAGATATCTAAACAATATTCGGCAGAAAGTACTTTTAAATTCATAATATAATTTTGTCTTGGTAGGTCCAGAGAACACTCTCGAGAATTTGTCTGTGTTTTTTTTCAAGGATAATAAATTTAATATAAATGTATTAATAAGCGTGCTCCAGTTATCTAACATTGTGTTTAAAGGAAGTATTTGAACAAAGGTCGTAAGATTTGGCGATTTTTAGTATAACTGGGTATTAAAGTGTTTTCCGACAGCTTCGTACGGAACCTGTAATAAATTATGAACCGCGTATCATAAAATTTTGCTGTGTTATTTGTAGTGATAAAAGAACTCAACTAAGAAAAAAACTTTATGACAATGTCATAATATATAAGACTATAAGGCGTATAAGCGTGATTTTATGAGATAGGCTTTTTATTGGACCTATGATGCATTATAGACCAATCGTCAGAAAAGGGTGTAGTGTAATTGCAAGGCATATTAAACGGAGTTATGCCAAACTTTATAATATCACCAACATTACACCCGAGATTTTATGCTAATTCTTTTGTATTTTGTCACGTATATGCACCAATTATTATTATGCTGGATTTTAATCCTAAATGGCTTAAGAGAACAATTTACAATTTGACAGCAAAATAATTATTTCATGTTCAGTCGTTAAGAAGTAAGCGGACAAACAGACAGATAGAGAAACGGGAATGCGTTCCTACGACTCGGCGTTCAACGAACACCGATAAATGATTGCCAACTCAGCAGCACTTGTCCTTCAAATCTCGCTGCTACAACATAGTTCCTTTTGTTAAATACGTAATGATAACTTACTACATAAAACCTTATTTACCACTCGTATTGCTAGATGGTAAAAAAATGTGGATCAATAAAAAGAGAATTTATAACAAATTTGTCCTTGATCCCAAAAGAAACCAATTTATCTGTGAGTGTGTGTGTGTTCAATTTTAACTGAGAAAAGTGTTAACAATATACTTTAATATTTACTCTACTGCTCCATGTAAAACTGCTTAACAAGTCACAGGCGTTTAGTCAATAGGTTTTTCACAATTTCTACTTTTGTTGCCTCTTGTTGCTGCATCACTTAGCACGAATATCGTATGTAGGGTTCCTTATTTCACTGACCCTTTTCGTTTCTCAGAGTGATTTTTTTTTCACTTCCGTGAATTCCCGAAAAGTTTCTGTGAAAAATAATATATTCCTTTTTGCAATAAAACGTGCTTCTTCTAAAAGCAAAATTAAGCGGTTTGTTATTATTATAAAATGTTGTAGAAAGCAAAAAATGTGATGAAAATGAGATGAGCTTATTTTGAAATATGTTTAAGTTAATATCTTTGAGCACCTCTGTCAATCCAAAATGGGATAAATTTCGAAAACCGATATGCGTTCATACACGTGTGCTTGTAAAAGTTTGTTGTAGAAACCGCAACAACACTTCAATAGAAGGAAACATTATTTGCTTGTTTTGTGTAGAAACAATAACAACAGTATATTATAGCAGTATATTATAGAAAAACATACATACATTATTTTCATGCTTAAGTAGTTGAATAATAAGCAAAAATTCCCAAACTCTATTTGTTCAAATTAGTTAGTTGAAAACATCAAATTTTCAAAGTGGAAACCTGACAGTCCGAATAGATTTGGTTATGTATTCCTGCTAAAAACTGATATTTGTACCATTTTGATCGCATCTAAGAATTTGAAAAATTATAGCTAAAGTTATGTATTTTGAGTAAATTTGTACCCCCAGGAAAGTTAAATCAATTGAGTTTTATTTATAGTATTTTATAACAAATTTCCCCGTTTCGAATACGTAGGGATTTAAAATTTTTATTAGGAATATAAACAAAAATAACGTTATGTAAAACTCATTCTTAATTGCCCATGAAAACATGCTTAAATATGTACTCGGCTGTTTAAAACACGCGCCTGTGATGATATTATTTCTACCTCTTCTCTCTTCTATTAAACACTTGCCATCTCTTGTTGTTATTGTATTTCACCATTTTAATAAATTTCAAAACTCAAATTTTACAGTAGTCTCCTTAGAATAAAATGTATTTTTATATACGGCTTAGTGTAGACATTCAATGTACACAACACATACCTTCATCACTTCCTTTTTCTCAACCGTCTTAGTATGTACTGAAAATGTGTTTAGAATACAAAAGAGCATTAAACTTAAAGGCTCTAGGAAATATTTGGTTTTTATTAGGAAAGAACCCTGAATCAGATAATACTACAAGATTTTTTTTAAATATGTACAATCATGACTACAGGCGCTTGAAAAAATATCATAGTAGAAAAAGGTCAACCGTTAGATAATATTGGATAATTTAAAATTTTATTTTAAACAAAATCAACCATAAAATCGTTATATTATGGTTAACAAAAAACTCTGCTTTTAATATTGTTTTTTTTTCAATAAAGAATAATCATATTTATCGCTTGTCGTTAACATTCTGCATGTTTCTTAAGCAGCATTTTTATGAAAAGGAAATTGAGAAAAAAACAAACAAATTTTGTTTTTGTTCGGCGTTGTGGTTGAAAGCTGCTTCTGTACAGCTGCTTTTTTGAGCAAACATTTAATTAAAATTTAAAAGTTATTAAATATCTAAATAAAAAAAAATAAATAATACGCATCATACGGGCGAGCTATGATTCTTTTGAATGCACTGTGCTACATAATAGTGAAACGTCTACCCCATTTAAAACAACGTCTGGGGTTAGACAAGGGTGTTTATTATCACCGCTCCTGATCCTAGTTGTATACGATGCTGTTGTTAAACGCTCAACTGCAAATAGACCGAGGGGAATTTTATGGGATCCCTTAAACCCGCAGATTCGATTAGAGTCGCTGGACAACGCAGACGATAAGTGTGAGCTCTCCCACAGACGAGCTGATATACAAGCAAAAATTAATGATCTTACCAGAGAATCAGAGAAGGTTGGGTTGAAAATTAACATCAATAAAACAAAAGAAATACGCATTAATGCAGAGTCAACTGAACCACTAACCATCGGCAATGACGTAATAGAAAGTGTGAGCGAGTTTCAATACCTAGGGATACAAATGGGGTGGCCTCCTGGATGTAACGACAAGAATACGAAAAGCAAGAGGCGCTTTTGCAATATTATCAAAAACTTGGAGGTCAAATGAATACAGCAAAAAGACGAAGTTAAATATATTTTTAACATGTGTGCTGTCCGTTTTATTATATGGATGCGAAACATGGCTTGTAACTGAAAAAAACAAGCGCAAAATGCAAGTTTTTACCAACAGATGCCTCCGGACCATACTTGGAATTTATTGGCCTAATACAATTTCAAATGCTCAACTGCTCGCCATAACCAATATGAAAGACATAAACTGTAAAATCCGAAGACGTAAACTTGGCTGGATAGGGCACACACTTAGAAGAGAAGATGACAACATATGCCAAAGAGCGCTTACATATAACCCCCAGGGTGCAAGAAGACGAGGAAGGCCGAACAACTCTTGGCGACGTTCAACATTAAACGAATTTAACAGGCTGCCTGATTTTAATGATAGAAAGATAGTTAATTTGACGGAACTGAAAAGTATTGCAAATATACGCTCCAGATGGAGATTTCTTATTGAGAGCCTATGCCCACAATGAGGTAGCTCTAAAGTAATTTTAGAGCAAGGCTTATTATTATTATTATTATAAATATCTAAGAATCTTTGAGCTAAAATGGTAAAGGTTACTTTTACTTTTTTAATTACGTTTATGGTTAATCTTCTCTTTTTTTTGTGAGGAATATTAAAACTGGTACTTATTGTGTTAAGTTCCATTAAATGTTTGAGGTCATTGCTGTGGATATAAATTAGACTGGTCGCAATTTTTTTAAATTTAATTGTTTGCGCTGCTTAAAATATGAGGTTTGGTGTTAGAATCATGATCTAATTTTTCAGGTCAATCCGACGGTGCCTAGCCGTGCCGGGTGGGGCCCAAAGTTCCCCATATTATAAAAAAAACATCTTTTCTAGCAGATACATAAAATCAAAAGTTGTTTACAGATTTTAATCATTTATAGCTTGTTTTGTTTGCAATGTTGGTTTTTATATGTCTGCATAAAATTAGGAGCATAGCTGCATTTTTTAATTTTTTATGAATTTTTAAAAACAAAATTTCCGAAATTTTAATAAAAAAAAATTATTTTTTTTTCCAGAAAAAAAATTATGTTTCTAAAACGACTGCACATATAAGAAAAACGTTTTACCTTTCTTAAAGTAAATTTTATTGCGTAATTTCGGTTTTTTTTTTGTTTTTCAATAAGCTTAAGCGTTTTTGAGTTGCGCGAACATATGTTAATCTATCTATACAATATATAATTTCTTAGTATGTCAGGATTTTTGCATGTATGTCCTATTCTTTTCGCAACTTTCTGAAGCCATCTGATGACATAGGAAGTTGCAATTTGGCACACTTGAAGTACTATCTCTGCGGAAGATCGTAACGAAGCCATATTTGTGATTTTCGGCTTTTCAACTAGTATACTATAAAGATCTGATAGAAAAGATGTTTTTTTTATAATATGGGGAACTTTGGGCCACACTCGGCACGGCTAGGCACCGTCGGATTGACCTGAAAAATTAGCTCATGATTTCTTACACCCAACCTCATATTTTAAGCAGCGCAAACAATTAAATTTAAAAAAAAAAAAATCCCATACAAGATGCGACCAGTCTAATATACATACACACATTTTATGTGAATTATTTGGGCAGGAAATGGAGAGATTAGCATGTTAGAAAGATAATTCTCTAAAACATTCAGATTCCGTTATTTTTAAATCTATCACCAAAAAATAGGGGTATATTGATTTAGTCAGAATGTTTGTAATATATAATCATCACCCTATAAAATATATATGTGGTCATATGAAAGAGTAAGTTAAGTCGACATAAGATTTTATTAAGTTATTACAAAAAGAAAAGGTGTACAATGTTTAGTATTTAAAAAAATTTTTTAAAACATTTACTTTATTTACTTTACCTATATAAAAGTTATTTCTAACACGATAATAAACAGGCTTATAGCAAAAAATACTGCTTTTCCATATTGACACAGATGTGTATTCTGTATCTCTGTGTAATTCTAAGACAATCTAGCAATGTATGCCAGTTTGTTCGTCTCTTGATAGTCTAATAGAGCGCGAAATAAAAGATAAGTGAACTTCAGTTAGATAAAAAATGGTTCTTGAATTACAGACTTGTTTGGTATTGCAAATTTGCAAAATTGGTCCTCATAAAAATTTCTCTCAGGGATAAGACTCAAAGCATGATTACAGCCGTAATTAATGAACTTAATCAACTAAATAAGCCACATACTTATATTTTTTACGAAAAATGATCAGGAATCCCTATTCCTCCATAAAACTTTCCCCCCAGAAAGAGATCTTTGGCAAAATAGCGGCCTTATAAAATGAGTTAAAGCAACAAAATTTGGCAGAAATGCTTTTTAATTTAATTATGTTAAACTGGACATGAGCCAAATTGATATTTTATTGCATTATGCCCCTTACAAAACCCCCCCGAAATACAACTTTTGGCACCATAAAAGCCGAGGGAAATGAGCAAAAAAATTTTGCATTTATACAGCCATATCACAAAACTCAATTCCGACTGAAAGTAGTAGTTTCCAAAAGTCGAGTCTTTGAAAATCACAAATTTGTTCGGAATGAAACCACTTCAAACTTTCAAAGTGGAATTGCTAAATTAAATAAAATGTTAATAAAACCAAGTCAAAATTAATAAAATAGAACAAATTTAGGCGGTGCTAGGACTTTGAAACAGATATTTTACAATATTTGGGAATAAGTTGCCTTGTACAAGGAGCATTTCATGTCAAAAATGGATTTTATCGTACTATTTCAACTAAAACACACATGTTGCTACATTAATTAATCCCTAATGTGTGAAATATCTTTATGTTCATATTTAAACCTGGCTCTTGCATACAAATGAATATCTAAAAGTTCATTTAACCAAAAAAACCTAAAAGGGGAATTTTTGCGTTTTGTGATCGAACTCCTCGTATGTGCTTTAGATTTCAATGTAAGACATTTTTTAATATTGTAAAGAAAAGCTTTGATGATGTTGTTCGTGTGCAAATAAAATGTATTAAAAATATATGTTTTTTTGTTTTATCCAGCACTTTAGGACTTTTCCCTTAAAAAAAAATTCTAATAAAATGTGTATGAGCGTCCTTCAATTGGATTTCTTTTAGCGTATGCCAAAAGATAGAAAAATTTTTTTTCAACAACTTCTTATAAAAATTTATGTAGCAACAACACTTAAGCAAGCAATTAGGGTGGGATAAAAAGCTTTGGGAAAATTTTGAGACAATCGTAGTGATAACGAAAACTTTTAAAAGAAACTTGAAGAAATAACATTAAAAAAAATATTTTTTGTCAAAATCTCTGTAAATGGGACTTGAGTAAAAAATAAATCTATTTATTTCATTCCCAAGACCAAACCAAATCTTTCAGGTGACCATAATCGTTCCAAGACCCTTTTTAATTTTTTTTTAAATGCGCATTTATAGAATCAGTATTGCATATAGAAAATATTAAACACAAATCTTTATTTCATTTCAACATGAAACATGCCATACAAAATAAAAAGTTTATTAAGCTAAATTTTAATTCTATAGCACGTTCTCTGTGAACACTACTGAACCGAAACTCTAATTCCAGGAGGCCACTTTTTCATAGGACTTTATGGAAAACATCGAGCAATTTTTGTATTTAATGGGAGTGCTTAAATCCAGACAAAAGATTTTTCGATGTGGGTCATACAGAAAAATAGAATTAAGTGTTTCCATCTTTTTGGTGGACATTACAAAACATTTAATAAGAAATATTCCCATTGACTTCATAGATTCTTTATGTCTGCAAGAAGTCTTCTTCAGAGTAGACAATTTTATTGGAATAACTTTAATTGTGTCAAACCTTCAAAACCACTTAACCCATAAGAGGTCAAACAAAAACTGGGCACAATTTTAAAAGTTTAACTTTATTTACTGATTAAAAATTAAAAACAAACTTTTTTTAACTGCATTTTTGGGGTGTACTCAACTGAATACACTGACCTCTTGTGTATGAAAATTTTCACAACATTGTTTTTCAATGCAAAGTGTTTTAAGCAGTTCTTATACTGCCAACGAGCTCTTATATGGCAAAAAATGGGACGCAGATGATTTTGTAGTTTAGTAGAATAGTGTCCAGCCCCATCTTGAGATTAATCTGCAAATATTGACCCAGACGTTACTTTAAATTTCTACGATCAACTTAAAGTTTGTATCTAAAAAAAGTTTTAAGCACACGATAATTTCGTGCAGTACAGTTCAACTACTCTAACAAATTTAAACAACACGTGAAACAAATGGATCAGAAGATTCCACATTCGATTTTATGGAGTCCAAATCTGGCATAGCCGCTACCCAGTTTTTTAAGCCGAATCGAATTGGATTTCCTGGAACTAACGGGATGGTAGTCAAAATCTTTTACCATTGACTCGTCTTTGAGAATATTTTGGCCACCATCCCGCTAAGCATTTCATTCGCAGACAGCCAGGTCGATTCGACTTCAAGAATTGGAGGCGTTAAGGTCAAAGCAATGTAATCAAAGATTTTTCAAATATTTATTCACGTACACTTTTTAATCTTTCCCAAGCTTCAGAGTTCTGCTGAAGATTTATTAGCTTTGCGACGTCTTGCCAAATTTTCTTTGGTGCCAACGGTTCATCATTACTATCGTCACTGACGTCGTTGTCAATGAATTCAAGATTTAGGAAAATTTCAACAGTACCAGGTTGTATTTTGGTAGGCTTGAAATCGTACGTAAATAACGGTACAACGATTAAAAATTCTTTGTTTTTGCTTGGAAGCTTGTTAAATGGTAGCTGTACTCTTTTGAGTACAGTGACCTCTAATGGGTTAAGACAGAAAAAAGTCAACGGCAGAAAAATAAAATATTTGTCATATCATCATCCCAAGGAAGTTAATTAAAATTTTTGGTTTTTCTAAAGTCATTGGCCCATATTCATAGTCAAAATAAGTTAAAACCGGCTTTAAATTGATGTCAACACCATTGTTCTAAAGAAAAAGTCGACTTTATTTTTGACTATGAATATGGGTCATTGAATGAAAAGCTGCAAACAACAATGTTTATTTTTTTTTTTTTTTGCTTCGATAAAGTCGAATTTTGTGCCAACAAAGCATCCTTAAACTGTTTTAATTATAACAAGTTAGAGTGCCATATTCGGCTGTGCCGAGTCTTTGATACCCTCCACCGACGCTCGAATGTTGAAGGATTAATATCTGTATGATGTTATTATTATCTTAAACTGTGACGATTTGTTATTAATTATGGTTTTAGGCGTACTAAACTGTTTTCCGGGAGTAGTGTTTATATGGGGCTTAGGGTAAATTATGGACGGATCTTTACGAAATTTAATAGCGTAATTTCCAGTCAAATAAAACAAATTTTTCCAAAATCTTATCTCATTCTGTACCTTGTTCCATCATTTATGTTATTTTTTGTAACAAAATTATAAATTTTTTTAGGTCGTGGTTCCACATTTTGATTCATAGCTCTGGTCCTACTGAACCGATTTTGCTGGATTTCAATCCTAAACTGCTTTGGATAACTACAAGCAATTTGGCACCAAGCTTGTTCATTTCTTTTGAGCTGTTCGAAAGTGAGCGTGTTTTCATGTCGATGTCCTTCTGCTACTTGGGTAGAATTGTAATAAAGTTGTGGTGGTTCTAAAGATGACAATAAAAACCTTGCAATCACAAGATTGCAATACTTTGTGATTGCAACCATTTGTTTCTTAAACCATTGAATGCAATTAATTTAATTGCAGTAAATTCAACTGCAATAAAATTTTAATTGAAATCATGCGATAACAATCCAAATTACAGTTAAAGAGCAAAAAATAATATTCACTTGAAATATGGTGGTTGTAAATAAAAACTAACGTTGTTGGCATCTCAAAATTATCAGAATCAGCTTTATTTCTAGAAGAAGGAATTTTGTTTAAAGAGAATAACAATTTTTATTTTGATTTTATTCTGATTACAATCGTTTATTTTGATTAAGCTATAGCAATCAGTTATCATTTAAATTGATTTAAAAAAAATGATTGCATTAAAAATCAGAAAATTTATTGCATAATTTAAAATTGAAATCATACAATCAAATTTCCGATTTATTGAGAAATCATGTGATTAAAAATTAAATTAAATTAAAACAATTTGTAAGTAATTTAAAATATATTTAACAAATTAACACTTCTTTATAAATAAAACTTAATTAGCAAAATTGACGAATTTGTAAGTAATTTAAAATATTGTTACGAAAGTTAAATTATCTAAGAATTATTTATAGTTATAGTTATAAGTTATCTTGTAAGTTATAGTTTTATGTTACTTAAAATTGTCATGTATAATTTTCAACACAACTGTTATTTTAAAAATAGTTCCTATATAAATTTCCCAGTAATTTCTAGAAATGGTTATAGAACATAATAAATAGTTTTTACGGGAAGGTTCAGGAAAAATCTAGAAATAATTATGAAATATAAAAAGGGGTGACTCATGTAAAATTAGTTCAGTTTGTTTTGAGAAACGGTTCTGTTCGTAACTAACAATTGTGAACAAAATAATAAAGTTTGTAAAGTTGAATAAGTGTGTGTATTTATTTTTATTTGCAATTAAAAGAACTCAACGGTTTATTATAAAGGGAGTAAACCGAACGCGTTTATTAAAGGAAAAACGTAACAATATATTTAAACAATTAACACTTCTTTATAAATAAAACTAAATTGACGAATATCCTTTAATATATAGTTATTAATAAAACAAATATTTGTTAAAGATATGCCTGTTAAATTAAATAAAAATATTTTAGTTGATTTTCTAATTAATTTTTTTCAGTAACTCTTGCCATTTTACCTTCTTTAATCTTATTGTTTGACATTTTTTTAAGTACCACCTTAATATTTTTATGTGCCCAAATCCTCTTCAAGCAACAAACTTTTTCTAGTATAAATAAACTTCATCCTTCTGCAACGAAGGATTAAAAGTACAAAAACCTTAAAAAGAAGTATAATGAACAAATATTGGTTCACTTGTTTATTTTTTTAATGGTAATAAACACATACATACAACATATTTAATATCAACAAAAAAATATTTACATTTAGTTTTTTCTTAAAACGTTTTCTTTTCTTTTGAGATGAAACGTGAATATTTTTAGGTTTTATTAAGAAGAAAACTTGATTGTCAATATATTTTATCTGCAGAATTAAATATTCTATTAACTATTTTTCGCAAGTTTTACCACTTTCAAGTGCGAACAAAAGAATACTTTTTTCCCAGCAACAATTCAAAAAGAAAGACAAGTTTAGTTGCATTTTGCTTTGACCTGATTTTGCATGCAAGAGAAAGGGGAACTGTATCTTAAAATTGCTTGGTTTTATTACCCTGTAAGATTATTTCGATACAATGTAGTATTATATCAATAAAAATGGCCCCAGAACTAAATTTAAGATCCAACTTTTAGAAAGTCCCAAATAAAGTGTCATACCATCGGTGACCACTGTATTGTAATTCATTACTTTTTTTACCTTCTTGTTCTTTATATACCAGTTAGATGATAGGTTCTCCTTTCACTGGTCATGAATTCTATCTTTTTAAACTTGTTATATTTTCACAAATCCCAAGATCCAGTAACCCTTAGGGTTACTTCAATAGGTACAGTGAGAGAAAACCGAACAAGTAATGTAAAATTATCCTCTCCCAGGATATTAAAGAAAACCCAGTTAGAATGATATATTCGGCTATGCCAAATATTTGATACCATCGACTGACAGCTAGGATATTTCAGAAGTGGGCATTATATTGGAGCTGTGGTAAATTATGGACCGATCTTTACGAAAGTTGACAGTGTGATTTCTAGTCATATAAAAGTGCGACAGACCAAAATTTATTACAATAGAAAAAACTGGTTTTAGGCGTACTAACGTGTTTGTTGTGAGTGGGCTTTATATGAGGCCTATGGCTAATTATAGACCGATCGATTTACAAATGTGAGAAATGTGACGTAGCAGTGCACCCAAAGTGCTTTGGAGCGTATCAGAATTGAATTAAAAATAAAACAAGTTAGAGTGCTATATTCGGCTGTGCCGAACCTTTGATACCCTCCACCGACACTTCGAATGTTTTACGAGTTATATCTGTATGATGTCTATTTAGTATTATAATCTTTGTAAAACAGCATAAAAATTTGTTGCGGTTTAGACCTATATAAAATTATTGACCGACAATCAGAATTAATTTTAAAAAGCTTGAGTAGAATATCAGTTTAAGCTGAACTTAAATGATTTTCAGTAGAACAAATTATATAAAAGGCATGGTAAGCTATGAATCAATCATCCCAAATTCTGCAGAATGATTTCTGGTATTAAAAAACAGAAATTTCAATACAGCTGTGCAATTAGTTTAACCGTTTGCAGTGAATTTCAGAAGGCTGCTAAAATGGAATCTAAGGTAAATTATGGACCGTATATCACAAAAGTGCATAACATTTTTTTTTGGCCATATGAAGCTAAACTGGAGGAAAGTTTACCTCGTATTTAATTATTTTACCAGAGTGGGCTTTAAATGTGGCCTATGGTAAGTTATGCACCGAGCTTCACCAAATTTCACAGTGCCATTTCTAGTTCTATAACACTGTGATGTACCAAATTTTGTTATGATAGCATTATTTTTTAAGTTTTTAGGCGTACTAAGCTCTTTTGCGGGAGTAAGGTTTATATGGGGCCTAGGATGAACTGAGAACTGATCTTCACGAAATTTCACGGTCTTATTTCTAGTCCTATAAAACTTTTATGTTCCAAATGTTGCTATGATAGCATTATTTTTTACGGATTAAGGAGTACTAAACTGTTTTCCAGAAGTAGGGCTTATATGGGGCCTAGGGTAAATTATGGACCGATCTTCACGAAATTACATATTTTTATTTCTTGTCCTATAAAACTTTGATGTACCAAATTTTGTTATGATAGCGTTATTTTTTACGGTTTTAGGCGTACTTAACTGTTTTCCGGGGCCTAGGGTAAGTTATGGTCCAATCTTTACGAAATTTCACAGTCTGTTTCCTAGTTGTTTAAAACTTTGATGTACCACATTTTGTTATGATAGTGTTATTTTTTACGGTTTCATGCGTACTAAACTGTTTTCCGGAAGAAAGGATTATATGGGGCCTAGGGTAAAATATGGACCGATCTTCACGAATCTTTACAGTATCATTTCTACTCATATAAAACTTTTTGTTATGATAACATCATTAATTATGGTCTTAGGCGTGCTAAACTGTTTTCCGGGAGTAGTGTTTATATGGGGCTTAGGGTAAATTATGGACGGATCTTCACGAAATTTGACAGCGTGATTTCCAGTCAAATAAAACCAATTCGTGCAAAATCTTATCTGATGCCGTGCCTTGTTCCAGCATTTATGTTATTTTTTGTAACAAAATTATCAATTTTTTTAGGTGGTGGTTCCACTTTTTGGTTCATAGCTCTGGTCCTACTGAACCGATTTTGCTGGATTTCAATCCCAAACTGCTTAGGATAACTACAAGCAATTTGGCACCAAGTTTGTTCATTTCTTTTGAGTTGTTCGAAAGTGAGCGTGTTTTCAACAGACGGAAAGACAGACGGACATGGCTAAATCGACTTAGAATTACTCAAGGAGCCAGAATATATATTCTTTATGGGGTCTGAGATGAATAATAAAAAAGTTTCACACGGAATGACAAACTTAATATAGCCTCTTCACAACTAATTGTGGTGGAGGAATAAAATATTTTAATTTAAAATTTTTACAAATGCGCTTAATTTTTATATCGTTAAGGCCCAAGGTTGCGTTTTCGCATCGGGGGTTATCTGGGCTCCCACGTGTCCGATTTACCCAACATTTCTTTTCTTTCATATTTAGGTATAAACAATTAAATTGTAAAATTTTCATCATTATAGCTCAACGGGATCATGGCTCGGGCCTTAATGGGTTAATTATCCATAATGATTAAAGTACGAATTAGTGTTACTTTTTATCTTCTGTATTGCATTCGTAATAGATTTTTCCTAAAACAAATTGGAAAAATATCTCTTATACTCACGATTTAATTTGCGTGGTAGTTTCTCCAATTCTATTTAAAAATGATTGTGCACATAAAACACGTCGAATCAAAATTAAACGATATGTCCGTTAGGAAAAAAACAGCAAAATCAAGCACTACTATTATTGCTACAAGGTCAGTCTTTACTAATTTTATACAAAAACCCTTAAAACGTGCCACTTTTTCGTTTATATTTTTACTTATTTTCGTTTTAGTAAACACAAATTTGGTACTTTTTTTATTTTTCTTACAGAAATTGTTTACCAACCACAAGTTCAAGAAAGGCAACGACACATTTTAAATTAATGCTTTTGTAAGTTTTTCTTCTGTAAAGAGTAAAAAGGACTTTCCAAAAATCTCAAGATTAAATGTGCAGGGTCGTGAACAACACAACATTAGTTAAATTTGTTTGTATCGTTATTGTTTTTCATGAAGTTGTTGTTCCCATTACTAATGGTTCGTTAGTGTTGGAGGGGGAAAACTCATTATTTACTCAACTTATGCAACTATGATAAATATCGTGGGAAACTCAAGCGTCTAAACAACATTAATTCAGTGACAAGTACCGGAGTGAATATAAAAAATGTAAATTTATTACGGCAATTTACATTGAAAACAAACAGCGGAAATTAAGATAAAAAAGTCATAAAATAATATAAAAAAAAACAATTAAATACAAAAACAGAGTTCAGTGTTTGATGCAAATGGTCTTGCAAAAGAGAAAATGCAAAAGTACAGTAGCCCTTATATAAAAACTCAGGAAAATTGTGGTAGATTATACAAAACTATGACATTTTGCATTTGCTCTTTCGCAGAACAATTTGCACCTAACACTGAATTCCGCTAATTTTTTCTTTTTTGAAATTAAAATTTTTAATTAATGCATAATCTTGGAAAATAATAGTTGCTTATTAACCTACATAAAGTTATCAAATTTTCTGACGTTCACGGTCTTCGGGTCAAATTTGACCCAAATAGAAAATTTTATATACAAATTCAATCAAAAGTATTTCTTAAAAGTTGATATATTATTTCTAGATTTATTCAGTATATTGAAGCTGTATTTATTGTTCACATTTAATGCAAATACAAAAATACATTTAATGTAAAGTGGTTGTATCTGTTTTGTGACATAATTGGCAACGACTTATTTTGACTGGTAAACATATTTGTTCCTAGGTTTTAGTTGAAGATGACGGTTGCCGTTTCTGCTACATGCTCTTTTTTGCAATTGTTTGTGAAAATTAATATTTGGGTTATGTTTTTGGCTGCTTGATATAGGGCGCGGCAAGTTGAAAACCTAAATTTTCTAAGAAATGTCGACGTTTGGAAATGGCAATTTTTCGCTGATGTTAATGATAGCCTGTAGTTGCCAAAAGCTTGTGGCAATTCAATCTTGTTTTTACGTATAGTTTCTACTAAAGTAATTTGATTCTCTAGATATTTTTGTCCCAAATATTACGATATAAAACAATTGGCTACAGTCATACTGTGACATTTCAAACCAACTGTCAAATCAAGACTTACATGCACACACTTGTTTATTTCAGGCAAAGTTCCTATTTAGTTGCCAGTATGCGGTTGTATATTCTAGGCAAAGCTAATCCACCCACAGATTTTAAAGCTCACGTATCGGCGCAAACTTCTCTCAAATTTGGCGTTCACTGCGAGTATAATTGTTGTAAAATCTTAGTATCCTCGTAGGGTTTTTGAATCTGTTTTATTTGATCTATATATACAATTCAGCTAACTAGAGAATAAATAAATGCGACATATTGGTGTCACCAGCTTCAGTCCAATCAATGCCAAGTACACATTTACCTTCATTATTAGTAAACTTCAAAATAACTCATTTCACAGGAGGTGAAAAAAATAAATAGCAACTGCAAATTTCTAACGAAAATTCAATAATTTTGCTTCAAGTCAAATATGACCCAAAGACCATAAGTGCAAACATTTTTTTCCGCCAATATTTTTTTCTGAAAACCTAAAGTACCCAGTAAAAACTTCGCTTACTTTTTCAAAACGAATAGCTTCTTTAACTCATTATTTAGTAGCTTTCTTCTATAACTACATGTATAACAACTTCTATAACTACTTTTTTCTGGATGTATTTAAGTAAAAAAATAATGACTTACTTTAAAATGCGTTCATTTTGGGACACCCCTTGTAAAATTCATTGGTTGTTTCAGTTGAATTGTAAGTAGTGCCTTCATGTTTTTCTGATTACTCAACACATTATTTTGTAGACGAAGTTTTAACGGGGTAGTTGTTGGCATTTTAAATTAAATGAAAGTCATAAAATATGAAAAATATAAGTCACTAACTCTTAGAAAAAATTTAACTTTTATATTAAAATGGGTCAGAATTGACCCAAATAACATGCAACAAGTACAGCGACCAGGCGTCACATTCCTCTCATAGGCTCAATATCCGCGTCTAAGAAATCGTTATCCTGATATATTTCCATCTCTGAACGCGCCTAAACAAACTGTTTTTGAACTACAAAAACTTTCATTGAATTTTTACAGCTGTCCGACCAAAAAATAAAACCTGTAAGGAGTTGGCAACTCTGCCGAAACTGACAGTTTTGAACAACTTCTTAATCGTTAGAACGATTTCTGTTATTGTAACATTTGTGTGAAAAAGGTTACACAAAAGATGCCTCTGTAAAATTCTAGGAGATTAATATTGTTCTACGAGGTTATTAGGATGACTGATCTTTGAAACAGTAAATCGATTCGACTTATTTGCAATACCAATAGAATTTGTCAGCCAAAAGTTATTGATATAAAATATAAATCTTTTAATATACAGATCTCGTGAGATCGTTTTAGATTAAAAAAAATAACAGAATTTAACACTTTGTAGGATCTCCGTTAAGTGCTTAGTATAAAAATGCTAAACAATTGCATAAATAAAAAAAAAAAAATTATATATTCTGCCAACAAATGCCTTTATATGGTGTGCATAATTGGTATATTTTCGCAGGATATGAAAACAATAAACAACCCACAAAGCAAAATGCTTTAAGATTTCAGCATTTTACAAAATAACAAACGTTTTCCCTTGTCTTGCTTATTTTCTAATAAAAAACGACAACAAAAAAAGAAATAAATTAAAGCGAAGGATATAAAAATGTTAACAACATTTTTTCCTGCTTTTGCTACAAAAAAAGAACTAGTTTTCGGTACAAGTATGGATGAGAGTTCTCAATGTATACAAAAGTCTACGAGCATAAATTTGTGTGTGTATGCAATTTGCTTACCAAACTTAAAAATACATGTGTGTGAGTAATTAAAATTGACACGAGATGATACTTGAACTAAGACAAATTGTTGTTACTCCCCCACTTGTCGTTTTGATTTAAATTGTTTGAAATTTGTCATTTTGTTGCAAATTTATGGTTATATGAATGTTAAGCAAAGTAAAGGAATAATGTTAGAATAAATCTAACAATCATATTGTTTGACTTTTTGTTTTTGCTTTTATAGCATGAGAGTGTGAATGTGTAGAAAAGATACGAAAAACTTTTTAAATTAAAACTAAAAAATAATGTCTTATTGTTATTATATCACTGTCTGATAGAGAGCCATACAATGAGGATGAGCCTGCGTTATAATGACCACTATAGGAGTTGTCAGAATGAGGATGAGAAGAAAATGTATAACTTTCTCTGCCACTGCCCTGGTCTCAGGGATATCAGGACGAGGCATTTTGGAAGACCAGGTCGATTTTTCTTCACATTGGTTATCGAAATGGTTGAAGGCTGCAGGGATGTCTAAGGAGTAATGACTAGGTCTGGCCTAGCTCTGGTCATTCGCTCAGTGTATCACAATGGACCGCATTAAGGACCCCATTGAGCCGACCTCATGCCGGGTGCCTATTCAACATTACCTAGGCATTTGTGTGAAATTTTTTTTTGGGTCTTTAGTTTGAAAATAGCGCAACTTAAGTACACCATTTGCTTATTGAAGCTTTTACTGAAAATGTATTTCAACAATTTTAAAGTGCGAAAGATGATTAGTGCGGTTTAAACATAGTTATTTTCATACTAAAGACAAAGACCGACAATGCCAATGGAAAAAGTTCTAAGATATTAAATTAGAATTAATTACAGACATTGCTTAATAAAGATTGTTCTCAAACCGGAACAGAACTTGCCAAATTATTGGCGGCTCCCAAAAATTAGGCAGCAATTTCAAAACATTTGCAAGTAGCAGAATTTATCCAAAAGCAAGGAAACTGGGGACAATACGAGTTAAAGACAAAATACGGTAAGGCTGATTTTGTATGTTTTTGTATTGCAATATCACTGATGGTGCAAAATGGACTTACAAAGACAGTCTAAAGTGCAAGAAATCGTATCTAAGCCCCGGCCATTGAGCCAAGTTAACCGCAAGTTTGAATATCCATGGCGTAAGATAATACTGGCCCAGAAAAGTACTTTCTTTTATAAGCTTTTAAAATTGGAATGCGCAACTACATGTTTGGAAAACAAAAATTTACCTAAGCTTCTGCCATAAGGACAAATCTAACCCACTATGCTTTTTCCAACCGTCCACGAGTTTGGAAGACACCATCACACAAACGTAGCAACTTGATTGTATAGTCCGGAAAATCTATTCAGTCGCCCCTTATTCTGGAGATGAAACTTTCTTACCTGCTCTGCTATAGGTAATGCACCTAGGGACAGGTTTACCTCTCCCAGAAGTGGTGGAATATTAGCCCTTCAGTGGGCTTTTCAGTACTACCCCTACCATAACTTTGAGCTTAAATCACAATCATAATGTAATCCCTGAAAGAATCTTTTTAGCGTACAGTTGAAACTTTCGCAAAGCCGTCTCTCCTAAAGACAGGAAGCATTTCTCGCATGAAGCATAATCACGCAGGCCTCAACCAATAGTCTGATCGGTGGCATTTCAGCAGTGGTACCAGGTAGGACCTCTGGTCAGCCGCAATTTAAAAAAAATCGAATCCTAGGGATTGGCTGCACCTGACTTCCCCGGAGGATCTTACAGCAGAAAGTGAAATAATCTTTAGATAATTTCTACACCCCCAAGGAGACCGGTTGAATACAGGAGACCTGTACCGAATATAAGTGATTTGTAAGAAGCATTGGCCACAACTTACAAGACCATCGGAATATTATTAAAAAAAAAGTAGCTAAGAAGTTTTTCCTTATCCTCCTTATTGTTCGGACTTTACTCCCTCCGAAAATAATGTGTTTGATAAATGCATAACGCTTTGACTAGAACGCTTTTTACTTAATAGCCTTTTTACACTGATCAACATCTAACATCTACCATCAATTTGCCACCATTTGCGAAGATGTTAACATCTTTCCATAAGAAATACATAGGGCTTAAAACCAACATCTTTAAAAGATGTTCCTATCTCATTTTATTCCAATCTACATCTTTCGATTATTTTAGTGTCATCACTAGAAAAGTGGCAATAAGTTCTATTATTATTGTGGGATCACTGACATAAAGAAGTTTGTTTTGAAAGCAGCGTTACCATTTGTCAAGTTTTATATTTTATTGCAATGTTTTTTTTGTTAAGTATTTTTAATATTTTAAAACATATTGAACTTCAAATACATTTTTGAGTTTTCTTTTTAAATTTTAGCACTTTTGTGAGAAAAAAACCTTTTTAATTTAAAAATTTTTTTTTGTCAAAAATGGTGACATTTTTGTTTGATGGTAGATGTTAGATGTGAGCAATGTAAACGAGTGTTTCACATTTTTTACATCTTTGATGGTAGATGTTAGATGTTGATCAGTGTAAAAAGCCTATAAGGGTTTGCAAAATTTCTGTTTCTGTCTCCAACTCAAATTAGCAGTTGTTTTGGCGCTGAATCCACATGTTTCAGGAAAGAATTGGTCAAATCTAGTAAACAGAATTATCGTTGGGACAAACAACCTGCCATAGTTGTCACTTTTAAAATCAGTGGTAAATTTCTATCCACACATTTAGAGTTACAATTTATTCTTCTGTATTTTGACAATTCAAAAATCCTGTAAAGTCTACATTAAAAGAGAAAACTGTCTATTAATTTTGCATGTACAAGCCATAAAATGTATATCTGAGTTTTCATATTTTGTTACTATTTATTTTTATTTATGTAAATGATAAATGCTTTTCTGCTACAGAGAAAAATAGAGAAGGGGATATGTGGTAAATATCTAAGTTTGTTGAAATTCGCTTGGCGTCATATAGTCGGTAAATGAAAATCCAGTACTTCAGTTTTTTCCTGTTTGATATTTGTGCATTTTATCCATATCAGGTCCTTACGTGTATTATGACAAATGTTTTTATGCACACAATATTAGGGCAGTTAGAATTCAAAGATCTTTCTCTTTTCGTAGTTAAAATTTATTTTAAACCAAGTTTTTAAGCTTAAAAGTAGGCTAACTGGTAGTGAGCTGGGTTGTCAGAGCGGGGTTGCGGGACTATGGTCTCCTGCAGACAAGCGTAGAGCTTTGCGGGATTAGTTTAAGTAAAAAAAAATAGTAATTTCTTTTATTATTACCTTAAGTTATGCTTAAGTTTTTTTAAATTTCCAGCTCCCTAATGTATACAACACTTAAATGCATTTGCGTTTGTTATGAGTTTCAAGTATAAATTTTAATTTAAAGAGACTTTATAAAATATGTATCCACTAGTTGCCCTCTCGCTCTTGCTATCTGTTGCTGTCTCTTACTGATGTCTTTTTTTATTCACAATGCGTATATTTTGTAAAAGAAGAAAAAAAACCATAAAAATAAATGCAAAACAAATTTCTTACATGAATAATTTGGATGTTTTATGTACAACCATTTTTAAAATTAATATAAGTTTTCCATTTGAACGCTTAAAATTTAATCTAAATGAAAATCAAGATGTAGAAAAGGATAAATTTACATTAAGAAAATTTAAATATTTGCCACTTGTAGTCATATTTTTAAAAGGTGCATTATAAATTCAATCTAAGAGTCCATCAAACATCTTTAACAAATTGATATATGCTGCACTCACAAAGAAATATAATACTAATAGGGTATATCATAATAATGAATAATTTACTAGTTGTCTATAAAATAAATATAAAAGAATAAAAAAACAATTCTATATTCTCTAACAGGAAACATACCAATAATATAAATAAGAAAAATAAATGCAGAAATGTAATAAAATTAAATAAATTATATACAACACCGGCAAGCCAAACAAAAAAATTCTCTTTGTTGAAAACTATTATAGTCTCGCTATACATCATTAGCGGTAATATATACTTTTGACTTGTGACGTTTTTGTGACGTTCCAATAATAACAGTCCACGACATTACTTTTGTTTTGCCAAACCATTACGTATCAGTTTTAAATCAATTTAATAATGTTCATTCAACTTTTTTCCCATGTTAAGTTTACGGTCAATTTATAGGCAAAACCGAGCACACCTACACCCCGGGGGAGTAAAAATAATTAAGTGCAGCCAATATCTGGGACTCGGCAAAATATGAAATTGTCAGATCAGGGGAAAGATCTTCACGATCTCTAGCCATCGCGGCTGAACAGAGATCCTATTTGGAACGAAGGGAGTTACTAGCCCCTGGTGAGTAGGCATCTATCTGACTATGGGTTGACTCCTCCAATAGTTACAACCTTCAGGAAATTATCCTGTCTCTTATGATGACTGTCTTTGAGGATGTTTTACTTTCCTTATAAAAGGAACTTCCAAGATTGAGCTTACGCACCTGGTGTTAGGTGTTTAATGGATAGATACTTTTTTGACAAAGGAATAATTTCCGGGATCACAAGGTGTTTTCAAAGGAAGGGATCTCCTAAAAATCCCACTAATGGGCGGATTTTTCACCACATGTGGTAGAGTTTCTCCTGAGGTAGGACAAACCTTAAGTGCTGTTGCTACAAAGTAACTGCTGCTGGAAATTTTCCAAAAGCAGAAGGTTAAAAAGCGTCAGTTTCGAAACAAGGGGCGAGCTTAGGAGCTGGCTTAATTATACACTCAAATTGCTACTTGGGTTTCTTGGACACTAGTTGGAAAATAAAGAGCCATAAATGAAATTTTTGTAAAGATTGGGGATCACGCGGTGGCCGTGGTTTACAGAAAATTGGCCAAAGAGAGATTTAAAAGAGCCAGAGAAGAGGATGGATTTGCACCCACTTTGGGTGAAGTTCAACCTGTTGGTGTGTCTCCCGAGGTGGTTTTTCTACTTAGCAGATGCTGCTGGCTTTTCCTGATGATGCGGAGTTTAGCTGCAGCTCTTTAACAATGGGCGGGCATATAATTCCCCTGACCTATACAATTAAATTGGTATCTGTGTATTGTTGCAGTTAGCAAACGCATTGTTTGTCGCCTAGTGATAAAGACCTCGAGACTTCACCCACACAGCAAGTACTCATGTTAGTCTTTTAAACTACTTGTACTTTATATCCCACCGGCAGTATTTGGGAAGACAACCTAAGAATAAATCACATTTTGGTGTTACATCGTTCGGAAAAATCAGGCACTGTTAATTCCTAGAATTTGACACAGTTCAAATTTTACAGATCTCTTTAGATGGCAGCTGACTATAGGAGTCTGGTTATTGGTAAGGCTCCTTCGGGAATCACGTGGCGGTTGTAAAGTATACCCAAAATCGCGGGAAGGGAGATCTTAAAAAATCAGCTTATAGAGCCTATTTTCCACTAGCTGTAAGGAAGTTCTGCCGTATCATACACTCAAAAAAGACACCTACAGGGGCGTTGGCGCGTGCATTATTTTCACCCAGTGTTAAGAGCATCGTGGGGTTAGTAAATAAATACCAACTAATTTGTACTTTTTATTATATCTACAATTAAAGGTATTTAGTAACATTAACGCTTTGCAAAATTTCATAAAACTAAAAACACTTTATTTCTTTCTTGCAAAAATTTCATATTGTTCATAATTTGAAGCAAAACTTCTAATTGAAGAAGTACAAAATATAGCCCCTTAAATTTCTAAATCATTTGTGACATAAAATAAATTTTAATTCAGAGTTCTCCCGTTTCCTTTTAAACGGAAATATCTAATAAAAGTAGTGTAAGTAGTCATTATATTTGACTTAAAATATAAATTAAATATTTTGTTTGGCACATTTGACTTTTGGATTATTTTTTTACTTTTTCTTCTTCTTTTCCTGTCTTTTTTCATTATTTGTTCTTAGTATCGAAAAAAGGAAATCCAAAGAGACAAATAAAAAAGTCCTTTTTAAGTCCGTATTTTGAAAATAGGAAAAACTTATTTATGGAAAGGACAGTAAAGGATGACACATGACAGCACATACTATTTGAAATGATTTTATAGTCAGCGCTAATATTGGTTTTTTCCTTTCAGTTTCTCATTTTTACAATTTATTTTTCTTACTTACTGTACACACGAACACAAGCAAATATTTGTTTTTAATAAAATGCCACTTAATAAAAATGTTGAAACACCAAGGAAAATACCTGAAAATCTCATATTATTGACAATATAAACATTTTATGCTGCATAAAACCAAAACATGCTCATCCAAAAGGAAAACACGACAAAACTCTACAATTGGCGCTATTTAGCAACTGAACTGGAATCTATTTATTGGCTAACTTCATCTAAAAGGTGCTGTGCCAGGTACCAGCATAAAAATCATAAAATAGGGTTTTATTCTATTTATAATGGGTATTAAAAACCACATTATAAAACAAAAGAATGCCATACAAATATGTAACATTGTAATCATGTTACACACGCATTTACAAAGTGGTACAATTGTAATATTGATTTTACACTTTACACTTATGTATATTTAGCATGTTAAAAATTGAATGCAAAGCTTATAATTATAAGCGATACTTCCCACAGATTAACCCTAGGGTTACCGTCTTGGTCTGGCCAGACCAAAATTTTGATTCGCTTGCAATATTTTCGAATATAAAAAAAATCAATAAAATAGGAACTTCAATTCTATTAATAATATGTTCTGAATCGAATGAAACTAATTTAGATTCGATACGAAATAATTAAAGGGCTAAAATTCCATTTTTATGTAATAGTCTATGAAATTACCCTCTCGGTCTGGCCACACCAAATTTGTTTTTTGCTTGCAATGCCTTTCAAATAGGACAAACAGAAACGTGAATTCTATAAATTATATGTTCTGAATCGAATGAATCAAGTTTGAGTCAAGTAAGAAAATTGCGTTAAAATGTCTAATTGTGGTCTGGCCAGACCAAGAGGAGAACTTACTGATAAAAAGTTATCGAGAATCCGAGGGATAAGCGTTAATTTTATTTAAAATGTGAACAATTTTTCAAAAAAAGTGAAACAACAACTTTTATATCCATTTCTGTTAATCACACTTTCACCATGTAAAACCAGTTGCAGAAAATCACAAGAATAAAGTATTAATAAGAATAAAGTATAAATAAATAAGAAAAATTCTTGCATGCCTAAAATTACCCCGGCAGTCCGCATGCCATCATCACCAAATTAACGTTACTTTCAAAGCTTCGAAATCTCAATTAAAGACATCCGACGTTCTTCAGTTAAACTAAACATCTCAAAAATCACCAAGGTGCAGAATTGGTTTTGCAAGCAATTTAATGTATTAAATCTAGACTTTATTGAAAAAAGAAAATTTATAAACTACTACAACTAACCTGTTTTATGTGAACATCAAACATTAAGGGGGTAATTTTGTTGTTCACTTCACCTTGCGTTGAGAAAATTTTCATATAAAATTTTTTGAATTTTAAAAAGTTCAAAAAATTTTATATGGAAATTTTCTCAACGCAAGGTGAAGTGAACAACAAAATTACCCCCTAAATTTAATTAAAGAAGTAATTTTTAATCTAATTCAATATACATGCAGAGAAAGTAATTTCGGGAACGCGTCCTTATTACGATCGTCAAAAACAAGTCCAAGATATTAATGAAAAATTTAAGGTATTTAACACCAGTCATTACTAAATACACCGTAATTATTATACAAAATCTAGTTTTGAAAAGGTTACTAAAACATTAATTATTTCTAATTATAAAAATGCAAAAATAATTTGTCCGATAGTGCACAAGTCATTTCAGTGAACGCACCGATAATCAAAAAATAATTATTTTAAGTGAACATCGCCATCAGGTGTTAAACGGCAGTAGAAGAAGAAAACAATAAACAAGCCAACTGTCAATACATTTATCGTCAAATAAGTTATATTAAAGTGGAAAGTAACTTTCAATTAATTATTCGCAGAGCGTACATCAATAGTCCGTCGTTTCGTGAACGTGTTTATTAAATGTAATTATTGATGATATTTTTTTTACGACAAGAAATAAACCCGTGTTATTTAACGATACTTAAGTTATGTACTTTGTTTTGTTTTTGTTAATTTTATCAAACTTAGCAAAACGTTCCCGAAATTATGGTTTTCTGAAAGATATTCACAAAAAAGCAGTTTTATAAAAAAAGTTTAGAATTGTGTGCGCTGCCCTGTCAAAGTTTATTAATATACAAATTTTGCAAAAGTATAAACTAAGAGCCATCATTATAGCTTAATTTTTTTCTGGCATAAAATCAATCTTGAAATTTACAACCTTGGTGATTTTGAGCCATTTAGACACCCGCTTTCAGTAAATATACCAGACATACGCCTACAGAACTCTTCAATCATCCTGCAGACGAAAGGAAACCATTATATATAATTCCTCTATGTAGAAATCCCAACCAACTTAGTATAGACGCTTAGGGTCAATTGGAGTGATCTAGAATTCTAGCGTGGCCATATCACGTGACGAATAACCGTGTATAGCCGAGCTGAGGGAACTTGTCTCATACACTTTAGCAAAATATGATACTTTACTAGTTAGAACAATGCTAAGTCTTCTGTAAATAATAAATTTTATTAGTTCTATTTTGTCAACATTGCCAATTAAACAAGATTTTTAATAAACATCCCAGTAAAAACTTCGCTTACTTTTTCAAAACGAATAGCTTCTTTAACTCACTATTTAGTAGCTTTCTTCTATAACTACATGTATAACAAATTCTATAACTACTTTTTTCTGGATGTATTTAAGTAAAAAACATAATGACTTACTTTTAAATGCGTTCATTTTGGGACATCCCTTGTAAAATTCATTGGGTCTTTCAGTAGAATTGTAAGTAGTGCCTTCATGTTTTTCTGATTACTCAACACATTATTTTGTAGGCGAAGTTTTTACTGGGATTTTAATTTCTGAATTTACATTATTTCATAAGATTTTTGAAATAGTTTATTATTTCTATACATTCTTCTTTTTAATAATGAAAGCTTTTAAAAATTAAATTTTTACTCCGGTATTCATAAACGTTTATTAAATTTAACAAACGTTTGTTAACGAATATTTTAATAGAAAATTTGTTTTGTTACCCTTTATTAAATTAATAGTTTTTTTATGAATACGGTACTATAATCCCTTATTTATAAAAACTTTCTGAACTAACTATGCTATGGCAGACCCATTTAGAAAACTGTGTTGTTGCTTCAATGAAATTTTTGAATTTATTGATTTTTCTCTGGATTTAAATATTGTTAAACGTAATATTATACTTAAGTTAAATACTCATTTGTATTAGGCTGTAAGGATTTATCCATAGACCTAATTATATATATTAAATAAATAAATAATTAGCTTTTAAATTTTTTTTCTTTTTTATAAGAAAAATATTTTGTTTATATTATTATCTTTTCTTACAAAAAAATTAAAAGTTAATACTTAAAAAGTTGTTGTTGATTTGACAACATGGTGTTTTTGATTTAATAACTTATGGTATCTTATACATTTGTGTTATTAATTTGAAAACATTTTGTTCTTGTTTTAAATAATTTTTTACTATTTCATTTCTGATTTAACAACAATTTTTAATAAATTTGACAACAAATGTTATTAAAATATGGGCAAATATCCGCTGTCGTTTTTAATCCATTTTTATATTCACTACCACGAGTGGTGAATGAGGATATACTTAGTTTATCATTTCATGGGAAAATTTATAAATATACGTCTACACCCAGAGAAAAAACATGTTTAAATATGGTCACCTCCAACAAAACAATTTTCAAAGAAAAATGTAAACATATTTTGTTTTATTTAACCATATTATTGTTACCAACATCCATATAATGGTTAAATTAGTCCTCAATCATGAAGGCACAACCATATTATTGCTGCCTCCAAACGTGTTATGGTAAAAAATAACTTAAACATGTTTAACACTTATAACAGCATGGTTAGTTTTCAACCATATCATGTTGCTCTATAACAGATAAAAATACTGTTGTTAATTTACAAACATATGTTGAGATTTATACTTGTTGGAAAAAGTACTTTGTAATATATTTATGTTTTGGGAAAATATTTATTCATTGTTTTTTATGTCAAAATATTTTCCTTTAGTTTTAATTTTTTGAATAAATATTGTTTAGAAAAGTAATTGATAATAAAATAAATTTTCACGGATAATTTAACATAACAATAGGTTATGGGTCCATCAGAGAAAGCTAGTATTGTTCAGTTTTGTGGTAACAATTTTGAAAATTGGAAATTCCGTGTTGAGAAACATTTGGCTGCTGCAGGAGTTCTTGAAGCTGTAAAGTCAACTCAAGATTCAGTCCCAAATCAATCAGAATTCAGAAAATGGACACAAAAGCTCAAGATATAATGACCAGCTTAATAAGTGATGATTATTTGGAATACATACGTGATAAGTTAATAGCTAAACAAATGTGGGATGGTTTAATAGCAACGTTTGCATGTAAGTCCTCACAAAATCAAACAATTGTAAGAAAAGAGCTGGCAAATTTGTGATTTAAGGAAAATGATAGTCTTAATCAACATTTTCTGAAGTTTGACTCCTTGATAAGACAATTAAAAAGCGCTGGAGCTAAGCCAGAAGAAGCGGATTTAGTGTCCCAATTATTTTTGACATTGCCGGAGTCCTTCGATCCCACTGTTACTGCTTTGGAGAATCTTAAAACAGAAGAACTAGCATTAGCCATTGTTAAGCCAAAGTTATTGGCTGAAGAATCAAAAAGAAAAAATAGAAATGACGATGAGATTGTTCAGAAGGCAACAGCTTTTCAATTTAAAAAGAAAAGCTCAACTTCTTTTAATGGAAAATGCCACAAATGTGGAAAATTTGGCCACATGAAAAACGATTGCTGGAGTAAGGAAGCGAAAGTTGCAAAATGGGAAGAAAGAAAGGTTAGTTTTATGGCAGATGCTAATATTGAGAGATCATCTTACTTATCGATTTTGAAAATATCTTTTGCTTTGGATTCTGGCGCAACAGATCATTTCGTAAACAATAATAGTGTGTTTAAAAATCTGAAAAAGTTAGATGAACCATTGATTATAAATGTTGCAAAAGATTCTGAAAAAATATCTGTGTTCAAGATGGGTGAAATTGATTTATTAAGCGAAACTGGTGTCAACATCAACTTGAAGGATGTCCTGTATAGTTCTGAATTCCGAGAAAATTTATTATCTGTTAGTAAGATAGTGGAAGCTGGACTAACAGTTGATTTTCACAGAAATTGTGCATTAATGAAACAAAAAGATAATATTATAATGAAAGCAAAGAGATGTGGTAATTTGTTTGTTGTGACATTAAAATGCAAATATTTTCCATTGGCTAATTTGAGCAAAGCTGAAGAAAATAAACTGTGGCATAAACGTATGGGTCACATAAGAAATCATATTTTAAATGAATTGATTTCTAACAAGATGGCCAGTGGTATACCAAAGATATGTAAAACTGAGTTTTGCGAAATTTGTATTAAAAGTAAGCAGTGCCGTGAACCTTTTAATGGTACTCGAACAAAATCAACTAGGCCTCTGGAGCATATTATCTCTGACGTGTGTGGTCTAATAACTCTTACTGCCTGGGATGGATCTCGATATTTCGTCACTTTCATTGATGACTTCACACATTTTGTTGTGGTATACTTAATAAAAACAAAGTCAGAAGTTTTTGAAAAGTTCATGGAATATGAAGCCATGGTAACATCTAAATTTGGAAACAAAATATCTCAACTTACTGTTGATCGAGGACGTGAATATAAATCTAGTTTGATGTTGTCACTAGAAGCTGGAGATCCAAAGCAGTTTACACAAGTGCTTATATCATAAATAGAAGTCCAACTAGAGCATTAATGATAAAGAAAACCCCTGCAGAGTTGTGGTTTGATCAAAAACCTGATTTATCAAAATTAAGAGTTTTTGGTTGCCAGGCGTTTGCTTTAGTGCCTGATCAAAAACGGAAAAATTAGATGTTAAGAGTAATAAATACATAATGATTGGTTACTGTTCGAATGGTTATCGTTTATGGAATAATGAAAAACAAAAAGTTGTGAAATTTAATGAAACTGTATTTCCTGTTAAAAAGGAAAAAGGAAATGGAAATAAAATAATTGTGTTGAGAAATAATCAAGAGGGGGAAAGTGATGATGATTCTTTTCAAAATGGCAACATGCTTCAGAAAGGCGAACAAAATCAAGAAATAGAAGTAACTGAAGTTGATAATGTTACTATTCCAAGTGAGCAGAATGAGATCATTATTGTAATTAACAATCAAGAACATGCTAATAAGGAGTCTCGGGTGGAAGAGCAAGTAGCCGAAACGCTTAGACGAAGTGAAAGAATTCGAAATTTAAATCGCAAATTCTCTGAAATATATTCTACAATTTTTGAAGCTGTACTATATGAAGAATCTACTCCAGTTTCAATAGAAGACATTGGAAAATCTGGTAATCGTACGAAATGGTTAGCAGCCGTAGAAGAAGAACTGATATCAATGAATAAGAACAATGTTTGGAAGTTAATAAAAAGGCATCAAGGAAAATGGTGATGGCAATCCAAAAAGATATAGAGCTATATTAGTCGTTAAAGGATATTTACAGAAATTTGGTATCGATTATGAGGCGATTTATGCTCCAGTGGCTAAGCTGTCTACAATAAGAATTATTCTAGCAGTTGGTGTGTTTAAATAATTTTATTTTCATCAGTTAGATATTAAATCTGCTTTCTTACATGGAGATCTCAAAGAAGATCTATTTATGGAAGTTCCAGATGGTATGGAATGTAAGCCTATATATGTGTTAAAACTCCAAAAATCGATATATGGACTAAAACAAGCTCCAAGGTGCTGGAATGAAAAACTAAATTGCCGATTGATAGAATTAGACTTTACGCGAAGCCAACACGATTATTGCTTATACACTGTGTTCCAACCTAATAATACAATATTTTTGTTGCTGTATGTAGATGACATATTAATAGCTGGAAATAATGAAAATGAAATAGTCAAATTAAAAACGAAATTATCAAGCTGCTTTGAAATGTCAGATTGTGAAAACCTTAATTATTTCCTTGGATCTAAAGTTGAATATAACCAAAAGGAATGTATAATGAAAATGTCACAAGAGTGTATAACACTGCTTTACAAATTTTTAATTTGGAAAATTACCAAGAACGCCACGTGCCTAGATAAGTTAACTTTGACCTCCTGAACACGAAAAACGCTGTAATTTTTTTTTTCATTAGTTAAGTTTTTTAGATAACGGTACTTTTGTGTTTTTCGGTGTATGGTCCCACTCAAACCCTTGTGGAGCCCAACCGAAAAGTCCGATCGAGATAAATGGTATATCGTTGGAAAGGCAACTGAATGCCTTTTCCGTCGATATGCTAAAAATTTGCCTATTTTTTACGTTTTTTTCGTTTTTTTCAAAATTTTTCATTTTTATTTCGTTTTTTTTCTACGTTATGTTAAATATCTGGAATGTTTTATGTTTTAACCAAATAGTATATTTGATTACCAACGTTTTAAGCGCAATTTGAAAAATAAAGTTTTTATTAAGGATTTTGTCGAACGACAATATTTTTCATCTCATATAAAATTCCGTTTTTTTAAATACGTTAAAACTGATGGTTAAAAAAAGGCGGAATTTTATATGGGATGAAAATATTGTCGTTCGACAAAATCCTTAATAAAAACTTTATTTTTCATCCGATTTTTTTCAAATTGCGCTTAAAACGTTCGGTTGGGCTCCACAAGGGTTTGAGTGGGACCATACACCGAAAAACACAAAAGTACCGTTATCTAAAAAACTTAACTAATGAAAAAAAAATTACAGCGTTTTTCGTGTTCAGGAGGTCAAAGTTAACTTATCTAGGCACGTGGCGTTCTTGGTAATTTTTGGCTGTAAACCAGTGTAATAAACAAAATACTAAACAAATTTGGAATTACAGAATGTAATGAAATAAGAACTCATATGGAAAAGGGTTTACAATTAAGAACGGATGTTGAAAGTGAGTGCGACAAGCTCTACCGGGAGTAATTAGGCAGTTTTATGTAAATAATGCTAAGTGTTCGTCCTGACATCTGCTATTCAATTGGTTATATGGGCAGATTTCAACAAAAGCCTTGCGAAATACATTGGTTAGCACTTAAAAGAATACTTCGTTATATTAAAGGTTCAAAATCTTTAAAATTAACTTTCAGTAGAAAACTTAATGAAGAAGCTTTGATTGGATATGCAGATGCAGATTGGGGATCAAGCCTAGAAGATAGAAAATCAACAAGCGGTTACATTTTATGTATTTGGAAATCCTGTGTCATGGTCAAGTAAAAAACAAGCAGCGGTATCTATATCATCTAGTGAAGCGGAGTATATTGCCCTAAGTAATGCAACATCTGAAGGCTTGTGGATAAAGGGAATACTACAAGATCTTAAAATAGTTGATACAAAATATCCAGTTACAATATTTGAAGATTATGCAGGGTGCATTGCAATGGCTCAAACTGCTGAATGCAAACGATCAAAACGTATTGATATTCGACATCACTTCATCAGAGACCATATCATGAAAGGAAATTTAGTTGTTAAGTCAGTTTCTACACGAAATCAAATAGCCGATTTTTTACAAAATCACTTGATACCACAAACTTTAATACAATTAAAAATTTACTTAAATTGTATAATTGAGAGGGGGTGTTGAGATTTATACTTGTTGGAAAAAATACTTTGTAATATATTTATGTTTTGGGAAAATATTTATTCATTGTTTTTATGTCAAAATATTTTCCTATAGTTTTAAGTTTTTGAATTAATATTCTTAATTAATTCTTTAGAAAAGTAATTGATAATAAAATATAATTTTCACGGATAATTTAATATAACAATAACATATTATTATCATATTTAACCATAACATGTTTGAGGCAACCATAATATGGTTGTGGTCTTTTGATGGAGGACTTATTTAACCAAATTATGATTGTCGGTGACAATAATAAAGTCAAATTAAACATAATGTGTTTAAATTTTTCATATTTAAACTTATTTTTTCTCTACGTGTAGGACCCCGTAAAGTTAACATATTTTGGGTCCTTAAGTAATTTGAAAACAACTAAGACATGTTTGTCCGTCTGCCGAAGTCGCGCTCACTTTCGAGTTTTGAATTAAAAATCTAGCACTAGCGGTTCAGTAGGAAAAGAGTTATGAGCACATATATAAACAATTTTTATAACAAAGTAATTACCAATTTAAATAGACCTCAATTTGTTCAAGGACCCAGAATATATGTATATACATATATACATATGTATATATACTTAAGAAGGGTCTTAGATGACAAACTAAGTATTCCACCATTCCCCACTAGCTTTGGAGAGTATAAAAATAAACAAAAAGTTATTTAATGCAAAAAAAATTGTTTTGACACAAAACTTTTTTGTCTCAATACGTTTTAAATGAGATGCATGTTCTATTGGATACTATTATTCTTTATTGTTTCATGTAATATTTTTTTCAACATTTATGTAAACAATTTTTCATGGAAAGTACTGAATGCTTTTTTTGTAATTGTTTTTTATAATTCACTCTGTATATTTTTTCCAACTGTATAAAAATCATTTAATCAACTGTAAGGCAATTGTATCCAAAATGTGTACGTACTATGATGATTGCCATGATATAAATACTTTTATTTTGATTTATCTCACTGGGTATAGTAAAGATTTTATGTAAAAGAAAAATGTATGACAGGAAAACGCTGGTTGTCCATTATTAATTCAAAAGTTTTCGTTAAATCTTTTGAGAGATGTTTTGGAAATAAAGGAAATTTAAACTTAATTTAACAAATTGATTACTTTGTGAATTTATGACTTTTTCCTTGATAAGACTTGAATGATGAAACAAGTTAGATTACGATATTCGGCTGAGCCGGAATTTTGATATCCTTTACTATGAATTTGTATAATAAAACAATTGTGATTTTTTATTGAGCTATTGGTTTTTAATTGACATTTTTGATATCATTAAGTTCATCAAATTTAATTTTCATTAAATTAAAATCGCATTAAATTAATTAAATTATTAACATTACCGCACATTAGATAGACTATCGAAAGGGGGAAGGGTCCGAGACGGCATAAATGGCGCCCAAATTTGTATGACAGTTTGAAAAGGCAAAAAGATAAATTTCTATCGAACAAAAATATGTATTTTTTTGTAAATAATTAAATTTTTTGTGTTATTTTTTTATAAAATCAAGTTTTATAGGGCTTTAAAAACACGTTTCATAAGTGATCACGGATCAATTTCCACCCTTGTCTCGATATAAATTAGCCTTTTCATGGGTATGTCTTAAATTAATTATTTCAGAAGAGCCAAAAACCCCTTCTAGATTAAACTACGGGCTACATATTTTACATTTTGAATTTTGTTATTACATTAAAAAATCGAAATTGGTCCATCTTTCTCCAGAAATTTTTAAAGCATTGTAAAGAGCGTTTAAAATTAATCTATATGGCAACAACATCACAAAATGTAAAAATAAAATGGAAGTACGAGGTTGAGCATGAAAACCACAGATTTTAGATTTTTGTAGCCGTTTTAGCTTTCCCCGATTGTTGCATAAAAAATAATCAGTGATCGTCGATTAATGGACTGTTCTTGATTTGAGTGTTATTTTAGACACTACTAACCATTTAACTTTTTTTTAACAGGCCTTTTCAAAAACAGTCTAATATAACCTTCTTAAACTATTAAAATAGATCTAAACTAATCAAGCTCATTTAATCCCAAAAACTTTAATTTGTACTGATTTAATAAAAATATTAAAACTCCATTAATACGACTTAAATTTTCCTTTTTCTTTTAATACTCTTTTTTTTTTGTTTCATCTCTATACACTCCGTAAAATTAATACGAAAATTATTTAACATAATTTTTCCTTATTATTCCCTTTACAGCTACAAACTTGCTGATGGACACAAAAAGTTCCAAACTAACAAAAACGAAAAAAAACGTTACATAAAAAGAAGGGTAAAAATAAAATTTTCAAGAAATATAAAAAAAAATCCACAAAAAAAGTAAAACCAGTAAAATAAAATAGAAAATCAGCTTTAAATCTGCATAATTTTCATTTAATAGTTTTATCCAGGTACACGAGTCCAAGCATACGGCAGCAAAACTCACAAAGTCAAAGGAATGTACTAAAAGTGCTGAAAAAAAGAAAAAGGATAAATAATAATTGAAAGCTAAAGATTTTGAAGAAAGAAAAAAATAGACCTTTTTGAAGATTTTTTAAGGACTCCTAAAAAGAATGCTAAGGCAGAGAATAAAACTAAAAATATTTGCTATTTTTATATTACGTTGCCTTTTATTTCTTAACTTTTTCCACCGTTTCTACTGCAGGGGATATTTGTGTGTGTTAAAGGTTTTTCCCTCCTGGAAATAAGAAAGAAAAATATTTAAATCAACAAAAAGTTCTAGGTAAAAAAAGAGTAAGACAAAAGTTGTAAGTTGCACATCAACATTTCTTCATCAGCTTTTGAAAATAAAACGTTCAACAGAAGCCAAAAAATATTCCCCAAAGTAGCAACAAAGTTTTACTACAGCTACTTGCTATAAAACTACTAATTCTACTACTATCAACTGTCCTAAAATCTAAACAAAATCAAATCGAATTTAAAAAAAATAATCCATAAAAATAAAAACAAAAGAAATCATTTCAAATTATATAATTAACAGTTTCCTAAACACCCCAAAATATTCAACACAAAAAAAGATAAGCAAAACCAGCCCAGAAAAATTTAATTGATCAAATCCTACAAAAAATTCTAAGATGAAGAACAAAATTGGCAAAAAAAATCTCAAACCAAGTTCAACTGGCCAGTAATAAATCTCCAACCTTCTTTTTTTATTACCACTCTATAAACCACCAGTTTCGCAAAAAAAAAAAGGAAACAACTATAAAAACTAGCCAAACCGCAACTGGAGCAGTAACCAACGCCAACAACAGCGACGAAGGACTGTTCTAAAACGTCCAAAATAAAAGAACTGCATTCCAGGACTGTGCCAGCAGTCATACAAACATTTAAATTTTCCGCTTAAACGCACCTTTTGATTGTCCTGCAGACCAAATACTCTAACACAAATGCTCATACCCAAAAACTTACACACACACACTTTCAGGCTCTAACTAAAAATAGTAAGACTTTTAACGAAAAATACCCCGGCCTTTTATTTTTGTTTTACTATACCATTATAATTTTGCTTCTGTGTTTGTCCTACTGTTTGAGAGTGTGGATGTGTGTAAATGCGGTGTGTAATTTTTTGCTTAAATATCTGTGCTTGAATTAAAAGCATCTGCTGTTTGCGGTGTGAACTTTCAACAACTTCAGGTAAGTTGTTTCATTATATTAAAAACAAAAATATATATGGGAGATTTCATGTCAAGTGACCCAATTTTGAAATCGATAGCCTCCGATTTGGATGAAATTGTTACCAAGGTTAGTCCTATTGGATAGTAGTTTAGACACAAATTTTGTATCTATGTTGCTAACAACAATTTACAGAAACGCATAATCGTTAGTTCAAACATGAAAGCCGGTTGACAATTTTAACAACTGTTGCTATTGTTCAAAGTTATAGAATAACGCTTCTGGTATATCGGTTAAAAATTACACTGTAATATGAATAGAAACTTAACCAGGTCAATCACGTATCGTTTCCTTTTACTTACCAACATTTGCTTATAAAATTTTCCATTATTCATTTCAGGTCATTACATGAAACCAAAATCCACCAGGAACTAAGCTGGAGTAGTCGCTCCGCTTACAATTTAACCACTTTCTTTAAAATGAAAATACCTAAAATAAGGCAATAAGCTCCCAGCCTTCTTCTCGACTGAGTCCGATTTTCTTTTTTTGTTGCCAGATGTGTAAACAACATGTGTTCGCTTTTAAGGCCCGTTCTTTATCCTACGCACAACAAAACTCCGATCTCGCCGACCAAAGCTGCGGGTTTCCAATTTAAAAATTCAATACGGGGAACTCCCACGCACTGAAGCAAGTCTCAGATATTAGCCGGGCAATCATATTAAAAGAATATAACACTCAATTCTTGCTATCTAAAGCATTGACAGCTTTCTATATCTCAGGGGCCAATCTCTACTGACACCGAACAATAGTACACTTGGCAAAAACACGGGAAGTGTTACTTTATCTTTCATTTATAAAAATTTTTACTTTGTGATTTCTTTATTTTATAGGAAACATTGTTGATATACAATACTGAAGACTGTAAATGACAATATAGTAGAAATGCGGCAGCCGTCTAAAGGAGTGAAGTCAATACAAATTAATGAACGGTAAGCACATTCAAGACTCTTCATCGCAAAAAGAAAATCCCAAGATGTACCTATTAACCATCCTTTCAAAAGAAATTATACAAATTTAATAAGTCATGTATACATCGCACAAATGTATGCCAGTTATGTGACATATGCCAGAAAGATAACAAAGTATAACAAAGCTAGCTGACACAAGTGACATATAAGGCATTACAACATTCTTAACACACTTTTTCGAGTTGACACAAATTACTAATAATTTGTGAATATTGCATCTTTATCGATAAAAAACTTACAGATTTGTTATTAAACCTTAGGATCAAGTAATCAACCTTTAAGACATTTTTGACAAAATAAGCCTTGTGTTTCCCAAAATGTCTTAAAATAGTAATTCTGCGAAAAACTTCCTTTCCTGGCAAAAGTTCAACATTTCTAGCACATTTGTTGCACTTAACGCGCTTCTCTCAAATTTCAAATTTTTTCAGCACTCGTATTGGTAACGATTTCATAAACCGTTAAGGACATTAGCTTTCTGGCAAGTCTATATGGACGAAAAAAAGCAATAAATAATGCAAAGCCGGTGGCCAAATGAACCTAGTTTCTAAGGGCTCTCATTTGAAAATGCCCTAGTAGAAGCATAAACCGATTCTTTTACTCTGTGTTTACTGCTGTTTTCCTATGCTTGATACAAAATATTTTCAATAGGGTTTGAAATGCTTTAGCTAAAACTGTTGAACATTATCACCATGAATAACTTCAGGTACTCCTAGTCTATAAAATATGTATTTCCGGCGCTAAAAATTTTACAACATTTGCGGTGGTCACTTTTTTCATGGCTTCAGAACAATAAATTTTGTAAAGTGGTCCATCACTTTGTAATTTGCAACAATTGTCACTCGATGATAAATTTCTGGGAGGGTCATTAAGTTGGATTTTATTTTAGCTTATACTTTATCAAGGGATTCGTAATAAAAGAAATACATTTTTTATCTGTTTGAGGTTCAGTATAGATCATTATGTCTAAGGTAACAATGAGATTTCAACAGGCAGTAAACAATGGTAAATACGACATTACTTACAAACAGTTTCCAAAAAGACCATTTAACATCACTTCTATCACAAAAACCTTTTTTATAACAATTTAAAGTTTCTTATTCGGCTGTGCTGTATCCATGATGCCCTTCACCGGCAGTAATAATATTTCAGTAGTGGTCCCTTTATATGAATTATTAACCATTCCTTTAAAAAAACTGACGTCAGTATTACAAATGGTCGCGGCTTAGACCGATTTAAATTATTGGCCCACCATCATAAACTATTATGCTTTTATTTCTGGGCAAAAAACTTAAGTTAAACTAATTCGTAACCGTTTTGGACAAACCAAAATGATTTTTATCAGGGGAATCAACATTGCACTCATGGTAAATTATGAATCAACCACAAAATTCAGTAGAGTGATTTCGGATATTAACCCTAGAGTACTAACCATAATTTCTATACGTTGTAACTAATGATCGTAGATTCGACGATGTATTTATTAACTACCTATAGCTTCGGCTTAAAACCAAACATACTTTTTCAATAAATGTTATTGATCATTGGGGCTCCTTATAAGTCTTTTTAAAAAAGTAATTACATTTTAATTCCTATAGATAAACGAAATATTTAATTTTTGTACTAATTTATTTTTTATTGCACATATTTTAGGGATCATAAAAATGGACCTAAAAATATTGTAAGTAAAACAAAAAAACTTAAAAAGAGTAAAAACTTAAAAAAGACATTTAAGCTTATAATAAAATAAAATTTATTTTTTTTAAATAACACTTTGCGCAAGAGTCACTAAGCTCAACTTTGTGGTCTCCGCATATATCACATTTTTATTTTGAAATTCGGCATTTTGTTGGTTTTTCTCAGCTGGTCATTGTTGCCACTATTATTTGGAGAAACAACATTTGCTCACAACGTTGAAAAAAGTCACGTTAATACTTAGTTGCGATGACCAATAAAAGCAATGTTTCAGCAACGCGGTTTAAAAAACACAATTACAAACAGCAAAAGTAAATCATTTTCCTACAGCATACAAAATTTTAGATTGGAAGGCACACCCAATTAAAACTGAATTAATTAAAAGGGCGAAACGTCGATCATTTGTACTCTAGCGTTAAAAAACCTTAATTAGAACAATTTTTAACATACAAGTAAGATGTGTGTTAGCGTTTTATACGTTTAAAAGTGCCTTATACGCCTTATAAAACTATGACAGACAAAATTCTCAAAAATTACATTATTGTTACGTTTTTAGGCGTATTAAAGTGTATTCCTAAAGTGGGCTTTATAAGGGGCGTATGCTTAATAATGGAGAATCGCCTTAGAATTACTCAAGGACCCAAAATATATACCACTTTATTCATAAAAATTATTTCAGTTTTAAAAGAGGCTTATTAAACAAATTTTCATATAAATTGTATCTTATAATCCTGTTATTATCATAAAATATTATACTTTGTGGGATCTGAGATGAATTTTAAAAAAGTTTCACACGGAATGAAAAACTTAGTATTCACTCATTCATCACTAGTGATGGAGGGTATACCAGTGGTGCCAGGATACACGAACACCATAAATTATATTTAATACTTTTATTTGTCTTTAGTGGTTTCAGCTTAAATTGTGTAGTTAATGATGCGTGGTTTAATCAGAAATTCGTGCTTTTAATGATAAAATAGTATTCTAAATGATTTGCAAACTAATTTAGTTGATGCATGAGTGGAGTATTTACTGAGCACAACTAGCAAAGCAGCAAAAAAGTGATTTTGAAGAGTCAATTTATAGGTTAGTTTAGTTAAATATGTACGAGTAATAAAAAGAGGCTGTTATTATCCAAGTCATTTTACTTAATCTGCCTTAAATAGAAATTATTTGTGGCTGTGAATTAAAAAATTGTGAAATTTTTTTGTGGTTTTTTTCGTTTAGTAGGATTACAAAAACTTATTGATGGTTTGTTTTATTTTATTTTAAAGTCAATTTTAATTTTGGAAAAATTTGTGCTGAATTTGTCTTTGCCACTTACAAGAGAAACGAAAACAGTGCAACACGAAAAAAATAACCGTATACGGACACAACTACGTGATAAAAGACTAATAAAAAAAAGACCCGTGTCTCCCAGTTTTGCCCAAAGTCATGCACTTTTTTTATGGACCCCCAAGGATTTGGGGCCTCTGTGTCATTTTTGCAAAAAAGTGATAATTTTCTCAGGCTCATATCTTGCAAACCGTTCGGAATTTTGATTTACCCTCTGAGACAAAGTTGTAGCTCTTGTCAGTTCAGTTATATAGGTAGCAAACCGTTCAAAATTCAAGGAAACAATCAACTACAAAAATGTACCCAAGATCTCAATAAACAACTTTTTAACACATATACACTTTGTAGGAATGATTCTTAGCATTGCATTTTGAACGGTTTGTTACCTATGGAAAAAAGGTAAAAAAGAATCGAATTTTATTAAGTTTTTATGCGATTTTTATCTTGAAGATGAATTTTTTTTTGATTTTATATGTTCACAATTTTTGTTCTTTATGGCAAGATCTAAAACTTTGTAAATCAAAATTCCGAACGGTTTGCAAGATATCAGCTTGAGAATATTATCACTTTTTTGCAAAAATGACACCGAGGCCCCAAAAACCTGGGGGCCCATAAAAAAAAAGTGCATGACTTTGGGCAAAACTGGGAGACACGGGTCTATTTTTTGGTCTTTTATCACGTAGTGGTGTTTGTATATGGTTATTTTTCCATGACATAAAAAATTACACACAGTGTAACATTTTTATTTTGATATTATTATCTTTTACATTTTCAGATTGTTCTAAAGAAGACTTGAAAAACTGAAACTGAAGAAGTATAATATTGAGTAGAGGCCTTTAATAATAAAAGAAAAGAAATTCCTGATTCTATACAATTAGTGACGAATCTTGTTTTCAATTGAATGGAAAATCCTGTAGTCATTCCTTAGCAGCGAGTTCAACCTCTTAGTTGCGTACAGCTTAATGTGGAGTATCATCTCAAAGGATTATTGGTCTTTTAAAACAATCAGTTGAGCCACATCATGTTCGAAATTTTCTTGAGACGAACTATGAAGAACGATTGTTTTAACAAGATAAACTTACAGCAAAAAAACATGGTAAACAGTGGAGCTCTCACGAAAGGAGACAGAAGCGATTCAAACCGCTCGGGATTTTTTTTTTTTTTTTTTTTTTGTTGAGAGTATTAAAACAAAAGGTTTCTAACAACCATACCGAATCAGTAAAGAAGTGTTAACTTTCATGATTAATAAAACTCACATAAAAGAAATAAAAAATGGAGATACAACCGCAAGATTGACCTAAAAATAGCTATAATGTCATTATTTATTAACAATGGTGGCCGTCATGAAAACGCTTCCCGCTCTTATTTAGGTATGGTAGACGTTTTAACCCTCTTTGTAATTGCAATTATTTATTTCTCGATTTAATAAGAACCTTGTTATTTTTATTAACCGTAGGAACAGTAATGCACAGTATGAACGTAGTAGCGTATTTAAACGTTTAGTATTTTATAGAAAGGCATACTAGAGCAGACGTTAACGTAAAAGCGTATCTACGTCTTAGTTTGACTAAGATCTTATTCTATTTCAGTTGCTGCAGCACAGTACTTTTTTCCTTATACAAAAATAAGGACAAACAATGTTGTTCCAGTGTTTAAAAAAATTCGTATCTAAAAAAGTAAAATGTAGGAAGAACCTTTTTTATGTTAAATGCGTTCCGCCGCTGCTAGAGGTCGCTAAACTTGTCCTACTTTTTAATTAAATTTTACAAGAAAAATTAAACTTAATTCATGTACCAGAAAAAAAATTATTAAAAATTTATTTTAAAGAAGTACCACAATTTTTAATTAGTATTTGGTTAAAAAGACATTCTACTTTTGATATGAGCGCACACCTTCTTTAAAGTATGTATTAGTAATGCTCTGGATGAATCTTAAAAAAGTGTTGCCGCAACTAAAAAAAATTTTTGATGGACAGATAAAAAAACCGAGTGAATACTTTTTTCAATTTTCTCTGCCGTTTAATAAACCAAGTTTCCGCCATTAAGAATCAAAACAGAAACTAACCACATTTTAGTTCTTACTTAGAGATATATGATCTTTTTTAAAGGCCCAAAACTCATTTATTATTTTTTTTATTTAAGTACTTTAGATTAAAAAGCTATAAATATTTTTCTGTACGATAAATCATTATCCTATTTTCTTTGTACTGTGTTTAAAAATAAACGTTCTAAAGAAATTAACTTCAAGAAAATCTCTACCGTTTTAGCGATTATTATATAGCCGTAAAAAAATGCAGGTTGTTTTTGCAAAAAATATGAAAATCGTCAAAATTTACTTTAAATTTCAAAAGATTTTGTTATTCGTGCTTAATTCCCAGTTTTTATTCTTGATAAAAACACTTGAAATTTATTGTTGATGGGATAAGCTATTCATATGCATTTCACTGGTTGCTTAGGCCAGATCATCAGGAAACTTCATCCATAAAGATTTTAGACAAACTAAAGATATTAAACCAAATAAAACTGTTAAACGTATAAGACTTATAGCAACAGTTTTACTTGTAACAATATCAAAGCTTGAACAAAATACATCAACAATAAAAAAGTGGGTTTATCTCATCTTACACTCCCCACTACAATTAGTTGAAATTCTCTCAACATTAATTGTAGTTGTAAGTAGGTTAAGAAAAACAAAATAAAAAACAAACAACAACTTACAAAAGATGTTGTCAATTAAGTGTTTTTTAGGCCGTGCACTTGCCTGTTTATTATCAAAAAGTAATTTCAATTTTTGGGAATACAAAATTTTAATTTCAAAAGATTTTGTTATTCGTGCTTAATTCCCAGTTTTTATTCTTGATAAAAACACTTGAAATTTATTGTTGATGGGATAAGCTATTCCTATGCATTTCACTGGTTGCTTAGGCCAGATCATCAGGAAACTTCATCCATAAAGATTTTAGACAAACTAAAGATATTAAACCAAATAAAACTGTTAAACGTATAAGACTTATAGCAAAAGTTTTACTTGTAACAATATCAAAGCTTGAACAAAATACATCAACAATAAAAAAGTGGGTTTATCTCATCTTACACTCCCCACTACAATTAGTTGAAATTCTCTCAACATTAATTGTAGTTGTAAGTAGGTTAAGAAAAACAAAATAAAAAACAAACAACAACTTACAAAAGATGTTGTCAATTAAGTGTTTTTTTAGGCCGTGCACTTGCCTGTTTATTATCAAAAAGTAATTTCAATTTTTGGGAATACAAAATTTTAATTTCAAAAGATTTTGTTATTCGTGCTTAATTCCCAGTTTTTATTCTTGATAAAAACACTTGAAATTTATTGTTGATGGGATAAGCTATTCCTATGCATTTCACTGGTTGCTTAGGCCAGATCATCAGGAAACTTCATCCATAAAGATTTTAGACAAACTAAAGATATTAAACCAAATAAAACTGTTAAACGTATAAGACTTATAGCAACAGTTTTACTTGTAACAATATCAAAGCTTGAACAAAATACATCAACAATAAAAAAGTGGGTTTATCTCATCTTACACTCCCCACTACAATTAGTTGAAATTCTCTCAACATTAATTGTAGTTGTAAGTAGGTTAAGAAAAACAAAATAAAAAACAAACAACAACTTACAAAAGATGTTGTCAATTAAGTGTTTTTTTAGGCCGTGCACTTGCCTGTTTATTATCAAAAAGTAATTTCAATTTTTGGGAATACAAAATTTTAATTTCAAAAGATTTTGTTATTCGTGCTTAATTCCCAGTTTTTATTCTTGATAAAAACACTTGAAATTTATTGTTGATGGGATAAGCTATTCCTATGCATTTCACTGGTTGCTTAGGCCAGATCATCAGGAAACTTCATCCATAAAGATTTTAGACAAACTAAAGATATTAAACCAAATAAAACTGTTAAACGTATAAGACTTATAGCAACAGTTTTACTTGTAACAATATCAAAGCTTGAACAAAATACATCAACAATAAAAAAGTGGGTTTATCTCATCTTACACTCCCCACTACAATTAGTTGAAATTCTCTCAACATTAATTGTAGTTGTAAGTAGGTTAAGAAAAACAAAATAAAAAACAAACAACAACTTACAAAAGATGTTGTCAATTAAGTGTTTTTTTAGGCCGTGCACTTGCCTGTTTATTATCAAAAAGTAATTTCAATTTTTGGGAATACAAAATTTTAATTTCAAAAGATTTTGTTATTCGTGCTTAATTCCCAGTTTTTATTCATGATAAAAACACTTGAAATTTATTGTTGATGGGATAAGCTATTCCTATGCATTTCACTGGTTGCTTAGGCCAGATCATCAGGAAACTTCATCCATAAAGATTTTAGACAAACTAAAGATATTAAACCAAATAAAACTGTTAAACGTATAAGACTTATAGCAACAGTTTTACTTGTAACAATATCAAAGCTTGAACAAAATACATCAACAATAAAAAAGTGGGTTTATCTCATCTTACACTCCCCACTACAATTAGTTGAAATTCTCTCAACATTAATTGTAGTTGTAAGTAGGTTAAGAAAAACAAAATAAAAAACAAACAACAACTTACAAAAGATGTTGTCAATTAAGTGTTTTTTTAGGCCGTGCACTTGCCTGTTTATTATCAAAAAGTAATTTCAATTTTTGGAAATACAAAATTTTAATTTCAAAAGATTTTGTTATTCGTGCTTAATTCCCAGTTTTTATTCTTGATAAAAACACTTGAAATTTATTGTTGATGGGATAAGCTATTCCTATGCATTTCACTGGTTGCTTAGGCCAGATCATCAGGAAACTTCATCCATAAAGATTTTAGACAAACTAAAGATATTAAACCAAATAAAACTGTTAAACGTATAAGACTTATAGCAACAGTTTTACTTGTAACAATATCAAAGCTTGAACAAAATACATCAACAATAAAAAAGTGGGTTTATCTCATCTTACACTCCCCACTACAATTAGTTGAAATTCTCTCAACATTAATTGTAGTTGTAAGTAGGTTAAGAAAAACAAAATAAAAAACAAACAACAACTTACAAAAGATGTTGTCAATTAAGTGTTTTTTTAGGCCGTGCACTTGCCTGTTTATTATCAAAAAGTAATTTCAATTTTTGGGAATACAAAATTTTAATTTCAAAAGATTTTGTTATTCGTGCTTAATTCCCAGTTTTTATTCTTGATAAAAACACTTGAAATTTATTGTTGATGGGATAAGCTATTCCTATGCATTTCACTGGTTGCTTAGGCCAGATCATCAGGAAACTTCATCCATAAAGATTTTAGACAAACTAAAGATATTAAACCAAATAAAACTGTTAAACGTATAAGACTTATAGCAACAGTTTTACTTGTAACAATATCAAAGCTTGAACAAAATACATCAACAATAAAAAAGTGGGTTTATCTCATCTTACACTCCCCACTACAATTAGTTGAAATTCTCTCAACATTAATTGTAGTTGTAAGTAGGTTAAGAAAAACAAAATAAAAAACAAACAACAACTTACAAAAGATGTTGTCAATTAAGTGTTTTTTTAGGCCGTGCACTTGCCTGTTTATTATCAAAAAGTAATTTCAATTTTTGGGAATACAAAATTTTAATTTCAAAAGATTTTGTTATTCGTGCTTAATTCCCAGTTTTTATTCATGATAAAAACACTTGAAATTTATTGTTGATGGGATAAGCTATTCCTATGCATTTCACTGGTTGCTTAGGCCAGATCATCAGGAAACTTCATCCATAAAGATTTTAGACAAACTAAAGATATTAAACCAAATAAAACTGTTAAACGTATAAGACTTATAGCAACAGTTTTACTTGTAACAATATCAAAGCTTGAACAAAATACATCAACAATAAAAAAGTGGGTTTATCTCATCTTACACTCCCCACTACAATTAGTTGAAATTCTCTCAACATTAATTGTAGTTGTAAGTAGGTAAAGAAAAACAAAATAAAAAACAAACAACAACTTACAAAAGATGTTGTCAATTAAGTGTTTTTTTAGGCCGTGCACTTGCCTGTTTATTATCAAAAAGTAATTTCAATTTTTGGGAATACAAAATTTTAATTTCAAAAGATTTTGTTATTCGTGCTTAATTCCCAGTTTTTATTCTTGATAAAAACACTTGAAATTTATTGTTGATGGGATAAGCTATTCCTATGCATTTCACTGGTTGCTTAGGCCAGATCATCAGGAAACTTTATCCATAAAGATTTTAGAAAAACTAAAGATATTAAACCGAATAAAACTGTTAAACGTATAAGACTTATAGCAACAGTTTTACTTATAACAATATCAAAGCTTTAACAAAACACATCAACAATAAAAAAGTGGGTTTATCTCATCTTACATTCCCCACTTTTTTATTGTTGATGTGTTTTGTTAAAGCTTTGATATTGTTACAAGTAAAACTGTTGCTATAAGTCTTATACGTTTAACAGTTTTATTAGGTTTAATATCTTTAGTTTTTCTAAAATCTTTATGGATGAAGTTTCCTGATGATCTGGCCTAAGCAACCAGTGAAATGCATAGGAATAGCTTATCCCATCAACAATAAATTTCAAGTGTTTTTATCAAGAATAAAAACTGGGAATTAAGCACGAATAACAAAATCTTTTGAAATTAAAATTTTGTATTCCCAAAAATTGAAATTACTTTTTGATAATAAACAGGCAAGTGCATGGCCTAAAAAAACACTTAATTGACAACATCTTTTGTAAGTTGTTGTTTGTTTTTTATTTTGTTTTTCTTAACCTACTTACAACTACAATTAATGTTGAGAGAATTTCAACTAATTGTAGTGGGGAGTGTAAGATGAGATAAACCCACTTTTTTATTGTTGATGTATTTTGCTCAAGCTTTGATATTGTTACAAGTAAAACTGTTGCTATAAGTCTTATACGTTTAACAGTTTTATTTGGTTTAATATCTTTAGTTTGTCTAAAATCTTTATGGATGAAGTTTCCTGATGATCTGGCCTAAGCAACCAGTGAAATGCATAGGAATAGCTTATCCCATCAACAATAAATTTCAAGTGTTTTTATCAAGAATAAAAACTGGGAATTAAGCACGAATAACAAAATCTTTTGAAATTAAAATTTTGTATTCCCAAAAATTGAAATTACTTTTTGATAATAAACAGGCAAGTGCACGGCCTAAAAAAACACTTAATTGACAACATCTTTTGTAAGTTGTTGTTTGTTTTTTATTTTGTTTTTCTTAACCTACTTACAACTACAATTAATGTTGAGAGAATTTCAACTAATTGTAGTGGGGAGTGTAAGATGAGATAAACCCACTTTTTTATTGTTGATGTATTTTGTTCAAGCTTTGATATTGTTACAAGTAAAACTGTTGCTATAAGTCTTATACGTTTAACAGTTTTATTTGGTTTAATATCTTTAGTTTGTCTAAAATCTTTATGGATGAAGTTTCCTGATGATCTGGCCTAAGCAACCAGTGAAATGCATAGGAATAGCTTATCCCATCAACAATAAATTTCAAGTGTTTTTATCATGAATAAAAACTGGGAATTAAGCACGAATAACAAAATCTTTTGAAATTAAAATTTTGTATTCCCAAAAATTGAAATTACTTTTTGATAATAAACAGGCAAGTGCACGGCCTAAAAAAACACTTAATTGACAACATCTTTTGTAAGTTGTTGTTTGTTTTTTATTTTGTTTTTCTTAACCTACTTACAACTACAATTAATGTTGAGAGAATTTCAACTAATTGTATTGGGGAGTGTAAGATGAGATAAACCCACTTTTTTATTGTTGATGTATTTTGTTCAAGCTTTGATATTGTTACAAGTAAAACTGTTGCTATAAGTCTTATACGTTTAACAGTTTTATTTGGTTTAATATCTTTAGTTTGTCTAAAATCTTTATGGATGAAGTTTCCTGATGATCTGGCCTAAGCAACCAGTGAAATGCATAGGAATAGCTTATCCCATCAACAATAAATTTCAAGTGTTTTTATCAAGAATAAAAACTGGGAATTAAGCACGAATAACAAAATCTTTTGAAATTAAAATTTTGTATTCCCAAAAATTGAAATTACTTTTTGATAATAAACAGGCAAGTGCACGGCCTAAAAAAACACTTAATTGACAACATCTTTTGTAAGTTGTTGTTTGTTTTTTATTTTGTTTTTCTTAACCTACTTACAACTACAATTAATGTTGAGAGAATTTCAACTAATTGTAGTGGGGAGTGTAAGATGAGATAAACCCACTTTTTTATTGTTGATGTATTTTGTTCAAGCTTTGATATTGTTACAAGTAAAACTGTTGCTATAAGTCTTATACGTTTAACAGTTTTATTTGGTTTAATATCTTTAGTTTGTCTAAAATCTTTATGGATGAAGTTTCCTGATGATCTGGCCTAAGCAACCAGTGAAATGCATAGGAATAGCTTATCCCATCAACAATAAATTTCAAGTGTTTTTATCAAGAATAAAAACTGGGAGTTAAGCACGAATAACAAAATCTTTTGAAATTAAAATTTTGTATTCCCAAAAATTGAAATTACTTTTTGATAATAAACAGGCAAGTGCACGGCCTAAAAAAACACTTAATTGACAACATCTTTTGTAAGTTGTTGTTTGTTTTTTATTTTGTTTTTCTTAACCTACTTACAACTACAATTAATGTTGAGAGAATTTCAACTAATTGTAGTGGGGAGTGTAAGATGAGATAAACCCACTTTTTTATTGTTGATGTATTTTGTTCAAGCTTTGATATTGTTACAAGTAAAACTGTTGCTATAAGTCTTATACGTTTAACAGTTTTATTTGGTTTAATATCTTTAGTTTGTCTAAAATCTTTATGGATGAAGTTTCCTGATGATCTGGCCTAAGCAACCAGTGAAATGCATAGGAATAGCTTATCCCATCAACAATAAATTTCAAGTGTTTTTATCAAGAATAAAAACTGGGAATTAAGCACGAATAACAAAATCTTTTGAAATTAAAATTTTGTATTCCCAAAAATTGAAATTACTTTCTGATAATAAACAGGCAAGTGCACGGCCTAAAAAAACACTTAATTGACAACATCTTTTGTAAGTTGTTGTTTGTTTTTTATTTTGTTTTTCTTAACCTACTTACAACTACAATTAATGTTGAGAGAATTTCAACTAATTGTAGTGGGGAGTGTAAGATGAGATAAACCCACTTTTTTATTGTTGATGTATTTTGTTCAAGCTTTGATATTGTTACAAGAAAAACTGTTGCTATAAGTCTTATACGTTTAACAGTTTTATTTGGTTTAATATCTTTAGTTTGTCTAAAATCTTTATGGATGAAGTTTCCTGATGATCTGGCCTAAGCAACCAGTGAAATGCATAGGAATAGCTTATCCCATCAACAATAAATTTCAAGTGTTTTTATCAAGAATAAAAACTGGGAATTAAGCACGAATAACAAAATCTTTTGAAATTAAAATTTTGTATTCCCAAAAATTTAAATTACTTTTTGATAATAAACAGGCAAGTGCACGGCCTAAAAAAACACTTAATTGACAACATCTTTTGTAAGTTGTTGTTTGTTTTTTATTTTGTTTTTCTTAACCTACTTACAACTACAATTAATGTTGAGAGAATTTCAACTAATTGTAGTGGGGAGTGTAAGATGAGATAAACCCACTTTTTTATTGTTGATGTATTTTGTTCAAGCTTTGATATTGTTACAAGTAAAACTGTTGCTATAAGTCTTATACGTTTAACAGTTTTATTTGGTTTAATATCTTTAGTTTGTCTAAAATCTTTATGGATGAAGTTTCCTGATGATCTGGCCTAAGCAACCAGTGAAATGCATAGGAATAGCTTATCCCATCAACAATAAATTTCAAGTGTTTTTATCAAGAATAAAAACTGGGAATTAAGCACGAATAACAAAATCTTTTGAAATTAAAATTTTGTATTCCCAAAAATTGAAATTACTTTTTGATAATTTACTTTAAATTTTAAAAAAAACTGAGTGCAACGTTTTTTTCATTTTTTTTGAAAGGATATATGCTCCGTTGCCCTTATGCGAATATGTCGCACCGTAATTTTTATCAATGAAAATATTAATTTTTCAATTTCTAATTAGTTTTCGTCATTAGTTTTAGAAATAAGCTTTAAAATGAGATATCATTCATTAAATTTTATGCGGTGGTATGGGAGATATTTGCAACCGACAAAAAAAAGTGCTTTAGAAATAATATATATGATGATTATGTGGAATAGCATTACAATTAAGCGACCCTGTTTATCGCACTTGATCTAACAACTACTGCAAAGTATGGCCAAAAAAGGCTTTTTACAACTGAATATGCATGTTATATATAACTGACTTAGTAATAAACGGCATTATAGTAAATAGCGGTATTGCCAGAATGGATTTTAATACATACTATATTATGTAGAACTGCATTACTATTAAGCGACCCTGTATTACCACATTTGAACAGTATTATCATGCAGTTCTGTTAAGCGACCCTGTGTTACCACGTTTGAACAGTATTATCATGCAGTTCTATTGCAGTTCTATATAAAATATAATTTTTATCAATGAAAATATTAATTTTTCAATTTCTAATTATTTTTCGTCATTAGTGTTAGAAATAAGCTTTAAAATGAGATATCATTCATTAAATTTGATGCGGTGGTATGGGAGATATTTGCAACCGACAAAAAGAAGTGCTTTAGAAATAATTTAAGTGTAATTTTTGTGCTTCTTCCGGAACACCAAATTGTACTTGTTTTTTATATTTTTGTATAAAATATTTTAATTATTAACCCCCGTATTTATAAACGACTATTAAATTTAACAAACGTTTCTTGAGGAGAATTTGCATACAAAATTTGATTTGTAAACATTTATTAAATTTAAAAATTTTTTATAAATACAGGCGGAAATATTTAAATTGCTTGTAACCTTGCTAGAATTTATAAAAAATTTAGTACATGAATTTTAACATTATATGTTCAGATAGATTTGGAAATTTCCAACAATTCAACATAAAAAATGTTGCCGAATTAAATCTAAAAAAAAGGATACATATATGGGAGGTAAATGAATCCTTTGACGTAAAACCTTTTGTTTATTGTTATCATATATACCTCCAAGCAAAATATTATTAGTCTGGATCCCCTCCTTCTATTTTTCCACAATTTTTTTCTACATCAAAGTATTGTAGGCCGTATTGTCTTAGAAAAAGAAAATTAAAAATAAAAAATTAAATTCTTTTTGTCATTATGAATAACAAACAAACTTGTCAAATAAACGGATTTTCACCACACCAAAATATTATTGTTTCATTTAATCTGTAATTTAATTTTGCAAATACTAGAAAAAGCAGTTTAATAACCCACTACGTATTTTATTTAAGTTATATTTCGAACATTTTGCACAATTTTTTCGAACAGGATTTAACTTTTACAAACGATTCGTTTTAATTCTAAACACAAGTTGTTCTTTGCGACGACTAAAAATGCACTTTTGTAATACAACACGTACTTTTTTCATTTATATTTCAATTTTATTCCACAATTTCAAATATAATACCAAACAAACTTCATTTTTTGATCACACAAATAATTAAAAAAAAAAAAAAAAAAAAAAATAACAAATACATCGCAGAAAAAATGTTTATATTACTTCCTAAAGGCCGTTACACACTATCCCACATATTTTATGAAAATGCTTCCCTGATGTAATTATTGTTTATACATTTTCAAAAAACAATAACAACTTATCATGGCAGGGTTGCATTTTTATAAAATACGAAAGACTTTGTATTATAGTGTGTAACGGCCTTTAGAATAAACAAATAATTTTGGGTAAGTTACGTTCCTGCGCCGTACGACACAATTGTGTTCCTATCATTAATTTTATATTTTAAAATACTTTATTTAAAATTATTACTAAAAATTTACTGCAATTTTATTAAAAAAATTTTTAATTTTTGTTTATCTTAAAAGGAACTTATAAATATTACAGTTCTGCACCCACCCCATCTCAAGAACAAAAGAATCTTTAAATATTGAAACTATTTAATGTTACTCGTATACTCTTAAAAATACATTAATTCCCTCTGATTTCATTCAGCACTGCACCAACGACCAAGCTGCTTTAAAATAATGTAAATAATATTTTTTTATAGATTTTTTCCTTTTTTATGTTGTTTTAAGTCATGCCAAAAAATGCAAAATAAAAAAAAACGATTTATAAATAAATACATAAAATGTAGAAGGAATAGAAGAAAAATGTTGAAAAGAAAAACGCATACAATTTATAAAAGTTCTATTTTTGGGAAATGGTTTCTTCTTTGCACCACATTAAAACGCATACACACACAGCTATATACAAATACCCAGCGGTAAAACTCAGAAGACCTTCTTACTTCAGGCCTTTTAAAATTAAATTTTTTTTGGATTTAATTACTATTCTTATGTAACTGCTAAAGAATGCCTCGGCTCTTTGGTATAAAAGATAAGATACACCTTCCACACTCGCTTCTATGAGAAGCGATAAAAGAATGAGTAACATTTTTTGTTTTGTTTTTTTTTTTTTTTTGCACAAGCAAAAGAGTTCAGATCCCTTTACAAAAACAAAGTAACATACATAATAAAATAACTTCCAAATGAAAACAATAATGAAAACCATTTTAGTTGAAGTTGAAAACAGAAAGAGTAACTTTTTGTGTTTTGTTTTTTTTAGCCAAAGCCAAAGAATTATAAAAACAAAGTAACATAGTAGGTACACATTAAAATACAAAATAAAAACAATAAATATAAATCGTTTTAGTTGAGTTTTGTTCATTAAGGAAGTTAGGTACTTGTCCTAAAAAGTAAAACAAAAAAAAAAGTTAACAAATTAAATGAAAATAATGAAAATGTTATCTATTATGTATGTATTTATTAATGAATTATTTTTGATAGCACATAAGCTGGGAATATTCTTCAGGCCTCCTTTAATGCCTACAGCTGAAGGCTTTTGGATAAACCTTTATTAAAAACCCTTCACTATGACCTTTAATCAAACGCATTTATACAAGAATGGTCTGAAAGGCTTTTTAACATACCTTTCTTAAAAACCCTTCAAGATAACCTCTTTTTAAGGCCTTTAGACATTCATTCTCTGGAAAGCCTTTTAAGAGCCTTTTATTTGAATGCCTTTAAGAAGCTCTGGCGAAAGAAAGGAAAGCGGAAGGCCTTCTCCGCAATGACAACGTGTGTAAAAAAGATATGAGTATGGAATGGAGCGAGCAGGCCTTGTTCATCCAATAGAAGGCCTCCGTACTCCTTCTTTTTCCCGCTAGGTACTCTCTTTTACACATAAACTCATACTCACTCTCTTACAAACTTCATAAAAAAAATTGAAGTAAAAAATATTTACTAAAGAGAATTATTTTTGTTATTTTTGTTTTTTTAATATGAATGTGTTAAAATGATTGAAACCTTCATTGTTATTTCTGCAGTAGGATTTATTAAAACTTTTCTTTTAATATTCATTTAGCATGCAGAGATATTTTTCGTATTTACTTGTCACAGAGAAATTTTTTATTTCACTTTAATATATAAAAAATATTAAATAACGCAAAAAAATACGATAAATATTCATCCCCGTTCATTATGTGACCCACCGAGATGATGATAAATAAGACCCAATATGCTTATTTGATCAGGGATCAGAAGGTCTTAGAAATTGTGTAGAGACTTTTAATTAAAAAGTATCTGAATTTCACACTGAACCCACACACAAACAACCCCAAATTTGTATATGGATGGTACTTAGTCAAATTTTCTTTTTCTAATTCATTTTGCGCGACCGCATTAATAGCAAAAATTGTACTTTGATGATGCCGGGAAGAATAATATTTAATAACTATTATTCATAACAAAGGGCATTGGCATATTAGTAGATGGAAGGATTTGGAACAACATTCTCTATCCTCGCTTATTCTATACTTATACCAGCTGTCACAACAAACCCCGAGCTCCATGGGACATTTGTAGACATGTCATAGACCGCCGAGGATAATTTTTGTTGTCTTAGAATTACTTCTCAAGTAGCAGAAAGATAATAAGTTCTCAAGGGTTGGTTTTGTATGCAAATTCTATTGTTCTTCACGTTAATATTTATTGTCCTTATTTGGTATACAGGATAGCACAGAATACGCTTTAAGTTTTGTCTTCCTTATAACTTTTTTAATTATATTTTTTCTTTGCTTGTTTTTTAGCATTTTGTAAAGAAGACTTGAGGAATTTATTGTTATTTACTTGCAATGGAAAGAAACTAAATACACCCGTTATTTTGCGAAAAGTTATGGTAAATATTTTAGAAAGAGCGCATCTATGCGAAACAGTAAATGGATATGACTTACAGGATACCATAATAATCTCATTAATTAAAAAGTTATAAGCCATTTAAACCATATGGATCTTTCTGCGCCAACTTCTGTATGATTAATTGAAGCAGAGCCTCGAATAACGTTGTAAAAGCCACTTTTTGCAAAAACTGATTTTTTGCAGATAACCGTTTACTGTCTTACACTGTTTATACATCAAAGCACCCAAAGCTATGCACCTTTAAAAGAGTCAGCCAGTGCAAGAACGTTGTATGTTACCATTAAGTGGCTAGATTTAGCCATTTTTCACCCTGTTTAGCCATTAAAAAATGAGTTTAGCCATTAGCCATTTTTTTTAGCCATTCTTCAACTTGTTTAGCCATAAAATTTTTTTGCCGTTTTTCTTTAAAAAGAATAATTTTTATTTTATTACAAAAATTTATAAAAGTAAAATAAACATTTTGAACAATTAAAACGCCTTTAATTTAAATCACAACTTTTACACATGTTGAAAATCGCTGTAAACTATGACGCTGAAACATCTTTCAAAATAAAGGAACAGTATTCCACTATTAAATTAATAAAATGGATCAACACAAACATCGCTGTTTCTTTCTGGTTCCAAGTATTTCAATAAAGGAATGCAGGCGGCAACAAAATTGTTTTAGAAATTTCAGAATTGACTATAAAGTTGCTCTCACTTCCATGGTCTAATGCTGAAGTAGAGAGGGTGTTTAGCCAAGTAAACATCGTAATTTGTGAAATAGGTTGCATTAAGCAACCGTTAATTCGATTTTATCAATTAGGTAAACATTTTTACCATAACAATACAATATTTATACCACCACCACAATAGTGGAGAGGATACTATGCGTTTGTGCTGATGTCTGTAGCACCTTAAAATATTGGTCCTTAGCCCACCTTTACGTATACTGATTAACTCAGAATCACTTTCTGAGTCGAATTAACGATGTTTGTCCGACTGGCCGACTGTCCATGTAAGCCTTGTGCGCAAAGTACAGGTTGCAATTAAGAGATTATTTGATAAGATTTGGCACAATGGTTCTAATGTGGTGTAGAGTATCATAAAGTCGGGTTTAACCGACTATACTTTCTTACTTGGTTTTTTTTTGTAGATCTGGACTCAAAAGGTTGGGTAAATGTTGTCGTGATTATGATTTACCTTCAAATTATTTAAAACGTTGATTATTTGAAACTAATGAGTGATTCCTATGAGATGAAAAATAACGACATCGAATTTTTCAATGATTTAATTTTTTTAATATTAATTTATTTTAATATTAATTTACGTTTATTCTTATTTAAAAAATTGATCTTAACTCACAATTTTATAGTAAGCAACTTTAAATGAATTATTTCTGTTTTGTTATTGAATTTTAATGTGTTTTTATTTAAAAAAGCTTTATGCCATTTTTTAGCCCATTTTTAGCCATTTTTTCGCCATTTTTTCCATAAATTTAGCCATTTTTGGTCACCAAGTTTTAGCAACACTGTAAGTTACTAACAAAATTGTTTTGCAACGTGGAATAACGTTTTTAAAGCCCTTGGCATAAACATGTGTACTATCATTATTTTTAATCAGGGCTGTGGAGTCGAAGTCGGAGTCGAAGTTCGCATAAAAACTCGCGAATCTGCCTCCCAAATTATTCCGCATGAAATTTGGTCTAATATTTTTCAAAATAAACAAATTTTAAAATGGTCTGCTTAAAAAATTTTGAAGTCAGGAAATAAGGACCTGTCTACTTTACAAATGAGTACAAATGCAGCTGGCAACAAAACTAGTTTGTTCCACTCAGCAGACATTTTCAAAAATATCTCTTTGCATTTTCTGTAACAAAACTCGCCGGTTTACTGTTTTATCTTGCTGATAGAATAGCGCCAATATATCGTTGATGAACAAGCGTCGAATTAGTGAATTTAAAAATGCAAATTTGTAAACAAGTTCGCTTTAACATATTTTTGGTTGGTATTCATTACTTTCCATGATGATATTCGTATTATTCAATCCCTTGAGACAAACATCATCAAGTCTAACAACAAAACGTCTGCTATATCCCAAAAATAATACAAGGCGTACAAAAAAACAAAAGACCTCACTTCACAATTGTCTTTATTGTCTACAAATTCAGTGGTTAATAACACTCAGTACATCAGCCCTTTACAAGTTGGACTTGGTGTTGTTTTCAACATATCTATCGCGAAAACTACATTAGATATATTTATGGAAATTCACACATCGATATGAAAAACTCTGATTCCAACAGTATAAAAAAAGTATTTTGAAAAAGATGTGAATTGGTATAGTTTATCTCTCCCCTACACGCAGAGAAAAAATATTGTTGGGCATGGTTACGGCAACAACACTATGTTTATTGTTACAATATATTGTTGTCGTACACAAAAAATTGTTATTTTTATTTAATATCAACAATATTATAGTAACTGTAAACATATTAATGTTTATCGCAATTATAAATTTGAGTATTGTTGACCGAAAAATTATTATTTTTCTAACAACTTAATTATTATAACTTTCAAAACATATTATATTACTCACAACCATATCATGATATTTAATAGCCATAACATGATGACTTTCCATACATTAATCATATTATGTTTAAGATGCAATCACACTATTTTGACTTTAATAATATTATGTAGGCGCCATTTGTAAAATAATTTTAAATCAGTTGTGTCGTTTTTTTATATGTGAGCAGTTAAAAAATTTAAAGAAAAATTACCATAAAAAATAATAAGTTTAAAGAAATTAAAAAAATTAAAATATTATTAGTGATGTAATAGTGCAAAAATCGTAGTAAAATCCAACAATTAAACACGCAGAGATTTCGTTTATTTTATAAAAGCGTTACGATATTTTGCATTTGCTCTTTTGCAAGCCTTTTATTGAACTCCGCTATTTGATTAACATTAAGAAAAATTGTAAAATGCCACAAAATAAAAAATCGATGCAAACAAATTTTAATTTATTTAATATTGGTATGACGTTTATAAAGGAGCTGTATCATAATATGATTGCTTCTAAATTTATTATGATTAACATGATGATAATGTGATTAATTTCTTAGCTTATTATGATTAACATGACAATTTTTTTAAATAAATAGATAAATAAATAATATGATGAGTTATTAACTTATTATGATTAACATGATAATAATATGATAACTTCTTAACTTATTATGATTAACAGAATAATAATATGATTAAGGGAAAAATATTATGATGTAATATTATGAATATATTAAGCGATATTATGATTAAATTATAATCTTAATATGGTGACTGCAGTCATGAATCTTATCATAATATGTTGCTCTTAGAATTTGTTTACCACAACCATGTTTTTTCTTTGCGTGTCCTGAGCTAATATAACATTTTTTACTACTATTTTTAAAAAATTAATATAACTTTCAAAATATACTAAATTTCGATGACTAATTTTCCTTTTGGACTATAGTGTGTTGCAAAGTTTGATCTCGGCCATTCCTTTCTATCATTTTCTTAACACCGACGTGAAAAAAATGACTTCTCGCTCATTCATTTCTTGTAGGGCAGTTCGATCCCATATGGATTTAGAAAAACTCGTTTCTTTCAAAAAATTCGTAGCAAAACTCGTTCGTGGCAAAATTTAATCTATTATTTTTTCTATATTTGAGTTGGTTTAAATTTGTTTACTCTTGAGTTATTTATCACTTCAGGATCAAAAAAGTTCAACTTATTTTTTTCATTTAATCGGGCGGTATATTTTTTTGCATTTTCCCAAAAAGTAAATAGCTGTATTAAAGCTCAATGCGGCACATGTTAAAATTCAAATATCGATGAAATTTGTTTGAACTATTTTCTTACTATATCTAACCATTTAAACGGTACGCCATTAAAAAAAAGTGTAAAATAAGGACCAGCCTCATGGTTAGAGTAGGAGTCGGAGTTAGAGTCGAAGTTGGAGTTGGAGTCGGAGTTATTTTTTAAAAATTTTCAATCAGAGTTAGAACTATATCTTGAGGACTTCACAGCACTGTTTTAACAAAAAGTTAAAAAAAAATAATCCAGTTTGTTAAAATCGTTTATTTTTGCTGTCCAGAAAAAAAATCATTTTGTAACTTAAGTCGTTATTCGCGGCTGTGTTTCGATTATTGGTGTTGTGTATTAAAGCTTTGTAACTTCTTTGAAAAATACGTAAGTTATAAAGGGCAACCGGTATATGAAAACAAGTTTGGAGTTGTAGCGCATGTGAAAAAACATAGAAATTAAACTTAACTTTATAAAAATTATAAATCTGAGTTAAACAACATTTTTATAGAATAGAATTTTTCAGTTTTATCCGAAAATAATAATGCATTATAATTGTGTAATATATTTATCAGGATACCCGTACCCTTACAAAGTGATACATTTTTCTAAATTACAATGGAACAAAATAATAGCTACGTTTTACACTTAACACTAATGTGCATTAAGCGTGTTAAGTAGTGAATGCAAAGTTTGTACTAATGAACGATAATCACCACGGTTGTAGCGATTTTTAACATTTAATTTTCTTTGAATTGAAATAAGCGTTAACAACACTCATTTTCAATTATGTTGTTAAAAAATTTACGCAAAAACAATAGTTATAAAATAAAAGTAAAACAAACGGAAATCAAAAAGTTTTTATATCAGTCACAATATAACCAAAAATCAAAATATAACACAAATTGTACGCAAACAAAAAAATTGTTAATAATAAAAATACTTGCTTGCATAACAAAACACTTAAAGCAGATGCAAAAAGGGTATTATCACACACTCAATTATAACTGGGGGCCAGAAAACGACAACTTCTCACATTTTTGCATATTTTTTTAGAATAGAACAATAACCCGAGCGAATGCACTAAAGTCCCAAAATTCAAATTTTTGTCCAAAACTAAATATTTTACATGGGCTACGATTATAATTTTGTTATTGCAATCTAGTAGCAAACACAAGAGAGCAACCACAAATGCATTTTGTTTTTGTAAATTGCAATTTACCGTTTAACAGTACAGCATTAAAATTGATAAACTTCAGTCCACTTGAAAAAATAGTTAAGTGGAGGTGTTTTTTAACATTTTTAAATATTTTCTAGTTTAAAAAAAAAAAAGGAATTCCTAAAGTTTAAAATGGAAAATAAAGCTGAAGGTATATAGTATATTCAAAACTTTAAAAAAAATTCAAAATATTTAAAGTGAAGTGAATAAATATGTTGGTGTATTATAAAATTTATGCATTTTTTACAATTTTTAAATTTACGTAGAGTTTTAAAATTTCGGCTCAGTTCGGCTGGCATACGACTAAAAAGAAAAAGAAGATATTGATGTATATTTTATATTTCACCTTAGCTTGAATTGTGAAAATTTGCTATTTTTGAGATATTCATTTTTTTATATTCCGTGCACGGTGCTCTTGAAGCAACTTTTGATCAAGGGACAAAGCACATCCGTTTTTCCCCCGATTTCGGTTATTTATGTCAAAATTTTGTACTTACAATGTTGTCCAAAAATGTAAATGATACAATCTGAGCCTGTCTAGACACACGAAAATCACTTTGTGCCTCAAAAATCGTCTTTTTTTACTTTTTGAGAAAACCTTGCAGGGAATCAAAATTTCTTACTACTAGTGTTCTATAAAAATGTAGCCAGGGTATACATGAACAATTTTGCAAAAATTTTACAAATTTGTTTAAAAACAAAAATATTTCAATTAAAATGGATAACACAGCCCGATAAAATTAAAAAATATTTTTGCTTCTTTGAATTTATTAACTGATTCCAGTTAATTTGGGTGCGCTGAATTCAAAACTGTTATCAGTTTATCTCTATCAGCTCTAGTTTTCATGATATAACTTTATATACCCTCCACTTATGACCTCCAATTACACAAATTACCCAAATTTTTTTTCCAAAATTTTTTTTTTTTTATCAAAATTTCTTATTTACTGTTATAGTTATTGCCAAAAAAAAAAAAACTCCCAAATTTTTTTAAGTATTTAGAAAGTAAAACTTTTCCATAGGAATATAAAAAATAAAAAGATGTAAAACTGTTTCATACAGATTTATTAAAATAAAAAAAAAAAAATACTTAAACAAATTTGAGAGTTTTTTTTTGGCAATAACTATAACAGTAAATAAAAATTTTGATAAAAAAAAAAAATTTGGGTAATTTGTGTAATTGGAGGTCATAAGTGGAGGGTATATAAAGTTATATCATGAAAACTAGAGCTGATAGAGATAAACTGATAACAGTTTTGAATTCAGCGCACCCAAATTAACTGGAATCAGTTGATAAATTCAAAGAAGCAAATTGAGTGTTGACCTGTGTAATCTTTGAAAAAAGCAAATTTTGATCTACCAAGGTTAAAATACAATTTGGTTTAAGGATTGATGTTTGACTATTGACGTCAGCAGTCATCGATGGCTGCAAGTGTAACACGGCAAATCCCTCTAAAGAGATCAAGTGGTTGTGATCGAAACATGCCAGGGTAACCATCCGCCTGGGTTCGAATCTCAGGTCAGTCAAGAATTAAAAATTATCAATAACATTTTTAATTAATTTTCATGTTGTAATTCCTTTCTTCATGAGAATAATTTAATGAAAAATTAAATTTAATGAACTTAAGCCTGATTAAAAATATTAAAATTTGGATTAAACAAAAAAAAATTTTTAAATTTTTATAAAAATTTTTGTTAATTAAAATAAATAAAATTTTTTTAGTACTTTAGGGTTAAACGGGTTTTAAGCCTTAGAAATTTATACAAACTCAAGAAGATAAGCGTTAGCTTGGTTTTTAATGATGTTTCTTTAAAAAAAAAGTATAAATATGTCTTTAAAATAATTTTGGCCAAGTATTTGTTCTAGCGAGCTCTATGTGGAATGGTAGCATACCAGGAACATTATTGTCAGAAAAGAAAACCCCATAAGGCAAGATTAGGTTGACAAAATTTTTATTAATGTCAAGCATCTCTACAAATTTCTAATACTTATGTCAATTATGGTTTTAAGATAAAGACAAACGTTTGTATTAAACAAATCTAATGCCTTAAAATTTCCGCCTTTGTCACATTACCCAATAAAAAATTGTATCATTTTGTGAAGTACTAATGGTACATTTAACAAAATAAGCGCACAATTATGCGCTACGCAATAAGACATACAGAAATGCAGTAAAGTAAGTGAAAGAACTCTCAACAAATTTTATAAAAAAAATAACATTTCAAGTGCTACGGCATTCCCTTACTACGAAGCAGGTTTGTAAGGGAGAATACTAAAAAATAACTGTATCAAAACATTCAGTTACATATCGTTACATCTAACAATATTTATGTGCGCTGAATAATGCGCTTTATGTGTCAAAAATGTATTGCTTCAAAGTGGGAACTCGCCATATAAAATTCAATTCTTCCGTATGCGCAATGGTAAGCGCAACTCTTATGTTTCTCCCTTACAAACCTGCTTCGTTGGAAGCTCCATTTTTTACTGGGTACTTTCTACTTAACATCCACATGAATGTGGAACTGTTTCCCTTTCCTTACACATGTTTAACCATAAAATTAAACATAGTTGATCTCTAACCGTTATTTTCTATGAAAATTCTCTATGGTACTATTCATATAGTACTTCTATATCCCTTAAATTTTTTTGTTGTTCTCTTAAAAATTCCCTACACACATTTTTACATATTTGTCTTGATGCCATACAACTTTATTTAAATGTCTAAATCTGCCTTTGGAACAATCAACTCAAAAGTGTGAGTGTTTGTGTATGTTTGCATATATATGAGTGGATGCTTGTTTAAAAAAGTGTATGTGTGTGTAATACGACAAAAAGCTTTTGGTAAAATTATTCGGTTTAGAATTAATTTCTTTCCTCTACTTTTTAATCAAAGCTGACATAATTGAAATGACAAATATATCTAGTCATTGTTCAGGCATTTAGTTAGTAAAAAAATTTCCATTTCCATTTTATTTTGTGTCATTTTTGTCAGATGAGGATGTGCTGAATGAATGAGTGAGTGAGTGTATTTATGAATTAATTCGAAATTTTAAGTGAAATTTGTTTTGCAAGTCCAGAAATTTTTATATATGTACAAGAGGTACTTTCTTTAATAATTTTTAATTAAAAAATGTATATATATGTATCTGTTCACGATTTAAATTAGGTAATAAATAATGAATTTAAGCGATTGTTGAGAATTAAGTTGCCTCTTGTATATTTTAGGTTTCGTATTATGCCCCTTTGAGAATGAACCTAAAAGTCCGTTGTAAAAATTTGTTTGTATATAACGAGCTATCTGTTAACAAATACCGGCTCAATGTGTATTCTTAAGAATGTTACCTCAATATGATTGAAATAAAATTATTAAACAGGACATCTGTGGGTTGTAATTTTTTTATTTCGTACTTTTTATTCCTGTGACATGTCGACAGCTCAATTCCATAACGTGCTAAGTCGTCATACGATGATTCTTTTTATTTTTTTAATATTTTTGAATTGAGTATTTTTCAACTTCAATTCAGTCATATTTTATTGTTGATCGGCTTATCTTATCTAAAGTTATGCACAAAAAGAATAACAGTTGTATGATAAACTTACTTTTTCGACTTAGCATGTTTTGAAATTAAACTATCGACGTTATGTTGCCAAAAACTTATATGCTTATTTACGCACGGGATACAATAAATTAAATTAATAAGTATTAATGAAGTTCTCGCATCGAAAATATGTGAAACAAAATATTCCATTGTTCTCGAAAAGTGAGAAAAAAGTGTGTCTGTAACTCATGTCGAAAACATTCAAATAAGTGATTACGTTGTTTAAAATTTACTAAAATTATCAAACATTATTTTCAAAAGATTTTGTTATTCGTGCTTAATTCCCAGTTTTTATTCTTGATAAAAACACTTGAAATTTATTGTTGATGGGATAAGCTATTCCTATGCATTTCACTGGTTGCTTAGGCCAGATCATCAGGAAACTTCATCCATAAAGATTTTAGACAAACTAAAGATATTAAACCAAATAAAACTGTTAAACGTATAAGACTTATAGCAACAGTTTTACTTGTAACAATATCAAAGCTTTAACAAAACACATCAACAATAAAAAAGTGGGGAATGTAAGATGAGATAAACCCACTTTTTTATTGTTGATGTGTTTTGTTAAAGCTTTGATATTGTTATAAGTAAAACTGTTGCTATAAGTCTTATACGTTTAACAGTTTTATTCGGTTTAATATCTTTAGTTTTTCTAAAATCTTTATGGATGAAGTTTCCTGATGATCTGGCCTAAGCAACCAGTGAAATGCATAGGAATAGCTTATCCCATCAACAATAAATTTCAAGTGTTTTTATCAAGAATAAAAACTGGGAATTAAGCACGAATAACAAAATCTTTTGAAATTAAAATTTTGTATTCCCAAAAATTGAAATTACTTTTTGATTATCAAACATTTTTTATTTTTCGAATTTATTCTATGAGCTAAAATTTCAAGGAAATTTTTGGGAATACAAAATTTTTGGGAATGCAAAAGTTTATTGTTGATGTTTTTGTTTAAACGTTGATATTGTTACAAGTAGAATTGTTACATATAATTCTTAAATGCTTAACAGTTTTATTTGGTTTAATATCTTTAGTTTTTCTACAATCTTTGGATGAAGTTTCCTGACGATCTGGCCTATGCAACCAGTCGAATGCGCATAGGAATAGTTTATCCCATCGACAATAAATTGCAGTGTTTTTATCAAGAATAAAAATTGGGAATTGAGCACGAATAACAAAACCTTTTAAATTAAAATTTACTAAAATGTTAACATATTCAACGACGATATCAAATAATGTAAAGTGCGACTTTAATGTTTGTTGCTTACAAAATGGCTTTGAAAACATTCGTATATTTTTCAAAAATGTTAAAAGCAAAATAATTAAACAATGAAAAAATCAACCAAGAACAAAATACTTATCTCTTCCGTCTTATAATTCATTGCATTTTGTATTTTTAGTACATTTTTTTGCGTCAAAATTTTGTCTCACCCCATTTTTATTCGCGAGTTTATTGACAGTCTAAAGTGAGAACTTTCTCACAAACATTTTACAGACACATTTTTTCTGTAAATTGGCGAGTAATTTCTTTACCAGACAGCTTTTACTCGCCAAAAGTGTTATAGACGCAGTTAAGTGAGAAAAGCAGTTGTTTATTTTAATTTATGCCATTTTTGTTTCATTTCTCAAGTTTTAATCGAAAACTTCCTTGAAGCGGGAGTTACAGAATTTGGGCACAGGTATTAACAAATAATAAAAAAAAAATGTGAGAACTTTAATCAAACCAACCAAGTGATTGGAAATCCTGCAATTACAGAAGGGAACACATCAAACATAATTTTATTACTCGAAATTAAATTTTTTTATAACAATCGGGTAGATAGTTTCATGGCATTTATTTCTAAGATATGGTTTCCGGTATATCACTGCCTGCGCTACGACTTACATGGTCCATTTGATCAGTCAAATTTGACTGTTTTTCCAATAAATATGACCTTAAGCCGTCAATGTTGGCTTCCAATGCAGCAAAAGTTGCTGGTTTGTCAGCATGAACTCATCCCTTTACATAGCCTTTACATACACTCGTAAAATAATTACATTAACTGATTGTGGGTTATTAAATTCGTTTTCCGTACTGTATAAAATTTAATAAAAATATAGTTATTTTCCGAATAATTTTATTATTTAACATTTATGTTTGTTATTCAAACAACAAAATATAAATGTTTTCCGTATTTATTTTGTTATGTTGATTGAGTTGGATTTTTGTTGGTTAAAATATATTTCTTAAAAGTAAGAACTATTCAATTTTAAGGAATATGCTGTTTAATAAATAAAAAAATTGAAAATGTATGTAAAAAGCATTTGTTTTAAATGAAATGTAAATGATCCGTTTTTTTAATGAATTTCAAGTTGTTTAAAATAAATTTTCGTTTGAATTAAACTCCATAATATTTTTAATGCAGAGGCGGTAAAACGCACAAGCGAAGGGGCCAGTGATCAGAACCACGTCTGGAAATAATTGATTTTGTAAGAAATCTATTGCCATCTTGTTGGGAGCAAATTTCATTGATGTGTACACCCAGAAAAAAAACATATTTGTACATGGTCCCCTCCAGCAAGAGTATTTTTATAGAAAATTTTAAACCAATTATGTTTAATTTAACTATATTATAATGAAACGACATTCTTATTATGGTTAAATCAGCCCTTCATCCATCAAGAAGTCACAACTATATTATGTCTGCCTCTGAACATGTTATGCCTCGGTTGCCTTCGGTTCAAATAAGGCAATTGGATTTATTAGCAGAGCCATTTGATCGAAAATGAGTTCTTCGGACGAGGTGATCTATAAACTCCGCGAACAGATTTATTTTTTTTAAAGTAAATTGCCACATGATGACTTGCCAAAACTTACTTAACAGAAATGTCAACCAGTGTTGCCAAAAGTAGGGAAAAATACCTACATGTAGGGTTTTTTATTACTTAAATAGGAGCGTAGGAAAAATCGGACAGATTTTTTATATTCGCCAAAATGTAGGTATTTTTTCTCATATTGCATTGTATACGAAATAAATGCTAAAAAATGTATTTTAAATTATGATTTAACATTTACAGAAATGGAATTCTTAAGTCCAGAATATATTTTTGGACAAAAAAGATTAGTACAAATTTCAACTATTGTCTTAACAACTTAACTTAAGCCGCAATGATATTTTGTATGAGTGTAGCACAATCGCATAAAATTAATTTTCTGAAATTGTGAAACTAATTTCTTTTGAAACATGGATCTGGAACACTTTTCGATAAAAATGGTAAAGGAAAAACTATAATCAAAAAGTAATTTCAATTTTTGGGAATACAAAATTTTAATTTCAAAAGATTTTGTTATTCGTGCTTAATTCCCAGTTTTTATTATTGATAAAAACACTTGAAATTTATTGTTGATGGGCTAAGCTATTCCTATGCGCATTTCACTGGTTGCTTAGGCCAGATCATCAGGAAACTTCATCCATAAAGATTTTAGAAAAACTTAAGATATTAAACCAAATAAAACTGTTAAACGTATAAGAATTATAGCAACAGTTCTACTTGTAATAATATCAAAGTTTAAACAAAACACATCAACAATAAACAACAGTGGGTTTATCTCATCTTACATTCCCCACTACAATTAGTTGAAATTCTCTCAACATTAATTGTAGTTGTAAGAAGGTTAAGAAAAACAAAATAAAAACAACAACAACTTACAAAAGATGTTGTCAATTAAGTGTTTTTTTAGGCCGTGCACTTGGCTGTTTATTATCAAAAAGTAATTTCAATTTTTGGGAAAACAAAATTTTAATTTCAAAAGATTTTGTTATTCGTGCTTAATTCCCAGTTTTTATTATTGATAAAAACACTTGAAAAACTATAATGACAAGGTTGTATTTCCAAATTTATCAAAACTGGTTCGGATTTTGTTTGCTTTACCCAATGCAAATGGTGATGCAGAGAGACCACCAGAAAGCGAAACAAATTGAGACATACAAACTTAAGATTAATTTGTATTATAAGATAATTTTCGCAAAGCAATGGAATAGGCTTCATTAATTTCGAATATACTTATGATCACTTAAGAAAATTCAGTTCAAAAACCGTTGTTAAACTTAAGAAATGTTTATGGGTACATTTATCCTTATCGTGTTTGGCGTATTCTAAAATTTATTTTTTTCAAAAAACCTCTTGTTTTTTAATTGAATTTAATTAAAAGTACCTAATTGTGTAGGGAAAAATCGATTTTTTTTAGTATGCGTAGGTATTTTTAAAAAAATCTTCTGGCAACACTGATGTGAACACAGTTTGACTTTCTCAGCTGCCAAGCCATAGTTATCGGAATCGAAGGTTCTAATGCAGCTAAAAAAAAACTCACTTTATATATACCACTAGCCCTTAAAATAAGTGTCTTGAATCATTAGAATTCGAGTTTTTCCGGGATTTCTTATTTCCTGGGAAAGCAGATATATTTTTTTTGTATTTTTAAGCAGGGACCGTAACAGTTATGCCTTTTTTCATAAAAGTCAGATGAAAACAGTTATTTTTTGATTTTTATTTTTTTGAGCAAAAATAACAGTTATTTTTTGATTCTTATTTTTTTGAACAAAAATAACAGTTATTTTTTGATTTTTATTTTTTCGATCAAAACTAACAGTTATTTTTTGTTTTTTCTATTTTTTTTGAACAAATTTAACAGTTATCTTTTGATTTTTATTTTTTCGAGCAAAAATCAAAGTTATTCTTTTAATAAATTTACGTGTTTTAATAATTTAGCTAACTTTAATAATTATTTTAATGTGCATAAGGAATTCCACTTAACACTAAAATAAAAATTTCAAGTCAACTAAATTATTAAATCACGTACATTTATTTAGAGAATAACTTTTATTTTTGGTCGAAAAAATAAAAATCTAAAAATAACTGTTATTTTTGCTCAAAAAAATAAAAATCAAAAAATAACTGTTATTTTTGATCGAAAAAATAAAAATCAAAAAATAACAGTTATTTTTGTTCAAAAAAATAAAAATCAAAAAATAACTGTTATCTTTTGATTTTTATATAAAAATCAAAATTATAAAAATCAATATATTTTATCATTGACAAGTGCATAAGGAACAATATGGTATACTTGAATAAGTTTTTCGACATTTACTTCTATGTGCTTTTTTTGTTTTAAAATTCCAATTTAACTGTTATTTGCGGTCCCTGTTTTTAAGAACATAAAGTTAAAGTCTTACTTGGGTCACCCTGTGCTCTTGAGATGTGTGATTTAATTCGTGTTACAATTTAATTTTTCTTTACTTCCATTTAATCAACTCAAAATATTTAAAACCAGCAAAACTGTAAAAAATCATGAAATAGTAACACACACTGTGCAAATACACCTCAAAGTAAATAGCCTTTTAGCATTGTACTTTTCATAAAAATCTACAGTGATAATAAAACAAAAGCATGATTCTATAAATGCTGACCGAGATTTTATTTCCAACAGGAAGTCGAAAATCAAACAATAGTCATTGTACGAGTCCTCATGAAAATAAAGTTTTATTTTTAGTTTTACGACATCATTCTGGTTGTTTCGGTTCTAATAAAGCTTTTTTTATTTGTGTTCGTTTTTAAAAAATCCTGTACGACAAAATAAAAAAGTTTTGTTGTTGTTTTGTAAAAGTTGAAAGAATATTTAAAAATTATGATGCGTTATAGAAAACATTTGGCTAGGAAAAACCAACATGCTGAAAACACAATGCAAACAATCACATCCACTTTATTGCAACAATAAGATTTTACGAAAAATAAAGTTTGAAAAGCATCAAGAGAAAAATAAGCAAGCAAGTACGTATAGTTGGTTAAGCCCGACAGTTTTAATTTCCTACACCACAGTATTTACAGACAAATTTTCAAGATTATTCTCCATTTAGGACCATTATGTTATGAAAGTAGGTTTAGAGTTCTTCGTGTAAAATATTATCTAGATTTCTTAATTTGTATGTGTCTTTTTTATCCTATAGGGATAAAGCCTGTGTGATAAAGCTTTTTGCGAAATTATACACCGATTCTCATTTTCAGCAGGATTTGTCGTTGTTACCACTAGAACATACATGGCAAATTTGATCAATTTATCAGCGCACGAGTTTTACGGAGGTCAGCGCAGAGTAGTAAAAAAGGAAGAAGAAATAAATCAAAAGTTCCATAACTCCTTATATGCATCAATATTTGTTTCAATGTTATCGTACCAAATATCCAATCTAAAATTTTAGGTTACTCATACTTAACAGCATCTATGTCGTGGTTGATTTAGCTAAAAATTAACTCAATGTGTAAAGGCGATGCAAAATGCGAATCACACTTAAGTACGATTTGCAAACGAATAAACTGATGAATAAACTGATTGAGTTGAATCAATTGCATATGCCGTTTCCACATGACTTGATTGCTTAGTAAAAATTATATGAAAACCACTAAAAAAAACTAAAAACTGAGTGTGTATTTTCAATAAAAAATATTTTGTATTTGTATTTATTAATTAGATTTTCTAACACAACAAGACACAATATCTTATAAATTATAGTATTAGAATCAGACACGTTAAGTTAAACAAATTTAGTGAATATTTAAAAATAAAACTGCAAAAACAGTGCATATAAGTTTTAGCTACAGAATTAAGAGATAAAAAATAATCAAATAAAATAATATCATAAAAAAAAAAAAATATATATATATAACATAAATAAAATAATTTTGCGTTAGAATTTAAACAAACAAGTATTACGAAAAATATTCTAATAGTAATTTTCTAAACCTTATTGCGTTGCTAGTGGTTTGCAAATTATTTGGAAGTTGATTCCAGAGACGTATGGTTAATATGAAGAATTGACATTCAGAAGCATGGTCCCGGTGGCGAAATTGAAGTATACCTTTTCCTCTGCACGATCTTGTAAACCGTAAACGTTTGTAAAGGTAATCTGGCTCCTTTGTCATAATAATTTTGTAAAGAAAAATAAGGTTTTTAAATTGTAAATAGTTTGGAAAAGATATACAGAAAATACGACAGGAATATTGCGATACATTATCGAACCTTTTTACCGAGAGTATATAGCGGATGATATTGTTGTACGTTACGGTAAGTTTTCTCATGTCCTTTGTGTTACAACCAGTAAAAATTTCAGACGAATATAAAAGTGTAGGCAATAGATAAGTTTTTGCTAGTAATATCCTTATTTTCAAAGGCGTACAGTGCTGAGTGGCATATAAATTACGCAACATACCGTATATTCTACCACACGCTTGAGTAATGTGATTCGACCAAGTTAGATGTTTATTAAACGTTACTCCCAAGTTTTATACCCCCAAGCAATATATATATATATATATATATATATATATATATCCAAATCTATTCGAACTGCCTTTTTGCATACTATTAGACGCTTTGATTTGCTTGGATTAAGACGTAAACCATTAGCTAAAACCCATATATATATATTTTGTCAAGATCATGATTTAATTCTTGTATTCTTGTCGTAATTGAATCTCTGTTGCTACTTAGATACAGCTGAACGTCGTCAGCATACATTTGTATTTTGGAATATTTGATTTGTTTTGGAAGATCGTTAGCATATAACGAGTATAGAAGGGGTCCAAGAATAGAGCCTTGAGGGATACCTCTTGTTACCTGTAAACTCGTGATAAGGAATCATTGTTTGCAACTGATTGAGATCTATTTGAAAGATACGACGATATTAATTCCACTGCTAGTGTTGAAAAATTAAATAATTTCAACAATTTCATGCATAACATTGAGTGGAGTACAGTATCAAAGGCCTTTGAATGGTCTAATAACACAAGGAACGTTAATTTATTATCATCTAAACTATTTCGAATTTCCTCTATTACATCAGTTAGTACAGTAATACAGCTACGTTGTGGTCTAAATCCAGATTGGCGATCAGTTAATAAATTGTTCGCATTGACATGCTCATAAATTTGTTTATGCAATAAATTTTCAAAAACTTTAGAGCAGTGATAACCAAGCCCCGAACTAACCAAGCCCCGATAGCACGCACACAAAGATATTATGTACTTGGGTGCGGTCGCAGAGACTGATGATAGCCTGATGTTTTGAAACGAACAAAGTTGTTGTATACATGTGAATTGCCGACCGTGTCTGTGTGAAAACTACGATTATTGACTTACTCGCGAGCCTATGGAGTGGTTATCACTGCTTTAGAGAGATGTGGCAGAAATGCAATTGGATAAATCAGGCTTATGTTACGTATGAATCAAACAGATCTGAGATGAAATGAGTATGATATCGATGTAGGGTTCATATTTATTGCATAAGCGCGTACTTATGAGTAGATTAGAGTAGTTAATGTCTACCCACTTCTATTTAAAAGTGCTTGAGTGACTGATCTCTGCTAGTTACCCAGCTAACCGGCCGGATAGACTTTGTTAAATCGAGTCAATCTGAGTCGATCGTTTAACCAAAATGCGGGTCAAGAACCAATACTCTCTCCACTCCACTATTGTGGTTTGGGTGTAAAAGATAGAAATGCTGTGTGCGTCATTATGATGACTTTGATTTAAAGTGGAGGAAAAAAATAAAATAAAAACTGTTTTAAAATTAATAAATTTTTACTTCAAATAATGAGTTGCTTGTTAATTAAAAATAATTGTTAAATTCTCTTGTGCATATGACGTATGAGTTGTATTAATTTGAATAAATAATGGTTCATTAGCGTATGCGCGATATTTAATTAGAAATTACTTATACATATGCATGTGTGTTATAAAACTCAACACATAAGAAATTATCTAAAATGAAATTGAAATCTTTTTTTTTTTTGTTTAATTGTAAAAAATATAATAAAAATATTTTAAATTTAACAAAGGGTTAAAAAAAATGTATAAAAGTTTAACTCACTAGACGTTTGTTGAAATTAACAATCGCTTATGAATGGGGGGGGGAATTTTTGCTAAAATACTTAATAAGAAGGTTAAACAAAATTTTTAATAGACTCATTAAAGAAAGACGGTCCTTAGTTCAAAATCGAGTGTAACTTTGAAGTAATCACACGCAAAGAAAAAACATGGTTGTGGTAAACATATTCTAAGAGCAACATATTATGATAAGAATTATGATTGTAGTCACCATATTAAGATTATTATTGAATCATATTATGACTAAATATACTCGTACTTTTACATCACAACATTTTTCCCTTAATCATATTATTATTCTGTTAATCATACTAAGTTAAGAAATCAATCATATTATTGTCATGTTAATCATAATAAGCTAAGAAGTAATCATATTATCATCAAGTTAATCATAATAAATTTAGAAGCTATCATATTATGATACAGCACCTTTCATAGCTGTCATAAAAATACAAAATAAATTAAAATATTTTTGCATCGATTTTTTATTTTGTGGCTTTTTACAATTTTTCTTAATGTTAAGAAAATAACGGAGTTCAATATAAGGCTTGCAAAAAAGCAAATGAAAAATCTGTGCTTTTCATGGGCAACCGCGAGTGTCCATTTTTTCGATTTTAAGATGTTGATGAAATATCGTAGCACTTTTATAAAATATAACGAAATCTCTCTGTGTTTTGTTGTTGGATTTTACAAAAAAACTTCAATATTTTGCATTTGCACTATTACATCACTAATAATTGAATGAACTCCGCTAATATTTTAATTTTTTAATTTCTTTTAACTTATTTTTTTTAATGGAATTTTATCTTTTAATTGTTTAACCGCTCACAAATAAAAAAAAAAACGACACAACTGCTTCAAAAGTATTTTACAAATGGCGCTCACATAATATGATTAGAATAAAAATAGTTTGATTGCATCTTTAACATAATATGATAAATGTATAGAAAGTTATCATGTTATGGCTATTAAATATCATGATATGGTTGTGAGAAATATACTATGTTTAGAAAGTTATCATAATTAAGTTGTTAGAAAAATAATTATTTTTCGGTCAACAATACTCAAATTCATAATTGCGATAAACATTGATATGTTTACAGTAACCATAATATTGTTGATATTAAATTAAAATAACAATTATTTGTGTACGACAACAATATATTGTTACATTAAACATAGTGTTGTTGCCGTAACCATGCCCAACCATATTTTTTCTCTGCGTGCATGAGGGCAAGTTTTTTATTTTGCCTTTTTGGCATTTCTTCAATTATTTCGTTAAAAGCCGAAAAAAAAAATACTCAGTGCACTTAAAACAGCACTTCAAATGCAGCTGCTCAAGTCTTTTGAAATCACACACAAAAAGGCTTTCTATAAATGAGAAAATAGCAGTTGTTATAATATTTTCAGTTCAAAAAGGCAGACAGAAAGAATTTGTCTATACGTTATTTGAGTAAAGCATTTTGATGGTTATTGGCGAAGGAACAAAATCCTTAAAAAAGTAAAAAAATTACTGTTATTTTTTAACTAATATTTTTTGAGTCACAAATAAAAATTAAGTTTTACTAAAATTTTTTTTTAATCAAAAATAAAAGTTTAAGTTAAACTTATATTTTTTTTAGTCAAAAATGAAAACTTAAATTGAACCGATATCCTTTTGGTCAAATGAAAAGTAAATAAATTGGGGGAAAAAAAACTTCATCAGCTAAATAATGGATATATCGTGATAAATATTAAATTTTATAAAATTAAAATTTTTAATATTTTTAATTAGGCTTAAGTTCATGAAATTTAATTTTTATTAAATTATTTTTGTGAAGAAAGGAATTTTACAACATGAAAATCAATTAAAATTGTTATTGATAATCTTTCATTCTTGACGTGGCTCGGGCTCGAACCCTGGCCGGCAGGTTACCATGACATGTTTCGATCGCAACCACTCGATCTCCTCAGATGGATTTGCCGTCTTACACTCGCAGCCATCGACGACTGCTGACGTCACTAGTCAAACATCAATCCTTAAACCAAATTGTATTTTAACATTTGGTAGATCGAAATTTGCTTTCCTGAATGATTATCCATCCTAATCGACTTTACATGTTTTTTCCTTTACTTCTGTTTTTTCCGTACTTTCGTCAAGAATTTTTCTTGAAGTCCAAGTACATTTTTTGTTTTTTTTTCACTTTGTCTTTCTCTTTTCTGTTGACCTTTTTCAGCACAACTTGAAGGACAAATGTACACATAGAGCCCGTGCCTTAGCTTTAACAATAATTAGTATTGTGGTTATTTTGTTGAACTATTTATGGTTTTTAATCCAAATTTTTAATATTTTTAATTAGGCTTAAGTTCATGAAATTTAATTTTTATTAAATTATTTTTGTGAAGAAAGGAATTTTACAACATGAAAATCAATTAAAATTGTTATTGATAATCTTTCATTCTTGACGTGGCTCGGGCTCGAACCCTGGCCGGCAGGTTACCATGACATGTTTCGATCGCAACCACTCGATCTCCTCAGATGGATTTGCCGTCTTACACTCGCAGCCATCGACGACTGCTGACGTCACTAGTCAAACATCAATCCTTAAACCAAATTGTATTTTAACATTTGGTAGATCGAAATTTGCTTTCCTGAATGATTATCCATCCTAATCGACTTTACATGTTTTTTCCTTTACTTCTGTTTTTTCCGTCGTCGATGGCTGCGAGTGTAAGACGGCAAATCCATCTGAGGAGACTGAGTGGTTGCAATCGAAACATGTCATGGTAACCTGCCGGCCAGGGTTCGAGCCCGAGCCACGTCAAGAATGAAAGATTATCAATAACAATTTTAATTGATTTTCATGTTGTAAAATTCCTTTCTTCACAAAAATAATTTAATAAAAATTAAATTTCATGAACTTAAGCCTAATTAAAAATATTAAAAATTTGGATTAAAAACCATAAATAGTTCAACAAAATAACCACAATACTAATTATTGTTAAAGCTAAGGCACGGGCTCTATGTGTACATTTGTCCTTCAAGTTGTGCTGAAAAAGGTCAACAGAAAAGAGAAAGACAAAGTGAAAAAAAAACAAAAAATGTACTTGGACTTCAAGAAAAATTCTTGACGAAAGTACGGAAAAAACAGAAGTAAAGGAAAAAACATGTAAAGTCGATTAGGATGGATAATCATTCAGGAAAGCAAATTTCGATCTACCAAATGTTAAAATACAATTTGGTTTAAGGATTGATGTTTGACTAGTGACGTCAGCAGTCGTCGATGGCTGCGAGTGTAAGACGGCAAATCCATCTGAGGAGATCGAGTGGTTGCGATCGAAACATGTCATGGTAACCTGCCGGCCAGGGTTCGAGCCCGAGCCACGTCAAGAATGAAAGATTATCAATAACAATTTTAATTGATTTTCATGTTGTAAAATTCCTTTCTTCACAAAAATAATTTAATAAAAATTAAATTTCATGAACTTAAGCCTAATTAAAAATATTAAAAATTTGGATTAAAAACCATAAATAGTTCAACAAAATAACCACAATACTAATTATTTTATAAAATTATTTATATTTTTATTCTTATTATTACACGGAAAGAAGTTCATTTTCTTAAGTCATCAATTTCGTTTCTTAAAACAAGAAAATCCAAAAATAATTTCCTTGATTTTAACTTATTTTGTTCTTATTTAATAAAATTTTCTTAAATAAAGAAACATTTTCTCATGATCAAAAAAAAAAAAAAAACCAAGACAATCAAGAAAATAATGTTTTTTTCTTTTTTTTTCATTGAAATTATATTAAAAAAAATGTGTTATTATGAAATTTCAATTCTTAACTAAAAAAATACAAAACAAATATATTTTTAACTGAAAAAATATCAGTCAAATTTTAACTTTTATTTTTGACTGAAAAAATTTATTTATTTTTATTTAATATTTAAAAAATAACATTTATTTTTTTCCTTATTTTGAAAAAAGTCATAACTGTTACGGTCTCTGAATTTAAAGTTTAGACTTAATTGCCAATGCTTAGAAAAATATTTGAGATGTCAGTAAAAAATACTTTGTTGAAAAGCTTACAAAAAGTTTGAGATCGTATTACCGGATTAAAAGATTAATTAAAATAAGAAAAATACTTGCAAACACGTCTAAGTTAAAAATCTGTAATAGCCTCCATTTAAATTTCCTTTTAAAATGCCTCCCTTATCCAACCTCGTACAAAACTTAGCAAGTTACGCGCAATTTCTGCTTAATTATTCAATACTCCTGAAAAACGCTCTACATGGCTTGGCCATTCAGTTTTAAAAAACTGTTTTAATCGATTTTTTCAGAATTTTTTATTTTTTTAACTTAGCGGTGTTTGCCAGTAGACTACTCAACGTTTAATGAAAGTGAAACTGATGAATTTATTGTCAACCTTTCTCTATCTACACTATTAGCGTTAAAATATGCTCCAGTTATATCTCGCGATGTTAAAAGAGTGTTTTCCATTTATTCAACTGTTTAATGCGTTAACAGGAGATAATTTATTTTAGACAATTTGAAGAAACATGCTTTTATGCTATACAATCAAAACTTACCCAGTACAAACTTCGCTTACTTTTTCAAAACGAATAGCTTCTTTAACTCATTATTAAGTAGCTTTCTTCTATAACTACATGTATAACAACTTCTATAACTACTTTTTTCTGGATGTATTTAATTAAAAAAATAATGACATACTTTTTAATGCGTTCATTTTGGGACATGCCTTGTAAAATTCATTGGTTCTTTCAGTAGAATTGTAAGTAGTGCCTTCATTTTTTCCTGATTACTCAACACATTATTTTGTAGGCGAAGTTTTTACTGGGTAATAAAATAAATGTTTCTTAAATAACAACTTGATTATTTATGGCAGTTTTGACATTTTGTGCCATTTTTTATACTTTTTCGTGCCCTTTTACCAGCCATTTCTAATTAATTGAATTTAACTAAAGCTTCGGTCACACTTATTAATTATTTGACCAAATATGCGTAACCCCTACTTTTGTTAATAGTTAGTGAGATTTAACATGGTCTTTATTTCACAAAATAAACTAATAAACTACACCCATTGCTAAAAACTATTTTTTGTAAGATGTGGTATTATAATCAAAATTAATATTGGAATCAAGGGATATGATTATTTAGTTTGTTTGTTGGCTCCTTTTGTAAGAGCACGATTGCTTAAAAACCAATTGTTGAGGGAGTTGACGAGAAACACTCAAAGTGATCAGACGTGTGCGGAAGAACTATTTTTATATTTACTCCCTTTTTTATATTTAATTATTGTGGGGTATCTACGTATCATAGAGATCATGATTATTAAATCTTCTAACATGAGTAAAGCTTTATAAAAAGCTTTTGTCATTAAATGAACACCAGCAATGGAATATTGTATATATCCATTTATTGACAACAACAATAACAGCAAAGGGATTGCTGAATACCCTTTGCTGTCTGATTTAGTATTACATTTTATATTTTAAGCTCACTCACTTTTTGTACAGCAAATGAATTGCAAGTCTAGCGGAACTAAATGAAAAAATTTACGAGTTGAAATTAATAAATTAAACCCTTACAAATTAAAAATATAATAAACTCAATTTGTTTTATTTCATAAAGGCTGAGTTTATTACAATTATATTTAGTTTATTTGAAGATTTCCTTTCATTTTATTTTTCAATATTCTCTCATAAAGTAGATGTACTATTTTAGCTGAATTAAATTTTGTTTATTTTTTTACAGTGTACGAATACGCAGCTGGTGAAAAAGGTTGGAACCTCTCAAAAAATTTCAATAGAGCTTGATTGAAACCTCTTAGGTCCAAACGGCTCATAACGGACGGCACACACAGCAATTTAAGCTATATGGGAACACCACATAGGTGGATTAAAGGAATCGGATTTGAGGCATTACAAACTTCAGCTGCAACAAGAATTAAAAAGACTCAGCTATTTTAGGTTAGGTACACACAGAAAAAAATACCCATGTAAAATTAACATGGAAAAATGTTGATTGAGAATCATGTTAAATTTCAGAAAAATTATGCCCTTTACTTAAATTTATCATTATTTCATATTAATTTTTAATAAAAAATATCAAAATAACCTTAAATTACGTTTATTTAATATTATTCACTGTTAAAAAATATTAAAATATAAATAAATCTGGATTCAATATTGAACCCATAAAAACCGGTTTTGTATTAAAATCAAAAGTTTATCTTGTTAAATTAACATGCATACCTACTTTATTATGTACATTTTTTATTTTCACTTTTAAAATATGTTATAAAAAGAAGACAATTCCCGTATTCTTTTAATTAAAATTGTTTATTTAAATAGTACATCAAGTTTTCAAAGTAGAATGATGACCATATCGGGCGATTCTGCTGATGCTTCTTTAAACAAAGGAGAATACAAAATAAGTGAAACATGTGTTACAGGGTTTTGAATTATTCTTACATAAATGCAAATGTTGTCTGAAGCTTCTTCACACTGTTAAAATACACTCAAACCCATTTGATTCTACATGAAATTCACGTTGTTTCAACTGGAAATAACTTTCATTCAACGTGATTCCGATTGTTATTTCAATATAAATTACATTTTGCTCTAACTTTACTGCAATGTTAAATTAACATGAATTATAGTTATATCAAAAGAAAAAAATGTTGTTCGCAGTTATTGTAAAATCAGGTTGAATTAACATGAAACCCGTATGAAGCAAAATCACCACCGAAAAAATTTAAATCAACCTTGTTTTCGACGTTTTTGACTTGATTTTTTTCTGTGTGTAGACATCAAGAAGACAACGCTCGTGGTTCTATTATGATACCCGTTCTAAAGAGTAGCTTTTCCATCAGTAATTAATAAAAATTCGTTAAAACTATTCTAATATTTTCAACAATTTTCTTAAAAAATATGTCTGTAAATTGTCATATTAATAATTTGTTTCATTTGTAAAAAATTAATAAGTAAAAAATAATTTTGTTTTAAAAAGATAAAAAAATTAAATAAAAAACATGTTTATATTTGTTTAAAATATTTAAAAGAAGAGAATAGAAAAGATGATTATTGCGAAATTAAATCAATCTTTATGGTAAGTAAAATTATTCTTTTATGATTCATAAATAAATTTCAACCGTTCTTTTATAAGTTATATTTTTTCAAATATTACTTCTTCACGTCTGAACCAAAGGCTGCGGATTTCCCATCCCTGGTGTAAATTTTTGTTTTTGGTTTGTAACTTACAATTTTATAGAAGACGAATCGTTGTTTGAAAGTGATATTGGACGGCTGTATTTTTTAATTGGTTTTTAATGTTTTTGTGATTTAATTCTATAAATTTATTTATTAAATTGTTTTAAATAAATAAATGGAAACTTATAATCGAATACAATTTATAAATGCATCAAAATACTTTGTTAATAAGCCGAACTCTCAGTTTTTAACAAATATTTTATTCAATATAACAAACTCATTATTAAAAAAATGTGTTGACTATTAACAATTTTAATAAACAAAATAATTTTTTAATCATTAAAAATTCAGAATTTGGTATTCAATATGACAATTAATTTATCGTTATCTTTTTTCTGTGACACCTATCACAGTAGAATCCAATCAATTCATTTTTCTAATAAAAAGAAAAAGCAGCACTTGTTCTATCTGATAAAAATCTTCCAAACACGGATATAAGGAGTATTACCCTAATATCCCCTTTACTCAACTTCAGCAACGACGACAATTAGTTAATTTCATTGAAGAACAAATTGCCAAAAAAAAAATTTTGTTAATTGTTTCATAATTTTAAATAGCTAATTGAGCCATTTAGTGGCTATATTTAGCCATTTTTTACCCTGTTTAGCCATTAAAAAATGAGCTTAACCATTTTTTTTAGCCATTTTTCAACTTGTTTAGCTATAAATTTTTTACGTCGGTTTTCTTTTAAAAGAATAATTTTTATTTTATTATAAAAATTTATTAAATTAAAATAAAAATTTTTAACAATAAAACGCCTTGAATTTAAATTACAACTTTTATAAATCTTAAAAATCGCTATAAATTATGATGATGAAACATCTTTCAAAAGCAAAGGTTCCCAAAATAAGGAACTTCGGTATTGCGTTTATGTTAAGGCGTTACAAATATTCACCCAAAGACCTATGTGTACTGGTGTAGGGTATACTAATCCTATAGACATTATATAAAGTTTATTTATTAGAACAAGATCCAGAAAATATCTTTTAATCATATTATGATAAAAATTTATATTCTTTTGTGTGGCAAACAAACACTTACAAAATGTAGTTAGTATTTGTACAGCTTCCACTATTCTCAAGAAGCAAAAGTGAATTAATCTTTTCAGCTAATGAACAAATTAGTTAATTAACTTATTTAAGTTAAATGTGTGAAGTTGTTTTCCACACATTGTGCTGTTCTTCAAACAATTCAAGAAATTGTTTAACTTCTGTTGCTTATTTATGACCTCAACAAAATTGTCATTAATTTTACGCATTAACTAAATGCACCTTTCAATTAAATCATTTTAAATTTATAACTTGTGGAGCCAACCCCTTTTACAATTTTGACAATAAACCGAAAAAACAAGGAGAAAAACATACTGACACTTTTTTTAATAAAGTGTAATTTATGAATGATGAATGAAGTAGAAAAACATGAAGTGGTTGATGAAATACGGAGCAAAATAATAGTGAAAATTAAAGTTAACTGTGTTTAAGCTACTTGGGGTTTGTGTCTGTGTGTAAGTAAGAAGTGATTGTTAAGTGGTCAAGGTCATTGTAGAAATGCATTAGAAACGTAAATAAAATGCACACACATTTACACAGCCATTCACTTACATAGTGTTTTGCCAGTGTTTGTTATAATTGTTATACTTAATTTAAAAAAAAAAAAAAAAAACATAAAAAAGTTGTTTTCATTGTAATGAAAGCACGCGTTATATGTATTTAAAAAAAAAAAAATTATACCCAACCCAGTGTGTTATATTTTGATTCAGCACAATTTTCAAACTTTTAATAAAAAGTAAATTTACTTTTCTACATTTTCAAGTCAAAATTTTTAAGTTTTATGTTTCAATGAAATCTTAAACTGAACTCTAACTCTTAATACTGAATCGAATATATTTATACTTTGTTTATTAATACATATCAAACATGATATTCATATCTACCAGTTTTAAAATATCCTGTTATTTTGTCTACCCGGTGCCCCGGTAGGCTAGCTAGTAGTGAGCTAGTCTATCAACCCCGGGGTTGTTGGTTCGATTCCCGCCAGAGACTCTGGTTTCTTTCCTGCAGACAAGCGTAAAGCTTCGCGGGGATTAGCATAGAGAATTTAAAAAAAAAAAAAAAAACTTTTTGGTAAAAAAAAGTTTGGTTTAAAAATTCTATTTCATTTGCTTTTAATATTAAATTAAAAATTGTCTTTATTCTACTGAACATCTTTAAATTTTGAATTAACACCACGGACCGGAAAGCACAAAATTAAATTTTATTATTTAAATTAAAAATTGTGTGTGAAAAAAGGAATTTTTTTCTGTGTTTAAATAGAAACAAAAAAAGAAAAAAAAATTTCTTTGAAAACAAAATTTTTATTTTAAAAAAAAGCAAAAACTTTTTTTGTAAGAAAAAAACAAATAATAATAAATGGATGGATGTTCCATACCATTTATCTAAAATATAACTAAAGTTCAAAATATCAAAGGTAAACATTTTATCAATTAATGAAGTGTTAAGTTTAAGCAATAAAATATTTTCTGCGCTTAAATTTCACCAGCTTTTTGCCATAATCACAGACAAGACGCTGAATGCTCTTTCCACAGATACCTTTTAGTTTTTTGACTTTCCAAAATTCTTAAATATTTGTTCCAAATGGAATCATGTTGAAATTTGTCTTATGACTCCTGAACAGAAAAAGGACGTTGATTTAAAGTATTTAAAGTAGCTTTCAATTCCAATTTTTGGTAGAAATAAATTTCTAATACTCCATGACTAAAACTGCATTCATGTATTATATTTTCACTTATCTTTCCCGTTATTTTAACCGGTTTTATATTGTTAGTAGTTGAAACTAGAAAGTATATATTGAATTATTAAAGTGGGACACTATGCCATAGATACGCGAATGTATGTATTTAACTCACTATTGCAACCTTTTCTTGATCTTCTCTAAGAATAATTTACCCATTGAAACAAAAGTTGGTTTCATATATAGAACAGCTAAAAAGACTTTATTTTGAACTAAAATTTCCTTGCGTTTTTTTAAGGCTTCGAACAACGACGTTGCGATTGAGTTAGTGTTTGACATTATCTTTATACTCCATTACTGACCTCTGGGTCGAATCGACACAGACACGCAAATTGTTTAAATTAAAAAAAAACAAGATGATATTTTAACTTAAGGTATATGTGTAATCTAAATTTGTTTTTATTTAAACGTTTTTAAACAATAAACATAAGGAATATTTATGATATTATGTATATAAAATTATTAAAAAAAACAGCCTGGGTCGGCTAGACCCATAGTTAGCAATAATGTAACAAAGATTTATTATAGCGTTATACAAAGGATAAATTTTATTCATACCAATTTTTCTTTCTAACATTTTGCTACTGTATTTCAGGTTTCAAATGCACTTTATTTGACGTCAATATCTTAAAAACTCCGGATAACTTTTTTTAAACTTTTTTTTTAGCTGTGTTTAATGAATACAGACTTAATTTAAATTTAAATATATAAGTTGTTTAACAGACCATTGTTTATTAAAATTTAACAAAAAAAGACTATAATCTACCAAAAGAAGTAAACGTTTTATCAATTAATAAGTTCAGCCGATTTCAATGGAAAATACAATTGATGGGTCGATTAGACCCATGGTTAGTAACTATGCGACACGATTTAAGGTTAGTAATGCAGGGTTATGCTCTTTTTCACACAATATTAGTTGCACGCATCAAGAAGCAATTTTCTGAACCAGTGGCATCCAGGACTAAATATGATTCCATATTAAAGAGGTTTAAACTAGAGTTTGCTAAAAACCGTAAAATTGTGAAACCGCGGTTTCGGTTTTAAAATGGTTAAAACATGGCGGTTTCGGTTCGGTTTTCGGTTTTGAAAATATCAGAGTTAAATCTCATACTTAAACAAATATATTTTTTGTATGTAATACAATTTTTTTATTTGTTTCAATTCAGGTACTTTTAATAGCCCTTAAGTGTATACCTGGGCCTGGCCAGGCATTTTTAGACTTTTTTCCAGTTTTTTTTATAAAATTATTAAGTATGTATTCTTGTGTATAGTTGACCTGTTGTTTGTGTAGTTTTATTATTTTGGCTTGAGGTCCTATATAAATAATAAATAAAATTCAAAAAACTTTTTATTTTATTTTTATTTATTTTTATTTTTATATTTTTCTCTGACCATCATCAGGGGAATATTTAAATAAATAAACAATAAAAGTTTAAAAACTCGGACGAATTTAACTCTTCACTGATAAAGCTTTCTTTCTTATTAAGTATATTAGAATGAAACTTTATGTATTCCCCAATCAAAGTGTTTGGTATAAGAAAACGAGAACAATTGTAAACACCGTGGACGTCGCCATATATAAATTTTGTGCATATTGTATCCAACTGGGCCTGACCAGGCCCTGCCCTGTTTTATATGTACTGCTGCAGTAAATTAAATCAAAATGAATCGTATAAAAAAGAGAATACGCAACACATAGGAGTTCTTCCTAACCTACTTTTTTTCGAAGAATTATTCTATTTCCCAACAAAATGTTCCTGCTATAGCCATAAAACTCCATACATATAAAAATAGTCCAAGCCTTTCGTTAGTGTGAGTTTTTTCTATAGCCACAAAAACTTCATACACAAAGCCAGGCCCTGGTGGCAGTTACTGCCACACAAATAAGATGTCTACTACAGAGTTTAAAAGGTAACATTTATTCTTCTTAGTACTTATTTTGAATTTTAAGAATTTTGAAATATTATTATGAAGTTCGAGTATTGTGTATAATTTGCAATTTCTTTTAGCATAAATATATTGTTAGAGTAAAAGCAAAAACCGAGGTTTTTTTTGTCGGTTTTCGGTTTCGGTTTTTAGGCATTTAAAACCGCGGTTTCGATTTCGGTTTAAACCGAACAGCATTCCCTAGTTTAAACGACCCATATTCTTCATAAGTTTAATTTAAATTTGTTTTGAAGAATGAAATTATAACGACAATGCTTAAATATATTTATTTTGTTTTCAGAAATTTCTTATTTTGAAACAAATAATTTTTTTTTTATACAAAAGTTTTTTAGAAAACGTCTTATTTTAAATAGTATTTTAGAAATTTTTTATTTTCTGTAAAGTGTAGATTTCTTTAAATTTGCACAATAAATATTTTTTTAGAAACAAAATAAAAAAACATTTTCCGGTCCTTGGTTAATACCGAAAATTTGTTTTTAAAAGCAGGTATCAGAAATTATGAACCGAAAACTTAAATTTTTTTTTCTTTCAGTTAAAAAAAAATATACAGGAAACACAACAAAAGATATTTATTTTTTTAAGTACAATACATATGTATGTATATTATTCATGAAAAAAATATAAGAAAAAAATTTTGTGCAAAATTTGAAAAATACACAAAAATGTTTTTTTTTTATATTTTTTGAAAAATATTTATTGTTGGTGTTCATAATGAGATGTTGATGAGATAATCTATTCCTATGCGCATTTCACTGGCTGCTTAGGCCTGATCGTAAGAAAACTCCATCCAAAGATTTAAGAAAAACTAAAGATAATAAAAAAATAAAACTGTTAAACGAATAAGAATAAAAAGCAACAGGTTTACTTGACACAATATCAAAGCTTAAACAACAACAATAAACATTGCGTTTATCTTTTCTTATAGTCCCAACTTTTTTGTTTGGCTTGTTTTTAAAGGTAAAAATAATTAAGTTATTAAAAAAAACGTTTTTAAAGGTCAAAATAATTAAGTTCTTAAAAAAAACGTTTTTAAGAAAAATACACAATTGAAAGCCTTAAAATACAACAACAAATTAAGAAAACTATTAATTTTAAAGAAGAGATGAACAAGATAAATGCGAGTTATATTGTTGCCATCACTTAAGCTGTGATATATTTAAAGTTGAAAGAAATAAGTGTTTTGATATTAAAATTACGTTTTATATTTGAATGATCCTTGATACATGTCAAACTTTTTAATGTGATTAAATTTCATATTGTAAGTCTATATTATTTATGTGTTTCATTATTGTACTTATTTTATTGTTCTAACATATTTAATAGACAATCCCTTGGAAAAGTCGACAAACAATCGACGAAACGTCGGGAACAAAATATTGTAATAAAAATTTAATTTTAGTTACATTGAAGAAATTTAGGCACTAAAAGCTTGACAAAATAACATTCATTAATATAAATTTACATTGCAACTATTTACTATTGTTAACTTTATTTCTATTTTGCTTTTTAATAAATTTTTAATTCTGGATTTAACACATTTAATACTAGAAATCTTCTCTCAATTACTGTTATTATTTAAACAATTGACATCATTTAACTTTCAATAATTTTGAATACTTTCATTCTATTAAGAAAATAACCTAGAAACTGATATAAAAGTAGTTTAAAGTCACGTGTTTAAAATAAACAAAACGATCATCCTTTACTTTGTTATTTATACAGGAGTAAATAAATTTGAAATAGAAATAAAAGAAAATAAGAACAAATACAAATGTACCAGCATACATTAATGCTAACAAAATGAGATAAACAAGCAATACTTACAAAAAAATGAGACAAATGGCAAAAAGTTACCGTAATCGTAGATACATAACTACTCCGACTACTTGCATTGCGACTGCTATTTTATATAATTTGAACTGCGTTTTGTAGAGTGAGGAGAATAAAGGAAATCTATTTTTCTATGTGCTTGACATATAAAACACGTCCTCATACAGTTCCAAAGATAGATATGTTCGTAGGAAAGTACAGAAGAGATAAAAGTAACGACTTAACAGATTATTTAAGAGGAATATTGAAGGAGCTAAATTAGCTCAAAGGGCTTTAAATATTGAAGGCGATTTCTTCTATTCCCTTTAATAAATTAAAAATTTTTTTGTGAATCACTCAAAGGTTTTAACAAATAGAAACTGGGAATTATTTCCTTCCGAAGGTAACTTTATATTATATTCAACATTTTTCATTTTTCGAATTTATTCTATGAGCTAAATTTCAGTTATGTATATTATAAAGCTTTTTTGTAATAGTTCTATTCCTACAATTTTTCAGAAATGACTTTATACACATTAAATACATTCAATTTATAAAGTAACACTATCCAGTGAGACACAAAGAATGTTGACGACGGCCGTAGCGGGCCAGAAAATGCATTACATTCTGCTGGTGTCTAATAATTGTAAATTTTTCTGTACATTCAATATACCTCATTGCTTTCCAACGGAAGGCTAAGGTAAAATGTAAAAACAAAATACAATATAATAGTCTGATAGTGTATAAAGTCATTTCTGAAAAATTGTAGGAATAGAACTATTACAAAAAAGCTTTATAAAATACAGACCTGAAATTTAGCTCATAGAATAAATTCGAAAAATGAAAAATGTTCAAAGGTTTTAAGAAAATTTTGCATCAATATTTAATATACTTATTGAAATAACGTCGGTGATACCACTAAACAACTTTAATATAACGTCAGTGGAAAAAAAGGCAACTACTCCGCCTTACTCCGGACAAGCAGAATAATGAATAGATCGAAAATCTGGACTCTGAATGGAAAATAAATTGGATTCTTTAAAGCTGATCCTGTCTGATACTCCGGCCGCTTGTGCGTTTGCGGCTGGAACAACATTTATATTTTGGCGGTATAAAAGGTGTGTTTTAAGACGTAAAGAATTCCGAGCGGGATTGCTGTTAATATAGTTGGCATACTAACGAATTGCATTTGAATTGTTTTCTCACCATACTTTTGCAAACCACCATGCAAAGACTTACACCAGACCAACGTTTACAAATCGTAGACATTTATTTCAACAAGACATGCTCTGTTGGCCAACTTGTGCTCTATACTTTGTAAAGTTTACGATGAGGCTAATTTCCGGCTTACGGCACAATCAATATTAGACTCTTGAGACTTCAGTACATTTCGAAAATATCACTGTTTGGTGTGCTTAACACGCCGAAGGCATCATCGGCCCATTTGTCTGGAAGTCCGAAAACGGTGTCAGCATAACGATAAATGACGAATGCCTTTACTCTTAGTGAATCTTCAAAGCCAAGTCTTATGTAGTACCACATGTAGTAGTATGGTTCACAGCTAAACACAGGTTGCTTCAGCTGTGATAGCTGCTTAGAGAAATTTAGAAATCTAGAACTTGACTTTGCTGAAGGATTTAATAGCATCAGCTCTTAAGAAAAATGTTAGTTCATGGTCAGCATGTATTATAATTCAGACCTGTCTGTGTCCAAACACGAGGTCGTCAATAGATGTATTGTTTCCACTTTACAGTGGTGTGGGCGTCATATTAATTTTGTAAATATCTGTATAGTTAGCCCAGTGTTAGAATCATAGCTGGGGAAATTGGGTTAGAATTAGAAATCATTACGATTAGAGAAATAAAATAATCTAATCATTAGAATTGAATTTGATAAAAATTTCAGATTGCTAATTGATTTAATTAGAAATAATCAAAAATCTAATCACACTTAGTGACGATTAGCATTTCTAATCAAATCTAATCAAAACTAATCCAAAAAATAATTTATTAGATTTCTTGATTATTTTTGATTAGATTTGATTAGAAATGTAATCGTCACTAATTGTGATTAGATAAATAAAAAAAAAAAAATCCGTGCATTTTTACTTACCAATAATTTTGAAAACTTTAATTCGAATAAAACAAAAATTACAATCTTACAAAACAAAGATTTTACTTTCAATGTTAAGTAAACAAAAAAATTATACTTGTGCTTCCACAAAACACGTTGAAAATTAACATTAATAATAACACAACAACAAAGTGAACCAGTGTTTAGTTTAAGAACAGGGTGCTCCGTATGCAATTTTATGCAATATTCAAAAACTGTAACATTATGTAAATATAGCAACAAATGTGATAAATAAATATTTTCTTTTCACAAAAATAGTTAAAAATAGTTGATCTAATCAAAAATATTCAAGAAATCTAATCAATTATTTTTTGGATTAGTTTTGATTAGATTTGATTAAAAATGCTAATCGTCACTAATTGTGATTTGATTTTTGATTATTTATAATTTAATCAATTAGTAAATTTCTAATCCAATTGCTAATCATTAGGATTTCTAATCATTATTCCCAAGCTATGGTTAGAATGTAAAGGTTATCTGTTTATCTTAAGAAGGTTTTTAGGCTAATAAATACAATAACTTTTTATTCCTGGTGTAATCATTTCTTAAAAGCCTTACGTCCGTTTTCACAACTTACCGATAGCTAAAGTAAGGATTTTATTGGTCATATAGAAAGCGTTTCATTAAGTTAGAGGAAAGTTCATCCTAGCTGGAAGGTTAAAGAGATGTTGGAATAAAATTCTAACTTTGTTGTCAGTTGTAAAAACGGGCCTTAGAATATCACTACGATTTTTATACAGTTCAAAATGGATACTGTGTTGACGTAGGAATAAAGTTGGAGGAAATTTTAATTTTGTAATAAATTTTGTTCTCACAAGGAAAAATGGGATTAAAAAAATGCCTTTGAATCTGCCAGTAGCTTAACTCATCTTAATTAAAATACTCAAATATCCCCAAATAAAATTTGATGACATATTAATTAACATTGGTGTCCGAATAGTGTTTCATTTATTTATTTTTGCCTCAATATTAAGATTTGAAATCCTATATAACTCTATAAAATAAAGTTAAAAGCAATTGGTACCCAGTTAAATCTTCGCCTACAAAATAATATGTTGAGTAATCAGAAAAACATAAGATCACTACCCTAGAGGGAAGCGAACTGACACCAAAGTAGTCCTGTGATAGGTCTTTGGTGGAAGAGACCGGTTCTAGTTTTAACACTTTCTATGAATAAGACCTATCACTTTTACATGGGGTTGTCATTGGAAGGGGTCAATTGACACCATTTGACCAGTCACAAATCTATTCTCAATGAACGTGTTTAGTGACAGTTACGATGCACTATTATTTCAATAAAACAAGTCCTAGAACTAAATTCAAGAGCCAAATTTTAGAAAGTCCCAAAAAAATGTATCACACCACCGGTGAAGACTGTACTGTAATTCATTACTTTTTCTACCTTTTTGTTCTCCATAAACCAGTTACATGATTGGTTCTCCTTTCACTGGTCATGAGTTCATTCTTTTTGTACCTGTTCTATTTTCACAACTCCCAGGACCAGTCTGTGGGACCAATTGACACAAATTTACCGCAGGGTACTTACAATTGTACTGAAAGAACCAATGAATTTTACAAGGGATGTCCCGAAATGAACGCATTTAAAAGTAAGTCATTATTTTCTTTACCTTGAAGTTGTTATAGATGTAGTTATAGAAGAAAGCTACTAAATAACGAGTTAAAGAAGCTATTCATATTGAAAAAGTAGGCGAAGTTTTTACTGGGTAATATCAAAAATATTAAAACTTTTATACAACTTAAGGATTCACGAACTGTAAAGTTGTATGAGATTTTGTAAAGAAACATCTTCGAACAAATGACTAACGCACAGAATATCTATTATTTCTTAAATTCACAGACACAATAAGAAAAAATAAACATTGCCCAGAATGTACTGGGAATCTCATGAAGAGCGTTTTTGATCGTCGACGAGCGAAATTTTTAATCGTAGAAGATTCCTCGCACGGGAAAAATTGTTACACAAGCATATTCCTCTGTGAGATACTTCTACAACACAGTGAAATACGCTTATATTAGTCGTAGAGGGATCCGTTTGAAATTTGTGTAAAGATAATCCTATGAGTCTTTCACAAAGCACATCAAGAATCGTACGATGGAATGAGGAATTCTCCTACAACTCGTGACAAGTTTAGCCATATAACTGAGCCACCTAAAAAAGAGCATCAAGCTTCATTTTCATGACAAAAAATTTTATTTTCATGTAATTTATAAGAAACAAGGGAAATCTTATTTGGCAGATCCTTACGTCGGTTTGTTTAAATGAAATTGTATTGAGAATAGAATTCGTGTTTTAAAACGCTGTCTTAAAGAGAGTCGCACAAGATTCATTCCGAGATTAAAAGACAAACGTGTCAGAAATGTGTTTGTGTGTAAGAAAATGTAAATATTTCTTTAAAAACTTGTTTCACATGTATGAGGAATATTTATAAGAATACATTTTTAAATACATGTTATCCTAGCCCGGTGCGCTTCGCTGCCTCTATTCAAATAAAATAAGTAGAATTTTTTTTCCAACCAGATCTCCTGTATTGATAATGAAGCAATTGGTTTCAAATTTAGATAATATTGCTATTATCCTTCTCTAGATATTCCGACATCTTTAGTGTTCTTGCATGAGAGGTTCTACGCTCACTCTTTCAGTTTGTATTGATAACCGAACTATTTGTTCAAAATTTGAAAAATTTTACTGTAATCGTTCTCCAAATATACTGTTATTTAGATTTTTGTATGACGTGCTAAATTCCCAATTTTTCATATTTGATAAATACACTGAAATTTATTGTTGAGGGAAAGCTAGCTTCTATGCGCATTTCACTGGTTGCTTAGGCCAGATCATCAGGAAACCTTTTCCAAAGATTTTAGAAAAGCTTAAAATATTATACAAATAAAACCCTAATGCGAATAAGAATGGCAAACACTCAAAGTCTTACTTGTAACAATATCAAAGCTCAAACAAAACACCAACAATAAACAGTGAGCTTATATTTTCTTACATCCCCCTACAATTGGTTGGGTTCTTTCCGACTCAAATTGTAGTTGTAAGTGGGTATATTTCTATTGTCTTTGCATAAGACGTGCCACACCCACTTAACCCTTATGTGTGTGGACAGGTACCTGTGTACCTATTGCGTTTTCAAATCGAAATTTTTTATATAAGATTTTAGTCTACAATTCTACAATTTCATGAGAACTCCTAACTTTTTGTTATTATTATATTTTCATAGGTGTTTATATACAATATGAGTTGGGGGGGGGGGGGGGGGGCGTGGCATACCAATTTGCTTTTTGCACCCTTAATAGGGTGAATAGGTACCTGGGAAGCTGTATACGTTTTATATTACAAATTTTTTTTTTTGGGTGTAGGATTTTAAAAAATATATGAAAAGGAGGAAACCAGAGTAAAATTCTAATATTATATCATTAACCATCGATTGTTTGTACAATACAAGACAAAAAATTAGATTTCTCATACAATTTCCATGAAGGTACCCAGGTACCTATCCACCCTATAGAAGGTGTTTTTTTTCCACACACATAAGGGTTAAAAATTAACAAATATTTAAAACCTATTTTAGGCGCTGGGTTTTCAGGAATCTACTGTGAACATACATATACGTATATATTAGATTGCTCTTTAATCGGTCATGCCATTAGTAATAAAAACATGGATTTTTAGAAAATTTAATTTTTGGCCGTGTATTCTGTTTTCTAATATACACCCAAAAGATGGACTGTTTATTTTTCGAATTATTAGGTTTACTAAATAAATTAATTATATCGTTAGCTAAAATGCAAAAAGACGTAACTAACGAACAATTCAAAATCGTGTTTTTGATTTATTATTATAAATGCCATTGAACTACATGTCTACACAAAATTTTACACTTCTGGGTTCAAAAATTGCGGTTTTATTAACAAAAAACAAAGGGACGTAACTACAAGTGTGTTTATTTTATAAATGAAAAACTACGTACATAATTACTTATTTTTTTTTCAACAAAATATAATGAAATGGTTTCCTTTGAAAACTTTTTAAAGAATTCCATGGATGACCCATTAACGCATGTTTTCTGACATGTTTATAGTTTTCATTTAATAAAGTTTTTTGCTTCTCTTGTAAAATTATATTTTTGTTAGTTACTTCCTTTTGCATTTTAACTAACGATATATTTTTCTTGATTCATTTGTGCATACACCTGTAATATAAATACATAAGAATTAAGTGCTTTGTGGCTAAATTATATAAATGTATGCAAATATTTGGAATATAAAAAAGGATAAAAAACTTGCTATAACATTTTATTATTATTAAGAATATAATTAATTAAAGTACTTTTACTTGTATGAGTTTTTCATTTAACCAAGCAAGACAAATATAACAATTTTAAATGAGTGTAGGGGAATAGTGTCGGAAAGAAATTTTAAAATACATTTTTAACAAAACTGAAAACATAAAGTAATTTGAAAATATGATTTTTTGAAAAATCTTAACACAAAACCGTTTGCATGTAATAAAAACTGGGGCTGTACGAATGAGTAATAATTATTTCACTTGGCTAATAAATATTGCTCATGCGATGAAACACAGTAGCGAAAAATTTACACTAAAGCGACCCATACACGTGCAATATATTTTTAAAATTTTTCGCATTTTAAAATTATATCGCCAATGTGTATGATATTCGAAACTGGCACAAAATATTGGACACGATCAAAGGACTTCTGGTAATTTTTGCAAGTTAATATACTGTGAAATGTGTTGTTTTGCTTACAGAGTATGTTTTCTTAATGAAAGTTTCGCCATACTTTAATTCAAACGATTGTGCCTCATTTTGCGTAATATAGGCGGTTAAAGCAGGGTAAACATTACTCCAGCCATCTGGAAAAATCAAGGTATGTTTAATTGTGCTCCAAACACATACCGTAACAGCAAACTAGTGCAATATTTATTTCTTTAAAACATTTTGTTCGGACGAGTTGTTGCCAGTAGTGCGCACCGTATTTGTTATTTGTATTTAAAAAAATTAATATTAGTGTTTTCTATAAAAGATTTGTAACGAATATTGACACAGTTTGTAATTAAAAGTTTTTCAATAATTATTTTTAAATGGTTAATCATCATATATATTATTTCTAAAGCACTTTTTTTTTGTCGTTTGCAAATATCTCCCATACCACCGCATCAAATTTAATTAATGATATCTCATTTTAAAGCTTATTTCTAACACTAATGACGAAAAATAATTAGAAATTGAAAAATTAATATTTTCATTGATAAAGGATTCGTACGGGCAAAAAGTTAACGATGATCATGTCATTACCTCTAACATTGTATTCAAAGAAGTATTATAAAAGCATTTAAACATATGTATGTATGTAAATATGTATGATATATATTATGATTTCTTATATTTTTATACTTTTAATAAAATGTATTGAAGTTACTAAAATTTCTATTAATTATTTTCATTTTATGTTACAAAAATGACAACTAACGGTGCGAAAAATTCGCACGGGTCATCTAGTTAACATATAATACGGGTTTGTAAGATATCGCTTATAAGTCTCGCAATCTGTTCAACCTGTTGCATGCATGCACTTGCTTGTGCATGCATACTGTAGTGATACATGGGGCTCTTAATTTTGGTAGCCGATACCATTATTTATATCGATACCCATTCAATTCCATTTGAAATTAAATCTTTTTGACAATTACAACCTTGTTTTAACGAAAAACTAACGAAAAAACTATATAATAAAAAAATGCTGCTGCAAATTTTTAGTTTTTCCAACTGGCGCACTTTCTATGGCGTTCTCCGTGACTTTTTTTAGGTCTTTCAAAGCTTTTTAACGAATCTTTTTTCTTAATATTTTATTTACAATAGTTGTTGTTTTAAATAACCCATAAAGAAAAAAAATCGGGAGCGCTGAAATCCGGCAAAGGCCGCGTTCACCGAAAATGTCCCCTAACAGGACTACTGCGTATTTCGCTTTATGCGTTTATCTTATTGAAACTGCATTAGTGGATATTCCCCCACAGCACACCTGAAGAAATTTGTCTAAATGCTTCAATTTGGAGCATTACATTAACATTGTCAACTTCAACCCTAAACATATGGATCAATTGTACACTTAATAAAAATGTTGTTTTTGCCTCTAGTGATTTACTCAAGGATTTTCCGTTTCTTGAAAAAGTGCAGTCAGGTGAGTTTTCGCTGTCTTTGCAAGTGTACTTCTTGCATAGAACATATTGCGGGTTTTTTTTTGCAGTTTTCAAGATAACAATAATTAGTATTGGGGTTATTTTGTTGTACTGTTTATGGGTTTTAATCCAAATTTTGATATTTTAATTAGGCTAAAGTTCATCAAATTTAATTTTTATTAAATTTAACAATATGAAATGAATTTAATTGATAATTTTTCATTCTTGACTGCCGCTGAGCTCGAACCCAGGCTTTAACTTACATGTTTTAATTGCAACCACTCAACCTCTTCAGAGGGTTTTGCCGTTTACCACTCACAGCCATCGACAACAGCTGGCAGTCAAGAGGCAAACATCAATCTTAAAACCAAACTGTATTTAACCTTTGGTAGATCGAAATTTGCTTTGAATGGTTATCCATTTTTTTAATTAACATGTTCTTCCTTACTTCTGTTGTTCGTACTTTATGTCAAGAATTCTTCTTGAAATCCAGAGAACATTTTTTTCTGCTTTACATTTCTATAACTCTCAATTATTTACTTGTAGCAAAACAACCTGAAAAAAAGAAAATTATATTTAAATAATGAAATTATTTATACTGCCGTGCTAAGGGGAAAGGCAGTAATATTCCAATATTGCCTTTTTTTAATTTTGATGCCAATAAATTTCTTTGATAATTTTTTACTCTTTTATTAAAAATTCATTAAATCATCAAAAATGTTATGTTTTCTCTGATTTTCATTTGTAGACTTTACTGCATTTTACCTTAGCCCGTTATTATAGTCCATTTACTGTGCATTTCTTTGCCGTTTTGTTGGGGGCATACAAATTCTGCAAAAAACGACATTTTTAAATGTGTCAAATACAAATTATAATAAGTTACCGATCAAAAGCCGTTATAAAGAAACCGAAAAAAGTCTCTTTCAGGAATCGAACTCGCAACTTACTAACTACTAACTACCATACCTGATTACCCATACTTTTAACTTAAACAGGCTAAAGCCTAGTAAGTAGTAAGTAAACCTATTTTTTAAGTACTGTCGAATTTAACCCTAGAACACACATCCGGGTACAAATGTATCCACTTGCAATTTTGCAGTGCTGTAACTCAGGAACGGCTTTACTTAAGGAATAGAGATTTAAGATATAGGAAACATAAGTAATTTCTAATTGTTTAAAGTTTATTTGATGCAATTCGGATCAGTGGTTCAAGAGCTACGAGCTTACAAAGTCGACACCTACGTAAACACACACCCGGGATACGTTTGTGCCACAACAGCTTATATCATAACAAAAGGCAACAAACCATTTTATAGTGTGTTTAAATTATTTTATTTTATTTGAAAAACGAAAATTATTAATTGTTACATATTGTGCACTCGGTATTGGTGATCAGCTAAATAATGGCGAATGCACAACAACATCAAAAAGCAACCGTTAGAATATCTTAATACTACAAACACTCGTTTATCACTTGAATAATAGTTGCCTGCATGCACTCTTTTGCTTATATCTTTTGAACCATGTAGAATATTTGCATGAAACAAAACTAAAACATTTTTTAAATATTTATTTACGCTTTAAAAAAAAAATAAAAATTAAATTGGACCATTTAAAAAATAAGAAAAAGCTAAAATAAGCTAGTAGGTACAAACGTATCCCGGATGTGTGTTCTCGTAGAAAAAGTTGGGTATGCATCGTACTGTTAAATGGCTACATTTACTCAAAACTACTTTATTCCATGTAGACTTAGAACATGAATAAACTTATAAAGTTTGGAATCCACATTGGGAATATATCGAAGACTTCTTCGAGTTTCATGGGCGACTTTTGTAACTCATAATCAGACATTAGGAAGGTTGAACACTGAACGTCATTTTCTCCACACAGTCGAACTGCTTCTTCTTATATTTCAGGGAAAAATCATGACATTGGAGGAAAGCAGATGTCTTGGATAAACAATATCATACGTAGACTGGCATGATCGAATGCAGAGCTGGTCTGATTGGGAGCAACGAGGGAAATATACACAAATAGTTTACAAATTATTTTCAATATAATAAGGATATGCATTGGGGGGGAGACACCCTCATACTCCTAATTATATTTCTAAGATCTTAAATTTTGCTAAAAATCCATCCACTGAAAGTGCAAAACTTGTTTCAATTAATATTTCACACCATCTGTCTCTCTGTTTAAAGAAAATAATTAAAAATTATCACACTTTAAATTGCTGTCAATCTAAAATCGTTTAAGTAAATATTTAAAAAAAGATGAAGATTTATAAGTATAACACATCAACAAAAGTCTAAAAGTTCTTCTAAATATTTTGACAAATCCATTTCAAAGTGAGAAAGTTTAAAAGCAATTTGTTAAAATATAATAAATTAAATAAATACACCAATACATACTTACACGTATACATAAATAATTGTTTGTATAGATATTTATGAATATATAAGTACATATAAATATACTAAATGTATACTATATTAAGTAAATGTATACACTTGTATGTAAGATTTTCTATGTAATAACGTAGATAATTGAGATGATTTTCTCAACAATACCATCATCATTATTATGTAACCATTATCTTCATGAAGATATTATAAGTGTTTGTTTGAATTGGTTTACATACGACAAGTTGTAGAAGCTGACATACAGAAAACCTTAAGATGTTGCCAGATTGTTTCTTAATTTGAAAATCATATAGCATAATTTTTACGACCTCAACAAGTTTTAAAACAAAGTGAGACAACTTTGACGGAATGATTGACCGAGTGACATATTGAAGCCGTTATGATGCATACCTAGGCACTAACTCTTCAGCCAATAGAATTTTATATGGAACATCCCCAGATCAACAATTACGTCGACGATTACACTCAGATGGATCCGTGTGGACACTGATCCACAACTTCTCCAGTGCGAAAAGGTCGAGTAACCTTTCTTAGTGGTTTGTAAGATACTGAACTATGGTTTTGAGAATGGGTTACACAACTTGTTATTATTTACTGCGAGTGGTATTTGACGGTTTTTTCTTAGTGTTATAACAAGTCTGGTAACGAAATTATATAATTTGTACTGGTTTATTCATTAAGTATGATGACATCATAATATTATAATAAATTGCTTACACATGTTAAAATAACAAAGTAATATCAGTTGGCGGTGCGTAAAATGACCCCAGGAAATATGGCCCCAAAAGTAAAATGAAAAAAGGCCCAAAAATTTAACATGAGACACAACAACACGCAATTTTGGCGCAATTTTTTTTTGTTTTTTTTTTTGGTTATTTTTCATTTTTTTGTTAGGATATTTTTGCATTTTTAATGGAACGAAAAATGGCCCCAAATAAAATCACAATTTTTACTTTGGGGCTATTTTTCGTCTACTAATAAAAAATGCAAATTTTCAGAAATGAAAAATCACCCCAAAGATTTTTCAAAACTTTTTATAAAATTCTATGTAAAAACCCCGAATTCTTATACCGAAGTAGAGAAAATCCTTGCCGGTTATGCAGACATGCTTTAGTTAGCGAAGCCGGTGTTTGTTATACCATAGAGGAAAAAAGCATTGAGCCCGGCCGAAGGCCGCCTATTAAGAGAAGCTTTACTGAGCGAAGCCAGAGTTCGTTATACCATAGAAAATCCTTGCGCCAGGCCGAAGGCCGGTTATGTAGTGAAGCTTTAGTTAGCGAAGCCAGTGTTCGTTATACCAAAGAGAAGAAAATCCTTTCACCCGGCCGAAATCCGGCTGGATATTCAGAGAAGCTTTAACTAGCGAGGCCAGTATTCGTTATACCATAGAAGATGAAATCCTTGCGCCAGGCCGCAGGCCGTCTATAACGTGAAGCTTTAGTAAGCAAAGCCAGTGTTCGTTATACCATAGAGAAAAAAATCCTTGCGCATGGCCGAAAGCCCAACCATTGTATCAATCTTACGATTTTTAAACGAAAACTGTATAATTATCCGGACTATGAAATCGGGATTCTAAATTTGTGATTTTTAGTTTCGGGCATATGAACTCCACCTAAAATGTTTAATGTAACTTTCTTTGTGTTCTTTTTTGGGGTTCAAATTCATTATAAATTTTGAGGTCATTTTTCATAATGCAGAATAAACCCAAATTTAGGGTCATACTTCATTTTAATTTGAGGGTTATTTTTCATTTTTTTGGGGTAATTTTTCATAAAAAAATGGGGCCATATTGCAATATGAAAAATAGCCCTAAGTTTGGGGTCAATTTTCATTTATTTTTTTGGGGCCATATTTTCTGGGTCCATATTTCGCAGCGCCATATAAGTTAGCCAAAGTATATGTCATTTATGCAGGGTTACCGTTCGCCCAACTGAAGTCGCAATTTGACAATTTTTGAGCATCCTGCGACTTTTTGTGAGACTTTTTTATCACCGACTTTTGCGACTTATTTATTTTTTAACAATTTTTTGTAAAGTAAATTAGTATTGTGGTTATTTTGTTGAACTATTTATGGTTTGTAATCCAAATTTAAATATTTTTAATCAGGCTTAAGTTCATGAAATTTAATTTTTCATTAAATTATTTTTATGAAGAAAGGAATTTTACAACATGAAAATTAATTAAAATTGTTATTGATAATCTTTCATTCCTGACGTGGCTGGGGCTCGAACCCCGGCCGGCAGGTTACCATGACATGTTTCGATTGCAACCACTCAGTCTCCTCAGATGGATTTGCCGTCTTACACTCGCAGCCATCGACGACTGCTGACGTCAATAGTCAAACATCAATCCTTAAACCAAATTGTATTCTAACATTTGGTAGATCGAAATTTGCTTTCCTGAATGATTATCTATTTTAATTGATTTAACATGTTTTTTCCTTACTTCTGTTTTTTCGTACTTTTGTCAAGAATTTTTCTTGAAGTCCAAGTAAATTTTTTGTTTTTTCATTTTGTCTTTTTCTTTTCTGTTGGCCTTTTTCAGCACAACTTGAAGGACAAATGTACACATAGAGCTCGTGCCTTAGCTTTAACAATAAAGTTTCTGACAAAAAACATTTATTTGCAGTGAGTTTTAAATTTTCATATTATTTTTATCAAAAAGAAATCGTCAAAACAACGTCGTCAAAATTAAAAAGCAATACACAGATTATTATTCCTTTGGCAACAAGTTTATGACTTTATTGCAACCTTCTCATGTATAGAATGTATTTAAGATTTTTCGCAAAGTTTCAACGAATAAGCGTTATATTTGGTGATACCATTAGAAAGACTGGAAAATGACGTATAAATGGCTTAATCAAGACATGTACTCAAAGTTGTCTTGCAGTGTTTGTAAACAGCTTTTAGTAGAATAAACAATCATCTTCAGTGACATGGAAAAACACATTAATAATATAACAGGCTTCTTTACATTAAAAAAAGCAACTGACTGTTTTGTTTCAATTATTTTTTGTTTTTCTATGCTTTTTCTTAACAAAAAACGGTGCGACTTTTATTTTCTCAAACGACTTTTTTCTGCGACTTTATTTTTATAAAACGACCTTTTGTACGACTTTCAAAAATTCCTAATGGTTACTCTGCATTTATTTTGGTCCCAAGAACAGAATCTGTATCGTGAGTTTACTGCCAAATTAAAATGTAAAATTTAATTTTTGAAGGATTCTTGCGCAATTAACTTAAATTCATCATAATTAATCAAAAAGTCTATATTTTAATTCTTGTTGCTTAGGTTTTTTCGAGCGATATACATATATTCTGGATTCTTATGAATAGGCGAGTTGATAAATGTTTATTAAACATAAGATTCTAAGTTACTTGTTTCATTTTACACACACGATTAAATACAGGCTTCAAACTCTTGAATATTTATATTCAATAGCAACATTATTTTAATCGTTTTTATCGTCGGCGTTTAATGGTACCTGAAATTGTACCACATTTCAAATTATTTTTATATTTTCTCCTTAACCAATTCTTGTCGAGCTAAAAGATTTTTGCTGGTAGCTTTAGCCGTCGTTTGTCACTTGCATGAAGCCGGGAGCCACAAACTTTTTTTTTCGGATTTCTTATGCTTCTATATTGATTTAGCAAACTGCAGTTACAAACTGAAATTTTAATCTCATTTGGTTTTTGTAAAGCTTTATCACAACCGCCTTCTGTTTTAACTAAAAAATGCAAGTATTTCTATTCTGTTGAACCAAAAAATAAATTAAAAATTACTTGGAAAAAATTTCTATCAAGATTTTTTTTATGACGTACTGAATTCCCAATTTTTCATATTTGATAAATACACTGAAATTTATCGTTGAGGGAAAGCAAATCTCTATGCGCATTTCACTGGTTGCTTAGGCCAGATCATCAGGAAACCTTTTCCAAAGATTTTAGAAAAGCCAAAAATATTAATCAAACAAAACGCTAAAGCGAAAAAGAATTTTAAACACTCAAAGTCTTACTTGTAACAATATCAAAGCTTAACCAACCACCAACAATAAACAGTGAGTTTATCTTTTCTTACATTCTTATCGTCTGAACAAATGGACGGGCAGAGGTACATCGTATTGGTATTGGATATAATAATTCTGATAGTAAATAGCCGAAAATCCACTTTAATTATACATCATAAAACATATTTTTAGTCAACTAAAAGTCCAAAAAGTTATCTAAAAAACCAACATATATCTAGACAAAAATTTTACTATAGAGCAATTCCATATGAAAGCGATCACCTTTTGGACGACCCCTCTCCGATTTTAAAATAAATAGTCTCAATCGATTGCCCAGCAAAAAATAATGTACCTACATACTTTTTTTTTTTTTATAGTGACTGGTTTAGTGGTGGTGTACACCACTGTCATGTGAAAAATTGATGAATTCTTCATAAGGGACCTCATTGAAAGTGGTTTAAAAAAAAAACTACTAAAGCGCTCGCAACGAATGATAGCTCGTTGGAAAGGTATTGAATCAGGCTTTAATTGAAAAGTAAAATTTTCCTAATTTTTCTTAGAAATTTACCTTTAAATTTTCCCATGAAAATTAAATTTTCCGATTTTCCACAGAAGCTCCTAAATTTTCCGGCTAATTTTTTTTTTTTGGATCCCTCATAATTTTTGCTTTAAGAATCAGCAATAAAAAAATCGGCCCCGACTCCTTGTTTGGACAGGAGAAGAGCATTTAAGAGACCACCTTGTTAAAAATACATTTTAAAAATTATTTTACAGTTAAAAATACATTTATGAAGAAAAAATCAATTTTTTTTTAAGAGCCCCAAGTTGAGTGTGTAGTGAATATGGTCTGCCTGCCTTCACAAGATCGGCCATAAATCCATGGATAATAGCAGCAGTGGCATGTAATGGCACACCAAACCCGACTGAGGCTACAGGTCATAAAATGTTTTGTAAATTTTTTAAATTACCAGGTAATAAATATTTCGCCTAAAATGACATGTGCAGAAACAAGTCATAAAACACGGATTTTCCATAAATATGGCGAAATATTTATTACCTGGTAATTTAAAAAATTTGCAAAACATTTTATGACCTGTGGTCGGCTTATTGGCAGTAACCAATTAGGTCCCTCTTTAAAAAACATTTTATGACCAGTAGTTCACGCAAATTTTCCTATTAAAGAAAAGCAAATATCGCTTATTTTTTTTTACCTATTTTTTACCAAAAAATAAATATAAATACTTCACACACTCTGAGTCAAATTTCAGTTGAATACTAAACGTGAAAGTGTTAAAGTGTTTTTTTTTTGTAAAGTAAAGAGTGAAGCTGTAAAGACAATTTAAAGTAAAATGAATAAATTTTGCTGCAATCCGTTTAACAAGAGTGGACATCGTTCGAAAAAGATAAAAGTATTAAAATTAACTGGTGTTTCGAAGCGATACATGAATGAATTAAATATACAATACGGTGAAGAAGCAGAATTCATTTGCCCCAAGTGTAAAATCGATTTGTCTCAACAAGCAAATGCATTGAAACAAATGCAGCCACAATCCGAGAGTGAAATGACAAGTGATCAAAATGTTTCATCTGATAGTGAGGCAGACATTCCGATGGTCAATATGTCTTTGAGTCCTTTGAATGAGGCTATTACCACTTTAGGTGAAACGCCTATTAGAAAAAGAAAGTTGCGAAGTGAAACATACAGGAAAGAGAAAAAAGGCAAGGTTATGAGTGCAATCGCGACAATATTTGATGAAGGCTCTGATAACGAATGCAGTCAAGCAGATGACGTTGATGACGGCAAACAAATGATTGAGCAGTTGAAAAGAAAATTCAATTTAGCGACCACTTTTCCGGAGAAATATCTCAGTTTATCTGTGCTGCCTCAATCATGGTCTATACGCAAGATTTCTGAACAGTTTCAAACATCTTTTTACATCGCGAGAAGAAGCAAAAAATTAGTTCAACAGAAGGGCATATTGGCGACTCCCACCAAGAAATTTGGCTCAAGGACCCTCAGCGAAGCAACGGTGAAATTGATTCAAGATTTTTACTGCAATGATGACAACAGCCGCGCCTGCCCAGGTACACGTGACTATGTTATCACACGTGAAGATGGAGAAAAAGTACACAAGCAGCGCAGATTATTATTATGTAATCTATCCGAAGCATACCATCAGTTCAATGAGAAATACCCAACAGAAAAAGTGGGATTTTCTAAGTTTGCCATCCTACGACCAAAAGAATGCGTGCTGGCATTAGACAGGCACGGAACGCATTCAGTCTGCGTTTGCATGTTTCATCAAAACATCAAATTAATTTTCTTTCCATGCAAGAAATTGAAAGTATTTCACGGTGAAATTGAAACATATAGGGATCTCCTGTCGAAGTCGTTGTGCGCATACCCCACGGAAAATTGTCATCTGTCCAAATGCGACAATTGTCCGAAGATTGACGAGCTAGAGCAATATTTGGCGGAAAAGTTTGAACAGCTGTTAATTCAGGAGGTGCATTTCAAACAGTGGATAATTAGCAGCGGCAGATGTTCCCTTGAGACCGTGGTAAAGCAGATTCCGGAATTCATCGAGGAATTCGGATTCAAGTTGAATGAACTGAAGGCGCACCATTTCATATCCGAGATGCAATCGAAATTTCTAAAGGAAAGTAAGGAGAAATTAGCCCAAAATGAATTCATTGTGATAAGCGACTTTGCCGAGAATTACACTTTTCTCGTTCAGGATGAAATTCAGGCTTATCACTGGGCAAACGACCAGTGCACGGTGCATCCTTTTTGCATTTATTTCAAAAACGAAGATAACGAACTACAGACCGTAAGCCTTGTTGTTGTCGCGGAGAGTTTAGCTCATAATTATGTGTCCGTTTATTTATTTCAAATGAAACTGTTTGAATTCTTAAGATCAAAATTCGATGCAATCGACAAAGTAACGTTTTTCTCAGACGGCGCGGCTTCTAAGTACAAGAATAAAAAAAATTTTTACAATCTTTGCATAATTGAAGAAGAACAAAACTGCAAGGTCGAGTGGCACTTTTTCGCGACGTCCCACGGTAAGGGCCCATGCGATGCGTTAGGGGGAACCCTAAAACGCACGGCGACTAAGGCAAGTTTGCAAAGGCCATATACTGACCAGATCTTAAATGTACAACATTTGTTTTCGTGGATTCAAAGCAAGGAAATTGCCATTAACACAGTCTTATGCACTCAAAAAGAACACGATGCCATGGAGCGACGAATTCAAAACAGATATAATAATGTCAAAACTATAACTGGAACGCAAAAGTTTCATTGCTTCATACCAAATATTTCTGATATGTCAATTAATGTAAAGCGGTACTCTTCGTCTGCCGACGTGCTAAATTTAAAGTTACTTTAATTTTATAATGATGCCAAGACAATTGAAATTTTTAATAAATATTGTAATTAAGTATAAGCAGCAAAATAAGAAAGATTTTTTCTTCATAAACGTATTTTTAACTGTAAAATAATTTTTAAAATGTATTTTTAACAAGGTGGTCTCTTAAATGCTCTTCTCCTGTCCAAACAAGGAGTCGGGGCCCATTTTTTTATTGCTGATTCTTAAAGCAAAAAATTATGAGGAATCCAAAAAAAAAAAAAAATTAGCCGGAAAATTTAGGAGCTTCTGTGGAAAATCGGAAAATTTAATTTTCATGGGAAAATTTAAAGGTAACTTTCTAAGAAAAATTAGAAAAATTTTATTTTTCAATTAAAGCCTGATTCAATACCTTTCCAACGAGCTATCATTCGTTGCGATCGCTTTAGTAGTTTTTTTTTTAAAACCACTTTCAATGAGGTCCCTTATGAAGAATTCTTCAATTTTTCACATGACAGTGATGTACATCACCACTAAACCAGTCACTATAAAAAAAAAAAAAATATGTAGGTACATTATTTTTTGCTGGGCAATCGATTGAGACTATTTATTTTAAAATCGGAGAGGGGTCGTCCAAAAATTTGCCAATTTTGATCGTTTTCATATGGAATTGATCTATAATTTCGATAATTGTATATTTGCTCGAAAAAAGAACTAAAATTGACATATCATCTACGAAAATACTCAGAATTGTAAAACATTAATATAACCAGTTTGATAATTTTCCCAAAAATTTAAAAAATGTTCATTAATCAAAGTTTTTATTTTTCGAATTTATTTTATGAGTTTAATTTCAGTTATGTATTTTATAAAGCTGAAAGAATAGGACTATTAAAAAAACTTAAATTTAGCTCATAAAATAAATTCGAAAAATAAAAAATTTTATTTATATTATAAAGTAGCTTATGAAAAGAAATAATTCCCAGTTTACATTTGCAATAATTTAATCTGGCAACTACAATTATGATTTTACTACCTGCTAGTGGTCTCTAAAACCACATGTTGCTCTGTTTTGTTGTTGACATACATGGATGCCAACAGCATAAAAAACTCTTTTTAAGCACATGTATTCACCCATAAGGGATATCCAATATTTAAAGAAAAGTTTAAGTTTAAAAATGTATATGTTTTTCCCGAAACATTCTATGAATCAAATCGGTATATCGAACTTGAGATATTTGATGAAAAATTTTATTTATGACTTATTTAGTCGCTACTTTGATACATAATTTTTAGTTCTGTTAATTAGGGAAGCCCTAATTCTTTTTATTTACACAACCAATTATTATAATGGTCGCATAAAAAAATGGATTTTCCATTGTCTTAAAAAAGTGTCAGTTGTTACAATTATCAATTGTCCTGCTTTTAAAAATAGAATAAATGAAAACTGCACCATTGTGCATCGTACTTGTCCATATGGTTTCAGGGTAAAAAATATGCATTATGTTTGCCTTTATTTGAAAATATGAATTAATTTGTTGTGATTAGGGGTATAAGTTCTTTAAGTTTTAAAGAGCAAGTACTTTCTTGTCAACCACACTAAAAGAGATAAGCCATGTGTGCATGGCCTTTATTAAAGATATACACTGAGCCAATTTTCAATATGTATTAAAAGGAACAAAAAATTGTGAGCATGTTTGTACTTTTTATTTTTTGATCATTATCCAGCTAGCATTTTTAATCGTCTAGGAGTCTACTGGGTATCTTACAAAGAGTGTTTTTGATCGTCCACGATCCCATTTTTTAATTGTTGACGATTCCTCGCACGGGAGAAACTGTTACACGTGCTGATTCGTATGAGAGATTCTTCTATAACACAGCGAATGAGGCTTATATTAATCGTAAAGGGAATCGTTTGTGATGTATATAGAGATTATCTAACGAGTCTTTCAAAAAGCATGCCAAGAGTCGTATGAGACTCATGTAAGGATTATTTTACAACTCGTAAAATGCTCGGCCTTATAACTGAGCTACCTAAAAAGGGGCATCAAGCGTATTTTTCATGTTAAAACTTCTAATTTTCATACAATTTATATAAAACAAACCTTAAGGTTGCGAAATCAATACTATCCTGTCGGAAAATCCTAAGGTCGGTTTGTTTTATTGAAATTTTATTGAGAATAGAATTTTCATATTTCAAAAATGTTCTTATTAAGTAATTGTTATATGACTCTTACAGAGAGTCGCCAAAAGGTTCATTCCAAGAATAAAAGACGAGCGTGTCAAAAAATTTTTTAAAAAGTAGTAAATAAAAAAAAATTAGGATGTTTTGGTTTTTATAACTCGTCAGATAATCATCAGAAGATTCTTTTGGGAGTTGTATATTAAACATAATCGTCAAACAAACAGCCTATGCTGGCTGGGTAGTTTCAACATAGTAAATGTATTTTTTTAAGTTACAAATTCTAAAGAAAAATAATGTCAATATGTTGCCACAAAAAGTACAAATGCACTTAAATATTTAAATTTCTTATGTATAAAAAACTAAAATTTTGTTTCGGTTATAAAAGCACTCAAGACAGGCTTGTATTAAAACAACCCAGTGGTATGGCGTACTAGCTCAGAACGTGTATATTCGCTAGCTCATTAAAAACTACCGCTAGTCCCACTACAATCTACCTCACATGATTTTGAGTGGCGAATTTAACACGGGGATGTCCTACGAGGTGGCATAATCTCTACCTACCATAAGGGTTAGCTACTTATATCTTCAAAGCGTGCTAGCAAAAAGCATGCGATTTTGTTGTTGTTCTAATAACGGGATCTATTTCGGATACACATTTTTTTGTGTTGTCGTTGAAAAAAAATTTTTTTCTGCATTACTTGGAGCTATAGAATTAGCTAGCGAAAAGTGGGTACCTATTTTCAAATGTTAACACTAGATATTGGTGTCTAGGGAAAGATTTAGGTATGATTTGAATGCCACATCAGTAGACCCTGGTACAAATTGTGTGAAAGTGCTAACTATTTCGCCTGTCATTGGTGGCGATTGCTACTTTTTATACCACTGGGAATCTTGCTAAATTGCACATACACACAGAAACATTGGTTTTGTATAAAGACCAATCTACAAATGATACTACGTTTCTACTCGTGTGTTTGTCAAAAAAAAAAAAAAAAAAAAAAAAAAACGGACACAAATACAAATACACGAGCACACACACACCATTTTGCAAACAATGAAAAAAGTAAATGCCACTTTTAAATAGTTTTGCACACATATGCCCAATTATCTGAATACATGAGTATGTTTGTGTGCGGAAAAAGACTAAAACATTTCATTGAAATTGTAAAATTGAATAATAAAATACAAAATGATAAATAACTACACTGAAAAAAATTTCTTCACAGATCCAATGAAATTTACATTAAAATTCAACCAATGTAACCCTTCATTGGATCAATGAAATGTTTCATAAAATCAATGAAAATTTTGCATTAGTTTAATGACAAACGTTTATTTTATCCATTTTTCAATGAGGATTCATAAAATCAATGAAAATTTTGTTATTGATTTTATTAATCCTTCATTAATTCAATGAAGGGTTACATAGGTTGAATTTTAATGTAAATTTCATTGGATCTGTGAAGAAAATTTTTTCAGTGTACTGAGTTTCATTATAATGGAAAAAAGGAAAATTGCTTAAAAAATTTACAATTTATACAAACAAAAATATGTTTTTTAATTTATTATGCCCAGTTATCATTTGAGTCAAAATTTTTTGTAAAAATCAGCTCAATGAGTCATTTAAGATCACTTTTGATGATTATAACCTAATTTCTCGCTTGAGCGATGAAAAAGGAAATCATATATCGAGCCCTATTTGCGATTATATCTTGAAAATAGTTAATAAGTACTCTTTACATTGACGAAACAATTCATGGACTTTGAATTTGTACCGTTGCGGAGAAAAAGCCCATCTAAATCCAAATAAAGCATTGCATTGTTTAAGAAAAAAAAAAAATAGAAACCCATCTCCTGTACAATTTGCCTTTTATCGCTTACGATAAAATCGTCATATGATTTAATTATATGTTCAAATAATGGTTTTAAAATTTATCTATCACTAGAGCGATTGAAAAATGATTCACATTTTAATCATTTAAATGCTCAAAAGGGAATCAGAAAATTGAATCACAAACTATTCTTTAAGGTGATTCATCAGTGGGGAAGCATTTTCTCACAACGAGAGCATCATTTATGATCGAAAAATTAGCTCATATGCGGTTATTTTGTTCGTGAAGCTAATTCCTAAAGGATTCGATTATGTTAAAAAAATGCTATCTGGGTGTATCTAATAATTTTGATTTTTTTATTACACTCAAAGTATTAATGTAGGAAATTTTAATGCAGATTTTTTAATGCTGGTTTTAGACCTTGCAAGTTCTTTTAAAACAAAAGAATTTGATTTTTATTTCAATTAAGAAAAAGAAGAAGCATTAAAAAATAAACAAAAAAACAGTTACTAAAAACTTATCTTAACCCTTATGTGAGTGACAGGGTACCGGGTAACTTTTTAATCTTTAATTGCATTTTTTGCTTGTTTGAAGTTTCTTAAGGGAGTAGAACCTCTTGAGAACTCTTATTAATGTGTTTTTAATATATTTAAATAAACATTAGTTTAGTTTCTTAATTTGAAAGGGTTATGTGGATCCATTTATATTTTGCACCCTTAACGGAGTGACAGGGTACCCGGGTACCTTAACGAAAATATTTAAAATAATATTTATTTTTTAGTATAATTTAATTTATTGTAATGAATATCAGCTTAAAATCATGTTGAATTGAATAAACTGGAATATTTTTTTTACTTTTCACATGAATGAAAATTTAAAAATAAAAAGACAGTGTTCGTTATTTTGTACATATACATATTTCGTTTATATTGTTTATTCAAACAAGAGGCTTGAAGAAAGCACAAAAAAATAGAAATTATATAGACTGCACTATAGAACAAATCAGAAAAAACAAAAAAAAAAAAAAAATAATAATAGTGTACTGAGATCCTTGGAAGAAGGATTCACCCAGAGGACGGTGAATTGAATGTTCGATACAACTTGCGCACGCCCTCCGAGTTTTTCTATTTTTTTTTTGCACATAAAGCAGCTGCCGACAACTCTGAAATTACTATTACTTTTAAGCAAAATTATATCGCACATCTCACTGGATAATTAAGTTTTAAATACGTCCTTAGGTGCTCCTATATTTAAGCCAGGACCAAGACCTCTGCGTTGCCGTAATTTCTGTTGATGTATTGGTATTCCGGATAGCGATCAAGACGCCAATGAGAACCATCCTTTCCATGGACTTCAGTTGTTTCTTCACTGCCGTCAGAATCATATGAATCCTCGTTGTCCTCTATTTATCCCAAATGTTTTGCATCGGATGCTTCTGATATTATATCGCACATTTTCAGAATATGTTCACATTCGTTTTATATATCATTTGTATCTATGGAATCTAAGCTTGCTTGTTTAGAACAAGAAGCCAATATTGTTATTGCACTTTACCTTCTTCTTGCGCTCACCGAACTTACTCATGTATGAACATAGTAATGTATGAAAGCAGTAGCAAGTATATGTATTTGTTGATCAATAATAAAGCCAAAGGGAAATCCCCCGATTCGTGTTTATGCTAGACATTGCAAAAACTTATATTTTACATTTTGTTAAATTAATTTTCTTATATATATTGTAATATAATGTAAAATTTTCGTATATATTGTATGTGGTACCAGGGTACCCTGTCACTCTGTTAAAGGTGTTTTTTTTTTTTTGTCACTCACATAAGGGTTAAGAAGGCTAAACTAAAATATTGTTTCAATGAAAGAATACATTAAAGTAACAAACTATTTGATGATTGGTGAAAATAAAGTGAAAACAAACTTTTCAAAAACCCTGATAGTAATATTGTAATAATGCCATATCTTCACATGCCTATTCTTTGATACCCTGCACCAAAATTTTAAATATTTAGAATTTTTAAGAATTTATAGTCAATCATGGACCGATTACCATAACATCTGATGCTTTTATTTCTAGTCCTATACATATAACCAAATTGAACTAAATTTACCACTTTGTTCTTATTTCTTATGGTTGAAGGAATATTAATGTATTTTTCAAGAGTGGACCTATTGAAGATTATGAACCAAGAATAACGATATTTGGTTATGTGATTATTACTCTTTTAAAAATAAATAGGAACATATTTCATTATTTGTTTTGATATTATTCATTGTAAATATGGGGCATACACTCAATTATTAAGTCGCCCACACTTAAAACCTCAACTTATTTCCAAGCTACTTGAAACAATTAAACAGTAAAAATCTTCTATTGAGTCGTTCGGAAGTGAACTTTAAATTACTCAAAGACTTACCCCCGTATTCATAAACGATTATTAAATTTAACAAACGTTTATTAAGGATAATTTTCATAGTAAATTTGTCCTTTAAACCTTTATTAAATTTAAAAAGTTTTTATGAATACAGGCATTAGAATTCAAGTTCTTTATGGGCTTGCGCCAGTGTTGCCACTTCGTGGGTAACTCACATAATTGGATGTAATTTTTAGTGCCGAGTGTAGATCGCGTGTAATTTCTTATAGGTGTTTCGTTTTAAAACAAACAATGTAAAGATTGGATTTTAGAAAAAAAATTGTAAATCTGCTACTCTTAAATATATTTTTGAACCTAAGTCACGATTTTTTATTAAGAAAATATTTCTATCGTTTAATAGCTATAAATTTTCAAATTGTTGCAAATGAACGGCGCCAGATGGACTCAAAGATTTCAATAAATATAAGCTTCATAGTGATTAAGAACCCAAAGCTTATTGTTAAAAGTTGTTTAAACTTACGTGCTGTTTTCATATCACAATTGATCCAACGTGTAGAACAATTTATATGAAAAGTACTAGGTTTATTGAGTGTTTTTCATATACTACACGTTTAATCACTTGTGTTGTGAAAACATCACATTACATTAGCCATTTTTAAACGTTGTTGGAAGCGTATTTAATGCCCTCAGTATATTTTAAAATTATCTACGAAATAGAGTGTTGAGTGTTGGATATTTCCTTGAGCCCATTAAATTTGAAATTGTAAAAGGAAGTACAAAAAATTGCTTAAGCTTTGATATTGTTACAGGTAAGACTAAGAGTGTTTATAACTCTTATTCGCTTAAGGTTTTATTTGTTTAATATTTTTGGCTTTTCTAAAATCTTTGGAAAAGGTTTCCTGATGAGCTGGTGTAAGCAACCGTCGAAATGCGCATAGAGGCTTGCTTTCCCTCAACAATAAATTTCAGTGTATTTATCAAATATGAAAAACTGGGAATTTAGCACGTCATACGAAGATTTTATTCAAAAGATGTTTTCGGGCATATGGGCACCGACATCCAATTTTAAGAAACTTCTTCGAAAATTTCTGCCCGTACGTCACGAATAACACGAAAAATGTTGGCCTCTAAGGAATCAGTTATTGCTGGTTTATCAGCATAAGCTAGTGACATTATGTATCCATACGGGAAATTATCGAGAGTTGTCAAATCGTACAAACTTTGAGGCTAGTTGACAGGCCCTTTTATCGAAATCAACTTTTGGGCTTAATTTTTGAAAAAATAAGATCCGATTATGCCATTTACGTTTAAACTGCACAAAATGGTGCATTTTCTAGATGTTTTATATAGAGTCTGTTGTTGATTGGTCTCACTCCGTATGCGGTAGTTTTTTTTCATTAACAACCCCGTCAGAGAGACGATTGTGTGCGCTATAAAAATCATAAAGTCGCCTTTAAGTTGTGGGAATCAATGAATGATTTTTAAAGTAAATTGCATTATTCGGTAGCGTTTAATAAAATCGGGTAATTTTTTTCATCTCGAGTATAATTTTGAAATTTTGATGCTGGTAACACTGGTTTGCACACGAAATGGCAAATTTAGTAAGCACGTATACACCACTGTGTGGGGTATAAAAGCAAACACCACAGAGCTTTAAGCAGACGTATACGTAATATCTATTTTTTTTCCTTGCACCAATACGCCACAATATACTAAGGTAATAAGAGAAATTAATGTTAAGCCTGGTACTCTGTTCAACATTTCGCGTGAAATGCTTTCAAAATGCATATGAAAAAAACTTGTGAGGAATATCTATGAAATAATGTTGATGGAGTTGTACTCTGTTTATTTTGTGAAAAAGTACCGAAATGTTTCTGGCAACATTTTTTTTACAACCGCGAAATAATGTAAGCTGCCTTTATTTCACGTGGAATTTTAAGCAAAAGCAAAAAAGTATGAACTTAATATTTAAAAAAGAAATAAAAAATTAAAATAACACAATCAGTAACAGTTTTTTATCCGTATTTACTTTTTTTATTAAATTTTTTATTAAAAAAAAATAATTTTAGTAAAATACATGTGGCGTTTGTTTACATACACGAAACAGTGTAGCATACTTTGAAGGAATAAAAACGTCAAATTGTACAAACTCGCAAGATTGGTAACATTGATAAATGTCAAAATTTTCGTGTGGAATAATCAATGTTGCTCAACATTTTTCACAAATTTGAACAGAGTACTAGGCTTTAAATGAAGTGCAAAATAATAAAAAAATATTTTTATTGTATATTAAAACAACTTAACAAATTTTAAATAAACTCATATTTAATTAACAAAATGTATTTCGGTATTTAAATAAAATTCGACACAAATAATTCTGATATAAATATAAAGAAAAATGTTATGGTAGGTCTATATTTGCACCATTCTTTGGTGAAGGATAGTGATGGACATTGAGAAAAACATCGGTATATTTTATAGGCATCGATTTTACATCGCTATTTCGTAAAGTTCTTCGATGTTTTCTATAGATCGATTTTTTTTTTTTTTTTTTTTTTTTTTTGCAACAACATATATAATGAATAAAACGCTTTATTACGTTTATAAATTTAACCGTAGAATCTATAACCAAAAATATCAGACAAACGCATAACCGTAAAACCCCTTTCTACTTTTTAATACTTTTCAATTTCACAGAAAAAAAAATTATTTTTTAATTATTACAACAACAAAAAAACTATAAATGACGAACCCGTATTTCCTCTCCGTAGAACATATAACAAAAAAGTAACACACAACCGCATAACCAGGGTACCCGTGTACCCCATTAAAATTTTTAGAAATTTGGTCTTAAAGAAAAAATATTTTAAACTTAAAGGCTGTTTACTAAAAATATTTCAATATTACTGAAATTAATAAATATATTTATTTAAAAAATCTTAAAACTGCTCTTTTGCGTTTGCGTAGATGTCATCTTTGGAAGCCAATAGTTATGGAACCGCTGAACCGAATTTCAAAAATGGTCAATAAAACGACTTAAAAAGACTTGAATTTCCTAGATCCGAAGTTTCAATACTCTATTGGTATTGGTTTTACAACTAGAAACGTTTAAATTTGCCTCAATAGTCATGTGCCTACATTTTTTGAATCTTGCCACACATAGTTGAGGATAATGGCTTATGCTTCAAAGTTATTGTATTGAATTTGTTAATGCCTCGAATAAAAAGCATCGATGTTCATTCGACGTTGATAAGTAAAAAAAAAAACATCGGATTGCTTCGATGTATCGACATCTTACATCGATCATTTTTAAAACACCGATGAATATCGTCCACCACAAGTGTAGGGTATTATATTGTTGAGTTTTCCCGGCATTACTTTCTTGTTTGGTGTTTTTTTCAAATATTTAAAAAAACACTTACTTAAGTAAATGAAAAATTTATTGCCACGTCGTTACTTTTAAATCCCGATAAGAAGCACATTATAAGCCCATAAAACCTACTCAATCAAACAAAATGTTGTTGGCCAAGTAAAGAAAATAGAAAAACCACATATTTACTGCAAAATATAACATATCATTATGAAAAAAGAAAAAAAAAACTTGAAGGCCGAGTTGCTCAGAAGACAGAAACACATTTTTAACAATAATGCCAACGACAATGATTGTGTTGACAATAATGGTAATGGAAACTGCTGTTGCGCTGGCTTTGATGACAGTGATGCTATTTGACGATAACAAATATTTTCGTTTACGAAAAAAACATGTTGCTTATATTCAGTAATAAATTACAGGCAAACTAGCGAACCCTTGCCCACTTCGTAGTGCAAAAAAGAAAATAATCATTTTAATCAGTGATAAATTGTTTTTATTGTAATGCTCTGTGGTATACAACATATCATGTTTTTCCATTTTTGGTGTTAATATACAAAGCCGATGGTTTGCCAACGCGCAAATAGGCTACATACAACTATCCATGTGAGAAAACTGGATACTCAAAATTCACACCACATATTCCTAATGATTGGTCTTGCGCCTTATTAATAGTAACCGCAAACCCAAGCCGAACAGTAAACAGAAGACGTTTGAATTTACCAGTTGAAATGGTAGCTTCAATTACATAAACATATTAACAGCAAGTCTTGTGCCATTACACAAACGGGGTGGATTGATATTGCGAAGCAAAATGATAGTGACTCCAACTTTCAATTGGAGATTATGCGGAGGCAATCCTGGTAATTCCAACGAATTCAAAAATTCTGTTGGATAATTCACAACATCTTCTACATTGGTAACAGTATCTACAGACTTGTACGAAACCAATTCGCCAGGAATCTTTGATTCTATAGCCATATTTAATTCACTAACATCTTTGTTCTTTGCCGCTAAAATTGCTCTATCACATGTCAACCATGTACGTCATGTATATTTTTCTGCTATGTTAGGGAAGACTTTTGACTGTACGAAGTGGCAAAAATCATGTGGCAATGTTATCAATCCAGTGTCCTTAACAGGCATTGCACCATTCCCCATTTTCGGCAATTGCTTAGAGAACTTATCAGCAGATGGATCATTCTGGAACTAAACACGAACGTTAGTAGTGAGTTTCAATGTTTTTACAAATCTCCATAAGCATGAAGACTTTAAGCAGCTGTCGATCTATAAAATCAAGGCACCATCAAACAAGTCTGAATTACCTCGAAGTCTTTCATTGTTCTTTCCAATACTTCAACAGATTCCTTATTCGCCATAATGCATTTATCCCAAATAATGATACCGCAACGTTTCAATAATTTTGCCGTTCCAGATGCTTCATTAACTTGGTAATTCAATGGCAATTTCAAAGCAGATCGTGCTGTGCGACCACCATCTAACAAAGTGGCTGCAATGCCATAAGATGTCTTTCAGTTGCTCAAAAAATTTACTTAAATTTGCAAAATTTCCATGCACGAAAAATACACATTTCGAAATGAAAGCAGTATGCACTTTAATGGGTATAACTTATGATGATATGATTTACAATACCTAAGAAGCTTAATTAAAGTAATGGTGTGACTAAAATCAAACTAATTAAATATCCGTTTTTCAAAATGAATTCGGAATGAATTCAGTGTTCACTAAATGGCTATAACTCATGAATCAATACACATTTGAAGACCGTTGATACATAAAAACCTTGGTATTGACGTCACCTTCCACGTGAACGTAACCTTCCACGTGAACTTTGCAGAAACAAAATCGGTTCACGCATTACAGAGAACATCAATTACTAACACAATGCAACTTATTTTTACATAAGAAGAAGATAAGGAAGCAGAAAAAAAATTTTCATTTAAGTTTTGTTTCTGAAATAATACATCAAATTGATAAGGCGTTTTAATTGTTTTTCCCTTTCTGGTTTGGCAATGGTTGACAATACTTTTCAGTTGTTAGCGTTTGTAGGCCATTAAAAGGTTTTAGAGCCGAAGTCTATGAGTAGCTTTTAGTTTTTCGAATTGAAGCAATTTTTACCTACGCAAATTTCTATTCAAATCATTAATTGTATATATTAGTGAATTTACGGCAAAAAATGGCTAAAAAATTGCTAAAAATGGGCCAAAAAAATGCTAAAAGCTTTTTTAAAATAAAAACACATTAATATTCAATAACAAAACAGAAATAATTCATTTAAAGCTGTTTACGATGAAATTGTGAGTTAAGATCAATTTGTTAAATAAGAATAAACGTAAATTAATATTAAAATAAATTAATATTAAAAAATTCGATGTCGTTATTGTACATTTCATAGGAATCACTCATTAGTTTCAAATAATCATAAGTTTTAAATAATTTGAAGGTAAATCATAATCACGACAACATTTACCCAACCTTTTGAGTCCAGATCTACAATAAAAAACAAGTAAGAAAGTATAGTCGGTTAAACCCGACTTTATGTTACCCTACACCACATTAGAACCTTTGTACCAAGTTTTATCAAATAATCTCTAAATTTCGACCTGTACTTTGCGCACAAGGTTCACATTGACAACCATCGTTAATTCGACTCAGAAAGTGATTCTGAGTTAATCGGTATACGTAAAGGTGGGCTAAGTACCAACATTTTAAGGTGTTACAGACATCAGCACAAACGCATAGTACCCTCTCCACTATTGTGATGGTGGTTTAAATATTGTATTGTTATGGTAAAAGTATTTACCTAATGGATAAAATCGAATTAACGGTTGCTTAATGTTACCTATTTCTCAAATTACTTTTATCGATGTTTACTTGGCTAAACACCCTCTCTACTTCAGCATTAGACTATGGAAGTGAGAGCAACTTTATAGTCAATTCTGAAATTTCTAAAACAATTTTGTTATCGCCTGCATCCCTTTAATGAAATACTTGCAACCAGAAAGAAATAGCGATGCTTGTGTTGATCCATTTTATAAATTTAAAAGTGAAATACTGTTCCTTTATTTTGAAAGATGTTTCAGCGTCATAGTTTATAGCGATTTTCAACATTTGTAAAAGTTGTGATTTAAATTAAGGGCGTTTTAATTGTTCAAAATGTTTATTTTACTTTTATAAATTTTTATAATAAAATAAAAATTATTCTTTTAAAAGAAAAACGGCAAAAAATTTTATGGCTAAACAAGTTGAAAAATTACTTAAAAAAATGGCTAATGGCTAAACTCATTTTTTTATGGCTAAACAGGGTGAAAAATGGCTAAATCTAGCCAATTAATGGCTTCGTTCTTTCTTCTCTTCGCCATAAATTGTAATCCACTCCTGTCAAAGAGCCTGGTCTACCAGGTTCGCTGTTTTTGCAAAAAAGTTTGTCTTCATTGATTTTAATTATATTTAAGGCATCAGCGTGCGCTATGTCAAAAAGATCGTTCAATGTATGTACAAACAAATTTTCCTTATCTTTGAGCACTTGGGTGCTCTTCTTTGATTTTTTTTGCAAATTTTGCCAATCTCGATGTAATTTAAATAATTTTTCCACACTATTTCTTAATATTTTAGTGGGTATTCGAGCTTTTTCCCAGAAAATCATACATTCCTTTATAGCTAGATTAGCACTTTCTTGCACGGTTAATTTTCCTTGACGAATATTATAAAATAAAACAGCCAGAACTTGTAGGTTTGAAGGAAGTTCCATGCCCGGTATTTGGTGATTAACATTTCCAATTAAATATGCCTTATATTTTTTACTGCCACGTAAATCTTGCGACATTATTAATTTTTATTTTTAATTTTTTACCATAAACTTTTAATAGAATTAAATTTTTTAAGCGCTTAAAATACAAATTAAAAAACTCTGAACCTTTCTACTCAATTGTTTGCTCTCTGTTATTCTGTCGCACTGATTTTTATGTGATGGTAATTTTTAAATTTAGTTTTCTGCGGTTTTCGGGGAACCCCTTTCTTAGTTTTTATTGATTTTGTGTTTGACTGTTTAAATAATTTCTTATTAGAAGCAAACAAAAGATAAACACAAATCTAAAAATTGAATAGTAGCTTTGGTTGGCTTTCGTAACAATAATTTTATTTTTTTTTTCTGATTCTTATTCTTATTATTATTCTTATTCTTATTCTTATTCTTATTCTTATTCTTATTCTTATTCGTATTCTTATTCTTATTCTTATTCTTATTATTATTATTATTCTTATTCTTATTCTTATTCTTATTCTTATTCTTATTCTTATTCTTATTCTTATTCTTATTCTTATTCTTATTCTAATTCTTATTCTTATTCTTATTCTTATTCTTATTCTTATTCTTATTCTTATTCTTATTCTTATTCTTATTCTTATTCTTATTCTTATTCTTATTCTTATTCTTATTCTTATTCTTATTCTTATTCTTATTCTTATTCTTATTCTTATTCTTATTCTTATTCTTATTCTTATTCTCTTATTTATTACAAAAATAAACAACAGGGAAATTTGTTAATCCAAAAATATCCCGATAATGAAAAAAACACATATTCCACTCTTAAAGGCCCCGTCGCTTAGGGAAGGCGTGGTCGTAGGGGCGTAAAATTGCAAATGAGTTTTATTTAAGTCCAATGGAAAAAAATAAGCGGGTACCCCTGAACTTTTATGCTCATAAAAAAACCCCATATTGTTAAGGGACACTCTACTGTTTACCTTTTCCAAAAATTCAAAATGGTCTTTATCGACTTATGGGAATGTACACAGAAAAAATATATACATTGATTTCAATTAAAAAATTAGTGATATTAAATAAAAAATTAATTAAATTTGCAACAGTAAATAAATTAAAAGTATCAATTAAATATTTTTTGATACGAATAACATTTTCTGCTGCTATGTTGTTGATATAAGTAAACGTTTAAATTACTTGATTAAACTTTTTATTAAAACTGATTATATTTCTGACTAATCGTTTACTTGAAAAAAATGTTTTTCTGTGTAAAAACAGCGCGTCAGTTTAACCGCCATATTGTTTGAAGCAACTGAAAGAATTGCCCTTATACATTTTTGGTGCTACAAGTTATACAAAAAAGTTTATTCGGGTGTTGAAACAAAATCATAAACTTCGCAAGGTCATCTGTAAACTATTGTTATTTTGTTGTTGCCAATGATGATAATGATAAGACTGTTTGGGATGATGTTGCTAGTAGTATGAAATACTAAATGATTATTTGAATGAATTGCAAGTTACAATTTATATTTCCCATAAATAATTTTATTAATTTCTACTGAATATGGCATACAAGTATAAGAGTGAATAATATTTATGTCTGCATTTAATTAGTTACAATTAATATAATTTACTAATTATGAAAATAAAAGGAAAAGATTCTTATTTCATATTAATTATTACTATTGATGGCACAAAAAGGAATATACCGTAAAGTTTCGGATCTTTTAGGAATAGCAAAATTTTTAATATTTAAGGACAGTAAAGTTGATGATTTTTTTTATGAAACAATACAATAAATTCTTAAGAAAAATTCAATTTTATTCTCTTATAATTTTTAAAGTAGGCTAGTGAAAGCCAAAGTTGATTTTTTATAATTCTTTATAACAAACTAATTGTATTGTTACATAAACTTAATTTAAATACTGTTCAGCTTAAACTAAAACTAAGTTTAATACAATTTCTGTTAAATAATTTATATAAATACATGTTTCTAATAATAGTTGCTGGTTTAACGTCAGTGGAATCCATTTAAAATTTAAATCCAAATATCTGCCATTTTAGAATTACCTGCTAAAAGCTTTTCTATCTCCTCTCTGAAAATACAAGGAATTAAAGTACTTTTAGCAGTGTATAATATATGAATAAATTGTTAAATATTGTCCAAAAATCTAGAAAAGAAAACCCTGAAGAAGGTTCACAATGGAGTGCCGAAATATTGGCTCAAATAAGGTTAAAATTTTATAAAAAAAACAAGTTAGAGTGCTTTATTCGGCTGTGCCGAATCTTTGATTCCCTCCACCGACAGTTGGAATGTTTAAGGAGTAATATCTGTATGATGTTATTAATATCTTAAACTGTGCCGATTTGTTATTAATTGTGGATTTGGGCGACTAAACTGTTTTCCGGTAGCAGGGTTTATATGGGGCCTAGGGTAAATTATGGACCGATCGTCACGAAATTTCACAGTGTTATTTCTAGACCTAAAAAACTGTGACGTACCAAATTTTGTTACGTTAGCGTAATTTTTTACGGTTTAAGGCGTACTTAACTGTTTTCCGGGAGTATTGTTTATATGGGGCTTAGGGTAAATTATGAACGGATCATCACGAAATTTAACAGCGTGATTTCCAGTCAAATAAAACAAAGTTTTGCAAAATCTTATCTTATTCCGTGCCTTGTTCCAGCATTTATGTTATTTTTTGTAACAAAATTATCAATTTCTTTAGGTGGTGGTTCCACATTTTGATTCATAGCTCTGGTCGTACTGAACCGATTTTGCTAGATTTCAATCCCAAACTGCTTAGGATAACTACAAGCAATTTGGCACCAAGTTTGTTCATTTCTTTTGAGTTGTTCAAAAGTGAGCGTGTTTTCAACAGTCGGACACACGGACATTACTAAATCGACTTAGAATTACTCAATGACCCAGAATATATATACTTTGTGGGGTCTGAGATAAATAATAAAAAAGTTTCACACGGAATGACAAACTTAATATACCCTCTTCACAACTAATTGTGGTGGAGGGTATAATAATAAGACCTCAAGTTTAAAAATTTAATTATAAAATGAAGAGAAAAAAAGTAAAATAAAATACTTCTTGGAATTACATGTTTAATGTTTATACACTTAATAAAGTAAAACAACGCACAGTGTAATAGTCAAGAATATCTTTTATAAAAACGTCCACTTAGAAACAACAAACAAACAAAAAAAAAAAAAAAAAGGTTTCAGCAGCAAGAAATCATTCATCTAAGTGACAATACTTAAAATTCTTAGAATAAAGGAAACAAAAAACGTCAATAAAAACCATCATCTTAGATGCAACAAAAGATAAAATTGGCAATAGAACTGTTTGATTGAACCACACCCAGACAAACATCAGTGCAGCAACATTTTTACTATCATAATCTTCATCACCATGAATTAAACAGGAGAAAAAGAGGATTGGTCGTAGATGACAAATAAAGCCAACAAAAAACTGTAATGCACATTTGGGATAAAAAACCAACTTTAACAACTGTCTCCAGACACAAACCAACACACATACAAACATTAAACTTTGTCCGTACAACATCTTTGAAAAAGGTGAAACAATTTTTTCGCAATCAAAGCGAAAGAGCAATTAAGAAGGATTATGTCGACTAAAAAATCGACAGGTCGAACAGTGATTCCTTTAAGCACTTAATTAAAGAATTTGTTAAGGCTTATGCAACTTGAGAAAGTTCTATCGAAAACACAACAAACAAATTTATATTTCTTTAAGGAATTGAAAATTGATAGAAATATTTTAATAAAGTTATCAGAAGATTATTTTAAACATTTTAATGATGAAAATGTGAAAATTAATGGATTATTGAAAGGCAAAATAAAAGTATTTAGGCCCAACCACAATGTGCTTAAGTTGGCTTAAGCAAATGAGCGAATACATGTACATTATATGAGGTAAACCATATTGAACTTAAGGAAACTTTTTGCTAAGTTTAATGAAACTGTCATTTGCTTAAGCAAGGTGCGAATCTAATCGCACATTCCGTACGGAATCAAATGTTTTTTTATTCTGTTTTTGTTTTTTTAATTACAATTGAGAGACTTTTTGTTAATTTTTGACAGTAGGTTAAGCAAGGCTATGCATATTATGGTTCAGCCTTTTAGATGAAATCGTAGTCGGATGTACACGTGAGTGGTACGTTCATGGTGGGCGATTCTACATTATACTCAGTTTGAGGTATGCTCAAAGGATTCTATGTGATTAATGAAGTGATTTAGTTGTAATCATGTCAATTTGAAGTGATTAACAAATCACTTCAATGTATGGGTAGTAGACTGGTCGCATCTTGTATGGGACTTTTTTTTTAAATTTAATTGTTTGTGCTGCTTAAAATATGAGGTTTGGTGTAAGAAATCATGATCTAATTTTTCAGGTCAATCCGACGGTGCCTAGCCGTGCCGGGTGGGGCCCAAAGTTCCCCATATTATAAAAAGAAATCATATTTTCTATCAGATCTTTAAAGTTATACTACACAGAGAAAACAGATTCGTGTTCACAACCGAATTTGGGGCCAATCGAATTTCGTCGGTTGAATGTACTATCATACAATTCGGTCCCAATAACTGAAAATTTCGTTGCTTAGCATACAATTTTTGATAGCAACATTTGAATTTTAGTACACTAGCAGTCATAACAACAGATATTGTTAGTTGTTAGTATGATTATTAGAAACAAAATTGTGCTTATTCCCGAATACATGATAGCTGCAACTGAATAAACACATAATTGGTGTTCATTACAAAAGATTTGATTGTCTTTATCAATATATTTTTTTTAACCGGTCAAATGTAGCCCATAAGGGGCAAGGACTTGTCCAAAGGTAATCTCAATGAATGGAAAAAATGGGTTATTTTACAGTACGATGTCCTTGGGCAGGACCATATAACCCAGCTTGCATTACAAAGGGGAAGTCTTAAAACTACTCCATAGGATTAGCTTTGAAATAGTTTCAAAACGAAAACATGTCGTTTCACCGCAAACTCTTTTTAATAATGACATGGTACATACTTGCACTATATTGGACCAGTCCAGGATCAAAATGGATCAAGAAGTCCAATATAAATTTAAGGGTATAAAAAATAATACATACATTCATACATACATATGTATGTACGTGTATATGTTCATACCTATAAGAAACGTAAATTACTTACCCCTATTTTCACATTTTCCATTTTTGACCGCAAATATATTTTTTAAATATAGGGTGTGTGTGAAACGGTAGCAAAGTTCTATGGTGAAATAAAATTTGTTTGTGGTAGAAAATTTTCATATTTGTGCTGTGTGAAATTGTAACATTTTTGACAACGTAAAATTTTGACATAAAGAAAAAAACAATTACTAATAGTTTTGTGAAAATGAATAAATAAAAAAAACGTTTACCAATAATCATTTCAATTCTGTTGTCCCAACTATTTGAAGAATTCGTTCTGATATATTAACAATTTTTACAAAAAGTGGGGGCAAAAAAGCTTATACATATTTAAATACTTACATCCTGTATAATTCTTTTTAATTTTTTTGCCGCTGGTTCTGCTTCCATATTATTTTTATTTTGTTTAAACAAATTTAATGAAAAAAAAAAAAATAATTTTGTGATTGTCAAAAATTTCTACACTAATGTCAAAATTTATACTAGCCCCTAGGGCTAGTGAAATTTTATTCACCTCAATAGTGTCAAAATTTTACTTCCATGAGTACTTTGCTACCGTTTCACACACACCCATAATATTAAAAATTAATTTAATCTATCAAATGTTTTGACAGAAAATTTAGTAAGCAATTGGGGCTTTTAACTATTTTTTGGTTGTGAATTCCGAATAATTATATTTCCATTTGTTGTACTCGAATTGAATCTATTCCAACAATCTATAATTAGCTGCAATAAATGAATAATCATTTATATTACAAAATTTATTGACGAAAGCAAATTATTGATTGCAATGACCAATATTCAGTATTGCCCTGTAATAAATTCGGTTGTGATTCTAACCATTTGTACTAATTTTCAAAACTAAATTAAATTAGTTATCATAACTAATAAAAGAGTTGAAGGAATCATATTTCAGTTAGAATAACGTTTCAATAATCAAGATAATTAAAAATTAGTTAGAACTATACATTTTTAATAGTTGCAATAATAAATCATGTTACTTGATCAATATTTTATTACTGCAACCGTTTCCCAACCAATTTGTTTTCTGTGTGTAGTTGAAAAGCCGAAAATCAAAAATATGGCTTCGTTACGATCTTCCGCAGTGATAGTACGTCAAGTGTGCCAAATTTCAGCTTCCTATGTCATCAGATGGCTTCAGAAAGTTGCGGAAAGAATAGGACATACATGCAAACATCCTGACATACTAAGAAATTATATATTGTATAGATAGATTAACATATGTTCGCGCAACTCAAAAACGCTTTACCTTATTGAAAAACTAAAAAAAAACCGAAATTATGCAATAAAATCTGTAAACAACTTTTGATTTTATGTATTCAGAAAAGATGTGGCGGTTTAATAAAATTCTTAAATTAATTAAAATTTTTCGTCTTTTGTGAATACATAAAATCAAGAGTTGTTTACAGCTTTAAATCATTTATAGCTTGTTTTGTTTGCAATGTTGTTTTTTATATGTCTGCATAAAATTAGAAGCATACCTGCATTTTTCAATTTTTTATGAATTTTTAAAAACAAAAATTCCGAAATTTTAATAAAAAAACTATTTTTTTTCCAGAAAAAAAATTATGTTTCTAAAACGACTGCGCATATAAGAAAAACCTTTTACTTTTTAATAAATTAAAGCATTTTTGAGTTACGCGAACATATGTTGTGCAACTTCCTTAATTTTCGAAATAACGGTATATCTCGAAGACCAAAGCCAACATAAAGAAAAAAGTTTCAACTTTTTAAAGTAAATTTTATTGCGGAATTTCGGTTTTTTAGTTTTTCAATAAGCTAAAGCGTTTTTGAGTTGGGCGAACATATGTTGTGCAACATCCTTAATTTTCGAAATAACGGTATATCTCGAAAACCAAAGCTAAAAAAAACGTCTATCACCACTGGATTCAGCGACCCCGAATTAGGTTAAAAATCTTTCGTTCGTATCATACTAAAATATTAAACAGCAAATACTTTAATCTATCTATACAATATATAATTTCTTAGTATGTCAGGATGTTTGCATGAATGTCCTATTCTTTCCGCAACTTTCTGAAGCCATCTGATGACATAGGAAGCTGAAATTTGGCACACTTGAAGTACTTTCTCTGCGGAAGATCGTAACGAAGCCATATTTTTTATTTTCGGCTTTTCAACTAGTATAACTATAAAGATCTGATAGAAAAGATGTTTTTTTTATAATATGGGGAACTTTGGGCCCCACCCGGCACGGCCTTAAAAATTAGATCATGATTTCTTACACCCAACCTCATATTTTAAGCAGCGCAAACAATTAAATTAAAATAAAAAATTGCGACCAGTCTAATTGGTAGTCATCTCGATTTTTATGTGATTATAGCTTAATCACGCTCGAATTGCTTAAACGCGTTTAAGAACCCAAGTGTGAACAAGGTATTAAGTTGTCTTAAGTGACATAATGGAATAATCGTAAAAGCGGATTTTCTAGTCAGAGTTGTATCAATTTAAAACTTGTTTTATAGAGTCAACATCTGAATAGTAGTGCTGGGGTACTATCGATATTTTCTACTATCGATATTTATCGATAGTTCAGATTTCACTATCGATATATCGATATTACTATCGACTGAATGTTTGTACTTGCGCAGGAAAACTTTAATTATTTTTTTATTTGGCTACAGTCCGTTGTTTTTATCACTTTATTGAATGTATGAGACGTTTGTATGTATATACGCACGTTATTTAAGATGACAGTTTCTTAAAAATTGATAAGTACCTCTCTGAAGGAACCGAAGTAACAGGGACTATAACATATTCCATTGCAACTTTAAAAAATTTTTTAAATTCTAAACCCAAAAAGGTAATCAATCTAGCGGACTTATCTTCTAATGGTCGGTAGTTCATTGTTTTGTCCTATGCTTGCAATTGCATTTGGATTAGCATTTTTTTTTTTTACAACATTTTAAAAATATTTGACACTTTAGTCCCTTTATAAACAAGTACAAATTTCGACTTAAAGGCCTTTAATTAGCAGTAAAAAGCAGTTTTGTGTCACGCCAAGGAATGTCAAACATACGGCCACGTTCTGAGAATCAAAATTAAGTGATATTAAAATCAATGTAGGTTTTGAGTTAAAGTTTCTCCTGATTTTAATAGAAACTTTGTTAAAGATCGGTGGAAGTCAAAGTAGGAAGTATTTATGGAGTATTCTTATAAACGTTCAAAGCAGGATAGTTTTAAAACTTTGTTTGATTTCAATTTCATTTGCTCGAATTCCAGAACATGGCTGATAATATACCCTTATTCACGTATCGTATCGGCAAAGGGCGTACCAAAGGATGTGTTAAATTTTCAGCTCATTTTAAATTTGATATCGAAAAATCCCCGAATCAAACAAACGGTTGACATAAGTTTCATTTCCACTTCACTTCTATTCTTAGAATGCAAACCTACACTTTGAAACTTTAGCCAACACTTGTGCTTCCGTTCAGCTAAACCATGTCAAATTTAAACAAAAACTATATAAAATTTTTCTTTTTTACTTAAATTCTATTATTGTTGCTGGCACTTTTTATGTTACCTATTGAAACTTTCCTCACAAAAATCATATTGCAAAAAAGTATTTTTTCCTAATATTGCAACTAAAACTAGTTTTTGTTCTTTTTTTGTGTTTTGTGTTTTGTGCTTTGTGTAAAGTTGTTAATAGTTTACAATAAAGTTTTCGTTACCTTGGATAATTTAGTACTTTTAAACAATAAGTTTTTGCTGGCATAACACAGAAAACTCTGCCACCCAGTAGCACTGGTTCTTCGTCCATATTTTCTTCTCTCATATTCTCAGAGCCCACGGTAATGGAAATGAATGCACAAAACTGTGGAATCAAAACGGAGAATAAAAAATTTACATTAATTGCAATTTACATACATCAGCTGGTTTAATTTCTCTCTCTTATGGTTCTTTTTGTTACCCTTCAAACTGGCGGTTAATGAAGAAATACTAAGTTTGACATTCCGTGAGAAACATTTTTAATATTTATCTAACAATCCATAAGCTTTAAATATTTTGGGTCCTCGAGTTATTTTAATTCGATTAAGTGATGTGAGTATGTCTATCCGTCTGTTAAAAACACGCCTTCAAAAGGAAATAATAATATTGATGATTCTAGTTATCCTAAGCAGTTTAGGATTGAAACCCAGCAAAATTGATTCGGTAAGATAAGAGTTACGAATCAAAATGCGAAAAAACCACCCTTAAAAATTTATAATTTTGTTACAAAAGCTGACATAAATATTGGCGGAATGCACGTATTGATATATAATTTTGCACACATTCCTTCTCTATGACTTCTTGAAAATCGGTCTATAATTTTTCATATTGTTACGTTTATCCTTTAATAAACGCGTTCGGTTTACTCCCTTTATAATAAACCGTTGAGTTCTTTTAATTGCAAATAAAAATAAATACACACACTTATTCAACTTTACAAACTTTATTATTTTGTTCGCAATTGTTAGTTACGAACAGAACCGTTTCTCAAAACAAACTAAACTAATTTAACATGAGTCACCCCTTTTTATATTTCATAATTATTTCTAGATTTTTCCTGAACCTTCCCGTAAAAACTATTTATTATGTTCTATAACCATTTCTAGAAATTACTGGGAAATTTATATAGGAACTATGTTTAAAATAACAGTTGTGTTGAAAATTATACATGACAATTTTAAGTAACATAAAACTATAACTTACAAGATAACTTATAACTATAACTATAAATAATTCTTAGATAATTTAACTTTCGTAACAATATAAAGCCCACTTTATAAAAACACTTTAGTATGCCTCAAACCGTAACAAATAATGCTGTTGTAAGAAAATTCGGTCCGTCATAGTTGCATAAGAAAGAGAAATCACATTGTCAAATATCATGAAAATCGAAACATAATTTACCATATGACCCATACAAAGCCCACTCCTGAAATATTCTTACTGTCGGTGGAGGGTATCAAAGATTCGGCATAACCGAAAATAGCACTTTAACTTGGTTTCTTTTTTTTTTACACATTTTCTTGCACTTACCACAAAAATGAAATATTTTAATATTAATATTTTCATTTTATTCTTTTAGTTCTTCTGTTAAATTTGAAAGCAGGATAAAACACAGCTATGCAATCAATTTTGTATTCAGTGTATTTCTTTTGTTTTGGGGTTTTCTGTATTTATTCAAATTATGACTCATAAATCAGCTTCAATATTTTAATACAATTTTTCTTTTTTCAATTTCGTGTCTGTTTACTTTTTGCTATAATCTGGTGAAATACTTTAGACGATCTAATTTCGTAAAATAATTTGCCTTTAATATTTATATTTTTTAAGTAACAACTGATAACCAATCAGAAACCAAATTATTGAGAGTATCTAAACAATTCTGTTGTTTTGAACAACAAAATTAAATATAGTTTTATGTGGAATTAAACAAAAAAAAAAAAAAAAAAAAATAATAAGCGCCACTTATTGATAATTTTTTTTTTAACGTGAACTGATTTCATTTAAATTTCTTAAGATTTCATTCATTATTTCATCTGAAATTTGTGCAGCTGTAATCTCTAGATTTTCCCTGAGAATAAATATTTTAGTATTTAGATTATCAGTACTTTCTGATGAGCAAATTTGTATAATTTTGCATCTGCTAAGTCTCAAAAATTAAAAAAAAAAAAAAATCATCCAAATTACGTCAATAAAATCTGTATTCATATTGAAGAGTAGCTTAAGTATGAGACAAAATTAAGTTATCACAAGTAGAAATGATGTTAGGTCTTTTTTTTTACACACTTATTTTAAAAACATTTTCTTTTAGCCTCTACTAAAGTTGTTACTAATACGATAATAAACAGACTTAAATAAAAAAAATCTTCTCGAATAAAACTTAAAAAACGACATAAGGTCCTTTTTCACATTGACACAGAAATACATAATTTTTCAAAAATTACCTGAATGTGACAAAAATGTATTGATTTAAAAAACCGATTGACAAACATACAAAAATTGGGTTTTTACAAGAAAGTTTAAGTCAGAGACACAAAATTAAGTGTTCTTATTATCGGTGTGGATCAGAGAACGGCTTTGTGCAATTTAAAAAAAATCGCATTAAATGAACAGCAATCAAACTTGCGCAACCGCAAATATTCGCTGCTGGTTTGCAGTCATTCAAATAATGCACATCGTGCTTTGTTATTTATACAATCGTTAGCTTCGTTTTTTAATAAAGATATTTGTGTGTTCGGTGCGACAATGATTGTTTTGGTAAAGAAAAAAAAAATACAAACAAAAAAGCCAGAAATGAAGCAATTATTACTCATGAAGACATTCAGGAGTAACTATGAAGTACAAGAAAAAAAATTTAAATGAAACTAAACGCACATATGTAGGTACATACACACAAACAATTTCCATAGAAACAGACTTTTTTTCATCTTAAAAAGTACAGTAGTTCTTTATGTAGGTACAATGTATTCTTGTTATTGTTGTTAATTTTAACAAAGCGTCTCATCGAGTGGTTTATTGTTGTTATTGTTGTTAATGTCATAACAAAGCGTCTCATCCAGTGGACAATGACTACTTGAATGCATAAGTATTAGAATTTGTTCCTTTTGAATTTACACAGTTGTGTTATATTGCGTGCGCAACAAAAATGCAAAAAAAGCACTTTCAATAAAAAACGAATAAATGCAAAAATCAAATGTGTACGAAACGGTGTAAAAATTACCAACGTTGAACTTTGTTTTGCAAGCAAAGAGTGAATGTAAATTTTAACGTATGAATAAATCAAGAAAAATAGTGATTTTGCAGTTCTCTGGTGTGGATACCTGCCTCGGTGGGTTTAATCTCACGATGGTTCTTATACCTAGTGGACACAATTCATCCCACTAACGTCCCTTCAAGTGCAATGGCCTAAAACTTCCATGTAGCAATTTCTCACCACTTTCTTTGGAGTCAAAACCATCTTACCTCTACTTCAAAACAGCTGATTTTGTATAGCAGTACCACAGAGGAAGATCTGCCAACAAGCAAAAATTAAACTTTAACCCCGTGTAATAAAGATCTAGTATTCCACGATTCAAACGACAGAAACCACATTATATCCTAACAAGCCTTACCAGCCCAGGGGCTATGTCCCAGAGACAAGAGATTCACGTAGCATCAGACAATAACTTCCAAAACCTTGTGAGTTTCCGATATTAGTTTTTCTTATATCCCAATGAAAGTTCTATAGCAAGTGGTGGCGTGCCATTCAAGGTGTCGATGCATACCCCCTGAGAAGATTTTACAACAAAGAGAGTGATGCGAAAGATTGTCGTAAGTACCTGCCTTACCTCACGGTATTCTTAGCACCGGTTGACCCTTTGCTTAGGAGCGGAAGCTATTTAAGCTCCCCTGGTATTAAGCAAGCAGCATCTGCTGAGTAGCAACTACCAAACTTCTTTAATTCACTTCAAAGTGGAAAATTATCTTTTAAACCCATCTTTTTAAGATATCCCTTTTCGCGGCTTTGGGTTTAAACCACAGCCATCACGGGGCCTCACCAAATACAAATCTAAAACCGTGCTTCTAGATGCTACTGACTCCGGTGGAATCAGGTATGATCGCTGGTTAGCAGCGATCTGTTGATTTCAAACTCTGCCGAATTCTAGATATTGGCTGCACGTAATTTCCCCGGAGGATGCAACACCAAGATTTGAAATATCATTAGCATGTATCCCTACATAACCCAGGGAGACTTTCCAAGAAAGCATTTTCTAATTGAATAGAATTTTCTGTACCTGTTTGATTTTCTTTACGTTACTACATCTATAGATTCTTATTTTCTTCTGGCAGCACCGATCTTAAAAAAAACACTGAAAATTTAAGGCAGAAGCTTACAAAAAGATCTGTATATATTTATTTTATCATTTCGTCTGTAACAAATCAAGTAAAAGGCCTGTGTTTTTGTGAAATACTAAGATTAATCCATCGGTCAGCCTGTTGTTGGCAATTTTTGATTTACAGGAATATACTATATTAGACTTTATGCAAAAGTCCGATGGAACCAGGGCCTAGGTAAAAGGTTGATCACACAGTTTGAAGTAAGGCAACAAAATTTTGTTGAAATAAACTTTTTTCTTTACTTCGGAATATTGGTAAAATAGGACGGTTTATTTTTTAGCTTGCCACTATACAAATATACCCCACGAAATTTGTAGAATTTGTTTAAAAAAGATTTCTTCTATTCAATAATTTACCAAGCCCACTCACATAACCTCCTTGAACAAATTGGAGTAAAAAATCATGATTCGTTACAGTTTTATCCAAACTAAAATTATTTTCGAGAGGAGAGATTATATTGGACCAATGGTTAATTGTATACCAACCATCACAAAATTCTGTAGAGGGTTATCTGGTATTAAAAAAACCAAACTATAAGAAATTTCGGTATATTATTCGTTTTATATCGTTTTATAGCATTAAAATGATTTTCAGAAGGCAGCTTAATTTGAGACATAAGGCAAATTATGAACCGATAATACCAAAATTGCATGGTTATATTTCTGGCTATATGAAGCTAAACTGGACCAAATTTTACCACAATATCTGAAGGTCTAAGCCGCAACCAGTTCTAATACTGACATCCGTTTTTATAAAGATTAATTAATCAATTATAGATTCCATATTCGGCCTTCGGCTAAATTTGTTAACTGTAGGTGGAGGGTATCAAACATTCCACACTGCCAAACATAGCACTCTAACATGTTTTAATAGAGAAAATTACTTATCATTAAAATTAGATTATAATTTTTTGTAATAAAGACAAAAAAACATATTAATGTACGTCAATCATTATTTTTGAAAATAAATTTAGGGGGTATTTTATTTCAATTACAATATTACTTTTGCCAATCGTAAAAATTCCACGAATTTCTTTTTGGGAATTTGTAAAAATAATCTGTGATCTTTTAAAGTTTTAAGACGAATGCACATCATAACAACAGATGTTGATATTAGGAAATTACCTTTGTATTTTTTTAATTGTAAATCGCCTTGTCTTGAGATCTTGAAAAAAACATCATCTTGTTTTTTCTTACTTGTTGTTTCTACTTTTTTTAAAAAAAGTTATGGTATAGCTAATCAGGAAGAGAGAATACAAAGTATAATAACATTTTTTTTTTCTTTTAAAAGATTTTGTAAATCGTGCTTAATTCCCAATTTTTATTTTTGATAAAAACACTGAAATTTATTATTGATGGGATAAGCTTTTCCTATGCGCATTTCACTGGTTGCTTAGGCCAGATCATCAGGAAACTTCATCCATAAAAATTTTAGAAAAACTAAAGATATTAAACCAAATAAAAATGTTAAACGTACAAGACTTCTAAGCAACAGTTCTACTTGTAAGAATATCAAAGTTTAAACAAAACCATCAACAATAAACAGTGAGTTTATCTCTTCTTACATTCCCCACTACAATTGATTTTACTAAAAGAAGACAATTGTTGCTTAATGCAAATTATATTTTTTTTTTTCTTAAAATAAAGTTTATGGCATGCTTTTATAGTTTAATTTACATATGGGGGATTCACAAGGTTGTCATAAAGTTGTAAAGCCATATATCGTAAAATAATTACAAGAAATATATAGGACTGCTGTGGGCAACCGCTTATAATTTATCTTACTATTGTATAGTTATGACGAATCAATGAACACTGCATTAAAATTTTTATTTTGTTTGAATCACAACAATATTTTATTTAAACAATTGTAAAATATTATTTAGGACATTATGACGATATGACTTGATAGCACACCTTGTGAATCCCCTAATAGTTTTACAAATTATAGGAGCATCCTCCAAAACCTTTGTCTTGTAAGCCGAAAACTTCCAGATTCAGGTCTTGGGGATTATGGTCTCCACCAGTAATCAAGCTGAATTTTTAACGGTAGTCCATCTTTAATTCATATAAGTAATATATGAAGGGCTCAGAGCTGAAGCGAACCAAGTCGAAAATGAAAATTATATAGTATTTTGAGCTTGGGTTAGTGAATTTCCATTAATTTCTGGAGCCATTGACATGGGTTTATTACCGTTACCTTTGGAACGAAAAACTTTCTGATTTAGTCCGTTACAGAACTCGATACAGTTAAACTTTGCGAAGAATTTCACACCAGTTTTGAAATACATTTATGCATTTTATTTTATGACTTGGTTCGGTTCAGCTTTGAACCCTCCATATGATACTTTTACACGGTAAATCCAAGTACACGATAAAAGGTTAAAAAAGTTGGTCAAAACGATTAAAAATGGAAAATCTGTAACTCGCTACAGATGTGGACAGATTTCCATGAGCACCTGCGTTACGGCTTATATCATAGTGGTCATTGGGGAAAAATAACGCGTTTATTTACCGCCCCTGTGTGTGTGCGCCACAAAAATCACACAGCTCCAATTCTCGCCTCTTGTTAAGGTGTTGGAGCTTTCTAACCTCCACTATTTTAGAATAGCCAGCAGCATCTTCTGAATAGCAAGCGCATTTAGAGATATCCGCCTACAGGCTGGAGTGGGCTTTTACATATCTTCCTTCCCGAGGCTTTGGGTATAAACCCCAGCCACCATGTGATTCCCAAATTTATATTTTCGTAAGAAAAGTAAAACTCTTTGCAAAAACAATCTTTTCGAAAGATGCTTTTCTCAGCAAAGAGTTTACTTCCGAAGGCCTAAACCAATAGTCAGGCCAGTGCCGTGGCACCTGCTACTGCCTCTCGTAAACCCAGGCAGGATCTCTGGTCATCTTACTTCCCTAGAGGATGAAGCAGCATAAGAGGAAATATCGTTAAAAAGTTGAATGAAGTGAAACGAGAGCTGCTACTGCCTCTCGTAAACCCAGGCAGGATCTCTGGTCGGCCGCGATCTCAAAAAGATCAGACACTTTTAATTCTGTCTAATTCCAGGTATTGGCTAAATCTTACTTCCCTAGAGCATGAAGCAGCATAAGATTAAATATCGTTTAAGAGTTGAATGAAGTGAAACGAGGCAGAAATAAAATCAGACAAACAAGTACGACCTAACTGTCCTTAGAAGAAATTGACAATCATGCGCGAACTGCTATCGCTTTCAAAGCAGTTTTACAAATAAGATGCAATAGTATAATTAAATTCTGCTCAGCGATATAATCGAAGCGTTTCAAATTTGTGACGATGAACCTTCAGATATTTTGCTATTTTTTTTTTTTTTTTTTAAAGTTTTAATTAATTTTTCACGTACTTTTTTTTCGCTGTCCATTTTTACCTAAATAACAGTTGAAAATTAGAGATTCAGATTCAGAGATTCGTGATTGAAAAAATAATATTTGTTGGAACAAGGATAGGTTTTGGCTAAAATAGTGTTTATAAGTTTTTTGTGACCTACTCTTTAAGTTGGTTATAATCGCTTAAATTCGTCAAGCTTTGGTTTGCGAAATGCCGACTTCTTGTGAGTGCCGCAAAATTGAACAACTCGGATATTTTGGCGCACTATGCGGACATTGAGCTTCAGAACACTCGTTTTGTTAAAACAATTATCATCCGACCGTGTTGTTAAACGCTTTTTTTTTCGTTCATGGTGATTTAGCAAAACAGAATGAATTAACAACAGCCCATTTGACTGATGAAGCTTTAACAATATGGCCGCTAACAGCTGTCAAAGATTGGAAGACCATTAAACAGCTTATTTTTTTGTTTTGGTTGGTAATTGACGCTGCAAAACAACAAACAATCCCGAAAACTAAATAATTTTTAGTTTGAATTATGATGTATTACGGTCGAAAAATTTGTCTTGAAAAGATTTTCTTTTAACATCGATAAATTAGCACTCTACGATAAACTGGTTAGTCCAATTTAAGTCAATAATTTTTGCGAGGAAATTCAAAAAAACCTCCCGCTTAAATTTTTAGTTCGAATATATTTACTAAATAAAGAATGTTTTGTTTTGCATACTTCGCGGCAAAAAAAACAATATTTGAAATTGCTTTTCAGGTTTTCAGGAAGATATGAATACAGAAACAACTCGAATGGTGAGAAACGTCCTTGCTCCGAGTAACACAATTTTTTATTTTTTCTAAAAGAAAAAATAAGCCAACATACTTATTGTAAGTGTCCGTTGTTAGAAACTTAAAAACAAGAAAAAATATATTATGAAACATTTTGAAAAATATATTTTTTAACTTGTTTACACACACAATGATGAGAAAGAAGAAAACAATGTTGTAGTAACAACAAACTAAAAGAAACAAATTTTAATATCAACAAAATATTTAAACTGACCTGCGCTCTTTAGCTGCAGCTATAAATACACGTATCGTCAGTGTTAAAATTTACTTAACTCTTATACGTTCTTGTGTTTTACTTTTAAGAAACGTCTCTCTCTAATATTTTACACTCTCTCTCGTTGTCTTTCTCTATCTCTTAAAATAACTGTTATATTAATTGCATTTGTTTTTGAAGCTGATGTAAGGATGCATTAGTACTCAGCATCTTTTAGCTCTTGTATATTATTTTCCGTTTTCTTTGCATATTTTTGGCGCTACACCCCAAAAAAGAATTTGGTCCTTAACTACTTTTTCTCTTATTTTGTGACAACTCGTACATACATTTTGTGTTGTTGTTTTTGATGATTATTTCGAGATTATTTTTCTTTCTTTTTTGAATAGACGATTATGTACGTGTTCCGTAGTAAGGTCAGTAGTAAAATTCCATTCAATCGGCTTAAACGTACGTCAATTTACGGTTATAAAAAAAAACAAATAAGGGAAAACGCTTAATGTATGAGAAACGGGATGTGTGTTTTCTTAAATTATGTGAATGAATATAAACACGTTTAAATGTAAATTAATTTCGCTTTAAAGTTTTTTTGTCGTGAAATTAAATTGCAAAATAAAAAAAATCATAAGCATTACACAAATAATTTTAAAAGTACCAAATAAATTATTAAAAAGCGAGCTTAAGTGAATTATTTACTATATAAAGTAGGAAAGTTGTGATAAAAGAGTTAAAAATAATAAAATTCTTTTTTTTTTTATTTGTTATTTTTATTTCTTAAATTTAACTTTAAAAAAAATTTATGGTCAAAATTCGAAACATTTCGAAATATTCTTCTTTTTGTGTATTCTCGTGCGGCAACAAAGATTTCAAAAACTGCTTTTACGAAAATATTTTATTGGTTTAATTTTACTGAATTCCGTGAAAACACCCCATTAGTTTAATGTAACATGCAGTTTTATCTAAGTTTCTAATGCATTTTTTTCTACTGTTCATTTTGATATTAAATATTTTTGTTTCCTTTTCGTTGAGCTTTGAAAAGTTATAGATATTAATTTTTGTTGCTTTTTACATTGATTTAAAGAATAAATGATATTCTTTATCCAAAAATATTACAGAACAATATAAAATTTCCATGAGCTTTAAAACGAGCAAAATTTAAATCAACTAATACTTAGTAAGGATTTTAATGCCAACAAAATTTAAATTTTAAAAGAAAAAGAAAAGAAAATTTGTCAGTTTAGCTGTCTCAAGATCAAGAGAACTTCACTATTTATTGCGCTCGCGGTTGACCTCAAATATCCAATCTAGTACCGCAAGTGTCTGCAAAACCTGGTAACATGGCACAGGACTGTTTATTGGTTGAGGCCGCAGTTAGAATGCAATTAGAAATAGGTGACGCTTAATTTTTCTTGAGATTTCGTCGCCAGATTCCAGCTCCACTCGAAGCGTTTCTCTTATAAGAAGGCTTTTATTTAATCTGGGTTCACGCATGAACCACAGGTACTTCGGGGTTGGGTAATAATGACTCACTTATTAAACTCGATATAATTCATAATATAAAGACTCAAATTTAAACTAATTTATTAAAGAAATAAAGTTTAACTTTACTTAGGAAAATTTTACTAAGATTAATTTTGAACCAAAAATTTCCCGGACTTTTTCTATTCCCGGGAAACGAAACAAAAAAATCTTATTCCCGGGAATCCCGGGATTCTTTGAATGAAACAATGATTTCATTAAATGAGTTCAAGACAAAAGTTTTTACTTTTTTAAAAGAATATACAAATATACAACAGTCCAAAAAAATAGCTTTATTAATTCCACAGAAAGCCAAAACAAAACCAAATAAACTGTTACATTCATATGTACATAAAACTTATAAATACATATTTAGTTGTTATTATTTATTGCAACTAGGAAAAATTAATTTGCTTTAAGGAAAAAATTTTTAATATTATTAAAGCATTTAAAAGCGCATCAGAGATTATATTTATAATCCTTGTTGATATGTATATTGCCTGCTACCGAAAACGTGCTCTCGCTTTCTACATACGTTGGTTTTATAGTAAAAAGCGCATCGTACAAAGATTATAAGTCTTTTGGCCGTGACTTCATAGACGTCCAATTCTTTTTTAAGATATTTTCAGGCTTTTGTGTCTTTACATTTATTTTTTAGAATTTGTAGATGGTTCATCATTTGGTGATGGTGTATCGTGTATCGTGTAAATTTTCATTTTCTTCTTCAAGAAGCTTTATAGACATTTCATCAGCAATTAAAAAGACCGTTCGATTCGAATTAAAAAAAAATATTTCCCGGGATTAGTTTAAAAAAAATGTCCCGGTATTCCCGGGAATTCTTTCCCACGTAGAAACTCAAGTTATAAAAACACTTAAAAAAAGCAGCTTCTTCTAGCCAATTATAAAAATCGCATATATTTTCTTTACAAAATAAAAAAGTAATATTTACATGTTTAACATTAGCAGGTCTAGTGATGGGCTATTCGAGCATCAGTATTCTAAAATCATAGATAGGGTTTGAAGGGTGTCCCCCCACTGAATCTCTTCAAATTTCGAAAGAGTCGAAGGCCATAGTAGCAAGCACTCCCAACTTATATTATATAGTGTAATTTATTGTATTATATAATATTAATAAAAATAAAATAAATAATTTCCGCTTAACTAACCCAGAATAATTTTGATTTTATGAACATTTCCATTTTTTTTGTGTTCGCTGCAAAATTTTGCATCACAATATCATGATTTTTGAAATTTCTTTAATTGTTTTGTAGTCTAGTGTAAATGTATAAATAAAATAAATTATTTTCGAGTGCAAAGAAATACAATAAAAAAAAAATTATTTAATTGCAAAACCAAAAATTATAACCGCAAAATAATATAAATAATTACAAAAAGTGATGTTTTTATGATAAATTAAAAATAAAAATAAAATTTATATCGAAAAGAAAATAATAAAATATAATCTATAATATAATGCTTCTGTTTAAAACTTATTGCCAGCCAAATTAATTTTACTGCACTTTAGTTCATTGACAAATGAATGTGTCTGTGTGTGTTTTTACATTTAATACAAAAATCCTTACAAACTTGTTACTTAACAATTAAATTTATGATAAAAATAAAGTTGAGGTCTTTCAATCCAAACAAACTTATTGGAGTCGGATTTATCATCAACAACACCAGCAGATATTTCGCATAGTGTCAGCATCACAATTTTCATAGATTTTAACAAAACTTTTGCTTGTTTAAGAAAAGGATACGATAAGGATTCAACACAACTTAATAAATTGTCTACAAAGGTACTATTAATAAATGTTTTAGAGTTAACATACACATTGAGGTCTGCATATTGTTTCATTAAGTACTGGTATCTTAAAACTTTTTCGTTTTTCCTAAGATAAATTCATCTAAAATGTGAAATAATAAAAAAGGTATAATGATGCTGTCATACATTCGACAGTGGGACAAAATCAAAATATTTGCAATATAAATCTGCTTTTTCTAACCGGCTCACAAGCCGACATGACAGGTATGATATGGATGGAAAAGAAACAATCGAGTTTAAGCTAGTTAATTTGAATAATAATCTGAATAATGGTAGGCATTTTAAAATTTGACATACTCCGGGGGTCCTTTTGTCTTATACTACAGCAGATCCCTAACTGTTGGTTCCATAATCACAGATTAAACCTAAATACTCTTTCGATCTCTATGTATATATACAGCCGTGAAAATATTGTAGATAAATATAATACATTTTTTCTGGCCCATTGTTCATTAAGAGAAAAGTTTTCTTTAGGGGAGAAAATTCTTAGCTTAGAAAAAAACATTGATGTGGAATAGCAAGTTGGAAAAAAAACTTTATAGTCCAGGAATCTTTTTATTTTTAAAAATGTTGTCTTTCAAATAAAAATACATCCCTATTGCATTTGATAATTCTTTCAAGGTATGTCTTATACGAAAATTCTTAATTCCTTCATACGGAGCCTCTGACTAAAATTGATATTTCATCTTTCTGTTTTAATACTCTAATGTGGGTAATGTGTGTTTAAGGAAACTTGTATATTTTATGATCTTTGTTAATACCTCAAGCTGTAAGTATCATATGAAGGCAATTTGACAGAAAATACAAAAAGACGGCCTTTGTGGTTAATGTAGTGATCATGAATTAAGAGAACTTTTAGCTCAAGATTAATGAGGTCATGAAAAAGCGCTCAGCTGTCTTCTTGGAATAATGTCAAGGCTAAGTAGTTTAAGACAATATTAGTTATTTTTATGAAAATATTTATAATTGAAAATTACCTGGTAAGCGACTACAGAAGGTACTCAGATAGAGAGATACGACTATATGCTGAGTGTTAGGCAATGGGTCACCGTGACATTGTGGGTAATAAAACATCCACCCTGTAAGCTTAGCACTAAATAGGGTTAAAACCAAAACTTCAAATAAGGTTAAAAAAAATTAATTTTGGAATGTCTCGAAAACTGCTCTACTTTTGACAATTCTGACTTCATATTCGGATTCAGCGGACAATTTTACATAAAGATTAGTCACGTAGTATTATCTATGGAAAAGTATAAAAAAATTTAATATCAAAAGCCATATGATCTGAACTTTGGCAGGAACGAGTCCAAATTAGCTTCCATACATGAAATAGTTAAGGGGTGTCAAAAAATTGAAGAATCATTTTAAATTTAATAAAAAAAGATTTTTTTTGAGATAATAAAAATATTTATATTTCTGTTATTACAAATAGGTTGCGGTTAAGAATTAAAAATTATATCGGCCAAGTGACCCCACCCCCTCCTTATCTTTGAACAAAATTCTCAATCACTTCTTTCAATTACTTACTGTTTGTTTTAAAGGTCTTGAACTGTTGTGGTATTATTGCTGTACACTTTCAATTTCAAAAAACATTGCAAAAACTAGTCTAAAGGTGTCAAATCGCACGATTCTGGTGAGCAATGCACTCCTCGTCTACGAGAAATAATGCGATTTTAGAACTTTTCTTTCAAAAAATCCATTGCTTCTCTTACTGTGGCAGCATCCTGTTTAAACCACATACTATCAACATCTTAATCATCAATTTTCCGCCACAATTAGCTTCGGATCATCTCCCTGTAGGGATTTCTATTTACCGCTTATACCATAACAGACTAAAAAGCGAATTTTCACTGAACTAGGAGAGGCAGTCGCAGAGGAATTCATCATAGAAGTTGTCTGGAAGAGGAACCCTTCGTCAAATTCTGCAAATATCATACACTAGATGAACACTTTCTGTTTCCTTGTTGGTTTATTTTCTATCTGCGTTCTCTTTTCACTACTATTTCATTTTTATAGTTTGTTTACACTGCAACGAAATCTAGTACTATCATGACTTTGAGCAAAGTTTAGTTGTTTTTGACTAAATATACTTCGTGCCGAAATCTACTCAAAGTCTTGAAGTACTTAGTAAAAAATACGTGTACAAGAAAACAATGACATGTTAATAAAAAAGAAAAATGAATGCGGTAAAACGTGGAACAGATTGAAAAAATATATAAACTTGATTATAATTAAAATGTGATGAAAATTTCTAAATGCCCATTTCTTTAAAAGTATGTGTTTTACAAAAAACTTTCAGTCTACAGTTTTTGCTATAAAAACAAAATCTCGCTTATGTCAAAAAATTTATCACTAGATTTTGAGGAAGATTTCAAATCAAATCTACTAGATTTCGTTGCAATGTAGAATTGCTCTTGCACTCGATATTTCTCTACTTTCAATTTATTTCTCTGAAAGGATTCACCACTTTAAAAAAATAAAAATGTAAAATCTATTCAAAAATTGGTGGTTAAAAATTGTTTTCTTAGATAGATTTATTTTATGTTGGTTACGTTTCTACAACATCAATAAATCTATGACCTTTTTGATTAGAAATCAACAGTCAACAAAAAACACATCTCTATTAATCCAACATTTGTTCAATACCAAGCCATACGAACACCAAAATATCTGTCAAAGAATTAGAAAAAAGCAAATAATCCAATGGCTATTTTCAAAAAACCAACAAAAACTACAAAATCATACCAGGATTTTATACTTTACATTACATTTTTGATTAGAAATGAGGAAAAATGTGTTAAAAAATAAAAAGAAACTTAAAGGAAAAGGGAATTTCGTATTTTATATATGGACTCTTAAGAGTTAACATTTATATATGCATGTATATATAAGAAAAAATTAATGCGTTTTGCTTATGTCCTGTTGTCCTCTGAATTCCTGGTGTCCTTTACTGTCAAACTGTATTTCAGTGTCTAACAACTATCATTTGTTTTAAAATTTTACTTAACATAAATATGTATGTGTGTTAAATAACGGATGTGTAAAAATGTATCTTTAGAAATGCGTGTGTGTATGTAGTAGCATATACTTGACCTATGTGCATACATGCCTCAAGTTTACGATTATTAATGAATGAGTATGTCTGCGTTGAAATTCCTCTGTCAAGTGTACTCTAAATATTTGCAGGACTCACAAGGTATCGTATATTTAAATTGCTAATAATTTAAATTAACTCTTCCCAGTAAAAAATGGTGCTTACTGGTAAGCAGGTTTGTAAGGGAGAGAAGCACAATTCGCCCTTACAAACCTGCTTACAAGAGGCATGATTTTTATATGGCGAATGCCCACTTGGAAGCACTACTTTTTTGTAAAATCACTGGGTTTTTCATGGCTTACATTATTCCGTGAAGGAAGAGCTTCCAAAAACCGCAGCTTTCATACCTTTGATTAATTGCTTCTATACTGTATACAACAGTATAGAAGCAAAAACTTATGCAAAAGAACAAAAAGCAAAACAAACACACAACACAGTTAATATGTAATTTTTAAAATAGAACGAAACTGTACGCAAATTAAAAAGAAAACAACAACAAATCTTGTAATTGACCACACAAAAATTTGCTTGCGTCCTCTCTGCTCAAAAACAATTTGCCGACTGATTGCGTAATAAAAAAGAAGTAATTTTAAGCATCTGTTGTTTTCGATTTCATGTCGGGAAAAATCGTAACACATTTCGAAATCATTGCAATACAACGTGCTTCCATGTAAGGGATTAACAGAAGCACTTTGAACTTTGGTCGTAAATTTTTTCTTTTAAATAATCATTTCAACTACTCCCTTACAACCTGCTTACTTATAAGGGATTATGCGAAGCTATTAAATAATTTTCATTTACTTATATTAAAAATTTACTTCAATGGTTTTCGCTTCCCTGTTGCTTCTAAGTAGTATGTAATAGCCAGCGCATATATCAGCGCTCTTGTACTTTTCTTGCTTCCGAAAACCTTAAAATTTTTTACTGGGTTATTAAATATGGTATTTGCAGCATCCTTTAAAAATTTGAAATGATAAATATTTTTTGATAGCAAAAAATCATTTAGATGCACTTCTGAATCGGCAAGAAGGGTATTTTTCCCCCAACATCTTTCTAAATTAGGAAAGCGGTATACTGACTTATACAACATTATGCCGATGTAATGTCTTATTTCAGTAGAACCTGTACTAAATGTTGTGTTAACATTTTCTTCCAGAGCACACCGATTTGTCTCTACAACGATTAATTCAATAATATCATCAGTGAAAAAGTAATTGAAGAACTCCATTGGTGTTTTGAGCTCTTTCACGGCCAATGGAAGTGATGAATCGCCTCGAAAGGCTACCTCGTTCACATGTAAGCACATCGAGCGTTACAGCCATACAAGTTTGGAGAGCTCTTTGGAGTTTTTAGATATTTCATTTAAACCTGTTTATAAAAATATATATATATTGATAAGAAAAGCTTAATACCGCCATACCTCCAACAAAACCGCCAGGATTCGGTTGAACAGATGGTCCAGCAGCCTCAGTTATTGGCAATGGATATCGGTCTCTTTTGAGGATTTTTTGAGGATGTTTGTGTTGTGGTTGCACACGTAGAGAAAAATATGGTTGGGCATGTTTGCGGCAACAACACTATGTTTAATGTAACAATATATTGTTGTCGTACACAAATAATTGTTATTTTAATTTAATATCAACAATATTATAGTTACTGTAAACACATCAATGTTTATCGCAATTATGAATTTGAGTATTTTTGACCGAAAAATAATAATTTTTCTAACAACTTAATTATGATAACTTTCTAAACATATTATATTTCTCACAACCATATCATGATATTTAATAGCCATAACATGATAACTTTCTATACATATATCATATTATGTTAAAGATGCAATCAAACTATTTTTACTCTAATCATATTATGCTAGCGCCATTTGTAAAATAATTTTGAAGCAGTTGTGTCGTTTTTTTATTTGTGAGCGGTTAATTAATTAAAAGATACAATTCCATAAAAAAAATAAGAAATTAAAAAATTAAAATATTAGCGGAGTTCATTCAAGTATTAGTGATGCAATAGTGCAAATGCAAAATATCATAGTTTTTTTTGTAAAATCCAACAACAAAACACACAGAGATTTCGTTATATTTTATAAAAGTGCTACGATATTTCATCAACATCTTAAAATCGAAAAAATGGACACACGCGGTTGCCCATGAAAACCACGGATTTTTCATTTGCTCTTTTGCAAGCCTTATATTGAACATTAAGAAAAATTGTAAAAAGCCACAAAATAAAAAATCGATGCAAAAATATTTTAATTTATTTTGTATTTTTATGACAGCTATGAAAGGTGCTGTATGATAATATGATTGCTTATAAATTTATTATGATTAACATGATGATAATATGATTACTTCTTAGCTTATTATGATTAACATGACAATAATATGATTACTTCTTAACTTAGTATGATTAACAGAATAATAATATGATTAAGGGAAAAATATTATGATGTAATAGTACGAGTATATTTAGTCATAATATGATTCAATAATAATCTTAATATGGTGACTACAATCATAATTCTTATCATAATATGTTGCTCTTAGAATATGTTTACCACAACCATGTTTTTTCTTTGCGTGCAGCTGATGTCGACGGTTCTTGTGTCGCAATGGTTTCGAGCGTTGCTACATCTTCAACGACAGTTACATCAGCCATTGTGCTCAAATTAAGTGAAAAATTAATTGCCTCTACAAAAGCATCAGTGGTGTCGGCTATTTCCAAATTTTGAACACATTCTTCTATGGCCTGTTCTGCATTCGCTTAAAAATTTGTTTTAAAAACTAACCACTTTTTTCGAAACTGCGAAAAAATCAAGCTTAATAAATTTTAAAATATTTCTTAAAAATATGGAAATTTAATAAATACTTCAAATAGGAAAAGTTAAAATAGCAAATTTTTTGTTTTTAAAAGCAAATTTTGCAAAAATTTTCTGTAAAAAGCTTATTATGTAAAAAATTGCTATAAGTGGCAAATTTTGTGAAAATTTCTTATAAATTGCAAAATGTTTCTTCTAAATAGCACAATCGTTTCTAAGCTGTAAATTAAAATAGATTTGGAATTATATGATAGCCAGTAGGACAACTTATCAATTCACCAAATCTATTTGTATTTATTCTCCAAAACAACAACATGGATAGGTTAGATTTGTAATATCTTAAATTTTATCTCCTTTTTCAAATTAGCACTTTCATACTAGAAAAGTACTTTAAAATATACGTTATTGTCATTTTTCAGAAATTTAAGTGTGGTGTTCACAATGCAAGCGATTTATTGCTTAGTAAAATTTATTTGAAAAGTACTCAGTTTTTATATGTAAGTTTTACTTCTCAATCAATCGCATGTATTGTGGAAACCGCACATGAAACTGTTTACTTTATATCTGTGTAAAATATTTTCAAAAATCTTTGGAAAATAATGTTTGGAAATTTTGAGTTTTTAAAGAAAATTATGTATTAAAAATAAAAATTGTACATTAATAAAATTTTTATTCCTAATTTTTAGGGAAATATGTAAGGAAAAACTTTTTTGATGTGTAGAAAAAAAAAACTTGATTTTTAATTGCTTAAGTATTTTTTAAATAATTTCTGACAACACTGATATGATATGCATGCATGACTGAATTTGCTAAACAAGAGTGGCAAGCGTCCTGTTAAACATTTAAATTTTATTGCCAATAGATCAAGCAAATGGGATTTTTCAGCCGGGTGGTTTCGAATTGGCGTTTTTAAGGTTTGTTTTGTATAAACTGTGTGAAAATTAGAAGTTTTGATATAAAAAAAGGTTTCCGCTTTTATTAAGGAAGCTCAGTAGGGACCGAATAGTATAAAATAAAGGTGGTATAGTACACATTTTAATAAGTTGACCAAAACGGTCATCAACACATCCGATATGTTAGTAGTCAATTCCAACAATCATATATTAATTAAAAGTACATTGAGCTAAAAAAACATGAGTTTAAATACTTACTTTACATATTTACAAACTATCCTTACAACATACATACATACAAACCTTTTAAATTTTCTACACAGACATCGCTTGGTCAATAATTTGGTTCTTATAACAACATAATGCAACAATTCTTGCTATGAACTGTAACTAAAACACACAAAAATACATAAACATATACATACAGGCATCTGCAATGCACAATGTTAAACAAATTGATCGATATAGCAACACATTTAATTGCTGATAACTACAGTTGTACCACTTGAACCGGACTCGTACCATAAGCTTTTCCTCTTCCTCTCTCTTTCTTTTTCTGTCGTTGGCAACTTAATTCGACGAACTGCAACAGCAACTGGTTTCGAGAATACTTGCTTAAACTAAAGGAACCAAAAACTCATATTCACATTCACATAATCTCGTTTTTTTTTTTTTGCCGAAGTAAAAAGTATTCGTATGCACTAGAAGTTGGTTATATCGTTATTTTGGGTTATGTTTTTAATTTGTATCTTTTGTTACCCATTTACTCTTTCAACTAAACAATATTTATCAAATTTTATTTTTTTTCCTTTTTTAACATTTGATCCTAAGCCATGGACAAAGGGCCAGCAGAAATACACATACATACATATACAAGTTATTTGGAAGAGAAGATGAACGGCATTAAAAAAGTTACGATGAGTTTAATTTGTATGGGAAATATGCTTTATATTTTTTAAACAATTAAGCAATGTTTTTTATTTTTGTGGCCTAAACTCACATTGCTTTTATAATCAGCCCAATAACATACGTCTTCCAGCGTCCCATTTTCTTCCACCCAAATGCCGTGAAAAATGCATTAATACATTTGGACATGTTTTCCACCACGGTGAGGGGCAGCGCCTATCTGACACTCCTACCGCTTTATACCCGATTGAAATGCAACACCCCATTATTTTTATAATATATTATTTAAAGCTTAGAATAGCACAAGTTTTTGCCCTTCACCTTAGTAATAATTAAAAATCATACCAACACCTTTAGTTTAGGAGTACAGTTGTATGGTGACTAGGTTGAATAATGGACCGATGTGGTTGTTGAATACTCTTAAAAAAATACCTAAGTTAAATTGTGCAAACCATTATTTTAGGAAGAAAAAGGTAGTTATTTGTCTATAGCTCGGCCATTTATAAGCAGATTTTGTTGAATTTCACTACTTTATAAGTTACATTTGACAAACGATTTCGACTATCGAATGTAAATTTTGTATTATGAGTTGGCAGCACTGTCGAATATTTCGTTGTGCATCGAATTCTTCAATGAAAAAAAATTTGCTTTCGACGGTGCAAATAATTTTAAAAAACTTTTTAAAAATGTAAATAATTTTGTTTTCTTATAACAAATACCACATTCTAAATCAGTTTTGTTTATCTTATGCAATTCTAAGGTCGTAAACAGCTATTGGAAAGGTTCGTTTTTCTTATGAAACAAAATCCTTTTTTTGAAAAAAGGATTTGTATAAAAGTATAACATGTAAAAAAGTGGGATAAACGCAGCAGAAGCTTAATTGTCGTCGAGCTCGTTTTAACTTTAATACTGTTTTAAATTGTAAGCACAAATTTTTATTTAAAGTGCCAGCTGATTGAAAAACGTACCACTGTGAATAAATTAAACCACAATAGTACTTTTCTTTATCGAATGTGCGCCATAATACCAAATGAAATTTTGTCCCATCAGCTTACGAAACTATTCCGAACTATGTATATGCGATATAAATAAATAACTACCCAGTTCCTATCATACACAAGTACAGACAAACTGACTTTCATAGCTCACTTAACTCCGCTGCTTAAAAGGATTTATAATAATTGTATGCATGTATATATTTACTAGCTTATTTTTTAACGAACTAATTCATTCTCTCTTCTGCTGTGGTAAAGGTTATAACAAGTAAATTTATTAAGCATAAAGTGCTGGAAAATACTTTTGCCCTCATTAATTTTTAGTTGGCGTTTTTATTTATTTATAACTATAAAATCTTTCTACTTAATTATTCACAGAATCAACAATTCAGAGTAAAAAAGGTTTTCGTAGAAAAACTTTTCAGTGGAATTTTGTAATTGTTTTTGATTTATTTAGTTTTTTTCGGGGAATTTTTTCTATATGTGTAATACATGTTTACATTAAAACTATGCCAGCTTTGTAAAAGTAATTATTTTAGTTCATTAAATGTTTTATAACAGCGTTTGTGTGCGCGGTTTATAATTAAATGTTAAAATAAGTATGTAAATAGTTTTTCTTTCCAAAATGAAAAGGTATTTTTTTTTTTTTTTTTGCTTAATACAATTTTTAATCAAAATGATTTAAACAACATTTTGTTTTCAAGGATTCTATCTATTAAAAGTTATTTAAGTTATTAAAAACTTATCGTGGTTTTGTTTGTGCACCCGTTCTTATATCCTCCACCACTAGTGGTGAATAAGTTTGCTATTCTGTGTGAAATTTTTTTTAATATTCAAGTGAATATATTGTAAGTCCTTGAACAATTATAAGTCGATCTATCCATGGCATCTGTCTATTCGTCTACAGATATCACGCTCACTTTTAAACCTCTCAAAATAAAAGAATAGATTTGATGCCAAATTCTTTCCACTTCTTCTGTGCAGTTTCGGATGGAAATTCAGCACAATTGATTCACCAGGAAAAGAGTTTTGAGTTCAAATGTAGAACAAATTTATAATTTTGTTACAAAATCTACACGTAGAGAAAAAATATGGTTGGGCATGTTTACGGCAACAACACTATGTTTAATGTAACAATATATTGTTGTCGTACACAAATAATTGTTATTTTAATTTAATATCAACAATATTATGGTTACTGTAAACATATCAATGTTTATCGCAATTATGAATTTGAGTATTGTTGACCGAAAAATAATTATTTTTCTAACAACTTAATTATGATAACTTTCTAAACATATTATATTTCTCACAACCATATCATGATATTTAATAGCCATAACATGATAACTTTCTATACATTTATCATATTACGTTAAAGATGCAATCAAACTATTTTTACTCTAATCATATTATGTTAGCGCCATTTGTAAAAAAATTTTGAAGCAGTTGTGTCGTTTTTTTATTTGTGAGCGGTTTTAAAAGATAAAATTCCATAAAAAAAATAAGAAATTAAAAAATTAAAATATTAGCGGAGTTCATTCAAGTATTAGTGATGCAATAGTGCAAATGCAAAATATCATAGTTTTTTAGTAAAATCCAACAACAAAACACACAGAGATTTCGTTATATTTTATAAAAGTGCTACAATATTTCATCAACATCTTAAAATCGAAAAAATGGACACACGCGGTTGCCCATGAAAACCACGGATTTTTAATTTTCTCTTTTGCAAGCCTTATATTGAACTCCGCTATTTGATTAACATTAAGAAAAATTGTAAAAAGCCACAAAATAAAAAATCGATGCAAAAATATTTTAATTTATTTTGTATTTTTATGACAGCTATGAAAGGTGCTGTATGATAATATGATTACTTCTTAACTTAGTATGATTAACAGAATAATAATATGATTAAGGGAAAAATATTATGATGTAATAGTACGAGTATATTTAGTCATAATATGATTCAATAACAATCTTAATATGGTGACTACAATCATAATATGTTGATCTTAGAATATTTTTACCACAACCATGTTTTTTCTTTGCGTGTATGGTGACGAATGCACGGATTGACATAAGATTTTGCACAAATTCGATTTATATGACTAGAAATAATAAGTTCCGTGCTAACCAGTCTACAATTTACCATAGACCCCATATAAAGTCCACTCTCATATACACTATGCAATACAATATATACAATATAGTACGCCTAACACTGTAACGAATAATGTTTATTTAGTAAAATTTTATTCACAACAGAGTTGCCAAATTTCATGAAGATTGCTCCATTATTTACCATAGGCCCCATATAAAGCTTCGCTTAAGCATTCTTTTGAAAAAAAATCTGATCTCTCTAACAGGGCGGCGCAGAATGAGCTATATAGTTTTAATACTATGTATATAGTACATTAGACTGGTCGCAATTTTTTTTTTTTTAATTTAATTGTTTGCGCTGCTTAAAATATGAGGTTTGCTGTAAGAAATCATGATCTAATCTTTCAGGTCAATCCGACGGTGTGTAGCCGTGCCGGGTGGGGCCCAAAGTTCCCCATATTATAAAAAAAACATCTTTTCTATCAGATCTTTATAGTTATACTAGTTGAAAAGCCGAAAATCAAAAATATGGCTTCGTTACGATCTTCCGCAGAGAAAGTTCTTCAAGTGTGCCAAATTTCAGCTTCCTATGTCATCAGATGGCTTCAGAAAGTTGCGGAAAGAATAGGACATACATGCAAACATCCTGACATACTAAGAAATTATATATTGTATAGATAGATTAACATATGTTCGCGCAACTCAAAAACGCTTCAGTTTATTGAAAAACTAAATAGATAAATTTATTCTTAAATTTTAAGCTCCTACATAGCAAGTTCTATGTTTGTAAGTATTATGTCGTTTTTTAATATAATAATTTCATTTGAATTTGTTGCAAAAACATGTGAGTGAATAAATTAAGGCCACAATTTAGTTTGGTGTAGATACAGCAATTTATATTATTAAAAATTAAAAGAATGTTTAAAATAAAAACAGAACACAAATATTGTAAAGAATGTGAAATTTACAGTGGGCTTATAAGTATTTTATTAGATCGAATTTTTAAACAATCTTTATAAATAAATATACATAAAATAAGCTTTTTGCCATGATCGTTGTGGATCATTATTACAACTTCAGTTAAATGTCGGATTTTGTCGGACGTACAAAAGTTGTTTATTATTTCAACTTAACTTTAACCTACCTGAATGAACTTGCCTTTAATATATTGCTCATTTTAAATCAATAATGTAATAGCGAAAATCTTTGCGGAACAAAATCCTACATTAAATTATCGGCAAGTTATAACAATGGCCCCAAGGGGGGTGATCCTTATTTCAGTGGATGCCCTTTTTTCTACCAGAATTAATTTGACATTTATATTAATCTTTTTGTTGCGTCTTTTGGGAATAGGTGTGTTCATTAGACGTTCAAAAAGACGTTCATAGCTTAAGCAAAAATAAGAGGCCATAAAGCGCGTTTGATATTACATAAGAAAAGACAAATCTAATGTACTCTAGTTCATCACTTTTGCTGGTGAGTGGCTCAAAAAAATTTCTAAATTCCATTCAGAAGAACCGTTAAAAATTTAAAAAACATTTTGTGCAGTTAGTAAAGGCCACAAATAATCAAATTTTAAAAATGTGTTACCCTTCACCGCCGAGTTACCACATTTTCCTCTATGGTCACTTCTTGAAAAACTATTTTGGAATATATCAAGGCTACTTTACCCATATTATTGTCACCGGCTAGCAAGTTATGCCTAAATTAGTCCTTTATCAAGAAGTTATGGTTAATAAATCCACATTTTGCTTACCACTAATATTTTTGTATGGTTTCAAATTAACAATAACGTTTTCCTCTGTTCCAAGAGCAATATGCCATGGTTTAAAAACAACTATACTATAATTCATGGTAATCATATTATTCACATGATTTACCATAACCTATTTGGAGGCAATTGAAATTTATTTGAATATTTTTCGTTAAAAAGTTTTGTAGGAAATAGCCATATCGATAAATGTGTTTTCTTACCCAGTACAACAAGGATATACTTACTTTAACATTCCGTGTGAAACTTTTCAAATATTCATTGTGAGCAAGGCGTACACAGCATACTGGTGTTATAAGTTAAATACACCATGTAACATAAGTCTGCTTACGATTATTGTCGTTATGTAGACTTTGGTTAAATTGTTTATGATTTGGTTCATGCTTTTCGGCGTTTTAAGAACAAGTTTTATATACAATTTTATAAAATTGTATTTCTATTTGCTCGTTCATACCGTGGTAGAATAAGTACAACGTATAGTCATTAGAAATTTGGTTCACAATTTCAAAACCCATCCCAGTAAAAAAATTTTGGGTATTTTGAAGAACTACAGAGAAAAACCGCTTCAATTAGAGAGCTCTTATAAAGCAGTAATTGATAAAGAATAAAACATACAAAAAATGATATGAAAGTTTCTATTTTTTATATTTTTTCGTTTGGAAAAAACAAAATATTTAAAAATCATTATTTCAACATATAATCATATAAGAGTCCTTTTTTAATCACTCAGGTGATATATCAGTTTTTAATCATCAAAACTGATCTCAAAAGAATCATTTGGGTGATTTATATAATTATCAGCCAAATGCTAGCTGGGATGGTGTAAATAATTTGACATGGGTTCCGTATAAGCATACTTTTGGAAGAAATTTAAATATATCAAAATCGCAACTAATTATTCGAAAAGTCCTTTCGATGCTCCAAAAAACCCCTATTGTTTCCTACGCGTTCAAAAAATGTCTCTACAAAATCCCAAAAATCCCAACAACTTTTAACTGGTAATATATCAACACAAATAAAACCATTTAGATTTATGTATATAAATTTTATTTAAAGTTGTAATTGTTTGTAAAAATTACCTAAATGAGTCTTCTCAGATCAATTTTGAGGATAAAAACTGAAGAAGAAATAAAAAACCAATTTTTTTAAATAATTAAGAGCCATAATGTTGCTGCTTTTATCGGAGAAAAAATTAAAAACATGACGATTAAAAATTTGTATCACAAATTATTCTTTTAAGTGATTCATCGGTAGGCTACCATTTTCTCCCAACAAGAGTAAAATTTATGATCGAAAAATAAACTTGTTGATCTTAGTGTCTTAGGGAAAATAATAACACACAAAGGTTTAATGTCACAAAATAATACGTTTTATATGTAACTAGCCGAACCACCTGCACGCTTTGTAGTGCAAAAAAAAAATTAAGAAATCAATTCGAATTTCCCATGTAAAAAAAATACATGTTTCGAAATGAATGCAGTGTTCACTAAAATAACTATAACTCATGAACCAATACACATTTGAAGACCGTTGATACATAAAAACTTTGGTATTGACGTCACTTTCCACGTGAACTTCCACGTGAAACAAAATCTGTTCATGCATTGCAGAGAACATCAATTACTAACATAATGCAACTTATTTTTATATATATAGATAATAAGTCGTAGCTCTCACTGTAAATGCTTTCTTTAAACTGACCACTTATTAACTATTACTTGATGAAAAGTCAATAAGCTGTAACTTAAATTATGAGTAACAAGAAAAAAGAGTGCCTTAATAAAGAAACTATTTAAGATGTCTACGTTCAATACATTTATACCATCTATATATAAATGAAGACCTTCACAGAGCTCATATTCTCACTATTTTGCATTTTACTAATTCGACTTTACTCCAAAACTTTTTGATGTCGATATTTAACAAATTATCTAGTTCTTGCTTTGTAAAACTAAATTCAAAAGATTTTCATTCTTGTTAAAGAGAATATCACAAAATTACAGGTAAAATTAAAGCTTAAATGACGGCAAGCGATAGATAACTCAAAGAAATTTATTAATTTGTAATGTTTCCGTACCAACAATTTTATTCGTAAGCTATCACAAATCGAAAAAACTTGCCATATGTATACAGCTTTCCAACATTACTGAAAAGTCCCTACATTTTAATGATTTAAACCAGAGCCCGGCAACACATACATGCATACTTTTTGTTTTTTGTAAGAGAATAATAACTCTCCCTCTAAGAAGCACTTAAAGAAATTTTTGTGTTATATTCTTGTTTTTAAAATCAATCTGGCTGTTAATGTAAAAACTCAAAACATATGTGTATGTTTTATATAAAATAAAAAACAAAAAATTATTAAAATTAAAAAAATCACATTCTTCAAGAAAAATAAAAAAAAAACTATAGTATCATTTAAACGTGTTAATCTATTGAAACAAAACAAAATTCAGAAATTAATTACTTGCGTTCATTAAACTTAACTTAAACTTAAACGATTCCTCAAGAAAAATTTAAAAAAAAAACTATAATTTCATTAACATTCGGGCCTGGCAAAAATAAAATTCGGCAAACAAGAAATTAAATTCCCATTCTTCTTTAAACATTTCTCGCAGTGGAATTCTAAAGCAAGCGTCAACAGAACCTTCTTGTTTCAATGTTTGTTTGTTTTTTACAAAGTGAGAGCGAATGTTATTGTGAGAAAAAAAGCACGGTGTAGTACTTTTGCCGGTCTCTGATTTAAACAAATCTGACCTCTTTTTCTCTGCGGCCATTTTTTAGAAGACATATAACATCACTGGAGTAAGATCAAGTTTTGTAAAGATTCAAAATTTGTAAAGGTTACAAATTAATCATAAATCCCACAAAAAGCTAAATTCTGAAATAGTCTTTCTCTTGGTCTTCGCTTGTAGTGTTTGTATAGTAAATACCTTAAAAAACTTTTCTCCTTTTGTGCTTTTCGTAGATAATAAAAATGCTGTGCTAATCTAACTCAACATTAAGGCCCAAATTCTTCTTCTTATTTCCTTTAGCTCCCTGTGGAGCATAGGGCCTCAACGTAATTTCGCCATTCTCCTCTATCTCGAGCGATGATCTTTGCCCTGTTGAAATTGTATCCCATTTTTTCATATCATCTTCAATAGTTCGTCTCCATGTATGCTTTGGCTTTCCTCGTTTCCTGCTACCTTGCGGGTTCCATTCTAGAGCCTGTCCGCATATTTCTGTTGGTGATTTCCGCAGGGTGTGACCAATTCAATTCCATCGTCTCTTTTTAATTTCGAGTTGTATTTCAATTTGGTTGCATTTCTCGAGAAGTAATTTGTTGGATATGGTATTTGGCAACCAGATCTTCAAAATTTTTCTGAGGCATTTATTTACGAAAATTTGAAGTTTCTTTTCCAGTGCTTTCGTCATTAGCCAGGTCTCACATCCGTATAAAAGAACAGATTTTAAAGACCCAAATACACTGATCAAAAAACTCATCAAGCATTGTGGTTGTATTAGTGAAAATGTGTTTTTATGTGTCACAACGACAATGCTGGATGGAAAATCAAAAAATTTAGATATGACGGCGAATATTACGTCCAGCACACGTACTCGTATGAATTCACCAGCTGGACAAGCATTTGACAAGTGTATTTGGCTCTTAAAAAAGAAAACACCAAACCAACAATTTTTGACAAGAACAAAATAGATAAATGTTTTTAACGAAAAAAAAGAGCTAACAAAAATTTTTTTTTAATAACAAACATGTATACAATACACAGAAGGCTATTCGTGCTGTGGTCGTACAAATGCCAAACAACAATACTAGTGAGAAGCGATGATAAAATTTTTGTTTGCTCCTTCCTTTAGCAATTAAAAAAACACCATAGAACATTACATGTAAGCAGTGTTCGAAAATAAACACTAAATATCGCTCCTTAGTGTTTGTTTCGGTAGATTTGTGGAAAACACAAATTTGTATAGAAAATAATTAAAAAATATAACGTTTCCCCGCTTGTCATCTTTCAAACATAAAAATAATACTGTTCTTATGCAATTGAACGAAAAGATGAGAACATTTAATTCCGTTCGGTTTTTTTTAACCACAAACTTCATTACGTTCTGTTAAGCTCATTAATATTCATTCGTATCTATTACGCTTAGCGGCCTTTTGGCTGGTAAAAAAAACCAAACATTTTTTACAAAAACAAAATACACATAGGAAACAAAAACAATGATCCAGCAAAATAATTTTTCAAAAACAAAAGATATACACAATGCACTCAGAAGCTGTTCGTGCTGCGGTCGTTGCTAAAATTTTTTGTTTGTTCATTTCTTTATCAATGTAAAAAATATAAACATTTTAGAATATTAATATATAATGTTTGTCTGCAGTATCAATACAATTGTTCTGTTTTTAACGAAGAACAGAGCACTATGTATTGTTCAGCTCTTTCTTTTAATATCGGGTGATTTTTTAAAAGCTATAGGAAAGTTAAAAAAAAACACATAATATTCAGAAAAATGCATGAAATCTTTATTTGAATCGATAGTCCATATTATTTAATGTTTGTTGATTATTTCATGAAAATGTTGACCGTGACTGCGCATCAAATGGTCCATCCGCTTAGTCCAATTTTGGTAAACACTCTTTCAAACATTTCGGCCGGTATCTCAAGAATAAATGCTTCAATGTTGTCTTCCAATGCATCAATTGAAGCGGGCATGTGAGTATAGACATGAGCTTTAACATAGCCCCACAAAAAATAGTCTAAAGGCGTTAAATCGCACGATCTAGGCGACCAATTGACCGGTCCCGAACGTGAAATAATATGTTCACCGAACTCGCCTCTCAATAAGTCCATTGTTAAGCGTGCTGTGTGGCAAATGGCACCGTCTTGTTGAAACCACATGTCATGCAAGTCAAGCTCTTGCATTTTGGCAAAAAAAAAGTTGGATATCATCTCACGGTAGCTCTCACTATTCACAGTTACGTTACGATTCGCATCATCTTTGAAGAAGTACGGTCCAATGATGCCACCAGCCCATAAACCGCACCAAACTGTGACTTTTTATGGATGCATTGGTAGCTCTTGAAATGCTTCTGGCTGATCTTCACTCCAAAACCGACAATTCTGCTTATTAAAGTACCCATTGAGCCAAAAATGAGCTTCGTCGCTGAACACAAGAAGCGCACGATGAATTTTCTTAACAGAGCACGCGTTTTGATAATAAAATTCAATAATTTGCAAGCGTTGTTCGTTTCTAAAACGATTCATAGTTAAATTATAGACCAAACTGAAACAAAACACGAAACGTGCGTCAGCCGTTTAAACCAGTGCTGCCAAAAAGATAATAGATAAAAAACCACCCATTATAAGTATACAACATTTTAGTTTTACCATACTGTCACTTTATTAACTTTATATAAAAAAATACAACAAATCAAATAAAAGTTTTTTAAAAGGAATTTTCACAGAAATATTTTTTAGAAGAACTATCTATTATAAACCTGTCTTATGTTTTATTAATAAGGGGGTCAATCTTTTGAAATAAATGTAATGGTGTTTTCTTTTCTACAAAAAATGTGACATTTTATTTTAAAAAAATCCAATTTGGTGTATGTTGCTTAAAAATTTTGCTCCCGTAAAGGGTGGCTTGCTTTATTCTAAAAAACTCAACCTTTCGGGAGTAAAATTTTTTAGAAACAGACACCAAATTGTATTTTTTTAAATAAAATGTCACATTTTTTTGTAGAAAACATTTTCAATGATTTCACTTTCTTTTCCCATAAATATTTTTCAATACAATCAAATTGAGAATATATATCCTAAACCTGTTGCCAGGTGCACAACATTTTCTTTAAACTCTTAACTAATTGCGCTAATAAAAATTAAGCTGCTGCTCATTGTTTATTTAAAGTAGTACTTAATATTACGAAATGTTATATCTTGCATGTTTAAAGGGTATAAACTAAGTAGATTGTGTTTTGTGGTGTGGTCACAATGTACAAATCCTGTATGGTCTTGCATAACTACATTTGTGTGTGTAAGAGATATAGATAGATAAAGAATAAGTATAAAAAGAAAACTCGGTGCTGAACAAATGTGTTACAGTTTGCCTATGTAGATAAAGGGACAAAAACATAATTGTCTGAACTGTTTATAAATACTTCTTATTTTGTGCCAAGAAAGTAAAGTTTAGGAAAATATTATTAAAACATCTGATAAAAGAGTACCTAAAGACAAATTAATTAATTTTATCTATTCAAGCCGGAATATGAACGATTTTCATCTTTGAATTTTTCAAATTTTTAGTTTAATTTAATACTTTGAGGAGATAAAATTTTTTTTAAAATTCACGTCACATGTGTCAGATAACCGTCTATTTGTGTTTTTTGTTGTAGACTTCTTTTTTAGCCGCCTTTAAGAGTCAAAGTCTAAGTCCATGATTTCCTAAATTTCAATCAACTAAACAATACAAATAAGTTATAAAACAATGGATTTTATTATTAATCGCGGTGCAAAACGTTTTCTGAAATGTCATTAGCTGGTGAAAATCTTTAAATTTAAAGTTTTTGATGTTTTTAATTAGGGTTAAGGTCATTGAATTTAATTTTCATTAAATTATTTTTAGTGAAGGAAGTTTTACAACATGAAATGAATTTAAATTATTTGATAATTTTATTCTTGATTGAACACGGGATTGAGCTTGGTCGAGTTTACAAGTTTCGAAAACAACCATATTCTCATCATCAGAACTGTTTGCCGTTTTACCGTTTGCACCACAGCGGCGCCTGCCAGTCTATAGTCAAACATCAATCTGAAACCATTGATAATGGTAGATCGAAATTTGCTGGAATTGATTATTCATGTTCAATTTTATTTACATGTTTTTTTCCTCACTTCTATTTTTCATACTTTTTGTCAAGACTTTGTCTTGAAGACGTATGTATATTTGTTTAATCGTAAATTTTCATAAAATCTTTCCTTTGGAGCACTTTACCTCAGGTATTTTTTATTTGGCCAAAGTCAATTAGCCACTATTCGACGGGTAGTTTCTATATAAAAAAAATATATTTCATATCAATTGGATCACACTTTGACTTCGGATGGTCTCTGAAAGAGAATCATGCAGCAAAAAGACAAAGTAAACGTTATCAGATAATAGTAACGTTTTTTTTTTTTTTTTTTTTTTGTCATTATTTTTTTTATTGAATCTTCATATATTAAATATGAACTAACAATAATTAATCAAATCTTAACCTAATACGTTATTTTATCTCCTGCCGGTGCCAGACAAAATTTTCTTCATCACGGGTTATGTTCACTTTTATAGGTGTTTATCGCTCATCTAATTGGGTAAGTGCTGCAGTGTCTCTTCTTCTTAAGCGAGTGTGGTCGCCATGATTTAAAATATTTCGAGCTAGTGGATTTGGGTGTTGTTCAAGCCTTTTTAAATATTTTATTGCATATTTTGTAATCATAGATTTCACTAATGGCACATTGAGATCCTTATGAATGTTTGAGTTTTTAACATACCAGGGAGCGGCTGTGATTATTCGAAGAAGTTTATTTTGGCGCCTTTGAATTTTGTCGATATTAGAGGCCGAGGCAGTGCCCCATAGTTGAATACCGTAGCACCAGATAGGCTTTAAGATAGAGTTGTAAAGTAGAAGCTTGCAATCGAGACTAAGGACAGAATTTCTTCCAATAAGCCAATGAATTTTAATGGCTTTTAGTTTCATTTGAGTTAATTTTGCCTCTATATGGCATTTCCACGTTAATCGATCCAGATGTATACCGAGATATTTAACATGCGAATGTTGAGGAATTATTTGATTATTGATTGTAATAGGGGGGCAAGATTCCCGGCGCAAAGTGAATGTTATATGTACACATTTTTGCTCATTGACCATTATCCTCCATTGTCTTAACCATATTTCTAGTTGAAATATATGATGCTGTAAGTAACGCGATGCTTCATAACGGTTTTCGTGGACGCTTAGAAAAGCTGTATCGTCTGCAAATGTTGAAGTTTGCGTGTAGTTGCTTGTTGGCATGTCCGAAGTATAAATTAAGTATAATAGGGGGCCCAGGATGCTGCCTTGTGGGACTCCAGCGGCAATGGGCTGAGGTGAACTTAAGAAATTTCCTTCTTTAATAATAAATTGACGACCGACTAAGTAGCTTTCTAGCAGCTTGTGTGTGTTTGCTGGTAAATTTTGCTTCAATTTGTGTAATAAGCCTTCATGCCAGACTTTGTCAAAAGCTTGCGAAACATCGATGAAGAGTGCTGAGCAATATTTCTTTTCTTCAAATGCTTTTCTTATGACATTTACTATTCGATGAGTCTGCTCGATTGTGCTGTGTTTTCTTCTAAATCCGAACTGATGGTTTGGAATACATCTATTTTCACTTAAAATTGGTGTTAATTTTGAAACTAATAATTTCTCAAACAGCTTTGACATATTTGATAATAAGCTAATAGGTCTATAAGACTCAACTTTTGTATGATCTTTACCTGGCTTTGGTATCATGGTAACTAAGGAAACCTTCCATTTTTCAGGATAGTATTCAAGGCGTAAAATAGCATTAAAAATAAAAAGAATAATTTTCTTTGCTATGCGAGGTAGCTCCAAAAGCATTTTATTACTGATTTTATCAATACCAGGTGCCTTCTTAGTGTTTAAGTCACAAATAGCCTTTTCGATTTCTCTTATCTCAAATCTGAGGGGAATAGCTGCTCTAGCATCAACAGGTGGTAACTCGACCGCAATATTGTGAGATATATTTGGTGTAAATACGTTTTTCAAATGATTTACAAACAGGTTTCCTTTTTCATTATCATTTCTTGCCCAACTACCATTCAAGTTTCTTAATGGTGGCTTAGATATAACTGGCCTTTTTAGATTTCTAGCTGCACGCCATAATGAGTAGTCAGATTGTGGAGTTGCATCAAGTTCCTTAAGATATTTTTCTAGAGAAGCCGTTTTCTGATTCTGTAGCAACTTTCTTAGCCTTTTCGTGCATTCTTTTAATAAAATCCTAAGTTGCGGGGATCTGTAAAGTTGCCACTCTCTTCGAACTCTCCTTTTTTCAGTCAAGAGCCGCTCGACATCTGAAGAACATATTTTATTATTTTTAATTTTTTTGAGGGTAACGCTGGAGTGTTGAACAGCTAGTTTAAGATAACTGTCAAAGTTAACAAGAGAGAGATCCACATTCTCCGGTGTACTAAGCGGAATATTTTCTGTGCAATGGGCACTGAGAAATTTTTTATATTTTAACCAATTTATTTGTGTGGCTGGCGTCGCTAAGTAACCTGACGGAAATACAATTCTATTTGGGTTCGATATAGTAACAATTGTAGGTGTGTGGTCGGATGATAATTCTAGGGAAGCTTCAACATGAATCGTTTCTGTGGGGATGTTTTTAACCACGCCAAAGTCGATAACATCTGGAATTTTTTGCTGATCAGTAGGCCAATATGTTGGTTGCCCGCTCGCGACCACATTTAAACCCATTTTAGAGATTGTGTTAAACAAAACACGACCTTTTGGTGTTATAAGTCGTGACCCCCAGAAGGTATGTTTAGCGTTATAATCGCCAGCGGCCAGAAAACAGGGTCCTAATGATTTATAATATTTATAATATTGGCCTTCTGATATGGAAAATCTAGGTGGAGAGTATAAAGAAGAAATTACTATGTTTCGATTTAGCTCCTCAACACAAATAGTCGTTGCTTGCAGATAGTCTTCACGGTGATCACACATAATGTAGTGTTTGACTCGAGTTTTTATTAAGATGGCAGAACCTCCACAAGCTCTATCTCGAGGGTCCTTGGTATCATATAGTATATAACCATTGATTTTAAACGTATTTCTTGAGGTCAAATGAGTTTCAGAAATCATCATGACATCAATTTGTTTATTTTTAAGAAAGTATTCTAATTCATTTTTATGTTGGCGGATGCCGTTTGCGTTCCAAAAACAAATTTTTAAACAGTTCATGGTTTGTTAAGTACAGCTTGCAATAACATCGATTGCATTCTAAGCATTTCCTGCATCATATTACCCATTGTGTTCGTAAAATTATTTACTGTTTGCACTAATGTGTCCATGGTTTTTTCTAAACGACTTAAATTAGAAACCGGAGTTTCATCATTACTTGGCGAGGCACCTTGCATTGGCTGATGGTTTGATTTTAGGACGTTAGCGTAAGAGGTTCTGTTATTACTAGGCTGGGGGGCTTGAATTGCATTTGTGTTTACCTGATTTGCAACCTGCATTTGAGGGGTATTTGTTTTCGGTCCAACCGTCTGCTTGACAATATTATATACTGGGCATCCTCTATAATTGGCAGTGTGATTACCGCCACAGTTGCTACATTTTTTTACGTTGGGGTCGGTTTTAGACTTATCGCAAGAAACTGTACCGTGTAGTTCACCACATACTACGCAGACAGGGGGTAAGTAGCAGTATGCCTTGGTATGGCCAAATTCTTGGCAGTTTAAGCACTGAACAGGTCCATTTTTTTTGTGCGGCTCTTCTATAGTTATTCTTCTGTAGAGAATATATTTTAAATTGTAAATAGGATGTGTTTCGTTTTTTTTAAGTTTTACGTCGCCGGGTTCAAACTCCACTCTATTTTTAATATTTACTACATGTTTTACCTTGAAGCCTTTTTCTTCTAGGAATGTTTTAACCTCTTCTGGGTCCACACATGAGTCAATACCCTTAATCACTACCTGTAGACCTTTACTGCTTTTCAGTTGGTAGGTATAAAAGTTTTTTTTAAGCGTTTCAAAGTTGTTTACTATTTTGCGAAAATCATTCTCATTATTGACTTGTATTTTTGTCTCGTTTATACTTCCACGCTTTATAGCCGCTACGTAAAACGAATTTTCACCTATCACCGATATCAAACTCTTTATGAGCTCATTTGAATTTTGCTCCCTTAGATATATCGGGGGAGGCTTGGATGGTTTAATGACGTTTGGTGCTTCAGAGGATTCATCCTCCAGAATTGCAAAACGATTTTGAGTATTTATTTTATCAAAAGATGGTACTTTTGAGGCCGAAGCAACTGCTGCAGAGGTAGGGCTGCGTCCCCGTTTGAGCACTGTTATGTACCTGTCCATACCAACTTGTACTGTAGGCTTTTGACAACTTTTTACAGGGGGGTTTTCCATTGCATTTGTGTTTGAGTTCATGGTATCATTTCCCACTAAATTTGTTTTTGACGTCACGGCAATACTTGCCGGCCTGGCAACACTTGTCACCAAATCTTGTTGTAGTTTTTTTAATGAGTCACTATCCACCGTTTGTGTAAATACCGAGGGTGAGAGGGAACGTGTTCGAGTAATTGGCTTAGCCGTTAGGTAGTTTATATTGTTCTGTTTTGTTTTATTTATTTCTGCATTATTTTCATTTGCATTAACTAAAACGTAAACGTTTCTTTCATTTTGTCTTAGTGTTGTTTCACTGTTTGTACTCATGCAAAGAGTTGTTTTTGTTTTTCACCGTTTTGCTTTGCTTTAATATTTTTATTATTTATTGTATTTTACAACAACAAAAGAAAAAACCAGAATTTAAATGTTTTGTTCAGAATATGTTTACACATGTATGAACATTCATACGTACATACATATATATTTTTACTGTTTTATTTAATTTAATTTTATCGTTTTAAATTGTTCACTATTATGTTAAGTAATTTAAATAACAAAATATATTATTTTTTTTTTTAAGCGTCCATTCGCTGCTTATATTTATGTATGTATTACAAAATCAAATGTGATTAATTAATAGTTCAAATCGTATGCGGGGCTAAAAATACACGTCTGTATCACAACAAAGCACAAACCGAACTTGATAGATAATAGTAACGTGATGAGAGATTTATGTGCTCATAAAGAAAAAAAAATATAAAGATCTGGTGGAATGGTGAAAAAAAAATTTAAAATATCTACCTGTGTAATTTAACAATTTAAAAATACGAAAAATCAGTCAATTATTTCTCTTCGTTTTTGCACAAAAATCCCCATTCAATAAGAGTTTTAAGACATCAGCAATTTTGATGATATAAGGATTGGTTTGAAAATTGGCAACGACGGTGTTTTGATTTTACAGTGTTTCTATACGAATGTTAACTCCGGAATAACGGGGTGTAGTCCAGTTAATTAATCATGGTTTCCAAGTGCATTCCGTGTATATGGTATTAACATTTTAACCAAATAATTTTTATCAATCTGTAAGTACAAAGTTTTGCAACAATATTATTATTTGTAATGGTATAAAACGTTCTTAAGTTTTCTCGAAATTTCGAGGCGTAATTTCGAGCCATAAGAAACATTTTATTACAAAAATTTTTACCACAAAAGCATTTTTCGCGCTCTCCGAGAGTATTAATATGAGGCCTAGTTTTACACCTTATAAAAAAACAAAGGGTCTTCAACAGTTTTTCACTTTAAATCGATAACGAATTTTCCGATTTTATTTTATAAGACTATTAAAGTACAAAAGCTCAGTCCAAGTACAATCCTCAAAAATTTGACTTAGAGTACACATTCGAATAATATAAAAATTTATAATAAATGTTACTCACCATGAAAAATAAATTCCTTGATTCTATTTGTTAAAAAATAAAAACTTTAGATGTCTATTTACATATATATTCTCCAATAAATGTTGTTAGTATATTCAACCTGCTTGGTTAATTTTAAATTTTTCGGAAATACAATGGCGAAGATGAAAATGGCATGTGCTTAGCATACTTAACCTTAAAACATTTTCATACTTTTTTTTAACAATTTTATTACAGGCCATTTGTATGTACCTCTAATATACTAGAAGCAAATGAGTAATAAATATTACTATGCACGAATATTACTCATACGGTCAGGTGCCTGCTAATACAATAAAAATTTTGTTAATTATTTAAAAAAAAAATTAGATTAGCTAAATTGAGTTTGTTATCCAAAGTAATTTATATTTATTAGTAGCATATATTATGGATTCTGTATAGTTACAAAAGTTTCCCAACTTAATTGTTTTTACGATTTTTATTTTTAAGCCTCAAGTATTTTTGCATATTTTTAAAAAAACTTTTACCATGAATTCTTTGCTAACTTTGCTAAGATGAAAATTTTAGAAACCCAAAAAAAGGATTCTTAAAGACTTATGTAAATGAATTACAAAAAAGCCAGTACGAGTGTCAAGTTTGTGGTTGGTGTATATTTTTATAAAGTCGAACTTCCTCACAACGGGCTTTGCTATACAGAATTTTTCTGCATAAATAACTATTTTTGAAAACACTGTATTTTGTTAAGGGCTTCCTTACATTTTTATCTCACTATAACGAATTTCTTTATAGCATATTTTTTTCTTTAAAGAAGCTTTTATTTAGATACAACCTACTTTTATCTCATTACGCAAATTTATCTCATTGGAACGATTTCTACTTCAATCATATAATTTTGTCGATAAGCTTATGTGCTGTTTTCACGCCACAAGGGATTGAACGTGTAGTAAAATATAAATGAACAACGCTAAAAAAACAGAGTGCTGCGCCGAATCCCATATATCCTTCATTTTGGTGCGATAAGAACAGAAAGTTATGTTCACATCGTTCCTTTGATATAAATATATCTAGTATGTGCCTCTCCAATCCCGCCCACACTTTGGCGGATGTTGTCTACTGATAACTAAGATGATTGTGTTTAATTGCCGCCCTCCGGATATTTGTACATAAAAAACTTAAAAAACAACAACAACGAACGATTTATGGCTAAAATTAGACGCAGTCTTGATTTGTTGCTCATATCTCAGCAACTAGTGAAACGATGAGGCATGGTAACCAACATATCTGGGGTCTTCGACAAACTCATATTTTAACGTCCACACGAACAAAAGAGCGTACAGACTTGTCTTCTCATAAGGATCTAGAACATTTATACTTTATAGGGTCAAGGATTCATATTGAAGAAATTAAAATTAAACCATTAAAGTTTGAAATTGTAAAATTTTCAAAAGTTGTATATTAAACAAATTTTTCTTGAAAATCAGTAATTTTATTTAGCACACATGTGTGTAGGAAAAAAACATTTTTCTTTATAAACTAATTTTCGTCTTCGTGCATGCTTCTAATGAAATTTGCTTCCTTTTCTTTAAATTATCTCTGAGATATTCTTTTTGGCAAACAGGTGAATTTCTCAAAATGCACTGAAAATGTTACAATTGCATAAAATAGAATTTCTCTTTTGGATTCCAAACAAACTTGATTACGATTTAAGATGTGTTCAGATGTTGCAAAAACCATCTACATAAAATTTGGCATACACATATAAGCGTGTGTGTACGTGTACTCATATCCGTTTCTGTGGTTTAAGTGTATTTCCAGTGAAAACTAAATTATTTTACACACACACACTCATTTATGTACATGTCTCGGTTTATATGGTTAATAATGAGATGCATGTGCTGCAATTTCAAGAATAATTTTAAATCTTAACTAGGTTTTTTTTAAATTTAGAAGAAAATACGTTATTAAATTCGTAACTGTGGTACACTTATTTTATAAAAAATATTTTAAAATTAATTACTTAACCCATTATTGGCCGCTACGCAGGAATTTTTTAAATTTCTTGCAGGAAGCTTCTTCTGCGACTTCAATTAAGAACATTTTTCACAAAATGTTATCTTCTGATTTGTAGTTCTCTTTATATGAACTGATCGAAAAATCGACCAATGCCCAAAAACTCTAAAACAAAATTTATTTTATTTTTTTGTAAATTTATTAAAAACTGTTTTTCTTATAAATCTTTATGGAAGTTATGTAAATATATAACTTTTTCCGTGAAAATATAAAAAGTATGTGTCTAATAATTGAGTTGATTATCGCGGATTAAGGAGTGTGAGTGATAAATAGCCTTTTTACACTGATCAACATCTAACATCTACCATCAATTTGCCACAATTTTCGAAGACATTAACATAAGAAATACATAACGCCTAAAACCAACATCTTTAAAATATGTTCCTATCTCATTTTAATCCATTCTACATCTTTCGAAGTTTTTAGTGTCATCACTAGAAAAGTGGCAATAAGTTCTATTATTATTGTGGCATCACTGGCAAAAAGCAGCGTTACAATTTGTCAAGTTTTCTTTTTTAAGTAAATTTTATTTTTTTTTTTTAACAAATTGAACTTCAAATACATTTTTGTGTTTTCTTTTTGAATTTTGGCACTTTTGTAGAAAAAAATATTTTTTTTTCAAAAATGGTGACATTTATGTTTGATGGCAGATGTGAGCAATGTAAACGAGTGTTTCACATTTTCTTCATCTTTGAAGGTAGATGTTAGATGTTGATCAGTGTAAAAAGCCTATAAAAAAGAGTAAAGAAGACATAATCACCTGCCGTATTGCATAAATTTCATGGTGATCTTAACCACTTGGTGACAAATAGTGCGTTTGCCAGCCTTTTATGCCGACTTTTTAAGATCTCCCTTCCCGTGACTTTAAGTATAAGCCAAAAGTCATACCGCAATCGTGACTCCGGTGGCTACTGACTTCCGTGATACCAGATAGGTCTCTTGTCAGCCACGATCTGAAGAAATATGGCAATTTCAAACTATACCAACTACCCGATTTGCTCAAGGGAAGAAACACAACAAGGTGCCATATTCTTCAAATAATTTCACACATCCTTGGGGGATTTAGGAGGATAAAACAATTCTCAATGTTAAGCCCTCTGTATCGTGAGTTCAAGTCGAATATTAATCTGTGAAAGAGGGCCATGAGAGATGACTTCTAAATTGCTTTCGGCTGAGCAATACTGCTTAACATTAGGCATTAGTTCGACTGAGTAGTTACTGATAATTACATTGGCTACAGCGTTGTCATTCCCGCGCTCATTTAATAGACAACAGAGATGAAAAGAAAATATTGTGAAAAAACCTATGTACATGACAAGCGGGATCAGGCACGGTAATTATACAGTAAATCCGAGACAGTTTGAGCCACCAGTATTTTTACTTAAGAATAAATCTCCACTTTCAGAGCATTATACAACATTTTTTAGATCCAGAACGGATTTATTTCTCCAAACGAAGCTTTTCTGAATCGATTGCCAATGTATGGTAATGCTATTTTAGTGCTTCCGGCCAGTGGTCGATTCTTCGACCACCAAAGATTATGGGCATTTATAAGTCAACAAACTTGTCAACTACAAATTGAGTTTTGTCGATTCTTATAATTATCTTTTTATGCTTTAAAAAAAAAGAAAAACATAAAATTTTATTTTCTATTTTTTTAATTTCTTTTTATGCTTTAAAAAAAAAAGAAAAACATAAAATTTTATTTTCTATTTTTTTAATTTTGTTTTAATTTAATTAATTAATGTGCATTTTCTTAATCCTCTTACAAAAATATTTAGCAACTTTAGCAACTCAATTTAGTATTATATATTAAAAATCATTCCAGGTTTATTATTAGTACGATTTCCGTATGACGTGCTAAATTCCCAGTTTCTCATACTTGATAAATACATTGAAATTTATTGTTGAGGGAAAGCTAGCCTCTATGCGCATTTTGTGAAAAAAGATCAAAAAAATTGTAGTTAACTTCGAAGATATACGTTAGTAATGGTATTTGCTATCCCCATTAAAATTAACCTGGTAAATTTTTTAAAACAGGGTTTTTAAACAGGTTACCACCGCGTATTTCGATTAAAATGAAATAATTTACGATTCTTGTACTTTTAGTTTTGCATAACGGAATTTTTTTATACATTTTCGGAAAAAAATCGTTTTAAAACAGCAGCTCTTTATTTCGAACCCATACTTTTTATCAAATTTCCTATTTGTTTATAAAGGCCATGGTTCAATAAGTAGGTCTCCTCGAAACGCCTGCTGATTTTTTGCAGAGTTGGGTTTTTAACGTGAAATTGTTCTTGTTTTTGACACTTCTACCATTTCTTTTTTTTGCAAACAATTGTTTTTGTTCTTGACATCTTTATCAGTTTTTATACAACAATATGCGTGTTGTTTTTTTGTTGTTGTTGAATTGCTGTAGTTGCGTGCAGACCTTATAATTGGGCCATGCTAAGGCCTAGTCACATAGAATTCTTTGTACTTTATTCCTCGTTTTTTTACTGAAAAATAATTTTATAAAAATCCTTTATTATGAGCTTTGTTGGTCAACTTTTAAACGTACGTTGAGTTATTGCAACCCATCAGTTTGTTTTTTAATTTTTTTTGTTGTGTGTCATCAAAAATAAAATAAAAAATAAACTACTATTAAATAAACAAAAAGTCTTGATAAAATATCATTCATTAAAGTGCTTATTGTGTGCCGCTCCTCCGTATTTACGCTTTTGCTAGTTAAAAAAAGCAGCGATGTATAAAGTACAAAGGACTTTATATGACTTGTCCTGAAACATAATTCTGCCATCGAATCTAATGAGAACGAAAATCGTCAAACACAATAAAATTTGTTCGAACTTGCAATTTTTTTATTTGATTCGAAATACGCGGTAACCACCCAGATCTCGTGTATTTTTACTAAAGCAATTTGTTCCAGAACTTTAACTTCTATTATTATTCTTCTCCAAATATTTAGACAATTATATTTTCCTTGTATCAAACTATTTGTTCCAAATAAGGAAATATTTACTCTAATCGTTCTATAAATAGCTGATCGTATATTTGGTGTTTACCGTAGTGCCAGCTACATGTTGGTATTGACATTGCTGCCACCTTCTGGTGGTTTTTAAAAATTTGGCGTTTGTATGAGAAGTGTCACGCCCACTTGAAAATAAATATTTAGTGCCGGTTAATCTGGAAAGAACTGTAAAAATCAATTCAGTTGTTTTGGAGTCAAAAGAAAACAAACATACAAACAATTACATTTTCAATTCTATATTAATCTCTATATTTTTTTTTTTTTTTTTTTTTTTTTTTTTTTTTTTCTCATTATTTATTTATTGAATCTTCATATATTAAATATGAACTAACAATAATTAATCAAATCTTAACCTAATACGTTATTTTATGTCCTGCCAGTGCCAGACAAAAATTTTCTTCATCGCGGGTTCTGTTCACTTTTATAGTGTTTATCGCTCATCTAATTGGATAAGTGCTGCAGTGTCTCTTCTTCTTAAGCGAGTGTGGCCGCTATCATTTAAAATATTTCGTGCTAGTGGGTTTGGGTGCGATTCGAGCCTTTTTAAGTATTTTACTGCATATTTCGTAATCATAGTTTTAACTAATGGAACATTAAGATCCTTGTGAATATTTGAGTTTTTAACATACCAAGGGGCAGCTGTGATTATTCGAAGTAGTTTATTTTGGCGCCTTTGAATTTTTTCGATATTAGAGGCCGAGGCAGTGCCCCATAACTGAATACCATAGCACCAGATTGGCTTTAAGATGGAGTTGTAAAGAAGAAGTTTGCAGTCGAGACTAAGGACAGAGTTTCTTCCAATAAGCCAATGAATTTGGATGGCTTTTAGTTTCATTTGAGTTAATTTTGCCTCTATATGGCTTTTCCACGTTAAACGGCGATCTAGATGAATACCGAGGTATTTTACATGCGAATTTTGAGGTATTATTTGATTATTGATTTTAATAGGGGGGCATGATTCCCGACGCAAGGTGAATGTTATATGTACGCATTTTTGCTCATTGACCTCTATCCTCCATTGCTTTAACCATAGTTCGAGTTGAAATATATGATCCTGTAGGTATCGAGATGCTTCTTGACGGTTTTCGTGCACGCTCAAAAAAGCTGTATCATCAGCAAATGTTGAAGTTTGTGTGTAGTTGTTTGTTGGCATGTCCGAGGTATATATTAAGTATAAAAGTGGGCCCAGGATGCTTCCCTGAGGGACTCCAGCGTCAATTTGCTGAGGAGAGCTTAAATAATCACCTTCTTTAATAATAAATTTTCGACCGACTAAGTAGCTTTCTAACAGCTTGTGTGTGTTTACTGGTAAGTTGAGCTTCAATTTATGTAATAAGCCTTCATGCCAGACTTTATCAAAAGCTTGAGAAACATCGATGAAGAGAGCGGAGCAATATTTTTTTTCTTCAAAAGCTTTTCTTATTGCGTTTACTATACGATGGGTTTGCTCAATTGTGCTGTGTTCTCTTCTAAAGCCGAATTGGTGGTTAGGAATACATCTATTTTCATTTAAAATTGGGGTTAATTTTGACGCTAACAGCTTCTCAAACAGCTTTGATATATTAGAAAGTAAGCTTATAGGCCTATATGACTCAACTTTTGTGTGATCCTTTCCAGGTTTAGGTATCATGGTGACTAAGGAGACCTTCCACTTTTGAGGATAGTATTCAAGGCGTAAAATAGCATTAAAAATTAAAAGAATAATTTTCTTTGCTATGCTGGGTAGCTCCAAAAGCATTTTGTTGCTGATCTTATCAAAACCAGGAGCCTTCTTGGGGTTTAAATCACAAATAGCCTTTTCGATTTCTCTTATCTCAAATCTTAGCGGAACAGCTGCTCTAGCAGCAACAGGTGGTAACTCGACCGCAATATCGTGAGATATATTTGGGGTAAATACGTTTTTTAAATGATTGACATACAGATTTCCTTTTTCAACATCATTTCTTGCCCAACTTCCATTCAAGTTTCTTAATGGTGGTTTAGAGACAACTGGCCTTTTGAGATTTCTAGCTGCGCGCCATAATGAGTAGTTTGATTGTGGGGTTGCATCAAGTTCCTCAAGATATTTTTCCAGAGAAGCCGTTTTCTTAGTCTGCAGTAACTTTCTAAGTCTTTTTGTACACTCTTTAAGTAAGTTCTTAAGTTGAGGGGATCTGTGCAATTGCCAATCTCTTCGAGCCCTCCTTTTTTCAGACAAAAGATGCTCGACATCTGTGGAATATATTTTAATAGTTTTTGTTTTTTTGGGGACAATATTGGAATGTTGAACAGCTAGTTTCAGAAAACTGTCAAAATTGTCAATAGAGCGATCTACATAATCCGGTGTACTGAGCGGAATATTTTCTGTGCAATGGGTACTGAGATATTTTTTATATTTTAACCAATTAATTTGCGTAGCTGTCGTCGGAGGTACAATTCTATTGGGGTTCATTATAGTAACAATTGTAGGTGTGTGGTCGGAAGATAAATCTAGGGAGGCTTCAACATGAATCGTTTCTATGGGAATGTTTTTAACCACGCCGAAATCGATGACATCTGGAATTTTTTGATGATCAGTGGGCCAATATGTTGGTTGTCCGCTCGCTACCACATTTAAATCCATTTTAGAAATTGTGTTAAATAAAACACGACCCTTTGGTGTTATAAGTCGCGACCCCCAGAAGGTATGTTTAGCGTTATAATCGCCAGCGGCTAGGAAACACGGTCCTAATGATTTAAAATATTTATAATATTGGTCCTCCGATATTGAAAATCTAGGCGGGGAGTATAACGATGAAATTACTAGGTTTCTATTTAATTCCTCAACGCAAATGTTCGTTGCTTGGAGATAATCTTCACGATGATCACACATTAGGTAGTGTTTCACTCGGGTTTTTATTAAAATGGCAGAACCTCCACAAGCTCTATCTCGAGGGTCCTTGGTATCATATAGTATATAACCATTTATTTTAAACGTATTTCTTGAGGTCAAATGAGTTTCAGAAATCATCATGACATCAATTTGTTTATTTTTAAGAAAGTATTCTAATTCATTTTTATGTTGGCGGATGCCGTTTGCGTTCCAAAAACAAATTTTTAAACAGTTCATGGTTTATTAAGTACAGCTTGCAATAACATCGATTGCATTCTAAGCATTTCCTGCATCATATTACCCATTGTGTTCGTAAAATTATTTACCGTTTGCACTAATGTTTCCATGGTTTTTTCTAAGCGACTAAAATTAGAAACCGGAGTTTCATCATTACTTGGCGAAGCACCTTGCATTGGCTGATGGTTTGATTTTAGGACGTTAGCGTAAGAGGTTCTGTTATTACTAGGCTGGGGGGCTTGAATTGCATTTGTGTTTACTTGATTTGCAACCTGCATTTGAGGGGTATTTGTTTTTGGTCCAACCGTCTGCTTGACGATATTATATACAGGGCATCCTCTATAATTGGCAGTGTGATTACCGCCACAGTTGCTACATTTTTTTACGTTGGGGTCGGTTTTAGACTTATCGCAAGAAACTGTACCGTGTAGTTCACCACATACTACGCAGACAGGGGGTAAATAGCAGTATGCCTTAGTATGACCGTACTCTTGACAGTTTAAACATTGAACGGGACCATTTCTTTTGTGCGGCTCTTCTATAGTTATTCTTCTGTAGAGAATATATTTTAAATTGTAAATAGGATGTGTTTCGTTTTTTTTAAGTTTTACGTCGCCGGGTTCAAACTCAACTCGAAAGAGTGGTTGGGGAATTTTTTCTCTATTTTTAATATTTACTACATGCTTTACCTTGAAGCCTTTTTCTTCTAAGAATGTTTTAACCTCTTCTGGGTCTACGCATGAGTCAATGCCCTTGATTACTACCTGAAGACCTTTACTGCTCTTCAGTTGATAAGTATAAAAGTTTTTATTCAGAGTCTCAAATACTGTAATTACCTTTCGAAAATCATCCTCGTGATTCACCTGTATTTTAGTCTCGTTAATGATACCGCGCTTTATTGCAGCTACATAAAAGGAATTTTCACCTATCACCGAAATTAAACTTTTTATTAACTCATTAGAGTTTTGCTCTCTAAGGTATATCGGGGGTGGCTTAGACGATTTAATGACGTTTGGTGCTTCAGAGGATTCATCCTCCAGAATCGCAAAACGATTTTGTGTATTTATTTTATCAAAAGATGGTACTTTTGAGGCCGAAGCAACTGCTGCAGAGGTAGGGCTGCGTCCCCGTTTAAGCACTGTTATGTACCTGTCCATACCAACTTGTATTGTAGGCTTTTGGCAGCTTTTTACAGGGGGGTTTTCCATTGCATTTGTGTTTAAGTTCATGGTTTCATTTCCCACTAAATTTGTTTTTGACGTCACGGCAATACTTGCTGGCCTGGCAACACTTGTCACCAAATCTAGTTGTAGTTTTTTTAATGAGTCACTATCCACTGTTTTTGTAAACACCGAGGGTGATAGGGAACGTGTTCTAGTAATTGGCTTAGCCGTTAAATAGTTTATATTATTTTGTTTAGTTTTATTTATTTCCGCATTATTTTCGTTTGATTGAACTAAAACGTAAACGTTTCTTTCATTTTGTCTTAGTGTTGTTTCACTGTTCGTACTCATGCAAAGAGTTGTTTTTGTTTTTCACCGTTTTGCTTTGCTTTAATATTTTTATTATTTATTGTATTTTACAACAACAAAAAAAAAACAAGAAATTTTAATGTTTTTGTTCAGAATATGTATACACATGTATGAACATTCATACATACGTATTTATTTTTACTGTTTTATTTTATTTAATTTAATCGTTTTAAATTGTTCACTATTATGTTAAATAATTTAAATAACAAAATACGTATATTATTTTTTTTTAAGCGTCCATTCGCTGCTTATATTACAAAATCAACTGTGATTAATTAATAGTTCAAATCGTATGCGGGGCTAAAATACACGTCTGTATCACAACAAAGCACATATTTAAATGGCGAAATAATACTAAACGTATACTTGTTCATTTATATCAATTGTATATTCATATTAATTATACGCCATAAGTGCCAAGAATTATACTCACATAAATTTATTTTAAATAGTCTGTGAATGTTAATCGAAATGATTTAGCTCTTGGATTCTTAATTTAAATTTTGGGGGCAACACCATCCTTTGGAACTTACATATTTGAAGCACAGCCCCAAATAACGTTGTAAAAGACACTTTTTGCAAAATATGTTTTTTTGCAAATGATCGTTAACATAACTCTCTTATATTACTTAAACATCGTATTATCCAAAATTATGCACCTTTACCTCTTCGAAATGCAATACAAAGAGTCAGCCAGTGAAAAGACTTTGTAAGTTACAAAAAAATTATACAAACTAATGGTTTTGTAACATGGAATGACGTTTTAAAAGCCGCGTGCGTAGTGGAAAAACGTTTTAAATGACATCGAGATTGTGAAACTGTTTATTTTAAATTTAAATTTCTTGATATTTTACATTGAAGTTTTTATTATAATTAATTTTGATAATCTAAAAAAATTATTAAAAATAAATAATCCTGCCTTTAAATACATTTTTTTTGCTCTCCTGAAAAATAATTCGTTTGTTATTAAGCGAAATAGTGCAAAAGCAGATAAATCCATGCATTACTCTGAGTTTTAAGACAATATAGAAATTTAAGTTTCTTCTCCTGCATTAAGTTTCGCTTTTTTGCATACCTTAACTTTGCGTCAATATAATGTAATGTAAACTATGCATGACATCCGGAAAAGTTGTATCTTCGTGTATTTCCGAAGTGTACGGTAAGATAATTGAAGGCAAATAGTAGAGTTTTGGTGTATCGTTAACTACTAAGTGGAAGAGTAGTTCAGAAGACTATCTAACGTATACGTCGTTATAATACAAAAGACACTGTTGAGTTTAAAATAAGATCTGGTGTACACACATCATTAACAAGATTACAAACTTGCAAGGTCGCCAGAATGTTACTTTAAACTCAACATGTGGTGCGTACATTTAAATAATAATACATACATACATGTGAGCGATCCTTTTTTGTTATTGTAAACAACAGAGTTTTAATCTCCTTTTGTTGTAATAAAGAGTAATGCGTTTATAACGATAGTTTAATCTTTTATTTATTTAGGCTGCATGTATGTGTTATTGTAATTTATAAAAGCTAGTAGGTAGGAATATTGTTATTGTTTTAGTAATAAGAATTTTAGTATTTAAGGAAAAAATATTAGCAAATAAAATGAGTTCTATTTTATATTTCAAACGAATAAGTGTGTACAATTCAATTCCTGCGGAAACTAACATTTTGGTGACCCCGACGTGATGTGATTGAGAAGTTAAAACCAAACTTAAAATTATCACGAGAAGTTAAAACCAAACTTAAAATTATCACGAGAAGTAAGGACAGGCCTGTCCAATGCTCTGAGTGCTTTGGCTCAGGGCAATATTAACGAGCAGGAAAAGAGCTCCGACCACCTTTTCTCACTTTTCAACAGTCAACACAAGGCATTCTTTTCATGTAACAAGAATGATTGGAAATGTCGGAAAATGTGTTTAAGTGATCAACTGCAATATTTCAAGGAAGAAATTAATTGGACTGGCTCCCGAAGGTGCAGTAATCAGACTAGCTCCCGAAGGTGCAGTAAATAGTTTCTGAGAGGAAGAAATTTCCCCTTAAATTCCCCCGTGGTCCTACGATTTGACCCATTTTCAACACGCTTGGTCCTTGTGCTAATAAGAGCCTATGTCTCAAATTTTATCAAATTATCTCCAAAATTGCGACCTGTACTTTGCGCACAAGGTTACATGGACAGCCAGCCAGCCTGCCAGCCGGACGGTCATCGTTAGTTCAGAATCACTTTCTGAGTCGATCGGTATACTTTAAGGTGGGTCAAGGACCAATATTTTAAGGCGTTACACACATCAGCACAAATGCATAATACCCTCTATACTATTGTGGTGTGGGTATAATAAAATAAAAGATCTGCAATGTATAAACTTTACGAAGGCACAAAAATTATAATTTTAATAAAAAAATTTATCAGTAAAATGCAAAGGAATCAGAAAAATTCATAAAAAACTGAGTGTTTAAGTCAACCTCATAATTATCATAAAAAAAAAAACAAAAAAAAATTTATTTTACATAAAATTTTTTGTGGATTTTTTCCAAACAATTGATTGATATGCCGCAAGCAATTACAAAACAAATTTTACACTGATACAACTGACTGTAATGCCCGTAAATTTACTTTTATTTTAGGCAATTTTACATTGATATTATGAAATAAATGTACAATCTTTTTAGCTTAAGCTGATTTGGCTGTAGCTTGAGTCTTTAAGATTTATTGGGCTGACAGAAATATCTGTAATTTATTCTAGAATTTAATTTAATTTATTATCTTGTCTGCTATTTGTCTTTCATTTCGTGTCCGTGTTGTTGCAGTTGAGGTGTTTTAGGAAATGTAGATTTCTTCCTATGGAAATTGTTTCCTTCAAAAAGGATGCCATTTAGGTTTCTTTTGTAAATTTTGTTGAGTTACACCTTCGCTTGTTTTTGCATTTAAATCCAAATTTTAAAAAATGCGCATTTGTATGTTTCCTAGTCCTTAGTCAATGGCACTAACTGGCATTTTTACTTTTAAGTACAAGTATCTTTAAAGTATGTCATTTTATTAGGTAAGAAAAATGATTTTGTTGGTAGTTTTTTTTATTATTGTTAGAAAAGTGTGTGCGTTTTTTTTTGGAGTAAACTTATGAAAAAGCAATTAGAATTACAAGGTGTGTACGTTATGAAAAATTTTATGTTACTTAAGCAAAAGTGTTCCTTCATAACTTCTCTATAAAAAAATCAGTATCATATAACAAGCAGAACGGAGCTTAAGCACAATATAATTTATGAAATCTGTTTATAAGGGTACATTTTAAAAATTTTAAGGCCCGTTTTCACAACTTAACCGGCCTTATAAAAAGTGTTACATTAATCAAATCAATTAATCAAAAGTCAGCAAAAAAGTAAATTAAGGTTCATCCTACCTGGTAGGTAATAATAGTAAAGTTGTTTTTATACGGCGATAAAATCCTACCATTAGCTATCGGTAAGTTGTTAAAGCAGGCCTTAGGTATATGAGATATGACTATGCTGTAATAAAAAAGCACTACGTACATGTTTGGGTGTATACATTATTTAATCAAATGGGTGTATACATAATTTAATTTCTGAGCAAATTTTTTTACATTGCTAAAGTAAAAGACATAATTTATCTTAAATTTTTTCTTCTGGGAATTTTGGAATTAGACAGGCCTGTAATACATTCCGATAGAAATAATAATAAACTTTGTATTCCCGAAAATAACTTTGATGAGATAATTTTTATTACGTAGTTGCGGTTTGGATTGAATTTGTTTTAATTTCTTAAATTGAATTTTCGGTTTTTGGAGAACCAAAATACGGAATTACTTAAGGTCGGACTAGGTTAATAGCTTATTGTAAGATTGGTAGGATATACATATATTTGTTTCAAGTATTGGCTATCGTAAGTAACGATTTTCTCCCATTTTTGTTTGATCATATGAATTGCGATATATGAAGTCGATAGATGGAGGTGTGGGAGAAGGCGTTTCACTCAGGTTAAGCAACACAAGGACAGCTTTTGTAAACCAATATAAGACGTTGTGATCCCCCAAAATTTCGAAAATACGTATTTTCATTGCTTGTGTGAAAAACATATGGAAGCAAGACATGGCTGGTGATAAACACTTAAGCAAGGAGACTTCAAGTGTTCATAAACTAAAGTATATCACAAAATTAACCACATCTTTTGGCCGAACCTAATGCTTACTATAGAGCTCTGGCGTTTAATAAGCGAAGAGTTCATAATTCGCAAAATAGCAAGATGAACATGGAAATAATCGGCCAGATATTGCGAAAACAAACTGGCAGCATTGCAATGACTACATTGGAATGGAACCCCGATGGTAGTCGACGCTCATGTCGTCGCAAAAATTCCTGGTGTGTGTCAGTCTTACAAGAAATTAATTTGCAAAATAAATCGTTTAGTAAAATTAACATTGCCTGCAATTGATCAAAATAATTCGTACTTAGACAGGGTAAGATCAGGACTTATGCCCGAAATTTCAACATACAGATATCTGGTCGTGTTTGTACCTAACAGTTGTCTTTACCTATGCGGTAAAACTAGTTTGGTAATTTCAATGTTAAATTTACCTACGTGTTTTTTTCTTTAACTTTTCTTTAAAAATATGGCAACATTTGTGTTTTTATTAATTTTTTGAATTAAGTGTCAAAAATGGATGGTGTAAAATACACTACAGTTTAATCAGTAGATAAGACATACGTATTAAAATTATGAAAAATTCATTACATTATAGATATCTATACACAGCTAGACATCTATTTGTAGAATTAGAAAAAAGTGGGTGGAAGCGGCCATAAATAGAAGACGTTATTGTAAAGAGTTGAAATTTGGCACAAATGTTTTAATTGATAAAAGATAACAAAATTTAAAATTTCTAAATTTTCGGAGCAAGGATTCATGTCCTTCCCATATATCCTGAAAAAAAAAATGTCATAAAAGATAGACAAAGAGTTCAAACTTCATGAAATTTCGTATAGTTATTGGACTTGATACACCAAATTTGATTGATCAAATTTTATCCAAATCGGAACATGGACACGCCTAGCTGGAAAATGTCCTTTTTCATAAAATACAAAACAGTAATAAAATAAAAATGTATTTGTTTCTTTTTCCACTTTAGTCTTAAATTTCTTTTCCAAAAAATTAATTATTTCAGTATGGGCTGCTCTGTAAGAATTATGTTTGTTTGTCAAATATTGAAAATTCTCTAATTTGTACCTTTGATGACACTGAAAAAATGAAAAAAGTTAAATTTTCGCAACGTTTCGCAAATGTCACATACTTTTTTATAATATAAATACTTGAATTAATATTATACTAAATTATAAAAAAAGGAGTTTTTATAGTTTTCTTTTAATTGCCAGGTTAACTTGCAAGTTGTAAATAATTATTACTTTCTTTTGTTCACATTCAGAACAACGGTAAAACACATACATATGATAGCTAAATGGATAAAAAAGTGCCTTACCATATTTTAGTAATATCACACTATAATATAAATGCAAATATTGCCGGCTTTATCGACAATTTATATCATATTAACCCTTTAGCATATTCGCACTATTTTAAATTTTTCTTTGCATGCTGCACATTCACCTAAAACATTCAAATTTGATTAGCTCTAACTTTAGTATATATTAACATATTTTAAAACTTATTTTTGATTATTGTTATTTGAAATCTTTTTAATAAAACTGCATCAATCAAATTCTAAAATTACAAAAAATATTATTTTCATATATAGAAAAATCCAATTATGGAAATTAAAAAAATGGCTAATGGCATTTAATAAAAGACACTTTTACTAATAAGCGTAAACAAATCCGCATTTGCACTCTAATAGTATATCATTTTTTAAATCAAAATTATGTAAATCCAAAATACTTTTTGCAGTTATATTTAAAATGCTTTGGAGGGGAACTTCTGCGGATTTTTCTGTAGCAACAATATCACCACGTATAAAATTTTTCTTTGCATTAGCAATACAGTAATATGACGGAAAACAATTTTTATGAACGGAATTTACAACAGACCTCATCATTTTATATTGTCGATATGAAAGGTTCATATCAATGTATAAAGCCAAAGCTTTTTCTACAGAAATTGTTTTTTCTATACAGGGATCAACCTTCGTTGCTGCTTTCTTAATTGCCTCCGCAGAGTTGGCTGAAATTAATTTTTGTACCTTTCTTCTTTTTGACCTACTCGCAGCATTCACAATACAGTAACTAATTTAAAAAAATACAAACATCACTCAAATTTACTCCGTCTATTGGCAAATCGGTATTTAGCCAGTCACCGAACTCACACTCGAACCGGTCCCTTTTTCGGTTGCAATCGGACCACATCCGCTTTAATTTTGAATTTAAATTACATATCGTTGGTCTCATATAGAAAGGCCCTAACTCACATAAATGCAACTTTACAGTAGAAGGCAAAAACATAATAGAAATTGTATGTATCTTAATGTAAAATGGCTTCTTCAATTGCTTGTTAAACTGATATTTTTGATGCTATTGAATTAAATTTTTGTGACGAGGTGTATTTGTGGGAAATGTATTGGAATCACTAAAAAACTCAATTTCGAAAAAAATCGAGTTAGGGCCTTTCTACATGAGACCGACGATATATATTTTTCGAACGTCTTTCGCTTCCAAAGATTTCCCTATTCGAGCTCCCACAATTCCTAATAATTTTTAACTACATTTTTGTTTTCCTTTAACTCAATCCAAGAATTAAAAAAGTCTCGCATTTTCATTTGAATCGACACTAAAAAAATAAGAATTATTTAAATTGGCGCACTTAAGCGCAGCTAAATTTTTATTTTTATAAATTAACATACTTTTTGTTATAAAATGAAACAAAATTTATCCCGGTAATACTTGAAAATTATTTTTTATTCACTATTATATGTTTGCTTATCACAACAAGTTTTGTTTTGTTTTATTAATATCATTCTAATAATGATGCATACACTGTTATCGACATATGTAATTAAAAATACCGTTTATATACTTAAAACATAATACAACAACTAATCTAGTACAAATTTTTTTTATTTGCCAACTAAATTCAATTATTTAACCCTATGAAGTACATGCTCATTTTTATTCCTTTTTTATACAAAATTGCAGTTATTTCAAACCACAATTTTGAAGAGCCATATCTTTAGAAAAAATTATTATTTCAATCAAATTTTTTTTACGCTTATTAGTAAAAGTGTCTTTTATTAAATGCCATTAGCCATTTTTTTAATTTCCATAATTGGATTTTTCTATTTATGGCCACGCTCACAACACTGTGCAGCGCGGGCATTATATGGGGTGTATGGATAGTATATGCCGATTTTTACGAAGCTAATAAGTTTGCCACTAAAATTGTTATTTTCTTTTGAGATGTTCGAGCTTGTTTTCAACACACGGACACACGGAAATACTTAAGGACCCATAATTATGTGGTCTAAAATTAATATTAAAAAAGTTAAACATTGAATAACAATATAAGTATACCCTCCCTCAATCACTATTAGTGGTGGAGGGTTTAAAAAATCTGCCAATGCCCTACAAGCCAAAAATTATTTCCCTACAAAAAAAACCAATTTAAAAAAAGTTTAACATATCGTCGAACTATTATGGAAACCTGCTTAATCCACTTTTTAAGTAAATTGAGATTTTGATGCCGTGTGGTAGAGAAAGACACGCCTCATCAACCAGCATGTAGTTTTTCTTCAATTTGTTTAAACCAACTATATTTTTGTATTTTCTCTCAAGCAGCACATTTTGTCTCTCCTGTAAAATTTACTGAAAGGGAGTCAGCAGGTTGTTTTAAAAATTTTTAATTATTAAATATCAAATCTACAAAAAGTGGGTTTTCACAACAACATTTTGAGTACTGACATAAGATTATCATTTTATATTCTCTGGTACTGACAATACCGCCGTTGATATTGCACTTTTCTAGTATAAATTTTCCAACTTACAAAACTACTTACAATCTAAAGAATTTTAAAGACTTGTCCGCCATTTCTTACGCTTCTGTTTGAAGAAGAAAAGACCTACATGTAGGAATTTTTATCTAGCTCTGAGACCACAGATTCCCATCCTCTTTAATTCAAGTATTTATGCGTTACATTTTTCAATGACACTCCTTTTCTATTTAGCAAATTTTGCATTTGCTAACAAAAAAGTTTATTTCAATAAATAATACAATCGTCATAATTTTTCTAACAAAAATATACCTCAGACAGTTTACAAGAGGCATTTTACTCAACATTCTGATTTTAGTGGTTAAAATGTGTCAGTCATATTGCATTCATCATCCTCTACTGTACCACCCAACAAAATAAAAGCATTTGTAATAAAAAAATTTTTCTTAAAAAAGACGTGTGTAAACAAAAAAAAAGAACATTTAAAAAAGCAGAAGAAAATAGTTTTATTAAAAAAAAAAATAATAATAAAAAATAAAAACAGCTAATGGAAAATGCTGAGTGTTGAGGTTTTCCCAACAAAACCAATAACAGTGTGTTTTTCATATTCATGTTTCAGAAAAATGTGGTAAAATGTGCGTCAAATTTTGTTTAGTTTGGAATAAAGTAGCAAAATGAAAAAGTAGGTCAAATTGTGATTTACCGTAAAGTGACATTTCTTTCAATTTGTAAATGTTTGTTTAGAAAATTTGTATATATAAATAAAAAATTAATTGCCAATTTTTGAAATAACAAGAAAAAAAAACAATGATTCCCTTTAAAATAAAACAACCGTAAGTTTTAGATTCTCTATAATGAAAAAAATTACTTTTTATCATTCCTAGAACACCCTTTACCACATAAATGGGTACTTATACAGAAACTTAGACAAAAAGCAATGAAAACACATTTTGCACTTGTTGTATAATTGTAACAACTACAAATGATGTTGTTGAGTGCTACATCCATATTTGTTTGTTTGCTGGCTTTTTTTAACTTTTAACCCATTAAGGACTGACCCCCTATTTCGTGGTTGGATTTTAATAAAGTTTCACACATTTGATATTATGGGCATTTATATTAACATTTCGTTTTTTTATTATGTTTAACTGTCAAACCTTTGGGCCCTAGACTATGGGTATTTTTCTACCCACTTCGCTATTAAAGAGTTCTTAAAAACAAGATTTTTTGAAAACAAAAAAATTAAAAAACGCATTTATTAGATGCGTTGATATAAGTGTTGTCTATTTATTTCGCTATGCACGTAGAATCGGTCCCAGCGGGAGAAAGTAGGAGTCCTCTGTACTCCTTCTTTTGGATATACAAGGACTGCTCGCTCCATTCCTTCTCATAGAAGGGAACGAGGAATGTGTATCTTATCTTTTATACGAAAGAGCCGAGGCCTTCTATGATTCATTATTTAGCAGTTATATAAGAATGGTAATTGAATAAAAAAAATTTTTACTTTCTAATACTTTGGATGCTGGTATGGTGAATGCATGGAATTTACTTAGACTGCATGCTAAGAAAAGCTGACAGAAAAGCTGGCAAAGCGCATGGATAACTTTGACGATATGATAAGCAGTGTTGCCAGTTTAGACATTTAGTGTCTAGATTAAGCCATTTTTCACCCTGTTTAGCCATTCAAAAATGAGTTTAGCATTTAGCCATTTTTTTAGCATTTTTTCAACTTGTTTAGCCATAATTTTTTTCCCCCGTTTTTCTTTTAAAAGAATTACTTTTATTTTATTATAAAAATTTATAAAATTATAATAAATATTTTTAAGAATAAACCGCCTTGAATTAGAATCACTTTCTGAGCCGAATTTACGATGTTTGTCCGGCTGGCTGGCTGTCATGCAAACCTTGTGCGCAAAGTACAGGTCGCAATTTTGGAGATTATTTGATCAAATTTGGTACATATCTTCTAATGTGGTGTAGGGTATTATAAAGTCGGGGTTGGCCAACTATACTTTCTTTCTTGTATTTTTATTGTAGATCTGGAATCAAAAGGTTGGGTAAATGTTGTCGTGATTATGATTTATCTTTGAAATTAACACTAGCGACATCGATGATTTAATTTTTTAAATATCTATCAAAATATTAATTTACTTTTATTCTTATTTAACAAATTGATCTTAACTTAAAATTTCATCGTAAACAAATTCAAATAAATTCATTTTTCAGCTTTGTTATTGAATTTTAATGTGTTTTATTTAAAAAAAAAAAACTTTTAGCCATTTTTAGCAATTTTTTGGCCATTTTTTTCAGTTAATTTAGCCATTTTTGGTCACCAAGTTTTGGCAACACTGATGATAAGCAAAATTAAAAAGCGGGGCCGTTGTAGACAATGTGGAGGTAAAACTAAGTTTGGTTGTACAAAATGCAAATTAAACTTATATCCAAAGGCTTGTTTTGCACAGTTTCATGCTAGTGTCCACAGTGGCCACACTTGTGATATTTATTTCTAGTTAATTTTACATAAAACACCGCATTTTTTCTAATCAAAATATTAAAAAAAAAAATTGTATTTTGAACCCAGAGCAGAGCACACCTAAGGCTATAAGTAACCAAGAGGGTTTTCCGATTTTCTACTCCCCGATTTTTCCACAGCCGTTGTAACTTTCCCAATAGAAGGTGGTAAAATTTAACTTAAAAAATTTTTTTAATTAGTCCTATCCTTTCTTTATCTTTCTGTAAAAACCAATTTCAGATACCTCCTACCAGAAGTTACCAAGAATTTTTCTGCGATGGCTCTGTTTTTGGGTATTTAAATACCCATCGGTCCTTAATGGGTAAATTGCATTTTGTTAGTTGTTGCTCTTCTCTTGTTGTTATCTTAATTGTCAGAAAAGTTTTAAGGGGTATTTTTTACCCTCTCCACTGCACCTACTTACGTATGTATGTTTGTAGAGTTTTATTTTGGTTTGTAAAAATGGCTTTTAAAAACATTTTACTTTTTATTTCTCTTGTATTCTAGTCTTTTAATACGCATTTTTATGAATACTTTATACGAGTTTAAAGACTTGCTTGGTTTTTATAGTTGAAAAAAAAACCAGTTAGATTTGTTGCAAAGGGAAGTTAGAAAATAAGTATTAAAGTATTATTGTTATGTCAAAATCGTTTAGATCCAAAGTATTTAAAAAATAGTTAATCTTATATCTGCCAAATAAATTCCACTGAAATTTAAATTGAAATCAAAACAAGTCCGAAAGTATGATACGCAACACCAACGCATCGTTGAAAGATACAATCTTAATAATATAAAATGCTGAAAGTTTTTTTTTTAATTAAAATTTTGCGATGACTTTTTGAAACCATTTAGGTTAGCATTTCTATTCCAGAGAAAAATATGGCCTACTATCATCACAGTAAACTATTTCCGTTTCTAAAAATTTAATAATATAATGATAAATTCAATCACATATGGGCATTTCCCCAGAATGGTCTACCAGGATGAAAAAATAAAATATTGATTATCATCGTCTTTTATTGTTTATTATTATAAGAAAGTCTTTGTTCTTTTAAAATAATGGTTTCATAGCATATCTCAGCTGTTTTACTTGAGGAAATTGGGCTGGAAACTGGAAACTTTTATATTTTTCTGTATTTTCTACTTCTAAATACATTTTTATATACTTATTTTACATGCAAAAAATATGTTATGTTTACACTCGTTCTTCATAATCTCTCCATTACAATCAATTGTAAAAGGAGTATTAAGTTTTTTTGTTAAGGAAATTTGAAGACATTTATGGTAAAATGCATGGTGATAATAATAAAAAAAAAACATATGGAAAAATCGTACGTTCGCGATCCGTACGTTCGGGACCGGTACATAAGCCAATTAAACAAAAACCAAGAGAGTTATTTTATTTTGTAAATACTGGATGCAGACCTACATTAAAACACTTTTAAAATAAATTAACCACTTTTGAAAATTCCGTTTCATTACGCAGATTTTTACATTTCACTACTGTCAGCCGAAGTTGACTTCTATTTTGCGTACGTTCGTGACCACCCGTTTATAACTCTTATTATGAAAACTTAAACTCGATGAAATCCATATTTTGTACTAAACATAGAGCTACCCAAATGCAATTAAATCGCAAAAAAAAAATTGCTAGGAAAAGTTTTGTTTTCTATATTATTTGTACATCAAAAGCGTACGAACGTACGTTCGTGACCCCAGGAAATGCCCATATCTTGTTACAGCAACCCAATTATTATTGAATATGGCCCTCACATGTCTACCTGAAATATTAAACAGTTGCCTTAAACAACGCACATTTTTACCGAAATCATTCTAATGTTTAAACTAAAACATTTTAAAAATTTTACCATGTGGGTCAAGAAACGCAAAAATTCGAAAACTGTTACTAAATGTTGCATGTTTACTGTTTTCTTGATTTTATTTTATTTTGTTTACTAAAAATTCTTACGGGGGACACATGCTTATGTTTGGAAGGAGTCAGAGGGAGAAACAAAACATCATTCTGAATAAACAAAAAAACAAATATACAAATTTGAGAATTACGTTTTTTTGTTACAAATACTCGCTGATCACTCTCACATTTTTGTTTTTTTTTTACTTAAAATAGTAGTGTAAAGTGCGGGGACACAAAAATAGAGCAACATATTTTATTAAAATGAGCAACAAAACTTCTAAATCTGTGTCGTGCTATCATAACATCTTAAGTGAAATTTAAAAAATTGGAAAATTTTTTTATTCATACAAATATTCATTCAAAAACATTTTTATCTACATTTTTAAAACTTTTTATTGTAAGCGAAATTTTTCTTAAATTTGGTGGTATTTTATTATTTGATCAAAATGTTTTTTCAACGAGATTTTTTTAAAACTTTTTTGCTATATTATCTCAAGTTAAGATGTTGTGTTAAAATGTCATAGAAATGGTTAAAACAACCACGAAATAACCATCGGCAAAAATATGGCAACATAAACAAGGAATATGATTGCAGTAACCATACTATGATTATGTGCATAAAAATATTCCTTAAAAGTAGTTTATCTAACTGTGACCATATAAATACATATTTTCTCCCTTTGTAATAAAAATTAATTTTTTATGATAAATCCTTACGATACGTCTTGCACATACGCAGTATTAAAAATTTAACATTGAATGATGTGAGAAGTACTTAACGTCACAATTACATCAACTAGCGTATATCCAAAAAAAAAGCTCTTAAATTACTTCATCGCTAAATTCACAATGTGTGAAGCTACAAAAACTTTTACATTAAAAGTTTTGTTTTGTTCCAATTTCTTTACTGACGTACTTTGCAGAAGAATACTTTTTTATTTCTTCATCTTTCCACTGAAGTGCAAGTAGTTTTTTACATTGGTATGTAAGAAATGTATACATTTCCTTAAATAAAAAAATTTTATAAAAAAATCACGTGTCGTATAAAATTTCATAGACTATATTTCAAGGAAAGAGAGAGAAAACATTTCCACACATAATGAAAGTGAAAAGCCAAGAAGATTTTATATTTCTTGAATATTCCTTTTACAAATTTAAAAGTTTTTAAATCTAATTTTAGATAAGCTTCAATGAAAATTGGAAAGGGAAATAAATAAGTATTTATTTACCCACACAAATTACGCCTACATACATATGTATGAGTAAGTAAAATAATTAAGAATTGTAAATTTCTACAGTTGTATGCGAAAGATGAATGGGCTTTTGTTTGAACGAAGTTAACGGAAAAATAATATGTATAAAAGTGTAAAGCTTAAGAACTTAAAAAACTTTGTACATGTATAGGAATTTTAATTATGTCTTTAATACTCAAATATAGTCAATTAAATTTTTCTATTAAAATCTTCTAGTATTATATTTGAATGAGTTTTATACGCTTTTGTCTAAAACAAAAGTAAGTAACCTAAAATCATATGAAAAGCAACAAAATATCAGGAAATAAAATAGAACTAAAGGTTCAGTTATAAGCAAGAGACGTTTTCAAGATTTATGTTTAAAATAAATTTTTTGCATATTTCGTAAGAGCTTTCGAAAAATACAGCAAATGAGCGATATGGCAAAGAAAAGTCTACTTTCTGTCACGTTATGGAAGCAAGCAATTATGCTTTAATTTTTCTCCTTTTTTACTAAATGTAAAGCTAGTTGCACCTTTCACTTAAATTCGCAAAGTTAATAATATATAAATTTTCTTTGAGAAAAAAATTTCAAATAGTTAATTAGTTTACTTAAATATTATCTAGTTTATACATGTTTATTGAAATTTTGTAAAGCACAGAATTTCTGTTTTTTATAGCTGTACTTATTGTTAAAGTACAATTACAACTGTCATTTTTATGTTTCATCTAATTTGCTTGTTATCATTTTGTACTGATAGATAGTAAATAAAATTGTCTTTTATTGGAAATGCCCATATCACTCATTTACTACAACGTCGTCATAAGTCAAAAACGAAAATTTTGGAGTTAGTGATGCAGAATTGTTCGCTACGCTTTTAGTTATATTGAGAGAATGGCCCATATTCATAGTCAAAAATAAAGTCGACTTTTTCTAAAGTATACTTTAGACTATTTTGACTTTGAATATGGGCCAAAGTGTCGTTATTTTTCTAAGTCGTGCGAGGAAATCAAAAACCTTAAACACGTTTATTTCTAAATGTATTTTTTGATTTATGACGACGTTGCAGCATACGAGATATGCATGTTTGTGCATTAGAGCGGGCTGATTTGAAAGGATTGTGGCATCGATTTTTCGTTAGCTTTTGGCATTTTTTTTTTTTTGTCATTATTTTTTATTGAATCTTCATATATTAAATATGAACTAACCATAATTAATCAAATCTTAGCCTAATACGTTATTTTATCTCCTGCCAGTGCCAGACAAAATGTTCTTCATCACGGGTTATGTTCACTTTTATAGGTGTTTATCGCTCATCTAATTGGGTAAGTGCTGCAGTGTCTCTTCTTCTTTTGCTTTTGGCATGAGGAAAATAAAATTCCACTAAGACATATCAAAAAAATTTTATTTTCGTGGCGAAAAAATTTCTAAACCCAAAAAAAAAACATTTTTCTAAAAAAATAATAACGCCATCGTTTTAAGCGTACAATTTTAGCTTGGATGAAATTTGAAATCCTCGTATTATAAAAACCTTAAAAATTAACATTTAAAACAAAGAAATTTTTCGACAGCAACTCGTCGAAAACCTCCAAAAGAAATATTTTATTGGAAAAACTGCTATCGCCATCGATTTAAGCGTACAATTTCACTTTAAAAAGGTTACATTTAAAAAAAAATTTAATGAGCCGATTTTTTTATTACCTTCTAAAAATCCTTAAAAATAAAAGTTGAGAAAAAGTCAAATGATTTTTTTGATTTGTTTGTAGTGGAAAATGCCAAAAGCTATCGAAAAATCAATGGCACAATATCAATTGCTAAATCGAGCCACCCTAATACTTATCCAGCAAACATACGTTCTTCATTTAGTATTTACAGAAATGATATAATAATGCAATTTAAAAGGTATTTCATGCTTGTGGGGGCTTTTGGCAATATGCAGTGCATCAAATGACTTCTTAGATTAATTTTTAAGTGTTTAATTTTAAATAAATTGCTTAGCAATTTTAAATTTGGAAAATAACTAATTCTAATTTCTATGACGTTGCTCTTAATCGTAGCGATCCTTAATTTAAACTATTTAAAAATATTTTTTTTAGATTGAAGGCTTAAAGTATCACTTTGGGAAATGAAATGCAGCCTCATATTTCAAACGCTTGACTTGGAGTTTGCTTGTTACACTGGCTCTCTTTACTAATACTAATATGCAGTAAAACAACCACAGTTTTAATTTGGGCATCATTGTTTTACAACACATACCGCAGGTGCCTCGATGACTTTTGTAAGAGACATAATCGGCAAACGCATCATTTCACGCATAAGCGATTTTATCTTGGGTCCATGTTCACCGATACGCTTTTGAAAGCAAAAGTGTAAGCTCACAATCAAAAAAAAAATCTTCTCTATGATAAACAGATATCAGTTTTGAAAGCTAAAAAAATTAAATTGCCCAATTAAAAAATGTTTATAATTATCGCACAAATACAACTTAATAAGCAATTTAAATCTTATGGCTTGTTCAGAGCCAACCTGTATATATTCGTTAATAAAAAGCGTTACAATTTAAAATTTGTTTCGTGCAATTTATAACATTTTACACAATTTTGATGCTTTGTATATGTCAAATTTAATCTGCATGCCGGCAACGCGGATTTGTACTCTATTTGCAATAAATAAAAAAATTCATTTTGTACTTTTGTTGTAATACATATTTTTTTATAGTTTTAAAAAAAAAATTTTTTTTTTTTTGTAATTTTATGATATCCAAAGATTTATGTTTAAATTTCATTCACATTAATTTTTATCATAAATCAAATCATTTAAATTGTAAATTAAATAATAATTCAAAATTGTATCTTAAATTTGTACGGACAAAGCGATATAAATAAATTTTATTTCAGACTTGCTGCGTAAACAAATTTTGCATTTCCTTTTCAACTCACTGTGCCCAGATTTATTTTAGTTGACAACAGTTTGTGCAGATTATTTCAAATGTTTGGCAAAAATTTGACACGACACTCTTTGCTGGTTGAAAACAATTAGAAATGAAATAAAATATGGTTTTATTCGAAATAAAAATAACCCAGTATACATTTCGGTACGCATGGACATTTTTCTCTAAAAAGGTAAAAAAAGTTCTTATATTCATTAAAAGATAATTCAAACTATATTTGTATTAAAATTTAAAAACAAATTGTTAATTAAAACAATCATTAAAATAGTATAAGTATTTAAGAAATTTAAGGGCTAACTTCGCTTTAGAAACCTTAAACAGAAACCAATATTTTAATCATAATATTTTGTTATAATTATTTGTATAAAGCAAAACAGTTGAAAAGTACCAAAATCAACATTTCTCACTTTCACTTCCATTTGTTAACTCTATATAGCTATTACACACTTTTGAAAGAATTACAGCATTCTCAGCAATTATTTTGGGGATTTTGATAACAGAAAGTTGTGAATCATAAAAATTCAGGAAATTAATTACAATTCATTAACTAACAAAATAGCAAAAACTACAATTCCAGCCGTCATCACAATAGCAATTTAAGTTATTACATTGATGTCAATTCCCAGAAGCACCTACAACCCCTCAACAACAACATAACTGAAAACAACAACACACCGAAACAATATCAATGAAAATTTTGTCGCCCAAAGTTGTATCATTATCAGCGCTGCCACAACCAATACAATTTTTACAACCAACATTTTTGAAAAAGTTACCAAATGTGAAAAAATATAACCAAATTTTAAAGATGTTTTGGCGAAATCGAAATTGAAACGATTGGAGAAATCGTTTTTTGTAAATATTTTCTAATTTACATATAACTAAAATATGATAAAAACTTGTTTCTCTTGTTTGTAAATTTAATTCAAGTTTATAACACTGCTTTACAAATTTTTAATTTGGAAAAATACCAAGAACACCACATGCCTAGATAAACTAATTGGGACCTCCTGAAAACGAAAATCGCTGTAGTTTTTTTCCTAAGTACCGTTTTTTAGATAACGGTACTTTTGTGTTTTTCGGTGTATGGTCCCACTCAAACCCTTGTGGAGCCCAACCAAAAAGTCCGGTCGAAATAAATGACATATCGCTAGAAAGGTAATCGAATGCCTTTTCCATCGATATGCTACAAATTTTGATCTGATAAAAAATGGCTGAGAAATGGCACCTCAAAGTTCAAAAAATGTCTATTTTTTACGTTTTTTTTCACTAGGTTATATTAAATATCTGGAATGTTTTATTTCTTAACCAAATAGTATATTTAATTACCAGCATTTTAAGCGTAATTTGAAAAAAATCGGATGAAAAATAAAGTTTTTATTAAGGATTTTGTGGAACGACAATATTTTTATCTCATATAAAATGCCTTGTTTTTTAAATACGTTAAAACTGATGGAAATTTGTAGCATATCGATGGAAAATGTATTCGATTACCTTTCTAACGATATGCCATTTATTTCGACCGGACTTTTTGGTTGGACTCCACAAGGGTTTGAGTGGGACCATTCACCGAAAATCGCAAAAGTACCGTTTCGTGTTCAGGAGGTCCCTATTAACTTATGTAGGCGTGTGGTGTTCTTGGTATTTTTTAGCTGTAAACCAGTGTAATTCTTATTATTAATACTGTTTCAAATTGTTCTATTTGATGCATTTTGTGAATCATTGTAAAACATTATGGCGAATATAAACAAATTCGCCTTTCGTAACGTACATTCAATGGGGAAAAATTATATGACTTATAGTCAAAGATTTTTTTATATATTAAGAATATGGCCAAATAAATATCTAAAAAACATTAAATAAATAAACATACCGACAAGTTATAAGCATAAAAACTTCAAATTTCAGTAACTTAAGCCCTTATGACACTACATTTTTTATTCATTAATTGATATAGAATTGATAAAAAGAAACAGTAAATGCTAGAAAGCAAACTATAAAAAATGTAAACAAAGTTTTTTAGTTTTTTTCTCTTGCAATGGTTTTGTTTCAGGGATGGCGTTGAGAATTTTTAAAATTGTACCAACAACCTTTAAAAATTGTACTTTTTTACCCTAATTGTACTAAAAGCTTTTTTTAGTTGATATTAATTTTATTTATGTTCTTAAAAAACACCACAAAAAGGTATTATAAATCTCAGTTTAAAAAGTATCAACAAAAAAGTACAATTGAAACAACTTAGCCATCCCTGTTCTGTTAATTTCATTAAATGTTGCCAACTTTTTGTTTATGAGAAACCTAAAAACAATAAGCGGTGAATCGCTGACTTTTCCCACAAACCGCTGATTTAGCAACACTTTTAATATTTCAAGCTTGAAATGTCAATTTTAAGTTGAACAATTTTACATTTTTTTTGGCATAACTTCATTTTTTATCGATAACTTTAGTTACATTTTTGACAGTTTACCATTTAACTTAATACAGCTGAACCCTTCGCACTTGGTCAATTTTTCTATTACTTTATATTTGCACTGTTCACCAAAACTTGAACAATGCATTAAAAAAGTAGTGTCATAAGGGCTTTACAGCCATTTCTTACAGTAAGATCCATAAATTTTTAAATTATATACATATTAGAAATTAATGTATTTTTGAAAAATCTTTAAAATTTAAAAATGTATTTAGCTATATGGGCCCGTTAAGCACGAGCTTAGGGCGGCATAATTTAAAGGGCGCCAAAATTCAAAGGTAAAAGAATGTGAGGGGAATTCAAATTCGAAAATTGATTTGGCCAAGTTTTACTTTAAGCGAATACGAAATTTATATTAAACATGTAAGAAAGTATAGTCGGTCAAGCCCGACCATATGATACCCTACACCACAGAATTAAAAAACACATCGTGCTTATATGTACATATAAATATAAATTTATCTATGTTTATAAAACTCATTAAATCGGGTTAAAAGTGGTCCTTGTGGTCCTATTTTTGAAAAACTGTATAGCTTATGTGTCCATATAGAAATGGATCTATCTATGTTTTGAATTTCATTAAAATCGGTTTGAGAGGCAGAAATTGGCCCTATCTCCCCTCGTGGTCCTATTTTTTTAAAAATACATCCCTTTTGTGTACATGAAGATATGGTTCTATGTAAGTTTTAAATTTCATTAAAATCGGTTTGATAGTTCCTGAGAGGAAGAAATTTCCCCCTATATTCCCTCGATTTAGCCCATTTTCAATAGGCTTAGTCATTGTGCCAATAAGAACCTATGTCCCAAATTTTATCAAATTATCTGCACAATTGCGACCTGTACTTTGCGCACAAGGTTACATGGACATCCAGCCAGCCTGCCAGCCTGCCAGCCTGCCAGCCAGCCGGACGGACATCGTTAGTTCGACTCATAAAGTGATTCTGAGTTGATCGGTATACTTTAAGGTGGGTCTAGGACCAATATTTTAAGGCGTTACACACATCAGCACAAATGCATAATACCCTCTCCACTATTGTGGTGTGGGTATAATTATAAATATTAAGTAATTAAATTGTTGAATTTACTTATAAATTAGTAAGTCGATTTAGATGGTTATCGATTCTGATCACAGATTGAATAAAGGGAATAAGATAATATTCTTAAAAAACATTTAGTAATAAATACAAACAAAAATCGCTTAACAAAAACTTTAACTTTAAGGTCTTTATATAGCAGCGGTCATCACAAAGAGAGACAGTTAAAAATGTGTATGTAGTGGTGAGTGCAAAGAGAGGAAAATAAATTTACTCGTTTGAGACATTAACTATGTGTTTTGTTCTTGTTTTTTTAAATTATGGCTTTTTACAATTGTTTCGTTAACCTTCGTGTTGTGTGTGTGTGAAATTCACGAAAAGTGCTCGGCCCCCGGGGGCATAGCGTGATGGTCGTTGTTATATAGCGATAAAATTTCGACTATAGGTTAATAAACATTTTAAATTTTTAAAAATGATTAATATTAAATTGAATACCATAGAACACGATACACAAAATCTGTAAAATATTTTGGCGATAATTACAATTATGAAGTCAAATTTTTAAATAAAATACCGTATTTTGTGATAATGCGGATTTAAAACTCGGTTATTTTTTGTAAAGTTGGCGTCTTGTATTATAAAACATTTACTCCGTAGAATTTCCCCTCTCCCAAAAACACGTTATCTATATGAAGTTTATTTCCAAAAACGTGTTTAAATAAAAAAAAAAAAAAAACAGTCCATTATCTAAAAATTTGTTAAGAAAAATGTAAAATTACTCATATTTAATGAAGAATCCCCAGGATATCGTTATCCTTCCTGCAATGGGTATGCCATTCATTTTTTTTTTTTAAGGTTTAATCAAGAGGATCAAAATAATATATTAATGGCCATTTTCTCATTAGGCGATTATCTTTTTTCCCAACGAAAAACTGCACATTAAAGAAATTTGGTTTTCTCAATGTCTCATTTGCATCGATTTTATCGCAAAGCTAACCGGCACTCATCTGCCAATTATGTATTTTCCTTTTATTTGCCGTACAGATAAATTCAATCAGCTGACTCCCAACTTTTACATGTATTTTGAGTGGCGTTGCCAGCTGAAAACAATGTTTTTTGTCGTTAACGGACAGTTTATCGGTCCAATAAATTTATGTTGACATTAAGTAACAGACAGTTTGTCGATACATTGAGAAAATGGCAATAAATGTATTTTTTTGTGCACACTGGCTATAAAAATAAAAAAATTATAACAATTTTTTGTTTGTTCTACAATCTTAGAGGTAATAAAATTTTGATTCACAATTCATGGAGAAGTCCTAAAGGACGTAATTTTAAGTCATTACATATATAATTTTAACTTTTTTTTAATTTGTTTGTAAATTTCCATGCAAAAAATTAAAAAAATTGCAATTTTAAGAGATCCTAAAACATCATTCGATTTCGCTTAAATTTGGAACATATCGAACCTTTGCTGCAATATAGTAATAACTCAAAAAAACAAATATTTGAGCTAATGTATTTAATTCTTTAATTCCCAGAGGAACATAGGGCCACCTACAAGCTAATAATGTGGAGGAAATCGCCATATCGTTTCTTCATATTGTGTAAAAATTTCATACAAATTTGTTATGTTCTCAACTCTAGAGAGAAGAATTAAATTTTAAGGTGCTAGAAAATTCAAATTATATATTGGTGTGGTTCATACGCAATGATCCAGCCCTAAGAGTTGACGATTTTGAAGAATCCTAATAATTATGAATACAAATTAATAAAAATGAATGCACAATAATTTTAGTATTTAATTTTTTTTTTTTTGGATAATCACTGCTATATAAACAAAAAGGGCGGCATATTAAAGAGTGCCTAGGGAGGAAGCAGGCCTAAGTCCGCCACTGCTTACATTCAAGTTTTTAGAAACACTAAAACGACTTTTGTGTAATTTTTCAGTCATTTTCTGAAATCGTTTCCGAATGATTTTATGCACTTTCTACTTTAAGTACTACTTATCTTTAGTACTCTTAAAATTAGGAAAAGCTACGCTCATTTAAAAAAAAAAATTGAAAATCTCCATCGATTTAAACTTCATATGCTTTCGAACATGGCCGTTTTTAATATAAAAATCACAAATTGCAATATATTTATTAGCAAAAATCTTTAAAATATTATTTGGTTGCAGTTTTGAAACGGATTTTTTGTTTTCGATAAAGTATAAAAAACTTCCGATCATTGGTAACAAATAATGAAAAAATCATTGTAGACAGTACAAATTATTTGAGCTCGTAAATAATTGTATCAAGAAAAACATATTCATACGTGTTATTATTTTAGAAAAAAACTAACCAAAAAAAAAAAAAAATATTCACATCTCCACATTGAAAAAAATGTAACCAATATTGGTTAGAAATTACCAAAAACGGCAACTCTGATCATGATACAAAAAAAAAAAAAAAATAATAAAAGCAAACTGAAAACAACGAAACCTAAAAGCAATTGTAGAAAAAAAATTGTGTGTTAATGTTAAACAACTAACAATTATTTGAAATTCATTTATTTGAAAAACAACATTTTAAGCAGAGGAGGAGTGAACAATGGATCTTCTTAAATCAATAATTTTGTATACGAGTAAAACGCATTTTAAATGGTAAATTTAAAATATTTTTTTTTAAAATTTTTACATCTATTCCACTTGTTTGTGTGGAATGTAATAAAGATTTGTTGTTTTTGTTATTTCATATTATTTTGTTCTTCATTTTAGTTGCAACTACAAATAAATCATTCTTTTCTTCCGCTTGTTACAAACGCAGCATGAAAAGTGAGCAAAGTCATGCGTTCATGCAGCTGCATTTGAAAATTTTCTTATAAATTGAAAAAGTTTTAGTTTTACAAGTTCACAATTCCTTCTTTTTTTCTTTCTTTCCATCTGATACAGCGGAGAAGAAAAGTTTTTATAGCAATTAGCTAAATACTTAATATTTAAAAAAAATATTTTTATTTGCATACACCCAAAGAAAAAAATATGTTTTTATAATTATTAACGTTAAACTACAATATCAGGGTTGTGTAATTAAAACATAACAGAATATTCGACATGGAAAGAAATAAACGGAAAGTCCACTCCATCTGATCTCCTTACTATTTATACCACCTATATCCGACCGCGTATGGAATACAACTCTCATGTGTGGGCCGGTGCTCCAAAGTCTATTTTGGAGCTTCTCGACCGCGTGCAGGAGAGGGCGAAGGTTCTCATTGGTGACAGTAGGGTATCCAATTATATTGACTCCCTTGAGCACCGCCGCAATGTGGGTTGTATTTGCCTGTTTTACCGTTACTAAAATGGGATGTGTTCTGACGAAATTAGGGATCTGGTTCCCGAAATCCGTAAGTTTGTACGTAATACACGTTTTTCCTCAAGAGCCCATCCTTATGTGGTCGATTGGCGGATGAATCGTATAACGCATTACAGAGAGAATTCGTTTTTTTTCCCGGACAGTTCGTATGTGGAACAACCTTCCTGCAAAAGTCTTCCCTCTCACTTACAACATGATTAAGTTCAAATCGAATGTTTACAAACACTACTCCCTCTATCCTCCTTTCCACAACCTATTTTCCTAGTTCCAACACAATGCAATGCATTAGTAGGGGTCATCCCCTGAGTGCTGGTCCTAACAGAAAAAAAAATAAAATTAGTTATATAATTACAGAATTAAATGAAATTAATTGACAATAAAAAAAGTTTAAGAGGATATTTTAAGCTAGACTCGAGTCAATATCTATACAAACTAAAAAAACACGGTATTGTTGGCCATTGAAGCTTAATGCATTTTCGGCTGTGTTTATAAAACACGCACCACACAGCTACGCGGGAGGAATGTATAGGTGCCCTGCTTATTGAAGTAGGTTTTAATATCATTAATATAAATTTATTCTGCCTTAGTTTTGACTCTTAACCGTCTTTACACGGTCTTAAATATTCATCCTTCTACAGACTTAGGGCTAATAAATAATAGATGGCGGCTGTCGTTCTGTTTTTCTAGTCTATAATTAATTTGCAAGGCCTAAAGCCGCATTTATATTGCGTGACTCTCTCACCGAGAATATAATACTGAGGATCCCATGATTCTACAAGCAAGCTGATGCATACGTCCTATCAGTGTGTCACCACCAGTCTTTAACAGTTCAGCTAGCAATACATTGACTCCTGCCGCCTTATTATTCTTTAGCCGAGATTAACAAACTACATTAGTGATTTTTTAATAGTCTTAAAAAGCACTTGCTTGACCTTATCGTTGTTCCTACAACCGCATATATTTGTTTATTTTAATCTTGTTTGGTTTACGATTGGTCCGAAGCATCAGCTCATGATATTGGGGCTTCCAATATCGCATCCAGGCATACAGTGGTTGCGCAGAGATTTTGTCTGACAAATAGGGATATACCAACCATTGTTGGTTGTGATATCGACCCTTTTGCGCGAAATTAACGTATATGCCAATTTTTTTCAAATTGAGTTTTTGATGAAATCTTGTTCTACATTCAAAGAGACGTCACCTGACAAAATATTGTAGGCGAATTCCACTTCGTTGCTCCAAAAATTTAATGTATGTTTTCATTTTCATATTGCAAGTGATAGCAGAGGAAAGTAGATGGCTCTCCTGTAAAATTTGGTTTTTATAACATACGATAATTTCGCGCAAAGGGGTCGATATGGGTTTTCTTGGCAGCACGAGATTACACGGAACATAAGAGAATCTTCTGTTAAACAATGTAATGTTATGTGAAAATATCCGTACAGAATAAATGCAATGTTAAAATATCTGTTAAAATTAGAAACAACCTCAATTTTAGTCATGCCACAATGTTAAATGCAGTACTGCATAGTGCTAATGCGTGCTGTAAAAAGACATGCTAATAAATGTTATATAGCGAGCTGTTAACTTCATATAATAAAGCAAGAATGTTCCGGAATATATCTAGACACATGGAATAGAGTATAAGTACACACCACAGATGGTATTGCAGCTTACAATGGAGATCACAACAGAAATACACGTTATAAGGAAATGAACGTTATAGAAGTGGCAGTAACGTAGCAATAAATATGTATATGTAGGTGATGCGTGAATTACACGTGCACGAGAGAGACAATAAAATAACAAACATACCAGTTATTTAATATTAAACATTTTTAATTAAAATATATCAGCATTAATTTTTGTCCAAAGACAAAATTGATAATAGATTTTAATAACACGTTTAGCGAAAAAAATATAACTTGCATGAAACAAATTGTAATTTATACCTTAAGTCTTACTTCTTTCGATTATTTTAGTGTGGCGAAACCCTACTTTAGCACAGCCTATTATACAAAAAGTTTTAATTAAATTACGTACACAGAAAAAATGTTCATTAGTTTTTTATCAATTAAAAACATTGCTTAAAAAGTATTTTAATATAATTAATGTGTTGATTGAATCAATTATATTTTTCATTGAAAAAACACTTAAAATAAATTTTGATTTAATTAATATTTCAATTGTTTTCAAAATAAAATGCAATTAAAATATTAATTGAATAAATCAAAAAATTTTTTGATTTTTTTTTTCTTTTAAAATAATATAAAATTCTGTATTATTTGTATTAGGAATTGTCAAAACTGATTTTTTCAAAAAAATTCAATAATTGGTCATTTTTTTTTTTGGAAAACTCATAAGAATAAACGATTAACATCGTTACATTAATCATAAAAATTTAATTTATTATTGTAGAATGTATAGATTTTGTTCTTAAATACATTTATGGCATTAACAGTCTCATTAAAGTTAATTGTGGTTCGAATTCTTCTTTTGCCAGTTATAATATTTTGTGTTGATACCGTGCAATCGTCATCAGTTCTTTTGAGGTTAAGTAGTAAGTTCTTGCGTAAGTTAATTGAATTTTATCTTTAGGGACATACAAAAATCTTAAATTATTTATCCTATTACAGATTTTAGAAAAGTTCTTCTGCAAAATTTAATAGCGCTTCCAAATAGTATGGTTTTGTAAAACAAGAAACCGAACTATGACAAAACAGATGTGAAATACGAAATATGTCAGGAAATAAATAAGATATCACAACAGCCTCCAATACTCCGACTCTCAATAGCCAGATTAGAAGCAAGCAAATCTATAGATTTTCAACAAAAGCAAGTTATTTTTCAAAAATCCGAAAACAAGATGATAAACTTAAAATATAACATAAGTACGTGTGTATGTACATATCGCACTGCTTCCTCTAAAGGGGGTTTACTAAAAATTTATAAATTTTCAGTAGAGACAAAAAACTGTTGTCTTTTTATATGTGCTCTTATGCTACAAACTGATCTAAGATTTTTACAGTGCCACGGTTCTTCGATTTCTTACAAAAAGTGAAAATTGGATAATTTTATATTGACTCTCTTTAGAGGAAGCAGTGCATTATATAAGTATTCATGTACATATGAACATAGTTTATGAAACTTTGTGACTCATTTCTGAAAAAAATTATAGTAATTCCTTTCGGTTTTAGGCTTTTTGGGAGGAAGTTTTATATTGGATCTTTGGTAAATTACTTTCCAAACATCACAAAGTTTAGCAGAGTGAAAACGTTGCTACATTTCAATATTAAAATATAATTGGCTGGCATTTTAGGACTTATGAAGGGTTTTTCTGGAGGCGGATTTATATGGAACCTGTGATAAATTCTTAAGTGGTCATGACAAAAGTTTTTATGTATAACTTCGAGACTAACGAAACTAAATTCGACCTAACTTGACCACAATATCAATTTAACAATTAAGGGTGTATAAATTGATTTTAATAACAAATTTTTAATTTAAATTTCAATTATTTATAATAATTTATTAAATAAAAGTTTTAATTGAAATTAACAAATAATTTTATTACTGGTTTGCTTAATTCAATTATCTTATTCATTAATTATTTGTTTCTTTTCAATCAAATGAGGTAATAGAATAATATATAGATTTTTTCTTTATTATTTTTGTAATTCAATCAATTAACACATTGCTTGAAATCTCATAGTTTTTTGATCATATTTTTAATAAAAATTTTAAATATCGTTTTTTGAAAAAAAAATTTACAATTTTCAATTTCTACAACTTTTAGTAATTAATATAATCATTTTGGTAATAGGTGCAAATTCAACAAATTGTTTCCTTGATTTTATGAATTCGGTGATTAAAATCCATTTTTAATTTTTTCTGTGTAATATTTCTCAGGCGATATTGAAGAAAATCTTATTAAAGATTATTTTATCAACTTCTTAATAAAATCTCTTTTTTAATCATTAAATAAATATTAGCAAAATTTAGCAAATAATTAAAACTGTAACTTCTCAAAAACTTTCTTTAACATTTTAACCTTTTTATCATTTTTTCTGTAAATTCACTTATAAATTCAATTATAGCTTTTCACTTTATAACTTTCATTTTAAATTAATGATTTTCAACAACAGTTTCAACACGAGTACCACAAGTATTTTTGTTCAAGATTTCCTTGCATTTTATCGACTAAAATGTTAATAATTGAAACATTTTCTCGCAATTTATGCGGCTAAAAGTTTTGAAAAGCAATCAGAAAATAGATTTAGTTATAAGTTGATGTTGCATCAACACACACCCTCACGCAAACATACACTTACACACATATACAAGTCTAACTAGTTTTAATTCATAATAAATATAATTTTTTTTCTCTATAACATCCGTAAACAAAGAGTTCATTTAAGAAATATTTTTTAATAATAATAACAAGAATAACGCGTGACTGTTTGCTAATACATTTTATAGAAACTTTTTCTTATCTTGTTGAGGTTATTAGTGCAAGTTTTTTTTTTTTTTTGTTTGCTTAAAGTTTAATATTCCTGGGCGACCTTCAATTGCATCATGTGTTTCAACAGCAGATTTGATGACTTAAGCTGTGTCAGTTAAGGAAATATATAACAAAACAACAGCCATTAAACTCTTGTCACATCCTTTCAAGCTGTCAAAGTCAATTTTAATTCAGTCACCACTTTTTTTAAATAATAACAACATAAACGGCTTTTAAGAAGAACAAAAATTTTTTGCGAAGAATGAATTGAGATTGTTAGTGTCAGATGATGGAATTGGAGATTCTTTCTACAAACGCAAAAAAGTGCATACACTTTTGCTGGTAATAATGTGCTGGTTAACAAGTGTGAACTTTAAAAGTGTTTAGTTAATTTAGTGGAGAAAGTTATCTCTCTCTAAAAACAATTGATGATGATGTCCCGCAAGTTTTCAGCTAGGGAGCAAACGTTCTATTATTAACTTTCAACGGACTCCGTTGGGGGCTGTTCGTTTGACCTCCTTCCATTTCAACCCTGTAGCTGTAAGTTTTCGTTCTGTTGTAGCGAACCATAACAATTTTGAATGGATTTCCGCGTGCTTCTAAATAACTAAGAACTACCCAAGCACACACAATATACATACATGTATATAGAATTTGGAAGACTTCACTGAATATTTCTCTGTATTAAACATATCTACAGGTGATAGTTAAGGGTATTAAAATACTTTTTGTAAAACGTTTACAAATTATGCAAAATGTTAATATGTTTTACTCTTCAATAAAAATGTACTTATAATTTTGTACATTTTTAATTTTAATTATAATTAAGTCAAATAAATTCTACTTAATAGATTTGTCTCTTTCATTGTTAACATGTTTTGTTAACAATTAATTTTGACAGTACTCAGCCAACTTTCCCTTATCTGCAAATAAACACACACATTTACTCACATAATTTGTCAACCTAATAGAGATGATATTTATACGACAGATAGACAAGACAAAAATTGACAACGGACAAAAACAAAATGGACTTTAAGCTGTTCAATATCCAATGTATTTAAGTTGGATATTTATAATCATGTTAACGTTCGCTTTAATTTACACAAGTTAAATTACAACAGGAAATCTCTCTACGTCAATAATAGGACAAATATTAATTCTACACGCAGAGAAAAAATATGGTTGGGCATGGTTACGGCAACAACACTATGTTTAATGTAACAATATATTGTTGTCGTAAACAAATAATTGTTATTCTTATTTAATATCAACAATATTATAGTTACTGTAAACATATCAATGTTTATCGCAATTATGAATTTGAGTATTGTTGACCGAAAAATAAATATTTTTCTAACAACTTAATTATGATAACTTTCTAAGCATATTATATTTCTCACAACCATATTATGATATTTAATAGCCATAACATGATAACTTTCTTTACATTTATCATATTATGTTTAAGATGCAATCAAACTACTTTTACTCTAATCATATTATGTTAGCGCCATTTGTAAAATAATTTTGAAGCAGTTGTGTCGTTTGTTTGTTTGTGAGCGGTTAATTAATTAAAAGATAAAATTCCATAAAAAAAATAAGTTTAAAAAAATTAAAAAGTTAAAATATTAGCGGAGTTCATTCAAGTATTAGTGCTGTAATAGTGAAAATGCAATATATCATAGTTTTTTTGTAAAATCCAGCAACAAAACAAACAGAGATTTCGTTATATTTTATAAAAGTGTTACGATATTTAATCAACATCTTAAAATCGAAAAAATGGACACACGCGGTTGCCCATGAAAACCACGGATTTTTAATTTTCTCTTTTGCAAGCCTTATATTGAACTCCGCTATTTGATTAACATTAAGAAAAATTGTAAAAAGCCACAAAATAAAAAATCGATGCAAAAATATTTTTATTTATTTTGTATTTTTATGACAGCTATGAAAGGTGCTGTATCATAATATGATTGCTTCTAAATTTATTATGATTAACATGACAATAATATGATTAATTTCTTAGCTTATTTTGATTAACATGACAATTATTTGATTACTTCTTAACTTAGTATGATTAACAGTATAATAATATGATTAAGGGAAAAATATTATGATGACATATTACGAGTATATTTAGTCATAATAGGATTCAATAATAAACTTAATATGGTGACTACAATCATAATTCTTATCATAATATGTTGCTCTTAGAATATGTTTACCACAACCATGTTTTTTCTTTGCGTGTACCGATATTTCCCAAGGCAAAATAATAACATGTATAGCTGTCTGCCTGTTCATCTGCCACTCAATGTACATTCATACATACATACGGAGTAACTTGTTGACTAAAGGTGAATTGTTTCATTACATGCGTGTTGTTAGTAATGTATATACGAGTTTATTCAGGGGAGTTTATTGTCTATAGGTTATGTCACGAGTGTCTACGTTGGACAAATAAAATTTGTTACAGTGAATTTTTGTTGATATTGTGCTAAGTTATAAATAACTGTACATTAATACATTTGTTATTTTGTTTAAATTTACACGTACTTAAAAATGTACTCAAAGTAAATAGGAATAATATTTTCGGCTACGTTGCTACGCTCCACTTAGAACTCGAATTTTTTGAAATATATTTTGAGTTTAATTATAAACCAATTTTGATATTAAGTGCCGGTTCACACACGTCAAGTTTGACTCGTCAAGTCTTGAGCTTTTAGGAGAGAAGGGAAAAGAGAATGCCATATCTTTTCCCTTCTCTCCTAAAAACTCAAGACTTGACGAGTCAAACTTGACGTGTGTGAACCAGCACTAACTGATATCGCAATAGACCTTCGGTTGTGAGGTCTATATGGGAACTATCAGAAATGTCGAGGAAGTCGATTAAGATCCGAAGTGGAATTAATTTCGCATTTTACTTTAATTTAAAGAAACTTAAACATTTTCGATCGAAATTGCAATAACGTTATTAAATCATTTCGATCGAAAGTTTTTGTGGGCCTGTTTGTGTTATTACCCTGCGGGAAATTTGTGTCAATTGTCCCAACAGAACTGGTCCTGGGTTATGTGAATGCTTTAAATAAATGAAACAAATTTTACATCCTTCCATTGCAATGCCAATCATATAAATTGCTTTTCAAACATACCACTAATTCTCCAAAAATCACTCAATTCTATAAAAACAATTAAATATTTCGACCATCACTTAACAAAACAGAATGAAATGTCTGAAGAGCAAAACCATTATATCACTTTTCGTAGAAACACACAGACACATTGAAACATAAATTTGTTTTCAACAAACTTAAACCAGAAAAAAGTTATATCGTTAAAAACAATTTATATTGCCAAGTTTAAAGCGTTCAAGAAAAACTGTTAACAAGGATTAAAGCAAGAAAAAAATATATAAATTTTGCATACAATAGACATGCATACAAACAAACAAGAACTTTCATTATCCATGTTGCAGTTATACACAGAGAGAATATATTTGATGGAAAATTATCACGCTGGAAATAACAAAAACATTTGTCGGGAAATCGAAATTGCTAAACCATAAATTGTCATTTTTTTACGCAATCTTTGAACACTTTAAGTATTCCATTGCTATAATAATTGTTTTTATCACATCCTCTTTTTCTCCATGTACAAGTTATAACCTCTTCTGACAATAATAACAAATTTAATTTTCAGATTTCAAATGATGATAACATATTTTTACAAAAAGAACATAACATGATAGCGTTATCTGTGCTTAACATATTATTTCCAAAGAACGTTGGAGATTAATAAATAAAATAGAAGACTAGCGATATCAGGTTTTATAGTTTAAACAATATTTGTTTTATGAGCTGCATTAAAATATGAACTTTTACTCTATTCGAAAGTTATTCTAACTCTTTTCCTTCACTGCTTACACTTTGCTTTAACTCCTCTTTAATTCTTCTATGATATTTAAGGTTTCCCTGATCGCTCCTCCACTTAAAGAATTTTCATTTCATACTAGTCGGCCCACAGGACTATTTAAAGGATATTCCACTTTCTGGTTTTACATGATTAAATTATAATTGAACCCGAAATTTAATCTATACTCATCTTAATCTACAGTGACTCGAATATGAACCATTTCGGATCATATTAGTAAATATGGCTCTATTTTAATATGTCTAACTGAACTGAGTAATAAATTCTTTTTAATTTATGTCATTTATAACTCAAATTTAAAATTCCAGAAATATTAAATTTATATTCACACACAAATCGAATTGCACTCTATATTTCTAATTTTATAAAATGTTACATGTACCACATTTCGTTTTGAATTTGAACATGGTTTTTCAAAAGTTCGTATTGAATACATGTAACAAAGTTGGGGGTAGTGCACTTTTGACTATTGATTTAAATCAACATTGCACTATCACTAAATAAAACCACAAAAAAATTAGTTTGCACTATATTTTACCAGCTTGAGTGATGATTGTAATTTTTTCCACTAGCAATTAAAAAAATTGTGTGGTATTGCAAACCTTTTCATTATCGCTAATTGTGATTTAATGCATAAAATCTGCGCTCATTAAAAAAGTGCAATATTTGAACTTGCAATTCAAAAAGTTGCATTAAAACATTTTCTTACTAAAATTAAATAAATTAAAAGTAAAAAATCTTTTTAAAAAACAAGCTTTTTAGCGCATTAAACTAAATAGAAAAAAAACTTTTGCTTTCAAACGTTTACTATTAACTTATAACGTTATTTCACAATTTATATGATATTAAAGCTTGTCGTTTACTTGTCTGATACTAAAAATTTTAAAGCAAAAGTTTATTTTTTTTCTTTTAAACGCATTCAAATAAAAGTTTGTTATTTAAAAAGGTTTTTTACTTTAAATTTATTGCTTCGTTTATGCGTATTTAGGTTAGGTAAGGTTCCATTGACAGCCGTGATCAAGCACAGCTCCCATGGGTCCTATGTAAACTGGCTGCTAGTGTTCCCACGCAGCCACCCGGTCGATTCAATATAGGAGTGGATCCCGTTTAAATCAATATCGGAGAGACAAGGTTTTTCCCCAAGTGCTCTTCGACCAAACGTTTAAAGTCTTAAATCTCCGAATGCTTGACAATTACAGAGAAGATGTTCCGTTGAATCTTCCTCCTCTACGTCGCCGCAACTTTCACATAAGTCGTTATAAGGAAGCCCCAGCCTCTGGGCGTACCTCCTAATTTAAGCGTATTTAAATAAAAGCTTCTTTTTAAAATTAAATTTTCAATTATCAAAGTAATTTTTAATTTTAATTTTTTTTTAACTCGCATTCGTATTTTCAGTTAATTTTTGGTCTTAAATTTAGTGAACAATTTTGGAGTGCACTTTTATGAATAACGAAAAGAAAGTTGCAATAAACTGCTTCTTTAAAATCAAATAATTTTTTTTTTTAAATTTCAACACATCACTCAACATCTATAAAATGATTTCAATAATTTTGCTTTATCACTAAGTGTGAGTTGAAACTGCAAAATTAGTGCACTACCCCCATCTATGGCATATAAAACATTTATGCAGGCAATCGAAAGAAACTCATACAAATTTAATAAAGAGTTCAATTAATCCAAACTAACATCTGTTTCAATGCAATTTATGTATAAAAATCAAATTTTTGTCAACATGAAAACGTACTTTCCCAGCAAATAAAATTGGAGCACCTGATCCATATTGATAAAATGGACTACTCCATGGACTGGTCCGATGTTATGCAAGCATAGACGTGTCTTCGTTTTTTAACGACATGCTTTCGTTTATAAACGACTTCAAAACTAATCCTCTTGTGTATGCCATGGAGTAGTTTTAAAACTACTCCTTAGTAGTCCAAAGGTGGGCTATATGGTCCTCTCCTAGGACATCGTAATGTTAAATAGACCATGTTTTTTCCATACGTTTGGGTTACTTTTGGACTTGTCCTGGTCCCTTGTGGGCTACTGTTTACACGTGTGTTTGGACTGGTCCTATTATTTTAGTCGAAAATAATACATACTCTAGATACAAGCAATATCACCAGAAAGATGTGTCCCTGAAAGTGCTTTTGATCACCCTTTAAGTGTGATGAAGACTTGCAATTTGGTTGGCTGCTATGTTGGTAATGCCCAACAAAAAATTATAATAAAAATTGAGAGGAAAGAAAAGGGGAAAATATGTTTCCAATATTGCAACATTTAATTAATTTTATTTTTATCTTGCAACTTTTAAATGCTTATTTTAAAGAATATTTAACGCCCTTTACAGTTGTAAAACTGAATTACGAAAGGGTCAGTTGTATTAAACTCTGCAGTCATTTTATTTGCTTAATGAGGTATAAAGGGTATTTTTTAGGACCATGAATCTTAAAATGGCAGACAACATAAAAAAATAATTTTAATCGCAGATTGATACACGACTTTACTATTGGAAACTTATTTCAAACAAATAGGCACCGCGCCAGTCCTTGACAAAACGCATTGTAGATGTTTTTTTTCTCTTTTTCGAGCATTGCTGGCTGCATGTCACGAATAAAATGAACAATGTTGACCTCCAAGACGTCAATTGTTGCTGGTTTATCAGCATTAACCAGTGACTTCACAGCACTACGAAAAACATTCATGAGGTGTCACATCGCACGGCCTTGAAGTCTAATTGAAAGTTTGAAATTTGCGAAAATCGATGGCTGATTTCCAAAGTAAATTTGGATAATTTGGTGGCGTTGTTCAAGCATGAATCTATTCATGATGATGTGCCTGAGTGAAAAGGAAAAGCAGTATGACAGTTCGTTTGACAGCTAACCTTTCGTTAGCCCTATGGCGCTAAAAAAAAAACACTCATTCTAAAGGAATGGCAAAGAGCATTTTTTACCTTCCCTAGATATATGCAACCAAATGTGGAAGTTCAACTTATTAAATGCGGAGTTTTATTTTATGTTTTATCAATTTTTTTTAAGTCTTTAATATTATTTTTGCTTATTTATTTAAAATTACAATAAGATTCTTTACAGTTTGACTTATATTGATATTCTTTCAATGAGTTTGTTGTGTTTTCGCTTCTATGTAAATGTCTTTTTATTAAAAAAAACTACAATTTTATATCAGGTGTAATTTCATTTTCTTCATCTCAAGTGTAATTTTGAACTTTGCTGGTGGTGACACTGATTTAAGCACAATAAGGCCAAAAATAAAGTTGTCGATTTTTTCGTATGCTATTTTTGAAACAATTGTATGATTATTTATTCCTTTTCACACCTAAGAGGAACATATTAATGATATATGCCCAATTTATTTCCAGTTTCGTTCTTTAGGTGTTTGCAGTTCTTCCTGTTTTTCGGCTCCCTTGTGGGTTCTACACCATTGTCTTCTCAAAAGTTTCATCCCTTTACATATTTAAGGTATTTCCATATTCATACTCTCTTTTATTTCTTGACTTAATAGTTTTTATTTTGTTACGCTCCATAACGCTGCACTTTGGTTTACATAAGTCCTGAATATCCTTATGATCTTATTTATAAGGACCCGTAGTCCCTTCATCTCAGCCAACACCACGCTAAATGTCTCACAGCCGTACAAAAGGACGGACTTGACGTTTGAGTTAAAATGTTGGTGTCATATTGCTTTTAGTTATCCTTAGTAGTCGCCCCTAAAAAATTGCTAATTTTGTTACAAAATGATGGTTTAATGCACGGATTGATATAAGATTTTTTACAAATTCGTTCCAAATGACTAGAAATCTCACTGTCAAATCGGTCTAAAATTTACCATAGGCCTTTATATAATGCTCAATGAAAGTAGTTTAGTAAACTTTAAACCTTAAGAAATTAAACTGTCCCATATTGTGAAGATTGTTCCATAATTGACTATTGGACCCATATAAAGCTTACTCTGGGAAAACAGTTAAGTATGCCTAAGACCATACGAAATTATGTATATTAGCATAGGTCTCATATAAAGCCCACTCCTAAAATATTCTAACTGCCGGTGGAGGTCATCAAATATTCGGCACAGCCGATTATAGCATTCTTACTTGTTTTTTAAAACAGTAGGGAATTTGGTTTTAATTAGTTTTCAAAAATGATATCCTGTAAGTGATGTTCATTTTCTGATTCGCACTTGCGTGCTCTTTTAAAAATATTTTCACAAAATTTCGGGTGAAATTATTTTTGTTCTATTAAATAGTTATCCATTATTTATTTCCCAAGTTTTCGTCACAAAATGCTGAAGAAAAACAAAAGAATAATTAAAAAAGTTATAAGGAATTTTAAAGCTAAACGGCACCCTGTATATTTTTCTAATTTTTTGAATAAATGCTGACTTAGCTGTAATTTTAATTAAAATATATTTAGCAATATGCCAAAAAAATGAACTTTTTCGTTTTCAAGCTTTTAATGCCGAATGATTTTTAATACTTCGGGGGTAGAGTCAAGTATCCTACTTGCTTATTATAGTGCCCCTCACTTGTCCTAAAACGGATATTTAGGGTGGCCCTTAAAACTTGGATTTTTTGACTTTTTATGAATTTAACGCATTATTTTTGTTGTTAGCTACAAAATCAATGTTTTTATGTATTAAATAGTTAGTTTGGGTAGCAGTCTTTAATTTTTGGGTTTTGTTGGAATAATACACTGAAAAAAACAAATTGGCAACAACAAAACTTGAAAGTAAGAAAATACGACTTCTAACATTTAGCACGGCACAAATTGGGCTGAATATTATGGCTTGCCATGCAACACAGTTGTTAACGACATCAAAATCTAAAATTCTGCTGTAATGCGTGGCGATCGCATTTTTCGTTTACAAGAAAATTACAAAAATGTAAAAAAAGGCGAAAAAAATTAAAAAAGTTGGGTTTTCTGACCTTCATTCACTTATAACTTTTGAAGTAGGAGTGTTATCTTCAAGCACCACCGCAGAATTTTAGATATTTTAGTCATCAATAACTCTGTTGTCTCCCAAGGCATAATATTCAGCCGAATTTGTGCCGTAGTACAAACAGTACAGCCTATTTTCGACAAATTTTATTAATTGATTAAAAAAACAGGGTGAATTTAAAAAAAAACGTAAATTTATTCTACTAAAATTAGTTTTACATTAGTTATTAAGAACATAGACACTGTTTTCACTTTGGGAAACAAAATTTCTTTCCATGTGATAAGTAAATATACTTATATTTCTTTTACTATTGTGATAAAGTGGCAGTAGATATTTTAGCCGTCACCTTTGCGTGCTTATTAATTACACAGCCTCACAAAAATATAAAAAGGTTCTGACCCAGAAACCAGACCCACCAGTCCTTATGTATTATGACCTCCTGAATGCGATGCCGCCATAAGAATTGAATTCTATCGTTGGGTTTTCATGTAATTCACAAGGAAAGTCCGCAAAGAGACCTTACCAAATTTGTAAATTTGACCATGCTAAAAAGTGTTTGTTTAAATTCATGTAACTTTTAAAATTTTTGACAGATTTGATCTAACATAAAGAAATACCATTTTAAAAAATTTTAACTAACAATAAGTCAAATTTACAAAGAAACCGATTTCCTAATTCAGTTTGTGAAAAAATATCCTGAAGCGTACACGGATGCGAAAATGATTCATGATTATATTACAGACACAAATTTTCTGTATCAAATTTTCTGTAGCAGCTTGCATTTAACCACTAAAACATATTAGCACTTGTAAATCAATTGTTGCTTGTGATCATCTTACTTTCAAGGACGTGCTGTATCAAATATTTGAATATTTAGAGTTCGAAGAAATAAATAAAAGATCGTTCTTGTTTTCAATTCCCCACAAATTTCAATTTGCTTTTAACACAGACAAGCTTAATTTGCTTACTGCAAATTTGAAAAAGATGTAAACATTTTCCAAACGTTTTAGCGGATGCGAAAGATTCAATGTTAAAAAGATATATCGATAGACCTGTGGATGATGTATACTCATTCCACAGTTATATCAATGTGGAGAGAGTGTTTGCGATAAAGAAATATACACCATGTGTCAGCAAATAAAGGCCCGGCAAAACAAATGCATTCACTTCCTTTTAGATATTTTGCAGTTCTATCCAACGAACCAAGATATGGAAAATGGTGTGAAAATAATGAAAAAGGTTTTTCAGGAAAATAAAAAATGGAATGCTAAGGAACGAATAAAGAGATTGGAAGAGATGGAGCAAACAACAAGTAAAAAAGCAACGTACGGAGAGTAAAGTCCTATTTCTAAATTTGCTTTCTGTGAATGAGCCTATGGAATTATTTAATTTATGAAATAAACTATCTGATGTCGATGTACAGAGTAATCGGATAAAAATTCTTAAAAAGCAAATAAACATGTTGAGAGGTTTAAATTATAAATATCACGGTGAAAAAGTTTGGCAAACAACAAATTTGGATTTAGAGTCCCAACTCAAAGAAAAGCTAAAGAATTGGCACTATTATGTAGATCTCTAAAAATTTAAAAAATAAAATAACTTGATGTTTTTAAAAGTATAAATAATAAAGATTTCTGTTAAATACATTTCTAGTAAAATAACTAAAAATTTTTTCGCAAAACTAAAAATGTAAACTTTAATGATCGATTTAATAAAAGTTGCATACATAAATATTTTAATATAAATTTGATACTATTTCATTTTCTTATAGATCTTTTTTCTCATTCGGTTATTTGTCATCCGATTTTCAAGTTTTTTTTTTTGTTGGAAAGGTATTCAAATTACCTCTCTAAATGTAGAATATAGTTAGCAAAAATTATTGCCGCTAGATGGCGCAAAGATATTTTTTTTTTGGAAAAATGCATCAGAACACCCTGTATTTGCAAATATTTTGAAATTATCAGCCTGTTCATCGATTTCGAACGTAAACGTTCGCATAGAAAATTATATTTAAAACAAAAACAAATTTTCGAATTTTGTTTTTGTTTTAAATATAATTTTCTATGCGAACGTTGACGTTCGAAATCGTTAAACAGGCAGTATATGTTCCACAAAACTACTCGCCATACGATTTTGTAAAAAGTTGCCAAACAACATTTGGTCGAATTCTGGAAATTTAACGGTCAAAATTTTGATTTTCTTAAAGCACCTAAAAATAACGGTAATTTTGTAAAAAGTCGATTTTGGCATATTGCTAAATATATTACTACCATAAATTTAAAAAACCTTTTACGAACCACATATTTACAAATTTTTTTTTAGACTTTAGAAATTTAATTAATATGTTGAATATTTTGCTTAAAAATTAGCAATTATTGAATTTTTTGCGCATAATTTTAACAATTTTCAGAGCATTTTTTCTAGTTTTTACTGCAAATTTAATGAGAACAAGCCCCGTTTTTAGAGCATATTTCTTGTTTCCCTGATAATAATTATCATTATGACTTTTTCTTTATTTAAATTTTATAAGCATAAATAATTGGTTTTAAAAAATTAAAAAAAAAGTTTTTCGTTGAAATTTCGTTTATGTTATTTAAATTACGATGGTCATCACTCCGTCTGTCCATGTTAACATTGTGCGCAAAAACTAAGGATGACGTCTTTGTAAATTCCCTCTTTGTGACCGCAAATTATCTAATTATATTGGTATTTAATTTCAAAAGATTTTGCTATTCGTGCTTAATTCCCAGTTTTTATTCTTGACAAAACGCTTGAAATTTATTATTAATGTTGAGAGAATTTCAGCTAATTGTAGTGGGGAATGTAAGATGAGATAAACCCACTGTTGTTTATTGTTGATGTGTTTTGTTCAAGCTTTGATATTGTTACAAGTAGAACTGTTGCTATAATTCTAATACGTTTAACAGTTTTATTTGGTTAAATAAATTTAGTTTGTCTAAAATCTTTATGGATGAAGTTTCCTGATGATCTGGCCTAAGCAACCAGTGAAATGCATAGGAATAGCTTATCCCATCAACAATAAATTTCAAGTGTTTTTGTCAAGAATAAAAACTGGGAATTAAGCACGAATAGCAAAATATTTTGAAATTAAAATTTTGTATTCCCAAAAATTTAAATTACTTTTTGATAATATTGGTATTTATTTATATTAATTCGCCCCAAAAATATTTTTTGCAAATTTTATTGTTTTCGAATCGGTTCACATTTGCGCTTAAACTTCCTTTTAATTGTAAACATTTATAAATAATTTAACTGGTAATTTTATTAACACGTTGAATATTATGTTTTAAAATTAGAAATGTTTGAAATTTTTTATGCATATTTTTAACATTTTTCAGGGCATATTTCTTGTTACCCTGAGGATAATTTTCATTATGACTTTTTGTTTATTTATAGTTTATAAGCATAAATAAATAGTTTTAAAAAAATAAAAAAAAAGAAGTTTTTCGTCTATGTAATTTTAACCATTTCAATTAAATATTACGTATACGCGACGTATTTCAATTTAACACATCAGGAATGAAAATTACATCGTACAGCACTAAAAGAAATAATAACATTCTACCGAGTAATTCTAGTAGCGAGGATAATATAAAAAAAACGTCTATCGGCATTTTGAAAGTTTATTTCGGTACACAGAAAAAATTATTTTTCCAATTCAAACAAAAAATTTGTAGAATCAAACAATTTTTTGTCTGAAATCGGTCCTATAAACAAATTTGCATATTCAAACAATTTATTTGCGTTTTGTTTACTGAAAAAACACTGCTTTTTTCAAACAAATATTTTAACTGAATCAAACAAAAAGTTTACTGAAATTCATATACTAAATTTCAAAATCAAAAAAAAAGTTTTTGCACAAGCAATGACGCGCACACAAGTAAGCACTGTATGAGAAGATGACGGCAGAGCAGAGCCGCCGGCTGGCTTTGAGACACATTTTTTTTGTTGGAATAATTTTTGAACGAAGTCTTATTTATACACACAATGCAATGTTTATCTTTATCTCTCTCTGTTGCTGTATCCTTTCCTTTGCTAAAGAAGAAATGTAACCAAAAACAGCAGCAGACCGACTCGATATGTTTTTCGTCATCATTCTATTTTTTTATTTGATGTATTTAACTAAACAGTTTTAAAAAATTGAATATGGGATTTTGTTTCTTGTAATGTTGTTTCTGCTATTGTTTTTCTTATAGTTGCACTTTTTTTAAGCGTCCAAAAATAGACTGTGCGTGTTTTTTGTTGTTGTTCTTATATTTCACATAAAGAAGTATTGCTCACGATCAAATACAAAAATGGAAAAAGACGACAACATTAAAGAGCGTTAAATATTTCATAAAAAATTATGAAAACTTGACACCAATAACGCGTTTATTATATTTTTGAAGAGTTGTCCACATTTTTGTTGGTTAAATAAAAATCAAACAAAAATATTGTTTGAATCAGTAAAAAAATTTATAGAAATAAAAAAAATTTTCAAACAAGCGTTTGTTTGAAAATAAATCGGCAATAATTTTTTCTGTGTAGAGTTAAATGTCGCAAAAACAAATAGATTTTTGGTGGTACCGTTATATATAAAAATGTACTAACCTTTATTTTAAATTAGTCACCACCAATGGCGTAACGAAATGGTTTTCTGAGGGGGAGACTATTTTTAAAGTCGTTTTTACACAAAGGTTTTTAAGTTTAAGGAAACTTAAGGAGTAATGTCGAAAGTGAGTGTGACATAAACTTTCCTACAGCAGTTTCGGTAATACGCCAATAATTTAAAAAAATAAAGCTCTAGATAAAAAAGATAAGTTCTTTTATTCATGACAGTGCGTTTGTCTTTAACCTCCAGGCAATTTAATATCGTTACCCATCTATGTCCAGGTGTTCGCGAAAATCAGCCTCTATGTTCAAGCATATGAATTGCTCGAATTGCTTAAAATATATAATTTGTTTTCTTAGATGTATATGCGCCATGTATACTTTTTCTTAACAAGGACTTAAGTTTTTTAACAGCATATTAGAATAAATAATAAAGGCATTTTGAACTGGACGCTAAAGCATTTTTGCGCACTTGTGAATGTGTAGGAACTTCAAGCTCAATATATGTCACAAGGACTGTCATAAGGAATTTAAAAAAACACTCACATTTTAGCTTTAGTTATAAAAAGTTTTCATCTACTTGACCCTAGAGGCTATGTTACTGATTTCCCCTATCTTAATCTATGCTTCCAAATCTCTTTTATCTTAATAGTTTAACCTGGTCTTGGTACATTTGACAGAGCGTTGTCAGTACTGAAAATTACAGCTTCATGTTTGATCAACAAACTCAAGCTTTTTTCTAATGCTTGCTTTAAATGAATAAGCAGCATTCCTTGCATGCTTCATTTGATCGTCTGAGCCGACCTTAGCTGTTTTAAATATAATATTCTGACTTCGGCTGATTTACCGGGCCTCATAAACAATTTCCTGCACATCGAGTTGAAAAAAAACACAAAAATTTAAATATCCAATCCTGCTTTGGTAACAATCTTGAAATATGTATTATATTTTCAAAAAAAATTTTAACACTTCAATATCGGTTAAAAAAATAACCAATTTAATTACCCAAAAAAAAAAATCAGGTCTTGTCCAAAAACTAAAGTTCAAAAGACAACATTTTGCTAACAATAAACAAATTTCCGCTTCCAAGGATATCCATTAAAATTTTTTTTTGCTTCATGTTTCTAAAAACATCAAAAAAAAAACAACAAAACAATATCTCATGACAGAAAAAAAGAGAACAAAACAAAAGCTTTAAAAAATTTACTAGAATCAATTAAAACATTGAATACAACAAAAGCTCAAACAAAAAGTTTCCATGTTGGAACTAGATGAACTAGACAGTCAACATGTGCATCATCCATGATGTAGGAGGAAGCAAAACTAGAAACAGCTGCAAAAAACACGAAAAACAACAGAAGCAAATTTAAAAAATCAATTTAATCAATTCAGTTAATTAAAAATTTATTTACACATCAACAGAATTTGCAACGAAAAATCATGGAAACTAAAAATATTTGCAAACAAAAATTATGTAAATAAAATGCAATTTAATTAAAATATATTTAATTAAAGGTTTTCTAATGGCAAATGAAGAGAAGACAAGTAAGAAAGTATAGCCGGGCAAGCCCAAACATTTGATACCCTTCAGCAAAGTGTTTATAAACATAGGCAATCACCTACCTGGCGAAATAAAATTATGTTGTGGGCTAAGGAATTAAATAAGAGTTATTTTTTATGACTATTGAGATATCCACTTCTATATGAGTTTTTTTCGACTTAAAGCGATTAAAGATAGAGGGTTTAAATGGGACCTAATAGCCTAATATTTTGACGTGAAAAACAAGCTATTTTTAAGTTATCGTGGCCAATTTTTATAATTATTCGTCAAATATAGACCGATATTGAAAAATATTGCTGAAATGATTAGATTTGCAATAGGATATTTTTGCAGTTTGTATGGGGTACGTGTGAAATTATGGACAGATTATCGCTAATGTCAATAAGCGTCGCCCTAACTACCCGTCTCCACCATCCATAAACTTGGTAAGAACAGCATGTCGCACATGAATTCTACTCGTGTACACTGTTCATGTTCATGTTTCGTCCATGTGCTGCCGTCGTTGCCTAAACATTCGTCTTAGCATCCATGTGCGCCATGATGTTGGCCATACAATTTATTTTCTGTATACAACCAAAAGCACAACAACAAAAACTGTGGTCAATCAGAACATGAACATCAACACGTATACGCCACATACAAGAACATAAACATATTAATACCGTTGCTCTGCCGGCGTTATGGTCATGTCATGTTCTTATCGAAAGCGCATGGAGATGTGGTGTTATAGCAATTAAGACGTATGTACCGAATTTCATCAAATTACCTTAACTCGAAGGGTTACTCTTCGTCGAATCGGGCTCGAACCACGTCAAGAATGAAAGATTATCAATAACAATTTTAATTAATTTTCATGTTGTAAAATTCCTTTCTTCATAAGAATAATTTAATGAAAATTAAATTTCATGAACTTAAGCCTAATTAAAAATATTAAAAATATTTAAAATAATTCTGGCGTAACGATTTTTAATTAAAAAAAAAAAAAAAAATAAAAAAATTAAATAAATAATAAGAAAATAAAAGTTGTTCTTCTCTCTCAAAATTTGATACAAATTTGAACATTTTTGTTTGTTTTCAAATTAAATATTTTTTTAAAACTTCCATCAGCTAACGTTATTGTAATTTGAATATACAAAAAAAAAGTTATATGATTAAGTGAAAATGTGCTTCGTCGATTCGATTATTCGAGTTTCCATCCAGCGCAGTGTTGTCAGTGGATTTTCGAAAAAATACCTAAATAAGCTAAAAAAAATCTCCCCTACAAAAATGCCAGCGCATTATTGTCATTAAAATAGGTGAAAAGACATTAGTTAAAACATGTATATTAAAGCTTTGACAAAATTTTAAGTACAAAACAAACAAAAAATAATACATATGTACTTATGTACTTTTCATAAATTCAATTAAATCAACATTGCATAATATTCCAGTGGTATAAGAAGGTACCATTTCCATTACTGAGTAGAGAAATGGTTGGCATTTTCACTATGTACGTCAATGGCGCTAGTGAAAGTGTATTCCACAGTGTGCATTCATATACATCTTTCTCCAGACATCTTTATTTTCTTCGCTAGCCATAAGTAATGCAGGAAACATGTTTTTTTCTACAACAAATTCTTTATTTGACACTAAAGGCCCAAATACATTGATCAAAATGCTCATCAAGCATTGTGGTAGTATTACTGAAAATGTGTTTGTATGTGTCACACCGACGATGCTGGATGGAAAATCAAAAAAGTTAGATATGACGGCGAATATTACGTCCAGCAAACGAACACGATGAATTCGCCCGCTGGACAAGCATTTGATAAGTGTATTTGGCCCTTAAGGCAATGATGTCCATTTAAGCAAACATTTGCTTAGTTTGTTTTTTAACACATCTTAGAATAAACATATACACACATATAAGTGTCGCCAACTTTTCAAGCCACAAACAACTCTGGAAATATATCTTTCAACGATTTTAGGAAAGAGAAAATTTTTCAACCGTTTTGGACAAGAAAATATTACTAAAAACACGGTTATTCTGCATTTATTAAATAAATAGTGTGATATGACAAAAAATCCCTACATATAAGAGATTATAAAAAATCTGTCCGATTTTCCCTACGCTTCTATTTTAGTATCAAAAATACCTACATGTAGGTATTTTCCCCTATTTCTGGCAACACAGATCCAGTGTTAAGAATTGTGACCTGCACTTTGCGCAAAACGTTTACATGGACAGCCAACTAGCCGGACGGAAGAATATCGGTAGATCGACTAAGACAGTGATTGTGATTCGATATGTATAATAGCATTTTTGTTTGTTACACACATGACCACAAACTCATAATACCCTCTACATAATTGTTGTGTGGGCATAAATGGACAAAAAAGAAAATACAAGAAAATAAATCTACTGCAGAATTAGGAAATAATCAGCTATCAGAAGCGATTAAGGTCAAATATAGAAAATAAACAAAATAGAAATTGAAAAGAAATTTAAAAAAAATAATTATATTTTGTTATATATTTTATGTATAACAAAACTAAATGAATGATACAGCGTCTTTAGGAAAAGTTTCAAAAGAAAGTAAACTTAAAGAAATTGGACAAGGAAACTTTTTAATAAGGTTTGCAAAAAAAAATCGACAATGGCCATTAGACTGGTCGCAATTTTTTTTTAAATTTAATTGTTTGCGCTGCTTAAAATATGAGTTTGGTGTAAGAAATCATGATCTAATTTTTCAGGTCAATCCGACGGTGCCTAGCCGTGCCGGGTGGGGCCCAAAGTTCCCCATAATATAAAACCTCCTTAATTTTCGAAATAACGGTATATCTTGAAAACCAAAGCCAACATAAAGAAAAAAGTTTTAACTTTCTTAAAGTTAATTTTATTGCGTAATTTCGGTTTTTTTTAGTTTTTCAATAAGCTAAAGCGTGTTTGAGTTGCGCGAACATACGTTAATCTATCTATACAATATATAATTTCTTAGTATGTCAGGATGTTTGCATGTATGTCCTATTCTTTCCGCAACTTTCTGAAGCCATCTGATGACATAGGAAGCTGAAATTTGGCACACTTGAAGTACTTTCTCTGCGGAAGATCGTAACGAAGCCATATTTTCGGCTTTTCAAATTGTATAACTATAAAGATCTGATAGAAAAGATGTTTTTTTTTATATGGGGAACTTTGGGCCCCACCCGGAACGGCTAGGCACCGTCGGATTGACCTAAAAAATTAGATCATGATTTCTTACACCAAACCTCATATTTTAAGCAGCGCAAATAATTAAATTTAAAAAAAAAATCCCATACAAGATGCGACCAGTCTAATGGCCATACATTTTCACAAAAAATCTCAGTAAAACGTAAGCTTTTTTAAAATAAACTAAAACCACAGCCTCCTTAATCCAGTAAAAATTTAAAGTATCACAATCCTTTAATACAAAATATACCCAAAATTTGCTTCACTCATATAAATTTTGTAATTATCCATCATATTTTTATAACTTTTAAAATTATGTTCCTTTTGAAGCAAGTCCCTCCTCCTACCTTCTTAGTTTTTCCATAATAACCGACACTCATCGTTTGGGTTATGGTCCAGTGACAGAAGGTCAAATGAAACATTTTCATATTATCTTTAAGCTGTATGACATTCTTCATAAAGGTGTTTCGGAAGAATAAATGACGATAACTTCCGTGTTTCATGTTCTTTTTTATTATTCCAACACAGATAACAAAAAAAAAAAAAACGATTCATCTACACAATGACACCAAAAGACGATACAAGTTTACAGGATAGGGGAAAAGACAGAAATGGCTTCAGCGACAGCTTTGGCTTTTACAGCAGTTTATTATTTTTGTTAAATTTAATGTTTTTTGAAGATGAGTTACATGGGAATTAAAGACACAATTAAAAAGATAGATAATAAAAAGTATATTTTTTTTAAATATTATAATCAAATTTTGGGAATGGGCTTATGGAATTTACGGCCAATTAGATATGGATTTGGTCCAGATACTTAAATTTTTGAGAAATTTGTTATATCTTAAATTTTATGAATTTGATTTTAGTGCGACAATAGTTATAAACGTTCTTTCATTAGGAGCGATGCATTTTGTCTTTTGTCAATTAAAATACTTCTGAAATTTGTATATAAATGATTTTTATTTCTTATGAAAGCACAATCGTTATATTACGCCAAAGTTATTACTGTGTTAGGAGAATAGAATTAAAAAATTTTTTAAGGAGGTAGATCCACATTTGAGTACATAATCTTTTCCTACAGAACCTCGCAACCTGTTTGAAAGAACTAGAAACAATTTGGTAACAATATTGTTATTTTCTGTTGATTTGTTTAGAGAAATAAGCGGGATTTTAAAAAACGGACAGACAGACAGACAGAGAGACAAGCGGACATGACTTAATATACTTGAAATTACTCAAGAACTTTAGAATGTTAATAAACTTTATCAAAATTTCGAAATTTTAGTTTTTTTAAAAATTCATAAAAAATTGGAAAACATATAAAAAACGAAGCTGCAAACAAAACAAGCCATAAATGATTAAAATCTGTTTACAACTTTTGATTTTATTCACAAAAGTCGACAAATTTTAATTAATTTAAGAATTTCATAAAACGCAATATTTGTACGGGAGCCCCCTTAGAAGTGGTGATAAGGGGAAAGTATGTCTCGAGAAAATGTTAAAGTAAAAAAACTAAGCCGTTTTTAAGTTACGCGAATATATGTTGTGCAACCTCCTCCATTTTCGAAACAACGGTACACAGAAAAAAATAAAAAATGATTTCAATTAAAAAATGTGTGATATTAATTGAAAAATTAATTAAATTTGCACCAGTAAACAAATTAATAGTATTAATTAAACCAGTTAATAGTATTAATTAAACGTTTAATTTACTTGATTAAACGTTTAATTCACTTAATTAAATTTGAAATTAAAACTGATTTTATTTTTGATTAATGCTTTAAATGATGAACAATTTTGGAGAACCTTAAAAGACGGTGGGCACCATTGGATTCAGCATACCCGAATTATGCTAAAACGCAATGTGCTTGTCTAAAAAAAAGTGTCTTACATTGCTAAAATACCAAATCACCCATAATAATGCAACTAATAACAGTCATAATGCAATTACAAAAAGCTAGTCAGGGGAAAAACGTTGAACGAAACTGTAGGGAGTAACTGATATGTGTAACGGGGGAACAAAAATAAAAGTTTATGTGTAAAATTGAAAAACCATGAAAACAAGACGTTGAAAATTTAAAATATCAAACAAAAATATACATACTACCAAAAATCGCTCCAGGGCAGGTAATGTGGAAAACGTTTTAAGTTCCAACTTTCTGTTGTGAATCGTGGAATTATGTTTTAAGAGTCATTATTCATGACATCGCAATTTTGAAAATGAAACGTTTTCTCACTTAAACAAATTCTAAACAGTAAATTTACATATAACTAAAAATATAAATTTCTTGATTTTTTGCAAAAAAGTTTTTTTTTATCATTATTTTTGAATATCTCAAAAAAATTTTAAAAATATCAATCTAGCCTTTTAAAAATGTTTTTTGCTCTCCTGAAAAATAATTATTTTGTCACTTACAACGCTATAGGCGGCTTTGCTTCAATAATTTTTGTTAATTTTTGAAGAATGGTGTTAAAGATTCATCTGAGGTGAATTATTCTCACTTCTTTTTTTTCAGTAAACTTAATAATCTACATTTACGAAAAATCATGCAGTTTTTATACTACACTTCTAAAATTCAAAGAATACCCAGCAAAAACTTACATTGCAAAGTAATGAGTTAAAAAGCTAATATAACGACTCTTCACTACTTATACATTGGCATTTTAACTTATTATTTTAACACGGTGATGTCATTGGAGGCAAGTACTTACCACCCTCGCTTACAAATAGGGAGTTAAATAAGTTATTACCACATTCGCTTACAAATAGGGACTTAAATAACTTATTACTCCGATGTCACCAAAATTACAACTAACATGTCATGACTTTAAAAAAAATTTTTTTTTATTATTTTTTTTAAATTATTTTTTTTCTATTTTTTCTTATTTTATTTTAATTTACTTTATGTTTTTTTTTTCTATTTTTTCTTATTTTATTTTACTTTGTTTTATTTTTTATTTTTTTTTTTTTTGTCTCTGGCGGGGTTCGATCGCGCAACCTCGGTGCTGATAGACTAGCTCACTACCAGCTAGTCTACCGGGGCAGTGTAGTTTTTGTATAAAAAAAGATGTTTTTACTCAATTAAGAGCGTAAATATGAGATTAAATTATTGGAGGCAACTACTTACCACCCTCGCTTACAAATAGGGAGTTAAATAAGTCATTACCACATTCGCTTACAAATAGGGAGTTAAATAAGTCATTACCACATTCGCTTACAAATAGGGACTTAAATAACTTATTACTCCGATGTCACCAAAATTACAACTAACATGTCATGACTATAAAATTTCAGTACAGCATAATTTTTCATATTCAAATTTATTACAAATTGTTTTTTATTTATAATAAAAAAAAAAAAACAAATTGTAAGAACAAATATTTTAAATCAATTGTATTAGATTTGAAAAAACTTCAACCGTTGATGCATTTTATTACGAATGAATTATAAATTTCGTTAATCAACTCATACACAAGTACTTAGGTATCAGATTATATGTCAGCCATTACCAAACTACTTCTATGTAATGCAGATAGTATGAAGTAGTCATTGAAAAGTAGGTTGTTCAGTAATGGCAAGTCATTACCAAGTTTTTGCTGGGTATTAAATCGTTTTAAATATCTAATTACTTTTAATCTGTTTTAAGTCCTTTAAAAACTGCAATTATTCAGTATACAATTCATTTAATCACACACACGGACACACAAGTATACAAAACAATATACGAATTGCAAACAACTGACTCGAATACCATGATAATTTCCTTTTTTCTGTCTCCAGAATTTTAAATGTGGTTTTGGTACTTAATACATGTTTACTATTTTGTCTAGTTAGAAGTTTTACATAAAGAAAGCACAGAGAATACAAAAAATAACAAGTCGGCATTTCATATATAAAACTTAAGTAAGTGGAAGTGTATGTACTTCTAAATCTGTACACACAGATGCGCAGACACATTCATACAGTGTACACCTACATTCGAGAATCTCAAACATACTTTCAGATACTCATGTTTACATGTATTTGGTTGAGAATACAAAACACCGGAAGCTGCGACTAGAAGTAGGATGTTTGACATTACTTGACAGAGATAAATACGTGGAAAGTAATTCATGTAAATACACCTGCATACACAAGTACCAAATGCCGAAGTTGTGCAAAGCCCAGTTAACAAAAGTGTTTAATATAGAGTAATGAGAACTGAAATGTAATTACTCTGTAGTGATAGATGACAGCAAAATTGATTAGAAACGAAAATGAATTGATATAAAAAAATATTGTAATAGTATGCAACGGCATTAACTTTACATTTGTGGACAATAATATTTTATTTGAGAAATGTTCAAATGTAAATGCAAATACGAACAAAAGGAATGTAGAAATTTAACTAAAAAAAAGTTCTTTTGCATTCAATTTCTATTACATTTTCTTTAAAATAGCAAATTTTAAAGGGAATTTTTCCATTTATTAAACTCACACCAGCTGATGTGTGTAACACATTAAAGTATTGGTTATTTAAGTATGCCGATCGACAAAAAAAATCTCTTTCTAATTAATCTTTCGACGTCCGTATACTCTCTGGCAAGACGGCCGGCTTGCTGACTGTTCATGTAGAGTACAGGTAGCTATTTTGAAGAAAATTTGATGAAATGAGAAAGAGAAAAAGAATGTTTAAATATGGTCACCTCCAACCAGACTATTTTTAAAGAAAATTTTAAACATATAATGTTTAATATAACCATATTATTGTTGCCTCTAAACATGTTATGATCAAAGTTAACACCTCGCACCTTTCCAACTTACCTCTCAATCTTATGTTGCACTGTACATTCACCTTTATGTTAGTTTGACTCAGCAAATATCCCAGACGGCGTGTGTTGCAATACGACACCATACTTAACTTGCGCAATCATGGGAAGCATATTGGTAAATCGTTCTCATTAACGGACAGCGTGTGTTGCAATACGACACCGCACTTAAGTTGTGCAATCATGGGAAATTCATTGCCAAATCGTTCTCATTAAATTAAGCTAGTATAAGCATTTTATAAAATATTTTGTAAGTTCTTTTTATTGAATAGGCAGGCAATTTATAAAATAATTTGGTAAGGTTCTTTTGATGAAATAAATTAACTGTTTGGCATTCCAATTCTAGTGCTGGACGCGAACAGTCATTAAACTTAATCGATTCCGTGTTTTAATTTCAACAAGTGAGTTTGGTCGTTGCGCCCCATGTGTGGGCCAACATAGTTATTTTTTTATAGCACGTCCGTCGCCGTGCTTAGCTGGCGCCCGAGCAGGGACCGGCCGCGAATAAAAGGATATGCCGGATCCTTAAAATAAGTGCTTGGTTCGTTACAAAAAAGTGTTTGCTAAATAATTAAAAGTCTGTATCTAAAAATTTAAAGTGTTTAACAAATTTAGAAAATTTACATGACTTGTAAAATTTTTTTGTTTTGTTTTTTTTTTTTTTTTTTTATTATTTCAACAATTTCAAATAATGAGTGGGTTTTAAATTCACTATTGTGAAAGGAATATTGAATAAAATGAAAAAATTGAAGGCCCCTAGGAGTGCTAAATATGCCAAGGAGTCTGTGAGTATTGTGCTATTACCAGTGAAAAGGAAGTGACCAATATGGGCCCTCAAAGAGGTCCCAGCGTACTGCGATCCTGAACTCCAGGCTTCCAGTACGTAAAAAATTATTTCTGTCACCAATATTAATAAATAAATCAAGTTTACTGTGAAAAACGTGCAAGTTTTATTTCGAGATACTCATTCACGACTAATGAATGCCGTATATCCTTACAAGTTGTTGTGAACATAAGAATCTGCACAACTCAGTATGGACTCGGCCAAATAGTATCCTTACAAGTTGTAGTGAACATGAGAACCTACCCGACTAAGTTGGATACGGACAACCACATCCTCGGAAGTTGTATTCAACATTAGAACCTACACTACTTAGTGGGATAGAGTCAATCCTTTGTCCAATTACGAATGAGTAAAGGTAGGAAAAACTCACGGGAAGAGACAAATCGTGCCCTAGTACGTCAGTTATTGCTGCTCGAAACTGGAAAACACGATCCTCCATCAAGTCAACTATAAAATGATCTGTACATAAAACAATAAAAACAATACTATGGAGGAGCTTAAGGCATCAGTTACGGAAATGGCCGGGGCACTCAATGCTGCCCTTAGTCAAATCAAATTATTAGAGACCAAAATCCGATTGATTGAAGCTAAGACTGGCGCATCGTCAACCACAACGCCGATATTGGAACATCCGCGTGCACCTAGGACAGAACTTGAACTTCGAGAACTGAGTAAGCTCCCGGACTGTGTCAAGGAGTTACAACCGTTTGATGGGAACCCTACTCAATACGTGTCATGGATTCACAGTGTCGAAACAATTCTTGCTGACTACGAGATTGTACGCACCAAACCCATATATCGGGCCATTTTGCAAAGTATTAGGCAAAAGATAAGGGGTGGTGCTGATTCCGCCCTGGTGTCATATAACATATTCGAGAACGACTGGGGTAAGATGAAGGAATGCTAATCTCGTCACTACGCGGGTAAAAGGGATATCCGAACCCTTGAGTATCAACTCAATCAGATGACACAAAGGGGATCGAAGATAGATGAATTCTATGCCGCTTTTTACCACCAATTTACGCTGATCATCAACAAAATAAAAACGGAAAATTACGCGAAGGAAACTGTAGATTTACTGGTGGAAACCTACAGAAATAGGGCACTGGACGTATTTATCCGTGAACTCAACGGCGAGCTCTCTAGGCTTCTTATTATACAGAGACCCAAGACATTGCCGGAGGCTTACGGAATGTTCACAGAGATGCAAAATTTAAATATGAGGAACGCATCACTTCACCCGGTGTCTCAGAATCAGATAACAGTACCGATAAACGCGTTACCTCTGGCCGGATCGTGACCTCAACTGCCACCGAAACCATCCAACCCATTTATCCCGAGCGGAGGAAACCGCCACTACAGGCCATGGAATAATCCCATAGGACCACGTTACCTGCCAACAAGACCGGTTGCACCAAAACCCGAGGAAAAAATGGAGGTTGACCAGTCGATACAGTCCCGCCACGTAAACTACCTGAATAGACCAGGAGGTTTTAAGAGAAACGCCAAATCCGAGAACATTGCGAGTCCGTTCAAGCAACAAAGATTGTTCAACACCTTTGTAGGACGACTCATCTCAACAAGTGACCATAGCTGGCAGTAGCAATGTAGCAAATGCTGAAGGGGATAACGGTGGCTTTGGCAATGACAACGTGGAGGAACCCGAGATAAATTTTATAACGGAAGCCTCCCTTCAAGCATACCGTATATAGAATTCACTTTAAGGAACGGGGTGTTTTTAAGATTTCTTGTGGATACGGGCGCAAATAAGAACTTTGTGGGCCCCCATCTGGTCAAAACGAGCACCCAACTTCCCAAACCTTTTCCCGTGAAAACAGCAGGCGGGACTCTGAACTTCGAACGTAAGGTAGAGGGAAAACTATTCAAGAGTATCGGGGTGGACACGGTCATAGTATTTTATTTGTTACCGGGACTGAAGTCTTTCGACGGAATCATAGGCGACGATACCCTCAAAGGGTTGGGAGCTATAATTGACAGAAGGAATAACACACTGATGATAAATTCGGGCGTGGTCATTCCAATGAAAAATAACGTTTGTCATGACGTTAATTTGTCGGAGAGCGTTTCGGAAGGAGTAACATGTAGATTAAAGACCATAATCGAGAAATATGGCCCCTTATTTGGCCCACTTGTAGCAGGAGAAATGGCAGTGACGTCAGTCAGTGCTGAGATCAGAACATCAACCGATGAACCTTTATACACCAAAAGCTACCCTTACCCGGCAAATATGCGTTCCGTTGTCGAGGAGCAAATCTTGGAACTTCTGGAACAGGAAATTATTCGACCCTCTAGGAGCCCTTACAATTCACCAGTTTGGGTGGTTCCTAAAAAACCTAAGCCGGATGGAGAAAAACAGTATAGGATGGTCATCGACTTCAAGAGGCTGAACGCTGTAACTATCTCCGACACGTATCCGATACCCGATATTAACTCTACACTTGCTATCCTGGGTAAGGCTAAATATTTTACAACTCTTGACCTTACCTCCGGTTTCCATCAGATACCGATGAACGAATCGGATATCCCGAAAGCGGCATTTTCCACGTTAAATGGCAAATATGAATTCTTACGCCTCCCCTTTGGATTAAAAAACGCGCCATCAATCTTTCAAAGGATGATTGATGATATTCTCAAGGAATACATCGGTAAGATTTGCTACGTCTATATTGATGATATAATAGTTTTTGGAAATAATGTCGACGACCATTTGAAGAACTTGGAGACAATATTTACGAGATTACTGGCTTCAAACCTCCACGTAAATCTGGAAAAGACCCAGTTTCTTAGAACCGATGTATCCTTCCTGGGATACATTGTGTCGGAGGATGGGATACGAATGGATCCCGAGAAAGTTGCGGCGATTAAGAGGTTGGATCCTCCCGGAACTTTAAAGGGCTTAAAGGGTTTTCTCGGCATGACTTCTTATTATAGGAAGTTTATAAAAGACTATGCCAAGATTGCTAAGCCGCTGACAAATCTTACCAGGGGCGAAAATGCGCAGATTAGAGCAAATATGTCTAGAAAGATCTCCATAACCTTGACGGAAGAGGCATTACAAGCTTTCAACGAGCTTAAAAGCCTGTTAATATCATCCGAAGTCTTAGCATTTCCTGACTTCGATCAATCATTCAACTTGACGACCGATGCATCTAATTTCGCCATCGGCGCTGTATTATCCCAGGACTGTTCGGGAGCAGATAAACCAATTGCGTATATCTCGAGTTCTCTCAATAAAACGGAGGAGAACTACGCAACGAATGAAAAGGAAATGCTGGCCATTGTATGGGCCCTCGAAAATTTGCGTGCTTATCTATATGGGGCGAAAACGATTAGAATTTTCACCGATCACCAACCACTGACTTACGCTTTGGGGAACCAAAATCATAACGCAAAGCTAAAGAGATGGAAGGCCCGGATGGAGGAGTACAATTTCGAACTTATATATAAACCCGGCAAGTCAAATGTAGTAGCCGAAGCCTTTTCACGATTGGAATCCAATTTGAATCAAATAAATACACTTAGTGATGAAGACACAATAACAGCCTCAGAAATTGGATCTGAAACCATAACAGCTGATGAAGCTTCAGAAAGAGAAATGGTTATATCCGACGCTACGATGCATAGCGCTGAACAGGACAGTAGCGATTTAATTCCTCATGTGGAAGCCCCCTTGAATGTCTTCCGAAACCAGATCGTAATAAGGGAGGGAAGAGAGCTGCGTAGTAGTCTGCAGCCGCACCCTGGATTTAACAGACACCACGCGGTTATCGATCAGATAACTTCCCAGTCTCTGACGCAAACGCTGAAGACATGTTTAAACCCTGCTGTCATCAATGGCATTAAAATTCCCGAATGCTTCATTCAACTACTGAATAGCGTTTATTTGAACCACTTTGCTTCATATAAAATAAGAATAACTCGACGATTGGTTGAAGACGTCACTAACCCTGAGAGGATTTGTGGGATTATCGAGGCCGAGCACATCGTTATCCTAAGGAAAACAGTCAACAAATTCTTGAAAGGTTTTATTTTCCTCGTATGAGAAGCCTAAAACGACAATACACTAAAAACTGCGAAATTTGCAAACTGAACAAATACGATAGGCATCCGAGTAAACCGAAGCTTCAGCCGACACCTATTCCTAAGAACCCATGTGATATCTTGCATATTTGAAATGCAAGGGCTAAAATTTATTAGTTGCCTTGACAAATTCTCTAAATTTGCAAAACTTTTCCACATTAAAAACCGCTCTGCGATACACTTGAAGCATAAGCTGACCAAAGTTCTGCATTACTTTACTGCACCCTGTATGATCGTATCGGACAACGAAAAAGGATTATTGTCCCCCATTACATTGAATTTTATACGATCACTGGGGATTGAAATATACCTTACCCCGGTGCAGAGAAGTGAAGTGAACGGCCAAGTGGAAAGGTTCCACTCCACCCTAATCGAGATATATAGATGTCTATCTAGGGAATTCGGAAACAGATGTTCAAAGAACATGGTTAACATTGCGGTTGCCCGATACAACAACACTATCCATTCGGTAACTAAGAGGAGGCCATCCGATATTTTCTTTAATAGGTCCGAACGGTTTAACTATAAACAGTTGGAGGATTTTCGTGACCAGGTTAACGAGGACATTCGTGGCCTCATTGAATATAACCAAAAAGCAGCCAATGATCGCCTGAACGAAACAAGGTCGGATCCCATCGACTTTGCTGAAAATCAGGACGTATTGGTAAGAGATAAGCAAATAAAACCAAAGCACAAACCGCTTTATAGAAAACACAAGGTTTTAGAGAATAACAGGGTAACCCTGCGGACAACAGCTGGCAGAAAATACCACAAGACACACGTGAAGAGGATGTAACAAGCCTTGCAGTTGCCCCTGAAAATAATTATTATTAGCATATAAGAATTATAATTAAAATACAATCTAAGTAACAATACAAATAAAATTTATTAATTCCCACTATATTATACAAAAAGTTTTTAACCACAAGGTGTGCTTAAAACTATTTATTTTTATCAGAAATATATCTGTAATTTGGAAGTTAAAATTTTTTTTTTCTAATTAAACTGTTATCAAGGGTTCTAAACCTCTATCCTATAAGGAAATATTTCATACTTTATTGTAATACTTAAGACCAATTCAATTTAGAGCACTGAGAACATATTGTAAGAAACACTCACACTAACTTTTATCTCCTAAGCCTTTTATTGTTTTCCGCATATGTTGGTGCCCCAATAAAAAATTTTATCATTTTGCGAAGCACTAAAGGTACATTTAAAAAAATAGGCGCACAATTGTGCGCTACGCAATAAGACATACAGAAATGCAGTAAAGTAAGTGAAAGAACTCTCAACAACTTTTATAAAAAAAAAATAACATTTCAAGTGCTACGGCATTCCCTTACTACGAAGCAGGTTTGTAAGGGAGAATACTAAAAAATAACTGTATCAAAACATTCAGTGTGTAAATATGATCGTTACATCCAACAATGTTTATGTGCGCTGAATAATACGCTTTATGTATCAAAAATGTATTGCTTCAAAGTGGGAACTCGCCATATAAAATTCATGTCTTCCGTAAGCGCAATGGTAAGCGAAACCCTTATGTTTCTCCCTTACAAACTTGCTTCGTTGGAAGCTTCAGATTTTATTGGGGCCTTCCACGTATTTGAGTATCAATCCCCTCTAGTGACTACCAAAGATGGTGAGGGAGGATTATTAACGGGTACTTAAGCGTTGTACATGTGATCAACCTGGAGGAATTTGAGAATATGCTTCAAGCAACCGCTGACGTATTTGCAGCTTTGGCAAAAGAGGAAAGGCAGAAAAAGGTGTTCGAATACCAACTTCAGAAGACGCACGACCGAATCGCAACAATAAGAGGTGTTCCAAGAAACAAAAGATCCATAAACTGGATTGGGTCGCCTTGGAAATGGATCGCTGGAAACCCAGATGCAGCAGATTGGGATAAAGTGCTGCGGAGCCAACAAAGGCTCACTGAGAATAATGAACAACAATACATCGTAAACAGTAACCTGTTTGGGGCAACAAGCGAATTGGTGAAAAAAATGAATGACCTAATGGCCGGACTTAATAATAAAATCGTCGTGTCAGAAACAAATGAAATTTTACACGACGCATTAAATCAGATATTGGTAATCAAGGAGAACATGGAGGAAATCGTAAGAGCTTGCCAGCTAGCTAAAGGTGGCATCATAAATACAAACTTACTAGAGGAAATTCATCAAATAATATCAGAGGTCGAATCGCTCCCGTATAATAATGAAATTGAAGCTATCGAATATAGGAAGCCTAGTATTTTTTCGAACAGAACGTCATTACTATACGTGCTTTCAATACCAAAGGTAAACGCCGTTAAGTACAATAAAACCCTACTTAGGGCGGCTATACGCCAGAATCGTCAATTTGATTTGAAACATAATACTGTTCTCATAAAACACGCGAACGTATATGGTATCAGGAACCACTGTTCATCACTCAATAACATCACAATTTGTGCGTTGGATCAACTAAAAGAACTTTCGGATAAAGATTGCTTATCAAGAATGCTGAGAGGAACCAACGCGAATTGTACCTTCTGGTCGAACGGAGAGAATATAGTAGAGCAAATCGAAGATGATATCCTGTAAGTTTCGAATTTTAAAGGAAATGTGTCCTCGGAAAAGATTACTGCCGGCTTGGATGGAACGTATTTAATACGAAACCATTACGATTGGTGGAAGGACCTTTGCAAATGAAAAAATCACGAAGATGCAAGCTCTTCCTCCACTATTAACCAATGTATACGAGAAATCACATAAAGTTGATGTTAACTTTTTACATGAACTTCATGGAAAAAACATTCAGCATATTCAGAACTTAAGGAATAACATAAATCTCTTCCTTTGGTCAAACGTCACAAGCTTCGGTTGTATCGTGGTGGTGTCCATCATCCTAACCCTAATATGGAGAAAAATATACGGTCGCATTACCATGCCAGCCCTCAGACTTCCAGGAAACCCGACAACAGATGTGAATTGATCAGCGAGACGCTGATTTTTAATGAGGGGGGAGTTAACACCTCGCACCTTTCCAACTTACCTCTCAATCTTATGTTTCACTGTACATTCACCTTTATGTTAGTTTGACTCAGCAAATATCCCAGACGGCGTGTGTTGCAATACGACACCATACTTAACTTGCGCAATCATGGGAAGCATATTGGCAAATCGTTCTCATTAACGGACAGCGTGTGTTGCAATACTACACCGCACTTAAGTTGTGCAATCATGGGAAATACATTGCCAAATCGTTCTCATTAAATTAAGCTAATATAAGCATTTTATAAAATATTTTGTAAGTTCTTTTTATTGAATAGGCAGGCAATTTATAAAATAATTTGGTAAGGTTCTTTTGATGAAATAAATTAACTGTTTGGCATTCCAATTCTAGTGCTGGACGCGAACAGTCATTAAACTTAATCGATTCCGTGTTTTAATTTCAACAAGTGAGTTTGGTCGTTGGGCCCCATGGGTGGCCAAACATAGTAATTTTTTTATAGCACGTCCGTCGCCGTGCTTAACTTCAATAATAACTAAAATTTGTTAAACACTTACAATAGCATGTTGGGTTTCAAACATAGTATGTTGCTCTTGGAAAAGAGGAAAATACTATGGTAAATTTAAAAACAAATTATTATCATATTTAACCATAACATTTTTAGAGGCAACCATAATATGGTTGTGGGTTCCTGATGGAGGACTAATTTAACCATAATGTGGTTACCGTTGACAATTATTTAGTTATATTAACCACAATGTGTTTAAAATTTTATTTGAAACTTGTTTGGCTGGAGGTGTACATATTTAAACATGTTTTTTCTCTACGTGTAGGTGGAAATCGGTTAATAGTTTCGCATATCCCTCATAAAAGCTTCTTCACGGAATAAAGCCTTTGTGCCCAAAAACCGTCGGGTTATGTTGGTAATAAGATTAAATTTGTACCAAAATTATTTTATTGCAATCTTAATCTTCATCCCAAATTTGCTTAAAATAGGCTCATAAAATATTCTACACTCCCGAAAATAGCTTCGTTATAAATGTTGATTTTGACGTACAATTTGGCAACAACAACTTTGACGATAGCTAACCAAGCAAAATTTTATGTTAATAGATCCACACTTGAATATAGGTCCTATATAAAGCCGCTCCAACAAAGAAGGATCCATGTAAAAGAACTAAACCTTAAAACATAATTTTGTTTTAAGGGGGCCATGCCTGCCAATTGGTCTCAAATAGTGTTCTCTTTTGAATGTTTGTCTCTTTTTTTTGTTTGCTATTTTAAAGGCTATTTTGCAAAAACTGTGATTTTTTCTATGGAAATGTGCAAACTATTTTACAGCAAATTTATAATTTTTTAAGAATTTTGAAAAGTTTTTTCTATTCTATTGGAATTTTTGCATTAAATTTGCTAAGAAACCTTCACAAAATTTGATCGTTTTAAATAATTTTGCTCAAGTTAGCCATTTATTCAAAAGCGTGGAGAATATCATACTGCAAAGTATTAGCAAATTTTGCTATTTAAATCAAATGTTTCTGTATTATAAAAACCTATTTTTGGAAACTTTCAAAGTTTTTTGCATCTTATTAAAAAGATTTTGTTATTCGTGCTTAATTCCCAGTTTTTATTCTTGATAAAAACACTTGAAATTTATTGTTGATATGATAAGCTATTCCTATGCGCATTTCACTGGTTGCTTAGGCCAGATCATCAGGAAAGTTCATCCATAAAGATTTTAGAAAAACTAAAGATATTAAACCAAATAAAACTGTTGAGCGTTTAAGAATTATATGCAACAGTTCTACTTGTAACAATATCAAAGTTTAAACAAAAACATCAACAATGAACAGTGAGTTTATCTTTTCTAACATTCCCCACTACAATTGGTTGGAATTCTTCCAACATTAATTGTTCCATTTTTTCCATCTAATAGAAAGTTTTGCGCAAATTTAGCCATTTTACAGGAGCCTTTGTTCTCTTGAGGTTATTTTGCAAAAATATTCTTCATAAACTAGACGAAATTTCTGTTGATAAGATGTAAGCCAGTCCGCACTCCTGGCAAACCTAGATAGAGCTGGCAAAGACATATCGCCAAGACAGTCTAAGTCATGAAATATGTGCCTACCCAGGTGTCTCAGTCGGCACTTTTGTATTGCAGGACATTAAAAAAGAAGCTGTTGCACAAATTTCTCTATTCCTCTGTCTTAACAACTCCTTCTGTAACTGTTAAAGTGCTCATGTCACGGCATTATTCATATTTTATAAGTGGTGATCGATGATATCCTATAAACCCTATCATCTTATGACCATCTATGAAAAATTGTACAGATACGTTTGCTCAAATTTCAATATTTTTTAGAAAGCTTTATGCAAATTATAGGAACTTTTTCTATATTATAAGGAACTTTGCGCAAAATTTTAATTATTTAAAGTTTACAAGACAACCAGTTCTATGCAATGCATCGGCTCGGATTTCGGACGTTGTTCGGTCAAAGTATTGTCAACTCTCTGCTACAACAAGAACACCTTTAATAAACATAAATGTATAAAACAAACAGATAAATACTACGTAATTTGAAACACTTATTTTTAAACATTAAAGTGGTGTAGGGTTATTTATGATTGAACTTGACCGACTTTACTTTTTTACTTGTAGATATTATATTTTACTTAAATTTCACCACTATTTAATTTAATTGAACTTTATATTTACAAATTTTAATTACAGATTATTTGGACAATTTTCCTATTTCGGAAATTAATGGTAAGTTTTTTTCGCATTAATTTTTCTACTAAAATAATCATTTGGTTTTACGAAAAACGTCAATCGATTATTTCAGTCTATAAATCATTTCTTTTTTTTTTTTAATTACAAGCACATACCAATATCTCAATTGAAGCGTTTAATTATATTGAATTATTTACTAAGTCTAAATGTGTGTTGCTGGTTTGTAAAAGAATATTTACATAGTTTTTCGAAGCAGAATAATTACAGAAAGAGTAGATGACAAATTCAAAGAAAAAAGCTATTTAATGAATAGGACATGACTTTTCTTTAAATAAATAAATGATTTGGACTAAAGAAAATATTAAATAAAATTTGTTAAATCACATAAATATAATTCCTTATATCCAAGTTATATTTTGCTTTAATACTTATTTTAAACCAAAATAAACATTTCCGTTTTACCTTATTTAACTTCTTAAGTGGAACCAGAAACAAATTTAATACAAACACAAATACTTTCATATACAAATGTTTAGTTTAATTGTATGTGTAAAAGACACCCCTTCGACAGAAATGTATGCAATATTTACTCCGGGTCAAGTTATTTAAAAATTTTGTATAAAAAATAAAATATAACTTCAAAATTTGTCATTCCACTTCAACTTTGTCGAAACTTAAATATTCTTAAATTATTCCTTAGAAAAAAGAAAAAAATATGTCAAGTGCTTTCAAAACTAACCGCAAGAACAAAAATTGGTTTAACTAAAATAAAAACTAAACAAAATTTTGTAAATATTTACATTAAAATTTGCTTTTACTTAACGAGAAATCTTTTAGTAACAGACGTTTGTTATAAAATAAGTAAAAATTGAATTCCAACGAAATTTTAATACCCATTAAATTAAAAAGTAAAAGTTAAACATTTTGGAGTTCCGAATCTAATATCCCCTTCACCAAAAAGCCAATTGTTCTTCAGCTTATATGGCATGGACGCAATGGTGTTAAAATCATTATTCTGCGAGCATATTTGTATGGGCGTTAGGTAAAATAATTTTAGACCAATTTGGGTAATTTTTGAAACCAAACAAATTTCATTTAGAGAATAATTGAGCACAATTTAACCAACGTATCCCTATAGATCCTATCGTACCAACACCCTTAACTCGGGAGTACTGGTACAGAGGTTACATCAACAAATAATAATGCACCTACTTCGCTCATTTTCAATATTTAATAACTTTTATATATAAAAAATAACTATAAAAAAAAACTTTATAAACAAATTCAGAGGCGAGGCAGTCATGATTTTTTGCTGTTAAATCTAAATATTGTTACTTTAAAAAAAATACTGCCTTAATAGACTTTAAAGTACATTTTGTTTAAAAAGTTGGTACAAAATTAGAACAGTAATTTTCCTAATTTGACTTAAACTAGTTTATGCTCTCTAAAGTTCGCGCTTAAACTGGTACCTATCTGATTTCATGAGAACAGCAAACCGTGAGACTTTGGGATAATAAACTGCCTAAATATCAAAACGGAGTCCTTTAGACAACTTGACGGTTGGCGCGAAGAAAACTATCACGATAACCAAACTCTCTGTGTCAGGCGCGGATTCAGGGGGGGGGGAGAAATAAGGAAATTTCCCCCCCCGTAAATTATAAAAATATGTTTTGTTAATTTCGATAATACAAGAATTCCCAATAATAATATTTTTTTTAAAGTAAAAAATGTTTGGAAATCCCAGCAAGGTTTTTTTGTTTTTTTTTATGAAGTCTCTAACGAAATTTTCAATAAGTATCCACATCTTAATCCTAATTGCTATTTATTAGATATTTCCAAAGAAACATCTAGTTTACCGTATTCAATTACTTATTATTCTACATTCAATCCCAGCAGGTGCCATCTATATCCAAAGACTAAACGTTTGACTTCATAATGCGTGCGGTTGAATTATTAAAAAGCCTTAGTATTTGCAATATTTATGTATGTGTGTGTTATAAGAATCAAAATTTTATTCGATAATTTTTGACGAAAGCAGTGATTTGTCGGGGAAAAGCCAGATTTCCTTATCTTAAGATATTTCAACATACAACAAAAAGTTTTTAGGAAAGAATTTATTGGCTTTGTTGTAAACGCATTTGGAGAGGCTTCAAAAGATATTGATGACGTTGATGTGTCAATTGATGCGAAGGCACTATCATCAATAGTTCTTAAAGCTTTGACAAATTTTGGCCCTGACCTAAAAAATTGTGTAGGAGATGGAACAGATAGGTGTCCTCTGATGTCAGCAGAAAATGGAGCTTTTCAAAATTTCTGGAAAAGCTATTCCCATAAATCGAACAACTCAATTTCTAAAATCAATAAAGTGCCATTAATACAAAAAGTTGTATCACTTGTTAAAGAAACGACAAAATTTTTTAAATATAATCATCCCATATCTGAGTGGAAAGGGAGTATCTCAACCTTTATATTAAGGAACTCTTTTAGTACTTTTGAATTTATTTGCGAAATATACATATTAAGTGTGATACGTATTGTAACACAGCCACTTAGTATCATTTTACAAAAGCAAGATTTAGATATTCAAAAAGGATCAAGCCTTATCAAAATTTTAATCATGTGCCTTGAAGAAAAAAGAAATAAAGCCGAAGAACAAATTAAAGCGATTTTTGAAAAAGTTAAAGTAATTTGCGTTCAAATCGAGGAACCTCGAAAAGACAAGATTTGAACGAAATAATCACATCCAAAATTGTGAGGATTACTACCGAGTTGTAGCTTACATTCCTCTTATTAAATTTATTTTAGAAGGTCCCATAACAACTTTCCCAATAGATATCCCAAATGTATTGAACATACATAAACTTCTACCTCAAAGTGTAATCAAGTCATATACAGATACAAAACTGTTAAAACCACAACTAGCTAATGAGCTGATTATATTTGATAAAAGAGATAAACACCTACTAGATCTTAGTACTTGAGCCTGATCTATCAGATAACGTTGTAGATGCTTTAATAAACTGTGATGAAGATATCTACCCAAATCTAAGAAAAATATTACAAATTTACGTTTCAATGCTCGTCAGTAAACCTACGAGCGGGAGGTCATTTCCTACCCTTCGTCGAATAAAAACATGGTTCAGATCAACAATGACAGCAGATAGACTGTACTGTCTAAATTTTCCTCACAAGCAAATCATAAATTGCTTATTTAAAAAGATTAATGTATATTGAACTGATCTTATATTTTATTTAACCTTTTTGTTGAGTTTTTTTAATTAGGGCAATGACTTTTTTGGAAAAAATTTCTTCATCCCACCACGCGATGGGCAATTAAGTATTGATAATGAAAATATTTTTTTTTTTAGACCATTTTGGTCAAAAAAGTTTCCGCACCAAATGCAATTTCTAAAGCTCCTCAAAAAAAATTTTTTTTTTAAATTTCCATACACATTATATATGGTACATTTATTGATTATATATGCTATTTAAGTTAAAAGTGCGAGTTGATTTACATAATGGAAAAATATATTGTGCAACTTTAATAGCTCGTTCCGCGCCGCTGAAAATTATCACTGTTTCATATATCCGCCAAATAACTCATCTATCACAACACCTATCATTTGCCATTAAAATTTAGTTTATTAAAATAACCGCGAAATAGAGTCGCGATTTTTTTTGCGCCCTTCTTCCGTACAAATGGTAAGATCTTGTTATATTAATGAAATTATTAGAAAATGCTTAAAATTTTGTAATTAAATGTTAATTTTGTATAGTAAGGAGAAAAATTGAAATTCAAAACTTTATCGCGTTTGGTGCGGAAACTTTCTTCACGATCGCGAAAAAGTAATACATAATTTCTTAATATTTTTTCACGGTCTATACGACTATGCGATGAAGAATTTGATATTCGCAAAAATTGCAAAAAGGACTTACCCTAATACACATATTGTTTTAATAAACTTAAAAAAAATTTTGTTTACTTTTTCGTATCATACAAAATTTCCCCCCCCCCCCCCCTAAGGCTCAAGCTGGATCCGCGCCTGCTCTGTGTAGTGCTTAGTGTAGCTAAAAACCAAATCACGAAGAGCGATATTTTTAGTTAAGTACATTACAGATATTTTAAGAGTTTAACAAACTGGTTAAACAACTCAACATGCTTTTAATACCCTTGACTAGTATAAATATAAAATATTGTGGTATGTCTTTTCTTCGTTTTTATTTAAGTTGGTCTCTCTATTGAGTTGGTTGATGGCTGGTTGATTCGATGGTTGGCTGGATATTTGCTTAGCATTAGCACAACAAAAATCTTTTGTTAAACTTCAAGCATTTGCGTTTTCTTTTAAAGCATCAGACATTTAGAGCATTGAGTTTGGCAGCTGAATTTCAACGAAAGGGTTCTTAAGCCACAAACAGCTGTGAATAAGTATAATGAGTGGTAGCAGAGAAAAATTAAGAGGATTGAAAATACAAAAGTATGCATTTGTAAATGAATCTACAATACTTAAAGAAATAAAAATATTATTTTTTATAAGACTTAGGAGAAATGGGCACAAGATGATAATTTTTATCAAGTACAATTCAAGTAAAAAATATAGTAAATATATTTTAATGACATCTTGAAGGACACAGGAAGGATTCTGAACAAAAACAACAAAATAAACAGACTTAATTAAAAGCAAAAATTAGTGAGATATATTTTATTCAAAGGTATAAATGTATTATTTTACTTTAATTTTAACAAATCTAAAAGCTTTATAATATTTTTGCTATAAATCAATTTTTAACACTATAAATGCCTGCCTCAGTATAAAACGATTTGGAAATCGTTGTAAATCTGTATAATTGAACTATAAAGTAAAAACCAGTTAAAGTGACATATTCGGCAGAGCGGAATCTTTGATATCCGCCAACAAGGGTTCGAAATTTTTGAGTGTGGACTTAATATGGGATCGATGATAGTTTATAAGCCAATAAATCACATCATCAATTGTAGTTTTATAAAACAAAGGCATGCAAAATTTCATGGCAGTTTAACACTGAATATAGCGCCGCTCTATTTGTGTCCCATTTGTTTATTCGCTTATGAAATTAACACTATCATATTTTTTTTTACACCCACACTACAGTAGAAAAGTTATGCATAATTGCGCTGATGTTTGCAACTCCTTAAAAAATTGTTCCGAGAGCAACCATTAAGTGTTCCGCCTTAGGTTAGGTTAGTGTGTTCCGCCTTACTCAGAATCACTTTTTGAATAGATCTAACAATGCTGGCTGACTGTTCATGTAGACCTTGTGCGCAAAGTACAAGTCGTTGTTTTGGAGAAAATTTTATGAAATTTGGTACGTTGGCTCTAATTAACAGAAGGACCAAGCCTAAGATAAGAATCTCTCCATAGTCTCACATGGTCACATGGTTTATTTTGATGTTACGACTAAATTTTGTCTAAACTTATTTTATTGCAATCTAAATTATCTTAGTACATTTAATAAAAATCGATCCATATCGATAGCTCCTATGCAAATATGTATTACTCCCAATTTGCCGGCATAACTTTGATGCTACTCGTTTTGGTGGGTTTATTTTCTTAAGTACCCATTTTCGTTTCTTTAAACAAGAAAATCCAAAGTCCAAAAATAATTTCTTGATTAAAACTTAAGAGTAAAATTTTTATAAATAAATGGTTCTTGCTTAAACCAAACTACACAATGCAAACAAATCTCACATAGATGAAGATATCTAAACAATATTCGACAAAAAGTACTTTTAAATGAATCTTAACTTCATAATATAATTTTGGCTTGGTAGGTCCATAATTGCCCATGACTACCAAAAAGAGAACACTCACGAGAATTTGTTTGTGTTTTTTTTTCAACGATAATAAATTAAAATAAATGTATAAATAAGCGTGATCCAGTTATCTAACATTGTGTTTAAAGGAGGTATTTGAGCAAAGGTTGTAAAATTTGGCGATTTTTAGTATAACTGTGCCCATGTTCTGTAACTCTCACGTCGAGAAAGTTTTCGATTGAAATGTGTGAAATGAAACAAAAATGTCATAAATTGAAACAAACAGCTGTTTTTCTCACTTAACTGTGTCTGTATCTTTTTTTGGCGAGTACAAGCTGTCACGTAAGGAAATAACTCGCCAATTTACAGAAAAAGTGTGTCTGTAACATTTTGGTGAGAAAAGTTCCCGCTTTGAACTATCAAATAAACTCACGAATAAAAATGGGGCGAGAAAAAATTTTAACACTAAAAAACAATTAAAAATGCAAAATGCAAAGAATTATAATAATAATATTTTATTATTGGGACATTTTTCATTGTTTTATTATTTTGCTTTTAACCTTCTTATAAAATATACGAATGTCAACAAACATTAAAGTCGGTCTTTGTGTTTTCGGTTGTGTTTTCGCCGCCGTCGTTGAAAAATGTTCAATTTAAGTAAATTTTGGTCGCCGCACTGTGGCTGAAAATTGAATTTCATCGGCCAAAAGTCCAATTTTTTGTCATCGCCGATTTAAAAAATTTTAATGTCATTCGGTAGCAAACATATTAGGACTAAGGTATCCAAAAAACTAGATTAAAATATTGATAATTGTGGCTGTGGCATGCTGCTGGAAACAAATATTTTATGCTGTTTTAGAAAAAAATTAATTTTTGTAAATTTGATCAGAACTAAATTATGATTTCTCGCTAACCGTTATCAATAATGGGTCGAAATTTTTTTTGTTATATTAGTGGGATAGCAGTTTTTAAAAAGTGGTTCATTACATTACTGTATCATTTATACCTGATGTGTTATTAAATGTTTCCCCAGGTTCTATATTTTAGTTAAATCCGAATTTTAGAGGAGTAGAACTTGTTAGGGTCAAAATGGGTTAAAGAGATTTTAGTACCATCAGAAAGCTGAAAGTGTCCTCTTTAACCCCATATATACTTGTTCAACTGTTTGGAACTGTCTGTTGAACACTTTTTTCATTTTAATGAAATTTCTCGCAACATTTTTTTTTTTTTGCTATTTTTATTTAAGCTGTCCATATGACTGAAATATAACACAAGGATTTACGAACGTTTTGTTTTGAAAATTTATTTTGCTTCTTAGGAACGGCTGAACATATTTGAATGAAATTTTTAACTGTCATAGCCGGATAGCTTTTGAGTTGAATTGAAAGAATGGAGGGTCGGGAGTGTGACTTGCGGACCTCTAAAATTGGTAACCTCGGAAATTCAAACTTTTAAAAAATTCACCAAAAATATTTTATGGATTTCAAAAAAAATTAAATTTAAGGTGTGCTACAAAAAATATGCTTAAATTTTTAGGTTATCTCCTTTGCCTTTGGAGATATTCGGATAAAACGGATTTTTTGGCTTGATTTTATAACGGTTTTTCTAGTTTTTTAATCGGATGGATTATGTTTTACGTCAAACTCTTATCAATAGTGGGTTCAATTTCGGCAGAGGTAAAACTTCAAGGTCTACTTAATCATACAACTCAGCGTTTGCTACAATCACTTAAAGGAGATGATTTGAAAAAATATGGGAACTGCAAGTTAACTCTCTTTTGCAAATGGGGATGTGATGGTTCTTCTGGACAGAAACAATACAAGCAATCTATATGTGAAAATACTTCAGATGCAGATATGTTCATGGTATCATTTGTTCCATGGCGATTGGTAAAGAATTTGGAACACTCGGAGCCTTCGACCAGTACGATGCAAACAAAGGATATTTGGGAAATCTCACACCATCTTCTACAAAATACTGCAGACCAATTAAATTTGAATTTAAAAAGGAAACTGATGTTACCATTAAAAATGAAACCAGTTATATAAGAGCCCAAATTGCAACACTACGGCCATTAGAATTAGAAATAGATGGACATATAATTGAAAGTGCTAACGATGATAGACGGTAAAGTAGGCCAGGCGTTGACTGACACAAAGGCGTCATCCAGCTGCATTATATGCCAAACCACATCAAGCAAATTAGACCAAGTCTCGGAGAAATCATTAGATAATACTAATGCATATGAATTTGGATTATCGCCGCTACATACAAGAATACGAATTATGGAGCACATACTAAAAATCAGTTATGATTTGGATTTTGGACCTACAGGATCAATAAGAAACAATGAAACCAACAAGGACTTAAGAAGTATAAAAAAGAAGCATGTTCAGGATGAAATTCGCAAATGTGGCTTTATTATAGACCAACCAAAACAAGGATCAGGCAATACGAATGATGGGAATACAGCAAGAAGGTTATTTTCTGATCCCAAAAACGCATCTGAAATAACAGGTGTTGATATAAGTCTTATATCAAGATTTAAAACAATCTTTGATGTACTTGCATGCAATGAACAAATTGATTATAGAAAATTTGGGGATTATGCCAAAGAAACAGCTCGAATATATACTATCAAATATCCATGGAGAAATATGTCTTCAACGGTTCATAAAATCCTTAATCATGCATATGATGTCATTAGGCACCATTAAGTACCACTAGGAGATCTGTCAGAAGAAGCCCAGGAAAAAAAGGAATAAAGATTACAGATTTTATAGGGAGCACAATACCAGAAAAATGTCTCGAAATTTTACGAACGAAGATCTGTTTAATATATTGTTGGCAACGTCAGATCCGCTCATCTCTAGCATTCGAAGTCAATGGAAAGTAGAACATCGGGACTTAGATGAAGAAGCAAAAGGGCTGCTACAGGACAAAGATAATACAAAACCAAATATGGAATATTTGGAAGCAATTTTCCAACCGAATCAATAGTAGATATAATAAATTTTATTGTTATTTAAGCAAAAAATATGTTTTTGTCCTTATTGTTATTTAAATAAAAAAAAATTTTAAAACTTACACTTATTTATTTTTTTAATCTAAAAAGTTTTCTAGTGGAACTGGTTCCAGTTGAACCTGTTGTAGAGTTGATAATGTAGAAACCTATTCACAAAATGATCATAGGTATTATTACATGCCTATACATTTTTTTAAAGGTATAGTGGCATATACGAGGCGAATGTATATGCATATAAAGGTAATATGAATACGAATTTCTCCAGAAATATATAAAAATGTTTATATTTTTCAAAAGAAAACATTAAGTGTATGCTTGTAGAAGCAATTTATAGTCAGTTTGACATTTTTACTCCCATATGACCTATTCCAAATCAAATTTTTTAAACAAAAAAAAAAAAATTATTTGAGTAAAAAATTCTAATAATTCAGCATACCGATTTTTATACATTTAGAACAGTAATGTTTTCTAATATGTCCATTATTTTCTAGAAAATTCTGAGCAATATCGAATGGTAAATTATATTGCTTTTATTGAACAAAAAAAAAATTTAAAGCCGTTCAGTCCGAAGAGATTTGGTTATGTACTCCTGACGTTTCAATGCAGATCAGGGAATATTATCATTGCTGCTAAAAACTGATATTTGTACCATTTTAATCGCATCTAAGAATTTGAAAAATTATAGCTAAAGTTATGTATTTTGAGTAAATTTGTACCACCAGGAAAGTTAACCCATTGATGAGCTGGTCTAAGCAACCGGCGAAATGCGCATAGAAGTTAGCTTTCCCTCAACAATAAATTTTAGTGTATTTATCAAATATGAAAAACTGGGAATTAAGCACGTCATACGGAAATCGTATTAATAATAATTGAGTTTTATTTATTGTATTTTATAACAAATTTTTCCTGTTTCGAATACGTAGGGATTTAAAATTTATATTAGGAATATAAAAGAAAATAAGTTTATGTAAAACTCATTCTCAATTGCCCATGAAAACATGCTTAAACATGTACTCGGCTGTTTAAAACACGCGCCTGTGATGATATTATTTCTACCTCTTTTCTCTTCTATTAAACACTTGCCATCACTTGTTGTTATTGTATGAGTGGGAGTCCGTTTCTTTTTATCAAGATAAATCCTTAACGTTTTTCCATTTAAATAAATTTCAAAATTAAAATTTTACATTAATCTCCTGAGTATAAAATGTGTAGACATTCAATGTACACAACACATACCTTCATCACTTTCTTCATCCCAACCGCCTCAGGATGTACTGAAAATGTGTTTAGAATACAAAAGAGCATTAAAGTTAAAGGCTCTAGGAAATATTTGGTTTTTATTAGGAAAGAATCCTGAATCATATAATACTACAAGATTTTTTTAAATATGTACAATCATGACTACAGGCGCTTGAAAAAATATCGTAGTAGAAAAAGGTCAACCATTAGATAATATTGGATAATTTAAAATTTTATTTTAAGCAAAATCAACCATAAAATCGTTATATTATGGTTAACAAAAAACTCTGCTTTTAATATTGTTTTTTATTTATCAATAAAAAATAATCATATCTATCGCTTGTCGTTTATATTCTGTATGGTGCTTAAGCAGCATTTTATAAAATTGTGCAAAAAACAAACAAATTTTGTTTTTGTTCGGCGTTGTGGTTGAAAGCTTACAGAAGCAGCTGCTGCTTTTTTGAGCAAATATTTAATTAAAATTTTAAAGTTACTAAATATCTAAGAATCTTTGAGCTAAAATGGTAAAGGTTAGTTTTACTTTTTTATTACCTTTATGGTTAATCTTCTCTTTTTTTTGTGAGGAATAATAAAATTGGTACTTCTTGTGTTAAGTTCCATTAAATGTTTGAGGTCATTGCTGTGGATATACATGCACACATTTTATGTGAACTATTTGGGCAAGAAATGGAGAGATAATCATCACCCTATAAAATATATCTGTGGTCTTATGAAAGAGTAAGTTAAGTCGACATAAGATTTAATTAAGTTATTACAAAAAGAAAATGTGTAAAATCTATGCGGTCTAATTCATAAAAATTTCTTGTTTCAGCTTTAATGAATACAATAGTTATCAAACACTTTTTGTTTTATAAACCATTAATAACAAGTAAGAAAGTATATTCGGTCACGCCCGACCATATGATACCCTACACCACAGTATTAAAAACACATCATGCTTATGTGTCCATGTAAATAAGGATTTATCTATGTTTATAAACTTCATGAACATCGGTTTGAAAGTTTGGGATAGGCAGCAATTGCCCCCTGCCTCACCTTGTGGTCCTATTTTTTAAAAACTGCATAGCTAATGTGTCCCTATAGATCTATCTATGGATCTATCTATGTACATTTTGTGTCCATATAGATATGGTTCTATGTATGTTTTAATTTTCATTAAAATCGGTTTGATAGTTTCTGAGAGGAAGAAATTTCCCCCTATCTTCCCTCGTGGTCCTACGATTCGGCCCATTTTCAATATGCTTGGTCCCTCTGCCAATAAGAACCTATGACCCAAATTTCATCAAATTATCTCCAAAATTGCGACCTGTACTTTGTGCACAAAGTTACATGGACAGCCAGCCAGCATGCCAGCCTGCCAGCCAGCCGGACGGACATCGTTAGTTCGACTCAGAAAGTGATTCTGAGTAGATCGGTATACTTTAAGGTGGGTCTATGAACACTATTTTAAGGCGTTACACACATCAGCACAAATGCATAATACCCTCTCCACTATTGTGGTGTGGGTCAGAGAAAGCCAAAAAGTTATATTTTTAATACGTATAACCTATTCATACGCCACCGAGCACGAGTACAGGCAGGTATGACTACCAATAAGTATGAGCATGAATAAGTTTGTATATCGACCGGTATGAGTATGAACAAACACGCATGCTTATGGGTAATCCTTTGAATGCGTATGAGTATAGACATGTATCGTAAGTATCGACAAATAACTTCAACATTTTGTATGGTTATTTTAAAGCAAGCAGTGTTGCCACGACCTAATAATTTATGTTAAAGTTATATTAAACATAAATATTTGCTATCAAATTAAAATAATGCTTCTAAAGCTATAATAAATTATAACCAATTTTACGAAAGAGGTTTTTTATAAAAATAATTAAAAAAGGAGGCTATCAACTATTTTGGGATCTTTTCTGTTTCGTTTTTTATGTTTCCAGCTAAAGAGAAATCTTAATCTAATGCTGCGCTGCAGGCAGGAAATTTCATAAAATTATTGATTCTTATTAAGACAACCGTGGATACCTTGTGGAGTTGTTTTTCCACCATAGCATGATGTTGAAGTCTTCTTTAAGGCTATAATTTTCGTTGGCATACTGATTGACTTCAGCAATTAAATTTTAAACCATTTTTTAACGTCTTAAAAATGCAACTGGCAACAGATAAACTACTCAAACTCATAATATGTATGAATGTTACCTATATATCTCATTTCTTTACTGCGAATATGAAGATTCGATTTTTTTTTTTTTTTTGGATAACGGTAACTTTTTCTGTTTTTATTAAGAACGATTAAAATAACACGACGTATTTTAATTTGCATCCATTTAGTAATTTTTTTACATTTTCTTAAATGTGAACGCAAATCTTTATATTACAGACATTTTTTTAAAGTCAACAATCGTTTTCCAATAAAATTTTGTTGAATTGTACTCAAAAGATTTTAAAAAAACGTATTTATTTGTGATTCAGCAATTTGAAAAGAAAAATTCTGGCAACATTTATGAAAAAATTTAACAAAAAAAAAATTGTTTGAAGTCAATGCTATAACTATGGGTGAACCTGAATATGTGCGAGTATGAAACACATTAATGGCCATTTTTTCAATGTATCGACAAACTGTCTGTTACTTAATGTCAACATAAATTTATTGGAACGACAAACTGTCCGTTAACGATTTTGGGTTTCTCAATATACCGACAAAAACAAAGTTTTTAGCTGGCAACGCCACTCAAAATACATGTAAAAGATGGGAGTCAGCTGATTGAATTTATCTGTACGGCAAATAAAAGGAAAATAAATAATTGGCAGATGAGTGCCGGTTAGCTTTGCGATTAAAACGAAGCAAATGAGACATTGAGAAAACCAAATTTCTTTAATGTGCAGTTTTTCGTTGGGAAAAAAGATAATCGCCTAATGAGAAAATGGCCATAAGTATGATACCATACATGAATGAAATCAAATGCGCATGGATATACACAAGTATGAGAATACACAGATACGAGTACGCACACGTATTGAAAATTGTCGATATGTGCTAGAGTACTTTAATTTTTTTTATACCCATTGACTTTCTCTGGTGTGGGTATAAAAAGTCTAATTTATAAACGCTTATTAGGAGTGGATTAACAATTAAACGTTTATATTACTTTTGTATTATTATGTTGGCAACAAAATGTTATTTTAATTGTAATTTTTGTAATAGTGATGCATACAACTAGGGATGAAACGATACGAGTAAATAAAAATATCATACAAGGAACGAATTTTAAGTAAATTTCTGTTTTGTTTTCAATTTAAAATGAATTTCTGTTTTTTAAGACGTAATATTTTAATTAATTTTATGTTTCTTTTGTTAATAAAATACATTAATTGAAATAGAAGCGAAATATGTAAATCATATTTCAATATCTTTACTGCTTAAACTCTGTGCGTTCCAAAAAAGATTATACAGCTTTATATTTAATGAATAATTTAACCAATTTTAACCAGATGTTTTGAAAATAAAACCTCCTAGGTTTTAACAAAACATTTTTAGCCACATATAACTGCCAAAATATTTTAAGTTTAAATGTTTTCATTTACCTGAACATTCATTGTATAGTAACCCTTTCTGTTTATATAATATTGGGCAAAATTCCCGCCGGTTTTTTGATAGTTATGTGCGTACCAATAACGGCTGCATCATCCTAAATCTACAAATTGTTTTTTTAACTTCAATTTAATTTGTTTTATCGCTACTTGTGGTAATTGCTTAAATTAGTTTTTAAATTTCTGGCAGGCACATTTTTACAAAAATTTAGTTTTTTCCATGTCTCGAATATATTTAGAGATATCTAGCTCTAGCATTGCCTGATATCCTTTATTTTACAGTTCTCATTGTTTTGCTTCATTTGTCATTTTTTGTGCTATGAAATCAATTTTCAATGCAAAAGTTGAAATATTTAAAGCATTAAGAACAAAACATTTTTGTTCCGTGCGGCAAACCAGTTACCAACAGACGATATACTATTTTGTGTTTGCTTTAACAAATATTATACCTATTTAAAAGACATATATGTAGGATGCGTCTTCTTGACCACTGTACTTTATTGTACACGGACATGACAACGACACATACACACATACACCAAACATGAAACTCTCGCGCTAAACACAAGAGAGTCAGTTGAGTATTAAATCAGTCGTCATCGAGTAAACACGCGCTCGCGCACAGTAGCCGTTACATATATTCAAGTATGGGCACCACTACATTGAAAGCTTTGCATGTGTGGCATTGTATTGGTTTGTTTACGCCCTGCAAATAATAGGACCAGTCCAAACACGCGTGTAAAGAGTAGTCCACAAGGGACCAGGACTAGTCCAAAAGTAACCCAAACGTATGGAAAAAACCTGGTCTATTTAACATTACGATGTCCTAGGAGAGGACCATATAACCCACCTTTGGACCACTAAGGAGTAGTTTTAAAACTACTCCATGGTATATAACCCACCTTTGGACCACTAAGGAGTAGTTTTAAAACTACTCCATGGTATACTCAAGAGGATTAGTTTTGAAGTCGTTTAAAAACGAAAGCATGTCGTTAAAAAACGAAGACATGTCGTCTCACTACAAACACTTTTTAACAATGACATGGTCCATGCTTGCATTACATCGGACTAGTCCATGGAGTAGTCCATTTTATCAAAATGGGTCAGGTGGTCCAATTTTATTTGCAGGGCGTTTGCATTTGTTGGTTTTATGCTCTTTTGCTCTTTGTTTTTTGTGTATGTATACACATCGTTCGCTCTTTTTGCATTTTCATTTTGCATTTGCCCATAGCTGCTTATATTTAAACATATTTTCTAATTATACTTATTTCTAATATACAAATGAATTTAATAAACTTATAATTTATAAATGTAATGTGTACGTTTTTATAATTGGATCCTACATATGGGGGCTCGTCCGGGATTTGTGAGAAAAATTAAATTCATTGAAAAATCATAGTTGTGAATAATATGAAATTAAAGAAAAAACACTAAATTGAAAAAAAACCCAACTCGAAAAAACAGTGTAATAGAAAAAATGAAATTGTGTGTTCAAGAAAAAACAACAAAAGCAATACATGACCAATATGTAAAAACGGTCTTGAAAAAAAATCCAGAAAAAAAACAGTGAAAAATTTAACATGTTGATTCATCAAAACAACAAAGTTCATAGTGTGTTGCTTGAGCGAAAGCAATAACAAAAAACTGATCGTAAAAAAAAACCAAGAAAAAAATTGTGCAAAAATTAATGTTCTTGTTATTCAAAACAATAACAACAATGCAAGCGTGTGTGTAAAGTCGAGCAAACAAGAAGGTAAAGAGTTCGTTGATTGTTAGAGAAGACAACAATAACAAGGGTTGAACTTGTTATATGCAAACTGTTTAACAGTGAGTTAGCTAAAGAGTGTGAGAGGAAGAAACGTTCAAAGCCGAAAGATCGAGTGAAAGGCAACGATTGAGTATCAACGCCGGCAGAGGTGTCAGACGAACGCTGAGTGTCAACGCCGACAAGATTAAATGTGTACAACTGCAAGCAAAATACCAAGAGTGAGGTTTGGCCGTATGCTGTACAGGAGATAAGTAGAATATGGTATAGAGAATATTATATTTTTTTTTTGTGTTTACATATGTGACCAGCGTTCGAAAATAAACAGTACATTATTTAACGTTCGGCTCACACACCCAAGAACGATATCTATTTTTTTAGTGATTGTGTAATAATACACAACCCTTAATACCGTTCGTAACTATTTTCAAGAAAGAACAGAACATTATATAATGTTCGGTTCTTCATTAAAAAACAGAACAATTGTATTTTTGTTTTTTTTTTACCAGCCTACCAGCCAAAAGGGACGAACATTAATGAGCCGAACCGAACACATCGAAGTTTGTGGATTTTCAAAAAAAAACCGAACGGAATTAAATGTTCTCATCTTTTGTTGTGTGTGATAAAAACAGTATTATTTTTGTGTTCGAAAGATGACTAACAGGGAAACGTTATTTTTTTTAAGGATTTTCTACACAAACAGTATTAGCGTTTGTGTTTTCCACAAATCTACCGAACCGAACATTAAGAAACGATATTTAGTGTTTATTTTCGAACACTGTATGTGACTGATAATTGTAACGGACATTTGTTAGAGTTTTTGTCTCGTTATTGTGTTTGCTATTGAAAAAAAAAGAGAAAGAAAAAACCACCACCAGGGGTTTTTTTTGTGTATCGGACAGACTTAATGGTAACGGACGAAGTGTTTTGTGACCTTATTTAAATTTTTTTTAATATTTGCAACTGTTTTTAACTTTTTTTTATATTCATATATTAGTTTTGTTTGTTTTGTATTTTTTGCTGCACTTGAAACGTGTGCACATACTTGTACGTAATATATAATTTTTTTTTAATTTAACCTTTAAGTTATTTAGTAACAACTTTTGTGAAACGGTTACTGAGAGGCGCATATGAAATGGAGCTTAGAGAAATACTCGTTTTGACGGTTGAGGAGCTGAAGGCGAAGTGTGGTGAACTTGGACTGGACATTACTGGGACGAAGACGGACTTACAGGAGAGACTTATTCTACATTTTAGGTCTCTTTGTGATGTCGGTGGGGGTTCGGAGTTTGGTGATGCGGCTTCGAGAGTGGAACAGGCAGCTGTAGGGTATTCTCGTTTCACACTAAGGGACATTGAGGACTCTATAGCGAAATTCTCGGGTGAAGGTTCTCTCGATGTGGATACGTGGCTACAAGAGTTTGAGGATTGTGCGCACGTGTTGAACTGGGATCAGTTACAGTTTTATATATACGCCAAGCAGTTATGAACGGGTGCCGCAAGAACTTTCATCAGAAGCCAATCTGGGGTTAGAAATTGGGTGGCCCTTAAGGATACGCTGCGCAGGGAGTTTGGGGCAAAACCTTCGGCCATTTCTGTTCATAGAATGCTCAAAAACCGGAGAAAGCGGAATGACGAACATATAGACAGTATTCCTTGTTGGAGATAGACGCACCCATTGGCTTAGACGAAGCTAGCATCATAGAGTATTTTATAGAGGGCGTCCCAGGTAGCATGTCCAATGAGGCAATTCTGTATCAGGCTCGAACTTTGGATGAATTAAAGGAGAAACTGGACATTTATGGAAAAATCGTTTCATCGGACAAGTCCTCAAACTTTAGAACCGAAAAACCAAAATCGGAAAAGTCCACACCTGATATACGACCTGATGGCAGGAAGTGTTTTAAATGTGGTGAAGTGGGTCACATTTCCAAGGATTGTAAGTCAACGGTGATAAAGTGCTTTAAATGCGCAAAACCTGGTCACAAGTCTTTTGAATGTCCTTCAATTAAAAAGGAAAATGTGCACACCTTGATCGACGACGTCCCTTCTAGGAGAATATTCAAGAATATGACGATTATGGGCAAGAAAGTGACAGAAATCGGGGATACCGGAAGTGATATTAGCATTCTTAGATATGATACGCTTTTGAGCTTAACGGACTCTGCATACGAGCCTGTGCAGAAGACGTTGACCGGAATTGGTGAGCGTACAATTACGACGATGGGTTGCATGAAGATAAGGACCAAGCTGGATGCTGTCGAGCTGGACATAACCTTTTACATTGTTAGGGATAGAGATGTACTGTACTCCGCGGTCATTGGCAATGACGTATTGAATCAAGTCGACTTGATGATCGATTACGGGGGTGCAAAATTTGGAAATAAAGTTCCACGGGTGAACATGTTAGAGGAAGTTGAGGGGAAAGAACTGGATGATAGCTTTAGGGAGGTAAGGGTTAATTACCCCGGAAAATATTGCCCATCCCCGGAACCGACAATAGAAATTTCTCCAATCGCGGAATTGGATCGAGAATTTGCGGAGATGATTCATTCGATAGCATCGGATGCGAACAAAAGAATTGAGCTTAAAGTGGAGCATTTAGATGAGCCTTACCGTGTGGAAATTCAATCGGCGGTAGATCATTACCGTTCAATGAAGCCAGCAGGGGTCGTAACGGAGATGAAGATAATTTTATCCGATAATATTCCAGTTGCCAGCAGACCCAGAAGAACCTCATATGCGGACCAGCAGGTAATAGAGAAACAGGTCCAGGAATGGCTGGATGAGGGGATAATTAAACAGAGCTGTTCCGAATATTCGTCGCCAGTGGTTTTAGTTTCCAAGAAGGATGGCACAAAGAGGCTTTGCTGTGATTACAGGCGTATAAATAGCAAAATCGTGCGTAACAATTTCCCCATGGCTGTGGTCGATGACGTCATACAGAGATTGCAACAGGCAAGGGTGTTTTCGACCATTGATTTGCAAAACGGATTTCTGCACGTGCCGATTTCGGAGGAGTCGCGTAAGTACACAGCATTCGTTACTCAAAACGGACAGTATGAGTTCCAAGTCGTACCTTTTGGAATAAGCAACTCACCAGCCGTGTTTTGCCGCTTTGTATCCACTGTGTTCCGGGAATTGATTAGAGAAGGCATAATTGTGATTTATATGGACGACATTGTAATATTGTCGGAGGATAAAAGAGAGGGCATTTCTAACCTGCATAAAGTGCTGAAAGTCGCATCGTTAAATGGTCTTCGCATTAAATGGAGTAAATGTCAATTTTTGCAGCGCAGGATTAAGTTCCTGGGATACAACGTGGAAATTCCCAATACCTGCCAACGTTGCGGCAGTTCAACGATTTTTAGGGTTAACGTCGTTCTTTCGTCGGTTTATACGGGATTTTTCAGAAATCGCAAAGCCGCTATCGGATCTTCTGAGGAAGGGATCAGTTTTTAAGATGGGCGATGAGGAATTATTGGCGGTACAGCAGTTGAAAGCGGCCTTAACAAGTAACTCAGTTTTGCGGCTATACAACCCAAGGGCAGAAACCGAAGTTCACACGGACGCCAGCAAATATGGATATGGAGCCGTTCTGTTGCAAAAAGACTCCGAGGATCAAATGTTGCACCATGTCGAGTACACGAGCCGAAAAACTACACCTTCAGAGGAGAAATACCACTCGTATGAGTTGGAGGTATTGGCCATAGTGGAAGCCTTAAAGAAGTGGAGGATATACGTGCTGGGGCTTAAAATTAAGATAGTCACCGATTGTAACGCATTCGCTATGACTATACGTAAGGAGGACGTACCTGTCAGAGTATCTAGGTGGGCTTTATTCCTCCAGGACTTCGACTACGAGATTGAGCATCGGTCAGGAACCAAGATGAGGCATGTGGATGCCTTGAGCCGCGCTTCTTGTCTGATGATTCAGGATTCTTTGCGACATCGTATTAAGGAGGCCCAGCAAAAAGATGAATGGATAAGGGCAGTATGCAAGGTGCTAGAACTAGGCCCATATGATGATTACTATCTGAGGTTTGATATTTTACACAAGGACCCAGCAAAAGAACTTATAGTAATTCCGACGGAAATGGAAAGGGAAGTAATAGAAATGGCACACCGCCAGGGGCATTTTGCGGAACGTAAAACGAGAGACCTGATAGAGAGGCAATTTTTTATTCCCAAGTTGGAGTCTAAAGTAAGAATCGTAGTAAGAAGCTGCATAGAATGTCTGATAACGGAGGCGAAAACAGGAAGAAAAGAGGGCATGCTAGATCCAATCGATAAGGGGGAAGAACCACTTGTAACGTACCACATAGACCACGTAGGGCCGATTGAGGCAACGCAGAAAAGGTACAATCACATCCTCGTTGTAGTCGACGCATTTACCAAATTCGTTTGGCTTTATCCAACGAAAAGTACAACGAGCAAAGAAGTCGTAGAAAGAATGAGGCGACAATCCGCCATATTTGGAAATCCTATAAGGGTCATTACCGATAGAGGTACGGCGTTTACCTCTAACGAATTTAAAGAGTACTGCACGGAAGAAGGCACAAATCATCTGTTGATCGCAACAGGCGTACCTAGAGGAAATGGGCAGGTGGAGCGTATTAATAGAATAATCGTGCCCATGTTAGCGAAAATGTGTGCCGAGAATCCCACCCACTGGTATAAGTATGTTGACCGTGTTCAGCAAATTATTAACAACAGCCCTTCTAGAAGTACCCAGGAAACACCCTTTAAGTTGATGACTGGTATCGGTATGAGGACTAGGAAAAACCCCGAAATAGGCAGAATGCTGGAGGATTTCGTTATATCCGAGCTACAGAGCGAGAGACACCGTATTCGGGATACGGCGCGCGAGAACATGTTAAAAATACAGACCGAGAATAGGCGAACGTTCGATAAAGGAAGAATACCAGGACTGGAATATGAGACCGGTGAATTGGTGGCAATTAAACGCACCCAATATGGTGTCGGGATGAAATTACGCCCGAAATTTCTGGGCCCATACAAGATAGTGTCGAAGTTGGGACACGGAAGGTACAATGTGGAGAAGGTGGGTACCGGAGAGGGGGCAAGGAAATGTTCCACCGTCTTGGAGTATATGAAGCCGTGGAATCAGGCCTCGGGGCGAAGCCGACGTCAGGAGGGCCGAATGTAGGATGGGTCTTCTTGACCACTGTACTTTATTGTACACGGACATGACAACGACACATACACCAAACATGACACTATCGCGCTAAACACAAGAGAGTCAGTTGAGTATTAAATCAGTCGTCATCGAGTAAACACGCGCTCGCGCACAGTAGCCGTTACTTATATTTAAACATATTTTCTAATTATACTTATTTCTAATATACAAATGAATTTAATAAACTTATAATTTATAAATGTAATGTGTACGTTTTTATAATTGGATCCTACATATATTGAATATATATATAGCTTTTTATATTTTATGCAAAGAGCTATAACGACTTTAAGTTTCAACACAGAACATACATAAGTATCTCGCGACCCACGCTATTTTTAACAAAAAAAAATCTATCGAGCAGCTTATATTTATAATTAATTCAAACACAAGTTATCGTTTTTCTAGATAAAAAATTTTTATGCGTATTAAACTTTTTTATTAAAATAAATAAGAAGACAAACATTTTTAATTTTTCAAGCAATTATTAAAATTTTATTTTAACAAACATTGAAATATCACTTTATTAAACGCTTAAAGTAGGGTAAAGGCTTCAATAAATATTTCACATTTATGAAACGTTTATTAAACGTTTAATAGGCTATTAAACATTTATAAAACTCTTTTTTCGACTCTTGCTTATTAATGACTTATAAAGCTGCAATGATGCGTTTATGAATTAGACTGTTAGTATTTACTAGAATTTTTTTTTAACATTTACTTTAAGCCTATATAAAAGTTATTTCCAAATGATAATAAACAATAAATAGCAAAAAGGACATAAGCTGCACGCAAAGAAAAAACATGGTTGTGGTAAACATATTCTAAGAGCAACAATTTATGATAAGAATTATGATTGTTGTCACCATATTAAGATTATTATTTAATCATATTATGACAAAATATACTCGTACTATTACATCATAATATTTTTCCCTTAATCATATTATACTAAGTTAAGAAGTAATCATATTATTGTCATGTTAATCATAATAAGCTAAGAAGTAATCATATTATCATCATGTTAATCATAATAAATTTAGAAGCAATCATATTATGATACAGCACCAGCTGTCATACAAATACAAAATAAATTAAAATATTTTTGCATCGATTTTTTATTTTGTGGCTTTTTACAATTTTTCTTAATGTTAATCAAATAGCGTAGTTCAATATAAGGCTTGCAAAAGAGCAAATGAAAAATCTGTGGTTTTCATGGGCAACCGCGTGTGTCCATTTTTTCGATTTTAAGATGTTGATGAAATATCGTAGCACTTTTATAAAATATAACGAAATCTCTGTGTGTTTTGTTGTTGGATTTTACAAAAACACTATATATTTTAATTTTTTAATTTCTTTAAATTTAGTTTTTTATGAAATTTTATCTTTTAATTGTTTAACCGCTCACAAATAAAAAAAACGACACAACTTCTTCAAAATTATTTTACAAATGGCGATAACATAATATGATTAGAGTAAAAATAGTTTGATTGCATCTTTAACATAATATGATAAATGTATAGAAAGTTATCATGTTAAGGCTATTAAATATCATGATATGGTTGTGAGAAATATAATATGTTTAGAAAGTTATCATAATAAAGTTGTTAGAAAAATAATTATTTTTCGGTCAACAATACTCAAATTCATAATTGCGATAAACATTGATATGTTTACAGTAACTATAATACTGTTGATATTAAATTAAAATAACAATTATTTGTGTACGACAACAATATATTGTTACATTAAACATAGTGTTGTTGCCGAAAACATGCCCAACCATATTTTTTCTCTGCGTGTGCTTTTTCATATTGCCACAGATGTGTATTCTGTATCTCTGTGTTAAGGCTCAGTTAGGCGAACGTTGCTGTACCGTATCTGTACTGTATCCATCAGCTGTTCGCTTTTTGTTATATGAAAACCAATACAAAAGCTTACCGAAATGCAATGTACCGTAGTTGCAACGTACCAATCTCTATAAAATAGAATTTCATGCCGTTGTTACGTGACATTTGTAAGACAGTGTTGGGCGGCATGTATGTTACATTGAATGCGGGTAATTTTGCTCTTTTTTTTGGTACTTTTTTTAGTATATCTATGGAATTGCGACAAAACCACTTACAATGCAACATATTTCTAAATATACATATATACATATGTTAAGATGTTTTAAATAAACAAATGCATATACACATACAATGAAAAAGGGAAACATATAAAAGACTTTAAATGCCCAGCGGGAAAAAGAAGGAGTACGGAGGACTTCTAGAAGGCCTCTGTACCCCTTCTTTTGGATAACCATACTCATATCTTTTTTACACGTGGTGTCATTGCGGAGAAGGCCTTACGCTTTCCTTTCTTTCGCCAGGGCTTCTTAAAGGCATTCAAATAAATGGCTCTTAGAAGGCTTTCCAGAGAATGAATGTTAAAAGGCCTTAGAAAAAAGGTTATCTTGAAGGGTTTTTAAGAAAGGTATGTTAAAAGGCCCTTAAATTAATGGCTCTTAAAAGGCCTTTCAGACCATCCTTCTACAAATGCCTTTGATTAAAGGTCATATTGAAGGGCTACCAGTCTAAAACATTAAGGAATATTTCCTTACAAATGAAATAAGAAGACTGAAAAGGTTTCATGTACATATTAGATCTCCAATATAGAAAATGAAACAACACTTAACTTTTTATATACATAAGTATGTATGCCTTTTTTACAAACGTATGTTTATATATTTTATTTAACTTATTGTAGTTTAATAAAACATGAGATACCTATTTTTTTATTGAAATAATTAAATTTGCTAATATATATAATAGTTTATAATGAAATAAAACTTTTAAGCACAAGTAGGTACCTATCTTCCTTAATGAACAAAACTCAACTTAAATGATTTATATTATTGTTTTTATTTTGTATTTTAATATGCACCTACTTTGTTTTTATAACCGGCTTTCGCTTTGGCGAAAAAAAACAAAACAAAAAATTTTACTCTTTCTCTTTTCAACTTCAACTAAAATGATTCACAACATATGTTACTTTGCTTTTGTAAAGGGATCTGAATTCTTTTGCTTTTGCTTGTGCAAAAAAATAAAACAGAAAATGTTACTCCTTCTTTTCTCGCTTCTTATAGAAGCGAGTTTGGAGGCCTTCTATGAGGCCTTCTTTTGCAGTTACGTAAGAATAGTAATTAAATCAAAAAAATTTTTAAGCAGGCCTTTAAAAAGGCCTGAAGTAAGAAGGTCTTCTGAGTTTTCCCGCTGGGTGGTATCAAAACCTTGTTTGGTGTATGCACATTTACAATATACGTATGCTAAAATTTTATATGTGCTAAAATACAAATTTATTAATTGTAAATCTATAATATAAATATTAAATTATTATCATTTTTTACATACACAAAATACTGTTTTAATACCATTTAAATCACGTGGTACATTTTCTGCACAACGCTCACCATTTGAACATTTTTTATTCCCATCACTGTGTGTTTTGTTTTATGTATACTATTGCTTTTTGTTTATGTATGGGAAAACATATGGCACGTTTTTAAACGTTCTATAAGTGCACCAACGTGCTTACAGTACGGTGCGGTACATTACGGGTACAGCAACGTTCGCCTAACTGAGCCTTAATTCTAAGACAATCTAGCAATGTTTGCCAGTTTGTTCGTCTCTTGATAGTCTGATAGAGCTCTGAATAAAAGATAAGTGAACGTGTAGCATGCAATATTGATGGATCGCGATCCATATCGCAGAATGGCCTAAAATATGAAATCCAGAAATCCAGATCGCGGATCGTGGATCGCGTGATAAATATTGAACGTGTAGCATTTTCATGATATTAAATAATATTAATAAAAATTAATACGTCAGTTAAAAGTGTCAAAATAAAAGAAATAAAATACGCATTGGAAAAATTAAACAAATAAAAAGTAAAATAATTGACATGATACGTCAGTAAAAAGTGTCAAAATAAAAGAAATAAAATACGCAGTGGAAAAAATTAAACAAATAAAAAGTAAAACAATTGACAAAATTTGTGAAAAGTTTATTGAAATAAAGGGTAATGGCAGAAGACAGTGAAATCGAGCAAAATAGCTAAACAGGCTTTCTTTTGGTTTTCTCGCGACATTGATAAACGACCCGCACAGCACAAAAATAACATAAATACTGACGCGATAAATATTGAACATGTAGCATACGCTCGTGATCCATCAATATTTTAAAATGGATCGTGATCCAAATATCACGATATTTATTGAACGTGTAGTAGTGCCCTAATAAGATAAAAAAATATTTTTAGATTACAGATTTGTTTGGTATTGCAGATAGGCAAAAATGATCCTCACACAAATTTCTCTCAGAAAAAAAACTTAAAGCATGATTACAGCCGTAATTAATGAACTTAATAAACTAAATAAGCCACATACATTTATTTTTTACGAAGAATGATCAGAAATCCCTTTTCCTCCATTAAATGTTCCCCACAGAAAAAGATCTTTGGCAAAATAGCGGCCTTATAAAATGAGTTACATCAACAAAATTTGGCAGAAATGCTTTTTAATTTAATACTGTTGAACTGGACGTGAGCCAAATTGATATTTTATTGCATTTTGCCTCTTTCAAAATCGCCCCGAAATACAACTTTTGGCACAATAAAAGCCGTAGGAAATGAGCAAAAAAATTTTGCATTTATACAGCCATATCACAAAACTCAATTCCGACTGAAAGTAGTAGTTTCCAAAAGTCGAGTCTTTGAAAATCACAAATTTGTTCGGAATGAAACCACTTCAAACTTTCAAAGTGGAATTGCTAAAAATTAAATAAAATGTTAATAAAACCAAGTCAAAATTAATAAAATAGAACAAATTTAGGCGGTGCTAGAACTTTTACCGTGATATATTGCAAACATGATATATTTGAAACAGATATTTTACAATATTTGGGAATAAGTTGCCTTGTACAAAGAGCATTTCATGTCGAAAATGCATTTAATCGTACTATTTCAACTGCCGCACAAATGTAACAATTAATCCCAAATGTTTGAAATATCTTTATGTTCATAATTAAACCTGGCACTTGCATAGAAATGAATATCTAAAATTTCATTTAACCAAAAAAAAATTGGAAGTGGAATTTCTGCGTTTTGTTATGGAACTCTTCGTTTGTGCTCTATATTTCAATGTAAGACATTTTTTAATATTGTAAGGAAATACGTTGATGATGTTGCTCGTCTGCAAATAAAATGTATTAAAAAGATATATTTTTTTATTTTATTCAGTATTTTAGGACTTTTCCCTTTAAAAAAAAAAAAAAATCTAATAAAATGTGTATGAGTGTCCTTCAATTGGATTTCTTTCAGCGTATGCCAAAACATGGAATTTTTTTTAACTACTACTTATAAAAGCTTATATAGCAACTACACTTAAGCATGCAAATTAGGGTTAGATAACTAACTTTGGGGCAATTTTTAGTCGAAATCGTAATGAGAACGCAAACTTACAAAGAAGCCTTGAAGAATTAACATTAAAAATTAATTTTTTTTTTCAAAATCTTTATAAATTGACCTAAGACTGAACAAACTTTCACTAGACCAAAATCGTTCCAAGACCGGTTAAAATAAATTCCTTTATAGAAGCAGTTTTGCTTATCAATTTAAAAAAGTGCAGCAGTAGCAAATTCAAAACACATTTCTTCGAGACATGCTGGTTCATGATGAAAATGTATCGTCTTCAAGGAAGATGATACTTTGATAGTATTGTAACAAAGTCTGGTTGCTCTAAAGATGGCAATGAAAACCATGAGATAAAAGCCAGCCAAACCTTTGGTATGCTAAAAATCCGTTTGGAGCTCACGAATTCTATTCTGGAAAGTATAACTTTAAATATTTACTACAAACGTGAAACCAATTCTCTATGGCTGCGAAACATGCAACGCTGAAGCGCGAGATAACCAAAAGTGTATATGAACCAGTGTCTCGCAGGAAAACTCATATCTTTTGGTCAAACCTAACCACGAATGTCGGATTATGGGCGGAAACGAAACAACTACCAGTTGTAACAGAAATTAAGAAACGTAAGTTGAACTGGTTCGTCCATATTCTATAAAGACCCGTAAACGACATCACCAGAAATGTTATCGACTGGAATCCCCAGGCAAACTCGCACATTGAAGAAGACGACGAATTGACATCCAAGCTGCTTCCATGAACAAAAGAAGTAAAATACCTTCTGCAAGATAAATTACGTTTTAATGTGTTTGTTGAAGCCCTATGCTCCTCATAGGTACGGCGATCAATAAACATTCATTAGAAGCAGTGATTTTGACACGAAATAAACTGACCAGGCTAGCCCCGAAAAGTTCGAGGATTTTGAAAAAAAACTTCAAAATCATTGGGAGCTACTCAAGTAGTTATTTCGAAATAATTTTAAGCAGCAGAATTAATTAAAAAGTAGGAAAATTGTGTACATATGATTTGAATGCTAGCGATGTTGATAGACGATTTTGAACGTCTGAAACTCTGCATGAAAGCAAGAAAAAAATCATTATGTTGAATGATGAAACTGGACTAATTACGGCAACCTAAAGCGTAAGAAATCGTATGTTTAGCCTGGACAACTATTCGAAAAAACGCGAAAGACGAATATTAATAGGCCCAAAGTAATGCTGTGGTTTTGGTGGGACCTGAAGGCTCACATCTATTATAAGCTTTAAAAATCGGGGCAGACGGTCGCATTACATCTGTGCCCAATAAAATTGATTCCATGAAAATGAGCATTGGTTAAACAAAATTATGAATCCATAATATTCGATTATGACCACGCTCGGTCACATTTTGCAAGGCCGCCAGCTTAATAGTCTAGATTTTGCTTTGCCATTAACCATTCGTTTTGATTGATGGAGAACGATCTCGCTTCACAACAAACCTAATTTGTTTTAAGCTGTCGAAAATATTGGAATACGAAATTAAATTTGGTCGAAAATAACATTTTTATTTCACAAGGTATTGCAACAATAATTTCTAAAAATAAATCGTAACTTCAAAAAGTTGATAATTGTGATTGCAATAAAAATGATTTAAACCATACACATTTCATTCTTTGATTTCAAAATTATTTCAGATTTGCAATGATTGCAGTCACATTATTGCAATTTTTTCTGGATGCAACCATTTTAAAATCATTCTATTTTTTAATCATCGAATGCAATTAATGCTAGTGCAACTAATTCGATAGCAACCAAATCATGTGATAAAATTGCGTTTGGAATCACATCTAAAGTCTAACGAAATAATGTATCAAGTGGTTAGCAACTCAAAATTATCAGAGTCTGCTTTTTTTCTAGGAGAAGGAATTCCATTGGAAGAGAACGAAAATTTTAATTCTGATTTCATTTTGATTGCAGTTACTGGACTGGATTGCAATTAGAGTATTGCAATCGAGTCGTTTCCAATCAAATGACATTGCAATCAATTATTAAATAAAAAACAAATTATTGCATTCAAAATCAGAAAATTTATTGAATGATTTGAAATTAAAATCATACAATAACTTTTCCGGTTTTAAATGCAACCAAAAAAATCAGCAATCATAACCGAGAACCCATGTGATTGCAATTAAATCGATTGCAATCGTCTTGAGCTCTAATTCTTAGTTAAATTAAATGATATTTTAAGTCCTAAGTCCTAAGCTAGGCTACCTTTTTGTGGCCACAATAGTCTCCTACTCCTAAGTTTAGCTTCAACCGATCTACGCCATGTTGCACGTAGGCGTTCTCTATTTCTAAGGCCTTACGGGTTCCATTGATATCGGACCTTAAAAATTTATGTATTGTCCTTTCTTAGCGTATGTCCAATTCACCTCCATTTCTACGCTCGAACTCAGCACTAATTGTATCCAAACCACAGATATTAAGGAAATCTTGGTTATTTATACGAGTTGGCCAAAATATTTTGAGTATTCGTCTTAAGAATTTGTTTAGAAAAATCTGTAGCTTGTTGGAAATTGTGTTGGTAACCTTCCAGATCTCACTACCACTAGAGCAGCCCCGATTTAACCCTAGTGTTGTATGTTACAAAAAAATTCTGCTAAATTGAATTAAATCAAAGTTATTTTTGGGAATAAAAAATTTATTATTAAAGTAAAAAAGATTCCTATATAACGTGCTAAGTTCTCAGTTTTAATTTTGGATAAACATACTGAAATTTATTGTTGAGGGAAAACTCGTTTCTGTGCGCATTTGAATGTTTGCTTAGGCCAGATCATCAGGAAACCTTTTTCCAAAGAATTTAAAAAAGCTAAAGATATTTTACAGTGTTCTCGATAAAACGTAGTGCTATATGGGATGCACTTAAAGCAAAAGGTGTACCAACAAAATTAATAAATTTGATTAAAGCTATGTACAACAGTACCACACTGCAAGTTCGTCACAATGGTATGATCAGCGAACCCTTTATGACAAACGCTGGAGTTAAACAAGGTTGCCCCCTTTCACCATTACTGTTCGCCGTTGTTTTGGATGAGGTTATGTCACAATTATACAGGAAAAAAAGAGGCATTGTCTGGGATTTCCAAAACCACCTAGAAGACTTGGACTTTGCCGACGATATTTGTCTTATATCGCATAAGTTTAATGATATGCAGAGCAAAGTAAATGATTTGGTATAAATAACGCAACTGACAACCATATTGTAGTACAAAACCAACGTATAAAATATGTGAAATCCTTTTGTTATCTAGGATGCATGATGTCGGTAGATGGAGGAGTGGAAGAAGACGTTTCAATCAGGTTAAACAAAGCAAGATCAGCTTTTGGTCGGCTAAATAAAACATGGCGATCCCCCCAAATCTCAAAGAATACAAAAATTCGTATATTCAATGCCTGTGTGAAATCCACACTGCTATATGGAAGCGAGACATGGCTTATGACAAGTACTATAGCGAGAAGACTGCAAGTTTTTGTTAACAAATGTTTGCGAATAATATGCCGTTTCTTTTGGCCAAACGTAATCACCAACATCCATCTCTGGCGATTGACAAACGAAGTTCCCATTATTCGCCAAATTGCAAGACGAAAGTGGAAGTGGATAGGCCACACATTGCGACGACCAGTTGGCAGTATCACAAGAACGGCATTGGAGTGGAATCCTCAAGGTAGCAGACGCTCTGGCCGCCCAAAGAACACCTGGCGTAGAACAGTCATACAAGAACTCAATATGCAGAACAAATCGTTTAATGAAATAAAAGATGTATGTAATGATAGAATAAGTTGGAATTTACATGTAGAAGCCCTATGTTCCCAAGTGAAATAAATAAAGGAAGAAAAAAAAAAAAAAAAGATATTTTACAACTACAACTATAAAAGGAAAGCCAACCAATTGTAGGGGAATGTAAGAAAAGATAAACTGTGTTGCCGTACATTTAAGAGTATGTTTGAAATTTTTTAAGTACCTCCCTAATATCTTTATGTGCTCAAATCCTTTTGAAGCAACAAACTTTTGCTTGTATAAATATACTACATCCTTCTGCAACGAAGGATTAAAAACACAAAAACTTTAAAAGTAGTATAATAAACAGATATTTGCTTACTTCTTTTTTTTTTCTTTAATAACATTTATTTAGTTTTTTTTTTTTTGTAAAAACGAGAATATTTGTTAAACAGAAAACTTATTTGTCAATATATTTTATCTGAAGAATTAAATATTCTATAAACTGTTTTTCGCAAGTTTTATTACTTTTAAGTGTGAACAAAAGAATACTTTTTCCCCAGCAACAATGCAAAACGAGTGACAACTTTAGTTGCATTTTTAATTGACCTGATGTTGCATGATAGGGATAGGGGAACTTTTTATTCAAACAAAAACTTACAAATTATATAAAAATTATTTAAAATTTTTGCATTCAAGCGATTTTCAAGAGTTCAAGATTTTTGGAAAATAGTTTTTTGCTTGCGAAAAAGTAAAAAAGAAAAATGTTTGTTATCAGTTAATTTGGTTTAATGGGTTTCAAGAAGCAGTTAGAAATAAAGGATATCTTTATATTGTTCGTTACCTCCTAACACAATATTTTGTGAAAGCTTAAAAAGATTTTTGTTAGTTTCAATGAAAGTGTAATAAAACATTATCTTGAATTTTTTTTTTTTTGAATAGAGATCATTGAAACAATTATAGTGTTTCATTTGAATGTGAATAGTTTTCATTAGCTATTGACATTCTTCTCAACTTTTGTTATAGATGAACTGAAGAGCGTTAGCTTATGGCATTTGGCGTCAAAGCAAATATTAAAGTCACTGAAGGCTTATTTTAGTAGTTAGACAAGTCCTGTTGTAAAATGTCTATTTTATATAACTATGTATTATTAACGTGGACTTAGAATCAGGCAGATGCTCTCTTTTATCGTCACTTTGTTGTGACGCGTTTTGTAATAGACAAACTCCTTCGAAATATGTTTTTCTCTAACTTTTTCTAATGTTTGATTACGGCTTATGCTAACAATGTTTTAATAACTGTAAAAAAAATTCCTTCCTGACAGACCGATTAATAAGGGGTACTTTTTTTAAGGCACTCACATTTGAAAATAATTTCAGGCCTAGAAGCTTCGCGGCTGGCCTTCCCAAAACAAACGTCCGATAACTAAACTTGCGTCTAAGCCGCACCAAACGGTGCATTTTATGGATGTTATGGAGTCGGTAGGGTTCATAAATCAAAATGTGGTCCATAAGCTGCGCGAAACGATGACTGAAAGTAAATTCTTTCGAAAGCTACGAACAGGCTAAAGAACAGCAGTTAATCCTGTTTTCCGACCTAACGCCCCCAAGGGTTTGTAGTAATTTTTTAAAGGTATTTTACCTTCTGGTATTATATTTTCTGTGGAATCAGGTGCAGCCAGAAGCTGAAATTCAAAACAGAGAAACTCTTGAGATTCGGCAACAAACTGATTAATTGTTGAGGCCTTCAAGGCAACACCCATTTGAAAAGGTTGCTTTTCTCGAGGATATAATTTCTGTGAGAAATATATTTATCAAGGGAGTCGAAATGGGTGATGATGATCTATTGGATGCAGGTTTTAGGTTTGAAGTTGGTTAAATAAAGAGCGGATGTAGTAAAAAAGATAGCAGTTTGTTGAGTGAAGGATGAGACTTGGACTGGAATTAAGAGGCGAGAGCCTGGATTTGGGTAGAATAAAGAGTCAAGAGCCTAGTAAAAAGGAGGATGTGACTATTCCCAAAAAAAAACGTGTCTCTCGCAGAAAGATGATCTCTCACAAAAAGTGATTTTCCTTGGTATGATGCTTTTGGGGATCACGTGGGGGTTGTTGCTCAAAGGGAGCTCCTGAAATGTAAGAGGGCTTTACACTTGTGGAAGGTTCGCATTGTAAGAACGGATGATTCATGGGTGCTGCTATTCTCAAACAGCGGAGATTAGCTGGCTCTAGCTCCTAAGCAAGGGGCGAGTGTTCGTTTCAGCCGGGTAACACACTGATTAGCAACCTGAATGTGCTGGTGGCTCTCGCATACAGTGGCTATTGGTCAACGCATTGTTCACTACCCCGTGGTTGGGATCCACCATGATATTTGGCCAAACGGCGATGCTCATATAAATTTTTTCCACATCTTTCGACCTAAATAATCCATCTTTGTTGTAAACAGCAATCGAAGTTTTTATTAAAATGTATCTGAAAAAGTGAAAACGGTGACAATTGCTTTTTATATCTTCCCCTACTACAGGTAAATGATGGGTACATGTTCAGAATTAGGAGGAAATCTACTCCACAGCATTGACTATTCCTTTAGATTCTGCGTATGCGCCTTAAGTACATACTTATGAAAGGAAGATAATTGATTTAGATGGCCTATTAGAGTTTAATAAACTTAAAAAATATCAAGTCACCATAGGCCAAAAGTCCATCTTATTCAACCAGGATTATAATCCACTAGGCTTATAAGTATAATTACTGGTAGACTTATTTTGAGATCAAGTAGTCATTATGGCTTATACCGAATTATTGGGATGCAGATAAGAAATTATATTTTTTTCCTAACTCTGTGCAGACTTTAAACGATATCTAACTTGACTTAAATCTTGCTTAATACCAGGATTTTTCTTTTTCAAATGCATGTTTCATTTAAACATTTTTTATAAGCTATTTCAGCCAGAGAATTTACAAAGCTTAACCAATTCTCAAAAAAAAACTTCTTAATCGTAATATTCGTCAGCGCTTGGTTAGACGCTGGTAATCTAAACGAATTTGCATTTGTTTACTGTCGTAATTCTGTCCATTATTGTTAAGTTCATTTTGTATTTTAAACGGAAATAAAAACTTTATGGCAAAAACTATGTGTATGTGTTAGTAAGTACACATACATACCAGCACATATAAATACACAATATTTTTTCAAAAAGTTTTTTTCTTGTATTAGTGTAGAATAATAAAAAATTTTAATATTCAACATTACTAAATGTTGTGGTACAATAATAAATTCAGTTTTTCTAACATACAACAAACTCACTTTCTAATGCAAAAAAATAGAAAACCTAAAAATAAAGTTTATGGGAATAGAAAAAAAATAGGTTTTGCTGATGCAGCAAAAAACAACACATATCCAGTTGCATAAAGTATAGAAATATTTATGCAACCATAACCACTGTTAACCTTGCAACAATATTACAGCTTTTATATGAGTTTAACCTTAAAAATCACTTGAAAAAATTTATTTTTTTTGCGGTAGTTATGAACTTCAGTTTCTGAAAGAACTACATTTCGTCTAAAGTTTGTAGATAATCATTCAAAGCAAATTTCGATCTACCAAAGGTTAAATACAATTTGGTTTAAGGATTGATGTTTGACTATTGACGTCAGCAGTCTTCGATGGCTGCGGGTGTTAAACGGCAAGCCCTCTGAAGAGATTGAGTGGTTGCAATCGAAACATGTAAGGGTAACCTGTCCGTAAAAACGCCTGGGTTCGAGCCAACCTGGACTGAACAGAATGAAAAATCATCAATAAATTTTAATTAATTTCATGTTGTAAAATTCTTTCTTCATGAGAATAATTTAATGAAAATTAAATTTGATGAACTTTAGACTTATTAAAAATATTAAAAAATTTGGATTAAAAACCATAAATAGTTCAACAAAATGACCACAATACAGATTATTGTTTGTAGTTTTTTTTTTTACTTCAATATATTGAAATTTTGAATTTAGTTTTGTTTGAATCGAGCCTTTACCGCAAAAAAACTTAAGCGACATTGATTCGTTTTTTAATAAATGACTTTTTGGGCAACACTTACATCATCTCCTTAACTATCATGGTAACAAAAGGAAACCGTTACGATTTTATAGCAAAAAAAATTTATCTTAAGCGAACTTCATGAAAAATTTTATGAACAAAAATAAAAAAAGCTTAAGCTTTTTTTTGCGGTAATGACTGGATAACGGTCAGTTTGAATGTTATTCCTCTATTTATTTAATTTAAAATTTATATAACTATACGATCTGTGTAAATGCGTTCTTGAATTTATCCTCTTTAGCCTCTATCGCGCTTTATGTACGGAGGTCACATAAAATAAAGACTGAATTTAACAATGCTTAAGGTCAAACAAGCTGTTAAAGCATTATGTCGCCACAACTTATACTGAGTTACAAGCACGTAAACAAAATACATTATTCGATATCGACAAATCTTTTTTATGCAAACCTGCTAAATCCACTTTTTAAGTAAATTGAGATTTTGATGCCTTGTGGTAGAGAAAGATACGCCTCGTTGACCAGCATGTAGTTTTTCTTCAATTTGTGTCTTGAAGTTTATTAAACCAACTACATTTTTGATTTTTCTCTTGAGCTGCACACATGAATTATAAAAAGTTATTTGTCTCTCCTGTAAAATTTACTCAAAGGGACTTAGCAGGTTTTCATATTAAGCCGACGATATGGTCTTTTAGCCATATTATAGCAACCGGCAACTGTATTATGGTTAAATTATGCCTCCGTTGAAAAGTCACAGCCATATTTTGGTTGCCTTCGAGCATGTTAAGGTTACATTTAACAACAATATGTTTTCCTCTGATAATAGTACGGTTACTTACTTTCAACCATGAGCGGTTGCTTCTGGAAAAGAAAAAATTTCATTAAAAATTTAAAAACATACAAATATTAGTTGTACACAAATTATTGTTATTATTTACCATAACTTCTTTGGAGGCAGCTATAATATGGTTGTGTCTTCCTAATAAAGAACTTATTTTCTATTAAATCGTTTCACATGAAAATAATATGCTTAAAGTAACCGTAATGTGCTTTAAAATTTTTCGTTAAACATAGCCCTTTTAGAGGTGACCATATAAAAAATGCTTTCCAAAAAAATTTTTTTTTTTTTTTTCAAGGACATTTTATTGAGGAAAGCTGAAATACTACTAGACCCATTTGAATTGTTTTCGAAAAAAATATTTTTTAAATAATATCTTTTGTTTTATTTCTTTTACAGCTTTTTTATCTAATTTTTTTTTTTTTTTTTTTTGAGAAGTCAAGTAAAAAGTGTCAAATTTTCCAAAATAAAACCGAATTAGTTGAACACCGCAATTCGCCAAATTTCAGATTTTTGTAATCCTATTCATATGCTGCTACAACCAATACAATTTTTACAACCAAAAAAGTTACGAAGTGTAAAAAAATATAACCAAATTTAAAATGCCTTTTATTAATTGAGAAAATCATTAAAATTTATTTCAAGTTACATTGTAATACAAAAGTTATTTGCACTTTATAGTAAATAATAATTATATAAAATTATAATAATAAGTCAAGAAAACAAAACCAGAAATGTAATTCTTTTACATATTAAAAAAATAACGAGAAACTTAATTAAAAGTTTTTATCTATTTGAGACTTTTTTCGCAAAAAAATTTTCTTTATTTTACAAGAGTTAAACCCGTAAAATTTCCATACAAAATTCAGTATATTGAAAGTTAATTAATTGAATATTTTTTAAAATGCCAGTTATAAATAAAAAAAATGAAAAATTGTTTTCCTCTTTTAAGCTGTTATTGGCACGACTGTTAAATGTGGCGATTTCTTAATCCTTTTGTCGATGGAAATTTACGTTTGGCGATATGGGGATTATTTTGGCGAAATTTAAAACGATTGGCGAAATGCATTTTATGTAAATATTTTCTAATTTACATAAATCTAAAATATTAAAAAAACCTTTTTTTTCTTGTTTGTAAATTTAATTTCAAATTTATAATTCTTTATATAAATAACTGTTTCAAAATTGTTCTATTTGATATATTTTGTGAACCATGGTAAAATATACATTCGATGGGGAAAAAAACTAAAACTTACAGCCATTTCTTAAAGAAAATTCTATAAATTTTAAAACAATATTGATAAATCAATGTACCCAGCTAGCATAGGCTGTTTGTTTGACGATTATGTTTAATATACAACTCCCAAAAGAATCTTCTGATGATTATCTGACGAGTAACAAAAACAAAAATATCTAAATATTTTTTTATTTATTACTTTTTTAAACATTTTTAGACACGCTCGTCTTTTAATCTTGGAATGAACCTTTTGCGACTCTCTGTAAGAGTCATATAACAATTACTTAATAAGAGCGTTTTTGAAATATGAAAATTCTATTGTCAATACAATTTCAATAAAACAAACCAAACTAAGAATCTGTAAAAAAGGATTTTCCGACAGGATAGTGTTGATTTCGCAACCTTAAGGTTTGTTTTATATAAATTGTATGAAAATTAGAAGTTTTAACATGAAAAATAAGCTTGATGCCCCTTTTAAGGTAGCTCAGTTATGCGGCTGAGCATTTAATGAGTTGTAAAATAATCCCTACATGAGTCTCATACGACTCTTGGCATGCTTTTTAAAAGACTCGTTAGATAATCTCTACATACATCACAAACGATTCCCTTAACGATTAATATAAGCGCCTTTTGCTGTGTTATGGAAGAATCTCACAGACCAATCAGCACGTGTAACAGTTTCTCCCGTGCTAGGAATCGTCTACGATTAAAAAATGAGCTCGCCGACGATCAAAAACACTCTTCATGAGATTCCCAGTAGACTCCTAGACGATTGAAAATGCTAGCTGGGTAATTTTGAAAAATATTTAAAATTCCTATGTGCTAGTGCTGGGAAACTATCGATAGACTATCGATATTATCGATAGTCTTAAAATATCGAAAATATCGATAGGAAAAAAATATAAATATCGATATTTTTATTTTTTTAAATACAGCTATGAAGACATCTAACAGCAGCTATACACACACAATTTTTTGCCGCAAATTTTTACTTGCTATTATTAACTCGCGCTGAATTACAGCAATAAATACAAAAAACAAGTGGCAAGTGGTATGGATTGCTTAGCAGTGCTTTTTACTGCTAATTTAAGGCCTTTAAGTCGAAATTTGTACATGTTTATATAGGGGCTTAAATGTCAAATATTTTTGTAATGTTGTAAAAAAAATGCAAATCCAAATGCAATTGCAAGTATAAGACAAAGCAATGAACGACCATTAGAGGATAAGTCTGCTAGATTGATTACCTTTTTGGGTTTAGAATTTAGAAAATGTTTTAAAGTTGCAATGGAATATCTTATAGCCGCTGTTACTTCGGTTCCTTCAGAAAGGTACTTATCAATTTTTAAAAAACTGTCATCTAAAATAACGGGCGTATATACATACGTCTCATTCATTCGATAAAGTGATAAAAACAACGAACTGTAGCCTTATAAAAAAATAATTAAAGTTTTCCTGCACAAGTACAAGCATTCAGTCGATAGTAATATCGATATATCGATAGTGAAATCTGAACTTTCGATAAATATCGATAACCCAGCACTACTATGTGCATTTTCAAATATGTATGTATATAAATATACTTCTGAAAATACGACTTTTGTGTAATTTTTCAGTAATTTTCTGAAATTTTCTGAAAATCAAGAAAAACTACGCTCATTTAAAAATAATAATTGAAAATTTCCATTGACTTAATTTGTTTTCGATTTCAGGACATGGTGTTTTTAACATCAAAATCACAAATGGCAATATTTTCTTAGCAAAAACCCTAAAAAAAATATTTGGTTGCTGTTTTGAAAGGGATTTTTTGTTTTCGATAAATTATAAGAAACTTCGTATTACTCAATTTAAATTATTCGAGCTCGTAAATAATTGTATCAAGAAAAACATATTCGTATGTACTATTATTTTAGAAAAAAGTAACCAAAATGAAAAAAATATTCAAATCTCCACATTGAAAAAAAATATAACCAATTTTGGTCAGAAATAACCAAAAACGGCAGCTCTGATCCTATAATCATTCAAAGAAAGCTATAAAAACAGAATGATTCTATTAAAATTTTACTTGTCTCTCTTTCCAAATCTCTCTCTCTCTCTCTCTTTCAATACCCAGTAAAAACTTCGCTTACTTTTTCAAAATGAATAGCTTCTTTAACTCATTATTTAGTAGCTTTGTTCTATAACTACATCAATAACAACTTCTATAACTAATATTTTCTGGATGTATGTAGGTAAAAAAAATAATGACTTACTTTTGAATGCGTTCATTTTGGGACTTTTCTTGTAAAATTCATTGGTACTTTCAGTAGAATTGTAAGTAGTGCTTTTATGTTTTTCTGATTACTGAACACATTATTTTGTAGGCGAAGTTTTTACTGGGTACTTAAGACTTTAGTAAAAAAAAAAACTAATTGCTTGTGAGAAGATTCTTACAAAGATTTTCCATGAAAATTTTATTTCAGAGGATCTTCAAGGATCTTTAAGAAACTTTTAAGACTGCTGAAGTAAAGTAAATTTTATGTATTAGGGTTAACAGAAATGTTAAAAATGTCTAAAAACTTTGAAATTTAAAAGTTTTTAACAAAATTTTATTCAGCATCGCTTGAGAATAACTTCACTTAAGGCAAAATCGTAACATTGTTTTCAAAGTTATAAAAAAATGCTACTTCCCTAATGTTCTCATAACAAAAAATTTCATACAGACACATTAACCCATAATGTATATTACAATTTTCTTTTTTTTTTCAAAACTATTACTGTTTTATTAAAAGTTTCTATTAAATATTGTATACATTTTTTTATTAAAATCTGCTCATACATGTAGTTTGCTTGAAAAGTTTTATCTTCTACGTTAAACATCATCACGGACAGACTGACAGAAATCATAAAAAAATTAATTTTTTTTTAAACGTTCCAAAAACAGATATTATCAAAAACTGCCACACTGCAAATTGGTTTAAGGAAGCAATTAAATAAAATATGCATGATATGCTCTGCCATTGCCACATGTTTATAATAAAAGCAATTAAAATAAAAAGTTTTTGTTATATTAAAAAACTATTATTTGAATTAAGTATATTATAAAGGATAATTTAATAAAGAGCTTGTTTCCAATGGCACAAAAGTATTTTTGTTTTTTTTTTAAGATTAAAGTAAAAGACAAAATTATAATTAAGAAACGTCAAACAAATTTTGTAATGCTTCGATAATATTTTCTTTTACACTACTTCCGGATCTTTCTGTTAATTTTTACAGCTTTTACCTAATTTGCGTCTAGCATTGCAAAGTAGCTTAAAACACCCCTCACTGTCAATGACAAAATTATTGCAATAACAAACACTTGCAACCTTAAACTCACCAAACACTGATTATTGGCTTTTGTATGTTTAATTTAAAAAATTAACAAAAGTATGTTTGCTTTGTTTTCTGCAGTAAGTAGTTGGATGCCTTTTAAACACTTGCTTGATTTGACTTTATTTCTCAAGATCTTTTTCTTTAAATTTAATACGTAAAATTGACGAAATAGCACAAACCAGCAATAACCGAAATAAAATAACAACTTCGCAGCAAAAAAATTTTAGGTTTCTGGAAGCACGAAAACTACATGAGCGCAGATATGTGCGCGCAGGCAATTACACACCACTAAGAAGCAGCAGAGAAGCGAATACCACTTGAGTGAATTTTTAATTTAATGATTGAATAACTTCGCATTATCACTTATAAACAGGTTGCAAGTGAATAATTAAAATCATTATTTTACAGAAAAAATGCACGAACAATGTTCTAAGTGCTTCTGTTATTCCCTTACATGGAATGCAAATCCAAATGCAATTTAGAATGTGTTAATGATCATTCCCGAAATATTACCGAACCTAGAAATTACACTTTTTATAACGCAATCAGTCATCAAATTGTTTTTAGCAGAGAAGAAAAAAGAAGTGCTTCCAAGTGGGAATTCGCCGTATAAAAATCATGCTTCTTGTAATCAGGTTTGTAAGAGGGAGTTATGCTTCTCTCACTTACAAAACTGCTTACCAGTAAGTTACAGTTTTTACTGGATTGCTTCAAAAAGCATATTAAAATTGTTCTGACATAAATAATCACAATATGTTTTATATCTTCCATTTATTTTTAATTGTAAACAAATGATGATTAATTTTAAACACATTATTAGCTACTTTTATATAGTCAAAAGTAGGCATCATATAGTCATATATGATAAATTTGGACCATAATATGTCTACCTACAAATATTGGCATTGTGAAAATCCAAACCTTAGTATGATGCTTGTAGAGTATGTTTGCCATATTTTTCTGCATGCAGTCTACTACTGCAGTCTGCTATTAGACAACCAGAATTTAAATTTCATTATCCATACGAATTCGTGTTACTTTTTATCTCTTGTATTGCAATCGTAGTAGATTTTTCCTAAAACAAATTGGAAAAATATCTGTTACAATCAGGACTGAATTTGCGTGTACCTTGCTAAAATTCGAATTAGAAATGATTGTGCTCACAAAACACGTCCCATTAAAATAGAATAAAATGTCCGTTAAAAAAAAATACAAAACAAAAAATACTATGCACTGCTTATATTGCTCTTGCTGCTACCATTGAGGTCAGTCTTTACAAATTTTATTTAAAAAACCTTTAAAACGTGCCACTTTTTGTTTAAATTTTTACTTCTTTTCCATTTGGTAAACAAAAATTTTGGTAATTTTTCTATTTTTTTTAAAGAAATTGTTTACCAACCATAAGTACAAGAAAGGCAACGACACATTTTAATTTAATGCTTTTGTAAGTTTCTTTTCTTTATAAAGTAAAAGGACTTTTCAAAAAGCTCAGGATTAATTGTGCAGGGTCGTGAACAACAATTGGTTACATTTGTTTGTTTTGTTATTGTTTTTCATGAAGTTGTTGTTCCCATTATTAATGGTTCGTTAGAGTTGGATGGGGAAAACTCATTATTTACTCAACTTATGCAATTATGAGGAATATCATGGGAAAATCAAGCGTCTGAATAACAGCAGTTCATGCACAAGTACCGGAGTGAATGTAAAAAATGTAAATTTATTACGGCAATTTACATTGAAAACAAACAGCCGAAATTAAGATAAAAAATTATATAAAATAAAATAAAAAGCAAACAATTAAATACAAAGACAGAATTCAGTGTTTGATGCAAATGGTCTTGCAAAAGAGAAAATGCAAAAGTACAGTAGCTATTTTATAAAAATCTCAGGATAATTCTGGGAAGTATGTTGGTAGATTATACAAAATTATGCCATTTTGCATTTGCTCTTTCGCAGAACCATTTGCACCTAACACTGAATTCCGCTAATGTTTCCTTTTTTGAAATTAAAATTTTAAGTTAATGTTAGTTGTTTGTTAAATAAAGTTAAAAATTTTCTCAACATTCACGATAAAAAAAAACCTACAACAAGTACAGTGAGCAGGCGTCACATTCCTATCAGTGGCTTAATACCCATGTCCACGAAATCGTCATCCTGATATATTTCCATCATTGAACGCGCCTCATCAAACTGTTATTGGACTGCAAAACCAGCCTGTGAGAAGTTGGAAACCCAGGCGAAACTGACAGTTTTGAAAAATTTCTTAATCGTTCAAAAGATGCCTCTGTTAAATTATAACAGAAAGGCTAATAAGTAACTAAACAAAAATTATATTTTTTTCGCCAACAAATGCCTTTATATGGTGCACATAATTAGTACATTTTCGCAGGATATGAAAACAATAAACAACTCATAAAGCAAAATGCTTTAAGTTCTCAGCAGTTTACAAAATAACAAACGTTTTCCTTTGTCTTGCTTATTTTCTAAAAAAAAACGACAAAAAAACAGAAATAAATTAAAACGAAGGATATAAAAATTTTTACAACATTTTTTCTTGCTTTTGCTACAAAAAAAGAACTAGTTTTCGGTATGGATGAGAGTTCGTAATGTATGCAAAAGTCTACGAGCATAAGTTTGTGTATTTGCAATTTCCCAGCGGGAAAACTCAGAAGACCTTCTTACTGCAGGCCTTTTTCATAGAAGGTCTCGGCTCTTTGTTATTAAAGATAAGATACACCTTCCACACTCGCTTCTATGAGAAGGGAGTAGAGAAGGAGTAACATTTGTTGTATTGTTTTTTTGCACAAGCAAAAGAAAAGTAGTTATTTTTTTTGATCCTGTTACCATTCTTATCTACCTGCTAAAGAAGCGAGAGCGAAAGGCCTTCTCCGCAATGACAACGTGTGTAAAAAAGATATGAAAAATGGAATGGAGTGAGCAGGCCATGTTTATCCAAAAGAAGGAGTACAGAGGCCATCTAGAAGGCATTCGTACTCCTTCTTTTTCCCGCTGGGTTGCTTACTAAACATGGGTATGTGTTACTTAAAACTACATGTGTATGAGTAATTAAAATTGACAAGTCTGATACTTCAACTAAGGCAAATTGTTGCTACTCCCCCACTTGTCGTTTTGATTTAAATTGTTTGAAATTTGTCATTTTGTTGCAAATTTATGATTATATGAATGTTAAGCAAAGTAGAGAAATAATGTTAGAATAAATCTAACAATCATATTGTTTGACTATTTATTTTTGCTTTTATAGCATGAGAGTGTGAATGTGTAGAAAAGTTACGAAGAACTTTTTAAATTAAAACAAAAAAATAATGTTTTATTTTTATTATATTTTTTTTTTTAAATAAATATCTTTTAACAACAACTTAGATGCATTTGAAAATTATTATTAAAATGAACATTATGAAAATATTTGAAAACTACTGCTGGGTTGAATTAAAGCTCTTTTCATGGATTTTGTAAACTTATTACAGTAATGCTGCACAGTGGCATTGCAAACCAAAAATATGAAGTAAATGGTGTAAAATTGTGTGTGAGTGTGTGTATATGGTTTGATATCAACATACAAAATCTGTATTCATAATATTGTTAATAATTTAATAAAGCCGTATCATTTACACATGCTTTATGTCTTTAATATCTGTAATTTATCCCCCACTTAGTCATTTATTCATTACATTGAACTGGTTGCCGGTCAGGTTGGATGCTGTAAGCCCTTGGTTTACTTGGAGCTATTCTCATGCCATGATCACACTACACACTTCAGCGGACCTTGCAATACTGGCCTATTTTACTCTGGGAAAGTCCCGCGTGCTACTTTAAGCACAAGGTTAGGACAGTGATACAATGAGGATGAGCGTGCGTTATAATGTCCACAATTGGAGTTGCCAGAATGAGGTTGAGAAGAAAATGTTTAACTTTCTCGGCCAATGCCCTGGTCTCAGGGATATCAGGGCGAGGCATTTTGGAAGACCAAGTTGAATTTTCTTCACAGTGTGAATCGAAAAAGTTGAAGGCTGTAGTGATGTCTAAGGAGTAATCAAGGGGACACTGGCTCAACTCTGGTCACTGGCTCAGTGTATCACAAGGGATCGCATTAAGGACCCAAGTGAGCCGACCTCATGCCGGGTGCCTATTCAACATTACCTAGTGATTTGTGTGAAATTTTTTGTTGGGTCTTTAATTTGAAAATAGTTCATCATTTGCTTACTGAAGCTTTTATTGAATATATGTTTTAAAAATTTTAAAGTGCGAAAGATGATTTGTGCGGTTTAAACTTAGTGATTTTCACACCAAAGACAAAGACCGACCATGCCAATGAAAAAAGTTCTAAGATATTAAATTAGAATTAGATGATTAATTACAGACATTGCTTAATGAAGTTTGTTCTCAAGCCGGAACAGAACTTGGAAAATTATTGGCGGCTCCCAACAATTAAGCAGCGATTGCAAAACATTTGCAAGTAGCAGAATTTATCCAAATGCAAGGCAACTGGGTACAATACGAGTTTAAGCCAAAATACGGTTATGGCTGATTTTGTATGTTTTTGTATTGCAATATCACTGACGATGCAAAATGTAATTATTATTACGATAGTCCAAAGTGCAAGAAATCGTATCTAAGCCCCAGCCAAGCTAACCGCAAGTTCGAATATTCATGGCTAAGATAATACTGGCCCAGAAAAGTCCTTTCTTTTATAAGCCTTTAAAATTGGAAGGGGCAACAACATGTTTTGAAAAAAAATGAAGCTAAGCTTCTGACATAAGGCCAAATCTGACCCACTTTGCGTTTTCCAACCGTCTACGAATTTTGGAGTCACCGTCACACACACGTAGCAACTTAAGTGTATAGTCCGGCAAAATTGTTCACCTGCCCCTTCGTCCGGAGATGAAGATATCTTACCTGCACTGCTGTATGTAATGCACCTAGGGACAGTCCTCCCTCACGTTTAACTCTTCCACAAGTAGTGGAAAATCAGCCTTTAAGGGGCTGTTCAGTTCTACCCCTACCATAACTTTGAGCTTAAATCACAATAACCATGTAATCCCTGATAAAATTTTTTCATCAGACAGTTGAAACTTCCGCAAAGACATCTCTACAAAGGACACGAAGCATTTCTTGCAAGCAGCATGCTCACGAAGCCTCAACCAATAGTCTGATCTTGGCATGTCAGCAGTGGCTACTAACTCCCGTGGTACCAGGTTGGACCTCTGGTCAGCCGCAACCTAAAAAAAGTCGTATGACCTTTGCCGAATCCTAGGGATTGGCTGCACCTGATTTCCTCGGTGGATCTTACACCAGAACGTGAAATAACCTTGGAATCATTTCTACACCCACAGGGATACCGGGCGAATACAGCCGTCCTGTACCTAAAATAATTGAACTGCTGGGAGCATTCCCAAAAAAACACTCTTCAAATATGCTTTCATGATGACACCACTCCTCCACAAATTACAAGACCAGCTGAAAATTATAAAGCAAATATAAGTTGAGAAGAGTTGCCTTATCTGCGTAATAGTTCGGACTTTACTCCCTCCGACGATTTTTTGTTTTGATCAATGCATAACGCTCTGACTAGAACGCTTTTTACAAAATGAAACTAACTTGTTTTCGCCTGCAAATTACATTATGTTTTATTGGCAGTTGTATTGGCGCCGAGTCCACATGTTGCACGAAAGATTTGGTAAATCTAGTAAACAGAAATAACCTTAGAGCAAACGACCCGCCATAGAATCCTGTCAAAGTTGTTACTCCTAAAATCAATAAATTTGTATCCTCACAGTACCAGTTACAATTGAATCTACTGAATTTTGAGAATTTAAAACTCCTGTTAGTCTTACATGAAATGAGAAAACTGTCTATTATTTTTGCATGAACAACACATAAAATGTATGTTTGAGTGTTCATATTTTGTTACTAAAATTTTTTTTTTATGTTGATGATAAATGTTTTGCTGCTGCAGCGAAAGATAGAGAAGGGGATGTGTGGTAAATATCTGAGTTTGTTGAAATTCACTTGGCGTCATATAGACGGTAAATGAAAATCCAGTACATACTTCAGTTTGTTTCCTTTTTTTATGCATTTTGTTCATATCAGTTCTTTGTATATATGTATGTTTGTGTATAATGGCAAATGTTTTTATGCACACATTATTAGGGCAGAAAGAATTCAAAGATTGTTCTCTTTCAATCTTAACAATCAATTTTAACCAAATTTTTTAAAGGTTCTACCTTAATTTTTGATAATTTCTTTTAATATTACCTTAAGTTATGTCTTATTTTTCTTAATTCCCACCTCCCTAATGTATACAACACTTAAATGCACTTGCGTTTGTTATGAGTTTCAAATATAAATTTAAATTAAGTGGCTTTATAAAACATGACTCCCATAGTTGTTCTCTCGCTCTTTCTATCTGTTGCTGTCTCTGACTGATGTTTTTAATATTCGCAATGCGTACAAAACAAAATAAATGCAAAAAACATTTTGCTACATAAATAATTTGTATGTTTTATGTAGAAACATTTTTAAAATTAATAAAAGTTTTCAATTTGAAAGCTTAAAATATATAAAATAAATGCGAATCAAGATGTAGAAAAGTATAAATTAACATAAACAAACAGAAATATTTTCCACTTATAGCCATAATCTTAAAAGACGCATTTTAAAATTATATTAAAGCTGAAAGTCCTGCAACATATCTTTTAATAATTTTTAGCTTAAATCATAAAGGAATGTATAACTAATAATATGCTTATGCGGAAGTAGGGTATTTCAAAATAAATAATTAATGCAGTAGCTGTCCACAAAATAAATAGAAAGAAAATATACATTTTAGTGAGCCAAAAAAAAATTCTTTATTCTCTAACAGGAAACATACCAAAACATAAATTAGAAAAATTAATACGGAAATATAATAAAATTAAATAAATTAAGTAGTATACCGGCAAGCCGAACAACAAAAATCCGATTCGTTTCAAACTTTAAAAAATCATATTCCAACTGTATTCCCATGTAACGTTTAGGGTCAAGTTATTGGCAAAACAAAGCCCCTTTCACCACCGGTATTGTAGGGATAATATTGAAGAAATTTCACCTTTTGGTATTTCATCCCTCGTGGCTTAATCAGTTCCAGCTAATACATTCAACAAAATTCCAAAATTAACATCAATCTTGAGATCGCAACTAACCGTTAGTGTAGTTCTTTTAGGCCCATTTTCACAACTTACAGCTTGCTTAGGGTAGTTTTTATCGGCCGTATCCATTATTACAACTTTACTTTTACCTACCAGGTAGGATAAACCTTATTTTACTTAATCGTTCACTTAACTTTAAAGTAAAGTTTTAATAATGGAACACTTTTTTTAAGGCCGGTTAAAGTCTACCTTTAGCTATCGGTAAGTTGTGTAAACGGGCCTTAGTATACTTTTTGCGGGAAATAACTCCTGACTTTCATGACGACTAACTTTGCGGAAGTTTTACTTTTCCGTTGATTAGTACTTCCAAGGATGAGCTTACGTACCTGGTGTTAGGTGTTAAACGGATAGATGATTTTTTGACGAAGGGATACTTTGGGGGATCACTAGGTGGCCAAAGTCCAAAAGTCGAGAAAAGGGATATCTTGAAATAAATTAAGGGCTGAATTTTCACCGCTTGTGGTAGAGTTTCGCTTGAGGACTATCCCTAGGTGCTGTTACTACGTAACAGCTGCTGCTGGTATTTTTTCAAAAGCAGCGGAGGTTAGTTAGCGCCAGCTCCTAAACTAGAGGCGGGTGTATTGTTCCGCCACCATATACAACTAAATTGCTACCTGTGTGTGTTTGTGGCGTGCGCACACATAAAAGGTGGGTAAACGCAATGTTTCTCGCCCAGTGATGAAGACCATGAGATTATGCCCACACGGCCGGTATTCATGTTAGTATTTTCAACTACTTGTACTATATATCCCCCCGGTGCTATGTACACCTAGAGAAAAAACATGTTTAAATAAAAAACTATTTTTTAACATATTATGTTTCATTTAACCATATTATTGCCACCGACAACCATATCATGGTTGAATTAGTTCTATATCAAGAAGCGGCAACCATATTATGGTTGCCTCCGAACATATTATGGTTAAAAATAACTAAAACATGTTTAACACTTATAATAGCATGGTTGTTTTTTAACCATACCATGTTTCTCTAAGAAAAGAGGTAAATAACTACTATTGTTAATTTAAAAACAACTTATTGTCATATTTAACCATAACCTGTTAAGAGGCAACCATAATATGGTTGCGGCTTCTTGATGGAGAACTAATTTAAACATAATATGGTTGTCTGTGAAAATAATATGTTTATAATAAACATAATATGTTTAAAATTTTCTTTAAAAATAGTTTTGTTGGAGGTGACCATATTTAAACATGTTTTATCTCTGCGTGTAGGTAGACATCTTAAGGATATCAGGTACAGACAATACCTACAACTGACCGCAGTTAAACTTTAACAGATCTCTTAAGATGGCGGCTAAATAAAGGAGTCAGGTTATTGGTGAGGCTCCTTCGTGAATCACGTGGTGGCTGCAGCGTATGCCCAAAATTGCGAAAGCGGAGATCTTAAAAAATCAGGGGCCAAAATCGATCGATATGGAATGCCGTAATTTGGCCCAGCTTTTAAATCTAATTTTTCACCGCTGGTGAAGAAGTTCTGCATGCTGGCGAATCTCCCTAGGTGCTGTTGCTTATGAACAGGTACTGCTTGTCTTAATTATGCCGTAGGTAAATCCCAACTTATTTGTACTATTAATTAAATCAGTGATGCTCATTCAGGCAAACAATTGTTTAGAAGCCCCACCCCTTTGTTTTTTACGCTCATTAATTTAGTTGCACATGTACGGAAGATGAGTTGATCTTGTTTCAAATACAGTGTGTAGGATAAGTAATAAACTTTAAAAAAAATTTTTAATGCATTTACGAAACTTTTATAAAAGCATAAATTTACATGATTTTAGTGCAGTTTTTTTTAGATATAATTCTTACTTTTAATATACAAACATGCTCGCAGTTCACACTTAGTTTTTTTTATAGTAACATTGGAGAACTTCCAATTCTTACTGTTTTTAAAATTTTTAAAAAGTTACAATTTTAAAAGCCAAAAAAAATTAGAAAATTTAGTTTTGACTGCATTATTATAAATGTTTTACAACCAACACAATTTCTTTCTATTAAATTTAAATAAATCTGGTGCGCATAGTTTTGCTTATCTCTGTATTTAAAGATTCCCTCTCAATACGTATGCAAAACATTTTTGAGCACCAATGAATTAAATCTACAATTAAAGGTGTTTAGTGCCATGCGTTCATGGCTCATAAATCTTCTTTTTTTTCTTGCAAACATTTTTAGTTGTTTATATTTTAGAACAAAAATGTTAATCAAATAAGAAAAATTGTATTTTTATGTACACCCTTTAATTTCTAAACCATTTGTGACATACAAGTAATTTTTTATTCAGAATTCTTTTGCTCTCTTTTAAAATAAAATTTCTAACAAAAATAGTGTAACACAGGGACAGGGTTGTTAGACTTTTTTCTTCAAAAATCGTCAAAAGTTTTAACAAAATTCGTCAAAATCGTCATGAACAGTTAACAAAATCGTCAACAAATCGTCAAATACTTATGGTGTTTTCTATTTTACAAAAAAAATTGACATTTTATTAAAAAAAAATGCAAATTGGTGTCTGTTTCTTAAAAATGTTGCTACCGAAAAGGGTGGCTTGTTTTATTCTACACAACTCGCCCTTTTCGTGAGCTAAATTCTTAAGAAACAGACACCAAATTGCATTTGTTTAAATAAAATGTCACATTTTTTGTAGAAAAGAAAACACCATTAAATTTTACAAATCAGAGACAATTTATTGCATTGATTGGTTCAAAAATATAAATTTTTAGCAAGAAATTATATTTATGATAAAAAAAGTGATATGGTTAAGTTTTATTCTATTTATTTCAGCAAGTGGGCTGAAATATATTTATCATTTTAAAAGAAATACATAAGAAGAAATATACTTCATAAAAGCATAACAAACATTTATTTATCATTTATCCATATTCACAAAAACATTAATTAAAAAATAAAATCTCATTTGCTATTAACTGGAGTTATCTTTATATGATTAATTTTAAGAGCTATCACTTATGCAAATTGTTTTTACTGTTGAAGGTGATAAACGTATGTAGCAACGCAAATCCAAATCATTAAAACACAAAGCGGATTTGAGAAATTTTTAGAAAGCGGACCAAATAGGACCGACGCAAATCGGAGCTATATTGTATATTTTTTGCCGTAAATATGGCATTCATATAATTATAGACTTCGAATTACTAGTGCTTCTAATAAAAACCACCTGGTTTGTGATGGGGAAGTACTTTTACGTACGCAAATCGGAGCTATATTGTATATTTTTTGCCGTATCAATGGCATTCATATAATTATAGAATTCGAATTACTAGTGCTTCTAATGAAAACCACCTGGTTTGTGATGGGGAAGTACTTTTACGTTTTGAACTGTTCCCAATATAATTGTTAATATTTCTTGTGTTTTATTGATGCCAGAAAATCGTCATAACACTATTACTTTTGGTTTCAAATTCGTCAATCGTCCTTTTACAGTATTTTCTCAAAAAAATCGTCACATCTAACAACCCTGCACAGGGATGATAAATGAGAAAACCAATATCATACCAACGAAGTTTTGGAATCGTAGCTTTTCGACTCTAGTAGTTTTATTCTTAAAAACAAAAATTTAATATGTGCAACAAAAACAAAAGGTACTTAAAATTTATTTTACATGTAAAGTATGGATAGCAAAAAATACATGATCATAAATTATACATATACATATATACATGATGATTAATTATACATAATCGCGATTCTTGTTCTATTAGTCATTCCAAGAAACTTTGCCAAAGAAACCATAGATCAAAAATAAATTTCGAGCCCCAGATTTTTCAAAACCAAAATATTCAAGAATAGAGGCAAACAAATTGCATTTGGTCTAGCGTTTTCTTACACTTTTTAGAATTTATCGTCTTTTATGTGGAAAATTGACAAATATTTCTCAAAATGAAATCTCGAATTTTAAACGAAAATAAAATTTTTAAGCGTTTTAAAAATATGTGCATACGAGCATCTTCAGATTGCATTTCCGAATTTATTGTGTTTACAATTTTCAATATGTACTGCAGAAACAGGAAAGGAGTAGAAAGACGTGTGTTAAGATAAATATGAAAAGTTAAATTCAGTTTAAAAAAAAATATCGCATGCGATAAAAGATATTTTAAAAAAATATCGCATGCGTATTATAAATAAAATACGACTATATACACGAAATTTTACAGTTTTCATTAAAAATCAATCCATAGACTTCAGTTTCCAATAAGAATGTGGCATAAGCAATCGTTCAATGAACAAGTGCAAGCATCTATTCACAATAGCGGAGCTCAGTGTTTCGTGCAAATGGTCTTGCAAAAGAGCAAATAAAAGGCTATTTGCACTAAACACTAAACTCCGCTTCTATTCATTGGACATTAAATTTATCAATTATAAATATGTAGGTTTAAAAAAATTGGGAAATACAGTATTTATCGGATATAAGAACATCTTATATAAGAACAAAACGCTTTTAAGAAACATTTTCAAAAACACCATGTCTTTTTAGTGATTTTTCTAACAAAAAAGGTTTCATATAAGAAAAACGCTTATAAGAAAAAAACTGATTAAAGAACATTTTTCTTAAACACCAAAACCACAAAATGTATAGAAAAAGAATTTATATAAGAAACTTCCAACGGCAACACAGAATTTATGTAGTTTGCATGGACAACGCTGTTTTCTGACAGCTTTACAACAAGAACAAAGTTTTTTTACTTTTAGTTTTAGATGAGCGAACTGGTACTTATGAGAAGCTTTGTGTTTTTTGCCAATAAAAACAAAAGTTAAAATTTTTAAAGAAATACAAAACGGTATAAAAAGAAGCGAAATTGCAAAAACATCTAAAATAGTGAAAAACTCCAAAGACATAGAAAATAATTATATAAAAGTTAGAAATGTTAACAAAAAAAGAGACAGAAAACCAAAATATGAAAGTCTTATGGCCATAGCTACTTATATAAGAAATAAGTTTCTTATATAAAATAATTGTATATAAGAAAGAAACGCTTATAAGAAACTTTTTTCGTGGATTTTTTAAGTTTCTTATATCCGATAAATACTGTAGTACCAAATGAGTCATGGGGGTACCAGCGTACACGCAGAAAAAAAAAATATGGTTGGGCATGGTTACTGCAACAACACGATGTTTAATGTAACAATTTATTGTTGTCGTACACAAATAATTGTTATTTTTATTTAATATCAACAATATTATAGTTACTGTAAACATATCAATGTTTATCGCAATATTGAATTTGAGTATTGTTGACCGAAAAATAATTATTTTTCTAACAACTAAATTATGATAACTTTCTAAACATATTATATTTCTCACAACCATATCATGATATTTAATAGCCATAACATGATAACTTTCTATACATTTATCATATTATGTTAAAGATGCAATCAAACTATTTTTACTCTAATCATATTATGTTAGCGCCATTTGTAAAATAATTTTGAAGAAGTTGTGTCGTTTTTTTATTTGTGAGCGGTTAAACAATTAAAAGATAAAATTCCATAAAAAAAAAAATAAGTTTAAAGAAATTAAAATATTAGCGGAGTTCATTCAAGAATTAGTGACGTAATAGTGCAAATGCAAAATATCATAGTTTTTTGGTAAAATCCAACAACAAAACACACAAAGATTTCGTTATATTTTTTAAAAGTGCTACGATATTTCTGTGGTTTTCATGGGCAACCGCGTATGTCTTAAAACAAATTGTTCAGGAAAGCCGAAAAACCATTCAAGATCAAATGGGCTGGGTATTGCACATTTTAAACTTTGTCATTACGTTAAAATTGATCCATCTTTTTTCAAAAAAATGTAAAGAGCGTTCAAAATTAGGCAATATGGCATCAACATCTTAAAATTGAAAATATTGACACACGCGGTTGCCCATGAAAACCACAGATTTTTCATTTGCTCTTTTGCAAGCCTTATATTGAACTCCGCTATTTGATTAACATTAAGAAAAATTGTAAAAAGCCACAAAATAAAAAATCGATTCAAAAATATTTAAATTTATTTTGTATTTTTATGACAGCTATGAAACGTGCTGTATCATAATATGATTGCTTCTAAATTTATTATGAATAACATGATGATAATATGATTACTTCTTAGCTAATTATCATTAACATGACAATAATTTGATTACTTCTTAACTTAGTATGATTAACAGAATAATAATATGATTAAGGGAAAAATATTATGATGTAATAGTACGAGTATATTTAGTCATAATATGATTCAATAATGATCTTAATATGGTGACTACAATCATAATTCTTATCATAATATTTTGCTCTTAGAATATGTTTACCACAACCATGTTTTTTCTTTGCGTGTACTTTTAAGTTTTAAATTGAACCAAAAAAAGTACAATTGTACCAACTTTATCAACTCTGGTGTAACATAAAAATAATGTTTAAAGCTGCATTCACAATCAAAAAAACATTTCCACTTGGCAACTAAAGCAACAATTTCTTTTGTAACTGAACACATTTTGCATCCAGAAACCGTTTGCAAATTTTGGCCACAACAATATTAAGCATTTATATTATTATACGTCAGAAACAATTTCATACAAATGATAAAAAAAGTGATATGGTTAAGTTTTATTCTATTTATTTCAGCAAGTGGGCTGAAATATATTTATCATTTTAAAAGAAATACATAAGAAGAAATATACTTCATAAAAGCATAACAAACATTTATTTATCATTTATCCATATTCACAAAAACATTAATTAAAAAATAAAATCTCATTTGCTATTAACTGGAGTTATCTTTATATGATTAATTTTAAGAGCTATCACTTATGCAAATTGTTTTTACTGTTGAAGGTGATAAACGTATGTAGCAACGCAAATCCAAATCATTAAAACACAAAGCGGATTTGAGAAATTTTTAGAAAGCGGACCAAATAGGACCGACGCAAATCGGAGCTATATTGTATATTTTTTGCCGTAAATATGGCATTCATATAATTATAGACTTCGAATTACTAGTGCTTCTAATAAAAACCACCTGGTTTGTGATGGGGAAGTACTTTTACGTACGCAAATCGGAGCTATATTGTATATTTTTTGCCGTATCAATGGCATTCATATAATTATAGAATTCGAATTACTAGTGCTTCTAATGAAAACCACCTGGTTTGTGATGGGGAAGTACTTTTACGTTTTGAACTGTTCCCAATATAATTGTTAATATTTCTTGTGTTTTATTGATGCCAGAAAATCGTCATAACACTATTACTTTTGGTTTCAAATTCGTCAATCGTCATTTTACAGTATTTTCTCAAAAAAATCGTCACATCTAACAACCCTGCACAGGGATGATAAATGAGAAAACCAATATCATACCAACGAAGTTTTGGAATCGTAGCTTTTCGACTCTAGTAGTTTTATTCTTAAAAACAAAAATTTAATATGTGCAACAAAAACAAAAGGTACTTAAAATTTATTTTACATGTAAAGTATGGATAGCAAAAAATACATGATCATAAATTATACATATACATATATACATGATGATTAATTATACATAATCGCGATTCTTGTTCTATTAGTCATTCCAAGAAACTTTGCCAAAGAAACCATAGATCAAAAATAAATTTCGAGCCCCAGATTTTTCAAAACCAAAATATTCAAGAATAGAGGCAAACAAATTGCATTTGGTCTAGCGTTTTCTTACACTTTTTAGAATTTATCGTCTTTTATGTGGAAAATTGACAAATATTTCTCAAAATGAAATCTCGAATTTTAAACGAAAATAAAATTTTTAAGCGTTTTAAAAATATGTGCATACGAGCATCTTCAGATTGCATTTCCGAATTTATTGTGTTTACAATTTTCAATATGTACTGCAGAAACAGGAAAGGAGTAGAAAGACGTGTGTTAAGATAAATATGAAAAGTTAAATTCAGTTTAAAAAAAAATATCGCATGCGATAAAAGATATTTTAAAAAAATATCGCATGCGTATTATAAATAAAATACGACTATATACACGAAATTTTACAGTTTTCATTAAAAATCAATCCATAGACTTCAGTTTCCAATAAGAATGTGGCATAAGCAATCGTTCAATGAACAAGTGCAAGCATCTATTCACAATAGCGGAGCTCAGTGTTTCGTGCAAATGGTCTTGCAAAAGAGCAAATAAAAGGCTATTTGCACTAAACACTAAACTCCGCTTCTATTCATTGGACATTAAATTTATCAATTATAAATATGTAGGTTTAAAAAAATTGGGAAATACAGTATTTATCGGATATAAGAACATCTTATATAAGAACAAAACGCTTTTAAGAAACATTTTCAAAAACACCATGTCTTTTTAGTGATTTTTCTAACAAAAAAGGTTTCATATAAGAAAAACGCTTATAAGAAAAAAACTGATTAAAGAACATTTTTCTTAAACACCAAAACCACAAAATGTATAGAAAAAGAATTTATATAAGAAACTTCCAACGGCAACACAGAATTTATGTAGTTTGCATGGACAACGCTGTTTTCTGACAGCTTTACAACAAGAACAAAGTTTTTTTACTTTTAGTTTTAGATGAGCGAACTGGTACTTATGAGAAGCTTTGTGTTTTTTGCCAATAAAAACAAAAGTTAAAATTTTTAAAGAAATACAAAACGGTATAAAAAGAAGCGAAATTGCAAAAACATCTAAAATAGTGAAAAACTCCAAAGACATAGAAAATAATTATATAAAAGTTAGAAATGTTAACAAAAAAAGAGACAGAAAACCAAAATATGAAAGTCTTATGGCCATAGCTACTTATATAAGAAATAAGTTTCTTATATAAAATAATTGTATATAAGAAAGAAACGCTTATAAGAAACTTTTTTCGTGGATTTTTTAAGTTTCTTATATCCGATAAATACTGTAGTACCAAATGAGTCATGGGGGTACCAGCGTACACGCAGAAAAAAAAAATATGGTTGGGCATGGTTACTGCAACAACACGATGTTTAATGTAACAATTTATTGTTGTCGTACACAAATAATTGTTATTTTTATTTAATATCAACAATATTATAGTTACTGTAAACATATCAATGTTTATCGCAATATTGAATTTGAGTATTGTTGACCGAAAAATAATTATTTTTCTAACAACTAAATTATGATAACTTTCTAAACATATTATATTTCTCACAACCATATCATGATATTTAATAGCCATAACATGATAACTTTCTATACATTTATCATATTATGTTAAAGATGCAATCAAACTATTTTTACTCTAATCATATTATGTTAGCGCCATTTGTAAAATAATTTTGAAGAAGTTGTGTCGTTTTTTTATTTGTGAGCGGTTAAACAATTAAAAGATAAAATTCCATAAAAAAAAAAATAAGTTTAAAGAAATTAAAATATTAGCGGAGTTCATTCAAGAATTAGTGACGTAATAGTGCAAATGCAAAATATCATAGTTTTTTGGTAAAATCCAACAACAAAACACACAAAGATTTCGTTATATTTTTTAAAAGTGCTACGATATTTCTGTGGTTTTCATGGGCAACCGCGTATGTCTTAAAACAAATTGTTCAGGAAAGCCGAAAAACCATTCAAGATCAAATGGGCTGGGTATTGCACATTTTAAACTTTGTCATTACGTTAAAATTGATCCATCTTTTTTCAAAAAAATGTAAAGAGCGTTCAAAATTAGGCAATATGGCATCAACATCTTAAAATTGAAAATATTGACACACGCGGTTGCCCATGAAAACCACAGATTTTTCATTTGCTCTTTTGCAAGCCTTATATTGAACTCCGCTATTTGATTAACATTAAGAAAAATTGTAAAAAGCCACAAAATAAAAAATCGATTCAAAAATATTTAAATTTATTTTGTATTTTTATGACAGCTATGAAACGTGCTGTATCATAATATGATTGCTTCTAAATTTATTATGAATAACATGATGATAATATGATTACTTCTTAGCTAATTATCATTAACATGACAATAATTTGATTACTTCTTAACTTAGTATGATTAACAGAATAATAATATGATTAAGGGAAAAATATTATGATGTAATAGTACGAGTATATTTAGTCATAATATGATTCAATAATGATCTTAATATGGTGACTACAATCATAATTCTTATCATAATATTTTGCTCTTAGAATATGTTTACCACAACCATGTTTTTTCTTTGCGTGTACTTTTAAGTTTTAAATTGAACCAAAAAAAGTACAATTGTACCAACTTTATCAACTCTGGTGTAACATAAAAATAATGTTTAAAGCTGCATTCACAATCAAAAAAACATTTCCACTTGGCAACTAAAGCAACAATTTCTTTTGTAACTGAACACATTTTGCATCCAGAAACCGTTTGCAAATTTTGGCCACAACAATATTAAGCATTTATATTATTATACGTCAGAAACAATTTCATACAAATTGTTGCTGAAGTTCTAGTTGAGTCAACTTTAGTTAAATTTTTAAAAAAATTGTAGTTACATTTTTGTTCTAAATATGAAAGGAAAAAATATGAAATACTTTGGGAAATGAAATATCTTGTATGTATCTTTGCTTTTTGGATTATTTTTTAACTTTTCTTTTCTTTACCTGTCTTTTTCATTATTTGTTGTTAATATCGATGAAAGAAAACCCACAGAGACAAAAAAAAATTGCTTTTTAAGTCCGTATTTCAAAAATAGGTAAAACTTATTTATGGAAAGGACAGTAAAGAATGACAGCACATACTTATTGAAAGAATAATTTTATAGTCAGCTCTTCCTTCCTTTTCATTCCTCATTTTTACAATTTACTTTTGTCACTGTCACTGTACGCACGAACACAAGCAAATATTTGTTTTTTATAAAATGCAACTAAATAAAAATGTTAAAACAGAAAATAAAATTTTCTCTTGTTTTCTGCTGCATAAAACCAAAACACGCTCATTCAAAAGGAAAACACGTAAAATCTCTACAATTGGCGCAATTAAGCAACTGAACTGAAAACTGTATATTGACTGACTTCATCAAAAAGGTGCTGTGCCAGGTGCAGCATAAAACTTTTTCCTTTCCTAAAAAAAGGCCTTAAAAAAAATGGGGGATTTCATGTCAAGTGATCCAATTTTTAAATCGATGTCTTCCGATTTGGATGAAATTTGCACCAAGGTCATTCCTATTGGATCAATCTTTTGAAAAAATTTTTTTCTGTTGTTTTAATTTTTTTTTTTTTTTTTTTATCCGGAAGGTTTTTTAATGTCTTTTCCTTTAAGGTAGTTTTGGGATGCGAGTGGCTTATGTATAAAAAAATAATAATTTCTAACTCAAGACGAGGGTTTTTAAATTTTTAGTATAAGACATAAGCTTAATTTTAAGCAAAAAAAAAAACATACTCGCTACAATAGCTATCGAAGCTACTTGGGACAAATTTTGCTAACACCAATAAGTAATAAGTTACATGGATGAGAAAGAACTCCTGTATGGCCAAAATGTCAAACTTTGACCCCCTCTAACTCAGAAGCTTTTTGACCGATCTTGTTGAAACATATTAAATCAAAAAATATCATTTATTAAAAAAAAATGTTCACCATTTTAAATTTTACAATGTTGATTTTGCAAAATCAACAAATTGTTTGTTTGATTCCATGAATTTGGTATACACAGAAAAAAATATCAATGTTAATAGCCTTTTCACACTGATCAACATCTAACATCTACCATCAGTTTGCGAAGATGTTAACATCTTTCCATAAAAAATACATAGGGCTTAAAACCAACATCTGTAAAAGATGTTCCTATCTCATATATTCCATTCTAAACTTTCGATTATTTTTGTGTCATCACTAGAAAAGTGGCAATAAGTTCTATTATTATTGTGGCATCACTGACAAAAAGAAGTTTGTTTTGAAAGCAGCGTTACCATTTGTCAAGTTTTATTTTTTATTGCATTTTTATTGTTAAGTATTTTTTATATTTTTAAACAAATTGAATTCCAAATACATTTTTTTGTTTTCTTTTTAAATTTTGCAACTTTTGTGAGAAAAAACATCTTTTATTTAAGAAAATTTTTTTTTTAAAAAATGGTGACATTTTTGTTTGATGGTTGATGTTAGATGTGAGCAATGTAAACGAGTGTTTCAGACTTTCTACATCTTTGATGGTAGATGTTAGATGTTGATCAGTGTAAAAAGGCTATAAATTAACATGACGCAATGTTGATTAAAATTCATAGTAAATTTTTGCAAAAGTATGGACTTAATTTAAAATTATCTTAGTTTCATCTTTATTTTAAATGAAAAATGTTAAAAAAAAAATTGTTCAATATTGAAACCATAAAAACCTGTTTTAATTGTTTTGTATAGAAAAAAGAACAACACTATAAAAAGAAAAACATACATTTTTTATTTTCATGTCTAAAATAATCTAAAAAGAGAAAAAATTGCCGTATTCTTTTTGTTAAAATTATTAATTTAAATAGTACATCAAATTTTCAAAGTTTCATACCCATATCGGGCCATTATGCTAACAAAGGGGAATCCAAAAAAATTAAAACACGTGTTACAGGAAAATAAATAAGTGCATCCTACTTTTCTCTGGCTCCGCGGATAAAGGCCCAACCATAATGTGCTTTAGTTGGCTTAAGCTAATGTGCGAATACACGAAAATCACATGAGGCAACCATATTGAACTTAAGGAAACTTTTTGTTAAATTTTATGATATTGGCATTTGCTTAAGCAAAGTGCGAAACAGATCGCACATTCCGTACGGAAACAAATTTTTTTTTATTTTGTTTTTGCTATATTTTTTTTTTTTTTTGTAATACATTTGAGAGAGTTTTGGTTGGTTTATGACAGTAGGTTAAGCACGGTTATGCATATTATGGTTGGGCCTTAAGTGTCTTGAATTATTCTTAAATAAATGCATATGTTGTCTCTAAAGATTCTTCTCACTGTTGTTTCACACTCAAACCAACTTGATTCTACATGAAATTCACGTTGCTTCAACTTGAAATAACATTCATTCAACGATATTCGGATTAACTGCAATGTTTAATTAACATGAACTATTCAAAATTTTAAAAGAACATGAAGTTACTATGGAGAAAAATCGCTTCCGAAAACGGTGAAATCAACCTTGTTTTCGACGATTTTACTTTGACACGGTTTCGTTTAAATGTGCTAAATTCCCATTGCATATTATTGATAAACTGAAATTTATTGTTGTTGGGATAAGCTATTCCTATGCGCATTTCACTGGTTGCTTAGGCCAGATCTTCAGGAAACTTCATTCAAAGATTTTAGAGAAACTAAAGATATTAAGCAAATAAAACTGTTAAGCGAATAAGAATTATAACACACAGAAAAAAATACCCATGTAAAATTAACATGGAAAAATGTTAATTAAGAATCATGCTAAATTTCAGAAAAATTATGCCTTTTACTTAAATTTATCATTATTTCATATTAATTTTTAATAAAAAATATCAAAATAACCTTAAATTACGCTTATTTATTATTCACTGTTAAAAAAATAAAAAAAAAAATATATTAAAAAATAAATAAATCTGGATTCAATATTGAACCCATAAAAACCTGTTTTGTATTAAAATCAAAAGTTTATCTTGTTAAATTAACATGCATACCTACTTAATTATGTACATTTTTTATTTTCACTTTTAAAATATGTTATAAAAAGAAGACAATTCCCGTATTCTTTTAATTAAAATTGTTTATTTAAATAGTACATCAAGTTTTCAAACCATATCGGGCGATTCTGCTGATGCTTCTGTTAACAAAGGAGAATACAAAATAAGTGAAACATGTGTTACAGGGTTTTGAATTATTCTTACATAAATGCAAATGTTGTCTGAAGCTTCTTCACACTGTTAAAATACACTCAAACCCATTTGATTCTACATGAAATTCACGTTGTTTCAACTGGAAATAACTTTCATTCAACGTGATTCCGATTGTTATTTCAATATAAATTACATTTTGCTCTAACTTTACTGCAATGTTAAATTAACATGAATTATAGTTATATCAAAAGAAAAAAATGTTGTTCGCAGTTATTGTAAAATCAGGTTGAATTAACATGAAACCCGTATGAAGCAAAATCACCACCGAAAAAATTTAAATCAACCTTGTTTTCGACGTTTTTAACTTGATTTTTTTCTGTGTGAAGCAACAGTTTTACTTGTAACAACATCAAAGCTTAAACAAAAACAACAACAATAAAAAGTGAGTTTATCTTTTCTTACAGTCCCAACTACAATTGGTTGATTTTTTGTCAACTCTAAATGTAGTTGTAAGTGGGTAAAGAAAAAACAAAAATAAAAACGAATTTCTTTATTTTATTTTGCCAGTCCAGTTTTATTTACACTGCCACATGCATATTAGTTATCAAAGTTTTTCTTGGGATTCAAAAAATTAATTAACAAGGGTTCGTTGTTGTTGATTTTGACAACATGGTGTTATTGATTTAACAACTTATGGTATTTGATAAATTTTTATTCTCAATTTGACAACATTTGGTTCTTGATTTAAATAATTTTTTACTTTTTCATTTCTGATTAAACAACAATATGTAATAAATTTGACCACAAATGTTGCTTAAAATATGGGCAAATCACCGCTGTAGTTTTGAAACCATTTTTATATGCTCCACCACAAGTGGTAAATGAGGATATACTTAGTTTATCATTTCATGGGAAACTTTTTGAATATTCGACTAGGACACCGTAAAGTAAATATATTTTGAGTACTTAAGTCATTTTAAGACAACTTAGTCATGTTTGTCCGTCTGTAAAAATCGCGCTTACTTTCGAGTTTTGGATTGAAATCTAGCACAAGCGTTTCAGTAGGAAAAGAGTTATGAGCACATATATGGACCAAACTTTATATAAAACTTATATTTAAATTCTGTTAACAACGTAGTTATCAATTTAAATAGACTTCAATCTATTCAAGAACCCAGAATATATATATATACTTAAGGAGGATCTTAGATGACAAACTAAGTATACCATCATTCCCCACTCGTTGTGGAGAGTATAAAAATAAACAAAAATTTTTGTAATGCAAAATAAATTAATTTTGATATAAAACTTTTTCGCCTCAATACGTTTTAAATGAAATGCATGATTTTTATTGGATGCTATTATTCTTTATTGTTTCAAGTAATTTATATTTCAATATTTTTCTTTATCAATAAAATGTATGTAAACAATTTTTGCATGGAAAGTATTGAATGCATTTTTTGTAATTTTTTTTTTATAATTCCCTCTGTATTTTTTTGTGAACCGTATAAAAATCAATTTATCATCAGAGTTTAAGGCAATTGTATTCAAAATGGGTACGTACCATGATGATGACCATGATGGAAAGACTTTTATTTTGATTTATTTCACTGGACTGGGAGCTGTAAAGATTTTATGTAAAAGAAAATTTATGACAGGAAAACGCTGGTTGTCCATTATTAATGCAACAGTTTTCGTTAAATCTTTTGAGAAATGTTTTTAAATAAAGAAAAACGAAACTTAATTTAACAAATTGATTACTTTGTGAATTTATGACTTTTTCCTTGATAAGACTTGAAGGAAGAAGCCGTAACTTTAATATCCTTCAGTAAGAATTTGAATAATATGTATAACAATTGTGATTTTCTATTGAACTGTTTTTGATTTGAATTTTTGATATTTTTAAATTAGGCTTTAGTTCACCAAATTTAATTTTCATAAAATTATTTTGGTGCAAAAAAAATGTTGTTAGATAAAATTTTTTTTTCATAATTTTTTTATTCTTGAATTAACGGGGAATTGAACTCGGGTTGAATTTACACAATTGTGGTTATTCTCGAAACATTTTTCGGTGCTTTAGATAGGCTAAATAGGATAAATATTTGTTTTAAAATGGCTTTCTTGGTCATTACACTGATAGAAAAATGCATCTTCATATTGATGATGCTCTAGCATCAGAATTGTGACATCAATGTTACTTTAAATGGCATCAATGATGCAAAAAGTAAAATCAATCCAATGACTACCGTCTTCAAACAATTTTGTAATTTTTTACGCGTCATCTATTTTATGACTATAGTGACATTAATTCGATGCCACATTTTGTATATTATTAACATTATTTTCATGATTACAATGTATTATAAGAAGCAAAAATTCCTATATTCGATTTTTTTTAAATTATTTAGTTAAATACATCAAATTAGAATGATTACGAAAACCATATGGGCCATGGTGCTGGTGTCTTATTGTTTAGAGTTCTGCTGTAAACAAAGTTTGTAATTCAACACACGTGAAACAGACATATGTAACGGGTAAATAAATAATAATATTCTCTCACTTTGACTTAATGTCAAACTGTCATTAAATTGATGCTAATGTGTCCTTTCTCCAATGTTACTACGTCATCGCACGACATGTTCGTCATTTCTATGATACCGATATGTCATCCCATTGATGACATAATTTCATTTTGACCCTGATGACACTTTGGCCAAGTGATGTTAAGGTTGACATCACCATGATGAAAAGTGTCATGAGGTCAAAAACGAAGTCATAGTACTGATGTCAAAATACATCAGCGTTATGACGCTATCAGTGTAGGTGGGAAGGATTCCTTTGTTATTTTTTATAATATCAAATTTTATCGGGCTTTAAAACACCTTTCGTAGGTGATCTCGGATCAATATCCACCCCTGTCTCGATATACATGTGCCTTATATCTGTGGTTTTCATGGGTATGTCTTAAATATTTCAGAAGAGCCGAAAACCCCTTCTAGATCAAACAACGAGCTACGTATTTTACTTTTTGAATTTTGTTATTACATTAAAAAATCGGAATCGGTCCATCTTTCTTCAGAAATTGTTAGAACATTGTAGAGGGCGCTTATGTAAAGCTCTTTCATATCATCAAAAAGTGATAAAGTAAAGACCTTGTTTGTTAAATAATACAAATCCTGACATAATTTGTTTTAAGCATCATTCAATATAATTTGGTCCCTTCATTCATTCCTGCTTTTAACAGCTTTTATAAAACGTAAATCCTGATGGATGCTTTTATGGCCAAGTTATATTGTATGCATTGGAAAACGTAAATTGTTGCAATTAAAAGAGGAACTTTTTGCATACTTTCGCTCTCTTGTTAACTTTAGCTGATCCAGAATTAAAAACATTTTTATAGCAATAAAAGCTCTTGCCATCCAGCGTGCCTGATAAGTGGCCCGGGGAGGCCTTATTTAAAATTTTTTATTATCATTTCCATTAAAAAATTACATCGAAAGTTTATTAAATTCACGATAGTCATCTCTCACAATTGGTTTTTTGAGTTCAGAAACATAAAAGCAAGAAAAGAAAAATAAAAGTTGTCAACGTGCGATGAAAAAAAGTGCTGGCTTAGAATGGAGCTACCATTTTAAATATCACGTTGCTTGAGGTTATTCCAGTTTTTTTTTTTTTTTTTGATTTTTTAAAGAGCGCTAACCGTAACCATTTCACATACAGTTTAAAATACCAATTCATATACATAATGCCTACATCTTAATAAAAGTAAATCCTTTTTACACAGAAAAAATAGAAAGTCGACTTTAATTCAACAATTCATTCAGACAATTAAATTATTTACTAATTTTGCCCCTGCAAAAGAATTGATCATATCAATTAAACTATCAATTATAATCAATTACACTATTATAGTTTCTATTAATACATGTCAAAAACTCAAGTAACATGTAAAACTCTGATAGTGTGATGAAAATGACAAGTATTATGAAAAAAAGCTTGACATCCCATACGACTCATCGTTTTTTGAAAAATGTCTAAACTTTAATACTTTTCATTGGATCAAGGTTGCATTTAATTTCATGAGTGGGTGTTTATACGTGTGTGATTGTATGAACACAAACAGTTATGTTAAATTAGATTTTTCGGCAGTCGCAACAAAACACATTAGATTTCTATCTCACAAAGTATTATGGAACACTTAAGTGTTAACTAGCCTTTAACGGATTTGTATATTCGAGGTGTGATACACAAATTTAGTCAGAAAAACAAAAAAAAAATAATTGCAAAAAATAAAAAGTGCACAACAGATGCTCAAATATTTAAATTTCTGTATTTTTCGCAAAAAATCATAATAAAGCAATTTGCCTTTGAAAATTCCTTTTGATTTTCTTGCGAAAACAATAAGACAATTTGTTTTTAATTTTGTTTCTTCTTAGCCCATTTACAACACCAATTAATGTTAGGAGAATTTTAACCAATTGTAGTGGGGAATGTAAGAAAAGATAAACTCACTGTTTATTGTTGGTATTTTGTTAAAGCTTTGATATCGTTGCAAAGAAGACTTGTTGAGTGTTTGTAATTCTTATTCACTCTGAAGTTGTGTTAGCTAATATATTTGGCTTTTCTGTAAGAATGTTTCCTGCTGATCTGGCCTAATGCTGGGTACACACAGTGCAACCTACATGCAATCTGTTTCAATGCAACCTCAAAATATCAAAGCGTTTTGATGTTGATGCAATCTGGAATGAATGAAAATGAATTTAATTCACTAGATTGCGTAAACGCGTTGCATAGTGTGTACCCAGCATAAGTAACCAGTGAAATGCACATAGAAACTAGCTTATCCTCCAACAGTAAATTTCAGTTTATTTATCAAGAATAAAAATTGGGAATTTAGCACGACAAACAAAATCTTATTAATTAACTTTTTACCAAATAGAATCTGAGAATAACTTCTTTTTTTTATAAGTTGCTTTTTATACTAGCCCTTTTTAGTTTTCGAATGAATTCTAAGTTAATTAAACATTTATATTTTTCGAATGAATTCTAATATGTAAATTTTAATTTAATAAAGCTTTTTTGCAATATTTCTAGTTCTTCAATATTTCACATACTTTTTTGCTTAAGCTAACCTTTGGTTAACATTAAAGCTATAGTTATGCAAAAAAAGCGTTGTAAAATTGAAATTTGCCTCGTAGAATTCTTTCGAAAAATAAAAATGTTTAGTTAACTTTTCACTTCAAAAACGAATTTTCTATTGGTATTTCTATTTATTAGAATGAAACTGGTTAAGCGGTTATTTTTAAAATGCTTAACAAAACCCGGTTTTTTATATAGCAACTAGGGTGTTCAGTCGATAAATTCTTGTTCGATTAATCGAACAATTTTAGACGATCAATTGTTCAAATAATTTAAAATTGCTAATTTCGATTAAAATTAATCCTTTGATTTATACCAATTAATCGAATGATAATAATATATTTGGGGTATTCACAAGGTGTGCTATCTTGTTATATTGTCATAATGTTCTAACATTTTACAATGGTTTAAAAATATTGTTGTTGCTTTGTAAACAAAAAGTGTCTTAAATTAATAGAACGTTGCTTGCAATGTTTATTGTGCTGTCGTGCATTAATCAGAAGAGACCAGAGCTGAGCGGCTGAGCCGTATCGCGTTAGTTATTGTAGCTGTCGCCGTTGATGATATAATTTTATCCGGTTAACATGAAAAATATGACCTGCGGCTAGCAATTTTTGCAAGCAATCACTTGCGGCGTAAAATAAGATCGGCTTATGACTCTGCTGTTTGGTAAACAAACAAAATAAAATTTATTTCTTATTTGCGTCTGCAAAATGGAAAATAGTCAGGTAAGATCCAATTTAAATTATTAATTCTTGGAAAAGAATTAAAAAATATGTTGATGTTAGTTAATTATAATTAGTATCGTGGTTATTTTGTTGAACTATTTATGGTTTTTAATCCAAATTTTTAATATTTTCAATTAGGCTCAAGTTCATGAAATTTAATTTTCATTAAATTTTTTTTATTAGTTAATTATTTATTTTTTATATTTGTTTTAAATCAGCTGATTTAAATTCAAAATAGCATAAATTATTAGGTGTTGTTCACAACAGGTGTATTTTTTCATGTTATTATTTTAAGACGTATGACTTTATGACACCTTGTGAATCCCCCAATTGTATATCTGTTAAATGTATAATTTTTTTAACGTTTTAACTCGAATAAACAAACCAAATGTATGTATGTGTCCGTTGGAATAAAAAAACAGTCATGTTTAGTCAGTAATTTAGCTTATATTTTTTTTAAATTTTTTCAGCACAATTAAATAATTCATTTCACAAAATAAAAAACGACAAAGATATGTTAAGTCAAAGATTTATATTAATTAATCGGGTATATTCTAAAAAATCGAAATGAAGTAAAATTGAAATCGAACGATAATTTAAATTCAATTATTTACAAAATGAATATTTTTATGAACTTTCATTACAGGGTCATTTTTAAAATTTGCTCGATTTTAAATCTACTTCCACTTTAAAATGATTTTGGTTTAAAAATATTGTACGAAGGATAAATCTAATAATGCTAAATCAAACAGGTGTCCAAAAATGTATCAACGTAAATGTTCTTCAACATCTTCACTAATTAACGACTTACACAGTGACTATAATACACCAATACCCCGGTTTGCGTCGCTAATTGGGACCGGAAAAACTCGACGCAAACCAAAGTAGGATTTTACATACTTTTGTATTGATTTTCGTTTAATTGGTGCCGAGATTCATTATTTGAGCTGAAAAAGTAAATTTTGAATTGATAGACTTTATAACGCATAATTTTATTTTAGATCTTCAAATAAAGTTAAAGCTTTCGTTTTGAATAATCTTTTGTTTTAAGGGCATTCATCGCTGATTTTGATCTTCAATCCAAATAATAAGAAGTGGCTGCATTTTTTGTTCTTGTTTCAACAAATTTCTTAATTTTATTAGCGTCACTGGAACAGCAAATGGATATTATTGTAATTTATCGAAATCACAGAAATTTTAAAAGGCGATGCAAATCGGGGTATTGGTGTATAGTGCTTGAAGAAGATGATCCACCAACAAAATCAAAGGGGCTACAAGTGGTCCAATGAATAAATATTTTTAACAAGATACTTCGATCGCTTCTCTAGAGGAAATTATTTGCAACAGCATAGCAAAGGATGGAATATCCGCGAAAAGTTTCAAAATATCCAAAGTTATATTGACTCTTTTAAAATCTAAGTGCCCGAAAGTTAAGCAACAATTTGGAGCTACATTGACAAGTTTTATTTGAAAAAAATGCTTATTTACTCAAGTTCTTTTTTTTTCTAAAATTATCGACACAAAGTTTCGTAATTTATAAAATTACTGGCTTTAAATTATTCGATTAATCGATTAATTTTAAAATTTTATTCGTTTAATCGAATAAGCTAAAAATGACACATATCGATTATTCGTTTAATCGAACAAATATAAAACCCGATTAATTTAACACCCTAATAGCAACTATTAGAAACCCGGTTTTTGAAAAAAGCCGAATAATCGATCCCCCTTGTGATCACAGATTAAAGTCATTTGTTTTTTTAATTTTGATACAATATAAAAAAACTCGTAATTAAAAAAATTAAAAATATTTCTTATTAAATTTTGTAAATTATTCTTGTTTAATAACGTATATTAACCAACTCAACTTGATAAACCATACTTTGTCTATAAAATCCATTACAATTTTATTATCTCCCATTAAAACGAGACGCAAAGTCATCAGCATTTGCATCATCATCGAGAACTAAATGTATTACAATTTAAAAATGCCAGAAAATAAACACAATTAAATTAAAAGTCGAGTTCGAAAATGAATAAAAAGAAGAAGAAAATAACATTAATAAAAAGAACATTATTGAAAAAGGCTAAACTGTATGCCAAAAGACAAACACATGCAGAAAACTTTACTTATTAAATTCTTTTTTACATTGTACTTCTTACTTTGTTCTATGTACAGTTCAGTTCCTTTGAAGTAAAAGAAGTAAAACAAACAAACTAAACAAACAAAAAATAACTAAAAGAACATCAACAGCAGGCGTTTGTTAGAAAAATAACAAAAGGCGAATAATAAATAGATTTTTAATGTGATGTTGTGAAGAAATAAAATACTAAAGAGAAAATATTTCCAAATAAAAGAAATGAAAAGACGACAATGAAATGAATAACAGAAAAGTTATTATTTGTTAAAGTTTTAATAAATACCCATAATTTGTTTTATAAAAAAGTTTAATTTGCACAAATAAATTCTTAATAAGTAAATTAACAAATAAAAAAGTTTTTGTTCAATTCAATTAAAATGTTTACTTTTAATATTTAATACATGTATTTCAAAATAAGGTGGGTCGAACAAAAAGTTGAGCCAGTCACCCCCTAAGATTAAAGACTAGTTGAAAAAATTCCATAAATTGTTTTTATTATTTTTTGCCACGCCTCTTGATACCGCCCTTTTTGTTTTTTTTTATACTGCGTCGCCATTCAAATTCCGATCATAACATAAAGCATATCGTTATTCATGAATTGCATTTGACTTAATTTTTGCCTCGGATTCTTTCCCTTAATTAATGTCCAAGTTTTTGCACGTGGCAAGAAAGCCCTTCTTAAACTTTCTACATCTAGCTTTTAATATATTCACTTTTGTTCCACGCCCCGCAATTAAGTTATTATTAGTTTTATTTTTAGTACAATGGCTTGAACGTATGCAGTTAACGTAGAGGCTGTTCGCGAATATGCTTGGAAAACTGCAAAAATACTTGTAATCGAATATTAATACATAGTGCAAATATTTTTTAAAATATTCGTTACCAACAGGAATAATGTTATTAAAAGCGCTTAAAAAACACTAGATTTCCGGAGTTATAGGCAGGACCACATGCGGAAAACCCCAAGGCTGAACTCCATGAACGAATTACTACACGCTTTTTTAGTTTTGTCGGATCCCCTATAACATCGAAATCAAAAACACACTTTTAAGTATTCCAAAAGCACATACCAGTATTTAAACGGGGTCGCAGCCCTACCTCTTCAGCTGTTGCTTCGGCCACAAAAGTACCATCTTTTGATAAAATAAACTCTCAAAATCGTTTTGCAATTTTGGAGGATGAATCCTCAGAAGCACCAAACGTGATAAAATCGTCCAAGTTTCCCCCGATATATCTTAGGGAGCAATACTCAAATAAGCTAATAAAGAGTTTGATCTCGACGATAGGTGAAAACTCAGTTAAAGTAGCTGCAATCAAGCGTGGTAGTATAAACGAGACAAAAATCCAAGTAAATCATGAGAATTTTTTTCGCAAAATAATTAACAGTTGTTATTAGTTTGATTTTGAGTACAATGGCTTGTACGTATGCAGTTAACTTAAAAGCTTTTCGCAAATATGCTTGCGAAACTGCAAAAAAATATTTGTAATCGAATATTAATACATGGTGCAGATATTTTTTAAAATAGTTCTTTACCAACAGGAATAATGTAATTAAAGGCGCTAAAAAACAAACGATTTCCGGAATTATAGGCAGGACCACATGCGGAAAACCATGAAAGACTTACACCACGCTCTTTAAGTTTTGTCGGATCCCCTAAAACATCGAAATCAAAAACACACTTTTAATGTATTCCAAAAGCACATACAAATAGATGAGGTCCAGCAGCTTCTTTAAGATATGAAAGAGTTCTGTAACTACCGCCTCGAGAAACTTTTCGATTGAAATGTGAGAAATGAAACAAAAATGCCATAAATTGAAACAAACAACTAGTCAGCACAGAATTGGTTTGACCTACCGACCATTTTTAAAAAAATTGAGTTAGGTATGGGGTATATACATTTTAAATTCCCCCTTTTTGAATCCAAAATCTGTTTCGCGAAATTTTTTGTGTTTTCTGAGATATAAAGCATTCATTTAGGACATTGCATGTTGAATTTTATGTTTTGAGGTCAAATATTAACGATAACTAAAAAATACCAGTTGTAGAACCAAAAAGCTGAAGAAAGATATTAAATTCCCGTATGTCCCATTTTGGTACTATTCCCCCCCCCCCCCCCCCATTTTATGGTATCAAGTTTCGAATGTGGTATAAACTTTGTTTCTAGGTTTATTGGATCAAAAGATAGATGGGCTGACAAAACCGTACCAAAATTCAGGTTTTACCCGTTTTCACCCTAAAAGAGCCGAATTTCAAAAAAGTACCACACACCTGTCCACTTATTTTTCAAAAGAACAACGATATGTATTACAGTTTTTTTGTATCTCTTTTAGTTTTGGAGATAAAAGGTTTTCGAATTTACCCTTTTTACCCCCTAAACATTGGAACTTTTAGAAATCCCGTCTTAGTGGATCGATCTGGGGAGAGATCCACCTCCGGTCCAAATTTCAAGTCTTTAGCTTTAGGCGCTTAGGCTGTACGATGATGAATGTTTCAGTCACTCACGCAATAAGTATACGTATGCAGCACAAAAACACACTTTTTTAATTTTTTTTTAGAAAAGTGACGTATGCGGCACGAAACAATATTTTTTAATTTCCCAAAAAATACTTTTAAATTCTAACTTTATTCATGAAAGTGCGCAAAAATTAACATTTTTTTTCAAAACATATACCGGAAGCAGTGGTAAAACTATAAAAAAAATTCTATCGGGTACATTTTGAGAAATCTTCATGCAAATCTTCTTTGTCGTTTTTGGCTTTTTGGCATATGCGCCAAACCAATTCTGAGCTGACGAACTGTTTTTTCTCTTAACAGCGTCTGCAACATATTAAGCGAGTAGTAGCTGTCAGGTATGTAAATTACCCGCCAATTTTCAGAAAAACTGTGTCTGTAAAATTTTTTGAGAAAGTTCCCGAATTGAGCTGTCCAAGAAACTCGTCAATAAAAACGGTGCGAGAAAAAATATTTCAAAATGCAAAATAAATTGACACAGAAGAAGTAATTGCTTTGATCTTGGCTAATTGTTCAATTAATTTGCTTTTAACATTTTTGAAAAATGTGCGAATATTTTAAAGGTATTTTGTAAACAACAAAAATTTAAGTCGCACTTTATATTATTTGTTACAGCTGACTGTTATAATTATGTTATATTTTCGCCGCCGCTGTTGAAAATTTTTTATTTTTAGTAAATTTTGGTCGCCGTCAACGATATGTTTGATTGGCGTTTTCGACGTCTGCAACTTTACATCGGCTTCGAGTTTAATATTATGACATTTATGACATAACCACGTAATCTCTTTTGATAGTCTTCGACGTGACATAAAGGCACATTTTTTTCTCACTTTTCGGGAAAAGACGAAATATTTTGTTTCGCATCTTTATGATGCCAAAAGTTCTTAACAAAGTTACAGAACATGGGTAATAGGGTATTTATTCGGTTAACCGATTAATTAATAAACTGAACTGATTAAAATTAACCGAATAACCGATGTAACAAAAATTTTTTTTGTCGTATTATAACATATTGGTTTCGTCTTATATACCAAAGGTTTGTGTTTAGAAAATATTGTTTAGCACAATATATTTCCTTCTAGAAATACATTCTTAAAATACAGTGCAGAAACAAAAACTAAGGAATTCGAAAAAAAACTTTTTTGCACAATGTTCGGTGCTGATCTTTGCCAGGATGAGTCAGATGATTACTAGACAACATCAGAACCTCTTGATAGTAACACAAACAATCTTTTAACAAAATTTACAGAAACAATTAGAAGTGTTAAAAATGTTAAATAATTAAATTTGTAAGATCTTGTATGTTTAGAGAAATCCAGGAAAGGGACTAAGAAATTAGATATTCTGTATTATGGGTTGCTTTCGATTTCTCCAACACCTGCGATATGTGAAATAACTTTTTCCAAGTCAATTTTACTCAAAACTAAACAAAAGAATCTTTTTAACCAAATTATTCTTCTAAAAGATTATTTTATAAGGTAACCTTGAACTATTACATTAACTAATAAAATTATCTCACAGTTTAGTTTTTAATAAATACTTAAGGCTTATTCATAACAAATATTTAAGGTTTATAAAATTATTGTTATATGAAAATTTGTTTTATAAGCCTTTAATAAATCTAAAAAAATTTTTATGAATAAAGCTTATATTATGCATTTATTAAAAAATATATATTATACATCTGTGGTATTTTGATAAAACATCTTAAGTCGAGATAAGGAAAAAGTTTTAAAAATTAACTCGGTGAAAAAACCATTTTTATCAAATAATAAAAAAAAAGCCGAAATTAAAAAAAATCGTTTATAATACAGAATTTTAAAAACGTAAGCAAAATGTTTTTTTAAAGAAAAATTCGTATGATTAACATTTTTTTCCACTTTTTAAAATTGACTTAAGATGTTTTGTCAAAATGCCACAGCCATTTATGAATTATTTTTTTGTTTGCTTGTTTTAGTTCAAGAATTGTTGTTTGTTATGTGATTGTATTGTTTTACTTTTAAATTCCAAATAATAAATAATTTATGCATTTTTATTTATTGAAATTTCTTTATTTATAAAAAAAAAAAACGTTATTAATCGGTTAACTGAATAAACCAAAACCTCGGTTAATTATCGAACAATTAGCCGATTAAAGCAAAAGCTCGATTAAATGAATACACTAATGGGTAATGCTAGCATTATTTATGAAAGCTCTCATTCTTAAGTGCTGGATAAAACACATCAAGTTTGACTGGTCAAGTCTTGAGCTTTTAGGAGAGAAGGGAAAATAGAATGCCATTTCTTTACCCCTTCTCATAAAAACTCATGACTTGATGAGTCAAACTTGACGTGTGTGAACCAGCACTAAAATTTTCTCGAATAATGCTGAGAACACAACTGAGTCGTTCTTCGTATGAATGTGGGACGTAACGCGTTTTTTTAAACGTATTTTGTTTTCTCTTGAAAATAATATTAAAAAGATTCCAAATTTATTCAAATTATTGTTTATTTTTTATCAAATATTTAATTTTAAAAAACAAAAATAATTTCGTTTTATATTTTTAAATTTCTGTTTCTATGACAATACGGTCGTAACCAGAGTATGATATAGAATTAGATCTATATCGGCGTTCGAATACGTTTTTATTTGGCAACGTATCTACGTCGTACGCTACTACGTTCTTACGGTGCAATTGTGTTACTATGGTAAAGTAAAAATATGAAGTAGAAAACTATATTTAAAATTATTAAAATGGCTTCCAAGATTTGTTAGTTTTTTTTTTATATTTCTATGCAAGGCTTAAAACTTAAATTAAAAAAATGTTAAAATATATTTAATAAAATACATAGTAAACAACTAATTTTTCACCAAATATTGCATGTAAAATTTGTTAATTTTTTTCGAAGTTAAAAGCGCCATCAGATTGGCCATATCTCCCACTGTGCCACGTTTAGTCTATTGTACGTATAACGTTGGCTTACTATAACTTTAATGTAACCGTTTATAATTTGAATTAATGTTTTACTTTGTTTAAGTCTAAACTGAGGGCAGCGGTTTTCCCATCCCTGATGTCTATTATGTGTGAAAGGAGTTGACAACTTGAGGCGCCACCGTCATTAAGGATTACGTTTTAAATTGGATTTTACCTTTTTACGTATTATTCGTTAAGTTTAAGTTTTAAACTTGTAAAATTTCTGGGTCGAATCGTTGGTTTAAAAGCCATAATGGACGGCTGTAATTTTTAATTGTTTCTAAGATAACTTCCCAGTAAAAAACATTCGGGTTTTTTGAAGCACTTAAGAGAAAAAGCGCATAATCGAGCGCTTCAGTAAAAGACCTTTTATAAAGCAGTAAATGATATAGAATAAAATATACAAAAAAGCTGCTATTTTAGTGCTGACAACGAAGAAGGTTGCAAACCGAAAAACAATAAAAATATGCGAAAATGATTGGAGAAAGGCATTTAAACAAAAGTAAAAGCAAAACATTAATGAATATGTTAATAATGTAAGCCCATAAAAAGCACTTTAGGAGTGCTTTGTTTGCATGTTAAAAGAAGCGCTTATTGTCAGCAGAAAAAGTCCTCCAAACCGGGAACACCCCATACAAAAATCAGGCATCCCATCAGCAGGTTTGAAGCGATTTGTGGTATGAATTCATACACAAAACCTGCTCCTTTTGGAGCACATTTTTTACTGGGTTAATTGTTTTTGTGATTTAATTTAATAAATTAATTATTTAAATTGTTTGGAAATTTGATATTTAATAGTAAATTTTGTTTTTTGCATTAAATAAATGGAAACTTAATAACGTTTCGGAAAACAAGGAAAGTGTTTTCATATGGTTAAAAGTGTTTTTCTTTCGTTTTAAATATCTGTGCCTTTTTCTAGTTCTCTTTTTAGCCTTTATAATATCACCAAGTTACCTGGGCAACTTGGTTGATATTTTAGCGCTAGATCCCGAAGCCACCCTAGACACTCCACGAAACGTATCGGCGTTTCGCCGGACCACGCAATCGGCGCTCTCTCGGGAAATATACCAAGGTGTTTGGATCCTTGGCTGGTATTCTGGAGCTGTAGCCCAAATCCACCCCTCTATACAGTCCACACTCCAAGAAACGTATTGGCGTTTCGTCCGGACCACTACAAGACGTAAACGCCGTTTTTAACTAACTTAACAAAAGCAATGACTTAAAACGTTCATTTATAACTTTTTGAACACAAATAAATGAATTTATATAAATCATATTCTTATGTAAAACATTCTTTTCAAAAATTTAAATGCAGCTTATGTTCTACATTTTGTGAAATACATTTAAATATTAATGAAATCTATTGACCAATTCTTTTATGTATAAAAATATCCATATAAAGTGACAAAACATTTATTATCTCTATCTAGGAACTATTTGTGAAAAGAGCTATCTAATTCCTACTTTAACCCCCGCAGGCTGTGACAACATTTATTCCAACATTATTTCTTTTTGTTTGTGTACTTTTTACAATTTTAATATTTCTATTCTAGTTTTCAATTGTAAAATATAAAAAAAAAATATCTTTTGCAAAAGTAATGACCTAAATACACATTTCATAATAAAATCGATTAAATATTTGATTTCTATGCCGAGTAAAACAAGGCTTAACAGAATAGAAGAAATAGAAAAAGCGATAAAATGCAAAAATCCATTGAATCTTTTGTTAATAAAAAAGAAAAAAAAAAAATACTAAAAAAAACAAACTATAATTTCTCTGGGCCAGTTTGTCTAAACAAAAACGGAAGTAACATTTGAGAGTTAAGAGGGCAAATTGTAAAAATAACTTTAGTTTTTAAACAAAAACCGTTTTTTTTTTCTAAAATAAAATCTCAATATTCTATTTAAAGAAATCTAAGACCTTAACTTAAGTTCTATGGAGAAAATGACGGGAATCTCTATCCAAAAACAATTTTTTTCGTTTAGAAACTTTAAATTGCCTTTATTTAGAGAACAACAAGTCCTTCAGGAAAGTGTATAAAAAATTTAATCACACTTACCTACTTTCCACTAAAAATTAGAGTTTTTTTTTCCCGGAGTTTTTCGATTCCCGGGAAAGCGGGAAATTTTTTGGAATTTCCCGGGATCCCGGGATCCCGCTCCATATAAATAATACACAGTAAATTAAATAAAAGAAATCCTTAAATACTACAAGATTAAATGAAGATTAAAAGAGGAACTTGAATTCTTATTACCTTACGGTTTTATATGTAAATTCCGTATTATTATTATGCTCTAGATACAAGATAAAAAATTAAGATAAACATAAAAATTTAATTCATAAAACAATAATAAAAACAAACACAAATTGAGGTACTCAAGATATGAGATCAAAAAGTTAATTCATAAAATAGATAAAATATTTTAAATAAATATGTTAACATTTTTTAACGGCTTAGGAAATAACTTTCTGACACACTCAAAGCGCTTAGTAAGTCGCCAAAAAGTATATTGATTATTTTATTTACTAATTACCATGTTTCCGAAAAATTTCGTTCATTTTTTTACCGAGGTTGGATAAATAGTTAAAAGTGCACCGTTGTAGAATGCTTTTGATTCACAATAAGAAGCATTTTTTTTTATAAACAACGTCTATATCAGTCAAATGCATGTCAAAGTTCATGCAAAAAATAGCATCAACCTCTTACAAACCTTTTCATTTCATTAGGTCTATCTGTAATCTTTAGGACAATGTGTTTTTCAAATTGTATGTTGTAGTATCTTACACGAGTTTAAAAATTTTTTTTAATTTCGGTTTCCCCGCACTTCAAGGGTATATAAACCAACACAAATTGAAAAAAATTTGTGTTTATCACCTAATAAACATATCGCTCCTTCATTGCAACATAGTCATATCTCAAAAAATCAAAAATTGTAAGTTATTTAAGCAAAGAGTTCCTTCATGCCTTCTCGTATTTTATCTCAAACTGAACCGAAGTTATAGCAAAATATATCTTTAAATCGGTACATTTTGAAAACTTTAATCGCATTTTGCCAAGTTCATTTGTTTTTGTAGATATGACTATGTTACAATAAAGGAGCTATATGTTTAGGTATCTGCTATTTTTAAGACTTGTCCATGGACAATTAAACTTTACTACCTGCATCTTATTTTGAATTAATGTTCTTTATTAACTTTTCACTTCACTAAATTTATTAATTATCAACTGTTGCACTGCCTATTCTGCTTTAAGTAGATTTATTGCATCAGGAGACATTGATTTACGTATGTACTCACTTCTTGTAATTGATCTAATCGACAACCCATCCACAGATGCTTATTTTAAGAGAATAGACAACTAAATTTCAAAGTATAAATAGCTGTTTTCTTAAACTATGAGGAATTTTTTATTTCCCGGGATCCCGCATGAAAAATCCCGGGAAAGCGGGAAATATAATTATTGAACCCTACTAAAAATCGATTTTCTATTCAAAACGAAAATTTTGAGTAAACATGGCATTCATTGAATGCAAAAGTTTTAAGCCGATAGCGGTAATTTTGGCTAAACCTGATTTAAGAAAGTCGCTAACAATAACATTTCACATTAAAAATGGGGGTAATTGGCTTATCATTCAGCAAACTTCATATAATCGTAGGATTTCAAAAAGCCCCAAGTCACATTGAACAAAAATTACAGGAAAATTAAATTGAAAAATCCAAAATTGTAAAAAAAAAATTTTTTAGAAAAAAAACACAAGAAACTAATTTATATATAGTTAAAGTATTTAACATGTATGAAAAATACTTCAATAACACATTTTAATCATGAAAATGTGAAAATTAATGGATTATAAAGAAGAAATCGTGGTTGGATGTACAAGATAGCGGTACGTTCATGCTGGCCGACTCTACATTATACTCAGTTTGAGCTACTTTCAGAGGATTCAATGTGATTAATGAAGTGATTAAGCTGTTATCATGTCAATTTTAAGTGATTGTCAAATAACGTCAATGTATGGTTAATCATCGCGATTTTGATGTGATGAGAGCTTAATCACGTCCGAGGTGCTTAAAAGTTATAACCAGGGAAACCAAAAATATGCAATTGCATGTTTTTTCTTGTGTGACCAGTGAAGGTACAAACGATTTATGTATACGTTTTGGATCCTTTTATGAATTTTGGCATTGATTTTTTAGAGCATATTTTTACATTTTTTACTGTTTGCAGCATTTTTGTGCATAATTTAGTTAAACGAGTATTTTTGCATCATTTTTTTAGTTTATAGCGCATATTCTGCCCTTTTAAGGCATATTTTGCTACATGTTAATTTGTATTAGATGCCTGCAAGAGCTTTTGCAGCAAATAAAATATTGTTTTTTCCAAATTCTGGTTTACAAATGGCTTTTCTGTTTTAAATACGTCTCTGTTTACTCGACGTGTTACTTCAATTTCGCCATCTACATAAAATTTGTACTCCAAAATTGTAAGACAAAGCAGGTTGTCTTTTAGATAAATGTTATGCGATGTGAATAATACATAGAAGTCTAGATCAATCTTTTAAGTATACCGATCGACTCAGAATGAATTTTTAAAGCAGTGTTCGAAAATAAACAGAACATTATTTAACGTTCGGCTCACACGCCCAGGAACGATATCTACTTTTTTAGTGATTCTGTAGACATACACAACCCTTAATACCGTTCGTAACTATTTTCAAGAAAGAACCGAACATTATATAATGTTCGGTTCTTCGTTAAAAAACAGAACAATTGTAGTGATACTGTAGACAAACATTATATTTTAATGTTCTATAATGTTTTTTTCGTGTGTGTATTTTGTTTTTGTAAAAAATGTTTGGTTTTTTTTACCAGCCAAAAGGGACGAACATTAATGAGACGAACCGAACACATTGAAGTTTGTGGATTTTCAAAAAAAAAACCGAACGGAATTAAATGTTCACATCTTTTGTTGAGTTTGATAAAAACAGTAATATTTTTGTGTTCGAAAGTTGTCTAACAGGAAAACGTTATTTTTTTTATGATTTTCTACACAAACACTATTAGCGTTTGTGTTTTCCACAAATCTACCGAACCGAACACTAAGAAACGATATTTATTGTTTTTCGAACACTGTTTTAAAGTGAACTAACGATGTCCATCCGTCCATCTGGCTGGTTTTCTTTCCATGTTAACCTTGTGCGCAAAGTGTCAGTTGCAATTTTGTAGATAATTTGATCAAATATTAACGAAATCTATGTTAATGGTGAGAATCGGTTGTGTCCGTTACCATTATGCTGGTATTTAAATTAAATTTGCCCCAAAAATATTTTACTGCAAATTATTATTTTGAATCGGTTCTCATTTGCCCAAAGCTCCCATCCTTAAATAGCTTTAACTACCTTTTAAATGTTAACATTTGTTAACAATTTAGCGACCGTACCTAAAATCCCTTTAAGACAAAAATCCGTATGGATGTTAATATCTAGATAATATTCGGCGCAAACATCTCTTAATATAAATTTAAGCCTAATATGGGCTTAAGCGATAATATTTTTAGGTTTTTTTTAAATTTTGTTATTAAATTGTTGAATATTTTGTCTTTTAATTACCAATTTTTGATTTTTTAGGGCCTATTTTTAACAATTTTCCGAGCATATTTTCCAGATTTTACTGCATATTTAATGCGCATAAAACGAGTTTTTTAGAGCATATTTCTGGTTTCCCTGGTTATAACCTCTAGAACATTTGTTATATAAAACAATTATTTTTATTTTTTTCTTGTATTAACCCTGCAGGAAATGTCACTAGTGAATCTGTACATATTCACTATTGACACAGTCACCAGTGCTAGTGACTTATTATACCCCAGGCAATGTTATTTACAATAGACATTTAACATGTGCGTGTCATTGGAAATCTACTACTGACGTTGGTACTACGGACTAGGTACTGACTAGGTAGTTCCTTTGGGAACATATGTAGACATTGGAACCAGAGAATCGCTAGTACACTTTTTGTAAGAAAACGAAATCATAACAATCTCTTTTTATTATTTCTGCAACTTTTATAGGAATTGTTCTTCACAGTTGTTATTGATAAAGTCTTTTCCGTATTAAAGCCAAATATAGTGGCAAATGTAATGTAGTGTAGACACTTCGTTGACAATGTCACCAATATAGTCGACAAAACTGGTGACTTGGAGACACTTGCACCCAGGTTTCCTTCAGGGTTCTTTTCACTTAACAAAATCAAAGTCTATGTAAAATATTCCAAATAATTGTAAATAGAACGATAAACTCTTGCTTAAATCAATATCCACAATTTCCCTGCAGATAACGAGACTAGTCCATACATACATGTAAAGAGTAGTCCGTAAAGGAGTAGCAGTACTCCAAAACTACTCCAAATATATGGGAAAAAGGTGGTCCATTTAACATTACAATGTCCTACGAGGGGACCATATAGCCCACCGAAGTAGTCCCTAAACTACTCCATGGAATACTTAAGTGGGTTAGTTTTAAAAGTACTCCATGTTACTACAGTATGGAGTACACTTAAGGGGTAGTTTAAGCATTTTTCTTTTTAATTTTTTACTAATCGCCTTTTATGGTGTGTACTGAAGTCTATTATTGCTATTATTAAATATATTTTCTTGGTATTTTTAATTTTTTTACCTTTTTTCACAAACTTTCACTTTTAAACAAACAATTAATAATGGACACCATGAGGGCTACCAATGTGTAATACTGTAAACTTTAGAAAAGTAAACACCATGCAGTTGTTGGCAGCACTGCATGTTAATTTCTTATAACATGGTCCATTTGGGCGGTCGTTAACTGTATGGATCAAATTTTTTTTCTATTTTTCCATGCTCTAACCCCCCAATTCGGTGGGTATTGATAAAAAACGACGCGGAAATTTTTTTTAGAACAATCGGCGACGGCTAAGCCGTCCCTCACGCCCGCCAAAGTTTGAGGAAAATCGTAAAGTTCGACTTGTATGACTTATATTTAGGAAAATATTAATTTTACATAAAAATCGTTTTCTAAGAAGTTGTTGTTAGTAAAGTTTCCAACAACTTTTGCCTTAACAAGTTTTCTCTAAAACTCATATTGAACAAAACCTAATTGAAATAAAAAGTAAACAGCATCATTGATTCGAATTTTTTCTTTAGAACTGTTTTTTCTTACACACGTCAATTCAGCTTTAATATTTGTGTTTGTGTGCATTTGCTTAAAAAATAGTCGAACGCATATCATTTGTTTCTAACGTACCACGGTTGATAAAGTTGGTGCAATTGTACTTTTTTGATACAATTCAAAGCCAAAAAGTACGGTGGTACCCCCGTGACTCATTTGGTACTATTTCCAAATTTTTCAAACCTATTGTTATTTGATATTAAATGGAAACTCGTATTTACTGTTCAATGAATATAAACGGATTTCAGTGTTTGGTGCAAATGGTTTTGCCAAAGTGCAAATGCAAAATTTCGTAGCGTCTTTATGAAATCTTAAGGAAACTCTGTGTATTTTTTTGTTGGATTTAACAAAACAGCTATGATATTTTGCATGTGCTCTTTGCAAGACCATTTGCACCAAACACCAAACTTCGCAATTGTGAATAGATTTTTGCACTTGTTCATTGGACGATTGCATATGCCACATTCTAAATCAAGTATCAGCGGCAGCATATAAGCCTTCATGCCAAAATATTATAAAAACAAAGGAGCGAAATAGACCGTTTGTACCAATGGTTTCAAGTGTAACCGAAGCAAAAGTCTTTTTCTTTTTTAAAAAAAAATTATTTATCACTATTGGGGTCGAAAAAGTACGATTTTAGAAGTTCGTAAGTAGGATATTGGTTTTCTCATTTATCATCCCTGTAACATACCAGCACGCTTTCTTTATTTTTTAAGGGGCCTCTCATATAAAATTGTCAACACAGACTAGAAATATATTGAAGAAAAAGCCCCAGAACTGCCAAGGAATCGCCCCTAGGGGGATTAAGTGTATGACGGACCTTCATTAGTTGTTTGTGCTTAAAATTTTCTTACAACATACTTGCCTTATATCTCCACCCTTTAGGGGGGCTCCCATACAAATATGCCGGTTTAATATAATTCTTAAATTTGGCCACTGGGTCGCCAAGATTGCCCTTAGTTGGGTCAAATGAATGACCAACCTCACATAATTTCTTTTATCCCCATTGCTAAAAAGAATTTGATTTCTAAAACGACTACGCATATTAGAAAAACCTATAACAATTGTTAAAGGTAATATTATTGTGGAATTTCGTTTTTTTTGTAGTTTATTTTATAAACTAAACCGTTTTTGTGTTACGCTGTGCAACCTCCTCCGTTTTCGAAATTTTGAAAACAAGAGCTAACCTAAAAAACGGTTAGCACCACTGAATTCAGCCAGGGCTGCCAGGTACTTTTTTTCCTTGTCCCCAAAAAATTAAAAAAATATCCCCAAAAATCCCCAAATTAAGAAAAAAAACCTTAATAAGTAAATATTTTTCTGTTTGTTTTTTTTCTGACCAAATTTAAAATTTTTTTTTTAAAAAGTAAAAATAGTAAGAAAAATTTTAATTAGAAATCCCCAAAAATCCCCAAATAAAAATTTTTTGTAAAAAAAATTATTTTATTTTGTTTGTTCCCTGAAGGAAAAATAACATTAATTTATAAAGTACCTGTAACACTACCTTTTAACTAAAATGGTAATCTTAATAAGGACCTTTTACACCGTATAAGTTGTTGATAAGAGTAAGATACAAGTTTTGCTACTTTTTTTCATATTTTTAATACGAGACAAAGAAAAATAAGCATAAATAATAAAAGGGAAAATATATTAAAAGAGTGTAAAATCCCCAAAAAATCCCCGAATTTTTTTTTTTTTAATCCCCAAAAAAATCCCCAATCCCCAAATGACTTTCTTTGTCCTTTTTGCTCGCATAAAATCCCCAACTTTGGGGATAAATCCCCAAGTCTGACAGCCCTGAATTCAGCGTACCCGAATTAGGGTAAAACGCCAGGTCGGTTTTTTTTTAAATATATAATAAAAATGTTTTTCAACAAAACTATTTCATGGAAAATGCGTTTCTTTAATGAATTAAAAATTAGATCTTTTAGGGGCTTATTCGATATTTTCGGTTTATTTTGTTTAATAAAAAATAAAGAATAACTTGTTAACAAATTATCTACAAAATTAATATTTACAAAGTTATTAAACATAAAAGTCAGATTTCATGTAAAATTATAATTTTTCTCAAACTTTGGTGGGCTTGAGGGACGGCTTAGCCTTCGCCGATCGTCCTAAAATTTTTTTTGAGTAGTTTTTTTTTATCAATACCCACCAAATTGGCGAGAGAGACCTAAATAAATCCAACTTTTGATTTTAACGTTCACCCTAATGGTCCATACTACAGTACATTGGACCATGTTGTAAGTAGTCCATTTAAGCCACAATGGACCACGTTGTCCAATATTATCTGTAGGGTTAAGCAAGTACATTAAACCCTAATTTTTCCAAAGAATTTTAAGTGGAACAATAAACTTTTGCCTTAATCAATACTAACCATTTAAGCAAGAGTAATAAAAACTTATTATTATTAATATTCTAAAGAATTTAAAGTAGAACAATAAACTCTTGCTAAATCAATGTTAACAATTTAAGCAAGATTATATTGATTCCTATGGTTCCAAGTTGGAACAAAGGGCCGTAACGAAATTCTTCCATTGGGATCTGTCCTGTGCGATTTGTCTGATCTCAGACCAAGTTCTTCTTGTTTCGCTAATTTCGGATTCTAGTTGCCTTCTCCAGGTGTTAGCTGGTCTACCTCTTCTTCTGCTGCCATGAGGGTTCCAATCAATTGCCATCTTTGATATATCATCATGGGGTCTTCTCAAAATATGACCAACCCAGCTCCATTTCCTCTTTGCAATTTCTATGCGAATTGGTATTTCACCTGTTCTTTGCCAGAGGTCTCTGTTGGAAACTACGTTCGGCCAAAATATTCGCAAAATTTTTCGCAAGCAACGATTAACAAATACTTGCAGGGATTGAATGTCGCTTGCAGTAGAGTTCCAGGACTCACATCCATATAGCAGGATAGAGCGAACATTAGAGGAAAAAAGGCGAAGCTTAGTTTTTATATGTATTTGTGGTGACTTCCATACTCTTTGTAATGCACCAAAAGACTGTTTTGCTTTCCTTATGCGATATGCAATATCATCACGTGAGCCGCCTGTTGTTGATATGATACTTCCTAAGTAGCAAAACGATTGGACGTCCTCGAGTTCTATGTTGTTTACTCGGAACTTGGAGAGATTAGTCGAATTGATACGTAGAACCTTAGTTTTGTCGAAGTTAATGTGAAGACCGACACCAGATGCTAGCTGATGTATCTGATCCAATTTGGCTGACATGTCGGTAAAGTTATGTGCGAGCAGGCAAATATCATCAGCGTAGTCAAGGTCTTCCAATCGACCATTCATACCCCATGTAATGCCTCTTCTTATTCGGGTTGTTTGCTGCATAATTGAATCCAATACAATATTGAATAACAGCGGAGATAGGATACATCCCTGTCGTACCCCAGTGCTTATACCAATCGGATTGCTTAACATGCGTTCATGCAGTACTCGACTTGTTGAGTTGCCATACAAAGCTTTGATTAAGTCGATTAGCACAGGTGGAACTCCCTTGCATCGAAGTGCGTGCCAAATTGCCTGATGGTGGATCGTATCGAATGCTTTGGCGAAGTCGATAAATATCAAGTATAATGGAGATCTCCATTCCACCGACTGTTCCACTATGATCCTAAGACTATTTATATGATCGGTGCAAGATCGGTGTGGTCTGAAACCAGCTTGCTCATTTCGAAGATCTGCTGAAATTGATGATGCCAGTCTAGCATGGATTATACTCGCTAACACCTTGTTAATCATGGTTAAAAGAGTTATACCCCGCCAATTTTTACACTCTGTTAAGTCTCCTTTCTTGGGTAGTTTTATTATCATTCCCTCACTTAGTTCAGCAGGAAGAGAGTGTGATGTCCAAAAGTCTCTGATAATAGGGTAGATTATTTTAGCGCTAAGAGTCGGATCAGCCTTAAGCAGTTCAGGGTTAATGTTGTCTACGCCTGGTGCCTTGCCATTCTTCAGTGCACGTATTGCAGTGACGATCTCAGTTTCGTCTGGGCAAACTGTATTTATGTCGGATCTGATTTGATGTGAAGTACAGTGACATTGCCAGACTGTTGTGGGTTGCGGAATTGACAGTATGCCGGCATAATAGTCGGACCATATTGCCAGTTGCCGCTCCACAGACGCGGCAGTTCCTCCCAACGGATCTTTAAGGGGATATGTGGTTGAACGGTAGTTCCCTGATATTTGCTTTGCAATTTTGTACAAATCTCTACTTCGATGTGTATCGGCAGCTGACTGTGCTTCTATGGCCATATTTTCCACCCAGACCCGTTTGTCTCGTCGCGCACTTTGTTTAACCTGGCGATTTAGACTGGTATACTGTGCCTGAAGGATAAATTTAGAAGCTCTTGTTCGGGCAACGTTAATGGAGCCTTTAAGTTGTCTTCTATCTTCAATAAGTTGCCAGGTAGCGTCTGAGATCCATACTTTACGCTTAGGTTGAGGATGACCAAGATGTTGCTTCGCACTGTCTGTGAAAATGTTTTTTATAGCATTCCATTGGCCTCTATTGCTGTTCGGGATATCTTCATAGCTAGTCGTTAGGGAGCCTACGTAACTTTCGAGAGTATTTGAGGATTTTAATTTGGATACATCGTATCGTCTTGGCAAAGACTGTGTTGTTTGTCGTCGGATTGCACATATCCTTAATCGTATCTCTCCTACAAGCAAATGGTGGTCTGACGCTCCATCTGCCCCACGCCTATTGCGCACATCTAGTAATGAACCCCGCCACTTCTTGCTTATCGCAATGTGGTCAATTTGGGTTTCTGTTCTGTGGTCGGGGAAAACCCAAGTTACTTTATGCACGTCCCTGTGAGGGAAAATAGTGCCACAGATTGTAAGACCACTGCTTGCACATATCCCGGTAAATAATTCGCCGTTCTCGTTCATTTGCCCCAGTCCATGAGTTCCCATAACGGACTCAATATTCGTGTTAAGCAAGATTAATGAAAATTTATTATTAAGCAAAATTCTTTCAGTGTAACTACTTAAAGATTGATTTTAAATTGTAATAAACAGTTTTTATCTGAATAAAAAACGAAAAAGACGTGTTTATTTACACGCCTAAAAAAATTAAAAACATATTTCTTAACGCGTTTAAGAACACAAGTGTGGGGATTCGGCATAGCCGAATATAGCACACTTACTTGTTTTTAAGTAAATAATGATGACAATCACATATTTTTATATCATTATAATAGATTTAACCTTATCAAATTCATATAATTCCAAAACTTAACCTTGTGCTGAATTTGTTGATAAGATTTTCTTTTTTCTTCTTTTGAGAATACTATTTTTTTTTTAAATCTCTGTTTACTCCTAAGAATTAATACGAAAATAATTTAACATAAATTTTCCTTATTATCCCCTTTACAGCTACAAACTTTCTGATGGACACAAAAAGTTATAAACCAACAAAAACGAAAGCAAAAGCAAAACTTACCATAAAAAGAGGCTAAAAATAAAATTTTCAAGACATTTCCCAAAAAAAAAAAAAAACACACACACACAAAGAAAAAGCAAAAAGTAAAAAAGAAAATTTACTAGAAATCTGTATAATTTACATTTAATAGTTTTAACCTGGCACACGAGTCCAAGCATACGCCAACAAATCTCACAAAGTCAAAAGAATATACTAAAAGGCATGAATACTGGGGAAAGAAAGGATAAATAATAATAAAAAGCTAAATGTTTGTTAAAAAAAAATAGACATTTTTGAAGATTTTTTAAAGGACTCCTAAAAAAAAAAGCTGAAGCAGAAAACTAAAAATATTTGCTATTTAAAGCTACTGAAGATTAAATAAAATTTGTATACCAAACACGTTGGGTTTTATTTATTTAGTTTCTTCTGCTAGGGATATTTGTATGTGCTTAAGGCTTTTTCCCTCTGGAAATAAGAAAGAAAAAAAACTTCAATCATCAAAAAGTTCTAGGCAAAAAAGAAAAAGAGTAAGCCAAGAGTTGTAAGTTGCACCTCAACATTTCTGTATCAGCTTTTTAAAATAAAACGTGCAACAGAAGCCAAATAATATTCCCCAAAGTCGCAGCAAAGTTTGACTAAAACTCCAGGCTATAAAACTTCTATTTCTGCTTCTACTACTACTACTGATTTTGCCTTTCTATTTTTGGCATTCTATGAATTTTTGGCAATATTTCAAGTTTGCCCAAAAAAACGGTTACGAATTTTACAGCTTGGCTTAAAGCACGCTAAAAAAAATAGCAACTATTTAAATTCTATTAACTGCAAAATATTTTGATAACTCTACAAAAGTTTGCTAAAATTATTAACTGTAACCAAAGCCAACAAACATCAAATCGAATTTAAAAAATCATCCATACAAATAAAAACAACAAAAGAAATCATTTCAAAATAAATAATAAACAACTTCCTAAACACCTTAAAATACTCAACATTAAAAAATTCAAATAAACAAATTAAATTTAATTTATCAAATCCTGCAATCAACCTAAATTACAATAAAACCTCAAAAACACATAAAACCCTCTAAAAAGAAAAACAAAATCGCCAAAAAAAAATCTCAAAACAAGTTCAACTGGCCAGAAAAACAACTCCAACCTGCTGTTTTTATTATCACTCTATCAATTTTGCAAATAGACATCGACACAGATAAAACGAAAATCTCAACCGCCAGTTCTGCAAAAAAAAAATCAACTACAAAAACAAGGCAAAGCAGCAGCTGAAGCAGTAACCAACAACAACTACGAAGGACTGTTCTAAAAAGTCCTAAATAAAAGAACAGCATTCCAGGACTGTGCCAGCAGACACATAAACATTTTAATACTCTCGCTCATACACACCTTTTTATTGTCCTGCAGACAAAATACTTTTACACAAAAACTTACTCACACCCACACCTTCAGGATCAAACTTAAAGCAGATAAACTTTTAACGGAAAATTGCCCGGATTTTTGTTTTAGTTTTACTATACCACTAAAATTCTTCTTCTGTCTTCGTCCCGCTGTGTGTGTGTTTGTGTGTGTGAGTGCGGTGTGTAAATTTTTGCTTAAATGTCTGCGGTTGAATTAAAAGTATCTACTATTTCCGTTGTGGACTTTCATCAACTTCAGGTAAGTTTTTTCATTATATTTTCCAAAAAAAAAAATTATATATGCAACTTTAACTGTCTCCAGTAGTTTCTGTAGATAAATATTGGAACTTAAATATTAGGGAAACTCAAAAACAAATGGACATCGGTAAAAAATTAAACTTAATTCGAAAAATAAAATCGCTTTGCACATCCAACGATATATGTATATGTATTTCCATGTGGGCAACGATAGGGTAATTTTAAACCATTGATGTCAAAAACAAAATTGTAGTTTTATATGTGAGTAAACAATAACCCAAATAAAAATACCCAACTAACCATTTCTTAAGCGGCTCATACACTTGTAATAAAATTGTTCAATTTTACGTATTATTCAATTATATCGCCAATGTGTATTTGATATTCGAATGTGGTACAATATATTGGCAACAATCAAAAGACTTATGATTTTTGTTGCACAACGGAAAGAAAGTGAAGTGTGTTGACAACATTGTACTATGCTCTTTATGTTATTCCTATAGGTAATGTTCACCTTTTTATTGAATGAATGAAACCATTCTGCGACTGATTGCATAATATATAACAAAATTTAAATAATATGGCGAATATCATATACAATAATATTGCAAGTGTATGGGGCTGCTATAAGCAAGATATAACTGAACTGGAGATTGAGCTTGTTAAAAAAAATATATTTTTGTGTTTACTTACACATGTGGTCATAGGCTTAAATTGTCGTTTTCGAGGTCGGCGATGGTAGCGACCGCCCTTAATCTTGAAAATATGGGTGCGAGTAGGTTTCATAAATTATCTCGAAAACTATAATGAATACGAAAATTTTGTTCAAAGCTTTTTCATAGATAAAAATATTATAAGGCACCCTTGCGAAAAAGCAAAAGTGCAAAAACATAACACCAACCACACAGACAATTAGTTGTGCATTAGTAATTGTCTATTTGGTTTTGACGTCAAATTAATTTTTGTTTTTAATTGCATAATTAAAAAGTTAAAGAAAACATATTTTAAATTTAGCTTTATTTTCTCTAAAGCGTAATAACTCATTTGTTAAATTTATGGACAAAAAGATATTGAAAATGATTTTTCTCTTTATCGTAAAAAAAAAATATTTTTAGCACATCATTTTTCTTTCGGTGGTTGTGGCCTGTTGGGTAGTAAAATAAAAAAAAACAATACAACCGCTACACACATGGCTGTCAGATATGGCGATTTCTCGCCAAACGTGGCGATTTTGAAACGTGTTTGGCGATGGAATTTCCCATTTGGCGACTGGCGACTTTTGGCTGGCGATTAACTTGGCTATTTTTACCATTTATATTATTTCGGCGATTTTGTTTAACAGCTTGTTATTTTCTGTTATCATTATGCGCCCCATACACGGTTCAATTCAGTTGTCAACTGAGTCTTTCAACTCAGTTGACAACTTCATCAACTGAATTGAAAGATTTTAAATTTATTTTAAAATTTAATGAAATAAAAGACAATTTTTAAAAAACTTGACTACAAAAATTAATTTTGACAGCTAATCAAGAGACTTGAGCACACACAGTACAATCGAATTGAAAGACTTAGTAGTCAACTTGAAAAAATCAAAATCTTTTGATTTTTCTTCAACCAACTCGACAACCGTCAAACTAATCAACTGACAAGGCCATACACGCTTTGATTTGGACAACAACCGACTCAGTTGACAATTGAATTGAATCGTGTATGGTCTGCTTTACTAATATAAAAAAAAACTTGCAACTTTTTCCACACAATTTCAATAAAAAAAGGTGTCAAGTTTTTTAAAAGCAGTATTTTCCATTCGAATAAATAAAATAAGACCAAGTTTTTTATAAACAAGCAAATAATTTTTATTTCAGGTAGGCAGTGCTTAAAAAAGTATTTTTTTTTATAGAATGCCCCTTCCTGTTTTTAACACCTGACCAAAAGTTTGTTCTTCATCATTATAACTCATTTTTTTAATACCTTTTATGTTATGTTCCGACATTTTCTTTTTTTTTTACCGATTTAGCGATTTCAAATAAATTTTAGGGATTGTTTCCAATGTTGCAATCATTCGCGAATATTAGTGCTGTTCAGGATTGAAGTTATTTTTTCCTGTAAGTTTTCTGATGCTTGAATAAAGTTTTTACAATTTTTAATAAATACTCGACTTAGCTATCATACCTCTGTTACCAAATTTTTGAAAATTTCAGCAATTTTACCAATTTTTTTCATTTCTGTTAGTTTAAGGGACTTTTAATCAATTTTATGGCGCTATCTATGCAAACTTTTTTGAGTTATAAAAATAGCCCCAATAATAAACCGAAGTCACCTATTTTACAGGGCAGTCTTAACATTGTCGATTTAAAAGAGAGTGAAAAGTTCAATCCTTTATGCCATTATTAAGGGTGAATTTTTTATCATAAAACTTGCTTCTCTTAAAGATACCAACACATTTTTAAGAAACAAACACCTAATTGCATTTTTTTTAAATAAAATGTCACATTTTTTTTTTTTCTTTTTTGAAAAGAAACCACCACAAGTTAATCAATAAATAAAAAAAATACTAAATTCGTTATGAGTTATGTTTGCTATTAGGGAAATTGTACTTTAATTTGTACTTTACTATTGAAAATCTAATTTAGAAGTCATAACAAATTTATTAACACAAACTTTTTACGAAAACTAACTAGTTTTTAGGAATTTGCGTTCTATATTTTGGTATTAAATCTTCACTTGAAGTTCATTCCTCCATCTCCGCTTGTTTTCAAAACTTTTGTTTTGCACTAACGTTCAGCTGTGTTGACAAAAAAACCAAAATGTGACTGATATTTCCAAAAAGGGTCAAAAAGTGGCACAAAATAGGTAAAAATGATACAAAAGTATAATTTAAAGAAAGGGTCATAAAAGGTATCAAGACCGTTGAAAAAGGGTCAAATTGATACTTTAGTATCACAACGGTAACGCTGGCTATCAGTTTAAGTAAATTTTATATTCAGTCACTATTTAATTCTAATAGTATGTATGCAGGTCAAAACTCCAGTAATGAAATCAGTGAGGATGAAGTGTACGATCTTATAGACTTGTGTACTTAATTCAAGCTTTTTTAACTGAATACTATACGATCTTCATTTTATGTTATTTAAAAAAAAAATGACAGAAACAAAACAAAATTTACTTTCGTCGAATTTTTTGTATTTTTTCTCCGTTTTTGGCGACTCACATATTATACTAGCGTTTTTTGTATGCAAAATTTAATTTAAAAAAAAATTACAAAAACTGAACCAAATTGACGTTTGGCGATTTTTGGCGATTTCTTACATGCGGTTTGGCGATAGAGCTCAAAAAAATCTGACAACCCTGGCTACACATGTGAAATCGTCGCTGACAAATCAACGACTGAATGAAAGAGACTACGAATCAGTGATGGAAAATTCAGTACTATGGTACTATTTTGAGTACTTTTTCCCTTAAAAAATACCACGGTCCTACCACGTCCGTCTTAGTACTCTTTCTTGCTATGCTTCTTTGCTTAGCAATTGAGCATTAATATTGGTTTTTAAGATTGAAAACCAGTAATCTAGAGTCGTAAACAAAAAGTACTAACTCCGACTCCAACCGCTAAAATTCCAACTCCCACTTCTAATCTAGCCTTAATGCTAAATGTATGTATATGAAACTGTTCCTTATTTGACATTTAACCCTTTTTTAATGTAGTTCCTTTTAAATGGTTTAATATAGCAAGATAATGATTCAGTAAAAATTTCGAATCAATATTTTAAATATTGCATCGCCAATTTTTATTTTGGAAATTATGTATTAGACTATTTTTTTTTAAATTTGTTATGCCGAAAACTTGTGGAGTCAGAGTTGCGAATTTTTTGTCGGTACTTGGACTCTGGCTACGATACAACAACCTCAACTCCGACTCCACAGCACAAAATTTATTTTTATCAAAAGTATAAACATACATACATACATATCTGTGGCATTTAGACAAAACATCTTAAGTCAAATTTTAAAAATTTAAAAAAATGTTGTTAATCATAAGTATTTTCATTCTAAAAGCATTTTCGTTTACGTTTTTGAAATTTTGTAATGTAAGCGATATTTTTCCTTGATTTTAGTTGTTTTTATTATTTGATATAAATGGTTTTTTTCGCCGATTTCTTTTAATTTTTTTTTTTTTTTTTTTGCTATCTTAACTCGACTTAAGATGTTTTGTCAAAATGCCACAGATATGCTTGTTGGTATATTTTAATGTCAGATATCCTCATCAGAATTTTTCTGTTGAAATTTAGCCAGCTCGCTTCATAAATTTCTGAGATAAGAGCAAAAAAATTATGTATTTTAGTTTTTGTTTTTAAGATTATTTTCTAAAAAACAATATGTTTGAAAAAAGTGCCAAAATTTTGAAAAAGTACTATTTTGCTTGGTGGTCAGTACCTTCTAAATTTTTTCAATTTTCCATCGCTGCTACGGTTGTGTTTGATTTTTTGGCTAACACAATTTGTGCTATGAATTTGAACAAATTTATCATAAATGTTTTAAGCTTATTATTTCTTGCGGCAACCAAATTGTGATTGCATCATATGTCTAAAATTAATCAAAAAAGTGTTGCTCTTTTAACAACCAACCATTCAACAATTTGTAGTTGACATATAAATTATATTAAAAATCATTCCATATCTTATGAAAAAAGGATTTTTAATAAACCTTATCTACAAAAATGATCGAAGGAGAATTTTATAATCGTTGCTTACTACAAGCATATTATTGTCATCTAACTACAACCATATTATGATTAAAACATTCCTTAATAGGAATCCAAAGCTACATGGTTGCCTCCGATCAAACCCAAGCTCAGTTCACAATCAGTTCACGAGAAGCTTTTCGATTGAAATGTAAGAATTCACACAAAAATGCTTTAAATTGAAACAAACGACTTTTTTCTCACTTAACTGCGCCTGTAACATTTTTGGCGATTATTAGCTGTCACGTAAGGAAATTACTCGCCAATTTACGAAAAAAGTATGTCTGTAAAATTTTTTGTGAGAAAGTTGCCGCTTTGAACTGTCAAATAAACTCACGAATAAAAACGGGGCGAAAAAAAATTTTGAAACTAAAAACCATATTAAAAATGCAAAGAATACAGTTAGAGAACATGGGTACAGTTCTATCTAGCTACGAACTTAACCACGCAAAGACTCACTTAAAACTCAACTCACACCACTGTCTTGTAAATATGTAGTTAATATATTTTAATATAAATAGTAAAAAAAAAAAAAAAAATATTTAAAACAAAGTCAAGGAAAACATAGGGCGTCAAAGAATTCTCTCCATTTATATTCTTTCTACCTTCGGCGAGTGTTTTATACCCTCCACGACAACTATTTGTGAACAAGGTTTACTTAGTTTGTCATTCCGTGTGAAACTTTTTTAATATGTCTTCATCAAAAAAAAACTATTTATGTTAACTAAAGCGGCTTATACACTTGCAATATAATTGTCCAATTTTTCGTATTGTACAATTATATCGCCAATATGGCCCACTATATTGGCAAGAATCAAAATCCTTTTGATTTTTATTGCACAACGGAAATAAGTGCAATATACTGTGAAATGTGTTGGCAACAATGTACGAAGTGGTTTTGTTTTAAAGGCTATGTTTTGTTTTTAATAAGAGTTGCGCCATTATTTCATTGAAACCATTGTGCCACTTATTGAATAATATAGGGATAGAAATAATACGGCGAATAACATAAACAATAATATTTTAAGTGGATGGAGCGCTTAATAATTTGAAATAAATCTGGGATGTAGGTACCAGTGTTGAAAAATTCAGTACTTTGGTACTTTTTTCAATACTTTTTTATATTAAAAATACCGCAGTACCCCCGCGTTGTTTTTAGTACTTTTTTATGCTTTGAGCTTTCTAACTGTGATGTGAACATTTGAATAGCAGGCTTTGGTCATCATGTGTTTGTTGCAAAATGTATGTTGTTTTTTTTAAATAATTGAAGCACAGCCGCGAAAAACGTTGTAAACGCCACATTTTGCAAAAACTGTTTTTTTGCAGATAAACGTTGACTTTACTCTCTTACACAGTTTAAACATCAAATCAACCAAAACTATGCACCTTAACGCCTTCAAAATGGCGTACAAAGTGTCAGCCAGTGGAAGAACATTGCAAGTTACTAACATAATGATGAAACCGAAATGGTTTTGCAGTGCGGAATAATGTTTTAAAAGCCTTTTGCATTAAAGTTTTTATTATCACTATTTTAAATAATAGAAAAAAAAATTTTTAAAACAAATAATGCTGCTTGTCAAAAAACGTTTTTTTGCTCTCCTGAAAAATTATTATTTTGTAACTTAAAACGTTATTCGCGGCTGTGCTTCAATTAACGACGTTAATATTGAAATGCAAAGCGTGGACGCCAGGATTAATATTTTGCTTTCCAGAATGGGATATTTGTTCATACAAGTGGCATGAACATTTTTAAAAAGGGATGCATTGGATAATATGTTAGTGGAAAACTTAAATTCAAATGAAACCCATATTTATAGAAACATGCAATGTTAATGAAATGGTTTATAAATTGTATTTTGAAAATAAAACCTTAAGTGATAATCAGCTTTACTTCAGAAAATATTGTTTCGGGAAAAACCAATAGCATAATACTGTTGTTATTTATGTTATTTACAAACGATAAGAAAAACTATAATAATATCAATTCTCAACTCCGTATTCTAGCGTATCTTTCATTGATAAAGCATTTCAGAACTGAATATATTTAAATTTCTTGGAAAAAAATAGCCAATATTAAGAACGAAACTAATGTTTGCTGACATTTCATATATTGCTTTTGGTATTTTTTTCGATACCACATTTCTGAGCATCAATTGAACGCACATTTTCAAATGCAAAATTATGTAAAAAGCAAAGGAAGAAATCGTTTACATGTAGAAACTATTTCAAGTTTGATAAAAACTAAAGATCTATTAAAATTAACTGGTAGTTGCTGTTGTAGTTATAATATTTCTTATGATCTTTAATATTTTTAATTAGGCTTAAGTTCATGAAATTTAATTTTTATTAAATTATTTTTATGAAGAAAGGAATTTTACAACATGAAAATTAATTAAAATTGTTATTGATAATCTTTCATTCTTGACGTGGCTCGGGCTCGAACCCCGGCCGGCAGGTTACCATGACATGTTTCGATCGCAACCACTCGATCTCCTCAGATGTATTTGCCGTCTTACACTCGCAGCCGTCGACGACTGCTGACGTCACTAGTCAAACATCAATCCTTAAACCAAATTGTATTTTAACATTTGGTAGATCGAAATTTGCTTTCCTGAATGATTATCCATCTTAATTGATTTTACATGTTTTTTCCTTTACTTCTGTTTTTTCTTTTTTTTTCGTACTTTCGTCAAGAATTTTTCTTGAAGTCCAAGTACATTTTTTTGTTTTTTTCACTTTGTCTTTCTCTTTTCTGTTGACCTTTTTCAGCACAACTTGAAGGACAAATGTACACATAGAGCTCGTGCCTTAGCTTTAACAATAATTAGTATTGTGGTCATTTTGTTGAACTATTTACGGTTTTTAATCCAAATTTTTAATATTTTTAATTAGGCTTAAGTTCATGAAATTTAATTTTTATTAAATTATTTTTATGAAGAAAGGAATTTTACAACATGAAAATTAATTAAAATTGTTAAAGTAAATTTGCTTTATCTTATAACACTGAATTAAAACTTTTATTTTTAAACATTAATGTTTTAACCTTTTTTTTAGAACTAAGTTCTAAGTATGTAATATATGTAAAAGTCTAAACTATGTTACTTTGCAAAAGTTAAAATATAAATACACGTATTAATTTATGTTGACAAAAATAAAATTTTTAATTTATTTACTTATTCATAAATATATGAATTATTTCAATTTTTTTTTTTTGGAAAATACTGAAAAAAACATACCTTAAGCGGCTCATACACTTGATGTGTTTATAAATACTGTGGTGTAGGGTATCATATGGTCGGGCTTGACCGACTATACTTTCTTACTTGTCTTTAATAAGAGTTGCGCGATATTTTAATTGAAACAATTGTGCCACTTATTGAATAATATGCGGCCATATAGAAATAATATGGCGAATAACACATACAATAATATTGTAAATGGATGGGGCGCTTGACGCTTATGTATAACTGAAATATTATTTACATGTATACCTCAAATATTAATATATTACAGTATACTGTTTGCTATTAAATACTTAGATAAATGAATTCCAATAAAATATTTTTTGTTCCTTTTATTTTCATAAATTATTGTTTTTATTTTTTTTAACAAAAAGTACCATTTGTTGGAAAAATTACTCTTTTAGTTGAAGTTCAGTACCATTTCGAAATTTCAATTTTGCAACACTGGTAGGTACTGTGTAAAAGAAGTGGCGCCCTCTTTAGGGCATAATAATATTATATTTTTATTCTAAATCAGCCAAAAAATGTTTTCATTCTTTTTTGTGCTTGTGCAAAAAAGTACGTACCACCGCACACATACGCAACAATATAACTGTAGAAATATTATTGTTGTTCTCACCATGGTGGTTGTCCATGATTGATGATGGTGTGAATTGGAATGTTGAATTACTGCGACTGAACAAATAATAAAATAATTCAAAACCTGATATTAAATGGCGAAATAAATTGACAACACTGTTAATTTGTAGTTTTGCTAAACTTTTATGGCACTGTTAAATGTTCAAAGTTTAGTAAACATATTAACCTTCTAAAAGCTATTAAGGTTTTTTAAAATAACCGCAAACAAAATAGCGCACTGACTGGAATACAAAAGCGCATATACATATATTAAAAAGCTTTGTTTTCTTAGCTTGAACATGGATATTTCATTATCCATTTCCCTTTGCAAACAAAATAAAGGTAATGCCTTGGCAATGTTACCGTTTTTTACATGTTTTTTTAAATGATAGAAAGAAATGACCGAATGTGACTGAAAACTTTATTTCGGTCATTTCTTTCTATCATTTTCTTAACACCAAAATGAAAAATGTGACTACTCGCTAATTCACATCTTGTAGGGTAGTTATATTATGTTTTTTATAAAAACAGTGTTGTCAATTCTGTACGAAAAAAACTGGTTAAACTTGCGCAAAATTGGCATAACACTAGCTTAAAAATTACGTATACAAATTTTTTATGAAATCTATAAAAATACTTTTCTCTTTGCTCTAAAATTTTTAAAAACTGTAACTGCGTTTTGCAAAATAAAATAAAGGTCTAATAACTTTATAGACATTTGTAACTCAACATTAAGAAATATTTTTAAAACGTGTAATTAAATTGTTTTTTTTTTTTAATATATGAGTAGGTGAGTTGCAAAACTCGTTCGTTACAAAATTAAAAATACGAAATGAAAATTTACTCTTACTGTTCTTGTGGCGATTTTTGAGAAGAAGTATACTTATTGTGTCCATCCATGTCCTCGTCCATGTTTTTCCAAGGACATGCATTAATACAATCCGCATATTTCTTCTCATAAAGCACCAAAAGAACTGTGAGAATCATTTTTCATTTCAAACTTTTAATTTTGTAACGAACGAGTTTTGAAACTCACCTACTCATATGTTAGAATATTTTTTAAACAATATCGCCAACAAATATAAAATGTGTTTATGTATCATGTATTTTTTCACAACAATATGTTTATGAGTTAAAATAGTTTTCTGTGTTTATCATTATGGTACAATAGCGTCTAATTTTGATTTCCATTTTCCAGAATTTTTTTTATTGTTAACGATTCGATCAATATTATGCCTGTAACGCATTGCTTAAATGTTTATTAAATGTGGTTTTAGAAGACATATACACACAGAAAAAAATACCAATGTTAAAATATCATGGCGAAATGTTGATTGAGAATCATGGTAAATTTCTGCAAAAGTATACTCTTTATTTAAATTTATCATTATTTCATATCAGATTTAAATGAAAAATATTAAAATTACCTTAAATCACGTTTATTTAATATTATTCACTGTTAAAATAACATTGTTCAATATTGAATCCATAAAAACCTGTTTTATATTAAAATCAAAAGTTTATCTTGTTAAATTAATATGCATGCATACTTAAGTATATACATTTTTTTATCTTCATGTTTAAAATATGTTAGAAAAAGAAGACAATTCCCGTATTCTTTTAATTAAAATTATTTAGTTAAATAGTATATAAAGTTTCAAAGTAGAATGATGACGAAAACCATATCGGGCCATTCTGCTGATGCTTCTGTTAACAAAGGAGATACAAAATAAGTGAAACATGTGTTACAGGGGTAATTGTTTTGAATTATTCTCAAATAAATGTATATGTTGTCTTCACACTGTTATATCTCACCCTAACCAATTTGATTCTACATGAAATTCACGTTGTTTCAACTTGAAATAACTTTCATTCAACGTGATTCGGATTGTTATTATAATATAAATGACATTTTGCTCTAACTTCACTGCAATGTTAAATTAACATGAATTATAGTTATTTTAAAAGAAAAAAGGTTGTTCGCAATTTATTGTAAAATCATGTTAAATTAACATGAAGTAACTATGAAGCAAAATCACTACTGAAAAATGTTAAATCAACCTTGTTTTGAACGAATTTACATTGATTTTTTTCTGTGTGTATCTAGCAAATTTCCCACTGCAAAATGCATACATGTCGTCGAAAAGCAAAAAAAAAAATTGCTGTTATTAAAATTTTTAATTAGAACTGTTTTGGACTGATAAACTATCAGACATCATTTGTTTTTGGCTGCAAATCATCATCATATATATTAATTCTAAAGCACTTTTTTTGTCGGTTGCAAATATCTCCCATACCACCGCATCAAATTTAATGAATGATATCTTATTTTAAAGCTTATTTCTAACACTAATGACGAAAAATAATTAGAAATTGAAAAACTAATATTTTCATTGATAAAAATTATATTTTAAAATGTACTGAAGTTACTAAAATTTCTATTAATTATTTTCATTTAATGTTACAAAAATGACAACTAACGGTGCGAAATATTCGCACGGGTCATCTAGTATAGATTAAAATCTTTTTACGTACACGTATTCTTAAAATAAGATTTTTTATTAACTGAAATGCAATTAAAAGTAATCAGCAATTAAAATCAATATATAATTTGCAACAACTGAAACTGAAAATAGTTATAAGTAAATAGAAGTAAAAATAAGTACATAATTTGATATTGTGAATGATTTTAGGTTATGTAAGGTGAATCCAAAAACAAACGTGTGAAAGCAAAAAATTACATCTGACAAAACAAGTGAAAAAAATGTCGCCTAAAACTACCTTAGTTCGATATTTGGCATATGTGTGGCTTTGTTTTGTTTAAAAGACATACTCTTTTAGAAAAAAAAAAACTTATTGAAATAAGTCTTAATTTTTAAATAAGTAAAGATTAATGATTCTGCATGTTCATAAGGGGATCCAAACAATGATTTTGGTGGATCGAAGTTGTGCTTGAATGTTAAAAGGAAAAGTAAATAAAAGCAATTCCTCTAAATCAAGTCCAAGGGCCTAATTACCACAATCGATATCGAGCAAAATTGATAGAAATTTTTTATTTTGGTATTATGACTCTCAATATCGAATGAAATGTATCGTAATTTGAGATGATAGCATTCGATATCGAGTAACCAAAGACATTACTTCTCTCTAGTTTTCATTCGATACGTCAGTGTCTATCGTATGCAGGAAAATACGATAGTTAACTCGATACAATAGCTTACTCGATATCTAATGCGGTAATTAGGCCCCAGGGGTCTAATTACCGCATACGATTTCGAGCAAAATTGATCGAAATTTTTTGTTTTGGTATTATGACTCTCAATATCGAATGAAATGTATCGTAATTTGAGATGATAGCATTCGATATCGAGTAACCAAAGACATTACTTCTCTCTAGTTTTCATTCGATACGTCAGTGTCTATCGTAATCAGAAAAATGCGATAGGTTACTCGATACAATTAGGCCCCAGTGCTTCATTTTAATCGCTATGAATTCAAATTTCATAAAGGAACATTAGTTCTTCAAATGATTTTTTAACTCAAAAACAAACTGTTATTTTTCGACTTTTATTAATTTTTCAAACAGAAATAACAATTATTTTTCGGCAATTTTAAGAAATACAAAAGTAATTTTGTGACAGTTATTTATATAAGCAAAAGTTAAGGTTATTTTTTGATTTTTCTGAAAATAAATAAGGTGTAAGTAAGGATTTTTTAAGCAAATTAAAAGTTATTAAAAGCAATTACAAGCTGCAAACAATTACCAAAGATTGAATAAAATGTCACATACCGTGACATTTTAGCTCTGTGCTTATTTCTTAGTACATTTTATTATGTAAGTCGAATTTTGAAATTATAGAAATTTATGGTGAAAACCAATTTTGTGATTTCTTTTCCATTATATAGATGTACGCATATTATTTTTTATTTTTTTTGGTTTAATAGGTTACTTTTTGTTATATGTATTACTTTTATTAAAATGTACCTTCCTTTTTTGCTAAAAAATATTAAAAAAACAGAAAAAAATTTAATCTATCTATATTTATAAAACAGGATGTGTATGTATGTATGTAACGTATGGACTCCAAAACAGCTGGACCGATTTTGATGAAATTTTCAGGGAAGCTTCGGAATATTCAGGCTGGTGACACTGTCTAATTTTTTATTTTCGGTCTGCGGGCGGAGGGGCGTGGCAAGATCCAATTTTCATATTGCACTACCAATGACATATATGTACATACATATATTTATTTTTTTTTGCTTTATTTCATTTTCTTTTATTTTAAAGCAGTTGTCATGTTTTCCAAAACGAGATATCAAACTCTTGAATCGGTTATGTAGATCCGAAGATATTAAAAACAACCTTTGTTAATAATGATCCAACATCAAAATTTTAAACCTTTTGAAATCCACGAATTCCGACGATTTCCAAAGATTTACCATTCCAATTCAAGCGGCTCCTTTGCGTCTTGCCTTCGCTATTACCATCATTATGATAGGTATTCCATGGATTTGTATTTAAAGGCCGTAAATTTTGTTAAAAGCTTTTGTTAAATCGTGTGGTAATATAACACTAATGTTTGCTTAGGGCCAGCAACGCGGAGCGGGTCAGCTAGTATTTTATAAAACAAAATTTTTCATTAACTGAAATTTCCATAGGGAAATAAATATTTACCAATAAAAATTGTTTTTACGAGATAAAATAAAAACCATAAATAACTTTCTACCTGTTTTTAGAACGCGAGTGCAAAAGTGACTCATTTAACTAACATTTAGAACAAAAACAAATTTTGAAATTCTTCTAAGAACAGGCTGTTTAAAATCTGTTTCTAAAAAAAATCAATATTAAAACACTGCAAATCTCTTAAAAATATTTGTATACACATTTTTGAAAACTTAAAAATTTTATATAAAAACTAGCGGATACCCGGCGTGCGCTACTTCACTCCGCTCCCCTCATAGTCCCATTTTTGGAAAAGCCATAGCTTATATGTCTGTCTAAATAGGGATCTATCTAAGTTTTAAAATTCCTAAAAATCTGTTAAGGTAGTTTCGAAGAGGCAAAAATTGCCCTATATTGTGTAAATTTCATTAAAATATGTTAAATAGCTTCGAAGAGGCAGAAATCGCCCTCGTCGTCGTATTTTTTAAAAAAATCTATAGCTTTTGTGTATATATAATAAGGGATCTATCTATGCTTGAAATTTTATTAAAAACTTCTTAATTAATTCGGAGAGGACATCGCTCCCTACCACCCCTTGTGGCCCTCGTTTTGTAAAAAATATAAATCCTAAAACCATCTTCACGAAATTGCTTTTCTAATGAAACTGATCTCGACCACATCGGTTGGATGGTTTTAGAGTCTGTAATGGGCATTGGTGGAAACATTTTACTATTTTATATATACAGATTCTTACCCAAGGTGAAGTTCATTTGAAAACTTATCCCTTAAAACAAATTTTATGAAAAATATAATTTTTTTAAATTTTAGTTTAGAAATTTATATTGAAAACAAAAGCAAATTCGAGTGTTTTGATTGTTGTTTCAATATAAATTCCCAACCGAAAATTTTCATTTTATTTTGAAAAACAGGCAGTTAGTATTCACTAAAATTGGAATTCGCTATGGCAACACAGTTTCCTTCCAAATTTCCCCCAAAGAACTCTGAAAGCTTTTAAAATGTTACGGAAACTTAAAATGGCAAAAGCTTTTGCAAACTTTTAACAAAAAGAAGTTAAAACTTCTGAAGACAATCCCCATTTCCGCATCCAATTGATTATCAGTAGTGAGTTGGACGTGAAAGAGTTAAAACCTTTTAGTTTTTCTTGTGTTCTATTTGAGTTTTTATTTTATTTTTCTAAAATGTTTAATTTCTGTTTGTTTAATTAGTTTTTGTGTAAATTTGTGTTAATTTGATTATAGTTCCTTTTAATTTTTGTGCTATTTGTGTTTAATTTGTTTTATAATTTGAACTCTTTAATTAATGGTTATGGCCCATGAGCTGTTTGGCCACTTTATGAGCATTCGTGGCTATTGGAGCTCCTTCTATCGTCGTTCCACCATAAACGAAGAACTGAATGCGGAGTGGGAGGAGTTAAATCATGAGATTTGGGTATGTTTTTTTTAATTTATTATTTATTTTTTTATTATTTAATACTTTGTGTTGTAAAATTGCATTATTTTTTCGTTAATTGCAATTCTCTTTTGTTTTGCTAATTTATACCCCAAAGTTGTTGTTGCCTGTCTCCGTGATTTCCCACCAAAATTGTTGTTGCTTTCATTAGACTTGGTCTAATATTTAGTACATTAGACTGATTTGCCAAGAATGGTACTAATATTTTGGTGGGAAATAATTTTTAGGAGTAAAGTAGTAAAGAGAAAAAGAAACATGCGCAATTTGTGTGTGGAACACTAGCGCCATTTGGTACTCTAGATGTGAAACTTTGTTGACTAAAGTTTAATTGTAATGTGGGTAAAGAAAATGGATAGGTTTATGGATTAGAAAAATGTTAAAGGTTGTGGTATTTGAAAGATTTGGCAAAGGTGCAACTGTGAATACCCGACCATTTTTTATACTATTGTGAATACAAAATATTTTTTATTACTTGCTGGTTTTGCTCGCTGCATACTATTTGTATTTGTTGGCCGTATTCATATAAAGCAAGGCGAATTCATCCCAGGTAATCTCGGTACTACATCAAGTACAACTCGTACAAAAACCACAAGCAATTTGTTTTTGTAAAATCATTGTACAATGTCAAAAACAGAAATAAAACAAAACAGAAACAAAGAAAATAAAAGAGAATAAACAAAATTTTGACATTCAACAGTGATTTTAGCTAATATCAGCAGGGCTTTTAAGACCACCTGTAATAAATTCGCCTTGATATAAAGGCTAGATTACACTATTATACTTTGTATTAATACATGTCAAAATCTCAAGTAATATGACAAAGTGTGATAGTGTGATGCAATGTGTCACGAACAGTGTGACCACAATTACAAAAAAATTGGATGATAATGGGGATTAAAACAATGCTAAAAAATAAAATTTGAAAATGCTAAAAAAATGCTAAATTTTCTTAAATAATTGTATGATTTTAATGAATGAATTATTCATTAATTTACCTAAAAATATTATATTTCTTTAAAATAAAATTAAGTTTACATAAAAAAAATTATAGACATACAAAAATTAATTTAATAAAACCAATTCAGTAGTTTGACAAAAGTTAGCTATTTTTTAACCAAAAAAACAAAAGGCCCTATGTACAAAATATTACATGATAAACGCTTAAAGCCCTAACCTACAGTTGCAAAATATGCAACATTGTCAACTTTCAAAAAAACTTTTAAGGCGCAACCATAATTTGCTTAAGCTGGCTTAAGCAAATGTGCGAATACATGTAAATCATATGAAGCAAACCATATTGTACTTAAAGAAAATTTTTGTTAAGTTTTATGAAACTGTCATATGCTTAAGCAAAGTGCGAAACAGATCGTACGGAATCAAATGTTTTTTGATTTTGTTTTCGTTTTTTAAATACATTTGATAGACTTCTTGTTAATTTTTGACAGTAGGTTAAGCAAGGCTATGCATATTATGGTTGAGCCTATAGGTTTTACAAGAAAAGTAGAAGAAAAATAAATTTTAAACAGTTTAAGGCAATTAATAAATTTAACATTTTAAATGGTTTTTTGTATAATTTTCAAAATGTTAGATAGGGTTTTTTGCGTTTTAGGTTACGATATACCCACATATCTGTAGTAAATAATATCTGCAGTAAATAATAATGGCTAAAGTTTAAATTTCGTGTTTTGCGATATTAAGGGTTTTGTCTAAAATGAAATGTGTGTTGTATTGTGAAAGTAAAAATATTAATGCGTATAGTTTTATTAATAATGACATTTTATACTTGGAATTTAGCTGCGTCATAGATCTTGAAGAAGATAATAAGAATATGTAATAACATTAAAAAGCACTTAAGTCAACTTAAGCCATTAATTTTTATTGCCAGATATATATATATATATATTATTAAATACAAAATATATGTAAAAACAAAAATTGTCATTGAAAACATAAAAGGCTATTCAACAGAATGTTCAGTAAATTTTATTACACATTAAACACACCATTATATGAATAGTTTCGAAAGTGTTGGTCAAAATACCATTAGAATATGATCTGTTTTCGTCATATTTTAAACACCTATCCAGTGCCCATGTTCTGTAACTCTCGCGTCGAGAAAGTTTTCGATTGAAATGTGTGAAATGAAACAAAAATGCCATAAATTGAAACAAACAGCTGTTTTTCTCACTTAACTGTGTCTGTAACTTTTTTTGGCGAGTACAAGCTGTCACGTAAGGAAATTACTCGCCAATTTACAGAAAAAGTGTGTCTGTAACATTTTTGTGAGAAAAGTTCCCGCTTTGAACTGTCAAATAAACTCCCGAATAAAAATGGGGCGAGAAAAATGTTAACCACTAAAAAACAACTAAAAATGCAAAATGCAAAGAATAATAATAATAACATTTTGTTCTTGGCACATTTTTCATTGTTTTATTAGTTTGCTTTTAAAATTTATGTAAATAAAATATACGAATGTCTTCAAAGCTCGTTTGCAAACAACAAACATTAAAGTCGCTCTTTACACAATTTTGTATAGCCGACGGTTGTATTTTCGCCGCCGTCGTTGAAAAATGTTAAATTTTGGTCGCCGTCAACGATGTGTGTTACTGGCGTTCTGAACGTCTGCAATGTCACATCGGCTTCGAGTGCAATATTATGACATTTATAACGTAACGACGTAATCTCTTTTGATAGTTTTCGACATGAGTTACAGACACATATTTTTCTCACTTTTCGAGAAACGATGGAATATCTTGTTTCACATCTTTTCGATGCAAGAAGTTCTCACTAGATTTACAGAACATGGGTACTGAATTCAATAGTTGAACTTTGGTTCGTCAATTCGTATGCATTCAGCTTTTGCCATTGCTGTTCCAAAACCGTTATTTCTTCTGTAGTAAAATCTACCATTTCTTCTTTAATTTTTTTTTTTTGTTTTTACAGGGTTGCTATTATTATACAATTGTATAAACGTATAAATGACAAAATACAATTATGTATAGAGATTGACAGAAGTGATATAGCAATATAGGTATAAAATTTTCTAGATTAAAAAATGCTAAATAATGCTAAAAAAATATTACAAAAATGCTGAAAATAATGCTAAATGCTATTAGAAAAATTCGCTGCTAAATCAAAATAAATAATGCTAAATTTAGCAGTGAAAATGCTAAAAGGGCCACACTGGTCACGAAAATGACAAGTATGTATTATGAAAAAAGTTTGACATCCCATACGACTTCATCGTTTTTTGAAAAATGTCTTAACAATAACACTTTTCATTGGATCAGGGTTGCATTTTTTTTCATGTGTGAGTGTTTATACTTTGTGTGATGATGTGAACACAAACTGTCATGCTACATTAGATTTTTTGACAGTCGCAACAAAACTCATTAGATTTCTATCTCACAAAGTATTATGGAATACGTAAGACTTGTGAGATAGTGTAATCTAGGCTTAAAAAGTATTTCAGGTTTATACAACGCTCAAACATGAATCTATAAAAACGAGTTTTGAATAAAGAGTTGATATTTAAATGAAATGTAGATATCATTGCGTTTCTAATAAAACAACGTAAGCGCTTTTTTGAAATTGGCGTTTTTTTTTTTTTTTGTTAGAAAATAGCATTGCATTTTCATCTAGACAACTTCGTTTGAAAAAAATAAATTAAAGCCGTTTCGAAAACCTCGTCATAGTTTTTATTTTTTAGTTGAAAATGTTAAATGTTGGTGAGCGAGATTATTTATTTTTTTTTTTTTTTTTTGTTTTTAAGATAAAAACATGTTTTAAAGGCTAATGCTTTATATTGCTATACAAATAATGTTCCAAAAATTTTATTTACCACGGGCTCAAGGCCCCTCCAAAATAGACCTTTTTGTTACAAACTTCTACTTTGTGCTACATTTTCTCCAAATACAAAAAAAGAATCAAAAATTTTAAGCATTGTTTATATGACCCAATGTTTGTATGGTTTTTCAGAGTTTCTTGGAACTGTAGCATTTGTTTTGTTGGCTTTAATTAAGCATAAAAAATCTATTCACCTTTAAAACTATACTAAATAATCTTACACAGAAAAAATTAAAAATTGTCTCTAATCACCAAATTTATTCCAAATTCATAGACACCAGCAACCAATTGGTTGATTTTGCACCTATTACCAAAATGATTATATTGATTACTAAAAATTTAATATTTTAAGGTCCGTTTTCACGACTTACCTTTAAAGATCGAAATAGTTAATGTTACCTTTAGCACTAGTGAGGAATAAAGTTACCGTCAACTATTTTTCGTTTTCACAACTTCTGTATAATATAAACTTAAATACCGATTATTTTTGTCGAAATAAAAATACTAGCTGGCAACTACGCACTTTCTTTTACTTTTCTCATTTTAAATTTTTGTGTGCACAAATATTTTTTTAATAATGGCAAATATTAATGAAATACCGCGTACACGCGAATTTAACATTCTGTAAATTTTATTTGTCAAAATACGAGTTTGTTATTAATTAATATAAAAAATATGTGAATATAATATGACAATCTCAAATCTTAGGCCCGTTTTCACGACTTGACGATAGTTAAATGTAGGAAGTTATCGAACGGATAATGAGTTTTTAATTATCACAAGTTCCCTTTAATCTAAAAGTGAAGGATAAGGTAAAGAGAGAAACGTTCTACCTTTAACTTTTGTCGTTACATAGCGCTTTCATGTGACAATTTTTTGTCATACCAAACGTCAAAGTCTATATAAAAAAAACTCGAAAATTTTTGTCAGCGTTTTTTTGATATGAAGTTTGACGTTTGGTATGACAAAAAATTGTCAGGTGAAGACGCTATGTAAGGTTTAGATTTGAGATTGCGTTTACTTTGTAAATTAACCCCCCGTGTCCACATGCAAGTACAAGTTCGAAAAACTCAATACACTCACACTTTTTCACTACCATTTACACAATTTTTGTACTTTTGGCCAATCGGCTATTTCCTCGATTTTTCGTTGATAATACGTATACGCATGTGGAAACGTAGGGTAATAACAAACTCATGTTTTGACAAATAAAATTTACAAATTGTTAAATTCGCGTGTACGCGGTATTTTATTTATATTTGCCATTATTAAAAAAATATTTGTGCACACAAAAATTATTTTTTTTTTGGCTTTCTTAAAACTCAACCGCAAAGTCCTCGTTCGACCTAAACCTTCGCATAGGAAGGCGAGAGCTTCCAGAAACCGCTCCAGAGTATATTGGTCTCCACCAGTAATCTTCTGAGTTTTTTTCTTGGTACTCCACCAGTAAAACGTCTGAGTTATATTGGTTCTCCACCAAACAAAACCTCAAATTGAGGTTAAAAACGATTGCATATAGTTAATGCAGATACCGCAAAAACTGTAACTCGGTACAGTTATACGACGCCGAAACACTAACCAATGCGGGGTGACACCGCAAAACGCAACAAAAGCAGACAAACAAAAACGACCTGTTTGCCCTTAAGAAATAATGACAAAAAGCGCGAGCTGCTTCTCCACTTAGAGCAGTTTTACTTTTATTTTGACAAAAATAATCGGTATTTACTTTAGTATTGCCACATTTTTTAAAATGTTAAGTTTATTTTATACAGAAGTTGTGAAAACGAAAAATAGTTGAAGGTAACTTTATTCCTCACTAGTGCTAAAGGTACCATTAACTATTTCGATCTTTAAAGGTAAGTCGTGAAAACGGGCCTCAGCCTTACGACAAAAGACAAAGGGAGAACGTTCCTCTCTTTAACTTATCCTTCACTTTTAGATTAAAGGGAACTTGTGATAATTAAAAACTCATTATTTGTTCGATAACTTCCTACATTTAGCAATCGTTAAGTCATGAAAACGGTCCAAAATATTTGTTTTTAATAAATGATATTTTTAATTTAAATTAAGAAATTTTCAAAAAACTTCGCCGTTTCAAACAATGTGTTGATTGATTTTGACAATTTCCAACAATAATTTCACCAGCTTAAATTATTTTATTTTAAACGAAATAATTTTTTGTTATTATTTTAATCCAAAATTTATTTCGAAACAACTAAAATGTTAATTAAAACAAAATTATATTTTTAATTTTCTTTCAACAAAAAATAATGGATTCAATTATCACATTTATTTAAATTTTAGTTAAAGTTAGCCAACTTTCTCGCGCAAACGCGTCAAAATATTTTGCATGTAACTTGTTCTATGGAAAAACACTAGCATAACTTTTTTTGACAGAAGTCTACAGAGCTCGCGCGCACTAACGTTTGTTATGTTCTTCTACCTTTACGGCCAATTTAACATATTCTTAACTGACAGTTATAGTCATAGTAAATTATAAGCTGAACATTCTGAAATTGTCTGTTAATTTTAAATTAATTTTGCTTAATTTTCTTTTTATAAAAAACAGGGAACGTAACAGTGATTACTTTTTTTCATAAAAGTCAGATGAAAACAGTTACATATTATTTCATTTTTTTAAATGTCGGAAAACTGATTCAAGTTCACCATATTTAACCTTATGAACGTGTCTATGATAAAACATATTGATTTTTAAAATTTCGGTTTCTATCTTTTCGATCAAAAATAAAAGTTATTCTCTAACCCCGTGTCTCCACGTGGCAATCCATTGCGCAATGATTGCTCTTCTGATTGTTTGACCCTAGGTCTACACTAAAGATAAACATCTCAGCCAGTTGGCAATAACGTCGGCAGAATAACAAAGCAATATTGCTTATTGCTCAGCTTATGTTAAAGGCATGGGAAAACGTATTTATGTTAACTCATAATTTGAAAAACATCAAGGAAGAAGGTATAGTGTAGGAATGAGCAAAAAATAATCGATATATATCGCCGATATTTAGAATACAGATATATCGATGTATTGATATTGAAATACGACTATCGAACTCGATATTTTTTAAAGTAATTTTTCATTAAAAACTAAACATTTTAGCCGTTTTTCAAACAATATTTTTATTAAAAATATTTAATGTTTAAAAATTGGCGTCACTGCAAGCATCATTTGTTTTTTTAAACTAATATAAAGATCTATTACTCCCCGTCTACAACTGACATGGTTTTCTGTGATAACATGGTTATATTAGAAGAATTAAGAAAGAAGCGGGGTTTTCACCTTGCAGATTTCTAATTAAAACAGTAAAGTCAAACGAACTTGAAAAGATTTATTTTATGCGGTTTTGGAACAATATATGTGCATATATATATTTGGAATAATAATAAGATTTGTGCATATATGTATATTAGGGTGACCGTTAAAATCAAGAGTTGGATTTATTTAGGTCTCACTCGCCAATTTGGTGGGTATTGATAAAAAAAAACAACTCAAAAAAATTTTTAGGACGATCGGCGAAGGCTAAGCCGTCCCTCAAGCCCGCCAAAGTTTTAGAAAAATCGTAAAGTCCGACTTGTATGACTTATATTTATGAAAATATTAATTTTACATAAAAATCGTTTTCTAAGAAGTTGTTAGTAAAGTTTCCAACAACTTTGCCTTAACAAGTTTTCTCTAAAACTCATATTGAACAAAACCTAATTAAAATAAAAAGTAAACAGCAGCATTGATGCGAATTTTTTCTTTGGAACTGTTTTTTCTTACACACGTCAATTCAGCTTTAATATTTGTGTTTGTGTGTGTATGCTTAATAGCCTTTTTACACTGATCAACATCTAACATCTACCATCAATTTGCCACCATTTTCGAAGATGTTAACATCTTTCCATAAGAAATACATAGGGCTAAAAACGAACAAATTTCAACATCTTTAAAGGATGTTCCTATCTCATTTTATTCCATTCTACATCTTTCGATTATTTTAGTGTTATCACTAGAAAAGTGGCAATAAGTTCTATTATTATTGTGGCATCACTGACAAAAAGAAGTTTGTTTTGAAAGCAGCGTTACCATTTGTCAAGTTTTATCTTTTATTGCAATGTTTTTTTGTTAAGTATTTTTTATATTTATAAACAAATTAAACTTCAAATACATTCTTAAGTTTTCTTTTTAAATTTTGGCACTTTTGTGAGAAAAAAACATTTTGAATTTAAAAAATTTTTTTTTTCAAAAATGGTGACATTTTTGTTTGATGGTAGATGTTAGATGCGAGCAATGTAAACGAGTGTTTCACATTTTCTACATATTTGATGATAGATGTTAGATGTTGATCAGTGTAAAAAGCCTATAAAATAAATAGTCAAACGCATATCATTTGTTTCTAACGGTTGATAAAGTTGGTGCAATTGTACTTTTTTGATACAATTCAAAACCAAAAAGTGCGGTGGTACCCCCGTGACTCATTTGGTAATATTTCCTCTTTGCAAGACCATTTGCACCAAACACTAAACTTCGATATTGTGAATAGATTTTTGCACTTGATCATTGGACGATTGCATATGCCACATTCTAAATCAAGTATCAGCGCCAGCATATAAGCTTTCATGGGAAAATATTATAAAAACAAAGGAACGAAATATACCGTATGTACCCATGGTTTCAGTGTAACCGAAACAAAAGTCTTTTTCTTTTTAAAAAAAACAAGTTAGAGTGCTATATTCGGCTGTGCCGAATCTTTGATACCCTCCACCGACAGTTCGAATGTTTAAGGAGTAATATCTGTATGATGTTATTATTATCTTAAACTGTGAAGATTTGTTATTAATTATGGATTTAGGCGACTAAACAGTTTTTCGGTAGTAGGGTTTATATGGGGCCTAGGGTAAATTATAGACCGATCTTCACGAAATTTCACAGTCTTTTTCCCAGTTCTATAAAACTTTGATGTACCAAATTTTGTTATGATAGCATTATTTTTTACGGACTTAGGCGTACTAAACTGTTTTCCGGGAGTAGGGTTTATATGGGGCCCAGGGTAAATTATGGACCGATCTTCACGAAATTACACAGTTTTATTTCTTGTCCTATAAAACTTTGATGTACCAAATTTTGTTATGATAGCATTATTTTTTACGGATTTAGGCGTACTAAACTGTTTTCCGGGAGTAAGGTTTATATGGGGCCCAGGGTAAGTTATGGACCGATCTTCACGAAATTACACAATTTTATTTCTTGTCCAATAAAACTTTGATGTACCAAATTTTGTTATGATAGCATTATTTTTAACATTTTTAGGCGTACTAAGTTGTTTTCCGGGAGTAAAGTTTATATGGGGCCTATGGTAAATTATGAACCGATCTTCACGAAATTTCAAAGATTTATTTTTAGTTCTATAAAACTTTGATGTACCAACCGGAAGTAGGTTTTATATGGGGCCTATGGTAAATTATGGACCGATCTTTACGAAACTTAACAGTTTCATTTCTAGTCCTATGTAACGGTGACTTGCCAAAATTTGTAATGATAGCATTGTTAGTTAGGGTTTTAGGCTGAATATACTGTTTTCTGGGAGTAGGGCTTATATGGGGCCTTGGGTAAATTATTGACGGATCTTCACGAAATTTCACAGTGTGATTTCCAGTTGAATAAAACGAATTGTTGCGAAATCTTATATCATTCTGTGCAATTTTCCACCATTTATGTTAGTTTTTGTAACAAAATTTTTAATTTTTTTTAGGTGGTGGTTCCACATTTTGATTCATAGCTCAGATCCTATTGAACCGATTTTGCTGAATTTCAATCCCAAACTGCTTAGGATAACTACAAGCAATTTGACACCAAGTTTGTTGATTTCTTTTGAGTTTTTCGAAAGTGAGCGTGTTTTCAACAGACGGACAGACGGACAGACAGACGGACATGGCTAAATCGACTTAAAATTACTCAAGGACCCAGAATATATATACTTTATAGGGTCTGAGATGAATAGTAAAAAAGTTTCACACGGAATGACAAACTGAATATACCCTCTTCACAACTAATTGTGGTGGAGGGTATAAAAATTATTTATTAATATTGGGGTCGAAAAAGTACGATTTTAGAAGTTCGTAAGTACGATATTGGTTTTCTCATTTATCATCCCTGTAACATGCCAGCACGCTTTCTTTATTCTTTAAGGGAGCTCTCATATAAAATTGTCAACACAGACTAGAAATATATTGAAGAAAAAGCCCCAGAACTGCCAAGGAATCGCCCCAAGGGGGATTAAATATATGAAGGACCTTCATTAGTTTTTTGTGCTTAACTTTTTCTTAAAACATACTTGCCTTATATCTCCACCCTTTAGGGGGGCTCCCATACAAATATCGGCATACAATTAATATTATTCTTAAATTTGGCCACTGCAGCGCCAAGATTGCCCTTTGTTTGGTCAAATGTATGACCAACCTCACATAATTTGTTTTATCCCATTGCCAAAAAAAAAAAATTGGTTTCTAAAACGACTACGCATATTAGAAAAACCTATAACAATTTTTAAAGGTAATATTATTGTGGAATTCCTTTTTTTTAGTTTATTTTATAAACTAAACCGTTTTTGAGTTACGCTGTGCAACCTCCTCCGTTTTCGAAATTTTGAAAACAAGAGCTTACCTAAAAAACGGTTAGCACCACTGATTTCAGCGTACCCGAATTAGGGTAAAACGCCAGGTGCCCGGCTCCGTTTTTTTTTTTTTTTTAATAAATAATAAAAATGTTTTTCAACAAAACTATTTCATGGAAAATGCGTTTCTTTAATGAATTAAAAATTAGATTTTTTAGCGGCTTATTCGATATTTTCGGTTTATTTTGTTTAATTAGAGATAAAGAATAGCTTGTTGACAAATTTTCTACAAAATTAATATTTACTAAGTTATTAAACATAAAAGTCAGATTTCATGTAAAATTATAATTTTTCCCAAACTTTGGTGGGCTTGAGGGACGGCTTAGCCTTCGCCGATCGTCCTAAAAATGTTTGAGTTGTTTTTTTTTATCAATACCCACCAAATTGGCGAGTGAGACCTAAATAAATACAACTTTTGATTTTAACGGTCACCCTAGGGTACCACCGTACTTTTTGGGTTTGAATTGTATCAAAAAAGTACCATTGCACCAACTTTATCAACCGTTCAACGTTAGAAACAAATGATATGCGTTTGACTATTTTTTTTAAGCAAACGCACACAAACGCAAATATTAAAGCTGAATTGACGTGTGTAAGAAAAAACAGTTCTAAAGAAAAAATTTGCATCAATGCTGCTGTTTACTTTTTATTTTAATTAGGTTTTGTTCAATATGACTTGTTAAGGCAAAGTTGTTGGAAACTTTACTAACAACAACTTCTTTGAAAACGATTTTTATGTAAAATTAATATTTTCCTAAATATAAGTCATACAAGTCGGACAAGGCTTAGCCTTCGCCGATCGTCCTAAAAATTTTTTTGAGTTTTTTTTTATCAACACCCACCGAATTGGGGGGTTAGAGCATGGAAAAATAGAAAAAAAATTGATCCATACAGTTAACGACCACCCTTATGTATATATATTAAATTTTTTAATTTGGTAATAAGTTCGATATATCGATACATCGATATTTTTGAAATAATAAATTTCGATACTCTTAAAAAATATTGATTCGATATATATCGATATATTTTTTCAATTTGCCCATCCCTAGTGCAGTGTGAGGTCCACACCACGCGTTACTCGCTTTTTCGCAGCATACGCAGCTGTCAAAAAAGTAGAATCTGTGTAGTTAAACGTAGTAAGTTTCATGCACAAAAGCGTAGATGCCTTGAGGCGAAAAGTAGGTTTACTTTCTACTTTTGCAAGCGTCACAAGCAGCGTTCGAACAAATCAGCTGATTTTGACAAATTAAATTTTATTTTTACTTGTGCTGCTGCTGCATAAAAAGCGTTGCATGTAACTTGAAACGTAAAACGCAAGTAAAGCTGGAGGTCCACACCACGCTTTACTCGCTTTTTCGCAGCATACGCAGCTGTCAAAAAAGTAGAATCTGTGTAGTTATACGTAGTAAGTTACATGCACAAACGCGTAGATGCCTTGAGGCGCAAAGTAGGTTTACTTTCTACTTTTGTAAGCGTCACAAGCAGCGTTCGAACAAATCAGCTGATTTTGACAAATTAAATTTTATTTTTACTTGTGCTGCTGCTGCATAAAAAGCGTTGCATGTAACTTGAAACGTAAGTAAGGTTATAAAAGCATGCGCTGGTACGGACCTCCAGCTTAAGGTTAGAAAAGCATGCGCTGCGTGGAGGCGAAAACGCGTGGTATGGACCTCCAGCTTAAAAACTGGCGCTTTCTTGCAAAAATAATTTTTATTGATATAAATTCTTTCTTATTCGACTTTATTATTAAAATGTATATTAATTTGTTTAAGCCTGAGGTCTTTTTTATATAAAAATATTAATTTTACTTGAACAAAAAAAAAAAATTAATAAAATTAATATTTTTATATAAAAAAGAACTCAAACTTAAACAAATTTATATACATTTAAAAAATTAAGAAAAAAATTATATTATTAAAAATAATTTTTGTAATTTTATTTTACTGTTTATTAAATTCTTTAATTTAATTCTTTTACTACAATTATAATTTGCTACCATTTCACAAATTTAATTTCTTTCTCACACAATTTGCTTTTATATTTTTCTTTTTTGCTTCTTTTTTCTCAATTGACAACCAAATTTGACGTTTTATGTAAGCAATAATTGTCAACGAAAATGGACTAACAATTATTGCAACATAAATTGTCGGCAATAATAATGTACAAGAAATTCCTGTCTACATTAAAGACAACATAATTTTGACATTTACTGCAATATACATATGTTGCAATAATTAACTCTGGTATACACGGGCAGTAAGCAATTGTTGCTTAGCAATCTGCTGTAAAATCAGTTGTTTTTTTCTGACTTTTCATTTCTCAGTAGGTTTGTTTATGGTAAAGCAATTTCACTTGTTCTCCAGCAATATAATCAGCAGGGCAAGGGACTTCATGCAAATGCATGTTTGTTGTCGGTGCTCTGAGACCCACCTAAAGTCAATATCTTTGCGAATCACAATATTACCAGTAAAATGGCATCAATTTGTTAGTGCATATTTTTGCATATTTTGCTTTTAATGCATGTTTTTGCATATTTTGATATAAATGCATATTTTTCGTCATATTTTGTTATAAATTCACATTTTTCGTCATATTTTGTAATATGTATTTATAAAATAAACTGCTCTTTTCTTAGTTTTTTGTTTAGAAATATTTTTCTGTTCAAGGCGAATTCATTATAAGGTGTAGTCAGTGAATCAACTGGTTATAGTTGTTTCAGCCCTGAAGCTGTCAATCAGTCAAAATAGTATGGGAAAATCTGCTAACTTCGACATTTTCAAGGAGCCAAAACAACATGTTGGTGTTTGGTACTGAATTACCTATATTTTACTATAAATTCACCTTGTTTCTTTCACTTTAAAAAGTAGCATTATATTTATATTATACAATTTGTATAATTGTGCACATAATTGTAGAAGTAACAGTTAAACAGTTTTTGACATTTCATTTTGTGCGCGGTTTTTTTTACTTGAAGAAGCAGCAAATAAAAATAATGTTCGGCGAAAAAAAAATAGAACTCAACATAATATTTTTGATTTACGGTGTAAGAAGTATGACCTAAAATGCAAAAAGTATTAATAAAATAAATTGTTTTTGAGGAAAAAAATGCCAAAAGAAAAAATATGAAAAAATAATCTTTTAAATAAGTGTGGTAGATATACCTCTATATTAGCTAATCAACCAAAATTATAGAATTTTTTTAAACAAATATAACAATGAAACCATTCCTACGGAAAAAACCCCTTATAAAAACTTATATCGCCAAGTTGTACACTATACAACTATGTGACATTGTTGAAAGAATTAAGTGACATAAATTGTGGCTGTCTATTGACGAAGCAATGGACACTGAAGGACGTTTCGTTGTCTACGTAATTGGGATCTTGAATGCAGAAGAAGATCTTGAATGCAGAAGAAGAACAGGGTAAACACAAATTTTTGTTAAATATTGTAAAGTTGGAAAAGGTGGATCATGCTTCAATAGCTCGAATTTTCAAAGATTCAATTTCTCTTTTAGAATCCTTTAATGAAAATAAAATTTTGCTCTACTTGCCCTTTTTTTTAAGATATCTTACTCAAAAATGTTACATGTCACATGCTAAGCATGAAAGTTTTTGAAGTCACCTTTGCGTTTCAACCATGTATAACAAGATGGGGTACCTAGTTGCAGGCAGTTGAGTATTATGCCAAAAATTTTGAAGAATTTAAAGATGTGGTAAATAATTTTTACGAAAATAATGCAGTCGCGATAAAAAAGTAAACAATATTTTAAATGTACTTAATATAAAGGCTCAATTAGAATTTATACACTCAAACAATGGGTTTCTAGTCGAGACAATAACCGAACTTCAGGGGTTTAAATCATTGAACACCTCGGTTAAACTCGTTGATGACGCTGTCATTAAAATAAGAAAAGTAGAAGGTCAAATCGGCGAAAAAATAAAAGCCACAATTTATGCAGTTTTAAAAAAGAATGCCGGATTTAAAAAACTTAAAGAAATTGGTAATATTTTTAATTTACCTTCCAGTAAAGAAAAAATTGTAGACACTGAATATTCTACAAAGGAGTTGACCACTTTTAAATATCCACCTATTACATCCGTTGATTTCGAACGAACATTTTCAATGCTTAAAACTGTTTTAAGACCAAATAGAATGAGTTTTACATTTGATAACTTAAAAAAACTTATTTATTTATATATGTATATATATCTTTATCTACTACTACTTTTTAAACTATGTTTTAAGTTTTTAAAACTGAATGAAATGTATTTATGTTTTTTATTTTGTTAAATATGGTTAAATAAATATATTTTAAATGCATATTTTTTACTTGTATTTTTGCATATTTTACGATTTTTAGTGCATGTTTTATGCGCATATTTTGCGATTTTAAGTGCATGAACTTCCTTACCCTGATAATCAGCAATTAATAAGATTTCTGTAAGACGTGCTAAGTTCCCATTGTTTCATATTTGATTAATACACTGAGATTTAATGTTGAGGGAAAGCTAGCTTCTATGCGCATTTCACTGGTTGCTTACCTAGCATTTACACGTGAAAGTAAATTTCTTGAAAGTCGCAATACACTCACACTTTTTCACTAACACACACATAATTTTGGTACTTTCAGCCAATCGGCTGTTTCTTCGATTTTTCGTTGATAATACGTATACTCTACTTGCAAGAAAGTACTTTCACGAGTAAAGCCCAGGTTAGGCCAGCTCATCAGGAAACCTTTTCCAAAGATTTTAGAAAAGCCAAAAATATTAAATTTATGTTTTTGTTATTTTAAGTACATTAAATTTGGCACAGTATAATTATAAAAGTATATTAAAACTATTATTTTTCAACTATTGCACATTGGGAAATATGCTGCCAACACATTCCTTCGAACAACTGTCGTTGATGACCTAGAAAATGGCAGCGGCAACAACAGTAACAAGACAGAACAACAACAAAAATCTCTGTATTAGATAATCGTTTTGACACCTTCTAACAGATTTGAATTTTGCACATGTTTTTGACTTAAAGTGAAGATGATGCTGTTAGTATTTCATTCAATGTCCTTGTCATCAATTGTTTAAATCTTTGTCAATGTATAGGTATAAATGTGTAAATGCATGCGTGCAAACTATCATTTACCAACACCACTAAAAATCTGTGATGTAAACGAAGTTTAATTATGAGGACAAGAACTTGAGCTCCCTTTTTCAGTATGTCAGGGGTAGGAAAACGTGCAACTATGTATGTATGTATGTCTTTTTAGTTGCACTAGTAAGTTCCTGTGACTCGTTCTTTAAACAATGTTGTAAAAGTCTAATGAGTTTCTATTTGTTGCAATTGTTTATTTTTTTTTTTCTCTTCCAACATCTTAATCAATGAAATGATTACGATGTTGGGAGAGAAAAGTCTTCTTTTTTTTTGAAAAATGTGTAAAGGGGTTAATTTGTTTCCCAAGATTGGAGCTTTTAATAGAAATGTTGAACTTTTTTTATAGAAATTTCGAACATTGTAGCTGTTATCATCTTTTGTTTAAGTTAAAAGGTTTTAAGAGTGACTTTTATCTTATGCAAACCATAATAGTTTTGATTTTATAAAACACATTCAGACTTTGTATTTAATTAGTTTTAAGCAAAAAGCTCTTATTAAAATGCAAAAATTTTTCATTCTTTAAGCAGAATGAAATAATTTGCAACTTGTACCCCTTAAGACCTTTAAAGAATTACAATAATAAATCACAGTAATGAATTTACAATCAGTGAAAATGGTTTAATAAATCTTTTTTATTTTCTTCAATATACAATTATATACATCCTCAATTTAATGATTAACCCATGGAAGGATCACATTTTGATAGTTTTACAGAATTATTTTCTGCTTTAGCCTGAAACCAAACATTTCTCTTTTTGCTCACCATATTTTTTTTAACTGAAAACAAAAAATATGATTTTGCATATTTTACAAGAATTTTAAAAAAATTCAATTTTTTGCACAGATAATTGAGCTTTTACTTCTCTGGATTTTTTTCAAATTTCCTTTAATAAAAGGCGCGGAAAACACAAAAATATTTTTTCCGGAATTTTCATCCATAAAGATTTTAGAAAAACTAAAGATATTAAACCAAATAAAAGTGTTAAACGTATAAGACTTATAAGCAACAGTTCTAGTTGTAACAATATCAAAGTTTAAACAAAACGCATCAACAATAAACAGTGGGTTTATCTCATCTTACATTCCCCACTACAATTGAAATTCTCCCAACATTAATTGTAGTTGTAAGTAGGTTATGAAAAACAAAATGAAAACAACAACATCTTACAAAAGCATGTTGTCAATTAAGTGTTTTTTTTAGGCCGTGCACTGTTGCTTATAAGTCTTATACGTTGAACAGTTTTATTTGGTTTAATATCTTTAGTTTTTCTAAAATCTTTATGGATGAAGTTTCCTGATGATCTGGCCTAAGCAACCAGTGAAATGCGCATAGGAATAGCTTATCCATCAACAATAAATTTCAAGTGTTTTTATCAAGAATAAAAACTGGGAATTAAGCACGAATAACAAAATCTTTTGAAATTAAAATTTTGTATTCCCAAAGAAATTAGTTTTATACTTTATTTGACTAGGCTGGGACCTTGCTCCAAATCGAAATACTTATTGCGTCAAAGTTTGCTGAAATACTGACATTAAACGAATTTATTCCGTGTATTCTCTGCATGGGCGGAAAGCAAAGTTTTGAGTTCAAAATGTTAAATAAATCGCAAAAAGACTTAAGTTAAAAACTTTAGAGTTTCATAATGCTAATTTGAAAGTGATTGAGTTGCCGTATTTAGTTGACTTACGGGCAATTTTTAGATTTGATATTATATCACATTTCAACATATTTTAAATCGTTTTGAATACAAAATTCTGTTCTTCACTAATGCCCGTAATTTCTACAAAAAGAAATCAAACTGTATATAGAAATATTATGGTGTAAAAGCCGCCAAATTTTAAAAGAAAACTGAAGGTTAAAATACGTTGGCCAAACGTTGGTTGAAAAAGGTAAATTTAACTGTTAGGTACGAACGCGACAAGCTTTTTTTTGTAAAAATTACGGGCTTAAGCACTTAAATGTAACTTAATTCACCAAGCTGTACCCATGTTCTGTGACTTTAGTGAGAACTTCTTGCATCGAAAAGATGTGAAACAAAATATTCCATCGTTTCTCGAAAAGTGAGAAAAATGTGTGTCTGTAACTCATGTCGAAAACTTTGAAAAGAGATTACGTCGTTACGTTATAAATGTCATAATATTGCACTCGAAGCCGATGTTGCATTGCAGACGTTCAGAACGCCAGTAACACATATCGTTGACGGCGACCAAAACTAACTTAAATTGAAAATTTTTCAACGACGGCGGCGAAAACACAACCTTCGGCTATGCCAAATTGTGTAAAGAGGGACATTCGTATATTTTATAAAAATGTTAAAAGCAAAATAATAAAACAATGAAAAATGTGCCAATAATAAAATATTATTATTATAATTCTTTGCATTTTGCATTTTTAATTGTTTTTTAGTGTAAAAATTTTTTCTCGCCCCATTTTTATTCGTGAGTTTATTTGAAAGTTCAAAGCGGGAACTTTTCTCACCAAAATGTTACAGAAACACTTTTTCTGTAAATTGGCGAGTAATTTCCTTACGTGACAGCTTGTACTCGCCAAAAAAAGTTACAGACACAGTTAAGTGAGAAAACAGCTGTTTGTTTCAATTTATGACATTTTTGTTTCATTTCACACATTTCAATCGAAAACTTTCTCGACGCGAGAGTTACAGAACATGGGCACTGGTATGTACATTAAAATTCAACTTGAGTTTGCATTGTCATAACCAGGGCTGCCAGATAAATTTGTGAATAAATCGTCAATTTCCTGAGAAAAAATTACTAAACCGTCTTTCATGTTACGAAAAATCGTCAAAAAAAGTCGGACAACTTAAATTTAGTTTTTTTTAACAACTCGATTTTTATAAAAAAAAAAAACATTCAAACCAAAACATAATTCATGCCCAGCTAGCGTTTTCAATCGTGTAAGAGCTACTGGGCGTCTCAGGAAGAGCGTCTTTGATCGTCGATGACTGCATTTTTAAATCGTAGAAGGTTTCTCATACAGGAAAAACTGTAACACGAGTGAGATGCTTCCATAGCACAGCGAAAGACACTTCTTCAATCGTTGTGGGAATTGTTTAGGACGTCGGTAGAGATTATCTAACGAGTCTTTTATGTCAAAAATCGTACGAGACGCATTAAGATATTATCTTTCAACTCGTGATTGTGATTGTAATTGATAATTGTTAAAAATATGTTTTAGAGATTCGTGCAAGGTTCATTCCATGATGGTTTGACGAAAGATAAACAAAGTGTAACCTTGTTGTTTTTGTACTCTGAAAATAATCATTTAAAGATTTTCTAGCTTTCAAAATTTTTAATGCCAGTAAAATTTGTATGAAGCATACCAAAATAGAGCTTTGCAATTGGAAACCCCGATTTTGACGATTTTTTTATCTTTATTTTTATTTATTATTGTGGGTTTTATTAAACAAGAAAGCTATCATTACTGTTCGTGACAGAACGTTGACGCTAGAGCTGCAAAACAATCGATAGTTCTATCGATAGTATCGATAGTTTTATTTTTTGCGGACTATCGATAGTTTTTATCACTATCGATACTATCGGAAAATTTTAAAAGTAACTGCAAAGTTGATTAGATGTAGTCAACGAAATATTTTAAACCACTTATTAGATGCATGTTTTAAGCAGTGCATAAACTTTTTTAGTTGTTTAGGAAAAAGGAAAAGTACTTAAGTTGACTTTACCTAAATTTAAGTTTTTTTTAGATCTTTATATTTAAAAGTACATAGCAACAACAACTAGAAACAGTGGCAACCTTGAGATCTTCACATTCAAAATTTCACACGGGTAAAGTTTAAATTATTTTGTACGACTTTTCAGGAAGTTATAGAAAAATTACTCTTTGCGTACATATCTTTTTTAAATGGGTAATAATATTTAGAATAAAAACTTAAGTTAACTTCCGATCTGTGCCATAAATAATGCTTAGGAACAAAAACTTTAAAAAAATAATACCGAAGATAAGTGATGATTATATTAGAATAGGAGTAAATTTTCAAAAATCACCTTTAAAATTTTAAAAAGCGCTTAAGAGTAGCACTTTTTCCTTATTGCCACAGAATTATGTACTTACTTACATATTAAAATAATGTTAATCGTACCTACCTTATACTTATAAACTAATTTAATTCAAAGAGAGTTATCTTGTTTATTCAGCTAAAATAATTTTAAGTTTAAAAAAATAATAGCAGCCAGGGTTCTTAGAAGTGGTGTTTTCTCGCTAAAAAAAATTAATGGGGCTATTTTGTAAAATACTTTATACTACTTCCTTGAAAAATGTTTAAAAAATTTTTGAAAATTTAAAAAGTTTTATATGAATACATTTTCAACGCAAGGGTTACGAAATTTTTAAATTTTTAGACTTAAGTTGATTATTTTGACGTTAAAGGTGAAAAAAATTAACAACCCTGATGACAATTAACCGTCTCTATATATCTTACAAAAATTTATATTAATTATAAACTATAGATGACACTGAAATTTAAAGTGAATAAATGAAGTTTTAAAACTTTTTCATTCCACCTTCATGGACTACCGTTCCACAGAATTGGCACATAGAAACTTTTCGATACTATCGATAGTATCGATAGTTTTTATGCTAACTATCGAAACTATCGATTGGGCCGACTATCGATAGTTTTGCAACTCTAGTTTACGCTCTTGCTTATAGGGCCCATACAGAACACCATCATGACTGTGCAATCAAGTGATTGTGCCAGCTGATTGACCGTGTATGAGCTTGTGGTGTGATTGTACCAGCTGCTGGTGCTTTATCAGAAATAGTTTGAAATTTTTTTGATTGCACCAGCATGATTGAATCGTGTGTTGAAAAGTTAGCTCATAAAAGTTAAATCGTCAAGGCATAAACATCAAAAAATACAAAATTTTAAATATGAATGCCAAAAAAAATGTTTTGGGGAGAAATTCTCGAACTTTATTAAACAATGCCTTGCCTATGGAAAGTTAAAAGTACGGAATACTGCACATGTGGATTAAAAAACCAATGCTACAATAAAATGATAGAAAATGTTTTCGTCGTTCATTACAACCTTTCCCACACAATTTTTGGTAAAAAATTAATTTTGTACCAGCATGCTGGTGTGTTGTGTGCTTCAAGCTTAATTGCACAATCACTTGATTGTACAATCATGATGGTATTGTGTATGGGCCCTATTAGGTATGGTATATCATCGTAAATGATAAAGAAAACGTTCCGCCTTCCGCTCTTGTTAAGGTACGGCTGTTAAACATTCCAAGATTAAAAAACGAAGGTACCAGAAAATTTAATGTTTCATTAATGCCCAATTTTCAGGATAGCATTTAAACCTATATTAAGTTAATTTGCATAACAAACTTAAATCGTATTTAAATACAGATTGGTTTTTTGAGTTTTATTTGAAAAGTCTTATTAAATTAAGATAAAAGTATGGTAGCACTACTAAACAGTGTGATCCTTTTAGCAATTTCACTGCTAAATTTAGCATTATTTATTTTGATTTAGCAGCGAATTTTGCAAATAGCATTTAGCGTTATTTCAGCATTTTTGTAATATTTTTTAGCATTATTTATAATTTTTTAATCTTAAAAATTTTATACCTATATTGCTATATCACTTCTGTCAATCTCTATACATAATTGTATTTTGTCATTTATACGTTTGTACAAATGTATAATAATAGCAACCCTGTAAACACCAAAAAAAAAAAAAAAATTAAAGAAGAAATGGTAGATTTTACTACAGAAGAAATAACGGTTTTGGAACAGCAATTGCAAAAGCTGAATGCATACGAATTGATGAACCAAAGTTCAACTATTGAATTCTGGATAGGTGTTTAGAATATGATGAAAACAGATCATATTCTAATGGTATTTTGACCAACACTTTGGAAACTATTCATATAATGGTGTGTTTAATGTGTAATTAAATTTACTGAAAATGCTGCTGAATAGCCTTTTATGTTTTTAATTACAATTTTTGTTTTAACATAATTTTGTATTTAATAATATATATCTCTGGCAATAAATAATAATGGCTTAAGTTGACTTAAGTGCTTTTTAATGTTATTACATATTCTTATTATCTTCTTCAAGATCTATGACGCAGCTAAATTTCAAGTATAAAATGTCATAATTAATAAAACTAAAAACATTTGCTTCCGTAAGCTATGTGTGATCCGTTTCGCACTTTGCTTAAGCAAGTGACAGTTTCATAAAACTTAACAAAAATGTTCTTTTAGTTCAATATGGTTTGCCTCATATTAAGCCAACTAAAGCACATTATGGTTGCGCCTTAACAGTTTTTTTGACAGTTGACAATGTTGCATATTTTGCAAATTGTAGGTTAGGGCTTTAGCGTTTATCATGTAATATTTTGTAGATAGGCCCTTTTGTTTTTTTCGTTAAAAAATTGCTAACTTTTGGCAAACTACTGAATTGTTTTTGTTAAATAAATCTATGTATTTATGTATGTATGTAATTTTTTTTATGTAAACTTCATTTTATTTTAAAGAAATATAATATTTTCAGGTAAACTAATGTACCTTTAATTCATTCATTAAAATGATACAATTATTTAAGAAAATTTAGCATTTTTTTTAGCATTTTAAAATTTTATTTTTAGCATTTTTAGCATTGTTTTAATCCCCATTTAGCATCCAACTTTTTTTAGTTGTGGTCACACTGCTACTAAATACAAAAAAAATATATAAAAAAGGGTATTTATTTACAAGGTGGTCTGAAAAAACAGCTAACTGTTAATGCTTTGCCTGTTGTTGTTGTTGTATTGTTGAGATATTGAGGCCACCTTGCAAAAATATTACAACGGAAATTTAAGTTGAAATTAAGTGTACCACATCGGTGACTTAAGTTTCACCTAAGTTTTTAGTGAAGAAGAGAATTTTGTATTTGAAACGATTTTAAAAATAAATGTGTTTTAATATCAATCCTGAAAATTGGCCATTAGACTTTGGAGACTATAAAAAACTTCACTCTTAAGAAAAAAAATCAGCAAATCGTCACTTTGCTAATTTCGGAACATAAAATCGTCAAAATGACGATAAATCGTCAAATCTGGCAGCCCTGGTCAGAACTAAGCAAGGTGGCCTCAATTTTACAACAATATATCAACAACAACAGGCAAAGCAATAACAGACAGCTGTTTTTACTTAGTAGTGCGACCATAATTCCATCTTAATTAAATAAGACTTTTCAAATCAAAGTCAAAAAGCAATCTGTATTTAAATACGATTTAAGTTTACATGAAAATTAACTTAACATATGTAGATTTAAATATTATCCTAAAAATTGGGCATTAATGCCTAAAACGCAAATGATTACGATTGGAATTAGTTGTGGTAGACTTTAGTTATTGTTATCAAACGAAATTAAAAACAAAATTAATTTAAGCCCAATCAAAAGCTTAAAAAGGCCTTTTTTAGCTTAATACTAAAGAATTAATTAATTAGATATGCTTTATTTGTATTTTTCTTAATTTTTTTATGCTTCAAATATACTGATTAATGATTTTTACATTAATTAAATTAGGCTTAAGTTCATCCAATTTAAAATTCATTAAATTATTTTTTAATGAACAAATGCAGTTTACAACATGAAATTAATTAAAAAATTTGTTGGTAACTTTTATTCTTAACTGAACACGGGCTCGAACTCGGGTCAAATTTACATGTTTCGTGTATAACCACATTCTCATCATCAGAAACTGTACTTTTAGTTTATCGGGAATAAAACAGGAATTTGTCCATGGATTTTTATGAAATAAAATTTATTTTATTTGATTTGAATTCAAAAATTTTATAAAAAAAACAAAAAAAATATATTTTTTTGCCACTTCGGCCTCAATAACTCCAAAAATAATTGCTAAATTAAAAAATGATATACGAGAAAATCTTTTGACGGATTGCGTAACAAAATCGAGTACGTCGTTCCAAAGTTACGACAAGATGTATGGAGCAGCCTCTTCAAAAATCTCAAATTTTAGAAAAGAAATTTTTTAAAAAAAACCTTACTTACCATAGAATTTTAAATAATGATGACTTTAACAGTTAGGTGACTATAGCGGATCAAAAAATATAGCGGTTATTCAGGGAATTTTTGCTTGTTCATAGTGTAAATAATCTATATATACAAAATTCTCTTGTCAAGGTGTTTGTAATTGAACACCTCTGAAACGGCTCGACCGATTTTAATGAAATTTTGTATGTGTATTTGTTTGGTCTAAGAATAGGTCATAAAGTATATTTCATAGCGCTAGAGGGCGTTAAATAGTGCAAAAGAGGTAGAAGCTTCCGCTTCCTATATCTTCTTAGCACATCGGCCGGTTTTCGTAAAATTTCTGAAAGGATCTCAAAGATATACATTATTTGGAAATTCAAACCTTTAGGGCATAAAATCGGGTAAAAAGGGTTAAATCTCCCTCTACCATGTCTGCAAAATAAATTATCCGTTGAAAGTTTCAAGTCTTGAAGAAACTAAAGTCTATAAATTTTAAAATTTTGGGCGAAAATAAAGCAAAAAGGGTAAAAGTAAAAGCACCCCCATCCTATTCCTTCTTAATTTTTTAAACGATTCTCTTGAACATTTTATGTATTTGCCATCGAGCTTGTTTGTGTTAGCTAAAGATGGACTGACAAAAATATCGTATACGAAATTGCTCTTCGTAATAAATATTGATTATCTTTGTTGTATTTTCATACTTAAGGATAAAAAATACATCAGTTTTTTTTTTTTTTTTTTTAATTTTGAATATGTTACGATCAGAAATAAAGAAATAAATGGCTTTTTGTTTTTTTCATCGCCGATCATGATACAAACTTTATACTATTGTCGTCAATTATGGGCCGATTCAAACACAAAGCCCATTTCCTACAATAAGTTCAAATCTAATAAATGTCGGCCAATAATTTGCTAATCTAAAACTTACTAAAAAATGTTGTATCGCCTTGTCCCTACTTTTTTCCTATGTTTAAGCCCATTTGCAAAAATCTAGTTTTATGTCTAATAAATCGTATTTTTATAAAATTGCGTAATAATTACGCTTTCTTTACCTAGAGCACATAAAAATAGTTTTCTGAGGCATAAGCTTTTTATATTTGCTTATAGCTCCTTTGTAAGGCCTTTACACACTTCCAAGAAGTGTAGAATATCATGGTCGGGGTTCCCTGATTACACTTTCTTACATGTTTTCATATTTTCACTTTTTATCGCATAAATGTGTCTATTTGACCAACATGGTTTAATTTATATGACCAACATTTTACTTTGTTAAATTCTGTTCCAGATTTCTTCTCTGATTCTGTTTTCTTGTTTCATTTTATTTAATTTTTTTTTTTCGTAAAATATGCATGTCCACATCATACGTAAGAATGAATTCCAAAATACGGACAGATGCAATTCGCAGCACACGAGTCCAACTCATATAAAATAATATTTTCTTTGTTTCATTGGTGACATTTTTATACTATCAACATTAATTCATAAATATGTCTGTGTGTGTTTAAGTGTGTACCCTGCAGATAACGAGACTAGTCCATACATGCATGTAAAGAGTAGTCCATAAAGGAGTAGGAGTACTCCAAAACTACTCCAAATATATGGGTAAAAGGTGGTCCATTTAACATTACGATGTCCTAGGAGGGGACCATATAACCCACCGAAGTAGTCCCTAAACTACTCCAAGGAGTACTAAGGTGGGTTAGTTTTAAAAGTACTCCATGTTACTAAAGTATGGAGTACACTTAAGGGGTAGTTAAAGCATTTTTCTTTTTCATTTTTTACTAATCGCCTTTTATGGTGTGTGCTGTAGTCTATTATTGCTATTATTAAATATATTTACTTGGTATTTTTAATTTGTTTACCTTTTTTCCACAAATTTCACAAACTTTCACTTTTAAATGAACAATTAATAATGGACAACATCAGGGCTACCAATGTGTAATACTGTAAACTATAGAAAATTATACATCATGCAGTTGTTGGCAGCACTTCGTGTTTATTTCTTATAACATGGTCCATACTACAGTACATTGGACCATGTTGTAAGTAGTCCATTTGAGCCACAATGGACCACGTAGTCCAATATTATCTGTAGGGTAAGTGCCCTCTCCCTGAAAGATCGTAGACTGTTTGCCCATTGGCAAGCCCCTTTAAAAACTCGGTCCATGAAGCCTGCCCCAGTATCAACATTCATCTATTTCTAACCGTCGGTGAACCAGACTTGGGCCGCGTGCGTCTGTGCCATCAGGATTGCCACCCATTGGTCCCTATCATGTATAAGGACATTAAAATTCCAATCAAATACCAGACTAGGACTCTTGTAAGCCCCACAAAGTCACCTACCGGATCTTTAATAATTCGATTGTGTCGAACGTTGTTTGACAAGTTCCGCCGTCCAATTAAAGCATAAATTGTCCCAAGCAATTTATTTTATAAATTGCTCATAAAATGTATAAAATTTTACGTAAATATTAAACATGCATTTTTTCAGGTGTAAATAAAAAGACTTGATATGACTTAAAACAAATTTGTCTTGTTGGTTGTAGTGGTTAAACTCAGTGCAAGGATCATAGAAGAATTTGTTGTTGTGTTTTGGTATGGAAGACTGTGTATGTAAGATTTTTGTCTGCAGGTTGCAGGTTGTGGTGAATAGTTGATGATGTTAACGTTATCATTGTTGTCTTCATGCTGTTATTAATATTGTAGTTTTTATTGTTGCTGTTGCTCGTACTTGAAGTGAAACGAACAACAAAACGAATCTTGATAATGATTATTAATGACGATAATAATCAAATTATATATGTATATATTAATGTGTTTATGTATATATGTAGTTCCAAGGCGAATTGACTAGAAGGTGGGGTCAAGTCAACATATGGTGTTTTTTTCAGTGGTCGACTTGTCAAAGTTTGTATACAAACTAGTTTTTTATGTAAACAAACCTGTTTTTTTTACTAGCAATATTTTTGACAACCCGACCACAGAAGCATTGTAGTTGTAGAGTTGACCTCACCTTCTACTCAATTCGCCTTGTGTAGTTCTATATAATTTACAATTATTTCACCGGCATAATACACTTTAAGAAATTAATGTGCTTTTAAAAATAATTTTTTTTTATTTTTATTTAAATTAAAATTTTGTTAAATTTTTTCTTTATTTCTTTAAAGAAATTTTCAACAGATTTCCTATATACATGTGTACACATACATATGTATATAGGAAATATATTGATATATCGTCGGCTTAAAATGCAAACTTGGGTCTTATTGCCAATTAAAGATATGATTCGAAAAAAAGAAAATTGTGTTTAAAATATATACACATTTTTAATATTTTTAATTAGGCTTAAGTTCATTAAATTTAATTTTCATTAAATTATTTTTATGAAGAAAGGAATTTTACAACATGAAAATTAATTAAAATTTATAGATAATTTTTTATGGTTTTTAATCCAAATTTTTAATATTTTTAATTAGGCTTAAGTTCATGAAATTTAATTTTTATTAAATTATTTTTATGAAGAAAGGAATTTTACAACATGAAAATTAATTCAAATTGTTATTGATAATCTTTCATTCTTGACGTGGCTCGGGCTCGAAGCCTGGCCGGCAGGTTACCATGACATGTTTCGATCGCAACCACTCGATCTCCTCAGATGGATTTGCCGTCTTACACTCGCAGCCATCGACGACTGCTGACGTCACTAGTCAAACATCAATCCTTAAACCAAATTGTATTTTAACATTTGGTAGATCGAAATTTGCTTTCCTGAATGATTATCCATTTTAATTGATTTTACATGTTTTTTCCTTTACTTCTGTTTTTTCGTACTTTCGTCAAGAATTTTTCTTGAAGTCTAAGTACATTTTTTGTTTTTTCACTTTGTCTTTCTCTTTTCTCTTGACCTTTTTCAGCACAACTTGAAGGACAAATGTACACATAGAGCTCGTGCCTTAGCTTTAACAATAATTAGTATTGTGGTTATTTTGTTGAACTATTTATGGTTTTAATCCAAATTTTTAATATTTTTAATTAGGCTTAAGTTCATGAAATTTAATTTTTATTAAATTATTTTTATGAAGAAAGGAATTTTACAACATGAAAATTAATTAAAATTGTTATTGATAATCTTTCATTCTTGACGTGGCTCGGGCTCGAAGCATGGCCGGCAGGTTACCATGACATGTTTAAGGATTGATGTTTGACTAGTGACGTCAGCAGTCGTCGATGGCTGCGAGTGTAAGACGGCAAATCCATCTGAGGAGATCGAGTGGTTGCGATCGAAACATGTCATGGTAACCTACCGGCCAGGCTTCGAGCCCGAGCCACGTCAAGAATGAAAGATTATCAATAACAATTTTAATTAATTTTCATGTTGTAAAATTCCTTTCTTCATAAAAATAATTTAATAAAAATTAAATTTCATGAACTTAAGCCTAATTAAAAATATTAAAAATATTTTCATTTTAGTTGGCTTAATTTTCTGGAAATAGTACGGTTATTTTTTTGTCAGTATTTTCTCTTGCTTAAAGCCATGTCAATATGAAATTATATTTATTAATGTTATTTTTATGATTGTTGCTCATGTGAAGGAAATTAACTGTTGCGTATTTGTACTTAATGTATAAGTATGTATGTATGCACATAATCCAATATATTTAACAATAAAAGTACCATAATAACCGTACTTAAGTCTATATGTATACAAGTGAATGATGTCTTATCAAAAAAGTAACCACAGGATATTAAATGTTCATATTAAGGTTTTTGGATCCTTAAAATACTTTTTACTAAAAGTCTTATTGCTAAAAAATCAGTGAATTTTTAAACGCAGGTTTATTTGAACTAAACTTAAATGTGTATGTAGTTAAAGCTCAACAGGTGTAAATTAGTGCCCCATATATTATATGTAGTTTAGAAATCCGAATTGTGGCAACACTACCAGAGCTGCCGTTTTTGGTTATTTCTAACCAAAATTGGTTACATTTTTTTTCAATGTGGAGATGTGAATATTTAATTTCATTTTGGTTACTTTTTTCTAAAATAATAATACGTTTTTCTTGATACAATTATTTACGAGCTCGAATAGCTTGTACTGTGTACTACGATTTTTACATTATTTGTTAAGGCGCCCGTACACGACATGTATTTGTCATCTGACATGTCAAATTTTCAAGTCACATGTAATTGTTCATGCCTGTCAAAATTGCTGTTTACATAAAATTTATAATATTCGGTCACAAACGTACATGTAATTTGCTTCTGACATTTTATCTGTTTTTTTTTCGCATTGTTTTTGCAGAAACCAAAGTAGTTCTCGGTTTCAAAATAGCTTGCTGCCGCCACGAAAATATTTATTTGCGCCGTAAACTAATTTAGCCATCTTAACATTTTTTTCTTTTATTTTAAAGATACCAATTTAGAATTTTATAATGAAACGGTTTTTATGTATATATTTACATAAATTCTATTCAATGGTAAGATGAGCATACATATCTTGGTATTGTAAAATATTAACTTCAGCTGGCTAATGATTCCGTCAATAGTTGACGCCGCTGCCAGTTTCTTCCCGGCATAGATTTCTGATTACAGATGGTTTGTCAGAAGAAAATAGAGCACGCTCTAATTGAAACACGACATGTATGTGTTTTGCCGTGGGAAATTTGACATGTCAGACGACAAAAACATGTCGTCTATACGCTCCTTTACCAATGAACAGAAGTTTTTTTTTAATTTATCCATTACAAAAAATCCCTTTCAAAGCAGCAACCAAATAATTTTTTAAGATTTTTGTTAAGAAAATATTGAAATTTGTGATTTTTATATTAAAAACGCCATGTCGTCAGCTCATTACTGGTTTGACCTACCGACCATTTTTAAAAAAAAAAATGAGTTAGGTATGAGGAATATATTTTTTTAATACCATCTTTCTAAACCAAAAACCTGTTTCGCGAAAATTTTTATGGTTTCTGAGATATAAAGCATTAATTTTGCTGCATATCAACTGTTTCAAAAATTTTTAAGTACTATTTTGCTCTACAAGGCATTGTTTGGCGATTGCAGCAAATTCTTAATACAAAAACGTACAAAATAAATTTTACTGTTGCTTTGCTGCATTGCCGTAAGAAAAAAAAGTAGTTAAAGCAAAAGCAAAGTAAAATGACAACAAGAAAATAAATTTGTGAAAAATAGTTTTATAATGGACCCAACCAAGTGTACGGTTGCTATTATTTGTGTTTTTAGCCTACCTAAGGGAAATGCTTCAAAATATTACCACAAACGGAAATTAAATATGTTTAATCTTACATCCATTATTATGTCATATATACTAACTTTTACTTATTGTGCCTTTTTGACGGAAGCTTATAGTGGTCGGAGTGGTAATAATATTGCTAGTGCTTAAATTAAAATTTTAAATGAATTAATAAAAGATTGTCCACTTATTAAAACTTTGACATTATGGAGCGATTCTTGCGTACCTCAAAATAAAAATCAAATTAACGCAACCGCAATCAAAATGTTCTTTAAACAAAATAATATTGATGCCGTAATACAAAAGTCTTCAGAACCAGAACATTCTTTAATTCAAGAAGTGGACTTTGTCCATGGTGTTATTGACCGGTACTTAAAGAATATTGAAATTCATAGTCCTCTTCATTTACAAAATTTGCTTAAAACAATGCCAAATAACAAAACTTAAAGTTATGGAAATGCTTCCGGAAAATTTTCGCACCTACTCGTTGGAAGCAAATAAAATGGACTTTCGAAAAGTCCCTTTTGCTAAAATTAAAGTACTTCTATACAGTTAAAATAATGATTTATGTATATATTATAAAACTTCTACCAGAGAGGAAAAATATAAAAATGCAATTTTGGCTAAGTCTGCATCAAAAAATTGTTTAAAAACTCCTGAGAATTTGTTGACGAATGTTTTGAAAATATCGAAACCATCATTTATTTCCAGCGATATAAATAGAGACATATAAAGCTTATTATAAAAATTTACTCAATGTTAAGTTTTAAATTTTCTTTTTACTTTTGCATTATTTAATTTGCTTAATTTGTGGCTTTTTATGTAACTTTTCATAACAGTTGAACTGTTTTTTCTGTTTTTGTAAAGTAAAATCAAATAAAAAAACAATAAAAAAAATTCATCTCAACAACAAGTTACTCAATACACAGCAATAAGTATACGTATGCAGCACAAAAAGCCACTTTTTTTTATTTTTTTTTAGAAAAGTGGCGTATGCGGCACAAAACAATATTTTTCATTTTCAAAAAAATACTATTAAATTCTAACTTTATTCATGAAAGTTCTCAAAAATTTGCATTTTTCTTCAAAACATATACCGGAAGCAGTGGCAAAAATATAAAAAAATTCTGTCGGGTACAATTTGAGAAATCTTCATGTAAATTTTCTTTGTCGTTTTTCTCCACTCTGACTTTTTGGCATATGCGCCAAACCAATTCTGAGCTGACGATGTTTTGATATCGAAAACAAATGAAGTTTTAATCAATGGAAATTTTCAATTATTATTTTTAAATGAGACTAGTTTTTCTTGATTTTAAGAGTAGTAAAAATAAGTAGTACTTAAAGTAGGAAGTGCATAAGATCATGCGGAATCGATTTCAGAAAATTACTGAAAAATTACACAAAATTCATTTTAGTGTTTCTTAAAACTTGAAAATAAGTTTAATGTTCTAAATTTAGGTTATTTATCAATATAGCTTTAAAATTTATGGAATTTTCTTTAAGAAATGTCTGTGAGTTTAAGAAATTTGAAATTTTACTGTTTATAACTTGTCGGCATGTATATTTATTTAACGTTTTTTAAGAAAATTATTTGATAAAAAAAAAAATGTTCACTGTCAGTCATATACTGTATTAAATGTTCGTTACGAAAGGCCAACTTGTTTATATTCGCCATAATAATTTAACAATATTCACAAAATATTTCAAATAGAACAATTTTGAAACAGTTATTTATAATAAGAATTATAAATTTGAAATAAAATTTACAAGCAAGAGAAAAAGTGTTTATAATATTTTAGATATACATATCGTTGGTCTCATGTAGAAAGCCCCTAACTCACATAAATGGAACTTTACAGGAGAAGGCAAAAACATAATAGAAACTGTATGTATCATAATGTAAAATGGCTTCTTAAATTGCTTGTTAAACTGATATTTTTGATGCTATTGTATTTAATTTTTGTGACGAGGTGTATTTGTGGGAAATTTATTGTAATGACTAAAAAACTCAATTTCGAAAAAAATCGAGTTAGGACCTTTCTACATGAGACCGACGATATGTAAATTAGAAACATAAAATATATTTCGCATATCGCTAAACGTAAATTTTGACAAAAGGATATTTGACAGTCTTTGCCAATAACAGCTAAAAAGCGGAAAACAATTTTCCATTTTTGTTATTTATAACTGGCATATTAAAAAATATTTAATTTATTAACTTTCAATGTACTGAATTTTGTATGGAAATTTTACGGGTTTAATTAACTCTTGTAAAATAAAAATATTTTTTTACGAAAAAAGTCTCAAATAAATAAAAACCTTTAATTAAGTTTCTCGTTATTTTAATATGAAAGAGAACTACATTTCTTGTTTTTATTATTATTTTACTGTAAAGTGCAAATAACCTTTGTAATACAATGCAACTTAAAATATATTTTAATGATTTTCTCGATTAATAAAAGGAATTTTAAATTTGGTTATATTTTTTTACATTTGTACTACATTTACACCTACGCCAAATCTAGTACTTACGAGATTTCGAGCCAAATCTAGTTGTTTTTGACTAGATTTCCCATACAAAACAAAATCTACTTCGTGACTAGATTTCGACGAAATCTACTCAAAATCTAGTAGTACTTGATGCAACTATGGTTTTTTTCAATAAAGCACTAAAAAATACTTCCATGCACAAGAAAAAATGACATTTAAAAAAAAAAGACAAAACAAAAATTGTTAAAAAAAAATTAAAAAGTTTAATAAAAACTGTAAAAATATAAAAAGGACGAATAATATTGATAAAATAAATATCTTTGACTATTTATAAAAGGTAATGCAAATTTTTAAATGTAAATTTCTTTTTGTGTTTGTATGTGTAATGAAAAAACTTTAAGTCAGTTGTTTTGTTATAAAAACAAAATCTCGCTAATGTCAAAAAAGTATAATGAAAACGCACTAGATTTCGATGGAGATTTTAAATCAAATCTACAAGATTTCGGTCTAATGTAAATGTAGTTTGTTGGTTGTAAAAATTGTATTGGTTGTGGCAGCACTGAACACTACGATAAATGTTGTTATGTTATGTTTACACTTGGGTTTTTTAACGCGTTCAGGCGTCCACACCACGCGTTACACGCATTTTCGCTGCCCACGCAGCTGTCAAAAAAGGAGAATCTGTGTTGTTATATGTAACAAGTTACATGCACAAAAGCGTAGGATGCATTGAGGCGTTGAATGCGAAAAGTGGGTTTACTTTCTACTTTTGTAGGCGTCACAAATTCAAACAAATCAGCTCGTTTTGACAAATGAAACATAATTTTTACTTGTGGTGATGCCACATAAAAAGCGTTGCAGGTAACTTGAAACAAAGAACGCATGTTAGGTATAAAAATCGTACAATGCGTAGAGGCGAAAACGCGTGGTGTGGACCTACAGCTTTAAGCCGTAATCACATCAAAAACAAGATGATTTATTATACATTGAATCTTTTTTTCAATCACTTCAAGTTGACATCAATACAACTTAATCACTTCATTAATCACATAGAATCCTGTGAACATACCTCAAACTGAGTATAATGTAGTATCGGCCACCATGAACCTACCGCTCACGTGTACAACCGACCATGATTTCTTCTTAATGTTATTATTTTTTCCTTAAACAATTCATAAATTTTCACAATTTCATCATTAATATGTTAAAAATAATCTTCTGATAACTTTATTAAAGTATTTTTATACATTTTAAATACTTTAAAGCTATATAAATTTGTTCATTGTGTTTTTTCTTAATCAACTGTCATCTTAATCATCTCAAATGTAATGTGAACGGCTTTGATCAATTTTATGATGAACAGAAGCCCATAATTAAGACGTCGGCAGTAACTTCAAATTCTCTCTCATTTCTTTCATTTTCTTTTGTTCTTATTTTTCTTTGTTTACAAAATGTATGAAATTGAATGAAAGTATGGTAGCATTGTTAAGAGAATAATTGTATTTATGTGAGAGCATTAGAAAAAACGTCCTCAAAATAAAATTGATTTTATTTCTCGACCGCATTCTCTGGCATAATTTTATGTCAAACTGCATGTAAAAAAACGTTCAGCCCCAGTTCTGTTTCATCATTTTATCAACATTTTGCTTAAACGCGTTTAAAATCCCAAGTGTGAACGTAGAATTAGATTCATATGGTCTGTATTGATTGTTTAAATGCGTTTAAAGCAGTGTTCGAAAATAAACACTAAATATCGTTTCTTAATGTTCGATTCGGTAGATTTGTGGAAAACACAAACGCTAAGAGTATTTGTGTAGAAAAATATTAAAAAAAATAAAGTTTCCCTGTTAGTCATCTTTCGAACACAAAAATATTACTGTTTTTATCAAACTCAACAAAAGATGTGAACATTTAATTCCGTTCGGTTTTTTTTTTTTTGAAAATCCACAAGCTTCAATGTGTTCGGTTCGACAAAATTTCTTTTATATCTGTGGCATTTTGACAAAACATCTTAAGTCGAGATAAGATAGCAAAAAAGTTTTTAAAAAAATCTCGGTGAAAAAATTATTTTAATCAAATAATTAATAAACCAAAACGAAAGAAAAATTTCTTTAATAATACAAAATTTTTTTCAACTTTTTAAATTTGACTTAAGATGTTTTGTCAAAATGCCACAGATAAGTATATAATTTATTTTGTAAGTTTCTTGACCCTACATTATTATAGAATATGCGTTTGGGCTGGTGTTTTTTACGTCTAAAAAATATCAAATTTACCGTATTTCTTTTTTTTGGTACTTTTTTCCTTATTAAAGTATCCAAAATTGCAGTAGTGTAGTGAGAGCCAATAATTTAGTACGAATATGTCAATGAGTGGAGAAAAATGTTTTGTTAAAAACGTACCAAAAATAGTTACGATTTTCACCCCATTAAATGTTTGAATTTCGAAAAAGTACCAAATTCGTATTCGTATTTTTTTGATAAGTTTCGAATGTGGTATAAGCTTTGTTTCTATGTTAATTGGTATAAAAGATAGATGGGGTGTCAAAAAAGTACCAAAATTCAGGTTTTACCCGTTTACTCCCTAATAGGGCTGAATTTCAAAAAAGTACCAGACGTCTCCGCTTATTTTTCTAAAGAATTACATTTTTTTTAATCCCTTTAAGCTTTGGAGATATAAGAATTTCCCGTTCTTACCCTGTTTACCCCCTAAACATTCGAATTTCCAAAAATCCCGTCTTAGTGGATCGATTTGGGGAGTGACCAATCTCTGGTCCAAATTTCAAGTTTATAGCTTCAGGCGCTTTGGCTGTGCGATGATGAATCACTGAGTCAGTCAGTCAGTCAGTAACGTTACAATTGTATATATTAGAGTTGTCAATTATTCGCCTTTCAACTTTGTTCGAATAATTCAAATAATTGTTTTTGTTCGTTCGATCAAACGACTAAATCTAAAAAATTATTCGATAAGAAGAACGAATAAAAAAAATTTTTTTTTTTCAAAAAAATTACTATGGAAAATCTTCCATTCCATCCGCTATGACTTCTCCTTTTTTTGATGCATAACATTTTCCATCTAACTCCTTAGCGTTGTAATACTTAAAGGCATCGCAAAGCCCTTGATTCCTTATCCTATATGACTCTGGATTTTCGAAAGGAGTTGGTAGACCTACCATCTACAATTTCTTCACCTACATAGTTTTCAATGGTAATATTGTGACACTTACGCAAATGGTAAAGATAAACATATATAATTTATAAAATATATAATACAATAACAACATTTTCTACTTTCAAGATATGATTTATATAAATCAATTCTTTATTTTTAAACTTTTTGTTTATTTCTAAATTTTTCATCCAAAATTACCTTTCTTGAAAATTTTTTAACGTTTGATTTAAAAATAAAACGGCTGATACAATTGATAAGGTGAGTTGCAAAACTCGTTTGTTGTAAAATTAAAAATATGAGATGGCAAATGATTCTTAAAGTTCTTTTGGCGCTTTATTAGACGAATTATTCTGATTGCGTTAATTCATGTGCGTGCTAAAATCATGGAAGAGGGCATGCATTGATACAATTAGTAAATTTCTTCTCATAAAGCGCCAAAAGAACTGTTAGTCTGCTTTCACACGTTTCATCTTTTGATGCTCAACTCTTATGTTCTTAGGTGAGAGAAGAAAGGGGGTTGGTACGGAGATGCCTGTACTCGGTCAGTACGCTTTGTGTTTTTATTCGTTGGTATATGCACAACGAGATTAATTACAACAAGGGCTATGGCAACAACATTTTTTAACTTTCCTAAATATTGTATAAAACCACTAAAAACGTATGAGAATAAATCAAATTCTAAGCTGTTATTTTTAAATAAAAAAAAATTGTTCGATTAATCGACATTAATTAATCGATTTATTCGTTATTCGAAAATCGTCATTTTGAAATTATTCGAACAAGAGTTTGGTTTTGTTTTGTCGATTAATCGAATTTTTCTTAATCGGTTGACAACTCTAGTATATACATATGTATATATGTAGATAATTTATTTCGTAAGTTTTTTTTCACCCTACATTATTATAGAATATGCATTTGGGCTGGTGTTTTTAACGTCTAAGAAATTTCCAATTTAGAACCTCTTCTTAAAATCGCTTCAACTTATAGGTATAAATCGTGGCGGCATGAAATAACCCCCCAAAATATAACCCCCCAAAAAAATAATGAAATAAACCCCCAAAACGTGGGATCTTATTTCATATGCAATAAAGCCCCAATTTTGAAAATGAAATTTACCCCCAACGAAACGAAATAACGCCCCAAACATATATGAAATAATTCCCTAATTTTTGGGGGCTTATTTCATATGAAATAAAACCCCAATTTCCGAAATGAAATAAGAGCCCAGTATATTTAATACAATCAATCTATGGTATACCAAACACCAGCTTCGCTCACTAAAGCTTCTCTGCATAGCGCCACGATTTTCTCCTCTATAGTACAAAAATACCGAATCGACCCGGTTACGCAGAGAAGCTATAGTAAGCGAAGCCGGTGTTTGGTTTACCATATAGAAGAAAACCATTGCGACCGGCCGAAGGCCGGCTATGCAGAGCAGCTTTATTTATCGAAGCCGGTGTTCTGTATACCAAAGTGGATAAATTCTTGCGCCAAAAAAACGTTTTCATTATAAATTTGAAAATGAAATAATCCCCCCAAAAAATATATTGGGGCTTTATTTCATAATGATTTTTTGGGGGATAATTTCATATGAAACAATACCCCAATTAAAAAAATGAAATAACACCCCAAACAAAATGAAATAATCCCCCAAGAATCGTTTTTGTTGTTCTCTGTACAAACTTTTGGGGGGTTATTTCATTATTTTTTTGGGGGGTTATTTCATGCCGCCATAAATCGTATCGTATTTTATTATTTAACAAGTAAGAAAGTATAGTCGGTCAAGCCCGACGATATGATACCCTACACCACAGTATTTAAATATAGATTTATCTATGTTTATAAACTTCATGAAAATCGGTTTGAATTTGTGTGAGAGGCAGAAATTGCCCCCTACCTCCCGTTGTGGTCCTATTTTTGAAAAACTGCATAGCTAATGTGTCCATATAGATATGGATCTATCTATGTTTTAAATTTCATTAAAATCGGTTTGAGAGGCAGAAATTGGCCCTAACTCCCCTCGTGGTCCTATTTTTTTTAAAATGCATTCATTTTGTGTCCATAAAGATATGGTTCTATCTATGTTTTAATTTTCATTGAAATCGGTTTGATAGTTTCTGAGAGGAAGAAATTTCCCCCTATCTTCCCTCGTGGTCCTACGATTCGGCCCATTTTCAATAGCGTTGGTCCTTGTGCCAATAAGAACCTATGACCCAAATTTCATCAAATTATCTCCAAAATTGCGACCTGTACTTTGCGCACAAGGTTACATGGACAGCCAGCCAGCCTGCCTGCCAGCCAGCCAGCCTGCCAGCCGGACGGACATCGTTAGTTCGACTCAGAAAGTGATTCTAAGACGATCGGTATACTTTAAGGTGGGTCTAGGACCAATATTTTAAGGCGTTACACACATCAGCACAAATGCTGAACTGCCTTTATATATATTTTACTATAATGAAAGGTATTAAAGATTCGACAAGGTCAAATATATTTAGTTCTCTTATTTGCTTTTTTTTATTGATAAAGAATTTCTTCGTAGGATAAGAAAATAAAATTTATTCAATAAAATTCACAGATTATTTTGATTTTTATATATAATTTATGGAGTTTCTACAAAAGGAGAATAATTGCATGAATGCAAAGAAAAGGAATTAAATTTTTCATTGTATACCAGTATTGTTCAATATTGAAGAAAATAACTATTGTATGCAGGGATAAAATATAATTTCTTTATAACTATAAGTAATAAATAAATATGTACATGAATATAGCAGCACGTATGCACTATGGGACCTAGAGAAGAATTTAAGTGTATAAGCAATTTTATGTATTATTATAAACACACTTTTGTTAAGCGCAAAGACAAAGGTTGTTGATAGTGGTAAAACATATGTAAGGCCGGTAGAAGTTTCAAACGGCAAACATTTTTTTTAAAACTGTAACTAACACCGGACAAGAATTAGCTAAAGTTACATTATCGTAACTATGTATATAGCTATAAAGGTGTTGCTTATTTCGATTGGAGAGGTCCTAATATGATTGTAGCTTTATTATTATTTCTCAAACTCACATAAATCATTGCGATGATATTCCATAGTCGTATTTAAATTGGGATCGGGTTTAAATAACCGAAGCTTTCATTTCATATGGCTCTTATTCCTATAAATCGCTTTCATCGCATAATTTTTTTAACTTTTTGTATCGGGAGAAAATCGTAGACTTATTCCTACAAATTTAATAAGCATATCTTGCAAAAAATTTTAAAATAAACAAAGGCTTTTAAATAGGACCCGTTGCTAGAATTCACTATTAGGCACCTAATTTTTTTTAACTTTTACTCTTAACGCGAATTTAAAGGCCTACTCATAAAAATCTCAAGTTCAATATGAATAATTCTTACAGATTCCTATGACTTATGACTGCCCGAATCATAGATCTTCTGTCATCCTTCTCCACCAATGGATCATACTTGCCACAGCTTTTCATATAAATGTCAAAAAAGTATATACACAGCAGAGTTAGGGGTAGTGCATTAAATATTTTGTGCACTAAGGTTTCCATTTAATCCCACTATAGTGACAACATTTTGATTCTCCACTATTTTTCATCACTATAGTGGTAGTGAAAAATATTTTAACTACCACTAATTTTTTTAGTGGTAGTGAAACATATTTTAACAAATAACAATAACAACACTACAAGAAGAAAGGCATACATTATTTTCATGTTTAACTTCATGTTTGACATGAGTCTGGCCAGCTCTCTTTTTAATGCGTTTTGTATAGAAATCAAAACAGGTGTAAAAATTCCCGAATTCTATTGTTCAACACAAACATTTTTCAAAGTAGAAGGATTACGAAAACCATAGTGAGCATTAAGGTTGTTCGAAAAAAAGTTGAGCCAGTCAGCCTCTAGGCTTAAAGATTAGTTGAAAAGAATTCCAGAAAAACTTTTTTAATTTTTTGCCACGCCTCTGGATACCGCTCTTTTAGTTTTTTGTATATTGTCAAATTTTGTGTACGTGGCAAGAAAGCCCTTCTTATACTTTGTATGTCTAGGTTTAAATTTGCTCATTTTTATACCACGCACCAAAACAAGGCCCCATTTTTTCTTTTGCACATAAATATTATATTAAACCAGGTAGATCAACATACAAAACCAAGAAAATTGCATCAGTCAGAATGAAATTTTATATTTGTAAAGAAACAATAATTACAAATTCAAAGTACATACTTAAAAACATAGCGACTTCCGTGTATGGACTGGAGTTGGCTTTTTACCAGATACCAGAAAGGTGCATAAACTTTAACGCTGAATATCACTTTGGCCCTATATTTGTAAAACGCAAACGCAACGCCAAAATATATATTGAAAGCCAAAACAAAATCGAAAATGTTTCATAATTTTGTTGTTGTTTTCTAAAGAAATGTATATTGAATTTTTAAACGCTGCATATCTTGTGGCGTTGATATTTTTAAAACGCAATTTGTATTTCTGTAGAAAGCAACAACAAAATTTGGACAAATTTTTGTCATTGTTTTTGCTTTCACTGTTATTTTTGGTATTGCGTTGCGTTTTACAAAATTAGGGCCTTAGTTTCGCAGAATTCTTGCAGAAAAGGCAAGAATTAAGTAACATTCAATCCATAAACAACAATATGCGATACGGACTTTGAAGGGGGTATATAAAAAACAAAAAGTACTTCATTTTGGCGGGTGGCAAAAACTCTTCTTTATAATTTTAAAGGACAGTGTAAGATAAATTTTTATCTCACTTTTACTTTAATCCCATTTTCGGTTTTTTTTTTAAGTACAGGACTCTTGAATAGTCCGTACTTGAATTAAGCATTATGTACTTGATTTAAGGAAATTCATACATACCGTACCATTTACATCGCTTAAGCTTGACTTAAGTAAGGCTGGATTGATTTTTCTTATTCAGTGTAGTTTTAGGGCATGCGCTTACTCACGAAATCAGTGATAATAACTCCCATAAAAAGACAACAATTTAAGACGCATAAACTAGAAATAAACATTTAGCATTGTGATAGAAATTTGTCCGTTTTGGTATTAAATCGGTTTACACGCTGCTGTAGACCCGATATAAGCCCTATTTCTGAATATAACTTTCATACGTCTAAAATCTTAACGAATTATATTTTTAAAAACTTCGGCACCCATTAATTTCAAATGACCTGAAATTTAAATATGAAATATTGTAGATATTAGTTTTAAACTTAGTACAGAATTCAAAGAAAAGGGTGTTTTTAACATCCGAAGAACTTAATTTTTTTTTTTTTTTTTTAATTTATTTTTTATTATTGAATCTTTCTTATCGAAATTTACAATATGTATTCAAATCTTAATTCTACTTGTTGTTTATTAGTTGTTACCAGTGTTACCACTAACTGCTGTATTCAAATTTTAAAAATGTCTTCTAGTTAGGCTCAAATAGTTAAAAAATAATAAAATAAAAATCTATTTTATTTATTTTTACATTTTACATTTGAAAATTATTTCGTCTTTATAGGCTCCGCGGTTTTTCTTGACCAATTATCTTCTTGACCAATTATCTTCATGGCTCCGTGCAATAACTCCCAGGTGCAGTAAGTCCCAGTGCAATAACTCCCAATGAATTAAATCCCAAAATAAATGAGATAAGTCCCAAACTGGAAAAAAGAAATAAATCCCAAAAAAATGAAATAATTTCCAAGTCTTAAGTGAAACAAACCCCAACTTTTGGGAGTTATTTCATAATAAAATAACTCCTAAAGACATTAATGAAATAACTTCCAAAAACAGTCCATTGAAAAGAAATGAAATAAGACCCAAAAGAAATGAAACAACTTCCAAAAAAATGTATTATATATGTATTCGTTTTACTTGAATATTTACATATTAGGTTACCAAAAAACTAACATTGAGTCCTCGACATTTTGACAACAAATGGGGCATTTTATTATATCCTGACCTCCTGCAATGGCAACTGCCTGCAGTTTGAGCACGCCGCGTACAAGGATTACCTCCTCTATGGTATAACAAACACCGGCTTCGCTAACTAAAGCTTTTGTGCATAGCCGGCCTTTGGCCGGGCGCAAGGATTTTATACTCTATGGTATAACAAACACCGGCTTCGCTAACTAAAGCTTTTCTGCATAGCCGGCCTTCGGCCGGGCGCAAGGATTTTCTCCTCTATGGTATAACAAACACCGGCTTCGCTAACTAAAGCTTCAGGCGCAAGGATTTTATACTGTATGGTATAACAAACACCGGCTTCGCTAACTAAAGCTTTTCTGCATAGCCGGCCTTTGGCCGGGCGCAAGACACTGCAATTGCAATTAGCAAAATTTTCTTCTTTGATAAACTTAAGTCATTGTATTCAAATAGTTTGAAATATCCCGTTGTAAATACCGTTTAAAATTTTAAACAATTTTAAGAAATTGAAAATGAAAAAACTCCCACAAAAAATGAAATAACACCGAAAACCAAAATAAAATGAAATAACTTCCACGTTAATTTTTTCGGGGACTTATTTCATTTGGATTTTATTTCATTATGAAATAACTCCCAGGCAAAAAATGAAATAACTTCCAAAAAAATTAAATAAAACCGAGAGGGCTGGGAGCTATTTCATAATGAAATTACTCCCACATTTGTATGAACAATTTTTGGGCCTAATTTCATTTTTTTTCTTGGGACTTATTGCACTTGGGAGTTATTGCACGGAGCCATCTTCATTTTTAAAGAAATAACGTCTGACGATTCAGTATATAAGCCGCAAAAAAACGGTGACTGCTTTAAAAAAAAATTCAATACTTTGGTAGTGTTTTTCAAGCTAATCATTAATGTCAAAAAGTGGGAGCAGTATGACAGTACGCTTGACATCTAACCCTATCGTAAGTTTTATTGGGTTTATTTAAACACCCTTAATAATAATTGTAGGTGGAGGATATGAAATATTTGATACAGCTTTTGATTTATTTTCTTTTTTTTAATGGTTAGTTATTATAAGGGAGACTTATCAAAAAAGGGTTTTTTGATATTCCGAATAGTTGCTGTTGTAAAAACCCCGGTTTCGGTTAAGCATTTAAAAAATAACCGGTTAGCCGCCTTTAACTCGAATACATTTAAACACAAAAATCAAATTAGTTTTTGAAATAAAAAGTTAATTTGAATAAAACTAAAACAATTTACAACGTTAAGGAACCAACAGAATTCATAAATATGTCTTAGAATTTTGGTTTTAAAATATTCACCTTTTTCGTGGTTAGCGAATTTAAAATACGCCAACTACGATAGGGGGGATTATTTGAGATATTCTCCCAATTCTATTTTAAATAAGTTTTAATTTGTTGCTGATTAAGCATGTCTATCAGCCCAATTATGAATAAAAATTCCCCGGGAGTTTTTTTTCCTTTTCCCATTTTTACAATTGAATTAACATAGGAAAAATGGGAGAAGGGAGCAAACTCCCGGGGAATTGTTATTCATAATAGGGCTGTATATCAGTAAAATTCAACCATATTTTTGAACAGTAACAAACAAAACCCTTTAGCCTGTATTATATATTTCAAAAGATGTTGTTTCAGAATTATAGAAACGAATAGCAATATGAATATTTTTTTTTTTATGAAATATATATTCATTTTTCGACCACAATTAAAAACCCTCCATGACATTGTTTGATTAATTCAATATTGTTTTTTAGCGCTTGGTGTTTTAATAAATAAAACTGGTGAATTTTTCCCATATCGTTGATTCCGCTGGAATGTTGTAGTTTAAAGGATGAAGATATGCTAGAAGTACTTAAGATTTTTTTAGTGCCTTAAAAGGCATTCCGTCCTCGGCTAATTTTTCACCCAATGATTAATTTTTAGCAGCGACATTTAGTATTGTCTTATTAGTCGCCTCTAAAGCCTAGATTACACAATCTCACAAGTCTTACGTATTCCATAATACTTTGTGAGATAGATTTCTAATGAGTTTTGTTGCGACTGTCAAAAAATCTTATGTACCATGACAGTTTGTGTTCACACCATCACACAAAGTATAAACACTCACACATGAAATAAAATGCAACCCTGATCCAATGAAAAGTATTATTGTTTAGACATTTTTCAAAAAACGATGAAGTCGTATGGGATTTCAAACTTTTTTCTAATTACTTGTAATTTTCGTGACACATTGCATTCACACTATCACACTTTGTCATATTACTTGAGTTTTTGACATGTATTAATACAAAGTATAAGTATAATAGTGTAATCTAGCCTTAAGGAATTACTACTTAAATGGCATATGCCATAAAAAAAACTTGATATGATCATATGCATAAAAACATAGTAAAACATGTATGTATTGGGTTACTTAGTTTTCAAACAAATGTGAAACTTGTCTAAAGTTATTTTTTTTTTAGCTTGTGTAAATAAAAAAGATTAAACAATTGTTTTAAAAACTATAGGTAACAAATTCAATCCTTGAATGAAAACTGTTAAAAACAAGTTAGAGTGATATATTCGGCTGTGCCGAATCTTTGATACCCTCCACCGATAGTTCGAATGTTTAAAAAGTAATATCTGTATGATGTCTATTTATTATTATTATCTTAAACTGTGACGATTTGTTATTAATTATGGTTTTAGGCGACTAAACTGTTTTCCAGCAGTAGGGTTTACATGGGGCCTAGGGTAAATTATGGACCGATCATCACGAAATTTCACAGCGTAATTTCTAGTCCTTTAAAACTGTGATGTACCAATTTCTGTTATGATAGCACTATTAATTATGGTTTTGGGTGTACTAAACTGTTTTCCGGGAGTAGGGTTTCTATGGGGCCTAAGGTAAATTATGTACCGATCTTCACGAAAATTCACAGTGTTATTTCTAGTCCTAAAAAACTGTGACGTACCAAATTTTGTTACGCTAGCGTTATTTTTTACGGTTTTAGGCGTACTAAACTTTTTTCCGGGAGTAGTGTTTATATGGGACTTAGGGTAAATTATAGACGGATCTTCACGAAATTTAACAGCGTGATTTCCAGTCAAATAAAACAAATTTTTGCAAAATCTTATCTCATTCCGTGGCTTGTTCCAGCATTTATGTTATTTTTTGTAACAAAATTATCAATTTTTTTAGGTGGTGGTTCCACATTTTGATTCATAGCTATGGTCCTACTGAACCGATTTTGCTGCATGTCAATCCCAAACTGCTTAGGATAACTACAAGCAGTTTGGCACCAAGTTTGTTCATTTCTTTTGAGTTGTTCGAAAGTAAGCGTGTTTTCAACAGACGGACAGACAGACGGACATGGCTAAATCAACTTAGAATTACTCAAGGACTATACTTTATGGAGTCTGAGATGAATAATAAAAAAGTTTCACACGGAATGACAAACTTAATATACCCTCTTCACAACTAATTGTGGTGGAGGGTATAAAAAGGTAACATTTTACTAATAATAATGAAACTACTGAAAGAATTTAATGTAAAATTTTTAAATTTGTAAGAATTCATAAAAATAATTAAAATCAAAAAAAGAACTCCGACCGAAGTTTTATTGAGAAAAATAGATTTATAGTATAGCTCATGTGTGTTTTTTATCTTACTAAACTTTTAATTTTTATCAAAATTGTAGAAAACACCTACATATTCTTTATTTTTTAATCTTAGTGCCGGTTCACACACGTCAAGTTTGACTCGTCAAGTATTGAGATTTAGGAGAGAAGGGAAAAGAGAATGCCATTTCTTTTCCCCTCTCTCCTAAAAACTCAAGACTTGACGAGTCAAACTTGAAGTGTGTGACCCGGCACTTAATAAATCAAACGTCAAACTTTTTTCATAACGCTGGGTCTCCACGTAGCAATTTTTATTGCTAAGTACAAGCAATAACGTGTGTGAACCGGCACTTACTGATTTATATTCTACTTTATTTATTGTGAAGCGGTTCGTTCGTTTACTTATATGGTCAAAATAGGTCTGTTTGAGTACTTTAACAGTAAAATGCAGTAAATGAGTAAACAAAAAAAATTTACTCCTTTAAAAAAAGCTGTTGCCAAAAAATTACGCGAACGGAAAAGTTGTAAAAATTCGAAAACCTAAGAAAACAGCTGATGGAAAATAAATGTTTCTTTTTGTGTGCTTTGTATAAACGATTTAGTAAATAAAATGCAGTAAAGTTCCAGAGATGATAGTAAAAACTTTTGGGTAATCTAACGCAACTTATGTATTTGTGTTGACCTATTATTGATTCGATTTTCATTTTCATTGTTATTATTAGAGACTTACCACCCCCTTATGCAAAAAAGCTTAAGTTCACATTAGTTAAACAGCACATAAAAACCCATTCACTTTTGCTGGGCTTAATGTGTTGGTTAACTAAGGTGAACTTTAACTTTTTTGCATAAGGGGGTAAGAGTACAGATGAACATCTTTGTAAGCGTTGCAACTTATATCGGGTATTATTTGGAGATTTGGATTTAATTCTGCTAAAAAAAAACGTGTATATATGTACATATTTGCTAGAGTAACAAAACTTTTGTGTGAGAATGTAAAATGCTGATTAAATTGCGAAAAATATTAAACAAAATTGATTTAAAAAAAAAAAATTGTTTTCAGCCAAAGCTTTAAGCAATGCTGCGCGTAGCACTCAAAAATATCGAAACTGGATTAGATTTTTTTAAATTATTTAATTAAAGTTCTTAAGTTCCTTAAGTATGTCGTCATTTTGATATAATTTTATAAATACTCAATTTAAGGTGTTTTTTAAAGACGCAAAATGGGAAATTTTGCCATTATTCTAGCATATTCGAAATAATTTTTTCCAAAACCCTTTTCGTTATGCATAAATTTCTTGGAAATTAAGATGTCTTAGCATAAACACCGCTTAACTTTGTATGTTTTGTGACAATAGACGTAGTCTGGTTAACAAAACTGCTAATTTTTCTAAGTCCCGAAACAAATTACATAAGTCAATTGTTGATACTTTCAACTGAAGTCTTTAAAATTACTGTGGGGTTGCGCCCTAAATACCTCTTAACGTAATGCGTTTGCTGACACCTTTATAGTTACTCCAACAAAAAAGTGACAATTTCGTACTTGACGGACCGGATGTTGTACCTTATTCATACCTTCTGTAGGAGCTATTTGCCGACCATTTTTAAAGCTGCTTCTGTTAAACAGCAAAATGACCTGCCAACTCGCTCATCTATAAGCAAAAGTAAACCTGACTTCGTTGTTATTTGCTTTACAGCAATAAACCACCGCTTGATAACTGATTGCGTTTTACTAATGACCATACGAAGACCTTTAAAGTGCTGCTAGCTTAGAGATCTCCAAGACAGCCCTAGACCAGCTAAGAGTATATCCTGCACATGCTTTTGACGAGGCTAAAACGCGTAAAATGCATAAGTTCAAGCTATGGCGAAGGCGGTTTTTTTTTATATCAATACAAATCAATAGAATAAGTCAATAAAGAACCAATTTCGGTGTCCTTTATAAAAGGCATTTAGCCGGTACCGCGCGTAGTATGCTCCTAGATAGGTCAAATGTATGACTAACCCCACTTAATTTTTTTTTAAACAAAAATTTTGAAATTTTGATGAAAAAATAAATTTTTTTTCCAAAAAAAAAATATGTTTCTAAAACGACTGCGCATATTAGACAAAAGTTTTACCTTTCTTAGAGGAAAATTTATTGCAGAATTTACACTGAATCCAATGGTGCCCCCTGTTTTTTTAGGTTAGCTCTTGTTGTATAGATATACCGTTATTTCGAAAATGGAGGAGGTTGCACATCATATAATCGCGTAACTCAAAAACGGTTTAGTTTATTGATTTATATGTTTATGGTAGAAATTCTTAGGTAGCACCTAGGATGCCACTAGATGTGTTAAATGTATGACCAACCCCACTTTATTTTTCATCTCAATCATTTATTTCAAACATACCTACGCGATATCTCCATCCCTTAAGGGGGCTCCCATACAATGCAGACTACAGAAATATTAAAGAAAAAGTCCCAAAAATGTCCAGGACCTCAACCTCCTTTAGTTTTTTATCTTTAACATTTTCTGGAGACATACTTTCCCCTTATCTCCACTTCTTAGGGGGGCTCCCATACAAATATTGCGTTTTATGAAATTCTTAAATTAATTAATATTTGTGGACTTTTGTGAATAAAAAAGTACGAAAAACAGATGTAAAATGTAACATGTAAAATCAATTAAAATGGATAATCATTCAAAAAAGCAAATTTCGATCTACCAAAGGTTAAAATACAATTTTGAGTATTGACGTCAGCAGTCGTCGATGGCTGCGAGTATAAGACGACAAATCCCTCTGAGGAGATCGAGTGGTTATTAAGTCTATGGAAAAATCCTTACAGACTTTTACAAATTAAAAAATTTAGTAAATATAAAAATACAAGCTTTAGCAATTACATATAATCAAACGATTAGTTTAACGAATTTAAATATGATATTATATCACTCTTTATGGTTTAATGTTTTTGTTAAAGTCAATATATTTATATAACTTATTGAAATCATCACAGACTCTACGAAATGGACCAAACTGAGCAAAGTTTGTAGTATAATATTTAATACTCAGAATGCTATAATATCTTGATAGACGAACAGGTACGTTAAGGTTAATTTTTCCCAGAAGGTATTGAGAATTGACGCTTCCGTTTATTAGCTTAAGTAGAAAAAGAGCATTTAACATTTTCCGACGACTTCTTAAAGTTGGTAACCTAATAAGTGCCAGACGGTTAACATAGGATGGTAATCTTATGTGAGGGTCCCAACCCAATCCGCGAAGGCAGAATAATAAGAACTGAATTTGAACTGACTCGATATTGTTAGAGTGAACTGAGTACTCTGGATCCCATATCACCGATCCATATTCAAGAATCGGTCGAACCAAAGTAGTAAACAGTTGCTTGGTAACATAAGGATCTGAAAACTCTTTAGCCCACCTTTTTATAAATCCAAGGACACCAGTAGCTTTGTTAATAGTTAACGTGATGTGATTCTTGAACTCCAACTTTCTGTCAAAATGTACTCCTAAGTCATTGATGGAATCAACCAATTCAAGTAAAGAAGCATTCATATACGCCATTAATTGGTGACGTTCTTGAGAATATCATATATTTACATTTTTTTACATTTAGTCCCATTAAGTTATCACTACACCAAGATGTCAAGTAATTAATATCATCTTGCAGAAGTTTTTGTTGATCGATGTTGTTGAATGTAATAAACATTTTCACAACAGAAGGAAGATCATTTATAAATAGGGTAAATAAAAGCGGCCCAAGATGACTGCCCTTAGACACTCCAGATAATACATCTATGTAATTAGAATACGTGTTACGGAACTTTACACATTGCTTTCTATTCGTTAAATAAGACTCAATCCATTTCATTATCGAAGTGCTAAATCCTAATCGGTTAAGCTTATGAACGAGTAAGTTATGATTTACTTTGTCGAACGCTTTACTAAAATCAGTGTAAATGACGTCGGTTTGTTTGCCAGCTATAAGTCCTTCGGTAACTAAAGTTGTAAAAATAATTAGTAATAACCACAATTGTTGAACTATTTATGGTTTTTAATCCAAAGTTTTAATATTTTTTAATTAGGCTTAAGTTAATGAAATTTAATTTTTCATTAAATTATTTTTATGAAGAAAGGAATTTTACAACATGAAAATTAATTAAAATTGTTATTGATAATCTTTCATTCTTGACGTGGCTGGGGCTCGAACCCCGGCCGGCAGGTTACCATGATATGTTTCGATTGCAACCACTCAATCTCCTCAGATGGATTTGCCGTCTTACATTCGCAGCCATCGACGACTGCTGACGTCAATAGTCAAACATCAATCCTTAAACCAAATTGTATTCTAACATTTGGTAGATCGAAATTTGCTTTTCTGAATGATTATCCATTTTAATTGATTTTACATGTCTTTTCCTTTCTTCATAAAAAAAATTTAATGAAAAATTAAATTTCATGAACTTAAGCCTAATTAAAAAATATTATAAAGTTGTAAATTCTAGAAGATTTGTGATTGTTGATCGTGATTTAGAGAAACCACGTTGGAATGGAGATAAAACAGATAACGCCTGATGTGATAGTGTATCATATAAAAGTTGTTCAAACAGTTTTGGTATAACACTGAGTTTAGCAATTCCTCTGTAATTTGAGATATCAGCTTTTGATCCAGATTTAAATAGAGGTATAATAAACGATTCTTTCCAAATAGTTGGAAAATGCCCAAGTTTAAGTGATTTATTAAAAATGTATGTTAACGAAGTACTTAATAAATGATGGTAATGCTTTAAAATACTACTAGGAACCAAATCAGGGCCTGGAACATACGACAGTTTTATGTTTTTCATATACTTTGAGACAGTTAGATGATCTATTACGGCTATATTAAAGTTATTGAATTACGATCGAAACATGACAGGGTAACCTGCCGGCCAGGGTTCGAGCCCGGCTACAGTCAAGAATGAAAAATTATCTATAACAACTTTAATAAATTTTAGTGTTGTATAATTCCTTTTTTCATAAAAATAATTTAATGAACTTAAGCCTAATTAAAAATATTTAAAATTTGAGTTAAAAAAAATGTTGGGGAATGTTTAAATATACGTCTAATCTTTCGAGCTTTACTTATGTATATGTAATTTCAAGGAACGGTCAGCGAATTAACATTTGGCTTTTTTCCTCATAAAACGTTTTTGTGATGTTTATTTTTAAATATCCGATTTTCCGATAAGTAACTCTTAACTTGTTTTTAATTATTTAAGCTTAAAACCAATAACTATTTAAAACTTAAAAAATTCCAAAATCATGTTATTAGAGTGCTCTAAATTGTGTTAAGAAAGCTTATAATATCGCTACTGTTTAACAAAAAACTTTATTTTCAAAACTTTAAAACATAACAGTTTTCTATTAACTAAAACTTTAACTATTCTTCTACTCATCCTTTTTTTCTACCTCCTAAATAAATGCTACACTTAAAGGCCAATTGCACACACAAACAAAATCCTTGTTCACTTTAACCACACAGACATAAATATCCAAGATAGTTTGTGGAGAATTCATCATTCCTGATGTGGTTAACCGAACAAAATTTTGTACAGAAATAACACACATACTTATTTGTACAGTGACACAAAAAAACTAATCTCAATATATTAGAACATATTTATTACTTAAAAAACAGAGCATTGAAGGAATGAAAAGAATTTGTTAGAAATTGTGAATAATACACAATTTCATAAAGAACAGTTCAAAGGCAAAAGCATTTTTAATTTGACAAGAGAAACAGCAATAAAAACTTTTATGGCTAAACAAGTTGAAAACTGGCTAATGGCTAAACTCATTTTTTAATGGCTAAGCAAGGTAAAAACTGATTAAATTGGCAACACTAGATTTAACCCATACTTCCATTAAATGCCTTATGTTTTGTTACTTTCAAAAAAGTGTTTTATTAATTAATTCCTTTAATGCTTCAACAAATATTTTAGTGTGTTTCGGAACATTTAGAAATTGCTGAAGCAGATCACAACACGTTCGTCCTGTATGGTGTGTGAATTAATGTAAAAAATGTTAAGTATATAGTAGTGCATATGACAACATACTTATTTCGAAGTTATACACACAGAAAAAATATCAATGTTAAATTAACTTTGCGCAATTTTGATTAAAAATCATAGTAAATTTCTGCAATAGTATGGACTTTTTTTAAAATTATCATTGTTTCATATTAATTTTAAAAGGAAAATTTTAAAATTACATTGTTCAATATTGAATCCATATAATCCTGTTTTGTTTGCTTTGTTTAGAAACAATAACAAAACTAAAAAAAGCGTGATTGACTGACTGACTCATATAGCATCGCCTAGCCCAAACCGCTGACCCTAGAAACTTGAATTTGGACTAGCAATTGGTCACTCCCAAAATCGATCCACTAAGACGGGATTTTTCGAAATTCGAATATTTAGGGGGTTAAAAAAGGTAAAACGGGAAAGTTCGCTAACCTTATATCTCCAAAACTAAAAGAGATGCAAAACAAATGTAATACTTATCGTTGTTCTTTAGAAAAACAAGCGGACAGGTGTCTGGTACTTTTCTTAAATTCGGCTCTATTAGGGAGTAAACGTGTAAAATCTGAATTTTAGTACTTTTTTGTCACCACATCTATCTTTTGAACCAATAAACATAGATACAAAGTAAATACCACATTCGAAACTTATCAAAAAATATATGTATACGAATTTGGTACTTTTTCGAAATTCGAACATTTAAGGGGTGAAAATCGTAACTAGTTTTGGTACTTTTTTACAAAACCTTTTCCTCCATTCATTGACATATTCGTACTAAATTATGGGCCGCCACTACAATACTGAAATTTTTGATACTTTGATGGAGGAAAAATATAGTACTCAAAAAAGGAAAATGTGATATTTTCTTTTAGCTTTTTGGTTCTACTAAAGTAGCGGGTTAAATGCTAGAATTTAAACAAGCTTAAACCTAGAAAAACGAAGAAAAAGGAGACGCTAACGAAGTAGCGGGTATATGCTAGTTGATGATATGATGGCGAAAACCATATCGGGCCATTCTGCTGGTGTCTTTTTATTGTGAGTTAACAAAGGGGGAAACAAACAAGTAAGAAAGTATAGTCGGTCAAGCCCGACCATATGATACCCTACACCAAAGTATTTAAAAACGCATAATGCTTATGCGTCCATGTAAATATTTGAAAGTTTGTGAGTGCCAGAAATTGCCCCCTACCTCCCCTTGTGGTCCTATTTTTGAAAAAGTATATAGCTTATATCTATATGGACAGATAGATCCATATCTATGGCTTAAATTTCATTAAAATCAGTTTGAGAGGCAGAAATTTACCCTATCTCCCCTCGTGGCACTATTTTTTAAAAAATGTATACCTTTTGTGTCCATATAGATATGGTTCTATCATGTTTTAAATTTCATTAAAATCGGTTTGATAGTTTCTGAGAGGAATAAATTTCCCCCTATCTTCCCTCGTGGTCCAGCGGCCCATTTTCAATAGGCTTGGTCCTTGTGCCAATAAGAACCTATGACCCAAATTTCATCAAATTATCTCCAAAATTGCGACCTGTACTTTGCGCCAGCCGGACGACATCGGTAGTTCGACTCAGAAAGTGATTCTAAGTCGATCGGTATACTTTAAGGCCGGTCTAGGACATTGGTGTCCAGCCCGTACCACAATTGTGGAAATTAATTTACAAACATTCTTCACACGCATTCTTAAGATCTTTCGTTTAGTCCACGAGAGTACACTATTCAGTCGTCGATTACCAAGCGACGAGTGCACATGCGGCTGATGCTTACATACTTTTTGTATTTTTATTAAGATATTTGTCTCTTTATTCACTAATACTAATAAAAAGCAATACAACCACAATTTAAATTTTGGACATCACTGGTCTAGGACCAATATTTTAAGGTATTACACACATCAGCACAAATGCATAATACCCTCTCCACTATTGTGGTGTAAGCATAAAAAGTGAACATGTGTTACAGGAAAATAAATAATTATATTGTCTCTCTCTCTCTCTCTCTCTATCTCTCTCTCTGGTTCCGCGGGTAAGTGTTTAGAATGTTTCTTAAATTAACGCATATGTTGTCTCTGAAGCTTTTTCTCACTGTTATTTCAAACTCAAACCAATTCTACATGCAATTCACGTTGTTTCAACTTGAAATAACTTTCCTTCAACGTGATTCGGAATGTTATATCAATATAAATGTATTTTTTCTCTAACTTTACGGGAATGTCAAATCAGCATGAATTATAGTTATTTTAAAAGAAAATAATAAATAATAATGTTGTTTGCAAGTTGTTGTAAAATCATGTTAAATTAACATGATATTTACTTCAAAATTACTACCGAAAAATGTAAAATCAACCTTGTTTTCGAGGATTTTACATTGATTTTTTTCTGTGTGTGTGTACAAATTTATTTTGCAAAACTTTTATTTTAGTACACTCGAATTGTACACAATAGTTTAAGTATTTAAATGCAAGAAGAACAAATAATAATGATTTGTGTTTTTAAAAGAGAAATAATTTTTTGTATTATTGGAATTCGTAAAAGTGTATATATTAAACTTATGTGCGGTTTTCACTATCAATCACCTGTATTGTGGAAACCTCTCATTAAACAATGTTTACTTTATTAAAATTTTTAAGTTTTTACCTAATTTTGTTTACAAAAACAATAGCCTACATTATGGCTTTAAATTAAAAAGCAAAAAATTCAAGCAAAATTAATTAAGTGACTTTACTTTACTTACCACTAACTAGTCGACTCAATAATAAACCAATATCAATATTTATACCGCACACAGTCCATCACTTGAATATGAAATAGTCCTTGTGCTTTACAAGCAACCGGTCTATATTCCAAATCAATATTTTTGACCACAAAACATTGGTACTACGTTCAAACATTTGCCCATAAAGAATTTCTTTACAATTGAACTGCAAGTCATGACCTCTATTTATAGTGTGAATTTTTTCCCTTTAATCTTTGTATATTTTATGCATCTCAGGCATCGTGCCGTGCCCATCACTTTAATGAAGTACTTATGCTGAAGCATGTGAATGTATTGTAAATACTCGTACACATCGTGTAAACATTTGAAAATAAGCAGCAACATTAAGTACAAGAAAATAAAGGATTTAATATTTACTAAGAACATAAACGTATGTATGGGGTATGTATGTATGTATTTTTGCTGCTCATCAGCAAAACAGCCCTTTACTTTTTACTTACTTCGACATCAGGAAGGGAAGTAAGGAAGTCCCAAAAAGTTCTAGGGGTTTTTAACAGCTTATATTATTTGGCTTTGTATGGGAAAAGATACGGGTTAGATAATATTTGAATGAAAGCTATAAATACAAGATTTCTGCTAAGAAGTCCTTCCGTTTAGTAATAAAGCTGTTAGGAAGAAATTTTCAGAGGGCCAAATAAGGCCGTGATTCTGTAAACCCTTTACAAAGATAATTCGCGTTAAAAGACTTAGCCAGAACTTTTTCGAAGTTTAAATGAGGAATCAGTGAAGCAGTTTTTAAAGATTCAAGGTTCTTTTCAAATATATAAATCTATGCAACTTCAGAGCTGTGCAGTCGCAAAGAATATGATAGAATAAATCAGTACTCCTTTTCTTCGTCCAAAAAATGTCTGGAATGTCCCCACAAGAGTTGTCTATCTATACGTTCTGGAGTGCTTCCAATGTCAAGTTATAGTACCTAAAGAAAGGGATTCCGAATTTTTTCTCTGCGTCAGAAGCTTCTTTAAAAACATTTAGCAATTTAAACTCAGAATGTGATAGTTAAAATGATGACCCCGTTCTTGAGTCCCCCGATAGGCTAGTTGGTATTAAGCTAGTCTATTAGCGCCGGGATTGCGGGTTCAATCCTCGCCCGAGACTCTGGTTTCTTTCCTGCAAACAAGCATAGAGCTTCGCGAGATTTGCTTAGGAAATTAAAAAAAATAAAAATTAGTTTCACAATACTAAAAAATAATTTCGATTCGTTCAGTATCGAATCGAAATAGTACTCGATCAGGACTGCCAGAATTAGACCCCAGGTTTTGCATTTAAATTAAGGGCTTTAAACTGTCCAAATATGCGTATTTAACCGTAGAAGGCACTTATTGTGCTTATGTTTTTGTATTGTTTAATAATTTTTGAGCCTTCCGTGAATACCGAAATCGCATTATTTCGATATTCCGTGCTAATTCCACTTCAATGTTTATAACAATAATTATGCAGTCCGTTTGCTACTGACGCCTGATCGACTATATGCCGAAAGACGATATCATGTCCAAATGTTTAACCGATTGTCTGAGTCATTTAGACTTATTATCCAAAATTAAGGAGCTTACCTCTTTGCATCATGCGGTTAATGTGGTACTTGGGAGTATTAGTTTCTCGTTTTAGGCTTGTTTGTTTCCTTAAAACCTAAGTATAATATAAAATTTGTTTACTTAAATTATGTTTATTTCATATTTTTTCTCAGGCAACCTTCTCCTTTTCTATTTACTTTACAATGCTTGCCACATAAACTTTTGTGAGAAACATTGATTTGTTTCTATTGATGCATGCACCTTCATTTTACTTCTACTTACAATACTTTTTTGTTGTTGTTTTGGTATTTTCTTTTCTCTTAAAAATTACCCCTTTTCTTTGCTAAATACACTGTAAAGGGTTAGACAACAAGAGGTCTCATTCCAGTATAAATTCTAAAACCATCTGGTGTATACAACACATTTAGTTCTCATTTAGCCTATAAAAATTAGCTCAAAAAAATTAAGATGCTCGCCACCTTGATTTGTAATTAAGCCACATCTATTAAGTGCGGCAACTTCAGAATGCTAAAGTCACGAAGTTTCCGTACTCCAACCAAATTAAGCTTAGCTAATCGCAATCAATTGGCAATCTCACTGTTTTAAACTCCAGACAAAGTGGAGATAATGGTTGTCCACAAAGTGCATTATAAAAAAGGGAGAACTTTCTTTTAAGCTTAGTGACACTTTTAGATGAACCAAAATGTTAGTTGGTTTGGTAAAAACTCATTTTTCTCTCTTATTAAATTGTAATCAAAAAATAATTTTTTTTAATTTTTTTGTAAAATATAGTTTGTTTTAATATTTAGTAGTCACATTTTTATACAATACTGCATAAAAATGTATACATTGTCTAAATGGAATTTCATAGTTATAATGAAGTATTTTCGTTAAAATCGCTTCATTGGATTTCGTAATTACTTTAAAAATTTTCATTGAATATATGAAAACTTAAGTTTGTCCAAGTTAAACAAAAAATTTTAATTGTGAACATAAAAAAAACAATATACAAACATAACTATATTCATAAATTAATACAAAATTATAGTTTCCTTAAAAAAATGTTTAATTGTTAATCAAAAAATGTTAGATTTAATTATTTCATACATCTAATGTAATATGCCATTAAATTTATGATATCAAAAATTTTTTTATAAAAGCAACATATTTCAATAATGCTTTCATAAATTTAAATTTTCATTATGACAATGAAAAATGTCATTATAGTAATGAAACAAAAACTTTCAATCAACGTTGTTATTGTTGTTATGGACAATTTAATCTCATATTTACGCTCTTAATTGATTAAAAAACGTAGTTTTTTTATTCAAAAACTGCACTGCCCCGTAGACTAGCTGGTAGTGAGCTAGTATCAGCACCGAGGTTGCGCGATCGATTCCCGCCAGAGACAGAAAAAAAAATAAAAAATTAAATAAAATAACAAAAAAATAAAATAAAAATAAAATTAAAAAAAAATTTTTTTTACTTTATTGAAAGTATTCATCCAATGAATAATATTCATAGATCTAATGTAATGTTTCATTAAATACATTTTAATGAAACAGGTTTCATTGATCCAATGAAGCGCTGCATAGGTTCCTTTTTAATGCAATTTTTCATGGGATTAATGTCAAAATTCATTGGTATTGCGAAGAAAATTCTTTCAGTGTAAGGCGCTGTACGTTAAATCGACTTAAGTTAGAATTGCAGGGTTAAGTCACCTTTTAATACTCTTCACCGAATGTAAAAGGTTATATTTAAGTTTATATTTCCGTTTGTAACTTCTACAATATTGATCCTAGACCCTATAACACTATGCGACAGACAAAATAGGGATGGAATGCAACCAACGGGAAATGTTATATCGGTAAAAAAAAAAGTTATACGTGTCCAGGCGTTTCGCTCGTTGGGTCACGTCTAGGAATCGAGATATATCGATTTGAAAAATGAGCTAAAAAACATCAAAATTTTTATAAAACCTAAATTATAGGGCTGCCATACGTCCTATGGATATGACTTATATACCAAAATATCGGAAATTTTTATACCCTTTTTACCTTCGGTGAAGGGTATAAAAAGAGTAATTTTTGGGGATTCAGTATTTCGGTTATAACTCAGCCATTTTTTAACCGATTTGACAGATTTATTTACCGACGGGTTTAAGAAGAAATTTACCATTTACTTGAGTTTTAAAGTGGGTATTTAAAAAAAAATTAGTTTTGATCATAACTTTTTTGTATCTGAACCGATTTTTCCGAGTTTTTTATAAAATATGTTCTACTAAAAATATCCGATTTTTGTATATAAATCATATCCACAGGACGTATGGCAGCCCTAAAGTTTAGGTTTTTATAAAAATTTTGATGTTTTTTAGCCCATTTTTCAAATCGATATATCTCGATTCCTAGACGTGACCAAGCGAAACGCCAGGACACGTATAACTTCTTTTTTTCCGATATAAATTTCGGTAGTTTGAAACCTTCTCGATCACTGATCCCTACCATTTGTCGCACAGTGTAAATATTCTGGATACCTATGAGCAGAGAAGTTCAAATCCCGATGACCGGTCGTTCCGTCCGTCTGTTAAAATGGGTTTTCCGAAGACCGCAGATATGATAGGCAGTGCAGCAAGATAAATTTGTGAGGAAATCGTCAGTTTCCTGAGAAAACAAATTAAAAAAATCGTCTTTATCGTTTCGAAAAATCGTTTCGAAATCGGAAAACTTAAAATTTAGTATTTTTTTAAATTTTTGTTCGATTTTTATAAAAAAAAAAAATCAAACAAAAACATAATTACTTCATACCCAGCTAGCATTTTCAATCGTGTAAGAGCTACTGAGAATCTCATGAAGAGCGTATTTGATCGTCGGTGACCGCCTTTTTGTAATCGTAGTGGATTCCTCACACAGGAAGAACTGTAACACGAGTGAGATTCTTCCATAGCACAGCGAAAGACGCTTCTTAAAGCGTTGTGGGAATCGCTTAAGACGTGGTTAAAGATAATCTAACGAGACAGATGTCAAGAATCTAATGAGAGTCATGTAGATATTCTCTTACAAATGGTAAAATGCTCGCCGTAAAATTGTTGAAATTATGATTTATACTAGTGCTGGGATACTATCGATATTTTCTACTATCGATATTTATCGATAGTTCAGATTTCACTATCGATTAGAGTTTTTTTTCCCGGAGTTTTTCGATTCCCGGGAAAGCGGGAAATTTTTTTGAATTTCCCGGGATCCCGGGATCCCGCTCCATATAAATAATACACAGTAAATTTGTTTTTAAATAATGAAAAAAACTTTTATAAAAAAACGTAAGGTAACTTGTTTACAAAGTAAGTAAAAGAAATCCTTAAATACTACAAAATTAAATGAAGATTAAAAGAGGAACTTGAATTATTATTACCTTACGGTTTTATATGTAAATTCCGTATTATTATTATGCTATAGATACAAGATAAAAAATTAAGATAAACATAACAATTTAATTCATAAAACAATAATAAAAACAAACACAAATTGAGGTACTCAAGATATGAGATCAAAAAGTTAATTCATAAAATAGATAAAATATTTTTAATAAATATATTAACATTTTTTAACGGCTTAGGAAATAACTTTCTGACACACTCAAAGCGCTTAGTAAGTCGTCAAAAAGTATATTGATTATTTTATTTACTAATTACCATGTTTCCGAAAAATTTCGTTCATTTTTTTTACCGAGGTTGGATAAATAGTTAAAAGTGCACCGTTGTAGAATGCTTTTGATTCACAATAAGAAGCATTTTTTTTATAAACAACGTCTATATCAGTCAAATGCATGTCAAAGTTCATGCAAAAAATAGCATCAACCTCTTACAAACCTTTTCATTTCATTAGGTCTATCTGTAATCTTTAGGGCAATGTGTTTTTCAAATTGTATGTTGTAGTATCTTACACGAGTTTCAAAATTTTTTTTAATTTCGGTTTCCCCGCACTTCAAGGGTATATAAACCAACACAAATTGAAAAAAAATTTGTGTTTATCACCTAATAAACATATCGCTCCTTCATTGCAACATAGTCATATCTCAAAAAATCAAAAATTGTAAGTTATTTAAGCAAAGTGTTCCTTCATGCCTTCTCGTATTTTATCTCAAACTGAACCGAAGTTATAGCAAAATATATCTTTAAATCGGTACATTTTGAAAACTTTAATCGCATTTTGCCAAGTTCATTTGTTTTTGTAGATATGACTATGTTACAATAAAGGAGCTATATGTTTAGGTATCTGCTATTTTTAAGACTTGTCCATCGACAATTAACCTTTACTACCTGCATCTTAGTTTGAATTAATGTTCTTTATTAACTTTTCACTTCACTAAATTTATTACTTATCAACTGTTGCACTGACTATTCTGCTTTAAGTAGATTTATTGCATCAGCAGCCGTATTCCGTAATTCGCTAAAGCTCAATCTCTATCGCTTAAAATCTATAAAGTTGATTTAGCAATTTTTGGCTACAAATGTAATTCAGTAACGTGCATTGCTAAATTTGGCAATGTAATACAAATTTAATTTGCCGCAATTTTAGCTTTTAATGTCATCGCTAAAATTTTTTAATTTTGTTTTCTCTAAGGAATTTTAGCGATCGAGATTTAGCTTTAGCTACGCGAATTACAGAATACGGCAGCTGGAGACATTGATTTACATATGAGGGGCTTAAAGCACAAGGGGTTCAAGTGACTTATTTAAAATAATGAGACAGAAGCGGTTGTTTCGCTTGTGCTCCAAGCGAAGCAGGTATTTTAATGTCAAGTGCTTGAATTGTTCACTATATCTAGCGTCCGGATGAGAATCCTACATTCACCTCTTGTGCCCTGAACAACTTCTCCGAACTATACCTATAATTCCATATGTAAACTAAATTTTAGAAAAAGGCACTTAAACCCCTTGTGCTCTAAGCCCCTCATATGTACTCACTTCTTGTAATTGATCTAATCGACAACCCATCCACAGATGCTTATTTTAAGAGAATAGACAACTAAATTTCAAAGTATAAATAGCTGTTTTCTTAAACTACGAGGAATTTTTTATTTCCCGGGATCCCGCATTAAAAATCCCGGGAAAGCGGGAAATATAATTATTGAAATTCCCGGGAATTCCCGGGACGGGAAATCCCGGGAAAAAACCCTACTATCGATATATCGATATTACTATCGACTGAATGTTTGTACTTGTGCAGGAAAACTTTAATTATTTTTTTATAAGGCTACAGTCCGTAGATGGCAGTTTTTTAAAAATTGATAAGTACCTTTCTGAGTTAAAGTTCAATTGCAACTTTAAAAAATTTTCTAAGTTCTTAACCCAAAAAGGTAATCAACCTAGCGGACTTAACCTCTAATGGTCGTTCATTGTTTTGTCCTATGCTTGCAATTGCATTTGGATATGCATTTTTTTACAACATTACAAAAATATTTGACATTTCAGTCCCTATATAAACATGTACAAATTTCGACTTAAAGGCCTTTATTTAGCAGTACACTGCTAAGCAATCCATACCACTTGCCATTCTTGTTGTTTGTATTCATTGCTGTCATTCAGCGCCAATTAATAATAGCAAGTAAAAATTTGCAGCAAAAAAACTGTGTGTGTATAGCTGCTGTTAGATGTCTTCATATCTTTTTTTTAAATAATAAAAATATCGATATTTATATTTTTCATATCGATATTTTCGATATTTTAAGACTATCGATAATATCGATAGTCTATCGATAGTTTCCCAGCACCAATTTATACAGAAAGTCGTAAAAGGTTCTTCGATTAGGGTTTGACGAAAGATAAACAAAGTGTAACATTGTTGTTTTGTACTCATAAAATAATCAAAGATTTTCTTAAGACTTGCATATTACAGCCGTACCTAAACAAAAGCGGTACGCTTTGCAACTGTAAAACCCGATTTTGACATCTCGTTTAAAAGTGATGTTTGCCGCTATTGTTAATTAATAATGGTAATTTAACTATTTTCTGGTTCATCTAGCGTTTTTTTTTATAATTTGTGGGTTTTATTAAACAAGAAAGCTTTCACTACTGTTCGTGACACAACGTTGACGCTCTTGCTTTGGTATGGCATATCAGCGTAAAAGCTAAGCGAAAGAAAATGTTCCGCATTCCGCTCTTGATAAGGTACACTGAAAAAATTTTCTTCACAGATCCAATGAAATTTACATTAAAATTCAACCTATGTAACCCTTCATTGGATTAATGAAATGTTTTATAACATCAATGAAAATTTTGCATTAGTTTAATGACAAACGTTTATTTTATCCATTTTTCAATGAGGATTCATATAATCAATGAAAATTTTGTCATTGATTTTATTAATCCTTCATTAATCCAATGAAGGGTTACATAGGTAAAAGTATCTTGGATATCAATACACAACATCCGACAAAATGTGAGCGAGATTGGGAAGTGGGCGTGGCAGAAAATAGATTTATTTATACATATAGAACGGTATCTATATAGCTTTCTGCTTATTAGAGCGGCATAGCCGAATATAGCACTCTTACTTGTTTAATTTGTAATTGATACTAAAAACGGGGTAACATTAGGAAGAGAGTGGCACTAAACGGTGGATAACAAAACAGGAATAGTCAATCTGCTGGTGGTCAAGGGGTAGAACTTTAAAGCGGACAATTAAGAAGTTAAGGGACAATACTTTTATTCGAACTTATTAGTACACACTGGACTTTAAGGAACCGACACCGATGATCTAAAAGGATTGTCGAGGGACTCCTGTAGAGACAGGCATTAGGGATCAGAGTTAAAACTCCGGTAAACATAATTTAATTACAGAGATTTCTTCTCACGTCTGGATTTGGATTGACGATCTGGAAGACAATCTGGCTTTTTATTATTCGCCAAAAAATATTCTCTTCACCGGAATTAAGAACCATTTCCAAATCAGATTTTGAATATTTTATGGTTATAAATCCCTTAAAGCTTACTTAGGAAATAAAAAAATTAAGTTTTCTTTTGTCTGTGAAATTTTTAACGGAATTACTTTTTTATTCTCTTAAACGGTCCTCCCTGAATTATATGACATGCCCCCAAGGGTTCGTTGCTTTATTCGATCATGAATATTTAATATAAATTATTATTAACACTTACAAACAGAACATTTTATACCACCCTCTCAACTTCTGCCCACCTCAATATAAAACGTTAGAAAAGCCCTTTAAAACAAAAATCAACAATAAACCCTCCCTAAAATATACAACACATTTTATTTTTGTTATATACACTTGAACGTATGCAACATCTAAATAGAAATGGACATTGATGAGTTTCTTTATATTTTTCAAACTTCTTCGTCTCTGCTTCATCTCTTAGTCTTAGTATTTTGTTTTTTTTTTTTTTTTTTTTTGCTCAATAATGCTTTACTCTATTCTCAATTGAATTGACATTTTGGCCAATTTCCAAGCATGTGTTAAGATATTTTCCATTTATTCTCAAAAAGACTTTAGAAACGAGAGAAAAAAACGAAATAAAGGAATTGTCTATTATAAAAAGCAGCATTTAGTGGTTTAACAAAAAAAAAAAGAAGTATGTATGTAAATGCGAGTAAGTTCATTATTTAAAAATGGACCCAGGGGTATTTAAAAACTCATATTGAAATTATGATAGAAATTTATATGCGAATATTAAGGAATTTGTGGTATGTGTGCTTTTGTGTCTTTTATTGCAAATTGTAAATTTTTATTGGCCAAGTTATAATAACATCTTGTCTTAAAAATCAGCCATTTACTTGAATTTTTATTTGTAAAAATAAGAAAAAAATGGATAAAATTTTAAGGCTAAAAGATTATAAAATTTTAAATGATTCTTAAGAGGGAAAAGTCATGAGTTCTTTTTCTAAAATTGTGTAGATTGCTAAATATCTAAAAAAATTTGTCAGAAACCAATGATTTATGCAAAATCAAAGTAAATAAATGCATTCACTTGAAACGTTGCTTATGCCGAAACTAACTTCCGCTACACTGATAGAAAAGGCAACATAACGCTGATATATTTTGACATCAGCACTATGACAAGTGTCTTCGTAATCATGGTGTTGTCAACCTTAACACCACTTGGCCAAAGTTTCATAAGGGTAAAAAGTGAAATTTTGTCATCAATAGGATGACACATCGGCATCACAGAAATTACGAACATCTCCTCAACGCGATGACGCAGTAACATCGGAGAATGAACACATAAGCATCAATTTAATGACAGTTTGTCATTGAGTCAAAGTCATTGGGATTGACTTAAGTCAAAGTGAGAGAATATTATTATTTACTTACCCGTTATATATTGTTACGTTTTTCCTTTAAATTAACGCGTTTGAGTAACTACAAATGAAAATAAATACACACACTTATTCAACTTTTCAAACTTTATTATTTTGTTTACAATTGTAAGTTACGAACAGAACCGTTTCTCAAAAAAAACTAAACTAATTATACATGAGTTACCCCTTTTTATATTTCATAATTATTTCTAGATTTTTCCTGAACCTTCCCGTAATAGCTATTTATTATGTTCTATAACCATTTCTAGAAATTACTGGGAAATTCATATAGGAATTATTTTAAAATAGCAGTTGTGTTGAAAATTATACATGACAATTTTAAGTAACATAAAACTATAACTTACAAGTTAACTTATAACTATAACTATAAATAATTCTTAGATAATTTAACTTTCGTAACAATATGTTTGTTTCACGTTTGTTATATTACGACCTTTGTTTACAGCAGAACTCTCAATAATTGGACACCAGCACAATGCCCCATATGGTTTTCGTAATCATTCTTCTTTAAAAATTTGATGAATTTAACTAAAAAATTAAAAAAAAAAATAGAATATAGGAATTTTTTCCTTCTTATAATAAATTGTTATCAAAAAAATAATGTTAATAATATACAAAAAGTGGCATCGAATTGATGTCACTATAGTCATAAAATAGATGACACGTAAAAAATGACAAAATTTTACGAAGACGCTAGTCATTGGATTGATGTTACTTTTTGCATCATTGATGCCATTTGTAGTAACATTGATGTCACAATTCTTATTGCATTGTTTTGAGAGCCAAATCTGAATAGAGTTTGTTTTAGCCCATTGAGTAAAACAACATTGCTTCTAATTATCCATCATTTTCCCTTTCTTTATCCATCTCAACAATTGCAATGGGTAAACATTTTCTGAAAAAAGTTGTCAAATGGTAGTGATCTATCAGTTCTCAGCCACAGACAAGCTGCATTTATATGCCATAAGGGCCACGGCAGGCATGCCTAAATCCCTACGGAACGTAATTTTATCACACTACGTATTCAAAATACAAGAAAGAAAAATTTAAATGTTTTTGGTATGTATCAACAAAATTAAATACAATTTATTTGCTTACGGTTTTTTCTATGACTCGTCTCCCAGAAGTCCTAAAACCAACTGTTTTAAGTTTAGGCAGGCTAGAGTGAGTGACTGCACCTTTGTCCTACGGGATAAAACATATGTAAACACTAAGCGGATGGTGGTACCTCCAGTGCTACCTTAAGCGGTTATTATATTCGTTGCGGCTTTAGGCGTAGTAAACTGTTTTTCAAGAGTATGCTTTATATAGGGCCTATGGTAACTTATGGATCTATCTTCACGTATTTTGACAGTAATTTCTTCTTGCCCTTAAAACCTAATGTTATTACAATAGAGTTATTTGACGGTTTTAGGCGTACTAAACTGTTTTCCGAGAGTAGGCTTTATATGGGATCTATGGTAAATTATGGACCGATCTTCGCGAACAGAGTGATTTCTAGTCCTATAAAATTATGACGTACCAAATCTTATATCAATCCGTGTATTATACCATTTCACATTTGGACTCATACTCTCATTCTACTGAACCGATTTAGGGGCCCAAAACTAGTCTGTGTTGCACAAAGATATCAAATATTTATTATGGCAATTTCTTTTATTTAATAAACAACTTGTTTACAATACAAACTGACAACTTTCAATTGAACCAAATAAGACGCGACAATGCCACTATACCAAAAAAAGTTGAGTATGTAATAAAAAGAACCATTATTGCCATCTCTGATAAGATACATTTATTTTGTAGTATAACCTTAGGCGCATATTTTTCTATTAAGTAATTATTTAATTATTATAACTTCTTGACTGTAAACCAGTGAAGGGCACACACATACTATCACATGTATGCTTGTGTTGACGATATAACAACAAAGCAATAGCCGAACGTACATTGTACAGACACACAAAGAAGTTTATAGTGTACATGTGTCGACGTCGCACAAGCAGCATTTTTATTTCTATGCACGCGTACATAGGATTTGCAAATGTGCCCGTCACTGCTGTAAACATATAAACATACATTGCAAGTATAAGTTCATGCATTTGCATCATTACATGTGTTAGTTCCTGAATGTGCGAAAACATGTGTCGAAACTTTAAATTTTTTGGTTCCTCCAAACAGGCGTTTCCGCTTATATTTGGCTCCAATTTGTGTACAAAGTTTTTTTTTTTGTATTTCTGTTTTTCCTTTTTTTTTGTTTTTTTTTTTTTTTTTTTGTTTAAGAATTTTATATTTTGTTAAGATAAGCAAAAAAAGAAAACTTTTATAAGCCAGCGGTTCGCACAGTGGTTTGAGCTATGAACCCCTTCAGAAATGTTACAAGTCCAGACAAACGAGCCCAAGTTTAAGACCATAGCGGTTAGATTGAAGCATTCTAATTTGCCTTAATCGAAACATTTTTTTCTTTTTTATTAACTTCTTTAAGCATCGATAAGCTGGCAAATAGTGCAATTTAATGACATTAAAACTTAAATTTAGGAAGAAGTTCATGAAATTTCCAGTCTTAAAATTCCCGGAAAAAAGACAAAACCCTATTAATATTGTTATTAGTTATTTTGTATTGAATAGTTATTTAGTATTTGTTAGTTATGTTATTAGTTCAAATTGTTATTGTATAAGTTATGCACTAGGGGTATAACCAAAATAAGGCCCTATCACCACGCTGTAGCCGATGTTGTGCTGAAATCCAAAACTGTTTCCTCAGGTCATTTCGGAACAAAAACGTTCCGCGTCGAAGCCGATTTCTGAAAGCCCTTTAAAATTTATTTTTTTATTTTTTCAAAACTTTTTATTTTATAATTATTTAACTATTTACATTTCTTAATGTAATTATATGGTTATAATCAAAATTAAAATCTAAAAACTATCTTTGTTAAGTGAAATTAACTTTAGATTAAGAGTGTTGATTTGCATTGGGGGAATATATCTTTCGCCCAATGTCTTAGAAAGCATATCTGAGCATACGTAAAGCCCGATAATGATTTGTTTCAGGCTTCGAAGTCATTTTTATTGTAACAATGATCTGAAAACCAAATGTTGTACCAAGGGCCACATAAAAAATTTTGAAAAAACAGACTTGCATTAGCAAAAATCGATTGTTTGTAACTAGTTTACCTCAAAAGCTAGTTACAAACCTGTTTATGGTTTGTATGGATAAATAAGTTTCACAAACTAGTTTATTACCATAAACAACTTATAAACTGTTTATGGTGTAGGTGTAAATTCATTATTACTGATCCCAAACTTTATTGCATTTGACGCGGAACCTTTTTTAACGATATCGAAAATCTAAAGATGCAGTTCTTATTGTTTTTTTATGCACTACATGGTATGGATAGGGCCATTTGATATTTTCAAAAATTGTAAAAGAGTTGTATCCCCATTATGCACACTTCTAGTGTAAAACTCAATGTACAGATGTAATTTTAAAATTGTTGTGCATAATTGTACTTCAACCCCACTGTAAATACTAGAATGTTCGTTATTAGCGCCTAAAAGTATGCCTCAGTTTATTGTTCCTAATAACTCAATTAATTCAGCCATATAGATAGTAACTATAGCTGAATAAGTTTAATTAATAAAATAGCCATTGTGAGGCGAACTTTCTAGAGCCATCTAGACGTTACTAGTATCATCAACAGGTCTGGGCTAGACTATAAATAGAATCGCAAGAGAGGGCATAGGATCATTCTAAGTTCGCTTCACGCGGAGAAATTTATAAACATTATAGTGAGTAAAAGCTGTAAATTACAGTTGTTAAAGTGACTTAGTTCTAAATAAAGCTGTGTAAATGATAAATAAGTGTTGTCGAATACTACTTTTTAGTTGGGATGAGCCTTATGGCTTATACCTGAATATATGTCACTTACGTATCCTCAAAATCGGGGCGTATGTAGCGCAGGAGCAAATTTAGATAGACGCCTCTTTAAATAATGCGTTCACCACAGCTGCACTTTTTGCCTTGATGTATACGCTGTAGCTTCATCTTTTTGAAAGTACATTTTTGGAGGGTTATTTGCAGCTGTCCTCACAAAAACCCGTTGTTTAATGCAGTACCGACTTTATCCTCAAAAAAAAAATGGACCAATAATGCTTTCGAATATTATTCCACACAAACTACACTTTAGATGTTGCTGATCAATTAAAATTTTTCGTTGACCATATTTTGCATTTTTATTTAAAGTCTGGGTTCACACTATGAAAGTTTTCTTTCAGAAAGTCTGAGTTTATTGGTGAGAGGGGAAGAGAACATGCTTTTCCTTTTTCCTTTCTCACCCATGAACTCAGACTTTGTGAAAGAAAACTTTCATAGTGTGATCCCAGACAAAGACAAAAAAAATGAAGCAAAAGCTTTATCGTTGCGTTTAAACAATTTAAATTATTTGAGCACAAGCACGTTGAACGGTAGTATTCCTTCTTTTTCCAAAATTCTACGTCTTCGTTCCAACAATATGAATAAATAAAACGAATGAAGTTGTATACCATTTTAGCCACTTCGTTAATTCTGAGCCACCCTGTGTATGTAAAACCGTATTTTCCAAAGTTACTGCAAAATATGCAAAACTTAAGCAATAAGCTTAAAAAGCTATAGCTGCATAAAAAAGCTCTGTAGGTTTTGCAAAAAATAACAAATATCATTAATCTGAATGGCACTTTTTGTATTTTAAATTGCGGACCCCTTAGAAAACTGTTATGTTCCCCCATTTGAGAACCGTTGATAAATTTTAAAATATTCTAAATTGTGTCAGATAACTGGGCTCCCTACAAGAGGCTATAAAATAGGATTTAAACACTTAACAAATTATCATATATATCTAGTAGTTTTTTAAAGGGGATTCTTATACCTTTAGGGGTTTCTATCAGCATTGCAAGGGGTTGCGTATTGTAAACTCTTATATGCGAAAATTGTTCAAGATCTTTAATTGAAATTATTTTTTAAATGTTAAAACAATTCAAAGGGGTTCGAAATACCTTAGGGCTACCCTCTTAGCTAAAAGAACCCCTTACATACATCAGAATTAACCCCAATAATATAAAATTCATATTTAAGTGTATTTAAAATTCTGTATAGTCTCACTTTCTCTAAAACTTTAATGTGTACAGATACAATTTTTTAATAGTTTTTGCTTTTGTAATTTTGTAGTTTATTTCAGTTTCACATGTGTTTACCTTCATGGCTTTTGGTAAGATTTTCTTTAGCATTTTTTTCTGTTTTGCCGCCAAGAAACTTGGCTACAAAATTCTTTACTTCTTTTTATCTCTGCTTTTGTGTTTATACCTTGCTTAATATTTTTTTTTTTTTTATCTTGAAGCATTTTTTTCAAAGTTTTTTTTTTTTGGCTATGTTGTTTAAATTTGCAGTTAGTTTTCGCAATTGAATTTCCTGACTCTAAATACTTACCATCTTCTAGCCACAACTACATGTACAATGTGTATACATACAGTACGACCTTGATACGTAAGACCCAAAATATCTAAAACAAAGAAGTTAATAAATTTTTCATATTTTCTTCATTGCAAAAACTGCAGTTTCTGCATACCTCTACAATATTATAAGTTGTACAAATCGAGGTCGTACTGTTAAATTTAAATAAATTGTTCTAGCAAATTTTTTAAGTAGTTTTTAAAAATGTTCTTCTACTACAAAACAAATATTTGCGCAAATTAAACTTTGTTTGAAGTTTATATTTATTTTTTAGCTAAAGATATTAAACAATAATCAGTATTGTGGTTATTTTGTTGAACTATTTATGGTTTTTAATCCAAATTTTTATAATTAGGCTTAAGTTTATCTAATTTAATTTTCATTAAATTATTTTTATGAAGAAAGGAATTTTACAAACATGAAAATTAATTAAAATTTTTATTGATAATCTTTCATTCTTGACGTGGCTGGGGCTCGAACCCCGGCCGGCAGGTTACCATGACATGTTTCGATCGCAACCACTCGATCTCCTCAAATGGATTTGCCGTCTTACACTCGCAGCCATCGACGACCGCTGACGTCAATAGTCAAACATCAATCCTTAAACCAAATTGTATTTTAACCTATGGTAGATCGAAATTTGCTTTTCTGAATGATTATCCATTTTTAATATATTTTACGTGTTTTTTTCCACAATACTGATTATTGTTAAAGCTTAGGCACGAGCTCTATGTATTCATTTGTCCTTCAAGTTGTGCTGAAAAAAGGTTAACAGAAAAAAGAACGACAAAAATGATAAAACAAAACAAATGTACTTTCGACTTCAAGAAGAATTCTTGACAAAAGTACGAGAAAACAGAAGTAAAGGAAAAAAACACGTAAAATCAATTAAAAATGGATAATCATTCAGAAAAGCAAATTTCGATCTACCAAAGGTTAAAATACAATTTGGTTTAAGGATTGATGTTTGACTATTGACGTCAGCGGTCGTCGATGGCTGCGAGTGTAAGACGGCAAATCCATTTGAGGAGATCGAGTGGTTGCGATCGAAACATGTCATGGTAACCTGCCGGCCGGGGTTCGAGCCCCAGCCACGTCAAAAATGAAAGATTATCAATAAAAATTATAATTAATTTTCATGTTTGTAAAATTCCTTTCTTCATAAAAATAATTTAATAAAAATTAAATTTGATGAACTTAAGCCTAATTATAAAAATTTGGATTATAAAGATATTAAACTTTAAGCTAAGAAAATAAAATTATTATATAAATGTTTGCTGGGTTATTACATACATTACACAGAGATGTATATAAAACAATTTGGCGTCCTCCATACTGTCAATTACTTAAAGTTTTCTTTTCTTTACAAGTTTTTCTGTTTTTATTTTTGGAGTTTTTTTTTCTATTTGTTTAGTTTTTTCGCTGACTTAGAGCTTCTTGTTTTCCACTGTGTATTTTTTTATAAACCAAGGCCTAGAACAACGGTTTCGGAATGGAGTTCTATGGAGTTTTTGGCTTCCGTTCTAAAATTATTTTAAGTTCGCGCAAGAGAAGGACGATAAGTTTTTCCTTACTTTTTTATACATATGGAAAATTTACAAAAACATAAGTTTGCAAGCGCTGTTTTGGCTTTTATTTGCATAATCTAAGTTCTTTAGAGTTGAAAAGATTTACGCAATCTTAAAGGATCTTGAGTTTTCTTTAAAAAAACGATTCTTTAATATGAAATTGCTTCAGCTGCTGTCCTCTGATACTTAGAGGAACCCTTTTTGGATCATAACTTCCCAAAAATCCGATTGTTTTATAAGATTTCTTCGTGTTTTAGGGCATTGGAGTTCTAGATCTTAAGACTGTAAAATGAGTTTCTGATGTTAACTTATAAGTTTAGGCGAACATGATGTTAAAGTGCATCAATTTTAGTTTGTTGTTTGTTGGTTATTGCTGATTTTTTTTTTTTGGGAAAAAGTATATTCGACAGGAAAAGAAAATAAAAGTAACTTTTGCTAAATTGTTTCTTGTTATATCACTCCTACTTTGTATAGGTGTGTGTGTGTGTGTTTAAAAGTACATGTGCATGTGTTAGTTTGCTCCTTAAAAAACATGTAACGTTTTGGGGTTTTTAAATTGTTGTTTATATACATATATTTTTGTAAACATTGCTTTTTATTGTTATCTTCTCTTAACTTCGCAGGGTCTATAGACACAAAAATATGTGTTTTCTTAAAAAAGGAACATTTTATATGGTCATTCTCTCTACCCATGTCATTGTTGCCGTCATGCAACTATCGAAAAGCAATAATATAGTGAACTAAATGGCTTTTATATAATTTTATTATCCATTTTCTTTTAAGCATTTGTAGGTGTATTGAAAATGGAGTTTTTGGATATTTTTGAAAGTTACGGCAAATTTCTTAATAAAAATAAAGGAATAATGTAAATTTATGAAAGATAATTGTATTTCATATAAAGGGTGGCTAAATTGTAAGGCCCGATGTTGAATGTGAACCACACCTAAACGCCAAGCTTTTTTCCGAATTTTATTTGACATTTCTCTATTTCAGACTTACTCAATTTGAACCATGGAGAGATACACAATCCAACAACGTGTTAAAGTTATCCAGACTTATTATGAAAATGGGCGTTCAAATCAAAATGCATATCGTGCATTTCGTGATTTTTCCGGTCACCTCAGTGGATTCGTCAATAAGCAGAATTGCCGCATTTGGGCGAATGATAATCCAAGAGTGATTGTCGAAAAACCAATGCACCCACAAAGAGTGACTTTTTGGTGCGGTTTGTGGGCTGGCGGCATCATCGGGCCGTATTTTTTCCAAAATGAGGCCTGTCAGGCAGTTACTGTGAATGGTGTTCGCTATCGTGAGATGATAACGAACTTTTTATGGACCGAATTGGAAGATATGGATGTGGACGATATGTGGTTTCAACAGGACGGTGCCACTTGCCACACAGCTAACGAAACAATGGCTCTTTTGCGCAACAAATTCAAAGGCCGTGTTATCTCACGTAATTGCGATGTCAATTGGCCGCCAAGATCATGTGATTTGACACCGTTGGACTTTTTTCTTTGGGGTTATTTGAAAGAAAAGGTGTACGTCGATAAGCCAGCAACAATTCAAGAGCTAAAGGATGAGATAATTCGGCACATTAACGGCATAGAACCTCCATTATGCCTCAGGGTCATCGAAAATTTGGACCATCGGATGGAGGTGTGCCGCCGTGGTCGCGCCGCCCATTTGGCCGATATTTTGCTCCATACATAATTGAGTAATACCAATATATCATAATAAAATAAAATTACAATAATTTCCTAAATAGTGTGTGTTTTATTCAAAATCAACATCGGCCCTTGAAATTTAACCACCCTTTACATAAGATTTGTTAAAAATTTGAAACTCGATCCCTTATTGCATCCAGTCCCCTCACAATATATTCTAGAAAACCGTTTTAGTATGTGTTTCTATTACACAAATCAAGAGATTTCTTATGACGTAACTCTTTCTATCACAGCTCATTTTTCATAAAATGGGCCATATCTTAAATAACGAATTTATTAAAATATATTGATTACTTTGTTTCCCGTTTTAATTGAAAGGGCATAGTTTTTTTGGAGTGATAGGCTTCCCTCTTATATAGGGATTCAGGGGCAATTTTAATGACATATAGCATCCCATTTATTGGAGCAGTCCAACAAAACTTATATTTTTCGGGAAACCCATTTTTGTTACCAAAGAAATTCTTGTGACGTAAATAAAAGCGCTTAATGCTTGTTTCTCATTATCGTTTATATAATTTCAATATTGTAAAAGTAGATGCAAACAAAAATTTATATAAGCTTTTTCTACCCACACCACCATAGTGCAAGGGGTAAAATGCATTTGGGCTGATGTTTGTAACACTTTAAAATATAAGTCCTAAAGAATCACTTTCTAAGTCAATTTAACGATGTGGACGTCCAGGAGGCTGTTGTGTGAACTCCAAGCTAGTGGATGATTGTAGCAATGCTCTAGGAGAAATCTTTGGGGATAACATGTTGAGTCTGTGCTGGGTACCGGGTGTCTGCAATGAGATGGCTGCGAGTTGGCGAGATATGGCTCGAAAATTGAGGATCCTGACAGTCAGGAGGCGGTCAGCCCTCCAATAGGCCTCACTTTGGAAGAATCAGAGAATGGGTACTGAGCTGGACTTATCGAGTCTGGGGGAACCGAACCGACTCGTGTAAGGACCCGGATGTGTTGGACAGTTGAGCACATTCTGTGTCACTACACCCAGGCTACTGATCTGCAGGTTGAGGTGGATAGGTGGTAGATTCTTAGGCGAATTGGGAGATGTATCGGGTTGTGGGCTCGAGAATCTTATGGGATTCGTAATGGGAACGGCCTGGATGCGCAACAGCTGACTAAGTACATGTAGGGCAAATTTCTTTTTAATAGAGTTGTTCTTTCTTGTTTGGTTTGATTTTCTATCTTCCACTACTCTTTCTTTTCTTGGTCTTTGACTCTTTGTATCTCCTAATCTTTTCTAATCCGTATAATACCACTAACAAAGGAATCATAATGTACCATATTGGTCTCTGCGTGAGAGTGTGAAGGTGACTTTGCACTGGCATTCTACATAATCTAACGATATCCATACGTCCGGTGGTTGGGTTGTTCTATCTTGTTTGGTCCGATTTTCTATCTTCCACTTCTTTTCCTATTCTTAGGCTTTCACTCTTTCTTTCTTCTATTCTCTTCTATTTTTCTTCCCGACATTTTTCTCGAACTTACTTACCCCCTATCTTTATTAACCTAATTTATTGATTAAGTTTACATCCATTGCAAAAATATAAGCTCAATTAATCACTTAACATGACAGTTTTTTTTAATCCAACGACACATACATTTGGTTTGTTTATAAGACGTAAAACTTTAAATTATAAATTATACATTTAACAGAAATACTATGTATTATTATCATTCGATTAATCGGTATAAATTCGTCCATTAATCCTTTAATCGAAATTAGCAATTTTTAATTTTTCGAACAATAAATCGTCTAAAATCGTTTGTAAGGGAAGACGATTTTCGTCATACATTATTAAAAAAGCCTTTCTACCTGGCAGCAGACCAAGTGCTAGTAGTGAGCTAGTCTATCAACCCCGGGGTTGCGGGTTCGATTCCCGACAGAGACTCTGGTTTCTTTCCTGCAGACAAGCGTAAAGCTTCGTGGGGATTAGCATAGGGAATTAAAAACAACAAAAAAAACTATTGAAATCAAAGCCACTTTTCGTCATTCCCAAAGGAGTAAATTTCTTAAAAAATCCCAGGACTAAAAAAAAGTTGTATGTTTTCCTTGGCATGTAAAAAGTCCGGGTAATTAGGAACCCTTCTTCCAGCTCTAAAATCTTAAACACTTATTTACAATGGTGTGATAATAACAGAAATTTATATTAATACCTTTCTTTAGATATTATGTTAATTTAAGGACATTAAAGGATATTTTTCATCTTTCTTTTTGCTATTTTTTTCACTTTTTTGTCTTAAATTCTATTTCCATTTACAATTAAAGCACTCAAAAGGAAATGATTTATAAACGACTCCGATTTTATGTTTTCTTTTTTCTTTAGAGCTATAACAAATATGTTTTTCTTTTCTTTTTAATAGTTTAGCAAAACTTAGGAAAATGGTTGAATTATATTTTATAGAAAACATTAAAGAAAAAGGATAAAACATAAATACCCAACAACAACAAATGCCAAAGAAAAATAACTATAAAAAGGACGATTTATGTATATTTAAGTAAATGTGTGTTGTAACACTTTTCCAAGATTTAAAAGTAAAGGATAAATAAGGGAACAAACAACCTGATGCTGGTAATGTGTATGTTTGTGTTTAGCATTAAAGGATATTTGTATTTTAGAAAAAGAAAGTACCTAACATGACAGAGACGTCCTAAGGCTTAATTTTGGAGTAAATTTTTTATTTATGCTTAACATGACACTTTAAATGATTAGAGTTAATAGAAAAGTTTGGCAGTTAAAAATATTTGGAAACTTATTTATAAATCAAATCCATAAAATTTTATTATTTGTTAACTACGTCCTTGTTTGTTGTTAATATATTTGCCTGTAAATGATTTGCTTAGCAATGGCCTTTATGTTATCTTGTTTCAAAAACAACTACAACAAAAGCAACCAACATTAACGAAAAAGCAACAAAATGTCATCAACATTTACGCGCCATTTCTTTTCAGTTTCTTGGAAAAAAATATAAAATACAGAAAATTTAACGGGTCTTTAGTATCATTTTCCTATTATAAGTTAAATAAATATTCTACTTAAACTCTTAAAAAAGGAACCTAAAACATACATACTTACATAAAGAATTTTTTGCACAGATACCTACTACATACATACACAAATACGCATAAAAACAGTGGAGCAGAAGCAAAATAATTGGGAAATAAGAAAGTTTTATTTTTGTAGTTGTTCAACTTGTAAGAGATTTTGTTAAAATTACAAGTTAGAGTGCTATATTCGGCTGTGCCGAATCTTTGATACCCTCCACCGACACTTCGAATGTTTTAGGAGTAATATCTGTATGATGTCTATTTATTATTATAATCTTTGTAAAAACAGACATCTTCATTAAAATTAGTTGCCGTTTAGACCTATATAAAATTATTGATCGACAATCAGAATCAATTTTAAACAGCTTGAGTAAAATATCAGTTTAAGCTGAACTTAAATGACTTTCAGGAGAACAAATTATATAAAAGCCATAGTTAGCTATGAACCAATCATCTCAAATTCTGCAGAACGATTTCTGGTATTAAAAAACATAAATTTCAATACAGCGGTGCAATTAGTTTAAGCGTTTGCAGTGAATTTCAGAAGGCTGCTAAAATGGAATCTAAGGTAAATTATGGACCGTATATCACAAATTTGCATAACATTTTTTCTGCACATATGAAGCTAAACTGGAAGAAAGTTTACCGCGTATTTAATTATTTTACCAGAGTGGGCTTTAAATGAGGCCTATGGTAAGTTATGCACCGAGCTTCACCAAATTTCACAGTGCCATTTCTAGTTCTATAACACTGTGATGTACCAAATTTTGTTATGATAGCATTATTTTTTACGTTTTTAGGCGTACTAAGCTGTTTTCCGGGAGTAAGGTTTATATGGGGCCAAGGGTAAATTATGAACTGATCTTCACGAAATTTCACGGTCTTATTTCTAGTCCTATAAAACTTTTATGTTCCAAATTTTGTTATGATAGCATTATTTTTTACGTTTTTAGGCGTACTTAACTGTTTTCCAGAAGTAGGGTTTATATGGGGCCTAGGGTAAATTATGGACCGATCTTCACGAAATTTCACAGCCTTTTTCCTAGTTCTATAAAACTTTGATGCACCACATTTTGTTATGATAGCATTATTTTTTACGGTTTCATGCGTACTAAACTGTTTTCCGGAAGTAAGGTTTATATGGGGCCTATGGTAAATTATGGAGCGATCTTCACGAAACTTCACAGTATTATTTCTAGTCCTATAAAACTGTGACGAGCCAAATTTTGTTATGATAACATTATTAATTATGGTCTTAGGCGTACTAAACTGTTTTCCGGGAGAAGGGTTTATATGGGGCCTAGGGTAAATTTTGAACCGATCTTCACGAAATTTTACAGGGTGATTTTGAATAAGACGAATTCTTGCAAAATCTTATGACATTCTGTTCATTATTCCACTATTTATGTTAGTTTTTGTAACAAAATTATCAATTTTTTTTAAGGTGGTGGTTCCACATTTGGATTCATAGCTCTGGGCGTACTGAACCGATTTTGCTGGATTTCAAGCCCAAACTGCTTAGGATAACTACAAGCAATTTGGCTTCCAGTTTGTTTAGTTCTTTTGAGTTTTTCGAAAGAAAACGTGTTTCCAACAGACGGACAGACAGACGGACATGGCTAAATCGACTTAGAATTACTCAAGTACCCAGAATATATATACTTTATGGGGTCTGAGATGAATAATAAAAAAGTTTCACACGGAATGACAAACTTAATATACCCTATTCACAACTAATTGTGGTGGAGGGCATAAAAATGGGGAATCGGGAACAAGTATAAAGACAGTGGCGAATATCAGTTCAAATAAGATCACGAAATTTTTTTAAAACAAACTTTTTAGTGTCCATAAGCCTTCTAATTATGTTGGTAATCGTGTAAATTAAATTGAACCCAAAAATGCTTTCTTTATTGCTTCCAAATTAAAAGAGAGATGGCTTACATTCAACTACAGTACCTTTCGTTTATAGTCACTACGCTTATAGTCACATTAGCGATATAGTCCATTTTATCTGTTTATTTTGCCGCTATAAGATAATTTAATATAAAGTATTAACGTTATAGTCCATTTAGCGATATAAGCACATTTACCATATATGCCATTTATCAAAGTAGGCAAAGGGAAAAGTAAAGCAAATTAATGGCGTTATAGTCAGATTAGCAAAATTTACTAAGTTCTTTTTAGTTTTCGAATCAAAAATCCATCCAAAGAAAGAATGAAATAAATCATTTAATTTTTTTCATCAACTCTCTACTCGTAAAAAATTAGTTTTTGCCGTTGGTATCAGTTATGAAATATCTTGTTATTATTTTAACTATTTTTTATGCAGTATGCAACTCTGTTGTAAAACCATAAGCCTGATGTGGGTGTAATTTAAATGAATTTTTTATTTCCTTTATTCGCATAACTTAATTATATTCGAATTCGGTTATATGCGCCATAGTGGCAAATATGTGAGTTAGCCTTATAGTCACATTAGCGATATAGTCCACGTTATGGTTGCAACTTAAGGATGTGACTATAAGCGAAAAGTACTGTATTGCTCCCAAACAAATAGTACTCCTGAAAATCACATTCACTGCCATAAATTCATTAGAAATGTTGGTGTTTTAGCAAAATAACTTTTTTGCTATTAAGTAACGGGTTATCAATTGTTCAGTCTTAAAGTAAAGTCAAATAAAACATCAAACTATGATTTCAATGAAACTTTTATTTAATTACAATGCTTGGAACTTGCCATTACGTTCGAAAGTCAATTTGGCTTGTTCACGTAACCACTGATTGAGAAACGAGCTGCATCGCTAAAGAAATATGTATTCGAAAGACGTAAAATTCAATATAACGTTGTTTTATACTTTAAATTATCATCATATATATTATTTCTAAAGCACTTTTTTTTGTCGGTTGCAAATATCTCCCATACCACCGCATCAAATTTAATGAATGATATCTCATTTTTAGAAATTGAAAAATTAATATTTTCATTGATAAAAATTACGGTGCGAAATATGTGCACGAGTCATCTAGTATATTATATTAAGGGATATCACAATGGGTAGTGCAAAGTGTGCAAACGATACAAATGCGTGCAAAAATACACACATTTGCACAACACAACAACAAAATGTACATACGTATTTGCAATTTGCTCTTTTTTACTTCGTTTGCACTAAAAAACCATGAGCAAAGTTAGAAGTGCATATTTGCTCAGTTGCAAATAAATGTAAACAACAACATTTGACATATTAGGTCTGTCTGCATACACATATTTTGCGAAAAATGTTGCAAAATCTTGCAAAATGTTGTCTGCGTACTCCAAATCTCTTGCAGCGAGAGAGCCAAAAAGAGAATTTTTTGACAGTTGGAAGTTAGAGAACTTGCAAAATGTTACTGGAGAAATTTCCGCTTGTAAGATTTTGCAAATAGTTTGAACAGCTGTTTGAATGAAATAGTTTTTGTGAAATAAAAATTGAAATTTAACAATGGCAGAGGAAAGTAGTTAGAATTGTGTTGATTTTTAACGTTTATAATAAATTATAATAAACAAAACATTTTACTTCATGCTAAAAACGTCCAAATATACAGTGCGACCGTGGCGTAAGTGGAGTGGAGATGGCAGAACCGATAGAACCAGCAGAACTTTGTGGGACAACTTTGCAATTGAAGAGGCGAGTATTTGAAATTGTGTTCCTGGCGAGCACTTCACATCCAAATTATTTTTCTCCGTTGTCAAGCTGTTGGAGGGCACTGTATTGGGCATTTCATTCTTTTTTTCCATTGTAAGCCGGCACTATGTTGGGCAATGTAAGCAAAAGAAGTTTTATAAAAAACCCGACAAATAAAACTAAAAACTAAGAAGACATTGAATTTACCGAATTAATAACAGTGTAGTAAACAAGTTTTTTAATTTACAAAACTTTTTAAGCTTCACTTTAATTAATAATTTTTTAATTTACCTCGAGAATTCAATTTTGCTTACACATATGCTAAAATTCTTTTGCTTTGTTATTTCAATTGTTTACACACCGATCAGCTGTTTTCTTGCAAAATTTCACTGGATACTGTCTGCGTACTTTTTGAGATTTTTTCAGCCGATAGAGTAATATTGGTCTTACTCTCCCAAAAAAATTTACTGAGTATTTGCTACTGGAAAAGTACCCAGACAGACCTATTAGCCGCCATATTGTTTTTAAGGAAACTTATAAATTGAACATTTTCGCAGATTGTTAATTAAAATAAAGAATTAAATTTAAATTAATTAAAAGGAAAAAATTTATTTTAATTTGTTTGTGTATAATTGTAAACAAATGCAGATTTTTTACAGTGCTGCCAGAAGTTTTTAGTGTTGCCAGAATACATTTTTAGAAAAATAGCATATTTGCACAAAAATAAATGTGGTATGCTCACGATCAATCATAATATGCACTGCAATTTTACTCAATACAAATTTGCACAATGACCATCGTGATTACCCTTATTATATTTTATATCTTATTTACACGTAAAATTTTCGTACATTTTAGTTTCAAGATACAATTTTTGCATTGGCTTGGAAAATTTTCATACACATTTTTGACAATTAAAATTTTTGATAAGATACTAAAATAAATTTTAAATTACTTTTTTTTATTTAAGTCTACTTTCAATCTATAAATATTCTAAAGCTTTGCACAGATTTTTTATTTCTTATAACCCGGGGTCTCCACGTAAAAATATTTATTGCGGCAAACGTCAAATTTAATTGCTCCATTAAATTTGCAACGTGTGGACCTCATATTGCCGTGAGTGGCAATCCATTGCGCAATGATTGCTCTCCTGTAAACTCAGTAAAAATCAGTTGTCATTTATCTGACATTCATTTCCAGTACTTTTGTTTATGGCAAAGCAATTTCACGTGTTCTCCAGCAATATAATCAGCAATTATTGCGCCATTGTTCTGCCGACGTTTTTGCTTGTGCTTAGTGCCAATTCACACGTTGCAAGTCTTATTGATCAGCTTGCTACCTTATAGGCGAGAGAGAGTGAGAGAGAAACGTTTATTTTCCTCTCTTCACTCTCGTTATAAAGTAGCAAGCTGATCAATAAGACTTGCAACGTGTGAATTGGGACTTAGCAAGAAAAACTGCTACGTGGAGACCCAGCGTAATAGACGACTCTTTAAATCTTTAATTTTTCAAATAAGCCGCGGTAGAACAAAAAAAAAAGTTCAATTGTACCCTGATTGCCACCTCTGATAAGAAGAATTTACCCCAAACTTATACTTTCTAGTTCGTTCCGAGTGGCTTGTATCGAGTCAAAAAATTATTATTGGAGTAATTCGTTTTGGGCAAGTTAAATCAGATTCAACCCGCTTTTTTTAAATCAATGAAATTTTGTGAACAAAACGGAAATTATTTATTTACCTTTCTAGTGTGCGATTTTGATAATAAAATTCTTATTCTAATTCCTTTTTTTAGCTGGAGAAGGGGGGCCTACGGAATCTAGCCTATTTTCTTTATAAAACATAGTGCTACCAACAGAATTTTACTGTTGAGTTTTAGGCGGAAGCCAGATATTTATGTTACGCACTAGATCTATTCGGTATATTTTGATATCACTTCGAACCAACTCTTGGACATTTTCTCCTGTTCACAAGATTTCTAAAAATATGGTATTACCTTGCGCGCTAAACTAGAATCCTACGAAATTTGAAAACAAAATGTTTATACTCCTAAATTTTTTGTTGTTTAAAATATTTTGATTTTGTCATACTGTTTTTCTCCACCCAACACATACAAATCTATGTTTAAGCATGGATGTATGTATATTGCATTGACGTGATATAAAGGCTTGATTCAGATGCAAAAATGATACAGTCTACAACACTTAAGTAGAGAAATGATTTTGATTTCATTCCGGCAATAGGTTCCCTCTTGGCGGATATTCTATCTTAGGGCTCCATGAGTCTGAAGCTTATCGACATAGGCCCGTGATTTTAAGAAACTCTAGTACAAATCACGAAAATTAGAGATAAGGCAACCAGGACATACAGCCCTCAGAATTTCGGTTGAAGATCGTCTAGTATGCGCCGTTGCTCCATCCTGTTGAAACTTCATGTTTTCTAGCCCCAATTCGTCCAATTTAGGTAGGAGAAAGTCATTGAGCATTGATCTGTAGCGCTCACCGTTCACAGTACTCGTTTGCCCTGGGGAGTTTTTGAAAAAATAACGTCCGATGACACCTCCAGCGTTTACACCACACCTTACAGTTGTTTTGAGCAGGTATAATGTGATATACGCGTATTTTCGGTGACTAGAAGCAGTAATTCTTCTTTTTCACGTTTCCATAGTCACCGACGAATTATTACACAAATCAAAACAATTATTCTGGGTTATTGAGGAGTATAGCGCTCCATATTGACGAGTCTTTTGTATTTGTTTACTGTACTTTACAAAGTAGAAGTGATTTTACTGCCATTTGTCATTTTTTTCTTTTATTAGAAGTTAAACCTTTTGACTTTCTTATCAAGTTATATTGCTACGGTATTACACAGAACAGGAGCTCCTCAAAAGTCATCGTTCGACATAAGCCTGCGGGAAGAAAGCCGAAACATCTAGAACCGTAGCTGGTCGCCCCGGCTTTGCTCGGTAGCTGATTACTAATGATCGATGGAGTCGTTTTCTGATTTTAGGTAAATCGAAAAAAGTGGGCGGGGCAATATTTTCTTTACGTAAAAACCAAAGTTGGACCATGGCGATTATTCTAAAGAAAAAATCGGTCAAATAAATAGAAAAAGTGGGCGTAAAAGTAGGCGTGGTAAATTTTTCGTTCGATGAAAACTTAAAATGGATTAATACGAACATTCGAAAAAAAATTAGTCAAATCGATGCAGGAGTTTTCGGATTTTAGGTAAATCGAAAAAGTGGGCGGGGCAAAAATTTCTTTCCGTAAAAACCTAAGTCCAAATCGGTCAAGTCGTTCTCAAGTTATGCGATCAGCCACAGACAACATTTCATTTTTATTAGAGGGAGTTTACACGGAGTCTTTTTAGACATGTCTGCTTTTGACATTCTCTTTTGAACATGCTTCTAAAAACCTATTGACTTTTCACGATGTCTTTCCAAACATGTCTGTTTTCATGTATAATAGTCTAATATACATATACATACAAATTAAAAACATGGAAATTCATATAAACAAACACGAAAACTCATTTCATGTCTGTTTGGCAACCCCTCTTTCTTCTCTACCCCGATCGCCTACAAACAAAACAAACGTGTTTGTTAGACATGTCTGAATAGACACCGTGTAAACTCCCTCCTATATAGAAGAATAACCACACCACAATAGTGGAGAGGGTATTATGAATTTGTGCTGATGTGTGTAACACCTTAAAACATTGGTCTTAGACCCACCTTACAGTATACTTATCGACTCAGTATCACTTTCTGAGTTGTTCTAACGATGTCCGCCGGCTGGCTGGCTGTCCATGTTACCTTGTGCGCAAAGTACAGGTCGCAATTTTTGAGATAATTTGATAAAACTTGGTTCTTATTGGCACAAGAACCAAGCCTATTGAAAATGGGCCGAATCGTAGGACCACGAGGGGTGATATGGACAATATCTTTCCCTCAGAAACTATCAACCCGATTTTAATGAAATTTAAAACATAGATAGATCCATATTTATATGGCTACATAAGCTATGCAGTTTTTAAAAATAGGACCACAAGGTAGGTAGGGTGCAATTTCTGCCTTTCACAAACTTTCAAACCGATTTTAATGAAATTTAAAACATAGATAGGGTGCACTCTCGTAAAAGTGTTTTAAAATAGTGTGGTGTAAGGTATCATATAGTCGCGCTTGACCGACTGTACTTTCTTACTTGTTTTTTTTTTAATAAAATATAAAATTTGTATGATATACATTTTAATTATGTAAAATAATATCAGAGAGATGACCACTATTTTCATCGACGCACAATTGGGCTTTCAAAAAAGCGTTTTGCATAACTGCACGCAAAATTTCAGGCTCTATTGCTCTGATCTCAGATTCAGTGTTGTTCTTTAACTGCTCTATAGTTTGGGGCTTGTTAACATATGTATGTATGTATGTATGTGCACTCAAGATAACCGCATAGAAAATAATCAGGGGCTACAATGTGCATTTCTGGTGTTGAAATAATTATGAAACGAATTTTCTATGAAAAATTTTTTTTATGAATATGGAGGTTAGCTTTTATTATTCTGTTCCACAAATAAGTGGTCCTATTTATTTTCTTCCAAAAATGTATTAATTTTTTAAAATTCTAACCCTATTCTTATCATTCGGTTATATAAACAAAATCCATTCAAGGGGTTAAATCAAAAGACATGAACAAAAAACCCAGAGCTTTGTGAAGCAATATTGAAAAAAATCTTTAAAATATGTACATATGTATGTAAACGAAAAAATATCACTGAGTAGAAAGAAACTTTACGCACAAAGCACAAATATGATACTTGAATAAACGACATAAAATGGGTGACAATGATGGCGATGGCGAAGCCACGATAAAAAAGATTCAAATAAATCTATTTAAAAATCATGAATACGTATAACCTACCTGCCTCGACTCTGCAATCATGTGGGTTTCTGTGTGTCTGTGCAAATTTTAAGCTTCCTGAAGGGATAACAAAAGCTGTCTTTCTTAAATACGCAAATATGTACATACATATGTATGTATGTATGTATGTAGATTAGGGGGCATGTAGGCGGTGTGTGCTCTTTTCTAACTTTCCCTCCAATTTGTTGGTTTTCAAAATATTGTTTGTTTTCTAGTTACTTTTATATTCGTAACGACTAAAAAGGTAATAGTTTCAAAATGGGTTTTATTTTCCTGCATATTTATTACCATTAAGCTAAATATGATAAATCCTCTTATATTTTGAACGAAAAAACGCTGAAAAAAACAAATGCAAAACTTTTTAAATCCTCTTAGAGACCATTGGTCATTTTATAGTTTGTCTAGAGGATTTTTTATTATATAAAAATTATAAGTCGAATTAAATATTTATGACCTAAGATGAAGGTTTTCACACAGAGAGTACAACTTCTGATTTGAATAATAGACAGTGCTGCCACTTTGTGGGTAACTACCTCAATTGGGTGTAATTTTTACCGTCGTAGGTAATTCTTATAGGTGTGTTGATCAGTGGCAGTGTTGCCAGAAGTAGGGGAAAATCCCTACATGTAGGTATTTTTGATACTTAAATAGAAGCGTAGGGAAAATCGGACAGATTTTTTATAATCACCAAAATGTAGGGATTTTTCGTCATATCGCATTATTTATACAATAAATGCAGAAAAAACGTTTTGTTAGTGATATTTTTTTCTCCAAAACGGTCGAAAAATTTTCTTTTAACTTAAATCGCTTAAAAATATATTTCCAGAGTTGTTAATGGTTTAAAAAATTGGCGACACTTATATGTATGTGTATGCTTTTTCTAAGATATCACTTAATTCAATTTTAAAAGTATGTATATTAGAGCGAATCACCAAAAAAAGTGCTCGATGTACCCTCCTAAAAATGAACCTTGTACTTTTTTAAGATGACATTTTAAATATTTCGGTTCCAGCTTTGACCTCTCGTGAGCTGGACCAGTTTTAAAAAGGGTCTATTTTTGCATGTTTTGTTAATTTGTGAATCTGTTCCCTTACCAACATATACAAATTGGGTATCGTAAGAAAGGCTTTTTTAAGGCGCGTACAACTGTATATACAATTTGTCCAAGGACGATCATCCATGTCCTTTTTTTTTAAGGATTTTCTGTAAAAATAACGGTTTTTTAATTTTTTGTTCGGGGTTGTTTGTAATAAAAGTGCCAAATTAACATATTTTATTCTTTAGTCGATTTAATTAAATACGTGTCTCAGTTTTTTTTTTGAAATTCGTGCTAGTTCGCGTTTTGACAAAAATGCAATGGGGTGGTAACCCTTCGTTTTATATAGGGTAATATGGGTATCAAATTTTTTTCTTTTGCCAAGTACATCATCTTTCTATGTAAATAATGTAGATTTTTGCAAATTAGATGCATTTTACACGGTGCTCTGGAATATATATAAATGCAATTTTGTAGTAACGCCAATATGATAGCGGATTTAGTTTCTGGACCATGTATGGATGAAAATGGGACTAAAGAAAGAAAAAAAGCCTTTCTTACGATACCCAATTTGTATATGTTGGTAAGGGAACAGATTCACAAATTAACAAAACATGCAAAAATAGACCCCTTTTCAAACTGGTCCAGCTCACGAGAGGAGAAAGCTGGAGCCGAAATATTTAAAATGTCATCTTAAAAAGTCCAAGGTTCATTCTTAGGAGGGTACATCGAGCACGAATTTTGTTTCCATACAACTTGAGTCGCTCTAATGTACATACATGCACCTATTCAACAATACTTCTAACTCAACATTTTTAGTTTTTCACTTCTTGGAAAACATCTACTGGTATTATTTATATCAACCCACTGTAAAAATATCGAGCGATTTTGTCAACCTTTTGGTAAAGAAACGGTTGGCTTAAAAATACTTTTTCATATGCCTTTCATATTAAATTTAAAATTGTTTTGCTTCTACATACTAAAAATTTTAAAATTTTGAGTTAATGGTATTGTTGAACAAGTGCGACATGTATTATATATTTTTAAGTTTTGTACTTATTTTTTGTCAAAGCTTTAATATACATTTTTGAACAAAATATATTTTTTACTAATGTTTTTTCTTCTATTTTAATGACAATAATGCGTAGGGATTTTTGTAGGGGAAATTTTTTTAACGTGTAGGGAAAAATCGAATTTCTTTTAGCATGTGTAGGTATTTTTTCGAAAAATCCACTGGCAACACTGATCAGTGGGACAATTATGGCAGTCGTGATTGAATGCTTTTTCTTTTCGAAAGCAATTTCGATACTGAACAAATCGAAATTATTTTTTCAGCGTTATGAAAACTTTAATAAATGCTTTACAACACTGAAAAAATAATTTCAATTCGTTCTAATTCTTTTTGTCGATACTGAACGAACTGAAATTATTTTTTCAGTGTTATGAAAACTCAAATAAATGCTTTAAAACACTAAAAAAATAATTTCGACTGAAAGAATAGGAAATAAAACTGCTTTCGAATCGAAAAAGTATTCGATCACGACTGCTATTAGCACCCAGGTTTAATTTAAAATTATTTCCTTTACAAATAAATCATAAAAGGACTTGATTTCGGACTTGATGCTTCTTCAACAAAGCCCAAGTTTCTCTTTAAGGAAAGATTTCAATCGCTTAATTTATATTTTCAAAAGCACCATAATGAACGGCGCAATATGAACTCTTAGATTTCGATAAATATGAGCTTCGTAGTGATTTATAATCAGAAGTTTGTTAGAAAATATTAAAAAATAACGTGGGGGAAGAAATTTCCAATACTCCAAAAAGTTAAAGATTTTTTTGTTTTTCTATTTTTATTTGCTTAAGTTGGGAGAATATTTTACGCCCTTGAAGCAAGTTTGTATAATTGTACTTTTTACTAATGCATGCCAAAGACTTATGTAATATGTAAAAGTGTGATAGTGTGAATGCAATGTTATAAAAATCAAAAGTATTGCGAAAAAGAACTTAGAGGGAGTTTACACGGAGTCTTTTCAGACATGTCTGTTTTTGACATTCTCTTTTGAACGTGCTTCTAAAAACCTATTGTCTTTTCACGATGTCTTTCCAAACATGTCTGTTTTCATGTATAATAGTCTAATATACATATACATACAAATTAAAAACATGGAAATTCATATAAACAAACACGAAAACTCATTTCATGTCTGTATGGCAACCCCTCTTTCTTCTCTACCCCGATCGCCTACAAACAAAACAAACGTGTTTGTTAGACATGTCTGAATAGACACCGTGTAAACTCACTCTTAAGGCCCAAATACACTTGTCAAATGCTTGTCCAGCCGGCGAATTCATCGTGTACGTGTGCTTGACGTAATATTCGCCGTCATATCTAAATTTTTTGATTTTTCCATCCAGCATCGTCGGTGTGACACATACAAACACATTTTCACTAATATTACCACAATGCTTGATGAGTATTTTGATCAATGTATTTGGGCCTTTACATCTCATACGATTCCATCCTTTATTTTTAAATTTTTCTAACCCCGGGTCTCCACGTAGCAATATTTATTGCGGCATTCGTAAAATTTGATTGCTCCATTAAATTTGCAACGTGTGAACCGCATATTGCCATGAGTGGCAATCAATTGCGCAGATTGCTCTACCGACTGCTTGAGCAATTATTGCTTAGCAATCTGCTGTAAAATCAGTTTTCATTTATCTGACATTTCATTACTTTGTACGTTTGTTTACCAAAGCAAAGTCACGCGTTCTCCAGCAATATAATCAACAATTATTGCGCCATTGTTCTGCCGACGTTTTTGCTTGTGCTTAGCAAAAAAAAAATTACTACGTGGAGACCCAGCGAAAACAAAAATACTTTTTATTTGATTAGAGTTGCATTTTAACAAAAGAATGTCCATGTTCGATAGTGGGACTACAAACTGTAATGTTCCATTAGATTTTTTGACAGTCGCTACAAAACTCATTAGATTTCTATCTCACAAAGTAGTATGGAATACGTAAGAATTGTGCCTTCATCATATCTAGGATCTTCGGAATCCCCTATTCAATGTGTGTCCATTGAATCATTAAATCAACTTCGCTACTTATAAGGACTTTATTGGGTCTTATATCAATATTGTAGAAATTACAAACGGAATGACAAACTTATATACCTGTATACCCTGTTCACTTATGGTGAAGGGTATAAAAAAGACTGTTGTTTAAAACCATTGCAAGAATTTTATTTGCTAATAAGATATATAAAGTGACATAAATAACAAAAGAAAAAAAAATTTCAACATTGAAACCGATTTCGGGCACATAAGCAGCGCGACTGTCCTTGTCGAAACGAATTGGTAAAGTCTATTTAAATCGGGTAATTCTGCTTCATCTCAAGTGTTATTTTGAATTTTGCTGGTGGTAGCACTGGTAATAGATAACTAATAAAGGGCATAATAAATCTCACAAATGGCTTGGCAAACATGTCAAAATTTTACGTTTGTACAAACAGTTTGTGTTGATAATTTAAATAATCATATTTTCTAAAATTTTGATTTTAAAATTTTTCTCGTGTTTACTTACCCCCGTTTTCATAAACGAATTTTAAATGTAACAAACGTTTATTAAGGAAAATTTTTATAGAAAATTTGATTTGTAATTCTTTATTAATTTCAAAATATTTTTATGGATACAGTCGTTAAAAATTAAGGAAACATTGTTAAAGCGAAGCCAGTTTTCGACAAACCACAAAGTTAAAAATCCCTCCGCTTGACGAAGTCCGGCAATGCAAAAAAACTAAATAAGTGCCAGTTCACACACGTCAAGTTTGACTCGTCAAGTCTTGAGCTTATAGGAGAGAAGGGAAAAGATAAAGAGAATGGAAAGGGGTACATACTTGACCGTACCAGTCAGTTTTGTATTTTTCTTTTCTTTTTTCATCCGTAATATAATAAAAAGCTACAAAGTTGAAGGAAAAGAAAACAAAAATTAATTTTGTGCATGAACGTGAACGCAAGTTCAAAAGAAAATTTAAATAAAACTGTTCAAGTAAACTTGACCTGTGTGAACCAGCACTTACATCAACAGCATTGTACAATGCTGCCGACACACTTCACATTCTTTTCGTTGTGCAATAAAAATCAAAAGTTTTTTGATTGTTGCCAATATATTGTGCTACGTTCGAATATTTCATACACATTGGCATAATACATAATTGTACAATACGTAAAATTTAACAATTTTATTGCAAGTGTATGAGCCGCTTAAACCACTTTTTTTGTTGGATAAACTTGGGTAAACTAACTGCCTGTTTTTCAAACTAAAAAACAAATTTTCGTTTAGACGATTATTTTTTATTATTATTTTTTATTGTAAGTCCCCAACTGAAAATTTCTATAATCAGGCATGTTCTGAAAATCACTTTTTGTGAAAGTGATTTGAAATCACAAAAAATGTGTTCTGGACAAAAAGCTTTTTTCATAATTGTGATTTTAAACCAGTCAGCTAAGTGGCCGCCGATTTAAAATTACTTGCTTATTTGTTTCCACCATTATGAACTAAGTTAAAGCTTTTGTGGTTTTCAAAATACCCATTAATCACAATTGTGATTTCAAAATCACAAGTGATTTGAAATCTTGTGATTTACTGAACATGCCTGTATATTTAAAAAAAAAAACAGGCAGTCAATTTGTTCCATTTTTACATAATTTAACAATTATCTCATACGTTTTCTTCAAAACTTTTATATAAGTATCTGTTGACATATTTTTATATGCCTTACTGCCCGTCTATACCAGAGATAATTATTGCGACATATATTGCAGTGAATGTCAAAATTATGTTATCTCTAATATAGACTGCAATTTTTTGTACATATTTATTCCCGACAATTTATGTTGCAATAATTGTAAGTCCATTTTCGTTGACAATTATTGCTAACGTAAAACGTCAAATTTGGTTGTCAAGTCTGAGTTCATACGGCTCATGTCTTATTGACAAGATTCTTCCTTCTTCTTCTTTGAACATGAATTGGAGTTCAAATGATTCATGTCATGTTGACGACATGTGCTTTTTTGATATTGAAAAGAATAACAAAATTAAACAACGAATGAAAAAGCAAAACGTAAAGACAGTACATGCATCTGTGTACTCGTTTCTTTTCCCCTCGTCCATCTCGCCTATAAAGTAGCAATCTTGTCGATAAGATATGAGCCGTATGAACTCAGACCAATTGAAAAAAAAGAAGCCAAAAAGAAAAAAACAATAGAAGCAAATTGTGGGAGAAAGAAATTGAATTTGTTTGTGAAATGGAAGCAAATTATTAATAGTAAAAGAATTAAATTAAAGAATTAATTAAACACTTAAATAAATATACCAAAAATTATTTTTATTAAAATTATTTTTTTCAAATTATGAGTTAACATAAATACATTTTCCTATGCCTTTAACATAAGCTGAGCAATAAGAAATATTGCTCTATTATTCTGCCGACGTTATGGCCAACTTGCTGAGATATTTATCTTTAGTGTAGACCTAGGGTTAATATATTGCAAAAATACTTTTTACTAATTATCTGGCAGCTCTCTATATTAGCGAATGCAAATTTTCTAATCTGACATTCCTTTTTGCACTTCAATGCCATGAGCAGTTGTAAAATTTAGTACTTTTCTTATAAGACAAAAACGTGCGTGTAAAAACAAATTAAGAGCGCGCGCAAATATTTTAAAGAGCGAGAGAGTAAAATACTGATTGTATTTGAGTGAATTTCAAAATAACGAATGAAAGTGAAAACAAAAACATAAATAAACCGTAGAACAAAATAACGAATGAATAATAAAAACAAAGAAAACACAACAACAATTTCAAGCTAACGAAATATAAAGCGAAAAGAGAATACCAAAAAAACAAGTAAAAGAACAAATAAAATATAATTAAAGAAAAAAACTCACTCAAATGCGAAAAACAAAGTGAACAAAAGCAAAAAATCGACTTGCAGAGAAAATCAGTTGTAATTTTGTCGCAGTGCTGTCAAATTGATATAAAACGGCCGTGAGTTGAAATCGAACGCACAAAAAGTTATAGAAATTTAAAATAAAAAATAGAAAAATATTAAAAAACATCTTAAGCAAAATTAAAACATCTAAAAAAAGTTAAGAGATTTAGAAAGAAAGCATTAATCAACGCAAGTGTTAAGAATTGAAGAGATGATATAAAGAAAATATTTTTTAAAACAAAGAAATTAAATGCGAAATTTGTTTACTACCAAAAATTCAACAAGAATCTCTTAAAATTTTAAAGTGAATGCAAAAATATAATTTCGCAAAACAAGTGGAATTTTTGTTAAATTTTTCAATATAAATCTTAAAATAAATATCTTAAAATAAAAAGTAAGCAATCAATTTTTATAAAAAAAAGTACAACAAGAGAGATAAAAATTAAAAAAATAAAAATGATGCTGCATGTAAAAATTTTTTGATAAAACTGTGTCTTTTTCTTGAGTTTTTGTAAACATTTTTTAAAATTGCAAAATTTATTTGACAAAATATCAAAAAAGAATTAGTTAATTTTAACAAATAAAATGAATGAAGCAAATATTGAGCTACATTTTGTGAAAATGTTAAAAATAGATTTTTTTCGTATAGATTCTTCTTCACCATCTTTTTTGTACTTCATCATGGCAGGCGAAGAAGAGCCGCCGCTTTTGGTTCTTTTTTTTCTTCATGGTGCTTCCACATGTGTGTTTGCTTCAATGTGTTTTTCTGTAATTTGATTTTATTCTTTTGCCTTGTCTGCGTCCGTCTGTCCCTCTGTTCGTGAAAGCATTAAACAAAATTTTTATAAAAATACAACAAACATACTTACTTTGTTTTTATTTCAATAACTTTTCTAAATAAAATGATTTAATTTTTTTTAATTCTTTGTTAATTTGTTGTCATAAATTTTGGCTTTTGCTTCAACTTAAATTTAATTTTATATTTTTCTTCACATTTCTGTGTTTTGCAAAATAGTTTTTATTGTTTTTCTTACATCCTTTTTGTACAATAAAAACAACAAGAAAAACAATCGTACGCAATAAAAACCATCGATGAGACAGACAGTGTAGTGTATTTTTTTGTTGTTATTATTCTTACCCCGCGCCCAGTGATGCTGCAAATGTGGAATAATTTCGTGCAAAGAAAACAAAAGCTAAAGTACTTTTTGAAACCGGTATTTAATTGAATTTAGAAGATCTTATACAGTACCCAACTTTATAAAAAAAAAAATAGTATTTTAGGGGGTACAACACGTGTATGCGGCGACGCTTATTTTCCGAGTTATGGGCCTTCAAAATTTCGAAAAATATTTGCTCATATTTCAATTAATTTACAGATGTTTTGATGGGATAATATAGATAGGTATATAAGATGATAATATCATAACAAAGCTTACTGCCTGTTTAACGATTTTGAACGCAACGTTCGCATGGAAAATTATATTTAAAACAAAAACAAAATTCCCAATGTCCCAATTGGACAATGGATATTGAAGATGTAACGAAAAATATATCCAAAATTTAAAGTCCCATATCTCGAGAAGTATAGGTGGCCGCTTAAAATTCTTTTAGTATACCTTTTTTGAATTCTCAGCATAAAGTTCTCTTAGTGGTAAAATTTTGAAGTAAATATCTCTAACCCAGCGTTTCCACATGCAAGTAATTACTTGCAAGTAGTGTATACGTATTATCAACGAAAAATCCAGGAAACAGCCGATTGGCTGAATGAACAAAAATGGTGTGAATGTTAGTGAAAAAGTGTGAGTGTATTGAGTTTTTCGAACTTGTACTTGCATGTGGAAACGCCAGGTAAAGCCGGCGTACGATTTGTCAAAAAAATCGTGTGTGCTCTTAAAGTAGGATAGTGTGGTTTATGCAAAAAAGACAATTGGGACGAACGACGAATTATTAGCAACGAATATTCGTCACCAGAAATAGAACACATTGGTGTATGTATATGAAAGTACACACGATAATTGCGTAGACCGAAATTCGCCGTGCGTAACGAACTCTGCGATAGGTTTATTTCTATTTCTTACGCAGACGCAATGACGAATAAATTGGGAAAGGGACAGCATAGCATGATAGCAAAAATCACACGGACAAATCGCTTCTATTGCGACCTTGGCTTAAATGGCGAAAAATTTTAAAACAAACACTAAAATTAATTAGAAATCGCTTTATAAGTGAAAAAATACGGAAAATAACAAAAAAAAAAATTGCAAAAAATGGCGAAAAATCTCGAAAATTTTTAATATTTTAACCAAGCCATAAAATTGATTAAGGCCCATTTTCACAATTTACAAATAGCTTAAAGTAGACTTTAACCGGCCTTATAAAAAGTGTTCCATTATTAAACCTTCGTTTAACATAAAGTCAGCGTTGAAGTAAATTAAGGTTTATCCAACTTGGTAGGTTAAACTAAAGTTGTAATAATAAAAAAAAATTTTATACGGCCGATAAAATCCCACCTTTAGCTATCGGTAAGTTGTGAAAACGGGCCTAAAAGTCCCTAGAACTATAAGGAATGTCTAAAATTCGGTAAAAATTGATAAATTAGCGGAAATTCGCAAAAATTTGCTAACAGCGGCATGGTAGCAGGGTCTACTATTTATTATAAATCGTTTAAGCTGTAAATCAGAAAACATAGGAACAAATCGTGCGAACATGTCTGAAATTCGCGAAAAATTGCAAAATTTTAAACAAACCCAAGAACTAATTTGAGATCTCCAAATCGAAATGCCGTACACCAAAAATGCTGAACTAATCTACTTTCGATTGGATTCCGATTCTATAACAGACCCGATTAATAGTTTATGTTTTTTTTTGTTGAAATATGGTTAACCTATAATTTGATAAATGTTAATAAACAAATAAATTACAAAGCAATTTTAAATAAACTTTATTGCTAGTTAAAAAATATGAAAATGGATGCAGTAAAATAATTAAAGAATTGTTGCCGACGAATTCGTCTTACTATGCGAAGTTAGTCGTTCGTCCCAGTAGTGTTTATACCATTAAAAATTAATTGAGTGACAGATTTTTTTGACAAGTCTGTCCGACTTGCAAATGTTTATGGAAATGCGATCAGAGGTGCATTTCATTATAAAGTAACTGAGTCATCTGCCTTGGCATCATTTTTGTTGGATAGTGTGGCATTGAGGGCAGCTTTTGAAGCCATTTTTTATGTTGACTAGAATTACATATGTACATCAGATTTTCTTGTGAATGAATCTTACGATCGTGTAGGATAGTGAATCCCGGCCTTATTTATGTAGGTAAACATAATTTAAGGCCAATAGCCATGTTCTGAAAATCAAAATTACGAGAAATTGAAATGGATGGAGATTTTCACAATCAATTATTTTAAAAATGAACGTATGTAGTTTTTCGTGATTTCAGAAGTAGTTATGGCAAAAAAAGTGTTCCACAAAGTCATATGTAGTACCTACATATCGTTAGCTAAAATGCAAAAAGACGTAACTAACAAAAAATTCAAAATCGTGTTTTTGATTGATTATTATAAATGCCATTGAACTACATGTCTACACAAAATTTTACACTTCTGGGATCAAAAATTGCGGTTTTATTAACAAAAAACAAAGGGACGTAACTACAAGTGTGTTTATTTTATAAATGAAAAACTACGTAATTACTCATTTTTTTTTTCAACAAAATATAATGAAATGGTTTCCTTTGAAAACTGTTTAAAGAATTCCATGGATGACCCATTAACGCATGTTTTCTGACATGTTTATAGTTTTCATTTAATAAAGTTTTTTGCTTCTCCTGTAAAATTATATTTTTGTTAGTTACGTCCTTTTGCATTTTAGCTAACGATATATAAAATGGAACATTTTTGTGAAATTTAAACTCTGGAGGCAAATTATGGCATGCGATATTGATCGAAAATACAATACAATTTCCATGGGAATACCTGGGCCCAGGATACCTATGCCTAGTTTACAAAATTTGATCGATTTTAATTTCAATCGAATTCGATTTCCAGAATATGCTTAAATGTACTTATTTATATACATTCCTATTTTAAAATATTGAAAAAACAAATTTCATAATGGAATTGCAAAAAATTTAAAGTGATTTTTGTAATACGTATTTGCACTCTATCTATGTCAGGCTATTGCGATTACAACAGTTTCTTATTGTGATTTGAACAAATATAAATCATTAAAGCTATTAAAGTGAAATATTTTTACCCGGTTTAAAATATGGAAAGATCAAGAATCAACATTCTTTCAGAAAAATTGATAAAACAAATCTGACATTTTTAAATTTATTTCATAATTGTTGTATGTATGCATATGGACAGCCGACACAGGATCAGCTTATTTGGCTACTTAAAGCGGTCCCTTTTCGATACCCATAGCTAGTGTTAAACTATTTCGAATCCTTGCTGAAAAGAGTGGTCAATCTTAGTCCTCACTTAGATAGAACATCCAAAAACGGCAATTCTGAACTCCCAAAATTTCTTATCCTTATATCACTAAGACCAGGGCATTAGCAGGCAATAGACAGTAGTCATTGTTATTCAGTTCCAACATCACTGCATGGATTCCTATCAGCCAAAGTCATGAAATGACCTATGTCACTGTACTAGTTTGGTCCTTACCAAATCCAAGAAGTTGTACGTGGGTCTACCCCGCTTTAAAACACAGTCAGGATTCTGGCCATAGAGCAAGTGTTTTCAGCCTGCCATCTCGATTCAGCCTTCCTTTCCCAATAAAAATTTTTTATCGTTTTGCGAAGCACTAATGGTTCATTTCAAAAAAAAAAAAAAAATAAGCGCGTAATTATGCGCTATGCAATAAGACATACAGAGATGCAGTAAAGTAAGTGAACGAACTCTTAATAAGTTTTATAACAAAAGTACAATTTCAAGTGCCACGGCATTCCCTTATACGAAGCAGGTTTGTAAGTAGAATACTAAAACATAACTGTAAAAACATTCAGTGGGTAAATCTAATAGCTACATTTACCAGTTTTTATATGCGTTGAAAAAAGCGCTTTTTGTGCAAAAAATGTATTGCTTCAAAGTGGGACCTCAACATACAAAATTCATGCCTTCCGTAAGCGAGATGGTAAGCGAAACTCTTACATTTCTCCTTTACAAACCCGCTTAGCTCAAAGCACAATTTTTTATTGGGTTATGACTCCCGTTAAATTAGAGTTCTTCTGCGATCCATTAGCATTTTAATCGACGAACACGTCGTCCAAGAGACCACCCCGTATAGCTTGGTCATTTGCTGTCCTGTTTCCTAAACAGCCACTGTGCCTTGGTATCCATGCGAGCGTTACCTTAGAGTGTGTCGGAATTTTGTTCAAAAATATCAGGCATTCCGCATGTTACTTTGATGTGAAGCCACCAGCTTGAGCTGCAACGCATATATATATGTACACCAATACCCGGAAAAACTCGACGCAAACCGAGCAGGATTTTCTATACTTTTAATTGGTGCTGAGATTTATAATTTGAGCTGAAAACATAAATTTTGATTTGATAGACTTAAAAACGGATAATTTTATTTTAGATCTTCAAATAAAGTTAAAGCTTCCTTTAGAATACCCTTTTGTTTTAAGGGAAAATAGTAAGGATAAGTGGCTCCATTTTTTTTCTCATTTTTTAACCTGATTATGTTGTAATGATGATCTTGTTTCAACAAATTTCTTAATTTTATCAGCATCACTGGAACAGGAAATGGATTTATTGTAGAAGGGGCTAGTTCAAGGGTCAATTCAATATCAACAGCCTTTTCCCCTGATTTAGAACGCTTCAAATTGCCCTGTTTTTGTTCTAAGCTTATTTGCTTTTTTTTGACTCGTTGCTGCAAAATATTTAAATTTAACTTTACTTCAGCAAGTGTAACTCATTATCAAGTAACATTAAAAATGAACAAAACGATTATGTATTTAGAAGAGAATGTATAAACTTTGTGAAGAATAATGTAATTTTGTTTGTAATAGTCCTATTCCTTCAATTATTCAGAAATGAAGGAATGGGACTATTACAAAAAAGATTTATAAAATACATAACTGAAATTTAGCTCATAGAATAAATTCGAAAAATAAACAATGTTGAATATAATATAAAGTAACCTTCGGAAGGAAATAATTCCCAGTTTTTATTTGTTAAAATGTTAAATACATTCAATTTATAAAGTATCACTATCCAGTGTGACAAAAAGAATGCTGACGAAGGCCGTAGCGGGCCAGAAAATGCATTACATTCTGCTGGTGTCTAATAATTGTAAATTTTTCTGTACATTCAATATACCTCATTGCTTTACAAAGGAAAGCTGAGGTAAAATGTAACAAGAAAATACAATATAATAGTCTGGTAGTGTATAAAGTCATTTCTGAATAATTGAAGGAATAGGACTATTACAAAAAAGCTTTATAAAATACATAACTGAAATTTAGCTCATAGAATAAAACCGAAAAATAAAAAATGTTGGTTATTTCATAACAGAATTTTTTTTAATAAATTTTTGTTTTTGAATAATTTTTTTTCGTTACAAAATTTGGTTTTAGTTTTTAAATAAACTGCCAGGCCCACGAAGTCGACAGGAACATTTCTTTCGCATATTTATATTGAAAACAATAATAAAATACTTAAATTTGTTTTTGTTTTCAATACAAATATACGAAAGAAATGTTCTTGTCGACAGCGTGCGCCTGGGCAAAAACTTTTTTGCTGAACTTTATCATGCTTTAAATAAGATTTACTGCCTGTTTTTAGAAAACGTAAGCAAGTGAGTGAGTGAGAAATTATATTGAAAACAACAATACAAAACGAAAATTTGTTTTTGTATTCAATATAATTTCTCACTCACTCACTTGCTTACGTTTTCTAAAAACAGGCAGTTAAGCAAGTTTAACTAAGCTTAAATTTTAAGTTCCCTATGTTAAATTCGATATAAGTACATATGTATCGCATTTGGTCAAAAAAGGGCATTAACTCAACACCCTAAAGTTTTCAGTAGAAGCAAAACTATTTTGAATTTGAATTTTACGGCGGGTAGATATGAATATTATGTGCCAATAATTTCCAAAAAGTGTGAACAATAATAGCCTTTTTATGATCAAGTGCAACATGTTTGTATGTAAATAGTAAAACATTTGGCACAAATCGTATTGTTGTAGATAAAATAAAATCATTAGTCGGTTGCTTTAATGTATAACAAAAAAAAAACCTAAATATACCTATTGAAGTTTTGTCGAATACATATCTGTGGCATTTTGACAAAACATCTTAAGTCGAGATAAGATAGCAAAAAAAATTCGTTTTTATTAAAAAAAAAAAATAAACCAAAATTTTGTTTAAAATAAAAAATTTTAAAAACGTAAACAAAAATGTTTTTCAAATGAAAATTCGTATGATTAACAGCGCTTTTTTCAACTTTTTAAATTTCACTTAAGATGTTTTGCCAAAATGCCACAGAGTAGGTATGCACATACATATATATGTACATATTTAAAATTATAACTTTGTACAGACGAGCATAGTCAGATCGAGTAAGAAATTTACTTTAGGCCTATTTCGAATATGTGTAGGGAATAGTAACGTTTTAAGCGGGATTCACTTTCCTATTCAGTCAAACGCTATGTCAAAAAATCTTGTGTGCTCATAAATCTATCATACTTTGTGTTCTAAAAATTTAAATGAGTGACCGATTTTTTATAAACATTGTCATAAAATTATAGATTCTATGAAATCAGTGTTGTATTTTCGTGTATAGTACCCGAGTAATATGATTGTGCATGTTTTTTGTGTTATAGTGTGGCATTTACAACAAATTTTGCAGTACTTTTACCTGTGTGCATTTCGAGAGATTTCTGAATGCCATAAATTTTGCAAACGATTTAACTTAAACCCAGATTTATTTCAAAACAACGCTAATTGGAACAATTTTATATATGAAATTTATGTTAAATGTTAAATTGGTGTAAAATGTTTCGTTGTTTCCTGTCTTTCTTCTTAATTTTTATTTTATTGTACAGAAAAATGAATTTGAACCTGAAGTGTTTGGTTTTCCATAACATTTTTTTGTTTAACGAACAATACAAGTTCACATTAATTTTTTGCAAAAGGTCGTCAGAATTTAATATAGAAATTAATTTTCAAATAAATCGTGTGATAAATTCTCTTTTTTAAAAAGGTCGCTTTGAAATAGATCGATTTTTATCACAACATAACTGATTTAACATTTTCGGTTGTAAATAGTTTCGTGCAAGTTAATTCTTAATAGATGTTCCAAAAATTTTGCTACGTGGTCTCTTTGTTGGTTTAAATTTCCCCTAGACCATCAAAGCCAACAAATAGGAATTAGTTGGCATCGAAATATTTATATAATGATCACGAATTATGGCTGATAAGCCTCCTCCACAAGCTATCGATGAGCCATAACTTCATGTAGGAAAGCGAAGCTTCCAAAGTCAGCTAAATGAGTTAGTTGGTTCTCCACACGTCGGTAAAAAAAGCAAGGTTAAAAACGAATGGTGAATGTCTAACGCCAAAGAACTGTAACGCACTACAGTTTTGCGACGGCGAAGTTAGACAAACGGACGCGCGAAAAGCTTCTTCACCCACAACATTTTTACGAATGTGCACATTACTGATGTGGGGAGACATCCTAAGGATGTTTTACCTTTTGGTGTTAAACCCTTCACGGAAATAAGGGTCAGTAGATATCTGAAATTTGGCAGAATTCGAATTTTTCAGAACCCTAGGGATCGCAGCTGACCAGTAATCGTGTATGGTACCATATGGGTCAATAGACCTTGGGAGTTCAGTCCCAGTCTGACTCGCGTTTATCATTTGCATCATTACACTGATGTTTCTGATTTCCGAACTCCTAAGGAAAACTCATGTGATTTTAAAATCACACGTATGATTTTTTGGTGTTCTGAAAATTATACCGTTTTTGTGTTTCTCAGTGTGCTTTCGGCAATTGAAGATCACACTAAAACGCACAAATACGGAACATCAGAATATCAAACGTGGGATTTTAAAAGGAACAAGTGATTTGAAATCACGTGATTTAAATTAAAGTGATTTTCAGAACAGGCCTGGCCTGTATGATTCTAAATACTCAATAAAGTACTTTTTGTTTAACCCTAAAAATACTTAGTCACATCTCTGGTAATAGAACTAATAAAAACTCTTTGCTCGAACTTTTTTATTGCTCCTATCTTCTTTCTATAATTATCAAATTAATTTGAGCACTTATACCTATTTGTTAAAAAATATTAAACACTTTTCAACACCAATTTAAACGTGCGTGCTAATAATAATTAATCTAAAAGAAACAATAAAAAATACAAAATAGGTAGGTAGTTTAGCAAAATTTCTTCTCTACAAATTTTCTCCCATTTCCTTTGTTTTATTTTTAAATTTGAATGAGGCTGTGTTTTTCTTTGTGCCTCAGCATCCCTTATTTTTGTTGTTGTTGTTTTTGCCTTTACCCAATTATCATCCCTTAAAAACGTGTTGTTTTATTTTTTACATCTTTCTTTATCACCCAACTTTATCGTTTGTCTGCTATTTTTATTCCACATTTGATTTTTACACATCCCTTTTGTGAAATTTCTCTAAAAAATTTCTTTCGAATAAAAACAGAAACAAATTTCCTTTGTGTGTGCTTTTGTTTTGTTTTTACAAATGAGTGTAATATTTTTTGAGTGTATTTTGATGAGTTCTATTTTGTTATTTTTTTATGGCAAGTCAAGTTATTTTTAGTTTTTCTACAAAGAATTTTATTTGGCTGTGAATCAGGGTTGTAAAGTCAGTACAATTGTACTTTTTGCAAAAGCACTAAAGTACTCCAATGGCATGTTTAAGACAATATAAAACGATTTATAATTAAAACTTTTGGTCTTGGGTTGAATAATAGCAAAATCAAATTAATGAACTAATGTTTCTAGATATCCACAGCCGTATTCATAATGCAAATTTGGCATGAATTAAGCACAGTTTTTTCATAATTCACTTACCAAACTCTGGCTAACGATTTGCTAAACTCTGGTTAACCAGCTGCCAAACGTTTGCCAACTATTAAAAAACAGCCTTTTAATGTTCAACAATTTTGTTTTTTTTTATCTAGTCTTTTTTTAATTTTCTATCTTTTTTTAATTTTCTATCTTTTTTTAATTTTAAAAATTTTTTAAAGGGCTTATATGGGCATTTCCGTCAAAAGGTCTATTGGACCGAAAATTTAAAAGTTATTAAAAGCTGATTACCTATTTTACGATATTATTATAGAGAAATATTTAGATTTTTATTAATTTTTTAAATTTACTCAAAAATTTGTTCATTTATGGCCGTTTTCTCATTAGGCGATTATCTTTTTACCCAACGAAAAACTGTTCATTAAAGAACTTTGGTTTTCTCAATGTCTCATTTGCTTCTATTCGGTCGCAAAACTAACCATCACTCATCTGCCAATTGCTTATTTTCCTTTTATTTGCCGTACAGATAAATTCAATCAGCTGACTCCCAACTTTTACATTTATTTTGATGAATTTATGTTGACATTAAATAACAGACAGTTTGTCGATATATTGAGAAAATGGCCATTAGATGACCAATCAGACTGCAAATTTGTGCAAACCTAATTTCTTATTTGTGAGAATGTATTATTGTATGTTTTCTTTAATATTTATCTTTCTTAAAAGAGGTGATATTTGATAAAAATTATTCCAAAAAAAATTTTCTTACATGGTCTGTTATCTAAGGAAGAATTCAAAGAGAAATATGTTATTCAAATTAAAGGTAAATTTTTATTTTCTTTGAATCATTATTCAGTTATATCATTACGGAAAAAATTTCACGTTTGAAATGTCACGTATCGACCCAGATTTTGGCTTAAAAAAAAGAAAATACAGAAGATTTTGGAATCAAACCAAGACATTTTAATGTTAAATTGCTACGTAAAATTCTGAAAGTACCTAGTTTGACTAAAAAATTGTGCTAGGTTTCGCTAAATTACGCCTTTTTATACATGGCCATAAAGACTACTTCTATTTTTTTCACGTTCGAACCGCTATTTCTTTTGTCATTATCTTTGACATTGAATAGCGCCCTCCATAAACGTTAGCATAGATAACAGTGCTTTCTTAGTGCTATAATTTAAGGGATAAGAGAACGTAAAAATATTTTTTGTTTAAAATGTTATTGCATTTTTGATGCGTACGACTGTCACGTTCAACACTTTGGAATTACCCATATGTATGTGGTAAAAAAAAAACAAAAAAATTACAAAACCAGCTATGATAATCGCAAATCGTGTTGCATTTTTCAGTATTATAATGTGGCATCATTAAAATTCAGAGTTGATTTATTCAAAGTTAGCAGATGGAGAAAAGTTTCTTATGAATTAACTCTGTGCCAACAAGCTGCTAAGCTTAATCGGCATTCTAGTAAGCAGCTCCTTGTACGTAGTGTTCAAACTCTGGCTAACTTTTTGTTATGAATAAGGCTGCTAGTGAATGTCGAACGAATTTTTTCATACCAAAATAGGTATGATTAAAACAAAGCCTTAATGAAAAAATGTTTAGTTAATTCATTTAATTTAATTTAATTCAGACAAATGATTTACTACAGTCTAATGAATTTTGTTGCTATAACTTTAATTTAAAAAAAGTTATGTAGTTACCAATGTAGACGTTTGTTTTAAATTGCCTGCATCAATCGAACTTTGATCTTAATGCAAAATAATGATTCCATGTTAATTACTATACCTAACTGATTTTTCTGCACAGCAAACTTTTTTTTATTCTATCCATATTTGCAATTTATACAGATTTTTTGTTTGAAAATGTGTTGTTTCTATCCTGATGAACCACAATGTATGTACTTTAGAGCAGGCAGATTTATGAGGATACAAATTTGTCAATATTGTGCCATCCATTTTTCAATAGCTGTTGGCGTGAGGGAAAAAATGCCACTACGACATATAAATAATTTTTGACTTTTACTCAACTTTTATTTTTACGGTTTTTTAGTACGTAATAAAAAAATCGGCTGATATTTTTTTTTAAATATTACCTTTCCAAGGTCAAATTGTACGCTAAAAACGATGACGATACATAGAAGTTTTTCCGAAAATAAAGTTTTATTTTAGGTTTTAGATGATTTTTTGTCGAAAAAAATTTTTAGTATTCTACATTTTTTTACTCTTTTTTTGTTATAAAAAGTAAAATTTTAGAACTATGGATACGTATTATATACCATTCGGAAGATCCGAAATCTTTAATAGAACATATTTTCTAAAAATCTCGAAAAAAATCGGTTCAAAACTATAAATTAAAGTCGGCCGTGACCAAAACACTGAAATTACTCTTTTTATATTAATGAAGTTGTTGTATTTTTGAAGTATTTACTTTCGCTCTGGTGAAGGGTATAAAAAGAGTAATTTTTGAAATTTCAAAGATATCGAAAAATCAATGGCACAATAAAGATTACTAAATCGAACCGACCCAACCTAATGTACATGTGTATGTACATTTTTTTGTTGCTCTAATAATAAAACTAGTAAAAAAATAAGTTTTTGTTTACAATTATGGTCGAGAGAAGTACAATTTTTTACTTAATTAGCTACAATTTTAAAAATGCCATTTATCATCTCTACTGGGAATTCTTGCAGTAGAACTGCACGTTTTGTTTTTGAATTTATTATTTTGGCGTTTTTGTTTTCAAAGATTTTGTTTTCTATTTTTATACATAATTCTTTTTTTTTCAATAAAATATTGCGATTTGTGTCATTTTTAAATTTGCATAAAGCAATACTTCCTGAAATTATGTACTAAAGTTCTAGTTTTGCATAAACAAAATGCAAAAGAGAAACAAATCCAACAAAATACTGCTTAGAACCGAAGTTGCCATAGTTTCGGCAAATTATGGTGGCTGGTGATAAGGTGAACCCCACTTAACCACAAAAACGGTTAAACAAACAAATGAAAAAAATTATTAAGGATATTTGTGTAAATGTTAAAATTTTTTTAAAACCCAGCTAGCATTTTTTAAAATTTTTAATCATAATCGAGTCTATTTTGACTCTTTCGCGCGATTAAAAAACCAGAAAATGCGATCATTTACTGATAATAAATGATACTTTAGTCGGGAGAAAATGGTCCCTACGCGTGACTTTTCGTGATGAGTCATTTATGATTCGTTACGACTCTCTTTTAATCGTATTTGTTATTGAATTTTCAATCAAACACTCTTAAATCATAACCGTGAATCATTTTTGTGTCAATTATAAAGCGCTTAAGTGATTCCATTTTTAATCACCAAAAGTACTCAAACAACTCATACAGATGATTTTTTTTAAAAAAGATCTTCCCAATGCTAGCAGGGTTTTGTTGTTATCAAACTGTCTGTGCAGTTTATTTGTCTATAAATTTGTAAAAAACAAACGCCGTAAGCTAATCAATAATTTCTGTAACGGCTGTTTTATACTGTCTTAAGCAACTGAGCGAAAAATGAAACTGTCAATTGCTTAAGCAAAGTGCAAAACTGATCGCTTATTCCGTAAGCAATCAAATGTTTTTTTTTATTTTGGTTTTTTCAAATGCATTTAAAACGCTTTTAGATTATTTTTGACAGTAGGTTAAGTTTGTTTATGCACATTCTGGCTGGGCCTTAAGCTGGCTATAAAATAAATTAAATTATTTGGTTTATGTTTAATTTGAACGGTCATCCTAAAATTAAAACATGTTAAAAAATTCCAACAAATAAAAAAATTGATAAATTTCAAATTTTCTAACTGAAGAACACGTTTTCTTTTAAAATTATAAAACAAACAAAAAACTGGAGGCGTTAAACATTCATTGAAGCTTTGATTTTTATTTAAAAGCGTTATACGCACAATGAAACGTTTTTAATAAAAACGGCATCAGCCTAATAGCGTATTGGGTCAATATGTATTTTGATATGATTCAATCGCGTCTAATCATGAATAAAATTTGGTTTTCCGCACACTGTTTTAAGGAAAAGGGGAACATATTTCGGGAGAAATTTTATCCATGATAGTAGTGAATATTATTTAGTAGCAATATGAAAGGTTCCGTTTTTGAAAAAATTAAATTACCTGTGGTTCACTTGGCCCAGCTCCCTAATAACTTATATATATTATTTAAAGCAGTGTTCGAAAATAAACACTAAGGGCCTGTTCGTCGATAACGAATGAAGACTTCGTTCGCTTAAATTACATTTAAAACAAAAACAAATTATAAAATATTGTTTTTGTTTTGCATGTAAACTATGCGAACGAAGTCTTCATTCGTTATCGACGTACAGGCCATAAATATCGTTTTTTAATGTTCGGTTCGGTAGATTTGTGGAAAGCACAAACGCTAATAGTGTTTGTGTAGAAAATCATTAAAAAAATAACGTTTCCCTGTAAGTCATCTTTCGAACATAAAAATATTACTGTTTTTATCAAACTCAACAAAAGATGTGAACATTTAATTCCGTTCGGTTTTTTTTTTTTGAAAATCCACAAACTTCAATGTGTTCGGTTCGGCTCGTTAATGTTCGTCCCTTTTGGCTGGTAAAACAAAATTTTTACAAAAACAAAATACACACACGAAAAAAACATAATAGAACATTAAAACATAATGTTTGTCTACAGTATCACTACAATTGTTCTGTTTTTTAACGAAGAACCGAACATTATATAATGTTAGGTTCTTTCTTGAAAATAGTTACGAACGGTATTAACGGTTGTGTATGTCTACATAATCATTAAAAAAATAGATATCGTTCCTGGGTGTGTGAGCCGAACGTTAAATAATGTACTGTTTATTTTCGAACACTGATTTAAAGGTTTTCGAACTTTAAGTTTAAATTATGTTCAGAGACTATAAAATTTCAAGCAAGTCAGTGGTTTTATTTAAGTGCTTAAATATGATTTCGGGCATAACGGTGATTCGTTTTCAATTGTTTTAGAAAATTACGGCCTAAACTACTAAATGTATGTTCATACCTAACAAATATTTGACGAAAAAATCCAAAAAAAATGTGTGATCAGTAAATTGATGAAACTTTAGCTTTATTTTTTTTACAATTTCTATTGATTTACTAAACTTTATTTGCAAGAAGCTAATTGTGTAATGTAATTAAGAAACTGTGAAATAATGTTTGATCGGACCAACGTTTTGCGAAAGCAAATTATTTTTTTTATAAAACTAGTGGTTACGTGTAGCACGTCAAATATTTAATAGGCGTGAACATAGTTTAAATTTTGTACGATTTGCTAGCGTTGATTGAGTTTCAGTCCGTTCATAATCAAAATGGCAAATCAAACTGATAACAAATGATAATAGATTTGACAGATCTGTCAGCAATATGATAGTTTAATTTCTGTCGTAAAACAATGCCTTAAAATAACTCCGCCTATCAACATTTTATTATTTTGAAATATCGATTATTAAAGTATTTATTACACTGGTTTACAGCCAAAAAATACCAAGAACACCACATGCCTAGATAAGTTAATTGGGACCTCTTGAACACGAAAATCGCTGTAATTTTTTTTTCGGTGTATGGCCCCACTCAAACCCTTGTGGAGCCCAACCAAAAAGTCCGATCGCAATAAATGCCATATCGTTGGAAAGAAAATTTCGTTTTTTTTAAATACGTTAAAAAACACGGAATTTTATATGAGATGAAAATGTTGTCGTTCCACAAAATCCTTAATAAAAACTTTATTACGCTTAAATGTTGGTAATTAAATATACTATTTGGTTAAGAAATAAAACATTCCAGATATTTAATATAACGTAGTAAAAAAACGAAATAAAAATGAAAAATTTTGGAAAAAAACGTAAAAGGCCAATTTCGAACTTTGAGGTGCCATAACTCAGCCATTTCTTATCAGATAGAAAGATAATCATCTTTCCAACGATGTGCCACTTGTTTCGATCGGACTTTGGTTGGGCTTCACAAGGGTTTAAGTGGGACCATACACCGAAAAACACAAAAGTACCGTTATCTAAAAAACGGTACTTACTCTGGGATCACACTATGAAAGTTTTTTTTTCAGAAAGTCTGAGTTTATGGATGAGAAGGGAAAAAGGAACAGCATGTTCTCTTCCCCTCTCACCAATAAACTCGGACTTTCTGAAAGAAAACTTTCATAGTGTAAACCAAGACTTAGGAAAAAAAATTACAGCAGTTTTCGTGTTCAGGAGGTACCAATTACCTTATCTAGGCATGTGGAGTTCTTGGTACTTTTCCAAATTAAAAATTTGTAAAGCAGTGGTTTTAATAATAATAATTTGTTATGTAAAACAAACTTTTCATTTTCACACAGTTTATACGAGACAAACCTTTAGAACACGAATTCAACAACTACCGGCTGGAAAAATCTTATTTGATAGATTGCTTGGTCGTCTTATTGTTTTGAAAATGTATTGGCACTAGAATTTTTATGTTTAAAAAAACGCTTGCCGCTCTTGTTTCGGTAGTTTAGTAAGGAGAAATTTTGCATAAAATCTTTATAAAACTGAAATTTGTCTAAGTAGGTGGTTGGTTTAAGAGGTTTGCTGTCATCGGAAGTTCTGCTCTAAAAGTTTAAAAGGAAATTTTAGTTATTTGAGTTTCTGTCATTGGGTGGTAATATGTACGTGATGGAGAAATCTCGCCAACACAGATGGTCTTAACCAAATGTGTATTGGGTGGAAATCTGTTATCCTATTGGGACAGTGAAAGAGATGTATCATGTGTCATGAGGGCTTTGATGGCAGGCAGGGCGACGGCTTAAGGTATTGGGAACAATTCGTTCTCGGTATAAAATAAGGAATACTGCTCTAAACAGATCTTAATTTTGCCAGAGTTTATCGGGATTGCCTGGGCAAATGCCGCTCATTGATGTTCGTTTAAGACTTCATCGCATCTGTAGCCATTTATGGCTCCAGTAACCGCCATTTGATGCAAAGTATTCTGAGAGTTTACCGGAGACATACGGTTGACGTCGAGTGGAATGACGTCTTTAATGTCACTAGAGTACCGTCTAAAGCCCAGCAGATGTTCCGTCAGAATCTAATGGCTAAGTAGGTGGTACCCCATGTTTTTTTGCTTCTTTTTTTTGCACATTTTCACAAAATACATATTGCGATCAAACAATTCTTATCTCTCTTTGTGCTTTTTGTGGTCAAAAACCAAATTTTTATTTTACTTTAACATATATTTAATTTTTCTCCTTTTCAGAGCTTCATCACTAATTATAAAAAATTATTAATTAAAATAAAAAAAATATCTCATTACGTGTGCCAAAATAAATTATAAATTTAAGTCTAAAAAGTGTTACTTTTAAGAAAAATAAGTTAAAAATAATTTAATTAATAAAAAAATATTCATTAATTTTCTTATATAAAAGAAAATATTGCAGAAATAATCGAGGCTTGAAAAAATCACTGTATTGACTAAAACACACTTAAAGTTGTGTTTTAAAACATCAATAACACAAAATTAGTGTAAAACATTTTTATTTTTCCTTTACCAAGTTTATTAAATAACAGCCGTCAAACTGTGGGGTTCCGGGGCCTTTTTCCTTCCTCCACAAGGAATGTATTATCCGGTAAGTTATTTTGATTTCAAATCTGGAGATTGAAAACGATTACAAACATACATACATATTATTAAAATATTTAAAATGCTTTAATGTTGTATATCCAAAAATTCTAAAAAAATTGTGATGTTGTTTTAAAAACCTCTTCATTTTGTGTTGAAAAAATTTTCATTTTATTTTATAACTTTCAAAATTTTCTCATTTCTTTATATAATCTATCTAACGAAATTGGTCGGCCAATATTATTTAATTTTACTATCAATTTCTAACAGAAAATTCATAGAAAATACATAAAAAAGTTTTAAATAAATATAATATAAGCTAAAGTTCCCAAGCAACATTTAAGAGAGTGAGAGTAGTTTCAAAGAACACGAACTCAAGGTACCAGTGTTACCGTCGGATATTTTAAAAAAGTACCATAAAAAGGGGATATCTACAAAAAAAGTGGCACCAAAAAGTGGATTTAAAAAAAAATGAGCACATCTTTTAAAATTAATATAAGTACACCACATTATGTATTTTTTACTTATTTTTCTATTTATTCTAATTTAAAACATAACAAAAAACATTGTATAGTAATTATATGCACTAAAAAATAATTGATCGTATTACAATAGTCATGTAAAAACTAAAATAAATATTTTGTAAATATTTGTCTGGAGAAGTAATTTTTATAAAATATTTACTTAAATGTTTTGGAAATTCAAAAACGTTAAACTTGTTTTCTGCCAAAACATGTTTTTTGGATCATGACATTGTTGCAGCGAACTTCCTTCTGAATCCATGTTCCAATTTCACGCCAAAAATCTTCAGCATTCGAAATTTTAAATATGTGTTCATAATTCGTGTTATTTACTTTACTCACTTGAAGTTTAAATTCATGTATAAATTCATCTGGATTAGTTATAATATCTTTAAGCTCTGAAACTAATTCGAAATAGTTTATATCTTCATTAGACCCTATAAATAATGGGTCTAAATACTTCAATATATTGAGCTTTTTGTTTTTTATATCAATTCTTGTTATCAATTCTATACAAAATTTTTGATTTTTAATGTCAATTACACAAATTTTAGAAAAGTTTTCGGTACACAACGAGATATCTTTACCCCCCTATTCATAATTAATAAAACAGGTTAATAGAAAGTTTTTTCAACCGATTTTCAGCTAACCACGCATGACAAGAAAAAAATTCTTATAAAAGTGTCTTTTCTAAAGCATTTTATGGCATAAATTAAAGCTGGGAGTTATAATAAAACAGAAAGAAAAAAAGTATCTTTTCCTAACGTAAAAAGTATCACAAAAGTGGCAAGAATCACAAAAAGTACCACATTTGGGCCAAATAGTATCCAAGCAGCCGAAAAAGTGGCAAATTGCCACTTTAGTGGCACCAACGGTAACGCTGCAATGTACTATTTTAAATTTCCAAAAGCGCACAGGGGCGAATTTGTCGATTACAGAAGCGATGATGTGATAGACACGAGTAAGATAGTAATGCACACCATCTGAATTACAACCTAATACACTTTTTCGAATGCACTTGCACACAAAGTAAGCGGGTAAATATAAACTCAGTACTGCTTCACACACATTGTAACCAGGCAGTAGACAGTATACACAATCTCGCTTACTTCGTGGGCAAGTGAAAGGCATCTTGCACGCAACTTCGCACACATTGTAAGCAGACATTAGACAGTCTATTATCAATCTCGATTACTTCGTGGGCAAGTAGAAGGCGACTTGCACACAACTTCGCACACATTGTAAGCAGGCAGCAGACGGTCTATACACAATCTCGCTTACTTCGTGGGCAAGTGGAAGGCGTCTTGCACGCCACTTCGCACACATTGTAAGCAGGTAGACTTTTTGAATTTTCGCGTTATTTCAGAATGTTTGATTTTCGTTATAAATTGAAAAAATATATGTTAAACTCGCGATAAATTTTTAGATTTTTCCTTATTAAAAATAAACTACTTAACAAAGTAGCAAATGAAAAATAACGGGACCCATACAGAATTTATCAGAACATTATAAAAGATGAAAGAAATTAATTTTTGTAAATTCCATACACTTCCGTCATACACTTTGTAAGCTAGAATTCATTCAACTCGAAGTGATACACACTTTATTGAAGAGATGTGATGTGGTATGCAAAGTTCGCCGCTGGGCGTTTAAAATTTGGGTTTTAGAAATTAAAAAAAAAAATATAAAGAGTAGTTTGGTACGAATTAAACAAAAACATTTTTTAAAAAACATGTTCTGTTTTTAACTAAATCGTATTTTTGGTACAACATGGAGATTTTGAAAATAAGGACTAACAATTTACTATTTTCTAAACCGAAAATAAAATTTTTTTACAATTTTACATATTTTTTCGGGGTTTCCTATAAAAATTTACAGATTCAATCTTTCAACATGAATGTGACAGGTTTTATTTTGAAATGGCAAATAATCCACTATAGACCAGTAAAATTATTAATTCTTTTAACAAGTAAGAATTCAAAAAATATTTGGCAAATTATTACGGACCGATCTTGAAAAATTTTGATTTTGTGAAATAGCTGCCATTTTCAAAATAGTCTACGTCCTAGTTTTTAGGTCTCAAATTCAAGGCATTAAGTAATGCTTGAAATCAGTTTAATATTTCAATTCAATGTTGTAAACCTTTTGACAATAGTGTTTTATTACTACGGAAAAACTTAATAAATCAAATTGTTTGCTCAATTCCACCTCTGCGTCACAAATAACATTTACAAAGAAACAATTTTCCTAAAGGCTAGATTACACTATCTCACAAGCCTTACGTATTCCATAATACTTTGTGAGATAGACATCTAATGAGTTTTGTTGCGACTGTCAAAAAATCTAATTTAATATGACAGTTTGTGTTCACACCATCACACAAAGTATAAACACTCACACATGAAATAAAATGCAACCCTGATCCAATAAAATGCAACCCTGATCCAATGAAAAGTAATATGTGATGTCACACTTTTTCCATAATACTTGTCATTTTCGTGACACATTGCATTCACACTATCACACGTTGTCATATTACTTGCGTTTTTGACATGTATTAATACAAAGTATAATAGTGTAATCTAGCCCTGCAGCCACAAAACTGCTTGCCAAAACTAATTTGAATTGAAAGCTATGGTACAGGCTGCACTCAATTTGATAATCAATTTCATTTTAGAAATGTCCCCGATGAAGAAACAACTCAAAATAGTAGTTTAACTCAAAGTATTTTGTATAAAAACACAAGGAGAACGTGAACTTATTTCCTTTAATCTATTACCAAACAGTCGCAGGCGTATTATAAATACGCCAACCACGATAAGGGTGATTATTTTTTTTGCCCATTGTTTTGTTTTTAAAGTTGCCAACTATTTCTATTTAAAAACAAGTAAGAGCACGGAATCTTATATTCCCTTCACCAAGAACTTGATGTTCTTATTGCATCATTTTTTAGATATAATAAATCTATTTTGTGCCACGCCTACTTCTGAAATACCGCCATTTTGTCGGATGTTGTGTATTGATAACCAATATGCATGTACTTAATTTGGAAACTTTGGCTATTGCCGTTCTCCAGATATACAGAAATCTTTGTACGAGAGGTGCCATGCCCAATTCGCCAATTCCGCCCATGTTTTGTGTTGATAGCCAAGATGCTTGTACCTAATTTGGAAACTTTCGCTCTTGCATTTCTCCAGATAAGCTGAAAAACAGATGGACATCGTCAAACCAACTGCGCAAAACCGAATGAAGTCATAAATTATAATACATAAAGTCTTTCAAAACTAGTGCGAAAATCTTCGCAAAGTTTAACTCTATCCAGGTCTATAACGGACTAAATCAAAAAGTGTTTCGTTCCTGAGGTAACGGTAAAAAACACAAGTCAATGGCTCCCGAAATTAATGGTAGTTTACTTACACAACCTCAAAATATTTTCCAATTTTCTTTTTCGCTTCGAAAGCAATTTTATTTTTAATCCTTCCCGTCGATGGCGAACGGATCGAAATTTTTTTTTTTTGAGTGTTGTGAAACATTTATTTGAGTTTTCACAACACTGGAAAAATAATTTCGATTCGTTCAGTATCGACTGAAAGAATTAGAAATAAAATAGTTTTTTAATAGAATTTATATATCAACAAACTCCGGACTATCAGCCATGTCACAGAGTACAATTCCGTTCGGAAACGGAATTCATTCCGTATTTTTGTGCTTCAGAAAATGACGAAAAAAAAATCGGAATGAAACCTTTTTTGTTTTCATGCACGGAATGTGAGTTTTCTGTATCTGAAAGGGCAAAAAACTATCAAAATACACTTTCTATCAATAAACAAATATGTTTTCTTCAATTCCGAACGGAATCATTCCGAACGGAATTGTACTCTGTGACATGACTGTATATGTGATATAAATATGCATATAACAACTCATTGCACCGGATATACGGACATCATAAAGTCAACTTCGCTACTGATAAATAACAATATTGTAGAAATTACAAACGGAATGACAAACTTATATAGTATAACCTTTTCCACCTCTGGTGAAGGATATAAAAAGATTTGCTGGGAAATAATGACAACTTTAATTCACGTGCTAAATAAAAAAGGAAACATTTTAAACCATAAAAATTACAAAAGCAAAATATAAAAAAAAATCAAACAAAAGATGAAACTATAACAAACAGATTGTTTATATTTGTTACTTTTGTTGTTGGCCTTTACGATTCAAGTCTATGCCAACTTGTATCATGATAGTAAACTAAACAATAGAAAAACAAAAAATAATTTAACTTAAAGAAAAAATCTCAAGTTAAAGTTAAGTAAACACTACAGTGAGAACTACATCCCCTGCAATAAATGATTTATCATTACAAAAATAAAAAAAACAAGAAAAGTAAAAAAACAACAATTTAAGAAAGACATTTAAGAAAAACACTTTAAAATATGTAAACAAATAAATACCAAACATAAACAAAAACATCATAAGTAGGTATGTATGTATGTATAACAATCGTAATAACACCAACCCTTTCACAAAAACAGAAGCAGCGTTGCCGTTGTAACCCTAAAGTGTTAGAAATAAATTCATGCCACTTTTGCCGTTTTTTGAAATTATTTAACAAAATTGAATTAAGAATAAATAAACGTATAGATACGAAAACGAACGTTTTGTGGCCCATTAAAAAAAATCCATTCCATTTAATGCAACACGCATATCTTTATAATCTTTTATTTTATTAATTTTTTTTAATCTTCTTTCCCCTTATTCATAAAAAATATTTCAGTTTTATTAAAGGTTAATTTAAGAAATTTTCATATAAAGTTCGTCTTAAAAACCTGTTATAAGCAAGGAGTATTGTTTATGAATAAGGCCTTTAGTATCTTGCAACTAGGGGACATACAAAAGTCAAGTTTCACTAATTGGATAATACGAACATTATACGTTAGGACAAATGAGATATAAAGGTCGTCTTCCTTAAATTTATAATAACTAGGGATGTAACAAATACCGATATATCGGCGATACTTCGAGTTTGCCGATATATCGGTGTGGGCGATACCGCTTATTTTTTGCGTAACTACATCAATCAGAAAAATAAATTGTTTCTTATAATTCTTAAGCTGGAGGTCCACACCATGCGTTCTATGCGTACGTTGCTTTTTGGACCTTTTTTCAAAATGGATGATGAAGTAGAAAGTAATCCTACTTCATGCTTTCGATACGATATTTTACGCGTTTGCTAGGCAACTTGCCAATACAATTTTACACTATTACTTTTGGAAAGATCAATCAACGCATGAACGCTTTATGTGGACCTGCAGTTGTAACCGTTTTGCTTTGCACAATAGTAGTTAAGTGTTTTATTATTGATAAATAATGCATGTATTCATAGGTTTTTAGTTTTTTCTACTTATTTTTGAGAATAAACATAATGTTGTTACAAATTTTGGGTTTCTTCGGAAAGACCACAAAATCCATAAGCAAAGCCACTGCTACATTGCCTGATTCTATTCCACTGGTTAACAGTCTTCGAACATTGTTAGAAAATACAATAAATGAAAAAACTGAGATACAGAATTTTTCTGAGTCCAAAAAATTGGCGACTAACTTAGCATTAGCTCTGAATAAAAAACTTTAGGGTGTAGAGAATAATGAAACTTATTGTTTATCTACAATACTTGACCTTCGATTCTATGCTCGAATATTGATATTGAAGACAATTGATCAAAAAAAAAACGTTTTTTTGAGCTACTAATAAGACTCTGCATTCCAAAAGTATTGGTCTCCTCAACACCTATTAAAAGTTCGGATCAGTCTACAAGAACTGACCTTTGAAGCGTTTGTAAATATCTTATAAGAAAATTTCGAGAAGGATAAGCCTCTGTTCTCAAAACGCTAAAAAAGAAGTCTAGAGATACCTTAGATCTTCTAATTTTTCTAAAGACGCAGATCCGCTTGTTTACAGGCTCGAGTGAAATTTTATACACAAAATTTAAGAATATGGCGCACAAATACTTAAGTTTTCAAATGAGTTCTGTCGCATCTGAGAGACTATTTTCAACTGCACCTTTGAAAAAGTTGAGAGTACTTTTTTTAAATTTAAATTTTTAATATTTATTATCTTTTATACTATTTTTTTGCTAAAAAATAATTTAATTTTTATTAATTTAACCATGAATTCAAATTTAATTGGTTGTTTCAAAATCTTAATTTTAAATGCTAATAATTTTTTACACTGTAATTTCGTATAATAAAAAATTACTCTACTTAAGTTTTGTTCATTTTACCCTGAATTTAAATTTAATATTCGTATCGGTAATGCCGATATTTTTTTGAGTATCGGCAAAAAGTCGTATCGTTACTCCCTAATAATAACTTCTTTTTTTTCTCTTACGTATTCAAATAATTGTTAAAATACTTTTTGTATATTTTACTGATGCTCGGGGTCTGCTTCAGTTCGAAGGTCACCAGAGGCTAAAAAGACCCGATACTTTGAGCCTAACTAGAAGACATTTTTAAAATTTGAATACAGCAGTTAGTGGTTACATTGGTAACAACTAATAAACAACAAGAGGAATTAAGATTTGAATACATATTGTAATTTTCGATAAGAAAGATTCAATAATAGAAAAATAAATAAAAAAAAAAAAACAAAAAATATAATTATTTTTTTTTTTGTAACAACTATGACACGTTTTTTTTAAAGTATGTTTTTTTCTCCCTGTTTGGAAAATTGTCGACGGCAACGTTCAACAGAATTAACAGAGTGAAAGAGCGTTCGTTGTTGCTGCAGTACTCAACAATAGTAACAGTAGCGTTATAGTTGCATGACAAAGAAGTAGCAGTACTTTGTTTACAGCAGTAAATGGTAGTCAAAATGTAAAAAAATAATGTGTAGACTAGTTAAAGTAAATATTTGCGTTGATCAGCCATAATAATAAATTTAATGTTAACGCCTCTTGATTGGAAAATACAAATTTCTAGTGTACATAAACTGTTAAGTAAATATGTACTTATGTTTACATGTGTATTTAGGGAATAAATATAAATAAATATATTTTCTTAAAGTAAATAACGAAAGAAATTTTTGTAGAAAGAGAAACGTGCCAGTAAGAAAAAAAACGTACATGAGTAAAGGGTGCCCAAGAATTGAGTTATCATTTTAATTTTAATTAAAAAAAAGATTTCTTTTGTGAGATATTAAAAACATTTTTATTTCAGTTTATTACAAATAGGTTCCGATTAAAAATGAAAAATTATGTTGGTCAATTGACCCTCCCTACTGGCTAGGCAAGCTTCCGATCTTTTACCAAAATTCTCAATTACGTTTTTCAAAAAATTGTTGTCAAGGGTTGATATCTGTTCGTTAGTGTTGTTTTTAAGCTCTTGAACTGTTGTGGGATTATTGATTTTAGACACGGCCTAAAAAAACACTTAATTGACAACATCTTTTGTAAGTTGTTGTTTGTTTTTTATTTTGTTTTTCTTAACCTACTTACAACTACAATTAATGTTGAGAGAATTTCAACTAATTGTGGTGGGGAGTGTAAGATGAGATAAACCCACTTTTTTATTGTTGATGTATTTTGTTCAAGCTTTGATATTGTTACAAGTAGGACTGTTGCTATAAGTCTTATACGTTTAACAGTTTTATTTGGTTTAATATCTTTAGTTTGTCTAAAATCTTTATGGATGAAGTTTCCTGATGATCTGGCCTAAGCAACCAGTGAAATGCATAGGAATAGCTTATCCCATCAACAATAAATTGCAAGTGTTTTTATCAAGAATAAAAACTGGGAATTAAGCACGAATAACAAAATCTTTTGAAATTAAAATTTTGTATTCCCAAAAATTGAAATTACTTTTTGATTTTTATTTCAGTTTACTACAAATAGGTTCCGATTAAAAACGAAAAATTATGTTGGCCAATTGACCCTCCCTACCAGTGATGTTAGATGTTTTTTTCGAATTATCGTCAAAATTTTTAAAAAAAATCGTCATAATCGTCATTAGTTCTGAAAAAAACCGTCAAAAATCGTCATATAAAAAATCGTTTTTTTATCAACACGGATTAAAATTATACAAAACTAAAAAATATAGAATTTTTAATACTTAAGACGATTTAGTGGGGCTTTGATATTGCTCTCCGGAGATTTTCGTCAAACACTTCCTGTCATCCCCAAATCTTCTGCTGCGGATGAACTTAACGCGTGCCTGTAATCGTCGTCTTTGTGGAGGCATGTCCAGAAGTTGCAATTGACCACAAACATGAGAGTCGCGTTGCAGAACGACCCATCGGCTGCTAAATTCTCGGGGCAACTGCTGGAGCTTGGCAACGGCCAAATTCCTGTTGAGGTTCCGAATGGATTGATATCGTTCCCTGAAAATTTTTGTGAATTCACATCGTCCAAGGAGGAACTCATCAGCATAGTGTTCCCTGGTATTGCACAAAATTACAAAAATCTCGATTGGATTCGTGAACGGGCAGTACTAGCAGCGAAGAATAAGGACGTCGATAGCTTAAACTTAATTATTCAAAGTCAAATCGCAGGACAACTGCATACGTACAAATCTGTTGACTGCGTGACCGACGAAAATTAACCGACCAGCTACCCGTCGGAATTTTTGAACTCGCTTGATGTTCCAGGAACTCCGCCGCATAATTTTCAGCCGAAGATGGTATCGATCATAATCATGTTGCGGAATCTCAATCCTCCAAAAATGTGCAACGGTACGCGTTTGTCCGTGAAAAAGCTAATGAACAATGTGATTCAGGCGACAATAATCAAGGGCAAATTCAAAGGAGAGGAAGTCTTTATCCCACGAATTCCCATTATTCCAACTGACCTTTCATTCCAATTCAAGCGGATTTAGTTCCCCGTTCGATTGACATTTGCAATGACAATCAATAAATCGCAAAGCCAATCACTAGAAGTCTGTGAGATTAATCTCGAATTTCCCCGTTTTCCGCACGGTCAGCTGTTCGTTGGGAAACCATCTTCGTTATTTGTTTTTGCGCCGGAAAACAAATCGAAAAACATTGTTCATCAACTCGCTCTCTACTGATTCCATTCAAATAAAACACATTGAAAATTTAAATATTTGTGTTGTATTATTACTCTTAAGTTTGTCTGAAGGCTTAAAATTGGGACGAGGCGAAGTTCGTCGGGTCCGCTAGTATAAATATATATTCGCCTCTACACACATATACAAACTAAGAAAAAATTTTAATTGCCAGATTGAAGTGTTATAAAATTGATGCCAGATTAAAGTTTAAAATAAATTTATTGACGGGATGAAATCGTCAAAAACTAAGTGACTCTAGATCAGCCATCGGCAAAATCAGGGCGCCGCGTTTTCTCTTTTCTCTTTTATTCTCTTGTATGCTCTTTTATTACGTACATGTGCACACATATTGCAGAGAATTTAACAACATTAACAACAACATATGTAAAATTCATACAACGCATATAGTCGCAAAATGTAATAGTATAGGTTGCCGATGGCAGCTCTAGATTAAAAATCGTCAATCGTCATTTTGGTAAAATCATCGAAAAAAATCGTCAAAATGACGTAAAATCGTCACATCTGACATCCCTGCTCCCTACTGGCTAGGCAAGCTTCCGATCTTTTACCAAAATTCTCAATTACGTTTTTCAAAAAAAATTGTTGTCAAGGGTTGATATCTGTTCGTTAGTGTTATTTTTAAGCTCTTGAACTGTTGTGGGATTATTGATGTACACTTTCGATTTAAAAAAACACAAAAAATAGTCTAAAGGTGTCAAATCGCACGGTCTTGGTGACCAATGAATGAGACTTTTCTTTGAAAAGATCCATTGTTTCTCTTGCCGTGTAGCAAGTGTCACCAACCTATTAAAACCACATATTCTCTACGTTTAAATCATAAATGTTTCGCCACAAAAAGCTACGGATCATCTCCCTTTAGCGATTAACATTGACAGATGATACCTCAAATTTGGACACCCTTTATTTTTTAACACAAAACAAATATTTTAAAATACACAAACATGTATTTATTTAGGCAAAGTAGATATTTTTCAAATAAACAACACGAAGAAAATTGAAGTAGCGTATTCTGAAATCTCAATTTTCCTTTACTTTTTTTAACTTTATGGGTTAAAGCTCAAATTAGACGTACCATACCATTATGCTATAACATGGCAACAAACAAAAATTTAATTGGTTTCTGCGGCTATGGTGTCACCTTTAATCAAATACAGTGTTAATGGAAATAACGTTGTTCCGAAAAGCTGTTTAATATAGCTATGGTTACAAGGCGAATTGACTAGAAGGTGAGGTCAACTCTACAACTACAATGCTTCTGCGGTCGGGTCGTCAAAAATATTGCTAGTAAAAATAACAGGTTTGTTTACATAAAAAACTAGTTTGTATACAAACTTTGACAACTCGACCACCGAACCAATTTTTTGTTTACACAATATATCTCTGGAACCATCTTCCTACAAATATTCAACTCACCAGCAACGCTATGAAATTCAAAAAATTGTTAATGACGTACTATGCATAAAGTTTTAAATTATAAATGTATAATCTTCTTGTTATGTTATTTTATTATTTTTCACTTCATTGTTCTTCAAGTTTAAAATGTTATTAATGTTCATTTATATTAAAATTCACTAGATTAGTATTTTTAGTTTCAACAAATATTATTTACGAATATTATATCTGATAACTCATCGGATTCTAGAGCTGTTATTCATAAGATTTTATATCTTGTTGCTTTAGAAAGGCAAATATTAATAATAAATACAAATACAAATAATACAAAACACCACATGTTGACTTGACCCCACCTTCTAGTCAATTCGCCTTGTATGGTTATGTCACGTCTAATTTAAGCTTAAATCTTGGCAATGGTGTGCATAATGTTATCACACAAAGTTGCTGGTTAGTTCACGTAGACTGATATTCTCATTTTACGCCAGAGAAAATAATCCTGTGCGTTAAATTGCTTGATCTTCGTGGCCACAATGTGCCCTTTAGTATTTAAGCAAGGCGAATTCAACTACAGGTGGTGTCGGAACTACAACAATCCAAAAACAACAGAAACAACATTGGGTTTTTTGCATTGCATTGTTAGTGCTTATAGCTCGAAATGTCAACCATTCTTAGCAAAACACTAACAAATCAAAACAAATGAGCTCGAACTGTCAAAATCAGATGCCGTTTCGACACCGCCTGTAATTAATTCGCCTTGTATTTATGGATTCCCGCTTATTGTTACCATTTCTATTAAACTGAAAATTTGTTTCATCACAAAACAATATATTGCAATGAAATAGGTGGGGGATCTTTATGATTTGAAGCATGGTGAAATAAGCAGGTGGCATCGTTACGACAATAAATACAACATTACAACAAAAATGGAAATTATATCTCCGTTTACGTAAAAAAATACTTTAAATTAAAATTATCAAAAACTTTAATAAAATACAATAATCACAGCACAAAACGTAGACTTTTTGTAAACAAAAACAAAACTTTCACATAAACCTAGACAAACAATGCAACAGCAAAAGTTCGTCATCTGGCGTAGTGCTGCCACCTGTTTATTTCACCATGATTTGAAGCATTGAGTTAGATAGAAAGACCATTTATTTATATTCCTCGAAAATAAAACGTCAAAAGGAGCGTGATTGATTCGTTTTTCAGGCAGTTGTTTTTTTTTTTTGGATTTGTAACTTAAGCCACAAACAGATTATAAGTGACTAACTATGCTAAACAAGCACACGTTTCTAACATGTTTTCCCATACAAACCAATTATAAACTATTGCATTATCCAGTTCTGTTTTTTTATATTTGTCTGGCATCTCTAGTTATTACTGCTGCCAACTTTTTTCCACCGATATAGCGATATCTAACAGTATGAAAAATGTCTAGAAAACAGCTAAAATTTAAAAACATTAATTTTTTTTTCGAAAATCAAACCAGAAAAAAATTTTGTAATGCATCATCAAGTGCAATTCACAATCCCAATGACAATTTCTTCCGCAAAGTTTAAGTAAAAACCGTTAGATTTGACGAGAAAATAGCTAAATAGGCAGCAGTGCTTGTTATATTTGACTTTAACTGCGAACTTATGTATTAAAGTAACTCATGTATTTATCTGCAGCAACAATATTTTACCAACAAATTTCTTGTTGATAATTACACCACTTCGAACAATTAGACGTACTAGTTGAAAAAACAGACAAGCCGGGCACCTGGCGTTTAAACATAATTCGGCTACGCTGAATCCAATGGTGCTAACCGTTTTTTTTTTAGGTTAGCACTTGTTTTCGAGATATAACGTTATGATAGATGATTAAAATATGTTAACAACTTTTGATTATATTCACAAAAGACGAAACATTAGGAATTTCATTAAACCACAATATTTGTATGGGATCCCCCTAAGAAGTGGTGATAAGGTGCAAGTATGTCTCGAGAAAATTTTAAGGACAAAAAACTAACTGAGGTTGGTATACCTTATATTCCACTAGGGGCGACTCGTGGACTTTTTCTTCAATATATCTGTCTTCACAACCCATAACAGCCTAACTCGATTAAGGATACAACTGTGTTATTAGTACCATCGTATTCGGCGTGTCTAAATCTATTTTTGTGTCTGTTATAGGAAGGCAAGTTTTTTATTTTATCTGGAATAATAGCCTAACTCCACTGAAACTTTTTGACTTTCTTTCATTCATCAATTCATATGAGCCTTAGGCCCGTTTTCACAACTTACCGATAGCTAAAAGAAGACTTTAACCGGCCTAATAAAAAGTGTTCCATTATTAAAACTTTACTTTAAATATCATTTGACTACAAGAATAAACAACTATTTTTTTAACAACTAAGTAAAGAAATTCGTTTCTTTGGAATCTGTAGCAAAATTTTCCAAAAAAGCCATTTCCTGATTTTCAGTGAAGATTCCAAACTTTAAACTGCTCTACTGAAAATATTGAAAAATAGACTTAGGCTGTAATGACTTGTGACCACAGATATTTATAGTCTGTCTTAAAGACTTAGTATGAGAGCCCCCTTAAGGAATGGAGATAAAGGGCAGGTTTTTTAGAAATAAATGATGGGGAAGAAAAATAAATTGGGGTTGGTCATACATTTGACTCATCTATTAGAATTTCAACCATACAAATATGGCGGTTTAATAAAATTCTTAAAAAACGACTGCGCATTTTAGAAAAAAGTTTAACTTTACTTAAGGATAATTTGAACTTCGGATTTTTTTTTTTTTGTAATTTCAATAAACTAAACCGTTTTTGAGTTTCCCTAACATTAAGTGTCAAATTTTAGCACAGTGTAATTAATAACACAGGCCTACAAAATTATAGTTTTTGAAATTTTTTTTCAAACTACATATTATTATTTGTAGTTATTGGCGTGAAACGATAATAATATGACTCATATCACATGACATTTGCGATATAACGGTACATTTTATTATATGATTTTTAGTTTTTATCCGATTTCGGTCTATTGTGGCTTAAAATTTTTGTAATTAAATGGACTAGATATAATTTATTTCAATCGAACAAGCCAGAGAGAGAAGTATAAATCGAAAAACATAAATATACCGTTATTTCGCAAACGTGACGTATAAAATTTAAAAGAAGCTTAAATTTGTAATATCTACACCAACATCTATCTACCTGTTTGATATTAAAATTTTTAAGAATGATTTTGAACGCAGGACTGTGTAATCTTTATTGTTTCTTAACCTCATTTTAATTAAATGTAAAATTTTGTCCCTGAAAAAAATAAATGAAATCCAAATCTTCTTTCATTTTTCATTACGTCTACTAATGACAATTAATTGCATCATTATCTGTTAACAATAATTTTTCAATTTTATATAATTTTTATTAAATTTTTAATTGAAAAGTTTTTTTTTTATGCGACATTTCAAGTGCGTTTTAATAACGACTTTTATTGTATTATGCATTCATTGTTGTTTATTTTATTGAATAAACAAAATAAAATATAAATTTTTGTTAAGATTGAAATCTCTCTTTAATGTCAATATTTTATTTGCACGTACGAAAGGAAATAAAACAAGTTTTATTGCTAATTAAAATACTTTCTTGTTTTATAATTGTCTTTAAAATTTATTTAATGGATTTACTAAGAACATTCAAAAGTTTGCGGTTAATAAATAATAATTTAGGGGAATTTTAGGAATTAAATAAATTAGGAATCTTATGGGGCTTATGATTAAGACGGATTTTGCAAACGTAGTAGAACGCCCAAAGTCTAGGTGTGCTGCAAGTAGAGTAGATCGTGACACCACACAACTCGTCAAGAATGGGAATCAGGCATGACTCCAGGGCAATACTAAGGTGGCTAGAGCCAGCCCGTTGTGTGTAGATGTTTCACCAGATTGCCGAGTTTCACCCGAGATATCTCAGAATGAAATGCTTTTTCCTCAGTTCCAGGTTCTATGCAGCTACGGCAGCATTAAATAAAAGGAGTCTCATAACGTGCTTAACGATTGTCTAATTATCAGTGAGTACGTTTATTAGTCTCGAGATGTGCTTTCGGTTGATGTTAAGAAGTTGCACAATGCGACCTATGTCGTATATATGGGCCACGACACCTTGGTAGCTCTGCAGCCGTCCAGTTTTCTCCACCTATCTTTGGCCATATCGAGATAGTGTCTGAAGACTTCGCTTCTGATAGGTCCCAGGGATATTGCGTTTGGTGCACCCAAGCCGCTGCAGTCTTTTCCGGCCTTTCTGCCTGTTCATTGCCGTAGTGGTCCCTATGCTCAGGGTCCCAGATTAAGGTAATGCCAGATAGGCTGCCCAGTCTGGAGAGTTCTTCCTTACACTTAACGAGTTAACGAGGATGGACATTGTCTTATGCGACCCTAGTGACATCAGAGCCTCCTGGCTATCGACTTAAATACTGCGTTCATTAGTAAGAATTCTCTTTTACATTCCCGCCTTGACGGAAATATGACCTTGATTTTCTGATAAAGTTTGAAATGCCCAGTGTGACACGAGCTGTGCTGTAGAAACTACACTTCCTATAGCATCCATCGTTGACGTCGCACATAGGGGTATTTTGCCAATCTAGCCGCACATTTTTTTTTTAGCTTATATTGCTTCTTAATTGTTATTAAGGGCCCCTAGATCGATAAAACTTGAAAGAAATATGTGTTATGGTCATAGGCTGGAATCTCAAAAATAAATAAAATCCGACCAAGAAGGAAAAAGTTCCCACCAGAAGAACTAATCCTACCTTTGAAAAGTGCAATTTTTTTTAAAGTTTTCCCATAGTTTTGTTTAACAAAGGCATTTTCTAACATCGTCGAAAGCTAAAAGTGCAATTTTTTTTAAAGTTTTCCCATAGTTTTGTTAAACAAAGGCATTTTCTAACATCGTCGAAAGCTAAAAACCTAATATTGGACCCAGGAGATCGTAAAAAGAAATTTTTCGTCGTTCTCAAAGAAATATGGACCGATAACGCCGCCACCCCACCTTAAAATCAACACCAAACATTGACTTATTTGCTCTTTGATTCTCTTGTCTCTCATGTGAATTGGTATCGTCCTTAATTTAACCACTTTATTTGTTGACATACCCGTTCAGCCAGAAATAGACCCCCATTGCTGAAGAAGAATGTTCGATAAAAATAAAGTCCATCCATGTTGATTTGGTAAAACAGACTTTATAATTGGTAACTGGCTATCAAGACGGACAATATGACCGCCATCAACTGTCAAATGTCTTTCATGACCTTTTGTAAGAGAACTTACAAAACTATGTGTTACAATTCTAAAGGGTCAACCATAATATGCATAGTATTGCTTAACCTACTGTCAAAATTTAAAAAAAAGTCTCAAATGTATTTAAGAAAACAAAATAAAAAAACATTTGATTCCGTACGGAATGTGCGATAACATTCGCATCTTGCTTAAGCAAATTACAGTTTCACCAAACTTAGCAAAAAGTGTCCTTAAGTTCAATATGGTTTGCCTCATATAATTAACATGTATTTGCTCATTCGCTTAAGCCAACTTAAGCACATTGTGTTTGGGCCTTAAACTATATTAATCATTTTGTTATTTAAAACTAAAAACACCATCTACTTCTGTGTAGTGGAGTTTTCAATAAATATTGTTTAATTATTGTACACTAAACACTAAACAATGAAAATAAATTGTGTATGAAGGTTTTTTGTTAAATTTTTTTTTTGTGTATTAAAAAAAAAAACTAAATGCATAAAAACTGTTTACACACAAGCCAAACACATATTTTGTCATATTATCTGTTGTTTGTCTGTCGGTCGCATTAAAATAAGTTTTTAGTAGACAGTCTGCTAAATAGACAGAGAAAATCCGTAAATTGTGGTTACCACAACTCAACCGCAAACAACAACCTTTTGAGGACGTTTGTAATGTTTTTTTTATTTTTTCTTAAACCAACTTAAATATTTATTTATATTTTATTTATTTAATGTTTGTTGTTTTTAACTTCAGTAATTTAGTATTATCTGATTTCTCTCCCATGGATCATGTCTTTACAATATTTATAAATAAACCTCAACTTGAATGCAGTTTTCTATTAAGTTTTCAACTAAAAAATGTTCCTATTTACATCTTTATTTAATTTTAAATGATGATTTCATTAGTTGTACAACATATTTGCATTGAAATTTGTTTAATAAACTTTGATAATGTTTTTTTTTAGTTAAAAATAAGTATAAAAAAACCTTTTCTTTAAGTTTTTTTCAAAACCATAAAATTAATTAAAAAGCGTTTAAGCATTTTTTGCCCCCAAGACTTGACTTGTCTGGTTTGACGTGTGTGTGTGTGTGTGTGTTTGGTGGTGGCATAATAAGACGGACCTTAGTTTTTAGTTTTGCATTTTATTATTATTATTTTTTTTAATTGTTGTTACTCATGCCTTTCCATCAATTTCAATATTATTTTAAGCGTTTTTTTTGTTTAAATATTTTAATAAATTTCTACGCCAAACATAAATCAAGTTTATCAACCAGTATTTTTTTTTTTTTTTTTTTGTATAATTTATTCAAATATATGTTTAATTTTAAATATGTATAAATTTTCTGGAATAATGATTTTCATCATTGTTTTTAAACATTATTATTTTAACAATATGATAACTTTTATTACAACTCATATAACACAGTAGTGGTTTTGGGTTAGTGTGACCTTTGCGGTCGCATTGAACGCCAAGCATTTAATTTCCTATTAACATAAAATGTTCCCTTAGGAAATTATGAAATATAAAAAATTTTAATTGAAAAAAAAAAAAAAAATCTTTTGGCACAGGTTATTTATAGTACATTCTCGACTTATGGCCCTTGTCACAATTATTATGTAAAGTGAACAATTTGATATGAATAGTGACAAGACAAGCTGGACATTATAGGATTTTTATATAATAAACTTACAGGAACAGTCTGTGTGCCTTTTGGGACTAATGTACAAGCCTGTTCTGAAAATCACGTGCTCTTAAAATCACACCGTCTTTGCATTTTTCGGTGTGCTTTTGGCAATTTTAAATCAAACCGAAAAACACACAAACGGAACACCACAATATCACACGTCTGATTTTAAAAGGCACATGTGACTTGAAATCAAGTGATTTTCAGAACAGGCCCTCTTCTAAGGGGCTATTTCACCAATGATATTTAAATATCAATTTTATCAAAGTTATTTTCGGGAATACAAAGTTTATTATTAATACGATTTCCGTATGACGTGCTAAATTCTCAGTTTTTCATATTTGATAAATACACTGAAATTTATTGTTAAGGGAAAGCTTACTTCTATGCGCATTTCACTGGTTGCTTAGACAAGCTCATCAGGAAACCTTTTCCAAAGATTTTAGAAAACCCAAAAATATTAAACAAAAAAAACCCTAAAGGGAATAAGAATTTTAAACACTCTAAGTCTTACTTGTAACAATATCAAAGCTTAAACAAAACACCAACAATAAACAGTGAGTTTTTTCTTACATCCCCCTACAATTGGTTGGGTTCTTTCCGACTCGAATTGTAGTTGTAAGTGGGTAAAAAGAAAAAAAAAAAATTAAAAATCAAATTGTTTCATTCTATTGTCTTAGCAAGAAAACAACAAAAAAAAAAAAAAAAAAACAATTTGGCAATTCAGTTTTCTGCACGGGCACATGCAAGTAATTATCAAAGTTATTTACGGGAATACAAAATTTATTATTAAGATTTTTGTATGACGTGCTAAATTCCCAATTTTTCATATTTGATAAATACACTGAAATTTATTGTTGAGGGAAAGCTAGCTTCTATGCGCATTTCACTGGTTGCTTAGGCCAGATCATCAGGAAACCTTTTCCAAAGATTTTAGAAAAGCTAAAAATATTATACAAATAAAACCCTAAAGGGAATAAGAATTATAAACACTCAAAGTCTTACTTGTAACAATATCCAAGCTTAAACAAAACACCAACAATAAAAAGTTAGTTTATCTTTTCTTACAACCCCCTACAATTGGTTGGGTTCTTTCCGGCTCGAATTGTAGTTGTAAGTGGGTTATAAGAAAAACAAAATTAAAAAACAAACCGCTTCATTCCATTGTCTTCGTAAGGAAACAACGAAAAAAAAACCAATTTGCCAATTCAGTTTTATGCACGGGCACATGCAACTATATTATTAAAGTTATTTTAATTTTATTTCAATTTTAAATATAGTTTTTTATCAAAAAGTAATTTCAATTTTTGGGAATACAAAATTTTAATTTCAAAAGATTTTGTTATTCGTGCTTAATTCCCAGTTTTTATTCTTGATAAAAACAATTGAAATTTATTGTTGATGGGATAAGCTATTGCTATGGGCATTTCACTGGTTGCTTAGGCGAGATCATCAGGAAACTTCATCCATAAAGGTTTTAGAAAAACTAAAGATATAAAACCAAGTAGTTGGAGTGGGGAATGTAAGATGAGATAAACCCACTGTTTATTGTTGATGTGTTTTGTTTAAACTTTGATATGTACAAGTAGAACTGTTGCTTATAATTCTTATACGTTTAACAGTTTTATTTGGTTTAATATCTTTAGTTTTTCTAAAATTTTTAGGGATGAAGTTTCCTGATGATCTGGCCTAAGCAACCAGTGAAATGCGCATAGGAATAGCTTATCCCATCAACAATAAATTTCAAGTGTTTTTATCAAGAATAAAAACTGGGAATTAAGCACGAATAACAAAATCTTTTGAAATTATAGTTTTTTATATAATTTCTTTTTTATTTGACATTAAAAACGAATGTTTTCAGTACTTTACATGCCGACCTTGACATCATTTTTTATTTGTCTATTAATAACATAATTCGATTTTCGACAGCAGTCGAATCCTGCAGATAACGAGACTAGTCAATACATACATGTAAAGAGTAGTCCATAAAGGAGTAGGAGTACTCCAAAACTACTCCAAATAAATGAGTAAAAGGTGGTCCATTTAACATTACGATGTCCTAGGAGGGGACCATATAACCCACCGAAGTAGTCCCTAAACTACTCCATGGAGTACTGAAGTGGGTTAGTTTTAAAAGTACTCCATGTTACTACAGTATGGAGTACACTTAAGGGGTAGTTTAAGCATTTTTCTTTATAATTTTTTACTAACCGCCTTTTATGATGTGTACTGTAGTCTGTTATGGCTACTATTAAATATATTTACTTGGTATTTTTAATTTTTTTTACCTTTTTCCCATAAATTTCACAAACTTTCACTTTTAAATAAACAATTAATAATGGACACCATCAGGGCTACCAATGTGTTATACTGTAAACTATAGACAAGTATCCATCATGCAGTTGTTGGCAGCACTGCATGTAAATTTCTTATAACATGGTCCATACTGCAGTACATTGGACCATGTTGTAAATAGTCCATTTAAGCCACAATGGACCACGTAGTCCAATATTATCTGTAGGGAATAAGCTGATCGAACAAATTTTTGTTTGGTATTATGGTGCACATTCGATAAAAAAAGTACTATTGTGATTTAGCTTATTCACAGTAGTAAATTTTCTATCAGTTGGGCACTTTAAATAAAAATTTTTGTTTACAAATTTTAAAAACAAAAATACTAAACATGACCACGACAGAATTATAGTTGGTTCCAAACAATTAAGCTACTTTCGGGTTTTATCCCACTTTTTTACATGCTGAACTTTTATGCAAATCCTCTTTGCAAAAAAAGAATTTTGTTCCATAAGGAAAACACGCCTTTCCAATAGTTGCTTACGACCTTAGACTTGCATAAATTTAAAAAACTGATTAACTGGTCTTTGGTATACGAAAATAAAAAAAACTTACAAATATTTAAATTTTCAACAAGTTTTTGAATTTAATTTGTACCGTCTAATGCAAATTTGTTTTCGTTGAAAAATTCGATGCGCAACGAAATTATCGACAGTGCTGCCAACTCATAATACAAAATAAACATTCGAAAGTCGGTGTTCGATAGCCAGCGAAAATCTCATAATTACGATAAGTAGTTTATCGGCCATGTTCTGGGAATCAAAATTGAGTGAAATTGTAGACTTTCAGTTAAATTTTTTTAAAATTGACTAGTTTTTTCCTGATTTTAAGAGTATTTTAAGAGGTACTCAAAGAATGAAATATGAAAAATAAAGTAAGACTAAGAGTGTTTAAAATTCTTATTCGCTTTAGGGTTTTATTTGTTTAATATTTTAAGCTTTTCTAAAATCTTTGGAAAAGGTTTCCTGATCAGCTGGCCTTAGCAACCAGTGGAATGCGCATAGAAGCCAGCTTTCCCTAAACAATAAATTTCAGTGTATTTATCAAATGTGAAAAATTGGGAATTAAGCACGTCATACGAAAATCGTATTAATAGTAATAGGATCGTTATCAAAATTTCTTGAATTTCAATTTCACTTGAATTCGATTTAGATTTCTTACACATTGCTGCATTTAAGTCTCTTAGGTTAAGACAGGGTCACTAGAGGATTTTAAGTATAGTGAACTTACGGGGACGGACAGTTTTAGTTATATTAAGGACTCATAGATAATATCATTTGTTTCATATCTGCAATCTCCAGACATATCTAACAGTATTTCCGACGTTAAATCTAGTACACTGTACCGACTGACAGATGAATCTAATGTGATAGGGCAAAAATTTAGAAGACAGGAGATGTCATACTTTATGAAGAAAGCCGAACAGCGCTTACATCTTTGTAGGAACTCATTGCCAAATCTTACAGGCGTCAGTAACAAATTTCTAAGAGGGGTGTTTTTAAATTAACATTTTTTTTATATAAATTTCAAAAATTAAAAAATGTAAACCTTTTTTATACTTAAACCTTTGGAACGTCATATAAAAACAAAAAAACTTTAGATTAAAGTTTTGTAAACGTTTATTTTGGCGAATATTTCTGAATATCCATTGCAACCAAATTAAGTATGTGGCTCCATTTCTTAAGGGATACTCGATGAAAAATCGGTGGGGCCCTTTGCTCTTCACCATCTACGTGAAAGCTTTTCAATCAAACAATGAGCATCATATATATTATTTCTAAAGCACTTTTTTTGTCGGTTGCAAATATTTCCCATACCACCGCATCAAATTTAATAAATGATATCTCATTTTAAAGCTTATTTCTAACACTAATGACGAAAAATAATTAGAAATTGAAAAATTTATATTTTCATTGATAAAAATTATATTTTAAAATGTATTGAAGTTACTAAAATTTCTATTAATTATTTTCATTTTATGTTACAACAAGTTACACTCAATTTACATGATGAATTTGATGACGTCCAATTTAGAGAAGAAAGAGGAAGAGAAAACAGAAATCATGTCTATTTTGCTACTCCTCTTTCTTCTCTACACCGCTTGCTACCAAACAAAAAAATGACGTCCAAAATTGGACGTCATAAAATTCATCATGTAAATTGAGTGTTAGAGTGCTATATTCGGCTGTGCCGAATCTTTGATACCCTCCACCGACAGTTCGAATATTTAAGGAGTAATATCTGTATGATGTCTATTTATTATTATTATCTTAAACTGTGACGAGTTGTTATAAATTATGGTTTTAGGTGACTAAACTGTTTTCCGTTAGTAGGGTTTATATGGGGCCTAGGGTAAATTATGGACCGATCATCACGAAATTTCACAGCGTCATTTCTACTCCTTTCAAACTGTGACGTACCAATTTCTGATGTAATATCATTATTAATTATGGTTTTAGCTGTACTAAACTGTTTTCCGGGAGTAGAGTTTTAATGGGACCTAGGGTAAAATATGCACCGATCTTCACGAAATTTCACAGTATCATTTATAGTCCTATAAAACTGTAACGAGCCAAAATTTGTTATGATTGCATTATTTTTTACGGTTTTAGGCGTACTAAACTGTTCCGGTAGTAGGGTTTATATGGGGCCTAAGGTAAATTATGGACCGATCGTCACGAAATTTCACAGTGTTATTTCTAGTCCTAAAAAACTGTGACGTACCAAATTTTGTTACGCTAGCGTTATTTTTTACGGTTTAAGGCGTACTAAACTGTTTTCCGGGAGTAGTGTTTATATGGGGCTTAGGGTAAAGTATGGACGGATCTTCACGAAATTTAATAGCGTGATTTCCAGTCAAATAAAGCAAATGTTTGCAAAATCTTATCTCATTCCGTGCCTTTTTCCAGCATTTATGTTATTTTTTGTAACAAAATTATCAATTTTTTTAGGTGGTGGTTCCACATTTTGATTCATAGCTCTGGTCCTACTGAACCGATTTTGCTGGATTTCAATCCCAAACTGCTTACGATAACTACAAGCAATTTGGCACCAAGTTTGTTCATTTCTTTTGAGTTGTTCGAAAGTGAACGTGTTTTCATCAGACGGACAGACAGACGTACATGGCTAAATCGACTTAGAATTACTCAATGACCCAGAATATATGTACTTTATGGGCTCTGAGATGAATAATAAAAAAGTTTCACACGGAATGACAAATTTAATATACCCTCTTCACAACTAATTGTGGTGGAGGGTATAAAAATGACAACTAACGGTGCGAAATATTCGCACGGGTCATCTAGTTTCTATATAATTATGAAAAAGTAATAATAGAATAGGCATTGGTGTCCCAAGTGGCGGTGACATTAGGTCAGAACCCTATTTAACTAAGGCGGCCAGATTTTAGAAAAAGAAAGCTGATATTAAATTAAGGCCCCTATAACGGTTCACAACTCAACTCAGTTGAGTTGTTATTAACACAACTGCTTATGATCAGTTGTAATTTTTGTTATGTTTTTGTTTACCGCAATATAGTAAAGTAATATAAAAATTAAGAAATTATTAAAAACTCAGTTGAGTTGTAAACCGTAATAGGAGCCTAAATAGCACAAAATTTATTTGAATTCAATAACTGAGTTCCAAGACATCAGTTGCAAAGTAGCTCGCTATTTTAAGTGCATTCTACTATACAACGGAGTGCAAGATCTGTCCCAAAGTGTCCTAAATTAAGTTTTTCATAATAACAAATTATACGATTTTTTATTTGTTCTTAGGATCTTTCGATTTGCTATTTATTCCAAATGCAGCAATTAAGCTTATTAACTTAGCCATTATTAATTTAATTATTCTTTACACCATTCTTTAAAATTTACCTCTTTTAAAACTTTTTAATTTAATTTTATTTTATTTGTTAACAAGGGTTTTAAGGTTAAAAAAAAACTTTCCCGGGAAAAATATGTTTGTGATTTCCGAAAATTTCATTGTAAGAAATTTAAGGAATTTATTAATAAGATTTTGTATTAATTTAAAGGTTTTACTTATTATAAATCAAATAATTTTTTTTTTGAAGCCCTAATTTTAAACCAAGGATTTTTTAAGCTTTCGATCGTTTTTTTAAAATAGTCTTTCATCTTACCCGAAAGATAGCAATGCTTAGAATCTGATTTACTTGAACTTAACTTGAATTCATATGAAGTATTAACTCAACAGCAGTAAATAATTGTCCAATGAATTATACGTAGTTTAAATAATAACATGCGACAGCACTACGATAAATGTTGTCAAATTCATATGGTCTGTATGTCTGCATATACATGTTTCATCTTTTGATGCTCAACTTCTTTTCAATTCCCTTTTGGAAATGCCAATATGATCACACGCAGCAATCGGTTTCAACTTTTTTCGGTTCAAAACAACAACAATTTTATTCACATCTAATCAAAGAGAAAAGAAAAGTAAAATTAACATACAGCCATCGTTTTGCATATACCTACGAATAAAAACACAAAGCGTACTGACCGAGTACAAGCATCTCCGTACCAATCCCCTTTCTTCTTTCTTCTCTCTCCTAAAAACACAAAGGTTGAACATCAAAAGATGAAACGCGTGAAAGCAGACTATTGGTAGTTTAAACGGCCAATTTAATGCGTTTAGAGATGGTTTATATGTTTACTGATTTATAAATTGTTTGGTTTAAACAAACACATTTTAAACAAAAAAGAGAGTTTAACTTGCTCTGATCTATGAGCCCTTAGAGAAAGCTTAAGAACATACGAAGGATACTGGAACAAAATTACAAAATATGAAAACAAGTCTGAGTTTTCATTACCACTTTTTTGCTAAGAAAACAGGCATGACTTTGAAATTTTGGAAAGGAAATGTTAACAAAGACATGAGAGGCAGATCAAACTTTCTACGATCTTTGTCTTTTAAATTCAAAGTCATTGCTATTCCCCCAAACAAAAGAGTCATAAGAAAATTGTGTCTTAATCTGTTTTTAAGATATATTATAAAACAAAATTTCTTGGTATAACAGTGAGTGGGTCAATATCAATAATATGACCTAAGAAATTAGTTTATTAAACATTTTACAACGAAAATTTAAATTTTCAATCATAATTAAACCCAGGCCTCCAGACCTCTTAGCTCATTATTTAGATGCACGTTCGTTCAGCTTGCAAAGGCTTTTTTAAATATAGGTTTTAGGAACTTTAATGCTAACATTTTGCTTGTTGGATAGGACAAATGAAAGAGGGCTTCGTTTTTTTCTTATTATAATCCCGCGAAGCACTGCGGTTGTCTGCACAAGACCAGAGTCTCTGGCGGGAATCGAACACGCATCCCCGCACTGATAAACTGGTAGAAAGCTAGGCTACCGGGATGGTAAAATCCACTTACCGGGGCACCCTAATCTAGAATTTAGCGAATTTACGACAAAGTGAATGGTTGGCAGGGCTTCAAAGACAAATCCTTACTTAAAATTCGCCATCTGGTCTCACTGGGATATGAAGGGTACACCTTGGGTATTTTTCACTACTCGGCAAAAAAGGTGCAGGTACTGACATTGACACGGCAGGTTACTCATTGGCAAATCATTCTAGCTAAGATCCTTGTCTGAGCCTAGGAACTTCTCTGGGGCGGTAATTGGTGAAGCTCCTTCAATAACCACGTTTGGTTGGTGCTTAAACGTGAAATCGCTGCAAGAAATACGTGCTGTTGCTAATTAACGGAAAGAGCTGTATATCAGCAGTTTGTGTATGGTATAGACTAACACACTTGCATACGCGAAATCGGCAGGTAACCAAGATAATCCTTAGCATTGTATGTAGTTGTTTTGGATAGTTCATTTTGTTTATAACTTTGAGGAATTGATAAATTTGGATCTTCTTTAAAACTGCTGCAAAATGCCTTGGGGTTGGCTTATTATGTAGCGATCCAGTCGACTAAAAATCTAGCAAATTCTAACAGCGGTCTCAGAAGGACAAATATGTTGATCGAAACTATCACGAATCTAACGAAATGTAGCTTTTACAGATTTTCCATTTTTATAGTAGATGTCTAACATTAGCAAAACTGTAGTCATAACAACAATTGCCGAAGCTTCTACTACTGATATGTCAACATGTAAAATGTCCAAATTTATACGCCCCAGTTGAAGAACGAAGTTTTTGTTTGAATAACTCGTTTTATTAAAACATAATCAATCCACTTGCCAAAAACTTTAATTTAACCAAAATCTTATGTAATTTTTTACATTTTTCTTTAAAAAAAACTTTCCGTTTTTTTTTGCAAATGGAAAAAGTCCGGCAGCATAGAAACCCTATTTCAACTTTTCAAATTATTGCACTTCTTTTTATTTTTAGCATCTCTTTTCCTTTCAATTTCTTCTCTACCAAACAATTAAAAACGCATTTATTTAGCTGCGTCATTTTCTTCATCATCCTCTTCTTTTGCTCATTTATTTAATTTCTTTTAATCTTCTATTTCCACTTTCAAATAGTGAAAGTACCCATCAGGCTAACGCGGCTACCGGTAACAATTTTTAACTCCAATGCAGTGCTTAGAAATAACATCTTTGTAAAATTTTATTAAAAAATTTCTTCGGAAATTATTTAATTTTTTTAGTTTTAAACTTTGAGTTGGTCTTTTGGTTAAATGAATGAATGGACATGGCGGGTCGGTTGGTTGGCTCTGGGTTTGACTAGTAGCGGTTTAAGGTTAATTTATAGTGTCTGTTGCATAAATATTTCTTATTTAATTTATTTAAAGTTTTCTTTTTAATTGGGAAATGAAATTTGTTGTGTTTTTATACTTTTCTTAAAATAAAGTTTTCCATTTGGAGTTTATTTAAATTCCTTTTTATTTATTTTTTCGTCAGTGTTGCGTAAATGAGGAGAAAAAAGAAACCCATTCGACTTAGTTGGCTTAATGGTTGGTAATTATACACATCAAACGCAGTAAGACAATGAAATAAATTCTACGCTGGCTGGTTTGTAAAATTATAAGTTTAAATATTGGCTTAAAAAATGAATGGAACTTATTATTATGAAAACATGCAAAATTTGTTTTAATTATAAGTGATCTTCCGGGATATTAGCAACCACAAATGCGACATAAAAAATTCCCAAGAAAAGTTGCAACAGATTGTTTCATTTCAATGTTTAGGATTAAAAAGCAGTGAAAATTGTTAGAATTGTTAGGAATTCTACCTTTGCATATCCTACTGAAAAAAACTGTATACCTAACATCCCCCACACAATCGCCAACACCACCGCAACATTTAATACCTGCAGCAAGACTTTTTTTTTCTAGTTCTGTGTTGTCTTTCGTCACACCGTTTGGCGGTCATCAGAGAGAAAGATGTTAAATTTGATTTCATCTTGGTCCAAAAATCATTGGCCTCTTAGGTATATGCTAAACGTCTCTTCTAGTTGATAAACAAAATTAAAGGTTACGGGTAGCAACACCACAATTGTAGTTCACCTCATCTAGTGCTCTCTGGATTGTAAAAGGGCCAACGTCTCTTTCAAACTCCCAATAAAAAATGGAGCTTCCGACGAAGCAGGTTTGTAAGGGAGAAACATAAACGTTTCGCTTACCATTGCGCTTACAGAAGGCATGAATTTTATATGGCGAGTTCCCACTTTGAAGCAATACATTTTTGACACATAAAGCGCTTTATTCAGCGCATATAAAAATTGTTGGATGTAACGATCAGCCTTACGCACGAAATGTTTTTATACAGTTATTGTTTAGTACTCTCCCTTACAAACCTGCTTCGTAGTAAGGGAATGCCGTAGCACATGAAATGTTATTTTTTTTTTATAAAAGTTGTTGAGAGTTCTTTCACTTACTTTACTGCATTTCTGTATGTCTTATTGCGTAGCGCATAATCGTGCGCTTATTTTTTTAAATGTACCATTAGTGCTTCGCAAAATGATGAAATTTTTTATTGGGCTCCTACTAAATTTAAGCAGCGATCTGTGCTGAGGTGATTTTTGTACTTAAGCTTCGTACAGACGATGGTCAGATTTTACAATATTGTCATTTTTCTGACAATGGTGCCATTGTCAGATGCATTAATTTTACACATCTGCCAAATGAAAATAAGCTTACAATGTTCAGACAGTTGCATGACATTTTTAGGCAATTTTAATGACAACATTGTAAGATCTGACCATAGTCTGTACGAAGCTTTAGTTTAAATTTTCTGATGATCTGTTTTAATTAACAACTGCTTAAAGATTTAGGGCGACCTGAATGTTCAGCACTTTTAACTGTTGAGGCTGCTTTGAAACATTGCACACTGCGTCGAATGGTTAAGAGACTTCTATCTATTATTTCCCGAATCTCAGCATAAGATTTGCATTGATGTGCAAAAATACAATAACTTTGCGCTTAGTTTGGCCGGCAAAACTGGATATTTTTTGTTTTCTTTCTTATTAAAAACCACTTTAACAAAGCTCTTCAAATAAATTGAAGTTGAAATTAATTTCTGTGTCAATAATTAAGTCGGTCACTCTAGTAGTTTAAAGTACATCATTTTTAAACGACAGAACTTAGAACGGTGCCACCCTTTTTCATCGAATGGTTATTCATACTAAATCATAGAAATTAACTGCCATATCTATTGGTTTAATAAAGTTTTAGCCTGACTTTTAGCGACTTTTCTTGAATCATCTAGTGCAACAACTAAGCTGAGTTTTTCAGTTTCTCACTTACTTTAATGAATGAAAAAAAAAACTAGAGTCAATTCACAGTTTAAACACAATTTTCTGTTATGTGATAAGGCTTCTTGCTTTTGACACAAACAATAACCTAAAAAGAAGGTTAGGTTAGGTTGAAAGGAAGACGAAGCTTCGATGTTATGCAACCTTTTAACAATTGTGTGCTCCTTAGAAACATGAAGAATTAGGGGGCTAAGAAACTAGTTTCCCGGACGTAATTCACTAACGTTTTCCAGTCAACGTTCCCCAGGATCCTAAGTCAAATATGACATCACTCCCGAGCTGTTTGGATCTCAATTCATCAAAGGCCTGACAGTGGCAAAGAAAGAGTACCAGCGTTTTGGCCCCACCACCACACGCTCTACACTCGTCAGATTCTGCCCGTCTTATTTGGTGCAGTTGTGCCCGTAATCCTACATGACCGGTCACGATGCGCAGCATCATACTAACTTCGGACTTACTTCTATTGTGGAGACTTCTTGTCCTCCTTTCGCTTGGGTTACCCCATAACATCTTAGCGGTCCTACCCACAGTTCCATTATTCCATATGGTCGTGTCGGTTTCTCCAGCCCACGCTTTCAATTCCTCTCTCGTTGCCTCAAACGGTTTTGCATTTGCCAATTTAACTGCTCCAATTTAACCTCTCCCTCGTTGTGAGTAAATTGGCTCTTTCGTTACCGACTATCCCCGAGTGGCATGGTACCCATATGATACGGACCCTACCATTAAAGTAATGGTAATGGCCTTCTTACAGTCCAATTAGGTCTTGGACTCAACCCTATTGACTGATAACGCCCTAAATGCCCTTTGGCTATCAGACGGTAGAATATCTAGGTTGCTGGGTTCTTAACATAGACCCCCATGAATGTTTTATTACTCAGTAAACAGCCGTCCGTGTATCAACAGATTCCCACAGGTTATTGCTCTAAAGTCCTAGTTGACCATGATTCCCTATCAGGGATGATAATCTCGCAATTCCAGACAATTTCTGTCTGGACATGTCTAATGAATGTGTGTATCCAAACTATGTATCCAATACGCACTGATGACATTCCCTTTAGTCACCTATATTCATTTCGCCAAGAGATAAGAACCGTTCGGCCACGAGTGCCGCCATATACCTCACCTGCGTGTCGACCGAGGGTATATCCAGCAGAGTCCCCAGTGCCTTGGTTGACGTAGTGCACATTGCCCCACTTTAATCAAAACAACATGCGCGCTGGACCCCCAGAAGTAGTCTTAAATAATCCAACTTCTGTCAACGGTTGGCGGCAGCAAGCGGTTATCGGTACAAATTTAAATTAGTTTAGTAATCTGTGGAGTCTTATAAAGCAGAATTGCTACATAAGGACATCTAAGTACATTCATTACCTCTATTCTTTACCGCAGAAAAACCCATGAAAAAAAAAACAAACTGGAGGGGTTAAACATTTCAAAACCTTAATATTTTTATTACTCTTTAGCACTCATACGTACTCGACCACAAAAATAGCTTTTGACTGTAATAAAAATAACAATAATAAATAACACACAAAATTTTATACACTACTTTTCGCTTATAGTCCATTCCGCTTAAAGGCCAAAAACGGATATAAGCCAAAACTGTTATATTCACATGCAGATTTTTTCGAATTTCATACAAATTATTTGTTCTAAGGTCCATTTCGCTTGTAGTTCATTTTCGTTTAAAAGCCACATTTTCTTAGCATGCGTATATAATTCTTCACGCAAAAATGTTCGCTTAAAGTCCACTCTGTTTTTTATATATTTTTAACCAACTGGCAACATGTTTTCATTTACCTTTCTAGCAACTATTATAAATGCCAAATTTCGCAATTTATATTTCATGACATGGCATCTTCGTCTGACAATTTTTTGTTAAATAAACGTCCAACTTCATAAAAAAACGCTAATAAAAATATTAGAGTTTTTTTATATAGACTTTGACGTTTGGTATAACAAAAAAATTGTCAGGTGAAGACCCCATGTAAAGATCCTATGAAATTGATATTTATGTTGTGTTTGATTTCGTCATCCAAAGAATTAAAATGAATCTCATACGCATTTGTTTTTATTGAAATCTTTTAAAGCATTTGAATTAATTAATGAAAAAGATTTTTTTTTAACTATTTATTTAAAATAAATCAATATTTGGTTATGTTTTAAATAAACTTTTCTTTTGTTTAAAAATAGTGGATTTATTGAAGAAAGTAATATTTATATAGTCCAAAATGTGGATTATACTAGGTTTTCTTATTATCCATAAAATGGCTTATAAAAATCGGTTATAGTCCAAATTCGCTTATAGTCCACAAAAGTTGTGCAACTATAGTAGTGGACTATAAGCGAAAAGTACTGTATGTTTTAAAAAAATATAAAAAGAAATATACATACTTACATAAAAATTGCACCACTTGATGTGTTTCTGCACATTAGAGCACATCACACAGAGAAAAAAAGGTGGAAATGAAAATCAAGCATTTTGTAGGAATTGGACAGGCAGACAAATTTTTTATATTTCTAATTGTTAAATCACTAGGCTTATATTTTTTTATACTTCAAATGCTCCACTTGTTTTTCTAACAACTTAAAAAAAAATCATTTAATAAAATTAAATATAGTCTACTAAAAGTCTACTACTATTTCCTATGAACTACAATTATATGCAAGCATGCACTTTAAAGCACTCTCAAAAACAGGTATGTATGTAGTACCCAACAAACACGTAGATTTGATTTCATAGCATTCTCAACAAAAAGGGGGAATTATTTTCAAATTGCGAAATACATCTATTTTCAACTTGCTGACAAACGTTATTCTGAAATGATTTTCAAATATGGGTTGTAATACAATGTGGAGTATAAAGGGTTTTCTTTTAATTTAAATATGTATATCATTTACTTAATAAACTGTCAACTAAACATTCGGCACAATAGGTGCTGCTGAAAGATGAAATAGCGTTCTGTCCGTCCTCAAATTCTTGAAAAGACGAAAAACTTGGATCTTTTTTATATTGAGGATTGTCATGGCTTTGCGTAGCACCGCGATCGTACAATATTCTTAGACAATAAATTAAGGTTTTCTAAAGGCGAATTCACTTCATTTAATATCTAATTTTTCTTAAATTGTAAAACACATTTATCTTTAATCTGCATTTTATAATGTTTACATTTATTTTTTTTTTAATTTTAATGAGAATTTGATATCAATCTGATAAAACATTTTATGCCAAATGTTTATTTTCAAATCATTATCAATATGAATTCAAATGCTAAAATCCCGCGTTTATAAAACTGCAGTCCAAGTAGAAAAACTGCCATTTCTTTCACTTCTTCATTTGTTAAAAAAAAACTTGCTTGTACTTCTTTCTGATTCATTAAATGGAAACAGTCGCTGTTAAACCAACCCAAAAAGCTTAAAAGTTGTGCACAAATTTTCATTTATTGTTCGACAGTTTTTGGTTTCAAATGCAGTTTTTTTCAACTCTGATAAAATCAAGCAATTGGAAAAGGTTTAAGAATTGTACTTGTTATCAAATTATACAGCCATTTCATATCAAAGGTATAACTTCGTGTTCGTTGGGTACACAAATTCATATGTATGTATGTTCTTGTATGGATGAGTGCGTGAATGTTTGTTTTTGTTTTATTAAACCAGTTTGTGATGTCAATGTTCAACAAAAAAACAATATCATGCCCCACTCTCTTATAACAACAAAATACTAATACCAATAACTGCATACAACAACAAACAAATATTTACAAACAATGTTAAAAAAGAAAACAAAAACAACAAATTTAATGAGCTCGAGCAAAAACTGGTTTAGTAGTCTAGTTAAAGAGATGCCTTAGAAGTGAGTAATTCATGATTAAGCATGTTTGTATGTATCAATAATAGCTTTAAGTTTATGAAATGCAATAAAAATAAACAACAATAACAATAACGATATCCATAAAATTCAATGATCCAGCAAAAACGTGCACGTTATTTTGTTGTTGTTTTGCTTAAAGTTGTTATTGTTTTTGTTTTTGTTCACTGCTTAAGAGTGACAACTATTGAATAAAAAACTTGAGAACAAGTTAGATAACTTTTTGTAGTAGCTTTTTGTTAAAATTTTTGGCAGTTATTTCGTTTTGGATCCAGCACAATGCTGCGAAAAATTATAGCAGCATAAAGGCTCAACTATAATATGCAAAAGCTTGCTTAAGCTTCTGTCAAAAATTAACGACAAGTCTCTCAAATGAATTTAAAAAAACAAAGAAAGATAAACTCAATTAGGGAATTCACATGGTGTACTATTTAGTTGTATTTATCGTATGTGCTAAAACTTTACCACAGTTGTAAATATGTTGTTGGTATCTTTCATGTTTAAATGTATGTATATTTTACGACAATACAAACTGAGGTTGTCTGTTTTTCATGTGTACTGTGTAGTATGTTCAGTGTCAGCTGTTTTTACCGTTTTGTATTTTTTTATTCTTCTGTTTTGATAATATTAATTTAATTAGTAAATACTAAAATTTTCATAAATATCGTCTTCCTCTACTTCATCGCCTAGAAATAAACTTTTTTATTTAAAAAAACAAACCATTAAATTCTTACTTGTTTCAACCATTTGTACCTATGTCGGATGCAAACTTTTCACACAAAACCGTAAAAATTTTATCTTTTTCGCTTGCCGGATTTTTTTAAAATTTTTATTTTTTGCTCTGACGTTGATTTGACGTTTTTATGACTTCTGATTTAGAAAATACCATATCACATATGTACAATTTTTTAAATATGACTTTACGTCGTATGACTCTGAGCCACCATGTGAATTCCCTAAATGTTTATTGTTGGTGTTTTGTTTAAGCTTTGATATTGTTACAAGTAAGACTTAGAGTGTTTATAATTCTTATTCCCTTTAGGGTTTTTTTTTTTGTTTAATATTTTTGGCTTTTCTAAAATCTTTGGAAAAGGTTTCCTGATGATCTGGCCTAAGCAACCAGTGAAATGCGCATAGAAGCTAGCTTTCCCTCAACAATAAATTTCAGTGTATTTATCAAATATGAAAAATTGGGAATTTAGCACGTCATACAAAAATCAAAAAATATTTGATTCCGTGCGGAAAGTGCGAATGGTTTCGCACTTTGCTTAAGTAAATGACAGACTCATAAAACGTAACAAAAAGTTTCCTAAAGTTCATTGGGGTTTGTCACATACTTACATATGATTAACATGTATTCGCACAGTTGCTTAAGCCACCTTAAGCATATTATAGTAACGTTGGCTTTAGTTAAAGGTAGGATATACATACTTATGTACATAATCAGACTTATTAAAAGTTTTTCGTTATTACAACTTTACTTTGACATACTAGGTTGGGTGACCTTGCCTTTGACCTATAGCTGACCTTAGCAAAGCTAGTTTTTTAGGGACATTTGTATAAGAGATATTTTAAATAATAAGCTAATTTTCCATATCAAAAGGAATATGTATGTATGTAGCTTGGAAGTGATAAAAACCCATGGTCATGCAACAACATAGAATGCCTTCATAAACGTATGTTTCTTTGCGGTGCATCAAAAATGTCACGTATTCTCAAACGCAATCGTGTACAACTTTTGACAAAGTATGGCATTCCTAAAGTCTTATACACAAACAAACCCAACAACAAGTGCATTATTTAAAATGACAACGCATTCGATTTGCAGTGTAATTAGATAAAAAATAATTGTTTCATTTAAACACTACTTTGACAATGTATACGGACGTTTAGGAAGGCAGACAAAATTTTCAAATTTTTTTCAGTTAAATAAGTAGTGCAAATGTCTTGAACTGTTTAAAATTTTCTCCTATTAAAATTGTCTCGTTCCACAATTTATTGTATTTCTAATTAAATTCATTAAAAAAAATAATATTTGTGTCTAACCATAACATGTTTTGAGGCATTTGGTTTTAGATTTCTTTAACTTGAAATAAAATTTTTTAAAACAAGTATTTGTTTAATTTTAACCTGTAATTAATAATTTACATTAAAATTTTTCTCTTTTCAGGTAAGTCCGCAAAATTATGTTGTTTTTGAGAGCATTTTGTAAGTAACTTTTAGCTTAAATTCATGTCATTTTATTACCGATCTCTTTTCTGAATAACAAAATTTCCAACTTATTAAAGGCCTTATGACACTACATTTTTAATGCTTTTTTTATTCAAGTTTTGGTGAACAGTGCAAATATAATGTAATGGAAAACTTCACCAAGTGCAAAGAGTTCAGCTGTATTAAGATAAAAAGCAAACTGTCAAAAATTTTAAAAAAGTTATCGATAAAAAGTTATGTCAAAAAATGTTAAATGGCTCAACTTAAAATTAACATTTCAAGCTTGAAATATTAAAAGTATTGCTTTATCAGCGGTTTATGGCCAAATTTAGCGATTTACCGCTTTTTGTTTGTCTTGTTTTTATATTTCTCATAAACATTTAATCAAATAAACAAAATCATAACAAAAGAAAAACTGAAAAAAAACTTTTGTTTACATTTTTTATAGTTTGCTCTTTCCAACATTTATTGTTTCTTTCTATCACTTTTATATCAATTCAATGAATAAAAAATGTCGTGTCATAAGGGCTTAAAGTACCAAACATCACTAAAGCTTTAAATTTTAAAGTTTAAAACATGGAAATGACCATCTGGTAAAATTATGAGCACAAGATTCCTGCAGGGAGAATTGAAATCAACAAGTGCTTTGAATTAAAGGTACAATTGCTTTGTTTTCTCGTTAACCTAGCATTTACACATGCCACTGCCACTTCGAAAAACTCAATACACTCACACTTTTTTACTTATACACTCACATTTTTTGCAATGGCAGCTCCAGTGGCAGCAAAAATTGCATGCGAGTGGAAATTTGGCACTTGCATGCCACTAAATGTTAAAACGATAAGCAATGTTACCCTGTTTAAAATTTAATTCACATTTGCTGGATTGTTGTTAAATTGTTATTGAAGTTTTACCTTAATAAAGAATTATAATGATTAATTTTTTTAAAAACGCGCATAAATAAAAGCAAGTTTGTTAATAATAGAGCATTAATATCGTTAAAATAATGCTAATATAAATAAATGAAAAAATTCCCCAAAAATGTGCCATTATGATTAACTCGGTAACTCTATTTTGCTTTCTGATACTTTTTTTTTAATTTGAGAAGTAAACAAATTTACTCAAGTTGACGCTTCTACGACATTTTGAAAATGAACTCGCAGTGGCATGTGTAATCACAAAAGTTAATGGCATGAGATTCGACTATTTCGAACCAATTTTCTTTGATAATATGTATACAACAGTAACATGCCACTAGTTGCATGTGTAAAGGCAGGGTAAAGGCTGTTTTTGTATCTTTTTCGTAAAATTTTTAGAAATGGCATTTAAAATTTATAAGGGATTTTTTTCTTATAAGACCAAACAATTTTTAAATTTGATATTTTTTTAACCATTACTGTCTCATAATTTAAAGTATAAACTCTTAATGCAAATTCAGACATATGTAAATAAACTGAATTTAAATAAAAAATTTTTCTATTTAAATATTTAACGGCAAAAAATATAATACTTTTTTCAAAGTTCATTAACTTGACCGCTAAAAAAGGTTTTAAATCAAGTTTTTTATTCTACAGCAAAAAATTAAAAATAAACAATTTCGACACTTTTTTAAATGTTTTATTTGTGTTGACCGTGTTATACAAGTGTCATATTTCAAAAAACAAAAAAAATTAGATGTCATATTAAGTAATTATACAGACAGTTGTGTTTCAAAAGTGGGTTTTATTGTTTTTTTTTTTATTTTGTTCAGCTTTTTATTTGAATTAATTATATTTTTTTTGTTTTATTAAATTTTTTTGAAGTTTTCGTTAATCACAATTGTTTTTTTCACACTTTTAATAAACGGCAACCACAAAACACGAGGTAACACCTGAGTCAAATTATTTATTTAATAGTGTGGCAACAATCAGCAGCAGCAACAGCAGAAGCACGCAAAGAACACACACACACTGCTACAACAAAGAAAAACTAACGAAACAAGTTCACTAAACTTTTGCAAAAAACACAATAACAATAATAACAATAAAATAAAAATAATAATTTTTAGACACAGTGACACTTATAAAAAATTTTAATTAAATAATTTTTAATAAAACAAAAAAAAAAAAAAAAAGAAAAGAATATGTAGGAAGTTATAAACGTCATCTTTATAATTCGTAATTAACAAACAATTCAAAAAGAAATAATATTTGCAATATAATATTGGTAGTATAAATAAAATTTGGCGATTTTTTTCTAAATAAAAATAATATGTATGTATATGGATTCCGCGCCAAAAAATCTTTTTATGATTTAGGCCAAAGAGGTATTAAACGAATTTTTACTATTCCAACGAAAGGGTAAAGCTGGAGGTCCGCACTAAAGCCCTGCACGAATGCATTTGAATGCCGTTTCAAATCATTCGTTTGTTTTTCAACTCGTGATTGTCAATTGCATTTTGCTAACGAATCAAACTCTGTATTGTGCAAAACACATAAAGCACGAAAAGAATATAAACACACAAATGCAAATGAATTTAAATTTGTGTGTTATAAACGACCAAATACGAAGAGTAAAGAGCACGAAATATACTCCACACAACAACGAAACAAACGAATAACACAAACAACACCAACTCATACGAATCGCACGAATCAAACGATTCAAACGAATCAGACCAAATCACACCAAGCAACAGTAACAAAATAGGTGATTTGAATTATTGAATTTTTTTTATTATTAGGTATGACTAGTAAACTTGTATTGCGCAAAAAACAAATAAAGATGCCAAATATTTTTATACAATGCTTAAGTTTTTATTTTAAATTATTGTATTCAAAAGTTACAAAAATATATTTTGAAATATTTTATTAAAAGTAAAAAAGAAATGAAAAGCTAAATTCAATTAATTGCAAAATTAAGATACAAATAATATAATGAGCAAAATGGTTTAAAATATATATTAATTTGTACAGTTTAAAAGTTCATTTTGTATTTCAGTTGCTTCTATATTTGAATGAAGAAACATTATGGCATTTATAGAATCACCGTTTGAAGCAATGCTGCATCTTTTTTCAGAAATCAAATTCCGTGCTACTGAAAAAACTCTCTCTGAAGCTGCACAACTAGCAGGCGTTGCTAATATTTTGCAGCTCACTTTGTAGAGAAGTGGAAATTCATTTTGATGTAAGTTCCACCATTGCAAAATGTTGAGATCTTCATTAGTACTAACATTTAAGCTTTCATACATTAGCAATTCGTTGGATACTGCATCAAGTTGTGTAATATTTTCCCTAATGGTATATCATAACATTTTACAAAATACCAAATGCGCACCTGAGTTTGCCTGCAAAAATGTATAAAGTCATTATAACAGGTCAAAGTTGCGTTAAATAGTTACCATAAATAGGTAAGGTTAACTCTTTGGGCTCGGTCATATAATTGTAGCATAAAAAGTATGCAGGAAAAAGGAACCCTTTTACAGGTATCAAATAATTTTTTTTTTGTCATCATAAAGTTTTTTTGTGTTAAGATGAAACAAAATAACATAGCATCCGCTAGACATGTACACTTGTCGAAGTCACATCGACGACTGAATTGATGATCATAAAAATATGTGTTAGTAGTGGTACGTACAATTGGGCAAAGAAATGGAATTCCCTGTTATAGACCAGTGGTGTCAATTATGATTGTGTTGGTGAGATTACTCCCTGCAAATAATAGGACCAGTCCAAACACGCGTGTAAAGAGTAGTCCACAAGGGACCAGGACTAGTCCACAAGTAACCCAAACGTATGGAAAAAACCTGGTCTATTTAACATTACGATGTCCTAGGAGAGGACCATATAACCCACCTTTGGACCACTAAGGAGTAGTTTTAAAACTACTCCATGGTATATAACCCACATTTGGACCAGTAAGGAGTAGTTTTAAAACTACTCCATGGTATACTCAAGAGGATTAGTTTTGAAGTCGTTTAAACACGAAAGCATGTCGTTAAAAAACGAAGACATGTCGTCTCACTACAAACACTTTTTAACAATGGCATGGTCCATGCTTGCATTACATCGGACTAGTCCATGGAGTAGTCCATTTTATCAAAATGGGTCAGGTGGTCCAATTTTATTTGCAGGGCTCTTATCTCTTACATTCCCAGCGGGAGAAATGTGCGGTTGCGAGGCCTATTGCGAGGCCTAATTAATGATATTTTCTAAAGAAAATAGAAATAAAATAAAACAGAAACAATGATAATAAACAAAATTTTGACATCCAACAATGATAAAGCTAAAAAAGAGTTATCAGCAGAGCTTTTAAGACCACCTGTAATAAATTCGCCTTGCACAAAATATAGTAGCTCACAGGTTATTTCATGCATCAAAAAAATATATTTAATTTTAAAATATTTCACCATTTTTTTAAATGAACATTTGGTTAGATTAAAACAAAAGAAACAATTTTTGCAAAAAGTCTACTTATTAATTCACTTAAATGCTGCTTTAAGAAATTTACGAAAAGATGAACCAGGCTCCAGCTTATTTTAAGCAGCCTCTTTATATTTATTGTATATTTATTTATATAAATATTTTATATCTGTTTAGAGGCCTCAAAACAGGCCTTGCGATAGTTGCGATATTTCCCGCTGAATGAGAGTGTTTTTCAGTAAACAATTTTACGCTCTCAAAATAAAAGAGCGTAAGCGTACATGTGAGTTTTGTTTCCACAATTGTGTATGACGCTGACATCCCTGTTATAGACTCACAATTGTTGTGTGTTTTGTTTTCTTTCACATCAAATTATACATTGAGTTGATTTGTTTTTTTTTTAAATCAAACTACTGCTTAACAACGAGTTGTTTGAAACGAGCTACTGTTTAAAATTGATTCGGTTTTTCATTGTGTATCATTCGAATTGATTTAAAAAAAAGAACTCAGTATTTCACACAACAATGAGTTGGTGTGGAGAAATGTGAAAAAGAAACAAATGCATTCGTGCAGGGCTTTAGTCCGCACCACGCGTTCTATACGTTTGAAACTTTATTAACATTTTCTCAAAACGCATGCAAAAGTAGAAATATATCCTACTTCATGCGTTCGATGCGTATATTCTCTTCACGCGTATACTGTGTAACTGTTCAATACACTTTTATACTTATTCTACTTTTTTGACAGATGCATTAACGCATTGAACGCTTGGTGCGTTCCAAATTATTTTTTTTCTCTGGTTCTTGAATATTAGAGCCAGTGATGCCAAATGTAGGGAATTTTCCTTTTTTGTAGGGATTTTTTCGAAAAATTTCAAGCTTAGGGAAAAAAGTACAGATTTTTTTATTTAAGGCAAATGTAGGGAATTTTTAAAATATTATCACATTTTCAATATATTGTCTAAAAATACGTAAATATTCATTTAAAAATGAAAATTTTTCATATACAATAGCATTTTAGTACAAATGTAGTATTTTTTAAAAGAACCCAGCCTTGGCAATCCATATATTAAAACCATGAACCCGAATATTCTTCGAATCCTCTACACAGAAAAAATTATTGCCGAATTATTTTCAAACAAACGCTTGTTTGAAACTTTTTTTGATTTCTACAAATTTTTTTACTGATTCAATCAATATTTTTTTTGATTTTTATTTAACTTATTATATATTATAATATATAATTAAGTGTAAACGTTTAATCGCGTTCGCATTGCGAACTTTTCTCTTATTTTTGCTATTTGCATTCGCACTCACATTCTCTAAAATGTATGCGAATATTAAAAGCGAATATCTAATAAGTTAAATTTCTGCATAGAAATTTGTTTGTAAGAAAACAATTACACCTTCTAAGCTAAGTGAAATACAAATAAACAATTTCGAATTTTTAAAAAATTTTAAAAGAACACGTTTAAGGATATGAAATTTTTTACTTTTAAATGGAACTTTTTTTATATTTAAGTTCAGGAAACTGAAGAAAATATTTTTTTTTTTAATTTTACAGAGCCCCCTCTTATTTGGTATCAAGTTTGCTAAAAATTATTAGATTCTTATGTTAAAAAAATTATTGACTCTGTTTTGTTCTAGATTAAAGGATTTATAGAGGCGTTTCTGTCAAAAAGAAAAAAAATAAGTTTGTCACACAGTGTTATTAATTAATTGTAATAATAAATATTTACAAAATGTTAACAAAATAAATATGTATTTGTTTGCTTGTCGCTGAAAACAATAAATTTTTAACGTAGGGAAAAGTGTAGGGAAATTTTTTTTTGGTTATAGGGAAAAAGGGATTTTTTTGGACACACGTAGGGACTTGTTGAAATTTTTCCTGGCATCACTGATAGGAGGTAATAATACACACTCTTCTTTGTCTTAATGCCAGCGCGAAAATGTAATCAATGTAACTCAGCTATTTAATACCTACCTTTGATTTTACTTATACCATCCGCGTAAACATGAACATACCTAAAACAGACTTTTATTCTCTTCTTTTTTTAACACGGAAAGAATTTCATAATATTTTGATTCTACAAAGTCGTACTATTTTGTATTATTTTGCGCTTACTGACCCTGCTTAAAAAATGCCCGTTGCCTCTTAAAATTTAAAGACATTTTTTTCCGGTCACAATCTTAACAGTTAAAGAATCTTGCTTTTAAAACGCTGAAGCAGCAAATCCAATAGTTAAATATGGGTAAATACAAAGTGTTGAACGTGACAGTCGTACGCATCAAAAATGCAATAACATTTTAAACAACAAATATGTTTACGTTCTCTAAACCCTTTAATTATTGCACTAAGAAAGCACTGTTATCTATGCTTAAGTTTATGGAGGGCGCGATTCTAGGTCAAAGATAATGGCAAAAGAAGTAGCGGTTCGAACGTGAAAAAAAAGAAGTAGTTTTTGTAGCCTTGTTTAGAAAGGCGTAATTCAGCGAAACCTGGCACAATTTTTAAGTTAAAATACTTTCAGTATTTTACGTAGCAATGTTACATTAAAATGTCTTTACCTTGATTCCAAAATCTTCTGTATTTTCTTTTTTTTAAGCCAAAATCTGGGTCGATAGGTGACATTTCGAACGTGAAATTTTTTCTATAATAATTTTACTGAATAATGATTTAAACAAAATAAAAATTTACCGTTAATCCGAATAACATATTTCTCTTTGAACTCTTCCTTAGATTACAGACCATTTAAGGAACTTTTTTGGAATAAAATTTATTATATATCACCTCTTTTAGAGAAGATAATTTTAAAGAAAACATACAATAAAACATTCTCACAAATAAGAAATTACGTTTGCACAAATTTGCAGTCTGATTGTTCATCTAAGTGAACAATTTTATGGGTAAATTAAAAAAATTAGTAAAATCTAAATATTTCTCTATATCAATATCGTAAAATAATTATCTTTTAATATCTTTTAAATTTTCGGTCACGGTGGACTTTTTGACGGAAATGCCCATATACGTTTTTTATTTCTCCGATTTTGGTTCTTCATTCATTTATGTGCTGTTTCCAGGTGACAGGCAACTGATTGTGTAGAAAAATGTATATGAAAATCACTAAATTTTTTTGTTTACTTTTTATATAAACTTTACTACACAATCAATTGCATGCCACCTGGAAGCAACACATAAATTTTTCATTCGCTTGTGCTTGGGCATAACGTCGTAGAATTATTTTTCAACTCTGGCCACAGGTCTAATAAAAAACTAGTTTTTTTGGTAACTGAATCCATGGTTTAAAAAACTGCAGTCAAAACAAAAAACTATCGGACAAAAACCGAAATTTTGTGTACAACTTCTCGCTTTTTGAGTTGGTTCGAAAGCGACTGTTTATATTTAATGAGTCAGAAGTAAAAGCAAAAGGTTTTTTTTTTTGCCAATGACAAATGAAGATAAGGAAGAAATTACAGTTTTTTCACTTTGACAGCAGTTGTTAAAACGCTGACTGAAACAGTAACTCCGCCATGTAATATAGGCGTTTTTGAGCTAAGCTTTTTTTACCCTCGAGTTACTTTGGCTTTCAATAAATTCCAGTGTATTTTTTATCCGTAATCTTCCTTCATTTGACATGCATCTTTTTTTAGATTACTTGTGCCTTTCTCCGACGTTCTTTGTTTTCGTCGCTACTTTTGAAAGCGAAGAAAAAGAAATTTCGACATTTAAATTAGATTTTCCTGGGCTTTAGTTCATATGGTAGTTAATTTCCTTACTTTTAAATTGTAACTCTTACTGATACAGCAAGTTTTACTTCAGTGTAGCAACCCTGCAAATAATAGGACCAGTACAAACACGCGTGTAAAGAGTAGTCCACAAGGGACCAGGACTAGTCCAAAACTAACCCAAACGTATGAAAAAACATAAAATTAAGATGTCCTAGGAGAGGACCATATAACCCACCTTTGGACCACTAAGGAGTAGTTTTAAAACTACTCCATGATGTACACAAGAGGATTAGTTTTGAATTCGTTTAAAAACGAAAGCATGTCGTTAAAAAACGAAGACATGTCGTCTCACTACAAACACTTTTTAACAATGACATGGTCCATGCTTGCATTACATCGGACCAGTCCATGGAGTAGTCCATTTTATCAAAATGGATCAGGTGGTCCAATTTTATTTGCAGGGAAGCCTCTTTAGCATGTAATGTCTCCACGTCTACATTCTTAAACTTTTATTTACTTCTAGGACGTTATTTAACTTTATCTCCATCTTCTAAGTGACTAAAACAAACTTATCAATTGATTAAAAAGAGAAACAGACCTAAAGGGCCTAAAAGCTTTCCGTTTATTGTTTTTTATTGTAAATTTTTTTCTTTTCTAGACTTCTTTTTGTTGAAACTTTTGCAACGTTTTAAAGTGATAACTTTCTGCATCTCTTAAAAAAAAGGATTATTAGAAATATTTTTTTGTGTCGAGATTATTTTTACTACAAACAATAAACAATTATGATATTTTTGAAAACAATTTGCTAGACACGAAATACTGTTACCAGATGTCTTAACTTTAATAGAAACAAAGACGATGATACACAGCGCAAACTTTTTCATACAACTAATATTCGAATACAATTCAACGTTTTTAATAATAAAACTGTTTACCACATTAAATCAATAACAACAAAAACAACAATGAAAACTTAACAATACATAATTCTATATTTAATGAAGTTGTTATATTTCAAAATTGGAATTTAAAATACTTCACGGTTTTTAAAAATGTCACTTGGTGTTTTTAATATTGAATATAATACTGGGAGGTTCTTTATCAAAAAATTAAAATAATGTGCTTTTTCATCTGACATACATACAAATATTTTCATATTGTATTAATTGATTTCGTTTATATTTATTTTTATTAATTTTATTCAGTTTTTATTTTCATTCGTTTTCAGTTTAACCAACTCATTACCAATCGTTTGGTTTCAACACATAAAAAAATATAGAGCGAAACATAACAAATAGTTGGTTGTTTAAATTTAACAAAATTTAATCGTTTTGTTTTTATATTTAACAACTAGTTTCAGTTTAATTAATTTTTTAATTATGTTTTTATTTTTTATAAATAGTTTAATTAACATTCAGGACTATCACAGAAATAATTCCGTATTTAGCTTCTCCAAAAAACAAAACATAATTAAAAAAACTAAAACAAATTCGATCGACATTGCAATATGGGATTATTATTATTATTTTTAGGGAGACACCGGGAGACACCCTTTCAATAATTAAAAAAAAAAAAAAAAAATTGTTTTGACTAAGCCCCCCACACTTCTGGATTTTTGTTAACGACTTCGAACTATGAGATAACTGGCGGCATGAAATAACCGCCCACGAAATAAGTCCCCAAAACGGAAATGAAGTAACTCCCCAACTCCCCAAAAAATATATGAAAGGCAACAACAACGTCTTTTGGGGATTTATTTCATTTTTTGGGGACTTTTTTTATTTTTATATTTCATATGAAAGAACTCCAAAAAAAAACTGAAATCACAGTGATACTTGTTTTGATATGTGTTTAACTTTAAATTTATGTTTTATGTTTATATGTTTAATGTTACATGTAAAAGGAGCAATTTAATTTAATGTGAAAAACTCATATTACGCTCCCTTAAAAAAGTCGACAAAAAATCGACGAAACGTCGGGAAAACTGTAATAAAAAATTGCTTTTTATTTACATAAATTAACCTTAGGCCCTATTAGCTTAAATAAAAAACAAATCGAAATGAAATAAGTTCCTAAACATATTTTAGGGACTTATTTCATTTTCAAATTTATTCCAAAATCGTCAAAAATGCAAATTATGTCCCGTTATAATATGTAAACAAAACTTGTTTTAATAAAAATAATAGTTACTAGGCAGTTAGTTTGAGGTAAGGAATGAAATAAAGCCATTATGGTGTTGATGCCCTAAATCCAGGTATCATATATATTATTTCTAAAGCACTTTTTTTGTCGGTTGCAAATATCTCCCATACCACCGCATCAAATTTAATGAATGATATCTCATTTTAAAGCTTATTTCTAACACTAATGACGAAAAATAATTAGAAATTTAAAAATTTATATTTTCATTGATAAAGGATTCGTACGGGCAAAAAGTTAACGATGATCATGTCATTACCTCTAACATTGTATTCAAAGAAGTATTGTAAAAGCATTTGAACATATGTATGTATGGAAATATGTATGATATATATTATGATTTCTAATATTTTTAATAAATGTATTGAAGTTACTAAAATTTCTATTAATTATTTTCATTTTATGTTACAAAAATGACAACTAACGGTGCGAAATATTCGCACGGGTCATCTAGTTAATTCATATTCGTATATTTGGTCCTCTTCCATTTTATTATTTGATTTAATTTTTTGATGATGTATGCTTGTAACACGCGGATACTATATTGATAATTGATAATGTCATGTAATAATAAAAAAACGTGCTGATATAAACTAACATTTCTTCATACATAGTCAGTACCGTTACTTTCTTTTTTGACAAGTTCTTAACTAAGTACAGTATCACCTTGCAGTTTTACAAAGTGTACGCGCGGGCTAAGATTGAATATGCGGCAGCTTCATTTGCGAACCTTACTAAAACAGCGCTGAACAAGTTTGAAATTTGCATTAATGCACAAATAAGAAGGGCATTGGGGCTCATTAAATCCACACCGGTCCATGTCTTATATCATATGGCGGGTGAATTGCCACCTGAAAGCCGTCTTGAATTGAGGACTGCCAAAGATCTTGTTAATATTTTTCATCGGGGCACTCACCTATCGGAGATGCTACCTGATATTGAAAAATCAGTCGACACCAGCATTGTACGCGTTTTTAATAAGTATAATCAGATTCTTATGAACGTTGAGAGGCAACAACAGCTGATCAGAAGATCCCCGAAAATTGCAGTAATGAATGAATTTTATAGCTATCGCATCAGAGGCAGTAATAAGAACAACACAAATCCACAGATAATTGAACAATTATATCTACAGAAGAGGGAAAGGCTCAAGAACGAAAAATGGGAGATGATTTTTACGGATGCATCAATCAAGGATGGCAGGGTAGGTGGAGCTTTATACCATGAGAACTCGGCTATGATTCAACATTTCAAGCTTCCCTTCTTGGTGTTATCAATGACGGCGGAGCTGGTAATGATGATGAAAGCTGTTGAATTTGCTATTGAAAGGGATTTTAGAAAAATTGCGATATTGACTGATAGTAAAAGTGGTTGCTTAAGCCTGGAGAGGCCAGGGGAAAATGATATCTGTATACGAATCCATAACATGACTGAGGAAGCACGTAATATCGAGCTTGTTGAATTTCATTACATCCCGTCGCATAGGGGGATCTTGGGAAACACCATTGTGGATGAGACGGCTAAGGAAGCTATTCAAAACGGCATTAGCCAGGAGATGAAATGGCCGAAATTGGATGCAATCAAAGAAATAGAGAGACGTTTATCCAAAGATTGGGAAAGAAAATATGAAAGTTTGATTAGAAGAAAAGGCATCAATTATGGCAAAATTTTTCCGTCTCTGACGAGGGAACCATGGTTTTCAAAAAACAAACTGGACCTTAGTGGTCCTCAGATAAGACAGATCAACAGACTGATGGTCGGCCACTCATTTAGTCGTCACTCTTTGGCGAGAATGAAGGTGCCATCTGCAGGAGATGGCCTGTGCGAGCGTTGCTTGGTGGCGGAAGATGACTCTAACATTATTTTCAACTGTAGTAATTACAATCAACAGAGAGCCAAATATTTGGTTCTTAATAAATACAGTGATATAACTCAGTTTTTTATCAAGGAGAATATAACCAACTACAAATAAGTAGTCACATTCCTGGAAGAGATTGATTTGAGCCTGTAATCCACTGGTACGAAATTGTTGGTGGCGCTGTCCTCCTTTGGGCAAGCCAAATAAACCTTCTATCCTTTATTCATTTAGAGGGGTATGGAGTAATTTCAAATCATCAAAAAAAAAAAAAAAAAAAAAAAGTACAGTATCACAGAAAACTTGAAATGTTTGTCATAGCAACAGACAAAAATGCTTTCAATATATTGCAGATGGTAGTTAAAATGCAATATGGAGCGCACCTGTCGCGTATTTTGCGGGCCCGACGCGCTCCCCACTTCCGCCTCCTGTACCATATTTTTTCAACACTTGACAATGGCAAATTGTAAACATAAAAATTTCACTGTTATGGCGTAATTTCCACTTTGGTTACTAAACGATTATGTTGATACTTGGGTGTAGGCAATAAAGCCATTGATTTAGTTTCTCATTCTATTGAGAAATTAGGCCATATGGCTTTATTGCCTATGGCTTTATAGCACTGCATCCAAATTAATCTATATTTTGAATTGATTGGATGTTTTGAATACTTTTTGGGGATTTATTTCAATTCAGGAATTGGGATTTATTTCAAATGAAATAACTCCCCAATTTTTGGGGATTTATATCATTTTGATTTGGGTAGCTATTTCATTTCGTTGGGGTTACATTTATTTCATATGAAATAAGACCCCAAAAATTGGGGAATTATTTCATAATATTTTTGGGGACTTATTTCGTGGGGCGTTATTTCATGCCGCCGAGATAACACTGTGCGACAAATGGTAGGGGTCAGTGATCGGGAAGGGTTCAAACTACCGGGGAAAGTTATATCGTTAAAAAAGGAGTTATACGTCTTGGAATCGAGATATATCGATTTGAAAAATGGGCTAAAAAACATCAAAATTAAAATATGGCTGAGTTATAACCGAAATACTGAGTCCCCAAAAATTACTTATATATACCCTTTTTACCTTCGGTGAAGGGTATAAAAAGAGTAATTTTTGGGGATTCAGTATTTCGGTTATAACTCGGCCATTTTTTTAACCGATTTGACAGATTTATATACCGACGTATTTAAGAAGAAATTTACCACTTACTTGAGTTATAAAGCTTGGACTCGGGGAGATCTATGGTTCCCGAAAGTGGGTATTTAAAAAAATAATTTAATATTGGTCATAACTTTTTTGTATCTGAACCGAGTTTTTATAAAATATTTTCTACTAAAAATTTTGGTATGTAGGTCTTATCCATTAGACGTATGGCAGCCCTAAAATTTAGGTTTTTATAAAAATTTTGATGTTTTTTTAGCCCATTTTTCAAATCGATATATCTCGATTCCTAGACGTGACCCAGCGAAACGCCGGGACACGAATAACTTCTTTTTTACCGATATAACATTTCCCGTTGGTTTCATCCCATCCCGATTTTGACAGTCGCATAGTGTAATTATAAGAAAACACTTGCGCCCAACCGAAAGCCCAACCATGTTACCTATCAGGCGATTTTTAAAACTACCATTTAATTAATTATATTGGGGTCTTATTTCATTTTAAAAATTGGGGTTTTATTTAATAAGAAATAAGTCCCTAAAAATTAGAGTATTATTTCATTTCTGTTTACGGAGTTTCATAAATGCTGGCGAACTTTTTTCAAAACAATTTCGCTATAATAAAAACAAGTCTTTTAAAAACTTTAAAACCAACCAACAACAAAATACCATTTAAAAATTCCAAAAACTCATGGTGACTTGGAGTTGCAAACTCTCTGTTTATATATCCTTAGAGATTTCGTTTTATTCAAATATATTTTAGTTATTTTATTTTTATATAAATTTTTTTCGCTGTCTCTAGCAAATCTCTCTGGTATTATTATAATTTTTGAAGCTTCGTCGAATCTGTTTGCTCTGGATGGTTGAGTTGGTCGCTCAGTTTCTTTTTTAATTTGACTGTTGTTACGACTGCTGCCACACATATATACACCCCCCTTGCAACCAACAAACAAACAAACGATAACAACAGGCAACTTTATAAAATCATTTCATGTGTAAAATACAGGAAAACAAGGTGGTACACAGAGGACCCACATGGCAAATTTTTTCCTTAATGACACAAAACAGCTTCATGTTCGAACATACTTGTTTGTGAAAACATGTGTGGAGACAAACATTTTCCGCAGAAATGTTTTTTATTTTGTTATTATTTTTGGTGGGGCTGGGTTCATGGCGAATGTTAAAATATGTGTTTATATAAAAAAAATCAATAATTCATATTTAAAGTATGAGCTGAAATGTGTTTTTTCAGGAAGGTACTTGTTTGCCTCTGCTGTGCTCTCTCCAAACCCCCTAAACTCACTCTGGGATGTCTCTTAAATGTTATCTATATGTCTGTTTAATGGGGTGGCAAGTGTGTGGCAATAGTATTGATGTTAAAAATTCGGTGGCAGCACAAAAATAAATCCTCAAGTGGTTTTTAATAATCATTTTTCATTTATTATGGCGTTGATGATGACGAATATGATAAAATAAAAATCTGCTCTATTTTTTCCCTCCACTTCTTGTGAGAGTTTGTGCTACCAAGAGATTTGCCAGCATAAATATTTTGATGGTTTCAATTGACATTTGTAGAGATTTCGAAGTATTTGTAGAAAGTTTTATGTGCTAAAATTACAAAAGAGAATTACTAAGGAGCAATGCGAAAAGAACTATGGCCATACAAAACTTTAAAATAACATAAATTTGTTGGCTAGAAAAGAGTAACTTTAATTTTTGAATGCTGGCCGTACATTTTTAATTAAATCTAAATTCATAAACTTTAGCTTAAAAGTAGAACAATATTTCCATTGGGCTTCAATTTTGTTTTATTTAACAAGTTACAATTGATTAATGATTGAAAATAATGTCAATCATAAAAATTCACATTAACAGGTTTTTCTCCTAAAACTATTTTTATAACATTTTTAAAGGCACTTGTACATTTTGATTTATACCTTTAAGATATTACATTATGTGCTGGTTAAAATAAACGCCTCGGGAGCTGCTTGTGTGTTTTTAATTAATTCATGAGATATCAAATGAAGTGTATACTTTCCACGTCACAAATGAGGCGAAAGATTGGATTTAATTTTCTTTGATTAATAAAATACTATTGAATTTACTAAAAAAATCAAAAAAGATTTTTGGGTCGATAACGGATGGCAGGCAACTGTACTGAAATTGAGTTGCCAGCATCGAAATCAGGCAACGCCGCACATATTAAAATATAAAAAAATTTATATTTTTATATGAGCGGCGTTGCCGTATTTCGCTGCTGGCAACTCAACTTCTTTTGTGTTACCAACCCCTACAAGAAATGAATGAGCGAATCGTCATCTTTTTTACGTTCGTGTTAAGAAAATTGCGGAAGAAATTATAGAAAATAAAGTTTTTTTTTTAGTTTCAAAAGATTTTGTTATTTGTGCTTAATTCCCAGTTTTTATTCTTGATAAAAACACTTGAAATTTATTGTTGATGGGATAAGCTATTCCTATGCATTTCACTGGTTGCTTAGGCCAGATCATCAGGAAACTTCATCCATAAAGATTTTAGACAAACTAAAGATATTAAACCAAATAAAACTGTTAAACGTATAAGACTTATAGCAACAGTTTTACTTGTAACAATATCAAAGCTTGAACAAAATACATCAACAATAAAAAAGTGGGTTTATCTCGTCTTACACTCCCCACTACAATTAGTTGAAATTCTCTCAACATTAATTGTAGTTGTAAGTAGGTTAAGAAAAACAAAATAAAAAACAAACAACAACTTACAAAAGATGTTGTCAATTAAGTGTTTTTTTAGGCCGTGCACTTGCCTGTTTATTATCAAAAAGTAATTTCAAAAATTGAAATTACTTTTTTTGATACGTTTAACAGTTTTATTTGGTTTAATATCTTTAGTTTGTCTAAAATCTTTATGGATGAAGTTTCCTGATGATCTGGCCTAAGCAACCAGTGAAATGCATAGGAATAGCTTATCCCATCAACAATAAATTTCAAGTGTTTTTATCAAGAATAAAAACTGGGAATTAAGCACAAATAACAAAATCTTTTGAAATTAAAATTTTTTATTCCCAAAAATTGAAATTACTTTTTGATAATAAACAGGCAAGTGCACGGCCTAAAAAAACACTTAATTGACAACATCTTTTGTAAGTTGTTGTTTGTTTTTTATTTTGTTTTTCTTAACCTACTTACAACTACAATTAATGTTGAGAGAATTTCAACTAATTGTAGTGGGGAGTGTAAGACGAGATAAACCCACTTTTTTATTGTTGATGTATTTTGTTCAAGCTTTGATATTGTTACAAGTAAAACTGTTGCTATAAGTCTTATACGTTTAACAGTTTTATTTGGTTTAATATCTTTAGTTTGTCTAAAATCTTTATGGATGAAGTTTCCTGATGATCTGGCCTAAGCAACCAGTGAAATGCATAGGAATAGCTTATCCCATCAACAATAAATTTCAAGTGTTTTTATCAAGAATAAAAACTGGGAATTAAGCACAAATAACAAAATCTTTTGAAATTAAAATTTTTTATTCCCAAAAATTGAAATTACTGTTTTTTTTTTAGTTTTAGCCAGGGACTTAGTTTTATGGCACTGGGACTTATCCTACCACGGTTTTAACACCGGGCGAAATCATGTGTCTCATAACGCCTTCATAAGAGATAAACCAGCACGCAGATGGCCATAACTATCTGGATTATATACATTTCATGTTATATCTTTTATCATGTTGGATCTTTCTAACCTTCATTGGAAAGAAGTTTCTCGTAAATAGCTACAGCACGCAGGGACCCCCGCCAGTAGACCCAGCCGTACAATTTGCCAGCATAAATCAACCCTTATCTTGTCGATTTTAAGATCTGCTTCCCCGCGATTTGGGTTTTAAACACAGATGGATCGTGATCCTCGAAGGTTTCAATAACCCGTTCAGGGCATATCTTACCCCCTGGAGGGAACTGAATATCATAGTGATCTGAGACTGCCAACTTTTGCTCCAATTTTTGCTCCCGAAAGTGCAACGCAAAGAGGATTTGTTAATCCCGAAAAATCCCGGGATTTCGGGATTTCCCGTTTGGCATCCCTAATCCAAACTCGTTTTATGACAATCTAAATCATCTTACCAAATTTGACTGAAATCGGTCCAACTTTTACGTGTCATAACAAAGTTTTGTACTTGCGGGTCCATGATTGCCTTTGGGTCCAAAACCGGAAAATTGTTTTTTAAATACTGTGGTGTACGTTATCATAAGGTCGGGCTTTACCGACTATACCTAACTAGTTAGTTTAGTATAACTTAAGCTTTTTTAAATTTATTTTATCACCCCCAATCGATTTAAACAAACAAACATAAAATAACTTAAAAAAAAAATTATCATTCACAGGAAATCTTTGTGAATAAATTCATCTGAGAATTATTGTAAAACAAGAAAAATGAACTTAGAAATTATTTGATAATGAATAGTTAAATATAACAATAAATTAAAATACTTAAAGCTGGATTAATTCAGTCAATTATTTTAAATAAAACGTTTAAAGTGGCCAAATTCTAGGCTGTAAAAGGAGTACCGCAAAAATGTCTATTCGCAGTTTTAAAATAAGTTCCTAAACATTTTTTCAAAAAGAGTACGGGCACTGTCTTTGTGAAAATTGATATAATTAAAATGGAGACATATTTTTTAAAATGTTTTCATTGATTTTTTGTCTCAAAAAGAGCTCAAATATTATAGTTTACTAGTAGTATAACAAAAAGTTCCATCTTTTCTCGAAAACTGGGGAAAAAGTGTGACTGTAACTTATGTCGGAAACTATCAACAGAGCTTACGTTGTTACGTTATAAATGTCATAATAATCCACTCGAAGTCGATGTGAAATTGCAGACGTTTAGAACGCCAGTCACACATATCGTTGACGGCGACAAACATTTACTAAAATTTTAAATATTTAAAGACGGCGTCGAAAATGCTACCGTCGGCTTTACCAAATAATTTAATTTGCGAATTTAATGTTTGTTGTTAAAAATGTTAAAAGCAAAATAAATAAACAATGAAAAAATATGCCAAGAACAAAATATTTATCTCTTTCGTGTTATTATTCATTGCATTTTGCATTTTTAACCCTGCTGTTTGGTCAAGAAAAACTTACGAATCTTGGGTATAGGACCATTTTGGTCCATATTGGTTTTTTTAATAAGTGCACAATGTTTTTTACTTTTTTTAATAGTCTGCAAACAAGTAGAGTTAATTTTCATTTCTTCTAGTCTTACTTCAGTTTATATTCAGTATTTGAATGATTTCTTTGCTGAAAGAATGGAAAATCGGCGGTTAAACTCCAATGATATTGTTCACATTCTAAATAACAGCTTCTCTAATATTACAACTTGTAATAGCGTGGACAGGATATTGAATATGAAATCACCGGAAGAAATTATTCTCATTCAGAAAATGAAGAGAATGCTGGAGCTATCGGTGACGTAGAAGAATTGAATGTCGCAAAAAATTGAATGCTATAAAATCCGTCTCCACTGCACAGTGATATAAGAATATCATATCCCCCCAATCGGGGCCAACAAGATTTGCCGTTTCCAAATGCCATGATATATTGCCTTGGTTTTTTTATTATTTTCCCCCAACACCAGAAAAATTAAATGTAACTGAAATACAAACAAGTATTGCAAGGTAAAATTCGACAAGAAATGTAGAGATCTAGAAAATTCTACTTTGCATGCAAACATTTCTGTAATAATTCTTGCAGAAGTTTACCGCGAAAAAATTAAGATCTACATGATTTATTTTAATATAGCAACAAATTTATATTCAAGTTGCAACGGAAGATAATTTGCTTATCATATAATGAGAAAATTTGAATATCTTTCAAATCAATAAATCGGTTAACAAGAACGGACCAATATGGTCCTAAGCCTATGATTCGTAATTTTTCTTTTTTCTAATTTCCTTTACATCGTTCAAAATTAAAAATTTTGCAGAAGTAATAAAATATAAAAACACCACATTAGCTAAAGTTTTAATGATGAAACAGAACTGAGTCTTCAACTTCAAGCAAAAATTTTAAAGCCCATAATTAAAACGTCGGCAGTAACTTCAAATTCTCTCTCATTTCTTTCATTTTCTTTTGTTCTTATTTTTCTTTGTTTACAAAATGTATGAAATTGAATGAAAGTATGGTAGCATTGTTAAGAGAATAATTGTATTTATGTGAGAGCATTAGAAAAAACGTCCTCAAAATAAAATTGATTTTATTTCTCGACCGCATTCTCTGGCATAATTTTATGTCAAATTGCATGTAAAAAAACGTTCAGCCCCAGTTCTGTTTCATCATTTAGATTGACATATTCAACCGTTCCGTAAATAAAGTGAAAAGAAAACCAAAAATGACCAAAATGGTCTAAACCTTGCAGCAGGGTTAATTTATATTTTAGTGTTAAAATTTCTTCTCACCCCGTTTTTATTCGGGAGTTTATTTGACAGTTCAAAGCGTGAACTTTCGCACAAAAATTTTACAGACACACTTTTGTTGTAAATTGGCGAGTGAATTCCTTATGAAACAGGTATTACTCGCCAAAAATGTTACAGACACAGTCAAGTTAGAAATACAGTTATTTGTTTCTATTTATGCATTTTTGTTTCTTTTCTCATATTTCAATCGAAATATTCCCTCGAACATGGTATGGTTTTAATAAGCTCATAATGCAAAAAATAACTAACTCCACCAAATATTATTGACTTTCTTGTTGTATCCGCTGTAAACATTCCAAATAGTGGTTTTAACTGTTACTGGTGTAACTGTTACTGCGTCTAACATCGCTCCGAACACCGGTAGAACTTTTGGCGGTCTGGACCGTGTTCTTACTTACCAGTTGCCTCAGAGCTGCAGTTATCCATCGTAAAAGCGATAAAGCAGCTTCTGGTAAATAAAGAACAGATCACATGGACATCCGCTAGTTAGACGAACTTCATACAATTTAAGACGCCATACCTAGTATTTTAAAGAACTCCCCCCGGAAGGAACTTTACCTGTTACAAGCTTGGCACCCATTAATTCCATGGGGATATTTGTACCCATATGATCAGATGGAATCTTGTCAGCCGCAACTGAAAATAAAAATTCCCAAACAAGATTCGGAGAGTTAAAATCCAGGAGATAGGTGGTCTCCATGACACTTGCGGAGAATTCCTGGATAACTGTTTCATTTAAGTCAAATCCATTTTTTTGAACCTAACGATGATCTTGTAAATGAACCCAATGAAAATTTATTAAACACAGGTAGAGATTCTGTATTTATATGCTCTGCCTTTTTTATTTTACCCAATAACATTTTTAGACTTTAAACAGGAATAAAGTTCATTACATTATGCGTATGTGTATGGATAAGTTTTTCAAAAGTGCATATATATTTTCCAAAGTTTATAAAATTTTTTTTAAACAAATATTTTACACGTGTCGTTACAAAAACAAAAGTTTTTTTTCTAAATTTTTTTTTTATTAAACATACCTACACTGAATTTATAAAATATTGTGTTAAATTTGTTTCATGTTTTTTTCTTCTATTTTCTAAATAAAAACTTGACTTGAAATCCTTGCCTTTTTTTGATGGTACTTCCATTTTTGTATCCTAGTCCACACGTTCTTGTATGACTGTCAAAAAAATAAACTTACGACAGCAATAATGTCAGCAAACAAGTAATTATTTGTACACCGTTTCCTAGCGAAATAAATGAGCCGTTTATTTTGAAAGTGGCATTAGTCACTTTTTCAAAAAAAATCGAGTTAATAATAAATAATAATAATAAATTATAATAATAAATAATAATAATAAATAATAATAATAAATAATAATAAATAATAATAATAATACTGAGAAAAATATCATTATCATGATGTATCAAATACAAGTGAATCTTCTCGAAAGTTAGCATCCATATTTTTAAACGTGTTAAAACGCAAACCCTTAAATATCTCGACTTAAAAACCGAAATGACTTATGCCACTTTCAAAATAAACGGCTCAGATGCTGGTTCTTTTTTCATAACAGATAAAAAATTAAATCTTCGGACCTCCAAATGTTATATCTAGAATACAAATTTTAATTATTTTATGAAAAACCTAAATGAAACCCTGTGGTTTTACAATTCTTAATCAAGAATAAAATCCTTTAAGAATAAAATCCTTTGATTTCGCGGAACTACTGAATCGCTATTAAGAATCACCAGTGGGAACTTGCTTAAAAACTGAAACGCTGTTAAGGATCTCCAGAGTTTCGATCCTCTTTCAGACCGTGACCTTAAAACCTAAAAAATTTGGAAACTGCCCTTTTTCGATTTTTTTTTTGTATTGTTAAAATAAAAGTTTTTTATGCTAGCTTTTATAGTTATATTGCCAGGGTACCAACCAAAAGCCAGTTTCCAGGTTATCGGTCAAACTAAACCTTTATCTTGAAAACCGAAAACGTACAGATTCTGCTCCTAAGTATTATTGTGCTACACCACTAGTAATCCGTCAGAGTTTTAAATGGTACTCCACTAAGTGAAATCGAGTTTTATGCATATGTTTCCAGACAAACAGGTTACGATAAAAGGATAACGAATGCCCGCATATGGTTCATGCTAAAACCCAAAAATCTGTAACTCGATTTTAAGTGGTACTCCAGCAAAACATCTGAGTTATGTATGGTATATGGTACTCCACTAAGTCAAATCCGAGTTTATTATTTAGTTAAAAAGTTTGGCTAAAAACGATAGCTTATCATTAATGTTGAAAATTTCGCCACAGTAAAACGTAGCCAAACCAATGGCCAATGCGACGAGGACGGTCTGAGTGGCCTTTGGAGATAATGACAACGACTTTTTAGCTGTTTCCCCGCCAAGAGCAGTTTAACGAATGAATGATCTTTTAAATGCCTCAATGAACCCCATGGCTTATATTTATTCAATGATTTTATCTTCACCTTCATACATACATTAAGGCGAAAATCTTTCCTGCTCCCTTTATTTGCGGAATATCTCAAACGATGCCATAGACTTTCAAAGATACAAGGACCCTTTTTAAATCGCTGGCTCCGAACTTTAAGGTATGATTCTCTACTAGTTATTTGGCCTTGGAATAGTTATTAGCGAGTACTCCAATGTTTCCTCTAAACATTAAGAGGAGATTCCTTTTTTAGTTGCGAACCATTACCATTGTGCTAGGGATCACCAGAGACTTGAAACCCAAAGTCTTAAACCCGGCCTTTGCTCGGGCCATTTACGGTTGTTTTGTATACACACAAAAAAAAATTAATGTAAAATCGTCGAAAACAATATTGTTTTTACATTTTTCGAGAGTGATTAAATGAAAGTTATTTCAAGTTGAAAACACGTGATTTTCATGTAGAATCAAATTGATTTGATTGTGAAGTAACAGTGAGAAGAAGCTTCAGAAGACAGCATATCGCACTGCTTCCTTTAAAGGGGGTTAACTCAAAATTTATATATTTTCAGTAGAGACAAAAAACTATTTTCTTTTTATATGTACTCTTATACTACAAAGGGGGATACAATTGTATTTTTTTTTTTTTTTTTTGGCAAAATACCAAAGTGCAATTTTACATGTGAACGCGATTAGTCGTTGTGTGTTTTAATATTGTTACTCGTTTTTATTATTCCTGAAGATGCCATCCAAAGGATGGGAAAATATTGAAAATAATAAAGAATACAATTTATTAAAAATCAATTGTGGCCTCGAGCTTATTTATTAACATAGGATTGGAAATTTAAAGGCCGAATAAAGACAATATAATTGAAACTGATCTAAGACTTTTACAATGCGTAGATATGACCACTGCACATCGATTTCTTGCAAAAAGTGAAAATTGAAAAGTTTAGAGTTGACTCTCTTGAGAGGAAGCAGTGCGATATGTATTTGTTTTAAAAAAATTCTTAACATTTACCCCCGGAACCAGAGAGAGAGAGACAGAGAATATTATTATTTATTAATTTTTATTTTTCACTTTTGTTGTATTCCCCTTTATTTACAGAAGCACTCACAAATAAAAGACACCAGCAGAATAGCACGATTTGATATTCGTCATAATTCTACTTTGAAAATTTGATGTATTTAACAAAATAATTCAAGCATGAAAATGAAAAAATTCAATATTGAATTATGTTATTTTAACATTTTTCATTTAAAATTAATATAAAACAATGATAATTTTCAAAAGCCCATATTTTTGCAAAAATTTACTACGATTTTCAATTAACATTGTGTCATAATAATTTTACTTTAGTGTAAATGGAATAATTTTTCGGGAATACGCCACTGTCGTTTGAAGAACCGGCTTCCAAGTCTCCGACGACGACATTTAAGATATGGGCCAACCTATGACTATTTTTTGATTTACCGAATTATTATAACCGCTAAAACTCCTAAATATCATTCTTTTTTAAGAACTTTTTAATTGCCATTTAATTGCTGCTGAAATAGGTATTTGTCTTTCTATCGTTTCCATACAAATCCTTTTGCAATGGTGTAGTTTATGGATTTCATTCCCAACGATAACAAATACATATTTAATTGTTGTAGCCAAATGAGTTTAAACTTGCAACATTAACAGCAACAACAACAACTTAACTACCACTGGTATTTTGTGTCATTATTGTATTTTATTGCAAAAAGTGTACGCGTAAATTTCTAAACTTTTTTTTATTACAGTTTTAAATTTATTAAGTCGAGGGAATAATTTATTTTATGACTTTTTTTTAACGCTTCAAAACTAGAGAAATTCAATCAGGTGTTCCCCAGTGAGTTTTCAATGCGTTTGCGTTACTTTTAAACTCTACGAAGATCTGAAATGTGTAGAAAAGACCAGCGAAATATACTTTTCCCTTGTCCAATGTAGATTTTGCTGTTTTACAGTTCCATGGAAATTTTTTGTGTACTACTACTACACACGTGATTATCATTAACTCTAGAAACAATGCAATTTTAAACATTGTCCTACATGTCCTTGTCTCTAGGATCATAAAAGTTTTACAAAACTGTTCTCCAAACTAAACAAATATAAACTGTAAGTACTAAAGTAATTAGTCATTATACATATTTAGTTTTTTTTTGTTTAATACTAAATTGACATTTAAAATGTAAAAATTATTGTAATAATCTATATCAGCTTTGGCAAATTTATGATACATCAACAAATAACATCAGGAACAAGGAAGTACAAAATATTCCACGTTGTCAAATAAAAAACTTACAAGGGGAAAACTACAATGCTTTGTTAAATAAACATCACCATGTTGTCAAATTAAGAACATATTGTTGTCATCATAGATCTTATTATAAATATTTGATAAACAGTTTATCAGTCTTGTCTCTAAACAATTCTTTCATTATTATCAATTATAAAATTAAAAGCATATCCTGGGTTTTGAATAAGAACAATTTAAAGCTATCTTCTTCAATAATATATTTTTACAAATAATTGTACAGATTGAACTTGAAAAAGAATTTTTATACGATAAAAATGACAACTGGACTTGGGTGTTCGCATTTGATTTTTTGCCGAATAAGTATTTTACAGAATTTCGAATACGTACGGGGGTGTGTTGGAAATCGAAAACGTAAAACGCAAGAATTGGGAAGTAGTTTTTAATACACTTTTAATCTAATTTGTAAAATTTTTGTAATAAAATTCGGTTTAATGGAGATATATATATATATAATACTTGTCATAAAATTCGTTTAATACAGAAATCTTATTAAAGAACGACTTATAAAATTCTTGCGTTTTACGTTTTCGATTTCTAGCACACCCCTGATAATTAAAAAGCAATTGTGTTTTTCATATATTTGTTAGAGAGAACAACAAGAAAATATTGTTGTTTTTATAAGTGCAAGCAAACAACTGATAAGAATTCCCAGCTCATCATATTTCATAAACGTGTTGGAATACGAATTGTACGTTACGTTTTTAATTGTAGTTCAAACGATATGAAAACCTTTATGGGTGAATGATGGGATTTTGATTGGTTAACACAAAGAGCACAAAGTGCTGATAAGTGGCATTATCTTGAGACGGGAAATTCGAAACGAAAACAGGTGAGAAGAGATGGAGATTGAAGTTGTGGGGTTGTCTTTCAAATTTGTAATGCAAGAGAGTGGCAAGAGAAATCCGATCTTAAAGAGAAGTAAAGAAAGAATAGGAGCGTACCTAGAGAGTAAGTAATAGGGGAGTCGATTTATTGTAGAGTTAAAGAAGAGTTGTGGCAGACTTATGGTAGACTCATGCCCGTTTTCAGAACTAACCGATAGCTAAAGGTAGGATTTTATCTGCCGTATAAAAAGCGTTCCATTATTATAACTTTATTTTAACCTACCAGGTAGGATGAACCTTAATTTACTTTATCGCTCACTTTAGGTAAAAGTAAAGTTTAAATAGTGGAACACTTTTTATAAGGCTGTTTAAAGTCTACTTTAAGCTAACGGTAAGTTGTGAGAACGGGCCTAAAAGTAGTTGGAGAAGAGCGAGAGTAGAGTTAAGTTAGTAGAGTAGTTTGAGTAGAGTTAGAGTAGAGTTGAGTAGAGTTAGAGTATAATTAAAGTAGAGTTCGAGTAGAGTTAGAGTAGAGTTAGAGTAGAGTTAGAGTAGAGTTAGAGTAGAGTAAGAGTAGAGTTAGAGTAGAGTTAGAGTAGAGTTAGAGTAGAGTTAGAGTAGAGTTAGAGTAGAGTTAGAGTAGAGTTAGAGTAGAGTTAGAGTAGAGTTAGAGTAGAGTAGAGTTAGAGTAAAGTTAGAGTAGAGTTAGAGTAGAGTTAGAGTAGAGCTAGAGTAGAGTTAGAGTAGAGTAGAGTTAGAGTAAAGTTAGAGTAGAGTTAGAGTAGAGTTAGAGTAGAGCTAGAGTAGAGTTAGAGTAGAGTCAGAGTTAGAGTAAAGTTAGAGTAGAGTTAGAGTAGAGTTAGAGTAGAGTTAGAGAAGAGTTAGAGTAGAGTTAGAGCAAAGGTAAGAGTAGAGTTTAAGTTGAGTAAGAGTGAAGTCAGATTCAAGTAAGAGTTGAATAAAAGTAGAGTTAGATCTCAATAAAGTAGGGTTAAAGAAGTGCCCAGTAGTAGAATCGAATAATAAGGATTTGAGTCTGGAAGAGTCAAGCAAAGCTCAGTTGTGTCGGATACAGTCGGTTAGAGTCAGGTAGATACAAATTCATTAGACTGAGCAAATAAAAATTGTGAAATTTTGTTTATATTCCACAGGATTTGTTTTGCCGATTCAACTTGAATCTACTCGTACTATAAAAAGTACAATGATTTACTGTGCACTATTGAGATCATATCAAACCTAAAACATTTAATTTCTAAAATTATTTTAAATTTACTTTTCGCTTTTACTGAAATTGTTCAACAATATTTTCTTTAAATGTCTTATTAAATTAAAATTTATTAATTTTGAATTTATTTTTATTTTTTTTTTGCTTGTTTCGCTTCATTAAAGACATGACATTAAAAAACAAAAATAATTTTATAAGATTAAAATAAAAAACAAAAATAACACAAACAGACTCAAAGTAAATCAAAATTAATTTAAAATTCGTTATGCCAAAAAACTAAATGAAAATTTAATTTCTTTGCAGTGTTTTTCAGTAAATTTATTTATTTAATCATTCATACACAAATTTGATTTTACGATTAAATTTTTAAATAAAAATTTAAGGAAAGAAAAAAAAAATTGGCAAAAATGCTCTTTACATGACAAGTTTCAAGGCACAGTGGTACGTAGTTAAGAAAAATTATTAATCACATTGAGAAGTGTTAAAACTAGTGTTTGGGGTCCGGGATTTCCCGGGAATTCCCGGGACATTTTTTTATTTTTCCCGGGAAATCCGGGAATTTCATAAAACCGGCAATTTTAGATAAAACAAGTTAGAGTGCTATATTCGGCTGTGCCGAATCTTTAATACCCTCCACCGACAGTTCGAATGTTTAAGGAGTTATATCTGTATGATGTTATTATAATCTTAAACTGTGACGATTTGTTATTAATTATGGTTTAAGGCAACCAAACTGTTTTCCGGTAGAAGGGTTTATATGGGGCCTAGGGTAAATTATGGACCGATCATCACGAAATTTCACAGCGTCATTTCTAGTCCTTTAAAACTGTGACGTACCAATTTCTGTTATGATAGCATTATTAATTATGGTTTTAGGTGTACTGAACTGTTTTCCGGGAGTAAGGTTTATATGGGGCCCAGGGTAAGTTATGGACCGATCTTCACGAAATAACACAATTTTATTTCTTGTCCAATAAAACTTTGATGTACCAAATTTTGTTATGATAGCATTATTTTTTACGTTTTTAGGCGTACTAAGTTGTTTTCCGGGAGTAAAGTTTATATGGGGCCTATGGTAAATTATGAACCGATCTTCACGAAATTTCAAAGATTTATTTCTAGTTCTATAAAACTTTGATGTACCAAATTTTGTTATGATAGCATTATTTTTTACGTTTTTAGGCGTACTAAGTTGTTTTCGGGAAGTAGGTTTTATATGGGGCCTATGGTAAATTATGGACCGATCTTCACGAAACTTAACAGTTTAATTTCTAGTCCTATGTAACTGTGACTTGCCAAAATTTGTAATGATAGCATTGTTAGTTAGGGTTTTAGGCTTAATATACTGTTTTCCGGGAGTAGGGCTTATATGGGGCCTAGGGTAAATTATTGACGGATCTTCACGAAATTTCACAGCGTGATTTCCAGTTGAATAAAACGAATTGTTGCGAAATCTTATATCATTCTGTGTATTTTTCCACCATTTATGTTAGTTTTTGTAACAAAATTATCAATTTTTTTTAGGTGGTGGTTCCACATTTTGATTCATAGCTCAGATCCTATTGAACCGATTTTGCTGAATTTCAATCCCAAACTGCTTAGGATAACTACAAGCAATTTGACACCAAGTTTGTTGATTTCTTTTGAGTTTTTCGAAAGTGAGCGTGTTTTCAACAGACGGACAGACGGACAGACGGACAGACAGACGGACAGACAGACGGACATGGCTAAATCGACTTAAAATTACTCAAGGACCCAGAATATATATACTTTATAGGGTCTGAGATGAATAGTAAAAAAGTTTCACACGGAATGACAAACTGAATATACCCTCTTCACAACTGATTGTGGTGGAGGGTATAAAAACGTTAATTTTAATTTAATTTTTTTTTTTTTTTTATTTATAAAAATAAGATTTTTTAGATTTTTGATTAATTGTACTCTTAAAAGGTAAACATGTCTGAAGTATGGAAATATTTTACGAAAGTAGACAATGCAGGTCAATGCAAACTTTGTCCCAAAAGGCTTATGCACAAAGGAAGCAGCACCAGTGGCTTTATCAGACACCTTAGAATGGTTCACAAAATAATATTCGATACTCCAACAACAGTTGACCAAGAAAAAAAATAAGGCACCATCGAAAAGAACAATGGCGTTGTCCATGAAAAACAAAACCAGTCTTCGATTAAAAAATGTATGCCAGTGCACACAATGCATGAAACTGTGTCCAAACTAGCTGCTAATACGCCACTGCCAAAAAATGAAACGGACGTCAAAAATCTTATTATTAAGTACTATAACAGTGTTAAAGAAAACTTAAACAAATTGCTACCGAACTAGCAAATAATGACAGATTTTCAGCATTTCCCAAAAGCGATACATGAATATATGCTTAGGATTCTCTATTTGTTTTAATTGTGTTTTTTGTGTTTTGTATATTTAATTAGTTTTACACAAGCAAATTTGTGATACAGATATTGCTCATTTTTAATAAAATAGTTTAAACAAAAAGTTTGTTAATTTTTAATGACTTTTTTATGATTATTTTTGATAATAAAAATTTCCCGGAATTGCCGGGAAATAAAATTTGTTTCCGTTTCCCGGGAAGCGAAAAAGTCCGGGAATTCCCAAACACTAGTTAAAACACTTCTAAATAAAAACGGCTTATTTGCTTAACTGAGTTGCATTTTATGACGGAAAAAAAACTCACTTTATTTGAATTCAATTCGACATTTATTTTTTCAGTTGAAAAAATAAAAAGAACTTCTTTAAAACAGTAACTTTAAGATAATCAATTAAAACAGTGTAGTTGAGCCGTTTATTTTGAAAGTGGCATTAGTCACTTTTTCAAAAAAAAATCGAGTTAATAATAAATATAATAATAAATAATAATATTAAATAATAATAATAATAAATACTGAGAAAAATATCATTATCATAATGTATCAAATACAAGTGAATCTTCTCGAAAGTTAGCATCCATATATATAAACGTGTTAAAACGCAAACCCTTAAATATCTCGACTTAAAAACCGAAATGACTAATGCCACTTTCAAAATAAACGGCTCAGTTAATAATAATAAATGCAAGTTTTATGTTCTTAGCTCGTAGAAGCTAGAACTGACTTTAATTTGAAGTTGTCTAAGATGGTACTTTTTACACTGGCTTCTTAGCAATACTCAAATAAGGCACATGAGGTAAATGTCAGAATCTCCCTTTCTGCACTTAGTGAAAAATATCCATTCTATCGGAACTTATCAATTTACTGCCCTTGAACTGAGCGTTGCAACTTTGGGAAATAACTAAAGATTGAGGGCTTTTGGCAAAGCAAAGTCCAATCAATGTTACAAAAAAAAAACATAAAAGTTTCGCTTACCATTGCGCTTACGGAAGACATGAATTTTATATGGCGAGTTCCCACTTTGAAGCAATACTTTTTTGACACATAAAGCGCATATAAAAATTGTTGGATGTAACGATCAGCTTTACAAACTAAATGTTTTGATACAGTTATTTTTTAGTACTCTGCCTTATAAACCTGCTTTGTAGTAAGGGAATGCCGTAGCACTTGAAATTTTATTTGTTTCTTTATAAAAGTTGTTGAGAGTTCTTTCAATTACTTTACTGCATCTTCGTATGTCTTATTGCGTAGCGCATAGTTGTGCGCTTATTTTTTTAAATGTACCATAAGTGCTTCGCAAAATGATAAACATTTTTATTGGGCTTGAAGACATCTGCATTTATCCATTTGAGCATTTTACTAATTTCGGAACTAAAGGCAAATAATGCTTAAATTTTGGCTAATCGGAGCTAGTCGTCAAGCTCTTTGGTAGTCCTTGTAGTTAAACTAAAAGTAGCTGTTAGTACAGGAAATACCTGAAGAATTTCGAGACACTGTGTTGCGCTGTTTACTATCATCATAAAATTCAAGTCTTATGTCATTTACGCTTAATTTGTAAAAAATGATTTTAAGTACCCCGTAACAAATCACCCGGTATAAATTGTTTTTAAGTCTTTTATTCTATTTTTATAATTAAAATAAAATTATTTTATATATCTGATTACTTCTAACAATCTTATCTCTAATGGCTTTTTAAATAAACCACAAGATTTAAAAATCATTAAAGTCACTTATTATATAATTTTTTTAATGTTTGGTAATTGGTAAACGTTGATTTTTTATGTTTTAAATAATTCACAATTATTTTAATTTCCTTGGTTATAATAATGGGTGATTTTTTAAGAGCTATAGGAAAGTTTAAAAAAAAACACATACAATTCAGAAAAATGCATGAAATCTTTATTTGAATCGATAGTACGGTCCATATAATTTAATGTTTGAAGATTATTTCATGCAAATGTTGACCGTGACTGCGCCTCAAATGGTTCATCCGCTAAGTCCAATTTTGGCATACTCCTTTCAACATTTCGGGCGGTATCTCATGAATAAATGCTTCAATGTTGTCTTCCAATGCGTCAATTGAAGCGGGCATGTGTGTATAGACATGAGCTTTAACATAGCCCCACACAAAATAGTCTAAAGGCGTTAAATCGCACGATCTAGGCGGCCAATTGACCGGTCCCGAACGTGAATTAAAATGTTCACCGAACTCGCCTCTCAATAAGTCCATTGTAAAGCGTGCTGTGTGGCATGTGGCACCGTCTTGTTGAAACCACATGTCATGCAAGTCAAGCTCTTGCATTTTGGGCAAAAAAAAGTTGGATATCATCTCACGTTGTTGAGTAACAGAGGCCCAATCGCTGCGAACGGCGATGAATCGATAATTGATGGTCATCATTAACACTGGCCGATACAGCTGCGATATTTTCTTCACTTTGCACTCTACGTAAGCGTGTTGGTGGTTTAATGTCCAACAATGTAAATTTGGTGCGAAATTTAGTCACAATAGCCCGAATAGCCGCTTTTGTGGGTCGATTAAACTGACCATAAAATGGAAGAAGCGCGCGATGAATTTTCTTAACAGAGCACGCGTTTTGATAATAAAATTCAATAATAATTAGTATTGTGGTTATTTTGTTGAACTATTTATGGTTTTTAATCCAAATTTTTCAATATTTTTTAATTAGGCTTAAGTTCATCAAATTTAATTTTCATTAAATTATTTTTATGAAGAAAGGAATTTTACAACATGAAAATTAATTAAAATTGTTATTGATAATCTTTCATTCTTGACGTGACTAGGGGTTGAACCGGCAGGTTACTATGACATGTTTCGATCGGAACCACTCGATCTCCTCAGATAGTTTTGCCGTCTTACACTCGCAGCTATCGAAGGCTGCTGACGTCAGTAGTCAAATATCAATCCTTAAACCAAATTTGTATTTTTAACACTTTCTTTTTTGGTAGATCGAAATTTGCTTTTTTTACTGAATGATTATCCATTTTAATTGACTTTACATGTTTTTTCCTTACTTCTGTTTTTTCGTACTTTGTCAAGAATTTTTCTTGAAGTCCAAGTACATTTTTTTGTTTGTTTTATTTTTTCATTCTATCTTTCTCTTTTCTGTTGACCTTTTTCAGCACAACTTGAAGGACAAATGTAAACATAGAGCTCGTGCCTTAGCTTTAACAATAATTAGTATTGTGGTTATTTTGTTGAACTATTTATGGTTTTTAATCCAAATTTTTCAATATTTTTTAATTAGGCTTAAGTTCATCAAATTTAATTTTCATTAAATTATTTTTATGAAGAAAGGAATTTTACAACATGAAAATTAATTAAAATTGTTATTGATAATCTTTCATTCTTGACGTGACTAGGGGTTGAACCGGCAGGTTACTATGACATGTTTCGATCGGAACCACTCGATCTCCTCAGATAGTTTTGCCGTCTTACACTCGCAGCTATCGAAGGCTGCTGACGTCAGTAGTCAAATATCAATCCTTAAACCAAATTTGTATTTTTAACACTTTCTTTTTTGGTAGATCGAAATTTGCTTTTTTTACTGAATGATTATCCATTTTAATTGACTTTACATGTTTTTTCCTTACTTCTGTTTTTTCGTACTTTGTCAAGAATTTTTCTTGAAGTCCAAGTACATTTTTTTGTTTGTTTTATTTTTTCATTCTATCTTTCTCTTTTCTGTTGACCTTTTTCAGCACAACTTGAAGGACAAATGTAAACATAGAGCTCGTGCCTTAGCTTTAACAATAATTAGTATTGTGGTTATTTTGTTGAACTATTTATGGTTTTTAATCCAAATTTTTCAATATTTTTTAATTAGGCTTAAGTTCATCAAATTTAATTTTCATTAAATTATTTTTATGAAGAAAGGAATTTTACAACATGAAAATTAATTAAAATTGTTATTGATAATCTTTCATTCTTGACGTGACTAGGGGTTGAACCGGCAGGTTACTATGACATGTTTCGATCGGAACCACTCGATCTCCTCAGATAGTTTTGCCGTCTTACACTCGCAGCTATCGAAGGCTGCTGACGTCAGTAGTCAAATATCAATCCTTAAACCAAATTTGTATTTTTAACACTTTCTTTTTTGGTAGATCGAAATTTGCTTTTTTTACTGAATGATTATCCATTTTAATTGACTTTACATGTTTTTTCCTTACTTCTGTTTTTTCGTACTTTGTCAAGAATTTTTCTTGAAGTCCAAGTACATTTTTTTGTTTGTTTTATTTTTTCATTCTATCTTTCTCTTTTCTGTTGACCTTTTTCAGCACAACTTGAAGGACAAATGTAAACATAGAGCTCGTGCCTTAGCTTTAACAATAATTAGTATTGTGGTTATTTTGTTGAACTATTTATGGTTTTTAATCCAAATTTTTCAATATTTTTTAATTAGGCTTAAGTTCATCAAATTTAATTTTCATTAAATTATTTTTATGAAGAAAGGAATTTTACAACATGAAAATTAATTAAAATTGTTATTGATAATCTTTCATTCTTGACGTGACTAGGGGTTGAACCGGCAGGTTACTATGACATGTTTCGATCGGAACCACTCGATCTCCTCAGATAGTTTTGCCGTCTTACACTCGCAGCTATCGAAGGCTGCTGACGTCAGTAGTCAAATATCAATCCTTAAACCAAATTTGTATTTTTAACACTTTCTTTTTTGGTAGATCGAAATTTGCTTTTTTTACTGAATGATTATCCATTTTAATTGACTTTACATGTTTTTTCCTTACTTCTGTTTTTTCGTACTTTGTCAAGAATTTTTCTTGAAGTCCAAGTACATTTTTTTGTTTGTTTTATTTTTTCATTCTATCTTTCTCTTTTCTGTTGACCTTTTTCAGCACAACTTGAAGGACAAATGTAAACATAGAGCTCGTGCCTTAGCTTTAACAATAATTAGTATTGTGGTTATTTTGTTGAACTATTTATGGTTTTTAATCCAAATTTTTCAATATTTTTTAATTAGGCTTAAGTTCATCAAATTTAATTTTCATTAAATTATTTTTATGAAGAAAGGAATTTTACAACATGAAAATTAATTAAAATTGTTATTGATAATCTTTCATTCTTGACGTGACTAGGGGTTGAACCGGCAGGTTACTATGACATGTTTCGATCGGAACCACTCGATCTCCTCAGATAGTTTTGCCGTCTTACACTCGCAGCTATCGAAGGCTGCTGACGTCAGTAGTCAAATATCAATCCTTAAACCAAATTTGTATTTTTAACACTTTCTTTTTTGGTAGATCGAAATTTGCTTTTTTTACTGAATGATTATCCATTTTAATTGACTTTACATGTTTTTTCCTTACTTCTGTTTTTTCGTACTTTGTCAAGAATTTTTCTTGAAGTCCAAGTACATTTTTTTGTTTGTTTTATTTTTTCATTCTATCTTTCTCTTTTCTGTTGACCTTTTTCAGCACAACTTGAAGGACAAATGTAAACATAGAGCTCGTGCCTTAGCTTTAACAATAATTAGTATTGTGGTTATTTTGTTGAACTATTTATGGTTTTTAATCCAAATTTTTCAATATTTTTTAATTAGGCTTAAGTTCATCAAATTTAATTTTCATTAAATTATTTTTATGAAGAAAGGAATTTTACAACATGAAAATTAATTAAAATTGTTATTGATAATCTTTCATTCTTGACGTGACTAGGGGTTGAACCGGCAGGTTACTATGACATGTTTCGATCGGAACCACTCGGTTTAAGGATTGATATTTGACTACTGACGTCAGCAGCCTTCGATAGCTGCGAGTGTAAGACGGCAAAACTATCTGAGGAGATCGAGTGGTTCCGATCGAAACATGTCATAGTAACCTGCCGGTTCAACCCCTAGTCACGTCAAGAATGAAAGATTATCAATAACAATTTTAATTAATTTTCATGTTGTAAAATTCCTTTCTTCATAAAAATAATTTAATGAAAATTAAATTTGATGAACTTAAGCCTAATTAAAAAATATTGAAAAATTTGGATTAAAAACCATAAATAGTTCAACAAAATAACCACAATACTAATTATTGTTAAAGCTAAGGCACGAGCTCTATGTTTACATTTGTCCTTCAAGTTGTGCTGAAAAAGGTCAACAGAAAAGAGAAAGATAGAATGAAAAAATAAAACAAACAAAAAAATGTACTTGGACTTCAAGAAAAATTCTTGACAAAGTACGAAAAAACAGAAGTAAGGAAAAAACATGTAAAGTCAATTAAAATGGATAATCATTCAGTAAAAAAAGCAAATTTCGATCTACCAAAAAAGAAAGTGTTAAAAATACAAATTTGGTTTAAGGATTGATATTTGACTACTGACGTCAGCAGCCTTCGATAGCTGCGAGTGTAAGACGGCAAAACTATCTGAGGAGATCGAGTGGTTCCGATCGAAACATGTCATAGTAACCTGCCGGTTCAACCCCTAGTCACGTCAAGAATGAAAGATTATCAATAACAATTTTAATTAATTTTCATGTTGTAAAATTCCTTTCTTCATAAAAATAATTTAATGAAAATTAAATTTGATGAACTTAAGCCTAATTAAAAAATATTGAAAAATTTGGATTAAAAACCATAAATAGTTCAACAAAATAACCACAATACTAATTATTGTTAAAGCTAAGGCACGAGCTCTATGTTTACATTTGTCCTTCAAGTTGTGCTGAAAAAGGTCAACAGAAAAGAGAAAGATAGAATGAAAAAATAAAACAAACAAAAAAATGTACTTGGACTTCAAGAAAAATTCTTGACAAAGTACGAAAAAACAGAAGTAAGGAAAAAACATGTAAAGTCAATTAAAATGGATAATCATTCAGTAAAAAAAGCAAATTTCGATCTACCAAAAAAGAAAGTGTTAAAAATACAAATTTGGTTTAAGGATTGATATTTGACTACTGACGTCAGCAGCCTTCGATAGCTGCGAGTGTAAGACGGCAAAACTATCTGAGGAGATCGAGTGGTTCCGATCGAAACATGTCATAGTAACCTGCCGGTTCAACCCCTAGTCACGTCAAGAATGAAAGATTATCAATAACAATTTTAATTAATTTTCATGTTGTAAAATTCCTTTCTTCATAAAAATAATTTAATGAAAATTAAATTTGATGAACTTAAGCCTAATTAAAAAATATTGAAAAATTTGGATTAAAAACCATAAATAGTTCAACAAAATAACCACAATACTAATTATTGTTAAAGCTAAGGCACGAGCTCTATGTTTACATTTGTCCTTCAAGTTGTGCTGAAAAAGGTCAACAGAAAAGAGAAAGATAGAATGAAAAAATAAAACAAACAAAAAAATGTACTTGGACTTCAAGAAAAATTCTTGACAAAGTACGAAAAAACAGAAGTAAGGAAAAAACATGTAAAGTCAATTAAAATGGATAATCATTCAGTAAAAAAAGCAAATTTCGATCTACCAAAAAAGAAAGTGTTAAAAATACAAATTTGGTTTAAGGATTGATATTTGACTACTGACGTCAGCAGCCTTCGATAGCTGCGAGTGTAAGACGGCAAAACTATCTGAGGAGATCGAGTGGTTCCGATCGAAACATGTCATAGTAACCTGCCGGTTCAACCCCTAGTCACGTCAAGAATGAAAGATTATCAATAACAATTTTAATTAATTTTCATGTTGTAAAATTCCTTTCTTCATAAAAATAATTTAATGAAAATTAAATTTGATGAACTTAAGCCTAATTAAAAAATATTGAAAAATTTGGATTAAAAACCATAAATAGTTCAACAAAATAACCACAATACTAATTATTGTTAAAGCTAAGGCACGAGCTCTATGTTTACATTTGTCCTTCAAGTTGTGCTGAAAAAGGTCAACAGAAAAGAGAAAGATAGAATGAAAAAATAAAACAAACAAAAAAATGTACTTGGACTTCAAGAAAAATTCTTGACAAAGTACGAAAAAACAGAAGTAAGGAAAAAACATGTAAAGTCAATTAAAATGGATAATCATTCAGTAAAAAAAGCAAATTTCGATCTACCAAAAAAGAAAGTGTTAAAAATACAAATTTGGTTTAAGGATTGATATTTGACTACTGACGTCAGCAGCCTTCGATAGCTGCGAGTGTAAGACGGCAAAACTATCTGAGGAGATCGAGTGGTTCCGATCGAAACATGTCATAGTAACCTGCCGGTTCAACCCCTAGTCACGTCAAGAATGAAAGATTATCAATAACAATTTTAATTAATTTTCATGTTGTAAAATTCCTTTCTTCATAAAAATAATTTAATGAAAATTAAATTTGATGAACTTAAGCCTAATTAAAAAATATTGAAAAATTTGGATTAAAAACCATAAATAGTTCAACAAAATAACCACAATACTAATTATTGTTAAAGCTAAGGCACGAGCTCTATGTTTACATTTGTCCTTCAAGTTGTGCTGAAAAAGGTCAACAGAAAAGAGAAAGATAGAATGAAAAAATAAAACAAACAAAAAAATGTACTTGGACTTCAAGAAAAATTCTTGACAAAGTACGAAAAAACAGAAGTAAGGAAAAAACATGTAAAGTCAATTAAAATGGATAATCATTCAGTAAAAAAAGCAAATTTCGATCTACCAAAAAAGAAAGTGTTAAAAATACAAATTTGGTTTAAGGATTGATATTTGACTACTGACGACAGCAGCCTTCGATAGCTGCGAGTGTAAGACGGCAAAACTATCTGAGGAGATCGAGTGGTTCCGATCGAAACATGTCATAGTAACCTGCCGGTTCAACCCCTAGTCACGTCAAGAATGAAAGATTATCAATAACAATTTTAATTAATTTTCATGTTGTAAAATTCCTTTCTTCATAAAAATAATTTAATGAAAATTAAATTTGATGAACTTAAGCCTAATTAAAAAATATTGAAAAATTAAAATTCAATAATTTGTAAGCGTTGTTCGTTTGTAAGACGATTCATGGTTAAATTATAGACCAAACTGAAGATGTTTGACAGTGAAACAAAACACGAAACGTGCGTCAGCTGTTTAAACCAGTGTTGCCAAAAAGATAATAGCTAAAAAATCACCCGATACTTAACATACAATTTTTCAAACTGACCATTCAAAACTTAAAAAATTTAATAATTTGACGTACTATTTCCAGGGACAAAACTATTTTTTTTTAATTATGTAACATAAATTAAAAGCGATAAAGGCTTATAATTAAATAGTTTTTAAAAGTTGTCGTCATGTTCTCTTCAAAAAAAAAAAAAAAAACTTTAAAATTTAAATATCGCTTATGACATATTTTTTAACTTTGACTATATTTTGAAACTTTTATGACTTTAACTTAAAGACTAAACATTTGTTTTAATTTTACTGCAAATTGCTACTAAACTTAAGACTTGTACATAATTTAGTATTTTTTTTCCATATGTTTGTCTTTTTAGTACACATTTATTTACACAGTTTTACCATTTATTTTTTTAATTTTCAAAATTTCGTGCATTTTTCTCTAATCAGATTGGCACACAGCAATTTCTACTGTTAATTTCGGCAAGGAAATAATTTTTGATTTTATTGATTTGTTTGAAAATATTTTCTAACAATTTACGTCATTTTAATTATTTTCAAATACACACTTTAATAAAATTTATATTTTATTATAAAAAGTTTGATTGAATTTCATTTAAATTTATGTTAATACATATACAAATTTTCAAGTGCAAACAACAAATATTTTTATAAATAAATTATTTTTGGTTTTATTAAATTAAATCGAACTATTGAGCACACATTTAAACGTTTTTGTATTTTTTTCGGATTTTCGAATGTTTTTGACCGCAAATAAATGCACTGAAAATGTTCTTAATTTGCTCTACTCAGGAATTTTATTTAAAATAATTTAAAGGTCAATATCGTATCATGAAATTACGTATAGATTGTACAATCTTAATTTTATTTAAACTTGGCAGGCAAGAATAACTAATAGATGTTCTTTATAATGGCGTCCCTATAAAAAATTGTGCTGCGAGCGAAGCAGGTTTGTAAGGGAGAAACATTCACGTTTCGCTTACCATTGCGCTTACGGAAGGCATGAATTTTATATGGCGAGTTCCCACTTTGAAGCAATACATTTGCTACACATAAAGCGCATTATTTTTGGCATATAAAAATTGTTGGATGTAACGATCAGCTTTACAAACTGAATGTTTTGATACAGTTATTTTTTAGTACTCTCCCTTACAAACCTGCTTCGAAGTAAGGGAATGCCGTAGCACTTGAAATGTTATTTTTTTCTTTATAAAAGTTTTTGCGTAGCGCATAGTTGTGCGATTATTTTTTAAATGTACCATTCGTGCTTCGCAAAATGATAACATTTTTATTGGGATGGTTCTCTTGACTCCGTTTAAAAACAAGGCGTCTATGAACGCCCTCATGAACTAAAAATTTACACTTGTGGAGCAATTCTAGCACATAACTGACAGAATCTTTTATAAAACACTTGCTTAGCAGCTTAAGTTGTTCTAATCTTCATTGGTCTATTATAAAGTAAAACCACATACAATTCCCCGTCATCGGGCTGACCTTTAGCACTGGGCTTAGATCTGCGATAGGCAAATTTAGGGCGCCGGAATTTTATCTTTTATATCTTATTGCTTACGTGTGCACACACTTTGAAGAGAAATTAACAACATTAACAACAAAATATCGTAAGCTCATTATTGGTTTGGCGCATATGCTAAAAAGTCGTAATGGCGAAAAAGACAATGTAGGTTTACATGAAGTTTTCTGAAAATATACACGACAGATTTTTTTTGTAATTTCACCACCGCTTCTGGCATATGTTTTGAAGAAAAAATGTGAATTTTCGTGAACGTTCATTTATGAACTTAGAAGTGAATAGTAGTAAATAAGTATTTTTGTTTAATGCCGCATACGCCTCTTTTCTAAGTTTTTTTTTTTCTAAAAAGTTGCTTTTTGTGCTGCATACGTATACTTATCGCTTTAAAAAAGTGGATATGGAGCAATATTAATGCTTATTATCTCAGAAACCATAAACAATTTCGTGAAACAGGTTTTGGATTCAAAAAGGGGCATTCAAAATATATATATCCCATAACGTACTCTATTTTGTTTTAAAATGGTCGTTAGGCCAAACCAATACTATGCTGACGATATGTAGAATTCACACAATGCATATAATCGCAAAGTGTAACAGCCTATCGCAGCCCTGTATGAAATGTCACTAGTGAATCTGTACTGATGCACTATTAACACAGTCACCAGGGCCAGTGACTTATTATAATACCCCAGACATGTTTATTACTATAGAATTTAAACATGTGCGTGCCATTGGAAATCTACTACTGATGTTGGTACATTTGACTAGGCAGATCTTTTGGAATCATATCGCAATGGTTCTTTTAAAGAATGTCAACTCAAAATTTTTAATATTTCACTTTTTGCAAGAAATCGATGTACAGTGGTCATGTCTACGTACTGTAAAAATCTAAGTTCAATTTCTCTAGTATTTTGCCTTTGTAGTTGAACAGTATATAAAAAAGAAATAATTTTTTGTCTCTACTGAATATTTATAAATTTTGAGTTAACCCCATTTAGAGGAACTAGTGCGATATATAGCATTAGAACCAGAGCATAACTAGTAACTACATTTAAGTAAATCTAGTCTACTCAATCAATAATCTTCTTCTCAGTTGTTATCGATAGAAAAAAAATTTTCGTATTAAAGCCAAATATAGTGGCATATGTAGTGTAGCGTAGACACTTCGTTGACAATGTCACAAAAATAGTTGACAAAACTGGTGACTTGGAGAAATTTGTAACCAGGTTTCCTTCAGGGTGGTTTAAGGTTTAAAATTAACCCTGAAAGTGAAATATTCATCCTTAAAATCATTTCGGCGAATATGACTATTTATATACAACTCTACACAAATTTCTAGACAGATTTTGGCAATAATGATGTATGTCTGTGAAATCCTTTAAGTTGCTGTTGCAAAAAGTTATTCTAAACTTTCATAATAGCGGTTGGCTTTGTACAGATTTTTTTTATTGAAGCAAATGATTGAATACAATTTATAACAAATCTTTTTCTTTGTTTCCTAAAACTACAACTAGTTCATACTGAGAACTATCTAGTAGTATTATTCCATTGATACAGTAGAATCCCGGTAATTCGTAATCGCAAGGGACCGGCCATTTCTTACGAATTATAGGGGTTTTCGATTTAGCGGGGTTACGATTTAACGGGGCTTAAATAAAATAAATACGAATTAACGGGGTTTTTCAATTTATTTACTAAAACGATAAAAAAAACCTAAAAAAAAATTGTTAAAAATAAAATATACAGTAGTTTTGACTTAACTGCCTTTTGTTTACGTGCATTTTTGACTTAACTGCACAAAATTGATAATTTTTGGAATTATTCTTTATAATTCTATACAAATTTCTTTTTTAAGTGCACTTTCTATACCTGCACATTTAAGATAAATGCACAAAATTTTTGGCATTTTAAAATTATTTTCATACAAAAAATCAAAGTTAGCTGCACTTTGACTTAACTGCCCAAAATAAATATTTTCTGGAATTATTCTTCAAAATCCTTGTTTACGTGCATTTTGTATACATACCTGCACATTTTTTATATTTTTGGGCAGCTTTAAAATATTTTCATACAAAACATCAAAGTTAGCTGCACACATAAAAATATATGGTGACCACTTTTTCACATAAATATCCAATTTAAGCGGTTTATAAAAATATAAATCGCAATTATTTTGCTTTTTTATATTTTATGTTCTTTGTGAATTCTCATTGTTTTTGTTAATGTTTCTTTTATATTAAATAAACATACAAACATGTATCAAATGATTTATTTCGCCGCTAGCATAGGCTGTTGGTTAAACGATTATGTTTAATATACAACTCCTAAAAGAATCTTCTGATGATTATCTGACGAGTAACAAAAACATCTAAATCTTTTTTAATTTATTTATTTTTTTTTTTTTTTGACACGCTCGTCTTTAAATCTTGGAATGAACCTTTTGGGACTCTCTGTAAGAGTCATACTGAGCTACCTAAATAAGACCGTTTTTGAAGTATGAAAATGCTATTTCCAATACAATATTAATAAAACAAACCGGCCTAAGGTTAAGGTTTGTTTTATAGAAATTGTATGAAAATTAGAAGTTTTTGCATGAAAAATACGCCTGATGCCCTTATTTAGGTAGCTTATTCATACGGCTGAGCATTGCACGAGTTGTAACATAATACCTACATGAGTCTCATACGAATCTTAGCATGCTTTTTGATAGACTCGTTGGATAATATCAACATACATCATAAACGATTCCCTTACCGATTAATATAAGCGTTTTTCGCTGCGATATGAAAGAATCTCTAAAACGAATCAGCACGTGTAACAGTTTCTCCCGTGCGAGAAATTGTCTACAATTAAAAATGAGCTCGTCGACGATCAAAAACACTCTTTGTGAGATTCCCAGTAAGTTCCTAGACGATTGAAAATGCTAGCTGGATTGAAATAGAATATTAATAAAATATAAATTTATGTATTAATAAAATAATTTTTTTATTCTACTTTTAAATCAAACACTTTACTTTAGCTGCACTTTTGTGCAGGTAACCACAATTGTGTACCTGCACATTAAGGCAGGTAAATGCATTTAAGATAACTGCATTTTTGATTTACCTGCACAAAAAATCGTGCAAAGGAGATTGTGCAGCTAAGTCAAAACTACTGTATAAAAATTATTCATGTAACAAACTGATCTTAAGAAAATAAACACACACACAAGCAAAAGCAAAAACCAACGAAAAAAATAGCGGCAAAAAATCATTCTTTCCATGTTTTTACTACGAATTATAAGTGGTAAATAGCAAACAATTACGATTTATAAGAGAGAGGTAAAGAAGATTTTAATTGAAAAAAAAATTACGAATTAGCGAGGGGACCGAAATGTATGGAAATTTTACGAATTAACGAGATTTTTTCAAGGGCTGACAGTTTATTACGAATTATCGGGAATTACGATTTATCGGGGTACGAATTATCGGGATTTGACTGTATTAGATTTAATAATGATGATCTAAGGCAAATTTACCCCAAGCAGATCAATGGGTTTTGTACGAACCAGTCTTCATTCGTAACATGGGTTAAAGAAAAGCAGAGATGCTTCCTCATTGGTGTGACTCCTAAGTCTTGATGAAAGTCACCATGAAGCGTTCACCATTTGAATTATATTTATGTAGGAATTCTGCGAACAGCCCCACAGCTGAAGACCATAAGCGCAGATTAGAGCTAGTACTTTTTTGTAGATTATCAGCTTATTGTGCAAAGATAAATCTGATTTTAAATCAATCAGGTTACTTAGTTCTCTGTATTTCATCTGAAGTTGAGTGTGTTTTTTTATGCGTTCCTTCCTTTTCAGTTTAGCGTCGAGGTTCATGCCCAGATATTTCCCAGTATTTGCATATGGAACTTCAACATTCAAAATTTTAAGTTTGAGGCGATTAAATTTCTTATTTGAAAAGTCTACTTGGTGTTGTTCAATTTTATTTGCCATTTGGATGTCCATGCTGTTAATTGGTTAATCCCATGTTGGGTTCCTTCTGCTGATTCTTGAACAGTGTTACCGGTAGAAAGAAAAGTCGTATCATCGGCAAGTGGTTTGAGAATGTTGTATATCACTTGTGTATATTAGATACTTTATGGGACTAAGTATGCTTCCTTGGGGCACTCCTGCTTGTATAGGTTTAAGTTTTGAGTAGGATCCTTCGTATTTTATTCGAACTAAATATGATTCTAATAGTTGGCTTAGTTCAATTGAGCAATATTGTTTTATTTTGTAAAGTGGGCCTTTGTTCCCGACTTTGTCAAACGCCTGTGAGACATCCAAGAATACTGCAGTACATATTTTTTCCCTTCTTAGGCCGAGGCCACGCAATGACCGTCTAAGCGGTGAGCGGCTGAGCGATGAGCGTCAAAAAATTAAAACATATAAAATACTACTGAAGTGGTCACGCAATGAAATTTTAAAAATAAAAATATGACCGAGAAATTATTTTTTTGTTTTGTCAATTTGGTGTTAACTTTTTTGCAACAGCAAATCAACGAATTTCAGAGACATACGGCAATATTGTATTGGGTAGATTTGTATATAAATGGTTAAATTCGCCATAATGTCGCCTTGCTTGATTTATAGGATGAACAACAAGGCCTGTTCGTCGAGTTCGATATATGTATATATATATCTTTTATAATTTGTTTTTGTTTTAAGTGTAAGTTCAGCGCACGAAGTCTTCGCTCGAAATCGACGAACAGGCCGCAAATAGTTTTTTCTTAAAAAACGCATTAAATTTTTATGAATACGATTTTCGCGTAATAACATTAAACAAGCCACTCTTTACAATGGCATTTTAACAACTTACCGCTCAGAAATGTCGCTCAGTAATAAGCCACTTGCCGCTCAAACTCGCCGCTTACCGCTCATTGCGTGGCCTCGGTCTTATACAGATGAAATTATAAGCTCCACATTTTTTGCCGCTCAGAAAACAACTAAAAATTATAACAAGTTAAATTCATTTGTGGCACTGCTTAGTCGCTCATTGCGTGTCCTTTTAAGAAATATTTCATTTGTTTTAATTTTGAGTCTCTTACCGCTCCGCTGCTTTGTACAGATGCAATTATAAGCTCCACATTTTTTGCCGCTCAGAAAACAACATAAAATTAGAACAAGTTTTATTTATTGCGTGGCCTTTTAACACATCGATGCCACATCGGACACATATGTGTAACACTGCACTATGTGAAAGTCAATGGTTAAGTAATATTTCATATGTTTTAATTTTTTGCCGCTTACCGCTCTGCCAAACGTTTTGTATAGGTCAAAAATTCTCATGCTCATACAACATGTATGAAGCAAACCAAAATAGCGCAGCGTCTACGCTTTGTAATTGGGAAATCCCATTTTGACAACGCTTTAAGCAGTGTAAGTGAATGCTATTGTTAAAAAATATGGCAATTTAGCTATTTTTAGGTCGATCTAGCGGTTTTATCTTGATTTGAATTTCTATAAAGGCCGTTATACACTACTCCACAAAGTCTTAAGTATTTTACGAAAATGCTTCCCTGATCTACTAATTGTTTGAAAATTTTCAAAAAACAATAACAACTTGTCATGACAGGGTTGTATTTTCCTCAAAATACGTAAGACTTTTGTGTGTAAGTGTAAAGTACTCTTAAATAAGATAAGTTAAACTAAACCGCTTATTAAAAAAATGCCATACTTAAGTATTAAAATTAAGAACTGATCAGACTTTTATACAGGGTAAAGTTATTAAATAAATACTTTTTAGGAATTTTATTGTATTTATGACAATTTTAGTTTAAATCATATAAATTATTTGAATCACATTGACTTAAAGCAATTTTTTAAATTATTTATTTTCAGGTATGTACAAATTTTCATACAAAAAAATTATATTTTAAGTAAATATTTAAATTCATGTTAAAAAAAGTTTCAGAACAGAAACAATATAACAAAGGTGCTGTCATCGTCAATATCATATTTGGATTTTAATAAGGGCAAAATATGTCCTTAGAATATCAAGGAGTACCTAAGATATCCAATTGGAATCAAATTTTGCCTACACCAAACATTTGTTTTTATTAAGAGTTTAAAAATACCTGTGCTTAGAATACTATTTTAGTATCATAACCTAACTAAACAAAAAAGGGGACCTTACGCGGGGTTCCCCTCTATAACAAACCTCATATACAATACAGGCGGTGCGCAAAATGACCCCAGGAAATATGGCCCCAAAAGGAAAATGAAAAACGGCCCCAAAATTTTACATGAGACACAACAACACGCAATTTTTTTTTGTTTTTTTGGGGTTATTTTTAATTTTTTCGTTAGGGTGTTTTTGTATTTTAAGTGGAATGAAAAATGACCCCAATATCAAGGAATTAAAAATGGTCCTAACTTAAATCACAATTTTTACTTTGGGGCTATTTTTCGTCTACTTATAAAAAATGCAAGTTTAAGGAAATGAAAAATCACCCCAAACATTTTTACACAAATTTTATAAAATTCTATGTAAAAGTTTCTAGGGATAGTCTAAAAAACCAGAATTCTTATACCAAAGTAGAGAAAATCCTTGCCGGTTATGCAGAGATGCTTTAGTTAGCGAAGCCGGTGTATGTTAAACCATAGAGGAAAAAATTCTTGAGTCCGGCCGAAGGCCGTCTATTAAGAAAAGCTTTACTGAGCGAAGGCAGAGTTCATTATACTATAGAAAAGAAAATCCTTTCACCCGGCCAAAGGCCGGCTGTATAAAGAAGCTTTAGTTAGCGAAGCCAGTATTCGTTATACCATAGAAGAGAAAATCCTTGCGCCAGGCCGCAGGCCGTCTATAACGTGAAGCTTTAGTAAGCAAAGCCAGTTTTCGTTATACCATAGAGAAAAAAAATCCTTGCGCATGGCCGAAAGCCCAACCATGCTATCAATCGTACGATTTTTCAAACCAAAACTGTATAACTATCCGGATTTTGAAATCGGGATTCTAAATTTGCGATTTTTAGTTTCAGGCATATGAACTCCACCGAAAATGTTTAATTTAACTTTCTTTGTGTTCTTTTTTGGGGTTCAAGTTCATTATAAACTATGATAATAAAGAATAACCCCAAATTTAGGGTCATACTTCATTTTATTTTTAGGGTTATTTTTTATTTTTTTTAGGGGAATTTTTCATTAAAAAAATGGGCCATATTGCATTATGAAAAATAGCCCCAAAATTGGGATCAATTTTCATTTATTTTTGGGGCCATATTTCCTGGGGCCATATTTCGCAGCACCTACAATACAGTCTTAACATTTTTTACACATTCCCTTTCAAAATCCCATAAAGCTTCAAATAGATGAATATTTAGACGCTTTTATTTTTTAATTAAAACAATTTCTTTTTAAAATTTATGCAACAAGAGGTGGCGTAACAAAAGTCAAGGTTAAATAAAACTTTTCGCTTTTATTTGTCTGTTTGCTTCAAAAGTATTTCAAACAATTTTGTTAATTCATATACAACATTTTTTACAATTAAAACGGAAACAATAATTAATTTTCTGTAAGGTTTCTTAAAATTTCAACAACACTCTTGCCTGTCTGTCTGTCTGTCTATCATTTTGTCTATTTGCTCAAGTTACTCAGGCGAATTGGTGGGGTTCATCAGCATTTCTTAAGAAGACAAAACATTTAAATAAATGGCAACGCAGCAACAGCACAAAGGCAACAGATTTTATGAATAAAAAAAAATTCGTAATACAAAACAACAACACGATTTTATTTTAAATTAAAAAAAAAAAAAGAATAAGAACATTGTGCGTATTTTTAATACAAAAACCCAGAAATAAGATTGTGAGATTAAAAAGATACATACAACTTAAATGAAACACATTAACAAATAAAAAACATTAACAAAAAATACAAGAGTTAAATGAAGAAGTCGCATAAAAATAGAGTTTCTCCTCTTGAAATAAGAATATAGCTGGCAATAACAACAAGTTTTTTTTTAAAGTTTCTCATCTACAAAACCACAAATTTAAACAGTTTTTGCTTCAAGGTTTAAGTTAACTTTTCAAAATAATTTAAATGATTTATTAATGCTTTTTTTTATAGACACCATTAAAGCGATAAGGTTTGATGATATTCTTATATTGTGTTTTGGCACATTGACTTTTGTCAGATTTGTATAAAGTCTCTCTATTTCTTTGGCACTTTAGTCGCCAAAAATTTTAGGAAAATTATTAAAGAGTTTACGGAAAAAATTGTGTACAATACGAGGGCGGACCAAAAATTTACCGAAATGACTAAGAAGACACAAAATTTTCTTTATTTCTGAACTTTATCTCCTTTCAGCTCTTTTGCACTTATGCAGCAATATTTAGATTCTATACCCTGTTTAAAGAAAGTGTATAGATTGTCTAGCTGCTTAAAAAAAAACATTTAGCGCAGACGCCACCTCTTTATTGTTGCCAAATATTTTACCACCCAGCTATTTTTCATGTTTAAAAGTAGCAAGTAATCCGAAGAAGCTAAATCTGGCGAATAAGATTCTCAATAAAGCAATTCGAATTTTTATTTTTTGATTTTGGCTATCGCAATAGTAAATCAAGCAAACGCGTTATCCATATTTTTCATCATCAAATTTTCAGTGAAAAAGCGATATTGACTTGGAAGTTTTAGGTACACATAGGAATTTTACCTAACAAGATAAAGCTGATTTAATGGATGATTTAATCTGCCTTCCAAGGGCACCTCTTGTGGAGTCAGATACTACAGAAAGGATCTGAGACTTCGTTCGTAACGCTAATTAGCAGCATTAATTAACAGCGATTTCTTTCCAAATATCGAAAAAGGACTCTGCTTCTGTAGAGATTACTGGAATTGGAAGACTCATTAGCAGGTGAACCAGAAATACGCTCTTAAAAACACGTTTTATGCGCACTAATTATGCAGTACAATCTTGAAAATATGCCCTAAAAATTTTTAAAAATATGCCCCACATCCAAAAATTGCTAATTTAAAAACAATATACATATTCCTTAAATTATAATCGGTAAAGCCGAAACTCCCTAGTATTTACAGACGAATTTTCGAGATTTTACCCTATTTGGAAACGATGGGCCGTCATTGGCTCACAAAAACAGAGTTATGTTAAGAGGTTAAAATTCATATACGAGTTATTCGTGCCAAATATTATTCAGATATTAAAATCCATATGAAATTTTTTGTCTTAAAGGGTAGGGATTGTCGCTAAATTGCTTATTATTGTTAACTTTTAAAAGGAAGTTAAAGATATTTATAGATGTTAGTTTGCAGTAAAATATTTTTGTGGCGAATTTAACCTAAAAGCCAACACAAAACGGACACAAAAAGTCTAATGGAGAGAAGTTTTAATGGGGAATATGTAAAATTATTACTTTTTACATAGAATTCGTCCTTAGTACAATAAAAATGTAGTAACACAATTTGATCAAGATCGCAATTGTACTTTGCGCACAAGATTAACATGGACAGGCAACTAGTCAGACGGACGGATGGTTATCGTTAGATCACTTTAAAAGTGATTCTAAATCGATCGGTATTCTGAATGATTTTTCCAGATTTCTATGTATTACACACATCAACAAAAACTTATAAAATTGTTGTTTCCTTAATTTTTGCTTATTCATATATAAAATTTTAAAGTTTAAAATACCATTTATCTTTAATGACAACCTTCTTTGTCTTACAATTTTCGAGTAAAAATTAGGGCCACTATTACGGTTCACAACTCAACTCAGTTGAGTTGTAATATCTAAATTTTTGTATTATGGTTTACATCTTCGCTAAATTGCGGTGAACAAAAACATAACAAAAACAAGTAGGAAAGTATAGTCGGTCAAGCCCGACCATATGATACCCTACACCACAGTATTTAAAAACACATCATGCTTATGTGTCCATATAAATAAAAATTTATCTATGCTTAAAACTTCATAAAAATCGGTTTGAAAGTTTGTGAGAGGCAGAAATTGCCCCCTACCTCCCCTTGTGGTCCTATTTTTGAAAAACTGTATTGCTAATGTGTCCATATAGATATGGATCTATCTATGTTTTAAATTTCATTAAAATCGGTTTGAGAGGCAGAAATTGCCCCTATCTCCCCTCGTGGTCCTATTTTTTAAAAAATGCATACATTTTGTGTCCATAGAGATATGGTTCTATCTATGTTTTAAATTTCATTAAAATCGGTTTGAGAGGCAGAAATTGCCCCTATCTCCCCTCGTGGTTCTATTTTTTTAAAAATGCATACATTTTGTGTCCATAGAGATATGGTTCTATCTATGTTTTAAATTTCATTGAAATCGGTTTGAGAGGCAGAAATTGCCCCTATCTCCCCTCGTGGTCCTATTTTTTAAAAAATGCATACATTTTGTGTCCATAGAGATATGGTTCTATCTATGTTTTAAATTTCATTGAAATCGGTTTGAGAGGCAGAAATTGCCCCTATCTCCCCTCGTGGTCCTATTTTTTAAAAAATGCATACATTTTGTGTCCATAGAGATATGGTTCTATCTATGTTTTAAATTTCATTGAAATCGGTTTGAGAGGCAGAAATTGCCCCTATCTACCCTCGTGGTCCTATTTTTTAAAAAATGCATACATTTTGTGTCCATAGAGATATGGTTCTATCTATGTTTTAAATTTCATTAAAATCGGTTTGAGAGGCAGAAATTGCCCCTATCTCCCCTCGTGGTCCTATTTTTTAAAAAATGCATACATTTTGTGTCCATATAGATATGGATCTATCTATGTTTTAAATTTCATTAAAATCGGTTTGAGAGGCAGAAATTGCCCCTATCTCCCCTCGTGGTCCTATTTTTTAAAAAATGCATACATTTTGTGTCCATAGAGATATGGTTCTATCTATGTTTTAAATTTCATTAAAATCGGTTTGAGAGGCAGAAATTGCCCCTATCTCCCCTCGTGGTCCTATTTTTTAAAAAATGCATACATTTTGTGTCCATATAGATATGGATCTATCTATGTTTTAAATTTCATTAAAATCGGTTTGAGAGGCAGAAATTGCCCCTATCTCCCCTCGTGGTCCTATTTTTTAAAAAATGCATACATTTTGTGTCCATAGAGATATGGTTCTATCTATGTTTTAAATTTCATTAAAATCGGTTTGAGAGGCAGAAATTGCCCCTATTTCCCCTCGTGGTCCTATTTTTTAAAAAATGCATACATTTTGTGTCCATAAAGATATGGTTCTATCTATGTTTTAAATTTCATTGAAATCGGTTTGATAGTTTCTGAAAGAAAGAAATTTCCCCCTATCTTCCCTCGTGGTCCTACGATTCGGCCCATTTTCAATAGGCTTGGTCCTTGTGTCAATAAGAACCTATGACCCAAATTTCATCAAATTATCTCCAAGGTTAGGTTACATGGACAGCCAGCCAGCCAGCCGGACGGACATCGTTAGTTCGACTCAGAATCAATTTCGGTATACTTTAAGGTAGGACTAGGACCAATATTTTAAGGCGTTACACACATCAGCACAAATGCATAATACCCTCTCCACTATTGTGGTGTGGGTATAATTACAACTAATAATTACCAGTTGTCTTAATTAACCGTTATAGGGGCCTTAATGTTGATGGCGAACTTGAAGCAACACCTTGGGCATACAGATAGATATTTAAAACAGAAAAGAAAAAATATGGTAAACATTTTTTTTTTATTTGTTGCTCTTGTAGGCGTCTAAAAAAATTTAACATGTAAAATTATATGCCTCAAAAAGACAAAATATGCCCTAAAAAATAAAAATAAAAATGCTGCAAAAAGGGCACCATTGTCAGAAAAATTAAAACATTGTCAGATCTGACCAACGTCTGTACGAAGCTTTACAATAGAAAAAACTAAATAGGAAGACAAATTTAAAAGAATTATACTGTTTAAAAAAACTTCAACACATAAGGAATTAAAATGTATTCAAAAGCACTGTTTGACTTGCTTGAAAACTAAAAAAAACCGTTGACAGTATTGAGTAGTTTTGAGCACCCAAATAAATGTATTGCGTATTATTGAGTAATGAGAAGTATTAGAATTTGCCAGCATTGCTATAAGTACCAACTACTGAGCGCTGAACACCAACCCTTGGGATGACCATCATTTGATATTTTACCAAGATTCTTTTTGCTAATAAAAGAAAATTTCAATTATTTAAATAGTCTAAGGTAAATAAATACAATTCGTGGCTTCTTTCTTAAGTTATTGCATGTTGTCTTATTTAATTATTATAAATGTTATTTCAATTTAAGTGAAATAATAATTTAGTTGTAATATTTTTTGCTTTTTTTATATCAATATTATTATTATTTTTAATTAAACATTTAATAAAAAATGGAAAAAACTGAAAATGCCCTTAGCAGAAATTGGTTTCGTTTTAAATTATGTTGAAAAAAATCTTTAAATATAAACAGAAGGAAGTTAAACTAATATTAATAATTTAAAAAAATGACTTGCGTAAATTTAATTAAATATTTATACTATTTGTTTTTTTTTTTACGAAGAAACTTTTAAATAAATAATTTAATATAAAATTAATTGCTAAATTAAAAAAAAAATCTTATAAAGTTTTCAAGTGTAATTATTAATTAATGGTTAAATAAAGTTGAAACTAATAAGCCAATACCCTACACAACATACAATTTTCACCACAATTAGTTGTGAAGAGGGTATATTAAGTTTGTCATTCCGTGTGAAACTTTTTTATTATTCATCTCAGACCCCATAAAGTATATATATTCTGGGTCCTTGAGTAATTCTAAGTCGATTTAGCCATGTCCGTCTGTCTGTCCGTCTGTCCGTCTGTTGAAAACACGCTCACTTTCGAACAACTCAAAAGAAATGAACAAACTTGGTGCCAAATTGCTTGTTATTTTTAATTTAAATTTTTGATGTTTTTTGGTTTATCTGTTTTCTTTTGCTTCTCGTAATAATTTTAATTTTTTTTTAAATTTTTTTAAACCCACTATTTTTTCAACATTTATTTAATGAATCTATATATTTATACGTTTATACGCACCACTTATTCGCAAATAAATATATTGCAAGTAGAGAATATTGCCGCATAAACAGTGAATTAAATTTTTATTTGCGAATAGCTAACTCACGAAAACAATTCCTGATTAACGACACTATTTGCAAATAAGATTTTAAGCATTGCCACACTTTTAACCGTTTTACGTTTTTATTTCGATGTGGCACATTCATATGACAACAAAAGTAAAATTAAATCAAAAATGTGCAAATTAATTTCAAAATAGGCAATAATTTTTGATCTTTTTCACTTAAAAAATAAAAAGTTTAAAAACATACAGTGCTGCTAAATGAATAAATTTTCCATCTGGCATCACTTAAAAATAAGAATTTTCATTAAGAAATAGACATATAAACAGTAAGTTAGTTAATCGCAAATAATTTTTATTCGCGAATAGGCTACGTATAAACGTAGTATGTGACAGCGCATAGAGAAAGGGACCAGTAAGGTAAAGGGAACAGTAAAAACCAACTACACAAAACAAGAGGTAGGGACGACCTACGCGCGTTTTCAAGGTTGACCAACAAGGTTGAGATGTGTCGCTTTCAAATGAGACCAATACCAACACGCTCAGTGACACCAAAGATACACGTATTTAAATCTTTAAAATGGCAAAACCCTTAGGTCCCTTTCTATTTTTCGCGTCACATATGGATTATGAACTAACAATTACACTGTGCTATTTGAAAAAACTGTAAAGCGGGGCATCCGGTGGGTTAACCTTATTTCGGACGCAGAGTCCATTGGTGCTAACAGTTTTTTTCGGTTAGCTCTTGTTTTCGAGATATACCGTTATTTTGAAAATGGAGAGGGTACGCGTAACTCAAAAACGGTTTAGTTCAGTGGTGTCAATTATGATTGTGTTGGTGAGATTACTCTTATCTCTTACATTCCCAGCGGGAGAAATGTGCGGTTGCGAGGTCTATTTCGAGGCCTAATTAATGATATTTTCTAAACAAAATAGAAATAAAACAAAACAGAAACAATGATAATAAACAAAATTTTGACATCCAACAATGATAAAGCTAAAAAAAAAAGTTATCAGCAGGGCTTTTAAGACCACCTGTAATAAATTCGCCTTGCACAAAATATAGTAGCTCACAGGTTATTTCATGCAGCAAAAAAATATATTTAATTTTAAAATATTTCTCCATTTTTTACCTGAACATTTGGTTAGATTAAAACAAAAAAAAAAAAAAAACAATTTTTGCAAAAAGTCTACTTATTAATTCACTTAAATGCTGCTTTAAGAAATTTTCAAAAAGATGAACCAGGCTCCAGCTTATTTTAAGCAGCCTCTTTATATTTATTGTATATTTATTTATATAAATATTTTATATCTGTTTAGAGGCCTCAAAACAGGCCTTGCGATAGTTGCGATATTTCCCGCTGAATGAGAGTGTTTTTCAGTAAACAATTATATTTTACGCTCTCAAAACAAAAGAGCGTGAGCATACATGTGAGTTTTGTTTCCACAATTGCAAGCAGGGTTGTCAGATTGTTTTGAGCTCTATCGCCAAACCGGATGTCAGAAATCGCCAAAAATCGCCAAACGTCAATTTGGTTCAGTTTTTGTAATTTTTTTTTTTTTTTTTTTTAATTAAATTTTGCATACAAAAAACGCTAGTATAATATGTGAGTCAAAAGTCGCCAAAAACTGAGAAAAATACAAAAAATTCGCCGAAAGTAAGTTTTGTTTTGTTTCTGTCATTTTTTTTAAATAACATAAAATGGAGATCGTATAAGTATTCAGTTAAAAACCTTAAATTAAATACCCAAGTCTTTAAGATCGTACACTTCAGCCTCACTGATTTCATTACTGGAGTTTTGACCTGCATACATACGATTAGAATTAAATAGTGACTGAATATAAAATTTACTTAAACTGATAACAAAACAAAAATCATGTGGAAAAAAGTTGCAAGTTTTTTTTATATTAGTAATGATAACAGAAAATAACAAGCTGTTAAACAAAATCGCCGAAATAATATAAATGTTAAAAATAGCCAAGTTAATCGCCAGTTATATCAGAAATCGCCACAAAAGTCGCCAATCGCCAAATGGGAAATCCCATCGCCAAACACTTTTCAAAATCGCCACGTTTGGCGAGAAATCGCCATATCTGACAGCCCTGATTGCAAGGTATATTTACACAAGGTAAACTCGTTGCTACAACAAGTGCAACAAGACAAAAACAACACGCCAAATTGTTTTTGTATTTGGAACCATGGTGTCAAAAAAAAAAAAACGCAACAATGTGCCTTTAAAATAAAAACACAAATTGAAAAAAAAAACAACACGTGCAGTTCAGAATAATAAGCTGAAACAATTTTTAATATATTGTGCATTCTCAAGCATAAAAATAAAGTATTATTGCAAAAAATAATGCATTTAAATGTATTTTGTTTGCTTAGTAATCACAAGAATTAAAATTTCACAAAAATAAAATGTTTTTCACAATTTTACACTTTTTTAATTCAAAATGGCGCGCACTAACCATAAGTATGTAAACAAACACAAGGAACCAACGGAACCAACATAAATAACTTTTGACACTAAGGTTCCAAATGGGGTAAACAGCTGACAAACATATGGGCCAACGAGTTTACCTTGTGTAAATATACCTTGCACAATTGTGTATGACGCTGACATCCCTGATTTAGTTTATTGAACAAACTAAAAAAGCCATATGAGCGACCTCTATTAGTTTTTGGTCTTTAACATTTTCTCAAAACATACTTGCCCCTCATTACCATCCATACAAAAAGCTATCGAAAAATCGATGGCACAATATCGAAAAATGTTTGGCCTTACAAATCAATGCTTTGTTATTTGATTTCGACAACAAAGAAATTTTAGCGAAAATTTAACCTTTTAAAATTTTCCTATTTATTTAGTATTGTGGTTATTTTGTTGAACTATTTATGGTTTTTAATCCAAATTTTTAATATTTTTAATTAGGCTTAAGTTCATGAAATTTAATTTTTATTAAATTATTTTTATGAAGAAAGGAATTTTACAACATGAAAATGAAAGATTTTCAATAACAATTTTAATTGATTTTCATGTTATAAAATTCCTTTCTTCATAAAAATAATTTAATAAAAATTAAATTTCATGAACTTAAGCCTAATTAAAAATATTAAAAATTTGGATTAAAAACCATAAATAGTTCAACAAAATAACCACAATACTAAATATTGTTAAAGCTAAGGCACGAGCTCTATGTGAACATTTGTCCTTCAAGTTGTGCTGAAAAAGGTCAACAGAAAAGAGAAAGACAAAGTGAAAAAAAAACAAAAAAATGTACTTGGACTTCAAGAAAAATTCTTGACGAAAGTACGAAAAAACAGAAGTAAAGGAAAAACATGTAAAAATCAATTAAAATGGATAATCATTCAGGAAAAGCAAATTCCGATCTACCAAATGTTAAAAAAAATACAATTTGGTTTAAGGATTGATGTTTGACTAGTGACGTCAGCAGTCGTCGATGGCTGCGAGTGTAAGACGGCAAATCCATCTGAGGAGATCGAGTGGTTGCGATCGAAACATGTCATGGTAACCTGCCGGCCAGGGTTCGAGCCCGAGCCACGTCAAGAATGAAAGATTATCAATAACAATTTTAATTGATTTTCATGTTGTAAAATTCCTTTCTTCATAAAAATAATTTAATAAAAATTAAATTTCATGAACTTAAGCCTAATTAAAAATATTAAAAAATTTGGATTTTCCTATTTATTTCAAATAATTTTTAATTAATATCTTAAACATGTCTCCAGCAGGGTTCGTCATTGTCACATTGTCTTCTGTACAATCGAGCGTTTTGATTACAATTCTATTCCCCTTGTTAATGCCCATATGTGCGTACAGCGACAACAAGCACTTAAATAAATTTCTTTATGGACTTCCAGCAACAATCTAAATGGTATTTGTCTACTTCCGGTGCGTTGCAGATCTATTATAATGATATGTGCCGTTTATTTATTAAGGTTTTTGTTATTTTTGTGTAAAAAAAAATGTGAAATTATGAAAAAACAAGTAAGAGTGCTAGTTATATTCGGCACTGCCGAATCTTATATACCTTTCACCATTATATTAATACCGTTGTTAAGATATAAATAATTTTATCTGTTCGATTCCGCCCACATTTTGTCGGATGCTTATTGATGTATTAATGACCAAGATGCTGATACCTAATTTAAACTATCTCCTGCCTTCATTTATAATGTCGTTGTACTGAAGATTTTAAAGTTTTTTAATCAACACAATGGGCTATTTAGAACTTTTTTCTTAAAATTTTGAATCAAATTAAAAAAAATTATCATTAATTTAAATAATTTTTGATATTCTTTAATTAGGCTTGAGTTCATCAAATTTAATTTTCATTAAATTATTTTCACTGAGGGAAGGAATTTTACCACTTGGAATTTTTATTAAAATTTATTGATAATTTTTCTTGGCTGAGCTGGGATTTGATCTTTACATGTTTCAAGATAAATTTATATATGTATATTAATTTTTAATTAAAGATCAATAAAAAATAGCGTTTAAAAAACTTCCACTTTTGTATTTGTCAAAAGCCAAAAACCACGGTTGCTTTTAATTTAGTTTCATCAAATGTAAACAGTCGCTGCCAAATCAACTCAAAAAGCGAAAAGTTGTACATACATTTTCCGCTTTTTGTTCGACAGTTTTTGGTTTCGACTGCAGTTTTTTAAACCCTGAATAAAACAAATTTTGGTATAAGTAATTGAGGTTTAATATTTGGTGGGGTGTCACAAAGCCATAGGACATAAAGCCATAATGGCTTTATGTCTCAATCCAAACGGATATAAAGCCATAATTTTGATATGGCCTTAAGTCTCATATCAATTTTAGTGGAATGGGACATAAAGCCATTATGGTGTTATGCCCCATTTGATGTGTTGCGTTACAAATGCTTATATGGTATAACAAAGACCTGCTTCGCTAACTAAAGCTTCCCTGTATAGCCGGCCTTCGGCCGGGCGCAAGGATTTTCTCCTCCATGGTATAACAAACACCGGCTTCGCTTACTAAAGCTTCTCTGTATAGCCGGCCTTTTGGCGGACGAAAGAATTTTCTCCTTTATGGTATAACAAGTACCGATTTCGCTAAGTAAAGCTTCTAAAATCTGTCTTGTTTCCGAACGAAGGCCGTTTACGCAGAGAAGCTTTAGTTAGCGAAGCCGGTGTTTGTTATACCATAGAGGAGAAAATCCTTGCGCCCGGCCGAAGGCCGGCTATGCAGAGAAGCTTTAGTTAGCGTCTTTGTTATACCATAGAGCATTTTCTACATGAAATAGGGGGAAATACAATCATTATCAAAAATATGGCTTTATGTATATTGTTTATATTGAGACTTAATGGCATATGCCCTTATGTCTCAATGGAATGGGACTTGACGCCATATGGCTTTATGTCCTATGGCTTTGTGACACCCCACCTTAATATTTAGTCCCATAGTGCACTTCATAAAATGTTATGAAAATTCTACGAATAAACCATGTTTCTAAAATAAAATCCTAATCTGCGCCTATCGACTTGAAAATGCCCGCCTTTGCAAAAAAAAAAAAAAAAAAAAAAAAATAACTGTTTGAAAAAATAGCTTTTTCCAAAAAAGAAATCGAATTTTCTGAACAAAATTGTCTAGTTACGTAGTTCTTTTGCACTTTATAATTTTTACATTCCAAATTTTTTTATATAAAATAAATTACACCCAAGTAAAAAAATTTTCAAGTCTAGAGGCGCGGATTAGGGTTTGATTTTAGACCCATGACTTCTTCGGAGAATTTTCTAAGAATATTATGAAGATTGCGTTTTTGCTATACGATTTTTCATTCTTTTTTTTCATCCATACAAATCAACCTGCCCTAATATACATACATAATATATCATACTTATGTACAGGCGCATGTATGAACAAAAAAAAAGTATTATAATTAATCTTCTGTCCATTAATAATTAATATTTGCTGTTTTAAATGAGATTTCTTTGGCAAATGGATATTCAAAATTAATTTGCAAGCGAATGACAAATAAACAATAATAGTTTTATGCAGAACACAGTAAACGATTATTATTTGGATAGACCAAATAAATATAGGAAATTTTTAAAGGTATTTTTAAAAAAAAAATTTATAATTGAAACTAAAGATTAAATGTAAAATTTTAAATAAAATTTCTTGCGCAAAAACATTTCAATAAAACTGTTGTTGATTTTAAAAAATCCGATCGCAAAAGTGTATTATTAATTATTGGCGATAGCTAAATATTCTGCTGTGCCGAATCTTATATACCAGCATTATACTTAGAACATTAAAGGTAAAGGTGTTAAAATAAAGTTCATACATTATAAGGAGACTGAAAGGGTAATCGGTGAAAATTAGGGAGAAATGAATAAAAATTAGAGGCAGCCGTGACATTTTGCTTTAATCTCATTCATATGCGGAGCGACCCCTGCTACACAGAAAAAATTCTCCGAGATCTTTCAGCAATTAAAGCATTAATAAAAATAAGTCAGTTTTTGTAAAATATTTATTATGCAGAATTAAACGTTTAATCAAGTGAATTAAACCAGAGCTGTTAAATTTGGATTACGATTATTAATCAATTAGATTAAATTTTAAAAAGAATGGTATTGATTACATAGTTCTCTTTTTAACAATTCCTGATTATTAATTAATTATGATTACAAATAATCCAAAAATAATTCAGATTAGTTAGGATTACGAGAAAATAATTAAAAATAATCAAAAGTAATCGAAAAAATAATTGACTACTTTCAAGGATTATTTTTGATTATTTTCGATTATTTTTTAAAAATTCAGAATGCGCATATTTAAATTTGCATTAAAAACGAAAATTTTTTTTTAAAAAATAAAACAAAATTAAATTTCCATCAATTTCATTTCGACTCGTTCGCCTTAATTCGTTTCTCGCTGGCCACCTGGTGGTTACCCCGTATAAATTATACCTTTTAAAGTGTAATTTTAAACAGAGTCGCAAATTTACCACATTTATACCATATTTTGCAGGCTAACTCGGAATATATTGAGTAAATCGAGTACGCCCACGATATGGAAATAACTGTTTTTCGATGGTTACATGACAATCCGGAGTGAACGCAGTCTAAAAATTGGCCATCAGCATGAGTACATACATCATCCGTGATAAATCAGAAGAATGCAGAACCATGAAGAGTGCAAACAGGTTATCAATTATCAAATCGATGAACATCAATAATAACAACAAAAAATGAAAAAAAAAACAACTAACATTAAAAAGTATTTCCATAATTTCGTAAAATAAAAAAAAAATAATCAAAAACAATCAAAAGTAATCTTCGAAAGTAGTCAAATTATTTTTCGATTACTTTTTATTATTTTTGATTATATTTTTGTAGTTTTTATTAATCTTGATTATTTTTCGATTATCTGTAATCGTAATCAATTACTAATCGTGCGAATTAGAAAATAATCATAATATAATCATTACTTCACCTTTCAAAAAAAAAAAAAAAATCTAATTACTAATTATTATGATTAGTAATCATTACTTAACAGCTATGAATTAAACGTTTTATTGATACTATAAATTTATTTACATACATATTTATACCCACACCACAATAGTGGAGAGGGTATTATGCATTTGTGCTGATGTGTGTAACGCCTTAAAATATTGGTCCTAGACCCACCTTAAAGTATACCGATCGTCTTAGAATCACTTTCTGAGTCGAACTAACGATGTCCGTCCGGCTGGCTGGCAGGCAGGCTGGCTGTCCATGTAACCTTGTGCGCAAAGTACAGGTCGCAATTTTGGAGATAATTTGATGAAATTTGGGTCATAGGTTCTTATTGGCACAACGACCTAGCCTATTGAAAATGGGCTAAATCGTAGGACCACGAGGGCAGATAGGGGGAAATTTCTTCCTCTCAGAAACCATCACACCGATTTCAATGAGTTTTAAAACATAGATAGAACCATATCTATATGGACACAAAATGTATGCATTTTTTAAAAAATAGGACCACGAGGAGAGATAGGGACAATTTCTGCCTCTCAAACCGATTTTAATGAAATTTATACCATAGATAGATCCACATCTATATGAACACATTAGCTATACAGTTTTTCAAAAATAGGACCACAAGGGGTGGTAGGGGGCAATTTCTGCCTCTCACAAACTTTCAAACCGATTTTCACGAAGTTTATAAACATAGATAAATCTATATTTATATGGACACATAAGCATGATGTGTTTTTAAATACTGTGGTGTAGGGTATCATATGGTCGGGCTTGACCGACTATACTTTCTTACTTGTTTTTAATTTAAATCAATTTCATTATTTTCTGTATAACTAAAACAAAAATAGATTTTTGTTATAATAGATATATAGATTGAGTTATAATAAAGACAACTGGTTGCGATCCGTTGCAATTTTTGTTATGTTTTTGTTCCCCGCAATTTAGCAAAGTTGTAAACCATAATACAAAAAAAATTACAACTCAACTCAGTTAGGGGCCTAAATTACAGAAGTAAATAAGCCAAGTTTTATGAGAGATTATTGTTATTTTCTTTAAAGTGGCAACTGTTGGAGCTATTATAGATTGTTATCCGATCTTTAAGTTTTACTTTAATGTATTTTTTCGGTGTTTTTTTGGCTTGGTTTTCAAGTCAATACCTGACCTAACCACACATGGTTGAATACACGTGGATCTTTTGACCATTCCCTAACCCGTTGCATAAGAGCCGGCAACTCATAATTTAGCTTCTGTTGTTTATTAACAGTCACATTCGAAAGCAGGCCGCACTTCACCATAGTTTACGAATATTAATCAACCTTAACTCGGCACATTTAAGATCTTCCATTTTGGGTACTCCCCGACGGACCCTTATTAACAATTAGTCTACGGCGACTAATGATTTCTGTTGCACCAGATTATACTTTAGCCATACGCTACAATTTTCAATCTCAGCTTGAGGCATGGGTTTCACTAATATTCCCTAAGACCAGGGACTAAAGTTGCATGTTCAGAAGGACGGCCCTAGTGGTATACCTTCAACATACAACAAAAGCCTATGTATTACCTTCTCGCGGTGGTCCCTGTCAACAGGTCTTTGAGATGGCTGAAATACAAGGCTCTAGCCGAGGCTGGCTATGAATGGCGGAGCGAATTTCCAAAAGTCTAGCGTCCTTGAATTTATTCAATGACGTGAAGTATTGACCATAGTACTTACGGTAATATGGTTTCCTCGGGGATCAGTGGCCCGCAGGTGTTTAGCACCACCTGTGCTGATCATTGGTGAGGAATCATTTTTACCTACCATTTGCAATGGAGACTCTTGTAATGTCAAGGGATCTGTGACAGAAAGCCGAAATTTTTGCCAAGTAACACTATTTGTGGAGGAAGAGGATGTGGAAGGATGTGAAGGATGTTGATGGATGTTGATGGATGTTTGGACTGACTCGGTATTGCTGGGTCAGATGTTGCAAGAAGTGTGAGATGATTTGCAGTGCACGGCCATAGTGAGTTGATAAGTAAGCCTTCTCAGGCCAGCGATCGAGGGTCTGCTTGTCTTCTAGCTTTGGAAGTGCACTGCACATGTGGAGTGCATCATATGTATGGACCAGTAGCAGGTCTCTTGAAAGAGCTCGTTCAATTTTGTGTTCAGGTAGAGGGTGTGAAAATTCATACAATTGGTTGTACTCTGCATTGGTATAAACCTGTTAAGATCTTGGTTTGTAGCGAGCTTCCTCACAAATAATTAGTGTTACCGAACAAAGACTAGGCTTTCTGGCTCAGAATGCTTTTCTTACAAAGATGTCGGTAAACTTGATTACACGAGGTGGCTGATGGTGATACCCAAACTAACGCGGGTAGATGTTTTCCAAATTGCAATTGGAACTAGTGGAGTGGTTCGGTTGCGAGGAGGAGACATCTGTGTCCTGTTACTATTTAACAGAAGCTGTTGACAGAAGGAGTTTGAATGTTTTCAGTTCCGCTAACTGTTAACATATTGCAAGATATGCGAGACTATGTCAAATCCCTGTACTATCGACATTTAGAGTAAAATGTAAAAAACTATGTGGCTAAAACCCACCATGCAATTAAGTCATAGTGCAGATATGCATGTAAAACATGGACATATTCCCTAAGACCCCCAGAGGATGTGCGGAAACGTCTTTAGTACTACCAACTTCACGCCGTTGTACTCTCCGGAAATAAATGTGCAGCCAGTTCCTGAAGCTTTTCTGAGGCAAAAAAGCGGAAGATGCCCCAAGATCATGTCTGACCAGAGTCCTATCTGGACTATACGACTGCATACATATGCATATGTGTCAGTTTTAGTTAAAAGGGACCTATGGATGAAAAAAAATCGATTTTTACTTTTATGGTGAATATACAATACGCTCTTTCTAACTGCATTACTTTTGTCATAAACAAGCTTTAAAATACACCTTTGATAAGAAAAAAATTAACTTGTTAACTTCAAAATCGTTTTCCTCCAGAACTAATTTTTTGCCAATATTTTCCTTTTAACTGAAACTGTCACATATATGTAAAAACATATGTAAGTCAAATTTGTTTATACTTAAAATTTAAATTCATCAAAAAAAATCAAGTTTTTTCATCGTACAAGACGTTTGCATAAATAAGATATATTCTACATTAAACAAGATAAAAATTTCGTAATCTGGCCATTAAATGTCGCAAAACTGGAGCGTTAACTTTATTACATTTTCCACTGTATATTTTTGCAATAAAATTTGTGTGCAAGTCATTAAGTTTTATGTGCACACACTGACTTTTAAGCTTTCAAAGCTTAACAAACCAAAACAATTCTATTTATTATTAAAGAAAATTACAAAAAAAAAAAAATGCGTAAATTGAGAAGGACATATAAGAACACCGTTCATTGTTTTTTAAAATAAAATCAAAATGATTATGTATGCAAATAAATGCATGTTTGTGCATGTATATATTTGTAGTTTGAAATATTTATTTTGCTTGTGTAGTAGTAGTTGAAATACATCCCAGTTGGCCACGTCTTTAAGACATCCTCGAAGACGGATACACGACAATGTTAATTACTGCACGACATGTGAGGGACAGCGGGAACAAATCGTCAACGACATTTTAATTTCTGTTATATGTTTTGTATTCGACTCCTATAAGCAATCCTAAAGTTGACAGTGAAGTACTAACTGCACGTAATCCATTTTCCAGCCCGCGAATAATTTCATCATCATTTTTGGTTTTACTGTTTAGAACTAATTTGTAAATTTTTTGTAGGTATTTAAATCAACAATTAAAAAAAAAGAATGTAAGAATTTTAAGAAAACCAAGCAACTGATTAAATAGCATTCAAGAAAACTTTGTCGTCAGTAGCTTTTATACAAGACAACTTATAAGACAGTGTCGCTCATACTGTCCCACATAGAGTTTAATAGAGGACAACTTATAAGACAAAATCGCTCATACTGTCCCATATAAAGCTAAATAGAAGACAACTTACAAGACAACGTCGCTCAAAGTGTCGTGCACGACGATTTCCTGTAAATTGTCTTCTAGAAAACCAAAACAACAGGGGACAAGTCGTGCTTACATCATTGACGACGATGTCGTCAACGGCAATCTGGCCAACTGGGATACTAAGTACCCTTAACTTGTATCATAAAAGAAAAAGGCCTTTACATAACGAATCTCCCCAAGACTTGAAATTTACTTTCCGTACGATTTAATTTACTTTTCATACATTTTCCTTTTAGGAAAGTATTTCAAAAACGTAAAACTACTTTTTGTACCTTATCGATCCCACTGTACTTTTTAAAAATGTGTTTGTAAAAATGTACTGATTATCTTATAGGTAAGCAAGAAGGGCCTTTTTGAAGGGTTCTTTCGTAGTCTATTTTCCTCTCTTATGTGATTTTGTTGGGTTTAGTATTCGTACCAAGAAAAATACAACATTAGAAAAAGTACATAAAAGAACAATAAACACACAATTATTTATGAACGCATTAAAAACAAACTAATACAAAACATTTAAGATACAGTGGGTCCAACATTTGTAAAATCCTGAATACATGAAATAATACCCTTTGCAATTTAAATACAGGGTGGCAAAAAAAAAACTTAAATGTTTGCATACCTTTTAAAATGACTTTGTTTAAAAGACAATTTTTTTTTTGATTACAATTGAATTAACGAACAAAGCAAATACAAAGTTAATTTATAAGTAGAAAATAACGTCATCGGGCACTTTTTCTTCGACGTTTCTCATAACTTTTTTCTATGTTTGCGCATTAATCGCTCGAATTTCTTTTTCAGTATTTAGGTAATTGTTTAAAATCGATTATATCGTTTTCGGTATCTACATAAATGAATATATCATACATTTTCTTAATATTTCCTGTCTATATTCCTTTAAATTTTATAGTATATGGAAGGCTTAGAGCTGAAGCAAACCAAGTAAAAAAAAAAATTTCGAAAATATTTTCAGTTTGAGTAAGTGAATTGCCATTTATTTCTGCAGCCACTGTCTTGGGATTATTATCATTCACCCTTATTGTGGTTGGCGAATTTGAAATACGACTGCTACTGTTTGGTAATAGAATAAATAGAACGTGAACTTATTTCCTTTAATCTATTACCAAACAGTCGGAGGCGTCCTTTTAATTATCCAACTATGATAAGGGTGATTGTCTTTGGAACAAAACACTTTTTGATTTAGTTCGTTACAGAACTGGATAGAGTTAAACTTTGCGGCGAATTTCGAACCAGTTTTGAAATACACGTATAGGTTATATTTTATTACTTGGCTCGGCTTAGCTCTGAACCCCCTATATGTTTATTGAACTGAATTCTGAACAAAAATTGAAGAATATAATTTAAAAAATGAAGTCATAAACCATGTAAGCTTCTTCGGATGTCTCTTAATCTTGTTTGCTTTTCAACAAAAAGTTCTTGTATTGTGTATTCTGACTGTCTTCTTTTAACAAGGGCACCTACTTTACGTAACCTCATAGAAAATTATTTAAAGGACTTAAATCTAACGTTCTCAGTTGTTCAATTACTAGGCTGTTTCGGCAGATAATGCGTTGGGAAATTGTTTTTAGTAGTAAGACGATGTTTAATTCGTTGTTAAGCATTCAATTTCGGATGATTAACTCCAATTTAGTACCAGGAAAACTAGTTTTCCCTAGGGCTTTATAGGTTCTAGACTGTATGTTGTGAAGGCCTATTTCGGACTGTGATATTTAACCAAATCGGGAATGCTGGTCTTAAAGATAGTGATGGTTAAGTTTGCTCTACAAACTGCTCTCCCTGTATGTTCTGGCTATTAAACAGAATCGTGTGTGATGCAAACATTTTTGGCAGACTATTTGTTTTGACTCTGTATTAAAAGCACCGAGGTATTAAGCTGTCATTGTAGGTAACCACGCTAACGGTTAAAGTGGACAGTAACTTATCTTTCCAAATTTTAAATTGATTCAACCGGTCTATAAAGAGCAACAACCTGTATTTTTTACAATGAACATTTAAATGTATCCGTACAAGGGAGATGACCTCTCAAAAAAAACTCATGCTTTCCTATAAAACGCTGCCTGGACCAGATAACAGTGCCCATCGAAAACTGGTTGTCCGCAAAAGAAAGGCTGAAGCGTGCTTACACTGTATATATTTTTTGTGGAAGAAATATTCTTAGTATATATATGTGACAGTTTCAGTTAAAAGGGACCTATGGGCAAAAAATGAGTTTTGAAGAAAAACGAATTTAACGTCAACAAGTTAATTTTTTTTTCTTATCAAAGGTGTATTTTAAGGCTTAGTTTTGACAAAAGTACACGCAAAGAAAAAACATGGTTGTGGTAAACATATTCTAAGAGCAACATATTATGATAAGAATTATGATTGTAGTCACCATATTAAGATTATTTTTGAATCATATTATGACTAAATATACTCGTAATATGTCATCATAATATTTTTCCCTTAATCATATTATTATTCTGTTAATCATACCAAGTTAAGAAGTAATCAAATTACTGTCATGTTAATCATAATAAGCTAAGAAGTAATCATATTATCATCATGTTAATCATAATAAATTTAAAAGCAATCATATTATGATACAGCACCTTTCATAGCTGTCATAAAAATACAAAATAAATTAAAATATTTTTGCACCGATTTTTTATTTTGTGGCTTTTTACAATTTTTCTTAATGTTAATCAAATAGCGGAGTTCAATATAAGGCTTGCAAAAGAGCAAATGAAAAATCTGTGGTTTTCATGGGCAACCGCGTGTGTCCATTTTTTCGATTTTAAGATGTTGATGAAATATCGTAGAACTTTTATAAAATATAACGAAATCTCTGTGTGTTTTGTTGTTGGTTTCTACAAAAAAACTACGATATTTTGCATTTGCACTATAACATCAGTAATACTGAATGAACGCCGCTAAAATTAAAATTTTTTTAATTTCTTTAAACTTATTTTTTTATGGGAATTTATCTTTAAATTGTTTAAACGCTCACATATAAAACAAACGACACAACTGATTCAAAATAATATTATTAGAGTAAAAATAGTTTGATTGCATCTTTAACATAATATGATAAATGTATAGCAAGTTATCATGTTATGGCTATTAAATATCATGATATGGTTGTGAGAAATATAATATGTTTAGAAAGTTATCATAATAAAGTTGTTAGAAAAATAATTATTTTTCGGTCAACAATACTCAAATTCATAATTGCGATAAACATTGATATGTTTACAGTAACTATAATATTGTTGATATTAAATAAAAATAACAATTATTTGTTTACGACAACAATATATTGTTACATTAAACATAGTGCTGTAGCCGTAACCATGCCCAACCATATTTTTTCTCTGCGTGTAATGAAGTTAGAAAACTGCAATTTGCTGCATTAGAAAGAGCGTATTGTCTTTTTTAAGAATCACCAAAAAAGTAAAAATCATCCATAGGCCCCTTTTAACTAACACTGTCACATATGATGATATTTATATCAAAGTATATTTTGCCACAATTATGGGAATGTGGCCAACCATTTCAACTGAGAGTAGACAAACTCTAGTAGATTTTCCGCCTACTGCTTAAAGAGCGCACCTAAACTTCTTTAGATCGACAATGCGGACCGGGTATCGTATATCAAGCTTTTCTCGTAAAATTAGAAATTTTTTAAATAACAGTAAACTTTTAATCAAAACCTACTAACAAAATTCAAATACATACATATATTCCAATTTTAAATTTTTAAATTATGTCAATTTTTGACATTTCAGGGATTGCGACAATGGGCCGCGTGAATAAAAAGGTAGCTTTAGCTAATACTTGAAATTTTGAAGTTTAAACTAGCTTTGAGGTGAATAAAAATTTGAGTTAAAGCTAGTACTTTATACTGACTAGTAAAAACTAGTTTTCCTAGTGTTGACTCAAAAAATGTGTGAATAAAAACGAGTGAATGCTTAAAAAGACTAGTTTTTGCTTAATTTTTTTAAGCTTATGATTGGGGTGCTTGAAATATGTATTTTACAACAATATTTAAAAAAAATTGTTTTTTTTTGTTTAATTTTGTGAACGTTGGCCAAAGAAAAGAATATCTCCTAAGAGCAGATTTTCATCCAGAAGTTTATTTAAAATTATTTATTTTTCGGAAAAATATCTAAAATCGTAAATCTCTGTAAATGTCACATATACATTTAAATATGTACATATCCCTGCAGGAAATGTCACTAGTGAATTTCTACTGATTCACTGTTGACACAGTCACCAGTACTAGTGACATATTATACCCCAGGCAATGTTATTTACAATCGACATTTAACATGTGCGTGGCATTGAAAATCTACTACTGACGTTGGTACTACTGACTAGGTAGTTCCATTGGGAACATATGTAGACATTGAAACAAGAGAATCGCTAGTACATTTTAGTAAAAGTAGTTTACACTTTTTGTAAGAATACGAAGTCATAACAATCTTTTTTTATCATTTCTTCAGCTTTTATAGGAATTGTACTTCTCAGTTGTTATTGATAAAATCTTTTTCGTATTAAATCCAAATATAGTGGCAAATGTAATGTAGTGTAGACACTTCGTTGACAATGTCACCAATATAGTCGACAAAACTGGTGACTTGGAGACACTTGCACCCAGGTTTCCTTCAGGGATGTTGCAGTTTACCACATCAAAAGAATTACTTGAAAGCAAAAACAAAGTCATAAATATATTTTATTTTTGTTGTTGCTTTCTACAGAAATTCACTTTTTTGTAGATTCAATTTTTTTGCAGATTCAATTTTTTTGTAGAAAGCAATTTTATAATTAGGGCCTTAATTTTTATAAATTTTTTTAAAACAAGTTACACAATAATAAATAACAATCATTGATAAAGGTTGGTACAGACTTTTGCCATAGAAAGTCTGTGTTGCATTTTTTAAATAAAATAAAAACAATTTTTTAAAAGGAAAAAATGAAATAAAAATATCAATACACAGTACTTGTTAACGCTTCAAGACATAAAAAAGGAAATAAAAATTGTTTGTACTTATATTCTGTTTTATACATTAATATTTTTGAAAATAAGTTTAAAAAAATTTTAATTTTTGACATTTTTGCACTTTGTAATTAATTTAATTTAATAGTCACATTTTCCAGCGTTTGCTTCCCCTTTTAAGCACTAGCTATCTAGCACTAGCAAAGAGTTATTCACACTTTTTGTAGTTTAAACTTTTCAGCATAGCTAGTACTGAAAAGTAAAAGCTAGTGCTAGTACTTAGTACTAGCTAGTATAAGCTACATTTTTATTCACTCGACCCAATATCTCATCTTTAGTACTTACTTGTGTTTGAATATTAAAATAACAAATTCCAATGAATAAATATTCCTTTTGGTTAAATTCTTACTTTTAGTAATTTACATTTATATTCTCATTAAATTTAATGTGTAAAAAGTTTATACATTTGGGGAGATCTTCGTTAAAAATGTATTCTAATGTTGTGTGCTTGTGAAATGTTGGTGAGGTAATTTTGTCAATGAAGTTTTATTATCCATAATTATCATTTATAATAAATAAAGGCCATTTTAATGTTTATGCGAACGTGTTTATGTTTTGGGTTTGACCTTATTTGCTTGGGGTTAACCGTTTAGGAAACGAAAGTAATTTTCTAGGGTCCTGGAAAGGAAAATAACAAAGGTTTAACAAGAACATTCGAGATGTTAAACAAAAGAAATGCTGCACCTAAGACTGCCAAAATTGCCAAAAATATTCGAAAAATTTCTCTTCGCCACAATTCGAAAGAAAATAAACTGCAAATTAATGAATACTTTTGTAAAAGGTAAGGCAAAATTGCTTTCCTCCATATCTTTGGCTTTGTGAAATCGATTGTATGGATTGGTTTCTTGGCATCAAAGAAAGTGATTTTAATGATGAATTCTAAGGAAGTCTTGAACGAAGAATATGAATTATATGAGCCATTTGCTGATAAAGAGTTATGTCAAATACAGGAAGTTATTAAATGAATAGTCCCATTCCATTAAAATTGATATGAGACTTAAGGCCATATCAAAATTATGGCTTTATGTCCATTTGGATTGAGACATAAAGCCATTATGGCTTTGTGACACCCCACCGTTTAAATGATTTATTACTAATAATCCAGAAAGTTCTTTAAGGTTCGAAGGACCCTTCGCAGAATTCTGGCCGAATAATACTAAAATTAGGTAAATAGTATATGTTTGTCACTATATCTTTGCACTATAACAGCAGATGAAAATACATATGAATCAAATATTTTTATTTAAGAAAGTTTAAAAAAGCTCCATTTTGTAATGTTGTGCCATTGATTTAAAGAAAATAATTATTTTAAACACAATCTTAAAATGGGTGACGAAGCTCATATTTAATTAAACAGCTTCGTCAATAAACTAAATTGCAGAATATGGAATTAAGTAATTGATTAGCCGCAATATCACTTTTCTTATTATTAGTAAATTTTTCTTTGAGGATAAAGTCGGTAATACAGTAACCACCGGCACTGCTCAGTGTTGGAATGTTTTCTTTGGCTAGCAGTAGAGAACCAACCAAAAATTAAGTGGCACGAAGATGGAGCTACAGCGTAAACAGTAAGTCAATCAGTGGAGCTGTAATGCCATAATATCTGTAAAAGCATTATTAAAGAGCGAGCCATTTGATTTAACCGCTTAAGAACGAATTGGCTTACGAAAAAAAATTAAATAAGGCTTTAAATTCGGCAATTTACTCTTGCCCCGATTTTAGTATTTGATACCGCTTCTTAATGGGTTATTATAGAATACTATTAAGATATACATAATCGTTGTTTACATCATAACATAAATATTGGTTTATTTGTTATTTAGTACTAAAATTTCAGTTACATGTGTATGTTTTTACCTCTATACACATCCACAAACTGAATACCTGAAATATTATTTTCCTTAAAACACATACTGGTAAACTTTTATACAAGTATTGAGTACAAGTATTTGTAGAGGCTCCATTTCCAATTCATTCATCCATAATGATGCTGCAACTACACATTCATTCATGTTTTTGTTTTGTTTTTCGTTTTCATTTGTCGGTTTATTTCAGCCTGTTTCAAACCACTTTCACTCTTTAGTTTTAAGTTAGTAGTAGTTGCTGCTGTTGTTGTTGTTGATGTTGATGTTGATCTTGTTGTAGTTGTGGCTGCAGTTCCGATTAAGTATGTCTCCTTAACTATATACGAGTAGATATTGAGTTCAACTTGGGAATCATGTTTCAATACACACGTTTGAGTGGTATGTGGAGTACCCAGGTACTTAAGACAAAAAACATAAAAAAAAACAACAATGTTGAACTTTTCTTCTTGTCTCCATAAACAAACGAAAATGGGGAAAAGATTATGGTGATATCAATAGGATATTTGTAAAAAAAACAGTAAAATAATTGTTACAGAAATCGATAACTGAGATGACATTTGAACTTCTTGGATTTTTTATTAACATAAATATTGCAAAATATTTGACATATGTTTACAAATCTGAGCTGCCTTAATGTCAGTACTTATATGTACATGTAGTTTTGTGTTACAACATTTTACTAACTGGTTTTAATTTTATTTTTTGCCTTCGGTCTTTTTCTTACCTGTTTCTTGCGCACACATATTCACAATTCCATATAAATATGTATGTGTTTTGCAGCCTTGTCTCTTAAAAAAATTTAACCCAGTTTTCCTTAAAAGCAAAGACCAACAGTCGAGAATAGTGAATAAGCACACATTGTATTTCAAGGTGGACTTTTGCGGTAAATTTGGCATTTTTTGGCTAGAAAGCAACAGCTTCTAATTTTTTCAAAGATTTAAAATTTTAATGTTAGAAGATTAGAATTTTCTTTAGAAAATCTTCTTGAAAAGAATAAAATTGTCATAAGAAAATGGCTCTGTACACGAGTAAGATTTAAAAAATAAAATATCTCTAGTAAAGAGTAAGATTTTTTAATAATGAAGTTTTTTTTTTACAAAATTTCTTTGCTAAATATAGTACAGGGCTAAGTGGAAAAATTGCTCTTTGCAAGTTCATAATTACATAACCCTCCGCTCTTCAGCTTATCACTGCTGTATTTCTAAAGCTTTTCCTATTTTGGTTTTTTTTTTAAGTTTTCCTTTTAAATTAATAAATCAATAATAGTTATATTGCATAAAACTACATTAAAAGGATGTGTGTGTTTTATCTCCTCTCTTTAGAGTTATTTTTTCCATAATGGGCTCAAACTTTAATTTGTTTTAATTACTTTTTATGAAAGTTTATCCATAGAATTTCATAACTGATAAATAATTTCATTTTCTTTTTTTTACTCTATTTCAGGTAAGTTTGTTTTCCAACTAGCAACTTGAAAAATTCGAATAACGAAGTGAAAAGCAAAGTAAGTTTAGCTATAATTAAATTTAAAGATATATGAAAACGTATTAGAACATGTTTTTTTTTGTAAAATATTATTAAACCTTAAAAATAGCTTCAAAGAAAATAAAATAACTTTTTCAAAAGGAAAGCTTTAAGAATGTTTTTGATTAATACTGATATTTAACGAAAAGAACATGTATTTGGAAAAGAAAACAATTATATTGATTTTTTTTCTATGTATTAAATCTCCCTGCAAAAGGCTTACATTTCTATATGTAGAAGTATTGCCTTCTAAAGAGTAACATTTTATACAGAAAATGTTGCGAAAGTGTAAACGGTAATATTTTCTATAGAAAACTTTTAGGCGAAAAGGGTAAGATTTTCTATAGGAAAATTTTCATTGAAAAGGGTAACATTTTTTATAGAAACATTTACGGCGAAAAACGGTAACATTTTCTTTAGGCCCTAATTTTGGAAAACGCAACGCAATGCCAAAAATAACATTAAAAGCAAAAACAATGTCAAAAATTTGTCAAAATTTTGTTGTTGCTTTCTACAGAAATACATATTGATTATCAACGCCACAAGATATGCAGTGTTTAAAATTAAAAAATTCAATATACATTTCTATAGAAAACAACAACAAAATTATGAAATATTTTCGATTTTGTTTTTGCTTCCAATATATTGGCGTTGCGTTTGCGTTTTACAAATTTAGGACCTTCGAAAATTTATCGCCGAAAAAGTGTAACATTTTCCATAGGAAATTTTTCGGCGAAAAAGTGTAACATTTTCTATAAAAAATTTTTCGGCGAACAATTGCAACATTATCTCTAGAAAATTTTTCGGCGAAAAAGTGTAACATTTTCTATAGAAAAATTTTCAGCGAAAAAGGGTAACATTTTCTATTAAAAATTTTTCGGCGATACCGGGTAACATTTTTTTAGAAAATTTTTCGTCGGAAAAGGGTAACATTTTCTATAGACAATTCTTCTTCGAAAAAGTGCAACATTTTCTATAGAAAATTTTTCGGCAAAAAAGGGTAATATTTTCAATAGTAAATTTTTCGGCGAAAACTGGTAAACTTTCTATAGAAAATTAAGTAGCATTTTCGCCCTATGCTCCAGTGGGAGTTAGAGGAACATATATACATATATATATATATATATATATATATATTTTCGTACAAAATTTTACGGCGAAAGGGTAACATTTTCTATAAAAAATGTTCCTACAAAAAAGTAAGTATCATTTTTCTGCTATAAATTTTTTTTCTGCGAAAAAGTAAAATTTTCTACAGAAAATTTCCCTGCGAAAATTTCAGCAAGAAAGAAAACCAGGGTATAAACAACTGCAGTCGAAACCAAAAACTGTCGAAGAAAAAACGAAAATGTGTGCACAACCTTTCGCTTTTTGAGTTGGTTTGACTGCGACTGTTTAAATTTAATGAATCAGAATTGAAAGCAACAGTTTTTTTTGGCCAATGACAAATGAAGAAGAGGAAGAAATGGCAGTTTTTCTCCTTTGATTGCAGTTTTTTAAACGCTGAAGAAAAAATTTTCTATAGAATATTTCCCGGTAAAAAGGTCGCATTTGCTATTCAAATTTCCCTGTGAAAGGCTTACATCTTCTAAAGGGCTACATTTTCTATAGAAAACTTCCGTGCGAAAAAGTAACATATTTTGCAAAAACTTTCTTTGCGAAAGAGTAACAACTTCTACATAAATTTACCTTACAAAAAGCAAAATTTTCTATAAAAAAGTTTAACACTTTTTAGAAAATTTTTCTGCGGAAATGTAACATTTTCTAAAATAAATTTCTCTGCGAAGGGGTAACATTATCTTCGAAGGGGTAACATTTTTAATAACAAAATTTCCCTGCAACAAGCTAACGTTGTTTATGGAAAATTACCCTGCAAAAGAGAATTATTTTCTTCCATAAATTCCTCTGCGAAAGAGTAACATGTTAAAAAAAATGTCTCTATGGGTTTATTATGTACAATTTCTTTGTGTAAGAATTATACTTTCTATAGCAATTATCTGGCCCACTGTTTGGTTTAGCTTTGTTCTGGCAACATATGTACCCAGGTGTTTTAAATTGTTTAATGTTCCACTATAAATTTTGTGTAAAACTTCCATTTAACTTGGGTTATAAAACGCATGCCACATACATTGTAAGATTTACAAAATAAATTATAAACATTTGGATAAAAAATGTTATAAGAAATTGTTCAAAAAGGAATTGTTTTGCTATAATTAAATTTTAATAAAATATTGTAACAGTTATGGATGTGTTTGTTGCTGTTGTAAATTGAAAATTGGTTAAACTTCTCTTGTTTCTAAAGAATTTAGGAAATATTTTTAAATAGAAAATATTTTTTTTTTTAAATTTTCATAGTATTTCTATTTCATTCATAATTTCAAAGCAGGATTATATTTATTAAATAAAGACTGGAAATAATTAACCATGCCAGCTTGAACTCTTTAAGTACTTTATAGCATCAAAACTCATATTATTCCCACCCCTTCGCATTCACGAAATAATTTTCTATACAAAAATGTGTCTCACTGCAATTTAACTGCCGCATAAGGTAGTCAAGTAAGTCAGCTTATTAAAATATTGCAACATTTTGAGAGGGCTTGAAGTATTTGTACAATTCTTTTCATCATTGCAAACATACAAAAGGTTTCATTTTTAAAGGTCAAGGCCTATTTAAACGCGTTTTTCTGTCAGTCTTTCCTTCACCACCATTCGCTCTCAAAGTTTTGAATACACATACAAACTTACGAATACAAATTAATTAAAAAGTGTCTGTGTAGTTTAAGTCATGTGACGGTGCTAGTGATACCGATGACGATGATAACTGCATTTTAAATGCTCCTTCCTCTCATACTATGTAGTTTGCAGTCTCGTATGAAACAGCAATTCTGCATAACTAGTAGCTTGATGCTGCAAATTAATTAGGTTGTTATATATTTTTTTCCTTTATTCATTCATTATAGTTGTAAATAGCAAAATAAATAAATATCTCTGCCAATTGTCACAGCAATTTCAAATTATAAAAAAATAAACGAAATAAAATAAAGTACCAACACTCGACTACACTTAACAAAACATTTTATTTAAAAAACAAAAGAACAAAAAAGAAATAAAAATATACTATCTGTAAAACAAATCAACATTGAAAACCCTTTTTTCTTTATTAAGAATAATGAAAGAAACTCTTGAAATACTTTTGTTAATGAGCAAAAAGAGAAGAGAGAAAAAAATATCCGCAATGTAAATGAAGTCTAAACAGTTTTGGACAAAAGAATAGGGAATAATACAATTCTAATTGTTCTGTGAAACAGCTAAATTTTCTATAGAAAATTGTTCTGCGAAAAAGCTTAATTTTCTATAGAAAATTGTTCTTTGAAAGAGCTCAATTTTATATCAAAAATTGTTCATTGAAAAAGCTAAATTTTCTATAGAAAATTGTTCTGTGAAACAGCTAAATTTTCTATAGATAATTGTTCTGTGAAACAGCTAAATTTTCTATAGAAAATTGTTCTGTGAAACAGCTAAATTTTCTATAGAAAATTGTTCTGTGAAACAGCTAAATTTTCTATAGAAAATTGTTCTGTGAAACAGCTTAATTTTCTATAGAAAATTATTATGTAAAACAGCTTAATTTTCTATAGAAAATTGTTCTGGGAAAGAGCTAAATTTTCTATAGAAAATTATTCTGTAAAACAGCTTAATTTTCTTAAGAAAATTGTTCTGTGAAACAGCTTAATTTTCTATAGAAAATTGTTCTGGGAAAGAGCTTAATTTTCTATAGAAAATTGTTCTATAAAACAGCTAAATTTTCTATAGAAAATTGTTCTATAAAACAGCTAAATTTTCTATAGAAAATTGTTTTATAAAACAGCTAAATTTTCTATAGAAAATTGTTCTATAAAACAGCTAAATTTTCTATAGTAAATTGTTCTATAAAACAGCTAAATTTTCTATAGAAAATTATTCTGTAAAACAGCTTAATTTTCTTTAGAAAATTGTTCTGTGAAACAGCTTAATTTTCTACAGAAAATTGTTCTGGGAAAGAGCTACATTTTCTATAGAAAATTGTTCTGTAAAAGACCTAAATTTTCTATAGAAAATTGTTATATAAAACAGCTAAATTTTCTATAGAAAATTGTTCTATAAAACAGCTAAATTTTCTATAGAAAATTTTCTATAGAAAATTATTCTGTAAAACAGCTTAATTTTCTTTAGAAAATTGTTCTGTGAAACAGCTTAATTTTCTATAGAAAATTATTATGTAAAACAGCTTAATTTTCTACAGAAAATTGTTCTGGGAAAGAGCTACATTTTCTATAGAAAATTGTTCTGTAAAAGACCTAAATTTTCTATAGAAAATTGTTATATAAAACAGCTAAATTTTCTATAGAAAATTTTTCTATAAAACAGCTAAATTTTCTATAGAAATTTGTTCTGCGAAACAGCTACATTTTCTATAGAAAATTGTTTTGTAAAACAGCTAAATTTTATAGAAAATTGTTCTGTAAAACAGCGAATAAATTTTCTATAGAAAATTGTTCTGTGAAAAAGCTTAATTTTCTTTAGGAAGTTGTTCTGTAAAAAAGCTTAATTTTCTATAAAAAATTATTCTGTAAAACAGCTTAATTTTCTATAGAAAATTATTCTGTAAAAAAGCTTAATTTTCTATAGAAAATTGTTCTGTGAAAGAGCTAAATTTTCTATAGAAAATTGTTCTGTGATAGAGCTAAATTTTCTATAGAAAATTGTTCTGTGAAAGAGCTTAATTTTCGATAGAAAATTTTTCTGTAAAACCGCTAAATTTTGTATAGATTTTTTTTTTAAATTCTCTTTAATGGAGCAATATTCCAGTGGGAAATTTTGGTGGTTGTTAAGGTGACAGAATTTTTGTCTGGTAACATTGTGAAGGCACAGTGTGACTTTTTGGAATCTTAGGTGGCAAAAATTAATAACTGCCGTTCCAGAGAAGACTTCGAAATGAAACTTAGTTTGGATAATGTCTATACGTAAGTGAACAGTTGTAGAAAATATGGACATTGTCCGCTTATTTTCATTAGTAGCCTGAAAATTTGACCTCACCCACCTAACTATGTATTTCGATGCGGTAAGTCTGTGCTTGTACACCCACAAAATTCAGACTTAATCGCGAAAAGCCGTGTGAAATCGAGAAAAACGGCAGTCCTCTTGATACTGAATATATAAAACCGTTATATTCATTGCCATTTCATTCTTTTTATCGGCATATTTTTGTATTACTTGTACTATTGTCTATCACATATCAACATATCCACAAGATCAGGGAACTGATGTCTTTTTACTTTTGGGTACCTTAAATTACTGTGGAGGGATATGGATGTAACTTTCTACTTTTAAAGTCAGTCAGCTCTTAAAAGTTAAACTCGAAGCTAGTTAGCGAGCTACATAGTAACTATATGGACGGATAAAATTGGGTTCTAGACATTGCGATGTCCAGAGCAATGAAATTGTTAAGGAACTTGTACAGCAAGGCTCAGCACAAGGTTTGGCAGTCAGAGAGGTCTTAATATATCCAGAGGTGGAGCCATTATAATACATTTACTTAAAAGAAGACACAATATAATTTTACATGTGCAACATTTTCTTCAAAAAACTACGCTTGCATAAATACTTTCAGATCTTTTTTGAGTTATTGTAATTTTCTGTCTTCTTCGGTTGTTTAATTTGTGCATTTTTTTTATCTTTATCTAAAAAAAGCTCATTTATTTTTCTTTTACCGCATTTAAAATGTAAAAAAAGAAAATATTGCATTGAATCTAAAAAAAGATTTGAAATGAAAAAAATACATCTGTATTGTCAAGGTCATGCTTGGGACATTTTGATAAATAGTTTTCATTTAGTATTGTTTTTTTTTTATTTTCTTTAAATTTGTTGTTTGAATTAACGATTTGGCTTTAAGCATTTTTTATTGATAGATAGATAGACAATTTTTCTCCTTAAGATAGGTGTTCGACTAAGAATGATAGAAAAATAGACAAATTCTATTTGTTCTATTTGATAAAAATGTTCTCTGCCACCACAAAAATTTAAAAACTGTTATGTAAGTGTTTGTGTATTTAAATGTCATCGAAGAAGATGAATGGAATTAAATAAATTCAACTTCCTTATTTCCTTTTTCAGATTGTAAAAAGCATTTGCTTGAGTGTGTGATAGAATAAATAGGAAAGAGAATAAATAAATCACAGATGTCAGCCGAGATAAAGACTTTTATAGATGATTTATTTAATCAACACACACGTTCAAATGAAGAATAATATTTCAAAATATATAAAAGAAAAATCCCTGCAATCTGTTTTATATTGGGCCTTATTCTTTGGCATATTAAAGTACAAAAGAAAAAGAGCAAATTTCTATTGAAATTGTTTGCATTTGTGACAGGTTTTATTTAAGAGGTGCAAGAGTAATTTAAGTTTAGTGAAATTTTATATCGTCTCAATACAAAATGTTACGCTTTTACAGAGATATTTTTAATTTATAACATAATTAAGGTAACAACTATAACAAAACAGTATCTTTTATTAAAAAAAGTACTTATTTTTGTAAATAGTATTTTACCAAAACATGTAAATTACATTATGTAACAAAATTGAAAAAAATTTAAATTCTTTTGGAATTCTTGTGGGCATACTTAAGTAGACAATTTAGCCATTTTTAAAAATTCGATTACATCCACAAAATCAACAGTTATCGATAAAATACGGTTTTTGGGACTTTGTACTCCAGTACACAACTTCGTTATTTTTGCTCCGAATTTGAAGATTTGAACGGAGTCCAACAGAAGTGCAGTTAGGCTTTATAAGTACATTTAAACAATTTTAGATCGAGCAACATTTCAAAGATATATTATCGAAAAAATTCCAAAAATTTGTTTTACAATTTTCGTTCACAATCACAATCACGTTCACAAAAATCGAATTTTTTAAAAATAACAAAATGATCTGCTCAAGCCGGCCTATAAAAAACTTTAACTCACAATTTCTATAGAAAATTATTCAGTAAAATTTCTGTAGGAAATTTTCTAAAGAAAGTTTAACACTTTTACAAAAGACTTTTTTACAGAGTTGAAACAGTTGTGATTGCAGACCCATGTGTCTCAGTTAATGAATAAAAGGAAAAATTAAGTTATTAAAATTATAATAAAAAAGAGTGTGAAAAACTTTTTTACAGAGGAATTCTATAAAAGGAAAATCTTGCTCGTTTGCATATACATTTTTTGATAGAAAATTATACTCTTAGAAATTTTATCTATAGAAAATAATACATTTTTTAAGAAGATAATTGCCCGAAATTAGTATAATTTTTACTGTCATGGGTAGAGCATAGGTATTTTCTCTTAGGTGTAAGTAATGCAGGTGTTATTTAAATTCTTACTTCAGATATCTAAATAAAATCAAGCTTCGATTTCAGTGATGACATTTATTTCTTTTTTAAAAATAGTGTTGATAAAAAATGCACGGTCTTCTGAACCAAAGTCTCGGTTTCTTTTTAAGAAAAGTGTTCAATCGTTAAATATTTAAGTATATACTGTGAGCGTCAAAATAAAGTGTACAGCTTGTTTTCCAATATAAAAAGAGTTATTGTAGTTATAAAAAGTTAAATTTCTACTTTACCAAATTTGATCAGACTTCAAGCTTGCTGTCATCTGTGAAAAATACATTTCTCCAAAAAGTGACAAAAGCAAGTTGGACAAAAAAAAAACGTGATAAAACGTAGAAATAAGAAATTCAACGGACAAAATATTGTCTCTAAAGTGAAGCGTGATAGGGTTAGCTTTTGTAAAACGTCCTAAAACAGATGGATCAGCCCAATATTAACTCGACATCAAATCAAGTAAACATCTGGAAACATTTGGACAGACAAATTAAAAAAAAACCTTGGCAGCAAGCACTCTCTGAATAAAATTCTGCAGGAAGAGCAGCCAAAATTGTCTACTGAGCTAACTTTTAAATGGGTGGAATCGACAAAGAGACTAGAAGCCGTCCTAAAAGCAAAAAAAAAATCAAACAAAGTATAAGCCACTTCACTTTTCTTAGTATTTTAAAACTGTACACTTTATTTTGACGCTGATAGTACATATTTTCAAAAGTTGGGTAATGAATGTCGCAAGATGGACTCTTAGTTTTGGATAAAGATGACTGTCATAGTGATTTAGAACCGGCATTACCATTTGAAACTGATTTAAAAAAAAATACGCACCGTGCCTGTCCTTGACGAAACGCATTGCAGACGTCCAATTTTGTTCCACTTTATCGAGCATTGCTGGCTGCATGTCACGAATTAAATGAACAATGTTGTACTCCAAGACTTCAATTGTTGCTTGTTTATCAGCATAAACCAGTGACTTCAAAGGCCTACGGAAAACAATCAATAGGTGCCACATCGCACGGCCTTGAAATCTATTTGACAGTTTATTTTAATCGATGGCTGATTTTCAAATTACATTTGGATAATTTTGTGGCGTTGTTCAAGGATGCATCTATTCATAATGATGTGTCTGAGCAAAAAGTGAGAACAGTATGACAGTTCGTTTGACAGCTAAACTTTCGTAAGCTCTATCGGGCTTAAAAACACCCATTAAAAAGGAATGGCAATGAGCATTTTGAACCTTCTCTAGATATATGCAACCAAATGTGGAAGTTGAACTCATTATTTTAGGAGTTTTATTTAAAGTTCTATTAATTGTTTTTAAGCCTTTAATGGTATATTTGTTAATTTATATATTTTTTTTTTTTTTTTTTTTAATATTTTTAATTAGGCTTAAGTTCATTAAATTTAATTTTCATTAAATTATTTTTATGAAGAAAGGAATTTTACAACATGAAAATTAATTAAAATTTGTTGATAATTTTTCATTCTTGACTCAATCTGGGCTCGAACCCAGGTGTTTACGGACAATAACCACAATACTAATAATTGTTAAAGCTAAGGCACGAGCTCTATGTTTGTATTTGTCCTTCAAGTTGTGCTGAAAAGGTCAACAAGAAAAAGAAAGACAAAAAATGAGAAAACAAAAATATGTACTTTGAACTTCAAGAAGAATTCTTGACAAAAGTACGAAAAAACAGAAGTAAAGGAATAACATGTTAAAATGAATTAAAATAGATAATCATTCAAAGCAAATTTCGATATACCAAAGGTTGAATACAATTTGGTTTAAGGAATGATGTTTGACTAATGACGTCAGCAGTCGTCGATGGCTGCGAGTGTTAAACGGCAACCCCTCTGAGGAGATTGAGTGGTTGCAATCGAAACATGTCAGGGTAACCTGTCCGTAAACACCTGGGTTCGAGCCCAGATTGAGTCAAGAATGAAAAATTATCAATAAATTTTAATTAATTTTCATGTTGTAAAATTCCTTTCTTCATAAAAATAATTTAATGAAAATTAAATTTAATGAACTTAAGCCTAATTAAAAATATTAAAAATTTGGATTAAAAACCATAAATAGTTCAATAAAATAACCACAATACTAATAATTTGTTAATTTATTTTAAATTACAATAACATATTTAGTACAATTTAAAAATTTCCAAATATCAGAAGAATTGCCAAAGCCATTTTGTCTATACAACATTCGTCGGCGAATATGGAACAGATTTTTTCGTAGAAAAATATGATAAAAACAAAGCTAAGAAACCGCCTTTTTGTGAATATTGCATTATATTTAATTCAGATATAAGATTTACTACAGTCAAATGAATCTTGTTGCGCCGAAAACATTTAAGCTTGATTTCTTCAAGTATGGTGAAACGGGGTATAGTGCGGCCCTACATGTTAAGGCTTTTTGTACAATTCGATCAAGTTGTACAACCATTTGTCACGTTAAAGGTGTGGTTGGTCATCGGTTGAGTAAAAAATCAATTTGATTTGAGCTTTTAAATTGGTACGTGTGATGGTGATTTTTTCTTTCGTTTTTCATTCAGCCGTTTTGAAAACAACAGCGTGCGAAGCAAACAATATTTTTTAAAACAAATACGAAATTCCAATGCGCAATTTTAGTTAAGAATATAAAAACTACCGGAAGTATTATTTATTTTCTTTTCTCACTCCTCTTCTTACTCCACTTCATTTATCGCCACTAGCGCTAAAAAATCGGTACTCATGTTGACTCTATTAAAAATAATTTCTTAATAAAGCTAAATGAAGAGTTGGTTAAAAAATTGTAGCATGTGCTGCGAGCGATCAACTGGTCTATTCAACTCAATTGTACGACCAGTTACAACGTGTACGGGCCGCATAAGGGCTTATTACTGGGTTAAACGTATTTATACCCTGTTCCACTTTGGAGCCCTATGCTCCAGTGGGAGTAAGAGGAAAAAGCCAAATAAAAAATAATCTTCTAAATTACTTATTATGTATTAACTTAATGTTTTTTTTGTTAACTACCAAAGGTGTATTTAAAATACCAGTAAAAAATATTTTTAGTACAATTAGGGTCAAAAAAGTACAATTTTGACTTAATTAAGTACGATTTAAAAAATGTCATTTATCATCCCTGCTCTAATGAAATGAAATTATTTTAAGAAAATGTTGCTCTTATACAAACAAATTTTCTTAAAAAATTTTGCTCTTATAAAATAAAATTCGAAAGGGTAACATTTTCTATAAAAAATGTTTCTGCTTAAGGGTAACATCTTCTCTATCAAATTCCCATGCGAAAGGGTAACATTATCTATAAAAATAGTATCTGGGAAGGATACAAATAATTTTCTCTGCCAGAAAAATCATTGCGTATAGAAATTTATCTGGGAGAGTTTCTTTTTTTTCTTTCAATAGAAAAACTTTCTAAAGAAAATTTTGCTGTTCAATAAAAACAATTTCTACAGTAAATGCTGCTTTCATATATAGAAATTTACTTAGAAAATGTTGCTCTTATACAAAGAAATTTTGTATTGAAATTTTGCTCTTATCCGGATAAATTTTCTGATAGAAATTTTTTGTCTTTGACAAAGAAATTTTCTAAAGAAAATGTTAATTCTTTAAGCAGAAATTTTTTTTAGGTAATGTTGCTGTTATACCTGTACATTAGGGTGGCACTGAAGTGTATGAAAGAAATTTTGTTGCTGAATTTTTAAGAAGCCCAGGTGGAATATTGTGCTAATCGGTCTAGACAATAAATATAAAAAGTTTGAGCGAAATCGAAGAGCTTTAAGTGCTGCCCCAAAGAGGTCAAACGTCAAATTTCAGTAAATTCCATATTTTCATTAAGTATTTATATAGAATTTTGGCTGTTTCTTCCTGGCTCGGGGTGAAATTTGTAAAATTTATTCCTTCGTGTGATAAGAATACTCAGAAAAAGTTTTGAAAAAATTAATCCTCCCATGTTCTGTGGATCAAACAAACCACGGTTTTATATGTATGTGTTACAACCAGTTTGTTTTAAATAAGCTGAAATATGTTAATAAACTGTTTGTGAAAGAAAAACCCTTCACTCTTGTTGAAGACAAAATGACACATATTGCATATTGAACTAAATATGAATTAAAAATGTTTTCATAAAGCATTGTTTGCTAATGCAAATATTAAAAGCATTATTATATTATAAGCATGTAATTTGCTAAAATAATAAATTATATAATTTTAAGGATACTTTAGTAATCATCGCTTCTTTAATTTCAAAAAACAAGTTTGTGTTAAATCTTAAACTTTAGTTAGAAATACAACGAAGTTTGTATTACTTTGAATATATGTTTCCTCTGATCCCCATCTTTAGTGATCTTTTCATGGTAATCTTGCAAAGCTTAATTCCTCTTTCGGTGCAGTCGTTTTTTATTTTAAATTTCCCAATTATATATTTTGCCGTTCTATATTCAGGTAAATCATTCCATAAATTTTACTCTATTTTAAAAAAAATCTGCAGAAATTTTAAAAGTTTGCTAGTATTCTTTGAGACCAATTCCTCCAGAATTAATAAGCTTTTTCAGAATTTCTTCATCTTCATCCAGATTATCTTCTGAGACATTAACTTCCTTCCATCTTCGTAACAAACTTGGCTTTAGTTTAAAAATCTATTCTATCATCGAAAAACGAAAAACCTACACATTCTTCATTCAAATAGTAAAGATGGTTAAGAAATTTTGTTATTGCTTTATCTGCTATATTTTGGTTAATTTTTTGTAACTTTCCAAATTTCTCAAGAGTTCAATGGCGTTTGAAGGAACTTGGTGAGCGTTAAACAAGAATTGCGAATAGCACTTAACAACAAATCCAGCAGCTTCGATTAAATCTTAAACTTCAATTTCGGTTAACGCAGGAAATTGTTTTCGAAAAATAAGTATTTTCAAATAATAAATGGCCTTTGCCATCCAGCTGGCTAAATGCGTAGCTCCAGGTTCGTAAATTAAATGCCTTTTGGCGGACTTCCTTCTAAGAATGTTATTATTATATTATTATTAGTTCTAAAAATTCTTTAAAGTCATTGCGTGGAAAGTCTTCTAATAGCTTCTCTTTTGCAAATCTTAAAATGTTATCTCCGTTACTATCTAAAATTTCATTGAATATTGAATATGACGATCCGGTCAAAAAACCATCCTGTGACTTTTTGCTAGTTTTAAATAATTTTTGTCGATATTTGCAGAGCATTGCACTTTATTAAAAATAAAAAAAATAGCATTAATTTTAACCCAATATAAAATGGGCTAATATTCTTAAATTTATTTAAAGAAAAAAAAAAAACTTCCTGAATATAAAGTTTTGTGTGCGTTTAAGAAATCGTGTAATTTTGCCCCTTATAAGCTCAGAATATTCAAAAAATATTCTAAACACCCTTCATAAAATTAATGAAAAATTTTCGTGCCATTCCAAGAACAACCAAGAAAATTCCTAATGAAAATACAGAATTCACTTAAATTTGACCTTTGACCTCTTTGGAGCAGCACTTAAAGTGGTCCGATATTGCTGAAATTTTTACCTGGAAATTTCGTTTTTTTTTATAGAATATCTTGGTTTTACACAGTGAAATTTTCTTCAGGAAATATTGCCGTACATTTTAGCAAATTTTTTTCGTTTGTTTTTACTGTTTGTTATATTGCGGTTTTTTTGTCAGACATGGACGAACTTTAATCTTGTGAAGATTTTCTCATGAAAAACTAAAGAACTTGTTTTATAGAGTTGTGGTCTTAACAGCACACAAAATAACACATTCATAGATTTTAATTTAAACTCCCAACAAGTTGGGAAGTAGAATTATTAACTTTTACTGCAAATGTAAAAGTTACGGTACTAAAAGTTTATGTATTCACTTTAAAAACAAAATTTACAAACAATTTTTTGTATAAAGTCGAAATATAATAAAACATATATTTGCTTTTACAAAGACGACAAAATAAAAGTTTGTTAAAAAACTCACGGAATAACAAACATCTTCTGATTTCTTTTTGTTTAAAAAAAAAACAACAAAGTGACCAGTAACTTGAAAAGACCACAACAGACAATTTTCAAAGTTGATTGTTAGAATTTTTGCGAGAAGTGTGAGGTTTCTCTTACAAACATGTGAATTGCGTGAATTGTTATTTACAGAAATATTTTATAATTTCCCCACAATCATTTAAATGAGAGAAAATACTTTTCTATATATTTATGGGTGGATAGAAGTTAACATCCTTAAACCAGGTATTTATATAACAAATGTCAAATAAGTTATGATTATTTTGACTTAATCACAATATTAAAAAAAAAAAAACTTTACAAATTTTGATTTATGAGTGAAATTTGTTGATTGTAAAATGTCTTTGTTTTGCTAAACGTAAATTCTTTAACTTAAATAAAGAATTAAACTAAATTTTAAGAAAAATTTTCATTATTTCAAACTCAAATACGCAAAGTTGTTTAAATCTTCGTGTTTTATTGGCCTGTTGCTTTATCAATTTTCTCTTCATATCGACATGATTTAAATTTCAAGGTCTTTGTTTTTGTACCACCCATTTCCATTGTTTGCGGTGGTTTTATTGCTGTTTATAAAATACATACTTGTTTTTTAAGGTTATAAACATGATTTAAGTTCTGTTATCTTTGACAGAAGCATTTAAATTTTGAAATTATAAAAATAATGGCCTCAAAAGGATTTTCTTCAAATACCTAATTGCTACGATAAATTACACCCTAAAATAAACACGCAACATTTTGAAACGCTCTAGTGTGTTGAGGTGTGGATACAAGAGAGAATTTTGTGTATTCTATATGCGATTGATTTATTGATTGTCTGTGTCTGACTCTAAAAATTAAAAAAAAATTAAAAAAAGAAGAAAAAAAACGTTAAAAGTGTAGAATCCTGAAATATATGTTGGTGTCTGACGAATATATTGAGTATGTTACCTTGCTTGTCTGGGTGCTGCACAGTGGAGGAGACGAACTACAATAGTCAACTATCTAGTCCGAATTCGGGTGTAGTTTTAATTTTTTTTTCGCTTCAGCCAAATCTTGTTCCAAACAATTTATTTTAGCCTCAAGATACAAAGCCTTTTAGCTTGAAACCATGATATCTTTTTGGAAATGTTACTGAACCAATTAGGTCCTTAATCGTTCACCTCAAAATAAATCAATTTCAGACTAATTTCCTTAACTGAATAATTTTAAAACGCCGTCAGTCCAAATCGGGAATGTAAAAAAACAATTTTTACGTTTAGCCAAAAGCGTTAAATTATTTCTAATTATAAATGGTAGGTTGGACCTGACCTGTTTAAGCAGCAATCGTCTGCTTTTTTTTTAACTCGTAGAGCAACAAAAGAAACTTAAGATAAAATATAATTAGAAACCTTTAAGCCAAAATCGTATAACTATTACTATTTATAGCCAAAAGCTTGGATATCTCAAGGCTAGGCTTGCGAGGCGGCATTGATTTTCCTTGATTTACAAGAATTTCAGGGCTCATCAGGAATCAAGAAAAAATATGTTTTGTCAAGATTTTTGAAACCAAAGAATAAAAACCTCAATTTTAAACAGTAAGCAACTGATTCTAAACAAAAGCGTGTAGAAGTTTCATTTGCTTATATTTTTTAATTTTAACTGGTTGAAACTGGTTTAACAGTTGTGTTATTTTTATAAAATCCTAGCTAACAAACGTTGTTTTGCCGTATAACTTATTTCTTTCAATTCCAAGAAAATCGGTTAATTAGTTAAAAAGATATAGGGAGAGGACGCTTTAACCCCTCTTGCCCTATTTTACACCCTATTTCCAGGGTCCGTTACAGCGTCTGCATGCCAATTTTAAGAAAACCGGTTGATTAGCTAAGAAGATATACAGCCCAATTATGAATAACAATTCCCCGGGAGTTTTTTCCCTTTTCCCATTTTTACAATTGAATTAACATAGGAAAAATGGGAAAAGGGAGAAAACTGCCGGGGAATTTTTATTAATAATTGGGCTGATAGGAAGGGGGAGCTTTTATTCCTCTTCCCCTATTACATATTTCCTTTCAGATGTTACAGTGTCTGCCTGCCAAATTTTAAGAAAACCGGTTAAGAAGATATAGGAAGGGAGAACTTTTACCCGTGTTGCCCTATTTTACGCCCTCTAGCGATATGAAAAATATAACTTTCGACCTATTCTCATACCTAACTTCTAAATTTCACAAAAATTTGTCAAGCCGTTTCGGAGGAGTTCAATTACAAACACCGTGACAAGAGAATTGTATATATGTATATTAGTGCCGGGATACCATCGATAGCTCTGATTTCACTATCGATAATATCGATATTACTATCGACTGAATTTTTATACCCACACCTCAATAGTGGAGAGGACATTATGCATTTGTGCTGATGTGTGTAACGCCTTTAAATATTGGTCCTAAACCCACCTTAAAGTATACCGATCGACTCAGAATCACTTTCTGAGTCGAACTAACGATGTCCGTCCGGCTGGCTGGCTGGCTGTCCATGTAAGCTTGTGCGCAAAGTACTGGTCGCAATTTTGGAGATAATTTGATAACATTTTGGACATAAGGACCAAGCCTATTGAAAATGGACCAAATCGTAGGACCACGAGGGAAAATAGGGGGAAATTTCTTCCTCTCAGAAATTATCCAACCGATTTTAATGAAATTTAAAACATACATAGAACCATATCTTAATGGACACAAAAGGGATGCATTTTTTAAAAAATAGGACCACGAGGGGAGATAAGGCCAATTTCTGCCTCTCAAACCGATTTTAATGAAATTCAAAACATAGATAGATCCATATTTATATGGACACATAAGCTATACAGTTTTTCAAAAATAGGACCACAAGGGGAGGTTGGGGGCAATTTCTGCCTCTCACAAACTTTTAAACCGATTTTAATGACTTATAAACATAAATAAATCCATATTTATATGGACATATAAGCATGATGTGTTTTTTAATACTGTAGTGTAGGGTATCATATGGTCGGGCTTGACCTACTATACTTTCTTACTTGTTGTACTTGAGCAGGAAAATTTTAACTGGTTTTTATCACGCTACAGTTCGCTGTTTTTATCACTTTATTGAACGAATGAGACGTAAGTATGTAAGCATGTGGTTTTAGCTGACAGTTTTTTAAAAATTGTGCTGCTGATAAGCACCTTTATGAAGGAACCGAAGTAGTAGGGACTGTAAGATATTTATTACAACTTAAGATAAAGTTCTAAATTGGTTTTGAGTCTCAACCCAAAAGGTTATCAATCTAGCGAACTTTTCCGCTAACGGTCGTTCATTGTTTTGTCCTATGCTTGCAATTTCAATTGAATTTTTGACAACATTACAAAAATATTTGACATTTCAGTCCCTATGTAAACATATACAAATTTCGACATAGAGGTCTTTAATTTGCAGTAAAAAAAGCACAGCTAAACAATCCATACCACCTACCATTCTTGTTGTTTGCATTCATTGCTGTAATTCAGCGCGAATTATTAACAGCAAGTAAAAACTTGCGGCCAAAAACAGTGTGTGTCAATATGTCTTCATAGCTGTATTTTAAGTAATAATAATATCGATATTTTTCCTACCGATAGTATGGATAGCTATCGATCGTTTCCCAGCCCAAATATAATAGATTATTTCATGAAGTTTTTAATTATCAAAAAACTTTTTTTAAAATCAAGATTTTTTAGGGAGTGCTAAGAATTTTAATCTGATAACCCTAGTAAAGGCCAATTTAATCTAAAGATAATTTTAGACCTTGTAACTCTATTTTTATTCCTTGACTTGAAAAAAAAAAAAAAATAAAAATGCTGGACTTATTATCAGATTTCGTTACTAATTTTAACCCGAATTTTATCTGAAGCCGGTTTTAGCTGCAATCGTCTGTCTTTTTAACTCTTTTTTTTATTTCTCCCATTAAAGGGAAACTTTTTACATTTTCGCTGGCAATCACTGTTTTGCAAGAACATTTCAGGCCACACAAACTTTAACCTTCTTATTACCTTCACGCAGACTGTGTAAAAGTCTAAAGGATACCGTGCAAATGCAAAACTAAATCCCTCCATATTCTACTCAAACACGCAAGAGAGCAATTTAAACGGAATAAGACAAACAAAAACTAAAATCGATAAGGATGAATTTAAAAATCTTTTTAAAAATAAATTTCTGCTAAAAAGAACAGACAAATTAGTTAAAAAACATTCACTAACACATTCACTTTTCTCTTCCAATTTAAATCCAACAAAAACAAAACTGAGCAACAAATTGCTTTTCATGTTACCAAAATATTAGTAAATTATTATTTGCTAATAAAACTTGTTCACACGATATAATACTTTTGTTTTCTTATATTTTTTTTATTGTTGTAAATTTTATATTTTTATTTTTTTCCAACAACTACATCTATGAAATGAAGAAGTAAACACTTTTTTGTATACTTTTATTTATCGTTATTTTTGTTGATTTTTTTCCATAGTGCTGGCCTATTAAATTTAATAAACTGCCAATTTGTTAAATAACCATACCGGCATATAAGGGTCATTTAAAACACACGTCTGTGTGCTTAACCGTTCCCCAACAATTTGCGTTTGATATTTTTTCTAACCTATTTCCCCCTAAGGGTTTCATTAGGGTAAGACTAGAATTTTTTCACAGAATTGAGCAAATTAAGGTTATTTTGATTTATTAACAGATTTTGTTTAATGTTGATTTCCCGTAACTTGGGAAATATAATGGGATATTTAAGCACAATAAGGTTTTAAGAAAAACGATGGCACAGAAAAAAAAGTTTAATTTAAATATGTAATAAGTTTTTTATTTTTCTTATTAAAATGAATAGTGATACCTCATTTTAGCTTAAAAATAGTTTTTAAGTTAAAAACTGTTTTATGGGACTTTTCGGTCTGCTTTACAAGCATGTTTATAGTATGAGTAAAAAATTTATTAGTATGTGTGTCGCCGATGATACTGGATGGAAAATCAAACCAATTAAGATATGACGTCAAGCACATGTACACGAGCTTAATAGCAAGCATATTGATCGTGTACAGACCCCTTTAAACATTCACAAAGCCAAGGGTTGGCATTCCTTCCCTTTCTGTCCCAGATTTTCGGTAAATGTCAATAACAATAGTGCTGTTTTTTCAGATTAAATTTCTGTTTTTATACCCTCCATCACAACAAGCTGTGAAGGTGGTATACTTAGTTTGTCATTCTGTGTGAAACTTTTTTAATATTCATCTAAGACCCCACAAAGTATAGAGATTCTGGGTCCTTGAGCAAATCTAAGTTGATGTAGCCATTTCCGTATATCTGTCCGTCTGTTGAAATCACGATCACTTTAGAACGACTCCAAATAAAAGAACGATATTGGTGCTATACTGTGTTTAGTTCACCTAATCAGCTTGGCATTGAAATGCAGAAAAATCGGTTCAGTAGCATCAGAGTTATGAATCAAAATGGGGAACCACCACCCTAAAAAATTGATAATTTTGTTTCACAAATTAGCTTAATAGTGGCGGAATGCACGTATTTTTGTTGATTTTTTTCCATAGTGCTGGCCTATTAAATTTAATAAACTGCCAATTTGTTAAATAACCATACCGGCATATAAGGGTCATTTAAAACACACGTCTGTGTGCTTAACCGTTCCCCAACAATTTGCGTTTGATATTTTTTCTAACCTATTTCCCCCTAAGGGTTTCATTAGGGTAAGACTAGAATTTTTTCACAGAATTGAGCAAATTAAGGTTATTTTGATTTATTAACAGATTTTGTTTAATGTTGATTTCCCGTAACTTGGGAAATATAATGGGATATTTAAGCACAATAAGGTTTTAAGAAAAACGATGGCACAGAAAAAAAAGTTTAATTTAAATATGTAATAAGTTTTTTATTTTTCTTATTAAAATGAATAGTGATACCTCATTTTAGCTTAAAAATAGTTTTTAAGTTAAAAACTGTTTTATGGGACTTTTCGCTCTGCTTTACAAGCATGTTTATAGTATGAGTAAAAAATTTATTAGTATGTGTGTCGCCGATGATACTGGATGGAAAATCAAACCAATTAAGATATGACGTCAAGCACATGTACACGAGCTTAATAGCAAGCATATTGATCGTGTACAGACCCCTTTAAACATTCACAAAGCCAAGGGTTGGCATTCCTTCCCTTTCTGTCCCAGATTTTCGGTAAATGTCAATAACAATAGTGCTGTTTTTTCAGATTAAATTTCTGTTTTTATACCCTCCATCACAACAAGCTGTGAAGGTGGAATACTTAGTTTGTCATTCTGTGTAAAACTTTTTTAATATTCATCTAAGACCCCACAAAGTATAGAGATTCTGGGTCCTTGAGCAAATCTAAGTTGATGTAGCCATTTCCGTATATCTGTCCGTCTGTTGAAATCACGATCACTTTAGAACGACTCCAAATAAAAGAACGATATTGGTGCTATACTGTGTTTAGTTCACCTAATCAGCTTGGCATTGAAATGCAGAAAAATCGGTTCAGTAGCATCAGAGTTATGAATCAAAATGGGGAACCACCACCCTAAAAAATTGATAATTTTGTTTCACAAATTAGCTTAATAGTGGCGGAATGCACGTATTGATTTAAGTATGGAAAAAATTCGTTTTTATGTAACTAGAAATCATGCCACAAAATTTCATTAAGGTCGGTCCATAATTTACCAAAGGCCAAATTAAGTCTGTAATAGTTTTATATGACTAGAATTCACGACGTCAAATTTCATGAAGATCGGTCCACAATTTACCAAATTCCATAGTACGCCTAAAACCATAACGATTAATGCTATTTAAATAAATTTTTGTCTGTAAAAGTTTGATAAGACTTAAAGCACTTTTTCCAATTTCGTTAAGACATGCCCATAAGTCACCATGGGTCCCATATAAAGCCCACTCCGGATGTATTCTAGCTTTAGGTGGAGGCTATCCAAGATTTGGCACAGCCGAATATAGCACACTTTCTTGTTTCTATTAAATGTAGGTCTCTAAAAGTTTTAAATCTTTTAATGAAGGAAATAGTCTGTCGCCTTGGTTAACGACCACGAATTGATCGAATTCTACAGTGATGTCTATTGGGTAACTGCTCTGTACGATGGGCATTGGCGCAGGGTATCACGAAGCGACCCCTAAAGGACCCAAGATAGTTGTCTTTTTGATGGCTGCCTAAGAAATCTAACCTTTCCTAACTTATAAATGGCCTCCCTAAAATTTTCGGAGTACCGGTTTCTTATAATTGTATATGTGATACTATATACATTGTATATGATACTATATACATTGTATATGATACTATATACATTGTATATGATACTATATACATTGTATATAGTATCATCTTTTTGAGTACGGATTGGTTAGAGTTAGCTACTTTTCCTTTTGTTTGGTTAAAAAATTTTATGTAGCCATCTGTGACAGCGCATAGAGAAAGGGACCAAAGGGTAAAAAAATCAATTTTCACTTTTTGTTTTTTTTGATGTGGACAACATCTGAGCATCGAATGAGACCGATCCCTAAACAAAACCGGTTTTTACCCTTAGGTCCCTTTCTATTTTGCTCGTCACATCTACATATGTTTCCATATTTTGTCAAAAATTGTCATTAACGCTGGTAAGATTTTAATTAAACGAAAACTACTTTTTTTTCTATATGAAAATGACTAATACAACGATTTATTCGTCTTTAACTTAAAATCGTTAATAGCTGGTAACACTGCTTTTGGAATTGATCAGCGTTTAAAAAACTTCGGTCAAAGTAGAAAAACTGCCATTTCTTCTACTTCTTTATGTTTCATTGGCAAAAAAGAAACTGCTGCTTTTGCTTCGAATTCATTAAATGTAAAACGTCGCTGTCAATCCAACTCAAAAAGCTAAAAGTTGTACACAAATTTTCGTTTTTTGTTCAACAGTTTTTGTTTTTATGGGGACATTTTTTTCATCGTTAGAACCCCCTTTCCAGATGTTTTTTTCTCTATATAGTTTGTCAACAGAGACAAGATTGGTGAAAGTCTTCTGAATTCATAAACCAGTGTTTTTTTTTTTTAATTGAAGTACTAATATTGTATTTCGCAGAGAATTTGTTGGCCTTCACCCGCCAGCAGGCGTCTCGACTGGTCTGAAATCTATTTCTTTAAGGATCAACCTACACCAAATTCCTGATATCTCGAGCGTTTCTCTACTCATAATCTTAATCTTAGGTCACAGCAAAATAAATGTATGTGGCTTAAAATAAACGACAACAGGGAACCTTGTCATCCCCAATTTGATTTGTACAAAATGCATGAGCTTATGGTGTTTTCTTTTCTACAAAAAAGTGTGACATTTTATTTAAAAAAATGCAATTTGGTGTCTGTTTCATAAAAGTTTTCCTTCCAAAAAGGGTGAGTTTTTTAGAATAAAACAACCCACCCTTTACGGGAGCAAAATTTTTAAGAAACAGACTCCAAATTGCATTTTTTTTTAAATAAAATGTCACATTTTTTGTAGAAAAGAAAACACCATTAGTCTAGTTTGACAAATATCTTTTTTTCTTTCTTTCTACATTACATAAAATTTATTTTCCATCTTATCATTTTCTCAAGTCAGTGTTTGAAAATATTGCAAAATTTTATATTCATAAATGTCCTAAATATTATTACCAGTTTTTTTTTTAATTTTTTGTTTTCAAATATTTCTTTAAAAAAATTTTAAATTATATTCAGTCCGCCACTAACATAAATTACCACCCTAATAAACCCTCATATCATCATATTTCTTTTAATTTATTTCTTTTTTTTTTGTTGTTTATTATTTAAATGTCCCATTCTTTGTAAATAATTTTGTACTCGCTGTATCAATTGACATCGGTTCTTTTGTATATTTAAGCTACCGAAAGTGTGAACATGTTTGTAAATTTTTGTTGGTCTCCTTTCCCTTTTTTACGTTTGTTTGTACTTTGTCGTTCTGTCACTGAGTTATATTGAGTCAATAAAGCCCGATAGTTCTGAATACTGTAAAGGGAATAAATTTTTTTCAGAATTTTTAATTTATGTATTTAAGGAAATATAAATCAAAAGTTGACTGTTCCCGCTTTAGACTACTTAGAGAGACTTAGTTAACCATGAAGTTCAAAATGGATTAACTAACTTTAATAAGCAAAGAAATACAATAATTTCTCTTTGTGTTTCATTTACACAATAAATGAAAAAAGTAAAACTAATAACACATGCCATTACCATGGGAGTGTGACAAGTGACAATAGTTTAGTCGTAACCTGACCTTATTGCAGTCATTATACTGCAGAATATGATTGCCTTTACCATGTACTAAAAGCTAAATTTATTTATCTCCGTTAAAAAAGGCTTTATTTAAATCTTCACCAAGCAGAAAAGATCCGACGACCTGTTAAACTAGTCCAACATTGTTATGACTTTTACACTATTTTGGTTTAAATCCCTGGTACCTCCTAGGGATGGGCAAACTGAAAAAATATATCGATATATATCGAATCGATATTTTTTAAGAGTATCGATATTTATTTTTTCAAAAATATCGATATATCGAAATTTAATGTATGCATATTAGAGTGACCACAAAAAATCGATGTTGGTCTTAACCCCAACGAGCCAACGAGAAATATTTTATCCTTGGTCCTGGTTTATACACCTGATGTGGATGCCATTTTACAGTCCAAATTACAAATTTTAATTTCAATAAAATGTTTTTTTATTGTATTTCTAGTTTAAACTCAAAAATATGTGAAAAAAAAACAAAAATGTATCACTAAATAACAAAATATACAAAGTATGCTCGTAGTGGTACCAGTTCACGTTTTTGGGGATACAAGCTGTTGTAACTCGGTTAAACTTAAAATAACAACAATTTTGTATATAATATAAATTTTAAAGAACAATATTAGCTTTCCTTTGAGATATTAACCGTGTTTTTGTTATTTACAGTTCTGGAGTTATGGCTCCATTTTGGCCCAAAATATCGATTTTTTTCAAATTTTGAACGACGAGCGCATTGGGTTAGCGTTGTTTAATCGAGCTCGAATTTTGGCTACCTCAATATCTGGAAAGGGGAATCGTTTTGTGGGGTTAAGACCAAACAAATTCCGACATTTTTATTCCCCAATATAAGATCCGGTCACTTTAATGTATATATTCCAAGTACACGCAGAGAAAAAACATGTTTAAATATGGTCACCTCCAACAATACTATGTTTAAAGAAAATTTTAACCATATTATGTTTAATTTAACCATATTTTTGTCACCGACAACCATGTTATGGTTAAATCAGTCCCCTATCGAAAAGCCACAACCATATTATGATTGCCTCTAAACATGTTGTGGTTAAATATGACAATAATTTGTTTTAAAATTGACAATAGTATTTTCCTCTTTTTCAAGAGCAACATGCTATGGTTGAAAACCAACCAGGTTATTATAAGTGTTAAACATATTTTAGTTATTAATTAATTAAACATAATATGGTCAAAATTTTCTTTAAACATAGTATTGTTGGAGGTGATCATATTTAAACATGTTTTTTCTCTGGGTGTATATATAGACACAAAAATATGCATGCATGAGTGATGCCAATTCTTAAAAAAACATATTGTTTGAAACCGCTAAAATTTTGAGTTTTTAATGCAGACTGATATATCAGTATTTTAAATATCGGCGATATATATCGACTATTTTTTTTAAATATCGATATTTTTTGCCCATTCCTACTACCTCCTGTGCGTTCAGTTACTAATTTAGGGCTTTTAAGTCGCTAGGGGTTTTTGGTTCCATTGAGACCAGATATTATTATTTCTTTTGCCGATTTTGGCGTATTCTGCCAAAAAATCTTAAGGTATTGGATGTATTTATCTATGTTCTCTAAACGTGTAGTATTAAAAAAGTGCTTCCTCAAGACGTTTAAGTATTCCTTTGGATGTTACCCGCTATAATCATCATCATGCTTGAGCGCTCCTAAGAGTGGGTAAATAAAATGTTTATACCAAAGCCCCTGTCTGTAAAGGCAGCTTTTTTTAAATAGCAAAAGCAAATAGATAGATCCGTAAGCAGATTAAAAGGGAGAGTTTTACCAATGGGGTTTGAAGTCAAAACAAACTTTTTTAATGTAGTTTGACGTTTCTTCTTGTGAGAATAGCTTATCCCTTCAACAATAAATTTCAGTTTGTCAATTGTATGAAATGGGAATTAAGCACATTTAAACGAAACCTTGTAAATTAATTTTTTGAATCCTAAGAAAAACTTTGATATAATATTTTTTTTTTTAATTTCAAAAGATATTGTTATTCGTGCTTAATTCCCAGTTTTTATTCTTGACAAAAACACTTGAAATTTATTGTTGATGGGATAAGCTATTCCTATGCGCATTTCACTGGTTGCTTAGGCCAGATCATCAGGAAACTTCATCCATAAAGATTTTAGAAAAACTAAAGATATTAAACCAAATAAAACTGTTAAACGTATAAGAATTATAGCAACAGTTCTACCTGTAACAATATCAAAGTTTAAACAAAACACATCAACAATAAACAACAGTGGGTTTATCTCATCTTACATTCCCCACTACAATTAGAATTTCAACTATCCGCTTTAACTCGTTACGGAACAAAATACGACATAATTCGGCATATTAAAGACCTCTTCTTCAAAGTCTTGTGTTTAAAGTATATGCACCCCGTGATCTCTAACTAATAAGCATTCTTTGGGGGCAGCTGGTTCTCGTGGCACCAAATTAATCCTTAGCTACGTGTACTACATTGTTTAGAAAAGTTGCCATAACGCTGATGTATTTTGACATCAGTACTATAAAAAGTGTCTTCATTTTTGACCCCGTGACAGTTTTCATCATTGTGATATCAGCCTTAGCATTTCAAATTGCCGTTAGGTGAATTTATGCCATCAATGGGAAAACACATTGGCATCAGAGAAATGACGACTCGGAGTCATCAGTGCGATGTATGTAGTAACATCGGTGAAAGGACTTTTTAAGCTCAATTTAATGACAAACTGTCAAAACTACAGAATTGTATTATTTACTTACCAGTTTCACATGTTTGTTTCACTTTTGCGGCATTTCGCCCTTTGTTTACAGAATATCTCTCAATTATAAGACACGAGAAGCATGCCCCATATTGGGTTACGTAATGATTCTTCTTTGAATATTTGATGTTTTTAACTAAATAAATTAAACAAAATGAATATGGGAATTTTGCTTCTTTTATGCCTTTTTATGCATGAAATTAACGTTAATAATACCCAAAATGTGGCATCGAATTGAAGTCACTGTAGTCATAGCATAAATGACGCATAGGGAGATCAAACGGATAGTATTCGACCGGTTTTAACCGGTTATTTTAGTTTTGTCCTAGTTGAATATTTTAAAGTGTCCATTTTTCGAATATAGAATAAACCGGTTATTTTGGTAATTTAAACCGGTTATTTTTGTAATGTGTAATTTATATACGTTTTCCATACTCTTGTTATAAATGTACCCGTAATTTTTTAAATTGAATATTGGACAAACTTAAACTTTGTATGTCACAATAAAATGCAACAAAAGTCAAAAAACATTATGAGCAATGTAAATAAAAATCGCTTATATAATAGACGCCTGCACAAATGGATTTGTACTTAAAAAGTACATATGATCATGAACACTTACTTGAACTATATCATTGGTGGTCAAAAATGTTTTGCATACGTATTGAGAGAGAATCTTAAAATACAGAGATAAGCAAAACTATGCGCACCAGATTTATTTAAATTTAATAGAAAGAAATTGTGTTGGTTGTAAAACATTTATAATAATGCAGTCAAAACTAAATTTTCTAAATTGTTTTTGGCTTTTAAAATTGTAACTTTTTAAAAATGTAATTAATTGGGTGAAATATTCACCATTATTGGTTTGGCGTATTTAAAATACGCGTAAGTCTGTTTGGTAATAGATTAAAGGAAAAAAGTCCACGTTCGCTTTAAGCTATTACCAAACAGTCGTAGGCGTATTTTAAATACGCCAAACACAATAAGGGTGATTATCCAGTTATGTTGCCGAGGACGGAATGCCCTTTAAGGCACTAAAAGCTCTTAAGTAAAGGGTGTTTTTTTTTTTTGGAGTGATACAACTTTGAGTTGGCATCACTGCTTTATTTGACCACCCATTTAACAGCTGATAGTTGCTTATTGTTTAGTTTGCTTTGACATTTCATTATGGATCGGCTTACACCAGAACAACGCGTGCAAATTGTGGAAATTTTTAATATAAATAAATCGACGAATGGGCTGAAGCATAAATTGATTTGATTTTGAATTTCCATTTAAAATTTTATTTTCCAATTAACCCCCATTTCTGGTTGAATAGGTACGTAAATAAGCAGAATTGTCGCATTTGAAATGAGGAGAATCCACAAGCTTTTGTCGAAATAACATTACATCCATAGAAAATTACTGTTTGGTGCATTTTATGGGCTCGCGGAGTCATTGGGCCGTATGTCTTCAAAGACGATGATGGTCAAAATGTGAAAAGTTATTGAACATTGGTGTTCCAGATTGCGCTTTCTACCGTGGCGGCCACATGGCCAAAATCATATTAAAACATTAATGTCATAAAATTATCCAATAAGGACCGTTTCATTGATATCAAAAATATATTACTATGTTTCATTATGATTCAAACTTGTATCACTCTACACAAAAAACACCCTTTAGTTCTATCATATCTTCATTCATAAAACTAAAACATACCGGCGGAATCAACGAAATGGGAAAATTCATCAGTTTTGTTTATTAAAACACCAAGAACTTAAAACAAAATTGAAGGAATCAAACAATGTCATGGAAGGTTTTTAATTGTGATCAACGAATCGACAGATATTTCCTACAAAAAGCATAAAATAATTTAAAATAAATAATCCTCGGGCCTAATTACCGCATTCGATATCGGGTAAGCTATCGTATCGAGTAAGCTATCGTATTTTTCTGCATACGATAGATACTGACGTATCAAATGAAAACTAGAGAGATGTAATGTCTTTGGTTACTCGATATCGAATGCCATCATCTCAAATTACGATTCATTTCATTCGATATCGAGAGTCATAATACCAAAATAAAAAATTTCGATGAATTTTGCTCGATATCGTATGCGGTAATTAGACCCCTGGCTAAGAGGTTTTGTTTGCAAGGTTTAAAAAATATGGTTGAAGTCTATTGATTCATATAGACATGCTAAACCACTAACAAATTAAAACTCATTTAAAATAAATATGGGATAATAACTCAAATAACACAGTGCAGCACTAAAATCTTGAACCAATTGAAACCCACAAAATCTGAAAGCTTATGATGGTAGAAGAAAAACCCTAGCTGGGTTTTGAATTATTAGCTAAGGTTTTTATATCCACACCACAATAGTGGAGAGGGTATTATGCATTTGTGCTGATGTGTGTAACGCCTTCAAATAGTGGTCCTAGATCCACCTTAAAGTATACCGATCTACTCAGAATCACTTTCTGAGTCGAACTAACGATGTCCGTCCGGCTGGCTGGCTGGCTGTCCATGTAACATTGTGCGCAAAGTACAGGTCGCAATTATAGAGATAATTTGATAAAATTTGGGTCATAGGTTCTTATTGGCACAAGGGCCAAGCCTATTGAAAATGGGCCGAATCGTAGGACCGCGAGGAAGATAGCGGGAAATTTCTTCCTCTCAGAAACTATCAGACCGATTTTAATGAAATTCAAAACATTGATAGAACCATATCTATGTGGACACAAAATGTATACATTTTTATAAAAATCGGACCACGAGGGGAGATAGGGTCAATTTCTGCCTCTCAAACCGATTTTAATGATTTAAAACATAGATAGATCCATATCTATAGGGACACATAAGCTATACAGTTTAAAAAAAAGGACCACAAGGGGCGGCAGGGGGCAATTTCTGCCTCTCACAAACTTTCAAACCGATTTTCATGAAGTGTAAGACGGCAAATCCATCTGAGGAGATCGAGTGGTTGCGATCGAAACATGTCATGGTAACCTGCCGGCCAGGGTTCGAGCCCGAGCCACGTCAAGAATGAAAGATTATCAATAACAATTTTAATTAATTTTCATGTTGTAAAAATTCCTTTCTTCATAAAAATAATTTAATGAAAATTAAATTAAGCCTAATTAAAAATATTAAAAATTTGGATTAAAAACCATAAATAGTTCAACAAAATAACCACAATACTAATTATTGTTTATAAACATAGATAAATCCATATTTACATGGACACATAAGCATGATGTGTTTTTCATATGGTCGGGCTTGACCGACTATACTTTCTTACTTGTTTTAAATTTATTTTTGAAGTTTTCGACTGGGGAGTGGATTTTAGTACAATTTTCAAAAAACATGTACTGATTCTTAATATTCGAAATATTGCTTGTCTCTTTTCGGCAAATTTTTAGCTCTGAATCAGATCTAAAAATTTTACCTTAAGATGAAATCAAGAAAATAACAACATTTCAAGACAGACTTGAACTTTTCATAGTACTGTTAATTTTACAAACATAATTTTATTCCTTTAGAAAGCGGGAAATATAACGAATTTTTTTTTTACATTAAAGGAACTGCAGGGCATTGTTCCCCTTACTGACCAGCATGCGTTAAAAGTATATGAGTTATTATCATGTAATTGGTTACTTTGGACAAACAAATACCGCCTTCCCATTTATTTTATTTGGGTGAATATTGTTTTTGTTTATTTTTGCTTTAATTTCCTTTGTAGTTGTTGTCATGTTTAAAAAAGTTTTTCAGGGTAAATTCGTAATTTTTTTTAATACTCAAAGCGCTCTATTTTTCCATTTTTTGTTTAGTTTTGAAATTTGTTTATTATTATTTGTTAAAATAACTACAACTACAATGTAGTTACTACAAAAACAATAACACAAACACTTTCATAATGTTACAGTTTTCATTCTGTGTAAAAAAATTTTGTGTATTGTTCTTTTGCCGAGAATATTTAGTTTTACGTGCTTTTAGTTGATTTCCATGAATTTTCTATTTACTGAATGCCATCGTTGTAGTTATTAAGCTCGAATGTTTGTTTGTTTTTAGGGACTTGCTAAATAATAAAATTTACCAAAATATTATTTGAATAGGTTTTTTTTTTATTAGTTTAAGTTACTAAATGAAATCAGTGGGAAATACTTCTGAACATGACGTTTTTAAATGGGGTCATGAAATCACATTGTAGGACATTAAGCCATTTTAAAAATTTTTATAGGTATTGGGAGATGGTAATAACGTGTGAGTGACATTATTAATATGTCATAAGATTTAATAGTAATGAAATTGTAAAAAATATTTTGCAAAGAAACAAATTTTTTTACAGAACTTCAAATAAGTCGAATCTTAAAAATGTATCTTTGTATCAAATTAAGGGCATTTTTTTAAGCCTGACATTATAGACAATTTCTGGATTTTTATGACACATAATTGTCCATCTAAACAAAGAGTTTGTAACGATAAACCTCCAACAGACTCGTATGCATCCAGAAAAATTTACCTTTTGGTTCTTAATTCTTTAAAAATGAAGCTGCTAATAAAGACCGTTACTGCACCACAATCAATAATTTTTTTACTTGAAAATATGGATGACGTTAATGCGGGCGAGACGTGGTTTCAACACCGGGTGAAAATTTGAATTTTAGAAATGAACGTATCAATTGGCTTCTAAGGTCGTGATACCCCTATGGGGCTACTTGAACTCATGGCATATGCTGATGATCACCAACAACTTAAAAATTGGATGCCAATATTGTTAAAGTTATTCGTGACATACGACTCATAACAATTGGACATTATGAACAGCCGCAGTGCTCCTATGCCTGACATAACTTTTAAATGTTAATGTCATGTATTGATCATTTGAATAAATAAAATTTTTTTGTGTAATTTTTTCCAATTTGAAGTTCTTTCTGCTTTAAAAAAACACTCTTCAGTAATAGACTTAAATGGGTAGGCGCAAACGAAACGAATTTTAGTTTTTGCTTTAGCTGGATCTTTTAGGTTTTTAGACCATTCTCTTTTTGTGAAATTTTGACTTTAAAATTTTTTGAAATGGCCTAAAGAAGAAAAGTAATTTAAGGCCCGTTTTCACAACTTACCGATAGCTAAAGGTAGGATTTTATCGGCCGTATCAAAAGTGTTTCATTATTACAACTTAACTTCAACCAACCTGGTAGGATGAACCTTAATTTACTTTATCGCTCACTTAAGGTTAAAGTCTACTTTAAGCTACCGATCCTAAAGCCCTTATGACACTACATTTTTTATTCATTAATTGATATAGAATTGATAGAAAGAAACAGTAAATGCTAGAAAGAGCAAACTATAAAAAATGTAAACAAAGTTTTTTAGTTTTTTTTTCTCTTGTTATGGTTTTGTTTCAAATTGTACCAACAACCTTTAAAAATTTTACTTTTTTACCCTAATTGTACTAAAAGATTGTTTTAGTTCAAATTAATTTTATTTATGTTCTTAAGAACACCACAAAAAAGTATTATAAATCTTAGTTCAAAAAGTATCAACAAAAAAGTACAATTAAAACAACTTAGCCATCCCTGTTCTGTTAATTTCATTAAATGTTGCCAACTTTTTGTTTATGAGAAACCTAAAAACGCAAAGCGGTAAATCGCTGAATTTGCCCATAAACCGCTGATTCAACAACACTTTTAATATTTCAAGCTTGAAATGTCAATTTTAAGTTGAACAATTTTACATTTTTTTTGACATAACTTCATTTTTTATCGATAAATTTTTTAAAATTTTTGACAGTTTGCCATTTATCTTCATACAGCTGAACCCTTCGCACTTGGTAAATTTTTCTTTTACTTTATATTTGTACTGTTCACCAAAATTTGAACATTGCATTAAAAATGTAGTGTCATAAGGACTTAAGTGTTGTAAAATTAAATTAAACTGATGTTTTCATCTAAGTAAAAGTTGTGTCAAATTGATTCAAAACGATCATAGATGGGGGAAAATTAAAAGGTATGTGAAAGGCTTATATTTTTATACTAACATTTAGCACCGTGACGCAAAGGAGATTTTGTGAAACCCAAGTATACACAGAAGTAGTTTTCCACTAAAAAATGGAGCTTCCAACGAAGCAGGTTTGTAAGGGAGAAACATAAACGTTTCACTTACCATTGCGCTTACGGAAGGCATGAATTTTATATGGCGAGTTCCTACTTTGAAGCAATACATTTTTGACACATAAAGCGCATTATTCAGCGCATATTAAAATTGTTAGATGTAATAATCAGCTTTACACACTGAATGTTTTGATACAGTTATTTTTTAGTATTCTTCCTTACAAACCTGCTTCGTTGTTCACTTGAAATGTTATTTTTTTTATAAAAGTTTATAAAAGTTCTTTCACTTACTTTACTGCATTTCTGTATGTCTTATTGCGTAGCGCATAATTGTGCGCTTACTTTTTTAAATGTACCATTAGTGCTTCGCAAAATGATAAAAATTTTTATTGGGTTAAAGCCTTCATTAAGGGTAAAAGGGCATATTTAAGTGTGTCATTCCGTTTGTAATTTCTTCAATATTGATCTGAAGCCCTATTAAATTGTATTGTTCTGGGTCCTTATATGTAGCGAAGTTGTTTTAACGATTTCAGTCTGTCATTCTGTCCATGTGTATGCCGAAATGGGGTTTTTCGAAGACCCCGGAAATGACGGAGACTAGGTTGTTATTTATTTATGTCACATATCGTCCGTTAAAGTTTACTGTAAATGACTGAGATATGAGCAAAAAACCTAGATTGCCTCTAATTTAACCCATAAATCCCTTATTGTTGTTGTTTTTTATTTGTTTTGTTTTTGTATATCTGGAGAAAGGCAATAAATAGCCAAACCTTCCAAATGAGAAATAAGTATCTTGGTTATCAATATACAAGCTCTCTAAATGGGCGTGATTGGAGAAGTGACATTAAAAAATACATTATACATTTCTATGTATCTGGAGAAGGAAAAGAGCTACAGTTTCCAAATTAGGTACAAACATCTCGGTTATCAATACACACCAGCCTTGAATGTGGGCGCGATTGGAAAAGAGGGCGTGGTACATATATTCTTTTTTCTATATTAAGAATTGTAAGTTCTTGAGATATTGTGCAAATTTGGTATACTTAACTGGGCTATCGATACAGAATTTCTCTAAAAATACGGGCCAGATCACCTACAACCTTATTATGGTTGAATTAGTCCTCTATCAAAAAGCCACAACCATATTATGGTTGTCACTTAACATGTTATGGTTAAATATGACAATAATTTGTTTTAAAATTAACAATAGTATTTTCCTCTTTTCCAAGAGCAACATACTATGGTTGAAAACCAACCATGCTATTATAAGTTTTAAACATGTTTTAGTTAATATGGTTGTGGCTTCTTGATGGAGGACTAATTCAACCATAAAATGGTTGTCGGTAACAATAATGTTGTTAAATGAATCATAATATGTTTAAAGATTTCTTTAAAAATAGTTTTGTTGGAGGTGACCATAGCTAAACATGTTTTTTCTCTATGTGTAGATAACGGCAAGAGCCAAAGTTTTCAAATTAGGTAAAACTTTCTTGCTTACGAATATACAGCGTCCGACATAGTAGGGGCGGGATTGGATAAGTGGGAGTGGCACATCCCACACAAAAACGTGATAGATTTCTGTATATCTGGAGAACGGCAAGATTTTAAGTTTGCTACTTAGGCACAAGTATATTGGTTATCGTTACACAACATCCGTCAAAATGTGGGCGAGATATGAAAAGTGAGTGCGGCACAAACCGATTTATTTATATCTAAAGAACGGTAAGTATTGAAGGGTTTGTTACAGAAAGCTGGTTTATTAGTACTTCTTTTAAAACATGGGCGGAATAAGAGAAGTGGACGTGGCACACACACACACACATCCCATACAATTTACCTGTATATACCTGTATATCTAGGTAAACTAGGTACAATAATCTTCGTATGCAATATAAAACATCCGATAAAATCGGGAAGAACAGCAAGAGAAAAAATTTTTAATTTAATACACATAGCTGAGTTCTCAATTCACAACATCTGTCAAAAAGTGGGAGGGAGTGAATATGTTGTCGTGACAACTTCCATGCAAAGTAAAAAGAGATTTCTGTATATCTAGACAACGGTAACAGCCAAAGTGTCTAAATTCGGATCAAATTCCTTGGTTGCCAATACACAACACTAGCCCTAAAGCGGGCAGGATTAGATAAGTTGGAGTGGCACAAAATAGCTTTCCGTATATCTGAAGAACGGTATGTATAAAATTGTCCAAATTTGATAGGTAGAATGGTATATACAGCATCTACAAAAATTTGCGGGATTTCAGGCGCGACATGGGCGTGACGCAAACTAGAATTCTGTATATCTGGAATATGCCAAAAGTGGGCGGGATTAGATAAGTTGGCGTGCCACAAAATATAATTCTGTATATCTGAAGAATGGTAAGGTATGTTTTAACATTTGGTACAAATAGAATGGTTATCAATACACATCGTCTTTCAAAAATGGGCGGAGTTTGAAAAGTGGGAGTGGCAAAAACTTGAATTATGTAATTCTAGAGAACAGAAAAAGCTTCAATTTACAAATTTATTACAAATAGCTTCGTAATAAATGCACAACACCTGTCGAAAAGTGGTTCTTATTGTAGACTTAGGCGGGGCACCTTAAATACAAGGACTATATAGATTTCTGTATGACTGGAGAATGGTAACAGTAAGAGTATTGTAATTAAAGCTTCGTGAACATTGCACGAGATATATATTTTAAAAAAATCATTGTTTTTGTTTGTATTGAGGGTAGCGAAGGGCACTGGCTTAAGCTAGTTCGATAAAAAATTGGTGTATAAGGGATCATATGAAATCTAATAGGTCTTAAAAATATTTCATATTGTATTGTTTTACTTTAAAAGTGTAGCACTAGATGTATAATATTGCTAAATTATCGTATATAATTGAAATTTAATGAAAAGATTATACAGATTCTTGAAGTTTTGTTAAATTACCATTTAGCATTGTTTTGATATACATTGATATAACGTGTTCTAAAAGCTCTTTAAAATATATTTGAAATGCAAATACCTGTTATGTTTTTTCATGCAAAATATCTTGTTTTTTAAACTATTTAACAATCTCTTATACGACCTATTTTTCATACTTAAACGTTGATAAATCATATATAATTAAATTTTTATCTCCCACTGTTAATTGTACCTAATTGACCATAGTTTTTTCGTAGTTTCTGTTTTAGTTATAGATGTGTGCTGCAAATACTTTGTAAATGTATTTGTTTGCAAAATAAATTAAGCTTCAAGTCTATTGATTGTTTCTTATATATTTAACAATATTTATGTTTTTTTTATATATGTACGTATGTTTGTATTTATAAATAAAATTTTTAAGAAAGCAAAAACCAATTTATTTAACTTGTTAAATATTTTTTTTGTACAGGATTATTATTTTTTAAATAAATCGTCAGTATTTCTCTCCTTTAGATGTTTGTGTAATGTGATTATTGCCCTGCAAATAATATTGGATCACCTGATCCAGTTTGAAAAAATGGACTACTCCATGGACTGGTCCGATGTAATGCAAGCATGGACCATGTCATTGTTAACGACATGTTTCGTTTTTAAAAGACTTCAAAACAAATCCGCTTGAGTAGACCATGGAGATGTTTTAAAACTACTCCTTTGTAGTCCAAAGGTGGGTTATATGGTCCTCTCCTAGGACATCGTAATGTTAAATAGACCATGTTATTTCCATACGTTTGGGTTACTTTTGGACTAGTCCTTGTTACTTGTGGTAGTATAGACCATGTTATAAGAAATAAACATGCAGTGCTGCCAACAACTGCATGTTGTGTACTTTTTTATAGTTTACAGTATTACACATTGGTAGCCCTGATGGTGTCCATTATTAATTTTTTATTTAAAAGTGAAAGTTTGTGGAATTTTTTAAAAAAAGGTAAAAAAATTAAAAATACCAAGTAAATATATTTAATAATAGCAATAATAGACTACAGTACACACCATAAAAGGCGATTAGTAAAAAATGAAAAAGAGAAATGCTTAAACTACCCCTTAAGTGTACTCCATACTGTAGTAACGTGGAGTACTTTTAAGAATAACCCACTTTAGTACTCCATGGAGTAGTTTAGGGACTACTTTGGTGGGTTATATGGTCCCCTCCTAGGACATCGTAATGGTAAATGGACCACCTTTTACCCATATTTTTGGAGTAGTTTTGGAGTACTCCTACTCCTTTATGGACTACTCTTTACATGCATGTGTGGACTAGTCTCGTTATCTGCAGGGGGGCTACTCTTTACACGCGTATTTGGACTGGTCCTATTATTTGCAGGGTTTGAACTCAGTTATACAGACATACAAAGATTCTCTTTTAAACAATATAAAAAATAAAACCTTCGTTTTATAGCATTTTATTTTATCGTGTATCGTATAGAAATATTTAAATTTTATATTTGTCGACTTAAAAATTCAATTGAATACAAATAATGCTAGTCAAATAATAATAATAAACAAAAACAAAATGCAAATAAAATTTAATATGTATAAACAAAAATATTCCAATAAAAAATTTTTTTATATTTATAAAATAATGCAGAAAATCTTTTGCTTCATTAAATATTTTTATTTATATTATGTATGGATGAATTTGTGCATTTCATTGTTTTATTTTTGAAAAATAATAATAAATTAAATTTATAAACTGCAACTAATTCAGCCATAAATTGTTATGTATTGTTAAGAAAAAGAGTTTATATAAAAGTTATTGGAAAACACAATAGTGGTATTCACACCGAACTTGTTAATTTGTTACTCGGTAGTTTGTTAATTTGTTAAAGTTACCAACTGTGAAGGGCCCCATTTTAAAACTTTGTTAGTCTGGTAACTTTAAAATAAAAAAATCATTTAATTAACATACTTACTCTCAATGTACACGAAAATGGTCAAAACACAAATATTTTTTTAGAAATGTATCACAAATGACTTTTTTATTATATTTATTTAGAAACTGCAATAGCTGATTGTGAGTTACCAACTAACAACTATTTTATCAGGGGTGCCGTGTCGTTAATTTGTTAAATGTTAATCCGGTAGCACGTTAAATATACAAAAACAAAACGCGTGTAAATAAGTAACGATTAACGACTAACAAACTAACAAGCTCGGTGTGAATCCCACTAATATTTTCTTTTGCATTAAGAATTTGTATGTGTATAAGAGTCTATAAAAAAGCTATTACAAATATTTTGTGTTAAATAATTCATAATAAACAATTGATTTTACGTATAAAAGTTTATATAACACATGAAATCAGTCAATTTAGTAATTATAAGACTTTTTATTAAAATCTATTTTTATTTAAGGTAGAATTTTTATGTGTATAAGAGTTTTTAAAGAAGTTTCATATAAAATATTTTATTGCCGCGATATCTTAGTTTGTTTAACTGTTCATAAATATAATTGGCATGTTGCGTATTTATAAGTTACAAGTATAAGGGCTTGTATAAGAGTTACTACAAAACCACATATTATTTGATAAGCAGTAATTTTACTATAATATTATGTACTTTATTATTAAATATTATTTTACAAAATGGGTTTATGTATAAGAGTTTGTACTTAAGTTATTAAAAGAGCTATGTTTAAATAAAATCTCTATTTATTTAGCTACTTAAGCGGTGATGTCTTGAAGGTCCAATTAGACGTGATATAACCATACCAAAACTGTATTACCATAGCCACTGTATTACCAAAACGACATAAACATACCAAACAAACCAATTCAAATTTGGTTTCAAAATTCGCCGTTACGGCTGTGCCATTATGGTTAAGTCACGTCTAATTTGAGCTTTAATGACATTATTTATAGTTTTTTTAATCAAATCTTTTATTATATATCGGTAGAATTTTTATGTGTATAAGAGTTTTTAAAGAAGTTTCAAAAGAAATGTTATATTGCCGAGATCTCTTAGTTTGTTGAACTGTACATATATATAATTGGCATGTTGTATTTTTATAAATTACAAGTATACGGTCTTGTATAAGAGTTACTACAAAACCACATATTCTTTGTTTCATTTTGATATATATTAATAATTCTAATCATTTCCTTCTAAATTTTGCTCTTATACGTAATGGTTTTAGCATTCAATTTAAAATAATTTATTTTATTCATTTTAATAATATTTTATACTTTCAGTAGTTCAATTTAGTGTTGGAGGTATGTGGGTGTGTTTTGCAAACAATATTTTAGTTGCAATCAAGTATCTACATGCATACAATTTATTAAACTAATTAGCAGTGTGTCACTGGCATACAAATTAAAAATGTGCAAGTGCCATCAAATGGAAAACAGCGGGAAAAATGTTTTTGTTTGTATATTTTAATTTGGTTTACGTTAACAAATACACAGTAGGATATAGAGGGCATTAAAAAATAATAAACAGGGTTAAAAAAAATTTTTATCACTCAGTCACTTGCTCTCACTCTTATACTATTAGCTAAATTAAAAGCAAAATATTTAAAGATGTTGCAGCAAAGAACAATGAAAAAGTTGAGAGTTATTTTACATATACATATATATTAACGAAGTCTTTTACACTATTTAAGAAACTGTTACTAAAAAATCTTATACTTGGTCTTTCTCACAGTTATCTACGTTTACTCATATGTATACTACACTATAGAATATTTTATATGATTGTTGCTATGTTTTTTATTAAAAACTCGTACAGTTAGAATACGAATTGCAGTATCCCTTAAATTAAAATATTTTATAAAAATTAAAAGTTCCGAATTATCTTTTTTTTTGGTTTAGCTTATACATCATATCAAACTTAGAAGAAGGTCTTATACAAACTCTTAAATAAAGTATTTTTAATCCAAATTTTTCAATATTTTTAATCAGGCTTAAGTTCATCAAATTTAATTTTCATTTAATTATTTTTATGAAGAAAGGAATTTTACAACATGAAAATTAATTAAAATTGTTATTGATAATCATTCATTCTTGACTGACCTGAGATTCGAACCCAGGCGGCTGGTTACCCTGATTAAAAATATTGAAAAATTTCGATTAAAAACCATAAATAGTTCAACAAAATTACCACAATACTAATTAAAGTATTTTTATTTTCAAATGTAACAATTTATTTAAATATCAATTTAGGTTTAAAATTCATGTCAAATAAAATTATATTTAAATATGAATTGATAATTAAATAGAATTCGGGAAATTGGCCATAAGACTTCGTCCTATATATTGTTATATTAGGAAAGAAATATTGACTTAACATAATTTTCTTTGTTAGGTAAATATATTAAAACACTTTCCAGTAAGTCTTATGCCAACTCTTATAATAAAATATATTTATTTTATGTTTTATAATTCACAAGTTATTACAAAATTTTTTATGACGTATAGGGCAATGTTAAATTCATATCCTATATTTTCGAAAAACCGGTTATAAAAATACTTGTTTTTATTTTCATTTAAATGTCTTATACTAGACACAAGAAAAAGTAGTTAAATATCCCGGAAATGTTCTTTTTTTGTAGGACAGGCTACATGCTCTTTTAGAAAATTTTAAACAGATACACCAAATGCATATCTAAACTCTTATACACTCTTATACATCTACTATGAATTCATTTATTATGTAAGTAGAAACAAATAGGCCTCAGCGTTACTTTTTATGGTTTTTGCATTTGCATATGTTTGTATATTATATTGTATATTATATGACAAATTAATAAATATCTTTTCGTATTTGTGACATATTTAAACAAATTTTTAAAGAAACTAAAAATTGTATTGACAATGCAGATGCTTCTGAGTGATTTTTGAAAATTCTGGACACTCTTTTAGGGATTGCGGGATGCGGCATAGTTCAGTTTGAAGACAGAAGAAATTACGTTGAAACATAAACGACATTATAAGAGATTTTAGTACAAGTACCTCTGAATCTCAACATCAGAACTCTTATACAAAATTCTAAAAAAGGCTTTAAATACATAACAAATATTGTAACATATTTATTACTTTTTCGTCAATATAAAAACAAATAATAAATATAAAAACAATATTTCACAAATAAGGAAAACATATATCCAACATTTTTCATATTTCATATTTTTCATATCCTAATTTATTATAACGTATAAAGTTACGTCGAAATAAAGTTGTCTTCACCTACATGCATTTATTTATACAAAATTTATATGATAACGCGACTTTGTCGAAGATTTGCAACAAGTACCTCAAAATTAATATCTAAACTCTTATACAGTTTTAAAATATATTGAATATAAATGACTTTAATGAATTTATTTAAAGTTTTATAATATTTTCTCTTATACAAACTTATTTCATAACATAATGACATTAAAAATACTCTTCTAGCCGTCCTGTTGAAAATGTAATTAAAAACTTTTTTCATAATATAAGCAAACAATTTTTTATATAAACAAAATATCAATATTCTAGTACAGCTTAGAATATTGTCCTGTCTATTGGTATCTTCTGCTCCTTGTATTGCTTATAATGCTATTAATAATACATGATTTGATTTTTTTTTTAATGACACTATTTTATTTCTTTTTATTTGCAGGTAAGTTGAAAGGCGCAACAAAAGTGAAAATAGATGAAAAGGTTTCGAAAAAAAATACCTACAAATAAAATAGAAACAAACTAATGGATGTTATGTCCCCCGCCGGCCAGTGTAATGGTAATGTAATGTATGTATGCCTCTATATGAGGTGGTCCTTCAAACAACTCCTGTGTGCTGGCCTCATATTTATTCTAATGCCTTTTGTGAATTTAAATTTAAAAGAGAAAATTGAGTAATATCCGGTTATGCAAACTCATGTTAATGTCAACTAAATTGAATTTCTTTCTGTTTTGTAATGTCACTTTTAGTTGAAAAGCAAAAATCTATTTTTATCTGTTATTTAAAAAAAAAAAAGAATATTTTACACAAATTAAATTTTCTTTTTTTTTAATTTTTTTATTTTAAATATAAATATTTCACTTGACTTGTTTTTCGTTAGTCGTTATTGTTGATGTTTGAAATATTTATTATTTATTTTTTCTGCCCTGACTGTGATATTTAATTTAGATGTAAAATGAAATCATATGAAAACGACTAGAAAATCTAAAGAAAAATTCTTTTGATAAACTACACAAAACTAATTAACGTTTTAAACGTGTCAGCTACATGCACGAATGTTATTTACTGAAAAAAATCTAATAAATTGAATATAACACTTATAAGAAAAAGGGATGGCGGAGAATACAAACATATTTCATATATTTTAACATATACTTAGAGAATGGTTTCTAGAAATACTGAAAGCAAGGCTTTTGCTCTATAGTCTCCAAGAATATGAAAAATGTATTTGGTACTGGTTCGAAGGACCATTAATTGCAATTAAAACAAAGACCTAAAACAGGCAACTTTTTCAAAAGTTCAATATTATAAAGATGATCTTGTAATAATCGTTCTGATTGTTATTGGAATGTATCTATTATTCAAAAACAATATTAAAGGATTTAAAAAACACGAATTGCTGGTTCAAAGGACCATAAATTGTGATAAAGTGCAAATAACCTAAAACTTGATCTTAATGAATTCAAAGAAGAATTTCTTACATTGTCTTTTGCATTTTGTCTTCATTTTTAATATTTGAAACAAAAAAATAGTTTTAAAATCTTCTTATCACGTTAGTGGTTCAAAGGACCATAAATTGTGGTCAAGTTCAACGGGACTCTAGAACTTTTAAAACGATATTACTATAATGCTTCTATCTTAAAAGCAAAACTGTATTAATCGCATTTTAAACGATACAATTTCTAACTTGACATCAAAAAAAAAAATTTCTTTTTTTCAATATCAGGATCGAAGGACCATAAATTGTCTTCAACTTTAAAAGGTGGGTAATTCCATGTCAAAACGGCCAAGAGTGGGACACGACCACTTCCGATTTTAATGAAATTTGGTGAGAAGGTTCTGTCATTATGTAATATTCAAAATGTCATAATTTCCCCGAATTAGCCGAATGTGTTGAGCTTATTTCATCAATATCTCGAAAACTACTTGACATACGAAGATGATTTCGATGTCATTTTAAAGAGAATACTTGGGGCTACAAACAATATATTGAAAAAAAGCATCCTACGCGCTGTACCATACAAATATTGCGGCTTAATAAAATTCTTTAATTTGGCCCCTGCAGCGCGTAGGATGCTCCTAGATGGGTCAAATGTATGACCAACCCCACTTTATTATTTATTGCCGAATTTCGGTTTTTTTTTTAGTTATTTCAATAAACTAAACCGTTTTTGAGTTACGCGAATATATGCTGTGCAGCCTCTTACATTTTCGAAATAACGGTAGATCTTGAAAACACGAGCTAACCTAAAAAAACGCTTAGCACCACTGGATTCAGGGTACCAAATTATGGTAAAATGCCAGGTGCGCGGCTGGTCTGTTTTTTGCAACTTGCACAGTGTACATATTGCTCAAAATTACAATATTGAAATTCAATTTTAATATTATTTTTTTAAAGGTTGCGAAAGGAAAAAAATCATATCTTAAAAAAGAAAAAAAAAAACACCTCCTTCAAAGATTCAGAATTTTTAAAGAACAGTTTGAGGTATCAGCCAAATAAAAAATAGGTTTTTGACCTAGTCCGTCAAAAAAATTTTTTTTCAATATATTGTTTGTAGCCCCATGTATTCTCTTTAAAATGACATCGAAATCATCTTCGTATGTCAAGTAGTTTTCGAGATATTGAAGAAATAAGCTCAACACATTCGGCTAATTCGGCGAAATTATGACATTTTGAATATGACATAACTTTTGAAAAAGGATAAAAGGAACCTTCTTACCAAATTTCATTAAAATCGGAAGGGGTCGTGTCCCAATCTTGGTCGTTTTGACATGGGATTACCCAGGTCTAATTCTAAAAACTAATCCTTAAAATGATTTTCTTGTAATCCTTTTTACTTTCATTGATATAAAGTGATAGCAAGACAATCGTAAAGTAAGTTCCTAAATATCATAATGTTCGAAGGAGCATACATTGTAAGCAAGCCAGCTTAAATTACCCTAAACTTCAACTCAATGGCGTACAAAAATACTACAGATCTTTTTTTATCCGTATTAGCATTCATTAATATATTGTTTTAAAATATTTTTTACAAGTTTTAAGAACTATGAATTGTGGCAAAATTTGTAAAGGCGCCCGTACACGACATGTATTTGTCATCTGACATGTCAAATTTTCAAGTCACATGTAATTGTTCATGTCTGTCAAAATTGCTGTTTTACATAAGGTTTATAATATTTGGTCACAAACGTACATGTAATTTGCTTCTGACATTGTCTCTGTTTTTTTCGCATTGTTATTGCAGAAACCAAAGTAGTTCTCGGTTTCAAAATAGCTTGCTGCCGCCACGAAAATATTTATTTGCGCCGTAAAAGAATTTAGCCATCTTAACATTTTTTTCTTTTATTTTAAAGATACCAATTTAGAATTTTATAATGAAACGGTTTTTATGTATATATTTACATAAATTCTATTCAATGGTAAGATGAGCATACATATCTTGGTATTGTAAAATATTAACTTCAGCCGGCTAATGATTCCGTCAATAGTTGACGCCGCTGCCAGTTTCTTCCCGGCATAGATTTCTGATGTCAGATGGTTTGTCCGAAGAAAATAGAGCACGCTCTAATTGAAATTTTGTCAGATGACTTTGCGTCTGACTTTTACAGAAGCAAAGTTAAAAAGGCAACACACGACATGTATGTGTTTTGCAGTGGGAAATTTGACATGTCAGATGACAAAAACATGTCGTCTGTACGCTCCTTAAGATTGAGGTTTATTTTATTAGCGCCTTTAAAAAAAACTACTCCAATGGTTGGTCTTTGGCGCCACATTTCAATTGATTTCCGTTTACAAGAATTTCTGCTTCATTGCATGTATTGTTTTGATGTCTAGCCGATGATAAAATTTTCATTTTTGGCGTAAAAACATTATTATCAAAATCAAATGTGGTGAAGTGTGTGTGTGTGTGTGCGCAGAAATATTAGGGCTTTCCATGACACATGCAAATCAAGAGTTGACAATACATTTTGTAGACATTTTCTATAAAAAAGCGAAAATTTATATAAATTTTCAATTATTTAAATAGAAACTTGACTTAAGTAAATAAGTGCCACCCTAATAACACACTTGCAATTTTGACAAAAAATTAGTCAAGAAAAAACATTCATACCCAGTGAACATTTGAAATATTTTGAAAAATTAATTGCTAAACAAAATTTGTTGGCAAAACAAAGAAAATTTTATTAAAATTATTCAAAGACAAATGAATTAATTTTAATGTATTTTTCTTTCTTGTTATTTTTACAATTTGAGGAGAAATTTGCACACTTTGGTTCAAAATTATTGTGAACTAAAATTCTTTTAGTTTTAATGAAGAAGTCTCGGTGGAGCAACGATTTTTGTAATAACTGCGCAATTAAGTATATTTTTTTTATTTTTGAAATAAAATTGTTAAACAACCTGATAAATACTATAAATGGAGTTGACGGATCCAAGAACTCTGCGACAAAAATGTTTAAAAACATTTTAATAATAAATTGTTTGTTTACTAAATTATCCTTCGATTACCATGTTTTTAAATATGTACCTCATTTGATTATTATATTCATTGTTTATTTAAGAACAATTAAGGGTTTCTTATTTCACGGACTTTTTCTATTCCCGGAAAACGAAACAAAAAAAAATCTTATTTCCGGGAATTCCGGGAAACAATGGTTTCATTAAATGAGTTCAAGACAAAAGTTTTTACTTTTTTAAAAGAATATACACATATACAACAGTCTAAAAAAATTAGCTTTATTTATTCCACAGAAAATCAAATAAATTGTTAAATTCATATGTACATACATATTTTATATGTGTGAATAGATGATGAACATTTTAATTTTCTACTTCAAGAAGCTTTTTATACATTTTATCAGCAATTAAAAAGACCACTAGGGATGCCAATCGGGATTGATTTTAGAAAATCCCGAGATTTCGGGGGCTTTTTTTTTAAATAAACAAAACTTTTTTTTATTTATTTATGAATATTTATGAAAATAAGGATTATAAAAATAAAAAATACAACTGAAATATACACTGGCGAGCAAAACCGAGTACATGCTCAGCATATTTCTATTTACTGCTTCATATCTTGCTAAATACAAGAGCGAATTTCATAAAATTTTTAACAATTATATTATATTATATTAGCTAAAAAACTGCGTATTGAATGTAGTCATCACAGAACATAAACAAAAAAATTCAATATAAACAAATAAGGCAGCTCAATTTACTCAGTTTTGCACGATTCTTCAGTATTATTAAGATTTGCCATTTTTAGTATGGCATCCACAATCCTTTTTTTTTAATGACATTGTTTACACGCCTCGGCATGCTTTCCACCAAATTCACTTGGAATATTTTCCCATTCTACCTTTACACGGCTCCAAAGGGTTCAATACTATTAGGCGCTCGATTGTGTTGTCCCAATCGTTTTTTCAATATGGACCACAAATTCTCTATTGGATTTAGATCCGGACTCTATGCAGGCCATTTAATTACCTGAAATTTTTGTTTAGACAGCCATTTTTTGACGACTTTAGCCGTGTGTTTTGTGTTTCCGTCCTGTTGGAAAATGACTTCGTCCTTAGGATAAGCGCTGTGGTCAACTAAATCGGGTAAATGGGTGTGAAGAATACGAAGGTAATCCTCTTTCTTCATAATTCCATTAATTCTTACCATAGTTCCAAAATGCCACCAAGTGAAACAGCCCCAAATCATCAAGCTACCTCCGCCATGTTTACCGATTTGTTCCACATGATACTTTTGAATAGATTCATGAGGTCTGCTCCAGAAATATTCCTTACCATCAGATTGGAATCGGTTATTTGGTCCGATGAGGCAAAAATTAACCGATTCCAATCTGATGGTAAGAATTATTTCTGGAGCAGACCTCATGAATTTATTCAAAAGTAGCATGTGGAACAAATCGTTAAACATGGCGGAGGTAGCTTGATGATTTGGGGCTGTTTCACTTGGTGGCATTTTGGAACTATGGTAAGAATTAATGGAATTATGAAGAAAGAGGATTACCTTCGTATTCTTCACACCCATTTACCCGATTTAGTTGACCACAGCGCTTATCCTAAGGACGAAGTCATTTTTCAACAGGACGGAAACACAAAACACACGGCTAAAGTCGTCAAAAAATGGCTGTCTAAACAAAAATTTCAGGTAATTAAATGGCCTGCACAGAGTCCGGATCTAAATCCAATAGAGAATTTGTGGTCCATATTGAAAAAACGATTGGGACAACACAATCGAGCGCCTAATAGTATTGAACCCTTTGGAGCCGTGTAAAGGTAGAATGGGAAAATATTCCAAGTGAATTTGGAGAGAATTTGGTGGAAAGCATGCCGAGGCGTGTAAACAATGTCATTAAAAAAAAAAGGATTGTGGATGCCATACTAAAAATGGCAAATCTTAATAATACTGAAGAATCGTGCAAAACTGAGTAAATTGAGCTGCCTTATTTGTTTATATTGAATTTTTTTGTTTTTGTTCTGTGATGACTACATTCAATACGCAGTTTTTTAGCTAATATAATATAATATAATTGTTAAAAATTTTATGAAATTCGCTCTTGTATTTAGCAAGATATGAAGCAGTAAATAGAAATATGCTGAGCATGTACTCGGTTTTGCTCGCCAGTGTAATTTTTAATAATTTGTTTTTTGTAAAGAGTATAAAAATTCAATAAAAACGAAAATTTTTGTACACAAAAGCTGATATATTAAAAATCCCGGGACTAATAAAAATAAATCCTGTTTGGCATTCCTAATTCACACAGAAGAAACAACTAAGAAAGTAAAGTCGGTCAAGCCCGACTATATGATACCCTACACCACAGTATTAAAAACACATCATGCTTATGTGTTCATATAAATATGGATTTATCTGTGTTCATAAACTTCATTAAAATAGGTTTGAAAGTTTGTGAGAGGCAGAAATTGACCCCTACCTCCCCTACCTATTTTTGAAAAACTGTATAGCTTATGTGTCCATATAGATATGGATCTATCTATGGTTTAAATTTCATTAAAATCGGTTTGAGAGGCAGAAATTGCCCCTATCTCCCCTCGTGGTCCTATTTTTTAAAAAATACATCCCTTTTGTGTCCATGGTTCTATCTATGTTTTAAATTTCATTAAAATCGGTTTGATAGTTTCTGAGAGGAAGAAATTTCCCCTTATCTTCCCTCGTGGTCCTACGAGTTGGCCCAATTTCAATAGGCTTGGTCCTTGTGCTAATAAGAACCTATGTCGCAAATTTTATAAAATTATCTCCAAAATTGCGACCTGCATGGACAGCCAGCCGGACGGACATTGTTAGTTCGACTCAGAAAGTGATTCTGACTCGATCGGTATACTTTAAGGTGGGTCTAGGACCAATATTTTAAGGCGTTACACATCTGCACAAATGCATAATACGCTCTCCACTATTGTGGTGTGGGTATAAATACGAATGTTAAAATAACATGGCGATTCTTCTGAGGCTTCTGTTAACAAAGGAGATACAAAATAAGTAAAACATGTGTTACAGGGGTAAGAGTTTTGAATTTTGAATTATTCTTAAATAAATGCATATGTTGCCTCTGAAGCTTCTTCACACTGTTATATCACACTCAAACAAATTTGATTATACATGAAATTCACGTTATTTCAACTTGAAATAACTTTCATTCAACGTGATTCGGATTGTTATTGCTCTATCTTTACTGCAAAGTTAAATTAACATGAATTATAGTTATTTCAAAAGAAAAAAATGTTGTTCGCAAATTATTGTAAAATCATGTTCAATTAACATGAAACAACAATGAAGTAAAATCACTACTGAAAATGTTAAATCAACCTTGTTTTGAAAGAGTTTACATTGATTTTTTTCTGTGTGCTGATTTATTGGGGTAGGAAAAATAGTTCGATTTGTAGGTAGTTTTCAGTCATTTTAGTAAAGAATATATTTTTATTGCGCGATTTTGATGCTACGTATCCTAATGGCATCACTGATATACATACATATCGACGGCTTATATTCAATACCCGCCATCCGCCAAAATACAATTTTTCAGGAGAGAGAAAAAACTGTTTGTTTTATTTATTTTCTATATAATTCTTAAGGTATGAATTAATCTTTCTTCTATAATATTTTTTAAATATGACTACTAAGTCACCCTTATAAAAAAAAGTAGAACTTTTAACTCTATTCGTAGCGATTGGGTTGATGTCGGGTATTGCAACTGAAATCTTCAAATATTTTTATGGCGTATAGCGGGAATTGCGCAGTAATAAAAATATGTTTTTTTGCTCTAATATGTAATTTTATTAAATTAAGCATTTGTTTAACGTTTTTCTAACATAAAAGAATTCAATAACGAAACAATAACAAAAAAAAATAAACATAATTAAAAAAGGCAATTCCAATTGGACATTGTCACATTGCTCCTTATTACTTTGACTCCATCTGAACTAAATTATCATAAAAGTAATGATATTCTAGTGGTATAACCGGCTTCAAATCTTGAAGATGTTTCCATTTACTAGGCTGGATTGGTAACTGAGCAGTATGCAAATGTATATAATTTAACTGTTCTGCAACCCGATAATGATGTTAAAAAATTATTAAAAGACTATGCTTGAATTACGTATTCATGTTTTTTCTATGGGAGGTGGGCGTGATCAGGTTTATATTTTCAGGAGCCCATTTTACAATTATAATATTTATTTTTTGTGAAAATTGAGTTGATGTATTAGAAATCAAGGCAGAAATCAAATTTCACACAAATGATTATGAGGTGGGGTGTCACAAGGCCATAGGACATAAAGCCATATGGCGTGAAGTCCCATTCCATTGAGACATAAGGGCATATGCCATTAAGTCTCAATATAATGGGTCTTAACGCCATAAATTTCTTCCGAAAAATGAGACATAAAGCCATATTTTTGATTTTCTCCTCTATGGTATAAAAAAACCGGCTTCGCTAACTAAAGTTTCTCTTCATAGCCGGCCTTCGGCCGGGCGAGAGCATTTTCTCCTCTATGGTATAACAAACACCGGCTTCGCTAACTAAAGCTTCTCTGCGTATTTGGCCTTGTTATACCTTAAGGGAGAAAATTCTTGCGCCCGCCCAAAGGCCGGCTATACAGACAAGCTTTAGTAAGCGAAGCCGGTGTTTGTTATACCATGGAGGAAAAAATCCTTGCGCCCGGCCGAAGCCGGCTATGCAGAGAAGCTTTAGCTAGCGAAGCCGGTCTTTGTTATACCATAGAGGAAAAATCTTTGCGCCCGGCCGAAGGCCGGCTATACAGGGAAGCTGTAGTTAGTGAATCCGGTCTTTGTTATACCATATAAGCATTTGTAACGCAAAACATGAAATGGGACATAAAACCATAATGGCTTTATGTCCCATTCTACTAAAATTGATATGAGACTTAAGGCCATATCAAAATTATGGCTTGATGTCCGTTTGAATTGAGACATAAAGCCATTGTGGCTTTATGTCCTATGGCCTTGTGACACCCCACCGATTATGAGTGCTTCAAAATGCTATGTGCCAAAAAACAATGCCATAGGTCAAAATTTAATTTTCACTTTGTATGGCAGGTGGGCGTAAAAGTGGGCGGATATTTTTTAAATATCACACAAATGATTACGAGTGCTTAAAAATGCCATGTGCCAAATAACAATGCCGTAGGTTAAAATTTAATTTTCACTTTGTATGGGAGGTGGGCGTAAAAGTGGGCGATTCACTTTGATTTTTCCATTTTTTTCTTGATTCAAACAAATGCCTATGTGCCAAGTTTCATTATCCTTCAACAACTTCTTCTATTTTTTGCCGCTCGTTCTATGAACTTCAACCAATGTGTGGCGTATGGCGGGTATTGCATTAAAAAATATCGTGCGGTTAATAGCGGTATCACAAATATTTAAAAAAAAGAACTTATATTAATTTTTTTTTCTGAAATTTTTGTCAGAGATAAAGCTGGCATCAGTGAACAATTTGCCATCAAAAAGTCATTTTCCAATAATTGGTGTATGGCGGGTATTGAATATAAGCCCTCGATATGTTTTATTAATTTATTTAATTGACTGCAAAAATAATTACACTGTGCTAGTTAAAAAAATAGACAAGCCGGGCACATGGCGGCACATCGGGTACGCTGAATACAATGGTATTAACCGTTTTTTTGAGGTTACCTCTTGTTTTCGAGACATACCGTTTTTTCGAAAATGTAGGAGGTTGCACAGAGTTTGCTTTTTAATAAACTATAGAGAACAATTATTCGAAAATTTTTTTTGGGTTTCTGTTTTATACATGTGTTTATATTTTGTTTTATTATTCTTTGATTATTGGAACAGTGAATCAATAAATCGATATTTCATGAGCTTAATTATAAACGGAAATTATTTAAATATTGTATTCGGGTTTCAAACATATAAAAACGTTGCATACATTTATTTATATATTTTTGCTTATTCGAATCGCGCGAAGACATAGTCTCTGGCGAGAATCGAATCTAACTTGCCTACCGCGGCAGCCGGTTTTCGATTATTCGATTACTTTTTTTTAGCAATTTTTTTAACAACAGTAACATTGCTTTTTAATTTATTCGATTAAAAAGCAAAATTATTCGAATATTTTATTCGAAATATTTTGCGGTAAAATTTTGTACATTATTCCATTCTTTTTTCAAATAGTTTTTATTTAACGCAAATTATTTTATCAATTTTGTTATTAATTTACACGAATAATTTTGACGATTATGACAACTTTTAAATTTTTATTTTCTTTAAATGGGGTTTTCAGGTATGATTTTAGTTAATTTTTTAATAATTTTTATAAGTTTAGTATTAAGAACTCTTATATACTCGTTATTTCAGATGATTAATACAAATTATGTGTGTGTCTTCATTTTCATGAAATTATAGAAACCCATTTAAGAATAGAAACCTGTTTTATCCGCTATAAGTCATTTTTCCTATTCCTCATTACTGACTTTTTTCCCTTTTATCCAATATAAATTTCTCCATTTTAGCTAAATCTCTTTGAGAAAAATTGCATTATACGCAATCATAATATTTTATCCTGTTAAAACATGATTTGTCAAACTTTAAATGTTTCGAGTTGCTGCTGCTGCTGCTCAAAAAGTTTATTTCGCAAAAAACCAAGAAAAAGAAAAACGCTAAAACATGAAGGAAGACTATTATAAACGCAATGATTTACTAAATACCAGATATTTTGGTTTGTCTGTCTGTCTGTCAAGTGACGGCTGCAACAGACTTGCACTTGCACTTCTTGTTCGCATCAGTGTGAAAAGTTGCTAAAGCAGAACAAAACTATTGCTCTCCAGAAAAAAAATAAAGAACAGAAAATGTTCGCGATTTTGTTACCATATAGGGAAGAGATAGATAGAAGTACGGAGAAACACACACATGGACGGATCGACAATATTTGTATCTTTATTTAGTTGAAAACGTGTGTCTCTATACCGGGGTATGGGAGCGTGTGCTTCGAAGTTGAGTGTAAACTTTTGGCAGACACTAAAATAGAAAGTAATTGTCAGCCAGTTTAAGAGTTGTTTTTGTATTTTGTTTTATTCCTGGTGATGCCATGGTTTTTTTTATTTTTGCAACAAAATGGGTATTAACACTTTTGCCACTAACACTAGTGTAAAACTACACAAACAACTAAAACTGGAAAAAAGTTTTAAAAATGAGAGCAAAAAAGCGCCTAAATAAAAAACAAACTAACTACGAACTACATATTAGAAACGGGAAACGGAAGTGTTGCTTGAAAATTGTGTACGTAACAAATAAATGCTTAGTTTTCGTAGTCGTCTATAAATATTTCTGTAATAATGTGTGTTTGAGCGACTCATTTCATATGTGTATGTGCAATTTGTATGTTTATAGCGAAAAAAAACTTTTTAAACAAATATCTGTATGTCTGTGTGGATTTGCATTGTTTTGGCGCCGTGGAGGTGTAAAGCCAGAGGAGTTGTGTGTAGATAAACACCCTCAACTTTTAGATCTAACAAAATTTATTTTTTTTGTTTTGTTTTTTTTTCTTACGTTTTTTTCACATACAAACATTTATGTGAGGCTAAGTCGCTAGTATTTATAAATTTTTTTAACAAATTACATACAAATATATATAAAAAAAAAAATAAATCGTTAACACATGTCAAACAGCTGCAGGCTAACTTCACACATATATCAGGTACTTACATAGATCGAAAAATTACTCACAACATTTTTGAAAAAGGATTTGTATTGTTAATTTTTGTAAAAGTTTTTATTCGATTAATCGAATAAAAATATTCGATTATTCGAGTTATTTTATTCGATTACTCTAAATATTTCATTAATCAAAGAGATATACATATTGGATTTATTTAATAAATTTACATGACTAATTACATAATATTCGATTAATCGAATTATTATATTCACTTACTTACTTACTAAAAAATTTTTGAAAAAGGATTTGTTTTTTTAAATTTTTGTAAGTTTTTATTCGAATAAAAATATTGAATTAATCGAGTTATTTTATTCGATTAATCTAATTATTATATTCACTTACTAGAACACTTACTAAAACAGTTCTTATCTAGTAATCATATAAATATGTTTAATTAATCGAATAGTTATATTCACTTAATCAAATTATTATAATCGATTAATAATAAATTTATATTCAATTAATCAAATAGTTAAATTTTATAATTATACAATTCGAATAGTTAAATTTCCATGATTGGAGTTATAATTTCGGGTGTTATTGCTTTTGATTTTCTTGGTAAATTAATTCAGTTTTTATACTAGGGTATTCATTCGGTTAACCGTCAACCGGTTAACCGATTAATTACTACCCGATTAACTGATCGGTTAATTTCAAATTGGCTTTTTTCGATTAACGATTAAAACGGTTAATTTCAGTCGATTAACCGATTAACCGAAGTAACAAAACTTACAATATTTTGTAGTATTATAACATATTTTTTTGTGTGTTTTTAATTATTTGTTTTGTCTCATATACAAAATGTATTTGTGTAGAAAATATTTTTTCATACAAACAAAGAAGGTGTTCAGTGATTTTCATTTTAACCCATTTTCCGCCGACCAATGACTTAAATTACATTGTTTTTCAATGTTTTTTTTTATCTTCTTCATCGATCAACAGGAATGTGGTGAAAAATGGGTTAAATATATGATTGCCAATACCTTTTTTTTGTTTCACGTACTTTTTATATATTTGTGTTTAGTTATTTGTTTTTTATCATAACTTCTCATATCAGTCTTTTAACAAAATTAACCGAAACAATTAGTAGTGTTAAAAATTTTTAAAAACTCTAATGGCATAATGCAGTATTTTATATGTTAAAAAAAATCCTGGAAAAGTACTGAGATATTAGATATTCATCTACGATAAGTGAAAGAATTGTTTCCAAGTCAACTTTTGTCAAAACTAAAGAAAAGAATCGCTTTAATCCTAAACATTTAAACCAAATTATTTTTCTAAATGATTATTGTATAGATGTTCTTTAACTATTGAAATAACTAATAACATTATCTCAGTTTATTTTTGAATAAATACGTAAATATTTTATGGATTCACAAGGTAGTCATAAAGTCTTATGTCTTAAAATAATTACAGGAAATATATATCGTCGGCTTAATATGCAAACCACTTTTTATTTAAATTGAGATTTTGATGCCGTGTGGTAGAGAAAGATACGCCTCGTCAACCAGCATGTAGTTTTTCTTCTATTTAAGTCTTGAAGTGTGTAAAACTGACTGTAATTTAAATTTTCTATCAAGCTTCAAATAGGAAAAATAAACAGTTTTTTGTCTCTCCTGTAAAATGTGCTGAAAGTTAGTTAGCAGGTTTGCATATTTAGTCAACGATATAACTATTGTAAGCTACCGCTTATAATATAGATTTCTACTATACAGTTATGAAGAATCACTGAACACAGCATTACAATATTTATTTTGTTTGAAACACAACAATATTTATTTTAAACAAATTTAAATATTTTTCAGTTTATTTTTTAGAATATTATGACGATATGACTTGATACCACACCTTGCGCATTAATTGAAAAATGCATATTACATATTTATGAATTGTTTTTTTTTGCTTGCTCGTTTTAGTTCAAGAATTGTTATGTTTGGTATGTTATTGTTTTTTTTTACTTATACACTCCAAAAAATAAGCAATTAATGCATTTTTATACATTGAAATTATTTAATTTATAAAAAACTTTATTAATCGGTTAACCGATCAAAAACAACATTAACCGATTAAACCAAAACCTCGGTTAATTAATCGAGCGATTAACCGATTAAAGCAAAAGGTCGATTAAATGAATACCCTATTTTATACCCACACCACAATAGTGGAGAGGGTATTATGCATTTGTGCTGATGTGTGTAACGCCTTAAAATATTGCTCCTACCCCACCTTAAAGTATACTGATCGTCTTAGAGTCACTTTCTGAGTCGAACTAACGATGTCCGTCCGGCTGGCTGTCCATGTAACCTTGTGCGCAAAGTACAGGTCGCAATTTTGGAGATAATTTGATGAAAATTAGGTCATAGGTTCTTATTGGCACAAGGACCAAGTCTATTGAAAATGGGCCGAATCGTAGGACCACGAGGGAAGATAGGGGGAAATTTCTTCCTCTTAGAAACTATCAAACCGATTTCAATGAATTTTAAAACATAGATGCAACCATATCTTTATGACACAAAATGTATGCATTTTTAAAAAAATAGGACCACGAGACGAGTTAGGGGCAATTTCTGCCTCTCAAACCGATTTTAATGAAATTTGAAACATAGATAGATCCATATCTATATGGACACATTAGCTATACAGTTTTTCAAAAATAGGACCACAACGGGAGGTAGGGGGCAATTTCTGCTTCTCACACACTTTCAAACCGATTTTCATGAAGTTTATAAAAATAGATAAATCTATATTTATATGTACACATAAGCATGATGTGTTTTTAAATACTGTGGTGTAGGGTATCATGTGGTCGGGCTTTACCGACTATACTTTCTTACTTGTTTTTTATAAATAATATATTGCATTAATTTTATTAAATTATCGAAATAAATGTATAAGGTTATTCGCGTATATATATTCAAATATATTTAATTGTTCAAATAGTAATACAGACCTGCAAAATTTGGACTGGAGTATACATTTCTAAGGGGTTGAGTTTCGCTCAATCCGAATCTGTGCTCAGAATCTGTCCCTTACATCATATTTTCAAGATACATATCTCAGAGAAGGAACAAGATATTGCAAAGGTTATAGAAACAAAAAAAAAAAAAAAACTTGTTGTCATGTGTATTTTTAAATAGCATAAAGCTAAGATCCCACTATCGGCTCAAATAGCAAAATCTGTGATAATTTTTAACAATAATCGGTACAATACGGTCACACTATTGTGCTATTTGGGCAAATTAAATCACATGTTTTTGTTTATTTGCTTGTTTTTACTTTAGAAATTCTCAAAATTTTCCGTCTGAATATTCCATTATGTTTCCTAAAAATTTTAAATAATAAAGTTTATACTTGCATATACCCGCTACTTCGTTAGCGTATCCTTTTTCTTCTTGGACATATTTTTATGCCAAAGTTTATTTTTCTAGGTTTAAACTTGTTTAAATTCTAGCATTTAACCCGCTACTTTATTAGAACCAAAAAGCTACAGAAAAATAAAAAATTTACCGTATTTCTTTTTTTTGGGTACCTACTATATTTTTCCCCATTAAAGTATCAAAAAATTCGGTATTGTATTGACGAATGTGTCAATTAATGGAGGAAAATGTTTTGTAAAAAAGTACCAAAAATTCGAATACGTTTTCTTTATAAGTTTCGAATGTGGTATTAACTTTGTTTTAATGGTTATTGGTTCAAAACATAGATGGGGTGGCAAAAAAGTACTAAAATTCAGATTTTACCCGTTTACTCCCTAATAGGGCCGAATTTCAAAAAAGTACCAGACACCTATCCGCTTATTTTTCTAAAGAACAACGATAAGTGTTACATTTATTTTGCATCTCTTTTAGTTTTGGAGATATAAGGTTACCGAATTGTCCCGTTTTTACCTTTTTTTACCCCCTTTACATTAGAATTTCGAAAAATCCCTTCTTAGTGGATCGATTTGGGGAGTGACCAATCGCTAGTCCAAATTTCAAGTTTCTAGGGTCAGCGGTTTGGGCTGGGCGATGATGAATGAGTCAGTCAGTCAGTCACTAACGCACCCATTTTTATATACAGTCAGCCTCAAAAGAAAGTGTACACCGAACAGTTCAACAGTATAAGTCCGTAGATGTTAAAAGGGAGAGAGTACAAAAAATCTGTTTTTATGTTTTTGAAGTGTATTAAGTACTTGTTTATTTTAATAAAAAAAAATTGTCATTTATTTCTTCTTCATTTTCAAATTAACATTAATCTCAGAAATTGCCTTATTTTACGCGTCAAAAAAAAGTCTACAATCTCATATTATTTCCATGTTCCTGCGTCATAAAGGTAATTTGACCCCTAGTTTTTTGTTTTTTTCTTCTTACAATCATATTACGGATGTTTAATTATCTTTTCTATCAATACTGATCAATTAAAAGTTAAGTTAACTTTAGTTTGTAAATAATAGTCATTTAGTGGTAAAATTGGCATCTGAAGGAAAATCTTTGAGAGAAATTGGCAGTACTATTGGCAGATGTTATAATAATATGAAAAAAATATAAGGTAAGTACAGAAATGTGAAAAATGTTAAAAGCCTTCCACCCTCTAGCAGACCTAAAACTTTGTCCGACGTGGAGAAGAGGACAATAGTGCGAAGAGTAAAGGCTAATCCCTGGCGCAGTACAGTAAAAATAGCAGAGGAACGAGCAATAATATTAGGAGCAAGTGTTAGCGACAGTACTGTTCGCCAAGCACTACATGAACATGGGATATATCGTAGTGTTCCCAGAAAAAAGCCACTTGTATCTGTAAAAATCATCTAGAATATGCGAAAAAGCATAAAAACAAAGATAAATAAATATTTTTTGTCCCATAAAGAAAAAATATTTTTGTTGTGTGGCTTTTTCGCATATTCCAGAGGTTTTTTTTGATTTTTACAGATACAAGTGGCTTTTTTCTGGGAACACTACGATATATCCCATGTTCATGTAGTGCTTGGCGAACAGTAATGTCGCTAACACTTACTAGGGCATATTCTGATGATCATAAAATGCTTGAAATTATTGTTTCTAACTTTTAAGCGCGTAATGGTGTTCTGTAAATTGCAATCGTAAGAAGTTGGGCGACTTCAAATTGCAAAAGCATGCTTAAGGGAACTAGAATATTTTTGAAAAACTAAGGCAGATCGCAAACAAACAAAGCGCACGAATCTGGCGTTTTGCGATTTCAAATCATGCGATTGTCGGAACATGGCTGTATAGTTTTTTAAATAATTTAATATCTATAAGTATTACTTTAAAAAGTAAATTATTTTTGTTTTGCTTAACTTGATCATTGATTTTAATGATTTTAAATATTCATTCGAATTTTTAACCTTTAATCGGATATTAGAATATTTATTCTGATATTCAAGTATTTGTTATTGTAATGATTTAAATGTATCCATTAATAGTGTCTTAGAAATTTATTATCATTTAAATATTTTCTAGGTTAATCGATTGGTTTGATTCGATTATTCGTCGGATTAATTTCGATTATTCGTTGAAATAAATTCGATTATTCGTTTAATTAAATTTGATTATTCGATAATCGAAAAATTTTATTCGATTATACGAATAATATTCGATTATTCGAATGAAAAAAATTAACAAATTTTTTTTAAATATTAAAAATATACGCAAACTATTAGCAAAGTTAGATTTTTATTCAAAATTTAATTTATTTTTGATTTTGATTTACTTTTGATTTATGTACAAGAGTTTGAAAAGCCTTTTTTTCTTTAAAACTTTTTGCTTCACCCTCGTTACTTTGCCTTTTATTGAGCAGTTTTGCAAACGAAATACTATTTTTCCCCCTTTTTGTTTATTTTTTCTTTTATTCTAAAATACATACAATTTCCACTTTAACAAACACATATGTACGAATATGACTTCGAAAAGAAGCATTTTAGATGCACTCGCTGTTTTATTTCGTGGAAAATGATGTAAAAAAAGAGAACTTATGTGCCCAAAATAAAATAAAAAAATGGAATATTTTTGCAATGCATTTTTTCCAGCGTTATTTTTATTTACAAAAAAAAAAAAAATTAAAACTTTTAGCAAAAAAGTGTGGAAAAAGAAACGGGTTTTTTTCGTTTATTTGTAGTATTTTTGGTACTTTTTTTTTATTCTAATTTTGGTTTTTATAATCTGGGTGTTTCAATTGGCTTCGGGAGTTTTTTTTTTGAAATTTCATTTTCTTGTTTTTCGGGTTCGAGTATTTGCTAGAAAAATATTTTTCTTTTTTTGTTTCTTAGGAAGTTTAAGCTTTTTTATTATTTGCTTTTGTACAATTTTTAGCTGTCAGTTTAGCTAGATAAAGTTTTTAACAAGTAGTTAGCAAATAACAAAATAATGTAAAGAATATAAATTAATTATAACAAAACCCATTTTTTTCCTTAAAATAATAATTTTGTTTGAAGGAAAGTGTTTCAATATTTGGGGTTATTTACTAAGATACTGCTAAAGGCCTGATTACACTATTATCTTTGTATTACTACATGTCAAAAACTCAAGTAATATGACAAAGTGTGATAGTGTGAATGCAATGTGTCAAGAAAATGACAAGTAATATGAAAAAAGTTTGATATCCCTTTTCATTGGATCAGGGTTGCATTTTATTTCATGTGTGAGTGTTTATACTTTGTGTGATGGTGTGAACACATATTGTTATATTAAATTACACAGAAAAAATTATTGTCGAATTATTTTCAAACAAACGCTTGTTTGAAATTTTTTTTAATTTCTACAAATTGTTTTACTGATTCAATTAAAATTTTTGTTTGATTTTTATTTAACCAACAAAAATGTTGACAACCATTCAAAAATATAATACACACGTTATTGGTTTCAAGTTTTCATAATTTTGTTTGAAATATTTAACGCTTTTTAATGTTGTCGTCTTTTTGCATTTTTTTATTTGATCGTAAGCAACACTTCCTAATGTGAAATATAAGAACTACAACAAAAAACACATACAGTCTATTTTTGGACACTTTAAAAAAGTACAACAGTAAGAAAGATGAAGAGGTTTGAAGTAAAAAAAAAAACAAACAAGTAACAGGTACAAGAACGTTTCACTCTTTTTAAACAACAGAAACAACAAGATAAATTCATGATTGGTTTCAAAGATGGTTAAAAAAAACAAAATCCCGTATTAAATTTTTTCAAACTGTTTGCTTAAATACATCAAATACAAAAATATAATGATGACGAAAAACATATCGAGTCGGTCTGTCGCCGTTTTATTATTTATTATTATTTATTTAATTGAATTGCTCCATACACAAGACTTACGAGTCTTATTTTGCAGTATGGAACTGAGAATATGTATAATTATAAATCATTTATTAATTAACAACTTAATATCTAATTACAGTTTAAAATATATAAAGCAAAATCAATTAAAATCAAACAATATTTAAATAATTTAATCATATGTACTTAAATCTCAAATAATAATGTTTCAAATTGTTATGTTGAAAACAGTTTAAAAATACTTTCTTTAAACTTTCGTGCGTTACTTAAAAGTTGAAAACTATGGGGTATAGAATTCCAGAGAGAAATTGAGAATATGTAGAAATGCCACTCCGAAATTAAACTTTTGTATCTAAACGATCTAATTCTTTTTCCCCTGCTTATATCTGAAATACAAAGTTTGCCGTACATATGATCAGGTTTGTGGGTATATATTATCTTATGTAAAAAAATTAAAACTCTCATGCTCAGTATATTATCTAAAGAAAGGCCATATAACCGAGATGAAAACAAGGATATACTAGAACGCCTATTAAGTCCATACACGTAACGGACTATGTTATTAAATGCAACTTTTAATTTTGCTTTACTAATTGTATCACATTTAGCAAATAGCTCACAACCATATAATAAAATGGGCATCAGATAAGTTTTGGCAAGCAGTATTCTTATTTTTAGAGGTGTACAATGCTGGGTCCGCCAAAGAGTTCTAATCATAGAAAAGGTGCGACCACAAGCATAGTTAATGTGGTTCGACCACGTAAGAGTATCATTAAAAAATATTCCGAGATTCTTAGCAGATTTGACTATTTCAATTTGTTGGTTATTTATAAATATATTTGGAATAATATTCTGTTTGTTAAGTCGCCTCTGAATAACTATGCATTTAGATTTTTTAGGATTTATTTCCAAACCATTTGCCGTTGCCCACGTATAAATATGCTGAAGTTGCTGATTAATAGTGATAATACACTGGTCAATTAATGCATTTCTACAACTGGTATAAAGTTGAACGTCATCCGCGTACATTCTAACATTACAATTTGTTAGGACGGCTGGGAGGTCATTAGAGTAAAGTGAGAATAGAAGTGGCCCAACAATGGACCCCTGTGGTACCCCTCTTGTTACAGGCAGTGCCCTGGACTTCTGGATTCCAGTTTCAACATACTGATATCTGTTACTCAAGTATGTTGACAATAAATGAATAGCGGTCGAAGAGAAGTTAAAAAAATTACTGAGCTTGTAGCAAAGAATGTTGTGATCCACGGTATCAAACGCTTTTGAATGATCCAAAAGTATTAAAAAAGTAGTCTCACCATCATCAAGTTTCTTTCTAATCTCCTCCGTAACATCAACTAAGGCTGTTATGCAGCTGTTGTTCTTTCTAAATCCAGATTGACGATCTGTTAGCAAGTTATTGTTATCCAAGAAACAGGTTATCTGGTTATGCATAATACGTTCAAATACTTTAGATAGAAATGGAAGAATGGCTATTGGTCTAAAATCGGAACCAGTTTTGGGTATTGGAACGATTTTAGCTATTTTCCAATTCGAGGGAAAGTAACTTGAGGTTAAAATTTTATTAAAGAAAAATGTGATTATCGGAAGAAGTTGAGGTAAAAGAATTTTCAGAAATTTTGGATTAATCCCGTCCGCTCCTATGGAGTTGGATTTTATAGACAAAAGGCTAGATAAAACATCACATTGGTCTACTGCAGCAAAAGAAAAAAAAGAGTCGGTATTGTTGTTCGAATGATAATTGTTATAATAATTTTGATCCGCCTGAACAATGGGGATATTTAAAAACTTTTTATTGATTGCATCGGCATCAATTGAACATGGTTCTCGGTTTGTAGATTTACCGATACCAACTTCGCGTATTGTTTGCCATGTTCTTTTGGAGCCAATAGCGAAAGAAAACTTTTCAGCATAAAAAACGGATTTGGCCGTTTTAATCATTTTATTTGTTTTTCTTTTAGCGGTCAGATAATCCTCATATAACGTTGTAGTCTTAAATCTTTTCCAACGTGCATACGCCAAATCTCTTTGCTTGATGTAACCCTTAATTTCCGAAGAAAACCATGGTTTTTGCTTATTACCAATAATTTTTGTCCTTATTGGCACAGTTAGATCGAACAGATAATTTAGGTTTTGCTCCAGAAAAGAAAGTTGGTCATCTATTGAATACAAGGAATACAAAATATTCCAATTGATTTTAAAAAAATTCTTCCTCGAGTAATCTGAGATTAATGTTCTTGAAATCTCGAAAGGTAATTCTCTCAACCGGTATTACAAGTTGGAAATTGTAAGTCATGAAAATAAGATCATGTTTGGAGAAACATGACGCAGACAATTGATCATACAGTAGTAGATTATTTTCATTACTCACAAGAAAAAAATCTAAAAGCGTGTTATTAGTTGCAGTAAAGTGTGTAGGGTTCAAAGTATTAGGTGATGTTAAGCCAAGCGAGGCACAGTCATCAGAGAAACTACTATCTACAAGTAAGTTAGAATTAAAGTCTCCTGCTATTATAACATCATCGTACAAAGCCGTTTGCGTTTCCAAATTTCGAATAAACCATTTGGTACAAAGATTCCTATTAGGCCTATAAACGCTGCCTACAAGCAACTTCCTACTTTCATTGTTTACCTCAATAAATAGATACTCAATTAAATTTAGTGGCTCCGTATTATCAATGTCCTCAGAATCTAAGTTTTCCTTAGATGTATACTTGACACTAAAAGAAATACCCTTTTTGATGTATATAGCAACACCACCATATCCATCTTCTCTATCGACTCTGCTTAAATTGTATCCATCTAATGAAACATAAAAGTCTGAAATTCCGGGATGAAACCATGTTTCCGATACACATATAAAATCAATACCTGAGTTTTCAAAGATCAATCTAAATTCGTCAATCTTTTTCTTCAAGCTCTGGGCATTGATATGACATATTTTAACACCTTTCCTCTGATTGGCCAGAACTCTCACCATATTCGCAACATTATCTCTGGAATTAATTCTATGAGTATTGTTCATTTATAAATTTTAAAAAGATGAACGAGTAACGCACGAAAAATATATTTTGAAAAGAAAAAAAGTAATTATAAATATATAAATTTTTAGTTGAACTATTGATTTGAAAAGAGATATTTAATTTATATATGAAAAAATATGACGTTAAATATGATATATTAAATATGATATTAGGTATAAAGAATTGAGGAAGATAGTTTGAAGATAAAATTTTAATAAGCAGTTTGATCAAGACGTTAGTGCAGGTTCTGGTTCTCGAAAAAAATCATCTAGATATTCTATATCATCCACTCTTATTAGATTGCCATCCGCCGACTTTTTAATATATACTAAGCCACGCATACTAAAGGCACTATGAAGACGATTTTCCTTTTTTAGCTTGATTGCTGCACGTAGAATTGTAAAATTGTACTGCGTGAGATTTTCGTTAACAAAAAATCTATTATTTGAAGATTCTCCAAGATGTTTTAAACAAAAGTTAAAGCCTTTATTAAGTTTACGGTAGTTAGCAAATGATTTTAAAAAATAGTTTTTATCATATGGAGACCACATCTTAACGATTATTACCGCATCTTTGGAGTTATTTTTGTTTTTGTTATTTGCATTTTGCAATCGATAGATAGTTTTTACTGCAGGAACAGTTGTATTAATTGTATTGCAAATTTTTTCAAAAATTAAAAATAAATTTTCGTTTTCTTTATAAGGAATTTCGAAAGAAAACTACATTTAAAACAAAAACAAATTTTCGAATATTGTTTTTGTTTTACATATAATTTTCTATGCGAACGTTGACGTTCGAAATCGATGAACTGGATGTAAGTGTTTTAAAAAAAGACTTCGTTCAAAAATTATTCCAACAAAAAAATGTGTCTCAAAGCTAGCCGGCCGCTCTGCTCTCTCTGCCATCATCTTCTAATACAGTGCCTGCTTGTGTGCGCATCATTGCTTGTGCAAAAACCTTATTTTTTGATTTTGAAATTTAGTATATGAATTTCAGTAAACTTTTTGTTTGATTCAGTTAAATTATTTGTTTGAAAAAATCAGTGTTTTTTTTCAATAAACAAAATGCAAAAAAACTTGTTTGAATATGCGAATTTGTTTATAGGACCGATTTCAGACAAAAAATTGTTTGATTTTACAAATTTTTTGTTTAAATTGGAAAAATAAATTTTTCTGTGTAGATTTTTTGACAGTCGCAACAAAACTCATTAGATTTCTATCTCACAAAGTATTATGGAATACGTAAGACTTGTGAGATAGTGTAATCCAGCTTTAATATATATTAAATATAAACTTAGTTGTTTTGTTTTTTTTTTTTTTTTTTTTTAGAAATATTCCGTAAGCACGAATAATATTCTTTTCGTTATTTTAAAAGAATTGTGCAGAATTTTCAGAATTAGAACTGTAATATACTTTAAATCTGACGTCAATAAGGAGTATTATGGTCATTTTCTCAATGTTTCTATAAACTTTCTGTTATTTAATGTCAACATAAATTTATTAGACCGATAAACTGTCCATTAACGATTTTTGGTTTCTCAATGTATACCGACAGAAAACATTGTTTTCTCTCAAAATACATGTAAAAATTGGGAGTCAGCTGATTAAATTTATCTGTACGGCAAATAAAAGGATAATAAATAATTGGCAGATGGGTGCTGGTTAGCTTTGCGACAGAATAGAAGCAAATGAGACATTCAGAAAACCAAATTTCTTTAATGTGCAGAATTTTAAAAAATCTTTCCAAATAGTTTTTTTTTACATTTTTACTTTTATTCGTATAATTGTTTGATAAAAAAAAGAAGTTGATCATAATTAATTAGATTGAAGCAAATTTGATTTATGTTTAATTTTTAATTTTATAAAAATATTAAAAAAACAAGTAAGAAAGTATAGTCGGTCGAGCCCGAACCCTACACCACATTAAAATCGGTTTGAAAGTTTGTGAGAGGCAGAAATTGCCCCCTACCTCCCCTTTTGTTCCTATTTTTGAAAAACTGTATAGTAGGGTGGTTACAAGAAATCAATGTTGGATCGGCGCAACCCCCTAATATGTGCCAAAAGCATAAAAAATGCGATTGACAAAGTTTCAGTTTAATCGGATAACGTTAACATGTGCCTCATTGAGAATAAATTAAGGAAAAACGGCGATTTTTCACTAAAATTCGTATTTCCTTGCCTTTATAACCGAAACCATTAATTCTAGGAACCTAAGTAGAGTCTGGTTTTATAGGAAATTTTATTCTTATTAATTTTGATATTAATAGTTTTGTTCCTTATACCAATAGATAAAGTGATATTTAGCATTAATTAAGGACAAAGAAATACGAATTTTAGTGAAAAATCACTGTTTTTCCCTAATTTATGATCAATGAGGCACGTGTTGGCGTTATCCGATTGGGCTTAAACTTTGTCAATCGGATTTTCTAAAATATTGGCATATTTTAGAGGGGTCCACCAAAAGATAGCCCCCAAAAAAAAATTTACCATACCTTGTAACGAACCTAATAGGGTGGTTACCAGAAATCAATGCTGGATTTTCTGTCGGGGCACACCCCTAATATGTGCCAATAGAATAGAAAATTCGATTGACGAAGTTTCAGCCCAATCGGATAACGCTAACATGTGTCTCATTGAGCATTAATTAAGAAAAACAGCGATTTTTCACTAAAATTCGTATTTTTTTATCTTTATAACCGAAACCATTCATTCTAGGAACATAAGTGGAGTCTGGTTTTATAGGAAATTTTATTCTTATTAATTTTAGTATGGATAGTTTTGTTCCTTATACCAATAGATAAAGAGATATTTAGCATTACTTAAGGACAAAGAAATACAAATTTTAGTGAAAAATCGATTTCTTTGTCCTTATTTAATGCTAAATATCTCTTTATCTATTGGTATAAGGAACAAAACTATAAAAACCAAATTAATAAGAATAAAATTTCCTATAAAACTAGACTCGACACAGGTTCCTAGAATGAATGGTTTTGGTTATAAAGATAAAAAAATACGAAATTTAGTGAAAAATCGCTGTTTTTCTTAATTAATGCTGAATGAGACACATGTTAGCGTTATCCGATTGGGCTGAAACTTCGTCAATCGAATTTTCTATTCTATTGGCACATATTAGGGGTGTGCCCCGACGGAAAATCCACCATTGATTTCTGGTAACCACCCTATTAGGTTCGTTACAAGATATGGTAAATTTTTTTTTGGGGGCTATCTTTTGGTGGACCACTCTAAAATATGCCAATACTTTAGAAAATCCGATTGACAAAGTTTAAGCCCAATCGGATAACGCCAACACGTGCCTCATTGATCATAAATTAGAGAAAAACAGTGATTTTTCACTAAAATTCGTATTTCTTTGTCCTTAATTAATGCTAAATATCACTTTATCTATTCCCAATAAAAAATTTTATCATATTGCGAAGCACTAATGGTACATTTAAAAAAATAAGCGCAGAATTATGCGCTACGCAATAAGACATACAGAAATGCAGTAAAGTAAGTGAAAAAAACTCTCAACAACTTTTATAAAAAAAAATAACATTTCAAGTGCTACGGCATTCCCTTACTACGAAGCAGGTTTGTAAGGGAGAATACTAAAAAATAACTGTATCAAAACATTCAGTGTATAAAGCTGATCGTTACATCCAACAATTTTTTATGCGCTGAATAATGCGCTTCATGTGTCAAAAATGTATTGCTTCAAAGTGGGAACTCGCCATATAAAATTCATGTCTTCCGTATGCGCAATGGTAAGCGCAACTCTTATGTTTCTCCCTTACAAACCTGCTTCGTTGGAAGCTCCATTTTTTACTGGGTTGGTATAAGGAACAAAACTATCAATATTAAAATTAATAAGAATAAAATTTCCTATAAAACCAGACTCTACTTATGTTCCTAGAATGAATGGTTTCGGTTATAAAGGCAAGGAAATACGAATTTTAGTGAAAAATCGCAGTTTTTCCTTAATTTATTCTCAATGAGGCACATGTTAGCGTTATCCGATTAAGCTGAAACTTTGTCAATCGCATTTTTTATGCTTTTGGCACATATAAGGGAGTTGCGCCGATGGAAAATCCAACATTGATTTCTTGTAACCACCCTACTGTATAGCTTATGTGCCCATATATATGGATCTATCTATGTTTTAAATTTCATTAATATCGGTTTGAGATGCAGAAATTGCCCCTATTTCCCCTCGTGGTCCTATGCATACATTTTGTGTCCATATAGATATGGTTCTATCTATGTTTTAATTTTCATTAAAATCGGTTTGATAGTTTCTGAGAGGAAAAAATGTCCCCTTATCTTCCCTCGTGGTCCTACGATTCGCCCCATTTTCAATAGACTTGGCCCTTGTGCCAATAAAAACCTATATCCTAAATTTTATCAAGTTATCTCCAAAACTGCGACCTGTACTTTGCGGACAAGGTTACATGGACAGACAGCCAGCCAGCCGGACGGACATCGTTAGTTCGACTCATAAAGTGATTCTGAGTCGATCGGTATACTTTAAGGTGGGTCGAGGACCAACGTTTTAAGGTCTAACACACATCAGCACAAATGCACCCACTATTGGGGTGTCATTACGTTTGTTACTTTAACAATATCGATTCTAATCCCTACAAAGTATAGATATTCTGGATCGTTATGAGAAAAAAGTTCGAATCCGGTTGACCGTCCGTCCGTCCATCTGTTGAATTAGGTTGTCCAAAGACCCCTGAAATTATGGGGACTTGGTTGGTATATAGAGAGTCTCTATAATTTATAGACAGACATATGACAAACATTTCATTTAAATTTTGCTATTGAAATTCAGCCAGATCGGTCAAGAAATGACTGAGATATGAGCAAAACATCACGACTGCCTCGTTTTTTTAGTCACAAATCTCTTGTTCTTGTTGTCCTTTATTTTTTTTTTCTGTAATCTGGAGAACGGCAAGAGCCAATGATTCCAAACTAGGTACAAACATCTTGATTATCAATACACATCCTCTCCAAAAGAATGGATGGGATTAAAGGAGTGGCACTTGCCATACAAACACATAAATTTCTTTATATATGGTTAATGAAAAGAGTCAAATTACTAATACGATATCCGTATGACGTGCTAAATTCCCAATTTTTCATATTTTATAAATACACTGAAATTTATTGTTGAGGGAATATACATATATATTCTTATTCGCTTTAGGGTTTTATTTGTTTAATATTTTTGGCTTTTCTAAAATCTTTGGAAAAGGTTTCCTGATGAGCTGGCCTTAGCAACCAGTGAAATGCGCTTAGAAGCTAGCTTTCCCTAGGGAAATGTAAGATGAGATAAACTCACTGTTTATTGTTGATGTTTTTTGTTTAAACTTTGATATTGTTACCAGTAGAACTGTTGCTTATAAGTCTTATACGTTTAACAGTTTTATTTGGTTTAATATCTTTAGTTTTTCTAAAATCTTTATGGATGAAGTTTCCTGATGATCTGGCCTAAGCAAACAGTGAAATGCGCATAGGAATAGCTTATCCCATCAACAATAAATTTCAAGTGTTTTTATCAAGAATAAAAACTGGGAATTAAGCACGAATAACAAAATCTTTTGAAATTAAAATTTTGTATTCCCAAAGAAATTACTTTTTGATACAAATAAAAAATTATTCGAATATCTGAGAATCAATTGAATTGCCAAGTAAAACTAGTTTTAAACCTCAAACGCATTAAAGTTCATAATAATAACGATGTCGGTCCGGCTGGCAAGGACCAAGCCTTTTAAAAATGGGCCGAATCATAGGACCACGAGGGGAGACAGGGGCAATTTCTGCCACTCACAAACTTTCAAACCGATTTTAATGAAATTTAAAAAATGGATAAATCCATATTTATATGGCTAAATGAGCTATGCAGTTTTTCCCAAATAGGACCATAAATTTTAATGAAATTAAAAACATAGATAGATCCATATTTATATGGATTCATAAGCATGATACTCCATGGGTCCCGAATAGGGTGCACTGTCTTAAATGTCTTTTAAAATACTCTGGAATAGGCAATCATATAGTCGGGCTTGAACGAATGTACTTCCTTACTTGTTTTATTATCGATTTTATACCAAAAAAAAAAATTTTTATATTTGCATGACAATCGGATTTGACTCTCGCATTTCGACTTCGCGCGTATTAAAAAAAATTTTGATGCACGGGACATAAATCGCACCTAGACGTGCTGTCAGACGAAGGCATTGGCAAGTTTGGTATACATTTTTAAGTCTATTCGAATAATTTATCGAAAACTAACAAAATTTAAATAATTTTTAATTGTGTATACATATTTACATATCTGTGGCTTAGTGCTAAAAGGGCCAATGCCAATATTTTTCTGTTTTGAGCTTATCGTTGCATTAGGTGTTTTCTCTTAACATCTTTTTTTTATGAAACAGCCAATGTTTTTAGCCCAGAACAGCTTCATAAGGGTTTTGCTAGAAAATTTCAGTAAGAACTCCTCTCTAAAAACAATTTAATTGAAATGTTCTTAAAAGTAAATATTTTGACATTGGCCCTTTTAGCACCAAGCCACAGATACGCATTTTAGAAAAAAAGAGAAAATTTTCTATTTAAATTTTTCTTAAAATTTCAAAGAAATTCTCGAAAGGAATAAGAAAAGTAAATCTTTCTTTTGTTGACTAAATCACTAGTCCTTAATCTAAAACATGATCCTTACAGAACCCACTTAAACCACATGGCGGCTATCAGGTTTGCTTTTGAATTGGGGTTAGTTGTGTATTCTTTAACTTATAAGACTTGAGAACATTAAATTCATAATTTTATTAAACACTTTTTATACCCTTCACCGAAGGTAAAAGGGTATATATAACTTTGTCATTCCGTTTGTAATTTCTACAATATTGATCCTACACCCTATAAAGTAGATATATTCTGGGTCCTTATGAAAAGCGAAGTTCAAATCCGGTTGTCCGTCTGTCCGTCTGTCCGTCTGTCCGTCTGTCCGTCTGTCCGTCTGTCCGTCTGTCCGTCTGTCTGTTGAAATGGGTTTTCCGAAGCCCCCAGATATGATGGGAGCTTCGTTGGGGTATCTTTCTGTCAGGTATTCTTATTATAATTTTGCTATTGAAATTCAGCCAGATCGGTCCACAAATGGCTGAGATATGAGCAAAAAACCACGACTACCTCTAATTTTTTAAAAAAATCCCTTGTTGTTGTTGTATTTTTATTACTTTTTGCTGTATATCTGGTGAACGGAAAAAGCCAAATCTTCCAAACTAGGTACACAAAATTAGGTTGCCAATACACACCATCCTACAAAATGTGGGCGGGATTGGAGAAGTGGGCGTGGTACCTCCCGTACAAAAAAAATTAAAAATTTTATAAAAACCTAAATTTTAAGGCTGCCATATGTCCTATGGATATGATTTATATACCAAAATATCGGAAATTTTTAGTAGAACATATTTTATAAAAAACTCGGGAAAATCGGTTCAGATACAAAAAAGTTATGACCAAAATTTAATTTTTTTTTTTTAAATACCCATTTTCGGTAACCATGGATCTTCCCGAGTCCAAGTTTTATAACACAAACAAATGGTAAATTTCTTGCTTAACACGTCGGTATATAAATCTGTCAAATCGGTTAAAAAATGGCTGAGTTATCAGCGAAAAACCACGACTACCTCTAATTTTTTAAAAAAATCCCTTGTTGTTGTTGTATTTTTATTACCTTTTGCTGTATATCTGGTGAACGGAAAAAGCCAAATCTTCCCAACTAGGTACACAAAATTAGGTTACCAATACACACCATCCTACAAAATGTGGGCGGGATTGGAGAAATGGGCGTGGTACCTCCCGTACAAAAAAAATTAAAAATTGTATAAAAACCTAAATTTTAAGGCTACCATATGTCCTATGGATATGACTTACATACCAAAATATTGGAAATTTATAGTAGAACATATTTTACACAAGACTCGGGAAAATCGGTTCAGACACAAAAAAGTTATGGCCAAAATAAAATGTTTTTTATTAAAATATCCATTTTTGGGAATCATAGATCTTCCCGAGTCCAAACTTTTTAAGTCAAGTAAATGGTAAATTTCTTCCTAAGCACGTCGGTATTTAAATCTTTCAAATCGGTTTAAAAATGGCTAAGTTATGATCAAAATACTGCAATCCCAAAAATTATTTTTTTATACCCTTCACCGAAGGTAAAAGGGTATATATAACTTTGTCATTCCGTTTGTAATTTCTACAATATTGATCCTACACCCTATAAAGTAGATATATTCTGGGTCCTTATGAAAAGCGAAGTTCAAATCCGGTTGTCCGTCTGTCCGTCTGTCCGTCTGTCCGTCTGTCCGTCTGTCCGTCTGTCCGTCTGTCCGTCTGTCCGTCTGTCTGTTGAAATGGGTTTTCCGAAGCCCCCAGATATGATGGGAGCTTCGTTGGGGTATCTTTCTGTCAGGTATTCTTATTATAATTTTGCTATTGAAATTCAGCCAGATCGGTCCACAAATGGCTGAGATATGAGCAAAAAACCACGACTACCTCTAATTTTTTAAAAAAATCCCTTGTTGTTGTTGTATTTTTATTACTTTTTGCTGTATATCTGGTGAACGGAAAAAGCCAAATCTTCCAAACTAGGTACACAAAATTAGGTTGCCAATACACACCATCCTACAAAATGTGGGCGGGATTGGAGAAGTGGGCGTGGTACCTCCCGTACAAAAAAAATTAAAAATTTTATAAAAACCTAAATTTTAAGGCTGCCATATGTCCTATGGATATGATTTATATACCAAAATATCGGAAATTTTTAGTAGAACATATTTTATAAAAAACTCGGGAAAATCGGTTCAGATACAAAAAAGTTATGACCAAAATTTAATTTTTTTTTTTTAAATACCCATTTTCGGTAACCATGGATCTTCCCGAGTCCAAGTTTTATAACACAAACAAATGGTAAATTTCTTGCTTAACACGTCGGTATATAAATCTGTCAAATCGGTTAAAAAATGGCTGAGTTATCAGCGAAAAACCACGACTACCTCTAATTTTTTAAAAAAATCCCTTGTTGTTGTTGTATTTTTATTACCTTTTGCTGTATATCTGGTGAACGGAAAAAGCCAAATCTTCCCAACTAGGTACACAAAATTAGGTTACCAATACACACCATCCTACAAAATGTGGGCGGGATTGGAGAAATGGGCGTGGTACCTCCCGTACAAAAAAAATTAAAAATTGTATAAAAACCTAAATTTTAAGGCTACCATATGTCCTATGGATATGACTTACATACCAAAATATTGGAAATTTATAGTAGAACATATTTTACACAAGACTCGGGAAAATCGGTTCAGACACAAAAAAGTTATGGCCAAAATAAAATGTTTTTTATTAAAATATCCATTTTTGGGAATCATAGATCTTCCCGAGTCCAAACTTTTTAAGTCAAGTAAATGGTAAATTTCTTCCTAAGCACGTCGGTATTTAAATCTTTCAAATCGGTTTAAAAATGGCTAAGTTATGATCAAAATACTGCAATCCCAAAAATTATTTTTTTATACCCTTCACCGAAGGTAAAAGGGTATATATAACTTTGTCATTCCGTTTGTAATTTCTACAATATTGATCCTACACCCTATAAAGTAGATATATTCTGGGTCCTTATGAAAAGCGAAGTTCAAATCCGGTTGTCCGTCTGTCCGTCTGTCCGTCTGTCCGTCTGTCCGTCTGTCCGTCTGTCCGTCTGTCCGTCTGTCCGTCTGTCTGTTGAAATGGGTTTTCCGAAGCCCCCAGATATGATGGGAGCTTCGTTGGGGTATCTTTCTGTCAGGTATTCTTATTATAATTTTGCTATTGAAATTCAGCCAGATCGGTCCACAAATGGCTGAGATATGAGCAAAAAACCACGACTACCTCTAATTTTTTAAAAAAATCCCTTGTTGTTGTTGTATTTTTATTACTTTTTGCTGTATATCTGGTGAACGGAAAAAGCCAAATCTTCCAAACTAGGTACACAAAATTAGGTTGCCAATACACACCATCCTACAAAATGTGGGCGGGATTGGAGAAGTGGGCGTGGTACCTCCCGTACAAAAAAAATTAAAAATTTTATAAAAACCTAAATTTTAAGGCTGCCATATGTCCTATGGATATGATTTATATACCAAAATATCGGAAATTTTTAGTAGAACATATTTTATAAAAAACTCGGGAAAATCGGTTCAGATACAAAAAAGTTATGACCAAAATTTAATTTTTTTTTTTTAAATACCCATTTTCGGTAACCATGGATCTTCCCGAGTCCAAGTTTTATAACACAAACAAATGGTAAATTTCTTGCTTAACACGTCGGTATATAAATCTGTCAAATCGGTTAAAAAATGGCTGAGTTATCAGCGAAAAACCACGACTACCTCTAATTTTTTAAAAAAATCCCTTGTTGTTGTTGTATTTTTATTACCTTTTGCTGTATATCTGGTGAACGGAAAAAGCCAAATCTTCCCAACTAGGTACACAAAATTAGGTTACCAATACACACCATCCTACAAAATGTGGGCGGGATTGGAGAAATGGGCGTGGTACCTCCCGTACAAAAAAAATTAAAAATTGTATAAAAACCTAAATTTTAAGGCTACCATATGTCCTATGGATATGACTTACATACCAAAATATTGGAAATTTATAGTAGAACATATTTTACACAAGACTCGGGAAAATCGGTTCAGACACAAAAAAGTTATGGCCAAAATAAAATGTTTTTTATTAAAATATCCATTTTTGGGAATCATAGATCTTCCCGAGTCCAAACTTTTTAAGTCAAGTAAATGGTAAATTTCTTCCTAAGCACGTCGGTATTTAAATCTTTCAAATCGGTTTAAAAATGGCTAAGTTATGATCAAAATACTGCAATCCCAAAAATTATTTTTTTATACCCTTCACCGAAGGTAAAAGGGTATATATAACTTTGTCATTCCGTTTGTAATTTCTACAATATTGATCCTACACCCTATAAAGTAGATATATTCTGGGTCCTTATGAAAAGCGAAGTTCAAATCCGGTTGTCCCTCTACCCCCCCCCCCCCCCCCTTTCAATTGTTTACATATACTAGCATAACGCTCAATATGATTTTCGTTATCATCCTTCTATATTATTTCATCTATTTAACCAAATTATTTTAACAAATCGAAACTAGGAATTTTTGTGTGTTTTTTTGCTACTTAAAAACTCCCCAAAATGATAAAAGAAAACAAACACGCATACTTACATGCCACAAACTATTTTGGTGAATATGTTTCCATATTTCAGTTCTCAACTCAAATAAGTTTTATGGTTTACAACTTTGCTATTGTGGTGAACAAAAGTAATTACAACCCTACACAGTGAACATAAAACGGGCCATATTTCATTTTAATGATATTCAAACAACGTTCCTTCATAGTTTAGTTGTCTAGGGGGTTAAGTTAGAAACTGTGAGTTCTCTGGTTCGAATCTGGTTTTTTTAAAAGAAAATTTTTTTTTTAATTTTTATTTTTTTATGTTCTAAAAACGATTTAAAAAAAATATTTACCAGTTTTCGCTTTTTAAATTTAATTTATAATGGAGTTTAAAGTATTATAATTATGTATGTATACATATGTAAAAATTATTTAGTTTTTGTCTAGTTGCTCTGTATTCTGCTCCCACAATGGTGAAGGGTATATAAGATTCGGCACAGCCGAATATAGCTCTCTTACTTGTTAACAATTTAATTTGTTTAATTTAACGAGACAGGAATTTTTTTTCAAAAATATTTACCAAACAATGTACTTTATCAAGCTCTTTCAAAAAATACCCTTAATTTATAATTTTGCTGTTGTTTTTCCTAAATTATTAATGTCATAAACTTTCAAAATTATTTAATATCAAACATAAACTTTTTTAAACTCATTTTGAATTTTAAATGCCAATATCTCAATTTTTATAGTATTTTACTTCATTTGTAATAAAACTTTCACATTAATTTATTATTATTGCCCTAAAATGCTTAAAACATATATACACAAACAACAAAACACAACACAATACTTAGCATACCTAAAGGCATTGCTGTAATACCAAAAACAAAGCATACTTTTATGCTGTTGAAATTATAACTTAAAGTACTTTTAAGAAGGCAAAAAAGGGAACAGAATCACATTTCTCTCTTAAAATCATTAATTTAATGCATATTTCTAGAGATGTTCTACAAATTATTTTCTTATCACTAGAATCCTTTTATTATTTAGAACATGCCGAAGGAAAGTTTGAGTTTGTTTTGTTGGTGTTGAAAGGGTTGATAAATAAATAATAATTTTACCCAAAAAAAAAAAAAATGCTAATGACTTAATTTATTCATTAACACACGTAATACAAAATTCACTGAGAAAAAAAAGGGGAAGTGGGGTAAGAAATAACCTAAATAAGATAAAAAAAAAACACTATAATTTTACATTTTATTACATTATTTCATCGTTTGGCCGTTTTGAAGAAAAAAAGTAAGAAAAAACCCAACTCGGTAAAATTATAATAAGTTAGTAAAACAAATGAGCCAAATGTAAAAAAAAGCTCCTTAACGTTTTTTCCTATTCTTCTCTTTAACTAACAACTGTAACCCTTCTTAACCAACCAACCAAGCAAAAATAATACAAAAAGTGTATTTTAATGCAAAAATAATGAATATTATTTAAGCAGATGAAGCAACAGAATACAAATATTATGCAAAGTATAAATACAATGAAGGAATAAAAAAAAAAATTCCAGAAAAAAGTAACAAACAACAACAACGACAACTATTACAATGGAACACATCTACTAACGGAACAGGAAATAAGAAGGGTAAATGTGGAAAGGCAAGAGTATGTAGTTGGATAAAAAAAAGACGAGTTTTTTAAGTAAACAAAGCAATGTCAGGATAATGGTGTGTTATTGCTAAGACAGGGTAACACAAAAAAAAAAAAAAAACCGTGAAAGACGACGCAAACCAAAGCGATGGCGATCGTAAGCAGTGATAATTTCCCTTCTTCCTGGCCAAAGATAAATTGCTTACAAAATCTAACTGATCATAATTTAAGTCCAGAAACATGCCAGTTAAGATAACTATGCATTTGTCTAATGCGGAGCGGAGCGTCTCTCCGAGGTTGTCTGTTAGTGTTATAAGGAGCTTCTAAAAATATTTCATAAAGAGCGATGCATTTTGTTTTGTTCAACTTGAATATTTGTGGGCTATTTATGGAATTGCTTTAAATTAAAAATTAAAGTTCAGCGACACCTTTATGGAATAAGACATTATTTAAATTTTCCGCCGTTTTTCTATATTGACAAACGTTCGCGATTGAATTGCATGCACTGACGCTTCAAACTCTTTCCCAATTGCATAGCTAACTTCATAAAATGGCAAATAGAATAAGCGCTGCACCTTCTGAAAACCCAATACGTTATAGAGTTGCCCGCGCGGGAAAGAAAGGTGCTGCCAGTTACTCAAGTTTGTTTAGGGCTTACGATTTGTTAATAAATCGCGACTCGTGCACCAAAAGCTACATAACTTTAAAGGTTGTGGGCTGGCAAGAAACCTTCTGGTTTACTTGATGGCAGTGGAAAAGGTTATCTTAAACAGGCGCTGTTATTTATTTTTTGCCCATGACCTAGAAAAAATTTGTTCTGCTTTCCATGTCTATTCACTACGCGATAGCGCGAGCACCTAATTGCATGATCCAGATCCAGTTTTTGGTGATTGCCACTATTCTTGCCAGGACTTCCGGTTATTTGAAATGCAACCCTAATTCCGCGTGTATTTTGTATCTGTTTACTTCAAAAATGTTAAAGCAGAACAGACATTTCTCGCCATTTGTAAAAACTAACCCATCATCTGATTGGGTGATGTCTTTTGCGCAACCTTGTACATACGCTTTCTTCCAAAAGTCGTTTAACATCTGCTATTGATGATGCTATTTTGATCACAGGTTGGCTGTTTTTTTTTGCTCACCAAAAAATATTTATTTTAAGCAGGGCTGTACCGGAGTTGGAGTCGATGAACCCACAAAAACTCGCGACTCCGACTCCAAAATTTTTTGGCACACAAAATGTTTTAATATTTTTCAAAATAAAAAAATTTTAAGAGGGTCGGCTTTAAAAAATTTCAAAGTAAAAAACATACATATGTAAATAACTATATTTAAGTACAATGTGGCACGTATTAGAATAAAACTATCTATTGGAAATTTTTACAGAATCATTATCTTGCTATATTTACCATTTAAAACGTACTGCATTAAAAAAAAAAAGAGTTTAAAGTCAAATAAGTACGAGGCCCTTAAACATTTAGCATCAAGGTTAGGCTAGGATTTGTAGTTGGAGTCGGAGTTGGAGTCAGGCAAAAAAATTTCAGCGGATGGAGTCGGTGTTAAAACTATTTCTTGACGACTTCACAGCCTTGGCTTAAAGATTGCAGATGTGTTCATGATTATCGTTCGTATCTGTCCTGAAGGCCTTATTACAGTTATTTTATCAAATGTTGCACACAAGTCATAAATAAAGCCTAGCCTCAAATAAACATATTTTGAACATTATAACGCTCCAAATTAGAGCATAGGCCCATTACAAATGAACATTATTGAGACATATTACAGGGTATTAGCTTGATTTCATTTCAGCTTTTCCTCGCTTCAGAATTCAACTGTCTTTTCACGTGCCGGCGGCTCTTTTTTTTCTTCTGGTACCCTGAGCACTCCACTAAATTGCTGCCCCTATTTTGTCACCTAGAAACTTAGATGGTGTGTTATCTAGCCAATTCCACTTACGTTTCAATTTTTCGGTGCGCAAAGGAAATAGATTTGTGTCTGCCACTGGTAGTAATAGGTAATCAAACTTGGCCAAAATATTTTTAAAATCCTCTCTTTTGTCAAAAAGTGCGTTTATAAAGCTGCATTCCATGTCTCAAACCCGTTCTTTCGTTGAAGTTGAATAAGCAAATTTATGTTTTCCTAGAAGTATGGGAGGCCTTTCAGACAGGACGTAAAATAAACAAAATACTTTCTTATTTATCTTTTTCAACTCCCTAAGTTAACTACACCCTGTACACAGTTTTTAATAAAAAAAAAAATCATATAATTTCTCCAAGTAGTAACTTCTTAGAAATAAATAAAATTATGACTGTAAAAGGAACATATTCATACTTTAACCAAAATGAGAATAAAAAGAAATAAAAATATCAAAAGTTAAAATGTACTGCTGGAAATGGGAATGAAGTCAAAGTAGAACAAGTAAGATAGTATTGTCGGTCATGCCCGACCATAAGATACCCTACACAACAGTAGTTAAAAACAACTTTTCGCGAGTGTACCCTATATGGGACCCGTGGGCAATCATAGACACCTATCCGACAGAACAAAATTATGTTTTGAGGTTAAGTGTAAAACTTCTTTGTACCGAAGGTTATTTAGAGGCTTGTTTAAGTGATTTTAGGATAGGGTTTATGTGGGTCAACTTTATTTAATTTTGGACCTACTAGTACAACATTTTGTCATGGCATAGTAGCAATCGTATGTCGCCAATTTTTATGTATAAGGAAGTTGTGGCATAAGAAGCTGCTTTCGAGAGTAGTATTCGTATGGGAGCTATGGCCAAATATGAACCGGTTCAAATGAAATTTGGTAAATGTGTTATGATACTTGCTATTTTTTGTATTGGATTTTTTTAGGATTGACTAAATGAAACAACAAATGCGAGAAAGAACAAGAAATACAATTTGATAAAATGTAAACAAAACAAACAATACTGCCCACGTTTTTCCCCCACAAAAAACCGTCATAAAAGCTAAAAATCGCAAAAAAAAAAATATCAAAAACCGTTTCTTTCGATCAAAAACTAAAAAAATTGGCAACAGTGCTAACAATTAATCTGGAAATGTAAATTTTAAGTTAAAAAATTTTATATTTTTTGTTTGACATTCTTAGATTATTTATCGATAACACATGTATATTTGTTTGACATTTCAAGATTTTTTATGATATAATCATACTCTTTACACTTAGTAAGTTTTTCAATGCAAATACATATATTTGCACTGTTCTCCAATATAGAAAAAATACAAAAAATAGCAAGTATCATAACAGCTTAAGATAATTTAGATTGCAATCAAATAAGTTTAGACCAAATTTAATCTAAATACCAACATAATAAGACCGTTTATGGGCACAAAGACTCAATTTTGGAAAGAAGCTTCTATAGAGATATCAGATTTTAAGAACAGAGTCTCAACATTTTCAATTGTCTTGGTCCTTGTGAAAATTAGAACCTATGTACCACATGTCATCAAATTATCTCCAAAATTGCAACCTGAACTTTGTGCGAAAGTTTTACATGGACAGCCATCCAGCCGGACGGACGGACGAACATCGTTAGACCGATTCAAAAAGTGGTCGGAATACTTTAAGAATCAATATTTGATATATTTCATACGTTAGTACAAACGCATAATATCGTTTCTCTCCATTATTGTGGCATGGGTATAAAAAAAGTTAAGGACACAATGTATTTACTCTGCAATGCAAAACAATAAATGGCAGATACCAGCCACGCAGCACCAGGATCAACATTTTTAAAGTCACTATTGTGCAAGAAAAGAAAAAAAAAACGTTACATTAAAAAATACCACATTATTCGAGTTGGGGGAGAATCTCTTTTTTCTTCCTTTTCAAAAGATATAAAATTTATATCAAGTATTTGAGTAACTAAAAACATGTTTTCTTTTATTTGCATTTTATTTTTTACGTTTTTTAAAAACCAACGAATTGTAACAAACGTTTGTCAAATTTAAATTCATACTGCCATAAGCGCCATAAAATATACTTTGTTATTCATTTTAAAAAGAGTTTTTCTTTTTTACTCGTTCTTTGCCTTTTTTCAACATTTGTTTGTTGTTTCACAAAATCCTCCCGCAAATCAGCAATTTGCGTAGAAGTTAAAAAGTAAGCAGCGTTGCCAAATGTGCAGACTTATATGGGTTTTTTGCAGTTTTTTGAAGTGCAAAACAGTCTTTGCGAGTGTTTACTCTGAAAAATGTGTTTTTTTTAAATTGCTGCAGTTTTTCAATTTTTTCGAATGATACAAAGAAGCATTTAATTACAATATGATATACAAACAAAAATTTTCTATTATAATTAGCCAATTCACAAAGTGCTGATTTTTTGTATTCTAATGCAACAAAGTTATAACTTGTACTCCCTTTTAAAGCAAAACATGTACATTTATTCTAAAGCAATCAAAGACATGACCACTTATGCACAAACAATATTTCAGTTTTATAAAAGTTTTATTTTGCGCGTTTAAAAAAAATTTGTTACCAATATATTTTCAGTGTATTTTTCCAGTTGTTTTTTGTTGATAATTTAAATTTTTTCTTTACACGCAAAGAAAAACATGGTTGTGCTAAACATATTCTAAGAGCAACATATTATGATAAGATTCATGATTGTAGCCACCATATTACAAGTATTATTGAATCATATTATGACCAAAAATATATTCGTAATATTACATCATAATATTTTTCCCTTTATCATATTATTATCCTGTTAATCATACTGTTGCTGGCAGAAATAAAAGAGGTTTGCGTTGAACAAAATACTGTTTAAAATATTTAGTTTATTTCTATATAAAGAAAGAAATGGTTATGACAAAATTTACTCACCGCAGTTTTGCACCTCTTTCTTCTTTGACTTTTAAAACGACATTAAGCATTTATTCTATTTTACTTACACCAAATGATATGCAAAAAACATGAAGAAAAAGAAACGAAGGCCGTAGCGGGCCAGAAAATGCATTACATTCTGCTGGTGTCTAATAATTGTAAATTTTTCTGTACATTCAATATACCTCATTGCTTTCCAAAGGAAGGCTAAGGTAAAATGTAAAAAGAAAATACAATATAATAGTCTGGTAGTGTATAAAGTCATTTCTGAAAAATTTAAGGAATAGAACTATTACAAAAAAGCTTTATAAAATACATAACTGAAATTTAGCTCATAGAATAAATTCGAAAAATGAAAAATGTTGAATATAATATAAAGTAACCTTCGGAAGGAAAGAAATTGTATTTCTTTATTTTTTTTAATATTGTTTTTAATTTTTATTTTTTCAAATTGTCGAACCACTCACTAACAAATAATTCGATAGGCATATTTTAAACAAACGACACAACTGATGGAAAATTATTTAACAAACGGCGATAACAAAATATTATTAGAGTGAAAATATGTTGATTGCATTTTAAACATATTATGATAAATATACAGAAAGTTAACATGTTATGGCTATTAAATGTCATGATATGGTTGTAAGTAATATAAAATATTTTGAAAGTTGTAAGAAAAATAAATACTTTTCAGTTAACTTACTCAAATTTATAATTACTACAAACAGTGATATGTTTACTGCAAGCAATATTAGCTGATATTAAATAAAAATATCAATTATTTGTGCTCGACAACAATATATTGTTACAATTAGCAAAGTGTAGTTGCCGTTACAATGCACAACCATATTTTTTCTGTGCGTGTAACTATTAATTTATTCATGTAAGCAATATAAGCTGATATTAAATAAAAATATCAATTATTTGTGTACGACAACAATATATTATATACTCAAATTGATAATTGCTACAAACAGTGATATGTTTACTGTAAGCAATATAAGCTGATATTAAATAAAAATATCAATTATTTGTGTACGACAACAATATATTGTTAATAAGCAAAGTGTAGTTGCCGTTACAATGCACAACCATATTTTTTCTCTGCGTGTAACTATTAATTTATTCATGTAATATAAATAATTTTTATATATTTTATTCTTGACGTTTGCACTAATTTTCACTAATAAAGCAAATTTTTTTTTTTTTTTTTTGGGAAATTGTCAGATTTTGTATAAAAAAATGGCAACACTGATAACAACCAACAATAATTTCGTGTGCATTTGAATGAAGTATTGAAATATTTTGTTATTTTCCATGGCGTTTTTGATTATAAAATTATAAAAAAATTTAATTATAATAAATTATAAAGAACTTGCAGCAAAAAACTACTGGTTTTAAAGAATGGCCAAAAATAAAAACAATTTTTGTTTACAAAAAATAAAGTGAAACAAAATACTAAAATAAAAAGAATTGTTGGTAAAATGTTGTACATATCTATTCTAGAAACTTCCAGACTTCCTTGAAGATATATTCTCAAAGTCAAAATACTGATTAAAATGTTCAAAATACTTCTATTAATAAGTGTAAAGAAGATATTTTCCTATTAAGTGCCGGTACATACGGAATCGACAGAATTTTTTGTTTTGCAAAGCCCAATAGCACAGTTCGTTCAAAGATAGTACTGTCAACGTAAAACTTTTTGAAATATGCTTCCTCCTCTTTTCTTAGACTAGAAGTTAAGAAAAAGTTCTTGTTTATATTTCCCCAAAATGTCGCCAATTTTCTGGTGTCTAAACATTTTTAACGTGTTTCTGTAGTCGTTTGAATCTAAGAAGATTGACTGATTAGGTCAAAACTTCCGATCCTAGAGCTGGGGCTGGCAAACATACCCCTCGGCCGGTTTAATACAGTTTAGTTTCAGCGACTATTTGTTATCGGATTGTCACCAATTTTCCGGAGACGCATGGGTGTTAGCATGCCCTCTGGATACTCAGTACTGTCGCCTTCTCACTGTAGCTGTCATTAGATGAATTCCTTTGTCTAAGAGCGGAAGTTGTAAGATGCTTTGGAATTCCTTGAAAAGGATAGGTTTTTTGTTACCCCCAAGTGGATAGCAGACAGTGAGCTTTCAATATCTGTGAAAAACCCCGCCCCAATGTTCTCTGTAAACATTTTAATTGAATTTTTTAATTTGCATTTTTGTATATATATTATTTTTAATTATTAACATTTTGTTTGTCGTGCTTTATTCCCATATTTTATTCTTGTCAAATACACTGAAATTGTTCTATGCGCATTTCACTGCTTGCTTAGGAAACATTCTCCTAAAAAATTTAAGAAAAGCCAAATAAATAAGATAAGAAACTACAGAGTGAATGAGAATTGCAAACACTTCAACAGTCTTATTTGCAACAATATAAAGGCTTAAACAAAGTTCCAAAAATAAGCAATGAGTCCTTACTACAATTGGTTGTAATTCTCCCAACATAAACTTGCAACCACAACTACGTGCTTCGCAAAACAAGAACTGTTTTCATAGGGAGGTAACAATTCACTTCTTTTGATAGAACCATGTACAACCAACGCCTTGCTTACGAGCAGCGAAAAAACGCAAAAGCAGCATAGCAGCATGTTCTCAGTAAAAACTTCGCCTACAAAATAATGTGTTGAGTAATCAGAAAAACATAAGAGCACTACTTACAATTCTACTAAAAGAACCAATGAATTTTACAAGGGATGCCCCAAAATGAACGCATTAAAAAGTAAGTCATTATATTTTTTACCTGCATACATCCAGAAAAAAGTAGTTATAGAAGTTGTTCATTCATTTTGAAAAAGTAGGCTAAGTTTTTACTGGGTTATAAGGACGACCTTCGCTCCATATAAATAAATAATAAAAAAGCATAACCCTTAGTCCCTACAAGCCATGAAATGTCACAAAGAAAATATATTCAAGACACATTGCTTAACAACGCTTTAAAAACACTAACATTCTAACACTAAGCACTCCACGCCTAACACTTAGACGATCCGTTTAGTTAATTTATTATGTCTAGTGAAGACGAGGCTTCTAGTGAAGACGAGGCTAAGGAGTCATAGCTATCTATCGGCTATTGTAAAAGCTACTTCAATTATATAGAAGGATATAGAAGGATTTGCTTGGGCAAACATCTGCCCTTAAATTTTACTTTCTTGTAATTTTAGTTAAAATCTACGCCATGAATTATAAAAATTTTAACAAAAAAACTTGAAACGACTAAGTTTCCGGCATTGCTGGAGATCTAATTTTTTTTAAAATTAGTTTTATATGTTAACTTCTCCTATATTCCCCGGGAGTCTAATTCAAAGTGTAACAGCCCAACCTAAACCAGCCCATCAAGGGTATTTTATCTGTCAAAAATTGTTATGCTAAAATGTATGAAGGAAACTCAAATATCGCAGCTTCAATGCTTTTCAATAGAAAAATCCGATTTTGACAGCGCGCTGTGTATTGAAGTTGGCTGGCTTTGTTGAAGAGTATTGGAAATTTAGCCTTTTTAACTAAAACGTGCCGCTTGTTTATCTTCATTTTGTATATGTTTTTGTATGGGTTTTATCAAACAAGATAACTTTACATTTCTGTTTATGACACAACTTTGACGCTCTTATTAAAGTTTGTAATTTAATGGGTGGATGAAACCGATGAAAAAACCTTTTTGAAATTACTGCAAATGCGATATTTTTTTTTCTTAATTTAGTTTCTGTGCTTTGCACAGTTTAATTGCACCTGTCGATCATCTGTTAAACTTTTTTAAAAGGCATTGACACCTCGTCGCGAAAGCTGACGGTCAAAATGCAGCATATTATAAAAAATATGCTTGACCTTTACTGTAATGAAGATTTTTCACAGAAATTTTCTTAGCATTTATTTTATCATTTATTAAGCATTTTTTTTTTTTTAACAAAATCTAGCATTTTTTCCACAATAAGTTTTGGCTACACTGACTGAGAAAAGTGCATATTTTCTTAAGGATAGAAGCTCATTTTTTTTCATTTTCTGTATGCTTTATACTACAGCTCCCATTCAGAAAATAAAGTGAAACACTTAATCAGGGGCATCCATTTAGTACTTACAAAAGCGCCAGTCTGGCAAGGATGTCAGCTGTTAAATATATGTAATCCGAATTAATGTCATTTATTAAGTGAAAGCTTTGCCATTTACGATAATTGATCGAAAATCGAATAGCGCGTAAAAATAGTTTAAAACTAACTACAAAAGTGGCGATCCAAACGTGGCCGGGGTGCTTAGGGTCGCCATAATCGATATACTGTACTAGAAACTGTCAAGTTTATAGAGAAATTTGAAAAGACTGGAAACTTCGACTGGAAACAATATGCGCACTGTTGAGAATGTCGCTTCTGTTAGTGGCGGATAATCCGAATTTTTCGATTCCACTGGGCAATGCGCTATGGCATCCCTAGAGGGAAGTGAACTGACACCAAAGTAGTCCCGAGAAAGGTCTTTGGTGGTAGAGATCGGTTCTAGTTTTAACACTTTCTATGAATTAGACCTATCACTTTTACATGGGGTTGTCATTGGAGAGGGTCAACTGACACCATTTGACCAGTCACACATCTTTTCTTAATGGTCGTGTTTAGTGACAGTTAATACTACATTGTATTATTTCAATAAAACAAATTGAATTCAAGAACCAAATTTTAGAAAGACCAAAAAAATTTGTCACACCAACGGTGAAGACTGTTCTGTAATTCATTACTTTTTCTACCTTTTTGTTCAGTTATATTATTGGTTCTCCTTTCACTGGTCATGAGTTCTTTTTTTCGCACCTGTTCTATTTTCACAACTGCCAGGACCAGTCTGTTTGACACAAATTTCCCGCAGGGATGTGATTGCCGACTTTTTTTGGCCTTCCGTAGAAGATTATGAACTGGACGAAATGTGGTTTCAACAAGACGGTTTCACGAGCCACACAAAAGGACCGATTTTGACTGGATTGCATGGGAAGTTTCCAGAACGCGTAATTTCAGGTTTGAACGACACCAATTGTCCACTAAGATCATGCGCTTCGACGCCATCAGACTTTTTTGTGGGGCTAAGACCGTGTGTACGCGGATAATATCTTTACGTTGCAGCATTTAAAAAGCAACATTCGTCAAGTTATCGCCGAGAGTCCGTTCGAAATGTGCGAAAAATTGGTCGAAAACTACCTAAAAAGATAGATTTTTTTTCTTAGTCACGTCAAAATATTTCATTAGTAGGTTCGGAACTAAATAAACCCCTGTCCAAAACCACTTGAAGACGAACAAACTTCTATGAATCAAATATGAATCAAACCTCATAACATAATTTAGTTTTGCCGGGTACATTATTTGCCACAAGTCCCGGATAGGTTTTTCTCTCAAAAAGCTTTGTGTGTGTGTATATCTACTGTGGTTTAGAGTACTTTCCTACTTTTTTTACTTTGGAAATAAATTATTTTCTTTTAGTTATACAAACCGCAAACTGTTTTCATACTTCAGGTCTATCCTCTAGCAATTTGCAATTAAAGGCCAAAAGTTAAATTTAAATTAAAAAAAGAAGTAAACAGCTTTTGTGTAGGTTTCCTTTCCCACTTCTCTTATTTTTTATTTTTTCTTGTTTTTTTTTTGCCAAATTATAAAAATTCATCAAATTAGAATAATTGCATTGCGGTGTTTTCGTGCATATTTTTCATTCTCTTTTTCTCTCTCCCTGTTTTCATGTTCATACGTTTCCCTTTTTTAAAAAATTAAAAGGCCAAGATGATCTTGTTTAATATTTTTTTTCTGCAAAGTAATTACTTCAAATAGGGGGAAAACACGAAAAAGGCCAAAAAGTTTTTTCGTATACATACATTTTGTTTGGAATTTCAATATGTGCCAAGTTTTTTTCTTTGTCTGGAATAAAGATATTGTTTTTTAGTTTGTTTTTAGCGCGCTAAAGTTTTGTTGATTTTGTTTAAAGTATATTTCGTTTATTACAGTGGGACTGCGATGAAATTTAATATAGTATAGGAATAATTGGAAATCATTTAACTCGTTAACAGAACAGATATCAGTCTTAAAAATTTAACTGGATGTTATTTGACACATTTTATACACTTTCTGATTTTTTTTTTTTCAAAATTAAGAATATGCTAAAAATTGTCGGCTTAGGTGATATTTACCATCTTAGTTATATAAACAAATACCATAAAAAGAAGTATGGCGTACTTTAAGATGTTACAACACCAAACAATCTGTAGCCTACATAAAGGCTAAAAGTTTACTCTTATACAAATATAAATACGTGTGAGTTGTGCTCTACTTAAATTGAAAATAAAATATATACTTTTTTTAAAGTGTATATTTTTATCTTACTTTCGTCTTATTTAAATAAAAAAAGAAAAGTTTAACACGTAACTTTGATGTATGTGTAAGTATGTTATGCATCTCAAATGCAAAATGTTTTAATACAACTCTTACGAGGGTTATTTGAAAAGTTTTATTTAACAAGTTATAAAAAGTTGTACGCATATTTTTGCATATAAAATTGAACATATTACCTGAACAGTATTCTAATAATGACAATCTTTCTTTTCTTTTTTTAGGTATGTATATAAAATTATTGATGAAGCGATTAATGTGTAAGTTTAATTTAACTTTTAATCAATACTGTCGATGCCCTAAAAATAAATCCATAATATTCTATAGTCTAATATGAAACAGTACTGCAAATAGAGCTGTTTTCTCGCTAGATTTAATCATTGTTACTGTTTAGAAATACTTTTTTCATGTTTTTAGACATTTTGGAACAAAAATGTAAAATCGCTTGTGAGGGAAATAATGTTTTTGCCAAATATGTATGTCCCTTAGAAAAGCCATTAAAGCACCGGCAGTATGTGCTGTATCTCCACCTTGTTGCATCCACAAGGTTATATGGTTTTCCATAGCTGGCCTAACAAAATTTTTCAACATAGTCAGATACGCGCACCTTGACAACGATTGCAACACAAATGTCATTTGAAAAAAAAATATTGGTCAATTACACTGGTCTACAAATTTTGAAAAAAAATTACAGCAGAAACGAAGTAGGGAAACGAAGTATCGAATCGATATTTTTTAAGAGTATCGATATATATTATTTCAAAAATATCGATGTATCGATATATCAAACGTATTTTGCTGAAACTATTACCAAATTAAAAAATGTAATATACAGGGGTGTCATAGAAACCAATCTTATCGGTATTGGATTTGAAACGGACAAAAAAAATACGTTGGTGTCTTGAAATCCAATGTTGTCGGTTTTTTGTTCGAACTACAATTAGTGTCGGTTTTAGGTGTCACAGAAACCAATGTTATCGTTTTTTTATTGAAAATAAACCAAGCAGCTTACAGGTCTTGTTCTTTTTATTGGAAATAAATCAAGTTGTAAAAAGCTTAATTTTTTATTTTATTTTTTTCAACAGTTATTTTTTTCCACAGATAGAAGCAATTAAAATTGATTAATTGGTAAAATAGTATATTTTGCATGTTGCCGATAGTCTCCGGCAGCGGGCTGCTGCAAATTCGCAAGTCTTCTTCTCACTTTTTCTGCAAACAGCAAATATGCAACAACAGCATTGGTCATTCTATTTATTTATAAAGTTAAACAACAAATTTGTTTAGATTTTTAATAAATTTAATTTAATTTTTACAAAACAATAAAATTACACAATACCAATGCAATGCAAGTAATAACACCCTGGATTTCTTTCCTGTCAACTGTATTACCACTTCTTATATTCTTTTCTCTAATTTCCCTTTAATTAAAAACACAGATTTTAACTTATTTTAGCACAGAAATCATAATTTAGAAAATTGTCAAACAAAAATTGCACTTAAAGCTGTAAACACATGAGCCAAAACATAAAACAGCTGATTCGAATATCGGTTTTATTTGTATTCGAAAATAACAAATCCGACTTGTTTTCATGACACCAAATGAAACCAATATTGGTTTGCAAAACCGACAATGAGCAAAACCGACTTGGATTCTATGACACCCCTGATATATACATATATGCACAAATCTTATTAGGCACATATATTGTTCCAAAACCGCATAAAATAAATCTTTTCAAGTTCGTTTGACTTTACTGTTTTAATTAGAAATCTGCAATGTGAAACCCCGCTTTTTCTTAATTCTTCTTATAAATAATAATCTTTACATGCAGTCTACAACTGACATGAAATGCATAACATTAACACTAATATGACGTTAGTGTTAAGTATAGACTCACTCATTTTATAGCATGGTTGTTAATGCAAATGTTTTAACAACCCTTTTATAACATGATGTTATAACAGCAAATCATGTCAGTTAAAGACTGGGAGTTATAGATCTTCATACTAGTTATAAAAAACATATGATAAATGCAGTGATGCCAATTCTTAAAAAGCGCATATGGGCAAATCCTGCGTGATGAACGCTACATTCGCACGCATTTTCTGATTGAAATATAAACATTTTTTGGACTTTCAAAAAGATAGCTTCAGCTTATATATAGTATTTAGTGACATTAATATGTACTTACAAATGGCATATATCGTAATTTCTTAGCAAGTATTTGTTGCGAAATAATTGATCACAAAGTTTTGTGACGCACGGTACAAAAAGTGGAAGTAACTTCGAAGGTTGAAGTGTGTTTTCCTAATTTTTCGCGAATTTAGCATGATAAGGTATACAAAATCTAATTCCTAAAAGAAAGATGACTATAAGAGAATTCTAAACGCACTAATTCGCAGCCAAAAAATTTTGTGATTTTTTGACAAATGCCGTGAACCCTTTGTGACGCACGCTACAGTTTTTCCAGTAGTATTTTATTATTATATTTTATTTATTTTAACAAAACAAATTATATTTTTATGAATTGCATTTCTTAAACTAATTTCTTATCTTATCAATTTCAACTTTTTTTTAACGAAATTAATATTTTGATAAGTGTTGCTGTAAGTGTTTTTTTAAGCACAAAAATCACCTAAAATAATGCTAAATTCACGTATAACATTAAGCAATCAGCAGTGGGGTAGAATTTGGTAAAAATTATTGCATTAATGATCATTGAAATACATATTTTTTAATATAAAAATGAAAAAAAAAAAATTCATTCGAAAAATGTTTTCAATGACTCAGGAAATCAAACATTAATTAAATAATTAGCTATTCCAGAGGTACAAAATTTAACATTTTTTCATATAAAACAGTTATAATAAAACACACCATCTGTTTTTAGAACTTCTATTTATCTTTGTTCGGCTTGAAAACGGTCTCTTAAAAAAGGACAAAATGTGATACAGTACACACAAAAATTTCGACCACGTTGAAGGCTAGTCTTGGTGTGTTGACCGCGTACATGAATACCTCAGTAGTGACGCAAACAAACATATTTGCGTTTTACTCTTAAATTCACTTTTCTTGTTAAGCATATTTTCGTAATGCACGAAATCTGAATTGAACTCGCTGATCTCGGCAACCGTATTGCTGGAGTCAATTTCATCCTCCATTACTTTTGATGCTTTAAAAAATCTGTAATTTTGTTATTCTCCCACATATTGAGTTTTAAAAACAATCAACACTTAAGGCTGTTTAACAAAAGAGATTGGGTCAAATTTTTACAGAGCTAAAACTTTTCGGCGGAAAAAAAACACTGAATAGTTATCACAAAAAATAATCAACAATTGCACCAGTGTTCACCCATTTTCCTATATGTCGTTATTTTGAAAATTCTGATGAAATTTTGGTGCTTTATAAACTAGAAACTAAGAGTTGCACTTTTTAAGAATAGACAAACAAAAAAGAATGTGTCAAGGTGTTAAAAATAAAGAGTAAAAATTATTTATAAAGTAATCGGTGGCTAAGCTGCAGCCGATTTTTAGCCGAAGAATTTTCGGCGGCGGTGGCTACAAATATCTTCATCGGCGGCTGGCTAACAGCCGGCTAAGCCGCTTCGGCGCAGGTTTCTGGCCCACATTCATTCTAAATCTTCATAAAAGTAGCGTTTAAGCATGTCATAAAAACGTGTGTTACCGATTCAAGCTATATTTGCTTTTTGTGTGATGAATATTTGGTTGGAAAAAAAAGGATATGCAGTATTAGAATCAATAAAATATGCATATTCACATTATTTGGGGGTTGAAGTCAAAAACTTGGACAAATTGTGGACACCGACAATGTTTTGCATATTCTGCATTCGCATTTAAGGTAGAAGTATATAACACGCGCTAGTGCGCGCGCGCTCTGTCGTCTTCTGTCAAAAAAAGTTAAACTAGTGTATTTTCATAGAAAAAGCTACATTCAAAATATTTTTTGACGCGAAAGAAAGTTGGTTAACTTTGAACTTTTTAACGCGTTGTGTATTTTTGGCAAGTAATCAGCTGACAATAAATAAACTAGTGATTTTAATGCACGAAACGAATAAAAACATTTTTAATGTATACCGAAAACCTGATGTGATAGAGAAAAACCAATAACAGATTTGAATTCAGCCCACCAAATTAACCTACCAAAGATATTTGGTTGCTCCAGTCCAAAACCTTGTTGGCTAGTGGTATGCTTTCGTACTTTTTTTTTCCTTTTTTTGGATTTTCCGTAGCCCAAAGCCTGCAGTTTTGCTTGTTGACGTAGCCAGTTACAAGGAAACAGAAAACATCAAAATGAACTCTTTTCATAAAACACTTGATTGACTTACAACATGAAATAAATCAAAAGTTTTTGATAACTTTTCATTTTTGACTGGCTGGGAACCGAATTTAGGTTTTCACGGACAGGGTGCCCTTACGTTTCGATTGAAACCACTCAATCTCTTCAACCTGTCTGTGAAAACCTGGGTTCGGTTCCCAGCGCAGTCAAATATTAAAAGTTAACAATAAAATTTTAATTTATTTCATGATGTAAGTTAATCAAGTGTTTTAAGATTTAAATTAATTTCATGTTGTAAAATTTCTTTCTTCATAAAAATAATTTAATGAACATGTTCAGAAGCAACCATAATATGGTTGTGGCTTCTTGATGGATGCCAAATATAACCATAATATGGTTGTCGATAACAATAATATAGTTGAAATAAACATAATAAGTTTAAAATTTTCTTTAAAAATACTTTTGTAGGAGGTGACCATATTTAAACATGTTTTTTCTCTGGGCGTACAAACGGAATATTAAACTTACCCTTTCCGCCTGTGGTGAATGGTATAAAAACAATTCTGATTGGTAATTTAATTTTAAGGTATCCAACAGATTTGCTAGTTGTTTGAAAAATTGTCCTACTATCAAGAAAATGGACGCTTATCGTTTATGTATCGTTTTTTATCTAATCTTAAATCTAGATTAAATTCTAGTCTTTAGTCTGCACTACAGACGTACTTGGACCTACGTCTGTATCTGCACCATGGACTTAAATAAATTAATAGTTTGCACTGTAAACCAGCCTAAACTCTGCAATCTTCATTTTGTATGTACGTATCTACCCTCGTATTTGCAAATATATGTAAGTGTTATCACACATACAATTGCAAAATGTTAATAAAAAACAATATTTGTCAAAATGTTTTTTCAACGTCTATTTTTTTACTACTTTTTTATTTCTTCTTTTGCACATTATTTTGGTTTTAACTTTCTTGTATTGTTCTTCTTTTTCTGCGTATGCTCAGTGTTGCCAGATTTTTTTATTTTTATTTATCATTTGCTGGGCTTTGCAGTTGCAGTTTTAAACGGTTTTCATACGGAGCTGATGTTCCAATGTATAAACAGTACATTATTTAGCGATCGGCTCACACATCCAAGAACGATATTTATTTTTGTAGTGATTGTGTAAACGAACAGAACCCTTAATACCGTTCGTAACTATTTTCAAAAAAGAGCCGAACATTTTATTTTGTTCTGTTCTTTGTTCATAAACAGAACAATTGTAGTGATACTGTAGACATATTTTGTTATTATTTTAGTTGGCCAGTTTTAAAATTTTAAGTAATTTTCCTATTTTTAAGCTTGTTAGGCCTGGAGCTTCAATGTAAATAAAACATCAATTTTATTACAGTTTTTCCCAACGTTTCGTAGAGTATTTTTCTACTTCTTAATGGGGTGTCTATGTATTTAAATATGTGTAAAAACGTACATTATAATACAGTATTTTTTTAAACCATGTATATAACTTACAAATTTTTTTGATTATATGTATTACATTTTTAAATATTTTATTTGTAAAAACAAAAAACAATTAACAATAATAATTTTCAACCACATCTCGTTCTAGTATCACAGTGAAAAACTTTTTTAAATTTGTTTATCCATTTAAAACAACCCTGTAATTTTTTTGTTGAGTTGGATAAAAACAGTATTATTTTTGTGTTCAAAAGATGACTAACAGGACAATGTTATTTTTTTTAAAGATTTTCTACACAAACACTATAAGCGTTTGTGTTTTCCACAAATCTACCAAACCAAACACTAAGGAGCGATATTTAGTGTTTATTTTCTAACACTGGTTCGGTGACAGAATTAAAGGAAAGGAATCTGTACGGATTCCAATTTTTTTAAATGTACAACAGGTGCGATTGCATACCCATGTGTCGTCTCAGTTACGAAATGGAGTTATTCAAATTATTGAAAAAGTGTATATAATTGTCTTATGCCATAGGGACCATCAAAATCCTTTCCCCAACATTTGATAAACCCTAGGACACTTTGGCACTGTTGGCCGTCTGCGTTATATGTTCATTAAAACATTGTTAATGATGAAGTCTTGTACCTAGATCGAGGAAAGTCTTCACTCTTTAAAGTTTATGCTTTTTTAGTGTATGTCAACGGAGGACTGAACTTCTTCATTTTCTCGAGTTCAGAGCAATCAAATTTATATCACAACAGAAGTTAAAAATGTATAGACCATATTTGAGCTTTTGTAGCCAAATAAGTTAAAGTGCTATATTCGGCTGTGCCGAATCTTTGATACCCTCCACCAGTTCGAATGTTTAAGGAGTAATATCTGTTTGATGTTATTATTATCCTAAACTGTGACGATTTGTTATTAATTATGGTTTTAGGCGACTAAACTGTTTTCCGTAGTAGGGTTTATATGGGGCCTAGGGTAAATTATGGACCGATCATCACGAAATTTTACACCGTCATTTCTAGTCCTTTAAAACTGTGACGTACCAATTTCTGTTATCATAGCTTTATTAATTATGCTTTTAGGTGTACTAAACTGTTTTCCGGGAGTAGGGTTTCTATGGGGCCTAGGGTAAATTATGTACCGATCTTCACGAAATTTCACAGTATCATTTAAAGTCCTATAAAACTGTGACGAGCCAAAATTTGTTATGATTGCATTATTTTTTACGGTTTTAGGCGTGCTAAACTGTTTTCCGGTAGTAGGGTTTATATGGGGCCTAAGGTAAATTATGGACCGATCGTTACGAAATTTCACAGTGTTATTTCTAGTCCTAAAAAACTGTGACGTACCAAATTTTGTTACGCTAGCGTTATTTTTTACGGTTTTAGGCGTACTAAACTGTTTTCCGGGAGTAGTGTTTATATGGGGCTTAGGGTAAATTATGGACGGATTTTCACGAAATTTAACAGCGTGATTTTCAGTCAAATAAAACAAATGTTTGCAAAATTTTATCTCATTCCGTGCCTTGTTCCAGCATTTATGTTATTTTTTGTAACAAAATTATCAATATTTTTAGGTGGTGGTTCCACATTTTGATTCATAGCTCTGGTCCTACTGAACCGATTTTGGTGGATTTCAATCCCAAACTGCTTAGGATAACTACAAGCAATTTGGCACCAAGTTTGTTCATTTCTTTTGAGTTGTTCGAAAGTGAGCTTGTTTTCAATAGACGGACAGACGGACATGGCTAAATCGACTTAGAATTACTCAAGGACCCAGAATATATATACTTTATTGGGTCTGAGATGAATAATAAAAAAGTTTCACACGAAATGACAAACTTAATATACCCTCTTCACAACTAATTGTGGTGGAGGGTATAAAAAGAGCTTTACATTTACATTCATTAATATTTTCGAGTATTTAATACAAGATGGTAAATTATAAATGAATAAAAGAAATAATATAAGACCCAAGTGACTACCTAGAGGTACTCCGGATGGAGCAGGTATAGCTTTAGCTTTTACAATTGCGAAACAATATGCATGATTTCTGTCCTTAAGATATGTTAATGCTGTATTAAAACCGGTTTGCATGCCACAATAGTATGAGGATATCACTGAAGCTGTTAATTCCAAAAGATAAGTAAAAGTCGAGCGTCCTTTTCTTAATCCATTGGGGAATGGTATAAAGATCCGGAACATTAATAAGGATCCAGAACATACATTAATAGTTTATGGCGTCAATATTGTAGAAATTACAAACAACTGCCTTATATATCGTTAGCTGAAATGAAAAACCACAGTTCTGACATTTTACACTAGGAACAAAATGTGTTATATTGAAAAATAAATGCAATTTTGGCAATCAAATATCGCAGATTTACTAACTATAGAACGATAAATTCATTTCTGGAATAAAAATTAGCATTTGTTAATCAGAGGTGTTCTAGAAATCGAAAACGCAAGAATTTGGAAGTTGTTTTTAATACACTTTCAATCTAATTTTTATAATTTTTGTTATAAAATTTTATAAAATAGAGAAATATTTGTATAAAATTTGTTATAAAACTCTTTTTTTACAGAAATCTTATTTCTTGCGTTTTACGTTTTCGATTTCCAGAACACCCCTGAATATTTCAAAGAGTTATGTTAGTTACGTTCTTTTGAACTCATATTTTTGCAACAAAAATGCGTAACTACAATGAAAAAGTTCTAACTAAAGAGAATTTGTTTTGCATTCGTAAAATGTAGAATAATTAAGAAAGTTTTTCTGTTTTTTTTTTTTAATATAGCACATGTAGCCATATAAGTAGGGATCTATCAATTTTTTTTAACATCATTAAAATTTGTGAAATAGTTTCGGTGTGGCAGATTTTTCACATCTACTTCCCCTCTGTTTTAAGATCAGCCATATCAGAACAGATCTGATATAATGGCAAGAAATACAGTGTAAAAATTCAAAACCTATAAATTATTAGGACTCAATGAAAATAGGATATTTTCAAGCTACAAGTATTTGGTTAAAATAGTACTTGCATTTGTAGATACGTAAAGGGTGTTTTTTATAGAGTGACACAAGTTTAATCATAATAAAACAAGGAAATATATTTGTAATATCAATGAAACGGGCTTTTTACTGTAAAGAAAATTTTATGAAATTAATGTTTTAACATGACTTTTGCCATGTGGCCGCCACGGCTGGCGCGTAGAAGTCGCAATCTGGCACACCAATTTTCAACAACTTTTCGCAGCATTTGCGGCCATATTCAGCGGATAACTCTTCGAATGTTGATTTCCATGTGTTTAATTGTTTTTGATTTATCGACGTAGTCAAGTGACTTAACATAACTCCAAAGGAAATAAGGGCAAAAGTGCACTTTACGGGGCGTACGAAAAAAAAAAAAAAAATATTGGACCCCCTCTGGAATAAAAAAAGAAAAAAATCAAAATTAAAATTTAAGGCGGATCAAAAAAAGCGGCCCGCCCACTTAGTGGTATGTGTGGGTACTCAAATTAAAGGTAATTGTGTAAAAAATACGAAATTAATAAAATTTAGGTCGAGCGGGACTTCTGGGTCCCTCTGAGGGCTAAAATATAGCCCCTCGCACCCTTATAACTATGTGTGGGTACTCGAATGAAAGGTATTTTGCTTACGATTGTATTGTTTAAGGGAATAGCAACGTAGACAAACAATTTGTTATAAAATCGCGGGATTTTTTTTATTTTTTTGTAACTAAAGCTTTTCTGTATAGCCGGCCTTCGGCCGGGCGCAAAGATTTTTTTCCTCTATGGTATAACAAAGACCCGCTTCGCTAACTAAAGCTTTTCTCTATAGCCGGCCTTCGGCCGGACGCAAGGATTTTCTCCTCTATGTTATAACAAAGACCGGCTTCGCTAACTAAAGCTTCTCTGTATAGCCGGCCTTCGGCCGGGCGCAAGGATTTTCTCCTCTATTGTATAACAAAGACCGGCTTCGCTAACTAAAACTTCTCTGAATATAAAAGATACATAAATTAACCTAGAGAGGAAAATATTAAACGAATACAAAAACAAAATACATATTTGCAATCGTGAGCAAATTACCTTTAATTTGAGTACCCACACAGATATGCATAAGTGTTATGGGGGGGCACTTTTTTTGCCCCAGAGGGCCCTAGAAGAGCCGCCGACCGAAAATTTTATTATTTTTGTTTTTGTTGTACAATTACCTTTAATTTGAGTACCCACACATACCATTTAGTGGGCGGTTTTTTGGACCCAGGGGTCCCCACGGGCCTCAGCCCCCTTAAATATTAATTTTGGTATTTTTTTTTTTTAATTCTGGATCGGGTGGCATATTTTTTATATTTTTTTTTCGTACGCCCCGTAAAGTGCACTTCAGCCGAAATAAGCCAATGGGGTTAAATTATACGATCTTGGTGGCCGATTAATTAAGCCATTACGTGAACTTATGTTTTCATCAAAAGTTTCTTTGAGTAAATCAATTAGCGCCTGCTGTGTGGCATGTGGCTCCGTTCTGTTGAAATCACATATCAGCAAGATTAATGCCAAGGCATTGCGGTACGAAAAAATTTCGAATCTTGTTCCTTTGCCGTTCATAATTGACAGTAACATTCTGACCATCATCGTTTTTGAAGACATATGGGCCAATGACTCCGCCAGCCCATAAAGCTCATCAAACAGACATTTTCTGTGAATTTAATGGTGTTTCGACAAAAGCTTGTGGATTCTCCAAATGCGACAATGCTGCTAAATACGTACCCATTCAACCAGAAATGGGCTCCATCGGAAAATAAAATTTTGAATGGAAATTGAAAATCATCAATTTGTGCTACAGCCCATTCGCCGAACTGGCGGCACATACGATGGTCGTTTGGCTTTTATTCCTGCACAAGTCGAATCTTAAAAGCTTTCAAGCCAAGATCCTTTCGTAAAATATTCCATAAAGTGGAAGGACTCAACCCAAGTTGCTGAGAACGGTGACGAATTGATTGATTAGGATCATCGTCAATGCTTTCCTGTACAGCGGCTACAGCTTTTTCAGTGTGCACTGTTCGGCGTCTCACGGGATGCACATTATCAGTAACAGTAAATGTGGTCCGAAAACGATCTATTGTTCTTCGAATAAGCCGCTCTGAAGGACGATTATGTACGCCATAAGATAGAAGAAGTGCATGATGAGTTTGACGATTTTAACAATTTGCACGCGTTGCTTTGGTGTAAGTCAATCCATTATGAAGTTTCAAATCAAATTTAATAAAATCAACTATCAGCTGATAAATGTATGCTCAAATAAAGCAGTAGTGCCAACTCAAAGTTGTGACACTCTAAAAAACACGCTTTAGTTTCGATTTTCGCTTAAAAAATTTCTTATTTTCATTATCTGAGAATAAAAATTGGAAAGGACATGGATGATTTTGATATGCATCAGCTTTTTACGTTGTTTTGCATTTTAGCTGACGATATACACTTTCCACCTTGTGCTAATGGGTGCACAAACTTATATGCAGGAACTTTTCTTACTTCTGGCAACACTGCAACTACTTTAAAGTGTCCTGGCTTTATACAATTGCTATGTATGTGTGTTTGTGTAAACAATTTCAAGTTCCATGAGAAGTTTTGTTGTCAAGTAGTTGACACAACTTAAAAATAATGATATCAAACAATAACTACACAATGTTTTATGCAAACGACTAAAACTGAAAAAAATTTAACCAAACTAGAGATATAAAAAACAAAACAGCTTAGGAAAACAGATACGAAGAAATAAACTCAAAATAAAACCATAAGGATAAAAAAAACACATAAAACCAAATATCCAACTTGTCACGTTTAGTTTACATTCTATTTACTAAGAAATACATTTTTAGTCTTCAACATTGCACATCATCTAATGAAAAGTAACTATATCAAACTTGAAAGTACGCAACAATAGAAAACAATAAAAAATTAGTTTCGAAAAAAGTAGCAAAAACAAAAAAAAAAAAAAAAACAAAAAAGGAAAACAAAAAGATTAAATAAAATAAAAGAAAAACCGAAATATGTATGTCTAACTCAATGTTTTACAAAATACATGTCTTTCGTTAAAACTGGTTCATGTTGCATTCAAATCCTTGGAACTGTAACGAAAAAATAAAATAGAAACATAAAATAGAGAATTGTTTAATTTTGTGAACATGCTTTTCTTTTTTTGCTTTGGGGGGGTATTTATAGGATTTTTTTCTTTTTGCTCATCTTTCACTGCGTATCTTCCGCAAATGTTTGCCATTCTGGCTCATATTAGTCTTCTTTATGGTTCTAACTCAAAAAAAGAAATAAAAAGTCTGATGTGTAATACGTTTGTTAAGTTTTGCTTTTAAGTGTAAATTCTTTTTTTAGTTTCATCGTTTTATATTTGTTAGTTTTTAAGAGAGAACCTATAAATCAAACTTACCGAATAAGGTTATTTTTGCTTTTTTTTTTGCTGTTTAAAAGGTATGTTGGAAAATTTGTAACATTTTGAAGATATCTGAAACACGCGTACCGAAAAAATATTTCGGTCATATAAAGGGTGGTTAAATTTTAAGGGCCGATGTTGATTTTGAATAAAACACAAATTATTTAGGAAATAATTGTCATTTCTTTTTATTATGATAATATTGGCTTGGTTCAATTATGTATGGAACAAAATATGGACCAAGTGGCCGTCTCGGTGGCACAGTTCCATAATTTAGGGTCTATGCCGTTAATGTGCCGAATTATCTCATCCTTTAGCTCTTGAATTATTGCTGGCTTATCGATGTACACCTTTTCTTTCAAATAACCCCAAAAGAAAGAAGTCCAACGGTGTCAAAGCACATGATCTTGGCGGCCAATTGACATCGCCACCACGTGAGATAAAACACGGCCATTGAATTTGTCGCGCAAAAGAGCCATTGTTTCGTTAGCTGTGTGGCAAGTGGCACCGTCCTGCTGAAACCACATATCGTCCACATCCATATCTTCCAATTCGGGCATAAAAAGTTCGTTATCATCTCACGATAGCGAACACCATTCACAGTAACTGCCTAACCGGCCTCATTTTGGAAAAATACGGCCCGATGATGCCGCCAGCCCATAAACCGCACTAAACAGTGACTCTTTGTAGGTGCATTGGTTTTTCGAAAATCACTCTTGGATCATCATTCGCCCAAATGCGGCAATTCTGCTTATTGACGAATCCACTGAGGTGAAAATCTGCCTCATCACTGAAAATGATTTTCTTCGAAAATTCATAATCCACTGTTGCCATTTCTTGCCACCATTCTGACCATTGACGATTGGAATGGTCAAGTGGCTTTAGTTCTTGAGTCAATTACACCTTGTAATCGTGTAAATGCAAGTCGTTGTGCATAATGCGCATCAACGACGACCGTGAGAGGTGCAATTGTTGGGCACGACGACGAGTTGAGGTGGACGGCTCTTCAGCCACACTATCGCGAACAGCAGCAATTATTTCTGCAGTACCAGCTGTACGAGCATAAACTGGTGTTTTCACATCTCCTACAAATCAAATAAGATTTTCCAGCGGTAGGTACTAAATTCGCGTTCTAAAGGCTTGTTTCGTATAAACTATGTGGAAATGAAAAGTTTTGACATAAAACTTACGCTTACCGCTCTTATTTAGGTAGCTCAGTAACGCTTTCAGCCTCTTCGAATTTCTTTATGATCTTGCCAATTTCTGTCACAATAGGCCAATTAGGACGAACATTTTGATCCGTAATGTACTCGAGAAGTGGCCACGTTTGAACCACCACTTCTATAGTAAGTTTTAAATTAAACTGTTAAACGATCAATAATCGTAAATGGCTAACCTTTCACTTAATATCTGGCACTTCAGATGACAGATAACCCTGTCTTAAGTTCGACATATTTATCATCACTCACTTAAACTCCTTCACATTGTGGCAGTCAAAATTTGTCTCAAATGTATTTGGAAATGGAGAATTTTACGAACAATCGAAAAATTTAGAAAAAAATTAATAAAATAAAAGACATAATTCATTTCTGATATACGTGGGTTTCCTGTCCTACTTTTTTTCAAGATATTGGCTGAAGAACGAATTGGGACAATTTTGGATACCCTGTTCTAAAAAACAGCGGATTTCGATGAGAACGCTCAGATTCAGTCAAAAAAAGGGTCTTCACTTAAGTTTGAGGCAGGTGGGGACACAGTTCCCAACCCCTATTTCCTAAATGGCTAATAACTTGGCTTCATATTGCAAGGCTCATTTTTGGACAAACTAATTGTATTCAAGACATGCCTCTGTGATCTTTAGCCCGATTTCTTCAGCTCATATGACCCTTCTGGTCCCACCATAAACATATCATTACCATAGCGCAATGGATTATCCGCTGTATATTGGATATTATGTTTTAACGTTTAGCAGGCTTTACGCTTGATTATCTTGAGCTTCGGCCTGTCGTTTAAGATCAAGTTTTTATCGCCAGTAATAATTTGATGTAAAAATGGGGTTTTAATGCATTTTCCATGTCTTCAGCGACATGCATTTTCCTTGCTTTTAAATTGATGTTGCCGTTTGCAAACAACAGTCTTCTTGGTTTAATGTCCTTTATTCATTATCTTTTTACTTTGTTGGCTGACCTTGGCGATCTTTGTCTTCGGTGCCAAAAGCATCACTTCTGATCTGCATAAATTATTAATTTCACGTTAAAACCAATGAAAAATATTAAAGGTAAGTTTCCTGCAAAAAAGCCTTGTTGGCAGAAAATTCGCCACTTTTAAAGCTACACTATTACGGTTAATGCCTAAGTAAAAATAAAGGACATCTGTGAATATTTAATTAACTCAGTTTTGAGTTACAATGCTAACTTGACACTTGCTTAGCAAAATTATCGAGGGGTTTTCTCACTTTTAGTTGTTCGTTGACCCTATTGGATTAAATTATTAAAGGTCTAAATCATGGCCGACAAAATCTTTTTGTTGGATTAATTAATTATTCATTAATTCAATTTTCGTAACGGGACAAATAAACATATCTACCCAGGCAGAAATTACGACTCTTCTAAATATTATGTACCGTCACAACCCTGTAAATACAAAATTGTGACTCTACCAAAAATATGGTACCATCACAACACTGTAAATACAAAATTACATCATTAGTTTTTTAATACCGTTTTAAAATAAGACTTAACACCAGTACAACACCCTAAATACAAATATACGACTTTAGTTTTTTAAGGTCGTATTTACCACAAAACTATACCGCGACAACATTGTATATACAAGAATTAAACCTTTATTTCCTAATACCGTGTTAATAATAATTCTATACCGCTACAACGATGTGTATACAAAAATTTTGTCTTATTAATTTAATAGTGTCGTATTAAAATGAAAAGACAAAAACTATTTAAGGTTACAAAATACAAAATTCAAATTTTTGCTTGTTTATTTAGCGAATTTATATTTGAAACAATATTAAAAATAAGAATCGGAAGACGGTTGTGACTACGTTGTAAATTCGTGAATCCAACATTGTAAATTAAGATTCACAGTACTGTGACAACACTAAAAAGAAGAGTCGGAAGACGCACATTTGGCGTTATAATTTTAATATTGTGACAACATTGTAAATTTGGTAAACAGAACGTTGTTTTGATGTTGTTAGTACCCCCTGCAACGTCGGCACAGCGTCGTGGTGATTGTCTTTTTCTGCCTGAGTATTCTCTTGATTTGCAAAAAATATTTAAAAGTCGTCCTTCAATGGGTTAAAAGAAAGAGATGTAAGGTTATCTAAAGATTAAGAAACAAGAAGTTTAAAAAAAACGAGAATTTAAAGTAATGGTTCGAAGGACCATATTTCTCATTTAACGAACCACATGATTTAAAGCACCATTTGCTTAGAGAAATATTCTGCACGCTTAACCTTTAGAAGACTTTTTCGTTAAATCTCTTCTTTTTTGTTTTGTTTTGTTTAATGCCGTAATTACGTTATCCACATTCCTTATTTAACTAATTTAAGTAACATCACGTTTTTATTCCACTTTTAATGTTTGTTTTTCTTTTCCTATTGGCCATAAAATGTGTGTGTTATTTTTCCTTTAACCGAAAACTACTTTTCAATGCTTGAGAAAATTACTGCCATATATCTTTTCTTACAACTTTGATTCATAAGAACCATGTAGATGAGACTGTTCAGTATTTTTCTCTTAAATATACCCAAACATACCTTTCACCTTAAGATACCAAAGTGTAGCAAAAATTTTCGAAAAAAAGAAAGTAGAAACGTAACTACTTGTAGTATTAAGAACATGAACATGTTTTATATTAAACAATTTTGTTGCCAAAAAAAAAAAAAAAAAACAACAAGTTACAACTTTTCTCTCTATTGTTAAAAAGTACTTACAGCAACATGTCTTAGAAGAAAACTCAAGAAAAAATTACTGAATACAGATCTACCAACGTTTTTCCTTTACTTTACGTTTCTGTCTTTGGTTAAGTTTAAGGAGTTTTTTTTTTGGGTGTTTCATTTTTGCTCTGACCATTCATAAGTCATCATTTATATTTGTCTGTTTCAGTTTGTATTTCTATCAGAAAGATTGCAGAGCTGCAGAAAGAAAAAATACACTTTATCATGCTACATTTCATTTTGAAAAATAAAATAATTTTTTTTTCTGATTTCGCTCTTCTTTTGTTGAAAGTTTTAATTTTCTAAAGTGTAAATCAATTTTTTCTATAAGATATAAAAAATGTTGTTGCCGAAACGTGTCTTACATTTTTACACTGAAGGAAAAATTCGGTGCTGAAAAAGTGCTAACCACCTTAATGTTCAATTTGACCGGAATTGGTGTCAACATTTAAGGAGCCCCTTATTGTATTTTTTTTTTTTTTTTTTATCTATATATGCTTTCTTTGTGACATTGCGTTAATCACATGTTGTTACTTTAACGTTGTTGTTTTGACAACGTGATGTTGTCATTTCAACAGCCTGCCATTGTTATAATAATATCAAGCTATCGTTACGACCGCAACTAATTTAATAAAGCTGAATTAAACAAGATTAAAAAAACTGCCGTTGCTTGATAAGTACCAATCAATTTCTTGTGTGGAATTTCTCGAAGAACTTATCGAAACTATGTTTAGGTAATTCTGCTACTTCAGTTTACGGAAAGCACATTCTTCGTATGTATTTTGTGACAATACTTGACTGTAGTTAATTCCCAACCAATTTTTAAAATTGTTTTTTTTATTATAATTGAAAGATAAAACCAGAAACTAACATGGCGTCAAGGTTTTGTTCTTAATGTCACAACAAGATGTTCTTAATTCAACACCAGGGTGCTTGGTTTTATTTATCGTTCCCAATTTGACAACATTTACTTTTTAATTTAATAACGTTATTATTTCGTAATATTCGTTTTTAACTTATTTTTTTTTAAAAACGCACTTAGCAAAAATTAAAAGATAAAACTTAGAAACGTAGCGACAACGTATTGTTCTTAATTTGACAATATGGTTGTCAATTTGGCAACATTTGTTTTGCATTTTCGTACGCGATTTGACAACCTCTTGTTTTAGATATGACAACAAATATGGTCAAAATAACACTGGTCTACAAATTTGGAAACAAAAAATTGACTGCAGACACGAAGCATGTTTTAACCTAATCTGGGTGCGCTGAATTCGAATCTGTCACACAAATTGGGCTATCACGTCTTGTTCATATTTTATCGCATACTGGCAATAATGTAAAATAGTCAATACTGACTGTTGGTGTGTAAATGGGGCTGGTTACCTGTTGCTTAGGTACGTTGTCCGAAATTACAAAGTGGCCGGGAACCTCACTCAAATGGTTGATTGAGACAGGTCAGATAGCGGCTGGCGCGCACTCACTCACTCACTTCACGCACTAGAAAAAATCCACCCTTATTTTTCGGTGGTTCAGTGGCACTTTTACCTTGTGGCTCTTTTATGTTTAAATAAAAATCACTTTCTTTTTATTTCTAGATTCCTTATTGTATTTAATTTTAACTTTGGCCCAATACACATTTAATTTAATAATTTTTATTTTTCTTTTAATTGCCGGCGTCTGGCTGGCGGAAGTTTTATTTTGCAAGTAAAAAAGCGAATTCATTCTACAGGTGGCGTTAAAGCACAGCTGAGCCATAGACTTAATGATGGGTTGCCAGATGGCACCATTTTTGTTCCGTTCCAATATTTTGTTTACACCAGCCATAGGTCAACACTGACACTACAATTTCACAATTATTAATTTGACAGAAGCCCACATTCATTCGAAATCATCATAATAGTAGCGTTTAAAAATTTCTGGGAGACCGTGTGTTGCTGAAGCAAGCTATTTTTGATTTGTGTGTGGTGAAAAGGATATACAATATCAGAATGATTAAGATATGCATATTTACATTATTTTGGTTTTGCAGTCAGAAACTTGGATAAACCGGGAACACCGAATATGTTTTGCATATTCTTCATTCGCAAGGGGATTTTATCAAGGGTTTTAGACGAATTTATCAAGGCTTTTGAGACAAAAGCATGCTGGGAAACTTTTGCTGGACTCAAATACGTGAAACCGAACCAACAAAATGCAAACGACGTTCAAATAATCCCATTCACGTTTGAAAATTCATTGATTTTTAAATAAACTAGTAGTGTTTTCTTATGTTAGAAACGAATAAAAACATTTTTTTTTTGTATCTCGAAAAGCTGACGTAATGCAGATTCGAATTCAGCCCACCGAATTATACTAGGAAAGAAATTTGGTTGCTACAATCCAAAACCTTGTTTGCTAGTGTTACTATCTGTTGACAATTTTAGAATCAAATATATTTGCTCTATATAGATAGTATTTTGAAATAGTTTGTTTTTATGCCCGTCACTACAGGTGAAAAGCTTGTATTTGAGTTTTAAAATTCTTCAATATTGATCTTAGACCCTTTATAGTATATACCTCTATATATCGAGCCTTTGCTGCAATAGAGTCCTAACTCAAAAAACCAGATTTTTGAGCTGATGTACTTAATTCTTTAATTGCAAATGGAACCCAGGACCGCCTACTAGCTAATAATGTGGAGTTAGTGGCCATATAATACATATATAAATATTTTATATACTCAACTCTAGAGAGAAGAATTACATTTTAAGGTGCTAGAAAATTCAAAGTTGAGTTATAGCTCGGTATATTCGGGGGGTTTAAAGGTAGCAAAGTTGATTAAAGGATGTGCGTATGTCCTTATGCTTTGTTGTTACATATGTATGCCACATATAGTCGGGAATTGTTTGCTTATCAGTCAGATCGGTTAACAAATATCTGAGATATGTGCAATAAGCTACGACTGTCTTTAATTTTTACCCATAAAATCCCTTGTTGTTTTTTATGATTGTAATGAGTTCGTTATTTTTTTATTCTTGAGGTGGTTGTCTTGCAATTATGTTGAAATTAAGCCGAATAGAACACTCTTACTTGTTTCGTGACAATTTCAGCAACATTAAACATTCCATAAATAGACCTCGGGAGCCAACTTGCCTGCTTAACATCAAGAAATTGGCTTATAATTTCTTTAAATATCGTCATTTTTATTTTCATAACTCCTGGAAAAAAGATGTCTAATTCTACATGACATCCATTTCGTAGGTTTACCCCACAGGTTATGGTATGCTCGTTCTCGCTTTAGGTCTATCGGTTACCATCTAAAATTAACTCAATTTAAAACAAGTAAGAAAGTATAGTCGGTCAAGCCCGACCATATGATACCCTACACCACAGTATTTAAAAACTCATCATGCTTATGTGTCCATGTAAATATGGATTTATCTATGTTTATAAACTTCATGAAAATCGGTTTGAAAGTTTGTGGGAGGCAGAAATTGCCCCCTGCCTCCCCCTGTGGTCCTATTTTTTAAAAACTGTATAGCTAATGTGTCCCTATAGATATGGATCTATCTATGTTTTAAATTTCATTAAAATCGGTTTGAGAGGCAGAAATTGCCCCTATCTCCCCTCGTGGTCCGATTTTTTTTAAAAATGTATACATTTTGTGTCCATATAGATTAGACTAGTCGCATCTTGTATGGGATTTTTATTTTTTTTAAATTGAATTGTTTGCGCTGCTTAAAATATGAGGTTTGGTGTAAGAAATCATGATCTAATTTTTCTGGTCAATCCGACGGTGCCTAGCCGTGCCGGGTGGGGCCCAAAGTTCCCCATATTATAAAAAAAAACATATTTTCTATCAGATCTTTATAGTTATACTAGTTGAAAAGCCGAAAATATGGCTTCGTTACAATCTTCCGCAGAGAAAGTACTTCAAGTGTGCCAAATTTCAGCTTCCTATGTCATCAGATGGCTTCAGAAAGTTGCGGAAAGAATAGGACATACATGCAAACATCCTGACATACTAAGAAATTATATATTGTATAGATAGATTAAAGTATTTGCTGTTTAATATTTTAGTATGATACGAACGAAAGATTTTTAACCTAATTCGGGGTCGCTGAATCCAGTGGTGCTAGCAGTTTTTTTTAGGTAAGCTTTGGTTTTCGAGATATACCGTTATTTCGAAAATTAAGGATTTGCACAACATATGTTCGCGTAACTCAAAAACGCGTTAGCTTATTTAAAAACTAAAAAAAAAACGAAATTCCGCATTAAAATTTACTTTAAGAAAGATTGCGACCAGTCTAATATAGATATGGTTCTATCTATGTTTTAAATTTCATTAAAATCGGTTTGATAGTTTCCGAGAGAAAAAAATGTCCCCCTATCTTCCCTCTTGGTCCTTAAATTCGGCCCATTTTCAATAGGCTTGGTCCTTGTGCCAATAATAACCTATGACCCAAATTTTATCAAATTATCTCCAACCTGCGACCTGTACTTTGCGCACAAGGTAACATGGACAGCCTGCAAGCCAGCCGGTCAGACCTCGTTAGTTCGACTCAGAAAGTGATTCTGAGTAGATCGGTATACTTTAAAGTGGGTCTAGGATCACTTTTTTAAGGCGTTTCACACATCAGCACAAATGCATAATACCCTCTCCACTATTGTGGTGTGGGTATAAACATTTTCTTCGAATTGCTAATTCTTATTTCAAAAGTGCTTTTATCTATCTAGTTTTTCATTATAAATTATTAAAATCATTTGCAAACTATAAACACAATAATATTTATTTGCGATGTTTTTTCAATTTTGTGAATTTTTATTAAAAAAAAACCTGCATATAGTTTCAAGGAAAACGGGAATATAAACAAATAAATTTCCAGGGAAATAACCTTAAAAACATTTTACCTCTTAAAAATTTAATGAAACACTATTGCCTTTTTGGGTAGTTGGTGAAATCGCCATAATTTTTAGCCAAACTCTTAAAAAAAATCCCCTAAACTTTTTTTTTTAATTTTTTCAAGGACATGAAATTAAAGTCAATTAGCTATGCCATACATTTTGTTTGAATACAAATAATTTCGTTAGAACTTAATTCATTTTAATTTTGCGTGATAAATGCTTCAAATGAAAATAAATAAATTCGCCTCAATGTAGGCAGTAAATAAATAATAATATTCATTTAATGAAAAAAAGGAAATAATTGCATATTTCTCATAAATATAAAAAAATATAAAAGTTAAGAAAAAATAATAACTTTGAAAATAATAACTTTCATGTATGTGATGAAAATCGATTTCGATCCAAAAACGGTGTAAAATCGAAAATAGTTGTGATGGCATCACTTATTTCTGTTTTGTTTGGTTGTTCTTCTTCTTTGTTTGTCAAATCGAATTCGATTTCATTTCCATTTTGTTCTATGAAAATATAATATAAAAAAGAGTGTGATGGAAAACGAAAAATTACTGTTTTAACCGTTTTAAAATCGAGCACTATTCTTTACTCGATTTAGTAAAAGAAAACTCGAAATTGATATTGTTAAAATAATTAAGCGAAAATGTAAGTATTTACATATATGTATGTATGTATATATATATATTAAAAAAGCTTGTAGTTTAAAATTAATAAATATTAAAATGAAACTTTTAGGGGAAAACACACAAATAATGCCCAAGAAGAATACATGGTGAGTTTTATGGAAAAACACCCACAACTGGCGAAGAACTTTTTTAAAGGTGATAGAGTCGAAGCGGAGAAGCTTTGGCAAACATTTGCGCAAGAGCTTAATAAGATTGGTCCACCACTAAAAGATTGTAACGGATGGAAAAAGGTACATACATACATATGTACAGATTCTATACAATTTTTAATTAAAACGTTTCCTTGTCTAGATATGGAGTGATAAAAAGTCTTCAATAAAAAAGAAAATTTCACAAAACAAAAAAGAGGCTCGTGCTACCGGTGGAGGACCACATAACCAATTATATATATCAAGTTTAGAAGAAGCTATTGGAAAAATATGTGGTCTTTATGATTGTGTCGATGGTATAGAAGGATGCTTTTCATATGGAGGGCAACAAGAAAACAGCACGTTATCCGAAATCGCCATCGATATTAGTTCGGATTGTATTGGGGCAGAAAATTTAGAATCCGATCAGCCGAGCTCTTCTATAAAATCTTCTAAGAGAAAACGACCAGATACATCCTCCCTTGAGGAAAGTCTTAAATGTTTCATGCACAGCGAAAAAAATAAAAATTCTGAACTAGATAAAAGTTTAAAAGACATTACCAACAGTTTAAAGACAAGTTCAGAAATGTTGAAAGATAATGAATCCAACTTGAGACGTGTTTATAAAGCGCTAGATAAGGTGGTTGATCGTTTAGATGCTCAAACTAAGGCTATTAATACCCAGACCGTTGAAATTGCCAAACAAACTGCTGAAATCCAACGCCATAATAAAGAAGTAGAAGCAATTTTATACGAAAAGAACAACATCAAAAAGCAATGCTTAGAGATAAAAATACAACAGTTGGAAAAATACAAATAGATTATGCACAAAATATTTGCTATTAACAACCAAATACATACATACATTTGTACGTATGTATGTATATGAATTTAAATAAAAAGTAAAATTCTTTATTTCCTTTGTTTTAAAAAATAAAATTTAAATGCATTTGTTTTATTAACTATAAAAAAGAATTTAAAAACAAACTTTCTGCAATTGCATCCCGGTTTCTGCTAGCATGAACATTTTCTACGTTATTGGAGTTTATTTCGGCATCTCCAGGCTCTGATTCTTCAAGAGGGGTACTCGTAATATCAAAATTATGCTCTAATTTGTAAAAATTACACATATTGTGTAGTGCGCAGCATATATTTATTATTTTTACAATTTTCTGTGGCTTGTACCATAAAGCGCCAGACAAACAACGGAATCGGCTTTTAAGAACTCCGATTGTTCTTTCAATTATATTTCTAGCTGATGTGTGAGCTTTATTAAATTTGTGTTGAGCTGATTCTGCGCTTGGAAGCCTATATGGAACTAATACAAAAGGCTCTAATGCATATCCAGAGTCGGCTAAAAGCCATGACCCACGATCTCCATTTTCAAAATTACCAAGGTAAAAGTCTCGTGCCACACTTAAATTCCAGATGAAAGAATCGTGACTGGAACCAGGTCTAGTTGCGTCAATCGCCATAATATTCATTTTGTGATCACATATCTAAAAAAATTAAATTATAATAAAAGCATTCTTCTTTTTTAACTTTTTTTACTTACTATCATGGCATTAATACTATAATAACCTTTTCTATTATAGTATAAAAAGTCCTGGTCCCCTGGTTTTATTATTCTAACGTGGGTTCCGTCGATACACCCAATTACGCCAGGAATTTTGAATTTTTCAAAAAAATGTTGTTTACACTTTAGAACATCATCTGCATCAGCTGAAATTTTAATCCAATATTCGCATAACCTTCTTTCTAAAACAACTACCATCTTGGAAAAAGATTTAGAAAATGTAGTTCTGTGCATTGCCACAATAGAGTCGTTCCCAACCGACCTTTGAAAGCTACCTTCGGCTAGGAATCTTAATGTGGCTGCTAACTCGATTATCAGGGGAATTGATTTGGATTCAATATCTGATTCAATTTTTTTTAATATCCAAGAAAACCCTTCCTTATTTAAACGAAAATATTCTTTAAATCTAAAAATATTTGTAAAAGAACAGGTCATGTCATTCAAGCTGTTTGCTGTGCTCTTACCTATTTTCCGGAATATTTATTGGATTTGATGCATCCCTCAGCCTTTTTCGTTGAATATTTTCAACTTTATTGGAATTATTAATAATTAAAATTGATGCCGATAAAATAAATGCCATTTTTAGTTTTATTAAAATTAAACGAATGCTTACTTTTTAAATCAGAAAGTTGTAGTTTGACATAAAACGATTTAAAATGAAACAAAAAATGGAAAGTGAAACCGTTCGTTTTTCATCACATCTCATAGCAAAGCGTTCGCTTTCAATATTCGATTTTACTTAAAAACGAATCGATTTTCATCACATACCTGTTTATTTAAGTTAATTCGTTGCTGACTTCACAAAAATATTCAAAAATTCTTTAAAATCATTCCAATCACCAAGTCATCTTTAACTTGCATTTTGAAAGTTAATAGAAAAAAAACTATTTCGCCAGTCATATTTCTTGTTGAAATAACTTCCTTCTTAGACATGATGAAGTACCGACTTTTTTTTCTTCTATAGCGGAAACATTTCACTATATATTCCATCACAACACCTTCACATATATCTCAGATACGTAAAACCCTCCTTAAAGTAAGTAAAAAAAATTCTCATCCGCAAATAGAGTCGTCATATTCCCACTGTCATTATACAACAATAAAGTAACTGCAGTAAGAAAAGCTGCACCACCATCATGATGGTGGAAAAATTAAAAGTGCATTCCTTGAAATAAAGAGCAGCTGTAGAAGAATGAGGTTAAGTCACAAAAAGCTCTAAAAGGAAAAATGCTTCTAAACATCCAACACAATGGCTGACGGAAATAAAAATAAGTTATAAATATAGAAAAAAACATAGGACGAATTGCATGTTAATGTATGCGTGCTGAATAAACGTTTTAACAAGAATTTAAATGCAAACGGAAATAATTTTTTTCTCTTTAGTTATTTTTTTGTTTGTTTTGTTTTCTTTATTTGTCTGCATGTTGAGTTTCTTTTGGCAATAACAAAAGGAAGAAACAAACACAAGTGCATTAAATACACAACTAACAAATAAAACAAACTTACGAATACAAAACAAAAAAAAAAAAAAAAAAAAACGCGAGAAGAGAGAGGGATGTAGAAAGTTACAGGGAAAAATTAAGTTTTCAAAATAAAACAGCAAGTTTAAGAGATCAACTGCAATAAGTAGACAAGCGATTGCTGTTAGACATTTAACAAGTGTCACGACTCCCGAGTCGTCAGAATATTATGAAAATAAATTTTTCTGGCATTAAGTTATTAGATTATGTTAATGCTACAACTCATTACCTGGGGCATTACTATGAAAATGGGAGGATATCAATGTTAACCGTAATTGTTTTGCAAGTGAATTACACACAGAAAAAAATCAATGTAAATTCGTTCAAAACAAGGTTGCTTTTACATTTTTCAGTAGTGATTTTGCTTCATTGTTGTTTCATGTTAATTTAACATGATTTTACAATAACTTGCGAACAACATTTTTTTCTTTTAAAATAACCATAATTCATGTTAATTTAACATTGCAGTAAAGTTAGAGCAAAATGTCATTTATATTGAAATAACAATCCGAATTACGTTGAATGAAAGTTATTTCAAGTTGAAACAGCGTGAATTTCATGTAGAATCAAATTGTTTGGAGTGTGGTATAACAGTATGAAGAAGCTTCAGAAACAACATAAGTATGTATTTATTTAAGAATAATTCAAAACACTTACCCCTGTAACACATGTTTCACTTATTTTGTATCTCCTTTGTCAACAGAAGCATCAGCAGAATGGCCCGGTTTGGTTTTCGTCATTATTCTACTTTGAAAATTTGATGTACTATTTGACTAAATAATTTTAATTAAAAGAATACGGGAATTGTCTTCTTGTTATAACATATTTTAAGCATGGAAATAAAAAATGTACATACTTAAGTATGTATGCATGTTAATTTAAGAAGATAAATTTTTGATTTTAATATAAAATAGGTTTTTATGGATTCAATATTGAATAATCCCAGCAGGAAAAAGAAGGAGTACGGATGCCTTCTAGAAGGCCTCTGTACTCCTTCTTTTTGATATACAAGGCCTGCTCACTCCATTCCATACTCATATCTTTTTTACACACGTTGTCATTGCGGAGAAGGCCTTCCACTCTCGCTTCTTTAGCAGGTACATAAGAATGATAAGGGGATCAAACAAATAATTGTTTTGCTTTTGCTTGTGCAAAAAAACAATACAAAAAATGTTACTCCTTCTCTACTCCCTTCTCATAGAAGCGAGTGTGAAGGTGTATCTTATCTTTTACACCAAAGAGCCGAGGCCTTCTATGAGGCATTCTTTAGCAGTTAGAAAAGAATAGTAATTTAATCAAAACAATTTTTAAGCAGGCCTTTTAAAAGGCCTGAAGTAAGAAGGTCTTCTGAGTTTTACCGCCGGGATGTTATTTTAACAGTGAATAATAATAAATAAAAGTGATTTAAGGTTATTTTAATATTTTTCATTTAAAATTAATATGAACAAATAATTTTTTGCAGAAATTTACCATGATTTTTAATCAACATTTCGCCATGTTATTTTAACATTGGTATTTTTTTCTGTGTGTGGTAATTATGACATATGTTTTTAAAATTTGGGCAGGTCCTCACTTGACAGTAATGAAAGCCATGGTATCATGTTGGATTTTTATCCCTATTATAGTTATCCGCAATCCATCAGTTTAAGGTTCCAGATAAGCTGTACCTTTATATGCCGGAAATGTAACATAAAGAAACTGGTGTTACCTCAGGCGGCATAATCAAATAACTAGAGCGAATAACTATGAAAGATGTGTTTAAAATAGAGTATCTATTTTAGAAAAAATATTTTTAAAATCCCGAGAATTTTCAAACGGGAAATATCGGTAATTAAATAGAACTAACTGCCTATAAATCAATGTCGTTAGACATAAAAGATAATTTTTCGATCAGTGAAAATGATAACACATATTCTGCTATTTGAGAAGCTGAACGTTGTATTCATTTGTAAAGACAGAGTCTAGTTTTCAACATCAATTGAAAAATGTTTAAAAAGTCAAAAGCAGTTTAGCAGCAATAAAAGGATAATAAAGAGAGGAAATGTGAAATTTTGGAAAAGCCTAAAATTTAACCCTCTACCGCATGAACATGTTTGTAGTTCAGGAAAAAAATTAAACACCGTTTATGTATGCTCACTTAGGACTATTAAATATATATTTAACAAAAAATAAAAAATTAACTTGTTATTTTGCAAGAAAAACAAAAGAGCTAAGTATGGTCTTATATGCATTAACAAAAACAAAATTATTCAGAGTGAAAACTTGTAAAACAGTTTCTTTTGTCGTTATAACATAAGAAGACGTTACATTTTTCGCAAAAGGTGTATGAACGAAAGGAGAAATCATTTTTACAAAGTTGTCGGCTTTTCATCCATTTGGGGAAATGTCATATTCCGTCAGCCCGTTCAGAATTTAAGGGGAAATCCTGTCGCACTCTTTTTTTACTGCTAGTTGGTGTATTTTCTCTACCTTTTGATGGAGAGTTTGATGGTATAAAGATTGGTCGACCTCGTTTTTTTAATTTGCCAAACTTGCAAAGATGTTCAGCTATTGCAAGCTTCAAGTCAAACAACGGCATATATTCTTTGGATATTCTGCGACACACTTTTTCACGTTTTCACATTCTCCAATATTAGGTGCACCTTCCGGCAATGTGCCACTTTGAACTCCGGTAAATATATCAAAATCATAATTTAAACCGGAAACTCCGCTCAAGACAAAATTTTTAAATCCCCATTTGTGGGGTTTAGCTGGATTATACTGTTTAAGATGATGCCGGCTCTTTGTGGGAATAATTTGCTCATCAACCACTAAATGCTCTTCCTTGGGTGCATGCAACAAACGTTCACGAATCTTTACCAAAAATGGTGGAATCTTAAAGAGCTTATCAAATCAGGGTTCACCTGGTGGACTTATATTTTCATGACTGTTGAAGAGTAAAAATCGTTTTATGGTATCCCATATGTTGCATGTCATGGTGCTACGTACAAAATTTTGGTCAATAAATGAATTCCACACTGAAAGAATTTTCTTCGCAATACCAATGAATTTTGACATTAATCCCATGAAAAATGGCATTAGAAAGGAACCTATGCAGTGCTTCGTTGGATCAATGAACCATGTTTCATAAAATGTATTTAATGAAACATTACATTAGATCTATGAATATTATTCATTGGATGAATACTTTTAATAAAGTTAAAAAAAAATTTTTTTTTGTATTTCTTTTTTTAATTTCTTTATTTTATTTTATTTTTTTTTCTGTCTCTGGCGGGAATCAATCGCGCAACCTCGGTGCTGATAGACTAGCTCACTACCAGCTAGCCTACCGGGGCAGTGTAGTTTTTGGATAAAAAAACTATAGCCCAATTCACAATCTTGTGATAATGGTCTTGCATCGTAGCATTTGCAAAATGGTATAGTGAATACTGTAGTATACTTTTGGGATTATAGTAAATACTATAACATTTTTCAGATCGGCTTGGTTCACTGAGTGTTAGCTGTCGTTTTGCAATCAACTCGAGTAAATATAAACTATTGGTTTTAGGCGTTGCATATTTGCAAAAGAGTAGCAAGTGCAGTGCTGTACATTTTGTTGGTGTAGAGTAAAAATATACTATACCATTTTGCAAATGCTACGATATATAGTTATGGTTTTAACCATAATCCCAAAAGTATGCAATGGTATTTACTATTCCATTTGGAAAATGCTACGATGCAAGACCATTTTCACAAGATTGTGAATTAAGAGCGTAAATATGAGATTAAATTGTCAATAACAACAATAACAATGTTGTTTGAAAGTTTTTGTTTCATTATTATAATGACATTTTGCAGTGTCATAATGAAAATTTACATTTATGAAGGCAATTATTGAAAAAAAAAAATGTTTGATTTCATAAATTTAATGGCATATTACATTAGATGCATGAAATAATGAAATCTTACATTATTTGATTAACAATTAAACATTTTTTTAAGGAAACTATAATTTTGTGTTAATTTATGAATATAGTTATGTTTGTATATTGTTTTTTATGTTCCCAATTAAAATTTTTTGTTTAACTTGGACAAAGTTAAGTTTTCATATATCCAATGAAAATTTTTAACGTAATTACGAAATCCAATGAAGCGATTTTAACGAAAATACTTCATTATAACTATGAATTCCATTTAGACAATGAAAATTTTCGTTTACCCAAGGACATTTTTTTTATGAAAATGATTCATTAAATATATAAAGCATTTTTCTTTCAGTATAATATTGTCTGGATGATGATAGCTTTAACAAAGACATTTATATGACAGTTCCTGAAAAAGTATTATTATAAATTTGTTACAACCCTTTTTTTTTTTTTGGTAAATTTGCCAATAAACTGATCCATTTCATTCCAAATAACAATATTAGCAGGTTTATTTATATTAGTTTGTAATGCGAATAAGTGTGATTGGTCTATAATAAAATATATCAAATCGGCGGTAAAAAAGAAACTAAATGTATCTGCTGGTGTTTCCAGTACCTCAATAAATTCCGGAAGGCTTCTGACCAGACGGTTGACTTGTAAAATCTTCTTCGTCAGTATCAGATATATGGTCATCATCACTTTTATGATATTAAGTAATTTCATTTACATATTTCAAATTTCCATAAAATCTTACATCCATTTCTAGAATATGTTTGTTTGTTTTTAACACTAAAAACTGAAATATCCTTAGGATGTGTCCCTTCATACCCTCGGCGGTTGTTTTTGGAGTAACAAACATTCGAGAAACATGTTTGCCACTTTGAAGCTTGCTGTGCTTAAAAGACAGCTTTGCTCCTTAATTTAATTGGATAGTTACTAAAACATATGTTAACAAAAAGGACGTCGTCAAGCTTTTTTAACACGCTAAAAAATCGACTCACTAATCTAGTCAGTTGGTTACGGACGATTTAATGCCTTTAGTTTATTTTAAAGAGACAAAGGGAAAGTCTTCGATTCTATCGACCGATCTAGCAGTTTTGAAGGACTTTTCCCAAATATGTACTTGAAAAGAGGGTTCAAAATTTGGTTTTCAGAAAACGTTTCCTTTAAGCAACCCGTAGTAATTGTCCACATGTCCAATTAAATTCAGCACTAAATTAATAAATACATACTTCAAACTGCTATTTGAAAATCTTTCTTAACGGGCACTTCATTAAAAGCATTTAGTCTTTTAAGAGGACATACCGGTCATTTAAGATTCTACTGTATAAATAAACCTTTCTGCAGTTTTTGTTAGATATCTCCTTTTATTTCGTAAACCAATTCAACACATTTTAATAAAAAAATTTAACACAAGGTGAAGGGATTTACAAAATAAACCCTTTTCTCTAACATTAAAATTTTAAACACCTCTGACTACTTGTATTATTAAAGAAATATTTATAGTCCTTTAATCCTTTTCTTCTTCCAGTAGCAAACCACATACGTAATACTCCCACAAACGAGTCGAAAAATACCAGAGAAAGATGCATTAAAATATTCTTTATAATGAAAAATTATAGCATTTTATCATATTTAACGTAATAAAATGGCAGCAACATTGTTAAATAATCAGTACACCAATACAAATGCTGGTATACTCACAAAATACACCCCATACACATTTTTTTGGTGACTCTTTCGACATTGGATGTCGATTTCGCATCTAATATCTGACTGAAAATGTACCAAGAGAAGGTTGACAAGAAATGACAACTCTTTGTCTGAGAAAAATTTAAAAAAACTTTTAAATTTGTTTTAAGAACTCTATAGAAAGTTCCTAGGGAATATGGAAGATTTTTGCTTTTTCGACTGCAACTGTTTGCGACTACTTCTACTTTTACTTGCAAAAGCAACGGAAAAAACAAACTTAACATTTTTAAACCGACGACTGCAGAAACTGCTGCTCAATTGGTCATAAATCGTAATTTTGATTCGACTGAAAAAATGAAAAAAATGTTTCTTACAAAAAATATCAGAAAATTAAAATTTCACAAACAAATTGAAGATTTCGGTTGGCATTTTGATTAAAGGGCCAAATAAAACACACAAATCCATAAACAATCATATGAAAAAGGTATAAAGAATGTAAAAAATGCAACATTTTTTATATTTAACAAACTTTTTATAGTGGCTTTTAAACCGCTTGTGTAGTTTATTTTGTCTTTAAGTTCCAGACGTTGTCTGACATCAGTCATGCCGGTAAAATTTGTTTACTGGGTAGACACACAACACTTTCAAGCAGACAAACATTTTTTGTAACGACAATAAAATGTTACACCGGAAATAAATGAACAAATTTATCATGTTAAAAGAGCGAAAAACGAAATGGGGGGAAAAAATAACAAGTCAACGACTATAAAATGTATATTTAAATACAATAATAAAAAGAAAAACATGAGTCCTTTTTAAATATGCACCAAGAAAGGGCAAAACAAGATGCAGAGAAGAAACAGAAAAAAGGATACCTTTAGCTGGCATTTCATTTATTAGATGCTTCGCTGGTTCTTGTGTTTTTTTTTTTATTTCATTGTTTAGAGTCCTTTTTGTTTTTTTTTTTTTTTATATTTTTTTAATGGTGGGAGTAGATTATTTATTTTCATGTTGTATCTTATAGAATTTGTAGTAGCTTTAGAAATTTCTATTCTCTTTATTTTACAAATGAAGAAAGTCATTAGGAAAAACGCACGTTAATTCCTGTTGAAGCATGTTCTAATAGATGCGACATCATTATTCAAATTCTCATTAAAAAAAGAGGTAAATTGGGCGTTAAAAAAGTGAAATCTTCTTAAAACTGTCCATTAATAATGAGTGTGTGGTTTTACTTTTCTGAAATTAAAAAAATAATATGAACCTCTTATATATTTAGACGTAGCTATAAATTAATCATTTGAAGAGAACAATAACAATTTTTACACATGAATTTGCTTGCGGAAGGAAGCAAAAGCTCAAATCATTGTTGAACCAAAAACTGGTCAATACCCAGTGAATATTTAGCTAAATCATGGTACAATTTGGGTCATTCATGGTGGAAATTAAAGTGTAAATTTTAGCTAAGATTCTTAAAGAGACACAATTTCATTCCACAAGAACTACTCCCTTTATCCTCCTCATTAGTAGGAGTCATCCCCAATCGAAATTTTGCCATGATTTTAAGACGATTTACAATCGGAGCTTCTAAATCTTTTTGCTAAGGAGGTAAATTTTTTTTAATTTAACTGTAATCAGATGTTCTAAAACACGCTAAAATGAGTTTTGGTTTTGGGTTAAATTGCAAATCAATTGAGAGCCTACGAACATTCCAAATTTAGCTGCAATTTTTTACACCCATTGGATATGCCCTTAAATAAAAACACGCTAATATCGAGTTATACGGATGCTGCGAAAATTTTAAGAATGCACAAACTCCCCACAACGGCTTTAACAACACATATTGGAAGTATGGTTGAATAAGTGGAGAATTAAAGATAGTGAACACAAGTGTATCCATGTAATTTATGCTCTCACAAATGAAATGTGCCCTAGAATTCGAATTAATAACCAGTATGTACCCCAGCATCAATAACAACACACATCGCCATTTCTTCGTATGTGATCAAGATGGATGCAAGACCTGTACAAAATATTCCATCGTTTCTCGAAAAGTGAGATAAAAGTGTGACAGTGCGAAACTATCACAAGAGATAACGTCGTTACGTTATAAATGTCATAACATTGCACTCGAAGGCGATGTGAAATTGCTGACGTTAAGAACGCCAGTCACACATATCGTTGACGGCGACCAAAATTTACAAACATTAAAACTTTTTCAACGACGGTGTTGAAAATACAACCGTCGGCTATACAAAATATTTAGTGTAAAATGCAACTTTAATGTTTGTTGTTTGCAAACGAGCTTTGAAAACATGCATATATTTTATAAAAATTTTAAAAGCAAAATAATTAAACAATAAAAAATGTGCCAAGAACAAAATATTGTTATAACTACTCTTTGTATTTTGCATTTTTAATTGTTTTTTGGTGTTTAAATGTTTTCTCGCTCCATTTTTATTCGTGAGTTTATTTGACATTTCAAAGCGGGAACTTTTCTCGCAAAAATGTTACAGACACACTTTTTCTGTAAATTGGCGAGTAATTTCCTTACGTGACAGCTAGTACTCGCCAAGAAAATGTACCGATGCAGTTTAGTGAGAAAAACAGATGTTTGTTTCAATATATGGCATTTCTGTTTTATTTCACACATTTCAATCGAAAAGTTTCTCGACGCGAGAGTTACAGAACATGGGCACTGGAACGTGGCTTCACGTGACATACAATGTCTTCAGGTATTTCTCAACAAATGCTTCTTACGTATATTTTTTCCTGTAACAATATCCAACAACCAACTCTGGATGGTGTCAAACCAGCAGCCTATTACAACGAAAATAAGTAAGCGGGAATGGAGTTGGATAAGTCATACCCACAGTACACCAGACGAAGATATTGCCAAGAAATGTTAGAATGGAACCCGCAGGGAAGCAGACGAGTCGGGAGATCAGCGCATACCTGGAAGCTGCAACTGAATACAGAACTTTGCGAGATTGCATATGAAGTGGAGCGAAGTCAAGCATCGAGCCGAATATCGAGATTTTTGGAAATACCGTGTTATGGCCGTATGCTCTCTCAAGGAGTTTAAGGAACATATATTTGTACCCCGGCATTCTTAATTGAAATACCTCGTAATTCATCTTGATAGCCGATTTACATGGAAACCCCATATAGAGGCAAAATTTACTCAGATAAAATGGAAACAGCTGCAACTCACATTGGTAATAGGCAGAAACTCAAGACTTGTCCTTGATTGTAAACTTTTGATATACAACTCGATTTTAAAGCCGTTTTGCTGCTACAATATACAATAATGGGGAACTGCTTCAGCCTCTAAAAGAGAAAAATTACAAAGTTGCCAAAGTAAGATTTAAAGAATGAAAACCGGTGCTCCGTGGTATATGAAAAACCAACTGTTGCACAGAGATTTAAATGTGCCCCTATTATTTAAAAAGGGAAATTATCAGACATAGTGAAAAATATTTAGAAAAATTGGGCTCTCAACCGAACCTTCTTACGCAATGATCGCATATACCAATGCCTACGTATAAGGTAGACTTCGGATCTCGTTACTTAAATGTTAACTTCTTCAAAACAGAACAAGTTAGAGTGCTATATTCGGCTGTGCCGAATCTTTGATACCCTCCACCGACACTTCGAATGTTTTAGGAGTAATACCTGTATGATGTCTATTTATTATTATAATCTTTGTAAAAACAGACATCTGCATTAAAATTTGTTGCGGTTTAGACCTATATAAAATTACTGACTGACAATCAGAATCAATTTTAAAAAGCTTGAGTAGAATATCAGTTTAAGCTGAACTTAAATGATTTTCAGGAGAATAAATTATATAAAAGCCATGGTAAGCTATGAACCAATCATCCCAAATTCTGAGAACAATTTCTGGTATTAAAAAACATAAATTTCAATACAGCGGTGCAATTAGTTTAAGCGTTTGCAGTAAATTTCAGAAGGCTGCTAAAATGGAATCTAAGGAAGATTATGGACCGTATATCACACAATTGCATAACATTTTTTCTGGCCATATCAAGCTAAACTGGAAGAAAGTTTACCGCGTATTTAATTATTTTACCAGAGTGGGCTTTATATGAAGCCTATGGTAAGTTATGCACCGATCTTCACCAAATTTCACAGTGTCATTTCTAGTTCTATAAAACTGTGATGTAGTAAATTTTGTTATGATAGCGTTATTTTTTACGTTTTTAGGCGTACTAAGCTGTTTTCCGGGAGTAAGGTTTATATGGGGCCTATGGTAAATGATGGACCGTTCTTCACAAAATTTTAAAGTCTTATTTCACGTTCAATAAAACTGTGATGTACCAAATTTTGTTATGATAGCATTCTTTTTTACGTTTTTAGGCGTACTAAACTGTTTTCTGGAAGTAGGTTTTATATGGGGCCTATGGTAAATTATGGACCGATGTTCACGAAACTTAATAGTTTCATTTCCAGTCCTATTTAACTGTGACGTGCCAAAATTTGTTATGATAGCATTGTTACTTAGGGTTTTAGGCTTACTATACTGTTTTCCGGGAGTAGGGCTTATATGGGGCCTAGGGTGAATCATGGACGGATCTTCAAGAAATTTTACAGCGTGATTTCCAGTTAAATAAAACGAACTGTTGCGAAATCTTATATCATTCTGTGCATTTTTCCACCATTTATGTTAGTTTTTGTAACAAAATTATGAATTTTTTTAGGTGGTGGTTCCACATTTTGATTCATAGCTCAGATCCTATTGAACCGATTTTGCTGGATTTCAATCCCAAACTGCTTAGGATAACTACAAGCAATTTGACACCAAGTTTGTTTATTTCTTTTGAGTTTTTCGAAAGTGAGCGTGTTTTCAACAGACGGACAGACGGATATGGCTAAATCGACTTAAAATTACTCAAGGACCCACAATATATATACTTTATAGGGTCTGAGATGAATAATAAAAAAGTTTCACACGGAATGACAAACTTAATATACCCTCTTCACAACTAATTGTGGTGGAGGGTATAAAAACTTAAGCTTATAAAGAATTTATGTTTAAATATTAATTTGACCTTGTCAAACTTAAGCCTTATTTGTGGATCGTTTTATAGTTTATTTAAAAACTACCGAAAGATATACTAAGCCATATTATTTAAAAAAAAATGTTTACTTGGCTACTTCTTGCAATTCCATTTTGATTTTACTCTACGACCTTTGTTATATAAAACTCACTCTTATTGTACCATTTGGTTTGTATAGTATTTACTAAATTTATATATATATATTTTTTGCTCTTCTCATCCTCAATCTATTGTTGACATTTTTTTGTTTTTCCAACAAGAGCAGCACTTGTCTCCACTAAAATCGCATTTTTAACTTTAATCAGTGACAAGACATGAATAGAAGGAGTGAATATTGTTTCATTAGGACTTGGTGAGCAGTTTTTTTTTATATTCAACAATAATTTGCTCGGTACACTGAGCGATGGAAAAAATTTAAGAGATTAAATAAAATGCGAATTTGTCTGGGAATTTGAGATTAGGAACTAAACATTGAAAAAAAAAAAAAATTAACGTTGGATATTAAAAGTGAATCACTTTGAAGGAATGTGGAATAAAAAGTTTGTTAACCGTCCTTTGTACTACGCGATACTTTTATTAATGTAGCTCATTGACGAACAAAACGGTTCGTCCAGACTCCTTGGGGGCTCAATAGTTTGGTACCTTAAAAAGATTGTTAAAATAACCATTTGCTTACTAAGGGCTAATATATTAGGGACCAAATAAGGGCATTCGATATCGGTCGAAATTACAATACAATTTTAATTGGAATTTCGATGGATATCTAATGCCTTAATTTGGCCCCAGAGCAAGTGAAATTTGCTTTTTGGCTTAAAATATGTTTAAATCAGCAAACATATAAACAATCTTTAAACGCTCAATATGGCAATACTATATCGTAGAGCTGCCACATGGTATTTTTTAAACTACATATAAAAATTGGTACTCTGATTTATAGCTGCTGAGTTTAAACTACATATAAATTTAAGTTTAGTTCTACAGAGCTTAGACATTCACTAATTTATCAGCTATAAGCAGAGAAACCATAAATACGCAATTGCATGAAGGCAGAAACAATATATTTAGTCGTTTTAGAGCTTTTTATGAATTTTGACATCGATTTTACCGTTTGCAGCTTTTTTTTTTGTATAATTTAGTTTAAAGATCTTTTTTGCAGCAACAAATAAAAAAATGCGAAATTCTGTGCCTTCTTCGTTTAATTTTTACTCTAAAATTGTAAGACAAACAGGTTGTCATTAAAGATAAATGTTATTTTAAGCTGTACAATTGTATATATAAGCAAAAATCAAGAAAAACGCAATTAAATACGTTTTTGGCGATGCGTGTAATGCATAGAAATCTGGACCAATCTTTTAGTATACTGATCGACACAGAAACACTTTTTAAAGTGATCTAAGGATGTCCATCCGTCCGTTTGGCTGGTTGTCTGTCCATGTTCACCTTGTGCGCAAAGTATAAGCTGCTGCAATCTTGTAGATAATTTGATAAAATTTGGTTAATACATATTAAGTGTACTAAGGACGAAGCCTATAAATTTGGTGAGAATCGGTGTAATATTTCACATATTCCCATAAAAACTTCTTTCCAAATAAGACTCTGTTGTGTCCATAAAACATCTTATTATGTTGGTACTTAGATTGAATTCGCCCTTAATATCTTGAAAATTTGTCTGTAAATACTATGGTGTTTGGGCTTTATTGATTATAATTTTAGGATTGTTTTTTGAAGTGTAACTGTTATTAAATTGTGTAATATTTTGTTTTCAAATAAGCAATTTTAAGTTTTCAGGGTATACTTTCAAGTTTAAACTGCATATTTAATGAGCATAAAACGCGTTCTTTAGAGCATATTTCTGGTTTCCCTGGCTATAAGTTATACTTTTTTTTGAAGTCAAGCTCATTTATGTCCCTTTTGCGATGCTTTTATGTTTTAATATGATATATTGTTATTTTTATGTATTTTTTTGTTACTCCCTGTATTTCCCAGCAAAAATTTTGCCCACCTTTTAACAACAACTACTTACGCAACACACTTATTCAACAAATAATTTCTGATATTTCACGCGAAAATTCACAAATGGGCGTAGCTCAGTTGGCAAGTGCGCAATAAAGAAAGATTCAAGTTTTAATTTCAACGGGGGCAATGACAGCAGGTATTTTAAAAAACGGAAATGGAGTAGTGAGTAAAATTCAATACTAATAGGTTTAGACGTTTTTTTGGATTTTAGCTCAGCCAATTGTTTTTTTTTTATAACGAATGTGCGCTGTTCCAACGGGGACATCCCTTGTAAAAATAATGAGTCATTGCTGTTGAAAAGTAAGCAGTTTAAAACGTTACTTTGTAAGAGAAATATTTGCTGGGTTGCAAAACTTTTTATTTTTCAGTTTCTTTTATTGTTGTTCTATTCTACTTATTTCATTGTTTGTTAAAGTGATATTTATCAAGTATAAGTTGTAAAATATCTATAAAGGTTTTTATATGTTTTGTATATGTTCTTAAAACTTTTATTTCGTTTACATAAAGCCTCAACCAATAAAAGTGTTTTGATCATATTATAAAGTGTTTGGTTATGTTTTGATAAAATTAGTGGTAATTAAAGAACCATTATAAGTAAAAACGAACATAAAAGAAGGATTTAATGGTAAAAAAACACAAGTAACAGTGGGAATCTTAAGTATCTAATTTAAGCTCTAACCGGCGCTTTGAAATTGTCTAATTTTAGGATAAATTATAAATAAGTCTTAAAAGTTTGATTTAATCGTACACGCAGAGAATAAACATGTTTTAATATGGTTACCTCCAACAAAATTATGTTTAAAGAAAACTTTAAACACATTTCCCTGTATTCATAAAAAAAATGTTTAATTTAATAAAGGTTTAAAAAACAAATTTCCTGTGAAATTTTTCCAAAATAAACGTTTTCAATACGGAGGATTATGTTTAGTTTAACCATACTATTGTGATCGAGAACCATATTATGGTTAAATGAGTCCTTTATCACGAAGCCATAACCATATTGTTACCAAATTAGATTTATCTAAGAATTATTTATAGTTTTAATTATAAGTTATCTAAAAAATTATAATTTATGTCGTATTAGTTGCAAACGTAATTTGCTCCGCTGTATTGTAAACCTTAGATTTAATTGTAGAATTACGAATTCCAACACAATGGTCTGGAATCGAGTAGAAGGTTCTTGAATCTACTAGTCTACAACTTTTACCGGTTGTGAACTATACCCAGTAAAAAAAATTTGGGTTTTTTGAAGCACTTCAGAGAAAAAGCGCATAATCGAGCGCTTCAATAAAAGAGCTTTTATAAAGCAGTAAATGATATAGAATAAAATATACAAAAAAGCTGCTATTTTAGTGCTGACAACGAAGAAGGTTGCAAAACGAAAAAAAATAAAAATATGCGAAAATAGCTGGAAAAGGCATTTAAACAAAAGTAAAAGCAAAACATTAATGAATATGTTTATATAGTAAGCCCCTAAAAAGCCCTTTAGGAGTGCTTTGTTTGCATGTTAAAATAAGCGCTTATTGTCAGCAAAAAATAGTCCTCCAAACCGGGAACACCCCATACAAAAATCAGGCATCCCATCAGCAGGTTTGAAGCGATTTGTGGTATGAATTCATACACAAAACCTGCTCCTTTTGGAGCACATTTTTTACTGGGTAAATACAGACTGACTCGTAAAGTTTAGTTGAGTTTCTTTTGAGACATTAAACGGTTCAGTTCGAAACTAACAATTTTGGATAAATTTTGTAAACATTATAATTAATTATCAAAGTAATTTTTTTTGTTGCTTATAATTCTTATTTGCTTAACAGTTTTATTTGTTTAATATCATTAGTTTTTCTTAAAAAAAAAAGCGGGCTGAAAACCCACTCAAGCTAATTTATTTGAAAACAACCATAATTCTGCCGTGGCCACGTTTAACTTTAATTTTATTTTTTTGAATTTGTTAACAAAAATTTTTTATTTAAAGTGACAGCTGATCGAAAATGTACTACTGTGAATTGACAAAATCACAATAGTAAATTTTTATCGAATGCGCGCCATTATACCAAATGAAACTTCGTTCGATCAGCTAATTCGACTGCTGTCGAAAATCGAGTTTAGTTCATAATATGCACCAAAATCTTGTAAAATAATAATAAATTTTAATAAAGTTTATTAAGTTGAATATGTAAGTGTATGTATAACAATATTATGGGTTCTACTAAACATGTTGCGGTTTAATATGACAATAATTTGTTTTTAAATAAAAAATAGTATTTTCATCTTTTCTAAGCGCAACATGCTATCGTTGCAAACCAACCATGCTATTATAAGTGTGAAACTTATTTTAGTTAAAAGTAATCATAAAATGTTCGTAGGCAACCATAATATGGTTGCGGCTTCTTGATGGAGGACTAATTTACCCATAATATGATTGTGGGTGACAATAAAATGTTTAAATTAAACATAATATGGTTGAATTTTTTTTAAAAATAGTTTTGTTGGAGGTGACCATATTTAAACATGTTTCTTCTCTGGGTGTAGAACTTAAAAATTTAAATTTTTTGGTTTAATGGCGCACTTTAATGAAACTCATTCCTAATATAACTTGTCTTTGACTTTAATTACGGATTTGTATCAACTCATGGTAATAATGCTCAATCGTGGTTGCTATGCAAAAATTACAGCTTCTTGGCTTAAACTTTATGGCCTATGCCAAACTAGAGTTTTACAAATAAATCAAGCGGTGAAATTGTCTTAAGAAATTAGTTGGGCCTAGAGTAAAACAATGAATAGTGCGTGAATTGTCATAATGGGGCTGAAGAACAATAATATATCAGGCAGTTTGATCAACCATAATTGCATTGCTGAGCTGTTTATCTGATATAGAACTAAGATAAATCTTCTTGTTTATCAGGGAATTGAAATGTTTGAAAGCTGTATTGCTGCATATGTAGTAACTACGCTATAAAATGTGTTACTGTGCAAAGCTTTCACAAAAAATCTTTAATTCTAGCAATAATCGTGGGGTTTTTAAGAGTCTCGTTTTAAATCCGAAAGCAGAACAGTGTAATTCTTGCTGCGTCTGTGAGATTTTAAGTTTAATTATTCGGTAAATGAACAGACTTATTTCAGGTTGAATTGTGGGAACCTAAAATTCCTAAGTTGATCCACCTAATGCAATGCACTGGCAATTGTAGCAAAGTCTTTCTACCTATTTATATGACATTGAATTAAATTTCTAATTAATTTTTCAATCTTTTTAATTTAAATTTTCCCTTTTTTCGTTATAGGTATGTACAAACTTTTGCTACTAAATTAAATAAAATGTATGTAAGTAAAATTATTAATGAAAACTAAATAATTAATTTTTTAAAAAATAAAAAATATAATCGATCTATCATCTTTAAAGAATTATTATTTTTTACATCAAAACTGCATTTTTTTTATAAGAAATTAGAAAAAATAAAATTAATGCATACTTTAAGGTGTTAAATTCAAACAAAATTATAAATGAAAAAATCTACTAATAATTAAAAAAACAAGTTTTTTTTATGTAAAATAAGGCACGACAAACAAAATCTTATTAACAAAGTTATTTACGGGAATACAAAATTTATTATTAAGATTCTTGTATGACGTGCTAAATTCCCAAATTTTTCATATATGATAAATACACTGAAATTAATTGTTGAGGGAAAGCTATGCGCATTTGACTGGTTGCTTAAGCCAGATCATCAGGAAACCTTTTCCAAAGATTTTTGAAAAGCTAAAAATATTATACTACAAATAAAACCCTAAAGCGAATAAGAATTTTAAACACTCAAAGTCTTACTTGTAACAATATCAAAGCTTAAACAAAACACCAACAACAAACAGTGAGTTTATCTTTTCTTACATCCCCCTACACTTGGTTGGGTTGAGTGGGTAAAAAGAAAAAACAAAATTAAAATTAAAAATCTTATTAAGTTAAATAAAAATTAAAAAAAAAAATATGTAGGAAGAAAACCAATGCATACTTTAAGGTGTTAAGTTAAAACAAAATTGTGAAGCATATTTTAAGGTTAAAATAGAAAAAGCTAAAAATAATAGAAAATAGCATGATAATACCACATAATTTTTTGCAAAATTAAAATTATCCAAGCTCTCCTTAAGTCCTTAAAAACACTGTATCATAAACCCAGCTGTAGGGAAAACAAATGAGTAAAATTGCATCTTTTTAAAGAGATACGTATTTATTTAATAAAAAAACTAAAACGTTTTAATTAATTTGCTTTTTTTATTTTTTCAACACATGTAAATTTAGTTAAATATTGAGTTGAGCGCGTGGCTGTGTGCCCATTATTTATGCAATACAACCCAATTTTTTTCTTTCTTTAAGAATGATTAATTACTGAGTATTTGGGTTTAATCCTCAGATGTTTAAGTGTTTATAATAAATTATTTCGAAAGTTGTATGTTAAAAAAAAATAAATTAAACTCGTAAATAAATAATCTATTGTTTTTAGCAGTTAGGGGAAGTGTATTGATGTTTAAATACATTTTATTTTTTTTGCAAATTTGAAGGAAGTAGGTGGACCTGTTTTAATACTATTAAGATATATGGCAAACAACTTCATGGTTTGTGCACACACTTCTTCTACAACAAATTTTGGTAGCCTTTTAAAACAACAGTAAAGCTTTAATTTTTTTCTTTAGCATTTTCGGCAACAAAATCAAATAAAAGTCGGTTTCTGTTTTCAATTGTAACGCATTAAACACCTTTTGTTTAATTATCTAAAACGAAATTTATAGTTTTTTTTTTTGTAACTTTACCTGCAATACGCACCGGCATACGTATTGGTTCACTGTCAACGAGGCTAAATTGAAAAGTTGTACATTAGAAATTAGTTTGAAACAAATTTTTTATAGAGAGAATGAGCTTAAAGACGTTAACGTCTAAAGAGAAATGAGTTTTTGACAATTTTTTCTTACAAAAACATGAGTTTAACAAAAAGTTTTTGATTGAAATTTGAGTTTGTGACAATGTTTTTTATAAAACCAAGAATTTTCAACGATTTTCTTATTGAAACAATTATTTGTGATAAAACTGTGTATTGAACAATCAGTTTGTTACAAATTATTCTGTAGTAAAGGAAATTTGTGACAAATTTCTATAGAATGATACGTTTGTGACAGTTTTCTCTATAGAAAAATAAGTTTGTGACAAATTTTTTCTTATAAAAAGTTTTTGTGACAAGTTTTTTTATAGGAAAATGTGTTTGTGACAAGTTTTCCTATTGGAAAATGTGTTTGTGACAAGTTTTCCTATTGGAAAATGTGTTTGTGACAAATTTTTTTTATTGGAAACTGTCTTTGTGACAAGTTTTTCTATTGGAAAATGTGTTTGTAACAAGTTTTGCTGTAGAAAATTGTGTTTGTGACAAGTTTTTCAAAATCTGTCGCAAACTATAGAAAAATTGGTCGCAAACTGATTTTTCATATAAAACTTGTCACAAATGATAAGTTTATGACAAATATATTGAAAAATGTGTATGTGATAAGTTTTATATAAAACATTATTGACCAATTTTTCTATAGAAAAATAACACGTTTTTCTTTTAAAACAATTTTTCAAATTTTCTATAAACAATTCTGATTGTCAGAATATTTTCTATTAACAGAACTGTTTGACAGAATAATCAATAGAAAAATGTATTTGTGACCACTTTTTATAAATGTTTTTATTAAATTTTTATAACCCAAAAAGTGAAAATTTTTTTCAAAAGTTTGTCACAAACACATTTTTCTATAAAAAAAATTAGTCACAAAGTTAATTTTTTTCTATAAAATTTTGTTTTTTTTTATTAAGCCTCACAATTTTTCTATAAAAAATTATTTATACTTTACTTTACTTAAAATTTTTTTTATTAAAATTTTCAATTTAACCACGTGTCTTTTCAAAAGCTTATTTGATTTTTATCTAAACAATTATACGCTTTAACATAATCCCGCATTTGAAAACTGCTATACACACAGCCATTTATACCCAGCGGTAACTAGAATGAGTTAAGAGGCCTAATAGAAGGCCTTATTTAGCAGTCACAAGCAGTCAGAAGCCCTTCTGGCCGCATTCCATTTTTATTTATTTTTTACACAGGTTTTCATTGGGCGCAGGGCCTTCCACACTTCCTTTAAAAACAACTAAAAATAAAAAGTAAATAAAACTGAACACCGTCCTTTCTCCCTTCTCAAAGAAGGGAGTAGCGAATGTGTACTGAATATTTAAGAAGGTCTTTTAAAAAGAAGTTTATGCCTTCTAGAAGGCATACTTCTGAAGGCAGGATATCATGCGAAGCGAATCTTTTAGAAAGGAGTATAGAGGCCTTCAAAAAGGGTTGCCACTTGCGTTCCTTTCAATATTTACCGCTGGGTACAAATACGTTTAAACCCACACATGCAAACAAATACACCTGACATAAACTGACAATGATAGAACAAATATTCGAACAAATGAATATTTAACGTTCATTTTCCGTGGCAGCTTTCTAACAAATTATAATTAATTATTCTATAATTGGCCAAATTTACATACTAAATAGAAAATGTCCATTGGTTGGTATAAATAAATGAAATGGTGGCATTTAATAAAGAATACTGGTGTGCCTTAATTAATATTAGCATGGTGCTTATAGATGGGAGTTGAATTTGATATAAAAAGTAAATTTTCAACATTTCGGATATATTGTTGGAAACCAGTGTTCGAAAATAAACACTAAATATCGTTTTTTAATGTTCGGTTCGGTAGATTTGTGGAAAACACAAACGCTAATAGTGTTTGTGTAGAAAATCATTAAAAAAAATAACGTTTCCCTGTTAGTCATCTTTCGAACAGAAAAATATTACTGTTTTTTATCAAACTCAACAAAAGATGTGAACATTTAATTCCGTTCGGTTTTTTCGAAAATCCACAAACTTCAATGTGTTCGGTTCGGCTCGTTAATGTTCGTCCCTGTTGGCTAGTAAAAAAACATTTTTACAAAAACAAAACACACACACGAAAAAAACATTATAGAACATTAAAATATAATGTTTTTCTACAGTATCACTACAATTGTTCTGGTTTTTAATGAAGAACCGAACATTATATAATGTTCGGTTCTTTCTTGAAAATAGTTACGAACGGTATTAAGGCTTGTTTATGTCTACACAATCACTAAAAAAATAGATATCGTTCCTGGGTGTGTGAACCGAACGTTAAATAATGTACTGTTTATTTTCGAACACTGTTGGAAACAATTGCAGTTAAGAATAAGAACATTTAAGAACTTCTATTGTCTCTATATGTCTCTAAAAGTTGGGTCAAAATATGATCAAGTGATATAAACACTAATTAAAACATCTTGACAAATTTCTAAATTTGGACACTCCTATTGTGAAAATTAGTTTCATGTGTAATTAATTATGAATCGTATAATTAATATGGATAATAGAAAATATTCAAAATCACTGATTATATTAAATTTGTTGGAGTTGTATTAATAGTAATTCATAAAAAAAATCGCATAATGAACTAAACGGGGGGTAGTTTTATTTTTGCCTTAGCCATTAAAACTGTCCTTTTAGTGAATAAACGGACTAATATTTATTTAATTTTTTTTTTACGGTAAAGTAAATTTTTTTATCAGTCCAATTTTTTTGGGAATTTAAATGTGTATGTCAAATACCAGACGTTTCTTAAAAAAAAAAAAAAATGCAAAATAGGCGATTCCTACCAAATTCTTAATGTGGAGTTAGAAATTTGGTAGGTAGTGCCGTTCTTCTGGGACCATATACCTGTATTCTACATGTTTAGATTGATCAAGCTGGGTCAATAAAACTTTTATTATAAAAGTTGTTATTCATATCACCTCACTGTCGACGTAGATGGAACCACAGGCGGCATGAATTAACAAACCAAAAAAATAATGAAATAATACCCCAAAAGTTTGTACAGAGAACAACAACAACAATTTTTTTTGGGAGTTTTTAAATCTTGTTAAGGGTGCTATTGCATTTTTGTTAATTGGAGGATTGTTGCATATAAAAATAATTATGAAATGAAGCCCCCATATCGTCGGCTTAGAGTGTAAACCTGCTAAATCCACTTTTTAAGTAAATTGAGATTTTAATGCCATATGGTAAAGAAAGATATGCCTCGTCGACCAGCATGTAGTTTTCTTCAATTTAAGTCATCTTATCGCCAGTCAGAGGTGGCACGATGAAACCACCTGTAGGGAAACCAGAAAAATATCGCCCATCATAGATGACAAAAGGACACGGCGGGCATTACAGCTGTCCAGACATCATCTAAGAAACCTAATTGCGGTTCTAACTGGCCACTGGCCCATTGGGAGGCACGCCCAGAGGCTGGGGCTCCCTTATAATGACTTGTGTAGAAGTTGCGGCGATGAGGAGGAGGAAGAGTCAACGGAACATCTTCTCTGTAATTGCCCGGCATTCGGAGACTTAAGACTCGAAATGTTTGGTCGAAGAGCCCTTGGAGACAGAACTTGTCTATCTGATGTTGATGCAAACAGGATCCACTCCTTTATTGAATCCACCGGATGGCTGCATGGGAATACTAGCAGCCGGATTTCATAGGGCCCGTGGCAGACGGTGTGATATGGTAACACAACGGGAACTAATTAAGGGACCCACGTGAGCTGTCCTTGATCACGGCTGCCAATGGAACCTAACCTAAATCCTAAAGTGTGTCAAATCAACAATATTTTTGGTGTTCCTCTCAAGCAGCAAATAGGAAAAATAAAAATTTTTTTGTCTCTCCTGTAAAATTTGTTAAAAGGGAGTGAGCACTCTTAGCCGACAATATGTATTTTTTGGGGGATTATTAAATATTTGTTTGCAAGGATTTTCTCCTCTATGATATCAAAACAATCGGCGTAGCTAACTTAAGCTTCTCTGCATAGCCGGGCGCAAGGACATCCATCCTCCTCTATGGTATAACAAACATTGGCTTCGCTAACTGAAGCGTCTCTGCATAGGCGGCTTTCTGCCGGCTGCAAAAATTTATGTTAGGCTTCGCTAACTTTATACTGTGTTCACACTTTAGTTTTTAAACGCGTTTAAGGACCTCATACGTGATAAAGCTCTAATCACATTAAAATCGAGATGACTAACCATATATTGAAGTGATTTGTTAATTACTTAATATTGACATGATTACAACTAAATCACTTCATTAATCACATTGAAGCCACTGAACATACCTCGCACAGAGTATAATATTGAATTGGCCACAATGATCGTACCTACTTCTCACGTGTACAACCGATCACGATTTCTTCTTAATGTTTTTATTTCGTCTTGAAATAATTCCCTAATTTTCACAATTTTATCATTAAAATGTTTAAAATAATCTTCTGATAACTTAATTAAAGTATTTTTATCCATTTTTAATACTTTAAAGAAATATAAATTTGTTGGTTGTGTTGTTTTTTCTTAATCAACTGTCATCTTTATCATCTCACATATAATGTGAACGGCTTTGATTAACTTAATCAACATTTTACTTATACTCGTTTAAAAACCCAAGTGTGAACACAGCATAACAGTGGATACCTGAAAGCTGCAGCTCCTAAAGGTACTTTTACACGACATGTATTAAGCAGTATTCTAATCAAATTTCCCACCGAAAATTGCAAAAAAAAAAAAAAATTGCTTCTCTAAATTTCAACTCAAATTGGCATTGTAAAATTTTCAATTCTATTTTGAACTGACAAACCGTCTGACATCAGATGTTTTGTTTTGTGGCAGCAAATATACATTTAAATCTATTTATTTACACATGTTCTAAAAAAGAAGCGACAATTTCCATTAACTGAAATATTTACAATATTTACAAAAATTATAAACCTTCTGTATATGCCCTGCAGATAATATTGGACTACGTGATCCATTATGATCAAATGGGTTTCTCCCTGTAGTGAAACCACATGTCTTCGTTTTTAAACGAAGTTAAGACAAATTCTTTGTAGTATACCATGGAGTAGTTTCAAAACGAATCCACTAGGAGTATATATGAACATGGTGCAGTTTTAAGACTATTCCGTTGTAATGCAAAACTGTGTTATATGGTCAACTCCTAGGACATCGTAATGTTTAATTGACCACCTGTTAACCATATATTTGGAGTAGTTTTGGAGTACTCCTACTACTTTATGGACTACTCTTCACATGCATGTATGGACTAGTCTTATAATCAGCAGTGTTTGAATATTGACAGACATCTACATTTACATATGTGACGCGAAAAATAGAAAGGGACCTAAGGGTTTTGCCATTTTAAATATTTAAATGCGTGTATCTTTGGTGTACCATCACTGAGCGTGTTGGTATTGGTCTCATTTGAAAGCGACACATCTCAACCTTGTTGGTCAACCTTGAAAACGCGCGTAGGTCGTCATTACCTATTGTTTTGTGTAGTTGGTTTTTACTGCTCCCTTTACTTTACTGGTATCTTTCTCTATGCGCTGTCACATATGGGATTTACATCTGATAAAGCCACTGAAAAAAAAAATGTCGTGTAAATGCACCTTAAGTAAGGAAAAAGTCAACGACTTTTTAAATGAAATGCAGATTTCTCGATAAAAAATTAACGTCTTCAACGTAGTCTCCTTTGAGCTCAATGAACTTGTCCAACGTTTCTCCATATCATGTAAGTTTTCTCAGGATAACAAAAAAGGTATTTGTTAGTACGATGATTTCATCGTCGGAGTGAAATCACTATCTGCCGAGCCGTTTCTTCAGGTTTGGAAACATGAAATAGTCACGCGGTGCTTAATCTGGAAAAAGGCGGATAAAGGAGCAATTCATAGTCCAATTCATGTGGCTAATTGTGGCAGTCGTGATCGAATACTTTTTCAATTCGAATGCAATTTTATTTCTTATTATTTCAGTCGATACTGAACGAATCGAAATTATTCTTTTAGTGCTGTAAAGCATTTATTTGAGTTTTCACAAGACTGAATTTTTGCCATCGAATGTCGAATGAGCACATGAAATTCACCGTCATTCATTTCTCTAAAAATCACGACTTATGGCTAATAAATCACTGATGGCTTAAACGCTGGTTTAGTTGAACTAATCTTCAATTTATTTGTAGTTAAAACTTTACAACTATAAATCAGTGTCCCATATATAATATGTTGTTAAAAAAATAACATGTGGCAGCACAACAATAAATCTAATAAAATTCATATGGTCTGTATTAGTAGTTAAAACGCCCAATTTTATGCGGTTAAAGATGGTTTACATGTTTGGTGACTTATAGATTTGTTGGTTTAAAAACATTTTAAACCAAAACAAGTTAGAGTGCTGTATTCGGCTGTGCCGAATCTTTGATACCCTCCACCGACAGTTCGAATGTTTAAGGAGTAATATCTGTATGATGTTATTATTATCTTAAACTGTGACGATTTGTTATTAATTATGGTTTTAGGAGACTAAACTGTTTTCCGGTAGTAGGGTTTATATGGGGCCTAGGGTAAATTATGGACCGATCATCACGAAATTTCACAGCGTCATTTCTAGTCCTTTAAAACTGTGACGTACCAATTTCTGTTATCATAGCATTATTAATTATGGTTTTAGGTGTACTAAACTGTTTTCCGGGAGTAGGGTTTCTATGGGGCCTAGGGTAAATTATGTAGCGATCTTCACGAAATTTTCCAGTATCATTTATAGTCCTATAAAACTGTGACGAGCCAAAATTTGTTACGATTGCATTATTTTTTACGGTTTTAGGCGTACTAAACTGTTTTCCGGTAGTAGGGTTTATATGGGGCCTAAGGTAAATTATGGACCGATCGTCAAGAAATTTTACAGTGTTATTTCTAGTCATAAAAACCTGTGACGAGCCAAAATTTGTTATGATTGCATTATTTTTTACGGTTTAAGGCGTACTAAACTGTTTTCCGGTAGTAGGGTTTATATGGGGCCTAAGGAAAATTATAGACCGATCGTCACCAAATTTCACAGTGGAATTTCTAGTCATAAAAACCTGTGACGAGCCAAAATTTGTTATGATTGCATTATTTTTTACGGTTTAAGGCGTACTAAACTGTTTTCCGGTAGTAGGGTTTATATGGGGCCTAAGGAAAATTATAGACCGAGTGTCACCAAATTTCACAGTGTTATTTCTAGTCCTAAAAAACTGTGACGTACCAAATTTTGTTACGCTAGCGTTATTTTTTACGGTTTAAGGCGTACTAAACTGTTTTCCGGGAGTAGTGTTTATATGGGGCTTAGGGTAAATTATGGACGGATCTTCACGAAATTTAACAGCGCGATTTCCAGTCAAATAAAACAAATTTTTGCATAATCTTATCTCATTCCGTGCGTTGTAACAAAATTATCAATTTTTTTAGGTGGTGGTTCCACATTTTGATTCATAGCTCTGGTCCTACTGAACCGATTTTGCTGGATTTCAATTGTTCGAAAGTGAGCGTGTTTTCAACGGACGGACAGACAGACGGTCTTGGCTAAATCGACTTAGAATTATTTAAGGACCCAGAATATATATATTTTATGGGGTCTGAGATGAATAATAAAAAAGTTTCACACGGAATGACAAACTTAATATACCCTCTTCACAACTAATTGTAGTGGAGGGTATAAAGAGCTTTAATTGCTCTTATTTTTAAGCCCATAGTCTATTATCAAGGGCTGTCAAACACAAATGAAATGACGCCGCTTATAATATTTGACAGGAATTAACTTACAGATGCCTGTTGACAGGAGCAGTGTTGCCCTTTGAGCTTTGCCCTTTCAGTTAAGTTGCCCTCTTACTAACGTTATTCTAGAATAATAATCTGTGATCGCCAACGTCATATGTACAATTTTATGCCACAGCAACCAGTGACCATTAAGATTTTATAAATCCTAGACTAATTAATGGTAAAAAATCTTATAGGATTATGTAGTGCTTATGATTAAAACCCATATTTGGAATAGTTGGAGATCTTACACTATCCGTTTTAGGACCAATATTTATCACTAGATCTAGAAGTGAAGTTTTTTTTTTTGTTAAGAGCACCGTGTGTATAAGACTTCGTATCATTTACGATAATCCGGAAGATATCGGGGAATCTATTATAGAAAACTACGTATTTCAGGAGGCCGTCCGTAGAAAGTTTACATTTGGTATTGAAATAATTTCTGAAGCAAACCTGAAAGCCTATTGGTACACTACAAATCCTCTTGGGACGGTCATATTTGTGCCAGACGAAGTTTTATTAAACAAGGCATCAATATTCTTTCTAAAAACTGAAAAACGAAAATACTAGATATTTTCTCGTCAAAATTATGCCACACATATATTAATATAAAATATATAATTTATATAAAATTTAATCTGGCTCTGTTATTGTTCAAATCTCATTGACATTAAGTCCCTTTTATATGTATTTTATATTAGACATGTAAGTAAACACTCGTTGTTCAAATGTTTGGGAGTAATTAAATCTTTTGGCTGCGGGCAGAGTCACAAAAGAGCACAAAACAAACAATCATAAAAAAAACTCACATACATGATTACAACTAGACACTGTTTTGAATTCAAGTTTTCCTTTTTCCATTTTAGGAAAACTTGAATATTTTAATCGTAATTAAAAATTTCAACACAAGTAAAGTGTAAAAGTGTATGTTTTTATATGGAAATGTATTTGCCAGTCTTCTGCTCTCAGAATATAAATTTCCATAGACAAAGTGTTTCTATTTATCATTCTCTCTGGTAATGTTTGTTTGGTTACCCTTAAGTATGCTTTAAAAAGATTTTTGTATTTAAATTAAAAAGGGCCTAAGAAAAAAAAAAGGATTTTGTTTTCGGGCAAAAATTAAAAGTAACAAAAATACTACTTAATCTTGGTCAGTGTAAAGTATGCTATAAAGTATACATTTTTAGAAAATCCTTAAAGTATGCTACATATTTACTCATGTACAAAATAATGAAGAAATTTAAATAATGTTGTTTTAAAGGCTGATTTTCTTTGTGGTTTTAAATACATATAGGGTGTTCCAAAAAGATGTTAAATTTTGTTTAAAAAAACGAGTAAATTTAAAAGAAATAATTTGCCATTAATAATGAATAACAATGGTAGCAAAATGCCGCTAAGGCCTTATTCTATTCGTGAAAATTTTCCTTTATCAATTCGCACATTTGCGACTTTACTTTCACTAAATATCGGTGTCCAAATGTGTTTAGGAAAAAAGAACGGCGGAAAACTTTTTACGCAAAAAGCGATGGTTTTGTTTCATGTGTTGCATGAAGCTCCGTGTTGTTAAAATAAACGTCATCCACATCAAAACCTTCCAAAATCTTCAAGCGTAGCCATGACAGCCATTCGGCTGATATCGTTACAAAAAACATACCCTTCCCTTTGCAATTGAATTAACATCCGGCGATTTCGCTTAAAATATTCTTTTTTTTAACATAAAATGAAACTTCTTATTGAGAGACCCTTTCTATAGAGTCATTTAAGTTTTTCTTGATATGGCTTTCCAAAATGAATTGTGGTAAAATGGGGATGGAAATATTTCAGAGGACGGATCTTGGCAGTTCAAATAATTCTCTAATATTTTGGGAAAAATGAATTTTAGTCCTTATTTTTTTTAGCTAGATAAACTCAAACTTTGATTTAATGATTTTCGTTAAAGCAAATATTCAAATATTTCAAATATTCTTTCTTTAACTGAATAAACAACTATTCTTCCAAATTATTTATTAACATTCTTCTCTCAATCTGACTTGATTTTTTCAAATAAAGCAAAATTTGTTGAAATGTTGTTGAAATGAGTTTGTTGCTTTATTTCTGTTAAAATACACTAAACTTTCTGTGTTACTCAGGACTATTTGTGCATCCGTATTTGTCTGTATGTGCTTTACTCAAATACATAATCATTAACAACAGTGCCAGATTCAGTTTGTATGGCGTTAATGTAATAAAATTCACTTGTATTCCCAGTTACGCACTCATGATGATACAGAGAGTGACTATAAACAAAATGTCTACATTTAGAATATAAAAAATACACTGAGAATTATATAAAAAATACAAGCTACAAACTATAGTCGAGAGTGCAGAGCAATCTATAGGTAGGACTGCAGAACAATCAATAGTCGACGCTATAGAACAGTCTTACTGCCTGTTTAACGATATCGAACGTCATCGTTCGCATAGAAAATAACATTAAAAACAAAAATCGAACATTGTTCGAAGTTTGTTTTTGTTTTTAATGTTATTTTCTATGCGAACGATGACGTTCGAAATCCATGAACTGGCTGTTAGTCAAGACTTTAGAATAATTATAGTGATCGAACAATGTAGAAGCGAAATGTTATAACTATTTCTAGTTGAGACTACACTGATAGAAAAGGCGTCATAACGCTGATGTATTTTGACATCAGTAGTATGACAAATGTCTTCGTTTTTGACCACATGACACTTTTCATCATGGTGATGTCAACCTTAACATCACTTGGCCAAAGTATCATCAGGGTCAAAATGAAATTATGTCATCAATGGGATGACAGTTTCTCATTAAGTCAAAGTGAGAGAATATTATTATTTACTTACCCGTTACATATGTTTGTTTCACGTTTGTTGAACTACGACCTTTATTCACAGCAGAACTCTCAATAATAAGACACCAGCACCATGCCCCATATGGTTTTTGTAATCATACTACTTTAAATATTTGATGTATTTAACTAAATAATTTAAAAAAATAGAATATAGGAATTTTTGCTTCTTATAATACATTGTACGGGCATGTTCTGATAATCGCAAAACGGTAAACGGTGGCGATTTGACTTGCAATTGCATAATACGTTTACTGTAAATCGCAATCGCAAGTGCTTAAGGGAACTTTAATAAACTACGGCAGATCGATAGCAAAACGCGCGAGTTTCAGAACACCATAAAATAAATCTGGCGTTTTGCGATTTCAAATCGTGCGATTGTCAAAACAAGGCTGGTAATCATGAAATTAATGTTAATAAGATACAAAATGAGGCATCGAATTAATCACCCTTATTGTGTTTGGCGTATTTAAAATACGCCTACGACTGTTTTGTAATAGATTAAAGGAAATAAGTTCACGTTCTCTTTAATCTATTACCAAACAGTCGTAGGCGTATTTTAAATACGCCAAACACAATAAGGGTGAATGTCACTATAGTCATAAAATATATGACACGTAAAAAATTACAAAATTGTACGAAGTCAGTCATTGGATTGATGTTACTTTTTGCATTGATGCCAGTTGTAGTAACATTGATGTCACAATTCTGTTGTTAGGGCATCATCAATATGAAGATGCATTTTTCTATCAGTGTAAAGCACAAAATGCAGTTGAGATTAGAGATTCTATAATCTAACTAGAAAGTAGAGCAATCTAGAGTCGAGACTATTAAAAATCAACATTCGGGATTAAGAACAATGTTGAGTCCAAATTATAAACAATCTAAAACCGACACTTTTTAAATAACCTCGAGTCAAAGATAAAATACTGTAAAGTAAGTTTTACTCAAGGTTATAAAACAATCTAGGGTATAAAGTCACTTCAAAACATAAATTTGTAATTTTGTTCACTTTTTTCTACATTTTTTTGATTTCTTCTCTCCATGTGTATAAAATATTTCATTTGATTTTGTGTATGCATTTAATAATTTAAAAAAAGAAGTCATGTTTCATGTTATAGCATTTTTCACTGCTATTTTTAGCCGGGAATATTTTTTTTTTACAAGAAATTGTCATATGAAATGTTGAAACAAAAAAAGTCTCAAAAAACCCCAAACACGCACTAAAAACTAAACAGGGATTTTAGATGAGCAACATGTTTGATGAGACGGCTGCTGGTTGGGGATGTCTGCATGAGATTTGTATATCTAAACGGAAAAATAAATGTGTTTGTTTAAGTGAATAAAAAAAGGAAAGGGGTGGGGCAGGGGGGGGGGAACTCCAAAAAGTGTAGAAGGTATGCCTGAGAAAATAAAATCTATATAATAGAGTTGTTTGTCAACATGACTGACAGGGTGGTGGAAGGTAAAAAAAATATTTAAGGAGATTTTTAACAAGGACGAAAAAGCTACGGGTTATAATAGATCTAAAAGCTTACGTTTTATGTTTTCAACAACAACTGTTACAATTCCATTTGAAGAGCTTATGAAACTAATAAATCCTTTGGGTTAACCTCCTGCTCCCAAACCCTGCTCCTTTTTTAGGTACATTGTTGTCAACACCTCTGCTTACTGTCGGCATATTGCTTGTTTATCATGGTCCTCTTGATGATGTTTAGTGTTTATTATTATATATTGTTTGTAATAACGTAACGTTTCATCATCACGTTGTGCCATCATTTATGTATTTGTGTTGTAAAGGCGATGTTGTTGTGTCTTATTAAAAAACAAATTTATCTTCTTCTTCTCTGCCTCTCCTAACAGTACGGTATCACTGCTTAGTTTTACTTAGTATTTGTTGCTGTTATTCTGCCAACAAGCGGGGACTCATATTTTACTCTTACTTCCTAACACTCTAAATTTGTGTATATATGTGTGTGTGTGGATATGTTACATCTATATTACGTTTGTTTGTGCCACAGGCATAAAATTCTAATTTTATGTTTATTCATATGAAGTCGAGAAAAATTATTAAATGTACATTAGGGTGGCTCAAGAATAAAAGTTTTTTTCGAAAGCATACAATGCTGGATTCGAAACTATAAGAGGCTATGAGGATAAAGTCCTTTAGCTTTTATTTAGCTCTTATTTTGTTTTTATTGCTTTAATTTACTTATACAAACAACAACAAAAAATAATAATAATAATAATTCTCAGAAACTTTGAAACAGTCTAATATTGTTTTCACTCACAGACACGTATCCGCATACACAAACATCTTTATACAAAGTTAGACGGTATTTTTTTCATTTCCTGTTTTGCTTAAAAGCTTTTCCTCATACATACAGTTTAAATAAAAATATTTTAAAGCTTTCTTTACACTTAAAAAACCTTAAAAGCTAAAATTGCATTAATTAAAAACTATACCTCTGTTACTATTGAGCCTACAGGCTACAGATCAATAAAAAGTTCACACTCAAGCACAATCTAGAGTCGAGTCCACAATACATTATATACTTAAGACTATGGAACAGTCTTTAGACGATACTCTAGAACAATCTTAAGACGAAACTAAAAAAAGAATATATTGAAGAGTCAATAGAATAGTCAAGACTATGAAATATTTTATAGTCAAGACTATAGAATACTGCTAAGTTGAGAGTATAGAATCAGCTTTAGTCAGGACTGTATAATAATCAATATTTTTGACTATGAACTCATATTTAGTTGTGGGTATAGAGCTTTCTATAGTCGACACTATAACATAAGCTATGGCCGAGACTGTAAAATAATTTACAGAAAAAGGTATAGAGGTATCTACAGTCAAGATTATGGAATAATATAGTCAAAACTATAGAATAATTTATAGCCGAGGCTATACACTAATTTGCACTCGAGACTATAAAGTAATTTTTGATTGAGACTTTGGAAACATCTAATTTCAAATATATAGAAAAGACTACAGGATAATCCAAAGTAGCATTTATTTATACAATATGTGAATGTAAGGACGGGTCTATAGTGGAGACAATTGAACAATCTTTCGTCGCGACTTTAAAGTTGTATATAAAATAATCTTTATTCGAGGGCATAAAGATATCTTTGGTCAAAACTTCAGAATAATCTAAAGTCGAGACTGAAGCATAATTTATAGTCGAGATTTTAGAATAATTAAAGCTTGTACTGCAAAATCTATAGCCGAAACTATGGGGTTATCTATAGTCGGGACAATAGAGTTATCTAGGGTCAAAATTATAGAGTTATCTATTATCGAGACTAAAGAGTTATCTATAGTCGAGATTTAAGAGTCATATAAAATAGAGATTATATAGTTATTTATAGTCGAGATTATAGAGTTATCTATAGTCAAGATTAAAGAGTTTTCTATAGTCGATATTATAGAATTATCTATAGTCGATATTATAGAGTTATCTATAATAGAGATTATATAGTTATCTATAGTCGAAATTATAGAGTTATCAATAGTCAAGATGAAAGAGTTATCTATAGTCGAAATTATAGAGATTATATAGTTAATAATAGAGCTATCTTTAGTCAAGATTAAAGAGTTATCTATAGTGGATATTTTTTATAGAATTATCTATAGTCGATATAATAGAGTTATCTAAAATAGAGATTATATAGTTATTTATAGTCGAGATTATAGAGTTATCTATAGTCAAGATTAAAGAGTTAACTATAGTCGAAATTATAGAGATTGTATAGTTATCTATAGTCGAGATTATAGAGTTATCTATAGTCAAGATTAAAGAGTTATCTATAGTTGAAATTATAGAGATTATATAGTTATCTATAATGGAGATTATATAGTTATTTATAGTCAAGATTAAAGAGTTATCTGTAGTCGAAATTATAGAGATTATATAGTTATCTACACTGATAGAAAAGGTGTCATAACGCTGATGTATTTTGACATCAGTACTATGACAAGTGTCTTCGTTTTTGACCCCATGACACTTTTCATCATGGTGATGTCAACCTAAACATCACTTGGTCAAAGTGTCATTAGGGTAAAAATGAAACTATGTCATCAATGGGACGACACATCGGCATCACAGAAATGAGGAACATGTCTTCAGTGCGATGACGCAGTAACATCGGAGAAAGGACACCTTAGCATCAATTTAATGACAGTTTGTCATTAAGTCCTTGCAATTGACTTAAGTCAAAGTGAGAGAACGTTATTATTTACTTACAAACATATGTTTGTTTTAAGTTTGTTGAATTACGACCTTTGTTTACAGCAGAACTCTCAATAATAAGACACCAGCACCATGCCCCATATGGTTTTTGTAATCATTCTACTTTAAAAATTTGATGTATTTAACTAAATAATTTAAAAGAGTAGAATAAAGGAATTTTTGCTTCTTAAAAACATTGTTATCATGAAAATAATGTTAATAATATACAAAATGTGGCATCGAATTGATGACACTATAATCATAAAATAGATGACACGTAAAAAATTACAAAATTGTACGAAGTTAGTCATTGGATTGATGTTACTTTTTGCATCATTGATGCCATTTGTAGTAACATTGATGTCACATTTCTGATGTTAGGGCATTATCAATATGAAGATGCATTTTTCTATCTGTGTGTAGTCGAGATTATATAGTTATCTTTAGTCGAGATTATGGAGATATCTTTTGTCGAGATTATAGAGTTATCTATATTCGAGAATTAAGAATTATCTATAGCAGAGGCTATTGAGTTACCCATAGCTAAGATTATCTATTGGCTAACTTACAAAACTTGTCTATAATCTAGTGCAATCTCAGCTAGTAAGTAGTCTTGAGTGTTGAAAATTCTGCAGTTTTTGCTCTTCACTATCTGCTAGACTCGTTAATCAGCTTCTAGCAACAACTAGCGGCCTGCAGGTGCTTCTAACTTTATTGTTCTTCCTAATCCCTATATTCTATATTCTAGGCTTCTGTCTCGACTTTAGAAACGATTTTAGTATTGACAATATTTTTTTTAGAGTGTAATATGCGTGTAATATCCTGTTATTAGTACGCTTCGTATAAATTCTTATCTTTAAGAGTGCATGAGTGCATGTGTTAAATCTAAAATTTACGTATGAGTTTTGTGTAAATTGCAGGGTGTTAAATTCATATAAAAAGCATTAAATTTCCACGCTCGGTTGCATTAATTTGTTTTTGTCATTTTTCATTTTTGTCATCGCCCATCATCAGAATCATCAACACAACTGCAAAGGCAACAACAACATCCTCATTGCCATCGTCATCACTGCTATCATCATCTAATATTTATACAACATGTAAATTTATGCGAAAATTTTCTTAACAACATTTGGGACTCTTTTGGTACATTTTTTTCTGCTGCTGCTTTTTTTTCTCATAACGTTTTCGTCATCAGCTTTAGCTGGCAGAAAAAATGCAAATGCCTTTTGGTGGCACAAAAAGCATCAAGAAAAAAAAGCAATATTTGTTATTTGTTGCAATATCAAAGACATCATCTTGTAACTAGCAGTGTAGTGGTGGCATGTAGTCTTTATTCATTCAGTCTACAGCTACAAAAAAAGTATCCTTTGACGTGTTGAAAACGTAGTTAAAACTTAATTAAAAATAGATATTTTTGTGTTGATCACAAACAGGAAAAAAGTGTTTGTTGTATTTTATTTTATATTCCTTAATTTAATTTTTTTTTTTTTTTTTGCCAAACTTGTATTTTAAATGAACTTCCTTGTAAAGTCAACAAAAACCAGATAAATTGAGCTGCAAACAACAGAAAAAATTATAAAAATTTTAATTCAAGGTTTTTGCAAAATTTCTTTTCCACTTGGCTTAACTTTGATGATGTGTTTGTGAGGGGTGTTTAAGATCCTTGACATTTTCAAATTGTCATTTATTGCTAAAATAAATACTATGAATGATTAGAAGGGATAATCTTTGTTAATGAATTTGATTGTTTTTATTCTTGACAGGGAAAGTTATTTAATTATAAAACATAGCTGTGGCATTTTGACAAAACATCTTAAGTCGAGATAAAATAGTAGAAAAGTTAAAAAAAAAAATTCGGTGAAAAAATATTTTTTATTAAATAATAAAATAAACCAAAATTAAAGAAAAATTTCGTTTATAATACAAAATTTTAAAAACGTAAAAAAAATGTTTTTTTAATGAACGATTAACAAAATTTGTTTTTAATTTTTTAAATTTCACTTAAGATGTTTTGTCAAAATGCCACAGATATCAAACTTAAATGAAAAAAGATTTTTGTTGAATTAAAACAATAATGAATTTTATTTAGAGGTCAAATTACGGCATTCGATATCGATCGAAATTTCCATTAAAATTGTATTGTAATGCCATAATTTGCCGCCAGTATCGAAAACTTTGTCATGATTAAATGACACTCAATGCGCTTTATTTTAATGTTGGATCTTTGGCACAAACTATAGTTTCGGCTTTAGACTAGTCTCTCGCCTAAAGACAAGCCTGGACACTTGACTATAGCCCAGTCAATATTCTCTTCCGTAGATCGGAATATACTCTGAAGTATAGACAGAATACCATGGCCAAGTCGACACTCTACTAAACAGAAGCCGATACTCTTGAGTACAAACAAGTTTATACTCTCTTCTTTAGACTTGTTGATACTCTCGACCATAGATAAGTCTAAACTCTTGACTGTAGGTCTTACCTCTCGTCTGTAGACAAGTCTATACACTCGATTACAGACAAGTCTTAACTCTCTCTGATAGACAAGCCTTATTTCTCAACTTAAGATCGGACTATACTCTAGACGTAAGGCAACTTTATCCTATTATCTATGACATAGATAATTCGATGCTCGCAACATTAGGCAAGTCTATACACTTACCTACAGACAAGTTTATACTCTTGACTATTTGATATTAAAACTATGGAGAAGCCTATACAATCGACTACACTGATAGAAAAATGCATCTTCATATTGATGATGCCCTAACATCAGAATTGTGTCATCAATTTTACTACAAATTGCATCAAGGATGGAAAAAGTAACACCAATCCAATGACTAACGTCTTCGTAAAATTTTGTAATTTTTTACGTGTCAACTATTTTATGAATATAGTGACATCAATTCGATGCCACATTTTGTATATTATTAACATTATTTTCATGATTTCAATGTATTATAAGAAGCAAAAATTGCTATATTCTATTGTTTTAAATTATTTAGTTAAATACATAAAATTTTTCAAGTAGAAAAATTACGAAAATCTGCTGTAAACAAAGGTCGTAATTCAACAAACGTGAAACAAACATATGATTGTAAGTAAATAATAATATTCTCTCACTTTGACTTAATGACAAATTGTAATTAAATTGATGCTTATGTGTCCTTTCTCCGATGTTACTGCGTCATCGCACTGAAGACATGTTCGTCATTTCTGTGAGGCCGATGTGTCATCCCATTGATGACATCAGCGTATCAGTGTAGTCGATATTCTCGACTATAGACAACTTGATGTTCTCTACAATATACTCCAGTCTATACAATTACCAACAGGTAACTTTTTACTCTCGTGTATTATTTATTCAACCATTGCTGTACCTTTGTTTTCAATAAAATTATTAATTTTTTTTATATCAACATTTAAATTGAATTTTGTATCTAATATTTATTTATTTAACTGATATTTTACTAAAAAAATATAAAATTTTCCTTGTCAAAGCCATTCATTTGACTTTAAACATTTATTCAATTTATAACTTTAAAATTGTGCAAAAATCCTTTTTCTGAAAACTTGAATGGTAAAACTTTTTTAACTAAGTAATTTTTGAACCCTGGCATCACATGTTAAATTTGTCTAAAATAACAAAAATATATTAAAATTCACAAGAACTTGAAAAATTAAAAACAAACAAAAAATAAAACGAATTCTTTTGTATTTGCAACTTTAGAAAAACTTTAATTTGTCAATAAAAAGAAAAGTTCGTAAGGAAAATTGCAATAAATATGAAACATTGTTGCAACTGTCAAGTTGCATAGAAAATGCCAAAAAAAAATTTGAAGTTCTTTTCTCTTATTCATTCATTCAAGCTTCAAATAAAAGTTTCTGTTTCTTTTTCTATGTAACCAAAATAAAAAAAAAATATGAACACTTATAAAAATAAGAGTTCAAAAAAGTAGAATGAAATATAAAAGAAACTAAAATTTGTAAACAAAAAAAAAACAACAGATATAAAAGTTCAACACACATTTCCAATATTGTAACTCAGTTCTTTTTTTCTTCCTCTTGATGCATTAAAAAAAGAACCTTAAGAAATTTCCAAACATGTTGCAAAAAGAAAAGCCTGTTTTGTACCACAAAAGCAAGTCATATGTCGGATAGAAAATAGTTTAACTTTTTTTAAATATATTGAAATATGTTGTAAGCAGATGTAAAACAGATTCAAACAAAGTTCCTCAATTTGCAACAACAAAAAAAAAAAAAAAAAAAAAAAAATACCAAATCTTTTACTAGAAGATTTATCGGTGCGTTATAGAAATTTAAATAAATTACCAAAGTTTTTGGCACTTTCTACTCAAGAATAACCTAAAGTCTCGAGAAGGGTTTGCATTTAATCGCGTTTTGAAAATCGCGATTACGGCAAAACAAATATTTTAAACGATATTAGAATAATCCGTAGTCTCGACTATGGAATAATGTATAGTATCCACCATAGAATAATTGTTAGTGTCGACTATCGAATAATCTATTCCTACAGAAAAAATATCAACGTTAAATTAACATTGCGCAATGTTGATTAAAGTGTAAGTGTTTAGAATGTTTCTAAAATTAACGCGCATATGTTGTCTCTGAAGCTTTTTCTCACTGTTATTTCAAACTCAAACCAATTCGATTCTACATGAAATTCACGTTGTTTTAACTTGAAATAACTTTCATTCAACGTGTTTAGGAGTATTCTCTCAATATAAATGTAATTTTGCTCTAACGTCACTGGAATGTTAAATGTTAAACATTAATTCAAGTTCTTTTAAAGGAAAATTATATTGTTCGCAAGTTATTGTGAGAAATCATGTTTAATAAACATGAAGAAAATATGAATCGAAAAGTTAAACGCAGTGCAAGGAATGATAAACGTAAGTGGGCTGATAAGCTATCCAAAGACGCACAAATAGCCAGTGAAGCGGGTCCATCTAAGGATCTGTATCGTATAACGAAGGAGATCGCTGGGCATAGTCACCACAATATTAAACCCCTGAGGTATGACCAGGGCGAATTAATCTATGTCAAAGATCAGCAGTTGGAGTTGTGGGAGGACTATTACACCAAATTGTTATCGGTCAATCCGACTGAATCTTCAACAATATGTGATTGCGAGCCAATGCATCATATAAATAACGTAAGGCACGAGATAAATATTGTAACGCCCTCATTTGAAGAAATAGCAGCTGCAGTTAAACGTTTGAAGTCCGGTTAATCAGCAGGCCCTGATGGAATACCTCCTGAGATTCTAAAAATGGACATAACTCTAACAGCAACGTTACTAGAACCCTTGATTTCAAATTTTTGGTTAAACGAGAAAATTCCGGATGATATTAGAGAAGGCCTTATAATAAAACTCGCAAAAAAAGGAATCTTGCCAGATTGCTCCAACTGGAGGGGCATTACTCTTTTGTATATTGTAAACAAAATCATAGCCCACATCCTCCACAATCGTATTGCATCCATTATTGAATCGCAGCTAAGACCAGAACAAGCGGGCTTTAGACCAAACAAGTCATGTATTGATCACATCAACAGCTTGAGGGTAATTGTGGAACAGTCGGTTGAATGGCGCTCACGCCTTTACTTAGTGTTCGTTGACTTTAAACGTGCATTTGATACACTACAACACAAGGCGATATGGGCAGCTCTGAGATGCAAAGGAGTTTCCGAGAAGATAATTAATCTTATTAAGGAGCTATACAACAACGCATTTTGTTCGATACTTCAGGAGGCTACAGCAATCAACCCCATCAAAGTAAACGTAGGTTTTGTCTCCACTACTGTTTAACATAGTACTTGACGTAGTTATGAACCACTGCATGAGTATGCATCATAGAATTTCGTGGGGCCTTCATGATAGGTTAGAAGATATTGATTATGCAGATGACGTCTGTCTTTTATCCCACCGCTTCTCTAGCATGGAATCTAAGATTCAAATCTTTGCTAACAAAACCAAATCAATGCGCATAAATTCTTCATGCAACGAGAACTTTCAGCTTTCGGGCCAACTTATTGACGATGTTGAATCTCTTGTTACCTGGGGAGTATTATTTCGAAAACAGGGGGCAGCAAAGAAGATATACAGAATAGACTGTGTAAGGCAAAGCAAGTGTATGGGACGATTAATAAATTCTGGAGATCTCAAAATATATCAACTCACACCAAAATCAAGATTTTTAATAGCAATGTAAAATCTGTGCTTTTGTTTGGCTGTGAAACTTGGAATATTTCGAGCCGTGAAATGAGTGAAATGCAAGCTTTTGTTAACCGCTGCCTAAGGCGTATTGAAAGGATATTCTGGCCTGCCACGATATCAAATCTTGAGTTGTGGAATTTAACCCATCAAATTCCTTTAAGTATGAATATCCGATTACGTTAATTTAGTTGGCTAGGACACACAATGAGAAAACCAGCACATGGTTTAACTCGACAGTCTGTAGAATATAACCCCCAAGGATCCAGGAGACCTGGTAGACCTGCGAATACTTGGAGACGACAAATTGAGAACGAGTTGCATGAGCATGGTGTGTCCTGGAATAAGATGAAAACGATGTCCACTGATAGAATACAATGGAAAACATTTGTTGCACAGAGAATTAAAGGATTACATATATATATTTTTTTTTTTATATATAAATATGAAGCAAAATCACTGCCGAAAAATGTAAAATCAACCTCGTTCCGAGGATTTTACATTGCTTTTTTTCTGTGTATAGTCGAGGTTACAGGCTTTTCTAAAGTCGAGACTACAGATTATTCCTATAGATTAAAGAATAATCTATAGCCTCGACTATAGAATTATCAATTGTTTGACTATAGAATAACCCATAGCCTTGACTTTAGAAAATCTATAGTTTTGACAAAAGAATAACTTAAAGTCTCGGCTATAGATTAATCAGTAGTCTCGACTATGGAATAATCTGTCATCTCGACTATAGAATAATAAAAGTATCCACTATTCCTATCCATATTCTTTTAAAATGTTTATTTTATATCGTCAGCTCATTCTTGGTTTGACCTACCGACCATTTAAAAAAAAACTGAATTAGGTATGGGGTATATATAAAAAAAAGTAGTTAAAGCAAAAGCAAAATAAAATGTCAACAATTCAATACACAGCATTTAGTATAAGTATGCAGCACAAAAAAAGTACTTTTTAAAAATAAATTTAGAAAATTGGCGTATGCGGCACAAAACAACTGCTTTCACTTTCAATAAAATACTATTTACTTTAAACTGCATTCACGAACGTTCACAAACATTTAAACTTTTCTTCAAAACAAATGCCGAAAACTGTGGTGAAAATGCAAAAAAAAAAAAATTCTTTGTAAACCTTAATTGTCATTTTTCTACACTTCGACTTTTTGGCAGTGCACCAAACCAATTATGAGTTGACGGACGATATGTTAATCAAACTATATTTTAAACCAATCGATTTTCGTCACATACTTGTATAACATGAAATCAAAAGTTTATTAACCTTTTTTTATAATCTCAGCTGTCTTAAGCCTTCCCATGAATATATTTCCATTTTAACACTTGTCTTTAATTTAAAATTAATTTTTATTACATTGGTACAACAATTTCCTGCCTCAATCATCTCCCTCCACTCCCTTTCACGAACCATCAGCATGTAAGAACTTTTAACAAACAATAAAAACTAAATTCGTTTAATAATATGACTCTCCTAAGACCAATATACATGATAAATGTACTTTATTAACTGCATATGACTGCAATTTCAATGTAAAGCTTGCCTGCGTCTTTTTCTTCTGCTTCGAGTGCTGTTTCTGTTTATGAGTTAAAAAAACTTTCAAATGAAGCTAAATATCTTTTATAGAATAACAAGACGCAAAACTTTATTTACAGCAAGTTGGGCATAGACAAACTTACAATAGGTTTGTTCTAGATACATATAAATATGTATTTATAAAAAGAAAATAAGTGTGGGTGTGAGTTTTCCATTTTAATAATGAGGAAGAAACACATGGTAGTCATCATTTCACTTTAGTTTTAGCGGTAACCAATGACTCCATGTGTAGTTAGAGTTCATATATTTATTACTTAATAAGTTTTAATGAGAAGGTTCATAAATGTGAAGTATACAAATCATTGTATAACTCAACAAACTTTTAGGTAAATAACAAAAAATTAAATAGAAATGTATTTTTTTTTTGGCTAAATAGTTATTATTTTTGTTTTTTTTTTTTGCACTTCTGGTGATCAAAACATTTTAAACGATGTTTCTTTCTTTGTTAAAATATCGGTCTGTACTAATGATATTCTTAATCTTTTTTTTAAGTTCCAACTAAATACTGTTTTCTAAAAAAAATGGTATTAAGTCCATACTAGAGGTCTGCTTTGAATAATTCATTTGTTTGCCTTTATTAAAAGTGCACAACATTTACTCAAATATTTAACATTCAAAAATATAAGAAAAGAGTAAACCATATACAAAAATAAGAGAGAATGAATTGAATAAAATACATGTTTACTGTAAATGAATTTGAGAGCAGGGCTGTCAGATATGGCGATTTCTCGCCAAACGTGGCGATTTTGAAAAGTGTTTGGCGATGGGATTTCCCATTTGGCGACTGGCGACTTTTATGGCGATTTCTGATATAACTGGCGATAAACTTGGCTATTTTTACCATTTATATTATTTCGGCAATTTTCTTTAACAACTTGTCATTTTTGTTATCATTACTAATATAAAAAACATATTAAGTAAATTTTATATTCAGTCACTATTTAATTATAATAGTATGTAGGTGTACGATCTTATAGACTTGTTTACTTAATTTAAGTTTTTAACTGAATACATATCGCTCATTTGCTGCAAGACCGGCATAACTCAAAAAAATCCATTTCGAGATAAACGCATTTTAAGTTTTTGATTTGCTCTAACTACTTAGAAAAAAGAAGACACATTCTCTTCAAACTGGGAAAGTATAAAAGATATAAAGATGAATTTAATACACAATACAAAGAAAAACAAAGCGAACAATTCTGCATCTCTAACTCCAAAATTTCATTTTTTGAGTTATGACGGTCTTGCAGCAAATGAGCGATATATGATCTCCATTTTATGTTATTAAAAAAAAAAAAATAACAGAAACAAAACAAAAGTTACTTTTGCATTTTTTCTCAGTTTTTGGCGATTTTTGACTGAAAAATTATACTAGCGTTTTTTGAATGCAAAATTTAATTAAAAAAAAAAAAAAAATTTTACAAAAACTGAACAAAATCGACGTTTGGCGATTTTTGGCGATTTCTGACATCCGGTTTGGCGATGGAGCTCAAAAAAATCTGACAACCCTGTTTGAGAGTCATTCATAAATAACAAAACAGTGGAATGACCCGTTAGAGAGAGCAAGTTTACAAAAAATATTCGAATAATTTTTGAATTATTGAATGTCCATACATTTATTTGAATACATTGACATAATATGTGTGTAAGCTTGTGGCTTCTTTTATTTGTAAGAGTTAAGCTTACACATACATACGTAATGTGTAGGTACAGAAATTTTACATTCAAATTATATTTGAATATTTCATTCATTTGACTTGAGTTGACTGAATTGAATGAATTTTTATTCGTTTTGTCTTTGGTTATTCTTTCATTTGTTTCTTTATTATTGGGTGCCCGACACATTGTAGTTAAAAAACAAATGAGTGTGTTGAAATTGGTTTTTATTTATTCTTGCAGACCTCTAGTCCATACCAGGATAGTATTTAAATCAATATTAAGTTAATTTTCATAACAAACTTAAATCGTATTTAAAACAGATTGGTTTTGAGTTTTATTTGAAAAGACTTATTTAATTAAGATAAAAGTATGGTAGCACTACTAAATACAAAAAAAAAAAAAATATAAAAAAGTGTATTTATTTAGAAGGTGGTCTGAAAAAACAGCTGACTGTTAATGTTTTGCCTGTTGTTGTTGTATTCTTGTGATATTGAGGCCACCTTGCTAAAATATTACAATGGAAACTTAAGTTGAAATTAAGTGTACCACATCGGTGACTTAAGTTTCACTTAAGTTTTTAGTGAAGAAGAGAATTCTGTATTTAAAACGATTTTAAAAAATAAATGTGTTTTAATATCAATCCTGAAAATTGGTCATTAGTTCTTTATAAAAACTTAAAAGAGGCATTTGTTTACTTGTTCTCTACAGACTCATAAACTATAAATATATCGTCGTTCCGGAGTTATCTTGTCGTATATCACAAAATCGAAAAAAACGAGATAAGACCGTTTCCTATGGTAAATTTAACAGATCTATCGATCTGCGCAATCCTCACGACTCTATCTCTTATGGTTAATGAGATATTACGAAGCCATTTTGTTGTATATCCACTTTTGCGAAAAATTTAATACGTTATAATATCGTATGTAGCATAATTGTGGATGTACGACAAAAAACGTATGAAAACTTTCAATTAAAAAAATCTTGCGTTATCTTGTTGTTTGTGAACAAAGTAAATTAGGCAAGTTACAAAAAAGAGACTATCTTATTAATATTACTGCTATTTTAACATTTTTCGTTTTATATGCTATTTATATTGATGGAATTATTGCTATATTGCCTAAATTTTCTTTATTGTTAAGCAATTAAAGGTTAAATATTCAGGGTGGTCCAACCACAATGTTAATTGTGAATAAAACAAAAAGTTTTTAGAGAATTATTTGATTTTTTTTTATTATTAAAAAGAAGGATCTATGACAACTATGTGTGAGACAAAATATCGACCAAATGCTCGTCGCGGCTAGCATACCTTTGTCGTATGGCTCATATTTTCAATGCCTCTGAGACATAATTGAGATTCAATGTCCTTAATGTGTCAAATTATCTAATCCTTTAGCTCTTTAATTGTTCTTGGCTTATTGACGTACACTTTTTATTTTAATGTTACCAAAGAAAGATGGCCAACGGTATCAAATCATATGATCGTGACGGCGAGTTGACATGGCCATTGAATTTCTCGTGCAGAAGAGCCATTGTTTTGTTAGCCGTGCGACACATTATTTTCGAACTACTTATCGCCCAGTGGTGCGATTCACTAACTTTTAACGATCCGACAATCGTAATATTTGTCGACATTTATATTCGCTTGCAGTAACGATAGTGTGATTCTGTAATTTTTTTTAACGATAGTACACAGCTGTTTTTTTTGTAACATCTCTGTCTACAAAATGTTAAAAAAAAAAACGAAAAGCACAAAAGAGAATAAAATAAAAACATATGAAATTGTTCTTAACCCCCCTTCTTACACATATTTTTTCATTTAAAATGCACTGAAAAAGGTCTGGCCAGACTCATAAGTAAGACGAAGGGTTAATTTGTGGTTTTATATTTTTTTTTTTTGTGAATTTTATTTTTGTTCTTAATTTGCTTTCTTTTTGCAAATTTTAAATTTATTATTTTGTTTTTGTTCATTCATATACATATGAATATATCTTTGTATGTATGTAAGCTATTTTAAACATAAAAAACATTTTATCGATAAAATAAACACAAACTAAATTATTGTCGCTAAGATAACGACAAAAAAATTGCTTAAAGTAACAGCTGACTTTAAACGACAGCGAATATCGTTAAAAATTTTACAGAATAGCATATTCGATAAATTTTCGTTATACTTATTTTAACGATTCGATTATCGTTATAAAAGTTAGTGAATCGCACTACAGGTCCATATCCTCAATTTCTGGCAAAAAAAAATTCCTTATTAGTTCGCGATAGCGAACACCATTCACAGTAACTGCTTGGCATACCTCATTTTTGAAGAAGTAAAGCCCGATGATGCCGCCTGGCCATAAACCGCACCAAGCATGCATGCAAATTATTATTTCTTCCCGTTTATTTATTAAAAAAAAAAAAATACATTTATTTATTTTTTAAATTTCTTAAACGGTAGATAACAATTCTTAGGTTCTGTTCGAACCGTTGTCCAAATTAAATCTAATTTATATATAATAATTTTTAAAAGCAAGAAGCATAATTATGCTTTATATTTATCATTGCGATTATCGTCACATCGTGGGAACTAAAAGAGAGGTTCAAATAACATTCAATTTAACCCAATGCAACAACCTGGGAAATTACGACGTCAGCAGAAATGTCTTGCAGGTGTTGCTAAAAATAATGTTACATTAAGAGATGGTATGCCATATATTAACTTGCACAGGCGTTTTCACATTTCCTACAGAGCCGGTTTGCTTAAATTTGCCCACAATTATTCCGATTGTGGACACATTTGATCGATTATGGTGATCAAAAACATCAAGATGTGCACAAAATGTATTTTTGATTTAAACGCCCATTTTCGTAAAAGGCTTCAGCAATCTTAACGCGCTGCTCAGTGCTGCTCCTCTCCATGGTTGAATTTAGCACTGATAAAATTTGACGTTACGGTGTGACTCACAGTTAGACCACCCTTAAGTAATATTAAACCTTAAAATTATTTATATATAAGGAAATTCGATAATAAAAAACTATAACTATACGTAAGAATATTTGTCACTAGCATAAATTTTCGTTTCGAAAATTATTATAACTTAATTTTCAATATTGGTAAAACATGTGAATGTATGTAGGTTTTTAATACTTTATTTTGATTTATATCCCACAAACTAAAAAATATATCGCAAAAAGTGGCGTAAACGACAAAATTGAAAAATTTTTTCGGACATGATAATGGCTATAACTTAAAAATTTTTTTCCATGACTTTACATATTTTTACATAAATATATAAAGAACTTCAAACACAATAGCTGACAAAAATAATGGACGACTTTTTTCACGTACATTTTTGTGTATACAAATTTGAACCTTAAGATTCGATTTCCCAAAAAAAATTTTTGTGATATACGGCAAGATAACTTCGGCACGACGATATGTATACGCCCACTACCTTCCATTAGAAGACAATATAAATAACAATATATTTGGAGAATGGCTGCATTAAAAGTTTCCAAACTTGAAAAAATTGCTTTGCTTATCAAACGAAAAGTCTATCAAAAAAGGAGGCTGGCCCCTCATAAACATGCTTTTCTTAATATTTGGAGAAGGATAAAGGTAGAAATTTGAGCTTTTGTGCAAATTTCTTCGTTAAAAATACACGATATCTGTGCCCATGTTCTGTAACTCACGCGACGAGAATTTTTTGGTTGAATTGTGTGAAATGAAACAAAAATTAAATATTGAAACAAACAGCTGTTTTTCTCGCTAAACTGTGGCTGTAACTTTTTTTTTGGCGTGTACAAGCTGTCACGTAAGGAAAATACTCGCCAATTTACAGCAAAATTGTGTCTGAAATATTTGGTGAGAAAAGTTACCGCTTTGAACTGTCAAATAAACTCACGAATAAAAAATTGGCGAGAAAAAAAATTTTACACTAAAAAAAAAAAATATAAAAAATGCAAAATGCAACGAATAATAAAAATAATATTTTGTTGTTGGATCATTTTTTCATTGTTCAATTATTTTGCTTTTAACATTTTTATAAAATATACGAATGTATGCAAAGCAAATAATTAAGTCGCACTTCACATTATTTGGTATAGCCAACGGTTGTATTTTCGCCGCCCCGGCGAGCCGTCGTTGATAAATTCTAGAAAATTTTGGTCGCCGTCAACTAAATGTGTGACTGGCGTTCTCAACGTCTGCAATGTCACATCGGTTTCGAGTAGAATATTATGACATGTATAACGTAACTACGTAAACTCTTTTGACAGTTTTCGACATGAGTTACAGACACACTTTTTTCTCACATTTCGAGAAACGATGGAATATTTTGTTTCACATCTTCTCGATGCGAGAAGTTCTCACTATAGTTACAGAACATGGGTACTGGTTAAAAAAAACTTTTTTCATCCATATCCTGAATAAAATTTCCATCACAGTTTGTTGGCTTTTTCCAAAAAAATTGTATGGAAAAAAGTGAATTTTCAAGGGAATAATAAGAAGTGAATAATGGATTCTAAAGGAAGTAGCGAAGCCTACCGGGTTAGACTAGTAGTGTACAAGTCTGAAATGTGCTTAGAACTAACGTAAATCTCGTTAAGAAGTTACCTTTTTCAATTAAATAATAAATCTTGGGTTGATCAAACAGGACGGTGCAACATGCGATACCGGGTATTGCACTTATCGAATATTGAAGACCTAATTTTTTTAGCTACACATTAAAACGCTGGTCTATGTCAATCAGGCACTAACATTAGAAGAGCTGCAGTCCAACATCAAACACGATATTTTAAATTATTTCTGCACTCGAGTCATTCAAAATTTTTATCCAACGTATTCACTCGTACCTCGCCTGACGTTAAAACCATATCGTACTTCATAATTAATGGCATTGATTTGTCCTTTCATTTGAAAAAAAAAATACTTATTCATATTTTGCTTTCAGTACACCAAACAAAAAAAACATCTATTTTAAAATGCAAAAATTTTTACGATTATTATTAGTCGATTAATGCAATGAAATAGGCTTTATCTTGTGGGCTTATTCCGCATCGAGGACGCAGAGAAAATTCATTTTTCTATATGGTCACCTCCAACAAAACTATTTTTAATGCATATTTTCCAATCATATTTTGGTTACTTTGAACATATTGTTGTCGCCGGCAACCATATTATGCTCAAACTAGTCCTCCATCAAAAAACCACAAGTATATTATTGTTGCCTCCAAACATATTCACCCCTATCGTGAATAATTTTTCCCTCGTAATTTTTCCCCTTTTCACATATTTGCGATCATGAACAACTCCCATGAAAAATTGTAATTCAAAGGAGCTTATCCGATCTTTATTGTACGGATCGGATTAGCGGGCAGTCGTTTAATGAACATCTATTGTTACTCTTTTTAATACAAATTTCTTGTTTTTTATCCTGAAGATGTTTCCCGTAGGGTTACGAAATATTGAGTAGTAAAATAAATAAATAAAATTTATTAAAAACTAAGGCCTTGAGCTTGATTATTCGTTTACTTTTTGAAGTTAAAACAAAAAGGTCGAAAAAACATACATATTAATTAAATATGTTATGGTTGAAAGTTTCAATGCTGTTAAGTAATAATTAGTAATCGTAATAATTATGTATTAGATTACTTTTTTTTAATGATTACAATTACGATTACTTTGGGTTTTGCTGATTACTAATTGATTACGATTACAAGTAATCAGAAAATAATCAGAAGTACCGGCGATTACTACAAAATAATCAAAAAGCATGAAAAGTAATCAAAATGTAATCCGATTATTATCAACGATTATTTTTGATTCTTTTTAATTACTTTCAAAAATTGCGTATTAATTCGTACAATTATTTTTATTGGAAACAGTTTAATATGATAAATTTTTATATATTTATATTTATATTAATTAGGTTCCCGGCTAAGAATGGGTTAAAGGGCAAAGATTTAATATTAAGATTTTGTGTGTCGCTGAATATTGTTTATCGAATTTATTGTTTTTATCTGCTTGCATTTTTCTTTATTTCTTTTTTTGAAAACAATTGCTTGAGGTATTTATTGTTGTTATTATTATTTGAGATGGGACCGTTATAGTTTTTTTACTCATGATCACGCGGGTGGCCTTTTTATTTTATATATACATTAATATATGTATATTTTATATAAAAAAACTTTGGAAAAGGTTTCCTGACGAGCTGGCCTTAGCAACCAGTGAAATGCGTATAGAAGCTTGCTTTCCCTCAACAATAAATTTCAGTGTATTTATCAGATATGGAAAATTGGGAATGAAGCACGTCATACGGATATCGTATTAATAACTTATCAAAATTTTTTTTTTCAATAATACGAAATTATTAAATACAAGTGAAAGTAGTATTTAATAATTTCGGAAATATTTTTAATTATTTCAAATCGCATTAAAGTTTTGTATCAGAATATTAAAAGAGTCAAGAAACAATCACGCAAAAGTCCTACTCTTACTCAGGTTCGCTGTGCTCATCACTTTTATTTAAAAATTCTAATTATAAAACGGGATTAAGTTTCTGTCATATACATAAGGTGCGTTCAAAACCAAAAATTTTTTAATATTATTTACTGAATTGAGAGTAATTTTTCAGTTTATGTTTATTTTTAAAATAAATATATTAAAATTTAAACAGGTTATCAACTTTTTCGAAGAAAATTTTAATGCAAATGAATACAGAATGGATGAAAGTAATCGGATTACTTTTGATTCTTTTTGATTATTTTGTAGTAATCGCCGGTACTTCAGATTATTTTTTGATTACTTGTAATCGTAATCAATTAGTAATCAGAAATTTTTTTTATATAGTTAAATAATCATTACGATTCTTTTTAAAAAGTAATCTAATTGATTACTAATCGTAATCAATATTTAACAGGTTTCAACAACAAAAAACTATTCTACTATAAGTATTAAACAAATTAATATTGTTTTAAACCATAATATATTTGGAGGCAACCATAATATATAAACAATAATATGGTTGCCGGTACCAATACTATGGTAGAAGTAGCTATACGGGCATGTTCTGACAATCGCAAAACGCGATTTTGACTTAAAATCGCATATTAGGTATTCTGTAAATCGCAATAGCAAGAGGTTTGGCGACCTAAAATTACATAAGGAAACTAGAATATTTGCAAGAAACTATAGCAGATTGCCAGCTTAACACACGAGTTAAGGAACACCATAAAATAAATTTGGCGTTTTGCGATTTCAAATGGTGCGATAGTCAGAACATGGCCGATAATATGTTGCAATGACTAATATGATTTTTCTCTGTGTGATCAGAAATCATTTGTCTCGTCTTAAATTCAGCAATAAATCGTCATTGATTTATTTCTTTTTATACCCTTCACCACAGGTGGAAAAGGGTATATATAAGTTTGTCATTCCGTTTGTAATTTCTACAATATTGATCTTAGACCCTATAAAGTATATATATTCTGGGTCCTTTTGAGGAGAGAAGTTGATTTAACGATATCCGTCCGTCCGTCTGTCCGTCTTACGTTTGATATGTGTTTTCCGGAGACTCCAGACATGATAGCGGCTACGTTGTTTTACATTTATGTCACATATTGTCCACCATTTCTTGCTATTGAAATTCAGCCAGATCGGTCCAACAATGGCTGAGATATGACCAAAAAACCACGACTACCTCTAATTTTTTCCAAAAATCCCTTGTGGTTGTGGTATTTTTATTACTTTTTGCTGTATATCTGGAGAACGGCAAGAGCCAAAGCTTTAAAATTAGGTACAAACATTTAGGTTATAAATACACACCATCCTACAATGTGGGCGGGATTGGGGAAGTAGGCGTGGTACCTCTTATACAAAAAGTATTAAAAATTGTATAAAAACCTGAATTTTTGTACTGTAATATGACCTATGGTTAAGCCTTATATATCAGAAGATCGGAAATTTTTAATAGAAAATATTTTCTGAAAAACTCGGGAAAATCGGTTCAGATACGAAAAAGTTATGACCAAAATATTAATTTTTTTTGAAAAATACCCATTTTCAGGAACCAAAGATCTTTCCGAGTCCAAGTTTTATAGCCAAAATAACTGGCAAATTTCTTCTTTAACACGTCGGTATATAAGTCTGTCAAATCGGTTAAGAAATAGCAGAGTTATGACCAAAATACTGAAATCCCAAAAATTACTCTTTTTTATAATTAAGATTGTTTTTATACCCTTCACCGAAGGTCCTACACCCTATAAAGTATATATATTCTGGGTCCTTATGCAAAGCGAAGTTCAAATCCGGTTGTCGTCTCTTCTTCTAATCCCCTCACGCCCCCCCCCCCCCCCCTTCGTATTTGTTTACATATACTAGCATAATGCCCAATATGATTTTTGTTATCACCCTTCTTTATTATTTCATATATTTAACGAAATAATTTTAACAAATAGAAACTAAAAACGATTTAAAAAAAATATTTACCAGTTTTCGCTTTTTAAATTTCATTTATAATGAAGTTTTAAGTATTGTAAATATGTATGTATATGTATATATAAAAATTATTTAGTTGCTCTCTATTCCACTCGCACAATGGTGAAGGGTATATAAAATTCGGCACAGCGGAATATAGCACTCTTACTTGTTTCTTGTGCTTTTGCCATTCATCAGAGCGGTTTTTGAAGCGAAGCATAATATTTATCGGCAATTCTTAAGCAACTTTGCTATTCCTAATATTGCTCTTGGTGGAGAAGTACCTATCCTTAAGGGACAAACAGGACATCCGTCATCTTTACAATCTCGCATCGGTTTTATCTCTTAAGACGTAAACCCGTTCATTGTGATGGCGTTATGAAGTAGATTTTGAAGGGAAAATAACTCCTCTTCGGAGTCTAATTAAAGACAAACAAGTAATATGTCAAGCTATGTAGGCATTTGTTATTTAAGAAACACTTGAAATTTTTCAAAAAATTTTTTTTTTCTTATGCTATTAATTCCACTACAAAACCATGCCACGCATAAGGTTTAATAATAAAAATACGAAGCGTACCTCTTGAATCCCCCGTTTCTTTTAGCAAGTTAGTTCAATGTACTACTACGCTATTCTTTGAATAAGTTTTACACAGACATCAATTCCGACCCATGACTGCCCTGATTATTTCATAATCAATTGGCTATGAGCTGAAGCTTTCTTATACCTTCTGCTTATACAGCTTTGTTGTATATAAGGTTTCATCTAGGAAAACAAATTTCCAGAAACTCTCGCGAACATTTTTTGAAATTACCAGTTGGTTTTAGGAGAAATAATTCGGGATTTTTTCTCTAAATTGAAAAAGTTGAGAGAAAATTTCGACCATGCCTGGTTATATAAGGAAAAGAATGAAGGAAGAAATGTATTCGATCGGGGCAAAAGATAATGGAATGCAGCGTTATTTGGGAAGCTGAATTTAATGTTTGTTATTGCCAAGACAGGATCTAGATTTCAACATTATTTGAAACCACCCTTAGATATGAAACGTAAATAAGAAAAACGTCTTAATTTGGCAAAAATCTAAAAACTATATCATCGACTTTTGGATGTGGACATAGTTGTCCGTCATAATTTTTATAAAGCGATAAACCAAGTGAATCAGGAATTATAATTCAACAGGATGCCAGCTCAACATCCCCTCAATTCCATTGTCAGTGGTTTTTTGAAATTTTTTTTTAATCCGATTTAATGACGATCAATATTTTCAAAACAGTTTAACAAACTACATTAAAAATTGTATCTTTAAAATGATGTCCGCAATTTAGCGCATTGTTAAACAAACTAATTAAAATAAAAATACATGTTTTGTTCTCTGCACTAGACTAAATTCTTTTAAAGTCCTGTCAAATTAACCCGTTCCTTACATTCAGACACTTTCATACCAACTCACCAAAATTGCCAAGTTTGGTTAGGTTTCTTCTGCTTTCTCTCTATCAAAATGTTTTCAAACTGATTGGCGGCAAGTACCCCCATCACTAAAATTAACCGGGGAAAAAATTCATGTTAACTCAAAACAACAAAGCAAGGAAAACAAAGAAAAAAAAAAAACTTGAAACTTTTCACAAAACTAGTATAGATTTGAGTCAAATGGTATCGCATCGTAACGAAAGAAAAGAAGACAAATTAATTGCCCACCTATTTAAACTAGACATAGACGCGCATGAATGACTGTGTGGCATAAACTCCTCACAGCCATGGAAGACGCTCAAACGCCCACCCACCAGAACAACCAGCAGAATGTGGCAACAACCGTCAGGTACAAATTGATGCCAATTTAATTCTTGTGCTTGTGCAACTACAAGGATATTGTGCTAAAATAAATAAAAAAAAAAGAGGAAAACAGCAAAAAGTTTCAAGCCTGACACAACAACGGCGTAAAAGGAAATCAAAATGTAAGAATAAACAAGTATGAGTGTATGTGCAAAGAGAGTGTGGATGTTTGTGTCAGTGAATTTTACATGAAATGCGTGAAAACTATTAAAACTTGTTACAAGTACAATAGTTTTTCCTTGCCACTGTTGTTCTTGTTGTTATTGTTATTGCTTTTGCCGTTGCCATTCCTGTTTTCCTTTTTTCCGAATTAGTTTTCGTAACAAGAGTTTTTTTCCATCCACTTTAGGGATTTAGATTTCCAGGTGGGTGTTTGTTTAGTGCCGTTAGTTAAAGGCAAAAGCCTGTAAAATGAGAGGAAGGAAATCAGGGCTGCGTGTTTTGGTTTATCATTTATTTATTATAACAGGGAGTTAAGTGTTTTTCCAGTCTAAAACTTATGAACTTGGAAGGGGTTGCCGTAAACGAAAATGTTCTAGGGGACATTCAACCTACACACATGAAGCAAGTTTTGCCCTTATATCGGGGTTTTCAGTAGGTACGAAGCATTAGCTTTTAACCCTTTTTGAAAATTAGAGCATTCGACATCGATCGAAATTACAATACAATTTAAATGGAAATTTCGATCAATATTGAATGCCGTAATTTGGCACCTGTTTTCGCAATTTTTTGGAAGTTTGAGGCGTCAGCTTCGGCCATTTCGTAATGAAGAGATGGACGCTTCAGGAAAGTTTGCAAAATGCAAAAATGGTTGTTAACGTTTTCGTTCTTTCGCGACTACGTTGAGTGCGCTTACGCAAATTTTTGATCGACGCAACCGCGCACCCTAGACGGACTCGATAGTTTTACTCACAAGCAAAATTGTCGCATTTTGCAGCCTAACGTGATCCACGGCACAAAATTTTACCAAAAAAAAAAAAATAATACCTGTTTAATGCCGGCAGTGTAATTTGCCTATTTCTGTTGTTTTGTTAAAAACGATGCGCCAACAAGCTTTTACGCTGCGGCGGTGTAATTGGCCTATTTTTGAACCCTTAAACGCAATCGTTCCAAGTGGATAACTTGGACGGCATTATATCTTTAAAAGAACGGCATAACTTGTCAAACAGCGTACGACACAATCGAATAAAGACCAATTAAAGTAAAATAGTTGTCTAATGCAACGGAGCTTATTAATGGCTTATTCTTTAGGGTGAAATTCAATCTGTGGTCTATGCCAACAAACGTATAATGTTAGAAGAGCTGCATGCCATATTGAACGCATAATTTGTACCCCCTTATGCAAAAAAGTTAAAGTTCACATTATTTAACCAACACATTAGGCCCAGCGAAAGTGAAAAGGTTGGTGTTGGTTAAATAATGTAAACTTTAACTTTTTTTGTATAAGCGGGTTATTATTTCAGGTTAATTGCGTTTCCGCGGCAAACTTTTAAACGATGTCGCTTTTTATTAATAATGGCATCAATTGTACTTTCACACAAATTATTTCCCCTACTAAATCATAAGTATTTTAATAGAAAAAACAAAATGCGTGCCTCTTAATGAAATACCCTTTAGAAGCATTTGAATGTACAAACAAGACTGACTGTGAGTGTGTATTTCTGTCAGTATATGTGGATGACATTAAAAAAAACTTTCGTAATTAACTTTTGTGGTTGTTTTCAATATAAGAAAATAAAAGGAGCACACATTTTGCTAGAGATAAAAATTCCCGAAAGAATTAAAACAAAAATTGAAACAAAAATTTGAAAAATTATAAATTTAAAAATGTTTATTTAAAGGTTATTTTTTGGATTTATTTTAGGGTTTGTTTTCCTGACTTTTTCACTTTGCGGGAAATTATTGGGAATATCCTTGGGAATATTATTGGGAATATCCTTGGGGAATATCCTTGGGTTGTAGCTCTAAAAAACAGCTTTTAAAATTTTTGGATCCGTAGCATTCAAGCAAATCAAGAAAAATATTATCAAAGTAATTCTTGGGAATACAAAATTTTTAAATAAAAATATCTTGTTTGTCCTGCTTAATTCTCAATTTTTATTCTTGATAAAAACACTGAAAATTATTGTTGATGGATGACTTTGTTTTAAATTCAGGAAATGCAAAACGATGGAGAAACTTATTGTCCAAAAATCCTAATCATTTTTTTTCGCCAACGTTGACGCCTTTTCAAGAAATCTGGACGTTTACATCATATCAGCGTTGACAAAAGTTCTGTTAAGTTGTTAACATCATACTGCTTACGTCTAGGGTATACATTTTAAAATTTAACTTCACACACATGGTTTTCAATAATTAAAGTCAGCTGTTGTCAAAAACCAACCAAAAACAAAAAGTTTTTTATCCATCACAATGTAACCATAAATCACAATTAGGTGATTCACAAGGTAGTCGTGAAGTCATATGTCTTAAAATAATTACGAGAAATATATATGACTGCTGTGGGCAACACCGCATTTAAATTTTCATTTGGTTTGAAACACACACACAGTCTTTTTTTTAAACAATTGTAAAATATTATTTAGGACATTATGACGATATGACTTAATAGCGAACCTTGTGAACCCTCCAAATATGTATAACACAAATTGTACGCAAACACAAGAAAAAAGTTAATAAGAAACATACTTGCTTGCATAAAAAAGGACTTAGTGCAGCTGCATAAAAGGGTATTATCTCAAACTCAATTATAACTGGGGTTAAGAAATGGACCAAATTTGTCATTTATTTGTAAAATTTAGAAAGGAAAACGACAACATCTCACATTTTTGCATATATTTTTAGAATAGAAGAAAAACCCGCGCGAATAGTAGCATACATGGAACATTAATGTCAGAAAAGAAAACGCCATTAAACACCTTCGTTTTCTTTGGAGCTCTGAATATTAAAAACTGTTCTGTTTAGTTTCTGAAGCCTAAAAAACATGCAATTTTTAGTTCGCGAAATTTCTGTATAACCAGAAATATAATGGTGGACAACATTTTCAGTAATCTGCATTGATTGTGCTTGCAAACTGATAAAGCAAGATCGCCATGTGTCATATTACGAAATTTAGATATCGTTAGCATTTGTTTGACAAGCATACCAAAGATTTGTTGCTGTTTGATTCCGCCTAAATGGACTAAATCAAAAAGTGTTTCATTCTAAAGGTAACGGTAATAAACCCAAGTCAAAGGCTCTAGAAATGAATGGCAGATCACAGTAGTATGTTTTGGACAGTTCTACGGCACTTTTTCCATACAAATTTGGGATCATCCATAGATGGGAGTATGTATACATTTCTAATAAGAATTGATATAAATATGTTGTAATTGGATCCCTACAAAATATGATTCATGCCTGGATTTGAGTAAGTAGTTCTAATTGTGTAAGCAAAATCCGTCCGTCCGTTTGAATGGCTGGTTTAAAAATAAAATGATTTGTGTTTGCATCTTTAAAAAAAATTTTTTGTATGTAACAAATGAGAATAAGTTAAACCCGTGTTTCCATCCCTGGGATGAAACTTTTTTTTGTAATATTAAACCTTTTTAATTTTCGAATGTGGGATGATGCCTACGCTACGGTGGTTTGAGTCGGCATATATGATCGGTTGGTCGGTTTGCTACGGTTGAGTTAATTAAGGTCATTAATTCATCTTTCACTATGTGTGTGAATGTTAATGCAACATTAATATGTTTAAGTTAGTTTCTTATTGGGGTCATCCCAGCACTACATTATATGTCTTATGAGATGACTGAGCCGTATATGTGTGTATATTAGACTACCTGATCCATTTTAATTAAATGGACTACTCCCTGGACTGGTTCCAATGTAATGCAAGCATGGACCATATCATTCTTAAAAATTGTTTGTAGTAAGACGACATGTCTTCGATTTTTAACTACTTGTAATCCACAGCTGGGGTTATATGGTCCTGCCATAGCACATCGTAATGTTAAATAGACCATGTTTTTACCTACGTTGGGGTTACTTTTGGACTAGTCCTAGTCCCTTGTGGGGGGGGGGGGGCTACCTTTTACACGCGTGTTTGTACTAGTCCTATCATTTACAGGGTTGCAATTTGCTAGCACCTCCACTTCTATTGTCTGTGTATGTGTGTGCGTGAATGTAGTTATCGTGGCTGTGTGTGTGTGTGTGTGTGTGTGTGTGTATATATGCGACTGTCGTGGTTGAGGTGCAGGGTCTTTGTTGGATGTTCGTAAAGAGTAGGGTGTGTGTAGATACAACCATGTCGAATGGTCTTTTTTATGTAATATGAAACTTTTTTATTTTTCAAATGAGTTGTACATACGTGACAAATTTAAGTTTCATAAAGTCTCAAAATTCTTGGAAATACAAAGAAATTTGAGTATTAGTTGAGCAGATGTGTAGGTGTTTAGAATTCTTAAAAAATCAAAACAAAAAAATAACTTAATAAATATTTTATAGAATCAGCTAATTGCTCCTTTTCACAATTATCTTTTTTATGTAATATAAAACCTTTTTATTTTTTCAAATGAATTCTACATTTATTCGTAATAAAAATTCATATCGAATTTCATCAAACAAATGTGCTATACAATTATTTAAGAGCCGTATATTTGAAGAGATTGTTGAATCTTCCTTTGATGCTAACCCTTCAACATATAAGAGACTTTCATGTGGTAATACGTATAAATCCTAAATTTGGATTGGCTATACGAATTTCATCATTATTCTTAAACGATTGTAAATATGATGAGTAGCTATGATACTCCTTTTTGATGATTGAATTGTCGAATTGAGGTTTTTGTAAAACAACAATTAAATGATTCATTTTTTTAAATGTTTTAATCGAAATCCCAAGTTTTTTAAAAATTCTTGATTATTCTCGCTTAGACTAAGTCTTAAAGTTTTTTTCAGCTTCTTGTTCCTTTGAACGTAAATGTGTGAATGATGACTCCTTATACAAATCACTTGTATTTTTATTACTATTGTTATTATTATTATTATTGAATATAATCATTCTTTTATACTGGTTTTAAATGTAATCGTATAGATATTTTCTCCTCACGAAAATTTATTAAATTTCCGTCTTGATCGATTACTTTTAAAACTAAAGTGTTTATACTTTTAGTGTTAACGGGTAAATATATAACATTAGCCGGTGTCTCTGTTATTTTATAGCCGGGACTGACAACAAGCGAAAACTGATGAAGGGTATGCGCAGATGTGCTATTTATATAGGATCCGTTAACAATATTACATTCAACTATAATATTGTTTATTTTTGTAATCTCTATAGTTTTATCTGAAAAATGTTCTTGATTCTTTTCCAAAATTTTCTTACTAAAACCCAATAGGGAACCGATTGATCGCTCCTTGTTAAAATAAATTGTATCGGTTGTACATTTTATAGACGTTTGTAAAGTATTATAATTAGCTTCAATAATAAGATTTCCTCTTGGATTAAGGGTGTTATATTTATCTATAATCAAATCAGCTATATCCGAGAATTCATATGATCCAACAGGTATAACTATTTCATAATCACCAATATGAAATCTATTGTTATCAACATTTGGTATAGAATGATATGTATCAAGACTAATTAATCCGCAAACGTAATTTCCATCAAGTTGAATGGGGGAAAATAGTTGGTAACTAGAAGTGAAGTATCACCATTTAATGTTAGCGTTATTGACATCTTAAAGTTCGGTGTATTAATAAATTAAAAATTTTTTAATGCTCTTTATATAGGAGACGAATCGTTTACATTTATCCAAGAGTTATGATCTGATGTAAATCCCAACCATTTAACATATAACATATTTCCTCTTCTTCTTAAAATATTTTCAACCAAATACGTTTCTGGATATTTAGTTTTCATTAGTTCAAAATCATAAAAACCACCTTTAATATCATGTCCTTTATAATCTTTTAGTATATAAGTGGTAGGACTTGTGTATCTTACAGTTTTAACTTTAAAGATTTCTGTAGTCCAATTCGGTGTATAACCTTTTTCAAACACATGTTTATATTTACTTATTCGAACATTATCACCAACTTTAAACTTCGGTCTTTTAAACACTTTTAAATTGTTGTAGACTGTATCCAATAGTGATTTTTCATTTGATAAATTTACTTGATTTGGTGTCATTTTTATTGTTCTATGATAAGTATTATTATATTTATTAACAAGTTCTTGATAAATGTGTATCCATTTATATGTTCCTTGATAACTAAATTCTTCCAATTGCTTTAAGTCTTTGCAATATGATCTTCTAAGCCGCAAAATTTTAATTATATATCAGCAGGGGAGTGGTATACTCATAGAACGCCAATATTAAATATAACATATCTTAAAAACTGTTATATTGATAATTTTATAACTTGATAGGAGTCAACCTTATAGTTAGTTATACCTTTGAAAATAAAAATAAAAAATTAATACCACTCGTGGGATACAAAATATAAAATATCGCGTAACTGAAGAACTATTATAGCTAGAGTCTTTAAACGTGGCTAAAGCCAATATTATAGTAAATTATAAATTTTAAAATAAAAATGGGCGAAAGAACAATTATCAATTCACAAAATCTGTTTTAAACATTTTTTTTATTAATTTTATTTCGATGAGGGTAGCAAAGCGCACCGGGTTTAAGCTAGTATGAAATAAAATAATGCAAGAATTTAAACTTAGAAAAAAAAAATATTTTTTAAAATCTGCTAATTGTTCCTTTTCATAATTGTCTTTTTCGTGTAATATGAAACCTTTTTATTTGTCGAATGAATTCTACATTTGTACGTGATAAATTTATTTTGTGTTTGTATGGAAATATGATTTTATAAAAAAAGAAACTATGTTTTTGAATTAGAAAATAAAACAAATAGTTTGATAGATGTTTATGTTTATGTTTTCATTTTATTAAAATTACAATATTTACATTTAGTTATTTACATTTAGTACATTATTATTATTATAATATCCCATGATTTCTTTAGCTTCTTCTATGACAGATTCTTTTGTGTTCTTAAAGCGGGGAACAGGAACAAGTATCTAGATCACACGTATTATTTTCATCTAACCAAGCATAATTATTGTAATGTTCTCCATATCGATTAGTTATTGTTTGAAATTTGTTTTCTATCCTCCTGATATGATTTAATGTTCATAATTTTATTTTTATGTTTATCAAAAATAACGTTAGAAATTTGTTTGAAATTTTTTTTTTTGTTAATTTATTTATTTAATGTGTTAATCTCTTTAATAATCATTGTTGGAGATGTTATTATATACTTATTTGTAATGTTTGTGAATAATCGTTAATATTGATTGTTCTTCCTTCTATTTATATCATTTTGAATACGTTCGAAGTGGACTTGTTTCAAAGTCACTATATCTATCATTATAGTATATATAGGATGATTTCATAGTATAATGAAATTTATAAAAATACTTGCTTACTAATATTAATACATTGAATCTTAAGTCATTTATACTTAATTTACTAGTTACACATTGCTTAACGCCCTTAATTCTTTTAATTTCCTTATCTTCTCTATCAATTTTCACTGAGTACACTTTAGCTCTTAACCCAATGAATTCCTTAATAATATTACCATTACACTCATCCTTCATCATCCCTAAAACTTTTTTATTAAGAAGTGGGATATTGTAGACATTATCTATCGGATATGCAGATGTATCAAAATGAGTATTTATGTCATTTTTAATATCTCTGTATAGATCATCTGTTTTAATGTCGTAAATAAAGGAATCAGTATCCATATAATTGAGTTTAATGTTTTCACGATATTTAGGCTTTATGTAATCATAATGAAAACTATACATTTTAAATTTGGATATTTCTAAGACTGCAAATCCAACATAAATAGGTTTGTTGTATTCAGTTTTAATTCTATTCATTTGGATAGCATGCATATCTTCATGAATTTGAAGTGAACTATGGAAATTTGGTTTAGCTATAAGAGCACGGGCTCCTAAACGTTTACCTCTATTCTCCCATTGACATACTATTTTAATGTCTTTCCTCTTATCAACATTTTCCATAGTTTTCCCGTATACTGCATTATTCAACAATTTAAAAAAATTTTGTTCAAATGAATTTTTTGCTAGTGTTCTGTGATGGTTATTTAAATCAATATATTTTTGTAACCAATTTGATTGGTCAAATTGAAGAATTCTATGTATTTTCTTTAAAACTAAACCATGTTGAATACATTGCTGAAGATTTCGATAATGTATTATGTAATTAGTTCTACTATTTAAATCAGTTATTAGTTTCTTTTGTTTCATGGTTTCAATTTTTTTATTCTCAGCACAAAATGGTAAATCATTATGATAGTCGTGTAATGTAGATGGATATTCTAGATCTACCTCTAATATATATCCTAATGGAGAATCTTTTGCTATATTATTAACGTTGAAATGGTTATAATTTTCAACCCATTTAAAATTTTTATAGGGGAGGTATTGTGACATTGCATAGCCATATAAGTTATTAACATCTAAATATATTAAGTAGTTTGATTCTTTGTTAGAATCATAATCACTAATATATTTGTTATTAGCAATTGAATGTCGATTAGAACATTGAACAATACCTCCCCTAATGCCCCGAAGGACAAAATTATATATATTAATTTCAGTCAACAACTCCAATTCTATTGCAGTTGTTTTCAACATTGCATCCCAGGATAAACCTGGGATAGTATAATATTGACATGGATTTAATAATTTTATTCAATTATAAGTAAGATTTTATATAAAACAGATCGAAAGCAGATGTAAAGCAGATCGAAAGTAGATCAGAAGCAGATATAAAGCAGAGCACAGCAATATGCGAATAGTTAAACAAACGAAACAAATTGTTATTAGAAATGCTGATGTTGAAAAAGAAAAAAAATCTAAAATTGTACATAGCACACTATTACCAAACACAATAAGAGCGTTAATTGTTGGACCATCAAACTGTGGTAAGACTAATGTAATGATTAGTCTTATAGAAAGTCCTAATGGTCTTTGTTTCAAAAACATATACATATATTCTAAATCCTTATATCAACCGAAATATTGTTATTTAAGAAAACTTATTAAACCCATAAAAGATATAAATCTATTTACATTCTCGGAAAATGAAAAAGTTTTAAGTCCAGCTAAAGCAAATCCACACTCTATAATAATATTCGATGATGTAATTTGTGGTATACAAGACACTGTAAGAGATTACTTTTGTATGGGTAGATATAAACATATAGATTGTATTATGTCAAACATCTACGAAAATTCCTAAACATTTGAAACGTGATAATGCAAATATGATTATAATATTTAAACAAGATGAAATGAATTTAAAGCATATATATAATGATCATGTTATCGGTGATATGTCATTTAAACAGTTTATAACAATTTGTAAGGAATGTTGGAAAGATAATTATGGTTTTGTTGTTGTCAGTAAGGACGATCCAATTAATGGCGGTCGTTATAGGAAGGAATTTAATAATTTTATTCAATTATAAGTAAGATTATATATAAAACAGATCGAAAGCAGATATAAAGCAGATCAAAAGCAGATGCAAAGCAGATCAAAAGCAGATACAAAGCAGATCAAAAGCAGATACAAAGCAGATCAAAAGCAGATACAAAGCAGATCAAAAGCAGATCAAAAGCAGATACAAAGCAGATCAAAAGCAGATACAAAGCAGATCAAAAGCAGATACAAAGCAGATCAAAAGCAGATCAAAAGCAGATACAAAGCGGATCAAAAGCAGATACAAAGCAGATCAAAAGCAGATACAAAGCAGATCAAAAGCAGATCAAAAGCTGATCAAAAGCAGATCAAAAGCAGGTCGAAAGCAGATCAAAAGCTGATCAAAAGCTGATTAAAAGCAGATCGAAAGCAGATTAGGTGTAATAAAACCTATATTTTGTATCTAATTTGGAAACTTTGGCACTTGCCGTTCTCCAGATATACAGAAAAACAAATAAAAACAACAACAAGGCTTTTTTGGGGTAAGATTAGAGTTAATTGTGGTTTTTTTTTTTTTTTGTTTAATATTTTTATTAAATAAATATGGTTTGAAATAAAAACAACATTTTAATGTCTTCTTTTTTCATAATTTTTTTATTTACAATTTTTTTTATTATCTAAAAAACTTAAAATTAATTAAAATCTATATTTACATTGAGAAGAATGTCGTTATCCTCTTCCATAGGTCCAGAATAGTAATTTATTCTATAATGACCCCATGCAAAAGTATCAACGCCATTATCTCTAATAAATCTCTTATCATCTAAATAACTTAATGTTAGTTTTCTTATATTTTGAGTATAAATTTGATGTATCTTAGATCTAAATATATACATTGAATTATAGTATAATTTTTTTTTCTAAAAGACATTTTCTAAAGTCATTTATACTTAATTTACTGGTTACATAATGCTTAACGCCCTTAATTCTTTTAATTTCCTTATCTTCTCTATCAATTTTCACTGAGTACATTTTAGCTCTTAACCCAATGAATTCCTTAACACCCCTGCAACAGATACAACATTATGAAAGCAAGACTTGTTATATTTGTACGAAATCTTTATCTAATGAAGATAAAGTAGCTGACCATTGTCATCTAACTGGTCAATATAGGGGTGCTGCTCATAATCAATGTAATTTAGAATATCAAATTGCAAATTTCATCCCTATATTCTTTCATAATCTTTCGGCATATTATTGCCATCTGTTTGTAAGAGAGCTTTCAACAATTGAAGGCGATATAAATATTATACCTTTAAATAAGGAGCTTTATGTGTCTATATCAAAAAGAATTTCTATAAATGAAAAAGATACAATTGAGTTACGTTTTCTCGGTTCATTTAGGTTTATGCCATCGAGTATAGCAAAATTAGCAAGTTATTTGTCCGACAGTGATTTAACGGTAGTAAAATCAAGCTATCCAAATGATGAAGAATTTAATTTAATGAAACGTAAGGGTGTCTTTCCGTATGATTATTTAGATTCGATGAATCGTCTTGAAGAAATTCAATTACCACCTCGGTCAATATTTTTCAATAAATTAAATAATGAGTCGTGTAGTGTGGAGGATTATGAACATGCACAAAAAGTATGGAAAACATTTAAATGTAGAACATTAAAAGATTATCTACTTTTATATTTAAAAGTAGATATTCTTTTACTTTGCGATATATTTGAAAATTTCCGTAAAGTTTGTGCAAACATTTATAATTTAGATCCATGTCAATATTATACTACCCCAGGTTTATCCTGGGATGCAATGTTGAAAACAACTGCAATAGAATTGGAGTTGTTGACTGAAATTAATATATATAATTTTGTCCTTCGGGGCATTAGGGGAGGTATTGTTCAATGTTCTAATCGACATTCAATTGCTAATAACAAATATATTAGTGATTATGATTCTAACAAAGAATCAAACTACTTAATATATTTAGATGTTAATAACTTATATGGCTATGCAATGTCACAATACCTCCCCTATAAAAATTTTAAATGGGTTGAAAATTATAACCATTTCAACGTTAATAATATAGCAAAAGATTCTCCATTAGGATATATATTAGAGGTAGATCTAGAATATCCATCTACATTACACGACTATCATAATGATTTACCATTTTGTGCTGAGAATAAAAAAATTGAAACCATGAAACAAAAGAAACTAATAACTGATTTAAATAGTAGAACTAATTACATAATACATGATCGAAATCTTCAGCAATGTATTCAACATGGTTTAGTTTTAAAGAAAATACATAGAATTCTTCAATTTGACCAATCAAATTGGTTACAAAAATATATTGATTTAAATAACCATCACAGAACACTAGCAAAAAATTCATTTGAACAAAATTTTTTTAAATTGTTGAATAATGCAGTATACGGAAAAACTATGGAAAATGTTGATAAGAGGAAAGACATTAAAATAGTATGTCAATGGGAGAATAGAGGTAAACGTTTAGGAGCCCGAGCTCTTATAGCTAAACCAAATTTTCATAGTTCACTTCAAATTCATGAAGATATGCATGCTATCCGAATGAATAGAATTAAAACTGAATACAACAAACATATTTATGTTGGATTTTCAGTCTTAGAAATATCTAAATTTAAAATGTATAGTTTTCATTATGATTACATAAAGCCTAAATATCGTGAAAACAGTAAACTCAATTATATGGATACTGATTCCTTTATTTACGACATTAAAACAGATGATCTATACAGAGATATTAAAAATGACATAAATACTCATTTTGATACATCTGCATATCCGATAGATAATGTCTACAATATCCCACTTCTTAATAAAAAAGTTTTAGGGATGATGAAGGATGAGTGTAATGGTAAAATTATTAAGGAATTCATTGGGTTAAGAGCTAAAATGTACTCAGTGAAAATTGATAGAGAAGATAAGGAAATTAAAAGAATTAAGGGCGTTAAGCATTATGTAACCAGTAAATTAAGTATAAATGACTTTAGAAAATGTCTTTTAGAAAAAAAATTATACTATAATTCAATGTATATATTTAGATCTAAGATACATCAAATTTATACTCAAAATATAAGAAAACTAACATTAAGTTATTTAGATGATAAGAGATTTATTAGAGATAATGGCGTTGATACTTTTGCATGGGGTCATTATAGAATAAATTACTATTCTGGACCTATGGAAGAGGATAACGACATTCTTCTCAATGTAAATATAGATTTTAATTAATTTTAAGTTTTTTAGATAATAAAAAAAATTGTAAATAAAAAAATTATGAAAAAAGAAGACATTAAAATGTTGTTTTTATTTCAAACCATATTTATTTAATAAAAATATTAAACAAAAAAAAAAAAAAACCACAATTAACTCTAATCTTACCCCAAAAAAGCCTTGTTGTTGTTTTTATTTGTTTTTCTGTATATCTGGAGAACGGCAAGTGCCAAAGTTTCCAAATTAGATACAAAATATAGGTTTTATTACACCTAATCTGCTTTCGATCTGCTTTTAATCAGCTTTTGATCAGCTTTTGATCTGCTTTCGACCTGCTTTTGATCTGCTTTTGATCAGCTTTTGATCTGCTTTTGATCTGCTTTGTATCTGCTTTTGATCTGCTTTGTATCTGCTTTTGATCCGCTTTGTATCTGCTTTTGATCTGCTTTTGATCTGCTTTGTATCTGCTTTTGATCTGCTTTGTATCTGCTTTTGATCTGCTTTGTATCTGCTTTTGATCTGCTTTTGATCTGCTTTGTATCTGCTTTTGATCTGCTTTGTATCTGCTTTTGATCTGCTTTGTATCTGCTTTTGATCTGCTTTGCATCTGCTTTTGATCTGCTTTATATCTGCTTTCGATCTGTTTTATATATAATCTTACTTATAATTGAATAAAATTATTAAATTCCTTCCTATAACGACCGCCATTAATTGGATCGTCCTTACTGACAACAACAAAACCATAATTATCTTTCCAACATTCCTTACAAATTGTTATAAACTGTTTAAATGACATATCACCGATAACATGATCATTATATATATGCTTTAAATTCATTTCATCTTGTTTAAATATTATAATCATATTTGCATTATCACGTTTCAAATGTTTAGGAATTTTCGTAGATGTTTGACATAATACAATCTATATGTTTATATCTACCCATACAAAAGTAATCTCTTACAGTGTCTTGTATACCACAAATTACATCATCGAATATTATTATAGAGTGTGGATTTGCTTTAGCTGGACTTAAAACTTTTTCATTTTCCGAGAATGTAAATAGATTTATATCTTTTATGGGTTTAATAAGTTTTCTTAAATAACAATATTTCGGTTGATATAAGGATTTAGAATATATGTATATGTTTTTGAAACAAAGACCATTAGGACTTTCTATAAGACTAATCATTACATTAGTCTTACCACAGTTTGATGGTCCAACAATTAACGCTCTTATTGTGTTTGGTAATAGTGTGCTATGTACAATTTTAGATTTTTTTTCTTTTTCAACATCAGCATTTCTAATAACAATTTGTTTCGTTTGTTTAACTATTCGCATATTGCTGTGCTCTGCTTTATATCTGCTTCTGATCTACTTTCGATCTGCTTTACATCTGCTTTCGATCTGTTTTATATAAAATCTTACTTATAATTGAATAAAATTATTAAATCCATGTCAATATTATACTATCCCAGGTTTATCCTGGGATGCAATGTTGAAAACAATTGCAATAGAATTGGAGTTGTTGACTGAAATTAATATATATAATTTTGTCCTTCGGGGCATTAGGGGAGGTATTGTTCAATGTTCTAATCGACATTCAATTGCTAATAACAAATATATTAGTGATTATGATTCTAACAAAGAATCAAACTACTTAATATATTTAGATGTTAATAACTTATATGGCTATGCAATGTCACAATACCTCCCCTATAAAAATTTTAAATGGGTTGAAAATTATAACCATTTCAACGTTAATAATATAGCAAAAGATTCTCCATTAGGATATATATTAGAGGTAGATCTAGAATATCCATCTACATTACACGACTATCATAATGATTTACCATTTTGTGCTGAGAATAAAAAAATTGAAACCATGAAACAAAAGAAACTAATAACTGATTTAAATAGTAGAACTAATTACATAATACATTATCGAAATCTTCAGCAATGTATTCAACATGGTTTAGTTTTAAAGAAAATACATAGAATTCTTCAATTTGACCAATCAAATTGGTTACAAAAATATATTGATTTAAATAACCATCACAGAACACTAGCAAAAAATTCATTTGAACAAAATTTTTTTAAATTGTTGAATAATGCAGTATACGGGAAAACTATGGAAAATGTTGATAAGAGGAAAGACATTAAAATAGTATGTCAATGGGAGAATAGAGGTAAACGTTTAGGAGCCCGTGCTCTTATAGCTAAACCAAATTTCCATAGTTCACTTCAAATTCATGAAGATATGCATGCTATCCAAATGAATAGAATTAAAACTGAATACAACAAACCTATTTATGTTGGATTTGCAATCTTAGAAATATCCAAATTTAAAATGTATAGTTTTCATTATGATTACATAAAGCCTAAATATCGTGAAAACATTAAACTCAATTATATGGATACTGATTCCTTTATTTACGACATTAAAACAGATGATCTATACAGAGATATTAAAAATGACATAAATACTCATTTTGATACATCTGCATATCCGATAGATAATGTCTACAATATCCCACTTCTTAATAAAAAAGTTTTAGGGATGATGAAGGATGAGTGTAATGGTAATATTATTAAGGAATTCATTGGGTTAAGAGCTAAAGTGTACTCAGTGAAAATTGATAGAGAAGATAAGGAAATTAAAAGAATTAAGGGCGTTAAGCAATGTGTAACTAGTAAATTAAGTATAAATGACTTAAGATTCAATGTATTAATATTAGTAAGCAAGTATTTTTATAAATTTCATTATACTATGAAATCATCCTATATATACTATAATGATAGATATAGTGACTTTGAAACAAGTCCACTTCGAACGTATTCAAAATGATATAAATAGAAGGAAGAACAATCAATATTAACGATTATTCACAAACATTACAAATAAGTATATAATAACATCTCCAACAATGATTATTAAAGAGATTAACACATTAAATAAATAAATTAACAAAAAAAAAAATTTCAAACAAATTTCTAACGTTATTTTTGATAAACATAAAAATAAAATTATGAACATTAAATCATATCAGGAGGATAGAAAACAAATTTCAAACAATAACTAATCGATATGGAGAACATTACAATAATTATGCTTGGTTAGATGAAAATAATACGTGTGATCTAGATACTTGTTCCTGTTCCCCGCTTTAAGAACACAAAAGAATCTGTCATAGAAGAAGCTAAAGAAATCATGGGATATTATAATAATAATAATGTATATAATTTAACTAAATGTAAATATTGTAATTTTAATAAAATGAAAACATAAACATAAACATCTATCAAACTATTTGTTTTATTTTCTAATTCAAAAACATAGTTTCTTTTTTTATAAAATCATATTTCCATACAAACACAAAATAAATTTATCACGTACAAATGTAGAATTCATTCGACAAATAAAAAGGTTTCATATTACACGAAAAAGACAATTATGAAAAGGAACAATTAGCAGATTTTAAAAAATATTTTTTTTTTCTAAGTTTAAATTCTTGCATTATTTTATTTCATACTAGCTTAAACCCGGTGCGCTTTGCTACCCTCATCGAAATAAAATTAATAAAAAAAATTTTTAAAACAGATTTTGTGAATTGATAATTGTTCTTTCGCCCATTTTTATTTTAAAATTTATAATTTACTATAATATTGGCTTTAGCCACGTTTAAAGACTCTAGCTATAATAGTTCTTCAGTTACGCGATATTTTATATTTTGTATCCCACGAGTGGTATTAATTTTTTATTTTTATTTTCAAAGGTATAACTAACTATAAGGTTGACTCCTATCAAGTTATAAAATTATCAATATAACAGTTTTTAAGATATGTTATATTTAATATTGGCGTTCTATGAGTATACCACTCCCCTGCTGATATATAATTAAAATTTTGCGGCTTAGAAGATCATATTGCAAAGACTTAATGCAATTGGAAGAATTTAGTTATCAAGGAACATATAAATGGATACACATTTATCAAGAACTTGTTAATAAATATAATAATACTTATCATAGAACAATAAAAATGACACCAAATCAAGTAAATTTATCAAATGAAAAATCACTATTGGATACAGTCTACAACAATTTAAAAGTGTTTAAAAGACCGAAGTTTAAAGTTGGTGATAATGTTCGAATAAGTAAATATAAACATGTGTTTGAAAAAGGTTATACACCGAATTGGACTACAGAAATCTTTAAAGTTAAAACTGTAAGATACACAAGTCCTACCACTTATATACTAAAAGATTATAAAGGACATGATATTAAAGGTGGTTTTTATGATTTTGAACTAATGAAAACTAAATATCCAGAAACGTATTTGGTTGAAAATATTTTAAGAAGAAGAGGAAATATGTTATATGTTAAATGGTTGGGATTTACATCAGATCATAACTCTTGGATAAATGTAAACGATTCGTCTCCTATATAAAGAGCATTAAAAAATTTTTAATTTATTAATACACCGAACTTTAAGATGTCAATAACGCTAACATTAAATGGTGATACTTCACTTCTAGTTGCCAACTATTTTCCCCCATTCAACTTGATGGAAATTACGTTTGCGGATTAATTAGTCTTGATACATATCATTCTATACCAAATGTTGATAACAATAGATTTCATATTGGTGATTATGAAATAGTTATACCTGTTGGATCATATGAATTCTCGGATATAGCTGATTTGATTATAGATAAATATAACACCCTTAATCCAAGAGGAAATCTTATTATTGAAGCTAATTATAATACTTTACAAACGTCTATAAAATGTACAACCGATACAATTTATTTTAACAAGGAGCGATCAATCGGTTCCCTATTGGGTTTTAGTAAGAAAATTTTGGAAAAGAATCAAGAACATTTTTCAGATAAAACTATAGAGATTACAAAAATAAACAATATTATAGTTGAATGTAATATTGTTAACGGATCCTATATAAATAGCACATCTGCGCATACCCTTCATCAGTTTTCGCTTGTTGTCAGTCCCGGCTATAAAATAACAGAGACACCGGCTAATGTTATATATTTACCCGTTAACACTAAAAGTATAAACACTTTAGTTTTAAAAGTAATCGATCAAGACGGAAATTTAATAAATTTTCGTGAGGAGAAAATATCTATACGATTACATTTAAAACCAGTATAAAAGAATGATTATATTCAATAATAATAATAATAACAATAGTAATAAAAATACAAGTGATTTGTATAAGGAGTCATCATTCACACATTTACGTTCAAAGGAACAAGAAGCTGAAAAAAACTTTAAGACTTAGTCTAAGCGAGAATAATCAAGAATTTTTAAAAAACTTGGGATTTCGATTAAAACATTTAAAAAAATGAATCATTTAATTGTTGTTTTACAAAAACCTCAATTCGACAATTCAATCATCAAAAAGGAGTATCATAGCTACTCATCATATTTACAATCGTTTAAGAATAATGATGAAATTCGTATAGCCAATCCAAATTTAGGATTTATACGTATTACCACATGAAAGTCTCTTATATGTTGAAGGGTTAGCATCAAAGGAAGATTCAACAATCTCTTCAAATATACGGCTCTTAAATAATTGTATAGCACATTTGTTTGATGAAATTCGATATGAATTTTTATTACGAATAAATGTAGAATTCATTTGAAAAAATAAAAAGGTTTTATATTACATAAAAAAGATAATTGTGAAAAGGAGCAATTAGCTGATTCTATAAAATATTTATTAAGTTATTTTTTTGTTTTGATTTTTTAAGAATTCTAAACACCTACACATCTGCTCAACTAATACTCAAATTTCTTTGTATTTCCAAGAATTTTGAGACTTTATGAAACTTAAATTTGTCACGTATGTACAACTCATTTGAAAAATAAAAAAGTTTCATATTACATAAAAAAGACCATTCGACATGGTTGTATCTACACACACCCTACTCTTTACGAACATCCAACAAAGACCCTGCACCTCAACCACGACAGTCGCATATATACACACACACACACACACACACACACAGCCACGATAACTACATTCACGCACACACATACACAGACAATAGAAGTGGAGGTGCTAGCAAATTGCAACCCTGTAAATGATAGGACTAGTACAAACACGCGTGTAAAAGGTAGCCCCCCCCCCCCACAAGGGACTAGGACTAGTCCAAAAGTAACCCCAACGTAGGTAAAAACATGGTCTATTTAACATTACGATGTGCTATGGCAGGACCATATAACCCCAGCTGTGGATTACAAGTAGTTAAAAATCGAAGACATGTCGTCTTACTACAAACAATTTTTAAGAATGATATGGTCCATGCTTGCATTACATTGGAACCAGTCCAGGGAGTAGTCCATTTAATTAAAATGGATCAGGTAGTCTAATATACACACATATACGGCTCAGTCATCTCATAAGACATATAATGTAGTGCTGGGATGACCCCAATAAGAAACTAACTTAAACATATTAATGTTGCATTAACATTCACACACATAGTGAAAGATGAATTAATGACCTTAATTAACTCAACCGTAGCAAACCGACCAACCGATCATATATGCCGACTCAAACCACCGTAGCGTAGGCATCATCCCACATTCGAAAATTAAAAAGGTTTAATATTACAAAAAAAAGTTTCATCCCAGGGATGGAAACACGGGTTTAACTTATTCTCATTTGTTACATACAAAAAATTTTTTTTAAAGATGCAAACACAAATCATTTTATTTTTAAACCAGCCATTCAAACGGACGGACGGATTTTGCTTACACAATTAGAACTACTTACTCAAATCCAGGCATGAATCATATTTTGTAGGGATCCAATTACAACATATTTATACCAATTCAAATTAGAAATGTATACATACTCCCATCTATGGATGATCCCAAATTTGTATGGAAAAAGTGCCGTAGAACTGTCCAAAACATACTACTGATCACCTGCTCAAACTGCTCCGAGCAGCTAAACTGGAGCATTCCTTTTAGGCTGCCGGACCACTGCAGTGTCATCCAGGCCAAGATAATGGCCATCCACACAGCCGCGAGACGCATCCGGTACGGTGAACTATCTGGAAGGGATATTCATATTATAACTGATAGCAAGGCGGCCATAAGATCCCTGGAGAATGTGTTCATCACATAGAGAATTGTCCGAGAATGCCGGATGTCTCTGGAGGTTATAGCGAAACATTCACTGGTCAGCCTTAATTGGGTCCCCGGACACGGGGCCATACTGGGGAACTGCATGGCGGATTCGTTGGCGTATGCAGGCACTACCTTGAATCGAGACGGTTCAACATATAATGTAAGTGCTTCACTCCCAAGGAGTATAGCGCACAAGTTTCATATTATTGCCAGTCAGAGGTGGCACGATTTAACTACTAGTGGGGAAACCAGGAAAATCTGGCCCATCATAGATGAAAAAAGGACATGGCGGGCATTACAGCTGTCATGACATCATCTAAGAAACCTAATTGCGGTTATAACTGGCCACTGACCAATTGGGAGGCACGCCCAGAGGCTGGGGCTCCCTTATAATGACTTGTGTAGAAGTTGTGGCGAGGAGGAGCACGAAGAGTCAACGGAACATCTTCTCTCGAAATGTTTGGTAGAAGAGCCCTTGGAGACAAAACTTGTCTCTCTGCTGTTGATGTAAACACTCCTTTATTGAATCGACCGGATGGTGGCATGGGAATACTAATTAATGGACCCACGTGAGCTGTGCTTGATCACGGCTGCCAATGGAACCTAACCTACTCAAACTGGAAATATTTTAGAAATTTTAGAACCATGTAAAGAACGTTTAAAATCAAGCAATATGGCATCAATAACTCAAAATCTAAAAAATGTACATGAAAACAACAGATACATACATACATATTTCAAGACTGGTGTGAAATTCAGCGCAAAGTTTAACACTTTTCATTTCTGTAACGGATTTAATCAAAGAGTGTTTCGTTCCTTAGATAAAAGTAATTAATGACAGTTCACTTACTCAATCTTTGACTTGGTTCCCTTCAGATTTCTGAGCCAAAGCTTCCAAATAAGGAACAAGCATCAATGGACAACAACCGACAAAATATGAACGAGATTAAAGAAGTTTCCGTGGCACTTCCCATATAAAAACAATAAAGATTTCTGTATATCTTGAAAATGGCAAGTTTCAAAGTTTCCAAATAAGGAACAAGCACCTTTGTTATCAATACACAACACCTGTTAACATTTCGGGGGGGCGGGGATTGGAGAAGGCACAAAACAAATTTATTTATATCTAAGGAAAAGTATTTGAATAACTCTCTGTTCTTAGCGCACCATGATGAAGGGTATATAAGATTCGGCATAACCGAATGTAGCACTCTTGCTCGTTGTTACTACATTTATCTTCAATTAACAAACTGCATGTAATGGAGTGTAAAAATCCATGTAAATTGTATAAAAGTCATAAATCCCTCATACCATTTAACATAACTAAATGTCACGTAAAAAAGTAAAACTACTTTTCTGCACCAGAAACCTATTTTCAAAATGTTTTTCCCCATAAATTAAATTGGAAAATATTCCATCAAGTATTATAGAAAAACAAAATTAAGGAGAATAATGTTTGTAAAACTTGTGTTCTGATTTATTTTCGACAGAAAATTCAATTTGAATTTATAGTAAAGTGAAGTAAGCCATAAGACTGTAACAGAAAAAGGGGAAATGCAGATGAGATTAGGGAATTAATATTGCTTGTAGGTGTTATAGGGAAACTTTTTAAAGATGGAGTTTTGAATTTAAATAGAATAAAACAAATACATTACCATACTGTTTGCATGTTTTTGCGAATAAATCTTAATTTTTTATATTCCCCAAGCTAACCCCGCAAAGCTCTACGCTTGTCTGCAGGAAAGAAACCAGAGTCTCTGATAGACTAGCTCACTACCAGCTGCCCTTCCAGGGAACTCAATCGAGTGACGCCGGTTTCCCCCGGCTTTTTTTTTTTTTTTTTTTTGGGAAAAACAGGTGGATATCTAACAGCATGTGACACTGGACTTTCGAAGATTGTAGGTGGAAACAACAGTCCCCGGAAATTTATAAGTCGTTGAATAGTTATTCGTAAAGAACCATCAACACAGTTCATACCCAAATCGCCGGAAAATAAATCCTAAATATGTCGATTTATACTCGTAAAATGGAGCGGTGCTAGGACTTCGCTTTCTTAACTACTCGGTAAGAGTGCTTTCTTTGTCAAAACGACTTAGAATATGCCAACAAAATAGTTATTGAGAAATATTCGCTATAATAAACGCAACCGCTTCTTTACGCAGTGTGTTTTAAATATGACTTTAAAATTAAACCATAAAAACTATACATATTTTAAATTTTTCAAATTTAAATGTGAACATTTTTGGCGGGCCTCTTAAAATCTGTTAGGGAATCCAATAGCTCTGCCGACCTTTATTAATTGATCTGGTTCCTGCACATGGGAACTATGCTTTTAATAACTCACTTGTTTGCCTTTACTCAAAGTGCACAACAAAATTATTCAAATATGAAACACTCAAAGAGCTAAGAAGAGAGTAATCCATATACAAAAATTAGGAGAATGAATTAAAAAAAAACTTGTTCACTGTAAATGAATGTGAGAGTCATTCATAAATAACAAAATATTGCAATGATCCGTTATAGAAAGCAAGCTTACACAAAACATTCAAATAATTATTGAATCTGCTTATATTTAATTGAGTGCATTGACATGATATGTGTGTAAGCTTGTAGCTTCCCAGCGGTAAGACTCAATAGACCTTCTTACTTTAGGTCTTTTTTAAAGACTTGCTTAAAATTTGTTTTTGATTCAAATTATATTCTTATCTAACTGTTAAAGAAGGCATCAGAGAAGGCCTAATAGAAGGCCTCGTCTCTTTCGTATAAAAGATTAGATATAAATTCCACATTCGCTTCTATGAGAAGGGAGTAGAGAAGGAATAACATTTGTTGTATTGTTTTTTTGCACAAGCAAAAGCTAAGTTATTATTTTATCCCGTTATCATTCTTATGTACCTGCTAAAGAAGCGAGAGCGGAAGGCCTACCCCGGAATGACAACGTGTGTAAAGAAGATATGAGTATTGCATGGAACGAGCAGGTCTTGTGTATCCAAAAAAAGGAGTACAGAGGGCTTCTAAATATGATCTAACGAGACTTTCATGTCAAGAATCGAATGAGAGTCATGTAGATATTCTCTTACAAATCGTGAAATGCTCGACGTTTAATTGTTGAAAATATGATTTATACTGAGAGTCGTAAAAGGTTCATTCGATGATGGTTTGACAAAAGATAAACAAAGTGTAATATTGTTATTTTTGAACTTTGAAAATAATCAAAGATTTTCTTAAGACTTGCATATTACAGCTGTACCTAAACAAAAGCGGCACGCTTTGCAATTGTAGAAACCGATTTTGAAAGCTCGTTTAATAGTAAAGTTTGCCGCTATTGTTAATTATTAATGGCAATTTAGTTTTTTTTTTTTTGTCAATCTAGCGTTTGTATCTCTATTTTTATTTATAATTTGTGGATTTTATTAAACAAGAAAGATATCACTACTGTTCGTGGCACAACTTTGACGCTCTTGCTTTGGTATGGCATATCAGCGTAAAACCTAAGCGAAAGAAAACGTTCCGCCTTCCGCTCTTGTTAAGGTACGGCTGTGAAACATTTCAAGATTAAAAACGAAATTGCCAGAAAATGTAATGTTTTATTTAATAGACTTTGGAGACTGTAAAAATCGTCACTTTAAAGAACAAAATCAGCATTTCGTCACTTTGCTAATTTCGGAACAAAAAATCGTCAAAATGACGATAAATCGTCAAATCTGCCAGCCCTGGTTATGTCTTTGGTTATTCTCACATTCGTTTCGTTATTATTGAGTGCTCGCCACAGTTTAGTCAAAAAACAAATGAGTGTGTTGAAATTGCCTTTTATTCATTCTTGCAGAACTTTACTGTACAATTATGTTGTTGGCTTTTACAGCAATGTACTTAAGCAGCACAAAGCATACAGAGATGAAAAAAGTGACGTATGAAAAATGCCTAAATCAGTTGCGAGGGCAGCTTTCGAAAAAAGAGAAAGAAAACATTTTTTGGTAGTGAAGTGGCAATGTGTAAAAACAGGCCGCTGCTATCAACACAAATTGCGTGATCAAAACAAAAAATTGCACAAAGGCAGCTTTTGAAGAAAAAGACAGAAATAACACAATAGAAGAAAACAAATTAAAGTGCCAAAACAAGTTGATATTTATCTCAATTATTTTGTAAAACAATTACCAAAAATGTCGCTTTCGACCGTTAGAGTGTTAAGATAACAATAACATAAGGTCATCATGGCAGGTATCCGCCATAAGCATAATCATTTTAGTTTGACCAAGTTTTAGTAACTGATAATACAAAAAAATCTTCGGATTCCAGCCTACAATTTAAAAAGTTCGACATGAACTTCGGATAGTTGTAGTAGATCATTTCTGTATTTCTGTCGTCCCCTTTGGATTTTTTAATTGTTAAACTTATATTTTCCATTTGTGAAATCTTTTCATGTTGCATTTTCTTTATTTGCTCTTGAGCGTTCTTATACAACAATCTTATATTACTTTGTCTTATATCGTTATACTACTATTTTATATATTTTCCTATACTAAGTTTTTGTGTTATCAACATATTTTACTGTCATATATTACCAACAGAAACCGCCTTTAACACTTTGTTACAGTCTTATACTGCCAGTTTAAACTGCTTATTCACTGTGGTATTCCAACAATTAAACTTCATTCAACGACACATGTCTGCAATTAAACTACTTTTTTAAACTTTTTATTCAAACGTCTTATACTAACGTTATATGACACTCAGCAGAGTGTTTTATGTGATAGTTGTATACGATGGCAGTTTAACCATGTTGTATAAGATAGTGGTATAAGATGGTAGCTTTTAGGCACTGGTATAAGATTCATTGATTTCGAATGAAATTTTCCTTCGCTTATCTAGTATTTAAAACAAAACCAATATTTTAAAATTTATTTTGGTTTTCAATGCAAGTTGAGCGAACGAAGAGTTCAAAATCGGTGAACAGGCATGTAAGGTTGTATAAAATTATAAAAGAGATCAGTTAAATAGGTCCTATATTACTGGCTTTTTCTACCGTCCAACACAATCGTCTTAAACTATTTACATTTGTATTCTAACATCCTATATTAAAGTCTTATACTGCTTATTCAAATATCTTATACTAACATCCTATGCCACTCGTCAGATTATTTTATATGAAAGTGGTATAAGTTGGTGGTTCAACCATATAGTATAAGATATTGGTATAAAACGCTTGCTTAGATCCATTGATTTCGAATGAAATTTTCCTTCGCTCATCTTATACCCATCGAACTCTTATTTTCATCGAGCAACACAATCTTTTGCAAGACTACAGACCTTTTTAGAATTATACTAAAGCTTTCAAATTTAATTATTCTTCATGAATTTAAGTAATTTTTGTAAAAATTTACTCTTAAAAAATCATCCTTTAACTCATGAACTTTTATCCAACTCTATAACTTTCCCCATTAAAAGAGAATTGGGGAGAAGTAAAAAAAAAGAAAAGTTTATTTGGTTGATTTTTCATTTGGCTTTATTATTGATGTTGTTGTTGTTATTGGTGTTAGTATAAGTGTGTTTAGTTGGTTATTGTTCGTTCGTAGATCCGATGATTGTTATTGTTTTTGTGATGAACAAACATTCATACATGTGTATTGCAAGAGTTGCCTACAAATCCATACACGCTCTTTTACACAAACACACTCGAAACAAAAATGAATTTAGCAAATTGTTATTGAATTGAATTTGCTGATTTCTTTTTCTCCTACAAAACAGTTTGTAATCAATTTGGCAAAATAAATCGAATGAGCAACGGAGAGGGCAGTTAGGTATCGGGGAGAGAAAAAAAAATCGAAAACTTTGTTCAATAACACACGTTTGAAACATGGCACCGCTAGACATACAATATGTACACACAGATTAAATTCGATTGAATGATTTTGTACGACCTTTACAACGGCTCAACTACCTTAACATCACCGAAACGTTAGCATCGTCATCATCCTCATCCTCATCATTTTTGTTGTTTTTGTAAGTTTCATTTTCCAACAATATTAAAGTTTCATTTCTATGGAGCTTTGATTTGGTTATTTTGTTCTTCCAAAATTGTGTTATTGTTTGTTTGTTTTTTTGTTTGTTTTTGGATGATACCTGGTGTCTATTTATTATCCATCCATCTCTCTTTACATCCATTCATTCACAAATTTATTGATGTATTTATCCATCTACTTTTTCCCCATAGATACATGTATGATTTGTGCCATAGTAACGAACTGATTTTTTATAACATCAGAGCTGTTTTTTTTTATAGCACATGTCTGGAAATACAAAAAACAATTTTTGTTATTTAATAACCTACGCCATGTACAGGTAGTTATGGAATTTGGGCAAAATAAGCTTCAAAGGTGTTTTCATGGTGTATTGCCAATAGAAATCATTTGGTTACCTGGTATCTTTAAATTTATCCCAAATACGCAGTCGACTTTCTTTGACTTAAACAATTTTTTTTATAAGAAACCTTTATAGTAGTTTAGAGATTTGGCTTCAGAAGATTGGTAATTGTACCCTTCACCACAGGGAGAAGGGTACAAATGCAGGGGCAAATTAAAGAATTTTATTAAGCCGCAAAATTTGGATGTTACAGCGCGGAGGATGCTCCTAGATGGGTCAAATGTATGACCAACCCCACTTGATTATTTATTGTCGAATTTCGGTTTTTTTAGTTATTGCAATATACTAAACCGTTTTTGAGTTACGCGAATATATGCTGTGCAGCCTCTTATATTTTCGAAATAACGGTATATCTTGAAAACGCGAGCTAACCTTAAAAAACTGTTAGCACCACTGGATTCAGCGTCCCAAATTAGGGTAAAATGCCAGGTGCGCGGCTGGTCTGTTGTTTGCAACTAGCACAGTGTACTTATTGCTCAAAATTACAATATTAAAATTCAATTTTAATATTATTTTTTTAAAGGTTGCGAAAGGAAAAAAAATCATATCTTAAAAAAAAACACCTCCTTTAAAGTATTCTCTATAAAATGACATCGAAATCATCTTCGTATGTCAAGTAGTTTTCGAGATATTGATGAAATAAGCTCAACACATTCGGCTAATTCGGCGAAATTATGACATTTTGAATATGACATAACTTTTGAAAAAAAAATTTTTTAATTTTTTTTCGTTCATATGTATATGTTCCTTATAAGATAAAAGGAACCTTCTCACCAAATTTCATTAAAATCGGAAGGGGTCGTGTCCCACTCTTGGTCGTTTTGACATGGAATTATCCATATCAGACATACTTCTTTAAAGCTTGCTATTGAAATTCAGCTAGATTGATTCATAAATGACTGAGATATGAGCAAAATACAACCACTGTCTTTTATTTCTATTTATAAATCTTTACTTTTTTAAGGTTCTTATTAACTATGAGCATTATTTTTTACTTCATTTAAAATAAACTTTCTGGAATGCTATCAGAAAAAGATAAGTGTACTCGCGAATTTAAGGTGTTGGCAAGATTTTTAATACTCTGGCCCCGTTTTCCGTCGATCCTATTTGCATTCAAAAGAAAGTATCAATCCATCCATACTCAAATCAATCAATGAAGTACAGAAAGATTGATTCAAGTGCGAAATACCTAATTTACCCATATTCAATCTTGAATTCGTTAACCGACAATATGATTGATTTAAGTAGAACCAATACTGAATTAATCTCAAAATGCGCTTGATTTAAGAATTATAAAGTTGATTCAATCCCGAATTCGTACTTGAAATAAACCAAAAGTGGAATTAGAAGGAGAATTTTACATCTTACAGAATTTCAATTATAAAATCCCAGCATCATTCCCGATATGGTTTTTACTTTAAAAACTTAATGTACATATACTGAAAATATAAACTAAATAGAAGCATGAGTTCTCAATTTTACTTTTAAATATGAAAAAATGTTTCGTCTTGTTTTGCTGTTTTGGTTGTTTCTACACACAACAAGCAAATCGTGTTTTAACTACTTGTGTGGTGTTGGTGTAGTGTCTACAATCAACTTTAATAAATTAATTGAGATTAAAACGCTCACTTTGTAAATTTACGAAAAGTTTAATCTCTTTTTTAGTTGGCTTAAGAATTTTGTACTTATTTTAAGAAATTCCGGGATTGAATTTCGTAAGTAATCCAATTTAGGATTGTTTTAAGTACGTTTTAGCGCTATTCCTACTTGAATTTTTTGAGTTCGACTCGTACTTAAAGTAAGTATAATCCCGAGTGTTTTTCTTTCTGTGTGCGTCGCTTTTTAAAATGTGGCTTAATCCGCTCTGCGTCGTTTTGATTCCGATTAACGTCCCTACATACCATTGCTTTTTTTCACGGAACTCATAATCACGTGTGAAGAATTTTTATCTTAGCGTGTAAATGCAATGTAAAAGATTCTAAACATAGTTGCGTGTTAGGAAGTAAGAATTTAGTTCTCAATAAGAAGTGCTGTGGTAAAGTTGTTTAATTGAACTTTAGAAAAGGAAAAAATGAGTGCAAAGAAAAGAAACTGCATGAGTTTGCAACTAAAATTGGACGTATTAAAACTTTTAAAGTGTGAAAAAGCTTTTGACATAGGAAGATCCCTTGATTTAGCACCTACAACATTAAAATTTGCAACAGAGACAGGGTTTACAAAAAAAAAAAATCAGATGAAGATGGCTCGAGTTAACCTCAAATGAGATTCTATTTTCTAATATCAGTTGATAGTCGTCTGAGAATATGGCCAATCCATGTCCATTAACGTCTTCGTATATCAGCATCAATAGGGCAGCAATGTGCCAGATTCCACAGGGTTTCATTGGATAACCAATTCGGTCAGTAAATCCTTAATATCTGTCTCAGACACCGGATAACGAACGTTTGTATTTTGTTTGTAGTTAATTTTGTGAGGCTCCATGCAGTGCAACTATGTATCAGTACAGATTTTACGCTACAGTTGAATATACGTAATTCGGTCTTCTGGGATAAGTTGTGAGCGCGCCAAACCTTGTGCAACTTGAGAAACGCAAGACGCGCCTTATTAATGTGGTCATCAACATCGGCTACAGAGCCACCTACAGAGTTAATATATCGTCTGCATAATATGCAAACCTGCTAACTCCCTTTCAGTACATTTTACAGGAGGGACAAACAACTGTTTTATATTTGCAGCTTAAGAGGAAAACAAAAAATATATGTAGTAGTTTTTATACACTTCAAGACTCCAATTGAGGAAAAACCACATGCTGGTCCATGAGACGTGTCTTTCTCTACCACACGGCATCGAAATCTCAATTGACTTAAGAAGTTTAGACGGTTTGCATGTTAAGCCGAGGATATTTTAATTTAATTCTTTAAAATATTTAAACCCTTTTGCTGAAATAAATAGAATTAAACGTAACCATATAAGTTTTTATCAAAAATATAATTTTTTATTAAATCAGTTAAAAATCAGTTCATTTACATAGAAAAAAGTGTCCAATTTGCCCCGCATTTCCCGGTCCCCTCACGCAGAGAAAAAACAGGTTTAAATATGGTCACCTCCAACAACACTATTTTTAAAGATAATTCAAACCATATTATGTTTAATTGAACCATCTTATTGTCTCCGACAACCATATTATGGTTAAAATAGTCCTTCATCAAGAAGACACAACCATATTATGGTTGCCTCTAAACATGTTATGGTAAATAATAACACTGCTTTACAAATTTTTAATTTGGAAAAATACCAAGAACACCACATGCCTAGATAAGTTAATTGGGACCTCCTGAACACGAAAATCGCTGTAATTTTTTTTCCTAAGTACCGTTTGTTAGATAACGGTTCTTTTGTGTTTTTCGGTGTATGGCCCCACTCAAACCCTTGTGGAGCCAAACCAGAAAGTCCGATCGCAATAAATGGCATATCGTTGGAAAGAAAATTTCGTTTTTTTTAAATACGGTAAAACTGATGGATTTAAAAAAAACGGAATTTTATATGAGATGAAAATATTGTCGTTCCACAAAATCCTTAATAAAAACTTTATTTTTCATCCATTTCAAATTACGCTTAAAATGTTGGTAGTTAAATATACTATTTGGTTAAGAAATAAAACATTCCAGATATTTAATATAACGTAGTAAAAAAACGAAATAAAAATGAAAAATTTTGAAAAAAACGTAAAAAATAGACATTTTTTGAACTTTGAGGTGCCATTACTCAGCCATTTCTTATCAGATAGAAATTTTCAGCATATCGACGGAAAAGGCATTCGAATATCTTTCCAACGATGTGCCACTTGTTTCGATCGGACTTTGGTTGGGCTTCACAAGGGTTTAAGCGGGACCATACACCGAAAAACACAAAAGTGCCGTTATCTAAAAAACGGTATTTTTTAAAACCTTTTCTTTAGCTTCACTTCGGAAAATCAAATTTTGTAACGTTAATTTAACCGCCTTATACTCAATCCAAATGGATGAAACTTTGCAGGCATACATATTCCCGATGACAATACACGAATACATAGGCGTAGCCAGGATAAAATCTAGGGGGGCAAATTTTTTTTTTTTTTTTTTTTTGTTAAAATGCTTTTTTGACCGCCTTTTACTCAATGCAAATGGATGAAACTTTGCAGGCATACATATTCCCGATGACAGTACACGAATACATGGGCGTAGCCAGGATAAAATCTAGGGGTGGGGGGCGGGCAAATTTTTTTTTAAATGTTCCTTTTTAAGAAAAGCGTTTCTTAAAAAAATTTTTTAAATGTTCTTATTTTTTGAATTAACAATAGTATTTTCCTCCTTTTCAAGAGCAAAATGTTGCTGTTGAAAACCAACCATGCTATTATAATTGTTAAACATATTTTAGTAATTATTAACCATAACATGTTCGAAAGCAATTTTGTTTATTAACACACCCGTTAAGCCTAAAATGAGTTTCATCGCTAAACACAATTTTGTAGCAAAACATTGATGAAGGATTTTCTTTAGTTTGTTTTGATAATTTAGCGGCGTTATTCAAGCGTGAAGCTATTCGTTATGATTTGCCAGAGTATAGTGAACATAAATGTCAAAAAACTAGGCGCAGTTCGTTCGTTTGACAGTAAACCCTTTAGTATATTTTGTCTTTCTTAAAAAACACCCTTTTAATGGGCTAAAGGAAAATGTCGAGGAAAACCCTGTTTATTTTTTTTTAACGGAAGGTGAGAGTATGATTTAGTTGGTCTAATTTAAGTCCAACTTTAAAGATCTTATTTAAAGTCAATTTGATCTTTTGTTTAAATCTTTTTTCGGAAACGTTTGAAATTTGTCTAACATTCGCTGATATTTAAAATAAATAATGTATACAAGTAGACAAGATTAATGCAATTTTTAAAAATTAATAAATTAGCAAAACCATAAGCTAAATTAACCATCTTTAAATTTCCGAAGCTTAAAAAGTTACCTCTTAAGTATGAATCCTACTTATAATACAGGAATTAAAGTATACTTTCAAATACACTTAACAAATTTTGGAATATTTTTGCAAATATGTAGATTAAATGAATTAAAATGTTTTAAAGTGCTATGGAGTTTTTTGTTTATTGTTTTCTTAATCAAGCTTAGGCAAATGAAAAGAAACAAGAAAATGTTTATCTCAAGGAAATACCTCTTTAAATGTTTCTTTTAATTTCAAGGTAATTGATCATAATTTCTGGCATCTAAATTTTGAAACTTCTTATGTTGTCAGTTGCACAAACCAATAATTAAACCACATTATTCAAGCCAAAAATTACCACAACATCGTTAAGGTTTCTCTTATTTTTTCTTCATAATTTCATGGTTTGCTTATGTTTCTTCACAAAGTTCATTTGGTCAATAGGCCATGATGTGGCATGATTTATTTTTTAATTTCATGTTAAGCCAAAAAATAAAGTGTAAAATATATTATAGATTTCATTAAGCTTACATCGAAACGACCGACTGACTAGCAGAATGATGTGGTCACTTTTGTTGCCAGTGAATTAAATGAAACGTACATATTTCTGTAGCAAGAGGTGCGTTTACGCAGTTTGCTTTTGTTAAGTTTCGTTTTCTTCTTTGTTTTTTTTTTTTTTTCTAATATTTCTAACCTTAACCCATATTTGTTTTTTTTCTTTTTCTTCTTCGGATTTCTGTTTATAAAAATTCGTTTAATCGTTTTTACGCCTCATTTTTTGTGTTCAAAGATATTTTGTTGAGTAATTTAAAAATGAAGCCTTTGCCCTTGTTGATTTCAAAACTTTTCTAGTGCTGATCGGGGCAAGTTTCTCAAGCTTTTTGCTTAGAAAAAATAAGGTGAATCTCTCATGACTGTACGCCGAAGGAACCATTAAAATGTGACCTTGGAAGAGGAATGTCTTCTCAATAGAACTCAATGCTTTCCTAATGGGCAACGGTGTCCGTTTACAGTGGGCATCCGCTTAAGAAAGATCTATTGATTTGTATCAGACTCGAGCGTTGTCAATAACTCTTCAACTACCAAATGTAATTGTTAATTGGCAAATGATTAGTAATTGGTAAATTCTATTTAACATTTAATAAGTAATTGGTAAAGGTAATTAGGAGTAATTGATTAAAAAAAGTTATTCTAATTACATTGGAATTATCATTATATTTAATTTAAAAACATCATATTTCCTTAAATTGCTCAAACTCCCTAAATCATTTCCTTGCTGCCGTTATGATGTCAAAACGACTGTTGCGTATGATCAAATAATTGATCGATTCGGTCCAAATTTAATGCCGCATCAAGCACCTGATATGCTAATAATTTACAAAAAAAAGAGTGAATATGCACACCAAGTTACTTCATTTTAAGCAACTACTTTCTAGTTTCAGTTACATACATTTTACCAATTACCAAATTCTCAAAATTGTTCATTGGCAATCACCAATTACACGTAATTTGCAATTTAAATTACAATGATGCTGACATCGCCCAAATCTGATCAGCAAAATAATTAATAATTTTATTTAAAAAACTCAAATAAAGCATATTCTACAATTTACAAAAAGCGGACGTCGAGCCAAAAACGCGAATATAACGAAAGCGACATCATTTTTAATTTTCGTTTTTTTTTTGTTTTTAATAAATGACTTAATTGGCAACACTTGCATTGTCTCCTAAAATGTCATGGTCACATCAGATACCGTTAAGATTTTATAGCAGAACAATTTTACCGTTAGCGACAAATTCCATACAAACGTTATTTTCGCGGTTAGGGCTCGACGCACAGTGCTTTGTCCCCATATAACGAAGGGACATAAATAGAAGGAGTTGTCAGAAACTTTTGAAATTTGGTACACTAGCATAAAATAGCTTAGTTAAGAAAAATATGAATTTTTGGAGAACTAGGTCCAAGGACACGCTTCCTCCCATGTGTCCTAAAATGGAAAAATGTAATTTAAGCTTCAATAATGCCCACAAAACTACAACGAATGGTCATGCTGATACACACACAACTAGTAACGTGTGTGTAAATTTTCATTTAAATCTGAACAAGGACTCAAGGTCCTGACATATATCCTTTTTCTTAAAAATGCTATAACACTTACAAAAATTGTCCAATCGTAATAAAATTTGGTTTGAAAATTGATATTTGTTAGATATATATGTATATAGAATCGGATTATTACTGTGAAAAATACAAAAACATCATTTAATGAAAAATTAGTAGTGTCCGACCGAACGCACTTTTTGAGACCGAACCCGAACCCGAACTTCGATAAATTTTGGCAAGTTCGGCCGAACCCGAACTTTTTGTTAATAAACCTGAACAATTGTACTTTTGTTGATGTATTTATTTAAAACAAAACAAAATTTCGGGAAATTATTTCATTTACACATTTGGAAGGATGCGACATGAAAAGATAAATTGCACTTTATAGAAGTCAAGACTATTTTATAGTAAAAAAAATTTAGTAGTTGCTTTTTTTTAAGACAAAAAATAAAAAATAAAGTTCAATTTTAATACAGTATACATTAGGGCTATAACTTTTTCACACTTTTAGCGAAATATTTTTGGATTGTTAAAAAAGTTCAAGCAGGGATCGGGTTGAAGTTTGAAAACAACCATTTAATCTCACGGAAATTTTAAAAAATATACACCTGATATTTGTATATATTCCTTTACGTACCACTTAAATGCTATTTTGGAGTTTATCCCCTGCTTTAGACTTAAAAATTTTCCTACGGTTTACAATTCATCGCGGTTCAAAATATCTTAGAAAGTTTTAGAACTTTACTTTCCTGCGTGGAGTTCTTTTCGCAAAACGACGGGAGACAGTGGTTTTCATTACTAAAACATTCTTGGTCACTCCGTCGTACTATGCCAATAACTTGGTTATTACCCTAGTATACATATTAGTACTCAAACCTCTGCATAGTATTTTTTGAATTCGTTGGGGTGTTTTTTTTTTCTTAATGGCGTTCAATATTGGCGGTAGTTTGTTTGCTTCGCAATGAACTCCCCATTGACATTCGTTTGGCGCAACATTTGCATTTAGCGCCTGCTCAATTTTTTTCAAAAAAACTCCAACATGGATTGCATGACAATGTATACTATAAAGTTTGGTTTGTGGTTCACCCAAAACTAGATTATCTTATTATTAGCAGAATATAAATTGAATATTTTTTGTCCAAATAAAATTTAACCGTTTTTTTTTTTTTTTTGTATTGTTCATTTTTATATTTATATATTTTTATACACTTAAGCATTTTATTTAGTCATCGCTGTATGTTTTCGTACTAATAATCATAGAGATAAAGAGTTGTATTGTTTTCGAATTATTTTCATAAACAATGATGCCAAATTATAATTTAAAATTATAATAAATATGTTATTTCATAAAAAAATTCGGTGTTCGGTAAAGTTCGGTAAAGTTCGGTAAAAATTTCGCCGAACACCGAACTTAGGCCGAACATCATTTTTTGCCGAACTCCCTAACCAAACCCGAACGTTCGGTCGGACACTAAAAATTAGTTAAAAACGCTTAAAATGCTCTTGCAAAAATAACAAGTAAGAAAGTATAATCGGTCAAGCCCGACCATGTGATACCCTATAGCATAGTATTTAAAAACAAATGTCCTAGAGTGTAATCTATTTGGGCAATCATGGACCCGCCAGAACAAAATTATGTTATGAGGCTAAGATTCGTTTAAAAGTTCTTTCTGCCGAATATTATTTAGATATTTTCATCTACATATATGAGTTTTTTGGATGAGGGTTTATATGGAACCTATGGCTTAATTTGGAACTACCTGGACAACATTTTGTCATGACATAGTAGCTTTAGTAAAAGTCATTGTCGCCAATTTGTATGTAAATACTAATATTTTTAAGGAAGCTGGAATTAAAAGCTATTTTAGGGAGCATGATTTGTATGGGAGCTATGCTCAAAAATAGAAAGATTCCAATAAAATTTGAAAAGCTGATTTTGATTGCAATAAAATTAGTTTGATTTGGACCAAATTTAATCTTGCCGATGTAATAAGATCGTTTTTGTAAAATAATGGACCGATTCGTTCCATTTTCAATAGGCTTGGTCCTTGTACCAGTCAGAGCCTCTGTGACAATTTTCATCAAATTGTCTCCGAATTTGTGATCTGTATGCACAAGGTTGCATTGACAGCCAGCTGGCCGGACGGACATCGTTAGATCGACTCAGAAAGTGATTCTGAGCCGATATTACGAATTATTTGGAACTATTTCTTATTATATTCCTAATTAATTTTCTTTAAACTAATTTATTTATTACATTTAAATACATATGGTAATTTTTTTTAAATTCAATGAATCATCTTTAGTATTGGATTCTTCCAAAAAAAAATATTGCCGCTCAACGAAACTCTTGTTTCGTCATCTTTAGCTGGTTCATCAACATTTTCTCTCAGAATATATTTCTCAATTTCTTCAAAAAATATATTTTGTTTAGTCTTTGGATTCCTTTTTAAAGACAACAACGGATCTGAGGAAAGTATTAAATGAGTCATTAAATCTTTCTGAGTGTCTCTTCGCGACGTTTTTCTCGTATGGGACAGTGTTGTTTTTCACACGATTTTGTGGTTGGCTTCCAATGCTTCTTCGGACAAGCACCCTGAAATTTATTTAAGTTATTAGTTACGTTTCATTATAATTACATGAAGCCACTTTAATACCTAATATTTCTTATAATGTTCCTAGTTTATTTTTTTAAACTAATTCAATCTATGAAAATTTGAACAAAAATCACGAAAATAGCATTTTTTTTTAATAAATTTTTTTTCAAGTTGTGGTAAAATTTTTTAAATTGTTTTTCTTGGAGTTATTAGAAAACAGTTTAAATATTCGAAATTAGAAAAAAACCCATAGACGGTATTTTTCTTTTTTTTTAATATTCCATCAAAGTTAAGAAATTTTTAGAACTTAAGTAAATAATAAGCATTTTTCAAACCAATAAAAAAACACTTATGAGAAAATAATTCAATAAAATTTTTTTACAGTTAGTTCTAAATATAGTAAACTACTACAGAAAAAAATTTCAATCTCGTGCTTTAAAAAACAATAGTTTTACAACAGTTTTCCTGAAGCATGTAAAACTCAAGTAGTTGTTTAGCCATTTTTACTTTAAACTCTCAAACTTTGGCGCCCTCTAGCGCCGCCAAAAAGAGTTAAATCTTAAAAATTCTTCAAAATTCATTTGAATTATTTTATTATCTATCGATCTGTACATTTTTAAGTACAATATAAGACTTGTTTTTTTTTATTTATGTCAATGGGCCAAAGCACTGTGCGACGTGGTCACGACAACGTTTCACTAGAAAAACATTAAGCTCGTTTGAAAGGACATTTGTCTTGAACGGATATATGTCGGTGGTGCCTACGGTGTCCGGTCAAAGAAGATTCTTCTGTAATAAGTTGTTATTCTAGTCAGCGTTTAAAAACTGCAGTCAAAGTAGGATTGTTCCACTTCTTCGTTTGTCATTGGCCAAAAAAAAAAACGTTGCTTTTGGCCCCTATTACGTTTTACAACTTAACTCAGTTGAGTTGTAATTTTTTAATTTTTGTATTATGGTTTACAACTTTGCTAAATTACGGTGAAAAAAAACATAACAAAAATTACAACTGATCACAACCAGTTGTATTTATCACAACTCAACTGAGTTGAGGCCTTTACTTTTGACTTCTTAAATGTAAAGATTCGCTGTCAAACCAACTGAAAGTTGTACACAACTTTTCGTTTTTTATTTCAACTGCAGTTTTTCAACCCCGATTTCAGCTTTTGTTATTTTTAGCAATTTTGCTCTTTTGTGCATATAAATACTTGCCTTGGTATAATGATTAATGCTTTTCTTTTAGATTTTGTCGGTTTCGTAATTTTTTTTTAACAATTTTTTTGAATGAAAATTAATTTTAAACTTTTTTTGAAAGAGTCGTTAATTTTTTTATTTTTAAATTGCAGTAATTATCAATTTTTATTTCTAATAATTTATATTATTTTCTTTTTCTTTTCAGGTATGTACTTAAAGACTTTTTTAATTTGGATAATTTTTTTAAATGTGTTGGATCTTTAAATAATAAACAGAGTAAGTCAAAAAGATCATGTGGTAATTTATGTGTAATACGAAATATTAACTTATCCAAATGAGGTAAAAATATCTGCAAAATTGAAATAAGAGTTAAACGAGTTATTCAAAAATATCATTTGGTTTAATCTGGCCATTTAAGTTACAAATCGTTCCCGTTGCTTAAAGCTAAATATCGCCATTGAAGGGGTCGATTAGATATAATTATTCGAAGATTTAGTTAGTTTAAGGTAAATAGCTGCTTAGGCATCTAATCATGGGTTTGGGGCTGCAAGTATATCCTCCAGGCGAGCTTGCTTTAAAGGCATACGTCAAGTTTATATAGCAAGCCGCTTGTTGCACCGGCTTTCAGCTTTCCCTAACAAGGGGAAGGGATGCTATGTGTTGTTGGCTATCGGTTACTTAAAGGCCCCATCATTCTCCTTAACCTTTCAGGTTTCGTAGGCACTTAGAACTTGTTAGATGTTTGGTACCATTCGGGGACCCTCTGAGACTCACTACGTAAAAGATGCTCTTTGTCAGCGACAGAATTAGGAGCTGCAGCTGGCTGTCAGCAGTGCTTCCATACGCTTTATAGTAAGCAACAAACTTAAACAACACCTTAAACTCGTTTTCGTGCATTGATTAATATCCTTTCGATGGCGGGGCCTATGCTCCTTATGGAAATGAAAGGAGCTAATACATATGAGTAGGTGAGTTGCAAAACTCGTTCGTTTCAAAATTAAAAATACGAAATGAAAATTTATTCTTACTGTTCTTGTGGCGCTTTTTGAGAAGAAGTATACTTATTGTGTCAATGCATGTCCTCGTCCATGTTTTTCCAAGGACATGCATTAATGCAATCCGCATATTTCTTCTCAAAAAGCACCAAAAGAACTGTGAGAATCATTTGTCATTTCAAAACTTTTAATTTTGTAACGAACGAGTTTTGAAACTCACCTACTCATATACATAGATTAATTTGTCGAATTGTACATGTATCTTTTGGATTAAACATTTTATTTCTAAATGATTCGAAACTTTATATTTTTAAAGCTAAATGACTTTCCGTTAATAACTTTATCTGCCTTGAGGAGTACCTAACACTTAGCGTTATACATCCGGATTACTTTTAGTTCTTTAAAAATAATTTTAATAACAAACAAATTCTATACAGACGTTATTATCCTTTTTTGAAAATAAACACTCTAATTTCTAATTTTTTTTTTTTTTGGCTGCCTTGGTATTTAAAAAAAAAATCTTTTGTTGCAACACTGTTATTAGCATTAGATCAGGCAGTCATGTTTGTATATTTTTTACATAATTTGTTTTTACCGGACTTTGAGATAACCTTGGGGTAAGAACTTATTTGCCCTAAGATTTACAAATAAAAAATAGCAATTCTCAAAAATAGAATTTGTTTTTGCAACAAAAAAAAAAGAACAATTCGCTTTAATTTTTTTATTTTAAAATGCAGCATTTAATTCTCTTTGATTTGTTTTTCACTCTTTCACTTAATATGCAAACACCCCTTATTTAAGTGCACCCCAAAATCTTATAATCATAATAAAAAATGGTCCTTCGAGCCGAGAATAAGTTTTTAAAAACAAATTATTCCTATGTCAGTTAAACGAGGTATTGGCTATAACATCGGGCATGTTCTAGAAAACGAAATGAAAACGTCCCTGTACTGAAAGTACACACAAATATTCCATTTTATCTATATAATTTTTTGAGTAACAATTTGGTTTTTTAAGAACATCTCTTTAAACCAGGAAAAATAATGGTCAGTTAGTAAATAATTGAACCTACACAGAAAAAATTTTCACCAAAATTTTTTCAATTAATTTAATAATGCTGTTTCAAACAATTTGTTTAATTGTTCCAATTAATTTGCCTTAATTGAAAATAAAAATTATAATGTTTGTGTGTATATTTGCAAATATATATTGCAAAACATACACACAAACTTCAGAATGTTTTAAAGTTTTTGAAAAATATGTTTGAACGTAAACATTCTTTTTGCTGGTGGCCAAATTTACACTAAACCTATTGGTTAAAACTGAACAGCAAGATAAGCTCAAACTTACAAATATGTTAATTGATATGATCAATTTGTTTGCAGGCGGAAGAACATCAGTACGGAATTTAATTAATGGTAAAAATTTCTAACAAATACGTTAATTGAAGTTGTTTGTTAATTTTTTCTGTGTAAACTCTCGTTTGAATTTAATTTCACTGCTTTTCGATTTCATGTTGCCCGTATATAAAATCTATCTCGGGTGACAATCTTGTTTTTTCATTACCTTTAAGTTCTATAAATTTCAAGAATAGCTTTTGAATCATCCATAGAGTATAAAAATTTAAAATGGAAACTATTTTACAACCTGCAAAACGAATGAAACACAAATGAAAACTAATCAAATGCCCAAAACTAATATTTACGATTATTAAAGTTGTACATATAAAAATATTGTTCCTCTGTTATCCTAACTAAATCCCCTTAAAGGACACCTTATGGTTGTGTTTATTAAAAAACATATTAAAAAAAAAAACTAAAAAACAAAAATTCTAGCAAAACATTTTTGCTTTTGTATTTTGTAGTTGGGGTATTTTTGTGTAAAAGTAATGAAAATAGAAATGAAAGCTGGTAGATAAGAACTTATGGAGTTTTTTGTTTAACACTTTTTGGAAAAACATTGTCGGTTGTTCTGTACTCCTTTTCTATTTTGTTGTTTGCAAAAAAAAAAACACATTCACAATAGTTAAACCCTTTTTCTGTAACAACTCGTGCAAAATGTTAAAAAAAAAAGAAATTCATGCGGAAAATTGACTTTTTCCTTGGGACACTAAAGGATTAATGTGTTTTTCGTTTTTGCTTCTTTCTATTTGCTCCCTTTGTTGTGTAATCAATGAAAACAGTTTCTGAAAGCAAAACATTTGCTGTTGTTGTTTTGTCGCTTTTGTATTTTATTCCAGAATGGAACCCAAAACTTTTAAATGGAATTTCTATATTTTTTTAAATGTTGCTTAACAAATGAAATTCTTTTTAAGACAGAAAAGCTTAGAAACATATGGAAAAGGACAATTTTTATTGTGTTTCGTACCTCACAGGAAATACATTCTTTCTTTAGAAATTAACAGAAAATAAAAACTTCAAATAATTTTTTGTTAAAACAAAAATGTCAAAGCAAATGTTCTTTTGACTTATTCATCTTCATTATTTCTATTGTAAAATTGACCAACCAAAATGACATTAAAAAAACAGAAAGTACCAGAAAAAATCAGTTTAGAAAAACTTATTCGTGTTTCAAAACATCCATTTAGAGTCAGCTAATACACTTTTAGAAGTATAAAAGAAAAAAAATCTAAGCCAAATGTGTCAAGTTGGCCTAAAATTGTTGACAAAAAAAAAGAAGAAAAAAAATCAGCACAAAAAAATAAACATAGAAAATCTTGTTGAGAAACTAATTGGGAAGAAAACATTTGTTCGCACCAAAAATAACACAACCAGACACTAAAGCAAATGTCCGTAAAGAATTTTCCCAACAAATCTTGTTTATTTTGAAAAGAACCAGGCGGATTTAAAAAAAAAAAAAAAAAAATAGGAAAATTAAAAACTTTAGTGATGGATTTCAGGAAAATGAATCAATCAATCAATCTAAACTGGAATGTAACAAAAATGTGGTAATGAACAGGGCAAGTTTTTTAAGCTTTTTGGCTTAAAGAATATGCTTTTGCATATTTCGCAAGAATATTGGAAGGAAGCATTTTTTGTAAAATTATGTTCTTTTTTTTTCATTTGCATTTTTAACATACAAAATTATCTTTAAGCGCCTTTCGGACTTAACATCTTTGGTTAGAAATTTCCCTGCATTAAGATTAATCCTGCTGCTTGCCAATGTTTTGAAATTGCTGCTTGAGGGGTTCCAATAATTTTACAAGTTCTTTTGGAATTCGATAACAATATTTATGGACAAATGCGTCTTTTGTAGCTGATGGCCTGGGACGGTGACACAGCAAGTGCTCAACTGTCTCCAACTCCTTTGGGTCCTCACACAACCTACATATATCTGAAAAGTCATATACCATCCTCACCGTCATCTTGCCTATCATACAGTGGCCCGTGTTAAGACCCATCATTATCCTGACGCAGACCCTTCTCCTGCCCAGCAGCGAATACGAATCGGACTTCCTTTGCACCGGCCACAGCGCACGCGATACCCTGCAGTCTGTGTGGTTCCCCCAGACTCGATAAGTCGTGCTCAGAACCTGTTTCCTGATTCCTTTAAAATAGAAACACATTGGAGGCCTGACCGCCTCCAAACAGTCAGGATACTCCAATTCTGAGCCCAGTCTCGGCAACTCCTCAGCCATCTTTATGCCGGTGATGTTTCAGTAACCGGTATCCAGCGCCGCCTCACCACACATTTCCCTCTGATTTCTCCTATTTGCTTAGAGTTTACATAACAACATATTAAGGCCCTAAGAGCCGCCAGTCTGTCCACATATAAAGTGACCTCCGAGCACCTGGCAATGTTGCCTCTTACCAATTCCGCGGCCCTTAATATCCCCATGACCTCCACCTAAAATATACTGCAGTCGTCAGGAAGTCTATATGACTACTTTGATGTCCAGATCCTCAATGTATACCCCCGCACCCGTGCCCTTCATATTTTAGCCATCAGCGAAAAAACCAAATCTCTCTTATTTTAAACCACTTGCTTCCTGAAAGACAGAAAGCATTTTCCTTTAAATGTATTCTTCTGGAGGATCTCTGGTCAGCCGCGATCTCAAGGGATGTGCTTATATTGGTTTTTGTCAAATCCCAGGTATTGACTGCACCTGATTTTCCTGGAGAGTGTTACATCAGAAGGTAAAGTATCCTTAAGATGATCTCTACAAACCACCGGGGGGTGATGAAGCAATAATGCAAACATCAAGCAAATACTGGAGCTGTTATGGGACATGTTAGGTGTACGCATTATTTCAAGAAGCAGCGATTTTAATAAAACGTCGCTTTCGTCTGATTTAATAGCTTCTGTTATTTTCCTTTGGGGTGTTCAAAGTACCTTTGTGTATGTGAATAAGCCACAGATTACATTTTAGCTTAAAAAACAATATTTAGAAAGAAACTCGCGGGGTAGGAACATAAATTGTAAGCGAAATTAAACCTTTTCAATATAAAATTAACCAAATTTCTTATTTGTTAATGATGTTTAATAAATATGTAGAAAATTTACTTTAACACATTTTTAAAGGCCTTTTTGTGTGCTAAATCTTCCTTTTCGTTATCCCTTAGAGTTTACCATAATAAAAAATATGGTAGTTAGACAAATTTTGCGGGTTTTGGGTTGGATTACAAAAATAAAGTTGATACATTAATAAGTAGAATCTCTCTAGTTTGCCCCTGTAGCCGTTTAACCTTTTTGGATGTCACAAAAGGATTAAAAAAGTCAGACTTTGTTAAGTTATATTGTCTGGATTTGCTATTTTTCTCGTGTTACTTTAATATTTAGAACTGTTAAATAGAATTGATTCTTTTATCTACACATAATTCGTCTCATCTTAATTTCTTTTCTCTTCTTTATCTGCAAACTTTTTATGTTGGGTATGCAAGATTTAACATTTGATCCGATTAAAAAGTTTTTAATATATTTTTAAATTTAAAACATTTACATATTAAAAACATTCCATACACCCAAACATATATTCACACATTGCGACAGAGATCCATCCAACTTGTATATCATTCACACATGCACACACTCACACACTATGTAACTATGAATATACGGAAACACTTTAAAAAATCACAAACACTGCCATTTAAACCAGCAAAGGATGTGAATATGTGTTGGTGTCTTCGCCATTTGCGAGAAAGTATATGTGTTACAATATTTCATGGTTTTGTGTCCCGATATTATCCTGTCTGTTTATCCGGTAAATGTAAACAATTTTCTCTGAGTATGTGTATTATACGTGTGTATGTGAAGTGCCGTATATGCATGTATATTGCAACAATATTATTGGTATTGGTTACCGGCTAGCTGGTCAATGAACAGCAACAACTGTCTTATTTAAAATCGCAGAAAAAGGAATAAAGAATGATATAAACGCCCATAAAGCAGTCTTTTGGAAACATTTTTATACGCTGTATGCTCTCATCTGTAGTGGTCAAAATAAATGTCTATGCCAGTATCATATATCAATTGCTGTATCCACTATTACCGCAGATTCATTAAAGTCTTGAACACGCATAAACGCAAAAAGAGAGAAAAATATTTAAAAATTATTTTAATAAAGGAAGTTCTTAAAGATTTTTTTTTGTTATTTTTTGTTAAAGATTCTTTGAAATAAAGAAAGTTTTGTGCGGTATTTTCTATATAGAGATATTGTTGTGCGATATTTTTTATTTAAATAGTATCTCAAGCAATATTTTTTGTGTATAGAAAAAGCTTTGGGCTATACATTATATTTAAAAAAAAATTTGTGCATTATTTGAAGAAAACTTTGTAGTATATGAAAATTTTTGTTCAACATTTTCTATATAGAGACAACTTATTGATATTTTCTATTCAGCATAATATTTTCACTAAATTTAAATTCATTAAAGTATGTGTAATAAATCGACATTTTTATTCGTTTGCAAGGCATATCGAAGCCATTATTAATGGAATATAAGACGTTGCAAATATCTTACCTATCTTTGCAGGGTGGTGCGCATCCGGGTCCTCAAACTTTACATGACTCTGGCACATAAACCAGGCTTAATTTGACCAAAGTCATTGGTTATGTTGGCTTTGAGGGCCGTTGTGGTTATTCTCATAAACCTACGGCTTGAGAAAATCCTAGAAAATCCTATGGTCTTAAATTACTCGTGCAGTATGTCCAATGTGGCATGAGCTATGTAGCGCGTAGTTCTGTTGAATGCACATGTTGACCATTTTATTCAGTACTGGTAAAAAGACCACTGACGTCGTTTTTTTAAATTCGCCCGACAAAAGTCGCTATTTAAACTTTTTTATCACCGAATTTTGCGACTTTTTTAATTTATACTATTCTTTTGTAAAGTTTCTCCAAAAAAACATTTAGTTTGCAGTAAATTATAAATTTTCTTATTATTTGTATAAAAAAAAAACCTTTGACGACGTCGTCAAAATATAAAAGCAATTTAAAGATTATTGTGCCTTTGGCAACAGTTTTGTTACTTTTTTGCAACCTTGTCATGCATACAATGTATTTAAGAAATTTTTCGCAAGGTTTCAAAGAATATTTGTAGAAAAAAGGCTTTTTAAGCTAAAAAATTGTGGTGTTTGCAGTGCTCATTTTTCAAAATTATTTTTAGCCGCCGAGCCAATGAATGCAGTTCTTTCCAAGAAACGTAATATTTGGTGATACCGTTCAGGGCTGCCAGGTACTTTTTTCCTTGTCCCCATAAAATAAAAATAAATCCCCAAAAATCCCTTAATTAAAAAAAACCTTAAAAAGTGAATAATTTGTTTGTTTTTTTTTCTGACCAAATTTAAAATTTTTTTTTAAAATTAATAAGAAAAAGATTTTGTTTTTCGTGCTGCTTAATTCCCAATTATTATTATTGATAAAAACACTGAAATTTATTGTTGATGGGATAAGCTATTCCTATAGGCATTTCACTGGTTGCTTAGGCCAGATCGTCAGGAAACTTCATCCATAAAGATTTTAAAAAACTTTCAGTGTTTTTATCAATAATAAAAATTGGGAATTAAGCACGAATAACAAAATCTTTTTGAATTAAAATTTTGTATTCCAAAAAATTATTTTGATAATAAACTAGCAGTACACGGCCTGAAAAAACTTAACTGGCAACATGCTTTTGTAAGTTGTTTTTGTTTCATTTTGTTTTTCTTAACCTACTTACAACTACAATTAATGTTGGGAGAACTCCAATCAATTGCAGTGGGGAATGAAAGATGAGATAAACTCACTGTTTATTGTTGATCTTTTTGTTTAAACTCTGATATTGCACAACTAGAACTGTTGCTTATAATTGTTATACGCTTAACAGTTTTATTTGGTTTAATATCTTTAGTTTTTCTAAAATCTTTGGATGAAGTTTCCTGACGATCTGGCCTAAGCAACCAGTGAAATGCGCATAGGAATAGCTTTCCCATCAACAATAAATTTCAGTGATTTCATCAATAATAAAAATTGGAAATTAAGCACGAAGAACAAAATCTTTTTAAATTAAAATTTTGTATTCCAAAAAATTATTTTGATAATAAACTGGCAGTACACGGCCTGAAAAAACTTAACTGGCAACATGCTTTTGTAAGTTGTTTTTGTTTCATTTTGTTTTTCTTAACCTACTTACAACTACAATTAATGTTGGGAGAACTCCAATCAATTGTAGTGGGGAATGAAAGATGAGATAAACTCACTGTTTATTGTTGATCTTTTTGTTTAAACTCTGATATTGCACAACTAGAACTGTTGCTTATAATTCTTATACGCTTAACAGTTTTATTTATAATAATAAGAAAAAAAATCATTTTATTTTGTTTGTAGCGACTGGTTTCGGCATGTTTTTTAAAATTTTTTTTATGCGATTTCAGTGAGGAATTACCAGCAGATTAATATGCTGTTTTTGATGACGAATGAGCCAATTTATAATCAACAATAAAAATACAAATATCCGTCATTTATTTTATGCTTCGATGCATTATGTTTTTTAAACTTTATTATATACCGCGCAATTATGAATAAAAATGCCCCGGGAGTTTTCTCCCTTCTCCCATTTTTCATATGTAAATTCATTTATAAAAATGGGAAAAAACTCCCGGGGAATTTGTGTTCATAATCGGGCTGATTGTCTTTCATATATACTAATTTTTGGGGAATGCATATTTGCTTAAAAATTTTCTTTCAAAATTCACAAATGTTATGTGTTGTCAACAGTTTTAGATTATTTTTTTCAAAACACTCACTCAAGAATAATAACATAAGTTTAAGTACCTTTGACACACTCACCAAAAATTGTAATCTTAATAAGCACCCTTTACACTGTTGTTGATAAGAATAAGATAAAAGTTTTGATACTTTTTTGATATTTTATATACGAAACAAAGAAAAATAAGCGTAAATAATAAAAAATGGTCAAATACGATATATTTCAAATGTGTTAAATCACCAAAAAATCCCCAATCCAAAAATGACTTCCTTTGTCCTTTTTGCTGTCATGAAATCCCCAACTTTGGGGCTAAATCTTGCAGCCCTGTTACCATTCGAAAAACTGGGAACTGAATGGCCTAACCAAGACATGGAGTCAAAGCAGTTTTTTGCAGTGTTTGTAATCAGCTTTTAGTTAACTAAACAATTATCTTCAGCGACATGGAAAACACGTTAATAATATAAAAAAGGCTTCTGAAAATGAACAAATGCAACCGACTGTTTTGTTTCAATTGTTTTTTTTTTTTTTTGCTATGCTTTTTATAAATAAAAACGGGAAAAAATGTGCGACGTTAATTTTCTCAAACGACTTTTTTTTATAAAACGACCTTTTGTGCCACTTTTCAAAAATTCCTAACGGTAACACCGGTCTAAGTATGAACCAAAAACGCATTCATCCCGAAACCACGCAATACACTGGCTTTTTCAGGATACACATTCGACACATTCTATTTTTTTAAAACAATTTTTATCATTTGCACCTGTTTTTGAACCAGTAATTTTATTCATTTTACCCAGCTAACGAAGTTGTTCGGGTATTTATTTACTCTTCGTATATATTACAACCAGGGTTGCTCCACGTACCAAAGCTACCTGTATCCCTAATCTTTATGAGCCTTCGCACATTAGACTAATTTTAAAGCGAATATTTTTTTTCCACAAATCACACACGGTAGTAAAATTACCTGGCAAAAAATGTGTACGTGTACACAACTTTGTATGCATAAGTGTTTTTTTGCATTAATTTGCTTTTGAAAGTGGGCATGCATTGGTTCGTACGAAAACCCATTTCCTTCAACTCGCTTGCCTACAAACTGCCATTCCACGCCAGCACAATTCGTCTAGTGTGTGAAAGCTCTATTACATTATCTTTTAATTTAAGTATCGTACTGTATTCACTGACATTACTTTTATAATTTTTGAACAGCTATTTTTGTTTTATTTTCCTATCAAAAACTTAAGTAATTGCAGTAAACGGCTCTATAAAATCTTTCATAAAATAATCAATACGCTTTGTTTTCATCGTGCTGAACGGCAACCATAATTACAACAATAAAGATGTGTGCAGTGTTGCCACTTTGTTGGTCATTAACCGAATTGGGTGTAAATTTTACTGTCGTGGGTGTAGCGTGTGTTATTTCTTTTGCGTCTAGATTAGGTGTAATTTGAAATTTTTTCGTTTAAAAACAAATAATGTAAAATTACTGAATTTAAGAAAAAAAATATTCCATTTAAACTATCGTTTATCCAAAAAATCTTCTTTACCAAAGTCCATACCATTTACCATTGATAATAAATGGCTCCAGATGGATCCTTGAATTTCGATATACATATATGGGCTTCATGGTAAGTTGGAAACCGAAGTTTATTGGAAAAAGATAAGACTTTAAGATATGTTTTTAAACGTACTGTTGTCTGCTACCATACATGATATTTTTAAAGCTTATACAACTTAAAATTGTTAAAATTTATGCAAACAAATTTATTTATTTTCTTTTAAAGATTAATATCTCGTTTTTGCTTGGCAAAACACGTTCTGGACGTCCAATTTTGGGCCAAGCATTAGGTCGAGCATTTATGGCCGAACGAACAACGTTGTCCTCCAGAAAACGGAGTATATATGTGACAGCGCATAGAGAAAGGGACCAGTAAGGTAAAGGGAACAGTAAAAACCAACTACACAAAACAAGAGGTACGGACGACCGACGCGCGTTTTCAAGGTTGACCAATACCAACACGCTCAGTGATGGTACACCAAAGATACACGTATTTAAATCTTTAAAGTGGCAAAACCCTTAGGTCCCTTTCTATTTTTCGCGTCACATATTGCAAATAATTTGTCGCTCAATGAAGTTTAAGTGGTGGAATACCCCACAGTGAATATAATACACCCGTTGTTCTCGAGGGAGTCTATTGTTGCTGGTTTATCAGCATAGACCCAGTGACTTCACGTAGCTCCACAGAAAATAGTAGAGTTGACAGTTCCTATTCTCGAAACAAAACTTTTTTCCACTAAACGGTGCATTTTTCTAGATGTAATGGCGTCTGTTGTGTATTCGTCGCACTCCATATGCCGCAATTTTGTTCATTAACAAATCTGTTCAAAAAGACGATTATGTGCGCTTTAAACATCTTGTAGTCGCTTTTAAGTTGCGCGAATTGATGACTGATTTTTAAAGTAAATTTGGCAGCGTTAAAAAAAACGTTTAGTTTATATCAGGTGTAATTTTTTTTTCTAAATCGTGTAATTTTTCTTTATCTCAACTTGCTACAGGTGGCTAATAATGGTTGACATTTCGAGCTAATGGCAATGCAAAAAACGCTTTGTTGTTTCTGTTTTTTTTTTTTTTGGATTGTTGTAGTTCCGACACCACCTGTAGTTGAATTCACCTTGATCTTAAGTGTTCGATGTTTGATGTTTGCTAGTGTAAACAGTGCATGTGCGTGAAACAAAAATTTCATTCAGTTGCATGTTTGCCTTCAACAGATTTGGAGTGTAACGTATGTTTTTATGTTTTAAATTTATTAAAGAAGCAAACAATTTTTTTTTAATTTTGATGCACTGAGAAGTGTTGATAACAGGGTTGCCTTAAGGAATTTTTGAAAAGTCGCACAAAATATTGTTTTATAAAAATAAAGTAGCAGAAAAAAGCCATTTGAGAAAATAAAAGTCGCCCACGTTTTTTATTAATAAAAAGCAATCCAAAACAACAAAAAAAAAAATTGAAACAAAAAAGTCAGTTGCAGTTTTTCATTTGCAGAAACCTTTTTTATATTATTAATGTGTTTTTCTATGTCGCTGAAGCCAATTATTTAGTTTACTAAAAGCTGTTTACAAACACTGCAAAAGACCGCTCTGACTCCATGTCTTGGTAAAGCCATTTATACTTCAGTTTCCAGTCTTTCGAATGGTATCACCAAATATTAAGTTTCTTGGAAGAAACTGCATTCATTGACTCGGTGGCTAAATATAATTTTGTAAAATAAGCACTGCAAACACCACAATTTTTTACGACATTTTTTTCGATATTTTCTTTTGAAAACAAAAAATATTTTGTGATATTTCAAAAACAGAAAATTGCTTTCGATATTTTCTGTATTGAAAGTTTTTTACAATATTTTCTCTGTAAAAAATTTTTTGCAGTGTTTTCTGCATAATAAATTTTTTACGATGATTTTTTTTATGGAAAATGCCTTACGATATTTCCTAATTATTACTTTTTTACGATTTTATCTGTACAAAAAAGAACTTAAAATATTTTATACATTAAAAATTTCTTCCGATATTTTCTATATAAAAAACTCTTACAATAATTTCTATATTAAAAAATTTCTTACGATATTTTCTACCGTATTGAATTTTTCTATAAAGCAAGAAATTTCCTTCTATATATTCTTTTGGGGGATTAACTTTTTTCCCTTTAATTTAATTGGGAACATTTTGGGGTTAACTACCCTAAAAATTGTTCCATCGTGAATGAAATGACATTTATACGCTTCACTTGCAGAATGTGGCATATACATATGTACTGCATAATGAAGTTTATAGTTGGCCTCTGGTAGTTATGGTTAAATGTTTTCGTTTATGGCAAAATAAAGTGAAAATATAAAAAAAAAATCGGGTATAAAAACAAAAAGAATACCACATCCAAGAGCATGACATAAAAATGCCAACTAGGCTTAAGCCTGATGAGACTGCAGCGCCGGAGTAGAATGAGGAGAGTACTATAAACCAGTGTATTGCGATAGTCGACTGTGGCAGTCAGTTGCTGTTGTTGTTTGATGGAGTCACTGATGATGGTCGTGGTCAAAACCACGGACTTGAATAAAACACAATAACAACAACAGCTCAAGCAAACTGGGACAAATTATTATTATCACACACACACACACACACACACACACACACTCATATATGTAAAGTATACACTCGCATACACTAATTTACTTCCAGTTGTAGTTGTGTGTGGTGTCAGTTGATTTCAGCATGACTGGTTTCAGGGAATTTGGGGATTTTATTTATAACATTTATTATACTACAAAATAACAGACAATTTCGTTTCGTGTTGTTTTCCCGCTAAAAGAAAAACAACAAAATTTCCGTGTAAAAACCGATAGCCAGATTTTTAAATTTTCATAATTGGAGCAAAACTAATTAATGAAACCAATATTTTGGGTCAAAAAAACTCTTTCAAGGCAGCTCAACCAAAAAGGTCAAAGATCTGGTGTTGCCCCCACAGATCCAATTCTTATATAGAAAACATATGGAGTTTATTGGTTTAGTTGGTTAATAGTATAGTAAAAAAGCTGGTGACAATTTTCTTATCCCTAGTCCATTGTCTACAAGTCCTCCAGTATTTATTTATTTGCTTGTGTACGTTTGCATGAATATGTTTATGTGTGTTAATTTTTGTAGGCGGTTGTTTATATTTATTAAATGTTCATATAACTTTTGCCAAAAATAAGAAGAAATTTTGTATTTCATGAGACTATTCATTCGGTTAATTACATAAACAAGCATCACAAATAAGCTATACACTCTTGTATGAACTTCAATTTGTCTTTCTGGGTTAAAAATATTTGTTGGTATCCATTAAGTTAATATTTTATATCTGTGGCATTTTGACAAAACATCTTATCGTCAGCTCAGAATTGGTTTGACCTACCGGCCATTTAAAAAAAAAATTGATTTGAATCCAAAATCTGTTTCGCGAAATTTTTTGTTGTTTTCTGAGATATAAAGCATTCATTCAGGACATTGCACGTTGAATTTTATGTTTTGAGGTCAAATATTAACGATAATTAAAAAATACCAGTTGTAAAACCAAAAAGCTGAAGAAAGATATTAAATTTCCCGTATTTCCCATTTTGGTACTATTTTTTCCCCCCATTATAGTATCAGAAATTGCAAAATGCAAAATGTTTTGTAAAAAAGTACCAAAAATAGTTACGATTTTCACCCCTTAAACGTTCGAATTTCGAAAAAGTACCAAACTTGTATTTTTATGATAAGTTTCGAATGTGGTATGGATCAAAAGATAGATGTGCTGACAAAAACGTACCAAAATTCAGGTTCTACCCGTTTTCACCCTAAAAGAGCCGAATTTCAAAAGAGTATCACACACATGTCCACTTATTTTTCAAAAGAACAACGATATGTATTACAGTTTTTTTTTTTATATCTTTTAGTTTTGGAGATAATAGGTTTCCAAATTTACCCCCTAAACATTCTAATTTTTAAAAATCCCATCTTAGTGGATCGATTTGGGGAGAGATCCACCTGCGGTCCAATTTTCAAGTCTTTAGCTTCAGGCGTTTAGGCTGTACGATGATGAATGGGTCAGTCACTCACGCAATAAGTATACGTATGCAGCACAAAAAGCCACTTTTTAAATTTTACGAAAGTGGCGTATGCGGCACAAAACAATATTTTTCATTTTCAAAAATATACTTTTAAATTCTAACTTTATTCATATAAGTGCGCAAAAATTTACATTTTTCTTCAAAACATATACGGGAAGCAGTGGTAAAAATATAAAAAAATTTTATCGGGTACATTTTGAGAAATCTTCATGTAAAATTGCCTTAAAAATTTAACTCCCAAAACAAAATTATACCTAAATTTCATTCGTTTAATTGCCCCAGTACTATTTGACTAAAATTTTTTTAAAAAAATATACCTAAAAAACAATATATGGCTTGATTAAAAGCAAAATATTCAACAAATTAATATTTTTTTTTTAATTCCCTATGCCAATCCCCGCGAAGCTTGACGCTTGTCTGCAGGAAAGCAACCAGAGTCTCTGGCAGGAATCGTACCCGAAACCCCGGGGTTGATAGACAAGCTCACTACTAGATAGCCTACCGTGGCACTCATTTGCATTAAAAGTTATGTTATGAGGTCAAGAATCATATAAGAGTTATATATTATCTAGATACACCAAATGGATGAGATATTTTGCCTTAAAGAGATTAAAGTTTGAAGTTTGCATGGGGACTATCTGATATTATAGACCGATTCTTACAATTTACATAGGTTTCGTTCTTATGACAATTAAACGTATTTACCCAATTTTATCAAATTATCTAAAAACATACAACCAGCAAGATGGACGAACGGATGGACATGAAAAGATTACTTAAAAGAGTGTTTCTGATTCGATCGTTTACTAAACGATGCGTCTAGATTTCTATGTTATAAGTTGCGAAAAACGTTTATCTTCAACAAAAACTTGCTTTGGCTTAAAATTGTACAGTGAAAATTTAATGTAAGTGGCGAAATTAAAGCAACAGAAAATTCATCTGTTAACCAGAATTTTAAGCAATTTTTTTATTTGCTTAACATGCATTAAAATATGCTTTAAAAATTTAAAATATGTGTGCAATAAAAATGCAGCAATGGCTAAAATATGGAAATTATATCCAAACAAATCGATACCAAAATTCATTAAAAGCTCTAACGCTTAAATATATTGTTTCTGCATTAATTGGTCGCACAAGAAAAACAATGCAATTGCATATTTACGGCTTCAATGAGTAGTAGTAGGATATGACAGGACATCTCAAAAAGCACTACAGATAACATTTAAGACAACAAATCCCATTGTTTTTTATTGCTATCTCTTAAGATTTAGCTGATACAAGTAAAAATTCCTTTATCAAATTTTTTCATATATCACAGTTAAGTTATCTTGTAAATAAATACGTCTAATTACCTCACTGAGGTATTTAAACGAATTCGCTTAATTACCTTAATGAGGTAGTTAAACGTATTCTTATTATTACCTCAACGAGGTAGTTAAGCGTATTCGTTTAAATGCTTACCACGCATAATTACCCAAAAATATTGGCAATTTTGTCGAGGTAATTATCCGTGGAATACTGTATACGTTTTATCTCGTAATATAATTTTTATATCAAAATATCTTAAAAATTGTTTTTATTTATTGTAGAAAATGAAAGAGATTTCCTTTAGAGAAATATAATAAGAAATTTTCTTTACACATATAACCTTTTTTTCTACACAGAACGTGTTATATAGAAAATATCGTATATCGTAGGAAATGTGTAACATAAAAAGAATTGTAAAAAATTGTCTATAGAAAATATTATTTAAAATTTTTCACAAAGAAATTGTTGTCAAATTTTCTATATTCAAAAATATCGTAAGAAATTTTCTATATAAAAAATATCGTAAGATATTTTCTTTATAAAAAATATCGTAAAAAACTTTCTGTACAGTAAAGATTTTTAAAACATTTCTATTATGAAAATATAGTAAGAAATTATCTATGTAAAAAATATCGTAAAAAATTTTCTATATAGAAAATATTTTTATTTAAAAAAAATTTTTTTAACGAAAATTAAATTTGATGAACTGTAATAATTTGAATTAAAAAGCATAAATAGTTCAAAAAATAACCACAATACTGGTTATTGAAATGAACTTTAAAAATACATATGGGCATTTCCTGGGGAACGTTCGTACGCTTTTGATGTACAAATAATATAGAAAACAAAACTTTTCCTAGTATTTTTTTTTTGCGATTCGATAGCATTTGGGTAGCTCTATGTTTAGTACAAAAGATGGATTTCATCGAGTTAAGTTTTCATAATAAGAGTTGTAAACGTGTGGTCACGAACGTACGCAAAATAGAAGTCAACTTCGGCTGACAGTAGTGAAATGTAAAAATCTGCGTAATGAAACAGAATTTTCAAAAGTGATTAATTTATTTTAAAAGTGTATTAATGTAGGTCTCCATCCAGTTTTTACAACATAAAATATCTCTCTTGGTTTTTATTTAATTGGCTTAAGTACCGGTCGCGAACGTACGGTCGCGAACGTACGATTTTTCCATATGTTTTTTTTTTTATTATTATCACCATGCATTTTACCATAAATGTCTTCAGATTTCCTTAACAAAAAAACTTAATACTCCTTTTACAATAGATTGTAATGGAGAGATTATGAAGAAAGAGTGTAAACATAACATATTTTTTGCATGTAAAATCAGTATATAAAACTGTCTTTAGAAGTAGAAAATACAGGAAATTATAAATTTTTCCAGTTTCCAGCCCAATATTCTCAAGTAAACCAGCTCAGATATGAACCATTCTTTTATACTTTTTTTTCTAATAATAAACAATAAAAGACGATGATATTCAATATTTTATTTTTTTATCCTGGTAGACCATTCTGGGCAAATGCCCATATTTTAAATTGAGAATGTTGTAAATTTTTTGTCTATAGAAAATATCGCAAATAGTTTTCGATATGAAAAATATCGTAAATTTTTTGTATATAGAAAAAATCGTAAACTTTCTTTCTATATTAAGAAAATATCGTAAATTTTCTATATTAAGAAAACATCGTAAATTTTCTATATTAAAAGAATATCGTAAATTTTCTTTATATGCAAAAAAATATCATAATTTTTCGATATATGAAATATATCGTAAAGAATTTTCTATGCATGAAAAATATCGTAAAGAATTTTCTATATATGGAATATATCGTAAGGAATTTTCTATATATGAAAAATATCGTAAAGAACTTTTAATATAGAAAATATTAAATATTTTTAAAAATTTTCTATTTACGAGAATATGTCGTAAGAAATTTGTTATAAAGAATATTTTATTATGCGTTTACTCTCTTAAATTTGAAAAAATACAACAAAGTATGTGTGAGACATCATCGATATGTATAAAATATAACAGCCGCTGCTTCGATTGGTGGCGCTCATACGATATGGCAAATATGACATGACTATATTTTGTTTTTATAACGAAACAGCTGACTGAAAGTTTTTTGTTTTGAAAATTAGATAACGGATATTGGAACGTCTCATATAAGAAAAAACGCTTCAATGTAAGAAAACTTTTTATAAGAAAAGAACTGATACATGAAATATTTTGTCATGCACCAATAATAAAAATACATACGAAAAATTAGTATGTATAACAAATTTTAAAATACAATTTCTAGTTTTCTTATAGTATAGTATAAACTCTTATAATATTTATTTGCTTAAAAGAAAAAAAAGGTTATCAGAAAATTTCGTGGCATTTTTTTTTTATTTTCTTATATCCGTTATCTACTGTACCTTTTATTTATAATCAAATTCATTTATTTAATCATTATTATTTATCTTTTCCATTTTATTGCTATTTTCTTAAACTTTTTGTATATGTTTTTTCACCAATTTTAAAAAGCCGCCATGTTTTTTTTTTTTTTTTTGGTAAGTGTATTTAGTACTATTTGGAAAATACCATACATATGGGGTATTCACAAGGTGTGCTATCATGTTATATTGTCATAATGTTCTAACATTTTACAATGGTTTAAAAATATTGTTGTTGCTTTGTAAACAAAAAGTGTCTTAAATTAATAGAACGTTGCTTGCTATGTTTATTGTGCTGTCGTAATTAATCAGAAGACACCAGAGCTGAGCGGCTGAGCCGTATCGCGTTAGTTCTTGTAGCCGTCGCGTTGATGGTATAATTTTATTCGGTTAACATCAAAATTTGACCTGCGGCTAGCAATTTTTGCAAGAAATCTCTTGCGGCGTCAAATAAGATCGGCTTATGACTCTGCTGTTTGGTAAACAAACAATATGAAATTTATTTCTTAGTTGCGTCTGCAAAATGGAAAATAGTCAGGTAAGATCCAATTTAATTTATTAATTCATGGAAAAGAATTAAAAAATAAATTGATGTTAGTTAATAATTTCTTTTTTTTTATTTGTTTTAAATCAGCTAATTTAAATTCAAAATAGCATACTAAATTATGAGGGGTTGTTCACAACAGTCGTATTTTTTCATGTTATTATTTTAAGACATATGACTTAATGACACCTTGTGAATCCCCCAAAAGTACATACTTCTAGATTTTGAGTAGATTTCGCCAAAATTAAAGTCACGAAGTTGATTTTGTTTTGTAAAGAAAATCTAGTGTAAAACAACTAGATTTTTCAGCTTTACGCTGACAATATTAAAAACAGTAAAACTTCGATACAACTAAACTGAAGGGGATCCAAAAATACTTCGTTATAACTATTGCTTGATACGTTGTACATATCATTAGTAAAACAATGGTATAAAAAAATTTAAATAAATACGAAAAAAATTCTTTGGAACTATAGTTTTTATCCGAATTCTACATTTGTGTCGCAATACATATGCATTTTGTTTTGTAACGGGACTTTTTAGTTTTGCTTAAAATTGTATTTTGCTTTGTGATTTCGTTATATAGAGGCTTCTGCATGAGTACATACTTCGCTATATAGAGCGTTTGTACATACCACAGACTTTTCATAACGGGACATAACAATTTTGCATAAAATGCAATTTTGCTTCATTCTCACCTCGTTGTATTTAGGGAGGCATTTGACTTAATACTTCGCTATATAGAGGTTTTATGGTTCAGAATTTCTTCAGTTTAGCTATGGATCCTTTTTGTGTGTGAAAGCTTTGCAATAAAGAGGGGGTTTCAAGCGACTCAGCAAAAAATTTATTACATTGAGTGTTTCGCTATATCGAAATTTTACTGTACTCTAAGTAGACAATATTCTATAAAATGTTTTTCCTTAAAAAAAAAAAAAAAAAAAATATCTGATTTAAGAAAAATATATTTAAAATAAATGTTTTAAATGTTCTTTTTCCCCACCCTAACTTTACTATTATTTATTTATTTCACAGATTTTTACACATCATTCTCTTGAGTTTAATCAATAATTTGTAATGTTTTTTTTTCCATTTACTACTGCTGGTATTTTGTAAACTCTTAATTACAATTTTGTATGTGTATAAAATAGTTTCTTCCCACGCAGGATAAAAGGAAAACATTTGTATTCCAAGTTGGTGTCCAAAGAATACATGTACTGTTGTTGCTGTTGGCTTTATTATATTATTAGTTATTTAGTTACTTCTATTTGCTACACATGATTGCGATACTAATACCAATTTGTATTACTGTTGCCTTTCTTCGATTTTTCGCTGAGAATATTTAGAAAAATTGCCTTTAACTCTAGAGTAGTTTAAGGCAGAGGAGAGAAACAATGATTGTCTTAAAGATTTCATTAAAGCGCTATTTAGATTATTATTTAGATCTTGTTGTGTGATCAAATCTATTGGGCGTATAAGTTAAAAACGCGGGGCTTAAAACAGTTGGCTTAGCTTTTAAGAAAGGTTTGTGTCTTCCATAGCTAATAGGTGAGATTTCTCATGTAATCTCACTAAGTCATTGAACGAAATAATGTTAAGGTTTAAAAAAGACGAAACTAATCTAGCTACATTGGCTAAAGTGTTCTTTAAAACAAAACACTGGGATCTGAAAGGTTTTTCAAACGAAACGAATTCAGTAATGAGCATTAGAATGGTACTTAAGGAAATAAACAAATAGCTGATTTGTATTAAAATCACTGTATTATTTCTCTATTAGTAAAAATGCCTTTAAAAGTTTTGAATTAACAATCTAATGTGTATGCGTCTGCAAGACTTTCGCTTGAATTCAAAATAAAATGGTTGATTTTTCGCTTTTTTCAATTTCAGTTGATATTTTTTGTCTTTTGTCTTCAAGTGTTTTTCTGCTTCCAAAATATTACGTTTTATTTCATGCGTGACTAGAATTTAATATTAGAAAATATTGTTTTTTTATTATGTCTGTCTCAGCTTATTTTTCTGCGTATTTCATCATAAACTTTATGTAAACGTACTCGTTTGTAAGATACATTTTTTTCGCCTTCAATCGTAGTGGCATTAACATTTATTTATATAAATTCATACTTGCGGAGAATTTTCTATTATGTTTAGTTTCTAAGGGAAGGTTCTCTACTGAACAATGAGAAATCACAACGGTAGCGTTTCGTTAATGAAGAAATCGGAACGTATATTTTTTAAATTGAAGTAAGAATTTATGATAAAAAAATAGAAGTTAGCTTCTTTCCCTCAACAATAAATTTCAGTGTACATGAAAAATTTGGAATTTAGCACGTCATACAGAAATCTTATTAATAAAAAATTTAATTGAGCTGATTGATCGGATATTTTTTAAACCGATTATTCGATACACCGGTTATATGGCAAACCGATTATTCGACTCGATTATTCAATTAAAAGATTATAAGGAAATCAAAACATTTTTTTTTTTTATTAAAGTAAGATTATATGACAAAAAGTGTAATATAGACGATTAATTGATTATTCTAACCCGGTTTTTCGATAAATCGGTTATCCGTTGAACCGATTATTCGACTTGGTTATTCATTTAACCGATGCCTATATAACGTGAAGATTTCTTACATATTAACTACTCGAATTACTGAATATTTCTGGTTTTGTTGTCAAAGACCAATTATTTATTCGAATAAACGAATCATTTATGATTATAAAAGTCTGCATCATTCGCTATTTATTTAACCGCATTTGTCTTAATTCTAATGATCGAATTACAAACCAATATCTGCAGTAAAATATCGAAATTGTGGCTGATTAATTGATACATAAATAAATGTGTCGAATAATATAAACGTTAAAAAAGTCAGTTCTATAAATGAATTTAGAATTCTCGTTAAAAATAGACCAAAAAGGAGAATCGTATTATTACACAACCTTGTTTTTTTTTTTCAAATAATCGACAATTTGGTTTGTCAAAATTTTTAAAACGTATTAACCGACATTTGAATGAATATCTGAATTATGATAGTGTTCAAAAGCATTAGTATCGCTTGGCAAAATAATCAATAATTGAAGCACAGCCGCGAATAACGTTTTAAGTTACAAAATAATAATTTTTCAGGAGAGCAAAAAAACGTTTTTTGACAGGCATCATTATTTGTTTTAAACATTTTTTTTTTTTTATTATTAAAAATAATGATAATAAAAACTTTAATGCAAAAGGATTTTAAAACATTATTCCGCACTGCAAAACCATTTCGGTTTCATCATTTTGTTAGTAACTTGTAATGTTCTTCCACTGACTGACACTTTGTACGCCATTTTGAAGGCGTTAAGGTGCATAGTTTTGGTTGATTTGATGTTTAAACTGTGTAAGAGAGTTAGGTCAACGGTTATATGCAAAAAAACACTTATTGCAAAATGTGGCGTTTACAACGTTATTCGCGGCTGTGCTTCAATTATTGGCAAACGTTCTTAGTTGTAAACCTTAAAAAAAAGAAAAATCAGTAAACTAGTTGGTCAAAATATCGAAAGTTTTTTAATCTTTCTATTATTTTTCGAATAATCGTTAATAAGTGGACAACTAAAGGCATTTAATATCGATTTTAAATTGTATTTTAAACACGATCGGTGTCGAATCTGGTAATTTGCCCCCAGATTTGCCAAAAAGTCGAAAAATGTGTTTATTATTAATTTGTTTAAACTTAATCAGTAATAGTTGTTAATGGAACTTAAAATAACCGACTTTTTTAGGCAAATATTTCATATAAATAATCGAATACTAATAAAAAAATAAACAATTAAAAAGGCGATTTTTCTTCACTAGTTAAAACTTTTCAAGATATCGACTACTCAAATTTGTTGTCAAGGTAAACCTTGTGAATAAGATTTCAGTTTTACTGTTCTCTTAATCGATTAACTATTTATTCGATTCGAATAGTTAATGTGCAAATAACCATGAGCTGTGTTAGATCAACTCTTTTGAAAAAGGTTGTTCGCTGATTCACATAATTGATTTTTTGATTATAAACAAAAATTTTAAGTTTGAGACTTATTTCTTATATTATTCGATTGTTTTATTCGAATAAGTTTAGTGAATTGACGTATGTTTAAACAATTTCTAACAAAAACTTCAAGCATGAATCCCTTCGCATTTACAAGATTTGGTATTTGGTCTGAATAACCGGATCTTTAACCGATTAATCGGTTATTCGAATAATTGGCTATTCATTAATAATTTTTTCAATTTTATGAAAAACTAACAATCTAAATACTGACATCATGTAAAAATAGCTTAACTCTCCGGTCAACCCTTTTGAAACCCTTGGAAACTTTCCACTTGTTTGCTCATACGAAGGCAAAACACATTCTTTTTTAGCGGTCGATTGATCATCATCATTATTATCATCATCGGGGTTTTAAGTAATAATCATAAAAATAAGACCATTTTTGCTTGCTACTTCAGTCAGTAACTAAAAGCTAAAAACAATGTGGTTGTTGTAGTGTCTGTTTATGAATAAGAGAATGTGAAAATTTTCTTTCATAAATAAATTATTAAATGACATTTAGAAAGAAATATTGTATGGATTTTTTTAGACACACAATATCTATCTATGGGGTTGTCAGTCTAAGTAACGACAAAAATAAAGAAACAAATTAATATTTTTTTTAAATGACAGGTACATTTTTTATTTTTTGAAAATAGAATTGTTTATAAAACTCAGCATAAATTACTGACAGTTTATTTTGATGAAATCTATAATTTAACGCTACAATAGTTTTGAATGATTGAATTTAAATTTTTATACGCAAGAGTTCCCTCAATAAATATATAGAATAGAGAACAGATTTTGAAATATTTTGTAAAAATGAAAAAGTTTAATTGATAGTTTAAAAAATAAAATGATTTTTTCAATACTTATATGTTTTTAAAAAGTAAACGAATAGTAGTTAATCGGAAACGTCTTTTGGACTTGTTTTCTTAATCAATAACTTTACTTTAATGTTAAGAAATAATTTATGCAAAAACAATCCAAACAATTAATCGAATTAAGACAGGGTGCTTTATATTCGATTGAAAATAAAATTTTTGTTTTTCAAACTTAAGAAAAAATTTAGTCGCTTTTTATTAAAGTAAATATGAGTAATTATTCGTATAATTTGTCGGAAGATTTTTAAAAAAAGTTTTCCTTTCACCAATTTTCTTTTAAAATATGTACAAACCGCTATTTTTCCCTAATATTGATTAATTTTTTGTTCGAAAATCTGATTAATCGAAATAATTAAGGTTAGATAAAAAAAAGCGCCAATATAATTTGCTAACGATTAATCGTATAATTTTATAAGCAAATGCTTCAATACAAAATATCGAGCCGTTAACGCAAAAAACAGCTTAAGCGACAACAACACAATTTTACAGGAAATTGTTTGTTTTATTTAATTTCATAACAATTTTGTAGGAAGGTTGTCGCTTAAGCTATCTTTTTTATACTATACAATCGTTATGGTACCTTATGTGACCATGACATTTGAGGAGTTGATGCAAGTGTTGCCAACAAATTCATTTAAAAAAAAAAAAACGAAAATTGAAAATGATGTCGCTTAAGCTATTTTTACGTTAAGGGCTCGATATGTGTTTCTAAACGCAGGTCTCTGAGGTGCTAAATGAAGGTTTGGAATCTTCTGAAGAAACATGTCAGACTTTTGGGAAACAGAATGTTTGATAATTAAAATTATCACTTTAAGCGCTTTTATTCATAAAAAATATTTTCGGCTTAAAAATCGAATTTTCCATAAAAATTTTTTTAATAAATTATAAATGGATATTTAAATAAAAATGTCTCTATCACAAATAGAAAAAACAATATTAAATACATATTTATGTGTGTAGTTGTTTATCTTTATTCGATTATCAAAACACCGAATAAAATTTAGATTTTGGTCTTACTTTTCTGTTTCCAAGCAAATTTAATTAAACTGATTTTGATATTTCAAGGATGACTTTTAATTAATCGATTACTTGCAATTGATTATTTAGATAACCGATTTGTCAAGTAAAGTTGTTATTTCTAGTTTTTCTTGTTGTTTGTTATTAGTAAAACTAATTTAGAAATATTTCTCGAGCTATGACTGAATTGATAAATAACCGGTTATCTGATTAATCGAGTATTTATGAAAAATTTTAGTTTTAGCCCACAACTTTCTTTTCTTACAAGCTAATTTAATCAATTTATATGATAATAAGCGATACATTTTAAGTTATAAAAATAAAATTTATTTTAGAACGTTTCTTTCTCCAATTAAATAATTTTTTAAATAACCGATTAATCGCCAATTAAATAATTGAATTCTTATTATTACAATTTCAAATTCTTTTTTTTTTTACAAAAACGCTTAATAAATTTTTCATTAAATCGTTTTTTCTAGCAATCGATTATTCGAATAAAATAAAATTTGTTACTGCCAAATTACTTTTAACTACTTCCAAAATTTAAAAATCAAATAAAAGTTATTTAATTGAATTATTTTCAATTAATCAATTATTCGAATAAAAAAAATATTCGAATAAAAAAAAATTCGAATACATTTTTCGAGCAACCTTTTTTGTTCTTAATTAAACATGTGTTTTGAAGAGATTTATCAAATTTATATAAACGATTTAAATAAACGACTAATCGAAAACATTTTATAAAAATTTCTCTAATATCTGCTTAACGACGTAAATAAAAACTTAAAACTTTTGCAGGAAACTTTTTAAAATTGTTTATACAATACGATAATATAAGCAACTCCCTCGCCCATTCACTATTTATTGGTTTATTAAGTAAATCAATATTTTTTTATGTTTATGGGTTTCACTCACTACTTTGCAAATAATGTCAATTTGTTTAAAGTTTTTAATGTATTTTCTACTCTTCCTCCCTGTCATTAGCGAAATGAAAAATGGGTTTTTTTTAATTTAAAAACAGCAAAATACGAAACTTCTTACTTCAACTTGTTTTTTGTTTTAATAAAAAGCCAGCTAAATGTCAGTTTATTTATGTTTGTTTGTTTCCATGTTGCCACCAGCAAAATTCTAAAATACACTTGAGATGAAGCAAAATTACCCGATAAATATGATATTGCACCTGATGTTAAATAAACCTATTATTAAAAAAAAAAATTTCGAAAGAAGAAAAACCCAACAAATTATTTTAAAGGAGATCAAGATTGGTCATACTACAGGATATCCTGTAAGTGATGGCCATTATTTGCTTCACATATACGTGTGTTCTTAACATATTTTCTATAACTGTTCGCAACATTTTGGGTGTAATGGCCACGATTTTCTTTCTAATGTTGGTTCTTAGTTGGGGGATGGTTCTGAGCTGGTTAACATACACTCTTTCTCAATTATGCAAAAAAAAAAAAAAAAGACAGGAGCTGGTAAATCCAATGAACGTCGATGAAGCCAGTTTAAAAATCTTATACGTAAAATAATGCGTGCATCGAATATGTCCCTTACCAAAGCCGGTTTTATATTTTTATAATATTGGAATAATTGAAGTCTGTTTTTTAAGTTTGAACAACTATCTCGAACAAACTTCGGTTTTTTTAGTCGCTATGAAGCTCATACTTATCGAAATCTAACTGAATTTTTCGTAGACGATTCAATTTGACTTTTGATATCTAAAACAGCCAGTAAGAGAACACGTTGCCGCCATTCAATATCAAGCTTTTGCTAATCTATATTTGAATAAAAATAGACTTCTGGTGGACTTAATTATTATAAATTGGGCTCGATTCTCTTTTCCTTGGGGAACAGGAATTGAGAAGTCTGCCCAATGATAATTATAATCGCTCGTTAGAGGATTATAATTATTGGGGGTTAAAATAAAAGAAAGAAAACAGGGGATTAGTTTTCTATTCTTTATGTAGGGGATTTTAATAGTAGGTGCTTACCTTCTAGAGTTGCGGGTTCTCAAATTAAATGAGAAGATGTTGTGGGTTTATTTTTTTTAATTAAATTTATTTTCCACTTAACAATATTGGGGTGGGTTGAGTTATGAGCGTTCGTCTGCTCACTTGAAGTGTTAAGAATGAAGTAAAAAGTAAAGTTATGTTTCAAACTTATTCAACCTCGGCCTTTTATCCACACCGAAGGTTGGATAAGTTTTTTCCTTTCGTTTACTTTTTGACGTGTACTAAATTGTACACTTAAAGAAATTTTTCGCTTGACTATAGTTAACTTCAAGTAGGCATTGAACTCACCACTTTAGCATCAAGTTAACAATTTAAAATTCAAATTCATATATGAAATAACTAACGTAATTATAAAATTAAAAGGTTTTATAAAGTAAACAATTCAATATAATAATATTAACAATTCCAAAAAATATATAATTCAGGGAAAATAACAAAATAAGAAAATTAAAAATGTAAATGTGTACAATGTAAATTGTACAATATTAAACGATTGAAACCAACTAAAGAAAATCAAATTACACCTGATCTACACCTAAAAGAATATAACCACGACAGCCAAAATGACTCCTAATTCGGGTAATTACCCACGAAGTGGCAACACTGATTTGTTTATATTTTTCTAACCGTCTCATGTGCATGTTAAAAGTCATCGAAATAATACACATCATCGTGCAACAGCAGCACCAAAGACAACAACAAAAACAAAAAAAGAGCATAATCATAATGTAATTTCCTTTCAACATGCAACACAGAAAATAAAGTCTTTTTTTATTTTGAAAGTTTTGCTTATTAAAGATTGGCACTATGGAATGAAGGGGAGAAAGAGAAAGCAAGAGAGCGTATAGCTGACTGACAGTAATTCAAAATTTGTCATCAAATTATAATGGCTGTCAGTTGTTAAATAAATAAAATTGTTATTAAATTGTTATATTTTTTAGAGCTTTATTATTGAAGTGTTAAGAATTACATCAAATAAAAAAAATACGTACATAAAAATGAGGAAATTATTAAAAGAAATGAGAGATACATAGAAAATTTATAAAAAGCGAAAGTAAAAAAAAATCGTTTTTTTTTTATTGGTGGTAAGAAATTTGGTTAAGAGCAAGAGGAACTCACACCAGTGTTGTAAAATGTGGCACAATCGGGACATTTGTGGCACTTTTGAATGTTTGATGACCCTGTAGTACTTTCTAGTCCATTTTGGTAAATTTTTTCAGTAAATTTTTGAATCTAAGTTTGAGACTGTTTCGAAACTTCATTTTATTTACTTAAATATATTATTTTAAGGTCCAAATACACCATACAAGCGGTTTGATTAAAGATATAAAAACGTATAAAGCAAGTTTGTACAAAAATCAAAAAATTTTTATGCACACGCAAACATCTTGTTTTTACTATCAAACTGCTTGTAAAGTTTAATTAGCCATTTAAAGAATAAACTCTTTAGTTTTGTTTGCAAATCTGTCTTTTTCCAAGCTTTTGTTTGCGAAGCCAGTTTTTGTTATACAAGGAATTTCTTCTCTATAGTACAACACAGTCAGGCTTCGCTAACTCAAGCTCCTCGGCATAGCTCGCCTTCGACCGGTCGCAAAGATTTTCTACTTTATGGGATAACAAACAGCTTTTACGTAAGTAGACAATTTAAATCTGTGCTTCGTCCATTTTTCTTTCGATTTATTAATTTCACGTATACTATGGACCGTTTTTTTAACCACTGAAAATGGAAGTCTTTAAAGATTGAGGACGATCTCAATGAATCGAATCAACACCACCGGCAGGTATCAGAACTAAAGGCATCTAATATATTAAAAATTGTACCTAAAAATGTCGCACCACGACCTTTCAAGATCCAGCTGGTGCAAAAACTTAAGAAAAATAAACATGGTTAAATCGAAACAGTGGTCAATAGGCCGAACCTATAATATCTTAATATTATGTTATGTAATAAAGTTGAAATTGGTACAGAGGCCAAAATAAATATTTAGATCCGAATTGAATAAAATCTGCTAAAAATTTGATACATTTTTGATACTAAATTTCGAAATTAAACACCTGTGGAAAATGTTCTTTTTGTATCTACTAGAACTTCGAATAAGATTGTATAGACTATTCGATACGGTCCCAAACGCTTCAAAATGAAGTCTGAAAATGCTTCATCTGCGTCAGCCGTCGTGTATACATGCTTAAATTCGTATTAAGAAATTATACAATCAAATTTGTATCAAAAATAAATAAAAAAAATATGGGTTCGAAGGACTAATTTATATATTTTTTTCAAACTGACCTTTGACCTTTAAGTACTAAACTTTTCAATTTATAGTCTGAATATTTTTGTTTTTTTATTTTTGACATAACTTTTCACATTTATTATTGTTGTCTTTATATTGCCAATTATCCACAAAATCTGTTGAATATAACTTTTATTTTTCTTTGTACTCATTCATCTTGCTCCTCTGCATGTATGTTTGGATGTATTTGATTGCTATTTTTATGGGATACTGTTTGTTGAACACTGAAAGTAACCAGTGCTTTCAGTTTTATGTTGAATATTAATTGAAAAAAGCAATGCCATACAATTTCCTTTTAATTTCGGATATTTAAACCCTCGCTTTAAACTAAAGTATGCGCTTTAAGCGATGCGATGATATTACGCCAGGTTTCGCTGCAAACTTTAGTTTTTCTAAGTCAGTGCTTAAAAGTTGTCATAGTGAGAGCAAGGATACGATAACGTAGCCCGCAGGTATTGGTTATATTAGTTTTGAAAAATATGTTTCTTACTTTTTGTAGTTAAATTACGTTGGGGGGTTCGCGTGAAAAAAATTTGTTTCTTAAGGGGTCTGTAAAGCAAAAATCGGTGGGAATCCCTTATTTAGAGAATACTATCCATATATTTTATGTGCATAAACGTTTTCTACACAAGTACTGACTCGGTGAGTAAGACTTCTGCAGCAACCGCTGCAAAGTTCTTATTTTCGATGTTAGTCAAACCTTAGTGTGCCCATTAGAGCGTACCACCTTACAAGGAAAAAAGTGCGCCGTAAACCCTCTAACATGAAGTATTATTGCAAGGTTTCGTAATTCAAAACCGCGTAACTCAAAAACGGTTCAGTGTATGAAATAAAAGACACAATGGCCTTTTATTTAAGTTAGAAAAACTTCTGCCAGCTCCATATTATCTTTTACTCAAATCATATTTACATGAATGCAGCTTTTTTGTTAGTATCAATGGGGAAAACTCGGAAATTTGCAACATAAAACTGTAAACTGTAAACATTATTTACCGCAGATATTCCGACAAATGAAAACGTTTTGATTGTGACGTATGCAGATGACACTGCAATGTTAGCTGCCAGCAATTCTACCGCTTAAGCAGCAGATATGGTGCAAACACAACTTAACGCAACAAGCAATTGGTTGAAAAATTGGAATATAAAAGTGAATGCGGAAAAATCCAATCACGTCACATTCACACTAAAAAAAGGGGACTGTCCCCCGTTTACCTTGACGGAACTGGCCTTTTTTTACTGTTAGGACCAGCACTCAGAGGATGACCCCTACTAATGCATTGCATTGTGTTGGAACTAGGAAAATAGGTAGTGGGAAGGAGGATAGAGGGAGTAGTGTTTGTGAACATTCGATTTGAACTTAATAATGTTGTAAGTGAGAGGGAAGACGTCTGCATGAAGGTTATTCGACATACGAACAGTCCGGGAAAAAAACGAATTCTCTCTGCAATGCGTTGTACGATTCACCTGCCAATCGACCACATAATGATGGGCTCTTGAGGAAAAACGTGTATTACGAACAAACGTACGTTTCGGGAACCAGATCCCTAATTACGTCGGAACACATCCCATTGTAGTAACGAAGTCCGATCACGCAAAATATTTAGGACTTATAATAGACAGACGCTTGACTTGGAAAGACCATATAGATCGGAAAAGGAAACAACTTGAAATAAAAACAAAGAAGATCTTGGTCGTAGGTCCGAATTAAAATCTAAAGCCAGTATGGACTTACGGAATACAATTATGGGGAACTGCATCCTACTCGAATATTGATATAACTCAAAAATATCAGTCTAAAACCCTCATGGCCATTTTCTCATTAGGCAATTATCTTTTTTCCCAACGAAAAACTGCACATTAAAGAAATTTGGTTTTCTCAATGTCTCATTTGCTTCGATTTTATCGCAAAGCTAACCGGCACTCATCTGCCAATTATTTATTTTCCTTTTATTTGCCGTACAGATAAATTCAATCAGCTGACTCCCAACTTTTACATGTATTTTGAGTGGCGTTGCCAGCTGAAAACAATGTTTTTTGTCGGTATATTGAGAAACCAACATCTTTAACGGACAGTTTATCGTTCCAATAAATTTATGTTGACATTAAGTAACAGACAGTTTGTCGATACATTGAGAAAATGACCATCAGACTTTTAGCGAACGCATCCTTGTTTATGAGAAACAAAGCAATTCACCATGATCTTGATGTACGCTTTATTACTGAAGAAATTAAAAATTACAGTATAAAATACCAACAAAGACTGAGCAACCACCAAAATTTACTTGCGATCTCATTGTTAGATGATAGTTATGAAGTTAGACGTTTAAAACGGTTACATATACTAGATCTCCCTTTTTCAAATATAACTTTCAGTTGTAAAACTTATGGCCATTTTCTCAATGTATCGACAAACTGTCTGTTACTTAATATCAACATAAATTTATTGGACCGATAAACTGTCCGTTAACGATTTTGGGTTTCTCAATACACCGACAAAAATCATTGTTTTCAGCTGGCAACGCCACTCAAAATACATGTAAAAGTTGGGAGTCAGCTGATTGAATTTATCTGTACGGCAAATAAAAGGAAAATAAATAATTGGCAGATGAGTGCCGGTTTTCTTTGCGATAAAATCGAAGCAAATGAGACATTTGCAAATTTCTTCAATGTGCAGTTTTTCGTTGGGAAAAAAGATAATCGCCTAATGAGAAAATGGCCATTAATGTTAATAATTTTTCTTCTTTTTTTATTGTATAAAACAGTTAGATTCGTAGGAACTAGGCTGTTGCAAAAGTACAAAAAACAAATACTTAAACACATTCCCTTTTTTTCGTGTATTTGTTTTATTGAACCTTCTCTTTAGAGCTGCCATCGGCAACCTATACTATTACATTTTGCGACTATATGCGTTGTATGAATTTTACATATGTTGTTGTTAATGTTGTTAAATTCTCTGCAATATGTGTGCACATGTACGTAATAAAAGAGCATACAAGAGAATAAAAGAGAAAAGAGAAAACGCGGCGCCCTGATTTTGCCGATGGCTGCTTTAAGCTGAAGGTCCACACCATGCGTTTATGCGTCTGTCCTTTTTATGCATTTGACAAAAAAGTTGAATCAGTTTAATTGTATATGACAAGTTACACAACAAAATGCAGATAATGCATAGACGCATCAACGCATGAAAGTAGGTTTACTTTCTACTTTTGTATCCGTCGCATGTGTGGTGAAAAAAAGTCAGCTGTTATTGATGGCCATTGATGGCAAATCATATTTTATTTTCAATGTTATCGATAAATATGTTTGTGTGGTGGATTACTTTTTACTATGTTTTTGCATTAAAAAAGGTTTTTAATAAGAGAAAAAGCTTTCGTTATAAAGTTTGTATAAATTTTAATGAATAAAATACATTAAAATTAATTTTTAGCACAATTTAACAAGAACAAAATTTGCCATTCTACTTATCGATTACTTTTATCTTCTGAGTGTCATCTTTGTTTTGTTGTTATTATTTTTTTTAACAAATGCCATGAATTGAAACTTATTGATGCCGTGAAAAATCACGAATATTTTTATAAAAAAAGCTTACTCCTCTATGAATTCTATTAAATAAATTCCATTAAAATATCAATTACACTCTCCATTTTTGGCAAAATTGTTTTTAATTGTTAAACAAACTAGCACAACAGCTGATAAAAAAAAACAAATTTGGCGCATAAAACGCATTGCATGTAACTTGAATTTTGAAACGCATAAAATGCACAAAAAATTAAAAATTTAAAATTTAAATTTTAAATGTACTTAGTGCAAAAGCCTAGTAGGAACCTAACACTCTGTGAAATTGTTATATTAGCTATAAGTTTTGCTTAATATTTATTTGTAAATAGATTGCAAAAATAAAAAATTATAAAAAAAAAAATTACCTTTTTGAAATCTACGCAGTCGTTTTAGAAAAAATTTTTTGGCAAACAAAAAATAATTTTTAGCAAAATTTGGAAATTTTTGATGTATAAAAAATCATCAGCTTTACCTCCAATTTTTTCTCAGCGAATATTAAACGAAGTTCCAAACAAAACAAGCCATAAATGATTAAACTCTATTTGCAACTTTTGATTTTATACAGAAAAGACGAAACAATTTTAATAAAATTTTAGAATTTCATAAAATTCTATATATATATGGGGCCCCTCTAAGGGGTGGAGATAAAGGCCAATTTTTTTTAGAAAACATGTTAAAAAAATATTTCTAGTCTGTAATGAAATTCTGTATGGGAGTCTCCTTAAGGAATGGAGTTAGCGGGTAGGTATGTTACAAATAAATTATAGAGATGAAAAAACGTATTGTTGGTCATACGTTTGACCAGTCTAGAAGCATCCTACGCGCTGCAGGGTACAATTTTAAGAAATTTCCTTATTTTTTTAGAAAAAGTCACTGCCATGGAGTCGCTCCTAGGGGGATACAATATATGACCGGCTATTGATATGTATATCATACTATAAGAATGAACTATAAATACCAAGATATAACGAAAAATTTTAAAGAAGACCCCTACCTCCTTGCAAAAATACTTTCTATTAGAGGGTTTACGTGGAACCTCTTTTTGAGGTACGGTCTAGTGCCCATTATATTTGCCCATTGTTAGTGATATTCGAAATCTCAAAATCCAGATATTATTTCTCTCAAGTCTCGGGATTATAATTATAGAGATACTCCTAATCAATATAAAAAAGAAATCGGAAATTTTAATAGTTAAAGACTTTTGTTTGTTTACCTTGGTTTTAACTACAGGTAAGAAAAATCAATACGTCTGTCGAATGCAACTGAATACAAATAGAACTTTTAATTTAGATTAGGAGAGAAATCATTTCGCCATTTTAGTAATTCACTGTTACTATTAGATCGTATGAAAAGTATAACAAATTTAAGGTGCCACTAGTTCCCATAGATATACTCGCTATTTTTAGCCTTAGAAGCGCTTTAGGGATATCTCAAGCCACATGTGCCCAACCTCGGCGGAACGGTTTGTCCATGTTATTATTGGAACTGACTTTTTTTTGAGATTAATATCAATGAGATTTTTAGCTAAAAGCCCTAATATGAAACAACTTCCCGTAGTAACCCTACTGTTATGAATTTGTTGGTTGGGTCCTTGATAGACATTGAAGTTATCTAATAGGATATAGAATACCAGTATTTAAAAAAAGGTCATGCTGACGCGTATTGTATACCTCTTTTTGTTCGCAATTCCTTTTTATGTCCGTCTTTATTTTTTTTAATAATTAGAAATTTATGCGTTGCTTAGATAAAATAGTAGTTTGAATACCTCGTCGGATTTCTCTTCACCTCAAATATTTCAGTTCTGTGATCAAACAGTTTCTGTCGTCTGTTACCTATACTGTAAGTTGTGTCGATTTCACCAACGCAGTTGATTTGTTTCCAGGTCTGAGCTGACAGAGCCGTTCCAGATTAACGTACAAAAGTGCCTAGCTCTCAAGAAGCGTTTTCGAGGTATTCGCGAAAATTGTGTTTGCTGCTGTTGTTTAAGCTATTTCAAAAGATCTCAAGAATTGTCCATCTCCATTGTAAACAAATTTAACTTTTGAATAAATGTGTCATTCCAAAATGTATAATGTGTTGTTCGGATAAAAATTTACTGAGTTACAGGCCCTTAGATTTGAGTAGAGGAGAAGCGAATTGGCCACCAGGATCGTGCGATTTAACACCTTTATGGCCATTTTCTCAGTAGGCGATTATCTTTTTTCCCAACGAAAAACTGCACATTAAAGAAATTTGGTTTTCTCAATGTCTCATTTGCTTCGATTTTATCGCAAAGCTAACCGGCACTCATCTGCCAATTATGTATTTTCCGTTTATTTGCCGTACAGATAAATTCAATCAGCTGACTCCCAACATTTACATGTATATTTAGTGGCGTTGCCAGCTGAAAACAATGTTTTTTGTCGGTATATTGAGAAACCCAAAATCGTCAACGGACAGTTTATCGTTCCAATAAATGTATGTTGACATTAAGTAACAGACAGTTTGTCGATACATTGAGAAAATGGCCATTAGACTATTTTTTGTGGGGTTTTTTGAAATCGAAAGTCTACAGCAATAATCCCACAACAGTTAAAGAGCTTAAAAACCACATATTCGAGCAGATATCACCCACAGTTTATTGAAAAACGTGACTAAAAATTATGGTAAAATATTGGGAGACTGCCGCGCCAGTAGGGGGGGGGGGGAACCTATTAAAATTAAAATGATACCACAATTTTTTGACACCCTTAAGCAATGACCAAATATATAAATCTGCCGAATTATTCACTTAAATTGCCATCTGTGTATGTAGTGTGGAGTGACACACGTCCATCCAGTATTTTTTTAACACAATTTGATAAGGCCTACACGGCAAGTACCCAAGATAATTTTTAATATTAAAACTTTTTATTATGAATTATTATACAAAACTTAACTAAAAGCACGTAAAAAGTTGAACACTACTTCCGACTCGTCAATCAACTGCGATTAAAAGAAGAAGTGCCTAAAAGGTTTTAACCGATACTTATTCCTCAAAAACAATGCAGCCAGATGTTGCAAATCCCGTAACCAACCAATAAAACGCTTAAAAACAGCCTTCATGAATAAATATGTAAATAAATCCGAGTAAATTCTATATATAAATGTTATTTGTAAAACTTTGCCATGATTTTAATACTGATTTAACATCCATAAAAAACGCCATGAAAAAAACTCCGCAAATCTTCAATAACAACAAATAAAATTATTGCACAGTTGCATTTAAATATGCGTGAGCAAGGGCAACATATTGTCTAAAAAAAAAACGGTTAAAAAAATGTAGCAAATTTATTATAGACTCACACATTGAAATCCGAAAGCAACAGAATTGTTTTTCACATAAAACACTAAAATAAATTATTTTATTTTGTAGATCTGTTTTTATCGTCTTTATCATTTTTTTTAATGGAAATCATCATCATTTTACTGAAAACGTTTTTTTTTTTCATCGGTAACAAAAATTATGTAAAATTTTCGAACAAAAATATTTAAATAATTCTATTGTAATAAATATTTACATATTTTTTATTTTTTTTTTGTTTTATAGTATTCTTGGCATTCGTATGAGTAAACAAATATTGTCAGTCTTAAAGCAGCCTCATGCCCATATTGTTTAAATAAGTCCATTTTAATCAGTTTAAATTGACACTCGGGGTCGAATTCATTAATTTTTTTTTTTTTTTTTGTATATTCATTTATTTTATTTCTTTCTTTTAAAAACTACATTTATTACAGCAACGAAAACAACAACAACAAAGAAATACACTTGTAGTTTTATTCGATTGAGTGGATACAGTGGGGGTGAGAAGAATAGGCGCGATAATTTAAATAAAACGTATAACGCTTTCGCAGAGATCGGAAATACGTTTAAATTAGAGAGAGAAAAAAGAACGTTGTTTAGATAATAATTTAAAAAAAATTACACGACTAAATAGTAGAAAAATTTGTTACACATGTGGACGGGGTCTATTTCAATTGAGGTTTATTTCCTTTGGCAGTTTTTATACCCACACTAACATTGTGGAGAGGGTATTATAAGTTTGTTCTGAAATATTTGCTCCAAAACAATCTCTTAGTATACCGATCGATTCAGAATTACTTTTTAAATCGATCTTAACATCTCTGTCCCTGCAAACTTTGTGTTCAAACTACAGGTCGCAGTTTAAGTGATAATTTTAGGGCCAAAAATATTGGAAAATATTGAGAATCGGTCGATAACTTTATTACAGCCGCCATACAAATACTTTAAATGCTATTCTTTCCTTATAAATGTTGGGACTTATTGATAAAAAAATGTCCTTTATTTACTTCTATAACGTGGCTTCAGAATTGTCTCATATATCCCGCTCTAATATCAGTGTAAGACAAACAAAATCTCATACAGATGTAGATATCTAGATAGTTTTCTTTACAGAGAACTTTACCATGATTGCTATATTCGGCTATGCCGAGTCCTTTATGCCCTTCACCATAAGAACATAAAGTTATATAAATAACGTTCTTTAGATATAAGTAAATCTATTTTGTGCCACGCCCACTTCTCCAATCCCACCCACATTTTGTCGGGTGTTGTGTATCCTTAACCAAGATGCTTGTACCTAATGTGGCAACTTTGGCTATTGCGGTTCTCCAGATATTTAAAAGTCTATAATGTCTTTGGACGGGTGATGCCCTGCCCGCTTCTCAAATCCCGCTAATTTTTTAAAAAGTTTGTGTATAGATCACATAGGTATGTGTACCAAATTTGGAAAATTTTACTCTTAGCGTTCTTAAGATATAAATAAATCTATTTTGTGCCACGCCCCCTTCTCAAGATGCTTGTAAATAAAGTGTAATCTTTTGCTCTTGCCGTTCTTCAGATGTACATAAAAAATTAACAACAAGGGATTTATGGGTAAAATTTGAGGCAGTCTTGGTTTTTTGCTTATATATCAGCCATTTATCTCCGGAATTTATGTGACATAAATATATAAAAACGTGGTTCCTAACATATTTGGGGTCTTTGGAAACCACCTTTCAACGGACAAACGACCAGACGGGTAGACGAACATCGTCAAATCAACTTCGCTACTCATAAGATTTTCTTAAGTTTAATCCCGATAAGTGGCGCTGTTGTTGCGATATTAAATTTTTTTTTTTAATTTATGTTTTGATTTGCTTGAAATTCACAAAATATATTTATTAAACAAAAATAAGTTTCCCGATAAAATATTGACCCGGTAGATATCGTTGGAGTCAAGTTATTAACAAAATTATCCAGTATTTATTTTTTTATTTTTATTTGGAAAATCGTGAGCAGCACCGGGACCAAACAGCTAGTATGTATACTCTATAGGGTCTAAGATCAATATTGTAGAAATTACAAAAGGAATGACAAAATTGTATACAAACCCTTTTACTTACAGTGAAGGGTATTACAAGCGGATATTTTTACAGAAAGGATTATAATATTTTTAGATAAACTCGATTTCTATTTAAATGTGTAGGCAAACAAAAATTTAAATGATCGTTTTTAGGCATTGGAAAATTATCACCTTCAGATTTGATACGCATTTTTATCTAACGGAATGAGACATTTTCACTTGTGGACAAATTTGTTGGCCTATTTTTTAAATGTATTATTGTTTCGTTTCAACAAGACAATTCCAGACGCCGCATAACTAGCAAAAAAAGATTATTATTGTGAATACATTTTTCGGGAAAAATAATTAAAAACAATTTTTTGAAGCAATTTTTGTCAAAGAAATAACAAGAACTCACACGCCTTTAGACAATTTTCTTTCCACCACACAATGAGATTTTTAATTCAATAAATCAGGATAAGCTCTTTAAGGGCAATAACGGTATCGTCTGCTAACCTTTCCGGGAATTTCACATTGAACAGCCAGGAAGGTAGGAATTGAAAGCTGTTTATTTTTTAAGGAAATCACTGGTAGCGAATTCCGAACAAAAACTCTAGATAAACCTAAAGATTGGCTACCATAAGATCTAGCCAAATAGATTAAGATTTATAATTAAATAGTTTGACGCCAATAATTCTTTTTTCTTTCTTAATTTAAATTAAAACTTGTTTATATCGTAAAATAATGTTTCGTTTTTTTTTTCTTCTACTTTCAGGTATGTAAATTCGACTTCAAAGTCTTTTAAAATGGAACGAAATTTGTCTAAGAGAAGTATTATTATACCCTTCACCACAGGTGGAAAAGGTTTATATGGATAATTCCAAAGTGTTGAACGTGACAGTCGTACGCATAAAAAATGCAATAACAGTTTAAGCAAAAAATATTTTTACGTTTTCTTAACACTAAAATTATAGCACTTAGAAAGCACTGTTATCTATGCTAAAGTTTATGCAGGACGCGATTCAAGGTCAAAGATAATGGCAAAAGAAATATCGGTTCGAACGTCAAAAAATAGAAGTAGTTTTTGTGGCCATGTATAAAAAGGCGTAATTCAGCGAAACCTGGCACAATTTTTTAGTCAAACTACTTTCAGAATTTTACGTAGCAATGTAACATTAAAATGTCTTTAGCTTGATTTCAAAATCTTCTGTATTTTTTTAAGCCAAAATATGGGTGGATACGTGACATTTCGAACGTGAAATTTGTTCCGTAATAATTTTACTGAATAATGATTAAATCAAAATAAAAATTTACCGTTAATCCGAATAACATATTTCTCTTTGAACTCTTCCTTAGATTACAGACCATGTAAGAAATTTTTTTTTGGAATTTTTTTTATCAAATATCACCTCTTTTAATAAAGATAATATAAAAGAAAACATACAATAAAACATTCTCACAAATAAGAAATTACATTTGCACAACTTTGCAGTCTGATTGTTCATCTAAGTGAACAAATTAATGGGTAAATTTATAAAATTAGTAAAAACTTAATATTTCTCTATAACAATATCGTAAAATAATCAGCTTTTAATATCTTTTAAATTTTCGGTCACGGTGGACCTTTTGACGGAAATGCCCATATAAGTTTATCATTCCGTTTGTATTTTCTACAATATTGATGTAAGACTCTTTAAAGTATACATATATGAATGTTCTGTATACGTTTAAATTGGTTCTCCGAAGACTCTAGATATAATGGGGACTAAGCTGTTATATATTTACATCACATAACTTCCCGAAATGTTTGCTATAGAAATTCAGGCAGATCGGCCCACCACCAATGGCTGCGATACGAATTAAAATCCACTAATCCCTTGTGGTTGTTTTTTAATTTATTTTTATTTTCTGTATATCTGAAGAAGGGCAAGAGCCAAGGTTTCCGAATAAAGTACAGGCATCATGGCTATCAATAGGCAATATGTGGAAGGGAGTGGGGAAGTGGGCGTAGCGCATAATAGAGTTATTTATATCTAAAGATGGGTAAGAGAAAAATTGTCTAAATGTGGAACACAAAGCTGCGTTATCAACAGACGACTTCTATAGAAATGGGCGTGGCAGTACAGAGATATTATAATTGCTGTATATCTGAAGAAGGGCGAGCGTCAAAGTTTCCAAATAAGGTACAATAATCTTGATAATGAATACACAACATCCGGTAAAATGTGGGCGGAAGTATAAAAGTGGGCGTGGCGCAAAATAGGGTAATTTATAAATTTTATAAACAGCGGTTAGAGAAAAATTGTCCATATTTTGAACACGTAGCTGTATTCTCAATTCACTACCTTTCTAAATATTGTAGAAGTGGGCGTGGCATTCCCGTATAAACCCATTATAGATTTCTATATATCTGAAGCACGACAAGAGCCAAATTTTCCAAATTAGGTACAAGCATCCTGGTTATCAATATACAACATACGACAAAATTTAGGACTGGATTAGAGAAGTAGGTTTGGCTCGAAATAGATAAATTTACATCTAAAGAACGGTATTTATGTATATGTATAACTTTCTATTATTATTGCCTCATGGTGGATGGTATTAAATTACTTGGCATAGCCGAATATAGCACTCTCACTTGTTTTGTTTTATTAACGAGTAGGAGGTCAATATTTTGCCTATACATATCACAAAGTACACGTTTTATACATCAAATGTAGAATTATACCGAAGCTCACAGTTTAGGTTCGACCTTTTTAAGTTTTTCTTTCTTATCCCTGGACAAACCGAAAATGTTACAAAGTTTCTGTTATAGAAAAATTAGGATTTTAATAAAATTTTATTTTACCAAATCATTTTGTATACATACCATACCATAATTTCACTGTTTGGAACAGTACAAATGTAAGTAGAATCCTTTAGAAATCGCTGTTATTAAATCCATTCCCCAATTCTCAGAATTAAAAATTCTATCTTTAAAATATTTAAAATGCGCATTTCTAAATATTTATGTGCATGACCCTAATTAAATCTTCCGCAGTGTGTTTGCATGCCCATTAATTTAAGTATTTATTTGTTTGTATTTCGCAAAACTTTTTTTAAATTTTACTTGTAGTTTTATTCAGTTCAATTTTGCTTTACACACAATCGACCCTCCAACCAATAACTGCAACTGCAACACTGCAACAACTGCTAAGTAGAAGATAATTCAGAATAATTTGTTGCATTATTACACATTTTTTTGTGTATTTATTGTAAAATAAATTTATTTAAATTTTCTTTTCATTTTTTGGTTGTGTGTGTTGCATTTTATGCATAAAAAATTATTGCCGGGTAAACTGTAATTTATCTATATGTTGAAGCGGAAAAGTTCTGAAGCAATTTTATTATTATTATTTTCCTTTTTTTTAAATTTGCATTAAATATAAAACAGAGGTTATCATGATAAATGAGTAGAGTAAAAGAAAATTTTTGTTTAAAATTTTTTTTTTTTTCATATAAATTGTGGGGATTTCGTTGGACTTGTATGTATTAATTTTTTTAAATAAAAAAGGAAATATTTTCCTTAATTGGGATCTATTAAGCAGCATATCGCAATGGTTCCTCTCAAAAGAGAGTCAACATAAAATTTTTCACTTTGCACTTTTTGCAAGAAATTGATGTAAAAATCTTCCATCAATTTCTCTACTCTTTCGGCAAAATAAAAAAATGCAGTTGTATTCCTCCTCTTGATATAAAAGTAGCTTCTCCAGAGTCAACTAAGGATAAATATTTTGAGTTGCCCCCAAATGTAAACTGAATTCATATCAGTTTTGTTTCAAGTACACTGAAAGAATTTTCTTCGCAATACCAATGAATTTTGACATTAATCCCATGAAAAATTGCATTAAAAAGGAACCTATGCAGCGCTTCGTTGGATCAATGAAACCTGTTTCATTAAAAGGATTTAATGAAACATGACATTAGATCTATGAATATTATTCATTGGATGAATACTTTCAATAAAGTAAAACAAATTTTTTTTTTATATTTTTTATTATTTTTTTAATATTATTTTTTCTTATTTTATTTTACTTTATTTTATTTTTTATTTTTTTTCTGTCTCTGGCGGGATTCGATCGCGCAACCTCGGTGCTGATAGACCAGCTCACTACCAGCTAGTCTACTGGGGCAGTGTAGTTTTTGGATAAAAAAAAACTATGTTTTTTACTCAATTAAGAGTGTAAATATGAGATTAAATTGTCCATAATAACAATAACAACGTTGATTGAAAGTGGATAGAAAGTTTTTGTTTCATTATTATAATGACATTTTTATTGTCATAATGAAAATTTAAATTTATGAAGACAATTATTGAAATACATATGTTGCTTTTATAAAAAATTTTTTCGATTTCATAAATTTAATGGCATACATGTAACATTAGATGTACGAAATTATTAAATCTTACATTTTTTAATTAACAATTAAACATTTTTTTAAGAAAACTATAATTTTGTATTAATTTATGAATATAGTTATGTTTGTATATTGTTTTTTTATGTTCCCAACTAAAATTTTTTGTTTAACTTGGACAAACTTAAGTTTTCATATATCCAATGAAAATTTTTAACGTAATTACGAAATCCAATGAAGCGATTTTTACGAAAATATTTCATTATAACTATGAAATTCCATTTAGACAATGAAAATTTTCATTTACCCAAGGTAATTTTTTTTATGAAAATGATTCATTAAATATATGAAGCATTTTTCTTTCAGTGTAAAGAGAAATATTTAAAGTTGTGCTAGTGTCTATGTCACAACGGTTTATTTGATAGAAAATAGAACTTGTGATGTCTCTTTTAAGTTGTTATAGGTACATAAATTTATTGTGCTGTTATATTTAATTTTGTTTTTATATATTTTTTTATGAAATTATGAACAAATTTCACATAAAGGGAAACAACTCAAAAAACTCGATAATCCCTGAAAAAATACAAAAACAACTACCGTTGTATACTTCATACTCGTTTTTCGTTACAATGGCATAACTATTTATTCATTCGAAGAACCAGTGCGATATGTTGCGATCGTAAATGACACATTACTGGGGATGCGATTTCCATGCAAATGCATGTTTTTGGGCGATAGTCTAAGATCGATGTCGACCAATTATCTTTCCGAATCATTAAAATTGCGTTAAAATTGGCATCGATTTGTTTTTGCATATTGTTGCATCTTTTGGTTTTAAAAGCATATTTTTGCATATTTTAACATTTTTGAATGATGTATTTTTTAATTTACATACATACTATAAAAAAAGTTCTTCAAAAAATTTCCATGCAAACAAAAAAAAATCTGCTTAAAATACAAGATTTTCAAGATTTTGACAAAAGATCCTTCTATTTTTAACCAATTTAGGCTCTTACATGGCTAAGGATACCAATGGAAATTAGCAGAGGAAATTATAATCTAAATCGATAATATTGATTTGTTGGATTTATTTTTTTAGGCTCCTTCACGAGTTGTTTATGCGCATATTTTCGATTTTTTAGTGCATGAAAATCTTATCCCTACACATTACTAATAAAAAAAATTTAAAAACATATTAAAAATTTGGGTATATTACAATAAAAATTATACTAACAGAAATGATAGACAGTTTTGAATTGAGTTCCTAATTTGGAACGGTTAAATATCCAAGGAATCTGGAATTTTTCATCAATTCAGATTCCGTGGTTTTTTATTTTGGCCCAAAAAATATGGGCGTTTTAGCTTTTAGAAAATACTTATGTTTATTTTCCGTTTAAAGCCTAGTACTGTGTTCAACATTTCACGTGAAATGCTGTCAAAACGCATATGAAAAAAACTTGTGCGGAATATCTATGAAATAATGTTGAAAGAGTTGTACTCTGTTCATTTTGTGAAAAAGTTCCGAAATGGTTCTGGCAACATTTTGTTACAACTGCAAAATAATGCAAGCTGCACTTATTTCACGTGGAATTTTAAGCAAAAGCAAAAAAGGATGAACTGATTATTTAATAAGAAATAAAAAATTAACATAACACAACCGGTAAAAGTTTTTTATTCATCTTTCTTTTTTTTATTAAATTGTTTGTGAAAAAAAATAAATTTTAGTAAAATATGTACATGTGGGGTTTGTTTACATATGCAAAACAATGTCGCATACTTTACAGGAATAAAACCGTCAAATTGTACAAACTCGCAAGATAGGTAACATCGATACATGTCAAAATTTTCGTGTGAAATAATAAATGTTGCTCAATATTTTTCACAAATTTAAACAGAAAATTTTAAAAGTTTTTGGTAACCTACCGTTTCACACACACCCTAAGATTTAAAAATTGTAAATTTAAAAAAAAAAAAAAAAAAATGTTTTTAAATTTGATGATGATGACCTTCAAAGAAGATCGAAATATTGGAAACAAATAAAAAAGGATATTATTAATACGATTTTCGTATGACGTGCTAAATTCCCAATTTTTTATCTTTGATAAATAGCTTCTATGCGCATTTCACTGGTTGCTTAGGCCAGCTCATCAGGAAACCTTTTCCAAAGATTTTAGAAAAGCCAAAAAGATTAAACAAATAAAACCCTTAAGCGAATAAGAACTATAAACACTCTAAGTCTTACTTGTAACAATATCAAAGCTTAAACAAAACACCAACAATAAACAGTGAGTTTATCTTTTCTTACATGCCCCTACAATTGGTTGGGTTCTTTCCGACTCGAATTGTTGTTGTAAGTGGGTTAAAAGAAAGAACAAAATTAAAAAAAAGGAATTTTATTTAGAAAAAAAAAAAAACTGGCGTCGAGCTTGGCTAATTTTACTTATTTTTAAATTTTATTTAAATATCAATAAAATATTTCATTTTGAAAATTTAGTAGTTGCCGACTGAAGGCACTTTTACAGACTGAATCCGGACCCGAACTTTGGTAGATTACCTTTAGCATGATATTACGAATTAAAAATAAATGAACAACTTTTTACTAGGTTGAACATTTTTTTTATTGGTAGGAAAGCAGACTTTAAGCAATGGTATGTTGCAGTGTTCGAAAATAAACAGTACATTATTTTACGTTCGGCTCACACACCCTGGAACGATATCTATTTTTTTAGTGATTGTGTAGACATACACAACCCTTATTACCGTTCGTTACTATTTTCAAGAAAGAACCGAACATTATATAATGTTCGGTTCTTCGTTAAAAAACAGAACAGTTGTAGGTATACTGTAGACAAACATTATATTTTAATGTTCGTTCTATAATGTTTTTTTTCGTGTGTGTATTTTGTTTTTGTAAAAAATATTTGGTTTTTTTTACCAGCCAAAAGGGACGAACATTAATGAGCCGAACCGAACATATTGAAGTTTGTGGATTTTCAAAAAAAAAAACCGAACGGAATTAAATGTTCACATCTTTTGTTGAGTTTGATAAAAACAGTAATATTTTTGTGTTCGAAAGATGACTAACAGGGAAACGTTATTTTTTTAATGATTTTCTACACAAACACTATTAGCGTTTGTGTTTTCCACAAATCTACCGAACCGAACATTAAGAAACGATATTTAGTGTTTATTTTCGAACACTGGTATGTTGTACTACTAAATCCCAGCAAACACAGAAATACACCTTATGTATTGCCAAACGTATTGCCTGGATGAAAAATATTATTGCGGCAATAACCGATTTCGTATTGCGGAAGATACTTCCTTCGGGAAGAAACGTGTCTCGATGGCAATACTTCTTAGCAATACGAAAGCGATACTTCTAGACGATTAACTAGCAATATCGCCAGATAACCACTTTTAAGAAAATAGGAAGATATCGCCAAAATATCATAGGGATGATAAAAAGAAGATTTCGCATTTTAAAAAATTGTCATTTGTGTACAAAGAAGCACAGCTTTTTATTTAAAATTAAATTGGTAATTGTATACGTATAAATTTTACTTAAACATAATATAATTTATAATTAAAATAAAGAAAAAATATACATAAATATTTAGTTTCCACCAAATTCTTGAAAAAAAAACCTACCACTTCTTTAAAATTGCATCCAGTGCCCATGTTCTGTAACTCTCGCGTCGAGAAAGTTTTCGATTGAAATGTGTGAAATGCAACAAAAATGCCATAAATTGTAACAAACAGCTGTTTTTCTCACTTAACTGTGTCTGTAACTTTTTTTGGCGAGTACAAGCTGTCACGTAAGTAAATTATAGCTAATTTACAGAAAAAGTGTGTCTGTAACATGTTGGTGAGAAAAGTTCCCGCTTTGAACTGTCAAATAAACTCACGAATAAAAATGGGGCGAGAAAAAATGTTAACACTAAAAAACAATTAAAAATGCAAAGAATAATAATAATAATTTATTCTTGGCACATTTTTCATTGTTTTATTATTTTGCTTTTAACATTTTTATAAAATATACGAATGTCTTCAAAGTTCGTTTGTAATCAACAAACATTAAAGTCGCTCTTTACACAATTTGGTATAGCTGACGGTTGTGTTTTCGCCGCCGTCGTTGAAAAATTTTAAATTTTAGTAAATGTTGGTCGCCGTCAACGATATGTGTTACTGGCGTTCTGAACGTCTGCAATGTCACATCGGCTTCGAGTGCAATATTATGACATTTATAACGTAACGACGTAATCTCTTTTGATAGTTTTCGTCATGAGTTACAGACACACATTTTTCTCACTTTTCGAGAAACGATGGAATATTTTGTTTCACATCTTTTCGATGCGAGAAGTTCTCACTAAACTTACAGAACATGGGTACAGGGCTGTGAAATTCTTGACTAAATTAAAAAGGAAACAGATCAATATTTAACCGATTTATTTAATTTAAATATTTACCTTTTTCAGAATATTTTGGGAAATAATTTTCAAGTTGTTATAATTGGATTAAATTATATTTTTTATTTATGACGTACATATGTATCAATTTAAAACAAAATTTTTTCTGTCTATGTTGCGTAATTTTCTCAAAAACAATAAAAGGAAGAAAATAAAAAATTACTTTGATTATTTTCTTTTAGATGACAATTTGGGGAGATTTCTTAACTATTGCCTTAGGGGATATCTTCCATTTGTTTGCAGGGAATGCTTATGCCTTTTTCTATAAGTGTAGTGGTATATTTGAGGCAAACGTATCCCTGTAGTAAATACAATAGTCAGTTGCAAAAAACATTAACTATAAATTAACTATTTTTCAAATGACTACAAATTGGTTTAAATCTCATGAAGATAACAACCAAACATTTTTCATAGAGGCACACGTAAAACACAAACAAAAGAAAATAAGTAAAACAAGCATGCCATGAAGTCAAATGAAAAAATATATACAAACATATTTAAGGCCCAACCACAATGTGATTAAGTTGGCTTAAGCGAATGAGCGGATACATGTAAATTATATGAAGCAAACCATTTTCAACTTAAGGAAACTTTTTGCTAAGCTTAATGAAACTGTCATTTCCTTAAGCAAGGTGCGAATCTAATCGCACATTCCTTACGGAATCAAATGTTTTTTTTATTTTGTTTTTGTTTTCTTTAATACATTTGAGAGACTTTTTGTTAATATTTGACAGTAGATTAAGCAAAACTATGGATATTATGGTTGAGCCTTTAAATATTAATAATTATTGAAAATATTTAAAAAGGACTATTATTCATCATCATTTAATGCAATTTCATGCAAAATTTTGTTAAATAATTATTCCTATACAAAAATATATACAGATATACAGTGCACTCGCGATATTATGAACTAATTAAAACAAAGCCAGTTCACTTTTGCAAGATTGTTAATATTTGCGAATGGCAAAAGTAAAAGTTTCTAATGTTAAAGTTTTTTTTATTTACTGTTCATTGGATTTAAAAAACTATTGATTTTTAAAAAAGAAAAGCAAACTTAAAGCTTTGCGAAAAAGCCTGTGATTTTCTTTCGTTCAATCAGTTTAAAAACGCCACGCTCTATTAAAAATCTCCTGATATTTGCGGTATCTGCCAACAGTGATCTTTTTGTATCTCATTTTCAAAAAACATTCGGTGCATGCATTTTCCATTTTTTGTATGTAAAACATTTTGATTAACAACTAAAGACAATTGTAAAGCTATAGTTAGGGAATCCCCAGTTTATTATACAGTTGAATAAAAATTGATTTGTATATAACACTGTGTAGGTAGATAAAAACCGTTTAAAATACAACTATAAGTTGTGCATATTTTAAAGCGTTTGCACAAGTTCATATTTTAGAGTAGTCAATGGAAGAAAATAAGTGTTCATATTTTGGGGTGTTCATATATTAGGGTGTTCATATTATCGCGAGTGCACTGTACATACATATATTTTTTTGACAAAAATTATTTAAAATTTAAATAATTTATTATAAACTGACTATACTATTAATTAACTACAAATAGGTTGAAAAATAAGTAGTTAGTAGTCAGTTTAAAAGTCATGCAAAGATGGCCAATTGACTATTGCCTATGACATGCCCATGTTAAAATAATGAGTCGTCGACAAGGAAAAAAGTCACTTAATCAACTAGATGTGGTTATAAAAAAACCAGTTTGAAGTTACTTAAAATTCAGCCCAATTATGAATAAAAATTCCCCGGGAGTTTTTTCCCTTTTCCCATTTTTACCATTGAATTAACATAGGAAAAATGGGAAAAGGGAGAAAACTCCCGGGGAATTTTTATTCATAATTGGGCTGAATGTGTTTGACTTCCTACAGGGATATGCGTTTAAAGGTAATACATATGCATACTCATACTCTTTCGCTGATAAAACTATATTTTCTGCAGACATATATAAAAATGTTTAAATTTTTTGAAAGAAAACGTCATGAGTATGCCTGTTAGAAGCAAGTTTTAGTCAATTTGACATTTGTATTTCCCACATGCCCCACATTTCAGACATTCAACACACCGATTCTTATAAAATAAGAACAGTAGTGTTTTCTCATATGTCCGTGATTTTCTGGAAAATTCTGATTAATATCGAGTGGTAAATAGTGGCAGTTTTGCAATTTTTGTTACAAAAAAAAAAATAATTTTTGTTAAAATCGTTTTTCCGGGATTGGGAATTTGCGGTACTTTTTAATAAAAAATTGAGGATGCTTTTTAGTCCACTGTCTTAAGATCTTTTCTCAGTCATGTTCTTTCCATAATGATGAAACTGTAATGTACTTTGTAATGTAATAATGAGTATTTAATTTTTTAGGATAAAATGCTCCAGAGTAATCAGTCATTTAATACTTTCAGAGTTGTAATTCTTAAAAAAAAGTTTCCCCATGTCCGGATTGCGGGATTTCCAGTCATTCACTTGTGCTAAAATAACTTAATGTCAGGAATTCACGCTTATTTTAAAATGACATTTTTTAACCGTGAACACTGAAATATGTTTAACATTGTATCTACAGAATTAGTTTGTTGTCAGACTGGGAATCCGGAAATAGTTTCAAGATAATATAGAAATCTCGATTGGATTTTATAAATATCGTTTCTAGAAATCTTAAAAACATTAATTCTCGTATACTTTTTTTGTATTCTAGATATAATTTAGTGACATTATTTCAAAAACGGTATTTATTTAACAGGAGGGTACCTTAAAATTGAGGAATAAAAGTAGCCAGGGTCTCAAAAAGGGTAAAGTGTACACCATTTGAAGCACAACAGCAACGCTGTGCATATCAAAGCTGCTTGCGACATGAACGTTTTAACTACATTACAAAAGCGTTGCAGCAGTGTTGCTTAAAAACAAAATAAAAGTGATAAGTTTAAAATAATTAAAAATTACACAAAAGGTAATTATACAATAGGTTCATAAAAGGTATCAAAAGCGCTAAAAAAAAGGGTCAAATTGATACTTTAGTATCACAACGGTAACGCTGACTACAATTGCAAGTACTCACTCGTATCTGAAAGATCTCCCAAAAATAAATACAGGCACAGCAACAAAAACAAGTCAATTTTAATTATAAACATAAGGGTGTTGTTTAGGTCTCAATGGTGAGTGCTAAACGAGTCAATAGAGAGAGGGCTGAGGAAGTTATTCTTATAGTATGAAACACATTTAAAAAAGAGACTGAAGCAGAGGTTAAGATCAGGGATGGAAATTTTGGCATAATTGTATTTTATCGCACATCTTGAACTTTGTTGGTACCATGGTCCTACCGTGACTTGATTGGTACATTTTTTAACTTTTTCGAGAAATATTTCTTTTACCAGAACTTAATTTTTAAGATAATATTTACAAGGTAGATAATTCGTAATGAGTTCTTCTGAAAATAATTTATTAAAAGTAAACTTAAGTAATTGAAGACTGAATGGGGTTCAAAGCTTTTCCAGAGAATTATAGTCATCAAAACAATTAAAAAAGGGTGTTTTTTTAACCCGATAACACTAACGCAAGGGTAAGCTGTCAAACGCTCCGTCAAACTACGCTCTCTTTGTTACTTTTGTGATCAGTACACTTTAGAAAATCATCATGAATAGATTCACGCTACCAAATGATCCAAATTTGCGCATCTTGTAGACTACTCCACAACAGACCCTTCGGACTCGGATATTTAATCCGGAAAAGTGCACCGTTTAGTGCGTTTTACACGCTGAACGCAGCATTGGACCTTATTTCTTTAAAAATGAAATAGGAGCTCGCGTTGGTTTAAATTTTAAAAATGAAAAAATTTTGTTTTGACTAAAATTTAATCTTCTTGTGTTATTTTTTACAATTTAAGCTCTATTGGGCCTAAAAAACTCCCTTAAGTATCTCATCTGCTGAAAATCGTTCTCAAAAAATGCAAGACATTAAAAACTACTACCAAACGCTTAACCACCTAAATCCGCTGGCAAAGCATCTTTCTCAACCCTAAACGCGAACAAGGCTTCGGTAAGCTTAAGACGGAACCCGTCTTCTAATTATTAGCTTTAAGGTGTCACTACTACTACTCAAAGTGGTTAAACTTTAAAAAATAAGAAGAAAATCACGCAGAAATATGTACTTAAGTTTAATATTGAATTGTCTCCTTTAACTGAAGGAGACAATTCAATTTCTTTTAAAAATTCCATAAAAATGGGGTTATTCTTTTTTTGTTTGGTCGCAAGGCTTTGAAGTGAATATCCAATTTTACTTCGCCTGTACCACAACTGCATCACTATATATAATAAATATGTGTCTAACATGGCGTCTTATAAAATAATTATTTTATTGGCATTAGAAAAAAGTACCATACAGATTTATATATTCGAATTTCCGAAAAGTACAAAAATGTCTTTGATAGCTTTTTAAGGAGAGGAGAACACAATTCAAATATTATTTCTATCTTTATTAATTAAGAAGATAAGTACTTTACCAAAAGGGTACCAAAATTATTTTTCCCCCCTTTTTCGTCCCCAAAATGTAAAAATTTCAACAAACTGCCAAGCAAATGTCAATTAAATTTTTGATTAAATAATTAAATGTTTTGTATTTTACGTCTACATCTGTTAGATCACGAGATATAAGGTTACCGATTTTACCCGTTTTTGCGCATTTCTAACCCCTTAGGAATTGAATTTTCGCAAATCCCTATTTATTTTATCTACACATTGGGAGGGGACGATGCATATAAAATTTGAAGTCTTTGGTTTAAGTTTTTTGGGCTTATTTAAATAGATGAAGTCACTAAAAATGCAATGGTTACTTGGGTGGCACGTGATGGCAGATGAAATGTATAATACTTACTTTTGATACTTAACAGTAGTAGTAGATGTAATAAGCACTTAACCTCCCCTAGCACCAACTTTTTGTTACGGTCTTTCTAAATGTGGTTTCGTTTGGCTTATCCAAAAAAAAAAACAAAACTCGCAGAAAATCACAATAATCACATCGCATGATAATTTACTTACACAACTTTAAAACTACTTGACAATTTATAAAGAACATTTTTAAGAAAAAATTGTAGCTTTCTTTTATTTTAATGTTGAAAAATTGACTTTAAAAACCTTAAAACAACAAGAAACAATTCTCAACTTTGCTCTAGTACTGACAGTCAAAAGGTTATTCATAAGCCCAGCTAAGAAATGAGTTGTATGTTTCGAAATATTAGTTATAATCTGTCATCAAAATTTAATTGAAATTAAAAAAAAAAAACATCTTTTTTGGCCGGAAAAATGTGTTAATTTTTACCATCATAATCTGAAAAGTTGGTACAGAAACAGAGAAGCCATTTTCCATCCCTGGTAGAGAGTCAAACAAAAACAAACCCAAAAATTGTATATAAACAACCATTAAATATTTTACACATTTTACTCACACATTCACATTGACATTGATTCATTCGGTCGTAATGTGTACTGCGGGATGTTGTATTTTCGAAAAAGGTTTGCGTGCGCTCTTATAGATACAAAATAAACAACAACAACAACAACAACATTATAAAAGATACAAAAATAAAACCAAAAAGTACAAAACCTTTAGGAATATTCAACAATAAATCCTAAAGTTGTAAAAGAAATTTATTAAAGAAAGTGCAAATAAAAAGATTGTGAAAAATTTTTAATTTATAAAATATTCTGAAAATATAAAAGTGTTTAAATAAATCCTAAAAGGAAGTTTTTTTTTAATTTGTATCACTAAGAATAAACAAAAATCTTTTGTAAAAGAAAAAAGTGTAAAATTAAAAAAAAAAAAAAATTGTGCATCCTTGGATTTACCCACATCACGAATTTCTTCTTTTTTTTGTCTACCTACGTTTGTAACAACACCCCTCTGACAGAAAGAAAAATTTCCTTTATGTTACACTGGGATTATCTGACATTTAAGGTAAAACTAAAAAACAACAATACACTTTTTTCGTAAACTAAAACAAATTCAAAATTCTTTAGTAAAATTCCCAAAATGCAGGCTGTGTGAAACAAAAATTAAAAATGTTAATACATGGATAACAGTTTTATCTAAAGAATTATTTAAATTTTGTTACAGTGCCTTTAAAATTAAATAGTTTTAAGTTAATTAGTTACTAATTTATACCAACAGCCTGGGAAAATTTATTCATTAATTAAAAATTGTTCACATCGACCACGATCCATTCTACATATTTTTAATTTTGAATTACGAAAGTAACGTGCACGTGCTTTGCTTCTAATTAAAGTTTCGTACGAAATTTCACGATTAATTTTTATGGTTTTTAATGAGTGTGTTGCAGCAACCTTTTGAAATATTGTGAAAAAAAAAATGTAAAATCATTGGGTGTTAATTCATGTGTGGAAGAGTAAACAATCGTTAAATTAAAAAAACAAAGAAAAATTTCTGATTGCATTTATGAGTTACAGAATTCAGGAAGGCCTCGATTTACGCGGTCTATTAAAACCGAACAAAATAACCCTGTAAAAAATGCAGCTTACTGGTAAAGGCAAGATTACACTATTATACTTTGTATTAATACTCAAGTAATATGACAAAGTGTGATAGTGTGAATGCAACGTGTCACGAAAATGACAAGTATTATTAAAAAAAAGTTTGACATCCCATACGACTTCATCGTTTTTTGAAAAATTTCTAAACAATAATACTTTTCATTGGATCAGGGTTGCATTTTTTTCATGTGTGAGTGTTTATACTTTGTGTGATGGTGTGAACACAAACTGTCATGCTACATTACATTTTTTGACAGTCGCAACAAAACTGATTAAATTTCTATCTCACAAAGTATTATGGAATACGTAAGACTTGTGAGATAGTGTAATGTAGGCTTAAGCAGTGTCTGTAACTTTTTTTGGTGAGTGCTAGCTGTCACGTAATGAAATAACTCGTCAATTTACAGAAAAAGTGTGTCTGTAACATTTTTGTAAGAAAAGTTCCCGCTTTGAACTGTCAAATAAACTCACGCATAAAAATGGAAAGAGAAAAAATTTAAACACTAAAAAACAATTAAAAATGCTAAATGCCAAGAATATTAATAATAATATTTTGTCCTTGCTTCAATTTTTTATTGTTTAATTATTTTGCTTTTAACATTTTTAAAAAATATACGATTGTTCTCAAAGCTCGTTTGCAAACAACAAACATTTAAGTCGCACTTTACATTATTTGGTATAGCCGACGGTTGTATTTTCGCTGCCGTCGTTGAACAATTTTGAATACATATGTATTAGTAAATTTTGGTCGCCGTTAAAGATATGTGTTACTAGCGTTCTCAACATCTGCAATGTCACATCGGCTTCGAGTGAAATGCTATGACATTTATAACGTAACGCCATAATCTCTTTTGATAGTATTCGACATGAGTTACATACACACTTTGGAGAATAGTATATGCCCACTGACCGTAACTCGGGCCCTGGATTTTTAAATAAATAAGTGGCGGTGATTTCCACATGCTGCAGTTTTGTTAATTCACAAGCCCGTTAAGCAAAAAATTGGTATTATCATCCGTAATGCTTTAAGTTAGCGGAAATCTGAATTTTAAAGTAAATATAGATTGGTTGGTATCAGCGTTGTCAGATTTTTTTGAGCTCCATCGCCAAACCGGAGGTCAGAAATCGCCAAAAATCGCCTAACGTCAATTTTGTTCAGTTTTTGTAAATCGCCAAAAACTGAGAAAAATACAGAAAAGTCGGCGAAAGTAAATGTTGTGTTGTTTCTGTACATTTTCCTAAATAACATAAAATGGCGATCATATCGAGCCCTAACATCGAAAATAACGTAAGCGACATGATTTTCAATTTTGGTTTTTTTTTTAATAAATTACTTTATTGGCAACACTTGCATCATCTCCTAAAATATCATGGTCACATAATGTACCGTTACGATTTTAATGTAAGCGACAAATTTCATAGAAAATTAATATGAAATAAAACAAAAAAGCTCTCTCCTGTAAAATTTGATTTTTGGCGCTTACATTATTTTCGCGGTTAGGGGTCGATATGAGGGGCTTAAAGCACAAGGGGTTCAAGTGACTTAAATAATGAAACAATAGCAGTTGTTTCGCTTGTGCTCCAAGCGAAGCAGGTATTTTAATGTCAAGTGCTTGAATTGTTCAACATATCTAGCGTCCGGATGAGAATCCTACATTCACCTCTTGTGCTCTGAACAACTTCTCCGAACTTTACCTATAATTCCATATGTAAACTCAATGTTTGAAAAAGGCACTTAAACCCCTTGTGCTGTAAGCCCCTCATATATGTATTCAGTTTAAAAACTTTAATTAATTACACAAGTCTATAAGATCGTACACTTCAGCCCCACCGATTTCATTACAGGAGTTTTGATCTTCATACATTCTACATATTTGAATTAAAAAAGTTGCAAGTTTTTTTTATGTTAGTAATGATAACAAAAAATGACAAGCTGTTAAACAAAATCGCCGAAATAATATAAATGGTAAAAATAGCCAAGGTAATCGCCTGCTATATCAGAAATCGCCATAAAAGTCGAAAGTTGCCAAATAGAAAATCCCATCGCCAAACACGTTTCAAAATCGCCACGTTTGACGAGAAATCGCCATATCTGACAGCCCTGGTTGGTATCACTGTTCCAGCGTAAAGCTTTTCATGATGAGTATATTGACTGTGTGACAGTTTGATAGACAGTAAACACTTTCGTATATTTGATCGGCCTTAAATATGAATATCCCCTTATAAAAGATCCGCCATTTGTTTCGAAAAGCCCATTTTAAGTTAGTTAATTCCCAGTAAAAACTTCGCCTACAAAATAATGTGTTAAGTAATCAGAAAAATTTAAAAGCACTACCTTCAATTCTACTGAAAGAACCAATGAATTTTACAAGGGATGCCCCAAAATGAACGTATTCAAAAGTAAGTCATTATTTTTTTTTACCTACATACATTCATAAATGAGTAGTTATAGAAGTTGTTATAATAGCGGTTAAAGAAGAAAGCTACTAAATAATGAGTGAGAGAAGCTATTCATTTTGAAAAAGTAAGCGAAGTTTTTACTGGGTTAAGTGCAATCTTAATTTTCCTTGAATTCTTTTGCTCAGTAATTAAAGTACAAACTAATCAAAGTTTGCCATAAATTTGCCTTCAAGAATTTGATTGGTCATATGAATTTTTAAAAATTCCTCATTTGGGGTTTTCAAATTATCTCAATGAAATAACACCCAACAAGTTTTTAAAATTCGGGGCTTGTTTCATCGCGTGTATAATTTGGATGTAATTTAATTTTTTATTCGGGGGATGAACTTTGGGCATAATTTCATTTTTGTTGCTGATGGGGGATATTTCATTTTCATCATTGGGTGTTATTTCATATGAAATAACTCCCAAATATTGGTGGGGGTGGTTTCGTTTTGGCTTTGGGGCTTATTTCATTTATTTTTCGATGTTATTTTATTCACTGTTTTTAGGTGTTATTTCCTATTTTTTGGGGTTTATTTCATTGGGGGTTATTTCCTGGCCGTGATTTCATTGGGGGCTTTTCATGGAGCCTGTTATATATACCTAGCCGTTCCCGCGGCTTTGCCCGCCCAAAATTTATTTTTGACTAACTATATAGAAAAGCCTATTGTGTGTAGATCGACCAGCATAAGTTTTAAATTTCATCAAAATCGAAATTGCCCATCTGTCCCTTCATATTCCTTGCTTTGAAAAACATATTAACCCTGTGTGTTTTATTTACGCTATTGAAATTTCATCAAAATTGGTTAGATATTTTCGGAGTGGCAGTAATTCTCCGTAGTCCCCTCTTGACCGCTTTGGCATTCTGTCAGGGAACGGTCGAGCGGAGAGATAGACTGGAGACGAAATGGAGGGTGAACAGCGTACCCATGTTAAAATGGCGTTTTTTTCTTTTGAGTACAGAAACTATTCTTTAATAGATCTCTTCTAAAACGATAATTAATATTTTCTGAATATAGGCGGCTTAGCGGCCCACTTAGCGACCAATCCTAAGTTAGTACCAGTAGGAGAAATACAAAGTACCTAAAAATTCTTCTTACAAATTCTCATTCACTCAGGACTTTGCATATTTAATTTAATGTTTTAAGTTTAATACTAACGGAAATTAAAAAAAAGTACCAGTCAAAGGCCAAAAAGTTCGCCCATTGAGTCTTACCACCCAGTATATTGCATGTTAAATTTTATGTTTTATAGTCCAATATTAACTTTAATTAAAACAAGTTAGAGTGCTATATTCGGCTGTGCCGAATCTTTGATACCCTCCACCGACAGTTCGAATGTTTAAAGAGTAATATCTGTATGATGTTATTATTATCTTAAACTGTGACGATTTGTTATTAATTATGGATTAAGGCGACTAAACTGTTTTCCGGTAGTAGGGTTTATATGGGGCCTAGGGTAAATTATGGACCGATCTTCATGAAATTTCACAGTCTTTTTCCCATGTCTATAAAACTTTGATGTACCAAATTTTGTTATGATAGCATTATTTTTTACGGATTTAGGCGTACTAAACTGTTTTCCGGGAGTAGGGTTTATATGGGGCCCAGGGTAAATTATGAACCGATCTTCACGAAATTAAACAGTTTTATTTCTTGTCCTATAAAACTTTGTTGTACCAAATTTTGTTATGATAGCATTATTTTTTACGGATTTAGGCGTACTAAACTCTTTTCCGGGAGTAAGGTTTATATGGGGCCCAGGGTAAGTTATGGACCGATCTTCACGAAATAACACAATTTTATTTCTTGTCTAATAAAACTTTGATGTACCAAATTTTGTTATGATAGCATTATTTTTTACGTTTTTAGGCGTACTAAGTTGTTTTCCGGAAGTAGGTTTTATATGGGGCCTATGGTAAATTATGGACCGATCTTCACGAAACTTAACAGTATAATTTCTAGTCTTATGTAACTGTGACTTTCCAAAATTTGTAATGATAGCATTGTTAGTTAGGGTTTTAGACTTAATATACTGTTTTCCGGGAGTAGGGCTTATATGGGGCCTAGGGTAAATTATTGACGGATCTTCACGAAATTTCACAGCGTGATTTCCAGTTGAATAAAACGAATTGTTGCGAAATCTTATATCATTCTGTGCATTTTTCCACCATTTATGTTAGTTTTTGTAACAAAATTATCAATTTTTTTTAGGTGGTGGTTCCACATTTTGATTCATAGCTCAGATCCTATTGAACCGCTTTTGCTGAATTTCAATCCCAAACTGCTTAGGATAACTACAAGCAATTTGGCACCAAGTTTGTTGATTTCTTTTGAGTTTTTCGAAAGTGAGCGTGTTTTCAACAGACGGACAGACGGACATGGCTAAATCGACTTAAAATTACTCAAGGACCCAGAATATATATACTTTATAGGGTCTGAGATGAATAGTAAAAAAGTTTCACACGGAATGACAAACTGAATATACCCTCTTCACAACTAATTGTGGTGGAGGGTATAAAAAGAATTAGTTACAAAACCCAAAAGCTAAAGAAAGACATTTAGTTTTCCGTATTTCCTCTTTTTGGCATCTTTTCTCCCCACTGACCATAAAACCTTTTAATAATGTAGTAGGAGCCCATTAAATACGTATATGCCAAAGATTGAAGAAAAATACTTTGTAAAAAAGAGTACCAACAATAAGTACGAATTTCATCCCTTAAACGTTCGCGTTTGTAAAAAGTACCAAATTTGTATTCGTCGAGCTTGACCGACTACCAACAATAAATACGAATTTCACCCCTTAAACGTTCGCGTTTGTAAAAAGTACCAAATTTCTATTCGTATGTCTTAGATAAGTTTCGATCGTGATATAATGTAACATTTTACGTTTATTGGTTTAAAAGATATGCGAAGTGACCAAAAAAGTACAAGAATTTAGGTTTTACCCTAAAAGGGCCGAATTTCAAAAAAGTACCAGACAACTGTACGCTTATTGGTGTAAAGCGCAATTATTATATACAGTGTTCTTTCCTTTTTTTAACGTTACTTTTTGTTCAGAAATAATTTTTTGGTCACTTCGCCTATCTTGTAAACCAATAAACGTAAAGTGTTACATTATATCACGATCGAAACTTATCTAAAACATACGCATACAAATTTGGTACTTTTTACAAACGCAAACGTTTAAGGGGTGAAATTCGTATTTTGCCCCGCCCACTTGTTTCTAATTACCTAAAATCAGAAAACGGCTCCTTCGATTTGACAAATTTTTCTTTCTAATGTTCGTAGTAATCCATTTTAAGTTTTCGGCGAAAGAAAAATGTACCACGCCTACTTTTACGCCCACTTTTTCTATTAAGCGAATAACTTGAGAACGGCTTGACCGATTTGGACGATTTTTTCTTTAAAATCATCGCCATGATCCAACTCAAATCTTCAAACTTAGATTTTTACGGAAAGAAAATTTTGCCCCGCCCACTTTTTTCGATTTACCTTAAATCAGAAAACGGCTCCATCGATTTGACTAATTTTTTTTTGAAATGTTCGTAACTTTTTAACGGATTTTAAAAATCGAACGCAAACATTTTTCTAATTTGGACAGGACAACCTCTGTCGGGTCAGCTAGTATGTTTTAAATTTCATTAAAATCGGTATGCTAGTTTTTGAGTGGCAGAAATTGCTCCCTATCACCCCTCGTGACTCAACGGACCATTTTCATTAGGCATTGTCCTTGCGCCAAATCTTATCAAACTATCTTAAAAATTGTGACCTGTACAAGGTTACGTGGACAGCCAGCCAGCCAGCCAGCCAACCGGACGAGCATAGTGTTATCGACTCAGCAAGTGAATAAATCGTTCGAGAAACTTAGAACATGACTAAATCGAAGTAATCCCAAAGATGTCAAAATGTCATTAATGTTACTAAAGACACAAAAAATATTCATATTAGTAGCCACAACATTTTAATAAATTGTGCGAAAATATGTTCTAAAGTCAACATATGCAAAAATATGCTCTAACAAATCGGTGCCAAAATTCTTAAGAATTTATGAATCAGATAAATAATTAGTCAAATAAATAATAACAATATTTTTGGTTGCCCTGCTTATGACATTTTTTCGTGTTAAGTGTATTTGACGAAGACGTAACAAAGATAATTGAGGCGATAGGAACATATTCATTCTTCTTTTACATCAAATTCAATTGATATGGGGCTACGATTTAGAAGAAAAAATATGATCGATGGATTTAGGGTTGCCATTAAAAGTAAAGAAGATATATTTTTATGAAGATCTAAAAAGCTTATTGCAACAAATTTAAAAGATTTACAAATATTTTGCTACAAATACATGCTTTAAGCCATTAGGACAGAGCAATTTCAGCTTAATTGCCTGTATAAAACTAATTCAACCGGTTATGAATATCAATCTTTCAACAGACATTTATGAGTCACAACGGAGAAGGCTACCGTCTGTTAAATTGAAAGATTTATTTGACGTACAAAAGTTTAATAACTTAGACTCATTTTGGACAGAAGCTTATATCTATCAAGATTCCACAAGATCACGGCCATTTGTAGATTAAGCCAAGCTGGTATTAACACTGGCGTCTGAATCACAAAGTAATGCCTGTGTTTAAAGCTGTTTTGTCGATAATTAACTAAATTAAAAAATAAAAAACAACACGAACTGTAATAATGATTATTACGAATAAATACTTATTGTTAGTTTTTAAAAAAATTTCTTTTGTTAACCTTTATATTAAATTTTAAAATATTTGTATGAGTACTCGAAAAAAAGATAAATTTACATGATCTTATAATAATGTTTATTAATGTAAATATTTATAAAACAAGATTAAGCCGTTAAAGAGAAAAAATAATTCAATCTAAATCGAACAACTCCAATTCAAAAACGATAATTTATTGTTACAAACGTGGAATTTTCAAAGAAAATTTTTTCCAAAGTTTTATATTTCTTTCAATGAAAACATGAAAAAAAGAATTAAAAGTTGTAAACCGTTTAAGATTTGCATAGTAATGTTTAATATTGGTTTATTTTAATATTTTTATGTTTATTTTATGTAAAGAAGTTTAAAACAAGATTGTGTTTGTACAAAAAACTATTTAAAAAATTAAATAAATTGTAACAAATGAAAGTTTTTTCGTTTAATAAAATAAAAATAAATGTCATTTGGCCAGCAAAAGTTAAGCGAAGCGAGTGTTTACGGAAAGAGAAAATAAAATTTTAAAAAGATTTTGGAAAAAAGTGGAATTCAAAGAAGTACATATTTTATACAAGGAAGAAAATAATCCTTAAATTTTAAACAGAAAGCTCAGACAAATTTGCATAAACCTAAAACAAAATTATAAAAAAATTAATTAAAAAACAGGACTATGTTTTTGATATGAACTGAACAATATTGAAGAACTTTAACTGAAATAAAAATTAAAAACAAAGTTCCTTTTTTCATGTTTTCATTAAAATATTAATCAAAAAAACGAACAATTATACAAGTAAACAAACACTTTGTTGGCAAATAAAAAATATGAAGAAATTAATTGCCAGTTGTTAATTGTTAAAGTGTCGAAATTTGAAACTGAACATAAAGGAAATAAAATACAATATTTCATTTATATCAAAATGAAAAAGCAAATCTCTACAAATCGCTTATTTGCTGCAACAACGCCATAAGCCAAAAATCGCAAATTTTGAATTAACATCATAAATGCATCAACTGTTTTAGGAAGTGATAATAACTATTTCATATAAAGATATTGTAAACTCAACTCTTAAGAAAAGATTAAAATTTTCCATTATGTCTGCACTGAAAGAAAAATGCTTCATATATTTAATGAATCATTTTCATAAAATAATTTTCCTTGGGTAAATGAAAATTTTCATTGTCTAAATGGAATTTCATAGTTATAATGAAGTATTTTCGTTAAAATCGCTTCATTTGACTCCGTAATTACGTTAAAAATTTTCATTGGATATATGAAAACTTAATTTTGTCCAAGTTAAACAAAAAATTTTAATTGGGAACATAAAAAAGCAATATACAACCATAACTATATTCATAAATTAATACAAAATTATAGTCTCCTTAAAAAAATGTTTAATTGTTAATCAAATAATGTAAGATTTCATTATTTCATGCATCTAATGTAATATGCCATTTAATTTATGAAATCAAATTTTTTTTTATAAAAGCAACATATTTTAATAATGCTTTCATAAATTTAAATTTTCATTATGACAATGAAAAATTTCATTATAGTAATGAACGAAAAACTTTCAATCAACGTTGTTATTGTTGTTATTGACAATTTAATCTCATATTTACGCTCTTAATTGAGTAAAAAACATAGTTTTTTTTTATCCAAAAATTACACTGCCCTGGTAGTCTAGCTGGCAGTGAGCTAGTCTATCAGCACCGAGGTTTCGCGATCGATTCCCACCAGAGACAGAAAAAAAACAAATAAAATGAAATAAGAAAAAAAAATAAAAATTTTTACTTTATTGAAAGTATTCATCCAATGAATAATATTCATAGATCTAATGTAATGTTTCATTAAATACATTTTATGAAACAGGCTTCATTGATCCAACGAAGCGCTGCATAGGTTCCTTTTTAATGCAATTTTTCATGGGATTAATGTCAAAATTCATTGGTATTGCGTTGTGTTGTGTGTTAATTTAAGACTTGAAGGTCGTTTTCTTTTAAACTACTATTTTCGACTTATGACAATGTTGCAGCAAATAAGCGATATTATAACATTATTTTTAAAGCTTTTTTTAATCTGTAATTTAAGAAAAAAATTTAAAAAATTAATTCAATCACAAATATTTAAAATTTTAAAATTTTTTATAAATATAAATTTTTGTATTAATTCGAATGTGTATTCAAAGTCAAATTACAATCACCCTTATTGTGTTTGGCGTATTTAAAATACGCCTGCTACGCCTGTTAGGTAATAGATTAAAGGAGAAAAGTTCACGTTCTCTTTAATCTATTACCAAACAGTCGTAGGCGTATTTTAAATACGCCAAACACAATAAGGGTGAATTTTAAAAGCTTTTATACTTTAATAGCCTTATTCCTTCAATATTTTCTATGCACTATCAGAATTTTCGTTTGTATTTCTGAAATTTGACTTATGGTGTTTTCTTTTCTACAAAAAAATGTGACATTTTTGATGGCTAAATCGACTTAAAATTACTCAAGGACCCAGAATATATATACTTTATAGGGTCTGAGATGAATAGTAAAAAAGTTTCACACGGAATGACAAACTGAATATACCCTCTTCACAACTAATTGTGGTGGAGGGTATAAAAAGAATTAGTTACAAAACCCAAAAGCTAAAGAAAGACATTTAGTTTTCCGTATTTCCTCTTTTTGGCATCTTTTCTCCCCACTGACCATAAAACCTTTTAATAATGTAGTAGGAGCCCATTAAATACGTATATGCCAAAGATTGAAGAAAAATACTTTGTAAAAAAGAGTACCAACAATAAGTACGAATTTCATCCCTTAAACGTTCGCGTTTGTAAAAAGTACCAAATTTGTATTCGTCGAGCTTGACCGACTACCAACAATAAATACGAATTTCACCCCTTAAACGTTCGCGTTTGTAAAAAGTACCAAATTTCTATTCGTATGTCTTAGATAAGTTTCGATCGTGATATAATGTAACATTTTACGTTTATTGGTTTAAAAGATATGCGAAGTGACCAAAAAAGTACAAGAATTTAGGTTTTACCCTAAAAGGGCCGAATTTCAAAAAAGTACCAGACAACTGTACGCTTATTGGTGTAAAGCGCAATTATTATATACAGTGTTCTTTCCTTTTTTTAACGTTACTTTTTGTTCAGAAATAATTTTTTGGTCACTTCGCCTATCTTGTAAACCAATAAACGTAAAGTGTTACATTATATCACGATCGAAACTTATCTAAAACATACGCATACAAATTTGGTACTTTTTACAAACGCAAACGTTTAAGGGGTGAAATTCGTATTTTGCCCCGCCCACTTGTTTCTAATTACCTAAAATCAGAAAACGGCTCCTTCGATTTGACAAATTTTTCTTTCTAATGTTCGTAGTAATCCATTTTAAGTTTTCGGCGAAAGAAAAATGTACCACGCCTACTTTTACGCCCACTTTTTCTATTAAGCGAATAACTTGAGAACGGCTTGACCGATTTGGACGATTTTTTCTTTAAAATCATCGCCATGATCCAACTCAAATCTTCAAACTTAGATTTTTACGGAAAGAAAATTTTGCCCCGCCCACTTTTTTCGATTTACCTAAAATCAGAAAACGGCTCCATCGATTTGACTAATTTTTTTTTTGAAATGTTCGTAACTTTTTAACGGATTTTAAAAATCGAACGCAAACATTTTTCTAATTTGGACAGGACAACCTCTGTCGGGTCAGCTAGTATGTTTTAAATTTCATTAAAATCGGTATGCTAGTTTTTGAGTGGCAGAAATTGCTCCCTATCACCCCTCGTGACTCAACGGACCATTTTCATTAGGCATTGTCCTTGCGCCAAATCTTATCAAACTATCTTAAAAATTGTGACCTGTACAAGGTTACGTGGACAGCCAGCCAGCCAGCCAACCGGACGAGCATAGTGTTATCGACTCAGCAAGTGAATAAATCGTTCGAGAAACTTAGAACATGACTAAATCGAAGTAATCCCAAAGATGTCAAAATGTCATTAATGTTACTAAAGACACAAAAAATATTCATATTAGTAGCCACAACATTTTAATAAATTGTGCGAAAATATGTTCTAAAGTCAACATATGCAAAAATATGCTCTAACAAATCGGTGCCAAAATTCTTAAGAATTTATGAATCAGATAAATAATTAGTCAAATAAATAATAACAATATTTTTGGTTGCCCTGCTTATGACATTTTTTCGTGTTAAGTGTATTTGACGAAGACGTAACAAAGATAATTGAGGCGATAGGAACATATTCATTCTTCTTTTACATCAAATTCAATTGATATGGGGCTACGATTTAGAAGAAAAAATATGATCGATGGATTTAGGGTTGCCATTAAAAGTAAAGAAGATATATTTTTATGAAGATCTAAAAAGCTTATTGCAACAAATTTAAAAGATTTACAAATATTTTGCTACAAATACATGCTTTAAGCCATTAGGACAGAGCAATTTCAGCTTAATTGCCTGTATAAAACTAATTCAACCGGTTATGAATATCAATCTTTCAACAGACATTTATGAGTCACAACGGAGAAGGCTACCGTCTGTTAAATTGAAAGATTTATTTGACGTACAAAAGTTTAATAACTTAGACTCATTTTGGACAGAAGCTTATATCTATCAAGATTCCACAAGATCACGGCCATTTGTAGATTAAGCCAAGCTGGTATTAACACTGGCGTCTGAATCACAAAGTAATGCCTGTGTTTAAAGCTGTTTTGTCGATAATTAACTAAATTAAAAAATAAAAAACAACACGAACTGTAATAATGATTATTACGAATAAATACTTATTGTTAGTTTTTAAAAAAATTTCTTTTGTTAACCTTTATATTAAATTTTAAAATATTTGTATGAGTACTCGAAAAAAAGATAAATTTACATGATCTTATAATAATGTTTATTAATGTAAATATTTATAAAACAAGATTAAGCCGTTAAAGAGAAAAAATAATTCAATCTAAATCGAACAACTCCAATTCAAAAACGATAATTTATTGTTACAAACGTGGAATTTTCAAAGAAAATTTTTTCCAAAGTTTTATATTTCTTTCAATGAAAACATGAAAAAAAGAATTAAAAGTTGTAAACCGTTTAAGATTTGCATAGTAATGTTTAATATTGGTTTATTTTAATATTTTTATGTTTATTTTATGTAAAGAAGTTTAAAACAAGATTGTGTTTGTACAAAAAACTATTTAAAAAATTAAATAAATTGTAACAAATGAAAGTTTTTTCGTTTAATAAAATAAAAATAAATGTCATTTGGCCAGCAAAAGTTAAGCGAAGCGAGTGTTTACGGAAAGAGAAAATAAAATTTTAAAAAGATTTTGGAAAAAAGTGGAATTCAAAGAAGTACATATTTTATACAAGGAAGAAAATAATCCTTAAATTTTAAACAGAAAGCTCAGACAAATTTGCATAAACCTAAAACAAAATTATAAAAAAATTAATTAAAAAACAGGACTATGTTTTTGATATGAACTGAACAATATTGAAGAACTTTAACTGAAATAAAAATTAAAAACAAAGTTCCTTTTTTCATGTTTTCATTAAAATATTAATCAAAAAAACGAACAATTATACAAGTAAACAAACACTTTGTTGGCAAATAAAAAATATGAAGAAATTAATTGCCAGTTGTTAATTGTTAAAGTGTCGAAATTTGAAACTGAACATAAAGGAAATAAAATACAATATTTCATTTATATCAAAATGAAAAAGCAAATCTCTACAAATCGCTTATTTGCTGCAACAACGCCATAAGCCAAAAATCGCAAATTTTGAATTAACATCATAAATGCATCAACTGTTTTAGGAAGTGATAATAACTATTTCATATAAAGATATTGTAAACTCAACTCTTAAGAAAAGATTAAAATTTTCCATTATGTCTGCACTGAAAGAAAAATGCTTCATATATTTAATGAATCATTTTCATAAAATAATTTTCCTTGGGTAAATGAAAATTTTCATTGTCTAAATGGAATTTCATAGTTATAATGAAGTATTTTCGTTAAAATCGCTTCATTTGACTCCGTAATTACGTTAAAAATTTTCATTGGATATATGAAAACTTAATTTTGTCCAAGTTAAACAAAAAATTTTAATTGGGAACATAAAAAAGCAATATACAACCATAACTATATTCATAAATTAATACAAAATTATAGTCTCCTTAAAAAAATGTTTAATTGTTAATCAAATAATGTAAGATTTCATTATTTCATGCATCTAATGTAATATGCCATTTAATTTATGAAATCAAATTTTTTTTTATAAAAGCAACATATTTTAATAATGCTTTCATAAATTTAAATTTTCATTATGACAATGAAAAATTTCATTATAGTAATGAACGAAAAACTTTCAATCAACGTTGTTATTGTTGTTATTGACAATTTAATCTCATATTTACGCTCTTAATTGAGTAAAAAACATAGTTTTTTTTTATCCAAAAATTACACTGCCCTGGTAGTCTAGCTGGCAGTGAGCTAGTCTATCAGCACCGAGGTTTCGCGATCGATTCCCACCAGAGACAGAAAAAAAACAAATAAAATGAAATAAGAAAAAAAAATAAAAATTTTTACTTTATTGAAAGTATTCATCCAATGAATAATATTCATAGATCTAATGTAATGTTTCATTAAATACATTTTATGAAACAGGCTTCATTGATCCAACGAAGCGCTGCATAGGTTCCTTTTTAATGCAATTTTTCATGGGATTAATGTCAAAATTCATTGGTATTGCGTTGTGTTGTGTGTTAATTTAAGACTTGAAGGTCGTTTTCTTTTAAACTACTATTTTCGACTTATGACAATGTTGCAGCAAATAAGCGATATTATAACATTATTTTTAAAGCTTTTTTTAATCTGTAATTTAAGAAAAAAATTTAAAAAATTAATTCAATCACAAATATTTAAAATTTTAAAATTTTTTATAAATATAAATTTTTGTATTAATTCGAATGTGTATTCAAAGTCAAATTACAATCACCCTTATTGTGTTTGGCGTATTTAAAATACGCCTGCTACGCCTGTTAGGTAATAGATTAAAGGAGAAAAGTTCACGTTCTCTTTAATCTATTACCAAACAGTCGTAGGCGTATTTTAAATACGCCAAACACAATAAGGGTGAATTTTAAAAGCTTTTATACTTTAATAGCCTTATTCCTTCAATATTTTCTATGCACTATCAGAATTTTCGTTTGTATTTCTGAAATTTGACTTATGGTGTTTTCTTTTCTACAAAAAAATGTGACATTTTATTAAAAAAAAAATGCAATTTGGTGTCTGTTTCTTAAAAATTTTGTTCCCGAAAAGGGTGGCTTGTTTTATTCTAAAACAACTCATCCTTTTCGGAAGTAAAATTTTTATGAAACAGACACCAAATTGCATTTTTTTTTAAATAAAATGTCACATTTTTTTGTAGAAAAGAAAACACCATTAGTATACACATTCGAATTAATATGAAAATTGATAAAATAAATGTTACTCATCATAAGAAATAAACTCCCAGATTCTTTTTGTATAAATATTTAACAAGAACTTGAACTTAACACAAATAAACCGGCCGAACTTGACAAAATTTAAAAAAATAAAAACAAACTGATTTAAAAAAAAACAATTTTCTTTGGAAAAGCACAGATTAAAAATTTAAATACAAATCAATCAATTCCAATTCAGTTAATTCTAAAGTTCCAGACAATAATTACAAATAATAAATTTAAAGAAAAGTTTTTAACCAACCAAAATTCATAAAAACAATTAAATATTTTTAATAACTAAAAAATAAAAAAGAGCGCGTTGCCAATTATAAATTACAAAAAATTGGTAATTGCCAACCACAAATAACTTGTAATTAAAAATTAAAATTGAAAGAAGTTGATAAAAATTGAACAATGTTTATTTAAGAAGAATATTTCTTCCCAGAAATTTAATTATCAGGGCAAGTTTTTAATGCATTTGCATATTTTTGAAGTTTTTCACAAAAATATATGAATCACTTAAGGCCAGTTTACACGGTTATATAATGTATTACGACTTTGTAGAATCAAAATATTATGAAATTCTCTCCGTGTGTTAAAGAAAAAAATAAAAATCTTTTGTAAGTATAACTCATGTTTAAACGGATGGTAGAAGCAAAATCAAAAATAATTACAAAAGCAGATGGTTGCAGTTTTAAATTTTTACAAAAACAACATGAAAATTTCCTGAGTTGATTTTAGTTGTTTTTGTAATTGTATAAAAATGCTATTTATTGTAATAAAATAAAATACAAAGTTTTCGCTGAAGTTGACTTTCTTTTGTTGCTCATATTAGCTTGTGGCCCAACAATAAATTTCAGTGTTTTTGTCAAGAATACAAATTTTGAATAAAGCACGACAAACAAAATCTTATTAATTAAAAATTTTGTATTCCCAAAAATTACTTTGACAAAAGAATTAATTTTATGTCAACCATTTACAAAATAAAAATATTTCGGTCCTTTTCTTTCATATGCATGACACTAATAAAGAGTTTAATGCTCGTATGTTGAGAGATTACTCAGAAAATTTAAGGGATAATTGTTCCGTTGTGTTTTTCATTAAAGTTTATCCGTCATAGAAGACGTCAAAGACAGAGTTAAAACTATTAAGAATAAAATATTTAATGAAAAACTTAACACAGATTCTAAACGAATTGTTCACACCCAACTATAATATGCATGAGCTGGCTTAAGCTATCGTCAAAAATTAACGAAAAGCCTCCCAAATGCATTAAAAAAAAAACAAAAACCATCCGATTCCGTACGGAATGTGCCATCAGTTTCGCCTTTTGCTTACGCAAATGACATAAAATATAACAAAAAGTTTCCTTACGTTCAATATGGTTTCAAACATATGATTTACATGTTTTCGCACAGTTGCTTAAGCCAGCTCATGCACATTATGCTTGGACCTTTGGTCTTCAAACGTTGACCAAGTTAAAAAACATCATATATTTTAATAACAACGAAACTAATAAACCTGTATATTGGTATTTCCACAGAAATGTCTACTTTTTGTCACGTAACGTCACCAACCATTTTTAATTGTTTCTCAAAGAATAATGAAAATATTATTTACTTTTTTGCATTTGGGTGTAGAGCGCAACTAGGTTTTCATTTAGTGAAAGAGAAGAAATATTTGAACAACGTGGTTCTAAAATACAGGAATAATTGCTAGGTGACGTGACGTGACAAAAATAGAGCTTTTCTGTGGAAGTGCCCATATATTCGACATTATCACCATATGCGAGTAACATGGACTGAAGTTGAGCGCATATTTTCAACAAATTCTTTGTGTTGCAACCGAAGATCATTTAAATTTGAAAACTTGAAAAACACATGATTGTAGTTTGTAATAAACAAAAATAACAACAACAAAAAAACTAGTTAAAGAAAATATAGTTTGTGTTTTTTCGCGTGTGTATTTTTAAGTTTCTTTCGGAATACTTGCACGCATATTTTAAACATTTCTGTGCATATTTAAACTTGCCCTGGTAATTACTATAAAGCATACAATATTTAACCAAGATGTTTTAGTTTTGAAAAAAAAAACAACCAAACGGGAACTATTAAATAATTAAATAAACTCAACTATTTTAAACTTTTACAAGTCTTAATCAAGTCTCAACTCCCCCCAGTTCCAAAAACTAATCAACCCGATACAAAAATGTGGCGCACACAACGAAAAGCTTTAAACGAAACGTTGACCAGTCTCAGTATGAATAGTACATTCGACTGTCGTTTATCCAGTGTCGAAGTACCGCAGACAGACTCAGTGATCAATTACAATTTAAAGCATTCTAGCTACGTGCTACCGAAGGTTCTAAACAAAAATGTAGCAAGAGTAACAACCAACCGTCTTAAAGAATCCAAAAAACCACCAACTATCGTAGAGTCTTGGCAAGACTCGAGAAGAACTACCGAAAAAACGCCGAAATTTATTAAAAAATCCTTTACGACCATGGACAAAAAAGAATGCTATTTATTATGCAATTTTTGTTACGCCGCTGCCAATAAATCGAATACAACCACCATGTTAGGAGATGATGTTAAATTTAATAGCCGGATTTACCGCAACAAGATATCTGATACATGGCGTGTTATGGCAAAGGATGGTATACAATCTCGATCAGAACGTCTAGCTCGTATAGAGCCTAGTAAAACGGAAAAAGAGCCTGCAAAAAAAGTTACACGTGAGCGTGTCACAGAAAGAACTACCCATAGTAATATCTATCCTAAAGGAGCAGTAGAGAAAGTCAATCAATTGTTTGCGTTCCAAAAACAAAATTCCAATAACTATTCCTTGTGTGATTCAGAAATAGATTGTAGCTGTCAACCCTTTTGTTCGGCCGGTATGTTTTTCAACCAAGCGTCTTTAGGTGCTCGCCAGGAACATAAAAGGAGCCGTGCAAACTCCTCATTTTTCTCCACAACTCCCGTAAGTGACATACGTAGTTGTGGAACTTGTTCTACTAATTCAAGTACCATTACACCGGCTCTAACATATGCAAACAATCGCTCACAACGAAAACCTTACGAAACGATACACTGTGTCGGTAAGAGAAGAGCCCTCGACTCCCGTATGCCAAGTTTGGAAGTACCGGAAATGGACCAGTGTAAAAAAGCGTTTAAGTTCCAAACGAGCTTCGTGCCCAATTATAATGTTATGCAATTTAAAAAACCTACCTCTTTCAACATGCTACCAAAGGTGCAAAACAAAAATATTGCAGGAGTACCTGTAAAACGATTGCAGCCACCGTTGGCACCACCACCTCCTGTAAAAGGGCCTCGACAATTTTTGCAATACCCGAAAAGAACTACTTACTCAAAGCCGAAATTTATTAAACAATCGCCCACTAGCGAGGGCAAAATAGTATGTACTTTATGCAACTCTCGTTATGATGCGGACAATGAATCGGACACTTACACCGTGTTGGAAGATGCTGTTAAATCAAATAGTTGGAGTTATCGCAATAAAATGACGATTTGTGGTATTAAGTGCGATAATTTTACGGATGTTATAAAATCTAGAGTCGATTGTTTAGCTTGTATAGAGTGCACCGAGTGTAAATATAGTAAAATAGAAAACGAGCTTGCAAATCTGCTGACATGTTAGCCCGTCATAGGAAGAGCTGCCGATATTAATATCCGTCCTTAAGAATCAGAAGATTAAATCCATCAAACGCTTGACGCCCAGAAACAAGATACCGATAACCAGTATTTGTGTGATTCCAAAAGAGAGTGTAACTGCCAACTTGTTTAATTCGCCGGCAAGTTCTTCTACCAACCCTGTTCACAAGTGTGAAAATGCTATTACAAGATGTTCCTATCTCATTATAATCCTCTCTGTTCATTTTAATTTAAGCAAAAAATTAATAATTCAAAAAGTAACTGTTATTTTCTAAGCAAAAAATAAAACTCAAAAATAATTTTTATTACCTGAGGAATAAATTAAACTCATAAAATAACTTTTATTTTCTAAGCGAAAAATAAAATCAAGAAATATGTGTAGTTTATAGAACACGAGCGCCTTACTCGTCCGTTCAACTTACATTTAAAACAAAAACAAAATTTCGAAAATTGTTTTTGTTTTAAATGTTAGTTGAACGGGCGAGTAAGGCGCTCGTGTTCTAAAAACTACACATTAATCATTAAAAAGCTATTTTTCTGGCATTTTTGTTTTTATTATTTTTTTTTTTTTTATTATGCAACAAAAGCGATCTTTAAAATAAAAATTTATGACTTGCAAGTCTTTCACTAATTAATGGATAGACAGGTCAATCAAAAATAAGCTTTCATTAAATATTAAGAAAATGTTTCTTGCTTTATTAACCCATTGGCCGCCGCAATTTGCGTTATCAAATATTGTTAAAATTGTCGATTTATTCATGTTCGTATCATTAATTAAAACTATTTTTGCTATAATTTTTATTGCTTTCATTAACATAAGAGTTTTAAGGACATTGGCAGAAAGTCCTTATTTAAAACATAATAATGTATGGGTAATTCCATGTCAAAACGACCAAGAGTGGGACACGACCCCTTCCGATTTTAATGAAATTTGGTGAGAAGGTTCCTTTTATCCCATAAGGAACATATATGAACGAAAACTCAAAAACGGTTTAGTTTATTGAAATAACAAAAAAAAACTGAAATTCGGCAATAAATAATAAAGTGGGGGTGGTCATACATTTGGCCTATGTAGGAGCATCCTACGCGCTGCAGGGGCCAAATGAAAGAATTTTATTAAGCCGCAATATTTGTATGGTACAGCGAGTAGGATGCTCCTAGATGGGTCAAATGTATGCCCAACCCCACTTTATTATTTATTGCCGAATTTCGGTTTTTTTAGTTATTTCAATAAACTAAACCGTTTTTGAGTTACGCGAATATATGCTGTGCAACCTCTTACATTTTCGAAATAACGGTATATCTTGAAAACAAGAGCAAACCTAAAAAAACGGTTAGCACCACTGGATTCAGCGTCCCCAATTAGGGTAAAATGCCAGGTGCGCGGCTGGTCTGTTGTTTGCAACTAGCACAGTGTACTTATTGCTCAAAATTACAATATTAAAATTCTATTTAAATATTATTTTTTTAAGGGTTGCGAAAGGAAAAAAATCATGTCTTAAAAAAGAAAAAAAACACCTCCTTCAAAGTTTCAGGATTTTTAAAGAACAGTTTGAAGTATTATACCAAAAAAAATCAGCCAAATAAAAAAATAGGTTTTTGACTTAGTCCGTTTTTAAAATTTAACATTTTGCAGATATTACATTTTTCAAAAAAAAAGATTTTTTTTCAATTTATGGTTTGTAGCCCCAAGTCTTCTCTTTAAAATGACATCAAAATCATCTTCGTATGTGAAGTAGTTTTCGAGATATTGAAGAAATAAGCTCAACACATTTGGCTAATTTAGCGAAATTATGACATTTTGAATATGACATAACTTTTGACAAAAAAAATTTTAAAAATTTTTTTCGTTCATATATGTTCCTTATGGGATAAAAGGAACCTTCTCACCAAATTTCATTAAAATCGGAAGGGGTCGTGTCCCACTCTTGGTCGTTTTGACATGGAATTACCCGTATACAACCGCTTTTTTTTAAGTTAGGGAAGGAGAATTGTTCGCTTTTTTTTTTTTCTTTATATTGTGTATAATATACGTTTATACTCTTCCAGTTTGAAGAGAATGTGTCGTTACTTTTTCTTACAGCCGTACCTAAACAAGAGCGGAAGGCGGAACGTTTTCTTCAGCTTAGCTTTTACGCTGATTAGCCTCAACAAGAGCGGCAACGCTGTGCCACAAACAGTAAAGTTAACTTTCTAGCTTAATAAAACCCACATACAGGTCTGTTCTAAAAAATCACGTGATTTCAAATCACATCTGCTTTTAAAATCACACGTGTGATTTTGTGGTGTTCTGTAAATCACACCGTTTTTGTGTTTTTCGGTGTGATTTTCAATTGTCGAAAGCACAAAAAAAATACAAAAAGTGTGTTTTACAAAATTATAGCTAATTTTTAACGCTTTTTATGTTATTTTCCGACAATTTGTTTTTTTAACCGATTTAGCAATCTCAAATTAAGTTTAGGGTGTGTTTAAAATGTTGCAATTTTAAGCCATGTTCGCGATAAAAGCAATTTATTTCTATAAGTTTTCGATTCTTTATAGCTTTGGCAATTTATAATAAATAGTAGAATTTTGCTATCATGCCGCTGTTAGCAAATTTTTGCGAATTTCCGCTAATTTAGAAATTTTTACCGAATTTTTGCCATTCCTTATAGTTTTAGGGGCTTTCAATCAATTGTATGGCTCGTTTGAAATATAAAAAAATTTTCGCGAATTTTCGCCATTTTTGCAATATTTTTTGTTATTTTTATAACCAATTTAGCGATTTCAAATAAATTTTAGGGCTTGTTTACAAGCTTGCAAAATTTTCGCGAATTAGCCATTTTTGCGATAGAAGCGATATTTTCCTGTGATTCTTTACAGCTCTTATATTTTTAATAAATATTAAACTTTGCTTTCACAGAAAAATATATTTCAAGAAAATTTTTAACAACACAGTTTGTTAAAAATATAATTTTTGTTCAACCAACTTTTTGTTTAATTCAAGGAAAAAATTTATCAAATTTACACTTTGCAAAATAGCACTCTGTAAAACATATTTAATAATGAAATATTTAAATTTTTCTTGATGTTCAATAAAACAAATATTTGAATCAACGTCAAAACAGTATTTTTACAACTCTTGTCCATTTTTTAATAGGTCATAATTCTCATTCGCTTAACAGTTTTATTTGGTTAAATATCTTTAGTTTTGCCAAAGTGTTTAGAAAAAGGTTTCCTGATGATCTGGCCTAAGCAACCAGCGAAATGCGCATAGGAACTAGCTTATCCCCCAATAATAAATTTAAGTGTATTTATCAAAAAATAAAAATTGGGAATTAAGCACATCATCATTAATAAATAACAATTTATTTTAACAAATCACGTAAACATTTTGTTGAAAAAAAAAATATTTTGGGCAAGAACTTTTTTTATTGATTCAATAAACTTGGTTGTTGACTAAAAACTCAATAACTATACCTACAAACAGAAAATTAAAAAAAATTTTTTTTTTATCAAATATGCGATTTTCGTATTCAAATATGAAAATAATTTTTTTCTGTGTTTCATGTCGCTGTTAGCAAATTAGCGAACTTTAATTCAACTAAAAAAAACAAACTGAAATCACAACAAAAGTCTCAAAAGCAAATATAATTTGTTTAGTGTCGTCGAATTTTCTTATTTTTAAAGGATTTGTTGCAAATAAAATAGTTTATTGCATAAACAACACATTGAATATTTTATTTAAGTAATTTATTATGACGGCCATCTTACAATAGTTGCAAAAACAACAAAGTGATTTCAAACAGTTGTTTACGTAGCTGAACGTTTTGAAATCACAAAATAATATGCCCAGAACACCTTTCTTGTGATTTTAAATCACTTTCATAAAATGTGATTTTCAGAACAGGCCTGATAATTGCCATTTATTAACAATAGCAGCCAACTTCACCATTAAACGCGCTGTCAAAATCGGATTTTCCAATTGGATGCTTCATACAAATTGTATGGACATGAGAATTTTTGACAGCTAGAAAAGGCTTTCCGCTCTTGTTTAGGTATGTCTGTAAGTTGTGCAAGCAAATCAAAAACTTTAAACACGTTTATTTCGAAATGTATTTTTTTGAGTTATGACGACGTTGCAGTGTACAATCGATGTATTAATTTTGTATATGTATTTATTTTGAATACCCTGCAAATAATAGGAGTCCAAACAGGACTAGTCCAAAAGTAACCCAAACGTATGGACAAAACATGATCTATTTAACATTACGATGTCCTAGGGGAGGACCATATAACCCACCTTTGGACTACTAAGGAGTAGTTTTAAAACTACTCCACGGTATACATAAGAGGATTAGTTTTGAAGTCGTTTAAAAACGAAAGCATGTCGTTAAAAAACGAAGACATGTCGTCTCACTACAAACACTTTTTAACAATGACATGGTCCATGCTTGCATTACATCGGATCAGTCCATGGAGTAGTACATTTTATCAAAATGGATCAGGTCGACTTATTGAACAATTTCACCCTTATGAGCACTAAATGGTTGTGCTCGTTAATGTCTTTAACTTTTTGTAGAAGAATAAATGTAATAATAAAAAAAAACATTTTAAAATAGATCTTTCGTTATTATAGAATACTTAAGGAAGTTACAAATTAATTATTACAAAATTAAAATATTAACGAAACGTTTCCACTTAACCGGATGTCTACTTACAGTTTCACTGAAAACCAAAAAGAGAATACTTAAATAACATATTTCTTAAAAACCAGTGACCCTCTAGCTCTCTCTTAGGAAGAGAGCACAAAACTCTTCACAATTCTTTTAACATTTATTTCCTTAAAAAATCCCATTCATTATTGCACACTGTGAATCAGAGATGGAAAATGTCTTTTCTAATTTTGTACTAACTTTCGAAACAAAATGTACTTTAATAATTCTTATAAGCAATAGGAATTTGTTGAATCCTGATATATTTTAGGATCTAGATAGGTCGCAATTTGCATTAGACAAAATTTAACTTGGTGTATGTCTTTTTTTTCAACGATAATGCGGGGAGGTTCCTCCCACAGTGACATTTACCGCGACCTGGTTAGGTCTATTTTACCCACTCCCCTTAGTTGGCCAAAAGACCCTCTGCTTCCCAAAGGAACCCAACCAGGGCCTTTGCCGTTATATTACCGAATCGGGACGCACACATTATACCGTGCCCCAAGCGCCTCCTTCTGGCACATGCCAGCGCCGGGCAGTCACACAGTATATGCTCCGTCGTCTCGTCCCCGTCTAGACACAGTCTGCATTCCTGATCCTCTGCCAGGCCCATCCGATAAAGGTGGTATTTGATCGTGTGGTGACCAGTCAGATAGGCCACCAGCAGCCGCAGATCCCGTCTGCCTAGACCATTCGTCCTCATTACATTCCCGGAAGAGATGAATTCCCTTGCCTGACGCATTCCCGGAAGCGATACCCAGTATCCCCTATGTTCCCCTGGTGTATGTCTTATATTTTGTGTATGTATGTGTATGGTGTATGTCTAATATTTTATCACATCGGCTAATGCTCTATTTTATTATCTTAACCATGTAAGCATAACACTATTTTATATATTTTGTAATATTTATATATATTACATTTAGGCCGGGTTTTTGACATGTAGATTAAGTTTAAACTTAGTTTAACGTAGCCAGAAACACGTATTTTTTCCGGCGACATGTGATTTATTTTTTATTATTTCTTTAAAGACTAACATTGAAAGCAATACTTAGCTGTTCCCTCAACATTTTGTATACAAACTTGGTAATGGCGGCACAAATCTATTTTCAGATTAACTAACTCTAGTTTAACTGAGATATCAAAAACGCAGCCTTAGTAATTTCAAAACGGCCGATCTGAAGTGTCATTTATTTAGTAAAAGGTTTGCCATTTACAATTATGGATCGTTTATCAACCGAAGAACACGTAAAAACAGTTAAAACGTACTACAACAGTTTTGGTTCAAACGTGGCCTCTTTTCGAATATTACCGAAAGAATATAGTCGTCATAATCGACATACTGAGCAATGAATTGGCAAGATTACAAAGAAATTTGAAGAGATTATAAGGAAGCGTTACAAATGTGGTCAGGCCAAGTGATGCCAACTCTACATGTAAAAATGGCTAAATTTTTAGTAAAAATTGGCTAGAAAAAAGCTTAGTAGTGGCTAAAAAATGCCGAAACAATATTTGATGATGAAAAACTAAAATTATCGATAGATCTCATATATATTTATGTTGCAAAAGTCATTTGCGTTAACTAATTATGAAAAGTTCAATGTTACAACACAGCTAATGCTGCATTTATACACATTTTAGCAACTTTAAGAAAATGTTGCTAAATAAAAGTGGCTAAAGGCTAAATGGATTTTTTTCATGGCTGAATGTAATGAAAAAATGGCTAAATCTTACTACATAATGGCTAAATTGGTAACACTGGTCATGCATGTGCACCAGCGCAATGTGTGCACTTCCGAAATTATCGCTTCTGTAAGTGAAAGTGTTGTGGAAACTCCCCGCTTGTCAGTTCTACGGCTAAGAGCGCTGTGGAAAAACATGCAATTGCATATTTATTGTTTCCCTCAGTATTGGAAAATAAACAGAACATTATTGAGCGTTCGGCTCACACACCCAGAAACGATAAGTATTTCTTTAGTGTTTGTGTAGAAGAACATAACCCTCAATACGGTTCGTAACTATTTTTAAGAAAATTACGAACATTATATAATGCTTTCTTCTAAAATAGAGCAATTGTAGCGGTTCTGTATACATACACTATATTTTAATGTTCTTTAGTGTTTCTTTTTGCGTTGATAAAGAAATGAGCAAACAAAATATTTTAGCTATGATTACAGCACATCCCAGTAAAAAATGTGCTCCAAAGCAGGTTTTTTGTATGAATTCATACCTCAAATCGCTTCAAACCTGCTGATAGGATGCCTGAGTTTTGTATGGGGTGTTCCCGGTTTGGAGGACTATTTTCTGCTGACAATAAGCGCTTCTTTAACATGGAAACAAAGCGCTCCTAAAGTGCTTTTTTAAGGACTAACTATATTAACATATTCATTAATGTTTTGCTTTTACTTGTTTAAAAGCCTTTTTTCAATGATTTTACTAAGCCATAATATATTTTTATTTTTTCTTCGCTTTAAAACCTTCTTCGTTGTCAGCACTAAAATAGCAACTTTTTTGTATGTTTTATTCTCTATCATTTACTGCTTTATAAGAGCTCTTTAATTGAAGCGCTTGATTATGTGCTTTTTCTCTGTAGTGCTTCCAAATACCCAAATTTTTTTACTGGGATATAGCTTGTGTGTGTATTGTACACATGTTTTGTTTGTGTACAATTATTTCGCTGGCTTTTTGTTTTTTTTTTTCGTAAATGTTTTTTGTTAAGGGAAAACATTTTTGGTTTTTTTACAAGCCAAAAACAATAAATGTGCTAAACAGAACACAACACAATTTGTGGTTTTTAAATAAACAGAACGCAAAATAATGTTCTTATCTTTTTGTTGAGTTCGATAAGTACAATATTATTTTTGTGTTCGAAGATCACAAAGAGAAAAACGTTATTTTTTTATGATTTACTACACAAACACTATTAGCGTTTGTGTTTTCCACAAATCTACTGAACCGAACAATAAAGAACGATTTTTAATGTTTATTTTCGATCACTGGTTTCAATGATAAATTATAACTATTAAAGTACTTTAAAAATATGTAATATCCTTTAATGTCTTCAAATATTCCAACAATAATCTCAACATTTTTAAGCTCTTCGTTAAAAAAAAACAAAATGTTTTTAAAGCAAAACAACAAAGTCTATTGTGCTCCAGAAAAAAATTACAATTGTGTTCTAATTTCCATCCCTGCTGTATAGAAATCTGAAAATTAAATGCTCACACGCGCATTAAGGCCGGGCCCGTATTGTCAAAAAGTAAATGTTTTTCTTTTTTTGACTTTGGGTTTTGTTAATAAATGAAAATATTTGAATTTTTAAAATTAAACATTTGTTAAACATATGGAAATCATACGAACTGTCTGTCTGTTTGTCAGTCTGTTCAACCATCTCTCATTAGGCGAAAATAATCCATGAAATTGTAAAATATGTAGAATATATTTTACTTCCATTGTAAGTCAGTTGCATTAGACATTGTTGGTGGCTCTTGCCTGGGGCTTTGGTTTTTGTAGTAACTTCAACAAAATAATCAAAATGAAATGTTGATCGGATTGTCTTTAAAGAAATGCTGCTACGATGGAGATGACGATGCTGATGGTGGTGCTGGTGATGAGTGCATAAACTATAAATAATATTTGAGATTTTTTTTTATTTTGTATGTCTTTCAACTTTAAACAGTTCCATGAAATTTTAAATTTAAATTTAAATAGAATCAAACTTAAGCATACAAGTACGAAAAAAATCAACTTTGTACTTGTAAAATGGATGTACTCGTTTGAGATCTAAAACCAAAAGCAAAGAGTCTGAGCAGAAAAAAATGAAGATTTAGTTCAGCACTTGTACTTGTAACAAGAAATGAAATAATTTTTTCAGTTCTTTCTGTATTTTTAGTTATGATGTGAAGTGGATACTTAAACAAGATCTCTCCTCCATGTATTAGCAAAAATAAAAGAAGAAGAAAAGGCAAGAACATTAAAGAATAGAAAACTATTGGATAAGAGAACAAATTTTTCTTAAATTTGCTTAAGAAGAACATTTAACGCAAGTTCTTTTTTAACGAAAATTTATGTAAAAAAGTTATCGTAGGTATTCTGTTAAAACAAAAAGTTATCGTAGATTTTGTATATGAACGAAAATTTAATTGTAATTTGTTTTTTTTAAAGAAATTATTCAGAGAATTTTTTTTAAAACAACCACGAAAATTATTAATAAAATTTATGTATGACGTGCTAAATTTCCAATTTTTTTATATCTGATAAATACACTGAAATTAATTGTTAATGCGCATTTCACTGGTTGCTTAGACCAGATCATCAGGAAACCTTTTCCAAAGATTTTAGAAAAGCTAAAATTGTTATATGTACAAATAAAACGCTTAAGCGAATAAGAATTATAAACACTCAAAGTCTTGCTTGTAACAATATCAAAGCTTAAACAAAACACCAACAATAAACAGTGAGCTTATCTTTTCTTACATTACCTTATATTTGTTGGCTATTTTTCGCAAATTTTCTGTTTAAACGAAAATTTTATTGTACATTTTTTTTGAAAAATGAAATTTATCAAAGATGTTCTCTTTGAAAACAAAAATTTTTCTTAAAACTAATTTTTTTCTAAACTTTTCTCTTATACGAAAACTTTACAAAAATCTCTCTATAACGAATCGTTATTTATTGTTATTTTTCTCTTTAACAGAAATTGCTGGTAAATTTTCGAATTAATCGTAGTAAAAAACAAAATTATCGTTAATTTCTCTAATAAGCCCTTATAAGAAAAATTTTGAGCAACATCGATTATTTCACACGAAAATTTTGACATGTATCAATGCTATCTATCTCGCGGTTTTGTAAAACTTAACTGTTGGATAGTGATCTGGCATCACCTTACCCTACTTGTCTATTGTTGTAAGCTGGCATCACTTATATATATTTCCTCAACACGCTTTTTACTTTTTGTCTTGTTAGCTTTCAATTGAAATAAAATACAATTAAATAAAGAAGTAATTCAACTTGGTCAAACCAACGACTATTATTTAATCACATAGCACACAACAGTGGCGTCAGAAGTGGTTTTGTTTTGGTGTAGTAAAAGAAGTCGAAATGCCTTTGGAACCCGATGACTTACGGGCGCTCACAATTGCTGGCAGACGCTATACAACAGTCGACATCTCAGGCCATACAAACGGCAGCTGCAAATAGTTCACGGGAAAATATCTTTAGAATTGCAACACCACCCGTTTCCATTTCAGCGTACAAATCTGATGATTTAACGTCCGTCCGGGACTATTTTGTTCGTTGCGAATGGTCGTTGCAACTAAGCAGAATTGTGGAGTCAGAGTATAAAAAATATATACTTGTTCATATGGGCGCGGAGTTAAACAACGCCCTCAAGATTTAAGTCAGCGCGAGAGTCCATAAGTCCACGTACGAGCAAATCAAAACGACGCTTATAGAACACTTTGACAGAAAAAGGCACCAGTACGCAGAGAGCGTAGAATTTCGGCAGGTGGTGCAAGAAAAAGGCGAAAATGTGGTGGGGCTTGCACTACGCTTGAGACAAGCTGCAGCTTATTGCAGTTATGGTATTTCATTAGACAGGATGCTTACTGAACAAATGCTTTTTGTGTTGGAGTCCAGTAGTATTTGTGATGAAATTATCGAAAAGGAGCCTCAATTGTTTAAGGAGGCGTATGAAATTGCACAGAGGCTAGAAGCCTCGCACAAATCTGCTAATGAAATGAAGAGCAGTTTTCCTTCTTCGGCCCCCTTGACGGAATCAACGTTCAAGGTGGGCTACAAAACCACGAAAGCGGATAGCAACAAAAGGGCTCCTTCAAAAAGAATCGCAGTACATAGAGATTCTACAAGTAGTACGAAATGAAACCAATGTAAATTCCGCAATGCAACCTGTTATGCTTGTAGCAAAACGGGCCACCTCGCAAAGGTGTGCAAATCGAGAACCGCTCAAATATCGGATGATGATTCCGATAGTGAATCGGAGTTAATTCAAAGATTGAATAAAGTGGGTGGTCCGAAATCGGGAAAACACATGCTAGAAGTTTGTTAAAATGGCAAAAGGGTCATAACGGAATTGGACTCTGGGGCCCCGTGTGGTATAATGAGCCAATCCACACTGAAAGCGCTAGTACGAAGGTTCATTGTACTGCCTACAAACAGAAAGTTTACGAGCTACACAGGGCATAGAATTAATAGGATTGGTCGGGTGGTAGTAAATGTTACAGTGGGACCAAAATCGCGCAAACTCAATTTGTACGTCGTTGATGGGGACTACGACGCGTTATTTGGTCGAGAGTGGATCCAACAATTCGTTAATGAAATAGATTTTAAGAAGCTGCTTTCTTCATCGCAATCACCACATTTACGTTTTTTTTTTTTTTTTTGCTACGAGTCTACAACTTTGCTTTCTTCATTTTTATCTTCTTTTTACAAAATAAAAACTACAAAAAAGCGATCAGCTGCTGCTTAATATACCGTTCGAAACAACTTAATTGTACTTTTTTCGCACCGAAAACAAAAATTTAGCTAGAAAGAAACATTTTGGTATGATTTTTGTAACATAAACAAAGTTCAACAATTGCAATTTTTTCCTATATATTTCACATATTTTTATATTGATTAATGGCTTTTTCTTTTCTGAGTAAAATTCTGCATTTATTCTGCCTTTTTATGTTCTTTTCTGAAAAACATGTGTTATTTTAAAAGTGTAAAGCGTTCTATTCTGATGATGTTCCCTTTAAAATTAAAAAAAAAAAACAAAAAAAAATGCTACATGTTCAACACTCATTTTAAATAAAGGGGCATGAGTGCAGCACTAGATCAAGGCGAAGGTGGTGCAAGTTTCGAGCCGTAAACACTAACAATGCAATACAAAAAACATCTGTTGTTTCTGTTGGCTTTGGATTGTTGTAGTCTTACCACCACCTGTAATTGAATTTACCTTGCGGTAATTGTACTTTATTGTTTAATGCAGAAATTTGTGTTCTTTTGTTAACGTAAAATTTGAAGCACTTCTTAAAAATTAGGGGAACATTAAAAAATGTTGCCAAGCAGGGTTGTCAGATTTTTTTGAGCTCCATCGCCAAACCGGATGCCAGAAATCGCCAAACGTCGGTTTTGTTCAGTTTTTGTAAAATTTTCTTTTTTTTTTATATAATTTTGCATACAAAAAACGCTAGTATAATTTTTCAGTCAAAAATCGCCAAAAACTGAGAAAAAATACAAAAAAGTCGCCGAAGTAAATTTTGTTTTGTTTCTGTAATTTTTTTTTAAATAACATAAAATGGAGATCATATATTCACTTAAAAACTTAAATTAAGTACACAAGTCTATAAAATCGTACACTTCAGCCTCACCGATTTCATTACTGGAGTTTTGACCTACACACTATTAGAATTGCATACGTACTATTAGAATTAAATAGTGACTGAATATTAAATTCACTTAATATGTTTTTATACCCTCCACCACAATAAGTTGTGAAGAGGGTATATTAAGTTTGTCATTCCGTGTGAAACTTTTTTACTATTCATCTCAGACCCTATAAAGTATATATATTCTGGGTCCTTGAGTAATTTTAAGTCGATTTAGCATGTCCGTCTGTATGTCCGTCTGTTGAAAACACGCTCACTTTCGAACAACTCAAAAGAAATGAACAAACTTAGTGCCAAATTGCTTGTAGTTATCCTAAGCAGTTCGGGATTGAAATCCAGCAAAATCGCTTCAGTAGAACCAGAGCTATGAATCAAAATGTGGAACCACCACCTAATAAAATTGATAATTTTGTTACAAAAAATAACATAAATGCTGTAACAAAGCACGGAATGAGATAAGATTTAGCAAAAAATTGTTTTATTTGACTGGAAATCACGCTGTTAAATTTCGTGAAGATCCGTCCATAATAATTTGGTACTTCACAGTTTTATAGGACTATAAATGATACTGTGAAATTTCGTGAAGATCGGTCCATAATTTACCCTAGGCCCCATAGAAACCCTACTCCCGGAAAACAGTTCAGTACACCTAAAACCATAATAAATAATGCTATCATAACAGAAATTGGTACGTCACAGTTTTAAAGGACTAGAAATGACGCTGTGAAATTTCGTGATGATCGGTCCATAATTTACCCTAGGCCCCATATAAACCCTTCTACCGGAAAACAGTTTGGTTGCCTTAAACCATAATTAATAACAAATCGTCACAGTTTAAGATTATAATTACATCATACAGATATTACTCCTTTAACATTCGAACTGTCGGTGGAGGGTATCAAAGATTCGGCACAGCCGAGTATAGCACTCTAACTTGTTTATATTAGTAATGATAAAAAAAATTACAAGTTTTTAAACAAAATCGCCGAAATAATATAAGTGGTAAAAATAGCCAAGTTAATCGCCAGTTATATCAGAAATCGCCGTAAAAGTCGCCAGTCGCCAAATGGGAAATCCCATCGCCAAACACGTTTCAAAATCGCCACGTTTGGCGAGAAATCGCCATATCTGACAGCCCTGTTGCCAAGTTATATGTAACACTTATGCAACACGCCATAAGTTTGACAACATGTCGCACGAAATACTGAACAGAGAACCAGGCTATACGCAACAACTTTTCATAACAGTTCTCTTAAACAAAAATTTTCCTCATAGGTACGCAAACTTTTTAAAAAAATTTTACTACGCGAAAAGTTTTCATTAAATTTTTCTTAAACAAAATTTATCGCATACTTTTTTCTTAAGCAAAAATGCATCACAATTTTTTTTTAAACATTAATTTATGTTTTTACTAAGCGAAAATTGTACAGGAATTTGCTAATATTTTTTCTAAACAAATTTTATGACAAATTTTCTTTTAAACAAACATTAAACTTTATCGTAAAGTTTTTTATTAAGAAATTATTTTTTGTTTTACCAAATAAAATTTACTGGATTTTCTTTAAATTTTTTTTTTTTTTTTTTTTTTTGTCTTATTTCAAACAAATGCAGACGACAATATTTGTATGTTTTTTCTGTCTGTCCTTTGAGTTCTTAAAATAGTCGCTTTAAACATAAGAAAAAATTAAAAGAAAAGAAACAAAAATTTACAAGTGCTAGTTAAGAAAAGTTACAGAAGGAATTGTTGATATAAATAATTGCAAAAGAATCATAAAAAAAACATAAAAACGAAATAAAGAAAATATCACATGTGTAGTGCAGTTGACATCACTTGAAACTGAATAAGTGTCGAGAGAAAGAAAATTAAAAAAAAGTAAAAGTAGTTTTATCTAACAAAATATACGTTTAAATTTAAAAAAGGAAACAAATAAAACTGTAGTTTTTGCCTTTATATTAAAAAAAGAAAAAAATATAATGTTTATTATTATTTTTTCTCTTGAAATATGATTCTCCAATCTTAATTTGGTTTGAAATTGTAAAATAGAATTTTCATACTCAACAAAGACAGACTGACAGACCTCTTGCTTGCAATTAGTGCAAATTTTATACTTCAGCATTCGAAATATCCTTGGTTAAATATAATTGTGGCTTTTTGATTAGTTATTCTATCGGTCTGTCTGTCAATACCTGTGTGTTGAATTTTGTTTTTTTTTTGCGTTCCCTTTGTGTTGTGGCTTTCATCAAGCATATCGAATTGCCCTTAATTTCTTAAAATACTGTTACAAATTGAACTACACTCTTCTGCTCTATTCCTGATATTCGTTAGAAATATTTGCACTACAAACATTTTACAATAGAATTAGCAATAACCTTTTGCTATAGGGAAATAAATCAGTCACTAAATTAATATTGATCGCTTATGTACAGTTTCCATTACACTCAAAAAAAAATCCGTTCATCCGTACTTAAATCAATGCGAAGCGGTAAGAATAGTACGGTAAGTACGAATTTTCTTGAATCAAGTACAGAAAGATTGATTCAAGTACAGATTATTCAAGTGCGAAATTCTTGACTTATCCATATTTAAACCCGAATTCGTACTTAAAATAATACGGAAATGAGATTGATTTAAGTAAAAGTAAGATTGATTCAATCTCAAAATACGGTTGATTCAAGTACTATAAACTTCAATTAATCCCAAATTCGTACTTGATATAATGAAAAGTGAAATCGGATTGATTCTAAACTCCTAAAACACTTACCCCAGAGAACCAGAAACAGAAGGAGAATATCATTACGATAGAATTTCACTTACAAAAAACACCAGCATCGTGTCCGAAATGGTTTCTACTTTGAAAATTAAATGTATTTAACTACATATAAACTAAATGGGAACTTTTGCTTTTTATTTGACTTTTTAGACATGAAAATAATGTATGTTTTTCTTCGTATTCTGTTGGTGCTGTTGTTGTTTCTAAACAAAACAAGCAAATTGTGTTGTGTTGTTGTAGTTGATCCAAATATGCAGTAAAAACTTAGAAATGAAAACTGTTAAAAATATGCCCCAAAAATTTAAAATTGCTTATTTTAAAACAAAATATTCAATAATTTATTAACATTTCCATTTATCAAAAACAATCCTAAAATTTTAATCGGTAAAGGCCAAACCCCATAGTATTAACAGACGAATTTTTGAGATTTTGGGGGCGAATTCAATCTAAATACCAACATAATCAGCCCAATTATGAATAAAAATTCCCCGGGAGTTTTCTCCCTTCTTCCAATTTTCCTATGTAAATTCAATTGTAAAAATGGGAAAAGGGAAAAAACTCCCGGGGAATTTTTATTCATAATTGGGCTGAATAAGATGGTTAACGGACACAAAGAGTCTTATTTGGAAACTTCGTCCTTAGTACAATTAAAATGTTTTTACCAAATTTGCTTAATTTATCTAAAAGATTGCAATTTGTACTTTGCGAACAAGGTTAACATAGACAGATAACCAGCCAGACGGACGGATGAACATCGTGAGATCACTTTAAAAGTGTTGGAGAAATTGAAGCAACACATTGTTTTACAGATAAATATTTAAAACCGAATTTCGCAAAAAAAAAAAATATATTAATGCGAAAGCTCTTGTAGGCACCAAAAAGAAATCCGAAATGTATCAATATATGCCTTAAAAAGGCAAAATATGCGCTATAAACTTAAAAAAATGCTGCAAAAAAGCTCTTTTAACTGAATTATGCAAAAATATGCTGCAAACGGTAAAATATGCAAAAATATGCACTAACAAAACAATGCCAAAATTCACCAAAAGCTCTAAAACGGATAAATATATTGTTTCTGCCTTCATTGGTCGCACAAGGAAAAGCATTCAAATGCATATTTATGGTTTCCCTGCTAATGAGTTATATGAGATTAAAAAGCTCACTTTTTATTCTCACAGTGGCACTACGAACGAAAATTTCATTCTATTTTAAGAAATTCCGGAATTGGTATTGAAAAAAGAATTCGTTAAGTATAAAAAACTGAATTTATTCTTTCTGTGTACTGGCATTTTTTCCCCCCTTTACATACTACCCAAAATCATTCAACTGCTTCCGGCTTAGATAAGTTTTTTGTTGTCTTATGAATATTTTTGCAAAGCCCTTTCACAATTGAAATGTACATAAGTTGTTTTTGGAGCAAAAGAGTTATATTCTCTTGTATTACTTAAGTATTCCATAAAATTATAATCAATGTAAAAGTGTTACAAATTCCGATTATTACCAAAGAGCTGTTGTACTAATAAATATTATTATTTTATAGAAATAATTGTAATAAGCAACACCTGCCACAAAATATAAAAGCAACAATAATATGTAAACTCCTTAAAATACTAATAAGGCTACAAATGTACTTCCGTATAACTACTATTACTAAAACTGTTTAAAATGTATTTATTAAAATATAATTATAATGTTCAATAAGCCATGTATAGTTGACATATAACAATTAAATATTAATGTAAAGTTTAAATTCAAATACATTTTAAAATTAATTTTTGGTTTTAGTTAGTTGCTTGAAATGTTAAAGAACTTAACCACAATTTTAAGCAGAAATAATTGGCAATAAATTGTTAGGGAACTTAGTTAAGAAAAAGCAAGAACCAGCCGAATTTAACTACAGGTGGTGTAGAAACGCCATCTGATTTTGATAGTTCGAACCTATTCGTTTTAATTTGTTGGTGTTTTGCTAAGAATCGTTGACATTTCGAGCCGTAAACACTAATAATGGAATGCAAAAAACCCTATATTGTTTCTGTTGTTTTTGGATTGTTTTAGGTTCGACACCACCTGTAGTTACATTCGCTTTGGGCAAGAACCACAATTTTATTTACAGCAAACATTTTTTATTTATGTTTAACAGGAAAACTGTGTATTTTCGATTGGAATTTTAAAGAAACACATCATTCACAATAACTTTGAATTTGCTCTTTGAACAAGCGTAGTCTTCGACCAAATTGTTCACTTTAGAGAACGGTCATTTGCGTTCAATCATTAGTCTGGGTTTACACTATGAAAGTTTTCTTTCAGAAAGTCTGAGCTTATGGGTGAGAGAGGAGGAGAACATACTGCTATACTCTCCCCTCTCACCGATAAACTCACACTTTCTGAAAGAAAACTTTCATAGTGAGAACCCAGACTTACACATTTTATTATTAATACAATTTTCGTATGACGTGCTAAATTCCCAATTTTTCATATATGATAAATACACTAAAATTTATTGTTGAGGGAAAGCTAGCTTCTATGCGCATTTCACTGGTTGCTTAGCCCAGCTCATCATGAAACCTTTTCCAAAGATTTTAGAAAAGCCAAAAATATTAAACAAATAAAACCCTAAAGCAAATAAGAATTATAAACACTCTAAGTCTTACTTGTAACAATATCAAAGCTCAAACAAAACACCAACAATAAACAGTGAGTTTATCTTTTCTTACATCTCCCTACAATTGGTTGGGTTCTTTCCGACTCGAATTGTAGTTGTAAGTGGGTTAAAAGAAAAAACAAAATTAAAAACAAACTGCTTCATTCTATTATCTTCGTAAGAAAACAACCAAAAAACCAATTTTCCAATTCAGTTTTATGCACGGGCACTTTATGTTTCACAAATACCATTGCTCAAAAGCAACACGATATTTCAATACAAAATTTATGTGTTGTTTGTCACCTGAAACAGCACATTAATTGAGGAGGTCCATAACAAAACGTATGAAGAATTTTTATCAGTTGACAGTCTATTTTAATTTTGTGATATTTATGTACCTACCTACATAAAATAATTTTAATTTAAAGCAATACAGTTCTTACTTTAAAGGGCCAAGTATACTATACAATTGGTTTGACAACAACGTGCAAACAACCGCTTATGTTGCTTATTTGGTCCTGTACAAACAAAACAATTTCGTAAATAAAAGTATTGTTCGAAAAAGTTAGAAAATAGGATTGAAAAATGTATCGGACGATTTTTTTCCTTAACTAATCCTGCTCTACACCTTCACGTTTGTCAGCGGGAGACCAGAGTCTCTGGCGGGAATCGATCCCGCGACTCCGGCACTGATAGATCAGCTCACTACCAGCTAGTTTAGATAGATTTCCACAGAGCCATCAAACATTCAAAAGTGACAAAAATGGCCCAATTGTGCCACGTTTTGTATCACTTACACACATGAATGACTTGGGAACATTAATTTTTAGTAATTTTTTTCAGTTTCTATCACAGTTAAACTTGCTTTTTAAACCCTGACTTCTTTCAATTTTCATAGCATGTAGTGTAACCCACAATTTAATTTGGTTTCTTGTGTAAGATATGTTATTTGCACTGTTCTTTACAGTGCAATAGTCGAGTAAGCCAACTGTTTGTATCAAAAAAGATTGCGATAGAAACATAGTTTTTGCATGGACCGTTACAACCAAACACTATAGTGCAAGAGTAGTGTTAACTCCTCATTATCTCATAATAAGTAGTCTGGGGTTACACCACTTCTACGCTGATAGCCTCATGTATGAAGACTTTTATTGTGTGGACCAGAGATCAGCAATGAATCGCTTTTTCGCTACTCATACTGACTCATGCAATTGTAAGTATAAGTGCGTATAAATAATTTTAACTAAACTACTCTTATTCACTCATACTCACAAGAGAAATATTTATGAGTGCGACGTCGACATTATACGCATACTCATAAATGACGTCAGCTTGATTTATAATTTCAAGAAAATACTTACAATACTCACAATGATTCAAATCATTAAGCTCTCCACTTACCGTTTTAACACAACAGAGAAAACACACAACTTAATAATCAGCGCTGCCAGATAAATGTGCCGAAAAATCGTCCACTTCATACATGTAACTTTAGTAAACTGTAATTGGCAAATCTGCAGCCTCGCATTTTGCTTCGCCTATACACATTGAGTTGAGTAGATTTTAAATCAAACACTACAAATGTTGCTAAGTATGAGTACGATGAATGAAATGAAACTTTTGAGTTAATATGAGTTTGAATAACATTGGAATAAGTTCATACGTATAAGTACAAGAATTAATGAGTCATGATTTAGCTCTACTCACTTTTTCACTACTCATTGCTGATCTCTGGTGTGGACCCTGACTAACACCATATGTCCATATACATATATTGCGAAATAAAATTTCAAACATTTTTTGAAGAAATAATTTATAACATAAAATGTCAAGTTTGATTTTAATTTCTTGACAATGATAAATAAACCATTCAATAAAGTTTCGCAGTAGTTTGGTATCTTAAGTGCATAAGTTTGTATGCGTCAAACAAAACCATTGCGAATTTTAAAAATTGCTGTTGCTTAAGCTACGGTCACACTTGTCAAATATTTGACGTAAAACACGGAACCAACAAGCAAACTAAATAATCATTTCATTTAGTTCCAATATTTATTTGGTTAGTAATTCCACATCTTGCAGAAAACCGTTTTTTGTCGAGTCTAGTAGTATAAAAAGTGTATTTGTGACCATGTTGAATCTCACAAAAGCAGTGGTTACGCTTATTTGGTCAAATATTTAGTAAGTGTGACCGAAGCTTTGGGATTGTACTTCGAAGATGTTAACATCTTCCCATAAAAATCAACATCATTCATCATCTTCACAAGATGTTCCTACCTCATTGTATTCTACATCTTCTTCTATTTGTATGCTATTTTTTATTACCGATAACTTTTCGTGGAAGGATAATATTCGGCAATTTTTTGTATTTAATGAAAAATTTCTGTTTTTAGGAAAATTTAAGACACATTTTTGTTTTAAGAAAAAAATAATATTTTTAAGGACGATTAACGATGACTGCATGAATTAAAGAAATATATTTAAAATAAAAATGAGTTTAAGATAAAAATTTCGTTGAAAAGGTTTAACGATAAATTTTCGTTAAAAACATTTACAATAAGATTTTTGTTTAAATAAAAAAAAAAAAAAAAAAATATTTTTAAGGACGATTAACGATATACATACATATGTATGAATTAAAGAAATATTTCCAATTAAAATGAGTTTTATAAAAAAATTTCATTAAAAAGGTTTAAGTATCAATTTTCGTTAAGAAACATTTACTGCCGGTTTAACGATGTCGAACGTCATCGTTCGCATAGAAAATTATGCGAAAATTTGTTTTTGATTTAAATGTAATATTCTATGCGAACGTTAACGTTCGAAATCGTTGAACATGCTGTTACAATAAGATTTTCGTTTTAAATAAAAAATAATATTTTTAAGCACAATGAACGATAAATGTATGAATAAAAGAAATATTTCCACATAAAATGAGTCTAAGATAATTATTTCGTTAAAAAAGTTTAACGATAAATTTTCGTTAAAAAACATATGTATACAATAAGATTTTTGTTTTAAATAAAAAATAATATTTTTAAGCACAATTAACGATAAATGTATGAATAAAAGAAATATTTCCAAATAAAATGCGTTTAAGATAAAAATTTCGTTAAACAAGTCTAACAATAACTTTTCGTTAAAAACCATTTACAATAAGATTTTTGTTTTTAATAAAAATAAATGTATGAATTAAAGAAATATTTCTTATTTAAATGCGTTTAAGTTAAAAATTTCGTTTTAAAAGATTAAAAGGTTTGCGATAAATTTTTGTATAAAACAAAATTTACGATATTTTTCGTTATAATAAAATATCGCGGTAATGCAAAAAATGATACTAAACCTTGAAAATTACTGCAACATGTGGAATCTGGAAGTAAATTGAAACAAATCCGAGATTTTGTTATTCAGAAATGGTGGTCGATTAAGTCAACAAGAAAAATGGTTTTTTAAAGGAGATGAGGTAAAAACATCTCCCGAATTTAACTACTTGGGAGTAATCTTCACGCCAAAACTTAAGTTTAACAAACATGTCGAAAAAAGAAACAATCAGGCAAAAGGTGCAATAAATTCAACATGGCAAAGCCTAAGATATAAGCCTAAGAATGAAGTGGAAAGTCTATCTTGCAGTGTGCAGAGCAATTCAAGCCTATGCAGCTCAGGTTTGGAGCTTAAGACATTTCGAAGATATTAATAAGCTGCAACGATATTTCATGAAAAGAATATTACATTTACCTAGCTTCACCCCAAACTACATTCTTATGCTAGAAACCGCTGCTGAAGACAGTCATCTTTATACGTTGGGACTTCATCTTAAATATTTAAGTAGAATAATGTTCAATCTACAGGAGCATGAAACATGCCAACATTTTGTTGGTATCTGTCCTGTGCTAAAAGAATTTAGATATGCTATATTTCAGAAATCTTACCAAGCGGAAGAAGATATGATACATATACTAAATGGCCAAAATGAAGAAGACTGGGTGAATTAGTAAAATACTTAAAATGTGCACCCAGAGAAAAACCATGTTTAAATATGGTCACCTCCAACAATACTATGTTTAAAGAAAATTTTAACCATATTATGTTTAATTTAACCATATTATTGTTAACGACAACCATATTATGGTAAAAATAGTCCTTCATCAAGAAGCCAGAACCATAATATGGTTGCCTCCGAACACATTATGGTTAATAATAACTAAAATATGTTAAACACTTATAATAGCCTGGTTGGTTTGCAACCATAGCATGTTGCTCTTGAAAAAGAGGAAAATACTATTGTCAATTTTAAAACAAATTATTGTCATATTTAACCACAACATGTTTAGAGGCAATCATAATATGGTTGTGGCTTTTTGATAGGGGGCCAATTTAACCATAACATGGTTGTCGGTGACAAAAATATGGTTTAAACATAGTAATGTTGGAGGTGACCATATTTAATCATGTTTTTTCTCTGCGTGTGCGTTAACTTATAGAAATTTTTTAATAAGAGAATTTAACTAAATTTGTCATAATTTTATTAATCAAATTTAATTTTATTTATGCGTTAAATGCCAATATTTGTTTGTGATCGTTCGACAGACGTTTTTATAAAAAACATGTCGTTAAGCTCTTTTATATTTTTCTTTTTCTTTTTCTTTATTTTATGTTATTAATTGTAACTATTATTCGTAACATCTTAATTTATACATAAGAAACTTTTATAAAATGAAAATAAAGAAAATTCTAATTCTAAAATTCTACATCATGCATTTGTTGGCAGCACTGCATGTTAATTTCTTATAACATGGTCCATACTACAGTACATTGGACCATGTTGTAAGTAGTCCATTTAAGCCACAATGGACCACGTAGTCTAATATTATCTGCGGGGTAACAATAAATGAAAATGAAATAATAAAATTTTACGATTAATGGCAGCTATACATACTTTACTTTGCAACTTTTTGCAAAAAATATTATAAATATATATATTTCCACATATATTTATATATATTTATCGTTAGCTAAAATGCAAAAAGGCGTAACTAACAAAAAATTCAAAATCGTGTTTTTGATTGATTATTATAAATGCCTTCGATCTACATGTCTTCACAAAATTTTACACTTCTGCGATCAACAATTGCGCTTTTATTTACAAAAAACAAAGTCTGAGTTCATACGGCTCATGTCTTATTGACAAGATTCTTCCTTTTTCTTCTTTGAACATGAATTGTCGTTCAAATGATTCATGTCATGTTGACGACGTGCTTATGCATTTGGCTTTTTGATATTGAAAACAAAAACAAAATTAAACAACGAATAAGAAAGCAAAACGTAAAGACAGTACATGCATCTGTGTACTCGTTTATTTTCCCCACGTCCCTCTCGCCTATAAAGTAGCAATCATGTCAATAAGACATGAGCTGTATGAACACAGACTAAGGGCCGTAACTACAAGTGTGTTTATTTTATAAATGAAAAACTACGTAATTACTCATTTTTTTCAACAAAATATAATGAATTGGTTTCCTTTGAAAATTGTTTAAAGAATTTCATGGACGTCTCATTAATGCATGTTTTCTGACATGTTTATAGTTTTCATTGAATAAAGTTTTTTGCTTCTCCTGTAAAATTATATTTTTGTTAGTTACGCCTTTTTGCATTTTAGCTAACGATATATACATTTATATATATTTAATATCCAGTCTTAAAATACATTTTTCAAACATACATACATTTATTTTTACAAAAAACTTTTATTACAAAATTTGCCAAAAAATTTAATTTAAGAAAAAATTTAGATACATTATTTTTATGAAAAATTTACTATACATTTTTATATCACGATAAATTGGTGCTTTTAAAATAAATAATAATGAAAATAAACTTAAGTCATTTTTCAAAAATTCTTCTGCTTCCTTACTTACATATCAACCGCACATAAACCACATTCAGACACACATCCATACAAGTTTTCATCTACATACATATTTACGGCAAAATTTTACTGATGTAAGTTTAATTACATAATCCTTAACTGTTTTATATTAATGTAAAATTTAACCAATATTTACTATATTTTTCCCCTCAAAAAGGGAAAATAAAATCAACCATATAATAAACAACAATAACATACAATAAACGTTTTCATACACATACTTTTACATAAACTTTACACAATGTAAATTGAAGTGTTTTATCCCACCTGACCTGAGATTCGAAAAAATTTAAAGCTCACTAAGGCGAAGAGTTTTCGAAACAAAAATGTACGATAAATAGTCGATGATATTTTATAAAGCGAATGCTCTTTTATTTGAACAATTCTCGAAACTTTACCGACAGTCAACATTCGAAAATGTGTTATTTTTCATTAACTAAAACATTCGAGGTTTTTTCTTTTTTGATAAAATCTCGAAACAAAAATGAATTCTATATTTTTTTATTTTAGACAAATCCTCGAACATTTATTTTGTTTACCGTTAAATTATTTTGTTACTATTTTTTATTTTTCACATTATCACCAAAGGTTCGATAAAACTACTTTGATCGAATTTTTCGCGAAAAGAAGTTACGAAGTTTTTTTTATGTTGAAACATAAAAACAGAAAAACATTTTATTTGTGATTTAGACTTTATAAAGTGTGGATAAAGAAAATAAAAATTTTTAAAAAGTGATAAAAAAATAAAGTGAAAATTCGTTATTTAATTTAATTAACAAGGTGAGTTAAATGGGGGATAGAAAAAAAAAATATATATGTGAAAGCAGACATGTTATAACCCAGTGTAACTAATGCTGGGTACACACTATGTAACACGTTTACGCAATCCAGTGAATTAAATTCATTTTCATTCATTTCAGATTGCATACACATCAAAACGCTTTGATATTTTGAGGTTGCATTGAAACAGTTTCCATGTAGGTTGCACTGTGTGTACCCAGCATAACACTTTAAATAGAAACCTCCGTCCAAGAGATACTCCTGATGGCGTTGGGGGTAATGAAAATGTTGAAATTGTTGTTTTAAATAATACTGAGCCAGACCAGTCAGATGTTCAATTGTTAAAAGAAGTGAAAGAAGGTATTATTGATTTTAACACAAGGTTGGCGTTATGACGTTGTTTCAGTAACTGTGCGATACATATGTACATATGTAAAATATTTTTTCAATTCCCATTCAGATAAAAGAACTATGCCAGTCCGGTGAAAAAGCTTTCGACAAGTTTATACGAGCATGCTGGAAAAAAAAAATAGCTGACACTTTAGCGGAACAATTTTCATGGAGGGGAACAAGTACAAAAAAATTTATAAGGGGATTCAGATTGACACAAGCTATTCGAAGTAAGAAAGTTTTAAAAGAACATTTTTACGTTTTTGCACCTTTATAATTTACCCTTTCATTCTTTTTATGTACCTAGATTCGTTCAAAAACAAATTTGCGCCTTGTGACGATGACTTCGACAAAATATCGCAGAATTATTTCCAATATGCTCATGACAGGCTGTCGAAAACATCAGTATACCATATAAAAAAGCAAAAACTTGGGGGAGAGGTGACGACCTCTTAACCAAAAAAAAAAAAAATAAAATAAACAACATAATTTCATTTATTTATACATATATTTTTTAAGAAGTTATTTGAGTTAAAAACTGTCTTTATTCATGTTGAACTAATTCTCTTTTTTTTGCATTTATATTTATCTAAGACTGATTAATTATTAGACATGCATATAAATATATTAACATACACAATTTAAATATACAGAATTTTTCTTTATGTATTTTCTTTGGCGATTCAAATTTTTCTATTTTATTTTTTTCATTAAAATAAACATTTTTTAGTATGTAGCATTGTACATGTTAATATAATTAATTTGAAAAAATAATATTAATAAAATATTAATTTAAAAAAAAATTAATTAAATATTAAAACGATAAAAATTGTTTGATTTGGACCAAAATGAAATTGAAACATAACAATAATCATTCGATATCGAAGTATTACTAACGATAGTAATGACGAATATTTAGCGATATCGAATTTGATTAATAACAATATCTCCAGATAAGGTTTCTCGATATCGTCAAAGTTATCTTTTGTAAACATTTCACAATATTGAATAAGATGTTTTGGCAAACATTTTTCGATACCACTATCGAAATATTAGCAAAGGAATTTTCAAACAGCAATTGATATTGCTAAATCTTCGTTTCTAATTCTTTATCGAGCCTTCGAATTCGATAGCTTTTTTGGATCAAACTGAGCGACATGTAAACAATTTTCAATTCGTTTTTGAGTGTCGATCTCGAAAGATTAACGCAGTAAATGTTCGAGATATATTCGATGGCAATATCATTAACGAAAGTCTTGGTCAGGTGGGATATTAAAAATGTGTGTGTATGAGAGCCTTTCTTTATTCTTTTTTTTGTTGTTGTTGTTTTTAGAGTGTGAGTAAAATTTAAAATATATTTAATAACATTCCTTTAGCTCTTTATGTGTAAGTAAGTATGTGTTCAAGCCTTGTCGTGTATGTAAAAAGATGTGTTTTATGCAAATTGATACGATATAATTAAAACATTTACCAAATAGTACAATGCTTTTGACTACTTTAGCTACTTGCTACAGCAAATATTACAACTACACAGAAAGAAAACACTCGGTATAAATTAAGTTTTTTATACTAACTTTAAGTACGAGTCGTACTCAAAAATTCAAGTAAGAATAACACCAAAATGTACTTAAAACAATCCTTAATAGGATTACTTTCATAAATTAATCCCGGAATTTCTTAAAATAAGTACAAAATTCTTAAACCAAGTAAAAAAAAAACATTAAATTTTTCGTTTGAAGTGCCACTCTGAGAGTAAAATTACAAAGTGAGCGTTTTAATCCCAATTAACTTAGTCCCAATTTCCATAATGCAAGTCTTATTGATCAGCTTGATACTTTGTTGGCGAGAGTGACGAGGGGAAAAGAAAGGAGTACTCAGCTTGCTGTACTCGTCATATGCGTTTTGTTTTCTCATTCGTAATTTTCAGCAGGTCTATTTTGACAATTATCTTTCATATTTAATTTCGTTGTACAAAGTTAATTTCGTAGCGTGTGTGATTCAAAACGCACATATACATTCATACAAATGAAATAACAGATAAATAATAAGACTTGACTCGTGAAAACGCCGAAGCTGATTACAAGAAGAAAATTTGATAAGTTTATCAATAAGACTTGCATTGTGGAAATTGGGACTTATTAAAGTTTGTTGTACACACTACAAGAACACCACACAAATAGTTAAAAAAATGTTTTGCTTGTTGTGTGTAGAAACAAGCGCATTTTTAAAATTGATTCAATCTTAGTTGTACTTAAATCAATCTCATTTTCGTATTATTTTAAGTACGACTACGGGTTTAAATATGGATAAGTCAAGAATTTCGCGATTGAAATTCCGTACTCGAATCAATCTTTCCGTACTTGATTCAATAAAATCCATACTCATCGTACTATTAATACCGCTTCGGATTTATTTGAGTACGGATGGATTGATTTTTCTTTTGAGTGTACTACTACAACAGCTACTTGTTCGTTATACATATGTTTATTATCAGTTGTTGCTGTTATTTCACTAGTATGAGTAGTTTTTATTTTTTATTGTTGTGTTCTTGTCATTTTGGCTTAAGTTTACATATTGGTTAGGAGGACAAGTAATTTGGGATTTGCGGTAAATTTTATTATGTATATGGTTTTAAAATATACAACAAGTGTTGAGGATAAAGTTTTAAATGCGTACAGCATTATGACATAGGGGAATTAGCACATGTGGAAAACCGAAAAACAAAAGCCATATAACGTCTGGAAGTGGAACGAACTTACACCTATGACCCAAAATCACGTTTATAATATAAATGTTATATCTGCGTGGCTATACGGTTAAGAAACATGGCTTGTCACCACAAAATTAGACAAAAACTTTAAACATTTACAAATAGATGCTTGCAAAACATTTTAAAAATAAGGTGGCCTCGAAAATTTGCTTATCAAGAGAATATGAATACCCAACTACGACGTCGCACAGTGGAATTTTTTTGGCAAAAAGTCTATTTTTTTACAGTTATTTTTTAGAAATCTTATTATGCAATTCTGTAGAGAAATGTTTCATTAGTAGAAAACCATGATTTGTTTTCGAAAAAAATAAAATTTTGTATAAAAAAGAGTGTGGTAAAGTTATCTAAATATTATACAACGAAAACTGATGAAAATTTTACTATATTTCAGTTGGTTATACAATAAATATGGTTTAACTACGAATAGTTTTAGAGCATTCTTATTAAAATATAGTATTTTAAATTTAATAGGAAAGAAAAATTATTTAAATTACATATATATATATATATGTATATATGTATTTAAGAGATCTGAGCAAATCAAAATGACTCCAAAAAATTTAGCATTTGCAGTTTTCATTAGAAAAAAAATAAGTTAGCTCGGTCTACCTCCGTGTTAGTACTACTACTAAATTAAAGTTTGGAATGTTTTCTTTCATTTTATGTAAAAAAATTCTGCGACTTTTTGCGATCGCTGAACAAACTTATAAATTTTGTGATAAAACTCACGTATTTTTTGTGAATATTTACAATAAATTGCAATGCATATTAACAGTAAAAGGTTTTGTATACTTTTAGGCTTTTACTTTTACTTTTTAATAACTGATTGACAGCAATATCGAAAAAGTGCATAACAAAAAAAGAAAAACAAAACCGTATGATTATTTGAAATACATAATAATATTTGCCAAAAACAGTTTAAGAAAACTATTAAACCTAACTAATTTTTAAAATGGGTTCCTTTTGTGTTTCATATAGTGAATTGTGCAAGGAAGTTATAAATTGCAATAATAATGTGGATTTATTAACTGATTTCATTTTGGGTTCTATGGGCGGTGGGTGGAGGGCGTGGCCAATTTTGATTAAACTTTATATTTTTCTTAATTGAGCTAAATAAAGGCACAGAGCAAAATTTCAAAAACTTTGGGCCAAAAAAAAATTTTGGGTTCTATGGGCGGTGGGTGGAGGGCGTGGCGAATTTTGATGAAACTTTATATTTTTCTTAATTGAGCTAACCAAAGGCCCAGAGCAAAATTTCAACATTCTACGAGCACTGCTTATATTTTTTGCCAAACATTGTATGGACAAATCCCTCTGTGCGTCGTCACACCCTTTGAAATTCCAACGATGAAATCTGCTATGCAACAATTGAGAGAAACCCACAGGCACCCTAATATTTTGGGCGTAACTTCAAAATCCAGGGGGCACTTGATTCCAAATTGTGTTCTCTGAATTTTCCATTAGATTTTAAACCTTTTTAGAAATATGATTTTTCATTAACCAAAATAAATTTCAGTATACATTTATTAACATGTGTATTACACAGACTTAAACAAATGATCGTACAAGTATGTACTTTTAATGTTTATGTGTTTTTTGGTTGTGTTATTAGTCCTTGTAAGCGTTATTAACACACATCCTTGTGTTTAAAATCACTCAAACAGGAAAAATGTTGTTGCAGTGAATAAGTAAATAAAACATAAATGTAGATGATAGAGAAGTAAAATATAAAGAGTTTATTTTAAAGAACAGCATTTCGAGGAGAAAAAGAAAACTAAAATTATTTATTATGCTAGAGAAAAGTGAGGGCTTTCCTAAAGAGCTCCTTTCTGGAGCTCCCTTGAGCTCCAGAAACTTTGTCGAACGTTTCTCCAATTTCTTATCCCTTCCAAAAACTAAGATTTTTAAAGTAATCAAAGTAGGTATGAGCTTGTGAAATGATTCATCGTTGAAGTTAGGCTTGGAATCAAGAATTAGTCACAGGGTATTAGAACGTACAAGAAGGCATTTCGTAATCTAATTCATGGAATGCCTAACGAGCACATGTAAGTCCCTTTTTTCATTTTCTCCTCAAATCACGAGTAGTTCTGCAGCCGTATTCTGTAATTCGCTTAGCTAAATCTCGATTGCTATAATGCCTTAGAGAATACAAAATTTAAAGATTTAGAAAATTTAGAAATGCACGTTACAAAATTACCCAGGCAGAAAAAGACAATCACCACGACGCTGTGCCGACGTTGCTGGGTGTACTATCAACATCAATACAACGCACTGTTTACCAAATTTACAATGTTGTCAAAATATTAAAATGATAACGCCAAATTTGCGTCTTCCGACTCTTCTTTTTAGTGTTGTCACAGTACTGTAATTTTAAATTTACAATGTTGGATTCACGAATTGACAACGTAGTCACAACCATCTTCCGACTCTTATTTTCAATATTGTTACAAATATAAATTCGCTAAATAAACAAGCAAAAGTTTGTATATTTTTTAACCCAAAATAGTTTTTGTGTTTTCATTTTAATACGACACTATTAAATTATTAAGACTAAATTTTTGTATATACAGCGTTGTAGCGGTATAGAATTATTATAAACACGGTATTAAAAAATTAAGGTTTAATTCTTGTATAAACAGTATGTGCGTTCGTTTACTTTTCCAGTAAAATCCCAGTAAAATCCAGTAGGTGAGTAATATGAAAATTTGTGTACGCGAACGCATTTCAGTAAAATCAAGTACAAATTTGCACAAATTTGTACAACTTTTGGGGTAAACGAACGCAGCTATTGTTGTAGCGGCATAGTTTAATGGTAAATACGACTTTAAAAAACTAAAGTCGTATATTTGTATTTAGGGTGCTGTACCGGTGTTGAATCTTATTTAAAAACGGTATTAAAAAACTAAGGTTGTAATTTTGTATCTACAGTGTTGTGATGGTACCATATTTTTGGTAGAGTCACAATTTTGTATTTACTGGGTTGTGGCGGTACATAATATTTAGAAGAGTCGTAATTTCTGCCTGGGTACATTCGTTGCTAAAAATCGCTAGAGCAACTTTATAGATTTTTGGCGAAAGAGATTTAGCTCTACCGAATTGCAGGTGTGTCAGTTGCCAGTAGTCGAAAGCAGTGTTGGCCTTGCAGTTAAGAGGTGGCATATAGAAAAAGTCGCGGACATATGAACCCGCCGTCGTATCTAAGTTAAGCTCCACCTAACACATTATTATTATTTTTCAAGTGCTTAGCGCTAATACTTAATGGAATTCGGAACGTCCATCAATTCAGTCATGTGCTTAGACCTTTCAAGAATATTCTCTGTACAATAGATGGGATCATAATGGCCAATCTATTTCGGCTTAGTTTTTTTTTTTATAAAATTTGAAAAAAAACCGGATTTAGGGACGTCCAGCGGTTCATTATTGTGCACAATCTATTTTAATTGGATCAGTTAAGTAATTCAGAAACTGAGTTTGATTGATCTAACTAATTTTAATTTCAATTTTGTTCAAACATCTTTTACTTTAGCAAACAAAATATTGTTAATGTTCTCTTTTTCCGCCCAAATGGCACTTAAGTCCTTGTTCTCAATACCTGCCATATTTTTATTTTTAATTATATTGATTATATACTTAATAGTGCTCATAAGTTTTCAACGTAATTTACGTAATTTTCATTAAATTTTATAACAAAATGTTTATCTATAAATAAGTTTAAAGCAAATAATATACATTAAAAAATAATATAAAAATGAATTGAGTTAAATGTCAATTATTTTCCGCCACATGATATTGATACCATTGGCAATTTGTATCAAAGAGGAAGAAATTTTTTATACGTTTATCAATCTCATAAAGAGTATTGTCTGAGTTTGAACCTGGATGTAATGTGGCAACATGTTGGTTGATGTGTTTGAGAATATAAAATAATTTCAATATGAATAATTATGTAAATAAACCCAGCGTAAAAGGACACTTGGAAAAATATAAAGGGAAAATTATTCATATTTAAAATTTAAAGAAATAACGAAAACTATCTCAAAGGAAGGGCAACAAAAATGGTTTTATTTAAATATGAGAGAGTGTTATTACATTATTCTTTGAGTGTATTAATATCCAGTTAATTTCATAATAATCTTAACATTTACTTACTTCCTATGGGTTTTATTGATAAAACTTCGCATCTATTTGTTTACCATGTTTCGGGTATGTTTTAAAAGTATTTGCCATAAATATTAATTAATATTCTGTGGATTTTCTGATATGGTTTTCAACAAATTGTGCATAAAGAGTTTTTCGTTTGATTGCAATGTTGAGAATTTTGTAGATACATATCAGAGAACGGCTTTGTGCGATTGCAAAAAAATCGCATTTAATGAACACCAATAAATACACTACCATGCGATCATACAATCAAACTTGCGCAACCGCACACATTCGCTTCTGGTTTCCAGTCATTCAAAAAATGCACATCGTGCTTTGTTATTTATATCATCGTTGAGTTTCGTTTGTCAATTAAGATGTTTGTGTGTTTGGTCCGACAATGATTGTTTTGGTAAAGAAAAAAAAAAATACTAACAAAAAAGCCAGAAATCAAGCAATCATTAGTCTGAGTTCATACGGCTCTTGTCTTATTGACAAGATTCTTCCTTTTTCTTCTTTGAACATGAATTAACGTTCAAATGAATCATGTCATGTTGACGACATGTTTTTTATTTTGTTTTATTTGATATTGAAAACAATAACAAAATTAAACAACGAATAAGAAAGCAAAACGTAAAGACAGTACGTGCATCTGTGTACTCGTTTCTTTTCCCCTCGTCCTTCTAGCCTATAAAGCAGTGAAGGGAACATTTGCAAATCCTATATACGCGTGCATAGGAATAGAAATGCTGCTTGTGTGACGCACAGTGGTTCAGCTTCATACGATTGGCGGCATTAAATATAAGGAAACATGGTAGAGCCTTGAATTTCGGTACGGACAAATATTTTCTTGTGATAAAAAAATGCTGCAAAAATGAAGAAAATCCGAGCACAACCACGCCTACTTCCCATGTAACACAAAAGTTAAAAATCATTGGAGAGTCACAATTTTTTGTTCAGAGCCTTGAATTTCGGCATGGACTAATATTTGGTTGTGATAAAAGAATACTGCAAATATAAAGAAAATCCGAGCACAACCACGCCTACTTCCCATTAAACACAAAAGTTAAAAATCATTGGAGAGTCACAATTTTTTGTTCAGAGCCTTGAATTTCGGCATGGACTAATATTTGGTTGTGATAAAAGAATACTGCAAATATGAAGAAAATCCGAGCACAACCATGCCTACTTCCCATATAACACAAAAGTTAAAATCATTGTAGAGTCACAATTTTTTGCTCATTGCAATTTTATAAAAAAATCTGCTAACAACCACGCCTACCTCTCACACAATATGACCACAAAAAATCAGCTACACAGGTTTAAATTTTCGTGTTTTTTATTTGAATAAAATATAAATAAAATGCAGCAACAGTCACGCCCATATTCAATGAAAATATCTGTAAATAAATAAAAGAAAATATTAAAACAAAATTTTAAAAACAAAGTAATTGGTGTACCTTTACTAACATAACAAATTTTTTACTTCATCAGGAAATTCCAATATATCCTTCTCGCAAGTAACATATGCATGGCATCTTCAATCGTCTAGAGGTATTGCCTTCGTTCGTTGAGCCCATTCCTTGTTTAACCATGTCCACATTTATGCCTAGAACCAATTTCAAATTCCTTTGGATTTCCGCTTTTGATACTTCTCTTTCATGTTTTGTATCTTTTGTTACTCTCCACTTTGAAAAACTTTTGTTGTATGTTATATGCAATATGCACTCCATAAATTTTATTCTCGCATGTAAAGGGAAACTCCAAACTGAAGCTCTTCTTCCGAAACTGGGTTTGTCCTTAATACATCCAAATTGTTCATTTCGCTTGGCTTAGCTTGACATATAACACATACAGCCATTCCTGATGTTTGTATGATTGTATTCGAAACTTTTCCATCAATCAAGGTTAAAACAGGAGTATGTAAAATTTAAAAACGTTTGTCATAAATGTTAACAACAGTTTTTTTCAAATCTTTAAATTCATTTTGCACTCTTTCAACTTCTTCAGAAATAACATTTGCCGTTTTTTTTTACAAATTCAAATTTTATTGGCCTACAAAAAGTTGTTGAAGATGGCCTTGTTTTTCGCCAGTAATCATTTGTGCCATCAATACATTTCAAATTGAGAGGAACAATACTTGTTAAAAAATATTTTTGTCACTTAAATTTGGATCATTGAATTTTTTATGGTATTCACCATGTTTATTTTTAAATATCGGCGATATTTATCGATTTTTTTTTAAATATTGATATTTTTGCCCATTCCTATGCGCAATACCATGCTTGTGAATGAAATTTGTCCTAATTTTTTTAGTTTTTTACACCGGAATTGCTTAGGGGCAAAAATGGGCAGCTGAACTTTTGAGTATCGTTAGCTGAGACTTCAAGCTTTAATTTGATATAAGTCTCAGGCTAGAGGTCGTTGGAGATCAATATATGCAAGCCTTAGAAGTTGGAGAAAATTAATATTTTTGGACAATTTATAGTAGTAAAAGAATTTTTTTTTTTAATTTCCAAAATTTTTTTTTATTTGCATAAATATAATTTATAACATCCAATTCTAAAAAAAAAATTATTGTAGTGTTGTTACAAGAGTATTTTAAAAGCATGAAGCGATAGAAAGTAGCATATATTATACGGCCATTTCAAACGCATTCACTTAGGTCAACTTTGAATGTCTCTGGACAAAAAAGTAATAAAGCTATAAGCCTAATATTTTGGATACATGATAATTAGAGTGTTTATTACAAACTGTGGAAAAAAGAGGTAGATCAGCAGACATGAAAAAATTAATTAATGCCGCTCTTGAACCAGTGTGTGACGTCGAAACATGCACACTATAAACTTCTTTGTGTGTTTTGTCACAGACAATGTACGTTCGGCTGTTGCTTTGTGGTTATTTCGTCAACACAAGCATAAATGTGATAGTATGTGTGTGCCCATCACTGCTATAAAGTAACAATCTTGTCAATAAAACATGAGCCGTATGAACACAGACTTACTCATGTAGGCATTCATCAGTTGCTACCAAGCAAAAACTTTACTTACCTGGTAAGTTAGCAAGTAACGTTGGAGAAAAATAAACACTGCTTACTTTTCGGCTGAATAACTATTTATTTTTGTTCGAGGTTTCCACAAAATTCAGTACTTACAATACACATACTAGAAGTCAAAAAATATCAAGTAAGTTTTGTAAGTACTTACAATATACTCACTAGAAGCCAAAAAATCACTAGTTAATAAACCTAATAAGTAGTTATTAAGTACGTTACCAGTAAGTAAATATTCAGTACTGAAAACAACACAACTAATAAGTAGTTATGAAGCCGATTATTAGTAAGGAAATATTCAGTAGTGAAAATAATAGAAGTAATAAGTAGTGCTGAGTTCATTAATAGTAAGTACTTATTGAAGTTTTCAAAAAAATTACAATTGTAATGGCAACTACTTACAAGGTAACGTATGAAATAACTACCACCTATTACTAAAAATCCAAAAGTTTTTCCTGGACAAGAAAAATGAATTAACAAAATCAACAACAAACAATTTCCATAGAAATAGAAGACAATGTATTGTTGTTGTTATTGCTGTTAATGTTAATGTAACAAAGCGACTCGTACTCATACCAATTTAGTTCGTCGTTGGCTTATCGAGTTGACAATGACTATTTAAATCAGGGTTGTTAGATGTGACGATTTTTCGTAATTTTGACGATTTTTTGAGAAAATATAGTAAAATGACGATTGACGATTTTTTTAACTAGAAGTAATAGTGCTTTGACGATTTTTTTGCAACAATAAAACAAGAAATATTTACAATTATATTGGGAAATACAAAAATTATTGGAAATTAAACAAAAAAAAAAAAAAAATCTTTTCCCATCACAAACTAGTTGGCTTTCATAAGAAGCATTAGTAATTCGATTCTATAATTATATGAATGCCATCGATACTGCACAAAATTTAAACTAGAGCCCCGATTTGCGACGGTCCTATTTTCATAAGAAGCATTAGTAATTCGATTCTACAATTATATGAATGCCGTCGATACTGCACAAAATTTAAACTAGAGCCCCGATTTGCGACGGTCCTGTTTGCGTCGCTTTATTAAAATTGGTTAAATCCGCTTTTAGTTTTTATGATTCCGACATGCGTCGCTACTAGGGTTTTTTCCCGGGAATTCCCGGGATTTTTGTTGCGGGATCTTCATAGTTTCAGAAAACAGCTATTTTTACTCTGAAATTTAGTTTTCTTTTCTCTAAAAATTAACATCTGTGGATGGGTTGTCGATTTGATCAATTATAAGAAATGTGTACAAACGTAAATCAATGTCTCCTGCGGCAATAAATCTATTAAAAGCAGAATGGGCAGTGCAACAGTTGATAATTAATAAATTTAGTGAAGTGATGAATTGATAAAGAACATAAATTCAAAATAAGATGCAGGCAGTAAATTCTCATTGACCATGGACAAGTCTTAAAAATAGGATATACATAGGGGTTATATTACCGGTAAACGGTTAACCGGTTTTCCGGTTTTACCGGTCATATTGATTACCGAATTTACCGGTAAATTTAAAAGAAAATGACCGGCAATTTCGGTAATTTTTTGTAAATATTTCACTCCAAATGAGGTTAAATTTCAACACAAAATTAAAAATTTTTGCAAGTAAAGGTTAGTTTTAAATTGTGTTTTTGTCTTGCTTTAGTTAGTTGCATTTAAACTACATTCAATTCTTTTTTTTTTAGTTATTTTTGCAGTTATATTTATATTGTACGAAATAAGAAGGTATTTGATTCTATTTAGAAAATATTTTAAACATTAGGTGCGTTTGAGTACTTTTAAAGTAAAATGCAGTAAATGAGTAAACTAAAAAATTTTCTCTCACAAAAAGCTGTTGTGCAAAAAAGTACGCGAACGCAAAATTTGTAAAAATTCGTAAAATAAAGGCAACAGCTGATGGCAAATAATTGAAGTGTGGAAAAATATTGACACTTTTGACAACTTAACTCGTTTTCTTATCGGTACTCGATTAAATACTTTTTATAACACGAACATTTTTGGAAAATACAAACAAACTATTTTATGTTATCTTTCATATTTGTTTGTTTTTTACTTTTTTTGATTTTACTAATTTGTAGCGGGTTAAATTATTTAAAAGAACATGAATATTTTTTTTGCTATTGATTACTTAAGTACCCAAATACTTCACACTTTTACAACTCTAAAAAATTAACATAGCCAAAAAAATATGAAAAGTTTGTATTTAGCCAAATTAATGCTTCACAAACAAGTTTAATTAATTAAGAGTTATTCACTTTTTGTTTTAGTTTAATTTTTATTTCAACTTTTCTTTTATTTAACAATTTTTTCACAATTTGTATGCTTTTTATTTGTTACTTTTGTTTGTTTACCTTTTGAAACATATGTTTTTTTGATTTCCTAAATTTTACTGCAAAAATTTCTGCAGTAAAAATTTGTAAATACTCAGACAAGAACGGTCACTTTTCGCTCTCAATTTATGTTCTCATTTACTGTATTTTGTGTACTCGAACGCAATTTGCTGCATAAGTTTAGTAAAAAATAGTAAAAACGTTTGTGTTCTTGAACGCAACTATTTAAAGCTCTGAATACTGAAGAAAACAAAGAAGGCGGTATGGGAATTTTATACACGAAATGGAAAGATATTGAAAACAGCTGTAGGTTCAACTAGATGTTTCCCTGCCCACCTCAAAAGTCTGCATCTAATAAATGTTTCCAAACGATTGGAACAAGATCCTTCCACTTCTTCTCAACAAAGAGAGAAATTTTCAAGTGTGAGATCATCTAATAATACCATACAACATGACTTCAAACGGACTGGTGTTGTAAATGGATAAATTACTGGCTATGGTGGAACGGTTTCATCAATTAAAATCGTGTACCAGAAAGAGTCTGATTGACTTAAATATTGAAATTTCGTTTTCAGAAGAATAACTTAATTTAATTAGCATGATAGCATATGCATTGGTTTCTGTAAAATTGGCTGTAGAAGCTTTGGGTGCAGTTAACTGCACTTGCTGACAAGCGATGGCACTCTAAAGTTCATGGTTGATGAATTTTCTGCACAAAATGATGCTCTAAGCCAGATATTAAAATGTCAGGTAATTTTACGCATCCAAAGGCGATGTACAAGTTATTTGGACGTCATGCAGTTTATACATAATCCGTTAGAATTTAGAAATAGTCATCTAGAGGATAATTATGATTTATTTAAACTACATAAACCTTCATTGATAAAAACTATTGCGACGCATCTAGAACGATTAGACATGAGAGATGAAAGTGGCTAGACAAATGATTCAAATGAGTCATCTGATGATGTCGAAGAAATCCCTAAATTAACCTAGTTAACAATGAAAGGCAGTTTACGTTTGACCATTAAAAACCAAAATAAAATTTCCAACCCATCAGTAACCAATACAACAATTTTATAAAAAGTAATAAAAATAAATCGGCTTGCATGAAGAGGAAGAAAAGCGTGGAAAGTATCTGATGATAGCGTCAACAATCTCTTGACAGAAAACCCCACTAGCGTGGAATCAGAAAGAGTTTAATCTGCAGCAAGGCTAATTTGCACATTGCGAGCATATTTTAATACACAGGCAGATCCATTCAATAATTAAAATTTTCTTTTAATGAAATAATATATTTTAACTTTTTTATTGGAAAGATATTATATAATATCTTTATCTTTTCTAAAGTGTTTGGAAAAAGGTTTTCTGATGATCTGTCCTAAGCAAACAGTGTAATGAGCATATGAACTATCTTTATGCCATCAACAATAAATTTCAGTGTGTTTTTTAATATTACGAATTGGGAATTTAGTACATTTAAACGAAATCTTATTAATTAATTTTAACTCTCAAGAAAAACTTTGAATTACATTTTATTTTTAATTATTTTGTTGAATTATATAACAATATGTATTTTCTCTTTAAAAAATGTTAAGTTTAATTTACTGGTTACTTATAAACTTAACATTAAACAAAATTACCGGTAAATTACCGATAATCCGGTTTTTAAGTTCTGGAATTACCGTTTACCGGTAAAAGCAAATTTCGGTAATTTTATATGCCCTAGATATACATAAACATATCGCTCCGTTATTGCAACATAGTCGTATCTACAAAAAAAAAAAAAAAAAATCGAGCTTGGTAATATATCCGGGAAGTGCGGGGAAACCGAAATAAAAAAATAATGAAACTCGTGTAAGTTACTAAAACATACAATTTGAAAAACACATTGTCCTAAAGATTACAGATGGACCTAATGAAAAGAAATAGTTTGTAAGAAGTAGTCCGGATGATGCTATTTTTTGCATCAACCTTGACATTAGAAGCATGCAACAACGGTGCACTTTTAATTATTTGTCCAACCTCGGTAAAAAAGTAAACGAAATTTTTCGGAAACATGGTAATCAGTAAACAAAATCAGAAATATACTCTTTGGCGACTCACTAAACGCTTTGAGTGTGTCAGAAAGTAATTTCCTACGCCGTTAAAAAATGTTAATATATTTATTAAAATATTTTATATATTTTATGATTTTACTTTTTGATCTCATATCTTGAGTACCTCAATTGTTATGTTTATTTTATCTTGAACTAGATCATCATAATACGGAATTTACTTATAATAGCCAAAGGTAATAATAATTCAAGTTCAGCTTTCAATCTTCAATTAATTTTTGTAGTATTTAAGCATTTATTTTACTTACTTTGTAAACAAGTTCCCTCACGTTTGTTTATAAAAGTTTTTTTTCATTAATAAAACCAAGTTTACTTTGTATTATTTGTATGGAGCGGGATCCCGGGAAATTTAAAAATTTTTCCCGCTTTCCCGGGAATCGAAAAACTCCGGGAAAAAAAAAACTCTAGTCGCTACATACGATTGGATTTTTTCACTGAAGTCATAACCAGATGTGAATAATTTTCCTTTTTGCGTGTAAAAAGGCGAATTCCTATTTAATTCCTTTAGGTTAGTTATTCTAAGCATAGTTGCGTGTAAGGAAGTAAGCAGCTAGTTTTTAATACGAAGTCGTGAAGAAAAACGTGCAAATGCATTTGTTTGGAAGTGATATTGGACGTAGAAAAACGTTTAAAGTCGGGTGAAAAGGCTATTGATATAGACAGAACCCTTGGTTAAGCACCTTCAACAGTAAAAACAATTTGCAACCGATGTAAGCCTTAAAATATATCATTCAAAGTTAGCTCGAGTTAAAAGCAAATGAGATTTTATTTTTTATTTAATGTTTTTGTGAATATGGATAAATGAAATACGTTAATAAATTTTTGTTTTGTTTTTATGAAAGCATATTTTTTTATGTATTTCTTTTCAAATGATAAAAGTATTTTTACTTATTGTTTATAATATCTTAGCTCACTTGCAGAAATACATAGAATACAACGTAACCATATCACTTTCTTTATCATAAATAGAATTTCTTGCTAAAAATTTAAATTTTTGAACCAATCAATAAAAAATCATTTCAATAAATTGCTACTGATTTGTAAAATTTAAATATTTGACGATTTTTTGACGATTTTGTAAAATGTTCGTGCCGATTTTGACGAATTTTGTTTAAACTTTTGACGATTTTTAAGAAAAAAGCCTAACAACCCTGACTTGAATGCAAAAGCATAAGAATTTTTGCCTTTTGACTTTGGGTATTTGTGTTGTTGCGTGCGCAACAATAAATGCAAACAACCCTGCAGGAAATGTCACTAGTGAATCTGTACTGATTCACTATTGACACAGTCACCAGTACTAGTGACTTATTATACCCCAGGCAATGTTGTTTACAATAGACATTTAACATGTGCGTGTCATTGGAAATCTACTACTGACGTTGGTACTACTGACTAGGTACTGACTAGGTAGTTCCTTTGCGAACATAGGTAGACATTGGAACCAGAGAATCGCTAGCACATTTTAGTAAAAGTAGTCTTCACTTTCTGTAAGAATACGAAATCATGAAAATCTTTTTTTAATTTTTCTTCAACTTTTATATGAATTGTACTTCTCAGTTGTTATTGATAAAATAATTTTCGTATTTAAGCCAAATATAGTGGCAAATGTAATGTAGTGTAGACACTTCGTTGACAATGTCACCAATATAGTCGACAAAACTGGTGACTTGGAGACACTTGCATCCAGGTTTCCTTCAGGGAAAGCACTTTCAATAAAAAACTCACACATACGCAAATCAAATGTGTACAAAACGATGTTAAAATTACCAACGTTGAACTTTGTTTTGCAGGCATAGCGTTAATGTAAATTTTAGCATATGAATAAATCAAGAAAAATAGTGATTTTGCAGTTCTATGGTATGTACCATCCTGTAGCATGGTCCCGATACTTGTGTACTAAAATTGCCAGATGTGTGAAGGTGTTCACGTTGGCGGCGATTGTACGTGCATTTATTTTTGATACTATGTGTTAGAGTTGTCAACCGACTAAGAATAATTCGATTAATCGATCAAACAAAACCAAACTCCTGTTCGAATAATTTCAAAACGACGATTTTCGAATAACGAATAAATCGATAAATTAATGTCGATTAATCGAACAATTTTTTCTTATCAAAAAATAAATTAAATAAAAGCTTAGAATTTGATTTATTCTCATAAGTTTTTAGTGATGTTATACAAAATTTAGGAAAGTTAAAAAATATTGTTGCCAAAGCGTGGCTGTAATTAATCGCAATTTTGATAGTAAGCAAAAATCTTGTTGAGCACTCATTGTATTTCAAAAATGTATTTTATGTTCTTATTAAACAAATCTTAACAAGCAATTGAGTAGGTGAGTTACAAAACTCGTTCGTTACAAAATTAAAAATACGAGATATGACAATTGAAATTGAAATGTGAAATATATAATTAATGCATGTCGTTTTCCATGATTTTAGCACGGACATGCAAACGTAAAAAAATTTTCAAGAAAGGGGATTTTTCAATTTTGGGTGAACAATTAAGAAATAAACAAAAAGCTTAAAAATAAAGTAAATGATTTATATAAATCATATCTAGAAAGTAGAAAATGTTGTTATTGTATTATATATTTTTTTTAAATTATATATGTCTATCTTTACCATTTGCGTGAGTGTCACAATATTACCATTAAAAACTATGTAGTAGAAGATAATCTAACGACATCTAGAATTGCCGAACTTGGTCCAATGGAAAAATACAATAAGAGAGACAACGGCTGCTCTGTAGAATAAATTGTAGACAGAAGTTTGGCGGAATATGGTAGTCTGCCAACGCCTTTCGAAAATCCAGATTAATATCGGATTATTAAGGTATTAAGGGTTTTACGATGCCTTTAAGTAATACAATGATGTAAAGTTAAGATGACAAATTTTATGCATCAAAAGAAGAAGAAGTCATAGCGGATGGAAGATTTTCCATAGAAATTTTTTTTTAAAAAAATTTTTTTATTCGTTGCTCTCATCGATTAATCGAATAATTTTTTAGATTTAATCGTTTGATCGAACGAACAAAAACAATTATTTGAATTATTCGAGCAAAGTTGAAAAGCGAATAATTGACAACTCTACTATGTGTTGAGAGCACGAAGTTCTCGATAAGTGTTCGTTTGCTTAAGGGCCATTATTAGAACTTGGCCTTAGTTAAAGGTAGGATTTCATCAGTCGTTTAAAAAGCTTTTAATTTTTATTTTGTTTCGATCTAAAGTGAGCGATAAGACAAGTTTAAGTAATGAAAAAGTGTAAAAGTTTTGAAACGTCTGATAAAATTCGACCTCTAATTAAAGCGACCTTGTTCAAATTTGCTTTTAGTAGGGCAAATCTTGAAGTGCCTCGTTGGAGTATTTCATGTTGTTACGTTACTGCCTTTCAATTACGTTTTGGTTTATTTCCTTTTTAATAAACCGTATGGAGTTCGTTAATTATAATTCAAATAAAACAAAATAAATACAACACTTTAATTTATAACACTTTTATATTAAGAACTTAGTCACTTTAACAACCGTAATTTACAGGTTTTGTTCTCAACTCACTATTGTAATCAACACACTTCAATGTTTATAATTTTCTCAGTTATTTGTGCCATCATTTGCGATTCTACCATAGAACGTTCGAGCTCTGACGTCTAGATGGCTCTAGAACGTACGAACCCTAACGTCTATTTTGTTAATTAAACTTATGCAACTATAGTTATTAACATTGTGCATTAACTATATGGCTAAATAAAATTGGGTTATTATGCATTTTAAACTAAGGCATACTTTAAGGTGTTACATTATCTATAACGTAAATTCTAGTATTTACAGTGGGGTTGAAGTACAATTATTCACAACAATTATAAAATTACATCTGTACACTGATTTTTGCACTAGACGTGTGCATAACTAACAAACAATAACAATTTAGGTCCGCTTTCACAACTCACCGATAGCTTAAAGTAGACTTTAAACGGCCTTATAAAAAGTGTTCCATTATTAAAACATTGACGCACGTGGGGTCAGACGAATCCTTTACAGACTTCGATATATTCAGAAAAATGCAGAAACCCTGTATTTTCTCAAAAAAAGGTGAGCTTGCATTACATACATGCCGTGTCAGCCATGCTCGAAATGGTGGCCAAAATCAGACGTCCATACGCTTCGTCAAGAACAGTCGCTGTGCTATGCACATATTTTTTGTGCTATTTTTTTACAATTTCAAATTGTATCGGTCTTAAAAACATCCTTAATGATAGTTTTGTTTGTTTTTTTTTTTTTCCCTTTTTCCACCGTTTTGCATCCCAGAAGACTGATATTCACAACATTAAATAAACACAAAATTTTACTGTGCTAAAGTTGAACGCAAATTTAGTTATTTCTACTCCCCTTGCAAAAAAAAAACGTGAAAATTATAATTTTTAGATGGCGTATGATTGTGTAAACACTTTTAAAAAAAGCAAAAAGAAAAAATTATAATAAACCTAAAGGCATACAGTAGAACAAAAAAACATGCATTTTCTCTCTGATGAATACTCAATCTCATTCCTGTACACACACACACACATGGCGATGAAAAAAAGTCCTTTATATTTTTAAAATACAAGTTAGGAAGCGTATCCTGAAATAATATGTAATAAGCATTACACTCCTCGTACAACAAAAGCAGCGTTCGTTGCAGCAACGTCATCATCATCACCAAGCACAGAATAAAAAGGTGTGTGCCGGCGGAGTGCGGTCGGTAAAGCGCAAAAAAACGAAAGGAACTTGTGTTGGTTTTAAACTTTTGAAATGATTAAAATGAGTTTTTATTCATTTGCTCTGTTATCAAGTTGGATTCGTACTTTTTTCTTACTGATTTCATTTTTGCGAAATTGTATGTTACTGAAAGGAAGCAGAGTCATATGTAATAGAGTAAATTATATTTAACCCATTTAAAAAGAAAGATTTTGATTTGATACAATTGTTTTTGTAAGCTTTATTTTTTTTTATTTAAAATATTGAAAACAGTTATTAATATTTAAAAAATAAATTTAGGGTTTTTAAAAATGAAAATGCCATTTAAAACTAAGTTTTTCAGAGTTTTGAGTCTGCTTTACAGACCTTTTAAAAGTGAAAGTGCGAGTTATGAAATTGAACTACCTTCTAAGCGAAGTGCCTATTAAAAAACCTCTTAAGTCAACGCTTCAAACTTTAGCTTCATAATTCTGTAGGATAACTGCTTTATTTACTTTTTAACCTTCCCGCAGCCGTATTCTGTAATTCTCTAAAGCTAAATCTCTATCGCTAAAAGTCTATAAAGTTGATTTAGCTATTTTTGGCTACGAATGCAATTCTGTAACGTGCATTGCTAAATTTTGCAATGCCATACAAATCTAATTCGCCGCAACTTAAACTTTTAATGACATCGCTAAAATGTTAAACTTTTGTATTCTCTAAGGCATTTTAGCGATCGAGATTAAGCTTTAGCTAAGCGAATTACAGAATACGGCTGCTAGTTTCACTCTCTAATTTAATTTCTTGGCTTTAAAAGTCAACTCTTCGCAGCATTATTTCAACGGGGCGATACTAAGACTTAATTCTTCAGACGAAACGAATGGGAAATCGAGAAATTTTAAACACATTGCAAATAAAGCTACTTTTTTCCTTTGGTATCAAAAAAAGAACCGTTTTGAGAGTTTTGTCTCCATTATAATGCCTTAAACTCTGCTCTTGAAAGTTTGTTTCCAAAGTCGGGACGACCATTTCAGATAACATACATTAAGCCGATTTATAGGTTTTCCAAATACCTTTTTCCAAAGTATAATAAACAAATTGAGGACAACAAGTGTATCAGACTGCCGTACGTCAAGAGATCGGCAAAGGATTAGAAAAAAAACGTCGGTCTACGAAATAAAGTACTCAACGTATACATAATCTCGGTTTACGTTGAGTGCTTCAAACTCATTAACAGGGAAACCACAAATATGCAAATGCATGTTTTTCCTTGTAAGGCAGAAGTAATATATCTATCCGTTTTAGAGCTTTTTATGAAATTCGGCATCGATTTGTTAGTGCATATTTTGGCATATTTTACTGTTTTGAGCATATTTTTGCATAATTTAGTCAAACGAGCCTTTTTGTAGCATTCTTTTATGTTTTAAGTGCATTCTTTTCCTTTTTAAGGCATTTTGGATACATATTCGATTTTTTTAGATGCCTTTCGCAGCAAATTAAAATTTTTTTTTTTTTTTGAAATTCTGGTTAACAGATGGCTTTTCTATTTAAAATATCTATCTGTATACCCAACGTGTTGCTTTAGTTTCGCCATCCACATATGATTGTTACTCTAAAATGAAGACAAATCAGGTTGTCATTAAAGATAATGTTATTTTAAACTTTCAAAAAGCAAAAATTAAGGAAAAAGCAATTATAAACATACGTTTTTGGTGATGTGTGCAATACAAAGAAATCTGAACCGATCAACTGAGAATCACTTTTTAAAGTGATTTAACGATGCCCATCCGTCCGTCTGGCTGGTTGTCCGTCCATGATAACCTTGTGCGCAAAGTACAAGTTGCAATTTTGTACATAATTTGATCAAATTTGGTAAAGACATTTTAATTGTACCAAGGAAGAATTCTATGTAAATGGTGAGAATCGGTCTTTTATTTAATATATTCCCGATATAAACTTATTTCCAATTAATAAATTTAATTTAATTTTTACAAAACAATAAAATTACACAATACCAATGCAATGCAAGTAATAACACCCTGGCATTTCTTTCATGTTAACTGTATTACCACTTCTTATTTTCTTTTCTCTAATTTTCCTTTAAATAAAAACACAGATTTTAACAATATTTTAGCACAAAACTCAAAAATTACAAAAATTGCACTTAAAGCTATAAACACATGAGCCAAAACATAAAACAGCTGATTCGAATATCGGTTTTATTTGTATTCGAAAATAACAAATCCGACTTGTTTTCATGACACCAAATGAAACCAATATTGGTTTGCAAAACCGACAATGAGCAAAACCGACTTGGATTCTATGACACCCCTGATTATGAATTCGCCTTGAGGTTTAAAAAACAAATTTTCTACGAAAATTTTCTTGAATAAAGAAACGTTAGTTTAATTAAATAATTGTTTATTAATACCAGAATAAAAATATAGTTTTAATGATCTTGTAAAAGTAATTTTGCTGCAAAAAAATGTCCACCTACTGCATTTTGTTACAGAACATACATTTTTATTTCTGAAATTTTTAAAAATTTCTTTAAAAATTTAGGAAATTGCAACAACATAAGGTTTTCTTATTGACCGTAAAGGGTTAAGGGGCCTTTCAGCTAAAATGTGTGTTGAAAATAGAAGTGTGAGTTCCCCGCACTTTGTTCTGTGTTCATTCTTTATTTCCCGTTGGAGTTGAAAAGTGTGCAAAGGATTTTACTTCCTCATATCAAAAAATACACAGAAATGGTAACATTTAACAATTTTTTATTCACATTTCCTATTATATTTGTTTTAACTTGGTCCTTTTCTACTATTAAATTTTTCTATCAAAAAATATACGAATGTATGTAGAAAGTATTATATTTTATTTCGTATCTGTATCTGAATGTGTTTATATGAGTTTGTCTACGCTTGATTTATGCGATATGTTTCCCAAGTGTAGAGATTTAAGAAAAAAAAATATAAAATACATTTTACAATTTTATTTCACATATTTTTCTCTACTAATGGGTGATTTTTTAAGAGCTATAGGAAAGTTAAAATAAAACACAAAATTCAGAAAAATTTATGAAATCTTTATTTGAATCGATAGTACGGTCCATATAATTTAATGTTTGAAGATTATTTTATGCAAATGTTGACCGTGCCTGTGCCTCAAATGGTCCATCCGCTTAGTCAAATTTTGGCATACTCTTTGCAACATTTCGGCCGGTATCTCATGAATAAATGCTTCAATGTTGTCTTCCGATGCGGCAATTGAAGCGGTCATGTGTGTATAGACATGAGCTTAAACATAGCCCCACAAAAAATAGTCTAAAGGCGTTAAATCGCACGATCTAGGCGGCCAATTGACCGATCCCGAACGTGAAATAAAATGTTCACCGAACTCGCCTCTCAATAAGTCCATTGTTAAGCGTGCTGTGTGGCATGTGGCACCGTCTTGTTGAAACCACATGTCATGCAAGTCAAGCTCTTGCATTTTCGGCAAAAAGAAGTTTGATATCATCTCACGGTAGCGCGCAACATTCACAGTTACGTTACGATTCGCATCATCTTTAAAGAAGTACGGTCCAATGATGCCACCAGCCCATAAACCGCACCAAACTGTGACTTTTTCTAGATGCATTGGTAGCTCTTGCAATGCTTCTGGCTGATCTTCACTCCAAAATCGACAATTCTGCTTATTAACGTACCCATTGAGCCAAAAATGAGCTTCGTCGCTGAAGACAAGAAGCGCGCGATGAACTTTCTCAACAGAGCACGCATTTTGATAATAAAATTCAATAATTTGCAAGCGTTGTTCGTTTGTAAGACGATTCATGGTTAAATTATAGACCAAACTGAAGCTGTTTGACGGTGAAACAAAACACGAAACGTGCGTCAGCTGTTTAAACCAGTGTTGCCAAAAAGATAATAGCTAAAAAATCACCCGATATAATCTCAGTTTAAAAAAAATGTTTTTACAAAAATTTATATTTTACAATAGAGAAATAAATTTTTTAACACAAAAATAATATAAAAAAAATAAAAATCGTAACAAACTTTTAAAAGCTTAAAATACAGTTGTTAACTCTTAAATCTTTATAAAAGTCAATTATTGAAATGTATTTTGTTTAAATCTAATTTATGACTTATAATTAACTTTATTTCGTTTTCTTCTTGTCTCTTTCAGGTAAGCGAAGTGTCAAGAATTTTTGAATAAATTATAATATCAGTAAGTAATATCACCCAAAGGAGTGTTAAACATAAATTTAGGGGAGTTTTTTGTTATTCGTAATGATTGCAAAAAAAAAAAAAAAAATTGAGGGATAAAAACAAACGTTCATTTAGACTTTCAAAATGTGTCTGCTACTTGGATGATAAATTGTGTTGACACATTTTATAAGTAGCAAACAAAAGTTTTGAAGTTAATATAAAAATTGTTGCACAACAGTAGTAAAATGAATAAATTAATGATAACTAAGACCTCTTTCTATCCATTTGGTAAAAAAGGTAACTCTCTATAATAAACTACTAACTTCTGCAGCTCAGAACCGATTCATGTCAACTTTGGATACCTTTAAAAGATGTATAGCATATTCCAGGTGGATACACGCAGAGAAAATATAAGTTTCCATATGGTCGCGGCTAATTTAATTATTCGCATGAGACAATTTCTTTTTCTCTGGTTTGAGGAATATTAGGATAATGAAATTTAGAGGACCAAAACTGCCTTGCTTAGAAGTTATATCCAAAAAAAGGTCAAAAGGTGATGCATATAAATTAATTTAGCTCTGATACTGGGGGGCAACTCTCTACTGCGATGCATCATGCGTTTGCTCATTTGTCTTTCACATCTTTTTTCTTTTCGCAAATTTATTTAAATTTTTAAATTGATTTTACATATTGTTACATTTCGTTGCTGTTTATCTGGGCCATATTTAATTTTTATTGTCAGTGTTGCTTAATTTTCAAAAAAACCTTTGCGAAAGCGATAGAGAGTACCATTTAGCTTGCGTACGGAGATTCCATTCGCATTGCAATAGAGAGTAGTCTCCCCCTGGTTCCTGGCTCAAGGTATCATAAAGGGCGGACCCAAGTCAGAAGTTTCTTATTAAGAATGTATTATAGTTAATTTTTTGGCGGATGTCGTTTGCGTTCCGAAAACAAATTTTTAGACAGTTAAAAAGTTCACCTTGCAATAACATCGATTGCACTTTAAGCATTTCCTGCATCATAGTAGTCGTAAAATGTTTAACTCTTTGAACTAGAGGTTTAATAGTTGTTTCTGGCCGATAAACGTTGAAGACAGAAGTCTGCTCCATAGGCTCAGAGCTCAAAATTGAATTTGAGGCATTATTTGGTAAAGCACCTTGAACTGGCATAAAATTCTCTGGTTTGTTGCATGCATTTGAAGAGGATACGATTTCTGTCCTACCGATAGCTTAACGATATCATATACTGAGCATCCTCTGTAGTTTGCAGCCTGATAACCGCCACAATTTATTTTTAGACTTATCACATTGGGCTGTGCAGTGTAGTTCTCCACGGAGGGTAATTTGCTGTAGGCTTAAGTATGGCCGAATTTTTGACAATTTAAACGTTAAATGGGACTATTTCTTTTGTGCGGCTCCTCTATCGTGATTCTTCTGTGTAGGATATAGTTTAAATTTTAAATGGAATGTGTTTAATTTTTCTTGAGCTTTACGTCGCCGCTGCGCGCCGTGTTCTAACTCCACTCAAAATATAGGTTAGGAAATTTTTTTCTCATTTTTTAATATAAGTTAAAACCAACAAGAAGTAATTTGTATACTTAATATTTTAATATGCGAAGCCTACAAAAAGTCCATTATAAACTCAACCCACTGTAAACAAAATCCTTATTAAATTCCCTTTATAACACCAATATCTCAGGGGTTAAAAATCTTAAATAGTTGACATTTTCTAAGTGCTAATACATACAATACAAAATCGTTCTTTACTCTAGAGTTAATATTTATTTTCCTTCTCTTATTTGAGTAAATAAACAATTGAAATAAGTGTTAAATGAAAGTAATTTATGTATGAATGCAAAACACACACACACACACACACCCATACATACGACAGTATACGAGTATAAATTTTTATCAACACATTCGTACATACATGCATTTATTTTTAATACTTCAAATCCACTACAGTTAATATTCATAGAATATTACAAACAGGAGAGACATTAAACAGTTTGTTTTTTTTTCTTTTGATCATTTTGCAAAAATATCTAGAAAATGTATGCAATTTAACGAATGACTTGAAATACACACACATACAAACATACATACATACATACATACATACATACATACATACATACATACATACATACATACATACATACATACATACATACATACATACATACATACATACATACATACATACATACATACATACATACATACATACATACATACATACATACATACATACATACATACATACATGGATGCAAAAACAAACCCATCCGTATGAATTAAAGTATTGTCTGTGTGTCCTGTTTCATCTTTATATCTTTCGATTGTTCTTAAATGCTGACTTTCGTTGTTAAACATTAATTAAACTTAAATAACTAAAGTTAACTAGAAAATTGTGTAAGGGAAGAAAGTTATTCGTTCTATTTCCACAGATATTTTTGTTAATACATTTTTAAAAAAAAACTTTAAGATATAATTTTCCATTAAATGCTACAAATACAACTATAAATTATATTATAACTTAAATAACCGTGCGATAGTTGGTTTGATAAACCTTTAGCCAGGGAAACAGATCAGATGCTTTAGCGGGAATCAAACCCGCAACACTCACACTGTTACACTAGCTTACCGAGGCACCCACTTTGTGTTTGTTTACACACATCGCTTTTAACTCGTCAAGTCTTGAGAGTTGGGAAAAGGGACTTAAAAACGTTAGATTTGGCTGTACTTTTCTAATTTTTCTTTTTTTGTACCCTCCACCACAATGAGTTGTGAAGAGGGTATACTAAGTTTGTCATTCCATGTGAAACTTTTTTATTATTCATCTCAGACCCCATAAAGTATATATATTCTGTCTCATTGAGTAATTCTAAGTCGATTTAGTCATGTCCTTCTGTCTGTTCGTCTGTCCGTCTGTTTAAAACACGCACACTTTCGAAAAACTCAAAAGAAACGAACAAACTTGGTTTCAAATTGCTAATAGTTATCCTAAGCAGCTTGGGATTGAAATCCAGCAAAATCGGTTCAGTAGGATCAAAGCTACGAATAAAAATGTGGAACCACCCACCACCTTAAAAAACTGATAATTTTGTTACAAAAACTAACATAAATGGTGGTGGAACAATTCACGGAATGATATAAGATTTTGCAAAAGTTCGTTTTATTCGACTGGAAATCACACTGTAAAATTTCGTGAAGATCGGTCCATAATTTACCTTAGGCCCTATATAAACCCTACTCTCAGAAAACAGTTTAGTACGCCTTAAACCACAATCAATAATGCTACCATAACAAAACTAGGCACGTCACAGTTTAATAGGACTAGAAATGACACTGTAAGATTTCTTGAAGATCGGTCCATAAATTACCTTAGGCCCCATATAAACCCTGCTCCCGGAAAACAGTTTAGTACGCCTAAAACCGTAATCAATAATGCTATCAAAATAAAATTGAATACTTCACAGTTGTATAGGACTAGAAAAAGCACTTTGGTAAATTTATTAAATACGCCTAAAGCCGTAGCAATTATATTTACTGTGGTAATATTTTTTCCAACTTAGTTTCATATGGCCAGAAAATTTTTTTTTATTAATTTTGTGATATACGGTCCATAATTTACCTTAGATCCCACATTTAGCAGCCTTCTGAAATTAACTGTAAACGCTAAAACTAATTTCACCGCTGTTTTGAAATATATTGAAATTTATGTTTTTAAAAAAATCAAAAATTATTTTCTTCAGAAAATTTTGAGTCTACTTAATGGGTCGATTAAGAATGGCAACTGAACAACTTCAGTTCAGTTGCCATCTGTAATCGACCCATACATTTATTTCTTTCGTACAGTATTTGGAAATTTAATCTCTTTGTCAAGGTTTTTGCAAAATACTTGCTTTATGAAAAAATGGTAGAAAAAAAATATTTTTAATATAAAATATTATATTGTACTAGCTTAACCCGGTGCGCTTCGCTACACTGCTTTAAACACTTCTTCAGTTGAGATATATTTAATATATGCATCTTATGGGAGGTATTTCGACCTGCGCCTACCCGCTTTATTTTTATTTTCAAATATGTAGAATACCATAAGAGTGACTTCTACAAAGTTTGCACATTCTTACTATAACAGTTCTTAAGATATGCGATATTAAACATTGGCGTCCTATGGGGGTTAACACTTCCCCCGCTGTTATTTTATTTCAATTTTGGGGTTCAAAAGATCCTACCAAAAGTTCAACAAAATGCGTGCAGCGGCTCTTAATTATATTCCTATCTATGAGGGGTACTGCTCCTCCTCTGTCAACCCCGCCCATTTTTATATTGAAATTTATAGTTTACCATAATAGTTACTTTAACTACGTTTGAAGACTCTCCCTTTAATAGTTCTACAGTTGAGCGATATTTAATATAAACATCCTTTGGAAAGTATTTCCCTCCCTGCGCCTACCGGCTTTATTTTTATTTTTCAATAGTGTAGTATAGCACAAGAGTGACTTCTACAAGGTTAGAACATTCTCACTAACACAGTTCTTAAGATATGCGGTATTAAACATTGGCGTCCTATGGGGGGAACCACTTCCCCCGCTGCTATTTTATTTAAATTTTGGGGCTCAGAAGATCCTAATACCAAAATTTAATATTGGCATAACATAGTGATGTTACTTTAGGAGCCTATAAGCAAACAAACAAACATACAAAAATTTTTAATTGTTAGATATCGTCACCTAAAATGCAAAAGGCCGTAACTACTCAAAAATTCAAATTTGACTTTTTGATTGATTATGACGTACTTAACCGAAACACATCTACACAGAAAATCTTACATGTATACGTCCAAAAATAACGACTTTATTTCCGAAAAACAAAAGGCCATAACTGCAACGTTAACAATTTCATAAACCAAAAAGCCGTAACTACAGTTTTCCAAAAAAAAAAAAACAAGAACAAAATCAAAACAAAGTTGCCTTTGATTCTCTTTCAATGTGTGTTATTGCGTTATTATTTTTCTTAACCACTTTAATTTAATTTTATTTTCTCGAATTAAATTTATAAATTAAATAAATTTTTTTAATAGTTATGAGAATTTTGTGTTTTGTTTTAAAATACTTACAATAAATAGATACAAAAAGACATCACTTGCCTAAAAACTTTTTTAGTTACGTCCTTAAAGCACTATTTTCTTATCTTAACCATTTGTTTTATTTTATGCACAATTTTATTCTTGTAGTTACGGCTTTTTGGTTTCAGAAAAATAGAGTATAAAAGGCCGTAACTAACCTTTCTTAAAAAGTACTTTTTTAGAAACAAATCCGTCTTTGTTTTCTAAGCTTGAATCTAAAATTTGGATATTAAGTTTTAAGTAGTCTTTAATTTATAACGTTTATTCCTTCTCCTGTAAAAAACCATAAAGTGTAGTTACGGCCTTTTGCATTTTAGGTGACGATATATAGATGGACGTCAAAGTTGCTCTTTCATGGGGCCCACTATTGGCACTCTTAATATTTATATGAATGTCAAAATTGCCTTGCAAAATTTGATAGCTCTTGACAAGATATACAAATTTTAGTATTTAATTCATATGGGAGGTACCACGTATTTTTTAGACTGTAGCTGTTATAGTTTCCAAGATATAATAATTTTTTTTATTAACTTCATATACGAGGTGTCACGCCCACAAATAGTTATCCTCCAATTTTTACCTTGTAGATTCATATTGATATTTAAGTTACAAGTGGCTCTAGTTCACGGTTTGATTAGGTATAGGAAGTGCCACGCCCACTATTGGTAGTCCGGCTATTTTTGTCCAAAGTATTCATATTTTTACTAAAGTTACTCCTACAAAAATTCTGGCTGCTAGCGGTAATAGTTTTACAAATAAACACATTGTGTTATATAATCTGTAAGGGAGGTGCCTCGGCCACTTTTGTTTATGCACCCATATCTTCCCTAAATGATCATATGGATGTCAAAATTGCATGTGCAAAACTTTATGACTTTATCTGTTATAGTTTCACATACATATATGTATACGAATGTTAGTATTTAATTCATATGGAGGTGCCTCGCCCACAATTTCTAATGCACCCGTTTCCTATTAAAATGTTTCTAAAGATGTCAAAGTTGCTCTTGCGAAATTGTAATTCCCTTATCGCTTAGTACTGTTTTCTAGATAAACGAATTTTAGTATTTAATTTTGTAGGAGATGCCACGCCTTCTACTGCCAGTTCGGCCATATTTTACCCAAGAGTTCGTTTGGAGGTCAAAGTCGGTCGTACTTAATTTAAGGACTATCTGTATTAGTTTTCTAGATAAACAGTTTTTAAAAATTATTTTTGAATTGGGCGTGGCACCTCGCCCACTTGCAATTTCAAAACAAAACATACACAGAAAAAAATAAAAATTGATTTCAATTAAAAAATTTGTGATATTAATGAAAAAATTAATTAAATTTGCACCAGTAAACAAATTAATAGTATCAATTAAACCAGTTCATAGTATTAATTAAACGTTTAATTTACTTGATTAAACGTTTAGTTCACTTGATTAAATTTTTAATTAAAACTGATTTTATTTTTGATTAATGCTTTAATTGGTGAAAAATTTTTGAGAATTTTTTCTGTGTAGCCTTTATTTCCTTCCAGAAATACAGGAAGTCGCTGCTTTTTTGGGTTATTCTTTTTTTTTTAATTTCGGGAAATTTTTCTCTTTTTAGAAATTTTTAAAGGGAAATTGTTTTCTCTTTATAAAAATATTTCGGTAAATATTCTTTTAAGGAATTGCGGAAATAATTTCTTGCTCTGGGGGCTAATTCTGGCAGTCGTGATCGAATAATTTTTCGATTCGAGAGCAATTTTATTTCTAATTATTTCAGTTTATACTGAAGAATTCGATGTTATTTTGTCAGTGTTGTGAGAACTCAATTAAATGGTTTACAATAGAACAAAAAAAATAATTTCGACTCGTTCAGTATCGACTTAAAGAATTAGAAGCAAAATTGCTTTCGAATCGAAACAGTATTTGACCACGACTGCTAGAATTAGCAACCTGGAAAAGTTTAGGGGAAATTTTAGCGTTATCACATAATTTTAGAGAAAACTCTGGATGTTATTCTTAATAATGATTTAAGCCAATTTTATTCTCTTTTTTCTCTAACCCATCAACAAACTCTAAAGTTGTGTTCATTTATTTAATGAAAATTATTCTGTTTCTTTGTTTCATTTTTCCATGTCGGTGAATGTACATTTCTGCTTCCACTTCTTTATGGGTGTGTTGCCTGTGTGTTTTTAAGTTTTTTTTTATCGTCTATTTTTAACCAAGACTAATAGTGCAATAGACATAAGAGCCATACTTATCTTTAAGTACACTTTAGATCTATTTATCTACGAGATGAGAGACACAAACACAGTCGTATTTTATGCTTTAAATGTGGCCAATATAAGAGAAGAGTTAAGAGTTGCTTATGAAATTAATTTAAAAAGCAAAAAAACAAAAGAAAAAAAGAAAATTTAAGAGCGACAGTTTAAGTTAATGAGATTAATTGGAACTATCAAGTACTTAAATAGTTGACGCTTTTAAAAACTTTTGCGCAAATTTTAAAACATTATAACTCAGCCAAAATTTCAATTAGGCTTCGTTAACTTTCAATTAAGCTTTTTTAATCAAAAACTCGTGTCACTATTCTGCTGTTTATTGCACTAGACTCTCTGATTGTATCTCTAATTGTACAATTGCTGGCATAAAGCAAAAGCAACAAAAAAAAAACTGCCCACCAAATTTTGATAATTTCCGATGATGCATCATTATTTCTTGCCTGATGTGCACTATTGATGCAATAAATATTTTACTTGTCTACTCATCATCGTCACATCACTGCATTTTTAGCTGAAACTATGGAACAACATCGAAAAGGTCTAGTTGTTGCAACAATCAACCAGCAACATCAAACAAACCTCAGCAAAAAAAAAAAACAAAAATCACAATCATTTTTAATCTTGGCCCAAAACTAGAAAAACCCCCTCAAACGAAATCAATTTTTCATACAATTTCCAATAAACAAAAACACAGAGATTTCATGTGGCATTTAAAGATTCGAACACCGTCACCACACAGCACAAAAAAAAACTGAATTGAAACAAAACGAAAAAACACATTTCTAGTTGAAACTTTTTACACACATTTTTATCCTTAAATCTAGAGAGAAGAAAGCTAAATTGTATTTGTATTCGTCAAGTGGTTGCAAGGAAGAAAAAAGTGTTACTTTTTGCTTTAGACGACTGTCATATAAATTTTTCCGCCCAACACAATTACAATTTGAGTCACCCCAGCCCCTGTGCTCATTGCTGGAATGGCATTGAGTTGTGGGCAGGGTTTACCATTTGGGAAAATGTCCATGGAAATCCCTGGAATAATATTTTCGAAAATCCCGGAAAATTTTAGCCCGAAATTTCGGAAATTTCTCCGCAATGACCTCAGCATAGACTTATTATACAGAATAATGATTTGGATCGGAGAAAAGGCTAAATATTTAAAAATCTACATCACGATTTTTGAAGGAGGACATTTTATACAAGGTGGGACAAAAGTAATCACCCTATTGGAAAACGCTATAACTTTTGCCAATGGCGCCAAATGTCAATTCGGTTTTAACATTTGTGAAGTTAACAAACGCAGAGTACAAATCGACAAGGCATGAATCGGTTCACTCCGCAAAATTGCGGAATTCTCAAGGAAGTATTTCCGTTTTGTTGATTTGCACTGGCTAGCTCGGCCCGATCACCCGATATAAACGTTCCAGACTACCTTTTATGAAGTCGCGGGCTTACGTCAACAAGCCTCAGACTCTTGAGGCCCTTAAGGAGAATATTCGTTAGGAATGCGAGAACCTGTCCCCTGAAGTTCTGGCAAGACTAAGGCAAATGCCATTAAACGAGCCCGTATAGTCATCAACTCTGGCGGTGACCACTTGGCCGACGTCATTTTCTCAACATGATAGAATAAATTCTAATGGATTAATAAACAAGTTTTACAAGCAGAAATAAAGTTTTTCATTAAAAAAAATTACAGCAAAAGAACATTGGGTGGCTACTTTTGCCCCACCTTGTATATTTGGCTTTATGTTTCAAATAATGAACTGAGAAACATGTCGCTGTTATTTCAAATTATATTTTAAAGCATTTTAGAAAACCTTATATTATCCGATCTCAAGTGGAATCGACTGCATATTCTTCAAGATTTGACGATAATCACAAGAATTTGTAAAAAAAAGAAAAGTCTACCGACCTCTGTTGGGCTTGAACATATAAGACAGGTTCCCAATAATCAGGTCTATCGTGAATAAAAAGTGAACAGTTTTTTTCCCTCGAAATTATGCTTTTCCCCGCACATTTTTTAGGGAAAAGGAAACAAATTTCGAGGGAAATTTCATTGACGATAGGGGTAAATAAAACGATTAAACACACCTTTTTTCACAAAATATCCATTAATTATAAAAAATATTGTAAATCCATAGACTTAACATTTACAATGAAGTCGCTATTAGACGTTTCTGGGATTCGCAACCCTGCAAAAGTGTGGGTGTGTGTCCATCTCTGTGTTTTGTAGTTTGTGCAACATAAAATATCAAATACAAAATTCACATTGACAGCTGAGTTGGCCTGAGTAGCGTTGGTTGTTTGGTTTATCTGTGTTACCATGATTACGCTGCACATGTGCCAAAAGCAATTGCAAAAACACTACACCAAACAATATCTATGAAAACTATACATAGATACTCCAATAGCAACAATAACAACCATGTGTTGTTGCTACTGATAATCCAACTCCTAATTTAGGAAATTTTTTTTGTGCTCGTTTCATTTTTGTCTTTTTCGCAAAAATTGCAAATAAACAAACTAAAAATTGTATATTGCCAATCTTTGTCGTTTGCAATACACTTTTTGTTTTAGTTTTTTTTTTTTTAAGTTACGAGGTTTTCGACCACAATTTTACGGTTGACGCACAAAACATACCCACCCTCTCTCTAACAACAGCAAAGGAGCTGAATGGCTGACTGACTGCTCATATAACAAACGTAATTCGTATCCAACCGAGTTATGGAAACATCAAATCCACCGTCACTTTGTTGTTCATTTATACCAGAATTGTAAAATATCAGCAGCTCAACTCATTTACAATTTGCCAAACATACGAGAAAAACATAATTCCCCTGGTGTATGTGCCTGAGTTTTTGCAGGGGTAAAACGGCAGGAGGTTGGTTGGTTGGGTTGAATTATGAAGGAGTAATGCATACATCTTGTTGTTTACGATGTTTGATGTTGATATCCATCTATTAGGAAATTCCATTAGATAACCTTGTTAAGTGTATGTAAGCATGCTCAAACAAGTTTAATACCGTTCAAAACAGTGGCAGCTTTAAATTTATGTTAGAGCTGAACGCAGAAGGGTTTCAGTTTTTATCTTAAAGCCGTCTGTAAAGAGAAATTTTGTTTTTGGGATATACTTTTTCTTTAGAAATTTAAAAAAAAAAAAAATTTAAGAATTTGTATTTTAACTTAAAAATTTTCTTTTAAAAATATTTTCTTAAATTTTCTTTTCATAAAAAACTTTTGCTAAATCTTTCTCTTAGCGAATTCCAAAATTGTGTTTTGCTTAAAATTTCTCGAAAAATATTTTTTTTTAAATCAAAGAAAATTGTTTTGCTAAAATTTTTCTTTATAGAAAATTGTTTTGCTAAAATTTTCTTTTTATGTATATTTATACCCTTCACCACAGGTGGAAAAGGGTATATATAAGTTTGTCATTCCGTTTGTAATTTCTACAATATTGATCTTAGACCCTATAAAGTAAATATATTATGGGTCCTTATGAGGAGAGAAGTTGATTTAACGATATCCGTCCGTCCGTCTTACGTTTGATATGTGTTTTCCGGAGACTCCAGACATGATAGCGGCTCTTTTGTTTTACATTTATGTCACATAAAGTCCACCATTTCTTGCTTTTGAAATTCAGCCAGATCGGTCCAACAATGGCTGAGACATGACCAAAAAACCACGACTGCCTCTAATTTTTCCAAAAAATCCCTTGTGGTTGTTGTATTTTTATTACTTTTTTCTGTATATCTTGAGAACGGCACGAGCCAAAGCTTTAAAATTAGGTACAAACATTTAGGTTATAAATATACACCATCCTACAAAATGTGGTCGGGATTGATGAAGTAGGCGTGGTACCTCTCATACAAAGAGTATTAAAAATTTTATAAAAACCTGAATTTTTTGACTGTAATATGACCTATGGTTACGCCATATATATCAGAAGATCGGAAATTTTTAATAGAAAATATTTTCTTAAAAACTCGGGAAATCGGTTCAGATACGAAAGAGTTATGACCAAAATATAAATTTTTTTTTTTGAAAAATACACATTTTCAGGAACCATATATCATCCCGAGTCCACGTTTTATAGCCAAAATAACTGGCAAATTTCTTCTTTAACACGTCGGTATATAAATCTGTCAAATCGGTTAAGAAATAGCAGAGTTATGACCAAAATACTGAAATCCCAAAAATTACTCTTTTTTATAATTAAGATTGTTTTTTATACCCTTCACCGAAGGGCCTACACCCTATAAAGTATATATATATTCTGGGTCCTTATGCAAAGCGGTTATCCGGTTGTCGTCTCTTCTTCCTATCCCCTCACCCACCCCCTTCGTATTTGTTTACATATACTAGCATAATGGCCAATATGATTTTCGTTATCGCCCTTCTTTATTATTTCATATATTTAACGAAATAATTTTAACAAATAGAAATTAAAAATGATTTAAAAACAATATTTACCAGTTATCGCTTTTTAAATTTCATTTATAATGAAGTTGTAAGTATTGTAAATATGTATATGTAAAAATTATTTAGTTGCTCTCTATTCTACTCGCACAATGGTGAAGGGTATATAAGATTCGGCACAGCAGAATATAGCACTCTTACTTGTTTTTTACTTAAATTTAATTAATAGAAAACTTTTGAGCAAAGGGAAATTTTCTCTTTAAAAATTTTTTCGTTAGCATAATTTTTTCTTAAGAAAATTTTTAATTAATTTTTTAATATTTTTAATTAATTTAATTTTTTGTTTAAACATTTTTTAGTAAAAAGTTTATTTAATGGAAAATTTTTTTTTTTTTTTATTTGAAAATTTTTGCTAAAATTTTCTGTTAAAACTTTCTTTTTATAAATGAAAAAAAAAGCTCACTAAAATTTTGAGACTGTTTGGTCCTTATGACAATTTAGAATGTATGTACCAAACTTTATCAAATTATTTCCAAATTTGCGACTTAAACAAGGCTTACATGGATAGCCTGTCATCGATTTGGGCAAACGGATATTGTTATATCGTTTCAAAATGTTTTGTATACCAATTTAAGCTTTCTTAAGTAACACAGGCTTGAAAAATTGGAGAAAAGTCGAAACCCTGAGACTAGAGTACACTATTCGTGATATCTTAGCTTTAAGTTAAAAAAAAGCCATGTTTCTCGCCATATTCGAGACGTTATAACTGGCGAGCTAAATAATATAAAAATGAAAAATGTTGGTTTGTTTGTTTGTTTGTTAGCTTATAGACTCCTAAACTACTGAACCGATTTTCCTGAAAGTTTTACAGTAACATCATGTGAGCCCTAAAAATAAAATAGGCTACTTATTTTTTCGATAGAGTCAGGGGAATTGGTACCCCCATTAGATGCCAATATTAAATATCGCATATCTTAAGAGCCGCTGCACGCATTTTGTTGAACTTTTGGTAGTAGGATCTTCTGAGCCCCAAAATTGAAATAAAATAGCAGCGCGGGAAGTGGATCCCCCCATAGGACGCCAATGTTTAATATCGCATATCTTAAGAACTGTCATATTGAGAATGTTCAAACTTTGTAGAAGTCACTCTTATGGTATACTACACTATTGAAAATAAAAATAAAGCGGGTAGGCGCAGGGGGGAAATACCTCCCATAGGATGCATATATTAAATTTCTCTCAACTGAAGAAGTGGTTAAAGCAGTGTAGCGAAGCGCACCGGGTTAAGCTAGTTATTAATAAAACCTGATATTTCGATTGAAAGCTCTCAAGTCCAAGTAGCTTAAAAAATAAATGTTTAACCTTTGTAGTACGTTATTCCTTCTCTGTGATATTTTTATTCAAAGTTTGAACAGTCTGGGTTTAAAAAACTGAAGTCGAAACCAAAAACTGTCGAACAAAAAACAAAAATTTGTCTAAAAACTCTTCGCTTTTTGAGTTGTTTTGACAGTTGGTTTGTCATTAATTAATCAGAAGCAAAAGCAACAGTTCTTTTCTTGACCATGGTCAATGAAAAATGAAGAAGTGGAAGAAATGAAATTTTTGTTTCTTGGACTGCAGTTTTTAAACGCTGGTATATCAATAGGCTTGGTCCTTGTGCCAATAAGAACCTTTAAGCCGAATTTGATCAGAAAGTGATTCTGAGTCGATCAGTATACTTTTAGTGGGTCCAGGACCCATATTTTAAGGTTTTACACACATCAGCATAAATGCATGATACCCTCTACACTATTGTGGTTATAAAAATAATTTGTTATTGTAACTCTTAATAAGTAAATAAAACTCGTGACAACTTGTTTCTCCTGATTTTAAAGTTTTATTTTAAATTGATTTATTAATGAGTTTTATATATTTTAACGTTCACCTTTGACTCCAGTTAATAAATCCTGATTTTATTGCGCCATCAATAATGCAAAATAACTTAGAAACTGGCCTTCTGTTTGCGCAGCATTTGGCATTAAGCAATTTAGCTAAATTGAATATTAACGCTTTGAAGGCGTGAACATTTTGTATTTATAACCATATTATGGCTAAATTATATTTTATTATATATAATAAATTTTGTAAAAGATTTAAATGCGTCTTTTTTTTTTTTTTTTTTTGTTAAAGCATACAAAAATCAATTTAATTTAAAAAAAGTGACTGAAAAACGGTGTGAGAGAGAGAGAGAGAGATAGAGATAGAGATAGAGAAAGGTGTGTTGTTTGTCTACGGTGTCTAAAATATCTGTGTTATCTCTAGCTCTTGTAAGCAACACTCAAGGGAACGTATTTGTGTTTGTGATTGTGTATCTTATTTTGTAGTCTCATGTATTTAAAAAGGTTTTTAGAATTGACTTGAGGATAAAAGAAATGTATCCGTTATCACATTTAAATATTTTGAATATAAATTAGAAAGTCCTTTGCGGAAACAATTTGAGAAAGCGTGTTTGAATGTTTTCACATTTGTTTTATAATTTTGTTGCCATTTCTTTCGTTTTTAATTTTTTTTTTTTTAATAATTCCTTTATTTATTTTAAAAGGTCTAAATTTACATAAATTTTGCATAATTTTGAAATAATTTTTCTTCTTTACTTTTTTCGTTTGCATTTTTATGGCAACATTTTTAGAGTCGTCCTTTCATATCCTTACAGAAAATGCCTTAAACACGCAAAGTCTTTGCAATGGAATGGTTTGGAAAATATTTAGAAATTAATTATAAGAATAATAATTACACTATGCTAGAAATTTACACTTTTTAGACAAGCTGGGCACTGGTCGTTTTAACCTAATTCGGGTACGCTAAATCCAGTAGTGCTAGCCGTTTTTTAGGTTAGGTCTGGTTTTCGGGATATACCGTTATTTCGAAAATGGAGTAGGTTGCACAACATATATTCGCGTAACTCAAAAACGGTTAAGTTTATTGAAAATACTAAAAAAAAAACGAAATTCCGCAATAAAATTTCCTTTAAGGTGTTTTAGAAACATAATTTTTTTTTTTGGAAAAAAAAATTATTTTTTTTATCAAAATTTCGAAATGTTTGTTTTTTTAAAATTCTTAAAAAATTGGAAAGGCTTCTATTTTTTTCCAGACGTATAAAAATAGCATGCCATTAATGATTAAAATCTGTTAACAACTTTTGATTTTATTCACAAAAGTTAAAGATGGGTCAAATGTATGACAAACCCTACTTTATTTTTCATCTCAATCATTTATTTCTCACATACCTACACGCTATCTGCATTCCTTAAAGGAGTTCTCATACAAAATGTTCAATGCAGACTAGAAATATATTTAAAAAAAGTTCCATAATTGCCCAGGAGTCGCTCCTTCCTAGTGGGTGGGATAAAATGTATGACCGACCTCAATTAGGTTTTTGTCCTTAACATTTTTTCGAGACATACTTGCCCCTTATCTCCACTTCTTAGAGGAGCTCCCATACAAATATTGCGTTTTATGAAATTCTTAAATTAGTTAAAATTTTTTTTTATTAAAATTTCAAAATTTTGATAAAAAATTTTTTTTAGATAATTTTGTGCGGATTTTTTTTAGTAATTTTAGTAAACTAAACCGTTTTTGAGTTACGCGAATATATGTTGTGCAACCTCATCCATTTTCGAAATAACGGTATATTTCGAAAACGAGAGCTAACCTAAAAAACGGTTAGCACCACTGGACTCAGCATACCCGAGTTATGTTAAAATGCCATGTGCCCGGCTTGTCTATTTTTTCAACTAGCACAGTGTTATTATTAATTATTATTTGTTTGTTTTTAAACTTTAATTATACATATTTAAAAAAAATACCCTCTGCGTTTTCGTTTAGTTTGCTTTTCTGTTTTAATTAAGTGTGTGTTAAATTTTATTAACGCACTCATGCAAGCATTTATTTCTCTGTGGAAACGGAAGGAAATGACAGTTTATGAACGCACATGCGAATGTGTGTGTTTTTTTATTTTTTTACTTATAAATCTAGTTTTATTAATTCTTTTAGCATCATTTTGCACAATGTAATAGGAAATAACCGAAAAGTTTGTATCCGAAATCATTTAATTATTATTTATAATGAATTTTACTTGTTCTTTTAAACCCGACCAAAAAATTGACTTGGTTGCTTTGATATTATTGTTATTAAAAGGTATTCCTTAAGCTTTATTTGTTACTAAGTAAAGGATTTCTAATTCTACACTCCTGGTGTATTAATGCCTGCCTAAACGGTCTTAAGGGTAATCTTCTTGTGGTTGTTGAAAAAGCACATCTACCAACGTCTTCGTAAGTGGTACCTGGAGCTACATAACCTTTTCAGCAATAATATAATTTTTTATATACCAACAGCTTACAGAAACATTAGATGGCCGAACTCTGCTTTTGGTTTCTGCAATCAGCATCTTAACCGGCTTTTTTAAGATATCCGCCTCCGCGATTCGGGTTAAAACAACAAAATCCTCGAAGGGGCTTTATCAGAAACCAGTCCAAAAATGATACAGTTTTGGCGCCTACTGATACTGGTCAGCCGTGGTATTTAGAGATCCAGTTAAGCTAACACTATTACCTGTACCTATATTGTGTGAGAGTTAAACGAAGGAATTTATACGGCCACTCCCTTATGAAAAACAAAATTAAAGCTCACATTAGCTAACCAATACATAAAACCCATACACAATTGCTAGGCTTTATGTGAAGCTTAAGGTACCCCCACAGGAGTTCTGGGCCACAGCGAATAAAAAGAAAACAAACGAGCCTTAAGGACAAATAAAGTATGTAATCTCTATTGTGGATATAATGACAGGTTTTTTGGATGTTAATCTAAATAAGCATGTAGAAGGTATTGGTTAAGGCCTTTACACACTATCCCACAAAGTCTTACGTATTTTATGAAAATGCTTCCCTGATCTAATTGTTATTTATAAATGTTCATAAAACAATAACAACTTATCATGACAGGGTTGCATTTTTATAAAATACGAAAGACTTTGTGGGATAGTGTGTAACGGCCTTTAACCAATGTGAACTTTAATTTCAATTATTAGGGAAATGTTCCAGGCATTTAAAAATCAGACATTCAATAGACTGCAATGCCTTCTACATGGATGACTTAAGCATTAAGATTAATATCCAAGTAACGTACAATTAAGACCATAATAAAAATAACTTTATTTTCTCTTAGTACTCTTTTGTGTTCTTATTGTTGACTGAAGCCCAGGACTCCCTATGGGGTACCTTCTTCTTGGCGCTGTTATAACGATAAATGAAAGTACAGCTTACTCGGCCTCTCATCATTTTCGTTCATACAATTTTACATCCTTATCCTTAAAAGTCGTGGTCCCATAAGGTACTGTTACGATTTTATAGCAATTTTATCTTAAGCGACAACCGTATACGTAATTTTTATGAAATAAAATAAAAAAGAACCTTCTCTTTAAAATTGTGTTTTGTCTCTTAAACTTCTTTTGCGGTAAGGGCTCGATATGTACAATATAACAGTGTCTCGTAGTGGTGCTAACTAGGTTACGTTAGATGTTTTATTGTTTCCATTTTATTGGCTGTGGACTAGTATGTTGAAGGTCTTGCAAATGCAATTCGGCGCTGTACACAAAGGCAATAAATGTGTTTGTCTGTAAAACAGAATTGACAGAGTCCTCAGGGTTTTGAACTTGTTGGTAACGCACCTCTTTCTACATTGCTAAGAGCAAGATCTCAAAGATTTTGGGTTAGAGCTGATTTTGTGGGGTGCGCCTAGTGCTGACCTATTGCTAACTGTCTAACAAAGATCCTTAAGCATTAAATATTTATTAAATATGTGCGGTATCTACGTTTTTGATCAAATCATCATTGAAATTCCAAAAGATCTTTTCAGGGTCACGAGTATATCGCCATCAAATTGTTTGCCAATTTTATTAGGTGACCACCATAACAACCATTTAGATGGAATACAATGCCTCTGCACATTGTATTCCAACTTTCAACATGGTACTATGATCAATTTCTAACCTAGTATTTGTACATATTCTTCTCGAGTTTCTGGCTTTGAACCACAGCTAGTTAACACGTTACGCTCGAAGGTGTCTTACAAAAAAAAAAAAAAAAAAAAAAAAAAAAAAACATTTAAGGACTGTTCAGGTCTACAGAAGTTTTTGGTTCCCGTGGCACCAGAAGAGCATTTGTTAAGTCGCGATCTTCAACGATCTGTTTAGTTAGATTAATACAGTTTTCCGAGGGAAAATACAAAAAATCAAGCATGTATTTGTGCTACCGCATTCCAAACTATTCTGTTGAAGCAAAGCGAGACTCATACAGCTATTACAACTTGTCCAACACATAAATATTTATGGGTATGAATAGTGCTATTTGTTTCTATCCATTATTCCTAATTCCCGAAAGTATATCGGAGTTTCCACAAGTTGCTATGTATTCTTCTGACTTCCCAAGATCTAAACACAACCAGAATCCTGCCATGCTTTGTAGTTATTCTTGCTTAGTTTGCCCGACTATCTAAAGTCTTAAGGGTGGATATATATACGTATACACATGAATGGGGAATCAAGTCTAATGAATACTCATATATGTATTACACTTTTTTTAATAGCTACTCATCTATCCGTATCCAGAATTTGAATAGTTTGTCTGTCCTTCATTATCTCTCTTCATACTTTTACTTACCTTCTAATATCTTAAAAAAAAACAACAACGAACACACTAATGCTTATAATAATTAAAAATGTATGTTAACACTTTGTCCACTTACTTTAACGCTTTAACCACCTAGTGACAGTCGTAGGTATTGCCCAAGTAAATCTGAAAAAATAATTAATTGATTTACTACAGGTGTTAAAACTAACAAAACTACCATAAAATTTCACACATAAAACCTTCAAATTTAACTTTATACCAGCAGAACCTGTAGAACAAATAATCATGATGTAAAAAATATAATCTTTTTTTCTACATCTACGATTAACGTAAGTGTTAGTTGGCCTGTGTTCTACACAGTTTTGTAATTTAATATGCCTTCAAATACTAACGACTCAAAACAAACATACACTTTAACAAAATCCGATTAAAGTAATTGTCGTTGTTAAAATGTATGAAACACAACAGCAGTAACAAAAAACAAAACTAATAATAATATGAACATTTGGTTACAATCGGCAGGGAATAAGGAAGGAGGACGGTACGGGGTATAAGAGCTAAATCCATTTAACAAACAACCAGGAAATACGATACACCTTGTAATATTAACACACACAAAGCTGGACAGCTTGTGTATATACACAGCGGGAAAAAGAAGGAGTACGGATGCCTTCTAGAAGGCCTCTGTACTCCTTCTTTTGGAAATACAAGGCCTGCTCGCTCCATTCCATACTCATATCTCTCTTACACACGTTGTCATTGCGGAGAAGGCATTCCGCTCTCGCTTCTTTAGAAGGTACATAAGAATGGTAACGGGATCAAAAAAATAATTGTTTTGCTTTTGCTTGTGCAAAAAAACAATACAAAAAATGTTACTCCTTCTCTACTCCCTTCTCATAGAAGCGAGTGTGGCAGGTGTATCTTATCTTTTACACCAACGAGCCGAGGTCTTCTATGAGGCATTCATTTGCAGTTAAATAAGAATAGTAATTTAATCAAAACAATTTTTAAGCAGGCCTTTTAAAAGGCCTGAAATAAGAAGGTCTTCTGAGTTGTACCTCTGGGTAGTTTAACATATATTTGCATGTGTATGTGTGAGTAAAATATACACAGGATTATGTTGATATTTGAACGCATATTTACCACAAAGGTATCCACCTCCACAACCCCCAAATTCCCTTCGAAACAAATACAATTACAAACGTACAAATATAGAAATTTAACCCAAAAAGGTTGAAGGCTAAAATTGTAAATGTAATGTACAAAATTCTTTAAATTCTTTAATCATCTTTTTGAATTTAGAAAGGAGTACCTAAGTTAAGGAAAGCGTAGCTGAAAGCGTGCGATGGTAAGTCTCTATAATCAAATTTGTTAAATAACGCAGAAGTTTCTTTTAACGCTAAAGGATAGAAAAAGTAAATGAAATTTAAATGATTCCTTCCATGCTGTAGTAATCATATTAAAATTTTTTAATATTTTGTCTTATTTTCAAAGGAAAAATAAATTGTAATCTTAAATTTAAATGGAACAAAGTAAAATATATATATTTGATTTGTTTATACATTACACATATATAGGTGCAGTGGTGGGGCTTTGTTTTTAAAATCGGTCCATGATTTTACCTAGCCTTAATACAAATCATATCGCGAAATACGAATGTTGTTTGTGATGAAGGTACATGTCACAATGTCGAAGATAATTTGACAAATGATGTCATATCGCTCATTTGCTGCAACGTCGTTGTTCCTTTTAGGAGCATAGGGCCTCAACAAATGTCTTTCGTCTGGGTTATTTCCCTTCACGATTCACCAGTAGCATCCGCTACTTCCACCTCCAATAATCTGTGTCAGGTTTTTTTGGCTTCCTCGAAGCGTCCATTATATACCTTTCCTTATATCATCTGTAGATTTTTGTAGGGTGTGTCCCAGCCAGGATCATTTGCGCAACTTTATTTCCGCATGGATCGGTGTCTGACGAGTTCTTACCCAGGAATCACTTGTTGTTATAGTATAATGCCAGAATATACGGAGAATTCTACGAAGGAACCGATTATAACAAAAGCTTATATTGTTTGCAAATCACGATTGGATGGATTTCACGTTTCACATGCGTTGAGAAGCACATGCTTTACGTTGGCATAAAAGATTTTTATTTAAGCGCCTCTGGATAAAGAGGTATATTGCCAAACCGAGGAGAGAACACCGTTTTCAGCTTTAGCCTTCCTTAGACGAGCTTTTATCTCTTCACTAGAACCACCACTGCAAGATCCTCCTTCACTCCCTTGTTAAGTGAAGGAGGTTACTGATTCTATTCTGTGCCGTACAATGTAAAATGTCTGTTTGTTGTCGTTTTGATGCACATCTTATTTGTCTTGTTAACATTGTTCTTTAGCCCGCAATCGGTTGCGACCGAAAAGACAAATTTCGCCAGCATAATCTAAGTCAACAAAAGAACCGTGACGCCCCATGTTATGCCAGTGTTACTTGGAGTCGCGTTGCTTATTATGTTGTCTTTTACGATGTTCAATAGCAGGGATGAGAGCACGCTGCCGTATCTAACACCGGTCATTACCGAAATACTTTCACTTAAGATTTGGTTGTATTTGATGGTACAACTTGCACCACGATTCATCGCCTTGATTAAGTGATTTTACATTTCATTGCATTCCATATAGCCTGGGGCCAAATTACGGCATTCGATATCGATCGAAATTCCCATTTAAATTGTATTGTAATTTCAATCGATATCGAATGCCGTAATTTGATCCCTGGTATTGTTATTTATCCAACGCGTTTTCAAAGTAAATTTTAAAATAATCGCTTAAAAATGTTAAAAAAAAAGTCAAAAATTTAAGGACCACAATTAAACATAGTTCCTATATAACCCATTTTGCCGAAAAATCCCTGTAAACACTAAAGTGTTGGTATCGGGTAAACTGAAACCATTTTTCAAAATTTAAGATGATTGGATCATAATTTAGTAAAACCCCCTTTAAAAAAAAAGTAAAAGGTAAAAAGAAGAAAAGTTAGGCAGATTTAATTTGAATGCAAACCTAAAAATTTCACTTAATTTCGTTCCGATAGGTTTGAGAACTAGCTAAAGCCTTTAAATATTTTTAACAGAGGCGAACCAGCTCTGGGTATGGTTAACCGAATTAACAGCGCCAAGCACTTTTTGGCTTTCAAAATCCCTTACGGAGAGCAGCCCAACATGAAATCAAGCCTTTTGCATATACGGATGAAAGACGTTGAACGCGGCTGCATGCGAATGCACATGATTCAAGTTTTTGTTTCTGGCCCCATGTCACATATTGTCACAAATTAAGCCAGCTTACGCATTGAACCAAAAACACGCAGGTGGACACACTTTACGCACATCCATAAATGTCATAGAGTGGAATTCTCGTCGAAGTAGGAGAAGAGGACGACATGCACAGACTTAAAAGAGACAATTTTAAGCGGAAATTGCAACGACAGCGAATGTCTGGAGACCTCAACCTTACCTTACCAATACCCAAGCGGGTGACCATTTTGATTTTATTTCTTCAATAACTTTCTTAAATTCGCTTTAGTTAAAAGGAAATTTTTACTCACTAAATAAATTGTTTTTTTTAAAAAACTCAAAAAAATTTTTGTGGCGAAAACTTCTTTAAACAAACTGAAATTACTTGGGCTCATCGCTTATAAACATGCAGAAACACACGGGTGGGAATTGTACATAAAAATCTTTGGTGGCGCAATATTTTACACTTGAAGGTAAGTAGGACCATTCCCGGAAATCACTTTAAGCAAGAAAAATCCTCTTTATAACTTTTAATAGTGTTTTTAATTAGATGGCAAATACTCATTAATTATTATAAAAACTTCTCAAAAAGGAATCAGAAAATTGTCTCACAAATTTTTCTTTGGGGTGTTCCAACAACGGTGGGACACCATTTTCTCGCAACAATTGTATCATTTATGATCGAAAAATTAGCTCATATGCTGTTATTTTGCTCGTGAAGCTGATTTCTAAAAGATTCGATTATGATGTAAAATGCTAGCTGGGATTAAACACTATCAACTGTTTTCAATCTTTTTTACTTGGCAGCACTGAATTTAGTACCACGAAAACATGGTTGTATTTCACAAAATCTACTTAAAAGGAAATCAAAAAAGGTTTTAGGATGGTGGTAACAAAAGTATTTATATCACGTTACACTGTGCTCGAAATTTACGCTTTTTTTTAGAAAAGCCGGCCACATGGTGGTATAGCATAATTCGGGTACGCTGAATCCAATGGTGCTCGTTTTTTTAGGTTAGCTCTTGTTTTCGAGATATACCGTTATTTTGAAAATGGAGGAGGTTGCACGGCCATGTGGCCGGCTTTTCTAATTTTGCAACTAGCATAGTGTGAAAACACTATAAGACAACGTTAATGAATTAACAAAATATCTCTTCTACAGATTCTTTAGTCTGTGTTAATACGGCTCTTGTCTTATTGACATGAATGCTACTTTATAGGCGAGAGGGACGAGGGGAAAAGAAACGAGTACACAGATGCATGTACTGTCTTTGCGTTTTGCTTTTTCATTCGTTGTTTAATTTTGTTATTGTTTTCAATATCAAAAAGCCAAATGCATTAGCACGTCGTCAACATGACTTGAATCATTTGAACGCCAATTTATGTTCACAGAAGAAAAAGGAAGAATCTTGTTAATAAGAGACATGAGCCGTATGAACTCAGACTTAGACTGAATAATCATTATGACCAGGGCTGCCAGCTAAATTTGTGAGGAAATCGTCAGTTTCCTGAGGAACAGTAAAAAAAATCGTATTTACCGCTTCGAAAAATCGTCAATAAAAAACGGACAACTTAAAATTTATTTTTTTTAAACAACTTATGCTCGATTTTTATAAAAAAAAACATTCAGACAAAAAAATAATTATTTCATACCCAGTTAGCATTTTCAATCGTGGCCGCATTTTTTGATATTCTTCCATAGCACAGCGAAAGACGCTTCTTCAATCGTTGTGGGAATCGTTTACGACGTGTGTAAAGATAATCTACCGAGACTGTATGTCCAGAATCGTATGAGACTCTTACAACTCGTGAAAATATGATTTATACAACATAACAAAAGCGGCACGCGTTTTTTAGTTTTTGAATAGAGCGTCCTGAACGCTTTGCAATTGGGAAAACCGATTTTGATAGCTGTTTAATAGTGAAGTTTAAATGTTAGTTAATAATGGGAATTTAGCTATTATAGTTTATAATTTGTAGGTTTTATTAAACAAGAAAGCTATCACTACTTTTCATGACACAAGGTTGACGCTTTTGCTTTGGTATGGCATATCAGCGTAAAAATTAAGCGAAAGAAAACGTTCCGCCTTCCGCTCTTGTTAAGGTACGGCTGTTAAACATTCCAAGATTAAAAACGAAATTGTCAGAAAATGTAATGTTTTATTCAGATTTGGAGTCTGAAAAAATTTGTCACTTTTTAGAAAAAATCAGCAAATCGGCACTTTTCTTATTTCGGAACAAAAAATCGTCAAAATGACGATAAATCGAAGTGGTGTTGGCTTGGTTGACTTTTGCTGTATTTTTTCATTACATCCCTTGATAAAATCAACAATATTTTTTTTGTAAATTTTAACACCCCTTTATAGCCCCAAAGGGTTAAGATTGCATATTGCTCACCCCTTGTAAATATAGCCATTTTCTCATGTCCTTTCTTTTTTTTGGTTGCTCAGGTTAAGTTTTAGTAGTATTTAACTATTTAATGACCTTAAGCCATTTAACAAACTATTGAAGAAGAAAATCATAAGCGACGGACGTTGACCAAACAAAAGAAGAAGAATGGGTAAGAGCAAACAAAAAAGCACAGCAAAATCGCTATTAAATGACCAGCTTAAGGTAGTAACTGCGGTAGAGCACAGCGGTACGCGCTTATTGGCCCCAGTTAATATGGTTGCAACTTGGCGTATGAAACTTATGGAAATTTTTACCACAGCAGGGCATTAAAGACGGCCACAAGGTTTTTTAATAATAAAGTTGTTTATATTTTCTATTAAAACGCTAAAACGCAGAGGGGGAGAGTAGGATATGGAATTAAGACTACCTGTGGTATGGTTGGTATTGTTAAAGATTTATAGAAGGAAATTTGAAAGGGCACAGTTGCACATATGTATGTATATATGTTTGTGTGTGTATATTTTGGCTGTTACAGGCCATAAACGACGAACGCATAAAATATTTGTTATTTTAAAGAGAATAAACAATTGAAGCAACAGATTCATTCCGCGTAAGTGTAAAAAATAAAGATTTCAAAAAATGTTCAAGGTAAGACAATGGACTTGTGCCAGTGTGTCAGAAATTAAAAAGTCAGAGCTCTTAAAGATTTACTACAAAAGAAGCCTCAAAAATATGACTTTAAGTCAAGCTTTAGCCCAAAATCATCCATCTTAAAGTTTTTGTACCACTACGGTCTGATGAGCCTGCAAGCGGCTTGTTACTAATATATGCAGACTATACTTTAAACGCATATCTATCTTTTTTTTTGTACTTCACCCTTTGCTACGAAGCCAAAGCTATTTAATATTCTCTGCAAAAAACGCTGAGCACATGAAATGTTGGCCTAATCTCTTCTCAACTGGGTAACAAACAATGCATTTACCAACCGTACCTGCGTGTGAGTGCAACTAACATACACAAGAAGCAATTTTGTGGGTGTAATCCAGCAGAATTTATAGTTGGAGCTATCTAACCTCCGCTGCTTTTGGAATATGCTAGCAGCATCTAAGGAACAGCCAGCAAATATGGGTGACCTGCGCCGCAGCATAATCTTTCCTACAAGTGGTGAAAAATAAGCCATTGAGCTGGCTATTTCAGGATCTCCCTTTACGCGTCTTTGTGCCCAATCCGTAACTATCGCGCCATCCGCGAAGGGGCCGATCTTTAAGTATCTGTCAATTTTGAATTCTGCCGTATTCCAGATAGTGGCTGCAGCTGATTTCCCTAGTGGCTGCAACTCCAGAAGATAGAATTTTATTTTAATGCGTAGCACTGGGGGTCTGTTGGAAGACAATTGTAATTTTGATTTACGTAAATATCTGTCTTGCGGCTCAACTTCACGGTGGATCTCAACCATATAGTGTGTTAGTATTAAGCTCTTAACAAATGTCCCCGTGTGAGTGCAGAGTCATTTGCACACAGAGGCAGCAATTTGAGTGTATATTCCACCAAAAATTAAATATACATCCCTTGCTAAGGAACCGCAGCTTTCTAACCTCCACTGCTTTTCACTATTCCCAGCAGCTTCTGTTGCTAGCACTTTAGTGATCCCCCAACGAAGTGAACTTTACCGCAGGGCAAATATCTCTCCTCTAACTGATCGTAACCCTACCCGCGACTTAGAGCTTAAGCCACAACCACCACCTGCTCCCCGATAGTATCCCTTCGTTCAAAAAGCTTATCTTTGTTGAACACTTTTGTAAGTTCATGCCTTGAAAAAGGCACTGCTCTATCGAACGGTGAACAACTTACTCTAGAACAACTTTCTATCAGAAAAGCAAGGGTTCAGCAAACACAATCATCCTGAAAGACGTCCTCTCTTTTCTCGGAAGAAGCATACTAACAGCCGGAGCTACTTACTCCCGCGGCACATAAGTTAAGCACTGATGTACAACTTCGAAGTACAATGAAGTCCATTGGACCCCAAGGAGCTCGGTCATTTGAATGTTTGGTGAACTCAAGGTTGCATTAATCTGTTTTTAAAATGTATGAGATTCCAAAGAATGCCAATACATTCCTGCTTTATTAATATTAAACCAAGCCAGTATTTCCCAGGGGATGTAACACCAAGAGTTCTGACTCCTCAATATGCTTTAACTACGACCCCTACGCAGCGCATTTCCCGGGGCGATATGTTGAGACAGAGTAATACACAGCAAGATTCGCCAGTATACCAAACAATGCCAAAGTTTATAGGCCAAAATTTTAACCCTCAGCCTAAATTACAGCCGTCATGTATAATAGGCTTAATTAAGTGTTCCCGTCTTCTTGACAACAGAAGAACTCAAAACAACTCTGTTGAAAAAAAAAAAAATTAACTCTATTAAAACGCAAACTTTTTTTAATTTTAATCTGCGAGCGAAAAATCGCTTTTTTGATGCGTTAGAAAAAAATATGGTGGGTACCCCTGTTGTTTAGGGTTTCCAAAATGTCAAAGTCAGTATATGCCATAAAAGTGCTCTAAAGCTCTTATTTATTTCAATATTTTACACATTTTTTTACATTTAAATACTTTAAAATTTTCTAGCCCATTTCATTTTAACAACTGTTTAGATGTTTTCCTAATTTTCTATATTGCAAAAAATAAATTGCCTTTCCGTCATTTAACTACTACGTTCAGTGTTATGTGATCAATTGATTGAATGAATGATTAAATGCATACACAGGTGTTTTGTACAAGCAGCGACACTAATCCATTAAAATCACAATTTCGATCTAATTTTTTTTTATATTTTTTTTTTTGCAATTTATATGTAGCGGGTGATTTTTCAGTAGATATGACGAAATATTTCGCTTGTGACAATTTTTGATTGGCTTTACAATTTTTTATACTTTAAATGTCAGTCTATGTCATTAAATCATGGAGAGTTGCACGCTTCAAAAACTTTAGTTAATTATTAAATTTGTCTAACCAAATTTTATGTTTTATTGCGACTACGTTGCGTGTGCTTACGGATAGAATTTCGAATAGGATCCCTTTTACCGCAAAGGTTTTGTCAATAAGTAAAATATCGTATTTGGTTGGCTGATCAGCCTGAAGTGATGGACGAGGGGCACAGCTTTATCCAACAAAATTAAATGTGTGTTGAGGTTTTCATGCTCGCGGAGTCATAGGCCACTTTTGCATTTCTTTAAGAAAACGCTAACGGCGATTGCTACAGGGCCATGGTATATAAGTATTTTATGACCAGTAAGACGCTATTAATTTAGGCAACATGTCGTTCTACCAGCACTCCTCGGCGTAACGTGCCATTTGACGTACGATGCAATTAAATTATTGAAGACAAATTTCGCGAGCGAATTATCTTACTCACCGGTGCTCGCGAATAGGCGCCTTGTTCGGGTAATTAAAACCCTTTAGACTTTTTTGGGGTTACTTTCAAACGTTGGTTTATGCAGCAAGTAAACAACGTTTTTTTCGACCCAAGTCGTGGCTCCAGCGTATTTACTCGTGTCAGTGCTTCTCCGGTGGACATATGAACGATATTGTCATTGTCCATAAATAATGTCATCTATCGTTCATTCCATAACTAACCATCAAGTATTTTAATTAAAAAAAAAAGAACCAACATGCGTCGCTCTTAAGAAAAAACCCTTTTAGTCTCTCTGTCGTTAGGTGTACAAAATGCATAATCCCTGAAAATAAATGAAAAGAAAAAGCTCTAAATAGAATTTGTTGTCAATTTCCTTTTAAGCAATTGATTAAAAGAATGATTGAATGATAGCAATAAGTACATTTTGCTAGACATAAAAAACAAGTAATTAATTTTTTTATTTTTGACAGAAACATTTTTTTGTATTCTTAATGTAAAATTATTTAATTTTAATTAAAACTGTATTTAATGCAATTTCATTTATTTGAAATAATTAATGGAGTACTTTTTCGTTTTTATCCACTTCAAACACTTAAGTGCCGCCTTAATAATTTATTTGTATTTAAAATTTATGTGATTTTCAAATTAATTTGTAAAGAGCAAGAATACAAAACATGTTTTTTTTTATTCATTTTTGGTAATATGTATTTTGTTGGGATGCTGTCAAATAATTGTCAAAATGTTTAATAGCCTTGTCAAAATGTTGTTTTTTTTTTTCATTTTATTTTAGGGGAGGGCAAGAGAATATCATCAGTGTAATGAAATTATTTTTGGTATTTTCAATAAATACCAAAATTGTGTGCCGCTAATAAATAAATTAAAAAAAAAAACAAATTTTTAGAGTTTAAATAACAGTAGGGGAAATAAAATTAGAATCCGCTTAAGGGCGAATGTAAAATTTTGCAGTTTTATAAACGGGAAATCGTTTAAGCAAAACCTCGGATAAATGCGCAATTGACGCATTTGCACCCCTGGATAAATGCGCAAATTATTCCTTTACCAACTAAACTCTGGAAGAACTAACATGTCTACCTGTTTCAAGAATCCGTGCCATTGTGAACATGATTCAAGCCATTAATTCGGAATCAAAAAGAGAACTCCTTGTTTTAACAAGGCCATATAAAAATCATAATCTTATTACTAACTTCTTTCTCTATTGTTGCCACACGTTAGTTTAAATAACCTTGTGCCAGATTATATTTTTTTTTATATTTAACACTTCTTTTAATTAGTGTATAGGTATTATCAACGGAAAATCGAGGAAACAGCCGGGGGTAAAATGAGTTTAATATTTTTACCGCTACTAAGCGAAAATGTATATACAATTTTGCTTCTTTAAAATTACTTTTTAAAGCGGGGAGCATTTAAGTGAAAATATTAAATGTTGCCAGCAGTTTTTGCGCATAAAAACGAGAACTCATTAAACTGGGTGGGGGGAGAGTACTGTACTGTCATGTTATGTAAACTGAATTTAAGGTAAATTAAAACTGAATAATTATTTTAAAATTATACGCAGCTTATTTAAGTAAAATTAAGTAACACCGAAAGTATTAAAAGGAATATTTTTGTGAACTTTTAGAAACGGTTCAAAATTTCGAGCAAAATTCAAATGAACAATTTTTTGGAAAATTATCTTAATTGTATTTATAAATAAATAATAATTTAAACGAATAAAAAAGCTTAAGCTATGAAAAAATTATTTTATCCCTCGAGTATTTAACAGCTGGCAACTCTTCGATTATTTGTTTTCACTTTGATTTGATATATTAAGCTTTCCGTAAAACAACTTTTGTCTGCTTTTTGTACATTTTACGTTGCAATTCGCATTCCCTAAGTTTAAATTTTTTAATGCTTAACTCTTGTGTTTTTAGGAGAGCGAATATGCTTTTACTCGGTCAGTACGGTGTGTGTTCTTTTTCGTAGACATGTGCACAACGGTGGCTACCACTGATGGGATTTGTGGTACAATTGTACCAAATTTGGTACAGTCGAAACTTTATTGGTACACGGGTACCATTCATCCTTTTTTGGTACAATTCAAAAAAAAAAAGACCCACGAAGTTTCATAATTCCTTTGAGGTGTATTAACTGACGTTTCTCTTCAATAATACAATTTCTAATAACATATCTCCAGCCCTGACCAGAACAACTAAAAATGTATGTTGATGTTGTTATGCTAACATATTAAGTACATACATACATAATATACGTGTACTCGTATTCCTGTAGAAAGCCAGAGATCAAATCGCCACTTTTGTCTGCCCTTGATAAAAAATAGAAATAAATAGATAAACTCCCCTCCATCCAGCTTGTTGTCTGTCCATGTAACCTTGTGCTTAAAGTACAGGTCGCAATCTTTCAGGTAAATCGGTGAAATTTTGTACTTAGGTTTCAATTCATAAGGACAAAGCTTTCTGAAAATAATGAGAATTGGTTCATAATATCACATGGCTCCATACAAACTTCTTTTCGGAACAGTGTTTGTGCCTATAAACCATCTTATTACGTTGGTTTTTTATGAAGATCAAAAATGTACCAGACTTACTTCCTTAGAAATGTTGGTATTAATGTCAAAATTGGCGACGATAACTTTTGCAATAGCTGCTATATCATATTAAAATGTTATGCTGGTAGGTGCAAAATTTACTATAGATTCGATATAAGCCCTCTTTCTAAAATCACTTAAGGGTAAACAAATCTCATATACATAAAGATATTTAAATAATATTTGGCACAATGAACTATCACATGAATCTTAACGCCCTAACATAATTTTGTTCTGGCGGGTTCATGCTTGCCCATGGGTTCCAAATAAGGTACATTATCGAAAATGTGTCTTTATATACTGTGGTGTAGGGTATTAAATGCTCGGGCTTGACCGACTTACTTTCTTATTATTGAATCAAAAAGTGTTTTGAATTATTAAAATGTATGATCTTTTATTTTATAGCGAAATTTTGGTACAATTTATGTCAATTTGGTACAATTTTGCCATTGTGATGGTGCAATTTAAGAATTTCCAACTCCCAACAGTGGTGGCTACCAGTAATTTTGTTTTCTTTTTCTCTTTGATTCTTTGTGAAAAAAATTGTTGTTGTTTTGAACCAAAAAAAAAAGTTCAAACCGATTGATGCGTATGATCATATTGTCATTTTTAACAAGTAATAAAGTATAGTCGGTCAAGCCCGACCATATGATACCCTACACCACAGTATTAAAAAACACATCATGCTTATATGTCCATATAAATATGGATTTATCTATGTTTATAAACTTCATTAAAATCGGTTTGAAAGTTTGTGAGAGGCAGCAATTGCCCCCTACCTCCCCTTGTGGTCCTATTTTTGAAAAACTGTATAGCTTGTGTGTCCATATAGATATGGATCTATCTATGTTTTACATTTCAATTAAATCGGTTTGAGAAGCAAAAATTGCCCTCGTGGTCCTATTTTTTAAAAAAAGCATCCCTTTTGGGTTCATAAAGATATGGTTCTACTATGTTTTAAATTTCATTAAAATCGGTTTGATAGTTTCTGGGAGGAAGAAATTTCTCCCTATCTTCCCTCTTGGTCCTACTATTTTCAATAGGCTTAGTCCTTGTACCAATAACAACCTATGTGCCAAATTTGATCAAATTATCTTCAAAATTGCGACCTGTACTTTGCGCACAAGGTTACATGGACAGCCAGCCAGCAAGCCTGCCAGCCAGCCGGACGGACATCGTTAGATCGACTCAGAAAGTGATCGGTATACTAGTAGGTAGGTCTAGGACCAATATTTTAAGGCGTTACACACATCAGCACAAATGCATAATACCCTCTCCACTCTTGTGGTGTGGGTATAAAAACGAATTAAAAAGAAGTTGAGCATTAAAACATTAAACGTCTAAATTCAGACTAATGCCCTGACGCACAACTATAGATAGTTAGTAGTGTCCAACCGAACGCACTTTGTGAGACCGAACCCGAACTTCGGTAAATTTTGACAAGTTCGGCCAAACCCAAACCCGAACTTTTTGTTAATAAATCTGACAATTGTACTTTTTTTAATGTATTTATTTAAAACAAAATAAAATTTCGGGAAATTATTATATTAACACTTTTGGAAGGATGCAACATGAAAAGATAAATTGCACTTTATAGTAGTCAAAACTATTTTAATAATTAGTAATTGCTTTTTTTCAAGACAAAAAATAAAAAATAAAGTTCAAGTTCAATAAAGTAAACATTAGTGATATAACTTTTTCAAGCTTTTTGGGAAAATCAAAAACGGCATAGTATAGTCGTGTAGAACAATTAAAGTTATTAATAAAAAATATGATAATTTCTTCGGATTGTTAAAAAAGTTCACGCAGGAATCGGGTTGAAGTTTGAAAACAACCATTTGTATCTCACAGAAATTTCAAAAAATATACACCTGATATTTGGATATTTTCCTATACATATCACTTAAATGCTATTTTGGAATTATCCACTGCTTTAGATTTAAAAATTTTCCCACAGTTTACAATTAATCGCGATTCAAAATTTCTTGGAAGGTTTTATAAATTTCTTTCCCTGCGTGAGGTTTTTGTCGCAAAACGACGGGAGACAGGTGTTTTCATTACTAAAACATTATTGGCCACGCCGTCGTACTTTGCCAATAATTAACCGGTTTTTTTTTTTGTTGTATTTTTTACCGTCTTCTAAAAATTACACATATAAAGACATTTTAATACACTAAAGCATTTTATTTAGTCATCTCTGTATTTTTTCGAACTATAATCAAAGAGAAAAATAGTTGTATTGTTTTCGTATTATTTTCATAAACAATGATGCCAAATTATAATATGAAATTATAAGCAAATAAGTTTAGCAATAATTTGGAAATATATACACAACCGTTCATCCGACTTATTTAATCGGCTATGGATCGCTTGTTGGCCCAAATACATTATGGGTTCCTAAGAAGAGGCCAAATTTCTAAGGAGGTCCGTAATGAAAAAAGCGGTGGAAGCCCCTGCAGTGAATAATCATACGTTCCGCATAAATGCGTATTGAGTATGATTCATGTAAAGACTATGTGCCCCCTTCAAAAATGTAGCTTACGCATAAACTGAAGCCGAATGACAGCCGTTTGCATAGTACCGTCAGTCAAGGGGCACTTAAAGTGACGCACTTTCTTATAGCAATATGTATTCTTATGAAGGATTTAGCTCGTTTTAAGCTCAAAAATGTTTAAGATATAAAATTACCGCACTTGACTTCAGGAAAATCTGGTAGACGCTCTTCAGGCATCACTTCATAATTAAGGCCTGGTACAGCTGTTAATTTTTCATACTTATTTAACCTTTAAATCACCCTTGTGTGAAAAACCACACATAAGCAATAAAAAGGTTTTTTGAGGTACAATACTTGACTTGGTTAGCAATATTAAATTATAACTAAAAACACTTTTTTTTTAGTTAAAAAATATTTCTTAGTAAAGAAATATTTTAGAATTTACGTAAGCTACACTCGTGTGTGGTTTTCCACACATATGTATATATGTAGTTTCTATGTAATTTCCACTAGAGACAAAATATTTCTTTCGGCAAGTGTGAATAGTTTTGATATTGTTGCGAACTCAATGCAATGTATGTTTTATAAAGTGAGTGCTAATAATAAATACACACAAGCTTTGTATGGTATGTATGAGTTTGATTTAAGGATGAAGGATGTCGTATACAAAATCATAAACGAACAGTGGATATTAGGAGCGTCAATGATTAAGAACATTAACTGAAAACATATTCAGCCGTGTTCACGAAAAAGAATTTCAGTATTCCTTTAAAATATTTCTTACTTTTAGTGCCACTTATTTTTACCAGAACGATTTCAATTTCACTAAATTTCGATTTAGTGACGATTGTGTATTTTAAAAAGGCCGGAGCCACAAGTCTCATTATATAATCTTAATACAAAAGTGAGCATTCGACGAAGCATTTTCTATCTAATGGTCCATCCAATTTTAGATCATGCAATTTTGTAGCATTTAATTGTATTCAATCAAATTTATTGAATCCATTAATTCCACTTTGACCACTTTGAGCCGCAAGACGTCCTTAAATGTTGAAAAACTATACCAAAACTAAATTTCAACCTTATTTCTGTTAGCTGTAACCATTATTTGGTTATATCATTATCAACGATAAATATTTTCTGTTAGCTCATAAGGGTTTGGTTGACACTGAATAAACAAAATGCGACTATCGCGCCACTGCTAGAAATCTACATATGGGGAAATGTTTTTAAGTACAAGATTGTTTCGACCTTCTGTTTGCTTAGCAACTGGAACTATTGAGTATAGCAACAGCCCACACATTCACCAACAGGCCGAGCTGGCGAGTTTTTGTCCAAACTGGAAGTCATATTAGCCCCTAACCTGTTTCTTTTGCGTTTGCCTACTCGTGATTGTGGTGCAAACTTTAGTTATATATGAATACCACATGATACTCAAATAAATATAACCTGAAACCAGCTCTGGAACTAAAAAGATTTCAATGTCCATTGGTCTGAGGAGACTGTATCAGGTTGATCTTCTCAGATTTCATGGCATTAAGTTGTCCGAAACTTTCTTGGAGTTTTTAGTTTTACTTAGTGGAGTACCAGTTTTAACTAAATTCGTTTAACTTCGGCAAATACCACGATTCACCAAAACGTTTTCTAATAAAAAAATCTGTGATTTGAAAAACGAAACCAGACAAAAAATTCCTCTTAATTGTAAAAAGAACAAAGCAATATACCCCGCAATCGGAAGGCTTAAAGTTCCTGAACGATTTGATTTGTTCTTATTATGTACAACATATAGACCCATTTGATTTCTTTTTTCAAATCAACATTATATCGTATTACATTACGTATGAATTCTGCTCCTAAGCGCCCTTAATCCAATATTTTCATTCTTCCTCACATTGACTTTTATTGCAGTGATTGCGTATCTAGTTGTTATACAATAATTTTTCATTTCATATATTTATTTACATTAAATACATTTTGAATTGATATAAAATTTCTAATTTCAATTTTCCTTTACTTACTGTAAAGCTTTTTTAATAGAAATTGTAATATTCTATAAAAGGAAACAGTACGGGAAATAAAACTAAAGACAGATTTAAATGACTTTAAAAATATTTAGAGTAATTGAACTGGTAGTCTCTATTAATTTTTTTTATAACGGATACCAGAGAAAGGGTATCCTTTCCTTTCGGGCTACACAATGAAATGGTCTTAACGAGTTTTAAAGTTTGAATTTTAGTTTTCAATTAAGTTTAATATTATATTTTTGTATTTTATTAAGGTGTCTTTGAATTACAGGCTAAAAGGAACTCCCGGACAATCAATTAAAAAGATTTAGTTTAACCCAAGAAAGTTCAATTTGTATTTTGGTCTTAATATCGCAAATCGATTCCCTGATTTTATATTAAACAAACTACTCTAATAAACTTTGTTGGTGTCCATTAAAGAGTCCTCAAATTGAAGGCCTACAGGAACCCTTGCAAAACATTTAAAAAGGTTAAGGTTAAATTTATATTTTGAGCTGAAGATCCCAAATCGATTCCTTGATGTTATGTTTAGCCCAATTATAAATAAAAATTCTCAGTGAGTTTTTAACCGTCTCCCGTTGTGTCCTATGTAAAATCAATTGTTAAAATGGGAAAAGGGAAAAACTCCTGGGGAATTTGTATATATCGTGCTAGTCATATTAGTCAAAACCCTTCTGGGCTTAAAAAAATTCGAAATTCCGAAAGTAAAAAGGGTATTTGTTTTAATTTTTTAAACTCTAAAAACTTTTAGGCCCCTATTACGGTTCACAACTCAACTCAGTTGAGTTGTAATTTCTTAATTTTTATATTACTTTACTATATTGCGGTAAACAAAAACATAACAAAAATTACAACTGAACACAACCAGTTGTCTTAATTACTGAGTTGAGTTGTGAACCGTAATAGGGGCCTTAGAGTTGAAAAAATCTTAATGAATTAAATATGCCTTCAGTATAAGAATCCCCACTGCTTCTCCCAAAACTATTTACATTTTCCTTTTACAAATTGCCATGAAAATTTCTGAATACACTTGCATCATATTTCATTCGTAGTAATAACAATATTGATTGTATATTCGTTGCAAGTAAGTGTGAATGAATTGCAAGTAGCTTTTCAAACACAGCCATCATGACTGACACACACACACGCACACACACGAACACACAGATGCAAGTCTTTTTAAAGATGATGTTGTGATGAGAGTTTTGTAACATAACAAACGTTTATGTATCATTTGACATATTATAAATTGAAATTGGAAATTTTTCCCACTGAAAACTATCAATAGTCAAATGGAGCACACATACACATACACATTTCAAAGCACTCTCAATTTGACAAACACATAAAAGTTATAAGGGTATGTGTAAGATAACGTTCAGGAAGTTGTGTGTTGAATGCAGATTTAAACTATTTTGATTCTTTTTATCTTGTGCTCCATTTTTTTTTCTTTCTTTCTTTTTTTGGTTTGTTGATTTTTCAATCATGTTAAACGGATATTGGTTGTTTATGGGAAATACGAAGAAAACAAATTTTGATATATTTTTATGATCTATTTCTTTAGTAAATGGATGAAGCATAATTAACATTATTTTTATATTTTTGGAAAAAAAACAATTTTGCAATTTCCTAAGAACTTTGAACTACTAAAAAAATTTAACAAGTTTAAACGTCAGGATTAGTAGGTTCTGAATTTCTTTAAATTTTCTAAAAACTTTGAGGCATATACACAAATGTATAATAAAATTTTAGTCCTGTTACACATTCCGATCGAAATGGTTTTAATTTCCAAGTAGCAGCCTCGATCAAATTAGTTTCAGTTAAAGCCTAATTTTCGTTTCTTTAAATTTAATTTTCGACTTTTGAAGAACCAAACAAAGCAAACAATTACTGCCATTTTCGACCGGAAAGGATTTCTGTGAAAGGCCTGTTTAATGTATGGCTTATGTTCAAAATTCTACTAAAAAGGAATTGCTGGCAAGTTTTCAAAAAATTGTAAGATTTTCTTTTTAGGAACGATGAATTCTATTAAATTAAGCCGTATTATTGCCAAACTTATACAGTTGAATCTCTTATGATCGGATACCGAAGTGTCAAGGGAATACCTCCACAAAAGAACTCAATGATTTGCTTATGAAACGCTTCAGAGACCAGACAACTCTGTCCTTCGAAAGGGGGTGCCCGCTAAGGAAGATTACCCTGTGTTTGTAATTTAAAGCGAACCCTTTAGTTTTTATGTGGTCTAAAATATCCACCTTGATACCTTAAATAAGGGTCTTTGAAAGGCCTTTAAGTGGAGTTTTTAAGTTGTTTAACCGCAACTAATCGCACCTTTTAATTGTGATCGTAAGCACACACATATTCCTGTTGTCACTATACAAATTTTAAACAATCTATTGTGAATAAAATGTGAACAGGGGACAAATCATGGCAGTCGTGATCGAATACTTTTTCGATTCGAAAGCAGTTTTATTTCTAATTCTTTCTGTTCATACTAAACGGATCAAAATAATTTTTTTGTGTTGTAAAGCACTTATTTGAGTTTTCACAACACTGGAAAAATAATAACGATTCGTTCAGTATCGACTGAAATAAAATTGCTTTCGAATCGAAAAAGTATTCGATCACTACTGCCATAATTTGGCCCCAGGTTTTCCCCCGAAATTTAGCTTTTCCTCATATATTTTTTCTAGAAAAAGTAAACTAATTTACTTGAAGGGGCGAATTCAACCCTTATCGCGAATAAAATTTCATTCGAAATTTGTTCGCTTTTCCCTTAAAAATGTATAGTGAAGAACAAAACTTCAAAGGAAAAAACTGTTTAAGTTTTATTCACGAATTGGGGGGGGGCGTGTGTTAATTCATTCACTATGCGTTGCAAATAACAAACAACAAATGCCTCCGCAAAATCTTACTGATTTTCTGTCCTGTAACAATATCCAACAAACAACTCTACAGCAAAAGGCAAGCGGCAGCCTATTAGAACGGAATTAAGTTGCATAGGTTACACCCTCCATTAACCAGACGATTATATTGCGTATGAGGTGGAAATGTGCATTCATTTCCAAGGAATAACAAAAAGTTGATACAAGCCGAATTCATTCCATCAAAGCAAATTTCGTTTTGCGTGTGTTGTTTTGCTTCAAATGTCTAATTTGGGACACAGTCATGCGTAATTTTCAAAATCTTCATTGGCAACACTGAGTTGAACTTATCACTAGCACTTAGCATTAACACTAGAACTCAGTTTTTTTTTAACATTTTGGCTTCTATTGCATAAAGGATAAAATAAACCCTTGAAAACTTTTTGGGTTTCAGTAATTTCTGGTGTTCAAGTTGAATTTTGACCTTTGGTGAACTTTAACCTTAAAGGGCCGTTTTTGTCTCTTTTGCAGAGTTAGAAGGTTAAATTGTTTCATAGAAATATGGCTCGTAAGATTTAAAATTAATCTTCTAATGCGATCATACACCTAAAATGTTTTCTATACCGATTTATCAGAAGAATGTGTCAAAACAGGACAACAATAACTCCCCCTTAAATGACCTTCCGACGTTAACTTTCAAAATGTCGATACAGGTTTCTTCATTATTTTTTAATTGAATCTTCATATACTAAACATGGACTAACAATAACACTGTGCTAGTTGCAAAATTAGACAAGCCGGCACATGGCGTTTTAGCATAATTAGGGTACGTTTAATCCAATGGTGCCCATCGTTTTTTTTTTTAGGTTAGCTCTTGTTTTAGAGATATACCGTTATTTCGAAAATGGAGGAGGTTGCACAACATACATATATTTGCGTAACTCAAACACGGTTTAGTTTATTAACTAAAAAAAATAAACTTTTTCGAATATGCGCAGTCATTTTAGAAAAAAATTTTTTGAAAAAAATAAATTTTTGTATCAAAATTTCGAAATGTTTGTTTTTTAAAAATTCATAAAATAAATTCGAAAAATGAAAAATGTTGAATTCATAAAATCTGTTAGAAACTTTTGATTTTATTCACAAAAGTCGAAAAATTTTAAGAATTTAATAAAATGCAATATTTTTCTGGGAGCACCCCTAATAAGAGGCGATAAGGGGCAAGTATGTCTCGAGAAAATGTTAAGGACAAAAACCTAATTGAAGTCGGTCATACATTTCATCCCACTAGAAGCGACTCTGCATTGAACATTTTGTATGGGAGACCCCTTAAGGAATGGAGATAGCGGGTAGGTATGTTAGAAATAAATGATTGAGATGAAAAATAACGTGGGGTTGGTCACACATTTGAACCATCTTCGACTTTTGTGAATAAAATCAAAAGTTGCTTACTGATTTGAATCATTTATGGCTTGTTTTGTTTATACGCCAGGAAAAAATTAGAAGCCTTACTGCATTTTCCAATTTTTTATAAATTTTTAAAAAACAAAAATTTCGAAATTTTGATAAAAAAAATCATTTTTTTTTTTTTTCAAAAAAAAAAATTATGTTTCTAAAACGACTGCGCATATTAAAAAAAAGTTTTACCTTTCTTTAAGGAAATTTTTTAAATTAATATCAATAAACTAAACCGTTTTCGAGTTACGCGAATATATGTTGTGCAACCTCCTCCATTTTCGAAATAACGGTATATTTTGAAAACCAGACCTAACCTAAAAAACGGCTAGCGGCACTGGATTCAACGTACCCGAATTAGGTTAAAACGCCAGGTGCCCAGGTTGTCTAAAAAAAGTGCCAATTTCTTGCATAGTGTAGTTAATCAAATCGTATTCTAATACGCCATTTTATGACCTGCCAGTGCCGGATGAAAGAAAATGTTTCCCTTCACGGATATAAATATGGACTTTTTTTGATTCTCTGTACCAGAATCACCCGTTGGATGCTTTTTATATAAAAAAAATTCATTTTGTTGTTAAAAAATTCACAATAGTATTCATAATAGCATTCCAATACACTTACAAAGCCAAACACATTCCCAATTGAACTGTAAATTAGCATAATCTGCTGTCAATTTCGAATGGGTTTTAAAATCGTTTAAAATCTTACCGTTTAAAATAGCAGCAACATTCCTTTTTTAATTTAATTTAATAAGATTTTGTGTACTTTACTTTTATTTATCCATTATAACAGAATCCACTGTTTACATTTTAATCACCATTTTTGTTTTTTTTTATGTTTTCATCTAACAATCTTCTTTAATAAAAAAAAAAAAGTTTAACAAGGTTGTTGGATGATTTAACTTTTTTTTAGTTGATAATTTTAGTGGCACACCTGTGCTCAAGAATAAATATGGCGTAGAAAATAAAAATAGATAACCTCCTTCAATTGAAGTTTCAAAATCTAATAATAATGATGATCCCAACAACTGAACAATTTTATGTTATGCTCATAATCAAACGAGCATTAAAGTACCTTCCACATCTCCGACATTATCATCATCATCATCGGCACCATTACTTTTAATATTGAAGAGGAAAGGGAATCTGCTTCGTTCTTTCTATATATTCTTTTTGCAATTGCACGCTTTTGTGCCACTTAAAATACAATTATGCGCTGCTGTAGCACCAACGAACCAATGACACAAAGACAGCAGCTAGCGACAAAAGCAGAACTCTCAAACACTTTCGAGTTCAAAAAAAAAAAAAAAAAGAATCATCCACTAGAAAAAAAATCTCGGTATGGAGAAAAATACTTTTGCTAAGTTTAGTACCTTTGACCTAAAATCTGAGATATTTTTTCATTATTTCAATATTTTTTTTTTTCTATATGTCATTTTAAGTCGCTAAAGTTGAGCATAGTTTTTGTTGTATATTTTTTCAATTTAGCATTTTTTTTCTTGTTTTTTTTTTTTGCAAATGCCATTTACTTTTGCTTTTGTTTGGCTTAGCAGAGTTTGGAGCGAGGCTGCCAGCCACTCAGCTGTGGCAAGATTTGAGCAAATGTTGCATGATATTGTTAAAAAATGCTGCTGTTGTTGATGTTATTGTTGTTACTGGTGCTGGTGTCTTAACCTAGTCTCTCAGCTTGTAAAAGGTATTCTTCTTAAACATCATCACCTTTTAATATCTTTGAACTCAATTGTCATTATTGACATTTATATGGAATTGTTATTGTGTATTTTTTTTTTTTTTTTTTTTTTTTGCTCTTAACTTGGAAATTTTCAAACTGATGACATTTCAATGGAAATATTTTTTTTCTTGTTCGAAATAATTTGTTAATTTTGGTTGTTTCTTCCGCAATAATTTGCCACAAAACAGCTAAAAGCATTATTGATTATGTAAATTGTAAAATCTGGCAATTTCAGTAAGGGGGCTTTAAATACATATCCCAATTAAAATGTTGTCTTATTTGGCGAAGCACTCAGTAATTGCACATTAAAAAAAAAAAAAATCCGCGCTTTTATGCGCTACACATTGAGACATACAGTGATGCACTAAAGTAAGTATACGAAATCTTAAAATAAATAAATTAACGAGATAAAAAAAGTTTATTTACAAAAAAAAAAACACTGGCCTCGAGCTTGATTAATTTTTATTTAATTAACAAGATAGTATAGTCTGATACCCTACACTACAGTATTTAAAACACATTTTCGCAATTATAATCTGAGGCTACGATTCAGGTAATTGTTCTTTGTGGCGAATATTTTAATATCTGCATCTATATGAGATTTGTTTGTCTGTAAGAGATTCTTGGAGGGGGGTTTATATAGGACCTCTTGTTAACATTTGTCATGACAAAGCTGTCGTAAAAGTTTTAATGTCAACACCAACATTTATAAGCAGGGAAACCAGAAATATGCAATTGCATGTTTTCCCTTGTGCGACTAATGAAGGCAGAAATAATATATTTATCCGTTTTAGAGCTTTTTATGAATTTTGTCATCGATTTGTTAGTGCATATTTTTGCATATTTTACCGTTTGAAGCATTTTTGTTGACATATTTTAGTTAAAAGAGCCTTTTTGCAGCATTTTTTAGGTTTATAGCGCATATTTTGCCTTTTTATTGCATATTTTGATAAATATACATTTTTTTTTAGATCTCTACAGAAAGAAGCTTTTGCAGCAAATAAAAAAATTGTTTTTTTTTCGAAAATCTGTTACTTCAATTTCGACATCTACATTTAATTTTTACTCTAAAATTGTAAGACAAAGCAGGTTGACATTAAGGATAAATGTTATGCGATTTGTATCTAGACCAATCTTTTAGAATTCCGATCGACTCAGAATCACTTTTTAAAGTGATCTAACGATGTCCATCCATCCGTCTGGCTGATTGTCTGTCCATGTTAGCCCTGTGCGCAGAGTACAAGTTCCAATTTGGTAGATAATTTGTTCAAATATGGACGATATCTATGCAAATGGTGAGAATCGGTCTATAATTTCACATCCAAATTAGACTCTTTGTGTCCGCACGCTTTCTAATTACGATGGTATTTAAATTAAATTGGTGCCAAAATATTTTACTTCAAATTAAATTATTTTCGAATCCTTAACTAGCTTTAAGATCCTTTTAAATGTTAACATTTGTTAACAATTTAGCGGCCGTACCTAAAATCCCTTTAAGACAAAAACCCATATGGATGTTAATATTAGATAATATTCGTTTTAGGTTTTTTTTTAGATTTTGTTATTAAATTGTTGAATATTGTGTCTGCAAATGAGCAATTTTTAATTTTTAGGGCATATTTTTCAGTTTTTACTGCATATTTAATGCGCATAAAACGTGTTTTTTAGAGCATATTTCTGGTTTCCCTGTTTATAAGGAAGTTATGGCATTAAAAGCTTTTTTCGGGAGTATTATTTATATGGGAGCTATTGTCAAAATATGGACCGATTCCAATAAAATTAACTAAGATTGCATTAAAATTAGCTTGGACCAGATATAATCTAAATACTAAAATAATAAGATCGTGTAGGGTACTAAAACTTTATTCCGGAAAGAAGCTTGTATGGGGGCTATGTAAATTAATGGACTAATTCGCACTATTTTCAAATTGTGTCCAAAATTGCTACTTCTATTTTGCACATAAAAGGTTTACATGCACAGCCAGCTGGACGGACGGACACCATTAGAACGATTCAGAAAATAAAAAGCCGAAAGTCCATCGGATTACTAATATGTGGGTCTAAGACCAATATTTTAAGGTGTTGCAAACATCAGGGGGTCTACTCTCTATTGCGATGCGAAAGCTAAATGCCAACTTGGTACTCTCCATGACTTTCGCAAAATTTTCTGAAAATGAAGCGATAGTGGCAATAAAAATTAAAGATGGCGCGGACTTACAGTAATGAAATGCCAAAGTGTGTAAAAATATTTGAAATTGGAAAATTTAAATAAAATAAAGTGATGATTTACGAAAAGAAAAAAAATTTAAAGATGCGAAAGTCACATGCGCAAACGTATTGAAGAGTACTAATCGCTAGATTTGCTACAATTTTCTTTCGCATCGCAATAGAGAGTAGCCCCCCAGCAAAAACAAGTAATACCCTCAACACTATTGTGGTGTAATGTATGAGGGGTGGCAGGGGGTATTCAGTTTAGAAAAAATGACCGCCCCCCAAAACTCCTGCAGCGTAGGTTTATTTATTTTTTTTATTTATTTAATGCCCAATTTTCAGGATAGTATTTAAATCTATCAGGTATGTTTTGACAATCGCACGATTTGAAATCGTAAAACGACAGCCTTATTTTTTTGTGTTCCTTAACTCGTGCGTTTAGTTTGCGATATACCATGGCTTCTTACAAATATTCTAGTTCCCTTGAGCATATTTTTGCAATTTGAATTCTCCAAACTTCTTGCTATTGTGATTTACGAAACAGCTCTTTTGCGATTGTCAGAACATGCCCGTATATTAAGTTAATTTTCGTATAAACTTAAATCGTATTTAAATACAGATTGATTCTTTGAGCTTTATTTGAAAAGTCTTATTTATTTAAGATAAAAGTATGGCAGCACTAACTAAATACAAAAAAATATCATAAAAAAGTTTATTTATTTGCAAGGTGGTCTCAAAAATCAGCTGAATGTTATTGCTTTGTTGTTGTATTGTTGTCATATTGAGGCCACCTAATTTATTCCAACGGAAACTTAAGTTAAATTTAAATGTACCACATCGGTGAATTAAGCTTTATTTAGTTGTTTAGTGAAGAAGAGCATTTTGTATTTAAAACGATTTTAAACATAAATGTGTTTTAATATCAATCCTGAAAATTGGCCAAAAGTCTATGGATTTAAATCCTTACAGGCTATAATTAAATTACAAACAATATTATTAGTTTATGTATAAAAAAGATAATACTACGTTTAATGACACTGGCACTTAAAGAGAAGTCAGCTAAATCATACATTTCATTAAAACATATTCTCCTAAAAGGATGAATTTGCATAGTTTGTGTGAAAGGCTTGAAGATATAATGGTATGTAATTGCGAGTTGATCGCTGAGGAACGTTGAGTTTAAAGTTATTAAGCAGAAATTTAGAACTAACGTTACCATTAAGCAAATTAACTAAAAACGCAATGTTAAGCATTTTTTACATCATCCGCATACATTAAAACATTACAATTGTGTATTGCACTCGGCAGATCATTTATAAAGGGTGATTTTTTAAGAGCTATAGGAAAGTTTTAAAAAAAAAACACATAAAATTCAGAAAAATGCATGAAATCTTTATTTGAATCGATAGTGCGGTCCATATAATTTAATGTTTGAAGATTATTTTATGCAAATGTTGACCGTGTCTGCGCCTCAAATGGTCCATCCACTTAGTCCAATTTTGGCATACTCTTTCCAACATTTCGGCCGGGATCTCATGAATAAATGCTTCAATGTTGTCTTCCAATGCGTCAATTGAAGCGGTCATGTGTGTATAGACATGAGCTTAAACATAGCCCCACAAAAAATAGTCTAAAGGCGTTAAATCGCACGATCTAGGCGGCCAATTGACCGGTACCGAACGTGAAATAAAATGTTCACCGAACTCGCCTCTCAATAAGTCCATTGTTAAGCGTGCTGTGTGGCATGTGGCACCGTCTTGTTGAAACCACATGTCATGCAAGTCAAGCTCTTGCAGTTTGGGCAAAAAAAAGTTGGATATCATCTCACGGTAGCGCTCACCATTCACAGTTACGTTACGATGCGCATCATCTACACCGCACCAAACTGTGACCTTTTCTGGATGCTTTGGTAGCTCTTGCAATGCTTCTGGCTGATCTTCACTCCAAAATCGACAATTCTGCTTATTAACTTACCCATTGAGCCAAAAATGACCCAGTAAAAAATGGAGCTTCCAACGAAGCAGGTTTGTAAGGGAGAAACATAAGAGTTGCGCTTACCATTGCGCATACGGAAGACATGAATTTTATATGGCGAGTTCCCACTTTGAAGCAATACATTTTTGACACATGAAGCGCATTATTCAGCGCATAAAAAATTGTTGGATGTAACGATCAGCTTTATACACTGAATGTTTTGATACCGTTATTTTTTAGTATTTCCCTTACAAACCTGCTTCGTAGTAAGGGAATGCCGTAGCACTTGAAATGTTATTTTTTTTTATAAAAGTTGTTGAGAGTTTTTTTCACTTACTTTACTGCATTTCTGTATGTCTTATTGCGTAGCGCATAATTCTGCGCTTATTTTTTTAAATGTACCATTAGTGCTTCGCAATATGATAAAATTTTTTATTGGGGAGCTTCGTCGCTGAACACAATTTTTCGATAAAAAAAATTGGATAAAAAGTTTGATAATAAAATTCAATCATTTACAAGCGTTGTTCGTTTGTAAGACGATTCATGGTTAAATTATAGACGAAACTGAAGATGTTTGACAGTGAAACAAGACACGAAACGTGCGTCAGCTGTTTAAACCAGTGTTGCCAAAAAGACAAAATCCCCCGAAAATCAATCAAAGTGTAAATAAGATTGGACCAAGGTGGCTTCCTTGCGGTACTCCAGAATTGACGATGATGCTCTTTGATGTTGTATTATTAAAACGAACACTTTGTTTCCTATAAATAAGATATGACTCAAGCCAGCGAAGACTGTTGTTAGTAAAACCCATTATGGAAAGTTTTCCAAGAAGAAGGCTATGGTTGACTATATCAAAAGCTTTACTAAAGTCTGTGTATATAACGTCCGTTATTTGGATATTATTGAATGAATAATAGTGGTAAGTTGTAATAGGTTGGTAATTGCTGAGCAACCTTTTTTTAAACTTATGCTGGAAAGGTGATAGTAATGAAGACGCTTGACTTTTCAAAGAGTTTAGGGATAGCACAAAGCTTGGCGATACCTCTATAATTTGCTACATTTGATTTGTTTCCAGACTTAAATAGCGGTATTATATTAGACTTTTCCAAAGTTGAGGAAAGTAGCCATATGAAATTGAATGGTTTAATATTATTGCTAAAGTTGTGGCAACTATAATGAAGTACATACTTCATATAGTTGGATAGCATGTAGATTTACGTTTAGAATTTACGAATTTATAAAATGACTTATGGCCATTTTCTCATTAGGCAATTATCTTTTTTCCCAACGAAAAACTGCACATTAAAGAAAATTTGGTTTTCTCAATGTCTCATTCGCTTCGATTTTATTGCAAAGCTAACCGGCACTCATCTGCCAATTATTTATTTTCCTTTTATTTGCCGTACAGATAAATTCAATCAGCTGACTCCCAACTTTTACATGTATTTTGAGTGGCGTTGCCAGCTTAAAACAATGTTTTTTGTCGGTATATTGAGAAACCCAAAATCGTTAACGGACAGTTTATCGGTCCAATAAATTTATGTTGACATTAAGTAACAGGCAGTTTGTCGATACATTGAGAAAATGGCCATTAGGATCATGTTTAAATTTAACTTTGATTTCATTTAAGTAATTTTTATGTTTAGTAAATTATATTCGGCACGAGATACAGAATGTTTACCATAAGCACAAAATGATCCGGATTCTTTATATTTCTTGTAATATTAATTTTTTTATATTTTTAAGTCTAGACAGCTGCCTTGAGCCCCAGGGAGGACCTAAGGGATACTAAGTTATTTATTATATAACTCCCACTGTTCCGTTAATTCGTGAATGCGGGATTCCCAGAAATATTAATTTTTAAGATTTGAATGCTAAATTTCAAAAGACTTACAAAATCTTTAAAATTTTTCAAAAAATTTCACATTATTTAGTTATTTTTTCTTTAAAATGGGAACTCCCGGATTATTCAACATTGTTACCCGCTTTCTCGGGAAGTAAAAAAAAGCTTTAAAAAACTGGTTATAACAGATAAATAAAGAAATGTATTAAATATATATCAAACATAATTTTAAAACCCCATAATTTTTTACATAGCAAAGCTCTGGTAAGGACTCCACATTACTTTCAAGCTTACATTTTCTACAAAAAAATGTAACATTTTATTTAAAAAAATGCAATTTAGTGTCTGTTTTTTAAAAATGTTGCGAGTTTTTTAGAATAAAACAAGCCACCCTTTTCGGAAGCAAAGTTTTTAAGAAACAGACAGCAAATTGAATTTTTTAAATAAAATGTCACATATTTTTGTAGAAAAGAAAATACCATATGTTACATATTAAAAAATTTTCATAAATAAAAGTTTTTCTTTATTTAGTAAATCTTTTAATTAACTTTTTTAAGTGCTCTTACTACACTTTTGAAACTACCTTAAGATACCGGTAAGGGATTACTCCCCTAAAATATAGCATTTTTATAAGTTTTTTCCCTTACCTACTTAACTTTTTTCTTCAACACAAAGAAAACTTTGTTGCTTCTGTCACAAGCTAAAATTTTAATTAAATTATTTTCCCAATATGTATTTTAAAATAAAAATAAAAAATACATTAAATAAATTTTCATTGGTTTGTCATAATTCAAGCACAAATTGTTAAATGGCCACTTTAGTTGCCCTGGGTAACACGACTTCATATGTAAGTGCGGATAATGATCATCATAATCATTATGATGATGGGCACTTAATTTAATATTTAAAGTACTTACAGCATTTTAAATGATTCATTTCGGTTTAAAATAAAATCAACGAAAAATTTAATTCAACAGGTATGAATGAATTAAAATAATGTAAAAAATGCACTTGATATTTTATTGCATATTTGTGCAATTTTTATGCATGTTATTTATAACTTTCTTGTTTTTTAATGGCCTAAATGTCGTTGAACAAAGTGTTCCAAAAGATAAAATGGGGACAAAAGAAACAAAATTACTGAAAAAAAAAATAATTTCATAAAATTTTTACTAAAGAAAGCCAGTTTTTTTGTGGGAAATTTCTTACTCCCTATTAAAGAATGCAAATTTTTATGGGAGGTTTTAACAAAAATTTAAAATTTTCCTTAAACAAAATGTTTCACTTGTTATTAGAAAATGCAGCTTTTTATAAAAAATTAGTCGCTCTTTATTAGAAAGAACAATTTTCTATATAAAATTTATTGCTCTCTAATAGAAATCCGTGATGCCAACTAAGTGCTTTTGGCACTATTTATGGTGCTTTTTGATGCCTCAAAACGCCAAAATTTTATCCATAGTGCCAAACTAAAAAAAAGAACTAACTTGGTGCTTTTTCAATTTTTCGATAGTGCTTTTAGTGCTTTTTACAATTTTCATTTCTTTCTTCCATTTTTTAAAACTACGATTATATAGAGGATGATAACGTTGAACTTTGCTATTTGGGGTACAATTTTGAGAAGGCTTGTAAAGATTTAAAGATTTCAAGGTGATAAAAGAAAGTTACATTTGTTTTACCAAAAACTTTATTTACGAGGTTAGAGCTAGGCCTTCTAGCAATTTGGAAATTTTACGAAACGTTGCACTTTTTAGCGTTGACAACACACAGAAAAAAATAAAAATTGAATTCAATTAAAAAATTTGAGATATTAATTAAAAAATTAATTAAATTTTCACCAGTAAACAAATTAATAGCATCAATTAAACCAGGTAATAGTATTAATTAAACGTTTAATTTACATGATTAAACGTTTAATTCACTTGATTAAATTTTTAATTAAAACTGATTTTATTTTGGATTAATGCTTTAATTGGTGAAAAATTTTGGAGAATTTTTTCTGTGCATATTTAGTAATCGCAATAAAAATGATGTATTTCGGTAAACATTTTTTTAAGATGTAGACACTGTTTCAAAAATAGAATATGGATTGAAAAAAAAGGTATAAGATATTGTTAAAAATATTGAAAAAAGGTGTATCACAATGCAAACATACATGTTTTTTTTTTTTATTTTACACGTTATGTGTGTTCTTTATTCAGAAGCGTACATATGTTAAAATAATTGGATAATATCATAAGCCAATTGCTTTATTAAGCTTTGTACGATTTTAATTTAGATTTATTTAAACAATAAAATATAAGGATGTTTATTAAAATATATGCTGTCATTAAGTTTTATAAACAATGGTCGGTCATTAAAAATTTTCGGTAATTGCAACAGATTTTTTCGAGTTACGAAAATCGAGCTCGCACTGTATTTATTTAAAACGGTTTTATGGCCAATATAAACTCCAAATGATTTGGATGATATTATTTTTATTGAAGATAATTAGAATACATTAAAAAATGTTTATATACAAATATAAATATATTTATGTATTATTTAATCTTAAATGAAAATGGTCCCCATCAACGCCGTCGCCTTTTTTTAAATTTTGGTGGTATATAATATTCGGCACAGCCGAATGTAACTTGTTTTGTGTTTAATTAAATTGTAAAAATGACTTCGACCGCATTTACATCTATGCAATTAACGCCGAGTTTTTTTTTCTATTTTCTTTTAACGTAGTTTCTACGAAACACTTTTCACATTTACATTTACATTAACATTTTTTTCAAGCATTTTTTCAACTTTTTCAACCCCGTTTTCTTCCCTACACCTCTTGCTATTAAACAAAAAGTTGCATGCGAAAGTTGCGGCGTTAATTGCATAATATAAATATGGTCTTAGTGCTTTTTACGCTTTTTTTTGCTCGAAATAGTGCTTTTTAGTGCTTTTTTATATTTTAAAGTGCTTTTTGCTCTCAAAAAGTTGGCATCACTGATAGAAATAGCTATTTTCCATAGAACATTTCTCTCTCCCTCTCTCTCTTTAAATTTTGTTACCCTTTATTAGAAATATTTTATTAAATAAAATATATTTATTAAAAAAAATTTCGGAATTAATCGTATTAATCGCTAATCTTGTAATTATAAAAGTATAAAAATGTGTAACAAAAAAAAAAATAATATTTAAGAATAATTTGTTATAGAAACTGCTGCGCTAAAGTAATTTTTCTCTCTTTGCTAAATGAAGAAAACTTTCAATATAAAATGTTTTGCTTTTTCATAAGTCGAAAAGGTAAAACAACCCAATTGTCTACCAAAAAAAATAAAAAAAAAACTCTCTTGCTCTTTGCTAAAGCGACAAAATTCCCTTTAGAAAACTTTTTGTTCTTCGGTATATCAAGCTAACTTTTCGCTTTTTGCTAACACGAACAAACTTTCCATAGAAAAGTTTGGCTCTTCGCCAAATCGAGCAATTTTTTACTTTTTTACTTTTTTTTACTTTTCTACGTAACATTTTTCGCTATTTGGTAAGGCAATAACATCTTCATAGCAACTTTGTCGTTGTTAGAAAATTTATATTTTCGCTAAAGCGAGAAAATTTTTTTGCTCTTTGCTTAAGCGAATAAATTTTCCTAAGGCAAATTTTAGATCTTCGTAAAAGCTGTAAAATGTTTATCTGTTCGTTAAATCGAAATGTTTGCTTTTTGTAAATCGAGCATTCTTTTCACTCTTCTAATACAGTAAATTATAGCAAATTTCCTTTATTAAATTTTCGTTTTTCGGTAAAGCAAACTATAGCGAAATTTTGGTTGTTCGCTTAATCGAGCAATTTATTAATAGAAATTGTTCTGCTCTCTTCTAAAATGATCAAAGTTTCGACATAAATTTGTTTGCTAAAGCAATCAAATTTTAATAGAAAATTTTTGTTTTCACGAGAAAATGTTTCGCTTTAGCCAATAAATTTTCTATAGACAAATTTTTTATAAAAAATTTTTAATTTTCGCAAAATTTTTTTTTTTTTTTTTTTGTCATTATTTTTTATTGAATCTTCATATATTAAATATGAACTAACAATAATTAATCAAATCTTAACCTAATACGTTATTTTATGTCCTGCCAGTGCCAGACAAAATTTTCTTCGTCACGGGTTCTGTTCACTTATATATTTCGCTCATAAATAAACTTATGTTTATCGCTCATCTAATTGGGTAAGTGCTGCAGTGTCTCTTCTTCATAAGCGAGTGTGGCCGCCATGATTTAAAATATTTCGAGCTAGTGGATTTGGGTGTTGTTCAAGCCTTTTTAAATATTTTATTGCATATTTTGTAATCATAGTTTTAACTAATGGCACATCGAGATCCTTATGAATGTTTGAGTTTTTAACATACCAGGGAGCTGCTGTGATTATTCGAAGAAGTTTATTTTGGCGCCTTTGAATTTTGTCGATATTAGAGGCCGAGGCAGTACCCCATAGTTGAATACCGTAGCACCAGATAGGCTTTAAGATAGAGTTGTAAAGCAGAAGCTTGCAATCGAGACTAAGGACAGAATTTTCGCTAAATCGACGTAACTTTTTTTATATAAAAATTTTCACTATTTGCTTAACCAAGCATTCCAAAGCGAGCAAATTTTTTTGCGAAAGCGAAAAATTCTATAGAAGTTCTTCGCCAAATCGATCAACTTTTTTGAAGACAAACTTTCGCTCCTCTATAAAGCGAGCTAATTTTTTCCCTTCGCTATAGCGAAAACGGTTTGCTCTTAAAAATTTCTTGCTCTTAACCAGGGACCGTAACAGTTATGCCTTTTTTCATAAAAGTCAGATGAAAAGAGTTATTTTTTGATTTTTATTTTTTCGAGCAAAAATAACAGTTATTTTTTGATTTTTATTTTTTTGAACAAAAATAACAGTTATTTTTTGATTTTTATTTTTTTGAACAAATTTAACAGTTATTTTTTTATTTTTATTTTTTCGAGCAAAAATAAAAGTTATTCTTTTAATAAATTTACGTGTTTTAATAATTTAGATGACTTTAATAATTATTTTAATGTGCATAAGGAATTCCAATGATAATTACACACTAAAATAAAAATTTCAAGTCAACTAAATTATTAAATCACGTACATTTATTTAGAGAATAACTTTTATTTTTGCTCGAAAAAATAAAAATCAAAAAACAACTGTTATTTTTGCTCAAAAAAATAAAAATCAAAAAATAACTGTTAGTTTTTGATTTTTATATAAAAATCAAAATTATATAAATCAATATATTTTATCATTGACAAGTGCATAAGGAACAATATGGTATACTTGAATAAGTTTTTCGACATTTACTTCTATGTGCTTTTTTTGTTTTAAAATTCCAATATAACTGTTATTTGCGGTCCCTGCTCTTAACTATAACGTTTCCATTTTCTTAAGACAATATTTCGTTCTTTGCTCAAGCGAGCTATTTTTTATGGAAACTTCTTTTAATTTTTTCTAAAATTTTATTAATATTTATTTTAAAATTAAATAAAATAAAAACAAAAGTAAATAAACAGATATCTGCTCTCACATGCACAAAAAAAACCTGCTTCAACATAATTTATTTATTATGACAAAAATATGCATCAACAGTAACAAAATTAACAAGAAAAAAGAAATAAATTATTAAATAAACAAATCTATAAAATAAATAAATAAAAATTTTGTAATATTTTTATATTGACACACACATTCATAGTAAAAAAAATCTATCAAATATTTGCCAAAAAAAAAAAAATAATAAATTTTCCAACCCACAACATTAAACGCCTTTAGGCCAACCGACCACTCATCCATCCATCCATCTATCCCTCGCAACATTATTCCCTCAGATTTCTCTACAATATTTAAGTATTGACGTTATTTTAAAAGTATTGAATGGTTGACTGATTGGTCGGTCATCTTTTAAATACATGAAATGTATAACTTTTTTGCTCTTTTATTGTTTTGAAATAAAATAAAAAAATATAACCCGGAGACACATTTGAAAAATTTATAGCAACAGCAAAAAGTACGTCGGTCGTACTTATGAAGATATGTACGTACAGCGTTGCATATGTGTTCGCAAATGTTTAGAAAGAAATAAAAAAAAAGACTTTCATGTGACATAAAATGAAGAAAAAAAAATTAAAATTATTCAGCAAATAAAATAAATTGTTTATGCATGCAAATCATGTGTATTGCTGTGAGTCTATCTGCAGAACTACCGAAGAATACTTGAACACATGTATATGTGAGAATTTGAATTTGGAAAGGAGAAGTGATAAGACCGAGCAGGTTGACACATGAACAGCAGTCAGCAAGCTAGAGGAGAAAAGGTAGAAGTTGCTAATTTTTTTAGACAAAACTAAATGGAGGCAATTTTTGTGTAAAAGTTAAGCGAAAAAAATGCCTAAAAATTATTATTATTAAATAAAAACTAAGAAATGTTCTTTAAAAAATCTGCTCGCTTACGCAAAAAGCAAATTAACTTGAAAAAATATACAGCCTTATTCTAGGTTTACACTATGAAAGTTTTCTTTCAGAAAGTCTGAGTTTTGTTGGTGAGAGTGAAAGAAAACATGCTTTTATTCTCTCCTCTCTTATTAAAAAAAAAACTCAGACTTTCTGAAAGAAAACTTTCATAGTGTGAACCAATACTTATTACGGTTGTCGTTGTCGTTGTGGTTAACGACTAAGTCGTTTTATGTGGTCGATTAAAGAACACAGGTTGTGTGTTAATTTAGTCTTTTACAAAAAACCACAACCGTAATGAGTGTGATTATTTCTTTGACAAAAAGCGAGAAATATTCTATATGAAAGGTTGTTCTTTTTGAAGTTTTTTGAAAAGATTGACAAATTTTAGAGAGAAGACCTACCGCAAGACTTATCCGATTAGAATAGCGTTAAACACATGTTTATGAAAAGAGAGAGTGATGAGTAGTATTTTCTTCTGGCACTGGTAGGACATAAAATAAAGTATGTATTAGAAATAGATTTATTTATTTATTGAATGAATAATGTGAACGAAGATTCAATTAATAAATGTTGCAAAAAAGTTGCATTTAAGATTAATAGCCCGTTTGTTCAACTATTTCGTCAACGTCAACGTTCGCAAAGAGAAATTATATTTAAAACAAAAACAAAATTCTAAAATTTGTTTTTGTTTCAAATGTAATTTGCTATGCGAATGTTCACGTTCGAAATCGTTAAACAGGCAGTTAGTGTCTTTCACAAAGAGAAATTTTTCTTGTTAAAAAAATACTCCCTTTCACAAAAATCAAAATATTTTTTAATAAAAAAAGTTACACAAGAAGGCAGAAATTCTTAAAAAAAAATAATCTCCTTCGCAAGAAATCTTTTATAGAAAATTACTCTCTCTCTCTTATGAAAAGCGAAATTTTCTATCAAAAATAACTCATCTTTTCTATAGAAACTGTTTTTTTTTTTTTTGCAAAGAGCGAAAATTTATTATAGGAACTTGGTATTTTCCAAAGAGTAAAAAGATCTTCTATAGAAAATTAATTCCTTTTTCAAAGAGTCTCTTTTCTCTTTTGCCAAAGAGCGAGAAAATGTTCTTTAAAAAAGTAATACCTTTTCTAAAGAGCAAGAAAATTTTCTTTTACAAAGAGCAAGAAATTTTTATAGAACGATGTGGTGTGATACTGTCAGGATCGCCATGTGTTGTGTGGTGTTATTTTATAGGTGTTTGTGTTGTTTCTTTTCCCTATAGCCCAATATAATTTTATGCACTTGTAGGGGATCAGCTTGATTATTAGGCGTTCTTGTGAACTGCCAGATTAGAGACCAGAAATAATCAACAAGGCAACGAGTGCCACTTTATGTTTTCAAATCTAAAGTCTGTTTTATTCTTGGGCTAAAGACATTTTTATACTAAGGCCCGTTTTCACAAATTACCGATAGCTAAAGGTAGGATTTTATCTGTCGTATAAAAGATGTTCCATTATTACAACTTCACTTTAACCTACCAGGTAGGATGAACTTTAATTTACTTTATCGCTCACTTTAGGTTAAAGTAAAGTTTTAACAATGGAACACTTTTTATAAGGCCGGTTAAAGGGTACTTTTAGCTATCGGTTTGCTGTGAAAACGGGCCTAAATCTAACAATTTCATTTATTTACTCTAACTTATTAGCGGAGTTCAGTATTGGTCTTGCAAAAGTGCAACTACAAAATATAGTTGCTCTTTTATAAATCCAAAAACAAAATACACAGAGTTTCCGTTAGATTTCATTAAATTGCAACGATATTTTGTTTAATATTGATCTACGCTATTGTAATAGTTATTAATATCTAGCAATGGTTTTCCCATTGCATAATGCTCTAGCCAATGAGAATGTATGAGTAAGGAATGCGCACATTCGCATTTGACACTCCAAAATTATGTCACTCAAGCTCTGATGACCTACTTTACTTTTTGCTATACAAAATGTATGTATCTCTTGCAAAAAGCGAGACATTTTTTATAGAAAATTAATCTTTAACAAAGATCGAGAATATTTTCCATGGAAAATTAATCTATTCCAAATAGCGAAAAATCTTTCTACATACATATATAAAATTGATCTGCTTTGCAAAGAGCAAGACTTTTTCTATAGAAAATGGATCTCTTTTGCAAACAGCAGGACATTTTCTATAGAAGCTTGATCTCTTTCGAAGCGACCGAAAATTTCTGTACAAAAATTCACTTTCTTTTAAAATAAGCGAAAAATTCTCCATAGAAAATTTGCTTCTTTCACAAAATTTTTTTTTTTTGTTTGAACATACTCTCATTTTTATAAAGAGAAAGAAATTTTTTTTGATAGTTTTTCTTTTTTTATAAAAAGGGAGAAATTTTCTATTGCAAATCTTCTCATTTACTAAGGGCAAGAATCAGTGTTGCCAGAAGTTTTAGATGTAAAATCAGCAATAAAAAACAATACTTTCATCAAAGAATCTGCAAAATCTGGGACAAGATTTGAAAAATCTTCAGTAAATCTTGGAATTAAATTTTGTATACCTTTTGATGCAAAATTCGCTAAAAATTAGGAAAACACAATTCAACTTTTAAAGTAACTTTCACTTTTTGTGGCGTGCGTCACAAATCTTTGTGATCAATTATTATGCAACAAATACCTGCCAAGAAGTTATGATATACGACATTCGTAAGTTCTTATTAATGTCACTAAATACTATATATCGTCCCCTTAATAAAACAACAGAAAATCGTGTTTAAAGTTTTTGTCAAATCGGATGTCTATTAAAACCTCAATATCGCGGTAAATAAAAATTCTTCATATTGGATTTTTCGACGGATACATAATACCGTTTCTTGTCTTTAAATTTACCAATTATTTTTATTATACGCATCCTTTAAGACCATAATTATGTCATTCAAAAGGGCAAGACCTCCATATATGAAAGTTAGTCATTATTTTTTTTACCTACATAAATCCAGAAAAAAGTAGTTATAGCAGTTGTTATAGTTGTGGTTATAGAACAAAGCTACTAAATAATGAGTTAAAGAATCTATTCGTTTTGAAAAAGTAAGCGAAGTTTTTACTGGGTATGTAAGTTGAAGATATCTCTTCTGAAAGACCAAAAAATGTTTATATATCAATCAGAAAACGCGTGCGAATGTAGCCTTCGTTACGGAGGATGTGCCCATATGCATATTATTTAAGTCCGGCGATATAAATGTGTCAAGACAATGCAAATTTTTAATTTTTAAGTAATTTTTTGTGAATAAAATTCCAACTAATGAATCGATTTCCAAACGGTTCTTTCATGAATGGTTGATATATTTAGTTTATCAATACAAAAAGTGGAAAAAGTACAAACACAAGTTCTAAAAAATTTTAAACCCAAACTCTTCAAATCTGCACTTTGGCAATTTTGGGGTATAAAATCTGCACTTCTGGCAATCACTGGCAAGAATTCTTCTAAAAAAAATTATTCTCTCTTATAAATAGCGAATGTTTTATGTATTAAGAATTATTTTCTTTAACTAAAGTCGAGACATTTTCTATAGAAAACTTCTTTCTTGCATAAATAGCAAACAATTTTCTAAAGAAAATTCAGTCTCAATGTTCTATGAAAAATTGGCACACTTTTACAAGGAGCAAAAATTTTCTATAGAAAATTGCCCTCTTTGGCAAAGAGCTAGAAATTTTCTGCAGAAAATCTCTGTCTTTGTTTTCTGTAGAAAATTGTTCTGTTTCTTTTCTCATGGTAAAAAAAGAGAGTGTCGTTTATTCGTAATGTAGGGTATTTACACCCATTTTATTTATTTAAACGCACTTTTTGTCTTATTACTTTTTGTATTGCCCAAGTTACGTGTACATGTGCGCTCACTTTTGCATTTGTATTTTGGTGTGTTTGACTGTTTCGTCTATGCATCTTGACTAACTGTCAGTTTCGTCTATACTTGTGCTCACGTTTTATTGAAAGAGACGTTGATAGAAATTTTTTATGCAAATTTATTTCAACTTGACATTTTTTTTTTGTTTTGTTTTTATTTTTTTATATTTATTGTTTTTGTTGGATGTTTTTTTTTTATCTGCTGAATTAAAATGAAAATTGTATATTTTTATTGAACAGAATTAAAAAAAAAAACAAAAAGAAAAGAAAAATAACCAAGGAAAAAAGTAGTCAAGTTGATATAAAACAGATGTACATAATCGAATTTTAAAATCAACAAAGTTAAGTAAAACAAGTAAGAGTGCTATATTCGGCTATGCCGAATCTTATATACCCTTCACCATTTTGCGAGCAGAATACAAAAAAGTATTGAACCTAATTTGTAAACTTTGGCTCTTGCCGTTCTCAAGATATACAAAAAAAAGTAATGAAAATATAACAACAAGGGATTTTTGGAAAAAATTAAGAGGTAGTCGTGGTTTTTTGCTCAGCCATTTTTGGACCGATATGGCTGAATTTCAATAGCAAGAAATGGTGGACTACATGCGACATAAATGTAAAACAACCAGCCGCTATCATGTGTGGAGTCTCCGGAAAACACATATCAAACGTAAGACGGACGGACGGACATGGTTAAATCAAGTTCTCTCCTCATAAGGACCCAGAATATATATACTTTAGAGGGTCTTAGATCAATATTGTAGAAATTACAAACGGAATGACAAACTTATATATACCCCTTTCCACCTGAGGCGAAGGGTATAATAAAAAAAAAGGCAACAATTTTTTTTTTTAATATTTCGTTAATAATGAACAGTTACACCCACCCAGTGTGCAGAAAGAAATACATAAAAACTTTTTCCAACATTTTTTCTTTATTGAAAATTATTTTGTAAATTTGCTTTAATATTTTCTAAAGTAAATTATTTTAATCCGGTGTGCAGTCAATGTGCTTTGACTATATTAATTTGTCAATTATTTCCCATTGTGCATTTAACTTTAACTTTTAGGAAAAACGATTTTCATTTAATTGTAAACTTAATAACACAATGGGCTTTACATTTAAGGACTTGATGATGTTTAATTCATTAATTCTTTTTTACATTTCCCTTCTTAATGCTCTGCTATATTTTCTGGGTTTTTTTCAGCCATAATCAATAATTAATGGTTGACTGACATAATTTTAAGGCCTTTAACAAGTTTTCTTTCTCTGGTCCCATTCTTTCTCTGAATTTATATTCGTATGCAAACATAAATTCGCAGAAAACATAAAAAAGCATCATGGGAATGAGGTCATGTGGCATGCGAGCATATTTATGACATGGATTAAAACAGATATTTTTTCGCTGTTTTTTTTTTAAGGATGTTTTGGTGTTTTCTCTGGCCTGTATTGTCATTGTTTCCTATTAATTATAAAGTAATTAATTAGAGAAACATTTTTGCAAAGGATTTTTTTTTTTCTGGAGAAAACAAAATTACAAATTGTGATTTTCTTGTGAATTTAAGGCGATTTTTTAAGGGTTGAGCTCATTTTTTTTGTAATTATAAATTAATTTACCAAATGAAGTATGAAAACGGGCCAATTAATCTTGTTCGTTTTGGTTTTTTTTTTTGTTGTAGTTTTTTAAGGTTGATAGTGTACGTGTGCTCTTGATAAAAGTGCTGTGGCGCAAGACTTTTTTTATTTTTGTCAACATGTGCCAACATTTTGTAAATTTTATGAATTTTTTATATGTTTCTTAATAATTTCGTAGAATTTGATGAGATTCGTGATGATTTAAAATGGTGGCAGTTTTATATTGTTTTTTTCAAAAAAATTTTTAAAGCATTGTTCAAGTGCAAAGGGTTCAGCTGTATTAAGATAAATGGCAAACTTTCGAAAATTTTGTCAATTATTGCTTTGGTAAAAAACATATACAAAGAAAAATACACAAAAGTCATTGCTCTAATGATTCAGGAGCTGAAACAATTTCCATAGAAACAGAAGACGTTTTTATTTTTTATCATTTCTTAAAAAGTACAGTTGTTCTGTATGTACAATGTACAATGTATTATTGTTATGGTTGTTAATGTTGCTTGTTACGCTTTAAAAAAAAAATACCCTGCAAATAATAGGACTAGTCCAAACACGCGTGTAAAATGTAGCCCACAAGGGACTAGGACTAGTCCAAAAGTAACCCAAACGTATGGAAAAAACATGGTCTATTTAACATTACGATGTCCTAGGGCAGGACCATATAACCTAGCTTGGGCTTACAAAGGTGTAGTATTAAAACTACTCCAAGGTATACTCAAGAGGATTAGTTTTGAGGTCGTTTAAAAACGAAGACATGTCCCTGCAAATAATAGGAACAGTCCAAACACGCGTGTAAAGAGTAGCCCACAAGGGACAAGGACTAGTCCAAAAGTAACCCAAACGTATTGAAAAAAATGGTATATTTAACACTACGATGTCCTAGGAAAGGACCATATAACCCAGCTTTGGACAACAAAGGAGTAGTTTTAAAACAACTCCATGGTGTACTCAAGAGGATTAGTTTTGAAGTCGTTTAAAAACGAAAGCATGTCATTAAAAAACGAAGACATTTCGTCTCACTACAAACACTTTTTATCAATGACATGGTCCATGCTTGCATTACATCGGACCAGTCCATGGAGAAGTCCATTTTTCAAACTGCAACAGGTGGTCCAATATTATTTGCAGGTTGTCGTCTCACTAGAAACACTTTTTAACAATGACATTGTCCATGCTTGCATTACATCGGACTAGAATTTCATTACGAGGTTACGTGACAGTTGTAGATAGTGATGGGCTGCTTATATTTTAAATGCAATGCGGGTAAAATCGCTCTTTTTGTTTGGTACTTTTTCAGTTATAATATCTGTGGACTTTTGACAAAATAAGTAACAATCCATACATATTTTCATATATACAAATATATGCTTAGATGTATAAAATTAACAAATGTATACATATCCACAAATAAACAAAGTCTGGTTTTTAATGGTATCAAAACCTTGTTTATTTGTATGCACATTTTGAAATAAATGCAAGAACATATGTACGAATATGATATAATACATATTTGTTTTTTGTAAATCTGTAATATTAATATCAAATATTAAATTATTTATTTATTTATACATGCAAGAAATACAGTTTTAATGCTATTTAAATCACTTGGTACTTTTTCTGCAAAGCTGTCACTATTTCAACATTTTTAATTCTCATCACTGTGTGTGTTGTTTTATGTATACTAATGCTTTTTTGTTTTTGGTTGGGAAAAACAGCTGACACGTTTTTAATTGTTCTATAAGTGCACAAACGAGCTTACAGTACGTTACGGTACTTTACATTGCATTTAATTACATTTACGGTCGGCTAAAGCGGCCTTAAGAAATTGTGTTATTGCGTGCTCAACAATAAATGCAAACAAAGCACTTTCAATAAAAAACTCACACATGCACAAATCAAATATGTACAAGACGCTGTCAAAATTACCAACGTTGAACTTTGTTTTGCAGGCATAGAGTTAATTTAAATTAAGCGGATGAGTAAATCAACAAAAATAGTGGCTTTTGCAGTTCTCTGGTATGTAAGCATGTTCATTTAACAAGAGCTTTTGCTTTTAATATAAAACAGGTTTTTATGGATTCAATATTGAACAATGTTATTTTAACAATGAATAATATTGAATAAACGTGATTAATTTATTTTTTATTTATTTCGAATATGGGTTTCTAATACAACAAGACATAATATCTTATAATTTAGAGTATTAGAATCAGACTTGTTATGGTTATTTTAATATTTTTCATTTAATCCAAATTTTTAATATTTTTAATTATGCTTAAGTTCATCAAATTTAATTTTCATTAAATTATTTTTATGAAGAAAGGAATTTTACAACATGAAATTAACTGAAATTTACTGATAATTTTTCATTCTTGACTGAAGCTGGGCTCGAACCCAGGCGTTTTTTACGGACAGGTTACCCTTACATGTTTCGATTGCAACCACTCAATCTCTTCAGAGGGCTTGCCGTTTAACACTCGCAGCCATAGACGACTGCTGACGTCAATAGTCAAACATCAATCCTTAAACCAAATTGTATTTAACCTTTGGTAGATCGAAATTTGCTTTGAATGATTGTCTATTTTAATTTATTTTACATGTTTTTCCTTACTTCTCTTTTTTCGTACTTTTGTCAAGAATTCTTCTTGAAGTCCAAAGTACATATTTTGTTTTGTTTTTCATTTTTTGTCTTTCTTTTTCTTGTTGACCTTTTTCAGGACAACTTGAAGGACAAATGCAAACATAGAGCTCGTGCCTTAGCTTTAACAATAATTAGTATTGTGGTTATTTTGTTGAACTATTTATGGTTTTTAATCCAAATTTTTAATATTTTTAATTAGGCTTAAGTTCATCAAATTTAATTTTCATGAAATTATTTTTATGAAGAAAGGAATTTTACAACATGAAATTAACTTAAATTTACTGATAATTTTTCATTCTGGACTGAAGCTGGGCTCGAACCCAGGCATTTTTACGGACAGGTTACCCTTACATGTTTCGATTGCAACCACTCAATCTCTTCAGAGGGCTTGCCGTTTAACACTCGCTGCCATCGACGACTGCTGACGTCAATAGTCAAACATCAATCCTTAAACCAAATTGTATTTAACCTTTGGTAGATCGAAATTTGCTTTGAATGATTATCTTTTTTAATTTACAAAAAATGAAAAACAAAACAAAATATGTACTTTGGACTTCAAGAAGAATTCTTGACAAAAGTACGAAAAAACAGAAGTAAGGAAAAACATGTAAAATAAATTAAAATAATTAGATAAAAATCCAACAGATTTTCTATAGAAAATGGCTTATTTTAAAGAGCTTTGGCCCATTGTGCCAACTTTAAGGTTAAATATTTTCCGTTATATATATTTTCTGCTTTCTTTACCACTATTTTTAATAAAAAATTTATGTGTATGCATTCTTTTGTATTTTTTTTTTATTTTAATAATAATTAATTACAATTGTGCTCAACTAATTTTTTAAATGTTTTTTTTTTCTTTCCAGGTAAGTTTTGGCTCGAAAATTACACCGCGTCTCTGAACAACATTGTACTGTTTTAAAGGTTAAAGTATTCCAAATAAATTTTTTTATGCAACTTTACGTGCTTTACATACGAAAAACGTCAGAAATCAAAATGCCAGTTGCGACGGGGAAAAATTTAAATAAATTAAATTAACAGCAAATGAAATAATTGATTGACTTAGGCGACTTAACATAAAAGTATATTCAGGGTAAAGAAATGTAATAAAAATGGTTACACAATGGGAAGAGTAGGCAAAAGTGTTAGTAAAATAATTTGTAGGCTTTTAACAATAGATTCGTTTTAAAAATCGTCGGTTACGTCCTTTGCTGGTCCGGACGAAACGCCGTTACGTTACGTGGGTTATAGACTTTATCTTGGGGTGTATTTTTGGGCTATAGCTCCAAAATATTCGCCAAGGATCCAAACTCCTTGCTTATATTCCCAAAGAAAACGCCAATTGCGTTCCCCAGATTATGAAGTGTATGGGTTGGTCTTGGGATTCGGCGAAAAAAAATCATTCAAGTATTCAAACAACTTGGCGATATTATAAGTGCTATAAAATGAGGTAAAATGCTCAAATATTTATGCAAAAAGAAAGCACTTTTAGCCTTATAACCCATGCTCTGTAACTTTAGTGAGAACTTCTTGCATCGAAAAGATGTGAAACAAAATATTCCATCGTTTTTCGAAAAGTGAGAAAAATGTGTGTCTGTAACTCATGTCGAAAACTATCAAAAGAGATTACGTCGTTACGTTATAAATGTCATAATATTGCACTCGAAGCCGATGTGACATTGCAGACGTTCAGAAAGCCTGTAACACATATCGTTGACTGCGACCAAAATTTACTTAAATTGAACATTTTTCAACGACGGCGGCGTAAACATAACCGTCAGCTATGCCAAATTGGCCGTCTTTAATGTTTGTTGTTTGCAAACGAGTTTTAAAGACATTCGTATATTTTATAAAAAGGTTAAAAGCAAAATAATAAAAATTAAAAATGTGCCAATAATAAAGTATTATTATTATTATTCTTTGCATTTTTAATTGTTTTTTACTGTTAAAATTTTTTCTCGCCCCATTTTTATTAGTGAGTTTATTTGACAGTTCAAAGCGGGAACTTTTCTCACCAAAATGTTACAGACACACTTTGTCTGTAAATTGGCGAGCAATTTCCTTACGTGACAGCTTGTACTCGCCAAAAAAAAGTTACAGACACAGTTAAGTGAGAAAAACAGCTGTTTGTTTCAATTTATGACATTTTTGTTTCATTGCACACATTTCAATAGAAAACTTGCTCGACGCGAGAGTTACAGAACATGGGCACTGTATAATAAAATGGCATCCTCCAGTTGATTTGTGTTTAAACAAGATAACTTTAAATCCCGCATTTCAATATAATGACGGGTAAGTTGAAATTGTCACAGATTACCGGGGAGTAGGTTAGTTACTCCGTGGACGGCCTTTACGAATCTGATAACTAGGTCGCCCTTTTTCAATTAAACCAGAGTCAAGTGACTTCCTAGTGTAATTTGCTCATTTTGAACAACTTGTCAGTTGTACTATTTCATTCGCCCAAATTAATGTTTGGAATGGAACTCCCGTGGGATAACTTTAATATAATGGTCATATAATGGTCCTCCCCCACTTTTCTGAACTACCTTTTACATAATAACGATTCATAGGTACTCTTTTATAACAACAAAATAACAATTACATACAAAAATCTAATTTGGACGTAAAATAAATACTCTCAAAACCGAATAACCGAATAACCTCCTGAACCAATACCAACTTTATGTGTGCTTCAGCTACTAATACAAAGGCAAATCAGTTCACTTGTACACTATTGTATGCAAATGTTTTGTGGTTAATTAATGTTTAAATTTGTAAACTAGGTTTTACAATCATTTGTTGTTTGTATTTTAAGTCTGTGTTGTTGTTTTATCAACACAATCATGGAAAATCAAAATCAGTTGCATTATTAATTTAGATTTGTAATGGTACAAAATTTATTTTCAATTTGATAACACACACATTTTCGACTTTATAATGGTCAACAGTGCTGTGCAAATCTATAGATATTTGTATTGCCTGCATAATGTTTATAAGGCAGATTGTGCGTATGAATCTTAAGAAGCATCAAGCTCTTGTTCTTGAAATCTAGGGGGTTATAGGTGAATCTTCTACCTGATTCAAGGTTGAACATCTGTTACTATGAATTTAGTGGTACACACACAGAAACGATATCTATTTTTTATTTTTTAGTTACCCAACAGACCAAAACAGAAAAATGTTAATGAGTTGTAGAACAAGCTAATAATAAGTGATATCCTACAACATGACAACAAATATGATTGCAAATGACTTATTCTCGCTATAGTTTTGTAAGTGTTTTTGAGAATGCTGTCCCGTTATTTGAAGCGTGCCTTAATTTTGTATTATTAGTTAAAGTTTTCAGTCTTTGTGTTTGGTTCGAAGAGTGAGGTGTTTTAAATTGTTTTAAACAGTGCACAATTGTTAAAAAAGTAATTAAATATTGTATAAGCAAAAAACTTTTTGTAAATATGCCATATAAATTTAAACAAAATGATCGTAAAGTATGTAATCAAACTTATTTAAGTTCAGAAAAGTATTTTTCTATAAGCTTGTTCTAATATTAGACTTCTTAGCTTAAACTATATTATATACAAGTAATATTATCGCAAGGGATCAGTTTTCATTATTAAATAATTGTTTATAAGCCTTTTATAATAGTAATCACAACACTCTTCTAAGCTTAAGGCTATGCTTGTAAACTTGCTACAAGTTATTTCTAAATTGTTTTGGTTTGTTGGGTATAGAAAAGTTCAATGACGGTGGTTCTGTACACATACATTACTTATTTTAATGTTCTGTAGTGTTTTTTTCACATTCACGAAAGAATGAACAAACGCAAAAAAATATTCACATCGAAGATAACAAACAGAGAAACATTTTTTCAAAGTATGTATTCACTACATGAACAGTTAGCGCTTATGTTTTCAATATTTCTACCACAGAACAAAAAGTACGGTACATTATGAACATTTTGAACACTGCTATGAATACCAATTATCTGCAGATCAGGGGACGACAGTGGTGATCAACAAACGACAGGCTAAAAGCAAATTTATGTTTGTAAGCTTAAGTTACGCCTGCATGCGAATGTCCCTGGTTGGAAACACCATTTTCAGTCGAATATTAATATGCAAGAAGTACAGCTTTGATTAAAACAGTATTGTTCTGAAATTGCTGTCTATACACGAGAGAATGTGTAAACTTATTGTTTACCCAGAGCAATACATAGTAAACCTCTTTTAGAAACTTAAATGTCTGGTTATTCTTAGGTAAGAGTCATTGCTAAGAAGTCAGTTTAGATATTTGCTTTTTAAAATTAAACTCTAAAAGAGTTCTCGCTGATTTTTTTTCCACACAACCTCAAGAAATAGATAAGAAAAACTCTTAAGGTCTATGCCTTAGAGCGATTGTTCTCGCCTATTAATTTAAATTAGTAACAAAATGTGTAAACTTATTGAAGAAATATTTGCCGCAGTCTACTTGACCTATACCCTAGGCCAATGTTTATAAGTTTAAATTTGACTTTTGAGTGACTTAACAACAACATAAGCTTTCACAAATCTTTAATTTTTGTTTTAAAATTTAAACAAAAATTAAAAAAAAATTCAACAGAAAAATGTTTGTATTCTCATTTACGAACTCCCTGTTATATTGTTACGGACGCCAAGGGAGCCGTGGATTTCCGTTTGGGAATCACTGCGTTAAAACTAATCAACTACTTTTATTGGCAAGAAGAAATCTTTAATCCACATCTTTTTAAAAGTCCAACAAATGTGGACCAATCCAAAAAATTGTAATTCATATCCTACTATTTTTTCATAAGGACTCCCTAAAAAGTACCCTATAAGTGTTGATGGCTCCTCTTTTCTCCACCACTGTATCCAATAGCTGTAATTGTAAATCTATGTTATTAAACTTTTGCATATTTTACTAAACCGTAAACAGAAAAACACAAATTGTAGAAAATAAAATTTTTGCTGTCAACTTCCTCATTAGCCAGTATCATCACGTCACCAACCACATTTACATGGAGTGTGGTAGCCATGTTTGTGTGTTTGTATTGATTTTGGTCAAAACATTACGTTTGGATTTAAAAACAAAAATGTACTTCATCCAAAACCCCTCCTCTCAGTACTCCTAAATAGTTTTTTTTTTTGTCTTTTTGTATTGAATAATGTTTTATAACAGCGTCATTAACTTTTGTTTTTATGCCCAGTCTGATTAAAAATGCAAAAGTTAAAAAAATCAATCATCCAATGATTGGAATTTCAATTAAACGCAAATAAATTTTTTTTCTACCGACTACAATTTCTATATACAAAAATAAAGCCAACTAAACCGCATGGAAAAAATTCAGTCAATGGACTTAAGCTAAGTTCACACCTATCAAATATTTGACGTCCTACACGTAACCACTAGTTTTAATAAAAAATTTTTAGCTTTTTGCAAAACATTTGCTAAATCAAACATCATTCAACAGTTGATAAATTACATTATACAATTATCTTCTTACAAACAATGTTAAGTAAATCAATAAAAATTGTAAAAAGTAAAGCTAAAGTTTGATCAATTTACTGGTAACACTTATTTCGGACTATTTCGCCAAATATTTGTTAAGTCTGAACGAACTGTTACTAATGGGCCATACTTTTAAATACTTTGTTACATTTTTTCACTTTTTTTATAAGTTTGATTTAAATTGAAAACCTTTTAAAATAAACTGGCAAATGTTATTTTGTAAATAAATCATTAATCAAGAGGAGTTTGCAAATAAAAAGTGAAAACCTCAATTTAAAATAAAAAAGTTTTATTTAAATTTATGACACTTATTTTGTGTTTTTTTATTTTTTTTTTTTTTTTTTTCTTCTAAATATATATTTGGTTTTCAAAAAGTTTATGAGGTTTTTTACATCATTTGCATTTGATAAAACTTATTATGTCAAAGTTTTAAGTTGTTGGCACAGTCTGAAAAAAAAAAAATGTTATACGTTTAACAAATATTTCCTGTGTCATTTAGTTTTTTAGTTGTTTAAGAGTTTAGATCTGATTTTACCTTAACCCACAAGGAATAACTAAGGACCAATTAGGGGTGTCCACCTACCTGATTGGTTCTTAGTGGATTTTTTTTGTTGTAATTTTTGCTACTTTATAAGTATATAACGATAGCAGGTGCCATTAGGACAACACCTTCTAATGCCCTGTTTACAATCTTGAACTGGCTACCGCCAGACATCCTGGCGAAAAGGTTAACTGCAAATACAGCAGAAAAACTAAAGGCTTAAGGGCATGGACAGATTAAAACTCTGTACGAGACGTATTGGCAGGCGGATGTTGACTGTGACACACCTGAGCCGGCCTTTGATCCTGCATACACTGTGAACATTTTGGGCCTGTATTTACTGCGAGCAGTTGGACTGTAGCATTCCTATAAGACTGCCGGCTTATTGCATTGTAATTCAAGCCAAAATAATGGTTATACAGCCGCAAGACTCATTCACTCAGTATGATGGGATATCTAACAGGGTTATTCACATTATTACCGATAGTAAGGCGGCACTAAGATCCCTAAAGAATGTTTGTATTACAACGAAAATTGTTCAAAAACACCGGGCGTATCTTAAGAGATGGCAAGATACTCAATGGAAACCTATAAATGGTTCCCTGGATACGGATGCATGCATGGAAACAGTATGGCTGATTCGTTCGCGCCTGTAGGTCTTAAATCATAAGAGTTCAATATGTCACATATTTGTTCCATTCTTGAGGAGCAAGCTAATCATTGCACACAAACTTCAGCTAACCGCTAGTCAGAGATGATTCGATGCAATTACCTGTGGTGAGACTAGGGAAATCTGGCGTAAACGCTGTCCAGACCTCTCCTCAGAAACCTAATTGCGGTTATAACTGTACATTGGCCTATTGGGGATGAAAAGGAAGAATTGGAGTCAACTTAATTTCTTCGTCACAGAATTCTTAGAAACAAAACGGGTCTCTGTGACGCTGACTTGATATGCATCCTTAATTGAATCTACCGGTGGGCTGGAAAGTTATAGTATCGGGTAGGTAATATAGGACGTCTGGGAGATAGTGACACATGAAAACGCAATGGAAACTAATTACTGGACCCACTTGAGGTATGCTAGTTTGCGGCTTTTTTTCCCCTAAGCTTATCCCACGAAGCTCTATGCTTGTCTGCAGGAGACCAGAGTCTGGCGGGAATTGAACCCGAAACCTCCGCACTGATAGATAAGCTCACTTTCAGCTAGCCTACCGCGGCACCCGGTACCTAACCATACTTTTTACCACCTTTTAACGTTAATTTGTTTTAATACATGATATCCTTAGATGCTATGCGATAAATTGTTCTATAACCTTCAAGGGTCCTCCCGGACAAATCTTTAGTTAGATAAAGACCGGTATTCGTAGCCACCAGGGTTTTATATATATCCTCGACCGGCTATTGGGGGTGAGAGATCTACAAATGCGGAGTAACAATCTGGTTTTTGCTCATAAGCTAAAACGGTGTACGCACTGCTGAGAGGACGTCCCTATATTCTGTTGTCATTCCACATAAACTACATTAAAGCCGAATTTAAATAGATTTAGCACCTTAACAAGAAACAAGACCATACATCAGAGAACTATCTACAAAAATGTACACCTGTGTATTGCTCTTCAGTGACTGGGGCATTGTTAGGATGTAAGGAGCACGGAAGGGCAGGTACTTTCGATAACCTTAAAAACAATCTCATACCCCAACAACAAATTTTGAAAGTAACACAACTAATGTTGACTATACATATACATATTTTAAAGGGGTTTCTGGACAATTTATTGTAGGAAGTTAAACAAAATCAAGTATTGTGCCTCCATAGTGTCAATTTCCCTAGGAGTTGACTGAATTTGTTTAAGTTTTTAAAGCAACATTCAGGTTAAATTACCATTATTCTGACTTCTCTAGCAGAATGGAATGACTCTAGATTAGGTTTGAAGAACAATTATGGTTCCTAAAGAGGTGCTAAAAAATTCTGAGTATCATTTTCCCCCTGGTCAGCATTAATTAAGGCAATTGTTGATTTTTCGTACCCAGAAGTCTCAGAAACATTTTCAAAAGGACTAAGTAAGTTTATACAGCTACTAATGTTAAGCTCATTTTTCAATTCGATTTCACCTTAATCCCAGAGACCTCCTGTTTTTTTGTTATGTAAATTTTTTAAGTTTCTCCTTAAAGTTCTTTACAATTTTGTTTGTAAATGACTTTGGTAACAATTTTTTTTTCAAACTGAATTTCTAAGCTCTTTTTAAAAGGTAAAACCATTGAAAAAAGAAGAGTGGGGTAGTGGGGGTAGAGTTCTAAACGTTTTATGGCATTAAAAAGTTTAGAAAATTTAGTTTTCAAACAAAAAGTACGACACACATGAGCACATATTTTGTAACACCTTTTAGTTTTATGAGATTTATGTAAAATAATGATTTATTAAATAGAGACTAGCAAGGAGTTCTAAGGAATTTTTAAAGGGAAGTTCAATAACAAGTAATGCACAGTGAAACTAAATAAAATTAGTTCTAAAATTGGTAAACCCAAACTTAATAGCAAAAAAATCTGTATTTTCTTCTAAATTGTAAGATTGGAGAACTATCAGAAGTGTGTTTATGTAAAAAAAAATTCATTTAAGTGCTTCTTATTATATTAATTATGTCTAACTATTCAATTTTTTTTTTCTTTTTATAAAAATTATTTCATTAAACTTAATTAATTCTTTATTAAGCAGAAAACGCTACCAAATGTGCTTGTTTGCAAGAAATATTTAAATATTTTTGTTGTTCTTTAACCTCATGACTAATAAATGTAAAATTTTATTTTATATATACATATTTCTTTAATGGCCGGCCACAGTTTTAAAAAATTATTTCTTTTTATTGTGCTTTTCTCAATAGAATAGCAAATATTTGTAGTGTTTTTATAAATAAATTTCGCAATGACTACATTATTTGTTCAATGAACCATTTTTCCAATTAACCCTAAAACGGTAAAAGAGGGCCAAGAAAACTATTGCTTGAATAGAAATTTGGTTAATAAATATGAAAAATGAGACGGCCGCGTAAAAATTTGTACCGGAGATGCAGTTAAGTTTGCTCCAATAAGGAGTCTCCAAAAGGCGTATATCCTTTATGTCGTTTTTTGTTTATTAAGCGCATCTTTTTCTCGTAAGCTTTTAACAGGTGGCCTCTTTTTTACATCAGAATTCATAGCTTCTGCCCTTTTTGAAAGAGGCTCACTTCAAAGGTACTCCCAACGTCTTTTCATTTTCAATCAACTTGGGAAGTAGTTAAGTTTACTTTAATAAAAGTTTTCATATGATATCTTTTTCTTACCTATTTATTTTCATTAATGTAACTTCACGCTTATTTCTTCATTTCCATTATGTGAAGCTCTTTTTCTTATGACATTTAAGTGTTTAATAACGAAAATTTTCAGGATTTCCTAAAGTTGTACCTTTCTTTAAATATGGGATACTGCAAAGGACATACCCTCCTACAGCTTTAAGTTTTCATTAGGCGTATTGTTTCTTTTCGAGGTATTCAAACTCAAAGAATTACTGAGCAAAATAACAATTTATTTAAAGCAGGAAATTAAAAGGGTCAACAAAGGTTATTTTCCCGTTTTTTTTTTAAATTTTTTTATGTATTTTTTTTTTTTTTCTTTTTAGGAAGATTCAGACTTCAAACATATTAAAAAGTGGTACCTTTTAATATGGGATCTCCCGGAGGGGGTACCCTCTCACATCTTTAAGTTTTCATTCTTCTCGAGGTATTCCAACTCAAAGAAGTATTTAGCAAAGGAACAATTTTTAATTAAAAGCAGATAATTTAAAAGTTTTTTTCAAAGATTTTCTAGGGATTCAAAAAATTAATTAACAAGGATTCGTTTAAATGTGCTAAAATTTCATTTCACACTATTGATAAACTGAAATTTATTGTTGGTGGGATAAGCGCATTTCACTGGTTGCTTAGGCCAGTTCGTCAGGAAACTTCATCCAAAGATTTTAGAAAAACTAAAGATATTACACAAATAAAACTGTTAAGCGAATAAGAATTATAAGCCCCAGTTTTACTTGTGACATTGTCAAAGCTTAAACAAAAACAACAATAAACAATGAGCTTATCTTTTCTTACAGACCCGACTACAATTGGTTTTTTTGTCGACTCTAAATGTAGTTGTAAGTGGGTAAAGAAAAAACAAAAATAAAAACAAATTACAAGTACTTTATTTTATTTTGCCAGTTCAGTTTTATAAACACTGCCACATGCATATAAGTTATCAAAGTTTTCCTTGGGATTCAAAAAATAAATTAACAAGGTTTCGTTTAAATGTGCCCATATCATACTACTGATAAACAGAAATGTATTGTTTTTTTTTTTTAATTTTTATCAAGTGTAGTTTTATTTCTAAGTAGATTTAGATTTCAAACTGAGGAAAATTTAGGTTTTAAACTAAACATCAAAGGTAAAGTGTATTAAACGGGTAGTTAGAAAATGCAGATATTAAAATTAAGATTTAGAAAGTCATAGAACGAAATGTTAAATTCATCTCTGCGAAAATTTTGGAGTTTTTTTCAAAGGTCCAAACGGCTCCCCATTGCAAGCCGCATTTCGAACTCTGTCCATTAACTTTATGGAAATTATCATAAAGATCTCGGATGTAAAACCATCTTCGTATTCTGAAAATAAAGGGAGAAATCAACGTTTGTAATGGTTATATGTCGTGCGTTTGCAAGGCCCTATTTTTGGCATTAGAAATAAAAGGAAAATCTAACAAAGGGGTATTTTAAAAAGTTTACCAAGGCATTAAATGATACCAAATGTCATTATTTGAATAAAAAAATAAAAATAAAGTAAAAATCTACTTAATTTGTATATTCTGTTCGCCGTAAACTTCTTAGACACGTTATAAACAAAATTAACGCATTACAAAAAAAATTTGTAATTAGGGTAGCTAGAAAAGTAAATCATGCACTAATGAAATCAAATTTTATAATTTGATAAACATATCCTTACAATAATTACAAAAAATTATTATTAATTAATGAAGCTTATCGAATTACAAATCACTCAAATCATCCCAAGCAATCAGCAAAATTTCCATCCCTCTTGGGTTAAAATGCCAGAAAAAAGAGAAAATTAAAAAAAGATCCCCAATTATTTTTTTTTTTTTTGTTTTTAACCACCGCACAAGAGCCCAACAACATCCACTAATGACATAAACATTTTTCTTAAATATTTTACAATTATTAATAATAATCTGTTTGCCTTCATTCGTTAGTCAACACAGCACTCAACCCAGCACCACCACCGCTCGGCAAATTGTTCATTGAAGTACAGAAAAAAAAGATTTCAAAATTCATTTAAAAAATTTCAACACAATTTAGTTTTTCGTAATTTATTTGTGTCGTAAGTACCAACAAGTACTAAAAAGAGTATGAAAAAGCAAAATTGCGAAAAATTAATAATTCTTTGCTTTGTCTCATTTCTCAACTAATAATGGTGTCTAGGTAAAAACAAATTAAATCCCATAGTGAAAAATTATGAACAACAACAAACATTTTTTTTAAAAGATTCTCTTTCTAAACGAATTTCTTATTTTAAATACAGCAAAAATTATGATGTTAATTAACCATGTTCAAACAGCGACAACTTAAAAATGTCCCAAAAGGAAAAAAGTATTTAAAAATGACATATAATTTTCGTCATTAATAAAGAAATTAATAGAAAAATATTTCAGTGTATTTAAAGTGGGTTATATTTGTGGAATGACGAGAGTTTTTTTTTTAAGACCAGTAAGTTTTATTTCAAATTTTCGGATTTAATTTGTACTCGTATAATTTGTGGCTCGTAGTAGCAAAAGTTTGTCTTGGAAATACATTTCATTAAAATATTGGTCTTAGACCACCCTTTAAGGAAACCGATGAACTCAGAACCTTTTTCTAAGTCGATATAAAGGTGTCCGTCCGTCTGGCCGTCCATGGAAACCTTATGCGCACAGGTTGAAATTTTAGAGATAATTTGATGAAAATTGGTACATAGCATACATGGGCATACTGCATTACGCCTTTCAGTAATACATAGGTTCTAATTGTCACAAGGACCAAGCCTATTGAGAATTGTGAGACTTGGCTCATACAAGCTTATTTCCGAATTGGGGTATTCGTGACCATAAACCATCTTATAATGTTGGTATTTAGATTAAATATTGTCCAAACTTAATTTATTGCAATCTATTTCATACTACAGGATTAAATTGAAATAAATCCATAGCTATCACATTAATACATACTTCTCCCGGAAATAGTTTTAGTTCTACAAGAATTTACATAAAAACTAGCGACAATAACTTTAACGATGGCTTCCATGTCCTAAAATTATCCGAGGGACCCATATCAACCGCCTTCCTAATATCGCTTTATGGCAAACAACACTCAAATAGATATTCGGCGCATAGAACTTTTACATTAATCTTAACCTCATAACATAATTTTGGTGTGGCGGATCCATGATTGCCCATGGGTGTCAAATAGGGTACACCCTTAAAATTTTGTTTTTAAATACTGAAATGTAGTGTATCATATGTTTGGGCTTGATTGACTTTATTTTCTTATGTATTTTATATTGATATATTCCTTATGAATTAAAGTTTTTCATGAAATGAAATACTCAGCATTTTTAATGTTTTGCTCTAAAATATCTTTTGGTTCAAAGGAAACATTGAAAAAAAGTGCTTAATTTGAATGTTTTTCTATGAATTAAAATGTTCAGCTTTTTAAACTAAAATCATTTTATCTTGCCGAGTGACTTCTATAAAATGGAGTTTTTTCAAGGCCACAAGCAAGGGCTCACCATTGAGCACTAAATTTGCAGCTGTGTCTATCTACTTTTTGAAAATTTACCAAGATTTGCAATCTATAGTCGAAGGTTTGTATCTTATGTTAATAGTCTGAGAATCCAGTGAAAGTAGACTCTGTCTTATGGTAATATTTTGTTTGGTATTTCACGTATGTAGATTAAAGACAATTACGGCTTTTAGCACAAAAACTTTTTTCATTTTTAAGTCATTGTAACCTATTTTGTTAATAACGCCGGTGAACGCGTTACCAAATACTTGAGCTGAGCCATCATTGGATGCAATATTTACCTAAAACCTACAGCCTTATTTCGGTTCTCGATATCAATAACGACTCAGTAGAAGATTAAAATAACACGCAGCCTGTGCTCTTTAAAAATTCGACTTACGGTGTTACCGACAACGAGAACCGAAATAAGGCTGATATTTTTCCAACAGGACGACTCCTCATGGCATACAGGGCCCTCCTAAACTCGAAATCTGCCTCTTAGCGTTGCATTCTCGAAGGGTATGCATTCAATAGCATAAGATTTTCAGTAGATCTTCACTATCGCTGAGCAAAGTTCAGTATACTACCACAGGAACAGGTAATAATCAGGAAGATTGTTTCCTAATGCTTATTGCTGAGGACTTCATAGTGGCTGCTGATGTTTACCTAATACATCTTAGGGACTGATTTTTGTTTGGAGTCTAGAAAGGAGTTCCGGCTGCTCTCTGCGTACTGTTGCTGTTCAACAGAGCTGCTTTTACTGAAGATGTTCGATAGCTTTGATTTGCGTATGCTCAAATTCAAACCTGTGTTTCCACACAAATGGTTGGCATGCGGCTTAATGTAATCTTGTATTCAGATCATAGTCACATAATGCTTTTCACCATGTACAAACGAAGAATGACATTTTGAGAACGCATTAACACTGGTTCAATTAGTTGTACGCTTGCGATTTAAAGCCTTTGCATTGTTATTTCTAATTAACGGGCAATTTTGGAGAAACTAAAGCAAGCGTTGTATATATGAAACATTTCTAAATGCGTTTAACATAAATTAATTTTTTAATTGATTTCAATTGTATATTATGACAATTTAAAGTTAAGCGCTTAAAAACCACTGTTTTCTAAGAAATGGACTTTAATATCGCTTGCAGTACCACATATTATCCAAAACTTATTAAATATCTGTATGGTTTTAAGAATTGTTTAATAGTTAATCTTACAAGACCTATACATATGTATATATTTCTATGAACTTCAGATCTTTATATTGTGGTATGTTTCACTATACCACAATATGGCTCGAAGGACCATTTGATAACAACAAAAATTATTAGATATTATTTAAAATTTTAATATTATTTGCTGGGTTATTTCAAATATTTGCAAGGCACATAAAATATTTAAAAGTTTTTTTTAATCTTTGCACTTGTTTGTAATTATTAAAAACATAAATAAATTATTTGCAATTTGTTTAAATTTAATTTTAGTAGCAACAAGACTCACACTCATTTTGTATGACCAAAATGACGAAAACAAAAATAACATAATTTTGCTTCATTAATTTTAAGTGCCCTTTTCATGTTTTCATCACATTTGAAAAATGAAAAATATTTATTTCAACGCAACGGCAATCAAAATTGAAATTATGTTTTTTTTTTTTGCATAAATTTCTTATATGGGCACTTCCAAGATTGTAAACGGGAAATTCGCACACGTTTATATTAACAAAAACTGTAAAAACAACCTGATTTTCATTTTTTAAATTAACTCTCAATTAGCTCTTTAATTTCCGCAAATTAAATTTTTCGCTTACTGTCGTGGTTTCCGAGATAATTGCAAAAAACCAGTGATTGTAAACGGGACAAAAAACGGAAGTGGGTTTTAAGGGGTAACCGTTTAAACAGTGATTTCTGCGAAACCTGACACAATATTTTATTGGGATTAATTTTAAAATGTTGCGTACTAATGTGCCCTAAAAATGGTTTCGATTTCAAAATAAAATATGAATTACATTTTTTTAAATAAATTGTTAAAGAAATTGTAAACGGGACATTGTAAACGGGACAATTTTTCCACCATGATTTAAAATTTTTTTATGTTGCTATTTATAATCCTTTATATAAGCAACTTAATAAAAAATGTTTTTCAGATCATAAATATGCCTTAGATTAGAGTATTGTTGTTCCAAATGCATATTTTCTAATATACACAAGTATGTGCTAAAAGTTGTAGTACTTCGTTTACCATTTATCTTTTTTTTCGAATCAATTAATTTATACGCATATATTAAAAAAATATAAGCAATTCTCTAAATAAATCTTGAAAAGAAAAATTTTTGACGTTTTTTTGGAAATAGCCATATACGATTGATGAAATTATTTGAAATGTTTAAACAGCGGTTTAAATTGTGCATTGCAAGGATCAGGTGGTGGGGGTATATTTCTAATATTTCCGACGATTATTTATGTCTTAAAATAGTTTGAAGTTTCTTGTGATGTTAAATATGTTGTTTTGAAACATTTCTAAAAATAGAATATTTATAATGGCAAAGCTCTTTTCAGAAATCAGATCATTTCAATATGTATTTAAAAGAAAAAAGTTTAATATGACTAGAATGACAAAGCTTTGGTTTTGGATAATCAATAGATATTAAATAATTATTTTTAAAGGTTTTTTGTTTATTTAAAATCTAGTTCTCTTTTCAGAACTAATTCACTTATTGTAGCCTTCCAGGCTTTGTAAATTCTTGAAAATTTTATTTATGCTTAATATGGCTTATACAAGATCTACTTAGATAACTTATGTATACATATTTCTACATATGAGCTTGCTTTTAAGCGTTTTCCGGGCTGTGACCTTGGGTTAGTCGTTATTTAGGTAAAATTTTATTCTGGGTACACTTTCGATTGCGCTAGGTATAAATATAGAGAAAAAAATTGATGTATTGGAGAATCGCAGGCACCTGAAATATTGGCCTCATTTTTAGGTATCCTTAACACCGAGTTAAAGCATGGAGCCCAGCAGCATTTATTTGGAAATGTTGATGGCAGACAATTTCCTTAAACGAATCCATAGGTGCTAGAACTGTGTTTCCTCCACTACAAAAAGTTTCGTTTGAATAACAAATAGAGGCAGCCATAAGGACAAACATCAACCTGGGTTATAAAAAATCACCACTTCGGCATCTTTAAAATTTAATTTTTTAGGTTTGGCTTTAATCACTACAACCAGCTGATTCCTGAATAAAAAACAGACCAACCCCTGTTAGATTCTGTGGACTTGTTGTACGTGAGCCACTGGCTTGCCTTTTGATAAACCGTGGTCTCTTTAAGCCCCCAGACGGGGGCTAATAATTTGGTTACTTTTAATTATTGTTAGGAGCGACTAAATACCAGGGTTGTGAACTATTTCTAATCAAAAAGCGCCGTGTCCCAAATCAAAAAGCGCTAAAAAGCGCTAAATAAAATTAAAATAAAAAACTTAATGAAATGTTTAAGAACCAAGTTTTATTAATTACACTGGCCGTCAAAAAAAAATCGTTTTAAATAAAAATATATGAAAAACAAAGGTACCAATACTGCACTAAATTCAAATCCGTTTTCAGTTTTTTCTATCATGTCTTGTTTTTTAATGGGCTAGACTTATATTTTGAACGAAATAAGGCATTTATGCTACATGCATTTTATAATAAATCGAGAACGATATTGATCTTTTACAAATAATTATTTTCAAAATTTTTTCTTAATTAGTGGCGGCCATTTTTCCATGCAAATTAGTATTTTTATCATTTATCAGATATCCAGGTGTATTCTGAATAAAATAAGACAAGAAATCAGTAAAAAAAATGCTAACTAGACGTGATTAAATGAACTATTTGGACTCAGCACGCCAAAGTGAATTAAAATCACATACAAGTTCTCTAGATCGACTTTTTTTTGTTGTTTAAATCAGTTATTTAATTTTGGATTTCCTTGTTTTAAGAAACGAAATGGATTTCTTTAGAAAATAAACTTCTTTCCTTGTAAAGAATGCTTTTCAGAGTAAAATATTAACAAAACGGAAATAAATTTTGGTTTAATGTGTCTTGATTTTAATGTATGCAAATAAAAGTACAAAAATTTTGGGTAGCAATAAAAGCGCTAATTTAGCGCTCTTTGTTAAAAAAAGCGCTAAGGAAAAAATATGCGCCTTTTCGACAGTTAAAAACCGCTAAATCTAGCGCCAAAGGCGCTAAATTGGCAACTCTGCTAAATACTATGTCTGAAGATATGTGCAAAATCAGCTTTTAAAGCACGGAAACCCCAAACTGCTAAAAGTGTTCCACCAAGAACTAGTGCAAAACATTTTTTCTGTGGTCTTAAGGTTTCCTTATAATAGGGAGGCTACTCTCTTTTGAGATGCAATTTCGATACGAAAGCTTAATGCGAAAAGAGGTAAATTTGGTACTTTTAATCGCTTTAGCAAACTTTTTTTAAAACGAAGCAAAAGAAAATTAAAGTGTTTTCAGTTTTGGTATATTGGGCACAAAAGGGGGTTTTTTATAATTGGGGATACAAATTTCTTTAAACACCCCTAGGGAACTTTTTGGAAAAAAGCACTCCTTTCGCTGGATATTTTCGGGGATAATATTTTATTATAAATTGCATTTGTGCAATGGCAAGACCGATTTGGTCAAGATGTGGATAACAAATTAAGTCGTTTTAGTAGCTCGAAACCTTTTTAAGAGCTTGCTGAAATAGTTTTAAATATACTTTCAGTACCAAAAAGATGTGCATGTGTTGAACGGGTCTTTTCTAGAAAGAATACAATCAAAATGCGCAACGCTTGTGTTGAATGAGTCTTTTCTGTAATGCATACAATCAAAATAATGCAGCATGAGTTATAAGAAGCTTTTTTTTGGAATGAATTCACAATTTCAAAATAATTCAGTTTGCTTTGACAAATTTATTCTATCTTCTCAAATGCTACCAATTACTTTATTTGCTACTATTTTTCTTTCTCACTGCAATAGAGAGAAGGCCCCTACAGATGGGACGTTTGCGATCTTTTAAAGGTCAGATTATTTAAATATTTCACTTAAAGCTGCCCCTATATCGCTTAAAAGTGCACCGTCAGGTGGTAGAATGCAGGTGGTAGAATGTTTCCTGATCCTAATTGTGTCAAAACTTGTTTGTCGTAAATTAGGCCTTCAAGTACGACATCAAGGTCTAAAACTTGAAACCATGTAGTTAGTACATTACTCCTTTTTCAATGACTTTACAGCTATGCTCAAGTTTCTTGTTCGATAAATGTTAAATGACTCCTCCTTTGGACGTCCCACGAAGAACGGCTTGCTAAGTTTTATGTTGTGTTGATTACCTTTCACTTCTTGTTACAGTAGAGTAATTTTCAGGTACCCTTTTAAGGTTCCAAAATCTGCGTTTTGACTTCCAAAATGGCGAACTAGCTGCTTTAAGAATTTAATACTTTGTTAATTACTATTTATCTAACATTTATTTAACGAGTATTAGGTTGTTAAAACTATTTCTTTATGTTTTTTGTAATTGGCCTTCATTTACATATTTTAATGTAATTGACGTTTTCCGCAGCAATAAAACATTGATGAGCTTTTAAACTTTGTGTGTAAGCAAACTCATTCAGCTAAACAATGGGCGTGGTAAATAGTAAGGGGCGCAAACAAGTGCCCTTTGTTAAAACCCTCTTTTTGAATCTAAAACAGAAAATTTTATTTTAATTTAAACTTGAAAAAGTATAATAGATGTCCCTCTTGAAAAAACACGTCTGCCACGTTTCTGTAGATTTATTTTACATTTTCAAATGCCTTTTTATATTTAATACTAATTGACAATTTTATTTATGATTTTTCATCAATTAGTTAAGTGAACAGCAATATTTTTGTATGCGGTATTAAAAAAAATTCTTTTATAGTACGAATATGAATAAATAAATAGATATTTTATTTAATATTTTTTTGTTTGAATAAACTTTTTTTTTGCTATTCAAAACTCAATAAAACTATGAGTACACTGAAAGAAAAATGCTTCATATATTTAATGAATCATTTTCATAAAAAAGTTTTCCTTGGGTAAATGAAAATTTACATTGTCTAAATGGAATTTCATAGGTTTGATGAAGTATTTTCGTTAAAATCGCTTCATTAGATTTCGTAATTACGTTAAAAATTTTCATTGGATATATGAAAACTTAAGGTTGTCCAAGTTAAACAAAAAATTTTAATTGGGAACTTAAAAAAACAATATACAAACATAACTATATTCATAAATTAATACAAAATTATAGTTTCCTTAAAAAAATGTTTAATTGTTATTTAAAAAATGTAAGATTTAATAACTTCATACATCTAATGTTACATGTATGCCATTAAATTTATGAAATCAAAAAATTTTTTTATAAAAGCAACATATTTCAATAATTGCCTTCATAAATTTAAATTTTCATTATGACAATAAAAATGTCATTATAGTAATGAAACAAGACTTTTAATCCACTTTCAATCAACGTTGTTATTGTTATTATGGACAATTTAATCTCATATTTACGGTCTTAATTGAGAAAAAAACATAGTTTTTTTATACAAAAACTACACTGCCCCGGTAGACTAGCTGGTAGTGAGCTAGTCTATCAGCACCGAGGTTACATGTTCGAATCCCACCAGAGACAGAAAAAAAATAAAAAATAAAATAAAGTAAAATAAAATAAGAAAAAAGAAAAAAAAAATAAATAAAAAAAAATAAAAAAAAAAAAATTTTACTTTATTGAAAGTATTCATCCAATGAATAATATTCATGGATCTAATGTAATGTTTCATTAAGTCCTTTTAATGAAACAGGTTTCATTGATCCAACGAAGCGCTGCATAGGTTCCTTTATAATGCAATTTTTCATGGGATTAAAGTCAAAATTTGTTAGTATTGCGAAGAAAATTTTTTCAGTGTATAGAAAAAAGGTACAATAATAAATATATTAAAACGGTCACAAATGTTTATATATAATAAAAAAAGAGCAAACATTTAAAGAGACGGAAGTTAAACTTTTTTTTACCCTTCGCCGGAGGTAAAAGGGGGCTGTAGGAAATATCGCCCAAAGAAAAATCGCAAAAAAAAAAAATGAAAAATCGCCCAAAAAAATTGCATGTAAAATTGGGCCTGATTTCATATGAAAAATGGCCCAACATTTTTGGGCTATTTTTCGTTATTGTTGGGTGATTTTTCGTTTTTTAAATTTGGGTGATTTTTCATATGAAAAATAGCCCATTTTTTGGGCCATTTTTCATTTTTTAAATTCTACCATAATCTTACATAGCAGAGAAAACCATGTTTTATTATGGTTGCAAACAACAAAACTATTTTTCAAGAAACTAATTTAACCATAATATGGTTGTCGGCGACAATGATTTGGTTAAATTAAACATAATATGGGTAGAATTTTTTTAAAAATGGTTTTGTAGCTTTTTCTCTGGGTGTATATATTAAATATATATATATTCAAAATAAGGATTTTCTCTTCTATGGTATAACAAATACTGGCTTCGCTAACTAAAGCTTCTCTGTATAGCCGGCCTTCGGCCGGGCGCAAGGATTTTCTCCTCTACATAATATGGGTAGAATTTTTTTAAAAATGGTTTTGTAGCTTTTTCTCTGGGTGTATATATTAAATATATATATATTCAAAATAAGGATTTTCTCTTCTATGGTATAACAAAGACCGGCTTCGCTAACTAAAGCTTCTCTGCGTAGTCGGCCTTGTTCGTAAACAAGGCAGTTTTTCGAAGCTTTACTTAGCGAAACCGGTTTTTGTTAGACCATAAAGGAGAAAATCCTTGCGCCCGGCCGAAGGCCGGCTATACATAGAAGCTTTAGTTAGCGAAGCCGGTCTTTGTTATACCATAGAGGAGAAAATCCTTATTTTCGATATATATATATTTAATATATACACCCAGAGAAAAAGCTACAAAACCATTTTTAAAAAAATTCTACCCATATTATGTTTAATTTAACCAAATCACTGTCGCCGACAACCATATTATGGTTAAATTAGTTTCTTGAAAAATAGTTTTGTTGTTTGCAACCATAATAAAACATGGTTTTCTCTGCTATGTAAGATTATGGTAGAATTTTAAAAATAGCCCATTTTTTGGGGCCATTTTTCATAAAAAATTTTTGGGTGATTTTTCATTATGAAATTTAAAAAACGAAAAATCACCCAACAATAATTATTTTTTTAACATGAAATTTTATTAAAATTTATTGATAAATTTCTTGGCTGAGCTGGGGCTCTAATCTAGGTTGAATTTACATGTTTCAAGAATCACCACATTCTTTCATCAGAATTCTTTGAGTTCTAGCATCTGCACCACTGCGGTGCCTGACAGCCAACAGTCAAACATCAATCTTTAACCAGTGGTACTGGTGGTTCGAAATTTGCTGTAATTATCATTTTTCAATTTATTTACATGTTGACTCCTTTTCTTCTGTTTTTTCGTATTCTTTCTGTCGAAACTTTGCCTTGAAAACCTGAATACATTTGTTTATTGTGTTTTTTGTCCACTTTCGTCGACATTTTATTTAATATATTTTGAGGTATATGAATAAATCTTTACAGCCTAATACAATTGATTATTTAACTTAAGTATAATATTACGTTTAACAATATTTAAATCAAGAGAAAAATCAACAAATTCAAACATTTCATTAAAGCAACAACACAGTTTTGTAAATGGGTCTGCCATAGCATAGTTAGTTCGGAAAGTTTACTAAATAGGGGATTATACTACCGTACCGTACGTCGTGGAATGTTAAAAGATTAACTACTTAATAATAATTGCAGCATACTTTTCCATTTATTAGGTTAAGTACAAATGAGACATTTAGCATAACTCTGCGACTTTTCAGTGTTGGCAAACGTATTTAGGATAATCTTGTAGAATGTGCGGCGAGATTATCACAGCAGAATTGCAAGAATGGTTTTTTAATCTATTCAATAAGAACATTATGAACCAATGTGGATCCCATACAATCGAACCGTATTTCATGATTGGCCTAACGAGAGATAGTGGATGCATCTTCAGCTTCTCAACCATCAGTCGTGGATTCTCATTTGCCCAAATTCGGCAATTCTGCTTGTTTACGAATTCACTGAGGTGCAAGTGTAACTCTTCGCTGAAGATGATTTTCTTTATAAAGTTTTCGTAAAAGGTTTTAACAATCTTGTACCTCTCCATGGTTGAATTTTTCAAACTCTGAAACAAAGAAATGTCAAATGAAGTTGGGAAAAAAACTTCATGTTAAGGTATGACTCACAATTGACATCGTGCATTATGATTGGACCACCCTTTAGTATAGTTGTTTATCCAAAATTACATTTTTCTCTTTTAAGCATATTTTAAGAGCAACGTGTTATGGTTGCTATACAACCATACATTTATTTGTGGTAAACATATTGATGTTGTATTCACGCAGAGAAAAATATTGTTGGGCATGGTTACGGCAACAACACTATGCTTATTGTAACAATATATTGTTGTACACAAAAAATTTTTATTTTTATTTAGTATCAACAATATTATAGTTACTGTAAACATATCAATGTTTATCACAATTATAAATTTGAGTATTGTTGACCGAAAACTAATTATTTTTCTAACATCTAAATTATGATAACTTTAAAAACATATTATATTACTCAGAACCATATCGTGATATCTAATAACCATAACATGATAAATTTCTATACATTAATCATATTATGTCTAAGATGCATCAAGCTATTTTAACTCTAATAATATTATATTAGTGCCATTTGTAAAATAATTTTGTATCAGTTGTGTCGTTTGTTTTATATATGAACGGTTAAACAAGATAAATTACCATAAAAAATAATAAATTTAAAGAAATTAAAATATTAGCGGAGTTCTAATAGTGCAAAATATCGTAGTAAAATCCAACACCAAAACACACAGAGATTTCGTTTTATTTTTAAAATATCGGAGTAAAATCCAACAACAAAACACGCAGAGATTTCGTTTTATTTTATCAAAGGGTAACGATATTTTGCATTTACTCTTTTGCAAGCCAAATATTGAACTCGGCTATTTTATTTATATCAAGAAAAATTGTAAAAAGTCACAAAATAAAAAATCGATACATAAAAATTTTAATTTATTTTGTATTGTTATGACAGTTATTAAAGGACCTGTATCATAATATGATTGCTTCTGAATTTATTATGATTAACATGATGATAATATGATTACTTCTTAGGTTATAATGATTAACATGAAAATAATATGATCGATTGCTTAGCTTATTATGATTAACATGATAATAATATGATTCCTTCTTAACATATTATGATTAACAGAATAATAATATGATTAAGAGAAAAATATTATGGTGTAATATTACGTATATATTGAGCCATAATATGATTCAATAATAACCTTAATATGGCGACTACAATCATGAATCTTATCATAATATGTTGCTCTTAGAATATGCTTACCACAACCATGTTTTTTCTTTACGTGTTGAAAAACAAGCATACATTTATTTGTGTTAAACATATAAATGTCATCAATAACCATAAGTCAAAAAGTTGTTTGACATCTCGGGCATGAAAAGTTGTCAGTGTTAATTGGCTCGAAATAATGGTTTTAAACAAAATCTTTTAGTCCCATAAAATTCTAAAACATTTTACCTTATCTTTCCATGGCAACTAAAGTTGCCTCTATAAGCCCGAAAACCAAATACATGGAAAGAATAGTTTACGATAAAATGAATAAAAAACTTTTGTTTAAACTCTAATGTTTCTATGATAATTTACGAACATTTGATTTCTCTTTAGTGATAAACACCCATTTAAATTTGTTGTCATCAATTTATTTTTTTTTTTACTTTCTATTGTTTCAACTTTAAATACTCTGACAATTTATCATAGTCGATTTTGGTTAAAAGACCATAAAGATGCGTCAAAAACTAAAAAACAAATACTCATTGTCACAAAAAATAAAAGAAACTTGTGAGTTTATCACATCAACTGTTTAACAAAACTTTAGTTGATAATTTATCACAGTTTTGTATAACGCTTTTTTTTTAAGTATGTTCGTGTTATGTTGTTGGCAACTTTTGTTGTTGAAAATTTGTGGAGTGAGAGTGTGGTATACACTTTTCAGAAGTTACCACAACTTTGTTGTGTATAAAATAAATATATATTTTTTTTATTTTCCAATAGATATTTGTGACTAAATGTTAAATACATTTATTATTGCCTTTTTGCATAACCACAAATTGTTTTGTGACATTAAAAGTCAGCGGAAAAAAATTAGAGATCAAGAGTTAATCGCTTTATATCCTTTAAGCATGATCCAATACAAAATTAAAGCAAAAATGCAGGTAAAAAACCACTACGAAAGGCAGAATATTTTATGGAAAAACAAGTTTGTGACAACCTTTTTATACCCTTCGCCACAGGTGGAAAAAAGTATATATAAGTTTGTCATTCCGTTTGTAATTTCTACAATATTGATCTTAGATCCTATAAAGTATATATATTCTGGGTCCTTATGAGGAGAGAAGTTGATTTAACGATATCCGTCCGTCCGTCCGTCCGTCTGTCCGTCTTACTTTTGATATGTGTTTTCCGGAGACTCCAGACATGATAGCGGCTACGTTGTTTTACATTTATGTCACATATAGTCCACCATTTCTTGCTATTGAAATTCAGCCAGATCGGTCCAACAATGGCTGAGATATGACCAAAAAACCCAACTGCCTCTAATTTTTCCAAAAAAATCCCTTGTGGTTGTTTTAATGCTTTTTTCTGTATATCTGGAGAACGGCAAGAGCCAAAGCTTTAAAATTAGGTACATACATTTAGATTATAAATACACACCATCCTACAAAATGTGGGCGGGATTGGAGAAGAAGGCGTGGTTTTTTTGACTGTAATATGACCTATGGTTACGCCTTATATATCAGAAGATCGGAAATTTTTAATAGAAAATATTTTCTGAAAAACTCGGGAAAATCAGTTCAGATACGAAAAAGTTATGACCAAAATATTAATTTTTTTTTGAAAAAAAACCCATTTTCAGGAACCATAGATCTTCCCGAGTCCAAGTTTTATAGCCAAAGTAACTGGCAAATTTCTTCTTTAATCTGTCAAATCGGTTCAGAAATAGCAGAGTTATGACCAAAATACTGAAATCCCAAAAATTACTCATTTTTTTATAATTAAGTTTGTTTTTTATACCCTTCACCGAAGGTCCTACACCCTATAAAGTATATATATTCTGGGTCCTTATGCAAAGCGAAGTTCAAATCCGGTTGTCGTCTCTTCTTCCAATCCCCTTTACACCTTTCTTACACTCTTGAATCTTCAATTTTATAATAAGAGATTCTTTTTCGATTTGACATCTCGTTTTCACAATGAACCAAACAAAACTACTGAAACTTTAACGAAAAATGCAAGGCATCACACGTGTTCTTTCAATACAAAGCAAGGAAGCCAAAAACACACAAAAATCTAACGGTTCTGTTTTTTATTTTGCTTTGTCCTTCGTTAAATTGGGATTATTTTTTTCCATTCGCTATATAAGATAGTTAAAGTAAAAATTTGGCCATTCGTTATATCGGATATTCGTGAAACTGCGTATTCGTTATACCGGGCTTTGACTGTATATGTAAAAATTATTTAGTTGCTCTCTATTCTACTCGCACAATGGTGGAGGGTATATAAGATTCGTCACAGCGGAATATAGCACTCTTATAGGGCCCATACACAATGCCATCATGATTGTACAATCAAGTGATTGTGCAATTAAGCTTGAAGCACACAACACACCAGCATGCTGGTACAAAATTAATTTTTTACCAAAAATTGTGTGGAAAAGGTTGTAATGAATAACAATAAAATTTGTGCTGCTGTTATTATTGCTATTATCCTAAAACGAAAACGAATAAGGAGTAAAAAAAACTTGTTTTAATTTAAATTTTGTTTTAAATTTTGTTTTTTTTTTGATGTTTATGCCTTGACGTTTTAACATTTATGAGCTAACTTTACAGCACACGATACAATCATGGTGGTACAATCAAAAAAATATCAAACTATTTTTGATAAAGCACCATCAGCTGGTACAATCACACCACAAGCTCATACACGGTCCATCAGCTGGCACAATTACTTGATTGTACAATCATGATGGTATTGTGTATGGGCCCTATTACTTGTTAAAAAAAATATGGTTTGTGGAAATTTTTTTTTTATCAAATCTGGTTTGTAGCATATATCTGAAGAGAAACACTAGCTTGTCTAAAAGTAACCTTTTAAAAAAATTGTTTGTGACAATTTTTTTTTTTTTTTTTTTTGTAGAAAAATGTTTTTGTGGCGAATTTTTTGTAGGAAAAATTGTTCCTTAGAAAAATGTGTTTGTGACAAGTTTGTGACAGTACATTAACTTTGTGACATTTGCTTTAGCAAAAACACTATTTTCAGCCAATTAGTTCTATTAAAAAAATATTTTGTTTAACTTTAAAAAAAACTAGTTTGGGACAAATGCTGTAAAAAAATTAGTTTATGACAAATTTTTTGCAAAAAAAACAGTTTGTGATCAATTTTTTTATAGAAAAAACTGTTTCTGACGATTATTTCAACAGTTAAATATGTTTGTGACAAATATAAAAACTATTTTGTGACATTTTTTTCAGTTTTTGATAAATTTTTTTATAGAAATAACTTTTTCTGATGAATGTTTCAACAGCTAAATATGCTTGTGACAAATATAAAAACTATTTTGTGACAATTTTTTCTATGGAAAAAGTAGGTTCCGACTTTTTTTAATAAAAAAAAAATAGCTTGTCACAACTTTTTTTATAGAAAAACTTGTGTGTGACCAATATTTCTACAAAATAGTTGTTGACAAATTTTCCACAAAAATAGTTTGTGACAAATTTTTTTTTAAAAAGGATTTCTGACAATTTTTTCTATAAAAAAGCTGTTTTTAACGAAAAAATACTCACTAATATTCTTGATAAAAAAATAGTTTCTAACATTTTTTTAATAAAAAAAAACTTGTTTCTGAAATTTTTTTATAAAGAAAGTTGTTTCTGTCAAATTTTCCTTTTGAAAAATTAGCTTGTGACAAAATTCTCTACAAAAAAAAGTTTTTGTAAGAATTTTTATTAAAAAAATATCTCTGTGTAAAATTTTTTATAAAAAATTCTCTTGTTAAAAATATTTTTGTAAAAACATTTGTTTTTGAAAAATTTTTCTATAGAAAACAAGTTTGTGACAAACTTTTCTACAATCAATTTTTTTTGTAAAAAATTTCTGTATGTATTACCAATTGTTGCCTTTTAATGTAAAACTGTGATTGTGTTTGTATGTTGATATTCTTTTGGACTGTGTGTATGAGTGATTGTTTATTGGGCAAGTGTTGCATGTTGCCATTTATTATAATTAACAACGGCAACAATGACAATTAAGACCAACGCAGACACAAAAGCTGAAGTGAACAGTAAAAGAAAGGAAGAAGATTAATTTTTATAAATGAAACTTGGCAACCAATTGAGACAATTCAAATGGTTTCAGCTTGTTGATTTGCTGAAATGTGCATGGCAAAAAAACACAAACCCCTTAAAAAAACAAATACAAATACATACATACTCAGACGAAAAACTAAATCTTTTTATTTAACACTATCAGCGCTGTCTCTGTACTTGTAAAGAACAAAAAATAAAAGCACTGAGAGAAAATTTCTTGGAAAAAGAACATTTTGTTTAGCGTATGTGTAGCAGGAATATTACCATCGATTGAATACATACTTGTTTGCAATTTTTCTCAGTGATCTTTAACAAGTCAATGCTTAAAACTTATTATCGCTTATCTGATTCTAACTGCTTGTTTATGCATCTTTAAGGTTAAATAATTGACTGTGTTAAGTCTTGTGTGTTTTTGTTGTACAATTATTGTTCAATTTATATGTTCTTTAATTAATTTATGCTTAAAAATTAATGAAATATCTCAAGATGCCAAAAGCATATTTATAAATTAAAATTTAACACACACATTTCCTTTGCTCTTTACTTTTTATTTTTGTTTTAATTTAAAAAACATAAACATTTAAATTGTATAATTATATTTAATCCCTTGTACATGTGTTCGTTCACTTTTTATTTTATACAACCCAACACATGCGATGAAATTTCATTTTGAAAACATTTTAATAAATAAATAGATAGAGAGCTCTTTTCCAAGCTCTCTTCCACACATGTGTTGCAACAATAAATTAAATGATATTCTTTAATAAGGAAATTGTTGTTCGAGGTAAAATTATATTTTTTACCAAAATCTTTGAAACATATTTTGTTGAAAATTAATGCACTTGTGTTAAGAGAGAATCAAAATCACTATGGGCTTAAAAGTATTCCAAGAGATCTGCAATTACTGTAAGTTTTTCTACACATAAACAATTTTGTAACAACAATACGAAAGTTTTATGAAATAAAGATTGCATATAAACTATAAGGTAGCCAAAATAAGTAACGGAGTTTTTTTTTTAACCAATTTATCTGTAAAACACTACATAGTTGGTTTCTAAAGAAAAGTTGGTAGCTGATTAGTTCTTTTATAAGAAAATTAATAGCCCATTAGTTTTTTTATGGAAAAATTTTTAGCCGACTATTTTTTCTACACAAAATTTTGTAGCTAAGTAATTTTTTTAAAGAAACGTAAGTAGTTGTCTGCGTTTCTTTGGAAAAGATGGTCGTTCACTAGTTTTTCTCTAGAAAAATTGGTAGCTTTTGGGCTTTTCTCTACAAAAATTGGTAGCAAAAAGATTAACAAAGTAGTTTGTCAATTAAAAATTGCTATTTTTTTTTTTTTTTTAAGAGCAATTTAAAGATCAAAAATTGGTAGCCGTTAGTTTTTCTATAGGAAATCAATACCCCTTTAGTTTTTCTATGGAAAAATTGTTAGCCTACTATTTTTTCTACACAAAATTTTGTAGCTTATTAATTTTTTTATAGAAACATAAGTAGTTGTCTACGTTTCTTTGGAAAAGATGGTCGTTTACTAGTTCTTCTCTAGAAAAAATTGGTAGCAAAAAGATTAACAAAGTAGTTTGCCAATTAAAAATTGCTATTTTTTTTTTTTTTTTTTTTTTTTAAGAGCAATTTAAAGATCAAAAATTGGTAGCCGTTAGTTTATCTATAGAAAATTAATACCCCTTTAGTTTTTCTATAGAAAAATTTTTAGCCGACTATTTTTTCTACACAAAATTTTGTAGCTAAGTAATTTTTTTGGAGAAACATAAGTTGTTGTCTTCGTTTCTTTGGAAAAGTTGGTCGTTCACTAGTTTTTCTCTAGAAAAATTGGTAGCTTTTGGACTTTTCTCGTCAAAAATTGGTAGCAAAAAGATTAAGAAAGTAGTTTTCCAATTAAAAATTTATAGTTTTTTTTTTAAGAGCAAATTAAAGATGAAAAATTGGTAGCCGTTAGTTTTTCTATATAAAATGAATACCCCTTTAGTTTTTCTATCGAAAAATTTTTAGCCTACTATTTTTTCTACACAAAATTTTGTAGCTAAGTAATTTTTTAGAGAAACATAAGTAGTTGTAAACGTTTCTTTGGAAAAGTTGTTCGTTCACTAGTTTTTCTCTAGAAAAATTGGTAGCATATAAGTTTTCCCATAGACAAAATTTTAGCATACTATTGTTGCTATAAAAAAGCTCGTAGCCAAGTGGAATAGAATACTTTGTACTCAACTGGTTTTTGTATAGACGAACTAGTAGGAATTTAGTTTTTCGTAAAAAATGAATCGCCCTACTGTTTTTCCATAGAAAATTTGGTCACAACTTATTTTTTTTCTATAGACAAATTGGTAGCCGGCTAGTGTTTTTTTGGAAATTGGTAGCCTATTAAATTTTCTATAGAAAGATTTGTAGCCTGCTAGTTTCTCTATAGAAAGTTTGGTAGCCGACTAGATTTTTATTATTAAAATTAAGAAGCCAGCTAGTTTTCCTGATGGTAGCTTACAGTTTTTACTGTAAAAATTGGTAGTGAATAGTTTTTACTATTAAAAAATTGGCAAACAACTAGATTTTTCATAAAAAATCGGTTGCTGCTAAAAATTTTCCGAATAAAAGTGTCGTAGCCGATAACTTTTTTTAACAGATTTTTATTGTGCCCTTTTTTTTAATTTTGATCCCATTGTGAGATTCCTTAGGAAAAAACAAAGGCATCACAATTGCTCCAACCGACTCTTTAAGAAAAAAAATTATAAAGACGTGCGAAGTCACGAAAAGAAAAGAAACAACAAAATGGAGTTTGTGGTGCAACAGCGTCTGTTACTTCGTGGCTTAATATTCACTTTACTCTTTATTTTTCTTTTAACTGTGCCCTGTCTACCTTTGTGCAAACTGTATCCTTTTAAAGAAATTCCCTGTCATCATCATTCTTGGTCTGTGTAAGATTTTCATCTTTTTTCTTGTTGTAAAGTGCTAAAAATTAAAAGTTTCTGGAATACAACAGTGGAACAACAACAATAACAAAAACAAAAGTGGAAACAAACCAATTTTAACCACTCCTGCGTCGCTCTATATAAACATTTTAACACTTTTTTTCTTGCTTCTTTCGTTTTAGTTCTGGAAAATGTTGTAACAATTTTTTTTTTTTAAACAACGTCGAAGTAAAATCTAGCAAGCAACTTGTTCATGTTGTTACGTGCAGCACGTTCTGTATACTTTTAATTTTGAGTTTTTTTTTTCTTTTTAGTTTTAGTTAAGAAATGTTTTTTGTTTTTTCTTTCCTCCAACTCGTCATAGTACGCACTAAAGAGACTTAAGTACTCGCTGTTTAAACAAACTCACGCACACAACGTTAAATTTATTAATTGTAAAACCAACACAAAGATAAATTATATTTACCTTAAGTTTATTCCTTAAATAAATAAAACCAAAAAAGAAAAACATGATACTAGAAAAGTTTTCATTTTTTACTTTTAATTCTCATCTGGTAACATGAAAGAGTTTTGTAAACTGAGAGTTTTCTTAAGTTTGTTTAGTGAAGAAATTTTAAAAATATAATTTTAGTTAGGAAAACATTTTCTTTAACAATGCTAAATATAGGAAGATTCCCTTAAAAGTGCGGAGCAAGCAAAAGTAATCAGGGATCTAATTAGAAAAATGAAATGGATTAATTAAATTGAAATGATTTTTTTTTTTTTACAAAAATTAGAAGCTAACAATATTTTCTACAGCCAACAAAATTTAACATCAAAAAAGTAATTTTTTGTTTTTTTAATTAAGTAGCCTCCCGTTTTTTTCATAAATGTCGTTTGGCGGTAGGCTTTCCAATAGAAAAATAAGCAGCCTAAAAATTTTATTATACAAAAGTCAGTAGCAGAAAGGCATTTCTTTAGAAAAGTTTATAGCTTTATGCAAAAGTATTTAGAGAAATGCGCCAGCATAAATAGCAATAAAATGTGCTTTGGTAGCCATAAGATTTTCTATTAAATCAATTGATATTTCTGTAGAAAAAAGGGTAGTTATCAAATTAGTATAGAAAGAATTTAGAAGCCAAGCGATTTTTCTATTTGCTACCGCTCTTTCTAGAAAAAAAAGATTGTTTTTTTATTGAAAAAGTGTTAAATGAATAAATTGTTCTAGAAAAAAAGAACAAGCTGCTAAAAGGCTTTCTTCAGGAACTTAGGTAGCAAACAGACTTCTCTACAGAACAATCGGTAGCCAATAGATTTTAAATTTAAACTTTCATTGGTAGCTATGAGATTTTCTATAACTAGGTGATTACTTAATCTGACTTAATTAATTTTAAATGAGTTAATAAAGTTATTAATGGACTTTTTACGATTATATATTAGTAGCCTACATCAAAAAAAGGAATTTTTTTTTTCAATTAAGTAGCCTTCTAGTTTTGACTTCACACATTTCGGTAGGTAGTAATCTTTCCAATAGAAAAATAAGAAGTCTAAAAATTTTACAATACAAAAGTCAGTAGCAGAAAGCCATGTCTATGGAAAAGTTAATAGCTATATACAAAAGTCAATAGCAGATTACCATTTCTATGGAAAAGTTAAAAGCTATGTACAAAAGTAAGTAGCAGAAAGCCATTTTGAAAGAAAAGTTAATAGCTGACGGCTGCATAAATGACCACACAATTTTCTTAAAGGAAAGTTAACAAAAAAATATTTTATCTAAAAAGGTTGGTAGCTGGCTTATCTTCTTATAGAAAAATCAGTCTCAACACAAATGGCAAATAAATTTGACTACAGAAAAGGAAACCAGTCTTTATAAAAATCAATAGCTTACAGATTTTCCTATAAAACACTTCATAGCCAAGAAATTTGCTTTTAAAAAATCAGTAGCAAATACTCTTCTTTAAAATACTATCCAAATATTTTTCTTGTTAATATTAAATAAGTTACGCACAAGTTTTTAGAAAAAAAGTTATTCGACAACATTCAAATCCAATGGCAAAATAAACGTATTCATAATTCAAAAGGAAGCTGTCCGTTAAAATAAAACAGTTGGTAGCCGATTGATTTTCGTATCAGAATAAGAAGACTGCACATTATTATTTTACAAATATCGGTAGCACAAAATTTCTATATGTGATGTGATGTTGAAAATTAGAATGTTTGTAGTAGACAGATTTTTCCCTAAAATAATCGACATCTCGTAGATTTTTGTCTATAACAAAATTAGCCGTCCGTCCAATTTTTCTACACTAATTTCTTAAGCCTTTAAATTATGAATATAACAATTGGAAACCGAGAAATTTTTAAAAAAATGTCGGTAGTAGATAATTTTTTTTTTTCTAAGAACTTATTTAAACAGTTTTTTTGTTAAACAAAATCGGTAGCCAAAAGATTTTTTTAATAGAAAAGTTGGTAGTAAACAAATTTGTCTACAATAGTTTTAGTAGCAATTATATTTAAAATAAAATAAGGAGTATTTACTACAGACAAATTGGTAGCCAAAAGATTTTTCTATTAACCAATTTATTTTGCTTTAGAAAAACGGTAGTTATCAAATTGGTATAAAAACAACAAATAAGTAGCCAAACAACTTTTTTAAATGCTACCACTGCTTCTATAGAAAAAAAGGATTAATTTTTTTTTTCTAAAAGTTGCAAGTAAATATGTAAATAGTTCGAGAAAAAACAAGTAGCTAAAAGGTTTTCTTCAGGAACATTGGTAGCAAATAGACTTCTCTACAGAAAAATCGGTAGCCAATAGACTTAAATTTAAACTGTAATTGGTATAAAAACAATTAAATAGCCAAACAATTTTTTTTAATTGCTACCGCTGTTTCTATAGAAAGAACGGATTGGTTTCTTATTGAAAAAGTAGCAAGTGAATAAATTGTTCTAGAAAAAAACAAGTAGCTAAAAGGTTTTTTTTTCAGGAACATCGGTAGCAAATAGACTTCTCTACTGAAAAATCAGTAGCCAATAGACTTTAAATTAAAACTTTCATTGGTAGCTATAGATTTTCTATAATAAGGTGATTACTTAATCTGACTTAATTAATTTTAAATGAGTTTAGAAAGTTAATTATGGACTTTTTGCTATTAATTTTCATGTAATATTATTATTTAAATTCAATGATTTGAATAAATCGAATTAAGATAAATTTTGTTGTATTTTTTATATAAATTAAAACCTCGGCAGCAAACAATATTCAACAATATTATTTTTACAAGTCATTAAAAAATTTCTCATTAAAATATGCATAGTAATACTAAACTGTTGTTTACGAAATAATTTTCTGGATTTTTAAAGAGAGGTTTAAATTTTATAATACTTAAAAAACACAGTTCTTATGTTTCCTTGAATTAATGATGATTAAATTTGGTTAAAAAAAAAATATTATCTTTCCTTTTAGCAAAAAACAAAAAATAATGAAAAAAAGAAGCAAACATCTTTGTATTGATTTGAAAAGTTTTCTAAACTAATTGAATGTCTGTAAATATAGCAGAAAATAAAAAACAATTGCGTAATTGGAAAATGAATGAGACTTAGTATCCGACATCAATTGAATGAATTTTTCTAATTTATACAAAAAAAAAAATAAACAGAAGTCTCCTTCACAAGAAGCCTAAGGCCATTTTACCTTTTTTTTTTCTTTGTTCTCAAAAGAATGTTTGAAGTGGAAGAGGATGTTTTTTTGTTAATGGAAATTTTTTTTTTTTTTTTGTAGTGGTGGTTTAATGGCTTCAAAGGAAAATTTAATGAATTATTTACAACTTATATTCCATTGAAATTGCTATTTAAACGTAAACAGCCGCCTTCTGAAAATATCTCCAGTGCGGTACCAGTTGTCGCCATTTAGCTGGGTTAAAGCAAAAAGTATCATATTCAGGCTCTTTCTCCAATGGCCCGGACACAGATGGCGCAAGTTAGATACATGTAGAGTAGCCCACTATGCTACTAACAACTCACACGGAAAAGATATATGTGACATCGCATAGAGAAAGGGACCAGTAAGGTAAAGGGAACAGTAAAAACCAACTACACAAAACAAGAGGTAGGGACGACCTACGCGCGTTTTCAAGGTTGAGATGTGTCGCTTTCAAATGAGACCAATACCAACACGCTCAGTGATGGTACACCAAAGATACAAAGATAAAATGGCTCTCCTGAACAAAACCCTAAGGTCCTTTTCTATTTTGCGCGTCACATATCGATTTTGCCAGCAGTGCCTTAAACGGCGAATATTGCAGTTGCAATGACTGTGGAGAAAAATAAATGGTATTGTATCTTCTCTGCGGAGGGCAGACCCTTGCTATCTAAGGAAACAGATTCCTAAGCAACAACACACTATCTAACCTTCGTGGGATTTTTGGGTCCGACGAAATGACCTACTGAAATATCTAACGGCTACAGGCCGGATCGAAGCTACATAGACTATTTTTTTACTGATTTCGCGAAATGAATAGCCAACCAAAGAGCAGCGAACATGTTTATGAGAAAGCGAGGGCAGACTTACTTTTATACACCAATATCGGTAGCTTTTAAGTTTTTAATAACGAAATCGCTAAGCTCAGCCAAAAAATTTCAAAAGTGTTAGCAAACGCAACAAAATTAAGAGTTTTTTTGCACAATTACGTCGATTTTAAAGCATTAAAAAAAAAAAAACTTAAATCTTACCGATTTTCCCCATGCGACTGAATCAGATCAACAATCCTAATTCTGGCAACATTGGTACCGCATGAGTTAAAGACAACTTTGCTTATCCTTAATGCTAAAGATATTTATTTTTACATGGAGTTATTATCCTGAATTACAAGAAAACGTAAAGCCAGGTCAGCTGGCCGAAAACCGAATATGTTATGGTACTAAAAGGGTCCTATCGATTATGATACGATCACCGGAGACTCGTTGTATGTGAGCATTGGGTGTAAAGCGCCAAACCATAAGACATGAAACCATAAAATTTCCTTATAACTTCTACATGTTGCAAGGCCAATTGGAAACCATTTAGAAAATAATGATTGGGAATTTTTGTTTTACCCGCTTACTAGTCCAGGTGCCTAATTCTGGCAGTTGTGATCGAGTACTTTCTCGATTCGAAAGCAATTTTATTTCTTATTCTTTCTGTCGATACTAAATTATTTTTTTAGTATTGTGAAACTCAAATCATTGCTTTACAACACTGAAAATATAATTCCGATTCGTTCAGTATTGACTGAAATAATTAGATATTAAATTCACGACTGACAGGATCAGCCCCAGATCTTGAACCGTCCGACTACTGTTTTGATCGATGCAAAACGCTCTCATTTGCAAACTATTTACGTCAGAACATCCCTAGAGGAAAGGGAACTAACACTTAACGTGTCACGTGACAGTTCTACAGTGATAGGGACCGGTTCGAGTTCTAACACTTTACATGAAGGGGACTTGTCACTTTAACATGGCGATGTCCTACGAGGGGGTTAATAGGCACCTTTTTGACGCTTTGTAACAGGTCACAGGAACAACCTAAATGCACACATTCAATTTCAGTTAAAATAATGCCTGTCGCAAATATTGTCCCAAATGAACCATGTTATTAGGGCGGATCCCCTTCATTAAAAGTAATTTAAAGTAAGGTATAATCAATCAGTAATGACCCACACAAAATTTAGTTACATGACAAGTTGTTTGTCAATTACCTTCTAGAGTAACTACTCTTTTAAGACATTATCACCAGTTAAGTGATATGTTCTGTTTTAACCTATCACAATTCGTTCCTTTTTATTATAAAACTGCTTTCACTTGTCACGGGATAAGTGCCTTAAAACCAATTGACACAAATTTCCCACAGGGATAGTATTCGAAATTTACTGGAATCGTTATTGGTCTCAAGAAATGGGTTGTTGTTGTTGTATCAGCGAGACCTGGAGAACAGGTGTGGCTGAGTTGACAATCCTTGGTCGGTGTTCGTTGAAATGCGAGTCGTTCCGTTGCATAGAACCGATTTTCGTGGGATCATAATGGGTAGTTTTTTTTTTGGTTCGCATTACTTATGTGGCAAGAGAGACAGGGAGAAGATGGTCAATGCTAACGATAGCAAATACTTTCGTTACATTAATATTGTACCAACAGTTCCCATTAAACGCTCAAAATTTGCAAACAATCCCCAATTTTTAAGTTATACACCCAATAGTAGATAGAATTTTCCTCCAAATTTCCTTTCCAACAAATTTTAAATTTATTTACTCTATTATTTTCCTTAAAATTAAAAATATTAGGACAGTCGTAAATCTAACTATACAGCAACCACACGAACTTTGATTTTGTGACTCATATTCGGTTTGAGCACCTAAAAAAAAGGAATCACATGAGGCATGTTTTCTTAAAGACGAACCACAAAATGTATCTACACATAAATTTTAATATAAATTGTATGTATCTTTTTATTGAATGTCTATGGAACAAAACCATCTTGACAGCACTTCCCATTTAGACTTGTATTGCAGAGATAAAAAAAATAATATTTCAACGCAAATAGTCTATATTCAACACAGCAAGGGATGTATAAAAGATATTTTTTCTACAACACAATAAAACTGAAAATAGCGTCAGTGGCAAGAAAAGGGTGGTCCAACTATAATGCACGATGTTTCGTGGACTTCGTGATTTTGTTGGTCATAATATTATACGACCAAACGTGTCCACAATCGGGAGAATTGTGCGCAAATTTCAGCAAACCGGGTCTGTAGGAAATGTAAAAATACCTGTGCAATGCTCGCCCAGTTCGTTCTGGCTGACGAAGTCATCGGGCCCCAAGCAGTTACCGTCAATGGGGTTCTCTATCGTGAGAAGATAACGGTCTTCTTGTGGCCAGAAAGTGAGGATATAGACCTGGACGATGTGGTTCCAACAGGATGGTGCCACTTGCCACACAACCAACAAAACAATGGATCTTTTGCGAGAGAAATTCAATGGCCGTCGTGGTGATGTTAATTGGCCGACAAGATCATGTGATTTAAAACCGTTTGACCCATGAGGATATTTAAATGAAAAATTGTGCATCAATAAGCCAAGAACAATTCAAGAGCTAAGTGAAGAGATAATTCAGTACATTAACGACATTAAACCTCAATTATGTTTTAGAGCCTTTGAAAATATTTACCATCGGATAGAGGTATGCCACCGAAGCCGTGGCGAACATTTTACCGATATTTTGTGACACACATAATTTTCATAGATCCTTTTATCAAAATAAAAAAAATATTAAGATAATTCTCTGAAAACTGTTTGTATTATTTACAATTAACATCGTGCGTTATTTTAGACCACCCTTTAGCACATGCATGAGGTTATTGAAGTGTACAAAAAAAAATTAACAAAAAGGCAAGAAAGACAAAATGTTTGGCGCGTTAACCGCATAAATTCTAAATAGAATAATATCGATGCAAATTGTAGCCGACAAAAAATAACTCTATTAAAAGTTAACAACGTGAAAGAAAAATTTAATATTCACAGTCAACGAGAAAATTCGTGTACAGGCAATATTTCTATAGAAAACTCGGTAGCCAATGTTTTTCTTTACAAGATTCTGAGCCGGAAGGTTTTTCTGTACAAGTTTTTGCAGTCAAAAGGTGTTTTTTCTTCAAGATATTGGTAGCTTACAGGGTTGCAAAGAAGTTTTTTAATAAAAAAACAAGTGTTTTATTAAAAAAAAGAATTTTCTTATTGAAACACGTTTCGAACCACTACTTTTTATTTAAAACACGAAATCATACAAGTTTTTTTGTAAAAAAGAAGCCAGAAGACACGTTTTTTAATAAAAAGCTTGAAAACATAAAGAAGAAAGAAGAAAGCAACACAGTTTTTGTGTAAAGCACTATTAGTAATAATTTTCTTCTATAGAAAACTTGGTATTCCACAAATTTTTGTGTAGATATGTTGAGACAGTAATTTTTTCAGAAAGCAAGATAAACGTATTTGTATAGAAAACGATAGAGCCGAAAAGTATTTAAATGCATACTATTCGACAAGTTTTGTAAAAAAAATCCAGAGCTGGCTAATGTTTTTATTGAAAACCATTTATTTGACAAGATCTTGTGTAGAAAAGATCTTAACAAAATTTGTTTTCCTAAATAAATTTTATAACCAATAACAAGTTTTTCTATAAAAAAATGTTATAGCCAACAAATTTGTCTAGAGAACAACAACCTTTCTATAGAAGTCTTGAAGGACCCTTTTTAGGAGAACTTGGTAGCCAAATATTTTCTATAAAAGACTTTTTAGCTATCAAATTTTTCTATAGTAGTCTTTGTAGTCGACAAGTTTTTCCATAAAAAAAAATTAATAGCCATAAGTTATTTCTATGGAAAACTTGATATCCAATATGATTTTCTATGGAGTACTTGGTTGCCAACAAGTTTTTCTAAACAAAAGCAAAAAGTTTTGTTCAATTACTTGGGATTAACGAGTTATGAAATATAAAATTTGCTAGCGAAGAATTTTTTCTAGTAAAAATTGATAGTTAACAAGTATTTCTTACATAAACTTGGTAGCTTACAAGTTTTACTAAAGAAGAATTGGTAGCCATCAAGTTTTTCTAAATAAGAATTGGTAGCCAATACGTTTTAGTAAAGAAAAATTGGTAGCCAACAAGTTTTCATAATGAAGAATTGGTAGCCAAAACATTTTTCGAAAGAAAACTTGATAGAAAACAGAAAAATATAACTGCCACCAAGTTTCAATACAAAAAGACTTAGCTTCCAAAGTTTTTTTTACAATATAAGGGAAAAATAAACATATTAAAATTTTTTTTTAGTTACAATTAGATAACTTTTCTCAAGGCTAGTTTTAATCCTTGCACACAAAATAAATGGTTAAACACAATAGACCCCCTGGTTTTGTGTACAGCCACAATGTGTTGTATGTTGCAGGCAATAAAAGGCGAAAATAACAGAATGTACACAAGATTTTTGTATTTTACATCTTATATGAGTACATATCGAAAAAAATTCATTCGCTTTTTTACCCCTTTGACCTGAGTTTCTTTCCATAAACGAAAACCAAAAAAAAAAAAAAAAACAGTAACGACAACACCATTAACCACCACAAAGAGCAGCCAAAAACTTAGGTTTTGTTTTTGCAACATTTGAGTTAAAGGGCAACATGTGTTGGAATAGAAAGAAATAATTGAACAAAAGAATGGATACAGTGTTGGCAAGATTTTTAAGTATAGCAAAATAATGATTATTTAAAATAGATGAAAGTTATGGATTAACATTAAAAATTTGTTTAATTCAGTTTCTTGTTACTAAATTTTTTTTACTTAAAGTCTCTTTCATACTAAATTATTGCAAAAATCTTAAGTACGGATTCTTTTTATAAGTTAGTTTTTTAGTTTCATCTTAACAATGTTGGGCATGTACTGTTAAATAGTTTATAGGATCTTTTGCTCCTTTTTAATATTCTTTTAATAAAATTTGCATTATAAGTTACTTGTTAGTATAATATAATAGTTACATCATTAGAATAAAATACAGCTGTTACATTAAAGAGAAGAAAACAAAAAATACTGAAAATATTTACCATCTAACATTTCTTTAAAGTTGTTTATGCATTTTGTTGAAAAGGGGTGGTTTAGAGAGAATAAATACTGATTTTTTTAATGAAATATAAATTTTTATTACTTTTGTTTTGAAACAAACACTATGTAGATTAATGTTCTCGGTGGTGCACTTCTTTCAAATAAATATAAATGGTTGCAGAAAAGTCAATTTTGTGCTACATACTTAGATAATTTGATTTGTTGATTTTTCTTGTTTATTTCAGCAACCTTTTAAAATACTTGTAAATTTTCATACACAGAGAAAACTCCGATATAAAAATATCAAAATTAGGCCACCTACGTTCGTGTTCAATTTAACAACGGATGGTGTCAATACTTTTAAGCAAATCGCGTATATCAGGTATGTGATGAAAATCGATCGATTTCAAAACGAACGTTTTTAAAAGGTGTGATGAATTTCGAGGTATTTTAAAATTTATTTCTGAATTAAAGTCTTAAATTTTCTTTCAGAATACACTTCACTTTATTTCTGAATTAAAGTCTTAAATTTTCTTTCAGAATACACTTCAGTTAACGTATAAACTGTAAAAGAATAAAGACTGAAAATAAAAGGAATATCTATTTTAAAACCATTTTAAAAGATACTGAAAACGATATTTTCGGTTTCAAATCGTTTCGTTTCTAAAATTGATTTCCATCACATACCTGTATATTATCACCAAGATGGTGTCATTCCCACAACATGTTCTTATCATATTGACTACATTCAGTTATCATTTTTAATTATTTATTTTTTTTTTTTTTTATTTAAATATATAGTTAATAAAATAAATGGTATTATATAATACAAAAGTCCAGTATGAGCGGCTAGGCCAACAACTTATTTTGTTGTCATTTCGACAACACATTTTTCTCAATCTAGTTGAGAATAACCCATTCTAAACCGAGCTAATAAAATTCACTTGATGTGTATTTATTTATTAAAAAAAAACAAAAATTTTAAATAAAATTACAATTCACATATTTTATGGAAAAACAAAAGTTTATGGTTTTAATTTCCTTCAATTTACTTTCAAAACAAAACTGTGATATTTTCTGATGTTTAACGTGCAATGATATTTTTGTTTTTGGTTTGGGAATTCCACTCATCATTAAGTTTTAAGCTCTGAAATAGACTTAGTTATAAGTAATGGCGATTTCTTTTCTGAGAAAAATATGTTACAGTATATACATGTAACAATTTCTAATGTTACCTATAATCACTCGAAGTGTTACATGTTGTGCAATTTCAATAGAACACAATTAGTGCTTTTATTTACAACTATTACACTTTCATCATTAATGTACTTAATAAGCGATTTTTAAAGCTATTTAAGCGGTTTCTGCACGCTATTGCGGAATGGAAACAAATATTAACATCACTAATGGCTTATAAAAATTAAAACGATTATAATATAAATATGTAGACTTTTTATACCCTTCACCACAGGTGTAAAAGTGTATATATAAGTTTGTCATAACGTTTGTAATTTCCACAATATTGATTTTAGACCCCATAAAGTATATATATTCTGGGTCCATATGAGAAGAGAAGTTGATTTAACGATGTCCGTCTGTCCGTCTGTCCGTCTTACGTTTGATATGTGTTTTCCGGATAATCCAGACATGATAGCGGCTAGGTTGTTTTACATTTATGTCACATATAGTCCACCATTTCTTGCTATTGAAATTCAGCTCGGTCCACAAATGGCTGAGATATGATCAAAAAACCACGACTGCCTCTAATTTTTTCCAAAAATCCCTTGTTGTTGTTGTATTTTTATTGCTTTTTTCTGTATATCTGGAGAACGGTAAGAGCCAAAGTTTCCAAATTGGGTACACACATTTTGGTTGTCAATACACACCACCCTACAAAATGTGGGCGGGATGGGAGAAGTGGGCGTGGTACCTCCCGTACAAAAAAAAGTAAAAATTGTATAAAAACCTTAATTTTAGGGCTGTCATATGTCCTATGGATATGACTTATATACCAAAATATTTTTAGTAGAACATATTTTATAAAGAACTCGGGAAAATCGGTTCAGATACAAAAAAGTTATGACCAAAATTATTTTTTTTTTTTAAATACCAATTTTCGGTAACCATGGATCTTCCCGAGTCCAAGTTTTATAACACAAATAAATGGTAAATTTCTTGCTCAACACGTCGGTATATAAATCTGTCAAATCGGTTAAAAAATGGCTGAGTTATAATCAAAATACTGAAATCCCAAAAGTTACTCTTTTTTATAATTAAGTTTGTTTTTTTTATAATTAAGTTTGCTTAAATATATGTACACATATGTAGGTATATATATATATATATATATTTATATATATATATATATATATGCCTAAAAGCCAATTTAATGGAAATGTTATTTTTAAGCACGTTGGTATATAAATCTGCCAAATCGGTTAAAAATGGTTAAGTTATGTGCAAAATACTCCAAAAAAGGACTAAAAACATTAACATTTTTATAAAAACTAAAATTTTAGAGCTGTATTATGACCTATTCATACGTTTTAGATATCAAAATATCGGAAATCTTTAGAAAAACTCGGAATATCGGTAAAAAAAAAGTAATGTCAAAAATATAGTTTTTTTTTAATACCTATTTTCGTGAACCATAGAACTTCCCGACTACAAGTTTTATCACCAAAGTAAATGGTAATTTTATACTTTAAGATGTCGGCATGACCAAATACTGAAATTCGATCAAAACTTAACGTGCTATATATTAATTAAACTTTTAATATATTTAATAGCACGCAATCATGTGCAAATAATTAAATAAAACTAAACGATATATATTTTATAAATATACATGTATATATACATGTATTTAAATATATATATAAACTTCTGTTCTTTCCAAACCATGGTGAAGGGTATATAAGATTCGGCATAGCCAAATATAGCACTCTTACTTGTTTTGATTTTAATTTGTAAATATTTTTATATTTTGACAAATAGAAACTGGGAATTATTTCATTTCTGAAAAATTGAAGGGGCCAGAAAATGCATTACATTCTGCTGGTGCCTAATAATTGTAAATTTTTCTGTACATACAACATACTTCATTGTTGTCCAAAGGAAAGCTAATAGGGCCCTTACACAATACCATCATGATTGTACAATCAAGTGATTGTGCAATTAAGCTTAAAGCACACAACACACCAGCATGCTGGCACAAAATTCATTTTTTACCAAAAATTGTGTGGAAAAGGTTGTAATGAATAACAATAAAATTTGTGCTGCTGTTATTATTGCTATTATCCTAAAACGAAAACGAATAAGGAGTAAAAAAACGTGTTTTAATTTAAATTTTGTTTTAAATTTTGTATTTTTTGATGTTTATGTCTTGACGATTTAACATTTGAGTGAATCCATGTCAAACCGTTAAGTCGTTCGGCATCATCACCTCCGATTTGAATGAAATTCAACACAAATGTTGAATGTTATTGGACTTTAACAAAACATAAATTTTCAGACCCCAGATTCTTTGGGCGTGGTACCCTCCCGTACAAGAAATATCAAAAATTGTATAAAAACCTGAATCTTTGGACTGTCATATGATCTATGGTTACGCCGTATATATCAAAAGATCGGAAATCTTTAGTAGGAAATATTCTCTGAAAAACTCGGAAAAATCGGTTCAGATACAAAAAGTTTTTGATATTTTTTATACGGGAGGTACCATGCCCACTTCTCCAGTCCCGCCCACATTTTGTGGGATGGTGTGTATTGATAACTAAAATTTGTGTACTAAATTTGGAAACTTTGGCTCTTGCCGTTCTCCAGATATACTGAAAAAAAAAATAATTAAAATACAACAACAACAAGGGATTTTTGAACACAAAACATACTTAGAATCACGTTCTGGTATATAACTCTGACACCAATCGAGTCTCCACCTTTAAATTTTCTGCAAATGTTGAAGTGGGTATAATACTTAACATATATTTTTTTAAGAATTTTAAAAAATATACTTTTCTAGATATGGAGCTTTGAACTCAAGACCCCAATAATTGAGCTTTGACCTTTTCTTAGAAAAACACAATATGCATATCATTTTAAAGGGTGCACTTTCACCTTTAAAACGATACCAATAAAACTAAATTATCTTGCGTAGTTCAAGAGTTCTATCACCTTTTGTAAGGAGACTTTTGAGGTTTTTTCACATTTTTCTCATCTTTTATGACGTCATATTTCGGATGCCGAAAGAATGTGGGGTCTGAAATTTATGTTTTGTTTAAGTCCAATTACATATAACATTTGTGTTGAATTTCATTCAAATCGGAGGTGCTGATGCCGAAAATGCCATTTTTTCGTGATGGTTTGACGTGTTTTAACTCATTTATGAGCTAACATTACAGCACACGATACAATCATGCTGGTGCAATCAAAAAAATATCAAACTATTTTTGATAAAGCACCATCAGCTGGTACAATCACAGCTGGTACAATCACACCACGGTCCATCAGCTGGCACAATCACTTGATTGTACAATCATGATGGTATTGTGTATGGGCCCTATAAGGTAAAATGTAACAAGAAAATACAATATAATAGTCTGGTAGTGTATAAAGTCATTTCTGAAAAATTGAAGGAATATGACTATTACAAAAAAGCTTTATAAAAAATACATAACTGAGATTTAGCTCATAGAATAAATTCGAAAAATAAAAAATATTTTTATATTTTGTTTTAAAACAAATTTTTTTACAAAATTATGAGCGGTAAAAATTATGACAAACAAAATAAAACATTTGTTGTACAAACAAAGTAGTAAGTACCAGTAAAGTAAGGGTAAAATATGCTACATGTTTTTCATCAACATATTCACAAAAGAACTTGAATATTTTTCCCACAGTTGTATTTTTTGTACTAACGAACACAAAAATGTAGAACATGTAACATTAATGCAACATTTTTCTCAGAAAAGAAATCGCCATAAATGCCACTGTGTTTTTTTTAAGAAATCTAGAATTTGTATAAAATAGGGTCATACATATTAACTGCATGTTTTTAGAAAACATAAACAAGTAAGTGAGTGAGAAATTATATTGAAAACAACAATAAAAAACGAAAATTTGTTTTTGTTTTCAATATAATTTCTCACTCACTCACTTGCTTTCATTTTTTAAAAACAGGCAGTAAGCCTGGCTTTAGGAAGGTGTTGATCTTTTTTTATAAAAAGCCATAACCCTTTTTTATGTAAAGCTTCTCCACTATTAATATTATTGCATAACCTTACTTACATATGTACCTTTTAAATAATCATAAATTCCTTCCTTGTTAATAGATACAAGGAATTTATCAATTCCGTATCGTCGTAGTGGTCATCAGTATTATACATGCCCATGTATTATTTGCTATTTTTAACTAATACTATAACTAATTTAAAATTTATTACAAAAATTGTTAGTTTGGCAACATATGAACGCTTTTAAAAATGGCAACATGATGTCGAAATGTTGACTTCACTTCGTTATCGTATTACATTGGTTTACAATTTTGTAGGGTTTTTTTTTGCTCTGTGTACGTGTTTGATAAGCAATTTTAAGCAATTGTTGATATCAAAAGAAATATTGAGAACTTTAATTTCATTGGACTATGAATAATATTTTCTACTTTCAGATTTTAAGTATAAAAAAAAATTTGGTTGGGCGTGTGTGTTATTCAATCAATTAAAAACTTACTACTACTTAATACATTTTTATGCTTTTTAATACGTTTTTTTCTAGTTTTAATAAAATCTATTTGTTTTTAATAAATAATTTTTGTAATTTTTTAAGTTTTTTCCCAGTAATCTATAAAAATTATTATTTATGGAATTTTGATATTTAGTAAGGCTTGAGTTCATTAAATTACTTTTACTGAAGGAAGGAATTTTACAACATGAAATGAATTAAAATTTATTGATAATTTTTCTCATTCTAGAAAACGACCATGGTGTGCTAATTACTTTTTGGTTTTTGTAGAAAAGTAAAGGGTGGTTAAATTTCAAGGGCCGATGTTGATTTTGAATAAAACACAAACTATTTAGGAAATTATTGTAATTTTATTTTATTATGATATATTGGTATAACTCAATTATGTATGGAACAACATATCGGCCAAATGGGCGCCGCGACCACGGCGGCACACCTCCATCCGATGGTCCAAATTTTCGATGACCCTGAGGCATAATGGAGGTTCTATGCCGGTAATGTGCCGAATTATCTCATCCTTTAGCTCTTGAATTGTTGCTGGCTTATCGACGTACACCTTTTCTATCAAATAACCCCAAAGAAAAAAGTCCAACGGTGTCAAATCACATGATCTTGGCGGCCAATTGACATCGCCATTACGTGAGATAACACGGCCATTGAATTTGTTGCGCAAAAGAGCCATTGTTTCGTTAGCTGTGTGGCAAGTGACACCGTCCTGCTGAAACCACATATCGTCCACATCCATATCTTCCAATTCGGGCCATAAAAAGTTCGTTATCATCTCACGATAGCGAACACCATTCACAGTAACTGCCTGACCGGCCTCATTTTGGAAAAAATACGGCCCGATGATGCCGCCAGCCCATAAACCGCACCAAACAGTCACTATTTGTGGGTGCATTGGTTTTTCGACCATCACTCTTGGATTCTCATTCGCCCAAATGCGGCAATTTTGCTTATTGACGAATCCACTGAGGTGAAAATGTGCCTTATCACTGAATCACGAAGTGCACGATATGCATTTTGATTTGAACGCCCATTTTCATAATAAGTCCGGATAACTTTAACACGTTGTTGGATTGTGTATCTCTCCATGGTTCAAATTGAGTAAGTGTGAAATAGAGAAATGTCAAATAAAATTCGGAAAAAAACTTGGCGTGTAGGTGTGGTTCACATTCAACATCGGCCCTTACAATTTAACCACCCTTTACTAAATGTCAAGGTAGTGTTAACCTTTTTCAGATAAAATGTAAATTTTTACAAAATTTTATAGGTGAGCTGCTTTTTTATGATTTTCGTTTTAAAGTAGGGAACTGCGAAGTCATGTTAACGGACTGAAAAGTAAATTTAACATCTCTTTGTTGTGTTCTATTAAAGGCCTCATTGTACTGATTGCATTCATTGTGTTTCTTAATTTTTTTTATATATTTTTTCATAGAATTATATTCCTTTTTGGTTCACAGCCAAGTGCAACACTGTCAGCAAATTTATTTTTATACATTTTCACTTTATACAATTTTCCACAATTTTCTTGTTAACCGATTCCTTTTTTTACGCTGCTGTTTATTAATTGGAAATACAAATTTTTAATGAACAAAGAAAAAAAAGAAAAACGGGCTAAATAAAAATATGTTTCAGATTCAGTTTTGGAGAAAAAGAGAAGAATACAAAAAAAAAAAAAAACAAAAAAAATATTTAAGCAATTAAATTATTATTAAACAAAATTTTTAATTTCCTTGTTACAAAAATGTTGTCCCAACAGTAAAAATTTTTCAAACAACAAACTTTTTCATTAAAATTTTTGCACATAGAAAATTTTAAATGTAAAAAAATTCATCAGCTGCATTAAAAAACTGAAAGTTTTATTTTGTTAAACATGAAATTTTAACAAAGAAAAAACTCATATCCTTCTTTTTTTTTTTTTTGCAGTCTCTACAAAGTCTTATTCAAACTTTGTTGAGCAAAATCTGTAGATGAAAATAGCCAAAACTGAAAAAAATTGCTGAATAAATAAAAATTAATAAACAAAGCCTGAAAAGCTTTTAAAGCGATATTTATACTTTGTTGTTAGGTTTTAAAAAAAGATATAAAAAAGAAAAAATAAACTTTAAAAATTTTAAATTTTTTTTAAGCTTTTTTCGTCTATTGGATAAAGAAATATAATTTTTGATTTTCAAAGCCTTTACCTAACAACTTTGTTTCAACGACTTTTTAAACTTCATCTGTAATTATTCTTTTCTTTTAAACATTTTGCTCCAAAAAAAATAACAACCTTAAATGCTTCAAGCATCTTATCCGTTGTGAAGTATCCTTATTTATAGTAGAGAAGACATTTCAAGCCGTTTTTTATTAACAAGCTTAATAACTTTAATTTATTAGAAAAGCTTTTAAAAGTTTGAAACCCCTTTTACAAAATACGCTTTAACAACAGAACTTCTTTAACTTTTCTTTAACATTATAAATTAGGAAGTGGTTGAAAGCTTAATCTTAAAAAAAATGCTTTTAAAGCTTTATATAATTCAAAGCTTATATTTTTCTTCACATGAAAAAAATTTTAAAAAGCTTTTTATTTGGTAGTAAAAAAGCTTATAACAAATGCCATATAAAAGCTTTTTAAAGTTTGAAAACCTAGTACAAAATACGCTTTAACAACAGAACTGCTTTAACTTTTCATTAACATTATATCTTAGAAAGTTGTTGTTGAAAAAAATACTTCTAAAGCTTTATATAATTGTAAAGCTTATCTTTTTCTTCACATAAAAAAAATTTCAAAAAGCTTCTTATTTGGTAGAGGAAAAGCTTATAACAAGTCTATATGAGACTGGTCGCACTTGTTTTTAAATTTAATTGTTTGCGCTGCTTAAAATATGAGGTTTGGTGTAAGAAATCATGATCTAATTTTTCAGGTCAATCCGACGGTGCCTAGCCGTGCCCAAAGTTCCCCATATTATGAAAAAAAACATCTTTTCTATCAGATCTTTTTAGTTATACTAGTTGAAAAGCCGAAAATCAAAATATGGCTTTGTTACGATCTTCCGCAGAGAAAGTACTTCAAGTGTGCCAAATTTCAGCTTCCTATGTCATCAGATGGCTTCAGAAAGTTGCGGAAAGAATAGGGCATACATGCAAACATCCTGACATACTAAGAAATTATATATTGTATAGATAGATTAACATATGTTCGCGCAACTCAAAAACGCTTAAGCTTATTGAAAAACTAAAAAAAAACGAAATTCGGCAATAAAATTTACTTTAAGAAAGTTAGAACTTTTTTCTTTATGTTGGCTTTGGTTTTCGAGATATACCGTTATTTCGAAAATTAAGGAGGTTGCACAACATATGTTCGCGTAACTCAAAAACGCTTTAGCTTATTGAAAAACTAAAAAAACCGAAATTCCGCAATAAAATTTACTTTAAGAAAGTTTTTTCTTTATGTTGGCCTTGGTTTTCGAGATATACCGTTATTTCGAAAATTAAGGAGGTGGCACAACATATGTTCGCGTTACTCAAAAACGCTTTAGTTTATTGAAAAGCTAATAAAACCGAAATTCCGCAATAAAATTTACTTTAAGAAAGTACTACTACTATATATTTTCTATATTTTCTAAAATGTTCTAAATTTTTTATTAAAAAAACTGCTTTTTCTATCGATAATTGAAATCAGGGAATATAGTTTTTAACGTAAAATTTTTGTATAGTAAAAATATCGTGTTAATTTGTTTCTTGAGATATAAGAACAACATATTTTCTTATACTAGACCCGATAAGCTTTAGGCGGACAGTATATTCAAATACATTTGGAAAAGCTTTAATTTTCGACACATGTGTTTTTTTTTATATTTGACAATTTTATTATAAATCAGATTAATTAAGCATAAAATTTTATAATTTAAGAATATTTTAAGCTTAAACCTTAAGTTATAAGAAAATTACCCGTATAATTTTTAATTATACAAAATTATATAGAAAATATATATAAGAAGTAGAAAACTTCAACAAATTAACCTTATGTTATTTACATATGGGCTAATCCTGCGTTACGGACGTTACATTCGCACGCAAATTTGCTTGTTAAGATTGACACAGCTGGCGTTAGCATTGGAATATTTTCATGAAATTTTTTGCAAAATGCAGTTCTTTGGGAGTATTTTAAAACTTGTTTTAAACTTAAAGGTTAACTGTTTTTGAAAAAAAGTTATGCTAGCTTAAAGTTCCGTTACGGACGTTACAAAAAATGGAAGTCGAATTTGAGGCTTATGTGCATTTGCACATTTCTTAGCTAATTTTGCATAATAAACAAAAAAAGTCCAAATACAAAAAATTAAGTGGAATATATGACCATATCAATCCATCTTAGAAAAGAAGGCTAAGTAGTCCTGTTAAACAAAAATCTTAATTTTTGTCTGTTACGGACGTTACGTTACGGACGTTACATTTTTTCCATTAAACCAAATTGTGTATATAAAAAACATTCATGTATTTAAAAATCTTTTTAACCTTGTAATTATTAATTTATTAGTTACAAAAAAATTATAGAATATTTCATTACTCTTATATGTATTACTTATATTCATTTATTAATTTGTTTATTTAACCCTTAAACATTGTATCTTATGCTTAATAGACCCAGCTGTTCGAGCTACTCTTATAGTATTGTCATTGGAAAAGCCCGAAAAAATAATGATATGATTTAAGAGCTGGAATATTTTTTACATTTATCCATGTTTTTGATATTTCGTCAGATGCAGTTTTGACATAATTTTTGCCAACGTAAATTAGAAAAACGCCATTTATATTATTTTTTTTTTTTTTTTTTTTTTGCTAATTTGTGAAAATCTCGAAACTTTTTAAGATGAGATTTTGGGTTTTTACTAGTTGCCAAACTTTTCGCTTTACAACAGCGCCAACACCGTCCACCGCTCCTTTTCCATGCGAAGTAGCAAAAAAATTCAGTTCGAAATAACTCACATTCCATTCTTTTACGAATTGTGTAATGTTTCTTAAGGTGCATGTAGACGACATGTTTTTTACATTTGACTTGTCAACTTTTCAAGTCACATGTAATTGTGCATGTCTGTCAAAATGGCTGTTTTACAGAAGGTTTATAATATTCGGTCACAAACGTACATGTAATTTGCTTCTGACATTGTCTCTGTTTTTTTCCCATAGTTGTTACAAAAACCAAAATAAAAATGCTGCCACGAAAGTTTGTATTTACACCGTTAAACAATTTAGCCATCTTAACATATTTTTCTTTTAATTCAAAGATACCAATTTAGGATATTATAATGAAACGGTTTTTATATATATAATTACATAAATTCTATTCAATGGTGCGATGATTATATATATTTCAGTATTGTAAAATATTAACTTCAGCCGGCTAATGATTCCGTCAATAGTGGACGCCGCTGCCGGTTTCTTCACGGCATAGATTTCTGATGTCAGATGGTTTGTCAGAAGAAAATAGAGCACGCTCTAATTGAAATTTTGTCAGATGACTTTGCATCTGACTTCTACAGAAGCAAAGTTTAAAAGGTAACACACGACATGTATGTATTTTGCAGTGGGAAATTTGACATGTCAGATGACAAAAACATGTCGTGTACGGTCGCCTTTAGAATGTATTTATGTGCCTCTCTAACGCTGGGACTCCACGTAGCAATTTTATTGCGTAGTACAAGCAATAACGTCGGCAGAACAATGGAGCAATAATTGCTGATTATATTGCTGGAGAACACTTGTTATTGCTTTGCCATAAATTTGCAATTTTTACCGCGAGTAGTTGTATAAAGTTTTGTGTCTTTATTTATTTCATGTTGTGTTTTGAAGTGATTGTTAAATTTTCTTTTTAAATCAATAAATTAAATTAATAAAATAAAATAATTAATTTTAATTGTCGTAGCTGTGTTTTGTATTACTTTTTTGTTTACTTGCGTATGAAAAAAAGCCTAAAACTTGTATTGTTCTATTGAAAAAATAAAAATATACAAAAAAAAAAAACAAATGTGTCGTTTGTTTTTGTTAATATTGACGTTTATTTAAAAATGTAATATATAAACACTTTTTCTGTATTTTGTTGAAGTATTTTTTCACTTGGCGGCTTTTTCTTAATTGATTTTTTAATAAATAAACACACTAACAAATAAACAACCGTACAGAGAAATGAAATGTCAGATAAATTACAACTGATTTGACAGCAGATTGCTAAGCAATAATTGCTCAAGCAATAAGAAGAGCAATCATTGCGCAATGGATTGCCACTCATAGCAATATGAGTTCTATACGTCGCAAATTTTATGGAGCAATCAAATTTGACGTTTGCCGCAATAAATATTGCTACGTGGAGACCCGGGGTAAATTTGGCCACTCGTTGTCTATTATCTTTTTTTATTCTTTTTGCCTGTGACACACAATTTTTTAACTGTTCTTTGATTTTCTCAAGATATGCTCGCTTTCTTTTTGCCTTTTTAGTTTTAAACACCAACAGTTTTTCAGTATTATTTTCAAATTTGCACAAAATTTTTTTGCTCTGTCTGCATTTGTACACATTTTAATTAATACGAATATATTTGTCACCACGCGCAAAATTTTGAGATCAAAGCAAGAATTGCTTTAAGATTTCTAACGGAAAATCCAGTACGTAAACATTGCAAGCATGGGCGTACCACCAAATATTTGAAGGGGTGCATGGAGGTTGCGGTTTACAACATGGTTATTAATTACTAATTATTGATATTCAGGAATTGAAATTCATCTTAATTTAAGTTGCAGATTGGGGGATCGCATGTTATTAAAACACACTTTTTGTTACTTTGAGGTGAAGTTTTTCGGATTCTCGGCAACCTTGAGCAATTTTAAGTCCAGATTCAGATTCAGCAGGTGAAAATCCATTATAAACACTTACTTCCACCTCTTAATATTAAAATAAAATTTTGGGTATTTTCATGCCGTTACGGACGTTACACACTTTGTCATTTATATTAAGAAAAAAAAAAAGCGTAATAAAGGTATTTCTTTTTTTCATCAGATTAAAGTGCTTAAAAAACTCTGTTTATAAAGCTAGTTTGGAAAACAAAATTATTAATGGCCTGTTCGTCGATAGCGAATGAAGACATCGTTCGCTTAACTTACATGTAAAACAAAAACAATATTTTAAAATTTGTTTTTGTTTTAAATGTAATTTGAGCGAACGAAGTCTTCATTCGCTATCGACGAACAGGCCTTAAAATTCATTCTGTTTAATTTAAAAAACCCCATTTTCCGCTACGGACGTTACACAGAGTGTACCGATTTTTAGTTCAAATTTTTAATATATATTAGATAACTTACATATATGATTTTTATCTTAAATAAAAGAAAATTAAGCAAATCAAAGTTTTGCTAAACGCTAAATACTGAAACGATTGTTTTGCCCACTTTTTTGACCATGGAAAATACCCTTTTTTTACAAGAATAAATGAAAGCAAGAGGTACGTTTAGGTTAGCCTCTGCCAAGAACAAAAAAACCACCGTAAAACCTTATTGCTTATATATGTTGAAGCTTGAATATGTATCCTATTATTCCATTAACAAACATTTGGATTTTGGGCAACTTTAAATTTCTGCCTTTGGTTTAAAAATTTTCGGATTAGCCCATATATAAGATTTAGAAAACCTTAAGCTTTTGTGAAATAAAAAAAACTCAAAAATGTAAAGCTTTCATTATAATTTCTGTCTAAACTAAAATATGTAACTTAAGCTTATCTTTAGAAGTGTCAAAGCCTTTTTTACGGTAAGCTTAAACAGCTTTTGAAAATGTTTAGTTTTTGCTGGTTAATTTTTTGGCTACTAAAGAAATTAACACTTACCTATCATTTTGTTATTTTTAAATTGTAAAATATTTGTTAAATATATTTTTTATTTAATTCTTTTCAGTTTTTTTTTTTTTTTATTTAAACGAAAAGTAAATCTTTCACTCTTGGCCATTGCTACAATTTTTAATTTATTTGGTATAAATCCTTTTAAATATGGCTTTTAAAATTTAATTAATTTTCAATTTTAATACCATTGCTGATGCCTATTTTTTTATATTTGCACGAAATTCTCATGTAACATAAAATAAATATCAATAAATTATTATGTGTAAATATTTTATGTGCATAACAGTCAGGAACAAAATTGTTCGTAAAATTTAAAACAAAATGGGCCAGTTGAAATACTTTATGGTGTGCTATTTGCAAAATTTCCTTTGCACTAAATCCATTAAATTTATTGAAGTCAAATTCTTTGTTAACTCCATGTTAGTCATTATTGCTTATTCAAATAATTGAATAAAATTTTTTAATAATTTATGAATTTCAAGGAAGTGTTACTCAAACAAAAATAGATAAAGTTGGACTTTTTGGAGAAATTTAACATTTTAGGGTGTGCTTTTAGTTCAAACCCATTTGTGAGCTGAATACTAAATTTTAAAGAAATTTTGAAACAATTTTTAAAATGTTTGTGTGAGTTTCTCGGACAACAGACACCTGTAAAAAAGATTCACATGGATGCCTGTGCTAGAGCCTACTTAATGGTGGATCTTAACCACTGGGTAACAAACAATCCGTTTACCAACCACCAGCGCACACCCAGGTAGCAATTTAAATGCATAATTCTGTAAGATTGTACAATCGCCCTTTGCTTAGGAGCTGGAGCTATCTAACCTCCGCTGTTTTTTTAAATAAGCCAGCAGCATCTGTTGAGTAGCAACAGCACATAAGAATAGTCCTCCCTCAGGCCGAACTCTGCCAAAAGTAGTGCAAAATCAGATTTCTCTTCACGCATCGTTGGGTAGTAAAACACAACCACCGAAAATATATTTGCAACAACAGAAAAGCGAAACCTCTGCAAAGACAATCTACCTAAAAGATGAAAAGCATTTCCCGCAAGAAGCATACTAACGGAGGCCTCAACCACCAGTCAGTCCGTTGCCGTGCCACTGTAGGCTACAGACTCCCGTGGTACCAGATAGGATCTCTGGTTAGCTGCGATCGCAAGAGCTCGAAAATATGGTTGGGGCTTCTTGATGGATGCCTAATTTAACCATAATATGGTTACCGCTGACAATAATATGGTTATATTAAACATAATACGTTTAAAATTTTCTTTAAAAACAGTTTGGTTGGAGGTGACCATATTTAAACATGTTTTTTCTCTGGGTGTAGGTTAGAAAAAAGGTTAGCCTTACTTAAAGGTAATTTTATTGCGGAATTTCAATTTTCTAGTTTATTCAATAAACTAAACCTTTTTTTTTGTTACGCGATAAATCGCATAAATATGCCCTAAAAACACGTTTTATGCGCATTAAATATGCAGTAAAATCTGGAAAATATGCCCTGGGGTCTAATCACCGCATACGATATCGAGCAAAATTGATCGAAATTATTTATTTTGGTATCATGAAACTCGATATCGAATGAAAATTATGGAATTTGAAATAATAGCATTCGTTATCGAGTAACTCAACATTACATTTATCGAGTTTTCATTCGATACGTCAGTGTCTGTCGTATTCAAAAACATTCGATAGTTTATTCGATACGATAGTATCGAATGCGGTGATTAGACCCCTGAAATATGATAAAAATATGCCCTATAAATCAAAAAAAACTAATTTGAAGGCAACATATTCAACAATTTAATAACAAAATTTGAAAAAAACCTTGAATTATTTTTGCGCCGAATATTATCTAGATATTAACATCCATATGGGTTTTTGTCTTAAAGGGCTTTAAGGTACGGCCGCTAAATGCTAACAAAAGCTTACATTTAAAGAAAGTTAAAGCTATTAAAGGATTTAATTTGCAGTAAAATCATAATTAGATTGGTTAGAGTCTTATATGGAAAGAAGTTTTCATGGGGAATATGTTAAATTATAGACCGATTCTCACCATTTACACAGACCTCGTCCATATTTAATCAAACTATCTACAAAATTGGAACTTGTACTTTGCGCACAAGGTTAATACGGACGGACGGACATCGTTAGATCACTTTAAAAGTGATTTTGAGTGGATCGGTAGACTAAAAGATTGGTCTACATTTCTATATATTATACACATCACATCACATTTATCCTTAATGACAACCTGCTTTGTCTTACAATTTGAGAGTAAAAATTAAATGTAAATGGCGAAATTGAAGTAACAGAATTTCGAAGCATCTAAAAAAATTGAACATGTATAAAAATATGCCTTAAAAAGGCAAAATATGCGCTATAAACTTAAAATGTGCTGCAAAAATGCTCGTTTAACTAAATTATGCCCAAATATGCTGCAAACGGTAAAATATGCAAAAATATGCACTAACAAATCGTTGCCAAAATTCATAAAAGGCTCTAAAAGGGATAAATATATTGCTTGTGCCTTCATTGGTCGCACAAGGAAAAACATGCAATTGCATATTTATGGTTTCCCTGGTTATGACTATTGAAGCAAAGGTTCAATATATATTAGGGTCTCCCAAAATTTTTTTGTCGGAGGCTCAAGCATAATTTGAAAGCTTATAGGGTCCAGTATTTTTGAATTTTTTTTTAGATTTTAAGGAAGAGGTTTAAAGGTCGCGCAAATCAAGTCTTTGTTAAAAATCTGGTTTTTCGGCCTTTTTTCAAACTTGACTCATAACTTTGTCAATAAACACGTTCATTTAATTTTTTGACGGAATATTTCTAAAGAATATTTCCCAAACTTTATTTCCATATGCAAAAACTTTAAGTTCCGGCAATATTTTTGGCCATTACGATTCCACATATTAAGGATTTTTGTAATTTTTTTAACAAATTCTGTGAAAAACGGTTTATTACTTTTCAAATTTATATGAAAGTTATAAAAACTTGTGACGCGATTTTGAATACCGATAAGTTCTAAACAATTAAGAAAAACAAAAATGGAATTTTGTCCTACAGTTTCCGAGTTACACTATTTTTATAGTTTGTACCTTAAAAATGGTGATACTTTTTTCGTTATAATTATTGTATATTTCCATAAATTTTTATAGTTAGGTTTTAACTGTCATTAACTTCTGACATTTATTGATCTAAATCTTTGCACGCTGCCATTTTCACTTTCTATTTTTTGTGTGCTCCACACGCAGAGAAAAAATATGGTTGGGCATGGTTACGGCAACTACACTATGTTTAATGTAACAATATATTGTTGTCGTACACAAATAATTGTTATTTTTATTTAATATCAACAATATTATAGTTACTGTAAACATATCAATGTTTATCGCAATTATGAATTTGAGTATTGTTGACCGAAAAATAATTATTTTTCTAACAACTTTATTATGATAACTTTCTAAACATATTATATTTCTCACAACCATATCATGATATTTAATAGCCATAACATGATAACTTTCTATACATTTATCATGTTATGTTAAAGATGCAATCAAACTATTTTTACTCTAATCATATTATGTTAGCGCCATTTGTAAAATAATTTTGAAGCAGTTGTGTACTTTTTTTTATTTGTGAGCGGTTAAATAATTTAAAGATAAAATTCCATAAAAAAATAAATCTAAAGAAATGAAAAAATTAAAATATTAGCGGTGTTCATTCAAGTATTAGTGATGTAAGAGTGCAAATGCAAAATATCATAGTTTTTTTGTAAAATCCAACAACAAAACACACAGAGATTTCGTTATATTTTATAAAAGTGCTACTATATTTCATCAACATCATAAAATCGAAAAAATGGACATACGCAGTTGCCCATGAAAACCACAGATTTTTCATTTGCTCTTTAGCAAGCCTTATATTGAACTCCGCTATTTGATTAACATTAAGAAAAATTGTAAAAAGCCACAAAATAAAAAATCGATGCAAAAATATTTTAATTTATTTTGTATTTTTATGACAGCTATGATGACAGGTGTTGTATCATAATATGATTGCTTTTAAATTTATTATGATTAACATGATGATAATATGATTACTTCTTAGCTTATAATGATTAACATGACAATAATATGATTAATTTCTTAGCTTATTATGATTAACATGACAATAATTTGATTAATTCTTAACTTAGTATGATTAACAGAATAATAATATGATTAAGGGAAAAATATTATGATGACATATTACGAGTATATTTAGTCATAATATGATTCAATAATAATCTTAATATGGTGACTACAATCATAATTCTTATCATAATATGTTGCTCTTAGAATATGTTTACCACAACCATGTTTTTTCTTTGCGTGCAGGAGCTATCAATCGGGCTCGCTGGATGATGAAAATGATATATTCTTTGAAAATATGCATTTTCCCAAACCAGTTGCAGTCTTATATAGACAAATCAACAGTTGATGCCTTGCTTGAATTTATTTTAAGAATAAATATCAAATATTGGACCTCTGCCAGTGCCCTCGATACGCTCATCTCAATGATCTGAGCCTATTAAAGGAATTGGATAGTTATAAAATTATTAATTTATAAAGCAGTTGCAAAAGCCTCGCTTAAAACTTTTCTAGGGTATCAGTGGTACTTAACTCCGTAATTGGCTGCCTCAGCGTTTTTTGATGAACGTATCGACACCAAAACTTAGCACTTAATGACAAAAAAACTTGCAGATACTCCATGCAGCGATTATGAAGTAGCAAATGTAACTTTAACAGAAAAAAACTTCAGAAATAAAGAAATTCAACAATTTATTTCAAAAGCCAGTCGTACTTTTTTTGAAGCTTGCAATATTTCAATCGATATTTTAAAAATAGATCCAGAGAATTGAAAAGCCAACAAGTCATTTCAAGAATCAAAGAAAAAAGTTCAACAATTACAAGTGGTAAATGATGTGGCAGAACGAGGTGTGGTTTTGGCTAATACTTATATTAATGTCACAACTTCTGAAACTGATTACCAGAATTTATTGCAAGGTATAGAACTACATCGCAAGAACCGCAATAAATGATTTTTCACAAAGCAAAAGAAAAGTTTTTTTTTTTTTTTTTGTTGATTGGGTAAGATTGGTGAACTGGCAAACAGCTTATAATCACCCCTATCGCAAACAACTACTCCCATGAAAATATTCCCATTTTTTTTTATTTTGTATTGTGAATGATTCCCATAACAAATTTTTTGGGAATGAATTCCCAAACCTCCCGCGAGTATTTTTACTAAATAAATTCCCAACAAGTGTTAATGTGAACGAGAAGGGAAAATGTAAATTTTAATTTGTATTCTAAAGTAGGACTAAATTAAATTATTTTTTCCTTTTATTGAAGGAGTGTAAACAAAGAAAATGAACATAAACATTATTCATTATTGATTTTATTAAATTTTTATTAGTATTTTATATTGTATATTTTTCTTTCACAATACAAGCACTGACAAGTTATTCACAATAGGGACATTTGTTTATAAAGCACTGACAAAAAATTCACAATAAAAATGTTTACTCCCAAAATATTTGCGATACCGATTTGTTGGGGATGGGAATATAGGTTTGCTCCCATATTACATATTCCCATAACATTCGCGATAGGGGTGAATAACATATACTGGGTATAAAGATAAAAACGGGTATAACTCAGGAACGGTAAGAACAAATTTAAAAATTGTTTATTCATATTAATAAGAATTAATTTGTCTTTCAAACTGCATCATTAGTTTTTTTCGTTTCTATTCAAACTTAAAAGTTGTAAAGCGTTATTACCAAATATTACTAAATGAGTAAACTCATCACAAAAACTTATAATTTTGTCACACAGGAATAAAGCTTGGATACTTATCTTTAAAACTGTTTCCTCAGGAGTGAAGAACCTCGTGGTATTAACCAAGTTATGAGTAAAGTTAAAAAAAGGCCGAAAACTCCTTTTTTTATGAAAACTCCATTTGCGCGACCTCTAAACCTGTTCCGAAAATTCTTTAAAAAAACCAAAAATACTTTACCCTATAAGCTTTTAAATTTTAATTGAGCACCTAAGAAAATCAGAAAGAAAAAATGTTTGGGACACCCTAATATACATATGTGAAATGCAATTTCTTGCACTTGACGCCTTTATTTTGTATTAAATTTTGATTAAATTGTGAAATAAGTATTTATTTTGAATTAAACTTTCTTAATATTCAATTTGATTGGTTAATTTTTCTTTAATTCAGACTCTCTTCTGTTTTGCTACTTACTTTATTGCAATAAAAACAAACTATTGACTTATTTTTTTTTTAATAGATTCGCCTGTAAAGCGTATATAAATTTTTGTTTAAATAACTTCTATAACATAAAAATACCCATAAATCTTTTATAATACATGCCATTTCTCACACACACACACACACATAAACATAAACGAGTTGTCTGTTTGTATATTAATCCTGTGATTTTTTTCTGTTTATTCCTTTTTTACTTACAGCACATGGTGCAAGCTAGTGTTGCGCCCTATCCAGGCGCACCTACTGGCTATCCACCAGCAGCGGCTCAAGTACAACAAGCAACTACAGATGGTTTAACCATGTCTGTGGGTACTGTCAAAAATGAGACTCTAGCACAGATTAAATCTGATGGTTCAGCTGCTGCTATTAATACAGGTGCCAATAATACAAATGCTGCTGGTGTGGCTGCCACAACTGCTGCCGCTCAAATGTATTTGCAACAGAAAAAGGTATGTCTGCTTGAAAACATCTTTTTTAACGTTTTTGTTTTTTTTGAAAAATTTTCCATTTTTGTTTTAAAATTTATGATTTTTTCCACCATTTATGTTTGATATTTTAATATTTATACCTTCTATATACTCAACTATTATACGGTTTTTTGTTCTTTATTTAAAATAAAATAAACCTTTACATACATACAAACATTTATAACTTTATTAATACATAAAAAAAAATGTATCGGAAATGGTTTATGTCATTCAGTTGTATATAAATTCCTCTATTTTTGTTTTGGGTTAAAAAATTTATTGTGTTTTTCTGTTTTATATTAAATTAAAAAATTGAGGATGGCATGTTTTTTCATAAAAAAAAGAGTCTGCATATCTCGTCATATTTTTAGCATATAAAATCAATCAATATTTACATTTGTCTATAGAAAACTATTTTATTTTTTTTTGTTGAATTTAATTTTTTTTTGTTATTTATGGAAAATGGTGTATTTTTGTGTTTCCTTTTTTTGCCATAACTCCAATAAATTTATTAATATTTTATTTAAATGCTTTTAAAAACAAAAACTCATACACTCATTTACATTTTTATTTTATTTAAAAAAATTTTTTTAATTATGTGAACGTTTGTTAAGAAATAATTTCAAAATGCTGTAGCTCCATTTTGAAATGAATATTGTATTGTAGTTGTTAGAAATTTAGGTGCGCTACTTATGTGACCACTACTTATTTTTAGATTTACGGTTTGAAAAAACTTTTAACCAGCAAAAATATGATTTTTTTTATTATTTACTGTATATTATTTGCTTATATCGTAGGGTGTGCTAATTAGTTGGTCAGATTTTCTTGAAACAAAGATCATTTAGTATAAACTGGAGTTTGAAATCATTAAAATACTATTTTTTCCCCTTGTTTCTGTATTATCTATCGTATTATTAGAAATTTTTTACTTCTACTTAGACCGGTTTCTCATACGCAAAGATTACTAAGCAAAGTCTTGCATCTTTTATGAGAGAGCAAGAAAAAAAAGTGGATTTTCTTATCCCTTCTCTCCTAAACACTCAAGACTTTGGAATGTGGTATACTTTGCCTGTGAGCAAGCGGTCTTATATACTCCATAATTAATTTAGTTTTATGATTTTAATAACCAAAAAATAATATCGTTTTTTTCCATTACCCCTTTGGAAGCATATGGCTTCCGCAAAGCAGTTACATCTAACACGATTTGTTGACGTGGTTTTTGCGTCTTTTCTATGTAAGATTTTACTATCCTTGTTCTTGCAGTATCAATATATACAGTATTATGATTTTGCCTTGTATCAGTGTCGGTGGTTGTTCCTGCTAAGTAGATGATTGGTCTGCTCTAGCAGGTCCTAGGATAATGGGGCTGCCTGCTTTCGTTGCCTAGAAACAACGCCCTTCGTCTATTTGATGTAGTGGTGGGGAACCTAGCTTATCTTTGATTCCTATCTTTTTTCTCAGGGGTGGCGGCTGCCTGACCTTTGCCTAGCGGCAGGGGAGGTCAGTGGTCCTATTGGAAGGATTGTTTGGAGGAGGTTTGAAGCCATTTAATCTTTTAAATCTTGAAAACTATGATGGAAATTTTTCGTCCTCTACCTGGGATAGAATCTGGGTAGCTTGGTTTTGTAGGCTGCACATTATTGGGTGTCATAAGGTGTGCTATTTATAAAGCCAGTCTTTTCTTGAAGATAAGCTCCATTACTAAAATCTGGTTTATTCCATTTAAAGGTTAAAAAGTATATATGTTTCTATTTTTTATAAATGTTTATAGTTTTTAGTTCTTGATTACGATTTTCTAATTTAAGAAGGCCTTTAAATTTGACAAATATTTTATTTATTTAATTTTTAGTTGTTTATTTAGTACCAAAAAGAATGGCTACCTTCCTAAAAGTCTATGCATTGTCAGAGCAGTGTTTCAATTAAGCAATTATACTTTCTCTCTCTCTCTCTCTCTCTCTCTCTCTTAATTTCTTTGTCCTTCTTTACTCCTCAATGGAGAATTGGACTTCAACGTGATTTCTCAATCGAACCCTGTTTCTAGCTTCAGCTGCAGCTTCGTCCAGCGTGAACCCATATTGCTGGAGTTCGTTTTTAACAGAACATGTCCATGTAGCTTGACGACCAACATGTTTTCTAGAACCTTGAAGATTCCATTTTAATGTTATTCTGGTGATATTTGTGATACTTATTAAACAAATTTTTTTCTTTGACGTTGATCCAGCTTGTTGGTCTGGCTTAACATGCGAATTTTTGCAATTTGGCGTTTAACGAGCAAGGATCATACCCCCCCCCCCCCCCCCTTTTGCTCTTGTCAAGTACTGGTATTCTAAATCATAAATAAGGTTTGTAGATTCTTACAATGAGATCCCCCAAAAATAAAGGCTCGTGACCGACCTTGGAGTTTGATTAGCATTTCGACATGTAGATCTGCGATAAACATTTTTCCTCCTTTGGAATAAATTGTGGTGCCTGCAAACGTTTTCAAAAATCTCATTGATAATTTGACAATAATCTTTAAGTATTAGTGCCATTCATTATGTTAAAGCTTATCTGACTTAGGCGGTATAGGGTTTCCTTAAAAAAAAACCCCCACTTCCGAACCGCTCAAACTATAGCTGACTAAGGCACATTGAAATCGATAGAATATAATCTGAATAAGTTTAATTTAGAAACGATGAAAAAAAAAACTTTGATGTAAGAATAAATGACAGATGTTAAAGGCTCAGTTAGCCGGGAGTAACAGTAACGGTGAAAATCAGCTGATTCATTTTGTTGTGTGTAAAGCAATTAGAACGATTACAGTTAGCAGTAAGATGTTACGTCTCAATATGTAAGAAATAGATTGGTCTTACTATTTTACGGTAAGGTTACTGCTACTGTTACTCCTGGCTAACTGAGCCTTTACCCTTTAAAATGTTACGTTACGTTATCCAAGACACAAACCATATGTTAGAAATACGCCATCTCTTGTGAATATCCCATTTTAAAGTTATTAGCGGTGTTTTTTTTAGAGGTACAGAGCTTTTTAAATAAAAAAAGCACAACAAATTCATTGGAAAGACAACAATTTTACAAATAATTTCTGATTTAGGGCCTCCCCTGCACTTTTTCGACCATTCCTTATCTGTTTTCGGCAAATGTTGGCTTCTCAATATTATCATTGCTGGTTTATCAGCATACACCAGATATTTGACAAAAAGTGGTTTAACGGTGTCAAATAGGACGAACGTCTTATTCCATTTCATGAGATAAATCGGTCAAAAAACATTTCGCTCCACAAAGTGATGGTCTCACGCCCAGTATGGTTTGTTTCGCCGTCTTTTTGGCATCATTTTTCCTTCAAATGGTTTGCAATGACATGAGGAATAAAAAAATCACGAATAATTTGCCTTAAGCGTTTGTCAATCACAGCTATGATGGTTTCGGAATTAAAGATTGAAGGGCCGATGATGCCCTCGGCTGTGATTTTTTCGGGATTAATTGGGGCCTTACGAGTCTCATGGAGTTTGCGATCCTTCAGAAAACGACCATTCTACTTGTTTACATTCCCGTTAAGCAAGAAATTAGCCCCTTCGCTGAAGTTGATTTGAAGATAAAAATCTGGTCGACTTTCATTCACCGTACACACGACGCAATTGATGACCCGCTGGCTTTTGCTCTTGCACCAGTTGGACGTAGATCAAGGTCTGTCTGTCTTTTAAATTTAAAAAAAAAGATGGACAGGCAGAGACTAAATTTCTAAGAATGGCATCGGATTCACGTCGTTAAGGTTTTAACAACGAAAAAAAATATAAAAATTTAATTTGTTTTTTTTTTATAACATTAGTTTTGGTTTTAATTTACTTAATTATTATTATCTACATATTTGCCTTTAAAAAAATCAATTTATGTTAAATTTCATATAACTTTTATTTTGTTTTAAACTCTAAACCCCAGCAATTAAAATCCGAAAATATTTTACTCTAACCAATCCTTGTTTTTCACTGTAATTATAATGAAATCTCAACCATAATAGATCTCTCCATTAAACCCCCGCCCCTCACTCTCTCTTTATCCCTCAATTACACACACACTCCCATGAACACTTTTAAGCATTTACACATGTGTTAGTGTGAAAAGAAAACAAACAATTGTTGTTACTGTATGTATTTGTGTGTTACGAAATTAAACAAAAACAAAATTTTTAAATAAAATTTTGTAAATTATTTATCACTTCATAAACTCTCTGTGCATGATGTCGTTTTTGTTTTTCAAAGGGATAAAATTATTCTAAAACTCTGGCAACATATTGGAAAAAAATTGGTTTTTAATTTAAGTACATTTTTAAATACAAACACACGTACGTTATTTATAATTAATTATGTAAAATATTTTTCTACACAAACTTATATAACACGGTTGCTGTTGTTTTTATCCAGAAAATTAGTTTAATGGGAAAAAACTACTTTGTATAAAATTAGAATTTTTAGCTGTTAAGAGTGAATGCCGGAAAACATGAGAGATATATTTTTGTTGTTGTATTTGAATTCAATTTAACACTCATATTTCTGAAATACAAGCGATGCATATGCATAATATATATTTAATGATTATTTTAGTTTGATTTTCGTTAAGTGCGTATGTGTATTATTTAAAACAATGATTGTTTGTGTAAAAGTATTTATTAACTTTGTAAAAAAAAAAAATTAATTTTGTTAGTAATTTTAAAATTTTAATGAATGTAAACAGATTTTGTCAAATCAATATATTTAGTTGACAATTATGAATGTATAAAAATTAATTATTTATTTAAAAATATTTCAAACTAATAGAAAGGACTTGAATGTAAATATTTAGTCTGGTCCTTAAAATAAAGGGTATTTTATGAAGATTTTCTATTTAACATCACTTAGCCAAAGTGTCATAAGGGTACAAATGAAATTATGTCATCAATGGGATGACACATCGGCATCACAGAAATGACGAACATGTCCTCAGTGCGATGACGCAGTAACATCGGAGAAAGGACACATTAGCATCAATTTAATTACAGTTTGTCATTAAGTCAAAGTCATTGGAATTGACTTAAGTCAAAGTGAGAGAATATTATTATTCACTTACCCGTTACATATATTTGTTTCACGTTTGTTGAATTACGACCTTTGTTTAGAGCAGAACTCTCAATAATAAGACACCAGCACCATGCTCCATATGGTTTTCGTAATCATTCTATTTTAAAAATTGCATGTATTTGACTAAGTATAATACATTGTAATCATGAAAATAATGTTTATAATATACAAAATGTGGCATCGAGTTGATGTCACCATAGTCATAAAATGGATGACACGTAAAAAATGACAAAATTGTAGGAAGAAGCAAGTCATTGGATTGATGTTACTGTTTGCATCATTAAAGTCATTGTAACACTGTCACAATTCTGATGTTAGGGCGTCATCAATATGAAGATGCATTTTTCTATCAGTGTATGAAACAAAGTGTGTGTCCCCCCTAGAAATATGAATTGTATATACCCATTGTGCAAAAACATAGGTTAATGTTCAATAACGACACAACGTTGCTGAAGTTTGAAGGCGGGTTTACAAGGGAAAAAATGAGTTTTTTTCAGGTTTTCTTAAAATTTTACCATTAAATTATAACTTTTGCAATTAAATGAATCGAAATATGTACGTTTGTTTGGCTTATAGACTCCTAAAATTTTAACAGTAGGATCACGTGGACCCCAAAAATTGAATTGGCTACCTATTTTTTCGATAGGGACAGGGGAATTAATACCCTCCATAGGACGCCAATGTTAAATATCGCATATCTTAAGTGCCACTGCAACCATTTTCTTTCACTTTTTGCAGTAGGATCTTCTAAGGAGTTGGTACCCCCATAGGACGCCAATGTTAAATATCGCATATCTTAAGAACTGTTAAAGTGAGAATGTTCAAACTTGGTAGGAATCACTTTTATACTAAACTACACCTTTGAAAATAAAACTGAAGGGCGTAGGCACAGCGCCAGCTTTACCCCCAAAGAATTCATATATTAAATATCGCTTAACTGAAGAACTATTAGAGCTAGAGTCTTCAAACGTGGTTAAAAACATTATTATGATAAACTATAAATTTAAAAAAAAATGGGTGGGGTAGACAGAGGAAGAGCAATACCCCCCATAGAACGAAAATATTTAATACCGAATATCTAAAGGCAAAAGTCGTCTAGCTTTGTAGGACCAGCTCTTATTGTAAACTACACTTTTCAAAATAAAAATTATGGGGGAAGGTGCAGGGGGAGAAATGAATTATATATAAATGAAAAGCGTATGTTTTTTGCTCCCTTTAGACTCCAAAACTACTGAACCTATTTTCCTGAAATTTTAACAGTATTTTTTTTATTATCCGGCGTTTAACAAAGGCTATTAATATTTGTTAATTTTCAAGTGGGCGTGTCACCTCCCATACAATGACAATAAAAATTTCTACACATTTGGAGTACTGTTAAAGTGCAAGTATTCCGATTTTGTACAAATTGCTTAGATAACAATACACAACATCTTTCAAAAAGTAGTTTCAATGAGAAAAGTAGGCATGGCACCACCCATAAGAATACACTTGAAATTTCTGTATGTTTTTAGAACGCTTGCTGCAAAAGTATTTAAATTTAGTACAAGATGCTTTGTTATCAATTCATGAGATCTGTTTTAAAAAATGTTTACTAATTTTATTTCGATGGGGGTAGCAAAGCGCACCGGGTTAAACTAGTAAAAGACAAAATTTGGTTAAAAAATTGTATTTTATTAAAATTTACCCTGGCTATTAACTTGTCTCGGGCCAGTTGAACAAGAAATGTAGGAACAAAATTCATATCTTTGCGAAAAATTAAAAAAAAGCTAATTTTTACTTAAAATAGACCCGTATTTTGTTGTATATGAGTTTTAGTATTTGTAGGATACCATTAATCTATTCGCAGGTATGACCGAAAAAAAAACTTCAAAACTTAATTTTCAAAGTTTTAAAACTTTTGTTAACCAAATTTTAGGATTTTGTGAACATCACATTGGGATTTATTGAGGATATAAAAGGGAATAGAATTACGAAAAAATATGGTTATACCTTCCATAGTTTTTTTGTACTCGCAATTTAAAATTTGCGATTTTGGGGAAAAACTAATTTTTTTGTCCATATTTTGGCGAATGAGCACAATTTCCTTACTGTGGTGAATCTTAAGTAAAACTTATTCAGAATATTATTGTTCAGTTAATTTAAAACCCCTAAGAAGGTTTTACTAAAAAGGAAAACCTTTAACCCTAAAATCATGTAGGTCAAAGGTTAAATTTTGACATCTTTGGAATTTCTAAAGGAAAGACAGCGAAATATTGTATATATTTGTACCGATTTTTATGAAATTGTAGAAAAATATACTCTTAGGTCATACAAAGACAAAAGAGGGCAAAAATTAAGATTAACCCTTAAATACACTTGAGGTCAAAACAACCCAAAACTCAGGGGATGACCCCTACTAATGCATTGCATTGTGTTGGAACTAGGAAAATAGGTTGTGGGAAGGAGGATAGAGGGAGTAATGTTTGTGAACATTCGATTTGAACATAATCATGTTGTAAGTGAGAGGGAAGACTTCGGCAGGAAGGTTATTCCACATACGAACAGTCCGGGGAAAAACGAATTCTCTCTGTAATGCGTTGCACGTTTCACCTGCAAATTGACCACATTAGGATGGGCTCTTGAGAGAAAACGTGTATTGCGAACAAACGTACGGGTTTCGGGAACCAGATCCCTAATTTCGTCAGAACACATCCCATGGTAGTAGCGATAAAACAGCCAAATACAACCCACATTGCGACGGTGCTCAAGGGAGTCAATAGAATTGGATACCCTACTGTCACCAATGAGAACCTTTGCCCTCTCCTGCACGCGGACGAGAAGATCTAAAATAGACTTTAAAGCACCGGCCCACACATGAGAGTTGTATTCCATACGTGGTTGTTAAAATGTTCCTCGTTGGTTTTTTGGCAGGCTCCGATGTTCCATGACTGGCGCTTAAATCCGGCTAAATTCAACCAATGGCATGGGTCATATTGCCTTTGAGGCTTATTATATGAACTTTTTGCATAGACCTGCAACTTAGGAAAACCCCAAAAAAAAGTCTAACGGGGTCAAATCGCACGATCTCCGGTTTTTTTTTTTTTTTTTTTTTTTTTTTTGTTGGGCGGTTAAAAATAGACTTATTACTACATCCTTCCAACTTTCTCTCTCTAGGGAAGGTTCGGAACAGCTGAACACTTTTCCTTCATTATCCTATTAATGAAATCTTCACACAATTTCCATGAGTGAGCGGAATGCAGCATTATGCCTACCACGTTCTCAGATGTCAATATTAAGCCTAACTTTCCATTTAAAGGCCATTATCTCCATGTGAAATGAGCATTTCTTGGAATTGCTCGAGTAGAATGTTCAATGTGGCATTCTCTATTTATATCCTGTTGAACCCACATGTCGTTGCTGTCCATATCATCCAATTCAGTTCAAAAGAAGATAATGATAATCAAACTATAGCGCTCGCCTGTGAAGGCAATTGCCTCGCAACATCGTTCTCGAAGAAATATATAAAACATTCAGCCCAAAATTCACATCAAACAGTAATTTTCGGTATGCATTGGACGCTTTTGGATCTCATATGGATTGTTATCGTCTCTTATTCGAGAATTTTATTAGTTGAAGTACCCATTCATCCATTATCGCACAAAGTCTTACGTATTTTATGAAAATGCAACCCTGTCATGATAAGTTGTTATTGTTTTTTTTTTTTTTTTTTGAAAATTTATAAACAATAACTAGATCAGGGAAGCATTTTGATAAAATACGAAAGACTTGTGGGATCGTGTGTAACGGCCTTAAATGAGCATCGTCGCTAAAGCCGATTTTACCTAATGCTTTTGATAAAACAATTTTATCATTTGTATGTGTTGTTCCATGCATATTTGGCAAAATTGCGGAATAAATGACAGGAAATTCAACAGATGTTTCTGCAGCATATGACCACTATTTTATTAACCTGGCGTAGAGGTCAACAGTGAACATAAAGGCAGTCCCTTACGGGCGAGATTTGATCATTGCAAGTTCGATTGAGTTGACCTCTGTGATTATTCCTAATGTGAATAACTCGTGCGTGTAATTTTGATAGCCGGCAATAGCGTTTTAGCCGCTCTTAACTGTCAAACTTTAAAAGACCCTTTGGAAGACTACTCTTTGTTTAATTGTAATTTACAAGGCATAAAATACCCAGTAAAAACTTCGCCTACAAAATAATGTGTTGAGTAATCAGAAAAACATAAGAGCACTACTTACAATTCTACCGAAAGAACCAATGAATTTTACAAGGGATGTCCCAAAATGAACGCATTAAAAAGTAAGTCATTATATTTTTACCTGCATACATCCAGAAAAAAGTAGTTATAGAAGTTGTTATAGATGTAGTTATAGAAGAAAGCTACAAAATAATGAGTTAAAGAAGCTATTCATTTTGAAAAAGTAGGCGAAGTTTTTACTGGGTAGAATCCCTTCAAATAATTCTTAAAACAATGCAATATTGTGTGTGTACTACGATAATGTCGGTCAGCCATATTACAAATTCTAATCAAATTGAAGCTTTCTAAGATTGTTGTAGAGTGTTTCAATCGTTATCAGCATTTAGGAACTTCCAAAAATTGTTACATGCTTGTACTTTTAATATTTTCTCGATTTTCTAAATAAATACTGTTTTCTGATTCTATGGAATTTATTCGATAGTTTTTTTTTATTGAATCTAAAAATCTTAGAATCTAAAAATTTTATTAGTTGAATGGTTTTTTCGCAACTCATCTTTAAGTTTCTGCTTCTGGGGTTTCTATCTGTAAATCTGACTATTTTTGCTACATCGGGTCTCTTGTTCTCGGTGGTGTTTTTAGATATACATATATTCTTCTATATTTCTACTTAAAGAAATATTATAATTAAAACTTACCATCGCACCTTTAAAATCAAAAATCAAGCAATTCATATCCCCTGTTTAGAAAAGTGTTGTCAACTTCTACATCAATTAAAATCACTAGTTGTAACACAAACATCCCTAGAGGGAAGTGACCTGACACCAAAGTAGTCCTGTGATAGGTATTTATTATATTTATATTTATTATAGTGGAAGAGACCGGTTCTTGTTTTAACACTTTCTATGAATAAGACCTATCACTTTTACATGGGGTTGTCATTGGAGGGGGTCAATTGACACCATTTGACCAGTCACACATCTATTCCCAATGGACGTGTTTAGTGACAGATACTATAAAGTAGTATTATGTATTTCAATACAATGTAGTATTCTTATAATAAAACAAGTCCTGAAATTAAATTCAAGAACCAAATTCTAATATCCCCCGCAGGGATATTAGACCAATTTACAGTCTTGTGCAAATGATCTTGCATCGTAGCATTTGCAAAATGGTATAGTCGATACTATAGTATACTTTTGGGATTATAGTAAATACCATAACATATTGCAAAGGCTAAGTGATCGTAATTATTTTTGAATTATTTGTAATTGTAATTAATTAGTTATTAGAAATTCTATTGCTCATAATTATATAATCAGTAACCCAATTGACAATCTTGTGCAAATGGTCTTGCTTCGTAGCGATTGCAAAATGGTTTAGTATTTACTATAATCCCAAAAGGATGCTATAGTATTTTCTGTTCCATTTTGCAAATGCAACGATGCAATACCATTTGCACAAGATAGTAAATTGGGCTATTGAAAAGCCATTTACGGTATATTTTTTTTTATAAATTTTCCCTCGATATAGATCGGAGAAAAGAATATTAAGCAATAACGCTGTAGTTAAAGTTGTGTTTTTAGGCGGAAAACCCCCTCTCCAAAATCACTTTAAGGCCGGGTTTTTAAGTTGTGGATTAAGCTTAAACTTAGTTTAATGTAGTTTGAAACTCTGGTTTTTTCGGCGAAATGTGATTCTTTTATTATTTGAGCAAAACTAAGCTGTTCCGAACAATTTTTTTATACAAACTTGCTAATGGCGGCACAAATCTGTTTTCGGTTTAACTAAACCTAGTTTAACCTAGTTTATAGATATTCGGCAAAAAGAACGTTTAGATGAATTTAAACCTTATATCATAATTCTGTTTTACCGAATTCATGATTGGCCATGGCGAAAATGTGTCTTTGTGTAGGGTATCAAATGATCGGGCTTAACTGGCTATACGTTCTTAATTGTTTAAGCATTAGCTATATGTTATTCAGTGAATATTTTATCTTGAATAGTAAAAAGATGAAATTTAGAGAATTAACTATTTTAATTAAGTTAGTTTTGCAATTTTTTCTTTATAGTTTAATCTACCCCACCCCTTTAGACTCTTAAGCAAATAAATTGTGTATATTTTAGTTTTTATTTTAATTCTGAACAATGTTTTTTATATGCATTTTAAGTGTTTTTAATTAAGGCTGCATTTATGAATTTTAAACCATAAAAAAACAATTTAGCATCTCATCATTTCTTTAAAAATTTAGAGCTTTTTTACAGATAAATAACTAATTAAACACCTGGTTGAGGTTGAGCATGTCTAAGTGTAACTCCTTTCATTTTATTTCAAAATAAAAAAAAAAACTTAATACTAGAACAATTTCAGAGAAATTATTAAACTATAATATTTTTCATTTACAACTTGGAAATGTCGTTTATATAATTTTTCATTCTTTCTTTGTATGTAACAATAATGAATGAATTCTCTTTAAAAAAAAACGAATGGTAAAATGTTAAAAATATTTATAAATAAATGAATTTTTAAACCTAAAATATCTTATTTAAATAAAAAAAAAAATATTAACATTTAGTTACAGAAACAATCAGTGGCATGTGGCAAGTGTTTTAAGAAAAAAAAATGTATAAAGAAATTTCAATTCTTTTAGTAATTTTTTATATTTACATTATTATAAAAACAAACTGCATTTGAAAAATTTAATTAATAAAATTATTTATAAAAATAATGTTGGTGTTGGTTTGTCATACAAATAAAATAGAAAAAAACACACATTTTTTTAATTCAAAAAAAAAAAAAATGTATTAGCAAACATTTAAATTAAAAGCAATAAAAAATAATCTCTACTCCGCAAACTTTTGTCATAGAATAATCTGGCAACATCACACAATGCTTTGCAATACGTGAATGGTGGCAACAGTGGCAGTATAAGCAATAACAATTTAACGGCAAATCCACAAACAGCAGCAGCTATTGCTGGAAATGTTGGTGGTGTGGCAACAGCAACAACAACAGCTTCAGCAAATGTAACAACAGTATTAGGCTTAAATTCCCAACAACAGGTACAGCAGCAACAACAACAACAACAGTTAGTCACGTCCCCAACAGCTGCCTCCTTGAATGGCTTAAATCTGGCAACAGTAACAACAAATAATTTAACAAACGGTTCTGTTATTAGTTCCAGTGGAGTTGGCGGTGGAGGCAGCTTACTAATTGATGCAAAACAAAGACAACAAAGCCTGCAACCAAATCCAAATCATTTCCATCATCACAACAATCACCATCAAAGTCATCAGCCACAGCATCATCACACGAACAACACCCACCAACAGCAACACCAACAACACCACCATCTACAGTGCAAATCAGCACAACAACAGCAGCAGCTGCAGCTGCAACAACAACAACAGCAACAAAATGTCAGCCTAGTGAGTGTTGTGAAACAATTCTAAATAAAATTTGTTTTTTTTTTTGTCTCTAGTTTTTCTTTCTCACAATAAATTTCCAAATTATTTTGCATATTTTCTAGAAATAAAAAGTAAAATATAGACATTTTCACATTTAGTTATTAATTAGTTTTCAGTGTTTTTTTTTTTTTTAACTACTATCCGAATTTTTCCTGCCTGGAGAATCTTGTTTTTAATTTAGTTTGCAACTGTAAGGAATGTTGTTGCAAAGAATACGAATTTTTTTTATATGAAAATGAGTTATAAAATTTTTATATTAAAAGTAGTTGCAAAATAAATCTTTGGGAGCACAGTTGTGGATAATTTAATAGCAGCGAATGTTAGAATTTAATTTGGGCACGAAGGGCCGTTATTATTTTCGTCCTTATATTTAAGATAAAATAACGGAAACACGATAAATGAAGATCTTTAGAGAAACGTTATCTATAGAGTATTAACAAATAATTTTAATATGTGGTTCGAAGGACCATTTCTGTTAGACTAAATTGAGCAATTTATTGATATTGCAATTAAAGTAGAAATAGATATGAAATAATAAATATCATGATATAAACATAATATCATATCATATCATATCGAAAAGTCGCTGGAGATACTGATTTGTACATATAAAGCAATGACTTTATTCAGGACCTTGATGTACGAAGAAAAATTTATTTGCAAAATTTTTTTTATTTACTAAGTCGTAGATTAATATTAGAAAATCAAGTTTTTTTTCAGGGCTGTCGGAGTTGAGGTTTTTGTACCGGAGTCGAAGTAACCAGAAAAACTCGCGACTCCGACTCCAAAATAATTCGTTATAAAAAATTTAAAAAAAATTTCTAAGATTTTCCAAAATTAAACTTCTTTTAAATTGGCAGTGCAATATTTAATACATCGATTTGAAATTTTACAGAAAAACTTTCTTGCTATATATTTCTGTTCTGAAAATCACTTTAATTCAAATAACGTGCCTTTTAACATCACACGTGGGTAATTCCATGTCAAAACGACCAAGAGTGGGACACGACCCCTTCCGATTTGAATGAAATTTGGTGAGAAGGTTCCTTTTATCTTATTAGGAACATATATGAACGAAAAAAAATTTTAAAATTTGATTTTCGAAAGTTATGTCATATTCAAAATGTCATAATTTTGCAGAATTAGCCGAATGTGTTGAGTTTATTTCTTCAATATCTCGAAAACTACTTGACATACGAAGATGATCCTACACGCTGCAGGGGCCAAATTAAAGAATTTTATTAAGCCGCAATATTTGTATGGTACAGCGCGTAGGATGCTACTAGATGGGTCAAATGTATGACCAGCCCCACTTTATTATTTATTGCCGAATTTCGGTTTTTTTAGTTATTTCAAAATTGAGTTACGCGAATATATGCTGTGCAACCTCTTACATTTTCGAAATAACGATATATCTTAAAAACAATAGCTAACCTAAAAAAACGGTTAGCACCACTGGATTCAGCGTCCCCAATTACATTCGAAAAAAAACAAAAAGCCAGCAAAATAATTTTACACAAACAAAACATATAGTACACAATACACACAAGCTGTTCGTGTTACGGACGTTCTTAAAATTGTTTGTTTGTTCATTTCTTTATAAATGTAAAAAAAAACATTAAAATATAATGTTTGTCTACAGTATCACTACAATTTTTCTGTTTTTTAACGAAGAACCGAACACTATATAATGTTCGGCTGTTTCTTGAAAATAGTTACGAACGGTATAAAGGATTGTCTTCGTCTACACAAGCACTTAAAAATTAGATATCGCTCCTGGGTGTGTGAGCCGAACGCTAAATAATGTTTTATTTATTTTCGAACACTGTTTTTGGGGACCTTTCACGTGCAATTCTCAGTATTGAGTCCCAAATCAATGATCTGAAAAATATTATCCTGTGTTATTAATTTCAAAAGATTTTGTTCTTTTTGTGCTTAATTCCCAGTTTTTATTCTAGATAAAAACACTTGAAATTTATTGTTGATGGGATTTGCTATTCCTTGTTATTTATACATATCCTGTGTTATTTATACACAGATAAATTTCCCTTTTTTCGAGGTCCTTTGCTTCAGTGGGAGAAAAGGACGACATAAAAATAACTGCTATTTTTATTTCTCCTTCTGTAGAAAAAGAAAATCCTCCCTAAATGTTTATAGAAAAATTAAAACCATATATTTTCTGTCGTATGTCGAAATCTATAACAAATTGCTCTTTTATTAAATTTCAATTATAAACTTTTACAATTTTTCAATAAATTTTTATTATTTTCTAGTTTTTAGCTTAGACCAGCACTTTTTTTTTTTGTTTTTTGTGTTTCAATAAAAGCAAAAATAGAAATTTTAAAAATATTAAAAGCCCAAAAAATGACATTCATATTCTACTAAATATGTGTCTATTAAACGAATAGATAAAATTTGAATACATTTTTAAAATCAATTTAATCTATTTTTCAATAAAATAATTTTGTAAATTAAAATATTTTTCCTGCAATTGAAATTAGTTTTTAATATGTATGGCATATGTATGTATGTTTGTGTGTAACCTTTAAACATATGTATATGACAGCACATGTATGAACTGTAGTTTAGAGAAAAATAATAGTTTTGTTTAATTGAGCCAAAAACTAATAATGAATTGTTTTTTTGGTAAAAATTAAAAATGTTAACAACATTAAAAAAAAATTTAATTTTTAAAGCAGTTCTAATAATTTTATGATTAAGTTTTATTTTTTATTTGTTAACAATAAAAATAAAATATTTGACAGTTTTAAATTTTAATTGAAATATATTTTAAAAAAACTTTTGGCAATTTTTGTTGATTTTACTTTTTTCTAAATATGTACTTCTATTATAACATTTAGGTCCTTCGAACCTCGTTTTTCAGTAACGCTTACTGCTTTTGTCTTTTTAAGATAAATCCATTTAATCAAATGTAGTCCTTCGAAAAGGTTTGCTTTTCTCCTTATTATGATAATATTGGTATGGTTCAATTATTTATGGAACAAAATATCGTCCAAATGCCCGCCGCGACCTCGGCGGCACACCTACATTCGATGGTCCAAATTTTCGATGACGCTGAGGCCCTATGCAGTTAATGTGGCGAAATATCTCATCCTTTGGCTCTTAAATTGTTACTGGCTTATCGACTTACACCTTTTCTTTCAAATAACCCCAAAGAAAGAAGTCCAACGGTGTCAAATCACATGATCTTGACATCGCCACCACGTGAGACAAAACACTGCCATTTAATTTGTCGCGCAAAAGAGCCATTGTTTCGTTAGCTGTGTGGCAAGTGGCACCGTCCTGTTGAAACCACATATCGTCCACATCCATGTCTTCAAATTCGGGACATAAAAAGTTCGTTATCATCTCACGATAGCGAACACCATTCACAGTGGCAAGTGGCACCGTCCTGTTGAAACCACATATCGTCCACATCCATGTCTTCAAATTCGGGACATAAAAAGTTCGTTATCATCTCACGATAGCGAACACCATTCACAGTTACTGCCTAACTGGCCTTATTTTGGAAAAAAAAATACAGCCCGATGATGCCGCCAGCCCATAAACCGCACCAAACAGTCACTCTTTGTGGGTGCATTCGTTTTCCGACATTCACTCTTGGATCATAATTCGCCCAAATGCGGCAATTCTGCTTATTGACGAATCCACTGAGGTGAAAATGTGCCTCATCACTGAAGATGATTTTCTTCGAAAATTGATAATACACTGTTGCCATTTCTTGCCACCATTCAGACAATTGACGACGTTGAGAATGGTCAAGAGGCTATGGTTCCTGAGCACCTTGTAAGCGTGTAAATGAAAGTCTTAATGCATAATGTTCATCAACAACGAGCGTAAGAGGTGCAATTGTTGGGCACGACGACGAGTTGAGGTGGACGGCTCTTCAGCCACACTATCGCAAACAGCAGCAATATTTTCTGCAGTACGAGCTGTACGAGCATGCACTTGTGTTTTCACATCTCCTAAAGACCCGGTTGTTCAAATTTTTGCACTATTTTACCGATTGTACGCACATTTGGACGATTTTGATTCGAACGTCCATTTTCAAAATAAGCCTGAATAACTTTAATGCGTTGCTCGATTGTGTATCTTTCCATGGTTCAAATTGAGTTAGTCTGAAATTGAGAAATGTCAAATGAAATGCAGAAAACATCGGCCTTTAAAATGTAACCACCCTTTACATCGTTCGCTGAAAGTCCATTATCTGTGGTTGTGGTTGTATTTTGGCAAAAGTCTGCATAACTTTTCAAATCGCTTAAATTTTCTGGAAGTCCTCTTAAGCATTTGCGGTTGTATCTCATCAATGCTCTGCATTATTTGCCAAATCGTTAAAATGTTCTTAACTCCACCATCCAACTAATGTGGTTGTATTTTGGCAAAAGTCTGCACAACTTTTCAAATCGCTTAAATTTTCTGAAAGTCCTCTTAAGCATTTGCGGTTGTATCTCATCAATGCTCTGCATTATTTGCCAAATCAACCACCATCCAACTAATGTTAAATTTCCGAACAGGCCTATGTTTAAGTATTGACTCTATACCACGCGCTGTTGAAGATATCGATTTAGTAGTAAAAAAAGTAGTACAGGCATTAATGTTTCCGGCCCATAAAGCAGTAGATGTTGTGGGGGTCCTGACAGATTTCCCCTTTTTAAATACCTTAATTTTGCTTATTGCCAAAAAAGAGCATCTCAATACTGAAGAGGAATAAACTCCTATTCGATTTGAAAAATTAATTTTAACATACATTTGTTTAATTTGTAAAGTTCTGGCGTTGGTACTATCATCATAAAATCTTGAACCAAACATAGAACAATTGACAGATGTGTTTAAGACTAAGGAAACATCCAGCCATAACGCAATGCATCTACTAAGTTCCCGGTGTTTTTACTGCTGCACTCAGGTAGCAATTCGTGTACATGACTTTGTCAAACAATTCACCTTTCTTACTCCTTACTTGCGAGCTGGAGCTATTTAAAATTCACTTTACAACAGCTTCTGATGAGACATTCGCCAGTATGTTGAACTTTACTAAGAATACGGGAAAAATCAAAACATGTTTTATAGATCCCCTCTTCGCGATTTCGGCATAAACCACAACAAACACGTTATCCTAGAACGGGGCTCATCAACAACTAAGCTTATAAAGGGTGGTCCAACCAAAACGCGCAATGTTAATTGTAAATAATTGTTAAAAATTTGGCGAGAATTATCTTAATATTTAATATGATAGAAGGACCTAAAGCAATTATCTGTGAATCAAAATATCGGCCAAATGCTCGCCACGGCTTTGGTGGCATACCTCTATACGATGGTATATATTTTCAATGACTCTCAGACTTAATTGAGGTTCAATTTCGTTAATGTGCCGAATTATCTCATCATTTACAACTTTTCATTTAAATATCCCCAAAGACAGAACTTCCAACGGTGTCAAATCACATGATCGTGGAGAACAATTAACATCACCACGATATGAGATAACACTGCCATTGAATTTCTCGCTCAAAAGAGCCACTGTTTCGTTGGCTTTGGCATGTAGTACTATCCTGCTGAAACCAAATTTCTGGCCACAAAAAGGGTGTTTTTATCTAGAGACAGCAAACACCATTCACGAGTCCATTCGCGAGCAACAGCAATGTTTTCCGCAGACCGAATTAGGTGAGCATGCACATTTTCTATAGACCCGGTTTGCTGAAATTGGCGCACGTTTCTCCTGATTTTACACATTTGGTCGATTATGCTGACCAAAAAAAATCACGAAATGCATTTTGATTTGAACGCTCATTTTCGTAAAAGCCTTCAATAATCTTAACGCGTTGCTCAATTGTGTACCTCTCCATGGTTTAATTTGTCAAACAATAAAACAAAGAAATGTCCAATTAAGTTGGGCGAAAAACTTGAAGATAAGGTGCGACTCATAATTAACATCGTGCATTATGGTTGGACCACCTTTTGGCCTGTTCGTCGATTTCGAACGAAGACTTCGTTCCTTTTATGTACCAACAAATTATAAAATATTGTTCTTGTTTTACATATTAGTTAAGTGACCAAAGTCTTCGAATCGAAAAACAGACCATTTAAAATCTTGGGGGCTTCTGGTTTCTCTTGCACTAGTTGCCGTGACCTTTTGAAGATCTTCTAATGTTATGCCCTTGTGGTATTTGCTGCAGCTATATCCCACGAAAGCGAAAAGACAAGAGATTTGAGAGGTTGTAGATGCTGTCGCCCAACAGTATACGATGCGAAAACATTTTATTTAGGAGTTGCTTTAAAGGCAAGTATAAAATTGTCAAACTCTGTTAAAGAAATATCCCTTTAACATGTTGGTCCTTCGAACATTTTATGTTTTCTTTATACTAAAACAGACTACTTTTAATAAAAATTTTCAAAATTTTCTTATTAAGAATTTTGTATGACGTGCTAAATTCCCAATTTTCTATATTTGATAAATACACTGAAATTTATTGTTTAGGGAAAGCTTCTATGTGCATTTCACTGGTTGCTTCCCAGTAAAAAACGTGCTCCAAAAGGAGCAGGTTTTTTGTATGAATTCATACCTCAAATCGCTTCAAACCTGCTGATGGGATGCCTGATTTTTGTATGGGGTGTTCCCAGTTTGGAGGACTATGTTCTGCTGACAATAAGCGCTTCTTTTAACATGCAAACAAAGCGCTCCTGGGGTGCTTTTTTAAAGGGCTAACTATATTAACATATTCATTAACGTTTTGCTTTTACTTGTTTAAATGTCTTTTTTCAATCATTTTCGTAAACCATAATATATTTTTTTTTTTCGCTTAAAAACCTTCTTCGTTGTCAGCACTAAAATAGCAGCTTTTTTGTATGTTTTATTCGTTATCATTTACTGCTTTATAACAGCTCTCTAATTGAAGCGCTTGAGTATGCGCTTTTTCTCTGTAGTGCTTCAAAAACCCCGATTTTTTTTACTGGGTTAGGCCAGATCATCAGGAAACCTTTTCCAAAGATTCTAGAAAAGCTAAAAATATTATACAAATAAAACCCTAAAGCGAATTAGAATTTCAAACACTCAAAGTCTTACTTGTAACAATATCAAAGCTTAAACAAAACACAAACAATAAACAGTGAGTTTATCTTTTCTTACATCCCCCTACAATTGGTTGGGTTCTTTCCTTTACTTTTCTTTACTTAAACCTTTTGGTCCATTTAATTTGCTTGTTTTTATAATTTTGGCATCATTCTGTAGGGTTCGAAAAACCATTTTTATTCCATTGTACTTAAATAGGTTTTTAAGATTTAAAAAACTCGCTAATAACGTTTCTCACATGTTCCTCTTTGGACCGTATGTATGGGATAAATAAAATTTTCGATTTTCGACAATTTAGAAAAAAATTCTTGGAACTGTGAACTATTGTATGTGTATATGATTTTAATATGATTTTTGATTTGAAAACGACAATATATCCGGTAAGTTTATACTCCAATAAATTTGTATTTTCGAATGGGATTTGTATGTTTGTTGTATCTCAATAGTTCGAAATTAAAGTTTTCACTAATGCTTATCACTTTTTATGTTTCATAAAACTATGCACGCTTCGAAGGACTATTATTTATATAGAAAACGTACTAGTATCAATTTTTCTTTTAATTATTGACACTCATATCCAATATTTATTACTCTGTTTCTAAATTTCTCTTGATTTAAAACTAAAAATATATTTTTCTTTGTTATATTAATACTTAATTTTGTAACAAAAAAACCAATCCACAAAAAAAAAAATCCAGCTATTCCCCACTGACTATTTTTAGACATAACGACACACCCCCTGCCATTTAAGCATAAAACTAAATATCAAAAATGTGGTATTTATATTGTTTTTCAACAACACCCTAAGAGTATGCTGTAAAAATTGCAAATTTACAAAACAACTACTACAAGCAAGCATTTTGTTGTATAGTTTGTACAAAATGTATTTTATTATTGTTTTAAGTACAACATATTGTACTTATTTTATCTTTTTTTAGCCTAAAGTGAAAAAAATTTTTTTTTCTTGTTTTAGTTTTTATTGGAATATAAGAACTTAAACGCACACTCACAATGTCAGATAAAATACAATAACTAAAATACACAAGGATTAAAGTCAATAATTTTTAAGCAGCCCATCCTCCCACACACACGCATACATAACGCACTAATATTGTCTTGAAAAATAAATGTAAGTGAGTGAAAGAGATGAGAAGCTAAAAATGGGGGAAAAAAATAAACTTTAAATATAAACTTGTTTTAAGGAAAAATTCTATTGTATGTAGTACAAATTGGGGATGCTCAATAAATATCTCGTAAAATTGACAGTAACTTTAATAGCACCCCCTTAAAGAGGTGCATACCTTTTAAGGGCGTCCTTACATTTGATCAATTTACTCGGGAACTGGAGATTCTTAATAAAAAACATTTTAGTTTTTATTCTATTTTAGTGAAATCTAAGAAAATAAGTTTAAAAAAACGAAATTTTTGAAAATGGTTTTCGCCTCTTACAAGCTTTAATATTGTTAAACCCCAGTCGCCTTAGGGGCGTACCCCTTAAATCTTAAACCGGCATTAATTTAATTACACTGTGCAAGAAATTGACACTTTTTTTGAGACAACCATACATATATGGCGGTTTAATAAAGTTCTTAAATTTTGCCCCTCCAGTGCCTAGGATGCGCCTAGATGGGTTAAATGTATATCTAACCCCAATTTATTTTTCATCTCAATCACTTATTTCTAACATACCTTCCCTTTATCTCCATTCTTTAAGGGGGCTCCCATACAAAATGTTCAATGCAGACTAAAAATTTTTTAAAAAAAAAGTCCCATAAATGCCCAGGAGTCGCCCCTAGTAAAATAACATGTATGACCGACCTCAATTAGTTTTTTGTCCTTAACATTTTCTCGAAACATACTTGCCCCTTATCACCACTTGTTAGGGGGGCTCCCATACAAATATTGCGTTTTATGAAATTCTTAAATCAAAAGTTGGTAACAGATTTGTTTTGTTTGCAGCTTCGTTTTTTATATGTCTGCAAAAAATTAGAGACTAGCTGCATTTTTTATGAATTTTTTAAAAACAAAAATTACGATTTTTCAAAAAAAAATTATCAGGTATGTGATGGAAAGCGATTTTAAAAACGATACGATTTGAAACCGAAAATATCGTTTTCAGTATCTTTTAAAATGGATTTTAAATGCTTTTTTTTTTATTTTCAGTCTTTGTTCTTTCAAATTTTATATTATATACGTTAACTGAAGTGTATTCTGAACCAAATCGATCGATTTTCATCACATACCTGTATGTTTCAAAAACGACTGCTCATATTAGAAAAAAGGAAAATTTATTGCGGAATTTCTGTTTTTTTTTTTGTAATTTCAATAAACGAACGCGTTTTTGAGTTACGCGAATATATGTTGTGCAACCTCCTCCATTTTCGAAATAACGGTATATCTCGGTAACCGAGAGCTCCACTGGATTCAGCGTACCAGAATTATGTTAAATCGCCATGTGTCCGGCTTGTCTGTTTGTTCAACTTGCATAGTGTTATTACTATTTGAGAAACAAAATTTAACCAAAGCCCTAATATTGGTATTTCCTTTATACGTCCTTTTTTTCGAACAAATTTACTTAATTACTAAAGCCTTTTAATCAGGAACTTTAATATTTATTATTTTATTTTTTTTTTTTGTGAAATCCAAGGAAAAAAGTTTGAAAACTAAAATTTTTACTTCCACAATATGCTCAACATCGGTATTGCCCTGGGACGTCCTCTTACTTGATAAACTGTTTGTTAGGAGTAAACCATCTTTATAAGAAACTTTTTAAATTATTTGGATTTCTTAGTGGAATCTGGTTTGGAAAAAGAAAATGTTATCAAAGCTTTTTAAATTTTGGGGGCATACCGCCAATTGTTTAAGGGGACTTATCTCCGAGGCATTATTTAGGGACTATAAAGTACACTGTGCTTAAAAAAATAATTTGGCTTTCAGATTTGTTAATGTACTAAAACAAACAAAAAAAAAATTATATAACATTCGTTTGTAAAAAGCTTATTTCTTATAAGAACAACCTCTTTCGACGACACTATTCCCTGGTCCTGGCAGTGTTAAAAAGGAAAGCATTGAATATTTTTCAAATGATATTCCCCTTGTACGAACACAATCTTATGGTGCCTTCGGTTTCCGGTCATAAGAGATTTTACTGTACCTTATTTTACCAAATGTTAGACCCCTGTAGAATACACAGTAAAACAAATCGAATAAATGTGTACCAAAAATCTCTTGCAAAATGTATTTTTTATTTATACATTTTTCTGTTTATCTTTCCAAACCATCCATACATACATAAATAAATGCTTATAAATATATATCTGCCTGTGTATGTTCAAGTATATTTTTGTTCAACTTGGCAAAAAGCTGTATCTGAGTGGGTGGGTGGATGGATGTCTTTTAGCAGGTATTCTTAATAACAGTTTCCACAAGCCATCTTTGTTACAAAGATCTGCTTGGCAAAGTGGATAACATAAGTTTTCGTACCTTTTTCTAGTGTATATATTTCTTCCCAGCACACCCTTAAACATTTGTTTACCTTTGGATATACACATACTTAACAGCCACTTTCAAATACAAGTGTACACAAAATATTTTTGCATAAGTGTCATTATTATAACATATACAGTAGAATCCCGATAATTCGTAATCGCAAGGGACCGGCCATTTCTTACGAATTATAGGGGTTTTCGATTTAGCGGGGCTTCGATTTAACGGGGTTAATATAAAATAAATACGAATTAGCGGGGTTTTACAATTTATTTACTAAAACAATAAAAAAACATAAAAGACAATTGTTAAAAATAAAATATAGAAAAATTATATATAAAAAATATTCATGTAAAAAACTGATCTTAAGAAAATAAACACACACACACAAGCAAAAGAAAAAACCCACGCAAAAAAAATAGCGGTAAACAAAAAATCATTCTTTCCATGTTTCTGTTGTTTTTATTACGAAGTATTAGAAAACAATTACCATTTAAAGGAGGTAAAGACGATTTTATTTGAAAAAAAAATTACGAATTATCGAGGGGACCAAAATGTATGGACATTTTACGAATTAACGAGATTTTTTCAAGGGACCGACAGTTTATTACGAATTATCGGGAATTACGATTTATCGGGGTACGAATTATCGGGATTTGACTGTATTGTTTTTTTATATTCATTTTTTTTTTTGTCGCAAATTTCCAGGGTAATGTTTATGTTTTTGACATTATTGTTTTTTTCGTATAAATTTAAGAAAAAAAATCTAAAAAGTAATCGTGATAGTTTTAATTTTATTATAAAAAAAAACAAACGATTTTTAAAACAAAAAATGGATTTTTGCCTTAATTGCTTGTACAAAACATACTTTTAGGGTTTATGTAAATCATAATTGTATAGCCTTCTTTTGTGAGGGCTTAGTATTTAATCAGTTTACAAGATTCTTCAGAAACAGTGTGTAATGAATATATTAAAAGCGAGAAATTGTGGTCCCAAAGACAGTTTTAATTATCATGGTTAGTCTTAATCAGAGACCGGCAAACGCATTCATTGAAATATTTTAATATTATAAGCAGTGTTGCCAAAAGACTTGTATTGTAATACTTAAAAGGTAGAAATCTCTTCAAAACTCGCTTAACAAGAAAATAAAATGCAGACCTCTTGGTGGGCTGTAGGAAATATCGCCCAAAGAAAAATCGCCCAAAAAAAAAATGAAAAATCGCCCAAAAAAATTGCATGTAAAATTGGGCCTGATTTCATATGTAAAATGACCCAAAATTTTTGGGCTTCGCTAACTAAAGCTTCTCTGTATCGCCGGCCTTCGGCCGGGCGCAAGGATTTTCTCCTCTGTGGTATAACAAAGACCGGCTTCGCTAACTAAAGCTTCTCTGCGTAGTCGGCCTTGTTCGGAAACAAGGCAGTTTTTCGAAGCTTTAATTAGCGAAACCGGTTTTTGTTAGACCATAAAGGAGAAAATCCTTGCGCCCGGCCGAAGGCCGGCTATACAGAGAAGCTTTAGTTAGCGAAGCCAGTATTTGTTATACCATAGAAGATGAAATCCTTATTTTGGATATATATATTTAATATATACACCCGGAGTAAAAGCTATAAAAATATTTTATCCATATTATGTTTAATTTAACCAAATCATTGTCACCGACAACCATATTATGGTTAAATAAGTATCTTTAAAAAAATCACTTGAAATTTTAACGGTATTTTAAAAAAAAATTTACACATTTTTGATTATAAGTTAAGTTGCGGACGTTGTAAAGTGTCATAACGTCCTCGTCCTCGTCTTCGATGGACATTATGACACTTTAAAAGTGTCCAAGGACACTACGACACTGGACATTATGACATGTCACCTAAATTTATATGAATAATAAACACTTTTTTGCAAATTTAGTAATTTTTTTTTTTTTTTTTTGGGAAAAATTCGTTTTTGCTTTTTGGGTCATTTTTCATTTTCTTTTTGGGCCCTTTTTCGTTTTTTTTTTGGGCAAAATTTCATATTAACCTTTTTGGGTCATTTTTCATGTTCGCTTGGGCGATTCTTCATTTGGGCGATTTTTATTTTTTTTTTTTGGGCCATTTTTCTTTGGGCGATATTTCCTACAGCCCTCTTGGTGTCCGTGGTAGATTTCGTCTTTTTATAAAAAAATATAAGCTAGTTTTGTATCAATAACATCTCCTCTGAACTGCACTTTTAACACATTATCACCAGTAAAATGATATGTCTTATTTTACTTTATCACAACTCCTTTCATTTTAATATAATATTGTATACACTGTTCACGGGATAAGTGCTTTAAGAACAATTGACACAAATTAATTTTCTGCTGGTCATTTATAAATGGGTAATTCCATGTCAAAACGACCAAGAGTGGGACACGACCCCTTCCGATTTTAACCCTTATGTGAATGGCAAAAAAAACACCCTTAACAGCATTGCAAGGTACCCGGCTACCTATATGGAAATATCATTGTAAACTAATTTGTTTTTTTGCCTAAAATATGTGCATTATCACAGAAAAGAACTCTGAGACTTACCAATAGATGTTCATTTTCAGTAAGTTTCAATATTTTGTAAACGCCGTGGGTTGTGCAACGTTCTCTCTAATATTTCTCAATGCATATCAAAGTTAATTAATGTGAAACAAAAAAGTTGCAAATATTATACCGGGGATTTCCGTTATTGCACAGATGTAACCTAAAGAGAAGAAAATAAACGACTACAACACAAATAAAGGCAGAACAGCAAAAAAAAAAATTTAAACATCGGAGCCATTTCGTGTAGCAGTGTTAGATGCTGGAGTCCACAAGTGAAATAGAGAACACAAAATAGAGTTGCGGAAACCTACTCTCTTGCCGTTTTTCGGCAGCAATGTTTATCTGCAGATTCAAAATTATGTTATGTTGATAATGATGAAACCCGCTTATTATGACCAGAAACTGGTAAAGCTGCTACTCTATTTTTTTGATATTTGGACAATGGTGAATGAGAATTTACATCAGAGTTAATTCTTTGGGTTGCGATGCATTAAACTCTACATGGAAAGTAAAGGCGAATAACGCTTTTAGATCTGATTTTCCATATAAAAACTCTGGAAGGAATGTAACTACTGGCACTTTTTTTCCTTATCTCCCAATCATAAGTCAAATCTGTAATACAGAGTGTGCTTGGGAAAGATTTTGAAGTCAAAATTTTTTGGTTCGCAAAAAAATAATAAGATCGGCCGCACCACCGTAGTAGGGAGTTATCACGGCGTGTGCTTGCAACTAAGTGTGAAGAAGAAAAAACACGTAAAGCTTGCACCAGATGCTCCAAGCCGATTGATAATAGGCATTCAGCAAATTGTCCAATATGCAGCTAAGTGTTAATTTCTGGTTTTTTTTTTATGAAAATACATATGAAAAAAAGTAACTTCTTCTATTTGTTTTTCTTTAACTAAATAAAAGTTTTAATCTCAAATACTCATAACGTCTTACTTTAATTGTTTTATAGAAGCTTTCACTAAAAATATACTTGCAAAAATTGTTTTTTGATATTAAATGTATGAAGGTACCAGGGTAGCTTGACATACCGTTAAGGGTGTACGATGAAAAATGGTCCACCACGCCCTTTCAAAACTATTTTTAAGCTAAAAAATAATGGTCATTTCAAATGTATTAATAGTTAGGAGTTCTCAAGAAGTTTCAGCTATATGGATCATCTGTTTCTATAAATAAAAAATCAACTGAAAACGCCAAAGGTACCCGGGTACCTTGCCATTCACAAAAGGGTTAATGAAATTTGGAAATAAAGAACATATATGAACGAAAAAAAAATTAAAAAAAAATTTTTTTTTTTTCAAAAGTTATGTCATATTCAAAAAGTCACAATTTCGCCGAATTAGCTGATTGTGTTGAGCTAATTTCATTAATATCTCGCAAAATACTTGACATACGAAGATGATTTTAATGTCATTTAAAAGAGAAAACCCCCAAAAGCTATCCCTTGAGAATTAAAAAAAAATATGATTTAAATGTGTTAGGTGTCTTATTGTTTAATAAAGCTTTTCGATAATGCTCTTAATGTTTCTAAATAACCAAATAAATTGTGTTAAAAAGTTAAAATAAAATAAAATATTATGCCATAAGTTTACTTTATTTTGGTTTATTATTTAATTTTTTAACTTTAAATTTAATTTCATTATTTAATAAAGCTCTACCTTGATTTATATTTTAAAATCCACATACATACATATGTACAAATGCACAAACATAATTCCTAGGATATTAAAAATTATGGCTTTTATTTTCATTTAATTCAACTAAAAGCAAATATTTTTTGTTTTAATTTACATGAAAGTAAATTTCCATTAAATATGGAATAGTTGAAATAGAAAAACCACAAAAAATAAATTACCAGAAAAATATTTTGAAAATTTTGGCAAATATCTAGTTGAAAGAAGAGAAACCTAAATTTTAATTGAAGCAAATTGAATTAAATAAAAAAGGGGGTTTCACAAACAATAACATCAATAGGTTTTTCAGAAATCTGAAGTTCCTTGGCTTCATATTGTGGCAACCAGAAAATTAATTCAAAATACCTGCAACCACAAAAAACAAGTAAGAGTGGCATATTCGGCTATGCCAACACACCCTTTACCATCGTGCGGTATAACAACTCTTCTTAATATATAAAGAAATCTATTTTGTGCCACGCCCACTTGTCCAATCCCGCCCACATTTTGTCAGATGTTGTGTATTGATATCCAAAATTTTTTTCCCTTAATTGGAAACTTCGGCTCTTGCCATTATCCAAATGTACAAAAAATTAATATTATAATGTCTTTGTACAGAGTCTGTATATTGACAACCCAGTTATGTGTACCAAATTTTTCTCTTACTGTTTTTCAGATAAAAATAAATCTATTTAATGGCACACCCAATGTTCTTATACCGCCCACATTTTGTGAAATGTTGTCTATTGACTATTGAAAAAAAACAAAGCATTTGGGTGTAAAATAAGAGGCAGTCTTGGTTTTTGCTCCTATCTCCGCAATTTGTAGACCGATCAAGCTGAAATAAAGCGACAAACAATTCTGGACTATAAATATGTGACATATGTCTCTGTCATATCTGGGGGGTCTCCGGAAACCCCATTTCATCGGACAGACGGACTTCGTTAAATCGACTTCGCTTGATAAGGACCCAGAATATATTTACATATATCGTCGTGCCGAAGTTATCTTGCCGTATATCACAAAATTTTTTTTTTGGGAAATCTAATCTTAAGGTTCAAATTTTTATACACAAAAATGTACGTGAAAAAAGTCGTCCAATATTTTTTTCAGATATTGTGTTTGAAGTTCTTTATCGATTTATGTAAAAATATCCAAAGTCATGGAAAAAAATTTTTAAGTTATAGCCATTATCACGTTTGAAAAAATTTTTAAATTTTGTCGTATACGCCACTTTTTGCGATATATTTTTTTAGTTTGTGGGATATAAGTCAAAATAAGGTATTAAAAACCTACATTCACGTGTTTTACCAATATTGAAAATTAAGTTATAATAATTTTCAAAACGAAAATTTATGCAAGTGACAAATATATTTACGTATAGTTATAGTTTTTATATTATCGAATTTCCTTTTGTATGAATAATTTTAAGGTTTATTACTACTTAAGGGTGATCTAACCATATTGCACGATGAAAACTGTGTGTCACACAGTAACGTCAAATTTTTGTCCAACTTAATTTGACATTTCTTGGTATCAGTGCCAAATTCAACCATGGAGAGGTGCAGCATTGAGCAGCGCGTTAAGATTGCAGAAGCCTTTTACGAAAATGGGCGTTCAAATCAAAAATACATTTTGTGTACATCTTGATTCTTTTGGTCAACATAATCGATCAAATGTGTCCACAATCGGGATAATTGTGGGCAAATTTTAGCAAACCGGCTATGTAGAAAATGTGAAAAAGCCTGTGCATGCATGCTTGGTGCGGTTTATGGCCAGGCGGGATCATCGGGCCTTACTTCTTCGAAAATGAGGTATGCCAAGCAGTTACTGTGAATGGTGTTCGCTATCGCGAGCTCATAACGGATTTCTTTTTGCCAGAAATTGATGATATGGACCTGGGCTATAAGTACCTAGTTTCAAAAGAATGTGTCACACGGCCAACGAAACAATGGCTCTTCTGCTCGAGAAATTCAATGGCGATGTTAACTCGCCGTCACGATCATATGATTTGACACCGTTGGCCTTCTTTCTTTGGTAATATTTAAAATAAAAAGTGTACGTCAATAAGACAAGAACAATTCAAGAGCTAAAGGATTAGATAATTTGACACATTAAGGACATTGAACATCAATTAGGTCTCAGAGGCATTGCAAATATGGACCATAGGACAAAGGTATGCTACCGAAGCCGCGACGAGCATTTGGCCGATATTTTGTCTCACACCTTGTTATCATAGATCCTTCTATAATAATAAAAAATTCAGATAATTCTCTAAAAACTTTGTGTTTTATTCACAATTAACATTGTGCACTATGGTTGGACCATCCTGAATATTTAACCTTTAACTGCTTAACAATAAAGTGAATTTAGGCAATATTTCATCAATACACAGAAAAAATTATTTTTCCAATTCAAACAAAAAATTTGTAGAATCAAACAATTTTTTGTCTGAAATCGGTCCTATAAACAAATTTGCATATTCAAACAATTTATTTGCATTTTGTTTATTGAAAAAAAACACCGATTTTTTCAAACAAATAATTTAACTGAATCAAACAAAAAGTTTACTGAAATTCATATACTAAATTCCAAAAACAAAAAAAAAAAAAAAAGTTTTTGCACAAGCAATGGACGCGCACACAAGTAAGCACTGTATGAGAAGATGACGGCAGAGCAGAGCCGCCGGCTGGCTTTGAGACACATTTTTATTGTTGGAATAATTTTTGAACGAAGTCTTATTTATGTATACATACACACAACACAATGTTTTTTTTTTCTCTATCACTCTCTGTTGCTGAATCCTTTCCTTTGCTAAAGAAGAAATGTAACCAAACTCGACCGACTCGATATGTATTTCGTCATCATTTTATTTTTGTATTTGATGTATTTAACCAAACAGTTTTAAAAAATTGAATACGGGATTTTGTTTCTTATAACGTTCTTTCTGCTATGGTTTTTCTTATAGTTGCACTTTTTTAAAGGGTCCAAAAATAGACTGTGTGTGTTTTTGTTGTTGTTCTTATATTTCACATAAAGAAGTGTTGCTTACGATCAAATAAAAAAATGCAAAAAGACGACAACATTAAAGAGCGTTAAATATTTCATACAAAATTATGAAAACTTGATACCAATAACGCGTTTATTATATTTTTGAAGAGTTGTCCACATTTTTGTTGGTTAAATAAAAATCAAACAAAAATATTGATTGAATCAGTAAAAAAATTTATAGAAATTAAAAAAATTTTCAAACAAGCGTTTGTTTGAAAATAATTCGGCAATAATTTTTTCTGTGTATAAATAGCCGTTGTGTAATTCGTCCGTAAAATGTCTTTACATATAAAAAGAAAAATGTTAAAATAACAGTTATATTAACAAGATAGTCGCTTTTTTGTAACATGCCTAATATACTTTGTTCACATACAACAAGATAACGCAAGATTTTTTTTATTGAAAATTTTCATACGTTTTTTGTCGTATATCCACAATTATGCTACATACGATAATATAACGCATTTAATTTTTCGCAAAAGTGGATATACAACAAAATGGCTTCGTAATATCTCATTAACCATAAGAGATAGAGACGTGAGGATTGCGCAGATCGATAGATCTGTTAAATTTACCAAAGGAAACGGTCTTATCTCATTTTTTTCGATTTTGTGATATACGACAAGATAACTCCGGAACGACGATATATATTGTAGAAATTGCAAACAGAATAACAAACTAATATACCTATACCCCATTACCTTATGTGAAGGGTATAAAAAGATTTTTGGAACTCTCTGCTAAGCCATGTTCCTTTTTTTTTTTTTTTTTTTTTTTGATATTTTTTGTTACCAGCGAGCTGACAGATTTTTAGGAATGCCCTAGGACTTGCCCCTATGAAATTATATTTTCCGTCCCTTCAGATCTCGTATTAAATTGTTAGTTATTTCCGCTTACTCTAAGTACGAGTCGTACATACAAGTTTTAGTACGAATAAGTCTAAAAAAGTACAATCCAAAATGGAATGACTTTCGAACACCTTGAACTTTTCGTTTCGTGACTAGGCGTGGGTTTGTAAAAGTTTGTTGTAAAAACAAACAAAAAACACTACAATAAGACATTAGGGGTATAACCAATTATTTGGCATAGTACCATGAGATGAACCATGTCCTAGTAACCACGAACATTATAATCTTTTGTAATTTTCTTCAAAAAAGTTCACGCGTATAAACCAATTTTATACGGTGTTTTTTATTAATTTTTAATTGTTGTTCGTTAAAAAAGGTTAAAGATACGTTTTGGTTTGCGGAAAACATATTATTAATTTTTCTTAACCAAAAATAAAATTAATCATTTTCAAAACTTCAAAAGTAAAATAAAATGCAAAAACTCCCGGTTTTTATTTGTTTTATGGTTAAACATATCATTGCGCAAGTAAACAAGCTATCTGCGTCTCTAGAAATGTTAGGAGTTCTAAGGTTTCCGACGACTTCTTTTTTAATAGAACCACAGCTTAGGATGGAAAGATTTGTCCAGTTTAACGTAATCATCGTCCTAAGACCCTTCCTCATGGGGCTCTTAACACTGGATCAAATTATGCGTTGAACAGCGCCCCTTCCTCCTCCTTCGCCACAAAGCCGTGGCACCAGAGCAAGGGTACCGACTTCGAATCCATGCATTTGGACACTTCATCCCCCTCGGTAAAGGGCGGAGCCTATCTAACACTCCTACCATTTGATGGTCAAATGGCAACTGGTTGCAATGCAACTCCACACCGAGCAATAACTTACTCTACCCGCGATATGGGTGTTAAACCACAACCACCACGTTACTCACCATAACCAGGTTGGGACCAAGGTCCCAAGGGTACCCTGGTTCCCGTGGTACCGAACAATGACTTCGGTCAGCTTCTTAGCCTAAACTACTACCAGTTGGACCCCAAACGGTACCGGGACTGGTGGCCCACAGCAAGACAGCAGCGGCACACATCGACAGTAAAAACAGCGATACTGCAAATCAGCAGACCGGAATCCAGTAGACTGCAACACTGCAACGGTGACAACATCCAGCATCCACATGCAGGGACCAAAGAGAGCACCAAGAACACACAATACAATCAACAGCCGTCCTCACGGACGACACATTGTACACATGGTGTGACACCGGCAACGGACATCACGCCATGTTTAGTAGCTTAATCCATTTAAAGCCGACCGGTGATTAAAATTACTAGCACTCTTACTTTTTTTCAATATTTTTTTACTATTGGTTTTTTAGAATCTAATTTCACTATTATCTTCAACATCGATCAACAGGAATGCGGCGAAAATTGGGTTAATGAGACGTGTTTTTGAAACACTTGAAGTCGAATATCTTTGAAGTATTCGAGCTTTTTATCGAGGGTCAAATTTAACAATAGGTTACATTTTTTTTACCCTGAACTATTCGCCATCTCCGTTGATTCATTTAAAAAATATTTTTCCTAAAAGTTTTCTAAGACCAACGAAAAAATCAAGAAAGCGCTAGAAAATGTAACAGTAGCTTTGCTTATTGATTTTTAGCAATTAGGGAACGTTTTACTACTACGGTGCAGTGGTACCGTAAATGGGTTTGAACTCGTTCAATGCGCTTATGCATCTGACAAAAAAGAAAAAGCAGCTTAAAATTGTATTAACAAGTTACAAAGAAAACGCGTAGAATGCATTAACGTATCGAACGCGTTTTGAAAAAGGTCTTACTCATAGAACCCGTGGTGCGGACCTTCAGCTTTTGAATTTAAAGAAACAATTTAGTATTCTGTTTTGATGTTATGCTCTGATTTTTAATGTCTTTTTGTTCCCGGTTGTTTTGAAAAAAAAGCATTGAAAATTAAGTTGTATGTTCATATCAAGAGTAAAATACCGCCGATAGCAAACCTGAAATATCGCCGATATATCGGTATTGGTAACATCCCTAATTAAAATCTTTGTAACGTTTTATTTCTTATGTCCTTTCTTCTGCCTTCTTAAGGTAGTAGTAAATCTTACATTTTATAAAGTATTTTTCTGTCTGTTTTTTTCAGGATAACTTCACTTTATAAATCCACTTTTTATGCTGCATTTTATGTACATATTTATGTCTATATTTTTTTTTCTATTAAAACGAAAATATTGTTAAATTATAAATACAATACAGCATAAAATCCTTATTGTTATTGCTTTGAAATCTCTGAGGATATTGTTTCGATCTATCATAATCCCTAAAGAAGCTATAATATTTTTGCTATTGTTTCAAATTTTACAATTGTAATTTTTAACGATGTAAATATTAAATTGCAAAAGCTTAGACGGAAAGTGTGGGAAGAAATAAATTATGTTATAAGGATTTTTATTGTTTTATACAGTTTGCCATGGAAAGCGGGGAAGAAATGTTGAAGTTTTATTTAAGATTTTGCTAAACCCTGCAGTTAGGTTTGGATTATTTTGGCAAATATATTTTCGCTATGATTTCGGCGCGGTTCAACCTGTGAGCTTAAAAACATCAGCTTATGGGGTATTCCTATAATTTATAGCTTCTACCGCCTAAATATAAATAAGTCAGATTTCTTTCCAAAGCCTTTTCTTCTAATTCAATAGATGAAAAATATTATCTGCTGTGATATTTGGACCTTTCAATCCTCCTTTAGTAAATCAAAAAAGTTATGAAGCTTAACTCTTTTTGTTTGCAGAATATTAAAAAAGGATGAAAAACACGCTTTAGTTCAATAATTGTTTTAAAAACCCAAATGAACCCGACAAAGGTTTTCAAACGATTCGATTAATCGAATAATTTTGGGCGATTAACAGTTCGAATAATTTAAAATTGCTTATTTTCGATTAACAAATAATTTATGTCGGTTAATCGGTTAATCGAAAAATTTTTTTCACAGTATTAGTTTTTTTCTTTGATGTAAAAAAACAAGCCGGTACGCTTTAAATGCCCTTTTTAGCTCAGGAAAATTTCCTTAGTAATAATTTTTTATAAAGATTGAAACCAAAGAGTTTGGGAAAAATATATGTTTAAGAATGTTTAGTACAAACTTTCACCACAATGATTCAGATGAAGAAGGTGATTTTTTGACACGAATGAAAACAACCATCTGCCAAACCTTAACAAGACTATTTAAATTATTAATATTGAGCAATAATTAGTATAAATTGTTAAAAAATCAATTAGAGATTTAAATGGTATAATGGAAGACTACCTAACTAAAAGTGTGTCAAGTTAAATTTAAAATTTATAACCCTAGACACATTCTGTTATGTTTACAGAACAATGTTAACCACTTAACAGACCTAAAGTTAATGCTGTAATAATGGATAAGTCCATATTTCTGGAAAAGGAGTCAACGTGGGCGAAAAAAATGATTATAATTTGTAGACAATACTATTCTCCATCGTTTTCCATCCCCAGAATTTTTAACAGAGCGAGTTGGACCGACTTATGGCCAATTTACTCTTTTGAATTCTCTAGGGGATGAATCCAGATTTCTGGAAAAGAAGTCAACGTGGGCAAAAAAAATGATTAGGATTTGTGGGGAATACTATTCGCCATCGTTTTCCATTCCCAGAATTTTTAACAGAGCGAGTTGGACCGACTTATGGCCAATTTACTCTTTTGAATTCTCTAGGAGATGAATCCAGATTTTTGGAAAAGAAGTCAACGTGGGCAAAAAAAAAATGATTAGAATTTTTAACAGAGCGAGTTGGACCGACTTATGGCCAATTTACTCTTTTGAATTCTCTAGGGGATGAATCCAGATTTTTGGAAAAGGAATCAACGTGGGCGAAACAAAATGATTAGGATTTGTGGACAATACTATTCTCCATCGTTTTTCATCCCCAAACTAACAAGCTCGGTGTGAATACCACTAGTATATCTTGAATCAAATCATTGTAAAATTATTATTAATAAAGTCTTAAATGCTTTTTGATCCAGTTAGCATTTTGTAAAATCAAACATATATTTGATAAAAAAAAATAGTGGTTACGTCTGGGACGTCAAACAGTTGTTATGTGTGGGCAAACCTTAACAGCCTGGCTTACGATGTCGATCGTCAACTCAAGCGAGTGACAATAAGTCACTTGTGATCATTCCCTTAAGCGGCCCACTAACTATCGGCTTGTCGGTCGACAGGTTTTACGTTTCTAACGATATCCATTTTTATTGCCAAATTACTGTATTGCCACATTTACCATTCCACAAATAAAACTCTTGCTTAAAAATAAAAAATGGCAAAGCATATAAATAAAGACATAAAAATACAACTACCTGCTACACACAAAGAATAGAATTTTGTGAAAAATATTTAAAAACAAATTCTAAGGCCCGTTTTCACAACTTATAAATACTGTTCATTATTAAAAAGTTACTTTCACCTAAAGTGAGCGATAAAATAAATTAAGGTTCATCCTACCTGGTAGTTTAAAGTACAGTTGCAATTATGGAACACTTTTTATACGGCCGATTAAATCCTACCTTTAGCTATCGGTAAGTTGTGAAAACGGCCCTAAAAATGTTTTTTGTTAAAGTTTAAAAAAAAAAAACATATAAAATTCAGAAAAATTCATGAAATCTTTATTTGAATCGATAGTTCGGTCCATATAATTTAGTGTTTGAAGATTATTTCATGCAAATGTTGACCGTGACTGCGCCTCAAATGGTCCATCCGCTTAGTCCAATTTTGGCATTCTCTTTCCAACATTTCGGCCGGTATCTCATGAATAAATGCTTCAATGTTGTCTTCCAATGCGTCAATTAAAGCGGGAATGTGTGTATAGACATAGCCCCACAAAAAATAGTCTAAAGGCGCTAAATCGCACGGTCCAGGCGGCCAATTGACCGGTCCCGAACGTGAAATAAAATGTTCACCGAACTCGCATCTCAATAAGTCCATTGTTAAGCGTGCTGTGTGGCATGTGGCACCGTCTTGTTGAAACCACATGTCATGCAAGTCAAGCTCTTCGCTCATCGCTGAACACAAGAAGCGCGCGATAAACTTTCTTAACACAGCACGCATTTTGATAATAAAATTCAATAATTTGCAAGCGGTGTTCGTTTGTCAGACGATTCATGGTTTAATTATAGACCAAACTGGAGATGTTTGACAGTGAAACAAAACACGAAACGTGCGTCAGCTGTTTAAGCCAGTGTTGCCAAAAAGATAATAGCTAAAAAATCACCCGATATTTGTACAAAAGAAAGAGTTCTTTCGCACATCGGAAATATGCAGAAATTTTAAAAAATAGTATTTATTATTGGTGTGTAAAAAAAAAATTCGTTAAATATTTTAACAAAAAGCCTCTGTCGACAACCACAACACAAGAGACTGATATTGATATTTGTGGTCGCATCATATTTCTTATTGGGCCGCAAATTTGTATGGAAACTGTTACCTTATCTTTCGCCAGCGTAGTCGATCGACTTGTCGTGCTGTAAATTGTTAGTGGACCACAAATCAGGTATTTGTCGTTGAAAATTCTAGAGAACGGTAGCAGTCGACATCGTGGCCCAGACTGTTAGATTCGTAATTTTTTATTAACGAACTGCAGGGTTAAAGAAAATTTGGAAAAACAGAGACATACATTTTTTTTTTAAATTTTTTTCTTCTTATTTTCTATTAGAAAAGAGAGTCATTTTCTATATTCTTTTATGTTGAAAAATAATTTTTTTTTTCTTTTTATAGACGTATTTCTTATAAACAAATTGTTCTCTTGATTAAAGGTTGACTTCTTTTCTATCAGAGAACGGCTTTGTGTGAACGAACAAAAAATTTTGTGAAATGCAAACACACATGCAAATAATAGATTTTCAAAGAAAGAGAAGACTACGCTCTTAAAAATTTTTGTATCTTGAACAAATTCAACACAAAAATTGGTTTATTCGAACCATTGCTTAAAACATGTTCATACTGCAACTTACGCTCCAATACCAACGTAGGGTTATCAAACCCGTACCTGAATTTATTTAACTAGCAAACTGATCTATGACATGTGAATAAAGCACGCTTAACCGTCCAACTCACAAATGCACAAATAAAATGTTTACTTAACGATTATAATTGTACTCAACGTTGAATTGTGTAAATCAAAAGAAAAGTAATTTTTGCAAATCTCGGTTTTCTTGAAAATGTCTCTCTCTGCTGAAAGGAAGAATAAAGTTGAATGTCCATAGCACGCGTTAAACGTAGCAAGTTACATGAACAATAGTCTTAGGATGCCTGGACTCTACTTTTTTAAAGGTCGTTTTACACTATCACAAAAGTCTTACGTACATATTTTGACAAAAATTCTTCCCTGATCTAATTATTGTTTGCAAAGGTTCAAAAAACCATTACAACTTGTATTAAAAGGGATATATTTTGCCCAGAATACATAAGACTTGTGTGATAGTGTTAAGTGCCCTTATGTTACACAAACGGCCTTCGAACAAATCAGCTAATATTGGCAAATACTTAAAGGTTTATTCTTCTTTGTGCTGATACCGCGTAAAAGGCTTGCATGCAACTTGAAGCGTAGAACGGAAGAAAGGAATACAAATTATACAATGCGCTGACGTAGAAACGCATGAAGTGGGACTATAGTTTTCAATATCTTTTAGTTTCTCTCTCTTTCCCTCTCACTCTTTCTCCCTACCTCTCTCTCTCTCCCTCTCTTTCAGACTTAAAGGGAACTATTTTTTATAAAATTAATTCCTTTTATGTTTAAGAGACCTTTTACACCCTCCACCGAAGATCTATATTGATCTGAGAACCTAAAAAGTGTATACATTCTGGGTTCTTACTAGTATCGAAGTTGACTTAACGATGTCCGGTTGTCCAGGTGCGCGTTGAAATGGGTTTTCTGAAGACCCCAGACATGATGGTTAAAACTTCGCCTACTTTTTCGAAATTAAAAGCTTTTTTCACTCATCATTATTCACTAGCTTTCTTCCATAACAGCTTTTTTCTGGATGTATTTAGGTAAAAAAAATAATGACTTACTTTTGAATGCGTTAATTGTGGGACATCCCTTGTAAAATTCCTTGATTCTTTCAGTAAAATTGTAAGTAGTGCATTTATGTTTTTCTGATTACTCATTACACATTATTTTGTAGGCGAAGTTTTTACTGGGTATAGTCTCGAAATTTTGCTGCTGAAATTCAGCCTGATCAGTCCATAAATGGCTGAGATATGAGCAAAAAACTACGACTGCCTCTCATTTTTCCCATGAAACTCTCGTTGTTGTTTTTTTCTGTATATCCATACAGAGACATAATAAATTGCTGCATATCCTGAGAATGGCAAGAGCCAAAGTTTCCAAATAAGTTATAAGCGTATTTGTTATCAATTCACCACATCCAACAAATTGTGGCACAAAATAGATTTGTTTTTATCTTAAGTGCAGTTGTTTTATAACTTAATTTTCTAATCGCACCATGGTGAAAGGTACATAAGATTCGGCATAGCCGAATATAGCACTCTCACTTGTTTCTTTAAAAAGTGTCTCTCTCTCTCTCTGCTTAAGACAGACTTTTTTCCTAAAGAGAATTTGTTTTTCTTTGCTTAAGAAAGATTTGCTTTTCTATCGAAAACGTTTCTTTTGTTCTAGGGAAAATTTTTTGCTATAGAAAATTCCAAATAACAGACACATGCAGTTTGAAAACAAAAACAAAATGCTAATGTGAATTCTCACACAAACATGTTCCATAGTTTTTCATATATTTTTATAAAATATAAATATATATATTAGGGTCGGTCAATTTGTTCGGGGGAGAAAAAAACGTGACAGGCGTATACCAAAATCGAAATCTACGTAAAATTCTAAGAAAATTACACATAGAAAGTATGGGTCTAAAATGAAAACCTAGCTCCCGCCGAGAGGCTTGATTATGAAAAATAAAATAGTAGCAACATCTGGTATATCCATACAATAGTAGAACTGAAAATGGAATTATACGAAAGTTTGAAGTTTCGTTGAATAAACCAATAAATTGGTTTGTTTGTTTGTTGCATTTTAACGAACTCCTGCTTCGCTTGGATAATGAAAACATATTATCTGAGCCTCCATTTACTGCAAGCATCCCACACGAGCACCTATTGAAGTATATTAAATCTGATGATGTACCACTGCCAGATCCAGGAATTCCGTCACACATTTAGGAAACAGAGCGGTGTGTGCAGTTGCTAACGCATGTCTCACGACGAGTAATTGCAAAAAATCGGCAGTGACTATAGAAAATCGAACCAAAATACCCCGAAAGGATTGTAAAAAAGACTTGGGTTCTGTTGCTTTAATTACGAAATAAAACTTTAATTAAAAAAAATTGTGTTCTTACCTTTTGTCCAATAACACAGCAAACGTAAATTTTAGCTAAATTATAAATATAGGTGTTTTAAAAATGGCTCGAAAATATAAAGCAGAATTAAGCCCAGAATTATTAAATTAATTGAGCCAAGTATAAGGCTCGCATATGTTAGTTTCTGTACTACGAGTACCGTGCAATATATGTATTTATGTATAAAAAATTTGCAAAATGGATTAAATGATATCTGAAGATACGTTTTTTTTGTTTTGGAGCACCCTCTTTTTTTTAGCATTTTACTTTTTTAGTATTTCTTGTACCACCCATACAACAACATATTCTGTGAAGTTTCTACCTCAAAGTTACAGCCAAAATACAGTTTCTTCTATGGGGACACCTGTAAGCCTTCCTATTTTTGTTGTTTTCAGTGTTTGTTGTTGTAGCGGCCACCTTACTACATATTCTTTCTTAATTTTAGCTCTTTAGTTCTTACCGTTCCGGAGAATGGGCACTGTGACGGACGGACGGATGGATGGACGCACGTACAAAGAAGTCTCAGTAATAAGGTTTAATTTTCACTCTTTGAGTACGGAACATTACAAATGTGTAATTTTTGCATAAAACAGTATTTTGCTCTCATTTATATATATATTTATTCCCGTCGTTCCAAATTGTAGGGCCATTACAAATGTATTCCATTGTGTTCTGTTACAAGCTATTAGTTTTATTTCGTTCCAGGATTTTATTGTAGATGCTACCTCAGAATCCAACTGTCTTCTCCATGTGTGGGCGGGTCTTCCTCTTCTTCTAGTACCCTGTGGATTCCAGTCAATGGCTGCCCGTGTAAGGTCATCTGCTGGTTTACGTAGTGTGTGACCTAGCCAGTTCCACTTACGTCTTAGTATTTCGGAGCGCAGAGGAGCTTGTTTTGTGACTGTCCATAGGTCGAGGTTGGATATCACATTTGGCCAAAATATTTTCAAAATTCTCCTCAGACATTTATTGGTAAAAACTTGAAGTGAAGTTTTGTCGCGCGCAGCAGCATTCCAAGTTTCACATCCATACAATAGGGTTGATTTTACACTGGAGTTGAAAAAGCTGATTTTCGTTCTAGTTGATATATGAGCACAGTTGATACGGCACAGTTGATACGGTTTACTTAATCCTCCATTGTTGCTGATAATACTGCCGAGATAGCAGAAGCTGTTAATATCCTCAAGCACGGTGCCATTCATCTCAAGGTGCTGCTTGTTGTCGGTGTTCACACGCATGGATTTAGTCTTGGATATGTTTATTTTCAGTCCTGCTTTCGCTGTCGCCGCTTCTAGCAGCCTTAGCTTTCGAGACATGTCGCTGTACGTGTGTGCCAGGATACAGATGTCATCGGCGTAATCTAAATCACCTAGCCGCTTGTGTAGGCTGCATTGAATTCCAGAGGAGTTTTCTGTTGCGGTCTTCATCACCACGTCAAGAACAACGTTGAAAAGTAGAGGTGACATAACGCAACCCTGCCGTACCCCGGTTTGCTCTCATTACCTACATATTATTTTTTGAAACCAATTTTCAAGATTCCATTAAGTCTTTCGGCGGTAGCTGGGTTTTGATTTTAGACCCATACTTTCTTAGTCAAGTTTTCTAACAATTTATTGTAGACTACATTTTTGCTATACGCCTACTTACAAAAAAAAATTTACCCACCCTAATATATATGTATGTATATGTTTTGCAACCGTTTGTCTGGTTTATTTGGCCCTTAACTGTTTAAGGGTCGGTCCATTCCATTTCGATAAAAAGCATTCCAGTTCTCTCAAAATTTGTTGTTTAGAAAAAATCTAAATTTGAGGGAAATAAACCAGTCACTTTTTATGTTCGATAGGAAACTGTTTCACTCACCTGTGTTCTATAGTTTTGGCTCTAATCTGCTTAATATAGTCGCTTAATCTAAAAGCTATTACACTATCTGCTTGTAAGAGATTTTGTTCACACGACTCCCAAAAGTATGTTTTGCTGTTTTTTGCCCCCTTAAAACAAACATGTTCAATCTTTCTCCCACTTTTACTTTTGTTGTAAGTATTGCTTACATATTTTTACAAAAAAAAAAATAGCATTTATTTAATGTAGAGTAAACTTTGTTAAGAACTACGATATTGATTTAAAAGTAATTGTTTGCTTCATTTTGTTTCCAGTGCAAAAGAAATCTTAACAAAACAAACAGAAAAAATACAATGAAAAGAGTCAAACAAAAGTTTTACTTTTGGGTATTTCCACTTAAATATTATAACAAAAAAGTATTTGGATTCATACATATTTTTCAACCATTATTGCTAAAATTTCTTTTATTTTTTTGTTGCTGCCAGCACAAAATAAACAAGAAAGTTAAGATTCTTAAACAGTTAAAACAAAACGAAACCCCTCAAGATAAAAATCCCCTGTCCAGCTTACTACAACGCCAAAAAGTATGCAATACCTCAGTGATGGTGTTATAAAACAAATTTCTTAACATCTCTAAAGAAATGTCATTTGGGAAAAATATGTCAAAAATGTCTAAGATTTATTACACAATATCTTTATAATAAGTTTGTCCTCAAAATTTTATGTGTGTGAATGTGTTTGTGTTTATACGTTTACCTGTATTTAGAAGTGACCTTTACAATGAATGTCACACCTTAAGCTTTAAATTCCTTTATACTTAGTTGTTTATTTAATGCATAAAATTTCATTTTTAATGGGCGGCCAGTCCATGAAATTTTTTAGTTTTTTTTTTTTTTTGTTTTGGCTCTTTTTGACCTTTTTGGGAATTGCGTTTTGGCTAAGCGTTTTATATAAAACATCCCAACAGTATGCTTTAAAATATTTCGTTTATTATCAAAAGTTTTTAAAAGTAGGCTTTACTTTTTGTTATATTAAATATGTAATTTTGTTAAAAGAAACACAGAGAAATTTATGTCACATTTTGTTTAAGGTTGACAATATTAAAGTTAAAGATTTTTTCGAAGATTCTTTTAAATTTTAAGCGAAATCGTCTTCTATTATATTGAAACATCTTAAGCAATTTTATTAATAAGATTTTAAAATGTGTAAAAATGTTAATATTTGTTGGGACCTTTTAAAAGGGATTTTTTTTAACATTTTAAATTAGTTTTAGGTTTGTTATATTAAAATGATTGGATAAATTTACAGTAACCTTAAATTATAATTCGAGAATAACATTTTTCAACATCTGTGTATATGCAATACTTTTTAGTTTTTCATAGAATTCTCTTTCAGTGTTGCCAATTTGCTTGATTTAGTTTTAGACCACACTAAATTAGCGTGTCAAACGTTTTCTTTTCGTCAAACATTTTCGCAATCATGCAAAATGTCTGAAGCAAACTTTGAAAGCGTCAACGCTTTGTAATTGGAAATTCCGATTTTGACAGCGCGTTAAGTAGTGAAGTTGGCCGCAATTGTAAAAAAATAATAGCAATTTAGCTATTTTTAATTCGATCTAGCTGTTTTATTTCTACTTTGTAGGTTTTATTCAACAAGATAAGTTAACACTACAGTTCAAGACACAAATTTATTGCTCTTATTTTAGTATGCCATTTCGACGTTAAAGCTAGGCGTTAGAAATAATAACGCTTGGCACGCTGTTTTGGGTTAATCTGCAAATAAGTTTCGCCTACATTTAGGCAATTTAAATATTGCGTAACATTTTCATTATAAAATTTGCTTTCCATAAACAAAACTAAAATTTAAATTAAAAAATATTTAATTTTCATTTAAGTAAATCCTCCAATTATTTTTAACATGTATTTAAAATCTTTTTCTAACACAGATACACTACCGCAAATTATTTTTAAAGTGCTCACGTTAAATATACTCTTTGAATAGCATTCATACATACACAGTTATATAAACACATACATAAATACTTTTCAAATTAAAACACATGGAACTAAATTCAAAAATGTTTGTAATAATGTGCTGAAATTATACAAAAAATATAAACACATAGAGAGAAAATAATCAGTGCCACCAACAAAATACACATTAAATGTATTGTGTCAGAACCACAAGTACATTACAAAAAAAAAAAAATTATTATAGTAAACAAAATTGGGGAAAAGGACGACATAAAATCAAGTAAGAGTGCTATACTCGGCAGTGCCGAATCTTTTATACCCTTTACAGAACGTATTGTAGCGTCTGAGAACACTCACCCACTAACACACATTATAAATCAGAATTAAAAAGAAAAAAAAAGAACATTTGTTGAGTACATTTTTTCGCTTAAAACACATTTCTAAATTTAAGCTGCAAATAATGTATTTATTTATTATTGGGGTATTCACAAGGTGTGCTATGATGTTATATTGTCATAATGTTCTAACATTTTACAACGGTTTAAAAAGATTGTTGTTGCTTTGTGAACAAAAAGTGTCTTAAAAGAATGAAACTTTGCCTGCTATGTTTATTGTGCCATCGTAATTAATCAGAAGAGACCTGCGCTGAGCGGCTATGTTTTTGTAGCCGTCGCCGTTGATTGTATAGTTTTAGCCGGCTTACATCCGAATTTAACCTGTGGCTAGCAATTTTGCAACAAAACACTTGCGGCATCAAATTAGATCGGCTTAGGACTTTGATGTTTGGTAAACAAACAAAATAAAATTTATTTGTGGTTTCCGTCCGAAAAATGGAAAATAGTCAGGAAAAATTTAATTAAATTTATTAATTCATGGATTAGAATTAAAAAATATTTTGATTTTAGGTAAATATTTATTTTTTCTACATTTGTTTTAAATCAGCTGGTGCCTGATTCTGGCTGTCGTGATCAAGTTCTTTCTCGATTCGAAAGCAATTTAATATCTAATTATTTCAGTCAATACTGAAAGAATCGGAATTATTTTTCCAGTATTTTAAAGCATTAATTTGAGTTTCACAATACTGATAAAATACTTTCGATTCGTTCAGTTTCGACTGAAAGAGTTAGAAATAAAATTGCTTTCGCATCGAGAAAGTACTCGATCACGACTTGCCAGCATTATGCCCCTGATTTAAAATCAAAATGGCACACTAAGTTATGAAGGATTGTTCACAACAGTCGTATTTTTTCATGTTATTATTTTAAGACATATGACTTTATGACACCTTGTGAGTCCCCCTTATGTGAAGAAAAGAGCAATAAAAAGCCTACACTTTTTAATAAAAAAAAAACCACAGGAGATTTCATGACAAATCATGGCTTTATGCTCATATCACCGTCATGTATTGACCGATTTGGATGAATTTATAGCAAAAAATACAGGAGCATATGTGACAAAAACATTATTATAACCTAGTCCTCATAATTTCTGGGTTCTTCGTAAAACCCATCTCAACAGACAGGCGGTCAGGCGGACTTCGTTAAATCAACTCTTAAAGGCCCAATATATATATATAAACTTTATAGGATCTAAGGAAAATATTGTAGAAATTACAAATAGAATGATAAATGCATATATACCCATGCCACCTTTGGTGAAGGGTATAAAAACACAAATTTGGAAATTATATTCAGCGCTAAACTAAACAACAGCAACCGAAAAACACACATTAGATTTGTATGAAATGTATTGTCAGACAGCAATAACTGTGCCAGTACCAATGTCATTACAACTTTCTTTTTACATAAACTTAGGCAAATATACCAATACAGACCCAATCATCATACGCACATCCTGATACAAACTAGCACTGTTACTGTTAGTTAGAGCTTGTATATATTTTCCATTTAATTGAGTGTATAAAATGCGACACTTTACCACTTGTTATGGCAAATACTCTTCCATATTGTGCATAAATTGCAGGGAACCTAACACACACTGACATACAGAACTTTACAATACACTTGTATAGCAAAGCATACTTTTTGGCGTGTCTATATTTTAACAGACTATAGAAGTGTTTTTTTTTTTTTTTTTTTTTTGCTTTTATTAGATTTTTTTATTTGTTTGCACAACATCTACTTTATTTTAACAGGAAATGAAACGCAACACACGAAAAAAACAACACACATGCAGTGAGTTTTTAAAATTTTTAACAAAAATGTCAAAAACATTTCTAAGTGCTAACAAAATATTGATGCTTCTGTTTCGTTAGTATGTAATAAATACAACTACATAGTTATTTGCCAGGGTTCAAGTTAAAAGTACTTTTAAAAATAAACTTTAAGCAAAAGGTTTTAAATTCTCAGCAAAAAAAAGAGTGACACTAAAATAAGACTAATATGGTTTTCTTCTCTGACAATAGTGTTCCATGTGTGCTACCATTCGTGCGGGTTTTTGTTCTATTCTTAAAATAAATGCAAAAATGTGAGAAGTTTTCGTTTTCCTTGCTAAATATGTTGCAAAAATAAATGGCAAATTTGTTCCATATCTAACCCCCAGTCATAATTGAGAGTGAGATTATACCCTTTTTTTCATCTGCGTTAAGTACTTTTTTATGCAAGCAAGTATTATTATTCTTATAAAGTGTTTTTCTTGTGCTTGTGTAAAATTTGTGTTATATTGTGAGGGATATAAATCTTTTTGTTTTTCATTTGTATTACTTTTATTTAATAACTTTTGTTTTGCGCAAAATTTTTTATAGCAGCCGACTTTAATAAGTGCTTTAACAGTGCTGTTAATGCTTATTGGAATTTAAAGAAAATTTACTGCCTAATTTTCTATGCGAACGATGACGTTCGAAATCCATGAACAGGCTGCTAATGTTGAAATTCACTACAACCGTCGTAAATACCGCTTAAAGTACAATCGTTGCATTCAATATTTTATGCTAAATACAAATTAGTGTTGAGTGTTAAAAGTAGAAATTATTTTGTTCCATTGTAATTTAGAAAAATTTATCACTTTGTAAGGGTGCGTGTAACCTGATAAATATATTACACAACTATAATGTACTATTATTGTTTAGAAAAGAAAACAAGCTCGACTTTGCCGAATCTTTGATACCCTCCATCATATGTATACATACTTCAGTAGTGAGCTTTATACTTAAACTGTAGGCCGATCATCACAAAGATTTATAATATGTTTCTAGGTATACAAAACTTTATTGGTTTTAGGCGTATTAAAGTGATTTTCAGGAGAAGATTTTTTATTGGACCTATGGGAAATTGTAGACCGATAATGACGAATTCGGTAGAGTGATCTTTAAGAAATTACTCTTGATATAAAATGAGTTTATGCAAAGTGAAAGGGCAATCGGTTTATACTGTCATCATATTTTGTTCAGAATTATAAACATTTTTGGAGTGTTGCTTCACATTTGGAATTACAAATGTTTTCCTACTCAACCGATTGTGCTGGATTACAATCCCAAATTGTTTAGCAGCTATTTTACACTAATATTGTTCTTTTATTTTGAGTTGGTCGAAAGTGAGCGTGTTTTCAACAGACGGACAGACAGATATGTATACATACCTAAGTCAACTAAGAATAACTAATGGACCCAGAATTTTTTATAGGGTCTTTGATGAATCTTTAACAAGTTTCGCAAACAAACTACGCACAGTTTGACAAACTTATAATACCTTTTTTATTCACAACTAGTGGTTTTTATTTTTTGACATCCTAGCGGGAGGAATGTATGAACAAGGCCTGCTCGCTCCACTCCATACTCATATCTTTTTTACACACGTTGTCATTGCGGGTAGGCCTTCCGCCCTCGCTTTATTCGCAGTTATAAAAGGATGATAACTGGATCAAAAAAAATAATTCTTTAACTTTTGCGTTGGCAAAAAAAAAACAAAAAAAATGTTACTCCTTCTCTTCTTCCTTTTCATAGAAGGGAATGTGGAATGTAAATTGGTGATTTTATCTTTTATGCGAAAATGCCAAGGCCTTCTTTGAGGCATTCAGTTAGCAGTTAGATAAGAATAGTAATTGAATCAAAGAAATTTTTAAGCAGGCTTTTAATAAGGCATTCCAAAAAAGATAATAAAAACCTCAAAAAGTTAATAATATACAAATAAAGCATATTCTTTTCTTTTTAGCATATTCTTTTTGGAGTTTTACCGCCTTATGCAAAAAAAGTTAAAGTTAACATTAACTTTTGCTAGGTTCAATGTGTTGGTTAACTAATGTTTACTCTAACATTTTCCACTTTCTGACAACACTGTTTCTATGGAATCTTAAACCGAAAACGTTACTTAAAAGTGAGGGATTTTTTTCATTTTTTCAATGCCAGCTATGAGTCATAACTTATGACCTTTTCCCATCTTTCTGTTAGCTTATATGGCTTTTTCGCCAAAAAAAACTTTTCCTTTTTTTTGAGACCAACAACGAATCTAGCCAATTCTGAACCGTTCTACGAAACGAAAGGAAGCAAAAGGACCAACGGTGCTAAGTCTTCACAATATTTAATAATAAATGCTTTCTAACTGCTCTTCTATACACCGAAACAAATTTCTTATAGAAAATCGAGCTCTGGTATATAGAGAGCGAAATTTTCTATAAAAACCCCGATTTTCCATTGAATTTTCTATGTGAAGAACAGAAATTTCCTACAAAAAACGAAATTTTCTATACAAAATTAAGTTGTCCTGGATGAAAAACAAAATTTTTATGAGAGCGCCAAATTTTTTTGTATGGGAATATGCAGGAAAATCTAAATGCCATATCTCCGGAACCACTGGGCCGATATCATGCAAACTTTACAAAAACTATCTACAGAATATCCCCAACGTACCCCAACGTTTTTGTCGGTCTACCCGTTTTCGCAGTTAGTGGTGACATCAGAGTGTACACTTCTTTTTATATATATACATTAGAGCGACTCAAGTTGTATGGAAGCAAAATTCGTGCTCGATGTACCCTCCTAAAAATGAACCTTGGACTTTTTTAAGATGACGTTTTAAATATTTCGGCTCCAGCTTTGACCTCTCGTGAGCTGGACCAGTTTGAAAAAGGGTCTATTTTTGTATGTTTTGTTAATTTGTGAATCTGTTCCCTTACCAACATATACAAATTGGGTATCGTTAGAAAGGTTTTTTTTTTTCTTTCTTTAGTCCTATTTTCATCCATACATGATCTAGAAACTAAATTCGTTATCATATTAGAGTTACTACAAAATTGCATTTATATATGTTCCAGAGCACCTTGTAAAATGCATCTAATTTGCAAAAATCTAAATTATTTACATACAAAGATGATGTACTTGGCAAAAGAAAAAATTTGATACCCATATTGCCCTATATAAAACGAAGGGTTACCACCCCATTGCATTTTTGTCAAAACGCGAACTAGCACGAATTTCAAAAAAAGCTGAGACACGTATTTAATTAAATCGATTTAAGATTAAAATATGTTAATTTGGCACTTTTATTACAAACAACCCCGAACAAAAAATTCAAAAACCGTTATTTTTACAGAAAATCCTTAAAAAATAGGACATGGATGATCGTCCTTGGACAAATTGTATATACAGTTGGGTGCGCCTTAAAAAAACCTTTCTTACGATACCCAATTTGTATATGTTGGTAAGGGAACAGATTCACAAATTAACAAAACTTACAAAAATAGGCCCTTTTTCAAACTGGTCCAGCTCACGAGAGATCAAAGCTGGAGCCGAAATATTTAAAATGTCATCTTAAAAAAGTCCAAGGTTTATTTTTAGGAGGGTACATCGAGCACTTTTTTTTGTGAGTCGCTCTAACATACATACATAGAAGATAGAAGATAAAGCTTATTTAGACGGATTTATGTAAAATTTGTTCCTGTCATTCTCTATTTGTTATCAAATACTTGACTATTTATCCTTTCCGTACACCACGGCCATGTAAATTTATGTAATTTTTTTATTCATTTGAATTAAAAACGACAACAACTTTAATGGTAAAAAAACATGGAATGGCAAATAAGAATTACAGCAAAAAAAAAGTAAATAAAAATAACAACAACTACAATTATAATAATTGCAAAATGTTTTAAAACACTTTAAAATTTTTGTGTGTTTTAAAGCAAAAACTTAAACTTTTTTTTCTTTAGCCGGGTGAAGGAGGCCTTGTACTTAGTTTTTTCTCTCTCTTTATTTCAGCTTGTTCTTTTTTGCTAGGAATAGTTTATAAATGTGTTGGTATTTTTACAAGCAATTTTTTTATTGTAGTGAAAAGCATTAAAGTGGCATTTATTTAGAATATAGTTAATGTATAGATATGTGTGTGCGTGTTTGTGTATGAATGATTTTGTTGGCTGTTCTGCTTACCGAAGTTTAACTCAACAACCGGAACAAAAAAAAAAACTGAAACAGGAAAAAAAGAAAAGCTTTGCATTAAAACAATTTTACAGGCAATTAAACGGTTTTGATGTCATAAATATACTAGATGAGAAAGAAGGTAGTGGTGGTGGTGGTGGTGCTAGAATCAAGCCAGTATTAACACATGCTAAAGCCAATTGAAACAATCTTCTTATTTATATAACATAAATAAACCAAGTACTGCCTTTAATGCTGGCGCTGCACTTTGCAGCAGCTATAACTTGCCAACATCAACAACAATTACTTTCTATTATTATTAGCAGTTTAGTTCAAGGTTGGGGTCACTTATGGCTCGTTATTGTCGGTTTAGTTGTGGGATTTGGTTAAAGTATTTTTACATGTTTTGTTCTGGTTTTCTATATGGCGTGTTAATAACGATTTGTTGTTAAATTTAGTGAGTTAGTTGAAGTCTTTGTATCGCGTTTATTAACGCAGTCAGTGAACATGCAATTAGGTTTGTTGAAAAGGAAAGGAAAGAGGCTGGATGGAGCATGTGCAAAATAGCAATTTTTCTAATTTGTTAGACATGCATGGCGTATGATTATTATTTAATTTGATTATATTCAATATTAAATAAATGGTTTTTATTTCTTAAAAAAAACATATAAACCACAATAGAACTTAATGAAATAATTTTTTCTAAAAGGAAAATAATTAATTTTTTAAACCCCCACCGATGTATTTTAAGAAAACTGTATTTATAATATAAGATTTATATTGCGGGAACAAAATTTTCTTTATAAAATAACCTTGGAAAATTTAGCTTCATGTAAAAGGGTGTTCAAAATTGAGGTATAATTTTCATAATAATAAAAATTATTTCAGTTTATTACAAAAAGGTTACGGTTAAAAATAAAAAATTTTGTGGCTCGGCAGGCTTACAATCTTTTACCAAAATTCCGAATTACGTTTTTCAAACAACTGTTTTTCAGAGGTTGATATCTCCTCGATAATGTTGTTTTTAAGCTCTTGAACTGTTGTGGGATTATTGCTGTACACTTCTAAATTCAAAAAAAAAAAAACGCACAAAAAGTGGTCTGAAGCTGTCTTATCGCACTCCTCCTCTACAAGAAATAAAATAATAAAACTAATTCAAAAGATCCATTGCTTCTCTTGCTGTGTGGCAAATGACACCGTCCTGTTAAAACCACATATCGATGGTTTTCTTTCGTAACCTCGTAACTCAGAAACAACTACTTTTCAGGAGAGACAAAATACTTTTTTTTTACCAAATATTTGAAACTTTTTGTAATAATTCTTTTATAATACAAGAATTATGAAAAATTCCGATATTCCGCCAAACAAAAAAAATTGCAAAATTTTAAGGCGGTATTTACTGATTACTTTTCAGGCTAAAACAAAAAATTGGAAAAATCGAGTTACGTGGCTGCGGAAGAAAACCGCCAAAAACAGCTTCGGATCACCTCCATGTAACGATTTCTATTGACCCCTATGTTGTTCTCCATGTGATATAGCACTATTTTTCAATAGAAGATAAAAGTGTTCTACAAAAATTCCGTGATTAGAGAGAAATACAATTTTTTAAAAGTTTTGTTGGAGGTGACACACTGAAAAATATTTTTTTTTTCTCTTGGTAATAGAATATTTTCTCTATTAATAGAATATTTTCTGCACAAAAAGACAGATGTTCATAAGAAAATCTTATTTTCTGCCTATAAAGAGAAATTTTCTAAAGTATATTTTGTATTAATTAAGAGTTACAAATAAAATGTCAAACTATATTGTTACTTAAGTAACAGAGCAATAGCTACTTAGTTTAACAGACAAGAGTCTCTGGCGGGAATCGAACCCGCAACCCTAGCAACTGATAGACTAGCTCACTACCAATTAGCTTAGCTTACTGACACAGCCATGTTTTCTGTTTGGTATATATTCTAAAGCGAAACTTTTGCTGGACTTATGGCCATTTTCTCAATGTATCGACAAACTGTCAACATAAATTTATTGGACCGATAAACTGTCCGTTAACGATTTTGGGTTTCTCAATATACCGACAAAAAACATTGTTTTCAGCTGGCAACGCCACTCAAAATACATGTAAAAGTTGGGAGTCAGCTGATTGAATTTATCTGTACGGCAAATAAAAGGAAAATAAATAATTGGCAGAGGAGTGCCGGTTAGCTTTGCGATAAAATCGAAGCAAATGAGACATTGAGAAAACCAAATTTCTTTAATGTGCAGTTTTTCGTTGGGAAAAAAGATAGTCACCTAATGAGAAAATGGCCACTAAAGTTGTTGGTTAACTAATTTGAACTTAAACTTTAAACTTTGTTTGCATAAGGGGCAAGTCTTTAAAACAATTTAAATATTTTTATTTTTAATATTCATTGCAGATTTATTTAAAAGCGTTTTATTAATAAATTTTGTATCTCTCAAACGTATGATTAATATTTATTTTATACAAAATTATTCTTTATTAATCATACGCCCCAGTTAATTTTGAGTGAAACTAAATTTTCATTAATGTGGTGTTTATAGAACACGAGCGCCTCACTCGTCCGTTCAACTAACATTTAAAACAAAAACAAAATTTCAAAATTTGTTTTTGTTTTAAATGTAAGTTGAACGGACGAGTAAGGCGCTCGTGTTCTATAAACTACACATAAAACTCTTTTTATACTCACACCAAAATACAGAGGGTATTATAAATTTGTGGTGATGTGTGTAACACCGTAAAATGTTGTTCCTGGACCGACCTTAAAGTATACTGATCGACTCAGATTCATTTGCGCGATTTAACGATGTCCGTCCGGCTGGCTGGCTGGCTGTCCATGTAACCTTGTGCGCGAAGTAGAGGTTGCAATTTAGATAATTTGGTGAAATTTGGTACATAGTTTATAATTGGCACAAGGACCAAGCCTATTAAAAATAGATTGAATCGGTCAATATTTTCATACAGCGCCCATACAAGCTCCTTTCCTGAATGGGGTCTTTGTGTTCACTATCAAGTCAATTTTAATGAAATTTAAAACATAACAAGATCCATATTTAGATCGACACAAAAGATATGCCCTCTTTAAAAAAAGGGGAGATAGGAGGGCAAATCCTGCCTTTTCGAAACTATCTAACAGATTTTAATGAAATTTAAAACCAAGAAAGAAACCTATTCATATAGCCATACACTCTCGGAAAATTGTTTTTAAATACTGTGGTGAAGGGTATCATATGGTCAGGCTTGACCGACTTTACTTTCTTACTTGTTCTTTCTTTAAATTGTTATTGCTCTTGATATTCAAACAATCAAAAACCCTAAAACTAGAAACCAAAAATATAAAAAATTTCACAAATTCCTATTAAAAAATAAACCCAAAAGAAAATCCAATAAAATTGAATGAAAAAATATAATGAGATTTGCTCCTTTTATGAAAATAGATTTTTGCTTAAAACAAATCATCATAGAAATGAAATTGACAAAATACAACAAAAATAATGCTAAAAAAAAAACACTAAACAAATTGTAATCAGTAACGAATTTTAGAACAACCAAATCAACATTTTTCTATACAACAAATAATCGTTAAGGGTGAAAAAAATACAAAATTTCGCAAGAACAAAAGGAACAAATACATCCCAAATAAAAGTGTTTTTATGGAAAATAGAATGAAGTAAAAAAAAAAGATAAAAATCCATAAAACAGATGACATTTTATTCTGTATCTGTATGTAATTTCATACACATGTATTGTAAAAATCCAGTCAACAGGAAAGAAATCATCCAAAAAAAAAAAAAAAATGTGGGAAAAAATAAACAAAAAAAGCAGATAAAGAAAATGAGAAAACTAAATACAGCAGTAACATCCAATAAAAATGAGATGAGAGTTTTCAACGTGTTTTGAATTTTTTTTTTTTATTACGAAATAAATAAAAACATAAATGTTCGCATAATGTACTTATTGAAACAAACAAATAATAAGGACTGTGACACTCAAAAGTAGAGTTTGTTTTTTTTTTGTTTTTTTTTTTTTTTTTTTTTTTTGTAAAATACACATCTTAAGCGCCGTGGACACACATCAAATATGAACGGCCTTATTTATAAAAAATAAAACAGGTTTTTAAAGGGTGCACTTAATAAATTTTCATAGAAAATCCGTTTCACAAACCTTTAATAAATCATTCTTAATGAATGAGTAAAATTTTTTTTAGAAAATTTTGGTTTTCTTATGAAAGAGTAAAATTTTTTAAAAATTGTCATTCTCCTTATGGAATATTAAATTGTTGTGTACTATGATTGAATCTTAATAATTATAGTTAAATAATTAAAACAAGAATTTTATTTATTTAAATTTTTATTGATACTAGCTGGCCCGGCAAACGTTGTTTTGTCATATACCTTATTACTTTCAGATGTAACAGTGTCTGCATTCCATGTTTTAAGAAAACCAGTTGATTAGTTAAGAAGATATTTTAAATTATAGGCTTTAGTTCTTTCCAGATGTTATACTTTTTGCCCGCCAAATTTCAAGAAAATCAGTTGATAAGTTACGAAGATATAGGGAGGAAGAGCTTTTACTGCTCGTGCCCTATTTCATGCCCTTTCTCTTTCAGATGTTACAGTGTCTGCATGCCAAATTGTAAGAAAACCGGTTGATTAGTTAAGAAGATAAAGGGAAGGGAGCGTTTACCCCTCCTACTCATGCATTAAATAATAAAAACTATAGGCTTAAGTACTTTCCAGCTGTAACACTATTTGGCTGCGAAATTTCAAGAAGATATTGGGAGGGGGAGCTTTTTACCCTTCTTGCCCTATTTCACATCCTATTCCCTATTTCCTCTCAGATGTTGCAGTGTCTGCATGCCAAAATTTAAGAAACCCCGCTCATTAGTTTAAAAGATATAGGGAAGGGGAGCTTTTACCGCTGTTGCCCTACCTCACGCCCTAAATAATAAAAATTTGTGGCTATAGTTCTTTCCAGATGTTACACTATTTCCCTGCAAAATTTCAAGAAAATTGGTCGATTTATTAAGCAGATATAGGGAGGGGGAGCTTTTACTCCTCTTGCCCCATTTCACGCCCTATTCCCTATTTTCTTTCAGATGTTACAGTGCCTGCATGCCAAACTTTAAGAAAACGGGTTGATTAGCTATGAAGATATAGGGAGGGGAAGGTTATGCCCTATTTTGTGCCCTCTAGCGATATAAAATATACTCTGCGACCTATTCTCATACCTAACAAAAACACATACAAAATTTCATAAAAATCAGTCCAGCCGTTTCGAAGGAGCTCAAAATGGAGGGCATTTTGTTGATATTTGTATGGGAATAAATATATAGGAAAATCTAAATGACATATCTCTGGAACCACTGGCCTGATTTCATGCAAACTTTTCATAAACCATCTACAGACTATCCCCAACGTTTGTTGAAATCGGTCAACCCGTTTTCGCAGTTAGTGGTGACATCAAAGTGCACACTTCTTTTTATATGTAAAGATTAAACTTTAGGCATTTTCTATTGCATTCCTTAAACGCTCGTTTGTTGAAATCGGTCAACCCGTTTTCGCAGTTAGTGGTGACATCAAAGTGCACACTTCTTTTTATATGTAAAGATTAAACTTTAGGCATTTTCTATTGCATTCCTTAAACGCTCGTTTGTATCGAATTATCACATTATTTTTTCTCATCGTACTTGATTATTGAATCTTTATTTATAAAAATAAAACTAGTTCTATTTTTTTAATTTATATCCTGCCAATGCCGAGCAAAAAGTTTTCTTATTGACATTCTGTGTGAGTGTGTGTAACTAATGAGTAAATCATATACACGCTCATATCCACTAAAGAAATTAACTCCTTTTTTCTATTATTTAATCTTCTCATACTCCCAAAATTTTTTTTTTAAATGCTCTCACACATACGTACACATATACGTCACACATATACACAGTGATGCCAACTTAGCCTTTTTCAGGCTAGATTAAGTCTTTTTTAAAGTTGCTGAAGATGTTAGCTTCTAACTTAAGAAGGCATGAATTCGATAAGAAGATTTTCAGTGTCTTGGAAAGATTGAGGAGGATGGATAGAATGGCCTCGTTGTGCATTATAGGAGCTCTTCGCACCACCAGAGTTCGAAAATAAACAGTACATTACTAAGTGTTCGACTCACACACCTAAGAACGATATCAATTTTTAGTGATTGTGTAGACGAACACAAGCCTTAATACCATTCGTAACTATTTTCAAGAAAGAGCCGAACATTATATAGTGTTCTGTTCTTCGTTAAAAGACAGAACAATTGTAGAGATACTATAGACAAACATTATATTTTAATGTTCTAAAATGTTTCTTTTTTTTACATTGATAAAGAAATGAACAAACAAAAAATTTTAGCAACGACCACCACGAACACCATGTGTGTGTATTGTGTATATGTTTTGTTTGTGTAAAATTATTTTGCTGGCTTTTTGTTTTTTTTCGTATCTGTATTTTGTTTTAATGAACATTAATGAGCCGAACCGAACATAATAAAGTGTTTGGATTTAAAAAAAAAAACGAAAGGAATTAAATGTTATCATTTTTTAATGAGTTGGATAAAAACAGTATTATTTTTGTTTACCATCGTTCGTACTAACAGGGAAACGTTATTATTTTAATGATTTTCTACAATAACACTTTTTGCGTTTGTTTTTTCGACAAATCAACCGAACCGAACACTAAGGAGCGATATTTAGTGTTATTTTTTGAACACTGTGCACCGCTCCTTCCGATACGCTCGATATTAGCCTTCATGTACCACCCTTGGATTTGGTGTGGAAAGAGATGGCGACGACTTCGGCAATTTGTATCACCTACCCACGGTTTGGTTTACGATCGTCACTACAGAACGCTGATAGCAAAACGGAATGCTTAGAGAAACGGGCAGGAGAAAAAGCGTGTTCCTTTACAAGCGCTTAATCACGAGAAGGAGTGGGCTTCGAAGTACCCTCAAGGCAGCTCAACCTCAATTTATCGTAAAGACTTCCGGATTTCTGTAGTGTTTTCCAGGCAGATCTACTTGCGATCAAGGAAGCTGTAGACTATCTCAGCGGTCTAATCACCGCATTCGATACTATCGTATCGAATAAACTATCGAATTTTTTTTCATACGATAGACACTGGCGTATCGAATGAAAACTCGATAAATGTAGTGCCGAGTTACTCGATATCGAATGCTATTATTTCAAATTCAATACATTTCATTCGATATCGAGTTTCATGATACCAAAATAAATAATTTCGATCAATTTTGCTCGATATCGTATGCGGTGATTAGACAGGCTTTCTGCAGTGGTAGACGTGCTGCTGTGTTGGCCTTGGATTCCTTATCCCTGAGAACAAGAACACCCTTTGACTGTCGCTCATTTCTAAACGAGATGGATGAGCAGTTTGACTTCGGGATCATATGGGTGCTAGTGAACGGGGATAAATTGCACTACCTTACGGGTTTCATAGGCGTTGGGGTGATATTATTAATTTGTTGACTGGTGCAAATTAATATTCTCAATTAAACGTTAAATGCACTTGATAAAACGTTTAATTCACTTGATTAAATTTTTAATTAAATCTGATTTTATTTCTGATTAATGCTTTTACTGGTGCAAAATTTTTTTCTGTGTTTAGTGTACCAAGAGTTGGCATCACTGTACATTCAAATGTAAAGGCAACAACAAGAACACGTACCGCAAAAAAAAAACTTTTAGCTAGTATTATAAATGGAGTTTTTGTATCGTTATTTGTTATCTTAACTAATATCGTAAATTTTCACATACACACATATAAATAAAGGGAACAAGTAGCAATACACATATTGGCAATTGCAAACTTGTATGTGTATGTATGGGTTTTGTGTAACAAAATGAATGTTGTGTTAACTATTTCGTGTTTTCTTTTTCTACTTGTTTTCATTTCGTTTCATTTATTTTGAATTTTTATTATTCTTGCCAACCAAGACTCATAATATTGGCTGGGTAACCTTTAAGGTGGTTGGTTGTTACACGTTTTTACATACATACAAGTAAACCTTTAAATGTAAGATATACATACTTGTAGACAAACATGGTATCTAACATATGTATAAGTAAAAGTTAATACATATGTATGTATGTGTATTTGTAAATTCCTTTATTTGCATTTGTCTGTGGGTTTTATTTTTTTCTTTCGATTTTTTTATTTATTTAACTTGTATTTACTTTTATACATGAGCAAAATTTTTCATATTTGTAGTCGTATACATTCAAACTCATGTATTATTATTTTTTTCCTTTTTGTTTTTGTGTTCGAACATAACAATCAAGTGTAAAATTACATTGATCATAAAATTTTTTTATATATCTTTTACCTATGAGTTTGTGCTTATGTTGGTTTTCTTTTTAAATTAAAGTTAAATTCCAAAAGATATAAAGGTTTTTGCTTTGTTTGCATTTCATATATCATGAACATGAAAAATTGTTGAAAATTATATTGAATATGTACTTTAAGCAGGTATTTTGTTACAAAATCGAGAAATTATTTGTGCACGAAATAATTCGTTATTATTTTAAAAATTATTTATTTTAAAGTAAACTTATTTTCTGTTTCAGATTTTACAAATACTCCTTCCATATTAATCTTAAAAATACTAAAAAATTATAAAACATTTGTAGGAAAATCTCAAGTTGAAGGTTCACACCCACACTATATATGCGCATCTGACAAAAAGCATATGATGCCTTAAATGAAAAGGGTAGTTCGTCTACTTTAGTAAGCGTCACAAGCATCGTTCAAACAAACCAGCTGACTTTGACAATAAAATTCTACACGTTTCTATTTGTATTGATGCCGCGTTAAGGCCTGGAAAAGAATTAAGAAGTTGTAGTAGTAGCTGAAGCTGAAAAATGCTCTGTAGCGCAACAAGGTTAAAAATTTCGAATTTTGCGTTTCAACTTAAACTGCAACGACTGCTACAATTACGTATTCTGTTGACACCATTTTGAAACTGCCGTTTTTAACTTTTGACAGATTGCAGCGCTATTCGTAACGTTGTACTACAGCGACTATTCTGTTCCCCACTTAAAAGTGTAATATGTAACTTGAAGCGTAGAAAGCAATTAGGCGTTGCCGCAAAAACGTGTGGTGTGAACCTTCAGATTTTGTAATTCTTATTGTACGAAAAATTATCACATCAAAAAAAAAACGCAAGTCTCTCTAAAAAATTTAAAACATTTTGACCTTAAATAAGTTATGTTTACAAATAATATGTGGGAATTATTTATGTTTCATAAATTATTTCTAATTTTAAGGGCCGATGTTGAATGTGAACCACACCTAAACGTCAGGTTTTTTTCTGCACTTCATTTGACATCTATCAATTTCAGACTAACTCAATTGAACCATGGAACCCCAGCAAATAAAATTGGACTACCTGATCCATTTTGGTAAAATGGACTGCTCCATGGACTGGTCCGTTGTAATGCAAGCATGGACCACGTCATTGTTAAAAAGTGTTTGTAGTGAGACGACATGTCTTAGTTTTTTAACGACATGCCCTCGTTTTTAAACGACTTCAAAACTAATCCTCTTGAGTATACCATGGAGTAGATTTAAAACTACTCCTTATTAGTCCAAAGGTGGGTTATATGGTCCTCGCCTAGGACATCGTTATGTTTAATAGACCATGTTTTTTCCATACGTTTGGGTTACTTTTGGACTAGTCCTGGTCCCTTGTGGGCTACTATTTACACGAGTGTTTGGGCTGGTCCTATTATTTGCAGGGAAGATACACAATCGAGTAACGCGTTAAAGATATTTAGGCTTATTATGGAAACGGGCTTTCAAATCGAAATACATATCGTGCACTTCGTGACTCAGTGATGAGGCACGTTTTCACCTCGGTGGGTTCGTTAAAAAGCAGAATTGCCGCATTTGGGCGAATGATAATCCAAGAGTGATTGTCGAAAAACCAATGCACCCACAAAGAGTGACTGTTTGGTGCGGTTTATGGGCTGGCGGCATCATCAGGTCGTAAGATGAAAACGAACTTTTTATGGGCCCAATAGGAAGATATTGATGTGGACGATATGTGGTTTCAACAGGACGGTGCCACTTGCCACACAGCCAATAAAACAATGGCTCTTTTGCGCGACAAATGCAATGGCCGTGTTATCTCACGTGGCGGCGATGTCAATTGGCTGTGATTTGACACCGTTGGACTTCTTTCTTTGTGGTTATTTGAAGGAAAAGTTGTGCGTCGATAAGCCAGCAACAATTCAGGAGCTAAATAATGAGATAATCGGCACATTAACGGCATAGAACCTCAATTACGTCTCAGCGTCATCGTAAATTTGGACCATCGGATGAAGATGTGCTGCCGAGGTCGCGGCGGCCATTTGGCTGATATTTTGTTCCATACATAATTGAACCATACCAATTTTATCATAATAAAAAGAAATGACAATAATTTCCTAAATAATTTGTGTTTTATTCAAAATCAACATCGGCCCTTAAAATTTTTACTGAAAAAGTCCCTTTTTACGGAAAAAGATACTTTTTTTTGAAAAAGTGCCTTTTTACTGAAATAGTGACTTTTTACTGATATAGTGACTTATTACTGATATAGTGTCTTTTTTGTACTGAAATAGAGACTTTTTACTGAAAAAGTCCCTTTTTACGGAAAAAAATACTTGTTTTGAAAAAGTGACTTTTTACTGAAATAGTGAAGCTTTTAAACATGCATTTTTCCCTTCGCTCAAATTATCCCAGCACAATTCAGACGACAACAGGCATACAAATGAAATTTAATTAAAAATGCAATTTTTGATTAATAAAATTTTTTTAGAAACAAATACTTTTTGTCGTTTACAAGCAAAGTTTTTTAGACACAGGCAAACTTTAAATGGACAACCCCATCTACTCTTTATTTTTATTTTTTTTTATACTAAAGTTATTTTAAAGAACCAACCTCTAGCCATTTTACCAATTTCTGTTCTGGACTAATTCCTAGTCTTTCTTAGTTTACAAGTTGAAGTTATTTATTTTGAAAGGTTGCTTTTGTTAATTCCCGAAACTAGTGAATAAAAAACGATTAACATATTTTCTAATTTTTAAAATATTATCTGATATATGATTTTTTTACTGAAAATTATCGCAATAATTTATATTTGTTTCACGTAAATTAGTAAATAAATAAATATACATTCCTATTTTTATTTACAGTATAAACTTTTCCTAAAACAGAAACCAATTTCTAGAAAAACTACAATATTTTCTAAGGGAGTTGTCTGAAAATAAAACCAACAATAAAAATCTGTCGTCCTCCAATTTAAAAAATGAAAGCAGAAAAAACATTCAGCTTTGAATTTTTTTTTAAATATTTTTAATCAAAGATTTTCAACATCATGTCCATGCATGTTTCTTTTTATTTATGTACTAGATGACCCGTGCGAATATTTCGCACCGTTAGTTGTCATTTTTGTAACATAAAATGAAAATAATTAATAGAAATTTGAGTAACTTCAATACATTTTAAAATATAATTTTTATTAATGAAAATGATGAATATAACTGACTTAGTAATAAACGGCATTATAGTAAATAGCGGTATTGCCAGAATGGATTTTAATACATACTATTAAGCGACCCTGTATTACCACATTTGAACAGTATTATCATGCAGTTCTGTTAAGCGACCCTGTGTTACCACGTTTGAACAGTATTATCATGCAGTTCTATTGCAGTTCTATATAAAATATAATTTTTATCAATGAAAATATTAATTTTTCAATTTCAAATTATTTTTCGTCATTAGTGTTAGAAATAAGCTTTAAAATGAGATATCATTCATTAAATTTGATGCGGTGGTATGGGAGATATTTGCAACCGACAAAAAAAAGTGCTTTAGAAATAATATATACTAGATGTTATGCTTTGGCACAATAATCCTTTTGATATTTAATTTTTATTTTTTTTTTTATTTCCATTAAAGTAATTTCATTGTTATTTAATTTTGAATTATGTGTGGCAAACACGTAAAATAACATGTTTATTTTTACTAATACAATACAAATATAAAAAAAATTGCCCAGCAAACATAACAGTTAAAACTTCACACAAAGTTAAACGCGTTGAATATTGTTGTTGTTTCCACAATAAAAAATTCAAACTTAATTCTTTTTCAAAATATGATAAATCCGAAAATAAACATTCTCAAATCAATGTTGGATATTATTCTTTAAACATTCTTGAATTTTAAAACCAAAAGAAATAGGATTGTTATGAGTGATATGAGATCCTGGGCAACCTACTATTTTAGCAAATATTTGTTCAATCCAAACATAATTTATAAGAACATATTACGATTTTCAACCTCAAATATATAAAAAATGTTCTGTAGGTTGTTTCAGCTTTTACTTACGCCAGTGTTGCCTGAAGTAGTCAAACATCTTTTATATGTGGGGTTTTTTCGTCTTCTCTAGATGTCGGGTTTTATTCTTCTCTAAAGATCATCTTTACTTCATTAAAAGGTTTTTCCTCTAGCTTCAGCGTGTTATTTAGTGCCCGCCTTTAGGTATTTTTTGGGTGCCGACGGCTTCCTCTCCAACGCTTTACGCGTAATGTTATCATCTTATTTTCGTGTATTTTTGCACAAATGGATTTTATCAGCGACTGGAGCTGGTCTTGTTAAAAAGCAGAGCTCAACATTTCTAATAGGCGGAAGATGTATGTAAAAGGACTCGGAAGTTTGGGTTACGCTATTTGTGTGAGAGGATAAATTTCACGATTCGCCATATAATTTCACTCGTAACGTTGTATATTTTTGTGCTCACTGAGATGTTTGTAGAGCTCCACAAGCTTTTCAGTGTTGTAAAAGACGGTCGATAGGCAAGATGTAGCTTCGCAAAAAAACACAATCTTTGAACGTATTCGATCGGCTTGTTTCCCGGTGTAAATTAATTCAGAAGTGGCGTTTATGCGCATAGATTTGGAATAAGTTCTGCCAATTATAAATGAAAAATTATCGGTTCTTTAATTAAAAGTTTATATCACATTTAATTTTGCCCACATTCCTATTTTTTCCCTGTGAGAGGCTCAGCAGCCAAAGACTTTCCAACAATTGCTCTTGAAATTTCTAAAACAGAACTGCGGGAAATTTTTGGCGTATTTTGGTGCAAATGGGTTTCGCCAGAAAAACTGGTTTTTTATAATGAGGAAACTGCGCTTCACTTTCCTTGTCAATCAGAGAGAAATACCTGGGAGAACTGGTGTTTTCCTGCTTGAAGGATCTATCTAGGATAGAACTAAGGTCGCTTCTTCTTCTCTTCATTAGGAAGACGAATTTGTTAAACTTTGCAGTGATGCCATCTGAGTAACTGCTCTATTGGATAGGCATTGGCGCTGGGTATCACAATAGGCCCACCAAAGGAACCAAGTGAGCTGTCACTCGATGGCTGCCTATGGAACCTAACCTTACCTTTGGTTTTCATTTTCTGTTTACAAAATGTATGAAATTTAATGAAAGTATGGTACCATTGACAGGAAAATAGGTGTCTTAATGTGAGAGCATAAGAACAAAACGTTCTCAAAACGGCTTTCTTCGACAAATTTGTAGGTCAAATTGTTTGGAAAATTATGTCTCTATACCTTACTAAGAGCGGCAAGTGTTTTTTTTTTATTTAAAAACTTGTCATTTTCATACAGTTTATACGAAAATATTCTTTAGAACGCGAATTTTACACTAACCGGCTGGATCGCAAGGTCTTTTTGTTATATTGTTTAAATAAAACGCTAACCTCTCTTGATAAGGTAGGGTAGTATAATGCGAAGATTAACGTTGAAAACCAGTCATTGCGTCTTACTTAACTTATAGACGTTTGAGTTGTGTTTAGCGATGAGGCTGTTTTGTCTAAACGGATTTGTTAATAATCAAAATTTCCTCATATAAAATGAAACCAATCTACAACAGACCCTAAAGACTCCATTACAAGGAATGCACCATTTGGTGCGGTTATCCTCTAGTGACATTATCGGACATCCAGAGTAGGTTAAGTACAGCCGCGGTGCCCAAAATCATTTGTAAATGTTAATGCCATGTATGGAACTTTTGAATAAATTTTTTTTATTAAAATAATTTTTTTTTTATGTTATTTTTTTATAAATAAAAATTAAGTGTTGTGTGTTGCTAATCGCATAACTTTAGAACGGCTTGACCCGATTTGGACGATATTTTCTTTAAAATGATCGCCATGGTCGAACCTGGGTTTCTACGGCAAGAAAATTTTGCCCCGCCCACATTTTCGATTTACCTAAAATCAGAAAACGGCTTCATCGATTTGACAAATTTTTTTTTTTTCAAATGTTTGTATTAATTCATTTTAAGTTTTCATCAAAAGAAAAATTTGCCACGCCTACTTTTACGCCCACTTTTTCTATTTATTTGACCGATTTGAACGATTTTTTCTTTAAAATGATCGCTATGGTCCAACTTAGGTTTTTACGGGAAGGAAATATTGCCCCGCCCACTTTTTTCGATTTCGCTAAAATCAGAAAACGGCTCCATCGACCATAAGTAATCAGCTACCGAGCGAAGCCGGGGCGGTCCCTTCATAAATGTTAAATATTGCAGTATAGTTTTTGATCTAAATAAAATTCATCGTAACAATTGTCAAAGCTTAACAATTGTCATACTTCTCCAACTCTGTTGAAAAACAAAAAATATTTAAAAAAAAAATTTGAAAAATAATAAATTTAATCATTTCAAAATTAATTTTTAAATAAATTCCTTTAGTAAAATGTGTGAGGATCAATGTAGGGTACTTTTTTCGGATACGTGTTTTTTTAATATGCTGGCAACACTAACTCGCACACATGATTATTGTTTTTGTTTCTGTTTCGATTTATATAGTGGCCAAAAAGGAAGAAATTGTAAAAAAATAAAGAAGAGTACAAATAAAAACACATTAAATACAACTACATCCGTTTTAACTTAAAACCACAAACCCATAAGACAAGACCATAAATTTATGAGTTTATGAGAATTTTCCTTTTCCTATAAACAATTCCACAATGTGTTTTTTCTTATTTCCCCATACTAAACATCCAAACCTCCCATAATGTTTTCATACTAATGGAAAAGAAAAGTTTTAATATGTACATATTTACCTTTTCATGGCGTTATTGTGTTAATTGAACTACAAATAAGAGAGTGTTTGGACGTTTTTTTTTCTACTTTTCTATCACTTTATTTTCTGTTCTAATTCTCGCCCAGTAATTCTTTAGGCTTTTGTTATTTTGATTTATGACCATTGGCAGTTTTGGTCATAAATTGTCTGTGTATCTACTGCCTACAATTCATTTGTAGAGGATAATTTATTTCTTAACAGCATTAGAATGCTTTGGCGGGGGAATAAGAATGGGTGTAAAGGGAAGGGGAGCCTAATGAGAATATTTATTAAGAGTTATAATTTGTTATTAGCAGCCATTGTTGAAAGAAATCCTACATAATTCTACGGTTAATTATTTACTTAATATGTATTTTTAATATTTATTATATTGTTATATCTTAATTGTTTAGGCTTAACGTGAAAGGAAAACATTAGGACTAACAAAAAAGCAATTTAATTTCTGTTATAACAAAAAGGAAATATGTATTTCTAAAAGGTCTTTTCCACTATAATACTGAGTATTACGCCATGTCGAAACTCACATTAATTAAAAATATATAAAATTGTCAACACTTCGTCTAAAAATAAGTTAAGAAATTTGACAGTCGAATGGCTCTCATCATTTTTTTTTTTTTTTTTAACTTTTCTAAACGATAAGATCAAGGCGAATTCACAACAGGCGATCTTAGCTTGCGACGTAAGCAACAGCTGATTACCAAAAATGGTATATTTTTTTTTATTTATTTAATAGATATTTTTATCAATATTTACAAAGGTAAGTATTACAATTTTGTAGGTCTTATGTATCTATTAGTGCTGGGATACTATCGATATTTTCTACTATCGATATATATCGATAGTTCAGATTTCACTATCGATATATCGATATTACTATCGACTGAATGTTTGTACTTGTGCAGGAAAACATTAATTATGTTTTATAAGCCTACAGTTCGTTGTTTTTATCACTTTAATGAACGTATGAGACGTATGTATATACGCACGTTATTTTAGATGGCAGTTTTTTTAAAAATTGATAAGTACCTTTCTGAAGGAACCGAAGTAGGGACTATAAGATATTCCATTGCAACTTTAAAAGATTTTCTAAATTCTAAACCCAAAAAGGTAATCAATCTAGCGAACTTATCTCTAATGGTCGTCATTGTTTTGTTGTATGCTTGGAATTGCATTTGGATTTTACAACATTACAAAAATATTGGACATTTCAGTCCCTTTGTTAACATGTAAAAATTTCGACTTAAAGGCCTTTAATTAGCAGTAAAAAGCACTGCTAATCAATCCATACCTCTTGCCATTCTTGTTGTTTGCATTCATTGCTGTAATTCAGCGCGAATTATTAATAGCAAGTAAAAGTTTGCGGCAAAATACTGTGTGTGTTTAGCTGCTGTTAGATGTCGGCATAGCTGTATGTTAAATAATATAAATATCGATATTTATATTTTTCCTATCGATATTTTCGATATTTTAAGACTATCGATAATATCGATAGTCTATCGATAGTTTCCCAGCACTGGTATCTATATTTGGCTTAACTATAATAGTTGTGAGCCAGATTGGCATTTTAAAGCTGATTTTAATTTAATTTTAATTAAATTAATTTATAAGCAAATTTACTTTGGTTCTACCAAATTTTAAATTGATTATATAAAAAAGAATAAATTGTACATTAAAAATTAATAATAAACTTAAAAGGATTTAATTGAATTAATTTAGGATAAGTTTTCTGTACTTTAAACAAATTTCCACATATTTGTATAAACTATAGTAATTATTATCGTTGCCATTAAGTATGTTTAATACTTCGTTCATATCCAAAAATATTTTACTAAAATATTTAACCCGGAACTCTTTAAAAATAGGACAAACTCCTAAGAAGTTAAACGTATTTTCGGATTCATCCAGATTACAAATGGTACATAGGCCAACAGAAGTGCGTTTAAATGCTCTACTATTTAAATCAAGAAGACCTCTACGTACTCTGATTACACAGCACAACAGCCAATCTGGGGGGTGAGAAATTCCAAGTCAGGGTGATGGTAATAGGTCAGTATAGTAAAACCCTCAAAGGGTTTGGCGTTCGTATGTGTCAGTTTTTTTTTATGACATTTCTAATTTTTTCCTTATCTTGATGTTTTTTTGTTTAACATAACTCGAGAACCACTTGTCCGATTTTGCTAAAACAAACCCAAAAAAATTTAGAATTATAATTTCTTTAATCCGTTCATATAACGTTTTTCTTTATAATCAACAGTTTTGCCGGTAAAAATAAATTGGTGGAGAATTATAATTGATAAGAGCAAAAAAATGTTCAAGATAAAAATTGAAGATAAAAATGATCCGAAAAAAAATCCCTAGAAAAGGGGAAATCCCCTACTGTTGGCATCACTGAATGTGGGTGTATTCTTTCAAATAACAAACAAAAGTCCGACGATTTTCACCGATCGCTTAAAAAAAGTCACAAAAATTGCAGTGCAGGTTTGTGATAAAATCTGCTGCATACATCCAGGCTTTAACACTTTTTTGCACTTATCAATTATAATTCTCCACAAATTTATTTTTACCGGCAACACTGTTGATTATAAAGAAAAACGTTATATGAACGGATTAAAGAAATTGTAATTCTAAATTTTTTTGAGTTTGTTTTAGCAAAATCGGACAAGTGGTTCTCGAGTTATGTTAAACAAAAAAACATCAAGATAAGAAAAAAATTTAAAATGTCATAAAACAAAACTGACACATACGAACGCCAAACCCTTTGAGGGTTTTACTATACTGACCTAGTACCATCACCCTGACTTGGAATTTCTCACCCCCCAGACTATAATCCCAAAAATGTTCCATAGTGTTATTAGACTTGTAGCACGCGAAGAATATTCTGAAGTAAAAATAGGATTTGTGCTAAAAGTTAATTGCGGATACAAATCATGAAATTGTGAGCCTCTTGCATTTGGTAAAAGATCTTCTCCTTCCGTTGTTTTTAAAAGTTCAAGTATTGGTTTCCAGTATTCACACAGGGGTTTAGTGGCATTTTCAGGAACATATTGAATTTTTTCACATATATTTTTCCACCCCTCAGGCCAAAAGGTTTTCATTGAAATAATTTGTTCAGCTAACATTCGAGGCAATCTATGCTCAGGCAGTTGTAGAACTCTATTAATGTAAGTAAAATGTAGCCTTAAGGTATCAATATACAGGGAGTCTAAATAAAGCATGTAGTTTGGCGTATTGTATGGTAAAAGTAACATTTTCTTTGAGAAGTATCGAAAAAGTTTTTCCACTTCATCATATTTTTTAAATCCCCAAATTTGAGCACCGTAAAACATTATCGATCGGGAAGCAGCGACGAAAATTTTAAGTTTATTGTTGTTCGATATCTTAGGATGATTTATATATTTTGACCATGTTGATGCAATCGCCATTTTCGCTGTTGTTAATTTGTTTCCTAAGTGCTTTGTAAAAGATAATTTCAAATTGATATCCATTCCCAGATAAATATCTGTAGTTATTGACAATTTCTATATTACGTTCTTCAAAATTCCACTTAATATAATTGGATATTCTTACACCACTACGAAAAACAAATATCTTTGATTTTTCCAAATTAACCTTAAGACACCACGTCAAGCAGTAAGAATGAAGAGCATCAATCATGGTTTGCAGTTCACCTGGGGAATCGGCCAAAATGACAATGTCATCTGCGCACAGAAGAATTTTAACAGCAAACTTTTACTCCGCCAGGAAGGAAATCAGCTAAGTCATTAAGATACAATGCAAACAAAATTGGACTAAGTATGCATCCTTGTTTAACGCCAACGTTAACATTAAAAGGTTCAGAAAATGTATTTCCATACAGGACTTGACTAGACGTGTTTTCGTATGTAAGATGTAGAATACGAACAATTTTAGATGATTATCCCATAGTTGATAATTTATAAAAAAGCAAATTTCTGGGAACCAAATCAAACGCACAGGAAAAGTCCACAAAACATGCGTATGCGTTCTTACCATTTATTTTGTTTAAGTGTACAATATTTGTCAGGTTGAAGACGTTATCAACTGTAAGGTAATTTGTTCTGAATCCAGCTTGATATTCGTTTAATATGGAGTATTTTTCGATCCAATTTGCTATGCGATTTAAAATTATGTTGTTAAAGATTTTGCACAGGGTATGAATGCCACGGTAATTTGAAGCGCAATTGGGATCACCTTTTTTTAACAGTGGTATTAATATGGCGGTTTTAAAGCTTGTTGGAACATTTTCCCGTAAAAATATGTGGTTGAGAACTGAAAGTATTTCCGTAACAAAACAAAAATGGTATACCGTTCTGGTGACTTTGGGAAATCTTTCGTAAATTCTATAATTATAAATTTAAAACGTTTTAAAATTATTAGATTTCAAAAACACAATTTAAAATTAATTTTGATGACACACAGTTAACTTGTTTACTACAGTGGTGTATTATTTTGACAGAAGGTTTAAGTATTTAACAGTTTTGTATCCACCATGTATGAATTCGCCTTGGATAATTTTTTTCATTTTATCAGAGTTGTATTTTTATAACGCCACACGAAGAACATCAGAGATGGAAAATTAAAATTTCACAATTATTTTTTCTAATAAAAAAAATTGCAAATTGATAAAAAAAAATTTAAAATTTCAGGTGAATTCTTTTAAGCAGTGTTCGAAAATAAACAGTACATTATTTAACGTTCGGCTCACACACCCAAGAACGATATCTATTTTTTTAGTTACCGTTCGTAACTTTTTTCAAGAAAGAACCGAACATTATATAATGTTCGGTTCTTCGTTAAAAAACAGAACAATTGTTGTGAAACTGTAGACAAACATTATATTTTAATGTTCTATAATGTTTTTTTCGTGTGTGTATTTGGTTTTTGTAAAAAATGTTTTGGTTTTTTTTACCAGCCAAAACGGACGAACATTAACGAGCCGAACCGAACACATTGAAGTTTGTGGATTTTCAAAAAAAACCGAACGGAATTAAATGTTCACATCTTTTGTTGAGTTTGATAAAAACAGTAATATTTTTGTGTTCGAAAGATGACTAACAGGGAAACGTTATTTTTTTAATGATTTTCTACACAAACACTATTAGCGTTTGTGTTTTCCACAAATCTACCGAACCGAACATTAAGAACGATATTTAGTGTTTATTTTCGAACACTGCTTTTAAGTCTTAAATAAATCACTCTTATTTAATGTAAAAACGTATTCAATATGGTATTAATACAAAGGAAAATAGGTTGAAAAACTACATTCGTATCAACTTTCCCACCCTGGATAAAAATAATGAATAATAAATAATAATAATTTGCCCCCAGCATCAGAATAAACATTATTAAATATTAAAAAGATTCTACTTTTTTCTCACTTTCTCACTTCTCACTTTTATTTTTTAATATCTGTTTAAATCACGCCAAAAGTTGAAGCGCCCTCTCAAACCAATATTCATATAAATATTTTTTATATTAAACAGCTGTTTATATTCTACAAAAAATTTTCTTTTTCTTTATGAAGTGGGGAAGTGTAAAATCAAAATGTATTGAAAAAAATTCTCTTTATGATTTTTTGGAAATCAGTACCCATGTTCTGTAACTTTAGTGAGAACTTCTTGCATCAAAAAGATGCGAAACAAAATATCCCATCGTTTCTCGAAAAGTGAGAAAAATGTGTGTCTGTAACTTATGTCGAAAACTATCAAAAGAGATTACGTCGTAACGTTATAAATGTCATAATATTGCACTCGAAGCCGATGTGACATTGCAGACGTTCAGAACGCCAGTAACACATATCGTTGACGGCGACCAAAAATTTACTTAAATTGAAAATTTTTCAACGACGGCGGCGAAATCACAACCGTCGGCTATGCCAAATTGTGTAAAGAGCGACTTTAATGTTTGTTGTTTGCAAACGAGCTTTGAAGACATTCGTATATTTTATGAAAATCTTAAAAGCAAAATAATAAAACAATGAAAAATGTGCCAAGAATAAAATATTATTATTATTATTCTTTGCATTATGCATTTTTAATTGTTTTTTAGTGTTAAAATTTTTTTTTTTTGCCCATTTTTATTCGTGTGTTTATTTGACAGTTCAAAGCGGGAACTTTTCTCACCAAAATGTTACAGACACACTTTTTTTGTAAATTGGCGAGTAATTTCATTACGTGACAGCTTGTACTCGCCAAAAAAAAGTTACAGACACAGTTAATTGAGAAAAACAGCTGTTTGTTTCAATTTATGGCATTTTTGTTTCATTTCACACTTTTCCGACGCGAGAGTTACAGAACTTGGGCACAGATTAAAAATAATTGGATTTTGTGAGAGCAAAAAATCTTAAGACTTGTAGAATAGTGTAAAAGGGCCTTAAGAATAATCGTTAATTCAATATGAAAAATTATGCTGAAAATACATTTATCGACAAGGGATTAAACTGCCAAATAGATTTGGGAACTCTTTTATTGTTATTTCGGTCTTCAATTTTATCATGAATAGACTTGCAAATATTTCAATGACAAGAGTCAAATTTTTGGGGTAAAGTATTAAGCTTGTTCGAAATCATAAAGCTAAAAATTAAAACGTCGGCAGGTACTTCAAATTCTCTTATTTCTTTCTTTAACTTTTCTTCCTATTTTTCTTTGTTTGCGCAATGTATGACATTTAATGAAGTGTGGCAGCATTGTTGAGAAAGTAAGTGTCTATTTGTGAGAGCATAAGAAACAACCTTCTTCAAATAAAAAAGATTATATTTCAGAACAGCTTTCTATGTCAAATTGTATGAAAAATGTGGTCTCGACGCAGTTCTGTTTAAACACTCAATTATAACTTTTTGATTTTTGTTTGAAAAACAGGCATGACTTCAAATTGTTGTAGAAAAAAAGGCGTAAAAAGTCATGCGGAGTAGATAAGCGCCTTCTATACCTTTCGCGGCGGGGTGCAATAACGCCTTAAGAAATAAGGCCTTTAAGGCTTTATTTCTCAATGGAAAGTGAAATAAGGCCTTTATTTTCAAAAAGGTTTTATTGCACTTTGAAAGTGAAATAAAGTCGTAAAGGGGTTATTACACTTAAATTTCTTTTTAAATGAAGCAATAAAATTTCTTATTCTTATTATATTTTATTGAACAATTATAAAAAATTTCATATTAACAAAAAATAATAGAACATTAATAATTAAAAAAAAAACAAATGTTAATTTAACTGCAACAATATTGAAAATCTTTGCTTTATAAAGTTTTTCTGCGTGGCGGCCTGCGGCCGCTCTTAGGGGTTTTCTCCTCCATGGGACGCGGCAGGTGGCTTCGCTGAATAAAGTTTCCCTGCGCGCGTCACACTACGGTTGATAATGAGTCGCGCGCAGGAAAACTGTATTCAGCGAAGCCACCTGCCGCGTCCCATGGAGGAGAAAACCCCTAAGAGCGGCCGCAGGCCGCCACGTAGAAAAACTGTATTAAGTGAAGATTTAGGTGGCTTTTTCCTACGTAGTGCATAAAGTCCATGGACATTATGTCACTATTCGTGTGTCACATTATAACATGCCACCGGAAATATATACTTACATGTTCATTATGAGCAATATGTATTATTAGGAGTTGTTTAAAGATATTGGAACTACTAATCGGTCGAAATGCAGCTACCAACAACAACAAAAATCGATAAATTGAACAGTGTAACAAAAGAATCAAAAAATATAAAATAAAGGCTTTATTGCACCATTGGCTAAATTCCAATAAAGGCTTTATTTCACTTTCAATTGAGCAGTAAAGCCTTTTTCGCAAAAAAGGTCTTATTTCTCAATTGAAAGTGAAATAAAGCCTTAAAGGCCTTATTTCTTAAGGCGTTATTGCACCCCGCCACCTTTCGCCTACAGAATTCAAAGTCAAAATTATTGCATTTTGAGGCATAAACAAAAAAGCACGATAAATTGTTTGATGCGCTTAATGGACAGTCATTTGTCCTTAGTTTTTTTAAATGATTCCAAAACTTAATTAAGCCCATTATGAATATCCTGCTCTGAAGTAAAGAATAATCCAGGGAGAGCGTTATGCATCAATCAATAGAAAAAGTAGTGGATGTGGCAGTGGTACCCTTAAGACTGGTAGGCAAAAACTTCTTAATCTTTTTCTTTTTAAATAACCCATTTTTAACTGACCTTCAACATGTGGCTGAACATTGTCAATCGACTAGCCCCAAATTCAGCGGATCATTGGACAAATTTTTGCAAACTAACCGCTTTTAGTTTGTTTTGTTTTTATGTTTCTCAGGAACAAAAAGTTGGGTACGAAAAAAATTCAACCCCTCCGGAATTAAAAACAAAAAAAAAACAAAAGAAAAATGTAAGGGCCGCAGGCCCTCCTGGATCCTAAAAACCACCCTGCTCACTGAGTGGCATGTGTGGGTACTCAAATAAAAGGTAATTTGCCCACGATCTTAAATATTTTCTTTTATTTGGTATTTTTTAATGTTTTATGCTCGATTATTTCCCAAACATTTTTTTAATTTTTTTGTAACTAATAACGTATTTCCAATGTGCGAAAGAATTCTTTATTGCCTAGCAGGCCTTCGGGCGGGCGCAAGGATTGTCTCATTTATGGTGTAACAAAAACCGGCTTCGCTAACTAAAGGATTTTCTTTATAAATTCCCAAGCGAAAATTTGTATTTTATTTTTCAAAACAAGCAGTTAATAAATACAGAAAATACTTTGAAAAAAAAAAACCTTTTTAAAAGTCAAATAGAAATCAATAAAGTTTGAACTTGTAAGTTTCATGAATTTTTCAATAATATTTTTATTAGCGTTTTGGTTTAAAATTTCTAGAAGAAAGTATTTGTGATTAATTTACCCGAAATTTCGCCTTATCAGCAAATATTTGGAAAAACTTTTTATAACAACTTTAATTTGCTTTTATCTTTAGTTTCCATTACTTAAGGCCAATAACAGCACAAGACAATTAAAAAAGAATTAGTTTTTCAAGATGTTGCAAATAATTTAGTAACGTTTTATAAAAATTTCGCAGAGTATCACAATAATTCGTAGCAATTAGCCATTGTCAATAGTTAATAAAAGTTAACGTTAATGGGAAAACAAAAGAAAAATTACTCAAAAAAAAAAAATGTTTTCCTAAGAACAGTGGGAGAAAATAAGAAAAAACTTCAATTTATTTCTTCGTTAATACTACAAGGTACCTACAACTGCTCCCCAGTTTCTATGATAATCCCAAATGATTTGTCAAACTATTTTAATTGTTAACCCACTGTTCCTCCCACATTTTTAACTTGGTCTTTGTCTATTAATTGTTTGATTTTCTTTACTTAGCCATATGGTTTTTATACCTCTGCTCTCTATTTCTTCCTTCTTTTTCTTCTTCATTTTTCCTTTTAGTCAACTTACAAATTATACGTTACATTTTCCCTCGAAAAAACACAATTTTAATTACTTTAAACAATTTGCAATGTTCAACCAGCTTTGGCAAAATAATACTGCAAAAAAACACGAAAAGTTCTTAGACTTTATCTTCCGGAAAACGTGGGCAAAGAAAAAAATTTTGCAAAAAGCACACACCATCGCACACTCCCACACACACACAAACAATAAGCATGAAAACAATGACTAACGAAGTTTTAATTTACACTCTTTGCTCCTACTTATTCATACACTACTCTCTGTATAGTTTAAATCCCGGGCAAAAAAAATGCCAAAATAGGAGAGAAAAGCTACCAGCAAAAAGAAAGAAAAAAAACAGTATTTGCGTTATTTCCGTTTCCTATAAAAGCTTAATAATGAACATAAAAAGAATCTGTTAGAAAAAAATTAAAAGAAATTAAATAACAAACAGACAGACACATAAAACAATTTCATTATCAGTTGAAAACAGCATTCTTTTGTTTTCTTTTTTACTGCGTTTTAAATGAAGAATATTTTTTGCCCAGGAAATAAAACTGTTAAAACAGGGTTTAGAGAGGGAAGGTGGTCTAGTTAACATAGGTGAGTTAACTTCCTGTCTCTCATTAATATTTTTAGAAGAACAATCTGAAATACTATTAGGTCTAAAAAATTTAAATTTTTCACCCCAAAATTATGCTGCACTTTCTTAAAAACTTTTATTAAATGTATCTTAGAGCTTCTAAAGCAACGATCATCATCAACGAGCACTTTTCGTGAATTTCACACACACACAACACGAAGGTTAACGAAACAATTGTAAAAAGCCATAATTTTAAAAAACAAGAACAAAACACATAGTTAATGTCTCAAACGAGTAAATTTATTTTCCTCTCTTTGCACTCACATACACATTTTTAACTGTCTCTCTTTGTGATGACCGCTGTTCTAAAGTTAGAAAATACTTTTACCGAAATATCGTACTTCCTTAAACTTTTTGATCGTATTTATTTCAACGGTTTTAAAGTCGATATATTTCACGTCCCTTAAAATAAACTTTAACAAGCAATTTTAAACAATCTTAATTGATTTAAGATTTTTTTTTTAAGAAATCTTTAAAAAATTTATTTTACTTCCAAAAACTAGGAAGTACTTTTTAAAAATTTTAGTTTCCTTTAAATTTTTTTTTTCTAACTTTTTAAATTTGTCAACCTTTTTAAAGCTCAAAGGCTAATATATTTGCAATCCAAAAAAATAGGCAACACTTTTGCGAAATTCAGACTACTATTACTTTCTTAAATAACCGTATTTTAAACTTTCTAAAATTGTAGAATGAAAAAATTAAGGCCCTAAATTTGTAAAACGCAAACGCAATGCCAAAGATAACATTGAAAGCAAAAATTTGTCAAAATTTTGTTGTTGCTTTCTACAGAAATACTAACTGCGTTTTAAAATTATCAACGCCACAAGATATGCAGCTTTATTCAGTATACATTTCTATAGAAAACAACAACAAAATTATGAAATATTTTCGATTTTGTTTCTGCTTTCAATATAATTTTTGGCGTTGCGTTTGCGATTTACAAATATAGGGCCTAAGTCTCAATAAAAATTAATAAATAACCCCCTAAACTTGTGCAACATAAAGCTATGCAATATTTAGTTTGCAATATTAAGCTTGCTGATATTCGTTTTGCCTTTAATTAGACCACATTTTCTTAAGCTTTTATAACTTTTGTTCCTACTTTTTTCTTACTTCTACATACTTCTACAAACTTTCGAATTAGGATAACCATCAGTTACCAACTTCAAAATTAGCAATATTTTATTAAACCCCTTTTGCTTAACTTTCTTTTTTATACTGGTATACTAAGCTTGTCATTCCGTTTGAAATTTTTTTATTATACATCTAAGACCCCATAAAGTATGAATATTCTACCTCCTTAAGTAATTCTAAGTTGATTTAGCCATGTCCGTATGTCTGTCCGTCTGTTGAAAACGCGCTCACTTTCGAAAAACTCAAAACTTAGTGTCAAGTTGCTTCTTGTATTCCAGTTTGGGATTGAAATCCAGCAATATCGGTTCAGTAAGATCAGAGCTATGAATCAAAATTTGGAACCACCACCCTAAAAAATACATAAATGGTGGAAGAATGCAGGGAATGATATAAGATTTTGCAAAAATTCATTTTATTCGACTGGAAATCATGAACGTCGGTCCATAATTTAGCCTAGGCTCCATATAAACCATACTCCCGGAAAACAGTTAAGCACGCCTTCAACCGTAATAAATAATGCTAACATAATATAATATGGTACGTCACAGTTTTTTAAGACAAGAAATGATACTGTGCAATTTCGTACAGATCGGTCCATAATTTACCATAGGCCCAATATAAGGCCCACTTTGGTAAATTAATATAGCATTACTCCAATATAATTCCCCTCCTGAAAATCATTTAAGTTCGGCTTAAACTGTACGAATTATAATATTTTACTCAAGCTAGTTCAAATCTCTAAAATTAAAAGCATAAAACTTTCTGATTGTCGGTCAATAACACTGTACAACACAAAACAAAATTGCAAAGCCTGGCCTATAAATTTTGATAAAGGATACAAAAAAAAAGAGACACGTGTATCGGCGTTTTAAAAGTTAACATCTGAATTTCATTTGAGGGGGGGTTAAAGTTTCCCAGCTCTGGCACATTCTTATTGTTAATCGGCATAAGAAACAATTTGACCCTTATATTTTAGGTATAAAATGTGTTCAGCAAATTTATGTAGAATGTTACGGAGAACATTTTTGTAGAATATGTTAACCCTCTAACTCCTCAAAGTAAGGGTCTGTTTTGCCCTTCTTTTAAAAAAGAGCAAAACACAATAAAAACAGGGATTTAAGGGGTTAAAATCATCACTTTTAGCTGCAGACTTAAAAAGTCTTCATCTACTCGAACCTGGTGTCAATGTTACCAGGCCGGAACTTGTTATTTTGGAAAAAATTGATTTTGTTGTACAGTGTAATTAAACAGAGGTCTAAAGCGCAACCAATTCTATTGCTGACGTGCGTTTTTATAAAGATAAATAAAATAAATCCTGAACTCTTACTTTTAAAATCAACTTTACTTCACTTTTAACTTGGCAACACTTTTTAAGATGTCTTCAACTTTTGAAACCTTTATTATTTCAAGCAGTCGTTTTTTTATCAATTTCTTTTATCAATTATTTTCAAGGCTCCTTTTTTACAAATAAAAATATCCTAGCAACTTTATTTCAAAAGCCTTTACAATTTTTGTAGGCAATACTTCAGATTTTTGTTGTTAATATGGCATTTTCTTTATTAATTTTTATTCAAAACGCCATTAACTTAAGCAACAATACCTTAAAAACATTATCTTAGTAAACAGGATTTAAAATAGTATTGCCTAGTTTTAGGCAAGTTTGCAATTATATAATTTTAAAATTTTCTAACAAATATGCCATACTTTTTTCGTTACCTTGTTTACTAACAGAAAAGAGGTTTTGAAGAAATATTTATTATTTTGCTAAGATTTCCTTCTTTACCAAACTTTAATTCTTTTACTAAATTAAGTTATATAAAAAATAGTTTTTTTTTTTCTTTGCCACTTCCTTTTTGCAGTGTTCGCTTGGTTCCTACTTCAACTTGGTTTAAGAGCAGCAAAAAAAAAAAAAATTTAAGAGAAAGGGAAAAAACTAAGATATGAAGTGACATTTACTAAACACAAAGGACATGTCTTTAAACATATTGTGAATAGAATAACTAAATAATACTCACACATATACAATACATACATACATAAAACATGGATTTAGTTTGTTTGGCTTGTTTTTTACTCCCTTGACTTAATTCCTTTTTATACAGAAAGTTTTTTCTTTTAACAATTTAAATGCTTTCTTTTAGACAGTGTCATTGTTTTGTAGAATTTTTTTTTTGTGTTTATTCTTCGTTGCGATATGGGATGTTAATGGAAGTTAGATGTACGAGTCTTTAATAATGATGTCGATAGAGTTTTGTAAGATGTTGCCTACCTTAAGGTGTTTTGGCAATGGTTTATAGAACGAAGTTGTTATAGTTCAATAGGTTAAAAGGACTTTTAAAGGAATTTTGCAATAAAGTGGGTCAGTTTCTTTCTTCTCAAAAAAGTTTTTAGATTGATTTTTCTTAAATTCCTTTTAAAGTAAAAATAAAAGTTTATTTTTCTTTTTGGAAATATTTGTTAAGAGTGTAATGTGACATAAGCTTAAGACATTATGATTAAAATAAACACTTTTTATAAAGGAAAACTAAGTATATTCTGAGTTAGAAAGTTACGTCCCAAACATACATGTTTATACATTTTTATTTTAAATTGTCACTTTATATTCATTAATGGTAAAAAAACAATTTGTCACCTGATGTCGCTTGGGGGGACTTTGTCCCTGTCCCCAAATTGTATGTGTTTAGTCGTAATGCAAGCTTTAAGACTATAATTTATCTAAATAACATTTGATACAGTCAACAATTAATTAATTGCCAATGCCAAAACCTACAGAAAGATAAGAAATGGAATCAAAGTATTCAAAATGTTAAACTAGGATTGAAGAAATGTTCCCAAACCATTTATCAAATGTCATTAGGCTTATTAAAAAGTTGAAAGATTTATAAAATTGTCTAGGCTACCCCCCTCCCCTCCACTACACCAAATACACGGTGGGCATTGGCAGCCGCAATCAGCTACTTGGCTGGAACAACAACCGATTAACGAAACGTATACAAGTCACAATAACAATACTGAATGGATTGATACTTCATGAACTAGGACAGTGAAGTACATATTACATAGGAAAAAGCGAAAACAACTGCCACGATTCTTGTAAGATGGAGAAGCTTTGTGAAAGCCATCTCAAAAAGGGGCAATGGAGAAAAAAATTCATTTACAGCCACTGCTCTAGAATTTTCGATAATCTCAATTATAAATTGCTCTTTATTTAGTCTCGACTTGAAATTTGTCGAAAGTCTCGGTTATAGATTTGTGTATACAATTGGATATAGATTTGTCTAAAGTCTCAAATGAACAATAGATTTCTTTTTAGTCTTGACTATAGATCCGCCAATAGTCGTGACTATAGACGAGTCTATAGTCCGCAAGTTATTTTAAAATTAATTACATTTAATATGTATTTAGTTTTATTTGAACTTTTTTTAATACCCAATAAAAAATTTTATCATTGTGCGAAGCTTTAATGGTAAGCGCTAAAGCGGCCCATACACTTGCAATATTATTGTTTATGATATTCGCCATATTATTTCCATTTATGCAGTAAGTCCCACAATGGTTTCCTTCATTAAATAAAAAGGTGAACATAACCAATAGGAGTAACAAAAACAGCATTGTACAATGTTTCCAACACATTTCACTTTCTTTTCGTTGTGCAATAAAAATCAAAAGCCTTTTGATTGTTGCCAATATATTGTGCCACCTTCGAATAACAAATACACATTGGCGAAATTGAACAATTTTATTGCAAGTGTATAAACCGCTTAAGTAATAAGACATACAGAAATGCAGTAAAGTAAGTGAAAGAACTCTCAACAACTTTTATAAAAAAAAAAACAAGTAAGAAAGTATAGTCGGTCAAGCCCGACCATATGGTACCCTACACCACAGTGCTTATATGTCAATATAAATATGGATTTATCTATGTTTATAAGCTTCTAAAAATCGGTTTGTGAGAGGCAGAAGTCCCCTACCTCCCCTTGTGGTCCTATTTTTGAAAAATTGTATAGCTTATGTGTCGATATAGATATGGATCTATCTATGTTTTAAATTTCATTAAAATCGGTTTGATAGTTTCTCAGAGGAAGAAATTTCCCCCTAACTTCCCTCGTGGTCCTTCGATTTGGCTCATTTTCAATAGGCTTGGTCCTTGTGCCAATAAGAACCTATGGTATTTTATCAAATTATCTCCAAACTTTGAGCACAAGGCTACATGGACAGCCATCCAGCCTGCCAGCCGGACGGTATACTTTAAGGTGGGTATAGGACCAATATTGTGAGGCGTTACACACATCAGCACAAATGCATAATACCCTCTCCACTATTGTGGTGCGGGTATAATAACATTTCAAGTGCTACGGCATTTACTTACTACGAATCAGGTTTGTAAGGGAGAATACTAACTAATAACTGTATCAAAATATTCAGTGTGCAAGGCTGATCGTTACATGCTACGATTTTTATATGCGCTGAATAGTGCGCTTTGTGTGTCAAAAATGTATTGCTTCAAAGTACAATGGTAAGCGAAACGTTTATGTTTCTCTCTTACAAACCTGCTTCGTTGGAAGCTCCATTTTTTTATTGGGTAATAAGTTGATTGTAAAGGGTGTTTAAATTTAAAGGACCTCTGTTGATTTTGAATAAAACACAAATTATTTAGGAAATTATTGTCATTTCTTTTTATTATGATAAAATTTGTATGGTTCAATTATGTATGGAATAAATTATCGGTCAAATGGACACCGCGACCTCGGCGCCACACCTCCATCCGATGGTCCAAATTTTCGATGACGCTGAGGCATATTTGAAGTTCTATGCCGAAAGTGTGCCGAAATATCTCATCCTTTAGCTCTTGAATTGTTGCTGGCTTATCGACGTACACCTTTTCTTTTGGATATACCCCAAAGAAAGAAGTCGAACGGTGTCAAATCACATGATCTTGGCGGCCAATTGGCATCGCCACCACGTGAGATAACACGACCATTGAAACACGAAGTGCACGATATCCATTTTGATATGAATCCCCATTTTCATAATAAGCCTGAATAACTTTAACGCCTTTCTCGATTGTGTATCTTTCCATGGTTCAAATTGAGTTAGTCTAAAATCGAGAAACGTCAAATGAAATGCAGAAGAAAACTTGACGTTTAGGTGTGGTTCACATTCAACATCGGCCCTTAAAATTTAACCGCCCTTTAGTTTTTAATTAAGCTGTGTCGTTTTTATATAAAACAAAATTTAAATATATATACTTAATTAATTATTTTTAATATTTGAATAACATTTCTTTGATTGAAAGTTGTTTGAATTATTTCACACTAAAAGTGGTTGATCTTAAAGGATTTTAATATCTACAGTTAATTTGAATATAAACGTTAGCTTTTCTTTTGTTCATTAATAAGTAATTAAAAGTAAAATTGCTAAAAAATTGTAGTCTCCTTTTAGGACTTTTCTTTAAAGTTAAATTTAAATACACCGCTTTATTGCTGATCGTCCTTTTAATTTAGTGGCACCTTGTCGTATGCTTAATATTTTAATGATAAAAACAATATGAATAAATAACCAATACTCTAACAATTTTCACCTCAACACATTCAGTTTTTTATCTCTCTCATTTAACACACACATTTACAAGTTGGGTTTTTTTTTTATAAAAAAGTTTTCATTTTGTTGCTTCAAAGTAATTTAATACGTGTTTTCCTTGTGGCTGTCGGGTTAATAAATCGAAATACGATTTTTTGTTTTAACACTCTTCTCGATACAAGATGGAAATAATTTATCGGCTGAAAAAAAGTAAAGGAGGGTATTTACCCAAAAAAGAGTACAACAAATTGTAGCAATGAGTTTATTTTTTTTGTGGAAAATTGTACGTGTTTTACACGTTTGTTTTATACTTTCGATATGTTGTAAATACCTTTCATAAGTTTATTTGCAGTTTAATGCTGCAAAGATTATAGGAAAATTTTAAATGCAATAGTTGTTAACTTTAACAGGATCGTTTTTGTCCTAATGTCGCAAAAAAAATAAAAAAACGGAGGACCTGTCATGCAGTTAAATTTTTAAATAAGTCAGATATTTGATTGAATTTTTCAATTAATTTCTAATGATTTCACTTGCTCTACAATTAAATTTAATTTCGCTGGTTTAAATGTCTTTATAAAAATTCGACCGAATATAAATAAAATTTATTGGACTCAGTTATTGTCTAAGATCTTTCACATAAATGTTAACATTTCTTTAGACTTCTTATTTCTTAAGCAACATTCTTTTTGGCTTCGTGTTATTCCCTCTGCTCCCAAATCTTTGATTCATATATTTTCCATTAAAATCACGTATTTTCACTGTTTCTTTATCTCGTGTCTCTATATGGGATTCGTGCTCTTTTGGAAAATTTTTTGCAAAAGGACATTTATTACCACCATTGCTGTGTATTTAATTTATGTCCTTAAACTACCCTGAACTAAATGTTCCTTTCAGCCCAGAATATAAAAATCTTAAATAAATAAAATAAAAGAAGTCAGTTTAAGTATTGCGTACAATTGAATTAATGTCCGTTTACATTAGCACTTGCCCACATTTAGCAACGCAAAAATGTTACACATAATTTTTTTTTTTTAATCAAAATAAATGAAATATTCAATTCGAAACAAGTTCACAAATTAAAGCCTCGACTATTGTCTAAAATTTCATTGGAAAAAGGGTTTCAACTATTGTCTCGACTATTAATAAAGTCAACTCAATTATTCAGCCCTATGACGTAAGTCGTTGTAGATCTCGGTGTCAATTTTAATTTGTTGTCTTATTAGGTCGACGAATACATCACTTCGATGTTAGTTTAGTATTTTTTGAAAATGTTTTGTCGATGTCGACTAGTAATCGAAAACCTGAAAAAAATATCATCTCTAATTATTTATTTGTCTGGGTTCACACTATGAAAGTTTTCTTGCAGAAAGTCTGAGTTTATTAGTAAGAGGGGCGAGAAAAATAACCTGTTCTCTTCCCCTCTCACATAGACTTTCTGAAAGAAAACTTTTAAAGTGTGAACCCAGACTTTCTTTGGACGTTTAGTTGATGTTTTTTTTTTTAAATTTTATATTTAAATATTTTAATTTAATTTAAAGTGTGTTTTTTAGAAAATTTTAATTATTGAAAAGTAAGAGTAAAGTGTTTATTAAGTGTTACACCATAATGGGCACTTGGCAGAAGTCGACGGCATTCGATATTGATCGAAGTTACAATACAATTTAAATGGGAATTTCGATTGATATCGAATTCCATAATATGGCCCCTGAAATGTTTTGTAAACTTTTGGTGGAATTATTCTAACGCGTACATTAAATTTTAAAAATTGTTTGTAAAATTTGCGTTCATAAATGCTTTTTAGTTTGCATATTTTTATTTAAAACATATTTAATAAATATGTTTCCTTTGTAAGTAAAATTTCCTTAACTTTTATTTGAGTCGTCCAATAAGAATTGATATCGTCTAAAACGTAATCAATTCTACTCGACGTTTACTTAAAAGCACCCAATAAATTACCAAGTGACTGTAAATAGTAATGGATGGCTTTCAATAGCGGCTAAGAAAATACGACTTTTATAAAAGAGCTGATTGGTTTGGCTATAAATTCCAATACAATCACGTCGATATGGAGGGCTCAGAGCTCTTAAAAAAGAAAATTCGAAAATAGTTTGAGTTTGAGTTTGTGTAAGTGAAGTGCCATTAAATTTAGGAGCCATTGACTTGGGCTTATTACCGTTACCTTAGAAACGAAACACTTTTTGATTTAGGCTGTTATAGAACTGAATAGAGTTAAACTTTGCGGAGAACTTCGCACCAGTTTTGAAATACCTATATGAATTATATTTTATGGTTTGGTTCAGTTCATCTCTGAGGCCTCCATATAATTGGCCATGCATGTGAAGTTGACTATGGCCTCGGCGATGCATCCGAATATTGGCCAAACTATAAATTTGACTTTATTTTTATCTATACATTCGATCATAGCCTCGACTCAATAATTGTCTTAACCATAGTAGTCTCTCGTCTATAGACAGAACATTAGTGCTTTGACAATAGAATAACCTGTAGTCTCTCGACTATAAAATGATCTGTAGTCGTCTCACGACTACCGAATTAAATGCCGAAATAAACATCCAGAGAAAAACCATTTTTTAATATGGTCACCTCCAACAAAACTATTTATTAAATAAAATTTTAAACAAATTCAGCTCAATTATGAATGAAAATTCCCCGGTAGTTTTTTTCCTTTTCCCATTTTAACAATTAAATTAACATCAGAAAATTGGGAGAAGGGAGAAAACTCCCGTTGAATTTTTATCCATAATTGGGCTGATAATGTTTATTATGGTTAAATTAGTCCTCAATCAAGGAGCCACAACCATATAATGGTTGTGTTAGAACATGTTATGGTTAATAATAACTAAAATATGTTTATCACTTACAATAGCATGGTTGGATTTCAACCACATGTTGATCTTCGAAAAGAGTAAAATACTATTGCTAATTTAAAAACAATTTATTCAGCCTTATTCCGGTAGTCAACATCGACAGTGTCGTTTTTTGTAATAAATTGAAGTGGCACACAGGCTGTTCTTTTATCTTTAACAAAAACAACAACGACAACCGAAATAAGGCTGATTGTTTTATTTAACCATAACATGTTTCGAGGCAACCATAATATGGTTGTGGCTTCTTGATTGAGGACTAATTTTTTCTTTGCGTATCAAGAGAACTATAGTGTCTTAACTATAGATAATATACAATAAAGTTTTATTTCTGAAACTGGTACAACTATAGACTTTCGATTTTAGATTGAACAATAGTCTGTCGACTATAGACGCAAGAATAGTATTTCGAAAATAAAGGCTCCTATTACCGTTTACAACTCAACTGAGAGAAATAAAACAACTGGTTGTATTGAGTTGTAATTTGTTGATGTTTTCGTTCGCCGCAATATAGAAAAGTTGTAAAACCATAATACAAAAGTTAAAATATTACAACTCAGCTGAGTTGAGTTGTGAACCATAATAGGGGCCAACATTAACTTAATTCTCTCGTCTTAAGAATAATCGTGATTTTATTAGGAATAATTAGCTCTTGAATATAGGCAGAACTGCAGCTACTTGGCCATATACAATACTATAATTACGCGACTATTGCCTCAAGTTTAATCTCTCAACTGTAGATAGTACTTTAACTCTTCAAGTGTCGAAAGTACCATACTCCCTTAACTCTGGTCATGCATGAGCATAAACTAATTTATATTAACAGGCATAGAACTATCGCCTTAACTATTATTATTTCAGACTAAAAACTATGGACTACGATCTCGTCTTTAAATACTTAAAAAAAAAAGAATTAAAAATAGTTTTGTTTAAAATTCTTTAAGTCCTTAATTTTTTTCTTGCTTCAATTTGCTACAGCATATTCTTAATATTTGTATTATATGCGTATTTGCACCATAATAGTCACTTCATATATGAATGACTACAGATGGCTTAAAGGGTTTTTTTTTTAATTCGAATGTTTTTGTTGTGCATACGGAGCAGCATATTTTTTATTGCCATAATCACAATATTTTGCAATATTATTTACATTTTCACTTGAAGCTAAAAGTTCGTCATCTATTCAAAACCAACAGAAAATAAATAAGGAAAAGGAGTAAAAAATTAAAAAAAAAATTTTTCCATAAACATGACTCCTGTTTTTATATAACGGGTGCAACATTTAAAAAAGAAAAACAATTTATAAAATATTGTTTTTGTTTAACATGTAAATTAGGCGAACGAAGTCTTCGTTCGAAATCGGTGAAGAGGCCATAAATCGACTATAGTTTAAATTGCTTAGTTATAGTTGATCTATTGTTTGATTAAAAATTTGTCTATGTGAAGCCTTTAATTTTCGTTTTTATACCAACACCACAATAGTGGAGAGGGTATTATGCATTTGTGCTGATGGGTGTAACGCCTTAAAATAGTGGTCCTAGACCCATCTTAAAGTATACCGATCTACTCAGAATCACTTTCTGAGTCGAACTAACGATGTCCGTCCGGCTGGCTGGCAGGCTGGCTGGCTGTCCATTGTAACCTTGTGCGCAAAGTACAGGTCGCAATTTTGGAGATAATTTGATAAAATTTGGGTCATAGGTTCTTATTGGCACAAGGACCAAGCCTATTTAGAATCGTAGAACCACGAGGGAAGATAGGGGGAAATTTCTTCCTCTCAGAAACTATCAATTCGATTTTAATGAAATTTGAAACATAGATAGATCCATATCTATAGGGACACATTAGCTATACAGTTTTTAAAAAATAGGACCACAAGGGGGGGGGGCAGAGGGCAATTTCTGCCTCTCACAAACTTTCAAACCGATTTTCATGAAGTTTATAAACATAGATAAATCCATATTTACATGGACACATAAGCAAGATGTGTTTTTAAATACTGTTGTGTAGGGTATCATATGGTCGGGCTTGACCGACTATACTTTCTTACTTGTTTCTTGTTGACTTTAATCCCTACCATGATATTTTACCACTTGGGGTTACGTCCTCAGCGGAAGTAGGCGTAGCCAATACCTGGCACTTCAAGGTGAAAATGGCAGGTCTTCCTGCTTGAATATGATTGCAGCTGAACAGAGAACCTATATGGTATTACGAGAACCAGTATGTCCCCGAGGACTTCGTTCCTGGACTGGTTAATTGTTGAGGCTCCTTCGGAAATCACGTAGTAATTACGCTATGCACCTATGTAAAACTGCGGGAAAGTAGATCTTAAAAAATCCGCATTAAGCGCTTATTTTTTACCTATTGTGGCGAAGTTTGAGCTGCTGTCCAATCTTCTTAGGTGCTGTTGTTTGTTCATTGAAGCTTCTCTGCCGTTGAGGTTAGGAGTTTCAGCTGCTAAGCAAGGATAAAGCGTATTTAGTTATGTCGAAATTCCCATAGAAATTGTTACCCATGTGTAAGGAGAGGAGTACTCCTACACATTGGGACCTTGATAGGCACATTGAATCTTCCGCACGGTGAGACGTCTATTGACTTTTATCGATTTATATACATATTTACAACTTAAACTCTTTAAGAATGTCATGTTGCAAATATTCAAAACTCCTTATATTAACCGCCATTTTCATTCTTGTTGAACAAATAGAAAATAGTTTTTTATTTAACTGTCAATTTTATTTATGCAAATGTAAATTTTTGCATAAATTTTCTGTTAAAAAGTGACTTTTGCTAACGAAAACTTTAAAACACTGCCTATAAATATGCAACGTCTCTGTAAATTGTTTCATTGTTTAGCACACTTTTATAAAAAATGCATACACATGCATAAAAAAAAGTATGAATGTGGGAGTATTTTAAAAATATACATACAAAAATAAAATTTTACTATGTACATACATACATATGTATATAAAGAAAGGAATATGCATTGACATGCTAACATGTACAATTTTTTGCAAAATTGTCAATTTTAATATTATTGAATTCCTAAGAGACATAAAAGAGAAATTCACACACACATATGCATAGAAAGAGAAGAAATACTCATGCACACACTTACAAACAGTTTATTTAATGAAATTCTCTTGTTGCATTGAGATATTTATGAACCATGTATGAAGATTTTATTTTTATTTTTGGCTTTTTTTAAGTTTACTCGAAATGTTTCTGCCGGGAGTTGTGTACATTCAAATAATATTCCCTTGTATTGAAGCCAAAGGAGCATGTGGAGAAATCTGCATGTGAATATTTTTGTAAAATTCATTTAATTTAAGAAGAAAAAAAAACTGATAATAACAGCAAAAATAAAAAACTGTATAAATGCAGTTGGCAAAATTTTCATATTCGTACAATATGAATATGAAATGTTTAATTTTCCAAGAGAGTTGATTCATTGGTGAGATGGGTCTGATCTCTTCTGGTATGGTCTGGTATTTTGTGGCTTCACTCGCATCTTTTTTCTATTATTATGTTATGTGACACAATATATGAAAATGTCACAGGCTATACGATTTTAAATTGCAATTGTCATTTGACTTGTACTAGATGAAAATAAAGGGGACGATAAATGTAATAGTGTGTAAGAAATGGGAGTATGTACAAGAGAAAAAGAGCGGGTGATAGAGAGAAATGAGGGAGTTTTTATGTTAAACAAACTATTAAATAATATTAAAGGTTTATTTATTTAAATAATATTTGTTTATAAAGATATGTGTTTAAATAAATAAAAGTTTAACGGTATATTTCTTCCATTTCAGTTAAAACTAACTATTTCTTTAACTTCCAGTAAACAAATTATTTTTGACACTTATAACTGGCATTAAATTATATCTGAAGTTGGCAAAATTTATACTTTATTCAAAGTATTGTTGAATACAGTATAACCCGGTTAATTACCCCACGCTTAAATGCCTTTCACGCTTATTTACCTCGAGTTTTAAATCCCCGTTTTTTTTCTTCCATTTTTTAAACAAAAATCCACGTTTAATTGCCATACGCTTAATTACCCGATTCGGATAATTGCCTTAAAAATTTAACTCCCAAAACAAAATTATACCTAAATTTCATTCGTTTAAATGCCTCAGTGCTAGTTGACAAAATCACAGCAAGTAATGCAACAAAGTTTTACATGTTAATAATTTGAAAATATGCACTAAATTTTTTTTTTTAAAATATGCCTAAAAAACAAAATATGGCTTGATTAAAAGCAAAATATTCAACAAATTAATATTTGCATTAAAAGTTATGTTATGAGGTCCAGATTCATATGGGCTACTTCACATTTTTTGAGCACCTGCTGAAACCGACATACTATGGCTCTTATTTCGTTAAGTTTTATGAATTAAAAAAAACGTTGTACAGGGTTTGGATGACTATACTTGAAGGATATGACGTGCAAAGTTTTACGTTGAAAAGTCCTCACCTTAAGAATTGGTGGTCATCTAAAATTCGAAAAATTAAAAAAACGACTTGAAACTTCCAAGAGTTTTTTCATATAATAAAATAAATTTTTGAAGTTGCTCATATAGAGTTATATTCTTACAATTTTCATAGGTTTTGTTCTTATGACAATTAAACGTATTAACCCAATTTTATCAAATTATCTAAAAACTGCTACCTTTACTTTTCGCACAAGGTTTACATGGACATACAACCAGCAAGATGGACGGACGGACGGACACGAAAATATTACTTAAGCAAGTGTTTCCGATTCGATCGTTTACTAAACGATGCGTCTAGGTTTCTATGTTATAAGTTGCGAAAAACATTTATCTTCAACAAAAACTTGCTTTGGCTTAAAATTGTACAGTGAAAATTTAATGTAGGTGGCGAAATTAAAGCAACAGAAAATTCATCTGTTAACCAGAATTTAAAGCAATTTTTTTTTTTTTTGCTTAACATGTATTAAAATAAGTTTTAAAAACTTAAAATATGTGTGCAATAAAATTGCAGCAATGGTAAAAATATGGAAATTATTTACAAACAAATCGATACCAAAATTCGTTTAAAGCTCTAAGCGCATAAATACATATATTGTTTCTGCATTCATTGGTCGCACGAGAAAAACCATTCAATTGCATATTTACGGCTTCCATGACTAGTAGTAGAAAATGATAGGACATCTCAAAAAGCACTACAGATAAAATTTAAGACAACAAATCCCATTGTTTTTATTGCTATCTCATAAGATTTAGCTGGTACATGTTAAAATTCCTTTCTTAAATTTTTTCATACATCAAAGTTAAGTTATCTTGTAAATAAATACGTCTAATTACCTCACTGAGGTATTTAAACGAATTCGCTTAATTACCTCAATGAGGTAGTTAAACGTATTCTTATTATTACCTCAACGAGGTAGTTAAGCGTATTCGTTTAAATGCTTACCCCGCATAATTACCCAAAAATATTGGCATTTTTGTCGAGGTAATTATCCGTGGAATACTGTAAAACCTTTCCATCTTTCTGTCAACATATGGATTCTGAGTCAAAAGAACTGTCCACTTTTTGAGGCCAAGAAGGAATCAAGCAAATTTCGGATACCATTTTCAGAAGAAAAGTTGTATTCCTTTGGATACGTTCTAAGTACATCGATTGAAACAAATGGTAGTCGCACGGGACAAGGTCTATACTATAAAAAGTGTGAGGCAAAACGTCCCAACCACTATTTTCTAAATAGTTTCTAATTTTCTTGCCAAACTGGTTATTATGGCTCTATGTCTGAATGAATATTTTAGGAGTTTTTGGGTTAATGCTCGCTTTAAACGCATGAATTTTCCCAGTAAAAACTTCGCCTACTTTTTTAAAATTTAAAGCTTCTTTAACACATTATTCTGTAGCTTTGTTCTATAACTACATCTATAACAACTTCTATAACTTCTTTTTTCTGGATGTATGCAGGTAAAATTAATAATGACTTACTTTTGAATGCGTTCATTTTGGGACATGCCTTGTAAAATTCATTGGTTCTTTCAGTAGAATTCTATGTAGTGCTCTTATGTTTTTCTGATTAATCAACACATTATTTTGTAGGCGAAGTTTTTACTGGGGAGTTCGGTGCAGGTCCTAGCGATCTCCTGGCCTTTTGGCCTCACTAAATACATAAACAATAATATTTGACTATGGCGTCAATATGGTTAGTTGTTCGGGCTGCACGTACGATATCTAGGTCTTCGAGTGTACGTAATAAAGCCATTTTTAAACGGGAGCAATTATTCGATGCAAAATGTCATATATTATAGCACATCGTCTTTCAACTACTTTCGGCTTTAACCCGCATGATTTTCGGAAAAGTCATTATGTTTTGAAATTGCTGCTTAAATGACTCCCAATTACGTTAAAAGTTGTTCTTATGTTTGACCATTATCTTTAAATTGTTTTTGTCTAACCAATTTTCATAAGTTTTTGATCGCCCTCTATAATATTTGTGATTAGCGTTCCCAACATCTGTAATTTCGAGTTGAATATATCATCTTACGTAACGACATAATAACCCTTATTGTGTTTGGCGTATTTAAAATACGCCTACGACGCGAACTTTTTTCCTTTAATCTATTACCAAACAGTCGTAGGCGTATTTTAAATACGCCAAACAGAATAAGGGTGAATCGCTTTTTATAGTTTTCGACATGAGTTACAGACACAGTTTTCTCACTTTTCTAGACACAATGGAATATTTTGTTTCACATCTTTTCGATGCAAAAAGTTCTGAACATAGTAACAGAACATGGGTACCGGACAGTAGTTTTTGTTTTCTGCTTCAAAAGCACCAATTTTAAGCCGTAAAAATCATTTCTCACACATTGAAATAGATGAAACATATTTAGAATAAACTTCGGTGAGCAAATTAAGTGCTTAAGCTTTATTTTTTTTTTTTTTAAGATCAAGTTAAAAAGTTAAGCAGAACTTTCTGCAAATCGAACATTCGACATTTTCAAAGCGAAAAAATTTTTATTTTCTTTATTTCGTTTAAGAAATAATAGATGTTTTATCCCTCCAAAATACTATTTGAGTTATTCAAGACACAAGTCATGTGAAAAGGATACGCCATAAATTGTGAATCTCATATAAGTTATCCAATAGCAAAATTCTGAAAAGAAACCCATAACACATAATAAACAGCACTTTTTTTTATTCATAACTCAGTTATTTGAGAACCCATATTATTGATTTTAAATAGTTAAATTTGTGTATGAATGTCTGACAAATTGATGGAATTTATACGCCAGAAAGTAATCGAAAGAGAGCCTTTTAAAAGTTACCTGCAACGGTCGCTGTAAATTTTTAAAATTCACACTTTGTTAATTTGTTTTCGACTTTAAGTTTTGTTTTAGCCCATAGTGCTTAATATGTCTAATAATATTATCTATTAATATCTTTGTTTGTGTGTTTTGTATGTAGATTTTATTGCATACCCTGTTCTGACTTTTTTCGGACACTGTTCTTTTTAGTGTTATTGTTGTCGTTTTATATTTCTTATACATTGTATTTATATTGCTTTTAAATAAAGAAGAACACGGTTTTAACGAGTGCCAGTCATAACGAAATTTGTCAAAAGGGGAAACTTTCTTCGACCCTAAAAACTTTCGTTGGTTCTTTCTTATACGGCTATAGCAAACTTAACGAACCAAATTCTTCAATTCCTTCGAATTCGTTATAACCGTGTTCTGTGTTTGTTTAGAAATTATTTTTTTGTTATACTCTTGCTGAAGTGTTTCTTTGTTTTCTATACATTTCTTGTCCCTCGATTTATTTATTGACATGATTTGTGTCAGTTTTATTGCCAGTATGATGATGATGATTGTAAACACTGGCTAGCTTTGTGAAAGAGTGTTGCCAGATCTTATATTTTTGGGAATATAAATTAAAGGGATTCTAAACATTAGTTTAGTGCTTTTCATACATCCAGTTGGTAAACCTAATTTTTGTAATTAAATGTCTTAGGCCCGTTTTCACGACTAACCTTTAAAGATCGAAATAGTTAATGGTACCTTTAGCACTAGTGAGGAATAAAGTTACCTTCAACTATTTTTCGTTTTCACAACTTCTGTATAAAATAAACTTAACATTTTTAAAAATGTGGCAATACTAAAGTAAATACCGATTATTTTTGCCAAAATAAAAATACGAACTGGCAACTACGTACTATCTTTTACTTTTCTCATATTAAATTTTTGTGTCCACAAATATTTTTTAATAATGGGAAATACTAATGAAGTACCGCGTACACGCGAATTTAACGTTTTGTAACTTTTTTGTCAAAATACGAGTTTGTTATTAATTTACAAAATATACGTATACTTGGAGTTGCCATATATAACAAATATGTGAATATAATATGGCAATCTCAAATCTAAACCTTACGACAAAAGTTAAAGGTAGAACGTTCCTCTCTTAATCTTATCCTTCACTTTTAGGTTAAAGGGAACTTGTGATAATTAAAAACTCATTATCTGTTCGATAACTTTCTACATTTAGCTATCGTTAAGTCGTGAAAACGGGCCTTAGGATACCAGACCTATAATTTTTTCGCAGATAAATTAAAAAAGATTTCCCAGATTTTAATTCCTAATTATTAATATATTTTGAAGCCAACTTTAATTCATTCTTAGAAAAGTTTAGAGAAAAAAAAATTATTTATTTCAATTCAAAAATGAAATATTAATATTCTCTAAAATTTTAAGTAAAAAGTGTCTTGTGGGGATTTTTCAATTTATTGGTATACATACAGGCTCGCGCAGATATAATTGGCTATAATTAGTTATAACGCCTTTATAGATGCGATTCTTATTAATGAAGTACAGGGTATAGGGGAATTATTTTGATTAGCTTTTAAAAATGACAACCTTGTCTGGTGATCATTAAGCCATTATCATTAAGCCTTTTTCCTTTTAAACCAATATATAAGCACTTCTTTGAGTGCCTTCTTCATGATTTTTCCTTCCTAATGTATAAATTTCAACAAATTGTAACAGAGAACACTGTCAGGAGCTGGTAATACACTCGCCGAATATATACCTTACGCAAGCCATTGAGGCACCAGCAGTTTGTGCTTTATTTTCCATCTCATTAAAGCGCCAGGTTGGATGGTTTTTCACAGCTGTTGGACGTTGGACGTTGGACCTAACTAAATTTTCCAACATCGTCCGAATTTTTCTTTTCGAAAAACTTATTTCTGTGAAGAAACAAGATGTTATAGAGCGGACAATTTTTTTATCTATTCAAAGAACAAATATTTATTAAAACATAGTTGGGAATGTAAGATGAGATAAACCCACTGTTTATTGTTGATGTGTTTTGTTTAAACTTTGATATTATTACAAGTAGAACTGCTGCTATAAGTCTTATACGTTTAACAGTTTTATTTAATTTTTTTTTAAATCTTTATGGATGAAGTTTCCTGATGATCTGGCCTAAGCAACCAGTGAAATGCGCATAGGAATAGCTTATCCCATCAACAATAAATTTCAAGTGTTTTTATCAATAATAAAAACTGGGAATTAAGCACGAATAACAAAGTCTTTTGAAATTAAAACATATTAAATATAAAATTTTTAATATGTTTGTTTTCACAATTATTAAAAACTAGCTGTTAAGCCTGTCCTTGCCTGGTAGGAAGAAAAACTACTACACCAACGTCAGTACCATATGCTAGACAATTTTCAGCTTCCTATGGTCTCGTCATATTGAAGCGAAAATAACAGCTATGAAACTTAAAGCAGCTCAACTACATTGGCTAATAGGTCAAAACTCAAACTTATCCTTAGACAACAAAGTTCTCTTATACAAGTCTATCATAAAACCAATACGCATCAAACATCCAGGAGCTACAAAGAAGACAGTCTAGGATATTACGGCAAATTGTCTGCGCCCCATGGTATATACGTAATGACATTATCGACAGAGATCTTAACATCGCTACCATCCAGGAAGAAATTAAAAAGTATTCAGTCAAATACATAGATAAACTAATGGTCCATCCCAACTACCTCGCTTGGGATCTAATAAAGTTCGAAGGTCACCGGAGGCTGAAAAGATCCGACACTTTGAGCCAAGCAGGCTTTTTTGACACTTGAGTGCAATTAATAAGCGGTTAGATTGGTAATGGCTAACAAATACAAATAAGAATTAGGATTAAGCTTTGAATACATATTTTAATTTTCGACAAGAAAGATTCAATACAAAAAAAAAATAAGGGTGCTTAAATATAAGCTAAAATGGACTTTTGTCGTGCCCCTTGCACCTCTTTTTTCTGTGCCCACAGGCCAAAAGCCGACTACGCTAGGATTTGCCCAAGGTCTTTTACAATATGCGAACCGATTTTCATATAATAAGCCGCTGTGCTGTCAACTCTAAGGAAACTAAACGCGTGGTAAATTTTTATGCCAATTTTTATTTTTTTTTTTTGTTTTCGAAGCGTAAAATATATTCACGCCTACCATAAATTAAAAGTGAAGAGTTTAACACTCGAAATACGGCTTTTCCCCAAGCATTTTTTTTTTAGAGAAAAGGATATAAATTTCGAGGAAAAATGTATTTACGTTAGAGTTGATTATTTTATTTTAGCATTTTTTTAAAAATTTTCATAGATCTGGTCATACTGGTTTTAGGTAAAAGACGTTTTTTTATTAGTTATGCTTCTTTCTCTTAATATCACTCTCTGTAATGATTTTTTTTTTTTTTTTCTTTAATAATTCACAAATTTATCAAATGACAAATGTTGCATTTTTGTGTGATTTCTTTTTTTCTACTTTATGCACACTTTTTCTGTAATTTTTTGTTCTTCTGTTTTGTTATTGTTATTGCCAGTTTATAAATTATATTTCCTGTTTTGCTCGTTATGGGTTCTAATCTCTACAATCCATAACGAGCAAATCTAGAGGTTTTTTGTAGTTGGTTTCTCCCCTTTTCAAACTGAAGAAATAAAGAAAATACATATTTGCTTTTTTCATTTTGATTTGTTGTTGTAAGTTGTATATGATTTGTCTAAAGCTTTATTGTTGTTTTTTTTAATGCATAATCGTATTACTATTTGTTTGTTGGATAAAAGTGTGTTTGTATTGAAAATATTTTTTTTTTCTTTGTGTCTACATTTTACTGATTTCCTTGTAACATATAAAAATTTCCAAGACATTTCTCCTTTTTTACTTCATTCTTATGTCACTTTGTCACACAATGTATTTGCCATTTTTTTTTCTACACACATACAAATGTATGCATGCATTTGCATAAAATTTTAAAACTTCCCAGCAAACACTATGAATTCAAACATAAGCTTGAACTTTTTTCAGATGCCTTTACAGAAAACAAATTGATTTTAATTAAAAAATGTATAATTTTAGGTAAAAAATTAATTAGATTCGCCCCAGTAAACAAATTAATAGTATCAATTTCACATTTTTTAATACATATTAACAACATTTTCTGCAGTCTATGTTGTTGATATACATAAGTAAACGTTAAATTCACTTAACTACATTTTTAATTAAAACTGACTTTATTTTTGATTAATGGCTTAATTGAAAAAAAAAATTGGCGAGAATTATTTCTGTGTAGTAATAATTAAAAAAAAACGATTTAATTTTACTTGAAATTTTTAATAATTTTGTTTAATTATTTTAATGAAAGAAGAAACTTTACAATACGAAATGAATTAAAATTGTTTGATAATTTGTATTCTTTTTTCTAAATGTTTCGAGAGTAACCACATCCTCGTCGTTAGAATTCTTTTTTTTTACCGAAAACAAAACCAAAAGAAAAAAATGAGAAACTTTAAAATAAATCGATTTTTTGTTTGCTGGGTTGCTTGTATTAGTACTCTAATAGTTTATACATGAGGGAATGTGTCTGTGCATGTTTATAAGCTTAATTTCAACTTGACTTTTACTTGTCTGATTATTTTGCCTTTTTGTGTTTTTGATTGTCGTAATGTCGACATTAATATTCTTTATTTTATCCTTTTGTTTGTTCCTATTTTTTTTTTCTATCTCTCTATTTTTAAATTATAACAATATTTTGGGAGAAATGTGAATTCTGACTTAACACACAAATTGTACAATGCGTTTTCTTATTCTTGTATTAAAATTATGAATGTATAAGTCTTTAAACAGATTTACGGCCATTTTCACCAAGTTCGGTTAAAACTAACGTTCAATTAAAGTTCCGGTTACCAATATGTTTTGACAGCTATAACCGATGGTTAATTATAACCGAACTTGGTGAAAATGGCCGTTAGAGTTTAAACTTTTAACAAAAATTTTAATTATGCGATTCTATGTATGAGCATTAGGGTGTCCCACTCAAAAAAAATTTTTGGGGATCATTCTTAGTTTGAATACTCATAAGGCTAAGAATTTTTGAGATTTTTTTCCGATTTTTCGGAGGTGGTTAAGAGGTCGCGCAAATTGATTTTGTACCAAAAATCGACCTTTTTGGGCTTTTTTTGAATTTTGGTTGAAAATTGGTAAAAAAAAATAGATATTTCTTTAGCTTCGGAGTAAATATTCTTAAAGAAAATTTTCCGATCTTTAATTTTATGTGCATAAATAATAAGTTTCGTCAGGGATTTTCCACATTTTGATACATTATATAACAGTTTTTCGTAAATTTTCAGCAAATATGAAAAAAAAATGCTTTATAACTTTTAAAATTTGTATGAAGACTAAAAAAACTAATGATGCAGTTTAAAAGATTTTGAAGTTTTAAATAAATTAGCAAAAAAAAAATTAATTTTCTCTCACCGTTCTCGAGTTATACCCTTTTAAAGCTTTGTACACATTGTATGAAATGTAGAATACTATAAGGTGTGAACTAGGTTTGCATTGCTTTAAACTTTAAATAATTGGATTTAGAAAATGTTTTTACAAATAAAATAAAAATAGAATTGTTATAAATCATTTATTATAGTTATTGCGATGCTGCTCTACCCCCTGTAGTAAACTCTGAAAGTCTGTTTCAGAAGTTGTGATATTGATATAACTATTAGCCAAGGCCACACCACGTTCTGCGACATCATTTACAACTTGCAATTGTTGAACTCTGTTTTGTTTTGCTTCCGATAAAATTGTTTTTAATATATGTACTCAAAAAGCTTATGCATTTTTTATGATATATGTACAAGCTTTTAAGAGGATTTAAGTTAGTAGATAATCTGATCAGATAACATGCTCATATGCATAATGTGCGAGCTTTAACAAAAGAGCTTTTGTGCTTTCAGACCGATGAGAGCACAACAGCCCATCAGATCGCGGTGACAACAATGCTTGCTGCTTACTTTCCAAAGAAAAAACAACAAATTGTAAGTACATTGCGCAAAAAACAACAACAAATCGTAAGAGCTTTTACCTCAAATGCAAATATCAAAGTATGTGTGTTTGGAGTTTAAATAAAAAGCAAATAAAAAGCAAAACAACCACAATGTTCATTTTGGACATCACTCGTTTAGACGTAACTGCATTAAACCATAGCCAGCCAAAGTTTAAAGAAAGTTTGGTTAGTCAGCGAACTACCCAGCAAACAAAATTTATTTACACAGTAAAGTTGTCAGTATTTATATTCTTTTGGCTGTTGCTAATTAATGACATGTGACGTATTTTAGGTTGGAAAATATTTGCTCGCAAAGGAAAGTAGACGGATGCAAATAAGCATTTTAAAGAATTTTTTCTATGTTCAGGATATAATAACTAGTTTCTCCAAACTTTTTCAAAACTCTAATGGTGTTTTCTTTTCTGACAATAATGTTCCATATATGCTACCATTCGTGCGGGTTTTTGTTCCATTCTAAAAATATATGCAAAAATGTGAGAAGTGGTCGTTTTCCTTTCTAAACATGTTGCAACAATAAATGGCAAATTTGTTCCATTTCTTACCCGCAGTTATAACTGAGTGTGAGATAATACCCTTTTTTGCATCTGCGTAAAGTACTTTTTTATGCAAGCAAGTATTTTTTTATTAAGTTTTTTTTTTGTGTTTGCGGACAATTTGCGTTATATTGTAATTTTTAGTTATATTGTGATGGATATAAAAACTTTTTGTTTTCGTTTGTTTTACTTTTATTATATTTTTTTGTCACAAAATTTTTAACAACAGCTGACATTAATTATTGAAAATCAGTGCTGTTAACGCTTATTGGAATTGTAAGAAAATTTAATGTTGAAAATTGCTACAAGCGTGATGAATATCGCTTTTAGTACAAACTTTGCATTCAATATTTAACACGCTAAATACTCATTAGTGTTGAGTGTAAAACGTAGCTATTATTTTGTTCCATTGTAATTTAGAAAAATGTATCACTTTGTAAGGGTTCGTGCAACCTAATAAATATATTACACAACTATAATGCATCATTATTTTTTAGAAAAGAAAACACCATAAGACATTAATTTTCTCTGGAGCTTTAAATTCGTTGTTTCAGTTCAATTTCAAAATTATTCATATGACTATTAAAAGCATCCTTATGTCTTTAAGTTACCTACTTCCGTTTTGCCTTAAATATTTTTTAACATAAAAGTCATTGCAAGTTGTCAAAAGCGTTATAATCATGAAATATTTTTCCTATATTATGAATTTGAAATGTTTGCTCGATAAGTATTGTTGTCTCATTGGCGACTAAAAGACCATAAGAATTTGTAGGAAGTCTCTGTGCCCACAAGGAATAACAACTTAAGTAAATTTCGGCAAGTGGTCATTAAAGCATTTTTAAAATTAAATACCGTTGCCTAAAATCAAGGAATCTAGATTAAGCTTATATTTGCAGTGTCTGTGTTAGCAAATTTTTAATAGGTATATTAATTAAATAAACCCTGCACCACCTGATCCATTTTGATAAAATGGACTACTCCATGGACTGGTCCGATGTAATGCAAGCATGGAGCATGTCATTGTTAAAAAGTGTTTGTAGTGAGACGACATTTCTTCGGTTTTAAGACGTGCTTTCGTTTTTAAACGACTTCAAAACTAATCCTCTTGTGTATACCATGGAGTAGTTTTAAAACTACTCCTTAGTAGTCCAAAGGTGGGTTATATGTTCCTCCCCTAGGACAACGTTATGTTAAACAGACCATGTTTTTTCCATATGTTTGGGTTACTTTTGGACTAGTCCTAGCCCCTTGTGGGCTACTCTTTACACGCGTGTTTGGGCTGGTCCTATTATTTGCAGGGTATACATAAATCTTTTTTAAAAAACTCAGGTCAACTTTCAATAAACTGGTTTGATAAACATTACTTGAATTACATTTACAGTGAACGTCTAAAAATACTTTTAAAACTTTTCTTTTTCTAATTAAGCTTTTCAAAGTTATTATAAAAGCTTTAAAAAAATATTATTTGCAGCAGTTATTTAAAAAGTGCATTTTTTTTTATTTATTTAACTGAAACCTTAAAACAAGGATTGAGGAATATAGAAAAGCTTTTTTTTAACTTACAAACGTAGCTTTAAGAAATTATCAAACCATTTCCGTATAATATTTTGAGTACTTTTTATAGATAGATAGATAGATATTTTTCTTTATTGAAATATATAATATTACGTATAACAATATTTGTTTTAATATAAAACTTTGATATAAAAATTATAATTATATTTTAAATAAAGATATTTACGGCTTGGTTTTTTAACCGTCAGCCGGAAGTTTGCCTTTAAAATATTTTTAACTATTGTTAAAATTGTATTCATCGACTAAAAATTTTCTATATGTTAATGCATTTTTTACAAAAAGATAAAGTGAACTCCAGTTTTCTTCTCTTCCCCCATTTAGAAGATCATAAATTTCATAATCTGTAAGTCTTGAGTACACTAGGAATTTTCTTCGTATATTTGCAAGTATTGGGCACCTTCCTATAAAGTGCAAAATTGTTTCATCTTCATTCAGGTTACACAAAGAACAAAGAGTGGATTGATTGGTGGTATATTTATTTGAATTTAGCATTAAAAGATCTCCGCGAGTTTTCATTATTAAGGATATTTGGTGTTGGTTATATTTTTCGTTACAATAGATAGGTAAGGCCTTTTGAGTGGTCTAAAAACTTATATATTCGTTGTTGACTTTTTAGTGCAGTTTCGCGGTAGTTTTGACTAGATTTAGATTTCATAGTATCAATTAACGATTTGCACGAGTTATTCCATATGTTTTTAGATTGGTGTATATTATTTGAATTCAAATCAAAAGAATTCAAACGATCAACGTAATTTTTGTACCAGTAAATGTTTTTTGATATTATTTTTGATGAAAGTCTGTGAGGTAGCCTATGATTTTCATATTCGAAAAGCGTCTTAGAAATATATTGAAGGTGTAGACTGTAAGTATACAGGTGTGCATCTTCTTGACCGGTTTCTAGAGCAAGTACGTAGTTTGGGGTATTTTCTGGTAATTTTAATATGCGCTTAGTAAAAAACCTTTGCAATTTATCAACAATGTCAAACCAACCCAGGCCCCAAACCTGAGCCCCATATGCTTGTATAGATCTGCAAACAGCTTGAAATAACTTCCACTTTGCCTTTAGCGACACATCCCTTTTTGCAATAAAACTTTTCCACGTGATATTTACACAAACTTTTGCAGCATCATTTTTTGTAGTTATATGTTTCGTGTAAGACATTGCCGGAGTTAGTATAATACCTAAATACTTGTATTGAGCCACGACTTTTACCTCATCTCCTTTAAACTTCCACTTTTCAAATAAGACAACACGACCACCTTTCCTAAAAACCATTATCTCCGATTTTGTTAAGTTCACTTCCATTCCCCATGTTTCACAATATATTTCCAAATTATTTATCATTCTCTGTAGGACGCTTATATTTTCGGCAAGAATGACAATATCATCCGCATACATTAAAATTCTTATGTTCAGTTCATCTATGAACAGACCGCCTTCCAGTTGCTCATGAAGGTCATTTAGATACAAGGAAAACAACAAAGGCGACAACAAACATCCTTGTTTTACGCCAGAGTTTGTACTAAAGTAATCTGAGATTTCATCTCCAGTCCATACTGCAGAAAATGTATGTTTATATACATGTTCTAAAAAGTTAACTATTTTTGTGGACAATCCCATTTGGCGTAGTTTATACATTAAAAGTTGTCTTGGTATGCGATCAAAGGCAGCTTTAAAGTCCACAAAAAACGCGTAGACTCTCTTATGTTCATGAAACTTGATATTGACAATTGCCGTTAAATTATAGATGTTATCAATTGTCGAATAGCCTTTACGAAAACCAGCTTGGAACTCATTTAAAGTTTTATAGTTTGTGGTCCATTGTGTTAATCTTTCATGTATAGCACCCATCATTATCTTGGCTAAGCAATTCATGAAGGATATTCCCCTATAATTGCATGGCATATTAGCATCTCCTTTTTTATGTATTGGGAAAACAATACTACGCTCAAACACCTCAAAAGAACCACTTCCGTTTAATATATTTGTAAAGACTTTCGCCAAAGCGCTTAAAAAGTTATTACTTGCGTTTATAAAAAATTCATAGGGTATTCTATCCTCACCCGGCGCTTTGTTTTCTTTGACCTTTGCCAGTACCAACCTAATCTCTTGCAGTGTAAAAACTTTATCTAGATCTGTATCCACGACTAAATTAGCCGCATACTCCATCTCCAGTGCTCTACTTTGCGGGTTTAACAACATTTCAAAGTATTCTTTAAAATTTTCTGCGCTTATATTATTTCCAACCAATCGTTCTTCTTGCCTTATTTCTTTAGCTACTAGCCACCATTGTTTGCTGTCTTTAACCAAGTTTAACTTTTGTTCTAATTGTTTATAATAATTTACTTTTTTTGTTCTACAAATTGTTTGATATTTGTTCTTCTTCTCTGTGTATTTTTCTTTATCAACATCATCTTGAGAGATTCTAAACTTTTGTAAAGCTGCGAGGGATTTTTGCCTCGCATTATTGCATTGAATATCAAACCATTTATTCTTAAATTGTATGTGTTTGCCATTTTTTTTTTGTACTTTATACGATTCAACAATTAATTTCGACATATCGCTTAAGTTAAGATTGTCTTTATATTTTTGCATTTCATTTAAATTTGAATTAAGCTTGGCACAATAATTATCTTTGTTGTTGTAGTTCCATTTTAACTTTGGCAATAGGTTCATTTTCCTTTTATCATTTTGTGTTGTTGTGAAATTAAGGTAAAGTGTGATTGGTAAATGATCAGACCATGTTTGATTATCCACAGTAAATTTTTCGACCATTGTTAATATATCAAGTGACACTGCGCATATATCATTTACTGAATTTCCTGAACTGCCAACATACGTGAAACAACCTTCTCCATCGCCTGCTGTTCTTCCATTTAAAATCACCAGACCATAATTATTACAAAAATCGATAAATGTTTTGCCATTTGGTTTTACAACTTTGTCCATTGACTTTCTACCACTTAAGCCAGCCTTAAAAGAATTTTCGAGAATTTCATCCAAATATTGTTGCTCTTCGCCAATTGTACTTTTTATAGTAAAAGGCTGAATTTTTTTTTAATTTTTGACACCAATTTTTACAAGTTAGACTCAAATGTTATTTAAAGCTTATTTTATAATATAAAGTTTGTGTGTTTAACTAGCAAGAGCTTAAAATAAAGGACTTCATTATAAAGTCTTATTTTTATTAATATTTCTTAGAATTATGAAACATGGTGCACTTTTTTACCATTATATGCAAAAAACATGAATATATTTAAAAGATGCCAATTATTAATGTGTATTCTTTTAAAAGACTTCTTCTTCAAATCTATTTTTAAGTCCAATTTCTATTTTAAAAATGTATTAAGTTTATAATATATAAAACTTTATTATTTTATAAAATCTTTTTTTATTTACATGCCCCAACCCTCAATATTCCCTTAAAAATACAATACTCGCATAAGCAATTCCCCATTAACTAACATTTTCTCTTTTTTCTATCTATTTTTAGTGTTCAGTCATGGTGAAACAAGAAATTGATACCACACTATCAATAGCCAGTAATGCCGGTGGCGGTTCTGGTGGTGGAGGTGGTATAGTGACAGTATCTTCCCCATTAGCTTCGACAACCACCGCATCAGCATCTGCCGCAGCAGCGGCTGCGAATAATAATGTATCCTCAAGCCAAAGTCAAGCCATCAATGGCACCACAAACACACTCGCTACCGCAGGCGGTACAGCTATAGATGTCAATAGTAATAATAACACTAACAGCAACGTCAGCACAACGAATGGCATCACAACTTCCACAACCAATGGAGAATTACTAACCCCTACTCAGCAACAGCAACAGCAACAACAACAACAATTAATAGCCGCTATTAGTCAACACCAACAACAACAGCAGCAGCAACAAACAACATCTGGCACAGTCATAGCAGCCACCTCCGTTACAGCAACTTCAGCTGCCACTGGTCTCTTACCGGCCGTTATGTCCACACCAAATCAAGCTGGCATTGTTAATACCTCATCGATAATGACATCCATGGTGGGTGCAGGTGGTGTTTTAGCTCCCTCCGTGAGTACAGCTCAAGTGATGGCAAATTTAAATGCCGCTGCAGCTGCTGGCATTATGACATCGGCATCTGCAAATACACCTGTAGCTACTAGTCTATCAGCCGCTCTAGTCCCTCTGCATCATCAACAACAACAACAACAGAATTCATGTACCACCGTTGCAACAATAAATTCAAACGATGCCAAAAATACACCAAAACGTTTGCACGTATCAAATATACCCTTTCGTTTTCGTGATCCCGATCTAAGAGCCATGTTTGGGGTGAGTATTTAATACATTTTGGGCTGGTTAGATAAGAAGAATAGAGTATTTGTGTTTGGAAAATACATACTAATTGCATTCAGTGATTGATTTTAAGTTTATATGCAACAGATATGTGAGCTGCTCAAAGGATTTTCGGTGGAAATGTTTTTGGAAGGGAATTTTAAATTTTCTTATATAAAAATTATAAAATTAAAAAAGTAAACTACATTTATACTAAGGAACTTTTATTTTAAACTTTTTTTAAAATTTGTTTTCTTTTTATAACACTTTAAAACAGTTACGTCCAAACACACATACTTTGATATTTGCATTTTCGATAAACAGCTTTCAAAGCTCTTACAATTTGTTGTTCTTTCTTTGCAAAGTAAGCAGCAAGCATTGTTGTCACCACGATCTGATTGGCTGTTGGGCTCTCGTCGGTGTGAAAGCACAAAATCTCTTTTGTAAAAGCTTGTCCATTGGGCATATGAGCTGGACGTAACTGCTTTCAAAAGCTAAAACAAAATCGCATTTTAAAATCGCACAAAAATATGTTTTTCGAATATTATTTTTACGAATTCAGATTTTTTTTTTTTTTAAATTTGTTTTTTCTGCTCAATAATTTTGGAACTCCTTTATACGAAAGCTCAATAAAAATTATATAAAAGACAAGTTTAAAAAGTTTTTTTAATATATTAAAACTTTCTTTTATAGGAAAAAACACAATCTAATAGAATCTTTATCTATACAAGTTATTAAAATACTTAAACTTTTTCCATTAGAGTTCAACATAAAAAAAAGTTTAGAAATGATAACAAATCTTTAGCCAAAGAAAGTTTTTTTTAAATTAAATGTTTTTTAAAATAGCTTAAAGCTTTTTAAAATGCATATTTTTTTAATTCAAAATAAAGCCTAAACAATTTTTTTTTTTTTTTTTTGCTTTATAAAAAGCTTAATATATATCGGAAATAACTAGAGAAATTTCAGAATTATTTGTTTAATTGGTAAATATTCAATAAAATAAATCTTTTAATTGTTAAAAATATATTTTAATTAAATCCTCCATATAAACAACGTTTGGATTAAAAGCTAGTATTGAATTAAACTATAAATGGTTATTTTACTTAACCACGAAAAACTTTAGTCTAACAAAAGCTTTAAAAAATAATATTCGAACTTAATTCAAAATAAAAGCTTTGTTGAAAGCTAATACTAAATAAAAGTTGCACTATAATAAATTAAATCACCAAAATTTTACTTGACTTTTTTTAAGGTAAAATTTTTTTTGGTTTAAAAGCTAATATTGAATTAAACTGTAAATGGAACTTTTACTTCTCGAAGTAAAGCTTTGGTCTTACAAAAGCTTTAAACAATAATCCTATTCAAACTTAATTCAAAATAAAAGCTTTGTTGAAAGCTAATACTAAATAAAAGTTTCACTTTAACAAATTAAATCACTAAAATTTTACTTTACTTCTTTCATGAAGGTAAAATTTACAATAAAAGTTTTACTTGCATTTGTTAAAGGTATAGCTTTTTTCAATTTTTTTTTTAAGGTGAGCTTAACGTAAGAGTTTTATAAAATTTTTTGCTTAGCAAGGAGTTTTAAATTGAATAAGCCTTTTAAGTTTAAAAGTTTTGGAACACCAAAAGCTTTTAATAAGCTTTTGCGTTAATTATATTTCATAAATCCTTTGAGGAATACGTAATGAAATTTTAATCTGAAAATTACAATTTACAAAAAGTACAAAATATTTTACGAAATCCTTTGGGCAGCAACAACTCAAAGTTATTTGAACGTCTTCTTAGATTGGATTTGTATTATAGGATTTTTTTTTCTTGGGGCATGACTTAACTACTCGGCATGCGTTTCTTTAAGCAAAATAGTCATAATTGAAATCCAGTCTAAATAAAATAAATGTTATGTCTTAACAATTCTTTTAAACATTTTGTTTAAGTTTTTACCTTAAATTTTCTGCTAATTAAGTCTCTTTCATGTTTAAAAAAAAAACAATTTTTAAATTAAACGCTAAACTAATTGTATATATATATTTTTTTCTTTCTTTTTTTTTCATTTTTAACATGCATCCTGCCAATCTCGTTATTGTTCCTAAAAAAATAATGCTTAAAATCAACTTGCTAAAACAAAAACATATTTAAAAAAACACATTCAACATTTTTTTCAATGAAAAATTGTTCAAATGGCTGGTTGGCTGTCTGTCTGCCTGCCTGCCTGCCTGGCTCTGCCTAATCAACAACCTGCCCGCCTGACTGTCTGGTTGAAACGTTTGTTGGCTGCTGCTGACTGGTTGGCTGGAAAATTGTTTTAAAAATATTTAAAAAAAAACAACAACAACAAAATATTTTTTTAAATTTTTCTATTTGCGTCTGTGTGTGTCTATTTGCTGATGCTGTTGTCACTGTGTTTGTATGTATAATTATGATGTTGTCGATAATAATTTTTGTTCCTTGCTTGGATCGCCTGTAGCAATTTGGCACCATACTTGATGTAGAAATTATATTCAATGAACGTGGCAGCAAGGTAAGTTTTTTTTATTCTATATTATGAAAACATTATTTTGATTTTTTTTTTTTTTTTAAGAATAATATTATTATTTGAGTTTTCCGTTTGTTTTATTTAAAACCATATGAAAATTAATGAGTTTTTTCACTTGCTGGCAACATTCTGAAAAAGATACATTAAAAAAAGTTGCTAAAATGTTTTAATGAGGCATTTTTTTTTTTTTTTTTTTTTTTTGTGGGAGTAAATTAATTTAAATGGGTAATAAAAGTTTGCCAACAAGAGCATTTTTTTTTTTTTTTTTTTTTTGTAAAGGAAGGATTTTAAGAAAGATTGAAGTAAGTTTTTAAGTGTTTTATTTAAATTAAGAGATTAGCATGGACACAAATCGGTATTAAAAGTAAGCGAAAGTTGAATTTTAACAAGACTCGTAACTAATATAGATGTTACGAAAAGAAATTAAGAAAAATTTACAAAAAAATACTCTTATTTTTAGTTATACACAAAAATAACAAAAAGTAAAGTATATCCTTGGGAACTTTGTGTTTTAAGTCAATTTAAAAAGTATACTTTTAGGTTAGTTGTATAATATGTATACTTAATAGCGTTGTCAATTATGTATTCGCCTTTCAACTTTGTGCGAATAATTCAAATAATGGTTTTTGTTCGTGAGATCAAACGATTAAACCTTAAAAATTATTCGATTAATCGATGAGAATAACGAATAAAAAAAATAGTTTTCAATGGTAATATTTTGACAGTAACGTATATATAATTTAAAAAAAATGATATAATTTGTGAAACTGAAATATAAAAGTGAAACTTCGATATTACGAACTTCGTTATAACGAAAAACTCAATATAAAGAATTTTTAGCTGAGTCCCTTGAAAAAACCTTTTTATTGCAAAGTTTTTCATACAAAAATGCCCTATAGCTATAACGAAGAGATTCTGAGCTATAAAGCCTCTATATAGCGAAGTATTTTTTCAGAAGCCTCTTTATAACGACATTATAATTGAGAAATACATATATATAACATTTTAAGTGTGTAAGTCATTAAAATCGTGTTATCAAAAGCCTCTACGTAACGAAGTCTTGAACTATAGCCTCCATACAACGAAGTTAGAATAAAGCAAAATTAAATCTTAAACAAAACGGGGAAGTCCCTTTTAAAAACAACGAACGGTACATAAATGTAAAGCGCCACAAATGTAGTCAGTTCAGTTTTGGTTCTTTGCCAAATAAAAACACACTGTCGTATTCATAAAAAATTAAAGTAGAGTTGAAATGTATTTTAATAAAAATTTGTTTGCAAATTTTGCCTTAAAACACATTTCAAACTTGTTTTATTTTTTATGAATACGGCAGATAATTTTTTATTTACCTCTTAAATATTGAATTTTTATTATGTACATAGTATTTTCGTGTAAAATAGAATTTGGACAAAAAAACCGTAGTTATAACGAATTGTTTCGTATTTCTTTAAATTTCGTTATACCAAGGTTTCACAATGCATATGTATAACGAAGCAATAGCTATAACGAAGCATTTTTCGATCCCCTCTAGATTCGTTATAACGAAGTTTCACTCATATAAAACGATTCTTTATTTTTTTAACCTTTTTGTTTATTTCTAAATTTTTCACCCGAGAGGGAAAAATCCCCTGTCTTGAAAATTTGTTAACGTTTGATTTAAAAAGAAAACAGCTGATAAAATTGCCTGTCAAATATTTTTTTAATAAGAATATTTAATACATTTTTGAAATACTATGAGTACTTAACACGATTTTTCTTACTAAAAACTGAGATAAATTACAATCAGGGCTGAAATATTTTTTAACTTTACTACAATTGTGAGTCACACCTTTACGTCAAGTTGTTGGACCAATTCAATTTGACATATCTTTGTATCAGTTTTTAACAAATTCAATTATAGCGAGGTACACAATAAGGCAGCGCTGCGCGTTCATATTGTTGAAGCCTTTTACGAAAATAGGCGTTAAAATCAGGGACCGAAAATAACAGTTATATTGGAATTTTAAAACATAAAAAGCATATAGAATTAAATGTCGAAAAACTGATTCAAGTATACCATATTGTTCCTCATGCACTTCTCAATGATAAAATATATTGATTTTTATAATTTTGATTTTTATATTTTAGATCAAACTTAACAGTTATTTTTTGATTTTTATTTTTTTAACAAAAATAACTGTTATTTTTTTATTTTTATTTTTTCGATCAAAAATAACAGTTATTTTTTGATTTTTATTTTTTTGAGCAAAAATAACAGTTATTTTTGGATTTTTATTATTTCGAGCAAAAATAAAAGTTATTCTCTAAATAAATGTACGTGATTCAATAATTTAGTTGACTTTAAATTTTTATTTTAGTGTGTAATTATCATTGGAATTCCTTATGCATATTAAAATAATTATTAAAGTCATCTAAATTATTAAAACACGTAAACTTATTTCGAGAATAACTTTTATTTTTGCTCGAAAAAATAAAAATCAAATAATAACTGTTATTTTTGTTCAAAAAAATAAAAATCAAAAAATAACTGTTATTTTTGATCGAATAAATAAAAATCAAAAAATAACAGTTATTTTTGTTCAAAAAAATAAAAATCAAAAAATAACTGTTATTTTTGCTCAAAAAAATAAAAATCAAAAAATAACAGTTATCAGCTGACTTTTATGAAAAAAAGGCATAACTGTTACGGTCCCTGGTTAAAATCAAAATAATCGACCAAATGTGTCCACAATCATGAGAATTGTGCCCAAATTTCGGCAAACGTGGTCTCTAGGAAATGTGAAAACACCTGTGCATGCTCTCCCAATTTGTATATGGGCTGGTGGCGTCGTGGGACCGTACTTCTTCGATAATGAGGTCGACCAAGCAGTTACCGTGAAAAGTGTTCGCTATCTCGAGATGATCTAAGAATTCTTGTAGCCATATATTGAGAATATGGACATGGAAGATATGCGGTTCCAACAGAATAGTGCCACCTGCCGCTTAGCCAACGAAGCAATGGCTCTTTTGCGCGAGAAATTCAACGGCCGCGTTAAAAGAAAAAGTGTACGTACACAAGACAAGAACAATTCAAGAGCTAAGGGATAAGATTTTTCGGCACATTAACGATATTGAACCGTAATTACATCTCAGAGTCAATGAAAATATATATGGACCATCGGAAAGAGGTTTGCCACCGAAGACGTGGCGAGCATTTTGCCGATATTTTGTTTCACACATACTTATGTGGCATAGTACCTTTTATAATAATGAAAAATATAAAGATAATTTTCCAAAAACTTTATGTTTTATTTGCAATTAATATCGTGCGTTTTGGTGGGACCACCCTTTAGAAAATCAATAAAAACGTGTAAGAATTAATCAAATCCTAAGCTTTTATTTAATTTAGTTTGATAAAAAAAAAATAGTTCGATTAATCGACATTATTTAATCGAAAATCGCCATTTTAAAATTATTCGAACAACAGTTTGGTTTTGTTTGATCGGCTAATCGATTTATTCTTAATCGGTTGACAACTCTAATACTTAACAATAAAAAAATAATCATGAAAACCGCAAATATGTGCTAACCACTTAAAAATGCTCGTATGCTCTAAAAATTGTTTAAAGTGTGCCCTTAAAAACAAAAATGGCTTATTTAAAAACGAAACATTTTATAATATTTGTATATACACCACAGAATTTATTTTCGATCGTTACCTATTTGGAAGCCATGGGCAGTCATGAGCCAATCTGACCAAACTGCCGAATCTAGAAATCAACATGTATATAAGAGTTTTCATCTTAAACTTATTTTATGGACGGTGCTTATATGTGTCATTTCCAAACCTGCAAAATTTTTTCATGACATGAAAGCTTCAAATATGGACCGAATCTAATCAAATTGGATAATGTAATCTCGATTCAAATAATATATTTTTTGGCCTAAATTAATCTTCGAGTAAAAATTTACAGCGCCGGTAGGCTGGCTAGTAGTGAGCTAGTCTATCAACCCCGGGGTTGCGGGTTCGATTCCCGCCAGAGACTCTGGTTTCTTTCCTGCAGACAAGCGTCAAGCTTCGCGGGGATTAGCGTAGGGAATTAAAAAAATAAAATAAAAATAAAACAAAATTATGTGCTCAGAGACTCTAAATCGGAAAGAAGTTTGTTTTGGGACGTCTGGATAATGCATTCATTGATCAATTCATTGGCCTTTCATTGTTGCACTGTAAATTCACTTATCAAGTGCGAGTCTCATAGACTTGCACAGTTGGGGTGCAGTTGTAAATCCGCCTGCTCCATATTCAGGGCATTGTTGCGTGGCTATGATGAACGGAGAACCAGATGAGAACAGTGGTCTCAGTTGTGTCTGGGCACTGGCCTGTAGAGACTCATGCGAGGAGAATGGGTTTAGAATTCAATGACTAATGCAAAAGTTATCATTACGAGGAGGAAGAGAAACTTTTTTTCATTTTCTTTGTAAATATCCTGAAATCCGGGAGATTAGCGAGAAATACCTGAGAAAACCGGTGTTTGCGTGTTTGAATGAGCTATCCAAGAACTAAGGTTGCTTCTTCTCTTCATTGGGAAGACGAATTGATTGAATTCTGCACGGATGCCTTTTAAATTACTGCTCTGTAGGAAGCCCATCTCTTGTTGGCGTTGGGTATCACAAAGTGAACACTTAAGGACCCAAGTGAGCTGTCACTCGATGACTGCCAAAGGAACCTAACCTTATGTTGTATTGGGACTATGTAAAATTGAAGACCGAACCCCAAGATTCAAAAGGCTTTGTCCTTTTAACAATGTAAGCGTATAAACTAAATTGCATCAAATTATCTGCAAAATTTTCACTTGTATTTTGCGCATAAAGTTCACATGGAGACACAACTAGCCAGAGGGATGAACATCGTTTGATCGATTTAGAAAATGATTTTTAGTCGATCGTCAGTCTAAAAGGTGCGTCTAAAACCAATATTTTCGGGCCTGTTTTGAAAATCACGTGATTTCAAATCACGTGTTTTTGACATGACTCGTGTGATTTTCTGGTGTTCTGAAAGTCATACCTTTTTTGTATTTCTCGGTGTGCTTCCAAAACATACAAGAACGGGACACTTAAATATCACACGTGTGATTTTAGAAGGCACATGTGATTTGAAATCACGTGATTTGAGTACAAGTGATTTGCAGAACAGGCCTGTTTGTCGGTGATTTTATATGCTCACAAATAGAAAAACCATCTGTTAACCAAAATGTTAGACAATTTTTCTTATTCCTCTGCGAAAGCACTTGCAAAACAGGTATTAAAATATTCTTCAAAAAGGTGGAATATACCTTGAAAAAAAAATGCTGTAAAAGTTATCTTTGGAATTAGAGATACGTGCAAAAAAACAAATATATGTATGTGTAAAAAATTATTCAAAAATAAAACAATCAACCATGTTTTGAAAATCAAATTGAAGTAAATGGAATCGAACAAATTTTACAAGCGATCCTGTTTTAAAAGTTCATAAGAATGTTATTTTTATATATTTATGCACTTATGTACTAGGTACTTTGAGAAGCTCTTATCCTTATTAGAAATACTTTAAAAGTCATGAAACACTTAGGTTAATTTGAAAAAAAAAATGAAAACATAAGTTCTTTCAATTTCGTTTTTTAAAACATGGCCGAATTTAAAATCAAAAATTTCGTGTTCAATCTCTTTAACAATTTATTTCTTATAAATGTTTCTCTTATTTGTTTTCTATGTTTAAAATCGTTTAAAAACTATCCTTTGATAATGATCGATTTTCGTCACATATCTGATTACTTACTGCCTGTTCAATAGTTTCGAACGTCAACGTTCGCATAGAAAGATATTTCTCATATTATAAAATTCTATGCAAACGTTTACTTTCGAAGTTGCTTTACAGCCTTTTAAGAATTTTTTTACATAACAAAAAAGTATACTTTTAATTAACTAAGTATTATCCTTAAACAAGTTATTTAAAAACTAAATTACTAAACATTTCTTTAAAATCTTATATCATATTGAATTTATTAGCATACTTTTAGGTAATAAGGAAATATTGGAAACTTTTCTAAATTGTCTTAAATAATATTATAATAAAAAACTTAATTCCTTAAAAAAGCTATTTTAAATAAAATTTGTTCTATCCTATAAATTTAAAAAAAAAATTAATTTGTAAAGCCTTTCTTTAGGCTATTGCTTAATTTCGTTTAACATTTTTTTTGTTATTGACTTTTGAAAAGCTTTTCGGATTTATTTTTAATCTTACCGCAATTGCTAGGAGTTTTTGTTTGTTTTAATTAACATGTAATGTTTGAATACACATTCGTATTCATATTATCGATTTAATAAGCCAAAGAGAAAAACAAATTGCTCCTAAATGTATGTCAAAAATTAAGCTATAATTAAAATACACACAAATATACATATAAGTTTGTGCATTTGTAAAATTATAAATAAGAATAATGGATTTTTTGCATACTTTTTTTTTTTTTTTTTTTTTGTTTGGCTTAAAAAATAATCTTTTACTTTAAGTAAAATTCTTAAAACAAATCGTTTGTCTAATAGTAATTGGAAAGTTAACTATTTACTATTTTTAGTTGCATGAAACTATTTTATGTGTAACTTTGAATGCTTAGCAACTTTAAGAAATTGCTTCCAGTGCCCATGTTCTGTAACTCTCGCGTCGAGAAACTTTTCGATTGAAATGTGTGAAATGAAACAAAAATGCCATATATTGAAACAAACAGCTGTTTTTCTCACTAAACTGTGTCTGTAACTTTTTTGGCGAGTATTAGCTGTCACGTAAGGAACTTACTCGCCAATTTACAGAAAAAGTGTATCTGTAACATTTTTGTGAGAAAAGTTCCCGCTTTGAACTGTCAAAAAAACTCACGAATAAAAATGGGGCGAGCAAAAATTTTAACACTAAAAAACGATTAAAAATGCAAAATATAAAGAACAATAATAATAATATTTTGTTCTTGGCACATTTTTTCATTGTTTAATTATTTTGCTTTTTACATTTTTATAAAATATACGAATTTTTTCAACAAACATTGAAGTCGCACTTTATTATTTGGTATAGTCGACGGTTGTATTTTCGCCGCCGCCGTTGAAAATTTTTTGTAAATTTTGGTCTGCAATGTCACATCGGCTTCGGGTGCATGTTATCATATTTATGACGTAACGACGTAATCTCTTTTGATATTTTTCGACATGAGTTACAGACACAATTTTTTCTCACTTTTCGAGAAACGATGGAATATTTTGTTTCACATCTTGGGTACTGGTACTGGGTACTGGTAAAAGAACTCAAAATTTAACAAAACCATTTTAAATTTAATAATTTAAATAAAAATGTTCACGCCCTCTGTCAAAAAAAAAAATTTTTTTTTAAGCTAATACATTAACACCAACCTTTCTGTGAAATTTTAGTACTTAATAACCGACCTTCATAGATATAATTTTTCGTTTACTGGATGGATTTAGTACTTCTTTTATCGGATCCCACCTGGGGGGTACCGTGTATTTCGATTCGAAAGATATAATTTACGAGCTCAAACAATATGTACTGTGTATTGCGATTCTTAAAGTGTTTTTAATGCTTTTAAAATTAAAGTAAGGAGCATAAAAAGTATAGAGGGAATTTAACAATGTACCAATCAAGGAAAATTCACAACTATGTATTGTAATTTTTCTTAACACTTTTTATATAAACAAAAAATTATGCAGTTTCCCGGGTCAACAAAAGTATAATTTCTACAATAAGGAATCGAAGGAAATATTTGGAATTTTTCACGTTAATGTTTTTTCTTTTAATTGCCTTATTGGTGTAAATTATGACCGGAGTTTCCTTCATTATAATTTTTAATCCTTAAAATAACTCATGCTTTAAAAACTACTTTGAAAATTGTCACAAAAATAAAGGTTTAGTACAAAGTAATTTTTGGGAATACATAATTTTTATTTAACAAGATTTTGTTTGTCGTGCTTAATTCCTAATTTTCATTCTTGATAAAAAAAAAACACTGAAATTTATTGTTGGTAGGAAAAGCAATTTATGAGGAAACTTCATCCAAAGATTTAAGAAAAACTAAAGATATAAAACAAATAAAACTGTTAAGCGATTAAGAATTATAAGCCCCAGTTTTACTTGTAACAAATATGCTGCAAGCTTATACCATGTTCAGATATGCACCTTAATTGAGGTTTGCGCAATATATGCCATTATTGAGCTCAATTATCCATATAAAAGTTCAATTTAGTTTTGTTCAATTAATAGAAAATTGTTAAAATATTAAGTAAAAGTAAAATGCAACACTGTCACAAGTGTGTTTAGTGAGCAAAACAAAAACAAAGCGTTTTGACGTTTTGGCAATTGAAATGTCAAAAAAGCAAAGGTCCATCCAGGGCTGCAAGATAAATTTGTCAGGAAATCGGCAGTTTCCTGAGAAAAAATAAAAAAAATCGTCTTTATCGTTCCGAAAAATCGGACAAATTAAACTTTAGTTTTGTTTAAACAATTTTTGTTTGATTTTTATAAAAAATCGTGTGCAATCGTGTTCAATCGTGTAAGAGCTACTGGGAGTCTCATGAAGAGCGTTATTAATCCTAGAAGATTCCTAACACGGGAGAAACTGTTACACGAGTTAGATTCTTCCATAGCACAGCGAAAAACCCTTCTTCAATAGTTGTGGGAATCGTTTAAGACGTGGGTTAAGATAATCTAACGAGACTTTCATGTCAAGAATCGTATGAGACTCGTGTAGATATTCTCTTACAACTCGTGAAAAGCTCGCCGTATAATTGTTGAGAATATGATTTATACAGGGAGTCGTAAAAGGTTCATTCGATGATGGTTTGACGAAATATAAAGAAAGTGTAATATTGTTGTTTTTGTTCTCTGAAAATAATCCAAGATTTTCTTTAGACTTGCATATAACAGTTTCCTAGTTTTTGAATAGAGCGGCCTGAATGCTTTGCAATTGGAAAACCCGATTTTAATAGGTCGTTGAAAAGTGAAGTTTGCCGCTATTGTTAATTAATAGTGGCAGTTAGCTATTTTTTTGGTCAATCTATCACTACTACATATCAGCGTAAAAGCTAAGCGAAAGAAAACGTTCCGCCTCCCGCTCTTGTTAAGGTAGGGCTTTTAATTTTTGGAGACTGAAAAAAATCGTCACTTTTTTTAAAAAAAATCAGCAAATCGGTACATTGCTAATTTCGGAACAAAAAATAGTTAAAATGACGATAAATCGTCAAACCTGGCAACCCTGGGTCCATCTATTAGGTCTGCGCTAAAGCTAGATGTTTATTTTGTATATTCTTTAAAGATTTCAAAAGGTGTTTACACTTGTCTTGAGTTATTTGCTAATTGCTAATTGAATTATATCTTTTAATTGAGAAAGATAATTCTGTCAATAAACCGACGATTAACTCAATAAATAATGTATGTATAATTGAACAACATATCACACACATATTATGTCAATGTTCTCAAAAAAACTATAAACACAGTCAACTCAAAAATTATTTGAATTTTTTCTGTAAACTTGCCCTCTATAATGGGTCATTGCAATATTTTGTTATTAATGAATGACTCTCAAATTCATTTAACAAGTTTTTTATTCAATTTATTTACTCTTATTTTTGTGTATGGTTTATGCTAGAAACACAACTGGGACAAACGACGAACTTCGCATAGTACGACGAATTCGTCGGCAAGGATTCGTTGCGTAAATTCGTCAAATGAGACACAATAAGTTCGTGCACATAACATTTTTTTTAATATATAAAAAACCATTAATCGGGCGTTTTTACCGAATTTTAGCGATTTTTCGGCATTTTTGCAAATTTATTTTTTTGCCATTTTCCGACGGTTTGTTTTTTTTTTCATTCATTTAGCGATTTCAAATAAATTTTAGTGTTTATTAAAAAGTTTGCAATTTTTCGCGAATTTTAGCCAGGTTCGCAATAGAATTGAATTGTACCTGTGATTCTTTACAGCTTTTACGATTTATAATAAATAGAAGACTTTGCAATCATGCCGCTGTTAGCAAATTTTTGCGAATTTCCGCTAATTTTACAATTTTTACCAAATTTTAGCCATTCCTTATAGTTTTAGGGACTTTTTTTTTATCAATTTTATGGCTTTTTTGAAAAATATATATTTTTTTTTTTTGCGAATTTTTGCCATTTTTGCAAATTTTTTTTTTTTTGTTACTTTCCGTCATTTAGCTTTTATCACTCATTTAGCGATTTCTAATAAATTTAATGTTTGTTTAAAAGTTTGCCATTTTTTTCGCGAATTTTAGCCAAGTTCGCAATAGAAGCGAATTGTCCCTGTAATTCTTTACAGATTTCGCGATTTTTAACAAATATTGAACTTTGCTATCATGCTGCGCTGTCCTTTCCCAATTTATTCGTCGTTCGTCTGCGTAGGAAATAGAAAGTAACCTATCGCAGAGTTCGTTACGCACGACGATTTTCGGTCTACGCAATGATTGTATGTACTTTCATATACACCAATGTGTTCTATTTCTGGTGACGAATATTCGTTGCGAATGATCGCTAATCGCTTTGAGTATTTCATATTTGAATAAATGTTGAGCACTTTGAGTAAAGGCAAACAAGTAAGTTAATCAAAGCAAACCTCTAGTAGGTACCAATTATGCCTCTCATGTGCATGACGAATATTCGTTGCGAATAATTCGTCGTTCGTCCCAGTTGTGTTTGTAGCATTACTCTGTCCTAATCGCTTTGAGTATTTCTTATTTGAATAAATGTTGAGCACTTTGAGTAAAGGCCAACAAGTAAGTTAATCAAAGCAGACCTCTAGTAGGTACCAATTATGCTTCTCATGTGCATTTGTTTATTAGAGAACTTTTAAATCATACGATATCGTTCTTCGCGCTTGAAAGCTAACTAGCCTTTGGTTGATGTCTTCGGCTTTGTCTGGTCTAAATTTAATATGTAAATGTTATACGTTATAGTTATTAAATTACTTGCTGGCCGCCCCGGCTTCGCTCGGTAGCTGATTACTAATGATCGATGGAGCCGTTTTCTGATTTTAGGTAAATCGAAAAAAGTGGGCGTAAAAGTGGGCGGGGCAATATTTGCATTCCGTAAAAACCTAAGTTGGACCATGGCGTTCGTTTTAAAGAAAAAATCGTCCAAATCGGTGAAATAAATAGAAAAAGTGGGCGTAAAAGTAGGCGTGGTAAATTTTTCTTTCGACGAAATCTTAAAATAGATTAATACGAACATTTGAAAATAAAATTAGTCAAATCGATGTAGCCGTTTTCTGGTTTTAGGTTAATCGCAAAAAGTGGGCGTAAAAGTAGGCGGGCAAAATGTTCTTTCCGTAAAAACCTAAGTTGGACCATGGTGATTATTTTAAAAATCGTCCAAATCGGTCAAGCCGTTCTCAAGTTATGCCATCAGCAACAGACAACATTTAATTTTTATTATATAGAAAGTAAGAATGCTATATTCGGCTAATCCGAATCTTGTATGCCCTTAACCATGCTGCGATATGAAAAAAATGCTATTTAAATGACGTTCTGAAAATATAAATAAATCCCACTTCTCTAATCCTGCTCACATTTTGTCGGAGGCTGTGTACTGATAACCAAGATGGTTGTACATAATTTGAAAATTTGGTACTTGCCGTTCCACAGATAAACAGAAGTCTATTATGACTTTGTATGGGGAGTGCCACGCCCACTTTACCAATCCCGTCCACATTTTGGCGTCTGTTGTGTATTAATCTCATGGTGATTGTACCTAATTCGAAACTTTAGCTCTTGCCTTTCTTCAGGAAAAAAATATCAAGGGATTTATGGGTGAATTAAGAGGAAGTCGTGGTTCATATTCCAGCCATTTTTGGACCGATCTGGCTGGATTACAAATGCAAACTGTTCGGGTCTATATGTCATATAAATATTAAACAATCTAGTCCCCATTATATCTGTGGTCTTCGGAAAACCCATTTCAAGGGACACCCCCAAGAGACGGACATCGTAAAATTAACTTCGCTACTCAGGAGCACACAGAGTATATATGTACATATATATTTATGTAGGATCTAAGATCAATATTGTTAAAATTACAAACGGAATGGCAATCCTTTATATACCCATTCCACCTGTGGTGAAGGCAGTCTTGCCAGTGAATTTTTCGAAAAAATACATGTTAAAAAAATTTTCCCTACAAAAATCCCTACGCATTATTGTCATTAAAATAGAAGAAAAAACATTAGTTAAAAAAATAAATTTTATTCAAATATGTATATTAAAGCAAAAAAAAAGTACAAACTAAAAAAAAAACAAGTAAGAGTGCTATATTCGGCTGTGCCGAATCTTATATACCCTTCACCATTGTGCGAGCAGAATACAGAGCAACTAGACTAAAACTAAATAAAACTGGTAAATATTTTTTTAAAATTAGAGACAACCGGTTTTGAACTTCGCTTTTCATAAGGGCCCAGAATATATATACTTTATACGGTGTAGGATCAATATTGTAGAAATTACAAACGGAATGACAAAGTTATATATACCTTTTTTACCTTCGGTGAAGGGTATTATAAAAAAGAGTAATTTTTGGGGATTTAGTATTTCGGTTGTAACTCAGCCATTTTTTAACCGATTTCACAGATTTATATACCGACGTGTTTAAGAAGGTTCCCGAAAGAGGGTATTTAAAAAAAATTTAATTTTGGTCATAACTTTTTTTTCCGAGTTTTTTATAAAATATGTTCTACTAAAGTCATATCCATAGGACGTGTGGCAGCCCTAAAATTTAGATTTTTATAAAATTTTTAATTTTACCACGCCCACTTCTCCAATCCCGCCCACATTTTGTAGGATGGTGTGTATTGGCAACCTTAATGTGCGTACCTAATTTGGAAACTTTCTACCTTCGGTGAAGGGTATAAAAAAAAATATTTGTAATTAAATTCAATTAAATCGTTCAACATTGAATAATATTCTTTTGAAACCAAAAACAACTCTAGAAATATATTTTTAAGCGATTTTAGGGAAAAGAAAATTTTTCAACCGTTTTGGATAAGAAAATATCACTTAAAACCGTTTTTTCTTCATTTATTTCATATATAATGAATGCGATATGACGAAAAATCCCTACATTTTCGAGATTATAAAAATCTGTCCGATTTTCCCTACGCTTCTATTTTAGTATCAAAAATAACTACATGTAGGGATTTTCCCCTACTTCTGGCAACACTGGGTGCAGGGTATAAAAATAACTTATTAGATTTATATTCAAAATCCGTCATTTGGTTTAACCCATTTTTAGTAAGTTTTTATTGCCCTCATATTATTTAGCTTTTCTGTTTATTTATACAAATTCTAATATCCTGTAGCCTTTGCTGTTTATGTTCACAAACGCACTTTCTCATTGTAGAAGTTCCTTTTCCTCCTACAAAAATAAATAATAAAAAAAAATTCTTAAGTTAAAGAAAATTGCAAAAATCTCCACAGATTTTATTTGTTATTATACTTTTTCACTCCATGTATTTTACACTTTACACAGGATGCAAATTATTGCTGTAGCTATTTTTCCCCTTTCACTTGTATATTCCTTTTACAAAATTTATGAGTTTGTAAATGTATGATAAGAAAAAAATAGGAAAAAGGAAATTAAAATAATTTTAATATTGACATAATTGAGTTAAAATACATCTTTCAACAAGTAAATAATGAAAGAAGATTAAAAGGAAAAAGATATTTATAAAAAAATGTTATGCAAAAATGAAAATGAAATGAGAAAAAATAGTAAAATAGGATTTATTACTTTAAGAGATTAAGTTATTTGATAACAGTAAAGTAAAAGAGTTCAAAAACATTTTGATTAAGACGATATTTATATTTGTTCAAAGTAAATTCGAATTTTAGTCTATCATTCAATTGTATTAAAATTGGCATTTAAATAACTTCACAAAAAAAATTATTAGAATTTCTGAAAATATGTTATAAAATAGAAAACTTTTCAAACTCTGTTTCAGTTTTAATCTGAACGTTTTTTTTTTTAAGTTTTTCTTCTCTTTGCATTTCTTATGTAAGTCATAGTGTTTATGATTATCCTTGTTTTTTTGTAAGGATATGTATAGTTTTATTTATGTATGTTTATGTGTGTATTATTTCTTAATAAAAAAAAAACTTTGTGGTTTTCATTTTATACAAATCCAAAGATTTCTTTACCACATTTATACTGCTTTCTTTAGGGATAGTAAAAACCTTAAGAAAAACCAAAACTTGAATGCAAACGAAAAAAAGTTGAAAAACAAAAAACAAGACAAACAAAAAAAATCTTGTGGTTCATAAAGTACACACATGCAGCGAACACACAAATTGTAATAAAATATAGGGATTTAAATGCAAAATCTGTAATACGAGGGAGGTTTGTAGAAATATTAAAAAAATTTAATTTTAAAAGAAACTTTCACCTCAAAGAGTCAGACAGCTATCGAAGCTGTTCATATACTCAAAACAAACATTTTTATCACACATTCTCTCTCTCTTTCTCAATGTCCCAACAAAGCAGGTTAATATCGAAGAGTTAACAATTCAAAATGTTACATATCAATAAACTTGTTGAAAGTAGCTTATTTTAGGGCACATTCCAAGGCCTGTACGTAGTGCCAGAGACAATAACCCAAATTATCCTTTAAATTATTGATTCTGTACCAACTTGGAAAATCCGTCTTGGATTTTTCATACTTTTAAGGTTAATTTTGTTTATAAAGCAAAATATCAAGAGTCTCTCTCGCAGTGTTGCCAAATGAATAAGAAATTGTATAATTTTCAAGTATAAAACTTTCAAGTAAAAAATAAATGGTGTTTTGTTAAGCCCGATAAGACTTGAAGACTTTAAAATATAATACCAAAAATTTTATTTGCATAAAAAAAATGTTCTTCGAAAGCTTAATATGTAAATGGCAATAACATTTGAGCACCGCGGTTGTTCTAGACGAAGCGCAAGAATAACGCAAACAGTGTTGGTCTCCAAGGGGTCAATTGTGGCTGATTTTTGGGAATAAACCAGGGACTTCACGTAGACCCACAGCAAAGAATCGGGGATATCAAATCGCTCGACCTTGGAAACCAATTGACTGGTCCACTTCTCGAAATCAACAAATTCCATTTCAGCGCCATTCTTTTCAACCACATCTTGCCCGTATGTCATCCTTTTTTGCAAACAAAAAGTCATTGATCATGGTAACGATTTCCACTGACCGTAACCTCTGAGAGAGAATTAAGGTACGATGGTGGGTCCAGTTGCCGAAAGAAAGGCGCATATGAGTTCTCGTGGTAGAAATACCAGGGCCAGCGGGTGAAGGAGAAGATCTTCGTGCCAAATTTTTACCTTGTTCCACAGTTTCGCTTACAGCGTCGATATTCCCTTCAGTACGCTCATTGCTTCGGCCTGTTGGTGTTATTGCATGATTTAGAGGTTATTTTGTATAAAATCTATCCATTAGGCCTTCTATAAGTTGCGTGAATCGATGACTGATTTTCAAAATAAATTGCTTTTATTTATTTTTGTTGTTCAAGCATAAATCTTTTCATGATGATTGTACCGGTCATAACTGGACTCACGCGCGGAGAATGGGAACTCATGCTAGAAGAATAGGTTTTGGAATTCAACGACTTCTGCAAAAATTGTCATGACAAGGAGGAAGAGGAAAAGTGTTTCATTTTCTGTTTCAATGTCCTGGAACTCGGTGCATTAGGGAAAAATACCTCGCAAAACCAGTGTTTGCCTGCAGTAATAATCTATCTAGGATAGAACAAAGGTCGCGTCATTATGAATAAGAATTGGTTGACTTCTGCAGTTACGTATGTGGTAGTTGATTGTTATGTAGATTTTGGTTTTGTTTCTTTGTTTTCATATTTTTTTCGTGTTCGAATACGTGGCTGGGGTTGGAACCCCCCGAGAAAAATGCACAAGAGCTAGTGGCAAACCTCGCCAGACTAAACGGTTCGTAATAGAAATAGCAGGATAGGCATTGGCGCTGGTTATCACAAAGTGACCACTTAAGGCCCAAAATGACCACTCAAGGGCCAAGGTGGGCTGTCTCTCGATGACTGTCCAAGGAACCTTACCTAACCTGGTCATAAGTTACCAAAAGTGAGCGCAGTATCACAACTAGTTTGACAGCTCCCCCTATATTAAGTATTAGATGTGTTGAACAAATTGGCTTTAATTTTAAGTACATTGTATATCTTTAGTGGTTGAGTGTTATGCATTAACTTAACTGTCTCGTACACATTGTTTTTATAAAACTGCATTTTGCCGTATATGGCAACAAAGGTGAACACAAGATTATCGTATGTATCTGCCTTTTAGATAACAATAAATAAATGGAAATTTTAGTGAATAATTTTTACGCATTTACTACTAATTGCTGAGATGCTGTAGCTGTTTTAAAGACCTCCACTGCAAATGCTGATTCTATTAAATATCAACGTCAATCAAACACATTCGCCAGGCAGCGAAACTCAGATCTGTTTTACGGGCGATTCGAAAATTTTAAATCTCTCTTCCCACGATATGAACACAAAACATTGACAGCACATGATCTCGAAAGGGTTCTCACCACTGACCATTTAGGACCCATTAAGTTTTAAACTTCAGATGAGCTTTAGGTATTTGCTGCACCTAAACTCCCCCAGAGTACAACGCCAAGAGGTTGGCTCTCAAGACGCATACTCAAAAATGGGCAGTCTCGTTCAGATTCGTATTGTGTGTTTGCATATAAACTTCGGTAGACTTCGATCAATTTCGTCAGAATGCCTTATAGAAGTGTGGGTCATTCAAATGTTTTTTTGCCTCTTCCTAAGCAAAATGTTATTTACCACATAAACAGGCACATTTTTTCCTTCCATTTCTTACTTCGTCTACCAGCAGAATCCTTATACAAACAAAGTTTCCATAAGATGTTTAGGAGAATGTCATTGTGGTTTTTAAAATCAGCTTAAAGTTTTATGGGGTATTTTCTTATGTAAATAAATAAACAAACAGAAGAACTGATAAGGAAAAAAAAGATTTAAAACAATTTTTTGGCTCTTATTTTTGATTAAAAGAAATTCCTTTTTATAGCATTAAATTGTAATATTGTGTGTATTTATATGTCTTTGCCGTAAAATTTACGGCGTAAAAACATATTTCGATCAGACGATTTCTTATTTCATAAAGTCATGGTTTTAGATGAAACTTTCTAAATGAGATTTTCCTAAATCTAAGTTCTTAAAATGTACATTTTAACTGCTGGTTTTATAGATTTAAATCTATAGAGGGGAGCGAACTGACACCAAAGCAGTCCCGTGATAGGTCTTTGGTGGTAGAGACCGGTTCTAGTTCTAACACTTTATATGAATAAGACCTGTACCTTTTACATGGGGTTGTCATTGCAGGGGGTCAATTGGCACCATTTGATCAGTCACACATCTATTCACAATGAACGTGTTTAGTGTCAGTTGCTACAATGTAGTTTTATTTCAAAACAATGTAGTATTTTTTCAATAAAACAAGTCCTAGAATTAAATTCAAGAATCAAATTTTAGAAAGTCCCAAAAAATGTGACACACCACCTATGAAAACTGTACTGTAATTCGTTACTTTTTCTACCTTTTTGTTTTTCATAAACCAATTAAATGATTGGTTCTCCTTTCACTGGTCATGGGTTCTTTCTTTTTGTACTTGTTCTATTTTCACAAATCCAAGGACCAGTCTGTTGGACCAATTGACACAAATTTCCCGCAGGATAACTAGATTAAAGAGAGTAACAAATCTACAAATTCCGTTCCCTAGAGTATACTTCGACTTCTGTCTCCAAAAATTATGTTAATTGTTAATAAAACAAAAAGTTTTCAGAGAATTATCTTAATATTTTTTATTATTATTAAAGGATCCATGACAATTATGTGTAAAATATCGGCCAAATGCTCGCCGCAGCTTCGGTAGCATACCTCTATCTGATGGTCTATATTTTCAATAACTCTAAGACATATGGGTAATTCCATGTCAAAACGACCAAGATTGGGACACGACCCCTTCCGATTTTAATGAAATTTGGTGAGAAGGTTCCCGTTATCTTATAAGGAACATATATGAACGAAAAAAAATTTTTAAATTTTTTTTCAAAAGTTATGTCATATTCAAAATGTCATAATTTCGCCGAATTAGCCGAATGTGCTGAGTTTATTTCTTCAATATCTCGAAAAATATTTGACATACGAAGATGATTTTAATGTCATTTTAAAGAGAATACTTGGGGCTACAACCTATATATTGAAAAATAAAATTTTTTTTTGAAAAATGTAATATCTGCAAAATGTTAAATTTTAAAAACGGACTAAGTCAAAAACCTATTTTTTTATTTGGCTGATTTTTTTTTGTATAATACCTCAAACTGTTCTTTAAAAATTCTGAAACTTTGAAGGAGGTGTTTTTTTTCTTTTTTAAGATATGATTTTTTTCCTTTCGCAACCTTTAAAAAAATAATATTAAAATAGAATTTTAATATTGTAATTTTTAGCAATAAGTACACTGTGAAAGTTGTAGAAAACAGACCAGCCGCGCACCTGGCATTTTACACTAATTGGGGACGCTGAATCCAGTGGTGCTAACCGTTTTTTTAGGTTAGCTCTTGATTTTAAGATATACCGTTATTTCGAAAATGTAAGAGGTTGCACAGCATATATTCGCGTAGCTCAAAAACGGTTTAGTTTATTGAAATAACTAAAAAAACCGAAATTCGGCAATAAAAAATAAAGTGGGGCTGGTCATACATTTGACCCATCTAGGAGCATCCTACATCTACATTTTTCAAAAAAAATTTTTGTTTTCAATTTATGGTTTGTAGCCTCAAGTATTCTCTTTAAAATGACATCAAAGTCATCTTCGTATGTCAAGTAGTTTTCGAGATATTGAAGAAAGAAGCTCAACACATTCGGCTAATTATGCGAAATTATGACATTTTGAATATGACATAACTTTCGAAAAACAAATTTTAAAAATTTTTTTCGTTCATATATGTTCCTAATAAGATAAAAGGAACCTTCTCACCAAATTTTATTAAAATCGGAAGGGGTCGTGTCCCACTCTTGGTCGTTTTGACATGGAATTACCCATATGCCCCTATTGCGGGTCTCCACTCAACTCAGTTTGGTCGTGTTGGAGTCAACCCAACTTATGCACAACCAAACTCATTTTAGGTATTGTGATACCCAACTGTTTTTAGTTGAGTTTGGTATAAAGTTGCCAACTTAAAATATCGATTTGCCAACTTTAAATATAACGTTTGACAAGTGAAAAATTTTATAATTTTTTAAACTAAAAGTGTTTTTAATTGTTGTATTGAATAAAAAGTATTTATAATTGATATTAGTGTCGATTTATTTTATGATGGTGAAAACGAAAACTCTTGCATAGATGCGATACGTACAAGAAGACAAATTCGTGATGATTGTAACCCTATTGAACTTCCCAGTGCTAAGTAAGAACTTCTAATAAGTAACGATGAGTTCTTCTTCTGGTTGGGGTAGCTGTTGGCCAATCTGCTGGTTGTATTATTGGTTAAACTGACTTAGTAAAATGGTCACTTGATGGTGGAATATTTTCAACACCAAATACTTGGCCGGACTTGCAATACAAGAGCTGCGAAACAGTATTCTCAAGGCTTTTTAATAGAACTTCTTGTGATAGGCATCCCCCTGTCGCTTGAGTGTTTCTTTTATTTTTGGCTAGTATTTTCTTTATACTTGCCTTGTAGTGTATCTAAACCTGTTCCAACAATATTATAATTAGATTAAGAAGATTATAAGTGTTTAAAAGAAGTTCTTGTCGTGGTCCCAAACCATTTAACTTCACTATAAACTCTTCCCATAACTGCTTACATGAATTTTTCATCATACCAAACTTTGGTGTTTTCCGCGAACAATTTTTAAGTTTCTCTAAATAAGCTGGACGAGCCACTCAAATTGAGCTTTCGTTTTTATTTTCAAACTAATAAAAGTTTTAAAAAAACCCGAAAAAGTTATTACAAAAATTTATATATACGATTCCTCCATTTTATTTTCGATTTTCACCGAATTTAAAAAAAATTAACTTTAACTGCCAATAACACAACTACTTTTTAGCAGTTGTGTGTATTTAACATTTTTGTCGACCAAACTTTTACAAAGTTGAAAACGGCAATACCACGAAACAAACCGATACACAACTGAGTAGCCAACTGCCAGTTGAGTTGAGAATGGCAATGTGAATTTATCAAAGACAACCAAACTGTTACAAAAGTGGAGAACCGCAATAGGGGCAATAATTGAGGTTCCATGTCGTTAAAGAACTGAATTATCTCATTCTTTAGCTTTTGAAATATTCTTGGCTTATTGACGTAAACTTCTCCTTCCAAATATCCCCAAAGAAAGAAGTCGAACGGTGTCAAATCACATGATCGTAGCGGCCAATTAACATCGCCACGATATGAGATAATACGGCCATTGAATTTCTCTCGTAAAAGAGCCATTGTTTCGTTGGCTGTGTGGCAAGTGGCAGCATCCTGTTGGAACCACATATCGTCCAGGTCTATATCCTCAATTTCTGGCCACAAGTCGTCCGTTAACATCTCGTGATAGCAAACACCATTTATGGTAACTGCTTGGCCGACCTTATTATCGAAGAATTACGGCCCGATGACTCCGCAAGCCCATAAATCTCACCAAACAGTCACTTTTTGTGGATGCATCGGCTTTTAAACAAAAATTAATTGATTTTATTGTCAAAATGACGAAATATTCTAATGTAGATAACTGTTCATCCACAGGATTTTCTAGGTTCTTTGTGTTCTTTCTAGCTAATCTTTAAAGATTTCAGAGTCATTATTCAGTTGGTGAAGTGCCCTTATTCATGTCAGATGTCTGTTGTTCAGCTTGATTCCTTTCAAATTCTAAAGGCCATCTGAGGTCACACGGATGTTATCCAAATTATATCGGCACTAACATTTTTATTTTAGAACTCTCAAGGAAATGGTTGCGAAACTATATGGCTATATGTACCTTTAAGAGCCACTTTTTGGGTTAGAGATTAAAGATAAAATAACTTTAATCTTCGTTTTTTTTTTTTTTTTCTTATTTGTATTTTTTTAACTTGTTCTGCTTGTTTAAGCGGCCAATGGTGGTGGTTTAAACCCAAACTTAAACTGTCAAAATACACCAAAAATAAAAAATTCAATTGTTACTAGCTTAACTTAATTCTCAGATAAGCTTATTATAGAATTAAATAAACTTTTATCTCAAACCCAAAAAGTGGCTCTAAGAAGACTAAATCTCCCCCAAAACGACTGTAGCCGTTATTGAAATAAGGAGAAAAAGGGATCCTTTCTTCCGGGATCTTTTTAGCTATGCAGAAGCTTAAACTGTTAAATGTGAAACCTTAGAAACTAAGGCGTTTTGAGCACTAGCAGCATTTTGCCTTTTATGGTTTTACAGAGAATTTTATTTGAACGGACTTAAATAGGTCGGTAAAATAGTTCTGCCTTTTTGTATAACCTATAACAAATAAAACCTTTATCACAGCCTTTATCTATACATTTCAGCTGAAGTAAAAAAAAATATATTTTTCCGCACATTTGTTGTTGCAATTTTATTCTAACATCCTTTTCATAGTTAAAAGAAAATATTAATACACTAAATAATACGATAAAGGGAATAAATAGTTAAAGCACATTGAAATATGTATTTGCCTAGGGAGCGAACTGGCTTAAGCTGGTTTAAAGGTACTCTTTATAGATAAAAAGTACTTTTAAAGATAAGAAAATATTTTTGCAAAAAAAGTTACGGACTAAAAAGCATCTTCTTACAATCAATTTGAACAGTATTTATTTACTCAAAATTTATGTAAATACTATATACAATGAAAGTCCAAAAGGTACCAATTTCTCTGATGCATTTTTTTCTTGTTAACATTTTTCGCACATCCCTAAATTGCATCCTTCATACTGAAAGTAAGAGAGCAACAAAATGGAAGAAATAACAAACCAACTAAGGAAATAAATCAATTTCCTGTGTAGACGTATTTAAAGTGCAGACCATAAACGTGTACTATAAGCTGTTGGTTGGCAACGGTTGTAGTTGTAGTTTAAAATCCTGTTATAATAAAGGTAAATGTGTGAGTGTGTATATTTATTTAAAAAAAGAAGAACTGTTTAGTAAGAAGTAGTTTGCTTGCGGTAATCAATGATGATAACAAAAACACCAGCAGCAAAAAAATAAAAATCTAAAAAATGATACAAAAACAAGTAAAGAAGAAAAGAAAATATAGTTATTAAGGCCATTAAGTAAAAGTATAAAGTAGAGCTAAAAAAAATGAAAAGAACAATCAGATCTAAACTATTTTTGTGGCCAGTTAAGAATAAAAATCACAAAAAGACACAGGCAATATAATTGAGAATAGATAGAAATAATAATTCCTAGATAAACAGAAATGATCGATAAAAATACTTTTTTGTTTTTTAACAAAGATTTTTATCTTGCAATTTTCAATACATAAAGGTAGAACAAAGTTATTTTATTATACCTAGTTAACTTGCTGCCTTAAATACGTTATAAAATATGCAAGTAATTTCTCATAGTAAATGCTAGAGTTGTCAACCGATTAAGAATAATTCGATTAATCGATCAAACAAAAACAAACTCTTGTTCGAATAATTTTACAATGGCGATTTTCGAATAACGAATAAATCGATTAAATTATGTCGATTAATCGAACAATTTTTTTTTATTAAAAAATAAATTAATAAAAGACTAATAAGAAATAAAAGCTTAGAATTTGATTTATTCTCATACGTTTTAAGCGATTTTATACAAAATGTAGAAAAAGTAAAAAATATTGTTGCTATTGCCCTTTTGTATTTCAAAAATATGTCTTATGTTCGTATTAAACAAATCTTTGATAAACAATTGTAACAGCTGTTTTCTTTTTAAATCAAACGTTAAACAATTTTCATGAAATGTTGATTAAGTTAATCAGAGCCGTTCACATTACATTTGAGATGATTTAGATGACAGATGATAAAGAAAAAAAATGCAACACACAAATTAAAATTTCTTTAAATTATTAAAAATGGATAAAAAATACTTTAATAAAGTGATCAGAACATCATTTTAAACATATTAATTATGGAATTGTGAAAATTTACCAATTATTTAAAGTCGAATAAAAACATTAAGAAGAAAACGCGTTTAAAGTGTGAACATAGCATAAGTGTCACAATATTACAATGCAGTAGAAGATAATCCAACGACATCAAAATATGCCGAACTTTTTAGAATGGAAAAATAAATACAGAGAGACTGCGGTTGTTTTATAGAAGAAGTTGTACGCAGAAGTTTGGCTGAAGATGGAAGGGCTGCAAACGCCTTTCGAAAATCCAAAGTTGTATCGGATTATTTAAGAATTAAGGATTTTACGATTCCTTTAAGTAATACAACAATATGGAGCTTAGATGAAAAGTTGTACGTATCAAAAAAAGAAGTCATAGTGGATTTGAGAAAAAATAAAAAAGAAAATGGAAGATTTTCCATAGTTGTAAATTAACGGACGGATGTATCTTATTTAAAATATGTAATTTTTTTTATTCGTTATTTTTATCGATTAATCGAATAATTTTTCAGATTTAATCGTTAGATCGAACGAACAAAAACAATTATTTGAATTATTCGAACAAAGCTGAAAGGCGAATAATTGACAACTCTAGTAAATGCTTTGATTTAAAAGACTTTTTAATGAAATAAATTAATTTTATTATCGTATAGTAGATACAAAAATGATTTGCATTTACATTAAACACAACTACGTAATTAAATTTGTTGGCATAATTATTATCATTCTGAATTAGCTCTAATTTCTACGCATTAATATTAAATGAATTATCTAAAAATAAGTTTGTATGTGTGCTTAAAATTATGCAACATTTTATGATAAAATCTGAACATAATAAATTATGCAGTAATTTATTTGAAAACAGAAAAAAACTTAAATTTAAAAATTGATTTTAATGAAATTATCTTTAAGTGATGATTCACATGCTAAAGGCTTAAGAAAAGAGAATGCCATTTTATTTTATCTACCTCCTTAAAACTCAAGATTCGACGACGGAAATCTGCATTCTTTTTAAATGTCAATTTATGTTTAAAATTCGTTTTTCATGTAAAATAAAAATAAAATTATATGAAAAAATAGAATTGGTAAAATAGGCCATTAGTCTTAATACGGGGGTCCACGTAGCAATTTTTATTGCTAAGCCCAAGCAAAAACGTCGGTAGAACAATGGCGCAAAAATTGCTGATTATATTGCTGGAGAACACGTGAAATTGTTTTACCATAAACAAACGTACAGAGAAATGGAATGTCAGATAAATGGCAACTGATTTTACAGCAGATTGCTAAAGGCTAGATTACACTATTATACTTCGTATTAATACATGTCAAAAAATCAAGTTATATAACAAAGTGTGATAGTGTGAATGCAATGTGTCACGAAAATGATGAAGTATTATGGAAAAAGATTGACATCCCATAAGACTTCATTGTATTTTGAAAAATTTCTAAACAATAATACTTTTCATTAGATCAGGGTTGCATTTTATTTCATGTGTGAGTGTTTATACTTTGTTTATACTTAGATTTTTTGACAGTCGCAACTAAACTCATTACATTTCTATCTCACAAAGTATCATGGAATACGTAAGACTTGTGAGATAGTGTAATGAAGCCTTAAGCAATAACTGCTCAAGCAATCAGAAGATCAATTATTGCGCAATGGATCGCCAGTCATGGCAATATGCGGTCTATACGTCGCAAATTTAATTGACCAATCAAATTTGACGTTTGCCGCAATAAATATTGCTATGTGGAGACCCGGGGTAAAATAAAAATTATTTTTATGAACTAGTATTGCAAAACATGTATAAAGCTATTAACAATTTTCATTTTCTAAAAAAAAAGTTGTTAACTTTAACTTTCGACAGAAAATTTATCGATAACTATAAAATTTAAAAACAATTTTGGATTTTTCTCATTTTTGTATAGAATATTTGTCGACAGCTTAAATTTTCCATAAAAAGTATTCACTTGCTACAATTGAAAATGAATCGATAACTTAAACCTTTAATAAAAAATGTTCGATGATTTTAATTTTCTAGAAAAAATGTCTACGGAAAATTTATAGAAAATTTATTTATAACTCATCGAAAAGTTAATTTTCCTAAAAAATGTTATCGATTACTTTAATTTGTTTTGAACACTTTAATGATAACTTTAACTATTAATCTTAATGTTTTCGAAAGCTTTCTTTTTCTATATAAAATTAATCGATAACCTTACTTTTCTATAGTTTCGATAACTTTTATTTTCTAGAGAAAGTTTATCGATAATATTTATTCTCTTTAGAAAATTATTCGATATTTCTATGGAAAATGTATCGATTAATTTTAATTTCAATGTGTCTATAATTTTTAATATTTCTAGGCAATTTATTAATAATTTTATCTAATATAAAATAATCGATTACTTGTCGACAATTTACTTTTTTAAAATAATTTATTGATTAATTCACTTTTCTACAGAAATTTTCACGATAACTTTCATTTTCTGTAGAAAATTTCTCTATCACTTTAATTTTCTATAGAAATGTATTCGATTACTTTATTTTTCTTTAAACAATTGTTTGGTAACTTTAATTTTCTCTAAACAATTTTTTGATAACTTTAATTTTCCAGGAAAAATTATTCGATAACTTTAATTTTCTATGGAAAGTTATTTGACAACTTTAAGTTTCTATAGAAAATGATTCGATTCCTTTAATTTTCTTTAGAAAATTGTTCGTTACTTAAATTTTCTTTAGAAAATTTTTCGATAACCTTAATTTTCTATATAAAATTATTGGATAACTTAAATTTTCTATAGAAAACTATTCGATTATTCAATTTACTATGCAAAATTTAAATTTTAATAGAACATTTATCGATAATGTTTAATATATGTAGACAATTTTTTAATAATTTTATTACGATTACTTATCGAAAACCTATTTTAAAATAAAATGTATCAACTTATTTACTTTTCTACAGAAAATTTAACGATAACTTTTATTTTCTATAAAAACATTTACGATAACGTATAATATTAATTAAAAATGTTTCGGTTGCTTTCATTTTCTCTTAAAAATGTGTCGATCACTTTTGTTTTCTATAGAAACGTATTCGATAACTTTAATTTTCTTAACAATTTTTTTGATAACTTTAATTTTCTATGGAAAATTATTCGATAACTTTTTTTTCTATTAAAAATTATTCGATTACTTTAAGTTTCTTTAGAAAATTTTTCAAGAACTTTAGTTTTCTATAGAATATTATTGTATAGTAGGGAGATCGATCGAATAGTATTCGACCGGTTTTAACCGGTTATTTTAGTTTCGCCCAAGTCGAATAGTTTAAAATGTCTATTTTTCGAATATCGAATAAACCGGTTATTTTGGTCAAATAAACCGAATATTTTTGTAATGTGTAATTTGTATCCATTTTCCTTACTTTTGTTATAAATTTACCCGTAATTTAAGTGTTTTTCTTGCATATTTGGCAAACTTGAACTTTTTATAAAGAATGTCAAAACAAAGTGTAATAAAAGTAAAAAAAAAAAACATTATTAGCAATGTAAATACAAATCGCTTATAAAAGCGTGTGTTCTTGTAAAAAAAAACCCAAAAACAATTCAAAAACTACCAAAAAAATATTTAGCTTAAAAAGTAATTAGCAATTTGACAGTATTCTAAATACTATATTTATAAAGATATCATCTCAGTAATATATCGAAGTAATTTTAAAGACAAAGGTGGTCAAAGGGCCCTCAAATGATAAGTTGCAAAGGTTCTTCAACATCGCGACTTATTAATCACCTTTAATTAGTCCACAAGCATGACATAAATAAACGCCAAATAAAACTTAACTCTGCCCCGGTGCCCCGGTAGGCTAGTTGGTAGTGAGCTAGTCTATCAGAGCGGGGTTGCGGGTTCGATTCCCGCCAGAGACTTTGGTCTGCTTCACTACAACGAGCTGAAGGTCTACGTTACTATTGCTCCGTTTATAAAGTTAGAATTTAATTTGTAATACAGCCCAATTATGAATAAAAATTCCCCGGGAGTTTTCTCCCTTTTCCCATTTTTCCTATGTTAATTCAATTGTAAAAATGGGAAAAGGGAAAAAACTCCCAGGGAATTGTTATTCATAATTGGGCTGATAGTATTTGTAACTCTTATTAAATAAATAAAAAAATTAACTCTGCTCTAAGTAGTTTTTAAGAGACTGCAAATAATATTTTACCAAAAAATGCTGCCAATAAAGATTGAAAAACTCTTACAGCCATACCTGAACAAGAGCGGAAAGCGTATTATAGCTGTCAAAAATTCTCATGTCAATACAATTTGTATGAAGCATCCCTAAATAGCGTGGCGTCTACGCTTTACAATGGAAAAAATCCGATTTTGACAGCGCGTTTAATAGTGAAGTTGGCCGGTTTGTTAAAAAATAATGTCAATTTAGCTATTTTTTCGTCAATCAATCGGTTTTTTCCCTTATTTTAATTTCTATTATGTGGGTTTTATTAAACAAGAAAGTTAACACTCACCTTTCTCTCTTGTTACGGCCACAGAGCACACAGAGGCTTCACGAGACAGAAAATATTGTGTTTTTGTGATCAACGAATTGACAGATATTTCATACAAAAAGCATATTCATATTACTATTCGTTTTTGCTGAAATAAAATAATTTAAAATATATAATCCTGGATAAGGGGGTTTGTTTGCAACTTTTCAAAAATATGTTTGAAGTCTACTGATTCATATAGACATGCTTATCTAATAAATTTGGGAAAATATCTCAAATAATAAATTTATGAAATTCCTGTAATTTTTTGAAATCAAAGTTTTTCAAAATTTCTTAAGCTTTGTTCACACCTATTAAATATTTGATGTCTTACACGTCACCACTAGTTTTCTTAAAGAATTATTTGGTTTTGCAAAACGTTAGGCTAGTGCAAACATAATTTAACAGTTTCTAAATTACATTATACAATTATCATCTTGGGAATAAAGTTTAGCAAATAAACAGAAATTATTTAAAATAAAGCCAAAGTTTGATCAATTTACTCGTCATGCTTTTTTGGATTTTATTGTCAAATATTTGTTACGTCTGAACAAACCTTAAGTCATATCCATGTATTTCGTTGGTACCTAACATGCAGTCTACAACTGACATGAAATGCTTAACTTTAACACTAATATGATGTTAGTGTTAGGTATAGACTCATCATGTTAGAAGTTTTAACACGGTTGTTAATGCAAATGTTATAACAACGCTTTTATAACTTCAAGTTATAACAGCAAATCATGTCAGTTGTAGACGGGCAGTTACCTTCGTGAATTGCTTTGTTTTGATTTTAATTAAGTTTTTATTTACAAATCTAATATGATTTTTGTATATTTATGTATTCGAATTAAAACCGGTTAACCGGTTATTTTTAAAATGCTTAACCGAAAACCGGTTTTTTTAAAATAGCAACTATTCGGAATATTCGAAAACCGGTTATTGAAAAAAGTCGAATAATCGATCACCCTATTGTATAGCCTTAATTTTCAATATAAAATTATTCTATCAGGTATGTGATGGAAATCGATTTTAAAAACGATACGATTTGAAACCGAAAACATCGTTTTCATTATCTTTTAAAATGGATTTTAAATGCATATTCCTTTTATTTTCAGTGTTTATTCTTTAAAATTTTATATTATATACGTTAACTGAAGTGTATTCTGTACGAAAATTTAAGACTTTAATTCAGAAATAGATTTTAAAATCGTTCGAAATTCATCACACCTTTTAAAAACGGTCGTTTTGAAATCGATCGATTTTCATCACATACCTGTATAATTTCAAATTTCTACTAAAAATTAAATAATTAAAACTTTTAATAGAAAATTTATTGATAACTTTAATATTCTAAAGAAAATTATTCGATTATTTATTTATTTCATTTTAAAAAATTTCCCGATAACTTTTATTTTCTACACAGTTGTTATCGATAACTTTTTTACAGCATATTTGTAGCTAACTTTTATTTCCTACAAAAAATGTATCGGTAACTTAACTATAGAACCATATGCGTTAACCTATGATTTCTTTATAAATTGTATCGATAACTATAGTTTTCTCTAGAAATGCAATCAATAATATTTCTTTAGCAATTTTTTTTTTTTTTTTATTATTTTCTAGTTTTAACATAACATTAATCGATGTTTTGAATTATTTATTTAAACTTTCCAATTTTCTTTAGAAAATTTAACGATGTATTAAAAAATATCTCCAAAAATATTTTACGATAGCTTCAATTGGCTACATCCTCGTAGAATGGGATCTTCTTCGATTTAATATTTCTATTTGCTTTCGTAATTTATAAATTTCGTTGAACTGTTCCCAAAAATTATAATTTTGTTTTCTTTTTTAACAATTATGTACCTTAAAAATTATTTTTAGTTGCTTAAGCATTCTTTAGCCTTAAAGTAGGCAATTATTGTTTTTTACCCTTGAGTTTCTTTCAGCCAGTTGGGTGCGGTATCCGAAAACCATTTTTTCGCAGACTTTTAGTTTTAGTAATTTTTTAAGGGCTTTTTTATAAATTAATTTAAACTATTTACCAAAACAAATTGCATTTTGGTCTCAACGTATTTATTTAGCTGTTTTAGCTGGCTGCATTTTAATTCTTCAATACCCCAGCATCATGATTTAAAACGTTTTCTATGCGACTGACTGTGTGTACTTTACCTTTTACATTTTGTAGGAGTACTAAAATTATATGATGGTATCCTGTACAATGGCGAGGGGACTGGTATGGTGTCAGTTGGTGCCTAGTTTTGTGTGTGTGTGTGTTTGTATTTGTATTTCTCCTTTGCCATATTTACCTGACAAATGCAATTTGTTTAAGCCAACACTTAACGGCTTAAAAATGCGAAAAAAGCTGCTAAGTAGACGAATGACAACTACACAAGAAATCCCTTTTTCCCCTCCGCAAGGGTTTTGTTTTAGCTGTTTTTTTCTAAGATTCCATTGAAAGTGGAAAAATATATGTGTGTGTATACAAAACAAAAGCGTCGGGTAAAGAGCTTTAATTTAATCAGATTTATGTTGAAAGAAATTTAAAAAAAAGATGACAATTTAGTTACGAAATAGAAAATTCTTTGAATCTGAATTTGAAAATATCTCAAGTTATAATATCACCAGTCCGACTAAAACAAATATTTTTCTTACTTTTGTTTTCATATTTCCATAATGAAAACACTATTTAAATGTAAATGTGTTTTTCTTTTTGTTCAGATTGAGTTGGTTTAAAAAAGGATATTGCAAAATATTGTTGCAAAATTTTAACATCCTCCGCTTGTTAATGTTGCATGGAAGACCAAAAAAAAGAGGATACTCCTGTATAGATACGAATAAAGAATATGTATTTGTAAAGTAATTTATTCATATCAAAATCGTGTGCTGAAACACTTCCAATAAAAATTGGAAAAGAAAATTAAACTTTGTTTATTATCCTACATTTTAATGCATCCCAAGATAAGAGTCCATCCGTAGCAGTATATAAAAAAAATCCTTTTCAACAACCGTGCAATAGCAAAAAGCAACACAAACAAAAAATTATAATCATAAACAAATAAAGGAGAGAAAGATAGTTAACATTAATACGTTGTTTTATTCGCAGAAAAATTTATACAATTTCTTGTTGCAATAAAAAAACAAAATATAAACAGTTTCTTTTTTATGGCCAATGACGGGAAATAAAAACTGCTACCGTAAATAAAAACAGAAACTTACACATACGCGAGCGCACTCACACACACACACACACACACACACTCTTTAAGCAATTTTGGAATTATTATTGCAGATAATAAAAAAATATATAGAAGCCACTGAAGGACTGCTAGAGAAAAATATTTCCGTAAAAATTGAAAATTCACAACACATTTCTTATAAATGAAATATTAAAGTTATCAAACAAATTTCGCCAATTAAGGTTATTGAACAGATCTGCTTTACAAAAGTGTAGTTATCGATTTTTAACTAAAATTTGTTTTAGTTATCCCTAGAAAATTTTCCAATTACCTAAATTTTATATACAAAATTTATCGATAACTCAAATTTTTTATAGAAAATTTATGTTATTGATAAATTTTCTATACTGATTAAAGTTATTGGCTAATATTCTGTAGAAAACTCAAGTTATCGATAAATTTTTCATAGAAAAGTTACTTATAGAAATTTCAAATAAGCGATAACTATTTTACAGAAGAGACATGTAAACCATACATTTTTTATACAAAATTAAAGTTATCGATAAGTTTTCTTTAAAAAATTACTCTTGCCATTTAATTCCCTGTTAATTACATATATCGCTCATTTGCTGCAAGACCGGCATAACTCAAAAAAAAACCATTTCGAGATAAACGCATTTAAAGTCTTTGATTTGATCTACACGCAAAGACAAAACATGGTTGTAGTAAAAATATTCTAAGAGCAACATATTATGATAAGAATTATGATTAAGATTATTATTGAATCATATTATGACTAAATATACTCGTACCATTACATCATAATATTTTTCCCTTAATCATATTATTATTCTGTTAATCATACTAAGTTAAGACGTAATCAAATTATTATCATGTTAATCATAACAAGCTGAGAAGTAATCATATTATCATCATGTTAATCATAATAAATTTAAAAGCAATCATATTATGATACAGCACCTTTCATAGCTGTCATAAAAATACAAAATAAATTAAAATATTTTTGCATCGATTTTTTTATTTGGTGGCTTTTTACAATTTTTCTTAATGTTAATCAAATAGCGGAGTTCAAATAAGGCTTGCAAAAGAGCAAATTAAAAATCTGTGGTTTTCATGGGCAACAGCGTGCGTCCATTTTTTCGATTTTAAGATGTTGATGAAATATCGTAGCACTTTTAAAAAATATAACGAAATCTCTGTGCGTTTTGTTGTTGGATTTTACAAAAAAAACTATAATATTTTGCATTTGCACTATTACATCACTAATACTTGAATTAACTCCGCTAATATTTTAATTTTTTAATTTCTTTAAACTTATTTTTTTATGGAATTTTATCTTTTAATTGTTTAACGGCTCACAAATAAAAAAAACGACACAACTGCTTCCAAATTATTTTACAAATGGCGCTAACATAATATGATTAGAGTAAAAATAGTTTGATTGCATCTTTAACATAATATGATAAATGTATAGCAAATTATCATGTTATGGCTATTAAATATCATGATATGGTTGTGAGAAATATAATATGTTTAGAAAGTTATCATAATTAAGTTGTTAGAAAAATAATTATTTTCTGTCAACAATACTCAAATTCATAATTGCGATAAACATTGATATGTTTACAGTAACTATAATATTGTTGATATTAAATAAAAATAACAATTATTTGTGTACGACAACAATATATTGTTACATTAAACATAGTGTTGTGGCCGTAACCATGCCCAACCATATTTTTTCTCTGCGTGTAACAACTACTTAGAAAAAAAGAAGACATATTCTCTGCAAACTGGGAAAGTATAAAAGATATAAAGATGAATTTAATACACAATATAAAGAAAAACAAAGCGAATAATTCTGCATCTCTAACTCCAAAATTTAATTTTTTGAGTTATGCCAGTCTTGCAGCAAATGAGCGATATGTTTTCTAAACAAAAATTAATTAAATTAAAAAAATTAAAAAATTTTCTATTGAAGACTAAAGTCAGCAATAAATTTTCTATAAAAATTTCCCTTGGCTTTATAGTTTAATTTTATAGTTTAAATTTTTAAGTTTAGCAATAAACTTTTTACAGAAGATTAAAATAAGCGATACATTTCTTAGAAAATATATATAGAAAATTTAAGTTCTCGATAAATTTTTTATAGAAAAATTAAATTCCCTATAATTTTTTTAAATAAATTAGCTATCAAAAAATTTTCAAAAAAAAAATTAAATTATCGAAAAATTGTACATGCAAAATTAGTTGTTGGTAAACTTTTATAGAAAATTAAATTTATACACTAAATAAAACTAATATTATAAAAAACCTCGTAGATAATTAAGAAGAAAAATTTATTATTAATTGATCTCTTAAAATTAAAATAAATCAAATTATTGTAAAAATATAAATACATATTATTAAAAAAATAAAATTGGAAAAAAAATTAAACACATCGAAAAATTTTCCATGGAAAACTCAGAATATTGTAAAATTTTCTATATGTATAAGAGTTATCGAAAAAGTTGTTGAAACTTTTTCTATACAAAATTTTAGTTATTGGAAAGGTTTCTATAGAAATTTTGTCGCTAACTTAAATTTATAGTTATCGATAAATTGAAAATACAAAATTACTTTTGGTATTTCCAATTCTTTAAAATTTTTAAGTTATCGATACATTTTTTTATGGAAAATATTAGTTCTCGCTAACTTTTTTAAAGAAAAATTAGGCTAGGAATAAATTTTTAAAAGACAATTAAAATATTGGAACACGTTTTAATGGAAAATTGTAGTTATTGTAAAATTTTCAAAGAATAATTTTCTATCATAGAAAATTTTAATTATCGCCAAATTTCTATAGAAAATTTAAGTTATAAAAATGTTTTACTTATAGAAAATTTAAGTTACTGTAAAATTTTCTATAGAAAATTCAATTAATCACAAAATTGTATATACACTGATAGAAAAGGCGTCATAACGCTGATGTATTTTGACATCAGTACTATGACAAATGTCTTCGTTTTTGACCTCATGACACTTTTCATCATGGTGATGTCAGCCTTAACATCACATGGCCAAAGTGTCATCACGGTCAAAATGAAATTATGTCATCAATGGGATGACTCATCGGCATCACAGAAATGACGAACATGTCCTTAGTGCGATGACGCAGTAACATCGGAGAAAGTAATGTGTCCAGTTTAATGACAGTTTGTCATTAAGTCAAAGTCATTGGAATTGACTTAAGTCAAAGTGAGAGAATATTATTATTGACTTACCCGTTACATATGTTTGTTTCACTTTTGTTGAACTATGACCCTTGTTTACAGCAGAACTCTCAATAATAAGACACCAGTACCATGCCCCATATGGTTTTCGTAATCATTCTACATTAAAAATTTGTTGTATTTAACTAAATAATTTAAAAAAGAAATTGAATATATGAGTTTTTGCTTCTTATAATACATTTAAATCGTGAAAATAATGTTAATAATTTACAAAATGTGGCATCGAATTGATGTCACTATAGTCATAAAAAAGATGACACGTAAAAAATGACAAAATTGTACGAAGACGTTAGTCATTGGATTGATGTTATTTTTTGCATCATTGATGTAACATTGATGTCACAATTCTGATGTAAGGGCATCATCAATATGAAGATGCATTTTTCTATCAGTGTAGAAAATTTGAGTAAGTAAAAAATTTAACAAAAAAAAAAAAAAAAACTCCTAATTGAATTAGCTAAATTGTGTTTGTGTGAACAATAAGATAATTATGTCAATAAACCGAATATTAACTCAATAAGGGCCATTATTACAACTTGAAGTTATCTAAAGTTAAGATTAAATTGACAGATAATAATGTGTTATCTGTCAAAAAGCGTCTGTTAACTGTCGGATAACAGCTAACGCCAAGTTATAATAATGGCCCTAAAAAAGGTATATCTGAACACGGTATAAAACCATCTTCACAAAATTTCCTTTCTAATGAAACTGCACGCAAAGAAAAAATATGGTTGGGCATGGTTACGGCAACAACACTATGTTTAATGTAACAATATATTGTTGTCGTACACAAATAATTGTTATTTTTATTTAATATCAACAATATTATAGTTACTGTAAACATATCAATGTTTATCACAATTATAAATATAAGTATTGTTGACCGAAAAATAATTATTTTTCTAACAACTTAATTATGATAACTTTCTAAACATATTAAATTTCTCACAACCATATCATGATATTTAATAGCCATAACATGATAACTTTCTATACATTTATCATATTATGTTAAAGATGCAATCAAACTATTTTTACTCTAATCATATTATGTAATCGCCATTTGTAAAATAATTTGGAAGCAGCTGTGTCGTTTTTTTTATTTGTGAGCGGTTAAACAATTTAAATATAAATTCCCATAAAAAAAATAAGTTTAAAGAAATTAAAAAATTAGTGATGTAATAGTGCAAATGCAAAATATCATAGTTTTTTTGTAAAATCCAACAACAAAACACACAGAGATTTCGTTATATTTTATAAAAGTGCTACGATATGTCTGTGGGTTTCATGGACAACCGCGTATGTCTTAAAACAAATTGTTCAGGAAAGCCGAAAAACCATTCTAGATCAAACTATGGGCTAGGTATGGCACATTTTAAGCTTTGTCATTACGTTAAAAAATCGGAATTGATCCATCTTTTTTCAAAAAAATGTAAAGAGCGTTCAAAATTAGGCAATATGGCATCAACATCTTAAAATCAAAAAAAATTGACACACGTGGTTGCCCATGAAAACCACAGATTTTTCATTTGCTCTTTTGCAAGCCTTATTTGAACTACGCTATTTGATTAACATTAAGAAAAATTGTAAAAAGCCACAATATAAAAAATCGATTCAAAAATATTTAAATTTATTTTGTATTTTTATGACAGCTTCTAAATTTTTTATGATTAACATGATGATAATATGATTACTTCTTAGCTTATTATGATTAACATGACAATAATATGATTAATTCTTAACTTAGTATGATTAACAGAATAATAATATGATTAAGGGAAAAATATTATGATGTAATGTACGAGTATATTTAGTCATAATATGATTAAATAATAATTTTAATATGGTGACTACAATCATAATTCTTATCATGATATGTTGCTCTTAGAATATGTTTAACACAACCATGTTTTTTCTTTGCGTGTGGCTTGGAGCACATCGGTTGTGGTAATGAATTCACATTTTTGTATATGGGAAAAACACACCATGACAAAGGCGAGCGTATAACGCATAAGCGTAATTAGTTTGTAAATCGGTTGAGGGGTTCTCGATTTATTCTTTCCTTTTTTCTTTAATTTTGAATCGACTTTTGAAAAATAGTGGTTTTAAATTGGAAAGGTTAGTTATAAGTTTTAATTGAACTTAAGCAAAATATACACTATAAAATGCTACTTTTTAATAAAAATGTGAAAAAAGCTCATTAATTTTCATTTGTTGCTAGTGAAATAGTTTATTTAAAAAAAATATGATCATAATAAAAAAAATTGCATGTTTGCGTTTTTTTTATAAAAATATATGTATGTATATACTTAAATAACAAAAAAAAAAAAATATTATATATTTATTACTATAACAACACTAACTATACCCCCTAGTCCTATTAAAATTTATTAACTATTAATTAAATATATTTAAAAGAGAAGTAATTAAAAATTAAAATTATATTATAATTTTTGTCTTTTTTCCATTTTTTCTACTCCTTTTACAAAAAAAAAAAAAAAAATTAAACAAAAAAAACTTGCATGTTTTGCTATGACTGTGATGTGTTCGTTGGTGATGATGATGATTGATGATAATATTAAAATGATGATGATGATGATGATTATAATGATAATGATGATGTTTATAATGATAATAACTGTTACGCGTATGGAATTAAACAATAATTTATTTTTTCGTTTTTCTTACTTGTTAATGGAATGTGCAAAAAATATAAAAAAAAAAAACTATAAATTAAAAAATAAAAAAATTATATAAAATATAAATCACATATAAACTCACAGGGATTTGGTTTTGTAACATTCGCTAACAGCAATGATGCGGAACGAGCACGTGAACGTCTACATGGTACCGTGGTTGAGGGACGTAAAATAGAGGTGGGTGCATGACTTTTTATTTAAATTTTACCATTTAATATTAATTATTTACATATGTTATGTACACCGGTTATATTAATAACAAGGATTTACCTGCATTGTATGCTTTATTTATTTAAAGCCATAGAAATGTAATGCCTACTTTTAGGCATTAATATTAATTTCTATGCTCTTACTAAGGAGAAGTTTTTTTTATCTTAATTTTTAATGTTTAAAATGTATGACATCTCTCATTATTTATTTGCCATATGACGAAGATACCTGACATTAATATATTGTTTTAATTAATATCCTTGTATATAAATCTTCATTTTTGTGTGTTGCTGCCTACCCTTCATGAACATTGACATGTTTTTGTGCTTTCAATTATTTTTATAAACTAATATCCTGGGTTTTGTTTGTTGGTATGTACGGAACACAAAAAAATGTGCTGGCAAAGTCCAGCAAAGGAAAATATTTATAAAAATTGACACTTTGTTGCAAAGATCGTTTGTCAGGAGAAGTCAATTGTTTGCACAGTGTTTATGTGTGGCTGGTTTTAATAATGTTAAGCAAAGACTCTCATGATGCAGAAAGTAGATATTTTTAAGTACAGTGCAACTTCGACAATCCGGACACATATAGTTTTAGCCTCGTTCGGATTAAAGAGTTATCCGGACTAAAGTAGGTGAAAATATTGAAATGATCTAAGTGAATTAAATTGTATGTACGTACATGCATTGTACTATGATTTATAAAAAAAACATTAAATTAATTTATTAAATTATAAAATTAATCTAAGTGAATTAAATACGTACATACATTTGTACATAAGTACATACAAATTATGGTTTTTTAAAAAACGAAGTTATTTTGTGCTGTCTAACTTTGTTGAGGTGGTTGATTTGTACTTTTTGCTCTAGTCTCTTTAAAAATAGAATATCCTGCATATCCAAATTATTCTCCTCAGCCCACTGAACGCAAATTGAAAATGATTTCCTTGCATCTGCATGAGATATCTGTATTTTTGCATCCATTACTACAAAGTCGTCTTTAGAGTCCGTAAGTAGCACTGACGATTCATTTCGTTTAGCATGTTGTATTATTTCTTCATCGGAAAAATCTAATTAAAATTCATTTGCACCAGTTGCCCAATCATTGATTTCTTCTTCAGTTATGTCATTACTAAAATTCATAGCTCCGATCATATTTTGGATGGATTTCATGTCATCATACATGCCATCAGACTGTAGTTCATGACGCAGAACCTGAAGCGGTATCATATCTTCATCATCCCGGCACGATGCAGTCGTTGGCCACAATGTAGACCAGCTTTTCTGAATATTTTTTTTCACTAATGCCTTGCCATGCTAAGTCCAATAAATAAACAGCATTTTTAAGGTTAAACATTTTTAAAACTTTAACCACGTCGACATTATCATCATCAATTGCTGATAAAATATGTTCCAGTAATTGTTTTCTGGAAGTAACGTTTACGTTTTATATTAAATTTTGATCCATTGGGTCAAAATTTATTTCATCCGCTTAAGGATGTGAAGAAGCATTATCTAATATCAATAATGCTTTGAGTGGTCTGTTAACCTGTGTTAGAAACCCTTTGACTTCTGGAATAAAATGGTTTTTGAACCAGTCGAAGTAAAGGGACGTTGTCATCCATCCTTTATTAGTTGCTTTATATACCACTGGAATCTTATAACCTTTAAAGGCTCTTGGATTTGTAGATTTGCCAATAACCAAAAGAGGCAGTGTATGTGTTTCTGCAGCATTTGAGCATGGCATAAATGTCACACGTTTTTTGGAAATTTTTCTCCCTGGGGCTGACTTTTCCTTTGTGTGCACCCATGTGTTACCAGGCAACACTCTCCAGAAAGCAGCAGATTTGTCTGCCCTATAAACTTGCTCTTCACTCAAATCCATCTCAGCAACAATGTCAGCAAACTTTTTTTTTAAAGGCTCTACGACGCTTTCATCGCTGGAAACTTTTTCACCACAAATTTTTAGATAGCGAATACCATGCCGTAACTTAAATTTATCTAACCAGCCTGAGCTCGCTGAAAAATCGTCCTTCCCTGTCATCTTAACATGAAAGAATTTGGCCTTTGCTTTTAAAATTTCTGAGGAAATCGGGATATGATTGTTTCTTTGCTGCAAAAACCATGTGTAAAGCGCTTCCTCTAACTGTGGATTTTCTGCTTTTTTCATAACTTTTCTATTTCCTAAAAAAAAAATTATATTACAAAATGGTATATTACATTATTTTGGTTCAAATGTTGCCGGATCCATTATAGGTATTCGAGACAAATTGTTTTATCTTCTCTTAATTTTTTTAATATCGCAAATCGTTGATTTAGGAACATGAACTTTTTCGGCAACCTGCCTAATAGTTTTTCTTTCATCAAGACTTTGTAAAATATCACACTTTTCCTTTAAGGTTAGTGTTTTATGTTTGCGTTTATTATTTAAAAACATGGCACTTGGAATTAAATAAGACAAACACACTTGCGAAAGAATGAACCGAAACTGAAGTAATGATAGTGCAAAATGTAAATCAAAGTATGAATAACAAAACATGCGAGTTAAAAACGGGAAATCCCCGGATTTTAAAAAATTTGTCCGGATTGTGGAGGCAAAAATTTTAAATTGTCCGAAATGTAGAAGCTTCCGAATTATTGGAGTGACCGGACTGGCGCATGTCCGGACTGTCGCAGTTGTACTGTAATTTAACTGAAGTTTTTTTCTTTGTATAGTAAAATAGCAATTAAATGTTAAACAGCAGTTTAGGGTTAATTAAGGATATTTATTTCGTAAGGTAAAGATATCAACAATTTATAAATACTGTTACTTTTCTAATTAATATTTATATTTTTTCTAAAAAGAAAAAAATTTTGATAGGTTAAAAATGTTCAAGGAAATTTATCGATAGATTTCATTTTCTATAAAAATTGTATCTAAAGTTCAAAATTTGGCAGCAGCTAAAATTTTTAATATAATATTTATCGATTTCTTAAATTTCTTTTTTAGAGAATTTATCGATTGCTTATGTTTTTTTATACAATATTTATGATTGCTTAATTTTTTTATAGACAATTTATCGCCTGCTTTTTTCTATGGACAATTTATCGATTGCTTAAATTTTCTATAGAGAGCTTATCGGTTACTTAAATTTTCTATGGACAATTTATCGATTGCTTAAATTTTCTATAGAAAATTTATCGAATGCTTAAATTTTATATACACACTTTATCGATTAATTAAATTTTCTAAAGATAGCTTATCGATTGCTTAAATTTTCAATAGACAATTTAGCGATTGCTGAAATTTTCTATAACATATTTATCGATAGCTTTAACTTTCTATAGACAATATAGCAATTGCTTGAATTTTCTATAGCAGATTTTTCAATAACTTTAATTTTCTATAACATAAATGTAACAAATTATTCGATGGCTTGAGTTTTCTCTAAAAAAATTAACAGAAAGTTAGAATTTTCTGTAGACGTCTAAGCATTTCTATAAAAAAATTATCGATATCTTTTATTTTCAATGAAAATATGTATTAATGTAATGTGAAAGCAGCAGACTAATATATAAATATTCCAATTGACTAAGATATATATTAAAAATTTATCGATAGCTTTAATTTTTGCAGAAAATTTATTGACAGCGCAAGTTCTATTATAGCTAAAAAATCTTGCAAAAAATTTATCGATAAATAGAAATAGCTAAAATTTTCAACAACAAATTAACGGATTGCTTAAATTTTCTTAGACAATTTATCGATTGCTAAAATTTTCTATGGACAATTTATGGATTGCTTAAATTTTGAATTGACAATTTATCGATTGCTTAAATTTTCTATAGACAATTTATCAATTGCTTAAATTTTCAATAGACAATTTATCGATTGCTGAAATTTTCTATAAGATATTTATCGATAGCTTAAATTTTCTATACACAATATATAAATTACTTGAATTTTCTATAGCGAATTTATCGATAGCTTAAATTTTCTATGGACAATTTATCGATTGCTCAAATTTTCTATAGAAAATTTATCGAATGCTTAAGTTTTCTATACACACTTTATCGATTAATTAAATTTTCTAAAGACAGCTTATCGATTGCTTAAATTTTCAATAGACAATTTATCGATTGCTGAAATTTTCTATAACATATTTATCGATAGCTTTAACTTTCTATAGACAATATAGCAATTGCTTGAATTTTCTATAGCAGATTTTTCAATAACTTTAATTTTCTATAGAAAATTTTTTTTTTCTTTTATTTTCTATGGACAATTTATCTATTGCTTAAATCAATCTATAGCTATAGTTATCTATAACAAATTTATCAATAGCTTGGGCTTTTTATAAAGAATTTACAGAAATTTAAAATTTTCGATAGAAATCTTAAGAATTTTTATAAAAAATGTATCGATATCTTTAATTTTCAATCAAAAATGTAACAATTGCTCAAATTTTCAGAAATTAAAGAAACTTTTTTTGTCTAAGATCTTTATTAAAAACTTATCGAGAGCTTTAATTTTTATAAAAAATTTATTAATAGCTCAAGTTTTGCTAAAAAAAATATCGATAAATTTAATTTCTATACAAAATTTAACGATAGATAAGGTTTTTATAAACATTTTTCGATAGCTTAAAGTTACTTTAATTTTTCAAATTCACTATTGAAAATTTATTGATTTATTTCTATAAAAAAATTTATAGATTCTATAGGTTTCTATTGAAATTTATCGATTTCTTTAATTTTCTATAAAAAATTATCGAAAGCTTTAATTATCTGTAAAACATTTATCGTTTTTGTTAAATTTTTTAAGAAATGTTTTCTTTATAAAAATTAGCTTTTCTATAAAAAAAAACCTTTAACTTTCTATGAAAAAAGTATCGATAGCTTCAGTTTTCTATAGAAATTTTATCGATAGCCTAATTAATATTTAACTAACTAAGTTATTATTTTATTGTTTCTTAAGCTCTGCATTTTCCGGAATATTTTAAGACCCCCATTGAGCGCGCAAGGGTTAAATTCACGCATTTTTTAATTAGTTGAGTTTCTGCTTTCTTGACTTGTGGTCACTCAGGTGTAGTCAAGTGCACTTATTGTTTTGTTCTTTAAATAATTTTCTTTTCAACTCAGTCTTTTTATTCTTTTTTTTTTTGTTCGCAGCGAATTTTTTAAACATTTAAATTTTTTTTTTTTTTTATTAATTAAAATTTTACTTTTGCTAAGAACTAATTGTATTAAAAATATACCCAATTAGCATTTAATTAAATGCCAAGCAGCTGAGCGAAATAAACGGTTTTTCGTTTTTACGCTCGTGTAGCATTTTTGTCTTCAAATAAGGGGGTAACGGTAGACAAATTAAATATGTTTTCAGGTTTTTCAGTGAAAATGTTGAAAAATGTTACAAAAATAAAAAATATTTAAGTAGCAAAATATGTTAAAGCATTTAAAAAAAAAGATGGAGCTCAAAACGCCATTAAAAAAAGAAATTATTTGAATACATTGCAATACATACTGAATTTAGTAAAAACAAATTTAAATCTACATATGGGCAAATCCTGCGTGACGAACGCTACATTCGCACGCGTTTTCTGATTGAAATATAAACATTTTTTGGTCTTTCAAAAGAGATAGCTTCAACTTATATATAGTATTTAGTGATATTAATATGCACTTACGAATGGCATATATCATAATTTCTTAGCAAGTATTTGTTGCAAAATAATTGATCACAAAGTTTTGTGACGCACGCTACAAAAAGTGGAAGTAACTTCAAAGGTTGAAGCGCGTTTTCCTAATTTTAAGCGAATTTGGTATGATAAGGTATATAAAATCTAGTTCCTTACGAAAGATGACTATAAGAGAATTCTAAACGCACTTATTCGCAGCCCAAAAATTTTGTGATTTTTTGACAAAAACCGTGAACTCTTTGTGACGCACGCTACGTAACGAACGCTACAGTTTTTCCAGTAGTATTTTATTATTATATTTTATTTATTTTAACAAAACAAATTATATTTTTATGAATTGCATTTCTTAAACTAATTTCTTAACTAATGAATGTCAACTTTTTTTTTAACGAAATTTGTATTTTGATAAGTCTGCTGTAAGTTCTATTTTGAGCTCAAAAATCACCTAAATTCACGTATAACATTAAGAAATCAGCAGTGGGGTTGGATTTGATAAAAGTTATTGCATTAATGATCATTGAAAAACATATTTTTTAATACTAAAATGAAGTTATACATCTAGTCTTATATTCCATTAAAAAAAATTCATTTGAAAAATTTTTGGTTGGTGGACTGTTTCTGGGATTTGCCCATATGTATTTTAAATATTTAATTTGTCTTTTTAAATATTTGTTTCTCATTTCAATAAGATGTTCGATGTATCCAGCTGCCTTCTGTCAGCTGTCTTCTTCATTTGTCTTAACACCTAATAGAATGCAATACATATATTTAGTTTCTTTTATTTTTCCCCTAATAGATCAAGTTTATTCTTTTTTATTTTCTTGAAATATCCCATTTTGCTTGGCAATTTTGTTTGATATGTCAAAAATTTTTTTTAACAGACTCTAGTAATTTTGTTCACACTATTTACCTGTACCCACATAAACATGCAGAAAACGAAAAAAATTCCACTGCATAAATACAAGCGACCCTGACCTCGTTGACAATGATGGTAGAAGTAAATGTTAAATTTTTTTTGTATTATAAACACCCACTTAAGTTGAACTATGCACGAGGACATACACACTAATCTAAATAGAATATTTCCATATTATTTTGCATATTTCATGTTTTGGTGTTTAGTGTATATACTGGTGCTATATAAAGTACTTGTTTTTAAAAGTATATGAGAAATATAAAAAAACACTATATGAATTTGAATATACAAGTATTTGGCATTAAAAATAAAAAAAAAAAACTTAAATAACTTTTCTTGTAACGTAAATACAGAAAACTACTATGGTAAAAAATAATTTACAAAAAAAAAAAAACAAGTATAGTATAGAAAGTATAGTCGGTCATGCCCGGCCATATGATACCCTACAGAACAAAATTTTGAGAGTGTACCCTTTGGAGCCCTTGGCCAATAATACATCCGACAGAACAAAATTATGTTATGAGTTTTAGTTTCAAGCCGGGTTAGCCAGCCGGGCGCATGGACATCGTTAGCATTTTATTTTATTTTTTTATTTTATTTATTTAATTGAACAAGACTTACGAGTCTTATTTTGCAGTATGGAACTGAGAATGTGTATAATTATAAATCATTAATTAATTAACAACTTAATAACTAAGTACAGTTAAATATATATAAAGCAAAATCAATTAAAATCAAACAATATTTCAATTATTTAATCATATGTACTTTAATCTCAAATAATTATGTTTCAAATTGTTATGTTGAAAACAGTTTAAAAATATTTTCTTTAAATTTTCGTGCGTTACTTAAAAGTTGAAAACTATGGGTTATAGAATTCCAGAGAGATATTGAGATATGTAGAAATGCCACTCCGAAATTAAACTTTTGTATCCAAACGATCTAATTATTTTTCGCCTGCTTATATCTGAAATACAAAGTTTGCCGTACAGATGATCAGGTTTGTGGGTATATATTAGCTTATGTAAAAAAATTAAAACTCTCATTTTCAGTATATTATCTAAAGAAAGGTTATATAGCCGAGATGAAAACAGAGATATACTTGAACGCCTTTTAAGTCCATACACGTAACGGACTATGTTATTGAATGCAACTTTTAATTTTGTTTTACTAATTGTATCACATTTAGCAAATAGCTCACAACCATATAATAAAATGGGCATCAGATAAGTTTTGGCAAGCAGTATTCTTATTTTTAAAGGTGTACAATGCTGGGTCCGCCAAAGAGTTCAAATCATAGAAAAGGTGCGCCATAAGCATAATTAATGTGGTTCGACCACGTAAGAGTGTCATTAAAAAATATTCCGAGATTCTTAGCAGATTTGACTATTTCAATTTGTTGGTTATTTATACATAAATATATTGGGAATAATATTCTGTTTATTAAGTCGCCTTTGAATAACTATGCATAGGATTTGTTTCCAAACCATTTGCCGTTGCCCACGTATAAATACGTTGATGTTGCTGATTAACAGATATAATACACTGCTCAATTAAGGCATTTCTACAACTGGTATAAAGTTGAACGTCATCCGCGTACATTCTTACATTACAATTTGTTAGGACGGCTGGGAGGTCATTAGAGTATAGTGAGAATAATAGTGGCCCAACAATGGACCCCTGTGGTACCCCTCTTGTTACAGGCAGTGCCCTGGACTACTGGATTCCAGTTTCAACATACTTATATCTGTTATCGACTCGTAATGTTACAAAAAGTTGGGTCTAGACCAATATTTTAAGGTGCTTCAAACATCAGCACAAACGAATAATAACCTCTCCGCTATTGTGGGGTGGGTATGAACATTATATAGAACCCAAGAACTATACTCAGCTTATTATGTATGAAAGTTTTGTGTTGTTTTACGAAATGTAACATTAAAAAAAATTATTTGCATGTGTTAAGCCTTCAACATATGCAACAATATTTGTATGTGAAATAGTTTTTTAACAGTTGTTTTCGTTTGCATATGTTTAAGGGGGATAAACAGAAAGTATATAAGAGAAACACTCGCACTCACTCGTGCACTGGGTTTTAAAGAAGGGTCTTGTTTTTTATTCCTTTCGTTTTGTAAATGTGTAAGTAATTTAAAATTACACTCAAATAAGTATGTATTGTATAGTTAAAAGGTATTTTTATTTTTTGTTTTGTACGGTTTGTGCTACGAAATCATATTTAAATATAATATTTCGTTTCATTTTTCTCGATTTCTGCTGGTTTTATGAGAAAATGTTGCATATGTTAAGGAGTTTTCTTTTTTTAATAATATTTATTTTTAATTTAAATTGAAAAGTTGAAAAAATAAGTTTTTTGTTTAAAATATATGTAACACAGCACAATGAATAAATTGACTTTATTAAAATTTGAAAAATAAAATAGAAAAGACTAAATAATACGAAAAAAAACGTTTTTCAAAAGTACAGTCTACGGCCCGTTTTCACAACTTACCAATAGCTAAAGGTAGGACTTTATCGGCCGTATGAAAAGTGTTTCACTGTTGCAACTTTACTTTAACCTACCAGGTAGGATGAACCTTAATTTACTTTATCGCTCACTTTAAATGAAAGTAAAGTTTTAATAAATGAACACTTTTTATAAGGCCATTTAAAGTCTACTTTTAGCTACCGGTAAGTTGTGAAAACGGGCCTTAAAGGGGGATAATATTTTTAAAATGAAAATTCAAAGTAAATAAGGAAAATTTAATAGATTTAAGAGGTTTAAAAAACATGTTCATTACATTAAGAAGTTCTTGAGATACATTTGTATTAAGAAATTATTTTTAATTTAATTGGTTACCTTGGCTATATCCTGTAACAAGGAAACAATTGTTTAAATCAAAATTAAATCGCTAATTGCAAAAAGGGAACCGCAAAGCATTAATTTTGAGATAATCAGTTAAAACAATGCAGTTAATAATAACACAGTACAACAGCCAATCTGGGGGGTGAGAAATTCCAAGTCAGGGTGATGGTACTAGGTCAGTATAGTAAAACCCTCAAAGGGTTTGGCGTTCGTATGTGTCAGTTTTTTTTATGACATTTTAAATTTTTTCCTTATCTTGATGTTTTTTTTGTTTAACATAACTCGGGAACCACTTGTCCGATTTTGCTAAAACAAACTCAAAAAAATTTAGAATTACAATTTCTTTAATCCGTTCATATAACGTTTTTCTTTATAATCAACAGTTTTGCCGGTAAAAATAAATTTGTGGAGAATTATAATTGATAAGTGCAAAAAAATGTTCAAGCCTGGATGTATGCAGCAGATTTTATCACAAACCTGCACTGCAATTTTTGTGACTTTTTTTAAGCGATCGGTGAAAATCGTCGGACTTTTGTTTGTTATTTGAAAGAATACACCCACATTCAGTGATGCCAACAGTAGGGGATTTCCCCTTTTCTAGGGATTTTTTTTTGAGTTTGTTTTAGCAAAATCGGACAAGTGGTTCTCGAGTTATGTTAAACAAAAAAACATCAAGATAAGGAAAAAATTTAAAATGTCATAAAAAAAAAACTGACACATACGAACGCCAAACCCTTTGAAGGTTTTACTACACTGACCTAGTACCATCACCCTGACTTAGAATTTCTCACCCCCCAGACAATAATCCCAAAAATGTTCCATAGTGTAATCAAGGCCCGGATTTTAATGCAAATGCATATTTACCTCTGTTACCTCCGGTGTGCAACAAGGTTCTGTATTAGGCCCAATACTCTTTATAGCTTATTCGAATGGTTGCATTTCTCTCATGGATAGTGAGTTTTGTAAATCGTATGTTTTTGCGGATGACATTTTTCTTGATATAAAATGGGTTCTGAAATAAATATAATGTCTGAGATCCGTTTAAATAATCATATTAATTATGTTCTAAATTGGATGCATTTAACTTGTTTGGAAATAAATTCAACTAAAACTTAGGCAATATTCTTTCGTTTACCTAATCAGATTTTGAATTATCCCAGAATCAATTAATTAGTTATGTTGACTCACTTAAATGCCTTGGTATAATTGTTGATTCAAATCTTAATTTTGCAAATCCTTTTAATCAAATCAAGTTTCTTTTATTTTGAGAAGATTGTATGCCTTGAAAGCATATACACCAAGATATGTGAGATATCGCCTGGCTCATGCCTTGCTAATGTCTAAAATTAACTACTGTTTGGAAGTTTTTTCCGGAACATTGTCTGGTAATTTGGACCTTCTTGAAAGGATTGTTAGAAAAGTTGTTCGTTATGTATTTAATGTTCGTATTGGTGATCATGATCGAGTGACTGAGCTTGTCCCTGAATTTTTGGGTTATGAATTTTTACATTTACGTCTTTTACTATATTTTTTACAAAATCATGAAATTAAGACAGCCTATTTTGCTTGTCGATGAATTTACATTTATTCACTCAACGCTTAATATACAACTTGAGATACCTCGAATACATCTTTCAATTTATGAACATTCATTTAAGATAAGAGTCTGTCGTGTTTAGAACAATTTACCACCTAATTAATCTACGACTGTTTTCATACTCCTACCTCACTTATAAAAAATGCTTTTGATTAGGTCTGTATGATTATTATTTCTTAGTTTTTTACGTGATTTGATCTCTGGTATAGAGGATTTATGGAAATTTTATGGTTATTTCATTTTTTTGCAGTTTTGTGTGGTTGGGGACAGGGTTGTCAGATTTTTTTGAGCTCCATCGCCAAACCGGATGTCAGAAATCGCCAAAAATCGCCAAACGCCGATTTTGTTCAGTTTTTGTAAAATTTTCTTTATTTTTAAATTAAACGCTAGTATAATTTTTCAGCCAAAAATCGCCAAAAACTGAGAAAAAATACAAAAAAGTCGCCGAAGTAAATTTTGATTTTTCTGTAATTTTTTTTAAATAACATTAAATGGAGATCATATATGATGTATTCAGTTAAAAACTTAAATTAAGTACACAAGTCTATAAGATCTTACACTTCAGCCTCACCGATTTCATTACTGGAGTTTTGACCTACATACTATTAGAATTACATACATACTATTAGAATTAAATATGTAGTGACTGAATATAAAATTCACTTAATATGTTTTTTATAGTAGTAATGATAACAAAAAATGACAAGTTGTTAAACAAAATCGCCGAAATAATATAAATGGTAAAAAATAGCCAAGTTAATCGCCAGTTATATCAGAAATCGCCATAAAAGTCGCCAGTCGCCAAATGGGAAATCCCACCGCCAAACACGTTTCAAAATCGCCACGTTTGGCGAGAAATTGCCATATCTGACAGCCCTGGTTGGGGAGCCACTTATGTAGTACTTATGTATATATTTTATTTTTTTTTGCAAAGTAGTTTATCTCATTGTATATCTCTATTTCATAGTCAAAATCTTTTTCATATATTTATATGGAGGGCTCAGAGCTGAGTGAAAATGAATATACCACAGAGGAACTATCAGCATTTACTCTATCATTTCCGTTTAATTTTCTTATGTTTATATTATTGTTACTAAAAATGTATTAATTCAAACAAAATAATCTTTAAAGTGCAATTTCAGTGTAATAAATAAATGTTCTAAGTTTTTTTTTTTTGTTAATATTGATGCCCTTTTTGTAATAAAATCTTGTTAAGCCTTTTTTTATTTTCTAAATTTAACCATTTTTATTAGTGAAGAGTTGGCAACACAGCCCGCTATAAACCTTAAAACACTTAAACTAATATTAAAACAAAAAAATTGATCATAAACTAAACTAACTTTGTTTAAAAGTGTGAATAAAACACAATGTTCAAACAAAGTACATAATACACACTCTCTATCTTTGAACTAAATACACTCTAATACACAATTGCCCATTTGGCAGCTCTTATACAAATTTAAACAAAATTTGACATTGTTTTCTATTTGAAATAATCGTACATTCAAAATATGCGAGCATGAATTGTATTTGTGGTCATTTTATTGAGGTTTCCCCTCGAATAGTTCTAACAACGACAACATGGACTAAAACTACATAAAAAAAAAACAAAAACAAAAAACTAAAATGGATTATAATAAAAATACTCGAGTCTAACAATTTTATATGGTTGGTTATTTATTAAGTTTAACACAAAACGGTCTAACAAAATAAATTTACAAAAAAAAAAGCTGCACACACATATGGATTTGTAAATTAGAATACAGTGGGTCTTAGAAATGTTTAGACTTGTAAAATTTTTATACCCTTCACCTCAGGTGGAAAAGGGTATATATAAGTTTGTCATTCCGTTTGTAATTTCTACAATATTGATCTAAGACCCTATAAAGTGTAAATATTTTGGGTCCTTATGAGGAGAGAACTTGATTTAACCATGTCCGTCCGTCTGTTCGTCTTACGTTTGATATGTGTTTTCCGGAGACTCCAGACATGAAAGCGGCTAGGTTGTTTCACATTTATGTCACATATAGTCCACCATTTCGTGCTATTTAAATTCAACAAGATCGGTCCACAAATGGCTGAGATATGACCAAAAAACCAACACTGCCTCTTTTCCCTTGTTGTATTTTTATCGCTTTTTTCTGTATATCCGGAGAACGGCAAGAGCCATAGTTTCCAAATTAGGTGCAAACATTCAAGTTATAAATACACACCAACCCACAAAATGTGGGCGGGGTTGGAGAAGTGGGGGTGGTACCTCCCATACAAAAATTTTCAAAAATTGTATAATAACCTGCATTTTTTGACTGTAATATGACCTATGGTTACGCCTTATATAACATCGGATATTTTGAGTAGAAAATATTTTCTGAAAAACTCGGTTCAGATGTGAAAAAGTTATGACCAAAATATTAATTTTTTTTTTAAAATACCCATTTTCGGGAACCATAATTCTTGCCGAGTCCAAGTTTTATAACCCAACTAACTGGTAAATTTCTTCTTAAACACTTCGGTATATAAATCTGTCCAATGGGTTAAAAAATGGCTGAGTTATAGTCAAAATACTGAAATCCCAAAAATTACTCTTTTTATACCCTTCACCTCAGGTGGAAAAGGGTATATATAAGTTTGTTATTCCGTTTGTAATTTCTACAATATTGATCTGATCCTATAAAGTATATATATTCTGGGTCCTTATGAGGAGAGAACTTGATTTAACCATGTGATGTCCCTCTACCAACCATGGAGTTACCCGCCTATAAAATATAATTTTTTCTTAACTTCCCTGCAAATAATATTGGACCACCTGATCTATTTTGATAAAATGGACTACTCCATGGAGTGGTCCGATGTAATGCAAGCATGGACCATGTCATTGTCAAAAAGTGTTTGTAGCAAGATGACATGTCTTCGTTTTTTAACGACATTCGTTCGTTCAAAACTAATTCTCTTGAGTATACCATGGAGTAGTTTGTAGTCCAAAGCTGGGTTATATGGTCCTCCCCTAGGACATCGTAATGTTAAATAGACCATGTTTTTCCATACGCTTGGGTTACTTTTGGACTAGTCCTAGTCCCCTGTGGGCTACTCTTTACACGCGTGCTTGGACTGGTCCTATTATTTGCAGGGTTCCTATAAACACATGCTCTTACAAAACTTTAAATACAGTTTTCAGTTTACTTTAGCAAATAAATTATGTAAAATATATATAACGTTTTTATAAAAACTTTTTTTAAACTTAAAAAAATATTTTTAAAAATATTTTCTGATAAAATAAAAAATTTTTGAAAAAAAGAGTTTATGAAAATGTTTTTATAAAAAAAAAATCTTTACAAATATTTTAACAAAAATTTCGTTTAGATTATAAAATTATTGCAAAAAGTTTATGAAAATGTTCTTATTTTCATTAAAAAAAATGTTTACTAATAAGGAGTGAGATCGAAAAAATCTTAACATACATAAATGTCAAAAAAAAACTACTCAACTAATAGTTTTTATTTTTTTTTTTTTTTTTTTAGTTTGAAATTATAGGTAAAATTACAAAAAAAAAAAAAATATTTTTATAGTTCTTATTAGTAGTGATGAATTTTTGAACCTTTTCCGGAAACCTTTCCATTAAGGTTTTTAAAGTGCTTTCTGTCACTTTGTTGGAACTTGTATTCCATCTCCGTTTAAAATCTATCACACTTTTGGACACCTCTTTTGTGCTCTTCAATTCTCTTTCCACAAGAGCCCAATATCTCTCCACTGGCCTTAGTTTTGGACAGTTTGGAGGATTTGCCTCCCTTGGTACAAATACGACATTATTGTTTTTGTACCACTCAAGAGCTCTCTAACCATAGTGACAAGATGCCAAATCATAAATTTCGGTATTTATAGAGCTCGTTGTAACAAATGTTTGGCTACTTTTCCCGCAACTGCATGTTGCTTGCCATACCAAGAACTTTTTGGGAAATTTTGTCTGCTTTTTGGTCCTAAACTTTTCTTCAACATTCCCTCGAGCATAAGCAACATAAAAATTTTGACCGGAAAGTTGCGAACAATTTGCCAGAACATACGTTTCGTCATCCATTATGCAGCAGGAATATTTAGTTAAAAAACTTGCCCTCCAATTTCCGAGCTCAGTTTTTGGCCTCTAAGTTTTTAGCAGCGTTCCTATCAGGAACTTTTTGAACCTCGTATGTTTTTAAACCTGCATTGGGTTTAACTTTTCGTACCAAAAAGTCCGAGCACTGAGCTGACTAGGCTGCTTTCCTACCGGATGTGTTGGGAGCTGTTTTAAAAATTATTTCTATTTTTTTGGCCTTAGAAACATCATGTGGACCTTTCTTTCTACCCGTGCCAGGTTTTCTATCAGCGGACAAGTTCTCTTGATACCGTTAAATAACATTGGAAACAGTTTGACGGCGGACTATTGATTGTTTAGCCAAATTTTGTAGGACCAAGTTGGGTTTTGTTGAAAATATTTAGAAAAAAATTCAAATAATACTAAGGTTAAAAGTTTTAAGGGAAAACGTGTGTTAAGGTTTTTTTTATCTCACTTATCTATCTTCTTCTTCTATATATGTATATAAAAATGAAAAATGTTTGTATGTTTGTTTGTTTGTTGGCTTATAGACTCCTAAATTACTGAACCGATTTTCCGATTTTACAGTAGCATCCGTGAGCCCTAAAAATAAAATAGGCTACTTATTTTTTCGATAGGGGCAGGGGAATTGGTACCCCCCCATTTGATGCCAATATTAAATATCGCATATCTTAAGAACCGCTTCATACATTTTGTTGAACTTTTGGTAGTAGCATCTTCTGAGTCCCAAAATTGAAATAAAGTTGCAGCGGTGGAAGTGGTTTCCCCCATAGGACGCCAATGTTTAATATCGCATATCTTAAGAACTGTTATAGTGAGAATGGTCAAACTTTGTAGAAGTCACTCATAGGGTATACTACACTTTTGAAAATAAAAATAAAGCGGGTAGGCGCAGGGGGAAATACCTTCCATAGGATGCATATATTAAATCTCTCAACCGATAAAGTGGATAAAGCAGTGTAGCGAAGCGCACCGGGTTAAGCTAGTTTCTTATAAAATTTTAACAAAAATGTTGTGAAAAATATAAATTATTCGCAACTATTTCCTATAAAGTATAAAATTTAAAAAAAAAATCCTTATTAATACATTTATTTAAAAAAAAAAAATCTATAAAATATTTAGTTCATGCTAAAATTGTTTATAAAATATAGAAATTGGTAAAAATGCTTTTTTCAAATCTTAAAACGCAAATTTTGTAGAAATTGTAATTTGTTGCCTAAATTTTGCAATTTTTTTTTTTTTTTGCTTTACTGTATGCAAGCATACATGAATGAATATGTGTATGTTGTTGTACAACTATTCAAGTGTTCAATAACAACACAATAAAAATTATTTTGTTTTATTTTATTTTTAGCCTGTTATTGGTTTTTTAAGCTTAAAATTTATCAATCGTTTTTGAGTAAAAAAAAAGTTTTTAATTTAAAACTATTGTCCTTTGTTCATGTATGTTAGTTATTGAATAGGCCTCAATTTGTGATTGTATTGGGACATAAACACACACATTGTTATACAAATACCTATACAAGTATTTATTTATATTTGCTCGGTTTTTTTTTAATCCAGATACATTTATTTGTTGTGTGTTTTTGGTGGCAAAGGTAATAACAATTGTTGTACAGTTGTACAATAACCAGTAAAATGTTTTGAGGTGTCCTTTTCCCACACTTTGGCACTAAACACACATTTCAAATAAATAGAATTTCTATTTTCATGTTTTTGTACACAGACGTTTTTTTTTTTTTTATTTTGTTTCGGCTCAATAATTTTGTCACTTTTAATTAAAAACTCTTTTTTCACTTTGTTCTGTTGTTGCTAGTATTTGATGTTGTTGTTGTTCATTTAAATGGTATACAAATCTTATTTTGTGTACAATTGTTCATAAAATACAAGTTTATTTGTGTGTGTTATAAAATTTTCGAAATTTACATATATTTCAATCATGCATGAATTTATTTAAATCATGCTAAAAATTATTGCAATGATTGAAAACATTTATTTTATTTTTAGATTTTAACGGGTAGAGTTTGTTTAAAATTAGACAAAATAATAATGAATTTTTATTAATATTGAGGGGAAGAAATAAATTGAAACCATTTACTGGTATATATAATAATTGATAAATATAATATTTAGAAAAAGTTTTTTTTTTTTGTATGAAAATTTAAAAAAAGGTTGAAATTTTTACCCTCCAATTCTTAAACAAAAAGAAACTAAGAAAAAGGTCTGAAATTAGTTCGAAACATTAGACCCAAAGCATTTAAGCCATTGGTGTCCAGCCCATACCACAATTGTGGAAATGAATTCACACACAGTGTTACCGTTCGCCCGACTAAAGTCGCAATTTGACCCTTTTTCAGCGGTCTGCGACTTTTTGTGAGACTTTTTTTTATCGCCGACTTTTGCGACTATTTTAATTTGTCTGCTACTTTTTACCCTTTTTGTTAAGATTCTTACAAAACATTCAATTTTCTTATTATTTGTATAAAAAAAAAAAATTCGTCAAAATAGCCTCGTCAAAATTTAAAAACAATTCATAAATTATTGTTCATTTGGCAACACTTTTATTACATTTTTGCAACCTTGTCATGTATACAACGTATTTGAGGCGAATTCAGTTCAAGGTGGTGGCAAGTTTTGACAGTTCGGACCAATTTGTTTTAATTTGTCAGTGTTTTGTTAGCAATGCAATGCAAAAAACCTCTGTTGTTTCTGTTGGTTTTGGATTGTTGTAGTCTTAGCACCACCTGTAGTTTTCGAATCGTAAACACTAGCAAAGCAATGTAAAAACATGCAATTCAATGCTGTCATCTTTAAATTTAATAGACAAAGATATATGTAGAAGACTGGATTCCCTGTGATGAACTTAATTCTAAATATAGAAATTTCAAAAAAGTAGTATTTATGTAGGTATGTTAAGAAAAAGAAATATTGCGCCAAGATCAAACGAACGGAATTAAAGTAAAATTTTCAAGGGGCTTTAATTGGACAGGTTTAAATCATTTAGTCCACGAGAGATTTCGGTAAACATTTTGTAGACACATGTAGACACTGTTTCAAAAATAGAATATGTCTTGGAAAATATAAAAAATTGTTAAAAAAACATGCAGTCGGAAACCGTACAAAAAAAAACGCAAAGACTTTAAAAACAAAAAAAAGAGCCGTAGCTTGGTATATGCAAAGGGTTAAATAAATTAAAAACAGCTGACAGAAAATACTTTTATAACGAGCGTTGTGTTATGCACTTCTACCTCTAGTGCTATTGAAAAAATGTTTGACTAAGTATCAGAATGCAAACATACATGTTTTTTCTATTTTACACCTTATTAAAATATACGCAGTCCTTAAGTTTTATACCAAAAATTGTCTGGCCAAACACCATCACAAACGAACGCTTATGGGCCGAGTGCGGACAAACACCAATTGAGTACGAAATCAGAAAACGGAAATGGCGGTGGATTGGACATGCCCTGCGAAGACCTCAAGCCGACATCAACAGAAACGCAATAGACTGGAATCCCCAAGGCAGCCGCAGGAAGGGTCGACCGAGCCACACCTGGCGTCAACAATTAGACATTGAAGTAGCAAAAGTCAACAAAACGTGGAACGAGCTTAAGATCGTAGCAACAGACAAACAAGAATGGAACACAATCGTTAAGGCCCTATGCTCCTCATAGGAACAAAAGGGATTTATATATTAAGTTGTATTAACAATGGCCGGCCATTACAAATTTTCAGAAATTGCAACAGGCCAGATTTTTTCGAGTTACGAAAATCGAGATCGCACTGTATTACTTTAAAACTGTTTTATGGCCAATTTAAACTCGGAATGCTTTGGATGATATTATTTTTATTGAACATAATAATAATACATTTAAAAATGTTTATTTACAAATGTAAATATATTTATTATTAAATCTGAAATGAAAATGGTCCCCAACAACATTGTCCCCTTCTTTTAAATTTTGGAGGTATATAATATTCGGCACTGCCGAATGCAACTTGTTTTGTGTTTCATTAAATTGTAAAAATGGCTTAGTGCTTTTTTACGCTTTTTTTTTTTTTGCTCGAAATAGTGCTTTTTAGTGCTTTTTTTTAAATGTTAAAGTGGTTTTTGCTCTCAAAAAGTTGGCATCACTGGAAAGCACCTTGGCTAAAGAAACAGACCAGAACACAGGAGAGATAAAATTTTTCGCATGTTTTTTTATATTTTGTCATTTTAGGCCGTAAAGAATTGGCACCGCTGGACAACATATAAGATATGGTATTAACAATTGTATGGTAAAAAAAAAGAATCAGGCATGGCAAATTCAGTACTATTTTCATTCTTTTTCAGTACTTTATAAGATATAAAATGCCGTTGTATCCCCAAGTTTTAAAAATTTGTATTCCTGATTATGCACTGTTCAACAAGGCATTAAACAAAACACCTGTCAACACAAAATTTGACTTTGATTTAAAGCATACAATTTCTATATTTTACGTCGTAATTAGACGAAAAAAAAAAATATTTGACATGAAAAAGTTTGCTTTTGTATATAGAAGACCGATTAATTAATTTAAGATGAAACCATTCAAGTAAATATGTTTATTATTTTATTAAGTTTAAATATCATAATAATTTACAAAAAAAGTTGAAAATAATTTAAAAGTGCACGCTTTTACTTTGGCTTTTATGTTCCTAAGTACTTTCTCTCAATAAGCCCCAAATATAGTCTCCCATCATGTTTTCATTATATTGGCCTTGATAACGTTGTTCGCAGCTTATAATGTCCTGATGAAAACATTTTACTTGCTTGCTCTTCCTTATACGCTCCCATGTTGTTTTTAAATTTATTTTAATGAGCACGTAGCATATGTTCTTTTTATTGACGTCCTGCAGCCCATGGCCTTAAAATTTTTAAGCATATCTGCAACTAACTTTTCGTAGTTTACAGCTGGTGTAGGTAAAAGCTCCTTATTGGAATAACTTTTATTAAAACTTATAGATGAGCTACTTTTTAGCGAAAATTTTTTCGGTGGCACATGAACTTGTCGTGTCAGGTCATGTGCAATTGGAGAAGAAGAAAATTCAAGGTCGGGATATTCGATAGGTTTTGCATTTATACCTCTACGTCTTTTACTCGGATTCACAATGCATTTGGTTCTCGCCAGATCCTTGGTATTGGAAATTTGACGGACCACTTCTTACATCAATACCAGCCTGAAATATAGAAATTGAGATGTCTATTATATTTTATTTACCGCTTAATTAAAAATTGCTAACCTTCCAAACATCGTTAAGAATAACTACAAGCAACATATGGAGCCTATGGCTTGTCTTGATGCCGAACAGGACAGTCAAAATATACCTCGTAGGCTTCACAGAGAACGAGAATTTCTTTAGTTCATATTTTATGTCTCGAACTTTAATAAATTGACCACATTTCAAAACTAAATGCATCAGCATCATATTAACACTTTCGCGACATTTCAAGTTTTTCTATACTTATGCAAACCACCAGTCCGTTGTTGATCACTCGAGTGCCATCTAGCGGCAATATGTGCACGTAAAACCCCAACTCTGATCGCACGATATTTTTAATGAGTCTAAACTGCACCAAACAGTAAATTTTAATCGATATTGTTCCGTTACTTGGAGGCCACACGATCAAGTTTTGCCTTTCAATTTGCAATATACTCTCACTTTTTTACTATTGCACTCACACCTTTTAAGTCAACCACGAGATTGCTTTAAATTTCACCTTTCCATCTGTTTGGCAATTTTTAACAGCTGATTACATGTTTGTCTTTTTCTTGATGACATCTTGAAGGTAATTTGCGTACAAATTGAGTGCAGCCTATGTCACACCTTTCAATTTATGTAAATTTTGACAAACAGTATATGTAAAAGACTATCAAGAACAACTTGATCGTGTGGCCGCAGGGTTAACGACTTCAGAATTGCCTTCGCTCCAACTACTGCAACTACTTCTTATTGACGTAGCCATTTAATCAGAAATGAGCTTTGTGAAATGGACGAAACGCTCTATGAACTTCGCGAACAGATATAAACATTTTTTTAAAGTAAGTCTGTGTTCATACGGTTCATGTCTTATTGACATGATTGCTACTTTATTGGCGAGAGGGACGAGGGGAAAAGAAACGAGTACACAGATGCATGTACTGTCAGTACGCTTTGCTTTTTCATTCGTTGTTTCATTTTGTTATTGTTTTCAATATCAGAAAAGCACACATGCATACGCACGACTATACAAAAAAAACATGTCGTCAACATGACATGAATCATTTGAACGCCAATTCATGTTTAAAGAAGAAAAAGTAAGAATCTTGGCAATAAGGCATGAGCCTTATGAACTCAGACTTAATGTCCACAATTTGTAAGCGTGTTGTGCTAGCATTAAACGGTTCTGGATGACTTGTTAAGCCTTACTAAAAAGAAATGTCAGCACAGTTTGACATTTTAAGCTGTCAAACCATAGTACTGATATCAAAATTTCCCATGCACCTTAAAAAAAAACATCCGATACTATTCCCGAGAGACTGTGTTGTCAAGACAGATTAGGGATGGGCGTATTGAAAAAATATATCGATATATATCGAATCGATATTTTTTAAGAGTATGTATCGATATATCGAACGTATTACCAAATAAAAAAATTTAACATATATATATATATATATATATATATATATATGTATATGCACAAATCTTATTATTATTCCAATTATACATAGGCACATATATTGTTCCAAAACCGCATAAAATAAATCTTTTCAAGTTCGTTTGACTTTACTGTTTTAATTAGAAATCTGCAAGGTGAAAACCCCGCTTATTTCTTAATTCTTCTTCTAATACATGCAGTCTACAACTGACATGAAATGCTTAATATTAACACTAATATGATGTATAGAGTCATCATGTTAGAGGTTTTCTCATGTTATAACACGGTTGTTAATGCAAATGTTTTAACAACGCTTCTATAACCATGTTATAACAGCAAATCATGTCAGTTGTAGACGGGGAGTTATAGATCTTCATATTATATATAGTTTAAAAAAAAAATGATGCAGTGATGCCAATTTTTAACTACATATTGTTTTAAAAACGGCTAAAATATTGAATTTTTAATGAAAACTGACTTTAAAAAATATCGAATTCGATGGTCGTATTTCAATATCGATACATCGATATATCGGTATTTTAAATATCGGCGATATATATCGATTATTTTTTTTTTTAGATATCGATATTTTGATATATCGATATTTTTTGCCCATTCCTAAGACAGATGCTCCATAAATGATCCGGTATATGTTAAATAACTTTGTTGAGAAAACCTGGTGATTTCTTTCAGCGTTTAAAAAACTGCAGCTCAAGTAAAAAAACGGAACATACGTTAATTGGCAGCATTCATTCTATAGTTTACGTGAGACAACGAGTCTTAAGCAGAATTATATTGCTTAAGCACTCATATTGAGTATTGATGGGCACATACACCGCTTTAGAGCCACAATATTATTATTTTCTTTTTCGCTTCTATTTCAATGGACTTTAATGTTAATGAATAAAATAAATTCAATTTAAATTAAAAACTAATTATGCGTTACTTTAGAAAGTGCTATACTTTCATTAAACATACCCCACTTAATGGGTGTCATTTCTATTATCTTTCAAATGCTAAATACTTAATTAACTAATTTTCTTATCATTTAAAATAAATGGCTGGTTGGTCGAGTTTTATGTATAAAACTTTCATTTATATAACAAATTAGCTGAAAGTAAATTTATTTCCAAATGAATGCGTTCAGTATAATTTAAATGACATAATAAGTCGAAATGAATTTAGAAAAAAAAAAGTTAAGAATAAAGTAAACTATTTATTTTACCAATTAACCTTATCAAGACAATTTAAAGTCATGTTCTATAAGCACAATATTTTCTTGTCTCTACGGTTCTCTAGAATAATTACGAAATTATAAACGAAGTAAATGTGTTTGTCTGAGAATCAAACAAGGTCTTAACATTTAGCTCAATGTTCATTGAGGAAAACTCAAGAGTTGTAGACAAATGTCATCAATATTCACCTTAAAACAACACTCAAGCACATGGGAGTGAGTTCACAGTTGATAAGAGTGTTCAGTTGAAAGGTTGAGTGGGTGTAGGGGTTATGGTAGTTAGTTTAGTTGGGATTTATATTCATATTTAAATCTACCAAAAATTAATGCATATATTATAAATTAAAATGTAATTGTGGTTTTAAGTTCTCTAGAATTGGACATATTTTCTCTTATGTTGAACTTATATTTACCTTTATTAAAATCTTGTGCATTAAGCTAAAAATTTTATTAATTTGTAAGTTTAATTTAAGCCGAGTTGGCAAAAATGTTTAAAATTTATTCATTTTACCTGAACATAGATAAATTTTCATTTGCATTTTATTTTTGTGAATTATAATTTCACTTGTTAACACTCTAACGTAAACCACCCATCAAATCCAGCTAGCAACTGAGGTAAAATTTGTTAAAAACAGTAAGAGGACATAGAACGAAGTACTTAGAATCATCTAAAAAAAATAAAAAATTTAAACATCTTTGAGAATGTGTTTAACCACGCTAAAATCGATGTCATCTGAAATTTTTTGCTGATGAGTAGACCAATATATCCACTTGTCCACTAGCGACCTCACTTAAACCCATTTATTGTTGTAAACGACAGCGACCAGGAATTAGGGTTCTAGTGATTTTAAATATTGGGTTTCTGGTATTAGAAATCTAGGTTGGGAGTATAAAGATGTAATTTTAAGGTTTCGACTTAACCCTTTAACGCAAATGTTTGTTGCTTAAAAAATGATCTTCATTATGACCATCTATTAGGTAGTGTTTTGTAACGACACGGTTTCCGCCGGTTGCTGGGGTAGACTCAGCGGCGTCCATGGTCGCTCAGTTCGTTACTTTCAGTAGAAACACACTTAGTTGAACACGTTATAAAAGCCTTTATTTCTTAACGTTTTGCCGGCTTAGTGGTGATGGTGCTGGCTCCTGGTTCGGCAGCAAAGAAAACAGCAGCCAACGTTAGCGCTGGCGAGTGTGTGTGTGAGCGTGTCTAGCCGCGCTCTCTCCCGTACTCGCGAACGTACACTCTGATGGTAGCCGATACAAATATCGTGAGGTTCACCACTCCCGATAGTACTGTACGGACTGCCCTCAGAGGTTAATGGAAGGTCGTAAATAATATTGCCGTGAGGTTCACCGCTCCCGACAATATTAACACACCCCTCCCGTATAGCTAACCAATGCAGTCCACAATATTATTGTGAGGTTCACCTCTCACCCTAATATTATTTAGTATCTAGATTGAGTAATGTAAGCTCTACTGCCGACGTGGCACCACTATCGTTAGTAGATCTTAACTCACCCAAGTCTGTCAACTGACTGACCTCCTATCTATCGATGTGCGGCCTTTTATACTCATGGCGTCGTACACGCACAAACAACACACACACACCGGCCAGCCGACAGCACCGAACAGCTGTCGCTATTCAGTGTTGTATACCCGTGGTATATACCTCCGATTATGACAACCAGGTGGCGCCAGCTCCCTCACTACATATCCGTTAAATTTAAATATACAAAATAATTAAAGCAAACAAAATCCAACTTTAATACAAAACAAAATAACTAAATAAAACTTACTTCAAACAAATAAATACAAACATAACCATAAAATTCAATATTATACTTAAAACTAAAACATTGGTGGGACTAAAACGAACCCTCGTGACTTTGGTCGTCACACTGCCTCCTCCCCTCCGAATTATTTTAGGGCCGCAACCAGGTTATATTAGGGATGCGGCCTGGCACCATTACGATCCGATACCTTTGCCCCTTGTGCGTCCGAACAAACCGGGTACGTGATATGCTGCTGGGGTTAGAGTTGACCTGCCTGGCCTCGCGACGTATAGGGCTTGGCAGCTGCGACAGCCTTATATTGCGGGGGCTGGTGGGGATTGGTGGAGTGTAGGATCTCCCAGAGGGCGTTGGCATTGCTCCTGCCGCCGTTTTTAGGATAAATCCGGACGGTGTGGACGATCCGTTGGACACTGCCGGAGCGGAGGACGATGTTGACGTGGATATGGGTGATGACGCAATGGATGACGTACTGGTAGTGGACGAGGGTGATGACGCAATTGATGACGTACTGGTAGTGGACGAGGGTGATGATGCAGTCTCTGGTGCGTTTGTGGTGGGTGAGGGTTGATCCGACATTGTTGGTGATGCTACCCGTGCCCTTGTTCGTGGGGAGAATTCGAGCTTTCCCCTGTCTGCGCGCAGTGGACTAGGTGACTGGGGATGATACGTCGCCATATACTCCCGACCGGGGGTCCTGGGAATATCCGTCTCCGAGGCTGCGGTTGGACTCGGATAATTGGGGAACACACTACTTGCAGCCGATGTGGATTCAGGCGGCGGCCCAATCTCAGGTGAGAAGTTAATTCCCGGCACCAATAATTTCATTCGCCACACCCTCTCGTAACAACGTAAGCCCATATACCGATACTGGTGATCTTCAACTTCCCACGACCCCAGTCCTTGCCGACGTTTAGGTGTAGGTGGACGAAAACTCTCACTTTCCCAGTCTAAGGATGACGAGGAGTGCATCGAGGGGGGTGAGGGGGTTGGTGTAGGCCGTATAGCAATGGTAGTATCGTCAAATCCAAAAAACGCTCGCTGTAGTTCTTCAATTACGTCGTTCTTCCAGGTTGGTAGGTTATCTACACCCGGCATCTGGTACTCTTCCCCGGGGTCGACCCATACTGGTGGGGGTGGGACATCGGAGTCGGAGTCCAAATCAATTACTTCGGAGAGTTTGTCGACCTGGGCAGCGGTTGGCTTGGTATACTGGGCCCGTGGAGGGGTGGACATATGGTTGAGGAATACTTGTTCCTGTTGTTGCGTTTGGGGTATCGGTGGTTGTGACTTGGCTCGGGCTGATTGACGCGTTGCCCCTCGTTGTCCACGTGTTCTGTTGCGTCCAGTACTCGTGCTTGGTATCTCGTCCTCGTGCAGAAAAATAGTCCGCCGTTGTCTTGCCGATTCTTGTTCCATGTTCTTACGGAATCGCTTACGGGTTTCTTCAAACTTCTTCTCCATCTTGCGTATGGTTACTTCGGTTTTTCTGCCGGGTTTTGTCTGTAAAGTTTAAAGAATATACTGGCTTTAGTCTGTTGGTAAATAATATTGTTTTAATTCACTAAGATGCGCTTTGCGCACATCACTACTTTCTACTCCCGCAATCTCTACAATAACGGGTGAGACGTATCCCTTAACAATATAGGGACCTGCGTATTTAGGTGCTAGTTTGGCCGCAAAGTTATCTACCGCTCGAGATAGGGGGTGTTGTCTAACTAGCACTTGTTCGCCTACTGCCGGGTGCCACCTTCGACGTCGTAGGTCGTAGTGACGTTTTTGTCTGACGGAAGCCGCTGCCAGATTCTTACGCACGATACTGAACACTTCGTTGAGCTCCCGATCTCGTTCGTCAAGCGGTAAATTCCGAGCTCCGGTGCCCAGAGTTACCTCATCGTAGAGAGCCCTCGGGAGGCGGGGTTCCCGCCCTTGCGTTAGGTAGGCTGGGGTGTATCCCGTGGATTCTGACTTACTAGTGTTGATGGCTAACATGATTTCGGGTAACAGGTCGTCCCAGGTGTTATGATGTCGGCCCGAAAACTTCGCGATTATATTCTTGATAGTCCGATTTGCCCGCTCTGTCGGATTCTCTTGTGGCGTGTATGGTGCGGTAAACTGCTGTTTCACCCCTAGATCCCGTAAACACTTCTTCACCACGTTGGACGTAAACTGCGATCCATTATCTGTCAGCAGTACCTTTGGTACCCCATAACGCGACAGAATTCGTTCTCGCAGCGCTCTTACCACCCCTTCCGCAGTTGCTTTCCGGAGGGGAACCAGTTCTACCCATTTGGAGAAATTATCAAAAAATACGAGTAGCACAGTGTTGCCATGTTTAGTTCTTGTGTAGTGTGTTGGTCACATTTGTTCATTATAGTGTGTTGGTCACATGGTGCATTGTTTAAAAATGCATTTGTTACAATTCAAAATAGTATAAACAATATGTATTCATGACCTACAAATTGTAACGGCGCGAGGAATCAAATTGCACAAATTATCAATATGCAATAAGTAAGAATTAGTAAAATGCTGAAGTAAGAATAACTTACCACACTCTACACTGAATGTAAATGTAAACAAATAGAATTTATAATTAGGTCATAAGTATAGATATGTAAAGATTTTTAGATTTAAGAATTCATATAAATAGCTGTAAGATGGATGAAAGAAATCAGAATAAATTGGATAATCAAAACGGCTTGTTAGCTGTAAAAATACTCTTTATTTTATTCTCTAAAAACTGCGGCTTATTAGCCATACCCAAGTGGCGTGCTCGCCTTAATAATAAGCAACCCATAATCCAAATAGAAACAAAACTTCCTTCATTACATGGCGATCCTGCCCTCTCGATCCTAGTTTTTTTAATGAATTCTCCCACTGAAGAGGTAGTCTCGAAGGAATTAATTGATGATATTTTTAAAAAATATGAGAATTTAGTAGTAGATGAATACATTCCGGAGGCACAAACGATAGAGGATTATCCAGAATACAAACCTACGCCAAAGACAGCAGGCCCGAGACCTATAACTATAGCAGAATATAGACAACGGCAGAATAAACCAGTAGTTGCGTCACCGAGAAGACAACACAAACCAAGAGGTGGAAAAAAGGTAAAACTAAGACAGAAGGCTGCAGAAGTACATAGGATATTGGCGATAACCACCGACAACACTCTAAGGAAAAGTTTGAAATCTATTTTAGTAGGGATAAAGGCAGAACAAAAAACAAAAACACCAAAAAGACATTAATGGGGAATAAGGATTCGAAAAAAGAGGAGATAATAATCTCTAATAATAACGACAGCACCAACAAGATAAACGTCAGTCAATCAACAGTTATATATATAATATTAATTTTGCAACTATTTCTAGTATTAGCTAAAATTCACAGAATGTATAAGAAATTTTTAAATAATAGGTTAAAGGAAAGACTTTTGCTAACTACTAACAATAGAGTCTAAGAAATTTTTTTTAATTGATGTTTAAAATAATATAAGAAATGCAATAAAGAAAAAAGAAGAAGAAAAAGAATCTAAAATTTTCAGTATGACCAATGGAAGAGATATACGAACGTATAGATTCTATTATAACTAATGCAAAGAAGTCACTAGCAAGAGGGTATACAGATGATACCATTCGAAGTAAAAGATTAGAAATAGAAGAATTAGAAAAGAGAGTCGTAGAATTATTAGAAGACAAAGTAGTAAGAGAACAACAAAGACAGTTACATATCCTGAAGTTTAGAGACAAAAAAGAAAGAGCGTTAGAAATATTGCAGAGCCACGAAGATAAACTTAAAATTCAATCATTAGAAGAACAATTGGAAATTTCCACAATGAATGACGAAAATTTGAATACGACGGAATTGGCATCTATTTCAAAGTTGTTAACAGTTTTCAATGGTTCAAGGGATGAATTAAATTCATTTGTAGCAAACATCGAAATACTTAAAGACACATTAACTCCAACAAAACATGCTTCATTTTTTAATTTTGTGTATAAAACTAAAATTTCAAACAAAGTGCAAACCAAGTTAAGACAAGTATTAGTTCCTACCGACGTAGACTCCTTAATTTCAACTTTAAAAGAGACTTACAAAACAAAAAAGTCACCAAATGTTATTTTAAACGAATTAACAAAGATTACTCAGTTAGACACTATCAGAAAATTTGCTGATAAAATAGAGACATTAACTACGGAATTGAATGAAATCCAGATAAGTTCTCTTGGAGAAGCCAATAGAGAAGCAATCAGTAAAACTAATGCCGTAATTGCATTTAATTCTTTCAAGAACGGACTAAAAGATCAAGATATTGTAAGGACAATAAATGCTAGTAGAGTAAAGACTTTAAACGAAGCCATTGATATAGCCATGGAAACATCAACAGACAAGAGACAAAATCAAATAATGTTCCAAACAACATCAAACAGAACCAATTACAGAAACTACACGGGTAACAACTATTCTACTAAAAGGTACAACAATAATAACTATCGAAGAAATGATAACAGAAATAATCATGACAACAGAGGGAATAATGATAGGACAAACAATTACAATAATAACAACCACTACAGCAATAATAATCGTAATAACAACAGAGGTCACAATTATAGTAATAACAATTATCGTGGTAATTCCTACAATAATGGCAGTGGTTACCGAAACGGGAATACTAATGATGGTAATCGTAATAATCGTAACAGAAACAGTAATAATAATTACTACAATGGTAACAGAAACCAGAACATAAACCTAATGGAGCAAGACCAGGGAAACTCCCACGGTCCGGAGACCATAGAATACCAAGGTCCTCCGGAACAAAACCAGTAACTTCAAGAGCGGTATTTAGCATTTCGTCCGATCTAAAAAATTATGTGAAATTAAATATAAAAGATACACACCGTGCATTAACATTTTTAATAGACACAGGTGCTGACATCTCACTATGCAAGGAAGAGTTATTACATAAATATGATGAAGATCCAGACGACTATTGCTGCTTAACAGGGATTACGAAGGAAAAAATAAAATCCTTAGGTTCCACTAACGTAATTATACAGATAGACGGTACATTACTTGAACATAAAATGCAATTAGTACATGAAAATTTTCCTATCCACACAGATGGTATACTTGGACGAGATTTTTTATTAAAGTACAACTGTAACATAGACTATGAAACATTCACACTAACCATCAATACGAAAAATGAGACTTTGACATTACCTATTCACAACGACACATTTGAGGTAAATGTAATAAGAATTCCTCCAAGAAGCGAAGTAATTATACCTTTGCAAATAAATATTGGGGAAGATGGAGTAATATGCAACCGTGAGATTGGAAAAGGTTTATTTTTGGCAAATTCTATAATTCCAAAAGATGGATACAAACACATAAAGTTATTAAACGTTACTGATAAAACCATTAAATTAGAAAATTTGAAAGTAGAAACTATCCCTTTAAGAAATTTTGATATATATAAGACAGGTCATGACAAAACAAATGCTGGATATAGTGAAGAAAGATTTGAGAAACTGGTAAATGAGTGCAATATGGAGGGGAATGACGAGAAAGCAAAGAAGGAATTGCTAGAGATATTAAAAAGATACCAACATATATTTCATTTAGAAGGTGAGAACCTGACAACCAATAATTTTTACAATCAAACTATTCAGTTGAATGACAAAAATCCAGTTTATATAAAAAACTATCGACTACCACAAACGCATACGGAGGAAATAAGTAACCAAGTAAAAGGTTTGTTGGAACAAAAGATAATAGAGCCATCCATAAGTCCTTATAACGCTCCACTCTTATTGGTACCTAAGAAGGGGCAAGGTGATTTAAAAAAATGGAGACTAGTAGTTGATTTCAGGAAACTCAATGAAAAAATAGTAAATGACAAATTTCCGCTAACACGTTTAGATGATGTTCTAGATAGGCTAGGAAGAGCTAAATATTTTTCCACGCTGGACATGACAAGTTCCTTTCATCAGATTGAGCTCGACCAACAGTCAAGACCGTTTACAGCATTTTCAACAGCTAATGGTCATTACCAATATACAAGATTACCTTTTGGGCTAAAAATATCTTCAAATAGTTTTCAGAGGATGTTAACAATAGCACTAGCTGGACTAGAGTCCGAAGCATTCTTGTATGTTGATGATATAATAGTTTTTGGATGTAGTTTGAGACATCACAACAACAACTTGAGCAACGTTTTCGATAGATTATCTAGGTATAATTTGAAGTTGAATGCGAGTAAATGCTATTTTTTGAAATCGGAAGTTATATATTTGGGACATTTGATAACATCAAATGGTATTAAGCCAGACCCAAACAAATATGACGTAATTACCAAATATCCTACTCCTAATAATACTGATGACGTAAGAAGATTTATAGCATTTTGTAACTATTATAGAAGATTCATAAAAGATTTTGCAAATATTGCTAATTGTTTAAATAATTTGTTAAAAAAAGGAATAAAATTTGTATGGTCAAAAGAATGTCATAATGCATTTGAAACACTAAAGAACAGGCTTATAGAACCTCCAATTTTGCAATATCCAGACTTTGACAAAACATTCATTTTGACGACAGATGCATCAGATTTTGCACTAGGCGCAGTTTTGTCACAAGGTCCAATAGGAAATGACTTACCGATATCATATGCAAGTAGATCTTTAAGCAAACACGAAAAGAATAAACCTGTGATTGAGAAGGAACTATTAGGCATATACTGGGGCATACAGTTCTTTAGACCGTATTTATATGGTAGAAGGTTCACAGTTGTAACAGATCACAGACCATTGATTTCGTTATTTTCTCATAAAAACCCAAGTTCTAAGTTAACAAGGATAAGACTGGAACTTTCTGATTACGACTTTGACATAGTATATAAAAAAGGAACAAGTAACACTAATGCCGATGCATTATCAAGGATAGATATTGATTCCACTACACTAAAGAGTATGATACCAATGGAAAATGACGAAAAAGTAAAGAAAACACTAGTAATTACAAGAGGTATGAGTAAAAAGTCATCAGAAAAGAATATTATAAAGGATAAAAATTTTATGAGTGGATCTCATAAGGAGACTGATCAACTCCATATGTGGGATTGCACGTCAATAAGTGATATAAAGCGCGCGACGAAGTTAAAATTTGTATTAGAGAAAAGGCCAGAAAATGATGTAAAAGAATTATATATATATATAGTTGAATATTATAAAATGAATAATGAAACACGTGTTAGATGTAGTGATAATCCAAAGTATTTAGGTACTCTTTTGGAGAAACTATCATCATATTTAAAAAATACAGGAAATAAGAAATTTGCAATCAAGAGAAATGATGCAATATTTGATATAATACCCGCGGATGAATTTAAGGCCAGATATAACGAAGCAAACAAAAATAATAAAGATGACATAATTATATTACTGTATAGAGAACCTCAGAAATGAAGATAGAAGACAAGAATTGATAAAATTATACCATGACACACCTCAAGGAGGACATTTCGGGGTGAAGAAAACTTTACTTAAATTAAAGCAGAAGTACATTTGGAAGAACATGAACAAACATGTAAAAGAATATGTGTCTAGATGTGACTTATGCCAACGTAATAAACAGACAAGACATACGAAGGAACAAATAAAGGTTACAGATACTCCAGTAGACAGTTTTCAAACTATAGTAATTGACACTGTAGGTCCTTTACATCCAGTAAACAATTTTAGATATATTCTGACTATGCAGTGCGAATTAACAAAATACGTAATTGCATGTCCTATGAAGACGAAAGAGGCAAAAACAATAGCCAAAGCACTAGTGGAGAATTTGATACTTAAATATGGTTTATTTCGCACACTAAAATCAGATAACGGTACAGAATTTAAAAATGAGTTATTGAAAGAGGTATGTGAGCTATTAAAAATTAAGCAAATTTTTTCAACACCATATCATCATGAGACGTTGGGTACGGTAGAGAGGAATCATAGGGTTCTAAATGAATACTTTTTATCATTTGTACAAAATGACAATTGGGATAAATGGATACATTATTATACTTTTGCGTACAATATAACTCCTCATGTAGATACTGAATATTCACCTTTTGAACTCATTTTTGGAAAATTGCCAAGTTTACCTGGAGATGAGGTAATGAATCATCCTAGGATGTACAATTTTGAAAATTATGCTAATGAGCTAAAGACTAGACTGAAACATGCTTTAGAAAACGCCAGAAACTTGATAGAGACTGTAAAAAACAAAAGAAGTATAGAGTCATTAAATAACACAAATAACATAGAACTAAAAGTAGGCGACTTAGTTTTGGTCAAAACTGAAAATAGAAGAAAACATGAACCACCGTATGACGGACCATATGAAGTAATAGATATAGATGATTTGAATGTATCAATTAAAATAAAAACAAACATAAAATCAATTCATAAAAACAGACTAAAAATATATAAAGTATAAAATAACTTTTAGAACACTTAAAATAAACTTAACAATATATACTAACCTTAATTTAGAAAAAAAAAAAAAGGGAAAAATCATCCAATTTGAATTGTATGAGTTTTTCTTAAGAGCGGAGGTGTAGTGTGTTGGTCACATTTGTTCATTATAGTGTGTTGGTCACATGGTGCATTGTTTAAAAATGCATTTGTTACAATTCAAAATAGTATAAACAATATGTATTCATGACCTACAAATTGTAACGGCGCGAGGAATCAAATTGCACAAATTATCAATATGCAATAAGTAAGAATTAGTAAAATGCTGAAGTAAGAATAACTTACCACACTCTACACTGAATGTAAATGTAAACAAATAGAATTTATAATTAGGTCATAAGTATAGATATGTAAAGATTTTTAGATTTAAGAATTCATATAAATAGCTGTAAGATGGATGAAAGAAATCAGAATAAATTGGATAATCAAAACGGCTTGTTAGCTGTAAAAATACTCTTTATTTTATTCTCTAAAAACTGCGGCTTATTAGCCATACCCAAGTGGCGTGCTCGCCTTAATAATAAGCAACCCATAATCCAAATAGAAACAAAACTTCCTTCATTACACTTGGAAGGGGCCCGACAAAATCTGCACAAACTAGGGCCCACGGTTCCTCTGGCCTGCGTGTCAACATTTCCCCGGCTGGGGTTTGTTGGGAGACATTGTAGCGTTGGCACGTTTGACAGCCACGTACGTATCGTCGAACATCCCGGGACATTCCCGGCCAGTAGTACCGATTTGCCAATTTGTCGAGGGTCTTCCTGATGCCTAAGTGCCCTCCTGCGGCCTGATCGTGGGTTTCCCGCATGACCTGTTGTTGCAAGGGTCCGGGGACGCACAGTTTCCACGGGATGTCATCTTTATCATGCTTAGTGGCACTGAAATGTCTGTACAGGTGACCGTTGTTGATGGTGAAGTCTGGGTAGCTTTCCGGGTCTTGGCGCACCTGTGCCAGGCGTTGCTCGAGCCAGTGATTGGACTTCTTCGGTTCCGTCTGCATCAGGCGAATCTCTGTCAACGGCTGTCGTGAGAGGGCGTCGGCCACTGTATTAAGCTTACCACTTCGGTACTTAATTGTAAATTTATACTGTTGTAATTCTAGGGCCCATCTGGCTAGTCTTCCTGTAGGATTCTCTATGGAGTTCAACCATTTGAGGGCCAAGTGGTCGGTGAGGATGGTGAACTCATACCCCTCTAAATAGGGCCGCATTTTCCGGACACCCCAAACCACGGCCAAACATTCTTTTTCTGTGGCCGAATAATTTTTTTCGGCTTGATTGAGGTGTCTACTCGCGTATGCAATGACGTGTTCGGTACCTTCACATTCTTGCGTTAGTACCGTTCCCAAACCATAATCACTGGCATCCGTTTGAAGGGTAAATGGCCTATTAAAATCGGGACAGGCTAGTACTGGTGCCTCGGTCAACTTACTCTTTAGAGTCGTGAAAGACCGTTGTTGCTCTTCGCCCCACTTCCAATGTTTCCCCTTTTTTAACAAACTCGTCAGCGGTTGTGAGACTTCGGCAAAATTTGGTATAAACCTGCGGTACCAGGAGGTGATGCCCAGGAAACGACGTATCTCTTTCACATTTTGGGGTAACGGCATGTTAATAATTGCGGCCACTTTATCGGGATCTGTTTTAATACCGTCTTGGGTAACGATGTGGCCCAGGTATTTCGTTTCCTTCTTGAAAAACTCACATTTCTCAAAGTTGATTTTCAGATTTGCGGCCCGTAATCGGTTGAAGACCTGCCGTAGGTTATCCATGTGTTCTTCAAAGGTTTTCCCGATGACGATGATATCATCGAGATAGGCAAAAGCATGGGGCTCCATGTCTGGTCCAATAACGCTATCGAGGACACGTTGGAAAGTGGCCGGAGCGGAGTGTAGGCCAAAAGGCATGACCCGCCATTGATACAAACCCCGGCCAGTGACGGCAAAGGCGGTATATTTCTTACTTTGCTCCTCCATCGGTATTTGCCAATATCCGTCCTTCAAATCTATACTACTTATGTATTTGGCATGCCGTAAACGATCCAAAATAGTATCAATGCGAGGTAGGGGGTATGCGTCTGGTACTGATCTAGCATTCAGTTGCCGAAAGTCCATGCAGGTACGCCAGGTCCCATTCTTTTTCCTTACCAGGGTTATCGGAAAACTATAGGGGCTAAACGAGGGTTCGATACATCCTTTCTCTAGTAATTTATTCACCTCCTCGTCGATTATCTCCTGCATGGCGGGATTGCGGGGTGCATATCGGATTTTTACGGGACGGTCATCCTTCATCACGATTCTATGGGCAGCGACAGTGGAGAGCCCAGTAACCTTCCTGCACTCAGCCAGCTCTGTTTCGAGAAACTGATCGATTTGTTGCTGGCGATAACTTTCTCCGTCTCCCTGTATGGATATTATACATATTTTACTGTTACTGGGATTGCTTACCTTTTTACGGGTGTTGATCTTTAATCCCGCACAATGGATGGCGGTGTGGAAAGTGTGTAGAAAATCTGCCCCTAGTATGACGTCCTCCGTGGCTTCACTCATTATCAAAAATTCGGCTGGGAGTGTCTTGTTGCCAAACTGGACGTTGTAGGTGACAGCCCGAGTTATATGTTTCCTCGAACCGTCAGCTAGGAACACTTCAATATCGGCGACTTTCTGCTTGGGCTGACTTATCACCCTTTCAAGGATCTCGGGCGTTATGAAACTCCTGGTTGCCCCTGTGTCAATAATGCCTGAGAAATATTGGCTTTCGATTCCTATGGTCGCCTTTAACTTTTTGTCCTCCCAGTAGAGCCGGGTTGTGGGACATACCGAGGTAGAGGTTATGTGGTGCTGTCGCCTAGAGCCTCGTTTTCTTGATCGGTGAGATTTAGTGGTAATGGAGCGGTGATGCTCCCCTCGCGTACTGTGATGGTTGGCGGGAATGCATTCGAGGTCGGCGGCCATGCGTATAAGGTCGTCCAGGGTGTTAAAGTCTCTTCTTCGAATATACCATTGGTAATCCGGGTGTGAGTTTCTAAATATTCGTTCCACCTTTTGCTCCTCATTCATATTGGCATGCCGCATTAAATCCTGGAGGGCCAAAACAAAGTCTTTAAAATTTTCGCGCGGACGCTGAACCCTTTTCCGGATTTCATCCTCAAGCTTCTCAAAATATCGTGGGGGCAGAAAGAATTCCAAAAAATCATTTTTGAACATTTCCCATTGGTTCCACCCCTTGTGATTGTTCCGCCACCATACTAAAGCCTTCTCTTGCAGCAATTCGGACATGACGGGCAAGACATCGCCTACTGAAATGTCATACATGCCGACCAATTCCTCGACTCGTTCGATAAACCCCAACGGATTGTTACCACCATTATAGGTTAAACCCCACTTGCGGATCACCTCTACTATTATTACACGACTTTCTCTTTTGCCGATGGGTAAAGCGTTGCATTTCGGTGGCGGTACTACTTCTTCTGTCGACGTAGAGCTTTCGTGCTGTTCCTTTATCAGGCCCGGTACCCTTAGCGAAATCGCCGGTGACATTGGCAACGTCAACCCGTGTTGTGCTTGCAGTCGCAGCAACTCTGCTAAGCTTTCCTCTGCTTGTTCGGCCGCTACAAATTTTGCCAGCCGCTTGCGCATCTCGTCAACGGTACCGATAGTGCTTTGGTGGAACTGATGAAGGTAGTTAATTAGCTCGTCTCGCTTAAGGTAGTAAATCCATGTGGTTTTTATTGTGTTTGCCTGTTGTGTAGGCTTCGGACTACATTGCCGCTGCTGTTGTGGTTGGACCTCAGGTCCCTGCTCGGGCGCCATTGTAACGACACGGTTTCCGCCGGTTGCTGGGGTAGACTCAGCGGCGTCCATGGTCGCTCAGTTCGTTACTTTCAGTAGAAACACACTTAGTTGAACACGTTATAAAAGCCTTTATTTCTTAACGTTTTGCCGGCTTAGTGGTGATGGTGCTGGCTCCTGGTTCGGCAGCAAAGAAAACAGCAGCCAACGTTAGCGCTGGCGAGTGTGTGTGTGAGCGTGTCTAGCCGCGCTCTCTCCCGTACTCGCGAACGTACACTCTGATGGTAGCCGATACAAATATCGTGAGGTTCACCACTCCCGATAGTACTGTACGGACTGCCCTCAGAGGTTAATGGAAGGTCGTAAATAATATTGCCGTGAGGTTCACCGCTCCCGACAATATTAACACACCCCTCCCGTATAGCTAACCAATGCAGTCCACAATATTATTGTGAGGTTCACCTCTCACCCTAATATTATTTAGTATCTAGATTGAGTAATGTAAGCTCTACTGCCGACGTGGCACCACTATCGTTAGTAGATCTTAACTCACCCAAGTCTGTCAACTGACTGACCTCCTATCTATCGATGTGCGGCCTTTTATACTCATGGCGTCGTACACGCACAAACAACACACACACACCGGCCAGCCGACAGCACCGAACAGCTGTCGCTATTCAGTGTTGTATACCCGTGGTATATACCTCCGATTATGACAACCAGGTGGCGCCAGCTCCCTCACTACATATCCGTTAAATTTAAATATACAAAATAATTAAAGCAAACAAAATCCAACTTTAATACAAAACAAAATAACTAAATAAAACTTACTTCAAACAAATAAATACAAACATAACCATAAAATTCAATATTATACTTAAAACTAAAACATTGGTGGGACTAAAACGAACCCTCGTGACTTTGGTCGTCACAGTTTGATGCGGTGTTTTATGCACAACCTCCACAAGCTCTATCTCGAGGTTCCATGGTATCACACAGTATACCATTACCAATAATTTTAAACAATTCACTTTAAACGTATTATAGTGTTTAAATGAGTTTCAGAAACCTTCATAACATCTATTTCTTTATTATTGAGAACGTATTCGAGCTCATTTATGCGTTGGCGGATGCCGTTCCAAGGTTTCAAAAGCTAATTTTCAGACAGTTTATGGCTTGTTGAGAAAAACTTGTAATAACATCGATTGAACTCTTAACATCTTCTGCATCATGTTACTCGTAGTGTTCGTAAAATTCTTAACTGATTGAACTAGAATGTTAATTGTTGTTACTCGCCGATTAAAGTTGAAACAGAAGTTTGGTCCTAAGGCTCAGAGTTCAAAATGGAATTCGAGGCATTATTTTGTTGAACACCTTGCACTGGCATAAAATTAGCTTTCAATATATTGGCGAAAGAGGGATTGTTATAACTGCGCTGCGGTTAGTTGATATGATGCCGGCATTTGAGGGGAATTAGATTTCTGTCCAACCGATCGCTTAACGATAGAGTATAAAAGGCATCCTATTTAATTTGCAGTATGATTACTGGCACAGTTACTATATATCTTCACATTGGATTCAAACCAGGGTTAATTTGGCAGTGACCAAATCTTGGCTTCTGTAGGATATATTTTAAATTATAAATGGGGTGTTTTTTTAAGACTTGCGTTATCGGGTTCTAACTCCACTCGAAATAGGCGGTATTTGTACGATGTATTTTCAGACACATCTGTTTTCTTCGGTCTCTTTTAAACTTGCTACCAAAAACCATTTGCATTTATGCGATATCTTTCAAAACATGTATGTTTTCATGTCTTAAGGCTAGATTACACTATTATATGTACTTTGTATTAATACATGTCAAAAACTCAAGTAATATGAAAAAGTGTGATAGTGTGAATGCAATGTGTCACGAAAATGACAAGTATTAAGAAAAAAGTTTGGCATCCCATACGACTTCATCGTTTTTTGAAAAATTTCTAAACAATAATACTTTTCATTGGATCGGGGTTGCATTTTATTTCATGTGTGAGTGTTTATACTTTGTGTGATGATGTGAACACAAACTGTCATGTTACATTAGATTTTTTGACAGTCGCAACAAAACTCATTAGATTTCTATCTCACAAAGTATTATGGAATACGTTAGACTTGTGAGATAGTGTAATCTAGGCTTTATTGTCTTATCTTCTTTATACACATATTTACAAACATGAAAACTCGTTTCGTGTCTGTTTGGCACCCGCTCTTTCTTCTCTATCCCGATCGCCTACAAACAGAACAAACGTGTTTGTTAGACATGTCTGAAAAGACGTCGTGTAAGTTTGGCCATAGTGGTTGCTGATTTTTTTCTATTTTTAATATTAATAACATTTTTGTATTTTGAAGTCCTTCTCTTCTAAGCAGGATTTATTTCATCTGTGTCCATGTATCAATCAATGCCATTAATAACTATCTGTAGACCTATTCCTCAGTGGATTAGTATAAAAGCTTTTCCTACGAGTTTAATATTTGTATTTGAGCACCCATTTAACAGCTGATACTCAAAGAAACTTTTGATGAAAAAATAATTTCACGTAATGGCCCAATTAATTGGCCAACAAGATCGTATGATTTGACCACAATCGGATTATTTTCTTTGGGGTTATGTTAAGTCACTTGTCTACGTCGATAAACCACAAGCAATTGAACACCTGGAAATCAACATTCGAAGAGTTATCGGCGAAAGACGGCCGCAAATGCTGCGAAAAGTTGTTGAAAATTGGTGTTCCACATAGCAGAAATCTTATTTAAACAATAATTTCATAGAATGTTCTTTTCAAGGCCGTTTCTATGATATTTAAAATATACATATTTCCTTGTTTTATTATGATTTAAACTTGTGCCACTCTATAAAAAACACCTTATAATTTAGACGATTCCTTGAATAATTCTAGAAAACCTGTTCGGAATATTCTTAACGACAAATCTGAACACAAGTTCACAGTTGTACAAACTTGAGCAATTATCAAAATCGTGTTGGTTTTAACAGCGTAACCCTGCAAATAAAATTGGACCACCTGATCCATTTTGATAAAATGGACTACTCCATGGACTGGTCCGATGTAATGCAAGCATGGACCATGTCATTGTTAAAAAGTGTTTGTAGTGAGACGACATGTCTTCGTTTTTTAACGACATGCTTTCGTTTTTAAACGACTTCAAAACTAATCCTCTTGACTACACCATGGAGTAGTTTTAAAACTACTCCTTAGTGGTCCAAAGGTGGGTTATATGGTCCTCTCCTAGGACATCGTAATGTTAAATAGACCAGGTTTTTTCCATACGTTTGGGTTACTTTTGGACAAGTCCTGGTCCCTTGTGGACTACTCTTTACTCGCGTGTTTGGACTGGTCCCATTATTTGCAGGGAAATGGCAAAAGCACCGTCATACACAACACAAAAAAAGTCATAGGTCTAACATAGATCTGAAAGAGTTTTTTAAGGGGTCCTAAAAAAGTTTCACAACTTCCCCAAAAATCACATTTAAGTCAATAAAAACTGTATTTCTCGAAGTTTTCAATTGGTAATTATACGAATATTCACTATTTATCCTTATTGTTCTACCTAAACCTGTTCAATTTATTCCTACACGACAACAAGAGCATCTTTCGAATTTCATCTTCCAACTCAATTCATTTTAATTGCATAAACACTTGTAAATGTACATATTTTTGCCTTGACTCAACAATTTGCCCATGATACTCTACGTTTAAGGTTATAATCTTGTCCATTAGAAATTCTACACACTAAGAACTTTAAAAGGCATAAATGAGTTGGTGTTTTGTGTGAGTGTGTGTTTGTGTTTGTGTCTGCAAAACAAGTGCATAATTTAATTTGTGTTGGAGTTCTTAGTTGTGAGGGGAAGGAAATTAAGTTTGAGTTAATTAGATTTAGTAGAATTTTGTTAAATCAGCTTATTTTCTTTTAAATGTTTCAAAACTGGTTGCATCTTAATCCGATTAATCAAACAAGTGTTAAAACTTTAAGATCACGAGTTCAATTAAGCGATAATTAGAATTTTTAATAGACACGTAAAGTGAAAAAAGGTCTACAAATTAAAAAGGTGTCATTGAAATATTTCCTTGAGAAACTTCTTCTTGATACCAAATAAAGTGCAGAATATACAAAAGCTGCATATTGTTTAAATATTTTTCTAGAAATTTCCGAATAAGGTAAGGTTAGGTTGAAAAGAGGAGTATGACCCTGCATATAACTACGCTAGTCCATACATGCATGTAAAGAGTAGTCCATAAAGGAGTAGGAGTACTCCAAAATACTCCAAATATATGAATAAAAGGTGGTCCATTTAACATCACGATGTCCTAGGAGGGGACCATATAACCCACCGAAGTAGTCCCTAAACTACTCCATGGAGTACTAAAGTGGGTTTGTTTTAAAAGTACTCCATGTTACTACAGTATGGAGAAAGAACACTTAAGGGGTAGTATAAGCATTTTTAATTTTTTTTAATCGCCTTTTATGGTGTGTAGTCTTTTATTGCTATTATTAAATACTAGATGACCCGTGCGAATATTTCGCACCGTTAGTTGTCATTTTTGTAACATAAAATTAAAATAATTAATAGAAATTTTAGTCACTTCAATACATTTTATTAAAAATAATTTTTATCAATGAAAATATTCATTTTTCAATTTCTAATTATTTTTCGTCATTAGTGTTAGAAATAATCTTTAAAATGAGATATCATTCATTAAATTTGATGCGGTGGTATGGGAGATATTTGCAACCGACAAAAAAAAGTGCTTTAGAAATAATATATATGATGATATTTACTTGGTATTTTTAATTTGTTTACCTTTTTTGCACAAATTTCACAAACTTTCAATTTTAAATAAACAATTAATAATGGACACCATCAGGGCTTGCAATGTGTAATACTGTAAACTATAGAAAAGAATACATCATGCAGTTGTTGGCAGCACCCCATGTTAATTTCTTATAACATGGTACATACTACAGTACATTGGACCATGTTGTAAGTAGTCCATTTAAGCCACAGTGGACCACGTAGTCCAATATTATCTGTAGGGGAGGCATCCATCATCTTATCCATTTGGCATGTTGTGCGCTGTTAAGGAAGAGTTTCCCAATTCTGCTTCGCTGCACAATGGGGTCTTACTTAATGATGCAAGCAAAACTACAATTAAACATTGACATTTAATGCATTAAAAGCCACTTAAAACGAGATTTCCACAATGACTCTTTAAAATGTCTTTCTGGACCCTTTGCCTGCAAAAATTCAAAATTATATCTACTCCTCTAAAGCCTGGTACTCTGTTCGACATTTCACGTGAAATGTTGTCAAAACGCATATGAAAAAAACATGTCCGGAATATCTATGAAATAATGTTGATAGAGTTGTACCAAGGTATATTTATAGCAGTTAGCCGCGAGATTACAACAATTGTACAATAAAACAGACAACAGGGCTTTTTATTGTTGTTTTGTGATACGAACTGTTAAACAGCAAAGGGGTTGAAAAGAGACAAAAAAGATAAAGACAAAAAACCTTGTTTACTTGTTTACTATACAACATTTGACAGTTTGTATCACAAAACAAGCAAATAAAAAATAGCCAGCTGGCTTTCCGAGACTACCTGCTATAAATATACCTTGAGTTGCACTCTGTTCATTTTGTGAAAAAGTTCCGAAAGGTTTCTGGCAACATTTTTTTACAACTGCAAAATAATGCAAGCTGCACTTTTTTCACGTGGAATTTTAAGCAAAAGCAAAACAATATGAACTGATTATTTAATAAGAAATAAAAAAATTAAATAACACAACCGGCAACAGTTTTTTATCCATATTAACTTTCTTTTTTATTAAATTATTTGTTAAAAAAATAAATTTTTAGTAAAATACATTAGGGGTTTCTTTACATATGCAAAACAATGTCGCATACTTTACAGGAATAAAAACGTCAAATTGTACAAACTCGGAAGATAGGTAACATTGGAACATGTCAAAATTTTCGTGTGAAATAATAAAAGTTGCTCAACAGAGTAGAGTTTGCTAAAAACCGTAATAATGTGAAACCGCGGTTTCGGTTTTAAAATGATTAAAACCGGCCGGTTTCGGTTCTGTTTTCGGTTTTGAAAATATCAAAGGAAAATTCATACATAAACATATATATTGTTTTTTTGCAAGTTTTTTATTTGTTTCAATACAGGTACTTTTATTCGCCCTTAAGTGTATACCTGGGCCTGGCCAGGCATTTTTTGACTTTTTCTAGTTTTTTTTCATATAATTATTAAGTATATTAGACCGAAACTTTATGTATTCCTCAATTCCGCAATTGCCCAAATGAAAATTTTGTGCATATTGTATCCACCTGGGCCTGGTCAGGCCCTTCCCTATAATATATGTACTGCAGTTAATAAAATCAAAATGAAACTTTTTTAAAAAAGCATACACAGCACATAAGAATTCTTCCTTTTCTGTGTTTTCGAAAAATTATTTTATTTCCCATACATATAAAAGTAGTCCCAGGCTTGCCCAGGGGTTCGTTAGTGTGAGTTTTTTCTATAGCCACAAGAAACTCCATACAAAATTCAAGTGGCCCAGGTGGCAGTTTATGCCTCACAAATAAGGTGTGTACTTAAGAGTTATAAAGATAACATTTGTTCTTCTTAGTACATATTTTGAATTTAAAGAATTTTGAAATACCTTGTCATTGTTGAAGGCTGTTATGTATAAAGTTTTTGTATATTAAGTACGAGTATGATGTTTAGTTTGCAATTTCTTCAAGCATAAATACATTGTTAAAGTTAAAGCTAAAACCGAGGTTTTTTTGTCGTTTTTCGGTTTTGGTTTTTAGGCATTTAAAACCGCGGTTTCGGTTAAAACCGAACAGCAATCCCTACAACAGAGTACTAGGCTTAAGGCGCAAATTTACAGTCGTTAGTTAGCTAATAACAACACCTTAACAAATAAAATATTATTTCCAGCTTTCTTTTAACTACTTTTATTTTTTTAGTATATATTATTTTAATAGAATAACCATTAGTCTGATTAAAATTTTTACTTAACCAATTATTATTTTTTATTTATTTATTTTATTTTTTATTTATTTATTTATTGATGATCTAGCACAACAAGATAAATCTTATAAATGATAGTGCTAGTGAGTATAACAAACTACACAGAAAAAAATAAAAATCGATTTCAATTAAAAAATTTGTGATATTAATTAAAAAATTTATTAATTTTGCACCAGTAAACAAATTAATAGTATCAATTAAACGTTTAATTCTCTTGATTAAACGTTTAATTCACTTGATTAAACATTTAATTTACTTGATTAAATTTTTAATTAAAACCGATTTTATTTTTGATTAATGCTTTAATTGGTGAAAAATTTTGGAGAATTTTTTCTGTGCAAAATAGGTTTGATCAAACTAAAAAAGCATTATTTTTTAGTGAATTAAAATCAAACAAAAATTAAAGCTAAGTAGTATAATATACAATTACAAAAAAAAGCGCAGAGAAAAAATTAATTAGTTAACATATTCAAAATTAAAACAAAACAATTTTAATTAGCATATTTAGTTAACATATTAAAGTTCAACAAAAGTGATTTAATAGCTCCTTTTTAAACAAGTTTGCGTTGCCTATTAGCTGCATATTATCTGGAATTTTGTTCCAAAGACGAGTGGAATAAATAAAAAAGTGACGTTCTGACAAAGAACTTCGAAATCGTTGCTGAATTATTTTCTTACCACGACGCGATCTTGCAAATTGAATTCTTCTGAATAGATATATTGGTTGTTTTTGAGTTATTACTTTATGTAGCAGTAAAAGGCATTTAAATTTAAGAAGATTTACAAAACTCATCCCATATATGTATTCGGTATGAAAACAATGATATGTGTTCGCGGCGTCCTTTAGCGTAGATGTATCTTGCAATATTATTGTAGGCAACATTTAGTTATGCAATAGTTATAATTTAAGTTTACTAATAGTTGATTTATTACTGTAGATTTGAGCCTAAGAAAAAAGGCAAAATAAATTTCAATACAATAAATTATGTCTTATAAAGTTTATTTTGTGTTTGATATTATACTTTATTAAATCATATTTTTGCTTTGCCATATACTATTTATTTTTTCTTAAAAACTTTTTATACTTTTTAAACTGTATTTATATTTCTAAAATTTTTAAAAAACATGTTTGCTTAAAATTTTTATTTTTTTTTTTTTGTTTTGCTTGCGTTGCATATCTAAAATATATTTTTTTTTTTTTTAAATAATGATGTTCGACGATAGCTTAAATTACAGTTCCAATGACATTACGTCTGACATGATTCGAATTTTATGTAAACAGAGATCTGGTATTAATATTTGTCATATTAATGCTCAAAGTTTAAGGTATAAGATGGAAGAATTTCGTTACATCTTTGAGAATTCCGGTGTTGATGTAGTTTGTGTTTCAGAAACGTGGTTGGGTAAATCCGTTTCGGATAATATTATCGGTTTGAAGGGTTTTATATTGTATCGTTGGGATAGGAAGGCTAAAGTTGAGATTCAAGGTGGACAATGTGATATTGAACAAGGTAATATTGAACAACGAAAAAAAGAACCTCGTGGTGGTGGGGTAGCAATATATGTAAAAGAAGGGATTTCAAGTAAAGTTTGCTGTACCTCTTTGCCAGGAGAAAAAATTGAATATCTGTTTATTGAAATCTTTGCTTGTGGTAAAAAAATACTTATTGGATGTGTTTATAGACCTAATCGTAAAATTGATTTAAATATATTTCAAGAGAAACTTGAAACACTTACTGTATCTTATGAGGATGTTATAATTTGTGGTGACTTTAATTCCAACTTACTATGTGAAGTTCATTTAATTGATTGCATGAAAACCTTTGGCTTAACACCAACTAATAGTACAATACCAACTCATTATACGTCAACAACTGACTCACTGCTGGACATATTTTTCGTTAGCTGTAAGCACAAAGTCTTACTTTATGAACAACTATCGGTACCTTGCTTTTCAAAACACGATCTGATATTTCTAACGTATGATTTTAAACTGCAAACAGTTAATGATATAGTAACATACTACGATTTTAAGCACATGGACTTTAATATAATTTCTAACGAATTTTATAAAATTGATTGGGATTCGATCTATTATATGCCACTTGTTGAAGACCAATTAAACTTTTTTGAACACAATTTGTTGCACATTTTTAATATGTCTGTGCCTGTGAAAAAAATTAATAAAAATTTTAAAAACAAACCATGGTTTAATATGGATATAAAACGAATGATTTCTCGCAGGGATTTTGCATACAAAAGCTGGAAGCGATTTAAAACATCGTATTTACATGAAGAGTATTGTAAGATGAGAACAGAAGTCAACAAAAAGATACGATGTGCTAAAGCTGCGTATTATTACCATCGTTTTAATTCTGCTGTAGGATCGTCAAAAACTTGGAAGACTATTCGTGAAATAGGTGTTGGAAAAACTCAACCAAATGCTTCCACTAAAATAGATGTGGAAATGCTTAACGAGTCGTTTATAAATACTCCTAATGTTCCCGCAAATTATAATTTCTATAATGACATTCACAATCCCACACCAGATGAAAACAGGTTTTACTTCAATTGTGTAACGCAGTTAGATGTACTCTCAAGCTGTTGTGCTGTAAAATCGAATGCTGTTGGATATGATGGATTGCATCCCAAATTTGTTAAAGCTATGTTGCCTGCAGTGTTACCTTATCTAACATATATTTTTAACACAATAATTACGAAAAGTGAATTTCCAAAAAATTGGAAATATGCCAAAATTATTCCTATACCAAAGTCCAATAATGATTTCAGGCCTGTTGCAATTCTACCATATTTATCGAAGGTGTATGAAAAGCTGCTTTACCAACAAATGAACAAATACCTACATGATAATACTTTGCTAACTGATAGACAATCAGGTTTTCTTAGTAAGCACAGTTGCGTTACCGCCCTTATTGATGTGTCGGAAGATATACGTGAAAGTATTGATGATGGTGATATGTGTTTTCTTGTTCTTTTAGATCACTCTAAAGCATTTGACACGGTCGACCACAATATTCTATGCACGAAACTTTTAACAATGTTTAATTTTTTATCCTCGTCAACCAAACTCATATCGTCTTACTTATCTGGACGTTTGCAATCTGTGTTTTCTAATAACCAAAATTCACGTGCTTTGCCTGTGATTAAGGGTGTGCCTCAAGGCTCAATTCTGGGTCCACTTCTTTTTTCGATCTATATTAATGATCTAGTAAAACATCTATCATACTGCAGAATTCATTTGTATGCTGACGATGTGCAGATATATATAAATAGTAAAATATAGAAAATTACTACTTGCGTGGATAAATTGAATGTAGATCTGGCTAATGTACACACTTGGGCAACAGCTAATGGACTATGCATTAATCCATCTAAATCGAAATGCCTAATTATAACCCGTAAGTCAGTAAACTTGATTACTGAACCAACAGTATCTATTAATAATCAACCAATTCAAGTTGTAAACTCAACCAAAAATTTGGGTATCATCTTTAATAATACTCTTTCTTGGTCTGATCATATTAATGCCGCAGCCGGAAAAACCTACTCCATGATACGTACACTTTGGACTACTCAATACCTTACCCCACTCAATATTCGTATTTTGCTTGCCAAAACCTATCTTATACCTACTTTGTTGTATGGATGTGAAGTGTTTGCCAACCTTGATTCTACTACTAAGAAAAAACTTACCGTGACTTATAACTCCATATTAAGATATGTTTTCAACTTAAGAAAATATGATCACATCTCAGCATTTGAGAAACGTCTTTTTGGGGTTAACATTGTTGATCTTTTGGAGATAAGAACTTTGTTACTTTTTCATAAAATTCTTTTCACAAGTGAACCAAAATACTTATTTAACAGATTAGTCCCTACTCGATCTAGAAGATATAATGATTTGATACAAATCAGATATAGAACCTCTTTCTCTGAACATCATTTTTATATTTTTGCTATACGTCTTTGGAACGAGCTACCGCCAAATCTACAATTTATTAGTAACGCTTTGCAATTCAAAAAAGAAATTTTTAAACATTACAATTAATTATAATTGTTTTTGATTTGTCTTATAATTGTATGAAGTATGCTTGTATTGCTCTTGCCAATGTAGTTTTTTTCATAATTTTTTATACATTTTTTATAATTTTTTGTTACTTATTATAAAATTATTTTAAATTATATAATATTATTTTTTTTACTGTAATAATTATGCTAATTATCATTGCAATAATTCTGTGCGATAATAATAAGATTCTAAATCTTGTAGCACAGAAACACAAATTAAATAAATAAAAAAAAAAAAAAAAAAATAAAAAAAAAAAAATTTCAATCCAACCGATTTACATAAAACACATTTTGGAAGTTTGCAGATGAACAGGACTTTTGTGATGTCTGTATCCAGGGAAACACAGAAAAAGTTCTGTCCATATTTTTTTTTTTTTTTCAATTAAACTTTTTATCAAAAATAAAATCAGTTTTAGTAAAAAATTTAATAAAGAGATTTAAACGTATACTTATATTTATAACATTTTGGCAGAAAAAGTTAATATTAAACAATATTTAATTGATACTATTAAATCGTTTACTGATGCTTATTTATTTAATTTTTTATTTAATATCACGAAATCAAGTTTTATGTTTTCTGTGAACCCTCTTTCGGTTAAACCGAACAGCAATCCCTATGTTATATCACAGTTAAGATCTACAGGCTCTCAGTTTTATTTAAGAAAAATCTTTCGGTAAAAGTGTGCCATACTGCTAACATTTTGCTATATTTATAATAAAACTGTTTTAAATTTTGAAACGAAAAGAAGAATATAAATAACTAGTTCCTTAAATAACAAAAAGATTTTTAAACCAAGAACGATTTTATGTTCTATAACTGTAAATTAAAAGGTTTAAGCCTTTTTTAGTGTCATTTATTTAATTTATTAGGATTTAAGTTGTGTTTTATTATTGATAAAATAACAAAAACGGCAACAAACAGCTATTAAAATAACTTTTCTTTGGTTTCCTAAAATGGCATTAAAAAAACCTAACACATTCTAAAATAAAATTTTGGAAATAAAAGGACTGAGGTAAAGTAAAATGGGAAATCATTGTTGTACTCAATACATCCAAAGTAAAAATACGATTTTGTAAAGACGACCAACTATATTTTTTTTTTTTTTGGCATGAATCCTATTACAATTATATATTAAATAAATATTATATATGTATGTTATAATCATATTATGCTTGCGATGAACTCGTGTATTGCCGTGACTATTTAATTTTTAAAATTAAACAAAATCTCATTGTTTTTTTACCATATCTCTCGACAACCGTGCTTACACTCAAAAGAAAAATCCATCCGTACTAAATCAATCCGAAGCGGTATCAATAGTTCGGTGAGTATGGATTTTCTTGAATCAAGTACAGAAAGATTGATTCAAGTACGGATTTCAATCGCCCAATACTCAACTTATCCATATTCAATCCCGAATTCGTACTTGAAATAATCCGAAAACGAGATGGATTTAAGTAAAACTAAAATTGAATCAATCTCAAAATGCTCTTGATGCAAGTATTATAAATTTGAATTCGTGCTGAAAAAAACCCAAAAAAGAAATGAGAACGAGGAAACTATTATGATTGATTTACTTACTCGTTTTACACCTTACAGAATGATAAAACAACAGCATCATGCCCGATATGGTTTTTACTTTAAAAATCGTGTGTACATATTTAACTAAAAATATAAACTCAATGAGAAGCAAGAGTTAAATTTTTTTTAAAACATGAAATAAAAAGATAAACTCACTGTTTATACATCAACCATTTTGATTAAACTTTGATATTAATACAAGTAGAACTGTTGCTTATAAGTCTTATACGTTTAACAGTTTTATTTGGTTTAATATCTTTAGTTTTTCTAAAATCTTTATGGATGAAGTTTCCTGATGATCTGGCCTAAGCAACCAGTGAAATGCGCATAGGAATAGCTTATCCCATCAACAATAAGTTTCAAGTGTTTTTATCAAGAATAAAAACTGGGAATTAAGCACGAATAACACAATCTTTTGACATGAAAATAATATCTTAATAAGCAATTTTGCTGGAAATCAAGCAAAACAATTTGTATTCAAGTTCGAATTTCAAGTTTCAAGGTTGAGATATACTTTTGTTGCACTTTGTTGGAATTTGAAATCGAGTGAATATAAGTAATATATTTTGAAAATTGAATAGCATTTAAAAATACGTTTGAACTCAAGTTTATTTCCAGTTAAATTTTAAGCACTTGAAATTTAATTTTTGAGTGCTTATTGGGTTATGTGTTTATTCTCGCTCTGTTGTTTCTACACACAAGCAAATCTTTTTTTCCAACTTGACTGGTGTTATTGTAGTTTCTGCAACATAAAAGAACGCAATGCTGAGAGATGAGACTACCCAGTAAAAAATGTGCTCCAAAAGGAGCAGGGTTTTTGTATGAATTCATACCTCAAATCGCTTCAAACCTGCTGATGGGATGCCTGATTTTTGTATGGGGTGTTCCCGGTTTGGAGGACTATTTTCTGCTGACAATAAGCGCTTCTTTTAACATGCAAACAAAGCGGTCCTAAGCTGCTTTTTTTAGGGCCTACTATATTAACATATTCATTCATGTTTTGCTTTTACTTGTTTAAATGCCTTTTTCAATCATTTTCGTAAACGATAATATATTTTTATTGTTTACGCTTTAAAACCTTCTTCGTTGTCAGCACTAAAATAGCAGCTTTTTGTATGTTTTATTCTTTAAAATGTACTGCTTTATAAGAGCTCTGTAATTGAAGCGCTTGATTATGCGCTTTTTCTCTGAAGTGCTTCAAAAACCCCAAATTTTTTTTACTGGGTAATAAGTTATATGAGATTAAAACCCTCACTTTGTTTTACTCTCTGAGTGGCAATACCAACGAAAAGTTAAATTTTTTTTTTTTCACTTTATTTAAGAATTTGATAATTATATTAAGTAATTTCGGGATTGATTTTCGAAAGTAATCCCATTGAGGATTGTTTTAAGCATGTTTAAGTGTTATTCGTACTTGAATTTTTGAGAACGACTCGTACTTAGAGTAGGTATAGAAAACTTAATTTATCCCGAGTGTTTTCTTTTTGTGTATGTTTGTAGTAAACTGTGACAGCCATAATTACTGTTGAAAAAACATAAACATATACTATAGTTGAGCTGGCCCTATGGAGGGCGAATAAATTTATATTTGTAAAGTTGTCCGCGACTATGCAGAAACATATTTGGCTCTGAGAGTAGTTCAAACTCAATGTTCGAAACTTTCGAATACACCCGACATTAAAGGCCATCGTTAGCTATGCCTTTTCCCACATTTCGCGCCAAAAGAACTGTATATTTTTTGAGGTCAGTGACGAATCAAGTCAATTTCGAAACTCTTATTTTAAACTGAAGCATTTGCCAGTGATCAAAACAGACAAAAGTTGGGCGGTGAAGATCTGTGCTAAAATACGAGTTAGGCTTAACAGTTCAATCACTTTTATTCATATGGTTTTTAACTTGTCTAGCTATCAACATGTCATTAGAGGCACTTCGTCTTTATGTCAAACCTGGCGTTTTTCTGCCAATGCTCGCTTTAAGCGAACTTATTGCGTTCGGTCTAGGTCATTTGACTTCGTCTGGCTTAAAATTGATAGGACACTGCTAGTCCCACAAAATACAAAGCATTACTCTTGCGCAATAGATATTCGACTTTGGTGTTATTTCTGTGGCTTACCGAGTTCACATACGATTTTCTGCTCTGAAGATTATTGTAATTTATGCATTTTAATCGCTTTTAAACAGTTAATGCAAAAAATCACTTCTATTTGTAACGTTTATGGACACAAAAAAACTTATTTTAATATATCTTGGCTTTAACTCGTGTGGCACCCAATTTTTTGCTTTTGGATGAATTCTGCTGCTTGCGAACGCACAAACCATCTCTTATGCATTAGAAACGATAATACATATTCAGGACAAGCTTCGCTTAAAATTAAATTATTTAAATTTTATAATACTTGCTTAAGAAGTGAGAAATAATGGTAGATGTTTTCCCTCCAACATGCCATATACAAAAGTTATCAAAGACTCACAGATATGCCATCGATTGTGACTACCAAATTTTAAATTTGTTCACCCAATAAAACGAATTTATAATAATTTAGTGTGCTCAGTTCTAAACTAGATCAGTCCTTACGTAAATCCAAGAACTAAAATTCTCTTAGAGCACAGAATTAAGTAAAACAAAATAACCCGGCAAAAATGCGCTAAGTAATACATATTTACAAAAAAAAAAAAAAAAACAAATAAAAAAAAACCATCAACAAGAAGGTTTTTATTACGGCCTTTAATTTCACTTAGCAAGTCTGGTAATTAACTTTCTTTGTACGTTTTACCACTTCTAATGGAGGCCATTAACACAAACCCATGCACACACACACACACACACACAATGTCAATCCAAACCCATACAAAGACCACAGTTCCCCAGTAATGTTGGTTAATATAAATTAAAAAGCAAAAAAAAAACACTACAAAAAAGTAGTAAAAGCCAGTACTGAAATCTTATTCGGCCCAGCAACAATGGCAGTCTATATAAACTGATTTGTTACTTATAGCAAAAAGCAGATTGCAACTTAGTTAAATTATTTTTCCCTACATTTTCTATTTCATATTATTTTTTCTTCTAGTATATTTTGTTGCAAGCACCACTAAATGTATATGTTTGTGTGCATATAGAAAGAGACCAGCAGTTGTATTAGTAAAAAGCTGTTGTCATCATCATTTGCTTTAATTTGTTCCATAATCAGCTTAAGGAAAAATAAGTATTTTCGAACGAAATACTCATATTGTTGTTTTTTATTTTAATTTGCCTAAATGTAGGCAAGATAAAAATTATTTTTAATTAAAGCGCATAAATGAAAAAAAATCAAACTAATTCACAATTCATCCATTAGTTGGGCTCATATTGACGGTCTTTAAAGGTACAGTTGAGGACTTTTTTAACCCTTATGGATTTCTTGGGTCAATATGACCCAATTTTACTTTCAACTTGCAAACTGATTTTCTATATTATTTTTGTTGTTTGGCCAATGTAGTTGTTCATTTCATTTAACATAACATTTATTTTACTTCGGGTGCAGATTTGCTATTTGTCAAATTTTAACATGTAAACTCAAATGCAACTTAAAAAATAAAACAACAACAAAAATCACAAAATGACAACAGGGAGATAATTAAATTAAACGGCTTGGCAAACATGTCAAAAGTGTACGTTGTTAATTGGGGTATTTGACCAACATGTTTCTAGAAAAATCGAAATGTTGAATATTTTTCAAATTGTAGTGCTAAATTTAATAATTTTTGTGCATGCTCAAGTAATAGAAACCGAAACATAAAAAATTTAAGAGGATACAAGTTTTTTATTGGAATTAAAAAATTATCGTTAATTTGTAAACGGAAAGTGCATGTTTCCCAAGACGTTTGTGTGGTTTGTTTGCTTAGAAAAACTGCAAAATGCAGATAAATCTGTACATTTGGCAACGCTTCTGACAATATCAGTTATACTAAAATTTACAGTAAATTAAAAATGTAAATTCCCTCTCGTACCAACTGGAATTTCAGCTACATTTAATTTAATTTTACAAGAATAAATGAAAGCAAAAGGTACGTTTAGGTTAGCCTTTGCCAAGAACAAAAAAACCACCGTAAAACCTTATTGCTTATATATGTTGAAGCTTGAATATGTATCCTATTATTCCATTAACAAACATTTGGATTTTGGGCAACCTTAAATTTCTGCCTTTGGTTTAAAAATTTTCGGATTTGCCCATATATAAAAAATTATTTTCAAATTATTAATTTTCACACTTACGATGTCCCACGTGAACAACTTTATATAAGTACCAAGATCACAAATCTTGCTATTTTATAGAAATTTTTTTTTTATTTTAATTTTATAAAAAATCTCTGTTTGGCCTGGTAATTTGATGAGCTTTCTACTTTTACTTTCGACGCACTGATAGAAAATTATGTTTTTCAATGTCGCACATGACATCGAAATATGAGATAATACAAAGAAAAAAATTACAGCTATTTGCAATCGCATAGTTTCTTGTGCATTCTATTTTGACTCTTTATACCTTCCGAAAGGTTTTAGAGAGAAAAAGTCAATGCATAATGTCTCTCTTTAAGAACTTTTATCATAGCAAAACGTACAATAGAAATATCCAAATAAGAAATGTTGCACTTGTTCGACTTTGCATTCATAAATCTCGAAATGGGTTATAAAAAAATATATAACTTTTTTTTACTTTTATTAAATTTGATTGTTTTCCTGTTAAAATATGATAAAGTAAAGTCTTTTCAAGAACTTATAATTTTTTTTTGTTGCGGTGGACCTTTTGGTGGAAATGCCCATATATTATAATCTTTTTAACGTGTTTGATTGATGTATTAGAAACTTTTCATTTCAGTTTTTTTTTTTTTTATTACATGATAAGTTTTGTTATTTGTTTAAAATACAACAAATTTTTTGTTTTATTTTTTTTTTTTTTTTTTTTGATAATCCCAAATAACCAAACTTATTATCTAGTTAAAAACTATTTTTATAATTTTATTAGCTGCAGCATGTTTTAAAAAAAGTTGTTACATTGAATTTAATACGATTTTTAATTATAAACTATTTTTTCTGTAAAAATAAACACAACACAATTATGAGTTGGCCTAAACCATCAGCTAAAATAATCCAAAAATAAAATTAAACAAAACATGTCAGGCTAAGCAGCTTCACACAATTACGTTGTTTTATAATGAGATTTTCATACATTTTATATAAAATCTAAACAAACATAAGTTGAATATCGAACAAAAAAAAAAAATATCAGTGGCCGATTTCACCAATTTATTTAAATTATCAATTTATGCTTAAAATTCCTTTATCATGTCAAATAAAAATAAAATTTTATTAAAAACTATATTTTAATATGAATTGATATTTAAATAGAATTGGTGAAATTGGCCATAACTGAAACAAATTTAGTATATATTTTTTTTTCTAATATGTAAATTTTTTTTATATTTTTTATATTCTTTCATAAAGGTCAATAATGCAACGGCACGTGTACAAACCAAAAAAGTGACCACCGTTCCAAATGGTGAGTAAAAATTGTGTAAAACCCACCCCTTAAAATAGCAAAATTCAAAACTTTAACCACAATAATTTTATAACGAAAATATTTTTAATAAACAAAAATATATTTTTAAATTGGATGAAATTAAATACAGCTGAAATTAAGTCTGTGAGGTCTTTTAGGAAATGAGGTTTCAAATAATTTAAGCTTAATTATGGAATTCCTCTGTCATGGCTTTTGTTTAAAAAAATTCTTTGTTAATTACAGTTTGTTTTTAATTTGATTACTTATTTTTAAAACAAAAAAAAACACCATCACCAACAACATTTTTGCTTACCATTCCCAATTAAACTGTTGTAATTGAATATTTTTATTTTTTGTTGTTTTTTTTTTTAATTTTATAGCAACCCCCACTCCCCCGCCTACTATTAACAAGCCTGGAAGAAAAAATATTTTTATTACTGATTGATTTTTATGAAAAATGTTCTATAATTTAAATTTGATTATAAAATAATTTTTGCTGATTGCGTTTCGTTTATAGCCGTATAATTTGATTATATTTTTTTTCACATACAAAAACAGATGTTTATTTTTTTGTTTGAAACGTTATCTCTCTTAAATTAAAATGTAAAAATATTAAATGAAGCAAAAAGTAACTGTTTTGTAGTACATTTCGGATTGATCCATGGTAGAATAAGGACAAGGTATAGTCATTAGAAATTTTGTTCTCAAATTCAAACAAAAGAAAATAAGAAAAAAATTAAAATAAGCATCAAAAATCAAATGAATAAATTTGACATTACATGGGTAAATAATGAAAACTCTCCCTTATGAACCTACCTTGCACTTTTTCTACCATGAGATTGATCATATTACACTGTGCAATAAAAAAAACCAGCCTCAATACTTCAAACGTGAAATGAAACTAGACTATTGGTAGAGCAAATCTGCCAAAGATGCAAAAAATATTCGTCGACATTTTAACCCTCTAAAGTGCCGTTTAAGTATACTTTTGTGTGGAAGTAAAAAAAAAGTACAAAATGACCCCTTAAAATTAGTGTTAGAGGGTTAAAATATTCTAAGAAAAGAATCGCCATACAATTCTACTGAAGATATCTGAAATAGTATTTTAGCTCAGAAGTACGTTTAGTATATTTTTTGACTTGTACCAAACACCTTTTCAGGAAATTCAAAAATTTCAATGCCTGAAATTTCGAAAATCTGTTTTACATACATTGCACGAGCATTTGGTCTTACAAGACCCTTAATAGAATTTTTTGCAGAAAATATTCGTGGAACATTTTAACCCTCTAAAGTGCCGTTTTAGTATATTTTTGTGTTCCCAAAAATTACTTTGATAATTTTGTGTGGAAGTTAAAAAAAAGGACAAAATGACCCCTTAAAATTAATGTTAGAGGGCTTATATATGCTTTAAAAAGAATCGCCATACAATTCTACTGCCCAACAAACACGGAGGTTTGATTTCAAATCGAAAATGATTTGAAATCAAACGTTTTCTCAAACGACAAATGTTTGATAATGATTTGAAAATAATTTGAAAATCATAGCGTTCTCAACAAAAAGGGAAATTATTTTCAAATTGAAAAATGCCTTTATTTTCAACTTGCTTTCAAACGTAATTCTCAAATGTTTTTCAAATGTGGATTATAATACAATGTGGAGTATAAATAAAAATATTTTATTTTTTTTAATTTAAATTTATTATTTATTTAAATAAACTGTGAGATAAACATTGGGCACCATAGCCAAAAGATTTAATAATGTTCTTTCTGTCCTCTAATTCTTGGAAAGACAAACTACTTGGCTCCCTTTTATTTTGAGGATTGTAGCACCGCAATCGTAAAACAAACTTTCTCCACTTTCCCGTTTTATTTTCCTTTTTTTCGTATTTTTAATCATTGTAATTACTCAAAAATAATTTTTATTTTTCAGAAGAAATAAGCTGTTCACTTTATATTAAAATTTATTTTTAATAGTAAATCACATGTAACCACAAAGTAAAAAATGTAACTTTAATCGCCATTTTTAATGATGACATTTATTTTTTGCTTTAGTATTGCCAAGTTTATTTTTGATTTGAATTAAACATTTGACAAACATTTGACATCAAATTGATACAACATTTGATATCAAATGTTTATTTTCAAATCATTATCAATTTGAATTAAAATGTTAAATCAAACAATTGAAAAACGTTTGAGAATTGTGTTTGATGTCAAATGATAAAGTCATTTCATATCAAAGGTTTGACTTCGTGTTTGTTGGGTGAAGACATCTGAAATAGTATTTTTCCTCAGAAGTACATTTAGTATATTTTTTTGACTTAAACCAAACGTCTTTTCAAAACATTCAAACATTTTAGTGGCCGATATTTCGGGAACCCGAGCTAACTTTTCAAAACCCTTTGACAGATTTTCTCTACCAATAGTCTCGTTTAATTTCGCATTGAGTCTTGCGGTGATGACTCGAATTTTGTTGCACTGTATTATTTATTTTAACAAAAACGTTTTTTATTTTCTCATTTTGAATGATTTGCCTCATTAGTGTTATAGGAATACGAAGAGAAATATAGGGTAATCCAATAATTGGATATGTAAAAAACGAGAATTTTCAAGCAAATTCATCAGATGTGTATTTAATTGTAAGAAGAATTTAATTCCATTAATAATAGAAAAGAATAACAGCAAAATGGCCACCAGAGCTACACTTGCGGGACCTTTAATATCTTTAAAAAAATGTTCTTACTATTATTAAGTAGAAATTTGTAAGCCGATTATGGCCCATGGGCTAGGTTACTGAAATTAAATAAATAAATAAATAAAATAAAACAATATCTGCCAAATGGTCACTAGGGCTACGCTTGCGGGACCTTAAGGCTCGTTACTCTAACGTTTACATATACCTTAAGGATCGTTTTCCTTACCAAGCTTATTTACAGTATAAAAAATTGGTACTCTTGCGTAAACGTGATGTTCGCTGCTGACGAACCTGCACCCGTGAACCGTAATTCGCTTAGCTAAAGCTAAATCTCTATCGCTAAAATGCCTTAGAGAATACAAAATTTAAAAATTTTATTAATGACATTAAAAGCTAAAATTGCGGTGAATTAAATTGTTATGGCATTGCCAAATTTAGCAATGCACGTTACAGTACTGCATTCGTAGCCAAAAATCGCTAAATCAACTTTAAAGATTTTTAGCGATAGAGATTTAGCTTTAGCGAATTACAGAATACGGCCACTGATCTAATTAAAATTTTTCTCCGTTTTACGGATCAGCTGTTAAAGAATTTTATGTTTATTGATAACGCGAGCACCATATAGACATACAGAAGGTTTTTTTTATTTTTTTTACAAAAAACGCACAGATAACAAAAGTTTCAATTTATAAACTATATAAATTTTGACAAATTTTCGGGTTTCTTTTTAAAACATTTCAATACGGTTACGTATTTTAAATTTCTACCAACTAGTGCTGGGACACTATCGATATTTTCTACTATCGATATTTATCGATAGTTCAGATTTCACTTTCGATATATCGATATTACTATGGACTGAAAGTTTGTACTTGTGAAGGAAAACTTTAATTATTTTTTTATAAGGCTACAACAGTCCGTTGTTTTTATCACTTTATTGAATGTATGAGACGTGTATATACGCATGTTATTTTAGATGGCAGTTTTTTAAAAATTGATAAGTACCTTTCTGATGGAACCGAAGTAACAGGGACTATAAGATATTCCATTGCAACTTTAAAAAATTGTCTAAATTCTTAACCCAAAAAGGTAATCAATCTAGCGGACTTATCCTCTAATGGTCGTTCATTGTTTTGTCCTATGCTTGCAATTACATTTGGATTTACATTTTTTTACAACATTACAAAAATATTTGACATTTCAGTCCCTTTATAAACATGTAAAAATTTCGACTTAAAGGCCTTAATTAGCAGTAAAAAGCACTGCTAAGCAATCCATACCACTTGCCATTCTTGTTGCTTGTATTCATTGCTGTAATTCAGCGCGAATTAATAATAGCAATTCAAAATTTGCGCCAAAAAAACTGTGTGTGTATAGCTGCTGTTAGATGTCTTCTTAGCTGTATTTTAAATAATAAAAATATCGATATTTATATTTTTCCTATCGATATTTTCGATATTTTAAGACTATCGATAATATCGATAGTCTATCGATAGTTTCCCAGCACTACTACCAACCATTGAAGTCGAACGCAATATTAACGCAGGGGGTTTATTCTTGTCATTAATTCGTACACTTAAATTCTTAAGCGATAGTTGTCAATATTTATTGAAGAGATTTTAAAAGTTTCAAAACAAAGTCGAACTCATTACAAGTAATTTCGGTACTACAACAAGTACAACTCGTACAAAAACCACAAGCAATTTGTTTTTGTAAAACAATTGTACAATATCAAAAACAGAAACAAAGATAATAAACAAAATTTTGACATCCAACAATTATAAAGCTAAAAAAAAAGTTATCAGCAGGGCTTTTTAGAACATGCCAATAAAAAAATTGAGCTTCAAACGAAGCAGGTTTCTAAGGGAGAAATTTTAGAGTTTCGCTTACCATCTCGCTTACGGAAGGCATGCATTTTATATGGTGAGTTTCCCACTTTGAAGCAATACATTTTTGACACAAAAAGCGCTTTATTCGCATATAAAAACTGGTGAAAGTTGTGTTCTTTACACACTGAGTGTTTTTTTACAGTTATTTTTTGTATAATCCCTTACAAATCTGCTTCGCAGTAAGGACTTGACCTTACTGCATCTCTGTATGACTTATTGCGTAGCGCATACTTGTGCGCTTATTTTCATAAATGTATCATTAGAGCTTCGCAAAATGATAAAGTTTTTTTTCGGACCTGTAATGAATTCGCCTTGTTCAAAACTATCAAAATTTTAAAACATTCTAAAGGCTAACATTTTCAAAGTTGGGATAGTTTTAAATTATCAAATGCTCTTTAATTGAAAAAAAGATATCAAGCAGTGTTGCCAGAAAACTTTTGGCTCATGTCCCTAATATAAATTTTGAGGTCCCCAAAAAAATCCCCAATTTTGTACTCAATTTTTTAAGTTTATAAAACAGTGGGTCCATGCTAGTCTTTCGGAATTTATCAATCTCTTAACTGTTGACAAAACACTTTCCCGTTAAATCTTGTATGAAATTTACAAATTTCTTTTTAATAAAGAAAAAACTTTATTTTCGTTTTTATTAACCCTAAACTGTCAGCTGTCAAATTCTTGTTTATAGTTGCCAGCACTTTACCACAAAAATGGCAACAAATTAAAATTTAATTTAAAAATCATAATTTTGTTTTTTTTTACGAATTTTACAAAGTTCTTTTTATTGTAAAAGAGAGATTAACGAATTTATGCTTAGCGGGAAAACTGTTTTGTAACTATTTGCTCAATTTTTTCTTTTGACATTCTCAAGCATTTTTAATTTGAATAATGTTGAACTAACAAAAGGTCGCTAACAATATATTTAAGATTTTATATTCTATTAAAAACTTAGTTTATACTCGTTAATCTTAAAAAATATATTATAAGCGTTCATTAATTAAATACTCTTTCTTTTCTTTTTTCATTTTCTTGATACACGAAATCTTACCAACCTGTGTTAATTGAATAAAATGCAATACAATACAACACGCAATAAAAAAACAAACAAACAAACAAAAATTTTGTTCATTTCAAACAAATGTTGTAGTTGTACTGACAAAAGATGGTGCCATACCGGCTCCAGCTTTAGGTGAGCACATTTTATAAATATTTAAAATTTTACCAAAAAAAATTACCACAATTTACTTAAAACAATTTCTTTTCTTTTTATGAATAACAATAAAATGTTCTGTTAACAATTTTATGTCGAATAACTTCAATAATTAAATACAAGTTGTAATACAATACATTTCTTTGTTAAAGAAATAATTAAATGCGTAATGCAACTCTTATGCATGTTTTTTGTAATTTAACAACAAATTTTCTTTAAAAAAAAAAAGTGGTATTGCTCTATTTAACAAAATTAAAAAGAAAAAAATTATGTATTTGCTACTGTTGTTGTCACCACAACTAAATATTTTTAATGTTTTAGTACTTACAACAAAAAATACTTGTACATTAAATAAATGCTAAATATCCCTAGAATGCTACTTCACTTTCTACTAGTTATTATTACTATTTACTACTCCTACTACCACTTACCACACACACACACTAACACCTCTCTGCATTGTAATGTATGTATTTGTCTTTTAATCCTCTTCATTTGTTTCCCTCCTTTTATTAATTTAATTGTTTGTTATTGTGTTTGCAAACCAAAAAATATAAACAAAAGAACATTTTTACAATAAAGGAATGTTATTTATATTATGTTTGATTATGTGTGTGTTTATTTTACATAAAATAAATTAAGAACGTTCTACAATATACAGGCATGTTATTTGCATGTTGTAAAAAAAACTTTAACTAACAACAAAATATAAAATATTAAATTAAATTAAATATTTCCTTAAAATTAAATAATAGCATTAAGTAAATTTCTTAATAAAAGCTATAAACTGGTATCCCGCTTCGGGTAAAGATAGCTTAAATACGTTTACGACGAATTGTTAAAATAAAAAAAATATCAAAAATGTTTTGAATAGCTATTTATTTTATTAACCATTTCAATTTGGAAGAACCTCCTTTCTTGAAGTATCTTCATGGTTGTTTAAAACTGCTTAAGACATTATCAGTTTTTCCCTTCATTAAAGGGGTAATTATTATAAAAGTATTTAAATTGAATACCGGTATTGATACCGATTCCGAAATTCGTTTCGGTTGTTAACCTTGTACAAAAGTATATAACTAGAATTATCTCCTTTGTAGAAAGTAACAGAACAGAATACACTTAAAACCTTATTTCTTTCGTTTATTAGATTAAGGCCTGTTTTCACAACTTACCGAGAGCTAAAGGTAGGATTTTATCGACCGTAAAAAAAGTGTTCCATTATTACAACTTTACTTTTACCTACCAGGTAGAATGAACCTTAATCTACTTTATCGCTCACTTTAGGTTAAAGTAAAGTTTTAAGAATGACACACTTTTTATAAGGCCAGTTAAAGTCTACTTTTAGCTATCGGTGAGTTGTAAAAAACGGGCCTTAGTTATATAAACGGTACCATTTTTACACACATAAATTAGAAAAGAACCTTAAAAATAATTAGTGAAATTAAAAAGTACCAATAAAATTTTAAATATATTTTTGTTCTTGTACCAAAGAAATAGCCCCTTTTTAGAATTTCTACATTTAATTATGCAAAGTTTCGAGCACCTTTCGACACTAAAGCTTTTCCAAAAAGTAATAAATTACCAGCTTTTACGCCCACATAAGGACAAATTATAAAAAGAAACTGATTCAATTCAGTTTTGTTAGACTATTGGCCATTTTTCCATTAGGCGATTATCTTTTTTCCAAACGAAAAACTGCACATTAAAGAAATTTGGTTTTCTCAATGTCTCATTTTCTTCGATTTTATCGCAAAGCTAACCGGCACTCATTTGCCAATTATTTATTTTCCTTTTATTTGCCGTACAGATAAATTCAATCAGCTAACTCCCAACTTTTACCAGCTGATAACTTTGTTTTTAGTCGGTATATTGAGAAACCCAAAATCGTTAACGGACAGTTTATCGGTCCAATAAATTTATGTTGACATTAAGTAACAGACAGTTTGTCGATACATTGAGAAAATGGCCATATGTATGCTTAATTTATCTACAACTAAGACCACATTGCCACCTATTGCATTCAAGTTGGCGCCTTCATGTTAGCTAAGGACGGCCTCTTCCTCGCGGTTTACGATGGGGTGTCCAGTCGATGGCGGTTTTTGCTATGACCCCTATGAGACTCCGCTACATGTGACCATTCCATCGCCATTTGCAATTGCAATCTGGATTGGCCGTTAATGTGATTGTCCGTAGCTGTGTGTTTAATATTGTTGCATTCCAGAATATCCGAAGAATTATTTGTAAGCATCTTTTGACAAACACCTGCACAGCATCACATGGCAATGCGTTCCAAATCTCGTTGCCATATAGAAGCACGGACTTGGCACAGGTGTTGAACAATTGAATGGCTAAGTGCAGAAAGGAAACTACTTTAAAACATTAATTTTGAGATAATCAATTACAAATTTTTGTTTAATTCCCTAACTTGGCACAGGTGTTGAACAACTGAATGGCTAAGTGCAGAAAGGAAACTACTTTAAAACATTAATTTTGAGATAATCAATTACAAATTTTTTTTTTTTAATTCCCAAAGCTAATCCCGCGGAGCTCAATGCTTGTCTGCAGTAAAGAAACCAGAGTCTCTGGCGGGAATCCAACCCGCAACCCCGGTGCTGATAGACTAGCTCACTACCAGCTAGCCTACCGGGGTACTCTCAGTGTATCTAATAATAATAAATGCAAGTTTTATGTTCTTTGTTCGTATAGGGAAGAACTGACTTTTATTTGAAGTTGTCTAAGATGACAATTTCAACACTGGTGTCTTAGCAATACTCAAGAAAGGTACATGAAGTAAATGTCAGTAGTTCCTTTTCTGCAGTAAGTGATTTATTTTTATTTTGGTGTCTAAAGAGTTTATTTCCAAATTTTACTTAGCTTGACGAACGCTTGATTGGTTTAAGATTTTCGGTATGTCTCATCGTTGCTCGAGCCGCCGTTGTTTGTAATGTTGCTACTAAGCAGGCGCGGATTCAGGGGGGGGGGGGGGGGGAATAAGGAAATTTCCCCCCCGTAAATTATAAAAACATGGTTTGTTAATTTCGATTATACAAGAATTCCTAATAATAATACTTTTTTTGAAGCTCAAAATTTTTGGAAATCCCAGCAAGATTTTTTGTTTTTTTTATTGAATCTCTTACGAAATTTTCAATAAGTATCCAATTCTTAATCCTTATAGTTATTTATTAGATATTTCCAATGAAACATCTAATTTACCGTATTCAAATGCTTATTATTCTACATTCAATCCCAGCAGGTGCCATCTATATCGAAAGACTAAACGTCTGACTTGATAATGCGTGCGATTGAATTATTAATAAGCCTTAGTAAATGCAATATTTATGTATATATTTATGTGTTATATGAATCAAAATTCTATTTGATAATTTTTGACGAAAGCACGGATTTGTCGGGGAAAAGCCAGATTTCCTTATCTTTAAGATATTTCAACATACAACAAAAAAGTTGTTAGGGATGAATTTATTGGCTTTGTTGTAAAAGCATTTGAAGAGGCTTCAAAGTATATGGATGACGTTGATGTGTCAAGTGATGCGAAGGCACTACCATCAATAGTTCTTAAAGCTTTGACAAATTTTGGTCTTGACCTAAAAAATTGTGTAGGAGTTGGAACAAATGGGTGTTAAAAAATCCTGGAAACCGCGACAAATGCGAAACAAACGCCATGCTATTCCCATAAATCAAACAACTCAATTTCTAAAAGCAATAAAGTGCCCTAATACAAAAAGTTGTATCATTTGTTAAAGAAACGACAAAATTTTTTAAATATAATCATCCCAGGCAAAACACAATTTTAGTAAAGTATTTGGGAGCCAAACTCTCTACATTATGCGAGACAAGATGGGTGGACCGTCACGACTCAGCTTTACACTTTGCAACAAGTGTACATCATATAGTAGAAGCTTTGGAAAAAATGTCTGAGTGGAAAGATAGTATCTCTACCTTTATATTAAGGAACTCCTTAGTACTTTTGAACTTATTTGCGGAATATACATATTCAGTGTGATACTTATTGTAACACAGCCACTAAGTATCATTTTACAAAAGCACGTTATTGATCTTCAAAAAGTATCAAGCCTGATCAAAACTTTAATCATGTGCCTTGAAGAGAAATGATATAAAGCCGAAGAACAATTTAAAGCGATTTTTTGAAAAAGTTAAAGTTATTTGCGTTCAGATCGAGGTTCCAATCGAAAAGACAAGATTTGAACGAAATAATCACATCCAAAATGTTGAAGATTACTACCGAGTTGTAGGTTACATTCTCTTATTGAATTTATTTTAGAAGATCTCAAAACACCTTTCCCAATAGATATCCTAAATGTTTTGAACATACTTATGGCGATTTATTTTCTGAGAAAAATGTTGCATTAATGTTACATGTTCTACATTTTTGTGTTCGTTTGTGCAAAAAATACAACTGTGGGAAAAATTTTCAAGTTCTTTTGTGAATATGTTGATCAAAAACATGCAAAACATGTTGCATGTTTTACCCTTACTTTTACTTCAGTTGTTCTTACTGCCCTGTTCTACAACTTTGGTACTTACTACTTTGTTTGTACAACAAATGCTTTATTTTGTTTGTCATAATTCATACCGCCCATAATTTTCTAAAAAAATTGTTTTAAAACAAAATATACAAATATTTACACATTAAAATCAAAAAAGTCTATTTATATTTTAATCGTTTTAATTTTTATAAGCCATTAGTGATGTTAATATTTGTTTCCAACCCGTAATAGCGTGCAGAAACCGCTAAAATAGCTTTAAAAATCGCTCATTAAGTACATTAATGATGAAAGTGTAATAGTTGTAAATAAAAGCACTAATTGTGTTCTATTGAAATTGCACAACATGTAACACTTCGAGTGATTATAGGTAACATTAGAAAATGTAACATGTACATATACATTTGTTTTCGGTTAATTGAGCCCCGCTTAATTGAGTTTCCCGTTTTATTGCACTAAAAATCATGGAACGAAATCATTCAGTATAACTGTCTATGTAAAAATACCCGTTTAGTTGAGTTCCGTTTAATTGCGTCACCCGCTTAATTATTTCGCAAACTAAGACCGCATTGCGAAAAACAAGAGCAAATGTTTCGGTTAATTGTTTCCGTCTACTTAATGTGTTTTTGCCTCCACAAACGTAAAAAAATTATTTTTCGGCAAGAAAGATTGTCATCGTACCTGGTTGTTATTTTGCTTTAAAAAACATAAGCCATTTTTTAACTTAATAAATAAAGAAATAAGTGTTATTTTCTATCTCCACATGGATGTTTCGCTTTATTGCACATCTTGCTCAATTAAGCGATTTTCGTTTTAATTGCGTCGGCGATTTAATTAAACGAGTACTGCTTAATTGAGTCCCCGTTTAATTGCGTCAAAAGTCGTGCATTTTTAGAAACTCAATTAAGCGGAAATAACTGTGTACTGTAACATATTTTTCTCAGAAAAGAAATCGCCATTAAACTTCTACCTCAAAGTGAAATCAAGTCCTATGGGCAAATCCTGCGTAACGAACGCTACATTCACACGTGTTTTCTGATTGATATATAAACTTTTTTTGCATTTCAAAAGAGATAGCTTCAACTTATATATAGTACTTAGTGACATTAATATGTACTTACGAATGGCATATATCATAATTTCTTAGCAGGCTTTTGTTGCGAAATAATTGATAACAAAGTTTTGTGACGCACGCCACAAAAATTAGAAGCAACTTTAAAAGTTGAAGTGTGTTTTCCTAATTTTTAGCGAATTTTGCATCATAAGGTATACTAAGTCTAATTCCTGAAAGAAAAATGAATATGAGAGAACTCTAAAATCACTTATTCGCAGCTTAAAAATGTTGTAATTTTTTGATAAAAGCCGTGAACCCTTTGTGACGCACGCCTTACAACGCACGCTACAGTTTTTCAGTACTATACCTATAATAAACCCAATTTTATTTATTTTAACAAAACAAATTATATAAGTATATAAACTGATTTTGTGATTATTAATGAATGTATGAATCATTATCAATCTTTTTTTTAACGAAATTTATATTGTGATGAGTCTGCTGTAAGTGCTATTTTCAGCTCAAAAATCACCTAAAATAATGTTGAATTCATGAATAACATTAAGAGATCAGGGGTGGGGTAGTATTTGGTAACAAGTATTGTATTAATGATCGTCGAAATACATATTTTTTAAAATAATAATTAAATTATACATCGAGTCTTATATTCCATTAAATATTATACCATTTATTTTAAAACCACAACTAGCTGATGAGCTGATTATGTTTGATAAACGAGATTAAAACATCTTAACTTGAGCCTGAACTGTTGCATTGGCAACAAACATGGAAAATATCTGAAAATCTATCAGATAACGTTGTAAATGTTTTAATAAACTGTGATGAAGATATCTACCCAAATCTTGGAAAAAATATTTCAAATTTTCGTGTCAATGCTCTTCAGTAATGCTACGAGCGAGAGGTTATTTCCTACCCATCGTCGAATAAGAATATGGCTCAGATAGACTGTACTATATATTTGCCTCACAATATACACATTGTTTTTAATAAACTTTTAATACAAGTTTTTTACTTTTTTGTATCATACAAAATTTCCCCCCCGTAAGGCTCGAGCTGGATCCGCGCCTGCTACTAAGGCAACTTAAAGATGTTACATCATCCAGTGCCCATGTTCTGTAATTCTCGCGTCGAGAAACTCGAATAAAATGTGTGAAATGAAACAAAAATGCCATATATTGAAACAAACAGCTGTTTTTCTCAGAAAACTTTTTTGGCGAGTTCTAGCTGTCATGTAAGGAAATTACTCGCCAAAAAAGTGTGTGTAACATTTTTGTGAGAAAAGTTCCCGTATTGAACTGTCAAATAAACTCACGAATAAAAATGGGGCGAAAAAAAATTTAACACTAAAAACAATTAAAAATGCATAATACAAAGAATAATAATAAAAATATTTTGTTCTTGGCACATTTTTTATTGTTTAATTATTTTGCTTTTAACATTTATATAAAATATACGAATGTTTTCAAAGCCCGCTTGCAAACAACAAACATTAAAGTCGCACTTTTCATCATTTGGTACAGCCGACGGTTGTATTTTCGCCGCCGTCGTTGAAAAATTTTTAATTTTAGTAAATTTTGGTCGCCGTCAATGATATGTGTTACTGGCGTTCTCAACGTCTGGAATTTCACATCGGCTTCGAGTGCAATGTTTTGACATTTTTAACGTAACCCCACGTCTCCATGCGCTTTCGATTAGAACATGACATAACCATAACGCCGGCAGAGCAACGGTATTAATTTGTTCATGTTCTTGTATGTGGTGAATACGTATTGATGTTCATGTTCTGATTGACCACAATTTTTGTTGTTGTGCTTTTGGTTGTATACAGAAAATACATTGGCCCATATTCATAGTCAAAAATAAAGTCGACTTTAAGTTAAAACCGGCCTTAAATGGATGTTAACAACATTGTTTTAAAATTTACTTTAGAAAAAGTCGACTTTATTTTTGACTATGAATATGGGCCATTGTATGTCCAACATCATGGCGCACATGGATGCTAAGACGAATGTTTAGGCAATTATGGCAGCACATGGGCGAAACATGAACATGAACAGTCTACACGAGTAGAATTCATGTGCGACATGCTGTTCTAACCAAGTTGATGGATGGTGGAGACGGGTAGTAACGACGTTATCTCTTTTGATAGTTTTCGACATGAGTTACAGCCACACTTTTTTCTCGCTTTTCGAGTAACGATGGAATATTTTGTTTCACATCTTTTCGATGCGAGAAGTTCTCACTATAGTTACAGAACATGGGTACAGGTCGGAGTTGCGTATTTTAAAACTGTTGGTGTTTATAGTGTTACATTGCGCGTTTTTGCTATTGGCGGTGTTTATCTAAAGACCAGCCTTTGCTTTTTCAATCTCTAAATACTTAGCTTTTGATACCATATCTCTGTGACAGCAAGCAGGTGTCGTTTGCATATTCGAGACATTCAAGGTGTTCATTGACCCCGCAACTTATTCCACTGTTAGCTCGAAGCGCTTGCATTTTCATAAACGACACTGCAGCAAACTTGAAAGATTGGGTAAGACTTATATGTTTTGCTGAAATTCCTTTACAAGCAAGAGCGTTCTATATCGCATCGTACTGTAAGGTATCGAAATCATGGAAATTTTGAAAAAGGAAACAATTCTTGAAAAGTTTTTTTTCAAAAGAATACAAATTGGGAAAGTCTGGAAAAAACGGCACTTTAATATTCAGATTTTTCTGTAGAATATTGAATTTATCGTATTTATATTTGTCATGTTTTAAAAGTAGCACAAAGTCTTAGACTCACTTAATATTCCAAACGATCTAGAATTATTTTCAGATTCAGTCTACCACTTCGTCGTGTCAATTGAAAGTGTTTTCGAACTTCAAGTCTGAATTTGTTTGGGAGATTAATATCCTTCGAAAACTGTTTTAAAGAAATATTTGTGATTCTTTAACTATGTTTTAAAACACTGTAAAATTACAAAATATCTACCATTAAACCGATGGAGGGCTGCTTAATGTCCCCTTTTTATATATTTAATTTTCACTTAAATCAATTATTATTTTAAAAATAATGCTGACATAAAACTTAGAATTTGTATATTCATTTCAAATAAAGACTTAAAACATGACCTTGATCCTTAAGAAAAACATGTGATACAGATACAAGTACATTAATAAGTTTATCCTTAATGTATACAACAGCACTTGGTAAGCAGCAGGTAATATCAGCATGAACAACTTCTATTTGCTTGAGCTTTGGTTGGCACACATTGAAAAGCCTCTTAAAGACTTCATTTTTTTCCTTTTTCAAATCTTTTAAAAGTACTTGTACACACATGTCTTAGTTTATGTATACAAAGATACACCTACATTTAGAAGTATAAGAGTATAGATTTAAAATATAAAAGCAAAGAACAACAGTAGAACCTCAATGTCGGAGTATAAGTTACAAAATTCAAACATTTACTTGTTATGCAAAACACTTAAAGAGCAAGTTAAGAATTCTTAATCCCAAATAAAAAAAAATTTTTTTTTGGTTTTTTTATTTTGCTTTATCGAGAGTTTACTGTTTGTGCAAATAGAACTTTGCCTTTATTTAATGTCTAATGCAGAATGTGCACCTTCTATTGCTTTTATATTTAATACCCCAACATTTCTGTTTAGTTAACATTTTCTACTTTGTAGCTTCATTTTAGAGATAAATGACAGTAGTTTATTTGGTTTATACTTTAAGTTAAGAACTTCTTATTTTAAAAATACGAAAACGCTCGTTCTTTATAGTATGAATATGTGCCCATATACATGTGAAATTCTCGCAAATAAAAGAACAATAACTTAAGTAATAAATTCTGGTCTTAGAAAAACTATTGCTTTTTTAGGCCACATGTGTGTGGAGTTTATATCCCGGTTTAAATACTCTCAGTAAAGTTTTGCCAATCGATTTATTGTTAAAAAAAAAACTTTTATAGGAAAATTTATAGTGGTAGTAAATTCTGTCTTATAAGTGGGAAATTGTTTAAACAAAAGTTCCTTTACTTATTTTTTCTGTATTAAAAAAAAAAAAAAAACAAAAAATGCTGACATAGAAGCGAATACAATCTTCGTACAACGGACTGAGTCTCTGGCGGGGATCGAAACCACAACCTCCGAACTGATAGACTAGCTCACTAACAACAAGCTTACTGGGGCACCATTTAAAAGACTTAAGGCCCAAATAGAATATGCATAAGCGACTCTGGAATGCATGTAAAAAAAAACAAAAACAAAATCAAAAAATATTTGATTCCTTACGGAAAGTGCGATCAGTTTCGCACTTGGCTTAAGCAAAATACAGTTTCATAAAAATTACAGATCAACCGGCGCCTGAGGATGCACCTACATACATTTGTAGAGCTCGGCAGAGTCAAAATTTACCAACTTTCTTAGTTTTCAAGATTAACCAATCATTCGGTTTAAATTGACCGACTTCATAAGAACGCGGCTAACCAAAAATCATATCTGGTACTACGGAAGCCAGTGGACTCTAAAAACTGAGTTCCATAGTGTCTATTTATTTTTATGTGTGCCCTTCGAGGATCACATTGTGGCTGTGGCTTAAACCCAAAGTCGCGGAAAAGGTGATTTCAAAAAGTCGGCTTCAAGGTCGGATTTTTCACCCAATGTGGGGAAGTAACGCCTACTGGCGGATATGCCTGGGTCTTATTGCTATTCAACAGATGATGGTTGCTGTACAGTTGCGGAGGTTAGAAAATTCCAGCTCCTTAGCGAGTGGTAAATATATAAACCGTCATATTATATGCTCAATTCGCCATCTGCGTACATTGGTTGCGCTCATAGATGGGGGTGTTGGTGAACGCACTATTCTCACATAGTGCAAAGAGCACTTTGGGTCCACACGACAGTATCTCCGGAAACTCCAATCCGACTCATTACAGACCAACCTTAATCAGCGCGTCAGGCTTTTTCGATCTGTCAAAAACTTTCATGCTCATACCAAATATGTATATGAAGCAAAACCATGTAGCGCGGCGTTAAAGCTTTGCAATTGGAAGTTTCGATTTTGACAGTTAAGTTGTTCGAAAGGAATAGCTATTTATTAATTTTTTTTTTTTTTTTTTGCCAATGAGTAACTGATCCTAGTGCTTGATCAAAGTTAAGCTTAAAATCGTTAAAAAATTGGAGTTTTTGGATTATTTGTGTTTTTTCGACTTTTTTTAAATTGAACATGAGGACATAATTATATTGGTCGAGAATGGATGTCAAAACAAACTTAAGTTAGTTGGTCATTTGTCAATCGGAGTTGTATGGCCTACTAAATAAACCGAGTTTAAAAAATGAAATCGAAAATTTTCCATTCTGGATCCCTTAGTAATTCTAAGTTTTTTTTTTAATTCCCTAAGCTAAGCCCCACGAAGCTCTGCGCTTGTCTGCAGGAAAGAAACCAGAGTCTCTGGCGGGAATCAAACCCGCAACCCCGGCATTGATAGACTAGCTCACTACCAGTTAACCTTACGAGGCACTCAAGTCGAATTAGCCATGCTCATCTGTCTGTCCGTCTCTTGAAAACACGCTTACTTTCAAACAATTCAAAAGAAAATAATAATATTGTTGTCAAATTGTTTCCATTTATTCTAAGCAGTTTGAAATTGGAATCTTGCAAAATCGGTAAGACAAGAGTAAGGAAGCCAAATGTGGAACAACCACCCTAAAAAATTTATAATTCTGCAACAAAAAATGGTGTCAGAAGGCACCGATTAGTATTTTGCTTTGCACATACCCATTTCCTATAACCAAAAATCTCGCATCCATTATTAACTATATGCCCCGTATAAAACGCACTCTTGGAAAACACTTTATATCGCTTAAATCCGTAACAAAAAGTGCTTTTGTAGAAAAACTTAGCCTTTGATGGTTTCATAAGACAAGAAATCACACTAATTAGGATAGCACCGATATAAAGCCCACTTTCGAAAAACCCCTTTATCACGCCTAAAAACGTAACTAACAACGCTATTGTAATGAAACTTTGGTCTGTCAAAGTTTAAAAAGACGAAAAATCACTCTACAGAATTTCGTGATAATCGGTCCATAATTTTCCATAAGTCCAATGTAAAACCGTCTTCTGAAAATAACTTTAATACGTCTAGAACCAATTAAGTTATATATAGGTATAGCTGGAAAAAAATCATAATTCTTTGTGATGATCCTATAATTTTATATAAAGTAAAACCCACTCCTAAAATAACTACTCATGATAAAGGGCATCAACGATTCGGGACAGTCGAATATAGTTCTATATAATATTTTTTTGGAAAATGTTGTTATTGTTGTCTAACTTATGGTAGATTACGAGAAAATTTTATTTTAAACAAAATATGTTAGAATGTATTGTGTAAAATGAAATCGCATGTTATCGTTTAAAACTAAAATGTTAACCACAGCATGAATGTAACTGTACTAAAAATATACAAAAGTAATGACAATTTAACTATATAAGTGTTTAAGTCTAGCAATTTTAATAATTAAACCAAGTTATTATTTTAAAATACGCAAATAACTGTGGCAAGCAGACATGCAGCTGAAATATCGGGTTATTTTTTAACAGCTGTAGGAAAGTTTTAAAAAAAAACACATAAAATTCAGAAAAATGCATGAAATCTTTATTTGAATCGATAGTATGGTCCATATAATTTAATGTTTGAAGAATATTTCATGCAAATGTTGACCGTGATTGCGCCTCAAATTGTCCATCCGCTTAGTCCAATTTTGGAATACTCTTTCCAACATTTCGGCGTATCTCATGAATAAATGCTGCACTTTTGTCTTCCAATGTGTCAATTGAAGCGGGCATGTGTGTAGACATGAGCATTAACATAGCCCCACAAAAAATAGTCTAAAGGCGTTAAGTCGCACGATCTAGGCGGCCAATTGACCGGCCCCGAACGTGAAATAAAATGTTCACCGAACTCGCCTCTCAATAAGTCCATTGTTAAGCTTGCTGTGTGGCATGTGGCACCGTCTTGTTGAAACCACATGTCATGCAAGTCAAGCTCTTGCATTTTGGACAAAAAAAAAGTTGGATATTATCTCGCGTTGTTGAGTAACAGAGGCCCAATTGCTGCGAACGGCGACGAATCGATAATTGATGGTCATCATTAACACAGGCCGATACAGCTGCGATATTTTCTACACTTCGCACTCTACGTAAGCATGTTGGTGGTTTAATGTCCAACAATGTTAATTTGGTGCGAAATTTAGTCACAATAGCCCGAATAGCCGCTTCAGTGGGTCGATTAAACTGACCATAAAATGGAAGAAGCGCGCGATGAACTTTCTTAACAGAACACGCATTTTGATAATAAAATTCAATAATTTGCAAGCGTTGTTCGTTTGTAAGACGATTCATGGTTAAATTATAGACCAAACTGAAGATGTTTAACAGTGAAACAAAACACGTAACTCGCGTCAGCTGTTTAAACCAGTGTTGCCAAAAAGATAATAGCTAAAAAATCACCCGATAGAACCATACCAAAAAAACTTTTCTAAACAAATAAAAAATTTAGCCCAAATATTTTGTTAATCAACTAAAGCCTTTTACGACTTGCCTCAGTTATAAATACAGTCAAAGATAAATATGGTTCAATATGGTTACAGGTAACTCATAAATTATGTTTGCAGAAGTTCCCAAAATGCCTTTTATAATAATTTATGGTTAGAAAGCAACGATATTGTGATTGATAAAGTATTTTACCACAATAATATTTGTATTATTCTTATTGTACATTTAACAATAAATGTATATCGGAAATAAATAGTGAACGATTTTTTCCCCTTCAAATTTTGCTTTTTTCATAGATTTTTTAAGTGGAAAGGGAAAAAATTTCCAATAAAAATTTTATTAACGATAAAAATGATTAACTTTTTGATATTTTTCCGTGTTTTAATAGCAACATTGTATAATTCTCGAAAACTTTACAAAATATTTGTTGTAAATTAAAAAAAGGGATGCGTTAGTCAAATAGAGTTTGAATTAAATCACGATATGATTGCAGTAACCATAACATAGATGCAAACATGTTTTTCTTCATGAATTGAAACCATATAGAATTAAATTTTTTCTTTGCGTGTAATATTTGTGTATCCTAATTTTTTTTTTTTTTTTTTGGTTTTATTTAATAAAGAAAGTTATTGCTCTTATATTTTATCATAAATATTTTTTTTCTTATTTTTTTTTATGATCACTCTTCTACTTCTACTACTGATATCGTGCCGTTGAAAATGCGCCTAAATCGATGTCTGTTGTCAATGCTCAATTTACTTGCTTTCAATCGCATTGTTTTTAAATCATCATTTACATCCTATTCACTATTCTATGCCCGATGAAAACCATTCAACCAACCAACAACCCATAAACTACTTTTTTCGAACAACTCTTATACAACTTATACAACTGTTATACTTAAATTTGCCAGTTTGTGTACAATGGCCTGAAGGTAAGTTTTGTTTGCATTTGTTAGCAAAATGTTTTGCTATTATTCAATACTGCTACTTGTAAAAAATTATATTTAAAATTTTTTTTTATTTGTTAATTTTTATTTAACATTAAAAGCTTTTACAAAAATATCTGCTTTTAGTTTTTATTTGTTTAAATAATTGTGATTTTTGTTAATGAAATATTTACATTTATTACTTTCATATCTAAAAAACTTAAGTTGATATCAATTATTATTGCAATTTTAGGCAAATATTAATATTTTTATGTTATACATTAACTTAATATATTATATTAATATGTATAATTATAATTTTATGGTATAGTATAAAGTACAATTTTTCTAATGTTATTAGGTATAGAAATTCCACATAAAAGGTTCTTAAGATACGTTTGGACGAAATTATCGAAGCCAGTAGATTCGTAAATAAAAAGATATTGCGAATACCCTTCACCATTGGTGGAAAGTTTATACATAAGTCTGTAATTCCGTTTGTAATTTCTACAATATTGATCTTAGACCCTAAGAAGCTCCTTTGACGTTTAACGCTGTATATCCGTGTGTATGTTGATATAAGGGTTTCCGAAGACCGCAGTTATTATTATTGTTATACATACATACCTACATATATTTAAATCACATATAGTCCGGAATAGGTTGCTATTGAAATTCAGTGAGTTAGCTGAGATATAATCTAAAAATCCCTACTGCCTATAATTTTTAATCATTAATCTCTAACTTTTACCCATAAGCCTTTACTTTTTGAAGTTTTCTTTCTTATTGCTAAATATATTTATCAGGTTACACGCACCCTTACAAAGTAATACATTTTTTTACATTAGATAGATTAAAGTAATAGTTACGTTTTACACTCCACACTAATGTGTATTTAACGTGTTGAAAATTTAATGCAAAGTCTGTACTAAAAAGCGATATTCACCACGGTTGTAGCAATTTTCATCATTAAATGTTCTTTGAATTCCAATAAGCGTTAACAACACTGATTTTCAACAATTAAAGTCAGCTGTTGTTAAAAATTTTGCGCCAAAAAAGAATAATTATTATATAAAAGTAAAACAAACGGAAAACAAAAAGTATTAAAATATATATCCATCACAATATAACCAAATATCACAATATAACACAAATTGTGCGCAAACACAAGAAAAAAGTTAATAAGAAAAATAATTGCTTGTATAAAAAAGGACTAAGTGCAGATGCAAAAAGGGTATTATCTCACACACAATTATAACTGGGGGTAAGAAATAGAACAAATTTGCTATTTATTTTTGCAACATATTTAAAAAGGAAAACGACAACTTTTCACATTTTTGCATATATTCTTAGAATAGAACAAAAACCGCGCGAATGGTAGCATACATGCAACATTATTGTCAGAAAAGAAAACACCATTAGAATCTTCTATTACTTTAATTTTTTAACTTCCACCTTAAGTAAACTTAGTAAAACACTGTAAGTAGAAATTAACCAAATCGGTTTATACCAGCATGTCTCACATTCTGATCGGAATGGTTTTGATTCAGTATATCCAATTCCCATCGATTTTATTTTATGTTCTTCAGATCCCGAATGATTTTTCTTTTTATTCCCAAAAATGGTGAAAGCTCTGCTTTTCAAATAAATTATGGCGGTCATGAAAAAACAATAAACGAATGGCTCACCTCGTCGTTTGCGTTGCCACCGCCTTATTTTGTTCCAATTCATAAGTTTTTGTTCACAAAAATAAGTGGTTTTCACAAGCAAAATAATGTGACAATACTTTGATGAAAAGGCATTAGTTTGTTTCTTTTCTCAACCAGTTTGAGAAAGTAAAATCTTTATGTATAAACATTAACTAAATAATTAAGAAATCAATGCAATAATCAAACATAATTCATTTTGATTAGTTTTATAAACATTTTTATTTGATAAATCATTAAAAATAGCAATTCTTTGAAAATTCGGAAGAAATTTTTTGTTTTTCGGTTTCTAAATACTCGAAGAGCACTTTCGATCGGAATTGCGTTCTGTGATAGGCTGATTAATTGCCTAGTTTTAGACGAATTAACTATGACTACTATTTTCTTCCCTAAATAATTGTCATCATAGCGCGCAGAAAAAAATCAGCTAGGAGCACCAGATATTTCTTAACTGTATTAAAAAAAATATATTAAAAATGAGCCAAAATTGGTCCATTGTTTCATCAGATCTTACCCGCCCCCTCTCCCCCGGTGTGAACGGCTGGTCTAAAGAATATTTCACCTTTTTGTGTAACATCCTCCGGGGCATAAATCAAGTGCAGCCAATACCTAGGATTCGCCAAAAATCCCAAATTGATAGAACTAGAGATTCTATTTGGTACCACAGAGATTCTTTTTGATACCTCGACGGCACGGCACCGGACTGACTATTCTTGCGGGATATGCTGTCTGTCTTTCAGGAAGATTGTCCATGCGGAAGTTTCACCTGCACTGATAGAAAAGGCGTCATAACGCTGATGAATTTTGACATCAGTACTATGAAAAGTGTCATCGTTTTTGACCCCATGACACTTTTCATCATGATGATGTCAATCTTTACCTCACTTGGCCAAAGTGTCATCAGGGTCAAAATGCAATTATGCCATTAATGGGATGACACATCGGCATCACAGAAATGACGAACATGTCCTCAGTGCGATGACGCAGTAACATCGGAAAAAGGACACATTAGCATCAATTTAATGACAGTTTGTCATTAAGTCAAAGTCACTGGAATTTACTTAAGTCAACGTGAGAGAATATTATTACTTACTTACCCGTTACATACTTATGTTTGTTTCACGCTTGTTGAATTACGAGCTTTGTTTACAGCAGAACTCTCAATAATAAGACACCAGCACCATGCCCCATATGGTTTTCGTAATCATTCTATTTTAAAAATTTGATGTATTTAACTAAATAATTTAAAAAAAAATAGAATATAGGAATTTTTGGTTCTTTTAATACATTGAAAACATGAAAATAATGTTAATAATATACAAAATGTGGCATCGAATTGATATCACTATAGTCATAAAATAGATGACACGTAAAAAATTACAAAATTGTACGAAAACTTTAGTCATTGAATTGATGTTACTTTTTGCATCATTGATGCCATTTGCAGTAACATTGATGTCACAAGTCTAATGTTAGGGCATCATCAATATGAAGATGCATTTTTATATCAGTGTGTCCGCTGACAGGATTTTTTGTGGCTTACTACCCAAACTGTTACCTGTCTGTGCAGGTTACTCTCACAGTCAAGGGGCGGTTTGTAAATGCATTGTTTGTTGCCAATTTAGATAAGATCTACCATAAGACTTTGCTAACACGTCAGGTGCTCATGTGGATCCACAACTGTTTCATCTGGTTCCCATACACGTGTTCTCCCAAATTAAGGGGTTTGTTACGATAGGGTTCTTAAAAAAAACAAGGTATTTTGATAAAATTGAGCTCAAATATTCTCTATATCTCGACAGCTCAACATGTTAAGTCGAAAAAGATTGAATTAGCCGATGAACACCAAAATTTAAGTAAAAAAATAATAAACGTAAAAAAATTAAAAACACACATGATTTGGAACTGAGCTGTCGTTATGAGATTAGTATAAAAGCGTAACCGACCTACAAATATGCTCCCAGAATTTTGGAACGATATTCCCCATACCTTATAAGCTAGGGAACCATCGACTTTTCAATACTATGGTGAAGGGTATATAAGATTCGGCATAGCCGAATATAGCACTTTTACTTATTTACGACTTGGTTTTTCTTATGCAAGTTATACACGGACATAGAGGAACAGACAGACGGTTAATCTTAGATCAACTAAGAAAAACTTTAATGAGATGATTAGGACGATATAAAGATCAATATAGTAGCAAGACTTTAATGCGTTACAAACTTCATCAGAACTACTATTAATGTTGTAGGGTTAATTTAAAAAGTGTTATTAGTGTTAATTATAATTCTTGTGTAATTTTAAACTCCACAATTTAACAAGATTAAAACTTTTGTGACTTCTTATTGTAATAAGTAATAAGCGAATTATTATTTAAATTTAAGTTGTATTTAAATACAGCTTAAGGCCCCTTTTACGGTTTACAACTCAGTTGAGTTGTTATTAAGACAACTGGTTGTGATCAGTTGTAATTTTTGTTTTTGTTCGCCGCTAGCAAAGTTGTAAACCATAATACAAAAATTAAGAAATTACAACTCAACTTAGTAATAGGGGCCTAAGTTTTAAAGTGCTATTTGATGTTCTTATTTAATTATGTAAACAGGATGGAATCACAACAAATATTTAGAAAATAATCGATTGTTTAAGAAAAAAAACAGCTGTTTAGTCTGGGTTCACACTATAAAAGTTTTATTTCAGAAAGTCTGTGTTTATGGATGAGAGAGGAAAGAAGAAAAGCACGTTCTCTTCCCTTTTCACCAATTAACTCAGACTTTCTGAAAGAAAACTTTCATAGTGTGAACCTAGACTTAGCCAAAATAAAGAAACTTACATACATATATGGTATATTTTAATTTACAAGGTGGCCGAACACAAAGAAGCAGCTGATGGTTTATGTTTTTTTTTTTATTATTGTAATGTCTTAAATACACCAGGAAACTTTAACAGACTTTCACTCAATTTACATGATGAATTTTATGACGTCCAATTTTAGACGTAATTTTTTGTTTGGCAGCAAGCGGTGTAGAGAAGAAAGAGGAAGAGAAAACAGAAATCATGTCTATTTTTCTACCCCTCTTTCTTCTCTACTCCGGTTGCTATCGTGAAGCTTGAGTGTTTAAATTAGAAATGTAAGCTATTTAAGTATTATTTAAGTATAATTTAAAAAAAAAACACTGAAAAACTTAAATTCGTATATCCTTAGAATTTAGAGATAAATAATATTTAAATACAAAGTCAGCAACTGACCCTTATAACTATTTTAAAATAGCCATAGGTCAACAATAAATATTGAATATTAAAATACATATTTAACAACAAAAAAAACACCCCCCCAAAAGTATGCTTAAGACCTCGGCATTGCAAAAAAATAGAGAATATCTTAAATAAAAAGATAGGAGTAAACAAACTATTTCTACAGTATAAGATATTTAATTAAGAATATTAATAATGTAGCATAAGAAATTTATTAAGAATAAGTTTAATAAGTTTGGTTTAACACTCTGAAAGTTTTCTTTCAGAAAGTCAGAGTTTATTGGTGAAAGGGGTGAGAAGAATAGCATGTTCTCATCCCCTCTCTCCAATTTTCAGAGTGTGAACCCAGACTAGAATACGTGTATTTTTCTTTTTAATTTCTTTAAAAACTTAAAATTTTCTTCTAAGGTTTCTGTTTCTATAATTTTCTACTAACCTGGTTCTTTAATCAGTTGTCAGATATACCTTTTTTTTCATTAATATATTCTTTATACGTTAATTTTTCTTACTTTTTGAACTTCTCCTAATTGTATGTTATACTTTTTTTCTTTATTATATAAAATTTTTCTTTTGAAATTTTTTTTCGTTATAGTATAAATAATTTGAGTATTTGTGGTTGGTCCCTGTTTATTTGAAATTTGTTTTGATAATTTTATTGTTGCAATCAATAGTTTGTGAAAAAAAGTTTATATTTATTATTAAATTAACTGAAAGAGAATAGCTTGGAAAATAAAACAACACAAACAAATGTAGCATAAAGATATGGATAAAGGATTTTCCAGTTTTGTTTAAAATGGAACGAGCTACTTACTAATAAAATTAAAATTTTAATTGAAAAACTTTAACAAGTATATGAACTCCTTCCAGTAATTTCGTACATTTTTTAAATCTTTTTTATTATTTTCTCTTGATATGCTTTACTATCGTTTTTAAGTTTATTTAAGTGTTTTAAACACTTTAATTTTATGTATTTACTTTTTTATTTTGTAAAAAATTATATTTGGAAATTTTTAATTAACATAAAATCCTTATTCAGTGTCAATTGATCATAAAACACTAAAATCGTGTAACTGACTGCCTTTGATTTTTTTTTTACCAAATGAAATTTAAAATAATTTAATTGAAATGAAATGTCAAATTATAAACTAGTTAATGAGTATTTACAGTTATATTATAATTGTTTAACGTTCGGTTCAATGGTTGTTAACATTAAAAAAAATATATCTATAGAGCTAACTGAGCTGATTAAAAATTTTGCTCTTTTTTATTAAACCCTTTTTAATGAGATTTTACAATTTTAATTTTTCCTACTCATCAACAAGTAAATAACCAGAATGTTAAAAAAAAAGTTTAAAAAATTTTAATTGCACGGTATGTGTTTTTGTTGTATTAAAAGTTTAATAAATTTAAACAACAACAAGTTAACAAATTCAAACAAATAATTGAAACCATCATATATATTAACACGTATAATGTTTGTATAAATTATTTTAATATAAATATTAATTAAAAAAATATTAAAAATAACGTTTAAAGGCATTAAAATAACAAATATTGCAGAATAATATTTTATTTTTTTTTATTATTTTGTTATTTGGTAACTACATTAACTCTTTTTGCATATTTTTACTTTTATTTATCCGAAACTGTTTTTTTTTTTTTACAAAAAGTGGAAATCCAGTCTAGTCTTTAAAATTTAAATTAATCTTGTTCAGACTTAAGGCCCAACCACAATATGCTTAAGTTGGCTTAAGCAAATGTGCGAATACTTGTAAATCACATGAGGCTAACCATATTGAACTTAAGGAAACTTTTTGTTAAGTTTTGCGAAATTGTCATTTGCTTAAGCAAAGTGCGAAACAGATCGCACATTCCGTACGGAAACAAATATTTTTTATTTTGTTTTGGTTTTTTTTAATACATTTGGGAGAGTTTTTGTTGGTTTTTGACAGAAGGTTAAGCACGGCTATGCATATTATGGTTGGGCCTTTAGATTTTTATAATATGGTCTTAATAGACAAACATTTTTTATTATTAGATTGACCTTCAATATCTTCTTTTTTTCTGAGTAAATAGTATTTAAAGCTAAATCAGATGTGTTTAACCGGACTTTCGTCTATCTTAAAGGCATGACGACTGAAACCCAAGGTGCTCTCGACAAAGAGTCGAGATATTGTGCCTATTAACATGTTAAGACGCTAACACACATACATATAGATATTGATATTAATACATGATTGTACGGGCTTCTTGCCTTGGAGCTTAACCTTTCTGCCATCCAACAGTCTGGGTTACGAACAAAACCCATTCCCTAGCTCGGCAGATGTGTTCAAACTATGCACGTTAGTCTTAAATGCATCTACAGCTGCCATCGGCAACCTATGCTATTACATTTTGTATGAATTTTACATATGTTGTTAAATTCTCTGCAATATGTGTGCACATGTACGTAATAAAAGAGCATACAAGAGAATAAAAGAGAAAAGAGAAAACGCGGCGCCCTGATTTTGCCGATGGCTGATCTACAGTTATTTCCGCTTAATTGAGTTCCAATTAAGCAGTACTCGGTTAATTGAATCGCCGACGCAATTAAAACGAAAATCGCTTAATTGAGCAAGATGTGCAATAAAGCGAAACACCCATGTGCAGATAGAAAATAAAACTCATTTCTTTATTTATTTAATATAACATTTATTTATATAACAGAAACATGAAACATGACTTTCTTAACGCAAAATAATTTTTTTACATTTGTGGAGCACAAAAACACATTAAGTAGACGCCAACAATTAACCGAAACCTTTGCTCTTGTTTTTCGCAATGCGGTCTTATTTTGCGAAATAATTAAGCGGGTGACAAAATTAAACGGAACTCAACTAAACGGGTATTTTTACATAGACAGTTATACTAAATAATTTCGTTCCATGATTTTTAGTGCAATAAAACGGGAAACTCAATTAAGCGGGGCTCAATTAACCGAAAATAGCGTATCTTTAAGACATTCCGTCTTAGCCCCAAAGTGCTCTCAACAACGAGTGAACACAATCTGCCTATTAACGTGTACATAAATAAATACACAGAATCTGTTTTATTACATGCTTGAACGCAGCGTTACCGTTGTGATACTTAAGTATCAATTTGACCCTTTTTCGACGGTCTTAGTACCTTTTATGACCATAAATTATCCTTGTGTATCATTTTCACCTATTTTGTGCCACTTTTTGGCCCTTTTTGGAAATAGCACTAACATTTTGTTTTTGTCAACACTGCTGAATGTAAGTGTTAAACAAATGTTTTCGAAATAAGCGGAGATGGAGGAATGGACTTCAAGTGAAGATTTAATACCCAAATATAGAACGCACATTCAGAAAATGTTATTTTTTATTTATTGAATAACTTAAAGTGGTTTCTTTTGAAAAAAATTTTACATTTTAAATATTTAAAAAATGCAATTAGGTGTTCGTTTCTTAAAAATGTTTTACTCTCTTAGGGAGTAGCAAGTTTTATGCTTAAAAATACAGCATTATTAATGGCATAAGGCATTGAACTTTTCGCCCCCTTTTAAATCGACACTGTTAAGAGCAGAGTACGAAACGTTTGCTTTCGTTTTGTTTTGTTCTTTGCAGTGAGTAAAACAAAAACAAAACCAAAACAATGAGAATGATTGTGCCATTTTGTTTTGTATTATTTTTGCTCGTGAGCGCAAATTGTACATTAACATAAACGTACACAGCTGGAAAAGAAAAGAGTAAGAACAATATTGAAACATTCAGAGAAAAAACGTTTGACAAACGTTTGGTAATTGATTTACTCACTACTATTGTTTAAAAGGGAAATAAAAAGAGAGGTTTTTAGGTTTTTTTGTTTTTATTAATGTTTATTTTGACTACCATAGTAATTAAAAAAAAAAAACACATTAAATTAAATAAAAAGTAATTCAAAGAATAAAAAATAACGTAACAAATCATTTTTTGGACGAGGCATTGTGGATTTTACTCTTTGTTATGCCACTACAAAAACCAAACAAGAACTTAATCAATTACTCAAAACAAAACGTTTCTCTATCTGTTTTGTACTCAGATGTACGATTGTAACGGTAAATTAAATAATGCAGATGAGTGGAAAGACAATTGTTTCGTTTTCTTTATTTGACACTTGAAAAGTTTCTGTTTTTGTGTTTATTTTGCTCATGTACAATACAACTTAAAAATTTTGAATAGTTTTGTACATTTTGCAAACGTTTGCGAAATGTTTTGTTTGTTTTCATACTCTGGTTAAGAGTGCCCAGTAAAACAGGTGACTTCGGTTAATATATGGAGCTATTTTTAAAACGGCGACGATTGCCTCAAAGAGAAGCAAAGCTTCGCAAAAATTTAAAAACTCGAAAAAGTTGGCAAAAAATAGCGCCATAAAATTGATTAAAAGTCCTCTAAACTAACAGTAATGAAAAAATTCTGTAAATATGGCTAAAATTCCCAAATATTTGGTAACAGCGGTATGATAGCCAAGTCTAATATTTATTAAAAATCCTTAAAGCTTAAAAGAATCAGAAAACTTACAGGAAAAATTCGCTTCAATCCCGAAAATGGCTAAAATTCGAGAACGATTGCAAAATTGGAAACAACCCCTAAAATATATTTGAAATCGCTAAATCGGTGAAAAAAAGAAAATGTCGGAACATAACATAAAAAGTATTAAAAAATTAGTTATAATGATGAAGAACAAACAGGAATGGGCATTCCATAAAAAATCGTTTTTTAAGCACTGACTACCTGAAATTAATATTTTTTGTTTGTTTATAAAAAACTTGGTCTTATTATAGTTATTAAAATGAGAAATACTGCTTGACCCTTTTTTTAATGAAATACCCTTTTTTGCCACATTTTTCTGGAAAATCTACTTTTTGTGACCCTTTTCTTTTGCCTCTTATGTATAAAAAAAACATATTCCGAATAGTTCAAAAATGTTTTTCTTTGTTAATTGCATTGTTTCAAAAGACCACATTGCTTGTCATGGATTGATTTTATTCTGTATACTTTTACAAATTTTTCCTAGTAAAAAATTTCCGGAAGTACAAAACAATTAAATGTGCTCCCAAGAATAAAAAAACTCCGGCAAACTAGGAATCATACTGCTTCTTCTTCTTCTTCTTCTGCTGTAAATCTTCTCTCCTACTGGAGATTAGAAATTTCAGATCTCTTTTATATAACAGAATTAAATGCGCTCCTAATAATAAAAGAACTCCGGAAAATTAGGACTCCTACTGCTTCTTCTTCTGCTGTAACTCTTCTCTCTCACTGGAGCTTAGAAATTTCAAATCTCTTTCAAATCCCAAGAATAAAACAACTCTGGAAAACTAGGAATCCTACTGCTTTTTCTTCTTCTTCCGCTGTAACTCTTCTCTCCTACTGGAGCTTAGAAATTTCAAATCTCTTTTATATAACAAAATTAAATGCGCTTCCAAGAATAAAAGAACTCCGGTAAATTAGGAATCCTACTGCTTCTTCTTCTGCTGTAACTCTTCTCTCCCACTGGAGCTTAGAATTTTCAAATCTCTTTTATATAAGCAAAAATATCAGTTCAGTTTGACCAAAAATCTTATTTTTATTTATTTTTGGTGTAGGATATCATATGGGTGGCCATGCACTGATTATTCCTATTAACTTTTTTTATTAAGTATTAGGATATTGTTTTAAGATTGGTGGAGAACATTTTTTTTTTTAATAACTTCAAACTCCTTCAATATTTTCCTATAAAATATCTTTTGTTTGATTTATTTTCTTATTTAATACTATACTTTATTTGAGTTTAAGTTTTATCACAAACAGAGATAATAATAATTAAAATCAAAAACGAATTATGTATATAATAACCTAAAACACACAGTAAAAGAAAGATCATTATTAAACTCAAAAATAAAAATAATTATAATTATGAAGGTTTTCGACTGCCTGTGGCTGCATGGCCGTTTTTGGGGGCACCTATAGGTGCAACACCGTTAACGCCAGTACCTGCCGGGGCGGCAGCAGCCACCGCTACTCCCTTAGTGCCCGCACCAGCCCCCATTGTTTTAGCACCACGACCAGCAGCACAAAGAAGGAGGTATTTAAATACTCTTAAATCCCTTGTTAAAGGATACTCATGATTTGACGCTTAAAAGCACAATTCATTAAACAAAACTTATAGAAAAAAAACTCATAAAATGCAAATTCTCCCTACATACACTCGAAAAAAATGTTAAAGTTAAATAGATAATGATTAAATGTTTGTGCATTTTAAAGGAATTATAAAACGTAATTGGAATTTTTAAAAGAAAATGTGTATGTGATTTTGATTTTTGATAATGTACTTTTTTATTATTTAAATGATTACGAAATGAAATGAGATGTGATAATGATGGATGGAAGTATTAAATTTTTAGAATAGTTTATTAACTTAATTTTTTCTTTAATAATGATGTGAACTGATAACTATTTTTATAAATTATCTTAACATGATAAATATTATTTAAAATCTATATAGCAATATACTTATAATGTTATGTGCAAGTATTTTATATTAAAATAGTTTAGGTATTTTTTATTATCAGTATTATGTAAATAAGAAATGCATACTAAAAAAAAAAAAATTTAAATTTCTAATTGAAAAACTCTTAGCATTTTTGACCTTTACCCAGTATTTTGTCTAAGCCCCTTGTCATAGAAAACGACTAGAACAGAAAAGAGAGAAACAAAACCTTTCTTATCTGTCAAAAAAAGGCGTACTCTATGATTGTTTAAGTAAGAAATGTGTTTACTTTGTTGATGTTTCTACACACGTACGAAATTTTGCAAGAGAGTTTTTTGTTTTCAGAGAGTTTCTACTCTAGTCGTTTCTCTATGCCTTTTTGGCCAAATTTTTTTTTTAATTATCCTTGCAATTAATTTTAGTTTCTTTCAATTTATTATTTTTTTTTTTTTTTTTTTTTTTTTAATTAAATTTTAAATTAAAGTTGTATTTTTAACTTGAAAGCATGTTTTGAGGCATATTTAATTTTAAGGAAATTGTTTCAAATAATATATTGTGTGTTCAGGCAATTTTTTATTTTTTTATTTTAATAAAAAATGTCTATTTTACAGATACAATTTTTCCTCTAATGGCGATTTCTTTTTAATATTCTCAAAAACATATTTAATTTAATGCATGTTCTTATGTCTGTTTGTGTGTTTTTTAATATAGTTTTTGTATTTTTCTGACAAATTTTCCTGGAACTAATGTTTCTCAATTGAAAACTGTCTTCATTAGCATACATATTCTAAGAACTTTTTGTATACACATATACATACATATAAAAAGCGCCTGAATGTAAATTTATACAGTGAGAGGCAAAAAAAAGGAGATATGTACTTTGGTGTAATAAAAAGAACCCTGAAACCGCTAAAGCTGGCCCAAAGACTTATCCTGGTTCGTTATCAGCTTAAGGTTCATTATGAAACTAAACGAAAGCTCGTAAAAATTTGCTAAAGGCGTTAAATCGCAGATCGATTACTTTGCTGAACGAACCATTGTTAATTAGATCTACAGCAATAATTTTGATTTAAAACTTAAAAAAAAAAACAAGTAAGAGTGCTATATTCGGCTGTGCCGAATCTTATATACCCTTCACCATTGTGCGAGCAGAATACAGAGCAACTAGACATATTTACAATACTTAAAACTTCATTATAAATTAAATTTAAAAGGCGAAAACTGGTAAATATTTTTTTTAAATCCTTTAAAAAAACCAAGATTCGAACCAGGGAACTCACAGTTTCTAACTTAACACACCCCCTAGACAACTGAACCATGAATGAACGTTAAGCTGAAGGTCCACACCATGCGTTAATGCGTCTGTCCTTTTTATGCATTTGACAAAAAAGTTGAATCAGTGTAATTGTATATGACAAGTTACACAACAAAATGCAGAGAATGCATAGACGCATCAACGCATGAAAGTAGGTTTACTTTCTACTTTTGTATCTGTCGCATGTGTGGTGAAAAAAAGTCAGCTGTTATTGATGGCCATGGATGGCAAATCATATTTTATTTTCAATGTTATCGATAACTATGTTTGTGTGGTGGATTGCTTTTTACTATGTTTTTGCATTAAAAAAGGTTTTTAATAAGAGAAAAAGCTTTCGTTATAAAGATTGTATAAACTTTAATGAATAAAATACATTAAAATTAATTTTTAGCACAATTTAACAACAACAAAATTTGCCATTCTACTTATCGATTACTTTTATCTTCTGAGTGTCATCTTTGTTGTGTTTTTATTATTTTTTTTAACAAATGCCATGAATTGAAACTTATTGATGCCGTGAAAAATCACGAATATTTTTATAATAAAAGCTTACTCCTCTATGAATTCTATTAAATAAATTCCATTAAAATATCAATTACACTCTCCATTTTTGGCAAAATTGTTTTTAATTCTTAAACATATTAGCACAACAGCTGATAAAAAACAAATTTGGCGCATAAGACGCATTGCATGTAACTTGAATTTAGAAACGCATAAAATGCACAAAAAGTATCATACGCATCTACGCATGAACGCATGGTGTGGACCTTCAGCTTTATTTGAATATCATTAAAATGGAATATGGCCCATTTACTTTTCACAACTCAACACAGTTGAGTTGCAATTACTTTTGATATTTTTGTTCACCGCAATAGCAAAGTTGTATCCCATAATAAAAAATTACAAATACGGGAGGTACCACGCCCACTTCTCCAATCCCGCCCACATTTTTTGGGATGGTGTGTATTGACAACCTAAATGTTTGTACCTAATTTGGAAACTTTGGCCGTTCTCTAGATATACAGAAAAAAGTAATAAAATTACAAACAACAAGGGATTTTTGGAAAAAAAATAGAGGTAGTCGTGGTTTTTTACTCATATCTCAGCCATTTTTGGACCGATCTGGCTAAATTTCAATAGCAAAATTATAATAAGAATACCTGACAGATGCATATACCAACCAAGTCCCCATCATTTCTGGGGGCTTCGGAAACCCCATTTCAACAGAAAGACGGACGGATGGACGGACAGTCGGACAACCGGATTTGAACTTCGCTTTTCATAAGGACCCAGAATATATATACTTTTAAGGGTGTAGGATCAATATTGTAGAAATTACAAACGGAATGACAAAGTTATATATACACTGAGAAAATTTAATCGTAAAATCTAAGAAAATACACTTTGTTGCAAAGACTTTTATTGGTCAGATTGTGCCCAAAGACAAAACATCTTTACCGGAAAGTCGCAAAGATCTTTAGATTCCCATGAAATATATACTTAAAATCAAAGACTTAAAATCTTGTGGCAAGGATGTACGTCTTTGGAAACACATGAAAAATGTCCTTAAACTAAGGAAAAAGTATTTTGGAACAAAGACTTTCATTCGTTAGTCTTAACACTTGAATTTTTGATTTTAAGTACAATTTTTATTGTAACAAAGACGTAATTTTGACATTATTACAAAGAAACGCAATTAAATTCAACGAAAAAGAAAAAAAAGACAATGACAAGTCGCACATGCACAATTGAGCGTTCCTATCGACTGACTTCCAATTAATGACAACCACGAAAACAATTCTTTTTATTTTTTTACATATATTGTAATCAATCGGCTACACTTGTTTCGTTGTGCATTCGTATACAAATTTAACTTTGAAGACTAAATTCTTTAAAGATACAGACTTTATCTTTATTTTGTTTACCCGCTCTTGTTTACCGTTGCAAGCAAACGTGTGTGAACAAGCAAACATGTTCACTTATGCATTGAAGACAAAATTCTTTAAAGTTACAGACTTTGTCTTTGTAGCAAGGATGCTTAGCTTTAAAAAAACGAAGAAAAGTCTTTAATTTTAAATACGTTTTTAATCCCTTATTAGCAAAGAAATTAATCGTTGTAGCAAATATTTTATCTTTACGGAAAAGATAATTTCTTTGATTAAGCTTCAAAGAATTTTAGTCGTTTGTGTTGAAGAAGCACCATTTGCTTGTTTAAAGAATAAATCATTGATGCAAGGATTTTTTCCTTCTAACAAAGATATTTTCGTTACAATTTTACAAAGACGTTTTTTCTTTGATTTTAAAGCTTTTAATTTTCTCAGTGTAACCTTTGAAGTGAAGGGTATAAAAATCTTTATTTTGTAATTTGACTAATGTTAACATATAAAGTGGGGAACCGCATGATTGAATAAACCTTTCCAACTGTGATTGTTATTCCACATGCAATCTGATCTTTTTGCAACTTAAAGTTGTTTCTATGATTTATTTACGAGCGAACCTTTAAAGAGTTCAAAAGTCATACTATCAGCCATGTCACAGAGTACAATTCCGTTCGGAAACGGAATTCATTCCGTATTTTGGTGCTTTAGAAAATGACGAAAAAATGTTTCGGAATGAAACCATTTTTGTTTTCATGAACTGTATGGGAGTTGTCTGTATCTGAAAGGCCATAAAACTATCAAAATACACTTTCCATCAACAAACAAATATGTTTTCTTCAATTCCGAACGGAATTGTACTCTGTGACATGGCCCTATAATGGGTGGTCCAAATAAAATGCACGATGTTAATAGTAAATAAAACAAAAAAGTTTTTAGAGAATTATCTTTATATTTTTTATTATGATAAAAGGATTTATGACAATTATGTGCAAAACAAAATTTTGGCCAAATGCTCGTCACTGCTTCGGTGGCATACGTCTATCCGATGGTCCGTATTTTCAATGACTTTGAGGTTCAATGTCGTTAATGTGCCCAATTATCTCATGCTTTAGCTCTTCAGTTGTTCTTGGCCTATTGACGTACACTCTTCTTTTAAATATCCCCAACGGAAGAAATCCAACGGCTTCAAATCACATGATCGTGGCGACCAAATAACATTTTCACGACCTGAGATAACACGGTCATTGAATTTCTCGCTCAAACAAGCCATTGTTTCCTTGGCTTTGTGGCTTCCTGTTGGAACCACATATCTTCCAGGCCCATATTCTCAATTTCTGGCCACAAGAAGTCTGTTAACATCTCGCGATAGCCAGCACCAATCACGGAAACTGCTTGGCCGACCTTATTTTCGAAAAAGTGCGCTCCAATGACGCCGCCAGCCCATTAAACGCACTATACACATATTTTACATTTCCAGACCCGGTTTGCTGAAATTTTCCCACATTTCTCCCGATTGTGTAGACATTTGGTCGATTATGCTTTAGCGCTGCTAAATTGTGTACCTCTCCATGGTTGAATTTATCAAACACTGAAAAAAAGAAATGTTAAATAAGGTTGGGCAAAAAACTTGACGTTAAGGTTTGACTCACAATACTATCATCCATTATGATTTTGGACCACCCTGTATGATGGCTGTAATGGATCATGGAAAAGTAGGATTGTGTCCCTTAACCAAACACTTGTATTTGAAATTCATACGATTTGGATGAAATTTGCACCAAGGTTAGTCCTATTGGAAACTAGTTTAGACACAAATTTTCAACAAGATCGGTCAAAAACTTTCTGATTATTATTCAACATTTCTATAGAAAAAACGTGATTTTATTTCTGGGATTAACATATTGTGGGTTTTAGAGTATCGATGGTATAAAATGCTAGTTAGATATGTTACACACTGTCGGAAAGGTCAATTTGTCTAGTTTCTCAGTATCAGTTTTATTTTTAAGGTTTTAGAAACACTTAAATAGAAATAGGATAAACTTCAAAATAGTGCGTATGCTAAAAATTGAAAAACTCTCGTCTAGAGCTAGAAATAATTTTTTATACATAAGCCACTTGCGGCCCAAAAAGCAAACAAAACTACTTTAAAGGAAAAGTCATAAATAAGCTTTCTTTTGAGCAGAAAAAAAACATTCCCGCTAAAAACAAATAAAAAAAGTTTTAAAAATAATTAGTATTGTGGTAATTTTACTATTTTTTGGTTTTTAATCCAAATTTTCAGTACTTTTAATCAGGGTTAAGTTCATCAAATTTAATTTTCATTAAATTATTTTTATGAAGAAAGGAATTTTACAACATGACAAATAATTAAAAATGCACTTTGGACTTCAAGAAGAATTCTTGACAAAAGTACGAAACAGAGACATGTAAAATCAATTAAAAATGGATAATCATTCAAAAAGCAAATTTCGATCTACCAAAGGTTAAAATATAATTTGGTTTAACGATTGATCTTTGACTATTAACGTCAGCAGTCGTCGATGGCTGCGAGTGTAAGACGGCAAATCCCTCTGAGGAGATCGAGTGGTTTCGATCGAAACATGTCAGGGTAACCTGACGGCCAGGGTTCGAGCCCGGCCACAGTCAAGAATGAAAAATTATAAACAACAATTTTAATTAATTTTCATGTTGTAAAATTCCTTTCTTCATAAAAATAATTTAATGAAAATTAAATTTGATGAACTTAAGCCTGATTAAAAATATTGAAAATTTGGATTAAAAAAAGTTTAAAAAAAAAATTCAAAAGATTGATCAAATAGCAATCTATGCTACTTGGGACAAATTTTGCTAGCGCCAATAGATATTAAGTTACATGTATGAGAAAGAACGCCCGTTTGGCCAAATTGTCAAATTTTGACCCCCTCTAAATCAGAAACTTTTTGACCGATCTTGTTGAATACTTTCATCCAAATCGGAAGACATCGATTTCCAAATTGGGCACTTGACATGAAATCCCCCATATGTAAACGTAATTTCGTCAGCTCAGAATTGGTTTGGCGCATATGCCAAAAAGTCGGAGTGGAGAAAAACGACAAAGAAGATTTCAAAATTTTCCCGATATTATTTTTTTATACTTTTCCCACTGCTTCTGGTATATGTTTTGAAGAAAACTGTAAATTTTTGCGCACTTTCATGAATAAAGTTAGAATTTAATAGTATTTTTTGTTTGAAAATGAAAAATATTGTTTTGTGCCGCATACGCCACTTTTCTAAAAAAAATTAAAACAGTGGCTTTTTGTGCTGCATACGTATACTTATTGCGTGAGTGACTGACTCGTTCATCATCGTACAGCCTAAACGCCTGAAGCTAAAAAGTTGAAATTTGGACCGCAGGTGGATCTCTCCCCAAATCGATCTACTAAGACGGGATTTTTAAAAATTCGAATGTTTAGGGAATAAAAAAGGGTAAATTCGGAAACCTTTTATCTCGAAAACTAAAAGAGATACAAAAAAACTGTTATACATATCGTTGTTCTTTAGAAAAATAAGTGGACAGGTGTGTGGTACTTTTTTGAAATTCTGCTCTTTTAGGGTGAAAACGGGTAAAACCTGAATTTTCGTACGTTTTTGTCAGCCCATCTATCTTTTGATCCAATAAACCTAGAAATAAAGTTTATACCACATTCGAAACTTATCAAAAAAAATACGAATACTAGTTTGGTACTTTTTCGAAATTCGAACGTTTAAGGGGTGAAAATCGTAACTACTTTTTGGTACTTTTTTACAAAACATTTTGCATTTTGCAATTTTTGATACTTTAATGTGGGGAAAAAATAGTACCAAAATGGGAAATACGGGAAATTTAATATATTTATGCAGCTTTTTGGTTCTACAACAGGTATTTTTTAATTATCGTCAATATTTGACCTCAAAACATAAAATTCAACATGCAATGTCCTGAATGAATGCTTTATATCTCAGAAACCACAAAAAATTTCGCGAAACAGATTTTGGATTCAAAAAGGGGGTATTCAAAATATATATACCCCATACCTAACTCAATTTTTTTAAAAATGGTCGGTAGGTCAAACCAATTCTGAGCTGACGATTTGGTATTTTAAGTACTTTCCCAAAATGTATTTTGTATTTTAATTACCTGTTCCTCAAGGTTGTTTTGTGTTTCATAATGTTTTTATTTATTAATAGTAAATGTTCATACCAATTGCTACCTTCATCTTTAGATTACATTCGGAACAACAATTGTTATTATGAAAAACTTCTGAGGAAACAGATTTACATAAGCGCCTGCCGTGTTGCAAAATCTCATGGCTGAAAGTGAAATTTTAAAATAGCCATTTCGTAGGGCAAGCTGTATTGGAAGCTGCATCGCATTGGAGGTTAGGTAGTGCATGATCCAGCCTTTTATGAATCTTCGCAAAAACTTTTATTCTCAAAAGTTTCTTAAATGTTTAATTATTTAGTTACAAATTAAGAGAAAAAAATTATTTTTGTTTATCGAATTACCGTTTTATATTTTTGCCACCCACTGTTTGCTGTTTATAATCCATAGTCCTTTGTTTGGTCATTAATGAAAAACGGCATAAACTATCATGACTTTTTTTTAACTGTATTTTGTACTATCCTGTGCTGTTTTGCCAAAAAAAATACCAAGTCATTATAAAATAATGATAACCTTAATAATTAATATTGTGTAATTTTGTAAATGACAAAACAAATTATGATTAAATGATAATGAACGGGGATAAATTTAACTAATTAGTGCAGTCATAAATACATGAATCCGAAAAAGCAAATATTGATTCAGGGCATGTGTAACTAAAGAAAAGGGGTTTTAATTAATTTAAATAATGTTTACATTATCAAATATTTAATTTATTATTGTTTTTCGTTTAATTGTTAACTCAAAAACTGTCACTTGTTAAATTAAATGAAAAAAAAAACTCCAAAAACAAATATACTATAATAACTTTCTTTCAATCCTTTTGATCAATATTACGAATAAAAAATTGATTAATTTATTTCGCAAAAAAAAAATTTTTTTTGTTTCATATTTAATGAAATTTTATTAAGCCACAATAATTATTTAAAAACTACAAATTACATAATTAGTTATTCATTGTAAATAATGCGACAAACATTTACTTTAACACTGATTAGTTTTTAAATGATTAATTTATTAGTTACAATTAGTATTGAACATTTTTTAATTTTTTTTTCGAACAGGGTGTTTTTTGAGTCTTTAATATCAAGTAAACTTGCTTTAGTTGATAGATAATTTGATGTCATTAATATTTAAATATGATTTGGAGGACCATGTGGCCGCCACGGCTGGCGAGTACATGGCGCTATCTGGAACTCTCATTTTTAAACACTTTTTGCAGCATTTGCTGCCGCCGTATTTAGCAAAATGTTGATTTCAAGGTGAGGTCTTGGTGTTGCCGCCCGGGAACATCTAATAGATATTTCACCTTTTGGTGTTATATACTCCGGGGCATAATCAGGTTCAGTCAATACCTAAGATTCGGCAAAAATCCCAAATTGACAGATAACAGAAGATCTTTTCGATTTTTTGCTATTACGGCTGACCAGATTTCCTATTTGGTACCACGGAAGTCAGGAGCCCCCGGTGACACGGTTCCGGACTGACTATTTGTTGAGGCCTCCCTTAGTATGCTTCTTGCGAGAAATGATTCCTGTCTTTCAGGGAGATCGTCTATATGATGTTTCGCTTGTCCGTTGACAGGATACTGGCGGGGATCGCGTGGTAGTTGTTGTAGTTGTACACTGAAAGAAAAATTATTCATATATTTAATGAATCATTTTCATAAATAAATTTTCCTTGGGTAAATGAAAATTTTCATTGTCTAAATGGAATTTCATAGTTATAAGGAAGTATTTTCGTTAAAATCGCTTCATTGGATTTCGTAATTACGTTAAAAATTTTCATTGAATATATGAAAACTTAAGTTTGTCCAAGTTAAACAAGCAATTTTAATTGGGAACATAAAAAAACAATATACAAACATAACTATATTCATAAATTAATACAAAATTATAGTTTCCTTAAAAAAATTTTTAATTGTTAATTAAAAAATGTAAGATTTAATAATTTCATACATCTAATGTTACATGTATGCCATTAAATTTATGAAATCAAAAAATTTTTTTATAAAAGCAACATATTTCAATATTTGCCTTCATAAATTTAAATTTTCATTACGACAATAAACATGTCATTATAGTAATGAAACAAAAACTTTCAATCCACTTTCAATCCACTTTCAATCAACGTTGTAATTGTTATTATGGACAATTTAAACATAGTTTTTTTATACAAAAACTACACTGCCCCGGTAGACTAGCTGGTAGTGAGCTAGTCCATCAGCACCGAAGTCGCGCGATCGAATCCCGCCAGAGACATAAAAAAAATAAAATAAAGTAAAATAAAATAAAATAAGAAAAAAAAAAGAAATTAATAAAAAAAAAATAAAAAAAAAAATTTTTTTTTTTACTTTATTGAAAGTATTCATCCAATGAATAATATTCATAGATCTAATGTAATGTTTCATTAAATCCTTTTAATGAAACAGGTTTCGATGATCCAACGAAACGCTGCATAGGTTCCTTTTTAATGCAATTTTTCATGGGATTAATGTCAAAATTCATTGGTATTGCGAAGAAAATTCTTTCAGTGTACCCAAAGTCGCTGTAAGGGGATCCGGAAATCTCACTAAAGGGATAATTTTTTATCACTTGTGGGAAAGTTCGGCCTGAGGAAGGATCTTCCCCATGTGCTGTTGCTATTCAAATGAAACTGCTGGTATCTTTTAACAGTAGCGGAGGTTATATAGCACCAGCTCCTAAGTAAGTGGAGGGTGTATATTCTAGCCAGATTATACACTCGAATTTCTACCTAAGTGTGATGGTACCTCTCACATACGGGGCGGTTGGTAAATGCATTATTTGTTACTAATGTGGTTGAGATCCATTATGCGATTAGGGGATTCGGCAGGTGCTCATATAAATCTTTTGCACAACTGTCTTTGGTTTACCGGTATAGACAAGTGACTTTGCCCCAAAACCCAAAGAATTTAATCCATTAGATTAAAATACACGACATTGGTAACCCACTACGTGAATTATTCGTTAATCAAACGTTTTTTTCAGTAAATTATTTGTAGCGTTCGCTGTGTAGGGCCGTCCTTTTGCAACCACATTGCTCAGCTTCACGTTGATGGAAACGTCCGAAAAATCGTTATTTGTAAAGATATATGGAGTTCATAGCACGCACCAATTATTTAACCGTCCAATAAAGCTCTCCAATGGATTGAGAGTTATTATCGCTTCAAACTCGCTCTTGGCATATCTATTTAACCAAAACTGTACCCTAAAGCTGAACACAATTTTCAAAGCAGACCTCTCGTGGGAAATTGTCAAAACCATGATTCAAATAAACAGGCTTACGCAATGCGTAAAGCCGTTGTGTTGTTGCTCGTTTGTATGACGTCGAAAAAGACTTTTACTTAGTTTTGGAAGCAAAATCTCATACAGTTTCGTCTTTTCGGACAACATGCGTAAAAGAAAATTATTTTGAAAAGAAGAGCGCACCATCTCTTTTTACAACCAAAAACTTTTAAATCAGCAGTCAGGGTAGACTGTGTTGCCTCTCAACATAACACCCTGTAGTACCTTTTTAAAAATCCCTTTTTTACAAAAAAAAAAAAAAAAAAATATTTGCAAAAAAACAAAAAAAGTAACAGGAAAAACACAATTGGATAAATAAAAATAAATTCCATCATTAATTAAACATTATTTACAAAGAATATAAAAAAAATTATATAATATTAATATTATTGTGGTGGGGAATATTAAATAAATGTATAACTAATTAGTTTTACTAAATAAAGTGTAACAAACACACATTTAAACAGACATGCATGCATATTAAGATACATGAGATTATTTTTAAAAAACTTTTAGCATACATGCAGGCGTTTCCGTTTTTCATTTTGTATTGCAGCTTATGCATTTCTGCTATCCCCTTTTTTTGCGTTTAACTACAAATTAATTTTTATTTAATGGCATTTGAAAAATCATTTAAATAAATTGTATTAATATTAGTTGACTATTTAAAGTTATTTTTGTCATTAATGGAAAATATATGTTATTTGCAAATATTGTTATTAAATGTCAGTGTTGGTTTTTTTTTTTTAATTATAAATCTTCACTTAATTGTTATAAATGTTAGTAATTTAAATAATTTTAATTGAATTTTGAAATAGTTGTGGTTTTAATTAAAATCGATAAAAACTTAAAATTTGTGTAAAAAAATTGGCCATGAGATTGGGTTTAATTTTTTATAAGTTTTTAATACACTGCATTTGTTTTAAAAGTTTTTTTAAAAAAGTTAAGTGAATGTAAAATCACTTTAGTTCGTTTTAAGTACTAAAGTCTTAATATTGAATAGCTTCTTAATTAAACGAAACTTCGTTTAACAATTAGGTGCGAAGATAAAAGTGAAATAAAAGCTTTTGGTCCGAAAAGCACTTTAAAGGCTAAAGTGTTTTCTAATTTTCCAAAACTTCTGATCATACTTGAAACGATAAGAGATAAATTAATAATCTTGGCATTGGGTAATCCTTTAAATATTTTATGCCATATTTTATATCTTAACTAGAATTTAAAAAAAGTACCACATGTAGAATTGAAAAGTAAAGGAATGAAATAAATTTTTTCCCGTGTTTCCCCTTTTCGAAAATTTTTTCTCCCCATTGAAGTATAAAAGATTTCAATATTGAAGTGGGAATATAAAACAAGTAATAAAAAGGGACATTTAACACTCTTTAAACGTTCGAATTTCGAAAAAGTACCAAATTTATATTTGTATTTTTTTGATATGTTACAAAGGTGATAAAATTTTTATGTATTTTTGGTTTAAAAGATAGATGACAAAAAAAGTTTCAAAACAGTTATTTACGCGTTTAGGCCCCAAAACAGGCGAATTTCAAAAAAGTTAGTATTTTATTTTGTTTATCTCTTTTAGCTTAAGAGATATGAGCTTAGCGAATTTACATGTTTTAACCCTTTTTCCCCCCTAAGTAATCCCGCGAAGCTCTACGTTTGTCTGCAGGAGACCAGCAGCCGTATTCTGTAATAAGCTAAAGCTTAATCTCTATCGCTAAATATAAAAAATTGATTTAGCGGTTTTTGGCTACGAATGTAATTCTGCAACGTGCATTGCTAAATTTAGCAATGGCTTACAAATTTTATTCTTCGCAATTTTAGCTTTAAATGTCATCGTTAAAATTTTTCAATTTTGTGTTCTCTAAGGCATTTTAGCGATCAAGATTTAGCTTTAGCTAAGCTGGGTCTCTTCCAAACATGAAAATTACAAAATTCTCGTCATATTGGATCAAATTGGCAAAAGACCAACCTCCGATCCATATTTCAAATTTTTAGCTTCACTCGTTTAGTCTGTCCGATTATGTATCAGTTTGTCAGTAACACTACAACTTTATGTGTTTAGATGTTTAAAGACCGAGTCAGATAGATTTTTTTCACTTTATACGTCGCTTTTATCAACTGACAACTTCGTTCTTATAAGCATTGTCCCATATCGTTAGTCTTCGTAAACGCATAGTACTAAAGTTGGGCATTTTTGTAACGTACGCTGAATTATTGAAAGCCATCAGTTTGTTTTTTGATTTGTTTTAATTTAATTTTTTGTGTTGTGTGGCAGCAAAAATGAAATATCCGTCATCAATATATTCATTGTATACCCCTCCTTCGCTGTTACGCTAGTATCAGTTGATAAAGGCGATGTACAAAGTGCAACGGATTCTATGGTACTCGACCTTAAGTCCTACTGACTGACATCTTGTTTTCTTTATACAAAATAAAAACATATGCAACATTATTTTTAATTGTTTAAAAGCTGCCAAAAGTATGCTTTTATTTTTTATTTATTTTAATAGTTTTAATAAGAAAAAAGTCTTTCTACATTTCAACTAAAATAAAATGATCCTTTTAAGTGCATGTCCGTCTTTATATTTAATATAATTGCTATAAATATTAAGTAAAAATTGAAAATTAATTAAGTTTTTAGAAACTACAGGAAAATATATTTAAACAATAAACATTTGTACTACAAATTATATAATTTATAAAAAGAAACCACCCAGCAAAATTGTTGCATAATTTTAGGATAAATTACAAAAAGTGTTACTGCATTAGTTGAAATATATCGTTTTCGATTGTTTATGTTTTTTAATGAAATTTCCTTCTGTGTGTGTTTTTTTAATTAAGTATGTATTTGTTCAAATTAAAGTAAATATGTATGAAATTTTTTACATGTAAATATTTCTTTAAAAAAAATCATTATTTATTTAAAAAAAAAGGTCTAGATTTTAGGAACTTTTTCTTTTTTTTCAATATCTACAGTATTTAATTTTTGGAAGTTTTATATAATATAAATTTGAAAAAGAATTAAATATACTATATAAAACTAACCGCATGCCTTTTTTGTTCTCTTTTTTCTTTTCTTTCCATTTTTATCTTGAATTTATATGACATTGTTTTTTGCAAATAAACAAACAAAAATTTAAACAAAAACAAAAAATCGCTAAAACTCAAAACACAATTGCAACAAATAAATACACAATTTACACTTACCTACAAAACTTGAACACTCACTCCGAATGTGGCCTACAAAAATGTTAACAAACGAACAACAAAATTTAAAAAAAAATCACAATTAAATCACAAAAAAACCAATTAAATGTGTGTTTTAAACTTTTATTATTGTGGAATGAATGAAATTGTTACGTTTTGAACCAAATTTTGTGATGATGTCTTTGTTTGTTGTTGTACAAAAAAAAAATCGAAAAATTTCAATTTTGTCATGCAAAATATCTACACCCAACACTTTACACTCCAACACACTTCTACACATTTACCAATACTCACACAACAACAATGATCTATGGGTAATAACGGAAACGGAAATTAAAACGTATAAAAAAATTGTAAATAAAATAGCTGCTGTAGCCGCTGCTGCTATGCGCGGTGTGGCCATACAACGTGGACATGTCGGTGTAGTCGGTGCTCCCTTCAATCCAGCTTTAGCTGCTGCTGTAGCCGCTCAACAACAGCAACAACGTCATGCAGCTGCGGTCGCCGCCGTTGCTGCCCATCAACAACACCAGCAGCACCAACAGCACTTGGGTTTTCAACAAGCCCTGCAAGCCCAGTCGTCGGCTGCTAATGCGGCAAATGCTGCCGCTGCAGCCGCCATGCAACCCAGCGCCCAGCAACAATTGCAAACCCTTGCTCAATCGGCAACAGCACCTTCTGCTGCTTCTTCCGCCGCCGCTGTAGCATATGCAGCACGTCTTTCCACCGCACAACAAGCTCAACCCACAGCTGCCTCAATGGCTGCGGCTGCCAATGCAGCGGCTGCTGCTAATGCTGCAGCAGCAGCTGGTACCACATTGCATGGATATGCACCGTAAGTAATTGAATTAATAAAAAAAAACTTAAATAAACTATTCGAAACAATTAAATGAACAACAAAACATTCAAAATAAAATGAAGACAAATGTAAAGTTTTTCTAGGGTCAAAAAAAAGGTAGAGATTTAAAATTTATTTAACGTTTTTAAGACAAATATTTAAAAAATTAAAAGTATTTTATATAGTTTTCTAAAAAAAAAATAATCGAATTTTGTTTAAAACTCTTAAAAAAAACTCTAGTTTTTGTGCTGTGTTTCTGTAGCTGGCAGTCGTTTCGTCTGTTGAGTTCTATTAAAGAATTTAAAAGAATATATACCTACAGGAAAACAGAGGAAAATGTAATCGAAATCAATTTTTAAAGAAAGTAAAAACGATATTATCGTTTTTCAAATCCTCTTGTTTTCAAAACCGTTTACCATGACATACCTGTATTGGCCTGACTGCGATGAACGGCACAGAAGGTCTCTAATACTATTAACAAAATATTAAAAAAGCCACTAGTGCGAGCTTCACATAATGTGCATCCTTTTTACTCATGAGAATTAAGTTATTTTACATGCATCACTTGAATTTTTTTATATTTAATATATACAGTAATCCCTAGAAAAGGGGAAATCCCCTACTGTTGGCATCACTGAATGTGGGTGTATTCTTTCAAATAACAAACAAAAGTCCGACGATTTTCACCGATCGCTTAAAAAAAGTCACAAAAATTGCAGTGCAGGTTTGTGATAAAATCTGCTGCATACATCCAGGCTTAAACATTTTTTGCACTTATCAATTATAATTCTCCACAAATTTATTTTTACCGGCAAAACTGTTGATTATAAAGAAAAACGTTATATGAACGGATTAAAGAAATTGTAATTCTAAATTTTTTTGAGTTTGTTTTAGCAAAATCGGACAAGTGGTTCTCGAGTTATGTTAAACAAAAAAACATCAAGATAAGGAAAAAATTTAAAATGTCATAAAAAAAAACTGACACATACGAACGCCAAACCCTTTGAGGGTTTTACTATACTGATCTAGTACCATCACCCTGACTTGGAATTTCTCACCCCCCAGACAATAATCCCGAAAATGTTCCATAGTGTAATTAATTTAGAAAATTTGTAAACAAAATATCAAGATTATTTTCCTTTGCAATATATAAAATACTGTGTTTTAAAACCCCTTTTTTTCTTAGTATTGTGAACCATTTAATAATGGGTGGTTTTTAAAGAGCTATAGGAAAGTTTAAAAAAACACATAAAATTCAGAAAAATGCATGAAATCTTTATTTGAATCGATAGTACGGTCCATATAATTTAATGTTTGAAGATTATTTCATGCAAATGTTGACCGTGACTGCGCCTCAAATGGTCCAACCGCTTAGTCCAATTTTGGCATACTCTTTCCAACATTTCGGCCGGTATCTCTTGAATAAATGCTTCAATGTTGTCTTCCAATGCGTCAATTGAAGAGGGCATGTGTGTATAGGCATCAGAGATCAGCAATGAGTGGTGAAAAAGTGAGTAGAGCTAAATCATGACTCATAAATTCTTGTACTTATACGCACTCATACTTATTCCAATGTTATTCAAACTCATATTCACTCAAAAGTTTCATTTTATTCATCGTACTCATACTTAGCAACATTTGTAGTGTTTGATTTAGAATCTACTCTCTGTATAGGCGAAGCAAAATGCGAGGCTGCCAGATTTATCCCCGAAATAGCAAAGTGACGATTTGGCAATTACAGTTTACTAAAGTTACATGTATGAAGTGGACGATTTTTCGGCAAATTTATCTGGCACCGCTGATTATTAAGTTGTTTGTTTTCTCTGTTGTGTTAAAACGGTAAATGGAGAGCTTAATGACTTTAATCATTGTGAGTATTGTAAGTATTTTCTTGAAATTATAAATCAAGCTGACGTCATTTATGAGTATGCGTATAATGTCGACGTCGCACTCATAAATATTTCTCTTGTGAGTATGAGTGAATCAGAGTAGTTTAGTTAAAATGATTTATACGCACTTATACTTACAATTGCATGAGTCAGTATGAGTAGCGAAAAAGCGATTCATTGCTGATCTCTGATAGACATGAGCTTTAACATAGCTCCACAAAAAATAGTCTAAAGGCGTTAAATCGCACGATCTAGGCGGCCAATTGACCGGTCCCGAACGTGAAATAAAATGTTCACCGAACTCTCCACTCAATAAGTCTATTGTTAAGCGTGCTGTGTGGCATGTGGCACCGTCTGGTTGAAACCACTTGTCATGCAAGTCAAGCTCTTGCATTTTGGGATACCACCAGCCCATAAACCGAACCAAACTGTGACTTTTTCTGGATGCATTGGTAGATCTTGCAATGCTTCTGGCTGATCTTCACTCCAAAATCGACAATTCTGCTTATTAACGTACCCATTGAGCCAAAAATGAGCTTCGTCGCTGAACACAAGAAGCGCGAGATGAACTTTCTTAACAGAGCACGCATTTTGATAATAAAATTCAATAATTTGCAAGCTTTGTTCGTTTGTAAGACGATTCATGGTTAAATTATAGACCAAACTGAAGATGTTTGACAGTGAAACAAAACACGAAACGTGCGTCAGCTGTTTAAACCAGTGTTGCCAAAAAGATAATAGCTAAAAAATCACCCGATAGTAATCAAAAAAAACAACTTCTAAGTATGACAAGTCCATATAAATATCACAAATTCTCGATCTTACTGCTCACCTTTTTATATAATTCTTGCCACATTTTTATTTAAATAACATCTTGCCAGATGTTTGTTTTTAACACAGCGGATGATTTTCTTAGGCATATAAAATATTGTCTCCCGTAAAGAGATATTTTTATTGCCAGCAGTTTCATTACATTAAGACTAGGAACTCATTAAGCAGTACGGAACCTACTGAACCATCTTTTTGTCGAAATCAGAAATATGTTAAATTTGTGATCAAAAAATATCGAATACTGGACTAAATTAAATATTAAAAAAATATGGCTAAGACTTAGCTTTAAAGCAATAAAATCCGGTTCATATCTAGGATAAAAAGTTTTTAAAATTTAAGAACATTTTTAGAAAACTTTGTTACCTTTTAACCTTAAAAAAACTTTACATTTTCTTCGTTACTAACATTATTTTTTTAGTTTGTAGTTTGCTTTACTAATATTTGTTTTGTAGTCTTAAAAAGAAATGTTTTTGGGTTCTTTTTTCAATGTAATTTAATATTTAGCACATTTTCAAATGCTAAAAAAAAAAAAACAAAATAACAATTAATTTTTTTTTCTCTTAAATATTACTGCATTAAAACAAATTTTATAATAATAGCTTTTTGTTATCGAAAAACATTTTACGAAAAAATTACCAGTAAATTTAGTTTGGTTATTGAAAATGAAAACATAAAAAAAATAATTAATAATTTTAAAAAGGTTTTTGTGTGTATGTGTGTTTTTTTTCCTATCAGAAAGCATGTTTGGTAAACGAATTTTTGAATTCAAAATAAAAAGAGGGGTTCTAGAACTACGTATTGTTACATAAAATAATGTCACTAAAGCTCACCGCCCCCTTCTTTTTTTAACTTATAACACCCATATAATAAAAACTTTCGATTATAAATATAAACAACAACAAAAATTTGTTTAGCTTAGTTACAAACCATACCATTAAATATTATCTACATTGTACTAAATAAAGCATCTTTTTAGGCTTAAACTATTAATAAATAATACTACATATCTATTCGTACAATAAATATTCTATATAAATTATATTTGATTGAATGATAATGACAATTTATATTGTTTTTTGTAAATAGCTGTATTTTTTTTTTATTATTAATTTCTCTCTTACTGGAAACAGAAACAGTTGATTGTGTGTGTGTAAAATTTTAAATTTTTTCTTTCTTGGGGACCCACCGTATGCATGTTAAATTTTCTCGCTCTTTCTATTATCAAAAAAAAACAACAACAAAAACATTACAAACCATTAAAAATTATAAGAATTTTTCTTGTTTTTTTCATAAAAATTATGAATGATGGCCTTCTTGTTTGTGTACAAAAAAAAAGTATAAGAGAAAAATTATATTTTTAAGCAGCAAAATAATATATTTTTTGGTTTTTGTTTTGTGTTTTGAAAAAAAGATAAACTTGCATACTTTTAGGCGCATGTCAATGTATGTTTATAAACAAACAACTTTATTTTTTATCTTCTTGTGTTTATGTAATTTTTGTGTTATTTATTTTTTGTTTTATCAATTTTGTTTATTGCCGGTTTAAGGTTTCTTTGTTTTTTTTTCTATAATTTTAATTATATATATTTTTTTTTTTTTTTTTTATTATATATTGTGTTATTTAAAGCCCTTAGTATTAGTATACACTAGGGTGAAGCGTCAGACCTTTTTTTTTGAAAATTTCGATTTTGAATAACACGTAAACGTTGCATTTTATTCTGAAATACAAACACGGGAAAATAAAGAAAAAAATATTGGGACCTACTTTTACCCTCTACCGCGGGCATCAAGTTTTTAAAAATGAGATCAAATTATACTATTTTTATAAAAGTTCCTATTTCAGACAAACTTAAGATGAGGCCAAATTTTTAAATTCCTAAGTTTTTGTCATACCTTAAATAAGAAACGCTAATTTTCTATGCTAATTTGAGGTGGCTGAACACGAATATGAAATTCATTTAGGGGTAGATTACGGATGACAACTGAATTGAAGTTGTATTGCCTGCAGCGAAATCAGGCAACGCCATTCGTATTCTACCCATTTTTTCTTAATGCGTTTTTAGGGAAATTTGAGAAAAATAAGTTTTTTTGTTTGGTTTTTTTTTTTTTTTATACCTACACTTCAATAGTGGAGAGGATATTATGCATTTAAATATAGATCGGCTCAGAATCACTTTCTGTGTGGAATTAAAGATGTCCGTCCGGCTGGCTATCCATTAGAGTGGTTCGAAAAAAAATGTTTTTGTCAGTCCCCCCCTAAGATTAAAGATAACGTAAAAACAATTCCAAAAATTATTTTTTTATTTTTTTGCCACGCCTAGAAATACCGCCCTTTTTGTTTTTTGTTCACCGTGTCGCCATTTTTAGTCCGATCATAACAGTTTGTATATCGGTGTTCATTTCATGGCTCTGTAGAGGCTACATTTCCGTATTTAATAGTTTTTTTATACCACGCAAATTCTAGTCATGTCTTTTAAAAGCTCGGTTTATACCCTCCCAAACGCTAAATATTTTTGAACTAAAATGAAGCTGTGCTATTTTGATACAACTTCTGTATAAAAAAACTATTAAAGACAGAAATCTAGCCCTTACAGAGCCATGAAAACCGATATACAAAATGCTATGATCGGACTAAAAATGGTGACACAATGAACAAAAAACTAAAAGGGCGGTATTTCTAGGCGTGGCAAAAAAATATAAAAATAATTTTTGGAATTGTTTTTACATTATCTTTAATCCTAGGGGGGGACTGACAAAAAAAATTTTTTTCGAACCACTCTACTGTCCATGTAAACCTTGTGCGCAATTTTTGAGATAATTTGATGACATTTGGAAAATAGGTTCAGTAGGACCAAGCCTATTAAAAATCGGGCGAATCGGTCTATAATTTTACATAGCCACATACAAGCGTCTTTCCGGAATAGTGTCTTTGTGCCCATAAACCATCTTATTAAGTTGGTATTAAGATTCAATTTGGTCCAAACTTATTGTATTGCAATCAAAATCATCTTACCAAATTTTATTGGAATCGGTCCATATACGACCATAGCTCCCATACAAATACTACTCCCGAAAATAGCTTTCAATGCCATGCCATAACTTCCTTATAAATGTTGGTATTAACATAAAATTGGGCGATAATAACTTTTTTGATAGCTACTTTGTATGTCATGACAAAATGTTGTCCTGGTAGGTCAAAAATGAGCCATAGGTCCCATATAAACTCCCAACTTAAAAGCTCATATAGATGAAGAGATCTAAATAATATTCGACTCAAAAAACTTTTACCTGAACCTTAACCTCATAACTTAATTTTGTTAAGGCGGTTCCAAATAGGGTATACATACTAGCATAAATTGTATTTATATGCAGTGGTGTAGGATATCATATGGTCGGGCTTGACCGACTATAATTTCTTAATTATTTTAGTTCGTTTATTGGCAAAAGTTCCGACGGTTGATCTTGCTTTTACACAATAAAATAGATATCTCTCCATTCTTTCAGCTAATACTACGTTTGTGTAGATCGGATTAAAATTTTTTCAGTTACCGGACTAACTACATACAATTTAAGAAAGTTAAAAGCAATTACATAAGTTGATAGGCGAATTATTTTTCATATGTATGTATTAAATTCATTTAAATCAGTTTAAAGCTTCGTTCACAATCAAAGAAACATTTCCACTTGGTGTTCACAATAGAGCAACAATTTCTTTTGCAACCACAAAATTTGCATTAACAAACCGTTTACAAATTTTAGCCACAACAATATTATGCATTTATTCACTCAAAATATTATGTAGTTAAATTCAAACGAAAATTCATTTTAAACAACTTAAAATTCACTTAAAAAACGGATCATTTACATTTCATTTAAAACAAATGATTTTAACATTCATTTTTTAATTGTTTATTTATTGAACATCATATTCCTTAAAATTGAATGATTTTTACTATTAAAAAATATATTTTAAACGACAAAAATCAAGCTACATAACAAAATAAATACGATAAAACATTATTTTTTTTGTAGTTTGTTTTTTGAATAACAAACATAAATGTTAAAAAATAAAATTATTCGAAAAATAACTATATTTTTATTCAATTTTAACAGAACAGAAAACGAATTTAATAACCCACAATCAGTTACTGTAATAATTTATAAGTGTTTTTATTTTTTACAACATTATGTTAAAATGTTCATTCAAAACTAAATAAAATTATTTTAAACGTCAGAAATAATTTCATACAAATTGTTGCTAAAGTTCTAGTTGAACCAATTTTTCAAAAAAAAAACTTTAGTTACATTTTTGTTTGAAAAATTAGGGAAAATATATGAAATACTTTGGAAAGAAATAAGATAGAAGAAAAAACGAAATTGTTGCTCTGATTGTGAATAGGGAATGGTAAATCGATTTCGATTCCAATCGAAAATCGATTTTGTTGTAAGAAAAATCGATTTTTTGCAATCGAATTTACGTATGCGATTTTATACTGAAATCGATTATTGGGCTTTTAAAATCGATTTTGTTATTTTCATCAAAATTTTGGAAATTTTTAATTTTAATCTTAACCAAATCGATAAATTATGGGCATGCACAATAAAACTTATTTTTTTGTGCGTCTATAAGTATGCTTATGCAGTTTCCCAAATCTAAAGTTGTAGTCAAAAGTGATTTCGTTTTATGTGAAGCAAGATTCGAAATCACTTCCACTTTCGATCGAAATGTGACAGGCCTGATTGACTACACAAGTATACAATTTTAATATGTGAAATGTACATGCGCTTTTTCCTCTAAAGGCCATCTCAAAATTAACAAATTTTCACTTTTTACAGAAGAATTATAAAAAGCAGTCATATCTACCCACTGTAAAAATCTAATTTCAATTTCTCTAGTAGTAGTAGTAGTAGTATTAGTTTGCCTTTGTGATATAATTTATAAGTTTGCAAATTAATTTTAAAACGATTTTGAAATCGATTTTAAAATCGATTTTGAGGTTCGATTAATCGATTTCAAAAAGCGAAATGAAAAAAGTCGATCGAAAAATCGAAAATCGATTTTGGAGTCCATTTACCATTTCCTAATTGTGAACAAAGCTTAAAGCATAAATTTTTTTTTTATTAAAATCAAGTTTGTATGGGTAATAGTATCGAAATTTTTCCCTTTATGGCGTACTACTTTCTTATTTTTGCTCAAATCTCCGCGATTTTAAGTTTATTTTATTTAGCACAACATTTTCTTATACGTGTAGGCTTAAAGAAATCAAAAATTTTATTTTTAATTTAGAACATTAAAATAAAATTCATAAAATTACTTCAACTCCCAGCCCTGGTAGAGGGATAAAAGATAGTTCGAAAAAAATTAAAAAAAAAGGTTTTTGTATAAAATTAGGTAGATAAAACATTCTGAGGGTATTTGAAATCCATTGGGTAAATTTGCTCCCCCTTTAATACCCCGACGCTCCGCCCTAGTATACACCCTAAAATATGTCGTTTAAGTTTTTAATGCTAATTAATTATTCTGCGCCAAAGAAAACAAAGTGTTACAAAATTAATTTCTAAATAAAGGCCTCACTTTCGATTTGAAAAAAATCACGCTTCTGCCTTAGCCGCTCTGCTCTAATTAGTTTTATTTGGGAAAACTTTTGCAAAGCAATATTTTTTACTGTTTAAGTTATAGTTTTTTAAAATATTATTTGTGTTTTATTTAAATTGTAAGAAGTTTTATAAATTCTTTTGAAACATGTGATTGACTATCCGTGTAAGAGAGAGAAAACGTAAGAAGAAGATGAGACGTTGGTCGAGCCCGTTAATTAGATAAAGGTACCCAACTACCTTATTTATTTTAAGTGCCTATTATGAACTAAATTTTAATTTCGACTATAGTCAAAATAGCTGATCGAACGAATTTTCGTTTCGTATTATGGTGAACATTTGGTAGAAAAGCACTATTGTAATTTAGTTTGTTCATTGACTAATCCTCTTCAAGAAGTTTTATAAAAAATGAACAGCCGTATTCATAACAAAAAGTTAGCAACAGTTTGTACACTACGTACAACGAGCTGCTTATTAGCACGCCGATTAAGCTTAGCAGCTTATTAGCATAGATTTAATTCATAACGAACTTTTCTACATCTGCCAACTTTTAGTAAATCAACTCTGAATTTTTATGATGCCACATTTTATTACTCAAAAATGCAACACGTTTTGCATCAATCATCGCTGAATTTGTAATTTTTTCCTTTTTTTGTTTTCCCTTCACATATAAAAATTTTAAAAAGTTTTTAAAATAAATAAAGTTAAAGACAGTTAATTAAAAAAAAAAAACAGTTAATTAAAAAAACCATCAAAATTGTTTGGCATTGAACGTCTGTTTTTCACAAGTTGACAGCTCGTTAACAAGAGTTTAGCAAAACGTTAACCACAGTTTGGTTAGTGTATTATGAATAAACTTTTTGCTAACTTTATGCCAAATTTTCATTATGTATACGGCTGTAAGTTTTTCAAATCTGAAATTTTGGGCCATGTCACAGAGTACAATTCCGTTCGGAATGATTCCGTTCGGAATTGAAGAAAACATATTTGTTTGTTGATGGAAAGTGTATTTTGATAGTTTTATGGCCTTTCAGATACAGACAACTCCCATACCGTTCATGAAAATAAAATATATTTCATTCCGAAATATTTTTTCGTCATTTTCTGAAGCACCAAAATACGGAATGAATTCCGTTTCCGAACGGAATTGTACTCAGTGACATGGCTGTTTAAAATCATTTAAAATATTCCACTACCAGAGTCCTCTTCAGAACTCCCTTCTCCCCCATCGCTATAAATTGTGATATGTGTAACCCTTACCATTTTTCCAAATTTTCAAAATATCATTTATTTTTAAATTTTTTTTTTTTTTATAATTCCAAAATTAAATCAGATATACCACTGCTATGGTTCCATATAGGACCCATTGGACCACCATTTCTAGTGAGTTACTGTTTTTCCAAATTGGTCACTAATCCATCCGCCCCAGAAATTTTCGTAAAAAATTAAATTTTACAAATCTGATTTTCTGAACTAACAAAATTATTTCAGATATCCCACTAACAGAATCCTCTTAAGAACTATTTTCTTAGGTGGAACTGGTTCCATTTCCATGTTCTCCGAAACTGTTAAATGCAATGTTAGCTGTAAACAGTTAGTGTAAAGATATTGTGGTGTATGTCTCTGCTAGTTAAATATGTATTTATCTTCAAACGCATTGAGTTTTACTGATTTGGTTTATTCACAGTAGTACAGTTTATAAAAAAAATAAACTTGTAATTAAACGTGGCCATGGTTCGATGATTTGTCTGATACAGATGAACGCTATCTGGAGATACTTTTAACATATTGCAAAAGGAAACCGTTTCGTAAGTAAATTCCAACCATATTGAAATTGACAATGGATTTGTGCTTAGGGAGGGGATCGCTCCAACTCAGCCTTGGGTATAAACAAAAACTTTGCCTTGCACAGACCACGGTATCTGTAGTGCTGTCAAGAAAAAATATTGTAACGGGCTTGTCCCAAGTAATTAAGTTCCTGCGAGATTTCAACCCACTCTTTAACAGTCTTACCTTTTATGCAAAATCCTTTTGCGAATAAAAAATGTTGTGCCAAACGGAAAACGAGCTTTTCCAATTACTGCTTACTACTTACGATCTAATACCTGCATTAAACTAACAAAAATAATTAAGATAGCAGTATTCGATCCACAAAAACAAAACAAAATTACAAATATCTACATTTTTAACAAGTTTTTTAAATTTATTTGCAGCGTCGAAAGCTAAATTGTGTTCGTTAAAAAATGCCTACGCACAACGAAATTTTCGACAGTACTGTCAACTCATGATACAAATTTTGCATTTGATAGCCGATATTCGATAGCCAGCGTAAATATGTTCATTAGAATTATATAAAAAAAAAACTATTAACTATTGTTTAATATAATCTAAAAAGCCTCATAGCTTATTACGTATAAAGTTATACAGTATATTTCAGGGAATTTGTGGAAAAATGTTCTACACAAAAAATTCTTGCTTGAAAATTCGTAAAATAAATACCAGGTTTTGGCATATGAATTTGTGCCATATCCGCTAAATTGATCCAGTGGCTTCCACATTTTAAATAGATTTGAAACTGATAGGAAAAGCCAAAACTTTTCTTTTAAAAGATCCAACACATTCGTAAAATTGCTCTCGACGGGAAAGCAGCTTACGCGTCATTGTCATTATTTTTTAAGGGCAATCATGCTCTTCTTTGTTGGTCTATTTTGCATTGAATAATGACTTGGCGTCGTTAAGCTGTCTTGAGATAAAATTTTGCGGTTTGTTACATAACCTTACTATTCAACTGAAGCACAGGCGTGAATAACGTTTTAAGTTACAAAATAATTATTTTTCAGTAGAGCAAAAGAACTTTTTTAGCAGGCAGTATTATTTATTTTTTAAAATTTGTTTTTTAGATTATTAAAAATAATAATAAAAAAAACTTTTATGCAAAAGGCTTTTTAAACGTTATTCCACTTTGCAAAACCATTTCGATTATATCATTTTGTTTAGTAACGTACAACCTTCTTCCGCTGGCTGACTCTTTGTGTACCATTTTGAAGTGGTTAAGGTGTATAATTTTGGGTGATTTGATGTTTAAACAGCGTTATGTTAACGGTTTTCTGCAAAAATATAGTTTTTGCAAAATGTGGCTTTTACAACGTTATTGGCGGGTGTGCTTCAACTGGTGGAGTACCATTTAAACTCAGATTTATATCTGGTAGAGACCATAGTACATGGTAGCGAATTCCGAAAGTATAGGTAGACTTTGGAAGAGGCTCCGGAAACGTCCTTTTCGAAAAGGAATTACGAAAAAAGGATCCGTCAAAATAATACCCGTATTCTAATACACATAAAAGTATATTTACTAGGAGAGTAAAATGCGTTTGTGCTTATGTTTAAAAGGAATATAAATATTCTCGCCTTATTAGTATATTGATCGACTAAGAACTACTTTCACAGAATTCTTTCCGCGTAAGTCCTACACCCAAGGTACAGAAAATATTTGATACCTTGATAAAATTTGGAACTTAAGCTAAAGAGAAAGAAACAGTTGCACAATTTTATCCAGTCCTCTAGCACAAATAATCATCAGAGTATTGTAAACAGGTTAGAAGGAATGCAAAGATTTTGAATATTAATTGTCCAACAACAACAATATAAAGCCAAAATAGGGCCTAAGAGCCCGTAAACAATTATATATGTATATTGTGATTAATAAATTGTTCAGCTTAAATGTTTCTTTAGAATGTCTTGCTTTGAATTGGCGAATGCTCTTTAACTTGGAAAACGTAGTCACGCTGGAGCTATGACCTCACCCTGAAGTTGGGGACCAAGAACTGCGTCTGACAACGGTGCCTTTCCGATTTTTCTCCGTTGGTATAATTTTTTTTAAAAATTTCAACTGTTAAGATTCCTTTGTATTGCACGAATGCACGAATTAAAGGAATACATAGAGCCGACTTTAAAAAATAGTTTAGGAGATTTTCAATTAGACTCAAATAAATCCACTATTTTCGTGGAGCCTCCGCTGCTGTAAAGCAGAGATAACCAAGCCCCGAACGCACACACACAAAGATATTATGTGCTTGTGTGCGGTCGCAGAGACTGATGATATTCTAATGTTTTGAAACGAACAAAGTTGTTGTATACATGTGAATTGCCGACCGTGTTTGTGTGAACAATACGATTATTGACTGCCTCGCGAGGCTATGGAGTGGCTAACACTGTTGTAAAGCAAGCAGCATTTGTTGAAAAGCAACAGCGCCCAGGGATATTCAACAGGAGGCGCACTTTCGTTTAAGGTAGAAAATCAGCCTTTTATGCTGACTTTTTAGATCTCTTTTTCCAAGATTTTCAATTTAAACCACATCTGATTCTCAAAATGGTCCTTGACTTATAGTTAGACTTGGGCCAAGTTTTCAGGGACTCAGACTCCCATTATAGGATCTCTTGTTATCTTAAGAGATCTGTCAATTTTGAACTCTGCCGAATTTCATTAGCTACACCTGATTTCTCTTGATAATGGGACATTTAAAATTTGAATTTCCTTAGGATGTCTCCACATATAACCCCTATCAGTAGTCCAGAAAAAAAAGTACCATGTATTTTATATTTGTTTTTTGAACTGAGAAAAAATTGTTTCCCATCGCTGTTACAAACAAATAACAATAGTTGTATAAACCACGCCTCTTTCTTCTTCTTACATTTTATACAAAATAAATAATTCGTATCATTTAATAAGTTTATTTCAAAGTCAAGAATGATAGAAATTAAGATTACGCCGCCCAAAAATAATTTAAAATCTTCTGCGCATGTCACACAAATGACGTCACGCGAACTGCATTCCTATTGGCTAATAATTTCAAGCTCGCAAACTTTAAATAGTTGTTGTTTAACTGCGGGACTGCAGTTCTAATAAAGTGCATAAATTTCTTATAAAAATTTCGTAAATCTTAGGGACTTTTATACATATGGCAACCCACAAACTACGTCATCTTATGGGAAATCATGTGCGTGGCGAAATCTTGTATTCTATCATTATTGATTCAAAGTGTTTAAATAAAAATTACCAAAACAAAAAAAAAGGTTTAGCGAAATTAAGTTGTTGTGGTCCTTTTCCAAATGAGTGAATGTGACATTATGAATGAATGTGTGATAAGAAAGGATTCCCTATTAGATTAAGAGCTTTAAACTAGGAAACTCTCGCGACAGCTTAAAGAAAAACATATTAGAAATATGAAAAGATAAAAAATCGAATTAAATGAATTTTGCTTTTAAGAACTCAGATCATTTTAGACTTTTTTTTTGTGTCTACAAAATGATAACGTTTAAGTTGAGAAGTTTTTGATGAGTTAAAACCAACAAAAAAACTATTTCTTTTCTCTTTCTCTCTTAAAAATTTTCACAGTGTTTACTTTGATCCCTACTTAGCAGCCGCTGCAGCTCAAGCTGATCCCAATTTACGTTTTCAGGTAAGATCGAAAGATAATTTGTTTTCTTATTTTTCAAAAAAAAAAAAAAAAAGTGTTTTTTAATATTTCCAAAACGTTGTTGAGGGCTAAGTTTAAGTTAAAACAATATTTTAAATAATTAAGCTATTTTTAAGTACAATTTAGATAAGTAAATTAAAAATTATTTAAATTTTAAATTAAAAAAAGACACTAAAAATAACATTTTACAGGCAGCGAAACCGGTCACAGAAGTTCCAGCAGCACAGCCAGCCGCAATTATAAATGTAATCATTGTTTTATATTTATATAAATTGTATAATTAAAAACCCAAAAAAAAAATAATATTTATTTAGCTAAATATTTATTTCCATATTTAAGTGTATCATTTTATTTCTATTTGTTTGTTACTATTTCTAATATTTTTTCTTTTTTACACCTCTGGTCCCCTTGAGTATGCTTTGATTTTTATTAATAATTTTCTTGGATTTGGTTTTATTTTCTTTTTAAATTGTTTAAATAGACTTGTATAAAAACTAGTTTTCGTTAGTAAAATATATATATTTTCCTTTCCTTATGGTATTTTATATTTTTTTTCCTAAAAAGCAGCTAATTTTTATACCGGGTTGCCTTTGGTTTTTTTGTATTTTTTGGTTTGAGTATATTTGTTCTATATTTTTTTTATTAACTTGCTCTACTGTAAACTTAATGTTTAAAACGATCAGTTTGATCTTTTTATTTCTTTTTCATGTTAAAATATGTTTTATTTTTATTATTTGTTCTAATCATTTGATAACTTTAATCAATTATTATGCGACATTTGGTTTTAATTCGTTTATATATTTTTCTTTAATATTATTTTTCTGGCTTATTTTGAATTATTGTTAACAAAAAATAAAAATGTGTTATTATTATATTGTTTTTAAAAACATATTTCATTTAAATAATTTCACTTTTAATACACTGAAACGCTATTTAAAGAATTAACACTATAAAAACTAAAAAATTGTGTGGATATGTGTAAAAAAAAATTAACTAAAAACCACCACTAAGCGAAGAGAAAACATATCGTCAACTCAGAATTGACTTGGCGCATATGCCAAAAAGTCGGAGTGGAGAAAAACGACAAAGAAGATTTACATGAAGATTTCTCAAAATGCACCCAATAGAATTTTTTATATTTTTACCGCTGCTTCCGGTATATGTTTTGAAGAAAAATGTAAATTTTTGGCATACGCCACTTTTCTAAAAAAAAAAATTAAAAAAGTGGCTTTTTGTGCTGCATACGTATACTAAACGCCTGAAGCTAAAGGCTGGAAATTGGGACAGGAGGTGGATCTCTCCCCAAATCGATCCACAAAGACGGAATTTTTAAAAATTCGAATTTTTAGGGGGTAAAAAAGGGTAAATTCGGAAACTTTGTATCTCCAAAACTAAAAGAGATACAGAAAAACTGTTATACATATCGTTGTTCTTTTGAAAAATAAATGGACAGGTGAGTGGTACTTTTTTGAAATTCGGCTCTTTTAGGGTGAAAACGGGTAAATCCTGAATTTTGGTACGTTTTTGTCAGCCCATCTATCTTTTGATCGAATAAACCTAGAAATAAAGTTTATACCACATTCGAAACTTATCAAAAAAATACGAATACAAGTTTGGTACTTTTTCGAAATTCGAACGTTAAAGGGGTGAAAATCGTAACTATTTTTGGAACTTTTTTACAAAACATTTTGCATTTTTCAATTTTTGATACTGTAATGGGGGAAAAAATAGTACCAAAATGGGAAATACGGGAAATTTAGTGTTTTGCTTCAGCTTTTTGGTTCTACAACTGGTATTTTTTAATTATCGTTAATATTTGACCTCAAAACATAAAATTCAACATGCAATGTCCTGAATGAATGCTTTATATCTCAGAAACCACAAAAAATTTCGTAAAACAGATTTTGGATTCAAAAAGGGGGTATTCGAAATATATATACCCCATGCCTAACTCAATTTTTTAAAAAATGGTCCGTAGGACAAACCAATTCTGAGCTGACGATATGTATATTTCGGTATGGTTAAGGCTAAAAAATATGTTTTAAAAGGAGAATTTTGAAACATATGGTTCCTTTAACCATATTATTGTCACATACACATGTATGTACTAGTGATGTTACGAATACATATGAATATTTTATATATTCGTCGGAAACGAATATCCAGCCTAAAATTTTTTCCGCTAAATATATCAAATTTAATTGAAAAATTCTCCCGTTTGCGTCGATAACGATAAATTGGAAAAAAACTAAATAAAAACTACTTGTAGTTTTACACGATAAGTATTTTACAGTATGCTTGCCAAATTTCCCACTGCAAAATCCATACATGGCGTGCAAAAGCAAAACAAATTTGCTTCTGTAAAGGTCAGCTCTAAGTTGTTGTGTTGCCATCATGGCCTTATCTCACATGGCATTAAAGAAGTCCAGCGGTGTCAAATCACATGATCTTGGCAGCCAATTGGCATCGGCACCACGTGAGGTAACACGGCCATTGAATTTGTCGCGCAAAAGAGCCATTGTTTTGTTAGCTGTTTGGCAAGTGGCACCGTCGTAATCATCTCACGATAGCGAACACGATTCACAGTAACTGCCTGACCGGTCTCATTTTGGCAAATGATGCCGATGATGATGCCGCCAGCCCATAAATCTCACCAAACAGTCACTCGTTGTGGGTGCATTGGTTTTTCGACAATCACTCTTGAATTATCATTCGCCCAAATGTGGCAATTCTGCTTATTGACGAATCCACTGAGGTGAAATTGATTATCCACTGTTGCCATTTCTTGCCACCATTCTGACCATTGACGACGTTTGGAATGGGCAGGAGGCTTTAGTTATTGAGTCAATTGCACCTTGTAAGCGTGTAAATGCAAGTCTTTATGCATAATGTTTATCAACGACGAGCGTGTGAGGTGCAGTCACACTATGCAAACAGCAGCAATATTTTCTGCAGTACGAGCTGTACGAGCATGCACTGGTGTTTTCACATCTCCTAAAGACCTGGCTTGCTCAAATTTTTTGCACGCTTTTACCGATTGTACGCACATTTGGACGATTTGCACGAAGTGCACGATATGAATTTTGATTGGAACGCCCGTTTTCATAATAAGCCTAAATAACTTTAACGCGATGCTCGATTGTGTATCTTTCCATGGTTCAAATTGAGTTAGTCTGAAATTGAGAAATGTCAAATGAAATGCAGAAAAAAACTTGACGTTTAGGTGTGGTTCACATTCAACATCGGCCCTTAAAATTTAACCACTCGTTATATTCCTTTTCCACTTGTGGTGAACGGCATACAAATGACGAAGTCACAGTTAAAATACGTAAAAAAATAAAGTATTCAGTTTTTCGTTGACAGTTCGAAAATGTTTAATATGGTCTTTAACCTCAATTTCGGTTTTTATAGTGTTAATTGTATTAAGTTCATTTAAAATATGTTTTAAAAGAATCAATTTACTGTGCATTTCTTTGAACAAACAAAAACTTTTTCATCTGTTACATTTTTGCAACGAAATTTCTTCTTTCTGTCATACGCATTTATTGCATTTCATTTTATACAATTTTTTTCAACTTTTTCGTTGAATTTTTTACCATGTTTAAAAAATACTTTTATAGAAAAGATGAAAAGATTCACTTCTGTACACACTGTAAAACTTTTTCTTTTATTTTATTATTTTCCAAAAGATTGTAACGATTTCGTTTGGGAGTATGATTTTGTGTTTCTCTTTTAATTTTTAATATTTTTCATCTTGCCATTCATTAACCCAACCTTTTTTATCACTGATTTTTTTTTTTTTTTTTTTTGAAAATTTTACCAAATTGTTTCATGCAAATATTACGTGAGTTTTACTTTTTACTTTGCTTTTCAATTTTTGATTTTATTTTAAAGAAATGACTTGAAAAAATGATGAAATTTAAATGACCTTTTTTACGTTAAAGAAATGCAGGATGAATAGAAAAAGAAAAAAAAGAACAGATGAATTTAAAGTCTATAAAAAATTTTAATATTCAAATTTGTTTTTAATCAAATGTTAAGGAATTTTTGCTCAGTTTAATTTTCTTATATATCAATGGATGTAGTCACCAGAAAAGAAAAATGAGATGAAGTACTTAAAAAGTACATTTAATTTTGTGAAACCTTGTGTTATTTCGAAAGCGGCTCGTACCCTGATTTACATGAAAATCTCTAACAGCGAATAGTTTGACTATAATTTAGTCATTTTGGGTCAGTCTGACAAAGCGTTTACAACGACCGATATTTCAGAAAAAAAAATACACAATAGCTTTTTTTACCCAAAATACTAATCATAACAAAGATTCGGGATCTTTAGTGCAAGGTGGCTGCTGAAAGCCGCTTCCAAAATAAAACTTGATCTGAACGTCAACGTAAACAAACGAAATTGTCACATATGGAGTGGTTTCAACCCAAAATTTACTGCATGGGAGGGAATTGCATCCAATTCGCGTCACAGCACAGAATAAAAAATATAATCAGATTTAATTAAAAATTTAATCTATTGAATTAAACGTTTAATCAATTAATTAATTAATTAGGTTGCTGGAGACCGTTACTTGAGAATTTTTCTATCCAGAACGACGCCGAAAGAGAATTCCTTTCAACTCTGTGTGGTTTCAACAAGATCGTGCAACTGCACACATAGCTCTGCCGGCTATAACCGAAGTACGCAGAAAATTTCTTTAATAGGCTTGTTTCAAGAAACTCAACCTTCCGTTGGCACTTCCGGTCGCCTGACCTAAGGCCGGGCATTTAAATTCAATTATCTTTAAGACTCATTTAACTATTTTAAAAACGATTCAATGGACTTTCAACTAAAAAAAGATTGAATTACGTTACACAAAAAGTTATTCCATTTTCTTAGTGTAGCAAAATTCATCAGCCACGCTGTATAAAGGATTTCAAATATCTAGCCAAGTACCCACAATCGTTGACAAATCATTTTGTGTTTTTCTACCCACCACTAATGCATTTCAAAAAGTCACGGTTTAGTGGAACTGCAGCGTCATAGGCCCATGTTTTTTGTGAGAATGACGTTGGTTAGGCCATCAACATCAAGGGTTACCGGTATAAGTCTATGAGTACTAACTTCTTTTGGCCTGAATTGGATAAAATGGACACCAACCAGAACTGGACTATAGGTCATGCCACATTGGGCATACTGTACAAGCGATTTGATGACATTTTCGTTTCACTTTGGTGAAGTGAACTGGATATCCAGATCGTCCGATTTGACTTTCCTAATTTGTTTTTTATTGTGGAATAAGCCACAATTTAGAGCAGCCATCATAGTTGACATAACCCATGCTATCGGTTAAATTTAGCGTGGTTTATGCGTCAGACTCATGGAAAATTGGGCATTTTGGATGAGCGCCATCCAGCGAAGTCGCGGTTGTCATTTACACGATATTTTTACAAAATAGCAACGAAAGGCCTTTTTAACAAATAAAAAAATTTCTATGATAACCCACACACACACTTTACTTTATTTAAATTCAAAGATAAGAAGTGCTATTTGAATGAGCCTTTATAATTAAATAATGTCAGCTGTTACCCATTTTTTTTTTTATATTCTTAGTGGTGGTTATGAAAATATAAAACATTTTATTGCAAAATGTTAATTTTGGTGAATTCAGGTGAATACTCCAAGTTCTCATTAAAGCGCAAAACTGTACCCAATTAAAATTTTAAATTTTACAAGAGGGACAAAAAACTTTTAATATTTCATATGTGCAGCTTGAGAGGAAAACCAAAAATATAGTTGGTTTAACACATTTCAAGACTCAAATTGAAGAAAAGCAGCATGCTGATCGACGAGGCGTATCTTTCTCTACCACACGGCATCAAAATCTCAATTTACTTATAAAGTGGATTTAGCAGGTTTGCACATTAAGCCGACGATATCTGACACTAACTCATAAACAGGCACAACCAGTGTTACCGTTCGCCCGACTAAAGTCGCAATTTGACCCTTTTTCAGCGGTCTGCGACTTTTTGTGAGACTTTTTTTTATCACCGACTTTTGCGACTATTTTAATTTTTCTGCTACTTTTTACCCTTTTTGTTAAGATTCTTACAAAACATTCAATTTTCTAATTATTTGTATCAAAAAAAAAAAATTCGTCAAAATAGCCTCGTCAAAATTTAAAAACAATTCATAAATTATTGTTCATTTGGCAATACTTTTATTACATTTTTGGCAACCTTGTCATGTAAACAACGTATTTGAGGCGAATTCAGTTCAAGGTGGTGGCAAGTTTTGACAGTTCGGACCAATTTGTTTTAATTTGTCAGTTTTTTTGTTAGAAATGGTTGACATTTCGAATCGTAAACACCAGCAATGCAATGCAAAAAACCTCTGTTGTTTCTGTTGGTTTTGGATTGTTGTAGTCTTAGCACCACCTGTAGTTTTCGAATCGTAAAAACTAGCAAAGCAATGTAAAAACATGCAATTCAATGCTGTCATCTTTAAATTTAATAGACAAAGATATAGAAGACTGGATTCCCTGTGATGAACTTATTTCTAAATATAGAAATAAAATTTAAAAAAAGTAGTATTTATGTAGGTATGTTAAGAAAAAGAAATATTGCGCCAAGATCAAACGAACGGAATTAAAGTAAAATTTTCAAGGGGCTTTAATTGGACAAGTTTAAATTTTGTCAAAAATATATTAACCTTAACTTTGAGCTTGCCTGTTTATGATTTTGTGTGCGATATGTAGTTACGGTGGCCATCCATTCTGTATTATGCAGAACAGAACTAGTATATTTTGGAGTTTTGTTTTGTGTAAATAAATTTGTATTTGAATTCATGAAGCTGACAAACTCTAACTACAAATTTTATGTCATAGGTTGATCAGTGTCCCTGTTACTAAGAACATTTTAATTATAATCTTCCTTACCTTTATGCTGCTCTTAGGCATAAAAACAGTTTCTTCCAGCTTAACTAATGGATACATTGTCACCGTTTGTATTTGAAATAGTACCCAATAGTGGTCAGAAGTTTCACAAACGCCTTCGAAAATATAACAGAAGTCTGCAAACAAACTTTCTAGGTGAAACCTTTGTCAAAACTTTGTCGGACGAATAATCCAACGAACCATAACTATATTTTGTATTTGCTCTATCGCAAAAATATTTGCACCAAACACTGTATCGTAAATCTCTCATAGTCTGACTTTACACTATGAAAGTTTGCCTTTAGTAAGCAGTGGTGTTAGATTTTTTTTCGAATTATCGTTTTGAAAAAACCCGTCAAAAAGTCGTCATAAAAAAATCGTTTTTTTTTTTTGTCAACACGGATTAATTACTTATTAAAACATAAAAAAGATAATTAAGTATAAAATTATACAAAACCAAAAAATATAGAATTTTTAATACTTAATATTGCTCTCCGGAGATTTTCGTCAAACAATTCCTGTCATCCCCAAATGAACTTAACGCGTGCCTGTAATCGTCGTCTTTGTGGAGGCATGTCTAGAAGTTGCAATTGACCACAAACATGAGAGTCGCGTTGCAGAACGACCCATCGGCTGCTAAATTCTCGGGACAACTGCTGGAGCTTGGCAACGGCCAAATTCCTGTTGATGTTTCGAATGGATTGATATCGTTCCCTGAAAATTTTTGTGAATTCACATCGTCCAAGGAGGAACTCATCAGCAAAGTGTTCCCTGGCATTGCACAAAATTACAAAAATCTCGATTGGATTCGTGAACGGGCAATACAAGCAGCGAAGAATAAGGACGTCGATAGCTTAAACTTAATTATTCAAAGTCAAATCGCAGGACAACTGCATACGTACAAATCTGTTGACTGCGTGACCGACGAAAATGATCCGACCAGCTACCCGTCGGAATTTTTGAACTCGCTTGATGTACCAGGAACTCCGCCGCATAATTTACAGCAAAAGGTGGTATCGATCATAATCATGTTGCGGAATCTCAATCCTCCAAAAATGTGCAACGGTACGCGGTTGTCCGTCAAAAGGCTACTGAATAATGTGATTCAGGCGACAATCATCAAGGGCAAATTCAAAGGAGAGGAAGTTCTTATCCCACGAATTTCCATTATTCCAATTAAAGCGGATTCAGTTCCCCGTTCGATAATAATAAATCGCAAAGCCAATCACTAGAAGTCTGTGGGATTAATCTCGAATTTTCCTGTTTTCCGTATGGTCAGCTGTACGTTGCATGTTCGCGTGTTGGGAAACCGTCTTCGTTATTTGTTTTTGCGCCGGAAAACAAATCGAAAAACATTGTTCAACAAATCGCTCTCTCCTGATTCCATTCAAATAAATCACATTGAAAATTATATTATATTATTACTCTAAAGTTTGTCTGAAGGCTTAAAATTGGGACGGGGCGAAGTTCGTCGGGTCCGCTAGTATAAATATATATTCGTCTCTACACACACCCAGGAACGATATTTTTTTTTAGTGATTGTGTAGACATACACAACCCTTAATAACGTTCGTAACTATTTTTTAGAAAGAGCCGAACATAATGTTCGGTTCTTCGTTAAAAAACAGAACAATTGTAGTTTGGTTTTTTTTATCAGCCAAAAGCGACGAACATGAACGAGCCGAACCGAACACATTGAAGTTTGTGGATTTTCAAAAAAACCCGAACGGAATTAAATGTTCACATCTTTTGTTGAGTTTGATAAAAACAGTAATATTTTTGTGTTCGAAAGATGACTAACAGGGAAACGTTATTTTTTTCATGATTTTCTACACAACCACTATTAGCGTTTGTGTTTTCCACAAATCTACCGAACCGAACATTAAACAACGATATTTAGTGTTTATTTTCGAACACTGGATTGAAGTGTTATAAAATTGATGCCAGATTAAAGTTTAAAATAAATTTATTGACGGGATTAAATCGTCAAATCCTAAGTGACTCTACATTAAAAATCGTCAATCGTCATTTTGGTAAATTCATCGAAAAAAAATCGTCAAAAAGGCGTAAAATCGTCACATCTAACATCCCTGTTAGTAAGTCTAAGTTTATTGGTAAGAGGGCAGAGAAGATTAGCATAGTCTCTTCACATCTCATTAGTTAATTCTGACTTTCTGAAAGAAACCCTTCATAGTGTGAACACAGACTAAGAGAGATTTGGAATTTTAATACAGTGTTTGATGCAAATGTTCTTGCGATAGAGCAAATACAAAATATAATTATGGTTCGATTATTTGTCGAACGAAGGTGAATTAAAGAAGCTAAAACAACTTAAGGTATGCTTCTAACATATTGGAAATGGACATTGCTACTTATGCCCGTAATTTCTACAAATAGATATCTGGCTGTGAATATAAATCTATGTTGTAATTTTTCATAATTTTAACACGTATGTCTTAACCACTGGTTAAGTGTGTAGTTTATTTTACAACATAAATTTTTGACAGTTAATTCAAAATATAAATAAAAATACAAATGTTGCCATATTTTAAAAGAAAACACGTAGGCAAAATTAACGTTGAAATTACCAAAATAGTTCTACCGAGTAGGTTAAGATAACTGTTAGGTACGAACAATACTAATTTTTATTTGAACTAATATCTCACTATTAAATGTCACAGTAGAATAATCATCAAAATCAACTTACTTTTACGACACTTTTTTTTAATTATTGTTATGTAACACACTAACTGTCATAATTTTAATTTTTTAACATTTTATTTTTTATTCCTATTAAACTATATTTAAACTGATATTAACACACCAAAGTCATTACACAAAAAAAAACAACCAAGGCGATTTTAAACAGGTCAGAGAGGGAAAAAGAGAGTTATGCTAGCTGTCAGAGTTATGCTGTACATACATATATGCATGAATACCTTCACCGCAATATATTTAAACAAATGTTTGAAAGTGTGTCCTATTTAGAACCCGTGGGTATTTTTGGACCCGCCAAAATAAAATCATGTTATGGGGTTAAGGTTCATTAAAAGTTCTTGGCCATTAAAAGTTCTTGGCCAAAATGTCATCAGGCTAAAAATAATATTATGTCTTCAATGGGATGACACATCGGCATCACAGAAATGACGAACATGTCTTCAGTGGGATGACGCAGTATCATCGGAGAAGGGGCACATTAGCATCAATTTAATGAAAGTTTATCATTAAGTCAAAGTGAGAGTATATTATTATTTACTTACCCGTTACATATGTTTGTTTCACGCTTGTTTATTTACCACCTTTGTTTACAGTAGAACTCTCAATAATAAGACACCACCACCATCAAGCCCCATATGGTTTTCGTAATCATTCTACTTTAAAAGTTTGATGTATTTAAAAAATAGAATATAGGAATTTTTGGTTCTTGTAATACATTGTTATCATGAAAATAATGTTAATAATATACAAAATGTGGCATCGAATTGATTTCACTATAGGCGTAAAATAGATGACACGTAAAAAATTACAAAATTGTACGAAGACCTTAGTCGTTGGATTGATGTTACTTTTTGCATCATTGATGCCATTTGTAGTAACATTGATGTCACAATTCTGATGTAAGTGCATCATCAATATGAAGCTGCATTTTTCTGTCCGTGTAGGCAAAAAATAATGATTTACATTTGAATGCGTTCATTTTGGGACATCTCTTGTAAAATTTATCGGTTCTTTCAGTAGAATTGGAAGTAGTATTTTTACTATTTGCTGATTACTTAACGCATTATTTTGTAGGCGAAGTTTTTACTGGGTTGTAGCTATCGTAAAAGTTACTGTCGCACTTGAAGCTTTTTTCGGAAGTAGTATTTGTGCGGGAGCTTTTATCAAATTTGGACCGATTCCAATAAATATTGGTTAGATGATTTACATTGCAAAAAAATAATATCAATATAATAAGATGGTTTGTGGGCACAAAAACTCTATTTCGTAAAAAAGCTTGTATGGGGGTTATGTGAAATTATAAACTGATTCTCACCATTTTCAAAAGGCTTGGTTCTTGAGATAATTAGAACCCATGTACCAAACAAATTTCATCAAATTATCTCCTAAGCTGCGAGCTGTACTTTGCGCACAAAGTTTAATATTTAACCTACACGTAACCAATAGTTTTATTAAAAAATTATGTGCTTTTGCAAAACGTTTAGCAAGATCAAACATCTTTAAACAGTTTCTACATAACATTATACAATTATCTTCTTTCCAATAAAGCTTAGTAAATCAATAGAAACTGATAGAAATAAAGCTAAAGTTTGATGACCAGTAACATGCTTTTTTCGATTTCTAAGTCAAAAATTTTGAACGTCTGAACACACCTTAAGTCGATTGGTATACTTTAAGAAGGACCATTATTTTATGGTAGGCACAAATACCCTCTCCGATATTGTGGTGTTGGTATAAAAATTGTCAGCCAGCATAACTCTCTCTGCATAGATCTGTCTTCGCGATCACCTGTATGAATTCGCCTTGAAAACTATTACATACATACTATTGATTTATGAAAAAAAAATTTGTTCAAACAAAAAAATAAGAAACAAAATTTACTTAAAAACTTACAGCGCCGCACTGTGACAACGCTAAACAGTAACCCACATACGATCAACCGCATACCGGTACCACAGAATGTTTTGGTAAAAATAAAAAACTTCTACATGAAAATTTATGTTACTTTAACCATTTTTAGTGTTAGACTTATAATAGAAATTGTAATGCGTTATTGATGTCGTTGTTATTGCTTTATGTTGTTGTAATATAATTTCCTCAGATTGTTTTTTTTTTTTTTTTATTTTGTACATCTTCCTAGAAATTTAAATCTCTGCCACTTCTTTTTTAAGCTAAAAAAAAAAACTAAAAATGAATTTTCAGGCCCAGCATGAGTTGATTTATTTACAGGTGTTGCTGTGTGTTGGAATTTTAGTTTTACATTTATTAAAAAATTAAAAATTACAATTAATTATGTATTCAAAAATATAAAGAATTATTTCAGCTAAATAAGACGGCATTTACATTATGCAATTAACGCCGCAACTTGCCGCAACTTTCACATGCAACTTTTTGTTTGTTAGCAAGAGGTCTAGGGAAGAAAACGGGGTTGAAAAAGTTGAAAAAATGCTTGAATAAAATGTAAATGTAAATGTGAAAAAAGTTTCGTAGCAACTACTTTAAAAGAAAATAGAAAAAAAACTCGGCGTTAATTGCATAGATGTAAATGCCGTCCAACTGAAACATTTATACAATAATTTTGAAAATAATTTATTTATAGCATGTATTTGAATTTTTTTATTATTATTATTTCTGGTAAATTGTTTTCGTTTCTCTTGTAAGAATTTAACAAAATCCCAAAAATACTGCAAGTATTTGGTGTAAAAGGTTTTGGTTTGAATTCTATACTCATTTATTGAACTTGTATTTATTAAAAAAAAAAATCGCATTATTTTGAAACAGATTTTCTTCATATATTTTAAATAATATTTAAACAAATACGCACCTAATTTATATTAATGTATGTATGATTGTCTTTATTGATTGATTTGACTGATTAATTGATAAACCACAAACAAAATTAATTATATTTTTTTGGAAATTATCCTGTTCTAGTTAAATGCACCCTAAAAACGTTTTGAAAATCAGTATTTAACTGTCATTATCAGTTACATTTATGTTTTGTTTTCGGTTCGCTTTTTTCACAAAAAAAAAAAAATCTTTAAAATGTAACATTAATTTTGTTTGTAGTGTCTGTCTGTCTGTTTGTAATTGACATGTGTGTCAGTTCATACAAAATGTTCTTTTTTTTTCAGTTGTTTATGTATGACCTGCTGTTTAATTAAATCACACACTAATTTTAAATGCAAAAATAAAAATTTTATTTATTTGTAAAATTTCACATTTTAAAAAGTATTCTGTTTCTTTTTATTACCTTTCTTTGGTTGTTTTCTGGCAGCCAATTGATTTTAAAGTTTGTTAATTTTTGGAACTTTTTTCTTTACTTTTTTCCAACGAATTTTACAGGCTGCTGGTCCTCTGTTAAAGACACCCTTGTCTCAGGCTCAACAAGCTTATGCTACGGCAGCAACTACATATACTGCTGTGGCAGCTAGAGCAGCTTATGGTGCTGCAGCTGCTGCAGCAGCTCAACCGGCTTTGGCTGGTTATGCCACCGTTGCGGGGTAAGTTTTGTAATCGAACGTAACGAAAATGGCTAACCTTAAAATACTGTTACATACTAGTTAATGTGACCAAAATGACTGCTTCGGGAAATATCGGGGCTTAACATTTTATTAACAAAACTTATACTTACATGTTTTATTGCATATTTTTGCCGTGGATTAAAATGTATTATTATTTTTTTATTATTCATTTGTCTACTAACATTCATAATAATTATTAAACAATAATGGATTAATGAAAATCTTTCAACTTTGTAAAATATGATTACCTGATTTAAAGTATCTTCGAATTCTATTGTTTCAGGCCTGTCACAGAATCAATTCCGATCGGAAGTGAAAGAAATTCCGTATTTTGCTTCTCCAAAAAACGAAAATTTTATTAAAAACAAATTCGATCGGAATCGCTTCTAAGGAGTTAACAACCTTTTGGTCGGAATGTGTGTAACAGACCTGTTTCAATAAATTATAACCATAAATAACTAATATTTGAATATGGTACAACTAATATAGAGTTTTTCTTTTCCCGGGATTTTTCATTACCCGGGAAAGTCGGATTTATTTTTAAATTTCCCGGGAATTCCCGCTTAATCTAAAACCGCTAAAAATATTATTTTATTTTATTAATTTGATCAAATAACAATTCATGAGATCTATTAAATAAGTTTATTATTGAAAAAAGCTTAAGTAAAAAAAAATTACAGGTCCTTATATTCAAAGCCAACAGCAATGACCAAAACCAAAATAATTTAACTACACAGGTAGACATTTTTAACTTTTTAAAAGTTTTTTCAACCATTCCAATGAACCTTATGTTTTTTGGCATGCTTAATCCGAATATGAGCCCAGTTTTGTGCCATCACGTCATATTTAACAGATAATGTTCTATTTGTGTTTTTCGCTGTATACTTCTCTTTCAATCGCCTTCCAGAGTCAGCAGAGTCTCGTTCAATTAAAATTGTTAAAGGGCTACTAAATTTAACGCCGTACAGAATACAAATTGGATAAAAAAATTCCTGGGTTATAGTGGAGCAAAGCAATGATTTTATTGAATGAAATTGTAATGTCCTTTTTCAATAATTGTCATTTATTGTATAGTCCATTACGGACCGATATCGAATAAAATTCCAACACACATCCTTGAAAAAAAAATAAAAAAAAATTTTTAATTTTTTGTAAAAAAACAAAAAACAAATTTTTTTAAAAAGATTGATCAAATAGCTATCGAAGCTATTTGGGACTAAGTTTGCTTACACCCATAGGTAATAAGTTACATGGATGAGAAAGAACACCTGTGTGCCGAAAATGTCAAACTTTGACCCCCTCTAACTCAAAAATTTTAAAATTTGTGTCAAAACTACTATCCAATAGGACTAACTTCGGAGCAAATTTCATCCAAATCGGAAGACATCGATTTAAAAATATGGTCACTTGACATGAAATCCCCCATATGTATAAATAAAAATTATTACTAGCTGGCCGCCCCGGATTCGCTCGGTAGCTGATTAATAATGTTCGATGGAGCCGTTTTCTGATTTTAGATATATCGAAGAAAGTGGGCGTAAAAGTGGGCGGGGCAATATTTTCTTTCCGTAAAAATCTAAAATGGACCATGGCGATCATTTTAAAGAAAAAATCTTCCAAATCGGTTAAATAAATTGAAAAAGTGGGAGTACATTTTTCTTTCGATGAAAAGTTGAAATGGATTAACACGAACATTTGGACAAAAAAGTAGTCAAATCGATGGAGCCGTTTTCTGATTTTAGGTAAATCGAAAAAAGTGGGCGGGGCATAATTTTCTTTCCGTAAAAACCTAATGGCGATTATTTTAAAGAAAAAATTATACAAATCGGTCAAATAAATAGAAAAAGTGGGCGTTAAAGTAGGCGTGGTAAATTTTTCTTTCAATAAAAACTTAAAGTGGATTAATACGAACACTTGAAAGAAAAATTAGTCAAATCGATGGAGCCGTTTTCTGATTTTAGGTAAATCGAATAAGTGGGCGGGGAACAATTTTCTTTCCGTACAAACCTAAGTTGGACCATGGCGATCCTTTTAAAGAAAAAATCTTCGGAATTGGTCAAGCCGTTCTCAAGTTATTCGATCAGTAGCACACAACATTTAATTTTTATTATATAGAAGATTATAAAGATTATAAATAGTTTTTATATAAATGTACAAATGTATAATCAGTTATACCCATTTTTCCCTATCACGAGTTCCGGCACAAATTGTCCCGAAAAATCCCGCACTTTTACGCGATATTTGTCCCGGGCAATCGCGTATGAAAAACACTAAACTTATACTATAAGTGTATGTAGCAAAAACTCGATATAGATTTGCTACTCTTATGCAAAATGTCCTACTGATAAATCTTACATCGAATATAAATACAGAAAATTTGTCTTCGTGCTCTGGTTCCCAAATTTGATGACATCCTAGCTATTAATTGTTACTAAATCCCCGCCATTTTGGTTAAAGCTAGAGCCAGAACGTGATCTTTGAAGGGGCCTTAAGCAATACCAAGGTCAGGACCTATAAGGTCTCAAAACTACTGGCTTACGTAGCACCAGGCAGTTCTCTGGTTAGGCACTATTTGTGAGAACTGCAAATATTAAACCCATGTCCACCTTGGCGGTATGAACTAAGTCCCCAATGAACTAACTCCCCAAACCCAAAATGAAGTAAGTCCCCAAATTTGGGGACGTCGTTCATTAATGGAAAAACCCCGAAAAAGCCAATATGAACTAAGCCAAGCTAAGCTAAGCTAAACAGGTGAACCAAGTCCCTAAACAGGAATGAACTATGACCCCAATTTCACCAAATTTCCACAAGAGTGAAAAAGTCCTCTAATGAAAGTGAACTAAGTTCCCAAATTAAAAAAATAAAGAAATTGTTTTGGGCCTCCATGGTATAACAAAGACCGGCTTCGCTAACTAAAGCTTCTCTGTATAGCCGGCCTTCGGCCGGGCGCAAGGATTTTCTCCTCTATGGTATAACAAAGACCGGCTTCGCTAACTAAAGCTTCTCTATATAGCCTTCCTTCGGCCGGGCGCAATTATTTTCTCCTCTATGGTATAACAAAGACCGGCTTCGCTAACTAAAGCTTCTCTGCATCCTTGCGCCCGGCCCAAGGCCGGCTATACATAGAAGCTTTAGTTAGCGAAGCCGGTCTTTGTTATACCATAGAGGAGAAAATCCTTGCGCCCGCCCGAAGGCCGGCTATACATAGAAGCGAAGCCGGTCTTTGTTATACCATAGAGGAGAAAATCCTTGCGCCCGGCCGAAGGCCGGCTATACAGAGCAGCTTTAGTTAGCGAAGCCGGTCTTTGTTACACCATAGAGGAGAAAATCCTTGCGCCCGGCCGAAGGCCGGCTGTTCAGAGAAGCTTTAGTTAGCGAAGCCGCAAGAGGGAAAAAAGTCCTCTAATGAAAGTGAACTAAGTCCCCAAAAATAATTTAGGGGTTTAGTTAATTTTATTTTTTGGGGACTTCGTTCATATGTATGTACTAACTCCCCAAAAAATAAAATGAACGATGTCCCCAAAAACGTGAACGAAGTCCCCAAATATCGTTGTTGTTTTTTCACATACAGTCGTTTGGGGACTTAGTTCATTTTAGGGGGTTTGGGGAGTTAGTTCATTGGAGACTTAGTTCATACCGCCGTCCACCTTAAGTTATTGGCTCTGGAAAGTTCATCTCCAATAATAAATGATACACTCGTTGTGAGAAAATGGTACTCTACCGAAGAATCACCTCAAAGAATCATTTGTGATACAATTTTCTGATTCATTTTTTTAAAAATATGAATGAAAATATGTCAATCCATTTTCAGTGACTTCATATGATTGAATAATAAATATATGAATGCTTTTTCAATCGCTCAAGTGATAAATCAGTTTGTAATCATGAAAAGTGATCTGAGAATACTCATTTTGGTGATTTTTACAAAAAAAAATTATCACCCAAATGCTAGCTGGGTTGAATACAATTCACAATTTAAAATTCCAAGATAACTGAAAATAATCAAGAACAAAATTTTAATTTGCTAACAATCAGGTATGTCACAGAATTTGTACGAAAGTAAAAATGTTCACATTTTTCAATTCGCACCGTTTTGATTTTGATTTTTTGAATTAAAAACAAATAATTTTGCGTTTTTATTTTCACTTTCGTACGAATTTGGTTTCTGTGACACTTCTAAATAATTTACGATTTAGTTAAAAAAATATTTATATGTTTTTCTTTTATTATAAGTTTATAAAAATAATAAGTAAAGCATTTTATTTTTTATCTTAAGTCAATACAAATCTATTTTATAATTTTGATTTAAACTTTTTTTTTTTTATTTATGTATTATTTTCTTTTGTTTATTTAACTCTTTTTTTAACATTTATTTTTTTTAAATTTTGTTCTTTTTCTAGAAAAAACGAAACAAGAAAAACTGAAAATCTTAAAATTTTACTTGAAGACTTTTGCAAAATTCTAACGAAACTAAATAATTTCAACTAATATACAATTTAAACTAATACCAAAAACAAAAAAAAAAACTAATCAACTAATTTTATGCTTACGGACGGATTTACAAAAGAATAAACGAAAATTTTTACTAAAACGCCATTTTGAATTACTAAAAGATGTCAATATTTGTAATAAGTCAAAGAGTTGTCAAACTAATAGAAATAATTTTTTGTTTTTAATTTTTGTAATAATAGCTATGCCCGAGAATATGCTGATCCTTATTTAGGACATGGCATTGGACCTGTGCCCGGATATGGGGTAAGTTAAGATATTATTATTGGGCTTATTTCAATACAACTTAGTTCTATCATTAATAAAAATCTACTAAACAATTAATATATGGGAATAATAAATTAAAATAAAATAAACTAATTTATTAAAAATTTTACTACTTGGGTTCTTTCTACATACAGCAACTTTTCTATCGCAAGAGAGACACATAAGAAAATGAAAAAAGATTTTGTGCTAAACTTTGTAAGTCTGATTTCATATGGCTACGTCTTATTGACAAGATTCTTCCTTTTTCTTCTTTGAACATGAATTGGCGTTCAAATGAATCATGTCATGTTGACAACATGTTTTTTATTTGGTTTTATTTGATATTGAAAACAAAAACAAAATTAAACAACAAATAAGAAAGCAAAACGTAAAGACAGTACATGCATCTGTGTACTCGTTTCTTTTCCCCTCGTCCCTCTCGCCTATAAAGTAGCTATCTTGCCAATAAGATTTGAGCCGTATGAACACAGACTAACGTATAAAAGAAATACTATTATTATGCGGTACAAAGTGGGGATACCCCTGACATTTAGAACACATATATATACGCGCCTATCGTGAATAAAAAATTAACGGTTTTTCCCCTCGAAATTTGGCTTTTCCCATACATTTTTAGGGAACAAATTTCAAGGGCAATTTTACTCACGTTTTAATTTTAATCATTTTCTGAGTCTATTTTACGACGTCCGGCTTTCCTTTCATTTTCCTCAGTATTGCGATTTATTGAGGATTATTAAAAGGAGTTTAAAATGCATACATACAAGCTTTTTTAGAGCAACGATGAATTACCAAGGCCCCATGCAAATCATTTACTGTAAAATTAGCAAAGTGGTGACGTAAATAGGCTGTTTTCCAAACGTCAGCAACTCCCTTTTAAGGTGCATTCTACAATCAACCGTCTAAAATTTTACAAAGTTTTCTGTGCCAAAGTGCACCAAAAAAGGTTATCGATGCGTACACAATAAGCAAAAATTTTACGAAAAAATTTTACGTTCGAAATGTCACGTATCGAACCAGATTTTGGCTTAAAAAGATGAAAATACAGAAGATTTTGGAATCAAACCAAAGACATTTCAATGCTACATTGCTACGTAAAATTCTCAAAGTAGTTTGACTTAAAAATTGTGCCAGGTTTCGCTTAATTACGCCTTTTTATACATGGCCACAAAAACTACTTCTATTTTTTCACGTTCGAACCGCTACTTCTTTTGCCATTATCTTTGGCCTAGAATCGCGCCCTCCATAAACTTTAGCATAGATAACAGTGTTTTCTTAGTGCTATTATTTAAGGGTTAAGAGAACGTTAAAATATTTGTTGTTTAAAATGTTATTGCATTTTTGATGCGTACGACTGTCACGTTCAACACTTTGGATTTACCCATATCCAGCCATTAAAAATTTTTTATCATTTTGCGAAACACTAATGGTACATTTAAAAAAAAATAAGCGCACAATTATGCGCTACGCTATTAGAAATACAGAGATGCAGTAAAGTAAGTGAACGAACTCTTAACAAGTTTAAAAAAAAAATAACGGTTCAAGTGCCACGGCAGTTTTGTAAGGGAGAATACTAAAAAAACAACTGATAACAAACATTCAGTGTGTACAGCTGATAGCTACGTTCACCACATTTTATATCCGTTGAATAAAGCGTTTTTTGTGTCAAAAATTTTTTGCTTCAAAGTGGGAACTCACCATATAAAATTCATGCCTTCCGGTAGCGAGATGGTAAGCGAAACTCTTTTATTTCTCCCTTACAAACCTGCTTCGTTAGAAACTCAATTTTTTATTGGGGAATGAATAAAATAAGTCGTAATTTGAGATGATAGGATTCGATATCGAGTAACCAAAGACATTACATCCCTCGATTTTTTTATTCGATGTGTCTGTGTCTATCGTATGCAGAAAAATACGATAATTTACTCGATATTGAATGCGCTGATTCAGAATAGTATTCGGCCTGCGAAAGTTGCTGGATAAGTCTAGAATCTAGACCCTAGATCAAAGCTCCCGTATAAGACCGATATTGAATTAAGACAAATTGGTTCGAACTATCAAAGTCGGTAGGCTGTTCGATGCCACCTGTAGTCGAATTCGGGATGCATCGACTTCATGTGAATTAATATCGTCCCAAAACCGTTAACTATTCGTTGAAGTACCCATTCATATACAAATGTCAGTATAAATTTTATGATTTGCACGCGTTGTTGAACAAACTGAATGAATTACAGACCATTCGATAAATAAAGCTTTAACTATGTATATTGCCGACATCAACTGTCGTAAGGCCCTATTGGAAGACCGTTTATACATAATACTCGTACTACCACATTGTATTTCAACTGATCCATAATCTTCTATAGTTGCCATATGGTCTATTGTGAACGACTATTATTGATCTCTTGCGCAAAAATAGAGTTGCTGAATTTTTTGTATTAAATTAATTTTAAAAAAAATTTTATTAACTTTATTATTTTATTGCATTCAATTTAGGCAACCATGTATCGTGGAGGATTCAATCGCTTTACACCATATTAATTTCCAATTAGAAATCATCAGTGAAAATTTAACTTTATTTTCAAAATACTCATCTATTTTATTGAAAAAAACAATAAAACCTTTTTTCAATACTCATCATTAAATCAACACACCAGGGGTTGCAAAACAACCAACAAACATCCAGAATAATGCTCAACAAAAAATATTAATAAAAGAAGAAATGATAAAATACTCATTTAAAAATGAACAAAAATTTTTATAACAAAAAAATAATGCAAAATAAAAAAACACACGTTTAAAGTGCGTTGTTGAATTAAGAAACCAACACAAAATATCTCCCAAACATTTTAGTAAGATTTACTATTAAATAAAAAGTGGAATTATATATATTTAGATTACAAAACCGATTTCAAATACAAGTAGTTTTGTTCAAATTCAATGTCGTCCAGCAAATTTAAAATAAAAAAAAAAACTAAAAAAAACCTTCAAAAAAAAATTGCAAACAAATAAAAAATTGTATTTCTAGAATTAAAAACATCAACAAATACAATCCTTAATTTTTAAAACAAAAACCAACAAAATTATACCAAAATTTCTAGGGCTTCTCTTTAAAAAAAAATAATTTTTACTTCCCTTTTTAATTAAAAAAATTAAATAAAAAATAATTTTTTAACTTTGTTGTAGTTAAAAATTTATTTTTAAAAAAACGCACCACAAACACTTTCACACATTTATTCAAAAAAAAAAATACTTGTTTAAAAATAAAAGCAAAAATTAATTAAAACATAAAAAAAAACTTAGAAGATTATTAAAAAATAATAATTTTTATTTGATAATAAAAATAATTTATGTATAAAAAAATGGCAGCCCTTATTTTTATAAAACATTTATTTCATAATATCTAAGTTTATAAAAAGAAATTATATTTTTATTTGGCAACTATTTACAAAATACTCATTTTATGTTAATTTTTTTATTATTATTAAAAATTTATTATTAAAAGCTTAAATTTATAATCTTTGTTTATATTTTATTCTTTTTAAACTTTAAAGCAACAAAAAATACTCAAACATTTATTGTTAATAAAATGTAGTAAAAATCTTATTAAAATGAATAAATTTTTTGTTTTACAAATTTGTTTCTTAGAATTTTGCTTAATTTAAAAAAATGTATTCATATTTAAAAACTGTTGAAAAAAAAGTCCAAAAACTCTAGTGTTTCAAAGAAAAAAGGATCATTAACCCTTAAACTACCAGTTGAAAACGTAAAAAAATAATTGTTAAGGGCCAAAAACCTTGTAACAACCTGAAAGAACCATTTGTTACTTAAAAAACTTAATTATTCAAATTCGATTTAAGAAATATTTTAATTCGAAAAAGCCATATTCACATTTCCACTAGGTGCTTACAATAAGAGCAACATTTTGTCCACAAACATACTTACATATTTGAAATTTTGCACCCAAACAATATGAAGTCTTATGTGGTGTTTATAGAACACGAGCGCCTTACTCGTCCGTTCAACTTACATTTAAAACAAAATTTCGAAATTTGTTTTTGTTTTAAATGTAATTTGAACGGACGAGAAAGGCGCTCGTGTTCTATAAACTACACATAAATTATTATTTACAAAACAATAACTCCCAATATAAATGAAATAAGTCCCAAACTGGAAAAAATAAATAAATCCCAAAAAAAAAATGAAATAATTTCCAAGTCTAAAATGAAACAAACCCCAACTTTTGGGAGTTTTTTCATTATGAAACAACTCCTAAAGACTAAAGACATTAATGAAATAACTTCCAAAAACAGTCCATCGAAAAGAAATGAAATAAGGCAAAAAAAAATTTAAAGAACTTCCAAAGAAATTTATTATATATTCGTTTTTTTTTTTTTATTTTGCTTAAACACTAAAAAATTGTTTGGCTAACTATCTAGAGTTATATTGCCAGGGTATCACACGGTTTGTTGGAGCCCCACAAGTCCTCGATCGACCTAGACCTTCGTATAGGAAGGCGAAGAGCTTCCAGAATAAGAGTATATCTTGTCTCCACAGTAAAACGTCGGAGTTATTTCCTTGGTACTCCACCAGTAAAACGTCTGAGTTATATATGGTTCTCCACCAGTCACATGAGTTTTTTTTTTGGTTCTCCACCAGACAACACATCAAAACATTGAGGTTAAAAACGATTGCATATAGTCAATGCAGATACCGCAAAAACTGTAACTCGGTACAGTTATACGACGCCGAAACACTAACCAATGCGGGGTGACAACGCAAAACGCAACAAAAACAGACAAACAAAAACGACCCGTTTGCCCTTAAGAAATAATGACAAAAAGCGCGAGCTGCTTCTCCACTCAGAGCAGTTTTACGAGTGTATATATTCGTTTTACTTGGATATTTACATATCAGGTTACCAAAAAACTAACATTGAGTCCTCGACATTTTGGCAACAAATGGGGCGTTTTATTGTATCCTGACCTCTTGTAATGACAGCTGCCTTCAGTTTAAGCACGCAGCTATTGCAAGTTTTTAGGTGCTTGTATGGCAAAAAGAGAGTATTTGATTCACTACCCATACATATGGCACAATCGTTTGTACAAGGATTATCTCCTCTATGGTACAACAAACACCGGCTTTGCTGACTAAAGCTTCTTTGTATATCCATTCTTCAGCCGGTTGCAAGGATTTTCTTCGTCACTCTCCTCCCTCTTTTCACGTTTTTAACATATGTACATGCTTTACCTTTTCAAAATATTCCAAATGTATGAGTAGCAACTGTTTAAACTATCCCGTTATAAATACCGTTTAAAATGTTTAACAATTTTAAGAAATTGCAAATAATTGAAAATGAAATAACTTCCACAGCAAATGAAATAACACCGAAAACCAAAATAAAATGAAATATGTAACTCCCACGTTTATTTTTCGGGGACCTATTTCATTTGGATTTTATTTCATTATGAAATAACTACCAGGCAAAAAATTAAATAACTTCCAAAAAAATTAAATAAAACCGAGAGGGCTGGGAGCCATTTCAAAATTAAATTACTGCCACATTTGTATGAAAAATTGTTGGGTCTAACTTCTTTTTTTTCTTGGGACTTATTGCACCTGGGAGTTATCGGACGGAGCCTACAAAACATATTGTTTTAATATTCCGTCAAAACTTATTGAAATGATTATTGTAGTGTAAAATTGTAATTATTGCTAAAGTAGAATTAAATATAATTTATTACAAAACTGCAGTTACATTTTTTTGTTCAAAAAATTAACATGACATGCTTTAGGAAAAATGAGACAGAAGAAAAAACAATTTGTTGCTTCTATTGTAAATGAAGTTTAAAGCCGGGTTCACAATGCAAGCAATATTTTCAACGGCTGCTCACAATGCTTGCAACAATTTTTTGTATACGCGTCATTGATTCAAAAAAAGAAATGTTTGTGAACTACACCCCGACCAATATAATGAAGAAATGTTTAGTTATTAAAATTTAGTGTTAAAATTTAAATTCTGAACTTATGAAAATTAGCTAAACCGAATTAACAATTGCATACATATTGTTGCTGAAATAGAAGCAGACTCAATTCTTGAAAAAACCTTAGGGGACATTTTTATTTGAGAAATAAAAGGAAAATAGATGACTTCACCAAAAAATGTTAACAAAATAAACACCAAATTGTTGCTTTCATTGTGAATGAGGCTTAAAAGTAATTTTCGTATTACGGGTCTGTTCGGAAAATCACGTTATTTTAAATCACGTGCTTTTAAAATCACACGTGTGGTTTTGTGATGTTCTAAAAAATCATGCCGTTTTTAAGTTTCTCGGTATGCTTTCGGCAATTGAAAATCACACCGAAACACACAAAAACGGAACACCAAAATATCATGCATGTGATTTTAAAAGCCACATGTGATTTGAATTAAAGTTATTTTCAGAACGGGTCTATTAATTTCTAGTTAATTAAACGTGATCTGGTTGTACTAGTGTTAATTTGTAAATTGAATACATACATTATTTTTCGTTAAGTAGTTTTAAGATTGGATTTTCATTACATCCCGTCTTCACAAGTCTTCATCATTATTAAGTCATCGCTTTGTCCAAACAACACAAAAAAAGTTTTGTGCACACATGATTTTGGCTCGTTAAGCTCGTGCTACTGTTGTTTTGCTCTGATTAAACAGCGTTGTTCAGACATTTGTTCGCACAAAAATCTCTAAATCCAATAAGAGAATTGCACTATCACATCAACTATACAAGAAATGAATGAGCGAGTAGTCACATTTTTCATTTTGGTGTTAAGAAAATGATAGAAAGAAATGACCGAATGTGACCGAAAACTTTATTTCAGTCATTTCTTTCTATCATTTTCTTAACACCAAAATGAAAAATGTGACTAACTCGCTCATGCATTTCTTGTAGGGAAAGAAATCAAATAAATTGTGCAAGCAAAACAATCGTTCCTCAAGAAGGGGGTAAAACAATTTGTTCCGTGAATTGTTGTTTGGCCCAGGGTTTAGAAGGGCACTCGAAATAAAAATAACCTGTTAATTTAAAGTTATGACTGTGGCCCCAACAAACAAAAAAGTAATAAAAAATTCAATCTAAACAATTTATGTTCCTGTTTCATTGGCAATCTCTTTTATTTTATATATATTGGCAGCTAAAAAATTAAGCAAAGTTAAAAATTATAAAAAATAAAATAATTTAAAGAAAATAATGATAAAAAAAAACTTTATAAAAAAAGAGAAATTAGTGAAAAACGTAGACATATCCTTGATATATACAATAAAAAAATAACAAAAAAGGAAAAGAACAAATAATTTATAAAAATAAAAAGCAAACAAAAGCTATTTAATTCTTTATAAATATCTATAAAAAAAACTTTCAATTTTTGTATAAATAAAAAAAATATTTTTCCAAAGAATTTATTCAACAAAAAAGAAAGCAATTTACTATTTTAACAAGAAAATAAAGAAACATTTTCCTCACTCTATTAAAAAACAAACAAAAAACAAGAAAAAATTTAAATCTAAATAAATGTATGAGTGTGTTCAAAGTATAAATAAAAGATAAATTTATTTTATAAGACAGCTACTTTAAAAAGTAATTATAATATTAAAACAAAAAAATGAAATGCTCAAACAAAAAATTATTTTAGATTTATAACAAAAAGCCATAAAAAATATTATAAATATTTCCTAAAAAAAAAAAAATCTATTCTTTAATTAAATGAATGAATTAAAATCAAGAAAAATATTTCTCTTAGTGTGTTAAATATTTTTTTTCAATATTTTTTTTTTTTTTTTTTTGTGTTCTTAAATTGTATGAATGTATTTGCGTGTTTAAATGTGCAATTGTTTAGATGTATGTATATACTTAAAGTCAACTGAAACAAAAAAAAATATTAAACAGTTATTGCTAAATAATTATTAGAAATGTGAAAAAAATCAACTAGCACTTTTTAACTGACAAATTTAACACTTTTTATGACAACAACAAACTCAATTTAATACATATTTATGTAAATGTTAGCAAGTTATTGAGACAAATAAATTTAAAATTTATTCAAATTTAACTTTAATGAAAACAATTATAAGCTTGAGATAGTGTTATTTTTTTTTAAGAAATTAAAAAAAATTGCTGAATTTACAAAAGAGAAAACAAAATAAAAAACTAAAAATTAAATTCTATTAAGTTCAATTCGAAACACGCAATACTACAAGGGTAATTTTTAAAAAACAGCACAAATTTTGAATAATCGATTAGATAACAAAAATAAAATAATTTAATGTATTGCATATATTGCAGCAAAAGGTTTTCCTTAAATAGTAAAACTAGCATATAAAGTCTTACATAAAGAGTGTTTTAAAGAGTTTGAAGAAATCCTACAATTTCTTGAAACAATAACAAAATACATATTTGAAACTAAAAAAATCAAGATTTTTCCAAGCTTTAAGACCTAAGCTCTTGGGAGTCATTTTGAATTTTTCCCGAAATCCACTACAGAAGTCAGTATAACATCATTTGTATAATCTATTCACACATATTCGTATATTATTTCACTTATGCTATGTTCACACTTGGGTTCTTAAACGCGTTTAAGCAACTCGAACGTGATTAAGCTCTAATCATATCACAATCAAGATGATTAACCATAAATTCAACTGACATGAGCACCCCTATCGCAAACAACTACTCCCATGAAAATATTCCCATATTTTTTTTATTTCGTATTGTGAATGATTCCCATAACAAATTTTTTGGGAATGAATTCCCAAACTTAAAAAATTTGGCATCGCCAATGTTTACTCCCGCGAATTTTTTTACTGAATAAATTCCCAACAAGTGTTGATGTGAACGAAAAGGGAATATGTAAATTTTAATTTGTATTATAAAGTAGGACTAGATTAAATTTAATTTTTCCTTTTATTGAAGGAGTGTACATAAAAAATTGAAGATAAACACTCTTCATTATTTATTTTATTATATTTTTATTAGCATTTTATTTTGTATATTTTTCTTTCACAACACAAGCACCGACAAGTTACTCACAATAGAGACTTTTGTTTACAAAGCACTGACAAATAATTCACAATATAAATTTTTACTCCCAAAATATTTGCGATGCCGATTTGTTGGGGATGGGAATTAAGGTTTGATCCCATATATCATATTCCCATAACATTCGCGATAGGGGTGGATATCAACCAAATCACTGCATTAACCACATAGAATCCTCTGAACATACCTCAAACTGAGTATAATGTAAAATCCTCTAACATGAACGTACCCCTCACGTGTTCCGACAACGATTTCTATTTAATGTTTTTATTTTGTGCTTAAATAATTCATAAATTTTTCAATTTCATCATAAATATGCTTAAAAAAATCTTCTGATAACTTTATCAACGTATTTTTATACATTTTTAATAGTTTAAAGAAATATATGGTAATTTGTTTGTTGTGATTTTTTCTTAATCAACTCTCTGTCATCTTAATCATCTTGTTTAGCTTAATCAACATTTGGCTTAAACGCGTCTAAAACCCCAAATGTGAACATAGCAAAACAATTTTTAATACCATTTAAAGCCTTTTATATGGTTCACATTTCCATTGTATATTATGTACTTATATGGATTTGTTTATTTTTTTTTTTTTTTTTTTTTTTTTGATCTAAACATATGACCATTTGTATATATGGAAATATGTTGTATTGTAAATTGTTTTGCCGCCATTCTATAGCTATACCGAAAAAGTACCAAAAAAAATAGCATAAATACCCGCATTCAATGTAACATACAAGCCGCCCATCACTGTTTTACAAATGTCACGTAACAACGGTATGAAATTCTATTTTATACAGAATGGTACGTTCAAACTACGGTACATTACATTTCGTTAAGCTTTTGTATTGTTTTCATATAACAAAAAGCGAACAGCTGATTGATACAGTACAATACGGTACAGCAGCGTTCGCCTAACTGAGCCTTTAAAACCAGCGACAAGTGCAAGTATAATTATCCACAGGGTTGACAAAGTTGGTACAATTGTACTTTTTTTGGTACAATTCAAAACTAAAAAGTACGCTGGTACGCCCGTGACTCATTTGGTACTATTTCCAAATTTTTCAAACCTACATACATATTTATAATTGAAATAACATTGCTACTCGTATTTACTGTCCTATGAATATAAGCGGAGTTAAGTGTTTGGTGCAAATAGCCTTGCTTTTTTATGAAATCTAAGGAAAGCTCTATTTTTTGTTTATGGATTTAACAAAACAGCTATGATATTTTAGATTTGCTCTTGTGCAAGACCATTTGCACCAAACACTGAGCTCCGCTATTGTGAATAGATTATTGCACTTGTTCATTGAACGATTACTTATGCCACATTCTAAATTAAGTATCATCGGCAGCATATAAGCGTGCATTTTCTGATGATTATTGACAAGTTTTTAAAAGATGTAAGAAACCACTTCTGCAAGATTTCTACATAGTAGAAAAGACGACTTCCTCTCAATTCAAGATTATTTTGGAACGAATTCATAATATTTTCAAATATTCGTCAGCAAGATGGTTGTCACGTCAAGAAGTAATTAACAGAATTTTGTAACAGTGGAAGCCCACTCCATTATTATTTTACTCTGAATTATTATGAAGGAGATTTTACAAGCGCTAAATAAAATTTTATTAAATTCGAACTTTCTACTCATTTCCTGTTTCTGCAGTACATATTGAAAATTCTAAACTCAATAAATTTGGAAATGCAATCCGAAGATGCTCGTATGCATATATATTTAGAACGCTTAAAAATTATATTTTCGTTTAAAATTCGAGATTTCATTTTGAGAAATATTCGTCAATTTTTCACAAAAAGAGGATAAATTCTAAAAAGTGTCTGGCGGCAATCAAAAATAAATTTATATCTCGACCCTAAAACCCGCATGATACAGGTCTGGTTGGACCAACTACAATTTGTTTGCCTATATTCTTGATTTTTTTAATTTTGAAAAACTAACTATGTTGAAAAATCCTGTGATAAAGTTTCTTGGAATGACTTATAGAACAAGAATTGCGAAAAAATTTTAACCACCCTATTATTATGTATAATTAATGATCATGAATTTTTTGCTTTCTATACTTTATATGAAGAAATGAATTTGTTTTTGTTGCATTAAATTTTTGTTTTTTAAAATAAAACAAAAGAATTTATAAAAAATTGATTTAGTACTATTGGGGCAGAAAAAGTACGATTTTAAAAGTTCGTTGGTACGATATTGGTTTTCTCACTTATCATCCCTGATTATCCAGCAAACACACAGGCTTCATTTGATATTTAGAGAAATAATATAATGATGCAATTTGAAAGGTATTTTATGTTTGTGAAAACTCTTGCCAATATGCAAGCAATGCTTCTTATAAATTCTTAGATTTATTTTTAGTGTTTAATCTTAAATAATTTGCGTAGCAAAAAATTAGAGTTGAAAAATAACTAATTGTCATTTAAATGATATTGTTAATAACCGTTCGGTCCCTGCTTAAAACTATTTGCTAAACCCTTAGTTATAAAAATAAAACTGGTTTATAAAAGATTTATAAAACAAATTTTCATAGAAAATCAGTTTCATAAACCTTTTGTAACCCTGTTTTATTTTTTAACAGCATCATATTTTAAGCGCTTGACTTTGTGTTTGCTGGGTAAACTAGCTCTCTTCACAAATAAGTTTAAATTGTGGGCACCTCTGGAATGGTCTAGGATCCTGAAAAAAACCTAAGCAATCGCAAATGTTCTTTTTTCTTTTTTTTGTTTTGCTCTTAATTTATACACCTCTTACGACGCCCACTATTAGTATTCAGTTTGTTTTTTTTTTCCTTTTGATTTAAAGTTAGTGTATCCTGCCATGATCCAATTATGGAACATCTTTCCAATCATTTAATTAGCGCTTAAAACTTAATCAAAACTTTTCACGATACCCAACACGACAGTAATTTCGAATGTAGGCCTGAGCTCTTGAACATCATTCAGAACTATTCGGAAAACCCAATACAAAAGTAAATATAAAATCTATATATGAGTCAGGCAAAAATATACATATAAAGCAATCGCAAATATTCTATTTTCCTCATCGTATAAACACCACTAACAAACAACAACAAGATGTTTGGGTGAATATTAAAACGTTTTAATAATTTCACAAACATGCTTGATACTTTTTTCATTTATTCAACCGTGTGTGTGGTTTATTTAGCTCTTTAGGCTACCCTACCACAAACTAGCTACACAGCATATTCCTATCATTGAATCAGCTCTTAGTCAAAACAGTATGGCAACCTTGAAATAGTCGGAGAACTACAAAAAAAAAAAATTGTGACAATCCTTTTTTCATACATCTCTGACAATGCTCACTACTGGAATGCCTCTGAATAAAGATTTACTGCCTGTTTTTAGTACACGAGCGCAAAGTTCGTTCGTAACATACATTTAAAAGAAAAACAACTTTAAAAATTTTGTTCTAAATGTAAGTTAAACAAACGAGTTTTGCTCCCGTTTTTTTTTTAACAGGCAGTTATGTACATACAAACATTCATTGGACCAGTCCTCCGTTGTTGTTGTAGCAGCGAGACCTGAGCCCTGTTGCTCAAAACTACAAGTAAAATACATTAAAAAAAAAAGCAACAATTTTACAATTTTTTTTTTGTTTCAAATAGATTTTACTTGTAGTTTTGAGAAACAGGGCCCTGAAGAACAGGTAGTGCTGAGTTGACAATCCTTGGTCAATGTTCGTTGAAATTTGATTTTTTTTTTTTTTTTTTTTTTGCTTTACTTTAATAATTTTTGAATTGAATGTAAAACTTTTCAATTAAGAATCTAAATGAAAATTTTTATTACTCTCAAATTTAAAAATTATGAAAAGAGAATGTAATACAATCTTTTAAACTAATCAAACAGTCATCCTATCAACCGATCCACACCTTAATGTAAGAAGTCCAAACTTCAAAGTCATCCCATTATATAAATAAAAATTAATTTTTGCAGCACTTTGCAAAAGTTTAGGTTAAAAACGAATGTTTAATATCGAATCTCGAAAAACTAGAACGCGTTACAGTTATTACAAGGACGACCTGATTGCCCTTAAAAAATATTGATAATGAAGCGCAAGCTTCCTCCCCACCCAGAATTTTTAAGAATGATAGGAAAAATATTCTTGGGTAACGATTCAAACTACAAGTTTGCAAACAATTCTTCTTTAATTTGGTTAACATTTTTGGAAAATAAAATTAAGAGAAAATCGATCGATTATTCAAATTCTCCTTCCCATACCTTTTATTTTTCTTTATTGTAAATTTGTTTTACTTTAAACATTTTGCTCAAATTTTAATAAATTTACATGAATAAAATATTTATAATTAAAATAATAAAAAAAAAAAAAAATAAATAAATGCTCATATTTGTAAATTTAGTCTTAAATCTAAAAAAAACGTCCTCTTCTTCCTGTTACAAAATAATAAAAAAAAAATATTAAAACAAAGAAATTATTTTAAAATAAAAAAAGAAAAACACAATCAGAATTACACACACATACACACACATAAAGAAACATTTAATTTCGAATTTATTTTTTACAAAAAAAAAATACTAAAAAAAATTTTAAGTATTTTTTTATAATTTTAAATTTTAACAAAACATTAAGCCAAAGTTAATTTTTAATTTTTATAACAATTAAAAAAATAAAAGTTGTTAAAATAATTTCTATTAAAATTTTTTTATAATTTCTAAACATTTTTTAATATTTTCAAATATTTTTTTTATAATTTAAAGTTAATTAAAAATTTAAAAAATAAAAATTATATATAAATTTAGTTTTTAAACACTAAAGTAGTTTTAAAATTTTTAAGAAATGTCAGTTATAATCAATAAAAACAAATAAAACAACAAAAAATTAAAAAAAAAGTAAGAAAACAAACAAATCAAACCCATCAATTGCCAAATTAATTGTAGCTTTTATCAATTAAAGTAAAATAAACAACAACAAAAAATTTTATATAAAAACATAAAAAATAAAAACAATTAAACATCTATAATTATTATACATTATTAATTATATTATACATACAAACAAAAATTATTGAACAAAAAAATAAAAATGTAGTTTGTAAATTTTATTTTTAATTACAAATAATAATTTTTTTTCTTTTTTTTTTTTAACAAACATTTTTTTTAATCTATTGACTTTTTGCTTAAATATTTTTATCTTATACTTTACAAAATATATATTAATTTAAAAATTTGTTTTATGAGTTTAAAAATCTGAACATGAAAAAATAAAATACAAAAAAATAATATTTTCAAAATTAAAATGCTTTTATTTGTTTAGAATTATTTTGCACATTTTTGCATTAGAGATATATTTATATTAATTATGGAAATTATTTTCGAATTATAACAATCAAAAATCACGAAAAAGGATTTTTTTAGCAATTTTGAGTTTTTAGGGAGTTCGAATGTTTTCCCCAGTGATATTGCAGGGTACAACAAGAGTTTCCCAAAAATTATTTCAGACTTTAACAAACAAACCAACAAACTCTTGAAACTAGACATACATACATAAACAATTAGAGATCTCGTTTTTTTTATGACCTTAATAATCAGTTCGAATACATACCATATATAAAAAATAAAAGTCTTCAATTGACCTGTAGCCGGATTCCATAATTCGCTAAAGCTAAATCTCTATCGCTAAAAATCTATAAAGTCGATTTAGCGTTTTTTGGCTACAAATGCAATACTGTAACGTGCAATGCTAAATTTCGCAATGCCATAACAATTTAATTCCCCACAATTTTAGTTTTTAATGTCATCGCTAAAATCTCTCAATTTTGTATTCTCTTAGGCATTTTAGCGATCGAGATTAAGCTTTAGCTAAGCGAATTACGGAATACGGGTGCTGATGATTCAATTGTCTAGATGCTTTAAAAAAAAATTATAAATAAAGTTTTTCTAGTCTTTAAAATCAAAATTATTTATTTTAAACGGATTTGCAAATCACCACTGATGCCACCACGAAAGGTTTAGCTGTCAAACTAAGGCCCGTTTTCACAACTTACCGATAGCTCAGAGTAGACTTTAATCGGCCTTTTAAAAAGTGTTCCATTATTAAAACTTTACTTTAATCTAAAGTGAGCGTAAAGTTAATTAAGGTTTAGCTATCGGTAAGTTATGCGCTAAACCGCGTCAAAAATGGTATTTTTCATAAATAAAAAGTTCGGTAATTTTTTTTTTTTTTGTCCAATTAATAACCGAATATAATAAATATTTAGGAATTCTTTGATTCTCACCACAGACTCTAGATGGCGAGATGTTATTGTCAGTTTTTTGATGATTTTCAATTCGATTTTAATGAAAATTTTAATAAATTACCCATTTTTTTGTCCGATTTTCATTTCCGGAATGTTTTGGAAATCATCATAAAAAATGTCAAAGTTTATTTTCATGGGGGTTCAACTTTAACTTTTTTTTGCCCATATAAGGTGAGTCGGTCTAATGTACATACATGTTATTTATTATTGGCAATAATTTCCAATTGGAAGTGCTTAAATCGGTTGTATTGTTGGGAGTATATTTTTGAGACATACGAATTTACATATCCTAACTGCATCAAAAAAACACCCTTATCGTGAATAATTTTTCCCTGTAGTTTTTCCCCTTTTCACATATTTGCAATCATGAAAAACTCCCATGAAAAAAATGTAATTCAAAGGAGAATAATAACGTGAAAAAAATGTTGACGGGAAAAAATTCTCCTCGTGATAAGTTTTTTCCCTCGTAATTTGTTAACGTTTCCCTTAGATTTTCTCGCTTTATTTTTGCTAGGGAACAGAATATTTATGTACGCAATTCTTCTTATAATTCGAATATTAAGGGCTAGATCCTTTAATAAGGAACAACACGATATATTGGTCAACAAAATGCAAAAAAAAAACTGGTCGATGGCCTGCGGATTTGTTAAGCTTCCGAGACATGATGGCGGTATTTTGTAAAATATTTTAATACATAAGATTTTAAAAGTGCAAAAAACTAACGTTGTAATCAAACTATCTCTCCAATACAAGCAGCCGTATTCATAAAAAATAAGGCAAAAGTGCACTTTACGGGGCGTACGAAAAAAAAAAAAAATTGGACCCCCTCTGGAATAAAAAAAGAAAAAAACCAAAATTAAAATTTAAGGGGGCTGAGGCCCCTGGGACCCCATGGATCAAAAATAGTGGCCCGCCCACTTAGTGGTATGTGTGGGTACTCAAATTAAAGGTAATTGTGTAAAAAATACGAAATTAATAAAATTTAGGTCGAGAGGGACTTCTGGGTCCCTCTGGGGGGTAAAACATTGCCCCTCGCACCCTTATGACTATGTGTGGGTACTCGAATGAAAGGTATTTTGCTTACGATTTATGATTTTTTTTATTTTTTTGTAACTAAAGCTTTTCTGTATAGCCGGCCTTTGGCCGGGCGCAAGGATTTTTTCCTCTATGGTATAACAAAGACCGGCTTCGCTAACTAAAGCTTTTCTGTATAGCCGGCCTTCGGCCGGGCGCAAGGATTTTCTCCTCTATGGTATAAAAAAGACCGGCTTCGCTAACTAAAGCTCTTCTGTATAGCCGGCCTTCGGCCGGGCGCAAGGATTTTCTCCTCTATGGTATAACAAAGACCGGCTTCGCTAACTAAAGCTTCTCTGTATAGCCGGCCTTCGGCCGGGCGCAAGGATTTTCTCCTCTATTGTATAACAAAGACCGGCTTCGCTAACTAAAACTTCTCTGAATATAAAAGATGCATAAATTAACCTAGAGAGGAAAATATTAAACGAATACAAAAACAAAATACATATTTGCAATCGTGAGCAAATTACCTTTAATTTGAGTACCCACACAGATATACAGGGGTGTTCTGGAAATCGAAAACGCAAAATGCAAGAATTTGGTAGTTATTTTTAATACACTTTTAATCAAATTTTTATAATTTTTGTTATGAAATTCTGTTTAATAGAGATATATTTGTAAAATATTTGTCATAAAATTCATTTATCACAGAAATCTTATTAAAAAACGGCGTTTTAAATTCATGCGTTTTACGTTTTCGATTTCAAGAACACCCCTGATACATAAGTGTTATGGGGGGCACTTTTTTTGCCCCAGAGGGCCCTAGAAGAGCCGCCCACCGAAAATTTTATTATTTTTGTTTTTGTTGCACAATTACCTTTAATTTGACTACCCACACATACCATTTAGTGGGCGGGGCGGTTTCTTGGACCCAGGGGTCCCCACGGGCCCCAGCCCCCTTAAATATTAATTTTGTTATTTTTTTTTAATTCTGGATCGGGTGGCATATTTTTTATATTTTTTTTTCGTAAAGTGCACTTCAGCCAAAAATAAAATAAGTTTGAAATGTGTTTTAAGGCAAATTTTTCATAAAAATTTTCCTTAACCCTCTACTGCATATGCAGCCATATATGGCTTTTTAATTTCAAATGCACATTCTCATCAAAAATTAACAGTTTTGAAAAATAATAGTGTTTGAAAAACACAAGTAGACCTTTGTGATTATGAGACGAATGTTTTTTTCTCTGTCCTTTACATAGGTGCATAGAAAACCTAAGTCTTGTTTATAAGTACACGTGGTCACTTCGTACAGTGAAAATATACAAAATAAAACATATATTTATTTAATTACAAGTAAGTTGGTATGCTTATATATTTCTTTTGTAGAGTATATAGCTTTGTGAATAGTGTGTATATCAATATTTTTCAATTGTGCCTGTAGAACTTGTAAAATCACGCATTTTTTAGAACAGCCAAAAATGGCTTCTCATGCATTCACAGAAAAATTCGTCCAACTTTGTCGTGCCATATTTGGCTTCTCATGCATTTACTGATAAACATTACGGTATATGTGTTTTCATTTCTTTCATAATAGCAACACTTTCCATGGCATCAGCGATGACAACAAAACGCTTTTATTCGATTCCTTGTGATGGGTTAGAAAGCGATGCAGAATTACCTGAGTCAGACAATGAATCAGTAGCAAATCAGTCTTGGCAGGATTCACTGGTGATACCTGAAACGGATGTAAGTAGCGAATTTGATTCTGGGGATGATGAACCATTGGTCAGTTAAGTTTCGAAAGCGAACTACTCTAGCAAATAGAAAAGAATTCCTGTGGTTCAACCCCGAGTTCCTGTAACGTGCCAAAGAAATACACAAAAAACAAAGCTCGCCGCCAAGACTTTCCACTAAGTGCTGTCAGACTGGATTCTACAGATCATCTTCCAGAATGGAAAAAAGTACGTCAGCTATGTCAAAATGATTGCAAATTTCGATCATATATAACTTGTACTAAATGCGGGGTCCATCTTTGTTTGAACAAAGACAGAAATTGCTTTGCCTTATTCCACGCATAAGTAGATCAATCTGTTTTAGATTTTGCAATACTCATTTTCTATTACCTTTGTTGCATGAAACGCCATATATGGCAATAAATTTTTAGGGTGATACAGACAGGAGTGCATATGAAGCCATATATGGCAATTTTTTTTTTCAGAAAACTGACATGATTTTCTGAAAAAATTTTGTTAGCATATCTTAATTATGCCATTTAAAATCATAATTAAAAAAAAAAAAAATTAATTTGTAGCTGGATCATATTGCATGCAGTAGAGGGTTAAAATACATTTCAAATCCATTTAAATTTTTTATGAATACGGCAGTAAATATTTTGCGTTATTATTTTAGCTAATCTTTAAAATATTTATTTGGATATTTTTGACTAAAAATTTCAGTGATTTTTAAAATTTTTAATCGTTCTCCTTTTTGTACATTCACTGGAACTGATAGCGAGAAAATTTTTCACATACGATTCACGATTGCTTTTTTCCCTTCGAGGGGAATGAAAATTTCATGGGAACAAGAATTCCACTTAATGTTCACGTTAGGGGTGATTATTAGGGTGGGTCGAAAATATTTTTTTCCTCTTATCGACTTCTAATAGCGTAAATATGTTGTATTTTTGTCTGCACTAGACCCCTGTAAAATATTATTAATTTATTTTTAGTGTAACAGCCCGCGCTTTGACTTTCAATTTTGTTAAATTTTTAATATAACAACAATAGCATTGTATTGCAGAAAAGCATATTACTGTATTTTGCCTAGATTTTACAGCAAACAAGATTTTGTGACCAAAAAATGATTTTATTGTTTTTTTATTGTATAAGAACCAAAGTTTTATTTTTTTTAAGTTAAATTCAAAATGTTTTCAGTTTTAATTAATAATAATTGATAGTAAATAAAAAATTTACTTTTCTTACATATACTTAATTTTTAGGAGCTCTTACGCTTGCTGAAGTTGTGTCTTTGTTTTACTTTTTTTTGCAGTTTTTATTTGCTTTGACGTCAGACAAAAAAATATTGCTATTAGAACATGATTCGAGAACTTTTATTTTTTCTCATACATCAGTGACCCACCCTAGTGATTATGTCTTCGCTTTAAAGTCGCTGGAATAGGTTTTCGATGTTTTTTCAAATTTATAATTTTTTTTCTTCTGCCTAAAATTGCTAAAAAAAAAACTGCTTGAACTTTTAATATGACATTGTTCCAAATGATGTTAAAACTACATAGACTAGGAATTGAAGTCTAAACGAAATTTTGATATAAATTTTTAATAGTTGTTTTTGTAAATATAATTGGTACTCAAAGTATGAAATTAATAAAAAGGAATATTTTTATGCATTTTATTTACAGTCTCCTTTTTAAAATTTGTTCGATTTTAAATCCACTTAATTTCGATTTCTAGAATATGCCCGTATGTGTTAACAAATTTATACAAAGTTGAGCTTCTCAAATTGCAGTTAGAGCTGCAAAAATTGATATTGTTACAAGTAGAACTGTTGCTTATAATTCTTATACGATCAACAATTTTATTTGGTTTAATATCTATAGTTTTTCTAAAATCTTTGGATGAAGTTTCCTGACGATCTGGCCGAAGCAACTAGTGAAATGCGCATAGGAATGGCTCATCCCATCAACAATATATTTCAGTTTTTTTTTATCAATAATAAAAATTGGCAATTAAGCACGACAAACAAAATCTTGTAAATTAAAAATTTTAGTTTAAGTTGAAAACTTTAGGGAAGCAAACTCCTATAAGGTATGTGATGAAAATAGATCGATTTAAAAGCGGTCGTTCTTACAAGGTCCATTTCAATTAACATATCGATATAGATGTATGTATGTCCGTTATAGGCATTTCTAAGCCGTTTCATTAGAAATGTAATTCTGTGAATATGGTTTTAGGCAATATATTTTTTCAAAACTATGACTACGAGGGCAATTTCTGCCTTAATGAAATTCAAAACACATATAGATATGTACATATAGCTTTGTACATATTATTCCAAAAATATGACTTAGTGGGGAGGGGAGAACATGCCGGGTATCCACCAGTATGATATGCATAATTCTTTGAAAAGAACACATATTGTTTTTAGTGGATCAGCATCAGTATAATTTGTACTAAAAGATTTATTAAAAAGACGATAAAAGTAAAAAGTTGATCAGTGTGTGGCATTGAGAATTATATTTTCTAGTGTGAATTTAGAGAGCACATCGTCATTTGTAATAGTCAACAAAAACGAAACATTTAGGATAGTCCTTCGGCTTTTCAGTGATAGGAATTTAATACGGCAAAACACACACTCTCAGGATGCCAACGTCTAACAGAGGATGTACTTACTTACTTTCTCATCTTTCCAGTCCGGGATGGACCATTGCTTCTGCCACAAGTTTCCGCCAACTATTTCTATCAGCTGCTTCATCAACCCAGTTTGAGACATTAAGTTTTCTCAGGTCATTTACTACGTCTGTCTTCCTCCTTTTTCTGGGTATCCCTCTTCTTCTAGAGCCTTCCGGAATCTATTCATATATCTTTTTCACCACTCATTTGTCTGGCATTCTTATTGCATGGCCTAACCATCGAATTCTCTGGGCCTTTATCTATCTTACAACACTTTGATGCTCATTCAGCATATTAGGTTCATTGTTGAATCGTATTCGATAATTGTCTTCACTAGTTCTGATCGGACCAAAAATTTTACGAAGTGTTCTACATTCGAAACATAGCAGCTGGTTCACATCAAATGCTTTGAGCGTCCATAGTTCGCATCCATACGTTAAAATTGGCCTTAGAAGAAATCTATACAGTCTAACCGTGATAGGAGCTTTGTTTTAAATTATTTTAAATGGAAAACCCACGCTTTATTTGCTGCTTGAATTCGATCTTTAATTGCAGCGTTTGTGTCATTGTGAGAGCCTCATATTACACCAAGATATTTAAATTCTTGCACGGCTTCAAATGTATACGGTTCAAAAGTAAGACATTATTGTAGTTAGGAGATCTGAACATGTACATATTTTGTTTTGTTTTTTATGTTAATTAGGAAGAGAAATACCTCTGAAATAATTTCATTAGGTCTTGTCGCCCTTTTTGTGAATTGGTGTTATTCCATTAATCAGGTAATGATTCGTTCCGTCATATATTAATGCTGATATTATATATTTACATATTTCAACAGTTCGGATACGATACCATCTTCGCCGCTTCTTTTGTGGTTCTTAAATTTGTTCAATAATGCTTCCTCCATCTGTTTAATATTGCAGCTTTGACGCTGATCAAATTACCATTTCTATCTTTTCAGATATTTGTTTTTGGTTGAAATGTTCTGGTCTGCTTTCTGATATTTGCATACATATCCCTAACTTTGTTCTGCATAAAATTGTCTTCTATTTCACTTTATTTTCCTTTTATGTATGATTTCTTTTTGATTTAATAATCGTTTTTGGTATCTTTCACTTCTTCTGATAATTTTCTAGATTTTGTGTTGTGCTGTTTGGAAGATATTTATTTCTTGCTATGTATTTTATTTCATTAGCTGTTCTGCATTCTTCATCGTACCACTCATTTAGGGAGTGTTCCATTTCGCCTATTGTTTCCAATTCCGTTTCTTTGACGCAATCCATCAAGTTTTTCCAAATGTTTGATATTAACATTGCAAATTAATAATCTTTCGCTCGAGATTATCTCTGTATGCTTTGCTTGTCTCGTTGTCAGTTGTGATAGCATTAGCGTTCCAAAAAGTTTTCCTGTCGTGATCTTTAGTGTTTATCGTAGCTTTACGTTGTCGTAATTTAGCAATAACTAAAAAGTGGTCAGTCACAAGATGCACCTATGAACGCTCTCGAATCTGTTATGGAAGTCGCGTGTCTTCTATTTATAACGATGTGATCTATATGTGTGAAACCTCGATTACCGAGCATCTTCCAAGTATGTTTTTAGGTATGTTTTTATGCTTGAAGAAGGTGCTACTTATCCAGAGGCCGTTTGACGCTGCAAAATTGCATAATCACAACCCGTTGTCATTACTAACATCATGGATGGAGTGCCTTCCTGTAACTTTACCGGTTAAAAAAACTTCATTTTCAACTTGCGCGTTTTAATCGCCTAATATGAGTAGAAGGTCGTGTTGTCTTAATCCATATACTATAGATGTTAATTTGTCGTAAAATGCATCTTTTACGTCATCACTACTATCTTCAGTGGGTGCAAAATTGCATAATCACAACCCGTTGTCATTACTAACATCATGGATGGAGTGCCTTCCTGTAACTTTACCGGTTAAAAAAACTTCATTTTCAACTTGCGCGTTTTAATCGCCTAATATGAGTAGAAGGTCGTGTTGTCTTAATCCATATACTATAGATGTTAATTTGTCGTAAAATGCATCTTTTACGTCATCACTACTATCTTCAGTGGGTGCGTAGATAGATATCATGGAGATATTAAGAAATGTTCCCTTTAGTTTTATGTAACATATTCTTTCATTTACAGGTTCAAAAGAAATTATACTCCTCCTTATGTAATTATCGATGTAGAAACCCGCCCCTTTTTGACCAGATTTGGTACTTCCGCTGTAGTAAAGGAATTCAAAAGTTTTTATATGAAAAATTTTTCAACGCAAGGTGAAGAGATTTTCTTGACATATCGGCCAACGAAAGCAGCAACAAAATACATTGTTGTGTTTTTGGTGTTGTTACTTGGTATAGTATCGACACCACCGTTTACATGAATTCGCCTTGGAATATTTTATTCGAAATATCAATACATGACATTAGCACTTGAAAATGATTTAGGTCATATGTGATCCTCAGCTATTCTTTACGAAGCGCACTCTGGACGTCCAATTTTGTGACACTTTTTCGTTAGTATGTGTTTTGAAATCTATCTACAATTCGAAGAAAGGGTAACTCAGATGAACATTTATGTGAGCCATAAAAATTACGAAGTCACTTATAAGCTGTACGAATTGATGATTGATTTTCAAAGTAAGTGCTGGTTCACACAGGTCAAGTTTACTTGAACAGTTTTATTTAAATTTTCTTTTGAACTTGCGTTCACGTTCATGCACAAAATTAGTTTTTGTTTTCTTTTCCTTCAACTTTGTAGCTTTTTATTATATTACGGATGAAAAAAGAAAAGAAAAATACAAAACTGACTGGTACGGTCAAGTATGTACCCCTTTCCATTCTCTTTACCCCTCTCTCCTAAAAGCTCGAGACTTGAAGAGTCAAACTTGACCTGTGTGAACCAGCACTAAATTTGAATAATTTGATATTGTTGTTCAATCGTGATTCTATCTATGTATGTACTCAGCTCAACTTTGCTAAAAATCTTTTCCAAAAACAAACAAATCTTATTTATATACATATGTATGTATTTGTAAAATTAAAAAAAAATAATAAATCCACCGTTTAAAAATATGCAACAAAAGAAAAAGAGAAATTTAAAAAAGTCCATATTAAAAAATATTACTTTAAAAAGAAATTTATACAAATTGATACAATATTTTTTTTTATAAAAAATCAAAATCAAAAATAAATATTTTGAGGAATAAAATAACTAGTAATACAAACAGTGAATAAAAGAAAATATATTTAAGTTTTTGAACGCAATTGCTAACAAAATTTCTCATCTTAATAATTAAAAAATGAACTTTACTTTCAAAAAAAAATTATTTCTTTAATAAAATTTCATTTACAAATTTTTTTCCATAAAATACGTATCAAAGTAGTTTATAAAAACAAATTAAAATAAATAAATTATTATAATAAAAAAAAAGATGTAATATGTGCCAAAATAAAAAAAAAACACAAAAATATATATAAAATATTTAATTTTCATATAATTAATAATTAATTGAGTTCACAACTCCATAAACAAAGAAAATAAAAGGTAAAAAATCAAATATACATATAGAAAAATTTTAAAAAACATCCCAAGACAAAGAAGAAAAATAGATATTTTAGCACAAAGAAAAAATTTAAAGACGTAAAAGAACAAGATCAAATTATATCTTCCTTGCAAAATTAAAAAACAAAAAAATTATAAACATATTTACTATATGCTAAAATTAAAAATTTTAAATATAAATTATAATTTATATAAGTTGAAATTTTAATTAAATTTCTAAAAAAAAAATACCCAAAAGATACAAAAAACGTAAATACATGAACCAGAACAATCACAGTCCTGTTTGAATTTATTTCATACGATGATTATTTTTAACTCCAAAAAAAAATTATTTAACAAAAATTTCAATTCTGTGTACAGATAAATGTCTAAAGTCATACAAAATGGTAAAGAGGGACGGACATCAAGTTGTCAGTAAGATTCTTTAGAGATACAATCTCCCGCTCCCTCTTCCTCTCTGTATTGGTTAAAATATTAATCAACAACAAAAATAATATACCTATTAATAATTTTATTTTGATTTGTGTTCTTTCCATTTGTAAGGTTGTGAACTGTGAAAAATTACAAGAAAACATGAAAAAAATAAAATTTAACACAAAAAACATAAAAATTTATGAACACAGCAGAAAAAAAACAATAAAAATCATAAAAAATAAAGAAAATATTATCTTAACTTTTGAAAACTCAAAACCACGTAAGTATTAAAACTATGTATTTGCAAAAAGAGCAACTAATTTCGAAATTAAAGCGAAAGAAATATGTGTTTATTTTTTGGAGCTGGCTTCTTGAGGTAATCTGCAGGCATTTCAGATGTTGGCATATATTAAATATCTACAGCTTTCCTCTCCACAGCATCTCTGATAAAGTGGTATTTGTAGTCAATATGTTTTGTTATTGAGTGATGTGATCCAAATTTAGCCATTTGTTGTGCACTTTGTGAATCACAGTAGATATCTATAGACATAGGAGTCTTGAAACCCAGTTCAGACATTATAAATCTCAGATATATGTATAGCTTCTTTGGCGGCTTCAGTAAGTGTAACGTACTCAGCCTCAAAGCTTGATGTAGCAACAACTTATTGTTTATTAGATTGCCAACTGATAGCAGCACCTGCATGTATATAGCAAAAACCAGATTGTGATTTACGATCATTAATGTATTGTGCCCAGTTTGCGTCCACAAAACCTATAATCGGTAAACCTGTTTTTCTGTAGCATAATACCTATAATATATATATTAGGGTGGCAGCGAAATGTATGGAGCATTTTTTTTGTATTAATATTGATGTCTCCCGGGCGGAATATTATGCCACACGGTCTAAAACTGATGTGGAATAAATTTCAGCCAAATCGGATAACTTTAACCCGTGCCCCTCTGAGGTCAAAGTTCAAATGATAAAAAAAAAAATTTCCATACAAGCAAAAAAAACTTTTTTTTTTTTTAATATTAGTTTGCTTTATTAGCTTATTAACGACAAAAAATCTCATTTCGATCGGACAAGATTTCCAGTTTCTAAAGTGACTCCGAAAAAAAAATTTGAGGATTGAAATTTAGCTGCCACCCTAATATATATATATACTAGCTGACCCGGTCTACGTTGCTGGCCCTAAGTAAACATTAGTTTTGTATTACCACACGACTTAAATTGAGCATTTAACGAAATTTACGGCCTTTAAAATAAAAATCCATGGAATACCTATCATAAATTTTTTTTAAAAAATAACTTACATATGGTGTGGATATGGGCTCAATCAAAAAAGAATAAGTTGGACCATGGCGATAATTTTAAAGAAAAAATCGTCCAAATCGGTCAAGCCGTTCTCAAATCATGCTCTTAATAGAAAAAGTGGGCGTAAAAGTAGGCGTGGTAATTTTTTCTTTCGATGAAAACGTAAAATAAATTAATACGAACAGTTAAAAGAAAAATTAGTCAAATCGATGGAGCAGTTTTTTGATTTTAGGTAAATCGAAAAAAGTGGGCGGGGCAAAATTTTCTTTCCGTAAAACCCTAAGTTGGACCATGGCGATCATTTTAAAGAAAAAATCGTCCAAATCGGTCAAGCCGTTCTCAATTTATGCGCTTAATAGAAAAAGTGGGCGTAAAAGTAGGCGTGGTAAATTTTTCTATCGATGAAAACTTAAAATGGATTAATACGAAGATTTGAAAGAAAAATTAGTCAACTCGATGGAGCCGTTTTCTGATTTTAGGTAAATCGAAAAAAGTGGGCGTAAAAGTGGGCGGGGCAAAAGTATCCTATGTCCGTCTCCTGGCTCTAAGCTACCTCCCTACCAATTTTCAGCCAAATCTGTTCTGCCGTTCTTGAGTTATAAGTGGTGTAACTAACACGACTTTCTTTTATATATCTGTGGTCACAAGCTATAACCGCCTAGGTCGACTTAAGTCAATGTGAGCTATGAATGCTATCATATTCCACTAACAAAACTTTATATTTACGTAAAATCCTATCTACTATCTATTAGTTCTTAAAAGTTTCCATTATCATTGTATGTAACTACGATGTCATCAACATATAAAGCTAAAATCATGAGTTTAGAATTGTCATGTTTATAGTTAATGCACTGATCATATTTTGATTGGTCTTAGCCATGTTTTATAAGAACATTGTGAATCTTCTTAAACCATTGTCGACCAGCCTGTTTTAAACCGTAAATGGATTTCTTTAATTTGCAAACTTTTTTACAGTTTACTTAATTAATAAAACCATGAGGTTGGTACATATAAATTTCTTCCTCGATATCCCCATTTAGAAAAGCAGTTGATACGTCTAGTTGTCTAAGTTTTAAATTATTTTCAACAGTTAATGCATATATTAATTTTATGGAACCCACCAAACTGCTATAAATACCCTTTAGCCACTAACCTTGCCTTTTCACTTACCAATTGTGTCATCTGAATGATATTTTGTGGTAAAAATCCCCTTACAACCAACAGTCTTTCTTCCAGCTGGTAGATCTTACAATTCCCAAGTTGCGTTTTTGATGAGAGAATTATATTCGCTTTTTATGTTTTCTGATTTTTTAACATCATTCAAAGTTTTTGGGTTTTGTTCAATAGATATTTTTGCACTTTCTTGACCTATAAGTTTCCACGATCTCAAACGGGATTTAATTGTATCTAATGTGTTTGGTTTTTCATTAAATTGTATACTTTCTTCCATAAAATTGTGTTCTAAAGAACGGTCAACAGAATCTTCAAACGTATCAACTTCACTTACATATATCAACATTGCTACATTCTTGTTGATTATTATCTGTAGTAAAGTTAAATCGAAACTCTACAAAATCCTGATTTTCTTAAAAGTTCAGTGAATCACTGTCAATATTGGGTAATCTTTTTTCAATAATCTTACATCTCTACTCCTTGTAATTTTTCTGTCACCAGCCTTCCACAATCTGTATGCTTTAGATTCATCACAGGTACATACTAAAACATATTTTTCACTTCTAGGCTCCCATTTACCTTTTTCTGGCTTTTTGTTTAAAGCATATGATGTGCTTCCAATTTGACGCAAGTGTTTCACATTTGGTGTTTTCCCTGTCCAAATTTCTCATTTTTATTTAAACTGGTAGGACATCTGTTTCGAATATATGTTGCAGGATTAATTAATTCCGCCCATAACATTTCAGGAAGATTCGCTTGTAACGTTAGGCATCTTGCCATTTCAACAAGTGTGCGGTTCATGCGTTCTGCAACGCCATTTTGTTGTGAAGTATATTCTACGGACAATTGATGTTTTATACCATTTGATTTTAAATACATAACTATCTTTATCACTGCTTATCATTTCCTTAGCATTATCAGTTCTTAATATTTTTATACGTTTTCCAGTTTCAAGTTCTGCAGAAGTTTTAAATTCTTTAAATGCTTCTAAATATTCAAATTTGTTTCTTAAAAATTTAACTGTTACACTTCGAGAAAAATCATCTATGAATATTGAAAATACAGCTTTTTACCCAAAAACTCGGTCCTCATTGGACCACAAATGTCTGAATCAACATGTCGTACTTTTGAGGAAATTTATTGCGAATTTGCTTTCCCCTTATATGTATATGCTTCACATTCGTGTTCTTGTAAATAATTACTTGGTAAACCTTCCACCATATTATTCGAACTCAATTGCTTTAAAGCAGTGAAGGGCGCATTTGCAAATCCTTTGTACGCGTGCATAGGAATAAAAATGCTGCTTGTGCGACGTCGACACATGTACACTATAAATAAGGTGACCATACGTACTCTTTTTTAGAGGACAATCCTCTTTTTTAACTGGCTGTCCTCTATAAAATTTGTGTCCTCTTTTATCATCTGTTTTTCATAATCTGTCATCTTTGTCCTCTTTATTTTAAAAAGCATGACCAATATTTGCTTTTATTTTTATAAATTAAAATAAAAATTTTATTTCACGGTGATCAACGGTTTTTTCTGTGCAATCGTATGGAAAATGTTGTGCCATGCTTGTTCTGTTCATACTCCTACTCAGGGTAGTCAGATTTTTTTGAGCTCTATCGCCAAACCGGATGTCAGATATCGCCAAACGTCAATTTGGTTCAGTTTTTTTTTTTTTTTTTTTTAATTAAATTTTGCATACAAAAAACGCTAGTAATATGTGTGTCAAAAATCACCAAAAACTGAAAAAAATTCAAAAAATTCGCCGAAAGTAAATTTTATTTTGTTTCTGTAATTTTTTTTATATAACATAAAATGGTATTCAGCTAAAAAAGCTTCAATTAAGTACACAAGTCTATAAGATCGTACACTTCAGTCTCACTGATTTCATTACTGGATTTTTGACCTGCATACATACTATTAGAATTTAATAGTGACTGAATATAAAATTCACTTAAACTGATAACGAAACAAAAATCATGTGGAAAAAAGTTGCAAGTTTTTTTTTTATATTAGTAATGAAAACAGAAAATAACCAGCTGTTAAACAATATCGCCGAAATAATATAAATGGTAAAAATAGCCAAGTTAATCGCCAGTTATATCAGAAATCGCCACAAAAGTCGCCAGTCGCCAAATGGGAAATCCCATCGCCAGTTATATCAGAAATCGCCACAAAAGTCGCCAGTCGCCAAATGGGAAATCCCATCGCCAAACACGTTTCAAAATCGCCACGTTTGGCGAGAAATCGCCATATCTGACAGCCCTGCTCCTACTGGACTCTCATACACTTGCAGTATAAAATTTTGAATAACTTTTTGCAATGATTATTAAAGTTAAGTTGTTTTTTTTTTTTTTAACTAATTTTACTTAAGTAAATGTAAATTTTTATACATCGTCAGCTTATTATGCAAACCTGCTAACTCCCTTTCAACAAATTTTACAGGAAAAACTTTTTATTTTTCCTATTTACTGCTTGAGTGGAGAACCAAAAATATAGTTGATTTGACACACTTCAAGACTCAAATTTAAGAATAACTACTTGCTGGTCGACGAGGCATATATTTCTCTACCACACGGCATCAAATCTAAATTTATTTAAAAAGTGGATTTCGCAGGTCTGCAAATTAAGCCGACGATATGTAATTCTTTTTAAATTTTCTTTACATTTATTAATATGGGAATGATAATTTGTCTGTAAAATATGTAAAAAAATCTTGACGTCAAAATTTTTTTTACTTTTTTTCTTTATGTCCTCTATTTTTATTTTCAAAATCTGGTCGCCTTACTATAAACTTCTTTGTGTGGCTGTGACAACCCTGCAAATAATAGGACCAGTCCAAACACGCGTGTAAAGAGTAGTCCACAAGGGACCAGGACTAGTCCACAAGTAACCCAAACGTATGGAAAAAACCTGGTCTATTTAACATTACGATGTCCTAGGAGAGGACCATATAACCCACCTTTGGACCACTAAGGAGTAGTTTTAAAACTACTCCATGGTATATAACCCACCTTTGGACCAGTAAGGAGTAGTTTTAAAACTACTCCATGGTATACTCAAGAGGATTAGTTTTGAAGTCGTTTAAACACGAAAGCATGTCGTTAAAAAACGAAGACATGTCGTCTCACTACAAACACTTTTTAACAATGGCATGGTCCATGCTTGCATTACATCGGACTAGTCCATGGAGTAGTCCATTTTATAAAAATGGGTCAGGTGGTCCAATTTTATTTGCAGGGAATGTACGTTCGGCTGTTGCTTTGTTGTTATTTCGTCAACACAAGCATAAATGTGATAGTATGTGTGTGCCCTTCACTGCTTTAAAGAGTACCCTGCAAATAATAGGACCAGTCCAAACACGCGTGTAAAGAGTAGTCCACAAGGGACCAGGACTAGTCCACAAGTAACCCAAACGTATGGAAAAAACCTGGTCTATTTAACATTACGATGTCCTAGGAGAGGACCATATAACCCACCTTTGGACCACTAAGGAGTAGTTTTAAAACTACTCCATGGTATATAACCCACCTTTGGACCAGTAAGGAGTAGTTTTAAAACTACTCCATGGTATACTCAAGAGGATTAGTTTTGAAGTCGTTTAAACACGAAAGCATGTCGTTAAAAAACGAAGACATGTCGTCTCACTACAAACACTTTTTAACAATGGCATGGTCCATGCTTGCATTACATCGGACTAGTCCATGGAGTAGTCCATTTTATCAAAATGGGTCAGGTGGTCCAATTTTATTTGCAGGGTAGCTATTAAAATGTCCAAATTGTTTATGCCATAACTCTACTAAATTTTGTTCTTTTGTATTGGCACAATAACAAGTTTGAATTTCATCAATTTCATTACTTTTGCTAGCTTCAACTAAAATCTCATTATTTTTAATTATTTTGGCTAAATTGTCCTGCATTTCGACAACGCATCCGTTATCCGTTGCTTTACTTGTTGACATTAAACTATTTTTTAAATCAGGCACCCATAAAGTGTTAAAAAGTTTTAGCTGTTTACGTTCTTCCTGAACTATAACGTCCAATACCACAGTTCCTTATCCTTTTACACTTATTTCTTTTTCGTCTGCAAGTTTGACAGTACCACTGTAATTTGTGTCCATCCCTTTGCTATGTCATATGTGACGTACCCCCACTATCTAAAAACCAAACTGTCTTATGACTAGCTTTCTGAAATACTCCATGCGTGGCAACTAGGGTTTTTTCCCGGGATTCCCGTCCCGAGAATTTTAAATATTATTTTTCCCGCTTTCCCGGGATTTTTCTTGCGGGATCCCGGGAAATATAAAATTTCCTCATAGTTTAAGAAAACAGCTGTTTATACGTTGAAATTTAGATTTCTATTCTCTTTAATTTAGCATCTTTCGATGGATTGTCGATTAGATCAATTACAAGAAGTGAGTACATACGTAATTCAATGTCTACTGATGCAATAAATCTAGAATTGGCTGTGCAACAGTTAATAATTAATTAATTTATTGAAGTGAAGAGAAGAGAAGAGAAGGAGCGATATGTGTATTACCTGATAAACACAAATTTTTTTCAATTTGTGTTGGTTTATATACCCGAGAAGTACGGGGAAACCGAAATAAAAAAAATTATGGAAACTCGTGTAAGATACTACAATATACAATTTTAAAAACACATTGTGCTATAGATTACAGATCGAACCAATGAAATAAAAACGTGTGTAAGAGGTTGATGCTATTTTTTGCATCAATCTGGTTTGTTTATATTATATTTTTTACCATGTGTTGCCTTTAATGCATAATTTTCGGGAACATCAAAATTTTCTTGCAACTCTAAAAGTCTTGACCTTAAAGTTTTCATTGTTGGAAACTCATTTGCGGTGTTGAATGCTGCTTTTAATTCCTTGTGGGCATTGGATAAACCGTCTAATAATATTATGACTTGTAATTCTTCTTCGATTTTACCATTCATTTCTTCCAAAAGTGTGTAATTTTCATCAAACTCTTCAATAAGTTTTGAAATGGGTTGTCCAGCACTCATTTTATGATTTTATAATTTCCTGTATAGTTCAGCTTTTTGCCTCTTGGACTTTCATACGTCTTAAGCAGAAAATCCCAAATTTGCTTCGATATTTTTAAATTTCTTACTTGCATTAGAATTTTTGGCGATAATGCAATCAAAATGTCAGCTCTCGCATCTTGATCTTTTTCAACCCACTGTTCACGCAAATTTGGTTCAGCTAGAGTAATCGTTTCACCTCGAACGATCTGTAGCAACCTGCTCTTTGCAATAGAGCTTCCATTTGCGTCTTCCATGTTGAATAATTTCAGCCATCGAATATTGGTATCTTGCTTGCAAAAGTTGTTGATGACATTTTCACTTACTTATGTATGTATCACTTATGTTTATAGATCAATCATAATTTTATTTTGTACGTTTTACGGCCAATTTCACCAAGTTTAATTAAAATTAACAACCAGTTATAGCTGTCAAAAACATATTGGTAACCGGAAGTTTAAGTAATAGTTAATTTTAACCGAACTTGGTGAAATTGGCCATTTATCACAGAATGTCTCTACATGGACTCCTGGGCCCATAACCTATTAAATTACGTACACAATTTGTTGTGTTTTCTATAAGAGTTATTTAATGAATAAAAAATATTTTTAAACAACATATTCATTTTATAAAATTAAATACACAAAGTATCATTAAAACAAGTAGAGTTGTTAATTCAACACTTTTTGATTAAAAAAAGTTCACAACCCTGCTTATTCCATCATGCATACATACTTGACCAAGGCGAATTTAAATTTGAAATTCGCCTTGTTCTTCACCAAACAAACTTTGGCTATCGCATGGTAAAATGAAGGTGGCAGCATTACGCCAGATATCGATTTTTTGCACTTGCATTGTTTGTCTAATCTTATCCCTGCAGATAACGAGACTAGTCCATACATGCATGTAAAGAGTAGTCCATAAAGGAGTAGGAGTACTCCAAAACTACTCCAAATATATGGGTAAAAGGTGGTCCATTTAACATTACGATGTCCTAGGAGGGGACCATATAACCCACCGAAGTAGACCCTAAACTACTCCATTGAGAACTAAAGTTGGTTAGTTTTAAAAGTACTCCATGTTACTCCAGTATGGAGTACACTTCAGGGGTAGTTTAAGGATTTTTCTTTTTCATTTTTTAGTAATCGCGTTTTATGGTGTGTACTGTAGTCTATTATTGCTTTTATTAAATATATTTACTTGGTATTTTTAATTATTTACATTTTTCCACAAATTTCACAAACTTTCACTTTTAAATAAACAATTAATAATGGACACCATCAAGGCCAACAATGTGTAATACTGTAAACTAATAGAAAAGTATACATCATGCAGTTGTTGGCAGCACTGCATGTTAATTTCTTATAACATGGTCCATACTACAGTACATTGGACCATGTTGCAAGTAGTCCATTTAAGCCACAATGGACCACGTATGCAGTTGTTGGCAGCACTGCATGTTAATTTCTTATAACATGGTCCATACTACAGTACATTGGACCATGTTGCAAGTAGTCCATTTAAGCCACAATGGACCACGTAGTCCAATATTATCTGTAGGGATGTCAAAGTTTTGCTTAAGGCCCAACCACAATATGCCGTGCTTAACTACTGTCAAAAATAACCAAAAAGTTTCTCGAATGTATATAAAAAACAATATCAAAATAAAAAAAACATTTGATTTCGTACGGAATGTGCGATCAGTTTCGCACTTTGCTTTAGCAAAGGACAGTTTCATAAAACTTAACAAAAAGTTTCCATAAGTTCAATTTGGTTTACTTCATATGATTGACATGTATTCGCACATTTGCTTAATCCAACTTAAGCACATTATGGTTAGGCCCAAGGCGAATTGACTAGGGTGAGGTCAACTCTACAACAACACTGCTTCTGTGGTCGGGTTGTCAAAAATATTGCTAGTAAAAAAAATAGGTTTGTTTACATAAAAAAACTAGTTTGTATACAAACTTTGACAAGTAGACACCAAAAAAAAACACCACATGTTGACTTGACCCCACCTTCTAGTCAATTCAACTACAGGAGGTGTCGAAAGGCCATCTGATTTTGACAGTTCGAGCTAACCATTTTGCAGTAAAATTTAGTAAATAACCATTTTGCAGTAAAATTTAGTAAATGAAAAAAAACATATGTTTCAAAAGGTAAACAAACGGTGGCATGTCATAACGTCCAGTGTCATAGTGTCCATGGACGTTATGACACTTTTGAAAGTGTCATAGTGTCCATGGACATTATGACACTTTCTAAAGTGTCATAACGTCCATCAAAGAAATGTCATAGCGTCCGCGGACGTTATGACACTTTGCAAAGTGTCATAATGTCCACAACTTAACTTTTAATGAAAAATATTAAAATGTGTATAATTTGTTTTGAAATATCAAAATAAGTAAGTACAATGCCAAAAATTCTTACAAGCAAGAATGTAAACAAATTTGGGATCATAGCCGGCCTTCGGCCGGGCGCAAGGATTTTCTTCTCTATGGTATAACAAATACCGGCTTCGCTAACTAAAGTTTCTCTGCACAGCCGGCCTTCGGCCGGGCGCAAGAATTTTCTCCTCTATGGTACAACAAACACCGGCTTCGCTAAGTAAAGCTTCAAAAATCTGCCTTGTTTCCGAACGAAAGCCGACTATGCAGAGAAGCTTTAGTAAGCGAAGCCGGTGTTTGTTATACCATAGAGGAGAAAATCCTTGCGCCCGGCCGAAGGCCGGCTGTGCAGAGAAGCTTTAGTTAGCGAAGCCGGTGTTTGTTATACCATAGAGGAGAAAATGCTTGCGCCCGGCCGAAGGCCGACTATGCAGAGAAGCTTTAGTTAGCGAAGCCGGTATTTGTTATATTATAGAGAAGAAAATCCTTGCGCCCAAAAGTGTTTTCGTTATATATTTAATAGATACACCCAGAGAAAAAGCAGCAAAACCTTTTTTAAAAACTTTTTTACTATATTATGTTTCATTTAACCAAATCATTGTCACCGACAACCATATTATGGTTAAATTAGTTTCTTTAAAAATAGTTTTGTTGGTTGGGACCATAATGAAACATGTTTTTCTCTGCGTGTATGCAGATCATTTTTTTGTATTTAACTTCTTTAGTAATTATGGACCTAATGACACTTTTGAAAGTGTCTTAATGTCCATTTGCAAAGTGTCATAGTGTCCATGGACGTTATGACACTTTTGAAAGTGTCACAATGTCCATGGACACTATGACACTTTTTGGAGTGTCATAACGTCCATGGACACTATGACACTGGACGTTATGACATGCCACCTAAACAAACAAATAAAAAGCATACAAATTGTGAAAAAAATTTTAAATAAAAGAAAAGTTGAAATAAAAATTAAACCAAACAAAAAGGGAATAAATATTAATTAATTAAACTTGTTTGTGAAGCATTTATTTGGCTAAATACAAACTTTTGAAATTTTTTTTTGTTATGTTAATTTTTTAGAGTTTTAAAAGTGTGAAGTATTTGGGTACCTAAGTAATCAATAGCAAAAAATTATTCATGTTCTTTTAAATAATTTAACCCGATACAAGTTAGTAAAATCAAATAAAATTAAAAACAAACAAATATGAAAGATTACATAAAATAGTTTGTTTGTATTTTCCAAAAATGTTCGTGTTATAAAAAGTATTTAATCGAGTACCGATAAGAAAACGAGTTAAGTAGTCAAAAGTGTCAATATTTTTCAACACTTCAATTATTTGCCATCAGCTGTTGGCTTTATTTTACGAATTTTTACAAATTTAGCGTTCGCGTACTTTTTTGGACAACAGCTTTTTGTGAGAGAAAATTTTTTAGTTTACTCATTTACTGCATTTTACTGTAAAAGTACTCAAACGCACCTAATGTCTGCAGTAAAAATTTGTAAATACTCAGACAAGAACTGTCACTTTACGCTCTCAATTTATATTCTCATTTAATGCATTTTGTGTACTCGAACGAAATTTCGTGAAATGCAGTAAAGTATAGTAAAAAATAGCAAAAACTTTTGTGTTCTCGAACGCAACTATTCTTGTTTATATTGAAATAGCAGGCCGTAATTTAAAATAATTTTTAAACCAATATTTAATTTTGCTTAAAAGTTTTTCATATACATATGTAATTGGAAAAAAAAAGTAAAAAAACCATTAAAATTAAAAAAAGTGCAAAAAATATAAAAAATGTTAAACAAAAAACTAAAAAAAAGACAAAAAAAGTAAAATTAAAAAATTAAGAGTTGCTCAATTTTCAAAAAAAAAAAAAAGCTGGAAGTGGAAGTTTTTCCGTGTTCCGAATGATGATCGCAGGCTTAAGTGGAGCAATATTTGCAACTTGAATTTCTCCCGGCAAGCAGTAGTTTGCATAGACCATTCTGCATCATCATGAAATTTTTCAGAAAAACAAACACAGACTGCGTAAGTAACTTGTAAAACTGGTATGTTTTAACTGAAAGTGAGTTTTTATTCATACGATTCCAGCCCAATTGAACTGAACTCAAAATATGAAGAACAAAATTCTTCAAAAGTCTAATTGTCAACCTGTTTTGTTGTTTGCACTAACGATTATGTGATTCTGTAAATTGTTGTTAACAACATAGATACAAATTAACGTCAAGTGGCATCACTGTCAAAAAAATGGCAAAAAACGAAAAACACAAGGAGGAATAAAAAAAACATATACAATTATTAAAACTAAACAGAATTTTTTTTAGTTTTTTGTTTTTTTTTTTTAAGAAGATAAGCCAAACATTTTACTATTAAATAAAATGCAAATTATTTAATTGCCATTTTCAAGTTATATTATTTCTTTTACCTAAATATTTTTTATTTTTTCGACATTTAACAATAAATAAACAACACTAACGGCCATTTTCACCAAGTTCGGTTAAAACTAACTTTCAATTAAAGTTTCGGTTACCAATACGTTTTGACAGCTATAACCGATGGTTAATTATAACCGAACTTGGTGAAAATGGCCGTAAAAAAGTTGTCGTTTACTTAACACAAACAGCTGACTTAACGATAACAAGTGCTGTTTAAAATGTTACAGAATAGCAAAATCGTTAATTAGCTTGTTAATGTTTTTAACAATAACAACTTTTGTTAAAATTAATTACAGAATCGCACTACAGTTCGGGTTTAAGTTAGATAATAATCGATATTTTAATTTTGTTACGCTTTTCCACAAGTTGTAAGCTTATCTATGAACTTGACAACCAAAGTTATTCACCCTTATCGTGTTTGGCGTATTTAAAATACGCATACGACTATTTAGTAATAGATTAAAGAGAACGTGAACTTATGGCCTTTAATTTAATTTAAGATTTGGATTGTTTTATAATATTAATATTTAATTTAATAATCTGTTCAGGTTAAATATTAAATACTGGGGCCTAATTCTGGGAGTAGACAAAAGGTGAAAACAGCTGCTCAGTTGTTTTCAAATACAACAGCGAACGCCATCAGAATATGCAAATTTTGTGCAATTAGTCAACGACTGGTTCGATGTTTAGAACTAAGGTTTAAAAACGTTTAGTTATCCTGGAAAGGTAAATTCAAATTTATTTTTTTTTTTAATATTTATATTTGTAGCCTTCACCGAAGGGTAACCGGAAAACTACTGTAATTTGGTCAAAAATTTAGTGCAGCCTACGTCACAACTTTAAATTTTTGGAAATTTTGACAAACAGTATATGTAACATGGAGGCCACACGATCAAGTTTTGCCTTTCAATTCCTTTCAATTTGCAATATACTTATATACTCTCATTTTTTACTAATACCGTGTTTAGATATGCACCTTAATTGAGTTTTACGCAATAAATGCCATTATTGAGCTCAATTATCCATACAAAACTGCAATTTAGTTATTGCTCAATTAATACGAAATTGTTATACACTGTCACAAGTGTGTTTAGTGAGTAAAACCCAACTCACTAAACAAAGTGTTTTGACATTTTTGCCAACAACAAAACCAAAGGGTCATCCATTAGGTCTGCGCAAAAGCCAGATGTTCATTTGGTTTTTTCTTTAAAGATATCAAATGTTGTTTACATTTTGCTAAGTTAACTGCCAATTGATAATTCAGTAAGCTAACGCTGGGTCTCCACGTAGCAATTTTTATTGCTAAGTACAAGCAATAACGTCGGCAGAACAATGGAGCAATAATTGCTGATTATATTGCTGGAGAACACTTGAAATTGCTTTGCCAAACATTTGCAATTTTCACCGCGAGTAGTTGTATAAAGTTTTGTGGATGTATCTATAACAAATGTTTTATGTTGTGTTTTGAAGTGGTTGTTCAATTTTCTTTTTTAAGTTAGTCTGGGTTCACACTATGAAATTTTTCTTTCAGAAAGTCTGAGTTTATAGGTGAGAGAGGAGAAAAGAAAAGCATGTTCTCTTCCCCTCTCACCAATAAACTCAGACTTTCTGAAAGAAAACTTTCATAGTGTAATCCCAGACTTAATAAATTTAATTAATAAAAAAAATTAATTGTAATTGTCGTAGCTGTGTTTTGTATTACTTGTTTGTTTATTTGCGTTTGCTTTTGTTGATATTGACGTTTATTTAAAAATATAATATATAAAAACTGTTTCTGTATTTTGTTGAAGTATTTTTTCACTTGGCGGCTTTTTCTTGATTGTTTTTTTAATAAATAAACCAAGGACCCTAAATAATAATTATGCTCACTCAAGGTATATTTATAGCAGGTAGCCGCGAGATTACAACAATTGTACAATAAAACAAACAACAGGGCTTTTTATTGTTGTTTTGTGATACGAACTGTCAAACAGCAAAGGGGTTGAAAAGAGACAAAAGGTAAAGACAAAAAACCTTGTTTACTATACAACATTTGACAGGTTGTATCACAAAACAAGCAAATAAAAAATAACCAGCTGGCTTTACGAGACTACCTGCTATAAATCACTATTCAGGTACCAAAAAAATTGACCACTTTTAAGAAATATTCTAAAAAATTGCTCATAATTATTATGTATAATGAAAATAAATATTTGTTAAACATAACAATTATATCCAAATAATATCTTTTTACATTGACTCATAACTATTATGAACGATAAATATTTATTTCTCTTACAGATAACTATTACTAAAGATTTTTATTGTTTTTATTTACGATAATAATTATTTTGAATATTTTCTTGATATTAATTGTTTTAGTTTTGCAGATTATGCATGTGCATATACACATACATACTAAAATTATTGTTTTTATTAACGATAATAATTATTTTGAACATTTTCTTGATATTAATTGTTTTATTTTTGCAGATTATACATGTGCATATACATACACATTAAAGTTAGTTATAACTGTTATGTTATTTCTTATTCATAGCTACTAAAAATAATTAGTAATATATCTATCGAATAGTAATAGTTATGTTTGAGAAATACTTTTATTTGATACACATAATAGTTATCATCAATTTTTAAAATTAAAAATGGGAAATAATAATTATTCTTAATAAATAAAATATAAATTTATTGGTAATTATTATTCGCAATTTTTATCGAATCAAAGATATAACTATTAAGTCTTTGAAATAAACACACATAAATAAACAACTGTACAGAGAAATGAAATGTCAGATAAATTACAACTGATTTGACAGCAGATTGCTAAGCAACAATTGCTTAAGTAATCAGAAGAGCAATCATTGCGCAATGGATTGCCCTCATGGCAATTTGCGGTCTTTACGTCGCAAATTTGACGTTTGCCGCAATAAATATTGCTACGTGGAGACCCGGGGTAAATTATGTATGTGTGAACAGAAAGATAATTATGTCAATAAACCGAATATTGACTCAATAAAAAAGGTATATCTGAACACGGTATAAGTGCTGGTTCACACAGGTCAAGTTTACTTGAACAGTTTTATTTAAATTTTCTTTTGAACTTGCGTTCACGTTCATGCACAAAATTAATTTTTGTTTTCTTTTCCTTCAACTTTGTAGCTTTTTATTATATTACGGATGAAAAAAGAAAAGAAAAATACAAAACTGACTGGTACGGTCAAGTATGTACCCCTTTCCATTCTCTTTACCCCTCTCTCCTAAAAGCTCGAGACTTGAAGAGTCAAACTTGACCTGTGTGAACCAGCACTAACACACTCACACTTTTTAAATTGACCACGAGATAGCTTTTAATTTCACCTTTCCATTTGTTTGGCAATTTTAGTTTCAATTTAACAGCTGAGTACAAGTTTGTCTTTTAAATTGTGTTGTTGTTGACATCTTGGAAGTAAACTGCTCACAAATTGAGTGCAGCCTACGTCACAGCTTTCAATTTATGTAAATTTTGACAAGCAGTTTATGTAAAAGACTATCAAGAACAACTTGAACATGTGGCTGCAAGGTAAGAGACCATCAAGAATAAATTGATCGTGTAACCGCAGAGTTATTGGCAAGGGGAATTGACTAGAAGGTGAGGTTTGTCAAAAATATTGCTAGTAAAAAACAAGTAAGAGTGCTATATTCCGCTGTGCCGAATCTTATATACCCTTCACCATTGTGCGAGTAGAATAGAGAACAACTAAATAATTTTTACATATACATACATATTTACAATACTTACAACTTCATTATAAATGAAATTTAAAAAGCGAAAACTGGTAAATATTTTTTTTAAATCGTTTTTAGTTTCTATTTGTTAAAATTATTTCGTTAAATATATGAAATAATAAAGAAGGGTGATAACGATAATCATATTGGGCATTATGCTAGTATATGTAAACAAATACGAAGGGGGGTGAGGGCATTGGAAGAAGAGACAACAACCGGATTTGAACTTCGCTTTGCATAAGGACCCAGAATATATCTACTTTATAGGGTGTAGGACCTTCGGTGAAGGGTATAAAAAACAAACTTAATTATAAAAAAAGAGTAATTTTTGGGATTTCAGTATTTTGGTCATAACTCTGCTATTTCTTAACCGATTTAACAGATTTTTATACCGACGTGTTAAAGAAGAAATTTGCCAGTTATTTTGGCTATCAAACTTGGACTTGGGAAGATCTATGGTTCCTGAAAATGGGTATTTTAAAAAAAAAATTAATATTTTGGTCATAACTTTTTCGGATCTGAACCGATTTTCCCGAGTATTTCAGAAAATATTTTATATTAAAAATTTCCGATCTTCTGATATATAAGGCGTAACCATAGGTCATATTACAGTCAAAAAATTCAGGTTTTTATATAATTTTTAATACTTTTTGTATGAGAGGTACCATGCCTACTTCTCCAATCCCAACATTTTGTAGGATGGTGTGTATTTATAACCTTAATGTTTGTACCTAATTTTAAAGCTTTGGCTCTTGCCGTTCTCCAGATACAGAGAAAAAAGTAATAAAAATACAACAACCACAAGGGATTTTTTGGAAAAATTAGAGACAGTCGTGGTTTTTGGTCATATCTCAGCCATTGTTGGACCGATCTGGCTGAATTTCAATAGCAAGAAATGGTGGACTATATGTGACATAAATGTAAAACAACGTAGCCGCTATCATGTCTGGAGTCTCCGGAAAACACATATCAAACGTAAGACGGACAGACGGACTGACGGATATCGTTAAATCAACTTCTCTCCTCATAAATAACAACTGATTTGACAGCAGATTGCTAAGCAATAATTGCTCAAGGAATCTAACCCCGGGTCTCCACGTAGCAATATTTATTGCGGCAAATATACATTTCATATCTCTGTACGGTTGTTTATTTATTAGTGTGTTTATTTATTAAAAAAGCAATCAAGAAAAAGCCGCCAAGTGAAAAAATACTCCAACAAAATACAGAAAAAGTTTTTATATATATTATTTTAAAATAAACGTCAATATCAACAAAAGCAAACACAAATAAACAATAAAGTAATACAAAACACAGCTACGACAATTACAATTAATTATTTTATTAATATAATTTATTAATTTAAAAAAAAAAATTAACAACCACTTCAAAACACAACAGAAAACATTTGTTATAAATACAGCCACAAAACTTTATACAACTACTCGTGGTGAAAATTGCAAATTTATGGCAAAACAGTTTCAAGTGTTCTCCAGCAATATAATTAGCAATTATTGCTTGTTCTGTCATTGTTCTGCCGACGTTATTGCTTATACTTAGCAATAAAAATTGCTACGTGGAGACCCAGCGTAAAGAGCATTCATTGCGCAATGGATTTCCACTCATGGCAATTTGCGGTCTATACCATGGTGGAATAAACAGGTGACAGCACTACGCCAGAAGACGATTTTTTGCTCTAACCCTGCGGCCACACGATCAAGTTGTTCTTGATAGTCTTTTATACATATACTGCTTGTCAAAATTTACAAAAATTGAGAGCTGTGACGTAGGTGGCACTCAATTTACTTTCAAGATGCCATAAAAAAAAAACAATTTATAAAGACAAACATGTACTCAGCTGTTAAATTGAAAGTAAATTGTCAAACAAATGGAAAGGTGAAATTGAAAGCCATCTCGTGGTCAAAAAAAGTGTGAGTGTGTTAGTAAAAAAATGAGAGAGTTGAGTAAATTGAATGGAATTGAAAGGCAAAACTTGATCGTGTGGCCACCAAGTTAGTCCCCTTTTACATTGTGACAGACAGAGGGCAGAAGGGGACTTACATTGTTTGCCTAGGTTTATGTCAAAGTTTTGTTTATGTTTACAAAAAGTCCACGTTTTGTGCTGTGATTATTGTATTTTATTAAAGTTTTTGATAATTTTAAATTAAAATAAATAAGATATGGACCATAATTAAATAAATATTGCTACTTGGAGACCCGGGGTAAACAATCATAACAAGAAAAGAGTACAAAAGCGAACGTTTTTAAGATTAATATTTTACAGTAAAGGCTACAATATGCATTTATTAAATAAATAAAAGAATAGCAGTGAAATAAAGGAAAGCATATTTTATTTTATAAACTTTTTGTATACACTTTAATTCTATATGTGAAAAATAAGAAAAATCATCTGGCAACTTTATATTACACTTTGTTTACATCACAATTCCACAACAATACAAATGTAAAACTTCTAAAATAAAAGCAGAAAATTTTTATTTTAAATCATAACTAATTGGTTTAAACAAACAATATGACCAAAACTAGCCATAAGAAGAATAGACCATTCGATTTTAAACTAATTGATTTGGTAGAACCACATCCAGTTTTATATATACGACAGATGCCAGGAATGTCCACATACGAAATGATGAAAACAAAAAATAGCTTGTGGCAACAAATAGCAGCAGAAATGGGTCATACAGGTAAAGGAAATATTTCTTTATGTACGGAATAATAAATATTTAAATAAATTTTTTCCAAAATTACAGTACAATTTTGTTTAAATCGCTGGAATAACTTACGAGGCCAGTTTCAAAAAGAACTCAAGAACTGTAATCAACTATGTCCCAAAAGTGGTGTAATTCGAGGATCCACTTGGCCTTATCTAAATCGAATGAAATTTTTAGAATGTACAGTTTTAACTAATAAGCCCAAAAAGGAAAAATTAAGTAAACGCAAACTAAGGGAAATAAAACAAATGGAAGAAGAAGCAGTTTGGAAGGAAGAAGAAATTAGTGAAGAGCGTCAAAATGTTTTTAATGTAGAAGTAGACGATTTGGAAATCATGGATGACTCGTATGTCGGTGAGGATTATGCAATAATAGAAGAAATTGCAGAGGAAATCGTTGGAACAGAAACTATTGAAGAAATCAATGAGTTTGGAACGAATAATACATTGGAAAATTACAGTAAAATGCAGACCCTGCTTTCTGGATTTGAGGAGGAAGCCTTACAATGTATGGAAAGGCGTTTAATTGCTTTTTTGTGTAAATGTCAGCTGAGAGCTCTTAGTGATCAAAGTATAGACGATTTGTTTGTTTAATTAATTGTTTACAATGTTTTTTTATTGTTTGTTTTAATTAACAATACAAAAGAATTATGATTTTGTCTAACGATTATGAGTTAATTTAATTAAATATGTATCAATTATAAGTATATGATTATAAACATAATAAATTAAATATGAATTTTATTTAAATCTTGCCAAGGTATCTTTGGTTTTATGAGAAAATCTTGACGGGAAAGATTGTCCAACATTTGAACTTGTTTCCGTACGTAATTTACTAAACGCTCAATACGTTCGTATTCTTGGCAATTCATTTCGAAAAAGCGACGCCATAAAGCAGCTGCCAAAACTCTATCTTCTGACATGATACCCTCATCGTAGGCAATTAAGGCAGCTTGAAATTGTTCAGAAAGTTCTGCAATTTGTTGACGTGTGCGCGAGGGATTGTTGCTCTAGATTTAAAAAGAAGAAAGTAATTTTTTATTCATTCATTATTTTTATACATTTATTGCCAATTTCACCATGTTATTTTAATTAACTTTTTCGATAAATGTTTTTTAACTCACAGTTATGATTAAAGCTAATTATAACTAAACTTGGTGAAATTGGCCATTAACAATTAACTGCCGTATTGATTAAAATATTTGTTTAATTTAATAAAAGCTTCCAAAACAAATTTTTTATGAAAAGTTTACTAAATAAACTTTATTAAATTTAATAATCGTTTATGAAACGGGAGTAAATGTATAACTTCTAAAAAATTTCAAACTATAACTACTAACTAATTTGAATTGTTCAGATATGGTTGTCAGAGTTGAAAAGTGTTAAAATTTATGAATTTTATCCTGTACTTGGATAACATGTATAAAATGTTTTTTTTAAATCTTGCATTATCATTATACATCTTTAAGCGAAAGCTTATTGAATGTTTTCAGTTACAATCTTTGGAACACTATTAAGTATGGGTTACTAATATGTTTTTAATTATAATGTTTTTAGTAAGATGTTGCTGTAACAGATAAAACTAGACCATTCTTTGGTTTCTGCATTAATGTCCAAGCCTAGAAACTATATTACTTCTAATGAATAGGTCCATAAGGATTAGTAAAGAAGGGTGGGGTGGCTGCTGCAGCGTTTGAATGTTCATATAATATAAAACATATAATGCAAGACTTTTAATACTAATTTTTTTATTAGCCAAAAAGCTAAATAGATATTTAAACAATTTCTTGGTAAAAAAAGCAAATTCTAAAACACATTTATTTAGATTATTCTGAACTAGATTATACAGATTCTTAAATAAAAATATGTATGTATAAACGAAAAATCAAAGACATTTTAGAAATTTTTTCGGAAATGAAATAGGTATATAGTTTGTATTTATATTTACCCCTAATTTCTTAGCTCTGGTATTGACATCACCCCACATGGCTTCAACTATACAATTACGTAAAAACCGTCCATCTTCTCCGGTTTCTGAACCTTCCGCCATGGATCTGAGCAATAACATCCAGACATGTAGTTCGGTTACCAAAAACCAAGAATTAAATGTATTGGGCATATCAAAGTCTTTAAAAAAAGCCAAATAATTAATTTTATCTGCCACACTTTCATACAACATATGACTGGAAACTCTTAAACGCTTTTGATAAAATATATAAAAATTAAATGAATGGAAAATTACACACAAAACTAAGGCAAATATATATCCTACCGCTTTAGAATTTGGTGTAAACCCAACTTTTTTCAAAACTCTCTTCAATATGCCATTCTCATTTGCTTTGTCGGTTACTCCATCCGGGGTAGTTGTAGTACTAGCTGAACGGTATTGGTAGGCCACAAGATGTCGCACTGGATTAAATTTATATCTGTTGTTATCTGTGGTAATGGTATCTACTTCTTGTACATTATTAATAGCAGAAATCTATAATTTTTCAAAACGCATAAATATTAAAATAAAATGTTTATGTAAGAATGCATTCTTATTCCATATTGCATTGTTGGGATTTTTTTTAATTTTTTCTGAAGTTCACTTACTGTTGGCAATAATAAAGCTCTTGAGTTTCGTACTTTTGTTATGAAACGTGTTATTAACATTTTTATTTGATTATTTTAATAATTTTTGTTAAAAAAAATATATATAAACATTAAAAACTTTTTTATGAAGATACCCCCACACTCAAGGCAATAAGTATCATAACACAGTGTTGCTAAAAAAGCAATAACTTTTTTTACATTGCCAAGATAGCGCCGACAAAATAGCGTCGAATTTGGGAATTTAAAAAACGGGAAAACAAAATACCCAAATTATGGTAATTTGCAGAATAAGAACAAAGAGGTAGCGTCGAATTTAGGAATTTAAAAAGGGGAAGTAAAAATAAATAATATTTTTAATAAAAATACAAAAAATAGTTAACACAAATTAAAAAATACACTTTTAGGAACAAAATGAGTACTGCGTGCAAAAAATCGTTCGGTCTGTTCCCGAGATATTTGGGGGCATCCAAAATGGTCAGTAAAAAGCGTTGCTGATTTATCCCGTGGAACACAGGCTTTTGCACGGTATAAACTGTATATATTCTGAAAGTAAATCGTTTTCCGGACAAAATGAGCGATTTGTGCAAAAAATCGTTCGCTTCGTTCCCGAGATATTAGGGTTCATCCAAAATGTCCCATGGAAGGCAGGCTTTTGCAACGCTTTTTACTGACCATTTTGGATGCCCCAACTATCTCAGGAACAAACCGAACGATTTTTTGCACGAATCGCTCATTTTGTCCGGAAAACGATTTACTTTCAGAATATATCGAGCCCTAATAGCAAAAATGATGTAACCAACAAAAATAAAATTTTACCGGAGAGTGTTTTTTTTTATTTTATTTCATACTAGCATTTAACCCGCTACTTCGTTAGCGTCTCCCTTTCCTTCGTGACCATATTTGTATGCCAAAGCTTATTTTTCTAGGTTTAAATTTGTTTAATTTATAGCATTTAACCCGCTACTTTGTAATCAGGCCTTTTCTTTCATGAACATATTTATATGCCAAAGTATATGTAAATAGGTTTTAGCAAAATAGTTATAACATTTTTCATCTCATAGGTTGATATTGACACAGGACTTTGCACCTATAAATTTGTGCTTTTATGTTCAATACAGAAAATTCAAAAAGAAGGACTCGTAGAACACAAAAGCAAATGAAAGAAAGTTAAATTTCCGTATTATCCTTTTTGATACTTTTTTCTCCCCATTTATGTATTAACAATTTCAATGTTGTTGTTGGAGCCTATAGCTTAGTCCGTTTTTGTCATAGGATGAAAAAAACTTTGGTGGGCGTGAGGGACTTCGCCAATTGAGCAAAAAAAATGTTTGGCTTAAGTTGAACTGAAAAATGTGTTTTATTATCCCATATTGCCCATAAGATATAGTCCCTTGGGGCAATGATGTCCAGAAACGTTGTGTCTCTAATGTACATACAGTGGTGGCGTGACAAAACGGCTCCAAAACATGTACAGTTTTACGCGTTTACTCCCCAAAAGGACCAAATTTCGACAAAGTACCAGACACCTATCCTCTTATTTTTTTTAATGAAAAACATTAAGTGTTAAATTTTGTGTATCTCTTTTAGTTTTGGATTTTTGAGGTAAGCGGGATCGAGTCGGCGAGAGGCCAGCCTTCGGTCCAAATGACTGCTTTTTAGCTTCAGGATCTTAGAATGTGTCAGTCAGTAACTTTACAGTTTTATATTATATAGATAGATGGAGAAAAATGTTGTGAAAAAAGTAACAAAATTAGGAACGATTTTTACACCTTAAACGTTTGAATTTCAAAAGCTAGAATTTGATATAATTTTTATGTACCCTTTTACACCCCAAAAAGGCCGTACCTCACAAAAGTACCAGAAACCTGTCCGTTTATTTTTTAATGAACAATAATAAGTATTCAATTTTTGTGTCTCTTTTAGTTAAGGAGATATGAGGTTAGCGAATTTTTCTAATGAACAACAATAAGTGTTAATGTTTTTCATCTCTTTTAGATGTGGAATAAACTTCCCGCAGAGGTCTTTCCCGGTACTTATAATTTATTAAGATTCAAGTCAAATGTCCACAAACACTATTCCCTCTTTCCTCCTTCCCAAACCTTATTTTCCCGATCAACACAATGCACTGCATATATAGGGGCATCTCCTGAGTGTTGGTTTATCGTTAAAAAAAAAGAAGGTATGACCTTAGAAGGATCGTTTGGCGAGAGGCCAGCCCCTGGTCCAAATGTCAACCTTTTAGCTTCAGACGTTTAGGCTTTGCGATGAAAGATAAATAGATGGCGAAAAAATCTTTTAAAAAGTAACAAACATAGGTATAATTTTTATCCCTTAAATGTTCGAATTTCGAAAAGTACCAAATATGCATTTGTAGTTTTAGATAAGTTACAAATCTTGTATAATTTTTTTTTAATTTTTATTAAAACGGCCGAAAGTACTAGACAATTATTTACTTTTTTTTTATTTATTGCACACAAATTAATATTAAATTAAAAAAAGTACCAGCTTATAAAAAAAAGTACCAGTTAGAGAACGAAAAAGTTCCAAAAAATCACTCTTATAGATTCTCTTATACCCAGGACCTTGAATATTTATTTTATGTTTCTAGATCCAATAAATGCGGAAGTAAAAAAGGTACCAGTTAAAGAACAATATAGTACCAAAACCCCTCTTACAGATTCTCATTCACTCAGGACCTTGCATGTTTAATTTTATCTTTCTGGGTCCAATACTAATGGAAAATCAAAAAGTACTTGTTAATGAAAAAAAGTACCAACAAGTTCCGTAATAGATTCTTATCCACTCAGGACATTGCATGTCGAATCTTATGTTTTAAGGTCCAATATTAACGATTATTAAAAAAATACCAGTTGTAGAACCAAACAGCTAATGAAAAATATCAAATTTTCCGTTTTTCCTTTTTTTGGTACTATTTTTCCCCCCATTAAAGTATCAAAAATTTCAGTATTTTCAGTTCCAAAATACAGGTTTTAACCGTTTACTACCTAAAACGGTAGAATTTCGTAAATGTACCAGACACCTATTTGCTTTTTTTTATTTCATGCACAAAAATAAATATTAAATTAAAAAAAGTACCAGTTTATAAAAAAAGTACCAGTAAGAGAACGAAAAAGTACCAAAAAATCCATCTTACAGATTATCTTTCACTCAGGACCTTGTATATTTATTTTATGATTCTAGATCCAATAAATGCGGAAATGTAAAGGTACCAGTTAAAGAACAAAATAGTACCAAAACCCCTCTTACAGATTCTCATTCACTCAGTATCTTTCATGTTTAATTTTATCTTTCTGAGTCCAATACTAACGGAAAATCAAAAAGTACCTGTTAATGAATAAAAAAGTACCAAAAAATTCCCTCTTATAGATTCTCATCCGCTCAGGACATTGCATGTTGAATTTTATTATTCTAGGTTCAATATTAACGGAAATTCAAAAAGTACCAGTTAAAGAGCAAAAAGTACCAAAAAGCTCTCTTACAGATTCTTATCCACTCAGGGCATTGCATCTTGAATTTTATGTTTCTAAGTCCAATATTAACGGATATTCAAAAAGTACCAGTTTAAGAAATAAAAAGTACCAATAAGCCCTTTCAGAGATTCTCATTCACTCAGGACCTTGCAGGTTTAATTTTATGTTCATAAGACCAATATAAGCGAAAATTTAATAAAAGTACCAGTTAAAATACGAAAAAGTACCAAAAACGTGACTACTTTTCTTTCCCTTGTGAGCGTGAGTGACAACTCATTTCTTAAACAATTAAAATTTATACATAATTATTAATTATAATTTCAAAAAATTTTGTTATTCGTGCTTAATTCCCAGTTTTTATTCTTGATAAAAAACACTTGAAATTTATTGTTGATGGGATAAGCTATTCCTATGCATTTCACTGGTTGCTTAGGCCAGATCATCAGGAAACTTCATCCATTACCAAAAAGATCCGTCTAACAGATTATCGTTCACTCAAGACCTTGCATGATTAATTTCATGTTTCTAGGTCCAATACTAACGTAAATTCAAAAAGTACCAGTTAATAAACAAAAAAGTACCAAAAAGTTCCCTCTTATAGATTCTCATCCATTCAGGACATTGCATGTTTAATTTTATTTTTATAGGTCCAATACTAACGGAAATTCAAAAAGTACCAGTTAATGAACAGAAAAATACCAAAAACTTCCCCTTATGGATTCTTAACCACTCAGGACATTGCATCTTGAATTTTATGTTTCTAGGTCCAATATGAACGATAATTAAAAAAATTCCAGTTGTAGAACCAAAAAGCTAAAGAAAAATATCAAATTTCCCGTATTTCCTTTTTTTTTTTGTACTATTGTACTTTTCTGACTTGTGCTTTCGCTGTTTACTTCACCTAATTTGTATATACAGATGTCTCTAAATAAAGGTGCTATCAGACGGGATGTATTTTACATATGTACTGTCACTTTTCTTTCCCATATGTAATTCCGTATGTATGTCAAAATTTCCATTTTACATACGATTCATAATTTTTGCTATCACACCTGCTTATGTTTTTCCTTATGACATAACCTATAAATGTAAACAAAAGCTGACTTTTGTTTACGTTTCAAAACAAACCAGCTGTTTTGTTTATGTTTACCACAGGAAAATAGAGCGTGTTCTAATCGAAAAATTTACATATGTATTTCCACATGTTTTTTACACATGCAAAGTTTCATATGTATCACACGATGTGTACAACTTTTACAGATGGAAAATTTGACAGTACATATGTAAAATACATCCCGTCTGATAGCACCTTAAGGCGTCACAATGGATCATATTGGTCTCTGGGTGAACAAGGCCCATCTATCAAGTCTGCTTACTTGTACGAAAACAAAAAACCATTCTTTTTAGTTGTAAAAAATTTACTACCACATATACAAAGCAAAAGGAAAAAAACGTGTATGTGTGGCATACCATAAACGTAAAAAGTGCACATGTAAGCAAAATGTTAACAACTTTTGACAACTAAAAAGAACATAAACAATGATCATCAGGCTTCTTGCGCAGACCTTTTCAATGGGCCTTGTGGGTGAAGGTGTGAAGGAGTTACACACCAGCCTTTCTACCTACCTACCTAGCTTACTATTTTTTGTATTTTTTTTTTTTAAATATTAGTTATTCTCACTTTTCCTTTTTAAATTCCTAAACTCGACACTAACTTTTTGTTCTTATTCTGCAAATCACCATTATTTGTATATTTTGCTTTCCCGGTTTTTAAATTCCCAAATTCGACGCTATTTTGTCGACGCTATCTTCACTCACGTCGCTTAATTTATCTTTGTGTACTTGCACGTGTTGACAGCACAGCTGATTTAACTGTTTATGTTTTGTTTAATTTATTTAAATTTAAGTGCATTTTTGATTTGTTTTCCATAAAAACCCAAAAAAATTATTTACATTTTTAATAAAAATGGTAAAATTAAATAAAAAGAAATCGAAAACTAAACAGGTACCCGTTAAGCAATTGTCTCGCAAAGAATTGCGCAAACAAAAGGTGCAAGAAAAGAAAGAACATAAACGTTTATTTTTCTCAAGCAAATCTGAGGGCAAAAAATTGGTAGCTGAATCAAAACAGCAACAACAAGAGCAAAATAAATTGAACAAAAACAGGAATAAAAGTAAAAAAACTACAATAACCATCAATCCTGATGAAATACCTATAGAACAACTTTTGTCTGGTGAAGTAAATTCAGACAATGATGAATCAGTAGATTCAGATTTCTCCGACGAAGAAGTTGATGCCTTATTGCCTGAGTCATTGAAAGCACAAATGAATTCGAAAGCTGTAAAAAATTTTCCAGCAAGAAAACCCAAACAAATACATCCCTTACGTCCGGATGCTAAGGAAATACATCGTAAGGAATTGCAACGCCAGAAAGATTTGGAAAACGCATCAAAAAAGAAACGTGTTAAACAAATGAAGCTAGAGAATGAGGAAGAAGATAAAATGATTGCTAAGTTGGAAAAGAAACTAGGTTTGAACAAAACCAAGGATAAAAATCGTCTTGTACGTAAAATGTTTAATGATGGTTTGGATTTTGCTTTGGAATTGTGTCTCGATGACGAAGAGGAAAAGGATAAACAGGCTTTAAAAGAAAAACGCAAAGAAGAATTAAAAAAGCAACAAAGTAAAGAACCTAGCTGGAGTGATGAGGAACAAGATGATGAAAAATTTAATGCCATTTTTGGAAGCGGTGGAGAATCCGACGTTTCTGAAATTGCTGAATTAGATGATTACGAAAAAGATGAGTTTAATGATGAAGAAAGTGATTTTAGGGGAGAATTAGAAAAAGAACATCTTGAGGGTAGGAAACAAGATTTCGAAGAACAAGACAAAAAGGAGCTAGATGAATGTAAGTTAATTTTTTGAATTTTAAAGAGTTACCATTAATTAGTATGATTTGTTAGTTAAAGAAGACATTTATGGGCGCAAGCGTGACAAAGACGGTAATATTATTAAGGAAACAGCAAGTGAAGGTCCCCATAAATATATACCGCCCCATCAAAGGGCTCTTATGGCTTTCAAGGGCGATAATAAACAAGCAGAGATTTTAGAAAGATTGCGAAAACAATGTAAAGGTCTTCTTAATAGGTTGTCTGAAGCTAATTTGCATAAAATTTCTACGGCTTTTGAGGAACTTTATATGAAAAACTCCCGTTTTAATATGAATGAAACTTTGAGCAAACTGCTGCTGGAAGTCTTGATAAGTAAAGTACTTACGAATGAACGCATGGTTCAGGAACATATGGTCTTATTAGCTTACTTACATGCTCATATTGGTAGTGAAATAGGAGCTCATTTCCTACAAATGTTCATCGATCAATTCGATAGTCTGCTTCAGAATTTGTCAAATTTGCAGCAGGAGGATAAGAGTTTAAATAATATAGTTTTAGTTCTCAGCTACATGTATGTCTTTAAAATATTCGAACACCGACTACTACTAGAGATCATAGATCGTTTAACGAATCAATTGGATGAAAAGGCAATAGAATGTTTGTTATTAATTTTCCAGTCTGTGGGTTTTAAACTAAGAAAAGATGATCCTTTAGCCTTTAAACAAATGATGTTGAGTGTGCAAACAAAAATTGCTGCAGCTTCATTGGAAATGAAAGAGAATTTAAGGCTTAAATTTATGGTCGACATATTAAATGCGGTCAAAAACAATAACATTAATAAAATACCAAAATTTGATCCTTTACTCCACGATAATTTAAGGAAGAAACTTAAGGCAATGTTAAAAAATGATAAATATGTTATAACCCTAAACATAACCATGGAAGATTTGCTACGTGCCGATACGGTAGGTAAATGGTGGATAGTAGGTTCTGCCTGGACAGGCAACATCAATGAGATGGCTGCCGCCAAAAAGAAAGCGGACATTGGAGAATCTATTTCTAAAACACAAAAATTCTCTGAAAAATTACTTGAACTAGCTAAAAAACAAAAAATGAACACTGAGGAAAGACGTAATATATTTTGCATCATAATGAGTGCTGCTGATTATATAGACGCCTTTGAGAAAATCCTCCATTTAGCTGTAAAAGATCAACGTTCAATAGCTTATGTCACCATACATTGTTGTCTTAATGAAAAGGCTTCGAATCCTTATTATGCCCATCTTGCTTTAAAATTTTGCAATTATAATCGTAAATACCAGCTGGCTTTCCAGTATGCCTGCTGGGATCGTATTAATGAAATTGATTCTCTTAATAACATACAAGTTCGTAATTTAGCACGTTTCTTGCAACATCTTATTATACACAATGGCTTGCAATTAGCGGTAATGAAGATTGTTGACTTTCTGCAATTGGATAAACAATCTTTTGCTTTTATGAAAGAACTATGTAAAGGAATTTTGCTTTCGTCAGAGGAGGAGGATCTGTATCAAGCTTTTGAGAGATTGGCTAAAAATTCCAAATTACAACAGTTTAAACAAAGTTTACGGTTATTTTTACAGCACTTTTTACTAAAGGAACAGGGAACTACAATGAAGCTTAGTGAGGAAGAAATGGAGTTGTTGCAAAGGCGTATAGATTATGTGGATAAACTGTTAGCTTATGTGGACTTGTAAATATGTTATAATTATTGTACATTTCAAGATAAAATAAGCAAATAAATCGCAAACATGGCTAAATTTCGTGAAAAATTGCAAAAAAAAACTTGTAAACAAATCTTATTATTTGTTTGAAATTGCTAAACGAGTTAAAAGAACAGTGTCAAAAAATAACAAAAAAAATTTTGTTAAAATATCGAAAATTCGCGAAAACTTAAATTTCAAACAACCCATTAAATTGAGTAAAAGTTCCTAACACTATAAGGAATGCAAAAAATTCGGTAAAAATGGTTAAATAAACGGAAAATCGCAAAAATTTGCAAACAGCGGCATGATGGCAAAGTCTACTATTTATTATAAAACTTTAAAGCTGTAAAGAATCAGAAAAATTATAGGAAAAAATCTTTTCTATTGTGAGTATGGCTGAAATTCGCGAAAAATTGCAAAATTTGAAACATACCCTAAAACTAATTTGAGATCGCTAAATGAAATAAATTAAATTTGTGCATTTGAAACGTTTTTTTTTTTTAATTTAAATATACAGGTATGTGATGGAAATCGATTTTAAAACGAAACGATTTGAAACCGAAAATATCGTTCGTTTTGAAATTGATCGATTTTCATCACATACCTGATAAACTTACATTTTCTATCTTTTTATACAGAAAACTGAATTTTTTGAAAAAAAAAAAAGCTAATATGTACACAAGTAATTTTTTTCGGAGTTTAAAAATTCAAACTTTCGGAAATTTTCAGAACACATTTTATTCATGATACCAACTGTTCACACGTTCGGAAATTAACGTGTAAAATTTTATTCATGATAAGGGTGATAGTGAACATTTTGTTTGTTAAATAAAAAACAAGTAAGAGTGCTAAATTCGGCTGTGCCGAATCTTGTATATCCTTCACCATTTTGCGAGCAGAATACAGAGCAACTAGACAAAAACAAAATAATTTTAACATATACATACATACATACATATTTACAATACTAAAAACTTCATTGTAATTTAAATTTAAAAAGCGAAAACTGGTAAATATTTTTTTAAATCGTTTTTGAACATAAAAATTAAAAAAAAAATTTGTTTTGAAAAACCAAGATTCGAACCAGCGGACTCACAGTTTCTAACCTCAACAAACCTCCTAGACAACTAGACCATGAAGGAACGTTGTTTGAATATCATTAAAATGAAATATGGCCCGTTTTATTCCTTAGGTGAAGGGTATAAAAAGAGTAATTATTGGGATTTCAGTATTTTGATTTTAACTCAGCCATTTTTTAACCGATTTGGCAGATTTATATACCGACGTGCTTAAGAAGAAATTTGCCAGTTAGTTGGGTTATAAATCTTGATTTCGGGAAGGTTTATGGTTCCCGAAAGTGGGTATTTAAAAAAAAAAAGTTATTATTTTGGTCATTACTTTTTCGTATCTGAACCGATTTTTCCGCGTTTTTCAGAAAATATTTTTTAACTAAAGATTTCCGAACTTTTGATATACAAGGGATAACCATAGGTCATATAACAGTCCAAAAAATCAGGTTTTTATAAAATTTTTGATATTTTTTTGTACGGGAGGTACCACGCCCACTTCTCCCATCCCGCCCACATTTTGTCGGATGATGTGTACTGATAACCTAAATGTGTGAACCTAATTTGGACACTTTGGCCCTTGCCGTTCTCCAGATATACAGAAAAAAGTAATAAAAATACTACAACAAGGGATTTTTGGTTTTTTGCTCATATTACAGCCATTTTTGGACCGATCTGGCTGAATTTCAATAGCAAGAAATGGTGGACTATATGTGACATAAATGTAAAACAACCTAGCCGCTATCATGTCTGGAGTCTCCGGAAAACACATATCAAACGTAAGACGGACATGGTTAAAACAACTTCTCTCCTCATAAGGACCCATAATATATAGGGTCTCAGATCAATATTGTAGAAATTACAAACAGAATGACAAACTTATATATACCATTTTCCACCTTTGGTGAAGGGTATAATAACGAATGTGTTCTAAGGGTGGGGGATGAGATCTGTACCAGCAAGAGGAATGTAACACCGCCGATAAAAAAACAACAATGACACAAATTTCAACTAAGTTAATTTCTTTAATATGTACATACAAATAAAAAATGTTGGCAAAAAATTGGTAAAATTTTTCTGGATAAGATGTACTCCTACTAACCTAGTGGTATAAAATATAATTTACAACATATTTTCATTCTAACCAAATGCTCATAAACAATTTGAAAAGCTTCAGATGCATATATATGTACATATCGCACTTGTTCAACAATAGTGTATTAACTCGAAATTTTTAATTTTTTCACTTTTTGGCAAAAATCGACACTTAATATTCATATCAAACCGCTGTAAGAAAATATTGCTATTTTGTGTACTTTTTGGTCTTTACGCCTCTGCTGAACGTTATAACAAATTATTTGAAGGATTTAAAAGAAAGGTATGCCCTTAGAATTTTGGGGTTTCTGCATGTTGCTCCAGGCCACAAAATTTAGAAACAATATATCATTTCCGGTGATTGAAAAGGTTTTTTCATCTCTTTCTTTCACACATTCTTTTAAGTTTTAGTGCTTTTTTCCTTTTCTAATTTTTATTTCAGTTTATTAATTATAATTGGAAAATATTCAAAATACCACAAGAACTAAGAAATTTTTAAATAATGCAAGAAAATATTCTAGATGCTTAATCAGTTTTTTTCATGCCAAATGACTTTAAAAAATGCAATATCTAGCATAAAAAATGCTAAGTTGGCAGCACTGTTAACGGCTAATAATCTCATAAATAAAGCTCCTGTATTTAAATTGAATGTTGTATTCGACCGTTATAATATTGTTACGAAAGTAACTTTAGTTAGTTGTAATTATTGTTTAAGAATTAGTTGTAATTATTATTTATCTTGTATGGATTAGTTATTAAGTATTTGTTAGTTATTTTATTAGTTTACATTGTTATTAAAAATTGTTATAATTTAGTACACTTCAATCCCAATGTGCAGAAGGAACTAGAAATGACCGTTAAAAAAGCTTTAGTATAAGTGGTGAAATTGTGTAAACATAAGTGCCGCCACCAATCAGAATTACTATACAGTGGTGAATAAGTAAAGCCTCGAACCTTCGAGAAACATTTCGAATGTTCTAGATGGCTGAATTACAGTATAAATACTTGCGGCGGCTAGCATCAAAAAACAGTATTAGTTCAGACTTTGTCAAGTTAAGAGTGCATCACGCGGAGATAACTATAAACGTTTGAAGTGTGTTGATTACAATAGTTAGTTGTAAATAACAGCTATAAATTACGGTTGTTAAAGTGACTAAGTTCTTAATAAATAAGTGTTATAGATTAAAGTGTTGTATTTATTTGAATTGCAATAAAAGAACTCGAAACGGTTTATTATAAAGGAAATAAACCAAAACGTTATTAAAAGGCAGTAACGTAACAATTGGTGTCAGAAGTGGGATTGCATAAATAAAATAAATAAAAATGATAAAAAAAATAGACAGCAATGAAATTTGAAGAGCTTAAAGTAGAACAGCTCAAGAAAGAATTGGGCAAGTTGGATCTGCCAACTGCAGGTAATAAAGCAGAGCTGCAGAAGAGACTTTTAGATGAATTCGAGCGACGCAATATGGACATTGCGAGTTACGAATTTGAGGACAAAGAAGAAAAAGAGGTATGTACTCGTACAGTTGCCAGCAGTATGGATTTAAACGCAATGTTTGCTGCTATGATGGCAAAAATGGAAAAAAATGTCTGAAGAAACTTCTAGAAAAATGGACGTTAATTCCAGCGCTATAACGGAAAAAATGGAAAGAATGTCAGAGGAAAATTCTAGAAAAATGGATGATAAATCCAAAAGCATGGTACAGATGATAATAGAAAATTCGAGTGATATTCTAGCTGAAATTCAAGAGCATTCTAGAATAACGAACGAGAAACTTCAAGAGATTTCCAGTGAAATGAACGAAAGAGTAAACGAAATGGAAATATAATTTAACAATAAGTTGTCTGAAGTTAAAACACAAGTAACGAATTTTGATGAAAAATTGAATCATCTTGAAGCCAAGGTAAATAGTCTACAATGCCAAGAGGGATCAGTACGGGTTATTCCAGAAGTTTCTACTAGAATAAAGGCCCCTTGCTTTGACGGTAGTGTGCCATTAAATGTTTTTAAGTTCCAGTTCGATACGGTTGCCAACAGAAATGCATGGAACAGTGAGGAAAAAGCCATCGAGCTAATTCTTGCTTTAAAGGGTACTGCGGCTGAAGTGCTTGAAAGTGTACCAGTAAGTAGCAGAAACAATTATGATGAAATTATGGTAGCACTGCAACGTAAGTATGGCGGTGAACACAAAAAGGAAATCTACAAAATGGAGTTGCGTGGCAGAGTGCAAAAGGCAAACGAAACCTTACAGGACTTCGCACTGGATATTGAGCGGTTGGTACAGCTAACTTATCCTGGTGAGAATCATCCCTTTTTGGATCATTTTAAAACTGAGGCATTTGTAAACGGCATTCGTGATGCGGATGTTAAACTTGCGGTATGTGCATCACAAAAACCAACCTTTGCAGAAACTGTTTCATTTGCTTTAGCCCAGGAAACCGCAAGGATTATTTCAAGACCACAAGTAGGCAGAGTGCGAAGGCTCGATGTGACCGCCAATGGTGAAAGGAATATTGTGCAGGATATAAAAGAGGCAGTTATGGAAGCTTTAAGCGAGAAGAAAACCAACACTAAAATAAAATGCTATAACTGCGGTAAGACTGGTCACATACAGCGTAACTGCAAAGCACCAGATAGAATTTCAAGATCTGCTTCGCCGCCGAGAAACAACCAACGGGCTAGTCATCAGTCATCACAGGAGCCGCCATTAAGTATGGAGGGAGAGCTACCTTTCGCATCTGAGGACTCGATAGTAAATTTAGTAGTGCCAAAGAGATATAAAAGTATTACGACATTTGGCTACATCGATGGTAAAAAGCGAATTTTGACTTTCGACACTGGGGCAGGATTTTCAATTATAAGGCCTGACTTGGTAACGGGAGCTGTCGAACCACTAAGCGGAGTGAGCTTGCGAACAGCTACAGGTGAGCCTGCTACTGTCTATGGCAAAACACGTGTGGTGTTAAGAATTGCCAATATTGTCAATTTTCATAAGTTTATTGTGGCGACATTATAGACGAAGTACTGATTGGCGCAGATTTTATGATTAGTCATAACATAAGTCTGTATATGGGAAAACAAATCATGTATTTGTTTGATTATGAAATACCGCTGAATGTTGGGTATGAAAGTGAGGCTCGTGTGGGACAGCTTCTCGCTTGTACTCGTCCGGAATCGTCACCATACAGAAAAGTTGCAAAACGGGAAAAGGCGGTTGCTCATGCAAGACAGCTTAGCAGATTGGAAGCCAGGCACTGTACGGAGGCAGATAGAAGGGAATGCATCAGTGAAGGTCGCTTGTTGCAGATAGAGCCCAGTAAAGACTGGTTAGCAGCGAAAAGATTTCAACCTGTATCGGCTAAGGTTATAAGGGCCAATAGTATAGGTAGAAGACAACATTTTAAGAATAGCTGTTCAAAGCGTGTGGCAGCCAGGAGCACAGTAAAAAGAGTTTGTGCGTTGCTTCCACAGTTCAATTGTAAGGCACTATCTATACTAGAAGATAAGCAGGTATCTTCATTGGGGCGGGGAAACCCTTACCACCATAGAAAGTTCGTACGTGACCATAGAAAGTTGCCCAGATATGATCGGGCAGATTAGTTGCCAAGCCACAACTACATTGGAATGGACCACAGAAGGTGATAAAGAAATTAAATGATGTTGTATACCGAATACAGAAATACAAAAGTCCAAGAGCTAAAATGAAAGTTGTTCATTTATAACGATTAGCCCCTTATGGAAGAGGTGATTCTGAGCCTATTCGGGACGAACAGGCTTAAGTGGGGGGCAGTGTTACGAAAGTAACTTTAGTTAGTTGTAATTATTGTTTAAGAATTAGTTGTAATTATTATTTATCTTGTATGGATTAGTTATTAAGTATTTGTTAGTTATTTTATTAGTTTACATTGTTATTAAAAATTGTTATAATTTAGTACACTTCAATCCCAATGTGCAGAAGGAACTAGAAATGACCGTTAAAAAAGCTTTAGTATAAGTGGTGAAATTGTGTAAACATAAGTGCCGCCACCAATCAGAATTGACTATAGAGTGGTGAATAAGTAAAGCCTTCGAGAAACATTTCGAATGTTCTAGATGGCTGAATTACAGTATAAATACTTGCGGCGGCTAGCATCAAAAAACAGTATTAGTTCAGACTTTGTCAAGTTAAGAGTGCATCACGCGGAGATAACTATAAACGTTTGAAGTGTGTTGATTACAATAGTGAGTTGTAAATAAGAGCTATAAATTACGGTTGTTAAAGTGACTAAGTTCTTAATAAATAAGTGTTATACATTAAAGTGTTGTGTTTATTTATTTTTTTTGAATTGCAATAAAAGAACTCGAAACGGTTTATTATAAAGGAAATAAACCGAAACGTTATTGAAAGGCAGTAACGTAACAATATATTAATAAAATAACTTTTTTTTTTGAGCTCAAGGTCTTTTTTATAATTTTTATTTTAAGGACATGCTTTGGAGATTCTAAATTTGCATAACGTTTAGTGCAGACCTTGTTCTCGAACTACGAAAATAATTTATATTCTAAGGGATTCAGATCGGGACTTTCAGAAGGCCAATCGTCAGTACAAAAAAAAAAAAATTTAATTTTTTTACGAATTCCGATACATACAAACATATGTAATCAGAAAACTTCAGATTTCTCGAAATATCGATATGCGAATACTTTGCTGTTTTGCTGCTGCAATACTTCTTATATTTATTTGAGAAATTTTTAACACATAATTTAATTTTCTTTGCTAATTTTTTGAATAGCAACTATGTAAGAGAAATAACACATTAAAAAACAGAGCATAAAATCAAAACAGAATAATGAAATTGTTTTGTATAACAAATGATTTAACTGTGATGAAAAATAGTTCAGACTCCCAAAATTTAGCGGCTGACTTATCATTAGCTTTAAATAAAATATTTTAATGAAACCTATTGTGTAACCTATGCCTATTGTTGTACCTTCAGGTGGTACAAGTTCTGAAAAGACTACAAGAACTCGCTTAAGGAAACAATTGAAGCACAGCCGCGAATTACGTTTTAAGTTACAAAATAATAATTTTTCAGGAGAGCAAAAAACCGTTTTTCGACAGGCAGCATTATTTGTTTTAAAGTTTTTTTTCTATTATTAAAAATAATGATAAAAAAAACTTTTATGCAATATGCTTTTAAGACATTATTTCGCACTGCAAAACCATTTCGGTTTCATAATGTTGTTAGTAACTTGCAATGTTCTTCCACTGGCTAACACTTTGTATGCCATTTTGAAGGCGTTAAGGTGCATAGTTTTGGTTTATTTGATGTTTAAACTGTGTAAAAGAGTAAGGCCAACGGTTATCTGCAAAAAAAAAACAGTTTTTGCAAAATGTGGCCTTTACAACGTTATTCGCGGCTGTGCTTCAATTGTAAAAAAAATATACGAGAATCCAAGGAGGATGACATGTTACACCCAAACTTGAAGATAATGGCGCAAAAATTCTGGTATGGTAGGTATATAGATGCAAATTTAGTGTCTTCCTGTAAAATATTCCACTTAAGCTACCCTGTGGTTAGCAATGAAATAAATTTAATGAATAAAATCAATTTCTATGTACGAGTTACAAGTGCATACATAATTTTCCTGCAAATAATAGGACTAGTCCAAACACGCGTGTAAAGAGTAGCCCACAAGGGACCAGGACTAGTCCAAAAGTAACCCAAACGTATGGAAAAAACATGGTCTATTTAACATTACGATATCCTAGGAGAGGACCATATAACCCACCTTTGGACCACTTAGGAGTAGTTTAAAAACTACTCAATGGTATATTCAAGAGGATTAGTTTTGAAGTCGTTTAAAAACGAAAGCATGTCGTTAAAAAACGAAGACATGTCGTCTCACTACAAACGCTTTTTAACAATGACATGGTCCATGCTTGCATTACATCGGACCAGTCCATGGAGTAGTCCATTTTATAAAAATGGATCAGCAATTTTATTTGCAGGGATTATACAAATTTACCAATATCCATTAACCTCCATTATAAAATAAGAGCACAACACTCTGCTTTAAGCACTTTTTTTTAACAATACATTTTATCGTTTTTATTCAAAATTAATCTTTTAGAAAAATAATGCCAATTCTATTCAGGTAAACACGTAATTTTACAACTTTAATCGAATATTTGAAGTAAATCTCTAGCTCTTTGGTACTTAACTGAGTTAAATATAGATTGCCTTTCCTCTTCTGTTTCTTGCTCTTCACATTGCTTGTCGACATCTTCAATAACATCATTAGCCAATTTAACAATTTTTTCTTTTGCAGAACCCTTGCTGCCAGCTAGATATTCCAAAGCAAGTGGCCATACACTATCATCTAGCTTATCGCATTCGAACATACTCTGCTGTATAGATATTTGACGCAGTTTCTCAAATTTCCAACTTTCACGTGCATGTTTCCATTTTTTTAAATATTCAGAAATACGTTGCTTTTCCTTCTCTATATATTGACCCGTTTGATTATCGAGTAATTTTTGATGTTTTTGCTTTTTCTTTTGACGTACAGTTACTATAGCTAAATTATTTTCTGGCTTTTTACTCTCTTTTAACTCCTCTAGAGTAGGTTCATGCAATTCATCCTCGACCTCGTGTTCTTCGGTGGCTGCTTGTTCATTATCTTCTACATTTTCTTGCGATTTGCTACGTTTTTCCACAATGTCACCCTTTTCTTTATTCTTACGTTTTTTAGATTTTTTTGCTGCTGAAAAATAATGAATTATATGTTTTTTCAAATATACATATCTAGTAAATTAAGAATTTTTTTCAAACCTTGTTCTGCTTCTGTATTTGTTTGCATAGGCTCATCCTCTTCAATGTTAGCCTCGACAATAACACTTTTATTTGCTACTTCATCTTCTGTTTCCGTATTGGCGTGTTTTCTTTTTTTACCTTTAGATTTTTTTACTGTGGTATTTTCTAATTTCGCCATTATATTTTTCTTTAATATTAAAAATAAGTAGAAAAATTATTTCTTAATATCAAGAAACTATTTCTTTTTTTATTTATTAATTGTCAAAATATCAGAGCTGTTTTTATTTGTTATTGTTTTTTTTTTTTTGGAATACAGGGTGATGACAAATAAGTATATTAATCAGCACGCCCACTTTGCCCCAGATCTACACCAAGGATAAATATTGGTGAGATATTTATCCTTGGTGTAGACCTGGGGTACACCAATACAATAATATCGACAGAATAACAGAGCAATATTTCTTATTGCGCAGCTGATGTTATAGGCATGGGAAAACGTATTTATGGTAACTCACGTGCTAGAAGAAAACAAACTTTTGTCTTCTTGGCAAACTTTTTCATAGTTGATAAGAAAGCAGTATATATTTACATATCGTCAGGTGATTATTGTTTTAGCCTACACGCCATTTTTGAAAAAAATTAGTTAGGAATGGATTATATATGGCTTCAATGTTCTCTTTCATATTCCAAAATCAGTTTTTTTGATATCTCGTATAGAATCTGAGATATTTAGTATCGACTTTGGTCTACATCCACATTTTTTAGATTTATTGGATATTATATTGCTACATATTACAATTTTTTGCATATAGAGCAAATTTTGCATACAAACATAAAATTATACTTTACTATTGCTTTGCGCCATTCGAATAATGAACAACATAGGTCAAAATAAAACGTCAAAATAGTTAAAATTTATTGGACACAATGTGAAACTTGAGGTGAATATGGAGCCCACAACAAAACTAATTGTTTAATATTGATTTGCGCTATGTAACATATATTTTCTTTCCATATTATGTTGGATCTGTAGTTCGGGGCTTATAGGAATGAGTTAAGCAATTATGTATCACCATTCTAAACATACCAGCCTTTCCTTGTAAATCTCTATTAACTATCAAATTCATTGTTTTTGCCATTAACTTAATTTGCTCCACGTCAAAGAAAACGTCATAATACGAAATAAAAATTGATATGGAGCACAAAACGACAAAATGTTATTTTAGAAAAACCATAAAAACTTTGGATTTATTGCATGTAAATTCATGAAAAAGTTTTGTTAAAAACATACGTAGCAATCAATTAGGAGCGTTAAAAAAAATAAATCGGGTAGTTTTTGAGAAAATTTACTGTAAACCTATTTTATCGTTTTTCTCAAAACCGACTTGATGGCTTATAGGCTAAAACAATAATCACCTGACGATATATTAATATACATAAGTACATGCATATAGTTTTTATAAAATAAAAACATATAAGCTCGCGTCTATGTAGGTACAAGGTATATTTACACAAGGTAGACTCGTTAGCCCATATGTTTGTCAGCTGTTTTCCCCAGTTAGAACCCAAACGTTTCGTGTATATTATCTAAAATTTGTTAAAGTACCTTGTGTGGGTAGTACCAACTGATAGAGCATAGAAATCTGACTCGATACCAATGTAGGCAGGGCTGGGCAGTATTTGAAACAAGTATTTAAAATATAAATACGTATTTTGTATTTGTATTTTAAATACATGACGTGCAAGTATTTTGTATTATAAATACATGTCCAGCAAGTATTTTGTATATACATACAATAATTGAAGTAGTTTGTATTTTAAATACATAAACGGGTGTGTTCTAGAATCCGAATCTACTCGAAAGTGGATTACTTTAGCATTTTTGGTGTTCTGCATTTCACATCCACAAGTTTTTATTCGTTTTCAATTAGAGTAGTAATGGGTTGGTGAAAGTAAAACGAATCTACTTTTATTTTAATATTTGATAACATATTTAACAAAAAAATAAATTTTGTTTTTAGCTTAAAATCTTCTTTATCCAATTTAATCAAAAATATATCGTTATCTAAAATGCAAAAGTCCCTAACTTACCCTAAATTTAAAATTGACTTTTTCATTGTTTTGATGTAATTACAGATTATTTTTTTTAACGATTTTTATATTATTTTCAGACAATTTGTTTTTTAATCGATTTAGCAATCTCAAATTAGTTTTTTTGTTTGTTTAAAATTTTGCGATTTTTCGCGAATTTTATCCATGTTCGCGATAGAAGCGATTTGTTTCAGTAAGTTTTCTGATTCGTTACAGCTTTAACGATTTATAATAAATAGTAGACTTTGCTATCATGCCGATGTTAGCAAATTTTTGCGAATTTCCGCGAATTTAGCAATTTTTACCTAATTTTTGCCAATCCTTATAGTTTTAGGGACTTTTAATCAATTATATGGCTGGTTTGAAATATTAAAAATTTACGCGATTTTTCGCTGTTTTTGCATTTTTTTTTTTGTTATTTTCGGACATTTTGTTTTTTTTTTTCACCGATTTAGCGATTTCAAATAAATTTTAGCGTTTGTTTAAAAGTTTGCAATTTTTTGCGAATTTTAGCCATGTTCGCGATAGAAGCTATTTTTTCCTGTGATTCTTTACAGCTTTCACGATTTTAAAAAAATATTAAACATTGATATTGCTGCGGTTAGCAAATAAGCGATCTTTAGTCCAAAAAAAGTTTTTTCGAACAAAAACTTCGAATACAAAAAAACATGCGGATTTGAGAACCCCAATTTATGAATTATGCGGATTTAAAAAATTTTTCGTTTTCAATTCGAGTCGAAACCTAGAACATACCTGAATAAATGGGAGTATTTTGTATTTTAAAACATAGTTTAAATCATAGCTGCTCATTGTAAATTATTTTCTTCTAAATATTGGCTCAAATTGAATTATTTACAATTTGTAACAGTTTTTCAAAAATTAAAATATATTAAATTTATTTAATACTTCTTTAAATTAAATAAAAATTAGTTTCACATAATTTACGGTAATGTCTTTAAAATTTAATTTCTTCTCTTGGAAGTTAAATTCACTATCATTTCCGTTTATATTATTCAAATTAATATTATAAAAATATATACAAATCAATAGAAAAGCAAACAAATTTGTTTAAAAAAAATTCAATTTAAAGGAAACAACTAAAATAAATTTGTATAAAACTTGATTTTCAGACTTGGTATGAAAAAATTTTATTATTTAAAAAAAAATGCCTAAATATTTTAATTTAACAAAAAATTTTTGATATTAGAATTATTATGTATATTTTTTTTTATTCTAAAATTGAAAAAAATTTAAAAACGTTATGATCTTTTATATAATAAATAAGAGGGGTATATTTGGCTATGCCATTTAAATTTCAGTCGAATTGATTTCTCGCCCATAACTGCACGTTTCTATTTGGAAAACAATGCCAAGGAAGTTTTATTACAAAGTGTTTAGAGCTCAGCCCATGGTCTTACATATATTTGCTTCGAGCAATTCAACCTCAAAACAACCTCACAAATTGCACTTTATCATAATTCAAGGAATATAATATTGCTTTTAGTTTCTAGCCAGTAACTGTATAGTATCGTTAATTTTTTTAAGTTTTCAAATACGAAATCGTCTTACTTTTAATGCTTGCATTTTAAAATGAAGCTGTACTTTTTTATCCCAGTATTTCAGTCTTCCTCATTTTTTAAGGAAAAATTTAAAAAAATTTAATAGAAAAATTTGTATATAAAATTTTTTTGTTTGAATATTTTTATTTTTTTACCAATTTTGTTGAATAAAAATTTTAAAACTACAAATAAATTTTTTTTATTTGAATTAAATTGATTTGAATATATTCAGCTTAGAATATTTGAATATAAAAAGAATTATAAAAAATTTTGAGAGTCCAACTTATTGAATATTAAAAAGTTCAAATAATTTTTTTATAGTATATTTTAATTAAAAATATCTAAATACATCAGAATTTTATTTGATTTTATAAGAATTAATACCACAAACATTTTAACAAAAAATCTAAAACTAAAATTGTTTTATTTCCTTTTATAAAATATAAATTAAAATTAAAAAAAAGTATTTTAATTTAATTTGGTAAGTATAGACAGGTGAGCACTTTCGCGGCTATAGAACTGGAATATTTAGAGGAATTCATTGTAGTTTTGAAACCTATTGCCTGTTTTAGATTACCTTCAGGGTAACAACTACAACTGTTATTACGGAAAACTTTTGCCGACTTTAATATCTGTTTGAACAGAGTACCAGGCTTAAATAAGAAATCAAGACTTAACAAATTCAAATAAATTTAAATAATGTTGCCATTACCTCAGCTGTGATATATTTAAAATTTAAAGTAATATGTATTTAAATATTAAAATTATGTTTTATATTTGTATGCCCGTTGGTACATCTAAAACGTTTAAATGTGATTAAAATACATATTGTAAGTATTTAGTTTGTTTATGTGTTACATTATTGTACTTTTTTTTATTGTTTTATAATTTTTAAATAGACAATCCCTTGAAAAAGTCGACAAATAATCGACGAAACGTCGAGAGCAAAATATTGTAATTAAAAATTTAACTTTATTTACATTGAAGAAATTTAGGCCCTATTAGCTTGACAAAAATAACATTCTTAAAAAATAAAGATCGAAAAATGTATGTTTGTAAGAAATAGGTTTGTGTTGTTAATAAAATGTATGTATGCATTTATATTCCAAAAATTCTTGCGAAATGTGCAAAAACTTAGGCTTAAGTCTAGTTTACCACCGCAGCTTTATATAAAAAAAGTACATACATAAAGTTATAGAAAATTTAAAAATAAGAAGAAAAATTTAATGGCAAAATTCTCGGAAACGCATAGCTTTCGAGTTATGTACCTCTGAAATTTTCATATGAATTTGCGATTTCCCAGTACATTTCTGAACGTATTGGTATCATTTGAAAGCTTTTAAACAGATCTTTCTAAAACAATTTTTACAAAATTGTATATCAAAATGTTACAGAACTCCACTAGGTTCATACAAATTTAATTAAATAATTCCCGGCTTTGCTAGAAGAAAATCCTTGCGCACGGCCAAAGGCCGGCTATACGGAGAAGCTTTATTTAGCGTAGCCGGTGATTGTTATACCATAGAGTAGAAAATCCTTGAGCCCGCCCGGCCGAAGGCCGTCTACGCGAAGACGCTTTATTTAGCGAAGCTGTTGGTTGTTATACCATAGAGGAGAAATTCCTTGCGCCCAGCCGAAGGCCGTGGGAAATCGCAAATACATATGAAAATTTTTAGAGGTCAAAAACTCGGAAACGCATAGTTTCCGAGTTATGAATTAATGGAATTTTGCCATTTGATTTTTTCTTCTTATTTTTCAATATTCTACTACTCTATGCACTTTTTTTTTATTTGGAGCTGGGTTGGCAACCTAGACGTGTTCCAAAACTCATTTCACAAGCAAAAATTGTAAAAAACTTGTTATATTAAAATATACTTTACCCCTTCTTAATCAATTAATGTTTCTGTAAAAAAGTGTTTCAGTCGAATTAAACAATATTAGAGTTTATGGCACCTTTTGTTACCTTGGGATAAAAACTAAAGTTTACTTCCGATTTTTGACATAAGGAATTTTTAGAGAAGTGATGATTATATAAGAACAGGAGTACATTATAAAAAATCACCTTTAAAGTTTAATTACTCTCATACAAAACTTAAACAATAGTCTTAAGATCTTTTTCCTTATTGCCACAGATTTATTGTAGATTATATTCCAAAAATTCTTAATAATATAAATGTTCATATTAATTCGAATGTGTATTCCAAGTCAAATTACAATTTTAAAAACTTTTTATACTTAAATAGTCATATTCCGTAGCGGGCCAGAAAATGCATTACATTCTGCTGGTATCTAATAGTTGTATAAATTGTCTGTACCATTTACTTCCTTGCTAGCCAAAAGATAGCTAAGGTAAGCCTCGTAACAGAAATATACAAACGAAAATTCCGATAGTGCATAGAAAATATTCCTGAAAAATGTTGAAGTAATAAGAGTTTTAAAGTATGTATAAAAAACTAATCAAATTGTAATTTGACTTATACACATTCGAATAAATATGAAAATTTATATAATAAATTCATTATGAAAGAATGAATAAATGAAAATGAAATAAATTCCCAAATTCTTAATAATGTTTTTTTTTTTAAATACTGTTTTTTAACGGTATCATTAACATACTCTAGTAAATCTGGCATTTTAATATTTTACATTTTGACATTTATCCCTTCTAAAATGCTAAACAACTCTGACTTAACACACTAACATGTGTTCATGTAAACACAAGAAACCAACAACGACAACAGTAAAAGCCCTCCAAAAACCCTGACGAATAAGCAAACAAAATAAAATGCAAATTAGAAATAATGCAAAGTTGTTATTAAATGAAGTGCCGTTTGTGTTCCCCATATTCACAAGAAATAAATTAAATCTATTAAAATAAAATCAAAGTTCATTTAAATAGCTAAAAGATAATCAAAATACAAAAGCATAGCGAGTGTTAGAAGTATTTAAATATAATGTCAAATAAGTTTATAATCCAATTGGAGAAAAATAATCCTGTTTAAGGAAAAGCAAAGAAAAGTGTTAATAGTGCTTTGTAAAGTTTTGTCCAATAAGATATAAATATAAAATCAAAAGTAAAAATAACATTTGTGGAATGTTTTAAATATTAATGTTTTGCTGATAATTTTTGTGTGTTATTAATAAAGGTAAGTGTCTTAAGTTTCTGAAATAGTTAGTGGAGCAGTGGGCTTATTTGGGCATCCTCTCGTATAAACTTGTTAATGCATACATACATACATTTTTAGGTATGTATGTAAATTTTCTTATAAAAAGTTATTACTCAGTTAAATTCTTAAAAAAGCGTCGTGTTTGTGAAAAAAGTGTAAAAGATTTAAGTGGCAGAATTGTGTGCGTGAGTTTTTTTTTACTTAAACTCTAATTCGGTCAAGGACAGTCTCATCTTGATACAAACAACAATAACTATAAGAACAGTATGCGGCCATATTAAATGAATGTTACATACCCAGCAACAAAGCAAAATATTAAGAATGAGGTAAGTCAAACTTTAATAAATTAACATAATGTTAAATTTGATAAATATAAAATTATTTATAGTTTAAATCATTAATTGATTTGTATTCTTTGTTTCTTTTGTAAAAATTAAGAAGCGCTAACTCAAAAGTTAACTCATTTACATTGTTCCCCTTCATTTACTCACGTCAAAATATGAAACACGTATCCTCGCTTCCGATCTGTCAGACCGATGTTTGCAGAACCTGCAAACCATATTACACCAAATTCACATGAGGGCTTTTACCACGTCATTGTTTCTTCATTCCTATTTCAAGCAGATTTTAAAAACTCTGCGTTCATACGATGATTTTTTGGCTTACATCTAGTTTACCGACGCAGCTCCAAATAAAAAAAAAAGTACCTAGGTAGATAGAAAATTAAAAAATAAGAAGAAAAAATTAAATAAAAAAGTTGGCGGAAACGCTTAGTTTTCGAGTTATGGACGTTATAAGTTTTTATATAAAAGTGTGATTTTCCACTACATTTTTATCTTTATATGGTCAATATTGGTATCATTTTAAAGCTTTTGACTTAGCGAAGCCGGTACTTACTATCCCAAAGAGGAGCAAATCCTTGCGCCCGGCCGAAGGCCGTCTATGCAGAGTAGCTTTACTTAGCGAAGCCGGTTCTTGCTATACCATAGAGGAGAAAATCCTTGCGCCCGGCCGAAGGCCGGCTATGCAGAGAAGCTTTAGTTAGCGAAGCCGGTATTTGTCATACCAAAGAGGAGCAAATTTTTGCGCACGGCCGAAGGCCGGCTATGCAGAGAAGCTTTAGTTAGCGAAGCCGGTATTTGTCATACCAAAGAGGAGCAAATATTTGAGCCCGGCCGAAGGCCGGCTATGCAGAGAAGCTTTACTTAGCGAAGCCGGTTTTTTCTATACCATAAAGGAGAAAATCCTTGCGCACGGCCGAAGGCCGGCTATGCAGAGTAGTTTTACTTAGCGAAGCGGGTTCTTGCTATACCATAGATTAGAAAATCCTTGCGCCCGGCCGAAGGCCGGCTATGCAGAGAAGCTTTAGTTAGCGAAGCCGGTATTTGCCATACCAAATCATCTTTGCGCCCGGCCGAAGGCCGTCTATGCAGATAAGCTTTACTTAACGAAGCCGGTTTTTGCTATACCATAGAGGAGAAAGTCCTTGCGCCCGGCCGAAGGTCGGCTATGCAGGAGTGTTTTCGTTTGCGACGCCCATGTTTATAATTTGATTACGTTTGTATTACACTTTTATTTAAATAAACTACATACTAAACTGGTGCACTTCTGTAATATTTTGATGTAAAATGCAAAAAGAATGTAATGTGAGGTAAAGAGATAGTAATTTTCAAATAAATTTTGTATATCTAAAAAGATATGGTCAAAAGCTTTGAAATGATACCAATATTGGCCATATAACGATAAAAATGTAGTGGAAAATCGGACCTTTATATAAAAACTTAAAACGTCCATAACTTGAAAACTAAGCGTTTCCGCCAACTTTTTTATTTAATTTTTTCTTCTTATTTTCCAATTTTCTATCACCTGGGTACTTTTTTTTATTTGGAGCTGCGTCGGTAAACTAGATTTAAGCCAAAAAATCATCGTATGAACGCAAAGAGTTTTTAAAATCTGCTTGAAATAGGAATGAAGAAACATGAACAGTCATTTTTAAAAAGTGTTAAATTCTTCTTCTGGCCATATGTTTGTTTTTATATAAAATTTTGACTTTTTCAATTGAATTTATTTATAAAAACACGCATGCTTCACAAAGGCTATTGATTGCTAAAAATGGCTTATATAAACCAAGATTTTCGTATGCTATTTACCCTAGGTCTACACTAAAGATAAATATCTCAGCCAGTTGGCAATAACGTCGGCAGAATAGGTAGGTAGGTAGGTAGAAAGGCCGGTGTGAAGTCTCCTTCACACCTTCACCCAGAGACCAATATGGTCCATTGTGACGCCTTAATTAGAGATAGCCAAGAAGGCATAAGTAGGTGAAAAAGCAGCGAAAGCACAAGACAGATCCGAAAGATAGGTAGAAAAGAAAGGAAGAATAACAAAGCAATATTTCTTATTGCCCAGCTTATGTTAAAGGCATGGGAAAACGTATTAAACGTGCAGTGTAAAAACTGGCGCTATCTTGCAAAAATTATTTTTATTGATATAAATTCATTCTTATTCGCCTTTATTATTAAAATGTATATTAATTCGTTTAAGCTTGAGGTCTTTTTTAATAAAACAAGTAAGAAAGTATAGTCGGTCAAGCCCGACCATATGATACCCTACACCACAGTATTTAAAAACACATCATACTTATGTGTCCATATAAATATGGATTTATCTATGTTTATAAACTTCATTAAAATCGGTTTGAAAGTTTGTGAGAGGCAGAAATTGCCCCTACCTCCCCTTGCGGTCCTATTTTTTTAAAACTGTATAGCTTATGTGTCCATATAGATATGGATCTATCTATGTTTTAAATTTCATTAAAATCGGTGTGAACGTTTCTGAGAGGAAGAAATTTCCCCCTATCTTCCCTCGTGGACCTACGATTAGGCCATTTTCAATAGGCTTGGTCCTTGTGCTAATGTACCAAAATTTATCAAATTATCTCCAAAATAGCGACCTGCACTTTGCGCACAAGGTTACATGGACAGCCAGCCAGCCGGACATCGTTAGTTCGACTCAGAAAGTGATTCTGAGTCGATCGGTATACTTTAAGGTGGGTCTAGGACCAATATTTTAAGGCGTTACACACATCAGCACAAATGCATAATAACCTCTCCACTATTGTGGTGTGGGTATAAATATTAATTTTACTTTAACAAAAAATTAATAAAATTAATATTTTTATATAAAAAAGAACTCAAACTTAAACAAATTTTAATAATAAAGGTCGAATAAGAAAAAAAATTATCGGGCATGTTCTATAAATTGAAATGAAGTGGATTTCAATTCGAACAAATTTTGAAAACGAGCCTGTCAAGAAAGTTCACAAAAATATTTATTTTTATATACTTCATAATTTGAGTACCAATTGTCTTTACAAGAACAACTCTTAAAAATCGGAATAACTCAAGGCGAATTGACTAGAAGGTGGGGTCAAGTCAACATGTGGTGTTTTTTTTTCGGTGGTCGACTTGTCAAAGTTTGTATACAAACTGGTTTTTTATGTAAGCAAACCTGTTTTATTTACTAGCAATATTTTTGACAACCCGACCACAGAAGCATTGTAGTTGTAGAGTTGACCTCACCTTCTAGTCAATTCGCCTTGGAATAACTAGTAATTTTGTAAATAATTGCTCCACCACGTTTTCAAATCCACTTCATTTAGATTTCTACAACATGCCTGTATATTAATAAAAATAGTTTTTTGTAATTTTATTTTTAATTCTTTTACTACAATTATAATTTGCTACCATTTCACAAATTTAATTTCTTTCTCACAAAATTTGCTTTTATATTTTTCTTTTTTGCTTCTTTTTTCTCAATTGACAACCAAATTTGACGTTTTATGTAAGCAATAATTGTCAACGAAAATGGACTAACTGCAGCATAAATTGTCGGCAATAAATATGCACAAAAAATTGCTGTCTACATTAGAGATAACATAATTTTGCCATTTACTGCAATATATGTCGCAATAATTATCTCTGGTATAGACGGGCAGTTACGTTTCTGTCGGAACAATAGGCGAAAAAGATATACATATGTATCTGGTTGGGATAGTACAACATCGTTAAATGGCGCCATACTTTTTTTAAGTTTTTGGGTCTCCGAATGATTTACTAAATGAAAATGTTAAACTTTTATTATTGAATTGTAAATTATATTTGCATAAAGCTTTTGACGGTTCTTTTTTTGGTTTAATCTATTTTTTAAGCTCAGGATTTGATTCCCAAGACTTTCTATACTTTTGAACGAAGCAAAAAATGTGTACACATATAAAATTGAACCAAAGACGAAAAAAGAAAAAAAAGAGCTAACGGGAAAAATTACGGGCCAGGAGTAATTAAAAAGGACTAAATCTAGCCCCGTAATACCTAATCTGGCATCACTGATGCTAGCGATTTCTTTATATTTTTCAGAAAATGCTCAAGTTTGATTAATTTATTTTTAATTGGATCGACATGTTAACAAATCAATCAAAAGTTTCTTATTTTTTTTTTATATTAAGTTCTCTTTAACTAACTAGTGCTACACGTCTTTATGAAAAAAAAATCAGGCTTCCGATTTAGAAAAATAAAAAGCAACGAAAACTTAACTATAGAATTTTTTTTTGGCTGTATTTAAGTAAATTTTAGTTCGCTTTATCCTTAAACCAGGCAACACATGTTTACAATAAGAAATTTTTGGCTTTTACGAGAATGGTGCAAAATTTTCTGGGTTCAAAACATATTTTCTGGTGTTATTAAGTAAACAATTCTTTCCATGTATATTTGAAATTATATCAGCAAAGGCTGTTAGCTAACTTGGCACCACTGATGATAACCTTATAGGCTTTTTACATTGATAAACATCTACCATCAAAGATGTAGAAAACAGGAATGGGCAAAAAATATCGATATTTAAAAAAAAATAATCGATATATATCGCCGATATTTAAAATACCGATATATCGATACATCGATATTAAAATACGACTATCGAATTCGATATTTTTTAAAGTTAGTCTTCATTAAAAATTCAAAATTTTAGCCCTTTTTCAAAAAAAATTAAAAAAAATGTTTTTTTAAGAATCGCCGTCACTGCATGCACCATATGTTTTTTTTCAATTATAATATGAAGATTAAGGCGAATTAACTATAATGTGGGTTCAAGTCAACATAGGGGGTTTTTTCGGTGTTCGATTTGTCAAAGTTTCTATACAAATCATGGTGTAATAAGCAGGTGGCATCGTTATGGCAGCAAATACAACATTACAACAAAAATGGAAATTATATCAACGCTTACATCAAAAAATACTTAAAGCAAAAATCAAAGCGTGCCGCTGAACGTGATGAAATAAATAAATTTTTAGCCAATTTTTATTTAATTATGGTCAATATCTAATTTATTTTAATTTAAAATTATCAAAAACTTTAATAAAATACAATAATCACAGCACAAAACGTGGACTTTTTGCAATCATAAACAAAACTTTGAAATACGATTAGAAAAACAATGCAAGAGCAAAAAATCGTCATCTGCCACCTTTATTATTTCACCATGATACAAACTAGTTTTTTATGTAAACAAACCTATTTTTTACTAGCAATATTTTTGACAACCCGACCACAGAAGCAGTGTTGTTGTAGAGTTGACCTCACATTCTCGTCAATTCGCCTTGTATGAAGATCTAAAATGATTGGCATTTATAAGAAGAAGAATTAAGAAAAAAAGCGAGGTTTTCACATTGCAGATTTCTAATTTAAACAGTTAAGTCAAGAGAACTTGAAAATAATTATTTTATGCGGTTTTTGGAACAATATATGTGCCTATATTTATCTGGAATAATAATAAGATTCGTGCATATATACATACATACATATTAAATTTTTTAATTTGGTAATAGTTTCAGCAAAATACATTCAATATATCGATACATCGATATTTTTAAAATAATAAATAAAAAAACAAATCGATTGTTTTCCTTTATTTTTGGCCACTTACTTTTATTTAAATTTGTATATTCGATACTCTTAAAAAATATCGATTCGATATATATCGATATATTTTTTCAATATGCCCATCCCTAGTAGAAAATGTGAAACACTCGTTTACATTGCTCACATCTAACATCTACCATCAAACAAAAATGTCACCATATTTGAAAAAAAATGTTTTTTTTTACAACAAAAGTGCCAAAATTTAAAACATGTTCAAGTTGTTCTTGATATTCTTTTACATATACTGCTTGTCAAAATTTACATAAATTGAAAGCTGTGAAGTAGGCTGCGCTCAATTTGTAAGCAATATGCTATCAAGATATCATCAAGAAAACAATTTATAAAGACACACATGTAATCAGCTGCTAAATGGAAAGCAAAATTGCCAAACAAATGGAAAGGTCAAATTGAAAGCAATCTCGAGGTCATTTTAAAAAGTGTGAGTGTGTTAGTAACAAAGTGAGAGTGTATTGCAAATTGAAAGGAATTGAACCCTGCAAATAATAGGACCAGTCCAAACACGCGTGAAAGAGTAGCCCACAAGGGACCAGAACTAGTCCAAAAGTAACTCAAACGTATGAAAAAAACATGGTCTATTTAATATTACGATGTCCTAGGGGAGGACCATATAACCCACCTTTGGACTAGTAGTTTAAAAACTACTCCATGGTATACTCAAGAGGAATAGTTTTGAAGTCGTTTAAAAACGAAAGCATGTCGTTAAAAAACGAAGACATGTCGTCTCACTACAAACTAGAGATGCCAATAAGGATTGATTTTAGAAAATCCCGATCCCGAAATTCCGGGATTTCTGGATTTCTGGATCCCGGGATTTCCGGATTTTTTTTTAAATAAACAACACTTTTTATTTATTTATGAATTTTCAAAAGGTTTATATATATAACATATATTTAAAAAAAAGAAAAATAAGAATTATAAAAATAAAAAATACAACTGAAATATATTTTTTAATAATTTTTTTTTTTTGTATAGAGTATAAAAATTCAATAAAAACGAACATTTTTGTACACAAAAGTTGATATATTTAAAATCCCGGGATTAATAAAAATAAATCCCGGGATTCGGGATTTCCCGTTTGGCATCCCTATCTTAAGTTCAATTAGTTTTACCTTTTGGTACAAAATACTTGATATTTTTGTTCTTAAATATATGAAACTTTATAATAATACGGTTTTTATTCTCACAAATTATATAATCTAAAATGCTTTTTTAAATATTTGGTATGCCTGAAATAATAATTCAATATTGTGTATTCTAGACACTGCACACAACAAGCAAAACAAAACAACAACAAACCGATACAAAACTTCATTGCTTTAAAAATTGGCTGTTTTAATAAAATTGTGTATTTTGTACAAACAAACTTCAAGTAAATCATAATTTTTAAAAATAAAAAATCATCATTTGAGAAAAAATCTTTTAATGGTATTTTTGCCAAAAAATATTAAAAAAATATGATAAAATCATAGTTCTGGCAACGCTGTTTATATATTATATTCAAACAAAACTTCGTCAAATTAAACTTTGTGTGTCTAAAAAGGGACTAAGATTTACAACACTGCAACAACAAAATGTTTAAGATTAAAATTTACTATGCTATGGTTGAAAAATCCAACAAAAAGCTTTAGTAAACACGTTTGTTAAATAACACAGAATAAAACAGTTGACGGAACTCTATCTGTCTCCTTCTCTCGCTCAGCAAATTCATTGATTTACAATACATACAAAAAAGAAACTTACGCATTCCTGCAGGAATTGTCACTAGTGAATCTGTACTTATTCACTTTTGACACAGTCACCAGTACTAGTGACTTATTATACCCCAGGCAATGTTATTTACAATAGACATTTAACATGTGCGTGCCATTGGAAATCTACTAGTGCCGTTGGTACTACTGACAAGGTACTGACTAGGTAGTTCCTTTGAAAACATATGTAGACATTGGAACCAGAGAATCGCTAGTACATTTTAGTAAAAGTACTCTTCACTTTTTGCAAGAATACAAAATCATAACAATCTTTTTTTTTTTATTATTTCTTCAACTTTTATAGGAATTGTACTTCTCATTTCGTATTAAAGCCAAATATAGTGGCAAATGTAGCGTAGTGTAGACACTTCGTTGCCAATATCACCAATATAGTCGACAAAACTACTGACTTGGAGACACTTGCACCCAGGTTTTCTTCAGGGATTGTAGTATAAAATCCTATTTAGTAAAGCAGAGTTGTACACTTAACACAAAGGGTGAAAATCTAAACTACTAAAACTTAACAAGAAGAAGTTTAAAGAAAAATATAAAAAAAACGACATTTATAACATAAACCATTTATAACACAAACCATTTGTTTACCCCATTTAGAACCCAAACGCCAAATTTCGTGTATATGAGCCAAAATTTGAACATGTGTGCGTTAAATTGTTTTTGTTTTATATGAAGTCAGTTTTGACAACTCGGTTCTTTGTATAGAGCAGCATGTCTACACTCCCAAATGAGTCTACCTTGTATTAATGTACCTTGACACAAACCGAGTCTTTTTGTTTACCCCTGTTTCTCCCCTACACTGTTCGCCAGCAAAAAAAAGAGACTTCGTAAAAGACCCCATTGGGCTGTTAGGTAAAAAAAGTAATTAAACCCTATTTACTTTCTAGCAAAAAAAAAGGGGTTAAAAAACTGCAGTCGAAACCAAAAACTGTCGTATAACAAATTAAAATTTATGTACAACTTTTCGCTTTTTGAGTTGGTTTGGCAGCGACTGTTTACATTTAATGAATCATAAGTAAAAGCAACAGTTTTTTTTGGCGAATGACAAATGAAGAAGTGGAAGAAATGGCAATTTTGCTACTTTGACAGCAGTTTTTTAAACGCAGAATAAAAACAGAAACAGCTGTTTCAAAAATTCATGCAGCAAAAATTTGCACGAATTTTTTTGTATTCTCTTTTGACACTATCTCAGGCCTAGTAGCCGTAGTCCCCAAAAAATAAAAATAAAATTCTCAGAAACCCCCAAATAACAAAAAAAACTTAAAAAGTTAATAATTTTTTGTTTTTTTATCTGACAAAATTTAAAATTTACTCCCCAAAATAGCTTCCTTATAAATGTTGGTTTTGACATAAAATTTGGCAACAACAACTTTGACGATAGCTAATTAAGCAAAATTTTATGTTAATAGATCTACACTTGAATAAAGGTCCTATATAAAGCCGCTCCAACAATGAAGGATTCATGTAAAAGAACTTAACCTTGTAACATAATTTTGTTTTAAGGGGGCTATGCTTGCCCATTTGTCTCAAATAGTGCGCTCTTTCAAATGTTTGTCTCCTATTTTTAACCCATTTCGTTCCAGGGATTTTTTTTCGATTAACTTTATAAAACTTGGTGGTTAATAGATAATTTGTGACTACACTCTCAAAAATTTGTCTGTAAATAATGTGGTGTTGGGTATAATATGGCCGCGCTTGACCGTTTTATTTAAAAAAATAAGAATCCGAAACACGCTCGATTTTAGTTCTACTTGTTGTTTTGGTATCAATGGTTTTTATTTATCTATTTTTTTTTTGTTGTGAATAAGCTCTTGCTTTTGTTGTTTTTTAGAGGGTTGAATTTTTGGTTTGTGTTGTTTTGTTTGTTGTACTCTTTCAATTTGTCTATCCTTTGAGTTTGTTTCGTACTATGACGCAATTTAACAGAAAAAAATGGATGTATTTAGAGTAGACCGAAATCGACTTAGCAAATACCCTTTTGCCTACATTACTTAAAGCAGGTTGAAGGATCAGATTTTAATGGAAAATAAAGCGATGCACAATATCTAAAAATCCAATGTTTATAGCTAAAATTTTTAATATTACTTTTGAAAAAATTGTCAAAAAAAATAATTCTTAGACGCTACCTCTGTTTTTTGCACTGCATTTTCAAGCATTGTGTCTTATAGTTTTAATTTTAAGCGATATGAACTTTTAAAAAACCTCAAAATTTGTCTAATGTGAACTCGCCATCCGAAAATAGCTCGAGGTGTGTTCAATAGATATTTTATATTTTCGCAGTTTTTCACTGGAATTTCCGCTCTTAAAAAAAAGAGTGCTGAATTCGTCTATGTCTAATTTTTTATACCCTTCACCATGGTGCATTAAGGACAGAAAGATTTGTACATAGATCTATATAAATATTGATCTTTCTATGTTTTAAATTTCATTACAATCAGTCAGATAGTTTCGGAGAGATGAAATTGCCAATCGTTTCATATTTATACATAAAGTTTTCTTTAACTAACTTATAACTTATTCAGGCATTTGTTCGTATTTTGTAAAATATTAATAGCTGATTTCACCAATTTATTTAATTATCAATTTATGTTTAAAATTCGTTTTTAATGTAAAAAAAAAAATTTAATTATATGAAAAACTATATTTAAAGACATTATAATAGAATTGGTGAAATTGGCCAATAAGCAACGAAAACTTGATTTATTTAACTATAGAATTAAAATAATTTTTTTTTACATTAAGTAAATGTAAGTTCGCTTTGAGTCATAACTTTTTGCTTAACCCTGGAAGGTTACTCTTCATTTTAGTACATTTAGGTAAATCTTTGTCGAATCGACGAACTTTTAAAAAAATAAATTTTAGCGAAACGATTTTTAAAGTTAAAAATAAACAAAAATCGCCCAAATGCGGCAATTCTGCTTATTGACGAATCCACTGAGGTGACCGAAAAAATCACGAAATGCACGATATGCATTTTGATTTGAACGCCCATTTTCATAATAAGTCTGGATAACTTTAACACGTTGTTGGATTGGTTCAAATTGAGTAAGTCTGAAATAGAGAAATGTCAAATAAAATTCGGAAAAAAACTTGGCGTTTAGGTGTGGTTCACATTCAACATCGGCCCTTACAATTTAACCACCCTTTATATTCGGCTGTGCCGAATCTTTGATACCCTCCACCGACACTTCGAATGTTTAAGGAGTAATATCTGTATGATGTTATTATTATCTTAAACTGTGACGATTTGTTATTAATTATGGTTTTAGGCGACTAAACGGTTTTCCGGTAGTAGGGTTTATATGGGGCCTAGGGTAAATTATGGACCGATCATCACGAAATTTTACAGCGTCATTTCTAGTCCTTAAAAACTGTGACGTACCAATTTCTGTTATGGTAGCATTATTAATTATGGTTTAAGGTGTACTAAACTGTTTTCCGGGAGTAGTGTTTCTATAGGGCTTAGGGTAAATTATGTACCGATCTTCACGAAATTTCACAGTATCATTTATAGTCCTATAAAACTGTGACGAGCCAAAATTTGTTACGATTGCATTATTTTTTACGGTTTTAGGCGGACTTAACTGTTTTCCGGTAGTAGGGTTTATATGGGGCTTAGGGTAAATTATGGACGGATCTTCACGAAATTTAACAGCGTGATTTCCAGTCAAATAAAACAAATGTTTGCAAAATCTTATCTCATTCCGTGGCTTGTTCCAGCATTTATGTTATTTTTTGTAACAAAATTATCAATTTTTTTAGGTGGTGGTTCCACATTTTGCTGGATTTCAATCCCAAACTGCTTAGGATAACTACAAGCAATTTGGCACCAAGTTTGTTCATTTCTTTTGAGTTGTTCGAAAGTGAGCGTGTTTTCAACAGACGGACAGACAGACGGACATGGCTAAATCGACTTAGAATTACTCAAGGACCCAAAATATATATACTTTATGGGGTCTGAGATGAATAATAAAAAAGTTTCACACGGAATGACAAACTTTATATACCCTCTTCACAACTAATTGTGGTGGAGGGTATAAACAAATATTTAGTTATTAGCTTTATTTTACGCATGAGACACAAAGTTCAACTTTATGTTTTTAACAGATGCTTTTCTTGCATATATTACATGTACTTTTCGTCGTTCTGCGTTTGCTATAGGGACAGAGTTGACAAATTTTACGCTCTTTTGGCCCTTTGACAACATTTTCGACGGATTCTTGTCGATTAGTCTGAGTTCATATGGCTCATGTCTTATTGACATGATTCTTCTTTTTCTTCATTGAACATGAAGTCATGTTGAAGACATGTTTTTTATTTTGTTTTATTAAACAACGAATAAAAAAGCAAAGCGTACTGACAGTACATGCATCTGTGTACTCGTTTCTTTTCTCCTCGTCCCTCTCGCCTATAAAGTAGCAATTATGTCATTAAAACATAGCCGTATGCACACAGACTTAGGTATTTTATTTTGAATTTTTCCCATAATTAGGTCTGCAAGGCAGGTGTTTCGAATCTGCCTCTTAAATAGGACGCTATGAAAGGTTATAAAGATTTTTTAGGTACTGTCGGTTTTCGGGTTTTAGATCTGTATACAACATATTGTGAGTATATCTCACGTAATTGTTGACAAAGGCAAAAACTAAAAGTCCAAAAAATAGACACAAAAACTAACACTAAAGTTACTCTTCGTCGTTGTGACGAGTACACACCTCTGAATTTCAACTTTAAAAAAATGAGGATCTAGCGTACGTCTGCTCACTACAAGCTTTTGGCATCAGTTAACGTTGTTGACAAAAAGGGAATGATTTGAACACTCATAAAAAAGTTATATGATAAAAAGTAAATGAGCTTCGTCGATTCGACGAAGAGTAACCGTGCTGGGTTAAGCCAAGCCACACATAAATATGTATGTTAACACGTGTACAAAATTTTCTTGGTTAAAGCCATATTGTCTGGTCATTAAGTAAATAATTATTTCCGTGTAACACGTGCCGCATTGATCTTTAATATAGTTATTTACATATGTAAAGTAGACTGGTCCTTATTTTCTAACTTTAAAAATGATTAAAGCTGTCCCTTTTAAAATTTTTTTAACTAAATATTATGGAATCAACCAATATACATACATATTTATAAAAAAAAAACCAAATCAAATTTTAGACTTCGAAACTCATTTAATGAATGTTCGCAAAAGACAAAGATAAGAGGATCAAACAATCCCAGCGGTTACTAGAATAAATAAAGAGGCCTAATAGAAAAACTTATTTAGCAGTCATATGCCCTTCTCGTCGCATTCTATACTTATTTATTTTCTACACAGGTAGTCTTTGGGAGCCCTTCCACACTGCCTTTAATACCAACTTCGCTCACTTTACAAAGAAAGGAGCAAGGAAGGTCACTAAAATAATAATACTGAACAACTTCGTTTCTCCCTTCTAAAAGAAGGGAGTAGAGAATGCATACTGAATAATTTAGAAGGTCTTTTAAAAAGCAGCTTATACCTTCTAGAAGGCATACTTCTGGAAGCAGTATACCAATGCCAAGCGAATCTTTTAGAAATGAGTATAGAGGCCTTCAAAAAGGCCAGCCACTTGCGGTCCTTTCAATATTTACCGCTGCGACGTAATAAATATTTGCAATACTTAAGAAAAATACCAAACATTAATTAATATAATTAGTATTAATTATTTTTATTTGACCTTTATTTTTATAATTACTTTTAATTATTTAAGCTTGTGGTCTTTTTATTTATAAAATATCATCATCATCATATATATTATTTCTAAAGCACTTTTTTTTGTCGGTTGCAAATATCTCCCATACCACCGCATTAAATTTAATGAATGATATCTCATTTTAAAGCTTATTTCTAACACTAATGACGAAAAATAATTAGAAATTGAAAAATTAATATTTTCATTGATAAAAATTACGGTGCGAAATAGTCGCACGGGTCATCTAGTATATATTATTTCTAAAGCACTTTTTTTTTGTCGGTTGCAAATATCTCCCATACCACCGCATCAAATTTAATGAATGATATCTCATTTTAAAGCTTATTTCTAACACTAATGACGAAAAATAATTAGAAATTGAAAAATTAATATTTTCATTGATAAAGGATTTGTACGGGCAAAAAGTTAACGAAGTATTAAAAAAGCATTTAAACATATGTATGTATGTATGTAAATATGTATGATATATATTATGATTTCTAATATTTTTATACTTTTAATAAAATGTATTGAAGTTACTAAAATTTCTATTAATTATTTTTATTTTATGTTACAAAAATGACAACTAACGGTGCGAAATATTCGCACGGGTAATCTAGTATATATTATTTCTAAAGCACTTTTTTTGTCGGTTGCAAATATCTCCCATACCACCGCATCAAATTTAATGAATGATATCTCATTTTAAAGCTTATTTCTAACACTAATGACAAAAAATAATTAGAAATTGAAAAATTAATATTTTCATTGATAAAAATTACGGTGCGAAATATTCGCACGGGTCATCTAGTTATATTTATTTATTTCAATATTTTACTTTAATAATAAGAAAGGGAAATAATTTGTTAATAGATTGGTATCAAAAACCAACAGCATCAGGCAGAATTATAAACTATTATTCAGGACTAGAGTTTTTTTTTCCCGGAGTTTTTCGATTCCCGGGAAAGCGGGAAATTTTTTCGAATTTCCCGGGATCCCGTTCCATATAAATAATACACAGTAAATTTGTTTTTAAATAATGAAAAAAAAAACTTTTATAAAAAAACGTAAGGTAACTTGTTTACAAAGTAAATAAAAGAAATCCTTAAATACTACAAAATTAAATGAAGATTAAAAGAGGAACTTGAATTATTATTACCTTATCAAAAACTAATTTCAATTTTTGGGAATACAAAATTTTAATTTCAAATGCTTTTGTTATTCGTGCTTAATTCCCAGTTTTTATTATTGATAAAATTATTGATATTACCTTACGGTTTTATATGTAAATTCCGTATTATTATTATGCTCTAGATACAAGATAAAAAATTAAGATAAACATAACAATTTAATTCATAAAGCAATAATAAAAACAAACACAAATTGAGGTACTCAAGATATGAGATCAAAAAGTTAATTCATAAAATAGATAAAATATTTTAAATAAATATATTAACATTTTTATAGCATCAACCTCTTGCAAACCTTTTCATTTCATTAGGTCTATCTGTAATCTTTAGGACAATGTGTTTTTCAAATTGTATGTTATAGTATCTTACACGAGTTTCCAATTTTTTTTTTTATTTCGGTTTCCCCGCAATTCAAGGGTATATAAACCAACACAAATTGAAAAAAATTTGTGTTTATCACCTAATAAACATATCGCTCCTTCATTGCAACGTAGTCATATCTCAAAAAATCAAAAATTGTAAGTTATTTAAGCAAAGGGTTCCTTCATGCCTTCTCGTATTTAATCTCAAACTGAACCGAAGTTATAGCAAAATATATCTTTAAATCGGTACATTTTGAAAACTTTAATCGCATTTTGCCAAGTTCATTTGTTTTTGTAGATATGACTATGTTACAATAAAGGAGCTATATGTTTACGTATCTGCTATTTTAAAGATGTGTCCATCACTTCACTAAATTTATTAATTATCAACTGTTGCACTGCCTATTCTGCTTTAAGTAGATTTTTTGCATCAGGAGACATTGATTTACGTATGTACTCACTTCTTGTAATTGATCTAATCGACAACCCATCCACAGATGCTTATTTTAAGAGAATAGAAAACTAAATTTCAAAGTATAAATAGCTGTTTTCTTAAACTATGAGGAATTTTTTATTTCCCGGGATCCCGCATGAAAAATCCCGGGAAAGCGGGAAATATAATTATTGAAATGAAAAAACCCTATTCAGGACACAGTAAAAGGATTATTATAAATACTGCTAAAAATGTAATTAATGGGGTACTAACAGCTGGTGACATGGTTTATCGCAGGAAAAACAATTTTTAAATTAGAAATATATTAAGGGAAAACAATTTTCCAAATAGTTTAAGTTATGGATTAATTAATCAATATAAAGATAGGAGTAATGGGAATACAAGAATTACCAGTACAATATAACCAATGATATATAAATCATTATCATACATTGCCAATGCTTCAGAAAGAATAAAAGAATCGGGAATCTTTGACACTGACAAATATAAGGTAGCATACAAAGCTTATAAAACATTACAATACAAGATGCAACCAGGTTTACATAGGTACAACGAAGAACAAATTAAGGACTAGAATTGCGGGACATAAATCCGATCAAAAATATAGTCCTAAAAAGACAGCATTAAGTCATCATTGTTATCAATCTAATCACTATCCAAATTTTGAAGAAGCCTCGGTTTTAAACAATGAAACTAACTACAAACGCAGATATATATTTGAAATGTTACACATAATTAATACACCAACGGCACAGAGAATAAATTTTAAAGCAGAACATATAGCAAATAATTATAGGAATTTAGTTATTAAAGGCTAGATTACACTATTATACTTTGTATTAATACATGTCAAAAACTCAAGTAATATGACAAAATGTGATAGTGTGAATGCAATGTGTCACGAAAATGACAAGTATTAAGAAAAAGTTTGACATCTCATACGACTTCATCGTTTTTTGAAAAATTTCTAAACAATAATACTTTTCATTGGATCAGGGTTGCATTTTATTTCATATGTGAGTGTTTATACTTTGTGTGATGGTCTGAACACAAACTGTCATGTTACATTAGATTTGACAGTCGCAACAAAACTCATTAGATTTCTATCTCACAAAGTATTATGGAATACGTGAGACTTGTGAGATAGTGTAATCTAGGCTTAAGTAATAGATGATTAGATATAATAATATAAATATAACTATTGCAGCCTTGGAACAAGAGGGTTCAATTTGTACCTAAATTGCAAGAAAATTAGGACCTTCTTGTCGTTAGGTCACGATATACATATTAGTTTGTAAGAATAAAAATAAGTTTAATTATGTATGTAAGATCTGTGGTTTTCATGGGCTGATGCCATATTGCTTAATTTTAAGCGCTCTTTACATTTTTTTTTTAAATTTTTAAAAACAGATAGGCCCATTCCGATGTTTTAACTCAATTAAAAGGTTCAAAATCATAGTTTGATCTAGAATGGGGTTTTCGTCTCTCCTGAAAAATTTATTTTAAGACATACGCAGTTGCCCATGAAAACCATAGCGAAGCTAACCAAAGGTTAGCGAAATATTGAAATAAATAAATATAATATTTTATAAACAAAAGACCTCAAGCTTAACCAAAACGTATCAATAATTAGTATTGTGATTATTTTATTGAACTGTTTATGGTTTTTAAACCAAATTTTGATATTTTATGTAGGGTAAAGTTCATTGAATTTAATTTTCATCAAATTATTTTTATGATGAAAGCTATTTTACAACAAGAACTGAAAAATTAAAATCAATTGATAAATTTTTTATTCTTGGCTGCCACGGGAATCGAACCCACGTTCACGGACAGATTGATTTGACATGTTTGGATAGTAACCACACTATCTCTTCAGAAATCTTTGCCGTTTAGCACTTACCGCCATTGACGATGGCTGGCAGCCAATAGTCAAAAATCAATCTTTAAACCAAATGGTATTTTAACTTTTGGTAGATCGAAATTTGTTTTGAATGATTATCTTTTTTAATTTATTTACATGTTCTTCCTTACTTCTGTTTTTGTACTTATTGTCAAGAATTCTTCTTGAAGTCCAAAGTAAAATTTCATGTTTTTGTCTTTTTTATTCTTGTTGACCTTTTTCAGCACAACTTGAATTATATTAATAAATATATTAAGTTTTCAATGAAAAGAAAGAACTTGTTTTCTCTATACATTGTTCAAATATAAATATGAAACACTCGATTTTTTTTTTCATCTTTTAATAAAGTATATAATAATGGTTAGCAGTTTATTTATATAACCTAATATAAACCTTAATCATATCCCAAAAAATACATTTCAGATATCCATTAGGCACAGAGTCTCTGCTCTAAAGCGACTAATGCTTTGGAGAGGGCGAAACAACATTGGATTGTGCCATTCATACTTAGTATTATTTTCCAACGTGTAGATATCAACCATCTACAATACCACATGATTTTTTTGCTGCTGCAGAGATTGAGTCAGTGTATTTAAAAGATAAAAGCCAAGCACGAAAAGTTATTCGCTGTTGTTGGATACACCAAGTTCTGTTAGGTTTTGTTGCACCTGGGCCCTATTCCACAAAACAACTTATCAACTTTTCACTTTGCACTTATCAAATTTAATTTTTTGGCAAAGTAATAAGTGTTTCTGTTCCACAAAGCTTTCTTTAAAAGTGAAAGTGCAAAGTGTTCCATAAAGAATTTAATCATCTCTGCATTCTGTCTAATCACTTTGCATTGCTAAATACAAATTATTAAAATGTGTTACATTTTATTAAAGAAAAAAAAAGATATTTTGTTTTCTAGTTTTCAAAACAATAAAGTAACTTTTTTTTCCCAAATTATTGTAAGTAGATTGCGAGAATTATTTCATTTTAAAAGTTATTTTTATTATACCTGTATAAACCAATGTGTTTAATGAATCAAATTTCAATTAATAAAGCTTCTTATTCCTTCAACAGTTCACAACTTTTTGCTTGGATTTGATTTAAACAAAAGTATTCTCTAAAATTAAAGCTTTGTAGTCCCGCAAAATTAATTCGGTCTCTATAATTTCTTGTCCTGTACCCATGTTCTGTAACTATAGTGAAAACTTCTCGCATCGAAAAGATGTGAAACAAAATATTCCATCGTTTCTCGAAAAGTGAGAAAAAAGTGAGTCTGTAACTCATGTCGAAAACTATCAACAGATTAAGTCGTTACGTTATAAATGTCATAACACTGCACTTGAAGCCGATGTGACATTGCAGACGTTGAGAACGCCACTAACACATATCGTTGACGGTGACCAAAAGTTACGTAAATTCAAAATTTTTCAACGACGGCGGCGAAAATACAAACGTCGGCTTTACCAAATAATGTAAAGTGCGACTTTAATGTTTGTTGTTTGGAAACGAACTTTGAAAACATTCATATTTTTTATAAAAATGTTAAAAGCAAAATAATTAAAACAAACAAGAACAAAATATTATTATAATTATTCTTTGTGTTTTGCATTTTTAATTTTTTTTAGTGTTAAAATTTTTTCTCGCCCCATTTTTATTCGTGAGTTTATTTGCCAGTTCTAAGCGTGAACTCTTCTCACAAAAATGTTACAGACACACTTTTTCTGTAAATTGGCGAATAATTTCCTTACGTGACAGCTTGTACTCGCCAAAAAAAGTTACAGGCACAGTTTAGTGAGAAAAACAGCTGTTTGTTTCAATTTTTGTTTCATTTCACACATTTCAATCAAAAAGTTTCTCGACGCGAGAGTTACAGAACATAGGCACTGGTCTCCACTATCGTCGAACAAAAACTCGCTTCTCGCTAAAACAATATGAATTTGCAGCGGGATCGTTTACCTGGTCCTTCCAACGAATAATGGGTCCCCTTTTCTACGTTGCCAAGCGTGTCCATTCTAATTTGGAACCCACACAGAAAAAATTATTTTTCCAATTCAAACAAAAAATTTGTAGAATCAAACAATTTTTTGTCTAAAATCGGTCCTACAAACAAATTCGCGTATTCAAACAATTTATTTGCATTTTGTTTATTGAAAAAAAAAACGCCGATTTTTTCAAACAAATAATGTTACAGAATCAAACAAAAAGTTTACTGAAATTCATATAAATTTCAAACAAATAATTTTGCTGAATCAAACAAAAAAGTTTTGACACAAGCAATGACGCGCACACAAGCAAGCACTGTTGGCGAAGATGAAGCAGAGCAGAGCGGCCGGCCGGCTTTAAGACACATTTTTTTGTTGGAATAATTTTTGAACGAAGTCATATTTATACTCACAGTGTTTTTCTTCATCACTCACTTTTGCTTTATCCTTTCCTTTGCTAATGAGTCGGCAGTCCGACTCGATATGTTTTCCACCATCATTCTATTTTTGTATTTGATGTATTTAAACAAACAGTTTGAAAAAATTGAATACGGGATTTTGTTTTTTTTTACCAACTTTGAAACCAACCAAAAATTCATTTTGTTTCTTATAATGTGTTTTTTCTGTTGTTTAAAAAAAATGAAACTTTTTTTTTACCTGCTATTGTTTTTGTTGTTTTTTTTACTACAAACCTCGTCACGCTATTTTATAATTTTTCTTATTGCTGTACTTTTTTAAAGCGTTCAAAAATAGACTGCATGTGTTTTTTGTTGTAGTTCTTATATTTATCATAAAGAAGTGTTGCTTACAATCAATAAAAATTGCAAAAAGACGACAACATTAAAGAGCGTTAAATATTTCATACAAAATTATGAAATCTTCAAACCAATAGCGCGTTTATTAAATTTTTGAAGAGTTTTCCACATTTTTGTTGGTTAAATAAAAATCAAACAAAAATATTGATTGAATCAGTAAAAAATTTTGTAGAAATCAAAAAAAATTTTCAAACAAGCGCTTGTTTGAAAATAATTCGGCAATAATTTTTTCTGTGCATCAACAACGTGTAGAGGGCCATAAATCTTTCGGATGATCTTTCCCGCGAAACCCGCGAGCAATATCTCCTCTGATCTTCCTATTGTCCCATATAGTAGGACGGGCAGGATGAGCGATTTGTAAAGTGTTATTTTGTTTGCCAAAAGAGGGGTAAATTTCTCAAGCCCTAAGCTGACATCATTTTTATTACTAACACTTGCACCTAGATAGACGAAGTCTTTTACAACTTCAAAGCTGTAACTTTCGGTCGCTATGCTTTGTTCAAGACATTGAAATGTTCTACCACTGAAAATAAAATACTTCGTCTTGTCATCGTTCACCTTACTGCTTTTCGAATTTTCCAAGAGCTCCACTTACTGCTCGCGTGTTGCGAACAATGATGTCAATATCATCAGCATAAGCAAGCAGCATGACACTTTTGATGTAAATAATGTCATTAGTTTTGATTTCTGTCTCTTGCAAAATATTCTCCATTAGTAGGTTGAAGAAGTTACATGATAATGCATCGCCTTGCCTATAACCCCGCTGAGTACAAAAAGGCTCGGAGAGGTTTGTTTCTATTTCGACGGAGGTTTTTCTGTTAACCAAGGTCATTATACAAATACGCTAGGATACCAAGCTCAAACATACAACGTAAAATGTCTCCCTTATTGGGCTATCGAACGCAGCTTTATAGTCGATTAATAGATGATTGGGGTTTTTATAGGACTTGACGCAATCTAGCCTATGGTGGACTTTCCAGGACCAAATCAACACTGATGGTGATTCTGAGTCGGTCAGTATACTTAAAGGTGGGTCTAAGACCAATATTCTAAGGTGTTACAGGCATCAGCACAAACGCATAATACCCTCTCCACTATTGTGGTATCGGTATAAAAAGTGGTGGAGGTTATAAAAAACGTATTTTCATGTTTGTGCCTACAATTAAATTATAAAAAAGTACATATCGATACCTAAAACGCAAAAAGCCCTAATTAACTAAAAATTCAAAATCAATTTATTTAATGATTCTAGAGTTTTGCTTTTCCCGGACTTTTTCATTTCCCGGGAAAGTGGGATAGGTAAAAGTGCTTACAGGCACCTTAAGATCTTCATGTTCAAAAGTACACATGGAAACAATTTCAATTATTTTGTAGGATTTTTGAGGAAGTTACAGCAAACTGACTTTTTGGTTATTTGGAATAATGAAAACTTCCGATCTGTGACATGAAGAGTCTTTACGAATAAAAACTAAAAAACTATAAGCGCAGAGAACTGATGATTATATATAACTCGCAGTAAATTTTCAAAAGCCAGCGATAAAGTTTAAATTGTTCTCCTATAAAAATAAACAAATAGACTTAAGCACTTATTGCCATAGAATTTATTTAAAGCAAACAGCATTTAAGGGAGAAGTACATAACACGCGTTAATTCGTCGACGTTTGTGGTGCGTTTAAAAACTTTGGCGCATGAAAATTTGCAAGTTACACAACGCGCGTTACAAAAGCCATTCCTGTCAGCTGTTTTTAATTTGTTTACTTATTTGTGCATTGAAAACCGATTCGAAAGTATATGAAGATTTTATTATTTTATTGAATTTATTTTTTTTGTATAAATATTGAATGTTTTTTAAGCTCTTCAATAAGTTTTTCTTTCATGATTCACAAATTTGTTAAATTATTCTTTTTATTGTCAGCTGATTACTTTTCAAAAATACACAACGCGTTAAAAAGTTCAAAGTTAACCAACTTTCTGGCGCAAACGCGTCAAAATATTTTGCATGTAACTTGTTCTATGAAAATACACTAGTTTAACTTTTTTTGACAGAAGTCTACAGAGCGCGCGCGCACTAACGCGTGCTTTGTACTTCTACCTTAATATACTTAAAACCAAAAAAGGTAAATTACGGATGTTCGCCATTATAGTCAAATGAACATAATTTAATCTCAAGACACTTCCTTCAAAACTTGTTATTGCTTTAAAAAAAAAAACCAAATAATTTTCTTCGAATCGAATAAGAGTTTTCTTTATTAATAACTTTTGTCATCATCCTTTACAGAATCTAATCCGAAAAATCTTTTATGAAGCTGCTGTGCATCAAAAATCATTAAATTTTCTAAGCAAGTAGGAAAAACTTTCTGGGTCTTTAAACAAATTAAATATTCTGTACGTTTTTACTCTTCTATCGAAATTTTAAAGCATTAAACATTGCCTTAATTATCGGAATGGAATTGACATCTCTTTGGAGTTTGGCAAAACTGTCTTAAGTCAGAAACTGTAGTTTTTTGTTATGTTGAATTGAAAAATATTTCTTTAGTGTATTTCATAGACTTTTTTCCTAAGAGCAGATGATAACAATAAGAAGCAGTTGTGCTAGACTTAAAAGATTTAAAGAAACAAAATTGAATTGAAGCCAATTAAAAACTTAAAGTTTATTTTTTGGACTTATGCTATGTTCATACGACGACGAAAACCACTCGTTTCGCTCTCTGAAACTAGATTGTCAAACATGCTGTTCATACGATTCATTCTTGTTTCATTTTGACATTTTTTTTGTGTTGTTAGTGTGATTTTATTTAAAACAGATAAAAAAGTAATTAAAAGTTAAAAATATATTATTTAATACTTTTATTAATATTATTATTTGATAATTATCACTTTATTTTATTAAACATCAATTTTTATTTTGTATTTTATTTTGTTTTGATTTTTTTTGAGAGCTAGTTCAGATAAACTAACGATAATTGTTATCAAAATTAGAGATGATAGTACATTTTTCCTGTTTCGCAGCCTGTTTCAAAATGAAACGACCTGTTTCGCTCACAAAATTTTGTATGGGGAAACAAGTCGTTTCAGTCATGTTTGGGGCGCGAAACAGGAATAAGAGAGCGAAACAGGAATATTGCTGTCCGTGTGAACATGGTATTAAGACTATTTTGCCTAACGAATGGGAACAAGATCTTTTTCATGACACAACTTAATTACAATTAAATCAGCAGTAAAGCTGCAATAATTAAATAAATAAAAGATCCCGGGAATTCCGCAAAAATTTTTTGTTTGATTTTTGTCCCGGGAAATCCCGTATGAAAAACACTGAGCGATTCTGATGTATTGACCACAAATGTCTACAAAAAATGTTGGAATCTTTCGGAAAAATTAGCGATTTTATTAACAAACGTCCCTATTTACAAAAGATTATATGATAAACGCTAAGTGCCACTTTTTGGGTTAGAGATTAGCGATTAAATTAACTTTAATCTCCGTATTTACTTTTTGAGCTGTATTTTTTAACTTTTTTTTGTTAGTTTAAGCGGCCAACGGTGGTGGTTTAAACCTAAACTGTTAACATACACATGTTTAACGTAAAGAACTTTTGCAAAAATATAAACAAAAAATACATTTTAAAATATGATTTATTGCTTAGCCCTTTTATATGATTTTTTCATTCTATATTTTTTCTTTAAACACAAAAAATTTCTACCTTGTAAACAATATTAAATTCGCGCATTTTCTTCTTCTTCTTTGAAAATATCCATATTGCTTGATAAAATGTTGACATTTGTAAATTTGTGCTCAGTATGGTAGCGCTACATGGTTTAAGCCACCACCCAAAAATGTCTAATTCACTTGATACTAGATAAACTTAATTCTCAGATTAGCTAATTTTAGAATTAAATTAACTTTAATCTCAAACCCTAAAAGTGGCTCTGAAAGGCCTAACACAGCGTTTACATTTGCCAGTACTGGCAAGACAGTAAGCATATACATATTAGTTGGCAAAACAATGCAAAAACAAAATAGCTGTAAAAGTGTTTATGTATTAGTGAAAAAGTTTGAATGAATTGCTACTGTCTTGCCAGTACTGGCAAATGTAAACGCTATGTAACTAACAGTTTGCATAAAATGCAACATTGTTAATTTTCAAAACAACTGTCAGGCTTTACAAGAAAAATAGAAAAAAAAGTGAAAATTTTCCCGAAAATTCGGTTCGAGAAAAAACAATTGAAATTAAAAAATTTTCGGGAAATTTTTCACTTATGCGGCTACGTAAACAGTGCTTAGAATCATTCCTAGGAAGTTCATATGCCCGAGAAAGTTGTTTATTGCGATCTTATGTCCATTTTGTAGTTTATTGTTTCCTTGAATTTTGAACGGCTTGCTACCTATGGACCTGAACAGGGGAAAAAGGTAAAAAAAATCGAATTTTTTAAACTTTTTTGCGATTTTGATCTTGAAAATTATGTTTATCTGATTCTATTTATGTATATGTTCACAATTTTTATGACAAGAGCTACAACTTTGTCTCAGAGGGTAAATCAAAATTCCGAAGGGTTTGCAAGATATGGGGCTGAGAAAATGATCACTTTTTTGCAAAAATGCCACCGATGCCCAAAATCTTTGAGGGCCCATAACAAAAAAGTGCATGACTTTGGGCAAAACTGGGAGACACGGGTCATTTTTTTTTTGCCTTTTTCACGTAGTGGTATATGGTTATTTTTTTTGCGTGTTGCACTGTCTTATTAGCAGGGACCCGAAATAACTGTTATTATTTTTCAAATAGCCAAAAGGTAATGGAAAAAATAACTGAAAAAAAATGGTCCTGTATTAATAATTATAAATTACCCAGAAAATTATAGTTCTGCCATAAACATTATGAAGGATTATTATGTATTTTTTTTGGTCTTTGATAACCGTTATGAAAGATTATTAATTTTTTTGGTCTTTGGTAACCATTATGAAAGATTTTTATTCTTATTGGTCTTCTATAACCATTATAAAAGATTTTTATTTTTTCTGTCTTCTATAACCACGCTACAGTTCGCAAATCTTAGATATTTTTATAAAATTCGGCACACTAACTTATATTTGCACAAGGACGAACTTTTTTTTAATGATTTTGGTAAGGATCCGCAAATTTTTTGATATCTTTCTCATATTTGGTAAATAGAAACCAATTATGCCACACAGAAAAAATTATTTTTCCAATTCAAACAAAAAATTTGTAGAATCAAACAATTATTTGTCTGAAATCGTTCCTATAAACAAATTCGCATATTCAAACAATTTATTTGCATTTTGTTTATTGAAAAAAAAACACTGATCAAACAAAAAGTTTACTGAAATTCATATACTAAATTTCAAAATAAAAAAAAAAGTTTTTGCACAAGCAATGAAGCGCATACAAGTAAGCACTGTATGAGAAGATGACGGCAGAGCAGAGCCGCCGACTGGCTTTGAGACACATTTTTTTTGTTGGAATAATTTTTGAACGAAGTCTTATTTATTAACACAACACAATGTTTTTCTTTATCACTCTCTGTTGCTGTATCCTTTCCTTTGCTAAAGAAGAAATGTAACCAAAAACGACAGCAGACCGACTCGATATGTTTTTCCATCATTCTATTTTTGTATTTGATGTATTTAACCAAACAGTTTTAAAAAATTGAATACGGGATTTGGTTTCTTATAATGTTGTTTCTGCTATTGTTTTTCTTATAGTTGCACTTTTTTAAAGCGTCGAAAAATAGACTGTGTGTGTTTTTTGTTGTTGTTCTTATATTTCACATAAAGAAGTGTTGCTTACGATCAAAAAAAAAAATGCAAAAAGACGACAACATTGAAGAGCGTTAAATATTTCATAAAAAATTATGAAAACTTGACACCAATAACGCGTTTATTATATTTTTGAAGAGTTGTCCACATTTTTGTTGGTAAAATAAAAATCAAACAAAAATATTGTTTGAGTCAGTAAAAAATTTATAGAAATTAAAATGATTTTCAAACAAGCTTTTGTTTGAAAATAATTCGGCAATAATTTTTTCTGTGCACACAATCATGGTGCTGAGTTTAAATAAAATCGCTCCAGTTTTAGGCATATTTTCCCGATTTTTTTTAAATACAAGAAATTTCGCACTAAAATTGTATTTATATACCATTGAGTAGTCATTGCTGTTGGTGTAGTAGCTAAGATGTGGACTCTGCAACCGATAGGACCCGGATTCGATTCCTGGCTCGAGCGACTAAAAAAAAAAAACATTTTTCAAAAATAAATAATTATTTCTTAACATCCTCAACTATCGGTTTGCTTGAGCGAACTAATGAAAGTAATTTCTGTTCTAAAGAACTTCAAATCTTGCCGTTTGGATTCAGCATTGAACTGTAGGTCTCGTCATGTATTCTAAGAATATGCAACACACCTAATTACGCATGAGTGGAAGCGCAGTGGTATCGCAACGGACATTTAGTGTCTATGTGAGCTAGCGAATAAAGTCGGCTGCCGCCTCTACCTAACCGAAAATACCATTAAGTAGGCTTGTTCGACTATTTTGAACCCAAGTCGACTTCGGAACCATACAAATTTCGGACCCAAATAGGAATGAATTTATGAAACTGTTTCATAGATTCTATAAAATGCTTCATTACCTGACGATTTATTGTGATGTCAAGAGTTTCATTAATTCTATGAAGCTTTTCATAAACATTGACTGTAACGAAACCTGTTTCATAGATTTTATTAGGAGTGTCATTGGCTGAACTCCAAATAATATTTTCATAAGACTTGTGTGAAAATCGATATGGAAGACCGAAAAAAAAAAAATCTTTTGTAATGGTTACAGAAGACCAAAAAAAAATTAAAATCTTTTGTAATGGTTATAGAAACCAAAAAAATAAAAGTCTTTTGTAATGATTGCGGAAGACCAAAAAAAAAAAAAAAATATAAAAATCTTTTGTAATGGTTATGGAAGCCCAAAAACAACAAAAACAAACTATAACGGTCATCAAAGACCAAAAAAATATTGGTTTTTTGTAATAATTATTCAGAGAGCAAGTTTTAAAAATTCGTGATAAATTATTATTTCAGGATTTTTTCAAATATTGGTTATAACTGTTATGTCCCTGCTTATTAGTATTTTTAGTTATTAAAAAAAATCTTTGCAAAATTAAAATTTTTTTAATAAAAATTTATGTTTTCTTATTAAATTTTGGTATAACATTTTTTAGAGATTTTTGTAGGGAAACCCTTTTTGGCGTATATGAAAAAACCAAATTTTGATATTGACTGCGTAGGCAATTTAAAAAAAAATAACAACACTGGTGCAGGTTATAAAAGTGTTTATTTTTCTCATTTATAATTTATCTGTATTTTTTTTTTGTTTTGCTCAACCAAAAAGACCGCATACTAGAGAATTGTGTTTCCCTTTCAGTGTAGTGCTTTTTATTTGTTGTTTGTTTCTATTTGATGTTCTGTTTTCTTTGGTTTTCTTTTGAGTTTTCCACATTTTTTTGTGTGTTGTATTTGTTGATGATGATGTTTTTGCGCAAAAGTGTTACGCTGCCTGTCTACCCATTCATCTATTCGTACGTCCGTCCACACTGATACTTGACGGGGTAACAACATTCTAGTAAGAATTCAGTTCAGCATTGTTGAGTTCCTAAAACGAACGTGTTTCTATTTTCCCTTTCATAATTTCGGTGTGAAAAAATCGTCGCGTCGCTGTTGCGGTTTTTAAAAACTTTCTTTCTACGAATAAAAAGTTCGTAATAAAAATTATTAATAAAATAATTTTCTGTATCATTTAAAATATATTTCCGGTGTGATAAAATTTTGATAATTTAGTAAAAAAAATATTTATATATATATTTTTAAGCCTTAAAGCAAAAGGCTTCAAAATTCAACGACGTTTTAACGCGTTTTTAAAAGAGAGTGAGTGCCTCAAGGCGTAAAAGTGTGTTTAAAAAAATTTTTGTGTGAATTGTGGTGGAAATCTAAATAAAAAAGGCGTATTCCCGCTTTTATTTACAAAAAAAAAAAAGAATTATAAATATTGTATTCTGTTTATTTGCAAATACATCAGAGTTCAGCTGAATTGTGGGACAATAAGAAATGGGCAAAAAATCTGTAACTTAAAACCATTTGTTATTCTAATTGGATTGACGTGTGTTTACACTTAATAGCCAGCTGCCTGTCCACTGCAGTAGTACGTCAACAATAAATAACAACAACTACAAAAAACACCAACTACTTTGTAATTTATGCCATTGTGTTCCATTGACTTCCTCAACCAGCCAGACTCTTTAGTCATTTTCTAGTTTTTCTCTCCCATTAAAAGCAATTTGAAATACGAAAATATTTTCTCACATTAAACCAGTAACAAAAAATCAATACATTTAAGTTTTCTTTAATCCTTTTCATGTTAAAAACGTGTTTCAAAGTGTGCGTGTAATTTTCCGTCATTTACATGTAACGAAAAAGAAAAAAAAAAAAATTACAAAAAATACACGTTTTAGTGCGGTTTCTAAGGTGACCAATTTTGACAAGTCAATATTGGAACCACAATAACAAATAAATAAACAAACTTTTTTAACTAGAGAAAAAAAAGTACAACAATCATTAGTCAACTTAAGTGAAACATTTTTATACATTTTCTTTTACACGCATTACAAAACACCGGAAATTTTACCAGTTGTTCAATAGCAACTCAACCATCAGTCAATAATATTCAACATATATTTTCTTTGAGCTAAAAAAAGCCCAAGAAATATTTCATCAACATTTTGGTTTACTTTGGTGGGATTATTTCGCCATTGAATTTCTTTAATGTTAATCAGTACGCAACCATAGTGTGAGTATTTCCAAAATATGTGAAAATAACATATACATATATATAAATTGTTTTTTTTATCAATTCTCCGATATATGTAGTTTAATACCTTGAGTCAGTGATGCCAACTTAGTGCTTTTGGCACTATTTATGGTGCTTTTTGATGCCTCAAAACGCCAAAATTTTATCCATAGTGCCAAACTAAAAAAGCACTAACTTAGTGCCTTTTAATTTTTTCGTTAGTGCCTTTAGTGATTTTTACAACTTTTATTTTTTTTCTACCATTTTTTAAAACTACGATTATATAGAGGATGATTTAGTTAAACTTTGCTATTTGGGGTATAATTTTAAGAAGGCTTGTGAAGATTTTAAATAATCAAATCATAAAAAAGTGATAAAACAAAGTAACATTCGTTTAACCAAAAACTTTATTTACGAGGTTTGAGCTAGGCTTCCTAGAAATTTGGAAATTTTACGAAACGTTGAACTTTTTAGCGTTGACAACATGTTTAATAATCGTTATAAAGACGATGTATTTCGGTAAACATTTTGTAGACACTGTTTCAAAAATAGAATATGTCTTGGAAAATATAAGGAATTGTTAAAAAACATGCAGTCGGAAACCGTACAAAAAAACGCAAAGACTTTAAAAACAAAAAAAGAGCCGTAGCTTGGTATATGCAAAGTGTTAAATAAATTAAAAACAGCTGACAGAAAATACTTTTATAACGAGCGTTGTGTAACTTGTAATTTATCATGTGCTTTAGTTTTCCATGTGTTATGCACTTTTTTTTAAATTTATGCAGTCCTTAAGTTTTATAAACAATGGTCGACCATTGCAAATTTTCGGAAATTGCAACAGGCCAGATTTTTTCGAGTTACGGAAATCGAGCTCGCACTGTATTACTTTAAAACTGTTTTATGACCAATTTAAACTCCAAATGATTTGGATGATATTATTTTTATTGAACATAATAATAATACAATTAAAAATATTTATAAAAATGTTAATATATTTATTATTTAATCTTAAATGCAAATGGTCCCCATCAACGCGGTCGCCTTCTTTTTAATTTTGGAGGCATATAATATTCGGCACAGCCGAATGCAACTTGTTTTGTGTTTCATTAAATTGTAAAAATGGCTTAGTGCTTTTTTAAGCTTTTTTTTTGCTCGAAATAGTGCTTTTTAGTGCTTTTTTTAAATTTTAAAGTGCTTTTTGCTCTCAAAAAGTTGGCATCACTGCCTTGAATTGTAGTGTTCTTCAGGCAAAGAGAACTCATTAACTTTTAGGTAGGGGGAAAAGTAATATCGTATAAACAACAATTAGGAAAGAAATTTAGCAATTGTTTAATAAAATAAGGAGCCTTTTGTACTCAGCCGGATTACACTTTTTCTCATCTTCTGGTAATCTTTTAATCCCAAAGCAGGATAATGTTTAAGCTCTCTGCGATGCCCAATTCCTTCCCATTTGTAATCCTTTTGGAACTTAGTTCCTGTAGTTCAGAAGGCGCGCAAGTCGATTTGAATAGGATGTGTAATAAGCTTGATACAAATGGTATTAAGACGAGCAAGCTTAAAGCAGTAAGACAGGCTTGATTAATCTAGGTTTAAATTAGACGATCAAAATCATGTTTTATGCTTCTGAACTTTATGTTTCGCTCTTTTTCCTTTTTTCTTGATGTACTCCAAGTTTCTTTTTCACTTGACATGGATATTTATTGATTAATGCTTCTTTTCGTTGACCTTTAAAATGTTGGGGTTTTTTGAGCTCTGTCTTTAACATAGTAATCACAATATTCGGCTTAGACCTTGTACCAATTAAAACCTATTTACCAAATTGTATTAAATTATCTCCGAAATTGCGACCAGTACTTTGCGCACAAAGTTAACAAGGAAACAAAGTGCGCCGTACACCTAAAATAAAGTATTTTTGCAAGAGGTTTCGAAAATAAACTTTTTTTTTTGCCGATCGTAGGGGTGACCTTTTTACATTTTTCGTTATATCTTAGGCATTTACAGTCCGATCATAAAGTATGTTTTTTGTCTCGAGAAGACCAATCTCGTTCTAATATTTATACACTAGATCAGTGATAACCAAGCAACAAACAAAGTTGTTGTATACATATGAATTGCCGACCGTGTCTGTGTAAAAAATTCGATTATTGACTGCCTCGCGAGACTATGGAGTGGCCCGAACAAAGTTGTTGTATACATGTGAATTGCCGACCGTGTCTATGTGAAAAATAAAATTATTGATTGCTCGCGAGTCTATGGAGTGGTTATGACTGCACTAGATCTCTGTTCGTACCACTCTAATGAACCGCCCTAATGTCTAAAAATTAAAGCTCGCAAGAAACTATTAAACTTTTGCTAAGGAAGTAATTTGATAATTTCAGCAAAATCATTTTTAAATTTAATTGTATAAAAATATATACCGATAATTCGAAAATGAAGGAGGTTGCACAACATATATTTGCGTAAATTAAAACCGGGTCAGTGTAGTGTAATGAATAAATTAAAAAAACGAAAATCCACAATAAAATAACCTTTAATTTGCTCAGTCGTTTTAGAAAAAAAAAAATAATTTCAAAAGATTTTGTTATTCGTGCTTAATTCCCAGTTTTTATTATTGATAAAAACACTTGAAATTTATTGTTGATGGGATAAGCTATTCCTATGCATTTCACTGGTTGCTTAGGCCAGATCATCAGGAAACTTCATCCATAAAGGTTTTAGACAAACTAAAGATATTAAACCAAATAAAACTGTTAAACGTATAAGAATTATAGCAACAGTTCTACTTGTAACAATATCAAAGTTTAAACAAAACACATCAACAATAAACAACAGTGGGTTCATCTCATCTTACATTTCCCCACTACAATTAGTTGAAATTCTCTCAACATTAATTGTAGTTGTAAGTAGGTTAAGAAAAACAAAATGAAAAAAACAACAACTTACAAAAGATGTTGTCAATTAAGTGTTTTTTAGGCCGTGCACTGCCTGTTTATTATCAAAAAGTAATTTCAATTTTTGGGAATACAAAATTTTAATTTCAAAAGATTTTGTTATTCGTGCTTAATTCCCAGTTTTTATTATTGATAAAAACACTTGAAATTTATTGTTGATGGGATAAGCTATTCCTATGCATTTCACTGGTTGCTTAGGCCAGATCATCAGGAAACTTCATCCATAAAGGTTTTAGACAAACTAAAGATATTAAACCAAATAAAACTGTTAAACGTATAAGAATTATAGCAACAGTTCTACTTGTAACAATATCAAAGTTTAAACAAAACACATCAACAATAAACAACAGTGGGTTCATCTCATCTTACATTTCCCCACTACAATTAGTTGAAATTCTCTCAACATTAATTGTAGTTGTAAGTAGGTTAAGAAAAACAAAATGAAAAAAACAACAACTTACAAAAGATGTTGTCAATTAAGTGTTTTTTAGGCCGTGCACTGCCTGTTTATTATCAAAAAGTAATTTCAATTTTTGGGAATACAAAATTTTAATTTCAAAAGATTTTGTTATTCGTGCTTAATTCCCAGTTTTTATTATTGATAAAAACACTTGAAATTTATTGTTGATGGGATAAGCTATTCCTATGCATTTCACTGGTTGCTTAGGCCAGATCATCAGGAAACTTCATCCATAAAGGTTTTAGACAAACTAAAGATATTAAACCAAATAAAACTGTTAAACGTATAAGAATTATAGCAACAGTTCTACTTGTAACAATATCAAAGTTTAAACAAAACACATCAACAATAAACAACAGTGGGTTCATCTCATCTTACATTTCCCCACTACAATTAGTTGAAATTCTCTCAACATTAATTGTAGTTGTAAGTAGGTTATTGTTGATGTGTTTTGTTTAAACTTTGATATTGTTACAAGTAGAACTGTTGCTATAATTCTTATACGTTTAACAGTTTTATTTGGTTTAATATCTTTAGTTTGTCTAAAACCTTTATGGATGAAGTTTCCTGATGATCTGGCCTAAGCAACCAGTGAAATGCATAGGAATAGCTTATCCCATCAACAATAAATTTCAAGTGTTTTTATCAATAATAAAAACTGGGAATTAAGCACGAATAACAAAATCTTTTGAAATTAAAATTTTGTATTCCCAAAAATTGAAATTACTTTTTGATAATAAACAGGCAGTGCACGGCCTAAAAAACACTTAATTGACAACATCTTTTGTAAGTTGTTGTTTTTTTTCATTTTGTTTTTCTTAACCTACTTACAACTACAATTAATGTTGAGAGAATTTCAACTAATTGTAGTGGGGAAATGTAAGATGAGATGAACCCACTGTTGTTTATTGTTGATGTGTTTTGTTTAAACTTTGATATTGTTACAAGTAGAACTGTTGCTATAATTCTTATACGTTTAACAGTTTTATTTGGTTTAATATCTTTAGTTTGTCTAAAACCTTTATGGATGAAGTTTCCTGATGATCTGGCCTAAGCAACCAGTGAAATGCATAGGAATAGCTTATCCCATCAACAATAAATTTCAAGTGTTTTTATCAATAATAAAAACTGGGAATTAAGCACGAATAACAAAATCTTTTGAAATTAAAATTTTGTATTCCCAAAAATTGAAATTACTTTTTGATAATAAACAGGCAGTGCACGGCCTAAAAAACACTTAATTGACAACATCTTTTGTAAGTTGTTGTTTTTTTCATTTTGTTTTTCTTAACCTACTTACAACTACAATTAATGTTGAGAGAATTTCAACTAATTGTAGTGGGGAAATGTAAGATGAGATGAACCCACTGTTGTTTATTGTTGATGTGTTTTGTTTAAACTTTGATATTGTTACAAGTAGAACTGTTGCTATAATTCTTATACGTTTAACAGTTTTATTTGGTTTAATATCTTTAGTTTGTCTAAAACCTTTATGGATGAAGTTTCCTGATGATCTGGCCTAAGCAACCAGTGAAATGCATAGGAATAGCTTATCCCATCAACAATAAATTTCAAGTGTTTTTATCAATAATAAAAACTGGGAATTAAGCACGAATAACAAAATCTTTTGAAATTAAAATTTTGTATTCCCAAAAATTGAAATTACTTTTTGATAATAAACAGGCAGTGCACGGCCTAAAAAACACTTAATTGACAACATCTTTTGTAAGTTGTTGTTTTTTTCATTTTGTTTTTCTTAACCTACTTACAACTACAATTAATGTTGAGAGAATTTCAACTAATTGTAGTGGGGAAATGTAAGATGAGATGAACCCACTGTTGTTTATTGTTGATGTGTTTTGTTTAAACTTTGATATTGTTACAAGTAGAACTGTTGCTATAATTCTTATACGTTTAACAGTTTTATTTGGTTTAATATCTTTAGTTTGTCTAAAACCTTTATGGATGAAGTTTCCTGATGATCTGGCCTAAGCAACCAGTGAAATGCATAGGAATAGCTTATCCCATCAACAATAAATTTCAAGTGTTTTTATCAATAATAAAAACTGGGAATTAAGCACGAATAACAAAATCTTTTGAAATTAAAATTTTGTATTCCCAAAAATTGAAATTACTTTTTGATAAAAAAAATAATGTTTTAGCAAAATTTCGAAATTTTCGTGATCTTGGTGGTATAATGTAAAAAATACTTGTATATCAATGTTGCGTTTCTCTGTCTTATGCCCGTTATTTCTACAAAAATCAAGCTGCGTAAAGAAACGTTGGTTGAATTAATAAGCAGAATTGTCGATTTTGAAGTGAAGATCAGCCAGAAGCATTGCAAGAGCAACTAATGCATCCAGAAAAAGTCACAGTTTGGTGCAGTTTATGGGCTGGTGGCATCATTGGACCGTACTTCTTCAAAGATGATGCGAATCGTAACGTAACTGTGAATGGTGCGTGCTACCGTGAGATGATATCCAACTTTTTTTTTGCCCAAAATGCAAAATGCATGACATGTGGTTTCAACAATACGGTGCCACATGCCACACAGCACGCTTAACAATGGACTTATTGAGAGGCGAGTTCGGTGTACATTTTATTTCACGTTCGGGACCGGTCAATTGGCCGCCTAGATCTTGCGATTTAACGCCTTTAGACTATTTTTTTGTGGGGCTATGTTAAAGCTCATGTCTATACACATATGCCCGCTTCAATTGACGCAATGGAAGACAACATTGAAGCATTTATTCATGAGATACCGGCCGAAATGTTGGAAAGAGTATGCCAAAATTGGACTAAGCGGATGGACCATTTGAGGCGCAGTCACGGTCAACATTTGCATGAAATAATCTTCAAACATTAAATTATATGGACCGTGTTAGCGATTCAAATAAAGATTTCATGCATTTTTCTGAATTTTATGTGTTTTTTTTTAAACTTTCCTATAGCTCTTAAAAAATCACCCGATATATCAAATTTTGCTAAAAAGAACCGTTTTTGATTGACGCGAATGGATGTTGTGCAACCTCCTCCATTTTCGAATTAACGAATTAAATTTAAAAGGGTTTCTGCTGAAAAAATCGAATTACTTCTTTAGCAAAGTTTTAAAAGTTTCTTGCGAGCTTTAATTTTCTGACATTAGGGCGGTACATAAGGATGGTTCGAACAAAGATCTGGTGAATAAATACAAGAACAAGATTCTTAAAGTCAATTGCCCCTGAGGGCAAAACATTGGCCTTCTCGAGACAAAAACATTGATATGTATATTATACTTTAAGACCGGATTGTAAATACCTAAGATATAACGAAAAATCTAAAAGGGGGACCCTACGTTCGTCAAAAAACGGAGATCTTACATCCTTAGTCCAAAGCAATGTTTTCAAAGACTTAAGTGACTTCTCTTCTAGGAGGTATTCAGTCACCAACCTTGCATTCTTTCATATCGAAAGATTCTTGTTAATTTAATGGACAATGTTTAAACGATTTTGTGTAAATGGAGTTTTATGTCACAAATTTTAGAATTTAGTCGAACCCCTTTTTTCCCATATTCCATGGATTTAGAACGCAGCTGGTAGTTTTTGATCTGAATTTGATCTAAAGAACTAATTTTGCGAAAAGCAGAAAATTCTTAAAAAAGGACATGGAAGATCGTCCTTGGACAAAATGTATATACAGTTGGATGCGCCTTATAAAAACCCTTCTTACCACACCCAATTTGTATATGTTGGTAAGGAAACAGATTCTTAAATTAACAAAACATACAAAAATAAAACCTTTTTCAAACTGGTCCAGCTCACGAGAGGTCAAAGCTGGAGCCGAAATATTTAAAATGTCATTTTAAAAAAGTCCAAGGTAAATTTTTAGGAGGGTACATCGAGCACGAATTTTGCTTCCATACAACTTGAGTCGCTCTAACATACATATATCCTTGGAGTTACCATTAGTGGAAATCTATCCCCTCTACACTCTGCATTTTTTCTTTCCTTAGAATAATTAATAAATTTTCGGCATATAACTTTTGTTCAAAAAAAGTAACTTTTTACCAAAAACTCTGTGACATTATTACCATAAAATTTTCATTTTGTTGCCATGACAACGTCCTTTTTTTGTAACAAACCTTTTAAATAAACATTTTATGCAACATTTTTTCTAATGAATACAAGTGATTGCTGGTAAGAGTTTAAATAACTCAAGTGTATTATGAAGGTTATTAGCTTGAAAATCATTAAAAGTTATTTAAAACTCATTCACACAAATTAGGGTTAATTGTCTCTGCAAAAGGCAACATTTTAAATATAAAAGGCACCCTCAATTAAGTTTCACTAAAAAAACTAATAAAAAAAAAATTTCAAAGAAATGCGTATTGTGTTCAATTTCTATTTATTAAAAAAACAATAACAACAAAAACCAAACAAAAAAGGCCAAGAACAACAGGTACTCTTTATGGTTACAAATATAAAATAAACGTACACTAAGTACACACTTTATAATTTAAATGCAAATGCAAATATATGCACTGACCCTTGAAATATCAATATTTGACATTTGTATTTAATTTCCCATTTCCACACAAAAATGAGGTAACATTGAAAAAAAAAAATATTCAAAATGCAAATGAATAAACAAAAAAAAAATAAATATATTTGTTGTTTAATATACCAGTTGGAAACTTAGAGACATGAAGTGCTAAAAATATAAGCAGGCAATGTATTTATTTGCTATTTCAGAATGTTGTTAGAAAAGGCATATCAAAAATCTCATTTAATATTCATGATTATGACTCAAGCAATTGCCAAAGGGGGTTTCCAATTGGGTATTTCTAAACCTTAAAAACATTTCTGCTTCTGTTGCAAAGAAAACTTCCAAGTGTTTTTGCTTTGTCTTGTTGTTAACATTAATAAATACAATTTTATAACAAGAATTTATTTGAAAAAACAAAATTTTAAATTAGTATTTTTAAAAAAATGTCTGTTCTTTCTTAGACAAAAGTAGTTGTAAACAAGTGAAACGGAAATGCAAAATTGCAGGCTGTAGGAAATATCGCCCAAAGAAAAATGGCCAAAAAAAAAAAAAAATGAAAAATCGCCCAAATGAAGAATCGCCCAAGCGAACATGAAAAATGACCCAAAAAGGTAAATATGAAATTTTGCCCAAAAAAAAAAAAAAACGAAAAAGGGCCCAAAAAGAAAATGAAAAATGACCCAAAAAGCAAAAACGAATTTTTTCCCAAAAAAAAAAAAAAAAAATACTCAATTTGCAAAAAAGTGTTTATTATTCATATAAATTTAGGTGACATGTCATAACGACCAGTGTCGTAGTGTCCTTGGACTTAATGACACTTTTAAAAGTTTCATAATGTCCATCGAAGAATTGTCATAACGTCCATGGACGTTATGTAAATTTTTTTTTAAAATACCGTTAAAATTTCAAGTGATTTTTTTAAAGATACTAATTTAACCATAATATGGTTGTCGGTGACAATGATTTCGTTAAATTAAACATAATATGGATAAAATATTTTTATAGCTTTTACTCCGGGTGTATATATTAAATATATATATCCAAAATAAGGATTTCATCTTCCTTGCCCCCGCCGGAGGCCGGCTATACAGAGAAGCTTTAGTTAGCGAAGCCGGTCTTTGTTATACCATAGAGGAGAAAATCCTTGCGCCCGTCCGAAGGCCGGCTATACAGTGAAGCTTTAGTTAGAAACTCGCTTATAAGAAAAACTTGGTTATAAGAAAGACATCTTCAGACACCATGCAAATTTGTATATATCTGCGTGCTAAAACAAGCTTATATAAGAAACTCGCTTATAAGAAAAACTCTTCTATAAGAAACAAATTCTGAAGAAAAATTATGCCCATTTCATAGAAAATGGGACGTGTATAAGAAAGTAGTACATATTCTCACAATTGAATTTTTTTTAACCTCGGTTAAAATTGATTTTTAATTTTCAAAGAATATCTAGACGTTGACGTAGGCAACGATTCTATTTGTAAATTAGAAGATATTCTCTTTAGAACCCATGAAAATGAGCTCGTCCAAAAGAAAATTTAAGATTTTTTCAGTGTTACTTAATAGTATTTTTTAAGTAAACACATGTTTTTAAACTATGTATTCATTCTTCTTAGTGATGATGAATTAATATTTTTTTTTACCAGATTACTTTTTTTATTAAATGTGATTTTAAGTGAAGTGCAATCACCTGTTTTGTTTTTGTTATGTTTCTATCTTTTATTGTGTACTTATATATTTACTTATATTTGTACGGCAAATAAACGAAATTTAGTACAAAATGATGTGTAGTATGTATTAGTATTAAACAGTTTTATTTCAATTATATATTTCTATAGGAAATTTTTTAAATTCTGTTTCTGATGTATATAAGAAAATATCTTTCTTATATGCGTGTTACAGATACAAGAAAATATCTTTCCTATATGCGTGTTACAGATATAAGAAAGTATCTTTCTTATATGCGTGTTTTCTTGATAAGAGAGCTTGCATATAAGAAAGAAAATCGGTGCATTTTTAGGCTTTAAATTATTTAAATTAGGTTTAAATTATGGACCGATCATCACGAAATTTCACAGCGTCATTTCTAGTCCTTTAAAACTGTAACGTACCAATTTCTGTTATGACAGCATTATTAATTATGGTTTTAGGTGTACTAAACTGTTTTCCGGGAGTAGGGTTTCTATGGGGCCTGGGGTAAATTATGTACCGATCTTCGCCAAATTTCACAGTACATATCATTTATAGTCCTATAAAACTGTGACGAGCCAAAATTTGTTATGATTGCATTATTTTTTACGGTTTAAGGCGTACTAAACTGTTTTCCGGTAGTAGGGTTTATATGGGGCCTAAGGTAAATATGGACCGATCGTCACGAAATTTCACAGTGTTATTTCTAGTCCTAAAAAACTGTGACGTACCAAATTTTGTTACGCTAGCGTTATTTTTTACGGTTTTAGGCGTACTAAACTGTTTTCCGGGAGTAGTGTTTATATGGGGCTTAGGGTAAATTATGGACGGATCTTCACGAAATTTAACAGCGTGATTTCCAGTAAAATAAAACAAATTTTTGCAAAATCTTATCTCATTCTGTGCCTTGTTCCAGCATGTATGTTATTTTTTGTAACAAAATTATCAATTTTGTTATTTTGCTGGATTTCAATCCCAAACTGCTTAGGATAACTACAAGCAATTTGGCACCAAGTTTGTATATTTCTTTTGAGTTGCTCGAAAGTGAGCGTGTTTTCAACAGACGGACAGACGGCCAGACGGACAGACATACGGACATGGCTAAATCGACTTAGAATTACTCAAGGACCCAGAATATATATACTTTATGGGGTCTGAGATGAATAATAAAAAAGTTTCACACGGAATGACAAACTTAAAAAACCCTCTTCACAACTAATTGTGGTGGAGGGTATAAAAACGAAAAATCACCCAACAATAACGAAAAATATCCCAAAAATTTTGATGTGTGTGAAGTTAAATTTTAAAATTTATAACCCTAGACACATTCTGTTATGTTAACAGAACAATGTTAACTACTTTACAGACCTAATGTTAATGCTGTAATCATGGATAAGTCCAGATTTCTGGAAAATGAGTCAACGTGGGCGAAAAAAATGATTAGGATTTGTGGACAATACTATTCTCCATCGTTTTCCATGTAAACAAACCTTGTTTTTTACTAGTAATATTTTTGACTATCCGAACAGAGAAGCAGTGTTGTTGTAGAGTTCACCTCACCTTCAAGTGAATTCGCCTTGGTACTAATAGTTAAAAAATAGTTATGCTGTTGTATTTAAACTCAAAAAAATAAATATACATTTTAAAGATTTAAACTAATTGAAGTCATTTGATGACATAAAAATGCGTTCTAGAAAAAAATTTTAACGTTATGCATCAATTCTGTGTGTCCTGAAAATCCTTGAAGGATATAAAAATAGTGAGACCTAAACATTGATTATATTTTCAGGCATATTCTGTAATTATGGTGATTTCAAATCAGGAACGAGATTTTAATTTTTAGTAACGAATTTTATTGTTCTAAATCATTGGTGTCCAGCCCATACCACAATTGTGGAAATTATTCACACACATTCTTCACACGCATTCTTACGCTCTTTCATTTAGTCCACGAGAGTACACAATTCAGTCGTCGATTACCAAGCGACGAGTGCACATGCGGCGGATGCTTACATACTTTTTGTATTTTTATTAAGAATATTTGTCTCTTTATTCACTAATACTAATAAAAAGCAATACAACCACAATTTAAATTTTGGACGTCACTGTTCTAAATCACGAACTGTGCGCTTCTTTTTACAGTGCTGCCACATTTGTTTATACTTAATGTTATTATTTTCATTTATTTTCATAATTATAGTTTTCTTTTAGTTTTTTGTAACAAAATAATTAAAGTTGTATTTTTAATGAATTAAATAGTTGCAAAAATAAGCCATATGCTTCACGACTTAAAAACTCTGCTGCACTGCCAACCGTAGAAGTTTTTTTTGATAAACAATGTCAGCTGACAACTAAAAAGAAAAAGAAAATCACAAAAAATTTAAACAAAACTAAAACAGAGTCTGCAAAAAATACAGTGTCTCCACCATGAGGTACAGTTGCAGCGTCTTCCGATGTAAATGCAGTCAATATATCGAGATTGTTTGGGGCATGAAATAGGTTTATCTATAATGGGGAAACTCGTTGTGGATGTGTTTGCTAAAAAAATCGTAGGAATGGATATCTTAAGCTTGTTGGGCTAGTATCTGAAAATTAAACATAATAATAACAATAAACTGCTAATTCCAAAAACGCTAACCCGAGACTGAATATTCCTTTGTTTTTACGGAATATGTAGTTAATTTTTTTTATAGTTATATTATATAAAATATCTGAAAATTAATTTGTTTTTTCGGACTTCCCAGTTGAAATTTTTAACAGTTAAATTAAATGAACTTTTCGTTATTTTAAATTACATTTTCATTTAATTTTACATACAGAAGACTTAAACTTAATTAACGGACAATATTAACTGCAACTGAAAATTTTAACTTAAGTTATTAATTTAAAAATGACTGAGGCCCGTTTTCACGACTGACCTTTAAAGATCGAAATAGTTAATGGTACCTTTAGCACAAGTGAGGAATAAAGTAACCTTTAAGTGCTGGTTCACACACGTCAAGTTTGTCTCGTCAAGTCTTGAGCTTTAAGGAGAGAAGGGAAAAGGGAATGCCATTTCTTTTCCCCTCCATCCTAAAAACTAAAGACTTGACGAGTCAAACTTGACGTGTGTGAACCTGCACTAACTATTTTTCGTTTTCACAACTTCTGTATAAAATAAACTTAACATTTTTAAAAATGTGGCAACACTTAAGTAAATACCGATTATTTTTGCCAAAATAAAAATACGAACTGGCAACTACGTACTTTCTTTTACTTTTCTCATTTTAAATTTTTGGGTGCACAAATATTTTTTAATAATGGCAAATATTAATAAAATACCGCCTACACGTGAATTTAACATTTTGTAAATTTTATTTGTCAAAATACGAGTTTGTTATTAATTTACAAAATATACGTATACTTGGAGTTGCCATATATAAAAAATATGTGAATATAATATGGCAATCTCAAATCTAAACCTTACGACAAAAGTTAAGGCCTAGTTAGGCGAACGTTGCTGTACCCGTAATGTACCGCACCGTACTGTAAGCACGTTGGTGCACTTATGGAACATTTAGAAACGTGGTTTATGTTTTTTCTATACATAAACAAAAACAATAGTATACATAAAGCAAATCACACAGTGATGGGAATCAAAAATGTTTTAAAAAGTACCAAGTGATTTAAATGGTATTAAAAAAGTATTTTGTGTATGTAAAAAACGTTAATAGTTTAATGTTTATATTATAGATTTTCAATAAACAAATTTGTATTTTAGCATATATATTATAACAATAGATATATTGTATTGTGGTGTATGCACCAAACAAGGTTTTGCTACCATTTAAAGCCTTTTATTCTTCTCACATTTCCATTGTATGTGTATATGCATTTGTTTATATGTATTGTACATCTAAACATAAATATATTTGTTTATATGGAAATATGTTGTATATTAAGTTGTTTTGTCTCAATTCCATAGCTTAACTGAAAAAAGTACCAAAAACGAGCAAAAATACCCGCACTCAATTTAACATAAAAGCAGCCCATCACTGCTTTACAACTGTCACGTAACAACGGTATACAAATCTGTTTAATACAGATCGAGACGTTCCGTCAACGTGACATTTAAATTCAGTAAGCATTTGCATTGTTTGCAAATGACAAAACGAACCAGACGTTCCATTAGGGGACGTGAACGTTAGGCTAACTCTGCCTTTAAAATTAGAACGTTCCTCTCTTTACCTTATCCTTCACTTTTAGATTAAAGGGAACTTGTGATAATTAAAAACTCATTATCCGTTCGATAAATTCCTACATATAGCTATCGTTAAGTCGTGAAAACGGGCCTGAATGGAATACTTTTTTAATAAACTACAGTTCGTTACTGTAATCACAATATTATTACAGTGTAGTCACTTAAAAATGGAAAATTAGAAAGAAATTATTATTATTAAAAAAATACACAGAAAAAATGAAAAACCAACTTCAATTAACGTATTTGTTAGAAATTTGTACTATTAATTTAATTCCGTATTAATTTTCCGCCTGCAAACGAATTGATCATATCAATTAACATATTTGTAAGTTTGAGCTTTTCTTGCTATTCAGTTTCAATCAATAGGTTTAATTGACCACCAGTAAAAAGAGGCTTTATAAAACGCAAACACTAATCAAATTATTTTTTTCAATGAACACATTTAATTGAAACAATTAAATTAAAATTAAAAAAATTGTTTAAAACAGCATTATTGAATTAATTGAAAAAATTTTGGTGACAATTTTTTCTGTGTACTGAGAAAGTCCATCTGTATAATAAAAATGAAATGTTGTGTGTTGCTGATCGCATAACTTGGGAACGACTTGACCGATTTGGACGATTTTTTCTTAAAAAAATCGCTATGGTCCAACTTCTCAAAATATGGTCTACAGTGCGCCACACAGTGATTTGTTCCCATATAACGTAAACTTTTGGAATTTGGTATGCCAATATAAAATATCTTAGTTAAGAAAAAGGCTGTAGGAAAAATCGCCCAAAGAAAAAAGGCCCAAAAAAAAAAATTAAAAATCGCCCAAATGAAGAATCGCCCAAAAGAACATGAAAAATTACCCAAAAATTAAATATGAAATTTTGCCCAAAAGAAACGAAAAAGGGCCCAAAATAAAAATGAAAAATTACCCAAAAAGAAAAAAATTATTTTTTCCCAAAAAAAAAAAAAAAAAAAAAATTTTAAATTACCCAATTTGCAAAATAGTGTTTATTATTCATATAAATTTAGTAACATACAAACGTAAGTTTTATGTAAATAATTGCATTGTATCTTCAACAGCTGCGCGGCAATATGGACTATACCTATTTGAGCCCTCCGCCAAACTTTGTGCACTATTAAAAAGTTAAATATTAATTAATCACTGCATAGTTATAATCAATTACTCAAAACAGAATATAGCTTTTTGCAAGGTGGCATGTCATAAAGTCCAGTGTCATACACGCAGAGAAAAACCTGTTTTATTATGGTCACAACCAACAACACTATTTTTAAAGAAACTTATTTTACCATAATATGGTTGTCGGTGACAATGATACGGTTAAATTAAACATTTAAAAATGGTTTTGTTGTTTTTTTCTCTGCGTGCATATATTAAACATATAACGAAAACACTTATGGGCGCAGGGATTTTCTCCACTATGTTGTAACAAATACCGGCAGCGCTTACTAAAGCGTCTCGGCATAGCCGGCCTTCGGCCAGGCGCAAGTATTTTCTACTCTATGGTATAACAAGAACCGGCTTCGCTAACTAAAGCTTCTCTGCATAGCCGGCCTTCGGCCGGTCGCAAGGATTTTCTCCTCTATGATATAACAAAGACCGGCTTCGCTAACTAAAGCTTCTCTGCGCAGACGGCCTTTGTGTGGGCGCAAGTATTCTTTTGCTTTATGGTATAACAAGTACCAGTTTCGCTAAGTAAAGCTTCTAAAATCTGCCTTGTTTCCGAACGAAGGCCGACTTCGCAGATAAGCTTTAGTTAGCGAAGCCAGTATTTGTTTTACCATAGAGGACAAAATCCTTGCGCCCGGCCGAAGGCCGGCCATGCAGAGAAGCTTTAGTTAGCGAGGCCGGTACTTGTTTTATCAAAGAGGAGAAAATCCTTGCTCCCGGCCAAAGGCCACCTATGCTTTCGAGTTTGTCCACAGACACTATGACACTGGACGTTATGACATGCCATAATAATGACAGTAATAATGAATGATTTAGACAAATAGTATGTAAGATTTTGACGAAATTTTAAAAATTAAAAATAGCCTGAAAAAATGGCTACATAATATATCTAAAAATCATGAAAATCCGTATTTGTTATACGTACTAATCTTACAATCTTTCTGTTAATTTTAGTAGTGATTGCAGCAAGGACTCTTGGTCCTGCCATATATCCTTAATTTTTTAAACTCTATAACTTTTGCAAGAATGTTCTGATTGTAATGAAATTGGTGTATTTACTTAGTATTTTTTCGAGTTGAATAAGCTTTGTCCGTCCGACAGTCTTTGCGTCTCCATCTATTTGTCCGTCTGTTTGTCCATGTTAATTGTCTAATTAAAGTACAGGTCGCAATTTTTAACATGATATTTGGTGAACAGTACTCTTTAGGCCCAAGGACAAACCCTATTCACTTTGGTTATAATCGGTTCATGATTTCACCTAGCCTCTGCACGAATATAACTGACTTATAATTAATCGTATTTTAATAAATTTTAACAGAAACAAGTTTTATATACAGTAGAATCCAGATAATTCGTAAACGCAAGGGACCGGCCATTTCTTACGAATTAAAGGGATTTTCGATTTAGCGGCGTTTTTCAATTTACTTACTTAAACGATAAAAAAAAACATAAAAGACAATTGTTAAAAATGAAATATATAAAAATTATTTATGTAACAAACTGATCTTAAGAAAATAAACACACACACAAGCAAAAGCAAAAACTCACGCAAAAAATAGCGGTAAACAAAGAATCATTCTTTCAATGTTTCAATGTTTCTGTTGTTTATACATTTTACGAATTATAAGTGGTAGTTAAGGCTAGATTACACTATTATACTTTGTATTAATACATGTCAAAAACTCAAGTAATATGACAAAGTGTGATAGTGTGAATGCAATGTGGCACGAAAATGACAAGTATTAAGAAAAAAGTTTGACATCCCATACGACTTCATCGTTTTTTGAAAAATTTCTAAACAATAATACTTTTCATTGGATCAGGGTTGCATTTTATTTCATGTGTGAGTGCTAATACTTTGTGTGATTGTGTGAACACAAACTGTCATGTTACATTAGATTTTTTGACAGTCGCAACAAAACTCATTAGATTTCTATCTCACAAAGTATTATGGAATACGTAAGACTTGTGAGATAGTGTAATCTAGGCTTTAGCAAACAATTGCGATTTATAAGAGATAAAGAAGATTTTAATAAAATTACGAATTGGCGAAGGGACCAAAATGTATGAAAATTTTACGAATTAACGAGATTTTTTCAAGGGACCGACAGTTTATTACGAATTATCGGGAATTACGATTTATCGGGATTTGACTGCACATAAAAGCAAACGTACTTCCCAATTTTTATGGTGGTCCATTAGTGCTCCTAGCTCCCATAAAGGAATGCGAAAAAATTATGAATTATTTTTTCAGATAGCTATAAATTTCAGATAAACTGAACTCTCGGTTTTAATCCTGTTCAATATCACGATCTTTAAAATTTCTGTCCTACGAGTGATATACTTATATTTAGATGAATGTGCAAGACTTGACACTATAATCTTAAATAATATAAAATAGATAATCTTAAATTTGTGTTCACTTCAATTTGGTCTTGAAAATAACAAATGTTCAACTTAGCTAAGATATTGTTTATTTCTGCCCTACAGTGCACTTGTAAATTAGATCAAAATACCACTGTATGACAATAACATTTACATTCCTCTGGGTTAAAGGTGTCACTAGACTTACAACGATGCAAACAACACCCACAGCTACTGCCACAAAAGTCTACAAATTGGCCACTACAATATTGAATATTTGCAATTTTAGCTCCATTCCATCCGTCCGTCCGTCCGTCCGTCTGTCTGTCTTTTTTTATTGGCACGTATACGTTTTGATTTACAACGAAAGGTTTCAGTTCAATTTAGTTTAAACTTTTATTAGTTTAATTTTGCTGCAATTGATATGGATGTCGTTGTTATTGTTGGTTATGCAGTTGGCCTTTTTGCTGCAATTGTACCAAGTGGTTTTTGCTTGTAATCAAGAAGACTGAGAGAGAGAAAGTCTTTTAATGCGTTTATCAAAACTTTAAAAGAGTTTGTAAAATTTAGCAAAAAAAAAAAAATATATGATTGATTCATTTTCAAACGCAAACTTTTAAATTACAATAAAATTATTTAGTTTTTTTCGCAATTTTTTTTTTTTTTTGTCTTAAAATTAATATTTCATCTAAAGAAAAAGCTTTTTTTCAACTTTTTTTCTTTGCTAATTATGTTTTTTTTTGTTAACAAAATCAATTGCCACAGTTTGAATTACACACAGTTAAATTTTAATAAAATTGCAATAAAATTATATTCCAAATAAAACTATTGAAAAGTTTAAAACTTAAGCAAAAAAGCAAAAGCGAATTATTTTGAGCAAGAAAAAAATAAAACCATTTCACTTTCACTTGTTATTTTTCTTTCTTTTACAATTTACTTTACTAAACTTTAAATACAGGTGGTGTAACTGCTGCTGCCTAATCATGTGTGGTAAAGTCAATAGCAACAACAAAAATAATAGGAGCAACAACATTTAAGTATAACAACGTTTTTAACATTCTTCTAGATGTTGTTTAATGATATTGTTGCAATATTTCAATGAATTATGGTCAATGATCTTTTTGCGGTTTTGGAAGGGGAGAAATTCAGCCATGTCACAGAGTACAATTCCGTTTGGAAACGGAATTCATTCCGTATTTTGGTGCTTCAGAAAATGACGAAAAAATGTTTCGGAATGAAACCATTTTTGTTTTCATGACGGTATGGGAGTTGCCTGTATCTGAAAGGCCATAAAACTATCAAAATACACTTTCCATCAACAAACAAATATGTTTTCTTCAATTCCGAACGGAATCATTCCGAACGGAATTGTACTCTGTGACATGGCCCATAGAGACAAATTTGTATTTGCTTTAAACAAGATCTATTTGAGACGTCAGAGTAGTAAGTTGTTGTTGGTCTTATAAGAACTGGATTGCATCTTTGAATGTTTCCATTTAGTTGTTGGTATAGTTTTATTCCAAATTTTATAACAATATGTATCTCGTTGTCAATATTTATATGGAAATCGAAACTAAAAACCATTTTGTATATTTTTTTTATGGAGTCTATAAAAAATATGATTTCACTACTAGTCTGTTAGGCGGATCTGGTAAAACCTCCCTTTAACTTTTTTAAACATGTAGTTGTTTTTCATTAAATGCCTTTTTTTTAACGAATCTGCTGCAGTTCTCCCGCGATAGACTGGTTAGGTTTCTTATCCCTCACCTATAGACTAGTCCAGACAACCATGTAAAGTATAGGGCCAAGGAATAGTCCAAAGGTAACCCAAATGTATTGAAATTACATGGTATATTTAACATCACTTCAGGTTCATACATACTCCCAGTGGACATGGTATACTCCAGAGGATTAAAAACGAAAACATGTTCACTCATAAAATTATTACAGTAACTGATTGTAGGTTAATAAATTCGTTTTCCGTACTGTTAAAATTAAATAAAAATATAGTTATTTTACAAATAATTTTATTTTATCAAAGTAATTTTTGGGAATACAAAATTTTAATTTAAAAGATTTTTTATTCGTGCTTAATTCCCAATTTTTATTCTTGATAAAAACACTGAAATTTATTGTTGCTTAGGCCAGATAGTCAGGAAACTTCATCCAAAGATTTTAGAAAAACTAAAGATATTAAACCAAATAAAACTGTTAAGCGAATAAGAATTATAAACCCCAGTTTTACTTGTAACAATAAACAGTGAGTTTATCTTTTCTTACATTCCCCACTACAATTGGTTGGAATTCCTCCAACATTATTTGTAGTTGTAAGTAGGTTAAGAAAAAACAAAATAAAAACAAAAAACAACCTGCTTTAAATAATAAAACATGTTGCCATTTTTAGTTTTTTTTTAAGCCGTGCACTTGCCTGTTTATTATCAAAGTAATTTTTGGGAATACAAAATTTTAATTTAAAAGAGTTTTTATTCGTGCTTAATTCCCAATTTTTATTCTTGATAAAAACACTGAAATTTATTGTTGATGGGATAAGCTGTTCCTATGCGCATTTCACTGGTTGCTTAGGCCAGATCGTCAGGAAACTTCATCCAAAGATTTAAAAAAAACTAAAGATATTAAACCAAATAGAACTGTTAAGCGAATAAGAATTATAAACCCCAGTTTTACTTGTAACAATATCAAAACTTAAACAAAAACAACAACAATAAACAGTGAGTTTATCTTTTCTTACATTCCCCACAAGAATTGGTTGGGATTCTTTCAACATTAATTGTAGTTGTATGTAGGTTAAGAATATTAAAATTTATTGATAATTTTTATTCTTGGCGGAGCTGGGGACCATACTCGAGTTGAATTTACATGTTTCAAGAATGACCACATTCTTTCATCAGAATTCTTTGACGTTCTAACCTCTGCACCACTACGTTGCCAGCCTACAGTCAAACATCAATCTTTAACCAGTGGTACTGGTGGTTCGTAAAAATAAAAATAATAAAGTAAAAATAATTTAATGAAAATAAAATTTGATGAACTCAAGCCTAACTAAAAATATCAACAATAAACAGTTCAACTAAAAATCACAATTGTTCCTAAAATGGCTATGACACAAGATCTACAGCCGTATTCATAATGAAAATTTGGCATGAAGTTAGCACAAAGTTTATTTATAATACACTTACCAAACTCTGGCTAACGACTTGCTAAACTCTTGTTAACGAGCTGCCAACTTGTGAAAAACAGCTGTTAAATGTACAACAATTTTGTTGGTTTTATTTAAATTATTACTGTTATATTTTATTTTATTTTTATATTTTTTTTTTATTTTAATTTAAAAACAAAAAAAATTTACAAAAAAATGACATTCCAGCGATGTTTAATGCAAACGAGTTGCATTTTTAAGTAATACAAAGTGGCATCATAAAAATTCAGAGTTGATTTATTAAAAGTTGGCAGATGGAGAAAAGTTCGTTATGAATTAACTCTGTGCCAACAAGCTGCTTAACTTAATCGGCATTCTAGTTAGCAGCTCGTTGTTCGTAGTGTACAAACTGTGGCTAACTTTTTGTTATGAATACGGCTGCTAATGTTTACTTCAAGTTGGACAAATAAAATGTCGACGAAATTGGACAAAAAAACATAATAAATATATGTATTCAGGTTTTCAAGACAAAGTCTTGACAGAAAGGAAATAAACCAAAACGTTATTAAAAAGGCAGTAAGTGTGTTTCCGAAACTTAGTTTTTTTGTTGCTTAATATTATCTTCATTTGTACCCTTCACCGACGGTAAAGGCTTATAAGGGCCGATGTTGAATGTTAACCACACCTAAACGTCAAGTTTTTTTCTTCATTTCATTTGACAATTCTCAATTTCAGACTAACTCAATTTGAAGCATGGAAAAATACACAACCGAGAAAAGCGTTAAAGTTATTCAGGCTTATAATAATTTCAAATAATGCACATAGAATACAAAGGTAAAAATGGGAGCTCAAATCAAAAGTCAAATTGCAATTCAATCGATCAAATGTGCGTACAAGCGGAAAAATCGTGCAATAATTTGAGCAAACCGGGTCTGTAGGAGATGAGAAAACACCAATGCATGCTCGTATTACTCGTACTGCAGAAAATATTGCTGCTGTTCGCGAAAGTGTGGCTGAAGAGCCGTCCACCTCAACTCGTCGTCGTGCCCAACAATTGCACCTCTTACACTCGTCGTTGATGAACAATAAATAGCATTTACACGCTAACAAGGTGCAATTGACTCAAGATCTAAACGACGTCAATGGTCAGAATGGTGGCAAGAAATGGCAACAGTGGATGATCAGTTTTCGAAGAAAATCATCTTCAGTGATGAGGCACATTTTCACCTTAGTGGATTCGTCAATAAGTAGAATTGCCGCATTTGGGCGAATGATAATCCAAGAGAGATTGTCGAAAAACCAATTCACCCACAAAGAGTGACTGTTTGGTGCGGTTTATGGGCTGGCAGCATCATCGGGCCGTATTTTTTTCCAAAATGAGGCCGGTCGGGCAGTTACTGTGAATGGTGTTCGCTATTGTGAGATGATATCGAACTTTTTAGGGCCCGAATTGGAAGATATGGATGTGGACGATATGTGGTTTCAACAGGACGGTGCCACTTTCCACACAGCTAACGAAACAATGGCTCTTTTGCGCGGCAAATTCAATGGCCATGTTATCTCACGTGGTGGCGATGCCAATTAACCGCCAAGATCATGTGATTTGACACCGTTGGACTTCTTTCTTTGGGTTTTTTTTTTTGAAAGAAGAGGTGTACGTCGATAAGCCAGCAACAATTCAAGAGCTGAAGGATTAGATAATTCGGGACATTAACGGCATAGAACCTCAATAAGTCATCAGCGCCATCGAAAATTTGGACCATCAGATGTAAATGTGCCGCCGAGGTCGCGAAGGCAATTTGGCCAATAATTTGTATCATACATACAAAGAAATGACAAAAATTTCCTAATTAATTTGTGCTTAATTCAAATTCAACATCGGCCCTTAAAATTTACCACGTTTTAATTTTCTACAATATTGACATTAAAGTATATAAATTCTGGGTCCTTATGAGGAGCGAAGTTGATTTAACGATTTCAGTCTGTCTGAGTGTCCGATAAAATAGGTTTTGCGAAGACCCCATTAATGACGGCGACCAGGTAGTTATATATTTACACATGTCACATATAGTCCGGAATTGTAGGCTATTGAAAATCAGCATGATCGTTCGACAAATGGCTGAGATTGAGTTTTTATTTTTTTTATGTATGTTTATCTATCTAGAGAACGGCATGAGTCAAAGTATACAAATTAGTAGTGTCCGACCGCACGTTCGGGTTCGGTTACGGAGTTCGGCAAAAAATGATGTTCGGCCAAGGTTCGGTGTTCGGCGAAATTTTTACCGAACTTTACCGAACACCGAACTTTTCTATGAAATAACAAATTATTATAACTTCAAATTATAATTTGGCATCATTGTTTATGAAAATAATGCGAAAACAATACAACTATTTTTCTCTATGATTATTAGTTCGAAAAAATACAGCGATGACCAAATAAAATGCTTAAGTGTATAAAAATTTCTTTATGTGTAATTTTTAGAAGACGGTAAAAATACAACAAAAAAAAAAAAAAACGGTTAAATTTTATTTGGTCAAAAAATATTCAATTTATATTCTGCGAATAGTAAGATAATCTTGTTTTGGGTGAACCACAAACCAAACTTTATAGTATACATTGTCATCCAATCCATTTTGGAGTTTTTTTTTGAAAAAAATTGAGCTAGCGCTAAATGCAAATGTTGCGCCAAACAAATGTCAATATTAAACGCCAATTAGAGAAAATACACCCCAACGAATTAAAAAAATACAATGTAGAGGTTTAAGTGCTAATATGTATACTAGGGCTATAACCAAATTATTGGCATAGTACGACGGAGTGGCCAAGAATGTTTTAGTAATGAAAACACCTCCCGTCGTTTTGCGAAAAAACCTCACACAGGGAAGCAAATTTCTAAAACTTTCTAAGAAATTTTGAACCGCGATGAATTGTAACCGTAAGCAGGGGATAATTTTCAAAATAGCATTTAAGTGATACGTATAGGAATATATATAGATATAAATATCAGGTGTATATGTATATTTTAAAATTTCCGTGAGATTAAATGGTTGTTTTCAAACTTCAACCCGATCCCTGCGTGAACTTTTTTAACAATCCGAAAAAATTATCATATTTTTTATTAATAAATTTTAATGTTCTACACGACTAAACTATGCCGTTTTTGATTTTCGCAAAAAGTTAAAAAAGTTATAGCCCTAATGTATACTGCATTAAAATTGAACTTTAGTTTTTATTTTTTGTCTTAAAAAAAGCAAATACTAATTATTTTTTAACTATAAAATAGTTTTGACTACTATAAAGTGCAATTTATCTTTTTATGTTGCATCCTTCCAAAAGTGTAAATGTAATAATTTTCCGAAATTTTATTTTGTTTTAAATAAATACATCAAAAAAAGTACAATTGCTCAGATTTATTAACAAAAAGTTCGGGTTCGGGTTCGGCCGAACTTGTCAAAATTTACCGAAGTTCGGGTTCGGTCTCAAAAAGTGCGTTCGGTCGGACACTACAAATTAGGTTCAAGCGTTTTCGTTATCAAGAAGTGGGCGTTTAACTTCCCATACAAAAAAATATATTTCTTTACATCTTAAGAACGGCAAGAGGCAAAGTTTCCAAATCAGGTACAGGAATCATGTCCATCAATAAACAACATCAACCAAAATGTGGGCGAAAGTGGAGAAGTGGGCGTGGCAGAAAAATAGATTTTTCTTAATCTAGAGAACAGTAAGAGAAAACAAATTTCCAAATTTGAATACATAGCTGGGCTATAAATACACAACATCCGACGTCGGGATTGGAGTAGTGAGCGCGGCATACAATAGATTTATTGATATGTATCTAAAGAACGGTATTTTTTTAACTTTCTGTTCTTGTCGCACCATGGTGAAGGGTATTTAAGATTTGGCATAGCTGAATACTGGTTTTTTGTTAATAATACTTATTAATGATATGAAACAGATGTTGAATCATTCAGTCTTCGGTTCGATTGACCCACTTTTATTATTTTATTTTAAATAACTCACCTGTGGATTAATAAACACATCTTTAAAAGTTAATCATTTATTTCTGTTTTTATTTGCTACATACTTTTTCTTGTTGATAAAAAATTGCAAAAATTTCTAGTATTTTTAAAAACGATTGGACATAAAATAATTTTATTGATTATAACGCAAAATATTTGAAAAGTTTTAAGAAATTGTTGATCAGAAATTAGCTGTGCATTTCGAACTGCAATGTCGTCAGTGTTTATTTTCATATTTTTTCATTTAGTCTATTTTAAAATTTATCTATTTATTATTCTATATTTTTTTTATTCTATTTTTTATTTATTAACGCTGTCGTTATTTTATAATAATTTTGAACTTAAAACAGAAATTTTGGCTATGAATTTCAAAATTTCGTTTGCCTGTATTTAAATCTTTTTAGATGTTTTCAATAATTCGTTTCTTTTTCATTAGCATTTATAAATTGTTTTTGAGTTTTTCTATATTTTTGAGTTTTATTACCATTTTGTGTTTGTTTTTCTTGGGATTTTTGTTTATTAAAATCTTTAAATTTTATATTCTAAATATTATTTTTTAGTTTTGGTTTCTTTGTTTCAATTTTTGGCTGTTTTTATTTGTGAAATCAATTAATTATAGTGAATTTCATAGTACGTTGGGTAGATTAGAATATTTGCCAGACCAATAAATTTTCAAAATAATTTTTTATTTGATTTTAACCCATCAACCCGGCAATATTTGCGCTTCAACAACGTCATTTGTAATTTTTGGTTCTATTTTTGGATAAAATCATTTTTGCTTTAGAAAATTTTAAATAATTGCCATGAATATAAAATTTTTTGCCAATGTAAAATTTAAAAAAAAAAAACAAATAACATAAATAAAAAGTATCTATATTAATTTGGGCTAATTTTTTTATTGTTATACACATGAATTGATTTAACCTTTATGTGCTCGGTAGTCTACATTTGTAGCATTTTTGCAGAAAAAGTTGAATAAAAACAAAATTTTCACAACAACAGGGTCCGAAATTTTCAGTAGCTTCCTTAAAATCAATTCTAAGCAGTTTTGGCTACTGACACGTTAAAAAAATAATTTAGAGCACCTCCCAGCCCTACTTTTCAAAATGACCATCTCCTGGCCGGTAGTCTACAAACGTAGACACAATATAAAATGTATGGAAATTCACATCGTTCTTTTACTCAACTCGAATTTTTTTGAATGGGGCATGTCGAACATGTAATTTAGTATTTTTTTAACTTTTGTTTTGTTGTGCACGTTTGTGTAAGCATGCGTGTGCTTAAGGGTTGCCAGACGGGCTTGATTTGGCTTGATTGTTAAGCTTTTTCAATGAGTGTCAAGAATAAAAAAAAAAAAAAAATATATATCATTTGCCAAGCTATGCCGGAATTTTAAAAATTGTTCCATTAAATTGTTAAGAAAATCAAGAAACAATAACAATTATTGATCTGTTTGGTATTTTTGGGCTGCAGTTATAATGTATTTTGTCGGAAAGAGCTGTGGGAATTTGTATCCCAAGGAATTCTGAATTGTTAGAAGTAGAATGTATAGCAGGACTATTAGACTCTATTTTGTTTTTTATTTATACCATAATCCATTAATTTTCTATCTCATATTGTGTGGGCGTTCCCGTAACAAATCCGTGATTTCTAGAAGAAAGAGGTTATTATTTGTCTATATTTAGATCATTTATAGACAGTTTATTTTTTGCGAAAGTTGAGTAATAAAGTTCATAATGTATAACAAGACTTTTCATAATTAAATTGTATGGGTAAAAATTAGAGGCAGTCGTAATTTGTTGCGGATATCTCAGACATTTGTGGACTGATCTGGCCGAATTTCAATTAAAATCCATGCCGGTCTTTATAAAAACATATCTTCTTCAGAAAGCCCATTTCAACGTTTACACGGACAGAAAAACCGACGGACAAATAGACGGGATTCGTTGAATCAACTCCGCATTTATTAGATCAATATTGTAAAAATTATAAACTTATATAAAAAACGAGCTTAGGTATGTATGCCCACCTGTATTGGATATAAATAATATATACTTTTTGTTTTTGTCAATTTAACCGAAAAATCAATTGTAAAGATAAATCAAGTTTGTTCTTTTCAATGTCAAGCTTCTGGCCGATTTCGATCTGGCAAGAATAGTGTGCTTGCTTGGTTGACCTTATTATATTTTACAAATATGAATTAAAGTATTACACTCTCCTACTAATGTTTTTTTGATGTGTGGACATAGTTTTCCATACAAATACATATTTGCTACAATTGTAGACTTCCGACCGCCAACGTTAGTTTACAATTCCGAGCACATAAAGGTTAAAAAATCCAAAACGGGGTATCAACATGAACAAAGAAACAAAATAAGTACAAGTGCTGACATTAAGATACTTGTTCATGTAGAGATGATCAACAAGATTAACATTCTTATGATTTTTTGCCTTTATACATGAACCTGAGAAACGTTGAAGTGGGTTTCGGCTTCTTAGATCTATCAGAGTTTAAATGTAATCTGCGTTTTTGTAGCAATTATTAGGAAATGTTTGAAGTAAGGGCTGTTGCCAGAGTGGACATACAAATTGTGAATTTTTTGCCTTAAATTCATTAACCTCTTTTTTAAATTCATGAATTTAAATTTTGAAGTTATGCACATATTTTTTCTTCTAGTATTGTAAAACATTTTTTTTAACTTTAACTTTAAACTTAATCGAGATCTTATTTTTCATTTAATTGTTGATCTAATAGTAGTTTTAGCTTAATTCTTGTTTAGTTCAAGTTAGCTCTAGTTCAGTTGAAGTTTAGTTATATTGCATTTCTGATTCAGTTCAAGTTCATTTGTAGTTCAGTTCTAGTTCAACTCTAGGTCAGTTCAAGTTCAGCTCTAGTTGAGTTATTGTTCAGTTCTTGTTCAGTTCAAGTTCAGTTCTAGTTCAGTTCTAGTTCAGTTCCAGTTCAGCTCTAGTTCAGCTCTAGTACAGTTCTAGTTCAGCTCTAGTACAGTTCTAGTTCAGTTCTAATTCAGTTCTAATTCACTTCTAGTTCAGTTCTAGTTCAGTTCTAGTTCAGTTCTGGTTCAGTCCTAGTTAGGGTAGCCAGATTTTAAATTCGGAAAAACAGTACATTGAATACAAAAAAACAGTACAATTAAGAAAAAAACAGTACATTTTTTTGACAAAAACTTAACCATTTGTTTTAATTAGTAACCCCACCCCCAATTTCACAAAGTTCAGCTATAATAAACTATCAGTTCAAGCTGTCAAAACATATTGTAAGCTGCAAGTTAAAGTAATAGTTAGTTTTAACTGAACTTTTTTTTTTTTTTTTTTTTTTCTCATTATTTATTTATTGAATCTTCATATATTAAATATGAACTAACAATAATTAATCAAATCTTAACCTAATACGTTATTTTTTGTCCTGCCAGTGCCAGACAAAAATTTTCTTCATCGCGGGTTCTGTTCACTTTTATAGTGTTTATCGCTCATCTAATTGGATAAGTGCTGCAGTGTCTCTTCTTCTTAAGCGAGTGTGGCCGCTATCATTTAAAATATTTCGTGCTAGTGGGTTTGGGTGCGATTCGAGCCTTTTTAAGTATTTTACTGCATATTTCGTAATCATAGTTTTAACTAATGGAACATTAAGATCCTTGTGAATATTTGAGTTTTTAACATACCAAGGGGCAGCTGTGATTATTCGAAGTAGTTTATTTTGGCGCCTTTGAATTTTTTCGATATTAGAGGCCGAGGCAGTGCCCCATAACTGAATACCATAGCACCAGATTGGCTTTAAGATGGAGTTGTAAAGAAGAAGTTTGCAGTCGAGACTAAGGACAGAGTTTCTTCCAATAAGCCAATGAATTTGGATGGCTTTTAGTTTCATTTGAGTTAATTTTGCCTCTATATGGCTTTTCCACGTTAAACGGCGATCTAGATGAATACCGAGGTATTTTACATGCGAATTTTGAGGTATTATTTGATTATTGATTTTAATAGGGGGGCATGATTCCCGACGCAAGGTGAATGTTATATGTACGCATTTTTGCTCATTGACCTCTATCCTCCATTGCTTTAACCATAGTTCGAGTTGAAATATATGATCCTGTAGGTATCGAGATGCTTCTTGACGGTTTTCGTGCACGCTCAAAAAAGCTGTATCATCAGCAAATGTTGAAGTTTGTGTGTAGTTGTTTGTTGGCATGTCCGAGGTATATATTAAGTATAAAAGTGGGCCCAGGATGCTTCCCTGAGGGACTCCAGCGTCAATTTGCTGAGGAGAGCTTAAATAATCACCTTCTTTAATAATAAATTTTCGACCGACTAAGTAGCTTTCTAACAGCTTGTGTGTGTTTACTGGTAAGTTGAGCTTCAATTTATGTAATAAGCCTTCATGCCAGACTTTATCAAAAGCTTGAGAAACATCGATGAAGAGAGCGGAGCAATATTTTTTTTCTTCAAAGGCTTTTCTTATTGCGTTTACTATACGATGGGTTTGCTCAATTGTGCTGTGTTCTCTTCTAAAGCCGAATTGGTGGTTAGGAATACATCTATTTTCATTTAAAATTGGGGTTAATTTTGACGCTAACAGCTTCTCAAACAGCTTTGATATATTAGAAAGTAAGCTTATAGGCCTATATGACTCAACTTTTGTGTGATCCTTTCCAGGTTTAGGTATCATGGTGACTAAGGAGACCTTCCACTTTTGAGGATAGTATTCAAGGCGTAAAATAGCATTAAAAATTAAAAGAATAATTTTCTTTGCTATGCTGGGTAGCTCCAAAAGCATTTTGTTGCTGATCTTATCAAAACCAGGAGCCTTCTTGGGGTTTAAATCACAAATAGCCTTTTCGATTTCTCTTATCTCAAATCTTAGCGGAACAGCTGCTCTAGCAGCAACAGGTGGTAACTCGACCGCAATATCGTGAGATATATTTGGGGTAAATACGTTTTTTAAATGATTGACATACAGATTTCCTTTTTCAACATCATTTCTTGCCCAACTTCCATTCAAGTTACTTAATGGTGGTTTAGAGACATCTGGCCTTTTGAGATTTCTAGCTGCGCGCCATAATGAGTAGTTTGATTGTGGGGTTGCATCAAGTTCCTCAAGATATTTTTCCAGAGAAGCCGTTTTCTTAGTCTGCAGTAACTTTCTAAGTCTTTTTGTACACTCTTTAAGTAAGTTCTTAAGTTGAGGGGATCTGTGCAATTGCCAATCTCTTCGAGCCCTCCTTTTTTCAGACAAAAGATGCTCGACATCTGTGGAATATATTTTAATAGTTTTTGTTTTTTTGGGGACAATATTGGAATGTTGAACAGCTAGTTTCAGAAAACTGTCAAAATTGTCAATAGAGCGATCTACATAATCCGGTGTACTGAGCGGAATATTTTCTGTGCAATGGGTACTGAGATATTTTTTATATTTTAACCAATTAATTTGCGTAGCTGTCGTCGGAGGTACAATTCTATTGGGGTTCATTATAGTAACAATTGTAGGTGTGTGGTCGGAAGATAAATCTAGGGAGGCTTCAACATGAATCGTTTCTATGGGAATGTTTTTAACCACGCCGAAATCGATGACATCTGGAATTTTTTGATGATCAGTGGGCCAATATGTTGGTTGTCCGCTCGCTACCACATTTAAATCCATTTTAGAAATTGTGTTTAATAAAACACGACCCTTTGGTGTTATAAGTCGCGACCCCCAGAAGGTATGTTTAGCGTTATAATCGCCAGCGGCTAGGAAACACGGTCCTAATGATTTAAAATATTTATAATATTGGTCCTCCGATATTGAAAATCTAGGCGGGGAGTATAACGATGAAATTACTAGGTTTCTATTTAATTCCTCAACGCAAATGTTCGTTGCTTGGAGATAATCTTCACGATGATCACACATTAGGTAGTGTTTCACTCGGGTTTTTATTAAAATGGCAGAACCTCCACAAGCTCTATCTCGAGGGTCCTTGGTATCATATAGTATATAACCATTTATTTTAAACGTATTTCTTGAGGTCAAATGAGTTTCAGAAATCATCATGACATCAATTTGTTTATTTTTAAGAAAGTATTCTAATTCATTTTTATGTTGGCGGATGCCGTTTGCGTTCCAAAAACAAATTTTTAAACAGTTCTTGGTTTATTAAGTACAGCTTGCAATAACATCGATTGCATTCTAAGCATTTCCTGCATCATATTACCCATTGTGTTCGTAAAATTATTTACCGTTTGCACTAATGTTTCCATGGTTTTTTCTAAGCGACTTAAATTAGAAACCGGAGTTTCATCATTACTTGGCGAAGCACCTTGCATTGGCTGAACTTGGGGAAAATATTTTAAACTTTTGATTGAATATGCAACAACAATTATATAAAGAAATTCACTTAAAATGTGTAACGTTTCATAAATATATGAAATTACTTCATTTGCGTTTAAAAAGCAAACATTGCTTTAAGCCATATAAGAAAGGAGAAAAGCCTTACATAGCTCAAAATAATTAACTCATTGATTGTGTAAGTACGATTTTTTTTAAACATATTCGTATTTAAAGCAATTTTCACTTAACACATAGTTGCACAAATCATTTAGAATTTGATAAAATGTTTGTTTCCTAAATTAATTTTCCAATTTTAAACAATTTATTTAAATTATTTACGGCTAATTTTACCAAGTTCAGCTTTAATTAACTATTACTAAAACAATCGGTTTTTTGACTTTTATAATGAAAGTTAATTAAACCTGAACTTGGTGAAATTGGCCATTAATCTATAAAATCCAAAAAAAAAATAGTTTGGTTTATTTTTATTTCACAAAATCTGAAAATATTTAAAATCAAGTGAAATTGAAAACGATGAATATTTTTAATAAAATTTTTGTAAAAATTAACTTATCTTTTTCTTATTTCAGTAGTTTAGGTAAAGAAAAGTGGTCCTCAAAGGTATTAGGTATTTTTATAAATTTTGAACACGGAGAATTTTCCAAATTTGTTTGTTTTCAATTTCACGTGATTCTAAAAATTAACGATAATTGTGTTGGAATAAGTATTTTTTTAGTATGTACTTAAAAAAAAAATTAGATTCTATTTTTGTCTTTCTCAGGTGTGGAAAGGGAAAGACTATTGGAAGAGGTAGCCATAAAATCATAACAACATGAAAATATACCACTGCTACGAGCCACCCATTAAAATTTAGATTTCTACTGTGTATTTATGAGAAAGTAAAAACTCTTATTATTTTTTAACTTTTTTTTAACACAACATAATTTTTGTAAGCCAGTACAGTTAAATATAGGCTGAGCAAAAAAACAGTACAAAAAACTGTACAAAGTGATTTTAGTTCTCAATCGTTTTACTTGACTTCAAATTCAGTTCTAGTACAATTCTGAATTATTATTTAAGGTTTAATTCTAATTCTGTTCAATTAATTCCACTTCCAATAGTTTTATTATTAACCTAAGTAAGCGTTCAATCACTTTTTGTCACAACACCCTTTATACAATTTCAAAATTGGCGTACATGTGGGTGATAGCGGCCTTGAACATTTCTAGCCCATATGCTCTAGCTTGTCATGCACGTTTGTCAAATGTGTGTGGGGCAAGCCATACATCAAAGCTGTTAAAACATTGCAGCTAACCGAAAATATGATCTAATTTTCGCCGCATGTATATGAGTCGGTTAATGAGATCGCAGTATTTTAGCGCAATGCTTTGTAGAATAAAACACAAACAAAAATATACATTTTAAGCAAAATATTTTAAGTTCATTTTATTATGATTGCTGCACAAAAAATAATTGATATTTTCAATTAAAAAGAAAACAAATGTTAAACAATTTCTTTAGTATACTTTCTTATTGTGGATATATGTATGTCAATGTTCTGCTGTTCAATAATAAATTTTAATACCTGCATCGACTTTGTTTGATTTTCAAACTCATTTTAAGTCTTAGTTTTAACATCAAGCCTCAAAGTCATTTAGTTACAAATGGACTTTTGGCTTTGCTGTGTTAAAAAAAAAGAAGTTTTTAAGCAAAATTAACTTACTATTAAAAACTTCTACCTAAGTAAAAGTTTATTTAGGTTACACACCTGTCTAACAATTGGAATTTATTTAGTTTGAAAATGACCGACCATAGTTATTTGGTTTGTGTTTTTTTTTTTTTTTGCATAACTACGCCTAGTCTTATAATGAATTGCAACTGTGTTGTAAAATGAAGAAAAAACCCAGCAAAAAAATTGTTCAAAAAAAAATTGCTCAAAAGATTTCCCACATCTCGGATACCAGTCCACATTTGTATGTTATCAAGTCATGTTGTTTCTTTTCTTTTCTTCTTCTTGAGAGTCTTTCTTCAATGTTTCCTCGAATTATGGTTGAAAGAAGTTTATATTTCAAGCTACTCATGATATGACACAAGTATGATGTTTTTCTTCTCTTTATTGTTTGTACAAGTTCTCTTTCTCGACCAATGAACAATATTCGATAGGTGAAAGAAAAGGTGCTTATGTTGTTCCTTAAATAGCGGAGAGTTTTTTTTAGAAATTTTATAAAGATGGTCTAAGACAACTCTATTCGGGTTTTTTTCCTTTGGCTTTTCGCTACTGTCTTTGAGTCTTTACGAGTACTAATCCGCCAAACAAGTAAATTGCTTGTAGGGCTTCCAAGTTCTGTCGTTACCACAGAAAATTAGTTTCATTCTCATTGCGAACAGAAACCTTCGTGAATTAACTCTTTTCGCCAGGGTCAAAAAACAGATTTTATAGTTCTCTAAAGCATCCGTCTTGAAAAGGGAGCCTCTTGAACATCTAGTTATCTTCATTAATTCGTTTTTTCCATTTCGGTCAAATCTTCTGTCCATCCTGGTAGTGAAACCTTAAATTTTTTATTCACTAATGTCATTCGTTTTTTTACGTCAATTAGAAATAAAAAAGTGACGAATGTTATCAACACGCCCAAGTAAATAGACGACGTTGTCATGTAGGTAGTCGTTAATGATAAAGTAGGCGACATTGTCTTTCTTTGTGTCGTGCACGATTTTCGCGACACTTGTTCGAAAATGTCGTTGACGATTTGTTCCCGCTGTCCCTCACATGTCGTGCAGTAATTAACATTGTCGTGCATCCGTCTTCGAGGATGTCTTAAAGACGTGGCCAACTGGTACCCTCTCCACTATTGTGGTGCGGGTATAAATATGTGTTTTTGAGTGGTATTTTGTAAAGCGCAATTTAGATAATCTTTTTGTTGAATCAAATAAAAAGTTTGTTGACTTAATTTTTTTTAACACACTGTTAAAAATTTTCTTGAGAGATTTTTTTGTATGCCTGTTCATAAGAACCTGGTTATTTTCTACAAAAAACTCTTCACAGATGTCTAAACTTTACAACGGGAAATCAGCAAAACTTTGGTAAGAATTAATAAATTTTTACTATAAACGCTGTAAATTGTCAAACAGCCAGAACTTATATTTATTGCCAACAGTTACTTTATCAACTTAAAATTGCCTTCTTATGATGGTTTTCTTTTTATACCCTTCACCACAGGTGGAAAAGGGTATATATAAGTTTGTTATTCCGTTTGTAATTTCTACAATATTGATCTTAGACCCTATAAAGTATATATATTCTGGGTCCTTATGAGGAGAGAAGTTGATTTAACAATATCCGTCCGTCCGTCCGTCTGTCCGTCTTACGTTTGATATGTGTTTTCCGGAGACTCCAGACATGATAGCGGCTACGTTGTTTTACATTTATGTCACATATAGTCCACCATTTCTTGCTATTGAAATTCAGCCAGATCGGTCCAACAATGGCTGAGATATGACCAAAAAACCACGACTGCCTCTAATTTTTCCAAAAAATCCCTTGTGGTTGTTGTATTTGTATTACTTTTTTCTGTATATCTGGAGAACGGCAAGAGCCAAAGCTTTAAAATTAGGTACAAACATTTAGGTTATAAATATACACCATCCTACAAAATGTGGGCGGGATTGGAGAAGTAGACGTGGTACCTCTCATACAAAAAGTATTAAAAATTTTATAAAAACCTGAATTTTTTGACTGTAATATGACCTATGGTTACGCCTTATATATCAGAAGATCGGAAATTTTTAATAGAAAATATTTTCTGAAAAACTCGGGAAAATCGGTTTAGATACGAAAAAGTTATGACCAAAATATTAATTTTTTTTTTAAAATACCCATTTTCAGGAACCATAGATCTTCCCGAGTCCACGTTTTATAGCCAAAATAACTGGCAAATTTCTTCCTTATGCAAAGCGAAGTTCAAATCCGGTTGTCGTCTCTTCTTCCTATCCCCTCACCCCCGCACCCCTTCGTATTTGTTTACATATACTAGCATAATGCCCATTATGATTTTCGTTATCACCCTTCTTTATTATTTCATAATAAAAAATATTTACCAGTTGTCGCTTTTTAAATTTCATTTATAATGAAGTTGTAAATATGTATGTATATGTATATGTAAAAATTATTTAGTTGCTCTCCATTCTACTCGCACAATGGTGAAGGGTATATAAGATTCGGCACAGCGGAATATATCACTCTTACTTGTTTTTTAATATAAACATCTTGCTGGGTTATAAAAACTTAATAAAATTGTTATGGCAACAAAATGTTTTTTTTTGCTGTTTTACATTCTATCTAAAACAATTAAAATTGTTTATATTTTACTTTGTATTTTTCCCTGATTTCTTTATTTCGCTCATATTCGTATTAGAAACCTGTCTCACTAACAAAATTATAGAGTTTCTACCAACAAATTTGTATCTGAGCATAAAATAGAATAAAAATTTCTTGAGTATCCTCCTTCCTGTATGTAAATATATATAATGCTTGTGTGTTGCAAGGCGGTTTCACTTAATCGGGGATTGAACTGAAACTTTTGAATGATATAGTTGCGTGTTATTAAATGCGTAGCGTGTGAAAAGTTTATTAAATTAAATTTAATGTAATTGGGTTAGATATAAAGCCATATTAAGCAATTGTTTCTTATCACAACGAAAATAAAACCATTACTAATTTAGTTATCGCAGACTTACACCTGTTGGCAAAATAGAATGAAATAATGCGTGGGAATTTGATTTTAAATAAACAATTTGAAATTTAAAATGTTTAATGTACAATAAGTTAAAATTCTAAAATAGTTAAAATACAAAATATATTTTGATACAAGGAAGAAATTCGACTAACAGAACTCTCACCGAAGAACCAAGTCTAAAAGCTCGGCTTAATTGTTTAATTGAATATATATTTAGTTAGTTTAGGAAAAAATCGATAGTCAATCGCCAAAATTTAAGTTTGTATAAGCGAAAAGATACCCCAATGCCTTCCAAATATAGTGGAACCCGTAAGGTAGTGAATGCCTAGGCTAGCAAATAATAATTAACTGCATTTAATTTTATTGCTAAGTTTACAATTTTATAGTGAATCATTTCATTTCAATTTGTACTTTATTACAATAAACTTAATAAATTATTAACAATATATCCTACACCTTTCATAAATAAAGTTTTTAATTTCAACTTTTGTTAATATTACTGGGTTTTTGTTCGTTTATTTTTCTTTTCACAATACGAGTAGTTTTAAATACATTTCAAATGAATCAATTCAACTCAAGTTTCTGATTCTTCCAAATCATGAAATTTTCATTAGAATTCAAATGGTTTCATGTGTGTGTTTAAAATGCACAAGCATTTGTTAGATGACACTTTCAGTGTTATTTCTATTTCTTTTGAAATTGGGGTACGGATTACCAGTAGGAAAAATTTACTAGATTGAAATAATTTTTATTGTTTTAGAACAATTCAATTCGAACATTCATACGTACATATAGAAAAAAACATTAGATCTTATTTTATTTACTGAGCTTCACTACGCAGCGGCTTTAGTAAATAAACAATTCAATAATCACGATAAGTTTTTAGCTATATGCCCAACAAAATTTAAAAAACGCAAGCAAAAAAATCTAACAAAAATGTGCTCATAAATATGCAAATAAAAGCATAAATATTAGAGTTGTCAATTATTCGCCTTTTAGCTTTGTTCGAAAAATTCAAATAATTGTTTTTGTTCGATCGATCTAACGATTAAATCTGAAAAATTATTCGATTAATCGATGAGAATAACGAATAAAAAAATTACATATTTTAAATAAGATATATCCGTCCGTTAATTTACAACTATGGAAAATCTTCAATTTTCTTCTTTATTTTTTCTCAAATCCACTATGACTTTATTTTTTTTTGATGCGTACAACTTTTCATCTAAGCTCCATATCGTTGTATTACTTAAAGGAATCGTAAGATCCTTAATTCTTAAATAATCCGATACAACTTTGGATTTTCTAAAGGAGCTTGCAGACCTTCCATCTTCAGCCAAACTTCTGCGTACAACTTCTTCTATAAAACAACCGCTGTCTCTCTGTATGTATTTTTCCATTGGAAGAAGTTCGGCATATTTTAATGGCGTTGGATTATCTTCTACAACATCGTTTTCTATTTTAATATTGTGACACTTATGCTATGTTCACACTTTAAACGCGTTTAAGCAACTCGAGCGTGATTAAGCTCGAATCACATCAAAATCGAGATGATTAACCATATATTGAAGTTATTTGTTAATCACTTCAAATTGACATGATTACAACTTAATCACTTCATTAACCTCTGAACATACCTCAAACTGAGTATCAGTCTCCATGTAAGTACCCCTCGCGTGTACAACCGACCATGAGTTCTTCTTAATGTTTTTACTTGACTTTAAATAACTCGTAAATTTTCACAATTCCATAATTTATATGTTTAAAATGATGTTCTGATCACTTTATTAAAGTATTTTTATCCATTTTTAATAAATTTAAATTAAAATTTGTTTGTTGCATTTTTTTTCTTTACAATCTAAATCATCTCAAATGTAATGTGAACGGCTCTGATTAACTTAATCTCAACATTTCATGAAAATTGTTTAACGTTTGATTTAAAAAGAAAACAGCTGTTACAATTGTTTATCAAAGATTTGTTTAATACGAACATAAGATACATTTTTGAAATACAATGAATACTTAACACGGTTTTTGCCCACTAAAAATTGAGATTAAATAAAATGAGGGCTATAGCAACAATATTTTTTACTATGAGAAACGTATGAGAATAAATCAAATTCTAAGCTTTTATTTCTTATTAGTCTTTTATTAATTTATTTTTTAATAAAAAAAAATTGTTCGATTAATCGACATAATTTAATCGATTTATTCGTTATTCGAAAATCACCATTTTAAAATTATTCGAACAAGAGTTTGTTTTTGTTTGATCGATTAATCGAATTATTCTTAATCGGTTGACAACTCTAATAAATATGCATACTAAAACATGATAATGGAAACAATATTGTTATTTGTTTTTTAAAAAAATCTCGATCGAAAATATAAAAAATTAATGTTTTTCTACTTATTTGGCTTAAAGTCATCACATGTCTCGAAATCGCTTAATTGATTTTATAAAAAATCGCTTAATTGATTTACAAAAACTAAAACAAACTTTCGAAGTATTATTTTATCTTTGCGATTAAAAAAAGTTTTATCGCAAGAGCTACAAAATAGCGATGTAACGAAACGCCTTTTTGCCGCTTTGATATTGATACTCAAAACGAAATACTATATTGAATTTGAATTCCAGTTTAAATTAACAAAACTCAAGTAGAGTTATTTATTTTATAAGATTAATTATAAATAATATAGCTAATATATGCTTTGAGCTTCAGGTCATTTTTTTTTATTAAATAAATTAAAATATTTTTATTTTTCAATATACCGATTTCCTTTGGAAATCTTCTTCAGGGGCCTGATTCTGGCAGTCTTATCGAGTACTTTCTCGATTCGAAAGCAATTTAATATCTAATTATTTCAGTTAATACTGAACGAATCGGAATTATTTTTTCAGCGTTGTAAATCATTAATTTGGGTTTCACAATACTGAAAAATTTTTGATCGACTGAAGAGAATTACAAATAAAATTGCTGTCGAATCGAAGAAGTACTCGATCACGACTCCCAGAATTAGACCCCAGGATTTTTTGAAATAATAAAAATTACTAAATTGTTTTTGACAACAAATGGAAAAGGAAATTTAAAATTTTAATCAACAAACTTATCATAATAAATTTAAAAATTACATTAAAAAAACTTTAAATAAAATGAAGAAACAAACAAATTTTAAAATATATTAAAACCCTAACACCTTATTTAGTTTTCCTTTCCGTCAATCTATTTATTATTACTAGGATCGCCAGGTGGCCGAAATTCGACCACTTTCGAGAAAACCTGTGCGTTATACAACAAACACAGTTTATAGAGAACGGCAAAATGCACTATTCACCCATCTTTGTACGTGTGTCGGCAAGATAAATTAAAACGTTTTTCAAAGACTTTAATTCCAAAAATTTTGAAAAAAAAACTATATTGTGCTTACACTCAAAATATTATGTAGTTAAATTCAAACGAAAATTCATTTGAAACAAATTAAAATTCATTTAAAAAACGGATCACTTACATTTCATTTAAAACAAATGATTTTTTCAGTAATTTCTAAGTTTTTTATTTATTGAACATCATATTCGTTAAAATTGAATAGTTTTTACTTTTAAAAAATATATTTTAACCGATAAAAATCAAACAAATTAACAAAAAAAAATACGGAAAACATTATTTTTTGGTAGTTTGTTTTTTTAATAACAAACATAAATGTTGAAAAATAAATTTATTCGTAAAATAACTATATTTTTATTCAATTTTAACAGTACCGAAAACGAATTTAATAACCTACAATCAGTTACTGTAATAATTTTATGAGTGTATCTACATACCAATACTTTAAGACGATATATGCATGTTTCATTAATATCGGTGGACGATAAGATACTTCAAAATCAACTTCAAAAAAATTGTTGTTGATTTCATAAAAATTCTTTATAGAAAGTTTAAGTTTGCCAAATATTCAATTAGAAAAATTACGGGTACATTTATAACAAAAGTAAGGAAAACGTTACACATTACAAAATAATCGGTTTATTTTACCAAAATAATCGATTTATTCGATATTCGAAAAATGGACATTTTAAGATATTCGACTTTGGCAAAACTAAAATAACCGGCTTAAACCGGTCGAATACTATTCGATTGATCTCCCCAGTCACTACGTTTGGCTTTCTTATTCGCTATTTTTTGCTTTCTTACTCGTATTTAAAGACTATACAAAAAAAAAAAAAAAAAAAACATGTCGTCAACATGAAAAGAATATTTTGAACGTCAATTAAAGTTCAAATAAGAAAAAGTAAGAATCTGTCAATCAGACATGTATACATGTATACACACCTATTTATAATTTTGAAATATTGAAAAATAAAAATATTTAAAAAAAGTGACCTTAAGCCTAAAGCATATATTAACTATAATATTAATAAGATTTAAAAAACAAAGGATTGAATTTGAATTCATGGTAGAATGAACACCAAATAAACTTAAATAAGTGTCCAGAGTTAAGCCTGGTACTCTGTTCAGTATTTCGTGCGAAATGTTTTCAAACTCAATATAATAAAAATTTCTGTGAAATACAAACGAAAAAATGTTTATAGAGTTGTACTCTGTTTATATACGAAAAACATGCGAAATGTTTCTAGCAACATTTTTATTTTTCGTGCGAAACAAGTGCAGCTCCTATTATTTCTCACGGAATTTTAAGCAACAACTAATCGTTTTTTGTAATTTTTTATTTTGTTTTTGTGAAGTGGGGTTTATAACAACCGTTTCAAAAAGAAAAATGTAGAAAAGTGCAAAAATTAATAATCAAAATAATTTTTTTTTGATTTTTACTATAGAAAATAATTAAAATAAAATTGTTTTAAACTTTTTAATGACATTTATCAAAGCACATGGTTTTGTCATAGATGGGGGTAGTGCACTTGTTTAAAATTATTGCAATAATTTTGTTAATGTTGAGTCATGAATTGAAAATTGGCAATCTCACTACACATAAGTTAAAACATTTTGTGGGTTAAAAAAATAGTTTGATTTAAAATCAAGCAATCATCAGTTTATTGTAATTTTGTTTTCTACACTTATTTGACTAAAAATTTTGCACACAATTTAAAATACAAAACTTGGGTTGCATGATTAAATCCAAGAATTATTCCGTTATTGACAGAATTTCATTTAGTTTAATTTTCTATGATTATGCATATCATCGGAAAAATCAAAAACCATGCACGTACAAAATTAAATTAAATTTTAGTGATATTATGTTTTCGTACAGCTTTTTGATTGCAAGTTCAAACTTTATATTACAAATTTGGATTGAGTGCAGATTTTATGCATACAATCACAGTTAGCGATAGTGAAAAAATTAGTGAAAAAATTACAATCGTCACTAAAGCTGGTACAAATTTGTAAACAATTATTTTTTGCAGTTTTATTTAGGGAGAGTGCAAGATTGATTTAAGTCAACATTTATTGTACTACCCCCATCTATGGTTTTTGCTTACCTTCAAAAATAATGTTGCATACTTGTAACTCATGAAAACGGTAAGTTTTTAAAAACCGCGGGATAGATAATATTGATACATGACAAAATTTTCGTGTGAAATAATCAATGTTGCTCAACATTTTTCGCAGGTTCGAACAGAGTACTAGGCTTTAGAGATAAAAAATATTTAAAATTGATATTATAAAGATTTTTGTTTAAAAAAATGAGACATTCTTAACAGAAGCGCATCCTCCTCCGATTCTCTTATGATTTTTTCACTAAAGTTCCTAAAGCTGTTATGATACTTGCTATTTTTTCTATATTGGAGAACAGTGCAAATATAATTGCATAGGAAAACTGACTAAGTGTAAAGAGTATGATTATATCATAAAACATCTTGAATTGTCAAACAAATATACATGTGTTATCGATAAATAATCTAAGACTGTCAAAAAAAATATAAAATTTTTTAACTTAAAATTGACATTTCCAGATTAATTGTTAGCACTGTTGCCAATTTTTTTAGTTTTTGATCGGTTTGACGGTTTTTAACTTTTTTTTTTTTGTTGCGATTTTTAGCTTTTATGGCGGTTTTTTGTGGGGAAAAAACGTGGGCAGTATTGTTTGTTTTGTTTACATTTTATCAAATTGTATTTCTTGTTCTTTCTCGCATTTGTTGTTTCATTCAGTCAATCCTAAAAAAATCCAATACAAAAAATAGCAAGTATCATAACACCTTAAGGCCGTGTTTCAACACTTTCGGAAAAGTAGTGACCATATGGAAAAATATGTTTTCTTTGCGTTTGAAAACAATTTAACTTCCACGGAAATCTCATGACGGGAATCTAGAAACAAATTTTCCTGCTTATTTACTTTAGGTATGGTTTAGGTGAAATAGTAGGCCGTCCTAGGCATAGAATATATTCTAAATCGGAAAAGTAGTATGGTCCACTATACTCTTACTCATTTACCTTTATTTTTTGAAAATAACAACTGCCTTTTTTTTTTTTTTTTTTAATTTCCAATAGACAATCAACTGCGTTTTTCAAAACAGAGTTGCATTTTTGTCTTATGCTAATTCATAAGGAGTGGTTAAATACGTATGTAACACTTTTGTTTTAAACTATTTCTTACTGCATTTCCATGTTTACATTACAATTATTTATGTTAATACAAAAAAAAGCAACATCAAAATAAAACCTACAACAACTACAAGTCTTTTTAAAATATATAATTAGAGGTTACATAAAAAAAAAAACAAAAAACAAGTCAACTTTGAGAACAATAATTTGTTTTTATACCCTTCACCAAAGGCGAAAAGGTACATACATATAAGTTTGTCATTCCGTTTGTCATTTCTATATTCTGTATCCTTCTGAGTAGAGGAGTTGGCTAAACGATGAACGCCTGACCAATGTGTATGTTGAAATCAACTTTCCAAAGTCCTTTATGCTTTATGCTCAGTTCACACGAGGTTTGCTCTCTCTTTCAAGGCTAACGCCCGCATCTTGATTAAACCAATATCCCAGCGGGAAAATGGAATTAATAGGAATCGAGAAAGTAATACATATCTTGTATGATATTTGATTCCAGAATTCATTATTCTTAACACAGACCATGTCCTAGGATTGTAATAAATTATTTTAATGTATCCTGCGAATGAATTAAATAATTCATTCTTTGGAATAAATTATATTATTCAAAAGTCTTATAATAAAAGTCTTCTCAAATGCCGTTTGGAAAACATTTTTTAATACCTGTTTACTTTAAATAACTTTGACCCACAGACATATAATTTGTGCTTTGACCGTACGCTTTCAAACACAAACTGCGACTAAAATAAAAATTATAAGTAGGCGACATAAAGGCAGCAAAAAAATAACGGATTTTTATTAAGGAAATATGTATGTAAAGCAGTGTTGCAAAATTAAAATTTTGAAATGGTAATGAACTGCAACTAAAAGAGTATTTTTCCCACTAAATAGTACTTTTTGTTAAAAAAACAAATTAAAAACAAATTTTATGAAAATAACAGGAAACAAATATTTTATTGGAATTCAGTTATCTAAGTATATTTAAAAGCAAACAAACAGTATTTATATTTGAGGTTCACATGTAAATAATATTTCTGTTATACATAAGCTACAAGCGCCCCATCCATTTACAATATTATTGTATATTTTATTCGCCATATTATTTATATATTGCACAATATTATCGAATAAAACAAAACAACATAGTACATTGTTCAAAGTATATTGCACTTTTTTTCTTTTTTTAAGTGAATTTTAAGTTGTTTAAAATGAATTTTCGTTTGAATTTAACTACATAATATTTTGAGTGTATGAAAATGTGCGTTCAATTGATGCTCTGAAATGTGGTATCGATGTAATACCAAAAGCAATGTGTGGAATGTCAGCAAACATTAGTTTCGTTCTTGAAATTGGCTATATTTTTCTAAGAAATTTAAATATATTCAGTTCTGAAATCCTTTATATCTAAAAGATCCGCTAGAACACGGAATTGAGAATTGATATTATTATAGTTTTCTTTGTCGTTTGCAAATAACATTAATAACAACAGTATTATGCTATTGGTTTTTCCGGAAACAATATTTTCTGGAGTGAAGCTGATTACCACTTCTAAGGTTTTATTTTCAAAACTAAATTTAGTTGTTAATGTTTCGCAAATTGTCCAATAAAATGATTTCGCAGTTTCTTTTACTTTATAAACCATTTCCTTAACATTGATTGCATATTTCTATAGATATGGTTTTCATTTAAATTTAAATTATCCAATGCACCCCTTCTTAAAAATTTTCTTGCCACTTGTAAGAACAAATATCCCATTCTGGAAAGCAAGATATGAATCCTGGCGTCCACGCTTTACATTTCAATGTTAACGTCATTAGATGTTTTTAAAATACAACAACATAAATTTTGCTATAAACACATGATGAACAAAACCTGCTATCGAAATTTTAAAAGCTCATTGGGTAACAAAGTATTGAAAACAGCGCGGGGGTACTGCGGTATTTATTATATTAAAAAGTACTGAAAAAAGTACCAAAGTACTGAATTTTTCAACACTGATGTAAAGCAAAAACACGTATAATTGTTACTAACAGAAACAATACATTCCTTGTTCTGCAAATGTGGGAATATACGTGGTAATCAGTGCTTAAATTTTGTGTCTGATGAAATTACCTTCTCGATTCCAATGAATGCATTATTATTCTTTCGAAAATAATGCATTATTTTTTTAATTATTTATGTAATCAATTCCTCATTTTCCCGCTGGGATGTTTCGCCATACATCATTTTGAGAGCGAACCATCTTGGTTCATTCTGAATCTCACTCCGAACTAGGAAAAAGACTAACCACAAAATAAAAATAAACCAAATCTGTCTAATATTTTACAAAGCCCCCATTCAAATCTCCTCCTTTTATAATGAAAATAATCCAAAACGACTGACCTTTACAGCAAGTCTACAATAACAGTTCGAAATAACAGTTATGGTCCTATTGCCTTTTTAAACAATTTCGAACGTTAACGTTCGCATACAAAATTTGTATGAAAAACACTGTGTTTTAAAAATATTTTCCACATAAAATTCTATACGAATGTTTACGTTCGAAATTGTTTTAAAGGCAATTAGTTATATCATGTTTTTTTTTTTGCTCAAATATTTACACTATAAATTAATTTTTTTTTATTTTTACAATGCGTCCAATTCCATTATTTAATCAACCACTCATACAAATGGCCTTCCGAAATCACAATTGTTTCAAAAATCCATTTTGTGTTGATCTCGATCGATTGATTAGAAAGTGCTTTTTGAGCAAAAAGCTCTTAAAGTTGTTGACCAAATCTAATTTTTGAGCTTCAAATATGACCTACAGACTACGACTTACTTGACTAAAATTGTAAACTCCGATTTTAGAAGAGCTGCAATGGGTGCACGGGTAGACAAGATTTAGCAAATATAGCGCCGAATGTAGCGCTCTTACTTGTTTTAAATATTTTTTTTTTTGTTTTTGCAGAAACCAGGTTAAAATTTACATCGCATTAGTTTCAAGAATTTCAAGGAAAGTTTTCAAAATTTTTATTAGCAATTTTTTTATTGCAATAATAAAGACAAATTGATGTTGTCATAAACAATAAAAAAAATATTTTTTTATTATTTAATTTAAAGGGACGTGATAAATGGATAGTTATTCAAAAAACTTATGGCCCCGCAATACCCACAAATAAACTATTGCTATTTTCACCATTAATTTTTTCATGATTAATAAAATTTTGTGTCTATTTAAAAATCTCGAAACTTCAAATATTAGAAAGAGGATATTATTATGATGGATTTACTTACCCGTTTAACACCTTACAGAATGATAAAACACCAGCATCATGCCTTATATGGTTTTTACTTTAAAAATCTTATTTACATCAGGGATGATAAATGAGAAAACCAATATCGTACCAACAAACTTTTAAAGTAGTAGTTTAAAGTACTTTTTCGGCCGCAATAGTACTAGTATAGTATTTAATAAATATGTTAACATTATATTTACAATTTTTTTTTACTTTAAAAGATTTTGTTATTCGTCCTTAATTCCCAATTTTTATTCTTGATAAAAACACTGAAATTTATTGTTGATGGGATAAGCTATTCCTATGCGCATTTCACTGGTTGCTTAGGCCAGATCGTCAGGAAACTTCATCCAAAGATTTTAGAAAAACTAAATAAAACTGTTAAGCGTTTAAGAATTAAATGCAACAGTTCTACTTGTAATAATATCAAAGTTTAAACAAAAACATCAACAATAAACAGTGAGTTTATCTTTTCTTACATTCCCCACTACAATTGGTTGAAATTCTTCCAACATAATTTGTAGTTGTAAGAAGGTTAAGAAAAAACAAAATAAAAACAAAAACAACCTGCTTTAATTAATAAAGGGTTGCCAGTTTTAGTTTTTTTTAAGCCGTGCACTTGCCTGTTTATATCAAAGTAATTTTTGGGAATACAAAATTTTAATTTAAATGATTTTGTTATTGGGAATTAAGCACGAATAACAAAATCTTTTAAATTAAAATTTTGTATTCCCAAAAATTACTTTGATTTTTTTTACTTTCATTTGAGTCGTCGCAAAATTTCCTGTTGACTAAAACAGAGACAATTCTACTCGACTTAAAAGCGCATTATAAAATATCTCGTGACTGTCAAAAGCAATTGATTATTGTTAATAACGACTAAGAAATACATATATACTGTTCCGGTGCATATGTTTTTGCTTTTATTTTTTTAACATTTTAACCTAAAACACAAAATTCGAAAAATAATTTTTTTTAAAAGCAGTCCCTGAACAGGATTTTGGTGAGTTTCATACCTTGGCACAATTTTCCAAAAATTTGTACTCAAGTGAACCAACTGATATACGCTTGAAACTAGAAACCACACATAACTAAACAGCTCTCTCCAACCAATGAATTTTTCAATTAAAACTACATTGTCTTAGGCTTCAAAGTACGTGTCAAGACCCTTATAAACAACTTTAATTTTATGTAAAAAAAATTAATATTAAAAAAGTTTTACACACGCACAAAAATGTATTTGACGACCGTTCCGTTGCTATAAAAAATCTTTAATTTAAATAAAGAAAAAAGTATTTAAACCTTTCATTTTATTTTATGACATTTGAGACGCACCCATCTTTAAGTTATTAATGAAAATATTTTAATTGTAAAACGTGCTCAAGAAACTTGCTTTTAACCCTACTAGAGATATACATGCATACATAAGTATTTGGAGGACTAATAAGACCTGCTAGAGTAAAGGTCTCGTTACTAAGCGCAAATGTTGCGGTGGACTTCAATGCTTAGTAGTTACTTAAAATACATGTCATCTGGTAAGCAAAAACAGACAATTTATCAAAATTTATAACAATAATTAAAAAAAAAAACTTTCTATTCATTAAGTTTTTGTTGTTTGTCGTTTTGTGTAAAAATATCAAACAAATTCGTCGCACTGTGGACCATATTTTGAGAAGGCGGCCAAAACTAAATTTTTTTTATTGGTCATCGATTTTATAGTTCTGTTGCTCATTTAAAAGTACATACCAGTGAACCTCGGGAGCCCAAATATGACAACTCTGTTCCAACTATATCACAGCGGACAGTGTGATCAAAAATATACTTTCTCAGTATTTTGCTAAAATTAAAAATTTCTTATGGCCAATCCCACCAATTCTATTTAAATATCAATTTATATTTAAATGTTGTTTTTCAAATAATTTTGTTTTTATTTGACATGAATAACGAATTTAAAACATAAATTAATAATCAGTATTGTGGTTATTTTGTTGAACTATTTATGGTTTTTAATCCAAATTTTTTAATATTTTTAATTAGGCTAAAGTTCATCAAATTTAATTTTCATTAAATTATTTTTATGAGGAAAGGAATTTTACAACATGAAATTAATTAAAATTTATTGATAATTTTTCATTCTTGACTGAAGCTGGGCTCGAACCCAGGCGTTTTTACGGACAGGTTACCCTGACATGTTTCGGTTGCAACCACTCAATCTCCTCAGAGGGCTTGCCGTTTAACACTCGCAGCCATCGACGACTGCTGACGTCAATAGTCAATAAATTAATATTAAAATAAATTGGTGAAATCGGCCATTAGTGAATTTTAATTTTTAAATGTCTTACTTTTCGTTTTAAGCAGTCGAAACCAAAAACTGTCGAACAAAAAACGAAAATGTGTGCACAACTTTACGTTTTTTGAGTTGTTTTGACAGCGACTGTTTACATTTAATGAATCAGATGTTAAAGCAACGGTGTTTTTTTGCCAATGACAAATAAAGAAATGGAAGAAATGGCAGTTTTTTAAAAGCAAGTTTTAAGAGACTTTAAAGCAAAGCAACAAAATAATTATGTAACTTAGTAATAAGCTATTATTGACCAAAAATCTCCTACTGAATAGAGCATATTTCCTCTCCGTCAAAAGCTGTCAAATAAATCTTGGACCCTTTAAAAGCCCGAAGCCTTCTTTAAAACATAACTCATTATATATCCGCCAGGTTCCGCCCGTGTGAACCAGAACATTTTTTCTGACCCAAGGCCAGATATTGCAAAAAAAATTTACATTTTGTATGGGAGTCCCCTGAGGAGTAGGCATAGCGGTCTGGTATTTTAGAAACAAATTTTGAGGATGAATGATAAAGTGTGGGTCTTACCAAGGTAAATTTACACAAGGTAAACTCGTTGGCCCATATGTTTGTCAGCTGTTTACCCCATTTGGAACCCTAGTGTCAAAAGTTATTTATAGGTCTGTCTGGGTACTTTTCCAGTAACAAATACTCAGTAAATTTTTTTGGGAGAGTAAGACCAATATTACTCTATCGGCTGAAAAAATCTCAAAAAGTACGCAGACAGTATCCAGTGAAATCTTGCAAGAAAACAGCTGATCGGTGTGTAAACAATTGAAATAACAAAGCAAAAGAATACATATGTGTACGCAAAATTGAATTCTCGAGGTAAATTAAAAAATTATTAATTAAAGTGAAGCTTAAAAAGGGTTGTAAATTAAAAAACTTGTTTATTACACTGTTATTAATTTGGTAAGTTCAATTTCTTTTTAGTTTTTAGTTCTATTTGTCGGGTTTTTTATAAAACTTCTTTTACTTACATTACCCAACATAGTGCCGGCTTACAATGGAAAAAAATAATGAAATGCCCAATACAGTGCCCTCCAACAGCTTGACAACGGAGAAAAATAATTTGGATGTGAAGTGCTCGCCAGGAACACAATTCCAAATATTCGCCTCTTCAATTACAAAGTTTGTCCCACAAAGTTCTGCTGGTTCTATCGGTTCTGCCATCTCCACTTTACTTACGCCACGGTCGCACTGTATATTGGACGTTTCTAGCATGAAGTAAAATGTTTTGTTTATTATAATTTATTATAAACGTTAAAAATCAACACAATTCTAACTACTTACCTCTGCCATTGTTAAATTTCAATTTTTATTTTCATTTCACAAAAACTATTTCATTCAAACAGCTGTTCAAACTATTTGCAAAATTTTGCAAGCGGAAATTTCTCCAGTAACATTTTGCGAGTTCTCTAACTTCCAACTGTCGAAAAATTCTCTTTTTGGCTCCCTCGCTGTAAAAGATTTGGAGTACGCAGACAACATTTTGCAAGATTTTGCAACATTTTACGCAAAATATGTGTACGCAGACAGACCTTATGTTGGTTCCGTTGGTTCCTTGTGTTTGTTTACATACTTATGGTTAGTGCGCGCCATTTTGAATTAAAAAAGTGTAAAATTGTGAAAAACATTTTATTTTTGTGAAATTTTAATTCTTGTGATTACTAAGCAAACAAAATACATTTAAATGCATTATTTTTTGCAATAATACTTTATTTTTATGCTTGAGAATGCACAATATATTAAAAATTGGGGGGTGTGCTGGAAATCGCAAACGCAAAACGCAAGAATTTGGAGGCTGTTTATAATACACTTTTAATCAAATTTTTATAATTTTTGTTATAAAATTCTGTTGAATAGAAAAAGGTTTGTATAATATTTGTCATAAAATTCTTTTATTACAGAAATCTTACTAAAAAACGACTTTCAAAATTCTTGCGTTTTGCGTTTGCGATTTCCAGCACACCCCTGATGGTTTCAGCTTATTATTCTGAACTGCACGTGTTGTTTTTTTTTTCAATTTGTGTTTTTATTTTAAAGGCACATTGTTGCGTTTTTTTTGACACCATGGTTCCAAATACAAAAACAATTTGGCGTGTTGTTTTTATCTTGTTGTACTTGTTGTAGCAACGAGCTTACCTTGTGTAAATATAACTTGGGTCTTACGTTTGACCCTTCTAAGCGCATTTTAGGCACTGTAGGAGCTAAATTTAGGAATTTCATTAAACCGCCATATTTGTATAGGACCCCCTAATGGCGGAGATAAGGGATAATTATGTTCGAGAAAATGCTTAGGACAAAAAACTAATGGAGGTCGGTCATAGATTTTACCTGGCTAGGAGGGACTCCTGGCAGTTATATGACTTTGTCTTCAATATATTTTTAGTTTGCATTGAATATTTTGTATGGGAGCGCCCTTAAGGAATGGAGAAAGCGGGCTGGTATGCTAGAAACAAATGTTGGAGATTAGTTTACCCCTCTATGGGTGACCCTGTGGCAGTTATTGAGATTTTTTTTGTATTTTCCTTTTAAAATATTGTTAAAAAGTATTTTACTTGTAAAAGTAACTAATAATATAATGAACTTAATAAAAACCTTTTTTAACATGTTTTAACTCTTCATTTTATACTAACCGCCTGGCCCACGATGTCGACAAGAACATTTCTTTCGTATATTTATATTGAAAATAATAATAAAAATCAAAAATTTTTTTTTGTTTTCAATGTTAATATACAAAATAAATTTTCTTTTCGACATCGTGGGCCAGGCAGTAAAATTCGACTCAAAACGAATATCAATTTTAAGCCGGATTTTTTCGTTTAATAGTTACTACTCTTAATTAAAGGCCAAAGTCGGACCTACAAAACAAAACAAAAAACCGCATATCAAAATTATAATCCAATCAAAAGTTATGTATTTTTGATGGCCTTCTCATGAAATGGGTCGCTACTAAAGAGTAACGAGACGGACACTTATATTTAAAATAACTGTGTCCAACAAACATTTAAACTTTGAAAAAAGGAGCCAGATACTTTTAACCTAAAGTTTAATTCAGACTTTACTGAAAATCGGTAATGAAAGAAGCAAAATGGCGGCCATTTACTTCTTACTGAGCTACCTAAATAAGAGCGGAAGCGTTTTTTGTATGTCAAAACTTCTCATTTGCATACAATTTATACGAAACAAACCATTAGAATGCGAATTAGAAACCACCCGGCTGATAAATCTTATTTGACAGATCGCAATGTTGGTTTGTTTTATTGAAATTGTATTTAAATAAAATTTTCATGTTTAAAAAAACGCTTGCCGCTTTTGTTTAGGTTGTTCAGTTAAGGTTTTTATTCTTCTGTATTCTAGTTTACGCGAGTTGAAAAGTTTCCTGAATTCATTTCATAGCTTTAATTTGTTAGACTTTCGCTATTTTTTTTTTTTTTTTTTTTTTGAATTATCTTCGATGTCTTATTTCCACTGTAATTGATAAAAAATTGGTTTTCTTTTCAATCATTTTCACGTCCATCAAATTAACTAGAAATTAAAGTTATTTCTTTTTCCACATACTGTCACAGCTCATCAAAATTAATTTTATATGACATCGACTGTCATAATTTCAATTTAAATGCTGCACAATTTCACAAAAAAATCTTTAATAGATGATTATCAAACCAAATATTTGTCTATCTAGTATTTAAAGGCAAACATGTACACGAATTTCGTATTTTTTTTTTATATTCCCTCATTAAAGGTGCGTGCTCTTCAAAAAAATGTTTTTCTACAATATTTCTGTTATCAATTTAATTTAAAAAATCTGTGCACGTCTCACGTGGGGATTTGTTTATTAAAAAAAATAAAAACTAAAAATACCTTTTAAGAAAAAAATCTAGCTTCTTGTTGCTTCTACCAGAGTATTGAGTTGTTTGTTAAGTATTTATATTTTAGTTTGAATTTCAAAACTCGTACTTTTATTTATATCGTTTTCTTTTATAGAAACGTCTGTAGATTTTTAATTTTTTTCTTTCTAGGTTTCCAATGTATTTTGTATTTGGTTTTAGATTTTGTTGCGTAGTTTATGCCATTGTAACTAACTAACTTCAAATTTGCATTTGCCTATCTTGAGAGTAACACCGTTCAGAAAGAAAGAAAACAATTTTACTTTAAGCGCACAATTCAAAACAACCAACAATTTATGGTTGCAGGTTGTCACTTGTATTAAAATTAAACTTCTTTTGAAAATGGTTTTAAAATTGCCTTTTTTTGTCATTTATAGGTTATGGCTGGAAATATTTCATTAAATTTTAATTCAAATATTTTTTTTCTTTAAATTAAAAACAAACTCTAATACTCAGATAACCTATACTTAAACTATAGTCTTGTACTAAGGCAATTCTCTTTTTTTTAAATTACTCGACCACCTATATTCAGGCATGTTAAGACTACTTAAATTATTGCTTTAAACTCTTTAAACTTTAACCTATTATGTCTTATAAACATACAGTAGTTATACCAAGTCTGCCATCTATATCCTGTCTTATAATCAAATTACAATCTCATACTCCCACTGCAGGCTAAAACTCAAACTACACTACTCTTAGTTCTTGTACATATTATGAAACATTTGCTACAGAAACTTTCTAAAATTCTCCATTGAAACTGCATTCGTGTCCATATAATGAAACTTTTGTTTTGCAGAATTTTAAGTATTGCGAGTACTTTCCCTCTTTGATTTTCTTCATCTAAACAACAAACTCACAAAAACTTTATGTACATGAAACAAAGTACTGTTTTTCATTTCCTTCTTCTCTTACACCATCAAACTTAATGTAATAGTATAGGTTGCCGATGGCAGATTAATGGCCATTTTCTCATTATCTTTTTTACCAACGAAAAACTGCACATTAAAGAAATTTGGTTTTCTCAATGTCTCATTTGCTTCGATTTTATCGCAAAGCTAACCGGCACTCATTTGCCAATTATTTATTTTCCTTTTATTTGCCGTACAGATAAATTCAATCAGCTGGCTCCCAATTTTTACATGTATTTTGAGTGGCGTTGCCAGCTGAAAACTTTGTTTTTGTCGGTATATTGAGAAACCCAAAATCGTTATCGGACAGTTTATCGATCCAATAAATTTATGTTGACATTAAGTAACAGACAGTTTGTCGATACATTGAGAAAATGGCCATTAGAGTGTTAAATATTGAATGTAAAGTTTGTACTAAAAGCGATATCACCACGCTTGTAGAAATTTTCAACATTATATTTTCTTTGAATTCCATAAGCGTTAACAGCACTGATTTTCAATAATTAATGTCAGCTGTTGTTAAAAATTTTGCGACAAAAAATATATAATAATTAAATAAAAGTAAAACAAACGAAAAACAAATAATTTTTATATCCATCACAATATAACGTAAATTGTACGCAAACACAAGAAAAACCTTAATAAAAAAAATACTTGCTTGCATAAAAAAGTACTTTACGCAGATCAGGCGCGGATCCAGCTTGAGCCTTAGGGGGGGGAAATTTTTTATGATACAAAAAAAAATTTGTTTTTAAAAGTTTATTAAAAGCAATTTGTGTATATTGTATTAAAAAAACTCAACAATAAGGTTAAATAAAATATTCAATATAAATTAAAAGAAACTTATCTTTTTAAATAAGCAATTTATGATTTCCTTGTGAGGCAAATTTAGATAGTACAGTCTATGTTCAGTTTGTCATTGTTGATCTGAGCCATGTTTTTATTTGACGAAGGGTAGGAAATGACGAGCATTGAAACGAAAATTTGAAATATTTTTCTTAGATTTAGGTAGATATCTTCATCACAGTTTATTAAAGCATCTACAACGTTATCTGATAGATTTTCAGATAATTTCCATGTTTGTTGCCAATGCTACAGTTCAGGCTCAAGTTTAGATGTTAGTAGGTGTATATCTCGAGTTGTGGTTTTAAAAGTTTTATATCTGTATATGACTTGATTACACTTTGAGTAGAAGTTTTGGTAAGTTCAATACATTAAAGATATCTATTGGAAAGGGGTATCTTTTAAAATAAATTCAATAAGGGCCATTATTATAACTTGGCGTTAGCAGTTATCAGACAGTTAACAGACGCTTTTTGACAGATAACACATTATTATCTGTCAATTTAATCTTAACTTTAGCTAACTTCAAGTTGTAATAATGGCCCTAAGAGAATGAAACCTACAGCTCGGTAGAAATCTTCAACATTTTGGATGTGATTATTTCGTTCAAATCTTGTTTTTTAGGTTGGCACCACGATTTGAACGCAAATAACTTTAACTTTTTTAAAAATCACTTTAAATTGTTCTTCGGCTTTATTTCTTTTTTCTTCAAGGCACATTATTAAAGTTTTGATAAGGCTTGATCCTTTTTGAAGATCTATATCGTGCTTTTGTAAAATGATACTAAGCGGCTGTGTTACAATAAGTATCACACTTAATATGTTTATTCCGAAAATAAATTCATAAGTTCAAGTGGGTTCCTTAATATAAGGCTCTTGATGAAGTATCTCTACCTTTTCACTCAGATATTTTTTCCAAAGCTTCTACTATATGATGTACACTTGTTGCAAAGTGTAAAGCTTAGTCGTGACGGCCAACCCATCTTGTCTCGCATAATGTAGAGAGTTTGGCTCCCAAATACTTTACTAAAAACGTGTTTTGCCTGATTTACGGGAAATAGCAAGGCGTTTGTTTCGCATTTGTCGCGGTTTCCAGAATTTTTTAACAGCTTCATTTTCTGCTGACATCAAACGACACCCATCAGTTCCAACTCCTATACAATTTTTTAGGTCAAGACTAAAATTTGTCAAAGTTTTAAGAACTGTTGATGATAGTGCCATCGCATCAATTGACACATCAGCGTCATTATCAATATCTTGTGAAGGCTCTTCAAATGCTTTTACAACAAAGCCAAAACAATTCTTGCCTAACAACTTTTTGTTGTATGTTGAAATATTTAAAAGATAAGGAAATATGGCTTTATATGCTTTATATGCTTTATATGGCTTTATATGCGTTCGTCAAAAATTATCGAATAGGATTTTTTTCATATAACACATACATATATACATAAATATTGCAAATACTAAGGCTTTTTAATAATTCAACCGCACGCATTTTCAAGTCAAACGTTTACTCTTTGGTTAGAGATTCAATAAAAACACAAAAAAATACTCATTGAAAATTTCGTTAGAGATTCAATAAAAAAACAAAAAAAACCTTGCTAGGATTTTCAAAAATTTTGTACATTAAAAAAAGATAATATTAATGGGTATTCTTGTATTATCGAAATAAACAAAACATATTTTTATAATTTACGGGGGGGAAATTTCCTTATTTCACCCCCCCTGAATCCGCGCCTGACGCAGATGCAAAAACGGGTATTATCTCACACTCAGTTATAACTGCGGGTAAGAAATGGAACAAAAAAAAGCAGTCTTAACAATATTTAGACACATACTGAGACTGAAGTCTTATGTCGTGTTTATAGAACACGAGCGCCTTACTCGTCCGTTCAAGTTACATTTAAAACAAAAATCATTCAGGAAAGCAAATTTCGATCTACCAAATGTTAAAATACAATTTGGTTTAAGGATTGATGTTTGACTAGTGACGTCAGCAGTCGTCGATGGCTGCGAGTGTAAGACGGCAAATCCATCTGAGGAGATCGAGTGGTTGCGATCGAAACATGTCATGGTAACCTGCCGGCCAGGGTTCGAGCCCGAGCCACGTCAAGAATGAAAGATTATCAATAACAATTTTAATTAATTTTCATGTTGTAAAAAAAAAAATAAAAAAAATAAAAAAAAAAAAAATTCCTTTCTTCATAAAAATAATTAAATAAAAATTAAATTTCATGAACTTAAGCCTAATTAAAAATATTAAAAATTTGGATTAAAAACCATAAATAGTTCAACAAAATAACCACAATACTAATTATTGTTAAAGCTAAGGCACGAGCTCTATGTGTACATTTGTCCTTTAAGTTGTGCTGAAAAAGGTCAACAGGAAAGAGAAAGACAAAGTGAAAAAACAAAAAAATGTACTTGGACTTCAAGAAAAATTCTTGACGAAAGTACGAAAAAACAGAAGTAAAGGAAAAAACATGTAAAATCAATTAAGATGGATAATCATTCAGGAAAGCAAATTTCGACCTACCAAATGTTAAAATACAATTTGGTTTAAGGATTGATGTTTGACTAGTGACGTCAGCAGTTGTCGATGGCTGCGAGTGTAAGACGGCAAATCCATCTGAGGAGATCGAGTGGTTGCGATCGAAACATGTCATGGTAACCTGCCGGCCAGGGTTCGAGCCCGAGCCACGTCAAGAATGAAAGATTATCAATAACAATTTTAATTAATTTTCATGTTGTAAAAAAAAAAATTCCTTTCTTCATAAAAATAATTTAATAAAAATTAAATTTCATGAACTTAATTAAGCCTAATTAAAAATATTAAAAATTTGGATTAAAAAAATTTGTTTTTGTTTTAAATGTAACTTGAACGGACGAGTAAGGCGCTCGTGTTCTATAAACTACGCATTAAATTAAATTACTATTTTACTAAGACCAGATTCTACAACTAAGACTAAAGTCTTATACTAAGACTAAAGTTTTATACTTAGATTAAAGTCTTATACACACTAAGACTGAAGTCTTATAAATATTTAGACTAAAGCCTTACACATACTGAGACTAAAGTCTTACAAATTCTGATTTGAAAGTTTTATATTAAAACTAAGGTCTTATACTAAGGCCAAATTCTACAACTAAGACTAAAGTCTTATACTAAGACTCAAGTTTTATACTAAGATTAAAGTCTTATACACACTAAGATAGAAGTCTTATAAATATTTAGACACATACTGAGACTAAAGTGTTATATTAAAACTAAGGTATTTTACTAAGATCAAATTCTACAACTAAGACTAAAGTCTAATACTAAGACTAAAGTTTTATACTTAGATTAAAGTCTTATACACACTAAGACTGAAGTCTTATAAATATTTAGACCAAAGTCTTACACATACTGAGACTTAAGTCTTTAATTAAAACTAAGGTCTTATACCAAGACTAAATTCTGCCACTAAGACTAATGCTATGTTCACATTTGGATTTTTAAACGCGTTTAAGCAAAATGTTGATTTAGCTAATCAAAGCCGTTCACATTACATTTGAGATGATTAAGATGACAATAAGGGCCATTATTATAACTTGGCGTTAGCAGTTATCAGACAGTTAACAGACGCTTTTTGACAGATAACACATTATTATCTGTCAATTTAATCTTAACTTTAGCTAACTTCAAGTTGTAATAATGGCCCTAAGAGAATGAAACCTACAGCTCGGTAGAAATCTTCAACATTTTGGATGTGATTATTTCGTTCAAATCTTGTTTTTTAGGTTGGCACCACGATTTGAACGCAAATAACTTTAACTTTTTTAAAAATCACTTTAAATTGTTCTTCGGCTTTATTTCTTTTTTCTTCAAGGCACATTATTAAAGTTTTGATAAGGCTTGATCCTTTTTGAAGATCTATATCGTGCTTTTGTAAAATGATACTAAGCGGCTGTGTTACAATAAGTATCACACTTAATATGTTTATTCCGAAAATAAATTCAAAAGTTCAAGTGGGTTCCTTAATATAAGGCTCTTGATGAAGTATCTCTACCTTTTCACTCAGATATTTTTTCCAAAGCTTCTACTATATGATGTACACTTGTTGCAAAGTGTAAAGCTTAGTCGTGACGGCCAACCCATCTTGTCTCGCATAATGTAGAGAGTTTGGCTCCCAAATACTTTACTAAAAACGTGTTTTGCCTGATTTACGGGAAATAGCAAGGCGTTTGTTTCGCATTTGTCGCGGTTTCCAGAATTTTTTAACAGCTTCATTTTCTGCTGACATCAAACGACACCCATCAGTTCCAACTCCTATACAATTTTTTAGGTCAAGACTAAAATTTGTCAAAGTTTTAAGAACTGTTGATGATAGTGCCATCGCATCAATTGACACATCAGCGTCATTATCAATATCTTGTGAAGGCTCTTCAAATGCTTTTACAACAAAGCCAAAACAATTCTTGCCTAACAACTTTTTGTTGTATGTTGAAATATTTAAAAGATAAGGAAATATGGCTTTATATGCTTTATATGCTTTATATGGCTTTATATGCGTTCGTCAAAAATTATCGAATAGGATTTTTTTCATATAACACATACATATATACATAAATATTGCAAATACTAAGGCTTTTTAATAATTCAACCGCACGCATTTTCAAGTCAAACGTTTACTCTTTGGTTAGAGATTCAATAAAAACACAAAAAAATACTCATTGAAAATTTCGTTAGAGATTCAATAAAAAAACAAAAAAAACCTTGCTAGGATTTTCAAAAATTTTGTACATTAAAAAAAGATAATATTAATGGGTATTCTTGTATTATCGAAATAAACAAAACATATTTTTATAATTTACGGGGGGGAAATTTCCTTATTTCACCCCCCCTGAATCCGCGCCTGACGCAGATGCAAAAACGGGTATTATCTCACACTCAGTTATAACTGCGGGTAAGAAATGGAACAAAAAAAAGCAGTCTTAACAATATTTAGACACATACTGAGACTGAAGTCTTATGTCGTGTTTATAGAACACGAGCGCCTTACTCGTCCGTTCAAGTTACATTTAAAACAAAAATCATTCAGGAAAGCAAATTTCGATCTACCAAATGTTAAAATACAATTTGGTTTAAGGATTGATGTTTGACTAGTGACGTCAGCAGTCGTCGATGGCTGCGAGTGTAAGACGGCAAATCCATCTGAGGAGATCGAGTGGTTGCGATCGAAACATGTCATGGTAACCTGCCGGCCAGGGTTCGAGCCCGAGCCACGTCAAGAATGAAAGATTATCAATAACAATTTTAATTAATTTTCATGTTGTAAAAAAAAAAATAAAAAAAATAAAAAAAAAAAAATTCCTTTCTTCATAAAAATAATTTAATAAAAATTAAATTTCATGAACTTAAGCCTAATTAAAAATATTAAAAATTTGGATTAAAAACCATAAATAGTTCAACAAAATAACCACAATACTAATTATTGTTAAAGCTAAGGCACGAGCTCTATGTGTACATTTGTCCTTTAAGTTGTGCTGAAAAAGGTCAACAGGAAAGAGAAAGACAAAGTGAAAAAACAAAAAAATGTACTTGGACTTCAAGAAAAATTCTTGACGAAAGTACGAAAAAACAGAAGTAAAGGAAAAAACATGTAAAATCAATTAAGATGGATAATCATTCAGGAAAGCAAATTTCGACCTACCAAATGTTAAAATACAATTTGGTTTAAGGATTGATGTTTGACTAGTGACGTCAGCAGTTGTCGATGGCTGCGAGTGTAAGACGGCAAATCCATCTGAGGAGATCGAGTGGTTGCGATCGAAACATGTCATGGTAACCTGCCGGCCAGGGTTCGAGCCCGAGCCACGTCAAGAATGAAAGATTATCAATAACAATTTTAATTAATTTTCATGTTGTAAAAAAAAAAATTCCTTTCTTCATAAAAATAATTTAATAAAAATTAAATTTCATGAACTAAATTAAGCCTAATTAAAAATATTAAAAATTTGGATTAAAAAAATTTGTTTTTGTTTTAAATGTAACTTGAACGGACGAGTAAGGCGCTCGTGTTCTATAAACTACGCATTAAATTAAATTACTATTTTACTAAGACCAGATTCTACAACTAAGACTAAAGTCTTATACTAAGACTAAAGTTTTATACTTAGATTAAAGTCTTATACACACTAAGACTGAAGTCTTATAAATATTTAGACTAAAGCCTTACACATACTGAGACTAAAGTCTTACAAATTCTGATTTGAAAGTTTTATATTAAAACTAAGGTCTTATACTAAGGCCAAATTCTACAACTAAGACTAAAGTCTTATACTAAGACTCAAGTTTTATACTAAGATTAAAGTCTTATACACACTAAGATAGAAGTCTTATAAATATTTAGACACATACTGAGACTAAAGTGTTATATTAAAACTAAGGTATTTTACTAAGATCAAATTCTACAACTAAGACTAAAGTCTAATACTAAGACTAAAGTTTTATACTTAGATTAAAGTCTTATACACACTAAGACTGAAGTCTTATAAATATTTAGACCAAAGTCTTACACATACTGAGACTTAAGTCTTTAATTAAAACTAAGGTCTTATACCAAGACTAAATTCTGCCACTAAGACTAATGCTATGTTCACATTTGGATTTTTAAACGCGTTTAAGCAAAATGTTGATTTAGCTAATCAAAGCCGTTCACATTACATTTGAGATGATTAAGATGACAGATGATTAAGAAAAAACACACACACAAACACACAAAAAAACAACAAACAAATTTAAATTTCTTTCAAGTATTAAAAATGGATAAAAACACTTTATAAAGTTATCAAAAGATTATTTTAATAATTTTAATGATGTAATTGTGAAAATTTATGAATTATTTAAGAAAAAAGAAATAAAAAAATTAAACAGCCATATTGGCCGGTTGTACACGATCATGTTGGCGATTCTCATTTGGGGTATGTTCAGTGGATTCTATGTGGTTTATGAAGTGATTTAGTTGTAATCATGTCGTTTTGAAGTGATTAACAAATCACTTCAATGTATGGTTAATCATCTCGATTTTGAAGTGATTAGAGCTTAATCACGTTCGAGCTGCTTAAACCCGTTTAAGAACCCAAAAGTGAACATAGCATAAGATTACCGTTCTTTACTTATATGCTAATACTTCCTTCCGTTTTTTACTTATATGCTAATACTTCCTTCCGTTTTTTACTTATATGCTAATACTTCCTTCCGTTTTTTACTTATATGCTTATACTAAAACTACCGTGGTATCCTTTTATGTCTAATACGTAAACTACCGTCTTATACTTATATGTATAATACTAAGACTACCGTTTTATAGTTATATGTCTAATAATAATACTACACGTCTTATACTTATATGTCTTTAAATATAAATCCATTTTAAGCTTAGATTCTTTCCCTGCTAGCTTCTTATTCCGTCTAATAATCATTTTTATGGATTTAAGAGATTATATGTTCCTTTTGCATCTAAATTCAAAAGCTCCTTTAATCAAACTTTGTTTTTCACCATCCAACATTTGCAGTACGCTGATATAATTACGACTTCCATGTAATTGCTGTATGCTGTAATTCACACCATAAAATTCATTTTAAAACTTCAATAAAATTTTCTTAAATCTGTAAATAAAAAAAATTCCTGTGGTTTTTATTTCCCATATTATTTCACTCCAGGAACGTGCTAAAACATTAGAGCTCCCAAACCCAGACATACATATGCCTTTTCCTGCATAATATTGTTTTTCAATCAACTATCTGCGTCTCAAAAACTTAATGGTCAAAATTGCATTAACGCCAGACAAATTATTCAAGGCAAATATTTTTATTGTTTTTGAATAGTTTTTGCTGTTTATTTTCTATTTTGCTGTTTAATGCATAATGTGCAATTGTTAAAATTTTTTCTAAAAGTTGGGAAAAGAAAAAAAAGTTTATATTAGCTGCATAACAAAATATCTTTCTATGATTGGAGGTTTGAGAAACGAAATAAATATTTTGAAAAATCTCATTAAACGAGTATTTTATACAGCAACATGCCACACCAAACTACAACTACACTTATTAGATGGTGGTGTCAATATTAAATAAGATTTTTTTCCTTACAAAAATTGTTTCTGTGAAATGAACATACTTGTACAACAATACATTCAATTTTATATTCGTCGGAGAATTGAAACAGACTTTTGGTATAATATGGCTAAAAAAGACAGGAGATTAAGTTAAATGATTTTTAAGAATGACAAGAAATAAAACGTTACATCGTTCAGAAATGTTTAACAATGCATTTAACAAAATTAGAACTTTGTTGCCTTAAAGTATAAGAAATTTAAGAATAGGCTTATGATAAGAACAAACTTAAGTCTTACACACATACCATCGTACCATGATTACAGCTGCCTTGTTTCTTAGATCGACATCTTATTATTACTTACAGTTTTATAACCTGGTTTTCTTTTTATACTTAGACTACTGATTTATACCCAGACTCTCGTTAAAGAATACGTTCTTTGAATTAAACTGCTGCTTTAAACTAAAACATTTATTCTCTTATACGCAAATTATCGCGTTATAATTCGCCTGCTATCTCAAACTACCATTTCAGACTAAGACCTCTATTTTGTCCTTGGATCTAGTTTTATACTCACTCTATCGTCTTATATTTACATTATCTTATACTAAAGCTTTAGCCTTTAACCGTCGTAGGCACATACTACGTGTCTTATATTACTACTTATATATTTAAACTTCTATTCTTCTTTTACTTATCTTTAAAGGGGTTGAAAAGTAAAAATTTAATAGAACAATTGTGATTTTTAGTTGAACTGTTAATTTCTAATTTTTGATATTTTTAGTTAGTCTAGGTTTGCACCTGTGATCGGCAAAATCGGGGCGCCGCGTTTTCTCTTTTATATTATTTTATAACGTACGTGTGCACTGGGGATGCCAATTGGGATTGATTTTAGAAAATCCCGGGATTCGGGATTTTGAAATTCCGGGATTTCTGGATATGTTAAATTTATACAACGCATGCAATCGCAAAATGTAATAGTAAAGGTTGCCGATCGCAGGTTTGCACTATGAAATTTTTCTTTCAGAAAGTGTGAGTTTGTTGGTGAGAGGGGAGAGAATAACAGCATGTTCTCTTCCTCTCTCACCAACATACTAAGACTAACTGAAAGAAAACTTTCATAGTGTGAACCCAGACTGAGACTTGAGTTCATCATATTTAATTTTCATTAAACTATTTTTACTGAAGGAAGGAATTTTACAACATGAAATTTATTGACCATTTTTATACTTGGCTGAGCTGGGAATCGAACTCGGGTTGAATTTACATGTTTAAGGAATCACCACATTCCTTCATCAGAATTCTTTGACGTTCTAACCTTTGCACCACTGCGTTGCCTGCCAGCCAACAGTCAAATATCAATCTTTAACCAGTGGTACTGGTTAAATAGCCGCTTCAGTTGGTCGATTAAACTGACCATAAAATGGAGGAAGCGCGCAATGAACTTTCTTAACAGAGCACGCACTTTGATAATAAAATTCAATAATTTGCAAGCGTTGTTCCTTTGTAAGACGATTCATGGTTAAATTATAGACCAAACTGATGATGTTTGACAGTGAAACAAAACACGAAACGTGTGTCAGCTGTTTAAACCAGTGTTGCCAAAAAGATAATAGCTAAAAACTCACCCGATACAATTAATGTTGGAAGAATTCCAACCAATTGTAGTGGGGAATGCAAGAAAAGATAAACTCACTGTTTGTTGTTTTTGTTTTTGTATAAGCTTTGATATTGTTACAAGTAAAACTGGAGTTTATAATTCTTATTTGCTTAACAGTTCTATTTGGTTTAATATCTTTAGTTTTTCTAACATTTTTGGATGAAGTTTCCTGATGATCTGGCAGAAGCAAGCAGTGAAATGGGCATAGGAATAGCTTACACAGAAAAAATTATTGCCGAATTATTTTCAAACAAACGCTTGTTTGAAAATTTTTTTAATTTCTACAAATTTTTTTAATGATTCAATTAAAATTTTTGCTTGATTTTTATTTAACCAACAAAAATGTTGACAACCATTCAAAAATATAATACACGCGTTATTGGTTTCAAGTTTTCATAATTTTGTATGAAATATTTAACGCTTTTTAATGTTGTCGTCTTTTTGCATTTTTTTATTTGATCGTAAGCAACACTTCCTAATGTGAAATATAAGAACTACAACAAAAAACACATACAGTCTATTTTTGGACACTTTAAAAAAGTACAACAGTAAGAAAGATGAGAGGTTTGAAGTAAAAAAAAAAAAAAAAAATAGCAGGTAAAAAAACGTTTCACTCTTTTTAAACAACAGAAACAACAACAACATTATAAGAAACAAAATAAATTTTTGGTCGGTTTCAAAGTTGGTTAAAAAAAACCAAAATCCCGTATTCAATTTTTTCAAACTGTTTGCTTAAATACACCAAATACAAAAATAGAATGATGACGAAAAACATATCGAGTCGGTCTGTCGCCGTTTCTGGGTTACATTTCTTCTTCATTAGCAAAGGAAAGGATACAGCAACAGTGAGTGATGACGAAAAACATTGTGTGTATAAAAAAAGACTTCGTTCAAAAATTATTCCAACAAAAAAATGTCCTGCTTGACTTGAGATACGAAAAAAGCGAACATTCACCACTGCGAAGAATTGGCGAAACAAAAATGCTCGCCGAATGTTCGAAAATTTAAGATAAAAGTGAATGTTCGCATCAACGAAGTTTTTGCGAAGATTTGGCGAACTTAAATTTGAGTAAGCTAATTTAAAACCGTTAGCTTCACTTACTTCCCACCAAACCTTTATAAATGATAATGTGGTTTTCTTTTTGCGAACAAAAATCAATAAAAAAAAATGTTGATCGCAAAATATAAGTATATATTTTATTTTTAAAAATTATTTTGATATAAAGTATTAATTTATAAATATTTTTAGGAATTATTTTTATTTAACTTGAAGTATAAATTTTTGTTTTGTTTTTATAAATAAATATTACATATGTATTACATATATATAAAAAATACAAAACGTACTCTTTTTTGTAGTGAAAAAACACACAAAATAAAGAGAGAAAGATATAAAAGCTTCGCTAACGAACTTTTACAAAACTATTAAAAACGAATGTTAAGCGATATTTTAATCGAATAATTAAAACTGTTTTTAGTGAATATTTAGTGATGTCGTTAAAGTTGTTCGTTATAGATATCGCCAAAGAATCGCTACTAATATTAAAGTAAACCTTCGAGATCGAAAGATTTGCTGCCACAAACTGAGCGACGGGTGAACTCTATGAGTTCTTTTTCGTTTCACTAGCAGTAGTCGTTCTCGAACGTTTTATCAGAGAAACGTTTGCCAATTGTTCAATGGCAATATTATTTTCGATTGCCGTGGTCAAGCGGGGTGTCTCAAAGCCAGCCGGCCGCTCTGCTCTTTCTGCCAACATCTTCTAATAAAGTGCCTGCTTGTGTGCGCATCATTGCTTGTGCAAAAACCTTTTTTTTTTTATTTTGAAATTTAGTATATGAATTTCAGTAAACTTTTTGTTTGATTCAGTTAAATTATTTGTTTGAAAAAATCAGTGTTTTTTTTCAATAAACAAAATGCAAATAAATTGTTTGAATATGCGAATTTGTTTATAGGACCGATTTCAGACAAAAAATTGTTTGATTCTACAAATTTTTTGTTTGAATTGGAAAAATAATTTTTTCTGTGTATCTTATCAACAATAAATTTCAGTGTTTTTATCAAGAATAAAAAGTGGGAATTAAGCACGACAAACAAAATCTTGTTAATTGAAAAATTTCATGTTGTAAAATTGCTTGCTTCAGTAAAAATAATTTAAAATGAAAATTAAATTTGATGAACTCAAGTCTAACTAAAAATATAAAAAATTAAAAATTGTTTATATATAGACTAGAGTTGTCAACCGATTAAGAATAATTCGATTAATCGATCAAACCAAACCAAACTCTTGTTCGAATAATTTCAAAACGCCGATTTTCGAATAACGAATAAATCGATTAATTAATGTCGATTAATCGAACTTCTTTTTATTAAAAAATAAATTAAATAAAATCTTAGAATTTTATGTATTCTCATAAGTTTTAAGTGATTTTATACAAAATATAGGAAAGTTAAAAAATATTGTTGCTATAGCCCAGGTTGTAATTAATCTCAATTTTTAGTAAGCAAAAACCGTGTTGAGTACACATTGTATATCAAAAATGTATTTTATGTTTTTATTTAACAAATCTTATCAAGCAATTAAGTAAGTGAGTTGCAAAACTCGTTCGCTACAAAATTTAAAATACGAAATGAAATGATATACTAATTGTATCAATGCATGTCCTCTTCCATGTTTTTAGCACGGACATACAATCAGAATATTTCGTCTAATAAAGCGCCAAAAGAACTGTAAGAATCATTTGCCATCTCGTTTTTTTAATTCTGCAACGAACGAGTTTTGTATCTCGTCTTCTCAATTGTTTCAGTTGTTTTGTTTTTAAGTCAAACGTTAAAACATTTTGAAGAAAGGAAACTTTTCAATTTCGGGTGAAAAATTTAGAAATAAACAAAAAGCTTAAAAATAAAGAATTGATTTATATAAATCATATATTGAAAGTAAAAATTGTTGTTATTGTATTATAATACAATTTTCTTAAATTATATATGTATATCTTTACAATTTGTAAGTGCCACAATACTACCATTGAAAACGATGTAGTGGAAGATAATCCCACGACATCAAGAAATGCTGAATTTGGTCCAATAGAAAAATACATTAAGACAGTGGCTGTCGATAGAAGAAATTGTAGACAGAAGTTTGGCTGAAGATGGTAGGTCTTCCAACGACTTCGAAAATCCAGAGTAATATCGAATTATTAAGGAATTAAGGGTTTTACGATGCCTTAAAGTAATACAACTATGTGGAGTTAAGATGAAAAATTTTATGCATCAAAAAAAAAAGTCATAGCGGATGGAATGGAAGATTTTCCATAGTAATTTTTTTGTTAAAATTATTTTTTTATTCGTTATTCTCATCGATTAATCGAATAGTTTTTTAGATTTAATCGTTTGATCGCACGAACAAAAACAATTATTTGAATTATTCGAACAAAGTTGAAAGGCGAATAATTGACAACTCTAATATAGACCCAAGGCATTATTCATAACAAATTTTTCAGGTTAATAACAGGTTTATTAAACGTATTTCCTATAGAAATCTTTTAAGAAAAACCTCTAATAAATCAAAAATATTTTTTATGAATATGGGGGCTAGTCTTTAGTTAACTTACAAAATAGAGTTCTGCCTTATAGATGATGTCTCTGAGTCCTGCGTTTGCAGTGGTGGGTAGATAGCTATGTTTAAGTCCTAAACAAGAAGTTGGTGTCGCTGTAGCATCTCGACCTGAAAAACACCAACTTATCGAGCCTTTATAGCAAAATGATGTTACCAACAAAAATAAAATTTTACGGGAGAAGTTTTTGTTTTAAATATTTTTGCTTCAAGTCTAGGGTTTCGTTTGAAATTGCTTTTGCTCTTTTTTCGTAACGGTACTCCCCAGAGATATGAGATTTTTAGAAATGATGCAAATTATCAAAAATTATCGATTTTCATCAAAAAATATAAATCTTAAATGTTGTTGGTTACATAATTTTTGCTATTAGGGCTCGATATCATTGCCTCAAGTCTAGGTTTTCGGTTGAAATTGCTTTTGCTCTTATTTTTCAACGGTACTTCCCGGAGATATGAAATTTTTAGAGAAGATGCAAATGATCAAAAATGATCGATTTTCATTAACAACCGCAAATCTAAAATGTTGTTGGTTACATAATTTTCGCTATTAGGGCTCGATATGTATAAATGTATCGTCTATTTTTCTTTCCATTAGCTCAGTTCATTCAACTCAGCTAGATCAATCCAGTTAACGAGACACCTTTAGTGAGCGTGTCCACATGAACAAGGCTTCTTGCTGAGTTTAGTTTGCACTGCAGCTGAGTAGGTGTTGAACGTCGTGTGGGCCTATTCCACATGCAGGGCAAAGTTCAGGGATGCTGCTGTGGATTCAGGACCAGTAATAGCACCATCCTGACCTCAATTCTGTAAATACCATTGATGTATGGAACTGCATTGAACATTACCAACTCTGTGCTGGTTAAACTTTGAATCACAAAAACTAAATTTTAAAGATTTTTACGATAAAATTCCTTTAAATATATGATCCTGTAACTTAAGTGGCTGTGTTTTTTTGTTGCTGTTGTTTATAAATTTCATTATTAAAAACAAAAAACAAGGAATTAAGTGTGATATAAAAGACAAATAAATTGTTTTCTGTGTGTTTTTCAAATTTATTTTCAATAGTTTGAAAAAAAAGGAAATTTGTTAAATTCAATACTTTTGCTCTTAAATAAAAAATTATGTATATATGCATGTACCTATGTATGTGTATGTTTACATAAACAAACAAACAAACGAACATATGAATGAATGATTTCAATGTAATGATTCCAATAATAATGTTGTTATTGTTCCCTACAATGTGGGAGCCCTCCTTTTTTTATTGCAGTTGTTTTTGTTGTTTGTTTTTTTTCTTGAAAGGGTTAAACCAGTACAATGAACTTTATTATTGGACACTCCAAGCCAACTACTCCACAGAAATTTTTTAACACTTGCGTGTTTGTCTGATTGGCTGTAGATGGACTTATGTTTCTTGTTATTGTTGTTTTTGTTGCGAAAGAGGACAGTTTGAAACATCATAAAATATTGAGGAATTATTAAAGAAAAACAAATTTCACCATACAAATTCATATACAAACGTACATACATCAAAATCCTTCATAAAAATATTTGATATTAGGCAATAACAACTGCATTGGACAGTTTGATTTATTGGCCGTTTATGGTTTAGGCAACATTTTTGTGTTAGACATGCAATTTGGATATCAAATGTTTGTTTGAAGACATCTGTTATTCAATTATTTTTAAAAATTTATGACTTTTTTATGGCAGGAGACAAGAAATATGTATGGATATATTTCTTTTCGTTAATGTTAATTATAGTTTTGTGGAAACTTTTTTATATAAATTTAAGGTTGAAAGGTTATCGGATTTAAGCCCAAAGCATACTCTCCTACTCCTTAATCCTGGCAAAGGGGTTTTAACAATTTAGTTTTTAATGAACTGATTTCTTCAGATTGTAAATATTGCAGTTTAAGCTAAAACATTTTGCTTGTTTCCTAAAAAATTTTAAAAATTTTTCAAGAATTTTTTTTTTTTGGAATTTTTAGATTTTAGTATTTTTATACCCACACCACAATAGTGGAGAGGGTATTATGCATTTGTGCTGATGTATGTAACGCCTTAAAATATTGGTCCTAGACCCACCTTAAAGTATACCGATCGTCTTAGAATCACTTTCTGAGTCGAACTAACGATGTCCGTCCGTCCGGCTGGCAGGCTGACTGGCTGGCTGTCCATGCAACCTTGTGCGCAAAGTACAGGTCGCAATTTTGGAGATAATTTGATGAAATTTGGGTCATAGGTTTTTATTGGCACAAGGACCAAGCCTATTGAAAATGGGTCGAATCGTAGGACCGCGAGGGAAGATAGGGGGAAATTTCTTCCTCTCTGAAACTATCAAACCCATTTCAACAAAATTTAAAACATAGATAGAACCATATCTATATGGACACAGAATGTATGCATTTTTTTAAAAATAGGACCACGAAGGGAGATAGGGGCAATTTCTGCCTCTCAAACCGATTTTAATAAAATTTAAAACATAGATAGATCCATATCTATAGAGACACATTAGCTATACAGTTTTTCAAAAATAGGACCACAAGGGGAGGTAGGGGGCAATTTCTGCCTCTCACAAACTTTCAAACCAATTATCATGAAGTTTATAAACATAGATAAATCCATATTTATATGGACACATAAGCATGATGTGTTTTTAAATACTGTGGTGTAGGGTATCATATGGTCGGGCTTGACCGACTGTACTTTCTTACTTGTTGTTTATTAGATTTTTGTAGGAACTCTTCATACTTTGTTTAAATAATTTTTGGATTATTATGTATATCGCCACCGTGTGGGTCGCCCGTCCGATCGAGTTAAGCTGGAGGTCTTTACGACGCGTTTTATACACCTGTCAAGGACTAATTTAACCATTATATGGTTGCCGGTAACAATAATATGGTTAAATTAACCATAATATAATAAAAAAATTTTAGTTAAAGGTTACACTATATCGAAAAATGAATATTCTTCGCGTTATTTTAAAACTTATGAAGAAAGTACTGCTCGTAATTGTGTTATTAAGCCCAAGGACAATGTCTTTGTTTGATATCAGCGCAAAACTACATCTAGGCTTCGTACAAATGTTCTCTCTGGATAAAATCTGAGTCGAGGTACTAAAAACAAATTCAAAACTGGTTTAATACAACCTTGATCTTGTTACCAAATTGTTAATTAGGAATCGGTCCATAAATTCGGTCAATAAAAAAATTCGCAAAAATAATTTCTACAATAACAAGTATCTCGTAGCAAAATATGTAAAGGCAGTGCCAGAATTAAACATGGGACCATGCATAGAACTCCTGCAACAAAATCCTGGAAATTGAACACGCCACTTATCTTTCATTTAAATAAGAATGCATTCCGAAATTATATTTATCAAATAAATCTCTCAAAAATTTTAGCAAAATTTGGCACAAGTAGATATGTATGTATATATAGTAGACTGGTCGCATCTTGTATGGGATTTTTTTTTTAAATTTAATTGTTTGCGCTGCTTCAAATATGAGGTTTGGTGTAAGAAATCATGATCTAATTTTTCAGGTCAATCCGACGGTGCCTAGCCATGCAGAGTGGGGCCCAAAGTCCCTTATATTATAAAAAAACATATTTTCTATCAGATCTTTATAGTTATACTAGTTGAAAAGCCGAAAATCAAAAATATGGCTTCGTTACGATCTTCCGCAGAGAAAGTAATTCAAGTGTGCCAAATTTCAGCTTCCTATGTCATCAGATGGCTTCAGAAAGTTGCGGAAAGAATAGGACATATATGCAAACATCCTGACATACTAAGAAATTATATATTGTATAGATAGATTAAAGTATTTGCTGTTTAATATTTTAGTATGCTTTAGCTTATTGAAATTAAAAAAAAAAAAAAAAAAAAAAAATTGCGACCAGTCTAATATACAGCCATGTCACAGAGTACAATTCCGTTCGGAATCGAAGAAAACCTTTTTCTTTATTGAAATAAAATGTATTTTGATAGTTTTTTTTTTGGACTTTCAGATACAGAAAAATCACATTCCGTTCATGAAAACAAAAATGGTTTCATGCCGAAAAATGTTTTCGTAATTTTCTAAAGCACCAAAATACGGAAAGAATTCCGTTTTCGAACGGAATTGAACACTGTGACATGGCTGATAGTTATAAAATCAAATAAGCACTACGATTTTTTTTTAATCTTTTATGCAGCCTGTATATTCACAATGCCAGGTTTAAGCTACATATTGTTTCCAGAAACGCAAAAGGCCCTTACTAACCAAAAATTAAAAATCAAAATTTTCATTGATTCTGATGTATTGCATCAACACGAATGTCTACAAAAAATGTTTGAATATTTCGACCAACATTTTGCGGTTGGTTTTATTAGCAAAAAACGCTAAAAGGCCTAACTAACTGTTTGCATAATATGCAACATTGGCAATTGTCAAAACAACTGGTAGGCTTTACAAGAAAAATAAAATATAAAAAGTTTAAGGCGATTTATCAATTTATCATTTTAAATAGTTTTTGCTTCTCCTGTAAAATTTTCAAAATGTTAGATAGGGACTCTTTCGTGTTAGGTGACGATATGAAGGCAATTATCTTGTTAGCTGCAATAGCATACATTTTAGTTAGATCTAAGATATTCTTCCCCAGAAATCTCTCTCTATGAGTCCCTTAGCCGGGCCAGTTACAGAACAGATTTTCAGATGTCGCGTAATCTATCACGCAGTGGTATCTAAGACCACAGTGCATACTGAATAGGGCTGAAGGTACTTTTAGTTCACAATTAATTAAATACTCCATACGATTTTCTTGAAAAACATTTTTATTCGATCGTAATTTCCATTTAACGGTCTTTTCAAAAAGCACTTAAAACTGTGCAAATTTGTTTACTCCAGAAAACAGTTAACTAATTTTTTATGTTGAGAGAAAAAAACTACCAATTGTTATCGGTTTATAATTGACCATATCCCTACACTGAAATTAAGAATCAAGCCAAAGTGGTGTCAAAAGTACGGTAAATATATGGATTTCCTTAAACCAAGTACAGAATGCTGAATTCAAGTGCGTATTATAAAAGTTCCCCGTACTTAAAATAAACCGAAAACAGGATTGACTTAGGTAAAAGTGAGATTAAAAGTAAGTCTAAAACTGTGCTTAATTGAAGAATTTCTAAGTTGGTTTAATCCCGAAATCGTTCTTGAAATAATCCTAAAGTGGGATTAGATTGATTTAAAACTCAACACTTACCTCCTAGAGAACCAAAGATAGAGAGAATACTAATATTTACTTACCCGTTACACATGTCTGTTTCACTTTTATTGTATTCCGCCCTTTGTAACAGAAGAACTCTAAATTATGAGACACCAGCAACTAGCTCGATAAGATTTTCGTAATCATTCTACTTTAAAAATTTGATGTAACTAAATTATACTAACAAATATAATACGGGAATTTTTGCTTCTAATTTTGCTTTTTAAATATGAAAACAATCACATTTTTTTAACTTTTAACTAAACTAAATTTTTTGCACAACCAAATTTCAAGGTGTTGGCTTTAGTTTCCTGAAGAAATAAAAAATATATATATTTTTATTATACTAAATTTTAGGTTTAAAAATTAAAGTTATTATCTTCTAGCATTCAATTAGTAACGAGTACTGCGACCATTTTTAGAAATAAAATCAAAAATGTATAATGACTCTAAGTAATTTAGCGAAATTGAATTCCATACTTCCGTTTTTGCATCCTTTGAGGAGTCTATCGTCTCAAATTGTTTTCCTCCTTCATAAACTTTTCTTGCAAGCTAATCCCAGACATTTTCCAATGGATTCAGGTCTGGTGAATATGGGGGGCCAATGCAAAAGATGAACACCTTCTCGATTAATCCATTGTTTGACTGCTCTGGCGGTATGAATCGGAGCTTTGTCGTGTTGGTACGTCATCATTAAATTTTGGAATGCTTCCTCCAGAATGTTTTTGTAAGTCGTTGCAGTCATTTTGTGGGATACAAAAACCAATTCATTGGTACCATAATTAGAAATGGCACCCCATGACATTATTCCGCCGTCCTGGCTGTGGCTGGGGCTTAAAAATAATTCCTCCTTATTTAGGTCATGGAAGTTATAGTTAAACCCGTCGGGATCATCAATATTAAACTTTTTTCATCGGAAAATACAACTTTAAACCATTTGTCGGACAATGTCTTGTATTTTTGGCTAACTGTAGACGTTGAGATTTGCGTTTTTCATTAAGTGCTGGTTTTTTTTTTGCAGTTTTAAAATACGACTTTAAAATACGGTGCACTGTATTTAGACTGGCACTGACTCCACTTTCCACATATTTTTGATACCGACATAGCAGAATTTGATGCAATTCTAAGAATTTTTCGTCTTTCTTTTGGAGTTGTTGCAATTTTCTTCCGCCCCTTGTTGTTTCCGTCTCTTTCCACGTTATTTAAATAATTGTACACAACTATCTTCCCTCCCTATTAATGTTTTTGGCTATTTGGACCGGATTCTGACCCTGAGATTTCAAAATCAGAATTTTTTCTTTTTCAGAATTATTGACGAGCCTTACCACGTCCCATTTTGAATAAAATCTATTTAAAAACTATCAAATTAAAAATTCTCTAGCCGTTTATATTGAAAGAAATCATAGCATTCCTATTATTATTAAAAGAATTCCTTATTCAAGTGACACACGAAATAGTACCACAAAAATACATGTCTTTAAATAAATGCATAATTTTGGTATAATAAAAATATGTATATTTTTTATTTCTTCAGGAAACTGAACCCAATGCCTTGAAATTTGGTTGTGCAAAAAATTATTTTTTGTTTTGAAGTTACAAAATGTGATACCTATTCAAGAGGCAGGTAGTGTATGTTTTTATACCCTTCACCACAGGTGGAAAAGGGTATATATAAGTTTGTCATTCCGTTTGTAATTTCTACAATATTGATCTTAGACCCTAAAAAGTATATATATTCTGAGTCCTTATGAGGAGAGAAGTTGATTTAACGATGTCCGTCTGTCCGTCCGTCTTACGTTTGATATGTGTTTTCCGGAGACTCCAGACATGATAGCGGCTAGGTTGTATTACATTTATGTAACATATAGTCCACCATTTCTTGCTAATGAAATTCAACAAGATCGGTCCACAAATGGCTGAGATATGACCAAAAAATCACGACTGCCTCTAATATTTCCAAAAAAAGCCCTTGTGGTTGTTGTTTTCTTTTAATGCGCTTAATTTTACGCATTCAAACCAATAAACATTTAAGTATGTACATGATATGCCTCTCAAATAAAGAAACAAACACGTAGACTCAATATATTTTAATTTAACGTTTCCTCAGTAAAAGCGTTCGTAGCCGAGTTGACTAAGTTCTCGCCTGAGACTCATAAGGTTGCGAGTTTGGTTTTGTCATATTCTTCGGCATGACGAAATGAAAAGTTGGCGGGGCTCAATTAATATTTATTTATATCTAAAGAACAATATTTATATGTATAACTTTTTGTTCTTATCTCACCATGGTAAAGGGTATAAAAGATTCAGCATAGCCGAATATAGCACTCTTACTTGTTATACCCACACCACAATAGTGGAGAGGGTATTATGCATTTGTGCTGATGGGTGTAACGCCTTAAAATATTGGTCCTAGACCCACCTTAAGTATACCGATCGAGTCAGAATCACTTTCTGAGTCGAACTATCGATGTCCGTCGGGCTGGCTGGCAGGCAGGCTGGCTGGCTGGCTGGCTGTCCATGTAACCTTGTGCGCAAAGCACAGGTCGCAATTTTGGATATAATTTGATCAAATTTGGGTCATAGGTTCTTATTGGCATAAGGACCAAGCCTATTGAAAATGAGCCAAATCGTAGGACCACGAGGGAAGATGGGGGGAAATTTCTGCCTCTCAGAAACTATCAAACCGATTTTAATGAAATTTAAAACAAACATAGAACCATATCTTTATGACCACAAAAGGGATGGATTTTTTTAAAAATAGGACCACGAGAGGAGATACGGCCAATTTCTGCCTCTCAAACCGATTTTAATGAAATTCAAAACATAGATAGATTCATATCTATATGGACACATAAGCTATGCAGTTTTTCAAAAATAGGATCACAAGGGGAGGTAGGGGGCAATTTCTGCCTCTCACAATCAGCAAACCGATTTTAATGACTTTTATAAACATAGATATATCCGTATTTATATGGACATATAAGCATGATGTGTTTTTTAATACTGTGGTGTAGGGTATCATATGGTCGGGCTTGACCGACTATACTTTCTTACTTGTTTTTCTTGTAGTGTTGTTGTTAATTCTACAGCAAACTTTAACAAACACAAGCGTATGCACACATATTATTGGTTTTCGAAAGTTATCCCATTTTGAATTGTTTTTTTTAGTGTTATTCGAACCAGTGTTGCCAGTGGATTTTTCAAAAAAATACCTACACATGCCAACAAAAATCCGAGTTTTCCCTACACGTTGAAAACATTTCCCCTACAAAAATCCCTACGCATTATTGTTATTAAAATAGAAGAAAAAATATTAGTTTAAAAAAACATTTTTATGAATATTAAAGCTTTGACGAAATATAAGTACAAAACTAAAAAAAAATAATTCGTGTGTAGTTTTAATTAAATTCAATTTAATCTTTCAACATTGAATTATATCTTTGAAAAAACATATACATTAGAGCGACTCAAGTTGTATGGAAGCAAAATTCGTACTCGATGTACCCTCCTAAAAATGAACCTTGGACATTTTTAAGATGACATTTTAAATATTACGGCTCCAGGGTTTACCTCTCGTGAGCTGGACCAGTTGGAAAAAGGGTCTATTTTTGCATGTTTTGTTACTTTAAGAATCTGCGTCCTTACCAACATATACAAGTTGGGTATCGTAAGAAAGGTTTTTTTGAAATTCGTGCTAGTTCGCGTTTTGACAAAAATGCAATGGGGTGGTAACCCTTTGTTTTAAATAGGGCAATATGGGTATCAAATTTTATCTTTTGTCAAGTATATCATCTTTGTATGTAAATAATTTAGATTTGTGCAAATTAGATGCATTTTACACGGTGCTCTGGAATATATATAAATGCGATTTTGTAGTAACTCTAATATGATAGCGGATTTAGTTTCTAGATCATGTATGGATGGAAATAGGACTAAAGAAAGAAAAAAAGAAATGATCAACGACGTGAATTTTTTTTTTAATTTGCGGAAAAAATATGCCGCCTAAAAGTTGTGGATCATTTCTTTTTTTCTTTCTTACGATACCGAACTTGTATATGTTGGTAAGGAAACAGATTCTTAAAGTAACAAAACATGCAAAAATATACCCTTTTTCAAACTGGTCCACCTCACGAGAGGTCAACCCTGGAGCCGAAATATTTAAAATGTAATCTTAAAAAAGTCCAAGGTTCATTTTTAGCAGGGTACATCGAGCACTTTTTTTGGTGAGTCGCTCTAATATACATACATACGTTTTAGTGTCGCTTACTTTTAAGCGACAATCAACTCTGGAAATATATTTTTAAGCGATTTTAGCAAAATTAAAATTTTTCAACCTTTTTGGACATAAAAATATCATAAATAAAGCGATATGACGAAAAATCCCTTTCGAGATTATAAAAAATCTGTCCGATTTTCCCTACGCTGCTATTTAAGTATCAAAAATTCCTACATGTGGGGATTTCCCCTACTTCTGGCAACACTGATTCGAACTTAAATTTTTATGTACGACTCGTACAAAATGTAAGTAGAAAAAACTTTAATTTCGGACGAGTTTTTTATTTCTGTGTAGTTAAATGTCTTCTTCATAGATCACCTTTAAAAAATGTTGGTTGGTCATGATAAAATTCTAAACAAAAAACTTGTAATCCTTTTTAGTCGCAAGTAAAACTTTATCGATAATTTGCTTATAAATCTCTTAGACTCTGAGGACTTTTAAATTATCTAGTTTTTGACAGATCCCGCCCTGACAAGTTAATGGAAAGTTTAGTTTCTCAAATTGAATTAAGATGCGTTATTATTTTCTTTGGTGTTATAGATTTTTTATTAATTTTTGTTAAAGTTATTACTAATTAATTAATGTCACAAAAACTTACATTTAGGTCGAGAACTTTAAGAAGATATATCCAAAATCTCCTGTCTAAAAACTGCTAAAAATTTTAAAAACATTTATTAAGGGAATAACCGGAAATGTTTCCCCGAATAGGAATCATCTTATTATTGACATAACAATATTTTGCTGTTATTTTAGAATTTTAAAAAATTTAATTTTAATAATAAATTTTTCTTCTCTCTCTTTACAGGTAAGTGCCTTGTAATCTTTTAAATTTGTTTTACTAATTTGGTAAGTCTTTTCACTATAAAAAAATGACTCATCCTTAAAGGAAATAAAAACGAAATTGGATCCTTTTTTCCTTTTAGCACTTATATAATAAAATTTTAGGTTAAATGTTATATAAATATTTGGTTTCTTTGGAAAATTCACACACAAAAAACCATTAACATAATAATGCGAAAAGTATCCTTAAAAGCCTTAAATTGATTTCTAATTTATTTTTCTACTCAATTATAATTAGTCTTAAGAAAAATTGCTCAAAAAAATAAGTCATTGATAACCAATACGCTATTATATTATTCTGACTCATTTGGAAAGCAAAGGTTTATTATTGGGCTGAAGTTATAATTGACTTTAAATGAAAACACTCCTACAACTCCTTCCACTAATTAACTTCCTATTTGTAATAAAGACTTTTAGTTTTCCTTGGTAGTTATGCGTTTTTGTTTTCAACCTTTCTGCTAACACAGACTCCAATTTGTCTAGCCATTTTTGGCATGAGACATGTTGTGTTGTTTTGTTCGAAAAGACTGTTATTAACATATTTACCTGTAAATCTTATCGTCTGCCTGGCTGCCAGCCTGCTTGTGTTGTTTGGCTTATTTTTGGCCTGCCTTAAAAGAGACACCTCTTAAAATTTATGATCAATTTAATGCAAACCAAATTAAATTACTTGTATGTTAAGCAAAAGAAAAAAAATTAAAAAGAAATTTAGTCAACTCCTTGCAAAAATTGCTTAAAGACTCCAGAAATATTTGTTGCTTGCAATTTTACATTTGAAACTTTAGTTTAGCAAGCAGATACCATCTTAGACATTAGACACTTTGTCTGTAGACCGAGCTGTTTAACAATCTTACATGTATCTTTAGCTTTCTGTCTGTCCTTTAAGTGTATGGTTTTTGTTTTCTTCAGTATGAAATGTTTTTAATGTTTGTCTTGGTCATTATTACCTGTTGTAATTGTTGTCTTACCCGAAAAAAAAACACAACATGACGCGCCTAATGATCTTTAACCCGCAATAAGTTTTCGTATATGGATATATTTTGCTTTCTTTACGTTACGCACGAAATGGAAAATTTTCTTTAAATATGCAACATGCTGTATCCCCGTCTTAATTATGAATGGCTTTATGTTTCAATAGATATTTACAGTGGAATCTCTATAAAAGTGCATGTAATTACAATTTTAGGCTTCTTAAAAAATCCATAAGAAAATACACAGATGAAAAAAAAATCCTCTGGAAAAATAGCAAAATTGGCACATAACGTTGTTGAAATTCCATAAACCAACCACGTTTGTACTTAATTTGACAACGGATAATGTAAAAATTTTAAAAATAATTAGTTGTCTTTATGCCTACAATTGCTCTCATTTTGACAATACCGTTGATATACTGTTTGTACTTTAGCAATACAACGCTGTTATGTTTTGCTGTTATTTTGACAATGAACTGTTTAAGGCGTATTTATGTTTGCCACATCATAATAAAGCGGGGTCCAACCAAACCACGATGTTAATTGTAAATATATATAAAATACAAAAAATGTTTAGACTCTGGAACCGCCCAACCGATATGCTTCAAACCGGTTTCATTAGAAAGGTAATTTCTTAGGAGTTTGGGGGCGATTTCTACCCGCCCGAAATAATCATATAGATTTTAAATTAATTAAAAACATAAATAGATCCCTACATATGTGGACACTTTAGCAATACATTTTTTAAAAAATAGGATCACAAGGGGAAGTGAAAATGGTTTCAGGTGTTTGGGGGCAATTATTGCCCCTACGGAGCTATCCAACATATTTTAATGAAATTTGAAACATAGATAGATGACTATTTATATGGACAAACAAGTAATAATTTTTTTTTAAATAGGAACACGAGGGGAGGTAGGGGAAATTTCAGCCCCTCTGGAGCTACCCCATTGATTTAAAAGACATTTTTTACATACCTGAATGACTTCTTATATCGAAAACTTAGTAAGATATTTTTTTAAAAGTAGGACCACAAGGGGAGGTGGGGATAAATATCTGCCCCTTTGAAACTACCTTAGAGATTTTAATGAAATTTAAAACATAGATAGATTCATACTAATACCATTAATAAAACGTATTTCTTTTTTAGCCGTAGTAACTCACGCCGGGCTAGTTGTAAATAAGACAACAAGTTTTTAGAGAATTATCTTACATTTTTTATTATAGAAGGATCTATCCTCTATCCGATGGTCCATATTTTCAATGACTCTGAGACATAATTGATGTTCAATGTCATTAATGTGCCGAATTATCTTATATATTAGTTGTTGAATTTTTCTTGGCTTATTGACGCGAGATAACACGGCCATTGAATTTCTCTCGTAAAAAAGGCAACCACATATCGTCCAGGTAAATATTCTTAATTTCTGGCCACAAGAAGCCCAATAAAAAATGGAGCTTCCAACGAAGCAGGTTTGTAAGGGAGAAACATAAAAGTTTCGCTTACCATTGCGCTTACGGAAGACATGAATTTTATATGGCGAGTTCCCACTTTGAAGCAATACATTTTTGACACATAAAGCGCATTATTCAGCGCACATAAAAATTGTTGGATGTAACGATCAGCTTTACACACTGAATGTTTTGATACCGTTATTTTTTAGTATTCTCCCTTACAAACCTGCTTCGTGGTAAGGGAATGCCGTAGCACTTGAAATGTTATTTGTTTTTAATAAAAGTTGTTGAGAGTTCTTTTACTTACTTTACTGCATTTCTGTATGTGTTATTGCGTAGCGCATATTTGTGCGCTTATTTTTTTAAATGTACCTTTAGTGCTTCGCAAAATGATAAAATTTTTTATTGGGAGTCCATTATCCTCTTGCGATAGCGAAAACCACTCACGGTACCTGCTTGACCGACCTCATTTTCGAAGAAGTACGGCCAAATGAACCCGCCAGCCTATAAACCCGCTTTACTGAAATTTTCGCACAATTCTCCCGATTATGGACACATTTGGTTGGTTATGCTGACCAAAAAAATCACGTAGCTTACGAAGTAAATTTTGATTTGAACGCCCATTTTCGAAAAGGCTTCAACAATCTTAACGTGCTGCTCAATTGTGTACCCCTCCAAGGTTGAATTTGTCAAATACTGAGACAAGGAAATGTCAAATAAAGCTGGGCAAAGACTTGACGTTAAAGCGTGACTCAGAATTAACATCGTGCATTATGGTTGGGCCACCCTTTACAAAAACAAAAGGTTTTTGTTTGTATTGGATGGTTAGTGTTTTAACTGCTCGAAATGTCAACTATTTGTAATAATAACATTGTAAACCAAACCAAACGCTACAAACTATCAAAGAGAGCAGACTTTTCGCTGCCAAGTAATATGAATTCGTCTTAGTACTGTTCTCATTTTAAAACTAAATACACAACCCATCTTTCTTTCCCGTTTTTGCTCTATTAAGTGATACCATAAAGATTGGCTCAGCAAATCCTTCAGATCTCTCCTAACAGATACTTGACCAGCACTGTTGCCAACTTTTTTTGAACATTTCACGCCGAATCGGACGTCAAAACCGCTAGAAACCGCTAAATATACCCTCCACCTACAGTTAGAATATTTCCGAAGTGGTCTTTATATGGGGTATATGGTAAATTATGGGCCGATCTTCACAAAATTTGAACAAGTAATTTATAGTCTTATAAAACTTTGACAGACCAAATGTTATTTTAATATAAGACAGATTAAAAGCTTTACGGTTCTACGCGTTCTATAGCATTTTCCGAGAGTATGCTTTATATGGGTCCTATGGTAAGTTAAGGATTGATCTGCACGATAGTTGACAGTGTAAGTTCTAGTCATATAAAACTGTGACAAACCAAAATTTAAAAAAAACATTATTTTTTAGGGCTTAAGACGTTCTGTTTTCCAAAAGTAGTTTTTAAAAAGGGGTCTATGGTAAAATATGGACTGATAATCACGAAAATTGACAGCGTGATTTCTAGCCATATTAAACTGTGGCGGACCAAATTTATTACAATAGCATTATTTGTTACGTTTTTAGGCACAGTAGAGGTTTTTTCGTATCGTTAATTATGTACCGATTTAACAGTATGATTTTAAGTCATATAGAACGAATTTGTGCATAATCTTAAATCAATATGTGCATTCCGCATTTTAATTTATAGCACTTTTCCTACTAAACCGATTGTGATGGACTGCAATCCCAAACTGCTTAGGTGAATTCTAAACAATTTGATGCCAATATTTGTATTCCCTTTTGAGTCGTTTGAAAGTCACAACAGACGCATAGACAGAGGGAGATGGCTTAATGTGCTTAAAGTTGTGAATTGTTACATACAGGATTAACAAAATACTAACTGAAAATCGAAAAAAATGTCATTTACAATCTTCAGTTCACTAAAACTATAAAAGTAATTAAAACCGTGAACATAAACCAGAAGTTTTTAGCCAGAAAAACAAAAAGAAAAAGTAAAAAATCTGTAAGTTTTAAATTTGAGAATGGTTTTTGTAGCGAAAATGAGCCGCTGAGAGTTGTTTGAAAATCGCTAGATTTCCCGCTTACCGCTAAAACGTATTTTTCCCGCGATTAACATTTAAAAAACGCTAGATTTAGCGGGAAAATCTCTAAATTGGCAACAGTGTTGACCAGTTTAAATACTGTGGTAGTATGTAATAATAATCAATATTTGCTTCAGTTTCATGTATAACTACTTCTTTGTTTGCAATATATTTAATAACTTTACTTTCGTCCATTTTAAACTCATTTTGCAAAATATATTTTATTCATTATAATAATTATTTTGTTTATTTTAAAAATTTACTTTTTTTTTAATCTAATTCACAAATAAAATCTTGTAAAGTTAAATACAAGGCAGGGCGGCAACTTATTGCTCTTGATTTGACAACAAAATGTTCTCAATTCGACAGGAGGGTGTTATTGACGAATGTTATATTTTACTAAAGTGCTAAGTTTTGCTATAGCCTTGTAGGCTTAGTTAAGCTTGCTGATACTCAAAGATATTATTATAAAAATTTGGAATTTTTCTTGACAAACTGTTTAACATTATCGAAAGCTTTTGCGTACTATTCATAAAAATAAGAAGAATTGTGGTGGCTCCGCCAAGTTATAAAACGGCAAAAATTTTAAAAAGCATTTCCGAGAATAAAAAAAAACAGTTTAATGTTTGGAAAATACTTGAATTTCTGAAAAATATTTTTAAAAATAAATCTCGCATTACAACGAAATTATTTATCAATTTTAACGAAATGAGACTTCTTAACGATGGAAAGTTTTTGTCAATAGGGAAAACTGCCAATTTTGGATTGAAAAAAATAAACTTTTCTTCTTTAAAAACCAGGCAGACAAGACGTTATCCGCAATGTCAAAATTATTACAACTTTTTTTTTATCAATAAAAAAATTGTTTAAAAAGTATTTCAATTTAATTAATATGATAATTGAATCAATTATTTTTTTTTTTTGTTGAAAGAAAATTAAAAATATGTATAATTTTGATTTAATTTAACATTTTAGTTGTTTTGAAATAAATTTTTAATAAAAATATTTTTTAAATAACCAAAAATTTTTTCTTTTTAAACAAAATAATTTAAACTTGTGAAATTGTTAAAATCAATCAACACATTAGTGGTATTCACACCGAGCTTGTTAGTAGTTAACCGTTACTTTTTTACACGTATTTTGTTTTTGTATATTTAACGCGCTACCGGATTAACATTTAACAAATTAACGACACGGCACCCCTGATAAAATAGTTGTTAGTTGGTAACTCACAATCAGCTGTTGCCGTTTCTAAATAAATATAATAAAAAAGTCATTTGCGATACATTTCTAAAAAATTATTTGTGTTAACAGAATTCTGGCAATTTTTATTTATTTTTTTTTTATATTTTCCAGAATAATAAATTGTGTCAGAACAATAAATCAGCTGTTTTACTACGAAAGTTACCAGACTAACAAAGTTTTAAAAAAGCGGTCGTTCACAGTTGATAACTTTAACAAATTAACAAACTACCGAGTAACAAATTAACAAGTTCGGTGCGAATACCACTGTTGTTTGGAACGGCAAAGTTTTTTGATCATTTTTTTAATTAAAATTAAAAATATCATTTATTGAAAAAAAAAAAAATATTTAAAATTTTAAATATTTTCAGTTTTTAGTACAACTTTGGTAAAAGGTGCAAAATCAACAAATGGGTTGCTTGATTCTACGAATTTGGTGATAAGAGACGATTTTTATTTTTTTGCTGTGTACGATTATTTGGGGCCTCCAACTAAAAAGGATGTTTACTGAAAACATATTTTTCAAACAAAAGGGCGACGCGAAGCTGTGAGCTCTTTAACAATTATTTCTTAAAATTATTCAATTTAATAAAGACAGAAATCGTGCGATTTAACACTTTTAAAGGTTGTCGAATTGAACTAAAAATTGTAAAAAATAACACAAAAAATTATGTTTTAATCAAACAATTTTTTTATTCAAAAGATCAATTAACATTTTAAAAATGATTTCAGTCATATGGGCGTCGTCGTGGCTGTTCTCGAATAAGCGCTTTCTCGACATCCAATTTTGGCTGGACTTTATCACGAAAAAAAAACACGAACAATGTTTATTAGAATAAACAAGAGACTTCACGTAGCCCCACAGGAAATAATCGAGAAGTGTCAAATCGCAAGACCTTCGAGGCTAATTGACAGGTCCATTTTTCGACATCAACTTATCTGCAAATTTAGATAACAATAAGTTGATAGTTAAGTTCGCCTTATGGCACTATTAGCGCTATACTGTTGAAACCACATCTCGCACGGCACTATGTCATTAATATTTTGCACCAAAAAAGATTATTGATCGTGGTGCGGTTACTTTCTCCATTGAGCGTAACGCGAGCTTCGGATCCGCTGATGCCACCAGAATGCAATCTCCATCGAACTATGCATATTTGTGAATGCAATGGAGTCTGTAGAGAATGTTGTGGATTGATATCACTCCATATGCAGAAATATTGTTTATTGAAAAAAAACCCATTAACGCAAAAATGTCATCTGTGAACACAATTTCGCGATAAAATGTCGATAAGTGGTTTTTAGAGCAAAGTTGTTTAATTAGATTTTGTTGAGTATACTGATCGTAAATGTTATGAAGTGAGCGCAGAATAATAGTTCGTTTGCCATTAAACCCTTTCGTACGTTCTATCGGTCTTAAAAAAAATAAAAAAAATATTTTCTGTAGGTGTGAGTGAATTAAATACCTGCAAATAGTGCGACTAGTCCATACACGCATGTAAAATGAAGCCCACAAGGGACTAGGACTAGTCCAAAGGTAACCCCAATGTATTAACAAAAACATGGTATATTTAACCTTACAAAAACCCAGCCTTGCATTACAAAGGAGTAGTCTTAAAATTACTCCATGGTATACTTCAGAGGATAAGCTTTGAAATCGTTTAAAAACGAAGACACGTGGTTTCACTATAAACTCTTTTTAACAATGACATGGTCCATGCTTGCATAACATTGGACCAGCCCAGGGAGTAGGGAGTGGTCAAAATGCATCAAGAAGTCCAATATTATTTGCAGGGATGTTAAATGCAAAAAAATTAGCAGCCATGTATGATTTGAATGAAAACATTGTGCGAAACATGATAGATGCAGCCATTAATATTAGAATAAGTCTGTCTGACAGCAGTTTCAATTGATTGAAATCATATTCAAACACTTAAGCAATCAGTTTTCCTTTTAAAATAACGATAACTAAAAGTTCAAATTATGTTTTATTGGAATATTATTTCCAATTAGGCAACATCTTTTATATTGTATTTTTGTTCTATTATTTAACTTTTAGTCTCCACTGTTTCTTCCACACTCTACCCATATGATCTTTCATGCACTCTCGTCGTCTACAACATCGCACATACTCTCATTATACCAAGCACGCCTTGCAAACAAATGTGATCTTACATCTCATTTATTCTGATGTTCATTCATATTTCCGTCTGTGCACTTTGTTAAAGGTGAAAGTGATTTGTTGTTGTCGTTTTGCTTGCCGTTTATGATGTTTTTGTTATTGCACTAGTACCATGTTTAACGCGCATTTAAATTAACAGTTTCGTCCCCTTTTGTACGTGCACATCGAGGAATAAGTCCGTCTATTCAAAGTCTGTCTGTCCATATAGTTTTTTCTGCAACGTCCACGCGAACATGATGTTGTTTCTCGCACATGTTTTCTGTTTATTTACTCTGGGTTTGTGTGTCTGAAATACGTTTGTACATGATTAAATAAATAAATAAGTTTATTTATTTTTTGGTTAAGAAACTAAAGTGAGACCTCACTTCTCAATTATTGTTCACGGCGATCATAAATATTGACTTGAACTATTTTGAAAATCGCTTGTGAGTAAAATAGTGTTGAAAGTATTTTTCTGAAGGGGTTTTTTTTCTATTTTTTATTAGAAAATCACGTTTAGCAAATTTTATTTGTATTTTTCTACAAAAATAAATAAGTCCCTGTGTAAAACAGCTGCATACATATTTTTGTATTAGTGTTATTTTAAATATTTTGTGTTAATTGCCAGCATTAAAAATGTATAGAAATATTTGGAAATTACACGTTTAAAAAAAGGTTTTAATTTAGGACTAATAAAGACTTTAATTTTAAAATCAGAAAACACTATTATTTTTTAAAATATCCTTCAATAAAAAATTTACAAAGAAGTACAGGGGAATTTCTAATGAACGAACACCGAAGTTACCAAGTTCAAAGGCGATATCCTCTCAAAAGAATTCAAAGCTTTCCCTATAAGACGCTGTCGGCAGCAGGCAAAGGTGTCCGTCGAAAGCGGGACAAGCCGCTTAACAGGCATATCTAACCAAGAGCGGAAAGTAAAACATTTTCTTCCGGTTAGCTTTTACGCTGGTGTGCCATATATAAACAAGAGCGTCAACGTTGTGTCACGAACAGTAGTGTTAACTTTCTTGTTTAATAAAACCGACAAAATTGAAATAAAAATGGAGAAAAACCGCTAGATTAACCTACAAATAGCTAAATTGCTATTACGTATTAGCAAAAGCGGCCCGGCCAACTTCACTATTTAAACGCGCTGTCAAAATCAGATCCTCCATTTGCAAAAAAGTGTTGGCGACGCGCTATTTTGGTATGCCACATATAAATTGTATTGACATGAGAATTTTTGACAGCTAGAAAACGCCTTTCGCTTTTTCTTGGTATGGCTGTAAGAAAGGTGTCCGTTTTTGGAGATTACACTGTTTGGTTACTTTCTCAAAGACAATTTATGAATAAAACTTAAAACTTGTGTTAATGAATCATTATCTTATAAAAGAAATACGACTTGTTACAAATATGTCCATAAACAGTTGAATTAAATGCGATCTATAGCCTCTTAAAATGACTTTAATCGTATAAATCTTATCAACGGATGTGTATAAATTTTCCTTTATTAAACATTTTTGTGTTTTTCAATGCTCAAACTATTTTTTAATCTTGTTTATGATCTGTAATATTGTGTACTCTTATAAAGATTACCTACCGGTCATCGTACAGTTTGTATCCAAATACAGGGTGATGCAAATAGACACAAGTTTTCATTACATACCGATATTTTACCGATATGATAATTATACTTTTCTTATTAAAAAATTTGACTGTCTTGCTTTATTTCTAAGAGTTTTAAAAAACAGTGTGATTATTGAAAAAAAGGATCAGTTAAAAAATAAGTTTTGGATGAAATTTTTTTATACTTTCCGTGACTATTGCATTCATTGATACGACTTAATCCGGGATCTTTGATTTTTCTGCTGGGAATTGGGTTACCAGCAGCCGTATTCTGTAATTCGAGAGAATACAAAATTTGAAATTTAAGCGATGACACAAAAAGCTAAAAGTACGGCGAATTAAACCTGTGTGTTATTGCCCAATTTAGCAATGCACGTTACAGTATTGCTATCTTAGCCAAAAATCGCTAAATCAACTTTAAAGGTTTTTAGCTATAGAGATTTAGCTTTAGCGAATTACAGAATACGGCCACAGGTAAAACTTAACACAAAACTTGTAGATTTGTCCTTTGAACATCAAATTAAATTAAAAAATGACCGCATCAAAAGTTTAAAATGTGTGAGATTAAGTTTAAATGTGCTCAATTCCCAATTTTTACTATTGATAAACTGAAATTTTTTCTTGGGATCAGCCATTCCCATTCGCATTTCACTGGCTCCTTAGGCCAGATTATCAGGAAACTTCGTTAAAAGATTTAAGAAAAGCTGAGGATATTATTCAAATAAAACTGTAAAGCGAATAGGAATTATGAACACGCATAAGTCTTACCTGTAATAATATCAAAGCTTTAACAAAATACCAACAACAAACAGTGAGCTTATCTTTTCTTACAATCCCGACTACAATTGGTTGATTTTTTGTCAACTCTAATTGTAGTTGTAAGGGGAAAACAAATAACTTTATTTCATTCTTGCCAGTTCAGGTTTTTGCACTGCCACTTAAATATTTGTTATCAAAGGTTTTCTTGGGAGTCAAACAATTTTATTGTCAGAGTTTATTTTTTTCTAGACCAAAAAAAAAAAAAAAAAAACGGCAGTAAAGAGTGAATATTCAGAGTAATATTCTTAAAGCTCATTCTGGACTTCATTGTGCTTTAATTGCGAAAAGAGTTGACTTTAAAATGGCTAAAGAATATCAATTTGAATTTTAACAGGTTTCCGTTCAGGGTTTAACCGCTTTAACCGCGATTTTGGTTAATTTAGTCTGCGCTTATTTTATTCTGTAGTCAAATTCGTGGTGTTTATTAGCCCAAATTTATTTTAAACGTGGAGTTTTATTAAGTCAATTTCTTGGTAAAAGCATGAATTCTTCACTTGAACATGAAGAAGAGTTACTGCAGCACTTATCCTATCTGAAGAGCGCTAATTACGTGATTAGGAGAATTTTCGGCAGGCATTGATATAACATCAAATTAGGATAAGATTTGATTAATGACAACGGGTTACCCTAATTCAGGTACCCTGAATCCAGTGGTGATAACCATTTTTAAGTTAGTTCTTGTTTTCGAGATATACCGTTATTTCGGAAATAAAGGAGGTTGCACAACCTAATACACCAATACGCCGGTTTGCGTCGTCTTCGAAGTTGCGGCTTTTTAAAATTTCAGTGATTTCGAAGTTGCATCGTTTTTGTTTTACTTTGCGTCGCATGGCTTCGAAGTTGCGTCGCTAGTAATTCGATTTGCGTCGTTAATACATATAAAAATGTTTGTACAAAGCTACAGAAAAAGGGGATTTCCCGTTTAAGTCTAATTCAAATATGTATTTGAAGGTTGTCAACGATGCCAACTGGTTTCAAATTACATTTTCTGAAGTAAAGTTAAACTTAAATATTTTGCAGAAACGAGTCAAAAAAAGCAAATTACCTTAGAACAAAAATCAGGGAAAACGGCTGTTGATATTGAAAGAAACCTTGTACTAGCCCCTTCTACAATAAAATCCATTTGCTGTTCCAGTGACGCTGATTAAATTAAGAAATTGGTTGAAACAAGAACATAAACAAGTTACAAAATCAGAAGTCTCTTAATAAAAAAAAAAAAAAAATGGAGTCACTTCTTACTATTTGGATAAAAGATAAAAATTAGCGATGAATGCCCTTACAACAAATGGTTATTCAAAAGAAAGCTTTAACTTTGTTTGAAGATCTAAAATAAAATAATTTTTTACAAAGTCTATCAAATAAAAATTTATTGTTCCAGCTAAAGTTATGAATCTCGGAATTAATTAAATGAAAATTGCATGGGAGCCCCTTAAGAAATGGAGTTATCGGGTAGGTATGTAAGAAACGAATGATGAGGATGAAAATAAAGTGGGGTTGTTCATTCATTTGGCCCATCAAAGGGCATCCTAGGCGCTGCAGGGGCCAAATTTTAGAAATTCATGAATAGCGAGGGGGGCAAGTATGTTTTAAGAAAATGCAAAGAATAAAAAAAAAAAACTAATGGAGGTCGGTCATACATTTTATCACCCTAGGAGTGACTCCTAGGCTGTTTATGGGACTTTTTCTTCAGAATACAGTCGAACTTCCATAACTCGAATTTTCTTTAACTCGTAGAAATGAGGTTGGCAGTGGCTCCAACATATTAAACAATATACAATTTTCCTTCCGTAACTCAAACTTCCATTACTCCAAGTTCTCTATAGCCAAATGCAGTTGTTTTCGTTTAATTTAGACCCGCTTAATTGAGTTTCCCGTTTTACTGCACTTAAAATCATGGAACGAAATCATTCGGTATAACTGTCTATGTTAAAATACCCGTTTAGTTGAGGAGTTCCGTTTAATTGCGTCACCCGCATAATTATTTCGCAAAATTAGACCGAATTGCGAAAAACAAGGGCAAATGTTTCGGTTAATTGTTTCTGTCTACTTAATGTGTTTTTACTCCACAAACGTAAAAAAAATTATTTTGTGGCAAGAAAGTCATGTTTCTGTTATTCTAATGTTATATAAATAGATGTTATATCAAGTAAATAAAAAAACCAGTAAGAAAGTATAGTCGGTCAAGCCCGACCATATGATACCCTACACCAAAGTATTTAAAAACACATCATGCTTATGTGTCCATGTAAATATGGAATTGTCTATGTTTATAAACTTCATGAAAATCGGTTTGAAAGTTTGTGAGAGGCAGAAATTGCCCCCTGCCTCCCCTTGTGGTCCTATTTTTTAAAAACTGTATAGCTAATGTGTCCCTATAGATATGGATCTATCTATGTTTTAAATTTCTTTAAAATTGGTTTGATAGTTTCTGAGAGGAAGAAATTTCCCCCTATCTTCCCTCGTGGTCCTACGATTCGGCCCATTGGTCCTTGTGCCAATAAGAACCTATGGCCCAAATTTTATCAAATTATCTCCAAAATTGCGACCTGTACTTTGCGCACAAGGTAACATGGACAGCCAGCCGGACGGACATCGTTAGTTCGACTCAGAAAGTGATTCTGAGAAGATCGGTATACTTAAAGGTGGGTCTAGGACCACTATTTTAAGCTGCTACACACATCAGCACAAATGCATAATACCCTCTCCATTGTTGTGTGGGTATAATGAGTTTTATTTTCTATCTACACATGGGTGTTTCGCGTTATTGCACATCTTGCTCAATTAAGCGATTTTCTTTCTAATTGCGTCGGCGATTCGATTAACCGAGTACTGATTAATTGAGTTCCCGTTTAATTGCGTCGAAAAGTCGTGCATTTTTAGAAACTCAAATATGCGGAAATAACTGTACTTACAAATGAATTCCATAACTCTAAGTGTTTTGCTTGTTTTGTTGATTTTGTTTGTTTATTTCGCTTTCTTTTGCTTGTTTAGCTGGTTTGTATATTTTACTTCCATTTTTTTTTCCTTTTTGTCCATTTTGTGTGTCTTTTTGTTTGCATAAGTATGACACCTTTAACACTCGGCAAGTATATTGCGCAACTCTTGGTTTGTAGACGTTAGCAGTAAGGTCGGGGTAAGGAAAAAAAATTTTGTACAGACTTTGTTCTTCTCGGCAGCTAACTTGCGCAACTAACTTGCCGAGTCTGAAAGGGTTCTAACAGTTCTATGCATAAGTGTCATTTATATGATAAAAATTTAAATTAATTCTTTTAAAATCTTTTTCGATTGAGGAAAAATATAAGCTAATAAAATATCGCCGGCTTTAATTGTATCGTGGATCTTATTTGCTCAAATCATAGTTTCTGATTTGACCAAATCATGGGTCTAAGTTGAGCCAATTGTGAAACTACAATTTTTAAAAGATACTTGTTTTTAACACACTCTTTTTTTTATAGAAATAAGTATTTGTTATGAATTTATACAACATTTTTTTTACAAGTTTTCTTGCAATGCCAGTAATGTGCGTAAAAATTTAAACAAGCACTAGATGTTGCTGCTGATGATGATAAATGTTGCAATAAACAATGTTGTAGTTGTATGATGGAAATTGCAAGTAAATTGTTGTATATGATATGTTTTTCACTTTCGTTTGCCTGTATGGTGGTCTTGCGAAGCTAAGAGCGAGGGGTGATTAGTAAATTCAGCAATTGAAAGTAGGATAAAACAAGTAAGAGTGCTTCATAGCCTTCACCATGGTGCAATAAGAGCAGAGAGTTAGATAAATACCACTCCTTAGATATAAATACTTCCGTTTGCTGCCACGCCCACTTCTCCAATCCCGCCCACATTTTGCCGGATGCTGTGTATTGATAACCAAGATGCTTGTACCTTACTTGGAAACTTTGGCTCTTACCGGTCTTGAGATTTAAAAAAAAACAAGAGTTTTATGTGTAAAATGTGAGATAATCGTCGTTTTTTGCGCAAATCTCGATCATTTGTGGATCAATCTTAACTTTATCACGTATCTTTATTTTGCAAATTGTTTTTGGCGAATATTTAACGAATAATATATTTTCTTTTGAAAATGAAATTTCCCTCGTTTTGCTTCAATTGCAAACTTTAAAAAAATTAGTGCAACATTCAATCGTTTCTATAATTTTTTTTTTCATTTAATTGATTCGTATTCAGAGTTTAGACTTTGTAACGTTGTTATCTTTGTTTGTTTTTGTTGATCCGTTGTTAACTGTGGCATTTATCATCATGATGTTTCACTCTAGTTTTTTTTTTTTTTTGCTTATTGCATCTTGCTTCTTCTTCTGTTTTTTTTTCACGAGTATGTATTTTTATTGTGTGGCACTCGCAACATGATATTTCGCATACTTTTTTTCTTTTAGATCGGTGCGTCTGTAAATGATTAGTTGATTATGTTTTTGTTGTTGTTGTAATTCTTTTCGTAATACAAATTTAAAGAAAAATGGTTTATTTATACAAAAATTCGTTTTCATTTAATTGCCTTTGGCATTATTGTGTGTCTGTATTTTTTTTTTTTTTACACTTAAAGTGGAAGAAATAAGTTTGCAAACACTTTTCGCAGTGGAAGGTTCGTATTGTCATAATAGCGTAGTCCTTCGAAATTTATATAGTGTGATCCTTAAGTCTGAAGTCGATGCAGAAACTATTTTTTAATATCATTATCTATATCTATATCTATATCCATATCTATATCTATATATAAATCGGCTAAGGCAAAACAGTTAAGAACACTTTCCTCCTCTATATGTCAACCGATTTGAACAAAATATACACCATTTAAGAGGTATTCAAAGGTATCAAAGAAGTGCACAATGTATATTTTATTAAAATCTGTTCAATAATTTCAGAGTTATATAAATTGTTATAACACAAATGCAAAATAAATAAATAAAAATTTATTTTCAGTTATCAAATAATAAAAAATTAGGGTGACCAGGCAAACAGTTAAGAACACTTTCTTCCTTTGTTTGTCAACCGAGAAAAAAGGGGAAATATGGGAAACTAAATTTCTTTTTTTTACTTTTCTGTGCTGTGATAACCTATAAGATAAAAAATGCTGGTAATTTTTGTTTTTCATCTGGAACTTTTTGAATTTTCGTTAATATTCGACCTATAAAGATAAAATTATACATTAAACTGGGTGAATAAGAACATGTAAGGGGAGCTTTTTAGTACTTTTTCGTTCTACATCTGGTACTTTTATTAATTTTCGTTAATATTAGACATAGAAACATCAAATTAAACATGCAACTTCCTGAGTGGATGACAATATGTAAAGAAGACTTTTTGATACTTTTTTCTTTTTCAATTGGTATTTTTTTATACTGAACTTACAAAATTAAATTAACTCACGTAGAAGATAAAATATGAACGGGAGGTTGGTCCCTCGCCAAATCGATCCACTTTGAAGGAAAAACTAAATGCTCGAAACAAATAAATTCATATATACATAGATGAATTATGTTTTTTCCATATTTACCAAAAAAAATAATGGTCGAATTTTGACCATAAGGCGAACACTAGTAATCTTAAATATTCTTATTTTATACAAGTTAGAAAGTATAGTCGGAGAAGCCCGAGCAAAAGTGTACCCGATTTGGGACCCATGGGCAATCATGGACCTGCCAGAAGAAAATTATGCTATACTTATCTTCTTCTTATATATATAAAAAAAAAGTGTACACTTTGATGTCACCACTAACTGCGAAAACGGCTGGACCGATTTCATCAAAAACGTTGAGGTACGTTAGGGATAGTCTGTAGATGGTTTATGTAAAGTTTGCATGAAATCGGCCCAGTGGTTCCGGAGATATGGCATTTAGATTTTCCAATATATTCCCATACAAATATCAACAAAATGCTCTCCATTTTGATCTCCTTCGAAACGGCTTGACTAATTTTTATGAAATTTTTGTAAGTGTTTTTGTTAAGTATGAGAAAAGGTCGTAGAGTATACTTTATATCGCTAGAGGGCGCAAAATAGGGCATAAGCTCCCCCTCCCTATATCTTCTTAGTTAATCAACCTGTTTTCTTAAAGTTTGGCATGCAGGCACTGTAACATCTGAAAGAAAATAGGGAATAGGGCGTGAAATAGGGCAAGAGGAGTAAAAGGTCCCCCTTCCTATAACTGCTTAACAAATCGACCGATTTTCTTGAAATTTTACAGGAAAATAGTGGAAAGAACTATAGCCTCAAATTTGTATTATTTAGGGCGTGAAATAGGGCAATAGGCGTAAGAGCTCCCCCTCCCCAATCTTTTAAACTAATCAACCGGGTTTCTTAAAATTTGGCATGCAGACATTGTAACATCTGAAAGGAAATAGGGCGTGAGATAGGGCAATAGCGGTTAAAGCTCCCCTTTCCTATATCTTTTAAACTAATGAGCGGGTTTTCGTAAAATTGGCATGTAGACACTGTAACATCTGAAAGGACATAGGATGTTAAATAGGGCAAGAAGGGTAAAAGCTCCACCTCCCAATATATTCTTGAAATTTAGCAGCCAAATAGTGTTACAGCTGGAAAGAACTATAGCCCTTAGTTTTTATTATTTAGAGCGTGAAGCAGGAGGCGTAAAAGCTCCCTTCCCTATATCTTCTTAACTAATCAACAGGTTTTTTTAAAATTTGGCATGCAGACACTGTAACATCTGAAAGATAAAGCGCATGAAATAGGGCAAGAGGAGTAAAAGCTCCCCCTCCCTATATCTTCCTAACTAATCAACTGATTTTCTTGAAATTTGGCGGGCAAAAAGTGTAACATCTGGAAAGAACTAAAGCCTATTATTTGTATTATCTTCTTAACTAATCAACCGGCTTTCTTAAAATTTGGCATGCAGACACTGTAAATTCTGAAAGAAATAAGTTATATGGCAAAACAACGTTTGCCGGGCCAGGTAGTCCTTATATATTATCAAAGCTATTTTCGGAAATACAAAGTTTATTATTAATAAGATTTCGATATGACGTGCTTAATTCCAAACTTTCCATATTTGATAAATACACTGAAATGTATTGTGGAGAGGAAGCTAGCTTTTATGCACATTTCACTGGTTGCTTGAATTGGGAATTTAGCACGTCATACGGAAATCTTATTAATAATAAATTTTGTATTCCCAAAAATAACAGCTGCTTAGCCTATAAAAACATTACATTTTTTTAAGCAAGTTGCAACAACTTTCTGGGTCTATAATCAAATTAAATATTCTGTACATTTTTACTCTTCTATCAAAATTTCAAAGCATTAAACAGTAAATATTGCCTTAATTTTTGGATATGGATTGGCATCTCTTTGGCGTTTGGCAAAAATGTCTTAAGTCAGAAACTGTAGTTTTCGTTATGTTAAATTGAAAAATATTTCTTTGGTGTATTTCGTAGACTTTTTTCCTTAGAGCAGATGATAACGATTAGAAGCAGTTGTGCTAGACTAAAGTGATTAAAACTAATAAAAGAGAAACAAAATTGAATTTAAGCCAATCAAAAACTCAAAATGCGTTTTTATTTTGACTTAAGATCTTTTGCCTAATAAGAATAAGATCTTTTTTATTACACAACATATTTACAATTATATAAGCAGTTAATTATGGCAACAGTTAAATAAAAAAATCCCGGGAATTCCCGCACAAATTTCCCAAGAATTTTCCCCAAAAAAAGTGCGGGATCCCAGGATTTTTGTCCCGTGTAAATAAACACTAATTTAATGTCAAAATGCATCATCAATTTACAGATGCATTTTTCTGTGAGTAAAGGTAAATTCTGCACTAGATCCTGAAACTTTATTTTGGTAAATTCTGCACTAGATCGTGGGTCTTTATTTATTCATATCCGAATTAATTCGGAGTTGAATTCTAAACATTATCACTGGTTAACTTATGTCCTTGAAATACTCACCGGTTTTATTTAGGAAAATTCTTGATGTTGTCGCGGGTTTTTGTTTAGTCAAATCTTAACTTTATCGCTCGGTTTTATTTAGTTAAATTCTCGATTTAATGGCAGATCCTTTCAATCGTGGTACTTTTTTAATCAAATCTTACATTCAATTAGAAGCCTTTATTAAATCCAACTTTTATTTCATCGTGGGTCTTAGTCCATCTTTGTTTAAATCGTAGGGTTTTATTTTAAACAAGTTTTTATTTAGTCCAATTTTTGGATTCATTCGAGTGTCTTTATTTAGCTGAATTTTTAGATTATTAAAAGGTCACTTAGTTTAGTCTTTATTCTAATCTTTAATCTAGTCAGAGATATTTATTTATTCATATGTGACAGTTTCATTTAAAAGGGACCGGACATATGGATGAAAAAAAAATCGATTTTTTCTTTTTTGGCGGTTCTTAAAATAGACAATTCGCTCTTTCTAATGCAGCAAACCGAAGTTTTCTAACTTCATTACTTTGGCATAAGTAAGCTTTAAAAAACACCTTTGATAAGAAAAGAAAAAGAAAAGAACTCGATGTAACACAATTTTTTGTAAATGATCTAATTTACTTGAAACTCGCCTTTCGGCGGTTTTTCGGGACCGACGATTACGAATTTGGTATTAGATTTTGAAAATTCAAAATCCAATATGGCGGACTTCTTTTTTGTAAAGTTAACAAGTCGATTTTGATACATCTGATCGCTTTTATGTTGAAACTGTAACATTATGGGATTTACTAGAAACTACGATTACGATTCTGATATTAGATTTTGAAAATTCTAAATGGCGAAGTGTTTTTTGTAGCATTGTGGGCTTTATTTGGAACTCATCATTTAGGGGTTTTTAGGGTCGCTGAACGCGAATCTGGTATGTAATTTTATAAATCCGAAATAGTGTTACAAAAAATAGTCCGCCATATTGGATACACCATTTTGAATTTTCAAAATCTAATACCAGATTTGTATTCAGTGAGCCAGAGAGCCCGTGAGTAACGATCCGCAAGCAAATCTAATAATGTTATAAAAAATTATCCGTCATACCAGGTTCGTTATCTTCATCCTCAAAAACTCCCGGATGATAAGCTTAAGTTTAAGCCATAAAAGTTTTCATTTGTATCAAAATGAACTCGTTAAACTTACAAAAAAAAAATCCGCCGTATTGAATCCGCCATTTTGAATTTTCAAAATCTAATACCAGATTCTTAATCTTCGATCCCAAAAGCATTCAGGCGTATCAAAATCCACTTGTTTCAAACAAATCCAATAACATTACAAAAAATATTCAACCGTATTGGATCCGCCATTTTGAATTTTCAAAATCCAATGCCTGATTCGTAATCACCAACCCCCAAAACCCTTTTATAACCGGCTTCCAGCTGTAAAAGCGTTCAGTGGTGGACTTCTCTAACTTTCAACGATTTACGTTAACGTTAATTTTACCGGCACAGTTTATTGCTTAGGGTAACAATACACCAATTCAGTAACTCAATTTTAACAACATAGCTAAAAATTTTAATCAAGTGGCAGCTTTGTTAATTAATAAGTATATTTAACGAACAGTGTCATCGAGTGCAAACTACTTCTCGTGTGGAACGACTTAAAGTACTTTCGAAACTAAGTCCCAATTCACACGTAGCAAGTCTTATTGATCAGCTTGCTACTTTATAACGAGAGTGAAGAGAGGAAAATAAACGTTTCTCTCTCACTCTCTATCACCTATAAGGTAGCAAGCTGATCAATAAGACTTGCAACGTGTGAATTGGCACTAACAAACCCCCATTTAGGTTTTGCTAGTCTAGCGAAAATTGCAAAAAATCTTAAAAAATTGATTAAAAGTCGCTAAAACTATTAAATTGGAATTGCACAAAATCGGTAAAAATTGTTAAATTAGCGAAAATTCGCAAAAATTTATAAAAACAGCGGTTATTTAAAAAAATCCTTAAAACTCTAAAGAACCACGCTTATATCGCGAACGCTTTTGTCGAGAACATGGGTAAAATTCGCGAAAAATTGCAAACTTGAAAAAATGTAAAATTTATTTGAAATCACTAAATCGCTTAAAAAACAAGAAACAAAACGGAATATATAAACATTTTTTTTGCAACAATAGCGAAAATTCGCGAAATTTTTTTAATATTTCGAACAACCCATAAAATTGATTTGAAGTCACTCAAACTATAAGGAATGGCAAAAATTCGGTAAAATTGCTTAAGTACTTATTTTTTGTGTAGAAAAGAAAACGCTTTTAGTGATATCCATAAGCTGCATCTAAAATGTAATATTTTTTAACATTATTTTTGCAAAATAACGTGAATTTTAAATATGTAAATGTGGCCAAAATTTTTGTTTGTTTGTTTTTTTTTTTTTTTTTGGAAAATAACTACAATTTAAAAATAAACATTTGGGGGATTCATAAGGTGTCATAAAGTCAGAAGTCTTAAAATAATAACATGAAAAAATGCGACTCTTGTGAACAACATAATTTAGTGTGCTATTTTTAATTTAAATCAGCTGATTTAAAACAAATATGTATAAAAAAATAAATATTTACGTAACATCATAATATTTTTTAATTCTAATCCATGAATAAATAAATTGAATTAGAAATTACCTGACTATTTTCCATTTTTTAGACGCAAATCACAAATTAATTTAATATTGTTTGTTTACCAAACATCAGAGTCCTAAGCCGATATAATTTGACGCCGCAAGTGTTTTGTTGCAAAAATTGCTAGCCGCAGGTTAAATTCGGATATTAGCCGGATAAAACTATACCATCAACGGCGACGGCTACAAAAACTTAAGCGATTCGGCTCAGCCGCTAAGCGCAGGTCTCTTCTGATTAATTACGACAGCACAAGAAACATAGCAAGCAAAGTTCTATTAATTTAAGACACTTTTTGTTAACAAAGCAGCAACAATATTTTTAAACCATTGTAAAATGTTAGAACATTATGACAATATAACATGATAGCACACCTTGTGAAAACCCCAATTGAAAAATATTTTGCCGTTACGATAACTTAAATACCTGACGTTAAGATAGAACATAGCAGTACACGTTACTGTTAAAAAGTTACTGAATAAAATTTACGTTAACTTTGCTGTTAAATATTTTTAACAATTTAAATTATGTTTTAAATTGAATAGAGAATTGCCCTACAGGTGTTTCAAAATTAACTTGTTAACTTCAAAATCGTTTTTCTCCAAAACTCTTTTTTGCCCAAATAGGTTTTAACTGAAACTGTCACATATTTTAATTTAAATGTTTATTTTATTTTTTTTTTTATTTTGTTAAATATTTACTGCCTAATTTATAAAAAATAAAACCGGTTAATAAAGGGTTTATTAAACGGATTTCGTATGAAAATTAGTTTAATAAACCCTTTATTAACATGTTTTATTTCTTAAAAATAAGGCAGTTGATTCATAAAAATCTGCCTAAAACGGAGGACTTTTTTGTTTTTGTCAAACGACATCGTATCGGTAAAATGTAGTTCCTTGTATTACATTAACTGGATGTAAACATATTGATTTTTATTTGGTTAAACTGTAGATCTCGTTTTGTTTTAAACTTGGGTCTTTATTTGCTAAACACCTAGACCACATTTTGTCAAAGAATAAAACTGGGGTCAAATTATCGATCGTAATTGTAATACCACTTACCTCAGGTGGAAAAAGCTATATATACAAGTTTGTCATTCCGTTTGTGATTTCTACAATATTGATCTTATGAGGAGAGAACTTGATTTAACCATATCCGTCTGTCCGTTCGTCTGTCCGCTTTCGTTTGATATGTGTTTTCCGGAGACTCCAGACATGATAGCGGCTAGGTTTTTTTACATTTATGTCACATATAGTCCACAATATCTTGCTATTGAAATTCAGTCAGATCGGTCTGAAAATGGCGGAGATATGAGAAAAAACCACGACTACCTCTAATTTTTTCCAAAAATCCCTTGTTGTTGTATTTTTATTTTTTTTTTCTGTATATCTTAAGAACGGCAAGAGCCAAAGTCTTCAACTTAAGTACACACATTAAGGTTGTCAATACACAGCATCCCACAAAATGTGGGCGGGATCGGAGAAGTGGGCGTGGTATCTCCCGTACAAAAAATATCACGAATTTTATAAAAACCTGATTTTTTGGACTGTTATATGACCTATGGTTATCGCTTGCATATCAAAAGATCGGAAATCTTTAGTAAAAAATTTTTTCTGAAAAACTCGGAAAAATCGGTTCAGATACGAAAAAGTTATGACCAAAATAATAATTTTTTTTTAAATACCCTCTTTCGGGAACCATAGATCTTCCCGAGTCCAAGACTTATAACCCAACTAACTGGCAAATTTCTTCTTAAACACGTCGGTGTATAAATCTGTCAAATCGGCTAAAAAATGGCTGAGTTTTAATCAAAATGCTGAAATTCCAAAAATTACTCATTTTATACCCTTCACCTCAGGTCAAAAAGGGTATATATAAGTTTGTCATTCCATTTGTAATTTCTACAATATTGATCCAAGACCCTATAAAGTTTATATATTCTGGGTCCTTATGAGGAGAGAACTTGATTTAACCATGGGTTTTTATTTAGTGATCTTGTGTATTCAGAGAAAATGTAAAACTTGTTGTGCTAAAAGCATGGATCCTTCCCTATTTGATCAAATTATCGTCACTTTTTAAGTGAATCCTTTATAATTTCGTGAAATTATTAAAATTATGTTGACAAAATGCCCAGGACTTTAATAAACTTAATTAGGGGCCTGTGGCTTAACCATGTGGCTTTATATCGTCCAATTGTAGATCATAATTCACTAAAATTGGTGAACAGATTTTAGTCAAATTGTAGAACTTCAGTTGGTCACAACACGGTTCTTCATTCATCTTATGGCTAAAACGTTTACCTTAATTAAGTAAAATTGTAGGTCTACTTTCAGGCCAGAAAAGATTCTTAAATAATTAAAATTTGAAATCTAACTTTTTTTAATTGAACTGTTGTTGGTCTGTCTGTCAAGTAAATAGTTTGTTAATTAATCTAAATTTTCAATATTTTTAATCAGGCTTAAGTTCATCAAATTTAATTTTCATTAAATTATTTTTATGAAGAAAGGACATGCAAATTAATTAAAATTGTTATTGATAATCATTCCTTCTTGACTGATCTGAGATTCCTCACCCCAAATGCGACAATTCTGCCTATTGACGAAGCCATCAAGATGGAAATGGGCCTCGTCACTGAAGATGATTTTATGCAAAAAGGTCATTGAAAATTTCATTAAAAGATCGCGTGTGTGCCAGCAAAGCCGCGGCGGCCATCTGCACGATATCTTGTTCCATACATAACCTCATTCTGTCTACTTTACGATATAATAAAGTTTCACGATTTTTTTTTTTTAGATATCCGTGTTTTATTTAAAATTTAAAAATTGCGTTCTAGTTGGGACACCCTTTATATATGTATATATAAATATATTGTATTTGTTAATTGTATTTGTTAATTTTTTTTTTTTTACAATTTTGGTGACATTACACTGATAGAAAAGGCGTTATAACGCTGATGTATTTTGACATCAGTACTATGACAAGTGTCTTCGTTTTTGACCACATGCCACTTTTCATCATGGTGATGTCAACCTTAACATCACTTGGCCAAGGTGTCATCAGGTTCAAAATGAAATTATGTCAATAATGTAATGACACACCGGCATCATAGAAATGACGAACATGTCCTCAGTGCGATGACGGAGTAACATCGGAGAAAGGACACATTAGCATCAATTTAATGACAATTTGTCATTAAGCCAAAGTCATTGGAATTGATTTAAGTCAAAGTGAGAGAATATTATTATTTACTTACCCCGTTACATATGTTTGTTTCACGTTTGTTGAACTTCGACCTTTCTTTACAGCAGAACTCTCAATAATAAGACACCAGCTTCGTGCCCCATATGGTTTTCGTAATCTTCTAATTTAAATGTATTTCACTAAATAATTTAAAAAAATAGAATATAGGAATTTTTGCTTCTTATAATACATTGCCATAATGAAAATAATGTTAATATACAAAATGTGGCATCGAATTAATGTCACTATAGTCATAAAATAGATGACACGTAAAAAATGACAAAATTGTACGAAGACGTTAGTCATTGTATTGATGTTACTTTTTGCATCATTGATGCCACTTGTAGTAACACTGATGTCCCAATTCTGATGTTAGGGCATCATCAATATGAAGATGCATTTTTTTTTATCCTTGTAGGACTTTTCTATCATTCAAATGAGATAGAGTTTAGTTCGATTACTTTTGCATTTAACTGTACCCCTCTTATATGTGTATATTAACTATATTTATGCGAATTTTACTTAATACTCGTGCCTACATACTTCATCACATCTTTTGTCTTGCAGCAATATTTTCTCAAGGAAGTAGTGTTTATTTTCTTCATTGTAGCAGATTTTTTGCTTCATCTCCTTAATCTTTTTCCTCTTACATATAATTTGACGTTTTTTATGCTTTTTGCGTTTATTAAAGCTGTTGCGTTGTTTACTTTTTTAATTAAAATATTAAAATTTATTTTTATAAATCAACCTATTTTTTTCTTTTAAGGTATTTCGTTTTATTTATGGGTGGCCATAAACTTTGAATGTTATTTTTTATTTTTTATTTTTAAGAATAAAATGGGACATTTTTATAAAGACATTGATGTATGTGCAGATAATTATATACAAAAATGGTCGACATTTTGTTATGAATATAAAAAATTATATGAATAATGAGATTGTGACATCAGGATTTTATTGTTGGCCCCTTTGAAATTTTTTTAAATATTATTTTCATTAAAAATTTTATCATTTTAATAAAATTGCTTAATTTGTCTGGATGCATGTGCTATTCCCTCCCCACAACTTTCTGAAGCCATCTCATGACCCAAAGAACACTTAAAGTACTTTCTCTGCAAAAGATCATAACGGAGCAGGTTTTCTTATTAATGGTCAACGGACAAATTATATACCTTTAACGGACAAAGTATGGTAAGAATTCATACTTTTGGTACTTTTTGTTAACACGTTTTTTTCCAAACAATTTGACGCGAAATTGAAACTTAACATAAACACAGCAAACAAATAAAGTACTTTTAAGGCACAAAACGGGGTTGAAATTCGCACTTTAAGTACTTTTTGCATTTTACTTAAAATAATTATTTAAATTATAATTTATCGCAATTTTGAAAACTATGCTCTTTAGCATAACGACAGCAAATAAATAAAGTAATTTTAAGTGACAAGAAAGGGTAAAAATTCTAACTTTTTGTTTGTTTTTTTTTTTGATGACAAGAGAAAAAGCAAGGCGAAAGTAATATATTTGGACGTATGTAATCTTTAAGTGTATCTGAAATTGAAGGGTTGTTTCGGCTCATATTCTATGTGCGATAGAGCGATTTAAAAACAGTCAACGGGATAACATACTCCAGCTTTTAAGAAGCACACTATATTTTGGTCTCTTACAGGTAGATTTTGCTTGTGACTTGAGTCTTAAATAAGCAATAGAAATGAGCCTGCCAACTGCACTCAAACAAATGTTTGCTTCCATCTGTGTATTTGGAAGTCTACACAGAAAGCTTTGGGATAAATACTTTCAATAATTTGTAGAAGACTAAGGGACCAACTATAATATGCATAAGCTTGCTTAAAAAATGAAATTAAAAATTAACAAAAAAACCTCTCAAATGCATTTTAAAACACAAATACAAAAAATTATTTGATACCGTACGGAAAGTGCGATCAGTTTCGCACTTTGCTAATGCAAATGGCAGATTCATAAAACATAACAAAAAGTTTTTTATGTACAATATAGTTTGACACATATGATTAACATGTATTCGCACAATTGCTTTAGCCAACTTAAGCCTATTATAGGTGGGCATTAAGTGCGCCATCGCAAATGTCGAATAAAAAGCTGTGAGACTTGGGAACAATTTTCCCTATAAGAAGTGCAAATGGTAAGACATGCACAAACCTCAGCCTAAGAAAACCTCCAGTAAATCTTCCGGAGTACATACAAGATGCTTTTAATACAACGCAAGAAAAAATAGAAGGATCCACTAGAGAATCATCTTACATATTGAGTAAATAAATGCATTGCAAACCGTTATAGACCAAATATACATTCGACAAGACAGTTCAAATTCATGATGGGCCGGGTGGAAATGGGTTACCTTTCTAAGTGTGGTCAGAGGAATAGGTGATTCATCTTTGCTAGTTGCATCGACAGGAATTTTTTTTTTTTTTTTTTCATAATTAATATAATTAAATAGATAACATAAAAATTGAATAATAATTTTATTTTTATTTTTTTTTAAAAAAATGGATGAAAATTTGTTCAATGATTCAAAAAACTACAAAATAAATTGGATAAAAATTTAATACTTTAGATTATACTGATAATTATAATTTTACAATTTTTTCATACATTTTCTTGACTTACATTATTTCTAACAAATTGTGTAATGTTTTTTTTAAATATATTAGTATTTATTTCCGATTTAACGCTATTTGGTAGTGAGTTATATAATTTTAATCCCTTAAAGAAAAGTGATCTTTGCATTGCTGTTGTTGTCACCCTTTGCAGTCTAAAGTTGTCTGCGTTTCTTAGATTGTATGGCTGTACCCCTCCTACGTAATTAATTAATTAATGGGAGCATTTCCCATCCTCATTTTTTGAACAAACGTTATTGTATTTAGTTCCAGTCTCTGTTTTATATTGAGCCATCTTAGCGCATCAAGCATTAAATTTATGTGGGTAAATCTGTTGCAATTTAAAATAGAACGCATGGCCTTGTTTTGAAGTTTTTGAAGTCTTTCTAATTGGCTTGTTGTGCAGCAAGTATATAAAATTGTAGATCCAAATTCAAAATGTGGTTTAACCATGGTGTTGTACATATTTATTGCTATTATTGTAGATACTTTATTTCGCACCCTTTTAAAAAACCCGATTTTTTTTCCGATTTTTTTGCATATATATTCAACATGTTGTTTAAATTTTAAGTCTTTATCAACAGCAAACCTGTTGAAAGGCGTACCTATCACTCTCAGTTAAAACTACCAGAACCTTTCATAGAAACATCAACCTAAAATATGAAAGATAATTTAACGGTTGCACGGCAGATAAGAAAGGCTAGCCTAATAATTTAGGCCGAGGCTCAAAGGAACCTAGCTACGCACTGATAAGTTGCTACACAGAAAGAAAAACACTCGGGATAAATTAAGTTTTTATACCTACTAAAAAATTCAAGTACGAATAACACTAAAACATACTCAAAATGATCCTAAATTGGATAACTTTCAAAAATCAAATATATTAATAAAATAAATAAATTAATAAAATTCTTAAACTAAGTAAAAAAAAGATAGAACTTTTCGCTGGTAGTTTCACTCTGAGAGTAAAATTACAAAAGTGAGGGCAAGGTCTATCCAATGGGTCTGCGCAAGAAGTCAGATGTTTATTTGGTTTATTCCTCAACGATGTCAAAAGTTGTTTACACACAAAACACATTTTTCCTTTCGTTTCGCCTATGTAGTAGTAAGATTTTGACAACGGCGAGGAATTTTACACAAACAAAATGCCTGTTGTTTTTTGTATTGTTGTATTGTTGCAGAAGTAAGCAGACCTATTGGATAGGCCTTGGGTGAGGGTTTTAATCTCATATAACTTATAAGTCTCAGCTCTCAGCATTGCATTCTTTTATGCGTGCATAAGCGTGTGTTTTTTAAAGTTTGTTGTAGATTTACAACAACACCACTCAATTTGAAAAAAAAAAAACGATTTGCTTGTTGTGTGTAGAAACAACAAAAGCAACAGAACAAACAGAAAAACATTTATTAAGGGAAATCACGATGGGTAGTGCAAAGTGTGCAAGCGATGCAAATGCGTGCAAAAATACACACATTTGCACAACACAACAACAATATGCAAGTATTTGCAATTTGCTCTATTTTACTTCGTTTGCACTAAAAAAAACCAAAACCATGAGCAAAATAAGTAGAGCATATTTGCTCAGTTGCCAACCAATGTAAACAATAACATTTGACATAAATAGCACCATATTGTTTTTTAAGGAAACGTATAAATTGAACATTTTCGTGGGATTTAATATAAACTAGAGAATTACTGCCTATTTCAAAAATTTGTTTTTGTTTTATATGTTATTTGTGCGAACGTTAACGTTCGAGTGACATCGTTAAATAGGCAGTTAATTTTAAATATTTTAAAAAGGAAAAAGTTATATTAATTTGCTTCTGTATAATTGTAAGCAAATGCAGATTTTTTATAGTGCTGCCAGAAGTTTTTTGTGTTGCCAGAATAAATTTTTAGAAAAATGGCATACTTGCACAAAAAATAAAAGTGGAATGCCAACGATAAACCATAATATGCACTGCAAATTTAAAAATTGCATATGGGCATTTCCCCAGAAAGGTCTACCAGGATGAAAAAATAAAATGTTGATTATCATCGTCTTTTATTGTTTATTATTATAAAAAAGTCTTTGTTCTTGTAAAAGAATGGTTTCATAGCATATCTCAGCTGTTTTACTTAAGGAAATTGGGCTGGAAACTGGAAAATTTTATATTTTTCTGTATTTTCTACTTCTGAAGACATTTTTATATACTTATGCTATGTTCACATTTGGGTTTTTAAACGCGTTTAAGCAAAATGTTGATTTAACTAATCAAAGCCGTTCACATTACATTTGAGATGATTAAGATGACAGATGATTAAGAAAAAACACACACACAAACACACAAAAAAAACAACAAACAAATTTAAATTTCTTTAAAGTATTAAAAATGGATAAAAACACTTTTATAAAGTTATCAGAAGATTATTTTAATAATTTTAATGATGTAATTGTGAAAATTTATGAATTATTTAAGAAAAAAAAAAAAAATTAATTAAAACATTAAGCAGAAATCTTGGCCGGTTGTACACGGTTGTTGGCGATTCTACATTTGAGGTATGTTCAGTGGATTCTATGTGGTTTATGAAGTGATTTAGTTGTAATCATGTTTATTTGAAGTGATCAACAAATCACTTCAATGTATGGGTAATCATCTCGATTTTGAAGTGATTAGAGCTTAATCACGTTCGTGACCACACGTTTATAACTCTTATAATGAAAACTTAAACTCAATGAAATCTATATTTTGCACTAAACATAGAGCTACCCAAATGCTGTCGAATCGAGAAAAAAAATGCGAGGAAAAGTTTTGTTTTCTATATAATTTGTACTTCAAAAGCACAATGACCATAGTGATTACCCTTATTATTTTCATGTTAAAAAAGTTAAATTGAACTCTTGATTACTCATTTAGTTTATGTTTTTGGTTAAATATAAACTAGAGTGTTCAGTTAATCGGGTTTTATTTTTGTTCGATTAAACGATTACTCGATATTTGACATCTTGAACTTGGTTGATTAAACGAATAAAATTTTAAAATTAATCGATTAATTGAATAATTCTAAATCCAGAAACTTTATAAATTACGAGATTTGTTTTCTATAATTTTAGAAAAAATTAGTACTTGAATAAATAAAGAATCTTTTTTCAAATAAAAGTTGTCAGTGTAGCTTTGTATTTTGTGAAACTTTTCGCGGACAATCCATCCTCTGCTATGCTTCTGCAAATATGTATTTTCCTCAAGAGAATCGATCGAAATATCTTGTTTAAAATATTTATTCAATGGATTTTGTTGCTCCACCACCACTTCCTTAAGTACTTTGTTATGTTCACTGTGTAAGTGCTAAATTAGTGAAGTTGTTGAAGAACATTTACGTTAATACCATTTTGGACACGTGTGCCCATGTTCTGTAACTCTTGCGTCGAGAAACTTTTCGATTGAAATGTGTGAAATGTAACAAAAATTAAACAAACAGCTGTTTTGCTCACTAAACTGTGTCTGTAACTTTTTTTTGGCGAGTACAAGCTGTCACGTAAGGAAATTACTCGCCAATTTACAGAAAAAGTGTGGCTGTAATATTTTGGTGAGAAGAGTTCCCGCTTTGAACTGTCAAATAATCTCACGAATAAAAATAGGGCGAGAAAAATTTCAACACTAAAAAACAATTAAAAATGCAAATAATCAAAGTAATTTTTGGGAATACAAAATTTTAATTTAAAAGATTTTGTTATTCGTGCTTAATTCCCAGTTTTTATTCTTGATAAAAACACTGAAATTTATTGTTGATACTGGTTGCTTAGGCCCGATCGTCAGGAAACTTCATCCAAAGATTTTAGAAAAACTAAAGATATTAAACCAAATAAAACTGTTAAGCGTTTAAGAATTAAATGCAACAGTTCTACTTGTAACAATTTCAAAGTTTAAACAAAAACATCAACAATAAACATAAAAACTGTGCATCACTGCTGCAGTGATGCAAAATTTTGTTGCTGATGCGTGATCACAAGTTCCGCTTGTGATGCAGATGCTTTTTTACTGCACAACAGCTGTGCAAAGTTCGAATTTTTGAGCACGAGCTAAATTTTAAAAGTTTTATGAACTAACATAAAATAATAAAAAAAGTGTTATCAACAAATTTTATTAAAAATATTTAACCTAAAAGTAATAGTTTTCTTATAAATTACAAGAAAAAGCACCAAAAAAGAAAAATAGAACTATTTTTTTTATGTTTAAAGTTATTGCATCAGAAAATTAACTGATGCAATAATTGCCAATATTTGCTGCAGAGCTGCGGCATCGCTGCATAAAAAAACTTTTGACATATGAAAGTAATGCCAAGTTTCTTACAAGTGATGCATTTACGAACATTCAACTTTACTAATGCGCAACTGATGCGCAGCAACTGCATTTACGAACGTACCCTTTATCTGAGTGAGTTTATTTATGCAAATAATAATATTTTGTTCTTGGTACATTTTTTTTTTGTATAATTTTTTGCTTTTAGCATTTTTATAAAATGTACGAATGTTTTCAAAGCTCGTTTGCAAACAACAAACATTAAATTTGCACTTAACATTATTTTTTATAGCCGACGGTTGTATTTTCGCCGCCGTCGCACAGAGGGGTGAAATCGTAAAAAATGGATATTAATTGAAAAATGAAAGTTTGTTTTTTTGAAAAATATTTAGTAACCGATTACAGTATATAAAATTCTACATCACTACTGAAAATTTCAATGTCATATGATGTTTACTTGTCAAGCTGCATTGTATTAAATTTAAGTAATTTTTGAGTTATTCGCGCACAATAGTGTTAATTGAAATTCGGTATATTTCGACGATTAATATATAGTTTTTGCAAGTCAAAAGTAATACTTTTACTATGGAATCTTCAACCTCAGGTATTTTAGCGTTGTTCTAAAAATAATTGTTTTAACAAAAGTTGTGTAGAAGTATTTTTAAAATTTTTTTTAAAATATGTCTCCATTTTGGCTATTTTCAAAATATTCGTGGATATTTAAATATGAATGGTGTAAGTTGGCGTTATAATATTAATTTGTTAAGAAACTACAGTTCCTAGGCTTTTATATTCAGTAATAACATGTTGCGCGTTTTTGCGCGAAATTTTTTAAATTAATTAATTCTGAAAATAGTCACTCAAGCAAAGAACACCAGTTCTATCTTTTGTTTGCTTTGTCTTCGTTTTTGTTGTTATAATTGTTGTTTTTGTATACAATTGGCAACTGTGTGTTACAAAAATTTTGTTAGAAAAATATAGAGTTTTTGTTCACAATATCGAGCGGTATTCAGAAGTATCAGTGGTTAAACATGCCTCCAACCTTGCATAAGTTTTTAATACATGGCCCAGTATAATTTCGCACGCGCTATTATCGATCGGTGAACTGTCTGAGGAAGCCCATGAAGCCCGAAACAAAGATTTTAAAAACTTCAGAGAACATTTTTCTCGCAAATGAAGTCGGTAGGATTGCAATCAAGACATATTAAATAGGTTCCCACTAAGTTCAGATCCAATCCTATCTGGTAAAACACAATTGCCCAAAAAAAATTCCACCAACTTCCAAAATCTGTAGTAGATCTACTAGTTTCGCCTTCAGTTTTGACGAACGTGGCACCAGAAGGCACAAATTATGATACTGATGACGACTGGCATATTTTTTAAAATAGCAGGTCAAAAACACATGCCTTATAATAAATGTATACAAGCTATCACCAGACACATCCGTACACAATCGAACAATTTAAATATCTGCTTTGAGTCCCGAATTTAGTTACAAATATGATAGAATAATTCCCAATTCGTTTACGTAATTATATTAAAAATAAATTGATTACTATGGAAAAATTTTATTTCTTTTTTTTTCAAAAAACAAAAAAAAAATCCGACTGAGCCAGAGCTATTTTTAAAAGGGGGCGTGGCACCACCCTATTCCACTTTGGATATAATTCATACTGTTAGATCAACATATAAACCAAATCTTATCTTCATACCTTTGATGGTTCATGAGATATATCCGTTCTAAGTTTCAGGTTATATGGGCGGTGCCACGCCCCTTTATCCAATCATAACCAAGTATATCCAAGAACTATTAGCAGGTCAAAGTTTCATGGCAATCGGTCTATTGCTATGGCAGCTAGAGCGATTTTTAATAGGGGGAGTGGCACCGCCCACTTTTCCAAAAGATGTGTAGCATATGTCACTCAGTGGTAACGTAGCATTCAAATAGTGAAAGAATTTTTAAAATTGGATAAGTAGTTTAATTAATCTCCATTTTTTGCGATTTCACCCCTCTGTGCGTCGTTGAAAAATTTAGCAAATTTTGGTTGCCGTCAACGATATGTGTGACTGGCGTTCTCAACGTCTGAAAATTGACATCGGCTTCGAGTGCAATGTTATGACATTAATAACGTAACGACGTAATCTCTTTTGATAGTTTTCGACATGAGTTACAGACACACTCTTTTCTCACTTTTCGAGAAACGATGGAATATTTTGTTTCACATCTTTTCAATGCGATAAATTCTCAATATAGTTACAGAACATGGGTACAGACCTTAAATGGTACGTGTATGTTGGAGGCAGTTCCCCCTAATGCTGGCATTTTCCATCACTATAAATAAAGCACAAGTTCAAACGTTGAAAACCCGTTTTCGGTCATGGACAATTATGTGTTGCTTTCTCAAGAGCGAGAAACAAAGATGGTGTAAATTTAAGGTTATATATGCAGATGGAAAACAGGGTACGGCAAAAAAGGTTTGCTCATTAGTTATTTCAAAAAATTTTGTTTTTAACAAGTTGTTTTTTAATCAGTTTAAGCTTTTTGTTTCCAGTTAAATTGTATTTTTTTGGTATATTAATTCATTTTATTAAATCTTCGAAAAATTAATTTGTTTTCTTTATTTTAATAACCATAATAAGTTGCTTACAATATGAAGGATTTGTGTGCTGGCAGGGACAGACTTTTTAGCAAGCTTTCAAATAAAATAGCTACAAGAAAAGAGCGATTTTCTATGTCACTTTGTAAAACTAACCTGGTGGCGTTATAAATATCTTACATTAACCTTTTATTTCAATATCAATTTTATTACTTAATGCAAATAATCTTGTTAAGTGCTCTAACAGTTATTCCTTGAACAAACCTCTCATATTCTCTGAAATCTATTATTATCAACTTTGGAAACAAAACTGCCAGATTGAATAATTATCAACTAGAAAAATGCAAAAAAATAATTTAATTGAAAATCGTACATCAAAGACTTGTAAAAAAATAACAAAGTCTAGTCACAAAAACTTGAATAGCCCCTTTAAGCCACATGTGATTGTGTGGTGTGTACTGGACATGCAGTGAGGCAGGCAACCGAATTTTATTCATACGATCAAGATGAAGATGATTATGCGGCTGATATAGTGCCTGTTAAAGTAGGAATAGTTGATGTTGCTGTAACTGCTAACTTGTACATACTTATGTTTGTATGAACATTGATGATTGTTGGTGGTGGTCATGTTGAGATGCTGAAGAACTTGTTTATTAACTCACAAAACTCTCAACCTCCTCCCTGTTATTTTCGATACTTACAACATACTTGACTCATGCCAAGAAGTTGTTGAAAATACAAGAAAAAGTATGAACTGAGAAAAAAATAAGACATGCAGACGAGCTGCTCCTTTGTTTTGACGGTAAATTAGGGGGACACTAGAAATCGGTTAAATCTTGTACCAGATCTAAGAGCACAATGTTTGATAGCCGAAAACTATGTATTTTAATAAAATCGTTGTCCAATTAAATCAAGCGATTCTTTTTTCTAAATTATTAAATCAAAACGTGGGCTAACGAAGTTGAATTATGGACAAAAATAGTGAAATTATGGATCAAAGCAACGTGTATGAAGATATATATGAAGAGTTAAATTAATTTTTAAAAAATATCGCATGCGATAAAAAATATATTTAAAAAATATCGCATGCGATAAAAAAATATTATAAAGATACAATTTGGATATAGTGCTTATAGATTATGGCAGCCTTGTCCATAGTCTTCATTTTCCATTAGGTTTGATTCCCTGATATCGAAGGATTTGGACACATTGGCCATATCTCTCACAGAACACTTTCATGAAAATTTCACTCTGCATATATTTTTAAAAATCATAAATTTTAATATATAGAGACTAATAAAATATCAAATTAGTTAAATAAAAATGATTGATTTTTCACAAAAACTTTAAAATTTCGTGTAAATAGTCGTGTTTTCTTCATAATATTTTTATCACATGCAATATTTTTTTAATATATTTTTTATCGCATGCGATATTTAAAAAAAATTAATTTAACTTTTCTTATTTGTCTTCACACACGTTCAAAACATTGGCTTGTATATAATCTAAATTAATGGGTTTATATCAGCGTTTAAAAAACTGCAGTCAAAGTAGAAAAAACTGTCATTTCTTCCACTTCTTAATTTGTCATTGGCCAAAAATAAACTGTTGCTTTTACTTTTGATTCATTAAATGTAAACAGTCGCTGTCAAACCAACTGAAAATGCGAAAAGTTGTACACAAATTTTCTTTTTCCGTTTTTTGTTTGACAGTTTTTGATTTCGACTGCAGTTTTTTAAACCCTTGGTTAATATTAGAAGATTCAGAAAAACTTGGGTTTTTGTTTTTAGTCAAATTTAGGATTTAAGCGTGACTCAAAACTTGAATATTTTTTATAGTCAAATTTAGGAAAAAAAAACGTGGGGCTCTTTATAGTCAAACTTAAGATAAGAACGTTAATCTTTTGTTCATTAATATTTAGGAACAAACCCGTGTTCTTTATCTAGTTAAATTTTGAATACGAACACTTTAAATTTTGTTCAATCTAAGATCAAAATTTGGTGTTTAAAAGTCAAACCAAGAATAAAACGCATGTCTTTATTAATTCACATTTTTACTAAAAACTTAAATCTTTATTTAGACGAAATTTAGTTTGAAATCTGGGTTTATATTTAGCCAAGACTTTAATTAAAAACGTGTATTAAGTCAGATTTTAATTAAAAACATGGACCCTTATCAAGTAAATTTTTGATTCAAAAAGTGGTTCTTTGCTTAGTCCTAATTAAGTTCAGAATTTTTATCAAAGTTTGGCACACGACTGCGACGCTTTCTTACTAAAACTTTAGTTCAAAACTCAGACTTTTCCTTACGGAAATTTTGTGTTAAACCGTGTTCATTTGGTTACTAAAATTTTGGTTGAAAACTTACGATTAGTCAAATGTAACACGAATCGTGGTCCATTATTTATAAAATGTTTGTTTTAACTAAATTTTGATAAAAAACGTGGTACCTAACTTACTAACATCTTTTTTATACCATCCACAACTAGTGGCGAATGAGGGTATACTTAGTTTGTTATTTAATATTAATCTAAGCCTTAAGGCCGAACCATAATATGCATAGCCTTGCTTAACCTACTGTCAAAAATCAACAAAAACTCTCTCAAATGTATTTAAAAAAAAAAAAAAAAAACAAAAACAAACTGAAAAAACATTTGATTCCGTACAGAATGTGCGATCAGTTTCGAACTTTGCTTAAGTAAATGACAGTTTCTTAAAATTAAACAAAATTTCCCTTAAGTTCAATATGGTTTGCCTCGTATAAATTACATGTACTCGCACATTTGCTTAAGCCAACTTAAGCACATTATGGTTGGGCCTTTAGAAACTTTATATATATCAGAGCTGTAAATGTATTATTCTTTTTTGATTTAAATTCGTTCCGAATAAGCTAAATTTTGAATTAATTCTTTTCCCAACAAAAAAGAATTGAATGAAATGTGAATAAATACAAACGAATTTGTTAAAGTGAATTGCAATTCATTTCCAATTCGTTTGAATGAAATTGATTTTGAATTCATTCAAATGAATTAGAACAATGAATTGCAATCAAAATGAATGAAATAAAAAATGAGTTGCAATCAATTTAATTCAAGAGCAGATCTAGGGGGAATGAAAAATGGAAATTTCTCCAACCAAAATTAAAATATTCTTTACAAAAACTGAAAAGCCATTTCCTGGATCCGCGCCTGATCAAAAATAAAATGGTGAGCGGATTATTCAAATGCAAAATACTTTACTTATCCTTCTTTAATCCCGAATTCGTACTTGAAATTATCCGAAAATAAGATTGATTTAAGTAAAACTAAGATAGAATCAACCTCAAAATGAAATTCCGGGTTTGGTTTTTGAAAGTAATCCCATTTAAGAGTGTTATTCGTACTAAATTTTTTAAGTACGACTCGTACTTAAAATAAGTATAACAACCTTAATTTATTCCGAGTGTTTTTCTTTCTGTGTATTCTGCCGCTACCTGACAATTCCAGTGCATCATGGGAATATCAAAGCTAAGAATTTTTTGTCTTTGGACTATACTAGGTGATATACAAAACGAAAGTAATGCTTGCAGTCTTCTACATACAAATTAGTTGAAACGACAGTAATGCTTAGTGTAGATGAACTTTCAAAATCAATTCAAATTTCAATATATTCAATTCAAATGAGTTGGAAATGAATAACTAATTTTTTTTTCTAATTCATTCAATTCATGTTTTCAGTGCATGAATAATTCGTGAATTAATTCAAAAATAACAGCCGCAAGTATTCTGATGATTGGAGCTGAATTACAGTATTGTACACAATTAAGAAGAATGGTATCTATAGCTCAGTTGTGCTTCTTTGTACTGCTAATTAGAGGCGCTTTTGTAAAAATTTGTATAAGTTTACATAGGCACTGAAATGTCAAATGTTTTGTAATGTTGTAAAAAAGAAATTGCAAATGCAATTGCCATTGCGAGCATAAGCCTTACAATGAACGGCAATTAGAGAAAAAGTCCTCTAGACCAATAACCTTTTGGGTAGAATATCAAAACCAATTTAGAACATAATCTAAAGTTGCAATAACATATCTTTAGTAAATGCTACTTCAGTTTCTCCAAAAGGTGCTTTTCAGCTGCAGGTGAATTATTAAATAACAGGAGAAACTGACTTACACGCATGTGTTTTTACAGGAAAATAAATTTTTTCCTACTTAAGTACAAACATTAAGTCGAAAGTAATATTGATAGTATCGATAGTGAACTCTGAGCACTTATTGCAAGTCGACTTAGACATGTGCGTCTGCCTGCCTGTCTGTTGAAAACAGCTCACTTTCGAACGGTTTAGATGAAAAAATACAGTATTCATGTCAAATTCTTTCTTGTTTTCCTAGGTTAGATTAATTAGTTCCAGTTGTGCTTCCATGTCACACTGCCTCCCATGGGTCCTATGTTATCTGGCTGCTTGTTTTCCCACGTAGCCACCCGGTCGATTCAGTAAAGTAGTGGATTCTGTTTAAATCAATCCTAGAGAGACAAGTTTTGTTCCCATGGGCTCTTCGACCAAACATATCAAGTCTTAAGTCTCCGAATGCCGGAAAATTACAGAGAAGATGTTCCGTTGACTCTTCATTCTCCTCGTCGCCGCAACTTCTACATAAGTCCTTATAAGGGAGCCCCAGCCTCTGGGCGCGCCTCCCAATGGGCCAGAGGCTAGTTTTAACCGCAATTAGGTTTCTTAGGTGGTGTCTGGATTTTCCTGGCTTCCCCACAGATAGTTTCATCGTGCCACCTCTGACTGGCAATAAGGTGAAACTAATGCGCTATAAGTTGCTTACTCCTTGGGATGTAGGTGTTTCACATTATATGTTGAACCGTCTCGATTCAAGGTGGTGCCTGCATATGCCAACGAGTCTGCCATGCAGTTTCCCTGTATGTCCCCGTGCCCGTTATTCGTTTTCCTATTCCGTGAGGGATACAAATCCAGCACAATCAGCTCAGTAGGAAAAGAGTTATTGACCCATAATTTACCTTACCTCCTTAATTGATAATGTTTGTTACAAAGACCAACATAAATGGTGGCAGAATGCACGGATTGACATAAGATATTGCACAAGTTCGTTTTATATGACTTCAAATTCTACTTAAAAGTTTCGTGAAAAAACTTTAGAACTTCTAAAACTGGAACGAATAACATTATTTTAGTAAAATTTACAAGACTAGAAATCACACAAATAAATTAGGTGAAGATTGGTCTATCGTTGATCACTGGCCTCAGAATCCCAAAATCCCAATCCCTAATCAAAGATCCGGCACAGCCAAATATAGCACTCTAACTTGTTTTAACTAAATTTTAATTCAAAATATTAGCGATTTTTTTTTTATTTTTTGCTCAAAATGTTGATTCTTATTTATTAAAAGTTAAGTTCGAAACGTGGTCTTGCATTTTCTAAAATTTCAAGTCAAAACTCAGCCTGTATTAAGTCATGAGCCAGGGTCGGAAATTCAATTTAACATCCCAATTACATTTTACCATATTGAGCGAAAACTTATGAAATTTCCTTCCATAGATATTTTATTGGAGCGACCCTAATGCCCCTAAACAAAACAGGCGGGTTTTGCTTAAAAAAAAAACATTAATGAAAAAATAATTTTTATAAAATGTTAAAAAATATACACAATCAAAATGATTGGTGGCAATTTGTAAGTAAAATGTTCAAAAGATAAGCAGAAAAAATGAAAATAAACAGGCCCAACCATACAAAAAAAAAAAAAAAAAAAATGGCAAACTTCGAAAATTATGAAAAAATTTCCCTCTTAAAGGCCTCAACACTTATTTTAAAATTTTATTTTTTTTCTTACAATATGTGTCAGTTTGTTATGAAATCATTTTTCAAGCTAAAAAGTATTTAACTATAAAAATAATCGAATGAATTATGGCACAACAGGATACTAAAACACATTATTAGTATTTCAATTTCAAATCAATCGAACGCTAAAACATTTAAAATTACATTAAGTTATAATTAATGTTTGGAATAACAAAAAACACATGAAATACAAAAAAAAAGCACATTGAGAAAGTCAGGCAGGTAGGCAGACAGATGGACGGACGGACAGATGCATTTTCCTAACATTTTTAACTTGGCCAACTTGGTTTCATTTGGTTCATGTAAGTTTTGTAAGCAATTTCCGTTAAAATTATAAAAAAGCGAAAATTAAAAATGAAAAGTTGCCTTTTTGTCAATCATGCAATATTTTATAACATTTTCATCAGATAATATATTTCTGTCGCTGCTTGTTTTTTTTTCTTCTGTCATAAAATTCACTTTTATTTAATTTAATATGTAAGAAAAAAACTCCTTAAAAAGTGCGTAAAACAGGAATTTTTTGTTGAGCTGCATTGAAAACGAAATTAAATGTTTCATCAACATGTTGCTGGGTATTAATACATTTGTTGAGGTTGTGTGTAATACATCAAACTTGCTTGGTTGTTTCATTCAGGTTGTTTAATGTTTGATGTCAATGTAAACAAATAATTTGTTTGTAGTATTTTATTTAATAAAGTACAATGGGATAAATTGTGGATTTTTTTAACACAAAAATCGTTATCTAGGCTTTAATTGTGTAAAATGCAACGCAACGTCAAAAATTACATTGGAAGCAAAAACAAAGTCAGAAATATTTAAGAATTTTGTTGTAAATTTCTACGGAAATTCCTATTGCGTTTTAAAATATTCAACGCCACCAGATATGCAGCGTTTGAAATTAGAAAATTCAATATGAATTTCTGTAGAAAGCAACAACAAAGTTCTAAAATATGCTTGGCTTGGTTTTTGCTTTCACAAGTTTTTCACAATTAGGGCCTTAAGCAATTGAATCCAATTGATAAAGGGCGTTTGTCTGTAAGTTTGTCATGCCATGTGAAATTTTTTTAATATTCAAAGTGTACATATACATATCGAGGGCTTATATTCAATACCCGCCATACACCAATTATTGGAAAATGACTTTTGATAGCAAATTGTTCAATGATGCCAGCTTTATCTCTGACAAAAATTTCAGAAAAAAAATCAATATAAGTTCTTTTTTTTTAAATGTTTGTGATACCGCTATCAACCGCACGATTTTTTTTAATGCAATACCCGCCATACGCCACACATTGGTTGAAGTTCATAGAACGAGCGGCAAAAAATAGAAGAAGTTGATGAAGGATAATGAAACTTGGCACATAGGCATTTGTTTAAATCAAGAAAAAAATGGAAAAATCAAAATGAATCGCCCACCTCCCATACAAAGTGAAAATTAAATTTTAACCTACGGCATTGTTTTTTGGCACATGGCATTTTTAAGCACTCGTTATCATTTGTGTGATATTTAAAAAATATCCGCCCACTTTTACGCCCACCTCCCATACAAAGTGAAAATTAAATTTTGACCTATGGCATTGTTTTTTGGCACATAGCATTTTGAAACACTCATAATCATTTGTGTGAAATTTGATTTCTGCCTTGATTTCTAATACATGAACTCAACTTTCACAAAAAATAAATATTATAATTGTAAAACGGGCTCCTGAAAATATATACCTGATCACGCCCACCTCCCATAGAAAAAACAAATAGAAAAAACATGAATACGTAATTCAAGCATAGTCTTTTAATAATTTTTTAACATCATTATCGGGTTGCAGAACAGTTAAATTAACAGTTAAATTATATGCATTTGCATACTGCTCAGTTACCAATCCAGCCTAGTAAATGGAAACATCTTCAAGATTTGAAGCCACCAGAATATCATTACTTTTATGATAATTTAGTTCAGATGGAGTCAAAGTAATAAGGAGCAATGTGACAATGTCCAATTTGAATTACCTTTTTTAATTATGTTTATTTTTTTGTTATTGAATTCTTTTATGTTAGAAAAACGTTAAACAAATGCTTAATTTAATAAAATGACATATTAGAGCAAAAAAACATATTTTTATTACTGTGCAATTACCGCTATACGCCATAAAATTTTTTGAAGATTTCAGTTGCGATACCCGACATCAACCATATCGCTACGAATAGAGTTAAAAGTTCTACTTTTTTTATAAGGGTGACTTAGTAGTCATATTTAAAAAATATTATAGAAGAAAGATTAATTCGTACCTTAAGAATTTTCGAAAGAAACAGTTTTTTCTCTCTCCTAAAAAAATTGTATTTTGGCGGATGGCGGGTATTGAATATAAGCCGTCGATATATTCTGGGTCCTTTAATCATTCTTAGTCAATTTAGCCATATGCGTCTGTTGGTCCGCTTGTTAAAATAAAAAAATAAAAAAAATGTTATCATATTGTTTCCTGTTTCTTGTTCTCCTAAGCAATTTGAGATTGAAATCCGGCAAAATCGGTTCGGTAGGAAAAGAGTTATGAATCAAAATGTGGAGCAACCTCCCTAAAAATGGATATTTTGTTATAAGAACTAGCATTAATAGCGGCGGAATGCACATATTGATTTAAGAATTTGCACAAGTTCATGCTATATGTCTAGAAATCATACCACAAAATTTCGTAAAGATCGGCCTAAAACTTACCGAAGCCTCATATAAAGCCCAGTCTCGGAAAATCGTTTAGTACGCGTAAACCCGTAATGAATAATTATATTATACTTAAATTCAGTCTGTTACAGTTTCATAAGACTAGAAACCACAGTGTCTAATTTTGTGAAGATCGGACCATATTTAACCATAAGTGCCCTATAAAGCCCACTTTCGGAAAACACTTTAGTGTGCGTAAAACTGTATTAAAAAAAGATTTTATAATAAAATTTGGTCAGCCTTAGTTTTATAAGAATAAAAATAACATTGTCTAAAATATACCATAGCTTCCATATAAAGCCCACTTCACAAATATTCTTGCTGTACGGGGAGGGTATCAATGATTCAGAAAAGTCGAATATAGCCATCTTACTTATTTTCACTAAAAATCGAATTTTTCATACAAAAAGTAAAAAAAGTTCGATTGGCTGCAGTTTCTTTCGCTCCATTCAAAAAAATGACGTTTATTTGTTATCACTTAAGGTAGAAGTACACAACACGCGTTAGTACGTCGACGAGTATCGTGCGTTTAAATTCTTTAGCTCGTGAAAAATTGCAAGGTACAAACACATAACGCGCCTTTTCATTCAGCTGTTTTTTATTTATCAAAGTTATTTACGGGAATACAAAATTTACTATTAAGATTTTTGTGTGACGTGCTAAATTCCCAATTTTTCATATTTGATAAATACACTGAAATTTATTGTTGAGGGAAAGCTAGCTTCTATGCGCATTTCACTGGTTGCTTAGGCCAGATATCAGGAAACCTTTTCCAAAGATTTTAGAAAAGCTAAAAATATTATACTAATAAAACCCTAAAGCGAATAAGAATTTTAAACACTCAAAGTCTTACTTGTAACAATATCAAAGCTTAAACAAAACACCAACAATAAAAAGTGAGTTTATCTTTTCTTACATCCCCCTACAATTGGTTGGGTTCTTTCCGACTGGAATTGTAGTTGTAAGTGGGCAAAAAGAAAAAACAAAATTAAAAAACAAATTGTTTCATTCAACAGGAAGAACATGTTAAATCAATTAAAATAGATAATCATTCAAAAGCAAATTTCGATCTACCAAAGATTAAATACAATTTGGTTTAAATATTGATGTTTGACTATTGACTGCCAGCAGTCGTCGATGGCTGTGAGTGTTGAACGGCAAAACCCTCCGAAGAGATTTAAATATAGCCTAATTAAAATATCAAAATTTGGACAAAAAACCATAAGTAGCTTAACCAAATAACCACAATACTAATTATTCAGCTATTTTTTTTATAAAATACTGAATGTTTTATAAACTCTTCATAAGTTTTCTTTCTTGGTTCACAAATTTGTTAAATTATTCTTTTTTATTGACAGCGCTTATCTTGTCAAATTACACAACGCGCTAAAAAGTTCAAAGTTAACCAATTTTCTGCCGTCTACAGTCGAAAGAGCGCGCGCGCACTAACGCGTGTTATGTATTTAAGCTAAAACTCTATTCTTTCATACACAAAGTAAACGAAATATTAAATTTGTTCCTTAAATAACGCTTCTATCGAGAAAAAGACTTTGTCATCACTAAAGTTTTCAGCTAAAATCGACTTTTCATACATAAACTATAAGAAAGTTAAATTTAAACCAAAATCGACAAAGAGTAAAAAAAAAAATCAATATGTCTGAAGTTCTTTTAATAACGCTCCAATCGAGAAAAGGACGTTTATCTGTGATCACTTACATATATTTTTGCTAAAAAAAGATTTTTTCTTATAAAAACTAAAAAAAAAAAAAAAAATTATTGGCTGTAGTTCCTTTCATAAAAAAGAGTTTTTATCTGTGATCACTTAGGTTTTCCACTAAAAACGACTTATTCATACCAAAATTTAAATAGGAGTTCCTTAAATAATGTTCCAATCGAGAAAAACTTCACTTATATTTTTCACAAAATATCGACTTTTTCATCCGAAAACTAAGAACGACTGTAGCTTCTTCAATAACTCTATCTCTCTATTCTAAAAACAGGTAAAAAAATTTATGTTTAAGGACCGTTTTCACAACTTACCGATAGCTAAAAGTAGACTTTAACCGGCTTTATAAATAGTGTTTCATTATTGAAACTTTAATTTAAGTTAAAGTGAGCGATAAAGTAAACTAGGCTTCATCCTACCTGGTAGGTTAAGGTAAAGTTGTAATAATGGAAAAAAAACCTTTGAAAATTCTTGCTTTGCTCCACTGTTCTTAATTTTAATTGATTTCAAGCATGCTTGTGTGTTTTGAGTTTCATACTCGCGCTAATACAACATATTGCGAGTTACTTTATACCTGCTACAACACCCAACATGTCCTACAACACCATAAACATTTACTAAGTCGAACAGCTTGTTGGCCACACAACCAAATCATTGAATTTTACTACCGTAACAACCTTTAAAACGAAAGGTACAAAATGTTTAAATTAACGGATAAAATACAGAAAAAGACCGCTAAAGAAAAACGTTATTAAAATAACAAAAGTATTTGCTTGAAATTAGACAAAAAAAACGCAAGCGCAAAAGAAAGTCAACAGAAAAAAGTAACAAATATTTAATAATAAATACCAAAACAAAGAAAACGTGTGTAAATATTTCAACAAAAGTAAATAATCATAAAAATTAGTGACTAAAATAAAATATGTAAATTGTATACAACTATTAACTATTTAAATTAGAAATAAACTTTATCGAACAGAAAATCGATCAAACTTGGCAAATGTTAAGTGATTAAATCCAAAAGTATTTGAAAAAGCCACAACAAGAATACTAAAAAATCTATTAGAATTCGTGTAACTTTTAGCCAAAATAATTTGTGTTTTATACAATAGAAAAAAAACCAAGAAAAAAAATCCATTAACTGGTTAATAAACATTTGCTTAATTTCGAAGAAACGCTAAAATTTTCTAAAAAAATATCTCTGAAATTGTGCTGCTTGTCAGTTTTTAAATATCAGAAAAACAAATTTGTGTTAAATTTTTAAAAATTTTCTCTTCTTTTTAACTCTTGCGTTTTGCTGTTGATTTAATAAAAATTATACGCGTAAGAATAATTTTTTTCTTCAAATCAATTAAAACAGTAAAAGTGTTACCAGTTTCTTTCACTACAAAATCAAAAAAGCAATAACAACCAACAACTGAACTCACTTTTTGTTGAATTAAAAAAAGTGCTGGAAAAATCAGTTGGAATTTGAAATAAAATGCAACGAAAATAAAGTGAAATTCTGAAATTTTAAATTAATCTACAAAATTTGCAAAAATTCAAATTAAATAAGAATTTTAAAAAAGTTTCCATAAAATAAACAAAATATCGAATTATGTAATTAAAACTACTTAACTCATCGAAAACGTACATCAATTTAAACACAAATAAATGGAAAATTCTAAAAAGGTATTAAATAAATCTACAAAGTTTTGAAAAAAAAAAAACGCTAAATTAATTATCAATCAAAATTTAACATCAGTTTAAATAAAAAGTAAAAAAAATATTTAAAAATTTTAATTAAATGTACTACAAAGTTTTAAAAATATATAAATTTTTTTATTTATAAACAACAATTCTGCAAAACATTAAAAAATTTATTGGAATAACAAAAGATATTTCATTTAACGAAATCTTGCATCAGTTTAAATAATATTTCTTAAAAAAAAAAAAAAAACAAAAATTATTGTCTTGAATAGAACCACAAAAAACCAAAATAAAAACAGTTAATACATTTTGAAACAACAACATATTTTAACGCATTTAACAAAATTCAACATCAAAACAAGTGAACAAAAATCTTTAATCAAAACAACAAAAATAACATTAAAATATTTTCATAACATGAAAAAAATGTTTCATTTAACAAAGTTCTCTTCAAGTTTAATAACAAATTCATTAAGTATTTAAATAAATACTGGATTTTCTATGCCTTAAAAAATTTTTTCGTTAAAACAACGAATAATTACATTTAAATATAAAAAGAGATCTAAAATTTTTTTACAAAATTGTATTTAGTTTAATAAAGATCTAAGCGAGTGAACTGGCAAATTGATAGAATATTTAAGTAAACCAATATTCTATTTTAATAAAAACAATGAATTATAACTAAAACAATTCTTTAAAACAACACAACGTTCTTAAATTATCTATTTCAACGTAAATTAATGCGCCAAAAAAGATATTACTTCTAACTAAATTTTAATGAATATCTTATTAATCAAAATTTCAAATCTTGTAAAAATTTTACAAAAAAAAAACTGTGATAAATCTTTCAACAAAAAAACAAAAATTAATTCTAAATAACTTTCCAAAAAACAACAACAATAAAAACTTTCTTTAGAAAATTATTAAATCTTAAACATAAAAAAGTTGATTAATTATAACAACAAAATAAATTATTAGAGCAAAAAAAAAAAAGTTAAAAACCATAAAGAATACCCGCATAAATTAAAAAAACATACAAAATACACCTGAAGAGAAAAAAGTACCAAGAAAAAAAAAAAAACGCCAGCAGTAGAAGCAGCAGTAAAACTTAGCAGTAGCTGCCAGTTAAAATTGCAATAATTTTAACTAATTTGTAGTCTATTTAATTTTGAAAACACAAAACAACCCAGCAAACATTTTTGTGAAGTAATAACAAAAGTAAATTTTATACTTGATTATTCACTCATTATCATAATTAATGTGAGAAACTAAAAATTTAAGTTCAATTTGAATTTTTCTCATAATTTTTTATTATAATTTGCTTAAAAAAACTATTCAGTTTTTTTTTTAATTCTTCAAAATAGTTGCAAATTTATTTCAAACAAAATGTATTTAATTCAGGTGAGATTTTTTTTTTTATTATTTATTTAAAATTATTTTAATATTTTTCCAATTCACTATTTTTTAAAGAGTTTTATTTACAAATTTTTGATCTTCAATTCATTTTTATTCGATGATTTTTCTTGTTTGCTTTATCGTTTTATTTATGTTAATTTCTTGTTTCTTTTTTGTTTGTTTTTAAATTGTGATTAGCTTTTGTTTCGTTAATATTAAAATTCAATATATTGTTTATTTTTCTACTAAACAAAAATTATAATTAAAAATTTAGCTAAAGTTTTAACTACAAAGATCAATTGTTTTTGGGCCATTAAAATTAGGGGAAGTAAACCCAAGGCTAAGAAGTAAAGTAAGCCATGTAAAAATAATTCTGTACATTGAAAGAAAAATGCTTCATATATATAATGAATCATTTTCATAAAAAAATTTTCCTTGGGTAAATGAAAATTTTCATTGTCTAAATGGAATTTCATAGTTATAATGAAGTATTTTCGATAAAAGCGCTTCATTGGATTTCGTAATTACGTTAAAACTTTTCATTGGATATATGAAAACTTAAGTTTGTCCAAGTTTAAAAAAAAAATTTTAATTGGGAACATAAAAAAACAATATACAAACATAACTATATTCATAAATTAATAAAAAAATATAGTTTCCTCAAAAAAATGTTTAATTGTTAATCAAAACACGTAAGATTTAATTATTTCATACATCTAATGTAATATTCCGTTAAATTTATGAAATCAAAATTTTTTTTATAAAAGCAACAATTTCACTAATGCTTTCATAAATTTAAATTTTTATTATGACAATGAAAAATGTCATTATGGTAATTAACCAAAAACTTTCAATCAACGTTGTTATTGTTGTTATGGACAATTTAATCTCATATTTACGCTCTTAATTGAGTAAAAAACATAGTTTTTTTTTTATCAAAAACTACACTGCCGCGGTAGATTAGCTGGTAGTGAGCTAGTCTATCAGCACCGAGGTTGCGCGATCGATTCCCGCACAGAGACAGAAAAAAAATAAAAAAAAAAAAAAAAATTTACTTTATTGAAAGTATTCATCCAATGAATAATATTAATGATCTAATGTAATGTTTCATTTAATACATTTCAATGAAACAGGTTTCACTGATCCAACTAAGCGCTGCATAGGTTCCTTTTTAATGCAATTTTTCATGGGATTAACGTCAAAATTCATTGGTATTGCGAAGAAAATTCTTTCACTGTAAAGATAAAGTGAAAAGAATTCAAAATACTATAAAGGCCGATTTATCTATGTATGTTTTTATATAGATTTTTACGTCTCCCTTTTAAAGAGAAAGAGAAAACATTTTTTATGAACAACTAACTCAAGGCGAATTCAGTTTTCAGCAAGGCGAATTGACTAGAAGGTGGGGTCAAGTCAACATGTGGTGTTTTTTTTCGGTGGTTGACTTGTCAAAGTTTGTATACAAACTAGTTTTTTATGTAAACAAACCTGTTTTTTTTACTAGCAATATTTTTGACAACCCGACCACAGAAGCATTGTAGTTGTAGAGTTGACCTCACCTTCTAGTCAATTCGCCTTGGTTTTCAGGTGGCGTTGAAAGCACAGCTGTGCTACTTTTTTTCTTAACTAGAGAGAGAGAGGAATGGCCAAAGTTACTTGTGTTCAGGGTTGCCGTTTGAAAAATTTTTATCCGACCAAAATTGTCTTCAAAACCTACTAAAATCCTTTGAAACCGACCAAATTTTTGAAATATTTAAAAACAATAATATCGTGATAAAAATGCAAAAGGGCCTATCATAATTTTTAACAAATTTTCATTCGCGATACGACTGAGATTACAAAAACAGTTTTGCAGGATAGTGTCAATCATGCGTAATGTGTTAACGATATTAAAAAAAAAAACGCCGTTGTTATAATCACAGTATCTGCCTTTTGATTAAGTTATCTCTCTTTTTCTTATAATGAACATAGATCCTTTTGTATTTTATGTGACGATATGTATGTATATGTAGTTTTGATAAAAAGTATAATTTTTATTGGATAATGCTTTAAATCTACATATTATTTTTTGTAATTTGCAATTATAGTAAAAACGAAAAAGTAAGCCTATGTTCACACCTATTAAATATTTAACGTCCTACACGTAACTCCTAGTTTTATTAAACATTTATTTGCTGGTAACGTTTAACTTTAACAAAATGTATATATACACATTCATTTAATAACGCTTATAAACTAGAATAAAAATAATTCATTGATCGTATGCAATAACACATATAGAAGACCACTAATAAAATATGAATCAAAATTTATTAACTTAAGTTTGTACAATTTAAAAAAAAAAGCATTAAACTTTATGAGACATAGGCTGAGCTCCAATACATCCTACTACCTTGCAGGCGACGTAACAAATGTATCAAAGAGTTTTACAATGCATAGTTGGCTTATTGTATACGCGTTGATAACTTGCTCTGTTCTGGAACTCATCCATACTTTCTGCAAGTTCTGCGGCTCTTATACGATTGCCTTTATAAAACTATGTTTCAAAATGCAGTATCAAAGCATCCCACTGTTCTATGATTCTTACAACATCTTCCTTTAAGAAGTACATCTTGTATAAGAAACACCTAATACAGAACAGAACTCCTAAAATTCTTTTATTTATGTTATTCTTTTAGGACTATGTGAAAAAACTTTAAATATTACCACAAAGAACCTTAACATTTTTTGCATTGCTAAAGGCTAGATTACACTATTATACTTTGTATTAATACATGTCAAAAACTCAAGTAATATGACAAAGTGTGATAGTGTGAATGCAATGTGTCACGAAAATGACAAGTATTATGAAAAAAGTTTGGCATCCCATACGACTTCATCGTTTTTAGAAAAATTTCTAAACAATAATACTTTTCATTGGGTCAGGGTTGCATTTTTTTCATGCGTGAGTGTTTATACTTTGTGTGATGGTGTGAACACAAACTGTCATGTTACATTAGATTTTTTGACAGTCGCAACAAAACTCATTAGGTTTCTATCTCACAAAGTATTATGGAATACGTAAGACTTGTGAGATAGTGTAATCTAGGCTCAAGTAAGATTAACTGCCTGTTCATCTATTTCTGAACGAAGACTTCGTTCGCTTAACTTACATTTAAAACGAAAACAAATTATACAATATTGTCTACGTTCGACATCGATGAATAGGCTATAAGCTTACCAACAGTTCCAGTCATGGCGTGAGCGTCGTTTGTTGCCAATTCGATCAAATTTTGTATAGGAATATTGTTTGTTAGTAAAAAGTTTTTTACAAGAAGAAAAATTTAAACGCCATCTGACTTGGTAAGCTCGAATAAGAAGACAAAACTATCTATCCTTGATAAAACTAACACCGTCAAAGTAACTTGCTCCTAACGTAATACCAATGCCATTTCATAGTTTCATCAACAATCAAAAAAAAAAAAAAAAAAAATTATTGTGTTTGGTAAAAAAGCTATGAGATTTGTAATTGTCTGCTATCCGTCCCATTTTCTACAACCGACCAAAATTAGGTTTGGCCTACCATCCGACCAAACCAAAAATATCCGACCAAATTTGGTCGTAAAAGACCATGTTCGGCAACCCTGCTTGTGTTTTTGACATATCGGCCAACGAAAGCAACAAATAAAATACAATGTTGTGTTTTTAGTGTTGTTACTTGTTTTAGGAATCACCGTTTACATGAATTCGCCTTGAACTAACTCTCAGCTTGAATTGGTTTTTTTTTATTTTTTGTCTGGCAAACTTCAACTTCAACTTTTTTTTAAGTTATTGCCAAATTTTAGCAAATTATCCACAAAATTACGGCCTGTGCTTTGTGCTAAAGGTTTACATGGACAACCATCCAAACGGATATCGTAAATTTTAATTAAAAGCTATTCAGAGTCGATCGATATGTGAACAAGACGTATAGTAAACCCCTTCCCACGTATAGTGGCCGGCATATACATATTCACAAAAATAACTTTTCCCTCCTTAAAATGTTATCCCTAAATTTCACATTTTTGAATTTTAAAATTTTAAATTAATTAAGCATGTTTTAATTGAACAGAGCGCAAAAGTTATCGGTCTATTTAAACCTCCATACCTTCTGAGTATTAAGCTCTAGTCAATCAATATTTTAAATGGTACTCCACTTGTAATTCTTACGAGTTTTATATGTATCATACTCCACCAAGTTATTTAAATGTTTCTTTGGTTGTTCACCGACCACCAGTTAAACGAATGCATATGGTTAACGTTGAAAAGCATTGCAAAATGAAACTCATGAAGGCAGAAAAACAAAGACGTCCAGATTGTCTTAAACAAATATAAATAACGCGCGAGCTGCTACCAAGCCCAGGGCAGTTTTACGAATGAAAAAATTTGCTAAAATATTAACTCAAACTATGCAGAAATCATAAGTTTTTTGCCAAATCTAATAATCGTATAACTCGTTAAACCCTTTCAAAAATCAAAGTCAGCAATTTCTGAAAAGCCATAGTTCATTTATTTGTTACAAATTCTAAATTTTCTCAAATATTGTTATAAAATTTTATTTTTTTTCTACCAGATTCTATACATCAAGTTGCCTGGTAAACGATTTCTGAGCAGATCCAACAGCCATTGCAATCCCAGCGAATATAATGGCAAATTCTATAACTTTAGCACGATAAAAAGTCTGGAAGTTTTGAGAAAAATTATTGGTTTAAGAAAGTTTTTAAGTTTATTGTTGACCTTTTTAATATAAATACGCAAACGCTCTTCATTCCTTACACGATGCCAATCGAGACCACGATAAAGCCAATACGATGGCCAAGATATAAGACCGGTTATTAAGAAGGGCAATGAGGAATGTAAATGTTTTTCGAAATCTGAACTTTGCACAAGCAGACGCACGTCTTCACCCAAGTTGGGTTCTATAGAAGTAAAATAAAATTATTTATTTTTTTTCGAATAGTTCTGTTGCTTCACAAGTCAGATTTAAAGATCATGTGAAACAAAGGCGTAAATGGGTACGATGATTTTTTAGGACGATTTATGGCTAGAACGTTGTTTTTCTTATCCGTTAGGCTGGATCTTTATTATCACTCTTATTAAGGGGAAAAGGCATGACTTTGAATTTTGTAGGCGAAAGTTGTAGAAAGACTTTTTACTTCTGATGCCTTTCAAAACGCTTCACCTTAAAAATTAACAGTCGCCTGTTTCCCCCAAGTAGAAAAGTCATGATGTAAATTTATTCTTAGCTTCGAAACTTTACTTACTTTGAGGAATATTTTTCGTAAACGCATAATTATAGACGTCCTGAAATATGCTTAAAATGCCCATATCCTTCTTCTTCTTCAGTATTTTAAATGTAAATTGTTTGACCAATAATTTGGAAATCTTAAATATTTAGCACATTTTTGTTCAATGAAATAATTAAAAAAAGTCTGGTTAAAAAATTTTGAATTTTTTTTCTTCTTCTACAAAAATAAAAATGAAATATATTTATTTACAATACAAAACTGTCAAATACTAGATACAAAATTTTAAACTCTATTTTTTAATGCGTTTTTTTTTATCGATTTTTTTTTGAAAGCACATTTAAATTTCGTTCAGTTTAACCAGGGTTTTATTCTTTTTTATTAACCGATTTCTGAACTTTAACGTCTTTTTCCATTAGAACTAATTTCCGTGATTTTATTTTCGTTAAAGTTAATTAGGGAGGACAATGTTAAACCAAACATTATTATGGAAACTTGCATAAATTTTGCCTGCAAGTAGGTCTGTAATTAGAAGAAAAATTAAGTTGGCAGAGTAAAAAAAAGAAATAAGGCAAACATTTGAAAATAAGGGAAAGCACCAGCCCACACATCTGCTCCGTTATTATATACATATCGTAACCTTTAATGCAAACGTATGTTACTAAACAAACATTTTAAATCGAGTTTTTAATTGATTGTGGCTCGTTTTATTAAACTACATGCTGACCCTGCGATAAAAAATGGCGGTTTTATTTAAGAAATTCAAACTTCACGAACACTTTATTATTGTTGATTTTGAAATGTTTTTTGCTTCTCCGATTCGTTTGCATTTAAGGTATCGATATATTGAACCTTCTTCAAAATTTATTTCGGCGACAGGGATTAAACTTTTATGCGCTTATTTTTCATGTGACAACTCTCTTGTCGTTTTGGTCTAGTTCTGTTTTTAAATTTATTAAAAAATTCGGCGATTATGAACCCAATTAAGGCGAATTCATACAGTTGACCGCATGAGAGAGAGTTATGCTGCCTGTCAATTTTTTTTTGTATGAAGTTTTACATTTCAAATACCTTTACATCGTTACCTGAAACGCAAAAGGCTCTAACTTACTAAAAACTAAAAGTCGACTTTTTCATTTATGGTGATGTATTGCAGCAACGCACATGCCCACAAAAAATCTAGAATCTTCCGACCAAAATTTGCGATTTTACTAGCAAAAACAAAAAGCCATATTTACAAAAGATTATGTATATGTTAAATTTTTATTCCTAACTGGGTTGTACAAAAGTTGGATGGTGTACCGAGCTTCGTCTACTTGTTTGGTCTTCTTAAAAACGACAAAAGTCTGCATGGTGGTTTAAACGACCGGTTGGTTATACTCACAGCAAAAAGAACGCACTTTGGGTGGAGAAACATCTTTGCATCGAGACTACTCTCCAAATTATAGAAACTACATAAGCATATGCAAAACGTAGTCCTTGAGAACAAATGACCAGTTTCGTCTGAGATTTTTGGCTTCTAATGGTGACAATGGCCAAAAGAGCAATAAAATACTCCTTATCCTCAACCTACGTAAAGGGAAGGACATTGTCAAACATATCGCACACCTAGTTCAAAAGTGACTCAACTCAAAATTTTAAGTTTTCGGGCTTATATGCTGAAACTATACACAATACTTCTTGTTTAAGGCCGTTACACACTATCCTTGAGAACAAATGACCAGTTTCGTCCGAGATTTTTGGCTTCTAATGGTGACAATGGCCAAAAGAGCAATAAAATACTCCTTATCCTCAACCTATGTGAAGGGAAGGACATTGTCAAACATATCGCACACCTAGTTCAAAAGTGACTCAACTCAAAATTTTAATTTTTCGGGTTTATATGCTGAAACTATACACAATACTTCTTGTTTAAGGCCGTTACACACTATCCCACAAAGTCTTTCGTATTTTATGAAAATGCTTCCCTGATCTAATTATTGTTTATAAATTTTCAAAAAACTATAACAACTTATCACATCAGGGTTGCATTTTCATAAAGTACGTGAGACTTTGTGGGAAAGTGTGTAACGGCCTTAATCTATAAAAAATGTCAGTGTACTATTTTGTTGTAGATTACTGTTTTAAACAAACGGTAATGTCTTTCTTTATATTTCAATTCGTATAAAGTTGCTATTTATGTAAGTATCTAAATAGTCCTAATTCGAGTTGTGACACTTATGATAAAATAAATCATTGTTGGAGCATATACTAATTAGACTTGTGTCAGTTTAGAATTTGGCAAAAGTGTCAAAACTTGAAAGTGACATAATTCGGTAACTTGTGGAAATAATACATCATCAAAAATTAAACAACTAAAAATTGTTCATTATCTAGTGCACAGGTTAGGTTAGGTTAAATGGGTAGCCGTCACGACGACGACTCACTTGGGACCTTATAGCGGTCCCTTTGTGACAAGAGTCAGCCAGTATTCACCAGAGGTCACTGCAATCTCGAACCAACCCGATTCCCTGCAGAACAAGAAGATCGATTTCATGCCCGCATTGGACAAATCGTCCAGACATGGCGATTCCGGTCTCCCAAAATGCCTACCCCTAATGCCCCCCAGACCAGGGCATTGGCAGAGAAAGTGAAACACCGTCTCCTCCTCCTCCTCATCATGACAACTCCTACAGTAGTAATTATACGCAAGACCCATCCTCCTAGCATGAGTCCCTATCACCCAGTGACCCGTGATGACCGATATCACTGTCCTCATACGGTCCCTGCCGAGACCGAGTAGTACGCGCGCTCTCGCCGCGTCATAGCCAGGCCATAGTGTCCTGGCCATCAAGCAGGTATGCTCCCCCTGCCATCTCCCCTGAGCCCTTCTGTACGACTCCCGTCTAATGAGAGTCCTGCAGTGGGCCATTGAAGTGCCAATCAGGCCGTCGACGAACATGTCGTCCAAGAGACAGCCCCGTTTGGCCGCAGTATGGTTACCCAGGCACCCACTGTGCCCTGGTACCCTAGTGCATAAATATCTAAAAAAAAAAATACTTTTTAGATCATAATCTGTATGAATTTTCTACTAAATGGTTCGAAGATGTGTTTTTAACTATATTTTAAGGTCAAAAACAGTTTTTTTCGATTTCTGAAAAATTAAGTTTTTTGAGTTGAGAGGCTCGACCAGGGCTGTCAGATATGGCGATGTCTCGACAAACGTGGCGATTTTGAAACGTGTTTTGCGGTACGATTTTCCATTTGGCGACTTTTTTTTTGCGATTTATATTATGTCAGCTATTTTTTTAAACAGTTTGATATTTTTTTGTTATCATTTCTAATTTTAAACAAAAAAATCGGCCAACTTTTTATCGCATGATTTTTGTTTTGTTATCAATTTAAGTGAATTTTATATTCAGTCACTAATAGTATTCTAATAGTATGTATGCAGGTCAAAACACCAGTAATTAAATCGAAGAGGCTAAAGTGTACGATCTTATAGACTTGTGAACATAATTTTAGTTTTTTTAACTGAATATATGATCTCCATTTTATGTTATTAAAAAAAAAAAAAAAAAAAAAAAAACATCTCAGAAACTATACAAAATTTACTTTTTTTTTGGCGATTTTTGACTGTAATATTGTACCAGCTTTTTTTGTATGCAAAATTTAATTAAAAAAAAATTTAAGAAAACTGAACAAAATTAACGTTTGGCTATTTCTGACATCCGGTTTGGCGATGAAGCTCAAAAAATCTGACAACCCTGGGCTGAACACTTGCCATTGGTTTGAGTATACTATGTACCCCTGCAAATAATAGGACCAGTCCAAACACGCGTGTAAAGAGTAGTCCACAAGGGACCAGGACTAGTCCACAAGTAACCCAAACGTATGGAAAAAACCTGGTCTATTTAACATTACGATGTCCTAGGAGAGGACCATATAACCCACCTTTGGACCACAAAGGAGTAGTTTTAAAACTACTCCATGGTATATAACCCACCTTTGGACCAGTAAGGAGTAGTTTTAAAACTACTCCATGGTATACTCAAGAGGATTAGTTTTGAAGTCGTTTAAACACGAAAGCATGTCGTTAAAAAACGAAGACATGTCGTCTCACTACAAACACTTTTTAACAATGGCATGGTCCATGCTTGCATTACATCGGACTAGTCCATGGAGTAGTCCATTTTATCAAAATGGGTCAGGTGGTCCAATTTTATTTGCAGGGACATTAGAGCGGGTCGATTTTTTTTTTAAATCGTATAGCAAAAACGTAATCTACATAAAATTCTAAGAAAATTCTCCGAAGAAACCATGGGTCTAAAATAAAATCCTAATCCGCACCTCTCTTGAAAATTTATATGCCCGCCTTTGCAAAAAAAAATTTTTTTTTAAAAAAATAGCTTTTTCTAAAAAGAAATCGAATTTTTTTAATAAAATTGTTTAGTAACGTAGTTCTTTTGCACTTTTTATTTTTTTACACTCAAAATTTTTTTTACATTAAAAAAAAATGTTCAGCCAAGTAAAAAAATGTTCAAGTCGAGAGGCGCGGATTAGGATTTTATTTTAGACCCATGGTTTCTTCGCAGAATTTTATGTAGATTACGTTTTTGCTATACGATTTTTAATTTTTTTTTCATCCATACAAATCGACCCGCCCTAATGTACATATACATACATAGAAAAAATATCAACCAACTGCTTAAGCGTAATATTCTGTTTAGTGACAATGCTTTTTTTGGCTCAATGGACATGTAAATAACCAAATTTTTGGATTAAGGAATATCCACTGGTGATGCAAGGGGCATCTTAAAATCCTCGGGTTAAAGGAAGCATTTGCCACTAAGATCTTGCGATTTAGTTCGTTTACTTTCTTTAAAGTCTCGTGAAACACATCGAACACATCAGCAACCTTAAGATTAGATCACTTAGATTATGCGTAAACTATTGCCAAGATAACGTCCAATAAATGCTGAAAAAAGTAGTTGAAAATTTACTTCTGGATTACGCTACAGCCGCGTCAAAACATGTCCAATATGATATTTGAAGACTTATAACAAAACAAGATGCTACGATTCAACGAAAAACATTTTTGATTTTGAATAGGGTTCTTTAAATTTCTCTCATTTAAAAGAGGGAAAAATAAATCTTAACTTTAAACACAAACAATACTGAAATAAAATCGTTGGATAAGGTTCCTAAAATTACCAGGTCTGACAAAACCAAATGATTGAAAAGCTGTTGAAAACTGGACTTATGGAATATTCTATGCTACATTAATGGCGGCAGAGTATTCTGAAAGTCCCCTAACTCCTTTAAAACCTTCTTTCGCTTTACTACCTTGTGTATATACATTGGCAATCTCGTATTCTGCCGATGTGTGCTCCATTCCAGGCCTCTATAGAACCAAAACAAAGGCCAAGCTACAAAACTGGCAAAAATATAAGGTTTAGTTTTATTGAATTTGTGTTCAAAGCCCATTGGCAAATTATTTTGAATGAAATCTTGGAATTGTTGTTTTAACGCCTGAATCTGAGAAAAATTTTGATTGGAAGATACTTCTTCTGAAAAAAATAAAAACTTTGAAATATTGTTAAGTTTTTTTTTATATGAAATTTACCAATTTTGGTTTCTTTAACGGCGATTTTGTGATCGGAATTTGTAAAAGGCCAAAAAGGCATAATGAAGTGTTAGAATTTTATTTAAATTAAATAAAATTTTTTTTTTAATTAAAAGCAATACTTAAAATTTTAATAAAAAAAAAATGTATTAATATTTTGACAGTTTTTTTTAACTTGAAAATTTGTTTGACTTTCTTCTTTATATAAAAAGAATAGGGTGATTCATTTATTGGTAGTTTTTTTAAGTAAATACGTTCTTAAATTGCAAAAAAATATTAAAGGCTGATGCACATAGAATCCTGCATACTTTGTATGTCGCATTTTTTACCTGACACTAACGTAACAACGGAGGAAGGGTACACAATAAATACTTTGATGACGGATATTTAATCAGCCGTTTTTGAAACAAAATTTTTATAAAAATTTACCCCCGTATTCATAAACGATTATTAAGTTTAACAAACGTTTTTTAAGTAAAATTTTCATAGAATATTTTTTAAATTAAAAATAGGATTGTGAACACGGTAGTTAGTCTTAAACGAGAAATTCGTTGTTGTTCAACGAATTACCTTACGAGTTTTGTTTAAAATTTTATTTAAGAATTACCGATTTTAAGAGGTTGTAAATGCCACTAAAAGCTTCAGTTGTATGTTGATTTAATTTAATGTAAAATGATCTCATAGAATTTTTTGGTTGTTTCACGCATTTTTGCCCTATAAAAAAAAAAAAAAAAAATTAAAAAAAATCCGTCTTTTTTTTTATTTGGCTCTTTGAATCTATTTTGCAAATGTCTTCATGCGCTTAGTATCCCACGGTAGGGATGGGCAAATTGAAAAAATATATCGATATGTATCGAGTCGATATTTTTTAAGAGTATCGATATATATTATTTCAAAAATATCGATGTATCGATATATCGAACGTATTTTGCTGAAACTATTACCAAATTAAAAATGTATATTATACAAATATGCACAAATCTTATTATTATTCCAAATATATGTAGGCACATACAATATTGTTCCAAAACCGCATAAAATAAATCTTTTCAAATTCGTTTGACTTTACTGTTTTAATTAGAAATCTGCAATGTCTGCAAACCCCACTTTTTTCTTAATTCTTCTTATAAATGCTAATCTTTACATGCAGTCTACAACTGACATGAAATGCTTAACATTAACACTAATATGACGTTAGTGTTATGTATAGACTCATCATGTTAGAGGTTTTCTCATGTTATAACACGGTTGTTAAGGCAAATGTTTTAACAACACTTTTCTAACATTATGTTATAACAGCAAATCATGTCAGTTGTAGACTGGGAGTTATAGAAATTCATACTAGTTATAAAAAACATATGATGCATGCAGTGATGCCAATTCTTAAAAAACGCATATTGTTTGAAAAACGTCTAAAATGTTGAGTTTTTAATGAAGACTGACTTTAAAAAATATCGAATTCGATAGTCGTATTTCAATATCGATACATCGATGTATCGGTATTTTAAATATCGGCGATATATATCGATTATTCTTTTTAAAAATATCGATATTTTTTTTATATATCGATATTTTTTGCCCATTCCTATCCCAAGGGTTGGCACCACTGTTGCGAAGCGGATAAATGAGCACTAATTTTTAAAGGTGTACCAAAAATGCTGGATGGCTGCAGGGCTACTAAGGTAACGTGGCCCACAGACGACATGAATACCTCTGAATAACTTCTTTACTACAGTCGCAGCGGCATTTCGAGACTGGTTTACGTTCTAACTGGACGATTGGCAAGCACGCCATGGCACTTGGTCTTCCATTTAATAAATGCTGCCGCAGCTGCAGAGAACCGGGAACTAAGGAGACAGTATTTCATCTCCTATGTGATTGCCCAGTGTTCAATTTAACACGACATGGATTTTTCGGGAACAACCTTCGAAAAGGATTATCTGCGATGTCGCGTGTTAAACTCTGCAATTTGGTGAAATATCTTAACGCAAAGGGCTGGCTCTAGTCACCTCAGTATTGCTCTGGTGCCACGCTTGATCCGGGGTTCCTTTAGGTTCCTATAATATACTCTTTACGCGCTTTATAGCATGTTGCTTCGTCTTGTTGGAACCATTTCTCCTTCAACAAAAAAATCACGTTCGCCATTCAGGGTAATGTTGGCACCGATTTGGGTTTTAAAGACCAATGGGCCAATGACGCCTTTGGCATGCAAACCGCACCAAGCAGTAATTTGTTCTGGATGTAAACGAGTCTCATGAGGATTGTGCTCTCTCCAAAAACGACAATTCTGCTTGTTTACATACGCCTTAAAACCCTAATTATGTTTGGCGTATTTAAAATACGTCTACGACTGTTTTGTAATAGATTAAAGAGAACGTGAACTTTTTTCCTTTAATCTATTACCAAACAGTCGTAGGCGTATTTTAAATACGCCAGACACAATAAGGGCGTAAGCCTCATCGCTAGTTTTATGATTTGTCGATCAATAGCTGGTTTAACTTTCAGTTAATTCTCAACCCATTTACCGAACACACAACTCAATTGATTGTCCGATGGCTTTAATTCTTGCACTAGTTGGACCGTATATGGATGTTGGAAAATATCTTTCCTCAAAATTTTCCGAGTAGTCGACGGGCAGAGACCGAGTTGCTGAGAAATGCGTTGGATCGATAAATTCTAGTCCTCTGTCACATTTACGTCTACGGCGCCGATGGCTTCTTCTGAACGCACGTAACGCACGATTTAGATAAAGATTATACAAAAGAGCAAATGTGTTCACAAATCGGTCGATAGTATTGCGTATGAGCTGCTTAGATGTACGATTAAGCTCACCGTTAACTTGAAGAAGGAAAGTTTCCACGATATGTAAACGTTGTTTGCCAAACTTTACTAATAATAAAACTCAAATACTTCATTAGTATCATTTCTTGTTTTACCGTTATCACTCGTTACATCTAAAAAAACACCCTTTATTTACTGTATCTGTTTACTACTCAAACATTTCAAACAAAGCCTTTTAAAATATCACTTCAAACATACCTTTTACAGCTACTGTACTCTTGAAAAAAAATTATGTTGTTCAACACTCCTTACAATCTGATGAGAATAAACTCGTTTACTCGTCATTTTAAAAACAATATGCCAATATTATAATCATATTTATTTCCTAAATATTTTTGTATTTCTCAAATACAAAATTTATTAAACTTTAATAAACGTAAAAACAATAAATTCTTACGGTTCTTTAAACAAATGCCAAGTCATGCAAAACTAAGCGAACTACACTCGTAATACCCCAACACACTACTTCACTCTTTTGCCCGATCAAGACTAAATGCAATTGCAGTCACAGTCCACATGCGTTAACTTTAACATTGAATTGCTGACAAATTGTTGCTTGATAAAGTTTTATTAAAAAAAAAAAAAACACATTTTTAATCTTGATATGGTTTGGTTTTTTTTTTCTTAACAATTATTTAACGGCCACACAAATGTCTAATGGAGCCAAAAAAGTTTTATTAAAAAAACCAAACAATTCTATAAGTTCTGTTTTTTTTCTTCGCAAGCACCCAGTTTCTTGAATCTTTAATTTTTGTTTTCAATTCTTTCTGTCTATTTTGTAAGTGGTTGAAAGTTGTGAATCGTTTGCCATTCATTGTATTTTAAGTATTATTGTTATTATTATTTTTTAATTCCGTTATAAACTTAATACGTGTATTAAGCTTTGACTAAAGTTATTGTATTGTCATTCGTATAACACTTTTTTTTCTTCTTTACAAACGTTATTGGCCTTTAGAATCGTTCATTCATTCAGTCAAACTTAAAACGAGACAAACGGCCGGCCGGACAGACAGACAGCCGTCATTAAATCACTCATTTGTTCTTTCATGTGCAACATCTAAAATTTTATTTTTCATTTTTAATTTTTTTTTCTGTTTATTTATTGTAAATTTTTTTCAAATTTTTCTTTAAAGAAAAATCCAACAGAAATGCTTTTAATTCTCTCATGATTAGACAATATTTTTGTGAAAGAAAGCAATTTAACCCCAATAGCAATTTAGGATTAATGGAAATACTATTACAAAATATTTACCTCAAATATTTTTTTTAATAGTGATTAAAACGGGAACGAAAGAGTTATAAAGTTAGGATTTCTATTTAGAAGAGTTTTATAACATCTTTTAAACACATTTGTTTATTTTTTAGATGTTTTGATAAAGATTTTAATCAGAGTTCTTTATGAAACCAATTATTTTTTTAATTGACTGAATAACAAGCTTTCGTTTGATGTTATAGCGCAAATGTGTTTCCAAAAAACTAATTTTTTTTATTTAAAATAACCTCTTGTTGTCTAGCTCCTTAAAATTGCCGTCAACCACAGACTTCATCTCTTGATTGTTAGCACGTCTTTTACCACCGAGTGATTTTTTCATATTTGGAAATAGAAAACATTCCGCTAGAGCTAAATCTGGCGAATAAGGTACCTATGAAGCAATTCAAACTTTATTTCATTGATTTTGGCCGTCGAAAAAGTGGATTTGGGAACTTTTTACTTTAATTACTTAAATTCTACAATCAGTAAGTGTAATACTCGCATTTGATTTTTTCCTAGAGGAAGATAATCAATTAAAATTATTCCGCGAATATTCCATTAAACAGACACCATGAGCTTGCCTGACACCATGTCTTCACCTTCTTTGGGCACGATTTTCTTACCCCAGTCTACTGCTCTACACTTGAGACAATGGAATTGGACTGTTCAATTGTCTCAGGTGCCCCATCCATGGTTACGAGTTGTGGCAAAGAATCGTCTTTATTGCGTTAAAACATCGCCAACATCGCTATTGAACAGCTATGGGCAAATGCAAAATGGAAATGCAAAAAGAGCGAACGATGTGTATACATACACAAAAAACAAAGAGCAAAAGAGCATAAAACCAACAAATGCAAACGTAAACAAACCAATACAATGCCACACATGCAAAGCTTTCAATGTAGTGGTGCCCATACTTGCTATTGAAACATCTTCAAGACGCTGGACTCATCTTGCGCACATCTTTATGGCACTTTTTGATATGCCTGTCATTTTAGTTAGATCACGTACTTTCAGGCAACGACCACCCATTACCAATTTGTGTGCACCTCAGTTGGTCGACGGAAATCGTGTTGGTCTTGGCAGCTTCTACGGCCTCGATTAAATTCTCTCACCCAATATTTTAAAGTCGTAAATGTGAAGCAGAGTCTCTCAGAGTAGGATCTGCTGGGCTTCAATATTAGTTGAACTGAGACCTTTTTTTATTCCCTAAGCGTATCCCGTAAAGCTCTACGCTTGTCTGCAGGAATCAGAGTCTCTGGCGGGAATCGAACCCGCAACCCCGGCGCTGATAAACTAACTCACTACCATACTGTTACCAATTTTTACCATGTTGACAAATTCGCTGAGATCATCCACACAACCCCATTATTAAACAAAATTCCGTGGAAATTTTTTTTTAATGGGAGAAGGAAAACCAATCCTGGAGAACTTTCATTAATAATTGGATTATTATTTTTGTTTTTCGAGGAGTTAGAATCATAGAAACGATTAATAATTTTCATAACATTATTTAACTCATATGGACAAACAAAAAAAAAGTACCTAAACTATACCAGTACCCATGCTCTGTAACTTTAGTGAGAACTTCTCGCATCGAAAAGATGTGAAACAAAATATTCCATCGTTTCCCGAATAGTGAGAATAAAAGTGTGTCTGTAACTCATGTCGAAAACTATCAAAAAGTTACCAATTTTTCCCTATTTGTGTACTAAACGCTAAAGCAGGATGTGCATACCACGCGTTTTCGCCTTCATGTGTGGCACGATGTTCATACCTTACTTGCGTTCTAAGTTTCAAACAACATGCATCGCTTTTTATGCGGCATCCCCACAAGTAAAACTAAAATTTTATTTGTCAAAATCGGCTGATTTATTCGATCGCTGCTTGTGACGCTTACAAAAGTAGAAAGTAAACCTACTTTCACATTCAACGCCTTTAAACGTCCAAGGCTTTTGTGCATGTCACTTGTTACGTAAAGCAGGGGTCTAATCACCGCATACGATATCGAGCAAAATTGATCGAAATGATTTATTTTGGTATCATGAAACTCGATATCGAATAAAAATTATGGAATTTGAAATATTAGCAATCGTTATCGAGTAACTCAAACATTTATCGAGTTTTCATTCGATACGTCAGTGTCTGTCGTATGCAAAAACATTCGATAATATATTCGATACGACAGTATCGAATGCTGTGATTAGACCCCAGATTTTAATTTTTTGACAGCTGCGTATGTATCGAAAATGCTTAGAACGTATGGTGGGAACCTCAAGCTTAAGTTATTCCTGCTTAGTCAGTAAAGTCACTCCTTTAAAATACCAAAATATAGTTTTTCTTATTCATTTTCGAACTATATAAAAAAAAAATTGTGTCTTAATTTGAAAAATGCAAAATTCATGTATGCGAAGAAGATACCAAATTTTTCTAATTTACCCGATTTTATCCCATTTTTACATATTTTACTTGTTTCTAGTATAAATTTGTAAAAATCCTCTAATTTAATCTTAAACAATATGGGTTCTTTGTGTTTTAAGGTTACTGTAAGTATTTTAAGTTGACTTAGAAAAATTTTCAGGCGGGCCAAAAACATTCAGAAAATATCAATTGGCCCGCCTCAAACTTGCTTTATATTAATTCTTTTATGTTGGCATAAATAGTTTTTTTTACAAATTTCTTAAAAAAAAAAACAGTTCGATTTGATTTAAATGGGATTTAATTTAAAAACACTACACAAAAAATATGTATATATCTTGCTTAAACCCCATTTACCATGTCTTTCTTTATTTTTCCGTTTAAATACACTTGACAAGCAAATACATGCGTTTAACAACAAATTAAGGGCATTTAAAGGCTTTTAAAATCACTGAAAGCAAAAACAGTATATTGTTAAAAAGAAACAAATAATTATCGAAGATAAAAAATAAACTTAGAAACGATTACAATATATTGATTTAATTTAAGAGGAAAATAAAACGACAAAGGCCTTAAATTTTCCTAAAAAGAATTTAAAAAAAACTCTAATTTATAAAATAGAATTAACAAAGCCTAAAAGAAATCTTTTTAAATCGATGAAAATCTTTTCAGGTATTAACACAACATTAACTTTAAATCAAACGTAATAGAAATAAATAAAAATAAAAGAAGAAAAGAAGGAATTAAAAAAAAAATTCCCTGAGTTATAAATTGTATCACTCAAATGGTCAGCTTTGTTTTCCAAACAGGTGTTCTTAAGAAAGAACTTTTCCCAGTTTCTTCTTTTTTTTTTTAATTGGTTGTAGTAACCATTAGTCAAAAGATTAGTTGGCTGGGTTCTTTTATTTATTTTCATATTAGTTTTTTAGTTTTGGTTTCTTCTTTCTTTCCCCCCAATTATTTCCGCTCCACACATGTTTAATTTTCTTTATCATATTCTTGATTTTTCATTTTATAGCATTTTATTATTAATAAATTTAAAATTTAAATTTTTGAAAAGTTTAATTTAAAAAAGAAACATGTTTTTAGGAATTAATTTAGAATTGTTTTGAATTGAGTTTCAAGTAGAAAGAAAACATTTTTTTTAACAAAAAGCTTTTAAGTTCAAAGAATTCGAAGGAAAGAACTTAGATAATGGAAACTTAATTAAAGTTAAAAAAATTTTCTTAAGGCATAAGAAATTTAATAAAAAATAGAATTGTTATTTATTTGTTAAAAAATCTCTTTCAGTTTTTGAAAAATTATTATTTTTACCGTTGGATTTAAACAAATTCTTAGGCGGGTCAAATATGTTTAAAGAATAAACAATAGCCCGCTTTAAAATGTTTTAGGAATTGTTTTGAATTGAGTTTCTAGTAGAAAGAAAAAATTTTTTTTAACAAAAAGCTTTTAAGTTCAAAGAATTCGAAGGAAAGAACTTAGATAACGGAAACTTAATTAAAGTAAAAAAAATTTCTTAAGGCATAAGAAATTTAATAAAAAAAAGAATGGTTATTTATTTGATACAAAATCTCTTACCGTTAGATTTAAACAAATTCTTAGGCGGGTCAAATATGTTTTAAGAATTAGCATTGGCCCGCTTAAAAATATTTTTAATACAAAAACTTGAAAGGTTTTCTTTCTAAAGTTTAATGCTTTGGTCACACTTAACAAATAATTGACGCCCCGTAACGTAACTACTATTTCAATTAAACATTTGCTTGATTTTATTTAACGTTTGCTTAATCAAGCAGCGTTTAACAATTAATAATTTAGATTGAACGACTATTTTTTTTAGAAGTAAAGTTTATTGAACAAGCAAAAACGTTTAAAGAGAAGAGAATGTTAATGGTTGATCAATTTAGTGCTCACACTCTTTTCCGATTTTTTCGTCAAATATTATTTAAATGTGAACATACCTTAAAAGTCTTACAATTTTCTTAGTGTCTAAAAATATAATTAACAATTTTGAATGTTTTTCATAGAAATTTTGGTTTCACGAACTTTGCTGATTTCTACCTTAAATGTCTTAAGCAGCCCATACAATTGCAATATAATTGTATAATGATATTCGCCAAATTATTTGCATTTTCTCTTAATATAGAGCAATAAGTCGCACAAAGGTTTCATTCATTAAATAAAAAGGTGAACATAACCTATAGGAATAACATAAGCAGCATTGTACAATGTTGCCAACACATTTCACTTTCTTTTCGTAGTGCAATAAAAATCAAAAGTCTTTTGATTGTTAACAATATATTGTGCCACCATCGAATATCGAATATATACACATTGGCGATATAATTGGAGAATACGCAAAATTAAACAATTTTATTGCAAGTGTATGGGCCGCGTTAAATAAAATTCTAGGTTCATTAAAAATAAATCTTACAGAATTCTCAGGCGGCCCACAATTTCCATAAAAATAAAAAAAAAATAAAATTTTAGTTAAAAAGATTTCTACTTAATTTTGGTAAATTATATGTGTGCTATAATGACTACAATATTAACTGATAGTAAGGCTGCCATTGCATCCCTAGCGGGTGTCTGTACTACATCGTGGTTAACTGCAAAACGTTGGATGTATTTAAATGAGATTGCGAAGTATAGTATCCACATTACTTACCACATTACCAGGGCATGCGAACTGATACGAGACGGGAAAACCAAATAGCAGGTAAGCGTGTCAAACAAGGTGTCAACCGGACAGGACTATTGATCACTTCGTTGGCTTTGCAATGGCTCATTGCCAGTCACTTATTAAGCGCGACTCTTATAGACTTGCATAGTTGGGGTGGACTCGATAATGCACCTGCCCCTTATGCAGGGCATTATCGCCCGGCTATTATAAACTATATTTAGGCTTAATAGAAAACAGATTAGAAAAGTGATCTTGGTGATGACTGGGCACTGGCCTCTTGAGACTTACACGAAGAGAATGGGTCTGGAATTCAATATATCGACCCATTTGCGCGAAATTATCGTATATGCCAATTTTTATGAAATTGAGTTTTTGATGCAATCTTGTTCTACATTCAAAGAGACGTCGCACAGTGCTTTGTCCCCATAATATGTCCCTTCGTTATATTATAACGAAGGGACATAAATAGAAGGAGTTGTCAGAAATTTTTAAAAATTTCGTACACTAGCATAAAATAGCTTAGTTAAGAAAAATATGAATTTTTGGAGAAATCGGTTCAAGGGCACGCCTACCTCCCATGTGTCCTGAAATGGAAAAATGTAATTTTAGCTTCAATAATGCCCACAAAACTACAAAAAATGGTTAGGCTAATACACACACAACTAGCAACGTGTGTGCAAATTTTCATTTAAATCTGAACCAGGACTAAAGGTCCTGCCATATATTCTTTTTCTTAAAAACGCTATAACACTTTCAGTATTTAAAAACAAATTTCCTAGAGTGTAATCTATTTGGGACCCATGGGCAATCATGGACCCGCCAGAACAAAATTATGTTATGAGGTTAAGATTCGTTTAAAAGTTCTTTCTCCCGAATATTGTTTAGATATCTTTAGCTCCGTATATGAGTTTTTTGGATGAGGGTTTATATGGAACCTATAGTTTATTTTGGAACTATCATGACTTAGTAGCTATCGTAAAAGTCATTGTCGCCAATTTGTATGTAAATACTAATATTTTTAAGGAAGCTGGCATTAAAAGCTTTTTCGGGAGAATAAATTGTATGGGAGCTATGTTCAAAAATAGAAAGATTCCAATACAATTTGATAAGCTGATTTTGATTGCAATAAAATTAGTTTGGTTTGGACCAAATCTAATCTTGCCGATGTAATAAGATGGCTTTTGTAAAATTATGGACCGATTCGTTCCATTTTTAATAGGCTTGGTCCTTGTACCAGTCAGAGCCTCTGGGACAAATTTCATCAAATTGTCTCCGAATTTGCGATCTGTATGCACAAGGTTGCATGGACCGCCAGCCGGCCGGACGGTCATCGTGAGAACGACTCAGAAAGTGATTCTGAGCCGATCTAATGAATTATTTGGAATTATTTCTTATTATATTCCTAATTTATCATCTTTAACTGGATCATCAACATTTTCTCTCAGAATATATTTCTCAACTTCTTCAAAAAATATATTTTTTTTAGTCTTTGGATTCCTGTTTGAAGATAACAACGGATCTGAGGAATGTATTAAATGAGTCATTAAATCTTTATGAGTGTCGTCGTGACGTTTTTCTCGTATGGGAAAGTCAGGTTTTTCTCACGATTTTGTGGTTGGCTTCCAATGCTTCCTCGGACAAGCACCCTGAAATTCATTTTAGTTATTAGTTACGTTTCATTATAATTACATAAAGCCACTTTAATACCTTAATATTTCTTATTATGTTCCTAGTTTATTTTTTTTAAACTAATTCAATCTATGAAAATTTGAGCGAAAATCACGAAAATAGCATTTTTTTAAATACATTTTTTTTCAAGTTGTGGTAAAATTTTTTCAATTTTTTTTCTTGTAGTTATTAGAAAACAGTCTAAATATTCGAAATCAGAAAAAACCCATAGACGGTATTTTTCTTTTTTTTTAATATTCCATAAAAATTAGAAAATTTTTAGAGCTTAAGTAAATAATAAGCATTTTTCAAACCATTAAAAAATATGTATAGGAGAATAATTCACCTAAAATTTTTTTATAGTTGATTAAGAATATAGCTAGCTGTTACAAAAAAAAATTTCAATCTCGTAATCCGGAAAATGGATTTTTTACAATTATTTTCTTGAAACACTAAAAAACCAAGGGCATTTGTGATTTCAGCGCCCTCTTATGCCGTAAAATGCAGACAAACACAAAAAATTTTTTATACATATTTTGATTTTTGTTGTTTTTTATTGAACGGTATAAGTTTGAATTAATATTTCACAGTATTTGTAGTTAATTGTCTTTTAAACTCCTGAAACCCAGGAAAAACTTTTTGATTTTTAGTAATAGGTGGTAGTTATTTCATACATTACCTGGTAAGTAGTTGTCATTACAATTGTCATTATTCTGAAAACTTCAATAAGTACTTACTAGTAATGACCTCAGCAACTACTTATTACTTCTGTTATTTTCACTACTGAATATTTGCTTACTGGTAACGTACTTAATAACTACTTATTAGGTCTATTAACTAGTGATTTTTTGGCTTCTGGTAAGTTTATTGTAGGTACTTACAATTCAACTTACTTGTAGTTAAATAATAACTAGGTATTTTTTGACTTCTAGTAAGTGTATTTTGTAAGTACTGAATTCTGTGGACACCTCGAACAAAAATAAGTAGTTATTCAGCCGAAAAATAAGTAGTGTTTATTTTCTCCAACATTATTTGCTAACTTAACTTAGTAAAGTTTTTGCTGGGAAACTATTAAAATTTGAGCAAAATCATGAAAATAGCCATTTAAAAAAAAATTTTTTTTTTCAAGTTGTGGTAAAATTTTTTCAATTGTTTTTCTTGTAGTTATTAGAAAACAGTTTTAATATTCGAAATCAGAAAAAAACCCATAGACGGTATTTTTCTTTTTTTTTAATATTCCATCAAAGTTAGAAAATTTTTAGAGCTTAAGTAAATAATAAGCATTTTTCAAACCAATAAAAAAACACTTACGAGGAAATAATTCAATAAAAATTTTTTACAGTTAGTTCTAAATATAGTAAACTATTACAGAAAAAAATTTCAGTCTCGTGCTTTAAAAAACAACAGTTTTACAACAGTTTTCCTAAAGCATTTTTACTATAAATTATCAAACTTTGGCGCCCTCTAGCGCCGCCAAAAAGAGTTAAATCTTAAAAATTCTTCAAAATTCATTTTAATTATTTTGTTATCTATCGATCTGTACATTTTAAAGTACAATATAAGACTTGTTTTTTTTTTTTGATTTATGTCTATGGGCCAAAGCACTGTGCGTCGCCTGACAAAATATTGTAGGCGAATTCCAAATCGTTGCTCCAAAAATTGAATGTATATTTTCATATCTATATTGCAAGTGATAGCAGAGAAAAGTATTAAAATGGCTCTCCTGTAAAATTTGGTTTTTGTAACATACGATAATTTCGCGCAAAGGGGTCGATATATTGACTAAGATGCCACGACTACTGCAGCTACCAAATATTGGGCGCTCGACTATCCGCAACCTGTGAACGCGTCCAAGAACATTCCAGCTAAATGTTTACTGTGGCAGATGAGCCTGTAAATTGTGTGCAATTACACACATATTTACTTTATCTATCCGTCAGGCCAACAAGGTTTTGGACTGGAGCATCCAAATATCTTTCCTAGGGTAATTTGGTTGGCTGAATTCGAATCTGTAATTGGTTTCTCTATCATGTCAGGTTTTCGAGATAAAAATATTGTTTTTATTCGTTTTTTTTTCATAAAAAATCATTGGTTTATATAAAAATTAATAGTGGTATTCACACCGAGCTTGTTTGTTTGTTAGTCGTTAATCGTTACTTTCTTACTTCATTTTGTTTTGTATATTTAACGCGCTACCGGATTAACATTTAACAAATTAACGACCCGGCACCCCTGATAAAATAGTTGTTAGTTGGTAACTCACAATCAGCTGTTGCAGTTTCTAAATAAATATAATAAAAAAGTCATTTGTGATACATTTCTCAAAAATTATTTGTGTTTTGACAATTTTTATTTGTTTTATTTTTTCTAGAATAATAAATTGTGTCAGAACAGTAAATCAGCTGTTTTACTACGAAAGTTACCAGACTAACAAAGTTTTAAAAAGGGGGTCGTTCACAGTTGGCAACTTTAAAAAATTAACAAACTACCGAGTAACAAATCAACAAGTTCGGTGTGAATACCACTAATGAAGTGAATGTCGTTATTTGAACGTCGTTTGTATTTTGTTGGTTCTATTCAAGTATTAGAGTCCAGCAATAGTCTCCCAGCATGCTTTTGTTCCAATATCCGTGATAATTTCTCTGAAATTTCATTAAATCTTAATGAGTACGCTCCCCTTGTTCGTCGCTCACGGCACCAAGGTTTTGTGGAAACAATCTAAATGCGAATGAAGAAAATGAAAAACTATTCCAAGTTCCTGACTGCAAAACCAAAGTAATGTTAATATGGATATTTTAATGATTCTGATATTGCATATCCGTTTTTTCCAACCAAATATCCACCACACACAAAGCAAAAATATCTAGAATCAGTAACACACGATCTCTCTGACCTGCTTAAACGCTACTTTTATGAAGATTTAGAATGAATGTGGGCTTCTGTCAAATAAATTGTTGTGAAATTGTAGTGTCAGTATTGCCAGCATGCGATAAAAATTGAACAGGACGTGATAGCTCAACTTTTATGCCAGATTCGAATTAGCACCCCGTTAATGAAATGTTTCATAAAATCCATGAAAATTTTGCATTATTTTAATGTCAAACGTTTAAAGAAATTTGTATTATTATTTTAAAATAAATGTTTTATATTTGAATGAAATTTTTAATATGTTCTCAAAGACATTTTTTTGTATCTTTCATTAGTTTAATGATTGCTATGGTTATAAATTTATGTTTATATATTTTATCCATTTTTTAAATGTGCGTTTTGAGTTGTTGTGAATTTTCTTTTCTTTTATTACTATTTCGAATCATCAAGTTTTACTAATTTTATTTCGTTTTTATATTTCTTTTACATCAAGTTATGTTCTACTTTCATAAGCTTACCTTTAAGTTAATTGTACTTAATTCATTTTCTAGCCCGCGGCGACCTTCAATTGCCTTGTAACACTGCGTAATTTTGTGGATTTTAATTAATAATTAAAGAAAAAAGAATGTAAGAATTTTTTGCTCTTGGTTTTTTCTTTCGCGTTGCTTGTTTTTGAACCTAAGTATTTCTTATATTTAGCTTAAATCAGTATTTCGTTATCGCAATGAATTTTTTTCATTAATGTTATGAAACATAAAAATTTAAAATTTTTTCCATTTATTTTCATGTCTATCGCTAAAAATTTAATTAAAAAAAAAAAAAAAAACATTTTTACGGAAGAAAATTTTTAGTTATAAGTTGATTTAGTGACATTTATCATGGAAAATATGAAGTTACAAAGATTCCTTTTTTTTTCATTAACTTAAAAATATTTGAATATTTTAATTAATAGTTCATTTTAATCTTAAAAAACCTTATGAAATTATGTATAACAATGAATTGAATTTTTCTTTTGAAAGAGATATGAAGTTGTCATTAACTAAGTGAAAAATGTTAACGAAATTACGAATCACAATTTCGTATTGTCAATGAAATAACTTCATTATATTTCATTAACGTAATGAAATTTTACTTTGGATTAATGAAATTGAAGAAGCATAATTCTTTCAGTGTAGTTGGTAGTTCTATTAGGACTGCAACATTTTTTAAAGATTATAACTACTGCCAACTTTTATATAAGTAATGCTTGTTTCGCTTTGTCTTAAATCGATTTAAAGATATTTATGGCCATTTTCTCATTAGGCGATTATCTTTTTTCCCAACGAAAAACTGCACATTAAATAAATTTGGTTTTCTCAATGTCTCATTTGCCTCGATTTTATCGCAAAGCTAACTAGCACTCATCTGCCAATTATTTATATTCCTTTTATTTGCCGTACAGATAAATTCAGTCAGCTGACTCCCAACTTTTACATGTATTTTGAGTGGTGTTGCCAGCTGAAAACTTTGTTTTTTGTCGGTATATTGAGAAAACCAAAATCTTTAACGGACAGTTTATCGGTCCTATAAATTTATGTTGACATTAAGTAACAGACAGTTTTTCGATACATTGAGAAAATGGCCATTAGACTGATAATTCATAGTAAATATTTTTTTTTGTACGAAAAATAATTTGGCCCGCCTCATACTGCTTAGTTAGCAGTTCTATTAGGGCTGCTTACTGCTAACATAAAGTAAAAATTTTCTTAAGATTCGATTTACTGCAAAAATTTCGAACGTAAACGTTCATATAGATTTCTGTATTGAAAATGTTTTTCATAGAAATTTTCTATGCGAACTTTAACGTTCGAAGTTTTTGAACAGGCAGTTATTTTAATATAGTTTTTTATTAATTCCATATTTAGGTAATTCAAATTCATATAACTTCCTTTAACTGCCAAGCTTTAAAAGAAACACTATCAAATATTTTTTTTTTGTTCATTTTGATGCCAAAAACAATTTTTAAATTAAAGGGTTTTAATGCTGGAAAAATATTTTTAAACCAAATCCCTAAGGGCCCATAATAAAACTACAGCCAATTCGTTTAAATTTGTAGCCCTTTGATTTTCACAAACCATTCATATACTCATGCATTTTCCCCTTTGGCTATTTTTTAACCCTCATTTGGTAATAATATTCAAATCATAAGAACTTTTCTTTTAGTTTATACACAAAAAAAAAACCTTTTTTTTGTTTATTTTTCTAGAATGTTTGTAAAGCATTGCTCAAGTTTTCTAGGTTAAATTTTTAGTTTCGATTTATATTTATGATTTGTTTAGCTTTTATTTTTATTTATCCTTCTTTTTATATTCTATTTAATGTCACAATTTCAATTAATGTTAAATAGAAAAACAAGTTAAATATAAAATGTTATTTTGTTAAAACAACTATTAAAAAAAAGAAAACAAGAAGGAAAATATGGGCAGTGTCGAATCTTTTATGCCCACCACCAATATGTGAATGTATAAATGAATAAAATAACATGAAAATCACCGATATCTTGTCAAATTGGAATACCAATCAAGACCGCTTTTAAAAAATACCAGGGTTTTTATTTGCATAAATCCCTGACCTCTGATATCAGGATCTCGGGATCTGAAAATACTTAAACGAAAACAAAAATTATTATCTATCTTCTTTCTTCTTCTTTCTATATATATAAAACAGGATGTGTGTATATATGTATGTATGTATGTATGTATGTATGTATGTATGTATGTATGTATGTATGTATGTATGTATGTATGTATGTATGTATGTATGTATGTATGTATGTATGTATGTATGTATGTATGTATGTATGTATGTATGTATGTATGTATGTATGTATGTATGTATGTATGTATGTATGTATGTATGTATGTATGTATGTATGTATGTATGTATGTATGTATGTATGTATGTATGTATGTATGTATGTATGTATGTATGTATGTATGTATGTATGTATGTATGTATGTATGTATGTATGTATGTATGTATGTATGTATGTATGTATGTATGTATGTATGTATGTATGTATGTATGTAAGTATGTATGTATGTATGTATGTATGTATGTATGTATGTATGTATGTATGTATGTATGTATGTATGTATGTATGTATGTATGTATGTATGTATATGTGTATGTATGTATGTATGTATGTATGTATGTATTTATGTATGTAACGTATGGACTTCAAAACGGCTGGGCCGATTTTGATGAAATTTTCAGGGAATCTTCAGAATATTCAGGCGGGTGACACTGTGAAATCTGATTTTTGATATTGCACCACCAATGAAATCCATATAATTTCGGCGATTTTTTCTTTAAAATGATTGCCATGGTCCAACTAAGGTTTCTACGAAAAGAAAATTTTGCCCCGCCCACTTCTACGCCCACTTTTTTCGAATTACCTAAAATCAGAAAACGACTCCATCGATTTGACAACATTTTCTTTTAAATGTTCGTATTAATACATTTTAGGTTTTTATCGAAAGAAAAATTTGCCACGCCTACTTGTACGCCCACTTTTTCTATTAAGCGCATAACTTGAGAACGGCTTGACCGATTTGGACGATTTTTTCTTTTAAATCATCGCCATGGTCCAACTTAGGTTTTTACGGAAAGAAAATTTTGCCCCGCCCACTTTTTTCGATTTACCTAAAATCAAAAAACCGCTCCATCGATTTGACAAATTTTTTTTTTAAATGTTCGTATTAATCCATTTTACGTTTTCATCGAAAGAAAAAATTACAACGCCTAATTTTTCGCCCACTTTTTCTATTAAGCGCACAAATTGAGAACGGCTTGACCGATTTTGCACCGCCCACTTAAACGCTTACTTTTTTCGACTTACCAAAAATCAGAAAACGGCTACATCGATTTGACTAATTTTTCTTTGAAATGTTCGTATCTTTTTAACGGGTCTTAAAAATCGAACGCAAACATTTTTCCTAATTTGTACAGGACAACGTCTGTCGGGTCAGCTAGTTATTAATATAATCCACCACAAAGTAATGTAGAATCCTTATAATGTCTAACAGTGCCTCGAATTATTGTTTCTAACTATTCTAACTATTAATATATTTCGTAAGTGAAGACGGCCTCCTTTTACAGAAATCCTTTACAAAGAGAATTTATTTTGCAACAAACCGTTGTGCACTGTTTCATTCACCTCTATCGCCGATTTTATAAGAAAAAAATATATTAACAAAAGAGAAAATGTTGCCCTATTAGGTGCATAACTTAAAATGCTGGACTCTCAACTAATGGGTTATCTTTTACATATGATGTGTGTCTTTTATAAGTTACTAGCTTAACCCGGTGCGCTTCGCTACACTGCTTTAACCACTTTATCGGTTGAGAGATATTTAATATATGCATCCTATGGAAGGTATTTCCCCCTGCGCCTACCCGCTTTATTTTTATTTTCAAAAGTGAAGTATACCATAAGAGCGACTTCTACAAAGTTTGAACTTTCTCACTATAACATTTTTTAAGATATCCGATATTAAACATTGGCGTCCTGTGGGGGGTAACACTTCCCCCGCTGCTATTTTATTTCAATTTTGGGGCTCAGAAGATCCTACTACCAAAAGTTCAACAAATTGCTTGCAGCGGCTCTTATTTATATTTCTATCTATGAGGGGTACTGCTCCTCCTCTGGCTACCCCGTCCATTTCTATATTGAAATTTATAGTTTACCATAATAGTAGCTTTAACCACGTTTGAAGACTATCCCTTTAATTGTTCTTCAGTTGAGCGATATTTAATTTATGGATCCTATGGGAGGTATTTCCCCTCCTACGCCTACCCACTTTATTTCTATTTTCAAAAGTGTAGTATACCATAAGAGAGACTTCTGCAAATTTTGAACATTCTCACTATAACAGTTATTAAGATATGCGATATTAAACATTGGCGTCCTATGGGGGGTAACACTTCCCCCGCTGCTATTTTATTTCAATTTTGGGGCTCAGAGGATCCTTCTACTAAAAGTTCAACAAAATACGTGCAGCGGCTCCTTTTAACATTTCTATCTTTGAGGGGAACTGCTCCTCCTCTGTCTACCCCGCCCATTACTATACTGAAATTTAAAGTTTGCCATAATAGTAGCTTAAACCACGTTTAATGCCTCTCCCTTTAATAGTTCTCCAGTTGAGCGATACTTAATATATGCATCTTATGAGAGGTATTTCCCCCCCCCCCTCCCCCCCCCCCATCGCCTGCCCGCTTTATTTTAATTTTATTAATAGTGTAGTATACCATAAGAGTGACTTCTACAAAGTTTGAACGTTCTCACTATAACAGTTCTTAAGATATGCGATATTAAACATTGGCGTCCTATGGGGGAAACCACTTCCCCCGCTGCTACTTTATTTTAATTTTGGGGCTCAGAAGATCCTTCTACCAAAAGTTCAACAGAATGCGTGAAGCAACTCTTATGATATGCGATATTTAATATTGTCATCCAATGGGGGGTACCAATTCCCCTGCTCCTATCGAAAAAATAAGTAGCCTATTTTATTTTTAGAGCTCACGTGATTTTTCTGTAAAAATTTCAGGAAAATCGGTTCAGTTGTTTAGGAGTCTATAAGCCAACATACAAACAAACACAAACATTTTTCATTTTTATATATATAGATATGACATTTTGTCGGTTTTTTTATAATTGACAAGCGCCAGAACGGTTTTTATCTGTGGTTTTTGTTGCCAACAATAAAATGCATTTATAGGAACATGGTGGCAAATGTAAAAATTCTGGAACTTTTAAGAATTTCATTTCGTACCACAACCACTTTGAAAAAATTTTCAAAAATTTCTCACTAATTTAAGCATTAATCAAGAATAAAATCAGTTTTAATTTAATCGTCCTATATTATTTTGCGTAACTCGTTTAAGCTTCATCTCTATTCCGGGGGAAAATTTTAAAGGTTATATAATGGGTCAACTTTGTATACAAATTTAGTTTCTTTAATCCTTCTTTTTGATCCCGTTGGTGCAAAAAATATTATAATTAATATAATAAAAAAGGAAAAAAAAAATTCAAATTTGTTTTACTACTTTTCATTAATGAAACGGAAATTGAGTTAGCTGAAACGTAAAATGGGTCGATTACGGATGGCAACTGAACTGAAATTGAGCTTACAACAGTCAAATACCACAATTTTTACCTTATTCCGATTTTATTGTTTAAACATCGTAAGAATTTTCGAAAATATCATCATCATATATATTATTTCTAAAGCACTTTTTTTGGTCGGTTGCAAATATCTCCCATACCACCGCATCATATTTAATGAATGATATCTCATTTTAAAGCTTATTTCTAACACTAATGACGAAAAATAGTTAGAAATTGAAAAATTCATATTTTCATTGATAAAAATTATATTTTAAAATGTATTGAAGTTACTAAAATTTATATTAATTATTTTCATTTTATGTTACAAAAATGACAACTAACGGTGCGAAATATTCGCACGGGTCATCTAGTAATCATTTAATTCAAATAACTTTCTTATGAGGAGCATGAGGACGTAATAAAGAAGTTCCAATTTACTCTATTTTAAACACAATATATTCAGCCCCCATTTATACAAAAAAATTTCCCCTGGAGTTTTTTTTCCCAATTTTTACATAGGCAAAATGGAAAAAGGGAAAAAGCACTCGAGAATTTTTATTCATAACTGGGCTGATTACTATATTCTAGTTTAGGCTTATACCGTGTTCAGATATGTACCTTAATTGAGTTTTACGCAATAAACGCCATTATTGAGCTCAATAATACATACAAAATTGCAATCTAGTTATTGCTCAATTAATACGAAATTGTTTTAAATATTGAGTAAAAGTAAAATGCGAAACTGTAACAAGTGTGTTTATTAAACAAAACACAACTTACTAAACAGTGTTGGCAACTGAAATTACAACAAAAAAAGGCCCATTCATTAGATCTGCGCAAAAGCCAGATGTTTATTCCTTAAAGATGTCAAAAGTTGTTTACATATTCTTATACATGTAAATTTTTGTTTACATTGAATGTTGTATGTAGTAGTAATATAAATTGAGTTGGCTAAATTGTGTGGGTATATGTGAACAGAAAGATAATTATGTCAATTAACCGAATATTGACTCAATAAAAAAGGTATAACTGAACACGGTATTACACACGCCACTTCTAATTTAGTTAGTCTTCAGGTGAGGAAAAGCGCCTCCTTCATCGTCTGCCCTCTGGGTTTCAGTATATCGCTTGTCTGGCAAGATCATCCGATAATTTGCCCACGGTATGGCTTATCCACCATTATTTACGCCTTCTAATTTCATATATGGGCTGGTTTCTATTGTGTTAATGCAAACAGATCGTTGTTGTTATAGCTCTCGGCCAGAATATGGGAAGAATTTTACGCAAGAATTTGCTTATAAACTCTTGCATACTTTGGATATCTCCCGGTTTCATATATGTATATTCATCCATATAGGAGGGGAGATCCAACGTTGGAATTGAATATCTTCAGATGAGTTAAAAAACCCAAATTCTTTTCTTACATTCTTAATTAGATTAAAGATTTCATTTTTGAAACTCTTGGCGATTATGCCACCTTAGTAACAAAACGTGTCGGCGTCATTTATTATCTCTTTATTTATATAAAGCCTTTGTAATCGTAATTTAATTTTCAAAATTGGCGATTTAATGCAAATTCTAATTAGAACCCTTTATTTTCTTTTGGGCCGCCCTGTACTCTTTAAAACCTCGGACAATTACCTCGATATGTTACAAACGAACTGACAAAATCCAATGTCGCCCATATTTTTTGGTGGTGCCTTAAAAAAAAACACACACATAAATATTGAAGGTAAACCGCATTTTTTCTCTGTTTTGGCTAAAATCAAGAATAAATATTTACAATTCTGTATGTGTGATCTGGCCATAAAATGCATTTTCATGGCAAAAAAAAATAACACAGATACAACAAAAGCAACAAAAAACTGTTTAAACAACAACAAAACTGTACAATTTGTTATATTGTTTGACTGTTTGGTTGGACGGTTTTGTTGGTGGTGGGTTTATTTTGTTTTGGTTCGCAAAGGTTCCAAGTACATATTTCAAAATTTTAAGCATGAATGGTTGATTTTTATTTCTTTAAGCCAAGTTTTTTGTGCTTGTTGACGTTTTTTTTAGTTTTGTTTAAAGAATGCCAATCATACCTTTGGCTGGAAAGAATTGGTAGAAGAAAGAAAGAAAGAACGTTTACAAATTGACTGTTATGAATCGTATGAGATTAAGGAAACTAAAGAAAAAAATATAAAAAATTGTACACAAAATAATTGTGAAAATAGTTTCTTTTTTTTATTTTTTACTCCATATATCGTTATAGTATAACGAATAAATAGTTTGTTTCTTTTTTTTCCAAACAGCTGCAGCGAAAACTGGTAAAATAGTTTCGGTTTTCTTAAGGAATTATGCCAATACAAATAATGCAATTGGAAATAAAACGTTAATGCTAACAATTTTCTAGTGCCAACGAAAAGGGTGTGTTTTTGGAATGAAATTTAAAACAAATACAAAACAATTTTCGATTGTTGAAAAGTTTCAAATAAAATTTTTAATTTGAAAACTTTAGATTTAGAAAAAATTTTAAACGAAAAGTTAATTAGTTTAGCCCTAGAATACTTTCGTATAGGTTAGATTTAAGGGAGTTGTTGGATTTCTAAATGCGTTAACTCGGAGATCAATATATCGAGCCCTAATAGCAAAAATTATGTAACCAACAAAAATAAAATTTTACAGGAGAAGGTTTTTTTTCTAAATATTTTTGCTTCAAGTCTAGGGTTTCGTTTGAAATTGCTTTTGCTCTTATTTCGTAACGGTACTTCCCAGAGATATAAGATTTTTAGAGATGATGCAAATGATCAAAAATTATCGACATTCATCAAAATATAAAAATCTAAAATGTTGTTGGTTACATAATTTTTGCTATAAGGGCTCGATATATTGATCTCCGAGTTAACGCATTTAGAAATCCAACAACTCCCTTAAATCTAACCTATACAAAAGTATTCTAGGGCTAAAAAAGGAAAAGTGTTTCCATCTCGTACCTTGTAATGTAACTACCGTTCTTGGTATTTATAAGATCTAACTTCCCGCTAGCTGAGCGATCATCATCACAGCCATTGCGTTGTTCCCAAAGGAGCCTGACTGACCAATTACTAGTTAAAGGGTTCGTTTTTTTCAGCTTATTTCAACAATGCTTCTAGCTTTTTCTTTAATTTCGTGCAATTAATTTATATTTCAAAATAAATTAAACAGTTTATCAAAATAAATTTAAGAGTTGTAACCATATAAAGTAATAAAAAAAGTAAAGGCTTGGCAGCGCGGAGACAATAACTGGTTCAGATCTTCATACCAGAGAACTGCAAAATCACTATTTTTCTTGATTTATTCATACGCTGAAATTTACATTCACTTTTTGCATACAAAACAAAGTTCAACGTTGGTAATTTTTACATCGTTTCGTACACATTTGATTTTTGCATGTGTGCGTTTTTTATTGAAAGTGCTTTGTTTGCATTTTTTGTTGCGCACGCAATATAACACAATTGTGTCAATTCAAAAGGCATACATTCTTATATTTTTGCATTCAAGTAGTCATTGTCCACTCGATGAGAAGCTTTGTTAACATTAACAACAATAAAAACAATAAACCACTCGATGAGACGCTTTGTTAAAATTAACAACAATAACAAGAATACATTGTACATACAGAACTACTGTACTTTTTAAGAAATGATAAAAAAAAGTCTTCTGTTTCTATGGAAATTGTTTATACCTACACCAGTATGTGCGTTTAGTTTCACTTCAATTTTTTTTTCTTGTACTACATAGTAACTGCTGAATGCCTACATGAGTAATAATTGCTTGATTTCTGGCTTTTTTGTTTGTATTTTTTTTCTTTGCCAAAACAATCATTGTCGGACCAAACACACAAACATCTTAATTGACAAACGAAGCTAAACGATGGAATAAATAACAACGCACGATGGGCATTATTTGAATGACTGCAAACCAGCAGCGAATGTTTGCGGTTGCGCAAGTTTGATTGTATGACCGCAAGCAAGTGTATTTGTTGGTGTTCATTTACTGCGATTTTTTTGCAATCGCACAAAGCCATTCTCTGCTTCATACATACCAGTGTTGCAAGGGGTAGAATAAAAAAAAGCTACGCTTCTATTTCAGAAAAGTTAAGTTTTTTTATTTGTCAAAAGTTACAGTCCTTTCAGACATGTCTGTTTTTGACATTCTCTTTTGAACATGCTTCCAAAACCTATTGTCTTTTCACGATGTCTTTCCAAACATGTCTGTTTTCATGTATAATAGTCTAATATACATATACATACAAATTAAAAACATGGAAATTCATACAAACAAACTCATTTCATGTCTGTTTGGCACCTCCTCTTTCTTCTCTACCCCGATCGCCTACAAACAAAACAAACGTGTTTGTTAGACATGTCTGAATAGACTCCTTCTTAAATGTATGTGATTTATATAGAACAAATATTTTTATTCATTATTTCAGTGATAATAAAAAGACAACAAATTAATGTATTTACCAAAAACAAAATTTAGAATTTTAAAAAGAGATATACTCGTACAGCTGCGAAAGTTTCAAGCCTATTGCATGAGCACTAAATAACATTCATTCATGCTTTACGTACTTATTGAAGTTTTTATTTTTTAATTTAAATTAACCAAAAACTTATCTCTATAAAATGCTAGCATACTTTAAGTGACCCGCTACTTAAAAGTATCCCGCTACTTAAAAGTAACCCGCTACTTAAAAGTAACCCGCTACTTGAAGGTACGGAAAAGTAAAATAAATTTAATTTCCCATATATCCCCTTTTTCGATACTTTTTTCTTCCATTGAAGTACCAGGTGGAGCCTATAGTATATGCCAATGAATGCAGAAAAAGGGTTTGTACAAAAAAGTTCTAAAAATAAGTACCATTTTAACCTCTTAAACGTTGAAATTTCGGAAAAAGTAATTATTTGTGTTTTTGGGTCTTAAAGATAGATTGTGGGACAAAAAAAAGTTCCAAAATACAGGTTTTAAACGTTTACTCCCCATTTTTTACCTTTAATTGTTTAAATTTAAAAAAAGGTACCAAACAACACATATTTGTTTTTTTTAGATATGTTACGAATGTGGTATAATCTTGATGTCTGTGTTTTTTGGTCGAAAAGATAGATGGGGCGACAAATATGTTCTAAAATACAGGTTTTACCCCATTGCTCCCCAAAAGGGCCTAATTTTGAAAAAGTACCAGACTCTGTCCGCTAGTATTTTTTAATGAACAACGATAAGTATTATATTTCTTTTAGCATAGGACATATGAGGCTAGCAAATTAACAAAAATCCCGTCTTTATGGATAAATTTGGCGAGAGTCCAACCTCTGGTACATTTTTTTAACCTTCAGGCCTTTAGGCCGTGCAATAATGAATCGGTCAGTAAAGTCGACATACCTACTTAAACACTATTTAATAGTGTTTATAAAAAAAAGTTACTATAAGAAAGCTATAAAAAAATTTTGCTTAATTTTTAGTAGGGTGATCGATCGAATAGTATTCGACCGGTTTTAACCGGTTATTTTAGTTTTGCCCGAGTCGAATATTTTAAAAAGTCCATTTTTCGAATATCGAATAAACCGGTTATTTCAGTAAAATAAACCGGTTATTTTAGTAATGTATAACTTATATACGTTTTCCTTACTTTTTTTATAAATGTACCCGTAATTGAAGTATTTTTCTAATTGAATATTTGGCAAACTTAAACTTTTAATAAAGAATGTCAATACAAAATGTAACAAAAGTCCAAAAAACATTATGAGCAATGTAAATACAAATCGCTTATTTAAGCGTGTGTTTTTGTAACAAAAACCAAAAACAATTCAAAACACTACAAAAAAAGTTCAGCTCAAAAAGTAATCAGCAATTTCACATTTGAAAGATGTCATCTCTGGTGATAATATCGAACTGATATAAAAGACCATGGTGCTTAAACGGCCCTAAAATAATAAGTTGTAAAGGTTCTTCAACGTCACGACTTATTAATCACTTTTAATTTGTCTACAATCTTGAGATAAATATATGCCAATTAAAACATTACTCTTTTCCAAGTAGTTTTAATGAGACTGGAAATAATACTTTACTAAAATATGAGACTGGAAATAATACTTTACTAAAATATGCTGCCAATAATGAATGAAAAACTCTTCAGTAGTTCTAGCATATCTTCATGCTTAAAACTACACCATACCGGCGAAATCAACGATATAGAAAAATTCTTCAGTTTTATTTATTAAATTACTAAGAACTTAAAACAAAATTGAAGGCATCAAACAATCTCATGTAAGGGTTTAAATAGTGATCGACGAATTGACAGATATGTCACAAAAAGCATGTTCATATTAATATTCGTTTCTATAATGCTGAAACAAAAAAAAATTGAAAATATAATCCTGGATAAGAGGTTTTGTTTGCAAATTTTCAAAAATATGGCTCAAGTTTACTGATTCGTATAGACATGCTTAACCATCAACAAATTAACTCATTTAAAATAAATTTTTGTGAATATCTCAAATAATAAATTTATTAAATTCCTATAATTTTTTAAAACCAAAGTTTTTCAAAATTTATACAGCTATGTTCACACCTATTAAATATTTGATGTCCTACACGTAACCACTAATTTTCTTAAAGAATTGTTTGCTTTTGCAAAACGTTTGGCTAGAGCAAACATTATTTAACGGTTTCTTAACAACATTATACATAAGTACAATTATCATATTAGACATTAAGTTTAGCAAATAAATAGAAATTGTTAAGAATAAAGCTTAAGTATTATCAATTTACTGGTCACGCTTTTTTTTGTTTTATCGTCAAATATTTGTTAGGTCTGAGCATACCTTTAGTCATATCTATGTATTTTGTAGGTTCCTTACCTTCGTGAATTGTTTTGTTTTTATTCAAATTAACTTTTTATTACAAGAAATAATTTGATTTTTGTATTTTTATGTATTCGAATTAAAACCGGTTAACCGGTTATTTTTAAAATGATTAACCGAAAACCGGTTTTTTTAAATAGCAACTATTCGGAATATTCGAAAACCGGTTATTGAAAAAAGTCGAATAATCGATCACCCTAATTTTTAGCTTTAATTTTCCTTCTTTAGCCCTTTTTAGCTCCATTTTAAACATGATTTAGCTTTATATTATTTTAAAATCTGGTCACTTTGTCTTACATTTACGTGTGCCCAAGAACTAAATAGAACCAGTCAGTCTCGCTTGAGCTTTCACACAGAAAAGTTGGCTTATCACTTGTTGCTTTCATTCAATGTTGCCATTCTGAGATGCTCTTATATATTTTTTTTATAAAACTACGAAATTGTGAATTCTTCATTAAACGATTTTATTTTCTTCTAACCGATTTCTAAAGAATTTATCAATTTAATGCAACATTAAAGTCTTTTGGCAACACTGCTTACATTTATCTCCCCTGGAAATAATAGGAACAGTCCAAACACGCGTGTAAAGAATAGCCCACAAGGAACCAGGACTAGTCCAAAAGTAACCTAAACGTATGGAAAAAACATGGTCTATTTAACTTTACGATGTCCTAGGACAGGAAAATATAACTCACCTTTGGAGCACTTAGGAGTAGTTTTAAAACTACTCCATGGTATACTCAAGAGGATTAGTTTTGAAGTCGTTTAAAAACGAAAGCATGTCGTTAAAAAACGAAGACATGTCGACTCACTACAAACACTTTTTAACAATTACATGGTCCATGCTTGCATTACATCGGACCAGTCCATGGGGTAGTCCATTTTATCAAAATAGATCAGGTGGTCCAATTTTATCTGCAGGGTCTATTCTCACTTATACTACTAAAATATTTGTATGCATGTGTTTGCCAATATCTGATTTAAATCCATACAATAACATCAAAGAAACCATATCGAGCCCTAACCGCGAAAATAACGTAAGCGAAATCATTTTCAATTTTCGTTTTTTTTAATAAATTACTTTATTGGCAACACTTGCATAATCTCCCTAAATGTCGTTGTCATATAAGGTACCGTTACATAGCGTCTTCACCTGACAATTTATTGTCATACCAAACGTCAAAGTCTATATAAGAAAAACTCGAAAATTTTTGTCAGCGTTTGTTTAATATGAAGTTTGACGTTTGGTATGACAAAAAATTGTCAGGTGAAGACGCTATGTTACGATTTTAAAGCAAGAACAATTTAATCGTAAGCGATAAATTTTATATGAAATAAAATAAAAAAAACTCGTTCATGTAAAATGTAGTTTTTGGCGCTTAGGTTAGTTTTGCGGTGAGGGTTCGAAATGTGGTTCGATCGGTGGAAATGATTTGATTAAAGCAACCACAATATGTTTAGAACTTTTTTTTTTTTGTTAAAATAAAGATTTGTTGAAAAGTACCATATCGAAAAAATGTGTTTACGTCTGAAAAACATACAATTGACGGTATTGAGCTTAAACTTGGGTAATTTTCATCTTAATTGAAATGTGTATTTTGTGGCTATTTTACTTTGATTATTTTCAAAACATTTCTCGCTCTCATCAACGAAATTTTCCCGATCGATGTGATCTGTAACACTAAATGAGAGTTTTTTTTTTAGTTGGGAAAAAAAAATTTTATTATCTGGTAATCCCTTTACAAATCTCTTTGTCATGCATGTGAAAAGGAATTTTAATCCTTGAATTTTTTTATGACTTTGCACACCATAAAATGACAAAGAAAACTGATTGTTTTGTGTACACAATGGCTACTTAAAAGAATTTTACCTGTTACAAAAAACACTTGATTTCCCTTAAAAATTAAAATAATATAAGAAGGATAGAAGGATATTAATGATTTTTTTTTTTAAGAAAACTGTTTGTAACTCAAATTTAAATTTATACTTGAACTGCTGTAATTTTAAAAAATCTCCAAAAAGTAGATACCAAATTGTTACCTGTTTAATCACTGTCATTTGTAACTTGAACATTATAATGATGATGAGATTGTCTATACCAGGTGTAATATTTAAATATTTTTTATAACCATCTAAAAATTAAAAAAAAATCATTTTGGATCTTTAAAATTTTATTATAAAAAAACCAAACCGTCCGTTTAATTTATTTTGCTTACCCAATTTGTATCTAAAATCATTTCATATTATGGATTTTGACAAACAATTTAATTAATAAATTTTCTTTGCTTGATGAATTTCTAAGGAATGTGTCAAAAATCTACAAGTCATCTTTAACAAACAATTTTAAAAACTGTCGTAAAATTGTGTCAGATCTTAAAAATAACAATTTTAAGTGCGCGGTAATCTTTTATACAATACTAGTAACACCCGGTTCGCTTTACTACCTCCGTTGAAAATAAAATTAATAAAAATTTCTTAAAATAGATCTCGTTCATTGACAACGAAGCATGTTGTACTAAATTAAGGTACTTTTACTGTAACCGTTCTCCAGATAAACGGAAATCTATATTCACCCCTATCGTGAATACTTTTTCCCTCGTAATTTTTCCCCTTTTGACATATTTGCGATCATGAACAACTCCCATGAAAAAATGTAATTCAAAGGAGAATAATAACGTGGAAAAATTTTCTTGGGAAAAAATTCCCCTTATCGTGAAAAATTGTTACCCTCGTAATTTGTTCACATTTCCCTTAGATTTTCTCACTTTATTTTTGCTAGGGAACAGAACATGTATATAAGTAGCTCTTCCTATAAATCGAATATTAAGGGTTAATAAAGTTAATAAGGCACAAACTGATATATGGCTCAACAAAATGCAAAACAACAGGTCGATTGCCTGCGGTTTTGTGAAGCTTTCGATTGACTTGGTGGCAGAATTTTGGAAAATATTTCACTTCATTAAATTTCCAATGTGCAAAAAACTAACGTTGTAATCAAACTAAATATTTTGCTTTATTATTTTAACTTTTCTTAAAATATATACTTGTATATTTTTGAACAAAAATTTCATTGGTTTTTAATTTTTTTTAATCTTTCTTCCTTTTTACATTCACTGGAACTGATAGCGTGAAAAATTTTTCACATGAGATTCACGATTGCTTTTTCCCCTTCGAGGGGAATGAAAATTTCATGGGAACAAAAATTCCACTTGTTATTCACGATAGGGGTGATTATATTTATATTTAATACTTCTACAATCCAGCCCACTTTTTGACTGACTTTTTGTATAGAAAACAAAAAAATTTGTTGAAATTTTTATAACTTTTACTGTTTTCCAGATATATTGTCTTTATATAAGAGGTGCCATGCCCAATTACCGAATCTAGTCCACTTTTTGACAGATGCTGTGTATTTTTAACCAAGCCATTTGTAAACAATTTGGCGAATGTTACTCTTACCGTTCTCCAGATATGAAGAACACTACTCAATCCCGCCCACTTTTTGCCAAAAGTCATGCATTGATATCGAAGTTTTTTTAACAATATTTGGAAACTTTTACTGCTACGATTCTCCAGATATATAGTGAAATGTGTTCTGTATTTGTATGGAAGGTGCCACTCCCACTTTTCTAATCCCGCCAACATTTTGTCGGATGTCGTGTATTGATAACCAAGAAGCTTGTACCTAATTTGGGTTATATGGCTTTTACCGTTCTCTAGATATACAGACATCTATAATACCTTTGTATGGGATGTGTCACACCCACTTTTTCAATCTTCAATTAGAGTTTGTGTATTGATAACCCAGCAATGTGTACTAAGTTTGGACAACTATTCCCTTACCTTTCTTAAGATATAAAAAAAAATATATTTCTTGCCACGCCCACTTCTCCAATACCACCCAGATTTTGCCGAATGTTGTGTATTGATAGCGCAGATTCTTGTACATTATTTAGAATCTTTGGGTCTTGCCGTTTTTTTTAGATATACAGAAATATATGTATGCTGTTGTTGTATTCGAGGTGCCACGCCCATTCGAAATTTCAGTGATGTCCATCCTCTAGGATCATTCTAGATATTAGAACCACCATTTTGAAATCCGATGAGTAGTTACGAAGCGTTGTTGCCAAAACTTGGTGACCAAAAATGGCTAAATTTACGGCAAAAAATGGGCTAAAACATTTTTTAAATAAACACACATTCAATAACAAAACAGAAATAATTCATTTAAAGTTGTTTACGATGCAATTGTGAGTTAAGGTCAATTTGTTAAATAAGAATAAACGTAAATTAATATTAAAAAATTAAATCATCGAAAAATTCGATGTCGTTATTGCCCAGCGGTAAATATTGAAAGGACCGCAAGTGGCAGACCTTTTTGAAGGCCTCTATGCTCCTTTCTAAAAGATTCGCTTCGCGTGATATCCTGCCTTCAGTAGTACGCCTTCTAGAAGGTATAAACTTCTTTTTAAAAGACCTTCTGAAATATTCAGTACACGCTACTCCCTTCTTTGAGAAGGGAGAAAGGAAGGTGTTCAGTTTTATTTATTTTTTACTTTTAGTGACCTTCCTTACTCCCTCCTTTGGGAAGGGATCGAACTTGTTTTTAAAGGAAGCGTGGAAGGCCTTGCGCCCAATGACAGCCTGTGTAAAAAATAAATAAGTATGGAATGCGGCGAGAAGGGCTTCTGACTGCTTGTGACTGTTAAATAAGGGGTTCTATTAGGCCTCTTTAATCATTCTAGTTACCGCTGGGTGGAATCTCATCTCATAACAATCACTCACTCAATAGTTTAAAATAATCATAAGTTTTAAATAATTTGAAGGTAAATCATAATCACAACAATATTTACCCAACCTTTTGAGTCCAGATCTACAATAAAAAACAAGTAAGAAAGTATAGTCGGTTAAACCCGACTTTATGATACCCTACACCACATTAGATCCTTTGTACCAAATTATATCAAATAATCTCTTAATTGCGACCTGTACTTTGCGCACAAGGTTTACATGGACAGCCAGCCAGCCGGACAAACATCGTTAATTCGACTCAGAAAGTGATTCTGAGTCAATCGGTATATGTAAAGGGTGGCTAAAGACCAATATTTTAAGGTGTTACAGACATCAGCACAAACGCATAGTACCCTCTCCACCATTGTGGTGGTGGTATAAATATTGTATTGTTATGGTAAAAATATTTACCTAATTGATAAAATCGAATTAACGGTCGCTTAATGTAACCTATTTCTCAAATTACTTTCAACGATGTTTACTTGGCTAAACCCCCTCTCTACTTCAGCATTAGACCATTGAAGTGAGAGCACATATATAGTCAATTCTGAAATTTCTAAAACAATTTTGTTACCGCCTGCATCCCTTTATTGAAATACTTGCAACCAGAAAGAAACAGCGATGTTTGTTTTGATCGATTTTATAAATTTAATAGTGGAATACTGTTCCTTAATTTTGAAAGATGTTTCAGCGTCATAGTTTATACCGATTTTCAACATTTGTAAAAGTTGTGATTTAAATTAAAGGCGTTTTAATTGTTTATTTTTCTTTTATAAATTTTTATAACAAAATGAAAATTATTCTTTTAAAAGAAAAACGGCAAAAAATTTTTATGGCTAAACATGTTGAAAAATGGCTAAAAAAATGGCTAATGGCTAAACTAATTTTTTAATGGCTAAACAGGGTGAAAAATGGCTAAATCTAGCCACTAAATGGCTAAATTGGCAACACTGTTACGAAGATTACCTCCTACAAACAAACATACAGATACTACCTCTTTATTATATTAGAATAAATTTGTGTAGGAGTATTATGGATATATGTATTTGTTTAATGCTAAATGAGATCGTTTTATTTTTTGAATATTTTTTTTTTTAGTATTATTCCAATTAGATTTATAATAAATTGTTCTCAAAACTTTAAATAAAGAAATATGTGATTTTTATAGCCTCCACCACAATTTGTTGTGAAGAGGGTATATTAAGTTTGTCATTCCGTGTGAAACTTTATTATTATTTATCTCAGACCCTATAAAGTATATATATTCTGGGTCCTTGAGTAATTCTAAGTCGATTTGCCCGTCTGTCCGTCTGTTGAAAACACGCTCACTTTCGAACAACTCAAAAGAAATGAACAAACTTGGTGCCAAATTGCTTGTAGTTATCCTAAGCAGTTTGGGATTGATATCCAGCAAAATCGGTTCAGTAGGACCAGAGCTATGAATCAAAATGTGGAACCACCACCTAAAAAAATTTATAATTTTGTTACAAAAAATAACATAAATGCTGGAACAAGGCACGGAATGAGATAAGATTTTGCAAAAATTTGTTTTATTTGACTGGAAATCACGCTGTTAAATTTCGTGATGATCCGTCCATAATTTACCCTAAGCCCCATATAAACAATACTCCCGGAAAACAGTTTAGTACGCCTAAAACCGTAAAAAAATAACGCTAGCGTAACAAAATTTGGAACGTCACAGTTTTTTAGAACTAGAAATAACACTGTAACGTAACGATCGGTCCATAATTTACCTTAGGCTCCATATAAACCCTACTACCGAAAAACAGTTTAGTACGCCTAAAACCGTAAAAAATAATGCAATCATAACAAATTTTGGCTCGTCGCAGTTTTATAGGACTTTAAATGATACTGTGAAATTTCGTGACGATCGGTACATAATTTACCCTAGGGCCCATAGAAACCCTACTCCCGGAAAACAGTTTAGTACACCTAAAACCATAATTAATAACAAATCGTCACAGTTTAAGATAATTATAACATCATACAGATATTACTCCTTAAACATTCGAAGTGTCGGTGGAGGGTATCAAAGATTCGGCACAGCCGAATATAGCACTCTAACTTGTTCTGAACATAAATTTGTTCCATTGTAAATCTTTATAAACATTTTTTTTGTCTAATGGTGTTTTCTTTTCTACAAAAAAATGTGAAATTTTATTTAAAAAAATGCAATTTGGTGTCGGTTTCTTAAAAATTTTGCTCCCGAAATGGGTAGCTTGTTTTAATCTAAAAAAACTTAACCTTTTCGGGAGCAAAAATTTTAAGAAACAGACACCAAATTGCTTTTTTTTTTAAATAAAATTTCACATTTTTTTGTAGAAAAGAAAACACCATAATTTTAACATATTTTATTTTCATTGTAATTTATTCGATATAGATAGAAAAAAAAGTATGTAAAAGGATTTTTTTATAGAAAAGTCTGTAAAAGAGGTTTTTTTTGGAAATTTGTCTAAGATGGATTTTTCTTTAAAGTTTTTTTTTTTTTTAATTGTAAAGGAACATTCATGCAAAAGGGAGTTTTTAAAAGGAAATTCTGTCTTTAACATATTTATGTATTGAACAATTTTTCTAAAACGAAATTTTCTTTAAAAATCTTTGTCTTAAATGGACTTTTCGATGTACAAATTCGTCGAAAAACATTTATATATAAATAAAAAAATTGTCTAGAATGAAATTTTTTGTATAGGGAAAAAAAAACTTGTAAAATTTTCTTTAGAAAAATTTGCAAAAAAATTTGATGAAAAAATTTGTCACAAAAAGATTTAACAAAGAAAACATTTTGTTATAGAAAAACTTCTCATCAATGAACTTTTCTGTATAAAAAATACGTTGCAAAAAATTTCGTCACAAATTTGTCACAAAAAATACTTTCTATAAACATTTTACATAAAAAGAGAAACATTTTTACGTGTGTGAAGATAAATTTGAAAAGTTAAATGCGTTTTTAAAAAATATCGCATGCGATAAAAAATATTTAAAAAAAATATCGCATGCGTATTATAAAAAAAAATACGACTATTTATACGAAATTTTACAGTTTTTATGAAAAATTAATCATTTTTATTTAATATTTAAAACTAATTAGATATTAAGTTAGTCTTTTTATATTAAAATTTATGATTTTTGAAAAAATACGACTTAGAGTGAAATTCTAATCAAAGTGCTGTGTAAGGGATATGGCCACTGTGTCCAAACCCTTCGATCTCAGGGAATCAAACCTAATGGAAAATGAAGACTATGAACAAGGCTACCATAATCTATATTGATCATTTTCCATTAGGTTTGATTCCCTGAGATCGAAGGGTTTGGACACAGTGGCCTCACACAGCACTTTCATGAGAATTTCACTCTAAGTCTAAGTCAAATTTTCAAAAATGTATAAAATGTTTCACAAATACAATTTGGATAAAGTGCTTCTTGGTTATTGTAGCCCTGTCTATAGTCTTCATTTTCCATTAGGTTTTATTCCCTGAGATCGAAGGGTTTGGACACAGTGGCCTCACACAGCACTTTCATGAGAATTTCACTCTAAGTCTAAGTCAAATTTTCAAAAATGTATAAAATGTTTCACAAATACAATTTGGATAAAGTGCTTATAGGTTATTGTAGCCATGTCCATAGTCTTCATTTTCCATTAGGTTTGATTTCCTGAGATCGAAGGGTTCGGACACAGTGGCCATATCCCTCACTCAGCACTTTCATGAGAATTTCACTCTAAATCGTATTTTTTCAAAAATCATAAATTTTAATATAAAAAGACTAACTAAATATCTAATTAGTTTTAAATATTAAATAAAAATGATTAATTTTCCATAAAAACTGTAAAATTTCGTATAAATAGTTGTATTTTCTTTATAATACGCATGCGATATTTTTTTTTTAATATTTTTTATGGCATGCGGTATTTTTTAAAAACGAATTTAACTTTTCATATTTATCTTCACAAAAGTAACATTAAAAAAAAAAAACCTTTTTTTTTTAAATTTCTTCTTCAATAAATTCTTTACAGAAAAAGTTGAATCTATGAATTTTTTTTTTTTTTTTAAATTTGTAATTTTTGTATGAAAAGTTTTGTCAAAAAATGTTTTTATAGAAAAACTTGTCACAGAAAAATCTTGTTACAGAAGTATTTTTCTTAAGAAAATATGTCACAAAAAGATTTTTCATTAAAAAATTTTTTCTCAAAAAGGTTTGTCTTGTGAAAAATTTGCTTACAAAAGATTTTGCTATAAAAATTTGTCCCAAAGCGACATTAAAGTAGAAAAATTTGTGTAAAAAAGATTTTTCCTTAGAAAAATTTGTTAAAAATATAATTTTTCTAAAACTATTTTAATATAATTTTTCTTGAAAAAAAAAAAAAAAAAAATAATTGTCACAAAAAGAATTTTCTATAGACAAATTTCTAAAAAAATTATTTTTTTTAAACCTTTTTATACCTTTTCTTTAGCTTCGCGTCGGAAAATCAAATCTTGTAGCGTTAATTTAACCGCCTTATACTCAACGCAAATGGATGTAACTTTGCAGGCATTCATACTCCCGATGACAATACTCGAATACATGGGCGTAGCCAGGATAAAATCTAGGGGGTGGCAAATTTTTTAAATGTTCTTTTTTAAGAAAAGCTTTTCATAAAATTTTTTTTAAATGTTCTTTTTATTTAAAGTAAACTTTTGTATGAAACAATTTGGTCTCAATTGAAAACTTAATCTAATGTGAATTTTAATAGACAAATTTGTCCCAAAGTTGAATTTTTATAGAAAAATATTCTTATTTTATTTTTATATTGAAAAATTTGTCTCAATGTGATTTTTCTATAAAAAATTGGTCTTAAAATAATAACCATATCTAAAAAAAAAATTTATACCAATTCGATTTTTTTTTTGAAAAATTTGTCCCACTTTTTGTGAAGAATATTTTTTTGCCTTAATGTGGTTTTTAAATCTACAAAAATTTGCTCAATTTGTCGCAGATGAGTAGAGAAGCTGATTTAACGACGTATGGCCCTTTAAAATGGCAAAGACCGCAGATATGATGTCCACTAGGTAGCTATATAATGTATATAGATTGGAAATGCTTGCTCAAATTCAGCCTGAGTAAACAACACCACGACTGCTTAATTTTAACCATAACTCCCTTGTTGTTGCTTTTTTTCATGTTGTTTTTCTGTATACTATCTGGAGAACGGAAAGAGATGAAGTTTCAAAATCTGATGCAAGCATTTTGGTTTTCAATACTCTACAACCGACAAAATTTGGACGGTATTGGAGAAGTGGGCATGGCACAAAATTGATTTTTTTTATATATAAAGAACAGTATGAGGAAAATTGTCCAAATGTGGGTTATCAGAACACAACCTCTCTAAAAATGGGTTGAATTACTTCTCCAGCGTGGCACAAAATACTTTATTTTTTCATACTTTTAGGAGAAAAATTTCTAAATGTGGTACACATATTTTGCTAGGTTTCGTACACAAAATTCGTCAAAAAGTGTGTGCTATTTTAGAAGTGGACGTGGCACTTCTGATACGAACACAAAATAGATCATGAACAGTAAAAGGTAGGCACAGCGAACCGCGTTTTTATTTAAATGTATAACTTTCTGTTCCTAGTGCTTCATATGGTCAACGGTAAATAAGATTCGGCATATCCAAATGTAGTTAAATTATAATGACACGTAATAACGATTTCAAATTGTTACATTTATCACAAAAGTCTCACCAAAAATTTGTTTGACCACACCCTTTAGAACCATCTTAAAGGTATATTCGTCATCATTTGACATAAATTAAGGCTGATGTTTCCAAAGAATTCTTAAAGATTTTCTTAATAAATTCTGTTTGGAAGCAAATATGTATGTATGTATGTATGTATGAATATTTGTGCAACACTCCCATCTTGGTAATAAAAATCATGCTGTTTTCCTGATGCAGAGGCCATTTCCCTCCGTTGATACAACATAAATTTCAAATGAGAAAAATGTAAAGAAGAAATAATCTTAAAATGTATTAAATTTCAATATTGCTGATAATGTTTTTGCAAAAACCACAAAGTTCAATGTTTTTATTTTTTTATAATAAAAAAAAAAAAAAAAAAAAATTGTGCTTTTTAGAGTCTTTGCCATCTTAAATATGGAGCAAACCACACAGTTGTATGGCACAGAGATTAGACAATATCGATTACAGTTCATTAACGGATTTAATTTTTTTTTTTTTTTAATTATACCCACACCACAATAGTGGAGAGGGTATTATGCATTTGTGCTGATGTGTGTAACGCCTTAAAATATTGGTCCTAGACCCACCTTAAAGTACACCTATCGACTCAGAATCACTTTCTGAGTCGAACTAACGATGTCCGTCCGGCTGGCAGGCTGGCTGGATGTCCATGTAACCTTGTGCGCAAAGTGCAGGTCGCAATTTTGGAGATAATTTAATAAAATTTGGGACATAGGTTCTTATTGACCCAAGGACCAAGCCTATTGAAAATGGGCCAAATCGTAGGACCACGAGGGAAGAAAGGGGGAAATTTCTTCCTCTCAGAAACTATCAAACCGATTTTAATGAAATTTAAAACATAGATAGAACCATATCTTTATGGACACAAAAAGGCTGTATTTTTAAAAGATAGGACCACGAGAGGAGATAGGGCCAATGTCTGCCTCTCAAACCGATTTTAATGAAATTCAAAACATAGATAGATCCATATCTATATGAACACATAAGCTATACAGTTTTTCAAAAATAGGTCCACAAGGGGAGGTGGGTGGCAATTTCCGCCCCTCTCAAACTTTTAACCCGATTTTAATGAGTTTTATAAACATAGATAAATCCATATTTATAAGGACATATAAGCATGATGTGTTTTTTAATACTGTGGTGTAGGGTATCATATGGTCGGGATTGACCGACTATACTTTCTTACTTGTTAATACAGTCAAATCCCGATAATTCGTACCCCGATAAATCGTAATTCCCGATAATTCGTAATAAACTGTCGGTCCCTTGAAAAATCTCGTTAATTCCATACATTTTGGTCCCCTCGATAACACAGTACAACAGCCAATCTGGGGGGTGAGAAATTCCAAGTCAGGGTGATGGTACTAGGTCAGTATAGTAAAACCCCCAAAGGGTTTGGCGTTCGTATGTGTCAGTTTTTTTTTATGACATTTTAAATTTTTTCCTTATCTTGATGTTTTTTTGTTTAACATAACTCGAGAACCACTTGTCCGATTTTGCTAAAACAAACTCAAAAAAATTTAAAATTACAATTTCTTTAATCCGTTCATATAACGTTTTTCTTTATAATCAACAGTTTTGCCGGTAAAAATAAATTTGTGGAGAATTATAATTAATAAGTGCAAAAAAATTTTCAAGGCTGGATGTATGCAGCAGATTTTATCACAAACCTGCACTGCAATTTTTGTGACTTTTTTTAAGCGATCGGTGAAAATCGTCGGACTTTTGTTTGTTATTTGAAAGAATACACCCACATTCAGTGATGCCAACAGTAGGGGATTTACCCTTTTCTTAAAAAAAAGTCACAAAAATTGCAGTGCAGGTTTGTGATAAAATCTGCTGCATGAATCAAATTTTATTTTATTTTGTCATATGTTTTCCATAAAACGAACAAAAAGTAATTAAAAATATATTATTGAAATAATTAATTTAAACTGCATTAGTATCGATAAACTTCCGCAAAGATGTTAGTACAGAAAACTTCATTAATTCCCACAAGATTCACTATTAATTCGACCCGGTATTCACCGGCCAGTCGCGGATCAGGCAAGATGATTGTCATGTCAGCAACGACATTTAAGTCTATTTTTGTCTAGAGTTTATAAAAAGAAAAAGAATAATAAAGCTTTTTTAAGATTCGAAATGGTTATTCTAAAAAATATGACTTAAGTTGATTTTTCTGTTAAAAAATTTGCCAACAAGTAGTTTTTCTGTAGAATTTTTTTTTTAGCCAAAAAAATTATCTCAAAGTGATTCTTTACTGTTAAAATTGTCACAAGGTGATTTTTTTAAAGCAAAAAATCACAAAATGAACATAAAGTTTTTTTTTTCTATATAAAAATATTGCCACAAGTGATTTTTGTATAGAAAAATCTTTGTAGTGACTTTGCAAAGTAATTTTCTTAAGGAAATATTTCCAAAACATGATTTTTCTGAACAAAAAATAATCATCACAATGTGATTTTTCTATATAAAAATTTTCTCAAAGTGATTTTTATAGAAAAAAAATTTGCCACACAGTTATTTGTTTAAATAAAGAATTAACAAAAAGTAACTTTTCTGTATAATAAATTATGGCAAAGTGATTTTCCTATAAAAAATTTGTTAAAAAAAAAAATTGATGGCAAAGTAACTTTTTTTTTAATGTATGAAGTGATTTTTCTATATAAGAAACTTGCCTCAAACTGATTTTTTTTTTATAAAAAAGATTGTCTCCATGATTGACATTTTATAGAAAAAATTGATTTTTTATAGAAAAAATTTTCACAATGTTATTTATTAACAAAAACAATTGTCACAAAGTTGTTTTTCTACAAAAAAATTGCCATAGTCATGGTTTAAATAGAGATTTAACAAAAAGTAACTTTTCTGTAGAATTAATTATGACAAAGTAATTTTTCTATAAAAAAAAATTGTTTTGAAAAAAATTAATGGCAAATTAATTTTTCTCCGAAAGAAATTGTCACAAAACCAATTTTTGATATATAAATTGTCACAAAGTGATTTTTCTACAAAAACAATTGCCATAAACTCATTTTTCTATAGGAAAAATGTTCACAAAGTGTTTTTTTTTTATAGCAAAACTTGCCAATAAGTGTTTTTCTTAAGAAAATTAAGTTTCCACAAAAAATTTAAAAACTTTTTTCACTTTAGTAACGTTTTTCCTAAATAAATTTCTCTAAAAAAAAAAATGCCCCAAGCTATGTATTCTTTAGAAATTTTTGTCCAAGTTTGATTTTTTGCTATTTGAATTTAACACAAATTTTTAAGTGGGGGCAATTGTTTATGCTAAATATTCTTTTCTTACGTCTTTTTTAAACGGACAAGTTCGCTCCTCTTCAGGTACATTGTCCAGATTGTCATGCCATATTTCAGATCGATCAAAAAGAGCCGTACAGGCATCTGGACGATTTAAGTTGAATATAGTACTAACCCAATTATTCCGATTTTTCTTATATATTTGAATCATTGAGGGATTCTAATAATAAAAAATATCCAGAAAATATAAAACATTTCCTCAACAATATTAAAAAAGCTTACATTTTGCGCTCCTAAATCTTTGATTATACGAAATGGCCCTTTAACATAAATCGATCCATTGTTAATGGTTTCAAAACTAACATTCGTGATGTCTACATATCGATCTTTGAAATAAGCATCGGGATTATCGCAAGGAGAAAATATTTCTTCGTCCCTCAGTAATACTCCATATTTGTAGGCGGCCTAGATACAAATTTTTCTCATTAATGTTTGAAGATTTGTTTGAAATTTATAAATTAAACGTTGTTAGCACTTTTGTACTCACTATTGTTATTTGCACTAAATTTATAATTAACACTCCATTTAAAATTCCGTTTAAAACCATTTTGAATTTTAACTTTTTATTCTCGTTGAAATCTTTTATTTATACAGTGATTTTGAAATATAAAAAATGATTTTGTTGTTTTTTTTTTTGTTAAATTGTGTAGATGCCATCAACATGAATATGAAATTTTTGTTGTTAACTTAAATACTATTTTATAATGATAATAATACCTGCCGACTTAATGAATAGTTGTGAATAAAATAATTATTAGTTTTGAACTGGGAAAAATTTATTTAATAATAGTTTTTACGGATCTTTATCGGGGAGAACATAAAATCAGCTGTAGTCAGAGGCAATAGAACGAGCAGAGGAGAAAGAACATCAAAATATTTTTTAAAATGAAATTTAACATTTTAAAATTCACTTTTATAACTTTTCGAAATTATTCAGTTATTTAATTTTCAACTTTAATTTTGTTATCCAAGAAATTTTTCCTTGTGTCAGTTATTTAAGAAGTATCAATTGCCTTTGAAAATGTTTGAATTAGTAAAGAGATTAACACACAGTATATTGCCAAACATTGGGGAAAGTTTCGCAGTTAAAATTATGCACTTAACAGTTTTTAAGGATCGACACCAGTGTTGCCAAAACTTGGTGACCAAAAATGGCTAAATTTACGCAAAAAAAAAAAATGGTTGAAAATGGGCTAAAAAAAATGGCTAAAAGCTTTTTTCAATAAAAACACATTAAAATTCAATAACAAAACAGAAATAATTTATTTAAAGTGGGTTACGATGAAATTGTAAGTTAAGATCAATTTGTTAAATAAGAATAAACGAAAATTAATATTTAAAAAATTAAATCATCGATAAATTCGATGTCGTTTTTGTTCATTTCATAGGAATCACTCGGGCCTATTAGTTTTTAATAATTTGAAGGTAAATCATAATCAAGACAACATTTACCCAACCTTTTCAGTCCATATCTACAATAAAAAAGAAGTAAGAAAGTATAGTCGGTCAACACTGACTGTATGTATGGTGGTACCCTACACCACATTAGAGTCTATATACCAAATTTTATCAAATAATCTCCAAAACAGCCAGCCAACAGGACAAACATCGTTAATTCGACTCAGAAAATAATTCTGAGTCAATCAGTATACGTAAATGTGGGCTAAGGACCATTATTTTAAGGTGTTACAAACATCAGCACACACGCATTTTTACCCTCTCCACTATTGTGGTGCTGGTATAAATATTTTGTTGATAAAATCGAATTTACGGTTGCTTAATGTATCCTTTTTCTTAAATTACTTCAAACGTTGGCTACTTGGGTAAATACCCTCTCCATTTCATCATTAGACCATGCAAGTGAGAGCAACTATATAGTCCATTCTGAAATTTCTAAAAAAAAAATTTTGTCGCCTGCATCTCTTTATTGAAATACTTGCAACCAGAAAGAAACACCGATGTTTGTGTTGATCCATTTTATAAATTTAATAATGGACTACTATTGCTTTATTTTGAAAGATGTTTCATTATCATAGTTTATAGGGGTTTCCAACATTTGTAAAAGTTGTGATTTAAATGAAAAGAGTTTGAATTGTTAAAAATGTTAATTTTACTTTAATACATTTTTATAAGAAATTGAAAATTATTTTTTAGAAGAAAAACGACAAAAAAATTATGGCTAAATAAGTTGAAAAATGGCTAATGGCTAAACTCATTTTTTAATAGCTAAACAGGATGAAAAATGGCTAAATCTAGCCACTAAATGGCTAAATTGGTAACACTGATTGACACTTATGCTTTGCTAAATTGCTTATAAATCACATGATTTCTCTATTCTTTTCTGGCATCTTTTAACAAAAAAACATAAATAAATTTTGTAAAGAAATGCATGCATAAATGGAATTATCTGTTGGAAAAGTTTTCGATTTGAATTTTTTCTATATAAAAATTAGTCCCATTGAGTTGTTTTCTAAAGAAAAATGTGCCCAATTGAAATATATCTACACTGATAGCAAAAGCCTTATAACGCTGATGTATTTTGACATCACTAATATGAGAAGTGTCTTCGTTTTTGACCCCATGACACTTTTCATCATGGTGATTTCGACCTTAACATCACTCTTGGCTAAAGTGTCATCAGGGTCAAAATGAAATTATGTCAACAATGGGATGACATATCGGCATCACAGAAATGACGAACATGTCCTCAGTGCGATGACGCAGTAACATCGGAGAAAGGACACATTAGCATTAATTTAATGACAGTTTGTCATTAAGTCAAAGTCATTGGAATTGATTTAAGTCAAAGTGAGAGAATATTATTATTTACTTACCCTTTAACATATGTTTGTTTTACGTTTGTTGAATTACGAGCTTTGTTTACAGCAGAGCGCTCAATAATAAGACACCAGCCCATATGGTTTTCGTAATCATTGTACTTTAAAAGTTTGATGTATTTAACTAAATAATTAAAAAAAATTGAATATAGGTATTTTTGTTTCTTATATTACACTGTAATCATGAAAATAATGTTAATAATATACAAAATGTGGCATTGAATTGATGTCACTATAGTCATAAAATAGGTGACACGTAAAAAATAACAAAATTGTACGAAGACGTTTGTCATTGGATTGATGTTACTTTTTGCATCATTGATGCAATTTGTAGTATGTAACATTGATGTCACAATTCTGATGTTAGGGCATCATCAATATGAAGATGCATTTTTCTATCAGTGTTTAAGCAAGTATTGTCAGTCAAGCCTGATCATATGATACCCTACACCACAGCATTTCAAAACAAATTTTCTTTGCTTTAAATTTCATTGAAATCTGTTAGATAGTTTCGTAGAGCCAGAAATTGCCCCTATCTCCCATCGTGGTCCTATTTTAAAAAAATGCATAGCTTTTGTGTTAGTATAAATGTGGAAATATTTATGTTTTAAATTTCATTGAAATTGTTTTGATAGTTGGCATAAAGACCCTATACCGGAAAGCAGCTTGTATGGCGGATATGTATGTAAATGGACCGATACACCCCACTTGGTCCTTGTGCCAATTAGAACCTATGTGCCAAATTTAATCAAATTATCATCAAAATTGCGACATGTACTTTGTGCACAAAGTTACATGGACAGCCAGCCAGCGAGCCAGCCTGAATGCCAGCCGTACGGACATCGTAAGAAACACTCAGAAAGTGATTATGAGTCGATCGGTAGACCTTATGATGGGTCTTCGACCAATATTTTGATACATACATCAGCACAAATAAATAATACCCTCTCCACTTTTATTGTGTGGGTATAAAAAGCTGTCGCAATAGCATTTTGCCAGAGAGTGATTTCTCCCATTGAAATTTTTCTTTAGAAGAATTTGTGCCATTGGGACACAGGAAAAAATAAAAAAAGATTTAAATTAATATATTTGTGAAATTAATAAAAAAATTAATTAAATTTGCATCAGTAAACAAATTAATAGTATCAATTAAACGTTTAATTAAATTGATGAAACGTTTAATTCACTTGATTAAAATTTTAATTCACTTGATTAAATTTTTAAATAAATCTGATTTTATTTTTGATTAATGCTTTAATTATTGAACAATTTTGGGTAATTTTTTCTGTGGATATTTCTTTAGCAACATTATTCCCTTTGAGATATTTCTATGGGTAAATGTGTACTATTGAGATATTTTTTAAGATAAATGTGTCCTATTGAGATATTACTGTAGAAGAGGTGTCCTATCGATATTTTTCTATAGAAGAATGAAGCTCTTTGACATTTTTCTATAGAAAAGTTTATCCAATTGAGATTTTTCTATATAAAAAATGTTTCGTATTTAATTCTTTCTTCAGAAAAATGTGTTTTATTCAGATTTTGCAGTATTAAAATGTGTCCCATTAAAATTAATCTATAAAAAAAATGTCTTATTAAAATTTTGCCATATAGAAATTTCTCCCATTGATATTTTTTTTAAAAAAATTTGAGCCAATGGGATTTTTCAATAAAAAAAATGTGTCCCATTAAATTCTTTCTTCAGAAGAATGTGTTTTATTAAGATTTTGCATTAGAAAAATGTGTCCCATTAAAATTTATCTATAAAAAAATGTCTTATTAAGATTTTGCCATATAGAGATTTCTCCCATTGATATATATTTTTTTTTAGAAGAATTTGTGCCATTGGAATTTTTTAATAAAAAAAAGTGTCCCATTATATTCTTTCCACAGGAAAAAGTGTGTAATTAAGATTCTGCATTAGAAAAATTTGTTCCATTGAGATTGGCATTTTTTCTGTTGAGATTTTTCTTGAGATTTTACTATAGAAAAATTTGGTTTGTAATTCTAAAGAAATATGTATCCTTTAAAGTTCTTTCTATAGAAAAGTGTGTCCAATTAAAATATTTCTACAGATTGTTGCAATAAGTTGCATTAACCTTAAGAAAATGTGGCCCATTAAGATCTATTTAAAGAGAAATGTGTCCCTATGAGATTGTTTTAATAAAAAAGGGTTGCAAAAGAGTTTTTCGTGGGAAAATGTCTTTCATTAGCTGTCTTATCTACAGTAGTAAAATTTGTTCTATTGAGATTTTTCTTTAAACATTTGTGTCCCATTAACATTTTTCTGCTAATAGATTTCTTCCAAAATAATTTTTTTATAGACAATCGATTTAAAAACTTGTCACAAATTTCATCGTCTATAAAAACTCTTAAAACAAATTTAATACATATTCAATGAAAACCTCTGTCGCAAACTCAATCTTTTACAGAAATTAGTCTCTCTATCAGGGCTGCCAGATTTGACGATTTATCGTCATTTTTACGATTTTTTGTTTCGAAATTAGCAAAGTGCCGATTTGCTGATTTTTTTCTAAAAAGTGACGATTTTTTTTCAGTCTCCAAAGTCGGAATACAAAATTAAATTTTTTGACACGTTCGATTTTTAATCTTGGAATGTTTAACAGCCGTACCTTAACAAGAGCGGTAGGCGAAACGCTGATATGCCATACGAAAGAAAAAGCGTGAACGTTGTGTCACGAAAAGTGGTGATAGCTTTCTTGTTTAATAAACCCCTCAAATTATAAATAAAAATAAAGATGAAAACGTAGATTGACCAAAAAGTTGCCATTATTAATTAACATTAGCGGCAACTTCATTATTAAACCAGGGGGTCAATTCTCGTTCTGTGAAATGTAAAGTTTTTTCATGTTATCATAATACTTTTCATTCCTGTTCAGTGAAAAAATGAAAGCAAATGTCAAATTAATTTCATATGAAAAAAGTGGAACGAAACAAAATTTTTTCATCGTTTCACAGCACTGGCGATTCATGTTTTGTGAAACAGTGCTATTACCTGTCAAATTATTTTCATTTGAAAAACTTTTTTTCATAAATTATTTAAAAGTGAAAAACATGGAGAGAATAGCAAGAGGAAAGCGCGCAAGTGAAAACCAAAAAGAATTTTTGATACATTTTTTAGAGGAAAATGTTGACGTTGCAAACGATAAGTATGAAGTATTTTTTAATAATTATAAACTTTTATTAGCAATGGATTTCTAGGTTTGTGACCGCAGATGGAGCCAAATTTAGGGATGAAAAGTGGAAGCAAATAGCGGCGACCCTTAATGCTCTAGGTGGGACCCAAAAGGATGGTGCAAAATGGAGGAAGTATTGGAATGATTTACGGTATGTAGATTTTTCTCTGTTGACTTATTACATTATATGTAAATGCATATACATATGTATATTTTAATAAAATATTTTATTTTCTTTTACCAATGCTAGACTTCATACGCGCACCAAATATAGTGCAATAAAGCAAGCCGAACAAAGAAGCGGCATAAATGGTTTGAGCCGGGTAAAACAACTCTCACCCTGGAAGATCGGGTAATTAAAATAACAACTGTTGAAGCAGTCGATGGCGACGAAACGCCGGAAGTTGGGTTTGAACCAAACTCGACATTGGATCGTTCCGGTGTACTTTTGGCAGGAAGTCTCGATGACTATGTTGAAGCAATTGTTGAAGACCATGGTCTCAGTGGTAATGCAGCAGCAGCAGCAGCTGCAGATATTTCACACACTTCAAGCACAATCGCGGGTGGTAATATCGCAGATTCTGGAGCTGTTAGATGTATTGCGACAATGCGATCAAAAATACCACGAAAACGGGCACAGACGGAAACACCGCAGTTTGACAAATTTTTTAAAATTGAAGAAAGGAAGTTTGGTGAAATGGAAATGGCCAACAAGCTCAAACGCGAACAAATCGATATTTTAAAGGAGCAGATAGAAGCCACAAAAAAACAAACGGAGGCAATAAAAGCTGATACTCAGGTTAAAGAAATTATTGTAGGAAAGCTACAAGATTTATTTGATATTTTGGGTAAAAGAAATTAAATACTATTATGTATTTATTTTTTCTTTATTTATTAGTTTTAATTTATGCATTATTTTTTATTTAACTTTCAGTATACTTTTTTTATTTATTCATTATTCTTTGTTTATTCATCATTATACCCACACCACAATAGTGGAGAGGGTATTATGCATTTGTGCTGATGTATGTAACGCCTTAAAATATTGGTCCTAAACCCACCTTAAAGTATACCGATCGTCTTAGAATCACTTTCTGAGTCGAACTAACGATGTCCGTCCGTCCGGCTGGCTGGCAGGCAGGCTGGAGATAATTTGATGAAATTTGGGTCATAGGTTCTTATTGGTACAAGGACCAAGCCTATTGAAAATGGGCCGAATCGTACGACCACGAGGGAAGATAGGGGCAAATTTCTTCCTCTCAGAAACTATCAAACCGATTTCAATGAAATTTAAAACATAGATAGAACCATATCTATATGGACACAAAATATATGTATTTTTTAAAAAATAGGACCACGAGGGGAGATAGGGGCAATTTCTGCCTCTCAATCCGATTTTAATGAAATTTAAAACATAGATAGTTCCATTATATATGGACACATAAGCTATACAGTTTTTCAAAAATAGGACCACAAGGGGAGGTAGGGGACAATTTCTGCCTCTCACAAACTTTCAAACCGATTTTCATGAAGTTTATAAGCATAGATAAATCTATATTTATGTGGACACATTAGCATGATGTGTTTTTAAATATTGTGGTGTAGGGTATCATATGGTCGGGCTTGACCGACTATACTTTCTTACTTGTTTTTAATTCATTTATAATTTTTATTTATTTTACTTATTCAATTTTGAAGAACCAAAATGTGATACATTAAAACATTAAGAAGACTGAAAAACATTTAATGAAATATAAAAAGAAATGTGTTTAAAAATTTTATGTTTGTATGTTATTTGTAAAAGCATCCTGAACAATTTGCGAACGTTGCCGCTTTGCAATATTTAGTATATTACAAGTAGAAATATTCGAAGTGCTACCGTTCTCTTCTGATTCCTCATAATCCTCTAAATAAATTTCTTGGTACGGCACTTTTCTACGAATTAAATAGTTGTGTAGAACCAAGCAAGCGTTGATAATAAGTCCTGCTTTTGGTGGGCTATAGAAAAGAGCTCTTTCCTTTGACAGGCACCGAAACCTACTTTTCAGTATGCCATTGCATCTTTCTACAAGAACTCTTGTTGACTTGTGTGCTATGTTGTAGCGCTCTTCTGGTGTACTAGACGTTGCAGCAATTGGTGTCATCAGCCAAGGCTATTTTAAAATTAAAGAGTATAATTACGTATGTATCTTTTCAATTATTAAAAAAATATTACTTGTAATGGATATCCACTATCGCCTAGAAGCCAAAAATTCCGTTCACCTCCATCATAAAGTTCCTCCATGACTCTGCATGCTCGGGAGCGACGCCATACATAAGAGTCATGCGCAGTACCTCCAAATTGAGCATTGCCGGCTAGAATAATGAAATCCGCATCACAAATTAACATCACATTTTTGGAATGCCCACCGTTCCGGCAATAGTAAACGTGCTCTACTTCATGCTTTGGAGCTGATATTTTAATATGCGTTCCGTCTATTAATCTTATTACTCCCGGAAATCGGTATTATTCCATTAATTTTATTTTGAGTGCTGGGAACTCTTCGCGCTTGGGAAACTTAATATGCTTATGTGCAATTTTATTTAGCGCGGTAGCAACCACTTGCACACATCTGCTTACAGACGTTTGAGACAAAGCAGATAGACTGTCTTGCCCCACACTTCGTTGAAAGCTTCCAGTTGCAAAAAAAACGCAGAGCACTTAATACTGTGCCATTACTTGTAATAGCGTGTTTCCGACTTTAATTTGGCAAAAATGGTATTAACTCTTCAATTAACTCCAAGCACAATACCTTAGGAAAGCGATATAAATCCATAAAATGCTCGTCAGTTGTCATCTCGAATGGATTTTGGCCATCACGAAGTGTGCGTCTCATCACTCTCAAAAAATTTCTATAAAATATTAAATTATTTTTACTGCAAAAAAAAATGTTAATACCACATTCTTACCTTTGTTCTTCCCGATTTCTTTGCGATATTTCTAATAAAATTATTAATCCCGACATATTTTGTTTATTTTTTTTTCTCGTTTGACATTTGTTTACAAATTTTCTTAGCAACGTTGCAAAAGTTTCATAGCAACATATGGAATGAAATACTTTTTTCATTATAACAACCAGAATCAGAAAATAAGTATTTTTTAAAAAACTAAGTGAAAAGTACTTTTGAAAACTAAAATGAAAAGTTTTTTTTCATTTCACCGTTTCACAGAACGAGAATTGACCCCCAGCTGTCAAAATCGTTTATTTCAATTGAAAAGCGTTGAGGCCACTCTATAAAAAAACTAGAAAACGCGTGCCGCTTTTGTTAAGGTAGAGCATATAACAGTCTTAAGAAAATCTTTAAATGACGATCTTCAGAGTACAAAAACAACGTTTGACTTTCGTCAAACCATCATCGAATGAACCTTTTACGACTCTCTGTATAAATCATATTTTCAACAATTATACGGCGAACATTTCACGAGTAGTAAGATAATATTTACATGAGTCTCATACGATACTTCACACGAAAGACTCGTTAAATAATCTAAAACGATTGAAGACGCGTCTTTGGCTGTGCTATGAAAAAATCTCAGTCGTGAAATAGTTTTTCCCTTGTGAGGAATCTTCTACGAGTAAAAAATGCGGTCATCACCGATCAAAGACTCTCTTCATGAGACTCCCAGTATCTCTTACACGATTGAAAATGCTAGCTGGTTATGAAGTTATTATGTTTTTATTTGAATATTTTGTATTTTTTTTTTATAAAAATCGAACACAAATTGATTAAAAAAACTTAATCTTAAGATTAGATTTTTTGACGAATTTTCGAAATGTAAAAGACGATTTTTGTATATTTTCTCAGAAAATTAATGATTTCCTCACCAATTTATCTAGCAGCCCTGCTCTCTATAGAACATTATTTCACAAGTCACAAAAAGAGTATTCATGAAAAAATTTGTCTCAAAAAGATTTGTAAGGAAATATTTTTTTTTGTTTATTTAATGAGTTACGAATACACTTACAAATTATATTATAACTTAGTTAACCGAGCAATAGTAACGTAGACCTTTAGCCCGTTGTAGTGAAACAGACCATAGTCTCGGCGGGAATCGAACCCGCAACCCCCGCACTGATAGACTAGCTCACTACCAACTAGCGTACCAGTGCACCCTGTAAGGAAATTATTTTTTTTTAAAGTATGTAATTGTTTTTTAAAAAAAATATTGTCTCAATGGATTTTTTTTTTTTTTTGTAATATTTTCAACTTTCTATTGAAAACTTTCTCTGATGTGATTTTTGATTGCCAAATTTGGCCAATGTAAAATTTATAAAAAAAAAATTGTCTCAATGTGATATTTCTATAGAAAATAAGGTCATTATTATTATTCTATAAAAGAAAATAAGCAAACTTTTTTTCAATATAATTATTTTTGACAATAATTAGTATTTTGGTTATTTTTGTTGAACTATTTATAGCTTTTAATCCAAATTGAGATGGCGAAGGTTCTCATTGGTGACAGTAGGGTATCCAATTGTATTGACTCCCTTGAGCACCGTTGCAATGTGGGTTGTATTTGTCTGTTTTATCGTTACTACAATGGGATGTGTTCTGACGAAATTAGGGTACTGGATCCCGAAACCCGTACGTTTGTTCGTAATACACGTTTTTCCTCGAGAGCCCATCCTTATGTGGTCGATTGGCAGGTGAATCGTACAACGCATTACAAAGAGAATTCGTTTTTTTCCCGCACAGTTCGTATGTGGAATAACCTTCCTGCAGAAGTCTTCCATCACACTTACAACATGATTAAGTTCAAATCGAATGTTCACAAACACAACTCCCTCTATCCCCCTTCCCACAACCTATTTTCCTAGTTCCAATACAATGCAATGCATAAGTAGGGGTCATCCCCTGAGTGCTGGTCCTAACAGTAAAAAAAAAAAAATTCAAATTGTATTAGTAAAACGGGACGACAAAGAAGAGATCCTGAATGCTTTCAACGCATACCATTCAAAAATCCAGTTTACTATGGAAATTGAAGAAAATTTTAAAATTGCATATTTGGATACATACATATATCGACATAATAGTTTTATTAAATTTGACTGGTATTCAAAAGAAACATCATCTGGTAGACTGATGAATTTTAATGCAACTCAACCAAAATACCAAATAATAAATACGGCAAAAAATTTCATTTTTAGGGTACTATATTTTAGCGATGAAGAATTCCATGTTAAAAACATAAAGAAAATTACAGCAATATTAATTAATAATAGCTTTCCAATTAAACTTATACACCAACTAATTGAAGAAACACAAAGAAAATTAAAAAAAAAAAACACAACTTCAAACAACACTGAAAATAATGACAAAGTTTTTTACAGTGTAAAGTTTATTCCTGGTTTAACGGACAACAGGAACATTAAAACAACGATAGACACACAAAACATATGTTACGCCTACAAACCACATACTACACTCAACTCTATTTTTTCCAAAATTAAAATGCCTGTAGAAAAACAACAACAAAACAACGTTGTGTACGAAAAGCAGTGTTACCACCAGAAAAATTCAAAATTACACTTGACATGAAGCAAATTACCCGATTTAAATGAAATTACACCTGATATAAAATTGAAGTTTTATAACATTTAAGACTTAAAACCTCCTAAAATAATGAGTTTAACTTCCACATTTGGTTGCATATATCTAGGGAAGGTAAATGCTCATTGCCATTCCTTTATAATGTGTGTTTTTTAAGCCCCATAGAGCTTACGAAAGGTTAGCAGTCAAACGAACTGTCATACTGCTTTCACTTTTTGCTCAGACACATCATCATAAATAGATTCATGCTTGAACAACACCACCAAATCGTTCAAATTTACTTTGAAAATCAGCCATCAGTTTTTGCAACTTATAGGCGACTTCATGATTAAACTGACGCAACTTATTTTTAAGAAATGAAACTGTCAATTAGACTTCAAGGCCGGGCGATGTGACATCTCTTGATTGTTTTCCGTAGGGCTGTATATTTACTGGTTTATGCTGATAAACCCGCAATAATTGACGTCTTGGAGGTCAACATTGTTCATTTTATTTGTGACATGCAGCCTGCAATGCTCGAAAAAGAGGAAAAAAATTGCACGTCTGGAATGCGTTACGAAAGGTGGTATTGCCTAAATGCCCATTTGTTTGAAATCAGTTTCAAATGGTAATGCCGATTAAAATTATTTTTTTTTTTTTGTGTTATCTACCATTTTATTTTTCATGGTCTTAAAAAAACCTTTATACCTTATTTAGTAAACAAATTGCCTGCAGGGTTTTATACAACTGTCCCTTCGTAATTCAGTTTTATAACTGTAAAGGGCGTTAAATATATTTTAAACTAAAGCATTAAAAAGTTGCAAGATAAAGATAAAATTAATTATATGTTGGAATATTGGAAACATATCTTCCCTCAGGCTAGTTTTTAGTTTGAATAACTTTTTTCTATAAACTTCTGGTTATAAATCACTATGATAAGCATCTTTATCCAGTCTTAGGATCCATCTTGCGACATGCATTGCCAAACTTTTGAAATATATATATAATGAGTGAAGTCCTTTCTTAAAAAAAAAAAAACCGAGACTTTGGTTAAGAAGACTGTGCATTTTTTAGCAACAATATTTAAAAAGAAATAAATCTCATCATTGAAATCGAGTCTTAATTTTATTTGGGTATCTGAACTAAGAATTTCAAATAACACCTGAATTACACCTAAGAGAAATTACCCACGCTCTACCCACGACAGTAAAAATTATACCAAATTCGGATAATTACCCACAAAGTGGCAACACTGACGAAAAGGCATGTAAGGGAAATGACGAACAAAAATGTGATTTAATTTATGTATATTGGCACAACAAAGAGAAATTTACAAACAAGAATGGGTGAACACAAAAGTGACATAGAAAAACACAAGGAATCAACAGCTCTGTCAAAACATATGATTTGCGAAAAACATAAACCTGACTTTGACAGAATAAGAATATTAGACGTATGAACAAAACAGAAAAAACGTTTCACAATAGAAAGCTTACGTATACAACAAAATATTGACAGAACAATGAATTTAACCCCGGGTCTCCACGTAGCAATATTTATTGCGGCAAACGTCAAATTTGATTTGCGACGTATAGACCGCATATTGCCACGAGTGGCAATCCATTGCGCAATGATTGCTCTTCTTATTGCTTGAGCAATTATTGCTTAGCAATCTGCTGTCAAATCAGTTGTAATTTATCTGAAATTTCATTTCTCTGTACTTTTGGTTATTTATTAGTGTGTTTATTTATTAAAAAAGCAAGTGAAAAAATACTTCAACAAAATACAGAAAAAGTTTTTATATTTTACATTTTTAAATAAACGTCAATATCAACAAAAGCAAACGAAGAATTTGTTTTTTTTTTTTTGTATATTTTTATTTTTTCAATAGAACAATACAAGTTTAAGGTTTTTTTCATATGCAAATAAACAAAAAAGCAATACGACAGCTACGACAATTACAATTAATTATTATATTATTTTAATTAATTAATTTAAAAAAGAAAATTTAACAATCACTTCAAAACACAACATAAAACATTGTTATAAATACAGCCACAAAACTTTATACAACTACTCGAGGTGAAAATTGAAAATTTATGGCAAAGCAATAACAAGTGTTCTCCAGCAATATAATCAGCAATCATTGCTCCATTGTTCTGTCATTGTTCTGCCGACGTTATTGCTTGTACTTAGCAATAAAAATTGCTACGTGGAGACCCAGCGTAAAGGAAGACACGAATAATATAAGTTTTAGCTACAGAGTTGCAATAAAATAGAAAAGATAAGCTGTGATATTAATTTAAGTTGTGTGTTTAATTTAATTATATGTTAAATGTTTTATGTTTTATGTAAGCTGTGTAACATTCAATGTATAATTTAATGTGAAAAACTACTTCGTACTTGTAAGTTTATTTATTTTGTTGTTTTCTAATTTTGTAATAATGGGCCATGTCACAGAGTACAATTCCGTTCGGAATTGAAGAAAACATATTTGTTTGTTGATGGAAAGTGTATTTTGATAGTTTTATGGCCTTTCAGATACAGACAACTCCCATACCGTTCATTAAAACAAAAATGGTTTCATTCCGAAACATTTTTACGTCATTTTCTGAAGCACCAAAATACGGAATGAATTCCGTTTCCGAACGGAATTGTACTCTGTGTCATGGCTGAATACAAGGCGAATTTACACAAGGTGAACTTATCTTGCTTCGTAAGCAACAGCTGATTACTAACCTTGTGTCAAAATGGTATACCGTCCTGTTGGTTCTGGGGAATCTTAACTAAATTCTTTAATTTTCGACTAAAATTGTGAATTTTAAAACTTTTTTAAGTTATAAAATTTCAAACAAACACAATTTAATATAAAAACAAAATCAAATATATCTTTGAATTTTTGACACAACGTTAAAATGTTTAACAGTGTTGTAAAACGTTTTCAAAATAAGACCACCTTGTATGAATTCGCCTTGGGCTGAATATATTGTTTTTTATAAAATTTTTTAAAAAAATATTAAATAGACAACCCCTAAAGATGTCAACAAATAATTGACGAAACGTTGGGAGAAACATGTAAAAAAGGTTTTTATTTACATTGCCCCACACTTCGTTGAAAGCTTCCAGTTGCAAAAAAAACGCAGAGCACTTAATACTGTGCCATTACTTGTAATAGCGTGTTTCCGACTTTAATTTGGCAAAAATGGTATTAACTCTTCAATTAACTCCAAGCACAATACCTTAGGAAAGCGATATAAATCCATAAAATGCTCGTCAGTTGTCATCTCGAATGGATTTTGGCCATCACGAAGTGTGCGTCTCATCACTCTCAAAAAATTTCTATAAAATATTAAATTATTTTTACTGCAAAAAAAAATGTTAATACCACATTCTTACCTTTGTTCTTCCCGATTTCTTTGCGATATTTCTAATAAAATTATTAATCCCGACATATTTTGTTTATTTTTTTTTCTCGTTTGACATTTGTTTACAAATTTTCTTAGCAACGTTGCAAAAGTTTCATAGCAACATATGGAATGAAATACTTTTTTCATTATAACAACCAGAATCAGAAAATAAGTATTTTTTAAAAAACTAAGTGAAAAGTACTTTTGAAAACTAAAATGAAAAGTTTTTTTTCATTTCACCGTTTCACAGAACGAGAATTGACCCCCAGCTGTCAAAATCGTTTATTTCAATTGAAAAGCGTTGAGGCCACTCTATAAAAAAACTAGAAAACGCGTGCCGCTTTTGTTAAGGTAGAGCATATAACAGTCTTAAGAAAATCTTTAAATGACGATCTTCAGAGTACAAAAACAACGTTTGACTTTCGTCAAACCATCATCGAATGAACCTTTTACGACTCTCTGTATAAATCATATTTTCAACAATTATACGGCGAACATTTCACGAGTAGTAAGATAATATTTACATGAGTCTCATACGATACTTCACACGAAAGACTCGTTAAATAATCTAAAACGATTGAAGACGCGTCTTTGGCTGTGCTATGAAAAAATCTCAGTCGTGAAATAGTTTTTCCCTTGTGAGGAATCTTCTACGAGTAAAAAATGCGGTCATCACCGATCAAAGACTCTCTTCATGAGACTCCCAGTATCTCTTACACGATTGAAAATGCTAGCTGGTTATGAAGTTATTATGTTTTTATTTGAATATTTTGTATTTTTTTTTTATAAAAATCGAACACAAATTGATTAAAAAAACTTAATCTTAAGATTAGATTTTTTGACGAATTTTCGAAATGTAAAAGACGATTTTTGTATATTTTCTCAGAAAATTAATGATTTCCTCACCAATTTATCTAGCAGCCCTGCTCTCTATAGAACATTATTTCACAAGTCACAAAAAGAGTATTCATGAAAAAATTTGTCTCAAAAAGATTTGTAAGGAAATATTTTTTTTTGTTTATTTAATGAGTTACGAATACACTTACAAATTATATTATAACTTAGTTAACCGAGCAATAGTAACGTAGACCTTTAGCCCGTTGTAGTGAAACAGACCATAGTCTCGGCGGGAATCGAACCCGCAACCCCCGCACTGATAGACTAGCTCACTACCAACTAGCGTACCAGTGCACCCTGTAAGGAAATTATTTTTTTTTAAAGTATGTAATTGTTTTTTAAAAAAAATATTGTCTCAATGGATTTTTTTTTTTTTTTGTAATATTTTCAACTTTCTATTGAAAACTTTCTCTGATGTGATTTTTGATTGCCAAATTTGGCCAATGTAAAATTTATAAAAAAAAAATTGTCTCAATGTGATATTTCTATAGAAAATAAGGTCATTATTATTATTCTATAAAAGAAAATAAGCAAACTTTTTTTCAATATAATTATTTTTGACAATAATTAGTATTTTGGTTATTTTTGTTGAACTATTTATAGCTTTTAATCCAAATTGAGATGGCGAAGGTTCTCATTGGTGACAGTAGGGTATCCAATTGTATTGACTCCCTTGAGCACCGTTGCAATGTGGGTTGTATTTGTCTGTTTTATCGTTACTACAATGGGATGTGTTCTGACGAAATTAGGGTACTGGATCCCGAAACCCGTACGTTTGTTCGTAATACACGTTTTTCCTCGAGAGCCCATCCTTATGTGGTCGATTGGCAGGTGAATCGTACAACGCATTACAAAGAGAATTCGTTTTTTTCCCGCACAGTTCGTATGTGGAATAACCTTCCTGCAGAAGTCTTCCATCACACTTACAACATGATTAAGTTCAAATCGAATGTTCACAAACACAACTCCCTCTATCCCCCTTCCCACAACCTATTTTCCTAGTTCCAATACAATGCAATGCATAAGTAGGGGTCATCCCCTGAGTGCTGGTCCTAACAGTAAAAAAAAAAAAATTCAAATTGTATTAGTAAAACGGGACGACAAAGAAGAGATCCTGAATGCTTTCAACGCATACCATTCAAAAATCCAGTTTACTATGGAAATTGAAGAAAATTTTAAAATTGCATATTTGGATACATACATATATCGACATAATAGTTTTATTAAATTTGACTGGTATTCAAAAGAAACATCATCTGGTAGACTGATGAATTTTAATGCAACTCAACCAAAATACCAAATAATAAATACGGCAAAAAATTTCATTTTTAGGGTACTATATTTTAGCGATGAAGAATTCCATGTTAAAAACATAAAGAAAATTACAGCAATATTAATTAATAATAGCTTTCCAATTAAACTTATACACCAACTAATTGAAGAAACACAAAGAAAATTAAAAAAAAAAAACACAACTTCAAACAACACTGAAAATAATGACAAAGTTTTTTACAGTGTAAAGTTTATTCCTGGTTTAACGGACAACAGGAACATTAAAACAACGATAGACACACAAAACATATGTTACGCCTACAAACCACATACTACACTCAACTCTATTTTTTCCAAAATTAAAATGCCTGTAGAAAAACAACAACAAAACAACGTTGTGTACGAAAAGCAGTGTTACCACCAGAAAAATTCAAAATTACACTTGACATGAAGCAAATTACCCGATTTAAATGAAATTACACCTGATATAAAATTGAAGTTTTATAACATTTAAGACTTAAAACCTCCTAAAATAATGAGTTTAACTTCCACATTTGGTTGCATATATCTAGGGAAGGTAAATGCTCATTGCCATTCCTTTATAATGTGTGTTTTTTAAGCCCCATAGAGCTTACGAAAGGTTAGCAGTCAAACGAACTGTCATACTGCTTTCACTTTTTGCTCAGACACATCATCATAAATAGATTCATGCTTGAACAACACCACCAAATCGTTCAAATTTACTTTGAAAATCAGCCATCAGTTTTTGCAACTTATAGGCGACTTCATGATTAAACTGACGCAACTTATTTTTAAGAAATGAAACTGTCAATTAGACTTCAAGGCCGGGCGATGTGACATCTCTTGATTGTTTTCCGTAGGGCTGTATATTTACTGGTTTATGCTGATAAACCCGCAATAATTGACGTCTTGGAGGTCAACATTGTTCATTTTATTTGTGACATGCAGCCTGCAATGCTCGAAAAAGAGGAAAAAAATTGCACGTCTGGAATGCGTTACGAAAGGTGGTATTGCCTAAATGCCCATTTGTTTGAAATCAGTTTCAAATGGTAATGCCGATTAAAATTATTTTTTTTTTTTTGTGTTATCTACCATTTTATTTTTCATGGTCTTAAAAAAACCTTTATACCTTATTTAGTAAACAAATTGCCTGCAGGGTTTTATACAACTGTCCCTTCGTAATTCAGTTTTATAACTGTAAAGGGCGTTAAATATATTTTAAACTAAAGCATTAAAAAGTTGCAAGATAAAGATAAAATTAATTATATGTTGGAATATTGGAAACATATCTTCCCTCAGGCTAGTTTTTAGTTTGAATAACTTTTTTCTATAAACTTCTGGTTATAAATCACTATGATAAGCATCTTTATCCAGTCTTAGGATCCATCTTGCGACATGCATTGCCAAACTTTTGAAATATATATATAATGAGTGAAGTCCTTTCTTAAAAAAAAAAAAACCGAGACTTTGGTTAAGAAGACTGTGCATTTTTTAGCAACAATATTTAAAAAGAAATAAATCTCATCATTGAAATCGAGTCTTAATTTTATTTGGGTATCTGAACTAAGAATTTCAAATAACACCTGAATTACACCTAAGAGAAATTACCCACGCTCTACCCACGACAGTAAAAATTATACCAAATTCGGATAATTACCCACAAAGTGGCAACACTGACGAAAAGGCATGTAAGGGAAATGACGAACAAAAATGTGATTTAATTTATGTATATTGGCACAACAAAGAGAAATTTACAAACAAGAATGGGTGAACACAAAAGTGACATAGAAAAACACAAGGAATCAACAGCTCTGTCAAAACATATGATTTGCGAAAAACATAAACCTGACTTTGACAGAATAAGAATATTAGACGTATGAACAAAACAGAAAAAACGTTTCACAATAGAAAGCTTACGTATACAACAAAATATTGACAGAACAATGAATTTAACCCCGGGTCTCCACGTAGCAATATTTATTGCGGCAAACGTCAAATTTGATTTGCGACGTATAGACCGCATATTGCCACGAGTGGCAATCCATTGCGCAATGATTGCTCTTCTTATTGCTTGAGCAATTATTGCTTAGCAATCTGCTGTCAAATCAGTTGTAATTTATCTGAAATTTCATTTCTCTGTACTTTTGGTTATTTATTAGTGTGTTTATTTATTAAAAAAGCAAGTGAAAAAATACTTCAACAAAATACAGAAAAAGTTTTTATATTTTACATTTTTAAATAAACGTCAATATCAACAAAAGCAAACGAAGAATTTGTTTTTTTTTTTTTGTATATTTTTATTTTTTCAATAGAACAATACAAGTTTAAGGTTTTTTTCATATGCAAATAAACAAAAAAGCAATACGACAGCTACGACAATTACAATTAATTATTATATTATTTTAATTAATTAATTTAAAAAAGAAAATTTAACAATCACTTCAAAACACAACATAAAACATTGTTATAAATACAGCCACAAAACTTTATACAACTACTCGAGGTGAAAATTGAAAATTTATGGCAAAGCAATAACAAGTGTTCTCCAGCAATATAATCAGCAATCATTGCTCCATTGTTCTGTCATTGTTCTGCCGACGTTATTGCTTGTACTTAGCAATAAAAATTGCTACGTGGAGACCCAGCGTAAAGGAAGACACGAATAATATAAGTTTTAGCTACAGAGTTGCAATAAAATAGAAAAGATAAGCTGTGATATTAATTTAAGTTGTGTGTTTAATTTAATTATATGTTAAATGTTTTATGTTTTATGTAAGCTGTGTAACATTCAATGTATAATTTAATGTGAAAAACTACTTCGTACTTGTAAGTTTATTTATTTTGTTGTTTTCTAATTTTGTAATAATGGGCCATGTCACAGAGTACAATTCCGTTCGGAATTGAAGAAAACATATTTGTTTGTTGATGGAAAGTGTATTTTGATAGTTTTATGGCCTTTCAGATACAGACAACTCCCATACCGTTCATTAAAACAAAAATGGTTTCATTCCGAAACATTTTTACGTCATTTTCTGAAGCACCAAAATACGGAATGAATTCCGTTTCCGAACGGAATTGTACTCTGTGTCATGGCTGAATACAAGGCGAATTTACACAAGGTGAACTTATCTTGCTTCGTAAGCAACAGCTGATTACTAACCTTGTGTCAAAATGGTATACCGTCCTGTTGGTTCTGGGGAATCTTAACTAAATTCTTTAATTTTCGACTAAAATTGTGAATTTTAAAACTTTTTTAAGTTATAAAATTTCAAACAAACACAATTTAATATAAAAACAAAATCAAATATATCTTTGAATTTTTGACACAACGTTAAAATGTTTAACAGTGTTGTAAAACGTTTTCAAAATAAGACCACCTTGTATGAATTCGCCTTGGGCTGAATATATTGTTTTTTATAAAATTTTTTAAAAAAATATTAAATAGACAACCCCTAAAGATGTCAACAAATAATTGACGAAACGTTGGGAGAAACATGTAAAAAAGGTTTTTATTTACATTAATACATTAGGCCCAATTAGCTTAACAAATACTTATATATAATATGTAATATTTTTTAATCAGGCTAAAGTTCATCAAATTAAATTTTCATTCAATTAGTTTTATGAAGAAAGGAAATTTACAACATGAAATGAATTAAGATTTATTGATCATCTTTCATTCTTGACTGCCGCGGGGCTCGAACCCAGGTTTTCACGGACAGGTTACCTTTACATGGTTCAATTTTAACCAATCAATTTCTTCAGAGAGTTTTGCCGTTTAGCACTCACAGCCATTGACGACTGCTGGCAGTCAATAGTTAAACATCAATCTTTAAACCAAATTGTATTTAACCTTTGGTAGATCGAAATTTGCCTTGAATAATTATCTATCTTAATTGATTTACATGTTCTTCCTTACTTCTGTTTTTTCGTACTTTTTGTCAAGAATTCTTCTCGAAGTCCGAAGTACATTTTTGGTTTTTAATTATTTTTGTCTTTCTTCTTCTTGTTGACCATTTTCAGCACAACTTGAAGGAGCTCGTGCCTGGCTTTTTTTTAAACAATAATTAGTTTGGTGTTTTTTTTTTTTGCAGAACTGTTTATGGTTTTTAATACAAATTTTGATATTTTTAATTAGGCTAAAGTTCATCAAATTTAATTGTCATTAAATTATTTTTATGAAGAAAGGTTACAACTGAAACATGTAAGGGTGACCTGACCGTGAAAGCCTGTGTTCGAGCCCCGCTGCAGTCAAGAATGAAAAATTTTCAATAAATTTTAATTAATTTCATGTTGTGAAATTCCTTTCTTCATAAAAATAATTTTTTGAAAATTAAATTTAATGAACTTACCCCTGTGTATGTGATATTCGAAGGTGGCACAATAGAATCAAGATCCTTTTGATTTTAATTGCACAACAAAAATAAGTGCAATATACTGTGAAATGCGTTGCCTCAAAGGTTATGTTTTGTTTTAAATAAGAGTTGAAACCATTGTGCCACTTATTGAATAATAAAGGGCAATAGAGAAATAATAAGGTGAATGACATATACAACAATATTTTAAATGGATGGGGTGCTTACGAAAACCAGAATGTTCAATATATTTTGTTTCCAATACAGGAAAAAGTCTGTTAATTGTTTAAGTTTCCTATCAAATATGGAGCAAACCAGACAGTTGTATGGCACACAGACGAGACAATATCGATTACAGCTCATTGTTGCATTACATTTAAAAATATTTTTGTCAAGAATTCTTCTCGAAGTCCAAAGTACATTTTTGGTTTTTAATTATTTTTGTCTTTCTTCTTCTTGTTGACCATTTTCAGCACAACTTGAAGGAGCTCGTGCCTGGCTTTTTTTTAAACAATAATTAGTTTTGTGGTTTTTTTTGCTGAACTGTTTATGGTTTTTAATACAAATTTTTAAATTATTTTTATAAAGAAAGGTTACAACTGAAACATTTAAGGGTGACCTGACCGTGAAAGCCTGTGTTCGAGCCCCGCTGCAGTCAAGAATGAAAAATTTTCAATAAATTTTAATTTATTTCATGTTGTAAAATTCCTTTCTTCATAAAAATAATTTTATGAAAATTAAATTTAATGAACTTACCCCTGTGTATGTGATATTCGAAGGTGGCACAATAGAATCAAGATCCTTTTGATTTTAATTGCACAACGAAAATAAGTGTAATATACTAGCCCAATTCACAATCTTGTGCAAATGGTCTTGCATCGTGAGCATTTGCAAAATGGAATAGTAAATACCATAGCATACTTTTGGGATTATGGTTAAAACCATAACTATATATCGTAGCATTTGCAAAATGGTGTAGTATATGTTAACTCTACACCAACAAAATATACAGCAATGCACTTGCTACTCTTTTGCAAATATGCAACGCCTAAAACCAATAGTTTATAATTACTCTAGTTGATTGCAAAACGACAGCTAAGGCCCAGAACAGACGGTAAAACGCAACTGCAACGAAACCCTTAAAAAATTATTTTTTTGAAACCAGTTTCAATCGTTTTCCACACACGCTGCAACCTAAATTGTACCAGAATGTAATTAAATTATCACACTCATTTCGATTTTCTTTGAGAACAGATGAAACGCAAACACGAGTTTCCTGCACGCCGGTTTCAATGCAACTGATTTCCAATGCATTTCAAACCGGTCTCAAAATGGTCGCTTCGTGTGTGGTCCCTCAAAGGATTCTCGAATGAAACTCGAAAATAACTAGAAGTTGCAGTTTCGTTGCAGTTGCGTTTCACCGTCTGTTCTGGGCCTAACACTCAGTGAACCAAGCCGATCTGAAAAATGTTATAGTATTTACTATAATCCCAAAAGTATACTACAGTATTCCCTATACCATTTTGCAAATGCTACGATGCAAGACCATTTGCACAAGATTGTGAATTGGGCTACTGTGAAATGCGTTGCTTCAAAGCTTATGTTTTGTTTTAACTAAGAGTTGAAACCATTGTGCCACTTATTGAATAATAAAGGGCAATAGAGAAATAATAAGGCGAATAACATATACACTAATATTTTAAATGGATGGGGTGCTTAAGAAAACCAGAATGTTCAATATATTTTGTTTTCAATACAGGAAAGTCGGTTAATTGTTTAAGTTTCCTATCAAATATGGAGCAAACCAGACAGTTGTATGACACACAGACGAGACAATATCGATTACAGCTCATTGTTGCAATACATTTAAAAATATTTTTTTTTTATACCGTTCAGTGGAAAGGGTTTATAAAAGTTTGTCATCTATATATATAAAAATAAGTCGCATTGTGTTAGTAATTGATGTTCTCTGAAATGCATGAACCGATTTTCTGTAACGTTCACGTGGAAGGTGACGTCAATACCAAGGTTTTTATGTATCAACAGTCTTCAAATGTGTATTGGTTCATGAGTTATAGCCATTTTAGTGAACACTGCATTCATTCCGAAACATGTGTTTGTATTCCCATACAAATATCAAGAAAATGCCCTCCATTTTGAACTCCTCCGAAACGGCTTGGCCGATTTTTATGAAATTTTGTATGTGTATTTGTTAGGTATGAGAATAGGTCGTAGAGTATATTTTATATCGCTAGAGGGCGCAAAATATTGCAAGAGGAGTAAAAGGTGCCCCTCTCTATATCTGCTTAACAAATCGACAGATTTTCTTGAAATTTTGCAGGAAAATAGTGTAACGTGAAATAGGTAAAAGCTCCCCCTCCCCAATCTTTTAAACTAATCAACAGGTTTTCTTAAAATTTGTTATGCAGACAATGTAACATCCGAAAGAGAATAAGGAATTGGGTGTGAAATAGGTTAAGATGGCTAAAAGCTCCCCCTCCCTATATCTTCGTAACTAATCAACCGATTTTTTTGAAAATTCGCACGCAAATAGTTTTACAGTTGGAAAGAACTATAGCCTATAGTTTTTTTTATTTAGGGCTTGAAATAGAGCAACAGGGATAAAAGCTCCCCCTCCCTCTAAACTTCTTAACTAATCAACCGGTTATCTTAAAATTTGGCATGCATACACTGTAGCGTCGGAAATAGGACAGGGCATTGAATAGGGCAAGAGGGGTAAAAGCTCCGCCTCCCTATATCTTCTTAACTAATCAATTAATTTTCTTGAAATTGGGCAGGCAAATAGTGTAACATCTGGAAAGAACTAGAGCCTATAATTTTTTCTTAAAATTTGACTAGCAGGCACTGTTACATCTGAAAGAAACAAGTTATGTGGCAAAACAGCGTTTGTCGGGCCAGCTAGTTCCCTATAAAGTATTTATATTCTTGGTCCTTACGCAAAGTTGATTAAACGATGTCCGTGTATATGTTGAAGTGGGTTTTCCGGAGATATTATTATGACCAGTTTGTTATATATTTCTGTCACATATGGTCCGATAAATTATGCCATTGAAGTTCAGCCAGATGGGTTCATAACTGGCTTAGGTATGAGCAAACAACCACGACGGCCTTTATTTTAAAACCTAAAATCCTTTGCTTTTGCTTTTTTTATACCCACACTACAATAGTGGAGAGTGTATTTTGTGCTGATGCTTATAAACTCGGAAATACTTTCAGAATCGATCTAACGATATCCGTCCATATAAACCTTGTGCGCAAAGTACAGATCACAATTTTAGAGATACTTGACGAAATTTCTTGCATAAGTTCTAATTGTCACAAGAAACAAGCCTATTAAAAAGAGTAAGAATCGGTGCATTTTTTCACATAGTCCCCTTACAAGCTTCTTTCCGGAATAGAGACTTTGTGCACAAACAATCTTATTATGTTGGTATTTATATTAAACTTTGTCCAAACTTATTTGACTGCACTCTTAATCATCTTACCAAATTTTATTGGATTCGGTCCACATTTGACCATATCTCCCATATTAATACTACTCCCGAATGAAGCTTTTTACGCCATAACTTTCTTATTAATGTTGGCATTGAAATACAAATTGGCGGCAGTAACATTGGCGCAACTACGTAGTGTAAAAATTTTGTGTTGGTAGGTCCAGAGTTAACCAATGGTCCTAAACAAACTTCCTCCGCATAATCACCTAAAGGTAATACATGGATTAATAAAACTACAGTTAAAAGCGAAGTTAAACAGATTGGAAACCCAAATTAACAGTATTTTTGTAGTCTTTTTATAAATTCCTCTCCTGCTACTGAGAGTCATTACAGTCGATCTAAAGACCATAGTGTGATGAGCTGGCTTAAGCAAGTTTTTAGAAACTTTAATTTGCTTAAACAAAGTGCAAAAAAATGATCTCTAATAAAGATTAACTTAAAAACATAGAATATTCTTAATGATTTAATGAGTTTTAAGATTTTAAAGCAAACGTTTCCCCTTAGAGAATTTAAGATCTTAGATTAAATTACAGATACAAATTAGCCTTAAACTATACTAGAAAAGTTCAAGACAAACCTCAAATCCTTTCAAATGTAAAGTTTTGATAGTCGCTTTAAAAAGCAAATATCTTTAATTAAACTCAGATAACTATTTTTCTTTGCCAATTTTTTTTCCACAAAACGAATAAAAATAAATTATAAATATATTATTGAAATAAATAATTAAAACTGCATTAGTATCGATAAAGTTCCGAAAAGATGTAAGAACAGAAAACTTCATTAATTTCCACAAGATTCACTAAAATTTCAACCCTGTATTCACCGGCCAGTCGCGGATCAGGCAAGTCGATTGTCATGTCTGCAATGACATTAACATCTAGTTTTGTCTAGAGTTTAAAAAAGGAAAAAGAAATAATAAAGTTTTTATAAGATTTGAAATGATTATTCTAAAAAATATAACTTTAGTTGATTTTTCTATTTAAAAATTTGGCAAAAAGTAGTTTTTCTATAGAAATTTTTTTTCAAAGTAATTTTTTTTTTTATATAAAAAATTGTCCCAAAAGAATTTCAAAGTGATATTATTACTATAAAAATTGTCACAAAGTGATTTTTCTATAGAAAAAATCACAAAATTAACACATATAGAAAAATCTATGAAGTGATTTTTTACAAAGTAATTTTCTATAGAAAAAATTTCCACAATATGATTTTCCATAGAAAAAATTATCACAAAGTGATTTTTTTTACATAAAAAATTGTCTCCAAGTGATTTTTTATAGAAACAACTTTCATAATGTAATTTTTTAATAGAAACAATTGTCACAAAGTTATTTTTCTATTAAAAAAAATTCCACAGTCATTTTTTTAAATAAAGAATTGACAAAAAGTAACTTTTCGGTATAATAAATTATGACAAAGTGATTTTTCTATAAAAAAAAACTTTGTATACAAAAAGCTGATGGCAAAATAATTTTTCTATAAAAGAAATCGTGCCAAAACAATTTCTTATATATAAATTGTCACAAAGTGATTTTTCTACAGAAACAATTGCCACAAACTCATTTTTGTATGGGAAAAATTGTCACAAAGTGTTTTTTTTATAGCAAAACTTGTCAATTAGTGTCTTTCTAATGAAAATTAAGTTTCCACAAAAAATTTAAAAACTTTTTTTCCACTATAGACACGATTTTCTTTTTTGTCCAAGTTTGGTTTTTTCAATTTGAATTTAACACAAATTTTTAACTGGGGACAATTTTTTATGCTAAATATTCTTTTCTTACGCCTTTTTTAAACGGACAGGTTCGGTCCTCTTCAGGTACACTGTCCAGATTGGCATGCCATATTTCAGATCGATCAAAAAGAGCCGTACAGGCATCTGGACGATTTAAGTTGTATATAGTACTAACCCAATTATTCCGACTTTTCTTAAATAATTGAATCGTTGAGGGATTCTAATAATAACAAATATCCGGAAAATATGAAACATTTCCTCAATAATAAATATTAAAAAAAGCTTACATTTTGCGCTCCGAAATCTTTGATTATACCAACTTGCCCGTAAACATAAATCGATCCATTGTTAAGGGTTTCAAAACTAACATTCGTCATGTCTAAATATCGATCTAGGAAATAAGCATCGGGATTATCGCAAGGAGAAAATATTTTTTCGTCTCTTATTAATACTCCATATTTGGAGGCGGCCTAGGAAAAAATATATCACATTACTGTTTGAAGATGGGTTTGAAATTTATAATTAAAAGGCTGTAAGCACTTTTGTACTCACTATTGTTATTTGCAATAAATTTACGATAAACACTAAATTAAAAATTCCGTTTAAAAACATTTTAAATTTTAAGTTTTCATTCTCGTTGAAATCTCTTATTTATAGATTATTTTTAAAATAAACTAAAACATTGTATAGTTGTTTTTTTTTATCATGTTGTTGTCATCAACATGAACATGGAATTTGTGTAATTAATGAAAATATTATTTTAAATTGATAATAATACTAACTGAATATAGTTCTGAATACAATAATTACACTGTGCTAGTTGAAAAAACAGACAAGCGGGGCACCTGGCGTTTTAACTTTATTCAGGTATGCGAAAATGGAGGAGGTTGCACAACGTTTATTCCCGCAACTCAAAGTCGTTTTAGTTTATTGAATAAACTAAAAAAACCGAAATTCCGCAATAAAAAAACTTTAATTTACTTACTAACTCTTTGCCATTACGTGCAGTCATTTTGGAAACATAATCATAAACCCTTTTTCTCCACTCCTTATGGGGGCTCCCATAAAAATATTGCGGTTTAATGAAATTGTTAAAGATAGTCCCTGCAGTGGGTAGGATGCTTCTAGACGGATTAAATGTATGAATAACCCCACATTATTTTTCATCTCAATAACTTATTTTTAACAATTCTACCCGCTATCACAATTCATAAAGGGGGCTTCCATACAAAATTTTCAAAACTGGCTAGAAATATATTTAAGAAAAAGTCCCATAGGAGTCGCTTCTAGTGGAATAAAATGTATGACCGACCTCCATTAGTTTTTCGTCCTAAACATTTTCTTAAAACATACCTGCCCTTTAACTTCACCCTTTAAGGGGGTCCCCATACAAATATGGCGTTTTATGAAATTCTTAAGTTTCTAATCCAAATTTTTAATATTTTTAATTAGGATTAAGTTCATCAAATTTAATTTTCATGAAATTATTTTTATGAAGAAAGGAATTTTATTTTACAACATGAATATTAATTTAAATTGTTAGTCTGTGTTCATACGGCTCATGTCTTATTGACAAGATTGCTACTTTATAGGCGAGAGGGACGAGGGGAAAAGAACGAGTACACAGATGCATTTACTGTCTTTACGTTTTGCTTTCTTATTCGTTGTTTAATTTTGTTTTTGTTTTCAATATCAAATAAACCAAAATAAAAAACATGTCGTCAACAGTGATGCCAAATTTTTGAGAGCAAAAAGCACTTTAAAATTTCAAAAAAAGCACCAAAAAGCACTATGTCGAACAAAAAAAAAAAAGCGTATAAAAGCACTAAGCCATTTTTACAATTAACTTAAACACAAAACAAGGTGCATTCGGCTGTGCCGAATATTAAATACCTCCAAAATTTAAAAAATGTCGTTGATGGGGGACCATTTTCATTTAAAACTAGCTGACCCGACAGACGTTGTTCTGTGCAAATTAGGAATAATGTTTGCGTTCTTTTTTTAAAATCCTTTAAAAAGATACGAACATTTAATAGAAAAATTAGTCAAATCGATGGAGCCGTTTTCTGATTTTAGGTAAATCGAAAAAAGTGGGCGTTAAAGTGAGCGGGGCAAAATTTTCTTTCCGTACAAACCTAAGTTGGACCATAGCGATGATTTTAAAGAAAAATCGTCCAAATCAGTTAAGCCGTTCTCAAGTTATGCGCTTAATAGAAAAAGTGGGCGTAAAAGTAGGCGTGGAAAATTTTTCTTTCGACGAAAACGTAAATTGGATTAATACGAACATTTAAAAGAAAAGTTAGTCAAATCGATGGAGCCGTTTTTTGATTTTAGGTAAATCGAAAAAAGTGGGCGGGGCAAGATTTTCTTTCCGTAAAAACCTAAGTTGGACCATGGCAATCATTTTAAAGAAAAAATCATCCAAATCGGTTAAGCCGTTCTCAAGTTATGCGCTTAATAGAAAAAAAGTAGGCGTGGTAAATTTTTCTTTTGATGAAAACTTAAAATGGATTTATACGAACATTTGAAAGAAAAATTTGTCAAATCGATGGAGCCGTTTTTTGATTTTAGGTAAATCGAAAAAAGAGGGCGGGGCAAGATTTTCTTTCCGTAAAAACCTAAGTTGAACCATGGCAATCATTTAAAAAAAAAAATTCATCCAAATCGGTTAAGCCGTTCTCAAGTTATGCGCTTAATAGAAAAAGTGGGCGTAAAAGTAAGCGTGGTAAATTTTTCTTTCGATGAAAACTTAAAATGGATTAATACGAACATTTGAAAGAAATTTGTCAAATCGATGGAGCCGAATATTCTGAAGATTCCCTGAAAATTTTATCAAAATCGGCCCAGCCGTTTTGGAGTCCATACGTTACATACATACATATGTACATGCATACATACACACATCCTGTTTTATATATATATAATATAAATAACATTAACATTTGTATATAAGCCCTTTAAATGTATTATTATTACCTTCAATAAAAATAATATCATCCAAATCATTTGGACCATCATTAGCTGAGTTTTAAAGTAATACAGCGCAAGCTCGATTTTCGTAGCTCGAAAAAATCTGGCTTGTTACAATTACTGAAAATTTGCAATGACCGACCATTGTTTATAAAATTTAATGACAGCCCATATTTTAATAAAAACTTTATATTTTATCGTTTTAATAAATCTAAATTTAGATCGTGCTAAGTTTAATAAAACAATTGGCGTATATACTATCCAATTATATTAACCTGTGTACGCGTGTGAAAAAAAACACACATAAGGTGTGGGTTTTATTGGGTTTAATTGGGTTTTGGGTTTTTGGTTTTTGGTTTTGTTGTTTTTCGTCTAATGGTATATTAATTGGTCTAAGCAATGTTGCCAACTCAGCTCTTTTTGGTATAGATTTAGCAAGAAAATCTTAAATTTTTTTTTTTATGGCATCCTCATCAAATGCATGGATGGTTAAAAGAAAAGCTACACAGAAAAAATTATTGCCGAATTATTTTCAAAAAAACGCTTGTTTGAAATTTTTTTTAATTTCTATAATTTTTTTTACTGATTCAATCAATATTTTTGTTTGATTTTTATTTAGCCAACAAAAATGTGGACAACTCTTTAAAAATATAATAAACGCGTCATTGGTGTCAAGTTTTCATAATTTTGTATTAAATATTCAACGCTCTTTAAATGTTGTCGTCTTTTTGCATTTTTTTATTTGATCGTAAGGAACACTTCTTTATGTGAAATATAAGAACAACAACAAAAACACATACAGTCTATTTTTGGACGCTTTAAAAAAGTGCAACAATCAGCCCAATTATGAATGAAAATTCCCCGGGAGTTTTTTCCCGTTTTCTTATTTTTACAATTGAATTTACATAGGAAAAATGGGAGAAGGGAGAAAACTCCCGGGGAATTTTTATTCATAATTGGGCTGTATTATAAGAAAAGCAATATGTAGCAGGTAAAAACGTTTCACTCTTTTTATACAACAGAAACAACATTATACGAAACAAAATCCCGTATTCAATTTTTTCAAAATGTTTAGTTAAATACATCAAACACAAAAATAGAATGATGACAAAAAACATATCAAGTCGGTCTGCTGCCGTTTTTGGTTACATATCTTCTTTGGCAAAGGAAAGGATACAGCAACAGTGAGTGATGAAGAAAAACATTGTGTTGTGTGCATAAATAAGACTTCGTTCAAAAATTATTCCAACAAAAAAAAATGCGTCTCAAAGCCAGCCGGCGGCTCTGCTCTGCCTTCATCTTCTCATACAGTGCTTACTTGTGTGCGCGTCATTGCTTGTGCAAAAACTTTTTTTTTTATTTTGAAATTTAGTATATGAATTTCAGTAAACTTTTTGTTTAATTCAGTTAAATTATTTGTTTGAAGAAATCAGTGTTTTTTTTCAGTAAACAAAATGCAAAAAAATTGTTTGAATATGCAAATTTGTTTATAGGACCGATTTCAGACAAAAAATTGTTCGATTCTACTAATTATTTGTTTGAATTGGAAAAATAATTTTTTCTGTGTAGACTTAAATAAGTCCTTACATATTTGCCTAAACTGCCAAGTGATTACTTTTTTGAACTTTTATGCCCAAATAAGATCGGTACATATAAATGAATTTGACAATGACATTCATAGAGTTTTAAATAACGTTCAGTTGTATAAAGAAGCTTTGAATCACCAACAAATGTTACTCAAAGTTCAAAAAGATCTAAATGCTGTACAAAGTGACTCCGCTACACTTGCAACTGTCATTTATGTAATTTGTTGAACAATGATATAATACTACTGTCAAAACGGAATTTTGTTGATACGCGTACTTACTCCAACTCATTATTTGGCGAATGTGATGCATCCTAAATATGTATATAAGTATGTATACAAACTAATTAATCAAGAAAACGTAGTTAGCAGAAGAATGTATAAGTCAAAATCAGCTCTCATTTCTTGCATCTTGTTTGGCGTTTAAAATTTAATTGCAGAATATTTTTCCCAATAACGGTATTCAGTTCAGATTTTATTTTATTGAAACAAATGGAAAAAGCACAGGTTAAAAAGTTCCAACATTGCAGTTTTTTTCATTTAACATTATTTTTATATATATAAAATAAATCTATTAAAGACGTAATAATAAGAAGACAGACTGTTTTACTTTATTTGACACGACAAATATGTACAAAATCACACTTTTAAATTATAATAAAGACATTCAACATGAGTGCAATTTTCCATTTTCCTTTTTTGCAATCAAAAAAATCAGAAATTAACAACAATGGTCAAAAACTTAACTTTTTGCCAGCAAACTTTTACGATTTTTTCGCTTCAGTAATAAATTGCCCTGCTAGTTCAGCATCAATAGAAAATATTTTTCCCCTTATTGTTTAATATAGAATAACCATATTAATCGTCTTGGATTGGAAAAAGCATTAGCTCTTGTTAAAATATATCGACATTTAAAATCTGAGCCACTTTTTATGTCTTGGATTTTAACTTCAATTTCGGTCTTTTCAAAATCAAATTCAGGTTTTTAAAAAACAAATTCAAAATTTTCGTAATCAAATTGAGTATTTTTCAAATCATTTTTCAAATCAAATTCATTTTAAAAAGCCTGATTTTGATTTTTAAAAGGTATTAGATTTAAATAATTAATAAATAGAGAAAAGCCCACTAACGTTAAATCAACATACGTAGAAGTATTTTCTTTTATTTTTCTGTCAAAAAAAAAAAAAATTTTTAAATTATATCATCTTTGTATAAATGAATATAAAGAAAAAAAACCCACTTGGGTTACCCAGTGGGCAGCCAACCCTGGCTTGAACTCTGATATATTTGGAGACGAGTGTCACCTAAAAAAAAAGCAGGTTACACAACCAGTGTTCCCAGTGTTGGGTATTTATCCCCAAATGGGGGATTTTTTGTAATTGGGGATTCAAATTTCGTAAAAATCCCCAGGGGATTTTTTGGGGAAAAGCACTTTTTTCGCTGGGGATTTTTGGGGATAATATGTTATTATAAATTCCTTTTCTGAAATGGAAAGACCGATTTGGTCAAGATTTGGGCTCAAATATTAGTCTTTTTTGCGGCATAAAACTTTTTTAAGAACTTGTTGAAATAGTTTTTAATATGGTTCTGTACCAACTAGCGTTAGTTCTGTTGAACTAGTCTTTTCACCAAGTTAGTGCTTTTTTTTAGTTTAGCGCGATGGATAAAATTTTGGAGTTTTGAGGCATGAAAAAGCACCATAAATAGTGCCAAAAGCACTAAGTTGGCATCACTGGTCGTCAACATGACATGAATCATTTAAACGCCAATTCATGTTCAAAGAAGAAAAAGGAAGAATCTTGTCAATAAGACATGAGCCGTATAAACTCAGACTTATTGATAATCTGGCATTCTTGACCGTGGCCGGGGCACGAACACTGGCCGGCAGGTTACCATGACATGCTAAGTTTAATTAAAATTTTTTATCTTTCATTAAGGGCTTGTGTTGCTTGGAATTTTAAAAGAACAAAAATTTCAAAATTTAGCTAAAAAAAAATTTTTACCACAAAAAAAATTATGATTTTAAAACGACTGCGCATTAGTGCTGGGAAACTATCGATAGCCTATCGATATTATCGATAGTCTTAAAATATCGAAAATATCGATAGGAAAAATATCAATATCGATATTATTATTATTATTTAAAATACAGCTATGAAGGCATGTTAGAGCAGCTATACACGCACAGTTTTTTGCCGCAAATTTTTACTTGCTTTTATTAATTCGCTCTGAATTACAGCAATGAATACAAACAACAATTATGGCAAGTGGCATGGATTGTTTTGTAATGTCGTAAAAAAAATTCAAATCCAAATGCAATTGCAAGCATAAGACAAAACAATGAACGACCATTAGATGATAAGTCCGCTAGATTGATTACCTTTTTGGGTTTAGAATTTAGAAAGTTTTTAAAAGTTGCAATGGAATATCTTATAGTCCCTGTTACTTTGGTTCCTTTAGAAAGATACTTATCAATTTTTAAAAAACTGCCATCTAAAATAACGTGCGTATATACATAAGTCATATACATTCAATAAAGTGATAAAAACAAACGATAGCCTTAAAAAAAAATAATTAAAGTTTTCCTGCACAAGTACAAACATTCAGTCGATATTAATATCGATATATCGATAGTGAAATCTGAACTATCGATAAATATCGATAGTTGAAAATATCGATAGTATCCCAGCACTACTGCGCATACGAGAAAAAAAGTTTAACCATTCTCAAAGGTAATTTTATTGCGGAATTTCGTTTTTTTAAATTAATTCAATAAACTAAACCGTTTTTAAGTTACGCAAAAATATGTTGTGCCTCCATTCTCGAAATAACGGTATATTTGTGCCATTGAGAATTTTTTTTTTTTTTTTTTAAATTTTCCCGTTATAATATTTCTTAGAGAAATGTGTTCTATTGCGATTTTTCTATAGAAATAGGTGTCCTATTGACATTTTTCTGCAGAAAAAGGTGTCCCATTGGTTTTTTTTTATAGAAAAATGGATCCTATAAAGATTTTTCCTCAGAAAAGATCAACTTTAGAAAAATGTGTCGTATTAATATTTATCTATAGACAAAAGTTTCTCTAGGAGAATTTTTAATTGAAAAATGTGTTCCATTAAAAAAAGTTTGTCCGTGGGAAAATGTATTCTATTGAGAGTTATCTACAGAAAAATTTGTTGTATTACGATTTTGCTTTAAAAATTTGTGTCCCATAAACATTTTTATGCAAACAAAAATGTGATCCTTAACCCCGGGTCCCCACGTAGCAATATTTATTGCGGCAAACGTCAAATTTGATTGCTCCATAAAATTTGCGACGTATAGACCGCATATTGCCATGAGTGGCAATCCATTGCGCAATGATTGCTCTTCTTATTGCTTAGCAATCTGCTATCAAATCAGTTGTAATTTATCTGACATTTCATTTCTATGTACGGTTGGTCATTTATTAGTGTGTTTATTTATTAAAAAAGCAAGTGAAAAAATACTTCAACAAAATGCAGAAAAAGATTTTATATATTATATTTTTTAATAAACGTCAATATCAACAAAAGCAAACGACGAATTTTTTTTTTTTTTGTATATTTTTATTTTTTCAATAGAACAATACAAGTTTAAGGTTTTTTTCATATGCAAATAAACAAAAAAGCAATACGACAGCTACGACAATTACAATTAATTATTATATTAATTTAATTAATTAATTTAAAAAAGAAAATTTAACAATCACTTCAAAACACAACATAAAACATTGTTATAAATACAGCCACAAAACTTTATACAACTACTCGAGGTGAAAATTGCAAATTTATGGCAAAGCAATAACAAGTGTTCTCCAGCAATATAATCAGCAATCATTGCTCCATTGTTCTGTCATTGTTCTGCCGACGTTATTGCTTGTACTTAGCAATAAAAATTGCTACGTGGAGACCCAGCGTACAAATTTTTCTACAGAAATATTTGTCCCAAATTAATTTTTAATAGAAAACAGTTCAACAATCGAATAAAAAATCTCTGACCAATTCCATCTTCTATACAAAAAACCTTCGTCACGAATTCAATCGGTAATAAAAATCTCTGTCGCAAACTCAATCTTTTATAGATAATTCGATTAGAAGTTAATCTTTCTGTAAAAAATTCTGTCCCAAATAGACCTGTCTTTTATAAATTCTATCACAAATTGTTTTGTTTTCAATAAACTCACAAACTGATTTTCTGACAGTAAACTCTTTAAAAAATTTAAATTGAAAAAAAAAATCCGTAAAATTTTCGTTTTTTTCTATGACAAACTCTGTCACAAGCTAAATGTCCATTTAAAAATTTGTCACAAATCTGTTGTTCTCTAAAAATTTGTTTTTTTTTTTTAAAGCTCTGTCGAAAGGTGTTGAAAATTTTATTGATATTCGTTAAAGAAAAATCTATTTCTATGAAAAAACTCTGTCACAACATTTAAAATTCTGTACAAAATTTTGTTAAAAATTTATTTTCTACAAAAAAAAAAAAAAAAAAAACAGATACAAATTGCTTTTATTTTTGTAGATATCCGTTACACACAGATTTTTTTTATAAAAACCGCTGTCACAAATTGATATTTATATAGAAATGTCTGTCAAAAATTGATTTTTTGTAAAGAAAACTTTGTCACAAACTGATACTTCTGTAGAGTATACCGCTACAAATTTAATTTTCTATTAAAACCCCTATCACAATTTGATTTATTTTGTAGAAAAGTTTGTCACAATTTTTTTTTTTTTTTTTGTTTAAAGATTTCTTTAGAATTTAGTTTTTTAATGGAATACGCTATTAAATTAAAAAAAAAAAAAAAAATTGTTACAAATAGATTTCTCTAGAGAAATGAGATCTAATTATTCCTTTAAATACATACATTTTTTCACAAAAACTTATTGAATTGTTTTATTAAGAATGATATCAATAAAAACAATTTTTTTCCAAATAAAAATCTTAAATTGTAGCAAAGTTAATCCAATTTAAGAATCCTGAGCATATTCCCTTTAAAAAAGATATCTTTAAAATTCTTTTATTCAAAATCTAAATATTTTGATTTAAGTTTTCTTTAAACAATAAATTCGTGCCGCCAAAGTACTCGTTCAAACATTTTAAAGAACAAAATTTTAAAACCCCAAATGTCATGGATAATCTATTATAATTTTATGCTGTCAGTCATGTGTTAAACAATAACAACAATTCGAATATAAATGCTGTTGCATGAAGCAACAACAATTTTCTACTTTTAAGGCGTGTTCTAAACATTTGTCTGCCCCAGACAAGACATACAAGGAAAACAATAACAAAAATAAATAAAAAGGGTTTTATTTCAAGCGTATCATATCAATTACTTGGGAATTTATTTGTGATAAGAATTCTTTAGGGTTAGAATAAAATTTCCAAGATTTATTTAAATTTGTAGCTGTTAAAGATCATGTCACCAATAAATCATGTGTTTTATGTTAAAATGAATTTTCATGTTAAAATTGATGAATATTTTTGAAATATTTTCTTGTTTTGAATAATGGAAAAGGTGGATTAATGAAAATTTTATGACAAGAAACAACATGGCGTAGATAAATCTTTTGGGGAAGGTAATCACAGAAAGGCGTCAAATTTTCGGCGAAAAAATAATCCAAAGACGTATAAAATTGAAAAATTTTTCACAACTAAACTGTTATTCTGAAATCTGGGTCACAAACTTTGTTTTAAATTTTAAGCCTTTAGATCGAAGCATTTCGAAAAATTAACATTCACTGCGATAGTGGCAAAACAGTCTACATGGATGTCTATAGGCGTGCTTTCTAAAATAATAATATCGTCATAATACCGCTATCCGTAAACTCTAACATTTCATTGGCTCTCATTGGAAACCATCTTTTTTCTATTCTAACCTTGCAAGATTTGTCGAAGCTAATGACAGGAGTTGCGAAGTTTGACTGCCTACACGACGTGCGCAACTAAGCCTTTAGGATAGATTACTTAAATAAAGAGCAAATAATAACAGTTGTGGATATCATGTCCACTCGTATACTCATGAGGCCTATTGTAAATTCATTTACAAAAAGAAAAAGAGGAAAAAGAAACGTTATTCCAACCAAAGAGAGATCAGAGACAAATCGTCAGTCAGCCAACTTATGGTCGAAAGCTGTCGAAACATCTAACCCTGTTTACCCTAAACCTGGAGGCAATGACAGACAATATACTCAATGGTTTTAAGTTTATCAATTTTTTCGCACAATATGTAGAAGTCTGGATTGATAAAATCCATCTTATCCAATATATAAATGATGAACCAATATCCTGAAGCATAAGCTTATATAACATAAGCAGAAGTAAACTGGACTTGGCTGCGTCTACTTCTACTTTATTTCAGTATTTTTCATTCTATCATGCTTCTTAAGGCCCGAATAGTCCTTCCCAATATGTATTTCCTGGTAGTGGCTCAAAATTGGAGACATCAAGCATTCTTCGGCTGACAAATTTAATACTAAGCCTTGTCACTTAGTTTAGTTTTATTGCCCTCGACTGCATAATGTAAAGCAACTCAGCATAGTCTGTCCAAGTAGTCACCGTGTAACTTGCTTTAACTATCATAAGGCTTGCAAGTCTATGTAACTTATCCCAGAATTAAGGGCTATCTTTGTATCATTTAATGTTTTACGGATATAGTCAGAAAATTACAGCCAAATAATTCATTATCGTTTTGGGGTCTATCAACACAGAAAACAATAAAAATTTATTTCAATTAAAAAATTTGTGATATTAATTAAAAAATTAATTAAATTTGTACCAGTTAACAAATTAATAGTATCAATTAAATGTTTACTTCACTTGATTAAACGTTTAACGCACTTGATTAAACGTTTAATTCATTTGATTAAAAGTTTAATTCACTTGATGAAACGTTTAGTTCACTTGATTACAAGTTTAATTCATTTGATTAAGTTTTTAATTAAATTGACTTTATTCTTGAGTAATCCTTTAATTGGTGAACAATTCTGGAAAATTTTTTTCTATGAATAGCCCACTTAAAACGTTAAAAGTATAGGGGGGCAATAAAAATTAATGTAAACTATTAAATTGGCCCGCCTAAATCTAAAGCTTTTTGTAAAGTCTTTACCCAATATTTTTATATTGATTTACAAAATATTTTCTTTTAAAAGAATAATTTTTATATTATTATAAAAATTTATAAAAGTAAAATAAGCATTTTGAACAATTAAAACGCCTTTAATTTAAATCACAGCTTTTACAAATGTTGAAAATCGCTATAAACTATGACGCTGAAACAAAATAAAGGAACAGTATTCCACAATTGAATTTATATAATGGATCAACACAAACATCGCTATATCTTTCTGGTTGCAAGTATTTCAATAAAGGGATGCAGGCGGTAACAAAATTGTTTTAGAAATTTCAGAATTGACTATAAAGTTGCTCTCACTTCCATGGTTTAATGCGGAAGTAGAGAGGGGGTTTAGCCAAGTAAACATCGTTAAAAGTAATTTGAGAAATAGGTTACAGTAAGCAACTGTTAATTCGATTTTATCAATTAGGTAAATATTTTTACCATAACAATACAATATTTATACCACCACCACAATAGTGGAGAGGGTACTATGCGTTTGTGCTGATGTCTGTAACACCTTAAAATATAAGTCCTTAGCCCACCTTTACGTATACCGATTGACTCAGAAACACTTTCTGAGTTGAATTGACGACGTTTGTCCGGCTGGCTGGCTGTCCATGTTAACCTTGTGCGCAAAGTACAGCTCGCAATTTAGAGATTATTTGATAAAATTTGGTACAAAGGTTCTAATGTGGTGTAGGGTATCATAAAGTCGGGTTTAACCGACTATACTTTCTTAATTGTTTTTTTATTGTAGATCTGGACTCAAAAGGTTGGGTAAATGTTGTCGTGGTTATGATTTACCTTAAAATTATTTAAAGCTTGTGATTATTTGAAACTAATGAGTGATTCCTATGAGATGAACAATAACGACATCGAATTTTTAAATGATTTAATTTTTTAATATTAATTTACGTTTATTCTTATTTAACAAATTGATCTTTACTCACAATTTTATCGTAAACAACTTTAAATGAATTAATTCTGTTTTGTTATTGAAATTTAATGTGTGTGTTTTTTTTTTAAAAGCTTTTAGCCATTTTTTTCCGTAAATTTAGCCATTTTTGGTCACCAAGTTTTGGCAACACTGTTTGCAAGTAATATTAAATATTCTATAAAGTTTTTAAAAATATTGTAAGCGGGCCAGTACAGATAAAGCAAACTTTAAATGCTCTGCCTTAAACTTCTACTATTTATAAAATTTTTGATAAATTTTTAGGTTAACAATCTTTGGTCCGCTTTAACTTTGGCTTTTTCTAAAGTTTTAAGCTCATATTTAATACTTTAGCAAGTTTCTAAAAAGTTTTAAATCGCGCCTTAAAAGTTTAAATATATTTTCCAGCGCTTAAAAAACTGGAGTCAATGTAGAAAAACTGCCATTTCTTTCACTTCTTCATTTGTCATTGGCAAAAAAAAAAAATCTGTTGCTTTGGCTTCTGATTCATTAAATGTAAACAGTCGCTATTAAACCAACTCAAAATGAGAAAAATTGTACACGAATTTTCTTTATTTGTTCGACAGTTTTTGGTTTCGACTGCAGTTTTAATCATGCCTTTAAATCATGCCTCGAAACTTTTAACAAATTAACAATGGCCCGCCCGCCTGTTGTTTAGTTAGATTTGTGTTTTTCTTTTTATAATTAATAATTGTTTTTATGGATTTCAATTTAAATAAACAAGATCAAATTTCATACTAAAAAAAGTCATTAACATTTAGTTTCGATGAAATTGAGCTGCGTAATACAAGTTGTCATGTCTAAAATCATTGTACTTTAATGAATTTGCAAAGTATTAAGGGCATTAATTGGTAGAGGGTATAAGCAACTAATTAGAGTTTTTCTTCGGGATTTTAGTCTTGGTATGTTACGAGAAACTGTTTAACAAATAGAAACTGGGAATTATTTCCTTCCGAAGGTTACTTTATATTATATTCAACATTTTTAATTTTTCGAATTTATTCTATGAGCTAAATTTCAGTTATGTATTTTATAAAGCTTTTTTGTAATAGTAAAAAGAAAATACAATATAATAGTCTGGTAGTGTATAAAGTCATTTCTGAAAAATTGAAGGAATAGAACTATTACAAAAAAGCTTTATAAAATACATAACTGAAATTTAGCTCATAGAATAAATTCGAAAAATGAAAAATGTTGAGAAATTTTTTGTAAACAAAAATGAAGCCTACAAATGGAGGGCTCAGATCTTAACGAAATTCACTGCAAAATTTTACTCTATCCAGTTCTGTAGCGGACTAAATCAAAAAGTGTTTTGTTCCTAAGGTAGCGGTAATTAACCAAAGTCAATGGCTCAAACTCAAAATATATTTATAATTTTCTTTATTCACTTGGTTCAGCTCTGAGCCCTCCATATAAAAAAACACTCATCTATATTTTTGATTCCCTGATAATTTTAGATGAAAATTTGTTTGTAATAGATCTAAGTATTTTAAAAGGTTAATATTAAAATAATTATAGAATCATTTACACTGTATGCAATATTTCGAATCAAGCCTTTTTCAATCTAATTTCGATCCACGTTGATAACGGGAGTTTCCGAACTCCCTACGTGCCGGGACTCCCCTTATACAGAATTTCTTTTTTGTGATTTCGTTCAAAACACTTAACATTTTGTTAATTATAGTTTTTTAACTTGCACAATGTTATAAATGCACTTGTTTAAATTAAATTAACAACATTGTTATTTATCATTTACAATAGATTTAAATTACAAACCTTTTTAATAATTTGTTGCTGAGCTATTATTGTCGCTGTTTGAACGATAACATATTCAATTATTACTTGATTCAATTTATTTGTTTTCAATATTTTCTTGTTTAGTTAATTCGATAAGTATTTTGAATTTAAAATAAACAAACATGAGCCAAAGAATTTTAAAATCAATTCAAATCTGTTTTTCATAATATGTATAATATGTAATTGAATTATTCAATATTAAAACTCTGTTTAGATTTGCATACAAGTCAAGACGTTGTCTGGAGAATTGAAAAGGAAAAAAAAATTTTATTTTATAAATCGAAACTTGACCTTCAGCCAATCATTGAATATTATTTAATTGTGGCAGGCAGGTGTTAATTAAAAATGTTTTACAATCTTAGGAAGTCATTTACGTTAAAAAAGTTAATATCTACAAGAATATTTTAATAAAGTTTTCTTAAGATCTTTTTCTTAAATAGTTGTTTTTTTTTTTAATTTTATTGTAAGAAGTATTCAAATTATGTATTAAAGTTTTAATTGTTACTTTTAAAAGGGAGTGGCAATGCAAGTGTTTTAATCGATAATTTTAATTATTTAATTAAAAGAGCAGGGGCTTTTTTTAACATAATCTTTAGAACTACATTTACCGCATTTTAGCTTCATTTACTTTTATTCTTTTTTTAAGTTTGAATTTAGATTTTCTAACTTATTTTTGCTGAAAACAAAATTAACTTGGCAGTTTTATAGTTAAAATGTTGGAAGGAAAAATTTTTCTTCAAGTTTGAGGCGGGCCATTTTTCTTTGAAAAAAGTAAGTTGGCCCGCCTCAAATTAAATTTAAGGTGATTGCTTTGTATTTTAAAAACAAAAAATTAAATCTAAAATATAGAAAAAAATCTAAAATTGAAGCACAGCCGCGAATAACGTTTTTAGTTACAAAGTAATAATTTTTCAGGAGAGCAAAATAACGTTTTATGACAGGCAGGATTACTTGTTTTAAAAAACGTTTTTTTCTATTATTAAAAATAATGATAATAAAAACTTGTATGCAAAACGCTTTTAAAACATTATTCCGCACTGCAAGACCATTTCGGTTACATCATTTTAATAGTAACTTACAACGTTCTTCCACTTGCTGACACTTTGTATGCCATTTTAAAGACGTTAAGGTGAGTAATTTTGGGTGATTTGATGTTTAAACTGTGTAAGAGAGTAAGGTTAACGGTTATCTGCTAAAAAAAACAGTTTTTGCAAAATGTGGCGTTTACAACGTTATTCGCGGCTGTGCTTCAATTGTCCTTTTAATAATAATAAGAACCTATTAAGAACCTAATTGCGCTGTTTAGATGTCTAAATTAAGCGATTTCTATCAAGTTTGAGAACTAAAGTGTAACAAAAGTATATCTCAACCCTTGAAACTTGAACTTGAATATCAATTGTTTGACAATTGATTTCTAGCAAAAATGCTATTGGGTCTCAAACTAATTCTTTTATAACTAACGATTTTAAAATATTTAAATAATAACAAAACTTTCCGAAAAACAGAAAAAAGTGATTTCGAATTAATGTGAATTGGCCCGCCTGAAATTAGATTTATTACGATTTATTAATGGTTTTAAAATGTGACATAAAAATGTTTCCTAAATTCAAATTTTTTTTTTTACCCAAATACATATTAACAAAAACAAAAAAAAAAGACCTAGAGCTTAAATAAAAATACGTAAAAAAAACCATCATTTATTTTTATTTCTTTTTTTATCCTGAATTTGATAATAAATGACAATTAATACTTCTTGTTTAAATACTAATTGATCAAATGCTCGAAATAAATAGAAAGAAAACTAATGGATGGTCGTAGAATTTATAATAATACATATATATAAATTTATTTTAACTAGAATACGGATTTATACTTGGAGCTTAAATTTTATTAAACTTTTAAATTGCAAGGCCCGCCTTTATATTAATTTAAATAGGGTTTTAAAGTGTTTTAGGCACACACAAGGCTTCAAATAAAATTTTGAAATTTAATTTCGTGCTTCCAATCCATAAAAAAAGCGATTTCAATGAAGTCTGAGGCGGGCCACAAATGTTTTTTTAAGAATTACTTGGCCCGCCTGAAAATTTTTTTATTTCCATTCCTAGATTTTTAATAAGCCTATATACTTAAATACATTTTTTAAATCTAAAACATTAATGCCTGTATTCATAGACATATTTTTAATATAATAGCGATTTATAAACCGAATTTCGTATGAAAGTTTTTCTTAATAGACGTGTGTTAAATTAAGCAATAGTGTGTGAATAAGGGGGCTAATTAATAGTTAAGGAAAAATTATATAATTGTGCTTAATATGGAATTATATTCTGATGTTATGCTTAAAATATGTAATTAAGATGATTCTGATAGATTTTGAGGCGGGCCATTAATATATCTCCAAAATTGTTTGTCCTATCAAATTTTATTAAAGTAAACTATTATTTTTTTATTAGTCTTTTAAAATAAATGTATTTTTTCAACTTTTGAAAAGAATGTGTGTAAAATTCAAGTATTTTGTTGCAAATTAAATTTAAATTTGCCGTTTAAAATGTTTAAATAAAGCGATTTTAAAAAGTGTGAGCCGCTTCAGTGTATGCAATTAATAGTTTTAAAACTTTGAACATTTGTTCACATATTGTGACAAAATATAGAATTTTACTTCAAAAAAATGTATATTCATATTTATTTCGTGCTTTAAAACATAAATAAAGCAATCAATGTCAGAGAGGCGGGCCACTAACAGGTTTCAATGAAATCCTAGATGCGCCTTTTTTTTTTTTTTTTTTTTTTTTTACTGTTAGGACCAGCACTCAGGGGATGACCCCTACTAATGCATTGCATTGTGTTGGAACTAGGAAAATAGGTTGTGGGAAGGAGGATAGAGGGAGTAGTGTTTGTGAACATTCGATTTGAACTTAATCATGTTGTAAGTGAGAGGGAAGACTTCTGCAGGAAGGTTATTCCACATACGAACTGTGCGGGAAAAAAATGAATTCTCTCTGTAATGCGTTGTACGATTCACCTGCCAATCGACCACATAAGGATGGGCTCTTGAGGAAAAACGTGTATTACGAACAAACGTACGGGTTTCGGGAATCAGATCCCTAATTTCGTCAGAACACATCCCATTGTAGTAACGATAAAACAGACAAATACAACCCACATTGCGACGGTGCTCGAGGGAGTCAATAGAATTGGATACCCTACTGTCACCAATGAGAACCTTCGCCCTCTCCTGCACGCGGTCGAGAAGCTCCAAAATAGACTTTGAAGCACCGGCCCACACATGAGAGTTGTATTCCATACGTGGAATTGTATTTGATGTAACTGCTTTAAGTTAAAGTATAAAAGGTTCGAAAAACATTTTTCGATTGCAAAATTAAGCTTGGCCCGCCTCAAACTTTGTTTTAATTTCACAATTTCTAGAAGATTAAATAGTAGGTAGGTAGGTAGGTAGGTAGAAAGGCTGTTGTTAAGTCTCCTTCACACCTTCACCCAGAGACCAATATGGTCCATTGTGACGCCTTATTTAGAGATAGCCATATAGAGATGTAAAGTAGGTGAAATAAAAAGCGAAAGCATAAGACAGATTTAAAGGATAGATAGAAAATAAAGTTTCGGACCAAACCCGAGAAATCCTACTTAAGCAAAATTCGCCCTACGTGCAGCTAGCAAACAGTCTCCTCTCGTGCAGCCAGGCCATCCCCATTATAAATCCTACCAGATTATCGAGTCCACAACCCGATACATCCCCTAATTCGCCCAGGCATCTTCTGCCCAGCCACTTCAGCCTGCTGCCCTGCAGCTTGGGACAGTGGCACAGAATGTGCTCAATATCCGACATGTCGGATCCCATCCTCACCGCCATCCTGCCTAGCATACAGTGGCCTGTGATAATTCCTATCATGGTCCTAATGCAGACCCTACTCCTGCCCAGCGGCGACCCCGAATCGGACTAAGCACCGCCCACAGCGTCCGTGACCCTCGGCAGCCCGTTCGGTTCACTCAAGCCCGATTGGTCGCGCCCAGAATCCGTTTCCTGATTCTCCAAAATAGAAGCTTATTGGAGGCCTAACCGCCTCCATACAGTAAGGATCCTCCATCTCTGAGCCCTGTCTCGCCAACTCATCAGCAACCTCATTGCCGCCTATTTCGCAGTGACCCGGCACCCAGCACAACCTAAGCACATACTCCCTCCAGAGCCCTCCTACAATCATCAACCAGCTTGGAGTTCACATAACAGCCCCTTAAGGCCATAAGAACCGCCTGGCTATCCACCAATATAGTGACCTCCGAGCCCCCATCAATGTTGTCCTTCATCAGTTCCACGGCCCTCTGGCTTACGAATGTTTGGCCAGCCTCAAATACCAACAGTTTTCTAAAATTTATATGTACTAACTATTTTTAAAGTTTTTGCCTTACAAAAATCTTTAAATCATAATAAAAATCAATAGAATAAATTTATTTCATTGTAACGTTTAGTCCAAATCTTACTGGCCCGCCTGCAAATTTTAGAAATTCTTTAGATCGACACTTTTTTTTGCATCTTTTTATTTGGATAACTTAAAATCAGTTTTGGCCCGCCTGAAATTTATCAATTTTCTTCAGATTTTTATGGTTTTGTTATTTAAATGATAATCTCAAAACATGTTGTTTTTATAGAGTTTAAATAAGTAAAACTTCTTAAACACTTCTTTTGGATTTTAAAGATATTTTAATAGATTTCAACATTAAGATCCTAAGATCAATTGTAAATTGTAATTAAATTTTACCTTATTCACATTGGCTTGCTAAGAAATTGATTTTTAGAGCATATACTTTATGGCCCGCCTGAAATCTTACGAAATGCTTGGGATTTCCAATTTTTAAGGACAATAAAAACTTTTGGCTCCCCTAAAATATTTTAATATGTATTTTTAAAATTTTAACGGTTTTGGTAAAAAAGCACTTTTAAGATAATAATAATCTTGAAATTTGGTATTTTCAGACGGTTGTTAACCATTTAAACGGCCCGTCGTAATTCTTTAAGATATTCCAGATTTTTGTATCGATAAGCCTTCTTAGCATATAAATCTTGACATCAAATTAAAAATCAAATCCTTTTTACACTGGCTTGCTAACAACTTTTTTTCTAATTCGAGCATTTACTTCATGGCCCGCCTGAAATCATACGAAATGACTGAGATTTTAAATTTGTAAGGGCTTTTTTATACAAAAAACCTAAAATCCTTCTATCGTTGCTTTTAAACTTTATGACCCGTCTAAATTTCTTTAATATTTTTTTAGATTTTTAAGATTTTGTTAATAAAAAGACCTTGAAAAATAAGAATTTTTAAAGTTGTTACTTTCAGACGGGGTTTCAGCGCTAATATTTTAAGGCGCTTAAGTTTCCAGATTTTGGTATTGCTTAAATTTAAAAACATGAGAATCTTGAAAATCAATGAAAAATAAAACCTTATTCACAATTAACAACTTAATTAATCGATTGTTTTTTACCTCATATACTTTATGGCCCGCAGGAAATTTTACAAAACTCATGATGTTTAAATTTTTAAGGCTTTTTTAATACAAAAAAAAAAAAAAAAAAAAAAAAAAAAAAAACTTAAAATCCGTCTTTTTAGCTCTTAGACATTACGGCCCGCCTAAAATCTTTGAGATTTACCAGACTTGTATATTGATAAGCCCTTAAAACATTAAAATCTTGATGCCAGTGGAATATTAAACATGCTAACAAATCGATCTTTAGCCTATAGACTTTATGGCCCGCCTGAACTTTTTCCAAATCCTTTATTGTTTCAAAATTTTCTTATTTAAAAGACCTTTAAACATAAACATTCTCAAAATCTGCTTGAAGACTTAACACAAAATATAACATTTAACTGCTCTTTACCCCATAAACATGCCCACCTACCGTGTTTGCATACATATTTTAATGATCACTTTTTCAATGTACTTAAACATTAGTTACCAACCATTAAATGATAAAAATCTTTAAAAAATGTAAAAACACACGTTCACTTAATTGAAGGTGCAATCAATGCAGGTGTTTTCTCTCCACTAGAGCCCTTTAACATGATCCAACTTTTTTTTTAAAGCTTGTTTTGTAATTTTTATAAAAAAAAAAATACAATGTTTAATAATGACTTTCTGCTTTAAAAGGTGTTTATTTCTATTGTTTTTTATTTTTTTTTTCTGAACACTAGGGTTAAGGTTATTTATCTGTTATTTAAGTTAATTAAAAAATTTGTTTAATAATGATTTAATAATATATTTCCATCTTTTTCTTTCTTTCTAGGTATGTATTGTATATGTGGAACTATTTAATTATTGTATATAGAGTAGAAAGAATATCTGTACTGCCCCCTACTTCACCAGTTAAGTATGTGTTTTTTGATTTCTTTTAACACAATTTTGATTTTTTTTCTTTCGTTACATTTGAATTAAATCCAATTTATTTCAATATCAATTGTTACAATATATTTGTGAGTGTTGCTGTTGTAAGTTGTTTGATTGGAACGCTTTATGCCTTTTTTTGTAAAATGACATTCGCATTAATTGAGTTCAATTATAGTGATTTTGAAATGTCTTTTTTTTTATAGGAACTTAAATTTATTTTTTTAGATTTAAATATTACAACGAGTTAAGACAGAAAGGCCATATAATGAATACAAGTCAAAGTGCTATATTTGGCTGTGCCGAATCATATATACCCTTTACCATCGTATTGAAGAGCCAACTGTTGCCCAGCTTATGGGTATGGGCGCTTTCGTTACGAAATACTTATACTAGGAGTATATTTGTATTAGCGCTAGCTAGGTAAAATAAAAGTTCGATTTCGCTGATTTTTCAAACCAAACAAATCTTATATCTACAGAAAATTTGAGCTTAATTTTATTAAACTAAGTAGCCTGCTTTGTAGGTAAACTATCGCACCAAAACCATTATTTCGGGAGGGCACTTGTATGAAGGACAGGTGAAATAATTGACCAATTTGGCTCACTTGCAATCAGTGATGTTAGATGTTTTTTTTCAAATTATCGTCAAAGTTTTATAAAAAAATCGTCATAATCGTCATAAGTTTTAAAAAAAATCGTCATATAAAAAATCGTTTTTTTATCAACACGGATTAATCATTATATTAAAACATAAAAAAAATATTAAGTATAAGATCATACAAAACCAAAAAATATAGAATTTTTAATACTTAAGACGATTTGGTGGGGCTTTGATATTGCTCTGCGGAGATTTTCGTCAAACACTTCCCGTCATCCCCAAATCGTCTGCTGCGGATGAACTTAACGCGTGCCTGAAATCGTTGTCTTTGTGGAGGCATGTTCAGAAGTTGCAATTGACCACAAACATGAGAGTCGCGTTGCAGAACGACCCATCGGCTGCTGAATTCTCGAGACAACTGCTGGAGCTTAGCAATGGCCAAATTCCTGTTGATGTTTCGAATGGATTGATATCGTTCCCTGAAAATGTTTGTGAATTTACATCGTCCAAGGAGGAACTCATCAGCAAAGTGTTCCCCGGCATTGCAAAAAGTAACAAAAATCTCGATTGGATTTGTGAACGGGCAATACTAGCAGTGAAGAATAAGGACGTCGATAGCTTAAACTTACTTATTCAAAGTCAAATCGCAGGACAACTGCATACGTACAAATCTGTTGACTGCGTGATCGACGAAAATGAACCGACCAGCTACCCGACGGAATTTTTGAACTCGCTGGATGTACCAGGAACTCCGCCCATAATTTACAGCTGAAGGTGGTATCGATCATAATCATGTTGCGGAATCTCAATCCCCCAAAATTGTGCAACGGTACGCGGTTGTCCGTCAAAAAGCTAATGAACAATTTGATTCAGGCGACAACCATCAAGGGCAAATTCAACCCACGAATTCCCATTATTCCGACTGAACTTCCATTCCAATTCAAGCGGATTCAGTTCCCCGTTCGATTGGCATTTGCAATGACAATCAATAAATCGCAAGGCCAATCACTAGAAGTCTGGGGTTAATCTCGAATTTCCCTGTTTTTCGCACGGTCAGCTGTACGTTGCATGTTCGCGTGTTGGGAAACCGTCTTCGTTATTTGTTTTTGCGCCGAAAAACAAATCGAAATATTGTTCATCAAATCGTTCTCTACTGATTCCATTCAAATAAATCACATTGAAAATTTAAATATTTGTGTTGTAATATTACTCTAAAGTTTGTCTGAAAGCTTAAATTTGGGACGAGGAGATGTTCTTCGGGTCCGCTAGTATAAATATATATTCGCTTCTACATACGTATGTAAACTAAAGCTTCGTACAGACGATGGTCAGATCTTACAATGTTGTCATTAAAATTGCCTAAAAATGTTTTGCAACTGTCTGAACATTGTAAGCTCATTTTCATTTGGCAGATGTGTAAAATTAATGCATCTGACAATGGCACTATTGTCAGAAAAATGACAATATTGTAATATCTGACCATCGTCTGTACGAAGCAAATTTATTGACGGGATTAAATCGTCAAAACCTAAGTGACTCTACATTAAAAATCGTCAATCGTCATTTTGGCAAATTCATCGAAAAAAATCGTCAAAATGACGTAAAATCGTCACATCTGACATCCCTGCTTGCAATATCTAATGCTCTTCTTCTTCCTAACTTATATGGAATGATCGCTATTGTGCCAAAACCATTTTAGGGAAAAGGAAATAAGCTATTTGTTTATAAATCGGTTATTTATTTATTAACTAATAGCGAATGCCCAGCGTTTGCTACTATGTCTCCCCCATCTTGTAGTCCCATTTTTGAAAACATGCATAGCTTATGTGTCCATTAGGGCTATAACTTTTTCGCACTTTTTGCGAATATCAAAAACGGCATAGTATAGTCGTGTAGAACATTGAAAGTTATTAATAAAAAATATGATAATTTTTTCGGATTATTAAAAAAGTTCATGCAGGGATGCGGTTGAAGTTTGAAAACAACCATTTTTATCTCACGGAAATTTTAAAAAATGTACACCTGATATTTGTATATATTCCTATACGTATCACTTAAATGCTATTTTAGAATTTATCCACTGCTTTAGATTTAAAAATTTTCCTATGGTTTACAATTGATCGCTGTTCAAAATTTCTTGCAAGGTTTTAGAAATTTACTTCCATGCGTGAGGTTTTTTTTCGCTAAACGACGGGAGACAGGTGTTTTCATTACTTAAAAATTCTTGGCCACTCCGTGGCACTACACCAAAAATTTGGTTATAGCCCTAGTGTCCATATAAGTAGGGATCTATCTGTCTTTAAAATTTCATTTAAATCTGTTGGATAGTTACGGAGAGGCAGAAATTGCCCCCTAACTCCCCTCGTGGTCCTAGTTTTATAAAAATGCCTAAAACCATCTTCACAAAATTACCTTTCTAATGAAACCGGTTTCGAGCACATCGGTTGGATGGTCTCAGAGTCTATAACGGACATAGGTAGAAACGGTTGTAATATATATATATATGTGGCGCGGAAAATAGAAAGGGACCTAAGGGTTTTGCCATTTTAAAGTATTTAAATGTGTAAATTTGGTGCACCATCACTGAGCGTGTTGGTATTTGTCTCATTTGAAAGCGACACAGCTCAACCTTGTTGGTCAACCTTGAAAAAGTGCGTAGGTCGTCCCTACCTCTTGTTTTGTGTAGTTGGTTTTTACTGTTCCCTTTAACTTAACTATGCGCTGTCACATATACAGATTTTTCTACTAGTCTATTATAAATCGGTTATTTATTACCTTTAGGTAGAAGTGAAAAAAAAAGTTCAGAGAATTCTTAAAAAAGTAAAGGTTATTGGGTAAAAGGTAGACATTTCTGAGTAAAAATTTAAGGCAGTCGTGGTTTTTTGCCTATTCTCAGCCATTTGCACACCGATCTGGCTATTCCAGAATTTATGTAATACAAACATATAACAACCTACTTCCCAGCATATCTGGGATGTCCGGAGAATCCATTTGAACATTCACACGGTCAAACGTACATCGGTAAATCAACTTCTTCTCATAAGGAACCAGAATATGTATACTTTATAGGGTCTTAGAATCCTAAGACCCCAGAAATGACAACCGATAAGTGGGCGTGGCACAAAATAGATTTATTTATATCAAAACAACGGTATCAATTTTTAAATTTTCAAACTCAATCTTGGGCCAAACTTCGGCACTCGATATTGATTAAAATTAATGTGTAGTTTATAGAACACGAGCGCCTTACTCGTCCGTTCAACTTATATTTAAATGAACGGACGAGTAAGGCGCACGTGTTCTATAAACCACACATAAATATGTAATTTAAATGGGAATTTTATCGATATCGAATGCCCTAATTTGTCCCCTGGGGCCTGATTCTGGCAGTCGTGTTCGAGTACTTTCTCGATTCGAAACCAATTTAATATATATAATTATTTCAGTCAATACTAAACGAATCGGAATTATTTTTTCAGTGTTGTTAAGCGTAAATTTGAGTTTCATAATACTGAAAAAATAATTTCGATTCGTACAGTATCGACTGAAAGAATAAGAAATACAATTGCTTTCGAATCGAGAAAGTACTCGAATACGACAGCCAGAATTACGCCCTTGATTTTTGCATTTATTTTAAAATTCACATAATTTTCCCTCGATTATTATTCCAGAAATGTTTTTAACATTAATAAACAACAACTTTTAGTTTAAAACAGTGTTCGAAATTAAACACTAAATATCGTTTCTTAATGTTCGGTTCGGTAGATTTGTGGAAAACACAAACGCTAATAGTGTTTGTGTAGAAAATCATTAAAAAAAATAACGTTTCCCTGTTAGTCATCTTTAGAACACAAAAATAATACTGTTTTTATTCAACTCAAAAAAAGATGAGAACATTTAATTCCGTTCGGTTTTTTTTTAATCCACAAACTTAATTGTGTTCGGTTCGGGACATTAATGTTCGTCTATTTTGGCTGGTAAAAAAAAAAAACCAAACATTTTTTAGAAAAACAAAATACACACGAAAAAACATTATAGAAGATTAAAATATAATGTTTGTCTACAGTATCACTACAATTGTTCTGTTTCTGAACAAAGAACCGAACATTATATAATGTTCGGTTCTTTCTTAAAAATAGTTACGAACGGTATTAACATACACAACCCATGTCTACACAATCACTAAAAAAATTTATTTCGTTCTTGGGTGTGAGAGCCGAACGTTAAATAATGTACTGTTTATTTTCGAACACCTGTTTAAAATTACTGTTCAGTTGTTTTCAAAATAAAAATTTAAATTTATTTAAAACTACATTATTTACATGCAATTGTCAGTTGATTTTAGTTAAACAGATTTGAAAGTAAAAAATTTAAAATTTTTCTTTTATCTTAACTAAAAAAAAAGAGTTTTTCTTTCATAAAAAAGTGTCACTGACCCATGGCCCTTTTATGTAAATTAATTATTGTTGTTGCATTTTTCTTATATTGTTGTTATTGTGCTTATTTGTATTATTGTTGTTTGAAAATAACTGAACAATAAATTTTAATTATAAATGCACACCACGTTGTTTTTATTCAAATAACACGGATATGTAAGGTCGCCATAAATGATACAAAGAAGAGTGAGAGAGAGCGGGAAACAGTTTTTTTTTTAAATAAAAAAAGAAAAAAAAAAAAAACATTTTTTAAATACAAAACACGATTTTAAAGATGAAATATTTTAAAATTCTAGCCAAGTTTGAGCATAACAAAAGATATTCTAAAATTATATCTTAATAATTAAAAAAAGGCAATTAACAAATATGTTTTGATATTAATTCAATTCCTTAATGTTGATGAAATAAAATCTTAATTTTCGGATTTTAATAAAAAGTTACCTCAAAACTATGATAGATTTAAAAAGAAATTTTGAATTGTTTAAAAAATTAAATTGAAAACTAAACAAAAAGTGCTCTCTGATTTTATGGTCGCTATTGTACTGAAATTAATATAATCGGAAGTAAAATGCAGTTTCGTTTCTAAAACTTGGTCATTTATAATCCGATTTTTGTTAATTTTAACTACCAGTATTCTGCTTAGATTACTTAAGGTGAAGGTAGAAAAACATTAAGTTCATAGATTTACAAAAATTGCAATAAGTTGTAAATTGTAGATTTATGGGTTAAAATTAGAGACAGCAATTTTCGCTCATATCTCAGCTGTTCGTGGACCGCCTTGGCTTAATTTTAATAGCAAATTATTCCGGACGATATGTGATAAAAATACATAACAACCTAGTTTCTCTTATAGCTGGGGACTTTGGAAAAGCCATATCAACCAAAACTCACTCAGACGGAAGGATGGACGGATGGACAAACGGACATTATTCATTTAGGCCCCTTTTACGGTTCACAACTAAACTCAGTTGAGTTGTAAATAAAACAACTGGTGGCGTTTTTGAGGTTTTTGTTCGCCGCACTATAGCAAAGTTGTAAACCATAATCCAAAAATTTAAAAATTACAACTCAACTGAGTTGAGTTGTGAACCGTAATGGGGCCCTTATATGCCTTAAAAGTCTAAGATCCATGTTAGAGAAATTATAAGCGAAATAACAAACTTTCCATCTTTGGTGAAGTGTATACAAAACTATGAGTCAAGTTCACTTAAGCGAGATTCACAACAAATGGCTTTTCTAATACACATGGTTTGTGTCTTTAATAACTTTTATGGCATTGTAGAGAGTAAACATCTGTCATTTAGTCTCACTTATGGCTTATAAATGAGTCAATGTTTAAACAACACAGAAAAAAAATACCAATGTAAAATTAACATGGCAAAATGTTGACTGAAAATTAATAAAATTATCATTACTTCTAATTAATTTTAACTGAAAAATATTAAAATAACCTTAAATCACGTTTATTTAATATTATTCACTGTTAAAATAAGATTGTTAAATATTGAATTCATAAAAACCTATTTTATATTAAAATCAAAAGTTTATCTTGTTAAATTACCATGCATACATACTTAAGTATTTACATTTTTTTATTTTCACGTTTAAAATATGCTATAAAAAGAAGACAATTCCCGTATTCTTTTAATTAAATTTATTTAGTTAAATAGTGCATCAAGTTTTCAAAGTAGAATGATGACGAAAATCATATCGGGCGATTTTGCTGATGCTTCCGTTAACAAAGGAGAATACGAAATAAGTGAAACATGTGTTACAGGGGTCAGTGTTTTGATTATTCTTAAATAAGTGCATATGTTGTCTCTAAAGCTTCTTCACACTGTTATATCATACTCCAATCAATTTTATTCTACATGAAATTCACGTTGTTATAACTTGAAATAACTTTCATTCAACGTGATTCGGATTGCTATTTCAATATAAATGACATTTTGCTCTAACTTTACTGCAATGTTAAATTAACATGAATTATAGTTTATTTAAAGAGAAAACATTTTGTTCGCAAGTTATTGTAAAATCAGGTTGAATTAACATGAAAAACGTCGAATAATTTTAAATCAACCTTGTTTTTTTACGTTTTTAACTTGATTTTTTTCCGTGCGTATGTAGTTTTAAAAATAAAATAATGTGGCATCACTACGATAAGTGTTGTCAAATTCGGTGCCGTGCAATAAACCCATAGAAAATAAAGCCATATGGCCTTATTTCTCAACCCATTGAGAAATAAGATAATTTGATAAAATTTGGCATAAGGACCAAGCCTATTGAAAATGGGCCGAATCGTAGGACCACGAGGGAAGATAGGGGGAAATTTCTGCCTCTCAGAAACTATTAAACCGATTTTATTGAAATTTAAATCAAAGATTGAAATATATTTATATGGACACATAAGCTATGTAGTTTTTCAAAATAGGACCACAAGGGGAGGTAGGGGACAATTTCTGCCTCTCACTAACTTTCAAACCGATTTTAATGAAGTTTATAAACATAGATAAATCCATATTAATATGGACACACAAGCATGATGTGTTTTTAAATACTGTGGTGTAGGGTTTCATATGCTCGGGCTTGACCGACTATACTTTCTTACTTGTTATTATTATTATAGAAAAGTAGTCAAAAGTCAAAACTAACGACTATCAATACCTTTTATTAAATTATATTGTAACCAAAATTGCAAAAAATTCCTCATAATCCATTTATGTATACGCTGTCCCAAAATTTCTTTCACAAAGTTAACTAACAATATTTTAAATAAAACCTCTCGTAAGTGTTTGTTAAAAATGTCTTTGTTAAACAAATTTAAGATCAATTTCTACTTCATATGAATTTAACAAAACAAAAAAAAAAAAAAAAAACTTTCTCCAAAACATTTTTATAACATACTCAAAAATAAATATTTTTGTGAGTTTCTAATAAATAAACATAAGATTTGTTATGGTACTCAAATAGCTTGAAGATATTTTCTTTAAAAAATCTCTATTAAACATTGTCAGTTTGTGCACAAAAACTCAAACTGAAAGAAAAAAAAAAAAAAAAATATTTGTATGGTTGAAATTTTTTTAACATTTAAATTTAATGTAAATTGATTTTTAATTGCCTTTTCATATGTAAAGTTTTTTGATTATTTCATAATACTAAAAAAAAATAAGCATTTCAGTCAGTTAAATATTTATCAAGTGGAGATAACAAGAGTGTTGACACCTGATAATTTGAGCGGGAATTTATGGCAGTACATTACAATTGCAATGAACGCCCAGGCAACAAAAAGTGTTAAAAATATTAATTGCTTAAATTTATGGTTAATTTTTATTTGAAAGTTTTTAAAGTTTTCAATTTTTTTTTTCTCACAAACTTTAGAAATTCAATTGCTTATTATATAATTATTATTTTTTTAGGGTTTAAATTAGGGAGGTAACGAATAACGATACCGATATATCGGCGATACTTCAGATTTTCCGATATATCGGTATTGGCGATATTTTTCTGTTGATACGACGATAGTTTTTACATTTTTTTTGGTATATTTTTGAACTAATACTTTAATTTTCTGTGCTTTTTTTTTTTGGCATAGCAACTAAAAGAAATAACACATTAAAAAGCAGAGCATAAAATTAAAACAGAAAAGTTACATTGTTTTAAATAATAAATGAATCAACGAAGATGGAAAATAGCTTGGAGTCTTAAAATTTAGCGGCTGATTTAGCATTAGCTCTAACTAGAAGATTTGAGGCTTTAGAATATAATGAAACTTATTTTTTTATCTACAATGTTGGACCCTCGATACTTTTATCGTATCGAAAAAAGTTACTTATTAAGTTTCTTAATATGCCCCTGCATTTTGAAAATGTTGAAAACACGGTCACACCTACATATGTCCATGTTTTACATGCATATCTGCACTAAGACTTAATTGCATGGTGGGTTTTAGCCACTCAGTTTTTTACATTTTTCTCTAAATGTCGATAGTACAGAGTTTTGACGAAGTCTCGCATATCTTGCAATATGTAAACAGTGGTGATACTGAGTACATTCAAACTCCTTGCTAGGAAGTTCGAGCTATCTAATCTCTTGCTGTGTGTTTTCTGTCAACAGCTCCTGCTAAATAGTAGCAGGACACAGATGTCTCCTCCTCGCAACCGAACCACTCCACTAGTTCCAATTGCAATTTGGAAAACATCTACCCGCGTTAGTTTGGGTAACACCAGCAGCCACCTCGTGTAATCGGCTTACCGGCATCAATTGCAAGAAAAGCATTCTGAACCAGAAAGCCTAGTCTTTGTTCAGTAACACTAATCTTTTGTGAAGGAATCTCGCTACAACCAAGATCTTATTCGGTTTAACTCATGTAGAGCAACATCAAATATAGGAATTTTCAAAATCTCACCTGAACACATGGCCTTGGGTCACCAAGTGAACGAGCTTCTTTCAAGAGCAGATTTACTAGTTCCAATAGTATAAATGCTCACTACACCATATCCTGCGCAGAGTCACAACCGAAACATAGGAATTTTCACACTCCACCTGAACCGAAGGTCAGTCTTTATCGAATTCAAGGGAGGCTACTAATTCATACATAACGTAAGCTAACTACGCCACCATACCATCATCAAACCCGGCAATACCGAGTAAGTCCAATCGTCCAACCCGGCCATACCGAGTAAGTCCATCAACAACCATCAACATCCTTCTCATCCTTCCACATCCTTTTCCTCCACAAATAGTGTTACTTGGCAAAAATTTTGGGCTTTCTGATCCAGATCCCTTGACTTACAAGAGCCACCACTGCAAGTGGTAAGGTAAACCGATACCTCACCAATGATCAGACAGGTGGATAGGGACACCTGCGGGCACTGATCCCCGAGGAAACCATATAACCTTAAGTACTATGGTCAATACTTTACGCCATTGAATAAATTCAAGGACGCTAGACTTTCAGAATTCGCATCACCAATTCTTAGCCAGCCTCGGCTAGAGCCTTGTATTGTTAGCCATCTCAAAAGATGTTTCCAGGAACCACCACGAGGAGGTAATACATCGGCTTTTGTTGCATGTTGAAGGTATACCACTAGGGCCGTCCTTCTGAACATGCAACTTCTGTCCCTGGTCGCACCTACAGATGGTATAAGGACTGGCATTTGGAGCTTTTGTGAAAAAAATTATAAGAGGATTCGTGGAGGATGAGCCTCTTTCCATTCTACGCTGTGGTTTAGATAAAAAAGAACTCCAGATTTACCTTAGATCTCCAAAATTTTTTAGACACGCAGGTTTGCTTGACATGTTATATCCAAACTTAAAGAACATGGTACAGGAATTCTTATGTTTAAAAATGAGTTCTGTCGCATCTGATAGACTATTTTCCACTGCAGGTCTGATTCAAAGGGACTTGCGAAATCTTTTATATCTGCAAAAGATGAGAGTACATTGTTTATTAAAACAACGCTTTATTTTTGGTTAATTTAATCATTTCTATGTTTTTTAAATCTTATTAATATCAATTTTAAATATTTATAATCTCTTTCACTGTAATTTTGTATAATAAACAATTTATTCTGAAAGTGTAGTGTAGAACTTACAAAAGGAATCATCTTCAGAATATTTCACCTTTTGGTGTTACATTCTCTGGGCATAATCTTAGATTCGGCGAAAATCTAAAGCTGACAGATCAAGCGAGACCTTCACGATCGCGGTTGACCAGAGATTCTATTGGGTATCACTGAAGTTAGTGGCTCCCGGTGGCACGGCACCGGACTAACTATTGGTTAAGGCCTCCGTTAGTATGCTTCTTGTGGCAAATACTTTCAGGCTTCTATGAATATTGTGCATGCGGAAGTTTCGTCTTTCCGTTGAAAGAATACTTTCGGGGATCACGTGGTGGTTGCGGTTTACTATCAAAAGTCGTGGGAAGGGATGGGAACTGTCATATTGTGCTCACTTTTTGACATTTGCGATCAGTACACCCATAGAAAAAACATGTTTAAATATGGTCACTAGAGTGGGCCATCGATGAAGAGAAAATTGAAAAAGTTATCTGTTTAAAAAAAGAAGACCAGCTTTGTGTAACGTTAGGGTAAAAAAAATTTGGTAAAAATAAAAGCTCGACTGGTTGAAAATTGCCGTGCCGCACGCGCATTGAAATCTGTGAGAATGATAATCGAGCTTAATGGAGAGAAAATCGCCCGTAACTACTGAGGAGCCACCCCTAGAGATGTAAAGAGCAACCCCCATTATTTTTACATCCCCAATATTTCTCTAGAACAAACTTATCTTCCATCTCCAACCCTTCATATGGTCCCCAAACGAAAAATTTAATTTTCTCGAAAACCGACTCTAGAACAGACGGACGGACAGCCAGACGGACATGAAGTCCAAGATGAAGGGTTGGAGATGGAGGATATGTTTGTTCTAGAGAAATATTGGGGATGTAAAAATAATGGGGGTTGCTCATACATTTTACTCCTCAGTAGTTACGGGGGTTTTTCTCTCCATTTAGCCCGAATTTCATTCTCACAGATTTCAATGCGCGTGCGGCACAGCAATTTTCAATCGATCGAGCTCATATTTTTACCAAATTTTTTTTACCCTAAATCGAAAAAAAAGAAAAATTTGGACCTCACCTCAAACAAAACTATTTTTAAAGGAAAATTTAAACATATTTTGTTTAATTTAACCGTATTATTGTCATCGACAACCATATTATGGTTAAATTAGTCCTCCATCAAGAATCCACAACCATATTATGGTTGCCTCCAAATTTACTTTGAAAGTCAGTCGTCGTTTAATCACATAAATGAGTTTAGCGATGAGTCTAATTTTTGCTTTTATCGGATTGCTAATAAACAAAATTGCCGCAAAAGAACTTAGACCAATTAACAACAGAATAACCGAAATCTATTACATCCAGAAAAATGCACTGTTTGGTGCAGTTTACATGCCGGGGGCATCATCGGACCTTGTTTCTTCAAAAATGAAACTGGTGCTATCTTTACGGTCAGTGAAGATCGTTGTCGTTCCATGGTCAATGATCGGGTTTTTTTTAATATGGTTGACATTAATCGGTCGATATCTGGCTTCAATAGGTTGGCGCTACGTGTCCTACGGCGACCGTATCCATTGACTTATGGAAATCAAAATTTTGTGAAAAACTGATTTCGAAAAAGAAACTGCCATTTTGCCTCCAAGGTCATGCGATTTGACACCTCTCTATAATTTCCTGTGGGGCTATGTGAAGTCACTGGTTTGTGGTGATAAACTAGAAGCAATCGCGACATTGGATGTCTACATTGTTCGAGTTTTCGTGATATACGTCCAGAAATGCTTAAAAGGTTAGCTCAAAGTTTGACGTCCTGAATGCTCTTCGTCAAGAATAATCGCGGTGCCCATACGCCTGATTACATTTTCAAATGTTAATGTCATAGATTGCTATCTCAAGTAAAAAACGATTTTATTAAATTAAATTTGTTGTTTTACAATTTCAAGTTCAATTGGGCCTAAAATAGTATTTTAATTATACCTTCCACCATAAAGATGAACACTTTATTGTGTTGTCACTACGTTTGTAACACTTTGCAATAATCATAGGATACTCTTATAAAGAACATATACACAGGGCTTAAAAAACTGCAGTTAAAACTAAAACCTGTCGAACAAAAAACGAAAACTTGTGTACAACTTTTCGCTTTTTGAGTTGGTTTGACAGCGACTGTTTCCATTTAATGAATGAAACATAATGACAAATTAAGAAGCGGATGAAATGTCAGTTTTTCTACTTTGACTGCAGTTTTTTAAACGCTGCATATACATATTCTGGATTCTTGTGATATTTCAAGACGATCTGACCATGCCCGTCCGCCTATTGACAGTAGGAAGGGAAACAATTTTTAGATGGCAAGTTCGTTTGCTGTTAGGAAATTGGTCCAGTCGGTCCATTATTTCACCTAGCCCCACTACAAATGTCCCGGTCATCGTTATTTAAACTTCTCTTCTCTTAAGGATCCAGAATATATACTTTATAAGGCCTGGGATCAATATTGTAAAAATTACAAATGGTATGAGAAAGTTACCTTCGGTGAAGGGTATACAATAACATTTTCTTGTAGTTTACATGCTCTATGACATAAACACTTTACGATCTTAATATGTTGGTAGATTTAAATTAATTTATCAAGATTTTTTCCTCATTTTGCTTTAAGCCAACTTTAATTGTTTAAAATGTTCCCATTTAAATTAACACACTTTTGGCTTAAAGTTTTGTTTTTCTTCTTTTATTTGTTATTTCCTGCCTCCCCTTTTCTTAAATAAAACGCGATTTCATCAAAGTGTTTTATAACTAATAAACAACTTGTTATTTGTAGTTTTGTTATAATTTTTCATAATTTATGCAAAATTCACACAGTCTTAAATTGGCAACAAAACATGTATGAATGCAACCTGTCATAACTTTTTCAAAACAGTTTAAACGGTTTTGTAGTGGTAATAGACATAAATAAGACTTACTTGCCTACGGCTACGACCGCTCTCATACAACCAGTTTTTAAACTCATTTCTGTTTTAGAAATTTAGTGCTTTTTTGGGAAAAAGTTTTATTTTTTCTAGTCTTTGATTTATATTTCACTTAAAAATAAAAGCAAAAAAATAAACTTAACTGAACTGAACTGAACTACCTTGTACTGAATTTGTGTTTTCATACAAGTAAAAAATAGTTTTAGTTCAGTTCACGAAAAACAAAAACTTGTAGCAAAAAAGAAACTGTTAAACAAAATTAATATATAAAAAAAAAATTGTTAAAACATTTAGGCCCGTTTTCACGACTTACCTTTAAAGATCGAAATAGTTAATGGTACCTTTAGCACTAGTGAGGAATAAAGTTACCTTCAACTATTTTTCGTTTTCACAACTTCTGTATAAAATAAACTTAACATTTTTAAAAATGTGGCAATACTAAAGTAAATACCGATTATTTTTGCCAAAATAAAAATACGAACTGGCAACTACTTACTTTCTTTTACTTTTCTCATTTTAAATTTTTGTGTGCTCAAATATTTTTTAATAATGGCAAATATTAATGAAATACCGCGTACAGGCGAATTCAACATTTTGTAAATTTTATTTGTCAAAATACGAGTTTGTTATTAATTTACAAAATATACGTATACTTGGAGTTGCCATATATAAACATATGTGAATATAATATGGCAATCTCAAATCTAAACCTTACGACAAAAGTTAAAGGTAGAACGTTTCTCTCTTTACCTTATCCTTCACTTTTAGATTAAAGGGAACTTGTGATAATTAAAGCTGCAGGTCCACACCACGCGTTACTCGCTTTTTCGCAGCATACGCTGCTGTCAAAAAAGTAGAATCTGTGTAGTTATACGTAGTAAGTTACATGTACAAAAGCGTAGATGCCTTGAGGCGAAAAGTAGGTCTACTTTCTACTTTTGTAGGCGTCACAAGCAGCGTTCGAACAAATCAGCTGATTTTGACAAATAAAATTTTATTTTTGCTTGTGCTGCTGCAGCATAAAAAGCGTTGCATGTAACTTGAAACGTAGAACGCAAGTAAGGTTATAAAAGCATGCGCTGCGTGGAGGCGAAAACGCGTGTTATGGACCTCCAGCTTAAAAACTCATTATCTGTTCGATAACTTCATACATTTAGCTATCGTTAAGTCGTGAAAACGGGCCTTAGCTTTAAACAAATATTTGTTACCCATTTGTTTTTGTAAATGTTTCTCAAAACTAAACGTTTTTTTTAGTTGTCATTTATTGATTTGTTTTTGAGTGAAGAATTTAAGGAAAAATGCGTTAGTTCACGTTTTTTTGGATTGATTTTTTGTTCATGTTTTCAACTTGTTTAAAGGCTAAACGAATTTATGTATTTACAAATATGGTGTGAATAATGTGAGCACATTTTATGTCTTTCTAAGGTTTCAATTAAAGGCATGAACAAATAATTTAAATGGTAAATGTTTTTGTTAGTCTGTGCTTTTTTTCTAGATAAGTACTTTATAAGGTTAGAAAAATAAGAAAGTGTTAGATAAAATGTCTTTGTTATGTTTTAGATTACTTTAAACATTGTTTTCCCTTAATATGCAAATACACATCTTTAATAATTTCTTTAATTTGAGAACTGTAAGCAAATTTATATATATATCCCAATAAAAAATGGAGCTTCCAACGAAGCAGGTTTGTAAGTGAGAAAGATAAAAAATTCGCTTACCATTGCGCTAACGGAAGACATGCATTTTATATGGCAAGTTCCCACTTTGAAGCAATACATTTTTAACACATAAAGCGCACTATTCAGCGCACATAAAAATTGTTGGATGTAACGATCATCTTTACACACTGAATGTTTTGATACAGTTATTTTTTAGTATGCTCCCTTACAAACCTGTAAGTAAGGGAATGCCGTAGCACTTGAAATGTTATTTTTACACCCTTCACCACAGGTGGTGAATAGAATATATATAAAAGTTTGTCATTCCGTTTGTAATTTCTATAATATTGATGTTAGACCCTATAAAGTATATATATTCTGGGTCCTTATGAGGAGCAAAGTTGATTTAACGATGTCCGTCTGTCCGTTGAAATGGGTTTTCCGAGGACCCCATATATGATAGGGGCCAGGTTATTATACATTTATGTCACATATGGTCCGGAATTGTTTGCTATTGAAATTCAGCAAGATCGGTCCACAAATGGCTGAGATATGAGTAAAAAACCACGACTGCCTCAAACCTTTTCCTTTAAAGGTCCAATTAGACGTGCCATTACCATACCAACACTGTATTACCAAAACGACATGAACATCCCATACAAAACAATTAAATTTTGGTTTCTGCGGTCATACAGTGGCTATGGTAATACAGTGTTGGTAATGTGGTTTTTTTGTTGTTGTTTTTTTATACCCTTCACTACAAGTGGTGGGTTTTATTTGTATGTGGTGAATCATCGCCCGCGAATCGACGGCAAGTTGTTTAACATCGCTGCGATGCATCGCGTGGATGCTAAATGCGATCCTCTGGCGAATCGCGAAAACGTTCGCATGTGTCAACCACGCGAATTGCGTACTGCGATGCATCGCTGCGATGTTAGACAATTTGCCGGCGATTCGCGGGCGATGATACGGCGATGAAAATTGCTTTCAGGGGTATATTAAATATTATTTAAATGAATTTCAATAACACACCTTTCACAAATCACTTGCTCAACTGGAATGACAATTTTGCTAATTGCCCTTGAAACCAAATATTTATTTTCCCGTTCGTTACCTTAACAAAACAGCAAGAAAAAAAAATTCTATCGAAAGTTATAAAAAAACAGTGATGATTGCCGCTACTTGTGTGCGCTCGCATATTCATCGCCTAGTTGTAAGGCGTAGGCGATGGTAAGCGATTCGTATTCCCTGAATAGGATCGCGTAATTATCGCCAAACAAGCAATCGCCAAAAAATTTCAAAAATGTTTGGAGGGGTGTTTAATTTTACGCATACACATTAATGCATGTATATGATATGCCGCTCAAATAAAGAAACAAACTCATAGACTCAATATATTTTAATTTAACGCTGCTTTAGTAAAAGCATTCGTAGCCGAGTTGTTAAGTTCTATCCTGAGACTGATGATATTGCCAATTCGAATCCCAAAAAGAATTTTCTTTCATTTTTTTTTATTTAATTTTTTTATGTTCTAAAAAACGATTTTAAGATTATAAAACAAATTTCAAACAACTTTGGCAAAAGAGGAAACGGGCTTAGGTACATACATATATAAATTTTTTGTTTTTTTTATATTCTTCGGCATGACGAAATGAAAAGTTGGCGTGGCTCAATCAATATTTATTTATACCTACCTTAAGAACGTTATTTATGTATATCACTTTTTGTTCTTATCTCATCATGGTGAAGGGTATATAAGATGCGGCATAGCCGAATATAGCACTCTTAGTTGTTTTTTTTTATAAAAGTTGTAGAGAATTCTTTCATTTACTTTACTGCATTTTCTGTATGTCTTATTGCGTAGCGCATAATTGTGCGCTTATTTTTTTAAATGTACCTTTAGTGCTTCGCAAAACGATAAATTTTTTATTGAGATGTTTTGCAAACTATTTGCAAAATTCACTTGGTTTAAATTCGAATACTTATGTATGTCAAAATATTATTAAAACATACAATACCCTTTTGGTGATTAAGTGCGATATGTTAAATGTGTCCTAATAAAATACAAAATGCAGTAGTTTTTTAATGGATTTTATTATTTAAAAAATAAGTAATATTCGGATTTGCCGAATCTTGTATAACCTTCGCCATGGTGCGATAGGAACAAAAAGTTTTATAAATCAAAACCCAGTGCGCTTTGCTACTTTTTACTGTTTGACGAATTGTGTGTATTGACAACCTAGATATCTGTTCGAAATTTGGACAATATTTCTCCAACCGTTCTCCAATCCCGCCTATTTTATACCCTCCACCACCACAAGTGGTGAATAAGGGTATACTGAGTTTGTCATTCCGTGTGAAACTTTTTTAATATTTATCTAAGACCGTATAAAGTATATATAGTCTGGGTTCTTGAGAAATTTTAAGTCGATGTAGCCACTTCCGTCTGTCTGTCCGTCTGTCCGCCTGTTAGAACACGCTCACTTTTCAAAAACTCAATAGGAAAGGACAATGTTGGTGGCAAATTGCTTCTTGTTCTCCTAAGCAGTATGGAATCCGGCAAAATAGTTCAGTAAGAAAAGCTCAATGAATCAAAATGTGAAATAATTACCAAATAGAAACTGGGAATTATTTCCTTCCGAAGGTTACTTTATATTATATTCAACATTTTTTATTTTTTCGAATTTATTCTATGAGCTAAATTTCAGTTATGTATTTTATAAAGCTTTTTTGTAATAGTAAAAAGAAAATACAATATAATAGTCTGGTAGTGTATAAAGTCATTTTTGAAAAATTGAAGGAATAGAACTATTACAAAAAAGCTTTATAAAATACATAAGTGAAATTACGTTCATAGAATAAATTCGAAAAAATAAAAAATGTTGGAAATAATTACCTCAATAAATTGATAATTTTGCTACAAAAACTAGCATAAATAGTCGCGAAATACACATATTGATTCAAGATATGATATAAGTTCGTCCTATATGCCTAGAAATCATACCCCGAAATGTCGTGAAGAACAGTCTATGATTAACCATAGGCCCCATATAAGGCCCACTCTCGGAAAACACTTTAGCCCGCATAAAACCGTAACGAAGACTGCTATTATAATAAAATAAAGTCATAGTATAATTAGATTAGAAAATACAAAGCTTTTGTGAATATATATTCTGTATAGGGTCTAGGACCAATTTTGTAGAAATTACAAACTTATATGTACATACCCATACCACCTATGGTAAAGGGTTTAAAAAATAATAAATTTTCCCAGAAAAAAGTTTTTCTTAACACATTTGCTAATAATTTCAATAGTTTATATTTAACTTGTATTACTCACCAAATAAGCTTTAATTTGATACCCATATTGTTAGCTAAATCTTAATATTTAAAACGTTCCTAATAAATCGGATGAAAACAATTTTTGGATAAATACAGTGCAGTTCTGTAAAAAGTTCCTTGGCATAGTGTTTTAATAAAAAAAAAAAAAAAACATTAATAAATATATTTGTAATACAAATTTTCAATAAATTTTAATAAATGTCATCTTGTAAAATTCCTTCCTTCAGTAAAAATAATTTAATGAAAATTTAATTTGATGAACTCGAGCCTGACTGAGAATATCGAGAATTAAAAATTAACAGTTCAACTAAAAATCACAATTGTTCTTAAAATAGCTATGGCACAGGCTCTAATGTTTACATTTGTACCTGAAGTTGTACAAATAAAATGTGGACGAAAGTGGACAAAAACATAATAATCAAATGTATTCAGGTTTTCAAGACAAATTCTTGAGAGAAAGAATACGAAAAAAAAAACAGAAGAAAAGGAGGCAACATGTGAATAAATTGAAAAATGATTATTAAAGCAAATTTCGAACCACCAGCACCACTGGTTAAAGGATTGATGTTTGACTGTTGGCTGGCAGGCACCGCAGTGGTGCAGACGTTAGAACGTCAAAGAATTCTGATGAAAGAATGTGGTGATTCTTCAAACATGTAAATTCAACTCGAGTATGATCCCCAGCTTCGCCAAGAAAAAAAATTATCAATAAATTTTAATAAATGTCATGTTGTTAAATTAATTTCTTCACTAAAAACAAGTAAGAAAGTATAGTCGGTCAAGCCCGACCATATGATACCCTACGCCACAGTATTAAAAAACACATCAAGCTTATATGTCCATAAAAATATGGATTTATCTATGTTTATAAAAGTCATTAAAATCGGGTTAAAAGTTTTTGAGAGGCAGAAATTGGCCCCTTCCTCCCCTTGTGGTCCTATTTTTGAAAAACTATAGATAATGTGTCCATATATATATGGATCTATCTATGTTTTGAATTTCATTAAAATCAGTTTGATAGTTTCTGAGAGGAAGAAATTTCCCCCTATCTTCCCTCATGGTCCTATTTTTTAAAAAATACATCCCTTTTGTGTCCGTTAAGATATGGTTCTATGTATGTTTGAAATTTCATTAAAATTGGTTTGATAGTTTCTGAGAGGGAGAAATTTCCCCCTATCTTACCTCGTGGTCCTACGATTTGGCCCATTTTCAATAGGCTTGGTCCTTGTGACAATAAGAACCTATGTCCCATATTTGATCAAATTATTATTTGTCTGGAAAGAGAAGAAGAAATGTAATGAACTTTTAGAAAAATACCGATAAAATAAAAGTTAAAAAACTTACACGCTTCTCTAATTGCAAAATACGAACGATTACTTCATTAGGGTGGGTTCGAGCACACATTAACTTTAAAGGCATTGGCGAATCTTCAATACCCTTACGCAATATACACTAGAATTAAGAAACTGATTTAAAAAACTAATTTAAAAAATATTCTTTATGCAAAGAACGATAACAATTAATATTAAATAAACTCCGCTACTCTTAAAGATACATATCGCCAGTTGAAATACAAAAAAGCGTTACTAACATACAATTTTACCAAATCAAAGCAAACAATTCTTAGTACAAAAATATCTATGTAAAGGTCTAATTTTTAATACCTGTAAAAATATTGGGACTCAATTCGCGAATATTTGTTATTTTGCTATGCTAGTTTATGACCTTGGAAATAATTATAAAAGTTAGTTACGTTGTTTTGCATTTCAAGTAACGACAAATACTTTAAGGCGTCTTAGACGGACATTGACAAAAATTTCAAACAGAATGACAACCTTATTGTACCCTTGTACATAAAATCAGTTTTATTTTCTGACGGACAAAATAAAACACCTCAAATGAGTTTTATTTTCTGACGGCTAAATAAAACTTTTTTTAAGAGTTTCATCCGACCTTTTATTTTTGCGTCCAAAAATAACTGTTTAAGATGGATTTTTTCATTTAAGCCACAAAATAACAGTTATTTAAAACTTATTCGATATCACTTATAACCGTTACGGTCCCTGGTATTCCCATACAAATATCAACAAAATGCCCTCCATTTTGAACTCCTCCGAAACGGCTTGACCGATTTTTATGAAATTTTGTATGTGTATTTGTTAGGTATGAGAATAGGTCGTAGAGTATATTTTATATCGGTAGAGGGCGCAAAATACTGCAATAGGAGTAAAAGCTCCCACTCCCCAATCTTCTAAACTAATCAACCGGTTTTCTTAAAATTTGGCATGCAGACAATGTAACATCTGTTTAAAACATAGATATTTCCATATCTATAGGGACACATTAGCTATAAAGTTTTTAAAAAAACGGACCACAAGGGGAGACAGGGGGCAATTTCAGCCTCTAACAAACTTTCAAACCGATTTTCATGAAGTTTATAAACATAGATAAATCCATTTTTACATGGACACATAAACATGATGTGTTTTTAAATACTGTGGTGTAGGGTATCATATGGTCGGGCTTGACCGACTATACTTTCTTACTTGTTTTTATATATTTTTGGAATAGTCTATAGTTTTTATTATTTAGGGTGTGAAATAGAGCAAGAGGGGTTAAAGCTCCCCCTCCCTCTATATTCTAAACTAATCAACCGGTTTTCTTAAAATTTGGCATGCATACACTGTAACATCGGAAAGAGGACAGGGCCTCCTTATATTTTCTTGACTAATCAAATAATTTTCTTGAAATTGGGCATGCAAATAGTGTAGCATCTGGAAAGAACTATAGCCTATAATTTTTTTTTAAAATTTGGCTAGCAGACACTGTTACATCTGAAAGAAATAAGTTATGTGGCAAAACAACGTTTGCCGGGCCAGCTAGTTAATTATAAAAAATATGGCTCAAATTCAGATTTTTTTTAAGCAGTTTAAGATCAAATTGAAAAACTTTTGCTATATTTATCTTCATTCTTAATAAATCGGGTAAATCTCAATTTTCCTAAAATGGCTAGAAAATCATGGCAAACGATAACTAAAAGTCTTATTGTACAAAAAGTGTTAAAATTTTGTTTGATTATTGGAATATAATCTTTTAATTGCATTATTCCCTCCACCTTATTTTTTTTTTGTTTTTTTTACTAATTATTACATTTTATTTTGACAACTTTTATGTAAAAAACATGTTAACTAATTTAATCCTATGTTTTCATGTCGATTTGACAAATCTCAAACATAATTTTAGGTTTTACATTAACTTTGTCTTAAGTAATTTCAACCATAATGCAAAACAAAACAAAGAAACAAGAAACAAATAATTGAATGCTGGTTACAAAAATTTGTCTCGTCTTAAAAAAAGAACACAAAAAACATGTTCAAATTAACCTCAATTTTGTCTACATAACAATATGCCCTAAGATGAGGGCCTTTTTGTAATAGTACCAACATAATTCCCCTTGTGATTTAGTCTTTAAAAACAAATTGTTTTCTCGCTTACGAAGACATGTCACCTTTTATAAAAAAAAAAATATTAAATACAGTTTTTAAACACTTAAACACGAGTTGATGACAACGGAAATTATGCATAATTACTTCCGATTTTTATAGTAAAGAGAAAAGTGCGGTTGTTACTAAAAAGAAAAGTACTTCTTTAAAATGCAAGTGCTTTTTTCAAAGTTTAATTACAAAATACGGGATGTTGTTTTAATTGAAATGTTTATGTGAACACACTTAAATTATTAAAAGAATAAAAAAAAAAAACGTAAATATTTATTATGTAAACATTTAATAACCATATTAACAAGTTCAAGTTTATAGAGACATGCAATTTTAAGTTTCTTTTCATATTTTTTTGCTTAATAAATGTAATATTTTGTAAAAAAGAAAAAAAAAAACACACAAAACACAAGAAGATTGCGTGTTTTAATAGCAGACACACTTTTTATTAAATAAAGTAAAATAAACAAAGGAATTTAAGCGAATAGTTATACAAAAATGTTTGTTAAGTAGCATAAGAAAAAATTATCATCAAAATATTAGTAAAATGTAAAAACTAACATCAGAATTGTAATCAGCGCTCCCAAAAAATCCCGTGTAATAAGTTTTAAGCAAATTCGATAAATTTTTTTAAAATTGTCCGCCATATTGGATCCGCCATTTAGAATTTTTAAAAACTAACATCAGATTCGTAAACAGCGATCCCAAAAAATCCCGTGTAATAAGTTTTAAGCAAATTCAATAAATTTTTTTAAAATTGTCCGCCATATTGGATCCGCCATTTAGAATTTTTAAAAACTAACATCAGATTCGTAAACAGCGATCCCAAAAAACCCCGTGTAATAAGTTTTAAGCAAATTCGATAATTTTTTTAAAAAATTGTCCGCCATATTGGATCCGCCATTTTGAATTTTTAAAAACTAACATCAGATTCGTAATCAGCGATCCCAAAAAATCCCGTGTAATAAGTTTTAAGCAAATTCGATAAATTTTTTAAAATTGTCCGCCATATTGGATCCGCCATTTAGAATTTTTAAAAACTAACATCAGATTCGTAAACAGCGATCCCAAAAAATCCCGTGTAATAAGTTTTAAGCAAATTCGATCAATTTTTTTAAAATTGTCCGCCATATTGGATCCGCCATTTTGAATTTTTAAAAACTAACATCAGATTCGTAAACAGCGATCCCAAAAAACCCCGTGTAATAAGTTTTAAGCAAATTCGATCAATTTTTTAAAAAATTGTCGGCCATATTGGATCCGCCATTTAGAATTTTTAAAAACTAACATCAGGTTCGTAAACAGCGATCCCAAAAAATCCCGTGTAATAAGTTTTAAGCAAATTCAATAAATTTTTTTAAAAATTGTCCGCCATATTGGATCCGCCATTTAGAATTTTTAAAAACTAACATCAGATTCGTAAACAGCGATCCCAAAAAATCCCGTGTAATAAGTTTTAAGCAAATTCGATCAATTTTTTTAAAAAATGTCCGCCATATTGGATCCGACATTTTGAATTTTTAAAAACTAACATCAGATTCGTAAGCAGCGATCCCAAAAAATCCCGTGTAAGAAGTTTTAAGCAAATTCGATAAATTTTTTTTAAATTGTCCGCCATATTTAAAATTTTTAAAAACTGACGTCAGATTCGTAATCAGCGACCCTAAAAACCTTGACGTACCTAGTTTTATTAAAATTCATTGAATCCATATGAAGTAAATAATGTTGTCGCGCTAAATGTTAAATTTGTCCCTCTGTGCAGTGGTGAAATTAGTTTAAGCAAATTTCGATCTACCAAAGGTTAAAATACAATTTTGTTTAAGGATTGATGTTTGACTATTGACGTCAGCAGTCGGCGATGGCTGCGAGTGTAAGACGGCAAATCCACTCTGATGAGATCGAGTGGTAGCGATCGAAACATGTCAGGGTAACCAGCCGCCTGGGTTCGAATCTCAGGTCAGTCAAGAATGAATGATTATCAATAACAATTTTAATTAATTTTCAAGTTATAAAATTCCTTTCTTCATAAAAATAATGAAAATTAAATTTGATGAACTTAAGCCTGATTAAAAATATTGAAAATTTGGATTAAAAACCACAAATAGTTCAACAAAATTACCACAATACTAATTAATCAGCCTTATTCCGGTTGTCGTTGTCGTAATTAAAGAACACTGGTTGTGTGTTTCTTTAATCTCTTACAAAAAACGACTTGAGCGATTACGACAACCGGAATAAGGCTGATTATATTTTTTGTTTTCGAAAATTGTTTGCCTTTAAATTAGTACCATAACAAATGATCTTGACGTAATCAAAATTTTCTGATTCTTATTTTCAAATCTGTCAAATTAAAATACACACGCTTTTTTTTGTTAGGAAGACGAAAATGATTTTTTGAAAAAAAAAAAAAAAAAAAAAAAAAAAAAAATTACAGTGAAAAGTCATTAAACGACGAATAAAATAAATTGCTTAATTAAAATTAATAAAAAATTTTATTTTATGATTCACAAAACTCAAGAAATCATTTACTTTCTGTACGAATTTAAAATCAAAGATAATGTTAAAAAAAATTTACATTGTGTAACAAAGTTTGTGTAAAAAATTTGAAAGAATTATTAATTTTTGAATTTCTTTAATTTTTTTTGCCTTTGCCTTTTACGTTTACTTTATTGTTTAAAAAGAAAAAAAAAAAAAAAAAAAAAAAAAAAACATTTGTATGTGTTTGATTTTACTCTTTTGTAAATCAACTACTTGAACAATTTTTTGGCTTAACAAAAAAAACTTTTACAAATTCTTTTTATTTCAAATTACGGGTTTTTTTTAATTTACTTTTTTGTAAAACTCATGCCAAAACACCTATTAACCCATATTTAGTTTCTATTTTGCTCATGCCAGAAGCCTGCCTATCATTAATTACAAAATTTGTGCCAAAAAACATACATACATACATACACACAAACACACATGCCACTGCAAACAATTCAAATACATATTTTTCATTCCGATTTATTTAGACCGCCTAAAAGCACCCACTTCAATTAAAGATTTTGTTAGAGTGAAAAACAAAAACTTCAACAAAAAATGTAATAAATGTCTTCCGCATTTTAGACATTTTTTCAATAACTCTACACCTTTTCTCAAAAAAAACTTTCAGACAAAATATTCAAGTCCCACATCAACAAACCAAACAATCGACCTACTTAAGAGACAGCATCGCAAAATATCCACAAAAAGTGTGATTGAAATTCAGTTGTTAATTTATTTTTCCCCCAACTCACAAATAGTTTAATTGTATTTATCTGATACGAAAAAACAGGTGATTCACATGTCACTTTTTTTTTTTTTGTTTTTAATGTAATGAAAAGAAAACAATGTGTGTGAGATTTATTTTGAGTAAAATTTAATTTATTTATACCGTTTAATTAAATCGTTGCAGAAATATTAAAAAAAAAAAAATTACATAAAAGGAAATATCCTGTTATATGATGGAAAACGATTTTAAAAACAGAGCGATTTGAAGTAGATAATGTCGTTCTCAGCAACTTCAAAACAATATTTCTAATACATTTTCCTGTTTATTGATGTCTATTTTTATATCATACTAGCATTAAACCCGCTACTTCGTTAGCGTCTCCTTTTTCTTCGTAGACATACTTGTATGCCAAAGTTTATTTTTCCAGGTTTTAACTTGTTTATTTTATGTTTCTGGGTCCAATACTAACGGAAACTCAGGACATTGCATCTTGAATTTTATGTTACACGAAAATTCAAAAAGTTCCTGTTAAAGAATAGAAAAGTACCAAAAAGTTCCCTCATAGATTCGTTTCCACTCAGGACATTGCATGTTGAATTTTATGTTTTAAGGTCAAATATTAACGATAATTAAAAAATACCAGTTGTAGAACCAACAAGCTGAAGAAAGATATTAAATTTCCCGTATTTCCCATTTTTGTACTATTTCCCCCCCCCCCCCCTTAAAGTATCAAAAATTGCAGTATTTTAGTGGGTGCCCATAATTTAATGAATGAAGCAAAATGTTTTGTAAAAAAGTACCAAAAATAGTTAAAATTTTCACCCCTTAAACGTTCGAATTTCGAAAAGTACCAAACTTGTATTCGCATTTTTTTGATAAGTTTCGAATGTGGTATAAACTTTATTTCTAGGTTTATTGGATCAAAAGATAGATGGGCTGACGAAAACATACCAAAATTCAGGTTGACCCGTTTTCACCCTAAAAGAGCCGAATTTCAAAAAAGTACCACACACCTGTCCACTTATTTTTCAATAGAACAACAATATGTATTACAGTTTTTTTGTATCTCTTTTACTTTTGGATATAAAAGGTTTCCATATTTATCCCTTTTTACCCCCTAAACATTCGAATTTTTAAAAATCCCGTCTTAGTGGATCGATTTGGGGAGAGACCCATCTCCGGTCCAAATTTCAAGTCTTTAGCTTCAGGCGTTAAGGCTGTACGATGAAGAATGAGTCAGTCACTCACGCAACTCTTTTATATATATAGATAAGTTAATTGAACTGTATTTTGAACAAAAAAACTACGACTATAATTCAGAAACCTTCTATTTGATGTATTCTTAATAAAAACTATGGTCTTGAAATCGATCGATTTTCATCACATTTTTGTTTTTATGGATTTTGTATTCTAAACACACTTTTTGATTTTTTTAGTGTTTTGCCTAAAGCAAACACTATGATTTATATTTTTAATATAATTCACTACGGATTTGCTAAATTTTGATACCCATATTGATAGACTTTAAAGCAGATATACGCTGTTCTTAATGAATCGGTTGAGATTTCATCTTACAGATAAAGGAAAAAACGGTAAGGGAAAAAGGAGATTATTAAGTAGAGATTAAACAAAAAGTGAAATAAATACTATATTCTACAAAGAAGCCACATTTTAAAAGAGATTTGAATAATTGAATTTTCTTAGGTGTTTTTGCACAAAATGTTCTTTCAAAGTCCGACAATATATATATATATATATATATGCATACATATGTACTATATATTTGTATGTATATTGTCCTTTACCCCACGTCTCCATGCGCTTTCGATTAGAACATGACATGACCATAACGCCGACAGAGCAACGGTATTAATTTGTTCATGTTCTTGTATGTGGCTAATACGTGTTGATGTTCATGTTCTGATTGACCACAATTTTTGTTGTTGTGCGTTTGGTTGTATACAGATAATACATTGCATAGCCAGCATCATGGCGCACATGGATGCTAAGACGAATGTTTAGGCAACGATGGCAGCACATGAACGAAACATGAACATGAAGAGTCTACACGAGTAGAATTCATGTGCGACATGCTGTTCTTACCAAGTTGATGGATGGTGGAGACGATTTCCATAGTTTCCTAAGATTTCTTTTATTATTTTAAATATAAATTTTTCATAAAGTATTTTATTATTTTAATCATTTAAGATTATAACCGTTTTTTTTTAACTGAATTGTAAATATATTAAGAAAAAAAAAATCAGAAAATTTTTACAATTTTATATTTATTTTAAACTCCTGTCTTTTTAAGCGAAAGTTTAAGGCCCATATTCTTCATGTTTTCATTGAATTTGATATATTCTTAATAAATCCGTTAAAATTTAAAATTATTGCTATAATGAAAAAACTGATAAGAAACGAAAAAACTTATTATTTTTAGTAATTTTGATTAAAATTTCCTTTACATTAGCTGAAATTTCGGCAATTTTTAGAATTTAAATGAGGCGAATTTCGAAAACGTTATACGAAAAAAGAAAATATCGTGAGAACTTATGTTTGTTACATACCGACTAATTTAAACTGTTAGTTTGTTCCTCCCGATTGTTTGTTTGGATACTCTAAGGATGGTGTTACATCCTCCGGGGAAATAATGTGCAGTCAAAACCTGGGATCCGGCAAAAATCCAAAGTCGACAGATCTGTATGATCTCTTGTGATCGAGTGCTGAACAGAGATTGTATCTGGTACTACGGTAGTAAGTATCCTCTTGTGGCACGGCACTGGACTGTTTATTGTTTGGGACCCTAGTTCGCAAGCTTCTTGCAAGAAATGCTTTCTGTCTTTTAGAAATCTTGTCATTGCGGGAGTTCCTTTTTTCCTTTGAAAATATACTTTTCGGGATCACGTGGTGGTTATTGATAACCACCCAAAGTCGTGAGAAGAGAGATCAAATCCTACTCAGTTGCTGACAGCGTTGCCGTTATGGTTACTTTTAACCAAAATTGCTTACTTTTTTCTCAATGTGTACTTGTGTACTTTTTTTCCATTTTGGTTACTTTTTTCAACTTGAAAATAACCAATTTTTTTATCAGACTTGGGTGTTAGACGATCAAGATTTACACTTCTAGTTTTAATACCTCTTACCATTCTACCAATTCACTCATACTTTTTAAAATAAATGTGAACACGAGAATAAAATAACGCCATATGGTAGGTGCTAAATTCTTCATATGTAAGTTTGTTATTCAAGGCTGCGTTTTAGAGATCTTAGTTTAACTAGGTTTACTTAATCTGAAAACACAATGGTGCCGCCGATGCCAAGTTTGTATACAAAATTTAGAAGGAACTGCTAAGTTTTGCTTAAAATTTTTGTCTTTAATGATATAATAAAAAAAATCATATTTCGCCGGAAAAATCCAAGTTTCAGACTACGTTAAACTAATGGGTCGATTACGGATGGCAACTTAACAGAAATTGTGTTGCCAGCAGAGAAATCGGGGAACGACGCTCATGTTAAAATATACACATTTTTATTTAATTTTATAACGCGGCGTTGTCTGATTTCGCAGCTGGCAGTTATGTTGCCGTCCATCATCGGCCCATAAGCTTAAACTTAAACCACATCTCAAAAACCCGGCCTAAAAGTTATTTGTTCCTATCAATACTTTTCTAATTGTTTGGTTAAATTATTATTTTTATTAGTTAAAAAAAAATTATTTCTCTTAGAGTTTATATTAAGACCCATTTAAGACCCATTTTTGGAAACCTAATATTAATGTAAACACGTTCTTAATGAACCAAAGTAAACGCCACTCTTTACGAAAAAAAACTTAATGGCAAACTTTAAATACAATTATTCAAAACAACTTTCAAAGCAAATTGCCCAGTAAAAACATCGCCTACTAAATAATGTGTTGAGTAATCAGAAAAACATAAGAGCACTACTTACAATTCTACTGAAAGAACCAATGAATTTTACATGGGAGGTCACAAAATTAACGCATTCAAAAGTAAGTCATTATTGGTTTACCTTTATGCATCCAGAAAAAAGTAGTTATAGAAGTTGTTATAGATGTATGTAATGAGTTTTGAAAAAGTAAGCGAAATTTTTACTGGGTGCTTAATACAATTTATTACAATTTAAATTTTATTGAGTTTATATTTATTTTTAAGTCCTTAGGGCAACAGCTAAATTTTAAGATCCATAAATATATATATTACTTAACTAACACCATATTCCTAATAAATCGGTGATCATTTCATTTTAAAAGCTTTAAAGCAAAACTTACTTTCAAATTGTAAAATTATTAATTGGCTATAGATCTTAAAGCAAATTAGCCCTATAACTTTAATTAAAAGACTATTTAACATAAGAAATATTAAAAAAAATCTCCAAATATTTTAAAACTTATTGTTTCTTTACCCTTAACATAATTCAAACTATTTTAAACTTTAGTAAAAATTTATGCGCGTTTCTACATTTGAAATGGATAAATTCTTCTGTTTTCAGACACTTTTGTATTCGACTTCTAAGCAGTGTTGCCACTTTGTGGGTAATTACCCGAATTTGGTATAATTTTTACGGTCGTGGGTAGAGCGTGGGTAATTTCTCTTAGGTGTAATTCAGGTGTAGTTTGAAATTTTTACTTCAGATGCCCAAATAAAATCAAGATTCGATTTCAGTGATGACATTTATTTCATTTTAAATATTGTTGCTAAGAAATGCACAGCCTTCTGAACCAAAGTCTCGGTTTCTTTTTAAGAAAAGACTTTAATCATTAAACATACATATATTTTCAAATGTTTGGTAATGAATGTCGCTAAATGGACCCTTGGATTTGGATAAAAATGCCTATCATAGTAATTTAGAACCTGAAGTTTATTGAAAAAAGTTATTCAAACTAAAAACTTGCCTGGAGGAAGATATGTTTCCAATATTGCAAAATATAATTAATTTTATTTCTATCTTGCTACTTTTTAATGCTTTAGTTTAAAGAATATTTAACGCCCTTTACAGTTGTAAAACTGAATTACGAAAGGGACAGTTGTATAAAACTCTGCAGGCATTTTGTTTCCTGAATAAGGTATAAAGGGTATTTTTTAAGACCATGAAACTTAATAGTAGACAACACAAAAAAAAATATATTTTAATCGCATATTGATACACGGCATTACGATTTGAAACTGATTTAAAACAAATAGACACCGCGTATGTCCTTGACGAAACGCATTGCAGACGTCCAACTTTGTTTCTCTTTTTCGAATAAAATTAACAATGTTGACCTCCAACTGGTTTATCAGCATTAACCACTGACTTCACAGCCCTACGGAAAACAATCAATAAGTGTCACATCGCACGGCCTTGAAGTCTAATTGTCAGTTTATTTCCTCTAAATCATGAAGTCACCTTAAAGTTGCGAAAATCGATGGCTGATTTTCAAAGTAAATTTGGATAATTTGGTGGCGTTGTTCAAGCATGAATCTATTCATGACGATGTGCCTGATCAAAAAGTGAAAATAGTATGACAGTTCGTTTGACAGCTAACGTTTTGTAAGCTCTATGGGGCTAAAAAGCATCCATTATAAAGCAATGACAAGGAACATTTTAATCCTTCCCAAGATATATCAACCAAATGTGGAAGTTAAACTCATTATTTTAGCAGTTTTATTTTATGTTTTATTTATTTTTTGTTAATGTAAATAAAATTACCAGTTTGACTAATATTGATCTTGTTTTAATGAGTTTGTTGTGTTTTTGCTTCTTTGTAAATGTCTTTTTATTAAATAAAACTTAAATTTTATATCAGGTGTAATTTCATTTAAATCGGGTAATTTTGCTTCATCTCAAGTGTAATTTTGAATATTGCTGCTGGTAACACTGCTTCTAAGGATCCCCAGATTTGTCACTTTTCAAAATCTTTAAAGACATGCAATTTTTAATCTTTCTTTGTTGTGTTTTTTTTTTATTTTATTTTATTTTTTTTTTTTTTGCTTTCCAACTTGTTGTTCTTTTGGTTGATGCTTTAAATTTTAAAGAGTTTTGTTCCACATGATGTTGTTTTTGTTTCAAAAAAAAAAAAAAAAAAAAAAAAACCCACAAATCTTTCTAAAAATATTTATTTTAAGTTTTTATTTGAGTGGATTGTTTTAGTATGTTTTTCTTTTATAAGTTGTATAGAAGAAGATGGGTAATTCGGTTATTTTTAGTTTAATTTTTTTGTTTCTGAAAATTTTTGCTAATTAGGTGTGGAATGTTTTTTTTTGTTGTTGGTTTATACAATTGAAATTGGAATGATAGAAAATTCTAAGTTAAAGTAAAAAAAAACATAGAAGGAAATTTCACAGAAAGTATATTGCAGACAAAATACAGTAGAATCTCTCATAAACAGTCACTAAAATGTGCCCGTAGAAGTGGCTTCTTCTCCTAAACGAATACGAGGCATTTCTTATGGAACTCTGGCGGGACCAGTAGCCAGTGTCCGTCGAAAGGGGTTGTCCGCTTAAGGAAGGTGTCCGTTAAGAGAGAATACACCGTACTCTTATAGGTAATAAGCAGGGCAAGGGACTTCATGCAAATGCATGTTTGTTGTCGTTACTCTGAGACCCACCTAAAATTAATATCTTTGCGAATCACAATGTTTCCAGTAAAATGGCATCAATTTGTTAGTGCATATTTTTGCATATTTTGCTTTAAATGCATGTTTTTGCATATTTTGTTATAAATGCATATTTTTCTTCATATTTTGGGATATTTTGTTATAAATTCAAATTTTTCTTCATATTTTGTAATATTTAAAAAAACAATTGCTCTCTTCTTAGTTTTTTGTTTAGAAATATCTTTCTGTTCAAGGCGAACTCTTTATAAGGTGTAGTCAGTGGATCAGCTAGTTATAGTTGTTTCAGCCCTGAAGCTGTCAAACAGTCAAAAAAGTATGGAAAAATCTGCTAACTCTGACATTTTCAAGGAGCAAAAGCAACAACATGTTGTTGTTTGGTACTGAATTACCTACATTTTATTATAATTTCACCTTGTTTCTTTTACTTTTAAAAAGTAGCACATATTTGTAGCCATGTTTAACAAATTTTAAAAACTATACAATTTGTATAATTGTAGAAGTTAGAATAAAAATTTTTTGACATTTCATTTTGTTTACGGTTTTTTTTTTTTACTTGAAGATGCCTCAAATAACGTTCGGCGAAGAAAAAATAGAATTAAACAGAATATTTTTGATTTACACTGGAAGTATGACCTAAAATCCAAAAAGTATTGATAAAACAAATTGTTTTTAATGAAAAAAAATGCCAAAAGAAAAAATATCAAAAAATTATATTTTAAATAAGTCTGTTTTTGAGTCTTCAAAATAGATGGAAAAGTACTTTTTTGCAAAGTTTACAATAAAGGTGTTTCATTTAAAAATTTGTAGTAAATCAGCACCTTCAAAGCCAAAACTTTAATTTCAAGAACATCAACTTTTGAGGATAAAACTAGTAAAATTAGTTTGAAATTGTGTGATGCTCTGGTGTCTGCAGATATACCTTTATATAAGCTAATCAACCAAAATTTTAAAATTTTTTTAAACAAATATAACAACGAAACCAATCCTACGGAAACAACCCTTAGAAAAACTTATTTCGACAAGTTGTACACTATACAACTATGTGACATTGTTGAAAGAATTAAGCCACATACAATTAGTTGTGCGTAAATAATTGTCTTTGTGGTTGTTGTTATGTTTTTGCACTTTTGCTTTTTTGCAAGGGTGCAACTTGTGACGTGAATACCTTCAATAACCAAAAATATATTTCAACAAATTAATAGGTTATGTACTAAAATATTATTTAATGCCCCTATTGCGGTTCTCCACTCAACTCAGTTTGGTCGTGTTGGAGTCAACCCAACTTATGCACAACCAAACTCATTTTAGGTATTGTGATACTCAACTGTTTTTGGTTGAGTTTGCTTTAAAGTTGCCAACTTAAAATATCGATTTGCCAACTTTAAATATAACGTTTGACAAGTGAAAATTTTATAAAATTAAATAATTTTTTAAACTAAAAGTATTTCTAATTGTTGTGTTGAATAAAAAGTATTTATAATTGATATTAGTGTCAACTTATTTATGTTGATGAAAAAGAAAACTCTTGTATGAATGCTCTACATACAAGAAGACAAATTCGTGATTAGTCCAACCCTCTTGAACTTTCCAGTGCCAAGTAAGAATTCCTAATAAGTAACGAAACTTTCTTGTGCCGGATGAGTTCCTCTTCTGGTTGGGGTAGCTGTTGGCGAATCTTCTGGCTGTATTATTGGTTAAACTAACTCAGTAAAATTGTCACTTGATGGTGGAATATTTTCAAAACCAAATACTTGGCCGGACTTGCAATACAGGAGCTGCGAAACAGTATCCTTAAGGCTATTTAATAAAACTTCTTGTGATAGCCCTCCCCCGTCGCTTGAGTGTTTATTTTATTTTTGGCAAGTTTTTTCTTTATACTTGCCTTTTAGTGTATCCAAACCTGTGCCAAGAATATTATAATTAGATTAAGAAGATTATAAGTGTTTAAAAGAAGTTTTTGTCGTGGTCCCAAACTATTAAACTCCACTATAAACTCTTCCCATAACTGCTTACATGAATTTTTCATCATACCAAACTGGTGTTTTCCGCGAACAATTTCTAAGTTTCTCTTGACGAGACGCTCAAATTGAGCTTTCGTTTTTATTTTCAAACTAATAAAAGTTTTTTAAAAAAAAAACCGAAATAGTTATTACAAAAATTTATATATACCATTTCTCCATTTTGTTTTCGATTTTCACCGAAATTAAATAAAATAAACTTTAACTGTCAATAACACAACTACTTTTTAGCAGTTGTGTGTATTTAACATTTTTGTCGACCAAACTTTTACAAAGTTGAAAACGGCAATACCACGAAACAAACAGATACACAACTGAATAGCCAACTGCCAGTTTAGTTGAGAATGGCAATGTGAATTTATCAAAGACAACCAAACTGTTACAAAAGTGGAGAACCGCAATAGGGGCATAAATTTACTAGTTTATAATTTCCTTGCTACTTTCCTTGAATTTGCTAAATTTTAAGACTCATTTTGATATATGTAATCAATATTTGATGAAATTCTTAATAAATCGGTCGAATTTTAAATAGTACAAGCTTTAAGGCAAACTTTGCTTCTAAATGAAAGCTATACTAATACAATCTTAGGGTATTTTCTTCCTAAACTAATCCAGCGATCTGTACGCTTGTCTGCAAGAGACCAGAGCCTCTGGTGGTAATCAAACCGGCAACCCCGGCACTGATAGACTAGTTCACTGCCAGCATCACAAAATGAAATAAAACGAGTAAAAAAGGTTTATAGGAAATATTTTTTTACGTAATAATGGGTGACTTTTTAAGAGCTATAGGAAATTGAGACTGCGCCTCAAATGGTCCATCCGCTAAGTCCAATTTCGACATACTCTTTCCAACATTTCGGCCGGTATCTCATGAATAAATGCTTCAATGTTGTCTTCCAATGCGTCAATTGAAGCGGGCATGTGTGTATAGTTATGAGCTTTAACATAGCCCCACAAAAAATAGTCTAAAGGCGTTAAATCGCACGATCTAGACGGCAAATTGACCGCCCTCTCAATAAGTCCATTGTTAAGCGTGCTGTGTGGCATGTGGCACCGTCTTGTTGAAACCACATGTCTTCTTTGAAGAAGTACGGTCCAATGATGCCACCAGCCCATAAATCGCACCAAACTGTGACTTTTTCAGGATGCATTGGTAGCTCTTGCAATGCTTCTGGCTGATCTTCACTCAAAAATCGACAATTCTGCTTGTTAACGTACCAATTGAGCCAAAAATGAGCTTCGTCGCTGAACACAATTCTTCGATAAAAAAGTGGATCTTTTATTATACGCTGCGGTAGGGCTTTCGGCTTTAATTCTTGCACCAGCTGTATTTTGAAAGCCTTCACACCTAAATAGTTCCGCAAAATTTTCCACGTTGTTGAGTAACAGAGGCCCAATTGCTGCGAACGGCGACGAATCGATAATTGATGGTCATCATTAACACTGGCCGATACAGCTGCGATATTTTCTTCACTTCGCACTCTACATAAGCGTGTTGGTGGTTTAATGTCCAACAATGTAAATTTGGTGCGAAATTTAGTCACATAAGCCCGAATAGCCGCTTCAGTGGGTCGATTAAACTGACCATGAACTTTCTTAACAGAGCACGCATTTTGATAATAAAATTCAATAATTTGCAAGGGTTGTTCGTTCGTAAGACGATTCATGGTTAAATTATAGACCAAACAGAAGATGCTTAACAGTGAAACAAAACAAGAAACGTGCGTCAGCTGTTTAAACCAGTGTTGCCAAAAAGATAATAGCTCAAAAATCACCCGATATATATGGGCATTTCCACAGAAAATTTTACATATTGTCACTTTACGGAATGAAAATTAAATTTCAAGAATTAAGCTTAATTAAAATATCAAAAACTTCAATTAAAAACCAACTGTTCAATGAATCATCACAATTTACAATGGGGAACGTAGACTGGCAGACCATAAGGACTTGCGCCTGGAAAACTGAGTCTCTTAACGCCGGACGTTAACTCCCCCCAAAAGGTGGCGGTATTACTACCCACCTAGATATCCATGTTCTTAAGGAGCGCACAACAGGTCCAGTAGAGGCCTAGGTGTACATCACTTTGATATAAGGTTGCATCCTTGATGCTTTATCCTCCTTTCGACCTAACATTACCTAAGCCTAATTAAAATATCAAAAACCTCAAGTATTAAACAATTTCACAAAACTAAAAAAAAATTCAATAATACATATATAAATTTATCTTTGTGAAACAATTTTAATTGCTTGTGGGCATAATGTGATAATAAAGACTTTTCTCTGGAAATGCTCATATTTTGGTTCTTAAGTTTGCTAAAATTTAATATATTCAGGAAGTGCCTCAGTAGGAGGTATCTGCCTAGGGGGTAGAGAGCAGTTAGGGTGATTTTTATACCCAAGGCTGGCAAAGCTGGCCACTCGAATCCAGGGGATTTTAGACCTATTAGTCTGTCTTCATTCTTGTTGAAGACTCTTGAGAGACTAATATATTTCTATCTTAGAGGTACTATTGCGGCCCGCCTTATTAGCAACGCTCAACATAGCTACCTTATGGGTAAATCTGTATAGAGCACGTCCTGAGTGAGGCATAAGCAATATACTCTCGCTGCGTTTCTGGATATAGAATGAGCCTTTAATAACATTAGGATTAAGGCGATTAGGGATTCGTTGATGTAGCTGGGAGTTAAGGACTTTCTGGTGGAGTGAATAGTTTACATGCTTAGCAGAAGGATTATCAACTCGAGCCTGGGGGATCATGTGATAAGGAGGAGGGTTACCAGGGGGGCAGCACAAGGGAAGGGGGTTCTATCGCCTCTACTGTGGTTGCTTGCGGGCAACGGGATTCTCAGGTCATTTGATTCCATGGGCAGGAAGGTTGTTGCCTATGCGGATGACATAGTTCTGCTGGTCAGGGGTAAATTTTTGTCCACGATCGGTGAAATTATGCGAAGATGCTGGGCGAACGATAGGGGCTGGGTGTCAACCCTTTAAAGACTGAACTGGTGCTATTTACCAGAGGGTATAGGATAGAGGGATTTAGGGGACCAGTGCTAGATAGCGCCGAGTTAACTCTATCAGACGGTGCTAAGTATTTGGGTAACTTCCTCGACTTTAAACTGTCTTGGAAGATAAATACTCAAGTGAGGATGCCTATGCCTACTACACATACAGGAACTCCATAGGTAAGAACTGGGGTCTGATACCGCATATGGTCAACAAGATTTACACATCGGTGGTTAGACCAATACTAACCTATGGGTGCACTGTTTGGTGGGATGCGTTGAGCGTTGAAAGCTATAGGAATATGCTCAGCAAGGTTCAGACGAGCTCATCTCTTGGCATCACAGGTGCAATAAGAAGCGCTCTACGGGCAGCGTTGGATATCCTATTGAGCATTATGTGAGGAGTGTGGCTGCTAGGAACTACTTAGACTTTACGAGTCTTCTTTGGTTAGACCTAGGCGGAATGACCACACGAGAATTTTGTACGAGGTGGGTCTGCTTGATCAGGGTATTATTCTCGAGGGAATTTCAGATCATAAGATTAAAACCCTGAACTTCGGTGTAAAACTACCAGCGGAGTTCCCGGATACGGAAGCTTATCGTGGATCCAATGGACTGTTTGCGGGTGGGCAGTATTTACGGACGGATCCAAGATGGAAACCGGCACTGGTGCCGGTGTATATATCTCTATTTAACTACCAAAGCTTAATCCCCAAAATGTCATTATTTAGTACAAACAAATATATATTTATGAACTATATAAAATAAAATTAAGAACTTACATATATTTTCAATTCAATTTATCTAAATCTAAAGGAAAAAGTGCTTAAGTCGTCTTATGCAAAATTTGAGTTTGTGCCACGTTTGTAGTATCCATGTTAAAAAGTATCCACGGAACAAGTTTCAATTATTTTAAAGGATTTTTTTTGAAGTTGTAGCAAAATTATATTTTGCGTATTTTTTTTCAATAAGCTTTAAAATTTCGTTTAAAAGCTTAAGTTTACTTCCGATCTGTAATGTAAGAAGTGTTAAGGTATAACAACTTAAAGAAAACTATAACCGAAGAGAAGTGATAATTTTATCAGAACAAAAATATATTTTCAAAAGTTTAAAATTGCTTTCCTACAAAACAAAAAAAAAAAAAAATTATATGTATAAAACTATAAACAACCAAAAGCCAATAATACCAGTCAAGCAAAAGCTATTCATTAGTTAGTATAATTAATTAACTACATTAACTACAAAAATTAAAGCCTATCTTTTAGGCTGAATAGTTTAAATGCTATTTCATATCATAAAATTTGTCTATTGCGGCTGGCAAACGCTAATTAAATTTCTTCTTTTCGTTTTTTTTATTATTCTTCTTTCTTGGTTAATTTTTATTACTTTTTACTGAAATAAAAAAAGCAAACATAACTAAATTAATTTATTATTATAACACTCTTTGATATTAACTCAATTAATTTCTTGGGAATTTCAAAGAAATTGGACAATAGTTACATCTAAACTTTGATGTTTCTTTTTCTTTTTCTTTTTTTTTAAGGCAATTGATAAAAATGAGGAACTTCATAGTAATAATTAAATTGAAATTAAATGCAGATAATTATAAAAGGCAATAACCTAACTTAATTTATTTAACTTGCGCACGCATTAATTCCAATAACAGCAAAACAATTTGGATAAACGACGAATTATAAATACCCAGCATCAAAAAATATCCCTAGAGGGAAGCGAACTGACACCAAAGTAGTCCCGTGATAGGTCTTTGGTGGTAGAGACCGGTTCTAGTTTTAACACTTTATATGAATAAGACCTATCACTTTTACATGGGGTTGTCATTGGAGGGGGTCAATTGACTCCATTTGACCAGTCACAGATCTATTCTAAATGAACGTGCTTGGGGTCAATTACTAAAATGTAGCAGAATTTCAATACAATGTAGTACTATTTCAATAAAACAAATCCTTGTATTAAATTCAAGAACCAAATTTTAGAAAGTACCAAAAAATGTGTCACAGCACCGGTGAAGACTGTACTGTAATTCATTACTTTTTCTACCCTTTTGTTCTTCATAAACCAGTTAAGGGATTGGTTCTTCTTTCACTGGTCATGAGTCCTTTCTTTTTGTACTTGTTTCATTTTCACAAAACCCAGGACCAGTCTGTTGGACCAATTGACACAAATTTCCCGCAGGGATTGTTTCTTCAAAAATTCTACGATATCTCTGAAACTACAGGGCAAATTTAAAAACAATGTAAGCACGACTTAAAGATAATATTGTTGCCGAGTTTCGGAGTTTTTTTTAACTGAATATGGTCAACAGTTTTTAAGTTATTTCAAGTGAAAGTGCCTTGGACGTAACGGTATATCTCGAAAACTAGAGCTGATAGAGAAAAATGGAGATTAGATTTGAAATCAGCGACCTCAAATTAATAAACATTTGCAATCAAATTACAGACTGCAAACTTACTGTTCCGCAGTGTAATAGCCCTAGAACTAACACCAAACTTGTCACGGGACAGTTCTAAAGTGTAAGGGACCGGTTCTAGTTTTAAAACTTTATATGAAGGGGACTTGTCACTTTTGCATGGCGATGTCCTAGGAGGAGTTAATTTGCACCATTTAAACACATTGTGACGTGTCACTGAAATAACCTAAATTCAATTTTAGTTAAAATAATGCCTGTCGCAGATATTGTCCCGAGTGAACCATGTTAATATAATAGATTCCCTTTATATAAGTTAATACCAGGAAGAATCAGCCAATACCCGCACAAAATCCAGTCACATGACTAGTTTTGTGTCAATTACCTTTCCTCTGCATTAACTATACCTCAAACACATTATCACCAGTAAAGTGATATGTCTTGTTTTCACCTATCAAAATTCGTTTCGTTTTATTATAAAATTTGATTCACTGGTCATGGGATAAGTGCTATAAATTTCCCGCAGGGAGTAGCATTCAAATCCGGATGTTTTCACTAAATATGCCGTTATTTTTTAATTATTTGTCCGACTATAACAATTTTAGGCTAACTACGTTTGATTGCCTTACTGGAGCGAATTAAAATGGTGAATTTTGAAAAATCATAAAAAATCACAATCAAGTTTAAAGTCCTGTAACTCAGTTAATCTTTTTCCGATCTACATGTTCAGAAAGAGAAAAGAGATATCTATTGAAAATGTTAAATCTTGTACAATTCAGTTGAACAGTCCTCGAGATTTTTCGAAATACCTAAAACAACTGCAGAAAAACACGATTTTCGCGTATATCTCAAAAACGCTTCTTGAGAACAATAAATGAATGCCATATTCGTGATCAGCAGCCCCGATTTATCTTAGAAAATCTCTCATTTTTGAGGTTATGGCAACAAGTTAAAAATTTGTGAACCAGTGTAATCGAACACTGAATTTCAAAGTAAAAATGAACAACTTTGGTTTTTCAAACCCGAAATCCGTACGTTTTTCTTCATCCTTTTGTGGTCGATTGACCGTTGCGTCCTACAACGCATTACAGGTAAAATTCTAGTTTTGGTCGGACTGTTCGTATACGGAATAACCTTCCTGCTGAAGTCTTCACTTTCACTTTCCACACGAACATGTTCAAGTCGAATTATCACAAGCACTACTCCCTCTATTTTCATTCCCATAACCTATTTTCCTAGTTCCAATACAATTCAATGCATTATTAGGGGCGATCCCCTGAGTGCTGGGGGCAAATCGCGACATTCGATATCGATCGAAATTGCAATACAATTAACATGGGAATTTCGATCGATATCGAATGTCGCGATTTGCCCCCTGGTCTTAACAAAAAGTTAACTCTAAAAAAACCCGTAGGCAAAACATGTATTCACCAATTAAATCCTAACGTTACTCGTGCACAACCCTGTATATCAGTTTTCAGCTCTTTCTAGTTCAGATCTAGTTTTGTACTGTATAGTTCCAGTTACAAGCTGATCACAAAATCTAAAACACCTAATTTTTGCCGTGGTGTTGAAAATTTCTTTTAACACTTCTTTTTATAAGATTTCGCGCTCTCTTTTTCTCTCTTGAGAAAACAATAGGTTAATTCGTGGCTAATTTCTCTTGTTTTTTATTTAATTGCTCTTTTTGTAAATTTTTTCTTTAAGAGATTGTGATAATTATGTATTTTGTTGTTGGCAATTTTTTTCTTCCTCTAAGGCTGATCTTGTTGAGTATTTTGTAGTTTGTTGTGAACAATTTTTAACGCATTTTTTGTTTTTATTTTATTTTTTCTTATTTTATTAAATGTTGTTGCTAAACTTTTTATATGTTTTTAGAACTGTTGTTGTCGGCTTTTTTTTTTTTTTCATTTGTTTTTATATTTTTAAATGTGGTGGCTTTTAGGTGCCACAAAATTATTCAACGCCATTAGTCTCCAATCTCGCTACAACAGCTAAACACAGCTGCTTTAAAATACGTTTAGATTTTTAGTTTTATTTCATTTTTTCTTCAGTTTTATTTTTAAGTGTCGTGTCGAGTTTTTGTAAATATTTAAAAATCGAAAATACAAAAAAAAAAAAAAAAAAAACGATCATGTGGTTAAAATTGTAACTTGATTTAGCCAGACAGACAGAAACACACATTCTGAAATGTAAATTTTTCGACAACTAATCAGTCGCATCTTTATTTAAGTGTATTAATTGTTTGTTTGTTTTTATTTTTTTAAATGACAAAAAATTCTTTCGGTGTAAAAATATCTACAAAATTTAGAACAATCCAAATAATTGTTTAAAATTAAACGAAAAATGTGTTAAATATGTGTGAATTTAAAAAAGATTCTAATTAAATTTGTTTTCAAAAACCTAAAATTTGGTTTTGTAATAATCTATTAAATTTAATTCGATCATTATTTTTGAAAATTTATATCGTTTTATTTTGATCCCTTAAAGTTTTTTAAGAAAGTTTTTTTTTTTTTTAATCGAACAAAATCTTTGGCCTTTTGCCCAACATTTTATATTTCTTGTGCTGCTGCTAGTGTTTTCATTTCTCTTATACAATCCATTTTTTTTTTGTTGAATGTTTGTATATTTCATGTTTCTATTTATTTATTTAATTTTCCGGCATAAAATATAAAATAATGATAAATTTAAAGTACAAGCACAATAAAATATTAACCCAGTAAGAAACGAGACAGACTTCAGAAAATAAAATATTCTAAAAGTTGGTCCAACCAAAACGCATGATGTTAATTGTAAATAAAACAAAAAGTTTTCTGAGAATCATCTTATATTTTTTTTGTGGTTAAATTTTAAAGGCCGCTGTTGATTTTAAATAAAACAATTTTGGAAATTATTGTCAATTCTTTTTATTATGATAAAATTGGTATGGTTAAATTATGTATGGAAATATCGGCCAAATGGACGCCGCGACCTCGGCGGCACACCTTTATCCGATAGTCCAAATTTTCGATGACGCTGAGTAACCCCCAAAAAAAAAAGAAGTCCAGCGGTGACAAATCACATGACCTTGGCGGCCAATTGACATCGCCATCACGTGAGATAACACGGCCATTGAATTTGTCGCGCAAAAGAGCCATTGTTTCGTTAGCTGTGTAGCAAGTGGCACCGTCCTGTTGAAACCACATATCGTCCGCATCCATATCTTCCAATTCGGGCCATAAAAAGTTCGTTATCATCACACTATAGCGAACATCATTCATAGTAACTACCTGACCCGCCTCATTTTGGAAAAAATACGGCCCGATGATGCTGACAGCCCATAAACCGCACCAAACAGTCACTCTTTGTGGGGGAATTGGTTTTTCGACAATCACTCTTGGATTATCATTCGTCGAAATGCGGCAATTCTGCTTATTGACGAATCCACTGAGGTGAAAATGTGCCTCATCACTGAAGATCGGGTTTTCTCAGAGATCGCACTATACGAGTTGTTATAGATGGGATTTCGTCAAACGAGTTCAAGATTCATTCAGGGGAGCCGCAAGGCTCCGTTCTTTCTCCTACTCTACTTCTTATCTTTCTAAATGACCTCCTTTGTCAAACTTCCAACCCTACCTACTCTTTTGCAGATGACAGCTACCTTTGCACTCATTCGAATGCAGACCAAGCGTATCCGATGTCGGTGCTATGAGGCAGAATATGAATGATACGCTTGGCCGAGACGTTGACATAATCTCGGAATGGGTTCGTGCGAATAGGGTCGATTTTAATGTCCGAAAACCCCAATGTTGCGTGCTGACGCATAAACGCGCGACAAATCAGGGGGCCTAATCTGTATATATGGGTGGTATAATTATTGGTGTTCTGGGCATGAGGATACAATCTGATGTCCGATGGACAGAATATATATTCAAGGTGTCGAAAGAAGCATTCAAGTGCCTCGGTTTTCTAAGACGGTGTAGGATATACTTCACTCCATCTGATCTCCTTACTATTTATACCACCTATCCAATTCTATTGACTCCCTTGAGCACCGTCGCAATGTGGGTTGTATTTGCCTGTTTTATCGCTAATACAATGGGATGTGTTCTGACGAAATTAGGGAAATGTACGTTTGTTCGTAATACACGTCTTTCCTCAAGAGCCCATTATTATGTGGTCGATTGGCAGGTGAATCGTACAACGCATTACAAAGAGAATTCGTTTTTTTCCCGGACAGTTCGTATGTGGAATAACCTTCCTGCAGAAGTCTTCCCTCTCACTTACAACATGATTAAGTTCAAATCGAATGTTCAAAAACACTACTCCCTCTATCCTCCTTCCCACAACCTATTTTCCTAGTTCCAACCCAATGCAATGCATTAGTAGGGTTCATCCCCTGAGTGCCGCTCCTAACAGAAAAAAAAGATGATTTTCTTCGAAAACTTATCATCCACTGTTGCCATTTCTTGCCACCATTCTGACCATTGACGACGTTTGCAATGGTAAAGAGGCATTAGTTCTTGAGTCAATTGCACCTTGTAAGCGTGTAAATGCAAGTCTTCATACATAATGTTCATCAACGACGAGCGTGAGAGGTGCAATTGTTGGGCACGACGACGAGTTGAGGTGGACAGCTCTTCAGCCACACTATCGCAAACAGCAGCAATATTTTCTGCAGTACGAGCTGTACGAGCATGCACTGGTGTTTTCACATCACCTAAAACCCGGTTGTTCAAATTTTGCACTATCTTACCGATTGTACGCACATTTGGACGCTTTTCACGAAGTGCACGATATGCATTTTGATTTGAACGCCCATTTTCATAATAAGCCTAAATAACTATAAGGCTTTGCTCTAGAATTGAGAAATTTCAAATGAAATGCAGAAAAAAACCTTTACGTTAAGGTATGGTTCACATTCAACATCGACCGTTAAAATTTAACCACCCTTTAAATAGTTAGTTTTAGTGCAGTTCTATTAAAGTTTTAGTTCGGTTGCAGTTGAAATCGTGTTCAGTTTTAGTTTTGTTTTAGATTAGTTCCAGTTGAGTTTCAGATCAGTTCTCTTTTGTTAATTCAATTATTTATTTACTAGTTTCGTTCTAGTTCGATTTACTTCAGTTCTAGATCAATTCTGATTCAATTCAGTTCTGTTCTTGATTAATTCTAGTTGTGTTTTCTTTTCATAATGGGTTAATTTTTGTCTTGTACTCATTCAAATCCTATGTATAGGTAGACATATGTTTTATATATAAATAATTTTTTAATTTTTTTTTTTAGTTTTTTGCTTCAATGTGTGTATTTTCATTTTATTTTTGGCTAAATTGTAAATTAAAGCGTGTGTATATGTATAAATATAATTAATTAATTGTAATATCTAAACGTTGAAAATAAAAACTTTTGCCATAATGTTTAAATTTCCCTTAAAACGTCATCATAACAATCAGAATCATAATAAAAAATCCGCATCGTCACGTAGTAATGAGGGATTTATTTATATACGATGTGGTCATAGTAATCACAATTACAATAACAATAACAACAATTCTATTAACAACATTAACAATTTAAAAGAAAAGAGCAGCATCAGTGGCACCAGTAACAGCAACATCATTCCTGAATTCCCAAATCATGGCTATAATAAAAATGTTGCAAAAAGTGTATGTGTTTGTTTGTGTTGTTAATATTTTTAATTGTAGTTGTAGTGGGACTAAAATTTTTTTTTGCATAATACTATTAATAGAATTTAAATAATCTTTAACGATTTTTATTTATTTATTTGACTATAAATGTGTTTCTTATGGCTTATAAATCACTAATGGTTTTAACGATGGCTTAGTTGAACTAAACTTGAATTTAAAGGTAGTTTAAACTCAACAACTATAAATCAGACTATTATTTTTGGTTAAAAAAATAACATGTGGCAGGCAGCACTACGATAAATCTTATCAAATTCATATGGTCTGTATTGGTAGTTTAAAGGCCAAATTTTATGCGTTAATAGATGGTTTATATGTTTGGTGATTTATAGATTTGTTGGTTTAAACACATTTTAAACCAAAAAGAGAGTTTAGCTTGCTCTGATTTTTTAGCCCAAAGAAACCTTAAATTTTTTAGTGTTTTTCGTTAACAATTTTGAAACAATTAAAGAAATATAACCCTTCACCACAGTTCTAAACGGTATGTATAAGTGTGTCATTCCGTTTATAATCTTTACAATATTGATGTTAGTTCCGATCTTAGATGCCGATGTGTCATTCCATTGATGATACATTTTCAATTTTTGACCCTGATGACAATTTGGATTACATTATAATGATGAAGTGGCAAAGAGTCAAAAATTAAGACACTTAGAACTGATTTCAAAATACACCAGCGTTATCACGGATTTTCTATCAGTGTATAGAAAGAGATTTATTCTGGTTCCTTATAAGTAGCTAAGTTGATTTAACGATGTCCGTCTGTCCGTCTGAAAGGGGGTTTCCGAAGACCTCAGGTATGGTTAGGACTTGGCTGCTATACATTTATAAAACATAAAGTCTGACGTAAAACGCTATTGAAATTCAGCGAAATTGGCCCACAAATGGCTGAGATATGAGGAAAAAATCACGACTGCCTTTCATTTTTACCCATAAATCTTAAATTTTTACCCAAATCCCTAACTCTTTGAAGTCTTTTGATAATCTACGAACTTTATTTTATAATTTTCATCTTAAATAAACTTAGCAGAATTCTGGTAATCAAAAACTAATAAAATCGGCTTATAACTGACCGAAATAATTGTTTTGGCACAATATCGCCTATACTTTATTATCTAGAAGTACCAAATTTGGTGTAGATATTTCTTAAATCTAATGAGTACTAAATATTTTAAATTGGCTTTTCAATAGTACGATGAAGCGTATATAAGATTCGGCACAGACCAAAATAGCATTTTAACTTGTTTTTTCTTTAAAACGTATAGAATGTTTTTCTCTAGTTTTTTGCAAGTAAAAATATATTTCAATTATCAGATTCTTTTTATAGATAAGTTTCCTTTATCAGTTAGAACTATTTTTACAAATGTTGAATTTATTTTTATAATTAACAAAGAACTATATCTCGATAAGAAAAAGTTAAAAAGTTATTACTCAAAAAAAAAAAAAGCAAGTAAGAGTGCTATATTCGGCTATGTCAAATCTTATACACCCTTCACCATGGTGTGATAATAAAAGAATGTTTTAATGGGTGATTTTTTAAGAGCTTTAGGAAAGTGAAAAAAAAAAAAATTCAGAAAAATGCATGAAATCTTTATTTGAATCGATAGTACGGTCCATATAATTTAATGTTTGAAGATTATTTCATGCAAATGTTGACCGTGACTGCGCCTCAAATGGTCCATCCGCTTAGTCCAACTTTGGCTTACTCTTTCCAACATTTCGGCCGGTATCTCATGAATAAATGCTTCAATGTTGTCTTCCAATGCGTCAATTGAAGCGGGCATGTGTGTATAAACATGAGCTTTAACATAGCCCCACAAACAATAGTCTAAAGGCATTAAATCGCACGATCTAGGCGGCCAATTGACCGGTCCCGAACGTGAAATAAAATGTTACCCGAACTCGCCTCTCAATAAGTCCATTGGTAAGCATGTGGCACCGTCTTGTTGAAACCACATGTCATGCAAGTCAAGCTCTTGCATTTTGGGCAAAAAAAAGTTGGATATCATCTCACGGTAGCGCTCACCATTCACAGTTACGCTACGATTCGCATCATCTTTGAAGAAGTACGGTCCATTGATGCCACCAGCCCATAAACCGCACCAAACTGACTTTTTCTGGATGCATTGGTAGCTCTTTCAATGCTTCTGGCTGATCTTCACTCCAAAATCGACAATTCTGCTTATTAAAGTACCCATTGAGCCAAAAATGAGCTTCGTCGCTGAACACAAGAAGCGCGCGATGAACTTTCTTAACAGAGCACGCATTTTGATAATAAAATTCAATAATTTGCAAGCGTTGTTCGTTTGTAAGACGATTCATGGTTAGTTAAATTATAGACCAAACTGAAGATATTTGACAGTGAAACAAAACACGAAACGTGCGTCAGCTGTTTAAACCAGTGTTGCCAAAAAGATAATAGCTAAAAAATCACCCGATATAAATGCCGTTCTTTTGATATAAATAAATCTTTTTTCTGCCACACCCACTTGTCCAATCCAGCTTACGTTTTGGTCGGGCTTTGGGTATTGATAACCAAGATGTTTCTACCTTATTTGGCAACTTTTGGTCTTGCCGTCCTTCAGTTATACAGATATTTATAATGTCTTTGTACTGGAGGTGCCACGCCCACTTCTTTAATCCCTGCCATTTTTTTAAGAGAGGCTATGTGTTAATAACCCAACTACATACCAAATTTGGACATCTTTTTAACCGTTCTTTGGATATAAATTAATCTATTTTATGCCACGCCCACTCCCTCCACTTACGTCCACTTTATGTCGGATGCTGTCCAAAGACAACCAGGATCCTTATACCCATGGTGGAATAAACAGGTGGCAGCACTACGCCAGATGACGATTTTTTGCTCTTGCATTGTTTGTCTAGGTTTATGTCAAAGTTTTGTTTATGTTTACAAAAAGTGCACGTTTTGTGCTGTGATTATTGTAGTTTATTAAAGTTTTTGATAATTTTAAATTAAAATAAATAAGATATTGACCATAATTAAATAAAAATTGGCTAAAAATGTATTTATTTCATCACTTTCAGCGGCACGCTTTGATTTTTGTTTAAAGTACTTTTTGACGTAAACGGTGATATAATTTCCATTTTTGTTGTAATGTTGTATTTGTTGCCGTAACGATGCCACCTACTTATTCCACCATGCTTATACCTAAGTTGGAAACTTTAGCTCTTGCCGCTCTCCAGATACATAGAAATCTTAAATGTTTTTGTACGGGAGGTGCAACGCTCACTTCTCTAATCCCGCCCACATTTTGTCGGATGTTGCGTATTAATAACTAAGATGCTTTATTTGGAAACTTTGGCTCTTGCCGTTCTCCAGATATATGTATGGAAAAATGGAATAAAAAGCAACAATAACAAGGTATTAATGGGTAAAATTGGAGGCAGTTGTGACCTTTTGCTCATAACTCAGCCATATCCGGATCGATTAGGCTGAATTGCAATAGCAAACAATTCCTGACTATATATAATATAAAACCATCGAGTCCCCATCATATCTGGGCTCTTCGGAAAACCTTTTTTAACGGGCAAACGGATATTGTGATTTGAACTTATTTTCTCAATAGGATCCAGTATATATCTGTGGTTTTCATGGGCAACCGCGTATGTCTATTTTTTCGATTTTGAAATGTTGATGCTATATTGCTTAATTTTAGGTGCTCTTTACATTTTGTAAAAAAATTTTAAAAACAGATACACCCATTTCGATGTTTTAACTTAATTACAAAGTTCAAAAGGTGCAATATCTAACCCATATTTTAATCTAGAATTGTTTTTCGGCTCTCCTGAAAAATTTTATTTTAAGCCATACGCTGTTGCCCATGAAAACCACAGATATATACTTAATAGGGATCAAGATCAATATGGTAGGATTTACAAACGGAAAGATAAAGTTTCAAGTACCCTCTCTTTCACCTTCGGTGAAGGGTATACAAATTATAATTTTGACTCTCCTTCAGCTTCGAAGCATTTAAAGCCACTGTTACACAATTCTAAAAGTTTTATCCCTGTCTTCATAAAAAAGTTGTTAATTCAATAAGGGTTTACAAAACAAATTTTTTATGCAAATTTTCCATAATAAACGTTTGTTAAACTTCATAATCGTTTATAAATTTTCAAAAATTAAAAAAAAAAAACTTTAAATTACATTTTCCGTTTCAATAACAGAAAATTATTGCTTATTTTCAATAGTTATTACTAGAAAGTGTTCATGTACTTGAAAAACTTGCAACTAGAGCGTGTAACCAGAGCATACAATTTCAAGACAACATTTTTTTTTTTAAGTTGCTTCTAGTAAAATTTTTACTAGCTAGAATTATTCAAGCACCTGTTTCGGAGTTTTGTTTACAAAACCAACTTTTGAAAATTTCTAAATAAAAAAGTTTTAAATAAAAAGTTTTTCAAAAACTATTTTCCAAGTCATTTTTGGAAATACAAAATTTTTAATTAATAAGATTTTGTTTGTCGTGCTTAACTCCCAATTTTTATTCTTGATAAATACCCTGAAACTTATTGTTGGAGGATAAGCTAGGAAATTTTCTCCCAAAAAATTTCAGAAAAGCCAAAGATATTAGCAAACAAAACTGCAGAGTGAATGAGAATTACAAACACTCACAATTTTGTTTGCAACGCTATCAAAGCTTAAACAAAATACCAACAATAAACAGTGAGCTTATCTTATCATACATATACCACTTCAATTGGTTGGAATTCTCCAAACATTAATTGTTGTTGTTAGCGGGTTAAGAATCAAAATAAACCATTTGGCCAGTTCAGTTTCTTAAGCCGTGCATTTGCAAATTTATTATTAAATTTCTGGATTGCGTTCAGTTGAATAAATAAATAAAATAAATAAATAAAGTAAATTTTGTGATATGTATTCACATCGTTGCAAATAAAACTTTTTTGAGAGTTTGCAATTCTCATTCACCTTGCAGTTTTGTTTGCTTATATCTTTGGCTTTTCTTAAATTGTTTGGGAGAATGTTTCCTGATGATCTGGCCTAAGTAATTGGAAGAAAATGTTTGTAAATTTAAAATTTTTTTCTCTCGTTGCAAGTTTATGCTATTAAAGTAAATGAACACACCTACTATCAGCCTTTAAATAAAACGAAAACACTTTGTAGAATATAAACAGCTGTTCAGTCTAAACAAACATTTTTGTTGAAATTAGAAGTTCTTTAAAAAAATTAAAAGAAAAAATTTGTGAGCAAAATTTTCAATGTTCCATCCCTGATTTTCTTCTTGCATTTACTTAATACAACTCTGATAAAACGAAAAATCTTATTGTTATGAAAAACAAAAATGGAGATAGCCAAACGACGAAAGAAATTGCACATTCTTTACGTTTTTCATAAGTGCCGGTTCACACACGTCAAGTTTAACTCGTCAAGTCTTAAGTTTTTAGGAGAGAAGGGAAAAGATAATGCCATTTCTTTTCCCCTCTTTCCGTAAAGCTCTAGACTTGACGAATCAAACTTGACGTGTGTGAACCGGCACTAACAAATTGCCTTCACACAATTATAAATACTGAGTTTATTTAAGACATGTCGCTTTACGTAGCATTATAGTTTAAAGGACGTTAATATGTTTTTCATTAAATAGTCAAGTTGAATTCAAAGTTCTTTAGCACAAAAAAAAATGATCATTTGCAAACGGAATGTACAATATTTTAGTTTAGTTTTAGCTCAGTTCTAATTATGTTTCAGTTAAATTCTAAATCAGTTCTAGTTTAGTTCTAGCTCGGTCTTACTTTAGTTTTAGTTGGGTTTTTGTTAAGTTCTTGTTTAGTTCTAACCCAGTCTTAATTCAGTATAAGTGCCACATTAGCTCTTGTTTAGTTATTTTTCAATTCTTAGTTTTTTTTTTCTACTAACTTATCAATGCCCTCTCGCATCAGCATATTTGTTAACATAAACATTTCCTTCATTTAACAGTACAAAGTGTTGTAAACAAGCTACAAAAAACATAAGAAACCTAAAATTATATTTCTTTTAAGATTTTATTTTAAACAAATAGCAAATTAGGCACTTATTTAGGCCCCCTTTCTATCTACAGACTGTCTCTCACTATGAACTTGAAGCAATGTTGCGCTAATGTAAATATATATTTTATGAAAAATAATTTTGTTGAATTTTCAAATTGTTGTGGTTTTACAGCTGTTTAATGATTTATGTTGTTTTAATTCGCTTGCTGATAACACATCAAAAATATCATTGATTAACGAAAAACGGAAAGATTTGATTTTTAATTTAGACAACTTTATTTATACAACCTCTGACATCATAGACAAGTAAAGCGATAAAGTCTAACGCGAAAGGTTTTTTTGTTGCCCATGACTATTTTTGCAAGTTTAAATCAAATATTGGCGTTGGTTTTAGAAGATAAGCGGAATTATAAATTTTTTTTTCTTCCATTTCTTAAATATTTAAAAGAAAATTAAAACAGATTTTGAAGCATTAAGAAAGGTGGGCTAAATGTTTCTCGCAAATTTTCTCCCACATCGAGTGAGTTGACAAAAAACCGCTAAATTACTTTATGATCATCAGGTGTGAATTGCGTGTGTATTCTTTAGAAATTTATTATATTTTAATGAGTTATGAAAACTAATGTTTCGAGAAATAATTTGTTTTTGTGAAATTTGTTTTGTAGTGGGAGGAATTATCTTAAAAGTCAAATATATTTTATAAGTTTATTATTTCGAGACTATTTTTGTTTCAAAATACAGGTCTTTGAACTCATTTGGTTCACAAAATTTTATCTAAAAATTCATTTAGGCCCCTCCAAGAAATTTGTTTTTATCTTATAAAACTGCAGTTATAGTAGAAAAACTGCAAATTCCTCCAGTTCTGCACTAGTCATTGGCCAAAAAAAAAAAAAACTTGTTGCTTTTACTTCCAATTCATTTAATGTAAACTGCCGCTACCAAACAAACTCAAAAAACGAAAAGTTTTACACACATTTTCGTTTTCTGTTCGACAGTTTTTGCTTTCGACTGCAGTTTTTTAAACCCTGAGTATTTCACTCTGGTTCTATCCTTTTTGAATTTTTTAGTATCAGTTTTATTAAACATTGAATACGCAGTGCATTTTAGATAATAGATTTCAAATTCTCTCTTTGTCTCTCTTAGAAAAATATCCAAACTAATTTTTCTCTTTTTCTTATTCTCTCTGCCATTTACAGACTGTCCAATCTTCGTGGCGACCACAATTGCCCCTGCCAAAAGAAGTTCATCACTCAAATGAGAACAATCAACGTAATCACCTTCACCATTTACAACCAGAAGACGACGACGTCGATATCGACGAAATACAAATTATAGACAGCGATATGGAAAGATTCCATTTCGGTAGCAACAATAAAAAAGACTCTTCCCTTAACGGTTCACAACACTCGAATACCAGCCACAATGGCAGTAATTCGAATAAAAAGTGGTCCTTTGGACGTTTGTTTCGCCGTAAAAAGGAAATCGAATCGGAATCCTCTTCTGATGAGGATCGCAAGGCAGGTTTTTTACCAACAGCAAAGTATAATCGCAGTTCTGCTGCCATTAGCTCAACACCAAATAAAAAAACGAAATCATCGAAATCAACTAGTCGTGGCAGCAAGTTAATGAGTGAAAATTTTGATCATGTTGTTATAAGTCCTGCTAATAAAGGAAATAGTTCTAAGAATTTGAGTTCTTCTTCGGTACAGCATGTGGATAATCAATTTTTTCTGCCCGTTGAAACCGTACCGGCTCAGGAGCCTTACTATCAAAATAGTGCAAATGTACAGGCTACCAATCCTCACTCTCAACAGCGTTTGCATCATTCTCAACAGTACCTGCCGCATGTACCTCAAACGCAACAACAATTAATGAGTAGATCTGTCCACTCATTGGATCGTAGATCGTCCAGAGCTAAACAGCGTTCAGCTCAGAAATTGCCTCATACTGGTGAAACGCCCACAGTAGCAGGGCGTTCTTCTTCCGAAGAAGAAATTATTTCCTTAAACTCAACCACTTTCTCCAAATACCGTAGTGATGAAAGTATAAATAGCGGAGGACAAGGGCTCAACAACAATGGCCAGAGTCGTAGATCAAGAGCTGCCCGCAATGAGCGTTACTACAAGCGTTTATCGCGTGATGGTGAGGTTAGTCACGGGCAGGTTCCCGTTATGTATGCTCAACAGCCTACTCAAAGATGGAAGACTCAGCCAGTACCCTTGTCCATATATCAAGCTCCCAAGCAACAGGTGCCCGCACCACAACAACCTCAGCCACAAATGCGTTCTTCCAACTCACAAAACACGCAGTATTCTCGTTTGCGCAATACGAATAGCTTGCAACATGTGGCTCCTTATGTGCAATGGGGTCAAATGCAAAAACAACAGCTACCAAAGAATTTACAAAATTCTGTCAATGATACCAAACGCAGCATAAGCTATGACAGTCATATACATATGCAAAATGTTAATGGAAGATTACAAAACAAGCCGATGCCTCCACCTCCTCCTCCAAGAGATCCTTTGCGCAGGGTTAATGTAAGTGGCCATTTACAGGATGGTAGCTCGGGAGATTTAAGACCCATGTCTTACGCTTTTGATCAAACAGGAGTGCCGGTACTGCCTTCTTCGGGGCTTAATGGTCGTTGTGTATCAGATGATAAAATATGGGCTCAGCAGCCTCATTATCAATCCATACACTCCTTAAATATAACATCCAATAGCGTAAACCAGCAAGCAGCAGCACCAGCCAATCGTAGATTTATTACTAGAGCCGAAAGAGATGCCCATCCGGGTAAGAAATCCTTGCCAAATGGCCTAGATTTCCATTATGTAGCTGATGCCACACCGCGCTCTCGCAAGCCTATTCATATGCTCGAACCGAATACGTTTGAAAATGAAATGTCCGAGCCACCATCTACTGGCATTTTACGCACCACCAAAAGTGGTCTCCCTACTTCACCCACCAAGACAAATGCCACAGAATTTTGGAAACGTTTGGAAGGTTCTGCCCAAAAAGCAAATGTACCAACTCCAGCACCAAGAGGTCGTGATGTACAACGCTCAACTGCTGTTGAAGGCAGCATTAAACCACGCTCTGTCTCCAGTTCAAGAGTAGGGGAGTTAAGATCTTATCCAGTGCCCATGTACTCTGAGGTTTATAAGCCCAAAAATAAAACTATAGCTTCTCCTTCAAGCGATGAAGTTGATAGTGTAATTTGTGGTAGTTTGCATATTAAACCTACTCAGGACAAATGCAATAATTTTGTGGAGATACGTAACAAAGACGGCAATAAGGCCCAATCAATGCCCAGCCATTATCATAGACGTTCAGGCGAAATACCCACTACTCCTAATAAATATGAAGAGTATGTTAATGAACGCAGAGAGCAACATCATAACCCTTTATTTGATGCTCCCCAGCCGCCTCAAAGGAAGCTGAGTGGTACCCCTCATATACCACAATTAAGTTTCCCCCGTAAGAAACCGGCCAATTTGGAAGAAGCCATAAATGAATTGGAAGCCATTTATCGTTCTTTGGGGTTAACAGAGGAATCGGAGCCCAAAAGGGAACGTGTACCAACTCCTAATGACTTTGAGAAATATGCTTTGGCTCATGCTGATGAATATGATGAGGAAGATTCTCCTGCTGGAGAACCTGATCCTGTTAGAGATGATGTCGCCTATCGCAACATTAAATTGGCTAATTTGCAACATAAATCAGCTGAAAAACAGCTACCCTTTGGAATACCCTTAGGGCCCATAGTTCCAGCGGCGCAAACAGATTATTTGCATGTAACTCCCAAACGCAAAGAAATAATAGCTTTTGAAACAAAAGCTCCAGATGTCATCAAAGATGATTTGGCTGTTAGAGCCTTGCGTAAAGATCCTGTGGAGAATACGGGCAAATTCCAATATCCCACAGGAAGTTTAATGAAGAAAAATCGTGCCACACGCACTCAATCGGCCAATATTTATGCTCTTATACAAAGAGATGCTGCTAAACCTTCAGGAGGTGATTTGCATTCTTTTTTGGAACTTACTAAAAACATTGATCGATCGGGCAGCATGTCGGATATACATAAAAATGATTCTGCTAGTGATATACCCACCACTCTAAAACTATTGCAGAGTTTAAGAGAACAAGATAGGGAACAGAATCAAACTCAGGCAAAAAAGGCGCATATTCCTTTTCGCCATCCCAGCCAAGGTGGAGCTATTTGCCAACTGCCCGAAAAACTTAGTGCTGCAAGTCATGAAAACGAAAAACCACCTAAACCGGTACCGATGCCACGCAAATCTTTAACACCAGAACCACAAAACACTGACACACATAAAATGGAGGAGGCTTTAAATAAAATTGCGCAAGATGCCCAAGAGAGCAGCATAAAGTTGACTCAAGATTTAATGGAATTACGGAAAGAGGCTTTGATTACAGCCTCTAAGCCTAAGAAACCTAATCACGAAGAGGATAGATTGGTAAAGGAATTACAGGAAATAGAAAAAGTATCTCAGGCAGCCAAAAAATGTGGCGAAATGCTTTTGGATACTTTACCCGACAATGGCCCAAATGAAGGAGATGACGTGACCAAACCACGTAAATTGCACAAAGAAGATAAATTAATAAAAGCCATTGATCAAGTATCAGAGGCTGCCAATAAGGTTTGTGAAAAGATACTCAAAGATATAGTAACCACCGAGCCACCCGTAGTGGTGCAGGAAGCTGTAAGGGTCACACAAAAGCCAGAGGAAAGTAAACCAGCCAAAGAGGAAGATCTGGTTATGCCAACTTTGATTAAGAAACTAGATCCTATAAATTCAACAAATATTGAAGCTATAGCTAGAAGATGTATGCGCCAATTAAGCGATTTGGCGGACAATCATGATTATGACAATTTGAATCAACCAGATATAGCGGTGGCAACATCGTGTAATATGCAACAGGTTACAAAAGACGAAACTACAAATGATTTGACCACTTCTAATCTTACAGAAACGCGTAGACCACCCAATAAACCCAAGCAGCAACAAATCGAGGAGATCGATCAAATTATGAAGGAATGTGAAGATCAAGCAAAACAAAATCAAAATGTGCCAGTGAAAGCAGTGCCCGTTATGCTAAAAAAACAACACCAGCAAGTTGTAAAGGCTCCTGGCTCGAGCACCACTGCCTCCTCGTTCTCCTCGTCCAGTGACTGTTTGGCCAAATCATCTAGTCCGTCGGGTAGTAGACGTTTCTCCTCAAGCATTACCTCTTTTAATCCTTACTCGTCCAGTGATTATATCAAGTCACCCAGTAGTGATTTTAATGCACCTAGCACTGATCCCATTAAAACCTTCAGCACCACATCTTACGATGTACAATCGACAACCAGTGCTACACCAAATTTAACTACCAACAGTACGTTCAGCTATTCACCCTCGCCGCCACCTTTGAACCTAACTCCCATTAGCAATTGCAGTGCCACCATAGCGTCCAATACCCAACGTGGACGCTCCTCATCACCTTCACAATACAATTCCTCCGAGGAATTAGCCATGATCTTTGGCATTGAGGAAAAGTCTAAAGCGAAAAAACTACAAAATAATTCAGGTAAAGATGATGATGTGCAACCTAACGCTACTACGCCAGAGTTTATGCTCGAGCAAGATAAAAATTTAAAAACTAACGCTGCATCCCTCCCAGAATGTTCCGCTAATACCGATAATTATCAATGTTGTGCTAAAACTAATGATTGTTTATTGTTGTTATTAAACCCCAACTCATGTTCTCATACTACTAATAATGCTAGCTCTACACCCATGTCATCTGCATCATCCTCTTCGTCTTGTAGACTAGAAACTATACCCGAAGTTTTAAAGGAAGGGCAGGAGGAACAGATTAAATTATCAGCTAACTTTAATAAGATATATAATAGTAGATTAAGTATATTTGTAAGAGACGGTGAAACTGGTTCGCCTCAACCTATAACCCAATTTGATTCCTTAAGTTCTTTGGAGGAGACTTCCTCAAATCCGGATTCGGGTAACGTAAGCTTGGCAGATTTTCCTTTAGGCCAGCAAAATCTTAATGTTAGTGTACAATTAAGTTCCAATTATAATTCCCGGTTTGAGGTTAAAAATTGTTTTAAGAGTGAAGTAATCATAGCAACTGAGAAAGACAGGGATAAAGAGAAACAGAAGAGAAGGATGGTGGAGGAGAAGGAGCAAGAAGTCGATTTTCCCAGACTCCCTACTGCCGAGGAATTAGAAGATAGTTTAAAAGAACATTTTGCTTTGGAGGAAACCTTTAAAAAAACTGAAAACTTCTTGGGAGAGCAAAATGTTTTAAGAGAGAAATTAGCTTTGGCCAAAGAAGATCACGAACTTATGGGCGAAAGAATTATTTGGGCTAGAGGGGAAATTATGGCTGAGGTTAAAGCTTTAGAAGAGAAGGCTTTAAGAGAAAAATTCTTTGTAGAAGTTAACGATCTTATAGAAGATTCTAGGGAAGAGGATGATAAGGAAGAGGATGATAAGGAAGAAGAATCTTTAAGGGAAAATTATAACTCTTTAAAACTGGATGTTTGTGATTCTTTAAGTTTAGAGGAAATGGAAGTTTTAAAGAACGATTGTAAATCAATGGAACTAAGTTTAGCGAATATTGAAGGTATAAATAAAGAATCCTTAAAAGAAGACTCTAGTTTTAAAAATTTTAATAATTTAGGGGAAAACAAAGTTGAGAAAGTAGACGAATCTTCAGAAGACAATTACACATTATTCAAATTAGAATTTGATTCTTTAAGTTTAGAGGAAAGTAAATTTGAGATGGATGATTTCTTAAGGGAAAATTATAGCTCCTTAAGTTTAGAGCCTGCTAAGGCTAAGATTCCTTTGTGCAAGCGCAGCATTGTTATAGAAACTCCTCAGTTGGAAATGAATATAATGGAAGAGAGAATTAGCTATGAATTTAGTATTAACAAAGAGGGCTCCGTTAAAGATACCAGCATTGATGAATTAAGTCTCCAAGACCTAGCACAAAATTGCCAAAAGCTTAATGAAGTCTTAAACCAGAACACAGAGGATTTAAAACAAACACCAAATGCTGCCAAAGAGAAAAATCCAATACCAACCGAAAACGATTTAAGCCTGCGCGTTTGGCAGCCTCAAAATACCGATGAAATGCCTTCGACTAGCTCTAAAGCGAATTCCAACATGGTGGTAAATGTTTTGGGAGAACAACGCCAAGCTGTGAATAGTTTAACTTTGCTAGAGCATCTAGTTGTCGCTTGTACATTGGGCATCATCAATAACGATGATCTAGTTACACTGTGTCTTATTATTATTGGCATTATAATTGTTATAGCGATAGCCTTATTTTGAAAAAAAGAATTTTAAAAAAAATTGTTAAATGTTGTTGTTAAATGAAAAATTTTAAAAACTCACCACCTCAAGTGCACTTGTTCTTTCTAATGGAACAAAATAGACCTTCGTTTTTTGAATTTTGGTTTTTTTTATAGTTTTTTTTTACCTTAAATATTTTTATAAATTATACTCATTTACTGCCTGTTTTTAGAAAACGTAAGCAAGTGAGTGAGTGAGAAATTATATTGAAACAAAAACAAATTTTCGTTTTTTATTGTTGTTTTCAATATAATTTCTCACTCACTCCCTTGCTTACGGTTTCTTAAAACAGGCAGTTAGTTTTTTTTAAATATTTTATTTAGCTCTAGTTTTTCTTTAAGTGCAATGAAATTATTATTATTTTTTTTTTAAGAGAACAAATCCTTATTTCATAATTAAAAAAAAAAAAAAAAAAACAAAATAACCATAATAATCATAATGTTTTTTAACAGTTACAATTTTGTATATATTTCTTTATTAATAATTTTATAATTCTTTTTTTTTTTAATATTAGACTGCAACTTGTGCCAATGATTTTAATTTTATTTTCTTAATTTTAATTGAAAAAAAAACACAAAAAAACAGATTTTTTTTTATATTATTTTTACCAAGTATTTTATATCTAAAATATTTTTCTTTCCCTATATTTTCAGCTAAATTTGTAGTTTAAGAAGCATTTAAATTTGAAAACTCGAAAAACACTCAATATTTAATTTCGAAATTTTGTTTTGAAATTAAACACAGAATTTTTTTCTTTAGTTTTTGTAGAAAAAAAGAAACAAGCATTTGTTTTTTGCCTTAAATCACTTGACTTAAAAAAAACAGAATTTCTTTAAAATTTAAGTATTAAAGTTTTTAAAATTTGTGTTTTTTATTTTTAAGTTTATTAAAATAACAATTTTTAAGTTACATTACATTATATTAATTATATAATTATCATTATGATTACTTATTATTTAAAAAAAAAAACCATTACAAAAAAAAATTATTAAAAAAGATATTAATAAAATATTTGTAAAAATAATTAAATATTGTTTTAAATAAAAGAATTCAAGTTGGTTGGTTATCCTGGTAGTTATTTTCACGCAAACAGTCAAGTAGAGTCCGAGGACTCCGTTTTGCCAAGACTACACTTCTCATCAGATGTTTTGCCATTTATGTTGTAATTAGAGTTAGAGGGATATTCAATTGTTTCAATTCCCGCTTTCCCGAGAATTAATTGCGGGATTTTCCGGCAAATATTGAACAAAAACCTTTTTAAACTTTGGTAAAACTATTTGGGACTCGAGTCTTAAGTTGTTTTATGGCATCAAATTTCCCACAATATTAATCAGTGATGGACAATTTTAAAATCGAGATGGTACTGAACACCAAGCAAAGGAGTACTTTTGTCAATATTTTGGTACTTTTTTCAAACATATTTTTATTGAAAAACAAACTTGAAAATAATATACAAAAATATATAAAATTAAAAAAACTAATGGTGTTTTCTTTTCTACAAAAAAATGTGACATTTTATTTAAAAAAATGCAATTTGGTGTCTGTTTCTTAAAAATTTTGCTCCCGAAAAGGGTGGATTGTTTTATTCTAAAGAACTCACTCTTTTCGGGAGCAAAATTTTAAAGAAACAGATACCAAATTGCATTTTTATACCCTCCACCACAATTAGTTGTGAAGAGGGTATATTAAGTTTGTCATTCCGTGTGAAACTTTTTGATTATTCATCTCAGACCCCATAAAGTATATATATTCTGGGTCCTTGAATAAATCTAAGTCGATTTAGCCATGTCCGTCTGTTGAAAACACGCTCACTTTCGAACAACTCAAAAGAAATGAACAAACTTGGTGCCAAATTGCTTGTAGTTATCCTAAGCAGTTTGGGATTGAAATCCAGCAAAATCGGTTCAGTAGGACCAGAGCTATGAATAAAAATGTGGAACCACCACCTAAAAAAATTGATAATTTTGTTACAAAAAATAACATAAATGCTGGAACAAGGCACGGAATGAGATAAGATTTTGCAAAAAATTTTTTTATTTGACTGGAAATCACGCTGTTAAATTTCGTGAAGATCCGTCCATAATTTACCCTAAGCTCCATATAAACACTACTCCCGGAAAACAGTTTAGTACGCCTAAAACCGTAAAAAATAACGCTAGCGTAACAAAATTTGGTACGTCACAGTTTTTTAGGACTAGAAATAACACTGTGAATTTTCGTGACGATCGGTCCATATTTACCTTAGGCCCCAAAACCCTACTACCGGAAAACAGTTTAGTACGCCTAAAACCGTAAAAAATAATGCAATCATAACAAATTTTGGCTCGTCACAGTTTTATAGGACTATAAATGATACTGTGAAATTTGGTGAAGATCGGTACATAATTTACCCTAGGCCCCATAGAAACCCTACTCCCGGAAAACAGTTTAGTACACCTAAAACCATAATACATAATGCTATCATAACAGAAATTGGAACGTCACAATTTTAAAGGACTAGAAATGACGATGTGAAATTTCGTGATGATCGGTCCATAATATACCCTAGGCCCCATATAAACCCTACTACCGGAAAACAGTTTAGTCGCCTAAAACCATAATTAATAACAAATCGTCACAGTTTAAGATAATAATAACATCATACAGATATTAATCCTTAAACATTCGAACTGTCGGTGGAGGGTATCAAAGATTCGGCACAGCCGAATATAGCACTCTAACTTGTTTTTTAATAAAATGTCACTTTTTTTGTAGAAAAGAAAACACCATAATTTATTTTAATAAAAAAAAATATAAAATATTTTGGTTAAGAAACTAATAATAATTTAATTTTTGAAATAAACATTTATGTAAATGCATATGTATGTATTTACATACATACTATGTATTTGCTTATGATTTAATATAACCCCGCTAGCATAGGCTGTTGTTAGAAGATTATGTTGAATATACAAGTCCTAAAAGAATCATCTGATGATTATCTGACTAGTAACAAAAACATCTAAATTTTTTTTTATTTATTACTTTTTTATTAATTTTTTGACACGCTCGTCTTTTTATCTTGGAATGAACCTTTTGCGACTCTCTGTAAGAGTCGTATAACAATTACTGAGCTACCTAAATAAGAGCGTTTTTGAAATATGAAAATTCTATTGCCAATATAATTTCAATAAAACAACCCGGCCTGAGGATCTGTGAAAAGGATTTTCCGACAGGATAGTATTGATTTCGCGACCTTAAGGTTTTTTTTTATATAAATTGTATACAAATTAGAAGTTTTGACATGTAAAATGCGCCTGATGTCCTTCTTTAGTTAGCTCAGTTATACGGCTAAGCATTTCACGAGTTGTAAAATAATCCCTACATGAGTCTCATACGACTCTTTGCATGTTTTTTGAAAGACTCGTTTGATTAATATCTACATAGATCATGAACAATTCCCTTTATAATTCATTTGAGCGTCTTTCGGAATCGTCTACAGTTAAAAAATTAGCTAATCTACGATCAAAAACACTCTATGAGATTCCCAGTAGACTCCTAGTCGATTGAAAATGTTAGCTGGGAAGGTACACACATTTCGATGGCTAAGACTATTAGGCATTTTGTTTAATTTACTCAATGAGATCAGTAATATTATAATTGTAACAACAAAAATCAGCTGATTTTATTAAATCTTTAGTTTTAATTAAATTTGAAAGAGTTTTTGTACTTGCAAACGATTTCTTTCTTTCGTTTTTGTATCTTTTGGATTAAAAACTTGCGCTTAACTGCTGCTGATGAATGGGATATTGACAATATTTCGATACACTCAAAAAAAAAATCAATCCAAACGTACTCAAATCAATCCGAAGCGGTATTGATAGTACGGTGAGTACGGATTTTCTTGAATCAAGTACAGAAAGATTGATTCAAGTACGGATTTTCAATCCCAAAATACTTAAATTATCCATATTCAATCCCGATTTCGTACTTAAAGTAATCCGAAAATGAGATAGATTTAAGTAAAAGTAAGATTGAATTAATCTGAAAATGCGCTTGATTCAAGTATTATAAAGTTGATTTTATCTCCAATTTGTTCTTGAAAAAAACCAAAAAAGAGATTAGAAAGAAAAAATTATTATGATTGATTTTCTAACCCGTTTTACACATTAAAGAATGATAAAACACCAACATCATGCCCGATATGGTTTTTACTTTAAAAATCTTATGTACATATTTAACTAAAAATATAAACTAAATGAGACGCAAATTTAAAGTTTACTTTTTAACCGTTCGTGGTACACATGAGTCTGGCCGGGCCTTTGTTTAATGTGTATAGATAATCAAGAGCAATTCCATATGAAAGCGATCACCTTTTGGACGACCCCTCTCCGATTTTAAAATAAATAGTCTCAATCGATTGCCCAGCAAAAAATAATGTACCTACATATTTTTTTTTTTATAGTGACTGGTTTAGTGGTGGTGTACACCACTGTCATGTGAAAAATTGAAGAATTCTTCATAAGGGACCTCATTGAAAGTGGAAAAAACTACTAAAGCGATCGCAACGAGTGATAGCTCGTTGGAAAGGTATTGAATCAGGCTTTAATTGAAAAATAAAATTTTCCTAATTTTTCTTAGAAATTTACCTTTAAATTTTCCCATGAAAATTAAATTTTCCGATTTTCCACAGAAGCTCCTAAATTTTCCGGCTAATTTTTTTTTTTTGGATTCCTCATAATTTTTGCTTTAAGAATCAGCAATAAAAAAATGGGCCCCGACTCCTTGTTTGGACAGGAGAAGAGCATTTAAGAGACCACCTTGTTAAAAATACATTTTAAAAATTATTTTACAGTTAAAAATACATTTATGAAGAAAAAATCTTTCTTATTTTGCTGCTTATACTTAATTACAATATTTATTAAAAATTTCAATTGTCTTGGCATCATTACAAAATTAAAGTAACTTTAAATTTAGCACGTCGGCAGACGAAGAGTACCGCTTTACATTAATTGACATATCAGAAATATTTGGTATGAAGCAATGAAACTTTTGCGTTCCAGTTATAGTTTTGACATTATTATATCTGTTTTGAATTCGTCGCTCCATGGCATCGTGTTCTTTTTGAGTGCATAAAACTGTGTTAATGGCAATTTCCTTGCTTTGAATCCACGAAAACAAATGTTGTACATTTAAGATCTGGTCAGTATATGGCCTTTGCAAACTTGCCTTAGTCGCAATGCGTTTTAGGGTTCCCCCCAACGCATCGCATGGGCCCTTACCGTGGGACGTCGCTCGACCTTGCAGTTTTGTTCTTCTTCAATTATGCAAAGATTGTAAAAATTTTTTTTATTCTTGTACTGAGAAGCCGCGCCGTCTGAGAAAAACGTTACTTTGTCGATTGCATCGAATTTTGATCTTAAGAATTCAAACAGTTTCATTTGAAATAAATAAACGGACACATAATTATGAGCTAAACTCTCCGCGACAACAACAAGGCTTACGGTCTGTAGTTCGTTATCTTCATTTTCGGCTAATTTCTCCTTACTTTCCTTTAGAAATTTCGATTTCATCTCGGATATGAAATGGTGCGCCTTCAGTTCATTCAACTTGAATCCGAATTCCTCGATGAATTCCGGAATCTGCTTTACCACGGTCTCAAGGGAACATCTGCCGCTGCTAATTATCCACTGTTTGAAATGCACCTCCTGAATTAACAGCTGTTCAAACTTTTCCGCCAAATATTGCTCTAGCTCGTCAATCTTCGGACAATTGTCGCATTTGGACAGATGACAATTTTCCGTGGGGTATGCGCACAACGACTTCGACAGGAGGTCCCTATATGTTTCAATTTCACCGTGGAATACTTTCAATTTCTTGCATGGAAGGAAAATTAATTTGATGTTTTAATGAAACATGCAAACGCAGACTGAATGCGTTCCGTGATGTCTAATGCCAGCACGCATTCTTTTGGTCGTAGGATGGCAAACTTAGAAAATCCCACTTTTTCTGCTGGGTATTTCTCATTGAACTGATGGTATGCTTCGGATAGATTACATAATAATAATCTGCGCTGCTTGTGTACTTTTTCTCCATCTTCACGTGTGATAACATAGTCACGTGTACCTGGGCAGGCGCGGCTGTTGTCATCATTGCAGTAAAAATCTTGAATCAATTTCACCGTTGCTTCGCTGAGGGTCCTTGAGCCAAATTTCTTGGTGGGAGTCGCCAATATGCCCTTCTGTCGAACTAATTCTTTGCTTCTTCTCGCGATGTAAAAAGATGTTTGAAACTGTTCAGAAATCTTGCGTATAGACCATGATTGAGGCAGCACAGATAAAATGAGATATTTCTCCGGAAAAGTGGTCGCTAAATTGAATTTTCTTTTCAACTGCTCAATCATTTGTTTGCCGTCATCAACGTCATCTGCTTGACTGCATTCGTTATCAGAGCCTTCATCAAATATTGTCGTCTTTCCTGTATGTTTCACTTCGCAACTTTCTTTTTCTAATAGGCGTTTAACCTAAAGTGGTAATAACCTCATTCAAAGGACTCAAAGACATATTGACCATCGGAATGTCTGCCTCACTATCAGATGAAACATTTTGTTCACTTGTCATTTCACTCTCGGATTGTGGCTGCATTTGTTTCAATGCATTTGCTTGTTGAGACAAATCGATTTTACACTTGGGGCAAATGAATTCTGCTTCTTCACCGTATTGAATATTTAATTCATTCATGTATCGCTTCGAAACACCAGTTAATTTTAATACTTTTTCGAACGATGTCCACTCTTGTTAAACGGATTGCAGCAAAATTTATTCATTTTACTTTAAATTGTCTTTACAGCTTCACTCTTTACTTTACAAAAAAAAAAAACACTTTAACACATTCACGTTTAGTATTCAACTGAAATTTGACTCAGAGTGTGTGAAGTATTTATATTTATTTTTTGGTAAAAAATAGGTAAAAAAATAAGCGATATTTGCTTTTCTTTAATAGGAAAATTTGCGTGAACTACTGGTCATAAAATGTTTTTTAAAGAGGGACTTAATTGGTTACTGCCAATAAGCCGACCACAGGTCATAAAATGTTTTGCAAATTTTTTAAATTACCAGGTAATAAATATTTCGCCATATTTATGGAAAATCCGTGTTTTATGACTTGTTTCTGCACGTGTCATTTTAGGCGAAATATTTATTACCTGGTAATTTAAAAAATTTACAAAACATTTTATGACCTGTAGCCTCAGTCGGGTTTGGTGTGCCATTACATGCCACTGCTGCTATTATCCATGGATTTATGGCCGATCTTGTGAAGGCAGGCAGACCATCAGGGGTGTGCTGGAAATCGCAAACGCGAAACGCAAGAATTTTAAAAGTCGTTTTTTAGTAAGATTTCTGTAATAAAAGAATTTTATGACAAATATTATACAAACATTTATCTATTAAACAGAATTTTATAACAAAAATTATAAAAATTTTTTAAAAGTGTATTATAAACAGCCTCCAAATTCTTGCGTTTTTCGTTTGCGATTTCCAGCACACCCCCCCATATTCACTACACACTCAACTTGGGGCTCTTAAAAAAAAAATTGATTTTTTCTTCATAAATGTATTTTTAACTGTAAAATAATTTTTAAAATGTATTTTTAACAAGGTGGTCTCTTAAATGCTCTTCTCCTGTCCAAACAAGGAGTCGGGGCCCATTTTTTTATTGCTGATTCTTAAAGCAAAAATTATGAGGAATCCAAAAAAAAAAAAAATTAGCCGGAAAATTTAGGAGCTTCTGTGGAAAATCGAAAAATTTAATTTTCATGGGAAAATTTAAAGGTAAATTTCTAAGAAAAATTAGGAAAATTTTATTTTTCAATTAAAGCCTGATTCAATACCTTTCCAACGAGCTATCACTCGTTGCGATCGCTTTAGTAGTTTTTTTTTAAAACCACTTTCAATGAGGTCCCTTATGAAGAATTCTTCAATTTTTCACATGACAGTGGTGTACACCACCACTAAACCAGTCACTATAGCCGGAATACGTGAATTATCAGGAAACATTCGTACTTAATTTGGCTTACACTTTTCGAAAAAATCGAAATATCTTAATTTTTTAAATGTTTTATTTCTGGGAAATCCGCTTACGCACGAAATTGGGAATAGATTATTTAAATGTATGACAAAATTAAAAAATACATCATTGTTTCAACGGTGGCATGTCATAACGTCCAGTGTCATAGTGTCCATGGACGTTATGACACTTTTGAAAGTGTCATAGTGTCCATGGACATTATGACACTTTCTAAAGTGTCATAACGTTCATCAAAGAAATGTCATAGCGTCCGCGGTCGTTATGACACTTTGCAAAGTGTCATAATGTCCACAACTTAACTTTTAATGAAAAATATTAAAATGTGTAAAATTTGTTTTGAAATATCAAAATAAGTAAGAACAATGCCAAAAATTCTTACAAGCAAGAATGTAAACAAATTTGGGATCATAGCCGGCCTTCGGCCGGGCGCAAGGATTTTCTTCTCTATGGTATAACAAATACCGGCTTCGCTAACTAAAGCTTCTCTGCACAGCCGGCCTTCGGCCGGGCGCAAGGGTTTTCTCCTCTATGGTATAACAAACACCGGCTTAGCTAAGTAAAGCCTCTAACATCTGCCTTGTTTCCGAACGAAAGCCGACTATGCAGAGAAGCTTTAGTTAGCGAAGCCGGTGTTTGTTATACCATAGAGGAGAAAATCCTTGCGCCCGGCCGAAGGCCGGCTGTGCAGAGAAGCTTTAGTTAGCGAAGCCGGTGTTTGTTATACCATAGAGGAGAAAATCCTTGCGCCAAAAAGTGTTTTCGTTATATATTTAATAGATACACCCAGAAAAAAAGCAGCAAAACCTTTTTAAAAAATTTTTAACTATACTATGTTTCATTTAACCAAATCATTGTCACCGACAACCATATTATAATTAAATTAGTTTCTTTAAAAATAGTTTTGTTGGTTGGGACCATAATGAAACATGTTTTTCTCTGCGTGTATGCAGATCGTTTTTTTGTATTTAACTTCTTTAGTAATTATGAACCTAATGACACTTTTGAAAGTGTCATAATGTCCATTTGCAAAGTGTCATAGTGTCCATGGACGTTATGACACTTTTGAAAGTGTCACAATGTCCATGGACACTATGACACTTTTTGGAGTGTCATAACGTCCATGGACACTATGACACTGGACGTTATGACATGCCACCGTTTCAACGTTTAAAATTTAACTTCCAATAAATTTAAGGCGTTCATTTGTATGCCCGCTTTCAGAGTTATATAAATTAAAAAAATACGTTAGCGCTTCCATTGCTCCAAAAATCTTTCAACCACAGCCTGTCTCGAAAGCCATCTAGTTTGGGCGTACCTTAAAATAACGTAAACTTCTGTTCCAAAATAGTCTGGAAAATTATGAAGTTCTTCTTTTCGGCTTGAGCTATAACAAGATAAATTAAAACTTATTTCCTTCCTAAATTTATCAATTTTTTTAGGTAGACATAAATAAGCTGCAGACGAAGCTAAGTTTAAATTATGGCATGCACAGCAATTAACGAACAAATTTGGTAACAATTCTTTTAATCTGGCCTGATCACCACTAAATTGCCCCTTATCAGCCGTAAGCCCAATCATTTTTCCCAGAGGAATATTGTTTTTCCTCAAAACATCTACAGTTTTGTCGGTAATTCCATAACATAACAAAGAAAGAGTACTAAAAATGACGTGGGGTACCGTGGTATATTTGAAATAAAAAAGCACTGAATTATCCATCACTGATATTAATATTTGCTGCGGCTTAAGGCTTATTAAGCTAATTTCCGAGAATGGGCTTTATAAAGGGCCTTTGTTAAATTATAAACCGATCTTTACGAAGTTTAATATCTAGTATTCTCAAACTATAATGGCCAACATTTTACAAAAATATTATTATTATGGTTTTTAATCGTTTAAGGCGCCCTAAATTATAAATTATGTCTCGATCTTCAGGAAATTTGGTAGTGTGATGTCGAACCACCATAAAAGCATTATTCGTTATGCTTTTAGCCAAAATGTGATATTAAGCAGGCCAAAAATCAAAAATGTTTCATATATTATTAAGAATCTACAAAGCCGACACACACACAAAAACATTTTCGCTATGCTTGACCAAAAAGTATCTTTGAGCCCTTTTACATTGCGCGATTATTGTCGCTGCGATTCTTACTTTATGGGCGAGAGAGGAAATTAAATCGAGTTCGTTTTGTTCACTCAATCGTTATCTCATTAATCTCGCATTTGACGAAAAATTTATTTGTCGGTAGCAAAGAAAAAGCGGCTGCGATAAAAATTTCACACTAAAAACACAGAAGCCATTTTAAAGAAAATACAGTTGTAAAAAAACTTTTAATACAGATTGCTTAACAACTCTGTTAAAACACTAACATCTTTGCCCCTTGAGTTCATAAATATTTCCAAGTTAATTGCTCGTGGAGACCCAATGTAACACTTTGGTGTATGCAAGTGGAAAGAAATGAGCAAAAGTCAAGGTTGGAAAAAAAAGTTTGACAGTGATAAAGACAAAAAAAAAATAAAATTGCAAAAAGTCAGAGTTCGAAAAGAAAACGTTCGCTGTCAGATATTAATGAAAACTCAAAGTAAAATTACACATGAAACTAATTATACATAAGCTACACATGAAAGTAGAAATTACACGCAATATGTGTAATTACACACAGCTTGGCAACACTACTTTACTTAATAAAGGATATTTTAAACTACCAAACAAGTCTTAAGTGTTTTGATAAAAATGCTAGCCTGATCTAATTACTGGTCAGAAAGCAATAACAACCTATCATAACAGGGTTGTACTTTCCTCACAAAAAAAGGAAGACTTGTGTGATAGTGTAAATAAGTCTTTATGTACATTCAGTTACAACACTAGTTTTGACATTTTTATATTTCTTAAATAATATTTTCCTAACCCCGGGTCTCCACGTAGCAATATTTATTGCGACAAACGTCATATTTGATTGCTCAATTAAATTTGACAAGTATAGACCGCATATTGCCATGAGTGGCAATCCATTGTGCAATGACTGCTCTTCTGGCTGCTTGAGCAGTTACTGCTTAGCAGTCTGCTGTAAAATCAGTTGTCATTTATCACGTGTTCTCCAGCAATATAATCAGCAATTATTGCGCCATTGTTCTACCGACGTTTTTGCTTGTGCTTAGCAAAAAAAAAATTGCTACGTGGAGACCCATTGTAAAAGTACAAATAGTAGAACAAACATGATATTAATAAGATATTGATCATAGTTAAATATAAATTTGCAAAAAAATTTATTTACTCCATCACGTTCAGCGACACGCTTTGATTTTTGTTTAAAATAATTTTTGACGTATGCTGAGACAAATCTCCATTTTTGTTGTGTTTGTTGCCGTTTCGATGCCACCTGTATTATTTTGCCATAAAACAAAGCACCAGTCAAAATATTTGGCTTGATTTTAAATATACAAAACATAAAAGCATTTGCCGCTTAAATAATCGTTTGATTGGCCGATGTATGAATCCTTCAAAATTGAAAACAAAATTTCAGGTACTTTTTGAAAAAAAAGCGATAAAATGATAATAGTTAATTAATATTTACTAATTCTTTCTAAATATATAAAATTAACCGATTCATCATCGCAAAGTCTCAATCTCAACTTCAGTGGAGATTGGTCTCTCGCCAAAAGGATCCACTAAGACGGGATTTTTGGAAATTCGAATGTTTTGGGGGTAAAAAAAAAACGTGTAAATACCCTAACTTCATATTTCCTTAACTAAAACAGATACAAAAATTTTATAGTTATCGTTGTTCATTTAAAACAAAAACGGACAGATGTATGGTACTTTTTTGAAATTCGGCCCTGTATCTGTATTTTGGAACTTTTTTTGTCAACTTTCTATTAAACCAATGAACAAAGAAATAAAAATTATATCACAGTCGTAACTAATTTAAAAAATACAAATATTAATTTGGTACTTTTTCGAAATTCGAACGCTTACGAGGTGAAAATTGTACCTGTTTTTATTACTTCTTTTTAACAAAAAATTTTTCTCCATTCGTTTTCATAAACGTATTAAAATTTGGGCTCCCATTACAATATTGACATTTTTCATACTTCTTCAATGGCGAGAAAAAAAGTATCAAAATGGGGAAATACGTGAAATTAAATTTCTTTCTTTTACTTTTTCATTCTTCATGTGGTACTTTTTGAATTTTCTATAATATTGAACTTAGAAACTTAGATGCTTGAAGTTTAATAAAATGCTAAAAAAGAGAGCCTTTTAAAAGTTCTCTATTTAAGTTCTCATATAAGGCCATTACCTCAAATTTTTGAAGTCAGTGGAGAAAGAAAAAGAATCTGACTTGTTAGATGTTGTCTAACGTTAGATGAAAAAAAAGAATTAAGGCTCAGTTAGCTGAGAGTTAAAGTAACTTAACCGTACCGTAAAAAAGTAAGACCAATTTTGGTTCTTACAGTTTAAGACGTAACATCTTACTGTTAACTATAATCGTTCTAATTGATTTACCAACAACAAAATGAAGCAGCTGATTTACAACGTCACGGTTACTCTGGGCAAACTGACCCTTCAGACTTCTTAGATATTGTCTTATGTTAAATTACTGCTTGAATGAATTAAAAGTTTGTAGAATAAAACTTATCAACCTGCTATTTTGTTTTTTGCTTTTTGTCATCCCATAAACTTAAAATGATCCATTTTACTTCATTTAAAAAATATTCTAACTTTGATCATTCCAATAATTCTTCTGTTGTAGTATTTTTTTTTGTGCTTAAACAATTTTACGTTTCCTTAAATTATTTTTAAAGCTTCCTTTTTATTTTTCCTACTAAATAAATATAAAGTTATAATAATAAAAAAAAACAAAATGTTTTAAAAACTTAAAAATAATTGCGTTTTATTTAAAAATAACAAATGGCTTAATGAAAATTATGAGTAAAGCTATGATCACACTTATCAAGTATTTGGCGACCCACACGTAACCACTATTTCTACTAAACATTTGTTTGATTTTGCATAAAGTTTACTAGATGAAACGGCTTTTAACAATATTTTAATTATATTCAAGGACAATTTTTTTTTTTAAATGCAAAGTTTAGTTAATTAACAAAAATTATTAAAAACAATGTTATAGGTTTTTTCGTCAAATATGTGTTAAGTGTGAACATATCTTAACAATATAAATACGCTCCTTTAATGTTTACCCGCTGCTCCTAACTCATATTCGTATTGTGTATAAATAGTGCTTTAGATACTATTAATATATTAAAAATAATTAAATTAATAAAAATTTTTATTAAATTATTTTTGTGAAGAAAGGAATTTTACAACATGAAAATTAATTAAAATTGTTATTGATAATCCTTCATTCTTGAAGTGGCTCGGGCTCGAACCCTGGCCGGCAGGTTACCATGACATGTTTCGATCGCAACCACTCGATCTCCTCAGATGGATTTGCCGTCTTACACTCGCAGCCATCGACGACTGCTGACGTCACTAGTCAAACATCAATCCTTAAACCAAATTGTATTTTAACATTTGGTAGATCGAAATTTGCTTTCCTGAATGATTATCCACTTTAATTGATTTTACATGTTTTTTCCTTTACTTCTGTTTTTTCGTACTTTCGTCAAGAATTTTTCTTGAAGTCCAAGTACATTTTTTGTTTTTTCACTTTGTCTTTCTCTTTTCTGTTGACCTTTTTCAGCACAACTTGAAGGACAAATGTACACATAGAGCTCGTGCCTTAGCTTTAACAATAATTAGTATTGTGGTTATTTTGTTGAACTATTTATGGTTTTTAATCCAAATTTTTAATATTTTTAATTAGGCTTAAGTTCATGAAATTTAATTTTTATTAAATTATTTTTGTGAAGAAAGGAATTTTACAACATGAAAATTAATTAAAATTGTTATTGATAATCCTTCATTCTTGACGTGGCTCGGGCTCGAACCCTGGCCGGCAGGTTACCATGACATGTTTCGATCGCAACCACTCGATCTCCTCAGATGGATTTGCCGTCTTACACTCGCAGCCATCGACGACTGCTGACGTCACTAGTCAAACATCAATCCTTAAACCAAATTGTATTTTAACATTTGGTATCGAAACATGTCATGGTAACCTGCCGGCCAGGGTTCGAGCCCGAGCCACGTCAAGAATGAAGGATTATCAATAACAATTTTAATTAATTTTCATGTTGTAAAATTCCTTTCTTCACAAAAATAATTTAATAAAAATTAAATTTCATGAACTTAAGCCTAATTAAAAATATTAAAAATTTGGATTAAAAACCATAAATAGTTCAACAAAATAACCACAATACTAATTATTGTTAAAGCTAAGGCACGAGCTCTATGTGTACATTTGTCCTTCAAGTTGTGCTGAAAAAGGTCAACAGAAAAGAGAAAGACAAAGTGAAAAAACAAAAAATGTACTTGGACTTCAAGAAAAATTCTTGACGAAAGTACGAAAAAACAGAAGTAAAGGAAAAAACATGTAAAATCAATTAAAGTGGATAATCATTCAGGAAAGCAAATTTCGATCTACCAAATGTTAAAATACAATTTGGTTTAAGGATTGATGTTTGACTAGTGACGTCAGCAGTCGTCGATGGCTGCGAGTGTAAGACGGCAAATCCATCTGAGGAGATCGAGTGGTTGCGATCGAAACATGTCATGGTAACCTGCCGGCCAGGGTTCGAGCCCGAGCCACGTCAAGAATGAAGGATTATCAATAACAATTTTAATTAATTTTCATGTTGTAAAATTCCTTTCTTCACAAAAATAATTTAATAAAAATTAAATTTCATGAACTTAAGCCTAATTAAAAATATTAAAAATTTGGATTAAAAACCATAAATAGTTCAACAAAATAACCACAATACTAATTATTGTTAAAGCTAAGGCACGAGCTCTATGTGTACATTTGTCCTTCAAGTTGTGCTGAAAAAGGTCAACAGAAAAGAGAAAGACAAAGTGAAAAAACAAAAAATGTACTTGGACTTCAAGAAAAATTCTTGACGAAAGTACGAAAAAACAGAAGTAAAGGAAAAAACATGTAAAATCAATTAAAGTGGATAATCATTCAGGAAAGCAAATTTCGATCTACCAAATGTTAAAATACAATTTGGTTTAAGGATTGATGTTTGACTAGTGACGTCAGCAGTCGTCGATGGCTGCGAGTGTAAGACGGCAAATCCATCTGAGGAGATCGAGTGGTTGCGATCGAAACATGTCATGGTAACCTGCCGGCCAGGGTTCGAGCCCGAGCCACGTCAAGAATGAAGGATTATCAATAACAATTTTAATTAATTTTCATGTTGTAAAATTCCTTTCTTCACAAAAATAATTTAATAAAAATTAAATTTCATGAACTTAAGCCTAATTAAAAATATTAAAAATTTGGATTAAAAACCATAAATAGTTCAACAAAATAACCACAATACTAATTATTGTTAAAGCTAAGGCACGAGCTCTATGTGTACATTTGTCCTTCAAGTTGTGCTGAAAAAGGTCAACAGAAAAGAGAAAGACAAAGTGAAAAAACAAAAAATGTACTTGGACTTCAAGAAAAATTCTTGACGAAAGTACGAAAAAACAGAAGTAAAGGAAAAAACATGTAAAATCAATTAAAGTGGATAATCATTCAGGAAAGCAAATTTCGATCTACCAAATGTTAAAATACAATTTGGTTTAAGGATTGATGTTTGACTAGTGACGTCAGCAGTCGTCGATGGCTGCGAGTGTAAGACGGCAAATCCATCTGAGGAGATCGAGTGGTTGCGATCGAAACATGTCATGGTAACCTGCCGGCCAGGGTTCGAGCCCGAGCCACGTCAAGAATGAAGGATTATCAATAACAATTTTAATTAATTTTCATGTTGTAAAATTCCTTTCTTCACAAAAATAATTTAATAAAAATTAAATTTCATGAACTTAAGCCTAATTAAAAATATTAAAAATTTGGATTAAAAACCATAAATAGTTCAACAAAATAACCACAATACTAATTATTGTTAAAGCTAAGGCACGAGCTCTATGTGTACATTTGTCCTTCAAGTTGTGCTGAAAAAGGTCAACAGAAAAGAGAAAGACAAAGTGAAAAAACAAAAAATGTACTTGGACTTCAAGAAAAATTCTTGACGAAAGTACGAAAAAACAGAAGTAAAGGAAAAAACATGTAAAATCAATTAAAGTGGATAATCATTCAGGAAAGCAAATTTCGATCTACCAAATGTTAAAATACAATTTGGTTTAAGGATTGATGTTTGACTAGTGACGTCAGCAGTCGTCGATGGCTGCGAGTGTAAGACGGCAAATCCATCTGAGGAGATCGAGTGGTTGCGATCGAAACATGTCATGGTAACCTGCCGGCCAGGGTTCGAGCCCGAGCCACGTCAAGAATGAAGGATTATCAATAACAATTTTAATTAATTTTCATGTTGTAAAATTCCTTTCTTCACAAAAATAATTTAATAAAAATTAAATTTCATGAACTTAAGCCTAATTAAAAATATTAAAAATTTGGATTAAAAACCATAAATAGTTCAACAAAATAACCACAATACTAATTATTAATAAAAATTTTAAAAATGTTACACATAAATTTAAGCTAAAAATTACTATTTTTTATTATTAATAGATTAACCCCCATATTCATAAAAAATACTTTTGATTTATAAAAGGTTTGTTGGATGAATTTCCCGTGAAAATTAGTTCAATATACCTTAAATAAAACAAAATATTGTTTATGAATATTGGGGTAAAGTTTTATAATTACAAAAAAAAATTTTAAATTTCTATAAAATTAAAGAAGACAGTTAAGGGCAAAATAAACCACAAAAATAACTTGGGAAACACAAACTTTGCTTCTGTTTGCAAATAATATACACAAATAAGGTTGGCGTTGGAGTAAACGTCTAAGGCCCGTTTTCACGACACCTTTAAAGATCGAAATAGTTAATGGTACCTTAAGCACTAGTGAGGAATAAAGTTACCTTCAACTATTTTTCGTTTTCACAACTTCTGCATAAAATAAACTTAACATTTTTAAAAATGTGGCAATACTAAAGTAAATACCGATTATTTTTGCCAAAATAAAAAAAAAAGAACTGGCAACTACGTATTTTCTTTAACTTCTCTCATTTAAAATTTTTGTGTGAACAAATATTTTTTATTAATGGCAAATATTAATAAAATGCCGCGTACACGCGAATTTAACATTTTGTAAATTTTATTTGTCAAAATACGAGTTTGTTATTAATTTACAAAATATACGTATACTTGGAGTTGCCATACAAAAAAAAATATGTGACTATAATATGGCAATCTCAGATCTAAACCTTAAGACGACCGTACACGGCATGTTTTTGTCATCTGATAAGTCAAATTTTCCACTGCAAAATTCATACATGTCGTGTGTTACCTTTTAAACTTTCCCTGGCGATAACAAGACTAGTCCATACATGCATGTAAAGAGTAGTCCATAAAGAAGTAGGAGTACTCCAAAACTACTCCAAATATATGGGTAAAAGGTGGTCCATTTAACATTACGATGTCCTAGGAGGGGACCATATAACCCACCGAAGTAGTCCCTAAACTACTCAAGGGAGTACTAAAGTGGGTTAGTTTTAATAGTACTCCATGTTACTACAGTATGGGGTACAGTTAAGGGGTAGTTTAAACATTTTTCTTTTTCATTTTTTACTAATTGCCTTTTATGGTGTGTACTGTAGTCTATTATTGCTATTATTAAATATATTTACTTGGTATTTCCACAAATTTCACAAACTTTCACTTTTAAATAAACAATTAATAATGGACACCATCAGGGCTTGCAATGTGTAATACTGTAAACTATAGAAAAGAATACATCATGCAGTTGTTGGCAGCACCCCATGGTAATTTCTTATAACATGGTCCATACTACAGTACATTGGACCATGTCGTAAGTAGTCTATTTAAGCCACAATGGACCACGTAGTCCAATATTATCTGTAGGGTTGCTTCTGTAAAATTCAGATGCAAAGTCATCTGACAAAATTTCAATTAGAGCGTGTCTATTTTCTTCTGATAAACTACTGACATCAGCAATCTATGCCAGGAAGAAACCGGCAGCGGCGTCCACAATTGACGGAATCGTTAATATTTTACAAAACCGAGGAATGTATGATCATCCCACCATTTAATAGAATTTATGTAAATATATATATAAAAACCGTTTCATTATAATATCCTTAATTGGTATCTTTGAATTAAAAGAATAATATGTTAAGATGGCTAAATTTTTATTAAGATGGCGGTATTTTTATTTTGGTTTTTTCAACAACTATGCGAAAAAAACAGAGACAATGTCAGAAGCAAATTACATGTACGTTTGTGAGCGAATATTATAAACCTTCTGTAAAACAGCAATTTTGACAGACCTGCACAATTACATGTGACTTGAAAAGTTGACAAGTCAGATATAAAAAACATGTCGTCTACATGCACCTTTAAATCCAGTTTTGCTAACCGTTTTTTAGGTTACACCGCCTTTACACATGAAAATAGTTTCTTGAAAGTACCATATACGTATTATCAAAACGAATTAAAGCAAGTAAGAGTGCTATATTCGGCTGTGCCGAATCTTATATACCCTTCACCATTGTGCGAGCAGAATACAGAGCAACTAAATAATTTTTACATATACATACATATTTACAATATTTAAAACTTCATTATAAATGAAATTTTAAAAGCGAAAACTGGTAAATATTTTTTTAAAATCGTTTTTAGAACATAACAATATTAATAAAAAATTTCTTTTTAAAAAACCAAGATTCGAACCCCGGAACTCACAGTTTCTAACTTAACACACCCCCTAGGCAACTGAACCATGAAGGAACGCTGTTTAACTATCATTAAAATGAAATATGGACCGTTTACTGTTTACAACTCAACACAGTTTTTTGTTTGTTTTCTTTTTGTAAAGGCACTGTTGTCATAACGTAGATTTATCTCTTTTGGCGAGTTTTTAAGTGGTAAAAAACACAAAAATTCCTAGTTTCTATTTGTTAAAATTATTTCGTTAAATATATGAAATAATAAAAAAGGGTGATAACGATAATCATATTGGGCATTATGCTAGTATATGTAAACAAATGCGAAGGGGGGTGGGGGGAAGATTTGAACTTCCCTTTTCATAAGAATATATAGGGTATAAAAAACAAACTTAATTATAACAAGTAAGAGGGCTATATTCGGCTATGCCGAATCTTATAAACCCTTCACCATGGTTTGGAAAGAACAGAAGTTTATATATATGGATATCTAAATATATGTATATATACATGTATATTATATAATATGTATTGTTTAGTTTTATTTAATTATTTGCACATGCTTGCGTGCTATTAAATATATTAAGAGTTTAAGTATAGTTAGTTTAGTTTTGATCAAATTTTAGAATTTGGTCATAACTCGGCCATTTTGTAACAGATTTGACAGATTTTTATACCGACATCTTAAAGTATAAAATTACCATTTACTTTGGTAATAAAACTTGGAGTCGGGAAGATCTATGGTTCCCGAAAATAGGTATTTAAAAAAAGCTATATATTTGCCATATCATTTTTTTCCCCGATTTTCCGATATTTTGATATCTAAAACGTATGAATAGGTCATATTACAGCTCTAAAATTTTAGTTTTTATAATAAAAATTTTAATGTTTTTTAGTGCTTTTTTTGAGTATTTTGCCCATAACTTAACCATTTTTAACCGATTTAGCAGATTTATATACCAACGTGCTTAAGAATAATATTACCATTAAATTGGGTTATAGGTATATATATATATACTTACATATATGTATACATATTTAAACAAACTTAATTATAAAAAAAGTAATTTTTGGGATTGCAGTATTTTGGTCATAACTCTGCTATTTCTTAACCGATTTGACAGATTTATATATCGACGTGTTAAAGAAGAAATTTGCCAGTTATTTTGATTATAAAACTTGGACTCGGGAAGATCTATGGTTCCCGAAAAAAAAAAATTATATTTTGGTCATAACTTTTTCGTATCTGAACCGATTTTCCCGAGTGTTTCAGGTTTTTCTACAATTTTTAATAATTTTTGTACGGGAGGTACCACGCCCACTTCTCCAATCCCGCCCGCATTTTGTGGGATACTGTATCTGCATAATCTAAATGTTTGTACCAAATTTAGAAACTTTGGCTCTTGTCGTTCTCAAGATATACAGAAATAAAAAAATACAACAACAACAAGGGATTTTTGGGCAAAATCAGAGGCAGTCGTGGTTTTTTGCTCATATCTCCGTCATTTTTGGACCGATCTGGCTGAAATTCAATAGCAAACTTAAACGGAGTATATGTGATATAAACATACATCAACCTAGTCCACATCATTTCTGGGGTTTTTGGAAAACCCATTTCAACATACACACGGACAGACGGACAGATGGACAGACGGACAACCGGATTTGAACTTCGCTTTTCATAAGGACCCAGAATATATATACATTATAGGGTGTAGGATCAATATTGTGGAACATACAAACGGAATGACAAAGTTATATATACCCTCTTACCTTCGGTGAAGGGTATAAAAAAGACATATTTTTTTGGATTTCAGTACTTTAACCGATTTGAAAGATTTATATACCGATGTCTTTAGGAATAAATTTACCATTTACTTTGTGATAAAACGTGGACTCAGAAAGACCTATGGCTCCCGTAAATGGGTATTTTTTAAAAAAAATTATATTTTGGTCATAACTTTTTTGTATCTGAACCGATTTTTCCAAAATTTTCAGAAAATATTTTCTACTAAAGATTTTCGATCTTTTGATATATAAGGCGTAGCCATAGGTCATATGACAGTCCAAAAATTCAGGTTTATATACAATTTTTGATTTTTTTTGTATGGGAGGTACCACGCCCACTTTTCCAATCCCGCCCATATTTTGTTGGATACTGTATATTGATAATCTAAATGTTTGTACCCAATCTGGAAACTTTGGCTCTTGCCGTTCTCAAGATATACAGAAATAAATAAAATATACAACAACAACAAGGGATTTTTGGGCAAAATCAGAGGCAGTCGTGGTTTTTTGCTCATATCTCCGTCATTTTTAGACCGATCTGGCTGAAATTCAATAGCAAACTTAAACGGAGTATATGTGATATAAACATACATCAACCTAGTCCACATCATTTCTGGGGTTTTTGGAAAACCCATTTCAACATACACACGGACAGACGGACAGACGGGCAGACGGACAACCGGATTTGAACTTCGCTTTTCATAAGGACCCAGAATATATATACATTATAGGGTGTAGGATCAATATTGTGGAACATACAAACGGAATGACAAAGTTATATATACCCTCTTACCTTCGGTGAAGGGTATAAAAAGGAGTAATATTTGGCATTTCAGTATTTTGGTCATAACTCTGCTATTTATAACCCGATTTGACAGATTTATATACCGACGTGTTAAAGAAGAAATTTGCCAGTTATTTTGGTTATAAAACTTGGACTCGAGAAGATCTATGGTTCCCGAAAATGGGTATTTTCCAAAAAAAAAATTAATATTTTGGTCATAACTTTTTCGTATCCAAACCGATTTTCCCGAGTTTTTCAGAAAAAATTTCCGATCTTTTGATATATAAGGCGTAACCATAGGTCATATTACAGTCAAAAAATTCAGGTTTTATACAATTTTTAATACTTTTTGTATGGAAGGTACCACGCGAACTTCTCCAATCCCGCCCACATTTTGTGGGGTGGTGTGTATTTACACAGAAAAAAGTAATCAAAATACAACAGCCACAAGGTATTTTTTGGAAAAATTAGAGGCAGTCGTGGTTTTTTGGTCATATCTCAGCCATTGTTGGACCGATCTGGCTGAATTTCAATAGCAAGAAATGGTGGATTATATGTGACATAAATGTAAAACAACCTAGCCGCTATCATGTCTGGAGTCTCCGGAAAACACATATCAAACGTAAGACGGACGGACAGACGGACGGATATCGTTAAATCAACTTCACTCCTCATAAGGACCCAGAATATATGTATATGCTTTATAGGGTCTAAGATCAATATTGTAGAAATTACAAACGGAATGACAAACTTATATATACCCTTTTCCACCTGTGGTAAAGGGTATAAAAATAAACAAGAGAATTTTTTGCAAATTTACATGAAAGTGAAATCTCATTTTCAAAATGTCGTCAAAGGGCAAACTTCTAACCAGCGTTGCCACGACCAAAAAAATTTGTAACCAAAATGAAAAAATAAAGTAACCAAAACTATTTTGTATCAAAAGTTCTATTTTATTCGGACTTTAGTTACAAAATATGTCTAAAGAAGAAATTGTGTTCGTTTATATTTTTTAGGCTCATAAACCGCTTGACCGATTTTTATTTTAATTTAGTTTTGACAGTATATTACCAAACCGACAGTATATTACCGGTCCGAAAAAAGTTAACACCTATTTTGGTCTATTTTAAAAACATTATGAGCTAGAGCTTTCAACCTTTTTATATAAAGAGCTATTACACGTAAAAATTTTTAAGTTTCGCTATGTTATTATCAGGGAAACCAGAAATATACTCTATGCGCATTAAATATGCAGTAAAAACTGGAATATATGCCCTGAAAATTGTTAAGAATATGCCCTAAAAAAAATCAAAAATTGCTAATTTAAAGACAAAATATCCAACAATTTAATAACAAAATGTAAAAAAAACCTATAAATACTATCGCTAAAGCCGATATATGTTAGGGTAAAATTCATACAAGAGATGTTTGCGCCGAACATTATCTAGGATATTAACATCCATATGGGGTTTTGTCTTAAAGGAATTACACGGTTGCTAAATTGTAAATTAAGGTTAACATTTAGTTGAAGTTGAAGCTATTAAGGCAAGGAAGCTCAGGGCAAATGTAAACTGATTCGAAAATAATTTAATTTGCAGTAAAATATTTTTGGGTCGAATTTAATTTAAATACCAACATAATTAGATGGGTTTCGGACACAGAGAGTCTAATTTGGAAAGAAGTTTTAATGGGGAATATGTTAAATTATAGACCGATTCTCACCATTTACAAAATTAGGGCTTGTACTTCGGGCACAAGGTTAACATGGACAGACAATCAGCCTGAGGGACGGATGGACATCGTTAGATCACTTTTACAAGTTATTCTGAGTCGATCGTTATACTAAAAGATTGATCTAGATTTCTATGTATTATACACATCGGATAACATTTATCTTTAATGACACCCTGCTTTATCTAACAATTTTAGAGTAAAAATTAAATGTAGATGGCGAATTGAATTGGGTATACAGATACATATTTGAAACAGAAAAGCCATCTGCTAACCAGAATTTAAAAACAAAAACTCTTGTAGGCATCTTAAAAAATTAAACATGAATCAATATATGCCTTCAAAAGGCAAAATATGCGCTATAAACTTAAAAAATGCTCGTTTAACTAAATTATTCACAAAAATGCTGCACACGCTAAAATATGCAAAAACATGCACAAACAAATCGATGTAAAAATTCATAACAGGCTCTAAAATGGATAAAAATATCGTTTTTGCCTTCATTGGTCGCACAAGGAAAAACATGTAATTGCATATTTATGGCTTCCCTGGTTATTATGCTATCAAAGTGTAAAATTGAGTTAAATTATGCGGTAGATTTTGTATACATACTAGATGCTTTTTGCGCGGTGGAAATAGAATCATATTAAACCGGATGGGAAGGTAGCAGAAAATGGCCGTCTACAATTCAAAGTAGATATATGGTTAATTTGATAGTCTGTTCAAGTATAATGATGAAACAGAACTGGGGCTGAACGATGTTTTTCATACAGTTTGACATAAAATTATGCCAGAGAATGCGGTCGAGAAATAAAATCAATTTTATTTTGAGGACGTTTTTTCTAATGCTCTCACATAAATACACTTATTCTTTTAACAATGCTACCATACTTTCATTCAATTTCATACATTTTTTAAAGAGAGAATTTGAAGTTACAGCCGACGTTTTAATTATGGGCTTTAAAATTTTTGCCTGAAGTCGAAGACTCAGTTCTGTTTCATCATTTAAGCTTCTAAAAAAATAATTTTTAAGTAGACGAAAAATGTATTGGTTTTGGATGTGCAAATACCACACACCACTTTAAGGGTCAAATAAGCGGAGCGGGTAATTCTTGTTCCCAAAAAACTAAAAATTTAAGAAAAGTTACCAAAATGGAAAAAAGTACACAGTGCAAAAAATTTTGGTTAAAAGTTACCAAAACGGCAACGCTGCTTCTAACAAAAATGTCTCTTCTACTTTTATAATTTTGCTTTTTTGAAGTTTCAGAGTTACCAAGACAATTACTCACACCGAACATCAGGCATACGTTCAAATTAATATTTATTTGTATTTACTTTCATGATATTAATACATTTCGGTAAAAATAATTGTGTTCTAAATATTTAATTGAAAAAATATATTAAAATTCTTTATATATACGCAAAAAAAAATCAATTGGCAACACTGCTAAGTTTATTGTCATTGGCTTTCATGAAATCACTTTCTTGAAATTTTCATTGAAAAACGCTGAAACTAAAAAAATATAAATGGGTTAGTGAAGAAGTGTGAGTGTATTGAAAGAAATAACTTTCACGTTATTTCGAAAATTAAGGAGGTTGCACAACATACATTCGCGTAACTCAAAAACGGCTTAGTTTATGGAATGAACCAAAAAAATAATAGATACGACTTTTTCAAGTTCAAATTATCGTGTTATTGTGCTGCTCAATAGAATATATAAAAAATATTCACTTAATTTTAGTAATAATGCGAAATTTGCAAAAGTATTTCGGTTGTCAATTAATTTTTTCAAGATCTAATAAAGTTGTTAATTACAAGAAATCATATACTGATTGCAAAATACGCATTTACTAAAGCATTTTTTTTTTTTAAATCTAGCGAAATCTGCAAAAACTTATTTGTAAAGCAAACAGCTTTTAATGTTTAAAAACGACAAATATGACGCCAAAATAATCAAATAATGATTTGTATTTGTTTGTCATTTAATAATTTTACTTGTGTATATTTTATTGTTATAAAAACAAATTAGAAAATCATCTTTTTTCTCAATATTACTGTAAAAATAAATTTGTCTCGTTTTTTAAAATAATGATAAGTTTTTGTAGTTATTTTTTTCTTTGGAAGTTCTTGTAATCCACTTTTTAGTCATGTTTATTTCTTTCCGAAACCGTTTTTGTTTGCTTAAAAAAAAAGGGTTGGCAGAACTGATTATTGCTTGGATTCTGATTTAAATTGAGAATTTCCAAGTATGTACTAAATTGTTTTTGAATTTGTAAGAAAGTTTTAAAACACAAAAAATAATATCAATCCATATCAGTGTTGCAGTAAAAAGCTTTTTCCCTACAAAAATCCCTAGAAATTTTGTTAACTACAAATTTTATAGAAATACAAGTTTTAGTTAAAAAAAATTAAGCAAAATGCAAAGGTTTTTTTAATACTTTAATATACTGATTATTAAACTTTTTTTTGGAATATTTTTGACAAATTACATCTATTTTTCGGAATACAGTGCTTAATCAAAAAAGTGCAAATAATAAGGTTTTAAAAATTTGTTTCAATTCACCTTCATATGGGGAATTTTTCCTACTAGCGGTAACATTGTTCAATTCTTAAAATGTCTCAGAGTTCTAGTTCAACAGCTCTGGTATTGAATGAGCGCGCCCTCTAGTATAACGTAGCAGCAATTGAATATAATCCACATGTACTATCCACACATGTTGAGAATCTTTCATGGAGGCTTGTCTTGGCTAAAAACGTTTCTGACAATATGGTGGATGGTTATTGTCGTTGCTATTTTTCGGAGTTGGTTTTTAATCTCAGCCATACACTAATGTAGATGGAACATAAAATAGCTACAGAAAATAGTTTTTTCAAAAGATTATTAAAATGCTTGAATTCAAGCTCGCGCACGTGTGCATTTGAAGTATTCATAGTTACAATTTTATTTCCGTTATTTTATCCGTGGCATTTGGACAAAATCTTGTTTTTAAAATCTATTATAAATGAAAATTTTCTTTAATTTTGGTTTGTTTTATTATTTGATAAAAATTATTTTTTAACGAGTTTAAGCTGCCCACACACTAGAGACCTGCTTAAATGCCATTAAAAAAGAAAAATGTGCATTCATTCCATTATGAATTTGAACGAATTGTACTTGTTAACTCTCTTGTGTTTGTTAATGTTTTCCCTGCAAATAATAGGACCAGTCCAAACACGCGTGTAAAATGTAGCCCGCAAGGGATTAGGACTAGTCCAAAAGTAACCCAAACGTATGGAAAAAACATGGTAAATTTAACATTACGATGTCTTAGGGCAGGACCATATAACCCATCTTTGCATTACAAAGGAGAAGTTTTAAAACTACACCATGGTACACACAAGAGGATTAGTTTTGAAGTCGTTTAAAAACGAAAGCGTGTCGTTAAAAAACGAAGACATGTCGTCTCACTACAAACACTTCTTAAGGCGCCCGTACACGACATGTATTTGTCATCTGACATGTCAAATTTTCAAGTCACATGTAATTGTTCATGTCTGTCAAAATTGCTGTTTTACATAAAGTTTATAATATTCGGTCACAAACGTACATGTAATTTGCTTCTGACATTGTCTCTGTTTTTTTTTTCGCATTGTTATTGCAGAAACCAAAGTAGTTCTCGGTTTCAAAATAGCTTGCTGCCGCCACGAAAATATTTATTTGCGCCGTAAAATAATTTAGCCATCTTAACATTTTTTTCTTTTATTTTAAAGATACCAATTTAGAATTTTATAATGAAACGGTTTTTATGTATATATTTATATAAATTCTATTCAATGGTAAGATGAGCATACATATCTTGGTATTGTAAAATATTAACTTCAGCCGCCTAATGATTCCGTCAATAGTTGACGCCGCTGCCAGTTTCTTCCCGGCATAGATTTCTGATGTCAGATGGTTTGTCAGAAGAAAATAGAGCACGCTCTAATTGAAATTTTGTCAGATGACTTTGCTTCTGACTTTTACAGAAGCAAAGTTAAAAAGGTAACACACGACATGTATGTGTTTTGTAGTGGGAAATTTGACATGTCAGATGACAAAAACATGTCGTCTATACCCTCCTTTAACAATGACATGGTCCATGCTTGCATTACATCGGACCAGTCCATGGAGTAGTTCATTTTATCAAAATGGATCAGGTGGTCCAATTTTATTTGCAGGGTTGTGTGTATGCTAAAGAGGCACTACACAAAATAGTTTTTTTTTTAGGATGGTTTTTTTATTGCTGTGAATTGAGCTTGCTCGATGTCTTGTTACCTGTTTTAATGGGGCTGTGATTTGAATTTTCAATTTCTTGCGATTTGTTCGATGTGCTGTTAGTGGACTTGTGCGCGAACATTTTAAAATTTAAAATATCTATTGCGGAGTTGTTAAGCATACAAAAATTTTTCTTTTTCGATTTTCTTCTTCTTTTTAACTTCTTTTTTGTTGTATCCACAAATAAATGATCAAAAGAGCAGTTGCATCATAATTCATTTCATAAGCACATACTGTGCTTAAACTTTTTTATGTGCATTTTGCTTTTATAATGGTCCTTTTTCAGTTTGTTATGAGTTAATTCGTTTTCCTGTACAACTTAATTGCATAACTACCCGAGTTTAAAATGCGAAAAATATCCTCGAAAACAACAAAATGAGCAATCTTACGCCAAAGGAAAATCAAATTAGTGTCATTGTTTAAGGGCCATAAACTAGGTATAGTATAGTGACTATATTTTCAGAAACATTGAAAAAAATATCTAAGCAGATGTTAAGGTAATCACCGGTCTCTTTTGAAAGTTATTTTTGTGCCTAAACTTTATTGATTGACTGTATACATAAAAACAGGCTCTGTAGAATAAGCAGAGTATGAAAACAAACAAAACATTTCGCAAACGTTTGCAAAATGTACAAAACTATTCCAAATTTTTAAATTGTATTGTACATGAGCAAAACAAAAACAAAAACTTTTCAAGTGTCAAAGAGAGAAAACGAAACAATTGGCTTTCCACTCATCTGCATTATTTAATTTACCGTTACAATCGTACATCTGAGTACAAAACAGAAAGAGAAACGTTTTGTTTTGAGTAATTGATTTAGTTCTTGTTTGGTTTTTGTAGTGGCATAACAAGAGTAAAATCCACAATGCCTCGTCCAAAAAATGATTTGTTACGTTATTTTTTATTCTTGTTTCTTTGAATTACTTTTTATTTAATTTAATTCCTTTTTTTTTTTTTAATTACTATGGTAGTTAAAAAAAACCTCTCTTTTTATTTCACTTAGAAACAATAGTAGTGAGTAAATCAATTACCAAACGTTTGTCAAACGTTTTTTCTCTGAATGTTTCAATATTTTTCTTATTCTTTTCTTTTCCAGCTGTGTACGTTTATATTAATGTACAATTTGCGCTCTCGAGCTAAAATAATACAAAACAAAATGGCATAATCATTCTCATTCTCATTGTTTTGGTTTTGTTTTTGTTTTACTCACTGCAAAGTACAAAATAAAACGAAAGCAAACGTTTCGTTTTGTTTGTTTTCGTACTCTGGAAATAAGCCCCAGGTACAATAAGTCCCAGTGCAACAACTCCCAATGAAAAAATCCCAAAATAAATGAAATAAGTCCCAAACTGGAAAAAAGAAATAAATCCCAAAAAAATGAAATAATTTCCAAGTCTAAAATGAAACAAACCCCAACTTTTGGGAGTTGTTTTATTATGAAATAACTCCTAAAGACATTAATGAAATAACTTGCAAAAACAGTCCATCGAAAAGAAATGAAATAAGGCAAAATAAAAAAAAATAAAAATGAAAGAACTCCCAAAGAAATTTATTATATATGCGTTTTACTTGAATATTTACATATCAGGCTACCAAAAAACTTACATTGAGTCCTCGACATATTGTCAACAATTATTGTACCCTGACCTCTTGTAATGACAGCTGCCTGCAGTTTAAGCACGCAGCTATTGCAAGTTTTTAGGTGCTTGCATGGCAACAAGAGAGTATTTGATTCACTACCCATACATATGGCACAATCGTTTGTACAAGGACTGTCTCCTCTATGTTACAACAAACACCGGCTTTGCTGACCAAAGCTTCTTTGTATATCCATTCTTCAGCCGATTGCAAGGATTTTCTTCGTCACTCTCCCTCTTTTCACGTTTTTAACATACATCCTTTACCTTTTCAAAATATTCCAAATGTATGAGTAGCAACTGTTTAAACTATCCCTTTATTAATACCGTTTAAAATGTTAAACAATTTTAAGAAATTGCAAATAATTGAAAATGAAATAACTTTCACAGCAAATGAAATAACACCGAAACCCAAAATAAAATGAAATAACTCCCACATTTATTTTTTCGGCGAATTATTTCATTTGAATTTTATCTCATTATGAAATAACTCCCAGGCAAAAAATCAAATAACATCCAAAAAAATTAAATAAAACCGAGAGGGCTGGGAGCCATTTCATAATGAAATTACTCCCACATTTGTATGAAAAATTGTTGGGTCTAATTTAATTTTTTTCTTGGGACTTATTGCACCTGGGAGTTATTGCACGGAGCCATAAAAACAATTTTACATACTCATTTTTAATTTATTTAAACCAAAAACAAATAACAATTCATGGGATCTATTAAGTTAGTTTATCTATGTATTAAACTTTAGAAAAAATTAAAAAACATTTCTGTTCTTAATACGCAAAGCCAACAGCATTGATATAAAACCAACATACAAAGCTAAATTGTTTTAGCAAAATACTACAAATATATCTTTGAAAATATTATTTTACTACAGATTAAGTATTTCTGGTATCATTTGACAGCCAATTTATAATTTTATTAAAGAAGAGCTCTGTCAATAAAGCCCTTATGACAGTACATTTTTTATTCATTAATGGTGTTTTCTTTTCTAAAAAATAATGATGCATTAAAGTTGTGTAATATATTTATTAGGTAACACGAACCCTTACAAAGTGATACATTTTTCTAAATTACAATGGAACAAAATAATAGCTACGTTTTACACTCAACACTAATGTGTATTTAGCGTGTTAAATATTGAATGCAAAGTTTGTACTAAAAGCGATATTCACCACGTTTGTAGCAATTTTCAACATTAAATTTTTTTACAATTCCAATAAGCGTTAACAGCACTGATTTTCAATAATTAATGTCAGCTGTTGTTAAAAATTTTGTGACAAAAAAAATATAATAAAAGTAAAACAAACGAAAAACAAAAAGTTTTTATATCTATCACAATATAACTAAAAATCACAATATAACGCAAATTGTCCGCAAACACAAGAAAAACTTAATAAAAAAATACTTGCTTGCATAAAAAAGTACTTTACGCAGATGCAAAAAAGGGTATTATCTCACACTCAGTTATAACTGCGGGTAAGAAATGGAACAAATTTGCCACTTATTGTTGCAACATGTTTAGAAAGGAAAACGACAACTTCTCACATTTTTGCATATATTTTTAGAATGGAACAAAAACCCGCACGAATGGTAGCATATATGGAACATTATTGTCAGAAAAGAAAACACCATAATTGATACAGAATTGATAGAAAAAAACTGTAAATGCTAAAAAGAGAAAACTATAAAAAATGTAAACAAAGTTTTTTGGTTTTTTTTCTCTTGTTATGATTTTGTTTCAGGGATGGCGTTGAGAATTCTTAAAATTGTACCACCAACCTTTTAAAATTCAACTTTTTTACCCTAATTGTACTAAAAGATTTTTTTAGTTGAAATTAATTTTATTTATGTTCTAAAAAAAAAACACCACAAAAAGGTATTATAAATCTTAGTTTAAAAAGTATCAACAAAATAGTACAATTGAAACAACTTAGCCATCCCTGTTCTGTTAATTTTATTAAATGTTGCCAACTTTTTGTTTATGAGAAACCTAAAAACAAAAAGCGGTAAATCGCTGAATTTGCCCATAAACCGCTGATTCAGCAACACTTTTAATATTTCAAGCTTGAAATGTCAATTTTAAGTTGAACAATTTTACATTTTTTTTTTTGACATAACTTCATTTTTTATCGATAACTATAGTAAAATGTTTGACAGCTTGCCATTTATCTTAATACAGCTGAACCTTTTGCACTTGGTAAATTTTTCTTTTACTTTATTTTTGCACTTTTCACCAAAACTTGAACAATGCATTAAAAATATAGTGTCATAAAGGCTTTAAAAAATGAAGTTGTGTCAAAAAAAAAAAATGTAAAATTGTTCAACTTAAAATTGAAATTTCAAACTTGAAATAATAAAAGTGTTGCTGAATCAGCGGTTTATGGCCAAATTGGGCGATTTAACGCTTATTGTTTTTAGGTTTCTTATAAACAAAAAGTTGGCAACATGTAATAAAATTAACAGAACAGGGATGGCTAAGTTGTTTTTTGTGGTGTTTTTTAAGAACATAAATAAAATTAATTTCAACTAACAAAATCTTTTAGTACAATTATGCTAAAAAAGTAAAATTTTTAAAGGTTGTTGGTACAATTTTAAAAATTCTCAACGCCATCCCTGAAACAAAACCATAACAAGAGAAAAAAAAAACTAAAAAACTTTGTTTACATTTTTTATAGTTTGCTCTTTCTAGCATTTACTGTTTCTTTCTATCAATTCTATATCAATTAATGAATAAAAAATGTAGTGTCATAAGGGCTTAAGGGCTTAAGAAACAAGTTCACTTTCTACGCAAGAGAAAGATTAAAGATTACGCCATTCCGAATAAAATGTAAATCTCTTGCGCATGTTAACAAATGACGTCTAGCGAACTGCAAATAATTACAAGCTGGCAAACTTAAGATAGCTGTTTTATTGCAGGGTTGCCACATTAACACTTGTTGTGGAGTGACAAATTTTTTTTAAGTTTAGGAGCTCATTCCCAAAAAATTTGTTAGTGGAATCATTCACAATATGTAATAAAAAAATGTGGGAATATTTTCATGGGAGCAGTTGTATGCGATAGGGGTGAATAAAATAAAATATCATATTTCGCCGGAAAAATTGGAGTTTCAGACTACGTTAAACTAAGTTTTAACTTAATCCACATCTCAACAACCCGGCCTTAGTGGCATATTTCTGCGGCTTAAACGATTTTTTAATAAAAGTTCTAATTTATAAATTAAAAACTTTCTAACGGTAAATTTTGCTTGGTAATTCATGTAATTTTAATTATATCCTCACATATGTAAGTATGTATGTACATAATATGAATATCCTTTGAATTAATTTTCTTTTCGCCATTAACATTAATTATTTTTTTGAACTAGTAACTTTGGTTCCAAAATTCCACCTTCTATAGAAAAAGCTGAAGCGCATTAATATTCCCCTCAACTCAATCAGTCCAAACAAAGTTCAATGAACTTTTTATGTTTTTTAATTTTTTTTTAGTTTTGGATAATCAACTAAAAAGAAAATATCTAAAAGTGAACATTTATTTTTCCCCACTTAACAACGTCAACATAAATAAAAGCAAGGAAACAAAAACAGCCACAAATACTCTGGTTAAATAGAAAAAAATACAATTTTTCAGCAACAGGAATAACTAAACCTTTTAAAACCGCAACAGGGGGAAAAATTTTTAAAGAAAATAGTAGCAATTATTTGCTGTGCCCACTACAGCCCCCTTTTTCTCCTAAGAACTAATAGAGGTGACGTCTTGGATACTTCCACCTTGTTAATAGACCAAGTAGGGGCAGCATTTCACTTTAATTACTTCCTTGATTTCAATTATACTTACATACATACTTTTACACTTTAGAATTAGACTGACATAAGGATGAGTTGTAGTCAGTTCAATTATTTCTGGGGATTTTCCTGTTCTGTGTTCAAAGTACAAAAATCCGTTTGTTATTTGTTAAAGAATATTGTTTTAAAGAGGAGGAGAGGCGAGAAGGGCTTAAGGAGATTTTGGTTTTTTATGTAAAATACTTAACCTAATTAATTTATATTGTATTGTATTTAAAACAATGATAGACAATCATCTACACTTGAACAAAATTTTCCTTTTTTTCCTGGCTGGCGTTGGCTTTCAATTGTTTTTTGTGGCAGGTAGGAAATGAAATCCTTCGAAAGGGTTTATAAAGAATACAAATTATACAAGTTAAAAGTATAGAGGGATAAGGCCGACCATATGATATCGTATCTTGCAAACAAGTTTGTAGATAAATGGCCGGCAATAGTCATCTACGATTTTTTCGACTGTATGTAAAAGGTTTTTTACTAAGTGCTTTTGCTAAGAATGTGATATCATCGACATTTCTATTTTTTTTTTTTTTGAATGGCCTATCGAAATATAAGTATTAAATTCTTTATGATTCTGGCGCATAAATAAGGCGGCATTTGACCGATGGCTGTGGTGTATGACTTATTCGTATAGACCTGCAAGTTTTAGTAAACTCCACAAGAAAAAGCCAAACGGGGCCAAATCTTACGTTCGCAGTGGCCAGTTGACATCATTTCCAAGTGAGATGCCTGTGACCCCTATCGCTCGTGTAGAATGTCCAATGTGATATAAGTTGTATGACAAGTAGTTTCGTTCTTTCGGAAAAATTTGTCGTTAGTGTCCGTTTCCTCCAATTCAAGCCAAAATAAAGTTGGTAACTGGAACGAACGACGAACTTCGCATAGTACGACGAATTCTTCTACAATCCGAATTGGGTGTGGTCTACAATCCGAATCCACTCAAAAGTGAATTACTTCAGCATTTAAGGTGTTCTGCTTTTCGTTTTAGCGTTCTCAAATAAGTTTAAGAGTATGTTTCAAATTTTGAATTTTTCGCGAATTTCAGCCATGTTCACAATAGAAGCGATTCTTTACAGCTTTAAAGTTTTATAATAAATAGTAGACTTTGCTATCTTTGCTTGTTTGAAATATTAAAAATGTTCGCTAATTTTGAGCTATTTTTGCTAATTTTTGTTTTTATAACCCATTTAGCGATTTTAAATAAATTTTAGTGTTTGTTTGAAAGTTTGCAATTTTTCGCGAATTTAAGCTTAGTTCACAATAGAAGCAATTTTTCCTTGGGATTCTTTGCAGCTTTCACGATTTTTAATAAATATTGGATTTTGCACGTCTGCGTAAGAAATAGAAATAAACCTATCGCAGTGTTCGTTACGCAGAACGAATTTCGGTCTACGCAATGGTTGTGTGTATTTTCATACATTCGAATGTGTTCTATTTCTGACGAAGAATATTCGTTGCGGATAATTCGTCGTTAGTCCCAGTTGTGTTTCTAGCATAGCGCTCGCCGATGACAGTAATGGCCTGGCGAACGTCGTTCTCAAATATATATAAATCTATGACTCCGCCAGCCCTTAACCCCCACCAAAGAGTAACTTTTTCGGGACGCATCGCTCGCAGTTGGAGCTCATGCTGATGGATGGCCATTTAAATTTGAAAATTTTGTAAGTTGACGTACCCATTATTTTTGAACTGGGCTTCATTGCTGAAGATGATTTTTTTATAATGTCACCATATCAAATTTATATTGTTACGTTTTTACTTTATAAACCTTTGAGTTCTTTTAATTACAAATCCAAATTAATACACCCACTTATTCAACTTAACAAACCATATTGAAAATAATGTTCACAAACTGTATCCTCCATTGTTAGTAACGAATGAACAGTTTACCCAGTAAAAAATGTGCTCCAAAAGGAGCAGGATTTGTGTATAAATTCATACCTGCAGTCGCTTTAAAGCTGCTGATGGGATGCCTGATTTTTGTATGGTGTGTTCCCGGTTTGTAGGACTATTTTCTGCTGACAATGAGCGCTTCTAACAAAGTACTCCTAAAGTGCTTTGTTAAGATCTAACTAAATTAACATATGGGTATATCCGTCAAAAAGTCCACCGTGACCGAAAATTTTAAAGTTATTAAAAGCTGATTATTTTACGATATTGTTATAGAGAAATATTTAGATTTTACTTATTTTATAAATTCCCCCATAAATTTGTTCACTTAGATGAACAATCAGACTGCAAAGTTGTGCAAACATAATTTCTTATTTGTGAAAATGTTTTATTGTATGTTTTCTTTAATATTTATCTTTCTTAAAAGAGGTGATATTTGATAAAAATTATTCCAAAAGAATTTTCTTACATGGTCTGTAAGCTAAGGAAGAGTTCAAAGAGAAATATGTTATTCGGATTAACGGTAAATTTTCATTTTATTTTAATCATTACTCAGTTAAATTATTAAGGAAAAAATTTCACGTTTGAAATGTCACGTATCGATCCTGATTTTGGCTTAAAAAAAGAAAATACAGAACATTTTGGAATCAAACCAAGACATTTTAATGTAACATTGCTACGTAAAATTCTGAAAGTAGTTTGATTAAAAAATTGTGCCAGGTTTCGCTGAATTACGCCTTTTTATACATGGCCACAAAAACTACTTCTGTTTTTTTTCACGTTCGAACCGCTGCTTCTTTTGCCATTATCTTTGACCTAGAATCGCGCCCTCCATAAACTTTAGCATAGATAACAGTGCTTTCTTAGTGCTATAATTTAAGGGTTAAGAAACCGTAAAAATATTTTTTGTTTAAAATGGTATTGGATTTTTGATGCGTACGACTGTTACGTTCAACACATTGGATTTACCCATATTCATTAATGTTTTGCTTTTACTTGTTAAAATGCATTTTTTCAAACATTTTCGTAAACCATAATATATTTATATTTTGTTCGCTTTAAAACCTTCTTCGTTGTCAGCACTAAAATATAAGCTTTTCTTGTATATTTTATTCTTTATTCTTTATCATTTACTCTTATTGAAGCGCTCGATTAAGCGCTTTTTCTCTTAAGTGCTTCAAAAAACCCAAATTTTTTTACTGGGTTATGTCTCCAAACAAACTAAACTAACTTAACATTCACACACCAATCTAGTAGATTCAAGAACCTTCTAATCGATTCCAGTACATTCTGTTCGAATTTTTTTTTAAATAACCGTTATACATCTAAATCAAAACTACAATTACAGTGAAGTAAATAACAATTTTAAACCATTGGTGTCCAACCCATACCACAATACAATACAATACCACACTAATACTAATAAAAAGCAATACAACCACAATTTTAATTTTGGACGTCACTGTTTTAAACTACATAAACGACATAAGCTATAATTAACAAGATAACTTATAACTAAAACTATAATATTTCTAAGATAAATCTAATTTCGTAACAATATTAAAAAAGTACCCAAAGGGTCTATACACCCACGTAAAAAAATGTCAATATGGTCACCTCCAATAAAACTATTTTTATGGTTAATTAGTCCTCCATCAAGTAGCCAATAACAACCAGTTTTATTTTGCTTTTTTTTAACATTTTATGGTAAAAGTCAAGTTTTGGTCTAAAGTCAACACTTATGTAAACCTCTGTTTATCAACTGTTTAGAAGATCTAAACCATTTTTTCTTTTAATTTTTTTCCTAGTAGTCCTCCTCTTAAGTCAGTTTTTCCCTTTAAATGTAGCTTAAATGTCATTTGTTCTTAATATTTATTAGATGCAAAAAAAAAACAAAACAACAAAAAAAAAAAAGAGGAAAGTCGAAAAGGAGTCCTTGTTTTTCTCTTTTTTCCTTTTACATTGTTGTTTTTATTTGCATAACTTGCATATTTTTTTGTTGTTAGTCAGACATCAGTGGTTTCAAAACATTTCCGGTAAGAGAAAGAAGCTAAACGAACAAAATTTTCCATTTTCTCATGCACAAAAAAATAAAGAAAAAAAAAACTACTACGACTACAACTTCAACTACGACAGGAATAACGACAACAAAACACTTCCCTTCAAGCAAAAACATGGTGAATGGTAAGGTAATGAGGAGTCAGTCTGCCTGTGTTGTATACGTTTAACCCCAGCAAGCATTTCTTATAGCGAAAGTTCGGAAAAAGATTGCCTTTGCCTTATAATTATCGCAAGTTATGTCATTATTGTTGTTAGCCTAATCTTTCGTCGGGAAGTCTTGTTTACCGTGGAAGCATCGCCATTGAGATACGCCTAATACTCTTCCAGACGACACTAAGAAGTTACTATGCGACATTACTAAATGAAATTTAATGAAAATTTTAAGCAAAGAATTTGCATTTTTAAATAAGACAATTTTCTACAATGTTTAATAGAATTTTATAATGCTTACATTTATGTATGTACGACTGAATTGTGTACGCTCGTGGGTTAAATGAAAGAGCGTAAGAATGTATAGGCTGGACCAGTGTTGCCATTAGGATACGATAGATACATAAATTTTTCGTATATTTTGATGACTTCAAGTACCATGTATAATCCTGACATTTTTCGTATCTTTTGAATCTGTACGCAAAATGTACAGAAATAAAATATTAGAAGACTGATCATCGTTGCCGACTCAATACTAATACAATAGCAGATTTAATAATGAAGAAAGAAAGCATAACGGATGTTTAAACATACGATCCACCTAAATCGATGATTACTAGTAGTGCGAAGTTGTTCTGAAGAAATATGAACATCTTTTTTATTTTTAGGAAATTTATACGAACATTTTGATATAATCGCCTTAGTAAAAACATACCTAATATTTATAACTTAAATAATTATAAAAATGAATTTATATGGTATCCGGCTATTTTCGTTACCTAAATCGCTAAAGTCCCTAACTAACCCAAAATTTAAAATCAACTTTTTCATTGATTTTTATGTAGCAATTATAGCTAATTTTTTTTATCAGTTTTTAGGTTACTTTCCGACAAGTTGTTTTTTTAATCGATTAAGCGATCTAACAATGCATAACCTTTTTAAATTCTGTGCCAAAAAGGAAAAAGTACTTAAGTTGACTTTACCTAAATTTGAGTTTATGGCAAAGCAACTAGAAACAATTACACCTTTGGGATCTTCATATTCAAAAGTACACACGGGTAAAGTTTCAATTATTTTGCACGACTTTTCAGGAAGTTATAGCAAAATAACTTTTTGCTATCGTTTTTCAATGTGCAATAATATCGGGATTTTCAACAAGAACAAAATAAACAAAAACCAAATAAAAAAAAATTTAGAAAGTTCGACAATTGTGAATAAAAATGATATCTTGCAAATATCCACCACGTGTTCGCTGACAGATGTCGATTCTTTCATCAAAGTTTTTAATAACTTTTTGGCAAAATGGTGGGTCTATTTTGTTAATCACATCACGGATTTTGAGTTTTAAGGCTGCAATCGATTCGATTGGCTCCGTATAGACTCTGTTCTTAACATAGCCCACAAAAAACCTTGTAAGGCTTCAAAGACAAAACCTTACGCAAAATTCGCCATGTGGTGGTTTTGGATAACCGCAATTGTTGAGAATGCATCTACTACGAATACGTCAAAAAACTAAATGTCAAAACTATCATGTTGTTGGTGTTGCCACAACAACTCAGTTGAGTTGTAAACCGTTATAGGGGCCTTAATTTTATTTGACATGAAAAGCGAGTTTCAAACATAATTTGATATATAAATAAATTGGTGAAATCGGCTATTAGTTGGTACAATTTAAAATTGTTTCAAAAAAGAAGGATCACAATTCTTTTATTAGAACTTTATTTCTAAGAATGTTTAAGTTAAATTTAAAAATTTACAAAAAAGCTCGAATTAAATGAATGCAAAAGGTCACTTGGCTTCTTATAACGGAGTTTAGCTAGTGTTCAGCAGATCATTCCTTACATATTACTGGAGCTTCCAGCCATATCCAATGCGTGCTGAAAAAAATTCGATCATAGTCCTGCCCAAGAAAGAACATCCAAATAGGGCAATTCTGGCCTCCAAAAATGACTCATCCTGATATCCGTAAAACCAGGGCATTATCTGAGAAAGTGAACACCGTTTCCTCCTTCTCGTTATCCGGACAACTTCTACAGTAGTTATTATAATCTATCCCTTTCAGACCGAGATGCATCGATTGTGCAGGTGGGGTTCGGTCTAAATTTTTTCGCCTCTATTTGACAAATGCCAAATACACCGGCATGCACCGATTGCGCTAATTATTTTTTATGTTTGTTTCTCACATTATCCGCTGTTCACTTAACTGTTACTTGAATTATTGCAAAATTCTTACGTCACATATCAGTTTTTCCAAAATGTGCCACAGAAGAAAGTTGTGTTTTGAATTGCAAAAGTGCAAATCGTTAAAATATATGGCAGTGGGCATGTTTTAACGAAAACAAGTGATAAATTTTAATGTTTCAAACCAACTGAACTCATTTTATGCAATAAAAATGCGTTTTAGCTAAAAATTTTAACGAGATGCATCAGTTCTGCGAGTCCTGAAAATCCTTAAAGGATATAAAAATGGTTAAACTTTAACACTGATTTTATTTCTGTAAGTCATAGAGAGCATATATTCTAAAAAATAATGAAATAATTCCCAGTAGTTAAGCGTCAGGTCTGAAAGGGCTATGCCCTCATTGCGTCCTCATTTAATGAATCCCTATCAACGAGTGACCCGGTATGAACGATATTACTGTTCAAACCTGGCAAATCTGTTCCCTACCAAACCCGAGTAGCACGCCGGTCTCTCCTGCGGCATAACGAACAGGTATTCCTACCATTTTAATTGAGGCTTTATGTACGTCTCACGTTTAATGAAAATTTTGCAGCGAGCCATTAAAATGCCAATTAGCCCGGCAACGAACATGTCTGCAGCCAGGCAACGAACAGTTAATTCAGTCCGTCTGCAGTGTGGTTTTCCAGTGGTTGGTATACATGCCAACGTTTTGAAATATCAAGCATCCTCCCATTATCTTTGATGTCTTTTAGACATTAGCCAGAGCTGTAATGGCATTTATCTCTTGATATACGATAATACCTCAGCCAAATCGCCGGCCGCCTTATGGCGAAGATCTCCGCCTGCAAGGCATTGCATTCATCCGGTAGCCTTTAAGGGACTTTCTGCCCAGTTTATCGATGCAGATATCTTTACCCACCTTACTACTCCTCTTAGAACCATCCGTGTAGACTAGTGTGACCGTTATCTTTTTTTTTCGTATTTTCATTTGCAAACCCCTTAGATTGATTCCAAATTAGAAGAAAATAATAAATAAAAAATTTTATATCGTTTGCATAGTTATTGGGCGTGTCTTGAGTTCACAAAGTTTGCTAAAATGCTAGTTTTCTCACTATGGGTCGCTTTAATTGTTGATAACTTCCGAAATATTTATTTAAGAGAAAAACCTTATTCACAAATATTCTAGGGCTATATCTTATGAACAATGTTGCTCTGTATTAGTTTTCTTTAACATGAATGTTTAATCCAAAAAAACCAAATTAAAAAATAACACCAAAATTTTCACATATCTTCGCATTCTTTGCCTGGTGATTACACTACGTGACAAGTTTTCAACAAAGTCGTGACCAAATGAATCTAACAGCTAGTCAGATGCATTTTTTTTATCATTACCATGAAGAGCCGTAAATAACTCAGCAAAAAAAGGTTCCGGATAACAAAAGTCAAGCCTTGTTATGTGTGTAAAATAGACTTAAGTAATGGACTACTTTAAATGAGGCTGAAAACCTTTCTAGAAATTGTAATTATATAAAACAATCGGGACAAATACTAAAAAACATTTATTTTGTTTTGATTATTTGACTTAAATCATCGCTCGATCGTTCAGAAGTTAAGAAAAAGTGACGCCCAGCCACTTCCTTCTTCTAAAACTCTTCTACATAAATGCTTGCTGGGATTGCCTGCATACATGTTGGATCCTTGTCGATTGGTATTTTTCACAGGTGTACGTATGAGTATTACAACATATATTGTGTATCCGCTGGCTTGCGTATGCGTATCGTAAATATTTAAATGTTTTTTCTTCTTTTTCGTGGATTTTGTTTTATATCATTATTAAAATTTAATTATGTTTCAACGGGCACTTTCTTGATAGTTGTTGTTGAGTTTTATCTTGGTGTTAAACTCTCGACTATTTATTAGCAACAACAAGTACTTGTGAGTAAATTTGAGCAGGGTGTAAAATTAAACGTTTTTATTTTCGTTAAGTGCGCAAGTACAAACAAATCTCATTGTTTTCGTGTCGAACTTTACGTATTTGTTGTAGCATTTTTGTAAAAACAAAAAATAAAACAATGTGGTTTCAGTGATGGTGGTGTAAAAATTAGTTTGTTGTGTCTGACACTGAATACGAAATTAGAGGTTGACACTTAATTCGAAATTAGAGCTGAGAGAGTTTTATTCAGTAATAATATCGATGATAAAATTTGCAACAAAAACATACGTACTTATATATAAAAAAAATAAGCACTTATGGTGTTTTCTTTTCTTAAAAATAATAATGCATTATAATTGTATAATATTAAATTTAATTTTCATTAAATTAAGTGTGTAAGGCGGCAAATCCCTCTGAGGAGATCGAGTGGTAGCGATCAAAACATGTCAGGGTAACCAGCCGCCTGGGTTCGAATCTCAGGTCAGTCAAGAATGAGTGATTATCAATAACAAATTTAATTAATTTTCATGACGTAAAATTCCTTTTTTCAAAAAAATAATTTAATGAAAATTAAATTTGATGAACTTAAGCCTGATTAAAAATATGGAAAATTTGGATTAAAAACCATAAATCGTTCAACAAAATTACCACAATACTAATTATTGTGTAATATATTTATCAGGTTACACGCACCCTTACAAAGTGATAAATTTTTCTAAACTACAATGGAACAAAATAATGGCTACGTTTTACACTCAACACTAATGTGTATTTAGCGTGTTAAATATCGAATGCAAAGTTCGTACTAAAAGCGATGTTCACCACGCTTGTAGCAATTTTCAACATTAAATTTTCTTTAAATTCCATAAGCGTTAACAGCCCTGATTTTCAATAATTAATGTTAGCTGTTGTTAAAAATTTTACGCAAAAAGAAAATATGTAACTATTAAATACAAGTAAAACAAACGAAAAATAAAAAGTATTTATATCCATTTTTTTTCTGATTTTGCTTAAAATTAAAAGTTTTTGGCGAACTATTTAAGTTATAATGCCAGGGTATCACACAATTTTTGGAGCTTTAACCGCAAAACCTCGTTCGACCTAAGCTTTCGTATAGGAAGGCGAGAGCTTCCAGAATCCGCTCCAGAGTATTTTGGTCTCCACCAGTAAACGTCTGAGTTATTTCCTTGGTACTCCACCAGTAAAAAGTATGAGTTATTTATGGTTCTCCACCAGTCACATTGAGGTTTTTCCTTTGGTTCTCCACCAGACAACACATTAAAACATTGAGGTTAAAAACGATTGCATATAACTCGGTACAGTTATACGACACCGAAACACTAACAAATGCGGGGTAACAACGCAAAACGCAACAAAAGCAGACAAACAAAAACGACCTGTTTGCCCTTAAGATAACAAAGAGAGCGATCTGCTTCTCCACTCAGAGCAGTTTTACGAGTGACAATATAACACAAATTGTACGCAAACACAAGAAACAAATTAACAAAAAATACTTGCTTGCATAAAAAAAGTACTTTACGCAGATGCAAAAAAGGGTATTATTTCACACTCAATTATAACCGCGGGTAAGAAATGGAACAAATTTGCCATTTATTGTTGCAACATATTCAGAAAGGAAAACGACAACTTTTCCCATTTTTGCATATATTTTTAGAATAGAACAAAAACCCGCGCGAATGGTAGCATACATGGAACATTTTTGTCAGAAAAGAAAATACCATTAGCTTTACAAATTCAAAGATCAAAGTAAAATGAGCAAATAAAATTCTTCCGTGTTGCTGTAAAAGATGAAACACGGTGTTTCGAAGAGAAGGGGATCTCAATAAGCCAGCTGTTTATAGGTTTCTTGTATTGAAGTTGGCTTATTATGCACATCACGGTGGCATATCATAACGTCCAGTGTCATAATGTCCATGGACACTATGACACTTTCAAAAGTGTCATAACGTCCATCAAAGAAATGTCATAGCGTCCGCGGACGTTATGACACTTTGCAAAGTGTCATAATGTCCACAACTTAACTTATAATGAAAAATATAAAAATGTGTAAAATTTGTTTTGAAATATCAAAATAAGTAAGTACAATGCCAAAAATTCTTACAAGCAAGAATGTAAACAAATTTTGGATCATAGCCGGCCTTCGGCCGGGCGCAAGGATTTTCTTCTCTATGGTATAACTAATACCGGCTTCGCTAACTAAAACTTCTCTGCAAGGATTTTCTCCTCTATGGTTTAACCAACACCGGCTTCGCTAAGTAAAGCTTCTAAAATGTGCCTTGTTTCCGAACGAAAGCCGACTATGCAGAGAAGCTTTAGTTAGCGAAGCCGGTGTTTGTTATACCATAGAGGAGAAAATCCTTGCGCCCAAAAGTGTTTTCGTTAAATGTTTAATATATGCACCCAGAAAAAAACAACAAAACCATTTTTTAAAAAATGTTGACCATATTATGTGTAATTTAACCAAATCATTGTCACCGACAACCATATTATGGTTAAATTAGTTTCTTTAAAAATAGTTTTGTTGGTTGGGACCATAATGAAACATGTTTTTCTCTGCGTGTATGCAGATCGTTTTTTTGTATTTAACTTCTTTAGTAATTATGGACCTAATGACATTTTTGAAAGTGTCATAATGTCCATTTGCAAAGTGTCATAGTGTCCATGGACGTTATGACACTTTTGAAAGTGTCACAATGTCCATGGACACTATGATACTTTTTGGAGTGTCATAACGTCCATGGACACTATGACACTGGACGTTATGACATGCCACCCACATCACTATGGTATATTATGATTATCAAACTGCATATGGGCATTTCCAATATTAAATATAGTGACATTCGTATATTATTTGAACAATTTACACAATTTTCTGTTAAATTCGGTCAGTTTTTCGCGAACAAGCCTTTAAACCTTTAAATACTTTCTGGATTATTAATCTACACAAAAATCTCTTTTAGTTGAGTTCGGTCACATTATTGTATATAACAGGGCATTTCACTGTTATTGAAAGGATATTAAACTTTTGGCTTAGTCCTTAAAATTTAATTTTTTGAAATTAAAATAGCTGATTCTTTATTCTCTATTTTTGGCCACTTATTACGAATATAACATTAGTTTTTGTCTGCGACCTCTTGTTTTAAAGATATTGTGAATTGAAGAAAAAAAAATTGAATTTGCCTTTTTAACTCCATTCAAAATAATTTGGTTTTTATGTGAAATCAAGGCGAATTCATCCCAGGTAATCTCGGTACTACAACAAGTACAACTCGTACAAAAACCACAAGCAATTTGTTTTTGTAAAATCATTGTACAGTGTCAAAAACGGAAATAAAACAAAACAGAAACAAAGATAATAAAAGAGAATAAACAAAATTTTGACATCCAACAGTGATTTTAGCTAATATCAGCAGGGCTTTTAAGACCACCTGTAACAAATTCGCCTTGTGTGAAATCTATCATCAATAACAAAATGGCTACGAAGAAAAGACTTTGTACAAATAACCCTGACAGTTTTTTGTCAATATATTCTTGAACAGTATCGCAAGCCTATAGACTTCGGGAAAGTTGCATATTTAAAATTCTTTAAAATTATTATTAACAATCAAGATAAACATAGGTGTTAAATACTGTTTGACAAAACTGCGCAGTGTTTTCACGGCTATGGTAAATTGGGAAATCACCCACTATTAAATTTGGGACACCAATAACCCGGTGGGAGCTCCGTAATCATCCTGTTTTTGGTTCTATTAAAACATGTAGAAAATAAGTCAAAATGCCAGGAGGATTTCTTAATATTTAGTAACTTTTTAATGGGTTTAAATTTTTTTTTTACTAAAATAAGTTAGTTGGAATGTCTAGTTTGTGCATATAATAAAAAATGGGGCGAAACTATTGGATTTTTCAAGGTTTTAAGGAGTAATCTAAAAATACATAACGTTGAACATCCTTGCAATACAAGTATGATATTCTAATATACTCACCGATGTGATTCTATTCAAATGAAATAGATTTTAGTGTTGATTATCCCCAAACAATAAATTTCAAGGTTTTTTAAGAATACAAATTGGGAATCAATTAATTGTTTGTTCATCTTCTTCTATCTTCTATATATATAAAATAGGATGTCTGTATGTATGTATGTATGTAACGTATGGACTCCAAAACGGCTGGGCCGATTTTAATGAAATTTTCAGGGAATCTTCAGAATATTCAGGTGGGTGACAGTGTGACGTCTGGTCTGCGGGCGGAGGGGCTTGGCAAAATCCAATTTTCATATTGCACCACCAATGACATCTACATATATAATTTGGACGATTTTTTCTTTAAAATGATCGCCATGGTCCAACTTAGGTTTTTACGGAAACAAAATTTTGCCCCGCCCACTTTTTTCGATTTACCTAAAATCAAAAAACGGCTCAATCGATTTGACTAACTTTTCTTTTAAATGTTCGTATTAATCCATTTTACGTTTTCAGCGAAAGAAAAATGTACCACGCCTACTTTTACTCCCACTTTTTCTATTAAGCGCATAACTTGAGAACGGCTTGGCCGATTTGTACGAATTTTTCTTTAAAATCATCGCCATGGCCCAACTTAGGTTTTTACGAAAAGAAAATTTTGCCCCACCTACTTTATCGCCCACTTTTTCGATTTACCTAAAATCAGAAAACGGCTCCATCGATTTGATTAATTTTTCTTTCAAATGTTCGTATCTTTTTAACGGATTTTAAAAATCGAACGCAAACATTTTTCCTAATTTGGACAGGACAACGTCTGTCGGGTCAGCTAGTAATTCATAAATTTTAAAATTAAAATATCAACTTTGCAAAAAAAAATCGCCGAATTTTTCTGTTATTAAATGCCTGGTAATTTAAAAATATTTTTTTAGGAAATTCATGGAAAATTTTTCCGAGAAGGAAGAAGCTCTTATTAGACGCTAAGCTATCATTTTGCTTAAAGAAAATTAAAAAAAAAACAAAAATTAAAATTTTTTCCATTTTCCTTGAAAATACAGCCCTGTCTTTTTGGTTATCAAATTTTACACATCTCAAAAAAACCGATTTCTTTCTCTCTTGCTTTTACAATCCCAAAATTTCGCCAAACTTGCGGCGCTTTTTGTATGTTCTCTGAGAGAAAAAGATTTTCAAGTCTACTTAATGTTTTTGTTGCTGCTTTAACAACACCCCGTTTTTACGAATGTTGGCTACAATTGTTGTTGTTTTCGAAATAAAAAGCAGCTGATAAAATATTTCCTTTTTGTTGTTTATAAAAAAACTCTTCTTCTTATAAATAGGATTTGTTGTTTTTGTTTTATTTCAGCCTCTTTCTGAACGTAGGATAATGCCAACAATAATCATGTTGGTACCACCATCACTTGCCACATAAACCCCAACTGAGGCAAAATACAACAGAAAAATTATATTTTTTTTTGTTTTTGTTTGTGTATTTTTGTTTAAAGTGGGTATGTACAACAAAAACAATAATAAAACAGTATAAAACGAAACCTGTCTGCCTTATTGTTATTGTTGCAGTTGCTGTTTTTTTGTTTTTGGTTTTTTTTTGTTGTTTATATGTTGTTGTCTCGTCTCACAACAAATTGTGGCAAACTAGAACCTTTATGTGCCATCATTGCACATTGGCCAAGTTAGTTGTAAAAGTTATGTTGCCGCAAAAACAACATTTCAACAAAATGTCATTGAGAGACTAAAACAGAACGTTTTTGTGTTAAAAAAAAAATTCATTAACAAAAAAATAAGAAAAGAAAGTTGTAGCAAAAAGTTGTTTGCAAATGCAAAAAAAAAACAAAAATTTACAATTTACAATTTAACTAGAAAATACAAAGAAATGACTACTTAACAAAAAACTCAAACAAATTTATAAATAGTGAGTGAATCATTTTGAAAACACCAACATCATCCTCCAGTCCTAAAGAACCATCCTTTTTCAGAAAAAAAAAAACAAGAAAAAAAACCCCAAGAAAATTAAAGAACAAAAATAATAAATGACTAAAATTCGCCCATAAAACCGCACAATTGGAATAAAATGTGAAAGGATTGTTGTTTTTGTTGTTTTTGTAGCAAATTACTTTAATTAAAGCAAAAACAAAAAGAATTCAAATAGTTTGAAAACAGAGTCTTCAAAAACTTTTTAAGTCAAAAACAATAAAAAAAAAAGAAATTCATTTTGTTAAAAAAAAAACAAATGTTGAACCTTTTTATCGTCTTTATGTTTGTTTTATCCTTCTTTAAGATTTTTTATAAAGACTGTTTCTTGTAGTTGCTGTTGTTGTTTGTTGCAGCTGAACTTTGCAGCAAGTGCATTTATAATCTTGTGCTTTAGTTGTTGGTTTTGGTCTTCAGGTTGCTGATTTCTTATGTTTTTCTTTTGGCTTTTGTTTCGTCTTTGTTGCATTACAGAGTCAGTTTTAAAAAGTACTTGTTTGTTTTTTTGTTTTTAGTTGAACTTTTTTGTTGCCTGCTTGGCTTTTTGCCACTTAAAGTTGTTGATATTTTACAAAATATGCGGCAGGATGGATAGGTCGTGCACCAGTTTGGTTGGCTATTAACCTCAATCACTTGGATTTAGAAATTTTTGATTTTTTTTTTAATTTCCCGAAATTTAATAAAATGTTTCTTTAATTCCTGAGAGCAAATTACGGCATTCGTTGTCGACCGAAATAATCGGCCTTATTTCGGTTATCGATGTCGAAAACAACTCAATAGTAGATTAAAGTAACACAAATTTCGACTTACGTTGTTATAAAGCTGGGGCCTAATTCTGGCAGTCGTGATCGAGTACTCTCTCGATTCGACAGCAATTTTATTTCAGTCGATACTGAACAAATCGAAACTATTTTTTCAGTATTGTGAAACTCAAATGAATGCTTTACAACACTGACAAAACAATTCCGATTCGTTCAGTATTGGCTGGAATAATTGGATATTAAATTGCTTTCGAATCGAGAAAGTATTCGATCACGACTGCCAGAATCAGGCTCCTGAATACAAAACGTAAAACGCAAGAATTTGAATTTAATTTAACTTTTAACCTAATTTTTATTATTTTTGTTAGAAAATTTTATTAAATAGATAAATATTTGTCATAAAATTCTTTTATTACAGAAGTCTTGTTAAAAAACGACTCTTGAAATTCTTGCGTTTTCGGTTTTCAGCACAACCCTGTTAAAGAAAGTTTTGATGGAATGTCGTAATTTGCCCCCCGGTATTTTTTTTCTTTTTGTTGTGAGAAATAATCTTAAAAACATAAAACATAATCATACAATATTATCAAGAATTAATTGTAGTTTTTAGCAATGAATTGTAGTAAATCAGAAAAAAACATGTAATTTTTCACAGAAAAATATGGTTAAAAAAAAAAAAAACAATATTATGTTTCTTGCAATGGCCACAAACAAACGATTAATAAAATTTTGTTTATATTTAACCCGAAAATTTTAAACTGCCTTGAAACTTCAAATATGGTTGGAGTAAACAATATAATGTTTACAAAAACTTTAGCTACAACTTTGCTATTGAGAAAAACAACAATAATATAAGATTTTTAAGCATGTTATGTTTAATTTTGAATGTAACAAACTTTACTATACGCCAGGGATAACCCCTCCATAGACTCGCGAGCCAGTTAATAATCGTATTTTTCACACAGACACGGTCGGCAATTCACATGTATATTACAATTTTGTTCGTTTCAAAACATCAGACTTTCATCAGTCTCTGCGACCGCACACAAGCACATAATACCTTTGTGTGCGTGCGTTCGGAGCTTGGTTATCACTGCTATACACTCAAAATTAAACCTACAGTGTTTGAAAATATTGTTGTTTTGCTCTCTGTAAAAGTGGAATGATTTCAAACACTTGCTTGGCTTGCTTAAAATTCTCGAATACTTTTTCTCCTAATTGTTTATTTAAATACATAAAAAAAGGTTTGAAATAAATTATATGTTAACTTAGGTTACCGACCTATCCGAACGTAGGCTTCCGTCTGTTGTACTGAAGCAGACCAGAGTCTCTGGCGGGAATTGTACACGCAACCCTCGCACTGATAGACTAACTAACTAACAACAAGCTTCTGGGGCAACCAAGCTCTACCTATTTCTTTATTTTTCGACGAACGAATTTGTTTGTTTCGTTGAATTTTAATATTATTTTTTCTTTTTTGAAACTATTAAAATTTAAAGGGGTTTTAATAGGGATTTCCGAACGTTTACAGTTGTAAGGTGCCATATTGTTGAACCTCCGATGTTTTTTATTCATTCTGTGCCCATGTTCTGTAATTCTCGTTTCGACAAACTTTTCGATTGAAATGTGTGAAATGAAACAAAATGGCATATGTGACAGCGCATAGAGAATGGACCAGTAAGTTAAAGGGAACAGTAAAAACCATCTACAAAAAAACAAGAGGTAGGGACGACCTACGCGCGTTTTCAAGGTTGACCAACAAGGTTGAGATGTGTCGCTTTCAAATGAGACCAATACCAACACGCTCAGTGATGGTACACCAAAGATCAAAAGACAAAATGGCTCTCCTGAACAAAACCTTTAAGTTCCTTTCTATTTTGCGCGTCACATTTATCACTAAACTGTGTGTGTAACTTTTTTTTGGCGAGTACTAGCTGTCACGTAAGGAAATTTCTCGCCAACTTACAAAAAAAGTGTGTCTGTAACATTTTTGTGAGAAAAGTTCCCGCTTTCAAATAATCTCACGAATAAAAAAAGCGAGAAAAAATTTTACCACTAAAAAACAATTAAAAATGCAAAATACAAAGAATAGTAATAATAATATTTTGTTCTTGGCACATATTTTTATTGTTTAATTATTTTGCTTTTAACATTTTTTATAAGATATTCGCATATTTTCAAAGCTCGCTTGCAAACAACAAACATTAAAGTCGCACTTTGCATTATTTTGTATAGCCGACGGTTATATTTTCGCCGCCGTCGTTGAAAAATTTAAATTTTGGTCGCCGTCAACGATATGTGTGACTGGCGTTCTTAACGTCTGCAATGTCACTTCAGCTTCGACGTAATCTCTTTTGATAGTTTTCGACATGAGTTACAGACACACTTTTTCCCACTTTTCGAGAAACGATGGAATATTTTGTTTCACATCTTTTCGATGCTAGAAGGTCTCACTAAAGTTACAGAACATGGGTACTGTTTTGCCAAACCACCATGGACGAATATAGAGTTCAACCGGAACAACTTCTTTTGGCCTGATTTGAATGATATGTGCACCACCAACATGTGACTTTAACAGGACGACGCTACGTCCCACACAGCTCATGCCACATTGGACATTCTTTACGAGCGATTTAAAAGCATGGTCAACTCACAAGGAGGTAAGGAGACCTGGCCACCGAGATTGTGCGATTTTAGCCCGTTAAACTTTTTTAGCGGACCTCAAAGCCATTTTTAAACATCTTTATTATCATAAAACACAAACCTTAAAACAAGATAATTCAAATAATTTTATTCGATTTATTGTCGACGTTACCTTACTCGTTTATCTGAATAAATATTTAAAAAACAAAAAAAAAAAAAACAAACAAAGAACTCGGTATAGTTATGGTAATTTTCTTTCATAATTATTGTTTCACCAACCATATAATGATTGAATTAATCTCTTGCATTTCCCGGGATAAGCTAGTTCTTGATTTTTTTTTTTTTTTATTTAATTCCCTATGCTAATCCCCGCGAAGCTTTACGCTTGTCTGCAGGAAAGAAACCAGAGTCTCTGGCGGGAATCGAACCCGCAACCCCGGGGTTGATAGCCTAGCTCACTACTAGCTAGCCTCAGTGTTGCCAGAAGTAGGGGAAAATCCCTACATGTAGGTTTTTTTATACTTAAATAGAAGCTTAGGGAAAATTGGACAGATATTTTATAATTACCAAAATGTAGGGATTTTTCGTCATATCGCATCTATATATATGAAAATGAAAAATGTTTGTATGTTTGTTTGTTTGTATGTTGGCTTATAGACTCCTAAACTACTGAACCGATTTTCCTGAAATTTTTACAGTAGCATCACGTGAGCCCGATAGGGGCAGGGGAATTGGTACCCCCCATTGGATGTCAATATTAAATATCGCGTATCTTAAGAGCGGCTTCACGCATTTTGTTGAACTTTTGGTAGTAGGATCTTCTAAGCCCCAAAATTGAAATAAAGTAGCAGCGGGGGAAGTGGTTTCCCCAATAGGACGCCAATGTTTAATATCGCATATCTTAAGAACTGTTATAGTGAGAATGTTCAAACTTTTTAGAAGTCACTCTTATGGTATACTACACTATTGAAAATAAAAATAAAGCGGGTAGGCACAGGGGGGGGAAATACCTCCCATAGGATCCATATATTAAATATCGCTTAACTGAAGAACCATTAAAGGGATAGTCTTGAAACGTGGTTAAAGCTACTATTATGGTAAACTATAAATTTCAATGTAATTGGCGGGGTAGCCAGCGAAGGAGCAGTACCCCTCATAGATAGAAATATTAATAAGAGCCGCTGCAAGCAATTTGTTGAACCTTTGGTAGTAGGATCGTCTGAGCCCCAAAATTTAAATCAAATAGCAGCGGGGGAAGTGTTACCCCCTATAGGATGCCAATGTTTAATATCGAATATCTTTACAACTGTTATAGTGAGAAAGTTCAAACTTTGTAGAAGTCACTCTTATGGTATACTACACTTTTGAAAAAAAAAAAATAAAGCGGGTAGGCGCAAGGGGAAAATATCTTCCATAGGATGCATATATTAAATATCTCTCAACCGATAAAGTGGTTAAAGCAGTGTAGCGAAGCGCAACGGGTTAAGCTAGTTATTTATAAAATAAATTCAGAAAAAACGTTTTGTTAGTGATATTTTCTTGTCCAAAAAGGTTGAAAATTCTTCTTTTCACTAAAATCGTTTAAAAATATATTTCCAGATTTGTTTATGGCTTAAAAAATTAGCGACACTTATATCTATGTGTATGTTTTTTTCTAAGATATCACTTAATTGAATTTTAAAAAGTACATACATATCGCACCTATTCAACAAAACTGTATTAACTCAAAATTTTTAGTTTTTTACCTTTTGGAAATAATCGAGAGGTATTATTCATATCTACCACCCACTGTAAAAATATCGAGCTATTTTATCTACCTTTTGGTAATGATTTTGGTTAAGCATGTGTAGATAATTTTTTTTAAAAACTCCACTGGCAACACTGATTTCGCTGGTTGCTTAGCCCATCTCATCAGGAAACCTTTTTCCAAAGACTTTGGAAAAAACAAAGATATTATACAAATAAAACTGTAAAGCGAATGAGAATTATGAGCTATTTAAAAATGGACAAGAGTTGTAAAAATACTGTCTTTACTTTGATTTAAATATTTTTTTATTGAATGTGTAGAAATATTTAATTATTTCGTTATTAAATATGTTTTATTGAGTGCTATTTTGCAAAGTGTAATTTTGATAAATTTTTCATTGAATCAAATAAAAAGTTTGTTGACCTCAAATTTTATTTTTAACAAATTGTGTTGTTTAAAATTTTCTTGAGACCTTTATTTTCTGTGCAGATAAGAACAAAAACCCCCATAACCTCTAATTTTTCTCATAAAATCCCATGTTATTTTTTTTTTAATTTTGTTTACTCTTAACAAATACGTGCATGATTTGTAGAGAAAAAATGTACTCAACATATTTTATTATTTTTTTATTCGGTTTGATAATGTGTGTTAGTGGGTGAGTGGTCTAAGACGCTGCATTACGTTTGTTGAAGGGTATTAAAGATTCGGCACAGCCCAGTATAGTAGTACAATTAGGGCTACAAATTCCGGGCAAGTTAAACGCTCTCTTTGGTTTAAAATGTGATTAAACCAACAAATCACAAAACATATAAACCATTCTTAAACGCATTAAATTGGACGTTTAAACTACCAATACAGACCATATGAATTTGATAAGATTTATCGTAGTGCTGTCACATGTTAGTTTTTTAACCAAATATAATACATGGGACTCTGATTTATAGTTGTTTAAACTACATATAAATTTAAGTTTAGTTCAACTAAACCAGCGCTTAAACCATCAGTGATTTATTAGCCGTTGCTGGCATTTTCTTAACAATGTTGTTATCTCACAAATGATTCATTTAATAACTTTTCGGCAGCAATTGTCATCTGATGACTAACAACTTATTTCTATATGTATATCTGTTGCACAAAGTTCCAAATGATTCAACCAATTAATTTTTCATAATTTTTACAAATTAATACTCATAAAAATGTTCTATTGGTTTTTATATTTAAGACAGTTACTCATCACAGTTATTAACTCTATTAACTCAATCGTCTTCCCCACCATCATCATCATCGTTATCTTTGTTCCTCTCATTTAGCATAAAAGTTCTTTCGTAGGAAAATTAAGAAAAAAAAAAATTTAAAAAAAAGAAAAATACGACTGCTGCAACATGAGACATTTATCTTGCTTTAATCTTTGTAATCTCTGAGTTTTAAGAATAAACACAGCGCGCGTACAAATCATTCTTGCCATACCATTTTTATTTGTTCAAAGGCCAACAAAGACAACAATGACACCGGAGGCAGCATACGAATACAAGTGAAGAATGAGAGTATTCGCTTAGAATCATAATGACAAACTTAACAATTCTAGTTACACTGTGTTATGTTGCTGGCTCGTTTGCTAGTGGTGTTCGTTGCAGCAGCAAGAGGCACCCAATTTAATACAACTCAAACCTACATAGAGCAACATGAGGCAGCTATTTCGAACGTATAAGTGAGTGGCAGACTGGTTGCTAAACCCACAGCCGAACAGCCAAGAATAGACCTCTAAAAACAATAAAATGAATTTATCTTTGTTTTATTGTTTCAGTCGGTTGTAGAATTATATTTTTTTTTCGCAATGAGCTGGTTATTGAGCTTGAGTTGTAGGAATTATTTTTCAACGATTAAAGTTTTGAACTTGGGAATGTCTGTATTCGTTTATCTGTTAAATTAACAAGAAAAGTGGAAGAGTTCTTGTTGTTTCCAACAGATTTGTAGTTTAGTTTTATTTTTTAAATATCATGAATTTAATGTAAAATAATATTTTTGGTCAATTACGGATGGCAACTGAACTGAAATTGAGTTGGCAGCAGCAAAATCAGGCAAAGCCGCTCATGTTAAAATGTAAAATAAGTTATTATTTTAAATAACATTTTTTTTTTTTGTATATTTAACTTGAACGTCGTTGCCTGATTTCGCTGCTGGCAACTTAACTTTAGTTGTGTTGCCATCCGTAATCGACTCATTAGAATTTCTTGAAAATTTACGCTTCTGACTTGAAAAGTGGAAGAGTTGTTGTCAAGGCGAATTCATCCCAGGTAATCTCGGTACTACAACAAGTACAACTCCTACAAAAACCACAAGCAATTTGTTTTAGTAAAATCATTGTACAATGCCAAAAACAGAAAAAAAAAACAAAACAGAAACAAAGATAATAAAAGAGAATAAACAAAATTTTGACATCTAACAGTGATTTAAGCTAATATCAGCAGGGCTTTTAAGACCACCTGTAATAAATTCGCCTTGGTTCTTGTTGTTTCCATAAGATTTGTTGCTTTTTAATATCTGACTTTTTAAAATTTTTTATTTTTTTTACAGCAAATATCATACATATCATCGTTTTTCAACCGCATTATGGTTACTAGTGTCCGACCGAACGTTCGGGTTCGGTTACGGAGTTCGGCAAAAAATGATGTTCGGTGTTCGGCGAAATTTTTACCGAACTTAACCGAACTTTTTTATGAAATAACATATTTATTATAATTTCAAATTATAATTTGGCATCATTGTTTATGAAAATAATGCGAAAACAATACAACTATTTTTCTCTATGATTATTAGTTCGAAAAAATACAGCGATGACTTAATAAAATGCTTAAGTGTATAAAAATTTCTTTATATGTGTAATTTTTAGAAAACGGTGAAAAAAACAACAAAAAAAAAAGGTTAAATTTTATTTGGCAAAAAATACTCTCCATTTATATTCTGCGGATGGTAAGATAATCTATAGTTTTGGGTGAACCAGAAACCCAACTTTGTAGTATACATTGTTCCAGATAAAAATGTCATCCAATCCATTTTGGAGTTTTTTTGAAAAAATTGAGCAAGCGCTCAATGCAAATGTTGCGCCAAACAAATGTCAATGGGGAGTTTATTGCCAAGCAAACAAAATACCGCCAATATTAAACGCCACTTAGAGAAAATACACCCCAACGAATTTGTTGTTGTTTTTGTTTAAACTTTGATATTGTAACACGTAAAACTGGGGCTTATAACTCTTATTCGCTTAACAGTTTTATTTGTATAATATCTTTAGTTTTTCTAAAATCTTTGGATGAAGTTTCCTGACGATCTGGCCTAAGCAACCAGTGAAATAGGAATAGCTTATCCCAACAACAATAAACATCGGTTTGTCAAGAGTATGAAATGGGAATTAAGCACATTATGACGAAACCTTGATAATTAATTTTTGAATCCCAAGGAAATCTTTGATATACATTGTAGAGGTTTGAGTACTAATATGTATACTAGGGCTATAACTAAAGTATTGCCATAGCACGACGGAGTGGCCAAGAATGTTTTAGTAATGAAAACACCTGTCTCCCGTCGTTTTGCGAAAAAAAACCTCACGCAGGGAAGAAAATTTCTAAAACCTTCTAAGAAATTTTTAACCGCGATGAATTGTAAACGGTAGGAATATTTTGAATCTAAAGCAGTGGATAAGTTCCAAAATAGCATTTAAGTGAACGCCTAGCGGTGAATTTTATATGGCGAGTTCCCACTTTGAAGCAATACATTTTTGACAAATAAAGCGCATTAGTCAGCGCACATAAAAATTGTTTGATGTAACGATTAGCTTTACACACTGAATGTTTTGATACAGTTATTTTTTAGTTTCCTCCCTTACAAACCTGCTTCGTAGTAAGGGAATTCCGTGGCACATGAAATGTTATTTTTTTATAAAAGTTGTTGAGAGTTCTCTCACTTACTTTACTGCATTTATGTATGTCTTATTGCGTAGCGCATAATTGTGCGCTTATTTTTTTAAATGTACCATTAGTGCTTCTCAAAATTAAAAAAATTTTTTATTGGGAGAACTTCCTAACAATGTTTTATTCAACTTGTATGGTAAATTGGCAACAGTGTTCACTACCTACCCTGTCTTGAAATCAAAGCACATTAGTGTACCCTGGTTGAAATATTTATAAATTTTTCTTTGACATAAATTTTGTTTTTTTATAATTTTCTTTTCCGCAATCAAAATAAAAAAGTCCTCTTTAAAATTAATTTCAACAAATTTTTAGCAAAATAAAGAAATAATTTGTGCAGAAAAATTTTATTAATTGAAATTAAAAAAAAAAAAACAAATACTCTCTGTTAAATTGTTCAAAACAATTAAGTTAGTAATAAATCCAACAAAAATTATTGTCACAGCTCAAATAACACATGAAAACTGATTCTAAAGGATTTCGGTTGATTTTTTTCAATAAAACAATTAAACGTCAAGGATAAAAGGTAATAAAATCTATAATAAATAAATGTTTTTTTAGTTTTGTCCAATAAATACAGCCATACATCAATAAAAATATTAAATTTATGCAAATTACAAAAAGCAAATATCAAAATAAACCCACAGCTGGCGCTTACATTTGAATTTGTTGTCTACAATTTTACAAATTGTTGTTTTTTATTGAATTCAAATTGTTTATAGAAATTTAAAATGAATTTAAATTAATATGTTGTTATTATTGGTAGACAACCAAATACGGATGACAAGCACAATTTTATGTTGTCAGATGCATTTAAAAATCAATGTCTTAATTTAATGGTAAGCGATATTTAATATTTATAATTTATTAATGTTAAAAAAAAGTGGATGCTGTGGAGAAAAGAGGTCTTAATTTCGATTACTTTTAGAAAAAGGTTGACTATTATGGTTAATCGAGTTCTATAAACAAAAATACTTGTTTATAAAAAAAAATAATTGGAATTTCATTTAATTTTTAAAATAGAGTTAAAGGTCAATTTTGGTTTTTTTAAGAATTTAAGATACCAATTATTTTCAAATTAAAAAAAAAACTAGTTTATTACATTAACTAAAATGTTAAATGGAATGTCATGGAAATCGAAATCACGTGAAATTGAAATCGAACAAATTTTGAAAACTCTCCCGTGTTTAAAGTTCGTAAAAATATTTCCTTTCCTCCACTTTTCTCTATCTAAACTTCTTTTGAAATCAGGAAAATCTACATTCATTTTTACAAAAAATCAATTGAAAATCTTTAACGATTGGAATTTCATTTGATTTCGATTTCCAGAACATGTCCGTTCGTGCATTTACACGTTTATTTTAAAGGTCAAAGGTCAAGGTATATATTTCGAATGTTCCTTGGTTAAGAATTTAAAAAAAGCTTCATATTGTTTATTTTCCAATAAGTCGAATGGCCATTGTAATCACTACCTGATTACAAAATACATTTTAGATCTTTAGCTTGATTTATAGAAAACAAGTCAAAGGTCAATTTGAAAATCTTAAGAAGAAAACTCTGCATTTTAAATTGCTTTAGAATTGTAAAAAACATAATAAAAATTGCATGATGATCGCAATTGCTTTTATTAAATAAATGTTCAATTTTATACATTTTCAAAAGCTCAAAGGTCAATTTAGATTGTTTTTTTTTGCAATTTCAATAAAAGTTATTTTCAAATAAAAAAAAAACTACATAACTATATAATCTAAAATGTTTACATATTTTATAGAAAAATCATTGGAATTCTTAAAATAGTCAAAGGTCAATTTTTATATATGAACTGTTAATTGTTTTAAATTAAAAAAAAGTTTGATACTGTTTATTGTCAAAGGTAAATTTTAAAAAAATTTAGAAGAAAACTTTGTATGTTAAATTGCTTTAGAATCAGGGTTCGAAAATAAACAACATACGGCTCACACACCCTGAAACGATATACATGATCACTAAATGGAAAAGTTCACATAATCGAGACAATATAAAATAAGTATTTCAAATCATTTTTAATATATGTACATTAGAGCGACTCAAGTTGTATGGAAGCAAAATTCTTGCTCGATGTACCCTCCTAAAAATGAACCTTGGACTTTTTTAAGATGACATTTTGAATATTTCGGCTCCAGCTTTGACCTCTCGTGAGCTGGACCAGTTTGAAAAAGGGTCTATTTTTGCATGTTTTGTTAATTTGAGAATCTGTTTCCTTACCAACATATGCAAATTGGGTATCGCAAGAAATGTTTTTTTTTCTTTCTTTAGTCCTATTTTCTTCCATACATGATCTAGAAACTTAATCCGCTATCATATTAGAGTTACTACAAAATTGCATTTAAATATATTCCAGAGCACCGTGTAAAATGCATCTATTTGCAAAAATCTAAAGTATTTACATACAAAGATGATATACTTGGCAAAAGATAAAATTTGATACCCATATTGCCCTATTTAAAACGAAGGGTTACCATCCCATTGCATTTTTGTCAAAACGCGAACTAGCACGAATTTAAAAAAAAGCTGAGACACGTATTTAATTAAATCGACTAAAGATTAAAATATGTTAATTTGGCACTTTTATTACAAACAACCCCGAACAAAAAATTCAAAAACCGTTTTTTTTTACAGAAAATCCTTAAAAAAGGACATGAATGATTATCCTTGGAAAAATTGTATACACAGTTGAACGCGCCTTAAAAAACCCTTTCTTGCGATACCCAATGCATATGTTGGTAAGGAAACAGATTCTCAAATTAACAACACATGCAAAAATTGACCCTTTTTCAAACTGGTCCAGCTCACGAGAGGTCAAAGCTTAGGGATGAAACGATAACTCTAAGGTATCGATTCTTTTACTCGATGTGGTATCGCTCATAAAGTATCGATACCTACTCAGTATCGAATAAAAAGTATCGATACTTACTTGTATCGTTTTGTATGATAAAATAATAGAAAACAGCACTTTTAAACGTACTTATTAGTGTTTTAGTTCTTAACCATACAATAAGATCTACGACTGATTTTGAATAAAACACAAATTATTAAGGAAATTATTGTCATTTCTTTCTATTATGAAAATACTGGTATGGTTCAATTATGTATGGAACAAAATATCAGCCAAATGGCCGCCGCAACCTCGGCGGCACCCCTCCATCCTATGGTCCAAATTTTCGATGACGATGAGGCATAGTTGAGGTTCTATGCCGTTAATGTGCCGAATTATCTAATCCATTAGCTCTTGAATTGTTGCTGGCTTATCGACGTACACCCATTCTTTCAAATAACCCCAAAAAAAGAAGTCCAAGGGTGTCAAATCACATGATCTTGGCGGCAAATTGACATCGCCACCTCGTGAGATAACACGGCCATTGAATTTGTCGCGCAAAAGAGACATTGTTTCGTTAGCTGTGTGGCAATTGGCACCGTCTCGTTGAAACCACATATCGTCCACATCCATATCTTCCAATTCGGTCCATAAAAAGTTCGTTATCATCTCACGATAGCGAACACCATTCACAATAACTGCCTGACCGGCCTCATTTTGGAAAAAATACAGCCCAAAAACCGCACCAAACAGTCACTCTTTGTGGGTGCATTGGTTTTTCGACAATCACTCTTGGATTATCATTCAAGCAAATGCGGCAATTCTGCTTATTGACGAATCCACTGAGGCAAAAATGTGCCTCATCACTGAAGATGATTTTATTCGAAATTTGATCATCCACTGTTGCCATTTCTTGCCACCATTTTGACCATTGATGACGTTTGGAATGGTCAAGAGGCTTTAGCTCTTGAGTGAATTGCACCGTGTAAGCGTGTAAATGCAAGTCTTTATGCAAAATGTGCATCAACGACAAGCGTGAGAGGTGCAATTGTTGGGCACGACGACGAGTTGAGGTGGACGGCTCTTCAGCCACACTATCGCGAACATCAGCAATATTTTCTGCATTCCAATCGTACGAGCATGCACTGGTGTTTTCACATCTCCTACAGACCCGGTTTCCTCAAATTTTTACTCGATTTTTCCGATTGTACGCACATTTGAAAGATTAAATTGACCAAAAATCACGAAGTGCACGATATGCGCAAGTTTAATCAAACCTGATCTGTAGGAAATGGGAAAACATATGTGCATTCCCGCCCAGTTACTTCTGCGGCTGACGGCGATATCGGGTCGTACTTCTTCTACCGTGAATGGTGTTCGCTATCGCGACATGATAACGGATTTCCTATAGCCAGAAATTGAGGAAATGGACCTAGACTATATGTGGTTTATACGTGTTTACTGGTCAAGCGGTTTCTTGATACTGTTACTGCTGCTACAGCTTTGGAAAATAATCAAAAACTTTGTAACGCGCTACTTACTTGTTATGTGAATAACAAAAATCGACACTTATTTCACGTATCAGTTGTATGTAAATTCAAAACACAAAGTTTAGGTGGCATATAAAAAGATTTCCCAGCTAGCTAGCATATAGGTGGTATGTTGGTTCTAAATTTGCTCCCTCCCCAATTGACCATTAGCCAAACGCCTTGACAGAATCTTACCCTAACATTTATTAAAATCTGTCCCTAATGAAGACTTAAGTACCTTATTACATTTCGTTAAAATTTCCCTTAGATATCCTTCCCATAAAAAAAATATTTAGAGTTTCATTTTAACTAAGAAATACACATTTTATTAAATAATAAGAAAAATCATAATAATGCAAATAAAATATAAATATCCGTGTATAAAAAAAAAGTTCATAACATCAAGAATGACAATATCATACTAATTATGATGTTCTTTTTTTTTAAATTTATAAGAATAAGGTAATGTCGAAAGAAAATAAAAAAAAAAAAAGAAGAAAATAATTTGGAAACGGACCGACTACTGAGGAATACTCTATTTATACAAATAATTACAAAAAATATAGGAATCAATATTACTCACAACATTAGTTTTTATTGTTAGTGTTCCAATTCATAGTGTCTTGATTGAAGGGCCCAGCAAGCGAGATGATGTTGTTGTTGTTGGCTAATGGAAAAACTACTCATATTTAATTTTTTGTAATTTTGTGATAAAATAGAGATATATGTACGTTTGTGAATTTAAAGTTAATTTAGGTAAAGATACATACGTTTTTAATTACAGGGCTAGGAAAAATAATAAGTACAAATGATTTTAATTGATTAAAAGTGAAAATTTCATTAATATTTAACTTTTAAAAGTAATAATGATTTTTATTTAGTTCATTAGTCATAATTTAGGTAAATTTAATTCATGAATTTAATATTTAATTAAAATCATTTGTACATTTTGTTAGTTATGTAAAATAAATTAGGTATTGTTAAAAATTCATGTTTAAGCTAATTAATTAAGTTTTTTTTTTCTTTTTTTTTTTTTTTTTTTTTTTTTAATTAAGAGAAAATAAGTATGGATTAATTTAATGATTTTCTCTAAGATTGCTTTGATTTGTCATTAAAATATTCATAATTCTGATCTAGGAATAAGTAAGTGTTAGATTATTAAATTAAGTTATATTGGGTGTTAAAGTTAATAAATACATTATTAGGTTTGGGTTTTTAAGTTTTATGCGTAAGGCCGTGAATAGTAATAAATGTAAAAATAAGGTCAGGATTAATAATGTTAGAAAGTGGTATATAAAATAAGCTATGTAAGAATTTTTATAAATAAATTTAATCTTTTGCTTGAGAAAATATAGTTTTAAGTTTAATTTAATATATTCTAATTTATATTAATTAATTCATTGATTTTTTTCAAGCTTTTGCCAAACCGTGTAAAATTTGCAGAAGGTGTTACGCAATACGCTTTTCAATTGCTCCAAGCGTGGGTAATGATTGCCTTATGTGAATAATGCTTTTACTCTTCTTTAATTAGCGTATTAAGGTTATTCCTGGAGTAATCCTCCACTAGAATATTCAATAGTTTATAACGTGACTTCCTTCAAAGATCCCAGGACCAAGGCTAGGTGTATAGTTTCCTTTGTCCTGATATTTTTAGTATAGAATACTAATTTTAAAAGGAATCCTTTAAGTGTGTTTTTCACTAGTGATTTCACTTGTCTAGAAAAAAACTTTATATTTTAATTCTTTTTTTTTTAAATGTTTCCGCTTGTTGCTTTACTTGCGCACTTCTTTCTGATCGATACCACTTTTAAACTCATAATGACTTTTTCAGAAAAATATTCAATTATGCAGTGCGTATTTCTCAATGCGTAATACTCAAGTTTGCTTGTAATTAAGATTTATTAAAGCTTAAGTAAAAGGAGGACAAAAATATTTATAACATAAAGATGAGGTGATCTAAAAAGGACAGCGAACTAAATTTGCAATTGCAAAATATTATTACCATATATGGTCATGAAATGTAACTGCACAAATGAGAGTAACTACGCTTACTTGAATATAAATATACATTTGTGCGTAATTACTTACGTTTAGATGTGTATGCACATTTAAGAGAAATTAGGTGCATGAGAAGGGCAAATTAAAGTAAACTAATAAAAGGTGATGAACCCTCATTAACATACGTTGAATTTGTAAAACCCAAATAAGGAAAATATTTAAGTAAAACAATAAACAATAATTTATACAAGAAATCGTTACAAATCTGCTTCGTACTTGCATTTTGCCAAAATGGAAAGGCGAACAGAAACAGGATTTCGATTGTTTTGTGAGATTTGACTATAAGTATATGTATATTGATAGTCGATTTTGTTATTGATGTTTATTTATAGTGTGGCACGACCCACGACAGCCGGGTAAAATCTCGTAAATTTTGAGCTTGAAATATTACAATTTTTTAAATAAGATTACAAAACTATGATCTTAGATCAGACGTTTGGTACCTTCCAATGTAATCTCCTTTAAGGGTTTCTATGTCATACAGATTGTTGCCAATTTTTCCACGAATCTTACATTTGATGTATTTCGGCATAAACTTCTTGTTTATAGCCTTCGACATATTGCTAAGAATATGATTTTTTTTTGAACACCACTTGACCTTTTTCGAACTGAATCGGACGAGAACGTAAATTGTAGACCTTAGCTGATTTTTCGTGCGCGATATTTAAATTCTCTCGAATTTTTTCCCTTATTCTCAGCAATTTATCACTACTAGTAGTGACTTCAACCCCTTCCCCATTTAAGCCTCCCAGCTTTTCCAAAATTTTATATGCGGAGCCATGCTGCACCATATTTTGTCCAAATGTGGCGTAATAGGGGGAACAAGCAATGGATGAATGATAATCGCTTCTTAAAATCGACAGGATTTGGGGCACGTATTTATCCCAATCGCTATGATCTTTATGATTCTCTAGAAAACATCTAATTTTGGTTATTATTTCCCTGTTGGCGCGCTCTGATGCATTTGATTGAGGAGCATAGAATCCCGTTTTTATATGTTCAATTTCATATAATTTAAAAAATGCTTTCATTTCATTAGAAACGAATTGTTTTGCGTTATCGCTATGTAAGAATCTGGGTACTCCAAACGTAGGGAAAATCTCTGTTTCAAGGTATGAAATTACATTAGCAGTCGTAGCTGCCCTAAGTGGCTTTAAAAATAGGAATTTTGTAAGGTGATCCAGACAAATAAAAATAACAGAATTTTTAACTTTAGTCAGTGGATAGGGACCTAAAAAATCGCAATAGAACCTTTCAAATGGTCTATTAGTGGTAAACTGTTTCCCCATGACTGGTCTAGATATCTGATTGAACGATTTTACCGACTTACATTTCTCGCAATTACGAACGTATGTTTTTACATCGTTAACCATAGTAGGCCAGTAATATTTCTGGCGTATACGTGCCAACGTTTTTATAAACCCACCATGACAGGAAACAACTGCATCGTGTGCAGACCTAATTACAGTGTGTGACAAGGACGTTGGAATCCATAACCGCCATAAATTATCCTCCTCATTCTCAATGCCCTGTCTAAAATTTACACGCTTATAAATTAAACTATCGCGAACTATCACATCGGGTAGATTTTGCCTACTTTCATTAACAGAATTTCTGAGATTAGAATATTCTACACTATCAAAATCAGGAGAAGTCTAATCAATTTCCAAGGGAATGTCAGATAAGGACAATTGCTCAACATGCATGCGTGAGAGACAGTCTGGTACAATATTTAGCGACCCTTTTCTATGCTCGATACGAAAATCATAACGTTGTAGCTTTAGACTCCAACGTGCTAATCGTCCACTTAAATCCTTTTGGGACATGAGCCATTTCAAGGATGAGTGATCAGTGATTATTCTGAACGGTAGACCTTCGATATATGGTCTAAACTTATTTACGCAAACGATTGCTGCCATGCATTCAAGCTCAGTGACAGTATAATTTTTCTGAGACTTATTTAATTTTTTGGATACGAAAGCGATCGGATGCTCTTTACCACTGTCATCATATTGAAATAAAACACCACCAACTCCTAAACGTGAAGCGTCGCACTGAATTATAAATTCGCGATCGAATCTTGGCTGCGCTAAAACCGGAGCGGATGACAACGCATCTTTCAACTTTTCAAATGACATAATTGCATTTTCGTTCAAACTAAATGGTTTTGTGGATTTCTTCAAACAATCCGTGAGAGGACCAGCCAGGTCAGAAAAGTTACTTATAAATGACCTATACCAATTGGCCATGCCAACAAATCGGCGAACTTGTCTTGGTGTTTTGGGAACACTAAAATTTTTAATCGATTCGACTTTCTCAGGGTCAACTTTTAAGGTGCCGTTTCCTACAATATACCCTAAATAACGAATCTCCTTTTGACAAAATTTACTTTTTCCTACGTTTATTGTAAGCTTTGCGGATTTGAGACAGTTTGCCACCTCCTTTAAGAGTGCAATGTGGGAGTCGAAATCAGAACTACATATAAGGAGGTCATCTAAATAGATGAACACATTTTCACGTAAACGTGATGGTATAACCTTATCCATTAACCTGCTCATGGTTTGAGGACCATTACATAGACCAAATGGCATATATTTAAAATGGTATAAGGGCTTACCTGGGACGACAAAGGCTGTTTTCTCCTTAGAAGTTTCTGTTAATTTAATCTGAAGGAATGCATCCTTTAAATCTATTCCAGTGATATAAAATGTGTCTTTTAGTCTGCTTAATAATCCATTAATGTGGGGTAAAGGGTAAGAATCCTTTTTAGTAATGGCATTTAGCTTTCGAGAATCAATGCAAAGTCTAACTTTGCCTGGTTTTCTTACAAGGACTACAGGTGAACACCAGGGCGAGTTTGACTCCTCAATTACTCCCATACTTAAAAGACGATCAATTTCGCTAAAGGCTTCCTCCTGTCGAGGAGGTGACAAAGGATAATGCCTACATTTTATCGGAACAGCATCTCCAGTATCTATATGGTGTTCCAATAGATCTGTGCACCCTAAACCCAACCTTTCATATGAGGGAAATTTTAAAATAACCTTATCTAATACAAGCTTTTGTTCGGACGTAAGATTATGAAATTTCGAACCTCTATCTTCAAAGCTTGAAGATTGAAGTTCTAAAGACGAAACAATTGGAATTATATCTGGAGCAAGGGCAAATTCGCGCCAAAAATTAGTTCCAAAATACGCTTCCTGGCCGAGTGTAGGAACTAAGTAGAAAACAATATCCTTCGTAACATTCTTAAAACAAATAGGCAATTTACAGAATCCTAACACATTTTGCTTTGAACCATTTGCAACGGACAATGACGATTTTATCGGGCTATAAGGGATATTATTTCGCTGTAAAAATTCCATACAATTTTGTCCTAAAACGGAAACGTTAGCTCCAGAGTCTAATAAACCGGTAATACTATCATTAAAAACCCTTACTTTAACGTAAGGTCGATCATCTGGACCCTGTAAAATTGTGGATTCTAAAAGCTTAGAATAGTATCTACGTTTCTTGAATCTCAGCCTGCATTTCATTATTTTAAGAGACGGCTTTTTATAATTTGAATACCGCCTGTCAATAAATTGACTAATTTTAATTCCCTCATCATCTACTTTTTCAAGTGTTGGAGTTTGTGTCGAAGCATCCTTTGAAGTTGCAAAATTATTTTGTTGAAAATCAAAGTTATAATTATTTGAAAGTGGTCTGTCAAAATTTAGAATACTATATAATTTTTTAAAATCTTGTTCTTATTTGAACGCGGGGTTTGGGGGGTTGGACGAAAGTCCCCGGTAGCCATTTCGCCCGATTTCTTGTTTCCCTGAAACAAGTGCCTATTTGAACAAAAGGGCGTTAAAACTCCTTTTTGTCCGCATTTAAAACAAAAACGTTCGCCAATGTCCTTATCACAATATATGTATGAATGACCATTCGACAGACAGTTCCAGCATTTGATGTTCGAATAGTCATATTTATTAGTCCTTTTTGAAACTTGAAGAGCCTCAAGCTGTGGATCAACAGAATCTAGATCATCTAACTCAGGGCTTAAAGAATCAAGTTCACTAACGTTCCTCATTGGACCTAAATTTGGTGCCATGGATTTATTATCTCGAAGGAACTTTTCAGCCTTTCGAGCGATGTCCCTAAACTCATTCAAAGTTCTAGACTCAGAACTAAAAAGTAAAAATCGCAGGTTTGTTTGCAGATTCCGCTTAATAATATCAATTAGTGTGGGATCTGGTAAAGGACTCCTCATTCTCGAATTCATCGATACCAGTATGGTATGAAAATCATCATACGACTCTTTAGGCTGTTGCTTACGCAAAGATATTTTCAACAAAATATCATGCTCTGATTCTAAAAACCCGAATTCCTTCGTAAGAGCATATTTTATAATTGGATAAGTAATATCTCGATTCTGCTTCATAAAAAGCCAGTACCATTGTTCTGCTTTCCCTTCCAAAAGTACGTGAAAATTAGACAAAAGATGTTCATTAGAACATCCAGATCGACTGCTAAGAGTTTCCACCTTGAATAAAAAATCTGAAACAGAACCCGTCCCGTCATAGGAAATCTTCCATTTTTCTAATTTAATATGTGAATCACTAGCTGCAGCATTCATATTGGAAGACCTATTTAAATTATAATTGGGAGCATTCGAATAGTCACCATTACGCTGATTAATATTTTGTCCCTGAGAACTTTCATTACTTGCGTTCCCTATTTGAGAAATGCGGTCTCTAATTGAAGAAAGTTCCCTTCTGAATTCCTCTCTAGTATTGTGCATGGCCTGTTCCATCAAGGTTAATAAAGAATCAAATGGCATGGCTGAATTCGGGTGAGATTCATTGGAATTCGACCCAGGTGGAATGTTCACGCCGGGAGTAACATTAAGGGGTTGTCCTTCTAAAGGAACAAATGGTTGCGAAATAGGATTAAGATTACTCATTACTAAAATATTCTGATCATCAAAATTTGAAGACAAGTTTATACTGCCTTGAGCACGAGTTGGATTTGAGGTATTTTTAACCATAGGAGAATGTACTACTCTATATTTGGAACTGGATGGATTGTCTTGAATTTCAATAGAAATATTATTTCGTGAAGATGAAGTACCTTTACTACGACCCTTCAAGTTATTACTACCACTGCCTTGTGAACGCGTATTCATAACGAATTACCTTAAAAAACGAAAAATTGATTGACAGGCTTTGCCAAACTGAACAAATGATTTATCTCAAAAAAATATTTAATAAAAAAAAACAAATATGAAAAAGAATTAAAATAAAATAAATAAAAAAAATGGTATCCGAAAAGTTTTTTTTTTTTTCTTTTTATATTATGTGATCCTATTATATATATACTTAAAATAATAATAATATTAATAATGTAGTTTATTAATCAGTTCCGAATATTAGGGAAGGATAATCATAAGGAAAATATAACATTAACTATTTAGTCTTCAAAAATTTTTCTACTATTCTCTAGCATTTTATTCTAAATATTTTCTACACTTTTCAACTAAACTGCAGCTTGTAGAAATTTCAATAGTTGTAATTAAAACCGGACTAGAATAGCGATAAAAGTGAAAGCTGTAAAAAAACAGAAGCATCAAAAACCGAAATTGAGTTCCAGGATTAGGACTTTCCGAGGGAAAAATTATCAGATAGGTTAAAAATTGTTGTGCAAAGTTTAAATGTATCGCTACTAAAGAATAATTTTTATAACCTTTATTAACTAGGACTTATACGTATAAATATTGCTATTACCGTAAGAATAGATGTTATCAAAACACAATCGTTTCGAGTTTTAACCCTAATCATAAAATATAAAGAAAAAAATGCTTTGATTGACCTTCATGTAGGCCTTTTCGTTGGCCGCCAGCCATATACTTATGTATGCTACGGCGCCAATCTGCTCGTAGGGTTTTGAAAATCTAATTTCAGTCACCCAGTTGGCATTCACGTGTTTTTTTATATTATAAGTCCACCCTAGAGGTGGCTTTTACGTTGGGCGCCATATATGTAACGCGCTACTTACTTGTTATGTGAATAACAAAAATCGACACTTATTTCACGTATCAGTTGTATGTAAATTCAAAACACAAAGTTTAGGTGGCATATAAAAAGATTTCCCAGCTAGCTAGCATATAGGTGGTATGTTGGTTCTAAACCCGTATTTTAGCGCATTAACATATAAATACTCTTAATGCCTATTTACCAAAGAGTATCATTTTCATTAAAATAAAAAAACATGATTTAAAAGGACAATAGGAAAAAAAAACCATGGCGGGGTGTAGTGCCACGTAAGGTAAATTTGCTCCCTCCCCAATTGACCATTAGCCAAACGCCTTGACAGAATCTTACCCTAACATTTATTAAAATCTGTCCCTAATGAAGACTTAAGTACCTTATTACATTTCGTTAAAATTTCCCTTAGATATCCTTCCCATAAAAAAAATATTTAGAGTTTCATTTTAACTAAGAAATACACATTTTATTAAATAATAAGAAAAATCATAATAATGCAAATAAAATATAAATATCCGTGTATAAAAAAAAAGTTCATAACATCAAGAATGACAATATCATACTAATTATGATGTTCTTTTTTTTTTAAATTTATAAGAATAAGGTAATGTCGAAAGAAAATAAAAAAAAAAAAAAGAAGAAAATAATTTGGAAACGGACCGACTACTGAGGAATACTCTATTTATACAAATAATTACAAAAAATATAGGAATCAATATTACTCACAACATTAGTTTTTATTGTTAGTGTTCCAATTCATAGTGTCTTGATTGAAGGGCCCAGCAAGCGAGATGATGTTGTTGTTGTTGGCTAATGGAAAAACTACTCATATTTAATTTTTTGTAATTTTGTGATAAAATAGAGATATATGTACGTTTGTGAATTTAAAGTTAATTTAGGTAAAGATACATACGTTTTTAATTACAGGGCTAGGAAAAATAATAAGTACAAATGATTTTAATTGATTAAAAGTGAAAATTTCATTAATATTTAACTTTTAAAAGTAATAATGATTTTTATTTAGTTCATTAGTCATAATTTAGGTAAATTTAATTCATGAATTTAATATTTAATTAAAATCATTTGTACATTTTGTTAGTTATGTAAAATAAATTAGGTATTGTTAAAAATTCATGTTTAAGCTAATTAATTAAGTTTTTTTTTTCTTTTTTTTTTTTTTTTTTTTTTTTTAATTAAGAGAAAATAAGTATGGATTAATTTAATGATTTTCTCTAAGATTGCTTTGATTTGTCATTAAAATATTCATAATTCTGATCTAGGAATAAGTAAGTGTTAGATTATTAAATTAAGTTATATTGGGTGTTAAAGTTAATAAATACATTATTAGGTTTGGGTTTTTAAGTTTTATGCGTAAGGCCGTGAATAGTAATAAATGTAAAAATAAGGTCAGGATTAATAATGTTAGAAAGTGGTATATAAAATAAGCTATGTAAGAATTTTTATAAATAAATTTAATCTTTTGCTTGAGAAAATATAGTTTTAAGTTTAATTTAATATATTCTAATTTATATTAATTAATTCATTGATTTTTTTCAAGCTTTTGCCAAACCGTGTAAAATTTGCAGAAGGTGTTACGCAATACGCTTTTCAATTGCTCCAAGCGTGGGTAATGATTGCCTTATGTGAATAATGCTTTTACTCTTCTTTAATTAGCGTATTAAGGTTATTCCTGGAGTAATCCTCCACTAGAATATTCAATAGTTTATAACGTGACTTCCTTCAAAGATCCCAGGACCAAGGCTAGGTGTATAGTTTCCTTTGTCCTGATATTTTTAGTATAGAATACTAATTTTAAAAGGAATCCTTTAAGTGTGTTTTTCACTAGTGATTTCACTTGTCTAGAAAAAAACTTTATATTTTAATTCTTTTTTTTTTTAAATGTTTCCGCTTGTTGCTTTACTTGCGCACTTCTTTCTGATCGATACCACTTTTAAACTCATAATGACTTTTTCAGAAAAATATTCAATTATGCAGTGCGTATTTCTCAATGCGTAATACTCAAGTTTGCTTGTAATTAAGATTTATTAAAGCTTAAGTAAAAGGAGGACAAAAATATTTATAACATAAAGATGAGGTGATCTAAAAAGGACAGCGAACTAAATTTGCAATTGCAAAATATTATTACCATATATGGTCATGAAATGTAACTGCACAAATGAGAGTAACTACGCTTACTTGAATATAAATATACATTTGTGCGTAATTACTTACGTTTAGATGTGTATGCACATTTAAGAGAAATTAGGTGCATGAGAAGGGCAAATTAAAGTAAACTAATAAAAGGTGATGAACCCTCATTAACATACGTTGAATTTGTAAAACCCAAATAAGGAAAATATTTAAGTAAAACAATAAACAATAATTTATACAAGAAATCGTTACAACTTGAGATTTATTTCAATACCAAATTGAAACAATTACTTTTGATCGATACCGAGTATTTTTTTACCGATACTACTTGGTACTCGGTTGTCAAGTATCGATTACAAAAATAATTGTTACTTATATAAAAGTATCGAATATGTACTTGTATTTACTCGTATCGTTTCATCCCTATCAAAGCTGGAGCCGAAATATTCAAAATGTCATCTTAAAAAGTCCAAGGTTTAGGAGTCGCTCTAATGTACATACATAACCTATATTAAGTTTTTATTTTAAACTAATTTGTTAATAATAAATGTAAATGAAAGTAGTCGGTTATATATTTTCGCTTTAAGGGATTTCTGTAATGCCTTGTCCCTGCATTTTCGCATTGCCAAATATCGTTATCAGATATATTATTTTTACTACAAGCAATAACTTAACAAATACCAACTATGTTATAAATTTTCCTCTGCATTCGTATATACACATTTACTAGCTTTTTTCGGGGAAGAACAGATTTATAATAAATGGTGTTTTTTATAGAGTGACACAAGTTTAAATCATAATAAAACAAGGAAATGTATTTTTAATATCAATGAAACGGAAAGAAAATTTTAAGAAATTTATGTAAATATGATTTCTGCCATGTGGCCGCCACGGCTGGCGTGTAGAAGGCGCCAATTTTTAACAACTTTTCGCATTCTGACCATCATCGTTTTTGGAGACATATGGGCCATAAAGCCTATAAAGCGCACCAAACAGTAATTTTTGTGGATGTAATGGTGTTTCGACAAAAGCTTGTGGATTCTACTCACTCCAAATGCGACAATTCTGCTTATTTATGTACCCATTCAATCAGAAATGGGCTTCATCGGAAAATAAAATTTTGAGTGGAAATTCAAAATCCATATCAATTTGTGCTTCAGCCCAATCGCCGAATTATTTCGATTAAAAATTTCAAATATTTGCGCGTTGCTCGATAAATCGATTCATAATGAAATTTCAAAGCAAACTAAACAAAAAGCAACTATCAGCTGTTAAATGGGTGCTCAAATAAAGCTGTGATGCCAACTCAAAGTTGTGATTCTCTAAACAACACCCTTTACAACAAAAAGTTACACACAAAAATCAACGGTTACAAGTTGTTCGCATAATAGAGATAGGTTGTGTTCACTCTTTAGAACCTCATGTTTAAAAATTTTGTTGTTCACTATTCTGGATGTTCATATAACTGGGTATTCATATATCCGAGCGTTTACTGTATATATTTTTTAATTGTTTGTGTATACGAACAAAATCCTTAATACCGTTCGTGATTATTTTCAAGAAGGTAACGAACATTATATGTGACCTTCTCAGAGAAAAGGGACCATGTGTGTAAAAACTAAGTTTTGAGAAAAACGTAAAAAACGTAAAAAAAGTAAAATTTTAATAATCAAGGTTATTTTCTGGAATACAAAGTTTATTATTAATACAATTTCGGTATGACGTGCTAAATTCCCAATTTTTCATATTTGATAAATACACTGAAATTTGTTGTTGAGGGAAAGCTAGCTTCTATGCGCATTTCACTGGTTCCTTAGGCCAGCTCATCAGGAAACCTTTTCCAAAGATTTAAGAAAAGCCAAAAATATTATACAAATAAATCCCTAAAAGCGAATAAGTCCTACTTGTAACAATATCAAAGCTTAAACAAAACACCAACAATAAACAGTGAGTTTATCTTTTCTAACATCCCCCTACAATTGGTTGGGTTCTTTCCGACTCGAATTGTAGTTGTAAGTGGGTTAAAAGAAAAAACAAACTGCTTCATTCTATTGTCTTCGTAAGAAAACAACAAAAAAAAAACCAATTTGCCAATTCAGTTTTATGCACGGGCACATGCAATTATATTATTATTATTTTAATGTTTTTCCTATTTTTATCGATTTTCCCAAGAACCCGTTTTTTTACACACTAGGTCCCTTTTTTCGGAGAATGTCACATATCGTTACTTTAATATAGAAAAGCCCTAACTAACATTTCCCTTACTTTACAGGAGAAGGGAAACACTTAATAAAAATTGTAGTATCGTAGTTGCGATTTTTTTTAAACGCAGTTTTTTTTTAAATTGTTTAGAGAGTTTAATAAAAAACTGCGTTTAAAAAAAATCGCGACTACAAGACTATAATTTTTATTAAGTTTTTTCCTTCTCCTGTAAAGTAAGGAAAATGTTAGTGAGGGCTTTTCTATATTAAAGTAACGATATACTGTTCTGTTCTTCGTTAAAAAAAAAAAACAGAAAAATTGTGGTTATACTGTGGACAAACATCATATTTTAATGTTCTATAGTGTTTCTTTTTTACATTGATAAAGAAAGGAGCAAACAAAAATTTTTAGCAACGACCACAGCATGAATAGCTTGTGTCTGTATTGTGCAAATGTTTTGTTTGCGTAAAATTTTTTCGCTTCCTTTTTGTTTTTTTACGTATGTAAGTATATTAGACTGGTCGCATCTTGTATGGGATGGCGGTTTCTAAAACGACTGCGCATATAAGAAAAACGTTTAACCTTTCTTAAAGTAAATTTTATTGCGGAATTCCGGTTTTTTTTAGGTTTTCAATAAGCTAAAGCGTTTTTGAGTTACGCGAACATATGTTGTGCAACCTGCTTAATTTTCGAAATAACGGTATATCTCGAAAACCAAAGCCAACATAAAGAAAAAAGTTTTAACTTTCTTAAAGTAAATTTTATTGCGGAATTTCGGTTTTTTTTTAGTTTTTCAATAAGCTAAAGCGTTTTTGAGTTACGCGAACATATGTTGTGCAACCTCCTTAATTTTCGAAATAACGGTATATCTCGACATGTATTCAAAGCAAAGCTCCAAAAGAAGTTATTTATTATTTAAAAATGTTTTTGGAAAATTTTTTTTGTGTATTTCAAAATTATTTATCAGAACTTTTTTATAATAAGGAAATTAAAAAATCCCTCAAAAATGTCAAAATATGCAAGAATATGCGTTTAAAACCTAAATATGCAAAACTATGCATTTTCTCTACAATATGCAACAATATGCAAAAACAAATCGATGCCATTTTAACGCAAATTTAATGATTCGGAAAGATATGAGAGTCGTTGTCGCGGTCGAACTCGTAGTCGTTTGCAATTGTTATCGATATAAATCGAAATTTTCGACAATGACAATGTAAACTACGTATAAAGTTTGTCTTATTTGTGTCGTTTACGCCAATTATGATAACAATTTTTTAAAATGACTCGTTTCCGACTAGGACAACGACACTCATAATAAACCTGATTAGGATGATAGAGCTCTAAGCAAGTCTTCCATACTGGAAAAGGAAACTTCGATTGCAAAAAAATCATAAAACTGCCAAATGTCTTTAAATTATTCTAGAGTTATTTGAAAAACATTTAAATCAGTTCAACGGTTATAAACAGTTCAAGTTCGTTTAGAAGTCATTAAATAATGACGGCTCTTGACATTGTATCAAAATTCTAGAAAAATTATAACAAATTCCTACAACAAACTAATTTTTTTTCTACATTTAACAACTTCCAAACGACTGTGAAAATGCCACCTACCAATTTTTGCCAATTTCCAAATCTCCCACTCAAATTTTTAAAAAGCCTTTTCCTCTTTTACTTGAACTCCAAAACACTAGCGCTATACTTATAATTAACAGATTTAATTAACTGATTAATTAATTAATCAAATGTTTTTTAGTTGTTTGTTGTTTCACCTAAACCCTATGCACACGGTACACCAGCTCCAGACAGTAGCGTTCAATGACGGACGTTTTTTTTTTTTTTTTTTTTTGTTTTGTTTCTAAGACTGAGAGAGAATTACGACCTACACACACCACCAATTATTGTCGTCGTCCATCGAATGTCACGTCTGCCAAAAAATCCGAACGGAAAAAATACAACAAAAACATTTATTTAATGATTAATTTTAAGACCAACTTCTCAATGGCAGCAGCAGCAGTCTGTCTTAACAAAAAAGTCAAACAAGTTTTTAAAATTTTGCCGGTAGGCTGGACGTACGTAGTACGTACTACTTTTGTTCGTTACTTGATTACAAGTATGAATGAGACTTGACAATTTCCAGCTCCCTCTTGTTTGACTGTCTGTCAGTCATTTAGCTAGTTAGTTTGTGTGCATGTACGCAAATGTCTGTCTGCTTGTCTTGTCTGGGTTTGTGGGCATTTTGTTTATTTGCTGTCTTGTCTATTAATTCGCCATATTTGGTTAAGTGACTGGCTTTTCTGCTTATATATTTTATACTCGCACCACAATAGTGGTAAGGCGTTTGTACTGATGTGTGTAACACTCAAAAATAATGGTCCAGGAACCAACTCTTAGTGTACCGATGGCCTCAGAATCACTTTTTGAGTCGATCTAACGATGTTCATCTGTTCAGTCTGGTTTTCTCTCGATGTAATAACCTGTCGCATTCAAATATCCAAAAAGGCTACTTAAAATAATCCTTGATAATTCCTAAAGGTCGTCTAGTATTTTCTTGCCCAAATAGTTGAAGTGCCAACAATTCACAAAAGAAATGAAAGACTGTTTCATTACACAGAAAACAATTTTGCACCAGTAAACGCATTAATCAAAAATAAAATCAGTTTTAATTAAAAATTTAATCAAGTGAATTAAACGTTAAATCAAGAGAATTAAAAGTTTAATTGATATTATTAATTTGTATACTGGTGCAAATTAATATTGTCAATTGATTAAATTTTTAATTAAAACTGATTTTATTTTTGATTAATGCGTTTACTGATGCAAAATTTTTTTCTGTGTATGCTTTGGTTCATGGCATCTGGGTCAATTTCTGTTCAGCTTAATTCCCAGTCTGCTTGCATGTTCTCCGAGGGGTGTGAGTTACTGATCATTACTTCCACCGAGAACACCCAGATTCAACTCTGCAACTCATTTTGAAACCATATTCGGCCGTTTTTTACGCCTGGAAGAAAATAACGCTTAAATGTCCAATTACAAAACAATACAGTATTTCCAAATGGTTTTCAATATTACCATTCTTAACCCTAAATCTTCACAAGCCTTCAAATTATGTAAAGAAATCTTGTTATAAAAGAGCTTTTAAGACAGTTTGCTTCACAGCAATGCTGTAACTGGCAAACAAACTCTTCGTTTCCGTTTTTTGCTCGCCAATAAACAACACAAACATAATTCGTACAAACATTAATTTTTTAATTTTGGTTTTGTTTTCAATTATGACGATAGTGCGCCTCAATTTTGCTTTCTATTTGTTAAAAACAGATGTGAAATATAAAATAAACTAAAAGCATTTGGAGTAAAGAGTGGTTTAGACTACGAGCTGCTTTGTGACAAACATTGCTGCTAAAAAAAATTTAATTTACGACTAAAATTTTTAATGCTCCTTCTTCAACGTCTTCATTCTACAAAGTTTCCGCTGAAAAGATTATAGACGCGACAAAAAAATATTTAAATATTCTTACAAACTTGCTTCAAATGGTTGTCCAAACAGCAAACACCGTAATAAGCAACAACAAATATTTGCACAAACGTACAATTTTTACATGTTTGCCAAGCAATTTGTGTCGTTTATGTTGCCTTAAACACCGAAATCAGTTGTCCACATCTAATAATAACACGATTTTAATGTTAATGTTAGGAAGCTTATGGCTCTTAAAGACCGGGTGAGTTAAGCGTGCTTATTTTTTTTTTTTTCTTATTTGGTACCCCTACTTATGGCTTCCCCTGTAACCCTTTAGTCCTAACTATAACATGCATAAGCTTGCTGTCAAAAATTAACAAAACGCCTCTCAAATGCATTTAAAAACCCAAAAACAAATTCAAAAAACATTTGATTTCGTACGGAAAGTGCGAAAAGTTTCGCACCTTGCTGGAGCAAATGACAGATTTATAAATCTACAAAAAGTTTCCCTATGTTCAATAAGATTTGACAAACATGGCTAACAAGCAGTGTTCGAAAATAAACGCTGAATATCGCTCCTTAGTGTTCGGTTCGGTAGATTTGTGGAAAACACAAACGCTAATAGTGTTTGTGTAGAAAATCATTAAATAAATAACGTTTCCCTGTTAGTTATCTTTCGAACACAAAAATAATACTTCTTTTATCCAACTCAACATAAGATAGAACATTTAATTCCGTTCGGTTTTTTTTTTAACCACAAACTTCATTGTGTTCGGTTCGGGACATTAATGTTCGTCTATTTTGGCTGGTAAAAAAACCAAAAATTTTTTACAAAAACAAAATACACATTCGAAAAAAAAACAAAAAGCCAGCAAAATAATTTTACACAATACACACACAAGCTGTTCGTGCTGCGGTCATTGCTGACACTTTTTGTTTGTTCATTTCTTTATCAATGTAAAAAAAAGAAACATTAAAGAAGATTAAAATATAATGTTTGTCTACAGTATCACTACAATTGTTCTGTTTTTAACGAAGAACAGAACACTATATAATGTTCGGCTCTTTCTTGAAAATAGCAACGAACGATATTAAGGGTTGTGTTCGTCTACACAATTACTAAAAAAATAGATATCGTTCTTGGGTGTGTAAGCCGAACGCCAAATTATGTACTGTTTGTTTTCGAACACACACTGTTTACAAGTATTCGCACAGTTGCTTAAGGCAGCTTAAGCATATTGTAGTTGGGCCTTAAGTCTTCACGAGCCATGAAAGTTTCAAAACAGATTAGCTTGTCAAGCTCGCTAATTTTTTTCTTTCTTACTGCTTCTCCCGTAAAATTAAACTAATTTTTTTGTAAGACGATTCAACTTTAAAATTCACGAATTTAGTAAGTAACTGCTAATTTTTCTTGAGTTTTTTTTTTTTATCACTTTTATTGCTTTTATTTTAAACCTTTAAACTTTTTTAAAAAAATCTCCTTTTTTGTAATTGATTATAGAACATCCACTTTAAGTCTTGTGTGTATGCAATTTGTATGCCCCATTCATAAATTTTTCATTTATTCAATTATAAAAATAATTCCTTTTTATATTTTTATTATCTGTGTTTTGTGGAATTCCATGAAAGTTTTTGTTGAATTTTTTTTTTATATGATAGCAAAAAGGATGCTATCAAAGGATTTATTTTCAAACAGATACTCATAATTTATGGCAGAAGAAGTGTTTTATATTGCAACTAAATTAGGGTTGCTATTAAAGAAGAAATTCATGGGAATTGCCCGGAGAAATATTTAAAAATACCCAAGAAATTTTAAAGGGAATATTCTTCTAAAGTTTTCGATTTTGATTTAAGTGGCTGACAGCAAAATCGCCCAAAATAGTATATGACGAATCGTCCAAATAGTTTCCATATAAATTTGGGTGACTTTGCATAGGAAATATCACCCATTTTTTGGACGATTTTTCATAATTATTGCACGCAGAGAAAAAACATGGGTGACGTATGGCTAAAAGAACATATTATGGTCGCTGCAATGGCAACAGTCAAACTTTTGTTGTTCCTAATAAAACTTCATTCACGATTTATAATATTATGTTTATATTAAACAATAAAGTATTTACCTCCCTTGAAACTTCAAACATGGTTGAATTAAACAATATGTATAATGTTTAAATAAAATAAAGCTACAACTATATACTTAAACATATTATGGTTCCTTTAACTATATTATTATCACTGCATATTATGGTTAAATTCATCTATCCAAATGCTATAACCATATTATGGTTGCCTCCAAACATGTTATGGTTTCTATTTAATAACAATAATATGTTCGAAATTAAAATGTTTTAAAACGTTGTATGTTTAATTTTAAATTAAAACAAGTAAGAAAGTATAGTCGGTCAAGCCCGACCATATGATACCCTACACCACAGTATTTAAAAACACATCATGCTTATGTGTCCATGTAAATATGGATTTATCTATGTTTATAAACTTCATGAAAATCGGCTTTAAAGTTTGTGAGAGGAAGCTAATGTGTCCCTATAGATATGGATCTATCTATGTTTTAAATTTCATTAAAATCGGTTTGATAGTTTCTGAGAAGAAGAAATTTCCCCCTATCTTCCCTCGTGGTCCTATGATTCGGCCCATTTTCAATAGGCTTGGTCCTTGTGCCAATAAGAACCTATGACCCAAATTTCATCAAATTATCTCCATAATTGCGACCTGTACTTTGACAAGGTTACAACCAGCCAGCCAGCCTGCCAGCCAGCCCGACGGACATCGTTAGTTCGACTCAGAAAGTGATTCTGAGTAGATCGGTATACTTTAAGGTGGGTCTAGGACCACTATTTTAATGCGTTACACACATCAGCACAAATCCATAATACCCTCTCCACTATTGTGGTGTTGGGTATAAATAATATGATTAGAAAGCAACAACATTCTGGTCGTTTGCATTTTACAATAGTTGCTTAATTTGCTTAAAATTCTCGTTCATATTATTTAAATTATTGATTAAAATACATAAATTTACGTAGAATAAACTAGTAGAACAGAAAAAATGGTAATGAAGGTCGTCACAGGCTGGAATATGAAGCAAAAGGGATTTTTTTTATGAAAGTGGAACCTATCAGGAATAAAATATTAAATAAAATTATAATTTGACACTTAACAAACAAATTAAAAAAAAATAAATAACCATAATATGTTTAACATTAACCATATTATTGTTAATTTTGACCATAATATGGTTACTTTTGTCAAAATTCTGGGAAATTTTAAACATATTATGTTCAAAATTAACCATAATATGGTTAAAATTTCCCAGAATTTTGACAAAAGTAACCATATTATGGTTAATTTTGACCATAATATGGTTACTTTTGTTAAACATATTATGGTTTTTTATTTCATAAATTAATGTAGTTTCGACCATTATTATGGTTAATATTGACCATATTATGGTTGATTTCGTAAAATTTTTTGTTGATTTTAACCATACTATGGTCATATTTAAACATAATATGCTAACCTGCAAACATAAACATTTTTAAAATCCAGCCATAGTATGTTGCTCTTAGAATATGGTTACCTCCAACCACATTTTTTTCTACGCGTGGGTAAAAATTAATTTTTAACGTATTTTTATTTTGACCAAATTCAAAATCCCGATTTCGAAAATGCCGAATTTTGTCTCGTCTATGGAGGGCGATTTTTCATATATTACTTTTGGCGATTTTTTTTTTTGGGCAATTTAGCTGGCCGTCAATTTAAGTTTATGTGACATTTAGTCACAAAATGGAAAAAATATTTTTGAAAAGTAAAAATGAAAAAGCATCTTACTGCAATCTGAAGGGCTGAACTTTGCATTGAAATACAGGATCTAGTTTTTAGCATAATTTGAATAGTTAAAGCTGCTTATCATTAATTTAAGGACGAAGGAAGAAACATTTATTATTTTTGACAAGAAAAAACTTGAAACTATTTCAATGACTTTGAGGTGAGGATATTATGTTCAATTTATTTTCAGAAAACTAAGCCGTTCGGCTTAAAATCAGCGGATAGCCGCTGCCACCGGATTTTTTAAACACCAAACGCCGCCGTTTTTAGGCTGCTACAACCGGCTGAAACAAAGCCGCTGAATTGTTCATACATGTCGCCGAGTTTTAGCCGTGCTGCCAAGATTCATTTTACGCAGTTGCATTTAAAAAGCTGTACATTTTCTTTAGAAAAGAGAATTAAAAAAGTGAAATTCGCTTTCAGTTAGAAAATAGTGAAATAAAGTTTTGAAACAACAAAATTAACACAAAAAATCATTAAAATTACTTTGTTGTAGAATACTAGAGTAACCCTGCCCGCGTTGCTAGACAATACAAAATAAGTCAAATAACGCGAGCAAGCAGAGCGTTACACCATCATAAAAGTGCGCGTAAAACGCATATTCCTGGAAATTGTTCGATGTTTATAAGCCATCAGTGAAAGTAGACCTTTTTAACGCATGTACTCGATTCCAAATCGGTTGAGTGGTTCTCGAGTTATAAAATGACGAACAGAGGACAACTTATTTTTATATATATAGACAAGGAGAGTGACATTTAATCATCTGAGGGGAAAAAGATTTTTGGAATATCCAAAAATATAAAACATTACCAGATAAGCCCCGAAAAAAGCAAATATTCGGGTATGTTCTGTAAATCGTAATGAAGTGGATTTAAAACCGAACACATTTCAAAAACGAGTCTGAAATTAAAGTTCATAAAAATATTCTTTTTTATATAAAGGGTGTTTTTTTTTTTGGAGTGATACTACTTTGAGTTGGCATCACTGCTTTATTTGACCACCCATTTAACAGCTGATAGTTGCTTTTTGTTTAGTTTACTTTGACATTTCATTATGGATCGGCTTACACCAGAGCAACGCGTGCAAATGGGCTGAAGCACAAATAGATATTGATTTTGAATTTCCATTAAAAATTTTATTTTCCGATGAAGCCCATTTCTGGTCGAATGGGTACGTAAAGAAGCAGAATTGTCGCATTTGGAGTGAGGAGAATCCACAAGCTTTTGTCGAAACACCATTACATCCACAGAAAATTACTGTTTGATTGGTTTTATGGGCTGGCGAAGTCATTGGCCCAAATGTCTTGAAAAACGATGATGGTCAGAATGCAAACAGTTTTTGTAAATTAGTGTTCCAGATTGCGCCTTCTACGCGCCAGCCGTGATGGCCACATGGCCGAAATCATAATTAAACACTAATGTCATCAAATTTTCTATCCAATAAAGACCGTTTCGTTGATATCAAAAATATATTACTATGTTTTATTATGATCTAAACTTGTATCACTCTTTAAAAAACACAAGAAAACTACAGTAATTTTGTCCATAATCAAAATCTCGTTCGATTTCAATTTCACTTTATTTCGATTTGTAGAACATGCCCGATTAAAGAATATACGAAAATTATAAAAAAATCGTTTTTCTTGAATTTTGTCGAAAAATTTATTTTTCTTACGCGTTAATTCTTTTAAGGTTTTTTTTTTAGTAGGTATGTATGTTTAAAAAATTCGCCGATTTCAAATTTTTTCAATACATACATATATCCTTTCCAAGGTAATAAATATTGCACGCTTAAAACGATTGTGTTATCATTTTTACAATATAACAAGTACGCCGAAGGCTAATTTCGGTAAAAATTAAATACAAAAATTAAGTCGAAGTTAGAAAAATTTAAATTTAAACTCGTAAAATAGACGTAAAATATACGTAGATACACTAAATGACAAATTTGTTGAAGTTCCAATTGTAGATCCAGATCGTACTTACTATCAGATTCTCGATGATTGTGAAAATGGAAGATTTTCCTTCAGTGGCAACTCGAAACGATTTTTTGTCTAGTTGCTTATCAATAAAGTCTAATGCCGTTGGCTCAGATGGAATACACCCTAAATTCTTCCGTATGTTATTACCACAAATACTATCACAAATTACCTTTATATTTAACAGGATTTTAACATCTAGTTATTATCCTGCTAAATGGAAAAAGACTAAAATCATACCTATACTTAAGACAACATCTGATTACAGACCGATAGTAATTTTGCCGTTTCTCTCGAAGGCATTTGAACGTATTATCCATAATCAAGTATTATTATTTTTGGATAACAATAGACTACTAAATGATAGGCAATCTGGCTTTCGTAGAAAGCACAGTTGCATTACGGCCCTTGTAGATGTTGCGGAGGATATCAGAAAACAGGTGGATACTAAAAAGATTTCTTTTTTAGTTCTTTTGGATCATTCCAAAGCATTTGATACTGTGGATCCTGATATTTTATGTTATAAATTGAAAAATATGTTTAAATTTTCTTCAAATGCCACACGTCTTATAGCGTCCTTGTGTTTACTTGTGGGCTACAGCTAACGGGCTGGGTATAAATCCAAAAAAATCCAAATTTATCATCATTCAAAAGCGAATATCGAAAATACAACTAACACCAATTATAGAAATCAATAATCAACCAATAGAAATTGTTAACTCTGCAAAAAACTTTGGAATATATTTTAACAGTTCCCTCACATGGTCTAACCATATAAATTATGCCTGTGGGCGTACCTTTTCTATGCTGAGAACGCTTTGGCAATCTCAATACTGTATACCCATTAATATAAAAGCACTTCTAGCTAAAACGTATCTCATACCCATATTATTGTATGGATGTGAACTTTTTGGAAATTGTGATGATCATAGTAAGAAAAAACTTAATATTGTTTTTAAAAACATTATACGGTATGTGTTTGGTCTAAAACGATATGGCAGCACTGCAGCTTTTGTGAAACGGTTATATGGCATTTGTTTTGATGACTTAATAAAAACTAGAGTTCTTATCTTTTTGCATAAGGTTATATACACTCATCAACCCGAACATCTTTATGAACGATTGGTTTTCTCAGGATCAACCAGAGGCCGAAGATTAATATTATTTCGTCACCACAGCCTTATGTCTGAATGGCAATTCTTTATCTATGCAACCCGTCTTTGGAACTTAATTCCTCATAGCTCTCAAGTGATTAGTAACGCACAATTGTTTAAAAAAGACATAATTTTGCATTTTTCTACTCGAGGTTCATAATTAATTTTGTTTTCTTTTTGCATATTGTTTCACATGTGGATAAATATATGAATGTTTTTTAATATATATTTTCTTTATTCTTTTTTATTATTTTCTTTATTTTGTTTTATTATTTTCCTTATTCTTTTTTTATATATATATATATATATATATTTTCTTTTTTTTATTATTGTGATTTATGTTTAAGAAAATTTAAAAAATTTTTTTTTTTTAGTATTGTGGTTATTTTATTGAACTATTTATGGTTTTTAATCCAAATTTTTAATATTTTTAATTAGGCTTAAGTTCATTAAATTTAATTTTCTTTAAATTATTTTTATGAAAAAAGGAATTTTACAACATGAAAATTAATTAAAATTTATTGATAATTTTTCATTCCTGACTCATTTCTCGTTACATTGTATAACATATACTCAGTCCTATACTGTAATATAAGACTTTAAGTCTTGTGTATGGGACAACAAATAAATAAATAAATAAATAAATAAATAAATAAATAAATAAATAAATAAATAAATAAATAATTATTTTCTACGGTACAACATTGCAATAATCACATGTACGAGTTCGAAGAAATTTGCATAACTTTTGATTTAATAAAGGTCCCATAATAAAATTTATACAATATAATAACCGAGCAAACAATATGAGTCCTAAAAGAGTCTTTTAGGACTCCTTTTTATGAGCAAAACGCTCATAAAAAAGCTCCTAAAACCCTCAGATATGAGCGTGTTTTCCTATGAAACAGTCAAAAAATTTTGTACTGAATATGAGCGTTTTAGGACTCCTAAATTTAACGATTTGTATGGAAAATTGTGAGCCTTTTTGCTCACAAATCAATCATAACAACCTCTTAAAAGAGTCATAAAAGAGGGATTTCGGAGCCAAAAAAGAGTGTTATAAGAGTGGTTATTTTTCTTGAAATTAGGGTATTCATTTTATATGTAAATATGTGCTTTTTAGCTTTTAAAGGAAAAGTTTTATTAATATATGTTTTGTGCATGGAAATCATAATCATTTTAAACAAACTTTAGCGGACAAAACAACCTAATTTTCTTTATCACAACCACAACCGAACAGCGCAAAATTATCACAATAATGACAGACAAACGCAACATATTGAAATTATCAAGAAAAAGAAAACAAGCTACCGTTGCCCCTCAGAAAACCTTCATAAATAAGAGTTTTCTGGGATTGTGCTCCTAAATTGCTCATAAAAATGAGTCTTTTCGGAGTCCTGAATTCTACAGGCTCCGAACTCAATCAGAATTGCTCATAAATTAGGAGGGTAATCATAAAACCCTCAAGAAAAGGAATCTTTTAAGAGTCATATTTAGGAGCGCTCCGAAAATTGTTTGGTGGGAAACTATAGACACTACACTGAGAAAATTTAATCGTAAAATCTAAGAAAATACACTTTGTTGCAAAGACTTTTATTGGTCAGATTGTGCCCAAAGACAAAACATCTTTACCGGAAAGTCGCAAAGATCTTTAGATTCCCATGAAATATATACTTAAAATCAAAGACTTAAAATCTTGTGGCAAGGATGTACGTCTTTGGAAACCCATGAAAAAAGTCCTTAAACTTAAAAGGAAAAGGGATTTTGGCACAAAGACTTTCATTCGTTAGTCTTAAGACTTGAATTTTTGATTTTAAGTACAATTTTCATTGTAACAAAGACGAAATTTTAACATTATTACAAAGAAACGCAATTAAATTCAACGAAAAAGAAAAAAAAAAGACAAAGACAAGGCGCACATGCACAATTGAGCGTTCCTATCGACTGACTTACAATTAATGACAACCACGAAAACAATTCTTTTTTATTTTTTACATATATTGTAATCAATCGGCTACACTTGTTTCGTTATGCATTCGTATACAAATGTAACTTTGAAGACTAAATTCTTTAAAGATACCGACTTTATCTTTATTTTATTTAACCGCTATTGTTTACCGTTGCAAGCAAACATGTGTGAACAAGCAAACAAGTTCACCTATGCATTGAAGACAAAATTCTTTAAAGTTACAGACTTTCTCTTTGTAAGAAGGATGCTTAGCTTTAAAAAAACAAAGAAAAGTCTTTAATTTTAAATACGTTTTTCAATCCCTTATTAGCAAAGAAATTAGTCGTTGTAGCAAATATTTTATCTTTACGGAAAAGATAATTTCTTTGATTAAGCTTCAAAGAATTTTAGTCGTTTGTGTTGAAGACGCACCATTTGCTTGTTTAGATAATAAATCATTGATGCTAGGATTTTTTCCTTCTAACAAAGATATTTTCGTTTCAATTTTACAAAGACGTTTTTTCTTTGATTTTAAAGCTTTTAATTTTCTCAGTGTATAGGCTAATTTCGGTTAAAAATTAAAGATTAATTGCCATTTTCTCAATGTATCGACAAACTGTCTGTTACTTAATGTCAACATAAATTTATTGAACCGATAAACTGTCCGTTAACGATTTTGGGTTTCTCAATATACCGACAAAAAACAAAGTTTTCAGCTGGCAACGCCACTCAAAATACATGTAAAAGATGGGAGTCAGCTGATTGAATTTATCTGTACGGCAAATAAAAGGAAAATAAATAATTGGCAGATGAGTGCCGGTTAGCTTTGCGATTGATTTGATTGCAAATGAGACATTGAGAAAACCAAATTTCTTTAAAGTGCAGTTTTTCGTTGGGAAAAAAGATAATCGCCTAATGAGAAAATGGCCATAAGTTAGATAAATTTTGATTAAAATTGGTCATTTCCGATTTTGCAGATACATTTTTTTTTTCAAATAAATTTTTTTTTAATGAAAGATCAATCGAGTTTCTATAAGAATCATCTAAAAAAATTTTTTTTTGTTTTGATTAGGTTATAGTTCGAAAAAATAATATAATAAAATTGTTTGCGAAAACGGCAACACTTAACCACCCTGTTACTTGACAAAAAAAATCATCCAAAAAATATTTTGCACACTTATTCATATGTTGCGAACTAGCTCTTGACGAGTACGGACGTGTATCAGTGAGTAACAAAAATACAAAAAAAAAAAAAAAAAAATAATATAATAAAAAAAAAAAAAAAAAAAGTGAAAAAATATTTACCGTAGGTGAAAAAAAAATATTTGTAATAGGTGAAAAAAAAAAGAACAATAACTAGTGTGCCCGAAGAGATTTGTGAATGAGCCTCACAAATACTCCCAATAAGGAGAGTAGGCCCAGCACAAATAGCAGAAATGCGTATATTGTGGTAAGCTCCCCGAGCGTGAGCAATGAAAACATTCGATACCCTGAATTAAACAAACATCTTTTAAGTGCAAAAATTGCCAGCGCAACTGGTTTTCCATACAGAAATTTAAGTTCAAGTGTGCCCAACCTGAGCAAGTGTGTTGATCCGACCGTAAATGTGGTTCAAAGTGTGAAGCCGTCTGACCAGAGGAATAATAACGAAAAACCTGGAACATCACGATTTGCATTAACAAATACAGGAGCTGTACCAAAAAGTACTAAAGTGCAAACAGGCATGGACAGATATATAACAATAACTAAGAGAAAGGCTAGCCCTAGGTCCACCCAACAGGAACGCGTGGCCAAACAATACAAAGGCTCTAACGTAGTCTCTTTGCCAACAAATGGTAACAGATTCTCTGTACTATCCATACCTGACGATGAAGAAGCAGAATTAGCTAATGGGACAGCCACTAAAGAAGTTAAACCGCCACCTATCTATCTGCGGGAGCAAACATCAAATAGCATAGTCAACATGTTGACTCAACTTGTAGGTAAGAACAATTTCTACGTCGTTTCTATACGACGCGGACAAATTCAAGAGACCAAAATTCAAGCCAGTACAGAAACGAACTTTCGTATTATATCAAGACACCTGGACGCAGAAAATAAAAGCTACTATACATACCAATTAAAAAGTGCTAAGGGACTGATTATTGTCATAAAAGGCATAGATAGTTCCGTTCCTACAGATGAAATAAAATCTGCCGTAGAGCAAGAGGGGTACGAGGTAAAATCTGTTCATAACATTTTGAACAGGAACAAAGTTCCCCAACCACTGCACCGCATTGAGATATCGTTTGATTCATCGGTTCTCAAAACCAAAAATTCAGTTCATCCCATATACAACTTGCGCTACCTACTCAACAGAAGAATAACTGTTGAGGAGCCAATAAAACGAAAGGGTCCCTCCCAATGCACAAACTGTCAGGAATATGGGCATACAAAATCATATTGTAAATTGCCTCACGTATGTGTGGTTTGTGGCGACGCTCATAAAACCGCCGAATGTAATCGTTCTAAAGTTGACCCAAATGTCAAGAAATGCAGCAACTGTGGCGAAAATCACACGGCAAACTATAGGGGTTGTAAAGTCTTCTTGCATTTAAAAAAACCAGCTTTAGTTCAAAAATATACTCACTCCCAATATGGTCCATCACATGCGCCCAGCCAAGCCGCTGGCTCTATTGCTAGTACTACACAAACAAACAAACAAAACCAATCATATGCCCAAGTCCTAAAAGGAAACCCTAATGCGAAAAATCCCCCGAGTACTTCCAACGCAAAGCAACCTCCATACGCTAATGTTCCTAGGGAAGGTCTACAAATGCCTACCTCAATTGAAAATTTAATTCAAACTATGAATAACTTCATGGCCACTATGCAGAGCATGTTTCAGGAAATGATGCGAAACCAGAACATGCTCCTGCAAGTTCTACTCAACAAAAAATGAACCAGTTAAAAATATGTTTCTGGAATGCAAACGGGTTATCCCAACATAAACACGAAGTTGCAAACTTTCTTCATAGGCATGAAATCGACGTACTTCTTGTCTCTGAAACACACTTTACTCATAAAAACTGCTTTAGGGTAAATGGTTACCTTACGTATGACACAAAACATCCCAGCGGACGAGCTTGTGGTGGCACAGCCATAATTGTGCACAAACACATCAGACACTTACCATTGCCAGAGTTCGAAGAAGATTGTATCCAGGCCACATCTATAAATCTGACTGATTTCAAACTAACGTTAACATCCGTTTATTGTCCCCCGAGGCACAAAATTCTACACGATAAATTTCTCAACTTCTTCTCCACATTGGGCCAGAAATTCATTGCTGCTGGCGACTACAACGCTAAACATACATATTGGGGCTCCAGACTTATTAGTCCTAGAGGTAATCAGCTATATAATACCGTAACTGCAAATAACTTTGATGTGGTATCGAGTGGTGAGCCTACCTATTGGCCAACCGACTTCAACAAGCTACCAGACCTTATTGACTTTGCTGTAATCAAAAACATCAAGCGCGATCAGGTACTAGTTAGTTCCTCCTATGATCTTTCGTCTGATCATTCACCTTCAATCCTCATTTTAAAATGTAACTCTGACGCCGCAGCTGCAAACTGGTTTTCCTATCCAAACAGAAACACAAATTGGTTAAAGTATAAAATGTATGTGAGCTCTCACCTATCACAGTGCATTCCCCTAAAAAATTCATCTGACATCCAAATAGCTGTCGACCGATTTACAGAAGTCTTGGATGCTGCAGCAAGAAATGCAACCCCAATCAAGCGGACAATTAAACGTGCTCCTTACAATACATCGACGGATATAGAGACCCTTATCAGAGAAAAAAGGAAGTTAAGAAGACAATGGCAAAACAGTCGTTCCCCAACCACTAAGGCCCAACTACAATTATGCCTGACAACTCTTCGCAACAAATTGAGACAGAACCACGAGTCTGCAATAGAAGGCTATCTAAACAGCCTAGATGCCACAAAAAACTCCAATTATAGCTTATGGAAGGCTGTACGGCATATGAAATGCCCTATAACCCAAGAATCTCCATTAAGACTGGAAAACCGCACTTGGGCGAAAAACACAGATGAAAAATTAAACGCTTTCGCGGGCCATCTTGAGAAAGTTTTCACGCCACATGATACACATACTTGTTCCTGTCGTCCAACCATTCCTGATAAGGTAAACCATCCATTAAAATTTAACATTACTCAAGTAAAATCTGCAATAGAAAAAGTGAATATAAGAAAATCTCCCGGACTTGACCGTATCACAGGGTCAATGATAAGAAACTTACCTTCGTCTGCTTCCAGAATCTTGCTGTTCATTTTTAACGCTATATTAAGAGTCGGATACTTCCCATCCTCATGGAAGAAGTCTATAATTGTTATGATTCCCAAGCCAGGAAAAGATGCTAGCCAGGTTGCGTCATACAGACCGATAAGCTTATTATCAATCCTATCAAAGCTTTTCGAAAAAATATTCATTTTAAGTATAACTCCTCATCTAAATGAACACGACATCATCCCGGATCACCAGTTCGGATTCAGAGCGAAACATGGTACAATAGAGCAAGTGCATAGAATTGTCACCCTTATTAGATCGGCGTTTGAGAAAAAGCAATACTGCTCAGCCCTGTTTATAGACATTTCCCAAGCATTTGACAAAGTTTGGCATGATGGGCTACTCATCAAAATAACACGAATGCTTCCTCAAAACACTCACAAGCTTCTGGAGAGCTATCTAACAGGCAGAACATTCATAGTAAGGTCGCAAGATAAATACTCCCCCCTCAAGAAAATTACTGCTGGTGTTCCCCAAGGCAGCATATTAGGACCGCTTCTATATATAATATACACAGCGGATATGCCAACAAACCTGAGTACGCATACCTCTACATTTGCAGACGACACAGCATTTATTAGCGTTAACCATGACCCAAAAGTCGCATCGCAAAATCTGCAGTCCCACATCAATGAACTAGAGGCATGGCTAGAAAAATGGAGAATAAAGGTTAACCCGGCTAAATGTGCTCACTTAACTTTCACGCTCAGAAGACAAACGTGCCCAGCAGTAAAAATAAATAACATCACTGTTCCGGTAGAAAACCATGTAAAGTACTTGGGAGTTCATATAGATAGACGTTTGACCTGGTCTCGTCATATCGAAGCGAAAATAACGGCTATGAAACTTAAAGCAGCTCAACTACATTGGCTTCTCGGTAGAAACTCAAACTTGTCTTTAGACAACAAAGTTCTTATATACAAGTCCATCATAAAACCAATATGGACATATGGCATCCAATTATGGGGTACTGCATGCGCATCTAACATCCAAAAGCTTCAAAGAAGACAGTCTAGAATATTACGACAAATTGTCTGCGCCCCATGGTATATACGTAATGATATTATCCACAGAGATCTCAACGTCCCCACTATCCAGGAGGAAATTAAAAAATATTCAATAAGCTACATCGATAAACTAATGGTTCACCCTAACTACCTCGCTCGGGGTTTGCTTCAGTTCGAAGGTCACCAGAGGCTAAAAAGAACCGATACTTTGAGCCTTACTAGAAGACAGTCTTAAAAATTTGAATACAGCAGTTAGTGGTTACACAGGTAACAACTAATAAACAACAAGTAGAATTAAGATTTGAATACATATTAGCTGAATTCACACCGAGCTTGTTAGTTTGTTAGTCGTTAATCGTTACTTTTTTACACGCATTTTGTTTTTGTATATTTAACGCGCTACCGTATTAACATTTAACAAATTAACGACACGGCACCCCTGATAAAATAGTTGTTAGTTGGTAACTCACTACTAACCGTCAGTAAACGTTATTTGTGTCAAAGCATGAGTAATTAAATGGTTGACAATTGTTTTTTTACACTTTCTCATGGCATGTTTTATTTTTTCCAGAATAATAAATTGTGTCAGAACAATAAATCAGTTGTTTTACTACGAAAGTTACCAGACTAACAAAGTTTTAAAAAGGGGGTCGTTCACAGTTGGTAACTTTAACAAATTAACAAACTACCGAGTAACAAACTAACAAGTTCGGTGTGAATACCACTATTGTAAATTTCGACAAGAAAGATTCAATAATAAAAAATAAATTATTAAAAAAAAAAAAAAAAAAAAAAAACTTATTCATATCTACTAGAACTATTGTTATGCCAAATAATAAGGATTTCCAAAAAAAAATTTTATTGGGTTGTCCATTTCACAAATAAGGCCCCATATAGATTTAAATAAGCAATATTTTATATTCATTTAGGCTGTATCAAACGTATAAGTTAATATTAATAAGATTTTTGTATGACGTGCTAAGTTCCCATTTTTTCATATTTGATAAATACACTGAGATTTATTGTTGAGGGAAAGCTAGCTTCTATGCGCATTTCATTGGTTGCTTAGGCCAGCTCATCAGGAAACCTTTTCCAAAGATTTTAGAAAAGCCAAAAATATTATACAAATAAAACCCTAAAAGCAAATAAGTCTTACATGTACCAATATCAAAGCTTAAACAAAGCACCAACAATAAACAGTGAGTTTATCTTTTCTTACATTCCCCTACAATTGTTATTATTTTATTGTTTTAAGAAAATTAAGGAAATTTCGCAAGAGTTTGCTAAATCATATTTTGGCTTTAAATCTTCGTTGCACTAAATTCCCTAATCATCAAATTTTAAAGAGGTTAGTATTTCTGTAGATTTTAAAAAGTATATACATAAATAAATGCCATCAATGCAAATATTTTTAATATTTCGTTACATCATCAAATTCAATTATTTGAGGAGCTTATTATTGTGACTTTTTGCTTGGAGGAACAGGCATGACTTTGAATACTAGAAATACACTGTTCGCACACAAGATTTAAAGTCGTGCTTTTCTCCTTAATCAAAAACTTATAAACTGAAATTCTTGATACTTTAATGGGGAGAAAAAAAAGCATCAAAAAAGGAAGAAATACGTGAAATTAAATTCCTTTCTTTAGCTTTTTGATTTACAACTGGTACTTTCTTTAATTATAGTTAATATTTTACCTATAAACATTAAATTCAACATACAATATCCGGAGTGGATAAGAACCTGTGAGTGAATTTTTTGGTACTTTTCTATTGTTTAACTAGTATTTTTTAAATTTTCGTTAGTATTGGACCTAGAAACATAATATTAAACGTGCAAGCTCCTGAGTGTATGCAACGTGGAAGGTGCTTAGTGAATCGGAATCTGTAAGAGGGCTATTGGTACCGTTTTGTTTTTTATCTGGTACTTTTTGAATTTCCATTAGTATTTTACCTAGAAACACAAAATTAAATATGCAAGGTCCACAGTGAATTAGATTTTGTAAGAAGGATATTTGTGTTCTTTAACTGGAACTTGTTGAGTTTTCGTTAGTATTGTACCTAGTACTTTTTTTTTGGTACTTTTTTAAATTTTCGTAAATATTGCACCTATGAACATAAAATTCAACATGCAATGTCCTGAGCGGATGAGGATAACTGTTGGTACTTTTTTGTTTTACAACTGGTCGTTTTTGAATCTAGAAACATACAGGGGTGTGCTGGAAACGTAAAACGGACGAATTTGGAAGTTGTTTTTAATACACTTTTAATTAATTTTTTTAATTTTTGTTAAAAAATTCTGTTTAATAGAGAAATATTTGTGTAATATTTGTCATAAAATTCTTTTATTACAGAAATCTTTATAAAAAACTACTTTTAAAATTCTTGCGTTTTACGTTTCCGATTTCCAGCACACCCCTGATAAAATTTGGCATATAAATACATTTGTCCACGAAAGAAAGGGAGACGCCCACGAAGTAGTAGTAATGCTAGCAAATAAATATTCTTATTACAAAAATTTAAAACTAAACATTTTCATTTAAAATAATATCTTCATGCTACAAACACAATTGAGTCGCACGTAGTAAGAACGTAGGACGTACATTTTTAAAAATATGCTCTATTTACCCACAATTCCGTCGTAAACGTATTTTCTTTTCTTTTGAAATTAATGTTAAAAAAATCCAAATTAATAAAATTTTTATTTATTGTTTCCTTCTTTTATTTTTCTATCAAATATTTAATTTACAGCCAGTCCCACGATGTCACACGTTAACGTTTGTTTTAAATGTAATTTTCTATGCGAACGTTAACGTGTGACATCGTGGGATTGGCTCTTAAAAACTCAAAAATAATTTTATATGATATTTTTAATTTTTGTTTTTCTATGACAATACGGTCGTAACCGGCGTATGAAATAGGATTAGATCGAAGTCGACGTAGATACACTTTTACGTTTGCGACTTTTGTGTTTCATTGTATTAAAAATTATATGTTTTATTTGACAACGTCTCTATGTTATACGCTACTACGTTGATACGGTGCAATTGTGTTCCTACGGTAATTCCAAAAAAAGATAAAAAAAAATCCAAAATTACATATTTTAAATTTTCAAACTGATTTGTCATTTGGTACGAAACTATTTACTTCACTGATTATTTATTCACCTTTTGCAATATTTTTATTAATCTCTCCCATTGTGCCATTTAATAGTCGTATTTAGCTGTTCTGTAATTTTAATGTTTTTTATTATTTAAATCACCAGTTTTTATAATATTTATAAAATTTTATTATTTCTAACAACTTCTTTCTTTAATATTCTCCTGTTTGCCTCTTTCATTGCAGGTATGAAACGTAAATTATTCGCCATTGTTGTGTCTTGGTAGAATGGTAAGATTAAATATATTTGAATGCATACAATTTTATAATGCACAAATATGTAAATTTATAGTTATTTATTCATGGAAAAATCATAAAATCATTAGGTATTATTTTCTTAATAAAGAAATGCCAATAAATTTGCACTTTAATAAAGTCCAGGAAATTTAAAATACTTTTAGGAATCTTGGCTAGAAGTGAAATTTAATAAGAAAGAGCTTAACAAATTCTGTGTTGCAGACGCCGAAGAAACATATCACTAATTTGCTGCAACATCGTCTTAACTCAAAAATAATAGTTTTACTTAAAAGTTTTAAATTAACGCAAAACTCAATGGGAAAGGAAAATTGTATTCTCTCAAGAGTTAAGTTTTCAATATCATCATAGGAAATAATTACCAATTCATAGAACAGTGATATAAAGTCAAAATTTGCGGTTCTTGACTTAGGACGTTGTTGCAGCATAAATGAGCGATATGTGGTGATTTGTAATTTTTTTTTAAAGAATCCTTTTTTTTTTGCAAAAAGAGACATGTGCATTATGCAAAAAAAAAAAAATTAAAGTTCCCATTAGTTAGCCAACACATTAAGCCAATTCTCTTTTGCTGTGCTTAATGTGTTGGTTAACAAATGTGAATTTTTATTTTATTTCTTGTGCAGAAGGGGGTTCAAGTTGAAAAGATCAAATAAAATAAAAAATTTTTAAAATTGTATGTTTGTATGTTTGTACAAAACTGTTGTGTTGTTAATTTGGGTATTTGATTGTTTGACAAACGTTTACACACTGAAAGAATTTTCTTCGCAATACCAATTTTGACATTAATCCCATTTAAAATTGCATTAAAAAGTAACCTATGTATGCAGCGCTTCGTTAGATCAATGTAACCTGTTTCATTAAAATGTATTTAATAAAACATTACATTAGACCTATGAATATTATTCATTGGATGAATACTTTCAATAAAGTAAACAAAAATTTTTTTTTAATTTTTTTTTTATTTTTTCTTATTTTATTTTATTTTTATACCCTCCACCACAATTAGTTGTGAAGAGGGTATATTAAGTTTGTCATTCCGTGTGAAACTTTTTTATTATTCATCTCAGACCCCATTAAGTATATATATTTTGGGTCCTTGAGTAATTCTAAGTCGATTTAGCCATGTCCGTCTGTCTGTCTGTCCGTCTGTTGAAAACACGCTCACTTTCGAACAACTCAAAAGAAATGAACAAACTTGGTGCCAAATTGCTTGTAGTTATCCTAAGCAGTTTGGGATTGAAATCCAGCAAAATCGGTTCAGTAGGACCAGAGCTATGAATAAAAATGTGGTACCACCACCTCAAAGAATTGATAATTTTGTTACAAAAAATAACATACATAAATGAAAAAGGCACGGAATGAGATAAGATTTTGCAAAAATTTGTTTTATTTGACTGGAAATCACGCTGTTAAATTTCGTGAAGATCCGTCCATAATTTACCTTAGACCCCATATAAATACTACTTCCGGAAAACAGTTTAGTACGCCTAAAACCGTAACAAAATAACGCTAGCGTAACAAAATTTGGTTCGTCACAGTTTTTTAGGACTAGAAATAACACTGCGAAATTTCGTGACGATCGGTCCATAATTTACCTTAGGCCCCATATAAACCCTACTGCCGGAAAAGAGTTTAGTACGCCTAAAATCGAAAACATAATGCAATCATAACAAATTTTGGCTCGTCACAGTTTTATAGGACTATAAATGATACTGTGAAATTTCGTAAAGATCGGTACATAATTTACCCTAGGCCCCATAGAAACCATACTCCCCGAAAACAGTTTAGTACACCTAAAACCATAATACATAATGCTATCATAACAGAAATTGGTACGTCACAATTTTAAAGGACTAGTAATGACGATGTGAAATTTCGTGATGATCGGTCCATAATATACCCTAGGCCCCATATAAACCCTACTACCGGAAAACAGTTTAGTCGCCTAAAACCATAATTAATAACAAATCGTCACAGTTTAAGATAATAATAACATCATACAGATATAACTCCTTAAACATTCGAACTGTCGGTGGAGGGCATCGAAGATTCGGCACAGCCGAATATAGCACTCTAGCTTGTTTATTTTTTTTTCTGTCTCTGGCGGGAATCGATTGCGCAACCTCGGTGCTGATATACTAGCTCACTACCAGCTAGCCTACCGGGGCAGTGTAGTTTTTTGATCAAAAAAACTATGTTTTTTACGTAAAATGAGATTAAATTGTCCATAACAACGTTGATTGAAAGTTTTTGTTTCATTACTATGATGACATTTTTCATTGTCATAATGAAAATTTTAATTTATGAAAGCATTATTGAAATATGTTGCTTTTAAATTTATATTTGTGAAGTTTATTTGCAAACGGAAAATGTGTGTTTGCCAAGCCGTTTGTGATGTTTATTTGGCCCTTCAGGAAAAGCACTATTTAAATAAGATGTTACTTTTTTAATAACAATGATCGATTTACAGAATTAAATGAATTTTTCTGTAAATAGTACCTTTTTCGGTAAAAAGCACCACTTTTATTTCACACAGGCAATATTTTTTTTCATTTAACTTTACTTTATTATTATTTCAAATATTTCCTTTGTCCTTTCAAGCGCTAAAAAATCTTGACATTTAAATTTTTTTGTTCCTCTTTCTATGCCAACCAACATCCTTCTTTTATTTCAACACGCACACAGAAGAAAAGAAAAACATCTTCATTTAATTTTTTTAGCGAACTTATTTTTTTTTTTTTTCAAGGAAGTAGATCTTATTCTCTTCTTCACTATCAATTAATTAAGGTCATATATTTACCCGGGGTAAAACTACCCCTAGAAAATAGTTTTCAAGATAATTGTGGTCTCCTCTTCTTATAGTTTTTATCCATTTGAGTGTGTGTTAGTGAGTCTTAAGTGTTTGTCATAATTTTGCTTTAATGTACTTGTAGGAAATATTGAAATAATTTAAAAGCAGAAAGAAAAAAAACTGCTTTAAGCCCCTTCGAACATGCAACATCCATTGAAATTATTCCTTCCACCTTTTGGCGTGTACACATTAATAAAAATGTAGTGGAAAATGCTTTGTCCTTTAATAAATTCAACAAAAATGCAAGAAATATGTTCGTAATAAAATCATAGGAGATACTTAATATTATAATAATGTTGCGAATAGTGTTTCTTTTTTTTTATGGGGAATGCCAAGTCATTAAAAAACCACAAAAGTGTAAATTTAAGTTTTCTCTAAAACTTTTAAAAAAAAATGTAAAGTGGGTTTGTAATAAAGAAAATTGGCAAGCAAGTAATAGAAAAATAAGCATTTGTTTTGGTTACCGTTTGTTTTCGGTTTGATGATAATTAACATAAAAAGTTTACATATTTTCAAAAATTATAACTTTAAAATGATTAGTATTGTGGTTATTTTGTTGAACTATTTATGGTTTTTAATCCAAATTTTTAATATTTTTAATTAGGCTTAAGTTCATGAAATTTAATTTTTATTAAATTATTTTTGTGAAGAAAGGAATTTTACAACATGAAAATTAATTAAAATTGTTATTGATAATCTTTCATTCTTGACGTGGCTCGGGCTCGAACCCTGGCCGGCAGGTTACCATGACATGTTTCGATCGCAACCACTCGATCTCCTCAGATGGATTTGCCGTCTTACACTCGCAGCCATCGACGACTGCTGACGTCACTAGTCAAACATCAATCCTTAAACCAAATTGTATTTTAACATTTGGTAGATCGAAATTTGCTTTCCTGAATGATTATCCATTTTAATTGATTTTACATGTTTTTTCCTTTACTTCTGTTTTTTCGTACTTTCGTCAAGAATTTTTCTTGAAGTCCAAGTACATAAATAGTTCAACAAAATAACCACAATACTAATTATTGTTAAAGCTAAGGCACGAGCTCTATGTGTACATTTGTCCTTCAAGTTGTGCTGAAAAAGGTCAACAGAAAAGAGAAAGACAAAGTGAAAAAACAAAAAATGTACTTGGACTTCAAGAAAAATTCTTGACGAAAGTACGAAAAAACAGAAGTAAAGGAAAAAACATGTAAAATCAATTAAAATGGATAATCATTCAGGAAAGCAAATTTCGATCTACCAAATGTTAAAATACAATTTGGTTTAAGGATTGATGTTTGACTAGTGACGTCAGCAGTCGTCGATGGCTGCGAGTGTAAGACGGCAAATCCATCTGAGGAGATCGAGTGGTTGCGATCGAAACATGTCATGGTAACCTGCCGGCCAGGGTTCGAGCCCGAGCCACGTCAAGAATGAAAGATTATCAATAACAATTTTAATTAATTTTCATGTTGTAAAATTCCTTTCTTCACAAAAATAATTTAATAAAAATTAAATTTCATGAACTTAAGCCTAATTAAAAATATTAAATAACTTTAAAATGTATTAAAAAAATCATCACTATTCTCATTTCCATACGCAGGATTGATTCAACCAGTTCTGGTTAAAATTTCACTTTAAAGAAAAAGTACATTTTTGTAAGGGTTGTTTTTTAGCCCGATGATAAAAGTACAACGCTCAGCATTTACAGTCATCGCATTCTTATCTTCGTCATGAAAAAAGTATGGGCCGCAGAACTTGTCTGGTGATACTCCCCACCAAACTCTTAAGTGGAGAAAACGGAAGCTCTTGAATCACTCTTGATCAGTGTTGCCATTGAAATTTCAAGAAAGATACATTTTAGTTTCCAAAAAGATACACTTTTTCCCAAAAAGATACATTTCGAAAAAAAATTTAAGTCCATTTTCAACTTTTAACATTTATTAACATTACATTTTTATTTCATACTAGCTGACCCGACAGACGTTGTCCTGTCCAAATTAGGAAAAATGTTTGCGTTCGATTTTAAAAATCCGTTGAAAAGATACGAACATTTGAAAGAAAAATTACACTCAAGAGAGGTAGAAAAATAGACATGATTTCTGTTTTCTCTTCCTCTTTCTTCTCTACACCGCTTGCTACCAAACAAAAAAATTACGTCTAAAATTGGACGTCATAAAATTCATCATGTAAATTGAGTGTTAGTCAAATCGATGGAGGCGTTTTCTGATTTAAGGTAAATCGAAAAAAGTGGGCGTTAAAGTGGGCAGGGCAAAATTTTCTTTCCGTAAACACCTGAGTTAAACCATGGCGATGACTTTAAAGAAAAAGTCGTCCAAATCGCTCAAGCCGTTCTCAAGTTATGCGCTTAATAGAAAAAGTGGGCGTAAAAGTAGGCGGGGTAAATTTTTCTTTCGATGAAAACTTAAAATGGATTAATACAAACATTTGAAAGAAAAATTTGTCAAATCGATGGACCTGTTTTCTGATTTTAGGTAATTCGAAAAAAGTGGGCGTTAAAGTGGGCGGGGCAAAATTTTCTTTTCGTATAAATCTAAGCTGGACCATGGCGATCATTTTAAAGAAAAAATCGTCCAAATTATTTAGAAGTCATTGGTGGTGCAATATAAAAATTGGATTTGGCCACATCTCTCCGCCCGCAGACCGAAAATCAAAAACAAAATCACAGTGTCACCCGCCTGAATATTCTGAAGATTCCCTGAAAATTTCATCAAAATCGGCCTAGCCGTTTTGGAGTCCATTGTGTTGTGTTCGTCGATTTAGGGGAATCGTATGTTGCAACTTCCTTAATGTTTTCTTTCACCATTATGAAAGCTGCTATTGTGTAAGTATTGAGTCGGTTACGATGATCAGTCTTAATAAGTTTTAATACATTTTGCATATAGATTCAAAAGATACGAAAAATGTCAGGATTATACATGGTACGTGAAGCTATCAAAGATACGAAAAATTTATCTTTCGTATCCTAATGGCAACACTGCTCTTGAGTTTTCAATGACCGGATTCTAAGATTTGCTTAAGGGTACTTTATACTATAGCATAAATTTTTCGTTTTTGAGAAGAAAAAAAACCTGTCATGATAAGTGGTTATTGTTTTTTGAAAATAAACAAACAATAATTAGATCAGTACCTCAATTCTGGAACTTTTTGAATTTAACTACCGATATCGTAAAAGGCCGTTATTCACTATCCCACAAAGTCTTAAGTATTTTACGAAATTGCTTCCCTGATCTAATTATTGTTTGAACAGGGTTGTATTTTTCTTAAAATACGTAAGAATTGTGCGATAGTGTAAAGTACTCTTTAGTAACGAGAAATCTCGGTTATTTTAACGAATTTATTATTCTTTATTTTAAATAAACAAATATTTTTGCTTAGAAAAATTAACGACTCGAAATAATTTTTATCAAATTTGGCACAGATGCGTTCATTCTCCCAAGGTAGAACGAAGCCTTTTCAAAAGCGGAGAAGCGTGTATTTATTTTTCATAGCCCACATGCAATTTTCTTTCCCTCTTGTTTTACAGAACTTTGGGTTCAAATATATTTTGTGGCAACCTGCATAAATCAGCAGAGCAAATTTTATTGGAATCGGCTCATATTTGACCACAGCTCCCATACGAATACACTTATAATAAGTTACCTTAATAATACCTGTTATCTCATAGTAGAAATCATAGTTATAGTAGTAGATATTAAGAAAATATTTGGCACAAAAATCTCTTATGTGAATCTTAACCTCACAACATACTCTTTTTGGCGGAAACATGATCGCCCAAACATTGTTATGCAGGATTGGGCTTGATCGACTATATTTTTTTACTTTTTTGTGTTTAAAATTGGCTTCTTTACTCTATATTTTTAAACTGTTAACAGTGCATTCATTAACTATCGTTTTTATTTAAAGATAACGTTAGCTAATGAATTTCGATTACTTAACGACAATATTCTGTAGTTAAAAAGTTACATAATTTCAATACAGGGAAGCATTTTCAGCAAAATACTTAAGACTTGTGTGATACTGTAAATGGCCCTTTATTAACATAACCACTTAAATGGAAATCCGCTTCATCGGTTATTATAATTTTTAATTCGGTCAATTTTTGACTCGTATACATGGCTACTGAATCTCCCAAAAGTTGTTTCTAATGCTAGAAACACAACTGGGACGAACGATGAATTATTCGCAACGAATATTCGTCACCAGAAATAAAACACATTGGTGTAATTGAAAGTACACACAATCATTGCGTAGACCGAAATTCGTCGTGCGTAACGAACTCTGCGATAGGTTTATTTCTATTTCTTACGCAGACGAACGACGAATATATTAGGAAAGGGACAGCGCAGCATGATAGCAAAGTTCAAGATTTATTAAAAATCGTGAAATATTATGAATTAAAGGGAAAATTCGCTTCTATTGCGAACTTGGCTAAAATTCGCGAAAAAATTGCGAAATTTATTATAAATCGCTAAATGAATGAAAAAACGAAAGAAAATGTCGGAAAATAACAAAAAAAAAAAAAAAAAATATGCAAAAATTGCTAAAATTCGCAAAAAAAATTTATATTCCAAAAAAAAGCCATAAAATTGATCAAATGTTCCTAAAACTATAAGGAATGGCAAAAATTCGGTAAAAATTGCAAAATTAGCGGAAATTCGCAAAAATTTGCTAACAGCGGCATGATACCAAAGTCTTCTATTTATTATAAATCGTAAAAGCTGTAAAGAACATTTTAAACAAACCCAAAAACTAATTTGAGATCGCAAAATCGAAATGCAGAAAACCTTAAATGCTGAAGAAATTAATTTCGAGTGGATACGGATTTTAGGATATATCCGATTAAAAATTAAAAAAAATTTTAGGTTCACGCACTTATTGTGTCTCATTTGACGAATTTACGCAACGAACTCTTGCCGACGAATTCGTCGTACGTCCCAGTTGTGTTTCTAGCATAATTCTGAAAAAGAAAATTAAAAACACAAAATGAAAAATTATATCAAAACAAGTAAGAAAGCATAGTCGTTGAAGCCCGACCATATGATACACTACACCATAGTGTTTTAAAACAATTCTTCGAGAGTGTAATCTATATGGAACTTTTGGGCAATCACGGACCCGCCTGAACAAAATTATGTAATGGGTTTAAGATTAATAAAAGTTTTTTGTGCCGACTATTATTTAAGGCTAGTTTTCACTATTATACTTTGTATTAATACATGTCAAAAACTCAAGTAATATGAGAAAGTGTGATAGTGTGAATGCTATGTATCATAAAAATGACAAGTATTACGAAAAACAATTTGACATCCCATACGACTTCATCGTTTTTTGAAATTGTTTAAAACAATTATACTTTTCATTTGATCAGGGTTGCATTTTAACAAAAGCAGGTTCATGTGTGATAGTATGACAACGAACTTTAATGTTACATTAGATTTGTTGACAATCGCAACAAAACTCACTCGATTTCTATCTCACAAAGTATTATGGGATACGTAAGACTTGTATGGTAGTGTAAACTAGCCTTTAGTAATCTTTAAAAGTGATTTAAGGATAAGGATATAATGGGACCTATAATTAATTTTGGACATGCCATATAAGCTATCGTAGAAGTGATTCCCACTATTTTCAATAGGCTTGGTCCTTGTGCCAATTAGACCCCATGTTCCAAATTGAATCAAATTATCCCTAAAATTGCGCACAAGCTTAACATGGACTGTCAGACAGCCGGACGGAGTCAATCGGTATACTTAAAGGTGGGTCTAGGACACAAATGAACTGATTTTAAAAAAGTTTAGCCCTACAAAATAACCTTTATTGCAAAAATGTACTTTTGTTTAAATAGTTTATTTAATAGTTGTTGGAAAGTTTTGAAAATCGAAGTCCAGCGCCTAATTCTGGTAGTCGTGATCGAGTACTTTCTTGATTCGAAAGCTATTTAATATCTAATAATTTTAGTCAATACTGAATAAATCGGAATTATTTTTTCAGTGTTGTAAAGCATTAATTTGAGTTTTACAATACTGAAAAAATAATTTCGATTAGTTCAGTATACAATGAAAGAATTGGAAAAAAATGGTTTTGTATCGAGATAAAACTCGATCACGACTGCCAGAATAATAGAAATGGTATCGTTCGCTACAGTGATTTAACGACCGGATGGCAATTGAAACTAGAGTTTTCATGGACCATTTACGCGAAAAGTATTCTCTAATAATAAGTAAAATTGGCACATTTGAAGCGAGAACAAATCACGTGAGATCCCCCGGTTACCGCTATATTAAGAAAATACTATTTTATGAACTCGTGTCACATTCACATCACATTATTTAATGATGACTTGGGTTCCCAATTGGAGACAATGTTTACCAAAAACGTGTTTTTTTCAACATAAATCTCCATTTGGAATAATTAACTAAAGTTAGCACTTTGCGTACAACTATGAAAGTTCCAGCCAAAATGCCTTCAAGGTCATTAAATTTTACACCTTTGGATTATTTTACCTTTGGATCTCTATAGTGACGAAAAGTTTATTGCTTATGCCAGTAAATACTTATGCTGGGTACAGACAGTGCAATCTACATGTTGATGCAATCTGAAATGAATGAAAATGAATTTAATTCACTAGATTGCGTAAATGCGTTGCATAGTGTATAACCAGTAGGGTGGTTACAAGAAATTAATGTTGGATTTTCCATCGGCGCAACTCCCTAATATATGCCAATAGGCTAGAAAATCCGATTGACAAAGTTTAAGCCCAATCGGATAACGCCAACACGTGCCTCATTAAGCATAAATTAGGGGAAAACAGTGATTTTTCACTAAAATTCGTATTTCGTTGCCCTTAATTAATGCTAAATATCACTTTATCTATTGGTAAAAGGAACAAAACTATCAATATCAAAATTAATAAGAATACAATTTCCTATAAAATAAGACTCGACTTAGGTTCCTAGAATGAATGGTTTCGGTTATAAAGGCAAAGAAATACGAATTTTATTGAAAAATCGCTGTTTTTCCTTAATTTATTCTCAATGAGGCACATGTTAGCTTTATGCGCTTGGGCTGAAACTTTGTCAATCGCATTTTCTATGCTATTGGCACATATTAGGGAGTTGCGCCGATGGAAAATCCAACATTGATTTCTTGTAACCACCCTAGTACCCAGCATTATGTATATTGATTCAAAATGTTAAAAGAAAGTGGTCGAAATTAAAAACAGAAGTACCCAAAAACTACCTAATTGTTGACATTAAATACAAAACTCTCAACAAACATTTTCTTGTCTTTATATCAATAAACCACTTTTAAAATTGTTAAAAATAATTAAAATTTAAAAAAAAAACTACTTTAGAAAAGCCAACATTTTTTAAAACATTTTCCCTATCAAACTGTCAGATCAGTGCAGCTGTCAATTGTTGTTTATACAAAATTTAAGATTTAAATTGGTGTGTCTGTTTGTTACACGCCAAATTTACACACTCCTCATTTATTTGTTTGTCATTTAAGTGCAGCACACGATTTTTTTGTTTTGTCTGTTTCAGATCTCAGTACGTATTAACTGACGATGTTAAAACTTTGAAATATTTTGGAGTTGTAAATGTGATACAAAAATGCATGTGTTTTTTTGTTATTATTATTGCAAGTGGGGAATGTCAGCTACAGTTTAACAAATTTTTTTATAATTTTTTTTTTTTTTGCTATTGTTAGCGGTGAGAAAAATTTTCCGGTTAGACACCTGGGATTAAATTAACGGTGTAAGGTGAAATTGCAAAATCCGGATATAAAGTCACATTGTGGAAATTCTTTAAAGCAAGCTCAAGCTTTGATCTTGAGGCGAATTCATAAATCAGGCAATTTGATAACAAGTAAAACAACTAAAAAACAACATGATGTTTTTATTGTAGCTTTAGTTAGTCGATAAGTCAAAAACGTAAACCGCTTGTTTTAACGTCACCTGTAAAGTGAATTCGCCTTGTTTAAGGTATTAGTAGATAAAGCAGAGACTGCAGGAGTTTTTCCTAAATTTACTGGGGTGTTCGAGAAATCTCAAGGTATCGAATTAATTCCACTAAAAGTATGTATGTAAAGTCACACATTGTAAAACGCTTAAAAAATATTTCGAGCCATTAATATAAGAAACTAGCCCAATTACAAATGTTCTCAAGGATGTTTTTCTTACGAAAAATACACGGGACAAAAACCCGCCAATTACAAATTCCGCTGTAACAAAACAAATTAATAAGTATCAGCACCGAACTTGTTTTGATTAATTACATTGAATTTGTTTTGTTCTGGCTGTGCAAGTTAAAGTAATTTAATCTGCCTTTCCGATGTGCGAAAGAATTCTTTCGATCGTAAAAATACATTTAAAACAAAAACAAACTTTGTATTCAACTTCAGGTAAAAAACCTAAAGCCCATAATAAAAACGTCGCCAGTAATTTCAAATTCCCTTTTATTATATTTTTAACATTTTTTTTCTTGTGATTTTCATTTTCTGTTTACAAAGTGTATGAAATTAAATGAAAGTATGGTAGCATTGTTGGGAGAATAAAATAAATTTTATTGCACGCAGTTCCGTTTGAATACTAAAGCTCGATTCACCCATGCGTTCCGAACAATATTTTTGGTTTAATTTTAATTTTTGTTCAGAACAAAATGAACTGAATCCGAAATGGGTGAATCGTTCTGCACGCTCGGTGAAACAATTATTCTCGGGACAAAAATATTGTTCGAAACGCATGGATGAATCCACCTTAACTTCGACGTACGATTTCATTCCCTCTGTGCACTTTTTGCTTTGGTTTTGTGCTTCAGCCTTTTGCCATACTTACTTTTTTTGGTTGATCAATTTAAACTAAGAATATTAACTATGTACATACAAACATTTTTTCTCTTAGTAATACAATTATATGAAAATCAAACACACAACAAAAATCAAATGTGTGTGCAAAACGTTTGCGTACAACCACCATGACAAATGCTATTCTTTTGGTCTTGCCATTTAAATAGTGTTGTGAGGGTACAAGAATTTAAAGAAATACACTCCAGACAGTGCTCTTTGCTTTAAAAACCTTTCAATAGAGCAAAAAAATGTGCCTATACTCCAAGTATTTGAAAATTCCTCTTGCAGTCTGCGAGAATTTGTGATGTTTACTTGTGTGTCGTAGGTGGCGTACGCGTACAATGATTTTTTTTTGGCAAGAACTGTTGCTGCAATATTACCAAAAAAATAAACATACAGAATATTTTTCTTCCCACTTTCATTTCTGTGTGTATTGTTCATTCTGTTGCTAATTTTTGGGAGTATTTTTTATACCCGCACTTTCCCTGAAGTAAAGCATTAGCTTTTTACTTTTTCATGGTGGCACACTCGTCTACACTTTTCCTCAGTATTGTTTTGTGACAGCGACACTACATTATAAAGTTTGCAAAATTTTCAATGGATTTTAAAGGCCTCTAGTATGTAGTTCACATATCCATTACAAATTCCTTTGAGAAACAGTTTAATTTTTATTGCAAAATTTCTATTCCCTTTAATTTCAAACACGCTATTGAATTTCATAGCAGTAACTGAATATTTGTCAAGTACATTCGCCACATTCTATTATGATTCCTATTTGTTCATTGCATCAAGTAGTATGAGATAAATATAAAATATTTACACTCTTATTTGCTCTCAAAATTAAACCGGGTCTCATGTGTATATTAAATGTTTTAAAATGCTATTTAGTATTTTTAATACATACAATGAATGGGTTTACGCTTGACTTCGGCTTAAAGCCTTAACACCTCTTAAAGTTGCTAAACACAGGCATACACATCGAAATACAAATGCACACATTCATTTTTGTACTTGTGGGCCACAAGGCAAAAATTATGTGATCAAAAGGGCCTTGAATAAGGCCTTTTAGTGGTCATTATTCTAGCTTTATTAGCGGCACCAATACATTTCTTCCATTGCAGTAAATTCTTAACAATTTTATAATATTTTTTTAAAATCTGTATTGACAAAATCTATCTATATATATAAAATTGTAACATTACTGACTCACTGACTGATTCATCATCGCACAGCCTAAACGCCTGAAGCTAAAAACTTGAAATTCGGTGCGGAGATTTTTGGAAATTCGAATGTTTAGGGGGTAAAAAAGGGTAAAAACGGGTAAATTCGATAACCTTTTATCTCCAAAACTAAAAGAGATGCAAAAAAACTGTAATGCTTATCGTTGTTCTTTAGAAAAATAAGCGGACAGGTGTCTGGTACTTTTTTTTAATTCGGCTCTTTTAGGGAAGAAAACGGATAAAACCTGAATTTTGGTACTTTTTCCCCCCATCTATCTTTTGAATCAATAAACCTAGAAATATAGTTTATACCACATTCGAAACTTATCAAAAAAATATGAATATTAACGTGGTACTTTTTCGAAATTCGAACGTTTGAGGGGTGAAAATCGTAACTATTTTTGGTTCACTTTTTACAAAACATTTTTCTCCATTCATTGACATACTCGTACTAAATTATGGGCCCCCACTACAATACTGCAATTTTTGATACTTTGTTGGGGGGAACAAATACTAATCAAAATGGGAAATACGGGAAATTTAATATATTTCTTCAGCTTTTTGGTTCTACAACTGGTATATTTTTAATTATCGGGCTTTTTGGTACTTCTTTGTTCTTTAGCTGGTACTTTTTAAATGTCAGTTAGTATTGGACCTAGAAATATAAAATCCAAGATGCAATGTACTGAGTGGATAAGAATCTAAAAGAGGGAAGTTTTTGGTACTTTTTTTCATTTTAACTGGTAGTTTTTGAATTTCCGTTAGTATTGAAAGTAGAAACAAAAAATTAAACATGCAAGATGCTGTGTGAATGAGAATCTGTAAGAGGGTTTTTTTGGTACTTTTTTATTTTTAAACTGGTACTTTTTGAATTTCCGTAGTTATTGGACCTAGAAACATAAACTAAAACATGCAAGTTTCTGAGTGAATGAGAATCTGTAAGAGGGATTTTTTGGAACTTTACCAAAATAAATTGGTACTTTTTTAATTTAATACTTATTGTATTTCATTAAATAAACTAAGCAAACATGTGGCCGGTATATTTTGAAATTCGTCCCTTTAAACCAATACGCATATTAATAAAAATGATATAACATTTATAACTTATCTACAAAATGCAGATGCATACATGGTATTTTTTCGAAATTCGAACGTTTAAGGAGTGAAACTTGTACCTACGTTTGTTATTTTTTTCAAAGGATTTTTTCTCCATCTATTTATCTTTCATGGTACATATGTACCTCATATCTCCTAAACTAAAAGAGATACAAAAAAAAATTTTAAATTTAATTTAATTAAAAAGCGGACAGTTTTCTGGTACTTTTTTGAGGTACGGCCTTTTTGGGATATACACGGGTAAATAAAAATTATATCACATTCGTAGCTTATCTAAAAAATACAAATAGAGATTTGGTACATTTTCGAAATTCGAACGTTTAAGGTGTGAAAATCTTTCCTAATTTTGTTACTTTTTTCAAAATATTTTTCTTTATCTATCTATGTATGTATATAATATTAAATTGTAAAGTTACTGACTGATTCATCATTGATCATCCTAAACTCCTGAAGCTAAAAAGCTGACTTTTGGACCGAGGCTGGCCTCCCGCGAAACTCAGTTATAACTGCGGGTAAGAAATGGAACAAATTTGCCATTTATTGTTGCAACATGTTAAGAAAGGAAAACGACAACTTCTGACATATTTGCATATATTTTTAGAATGGAACAAAAACCCGCACGAATGGTAGCATATATGGAACATAATTGTTAGAAAAGAAAACACCATTAAACAGTTATCGGCAACACTGTGCCAAACAGATGATAAGAGATTTCTAAAGGGGAGACCGACACCATAATTTGTTGCATACATACATACGTTCTGTCTCTCTTTCTTTCTCTTCATAAATAATTGCAAAAAATGCAATGTTTCTTTTAGTTGGCTGCTTGTTAAAGCCTAAAAGCCTGTTTTATTGTGGGTTTGTTGGCGTTGTAGAAAAACCTGCAGCAACTTTAACATAACAGACGTAATTGCATGCATACAAACTTACCTACATACATATGTATGACCAGCAAAAGCAACAATAACTTCAATAACTTTTGAACAAAACAAAAAAACAATCAAAACGTGTTTAGTCTTGTTGAAAATGCGATACGAAGCGGTTCTTAAAACTAAAAAAGAAAAAATGTTTACAAAATAATTTACAAAATTTAAAATTTTCAATCAACTAATAACAAATTTTAAATCCACTAATAAATAATTATTGTAGGTAAAAGAAGTTTAAATAAATAAAAATTAATGTTACCTACATAAGTTTGTATCAAAAAAAGAAATAGTACACAAAAGCAATAAAAAAATAATTCCAACTCTCTTACTAATTTAATAAGTGAGTGATTAAGTGAGTTTTTATTCTATTTTTAAAAATTTATTTGTTTGGAAAAATATAAAATAAAGAAAAAAGAATTAATAAAATGTGCTGATAACAATCACAATAAAACAATAACAAAAAACATTAAACGAAAGTGTAACGAAAAATAATTTGAAAAAAGCTAAAGCTGGTGATAAAAAAGCAACAATAACAATCAATTTGTGGTTAGTCATGTATTCACGTACGAATAATTGTATACCCTACATCATCATCGATATTGCGTTAAATTTATGTAAGTTTTGTAACGTACTATGTACATGGTACTATATACTTTATTTATGTTGGCATATGGGCAAATCCTGCGTGACGAACGCTACATTCGCATGCGTTTTCTGATTGAAATATAAACATTTTTTGGTCATTCAAAACAGATAGCTTCAACTTTTATATAGAATTTAGTGACATTAATATGTACTTACGAATGGCATATATCATAATTTCTTAGCAAGTATTTGTTGCGAAATAATTGATCACAAAGTTTTGTGACGCACGCCACAAAAAGTGGAAGTAACTTCAAAGGTTAAAGTGCATTTTCCTAATTTTTAGCGAATTTTGCATCATAAGGTATACAAAATCTAATTCCTAATAGAAATATGACTATAAGACAATTCTAAAAGCACTTATTCTAAGCCAAAAAATTTTGTGAATTTTTGACAAAAGCCGTCGACTCTTTGTGACGCGCGCTACAGTTTTTCCAGCAGTATTTTATTTTTATATTTTATTTATTTTAACATAACAAATTATATTTTTATGAATTGCATTTCTTAAACTAATTTCTTAATTAATGAATATCAACTTTTGTTTTAAAGAAATTTATATTTTGATAAGTCTGCTGTAAGTGCTATTTTAAGCACAAAAATCACCTAAAATAATGCTAAATTCACGTATTACATTAAAAAATCAGCAGTGGGGAAGGATTTGGTAAAATTTATTGCATTGATGATCATTGAAATACATATTTTTTAATATAAAAATGAAACTATACATCTAGTCTTATATTCCTTAAAAAAAAATTCATTTGAAAAATTTTTGGTTGGTGGACTGTTTATGGGATTTGCCCATATGTATGTAACTAATTGGACCCAACCCTGCCGACAAAGTAACAAGTATTGAGTGTCCATGGACACTGTGTCACTGGACGTTATGACATGCCGTCCATTTTACATTAAACAATAGTGGTATTCACACCGAACTTGTTAATTTGGTACTCTGTAGTTTATTAATTTGTTAAAGTTACCAACTGTGAACGACCCCCTTTTTAAAACTTTGTTAGTCTGGTAACTTTAAAATAAAAATATCATTTAATTAACATACTTACTCTCAATGTACACGAAAATTGCCAAAACACAAATATTTTTTAGGAATGTATCACAAATGACTTTTTTATTATATTTATTTAGAAACTGCAACAGCTGATTGTGAGTTACCAACTGACAACTATTTTATCAGGGGTGCCGTGTCGTTAATTTGTTAAATGTTAATCCGGTAGCGCGTTAAATATAAAAAAAAAACAAAATGCGTGTAAAAAAAGTCACGATTAACGACTAACAAATTAACAAGCTCGGTGTGAATACCACTAATATTTAACTAAAGGCTCAGTTAGCCGGGAGTAACAGTAACGTTGAAAATCAGCTGATTCATTTTGTTGTATGTAAAGCAATTATAACGATTACAGTTAGAAGTAAGATGTTACGTATCAATCTGTAAGAAATAGATTATTCCTACTTTTTTACGGTAAGGTTACTGTTACTATTACTCCCGGCTAACTGAGCCTCAAATAATTTTAACAAAAAGAATACGGGAATTTTTCCTCTCTTTATTTATTTTTTAAACATGAAAATAATTTTTCAACTTTAAAACCAGCCAAAAATTTACATTTTTCTTCTTGTAGTGTTGTTGTTGTTTCTACAACAAAAAAGTAAATGGGTTTTTATCCACTTTTGTAGAGTTGTTGTTGTTCCTACGACGAACAAGTATTAAAAGGTTTTTTTAAGAACTTTTGTAGTGTTGTTGTTGTTTCTAGAACAAACGGCGTCACGTATAAAGCTGCGCAGCCGAAATTTCGCCATCTTTCTCATTTTTCGCGGTTTAACAACTAGTAACAAACTAGTCCAGAGCCTTACTAGTAACGATTTTAGCTGCTGATTTAGTATACTGATCGTGCTGGAATTAGTTTTAGAAACTGAATTTGAATTCTGTTTTCGTTTAGTTTTTCGACATCATAATTGCAATTTTACAGGAGAAGGTAAAAACATAATAAAAACTGTATGTATCATAATAGCGGAGTTCGGTGCTTGGTGCAAATGGCCTTGCGAAAGAGCAAATGCAAATTAACGTATCGCGCCATGTGCGGTCTCTCAATGGAGTCTATCGCAGAAACGCAAATGAAACTCAAAAACTAAAAGTTGCTGTTTAATACTTTTAAAATTTAATGCGAATTCGCTATTAAAGTCTCTTTCCAATGGTGTGCTTACATTTAAGCTTTAATTAGGCGTGACATAAACATAATGCCATAATGCGGTAACGATTATCATAGAAACCAAAATCCAAAAAAGGAATTGGCTTGTATGGTTATGGCAATGTCGTTATGGTAAGTCACCTATTATCAAATACAGTGTTGCCCACAAGTTTAGCTCAAACAGCGGTTTTGTATTGTTATGGTTATGTCACGTCTAATTTGAGTTTTATGTTTGTATACATAGTATGTATACTAGTGCTGGGAAACTATCGATATTATCGATAGTCTTAAAATATCGATAGGAAAAATATCAATATCGATATTATTATTATTTAAAATACAGCTATGAAGACATGTTACAGCAGCTATACACGCACAGTTTTTTGCCGCAAATTTTTACTTGCTTTTATTAATTCGCTCTGAATTACAGCAATGAATACAAACAACAATTATGGCAAGTGGCATGGATTGTTTAGCAGTGCTTCTTACTGCTAATTAAAGGACTTTAAGTCGAAATTTTTATATGTTTATATTGGGACTGAAATGGCAAATATTTGTGTAATGTTGTAAAAAAAATTCAAATCCAAATGCAATTGCAAGCATAAGACAAAACAATGAACGACCATTAGAGGATAAGTCCGCTAGATTGATTACCTTTTTGGGTTTAGAATTTAGAAAGTTTTTAAAAGTTGCAATGGAATATCTTATAGTCCATGTTACTTTGGTTCCTTCAGAAAGGTACTTAACAATTTTTAAAAAACTGCCATCTAAAGTAACATACATACATATGTACATAAGTCTTATACATTCAATAAAGTGATAAAAACTACGAACTGTAGCCTTATAAAAAAATAATTAAAGTTTTCCTGCACAAGTACAAACATTCAGTTGATAGTAATATCGATATATCGATAGTGATATCTGAACTATCGATAAATATCGATAGTTGAAAATATCGATAGTATCCCAGCACTAATGTATACTGATGGTGTAAGGTTTTATATGGTCGGCTTGACCGCTTTAGTTCGATCTCTTTGTTTCCAATATTGTTTTGATATTTTTTCTTCTTGTTTTAATTAATTTATACATACATTTTTAATGCAAAAATCTAAATCACATTAACTTATTTTTAACTTTTTAGTTGTTGTTTGTTATATGTATGTATATGTATTATTAAGTATAAGATTTAACGGTAAATGGGTTTTGTTTTCTTGCTTTTATTGTTTTGCTATACATGTCATATTCTGTTCAAAAGCAAACAAAATAAAAAGTATCATGTGCCAAAAGAAGAAGAACAATAACAAAGAACACAATAAAAGAATACAAAACAAACCGGCTTGCCTTTTTTTTTTTGGCGAAACGAAAGGTATTTTAAGTTTTAGTGTAAATTTTTATAAATTTAAGGACGTTATTCCCAATTATAAAACACATCAGGGTTACGAACAAAATGTATAGGCAGGCAAACCATTTAAAAATTAAACAAAAAATGTTAACAAACCATTTTTAAAAGGTTTAAAAGTTATCATCTCAATCAGAAGAAAAAAAGATTTTATGTCACTAATTCAGGTATATATGTACAATGGCTCAATAAAGTCTTTATACAGCGTGATATCATATCGACCTCTAACCGCGAAAATAACGTAAGCGCCAAAAATCAAATTTTACAGGAGAGAGCTTTTTTATTTTATTTCATATACATTTTGTATGAAATTTGTCGCTTACATTAAAATTGTTTTTGCTATAAAATCGCAACATAGGGTCTTCACCTGACAATTTTTTGTCATAATAAACGTCAAACTTCATATAAAAAAAACGCTGACAAAAATTTTAAAGTTTTTTTTATATGGACTTTGACGTTTGGTATCACAAAAAATTGTCAGGTAAAGAAACCTTGTAACGGTACCATTTGTGACCATGACATTTTAGGAGATGATGCAAGTGTTGCCAATAAAGTCATATGTATATTAAAAAAAAAACGAAAATTTAATATCGTGTCGCTTACGTTATTTTCGCGGTAAAGGCTCGATATATTAATAATTCATTTATTTATATTTTTTAATAACAAAGCTAACGTTTTTTTATTATCATCGTAGCCAGATCTGTTAAATTTAGACTCGTCGCTAAAAATACAATTTTTCTAGAACGTTAATTTGTGATTTTTGGGAATTTTCGCAAGCTTGAGTCCTTTCTTCATATTCTCTTCGCTAATAAATGGATTTTTTCCTAGAAAACGGCTGTGATCTGAAAACATTCCACACAGTTGCGGAATGAATCCTAATATTTTAACATTTTTAAAGATCTTTCGCTCTTGTTTAAGGTTAATTAGTAAAATACACGTAAACTTTTTCGATTTTACGATCTGAATGTTTGCCCTACCTGATCGGTGTTAATTTTCAGGGGTACGGTACTGATATTAATAAAAAATTTTCAAGAGTTCTTATGATTTGTACTTATAAATTATTTTGATTTCTAAACTACCATTCTAATCTTTGCAGAAAGTTCTTTCCTTTTTGTTTTTGCATATTTTGGCGCATTTTAGGAGAATTAAAAAAATTTCCGTTTTAGTAATAACAATATCTTATATGTTGCAAAAATAAGTAAAGAAATAAAATATTGTGAACTTAAAATGTGGTTTTGAATATTTTTATAGATATGCTTTTGCTGTGCCGTCAGCAGATTATTACTTTGGCGCATATGCCAAAAAGTCAAAGTGGAGAAAAAACACAATCAGCAGGCAGGCTTACATTAAGATTTCTTAAAATATATCCGATAGAATTTTTTTATATTTTCACCACTGCTTAAACCTCTAATGCCACATTTTTTGTTTGCCTTGAAAAAATCATATTAAGCTAATTTTAGGGTGAGAAACACGATTCGGACTTCAGTTTTTTCCTTTGAATACTCGTTGACCTGTAAGGGGTCAAACTGTAAAGTTCGCCTTGAAGCGGAGTTGGGCATTATTGAAATAATTTAAGCAACGTTTTTGCTTTACATTCCGGCTTTTTCTAGGTTATTCCCCAGTCCGCCTCTAGACTGGTTCTGCGAAAACGTCCATAATCAGAAGCGATTAATTTTTTTTTATAATAAAATTTAATATTTATTTCAATTGAACGTTTTGATACGCACCAGTGATTTTTTCGGCCCGATCTAAAGCTTTGAAATATTATTTTTTCTATTCACAATATTAATGCACATCCCGGCATTTTCTATGTTAATGCCCTAGCCCCCCTCCATACGGGCTCAGCAAAAACATCCATATCCAGCAGCCATTACATTTTTCAAAATTAAAACTTAATATACATTTCAATTAAACGTTAAGATACTCACCAGTAATTTTTTCATTTTTTTTTATTCACCAGGGTTGTCAGATGTGGCGATTTCTCGCCAAAAGGGGCGATTTTCAAACATTTTTGGCGACCTAATTTTTGGTTTGGCGACATGGCGATTTTTAGGCGATTTATAAAATAGTAAAAATCGCCAACTGGCTATTTTTGATGACCTATGAATTTGTTTTGAAATTCGTTAAATTCAATACTTAGAAATAATATTATTTTAATTCTCGTATTTTTATGAATGAAATTTCAGTCAATCATATGTATGATAGGTATTTGAAGGTATGTTCAAATGGCTGATGAAGTTGATGAAAATCTTCTAGAAAAGTGCTTTTTATATATAAAATTGCTCTTGAAAAAATCAATAAATAGAATTCCTTAAAACACTAATATGTATTAACCCCCATATTCATAAAAAATATTTTTATTTTATTGGAGGTTTATTGAACGAATTTCCTATGAAAATGTGTTCAATAAACCTCTAATAAAATAAAAATATTTTTTATGAATATGGGGGTAAGTCTATAAACATTTTCACATTATACGTATATGTATGTGGCAATTTATTATCACAGATAAAATATGTTGTTATTAGTGATATTTTAAAGATTTTTATGAATCCTATCATACCTTTAGACGTTTATGAAACACAATGGAAAAAATAAGGTTGGTTAATTGGAAAGATAACTAAATAAGTTTAGGCCAACATTTTAAAGCTACATGGATACGGCAGGTACGTAAAATTTTAAGGACTTTACTTTGGCTGTCCTTAATATGCGGTTATTACAACTAGTAATGCCTGTGTTGAAACTATGAACTCCACTAAGACTCGCCTTCGAATTAGGATGCAATACGAACTATTAGATGCGTTATAAGGAGTTATACAGGCAGGTTCTGTAAATCACAAGATTTCATATCACTTGTGAATTTGAAATCACAATTGTGATTAATGGGTGTTTTGAAAACCACAAAAGTTTTTACTTAGTTAAAAATGGTGGAAACAAATAAGCAAGTAATTTTAAATCGGTGGCCACTTAGCTCACTGGTTTAAAATCACAATTATAAAAAAAAGCTTTTTGTCCAGAACACCTTTTTTGTGATTTCAAATCACTTTCACAAAAAGTGATTTTCAGAACATGCCTGATAAGTTATATGAATGGGAATAGTTAAGGTGACCATACGTACTCTTTTTTAGAGGACAATCCTCTTTTTTAAATGGCTGTCCTCTATAAAATTTGTGTCCTCTTTTATCATCTTTTTTCATAATCTGTCATCTTTGTTCTCTCTATTTTTAAAAGCATGACCAATATTTGCTTTTATTTTTATAAATTAAAATTAAAAATTTTATTTCACGGTGATCAACGCGGTTTTCTGTGCAATCGTATGGAAAATGTTGTGCCATGCTTGTTCTGTTCATACTCCTACTGGACTCTCATACACTTGCAGTATAAAATTTTAAATAATTTTTTGCAATGATTATTAAAGTTTAGTTGTTTTTTTTTTTTTTAATTAATTTTACTTAAGTAAATGTAAATTTTTATACATCGTCGGCTTAATATGCAAACCTGCTAACTCCCTTTCAACAAATTTTACAGGAAAAACTTTATATTTTTCCTATTTACTGCTTGAGAGGAGAACCAAAAATATAGTTGATTTGACACACTTCAAGACTCAAATTGAAGAATAACTACATGCTGGTCGACGAGGCATATATTTCTCTACCACACGGCATCAAATCTCAATTTACTTAAAAAGTGGATTTCGCAGGTCTGCATATTAAGCCGACGATATGTAATTCTTTTTAAATTTTCTTTACGTTTATTAATATGGGGATGTAAATTTTTCTGTAAAATATGTAAAAAAAAATCTTAAAAGTCAAAAATTTTTTTTACTTTTTTTCTTTATGTCCTCTATTTTTATTTTCAAAATCTAGTCGCCTTAGAATAGTACACGTTGCACTTCTTTTGTACTTCATGAATAAATTTAATACCCTCACAGTGTTTTCCAAATTAAAAGACAAATAGCGAGTCTTGACGGTAAAGCGTTTTAAATATATAATAAAACTGCAACTAAGTAGACTACTATAAATAAATATTATGGCGACTTTTTTGAATTTTTGCCGTATTTAAGCGATACGCAACTAATTTAGTTTTTAGGATTTATAAAAAATATTTTTTAATAATTTAAAAAATATGTATTTTATTATCAAAAACTTGTAAACAAAGGCTTTGGCGATTTCGGCGATTTTTGAGTTTGGCGAAAAAGGTCAAAATCAATCAAAAACAACCCTGATATTCACCCTCATTGTGTTTGGCGTATTTAAAAAACGCCTACAACTGTTTGGTAATAGATTAAAGAGAACGTGAACTTATTTTCTTTAATCTGTTACCAAACAGTCGGAGGCGTATTTTAAATACGCCAAACACAATAAGGGTGATTATTTTTTCGATGCAAAATATTAACTTTCTTCACAAAGAATAAAAAATTACCGTTGCCGCTCAAATTCAAGATGGCAATGTACTTTTTGTCAAACTCGTACCATCGAATGAAAAGTTTTTGATAAAAAAAAGCTTTTGATTTACACCAAATAATATTGTTCTTATTCAACTCGACAAAGATATGGGAACAGTTAAATCCGTTCGGTTTTTTAAAAACACCACAAACTTCATTGTGTTCGGTTCAGCTCATTAATGTTCGTTCGTTTCTGTTGTGCTTTGCCCTTTTGGCTGGTAAAAAAACCGAAAATTAAAAAAAAACCGATTCGAAAGAAATTTTATTTCTTATTCTTTCAGTCGATACTGAACGAATCGGAATTATTTTTTCCGTATTTAAAAGCATTTGATTTTAGTTTTCTGAATAACTAATTTCGTTTCGTTTAGTGTCGACTGAAAGAATTAGAAAAAGAAATTATTTTAGAATCGAAAAGTTTTGTAATTTCAAGATAATTTGATGATATTTGGTATATCGTCAACTTATTATTGGTTTGACCTACCGATCATTTAAAACCGGGCTAGCTATATAAGTGGTATACAACTATTTTCTAATTGCTTCTGTGATATTAAGCATTAATTTTGGCTCCATATAACTATAACTATCTTAAAGTTTATTAAGTATTGTTTTGCTCTACGAGCTACTGTTTGGCGAACGCAGAAAACTCCTCAAACAAAAACGTAAAAATTAAATTTCAATCTTGCCATGCTTCATTGCCGTAAGAAATAAAGGTAGTTAAAGCGAAATCAAAACAAAATTACAACAATAAAATAAATTTCACTCTTGCTTCGGTTCATTGGCGTATGAAAAAATGTAGTTAAATCAAAAGCAAAATAAAATGTCAACAACTCAATACAGCAGTAGTATTTATAAATATGCAGCAAAAGAGCTACTTTTTAAAAATAAAATTAAGAAAACTGGTGTATGCGGCACAAAACAATCATTTTCACTTTCTATAAAATGATATTAACTTCTTAGTTCGTTCAAGAACTTCATAAAAATTTACATTTTACTTCAAAACAAATGCTGGGTAAAGTCCGATACAAACTTTTTTCCTTTATTGTGTTGGAATTCGGATTAAATTTTCCCCAAAAATATTTTATTGAAAACTTGCACCTTGTTTGTGGGGTCATGATTTTCCATGGGTCTTAAATTGGGTATCCTTTTAAAAATTTGCGTGTAAATACTGTGGTGTAGGGTATCAAAGAGTCGGGTTTGGTCGGCTTTACCTGTTCTCTATTAATTAAGGCATTTGTTTTTCCATCCGTGCCATAGAAGACTGTGCTGTAAAACTACAATGGAAACAAATTCAATAGAGTACATATTTCAAATAACCTTCCCTAATCACTTTTCTACTAGTCAATTTCTTATGCTGCAAGATGAATAAAAAAATTATTTGATTTTTGTACTTTCTTAAGTTATGTACTTAACAAAGTGCGTGTCATGTGTTATAATAACAAATTTAATTTGTAGTTTTCTTTTCTTTAAAAGCTTTTTTGTTTAAGGTAATAAAACATTTAACCCCATTCTCACAATTAACCGACAATAAGCCACATATAAACTATAATTTACAGCACTATCAACACACGCTAATAGTTTATGAAAAAAAATAAGAACTCAAATTGAAAATACTCATAAGCTGACTGCATGAGTAACTGAAAACTGAAACCCAAACTCCCTTTCTTTTCTTTCAACTACAAAACTAAATAGGTATTTTTAAAGTTTAAAAATTATTTTTTCCCTACTTCTTATGACCTTTTTCTTACAGTAATGGTTTTAATTTCATTTTTCTGTTAATTCTTCGTGTCTTTAAGACTTGTTTTTATGAGCAGCACATACATACGTGGTGTGGAGGCCATCTCTCCATTCATGGTGGTGCTTCTGGTGATGATGTGTTCTTGTTGGTCTAATTGAAATGTATGTGTAAGTAAGTCGTCTTTATATTTTCAACTTTTGCCACTTTTTTTTGCGCAAATCGAGGTCATTCAAACAAAAATCATCTTGTAGGTTTAAGAGAACAGTACCAGACACAGTTGAACTGTGCTTTCAACGTTTTGACCTTCCTAGAGAAAGTTGCACAATTCTATTTATTGTTGATTTTTCTCGCTTCTTTCTCTTTCTCTTTCTCTTTCTCTACATTTTCAGTTCGTTGCAAAAAAGTTTTTAATCATTTTAAGACAAATAAAACAAGTTGAAGAAAAGTACTTACTTAATACGGTAAGGGCGCAAAAAAAGTAGTAAACTGTTGTTTTTAGTTGCATGAGTATTTAAAGTTGTGATTTACTTTTTTTTAATGTTTTTCTGGTACAGTGAAGGCCAACAGTGAGGTAAAGCTTAGTTGCCGCATACACCTTAATCAGCGCCGAATACGAAAACTGAAACTGAATTTGTTCTTTTCTTTTCTAAAAAGTATGGAAATTTACAATGTCGATGAAATTAACGAGATAAACGGTCGAACTGCAGCAATATGAAGATGATGCCTTATTGCTGTTATTATTTAAAGCTTGAACAAATATTTACGTTAAATACAAACAGCGGCACAGAGAAGGTGCACACAATATCTTGATTGATAGATGATAACACGAAATTCAAAGAATATTTTCATTTGAGACGTCATATTTTTGAATCTGTGCTGGAAATGATAAAATCTAATTTGAAAGGAATACCTTCCACCTGGACTAGAGAACTAATAAAAAAAATTACTAAAAGCGATTCTTATCTTCACTGACACGGAATTTTGTATGACGAACATTAATATATCGTTGCAACAGGACCGATGATGTTTCCGTTCCGCCCACAAAATGCTAGTTGCTGATTTATGTAACGAAATATTTTCGGCGCAAATGTATGGAGTTTCGTTTTTTGGCGCCGAATACGGTGTACGCGAAAAAGCACCTTAAGGAAATTGTAGGTCATGCTAGAGTGCTGACTTTAACGTTACGTTTTTGGTAGTTACTAGTATGTCATTTGAAATAAAGTGTGTTTTTTAAAGTCCTACAGAACTGACGAAAGGGTTAGCAGTCAAACAAACTTTATTACTACACACACATTTTGACATATATGATCAGTATACTCTAACAATGCATTATAAATAGATTCACGCTTAAACAACGATACCAAATTATCCAAATTTACTTTGAAAATCAGACATTTGAACTTGACTTCGGGCATATAGGCACCGCGGCTATTCTTAAAGTTCAATTTTGGCAAAATTTTTCGAGCATTGCTTGATGTATGTCACGAAGGTTGTAAAATATACCAACCAATGAATTTTTCCGGGTATAATGGAAGTTGTAGGTTCTTTGTGGATTTGTCATATCGATTTCCATCACATACCTGATTGTCATATTTAACCACAATATGTTTTGAGGCAACCATAATATTGTTGAAAATTAATGAGGTTAATTATTTTTTTTTATTTTTTATTAAAAGTAACTTTTAAAAATATAAGAATTCTCAGATTATTTTTATTTAAAGATTAATAACTCGGTCAATTTTTAACGTATATTTAAAAACAAGGTAGAATTTTACTTATAAACAAAAAAATGTGCAAACACATCTCCAAGGTTTAAAAAACAGAGATTTTGCTGAAGAAATACGCATAGTTACCTCAATATTACTTAAATATCATGTTTTCATCTTTAAAACACCTTAATTTCTTTTTTCTTAATCCGCTGAGAAATTTAAAATCGGTTGACATTAAAAACGTTACTGGCATACTGAGATTATGGAGGTGTTTCGTATATTTCTTGGACACAGTCTTGTTGTGCTCGACGAGATCTACTAGAAAAAAGGTATCGGAACCCATGTTTTGTTTCCTGTCGCACTGTGTAATTTTAGATAAGATAAGGAATGCTGGTCTTATTAGGTACATACTAAAATCTAGAGGTTCACACAACGCGTTCAATGCTTTTAATACTTTCTTGACGCTTCTTAAAGACGCATGCGTTGCATACAAAAGTATACATACTTCATGCGTTCGATACGTATATGCATTCTGCGCGGTTGCTGTGCAACTTATCATTACAATCACATTAATCCATTAAACTCATCAAAGCACTGAATGCGAAGTGTCGACGTTGAGCTTCTTAGGAAGTTCATGCACTTAAAATCGCAAAATATGCGCATAAAACATGCACTAAAAATCGCAAAATATGCAAAAATAAAATTAAAAAATATGCATTAAAAATATATTTATTTAACCATATTTATAAAGACAAAGTTTTGTTTATATAAATAAATAATTTTTTTTTTGTTAAGTTATCAAATGTAAAACTCATTCTATTTGGTCTTAAAACAGTTTTAAACATTAAAAATGTTCGGGTATAATAGGTGCATATTTAAAAGTGGTCAACTCCTTTGTAGAATATGTATTCATTTTCTGCAATATTTTGTTTACTGGAAGCTAAATTAAAAATATTACCAATTTCTTTAACTTTTTTAAAACTGCATAAAGTTTGGCTTTTATTTTTCGCCGATTTGACCTTCTACTTTTCTTATTTTAATCATCACCGTGTTTAACCGAGGTGTTCAATGATTTAAACCCCTGAAGTTCGGTTATTGTCTCGACTAGAAACCCATTGTTTGAGTGTATAAATTCTAATTGAGCCTTTATATTAGGTACGTTTAAAATATTGTTTACTTTTTTATAGCGACTGCATTTTTTTCGTTAAAATTATTTACAACATCTTTAAATTCTTCAAAATTTTTGGCATAATAATCAACTGCCTGCAACCAGGTCCCCATCTGGTTAAACGTGGTTGAAACGCGAAGGTGACTTTAAAAACTTGAGCCTAGCATGTGACATGCTACATTTTTGGGTAAGATACCTTTAAAAAATGTCAAATTGAGCAATATTTTATTTTTATTAACGTCTTCTAAAAGAGAAATTGAGTCTTGAAAAGTTCGAGCTAATGAAGCATGATCCACCTTTTCCAACTTAACAATATTAAACAAAAATTTGTGTTTACTCTGTTCTTCTTCTGCATTCAAGATCCAAAGAATTACGTTGACCACGCAACGTCCTTCAGTGTCCATTGTTTCGTAGACAGCCACAAATTATGTGGCTTAATTCTTTCAACAATGTCACATAGTTGTATAGTGTACAACTTGGCGAGATAAGTTTTTCTAAGGGTTGTTTCCGTAGGATTGGTTTCGCTGGTATATTTTTTTAAAAAATTCTAAAATTTTGGATGATTAGCTTATATAAAGGTGGATCTGCAGACACCAGAGCATCACACAATTCCAAACTAATTTTACTAGTTTTATCCTCAAAAGTTGATTTTCTTGAAATTAAAGTTTGCGAAACCTTTTCATAAATCATAAATCTTTGTGTTTCTGGCTTTGAAGGTGCTGATTTACTACAAATTTTTAAATGGAACACTTTTATTGTAAACTTTGCAAAAAAGTACTTTTCCATCTATTTTGAAGACTCAAAAACACACTTATTTAAAATAATATTTTTGGATATTTTTTCTTTTGGCATTTTTTCCTTAAAAACAATTTGTTTTATCAATACTTTTTGGATTTTAGGTCATACTTACAGCGTAAATCCAAAATATCCTGTTTAATTCTATTTTTTCTTCGCCGAACGTTATTTTTATTTGAGGCTTCTTCAAGTAAAAAAAAACCGTAAACAAAATGAAATGTCAAAAAATTGTTATTATTACTTCTACAATTATGTACACAATTAAACAAATTGTATAACTTTTAAAATTTGTTAAACATGGCTACAAATATGTGCTACTTTTTAAAAGTAAAAAAAACAAGTTGAAATTATAATAAAATGTAGGTAATTCAGTACCAAACACCAACATGTTGTTGCTATTGCTCCTTGAAAATATCAAAGTTAGCAGATTTTCCCATACTTTTTTGACTGTTTGACAGCTTCAGGGCTGAAACAACTATAACTAGCTGGTCCACTGACTACACTTTATAATGAATTCGCCTTGAACAGAAAGATATTTCTAAACAAAAAACTAAGAAAAGAGCAATTTTTTTATAAATATTACAAAATATGAAGAAAAATTTGAATTTATAACAAAATATCCCAAAATATGACGAAAAATATGCATTTACAACAAAATATGCAAAAACATGCATTTAAAGAAAAGTATGCACTAACAAATTGATGCCATTTAACTGGAAACATTGTGATTCGCAAAGATTTTAACTTTAGGTGGGTCTCAGAGTAACGACAACAAACATGCATTTGCATGAAGTCCCTTGCCCTGCTTATTACCCACAATTTCTATTTTAATTTTCGAATTTTATTCTAAACGCGTACGAAGTGTTTTTTACGCCTGGAACAGAATAAAGTAGTTGTAGTAGTAGCTGAAGTTGAAGCTAACGAATTCTCTGTAGCTCAACAAAGTTCAAAATTTTGGGGTTTGCGCTTCAACCTTGACTATTACAACTACATACGTATTCTGTTGACCCTACTTTAAAACTGCCGTTTTTTTACTTATTAAAGCTTGCAGCGCTATTCGTAACGTAGCACTACAGCGACTATTGTATTTTGCCAATACATTTACGCTATGGCAAATTTCATTGTAGATTGCATCGTTTGTATTCGTGTTTATAAGCCCATTTCGCATTGCATTCGAGATTTGATCAACATCAAAAAATTTTGATGTTGATGAAATGCATGGTGTGCAAGGTGAAACACCATCTTCTAGTCAGATGGCGTTTTTTCGGTGGTCGACTTATCAAAGTTTGTATACAAACTATTTTTTTATGTAAACAAACAAATTTCTTTTACTAGCAATATTTTTGACAAAAACGACCACAAAAGTAGTGTTGTTGTATAGTTTACCTCACCTTCTAGTCTAGGTGCCTTGGTGTGCACCTACCCACTATAAGGTTTATTTTCAAAATGAAACGTCTGGTCTCCTTAACTTTTTGTCAAACCTTAACACCTGTTTACATTTACATTTACTCTTCTCTTAAATTATACATATTTATTGGCTTTTTTTCATTTGGTACATTCATGTGGTAAAACTAATTAATATTTTTCCTATGCACAAGAACAAACAGACCAAAACAAATACAGAATAACAAAAAAAAAAAAAAAAATAATAATTAAACAAACGAACAATGGAATCAAAAGCACATTTTAGTAATTATACAAAATACAATAATAAATAAAAGCCAACTAACAAAAAGAATAAAAAAAACATCAACAAAGAAATAATATAAACAATAATACAATTACATACAATAATAATGGAAGAGATGTTGCTGTTGTTTTATTAACAGTTAAATTTACAACTCGTTTACACAAACACACCATCAAACCATTTAAATCTTTCCACTGCTGTAATTGAGTAGAAAAAGAGTGGGTTTGATAGAAGAGAAATAACTAAAATAAAATGAAAATGGGAGTATAAAAAGCCCAACATGTAAGAGATTTACAGTGGAGTTTCTTGTGACCGGACACCAAAGGGACTATTGAACTGTGTCCATTCAAGGGGGATGTCCTCTCAAATGAAATCAATACTTTCCTTATCGAACGCTGACGGGACCAGGCAACAGTGTCTGTCTAATTGTGATGTTCTCTTAGGAAAGGTACACGTTAAGGGAGATTACATTGTATACGGTAATTGCCATTTTTTTTTTCTGTTAGGACCAGCACTCAGGGGATGACCCCTACTAATGCATTGCATTGTGTTAGAACTAGGAAAATAGGTTGTGGGAAGGAAGGAGGATAGGAGAGTAGTGTTTTTGAACATTCGATTTGAACTTAATCTGTTGAAAGTGAGAAGGAAGACTTCTGCAGGAAGGTTATTCCACACACGAACAGTCTGGGAAACAACGAATTCTCTATGTAATTGCCATTTAATAGGAGATAAGTGTGTTTGATGGAAAATTTATTTGCAGTTTATAAATAAATAACCCACAACTCGACAGCAAGACCTTTTTAAAAGATTCGTGTTCGCTTTTTAAGATCCAATTCGATTTGTATAAATACCCAGCAAAAACTTACATTGCAAAGTAATGAGTTAAAAAGCTAATATAACGACTCTTCACTACTTATACATTGGCATTTTAACTCATTATTTTAACACGGTGATGTCATTGGAGGCAAGTACTTACCTCCCTCGCTTACAAATAGGGAGTTAAAAAGTTATTACTCCGATGTCACCAAAATTACAACTAACATTGAATGACTTTAAAAAAATTTTTTTTTTGTTACTTTTTTTTATTATTTTTTTTTTTTCTATTTTTTCTTATTTTATTTTACTTTATTTTTTTTCTATTTTTTCTTATTTTATTTTACTTTGTTTTATTTTTTATTTTGTCTCTGGTGGGATTCGATCCGCCAACCTCGGTGCTGATAGACTAGCTCACTACCAGCTAGTCTACCGGGGCAGTGTAGTTTTTGTATAAAAAAACGTTGTTTTACTCAATTAAGAGCGTAAATATGAGATTAAATTATTGTAGGCAACTACTTACCACCCTCGCTTACAAATAGGGAGTTAAATAAGTCATTACCAAACTACTTCTATGTAATGAAGATGGTATGTAGTAGTCATTGAAAAGTAAGTTGTTTAGTAATGGCATGTCATTACCAAGTTTTTGCTGGGTACTTTATCTCGATTTTAAACAAGGATCTAAAAAAATTACTAAAGTTCTAATATAGTTTTTTTTTAACGTGATGACATTATGGGTAGCAGAGAAAGTCATGAATTCTAAAGTGCACAAGAGGTTTTAAACGCTTCTCAAAAGGTAACAAGGCAATTCCAAAACATTTTTCAAGTCTACTCCAGAAGATTGTAAAAGATTTTTTTTAAGAGTTGCTATAGAAAACCTTGTTTAAACTTCACAGGGCTATAATCTCAATCGAACACTACAAAAAGAGTAAAAAGTTTAGAATAGCAACAAATTCTCGAAAGGGATATAGACCTTTATTTTATAAAAGCTTTGTGTCATAGATCCGATTAAATTTGAGCGATTGCCGGAATTAGTTTAAGAATTGGCACAAACCTGCGCTCTAAGAAAACTCTTCCGCACTAGATTTGGAATTGATTTACGTTGCCTTCGCTAGAGATTATAATACCGTCAATATCGTAAAAACTTCGCTTGCATTTTCAAAATGAATAGCTTCTTTCACTCATTCGCTATCATTACGTAGCAGCAATTACATTACTTCATCTTATAACGTTTTATATCGAGCTTTAACCGCGAAAATAACGTAAGCGACATGATTTTCAAATTTTGTTTTTTTTTAATAAATGACTTTATTGGCAACACTTGCATCATCTCCTTAAATGTCATGGTCACAAAAGGTACCGTTACGATCAGTGTAACCGTCGGATATTTTAAAAAAGTACCAAAAAAGGGGATATCTACAAAAAAAGTGGCACCAAGAGGATGTTAAAAAAAATTAGCACATCTTTTAAAATTAATATAAGTACACCACATTATGTATTTTTTACTTATTTTTCTATTTATTATAATTTTAAATGGTATAAAAACATAACAAAAAACATTGTATAGTAATTATATGCACTAAAAAATAATTGATCGTATTACAATAGACATGTAAAAACTAAAATAAATATTTTGTAAAAATTTGTCTGGAGAAGTAATTTTTCGGTTTCTGCTTCACGACCAATATATGCGAGATATCTTTACCCCCCTATTCATAATAAATAAAACAGGTTAATAGAAAGTTTATTCAACCGATTTTCAGCTAACCACGCATGACAAGAAAAAAATTCTTATGAAAGTGTCTTTTCTAAAGCATTTTGTGGCGGTTGGAAAAGACTTGAACCCACCAAGGACGCTAATTTCTTAGCATAAATTAAAGCTGGGAGTTATAATAAAACAGAAAGAAAAAAAGTATATTTTCCTAACGTAAAAAGTATCACAAAAGTGGCAAGAATCACATAAAGTACCACATTTGGGTGCATTTTGTAAAAGTGGCCACATAGTATCCAAGCAGCCGAAAAAGTGGCAAATTGCCACTTTAGTGGCACCAACGGTAACGCTGGTTACGATTTTATAGCAAAAACAATTTTATTGTAAGCGACAAATTTCATACAAAATTTATATGAAATAAAATAAAAACGCTCTCTCCTGTAAAATTTTATTTTTGGCGCTTACGTTATTTTCGCGGTTAGGGGTCGATATGTATGTATAAGTCATGAAATACTCATATAAATATAATGATTAACAAAAGTGATTCCAAGAAGGAATGAGAAAAAAAATAATCGATAAATTTCGCCGATATCTAAAATACCGATACATCGATCTATCGATATTGAAATACGACTATCGGATTCGATATTTTTTAAAGTCAGTCTTCATTAAAAACTCAAAATTTTAGCGTTTTTCAAACAATATGTTTTTTTAAGAATTAGCATCACTGCATGCCTCATATGTTTTTTAAAACTAGTATGAAGATCTAAAATGATTGGCATTTAAAGCAAGGAGAATTAAGAAAAAAGCGGGGTTTTCACATTGCAGATTTCTAATTAAAATAGTAAAGTCAAACGAACTTGAAAAGATTTGTTTTAGGCGGTTTTGGAACAATATATGTGCTTATATATATTTGGAATACGATTAAGATTTGTGCATATATGAGGCTATCAGCGCAGAAGTGGTGAAACTCCAAACTACTTATGAGATAATGAGGAGTTAACACTACTCTTGCACTATAGTTCTTGGTTGTAACGGCCCGTGCAAAAACTATGTTTCTAGCGCCATCTGTTTTGGATACAAACAGTTGGCTTACTCGACTATTGCACTGTAAAGAACAGTGCAAACAACATATCTAACACCAGAACCGTTAAATTGTGGGTTACACTACTTCTGCGCGATAGACTCATATATGAGCCGTTTATTTTGAAAGTGGCATAAGTCATTTCGGTTTTTAAGTCGAGATATTTAAGGGTTTGCGTTTTAACACGTTTAAAAATATGGATGCTAACTTTCGAGAAGATTCACTTGTATTTGATACATCATGATAATGATATTTTTCTCAGTATTATTATTATTATTATTATTATTTATTATTATTATTTATTATTATTATTTATTATTATTATTTATTATTAACTCGATTTTTTTTGAAAAAGTGACTAATGCCACTTTCAAAATAAACGGCTCATATATGTTAAATTTTTTAATTAGGTAAAAGTTTCAGCAAAATACGTTCGATATATCGATATTTTTGAAATAATTAATATCGATACTTTTAAAAAATATTGATTCGATATATATAGCCCTAATAGCAAAAATTATGTAACCAACAACATTTTAGATTTTTGCTTTTTGATAAAACTCGATAATTTTTGATCATGTGTATCATCTCTAAAAACCTCAAATCTCTGGGAAGTACCGTGACGAAAAAAGAGCAATTTCAAACGAAACCCTAGACTTAAAGCAAAATTATTTTTAAACAAGTTAGAGTGCTATATTCGGCTGTGCCGAATCTTTGATACCCTCCACCGACAGTTCGAATGTTTAAGGAGTTATATCTGTATGATGTTATTATTATCTTAAACTGTGACGATTTGTTATTAATTATGGTTTAAGGCGACTAAACTGTTTTCCGGTAGTAGGGTTTATATGGGGCCTAGGGTAAATTATGGACCGATCATCACGAAATTTCACAGCGTCATTTCTAGTCCTTTAAAACTGTGACGTACCAATTTCTGTTATGATAGCATTATTAATTATGGTTTTAGGTGTACTAAACTGTTTTCCGGGAGTAGGGTTTCTATGGGGCCTAGGGTAAATTATGAACCGATATTCACGAAATTTCACAGTGTTATTTCTAGTCCTAAAAAACTGTGACGTACCAAATTTTGTTACGCTAGCGTTATTTTTTAACGGTTTTAGGCTTACTAAACTGTTTTCCGGGAGTAGTGTTTATATGGGGCTTAGGGTAAATTATGGACTCATCTTCACGAAATTTAACAGCGTGATTTCCAGTCAAATAAAACAAATTTTTGCAAAATCTTATCTCATTCCGTGCCTTGTTCCAGCATTTATGTTATTTTTTGTATCAAAATTATCAATTTTTTTAGGTGGTGGTTCCACATTTTGATTCATAGCTCTGGTGCTGCTGAACCGATTTTGCTGGATTTCAATCCCAAACTGCTTAGGATAACTACAAGCAATTTGGCACCAAGTTTCTTTTGAGTTGTTCGAAAGTGAGCGTGTTTTCAACAGACGGACAGACGGACATGGCTAAATCGGCTTAGAATTACTCAAGGACCCAGAATATATATACTTTATGGGGTCTGAGATGAATAATAAAAAAGTTTCACACGGAATGACAAAATACCCTCTTCAAAACTAATTGTGGTGGAGGGTATAAAAACCTTTTCCTCTTAAATTTTATTTTTGTTGGTTACATCATTTTTGCTATAAGGGCTCGATATATCGATATACTTTTTCAATTTGCCCATCCCTAATTCCAAGAAAATAAGGTGGAATATATGCCTCCGCATACAAAAATATAATTTCCCACAATGGCTGGGTAGTTTTCATGGTAGTGTAAAAACCATGTAAAAGGGCGATTGAATAATGATGGGATAAGGCTGTATCTAACTTTTAGTACAAACTAACTGAAAAAAACCCACTTTTTGCCTCATTCCTTCGGGAAACGTAGATGGTTTGGCGAGGTTATTGAAGACATTCCTTTAGATTTTCAAAGCGATTTTTATTTAGCCCACGAAAAGGTCTCCCTATAAGGCCAAAATGGCAGGTATCCAGAATTTTTTTTAATAAATCTTACATCATCTGTCTAATTCATCAAAAATTTCCTTGAAGCGTTTCTTGTCTCAAAATATGAGAAGTTTTCACGGTTTTACTTCTTTGTACACCCAACAGTAGTTGTAAACAGCCGCTCTCACTAATTGCCACCTAATTTTGCAATCGTCGCTATTGCCGAGACTTCTGCCCATTAATCATTGATTGTGGCAATTTGTTTTGCATTATTTGTATAAATTAAAAAAAAAAAAAAATACTATATATTAATACTGTGTACTTTAAAAGTGTTTGTTTTTTATATTCAAACAATAAAAAGTTAATATTTTCTTACCATTATTGGCTCTGATAAATAAATTGTTATAGTCAAACAAACAGACATTCATACACCGTGTCTTCCTCAAGTCTACAGACAATATGATTAAATGCATTTATTTATTTATTATTGAAAAGACCATTGATTGAATATGAATGAGTCTACGAGTATTGATGTCAATATATGCAAGTGGGGGAAGGCTACCCCGAAAAGAAAATAAGAATTGAGTTTGCTTTGAATTATTTAACAAAAATAATTTCTAAGTACAATCGAGAAAATTTATGTATGTATGTATTTAAACTAATTTATGTAGATATTTAAAAACATGTCTATTTTAATTGATTTAATGACGGTTAGATAAAAAGTAAAGGCCTTCATTAATGTATTTAAAAATCAAACACACAACAAAACTCAAATTTCAGCTGGCAAAATTACAAGCAAATCCACTCTTCAGATCTTAAAGAAAGTCTACAAACACATTCCTTATTAAGTTTTCTACTCATTCCACTCTGCCCCACAAACATATTACAGTTGCCTCCGATAATTTTACGGTAAATAATAACATTAACATGTTTACCACAAATAATTGTATGGTTGTTTATCATCAACAGGAAAACCAGAAATATGCTCTAAAAAAAAGTATTTTATGCGCATTAAATATGCAGTAAAAACTTGAAAATATGCCATACAAATTGTTAAAAATATGCCCCAAAAAACCTAAAATTGTTTTTTTGAAAACAAAATAATAAACAATCATACATATTTGCATTTTAAATATAACAAGCTTAAAATTATAATCGGTAAACCCCATACACCACAGGTTTTAAAGACGAATTTTCGAGATTGTACCCTATTTTGAACCGATTAGCTGTCATGGGCTCATCAAAACAAAGTTATCTTGTGAGCTTAGATTTCTTATAAGAGTTATTTGTGCGTTATTATGAGCGGCGTAGTCGAGAACCAGCCCTGTTTAGGAATTGATATTATATTTGACATTAAGAACATAACTACGACAAACTTTCTATCAGCCCAATTATGAATAAAAATTCCCCAGGAGATTTTTCCCTTCTCTCATTTTTCCTATGTTAATTCAGTTGTAAAAATGGGAAAAAGAAAAAAAACTCCCGGGGAATTTGTATTCATAATTGGGTTGAAAGTGTTATATTGTCTTTGTCGTGATAACGACAAGCTTTTAAAACGGCTACGACTTTGCAATCGACTACGACAACGACTTTCATAATAAGGCTGACTATCTAGTTACACCATCTATAACGGCTTTTTTTGTCTTTAAGGGATTTTAGGTTGGTCAAATGTTAACCTAAAAAAATTATTATTTTCAGTCGAGCAGTATACTTGAAGATGTGTCTAGTTTTCTTTGTATATAATTGCTTATTCCATAATTTTTGATTATGTAAAAAATTTCAAGGTTTAAGATAACATTTATGTTTAATAACAAACTGTGCCCATGTTCCGTAACTACCGCATCGAGAAAGTTTTCGATTGGAAAGTGTAAAATGAAACAAAAATGCCATAAATAAAAAAAACAAACAACACTGTTTTTAACTATAATGGTATAAACACAACTGGGACGAACGACGAACTTCGCATAGTACGATGAATTCGTCGGCAATAACTCGTTGCGTTAATTCGTCAAATGAGACACAATAAGTGCGTGAATGTAAAATTTGTTTAATTTATAAAAAACTATTAATCGGATGTGTTCTAGAATCCGAATCCACTCGAAGTGGATTACTTTAGAAATTGTGGTGTTCTTCATTTCGATTTTGCGATCTCAAATTAGTTTTTGGGTTTGTTTCAAATTTTCGCGAGTTTCAGCCATGTTCGCAATTTGTTCCCGTAAGTTTTCTGATTTTTTATAGCTTTACCGGTTTATAATAATTATTAGACTTTGCTATAATGCCGCTGTTAGCAAATTTTTGCGAATTTCCGCTAATTTTGCAATTTTTACCAAATTTTTGACATTCCTTATAGTTTTAGAGACTTTTTAAATAAATTTTATGGCTTTTTTGAAATATTAAAATTTTTTTTGCTAATTTTTGCAAATTTTTTGTTATTTGCCGACATTTTGTTTTCTTTTCACTCATTCAGCGATTTCTAATAAATTTAAATGATTGTTTAAAAGTTTGCAATTTTTTTTCGCGAATTTTAGCCAAGTTCGCAATAGAAGCCAATTGTCCCTGTAATTCTTTACATATTTCACGATTTTTAATAAATATTCGACTTTGCTATCATGCTGCGCTGTCACTTTTCCAATTCGTTCGTCGTTCGTCTGCGTAAGAAATAGAAATAAACCTTTCGCAGAGTTCGTTACGCCCGACGAATTTCGGTCTACGCAATGATCGTGTGTACTTTCATTTACACCAATGTGTTCTATTTCTGGTGACGAATATTCGTTGCGAATAATTCGTCATTCGTCCCAGTTGTGTTTCTAGCATTGTAGCTGTCACCACTGTTGCCAGAAGTGCATTTTGCTGATTTTTCATTGCCAGAAGTGCATTTTGCTGATTTTTCATTGCAAAAATGACGAAGTGAGATTTGCAGATTTTTGCTGTCAAATTCCAGATTTTTTTAAAATTGAAGAAATTGTAAAGACTTTTATTTTAAACTTTGTGACCAACTTTTTGAAAGATTGGATTTTGGAGTTCAATTAAAATGAAAAGAAATAAATCCAAATATTTTAGTTAATGGTGAGTTGAACTCCATATTTCAAGTTTTCAAAACAGTTTCCAAATTTATTATCCCAATGCAAACATTTGACTCTTGATTTCCAATATTTTATTAATAAAAAAAAAAAAAACAATTTAATAAATTTCGGAAAAATAATTGTGAAATTAAAAGTTTTGACTCAAGAATATTATTCCGAAATTTGTGCCGTTTTATTAAAAAAAAAAAAAAAAAAATATTTTTTTGCCACATTCATCAGCTAATGTGGAACGCATATTAATTAAATATACATACAAAAACCAAAGCACAAAAATAATTTAGATAAAGAATCGCTTAAAGGAATTTTATACACAAAAGACTTCTTTAAATTCAGAAATTTACAATAAATAAATGCATACAATTATTTTAAATATCTACGATGATATGATACTATGTATACACAATAGGGGGATTCACAAGGTAGTCGTAAAGTTGTAAAGTCATATGTATTAAAATAATAACAAGAAATATATATGTGACAGTTTCAGTTAAAAGGGACCTATGGATGAAAAAATCGATTTTTACTTTTTTACGCTTTTTCTAATGCAGCAAACCGCAGTTTTCTAACTGCATTACTTTTGCCATAAGCAAGCTTTAAAATACACCTTTGATAAGAAAAAAAGTTAACTTTTGATATTTTATATATTTATTTTGTTTGAAACACAACAGTATTTTTTTCAAGCAATTGTAAAATATAATTTATAAATATAATTTATAAATTCTATAGCACATTATGCCGGTATGACTTAATAGCACACCTTGTGAATGCCCCTAATGTATTTGAATATAAATTTTTATGTTTTTTTTTTGTGTTGTTTATATAAATTTATTTTCTTTTGTTTATACATATTAACTTTTAATATTAATGTACCAAAAAGATTTTAAATATCGGCTTTAGCATACGATTGTTGCATGAATCCGAAAATAAAAAAAAATCAACCCCAAAATAAATTTTTTTTAATTTCCCAGATTTTTTTGCAGCTTTTAGCAATTTTTTCCAGATTTTTTAGTCCAATTTTTCAGATTGATTAGAAAAAATTTCTGGCAACGGTAGCTTTAAGGTAACTCTCCGTTTTCACATGAAATTGCTAGTTCGAAAAACTCAATACACTCAAACTTGTTCACATTTACACAATTTTGTACTTTCAGCCAATCGGCTGTTTCCTCGATTTTTCGTTGATAATACGTATCCACTACTTGCAAGTTATTACTTGCATGTGGAAACGTAGGGCAAAGAAATTACTCGCCAATTTACAGAAAAGGTGTGTCTGTAAAGTAACTCGCAAGTGGTAGGCATTTAGTTCTTGGCAGATTTTATCATTGTTTAATGATTTTGCTTTCATTATTTTATAAAATATACGAATGTAAACAGCAAACATTAAAGGCGCACTTTGCATTGTTTGGTATTGCCGTCAGTTGTACTTTTGCTGCCGTCGTTGGTATGTGTGAATGGCGTTCTCAAAGTCTGCAATGTCACATCGGCTTCGAGTAGAATATTATAGGCCCAACCACAATGTGCTTAAGTTGGCTTAAGCGAATGAGCGAATACATGTTAATTATATGAGGCAAACCATACTGAACTTAAGGAAACTTTTTGCTAAGTTTAATGAAACTGTAATTTGCTTAAGCAAGGTGCAAATCTAATCGCACATTCCGTACGGAATCAAATGTTTTTTTATTTAAATTTTGTTTTCTTAAATACATTTGAGAGACTTTTTGTTAATTTTTGACAGTAGGTTAAGCAAGACTATGCATATTATGGTTGAGCCTTGTGACTGCTTTAACGTAACTACGTGATCTCTTTTAGTAGTTTTCGACATGAGTTACAGACACACTTTTTCTCACTTTTCGAGAAACGATGGAATATTTTGTTTCACATCTTCGCGATGCGAGAAGTTCTAACCAAAGTTACAGAACATGGGTACTGTAAACAATTGTACTATTTATATGTGAGCGCGTAGACGGATGGGTATGAGGTACTAACATTAGCTTTCAAATATTTTTATTATAGGTCTCTGAGGTATATTTCCCATTTTGTTAGTCATTCAAACAATATAATGGCAAATATAATATTTTGTTGTTGTCATCAAAGAATGAAAAAGAGCAGTTAAACTTTGTGTCATTCATTCGTTTAATTTTTTGATTTTTTTGCTATTTTGATTGAACAGTAATGCCCTACAGCCCCCTTTTACTTTTTGTGGTCAATGGATACTTTTGTAAAAAAAAATTTTCAAAGAGCCTGTTTTTGCAAAAGCCACTTTGATGTGAAAAGAAGATTTTTTTATAAAAAGTACTTATTCAAAAATATTCTTTTAAAAAAGGTACTTTTCTATAAAAAGATTACTCTTTTCAATTATACATTTTCTTATAAAAATTTAGGGGTGTAAAAACTTAAAAAAAAATCGTTCTTCAAAATGGTACTTTTACAATAAAAAGAAACTGGTTCTTTCAAATAATCGTTTTATTAAACAAAGTACTTTTTCTAAAAAAAAGTATGTATAGGTACGTGTTTTCTTAAAAAATTAATGCATTTTTTTAATAAAAAGGTATTACATAATTGCTAAAAACTGAAAACATCAAATCGATGTGCTCCAAACCGGTTTTATTAAAAATGAAATATTGTGATGGTGGTGGGGAGGTAGGGAGTAATTTCTGGCTCTGCGAAACAATCTAACCGATTTGAATGAAATTTAAAACATAAATAGATCCCTATTTAAGAGAAATGCAAAACACCGTACCTATTTTATTAAATCCCACAACAAAATACACAGAGTTTCCGTTTAAATATATAAAATAGCGAAGATATTTTGCATTTGCTTATTCGCAAGACCATTTGCACCAAACACTGAATCTTGCTAATGTTGAAAATAATTTAACATCTAACTACAATATAACCTTAACCTTCCATTATTAGGATTTCAAACAATCCAAGTGTAACCTCAAATCTAATTAAGGGGTATTTACAAAATCGTCCTTGACCGACCATAATTTCTATTTTGTTTCTTTCCTGGCTATTTTGTATTTATTGCAGATATTGTCTTGTTTTGTTTGACTGTATGTTGTCTCTTCATCCGATGACGACTGCCTGACTATCATCTAGTTGAAGTGCAATGATTGACAATGACTGACACTTATAGCCAGTCAGTCAGTGGAGGTTTCCACAAGTTTTTCTCTTTTTTTGTTGTTGTTGTTGTTCTGGGTATTTTAACAAGCCTTGAAATTTCAGTTATATTTACATACGTATTAAAAACTCATTGTGTAAAATATATTATGAACATGTGTATTCATATTTATGATTTTTAACATATTCATATATCCATATACAAAAAGTATAATTATAGCTGCGACATTATATACAAAATAAACGTAAAAAACATTATAATTTTCCGCATGCATGAGTATGTAATAAATAAATGAATTTATTTTTTTTTTTTTTCTTTGTTTAAAGTAAAATTTAATAATTTTTTTGTAATAATTATGGTTATCGCTCATACATTTTTACTTGATTTGGATATAATTGCGGCTTCGTTGATCCTTGGTTTCTTTAGTTCGAGCGATGAGTTTTGCCAGATTTTTTTATGGGTCGATTATGTATGGCAACCAAACTTTAATAAAGTTGCCATTTGCCGAAAATGTATAACAGGTGGCAACTGATGTGGATTTCAGTTGCTAAATAATACGTATTTAGGCAACCGTAAAATTGTGGTTGCTGTGTAGATTTTTTAAGTTAAAAGGCGTCAAAAGCAAAAAATAAGAACTTTTTTTTGTTTAATTTTTGGGCCATTTTGATACAAACTTCTTATCCTGGTTAACAAAATGGATAAAATGACAACTGGACAGCAATTTAACTTACTAGTCCAACAAATGCAATTAAGTCCAAGTACACTGATAGAAAAATGCATCTTCATATTGATGATGCCCTAACAAATGGCATCAATGATGCAAAAAGTAACATCAATCCAACGACAAACGTCTTCGTATAATTTTGTAATTTTTTACGTGTCATCTATTTTATGACTATAGTGACATCAATTTGATGACACATTTTGTATATTTTTAACTTTATTTTCATGATTACAATGTATTATAAGAAGCAAAAATTCCTATATTCTATTTTCTTCAATTGTTAAGTTAAATACATAAATTTAAAGTAGAATGATTACGAAAACCATATGGGGCATGGTACTGGTGTCTTATTATTGAGAGTTCTGCTGTAAATAAAGGTTGTAATTCAACAAACGTGAACAAACATATGTAGCGGGGTAAGTAAATAATAGTATTCTCTCAATTTGACTTAAGTCAAGACTTAGTGACAAACTGTCATTAAATTGATGCTAATGTGTCCTTTCTCCGATGACCCTGATGACACTTCGTCCAAGTGATGTTAAGGTTGACATCACCGTGATGGGTTCAAAAACGAAGACACTTGTCATAGTACTGATGTCAAAATACATCAGCATTTAACAGTGGATACTTTGCTGGTGGCCAATAAATTTGTTTCAGTCTTTTATAGTCCGTTCTAAATAATTTACAGCATCTTTGAGAAAACAAAAATTTGCCCTTAAGCAAAAAAATTTGTTTATAAGTACAGACGGTGATTTTAGCGGATAAGAATCGCCTCCCAAGTGTCACCCAACAGATGCCACGTTCACTTCTTCTTCTTGGCCACCGGATAAATAAACGTTCGGAACCAATTATATATTTTTTTTTTTAAGAAGGCCCTAATTATGAAAAAGGCAACGCAACGCCAAAGAATTACATTGAAAGTAAAAACAAAGTCATAGGCTTTATTACGGTTTACAACTCAACTCAGTTGAGTTGTAATTAAGACAACTGGTTGTGATCAGATATAATTTTTGTTATGTTTTTATTCACCGCAATATAGCAAAGTTGTAAACCATAATACAAGAATTAAGAAATTACAATTCAACTGAGTTTAGTCGTAAACCATAATAAGGGCCATAAATATTTTGTAATTTTGTTGTTGCTTTCTACAGAAATTCGCATTACCTTTGTGGCGTTGAAAATTTCAAAACGGTACATGAATTTCTTTAGAAAACAACAACAAAATAACAAAATATTTATGACCTTGTTTTGCTTTCAGTGTAATTCCATGGCGTTGCATTGTGTTTTATATAATTAGGGCCTAAATAAAACTTATTTTCATTTGCTTAAATTTTTTCGGATGAGATTTGTCAAAACGGCAACTGGCATTGGTTGCCTTACCTAATATAAATATTTATTTCAGTTTCAGTATTTATTCAAGTTCGGTTGCAATACATAATCCATTAAATATCATACGTCTGGCAACTCTGCAAGAGATACTTTTGACATATTTCACGCCGTCTATAGTTGTTTTCATATATACGTCCAAAATTAAACCTAGTATCACCCGCTTAAACTTTTTAGGACGTTTCTTTAGTTTGCCAAGATTTTGGGTAAACAAGGGAAAATCTAAGAAGTCTTAACAGATTGACAACGACAAGATGTTTTAAATATAACTCAGGCCATTGTTGAAAACTCTCAAGTCTGTTCATGTGCCTTCAAAGCATGACAGTCACCGAAAAACGTTAACCTGAATATTGCTTTTCGTCTTCGTCTAGACTTCTTTTATTCAGTTCCTCTTTAATCCTGAATAAATTTCTTTAAAAAATATGTGTGTGAAGTTAAATTTTAAAATTTATAACTCTAGACACATTCTTTTATGTTTACAGAATAATATTAACCACTTAAGGCCAGTTTACACGGTAATATAATGTATTACGACATGTCGAAAGATTATGTAGAATGAGAAAAATCTTATCATGTAAAAGCAAAATGTATTGAGTAAGAGAGAATACGGATACAAAATCTGACAAGCGGTCGGTAAATGGTTTTTTTCTAAACCATTTTAGAAACTTATGTATTCTCATCACACCAGAGGTGTATTTTAACGGAGTACATTAAAGGTGATAGCATTTTTATACAATTACAAAAACAACTAAATTCAACTCAGGAAATTTTCATGTTGTTTTTGTAAATATTTAAAACTGCAACCATCTGCTTTTTTGTTATTATTTTTGATTTTACTTATACCATCCGTGTAAACATGAATTATACTTACAAAAGATTTTTATTTTTTTCTTTTAAACACGGAGAGAATTTCATAATATTTTGATTCTACAAAGTCGTAATACATTGTATTACCGTGTAAACTGGCCTTTAACAGAACTTATGTTAAGACTGTTATTATGAATGATTCCAGATTTTTGGAAAAGGAGTCAACGTGGGCGAACAAAAATGATTGGGATCTGTGGACAATAATATTCACCCTTATGGTGGTTGGCGAAATTAAAATACGCCTGCGACTGTTTGGTAATGGATTAAAGGAAAAAGTTTACATTTCTTTAATCTATTACCAAACAGTCGTAGGCGTATTTTAAATTCGACATCTCCAGAATTGGAGCGAGTTGGAGCGACTTATGGCCAGATTTCTGCAAAATTAATGAATTTCTAGCATATGGCCTCCGTGACTGTACCTTGAGAATGCCATTCTGTCTGTTAAATTTTGCACTTCTTTTACGCGTATATCCGGTCTTATTTCGTCAATAGTACGTCGAATTTTGGCTTCGAAATGATTAATCGTTTCTGCTTTATCTGCATAGGTCAGAGATTCAACGTACCCCCTATAAAAGAAGTCAAAAGGTGTCAAATTACACCAACGAAATGGCCAATTCACATACCCATTTCTTCAGTTAAATCGGTTACCAAATGTTTGGCTAAACAAAGTCATGGTCTCACGCGCTGTTTTCCATGTTGCGCAGTCTTGTTCGAACCATTTCTCTTCAAAATGATTTGCAATGCGCTGAGGAATAAAAGAATCACGAATCATTTGCCTGCAGTGTTCGCCATTCATGACAATGTGTTCACCGGATTCGGATTCAAAGACAAATAGGCCGGTGACGCTTGTGATTTTTTTCGGAATGTAATTTAGTCCCATGAGAATCTCATGAGTATTGTGCTCTCTCCAAAAAAGACCAGTATGCATGCTTACATACCCGTTAAGCAAAGAATGAGCCTCATCGCTGAAGATGATTTAAATCTGGTTCAACTACAATTTGATTCTCAGCCCATTCATCGAACACACGACGCAATTGATGGTGCGCTGGCTTTAATTCTTGCACCAGTTGCATTCTATAAAGATGTAGGCCGAGATCTTTCCTAAAAATTTTCCAAGTAGTGGAGGGGCAAAGATCGAGTTGCTGAGAACGGCGACAGACCGAAAAATTCGAGTCCTCTGTCACACTCACGCCTCTTCTGTACGCACGGTTCAGTTTGGATGTGTAAATGTGGTAATGCATCAATAGTATTGCTTATAAGATGATGGCCGAGTATGCGCACTGTAAACTTGACTAAGTGCTCTAGAAGTTTGCCTAAAAGCGCGAATTTCGTAATTTCAACGAATTTTAAACGTTGTTTTCCTGTAACTCTTTGCATGGTGCTTTGCGAAGGTAAACCGAAAAGAGTCAAACACACTTTATTTGTACGACAGCTTGTTTTGCAGTTATTCCAATCGGAAGTTTTATACGTCTAAAAAAACAACCTTTAATTCCGTTGTATGTATCACACCAGAGTCATAACGAGGTAATGAATTATCCGCATTCTGGGTTTATTATGCACCTTCTTTTTTTGGTGATTTTCTACATTCTGTATTTCTTTTTTGTTGAGGATGTAGTCTGAAATTTAGGTTACTTATTCCCCTCTGCTGGCCAACATTTCGCCATCTTTTTACAGCTATATAAGATTTCGAAAAGATATCGAAATGATAAATTTGAGTATTGTTGACTGAAAAATAATTATTTTTCTAACGACTAAATAATGATAACTTTGAAAACAAATTATATTACTCACAATCAATGCATGATATTTTATAGTCATAACATGATAACCTTCTGTAGGTGTCCTCATAATATGTTTAAGATGCAATCAAAATATCTTTACTCTAATAATATTATATTAGGGCCATTTGTAAAATAATTTTGAATCGTACGACACAAGTTTGTTTTAAATATGCCATCGAGTTATTTGTTAGTGAGCGGCTAAACAATTGAAAGAAAATTCCCATAAAAAAATAATGTTAAAGAAATTTTTAGTCTTGCAATAGTGCAAATGCAAAATATCATAACTCTTTTGTAAAATCCAACAACAAAACACATAGAGAATTCGTTAGATTTCAAAAAAGTGTTACGATATTTTGCATTTGCTCTTTTGCAAGCCTAATATTGAACTCCGCTGTTATAATAACATTAAGAAAACTTGTAACAAAACAATTTTAGTTTCTTTTTTATTGTTATAAAAGATGCAGTATCATAATACGATTACTTTTTAATGTATTATGATAAACATGATGATCTCATTATTATTAACTTGACAATAATATGATTACTTCTTAGCTTATAATGATTAACATGATAAGAATATGATTAAGGGAAACATATTAGATGTAATATTACGAATATATTTGGTCTTAATATGACTCAGTAATAATCGTTATATTGTGTCTACAATCATGAATCTTATCATAATATGTTGCTCTTAGAATATGTTTACCACAATTATGTTTTTCTTTGCGTGTGGTAACTCATGCTGTTGTATAAGTTAATTGGTCACAAATCTCGTATCTTACACTCCCGAGTAAAGTGAATTATTTCCGTCCTTTCAGGAGTTGTGCCAAGTCCTTGTATTTTGTCGTTTTAGGACCAAATTCTTAGACCGATGTGTAAAATATCCTTTATTGCAATTACAGCATTAGCATTAACCCTGTAGCCATAGGACTAACTTGATACTAGTACCGTGCTCAGAGCAGTTAAGTTGAGTTATTGAGTTTCTTTAGTAATGAAACATGTTGTAATAGAATTACAAAAAAATTTGAATAATCCCTTTAAAACTGCAAAATTTATTTTATTTTTCCCTAAAATTCTTTTAAAAAAACAAAATGTTTTTATATTAAAATTCTTCTCTTTTTCATTTCACACTCATATTTTAATGCTTTTAAAATTGAAATAAAGTACAGAGTCATACATATATCATTATCACAAATTAAGTTAGACAAAAGAGATCCATAATTTTAATACAATTGCGTCAATAGAATTTCCACACGCACAAAGCACTCCCTACTTTGGATAAAAATAAATTATATTGAAAAACAAAATATTCTTCGTCTTTTTTGTTGTTATTATTTTCATATCCATGAGTGGGGTTTGGAAATGTTCTTCACCCTTTTCATTGTTTTCATTTTTAATTAAGTTTTAATTTTATTATTAACTTTTTTTGAAAATACAAAAGAAAAATTATGATTAATATACATACATGTTTATTACAAGTATCGGGTTTATCATCAAGAACGACGAACTGAACATATCTCATTTTTAATTTTCGGTAAATCAGCGCAGCTACAACCGACCACGGCACTCGCCTGCAATATGTAGTTTCAATCAGAAATACAGTGTACAGCCGATATTGAATTATTTAACACCAAATAGCAGCGCGCTCATGCCATTTATCTCCTTTAACCTCGTGTTTTCAAGGTTACATTTTATCGCTGGCCTCTGAAGAACATCGATTGAAAAATTCTTGGTATTTCGCCTGATTTATGCGCTTTGGGTCCAGCGTATTAACTAGGGATGTCAATCAGAACTGGTTTTAAAAACAAAACACATTTTTATACCCACCGCAACTAGTGGTAGGAATTATATCGTGTACAAAATAAACAACTTAATTTAGTGAAATCGGTCCTTAATTACCCTAGGTCCTATCTATGCCCACTATCGGGAAACAATTAAATAACCCTGACCCTGTAAAAAGTAAAGCTTACATTTCGAATTCGGTACACCAGTGGAATGTTTTTTGCATTTCAAAAGACATTTTTTTCTTTAATTAATGTTCTTGTTTTATTATTTTCACTACTTCTCAGGTTAAAATTTCTTTATAATTGTTGGACAGGCTTAAAAAGAATAACCAAGTTTAACTTTTTTCTTTCGTTTTCAATGACAGTTGTTGGCGTCTGCCTGGTGTAAACAAAGATTTTGTTTGTCCGTGTGCACGGCCACTCTAGTTCCATCGTGTGGAATGAGATTTAATGTGTTGTTAATATGTTGTTCAGCTGTGCTTTAAACGTCACCTGAAAAAGGAATTCGCCTTGATCAACCAGCCAAACGTCGGCAAATAAAATGAAACAAAAATGATCCTATAGAAAACCTAAATTAAATAAAAGTTAGACAAAATTATAACTAAAACAAAAGAAAAAGTGATTTTTATTCAAAACTTAAAATCCACAATGTAAAAGTAGCATTGAGCCACAAAAAATTAGGGTTGGTTTTTGTATATCACCAACGTTTGTGTGTGTGTAAACTAGACACGACCTACCGCAACAAGTTATTGCTTGAGTTCCCTGGACAACGCTCGATTGCGCCACAGTCTACCCAGTGCATTCATCCAGAAGCAGGTAACCCCTTTTGCACCCAAACGACAGTATTAAAAGAGTTATTCAAAAATATATTAATGATCGATATTGTGTTCCCTATCCTCTCAAGGCGGAATGTCATGAAGAATTTCTTTTGATAAATAAAAGTAAAATAAAAAAATTAAGTTAAAAATTTCGGGAATGACTAAATCCCGAACATCCCGGGCTTTTTCGGGATCGAGATTTTGGGATTGGCGTCCCTAGTATTAACTCCTTCTAGCGCTTTCGCGGCAGATATTCAATCGCAATCCGTCGCTCTTAAGGAAAAACCTTTTATTAAATGAATCATATTTATAATATTTTTACGATAAATTGATGTAATTTTCGGTCATAAATTTAATGATTCTATTATGACATCAGCTTTTATTTGTATGTATTCTTTTGCAATTTCGTTAAGGTCTTGTGCAAGTGGGTGGTAAATATTTTCGGTTGTGATTTAATTTTTATGGGTTTTTTTTAATAGTGTTGGGAAAAATATCAGGCACAATGATACAAAATTTAATTTACCAAATAAGACTGTATACAAAAAAAGATTAATTACATGATGGTGACGAAGTTCTAGTTCAGACACTTTCCCCCGGTATTAAGATATTAAAAGTGGTCTGAGTTTCTGTATAAGGGTCGTCGTTTTAGGACAGCTTTGTTTTTGCAATTCTTCATGGTGAATATTAATTTTTTATATCTTAAAAGGTTTTGAATGCTTTTTTTTAGAATATTTTAAGGACGGTCATAAAGCCTCATAAAAATCGATTTTATGGAGAAAGTTAAATGATGAAAACTTACATGTTGTAAATTATTTTGACGCTGCTATACGAAACTTTTATTCTTTTGGGTGATTTTTCACACTAGATACGAAAAAGGTTTAATTTTGTCAAATATGCAGTCTAAAACTTGATGATATTTGTATAATTGAAGTTCAACACTTTTGAAACTCTTTTCAAATTCGAATATGTGAACGGAGTATCCTGCTTTCAGGATGTCTTTTTATACTCTTCACCACAGGAGGAAAGGGTTAATATTAGTTTCTCATTCCTTTTGTAATTTCTACAACATTGAACTTGGACCCTTTAAAGTTTATATCGCTTATTTGCTCTAACAACGTCATAAGTCAAAAATCGCAAATTTTTTTTAATATCAATAATGCATAGTAAATCTGATGTGGGTATGAGGTGGGTATTATTTTAAATGAAGACATTGTGAACTCAACTCTTGAAAGAAGAATAAAATATATCGAGTCATTACCGCAGAAAAAGCTTAAGCGACATAATTTTCAATTTTCGTTTTTTTTAACATATGACTTTACTGGCAACACTGTATCATCTATTAAAATATCATGGTCATATAAGCTGCCGTTACGATTTTATAGCAAAAACAATTTTATCTCAAGCGACAACTTTCATACAAAATTTTTATGAAATAAAATAAAAAAAAACCTTCTCCTGTAAAATTTTGTTTTTGTAACTTAAGCTTTTTTGCGGTTATGGGTCGATATGTTGTTTGTAAATTAAAAACTTTAAAGTTTGTTTTTTGTAAAACTAATATTTTTGAGCTATGACGATGTTGTAGCAAATTAACGATATATTCTGGATCCTTATGAGTAGCGATGCTTGTTTAATAGTGCCAGTCTCTTCGTCTGTACATATGTTGAAATGTCCAAAGAACCCAGAAATGATGAATACTAAATTGTAAAACATTTATTTTATAAACATTTTTCTGAAACTTGCAATTACAGGATAAATATTTTTTTCCAATTGGCGATTTATACAATTTTTTTTAAATGGGTATTCCCCTTTATTCCCCTTACTTTAAAAGTATTGTAATAAAAACCTTTAAACAAATTACAAAAATACTGGCTTTCCTTCCATTTTCTTTAAATCTTTTAAATAACTAAAATTGTATTGTGTACAAATTTTAACCTGGTAAATGAACTTTTGTTCTCAATATTTGTTATGCCATTTTGTTCTCAAAACAACTTATTTGCCTTGTCTTGAAACATAAATTTAACTTTATTCAAGTCAATTTAATAAATGTTTTTGCTTTATAATTTTAAAGTTAGTTCGTTACTGTTTGCCATTAAATAGAGTGCTCGTCGGAGTTGGCAAAAAGCCAGTTATGTTTTTCAATTTGTAGGCTAAAAAGCAAAAATACAAAATGCCTACAAAAAAAAAAAACAGAACTAGTAACGAGAATAAGCAAAGTAAAAAAAAGTTGGCAGGTTATTTAGAAGTCAGCCGAAAATGTATACTTACATGTGTGTGCATCATGTAGGCACCACATGGTCAAAATTAGTCGAGTTCAGCGGTTCTCAACGAGACAAAATCGTGACACCAAACTGAGGTAAACAAAGGTTTTCAAGGCTTTTGATTTGGAAGTGTCTTTTACTGTTACTGTGGTCCTTCGAACTCCCTTCAAACACTGTAAGTGCCTTGAAAACTCATTTATGTACCTATAAGTCCTCGTTAATAAACTTTCGTCGATTCTCTTTTGAATCAATTTGAATAATCAATTCATCCGTACTCAAATCAATCCGAAGCGGTATTAATATTACAGTGAGTTCGGATTTTGTTGAATCAAGTACGGATTTTCAATCCCGAAATACTTAAATTATCCATTTTCAATCAAAATTCGTATTGGAAATAATTCAAAAATGAGATTAATTTAAGTAAAACTAAGACTGAACCAAACACAAAATGCGCTTGATTCAAGTATTGTAAAGTTATTTTTATCCCGAATTCGTGCTTGAAATAAACTAAAAAAGAAATTAGAAAGGGGAATTATTATGATTGATTTACTTACCCATTTTACACCTTAGAGAATGATAAAACACCAGAATCATGCCCGATAAGTTTATTACTTTAAAAATCGTATGCAAAAACATAAACTAAATGAGTAAAATCAAGAGTTCCATTTTACTTTTTAAACATGAAAATAATATGTTTTTCTTCTTGTTCTATTCGTTTATTTTCCAACTTGTGCGGTGTTGTTGTAATTTCTGCAATAAACTTTGAAAAACACACGCGTGTGCACGCATAAAAGAATGCAATGCTGAAATATCAGACTACTAAGTTATATGAGATTAAAAGGATCACTTTGTAATTTTATTCTCAGAGTGGTACTACCAACGAAAAGTTCAATCTTTGTATACCCACACCACAATAGTAGAGAGGGTATCATGCATTTGTGATGATGTGTGTAACGCCTTAAAACCCACCTTAAATTATACCGGTCGACTCAGAATAACGTTCTGATGTCCGTCCGGCCGGCTGGCTGGCTGGCTGGCTCTCCATGTTACCTTGTGCGCAAAGTACAGGTCGGAATTTTGGAGATAATTTGATTTTAATTTCTTCCTCTCAGAAACTATCAAACCGATTTTAATGAAATTTAAAACACAGATAGAAGCATATCTTTATGGACACAAAAGGGATGAATTTTTTAAAAAATAGGACCACGAGGGGAGATAGGGGCAATTTCTGTCTCTCAAACCGATTTTAATGAAATTTAAAACATAGATAGATCCATATCTATATGGATACATAAGCTTTACAGTTTTTCAAAAATAGGACCACAAGGGGAGGTAGGGGGCAATTTCTGACTCTCAAAAACTTTCAAACCGATTTTAACGAAGTTTATAAAAAAAGATAAATCCATATATATGTAGACATATAAGCATGATGTGTTTCTTAATACTGTGGTGTAGGGTATCGTATGGTCGGGCTTGACCGACTATACTTTCTTACTTGTTTTTACTTGGTTAAGGAATTGTATACTTATTTCAAGATATTCCGGGATTGATTTTCGAAATTTATCCCATTCAGGATTGTTTTGAGTAAGTTTTAGTGTTATTCGTACTTGAATTTTTGAGTACGACTCGTACTTAAAGTAATCCTAAAAACTTAATTTATCCCAAGTGTTTCTTTCCGTGTACGTGTTCATTAGAGTTGTCAATTATTCGCCTTTCAACTTTGTTCGAATAATTCAAATAATTGTATTTGTTCGTTCGATCAAACGATTAAATCAAAAAAATTTTTCGATTAATCGATGAGAATAAAGAATAAAAAAATTATTTTAACAAAAAAATTACTATGGAAAACCTTTCATTCCATCCGCTATAACTTCTTCTTTTTTGATGCATAAAATTTTCCATCTTAACTCCATATCAATGAATTATTAAAAAGCATCGTAAAACCCTTAATTCCTTAATAATGCGATGTTACTTTGGATTTTCGAAATGCGTTGGCAGACCTACCATCTTCAGCCAAACTTCTGTATACAATTTCTTCTATAGAACAGCCGCTGTCTTTCTTAATGTATTTTTCAATTGGACAAAGTTCGGCATTTCTTAATGTAGTTGGATTATCTTCCACTACATTAATTTCAATGGTTATATTGTGACACTTACGCAAATGGTAAAGCATACGTAATTTGAAAAAAAATATAATACAATAACAAAATTTTCTTCTTTCAAGAATTATACTTTGTCTCAAGATATGAATTATATAAAGATTTTTGTTAATTTCTAAATTTTTCACCCGAAATTGAAAAATTCCCTTTTTTGAAAATTTTTAACGTTTGATTTACAAATAAAACAGCTGATACAATTAAGAAGGTGAGTTGCAAAACTCGTTCGTTACAAAATTAAAACTACGAGATGGCAATGGATTTTAACAATTCTTTTGGCCCTTTATTAGTCTGAGTTCATGTCTTATTGACAAGATTCTTCCTTTTTCTTCTTTGGACATGAGTTGTCGTTCAAATGATTCATGTCATGTTGACGACGTGCGTATGCATGTGTGCTTTTTGATATTGAAAACAAAAAAATTAAACAACGAATAAGAAAGCAAAACGTAAAGACAGTACATGCATCTGTGTACTCGTGTCTTTTCCCCTCGTCCCTCTCGCCAATAAAGTAACAATCTTGTCAATAAGACATGAGCCGTATAAACTCAGACTTCGATGAAATATTCTGATTGCATCAATGCATGTCCGTGCTAAAGACATGGAAGAGTGTCATCTCGTATTTTTAATTTTGTAACGAACGAGTTTTGCAACTCACCTACTCGATTGTTTGTTAAGATTTGTTAATTAAGAACATAAAATAAATTTTTTGAATACTACGGTTATTGCAACAGGGCTATGGCAACAATGTTTTTAAACTTTCCTACATTTTATAAAATCACTTAAAACTTATGAGAATAAATTAAATATCAAGCTTTTATTTAATTTATTTTTTAATAAAAAAAATTGTTCGATTAATCGACATTAATTAATCGATTAATTCGATATTCGAAAATCGTCGTTTTAAAGTTATTCGAACAAGAGTTTGGTTTTGTTTGATCGATTAATCGAATTATTCTTAATCGGTTGACAACTCTAGTGTTCATACAATAAAACTTGTTTTGTAACATTTTGAGCTACGTAACACAAAGGGACCACTGATGGAACCAAGTGAGCTGTCTCTCGATGGCTGCCCATGGAACCTAATCTTACTAACCTAAAGTATATTTACTAAGTAAATACATTTCTGGAACAAAATTATTGTCCTTTGATTGTTACTTTTTTGTATATTTGGAGGGGTCAGAGCTAAGTCAACAAAGAAAATTCGAAAATATTTTGGGCTTAAGTTAGTGAACTGGCGTTAATTTCTGCAGCCATTGACTTGGGTTTCTTACCATTACCTTATGAACGAAACACTTTTTAAAATAGTTCGTTACAGAACTTGATAGAGTAAAACTTTGCGGAGAATTTCGCACCAGTTTTGAAATACGTCTATTAGAGCGACTCAAAAAAAAAAGTGATTTTGTTACCCCTCTGAAAATAAAACTTGATATGTTTTATGATGATTCCCAAAATATTTTGGTTCTAGCGTTGACCATCCGTGCGCTGGACTATTTTTACACAACGCAATAGAAATATGTAAAAGTACCCGTAAACGACTTGTTTTTTATGTCTGACTTCTCAAATTTTCCACTGCAAAATACATACATGTCGTGTGTTACCATTATAATATTGCTTCTGTAAAAGTCAAATGCATATTTGCCGCATTTGGGCGAATGATAATCCAAGACTGATTGTCGAAAAACCAATGCACCCACAACGAGTGACTGTTTGGTGCGGTTTATGGGCTGGCGGCATCATCGGTCCGTATTTTTTCCAAAAAGAGGCCGATCAGGCAGTTACTGTGAATGGTGTTCGCTATCGTGAGATGATAACGAACTTTTTATGGCCCGAATTGGAAGATATGGATATGGACGATATGTGGTTTCTACACGACGTTGCCACTTGCCACACAGCTAACGAAACAATGGCTCTTTTGCGCGACAAATTCAATGGTCGTGTTATCTCACGTGGTGAAGATGTCAATTGGCCGCCAAGATCATGTAATTTGGCACCGTTGGATTTCTTTCTTTGGGATTATTTGAAAGAAAAGGCGGTGTACGTCGATAAGCCAGCAACAATTCAAAAGCTTAAGGATAACACAATTCGGCACATTAGCGGCATTGAACCTCAATTATGTCTCAGCGTCATCGAAAATTTGGATCATCGTTTGGAGGTGTTCCGCCGAGGTCGCGCAGCCCATTTGGCCGATATTTTGTTCCATACATAATGCACCATACCAATTTTATCATAATAAAAAGAAATGATAATATTTAATTTCAAAATCCACATCGGCCCCTTAAACCTTAACCACCCTTTATAAAAAACGTTTCATTATTATATCCTAAACTGGTGTCTTTGAATTTAAAGAAAATAATGCTAAGATGGCTGAAATTTTTTTACGGATCAAGTAACAGTTTTGAGACCGAGAACTACTTTGGTTTCTTTAAAGACTATGCGAAAAAAACAGAGACTTTGACCGCATTTAGATCTAGGCAATTAACGCCGAGTTTTTTTTTTTCTATTTTCTTTTAAAGTAGTTTCTACGAAACTCTTTTCATATTTACATTTAAATTTTTTTCAAGCATTTTTTCAACTTTTCCAACCCCGTTTTCTTCCCTACACCTCTTGCTAACAAACAAAAAGTTGCATGCGAAAGTTGCTGCAAGTTTCGGCGTTAATTGCATAATGTAAATATGGTCTTTGTTAGAAGCAAATACGAAAATAAGACAAAATTTTTTAATTCCACTTTTTATATAAAATATATAAAAATTTGACATTATATAAACCTCAATATTGATAACATTTGTAAGGTGTTTTCCATGCAGGGTTGCATCTAGAATATATTTAAGGAAAACAACTGGGTAATTCCATGTCAAAACGACCAAGAGTGGGACACGACCCCTTCCGATTTTAATAAAATTTGGTGAGAAGGTTCCTTTTATCTTATTAGAAACATATATGAACGAAAAAAAATTTTAAAATTTGTTTTTCGAAAGTTATGTCATATTCAAAACGTCATAATTTCGGAGAATTAGCCGAATGTGTTGAGCTTATTTCTTCAATATCTCGAAAACTACTTGACATACGAAGATGATTTTAATGTCATTTTAAAGAGAATACTTGGGGCTACAAACCATAAATTGAAAAAATGTAGTATCTGCAAAATGTTAAATTTTAAAAAACGGACTAAGTCAAAAACCTTTTTTTTTATTTGGCTGATTTTTTTTTTTTTGTATAATACCTCAAACTGTTCTTTAAAAATCGTGAAACTTTGAAGGAGGTGTTTTTATTTTCTTTTTTAAGATATGATTTTTTTCCTTTCGCAACCCTTAAAAAAATAATATTAAAATAGAATTTTAATATTGTAATTTTGAGCAATAAGTACACTGTGCTAGTTGCAAACAACAGACCAGCCGCGCACCTGGCATTTTACCCTAATTGGGGACGCTGAATCCAGTGGTGCTAACCGTTTTTTTAGGTTAGCTCTTGTTTTCAAGATATATCGTTATTTCGAAAATGTAAGAGGTTGCACAGCATATATTCGGGTAACTCAAAAACAGTTTAGTTTATTGAAATAACTAAAAAAACCGAAATTCGGCAATAAAAAATAAAGTGGGGCTGGTCATACATTTGACCCATCTAGGAGCATCCTACGCGCTGCAGGAGCCAAATTAAAGAATTTTATTAAGCCGCAATATTTGTATGGTACAGCGCGTAGGATGCTCCTAGATGGGTCAAATGTATGACCAGCCCCACTTTATTTTTTATTGCCGAATTTCGGTTTTTTTTAGTTATTTCAATTTATGGTTTGTAGCCCCAAGTATTCTCTTTAAAATGACATTAAAATCATCTTCGTATGTCAAGTAGTTTTCGAGATATTGAAGAAATAAGCTCAACACATTCGGCTAATTCTCCGAAATTATGACATTTTGAATATGACATAACTTTCGAAAAACAAATTTTAAAAATTTTTTTTCGTTCATATATGTTCCTAATAAGATAAAAGGAACCTTCTCACCAAATTTTATTAAAATCGAAAGGGGTCGTGTCCCACTCTTGGTCGTTTTGACATGGAATTACCCAACTTTAAATTTTAAGGTCGTTACTTGTCTTTATTCACTTGTCTTGCAGTGTACAAATGTTAAACAAAAAAGTTTTATATGCAAGTGTTGCAAACAGGCCCGTATGCAGGGTTGTTAGGCTTTTTTCTTAAAAAATCGTCAAAAGTTTGAACAAAATTCGTCAAAATCTTCATGAACAGTTAACAAAATCGTCAACAAATCGTCAAATATTTAAATTTCACAAATTGGAGACAATTTATTGCATTGAGTGGTTCAAAAATCAAAATTTTTAGCAAGAAGTTATATTTATGATAAAGAATGTGATATTGTTAAGTTTTATTCTATTTATTTCAGCAAGTGGGCTGAAATATATTTATAATTTAAAAAGAAATACATAAGAAAAATATATTTTCATAAAAACTTAAACATTTATTTATTTCATTTATCCATATTCACAAAAACATTAAATAAAAAATTAAATCTCATTTGCTATTAACTCGCTATCACTAATGCAAATTGTTTTTACTGTTGAAGGTGATAAACCAAGGGTTCTGTCAAAATCAACAGTCTTTTTACCCGACTTGAAACGTTTTATTTCGTTCAATTTTAGTTCCAAACGAGTGCATTTTCTTCACTTTGCACCCATTTTTCTACACAACTTCTTATTAAGAACTAACTTCTTACTTCCCTAACACTCAACTATACTAAGAATAACTTACCTAACAGAATTAAATGGAAATTCGGATTTTAACACGCAAATAGAAAAATTCTTCAAATATGATTATGACTTCAGCGAAAAAATGAAATCGTATGTTGCGACGCAAATCGAAATCATTAAAACGCAAAGCGGATTTAACCAAATTTTTAAAAAGCGGACCAAATAGGACCGACGCCATTCGATGACATTCATTTAATTGTAGAATTCGAATAACTAGTGCTTTTAATGAAAACCACCTGGTTTGTGATGGGGGAAGAACTTTTTTTGTTTAATTTCTAATAATTTTTTTTATAACGAAAAATGATTTTTACGTTTCAAACTGTTCCCAATTTTTTTTTTTTTTTTTTTTTTTTTTTTTCATTATTTATTTATTGAATCTTCATATATTAAATATGAACTAACAATAATTAATCAAATCTTAACCTAATATCCTGCCAGTGCCAGACAAAAATTTTGTTCATCGCGGGTTCTGTTCACTTTTATAGGTGTTTATCGCTCATCTAATTGGACAAGTGCCGCAGTGTCTCTTCTTCTTAAGCGAGTGTGGCCGCTATCATTTAAAATATTTCGTGCTAGTGGGTTCGGGTGCAATTCAAGCCTTTTTAAGTATTTTACTGCATATTTCGTAATCATAGTTTTAACTAATGGAACATTGAGATCCTTGTGAATATTTGAGTTTTTAACATACCAAGGGGCAGCTGTGATTATTCGAAGTAGTTTATTTTGGCGCCTTTGAATTTTTTCGATATTAGAGGCCGAGGCAGTGCCCTATAACTGAATACCATAGCACCAGATTGGCTTTAAGATGGAGTTGTAAAGAAGAAGTTTGCAGTCGAGACTAAGGACAGAGTTTCTTCCAATAAGCCAATGAATTTGGATGGCTTTTAGTTTCATTTGAGTTAATTTTGCCTCTATATGGCTTTTCCACGTTAAACGGCGATCTAGATGAATACCGAGGTATTTTACATGCGAATTTTGAGGTATTATTTGATTATTGATTTTAATAGGGGGGCATGATTCCCGACGCAAGGTGAATGTTATATGTACGCATTTTTGCTCATTGACCTCTATTGCTTTGACCATAGTTCGAGTTGAAATATATGATCCTGTAGGTATCGAGATGCTTCTTGACGGTTTTCGTGCACGCTCAAAAAAGCTGTATCATCAGCAAATGTTGAAGTTTGTGTGTAGTTGTTTGTTGGCATATCCGAGGTATATATTAAGTATAAAAGTGGGCCCAGGATGCTTCCCTGAGGGACTCCAGCGTCAATTTGCTGAGGAGAGCTTAAATAATCACCTTCTTTAATAATAAACTTTCGACCGACTAAGTAGCTTTCTAACAGCTTGTGTATGTTTACTGGTAAGTTTAGCTTCAATTTATGTAATAAGCCTTCATGCCAGACTTTATCGAAAGCTTGAGAAACATCGATGAAGAGAGCGGAACAATATTTTTTTTCTTCAAATGTTTTTCTTATTGCGTTTACTATACGGTGGGTTTGCTCAATTGTGCTAAGTTCTCTTCTAAAGCCGAATTGGTGGTTAGGAATACATCTATTATCATTTAAAATTGGGGTTAATTTTGACGCTAACAGCTTCTCAAACAGCTTTGATATATTAGAAAGTAAGCTTATAGGCCTATATGACTCAACTTTTGTGTGATCCTTTCCAGGTTTAGGTATCATGGTGACTAAGGAGACCTTCCACTTTTGAGGATAGTATTCTTTGCTATGCTGGGTAGCTCCAAAAGCATTTTGTTGCTGATCTTGTCAAAACCAGGAGCCTTTTTGGGGTTTAAATCACAAATAGCCTTTTCGAGTTCTCTTATCTCAAATCTTAGCGGAACAGCTGCTCTAGCAGCAACAGGTGGTAACTCGACCGCAATATCGTGAGATATATTTGGGGTAAATACGTTTTTTAAATGATTGACAAACAGATTTCCTTTTTCAACATCATTTCTTGCCCAACTTCCATTCAAGTTTCTTAATGGTGGTTTAGAGACAACTGGCCTTTTGAGATTTCTAGCTGCACGCCATAATGAGTAGTCTGATTGTGGGGTTGCATCAAGTTCCTTAAGATATTTTTCCAGAGAAGCCGTTTTCTTAGTCTGCAGTAACTTTCTTAGTCTTTTTGTACACTCTTTAAGTAAGTTCTTAAGTTGAGGGGATCTGTGCAATTGCCACTCTCTTCGAGCCCTCCTTTTTTCAGACAAAAGATGTTGACATCTGTGGAATATATTTTAATTGTTTTTGTTTTTTTGGGGGCAATATTGGAATGTTGAACAGCTAGTTTCAGAAAACTGTCAAAATTGTCAATAGAGCGATCTACATAATCCGGTGTACTGAGCGGAATATTTTCTGTGCAATGGGTACTGAGATATTTTTTATATTTCAACCAATTAATTTGCGTAGCTGTCGTCGGAGGTACAATTTTATTGGGGTTCATTATAGTAACAATTGTAGGTGTGTGGTCGGAAGATAAATCTAGGGAGGCTTCAACTTGAATCGTTTCTATGGGAATGTTTTTAACCACGCCGAAATCTATGACATCTGGAATTTTTTGAAGATCAGTGGGCCAATATGTTGGTTGTCCGCTCGCTACCACATTTAAATCCATTTTAGAAATTATGTTAAATAAAACACGACCCTTTGGTGTTATAAGTCGCGACCCCCAGAGGGTATGTTTAGCGTTATAATCGCCAGCGGCTAGGAAACACGGTCCTAATGATTTAAAATATTTACAATATTGGTCCTCCGATATTGAAAATCTAGGCGGGGAGTATAACGATGAAATTATTAGGTTTCTATTTAATTCCTCAACGCAAATGTTCGTTGCCTGGAGATAATCTTCACGATGATCACACATTAGGTAGTGTTTGACTCGGGCCTTTATTAAAATGGCAGCACCTCCACAAGCTCTATCTCGAGGGTCCTTGGTATCATATAGTATATAACCATTGATTTTAAACGTATTTCTTGAGGTCAAATGAGTTTCAGAAATCATCATGACATCAATTTGTTTATTTTTAAGAAAGTATTCTAATTCATTTTTATGTTGGCGGATGCCGTTTGCGTTCCAAAAACAAATTTTTAAACAGTTCATGGTTTGTTAAGTACAGCTTGCAATAACATCGATTGCATTCTAAGCATTTCCTGCATCATATTACCCATTGTGTTCGTAAAATTATTTACTGTTTGCACTAATGTTTCCATGGTTTTTTCTAAACGACTTAAATTAGAAAATTGAGTTTCATCATTACTTGGCGAGGCACCTTGCATTGGCTCATGGTTTGATTTTAGGACGTTAGCGTAAGAGGTTCTGTTATTACTAGGCTGGGGGGCTTGAATTGCATTTGTGTTAACCTGATTTGTTACCTGCATTTGAGGGGGATTAGTTTTCGGTCCGACCGACTGCTTGACGATATTATATACAGGGCATCCTCTATAATTGGCAGTGTGATTACCGCCACAGTTGCTACATTTTTTTACGTTGGGGTCGGTTTTAGACTTGTCGCAAAGAACTGTTCCATGTAATTCACCACATACTACGCAAACAGGGGGTAAGTAGCAGTATGCCTTAGTATGGCCAAATTCCTGGCAGTTTAGACATTGAACAGGACCATTTCTTTTGTGCGGCTCCTCAATAGTTACCCTTCTGTACAGAATATATTTCAAATTATAAATTGGATGCGTTTCATTTTTTTTGAGCTTAACGTCGCCGGGTTCAAGCTCCACTCGAAATAGTGGTTGGGGATTTTTTTTCCCTATTTTTGATATTTGTTACGTTTTTGATTTTAAAGCCCTTCTCTTCCAAAAAAGCTTTAATTTCCCCTGGGTCTACGCCTGAGTCTATGCCCTTGATTACTACCTGAAGACCTTTACTGCTCTTCAGTTGAAACGTATAAAAGTTTTTATTCAGAGTCTCAAAACTTGTAATTACCTTTCGAAAATCATCCTCGTGATTCACCTGTATTTTAGTCTCGTTAATGATACCGCGCTTTATTGCAGCTACATAAAAGGAATTTTCACCTATCACCGAAATTAAACTTTTTATTAACTCATTAGAGTTTTGCTCTCTAAGGTATATCGGGGGTGGCTTAGACGATTTAATGACGTTTGGTGCTTCAGAGGATTCATCCTCCAGAATCGCGAAACGATTTTGTGTATTTATTTTATCAAAAGATGGTACTTTTGAGGCCGAAGCAACTGCTGCAGAGGTAGGGCTGCGTCCCCGTTTAAGCACTGTTATGTACCTGTCCATACCAACTTGTACTGTAGGCTTTTGACAACTTTTTACAGGGGGGTTTTCCATTGCATTTGTGTTTAAGTTCATGGTATCATTGCCCACTAAATTTGTTTTTGACGTCACGGCAATACTTGCTGGCCTGGTAACACTTGTCACCAAATCTTGTTGTAGTTTTTTTAATGAGTCACTATCCACCGTTTGTGTAAATACCGAGGGTGAGAGGGAACGTGTTCGAGTAATTGGCTTAGCCGTTAAGTAGTTAATATTGTTCTCTTTTGTTTTATTTATTTCTGCATTATTTTCATTTGCATTAACTAAAACGTAAACATTTCTTTCATTTTGTCTTAGTGTTGTTTCACTGTTTGTACTCATGCAAAGAGTTGTTTTTGTTTTTCACCGTTTTGCTTTGCTTTAATATATTTATTATTTATTGTATTTTACAACAACAAAAGAAAAACCAGAATTTAAATGTTTTTTTCAGAATATGTATACACATGTATGAACATTCATACGTACATATATATTTTTACTGATTTATTTAATTTAATTTGATCGTTTTAAATTGTTCACTTTTATGTTAAATAATTTAATTAACAAAATATATTATTTTGTTTTTTTTAAGCGTCCATTCGCTGCTTAGATTACAAATCAAATGTGATTAATTAATAGTTCAAATTGTATGCGGCGCTAAAATACACGTCTGTATCACAACAAAGCACAAACCGAACTCGTTCCCAATAAATTTGTGTTTTACTGATGCCAGAAAATCGTCATAACACTGTTACTTTTAGTTTAAAAATCGTCAATCGTCATTTTAGAGTATTTTCACAAAAAATCGTCACATCTAACAACCCTGCCCGTATGTTTGCTAATGCACTATTTTGCAATGGCGGCATAAAGACTTCCGTTTGCTTGTTCGTTTTGCTTTTTTTTTTTTTGGCAAAACGGAAACAGAACTGAAAAATGTATGCGTAGTTTTGTTTATTTTTGGCATTCGAGACAACCAACATGATAAATGTTACGAAATACCTATTTACCTAGATATTTTTTGGAAACTAATTGCAAAAAATAAAAATGCTGAAAAATTTTACTTTAATTTAAAAGAGAATTTCAATTTAATTTAATTATTAACTTGTTTTATTTGCAGGTACGAATAGTCATTATTTTCATTTTAAAAATTAATTAAGGTAAGTGAATTTATTTAAAAATATTCAAAAGAATTTACTTATTTAGCAACCTTTTTAATAATAATTCATAAATTCTAAACAATTTAATTATGATTTTCTGTGTGTTGTAAACTAATTTACATGAAAATTATAAATACATTTATTTTTAATTTATTTACGTAATTATTTCACTTGTTGTAACTGCTGCCCCTGTGGTAAGTGGTTATTTTTATCACACTACAGGTATTTTTTCTACAATTACAATCCAATTTGTGTTTCAATGGTTTTATTTTATTACCACATGTCTGTTTTACTGCTTTTTTTTAACTTCCACACATCTATCAAATTATTTTTATTTTTAATATTAAAAATCGCGTGTAACTTCGATACATATGCATATTTAAAGCGTTTACAGCCCCTGTAGGAAATTTTCGTTTTTTCTTTTAAGCATCTAAGAGCCACTTTTTGGGTTTGAGATTAAAGTTAATTTTATTCTATAATTAGCTAATCTGAGAATTAAGTTAATCTAGTATCAATTGAATTTGATATTTTTGGGTGGTGGCTTAAACCATGTAGCGCTACCATACGAGCACAAGTAAATGGCAACATTTTTTTGCAAATATCAACTTTTTATCAAGCAATATGGATGTTTTCAAAGAAGAAGAAGAAAATGCGCGAATTTAATATTGTTTAAAAGGTAGAAATTTTTTGCGTTTAAAGAAAAAATATATTAAAGAACAAATATAAAACGGAAAAATTATATAAAAGTGCTAAGCAATGTATTTTTTGTTTATATTTTTGCAAGTTCTTTATGTTAAACATGTGTATGTTGACAGTTTAAGTTTAGGTTTAAACCACCATCGTTGGCCGCTCAAACTAGCAAAAAAAAGTTAAAAAAATACAACTCAAAAAGTAAATACGGAGATTAAAGTTAATTTAATCGCTAATCTGTAACCCAAAAAGTGGCTCTAAAAGTATTAACTTAAAAATATATTTCTCAAATTCTAAAACAGAATTTCTTATCTCATAATTTCTGGTTTTAAAACGTACAATTTCTCCGGAACCAACAAACGCCGCTTTGTTCCTCTGCAAGTCGATCTATCAAATCAAAGAATAATAATTAAACTACACAAGCAGTTTGACTGCATCGACAAGATGTTTAAGTGAATATGAAAAATTTACACAAACATGGTTCATACCGCTTCCCCATCGAACAAAGATTTAAAAAATTTTTTTTTTAACAGATCTCGTTTATTGATGATAAAGCAACTTGTACTAAATTTAAATGCTTTTACAGTAACCGTTTTAGAGATATACAGACATTTCAAGTGTATTTGTATTGGAGGTGCCATGCCTACTTTTCCTATTGAACCTTCTTTTGAAAGATGTTGTGTATTATTTATCTAAGCTATTTGTACAAAATTGGAATACTTTCAATGTTTTAGTACACACCAAATAAGTAGAAATCTTCATTGTTATTGTATGGAAGGTGCCACGCCCACTTGAAAATTAAAATATATTAATAGCCTTTGTTAAGCGCCGGGGGTATTCAGAAAATTACTGTGAAAATCGGTTCAGTACTTTAGGAGTCTATAAGAAATAAACAAACATACGCTTTTAAATTTATATATATTTTTTATTTTTTTTCCCTGCACATACCCCCTTTTCAAAGGTGAAGTTTACCGTAAGAGTGGGTTCTACAAAGCTTAAAGACTTCTTATTTAAGTTTAATAGTTTTTTTTAATTCCTAAGCTAATTCCGCGAAGCTCTTCGCTTGTCTGCAGGAAAGAAACCAGAGTCTCTGGCGGGTATCGAACACGCAACCCCAGCTTTGATAGACTAGCTAACTTCCAGCTAGCCTACCGGGGCACTCTTTTGTCTTCAAATATTCGGTACTTATTATTTTCATTCTATGGGGGTACTGCTCTTCCTTCGTCTACCCCGCCCATTTTTATTTTAAAATTTAAAGTTTACCATAATAGTGGCTTTAACCACGTTTGAAGACTCAAGCTATAATAGTTCTTTAGTTATGCGATATAATCACCCTAATTGTGTTTGACGTATTTAAAATACGCCTACGACAGTTTGGTAATAGATTGAAGAGAACGTGAACTTTTTTCCTTTAATCTATTACCAAACAGTCGTAGACATATTTTAAATACGCCATGGGGATATTACTCGCCCTGCGCCTACGCCCTTTATTTTTATTTTCAAAGGTGTAGTTTACTCTAAGAGTGACTCCTACCAATTTTAAACATTCTCACTATAACAGTTCTTAAGATATGCGATATTTAACATTGGCGTCCTATATGGGGGTACCACTTTCCCTGCTGATATCTTATTTCAATTTCGGGTTTAAAAAGATCCTACTGCAAAAAGTTAAAGAAAATGGGTGCAGCGGCTTTTAAGATATGCGAAACTTAATATTGGCATCCTATAAAGAGTCCCACTTCCCCTGCCCCTATCGATAAAATAAATAGCCTATTTTATTTCCGGCTCACTTGATGTTACTGTTAAAATTTCAGGATAATCGGTTCGTTAGTTTAGGAGTCTGTAAGCCAACAAACAAGCATAAAAATATTTTTCATTTTTATATATACAGATTCTAAACATATAAATATGTAAATAAATTAGTTTTTCTTCTTGTTGTGTTGTTGCTGTTGTTTCAACACAAAAGAAGTAAAACAGTACCCATGTTCTGTAACTTTAGTGAGAACTTCTTGCATCGAAAAGATGTGAAACAAAATATTCCATCGTTTCTCGAAAAGTTAGAAAAATGTGTGTCTGTAACTCATGTCGAAAACTATCAAAAGAGATTACGTCGTTACGTTATAAATGTCATAATATTGCACTCGAAGCCGATGTGACATTGCAGACGCTCAGAACGCCAGTAACACATATCGTTTTCACGGCGGTGAAAACACACCCGTCGGCTATACCAAATTGTGTAAAGTGCGACTTTAATGTTTGTTGTTTGCAAACGAGTTTTGAAAAAAATCTTATATTTTATAAAAATATTAAAAGCAAAATAATAAAACAATGAAAAATGTGCCAAGAATAAAATATTATTATTATTATTCTTTGCATTTTGCATTTTTAATTGTTTTTTAGTGTTAAAATTTTTTCTCGGCCCATTTTTATTCGTGAGTATTTGGATTTGCATTTTTACAACATTACAAAAATATTTGACATTTCAATCCCTATATAAACATGTAAAAATTTCGACTTAAAGGCCTTTAATTAGCAGTAAAAAGCACTGCTAAGCAATCCATTCTTGTTGTTTGTATTCATTGCTGTAATTCAGCGCGAATTAATAATAGCAAGTAAAAATTTGCGGCAAAAACTGTGTGTGTATAGCTGCTGTTAGCTGTATTTTAAATAATAAAAATATCGATATTTATATTTTTCCTATCGATATTTTCGATATTTTAAGACTATCGATAATATCGATAGTCTATCGATAGTTTCCCAGCACTAATATAAAACAATGATAATCTACAAATATAAAACAGAATGTGTGTATGTATGCATGTAACGTATGGACTCCAAAACGGCAGAACCGATTTTGATGAAATTATCAGGGAAACTTCAGAATATTCAGGCGGGTGACACTGCGAAGTCTTATTTTTGATTTTCGGTCTGCGGTCGGAGGGGCGTGGCAAAATCCAATTTTTATATTTTATATATTTATGATATCATGTTTTTCAAAACGAGATATCACACTCTTACATCGGTTATGTTGTTCCGAAGATATTTAAAAAAAAAACCTATGTTAATAATGATCCAATATCAAAATCTTAAAACTTTCGAAATCCACGAATTCTAACGATTTACCATTCAAATTCATGCGGCTCCAATTCCCTTTGCGTCGTGTCTTTGCTATTACTATCAGCAAAGCGCAAGGCCAATCATTGACTGTTGCTGGCTTAAACGGCCAGTTGTATGTGTCTTGCTCCCAAGTTGGCACGCCAAAAAATGTATACGTTTTTACACCAAATAAAAAAACAAAAAACATTGTCTACTGGCTGGCCTTAAGATGAAGTAACAAATAAATATAATTTCCAATTTGCCTTATCCCATATCTACACCATATGTAAGATATTCTGTAAAAAAACTTTATGATAAGTATTCCATGGATTTATATTTAAAGGCCGTAAATTTCGTTGAAAGCTCAATTTTAATCGTGTGGTAATACAACACTAATGTTTGCTTAGGGCCAGCAACGCGGACCGGGTCAGCTAGTTTTAAATAAAGTTAATACTTTTGCAGAAATTTACTATGATTTTAAAGCCACATTGCACCACGCTAGTTTTACATTGATACTTTTTTTTCCGGCGTGTGGTTGTACCAGACAATTATTTTTACTTGCATATACCAATTTTATTGCCTTAAAGTATTTCTGGTGAAGTTTAATAATTTTTACAAAGTTTATTAAATTTCTGTTAAAAAAAAACTAATGTTTATTATCAAGAATAATCTTTACGGTTAAATTTTTTAATAATTATCTACTGAAATTTAATCCCAGTTTTTTAATTGAATATTATTTACTAATTAATAATACTTGGAATAATCTACCCCAAGTCTTAAAACATTTATCTAGAATTTAACCAACAAATTGAAATGTATTTTATAAACCTCAAATTCTACAGAAATAAATAAAATAAAATTACATTATACCTATAATAAACAAAACAAAAAAGTATATTCTAATAACTCATTAAGTAATTCAACCACATTAAAACAAAGTATGCTAAACATAAAAAAAATAAATACTAAAATAAGTTCTGAAGTATGTAAACTATACTTACCGTTTTACACGAGTACCACATTCAAAGATATCAACTTTTGTATTTATACTCTATAAAATATTAATAACAATGTGGTTTGACCTTCAAATTGCTTTTGAACACGATTGTTTTTAATATGCATGTATATTCGTATTTAGTGCTACGTAATTTTCCATTTAAGACTGGTAATTGTAGCAGCACCAGCTACAGTGATAATAATAATTACGTTTGGACTTGTAAGAAGACTTTATAACAAGAGGCTCCACTAACCAAGCGCATTGTTCACTGTGTTGCAATCACACTCTTACTTACTAAAGTGTATGTATTTATGGTGGCTATTCTGCTATAAATAATTTTAGTAGTCGAAGAGTATTTAAATGTACTAAATTGCTATTAAATAAAGTATAATAATGGCGACCAGTATTTAATTTGCTTGTTCTACAGGGTATTTTGTGTGTTGAAGGGAATAGGGTTGATTAGTCCTTGAATAATAGTTAAAAGGTGTTTTTATTAATTTTAAAGTTGTAAAAAGAGGAACCCAGTAATTTATTAATCAACGGTTTGTTTCTGATTTGGGCAAATGCTTGATACCAGACCGAAATGCAATACATTTTATGGCTGCAGTAGCTGTGGTTTAAAGAAGTTATGCGATCCGAAAAGTTGCGAGATTTTTCTATACATTTTCCCCCAATATCGTTCTTAAGAACTTTAACCCTCATGTGGCACGCCACGCTTTAACGGATTGAGCTCAAATTTTTTATTTTATCTTAGCCTTACACAAAAGCCCTTCGTTTTTGGAAAATCAAAAATAAAAAATAAGGACCACCGTAATATATTCAAACATATTTACATATGCTTATATGTACGTAGCAGTGTTGCCAAAACTTGGTGACCAAAAATGGCTAAATTTACGGAAAAAATAGCTAAAAAAAAATGGCTAAAAATGGCTAAAAGCTTTTTTAAATAAAAGCAGATTAAAATTTAATAAAAAAATCTGATATAATTCATTTAAAGTTGTTAACGATGAAATTGTGAGTTAAGATCAATTTGTTTAATATATAAACGTAAATTAAGATTGAAATAAATTAATATTATAAAATTAAATCATCGAAAAATCCGATGTCGTCATTGTTCATCTCATAGGAATCACTCTTTAGTTTCAAATAATCATAAGTTTTAAATAATTTAAAGGTAAATCATAATCACGACAACATTTACCCAACCTTTTGAGTCCAGATCTACAATAAAAAACAAGTAAGAAAGTATAGTCGGTTAAACCCGACTTTATGATACCCTACACCACATTAGAACCTTTGTACCAAATTTTATCAAATAATCTCTAAATTGCGACCTGTACTTTGCGCACAAGGTTTACATGGACAGCCAGCCAGCCGGACAAACATCGTTAATTCGACTCAGAAAGTGATTCTGAGTCAATCGGTATACGTAAAGGTGGGCTAAGGACTAATATTTTAAGGTGTTACAGACATCAGCACAAACGCATTGTACCCTCTCCACTATTGTGGTGGTGGTATAAATAACAATACATTATGGTAAAAATATTTACCTAATTGATAAAATCGAATTAACGGTTGCTTAATGTAACCTATTTCACAAATTACTTTTAACGATGTTTACTTGGCTAAACACCCTCTCTACTTCAGCATTAGACCATGGAAGTGAGAACAACTTTTTAGTCAATTCTGTAATTTTTAAAACAATTTTGTTACCGCCTGCATCCCTTTATTGAAATACTTGCAACCAGAAACAAACAGCGATGTTTGTGCTGATCCATTTTATAAATTTAATAGTGGAATACTGTTCCTTTATTTCGAAAGATGTTTCAGCGTCATAGTTTATAGCGATTTTCAACATTTGTAAAAGTTATGATTTACTGTCTGTTTAACGATGTCGAACGTCAACGTTCGCATAGAAAACTACATTTAAAACAAAAACAAATTTTCGAATATTGTTTTTGTTTTACATATAATTTTCTATGCGAACGTTAACGTTCGAAATCGATGAACTGGATGTTAAATTAAAGGCGTTTTAATTGTTCAAAATGTTTATTTTACTTTTTTAAATTTTTATAATAAAATTAAAATTATTCTTTTAAAAGAATAACGGCAAACAAATTTTATGGCTAAACAATGGCTAATGGCTAAACTCATTTTTTAATGGCTAAACAGGGTGAAAAATGGCTAAATCTAGCCACTTAATGGCTAAATTGGCAACACTGGTACGTAGCAAATACCCGCTACAGCATTTAACCCGCTACTTTAGTAGAACCAGAAAGAAAAATATCAAATTTCCCATATTTCCCTTATTTCCTTTTTTGGGTACTATATTTTTTCCCTATTAAAGTATCAAAAATTTCAGTATTGTAGTGGCAGCCCATTATTAAGTAAGAATATGTCAATGAATGGAGGAAAATGTTTTGTAAAAAAAGTACCAAAAATAGTTACGATTTTCACTCCTTAAATGTTCGAATTGTATATTCAATGTGTGACAGAAATCTGAACGAAGTCTCTAAGAATGAAGTCAGACATTTGCACGAAATGTCTGATTCAGACAATGTCGAAGTATTTTGCTGGCTGGGTTGTTAACTTTTTAATTCACATGTAATTGTGCATGTCTGTCAAAGTTGCTGCTTTACATCAAGTTTATAATGTTCGGCCAAAAACCTACATGTTATTTTCTTCTGGCATTGCCTCTGTTTTTTTCGTATAGTTATTGCAGATACCAAAGTAGTTCTTGGTTTCAAAGTAGAGTGTTGCCGCCACAAAATTTTCATTTGCGCCGTAAAAGAAATTAGCAATAATTAGTATTGTGGTTATTTTGTTGAACTATTTATGGTTTTTAATCCAAATTTTTAATATTTTTAATTAGGCTTAAGTTCATGAAATTTAATTTTTATTAAATTATTTTTATGAAGAAAGGAATTTTTACAACATGAAAATCAATTAAAATTGTTATTGATAATCTTTCATTCTTGACGTGGCTCGGGCTCGAACCCTGGCCGGCAGGTTACCATGACATGTTTCGATCGCAACCACTCGATCTCCTCAGATGGATTTGCCGTCTTACACTCGCAGCCATCGACGACTGCTGACGTCACTAGTCAAACATCAATCCTTAAACCAAATTGTATTTTAACATTTGGTAGATCGAAATTTGCTTTCCTGAATGATTATCCATTTTAATTGATTTTACATGTTTTTTCCTTTACTTCTGTTTTTTCGTACTTTCGTCAAGAATTTTTCTTGAAGTCCAAGTACATTTTTTTGGTTTTTCACTTTGTCTTTCTCTTTTCTGTTGACCTTTTTCAGCACAACTTGAAGGACAAATGTACACATAGAGCTCGTGCCTTAGCTTTAACAATAATTAGTATTGTGGTTATTTTGTTGAACTATTTATGGTTTTTAATCCAAATTTTTAATATTTTTAATTAGGCTTAAGTTCATGAAATTTAATTTTTATTAAATTATTTTTATGAAGAAAGGAATTTTTACAACATGAAAATCAATTAAAATTGTTATTGATAATCTTTCATTCTTGACGTGGCTCGGGCTCGAACCCTGGCCGGCAGGTTACCATGACATGTTTCGATCGCAACCACTCGATCTCCTCAGATGGATTTGCCGTCTTACACTCGCAGCCATCGACGACTGCTGACGTCACTAGTCAAACATCAATCCTTAAACCAAATTGTATTTTAACATTTGGTAGATCGAAATTTGCTTTCCTGAATGATTATCCATTTTTCATAAAAATAATTTAATAAAAATTAAATTTCATGAACTTAAGCCTAATTAAAAATATTAAAAATTTGGATTAAAAAGAAATTAGCAATTTTAACATTTTTTTCTTTTCGTCGATTTTGAACAAAGACTTCGTTCGCTTAAATTACATTTAAAACAACCCAGGAAAATCTTTTTGATTTTTAGTATAAGGTGGTAGTTATTTCATACATTACCTGGCAAGTAGTTGTCATTACAATTGTCATTATTCTGAAAACTTCAATAAGTACTTACTAGAAATGACCTCAGCAACTACTTATTACTTCTGTTATTTTCACTACTGAATATTTGCTTACTGGTAACGTACTCAATAACTACTTATTAGGTCTATTTTTGGCTTCTGGTAAGTTTATTGTAAGTACTTACAATTCAACTTACTAGTAGTTAAATAATAACTAAGTATTTTTTGACTTCTAGTAAGTGTATTTTGTAAGTACTGAATTCTTTGGACAATTCGAACAGAAATAAGTAGTTATTCAGCCAAAAAATAAGTAGTGTTTATTTTCTCCAACATTACTTGCTAACTTACCAGGTAAGTAAAGTTTTTGCTGGGAAATTATAAAATACTGTTTTTGTTTTATATGTAAATTGAGCGAACGAAGTCTTCATTCGATATCGACGAACAGGTCATTAATTCGAGATAGCATTTTGGAATATAATAATGAAATGGTTAACATATATGCATATACATATTTCTATATATACAGTGAGTCGCATAATTATTTTGCGTATAAGAAAAATAAGCTTTTTAGAAAAAACTTGATTGTCATACATTTATTTATTATAATAAACAGATAATTCTTTTTAATGATGTGTTAGGAGAATGACAAAGAATTAAATTATAAAAAAAAATTTAGGAATCCTTAATTATAATACTCTTTATACGAGATTTTAGAAGAATAGAGTGCATTTTAAGGTCACAAAAGTATTTTGCTTTTAAAAAATATCATTTATTTTTTACCGTATAACAATTGATGTGCCACAGTTAATACTTTGTGGCATATCCGTCTTTTATAGAAACTGCAGCTAATCGTCGTGGTATCGATTCAACCAAGTTTTCGAAGATATGTGGTGTTCACGAACCTTTTCCTCCAAATACGCCCAAACATTTTCTATTGGGCTCAAGTCCGGGCGTTGAGGAGGCGTTGGGAAATGTTTGGTGTTATACATAGTAAATAATATATTTGGGATCGTTGTCGTGTTGACAATAAAAACCTCTTGATTGAAGTCCCATTTTATCAACACTCGCGTTAAGGTTTTCTTTAAGAATTAACAGATACACATGTATGTCCATAATTCCAGCTATAAAGACATACAGACCCAAACCATAACAAAACCTCCTCCATGTTTTACTGTCGGCTTGATATTTTTTATATTAAGGGACTCATTCGGCTTTCTCCAAACCATGCGTCGTGCATCAGACCCAAAATTATTATATTTTCTTTCATCGCTTAATATTACGGATTTTGAAAAGTCAAAAACTTTGGGTATTATGTTGATAACCGAAGGATAATCGTATATTTCTATTTATTTCAGAAATTAGCGGTTTTTTTCTTGCTACTCGACCATTAAAGTTGCTTGATCGTAGTTCTCTACGAAGTGTTTCGTCGCTAACATTGTTGCAAAGAGTTCCTCTCAGCTTATTCAGTTTTAGAGCAGATAAATTCTTGTTTTCACGAATTTCTTTAAGTATTTTGCATTCATTTCCGGCGGATAATAATTTTGGAAGGCCAACATGTCCTGCCAAATTTTCAATACTTCCACGTTCTTTTGCACACTTAATTATATTTTCTATTGTTTGACGAGACCTCTCAAATATTTGCGATATAAAAAAAATTGTTTTACCTTGGTCATGAAGGTGCAAGTTGATTTTTCTCTCAGAAAAACTTAGTTCCTTCCGTTTCGGCATTTTAATTAGATACATAATAGCAAAATACCATGAAAATTTTATCTTTTTCGAACGAAAATATGAATTAAAAGTATAAACGAAGCAAACCTATAAAAAATTTATAACAATATTTACAAGGATAAGATGTTTTTTTTAAAGCAAAATACTTTTGTGAGTATATAAATCAATTCTCAAACCGGTATGGACATATGGTATTCAGCTTTGGGGCACAACAAGCAATTCGAACATAGAAATTCTACAAAGATATCAATCTAAAACCCTTAGATTATTAACAAATGCACCTTGGTTTGTCAGCAATAACAACATCCACAGAGATCTTAAAATTAAAAAGGTCAAAGAAGAAATCAATAATTTTAGTGAAAGATACCTTACTAGACTTAGCAATCACTCAAATGTATTAGCAATCAACTTGTTAGATGATAGTAACGAAATTCAAAGGTTAAAGAGGTTTCATACACTTGACCTACCCTTTAGAAAATAGGAAAATATTTGTAAGGAAAAAAAACAGTATTATTAGAACTACAATTTGTATTTTCTTTTTTGGGTTCATTGGACTCAATATATGTAATTTTTTAGTAATTATGTATTTTGCTTATTATTTTATTCTCTGTGAAATAGATTGCAAATAAATATGAATTAAAAAAAAAAAAAAAAAATTAGAGGTTCAAAATAGTTTTAATGTCAGAAAAAGGCCATACAAGTTTTTGTAATTTTATTATCATATTTACGTTGTAACACATAACACCTATATAATAAATGGACTATGTTTTCAAAATTTAAACAACTTGTACTTTATTTTGATGAATTTTTTTAAACTTTATGGAGTAAAAAAATATGAAAAATATTTTTGAGACTCACTGTATACATATATATATATATATATATATATATATATATATATATATGGTAAAATGATCATATATATAACGGCATTGTAAAATATAAACATCAACAGTGGACCGCCGCTGCCTATAATTGAAATTTTATCAGATGAATGCATCTTTTACAGAAGCAATGTTATGTTATAAAGGTAACACACGACATGTATTTATTTTGCAGTGAAAAATTTGAAAAGTCAGATGTAAAAAACATGTCGTGTACATGCAGCTTAAAAGTATTTTTTTTTTTTTTATGTCATTATGTTTATTGAATCTTCATATATTATATATGAACTAACAATAATCAATCAAATCTTAACCTAATACGTTATTTTATGTCCTGCCAGTGCCAGACAAAATTTTCTTCATCACGGGTTCTGTTCACTTATAGGTGTTTATCACTCATCTACAAGAAGAGAAAAAATATGGTTGGGCATGATTACGGCAACAACACTATGTTTAATGTAACAATTTATTGTTGTCGTACACAAATAATTGTTATTTTTATTCAATATCAACAATATTATAGTTACTGTAAACATATCTATGTTTATCGCAATTATGAATTTGAGTATTGTTGACCGAAAAATATTTATTTTTCTAACAACTTAATTATGATAACTTTCTAAACATATTATATTTCTCACAACCATATCATGATATTTAATAGCCATAACATGATAACTTTCTATACATTTATCATATTATGTTAAATATGCAATCAAACTATTTTTACTCTAATCATATTATGTTAGCGCCATTTGTAAAACAATTTTGAAGCAGTTGTTTCGTTTTTTTTTTATTTGTGCGCGGTTAAACAATTAAAAGATAAAATTCCATAAAAAAAAAAGTTTAAAGAAATTAAAAAATTAAAATATTAGCGGTACTCAAGTATTATTGATGTAATAGTGCAAATGCAAAATATCATAGTTTTTTTGTAAAATCCAACAACAAAACACACAGAGATTTCGTTATTTTATATAAAAGTGCTACGATACTTCATCAATATCTTAAAATCGAAAAAATGGACAATGATAATATGATTACTTCTTAGCTTATTATGATTAACATGACAATAATATGATTAATTTCTTAGCTTATTATGATTAACATGACAATAATTTGATTACTTCTTAACTTAGTATGATTAACAGAATAATAATATGATTAAGGGAAAAATATTATGATGTAATAGTACGAGTATATTTAGTCATAATATGATTCAATAATAATCTTAATATGGTGACTACAATCATAATTCTTATCATAATATGTTGCTCTTAGAATATGTTTACCACAACCATGTTTTTTCTTTGCGTGTAATTGGGTAAGTGCTGCAGTGTCTTCTTCTTAAGCGAGTGTGGCCGCCATGATTTAAAATATTTCGAGCTAGTGGATTTGGGTGTTGTTCAAGACTTTTTAAATATTTTATTGCATATTTTGTAATCATAGTTTTAACTAATGGCACATTGAGATCCTTATGAATGTTTGAGTTTTTAACATACTAGGGAGCGGCTGTGATTACTCGAAGAAGTTTATTTTGGCGTCTTTGAATTTTGTCGATGTTAGAGGCCAAGGCAGTGCACCAGCTTAAAAGTGAATTTACTATGTCGCCCCTTAATTGAAAAATAGTCATATTTAAAAAAAAAAATTAAACTTGGCAAAATGCGATTAACATTTTAAAAATGTACTTTTATATACAGATTTAATAAATAATATTTTCCTATAACATCGGCTTAGTTTTAGATAAAATTGTACATATAAAGAAGCTATGAAGGAACACTTTTGCTTAAGTAACCTAAATTTTTTGAATTTTGAGATATGACTTTGTTGCAATAAAGGAGCGACATGTAGGACATTAAATTGACATGTTCCATTTTTGACATTTGGCAATACGATAATGAACAAAACAAAAAAAAAAATAAAATATAAAATAGTCTTTACACTAGACTTTAGTGTATAGAACATAATTTATATTAAAACTGATGCATTATACATTATCTTTTAAATTGAATATAAATTCTAGTTAAGGAAGTACATTAAAACAATTATTACTTATTTTGCAATAATATTTTGCAATAACAAATTGACAATTATATTAAGGAACACATTTTTTTCCACTTATTGCCATTGATGTTTTAGTTTCCATTATCATTTCTTTTCTTTACTGTTTTTCTAAGCAAACATTTTTGTAAACATTATGCTCTCATTATGTCCATAACATATAATTACATCCTGATAATTTATGATTTGTAACATTTTTTTACAAATTCTTCTTTATTTGCAAAAACTAATTACATTATTTAAAGTTACAGTTACCTGTTTTTTTTTCATTTAATTTGATTCGATTTGATTTTATAATGATAATAATGATTTCACCGCTATTTCTCATTAGCAATTGTGGTGTGACAGTAAAACAATATTTAACAACAACTAAATAAAAATTATTACGAAGTATTTTTATAATTTACAATACAAACATTATAATTTTTAAATATGTACGTACACTCAAACAAATCCAAGCCTTATAAGCACGAACGCTGAAGTAAATTGTGCGAAATCGTTTGTAATTTCGCACCACGATATTCTAGCATACAATGTACAAAAGTACGAACTAATTTAGTAAAATTCATAATAACTTTTTATAATTGAAGCACAGCCGCGAATAACGTTTTAAGTTACAAAATAATAATTTTTCAGGAGAGCAAAAAAACGTTTTTTCACAGGCAGCATTATTTGTTTTAAAAATTATTTTTTCTATTATTAAAAATAATGATAATAAAAACTTTAATGCAAAAGGCTTTTAAAACATTATTCCGCACTGCAAAACCATTTCGGTTTCATCGTTTTGTTAGTAACTTGCAATGTTCTTCCACTGGCTGACACTTTGTACGCCATTTTGAAGGCGTTAAGGTGCATAGTTTTGTTTGATTTGATGTTTTAACTGTGTAAGAGAGAAAGGTTAACGGTTATCTGCAAAAAACAGTTTTTGCAAAATGTGGCGTTTACAACGTTATTCGTGGCTGTGCTTCAATTAATGAAAGGAATTGTGTATTTTACGAAATATTTTTGAAAATTGCATCAAAGTTTTCGTATTTTTAATCTAAATTTTGATATTTTAATTAGGCTAAAGTTCATCAAATTTAATTTTCATTAAATTATTTTTATGAAGAAGGGAATTTTACAACATGAAATTAACTAAAATTTATTGATAATTTTTCATTCTTGACTGCAACGGGAATCGAACCCAGGCTTTCAGGGACAGTTTAACCGTACATGTTCCAATTGTAACCACTCAACCTCTTCAGAGAGTTTTGCCGTTTAGCACTCACAGGCATTGACTACTGCTGGCAGTCAATAGACAAACCTTTGGTAGATCGAATTTTCGTAAATTTAGTTTAACATTTAGTTTTCTTAAAAAATAATTTTGTTTATTCTGTGAAAAATTATAAATTAAATATTGTTAAATAGAAAATTTTGTATCAAAAAAATGCAAAAATAATAAATTAATTTTTGTTTTAATTAAAAAAATTCGGCCTTATATAATATATACAAATTAAAATTTACAAACTCGTAAAAAGTTTGTCTTATTTGTGTCGTTTACGGCAATCATAATACCAATACATAAAAATAACTGGTTTTCGACTGCGACATCGACACTCATAATAAGGCCGTTTATAAATTTGTAAATGTACATAGAGATGTATAAGGGCACAAGCGACACGACCCAGAGGATCTTTTGTGCAGTTTCATGTATTTTTCAAAGCAGATAGTTATTTAAAAATAAATTCATTATTATGAAATTTTCGAATCATTTAAGCTACGTTCACAATCAAAAAAACAATTTCGTTTTTTCTTCTATCTTTTTTCTTCCCAAAGTATTTCATATATTTTCCTTTCATTTTTAGAACAAAAATATAACTAAAATTTCTTTAAAAATGTAACTAAAGTTGAGTCAACTAAACTTCAGCAACAATTTGTATGAAATTGTTTCTGACGTTTAAAATAATTTTATTTAGTTTTGAATGAAAATTTTAACAAAATGTTTACAAAAATAAAAATAAAGGCATAATATTGTTGTGGCTAAAATTTGCAAACGGTTTCTTGATGCAAAATTAGTGTAGTTACAAAATAAATTGTTGCTCTATTATGAACACCAAGTGGAAATGTTTTTTTGATTGTGAACGCAGCTTTAATCGAAATAAATATGTACATTTAATAGACTTTGAATAAGAATATTGCAACACGCGTAGAGCTTCGCGGGATTATTTTGGGAGGGAACAAATTTGTGTAAAGATTAATACGAAAAGTTAAAATCATTTTTTTTTAAATATCGCATGCTATAAATTATATATTTATAACATATCGCATGTGATAAAATAATATTATAAATAAAATACGATTATTTACACAAAATTTCAAAGTTTTTATGAAATATCAATCATTTTTATCTAATTTTTTAATATAAAACATTTTTTGAATATTTTATTAGTCTTTTAGTATTAAAATTTATGATTTTTGAAAAATATGACAGACCGAAATTCCCTTGAATGAGTTCTATGAGGGATATGGCCATTGTGCTCAAATCCTTCCATATCAAGGAATCAAACCTATAAGGAAATTAATGGTATTTTCTTTTCTAAAAAATAATGATGCATTATAGTTGTGTAATATATTTATTAGGTTACACGAACCCTTACAAAGTGATACATTTTTCTAAATTACAATGGAACAAAATAATAGCTACGTTTTACACTCAACACTAATTTAGTATTTAGCGTGTTAAATATTGAATGCAAAGTTTGTACTAAAAGCGATATTCACCACGCTTGTAGCAATTTTCAACATTAAATTTTCTTACAATTCCAATAAGCGTTAACAGCACTGATTTTCAATAATTAATGTCAGCTGTTGTTAAAAATTGTGTGACAAAAAAATATAATAAAAGTAAAACAAACGAAAAACAAAAAGTTTTTATATCCATCACAATATAACGCAAATTGTCCACAAACACAAGAAAAACTTAATAAAAAAATACTTGCTTGCATAAAAAAATACTTTACGCAGATGCAAAAAAGGGTATTATCTCACACTCAGTTATAACTGCGGGTAAGAAATGGAACAAATTTGCCATTTATTGTTGCAACATGTTTAGAAAGGATTACGACAACTTCTCACATTTTTGCATATATTTTTAGAATGGAACAAAAACTCGCACGAATGGTAGCATATATGGAACATTATTGTCAGAAAAGAACACACCATAAGACTATGGACAAGGCTACCATAATATATAAACACTATATCCAAATGGTATTTGTAAATATTATACATAATACATTTTTGAAAATTTTACTAAGGGCTGTAGGAAATATCGCCCAAAGAAAAATGGCCCAAAAAAAAAAATGAAAAATCGCCCAAATGAAGAATCGCCCAAGCGAACATGAAAAATGACCCAAAAAGGTAAATATGAAATTTTGCCCAAAAAAAACGAAAAAGGGCCCAAAAAGAAAATGAAAAATGACCCAAAAAGCATAAACGAATTTTTTCCCAAAAAAAAAAAAAAAAAATTACTAAATTTGCAAAAAGTGTTTATTATTCATATAAATTTAGGTGACATGTCATAACGTCCAGTGTCGTAGTGTCCTTGGACACTTTTAAAGTGTCATAATGTCCATCGAAGACGAGGGCGAGGACGTTATGACACTTTGCAGCGGACGTTGCTTATAATCAAAAATGTGTAAATTTTTTTTAAAATACCGTTAAAATTTCAAGTGATTTTTTTAAAGATACTTATTTAACCATAATATGGTTGTCGGTGACAATGATTTGGTTAAATTAAACATAATATGGATAAAATATTTTTATAGCTTTTACTCCGGGTGTATATATTAAATATATATATCCAAAATAAGGATTTCATCTTCTATGGTATAACAAATACTGGCTTCGCTAACTAAAGCTTCTCTGTATAGCCGGCCTTCGGCCGGGCGCAAGGATTTTCTCCTCTATGGTACAACAAAGACCGGCTTCGCTAACTAAAGCTTCTCTTTATAGCCGGCCTTCGGCCGGGCGCAAGGATTTTCTCCTTTATGGTCTAACAAAAACCGGTTTCGCTAAGTAAAGCTTCGAAAAACTGCCTTGTTTCCGAACAAGGCCGACTACGCAGAGAAGCTTTAGTTAGCGAAGCCGGTGTTTGTTATACCATAGAGGAGAAAATCCTTGCGCCCGGCCGAAGGCCGGCTATACAGAGAAGCTTTAGTTAGCGAAGCCGGTCTTTGTTATACCATAGAGGAGAAAATCCTTGCGCCCGGCCGAAGGCCGGCGATACAGAGAAGCTTTAGTTAGCGAAGCCAGTATTTGCTATACCATAGAAGAGAAAATCCTTATTTTCGATATATATGTATATATTTAATATATACACCCAGAGAAAAAAGCTACAAAACCATTTTTAAAAAAATTCTACCGATATTATGTTTAATTTAACCAAATCATTGTCGCCGACAACCATATAATGGTTAAATTAGTTTCTTGAAAAATAGTTTTGTTGTTTGCAACCATAATAAAACATGGTTTTCTCTGCTATGTAAGATTATGGTAGAATTTTAAAAATAGCCCATTTTTTTTGGGCCATTTTTCATACAACATTTTTGGGTGATTTTTCATAATGAAAAATCACCCAAATTTAAAAAACGAAAAATCACCCAACAATAACGATAAATAGCCCAAAAATTTTGGGCCATTTTTCATATGAAATCAGGCCCAATTTTACATGCAATTTTTTTGGGCGATTTTTCATTTTTTTTTTTGGGCGATTTTTCTTTGGGCGATATTTCCTACAGCCTTTACTAAGAGTCAAATTAAACAAGTAAGAAAGTATAGTCGCTCAAGCCCGACCATACGATACCCTACACCACAGTATTTAAAAACACATCATGCTTATGTGTCCATGTAAATATGGATTTATCTATGTTTATAAACTTCATGGAAATCGGGTTAAAAGTTTGTGAGAGGCAGAAATTGCCCCCGCCTCCCCTTGTGGTCCTATTTTTTAAAAACTGTATAGCTAATGTGTCCCTATAGATATGGATCTATCTATGTTTTAAGTTTCATTAAAATCGGTTTGAGAGGCAGAAATTGCCCCTATCTTCCCTCGAGCTCCGATTTTTAAAAAAAAATGCATCACTTTTGTGTCCATACAGATAAGGATCTATCTTTGTTTTAAATTTCATTAAAATCGGTTTGATAGTTTCTGAGAGGAAACTATCTTCCCTCGCGGTCCTACGATTCGGCCCATTTTCAATTGGCTTGGTCTTTGTGCCAATAATAACCTACGACCCAAATTTTATCAAATTATCTCCAAAATTGCGACCTGTACTTTGCACACAGCCAGCCAGCCGGACGGACATCGTTAGTTCGACTCAGAAAGTGATTCTGAGTAGATCGGTATACTTTAAGGTGGGTCTAGGACCACTATTTTAAGGCGTTACAAACATCAGCACAAATGCATAATACCCTCTCCACTATTGTGGTGTGGGTATAAAAATGCTACAGTAGTCTTTTTTCGACGAAACATTTGTAAATACTTAGTATGAACATAAAAGTAACCTACGAAAGTTTCTTTCGTAAAATATAGTATGGATTTCTTTTAGTGTATGTACTTGGAATCAACCATTAGAAGCAATAAAATCACACATTAAATTTTTATCATATTAAAGTGAATTCTCTTGTAAATCGCTACCGGATCAAAACAGCATCTATGTTTTTTTTTTAAATTATTTACTTGTCTTTATTTTTTCCATCATTTAAACGATTTTATATATTTTTTGTTGAATATTTCAAGTAGACATAGTTGTGGTCGTTGTATGAATGAAGTATGAGTTGCATAAAAAAAATTGTCATTATAAACCGTATGACAATTATGGTTTTTTTTTTTTTTTTTGTTTGTTTCATGTTGCATTGATGGTTTTTGCTGTATGCAAGAAATATTATTACTAAAGACCGCAAACACATTGTGTAAACAAGTTAGAATACAGTGGGCTTGACATCTCACTGGAATAAACTAAAGTCTAGTATAAAAACTAAACTATAATCTACTAAGCATATAAGCATACACAGAAAAAATTATTGGTCGTTTTTTATCAATTAAAAAAATTATTGTAAATGTATTAAAACTTAATTAATGTGATAATTGAATCAATTATTTTTTTTTGTTGAACGAAAATTAAAAATATAATTTTGATTTAATTAACATTTTAGTTGTTTTGAAATAAATTTTGAATTAAAATAATAATCAAATAACAAAAAATTATTTCGTTTAAAATAAAATAATTATAACTTGTGAAATTGTTTTTGGAAATTGTCAAAATCAATCAACACATTGTTTAAAACTGCAAAGTTTTTTGATAATTTTTTTAATTAAAATTAAAAATATCATTTATTGAAAAAAAAACATATTCAAAATAGTAAATTTTTACAATTTTTAGTAATCAATATAATCATTTTGGTAATAGGTGCAAAATCAACAAATGAGTTGCTTGATTCTATGAATTTGGTATAAAATTGGTGATTAGAGAAAATTTTTAATTTTTTCTGTGTAGGCTAAAATATACATACGTATATCTCTGCTTCATGACTTAATAATTTAAAAGAGTCTTGTTTTTTTTCAATTGAAAGATTTTTGGGTTAGTTATCAAAATGATTTATATTTTAAGTGGAAAAAAAAAAAAATTAATGCCAATAATAGAATACGACATCGCTCAAAAGTTTGCCCCAGATTCTTTAGTACAAGTGAATGCTCTGGTACCAATTTTCCAACGAGCCCACAAATTGGCCGAAATACCAGGAGTCAAATGGTCGCATTCGTGATCGAATGACTTCAGGTTGCCAAACTCGATATCTAATATATAGCTTGCATCGAAATTTTAGATCATGGCATTCGATAACGAGAAGTCGATCGAATACCTCCACTCTTGTACTCATTCGAAGCGTATGTAGGTGCTATGAGACAGAATATGAATGATACGCTTGGCCGAGACTTTGACATAAAATCGGAATGGGGTCGTGCAAATAGGGTCGATTTTAATGCCCAAAAAACCCAATGTTGCGTGTTGACGCATAAACGCGCGACAGATTTATGGTGCCTCATCTGTATATATGGGTGGTATATATATTGAGGAATCAGAATCTATTGATGTTCTGAGCATGAAGATACAATGTGATGTCCGATGGACAAAACATATATTCAAGGTGTCGAAAGAAGCATTCAAGTGCCTCGGTTTTTTAAGACAGTATACGAGATACTTCACTTACCTTCACATTTATTTTAATATTATTTTTTTTTTTTTCTTTTTTTAAAATCCAATAAAAACCATGTTTTTATTTTACTACAAAGCAAAAAAAATTCTATCACATGTTGAAATTAATTTCGATTTTCGAAATCTATTAAATGCCGCCTACTCTTTTCGATACATCACGAAATTTTATTAGATATGAAACCTGCGACGATTTATCCTCCGTTATTCTGCTTTCGATTTTTGCCTACTGCTCTTGTAATGTAGTTGGCTTGGACTAGCGATTAAATGTTACTCCAAAAAAATCAATGCAAACACTTGACATTTCTAACTCGCCGAACTTGGTTTTCAATATATTGATTGCGATGAGCGTAGCACGTTGCGTCGTTCTGTTGGAAATACATTTTGCCCAAGATTTTAGCTTCGAGCTGGTACAAAAAATACTATTATAAAATTGCACCGTAGCTATGCCGTAAATCGGGAATTTAAAATTAGTTTTTTAGGGAGTTTAAATCAAACTTAAAACGATTAATTAATTTAAATTTAACAAAAAGTCTAAAAATATCGTTTTAAGCTTAAAATTTGTAATCGCGAATAGGAGCGCGAACTTTAAAAAACGCCTATCACCATTGAGTTCAGCGCATGTACTCGAATTAGCTTTACCAGTCTAGTCTGACTTAAGTCTAATTTATAGTCGAGTCTACTGTCTACCTGTATTAATTTTGCAATTAATTCCTCTTTTGTTCCACTGTAACGTATTTCTCAAGTAGGTTGTTAGATTTATAAACCAAACCAACCTCAATCGGAGACAGAGTTGGTGTTTGTCTTAAAAAAACGACACTTGTTATTTGTTGTTTCTTTTTTCTTCTTTTAACAACATTAATAAAATATAAATCATTTTTAAACACTTGTTTTAACAAAAATCCAAAAAATTAAACAAATATTGCGAAAATGTTTTCCAACTAAAAGGCAATGTTGCTTTAAAAATGATTCGGATGTTTTATTTTATTTTGTATCACACAATTAAACTGTAATCAAACATGATATAAATTTCCGTAAGAAAATTATTGTTTGGGTGTTTTTTTTGTTCATATTTGTGCTGTAAAAAAATTGATGCATTTAAATCACCTGAAACCCTCCAGACTACTATCCACATTTCGCTTTGAATGCAGTTTTCATGAATTTTGTACCATCTAAAGATAAATATAAAGCGATATGTTCAGGGAAGGAAACCTAAATAAATTGAATTTCGTAAATCGAATAAACAATTTTTATATCTTAAGGAATAAAGCACTCTGACTTGTTAGAAACGATTTTTCTTCTACGAAACATGGAGAGAGTTTTAAGAGTTTTAATAGTCTTAAATCGTCTGCTTTTTCCCTAAAAATGTTCCAACAATTATCGAAATAGGGAATCTTGTTTTAATAATCAAAAATAAAATAAGTTTTGATTAAAACTGTAATCAAGTGAATTAAACGTTTGCTTATATCAACAACACTACTGCAGTCAATTTTGTTTATATCAATCAAGTAAGAGAAGTGCTATATGTCGAATCTTATATACCCTTCACCATGGCGCAACAAGAACAGAAAGTTATAAAGGGTTTAATTTTAAGGGCCGATGTTGAATGTGTACCACACCTAAACGTCAAGTTTTTTTCTGCATTTCATTTGACATTTCTCAATTAAAGACTAACTCAATTTGAACCATGGAAAGATACACAATCGAGCAACGCGTTAGTTATTCAGGCTTATTATGAAAATGGGCGTTCAAATCAAAATGAATATCGTGCACTTCGTAATTTTGTCCAAATGTACGTACAATCGGAAAACTCGTGCAAAAATTTGAGCAAACCGGGTCTGTAGGAGATGTGAAAACACCAGTGCAAGCCCGTATTGTAAAAAATATTGCTGCTGTTTGCGATAGTGTGGCTGAAGTGCCTTTCACCTCAACTCGTCGTCGTGCCCAACAATTGCACCTCTCACGCTCGTCGTTGATGAACATTATGCATAAAGATTTGCATTTACACGCTTACGAGGTGCAATAGACTAAAGTACTAAAGCCTCTTGACCATTACAAACGTCGTCAATGGTCAGAATGGTGGCGAGAAATGGCAGCAGTGGATGATCAGTATTCGAAGAATGGTGTTCGCTATCGTGAGATGATAACGAACTTTTTATAGCCCGAATTGGAAGATATGGATATGGACGATATGTGCTTCCAACAGGACGGTGACACTTGCCACACAGTTAACGAAACAATGGCTCTATTGCGCGACAAATTCAATGGCCGTGTTTTTTCACGTGGTGACGATGCCAATTGGCCGCCAAGATCATGTGATCTGACACCGTTGGACTTCTTTCTTTGGGGTTTTTTGAAAGAAAAGGTGTACGTCGATAAGCCAGCAATAATTCAAGAGTTAAGGAATGAGATAGTTCGGAACATTAACGGCATAGAACCTCAATCATAATAAAAAGAAATGACAATAATTTCCAACTTCGGCCCTTAAAATTTAACCACCCTTTATAAATACCGTTCTTAAGATATAAGTAAATCTATTTTCTGCCACGCCCAAGATGCTTCAACCTAATTATGAAATTTTGCGGCTTGCCGCTCTCCTGATTTAAAAAAACTTCTCCACTCCCGCCCATATTTTTAAAGGGGTTGTCTATTAATAACCCACCTATGTGTGCCAAATTTGGAAAAATTATTCTCTTACCGTTCTTTAAATAAAAAAAAAAAAAAAAAAATTGTTTTGCCATGCCCACTTCTCCAAATCCGCTTACATTTTGTGGGATGTTGTGCATTGTTAACCAAGATTATTGTACCTAATTTGCAAGCCTTTGCCGTTTTCCAGAAATGTGTATGAAAAAAGGAATAAAAAAACAACAACAAGGGATTTACGGGTAAAATTGGAGGCAGTCGTGGTTTTTTTTGCTCATATCTCAATCATTTATGGACCTATCTGGCTGAATTTCAATAGCAACCTTCACCAAAGTATATGTGACATTGGGCCGCGTGAATAAAAAGGTAGCTTTAGCTAATACTTGAAATTTTAAAGTTTAAACTAGCTTTGAGGTGAATAAAAATTTCAGTTAAAGCTAGTACTTTATACTGACTAGTAAAAACTAGTTTTCCTAGTGTTGACTCAAAAAATGTGTGAATAAAACGAGTGAATGCTTAAAAAGACTAGTTTTTGCTTAATTTTTTTAAGCTTATGATTGGGTTGCTTGAATTATGTATTTTGCAACAATATTTAAAAAAAAATTAATTTTTTTTGTTTAATTTTATGAACGTTGGCCAAAGAAAAGAATATCTCCTAAGAGCAGATTTTCATCCAGAAGTTTATTTAAAATTATTTATTTTTCGGAAAAATATCTAAAATGGTAAAATCTCTGTAAATGTCACATATACATTTAAATATGTACATATCCCTGCAGGAAATGTCACTAGTGAATTTCTACTGATTCACGGTTGACACAGTCCCCAGTACTAGTGACTTATTATACCCCAGGCAATGTTATTTACAATAGACATTTAACATGTGCGTGTCATTGGAAATCTACAACTGACGTTGGTACTACTGACTAGGTAGTTCCATTGGGAACATATGTAGACATTGAAACCAGAGAATCGCTAGTACATTATAGTAAAAGTAGTCTACACTTTTTGTAAGAATACGAAGTCATAACAATCTTTTTTTATCATTTCTTCAGCTTTTATAGGAACTGTACTTCTCAGTTGTTATTGATAAAATCTTTTTCGTATTAAATCCAAATATAGTGGCAAATGTAATGTAGTGTAAACACTTCGCTGACAATGTCACCAATATAGTCGACAATACTTGGAGACACTTGCACCCAGGTTTCCTTCAGGGATGTTACAGTTACATCAAAAGAATTAGGTACTTGAAAGCAAAAACAAAGTCATAAATATATTTTATTTTTGGTGTTGCTTTCTACAGAAATTCACTTTTTTGTAGATTAAATTTTTTTGCAGATTCAATTTTTTTGTAGAAAGCAATTTTATAATTAGGGCCTTAATTTTTATAAATTTTTTTAAAACAAGTTACACAATAATAAATAACAATCATTGATAAAGGTCGGTACAGACTTTTGCCATAGAAAGTCTGTGTTGCATTTTTTAAATAAAATAAAAACAATAAAATAAAAACAATACACAGTACTTGTTAACGCTTCAAGACATAAAAAAGGAAATAAAAATTTTTTGTACTTATATTCTGTTTTATACATTAATATTTTTGAAAATAAGTTTAAAAAAATTTTAATTTTTGACATTTTAGACATTTTTGCACTTTGTAATTAATTTAATTTAATAGTCACATTTTCCAGCGTTTGCTTCCCCTTTTAAGCACTAGCTATCTAGCACTAGCAAAGAGTTATTCACACTTTTTGTAGTTTAAACTTTTCAGCATAGCTAGTACTGAAAAGTAAAAGCTAGTGCTAGTACTTAGTACTAGCTAGTATAAGCTACATTTTTATTCACTCGACCCATTAACATATAAAACCTAGTCCAAATCATGGCTGGATTCATCCCAAACCCATTTCAATATACACACTGACAAACGGACATCGCCTAATCTACTTTATCGGGTATCAGAACAGTATTGTCGAAATTACAAACGGAATGCCAAACTTATATACCCCTTTAAGTTCGGTGATGGGTATAAAAATGTTTAATTGATACTATTAATTTGTTTACTGGTGCAAATTTAATAAATTTTTTAATTAATATTACAAATTTTTTAATTGAAATAAGTTTTTATTTTTTTTCTGTGTATATGGAACACCCGAAAATTGTATTTTTTTTTTACATGTGCATAATTAACATTCGATAAAAATTAGACCAGAAGCCAAATCACGGCATTCGATATCGATCAAAATTCCTATTTTAATTGTATTGCAATTTCCAGGGAAACCGGAAAAATACTCCAAAAAAGGGTTTTATACAGATAAAACATGCGTTAAAAAAAACTAAAAATATGCTCCAAGAAAAAACCAAAAATTGCTTATTTGAAAACAAAATCTTGAACAATTAAATATTCACCCGTATTATGAAAATCGGTCGACGTCGACATTAACTTTAAATTATTGTCACATCAAGTCGACGACTACATTACTTCGACGTTAATTTGGTATTTTATTAGAATGTTGTGTCGACGTCGACTAGTTATCGAAAATTTGACTTAAAAATAAATCCCATCTCCAATTATTTTTTATTGTTTTTGCTCTTCACTCTCTTTTTAACGCTTTTTATGATATTTTCCGACCTATTTTTTTTAACCGATTTAGCTTTTTATAACAAAGTGTAGAGCTTGTTTCCAATTTTTAATTTTTCGCGAATTTTTCCCATTTTCGATAAGAGATATTTTTGCTGCAAGTTTTTTGATTCTTTATAGCTTTAACGTTTATTAATAAATATAAGACTTTTCTGTTATGCCGCTGTTAGCAATTTTTTTTGCGAAATTCCCCTAATTTTGCAATTTTTACCAAAGTTTTCCCATTCCTTGTAGTTTTAGGGACTTTTAATCCATTTTATGGCTTTTATATTAAGAATGTTCCCGAATTTTCGCAATTTTATCAAACTTTTCCGAATTTTCGTAATTTTGGCTCTTTAAGGCGTTTGTCTTAAATTAGCAAAAATTCGAATTTTCGAAATTTTCACGTTAAATATATACCCTAGAGGGAAGCGAACTGACATCAAAGTAGTCCCGTGATAGGTCTTTGGTGGTAGAGACAGGTTCTAGTTATAACATTTTATATGAATGGGACCTATCACTTTTACATGGGGTTGCCATTAGAGAGGGTCAGGTCAGTTGACACCTAACAGACACCATTTGATAAGTCAAACATCTTTTCTTAATGAACGTCTTTAGTGTAAATTACTACAATTTCTAAACAATGGTGTATTATTTAAAAAAAAAAGATCCTAGAACTAAATTTAAGAACCAAATTTTAGAAAGTTCCAAAACAATCTGTCACACCACCGGCAAAGACTGTACTATAATTCATTACTCTTTCTATCTTTTTGATTGGTTCTCCTTCCACTGGTAATGAGTTCTTTTTGTTTTTTGTTTTTGTACTTGTTCTATTTTCACAAATCCCAGGACCAGTCTGTTGGAACAATTGACACAAATTTCCCGCAAGGTAGTAACTGTTATTTTATTAAAAAGGTCGCCGACTACCGACTTTGACCGAACATCATTTTTTGCCGAACTCCGTTATCGAACACGAACGTTCGGCCGGACACTTAAAGCGGGTAATTTTGCTTTATTTCAAGTGTAATTCAGTATCTTACTGGTGGCAACACTGATTTTGAGAGATTATTTTTCCCCTCTCTTTCAATTGAAATAAATGAATGCAAAATTGTGTTGTAATTTTTTCTCTCAGTATACTGACTTGCTTAAATTGAAATCAAGCCAGTCTAGCACGGTTTGTAATGTCTTCTGTATAATAATTATTTAAACTAAAATATTAAATATTTTATTAAGATTATCTCAAACTGTAGTCATAATGTTAACATATTTATTAAACACAGTTTATTTATAACTAAAATATTTGCCATTTAAATGTTAATACATCCGTGTAACATTTAATTATAAACTATAAAAGGCTTGTTGCTTATTTTAATTTAAAATGTGTTGTACTTTAATTAAGACTGATTTATTAAAACATTAAAAATAAACTTATATTTACTTTTGAAATAATCTTGTTTATACAATAGCTGGGTTGTAAAAAATAAAGTATTTTAAATTTTTTATTTTATTTTGTTATGAATATTTTATTCAAGACATGTGATACTAAAAAACTGTAATAATAATTCTATGGGAGGAAAGATTTCTAGCAGAGTTCTTAAGCAGGTTTCTAAACGTTTCAGACACTTACTATGTCAAGGAAAACTGATACTTGCTTAACTTAATTTTCTTCTTATACCACCACTACTGCCATATAAGGTTATAATCAGTATGTCATCACTGATATAAAAGGCAAGTGACAAGTGTCTTCGTTTTTGACCCCAAGACACTTTTCATGATTGTGATGTCAACCTTAACATCGCTTATACAAATTGTCATCGATGGGATGACACATCGGAGTTAGTTAAAAAAATGTCATCAGTGCGATGAATCAGTAAAATCGGAAAAAGGATTAATTAAATTGGGTCATTAGGATTGACTTACGCCAAAGTGAGAGAATAGTTTTATTTACTTACCCGTTACAAATTTTTGTTGTATTCCCCATTTCTTTACGGAAGAACTCTGAATTATAAGACACCAGCAGCATGCCCGAATTGGTTTTCATAATCAGTCTACTTTGAAAATTTGATGTAAAAATTGACGTGTGTGAAGATAAATATGAAAAGTTAAATTCGTTTTTAAAAAATATCGCATGCGATAAAAAATATTTAAAAAAATATCGCATGCGTATTATAAAGAAAAAAAGACTATTTATACGAAATTTTACAGTTTTTATGAAAAATTAATAATTTTTATTTAATATTTAAAACTAATTAGATATTTAGTTAGTCTTTTTATATTAAAATTTATGATTTTTGAATAAATACGACTTAGAGTGAAATTCTCATGAAAGTGCTGTGTGAGGGATATGGCCACTGTGTCCAAACCCTATAACTCAAGTAAATGGTAAATTTCTTCTCAAAAAGTAATCCCAAAAGATTTTGCTATTCGTGCTTAATTCCCAGTTTTTATTATTGATAAAAACACTTGAAATTCATTGTTGATGGGATAAGCTATTCCTATGCGCATTTCACTGGTTGCTTAGGCCAGATCATCAGGAAACTTCATCCATAAAGATTTTAGAAAAACTAAAGATATTAAACCAAATAAAACTGTTAAACGTATAAGACTTATAAGCAACAGTTCTACTTGTAACAATACCAAAGTTTAAACAAAACACATCAACAATAAACAGTGGGTTTATCTCATCTTACATTCCCCACTACAATTAGTTGAAATTCTCTCAACACTATTGTAGTTGTAAGTAGGTTAAGAAAAACAAAATAAAAACAACAACAGCTTACAAAAGATGTTGTCAATTAAGTGTTTTTTTAGGCCGTGCACTTGCCTGTTTATTATCAAAAAGTAATTTCAATTTTTGGGAATACAAAATTTTAATTTCAAAAGACTTTGCTATTCGTGCTTAATTCCCTTTCTTCCTTAACACATCGGTATTTAAATCTGTCAAATCGGTTTAAAAATGGCAAAGTTATAATCAAAATACTGAAATCCCAAAAATTATTTTTTTTATACCCTTCACCAAAGGTAAAAGGGTATATATAACTTTGTCATTCCGTTCGTAATTTCTACAATATTGATCCTACACCCTATAAAGTATATATATTCTGGGTCCTTATGAAAAGCGAAGTTCAAATCCGGTTGTCCGTCTCTCAAATACTTTTATTTTTTTATGTTCTAAAAACGATTTAAAAAGAGTATTTACCAGTTTTCGCTTTTTAAATTTGATTTATAATGAAGTTTTAAGTATTGTTAATATGTATGTATATGTAAAAATTATTTAGTTTGTCTAGTTGCTCTGTATTCTGCTCGCACAATGTTGAAGGGTATATAAGATTCGGCACAGCCGAATATAGCACTCTTACTTGTTTTTCATAAAAATTATTTTAGGTTTTACGCTACCAGAGTAATGAATTGTACCTTTTTTAATTTCAAAATATTTCAAAATAAACCACAAATATAACTAGTTATTTATTTATTCATAACATGGGTACTAGACATAAGTATTGCATATAACGAACTTTTCAGTTTAACGAACAGGCCTGACAAAGTACTGGTTCGTTAAACCGGAAAACTACTGTACTTACTTTTACTAGGAGTCGTACTTAAAATGTAAGTAGGAAAGTACTTAAAACAATCCAAAATGGGATTACTTTTGAAAAACAATTTTTAATTCGGAATTTCCGGTTTTGCTGCAGTTTGTTACAAAAACAACATTAATACTACAAAAATGGTGAAAAACGATTTGCGTGTTTGGTGTAGATACAACAACAATACTACAAGTTGCTTGTTTGGTGTAGACAACAATACTAAAAGAAGAAAAACATACATTCTTTTCATGTTTAAAAAGTTAAATAAGAAATTAAAATTCCCGAATTCTATTTGCTAAAATTATTTATTTGAATACATCAAATTTTCAAAGGAGAATGATTACGAAAATCAAATCGGGCATGCTGCGGGGAGTTTAATAATTGTGTTTTCTCCTGTTAACAAAGAGGGGGAAACAACAAAAGGTGAAACAAACATGTGTAACGACCGGGTGGCTAAAGCTCGATTCACCCATGCGTTCCGAACAATATTTTTGTGCGGACAAAATTTTTTTATTTTGAGTTTGACGTCTTACTTCGGCAAGTTTTTTCTTAAATTGGTTTACTTTTAATTTTAGTTCAGAACGAAATGAACAGAGTTACCACTTTTTTTCAATTTGTATCTAAAAGTTGAAATGATTGCTTTTTTGCTGAATAATAAAATATGTTCGTCATTTTATAGCTCGAGAACTACTCAACCGCGTTTTTAAACGAGTACATGCGTTGGAAAGGTCAACTTACACTGATGGTTTATAAAAAAAAACATTGAAAATATTCTACGAATATGCGTTATACGCGCACTTTTATGATGGTGAGTTTTCCCTATATAAAATGTATTGTTTTCCTTATGAGAATTACATTTTTTCGGTATAAGGCTCTGCTTGCTCGCGTTATTTGACTTATTTTGTATTGTCCAGCAACGCGGGCAGGGTTTCTCTAGGATAATTATAAATAATAAAATCAATTCTTTTTTCGTCCATTTTCTTTAACGCACTCTTATGGCCAATTTTCAGGATTGATATTAAAACACATTTATTCTTAAAATCGTTTTAAATACAAAATTCTCTTCTTCACTAAAAACTTAAGTGAAACTTAAGTCACCGATGTGGTACACTTAATTTCAACTTAAGGTTTCATTGTAATATTTTAGCAAGGTGGCCTCAATATCACAACAATACAACAACAACAGGCAAAGCATTAACAGTCAGCTGTTTTTTTTTGACCACCTTTTAAATAAATACACTTTTTTATATATTTTTTTTTTGTATTTAGTAGTGCTACCATACTTTTATCTTAATTAAATAAGACTTTTCAAATAAAACTCAAAAAACCAATCTGTTTTAAATACGATTTAAGTTTGTTATGAAAATTAACTTAATATAGATTTAAATACTATCCTGAAAATTGGGCATTAGAAAGCAATTTAAAATTAGTGGTTTGCTGGTCAATTCGCCTTGGTCAAATATTTGTTTGACAGCGAAGAAAAGTAAAGAAAGTGCGTCTTTATACACTCAAATGTTGGGCTAAATCACGAACCTGTCATCATTGTTTAAAGAATTCCGTAATAATATTGCTATTTGTGCTATTTGTATGGCCGCAGCTGTAGAAAAAAAAATGTTTTCTGCTTTCACGGAAAAACAATAATTGTGGAATGTATCTTACTTACGCTTACATAACCAATCATATACACACTAAAAGATTTAGACAATCGATGACATGGATAAGTATTTGAATTGACATTAGAAGTGGGTACCACTGCAAAACACTGTAAAAAGTTCATACAAAATAAAAAAAAACACCTGTTTGATTTTTTTTTTTTACTTTTGGCTCCCCTTACGCTTAACACCGTGTAAAAGGAAACTGTTATTTTTCGCTCTCAAATATAAATGCCACTCGTCTCAAACCAAACACACTGTAATGCATGTATGTATATCATACCGATTACAGTGTGTTGTGGGTTGATTATGTTCCCTTTTCGCATATGAAGAAATATATCGTCGCATTAAATGCAAACGGACGTTTCTTGAGTTTTTCATTGATTTTTGTTCGTTTTATTGAATTACTTACATGTTCACGCAGCTTTTAGATCCCTGCGATCAAAAATAGCGACGTTATTAAAGAAATTCTACGTCAAAAACACCTTGTTGCTATTGAGTTGATTACTTTTCCTGTTAAAAAATAAAAATGTAGTTACGTCAGTTTGCATTTAAGATGTCGATGTGAACCTACAACTAGAACATACGATATAAAAGTATAAACGTTTTTTTATCTTTAAAATATTCATGAGATTTATGCATATTTTTGAAATTTAATACAATGTGCGAAATTGTCTGTAAATCGATTATTTTTTAATGTGTATAGACTTAAAGCAAAGGAATCATGATTGAATGAATGAATGACTGACTGAACGATTGGTTGGTTGGGTGAGTGAATTAATAAGTAAGGCGCGCGCCAGTTTGGTTTGATGATTACATTAGCATTTAATAACGAATAATATAAATATTTTACATTGCCTAACAATGTTCTTGTGTAAAACTACATATGTATAGTATAAGAGTATGACTTACTACCCGTAAACACATGTCAAATGTCTTGTTAATATGATTTTTTTTTTTTAATCAAAAAGATTATTAAAATTAAATTTGTGTTTGCTCGAGTGTTTTTTTCTTCTTGGTTTGTTGTGTTCAGTATTCAATGTTCGATGCCTTACACAGAAAAAAATATCTCAAGAAAATATTTAACAACACAGTTTGTTAAAAATAAAATTTTAGGTCAACAAACATTTTGTTTGATTCAATGTAAAAATTTATTCAATTTACACTTTGCAAAAAAACAGCACTCAATAAAACATATTTAATAATGGAATAATTAAATATTTCATCATATTCAATAAAAAAAAAATATTTGCATCAAAGTAAAGACAGTATTTTTACAACTCTTGTCCATTTTCTAATAGCTCATAATTCTCATTCGCTTAACAGTTTTAGTATAATATCTTTAGTTTTTCCAAAGTATTTGGAAAACTTTTTCTGATGATCTGCCCTAAGTAACCAGTGAAATGCACATAGGAACTAGCTTATCTTTCCACAATAAATTTTAGTGTAATAATTAAAGAATAAAAATTGGGAATTTAGCACATAATACTTAATAAATGAATAAATAAATACAGATTTGATAAACATTTTGTTTGATTTATTCAACATTTCCAACAATTTATTTTAGTAAATCACTTAAACATTTATTATACTTAATTTATACATCAGCCATGCCAATAAACAAGCACATTCAAACTTCAACATTTGCAGACAATACAGCTTTTCTAAGCGGCCGCGAAAACCGTTATGAAGCATCTCGTTACTTACAGCATCAAATATTTCAGCTAGAAATATGGTTAAAACAATGGAGGATAAAGGTCAATGAGCAAAAATGCGTACATATAACATTCACCTTGCGTCGGGAATCATGCCCCCCTATTAAAATCAATAATCAAATAATACCTCAAAATTCGCATGTAAAATACCTCGGTATTCATCTAGCTCGCCTTTTAACGTGGAAAAGCCATATAGAGGCAAAATTAACTCAAATGAAACTAAAAGCCATCCAAATTCATTGGCTTATTGGAAGAAACTCTGTCCTTAGTCTTGATTCCAAGGTCCTACTTTACAACTCTATCTTAAAGCCTATCTGGTGCTTTGGTATTCAGTTATGGGGCACTGCCTCGGCCTCTAATATCGAAAAAATTCAAAGGCGCCAAAATAAACTTCTTCGAATAATCACAGCTGCCCCTTGGTATGTTAAAAACTCAAATATTCACAAGGATCTTAATGTTCCATTAGTTAAAACTATGATTACGAAATATGCAGTAAAATACTTAAAAAGGCTCGAATTGCACCCGAACCCACTAGCACGAAATATTTTAAATGATAGCGGCCCCACTCGCTTAAGAAGAAGAGACACTGCATTACTTATCCAATTAGATGAGCGATAAAAACCTATAATAGTGAACAGAACCCGTGATGAAGAAAATTTTTGTCTGGCACTGGCAGGACATAAAATAAAGTATTAGGTTAAGATTTGATTAATTATTGTTAGTTCATATTTAATATATGAAGATTCAATAAAAAAATAATGAAAAAAAAAAAAACTTAAACATATTTTGTTGAAAAACATTTTTTGGGCAACAACTTTTTTTATTGATGCAATAAATTTGGGTGTTGACTGAAAATTCAATAACTATACCAGGGCTGCCAGATTAATTTGTGAGGAAATCGTGAATTTCCTGAGAAAAAATAAAAAAAATCGTATTTTACGTTTCGAAAAATCGTCAAAAAAAAATCGGACGAATTAAAATTTTGTTTTTTTAAACAATTTTTGTTTGATTTTTGTAAAAAAAAAATATTCAAACAAAAACATTATTACTTCATATCCAGCTAGCAATTTCAATCGTCTAGGAGATACTAGGAGTCTCATTAAGAGCGTCTTTGATCGTCAATGACAGCACTTTTTACTCGTTGAAGATTCCGCACACGGGAAAAACTTTAACACAACTGAGACGCTTCCATAACACAGTGAAAGGCGCTTCTTCAATCGTTTAAGACGTCGGTAAAGATTATCTAACGAGTCTTTCATGTCAAGAATCGTATGAGACTCATGTAGATATTATCTTACTACCCGTGAAATGTTCGCCGTACAATTGTTGAAAAAATGATTTATACAGAGAGTCGTTAAAGGTTCATGCGATGGTGGTTTTACCGAAGACAAACAAAGTGTAACTTTGTTGTTTGATCAATCTAGCGTTTAATATCTATTTTTCATAACTTGTGGGTTTTATAAAACAAGTAAGCTATCACTACTGTTCGTTACACAACGTTGACGCTGTTGCTAAGGTGGGGCGTATCAGCGTAAAAGCTAAGCGAAAGAAAACGTTCCGCCTTCTGTTCTAGTTAAGGTACGGCTGTTAAACATTCCAAGATTTAAAAACGAACGTGTCAGAAAATTCAATGTTTTATTCAGACTTTAGTAGTGTCCGACCGAACGCACTTTTTGAGACCGAACCCGAACCCGAACTTCGGTAAATTTGACAAGTTCGGCCGAACCCGAACCCGAACTTTTTGTTAATAACTCTGAACAATTGAAGCACAGCCGCGAATAACGTTTTAAGTTACAAAATAATAATTTTTCAGGAGAGCAAAAAAACGTTTTTTGACCAGGCAGCATTATTTGTTTTAAAAATTTTATTTTTTCTATTATTAAAAATAATGATAATAAAAACTTTAATGCAAAAGGCTTTTAAAACATTATTCCGCACTGCAAAACCATTTCGGTTTCATCATTTTGTTAGTAACTTGCAATGTTCTTCCACTGGCTGACACTTTGTACGCCATTTTGAAGGCGTTAAGGTGCATAGTTTTGGTTGATTTGATGTTTAAACTATGTAAGAGAGTAAGGTTAACGGTTATCCGCAAAAAAACAGGTTTTGCAAAATGTGGCGTTTACAACGTTATTCGCGGCTGTGCTTCAATTGTACTTTTTTAATGTATTTATTTAAAACAAGTTAAAACTTCGGGAAATTATTACATTTACACTTTTGAAAGGATGCAACATGAAAAGATAAGTTGCACTTTATAGTAGTCAAAACTATTTTATAGTTAAAAAATAATTAGTTATTGCTTTTTTTTTTAAGAGAAAAAAGAAAAAATAAAGTTTAAGTTTAATGCAGTATACATTAGGGCTATAACTTTTTCACACTTTTTGCGAAAATCAAAAAACGGCATAGTATATTCGTGTAGAACATTAAAAGTTATTAATAAAAAATATGATAATTTTTTCGGATTGTTAAAAAAGTTCACGCAGGGATCGAGAATTTTAAAAAAATATACACCTGATATTTGTATATATTCCTATACGTATCACTTACATAAATGCTATTTTGGAATTTATCCACTGCTTTAGATTTAAAAATTTTCCTACGGTTTACAATTCATCGCGGTACAAAATTTCTTAGAAGGTTTTAAAAATTTGCTTCGCTGCGTGAGGTTTTTTTTCGCAAAACGACGGGAGACAGGTGTTTTCATTACTAAAACATTATTGGCCACTCCGTCGTACTATGCCAATAATTTGGTCATAGCCCTAGTATACATATTGGTACTCAAACCTCTACAATGTATTTTTTGAATTCGTTGGGGTGTATTTTCTCTAAGTGGCGTTTAAAATTGGCGGTAGTTTGTTTGCTTGGAAATGAACTCCCCATTGACATTTGTTTGGTGCAACATTTGAATTTAGCGCTTGCTAAATTTTTTTCAAAAAAAACTCCGAAATGGATTGGATGACATTTTTATCTGGAACAATGTATACTATAAAGTTTGGATTGTGGTTCACTCAAAACTATAGATTATCTTACCATTCGCAGAATATAAATAGAGTATTTTTTTGCCAAATAAAATTAAGCCGTTTTTTTTGTTGTTGTATTTTTTACCGTCTTATAAAAATTACACATATAAAGACATTTTTATACACTTAAGAATTTTATTTAGTCATCGCTGTATTTTTTCGTTATGTTATTATGTTATTTCATAAAAAAGTTCGGTGTTCGGTAAAGTTCGGTAAAAATTTCACCGAACACCGAACTTGGGCCGAACATCATTTTTTGCCGAACTCCGTAACCGAACCCGAACGTTCGGTCGGACACTAGACTTTAGAGACTGAAAAATATCGTCACTTTTAAGAAAAAAAATCAGCAAATCGGCACGATAAATCGTCAAATCTGGCAGCCCTCAACTATACCTACAAACTTTTTTTTAATCAATAACGCAAAAATCGTCATCGCAGAAAATTAAAATTTTTTTTAATCAAACATGCTGTTTTCGTATTCAAATATGTATAAAAATTTTTTTTTTTTCTGTGTAGCTTGAGCTGTGACTTAATAGACTTTAATATTCAGTTTCGAAGGATTTTGTCTTGCACAATGCAGCAGTAAATATAGTAAAATTACAAAAAAAAAAAAATATGTTTACACGTGTACACTAAAGGTCATCTATAGCATGTAGAAATGTTGGGTATTAATTAAAATTATGAAAGTCATGTAATATAATGTTTACACTTTGACATTGAGGCAGTTACAAGATGCTTTTTGTATGTTCAGTGAGCGTTAGAACAAAGTGTACAGCTTGTTTTCCAATATAAAAAGGGTTTTGTTAGTTATAAAAAATGTTAAAAATCTACTACTTTGACAAATTTGATCAGACTGCAAGCTTGTTGTCAATTGTAAAAAAATACGTTGCTCGGAAACTCGATGAAAGCAAGTTGGACAAGAAAAAACCTGGAAAAATTTAGAAATAAGCGATTCAACGGAAACAATATAGTATCTATTAGTGCTGGGATACTATCGATATTTTCTACTATCGATATTTATCGATTGTTCGGATTTCACTATCGATATATCGATATTACTATCGACTGAATGTGCAGGAAAACTTTAATTATTTTTTTATAAGGCTACAGTTCGTTGTTTTTATCACTTTATTGAATGTATGAGACGTATGTGTGTACGCACGTTATTTTAGATTGCAGTTTTTTAAAAATTGATAAGTACCTTTCTGAAGGAATCGAAGTAACAGGGACTATAAGATATTCCATTGCAACTTTAAAAAATTTTCTAAATTCTAAACCCACAAAGGTAATCAATCTAGCGGACTTATCCTCTAATGGTCGTTCATTGTTTTGTCTTATGCTTGCAATTGTATTTGGATTTGCATTTTTTTACAACATTACAAAAATATTTGACATTTCAGTCCCTATATAAACATGTACAAATTTCCACTTGCCATTCTTGTTGTTTGTATTCATTGCTGTAATTCAGCGCGAATTAATTATAACAAGCAAAAAACTGAGTGTGTATAGCTGCTGTTAGATGTCTTCATAGTTGTATTTTAAAAAATAAAAATATCGATATTTATATTTTTCCTATCGATATTTTCGATATTTTAAGACTATCGATAATATCGATAGTCTATCGATAGTTTCCCAGCACCAGTATCTATAGTAAAGCGTGATAGGGTTGATTGTTGTACTACCTCATTAAATAGCTGGATCAGCCTAATAGTCGCCCGATGTTAGTCCAATCAAACATATGGAAGCATTTAGACAGACAAATTAAAAAAACACATAAGCAGCAAGCAGTTTTTAAGGAATATTCTGGAGTAAGAGCGGCCAAAAATGTCTACTGTGGCCATATTCTGTAATTCGCTAAAGCTAAATCTCTATCGCTAAAAATTTAAAAAGTTGATTTAGCGATTTTTGGCTACGAATGCAATACAACAACGTGCATTTTTAGATTTGGCAGCGCCATAAAATCTTAAATCGCCGCAATTTAAGCTTTTATTACCATCGCTAAAATTGTTAAATTTTGCATTCTCTAAGGCATTTTAGCGATCGAGATTTTGCTTTAGCTAAGCGATTTACAGAATACGGCTGCTGAGCTAACTTTAAAAAGGGTGCAATCGATGCCCAAGAGATTAGAATCTCTCGTAAAAGCAAAACGAAATCAAACAAAGTATTGTGAACTAAATTGTTCTACTTATTTAAAAACTGTACACTTTTTTGGGAAGCGATAATAACGGAGTATATTTGTTTTTCTTCTATTGTTTTTGTTGTTTTTGAAGTATTTTAAATTTTTACATTTATACTGTATTAACATTGTCCGAAGTTTTGCAATAAACTTCTATAAGTTTAAATTCCTTTTCACTTAAATAAAACTTTTTATCAGGCCTGTTCTGAAAATCACTTTAACCCAAATAACGTGATATCAAATCACAAGTGCCTACTAAATTCACACGTGTGATATGTAAGCGTCCCGTTTTTGTGTGTTTTGGTGTGATCTTCAATTGCAGAAAGCACACCGAGAAACACAACACCACAAAATCATAAGTGTGATTTCAAAAGTACGTGATTTGAAATCACGTGATTTTCAGAACAGGCCCGTATATTGGAAAACCTTTTTTTTTGACGTTCACAGTATATACATACTGCTGCACTACATAGAAAAGAGTCTAACAAATTGCAATCAAAAACTTGGTTAAGATTAAAATTGTAGCCGGGACTGTAAGAAAAGACAATCTCACTGTCTATTGTTGTGGTTTTTGTTTAAGCTTTGATATTGTTACAAGCAAAACTAGTGTTTATAATTCTTGTTCGCTTAACAGTTTTATATGTTTAATCATCTTGACTGAACAGCCAGTGAAATGCGCATAGGCTTATCCCATCAACAATAAATTTCAGTTTATCAATAGTATGAATTAAGAATTTAACACATTAAAACGAAACTTGTTTCTTAAAAAATTGTTAGAAAAAAATCCAGTCACTTACGGCCGATTTCACCAATTAATTTAAACAAGTGTTTGCCTAATGGTCGAAATTCGGCCATATTTTTTTAATATGAAGAAAATATAGTATATCTAACTGGTTTGAAAACCGGTTTCTTGAAAATGTCGAATAATCGACCACCCATTTTTTTTATTATTTGATAATTGGAAAAAACAAATTTTTTATTTATGTGTTCTGCATAAGTGTTAGTAGCAAATTAGAACGCTTATAGCTCTGGAAGTATTTAACAGATTTAAATAAAATATATATTGTGTACTTCTGTAAGTAAATATCTTTCAAATGATGTATATTTGATTCAAATCGGTTGACGTACAGAGGAGGAAAGTGTTCTTAACTGTTTTGCCTTTGCCGATGTTTTTTTTAACTTTCTTTACTGACTCGATTTCAAAATTTAATTCGATTTTAAATCCACTTTATTTCAATTTATAGAACATGCCCGAATGTTTAGAAAAAAAAATTAGTTTTCAAATTCCTACAATATCTTAACTTGCTGTATTTCTAAAAATAACTCATTGAATTTTTTCATTAATTGTAATTTTTTCTTTTTTTAATTGCAGGTATGTCCTTTTTGCCAACTTCTATGTTACATACGTAAGTTCTTAAACAAAAGTACAATAGGGCCTTGATTTACCGTAATAAAAAAAAAAGAGAGTGAATAAACGAGAAGGGGAATTCCCACGCAACGTAGTGAATGCATTTTCTGCAGAATTATCTTCTCCCTCATATTGTTTTAATGTTTACATACATACGAAAGTCTGTACATAAAATCCTTGAATTTATAAAAAATAAACAATTTATCAGACTGTTTTATTTTTTATAAATAAAGCAGTAAATATGTATGAAGATTCAACAATATTGGTTTATAATTTAATAAGAAACACAAAAAAAAAACAAGCAAGGAAGTATAGTCGGTCAAGCCCGATCATCTGATACCCTACATCACAGTATTTAAAAACAAATTTTCGAGCGTGTATGGCTATATGAATAGGGATCTATGTTTTAAATTTCTGCCCTCGTGGCTCTACGATTCGGCCCATTTTCAATAGTGTGATCAATTTATTGGTCACGATTTTTGGATTTTTTCCTCAAATATTTGTTAAATCTAAACATACCCTAAATTTTTCATTCTTTGTGAAACTTTTCTATTATTCCCCTCAGACCCAATAAAGTATATGTGACGCGTAAAATAGAAAGGGACCTAAAGGTTATGTTCAGGAGAGCCATTTTATCTTTGTATCTTTGGTGTACCATCACTGAAAGGGACCTTGTTGGTCAACCTTGAAAACGCGCGTGGGTCGTCCCTACCTCTTGTTTTGTGTAGTTGGTTTTTACTGTTCCCTTTACCTTACTGGTCCCTTTCTCTATGCGCTGTCACATTTTAGGGTGCCCCGGTAGGCTAGCTAGTAGTGAGCTAGTCTATCAACCCCGGGGTTGCGGGTTCGATTCCCGCCAGAGACTCTGGTTTCTTTCCTGCAGACAAGCGTCAAACTTCGCGGGGATAAGCATAGGGAATCTAAAAATAAAAAAATAAAAAACATATATTTATATATTCTGGGTGTTTGAGTTATTCCAAGTCGATTTAGCCATGTCCTTGTGTCGGGCCGCCTTTCAAAAACACGCTCACTTCTAAAAGACTCACCAGAAGATGAAATAATTTGGTGTCAAATAAATTCTAGTTTTCCGAACCAGTTTGGGATTATAACCAAGCGCTATCGGTTCAGTAGAACTTAGAGTTGTAGACCTAAATGTGGAACAACAACCACCCTAAAAGTTTGAAATTTCTGACATAAATTGGGACCAGAATACACCAATTGCCATTACATTTAGCATGCAATCGATTTTTTATGACTAGAAATCATAAAATTAAAATTCATGAAGATCAGTCAATAATTGACTATACCCAGAGAAAAAACATGTTTAAATATGGTCACCTCCAACCAAACTATTTTTAAAGAAAATTTTAAACATATTATGTTTAATATAACCATATTATTGTCAGCAGTAACCATGTAATGGTTAAATTAGGCCTCCATCAAGAAGCCCCAACCATATTATTGTTGCCTCCAAACATGTTATGGTTAATAATAACTAAAATTTGCTTAGCACTCCCAATAGCATGGTTGGGTTTCAACCATAGTATGTTGCTCTTGAAAAAGAGGAAAATACTATTGTAAATTTAAAAACAAATTATTATCATATTTAACCATAACATTTTTAGAGGCAACCATAATATGGTTACGGGTTCTTGATCAAGGACTAATTCAACCATAATATGGTTGTCGCTGACAATTATATGGTTATATTAACCATAATATGTTAAAAATTTCGTTTAAACATGTTTTTTTAAACATGTTTTTTCTCTACGTGTATAGGCCCCATATAAATGCCACTCTAAAAACGTACAAAATGCTATTGTAGTAAAATTTGTTCTCATAGTGTCATAAGACTAGAAATCACATTGCAAAATTTCAGGAAGAATTGTCCACAATTTCCCACATGCACATATGAAGTCCTCTTTCAGAAAACACATGACCGAATTTCGTGAAGATCGTTCAATAATTTACCATAGGCCTCATACAAAGGCAATTATCGAAAAAGAAAAAAAAAATGGAACTAAATTTAAGTTTTTTCTACTTACTTAATGTACATACTAGTCTACAAGATATTTAAACTCATCCAAAATGGAATAACTATTTAAAATCAATTTGCGTGCATTCGCTTGTGTTTGTAAAAGTTTGTTGTAGAAACAACAACAACAATACAAAAGAAGGTAAAACGATTTGTTGGTTTTGTATAAAAACTACAAAAACACTACAAGAACAAAAATATACAATATTGTCATATTTAAAAAACGAAGCAAAAATTCCCAAATTCTATTTGTTAAAATTATTTAGTTAAATACATAAAATTTTTTAAGATGAATGATCACGAAAACTATGTATATCGGGCATGGTTGATGGCGTTTTATAATTGAGAGTTCTTCTGTAAACAAAGGGGGAATACAATAAAAGCGAACGAAACACTTGAATAATCCGTTCTTAAATCAAGCATTCTGTATTAAGGAAATCCGTAGTTACCTTACTATTGACACAGCTTTGGCTATATTTAAGAACGGATGGATGGATTTTTCTGTTCAGTGTAAGCTTTAATTCTGTGTGGTCAGGGGGGTTACCGCGTATTTCGATTCGAAAGAAATTATTTACGGATTCGAACAATTTGTACTGTGTATTACGATTTTCGTAATCGTTCGAAACGATGACAGAGGTTGTATTTTTTAAAAAATGGGAAATTTGATGAATAATTTTTGTTCGTAATAGAGAGTGGGTTTTAAGAAAGTGATTTTTTGTTTTCAATAAAGTATGAAAAACGTCCGTTTATTCGAAACAAATATTGCGAATTGTGTATTACACAGTACAAATTGTTTGAATCCGTAAATGATTTCTTTCGAATCGAAATACGCCGTAACCCCCCAGCTTTTTTATTATTATTATTTCCACTTCTGAAATATTTCCACTCTCGGTTGAGGGTTTTAAAGATTCGACAGAGCCGAATATAGCGCGTTTCCTTGTTCTGTTTGTGGATCTTTTTTATGTTAAACTAATGCATAATTTCAGTGTCATTTGAAAGATATTTTTAATGGGGTTTCAGAAGTCAAATCTTTGGAAAATCCTAGACGTTTTAAAAGTGAAATTTTCGGTTTTTCGATAAGTTAAAAATGCATATCTTTAATCAAATCGTGGGTACTAATGGCCTTTGTCACCAATTCCATTTAAATATTAATTTATGTTTAAAATTCGTTTTTCATGTTAAATAAAAAAAAAATTATACGAAAAACTATATTTAAATATGAATGGATATAAAAAAAATATTGGTGAAGTAGGCCATAAATACATCAAATTCCTTCTTAAATTGTGACCTATTGTTAATTGAGTTAATTTAACTTTAATAGCCAGTTTTTTTCAAACGTAAGCCTTTTTAATTTCAACTACCTGTCATGTTTGTAGAGACTTGCCCAACATCCTTTTTTGAAACTGATCATTAATTTTCAACAGGAAATTTAATTATTTTCCTGTCCTTTTGCCAATAATGTCACACGTCCAGTACACCTTTACGGTTTATTAAACTCATGCAGCTATTTCGAAAGCCTTTTTGCATTTTTTTTATATTATTTTTTTGTTTTCTGGAAATTCTTTTAAACCAATTTAAGTTGTTTTCTTTTAACTTTTTTTTCTGCTGGTCTTGCTAGATTTTCCTATCAAATGCAACCTAGTTTGTGTTATTTTTTTACGTATACAACATGACAAAGCAGGCAGTGTGCCTGGTTGCTTTGTGTCAGTTTGGGGAGCACCCTACAGCTCTATAGAGGTAATATGACGGACTGTGTTCAGGTGGGAACCGAAATCACAGGATGATTGAAGTTTATTTTATTTGAATTGCATAATGCTGCTCAACTTTTTTCCAGATTTCTCAAACTGTGTTAAGTGCTTTTAGGGATTTGTTTGTGTACGTGATGATTTAGCAACGAGAACTTATTGTTTTGCTGTCCCTTTGTATTATAATGATCTGCTTTATTTATTCGCTTTAACTTTATGGTTTTCAAATTTGTATTTTGTCATAAAAAAAAATCAAGCAGTTTATATTTTTGTTTTGTATTTTGTTACAATTTTATTGCTATTTTTTAAAAATAGGCGTTACATTTCTACTTGGCTTAGTTTGAATACCAACACTCATTTTACATTTCCAACACTACCCTGCAGTTCTGGTTAATATTTAAAAATTTGTGATTTTCGTAAAAAAAATTCACTAAAAATTTTTTAAGTTAAGTAGAAACTTGCAATGCAATTCAAAGCTTTCGCCACTTTATTTGTTCGAAACGGATCGGAGAAAATGGACGTCAAGTGCAGATTTAATAACAAAATACATATACCTAGAATTCCTTAAAAGTAGTTAGTAACAGTGCATTATTAAACAAAACATTATTTAGCCTACGGCTCACACACTAAGAATTAATGGTTGTGTTTACGAACGCAACCCTTAATAACATTCGTAACTATTTTCAAGAAGGTAACGAACATTATTTAGTGTTCTGTTCTTCGTTATAAAACAAAACAATTGTAGTGGTCCTTTGTGCGACCCATACACGTTTCAATTCAATTGTCAACTGAGTCTTTCCACTGAATTGATGCTTGGCTTCACAACTCATAAACTGAATTGAAAGATTTTAAAATTTAATGAAATAAAAGGCAATTTTTAAAATACATACTTAACTTTTTTTTGCAAAAGAAAACTACAAACATTTATTTTGACAGCTGATCAAGAGACTCGAGCACACACAGTACAATCGAATTCAAAGACTTATGGCCGTTTTCTCACTATACGATTATCTCTTTTCCCAACGAAAAACTGCACATTAAAGAAATTTGGTTTTCTCAATGTCAAATTTGCTTCTATTCTGTCGCAAAGCAAACCAGCACTCATCTACCAATTAAATATTTTCCTTTTATTTGCCGTAAAGATAAATTCAATCAGCTGACTCCCAGCTTTAACATGTATTTTGAGAGGTGTTGCCAGCTGAAAACAATGTTTTTTGTCGGTATATTGAGAAACCCAAATTCGTTAACGGACAGTTTATCGCTCTAATAAATTTTTGTTGACATTAAGTAACAGCCAGTTTATCGATACATTGCGAAAATGGCCATTAGTAGTCAACTTGAAAAAATTTAAATCTTTGATTTTTCTTTAACCATCGCGACAACTGTCAAACTAATAAATTGACAAAGCCATAAACGCTTTGATTTGGACAACAACTGACTCAGTTGACAATTGAATTGCAACGCGTATGGGCTGCGTTAGACGAACATAATATATTAATGTTCTATACTGTTTCTTTTTCACATTGATAAAGAAATGAGCAAACAAAAAGTTTTAGCAACGACCACAGCACGAAAAGCTTGTGTGTGTACATGTTTTGTTTGTGTAAAATTTTGTCGTCGGCTTTTTGTTTTTTTTTTCGTACTTATATGTATTTCTTGGGATTTTTTTTTTGCCAGCCAAAAGGGTGCTAAGCACAACTTAAACGGCCAAACATTTAATGTGCCGTACCGAACGCCACGAAATTTGTGGTTTAAAAAAACCGAAGGCCATTAAATATTCTCACCTTTTTGTTGTGTTAGATAAGTACAGTATTATTTTGGTGTTCGAAGATCACAAACAAAGAAACGTAATTTTTTTGTAATGAGTTACTACACAAACACTAGTAGCGTTTGTGTTTTCCACAAACCTACCAAACCGAACACTAAAGAAAGATATATAAATCAGCCTGATTATAAATAAAAATTTCTCCCATTTTTCCTTTGTAAATTCAATTGTAAAAATAGTATAGGGGGAAAAAACTTCCGGGGAGTTTGTATTCATTGTATTGTATGCATTCTATTTTCGAACACTGGTTAGTATGCGTAAAAAGTTTTTGTTAAAACATTAACAGCCTGTTCGTCGATTTCGATCGTTAACGTTCGCATAGAAAATAACATTTAAAACAAAAACAAATTTTCGAATTTTGTTTTTGTTTTAAATATAATATTCTATGCGAACGTTAACGTTCGAAATCGACGAATAGGCTGTTATTTTACGTCTTCTAGATTACAAATTAAAATTAAAGTGCAATGTCCCTAATAACAAAATTCATATTTGTGATTTTTTATTTATTGATCAGCTTAAAATACAAATAAATAAATTAAGTTAAGTTTTCTAAGCGTTACCTGCCTAAAATAAATATATTTTTTGTGTGTTTATTAGAAATTTTAGTCTTATTTTTTTCTTCAAAATGTAATTTTTGAGACCTCTTTATTGGTTAATACTGCTTATAGGCCCCAGTTCCCAGTTTTGGGGATTTATCCCCAAATTGGGAATTTTTTTTGTAATTGGGGATAAAAATTTCGTGAAAATCACCAGGGGATTTTTTGGGGAAAAGCACTTTTTTCGATGGGGATTTTTGGGGATAATATATTACTATAAATTTCATTTTTGCAATGGCAAGACCGATTTTGTTAAGATGTGGGTACAAATTTGAGTCTTTTTTGCGGTTTTAAACTTTTTCAAGAACGTGTTGAAATAGTTTATAATATGCTGTTTGTACCAACTAGCGTTTGTTCTGTTGAACTATCTTTTTTGTAATGAATACAACCAAAATCAATATTTGCAACAGAATACAGTATGAGTTATTAGGAGCTCTTCTTAGAATAAATACACACTTTAAAATAATGCAGCTTGCTGGGACAAATTTATTCAATAATCTCAAATGCACTTTTTAAACAAACAACATGTAACACAAAATTGCATTGGCTTATGAATTAGAAGATTATGATTCCCTAGTTTTGGAAATTATAAATATGTATTGAAGCATAATTATTTTTCTTTTGCGTTTTTACGTTAACCTTGTACAAAGTTACATAGAACTCAAAAAATAAATAACATTAGTTTGAGTTGTAATTTCTTGATTTGTGTATTAGGGTTTACAACTTTGCTAAATTGCGGTGAACAAAAACATAAATAAAATTACAACTGATCATAACCATTTGTGGCCGTAATAGGGGCCATAAAAAACCTGACCCTTTTTTTATCTTAAAATGCCCTTTTTGTGACCCCAAATGAATTAAAAAAAAATTCAACTGCATAGTCTAAAAATTTTATTTATGCATTAAAAACACAAAAAATTACTTTTAAAACATTTAACAAAAAATAAAAAAAAATTTGCTAGTCCATAATAAAAAGTATCACTACCCTCAGCTTTACCGGGTACTTGTTGTCACTTTCAGATGTGTGTGAAAACTGTCGCTAAGTTTATGCCAAACAGTGAAGTAGAAAACCCACAAATATAAAAAACACTAAAGTCGGTAACAAAAAACAGGCAACAAACATTTTTACAACATCTGCATTGAGAGTCGACGCACAGTGCTCTGTACCATACGCAAAACTAAAGCTTAAGAAAGTGCTTAGAATAATTATGTAAAATACATTTTTGTAAAGCTTACAAAGTACCTAAAATAGATTCTTAAATAGAATTCATAATTTTCACTTTTTTTTTACAGTGGAGAGAACTAAAATCAAACAAATTGCGAGGTAAACGGTTGAATAAATATGTAAACGACTTTAACCTGTTTTATTAAAAAAAAAAAAATTGACAAAAATTCATTTCGATCAAATTATTCTTAAACTGTGCTTGATTAAAGAATTTCTAAGTTGGCTTAGTCCCGATTCGTACTTGAAATAATTTTTCGAAACTTTCAAAAATGTCAAGGTCCGGAATTTCGAAAATCCGTTCTACAGAACATTTTAACCCTCTAAAGTGCCGTTTTAGTATATTTTTGTGTGGAAGTTAAAAAATTAACCCTTAAAATGAGTGTTAGAGTGTAAGAAAAGAATCACCATACAATTATACTGAAGACATCTGAAATAGTCTTTTAGCTCAGAAGTACATTTAGGAATTTTTGTTTTTACTTGTGCCAAACGCCTTTTTAAGAAATTCAAAAATTGCAATGCCCGAAATTTCGAAAATCCGTTTTAAATGCAACACACTAACTTTTGGTCTTAGAAGACCCCTAGTGAAATTTGATGCAGAAAATATTCGTAGAACATTTTAACCCTTTTAAGAGCCGTATTAGTATACTATTGGGTAAGAGTTGGGAAAAATTACAAAAATTACCCCTTAAAATGAGAGTTAGAGGGTTAATAAATTCTAAGAAAAGAATCGCCCTACGATTCTACTGAAGACATCTGAAATTGATTTTTAGCACAGAAATACATTAAGTATATTTTTTTTTTTGACTTATACCAAGCGCATTTTCAAAAAATTAAAAAAAATTAGGGACCCATATTTCTGGAACCCGAGCTAACCCATTGGCAGATTTGCTCTACTAGTAGTCTACTTTCATTTCGCGTTGCAAGTGTTGAGGCTGGCGGCGATGACCCGAATTTTGTTGCACAGTGTTATAAGACACTAGTACCATGCCCGGAATGATGTTCGTAATCATCCTACTTTAAAAATTTTATATATTTACCTTAATAATTTTAACAAATAAAATATGGGAATTATTGCTTCTTATTTTGCTATTTAAACATGAAAATCTATATGTATAAAAGTGAATGTATGTATGTATATTTGTATATATATATATTTGTGCCTTATAGGAGGCCAAACCACTTGACCGATGGCCTTGAAATTTTCACAGCATGTAGCTGTGATCCTGGAAGAGACATTAGGCTATATAAAATTGTGACTGGGCAAAGGGGCGATGCCACGCCCATGCAACCCAAAATTTTAAATCGTGTTATCTATGATATTTTTTGACCTACGGCGATAATATTTGGTATCTATGTTGTTGGCATGAATAGATATACGTTTAATTAAAAAAGTGGGCGTGGACCCGCCCCTTTATAGAAAAAGTAAAAATCGTTATATCTAATAAACTAATCGTCATCAAATTTTCACAGAAGGCTAATTTTCGGAATTAATGTGTCGTAGGGTTCAAAAAGGTGTTATTGGACAAAGGGGCGATGCCATATTTTTTCGTGGATGCCAATATTACATATCGCATATTTTAAGAGCCGCTGCAAGCATTTTGTTGAACTGTTGGTGTTTGGGTCTTCTGAGCCCCAAAATGGAAATAAAATAGCAGAGGGGTAAGTGGTACCCTCCATAGGACGCCAATGTTTAATATCGCATATCTTAAGAACTGTTATAGTGAGAATATTCAAACTTTGTTGAAGTCATTCTAATGGTAAACTACACTTTTGAAAATAAAAATAAAGCGGGTAGGCGCAGGGGGAGCAATACCTCCCATAAGATGCAAATATTAATTATCGCGTTACTGAAGAACTATGATAGCTAGAGTCTTGAAACGTGGTAAATCCACTATTATGGTAAATTTTAAAAGAAAAATGGGCGGGGTTGACAGAGGGAGAGAAATACCCTCCATAAAACAAAACTACTGAATGCCACGGAATTCTCTTACTACGAAGCAGCTAATAATTTAATAAATAAATATTTGCTTATATATATTGAAAATACTTTCAGTTTTATTTTACAACGATGGGGGTAGCGAAGCACACCGGGTTAAGCTAGTAAAATATATTTTACATTTTGTAGTGTTTTTGTTGTTTCTACACAAAACAAGCAAATCGTTTTTGCCTTCTTTTTAAGTTTTGTTGTTGTTGCATAATAACTTTCAAAAGTTAATCAATTTTAAATTGTAAAAGTAATTTTAAGTGTCATTCGTAATAAAGTTTTAAAGTACGACTTATTCAAAAAGTAAGTAGAAAAAACTTCAATTTAGTACGAGTTTTTCTTTCTGTGTATATTTTGAAAGGCTACTAAATGTCAAGTAGTGGCTAATAGGCATTTTTTTATCCGATTAAACAGAGTTATTGTGGATCAAAGCTAAAATTTAAGGTAACTTTTAACGTTTTTCACAAATTATTAGCACTTTGGAAGATGTATTGTACCACAATTAATAGCAAAGACATAATAGACACTAACATTAAACTTAGGTTTTACTTTGAAACCCCAATCATATTTTCGCATTTTTATAGAAATGTATGCACCGAATGAAACCAAATTTAAAACAGAGCTTTAACGCATTTCTTTCGTAAAAACTTATTAATTTTGATGGCATTATAATCATAAATGCAGCTGAAATGCAGTTTTTTTAGAAAAAGGATATGGGTATTTCCACAGGAAAGTCAACTTTTTGTCTCGTTACGCCACTATGCATTTTAAATTGTTTCTTAAAGAGTAATTTATATATAATTTTTTATTTTTTTGTATTTTGGTGTAAAGCGCAATTAAGTGAAAGAGAGGAAAAATTTAAACAACATGGATCTTAAATACAGGATAAATTGCTTGGTGGCATAACGTGACCCTTCAGTGGAAGTTCACAATTATGGCAAATAGGCATATCCTTTCCCCGAATGCAAAAAAATTTACAACAGCACTGGAATGTAAAATTGTACAGCCAGACACCAACATCACAAAGATTTAATTTTTTATTACAGAATGTGCGGAAGTTAGGCACATCTTTGCACCGATTTTTCTTAAACTTAAAATTCTCTTAGCTAGGACAGTGAGTAGCAGAATATGCATTTTTATCTTTCTACGATAACTGCTCTAGTTTTGCCGATTCACTATAGGGTAACAAAGCACTGTGCGACGTACGTAACACGTTAAAAAAAAGTGTCATAAATTTATGCAGTTTTATTTGTCGTTTTAATTTTTCTATTATGTTTTTATCACTTCTTGTTAGATTTAAGTGGGTTTTTTATTTGATTTTGTTGTTGTTGCTCGTTTAAATCCTTCTCCTGTTTTCTTTTAGAGTTGAATACTTTTCATAGAGCTGAATACTTTACAAAGTGCCATTTATCAAACAGAGTTTTAAAGTGATATTGTTATATAAAGCCTCGTGGGTCTTCTCAAACTGTGGTCTCAATAAAGTCAAGTCTTACAATTATTTCTAGGTTTTTATTAATTGACATCATTGAATCAATAGTGGGTCCTTTAAGTTATCGTGGGGTCTTAAAAATTCGGTTCTTTAAGTTAATCGTTAATTTTTATTAAGTCAATTCGGGTTTTTTTCATCAAACCTGAGAATTATTTCTTATCCTGTATAACTCCAAATTTTGAAATAAACTTGGGTTTGTATTTAATTAAATTCTTGATTCAATTGTGGGGCTGTTTTTGTTTGCACTGTGGATTTGTGTTAAACCAAATCTTCGGATCAATTGTGCATGTATATCAGATCATTCATTAGATCATGTGTTTTGTATTTAATTAAATCTTCGAAGCAATTGTGTTTAGTTCAAAGTCAAATTGTGGATTCAATCATTTACTGATCTGTATTTATTCAAATCGTTGGAAAAAGTTTGGACCTTTATAAAGTCCAAACAAATCTTCAAATCGTGGGTTTGTAAGAGATCAGATTATTGGCTTAATCTTACTCCTGAAGTCTGACAAGCCACTGGAATCAATTGAGGGCCATTAAGAAATCAGATATTTTGTTAAATCTTAGACCTGTTTTAAGTCAGAAATTTGAATCAATCTTGGAAGTGTATTAACACAAACAGTTGGTCTTTTTTTTTTTTTGGTCTTTAAGTCATATGAAGGGTCGTTATTAATGGCGTTTTCTTTTCTAAAAAAAAGTGTTGTATAAGTGTTACATGTGACTTGGCAACATTTTAAAATGCTCCCCTAATTAGCAAGAAGTGTTTCATATTTTACGTTTACAAAAGAACACAAATTTCGGCATTAAACAATAAAGTACAATAAGCGCAAGGTAAATTAAATTATAGGTGGTGGCAAGACAACAATAATCCAAAGCCAATAGAAACAACAGATGTTTTTTGTATTGTATTGTTATGGTGTTTTCTTTTCTACAAAAAATTTGACATTTTATTTAAAAAACATGCAATGTGGTGTCTGTTTCTTAAAAATGTTGCTCCCGAAAAGGTTGGCTTGTTTTAATCTAAACCAGACACCAAATTGCATTTTTTTTAAATAAAATATCACATTTTTTGTAAAAAATAAAACACCATTAGTGTTAACGGATCGAAACTTGCCACCACCTTGTACTGAGTTCGCCTTGATCTGGTGCTGCACTCATGCCCCTTTAATAAAAATGAGTGTTGAACATGTAGCATTTTTTTAAATTTTAAGGGAAACATCATCAGAAAAGAACGCTTTACACTTCTAAAATAACACATGTTTTTCAGAAAAGAACATAAAAAAATGTAAAAGGCAGAATAAATGCAGAATTTTACTCAGAAAAGAAAACGCCATAAGTCAACTGCTGGGATCGTACTAATTTTAACCGCCGATTCAGTCTGTATAAGTCAAATTGATTGCGTTTGTTTAGTTGAATTCTGGGACTGCATTATATGTTATCGTTGATCTGTGTTAGACCAAATCGTGGATTTTTATTTGGTTAAGCCTTGGATGTCAACAAAGTGAAATTTTTGGACGGTATTATTTAAAACCCTTGGCCTGTATAAAGCTTACTCGAGGGACTTTATAAGGATGAATCGTGTTAAATCAAGGATCTTCTTAACTCAAATCATTACTTAGTATTAGGACAATTTTCTAAATTAATGGACTACTAGTACAAAGTCAAATCGTAGATCTGCATCTAGTCTGTATCAAGCCAAGTTGTTAGTTGTCTGGCATGTGTTTGAGCTAAATCTGGAAATCGTAAACTAAGTCAAGCTTTGGGTATACATACATATGAGAGGCTAAAAGCACAAGGGGTTCAAGTGACTTTTGTTTATAATGAGACAAAAGCGGATGTTTCGCTTGTGCTGCAAGCGAAGCAGGTATTTTAATGTCAAGTGCTTGAATTGTTCACCATATCTAGCGTCCGGATGAGAATCCTACATTCACCTCTTGTGCTCTGAACAACTTCTCCGAACTTCACCTATAATTCCATATGTAAACACAATTTTAGAAAAAGGCACTTAAACCCCTTGTGTTTTAAGCCCCTCATATGTATGTATCTTTAAATCGAGTAAAATCGTAGGCCAATGCAAGTATATAAAATACTCTGTAGCTAATGTTTTCTTAATAACACATCTTCCTGCATCACCCTATTCTTACGAAAATAAATAATTGGGTGGTTAATCTTAAATTTAATGAATCAGTTACGTCTTCTTGTGGTTTGGTTCTTATCAAGTAATTTTTTTCTTTCTAAAACTTTATTTCAGTGACTTTTATTACAGTTTTAAATAATATACCTGGTTAAAAAAACACCGTTTTGGGAGACATTCTTTTTTTAAGTTGAATTTATCGCTTTTACCAAATATGAAAAATTTTTCAACATTTATGAGCCGTAAATTAGCTACTATTTTGGTAGTGGTGATAATTTAAGTAAATTTAAATAAACGCTAATTAAGTGAAATATTTATTTATTAAAGAGAAATGATTGATCGGTTGGGAAAAAAATTTCTAAAATTATTTATTAATGAAAAATATTTAAAGCATAACATGTTTGGTGATTTGTTGGTTTTTATTAAATCAAATCTTTGTTGGTATCGTGAGTCTTTATTTAGTCAAACACTAATATAAATTGTGCTTCTTACGAGTAATTAAGGATAATCTTGAAGAGGTTTGGCTTTCTTAATTAAATCTTTTTTCAATTCTTTTAAAGATAAAAAAAACTAAATTAAAATCAATTTAAAAATAACTAGACTAACAAAATCTAACAATAAATTAATTAAACTAGTGTTCGCCTAATTTTCAAAACTCGACCATAAATTGTTATGTACATATGAAGAATACATATGGGGTATTCACAAGATGTGCGATCAAGTCATATCGTCATTATGTCCTAAATAATATTTTACAATTGTTTAAAATAAATGTTGTTGTGTTTTAAACAAAAAAAAAATTGTGCTTTGTTCATTGATTAATCACAACTGTACAGTAGAAATCTAAATTATAAGCGGTAGCCCACATCAGTCATATATATTTTTTGTAATTATTCTAAGACTTATGACTTTACAACTTTATGACTACCTTGTGAATCCCACAATAGTACATCTAATAGCCTTTTAACACTGATCAACATCTAACATCTTCCATTAATTTGCCACAATTTTCGAATTAGTTAACATCTTTCCATAAGAAATACATAAGGCTTAAAACCAACATCTTTCAATATCTTTAAAAGATGTTCCTATCTCATTTTTTTCCATTCTACATCTTTCGATTATTTTAGTGTCATCACTAGAAAAGTGGCAATAAGTTTTATTATTATTGTGGCATCACTGACAAAAAAACGTTTGTTTAGAAAGCAGCGTTACCATTTGTCAAGTTTTATTCTTTATTGCAATGTTTTATTGCTAAGTATTTTTTATATTTTTAAGCAAATTGAATTTCAAATACATTTTTTTGTTTTCTTTTTAAATTTTGCAACTTTTGTGAGAAAAAAACATTTTTGATTTAAAAAAATTTTTTTTTTTTTTACCAAAAATGGTGACATTTTTGTTTGATAGTAGATGTTAGATGTGAGCAATGTAAACGAGTGTTTCACATTTTCTACATCTTTGATGGTAGATGTTAGATGTTGATCAGTGTAAAAAGCCTATAAGTACATATAAATATACATGTTTCGATCATTTATTTTTTCCGTCTAAGTGGATCGATTTGGCGAGGGACCAACCTTCGGTTAATATTTTATCTTCCACGTGATTTAAATAGTTATAACCTTATTCCCCCTATTGGACCTTGCAAAAGTTATACGATTATACAAAAATGACGGCACTTTTGTGTACACAATTTTATGCAGAAGTGTAAGTGTCCTGATGCTGACCAGATTATTAAAAGTCATTTTCCTTGATGAACATATTCCTGTTCAAAGTTAGAGGAAAGGCTTCAGCAGGAATGTTATACCACATACGAACAGTCCGGCCAAAAAACTTCTCTGTAATGCATTCTACGATGCACCGGCCAGGCCAATCAACCACAAAATAATTGACTCTTGAAGAAAAACGAGTATAACGAAGTTTCGCGAACCAGATCCCTAATTTCATCAGAACACATCCCGTTGTAGAAACGATGAAACAACTGTCACCAATGAGAACCTTCGCCCTCTCCTGCACGCGGTTGAAAAGCTCCAAAATAGAATTTGAAGCACTGACCCACTTATGAGAGTTGTATTTCATTCGCGGTCGGATAAAGGTGGAATAAATAGTAAGAAGATCAGATGGAATGAAGTATATCTTACACCGTTTTAAAAAACCGAGGCACTTTAATGCTTCTTTCGACACCTTGAATACATGTTTTGTTTATCGGACATCACATTGTAATTTCATGCCCAGAACATATAGAGATTCTGATTCCTTTATTATACCACCCATACATACGGATGAGGCAACGTGATCCGTCGCGCGTTTATGAGTCAGCATGTAACCCTGGATCTTTCGGGCAATTAAATCGACCCTATTCGCACGACCCCATTTTGAGACTATGTCAAGTTCTCGACCAAGCGTATCATTCATATTCTGCCTCATAGCACCGACATTGGATACTCTTGGTCTTTTATCAAATGAATACGAATGACAAAGATTGCTGTCATCTGCAAAAGTGTAGATAGGGTTGGAAGTTTGACACAGTAGGAGAAATAACGCAGCCTTGCGGCACCCCTGAATGAATCTTGAACTCGTTTGACGAAACCCTACCTATAACAACTCGTAACGTACCATCTCTAAGAAATATCGATATAAACCGAAAGAAATAATCGCCGACACCAAATGCAACAAGTTTTGACAAAAGTGCTACATGTCAGACTCTATCGAACTCCTTGGAAGTAGCATAATCAATAACCTTTCTTTCCCCAAAATGGTGAATGGCACTGCACCATTTTTCCGTTAAAAGGTCCAGTAAGTCTCCAGAAGAGGGACCTCTACGGAAGCTATACTGCCGGTCCCTAAACAGGTAGCTTAAACCTAAAAATCTTGCAAGAAGGTGATAAAACATACTCTCCATAATTTTGGAAAGTGCTGAAAAATTGCAATTGGGCAGTCATTTTCAGGGCTAATAAACACTATTTTTTTTAGGAATTGGCGTTAAATTAGCAACTTTCTAATAAACGGGAAATTCCCCGGCATGGTGTAAAGTGCTGAAAAAATTGCTTAAGGACGAACTAGCGTCGAAGAGAACTCCTTTAATACACTGATAGAAAAATGCATCTTTATATTGATGATGCCCTTACATCAGAATTGTGACATCAATGTTACTACAAATGACATCAATGATGCAAAAAGTAACATCAATCCAATGACTAGCGTCTTCTTACAATTTTGTCATTTTTACGTGTCATCTATTTTATGACTATATTGACATCAATTCTATGCCACATTTTGTATATTATTAACATTATTTCCATGATTACAATTATTTTAAATTATTTAGTTAAATACATCAAATTTTTAAAGTAGAATGATTACGAAAACAATATGGGGCATGGTGCTGGTGTCTTATTATTGAGAGTTCTACTGTAAACGAAGGTCGTAATTCAACAAACGTAACTGGTAAGTAAATAATAATAATTCCAATGACTTTGTCTTAATGACAAACTGTCATTAAATTGATGCTAATGTGTCCTTTCTATTAAGGTTGACATCACCATGTTGAAAAGTGTCATGGGGTCAAAAACGAAGACACTTGTCAAAGTTCTGATGTCAAAATACATAAGCGTTATGACGCCTTTTCTATCAGTGTACGAGTGCAGGTATATTAACCGGCTGAAGACTTCGTTATGTCGAGATCTGTAAGCCAGAGCTCGAAAAAGAATTCTTGGCATTGTTAACGATCCTCTTTCGAGTTCGGGTAGTAGTTGATTTTAAGCTAGTAAGTGATAATTCTTTTGCGAATAATTCGATTAAAAAACATTCTCTTTATCAACCGGGTCCGTGAATGTTCGGCAATCCTTTAAAAGAGTTGGTGTTGAAGAACTAGCTTCTCAGATATAGCGATTTTAATACGCAAAACATACCCGGTTATGCTGCTGTTAATGAAATTCATGCTGTGCCATTGTGCCACAAAACGCACTCCAATTTTACAAAAATTACAGTTTTAAATTAAATCCTGCTGGTATGGTGGGTGGATCATTAATTTTTCAAAATGCTTGAATGTCTCCCCTCTTTATATGCTTTCAATCACTATTTTCAATTGTAAAATTTATAACATTGTTTTATTTGTTAAGGGCTTAAGTGGGAAAACTATCAAGCATAACCTCTTCAACAAATCTCTGTCAATGAAAACACCAAGTACAACTAGAAATTACGGATAAAGGTCATTTAATTTAACACTAAATGTTAAGGTCAATTCTGACTAAGTTTTAGAATATTAACAAATTTATTGACAGACAGCAAGACAACCAGAAAAAATGTAATAAAAGAAACAAGTTCTTACATACATTTTAAAAATCTTTTTAATAAAAAGACACAAACAAGGTCCAGTTTTATTTTATTTTTTTTGTTTTTTTTTTTTTTTGTTATTAACATTATTAAATGCTTAAGAAATTGAAAACAATAAACTTTCTGTCCAGACAACATCTGTTCAAGCATGGAATTATTATGGATTAATTTTATGGCATTTAATTTTTTTCCTCTTTGTTTTGAGTGACTTGCTGTCATTTGTAGGTGGCATTTTGTTAATTTTTTTTTCTTCTATTTAATTAAAATAAATGGAATTTTTTACATCCAGCTAGAAATCAATGAAATAATAACAGCCCAAAATTGTCAAAATACAGTACAGAATTTATCGTTTATGTGGTGCTTTTAACCCAAAAGTAGATCTATGAAAACTCGCTTATTTACATGTAGAGCGCTTAAATTAATCTGCACAATGAACTTGAACTTTATTACTTGCTTCAAAAGTGCCTGTATGCATTCGAAATTGGATTAAAAATTAACAAATTTAGTATTTATTTTTTTAATTATTTATTTCAGTTTTTTTTTTGTTTTTTATTTGAAAATCACCAAGTTCATAAAATCAAGCAAACAATTTGTGGATTTTGCACCTATTACCAAAATGATTATATTTAAAATCTTAAATTTTGAATATTTTTTTTTTTTTTTTTTTTTCAATAAATGATATTTTTGATTTAAACTAGCTGGCCCGGCAAACGTTGCTTTGCACATAACTTATTTCTTTCAGATGTAACAGTGTCTGCTAGTCAAATTTAAAGAAAAAAATTACAGGCTATAATTCTTTCCAGATGTTACACTATTTGCCTACCTAATTTCAAGAAAATTAATTGATTAGTTAAGAAGATATAGGGAGTCGGAGCTTTTACCCCTCTTGCAATATTTAATGCCCTGCCCTCTTTCCGATGTTACAGTGTCTGCTAGTCAAATTTAAAGAAAAAAATTACAGGCTATAATTCTTTCCAGATGTTACACTATTTGCCTACATAATTTCAAGAAAATTAATTGATTAGTTAAGAAGAAAGAGAGAGGGGGAGCTTTTACCCCTCTTACTCTATTTCACGCCCTAAATAATAAAAACTATAGGCTATGGTTCTTTCCAACTGTAACACTATTTGCCTTCGAAATTTCCAAAAAATCTTTTGACTAGTTATGAAGATACAGGGAGGGGGAGCTGTTAGCCCTCTTACCCTATTGCACACCCTATTCCCTATTCTCTTTCAGATGTTACATTGTTTGCATGCCAGATTTTAAGAAAACCGGTTGATTAGTTAAGATAGAGGGAGGGGGACCTTTTACCCCACTTGCTCTATTTCACGCCCTAAATAATACAAACTATAGGCTATAGTTCTTTTCAACTGTAACACTATTTGCCTGCGAAATTTCAAAAAAATCGTATGATTAGTTACGAAGATATAGGGAGGGGGAGCTTTTACCCCTCTTACTCTATTTCACGCCCTAAATAATTAAAACTATTGGCTATAGTTCTTTCCAACTGTTACACTATTTGCCTACGAAATTTAAAAAAAAATCGGTTGATTAGTTATGAAGATATAGGGAGGAGGAGCTTTTAGCCCTTTTGCCCTATTTCACACCCTACGCCCTATTCTTTATCAGATGGTACATTGTCTGCATGCCAAATTTTAAGAAAACCGGTTGATTACTTTAGAAGATTGGGGATTGGGAGCTTTTACCGCTATTGCAATATTTTGCGCCCTCTAGCGATATAAATATACTCTACGACCTATTCTCATACCTAACAAATACACATACAAAATTTCATACAAATCGGTCAAGCCGTTTCGGAGGAATTCAAAATGAAGGAGATTTTGTTGATATTTGTGTGGGCATATAAATACATGTTTCGGAATGACTGCAGTGTTCACTAAAATGGCTATAACTCATGAACAAATACACATTTGAAGACCGTTGATACATAAAAACCTTGGTATTGACGTCACCATCCTTTACAGAAACAAAATCGGTTCACGCATTTCAGAGAACATCAATTACTAACGCAATGCAACTTATTTTTTTATATATAGATTAAAAAATTATCAAAAAAATTGACCGTTTCAAACAATGTGTTAATTGATTTAATTAAATAGATTCTACAAGTTTAACTGCCAGTTTTTAGAAAACGTAAGCAAGTGAGTGAGTGAGAAATTATATTGAAAACAACAATAAAAAACGAAAATTTGTTTTTGTTTTCAATATAATTTCTCACTCACTCACTTGTTTACGTTTTCTAAAAACAGGCAGTAAATTATTTTATTTAAAACGAAAAAATCAATTAAGATTTTTTGTTATTTCATTAATATTTTAACTTCAAATTTATTTCAAAACAACTAAAATTAAACACAAGCAAAATTCGAAAATTTGTTTTTGTTTTAAATGTAATATTCTATGCGAACGTTAACGTTCGAAATCGATGAACAGGCTGTAAATCAAAATTATATTATTAATTTTCTTTCAACAAAAAAATAATTGATTAAATTATCACATTAATTAAATTGAAATACTTTGTAAAAAAAATGTTTAATTGATAAAAAACTACTAATAATTATACCCACACTACAATAGTGGTGATGGTATGTATTATGCATTTGTTCTAATGTGTGTAACGCCTTAAAATATTGGTCCTAGACCCATCGGCTGGCTGGCTGTCCATGTAACCTTGTGCGCAAAGTACAGGTCGCAATTTTGGAGATAAGTTGATAAAATTTGGGAGAAAGGTTCTTATTTGGACAAGGACCAAGCCTATTGAAAATGGGCCGATCCGTAGGACCATGAGGGAAGATAGGGGGAACTTTCTTCCTCTCAGAAACTATCAACCAATTTTAATGAAATTTAAAACAAAGATAGATCCTTATCTATATGGACACAAAAGTGATGCATTTTTTTAAAAAATCGGAGCACGAGGGAAGATAGGGGTAATTTCTGCCTCTCAAACCGATTTTAATGAAACTTAAAACATAGATAGATCCATATCTATATGGACACATAAGCTATATAGTTTTTCAAAAATAGGACCACAAGGGGAGGTAGGGGGCAATTTCTGCCTCTCAAAAACTTTCAAACCGATTTTAAAGATCATAATAAACCACACGAAATGCTTGGCAAACATACACATTGTTTCCGTTTGCGGTTTGCCAATAAACAACACAAATATTATCCGTACAAACATTAATTTTTATTTTGTTTTCAATGAAGCAGATGCCAACAGTGCTGAGGCAATTTTGCTGCTTTTTGCTTAAAGAAATTATAAAATACAGTAAAAAAATTTTAAGTAAAATGTGATTTAAACAACGAGCTGTTTTGTGGCAAGGAATACATACTACTAAAATAATTTAATTTAATATTAAAAATTACTTGAATTGAATACATTTTGCATTAGACGCCACAAAAAGTTTGACAAATATCCAACATGTCTGCCAAATATTAAAAATTTTTAATATTTCTGCAAACATTGCTTCAAATGTTTGTCCAAACAGCAAACACCCCAATTAACAACACAAAATGTTTGTACAAACGTAAAACTTTGACATGTTTGCCAAGCCATTTGTGATGTTTATTATGCCCTTAATGAAGTTTATAAACATAGATAAATCCATATTTATATGGACATATAAGCATGATGTGTTTTTAATACTGTGGTGTAGGGTATCATATGGGCGGGCTTGACAGGCTATACTTGTTTTTTCTGTGGAATTTTGTGTTAAATTTTTTTTGTAATTGACTCAAGGTGTAAATTATTTTTCAAATTTGTGTAATATTTTGATGCATAAATGCATATAAGCAAAGTGATTATATAGTGAAGTGTCCCATCAACACCTTCCTTAAGCGGGCACCCCCTTTCGTCGGAGGCTGGTCTAGGCCCGGCAGCGTTCCCTGAGAAAAGCATTATATACTCTTAAGAGGACATCGCCCTAGCATGAACATATTTTAATGGACCCGTTTGGTGTTCGGTCATGAAAAATTTCACTGTCTTTCAAACAATTCCGGTTATTGTAAGTTTTAAATTATAACTGCACAAGTTTGAATGAATAAAAGTGTTAGAAGCTTATAAACGGTGTGCATACAATAAAAAAACAGGTTTTGTAAATAATGTAAGTTTTTATTAGATTTATTTTTATTTTAAAACATTTCATACGTGTTTAATTTAAGAAAAAATTTTCAAATTTCTACTTTCTTTTAAAATTTTTCTCCGTTTTGCTTTTAAGTTCAAGTTCATTCAAATTATTTAATTTTTTTTTGCACTTAATGTCAAAATGTCTAACAGCAATAAACACATTGATTAAATAATGTGTTTTATTTTCTTCCAAGATTTTAAAATGTTTTATTGTTGTCAAAAGAGCACACAAATTCAAATACAAAACGCCTTCATTGCATTAAGATACACAAATAGTGACAAAAACTTCCTACAACTAAATTAATAATAATTGAAACGAAAAGTCAATAAACTGACTATAACTCACCACCCCCTACTGGTAACGCAGAAGTGGGCAAACTGAGGCACATGATGGGTTTTGTAATTTATCGCGTTTTTTTAATTTCTCGGAAAACTGAAATAGAAAAGTTCCGTTATTGGAAGTGGAAACTAAACGAGTTAGAGTGCTATATTCTTTACAAGCCTTCACCTACCACCCACTTAAACATATCTAACAGAATAAGAAAAGCACAACAACAACAACAAGAAATATTATGGGTAAAAGTTAGAGACAGTAGTGGTTTTTTGCTCATATCTCAGCCATTTGTGGGCCGATCTGGCCGAATTTCAACAGCAAAAAATTCCAGACTATATGTCATAAAAATATATAACAACCTAGTCCCGGTTATATCTGAGGTCTTAGGAAACCCCATATCAACGGACAGACGGACTTAGTTTAATCAACTTCGCTCAATTTCTATTCAAATACCGCTTTGTCCTACTTAAATAGTTCCGTTATAGGTTAGTGCCGGTTCACACACATCAAGTTTGACTCGTCAAGTCTTTAGCTTTTAGGTGAGAAGGGAAAAGAGAATGCCATTTCTTTTCCCCTCTCTCCTAAAAACTCAAGACTTGACGAGCCAAACTTGACGTGTGTGAACCGGCACTTAGTTCCAGTTCAGCTAAATCTATATATATAAAATTGTAATGTTACTGACTGATACATTATCGCACAGCCTAAACGCCTGAAGCTTTAAACTTGAAATTCGGACCGGAGGTGGGTCACTCCCCAAATCGATCTACTAAGACGGGGTATTTGGAAATTCGAATGTTTAGTGGGTAAAAACGGGTAAATTCGATAACCTTATATCTCTAAATCTAAAAGAGATACAAAAAACTGTAATACTTATCTTTGTTCTTTAGAAAAATAAGCGGACAGGTGTCTGGTACTTTTTTGAAACTCGGCTCTTTTAGGGAGATAACTCTTTGTATAACACACTACCAAATGCAGTGGAATCTCTCATGACCGGACGCCGAAGATACCATTTAAATGTGTCCGTACAAGGGGAATGTTTTCTCAAGAAAACTCAAATGCTTTTTTTAAGAGCGCTGTCGGGACCAGGTAACAGAGTGTGTCGCAATAGGCTGTCCGCTTAAGGAAGGTGTCCGTTTAAGAAGATTATACCGTATCTTTTTATTTCATGAAATTCATATCTGAAAACGCATTTTATAAACAAACAATGAAAAATATAATTCTATTGTACTTTTTATTATTATGTACTTTATTTAAAACTAGCATTTAACCCGCTACTTCGTCAGCGTCTCCTTTTTCTTCGTGGACATATCTGTATGCCAAAGTTTATTTTTCTAGGTTTAACTTGTTTAAATTTCAAAAAAGTACCAGCCACCTGTCCGCTTATTTATCTAAAGAACAAAGATAAGTATTACAGATTTTTGTATCTCTTTTAGTTTTAGAGATATAAGGCTATCGAATTTACCCGTTTTTACCTGAATTTTGTCATTTTTTTGTCAACCCATCTATCTTTTGCACCAATAAACCTAGAAATAAAGTTTATACCATATTCGAAACTTATCAAAAAAAAAAACTTATATAAATTCGGTACTTTTTCGAAATTCGAACGTTTGAGGGGTGAAAATCGTACTTATTTTGGGTACTTTTTTTACAACACATTTTTCTCCATTCATTGAGATATTCGTACTAAATTATGGGCCCCCAATACAATACTGCAGTTTTTGATACTTTAATGGGGGGCAAATAGTACCAAAATGGAAAATATGGGAAATTTAATATCATTCTGCAGCTTTTTGGTTCTACAACTGGTATTTTTTTAATTATCATTAATATTGGACCTTAAAACATTAAATTCAACATGCAAAGTCCTGACTGTATACGATTCTATGAGGGAACTTTTTGGTACTTTTGTGTTCTTTAACTGGTACTTTTTGAATTTCCGTAAGTATTGGACCTAGAAACATAAAATTCAAGATGCAAAAATGATAATACGGGAAATTAACTTTCTTTCTATTGCTTTTGTGTTCTACGAGTGGTACTTTTTGAATTTTCTATAATATTGAACTCAGAAACACAAAATTATAGGGGAATACCAAAATATGAGATGAAAAATGCTGGAACTAGGCACACAAACTTTGGCATATAAATATGTTCATGAAAGAAAAGGCCCGATTACAAAGCAGCGGGTAAATGCTAGAATTTAAACAAGTTAAAACCTAGAAAAATAAACTTTGGCATACAGATATGTCCACGAAGAAAAAGGAGACGCTAACGAAGTAGCGGGTTAAATGCTAGTTTTTAATAAAGTACATTATAATAAAACATATAATAGAATTATATTTTTCATTGTTTGTTTATAAAATGCGTTTTCAGATATGAATTTCATGAAATAAAAAGATACGGTATAATCTTCTTAAACGGACACCTTCCTTAAGCGGACTGCCTATTGCGACAGACTCTGTTACCTGGTCCCGACAGCGCTCTTAAAAAAAGCATTTGAGTTTTCTTGAGAAAACATTCCCCTTGTACGGACACATTTAATTGGTATCTTCGGCGTCCGGTCGTGAGAGATTCCACGGCATTTGGTAGTGTGTTATACAAAGAGTTTTTGCCTTCCTTCCATTCGTTGTGTAGTACTGTACGTGTGATGTGTTGGTTTAGTTTTAGTTCTAGTTACAGTTCAGTTTTATTAATATTAATAATTATATTTCAGCTTTTGTTCAGTTCTACTTCAGTTGTAGTTCAGTTCTAATTCAGTTGTCGTTCAATCTAGTTTAGTTTTGGACTATAGCCTTTTTACACTGATCAACATCTAACATCTACCATCAATTTGCCACAATTTGCGAAGATGTTAACATCTTTCCATAAGAAATGCATAGGGCTTAAAACCAACATCTTTAAAAGATCCCAGCAAAAACTAACATTGCAAAGTAATGAGTTAAAAAGCTAATATACCGACTCTTCACTACTTATACATTGGCATTTTAACTCATTATTTTAACACGGTGATGTCATTGGAGGCAAGTACTTACCACCCTCGCTTACAAATAGGGAGTTAAATAAGTCATTACCACATTCGCTTACAAATAGGGACTTAAATAAGTTATTACTCCGATGTCACCAAAATTACAACTAACATGTCATGACTTTAAAAAAAATTTTTTTTTATTATTTTTTTTAATTTTTTTTCTATTTTTTCTTATTTTATTGTACTTTACTTTATGTTTTTTTTTTTTCTATTTTTTCTTATTTTATTGTACTTTGTTTTATTTTTTATTTTTTTCTGTCTCTGGCGGGATTCGATCGCGCAACCTCGGTGCTGATAGATTAGCTCACTACCAGCTAGTCTACCGGGGCAGTGTAGTTTTTGTATAAAAACGATGTTTTTTACTCAATTAAGAGCGTAAATATGAGATTAAATTATTGGATGCAACTACTTACCACCCTCGCTTACAAATAGGGAGTTAAATAAGTCATTACCACATTCGCTTACAAATAGGGAGTTAAATAAGTCATTACCACATTCGCTTACCAATAGGGACTTAAATAACTTATTACTCCGATGTCACTAAAATTACAACTAACATGTCATGACTATAAAATTTCAGTACAGCATAATTTTTCATATTCAAATTTATTACAAATGAGTGAATCCATGTCAAACCATTAAGTCGTTCGGCATCATCACCTCCGATTTGAATGAAATTCAACACAAATGTTATATGTTATTGGACTTTAACAAAACATAAATTTTCAGTCCCAGATTCTTTCGGCTTCCGAAATATGACGTCATAAATGATGTGAAAAATGTGAAAAAAAACACAAAATTCTCCTTACAAAAGGGGATAGAACTCTTGAACTACGCAAGATAATTTAGTTCTTTTGGTATCGTTTTAAAGGTGAAAGTAAACCCTTTAAAATGATAGGCATATTGTGTTTTTTTAAGAAGAGGTCAAAGGTAAATTTTTGGGGTCTTGAGTTCAAAGGTCCATATCTGGAAAAGTATATTTTTTTTTTTTTTTTTTTTTTTTTTTAAATATCCTAAGCTAATCCCGCGAAGCTTTTCGCTTGTCTGCAGGAAAGAAACCAGAGTCTCTGGTGGGAATCGAACCCACAACCCCGGTGCTGATAGACTAGCTTACTACCAGCTGGCCTACCGGGGCACATGTTAAGTATTATACCCTCTTCAACATTTGCAGAAAATTTGAAGGTGGAGACTCGATTGGTGTCAGAGTTATATACCAGAACGTGATTTTAAGTATGTTTTGTGTTCAAAAATCCATTGTTGTTGTTGTATTTTAATTATTTTTTTCAGTATATCTGGAGAACAGCAAGAGCCAAAGTTTCTAAATTAGGTACACACATTTAAGTTATCAATACGCACTATCCCACAAAATGTGGGCGGGATTGGAGAAGTGGGCGTGGCCGTACAAAAAATATCAAACAATTTTTGTATCTGAACCGATTTTTCCGAGTTTTTCAGAGAATATTTTCTACTAAAGATTTCCGATCTTTTGATATATACGGCGTAACCATAGGTCATATGAAAGTCCAAAGATTCAGGTTTTTATACAATTTTTGATACTTTTTGTACGGGAGGTACCACGCCCACTTCTCCAATCCCGCCCAAATTTTGTGGGATGGTGCGTATTGATAATTTAAATGTGTGTACCTAATTTGGAAACTTTGGCTCTTGCTGTTCTCCAGATATACTGAAAAAATAATTAAAATAAAACAACAACAATGGATTTTTGAACACAAAACATACTTAGAATCACGTTCTGGTATATAACTCTGACACCAATCGAGTCTCCACCTTCAAATTTTCTGCAAATGTTGAAGAGGGTATAATACTTAACATATATTTTTTTAAGAATTTTAAAAAATATACTTTTCCAGATATGGACCTTTGAACTCAAGACCCCAAAAATTTACCTTTGACCTCTTCTTAAAAAAACACAATATGCCTATCATTTTAAAGGGTGCACTTTCACCTTTAAAACGATACCAAAAGAACTAAATTATCTTGCGTAGTTCAAGAGTTCTATCCCCTTTTGTAAGGAGACTCTTGTGTTTTTTTTTTTTAACATTTTTCACATCTTTTATGACGTCATATTTCGGATGCCGAAAGAATGTGGGGTCTGAAATTTATGTTTTGTTAAAGTCCAATTACATACAACATTTGTGTTGAATTTCATTCAAATCGGAGGTGATGATGCCGAAAATGCCATTTTTTCGTGATGGTTTGACGTGTTTTAACTCAAATTGTTTTTTATTTATAATAAAAAAAAAAAAACAAATTGTAAGAACAAATATTTTAAATCAATTTGTATTAGATTTGAAAAAACTTCAACCGTAGATGCATTTTATTACGAATGAATTATAAATTTCGTTAATCAACTAATACACAAGTACTTAGGTATCAGATTATATGTCAGCCATTACCAAACTACTTCTATGTAATGCAGATAGTATGAAGTAGTCATTGAAAAGTAAGTTGTTCAGTAATGGCAAGTCATTACCAAGTTTTTGCTGGGATGTTTCTATCTCATTTTATTCCATTCAACATCTTTCGATTATTTTAGTGTCATCACTAGAAAAGTGGCAATAATTTCTATTTTTATTGTGGCATCACTGACAACAAAAATTTTTTGAAAGCAGCGTTACCATTTGTCAAGTTTGCTCTCTTATTGCAATGTTTTTTTGTTAAGTATTTTTTATATTTTTAAACAAATGAAACTTCAAATTCATTTTTGGGTTTTCTTTTTAAATTTTGGCACTTTTGTAGAAAAAAACATTTTTTATTTAAAAAAATTTTTTTTCTTTTAAAAATGGTGACATTTTTGTTTGATGGTAGATGTTAGATGTGAGCAATGTAAACGAGTATTTCACATTTTCTACATCTTTGATGGTAGATGTTGATCAGTGTAAAAAGCTTATTAATCTAGTTCGGTTATAGTCACAAATAAATAAACAGATATGTCACGAGACGGAAGACTTTTGGTTTTTTTTTTTGTCTCTTCGCAACTAATTTAGGGCTTTTTCACACGTCACTTTTTACATATGTGTCTGTTTAGTAATTTGTGGTTATAGTTTTCTTTTTCTTTAGCTTTAGTTTTGTTCCTGGTGCCTGAGGTTTCTTCCGGCAGCTTGTTACCACATTGCAGTTATGTATGTATAAATTGATCTAGTTGATTTTTTTTATTTGTTTTTTTTTTTTGTAAAATAAATATTTACGTTGTTGCTATTTACGAATCAGTTGTATTATTTACTTGAGTCAATTACTTGCATGTCTGTCTATTACTTTGATTTGATTGCTGTTGTTGAAGTATCTAATAGTTTATTGTATTAATAATTGTGGTTGTTGGCATTGTTTGTATCTAAGACAATATTAAAATCGAAATCGAAAACTAGTCTGAATCAAGCTGCTCATTGAGCAGTTGTAGGTGTGTGTTTTTCCTCTTGTTTTTTATAATTTTTTTCTCAACCAACTCGTACAAATAATTAACGTTAGTTTACAAATGGCTGGCTGTCTGTCTGTGTATTTTTCTGTTTATCTTGCTCTTTTATTAAAACTTTATTTTGTTTTAATTTAATTTTTTCTATAATTCGACATGCGATCTTGCCATATTTTGTTTCCAAGAAGTAAAACATGAAGGAGGTTGGGTTTTAATTTTTCAGTTATTGAATGATACGATTATTGCGTCATGAAAACATGAAGTAATTGTTGAATAAATTGTTGTTATTGTTAATTAAATTTGTTTGGATTCTTTTATTTCTTTGGTAAAATTAGTTAAAACATAATTATAAATTTAAGTGGGCGATAATAACAAAACCATTTGCTTAGTCTGCAAATATCTTATTTATTTAATTGTAATTAAAAAACTAATTTTTATAATTTTATAAAACCTTTTTAATGGAAAACAAAAGGTGCAAATTTGGTAATTTTTTTACCAAATATAGTTATTAGTTTTTAAATTCACAATAAAATTATTACTTAATACAGAATATTGAATAAATTCACTTTTTCAATCTAGTAGCGAATTTTGGACGTGGTCTTGATAATTAACAATTTTTTAAATTAATTTTTTTTCGAATTCGTATACATATTTATATTTACTAGTGTTGGCCTAATGGTCAAAATTCGGCCATAAATTTCTATGTACATATGAAGAAAACATAGCACATCTAAGTTTATATGAATTTGCGTGTTTCGAGCATTTATTTTTTCCGTCTTAGTGGATCGATTTGGCGAGGGAGCAACCTCCGGTTCATATTTTATCTTCTTCGTGAGTTAATTTAATTTTATAAGTTCAAAATAAAAAATATCAATTGAAAAACAAAAAAGTATCCTTTATAGACTGCCATCTACTCAGAACATTGCATGTTTCTATGTCTAATATAAGCGAAAATTAATCAAAGTACCAGATGTTGAACGAAAAAGTACCGAAAAGCTCGCCTTACATGTTCTTATTCACCCAGTTTAAAGTATAATTTTATCTTTATATGTCGAATATTAACGAAAATTCAAAAATTTCCGGATGAAAAACAGAAAGTACCATTAGGTTTTCATTCACTCAGGACCCTGCACCTATAATATTATGTTTATAATTTAAATTTTATAGAAAATTTAAAATTTTCACGTGCAGCACGGAAATGTAAAAGAAAGAAATTTAATTTCCCGTATTTCCCCTTCTTGATACTTTTTTCTCCCCATAGAGGTTCGGTTGACAAACAAAGGAGAGCGTTCTTTATTGTTCCGATTTGAACATAAGATTTATATAGTCGAAATATTCGAAAACCGGTTTCTGAAAAATGTTGAATAATCGACCACCCCATTTTTTATTATTTGATAATTAAAAAAAAAAAAAAATTTTTATTATGTGTTCTGCATATGTGTTAGTATCAAATTTAAAAGCTTATAACTCTGAAATGATTGAACAGATTTTAATAAAATATATATTGTGCACTTCGGTGAGTAAATACCTTTCAAATGGTGTATATTTTGTTCAAATCGGTTGAAATACAGATGAGGAAAAAGTTCTTAACTGTTTTGCCTTAGCCGAATTATATATAGATTTGTTTTTGGAGTAGTTATTTTTTTTAAATTTTTATAAATTAAATAAAAGAACTTTTTTTCCTTTGAGCTCGAGGTCCTGGTTTTTATTATTAATTATTTAAATTTAAAAATATTTTATTTTGCCAATATTTCGTTTTTCATTGACGATGTTGACAAACATTATAAAAATTAATTTGTTCTGATTTTTGTACGTCAATAATTTTTTCAATATTATACCTAGCCCAGAAGATGTTTTTCAATGAAAAACGAAATATTGGCAAAATAAAATATTTTTAAATTTAAATAATTAATAATAAAAACCAGGACCTCGAGCTCAAAGGAAAAAAAGTTCTTTTATTTATACATTTTAAAGGTCGAATTAAACAAAATATAAGATTTTTATAAATTTAAAAAAAAAATTTTATATAATGTACTTTACTTTGGTATAATGAAAATTTCATCACGAAGTAAATTTTATTTGAATAAAACGTAACCTGTTCTCAGTAAGTCTTTTGCTAAAAATTCCTAGCCACCCATTTCTTAAGCAAATTCGGCTGCAAATCAACATCATATATGTAGAGACAAGCGTCAGTAGGCCGAACACGCAAAAATCAGACTTCAACCGAGCATCTTGTTCCCTCCCGCGATTAAGGTTCCCTGGTGCCAGATATTTTTCCTACGCCATATATAGAAATACTGCCTGTATCATGTCACAGACAAAGCATTAGTAGCACCTAAATCCACCGAGGATGCAAAGCTATATGCGCAACTGCAAATAGCAAAATAGAAAAAAGGTTTATGAAATCTCTCCCAAAACCAAAAAAAAATCCTAAAAATTACTAGTTTATAAAAAACTTTTCATAAAAAGTACCATGCTATAAAAAACTTTTCATAAAAAGTACTATTTTATAAAAGTGCCGTTTGTTATAAAAAAAAACCTTCCTCTGTAAAAAGTATCTGAATATATAAAAAGCACATTTTTGTCTAAAAAATGCCTTTTTTGTATACAAAGTACTTTTTTGTATACACAGTACCTTTTTGTGTTTTTCATATACAAGGTACCTTTTTGTATACAAAGTACTATTTTGCATACAAAGTACTTTTTTGTGTACACAGGACCTTTTTGTGTATAGAGTTACTTTTTCTATACAAAGTACCTTTTTGTATACAAAATACCATTTTGTATACAAGGTACCTTTTTGTATATAAAGTACCTTTTTGTATATAAAGTACCTTTTTTTATACAAAGTACCTTTTTGTCTAAAAAGGACCTTTTTGTATACAAAGTACTTTTTTGTATACAAAGTACTTTTTTGTATAGGCAGTACCTTTTTGTATATAGAGAAACATTTTGTATACAAATTTCCTTTTTAATACAAAGTACCTTTTTGTATTTAAAATACCTTTTTGTATACAAAGTACTTTTTTGTATACAAAGTGTCTTCAAAAAAGTAGCTTTTTGTCTAAGTACCTTTTTGTATACACAGTACCTTTTTGTGTACAAAGTTCCTTTTTGTATACACATTACCTTTTTGTATATTAAGTAAATGTTGTATACAAAGTACCTTTTTGTATGCAAAGTACTTTTTTGTATACATATTACCTTTTTGTATGCAAAGTACCTTTTTGTATACAAAGTACCTTTTTGTATACAAAGTAACTTTTTGTATACAAGGTACCTTTTTGTATACAAAGTACGTTTTTGTGTACAAAGTACCTTTTTGTCTAAAGAGTACATTTTCGTGTATAAAGACCTTCTTGTATAAAAAGCACCTTTTGGTATGGAAAGTACCTATTTTTATAAAGAGTATGTTTTTGTATAAAGACTACCTTTCTTCAATTTTTTTGCAAGATATGCCATTTTGTAAAATAAATTTATGAATTTTATAAAAAGTACCTTTTCATTATACCTATCATGGATTTCTGTAATTAAGTATTGAATTCAACTTAATCCACCGACCTCACTTAATCGAAATACACGCCCCGGAAATAAAAAAAAAAAAAACCTCTCCATGTGTAAAATCTCAGTTAAATAAAAAATTAATTAAGATCAGCAATAAATAAACAATTAATTTTTATTAATTTTGTTTTCTTAATTTTTATTTTATTAACATGTTGTTGTTGTTGCACAACAAAACAAACGAAACATTGCACTGTGTAACAAAATCAAATGAGACACAAAAAGTATTAATTAATAAACTCCCACATAAAGAAAAATACAAGCAACAGCCTTCTCTATCAAAACAAACCAAAAAAAGTCCAATAAAAGAAAAATTAAAAAAGCCACAAACAAATAACAAAATCTTAACAAATCAACAATTATTTTTTGTTTACTTCTTTAACACAAACTCATCATAAACATGCAACAATTTTTTTTTTACAAAAAAAACATTAAACCATTTAGTTAAACTGACATTCAGACAGATAGACAACAAGTTAGTCAGCCAGTATTAACAGCCATCTGGCTGCAATTTCAAACCAAAATTTAGCAAGAAACTAAAAGTTTTTTTTTTGTTATAGTTAACACACAAATAATGCAGAAATAAAATTTTACCAGATAATTTTGTTTTATATGTACATGTATGAATGATTGTTTATATGTATTATATTACACCCCCTCCCCTAGTTTGAGTATTTGTTAGAGTAGTTTTCGATTTTTTACCAAAATGTCGCTTCTAAGTCGCATGCATTTGATAGGAAAAACGCAAGAAAAAAATTATGGTCTTTTAAATTATACTTTTTCGTCACTTTAAAGAGTGATGCAGTTCACAGTATTAAAATAGCAACAACAGCATAACTTAACATTTTCCCAATAAAAGCGACTTCTTCGCAATGATAATACGATGAAAAGTGGATAGTAAAAGGAAAATGTTTTATAATTATGCCAGTTTGTAATAAATTTGTAATGTAAAGAGTTGTGCGTGCCAGTAAAATTTAATAAATTTTTTAAATTATGGTTAAATTATAAACGAAGCTGTAATAATTTGAAAATTTAAAAAATTAGAATGCTAAATGCGACTGTGCCGAATTTTTGATACCCTTCACCAAGAATTAGAAGCTTTAAAAGTGGGTTTAATACGCGATCTAAGATTTATTACGAACCAATCTTTATAAAATCTGAAGTCACAGCATTATAATTAGTTGCAAATTTTGGCGTATATGGGGGCCTACATATAGCTGGCTCAATATTACAAGGTAATATGTAAAATTTTTTTATGTTTGCATTTAGAAAGGTTTTAGGGTTATATGGGACAATTTCAACTTTCAGTGCTGATCCAGAGACGGCAACAAACTGTTGGGGACCATGTTTAGCTAAATTTTGATTTTTACCATTTTTTGCTTTTACACTTACAACCATGCAATATTAAGTCAGCGATACAATTAACTATGGGCCATTCATTTCAAAGTTGATTTAGAACCTCAAGTTTATTGAAAAATGTTATTCAAACTAAAAACTAGACTGGAGGAAGAAATGTTTCCAATATTCCATCATATAATTAATTTTATTTTAATCTGGCAACTTTCAAATGCTTTAGTTTGAAGAATAGTTTACGCCCTTAACTGTTGTAGAACTGAATAACGAAAGGGACAGTTCTATAATATCCTGCAGGCATTTTGTTTACTAAATAAGGTATAAAGGACCATGAAACTTAAAATGGTAGACAACACAAAAAAAAAAATTAATTTTAATCGCAGATTAATACAAGCCATTGCCATTTGAAGCTGATTTAAAACAAATAGGCACCGCATCGCGCCTGTACTTGACGAAACAATACAAAATTTTGACTCTACCAAAAATATGGTACCATCACAACACTGTAGATACAAAATTATAACCTTAGTTTTTTAATACCCTTTTTAAATAAGATTCAACACCGGTACTACACCCTAAATACAAATACACGACTTTAGTTTTTTAATGTCGTATTTACCATAAAACTATACCGCTACAACACTGTATATACAAGAATTAAACCTTAATTTTCTAATACCGTGTTTAAAATAATTCTATACCGCTACAACGCTGTATATACAAAAATTTAGTCTTATTAATTTTATAGTGTCGTATTAAAATGAAAACACAAAAACTATTTTAGGTTAGAAAATATACAAATTTTCGCTTGTTTATTCAGCGAATTTATATTTGTAACAATATTGAAAATAAGAGTCGGAAGATGGTTGTGACTACGTTGTAAATTTGTGAATCAAACATTGCAAATTTAAATTTACAGTACTGTGACAACACTAAAGAGAAGAGTCGGAAGACGCACATTTGGCGTTATCATTTTAATATTGTGACAACATTGTAAATTTGGTAAACAGTGCGTTGTATTGATGTTGATAGTACCCCCTGCAACGTCGGCACAGCGTCGTGGTGATTGTCTTTTTCTGCCTGGGTATATTCATATATTTTAAATTTAAATAAAAATCTTTGGATATTTCAATTAATCCAAATTCAATCTTAAATAATTTATTTTAATTTAATATCAACTTTAATAGTTGAACATTTATTTATAATAATCAAAATCTTAAAGAAATTTTTTCATAAATTTTGAAAAATTTAAAAAAGTATTACCATTTTTTTAGAAATTTTAAATTATATTATAAGTTCTATTTTTTCTGAATATTAATTTACCAAATTGTCCACAGTTTGGCAGCTGTGTGTGTAAAATGGTGAAAAAAGATGTATAAAATGAAAATTTTTTGATATTTAAGCAATTTTAAAGCACTAGATAATGAAAATTTTTTGATATTTAAGCAATTTTAAAGCACTAGATGTAGTTTTTGCGTTAATTTGTATGTAACACATTTTTTCCTAGTCTACAGCTGCAATTGTGCCGAAGACAGACAAATAAAATTTTTAATTGGCTTTCGAGAAAAATTGCATGTTCTTCGAAAAAGTCAAGTTTTAGCCAAAATCTTCATGAGCCATAAAATCCGAACGGCAGGTTAACTAGCAAAATCCCGAGTAGGGTTTGGTTAATTGCGAAAAGTACTTTGAGAAATTTCACCCGAGAAGAAGTTTGCATTTTATGTGTTGCATCTTCAAAAAATTTGGTAAAATGTTTTCGGTAAAAAAAAAAACTAATTTGGACCAACAATGAAACTAAAAAATGTGTAAGCTTTATGCAATTCTGTACCAATCATCGCAGAAGACTATTTGTGTTATTTCTAGTCTCATAAACGGCCTGCAAGATTAATTTGTGTAAAATCGTCAAGTTCCCGAGAAAAATTAAAAAAAAAACGTCTTTTCCATTAAACACTTAAACTTTAGTTTTAAACAAATTTTGCCTATTTTTTTCGTTCTAAATCGATTTTAAAGACGGGTTTTATATGGGGACTATGTTAAATTTTGAACCCACTAGCTTTGTAATGGCATATTAGCTGTTACAAGAGCTATTGCTACTAAACTGTGTATCAATAACAACATTTATAAGGAAGTTGAAGCAGTGAAAGCTTTTTTCGGGAGTGGTATGGAATTTGATCAAAATCAGTCACACCCACCGCCCGTACTTTCTAAATCGATTTTGTAATATAAAGTTTTTGCTATCCAAGTAGATGTTTTCAAATTTGGTAATTACACAAAACAGGATCGTTTTGAAAAGTTATTTATTTAGTTTGGTTAGGCTCTAAGTTACTTCTTTAACACAAAGCCACCGGACAGCAATTATTTTACCACACATGCTTCATATAGCCGACACAAATCATTACTTTCGCCTAATGAACCTTCTCCAGAAAGTTTTACACAACTTACATCCTCATGTGGGTCAGCCGTTTATAAATATTAAAATAAATTTTTATTGGTACTCCACTAGCACGATGCAAAATGTTGGGCTTAAACTGAAAGGTTAATCTCAAACTTCGAAAAACTGTAAAATTTTACAGTTATGCGACGCCAAACCAATGCGGATGAAAAGTAAAAAGTCCGAAGGCAGACAAAAAAGGGCGGCCTACGTCCTAATTGCCCTTAAGATATAATGACAATGGCCCGCAAGCTGCCGCCCCACCAAGAGCAGTTTTTCCGATCATTTATTTTATTTTTTCTAATCATCAGTTTTTATCTAATAAAAACCAACAAAGATAATCAGGATAATTAACGATATTTGTATACAAATAACAATGGCATAAATTTAAACTACAATGGGTAACTTGTTAGTGGCAAAAGTGATACTACTAAGGTTTTTATTTATGGAATAATATAAAAGGAAGAACATATACATAAATCGAAGGTATTTAAACGATTCTAAATTGTTTACAAATTTAATGAGTTTAACCATGAAACTGCGTCTGTCGTCAAAGTGTGCATATCGCTCAATGGTCCATTGTAGGATAACATCGGGCATTCTTTAATGAAATGATCGGTTGTTTGACGGGGGGCACCACATGGGCATTTGGGATCATATACTTGGCCCCATTTTTAGAGAGTTTCTAGGGTCCTACCGGTACCAGTTCGCAATCTTTTCAGGCTTCAGGTAACGGTAATTGAAGGTCTGCTTAGTTTCTTTGTTCTTCAAATAATGGGCTGGATCTTTGTGAGTTGGACCATAGACTAGTTCAAGCTGCGTTTATATCAAAGTTTTCGATGAGTATGTTCTTGGCGGGGTCTAGAGGAGCATGTATGGATTGCAGGCGTCGGCTGGGAAAGTTACATAAGTAGTTTTTAAGAGGAATTTGATTATGGCTTTGTATCTTGTTATCAAACCACCGAACCGCTCTAATTTGTTACAAAATGTTAGTTGCCCCAATTTTTCCCCGAACGATAACAATTCGATAGCGAAAGCAATTGACTTTTGCTAAATCTATCTATTGAGATTATTTTTTCTAAAGAAAATGCTTTTATGGGTACACTCCAGGGATGATAAATGAGAAACCCAATATCGTACCAACGAACTTTTAAAATCGTACTTTTTCGGCCCCAATAGTACTAAATCATTTATTTATAATTTTTTATTTCTTATTTTATTATTAAAAACAAAAATTTAATACAACAAAACCCAAAGGTACTTAAAATTCATTTGTACATTTCAACTTAACAAAAAATACATGATCATTAATTATACATAATAATAGGGTGGGTAAAATTGTTTCGCGTCAAAAGCACATCGCGATTCTTGTTATGTAAGTCAATCCAAGAAACTTTCCCGAAGATACCATAGGTCAAAAATTAATTTCGAGCCCCGGATTTTTCAAAATAAATAGTTTTCCAAAATATTCAAGAATACAAACAAATTGTATTTGGTCCAGCCAGACTTGTATAATGCGGTTTTTAAGTCGAGAAATCCATTAATTTGTATTTTTTAATGCCGCCAGAGAGCGTTTTCATACACTTTTTAGAATTTATCGTCTTTTTTGTGTAAAATTGACGAATATTTCTCAAACTGCAATCTCGAATTTTAAACGAAAATAAAAGTTTTAAGCTTTCTAAAAATGTGTTCATACGAGTATCTTCTTCGGCTTGCATTTCCAAATTTATTGTGTTTAAAACTTTCAATATCTACTGCAGCAACAGGAAAGACATTATATAGGGTGGAGTAGAAAGTTGTTATATAATAAAATTTAATTTAGCGCTTGTAAAATCTCCTTCAAAATAATTCGGAGTAAAATAATAATGAAGTGGGCTCCCACTGTTCCAAAATTTGTTGATTACTTCTTGACGTGACAACCATCTTGTTGACGAATATTTGAAATTATTATGAGTTCGTTCCAAAATAATATTGAATTGAGAGGAAGTCTAACTAATTAACTAACTATGTAGAACTTTTGTAGAAGTGGTTTCCTATATATTTTAAAAACTTGCCAATATCATCCGGAAATGCACGCATAAGCAATCGTTCAATGAACAAGTTCAAAAATCTTTTCACAATAGCGGAGTTCAGTGTTTGGTGCAAATGATTTTGCAAAAGAGCAAATGCAAAATATCATAGCTGTTATGTTAAATCCAACAACAACAAAATAGTTTCCCTTAGATTTCATAAAAAAGCTACGACTAGTCGCGACTGCACCAAACACTAAACTCCGCTTATATTCATTGGACAATAAATACGAGTTGCCATTTTATATTAATTATAAATATGTATGTATGTAGGTTTGAAAAATTTGGAAATAGTACCAAATGAGTCACGGGAGTACCAGCGTACTTTTTAGTTTTGAATCGTACCAAAAAAAGTACAATTGTACCAAGTTTATCAACCCTGGTACACTCATTGACTACGGTAACACTTATTAAACATTTGATCGAATAAGCATAACCACTACATTTGTTAATAGTTAATGAGATGTTACATGGTCTTAATATCACAAAATAAAGCTAATTATACTGCTAGACATCGCAAAAAACTTTTAAGATGTGATATTATTATAATCAAAATAAATATTTGAATTAGAGAAAACTATATATATTTTTATGCATGTTGGTCACGTTTTTTCGTCAAATATTTACCAAGTGTGACCGTAGCTTTTCACACATTCATATGCATCTTTAATAAAATATCACTCATATTAACAAATCAGTGTTTGCTCTCTTTGTTGTTGCGATTTTATTTACTCACAAGATCCCATCACTTTGTTTATGGAAAATTAAATAAAAATAATCACAAAAAAAATACTCATTTAGCGGGTGTTAAACGTAAATGAAGGAAGTGTAAATATTGCAAACTCATTTCAGCATCAGCAGTTGCAGCTTCAAAAACAACTATAAAAAACAATGACAACTGCAATAATACAATATGACTAAGAAAACGTGTATGTACGAAAAGATTTTGAAATGCCTACACGGAGCCAAACATTCTTCAAATTTGTTTTTTGAGTAAAATTGTAATTCGTTTAAAACTACAAAGATCTAAATATGTTTGGCAGTTAAAGTTCCTGCTCGGAGAGGAAATATTTTTTTAATTTTTGACTAAGTTTAGACAGGAAATTTTGGAATTTTTTTTCCAAAGTTTTTGACTGAAATTTAGGTTTTTTTTGTGGCATTTAGTGGTATTAACAGTTTATTGATGTTGGAAAAACATAAAGATTTTCGAGGAGCAGACCTTTAACGTTCGGTTGTGAAGATTGAATTTGGTTTCCAAAAGTAAAACAGCATAATGGCAGGGAAAAAAAGCAACTACACGCAGAGAAAAAACATGTTTAAATAGCGTCGCTTCCAACCAAACTATTTCAAAGAAAGTTGGAACTATATTATGTTTAATTTAACCATATTATTGTCACCGACAACTATATTATGGTTAAATTAGTTCTCCATCAAGAAACCACAACCATATTATGGTTGCCTCTAAACATGTTATGGTTAAGTATGTCAATATTTTGTTTTCAACCATAACATGTTCGGAGGCAACCATTATATGGTTGTGGCTTCTTAATGGAGAACTAATTTAAACATAATGGGGTTGTCGCTGAAAATTATGTCGATGATAATAAAATAATACTGTTAAAAAAGCCCAAAATTATGAATAAAAATTCCCCGGGAGTTTTCTCCCTTCTCCCATTTTTACAATTGAATTAACATAGGAAAAATGGGAGAAGGGAGAAAAAGGAAAAGACTCCCGGGAATTTGTATTCATAATTGGGGGGAATATGTTTATAATTTTCTTTAAAAATAGTTTTATTGGAGATTACTATATTTAAACATGTGTTTTCTATGGGTGTTGTTTTGTCAAAAATCTAACAACTTTATCAACAACTTCTAGCGAAGGCATGATGTGTGACTTATTATATCTTCATTAAATGAAATAAAAGGCAACGTCAAATCCTCCGATTTGAACAAGAGAACTGCTTAACTGATTACTAAAATAAACTCACCTCATTTAGTAAAGAAAGTAGTACCTGTTTCGTTGGGCCTAACCTCGCGATGCCCTTATCATTGCATAGACCAAAGCGGCTACCAATAAAAGAAAGCTGTGTAAACTACTTTATTAACGCTTAGTTAAGGAGCTGGAGCTAAATAACCTCCTCTGCACAGCAGCTTCTGTTGTATGGTAACAAAGCACAGAAAGATCCGCCAGCTAGCTTAACTTCCCCTGGGTTAAGGGTAAAAATAAACTCCTAACCCAACAATTGTTGAACCTGCCTTCCGGTGATTTTGGTTTATACCAAAGCCATCGCTTGATTCCCGAAGGCTCCTCACCAGTCATCCTATCTTAAACCCCGAAGTGCATCTAGAGGTGCTTCACCAAACGCAGAATACACCCCGGAAAAAATATAATATTGGACCAACGTGAGTACCTGCTATGGTAACCTTATCCCACGTAGCTCTTAGCACTATGAGAGACTAATTCGCCCATCACCGCCCTCATATGTTAACGCAACCACACATATAAAGCAATTTAACGTTGTTTTGGAGCTGGAGCTATCTAACATCCACTTCTGCTTGACAAGCAGTATTTGTTAAAATGACAACAGCTCCCAGGGCAGTGTTGCCAAAACTTTGTGACCAAAAATGGCTAAATTTACAGTAGTCTTAAACTATCGATAATATCGATAGGAAAAATATCAATATCGATATTAATATTATTTAAAATACAGCTATAAAGACTAGAGTGGACCATCAATGAAGGGAAAATTTAAAAAGTTATCTGTTTCATAAAGGAAACCAGTTCATATGGTCCCCATACGAAAAATTTAATTTTCTCGAAAACCAACTCTAGAACAGACGGATGGACAGCCAGACGGAAATGAAGTCTAAGTTTAAAAAAACGGAATTGGATTGGATTACATTCTAATAGGTTCCGTTTTTTTTTTATCTTGCACTTCATGTCCGTCTGGCTGTCCGTCCGTCTGTTATAGAGTCGGTTTTCGAGAAATTTAAATTTTTCGTATGGGGACCAAATGCATGGTTGGAGATAGAGGATAAGTTTGTTCTAGAGAAATATTGGGAATGCAAAAATAATGGGGGTTGCTCATACAGTTTACATCTCTAGGGGTTACTCCTTAGCAGTTACGGGCGTTTTTCTCTCCATTTAGCCCGAATTTCATTCTCACAGATTTCAATGTTCGTGTGGCACGGCAATTTTCAACGGCAATTTTCGAGCTCATATTTCAACCAAATTTAGAAAATCGCAAAAAAAAAATAATTTTGGACCACTCTAATGAAGACATGTTACAGCAGTTATACACACACAGTTTTTTGCAGCAAGTTTTTACTTGCTATTATTAATTCGCGCAGAATTACATAAATGAATACAAACAAAAAGAAAGGTATGTGGTATGGATTGCTTAGCTGTGCTTTTTTACTACTAACTTAAGTCATTTTTGCCGAAATTCAAATTCAATTTCGAACATTATCTAAAGTTACAATGAAATATCTTATAGTCCCTATTACTTTGGTTTCTTCAGAAAGGTGCTTATCAGCATCACAATTTTTAAAAACAGTCATCTAAAATAAAGTGGATACATACGTCTCATACGTTCAATAAAGTGAGAAAAACAACGAACTGTAGCCTGTTAAAAAACTAGTTAAAGTTTTCCTACTTAAGGACAAACATTCAGTCGATTGTAATATCGGTATATCGATAGTGAAATCTGAACTATCGATAAATATCGATGGTAGAAAATATCGATAGAATCCCAGCACTAGTCGCAGCCAGGCCCAGGGGTTCGTTATTGTGAGTTTTTCTAAAGCCACAAAAAGCTCCATATAAAATACAATGAGTCCCAGCCAGGCCCTGGGGTTCGGTTGCGTTAAATCATTTTGGTATTGCTTAAGGGTTAAATTATCTGCAAATTTGCGACCTGTACTTTGGCACAATGTTTACATGGACAGCCAGCCAACCGGACAAACATCGTTAAAGTGACTCAGAAAGTGATTTTGAGTCTATCGGTATACGTGGCTTAGGACCAATATTTTAAGGTGTTATAAACATCAGCACAAACGCATAGTACCCTCTCCAATACTGTTGTGTTGGTATAAATATTTTATTGTTATGGTAAAAATATTTACCTAATTGATAAAATCGAATTTACGGTTGCTAAATGTAATCTTTTTTCTCAAATTACTTTAAACGATCATTACTTGGCTATATATACCCTCTCTACTTCAGCATTAGACCATGGAAGTGAGAGAAACCTTATAGTCAATTCTGAAATTTCTAAAAAAAAATTTTGTTGCCGCCTGCATCTCTTTATTGAAATATTTGTAACCAGAAAGAAACACCGATGCTTGTGCTAATCCATTTTATAAATTTAATATTGGAATGCTGTTCCTTTACTTGAAAGATGTTTCATGATCATAATTTATAGCAATTTTCAACATTTGTAGAAGTTGTGATTTAAATTAAATTTAAATTGCTAAAAATGGTTATTTTACTTTTATAAATTTTTATAATAAATTAAAAATTATTCTTTTAAAAGAAAAAGTTCAAACAAATTTTGGCTAAACAAGTTGAAAAAAGGCTAAAAAAAAATGGCTAATTGCTAAACTCAATTTCTAATGGCTAAATAGGGTGAAAAATGGCTAAATCTAGCCACTAAATGGCTAAATTGGCAACACTGTACCAGGGAGATCTGCCAACAAGCGAACTTTCCCGCAATACAACGTTTGAATGAATTCTAGGAGAATTTTTAATAAATTTGGCTATTTTTGATCTCAAATTTATTTATTTTTAATTTTATTTGTCTAACCTTAATATGGGTACATAGCAATTCAAAAGAAAAAGAGATATATCATAATAACATAGAGCCCAAATTCTTTTTATAATTAATTTTTTTCTTCTAATAATTATATTTTTCTTTTCTTTACAGGTATTTGCACGACATTTCTTACTTTATTAAGGTAATTTGATCTATAAAACTTTAAATATAAAAGGGTTTTTGGCAAACCGATTTCAATTTCGAACAGCGTCTAAATATGGTGGCATTTATACGAAGAGGGTTTGCCAAACAGACACGAAATGAGTTTCCATGTTTTTGAATATGCTATATGCATATAAGACAATTAGACATGAAAGCAGATATGTTTATAAAGACATCGTGAAAATGCAAACGTTTTTGCAGAATGTTTTAAAAAGAATGAAGAAACAGACATGTCTGAAAAGACATCGTATAAATGCCTCCTATAATAATATAATTGAAAAATTTTAACCACCTTGGCCCCTAGAATAACAAAAAGATGCTTTTCACTATGAAGAACAATTTTATGACTTTTATATTCAAAACCGCCCCAATCTGTATTCGTAGGGTGTTAGCTGATTTTCCTCCTTATCTATTTTATTTAGTCTTTCCTATTAACAGCTTTCTTCATCATCATTTGTTTTGATTCTTTCGATTTTTTATAAACACATGTGGTTTCTGTCGTTGTCTTCCTTATAAAGTTTTTTTTTTTAATTTAATTTTAAAATTTTTCGTGTTCACTTACACACATGAACAGCAAATGAGACGAATGGATGAAAAGATGAAAAAAAAATTGTGAAATAAAAATGAATGAGTGAATAAGTATCTCTTAGATACACAAGTGTCCAACAACAATAAAAGCCTAAGATAAAAGTACTACAACACTTTTGCTTGTTTATTTGTTGCTTGTCGTTGTTTTTTTTTTTTTTTTTTTTTTTTGTTTTGTTGTTGTTTTCCTAAGACTCTTGTATTTGGTGGATTTTTATTTTCTGTCTGTTGAAAATCTAATGGATACAAATTTCGTGTCTGAGTGCCTGTTTTGTGGGTTTTCTTATTGTTCGTATTTTCCTTAATCTTTTTTCTGTTTTTCTACAAATCTTATTTTCAAAAGTTGTTTTTGTTATGGAGGACAGTGGGTTTGGACGAAAATATAAAGGCGTCAAATATTTTATCACAATTTGTTGGCAAATTTTCTATAAAAAATAAAATAAGGCGACAAGTTTTCTAAGGATTAAGTAAGGCGGCATAAATTCTATAGAACATAAAGTAAGGCGACAAATTTTCTTAGGAAAATTAAATAAGAAGACAAATTTTCTATAGAACATTAAGTAAGGCGACAAAATCTCCTTTAGAAAATTAATTAAGGCGTAAAATTTTTTATAGAAAATAAAGTAAGGCGACAAAATTTCTTTAGAAAATTTAGTACAGTCTCAAATTTTCTATAGAGAACAAAGAAAGGCGACAAATTTTCTATAGAAAATTAAACAAGGCGACATGTTTTTATGGAAAATTAAATAAGGCGACAAATTCTCTGTAGAAAATTAAGTAAGCCGACAAAATTTCTTTAGATAATTGAGTAAGGTATCAAATTTTCTATAGAAAACAAAGAAAGGCGACAAATTTTCTATAGAAAATAAAGTAAGGCGACAAGTTTTCTATGGAAAGTCAAACAAGATCAAACTTTTAATAGAAAACAAAGAAAGGCGACAAAATTTCTTTAGAAAATTAAGTAAGGCGTAAAATTTTCTATAGAAAACAAAGAAAGGCGACAAATATTCTGTAGCAAATTAAGAAAGGACAAATTTTTTTTAAAAATTATGTAAGGCGACAAATTTTTTATAGAAAATAAAGTAAGGCGACAAAATTTCTTTAAAAAATGTAGTACAGTCTCAAATTTTCTATAGAGAACAAAGAAAGGCGACAAATTTTCTATAGAAAATTAAATAAGGCGACATGTTTTTTATGGAAAATTAAGTAAGCCGACAAAATTTCTTTAGATAATTGAGTAAGGTATCAAATTTTCTATTGAAAATAAAGAAAGGCGACAAATTTTCTATAGAAAATAAAGTAAGGCGACAAGTTTTCTATGGAAAGTTAAACAAGATCAAACTCTTAATAGAAAACAAAGAAAGGCGACAAAATTTCTTTAGAAAATTAAGTAAGGCGTAAAATTTTCTATAGAAAACAAAGAAAGTCGACAAATATTCTGTAGCAAATTAAGAAAGGACAAATTTTTTTTAAAAATTATGTAAGGCGACACATTTTTTATAGAAAATAAAGTAAGGCGACAAAATTTCTTTAAAAAATGTAGTACAGTCTCAAATTTTCTATAGAGAACAAAGAAAGGCGACAAATTTTCTATAGAAAATTAAATAAGGCGACATGTTTTTTATGGAAAATTAAGTAAGCCGACAAAATTTCTTTAGATAATTGAGTAAGGTATCAAATTTTCTATTGAAAATAAAGAAAGGCGACAAATTTTCTATAGAAAATAAAGTAAGGCGACAAGTTTTCTATGGAAAGTTAAACAAGATCAAACTCTTAATAGAAAACAAAGAAAGGCGACAAAATTTCTTTAGAAAATTAAGTAAGGCGTAAAATTTTCTATAGAAAACAAAGAAAGTCGACAAATATTCTGTAGCAAATTAAGAAAGGACAAATTTTTTTTAAAAATTATGTAAGGCGACACATTTTTTATAGAAAATAAAGTAAGGCGACAAAATTTCTTTAGAAAATGTAGTACAGTCTCAAATTTTCTATAGAGAACAAAGAAAGGCGACAAATTTTCTATAGAAAATTAAATAAGGCGACATGTTTTTTATGGAAAATTAAATAAGGCGACAAATTCTCTGTAGAAAATTAAGTAAGCCGACAAAATGTCTTTAGATAATTGAGTAAGGTATCCAATTTTCTATAGAAAACAAAGAAAGGCGACAAATTTTGTATAGAAAATAAAGAAAGGCGACAAGTTTTCTATGGAAAGTTAAACAAGATCAAACTTTTAATAGAAAACAAAGAAAGGCGACAAAATTTTTGTAGAAAATTATGTAAGGCGTCAAATTTTCTATAGGTAACAAAGAAAGGCGACAAATATTCTGTAGAAAATTAAGTAAGGCGACACATTTTCTACAGGAATATGTAAGGCGTCAAATTTTCTAAGAAAAGTCCACAAATTTTCTATAGATAATAAAGGAAGGCGATAAACTTTCTAAAATTAGACGACAAATTTTCTACAGAAAATAAAGTAAGGCGAAATTTTTTCTATAGGAAATTAAGTAAGGCGACAAATTTTGTATAGCAAATAAAGAAAGACGAAAATTTTATAAAAAAAAAAAATTAAGGCAACAAATTTTCTGTATAGAATAAAGAAAGGAGACAAATTTTCTATAGAAAATTAAGTAAGGCGAAAAATTTTTACAAAAAATTAAGTAATTTTCTATACAAAATAAAGAAACACGACAAATTTTTTACAGAAAATAAAGTAAGATGACAAGTATTCTATAGAAAATTAATTAAGGCGTCAAATTCTCTATAGAAAATAAAGGAAGACGACCAATTTTCTATAGAAAATAAAGTAAGGCGCTACATTTCCTACAGAAAAAAAGAAAGGAGAAAAGCAATTCGGCAAGTTTTCTATAAAAAAAAAATATGTAAGGCGTCAAATAAATTAAAATAAATTAAAGCAAAAAGTTTTCAATAGAAAACTAAGTAAGATGGCATAGAAAATTTAATAAATAAGGCATCAGACTTTGTAAAGCGACAAATTTTATGTTTAAAATTAAGTAACGAGACAGGCTGTAGGAAAAATCGCCGAAAGAAAAATGGCCCAATAAAAAAAAAATTAAAAATCGCCCAAATGAAGAATCGCCCAAAAGAACATGAAAAAGTTAAAGATGAAATTTTGCCCAAAAGAAACGAAAAGGGCCCAACATAAAAATGAAAAATGACCAAAAAAAAAAACCAATTTTTTCCCAAAAAAAAAAAAAAAAAAAATTAAAAATTACCCAATTTGCAAAAAAGTGTTTATTATTCATATAAATTTAGTAACATACAAATGTAAGTTTTATGTAAAAAATTGCATTGTATCTTCAACAGCTGCTCGGCATTATGGACAGTAATACTTATTTGAGCCCTCCGCCAAACTTTGTGCACTCTTCAATAGTTAAATATTAATTAATCACTGAATAGTTGTAATCGATTACTCAAAACAGAGTACAGCTTTTTGCAAGGTGGCATGTCATACCGTCCAGTGTCGTAGTGTCCATGGACACTGTGACACTTTTGAAAATGTCATAATGTCCGTGGGCTTTAAGACACTTTGCAAATGGACATTATGTCATTTTTAATAATGTCATAAGGTCCATAATTACTAAAGATGTTAAATGCAAAAAAAGATCTACATACACGCAGAGGAAAACATGTTTTATTATGGTCACAACCAACAAAACTATTTTTAAAGAAACTTATTTTACCATAATATGGTTGTCGGTGACAATGATTTAGTTAAATTAAACATAATATGGTCAGCATTTTTTTAAAAATGGTTTTGTTGTTTTTTCTCTGGGTGCATATGGGTAATTCCAAAGTGTTGAACGTGACAGTCGTACGCATCAAAAATGCAATAACATTTTAAGCAAAAAATATTTTTACGTTCTATTAAACAGTAAATTATAGCACTAAGGAAGCATTGTTATCTATGCTAAAGTTTATGGAGGGCGCGATTCTAGGTCAAAGATAATGGCAAAAGAAGTAGCGGTTCGAACGTGATAAAAACAGAAGTAGTTTTTGTGGCCATGTACAAAAAGGCATAATTCAGCGAAACCTGACCCAATTTTTTAGTAAAACAACTTTGAGAATTTTACGTAGCAATGTAACATTAAAATGTCTTGGTTTGATTCCAAAATCTTCTGTATTTTCTTTTTTTTAAGCCAAAATCTGGGTCGATACGTGACATTTCGAACGTGAAATTTTTTCCATAATAATAAAACTGAATAATGATCAAAATAAAATAAAAATTTACTAACATATTATTAGTATTGTGGTTATTTTATTGAACTATTTATGGTTTTTAATCCACTTTGAACTTCAAGAAGAATTCTTGACAAAAGCACGAAAAAAAACAGAAGTAAAGGAATAACATGTTAAAATAAATTAAAATATATAATCATTCAAAGCAAATTTCGATCTACCAAATGTTGAATACAATTTGGTTTAAGGATTGATGTTTGACTAATGACGTCAGCATGCGTCGATGGCTGCGAGTGTTAAACGGCAAGCCCTCTGAGGAGATTGAGTGGTTGCAATCGAAACATGTCAGGGTAACCTGTCCGTAAACACCTGGGTTCGAGCCCAGATTGAGTCAAGAATGAAAAATTATCAATAATTTTAAATTAATTTTCATGTTGTAAAATTCCTTTCTTCATAAAAATAATTTAATGAAAATTAAATTTAATGAACTTAAGCCTAATTAAAAATATTTACTAACATATTTCTCTTTGAACTCTTCCTTAGATTACAGACCACGTAAGAAAATTTTTTTGGAATAATTTTTATCAAATATCACCTCTTTTAAGAAAGATAAATATTAAAGAAAACATACAATAAAACATTCTCACAAATAAGAAATTACGTTTGCACAACTTTGCAGTCTGATTGTTCATCTAAGTGAACAAATTTATGGGTGAATTTATAAAATTAGTAAAATCTGAACATTTCTCTATAACAATATCGTAAAATAATCAGCTTTTAATAACTTTTAAATTTTCGGTCACGGTGGACCTTTTGACGGAAATGCCCATATGTTAAACATATAACAAAAAAAAAAACACTTTGGGCACAAGGATGTTCTCCCCTATGGTGTAACAAATACCTGCAGCGCTTACTAAAGCGTCTCTACATAGCCAGCCTTTGGCCGGGCGCAAGGATTTTCTACTCTATGGTATAACAAAAACCGGCTTCGCTAACATAGCCGGCCTTCGGCTGGGCGCAAGGATTTTCTCCTCTATGATATAACAAAGACCGGCTTCGCTAACTAAAGCTTCTCTGCGCAGACGGCCTTTGGACGGGCGCAAGGATTTTTTCCTTTATGGTATAACAAGTACCAGTTTCGCTAAGTAAAGTTTACGAACGAAGGCCGACTTCGCAGATAAGCTTTATTTAGCGAAGCCAGTATTTGTTATACCATAGACGAGAAAACCCTTAAGCACGGCCGAAGGCCGGCTATGCAGACAAGCTTTAGTTAGCGAAGCCGGTTTTTGTTATAACATAGAGGAGAAAATCCGTGCCACCGGCCGAAGGCCGGCTGTGCAGAGAAAAAATGGGCTATTTTTCATATAATATTTTTTTCATTATGAAAAATCACCAAATTTAAAAAACGAAAAATCACCCAATAATAACGAAAAATAGCCCAAATATTTTGGGTCACTTTTCATATGAATTTAGGCCCAATTTTACATGGAATTTTTTTGGGCGATTTTTTATTTATTTTTTTGGGCGATTTTTCCTACAGCCAAGGAGACAAATTTTGTATAGAAAATTATAAGGCGTAAATAAGGCGACAAAATCACCCTTATTGTGTTTGGCGTATTTAAAATACGCCTACGACTGTTTGGTAATAGATTAAAGAGAACGTGAACTTTTTTTCTTTAATCTATTACCAAACTGTCGTAGGCGTATCTTAAATACGCCAAACACAATGAGGGTGAATATCTACTCAAATTGAGTAAGACGATACATTTTCAATTGAAAATCAAAGATTACCTAAAGCGACAATTTGAGTAATATTCATTTGTCGTACTTGAAAAATTTACTATGGAAAATTTGTCGCTTTCGCAAATTTTCCGTTTAAAAGAATTTAAAAATTTTTCCCCCACTGTTTATTTGTTTATGTAGTGTTTTTCTCTTGTCAGTAAATTGTTCTGTCTTATTTTCTATTGCTGCTGCCGTTCGCTCGCTGTTGTTGGCGGTGAGAGTTCTAGATACTTTCGTTGCAAATACACAATCTTTTTTTGGTATTGTAAACAAAAAAAAAAAAAAAAAACTACAGCCAGCCAGAGTTACACATTCAAAGACACAAATACTCTTGCTACTGATGCGAGTAAATGAATGAATAAATGAATTGACTGGCTGACTGACTGAGTGAATGATGATGAGCCCAGAAATTTATACAATTCTTCATTTGTTTAGTTTTACTGCTACTGCTAATGCAAGTCGTCGTCGTCGTCAAGTATTTTAATTTTGTTGTTTTCATTTTTCGTTTTTGAAATTATTTTATTGTATCGCACTGAAACGCATTCTTCTATTGTTTATTGTATCCCATCGTGAGACCGCGACTAGACGTCTAAGGAATATCAAAGAAAATTACAAGAATTTAAAATAAAAACACGGTCTTTTTTTTAAGTGACGAACAACAAAAGGAATATTTTGTTTTTTCCAACTCAAAAAAAAAAGGATTTTGAATTTTTAGTGCCAGTAAAAAATTTATTGAAATTTTGTTTTCTTAAAGATTGTTTTGAGAATTAAATGAAAAATAATATAAAATAAGAATCTATTAAACAAATCAAGTGCAGAAAGGTTTATAAATAAAAGCAAAAATTAAGGGTAACAAAATTAAATATACCTTAAAAGTTTATTTACAAAAAAAAAAAAAGTCTTTTGAATAAAAAGAAAAAATTACATAAAAATTCTCATCATGTTGGCTATCAAAGAATGCCTAATCCGTGAAGGTGTCTTAAATCTAAACCCTCCCAATATGACAACAAATCTCACTTCCTGCAACAATCCGGCTGCGCAATATGATCTGAATTCGCCGTATACTTTGTTCAGAAATCATTATAGTTTTGGCTCAAATCTCAATATGCTGAATAATTCACCAAAAAGTTTGTATTTCTGATTCTTATTCTTATTCATTTTTGTTGAAAATTTATTTATTATTTTTTTTATTTTTTTTAATTTGCCTGTCTTTTTCAAAATTCTATTGAATTAATTTCTATTGCGTGTGTTCTACTTTACAATATTTGATACCAAAAACGAAAAAATCATTGGTTTAAAAATAAAATTTCATTAGTTTATTTATTTTTTATTTTTAAATATCTTATAATATTGCAGTCAATCAACAACACCAACAGAAAAATACACCTATCAAATAAAAATGCGGCCCAGTACTAAAAAAAAAAAACAAAATGCTTTTTTTTTAATACAACTTCCGAAAAATCACGGGTATTTAAGAAAATAAAAAACAATAAAAAATAAAAAGAAGTTAATGGGAGTGCTCGAAGTTTGAAGGGAAAAAAGAACTAGAAATAAAGGCAGCTTTTACGCTGTGTCACGAAAAGTAGTGTTAACTTTTTTGTTTAATAAATCCCACATAAAAGAAATAAGAAATGGAGATAAAACCAGTGTTCGAAAATAAACAGTACATTATTTAGCGTTCGGCTCACACACCGAAGAACGATATCTATTTTTTTAGTGTTTGTGTAAACATACACAAACCTTAATACCGTTCGTAACTATTTTCAAGAAATGTTCGGTTCTTTGTTAAAAAACAGAACAGTTGTAGTGATACTGTAGAAAAACATTATATTTTAATGTTCTTTAATGTTTTTTTCGTGTGTGTATTTTGTTTTTGTAAAAAATGTTTGGTTTTTTTTTATCAGCAAAAAGCGACGAACATTAACGAGCCGAACCGAACACATTGAAGTTCGTGGATTTTCAAAAAAACCGAACGGAATTTAATGTTCTCATCATATGTTGAGTATGATGAAAACAGCATTATTTTTGTGTTTGAAAGATGACAAACAGGGAAACGTTATTTTTTTAATGAATTTCTACACAAACACTATTAGCGTTTGTGTTTTCCACAAAACTACCGAACCGAAAATTAAAGAACGATATTTAGTGTTTATTTTCGAACACTAGATAAAACCACTAGATTGACCTAAAAATTGCGAAATTGCCATTATTTATCAACAATAGGGGCCAAATTCACTAAATTCATTAAATGCGCTGTCAAAATCTGATTTTCCAATTGCAAAGCGTTGACGCCACTCTTGTTAGGGACGTCCACACCACGCGTTTTATGCGTTTCTTGACCTTTTTTAAAGACTCATGCAAAAGTATACAAAAAGACAGTTATCCTACTTCATGCGTTTGACTTGAAAATGCATTTTAACCCATTAGAGCATATGGTGCCTTTTAAGGGACGCTCTTTTTCCACTTTACAGCAACACGAAGAATTAAAAATTAAACTTTCATTTAGCATCTCATTCTCTTGTGTGTCTTCATCAAAACAACAAGTGTTTTTATTCAATTTTATTCTTTTTAGTGCGTAATATTGTGCAAAAAATTTATAACGAGAATAAAAAAATTCGCACCACACGTGAAAGGTAGGTAAGAATGAAAAAAAATTAACAGTTTGTTGCTTTATTTATATTTTTTTAATGTGTGTTTTTTAAAATGAGATTAAGTAACTGAATTGTTAAAGTTTTAAAATATAAATGATTTTAAAAATATTAGCAATTGGCGTTTTTTATTCATGTCCCTTTAAACGGACATTATGCTCTATGAAAATATTCATTGCTATTCTTATACAGACTAACTGTTGCTGAAATATTGCAGCAGTTAGAATATATACAGGGGTGTTCTGGAAATCGAAAACGCAAAACGCAAGAATTTGAAAAGTAATTTTTTGATAAGATTTCTGTAATAAAAGAATTTTATGACAAATATTTCGCTATTAAACAGAATTTTATAACAAACATTTTAAAAATTAGATTAAAAGTGTATTAAAAACAACTTCCAAAATCTTGCGTTTTGCGTTTTCGATTTCCAGAACACCCCTGATAGACGACAACAAAATACCGACATATTTGCAATACCTCCTTTGGATGGTAATGATTAATGAATTAATTTGATACATTTTTTTCAATTGAAAATTTAAATTTTTCTTACATAAAGGTTTTTATTGATAACTATTTCATATCCGTGAAGCTTCTTCGGCATTTGTCAGCTTCTGGAATATGCTCATTTGCTACAATACGTGATAATCGAACCGAAAAATGACCACTACGTCCCGTTTCGGAAATGAAAAAAGATCAAAGAGAATCTACGGACTATCGTTTTTCTGATAATGGCAATATACTCGTCGTACGATGGTAAGACAATAACGTAGTCACTTTTGTCAAAAATGAAATGGGAACGTAAAAGCGTTATGCAAGAGGAGAAGGCGCCATGCAGATACCCAACCAAGAGTATATCAACATTACAATCAAGGCATTGATGGTGTAGACAAAATTGACCAGTTGATTTCTGTTTATCGGTCATGTATAAGACAACGTAAGTGGTGGTGACCAATTTTCGCATATCTGTTGAATGCTTCCGTTGTTAATGGTTGGCTACTAATGAGAAGGCTGCATCCAAATGATCTAGATTGCTCAAACTTGTTGCAATTCCGTAGATATATAGCCACTTCTTACCTAAAAACGTACGGTGTGCCCTCTGCAAGAGGTTACAGACCATCGATTTTCAGTGCTGTCAATCGATATGACGGTAGAAATCACATAATAGACTACTCCAAAACGGATAAAGTTGTGCAAACTGCGGTAACAAGTCTAATTTTATGTGCAACAAGGGCCTTCACCCAAAATAATGTTTCAAAAAATTTCATATTTCATGTGACGATATTGCATAATGTCCCTTATAAGGGACTCCTTCTAATATCTTAAAAAAAAAAAATTTATTCAAATAAAACTTCTAAAAATTGATTTAAATAGTTGTTATAAATTACGTGTTCAAAAAGAATTTTGTTAAAAAGTACTTGGGGAACTTCATGCACTAATGGGTTTACCTTGTGTGGTAAATATTGTCAATACAGTTTTATACTGATTCTGCTTCTCTGACAGATGTATAAACGATTTGAGCGCGTGGTGTGGACTTCCAGCTTAAGTCAATTTTTTTTAAAAAATGTGTTGCTAAATTTTTCAAAATTTTGATCTTCTTAATCAAATTTCTATAGAAAATTTGTCGACTTTGTGAAAAGAATTTGTCGCCCAAATAAATTTTCTTTAAAAAATGTGTCGCCTTTGTCAATTTTTTAAAATTTGTCGCCTTTGTCAAGTTTCCATACCTCTATTCAATATTCTGTATAAAATATGTTGCTTCGTTAATTTTTTTCCCCTAAAAATCGTCACTGTAGTTCATTTTCTGTAGAAAATTAGTCGCTTTAGTGAATAAAATTTGTCGCTTTATCAATTTTTTACAGAACACTTGTCGATTAACTCGATTTTCTATTAAAAATTAGTCACTTAAGTGAATTTGTCACTTTAATCTATTTTCTAGAGAAATCTTGTCCATGTAATCAATTTTCTTTAGAATATTTGTAATTTTAGTCAATTTTCTATATAAAATTTGTCGCCTTAGTTTATTTTCTGCGTAAAATATGTCACCTTAACCAATTTTCTTAAGAAATTTGTCGCTATTTAAGTTTTCCATTTAAAGTTTGTCTCCTTATTTAATTTTCTATATAACCGTTTTCGCCTTAATCATTTTCTGTAGAAAATTTTTCGCCCTAGTCAATTAGCTGTAAAAAATGTATGGATTTTTTAAAGACATTTTGTCGCTTTAGCCCATTTTCTATAGATGAATTTGCCAATTTACTACAGTTATTTCCACTTAATTGAGTTTCTAAAAATGCCCGACTTTTGACGCAATTAAACGGGAACCCATTTAAGCAGTACTCGGTTGATTAAATCGCCGACGCAATTTAAACGAAAATCGCTAAATTGAGCAAGATGCGCAATAAAGCGAAACACTCTTGTGTAGATAAAAAAATAAAACTCATTTCTTTACTTATTAAGTTAAAAAATGGTTTAGGTCGTACAATCTTTCTTGCCGCAAAATAATTTTTTTACGTTTGTAGAGCAAAAACAAAATTAAGTAGACGGAAACATTTGCTCTTGTTCTTCGCAATGTGGTCTTATTTTGCGAAATAATTAAGCGGGTGACGCAATTAAACGTAGCTCAACTAAACGGGTATTTTTACATAGACAGTTATACTGAATGATTTCGTTCCATGATTTTTAGGGCAATAAAACGGGAAACTCAATTAAGCGGGGCTCAATTCACCGAAAACAACTGTATATAAAATTTGTCGCCGTAGTCAATTTTCAATGTAAAATTTGTCGCTTGTTGAATTTTATATAAAAATATTTGTCACCGTAGTCATTTGTATATTTATAATTTGTCGCATTTTTAAATTTTCTATAGAAAATTTGTAGTCTTACTTAAATTCCTACAGGAAATTTGTCGCCCTAGTCAGTTATCTGAAAACACTTTAAATTATTTTTATAAAATTTGTCGCCCTAGTCAAATATCTGTAAACAAATTAAATTTTTGATATAAAGTTTGTCGCCTTAGTCAATTTTTGTATATAAAATTTGTCGACGTCGTCAATTTTCTTGCCAAAATTTGTCGCCTTATTAAATTTTCAATTTAAATTTTTTCGCCGTAAACACTTTTTATCGAAAATTTCTCATCGAACACAATTTTCTTAAAAAAAATTTTGCCCTTGTAAATATGTCGCCTAATAGCCTTTTTACACTGATAAACATCTAACATCTACCATCAAAGATGTAGAAAATCTGAAACACTCGTTTACTTTGCCACCATGTCACCATTTTGAAAAAAAAAAATTTTTTTTAAATAAAAAATATTTTTTCTCACAAAAGTTGCAAAACTTAAAAAGAAAACAAAAAAATGTATTTGAAATTCAATTTGCTTAAAAATATAAAAAATACTTAACAATAAAACATTGCAATAAAGAATAAAACTTGACAAATGGTAACGCTGCTTTCAAAACAAACTTCTTTATGTCAGTGCTGCCACAATAATAATAGAACTTATTGCCACTTTTCTAGTGATGACACTAAAATAATCGAAAGCTGTAGAATGGAATGAAATGAGATAGGAACATCTGTTAAAGATATTTTAAGATGTTGGTTTTTAGCCCTATGTATTTCTTATGGAAAGATGTTAACATCTTCGCAAACTGATGGTAGATGTTAGATGTTGATCAGTGTTAAAAGGCTATTAGACAAATCTTTATAAATAATTGGTTGACTCAGAAAATGTATCTCTGTAGTGCATTTTCTAGAGCAAATTTGCCGTTTCATTCGTGTTGTTAATTTTCTATGTAAAATTTGTCGCCCTATTTATAGCTAATTTTTCACCCTCATCATTTTTTTTATCGAACATTTGAGGCGTTCAGCGCAAACGTGGTGTAAGCTTTAGGCCCTTAATTTGTAAAACGCAAAAGCAACGCCAAAAATTATGTTGAAAGCAAAAACAAAATCGAAAATATTTCATAATTTTGTTGTTGTTTTCTATTGAAATGAATATTGAATTTTTAAATTTTAAACGCTGCATATCTTGTGGCGTTGATAATTTTTAAACGCAATATGTATTTCTGTAGAAAGCAACAACAAAATTTTGAAAAATTTTTGACATTGTTTTTGCTTTCAATGTTATTTTTGGGATTGTGTTGCGTTTTACAAATGCAGGGCCTAAATTTTTCATATCCTGACTTCTACGCCAAATTAATTAAAACTTCCTAAAATTTAGTCCGGAACTTGTTTCTCTAGTTTCCCTAATCATTAACAGATGGCGTTGCAAAAGTTTGTCTTGAGCTTATTTATTTTTGCTCTGCTTATAATACAAAAGTAGCATTAAGTTGTACAAATATTAAATATGTAAATGTAATGTGGCTTGCATTACTTTTGAGCTGGCGGCCTCATTTGTCGTCTGACTTAAATTTCCATAGATTGTTTGTCCCCTTCAAGTCAAGTTCCACCAAAAATTGTCGCCTTAGTCTATTTTCTAAAACAAATTGTTCGCCTCATTAATGGCCTGTAGAAAATTTGTCACCTAAGTCAATTTCCTATAACGTCAATTCAAGTCCATTTCATGTCAATTTTATGTAGAAAATTGGTCGGTGATATCAGTATTTCATAAAAGAATTTGTTGCCAATGTCAGTGTTCTATAGAAAACCTGTCGCCTTAGTCATTTTATAAAGAAAACTTTTCGCGCTAGTCAAATAACTTAGAGAATAGGTTATAAGCTGGAAATAATCACCAGTTCCATGCAATCTTTACATGTGTTTAGTGCGGTATAATATAATAATAAAGACAAGTTACTTTATGTAATCAAAATTTTTCAGCTTGTGTCACTTAGGCTGGGTTTTTGAGATCTTAGTTAAACTAGGTTTAGTTAATCTGAAAACAGATTCGTGCCGTCATTACCAAGTTTGTATACAAAATTTTGATGGAACAGCTTAGTTTTAATTAAAATGTTGGTCTTAAATGAAATAATAAAAAAAAATCACATTCCGCCGGAAAAATCCAAGTTTCAGACTACGTTAAACTAAGTTTAAACCTAATATACATCTCGAAAACCCGGCCTTAACCGTCTAATTTTATTTAATCTTCTCTTCTAATTTAGTTTAAAAAAATTTCTTTTGCAAAGAATTTTCTTAAAGAATTCTTAATAATAAAAAAAATAAATATTTGCTAAAATATTAAATTTTAAAACTTATTTCTTTATTAACATAGTACAAGTTATAGTGTATAACATCAAATAATATGAACACCCCTAATGTACTCTTTTCCCATTGCTAGTCATGAAGTATTTTAATAGTTTAACTAAATTGCTCTAATTTTATTTGTCAATCAAAAAAGCATGATCAAATCAGAAAACTTTTTACTCACCTTTCAAATTATTCTAGTTAAACATTAAATTTGGTTATAGATACTCAAATTGATTTTGTTGTTTAATCTAGTTAAACAAACAAAGATAAACAAAAAAAAATAAGCTCATTTCATTAAAAAAAAGAAAAACTAAATAAAAAAAAGACAATTAAATTTGTAATTTTTGCCAAAACTTCAAAAATCTGAGAATTTGTATTCCCACAATATGAAAGAAATTTCATTGAATTGGTTAAAATTAAATAGTTCATGATGAGTGGACAAAAGTATAATTAAAAGTTTGATTAGTACAAATAATACAACTAAAATTTTCTTGACGTTTCCTTTTATTTTACTTAAACCAGTGCCCATGTTCTGTAACTCTCGCGTCGAGAAACTTTTCGATTGAAATGTTTGAAAAGAAACAAAAATGCCATAAATTGAAACAAACAGCTGTTTTTCTCACGAAAATGTGTCTGTAACTTCTTTTTTTGGCGAGTACAAGTACTCGCCCATTTACAGAAAAAGTGTGTCTGTAAAATTTCTGTGAGAAAGTACGCTTTGAACTGTGAAATAAATTCAAGAATACAAATGTGACAAAAAATTTCAATTGACTTATGTTAACTAATGAGACAAAAGCGGTTGTTTTGCTTGTGCTCCAAGTGAAGCAAGTGGCTGTGGGAAATATCGCCCAAAGAAAAATGGCCCAAAAAAAATAATGAAAAATCGCCCAAATTAATAATCGCCCAAAAGAACATGAAAAATGACCCAAACAGTTAAATATGAAATTTTGCCCAAACAAAACGAAAAAGGGCCCAAAAAGCAAAAACGATTTTTTCCAAAAAAAAAAAAAAAAAAAAAATTACCCAATTTGCAAATAACCAACAAAACTATTTTTAAAGAAACTTATTTTACCAAAACAAAAACCGGCTTCGCTAACTAAAGCTTCTCTGCATAGCCGGCCTTCGGCCGGGCCCAATGATTTTCTACTCTATGATATAACAAAAACCGGCTTCGCTAACTTAAGCTTCTCTGCATAGCCGGCCTTCTGCCGGGCCAAAGGATTTTCTCCTCTATGGTATAACAAAGACCGGCATCGCTAACTAAAGCTTCTCTGCGCAGACGGCCTTGGGCGGGCTCAAGAATTTTTTCCTTTATGGTATACCAAGTACCGGTTTCTCTAAGTAAAGCTTCTAAAATCTGCTTTGTTTCCGAACGAAGGCCGACTTCGCAGAGTACCTTTAGTTAGCGAAGCCGGTCTTTGTTATACCATAGAGGAGAAAATCCTTTGGCCCGGCCGAAGGCCGGCTATGCTTTCGAGTTTGTAAGCATGTTGTGGACATTATGACACTCTACAAAGTGACATAACGTCCACGGACTTAATGACACTGCTCTGATGGGCATTATGACACTTAAAAGTGTCATAAAGTCCATGGACACTGTGACACTTTTTGGAGTGTCATAGTTATTTTTACAAATAACATGTAGGAATTCGACGTATAATGATAATGAATGATTTAGACAAATAGTATGTAAGATTTGGAAGAAATTTTAAAAATTAAAGATGGCCCGAAAAATGGGCTATTTTTCATACAATATTTTTGGGTGATTTTTCATAATTTTTTTTTTTTGCCATTTTTCTTTGGGCGATTTTTCCTACAGCCGAAGCAAGTATTTTTATGTCAAGTGCTTGAATTGTGCACCATATCTAGCGTCCGAATTAGAATCCTAAATTCACCTCTTGTGCACTTAACAAAATCTCAGAACTTTACCTATAATTCTATATGTAAACCGAACTTAAGAAAAATGCATTTAAACTCCTTGTGCTTTAAGACCCTCATATTAAAAATGCAATGAATAATAATAATAATATTTTGTTCTTGGCACATTTTTTCATTGTTTAACTATTTTGTCTTTTTACATTTTTATAAAATAATACGAATGTTTTCAAAGATCGTTTGCGAACAACAAACATTAAAGTCGCACTTTACATTATTTGGTATACCGATAGTTGTTTTTTTTTCACGCCATCGTTGAAAAATTTAAAATTTTAGTAAATTTTGGTCGCCGTCAACGATATGTGTGACCGGCGTTCTCAACGTCTGCAATATAAAATCGGCTTCGAGTGCAATATTATGACATTTATAAGGTAAAGACATAATCTCTTTTGAAAGTTTTCTACATGAGTTATAGACACACTTTTTTTCTCACTTTTCGAGAAACTTAGGAATATTTTGTTTCACATCTTTTCGATGCAAGAAGTTTTCATTAAAATTACAAAACATGACTACTGATTTGATTACAAATCTCTTAAATTTTTCAGTATTAAAATTAAAATGTTCCACCATTGTTAATTTTTCATAAGACATTTGTCGCTTTTGTCCATTTTTTTTTTTTTATTTATTTATTTTTTTTTGACACTGTAAATTTTATATTTTAAGCCTGGTACTCTGTTCAACATTTCACGTGAAATGCTGTCAAAACGCATATGAAAAAAACTTGTGCGGAATATCTATGAAATAATGTTGATAGAGTTGTATGTACTGTTTTCATTTTGTGAAAAAGTTCCGAAATGTTTCTGGCAACATTTTTTTACAATTGCGAAATAATGTAAGCTGCACTTATTTCGCGTGGAATTTTAAGCAAAAGCAAAACACTATGTACACAGAAAAAATTATTTTTCCAATTCAAACAAAAAATTTGTAGAATCAAACAATTTTTTGTCTAAAATCGGTCCTACAAACAAATTCGCATATTCAAACAATTTATTTGCATTTTGTTTATTGAAAAAAACGCCGATTTTTTCAAACAAATAATTTTACAGAATCAAACAAAAAGTTTACTGAAATTCATATAAATTTCAAACAAATAATTTTGCTGAATCAAACAAAAAAGTTTTGGCACAAGCAATGACGCGCACACAAGTAAGCACTGTTGGCGAAGATGAAGCAGAGCAGAGCGGCCGGCTGGCTTTGAGACACATTTTTTTGTTGGAATAATTTTTGAACGAAGTCATATTTATACTCACAGTGTTTTTCTTCATCACTCACTTGCTTTATCCTTTCCTTTGCTAATGAAGAAGAAATGTTACCAAAAACCGCGGCAGACCGACGCGATATGTTTTCCGCCATCATTCTATTTTTGTATTTGATGTATTTAAACAAACTATTTGAAAAACTTGAATACGGGATTTTGTTTTTTTTTACCAACTTTGAAACCAACCAAAAATTTATTTTGTTTCTTATAATGTTGTTGTGGTTTCTGTTGTTTAAAAAAGATTGAAACGTTTTTTTACCTGCTATTTTCTTGTTTTTTTTTTTTACTTCAAACCTCTTCATCTTTCTTACTGTTGTACTTTTTTAAAATGTCCAAAAATAGACTGTATGTGATTTTTTGTTGTAGTTCTTATATCTCACATTAGGAAGTTTTGCTTACAATCAATAAAAAAAATGCAAAAAGACGACAACATTAAAGAGCGTTAAATATTTCATACAAAATTATGAAAACTTCAAACCAATAGCGCGCTTATTTAATTTTTGAAGAGTTGTCCACATTTTTGTTGGTTAAATAAAAATCAAACAAAAATATTAATTGAATCAGTAAAAAAATTTGTAGAAATCAAAAAAATTTTCAAACAAGCGTTTGTTTGAAAATAATTCGGCAATAATTTTTTCTGTGTACTGATTATTAAATACTAAATACAAAATTAAAATAACACAACCGGTAACAGTTTCTTATCCATATTTACTTTCTTTTTTAATTAAATTTTTTATTAAAAAAAATTATTTTTAGTAAAATACATGTGGGGTTTGTTTACATACGCAAAACAAAAACAATACTTTGTAGGAATAAAATCGTCAAATTATTCAAACTCGCAAGATTGGTAACATTGATACATGTCAAAATTTTCGTGTGAAATAATAAATGTCGCTCAACATTTTTCACAAATTTGAACAGAGTACTAGGCTTTATACTAAAATTTGTCTACCTTCCAGTTTTTCTATAGATAATTTGTCGCTCTTCTTAGTTTTAAAGAAGAAAATTTGTTGCACTTGTCAATAAAAAATTTCTATAAAACATTTATCGCTTTTGTCAATTTTTTTTTTTTTTTTAAATTATTAACCGTCAAAATACTATTGAAAATTTGTCTGCCTTCTGAATTTTCTGTAGAGAATTTGTCGCCCTTGTCAATTTTCTACAAAAAATTTGGCCCCAAGTAAATTTGTAATAACAAAATGTTTTGCTTTCCTCAATTTTCTATAAAAAGATTGTTTCTCTTGTCAATTTTCTATAGAAAATGTAACGCCCTTGTAAATTAACCATAGCAATCAATTCGACACTGCCGCATGGATTCAACTTGCTGAGTTTCAGAACATTAGTTAGTTATCGTCTGGGAGACTTTAAAACATGGTAACACAACGGGCTCTAATTTCTGGACCCTCGTGAGCTGTACTTGAATTCAGGTGCCAATGGAACCTTACCAATCGTCTATAAGAATATTTTATTTTATTGTCTTTGCCTTGGCAATATTCAGCCTTATTCCGGTTTTCGTTGTCGTCATCGACAGTGTCGTTTTTTGTAATAGATTAAAGTGACACACAGCCTGTGTTCTTGAATCCTCTACAAAATCGACACTGTCGATGACGACAACGACAACCGGAATAAGGCTGATTATTTTGTTTTCTCTGGCACAATTTAAGAAATTAAGCTGTAAGGTGATTATTATTCTAACTGGTTGCTTCAAAATGGATTTTGTAGGCTGCTAGTTTTGTAGCGGAAGCAACTTTTTGTTCAATTTAACTAACAACATATTTTATTATAATTCCGACGAGCTAATCTATGCTCAAACTTGCCTTAACAATTTAATAAGGTCATTTCATCGGTATGACTTCGAACTCATCTTACTACCCACCTGGGGCTTTGCGTTTTTCGATGTAACAGCTTCGAAATATAATTTATAACGTTTACCAAATGCAAATTCACTCACAACCCTAAACCTAAAATTTATTGTTTTTAAGTTTTATATTAAAGGAAATTAAAAAATTAACACAAGAAGAACGGAAAAGTCAAAGAAAGAAATTTAATTACCCATTTTTCCCCTTCTTAATACTTTTTTTCTCCCCATTGAAATATCAAAAATTTCAATATTGTACTGGGTGCCCATAATTTAATACGTATGTATCAGGGATGATAAATTTGAAAACGAATATCGTACCAACGAACTTCTAAAATCGTACTTTTTCGGCCCCAATAGTACTAAATCATTTTTTTTATTTTTAGAAACAAGAATTTAAACTAACAAAAACAAAAGGTACTTAAAATTCATCTGTTCATGTAAAGTATAGATAGCAAAAAATACATGATCATTAACTATACATAATAAAAAGGTGGGTAAAATTTCTTTTCGTCTAAAGCACATCGCGATTCTTGTTCTATAAGTCATTCCAAGAAACTTTCCAAAGAAACCATAGGTCAAAAATTAATTTCGGGCCCCAGATTTTTCAAAATAGTTGGTTTTCCAAAATATTCAAGAATACAAATTGAATTTGGTCTAGCCAGACCTGTATCATGCAATTTTTAGTGTCGAGAAATACATTTTCATACACTTTTTAGAATTTCCAAATTTATTGTGTTAACTGAAAATCCGAATATAATAAAATTTTTTTATTTTGCACTTGTAAAATCTCCTTCAAACTAATTCGGAGTAAAATAATAATGGACTGGGTTTCCACTGTTCCAAAATTCTGTTGAATACTTTTTGACGGGACAACCATCATGTTGACGAATATTTGAAAATATTATGAATTCGTTCCAAAATAATCTTGAATTGAGAGGAAGTCGTCTTTTCTACTATGTAGAACGTTTGTAAAAGTGGTTTCCTATATCTGTTAAAAACTTGGCAATATCATCAGAAAATGCACGCTTTAATGCTGCCGCTGATACTAAATTTAGAATGTGGCATAAGCAATCGTTCAATGAACAAGTGCAAAAATCTATTCGCAATAGCGGAGTTCAGTGTTTGGTGCAAATGGTCTTTCAAAAGAGAAAATGCAAAATATCATAGCTGATTTGTTAAATCCAACAACAACAAATAGAATTTCCCTTAGATTTCATAAAAAAGCTACGACATTTTGCATTTTCGCAAGGCTATTTGCACCAAACACTAAACTCCGCTTATATTCATTGGACAGTAAATACGAGTTGCCATTTTATATCAATTATAAATATGTAGGTTTGAAAAATTTGGAAATAGTACCAAATCAGTCACGGGGGTACCAGCGTACTTTTTAGTTTTGAATTGTACCAAAAAAAGTACAATTGTACCAACTTTATCAACCCTGGTATGTATGTATATGTCAATGAATGGAGAAAAATGTTTTGTAAACAAGTACCAAAGAAAGATTCGATTTTCAAACCTTAAACGTTAGAATTTCGAAAAAGTACCAAATTTAACTTTTTATTTTTCAAATAATTTACGAATCTAATATAAATTTTTATTTCTTTGTTTATTGGTATGAGGTGACAAAAAAAAGTTCCATAATACAAGTTTAATCCGTTTACTGCCCAAAAGGTCCGAATTTAAAAAAAGTACCAGACATCTGTCCGCCTATTTTTTTTTTAACTTACAACGATAAGTGCTGATTTTTGTTGTATCTCTTTTATAGCCTTTTCACACTTGTCAACATTTAACATTTTACATCAATTTGCGAAGATGTTGGCATTTTCCCATAAGAAATACATAGGGCTAAAAATCAAAATTTTTCTCATTTTGTTCCCTTTTACATTTTTCGATTCTTTTAGTGTCGTCACTAGAAAAGAGGCAATAAATTCTGTTATTATTGTGGCATCACTGACAAAATGGAAGTTGCTTTGAAAGCAGCGTTACCATTTCTCAAGGTTTTCTATTTTTGCAAGCCTTATTTTGCTTAATTTTGCTAAAATTATAAAACGAAATGAATAAGAAATACATTTTGGTGTTATCTTTTGAAATGTTGGCACTTTTGTAGCAAAAAAGTATTTAAAAAAAATAAAATTTTTTTTCAGAAGTGGTGACATTTTTATTGATAGTAGATGTTAGATGTATCAAGTGTGAACGCGTATTTCACATTTTCAACATCTTCCATGCGTTGCTCCAAGATGTATGCAAGTGTACAAAGGGTATTAGTTTAGGTTAGCGAATTTATACGTTTTTACCCTTTTTTTATCCCCTAAACATTCGAGTTTCTAAAAATCCCATCTATGTGGATCGTTTTGGCGAGAGACCGACCTCCCGTTCAAATTTCAGCTTCAGGCGTTTAGGCTGTGCGATGAGGAATCAGTCAGTAAGTAACTTTACAATTTTATATATCGCTCATCTGCTGCGACAACGTCATAAGTAAAAATTCCTTTACTTAAGCCCAATTTTTAGGATTGATATTAAAAAACATTTATGTTTAAAATCGTTTTAAATACAAAATTCTTTTCTTCACTAAACTCTTAAATGTAACGTAATTCACCGATGTGGTACATTCAATTTCATTTTAAGTTTCCATTGGAAAAATTTAGCAAGGTGGTCTCAATGTTAAACTAATGCAACAACAACAGGCAAAGCAATAGCAAACAACTGTTTTTGGAGGCCACCTTGTAAATAAATACACTTTTTTATGATATTTTTTTGTGTTAAGTAGTTTTTCTTAATTAAATAAGACTTTTTAAGCAAAACTCAAAAAATCAATCTGTATTAAAATACGTTTTAAGTTTTTATGAAAATTAACTTAATATTGATTTAAATATTATCCTGAAAATTGGGCATTAGACTTAATATTACTAATGCAAAGTAAGTCATTCTTATCAAGATATTTTAAATATTTCTAATGAAGATATTGTAAACTCAACTCTTGAGAAAAGAATAACATTTCCATTTCCATGATGTTGTGTGTAAATTTTAAACTTTTAAGTCTTTTTTGTAAAACAAATATTTGTGAGTTATGAAGATGTTGTAGCAAAGGAACGATATAAAGATTATTTCCTCTACTCGTAGATATAAATTAGATTTTATAAACATAAACATTTATCCTTTTACTGTATTAACAAATATTTCTTTAAGCTACTTATTACATAACTCCTACTAAACAAAATCCAATTTATTTTATTAACTATCCCAGGTGGATTACAACATTTCCATTGTCTTTTCATATCCTTGTTTAAACATTCAACTATGTGCCATGGCTTATTATTATTTTTATTATTATTAACAATATGAGATAAATATTGTCTTGTCTTGTTACCGACCTTCTCTGTAGGAGACCACTACAATCTTAGTTTAAACTACCTGCAACTTAAACGAGTATTACTGCTAGGGCAAGTTTTTTTTTAAATCTTTAATTGAAAAATAAGTTTTTTCTAGATATTTTTTAAATACCGTTTGTAACTATTTTCAAGAAAGAGCCGAACATTATATAGTGTTCTGTTCTTCGTTAAAAAACAGAACAAACAAAAAATTTTAACAACGACAGCAGCACGAACAGCTTGTATGTGTATTGTGTATATGTTTTGCTTGTGTAAAATTATTTTGCTGGTTTTTGAATTTTTTTCGTATGTGTACACATTTTGTTTTTGTAAAAAATTTTTGGTTTTTTTAACCAGCCAAAAAGGGCGCTAAGCACAACAGAAACGAACGAACACTAATGAGCTGAACCGAACACAATGAAATTTGTGGTTAAAAAAACCGAACGAAATAAAATGTTTTCATCTTTTGTTGATTTGGATAAGAACAGTATTATTTTTGTGTTCGAAAGATGACAAACAGGGAAACGTTATTTTTTTAATGATTTACTACACAAACATTATTAGCGTTTGTGGTTTCCTCAAGTCTACCGAACCGACCACTAAGGAGAGATATTTACAGCCCAATTATGAATAAAAATTCCCCGGGAGTTTTCTCCCTTATCCCATTTTTCCTATGTTAATTTAATTGTAAAAATGGGGAAAGGGAAAAAACTCCCGTGGAGCCTGTATTCATAATTGGTTTGTTACCCAATAAGCACAAATTTTATGTGAATTCCAATGTTGGAATTCCAGTGTGAATCCAAGCTTGAATTGCATTTGAAATCCATCCTCTTTCAAGTCTGTTTGAAGGTTGTTAAAAAACAACAACAAATTTGTTTGAAGCATATGTTATAAATGGTACAGAGTTGTTGCAAAATCATTGACAGCGGTGATGATGATGATTTTATAATTAAATTTATGCTTACGAGTCGAGCACAAAAATCTTACGAGTCGAAAAAAATTTGTGCTCGCGAGTTTAAAATTAAAACGAGCGAGCATAAAATTTTAAAACGAGCGAGTTGACTCGAATTGTGCTCGCGAGTCGAATTTTTTCCTACCCTGGTTATAACACTATATAAATACTGCTGTAACATTGCTTGAATAACACTGAAATTCCATGCTTGAATTCAACGGTAAAAACAGGTTCGGTTCAACTTGAATCACACTGTTATTTAAGGCTGGAATTACACTGTAAAGGTACTGTTTTGTTCGACTGTAATTTAATGGTTAATTTTGCTGGATTCGCTATTGAATTCAATTGTGTTTCAACTGTTTTTCAACGCTGGAAATTGGAAATTTTGACTGGATTTCAAATGTAATTCCACTTGAATTCCAGCCAATATGCTTATTGGGTAGTGTTTATTTTCGAACACTGGTTTAAACATGTAGTGTTGCCATGATGATATTTAAAAATTATATGTCTAGTCGAATATAACGGGCGTTTTTGTTCAATACTCGTTTAAAACGAATCAGTTGTGCTTTCTACAGGTCCCTTGTAAACTTCTAACCCAATTTCATTAGTTCATAATAGCTGAGGCCTATCCGGTCCCGCCAAATGCTGATCCGACTTTCGCACCATGAATATTCGATTTAAGCATTTTTTCGTCAGTTTGGCATATGATTTCTTGCGCTTTGGGTTGTCGTAAAGAATATTTTTTTTAAAGCCAGTGGTAAATTCGATGCTAAAATTGTTTTTTTTTGCGTTTTTTACATTTCGGACACACAAAAACGACTTTCTTCGGCTTTCCCAGCTTTTTAATGAGTCTATGCTGCTTGCAAACGTTTTGGAACTGTTTCTTTATTGAATGAAGATTCAATAAATAAATAAATATTGAAAAAAAATTGTTTGATTAAAAAAAACTTTGTTGTTTACAAAACTTCGTTCAGTGAATACGGGAAGTAAAAGACAGCTGTATGTCCTGCTACGCCAAACGTTTTTAAGGAAAGACACAAACCATGTCCTAAAGATTTGTCCCTTGCTCTGAAGAATATGGCAATTTAATGTTATACAACCCTACAAAGAGGGAACAGGGAAATTGTTAAAACTGTTTTTCGTTACTTAAGTAAACTGGATTTTTACGAAAATGCATCTTGATCTATTTTTGTTTGAAATTTTTCAAACAAAAACAACTTTTTATGACAGGGTTGTATTTTCCTTAAAACACGTAAGACTTGTGTGATAGTGTATAGTACCCCTTAACAGTATTTAAAGCTTTGAAAAGTTATGAAAGGCGATGCTAATCATTTGAATTTAAAATGACGAAATAAAATCATTGCCTTTATATTCGATGAAAAATTTGCAAAAAAAAAATGCTTTTGCATTTTTTTTTTGTTTTTTTTCCTAAGTTTTTTTCTTTTTGTATATTTTAATTTTTACAAATTTTTTATATTTTTAATCCAAATTTTAATATTTTTAATCAGGCTAAAGTTCCTCAAATTTAATTTTCATTAAATTATTTTTTATGAACAAAGGAATTTTACAACATGAAAATTAATTAAAATTGTTATTGATAATTTTTCATTCTTGACTGCAGCTGGGGCTCGAACTTGGACTTCAAGAAGAATTCTTGACAAAAGTACGAAAAAACAGAAGTAAGGAAAAACATGTAAAACCAATTAAAATAGATAATCATTCAAAAGTAGATTTCGATCTACCAAAGGTTGAATACAATTTGGTTTGAAGATTGATACAGTGTAACCTCGGTGAACGCAACCAATAGAAATTTTGTTCTGTTGCGATCAGGGCTGGCAAAAACCCAACCCAGTTGGGGGTTTTCATGGGTTTTATTGGGTTTAATTGGGTTTTGGGTTTTTGGTTTTGTTGTTTTTCGTCTAATGGTATATTAATTGGTCCAAGCAATGTTGCCAACCCAGCTCTTTTCGGTATAGATTTAGCAAGAAAATCTTAAATATTTGTTTTATGGCATCATCATCAAATGCATGGATGATTACAAGAAAAGCTAGGCTTAAATAAGTCCTTACATATTTGCCTAAACTGCCAAGTGATTACTTTTTTGAACTTTTATGCCTAAATAAGATCGGTACATACAAATGAATTTGACAATGACATTCATAGAATTTTAAATAACGTTCAGTTGTATAAAGAAGCTTTGAATCACCAACAAATGTTACTCAAAGTTCAAAAAGATCTAAATGCTGTACAAAGTGACTCCGCTACAATTGCAACTGTCATTTATGTAATTTGTTGAACAATGATATACCACTGTCAAAACGGAATTTTGTTGATACGCGTACTTACTCCAACTCATTATTTGGCGAATGTGATGCATCCGAAATATGTATATAAATAAGTATGTATACAAACTAATTCGTCAAGAAAACGTAGATAGCAGAAGAATGTATAAGTCAAAATCAGCTCTCATTTCTTGCACCTTGTTTGGCGTTTAAAATTTAAGTTGCAGAATATTTTTCACAATAACGGTATTCAGTTCAGATTTTATTTTATTGAACAAATGGAAAAAGCACAGGTTTAAAAGTTCCAACATTGCAGTTTTTTTCCATTTAACATTATTTATATATATATAATATAATTCTATTAAAGACGTAATAATAAGAAGACAGGCTGTTTTACTTTATTTGACACGACAAATATGTACAAAATCACACTTTTAAATTATAATAAAGACATTCAACATGAGTGCAATTTTCCATTTTCCTTTTTGGCAATCAAAAAAATCAGAAATTAACAACAATGGTCAAAAACTTAACTTGTTGCCAGCAAACTTTTACGATTTTTTCGCTTCAGTAATAAATTGCCCTGCTAGTTCAGCATCAGAAAATATTTTTCCCTTTATTGTTTAATATAGAATAACCATAGAAATCGTCTTGGATTGGAAAAAGCATAAGGTCTTGTTAAAATATATCGACATTTAAAATCTGAGGCACTTTTTATGTCTTGGACTTTAACTTCAATTTCGGTCTTTTCAAAATCAAATTCAGGTTTTTAAAAAACAAATTCAAAATTTTCGTAATCAAATTGAGTATTTTACAAATCATTTTTCAAATCAAATTCATTTTAAAAAGCATTAGATTTAAATAATTAATTAATAGAGAAAAGCCCACTAACGTTAAATCAACATACGTACAAATGGGTATATGGGCACTTCCAACATTGTAAACGGGACATTCGCACACGTTTATATTGACAAAACTGTAAAAAACAACCTGATTTTCATTTTTTAAATTAATGATTCTTTTAACTCTCAATTAGCTCTTTAATTTTCGCAAATGAAATTTTTCGGTTACTGTCGTGGCTTCCGAGATAATTGCAAAAAACCAGTGATTGTAAACGGGACAAAAAACGGAAGTGGGTTTTAAGATGTAACCGTTTAAACAGTGATTTCTGCGAAACCTGACGCAATATTTTATTGGGATTAATTTTAAAATGTTGCGTACTAATGTGCCCTAAAAATGGTTTCAATTTCAAAAAAAAAAAAAAATGAATTACATATTTTTAAATAAATTGTTAAAGAAATTGTAAACGGGACAATTTTTCCACCATGATTTAAAATTTTTTTATGTTGCTATTAATAATCCTTTATATAAGAAACTTAATAAAAAATGTTTTTCAGATCATAAATATGCCTTAGATTAGAGTATTGTTGTTCCAAATGCATATTTTTTAATATACACAAGCATGTGCTAAAAGTTGTAGTACTTCGTTTACCATTTATCTTTTTTTTCGAATCAATTAATTTATACGCATTTTTAAAAAAAATATAAGCAATTCTCTAAATAAATCTTGAAAAGAAAAAATTTTTTTTCCATTTTTTGTGGTTGACGTTTTTTTTTGGAAATAGCCATATAAACACTTTCTATGCAGTTTATAAACATTTTCTTTTATTTTTCTGTAAAAAAAAATTTAAAAACTATACCATCTTTGTATAAATGAATATAAAGAAAAAAACCCATTTGGGTTTTTTAAAAGAAAATACCCATTAAAACCCGGGTGGGTTTTTCTGGGTTACCCAGTGGGCAGCCAACCCTGGTTGCAATAACTGAGTTGTTGCGCAAACCAAGTCACAAATTTCTAGTCATATTTTTCTTTTTAAAAGCTTATTTTAAACCAATCTAGAATTTTATATAAAAACTAAGAGTTGCTTTTAATAATCGTATTTATTTGATTGAAATAAAAAATAAAAACAGAAAATCAAAATATACCTACATCTCATAAAAAATTAATAAAATACACATTAATTTGTACTGATGGTTTTTATTCTACATACTGTTGATTTGTGAACCTTGTATTCATTACATAGGGTCTTCACCTGACAATTTTTTGTCATACCAAACGTCAAACTTCATATAAAAAAAAAACGCTGACAAACATTTTAAAGTTTTTTTATATGGACTTTGATGTTTGCTATGACAAAAAATTGTCAGGTGGAGACCCCATGTTACATATCGTTTTGACAGGTATGCCACTTTCAAGTTTCTTAAGAATTTCACTCTTTTCTTTTATTGTTAGTTTAACAAATTTTGTCACGAAAGGCGTTTTTGTTATTTTGATGAAAAACCACTCATAAACAAAGAAGTTTCTAAACTAAATTGATTTCAAAAACAGAAGTGCATAATACGCACAAAATATTTGTCATTCTTCGAATAACGGTAAATCAAAAAGCCTATTGCACTTAAGCATAAGATTTTACATCCACACGTTTTAGTTTTGAATTAATTTATCAAAAAGCAAACTAAAAAAAAAGCATTACTTGTTTTGCTTTTGCAAAGTTGCGTTAATTGAGGCTTTGTTTTTTGAAAAGTTGCGTTCACAGAGTCGCCAATGTTACGAAATTGGGTGTTGCGTTAAGGGTTGCGTTCAACGAGGCTACTCTGTATTTGACTATTGACTACCAGCAGTCGTCGATGGCTGTGAGTGTTAAACGGCAAATCCCTCTGAAGAGTTTGAGTGGTTGCGATCGAAACATGTAAGGGTAACCTGTCCGTAAAAGCCTGGGTTCGAGCCCCAGCTGCAGTCAAGAATAAAAAATTATCAATAAAAATTTTAATTAATTTTCATTCATTTCATTTCATTAAAAATAATAAAATTTGGATTATAAACCATAAATAGTTCAACAAAATAACGACAATACTAATTATTTTTTATATTTATATATTTGTGCATATAAAAAGTTGCCCTGTTTATAACAAATAACGTAAGCTGCCGTTTTTCTCATATATCTTTCTTAAATATTTAGTTTTTTTTTTTGTACAAAAAAGTTAATTTGTTTAATGTTTTGTTATGTAAATCATGAAAAGAAAAACCACAAGAATAACAGAAGTATGAAATATTTTTTTTTTTTTTTTTTATTTAAGTATTATTTACGAGAACAACCAAATGTTGAATATTTTTTAGTAAAAAAGTAGTAGAACGTTGATGAAAAGTAGTTGTAGACGTCATAGATAATTATAAAAGTGTCAGAAAACAGAACACAGTGTAACGAATTGTTTTCAAAACGTTTTCTAAAGAACAACACGACAACTGCTGTTTACATGTGTGTATAAAGTTTACTTGTATTATTTATATTTTCATACGTTTTTATGTTCTTTTTAACATGAATTAATTTCTTTATCTTTTAAATCAGTTGTCGGTTTTCTTCTCATATTTTTCCAAGTGTGTGCTTGTTTATTTTTTTTTACAATGTTAAATATTTATTTCTATATTACGTTACAATTGTTGTCTAATTTGTATTTTTCCTATTCATTTTTAATAATAACAAACAAAAAAAATCCTTTAAAAAAGACAGAATACTCACGTAGACATTGCACTTGATGAGATATTTCAAGGGTCATTTCACCTCTAGACCAGAATATTTTTGTTGATTTTTAAAAATTTTTATTTATTTTTAAGCTTTTGCCCCCAACCAAGTGTTAGGAACATGTTGTGGTCACGTATGTAATAATTTAATAGCAGTTAATTTTAAATATTGTATTTTTTAAAAAATTAAAACGTTTTGTTATTTAAATAAAGACATTAATAAAATTTAATTCCCGTTAGTTACGAGTCTGAACTTATTATTTCTTAAAATAATGGGTGATTTTTTTAGAGCTATAAGAAAGATTAAAAAAAACACATAAAATTCAGAAAAATTCATGAAATCTTTATTTGAATCGATAGTAGGGTCCATATAATTTAATGTTTGAAGAGTATTTCATGCAAATGTTGACCGTGACTGCGCCTCAAATGGTCCATCCGCTTAGTCCAATTTTGGCATACTCTTTCCAACATTTCGGCCGGTATCTCATGAATGAATGCTTCAACGTTGTCTTCCAATGCGTCAATTGAAGCGGGCATGTGTGTGTAGACATGAGCTTTAACATAGCCCCACAAAAAATAGTCAAAAGGCGTTAAATCGCACTATCTAGGCGGCCAATTGACCGGTCCCGAACGTGAAATAAAATGTTCACCGAACTCGCCTCTCAATAAGTCCATTGTTAAGCGTGCTGTGTGGCATATGGCACTGTCTTGTTGAAACCACATGTCATGCAAGTCAAGCTCTTGCATTTTGGGCAAAAAAAGTTGGATATCATCTCACGGTAGCGCTCACCATTCACAGTTACGTTACGATTCGCATCATCTTTGAAGAAGTACGGTCCAATGATGCCACCAGCCCATAAGCCGCCCCAAACTGTAACTTTTTCTGGATGCATTGGTAGCTCTTGCAATGCTTCTGGCTTATCTTCACTCCAAGTTCGACAATTCTGCTTATTAAGGTACCCATTGAGCCAATTAACGTACCCATTGAGCCAAAAATGAGCTTCGTCGCTGAACACAAGAAGCGCGCGATGAACTTTCTTAACAGAGCACCCATTTTGATAATAAAATTCAATTATTGCAAGCATTGTTCGTACCCATTGAGCCAAAAATGAGCTTCGTTGCTGAACACAAGAAGCGCGCGATGAACTTTCTTAACAGAGCACGCATTTTGATAATAAAATTCAATAATTTGCAAGCGTTGTTCGTTTGTTAGACGATTCATGGTTAAATTATAGACCAAACTGAAGATGTTTGACAGTGAAACAAAACACGAAACGTGCGTCAGCGGTTTAAACCAGTGTTGCCATAAAGATAATAGCTAAAAAATCACCCGATAAAAGCGGGTTTTATACGTCACAAAATTAAGTTTGATTTTTAGTGAAATATTCCTGACATCGCATTACAGCTTAATTAATCGACCAAAAATAAAAACTAAATAAGAGATTATTAAATTTATCGATGTTTTGTATTAATCGATTAATCGCACGAATAATTATTTGAGTAAAAAATTTAATCGAATAATAATCGAACAATTAATGTGTAGTTTATAGAACACGAGCGCCTTACTCGTCCGTTCAACTTACATTTAAAACAAAAACAAATTTCGAAATTTTGTTTTTGTTTTAAATGTAAGTTGAACGTACGAGTAAGGCGCTCGTGTTCTATAAACACCACATAAATATTATTCATTTAATGGAATAATTTTTATATTGTCTTGTTTAGAAGTTTAAAAATATGACCAAAAATTATATTTTTTATCATGAATATTTTATTAAAAAAGTAACAACAAATTAACAAAAGAGTGCTTCATGTAATAAAAGAGGAAAACTTTTTAAATAAAAAAATAGCATCAAAATTTAAGCTAATCTTCTAAAATAATCTTTCAAAAAGAGTATACAGTTAAAATTTTTATGTTTCAAACAATTTCTTGCTTTTGTTTTGATAAAACTTGATTTAGGAAATATTCTTTCATTTATTGTTGACGTTAAAAAGAGTTTGAGAGTAAAGCTATATAAAGCATATCCAATATTTCTGTTCTTTTTCTTGTTTTTTTTTTAGTGTAGTCTTTTATAATATCACTTCTTTCTCTTTTTAATTTTTTTTTTAACAATTTCAATACTTTTAGTAGTCTTGCTTAGGTCTGGAAGAAGGTGTTTTCTTTCGCCTCGAAAGAAAATAACCTTCTTCATTGTTGTTCACTGTGTTAAACGTCTGTAACAAACATTTTAAAAAATCAATTATTGCCAAACTCTTTGGTTTCAGTCTTTGAACTATACACTAATACCCCGATTTGCGTCGCTAATTGGGACCGGAAAAACTCAATGCAAACCGAAACGACGCAAACCAAAGCATGATTTTCCATACATTTGCATTAATTTTCATTTAACTGGTTCCGAGATTCGTAATTTTAGCTTAGGCCCCTATTACGGTTTACAACTCAACCCAGTTGAGTTGTAATTTCTTAACTTTTATATTATGTTTTACAACTTTGCTAAATTGCGGTGAACAAAAAGATAACAAAAATTACAACTGATCTCAACCAGTTGTATTTATTACAACTCAGCTTATTTATCTAAATGCTTAAACTTTCACCAGGGACATACATTTGAAACATTTTAACTGATTAATGCGCACCGTAAAGTGCTCTCGAAGTTTGGCTTAAAGAGCGCGAATTTTGGAAATAAATTTGCACGATTTGTATACGTTGTTCTTTTGGTGTTAGTCCTTGCACAGGGATTTGCCAAAGTATACTAAAAAAGGTCAATCTCACTTGATTTGTATCACAGCTAGTCTTACAGTTATCCCAACCAGAAGTTCTATACGCCTAAAACAAACACCCTTTAGAAAGTGGTGTGGTTTTTTGAACTGGTCAGTTGCGACTGATTCGAAAATAAGCCGTTTTGTTGTTTGCTTTTTTAAAGTTTGATACACTTTTCCCGAAGAGGCACGTTTTTTTGACTAATAAACCATGTAGTTTATTTGACTTTCATTTGATTTGATTAAAAAGAGACGTCATTTTGTATTGGCAGACTGCCTTAATTTCTTCTCTATACTAAACAATTCAGCTACGAAGATAAGAAAACATTTTATTGATTAACGGGCATGTTCTGACAATCGTAAAACGCTTAACATTTCCGGTTCTGACTGAAATCGCAAAATAGTTGTTCTGTAGATCGCAATATCAAGAACTTTGGCGACTGTAAATCGCAAAATTATGCACAGGGAAAGTAAAATATTCTAAAAAAAATAAAGGCATTTTACATGCAAAACGCACGAGTTTCAGAAAATCATTAAATTTGCGATTGTCAGAACATGGCAGATACAAAATTCTGCATACCTCTCCCTAAAGAAGTTAACGGTCCTGTTCTGAAAATGTGTGATTTTGTGGTGTTCAGAAAGTCATACCGTTATTTCGACAATTAAAAATCAAACCGAAACACCAAAATATCACACGTGCACTCACAATATTCTGTACGTAAAATTAACTGAAGTTGTAATATAAAATAAATGAAAATTCAGTTAAAAACAGGTCTACTGAGTGTGTGATCTTAAAACGCACATGTGAAATGAAATCACGTGATTTGAGTTAAATTGATTTTCAGAACAATCCTGTATAAAGTAAAACAAGTGAACGAAGACGCAGTATCGAAAGCGTCCAGTTTTTCGTGTATTTCTTTCAAATACAAACGAAACTTGCATTTACCAGTGGAGCCTCAGCATTTTCACATTTTCTGAAAATTACCTAACCCAGATTACTTTATTACGACTTATTAAATATCCCAATATTTTTTTTCTTTACTGGGAACTGATGACCGTGTATTCAATTTTAAAATGTGTATGTCTTACACTTATGGTCTTTATCAAGTCGTTACAGAAAGACCTGCTTAATTAAATTGCACTTTCGTAAACAAAAAGAAAACAACTTATAAACCTTTAAAGAGCTTAAAAATAAAACAAAAAACCAAAAGCAGCATTACAAAAACGCATGTACTAATTATAAAAATATAATAGAAAAGTAGAACAAGAACAATTTAATGAAAAGTAGAAAAAAAAGACCAGAAAAGTACACTCTGCCAAAAAAAGAGAACAACACCACCACCTAAAAAGGCATTGAATTACAATTGAAGCATATAAAAGGTCCAACAAGCAAATTATTTTAAAAAGCTTATGACTGAATAACTGAATAGTTTGTTCTTTTAACAATAAAATATTAAAATGTGGAAAATAATTCAAACAGAAAAATTTCCAAATGTAATTCTTAAATGCAGCATTGAAATTTCAACTTTTTTACTTAAAAGATATTAAATTTCCAAAATGTTCGTTATATTTAAAATTTCAAAAGTATGTAAGCCGATTACAAAGTATTTACTTATCAAGACATCATTAAATTCGAATAAAAATGAAAAAAAAAAAAAAAATTTTTTGTCTGTTCTCATGTTTGAATATTCAACAGTTTTGTTTTACTTGTTGAAATTTATAAAATGTGCTAACGATTTTACAAATTTTTAAAACAATTTTAAATGTTGCTAAGGGAAATAAATTTTAAACACAAAATCTTAATAATAAATTTGTTATATAAAGGACACTTTTATCGCTTTCTCAGTATAACAATAATAAACACAAAACGAAAAATTCCAAATATCATTTCGCAGCAATAAATATTTACATTTACTTGTCAACAACGAAACTTTCAATTCTTCAAGCACAAAACGTTCATCGTGAACAAATCTGTGTATGTTTGTTTGGAAAGCATTTAAATTTTAATACCCATACTACAATAGTGAAGAGAGTATTATGTGTTTGTGATAATGTTTGTAACACCTTTAAGTATATCGATCGACTCAGAATCAGATTCAGAGTCTGAGTTTCTGAATGTGCGCCAGTAGGCTAGTTGGTAGTGACCTAGTCTATCAGTGCGGGGATGACGGTTCCATCCCCGCCAGAGACTGGTCTCCTGCAGACACGCGAAGATCTTTGCGGGATTAGGATAAGAAAAAAAATCTAACGATGTCCGTCCGGATGGCAGGCTTACTGACTGTCCATGTAAACTTTGTACGCAAAGTACAATTTTGGAGATAAATAGACGAAATTTCTAATTGTTACAAAGATCAAGCCTATTCAAAATTGTGATAATCGGTCTATAATTTCACATTGCCTCTATACAAGCTTCTTTTCGGAATAGAGTCTTTGTGATCATAAACCATCTTATTATGTCGTTATTTAGAATTAATTTGCTTCAAAATCATTTGATTGCAACTAAATCATCAAACGCAAATTTTATTGAACTGTGTCCATATTTGCCTATAGGTTCCATAAAAATACTACTCCCGAAATTAACTTTTGATCAGTGTACGAATATTAACCCTAAATATCGTTCTTTAGTCTTCGGTTCGATAGATTTGTGGAAAACACAAACGCTAATAGTGTTTGTATAGAAAATCATTAAAAAGAAATAACGTTTCCCCGTTTGTCATCTTTCGAACACAAAAATAATACTGTTCTTATCCAACTCAACAAAAAGATGAGAACATTTAATTCCGTTCGGTTCCACACACTTCATTGTGTTCGGTTCAGCCCATTAATGTTTGTTCATTTCTGTTGTGTGTAGCGCCCTTTTGGCTGGTAAAAAAACCCAATCATTTAAAAAAAAAACAAAATACATATACGAAAAAAAAAACAAAAAGTCAGCAAAATAATTTAACAACATCATGTAACGACTACAACGCTTTTTGTTTGTTAATTTCTTAAAATATGATGTTTGTCTACAGTATCACTACAATTGTTCTTTTTTTAACGAAGAACAGAACACTATATAATGTTCGACTCTTTCTTAAAAATAGTTACGAACAGTGTTCGAAAATAAACCCTAAATATCGTTTTTTAATGTTCGGTTCGGTAGATTTGTGGAAAACACAAACGCTAATAGTGTTTGTGTAGAAAATCATTAATAAAAATAACGTTTCCCTGTTAGTCATCTTTAGAACACAAAAATATTACTGTTTTTATCAAACTCAACAAAAGATGTGAACATTTAATTCCGTTCGGTTTTTTTTTTTTTTGAAAATCCACAAACTTCAATGTGTTCGGTTCGGCTCGTTAATGTTCGTCCCTTTTGGCTGGTAAAAAAAACATTTTTACAAAAAGAAAATACACACACGAAAAAAACATTATAGAACATTAAAATATAATGTTTGTCTACAGTATCACTACAATTGTTCTGTTTTTTTTTCAGGTGTTTTTTTTTATAGCTGCATAAGAATTTTCGATATCGATAACTATTGAAGGTAAAGGTGTTTTTATTTGTTTATTGCTTAACGTTATCGGATTCGCTCCAAATTTTACTTTACTTTTTTGATATAAAGGAACATAAATCTGGCCCGCGAACACTTTAAAATGTGGCCATACAAATAAGAATATCGTTAGCTAAAATGCAAAAAGACGTAACTAACAAAAATATAATTTTACTGGAGAAGCAAAAATCTTTGTAAAGTGAAAACTATAAACATGTCAGAAAAACATGCATTGATAAGTCGTCCATGGAATTCTTCAACCAATTTTCAAAGAAAACTATTTCATTATATTTTCTTAGAAAAAAAATGTGTAATTACGTCGTTTTGCATACATCAAACAAAAAAACTTGTAGTTACGTCCCTTTGTTTTTTTTTTTTTTTTTAATAAAAACGCAAATTTTGATTGCAGAAGTGTAACATTTTGTCAAGACATGTAGTTTTATAGCATTCATAATAATCAATCAAAAACTCGATTTTGAATTTTTTGTTAGTTACGCCTTTTTGCATTTTAGTTAACGATATATACCTTTAATGGGCAGCTGATAGTGCCAAACTGTGTTGACATTTCTGTTCAGAAGTCATTATGAATCGGAAACGCTACAATAACGCATTATAATTATGGAAATACAGTAGACGCTCAGAGATTCGAACTCTCAGAAATTAGAATTTCCAGAAATTCGAATCAGTATTTTCATTACATTTGGCGCTCTAAAATTAGAATCCAAAATTCGAATTTCCGAGTGGTTTTTTTTTTTTCTTTTTATTGTAAACACTAAAATTTCAACAGTTTAGTTTTACCAAATACAAAGTAAAAAGGGGAATCCCATTTTCAAAGATGATTTACAGATCTTGTAGATGTTGTTAGAGTTTAAAAGTCAGTTTTTTGGTGTTAGTATTACACATGCTAAATAAAGTCAAATTAACTGAATTGTTATTTTTTGTTATATTTCGTTAAGTTTTTATAGTTTTTATGTTAAATTAACTAAAATTAAAAAAAGAATAGTTTTTTATATTTTTATGGTCAAATTTACCTAAATTTTTGTGTAAAAAACCGTCCAGAAATTCGAATAATTCGGAAATTCGAATCGCCCTTAAAACAAAGTGGTTCGAATTTCCGAGCGTGTACTGTATACTTTGAAAGAAATAAATCTGTTCGCGGTGGTTTATAGAGTCGACTTTACGAAACTCATTTCTGGTTAATGGCTACGTCAAAAAGCAAAATATCCGTATTTGGGGCGAAGAAAATCAATCCTCAAGCCATTAAAGAATCACCATTATATCCATTAAAATTAACGGTTTGATGGGTCTAACATGCCCTTCTTCGAAATGAATCAAGGAGCTGTCGTTACGGTAAATGACGAGCACTTACGAGCCATGATAACTGAATATTTGTTTCCAAAAATTAATCAGCTAAACATCAATTTGGTTCCAATAAGACGGCTCAATTTGCCATACCATGCCATGTTAACTGGCCACCTGGTTCGTGCGAATTAACACCTCTGGATTACTTTTAACTGTAATTTAAACTGCAGTCGTGACAACTTTATTTTACACTACATCCCTTGAAGTTTTTCTATTAATTAGTCTATACTAAAGACTATGTTAACCATAGTCCTGACTTCAGTTTAGATTACAAAACCTAGTCGGCATTTAACATTTTAATTACTTACTTAATTGCGTACCTCTTTCTACCCTGCAGTGTAGAATTTAATTATTTTAATAAAATTGCATACGATTTAATCACCTTTTAAAAATTGAAGACTTTCTGGGCGCGTCAAATGTAGAACGTTTTCGGTTGAAGTTACAGTTCGCTGGCAGTAAAAAGTGTGTAAATAAATTTGTTTTATATATATTTCACTAAAATTTTATATTTTTATATTCTTTTGGACGCCTGTTGGCCTGCTGTCTGTTTATTTTATTTATAATAAAGAATTTTTGATTTTTCTATGAAATTTCTTGGCATACTTCCCACAATAAAAATTATAAATTACGAAAAATCTCATGTAAAACTATTTATGAGCTTGTTTGTTTTTTTTTTTTTTTTTTTTTTTTGATAAAGCGAATTTTATCAAATCTTAATAGTTTATGGTGGTAATTAGTTTTGTTTTAAATAATCAAAATATAATGTTTACAAATTACATTTTCTTAACGAATTTCTTTGACCAATTTTATTCAGAGCAGATGATGCTGACGGTTTTGTTGAAATTTTTGAGGAAGTGACCCTGAAAGTAATATTTTTGTAAAGAAACTATAGTCAAGACTAAAATTAACACTTGGATATTAACTGTAGACTACATACTGGGTTCTATTTCTTACTGAAGTCTTAGCAATAGTAAAGCCGATAGCACAGAATGAAGTACACCTTTAAGTCTACACTATAGTGAAGAGCATAGCCTAGAAGACTTCTTTAGCCCATGTCTACTATTGTTAGAAGTATAGTGAAGGCTAAAAAAAAGATTATAGTGATGTCTATATCCTAGACTATCGTAACCAGTTTGGGCCAGAAGAGTGATTTGCGAAAGGTGAGATTGGAGGAATTTATATTTACAGTTGAGATATGTCTCCCAATATACCAAATATCGAATTTGAGAGACTTATCAATAATCTGGTGAGTTACTCGATCAATTATATCTCAATTGTTATTGGAGGATACTTTAATACCTGGGCGCCAGATTTGGATAGTCGCAGAACAGGAGTACCAACAGGTTTAGTCCAGACTTTAGTGAAGACATAATCCAGACTGTAGTAAACACCATACTGAAGACTATAGAGAAAATTGTAATGTCGCAAGGAATTTAGTCCAGGCTATAGGAAAGACATTAAAGGCTAAGTTATGCTAACGTTGCTGTAACGTTACTGTACCGTACTGTACCGTAATGTACTGTACTGTAATCAAGACTACAGTAAAGAGAGGAGTAAAGACTGTCGTAAGGACTTTAGTCCAGGCTACAGGAAATACATTAAAGGCTGAGTTATGCGAACGTTGCTGTAACGTATCTGTACCGTCTATATAAGCTGTTTATTAATGTTATATAAAAAGCAATACAAAAGCTTACCGAAATTTAATGTATCGTAGTTGTAACGTAGTATTCTGTGTCAAATAGAATTTCATGCTGTTGTTACGTGGCATTTGTAAAGCAGTGACGGGCGACTTGTATGTTAATTTGCGGGTATTGTTCTAAAGGTGCACCTACGTTCTTACAGTACGATACGGTACATTACGCGTACAGTAACGTTCGCCTTACTCAGCGTTGACAAATAAAATGGTCAGAACTGTATAGTACTATGCTCAAAGTATTCTACATTGAAGGCTAAAATAAACGTATGGACGCTGTTGTTAGAAAACCTGGCATTAAAGCTCTTAAATAAGATACTTAGAAATTAATCATACCGATATATAATTTGTCCTGCTACTTTGTTAACTTCTCCCTTTCTTTCGCGGACATAAAGCTATATTTCTAGGTTTAAACAAAAAAGTACCAGTATTTTTAATCTTATACATGTCTCATTTACTCCGCACCCTATATATAATTTTATGTTTCTAGGTTCAATATTATAAAAAATTTAAAAAGTACCACATGTTGAATGGAAAAGTTAAAATCTCCCATATTTACCCTAATTGATACTTTTTTTTTCTCCCCATTGAAGTATCGAAACTTTCAATATTGTAGTAAGAGCCCATAATTTAATATGTATATGTCAATGATTGGAGAAATATGTTTTGTAAAAAAGTACCAAAAATAGGTACGTTTTTCACCCAATATTTGTATTTTTTACATAAGTTAAGAATATGATATGATTTGTATTTCTACACTCAAAAAATGGTTACAGTAACTGATAATTGGTATTTCGTACCGATAAAATTGAAAATATAGTTATTTTACGAATAACTTTATTTTTAGCATTTATGTTTATTATTCAAAAAACAACTAAAGGAATGCTTAAAATTAACTTCCTTTTAAATTTAGCAATATAATATTTTAAGTGTATGTTTATTGATTTAAAAGATTTAAAAGACAAAAAATTCCAAAATACAGGTTTTACCCGTTTACTCCTTGAAAGGTTCGAATTTGAAAAAAGTACCAGACAACTTTCCGCTTAATTAAGTATTAAGTTTTTTGTATCTCTTTTAGTTTTGGGAGATATGCGGTTATCGAATTTACTCGTTTATTCCCTTTACATTTCAAATTTCTAAAAATCTCCTCTAAGTAGATCGATTTGGTAAGAGACTAATCTCAGATCCAAATTTAAACTATTAAGCTTCAGGCGTTTAGGATGTGCGGTAACGAACAAGTCAGTCAGTTACGTTACTATTTTATATTGCGCTCATTTGCTGCAAAAAAAATTGGAGTTAGTGATGCGGAAGTCTTCGCTGTGTTTTTCTTTATATAGTGTTAATACTTTTCTTGTTTGAAGAGAATGAGTCGTTATTTTTAAAAACTTTAAACAAGTTTATTTCGAAATTTATTTTTTTGAGATATAGCGATGTTGCAGCAAATAAGCAAATGGGAATATTTCGTTCAGTGAATTTTTTAGTGACTTTTTTATCTTTATTTGCAATATATATATATATTACAGCGACTCAAGTTGTATGCAAGCAAAATTCGTGCTCGATGTACCCTCCTAAAAATGAACCTTGGACTTTTTTAAGTTAACATTTTGAATATTTCGGCTCCAGCTTTGACCTCTCGTGAGCTGGACCAGTTTGAAAAAGGGTATATTTTTGCATATTTTGTTAATTTAAGAATCTGTTTCCTTACCAACATATACAAATTGGGTATCGTAAGAAAGGTTTTTTTTAAGGCGCGTCCAACTGTATATACAATTTGTCCAAGGACGATCATCCATGTCCTTTTTTTAAGGATTTTCTGTAAAAAACGGTTTTTGAATTTTTTGTTCGGGGTTGTTTGTAATAAAAGTGCCAAATTAACATATTTTAATCTTCAGTCGATTTAATTAAATACGTGTCTCAGCTTTTTTTGAAAATCGTGCTAGTTCGCGTTTTGACAAAAATGCAATGCGGTGGCAACCCTTCGTTTAAAATAGGGCAATATGGGTATCAAATTTTATCTATAGTTTAGATTTTTGCAAATTAGATGCATTTTACACGGTGCTCTGGAATATATATAATTGCAATTTGTAGTAACTTTATTATGATACCGGATTTAGTTTCAAGATCATGTATGGATGAAAATAGGACTAAAGAATGAAAAAAAGAAATGATCCACGACTTGAATTTTTTTTTAATTTGCGAAAAAAATATGCCGCCAAAAAGTCGTGGTTCATTTCTTTTTTTCATTCTTTAGTCCTATTTTCATCCATACATGATCTTGAAACTAAATCCGGTATCATAATAAAGTTACTACAAAATTGCATTTATATATATTCCAGAGCACCGTGAAAAATGCATCTAATTTGCAAAAATCTAAAATATTTACATACAAAGATATACTTGCCAAAAGATAAATTTTGATACCCACATTGCCCTATTTTAAACGAAGGGTTGCTACACCGTTGCATTTTTGTCAAAACGCGAACTAGCACGATTTTAAAAAAAAGCTGAGACACGTATTTAATTTAATCGACTGAAGATTAAAATATGTTAATTTGGCACTTTTATTACAAACAAACCCGAGAAAAACCTCAAAAAGCTTTTTTTTTTACAGAAAATCCTGAAAAAAAACGACATGGATGATTGTCCTTGGACAAACTGTATACACAGTTGGACGCGCCTTAAAAAAACCTTTCTTACGATACCCAATTTGTATATGTTGGTAAGGAAACAGATTCTCAAATTAACAAAACATGCAAAAATAGACAATTTTTCAAACTGGTCCAGCTCACGAGAGGTCAATATGTCATCTTAAAAAAGTCCAAGGTTCATTTTTAAGGAGGGTACATCGAGCACTTTTTTTTGGTGAGTCGCTCTAATATATATAGTATATTTTTATACCCACACCACAATAGTGGAGAGGGTATTGTGCATTTGTGCTGATGTGTGTAACGCCTTAAAATATTGGTCCTAGACCCACCTTAAAGTATACCGATCGTCTTAGAATCACTTTCTGAGTCGAACTAACGATGTCCTTCCGGCTGGCTGGCAGGCTGGCTGGCTGGCTGTCCATGTAACCTTGTGCGCAAAGTACAGGTCGCAATTTTGGAGATAATTTGATGAAATTTGGGTCATAAGTTCGTATTGGCACAAGGACCAAGCCTATTGAAAATGGGCCGAATCGTAGGACCACGAGGGAAGATAGGGGGAAATTTCTTCCTCTCAGAAACTATCAAACCGATTTCAATGAAATTTAAAACATAGATAGAACCATATCTATATGGACACATTAGTTATACAGTTTTTCAAAAATAGGACCACAAGGAGAGGTAGGGGGTAATTTCTGCCTCTCACAAACTTTCAAACCGATTTTCATGAAGTTTATAAGCATAGATAAATCTATATTTATATGGAAACAAAGCATGAAGTGTTTTTAAAAACTGTGGTGTAGGGTATCATATGGTCGGGCTTGACCGACTATACTTTCTTACTTGTTTTTTATCAATTTTATACCAAATAATATTTGCCCCTATGAATGGTTTAGATATGAATTCCTAGTGAAACTACTGAACAATACTGACTGCACTAAAAATTAATCTATCTGTATTTGTTATAAAAAAAGTAACAAGAAAAAATCCAAATGCAAAAATAGAATTTTATAATCAGGGCAAGTTTTTACAGACATAAACAAATTATCTATATATATAATTTCGTTGTTTGTCCGGATGTATGTCCGGTTCTCTTTCCGCGGCTTTCTGAAGCCGTCTGACGTCGCAGAAAGATGAAATTTGGCATACGTAAAGCTCATTTGCTCCACTGGTGCAAGACGGAGCCCGATTTTTTATTTTCGGTCTGTGGGCGGTGGGCGTGGTCATTGAATAAACCATTCACTTTTTCTTATATTTTTTGCAGGAAACTTTTGCGTTTTCCTAATGACACTTTTTATATTTTAAGCCCTCTGTCTGAGAAAGATCATAGCATTGTCAGATTCCTAATTTTCGGTCGCCGGGCAGTACATATGGCTTATTTCATCATAAAACCCTCAATTTTGCATTATGTATTTTTTAAAGAAGTTTTATATTTTCGATATTACAACATAAAATTTGTTAAACTGAAAGTACTTTCTCTGCCAGAAATCATAGTGGAATCAGATTTTAATACTGCTGTTGAAAAGTAGAGATAATCTTATTGTATCACATACATAATTACTAACAAAAATATTGGGTTTTTGTTTTGATTTTTAAGATTTGTTTGTAAAGTAACTGTTTTTTACATTCATTTAAATTAAAAAATAATAATATTGAGTTATTGGAATTTATTCTTCATTGTGCCCATTTGAATTGGATTGAACTACATATTTACGGTGCGTTGCGTGTTTTTTAAATTATCATTAAAGAAAGAAATTATAACTACGTATTTGAAGTGAATTTTTATAATGTTATAAATATAAAGTTTAAGTTATTTTTTTTACAAAAATCAACTAATTAACTTAAGTCATTATAATTTGAAAGCTGCTCAAAGTCCTCTTCAAGGTAGGTTATATTTTGTTCATCAAAAAAATTTTTATGCGAAATTTTACGAAAAACTTTCGTTGTCTATTATTTCGAAACACGTTTTTACGAATATTTTGTACGATGCATGTATTTCAGTTTTCGTATAAATAAGCAGAGATTTTTCGGTGTTTGGTATCAACTGTTTCATACGTTTACATTTTACTATACTTCGGTTCACCCAGAGAAAAAACATGTTTAAATATGGTCACCTCCAACAAAACTATTTTTGAAGAAAATTTTGAACATATTAGGTTAATATAACCATATTATTGTCACCGACAACCATATTATGGTTGAAATGGTCATCTATCATGAAGCCACAATTATATTATGGCTGCCTCCGAACATGTTATGGTGAAAAATAACTAAAACATGTTTAACACTAATGATATCATGGTTGGTTTTCAACCATAGTATGTTGCTCTTGGAAAAGAGGAAAATACTATTGTTAATTTAAAAACATAGTATTGTCATATTTAACCATAACATGTTTAGAGGCAACCATAATATGGTCGTGGCTTCCTAATGGAGGACTAATTGAACCATAATATGGTTGTAGGTAACAATAATATGGTTATATTAACCATAATATGTTTAAAATTTTCTTTAAAAATAGTTTTGTTGGAGGTGACCATATTTAAACATGTTTTTTCTCTGCGTGTTGGGTGGAAGGTTTATAACCAGCAATATGTAAAACGCCGAAGATTTAAATCAGAGACCGTAAATATATATAAGAGTAGTCAATTGTTCGTTATTTTTTCAACATTTTCATATAAAAAACAAATTCCGTTAAGGGCATGGAAACTCCTCTCCCAGTGAATGATATGTACTCGATTCTATTTTTAAACTCATTGAATGCCGGCAGCGAAAGGCTAATGCAATAGCATTATTGAATTATTTAGAGGGGGCCGCACATATTATTCTCAGTTCAAGCTACCAGTACCATTGACAGAAACATCAACTTCAAGTATGAGAGCAAATTCAGTGGATGCAAAGCAGATAAGAAAAGCTAGGTTAATCATTTGGGATGAGACAACAATGGCACCTTCCTATGCATTTAATGCTATTGACAAGTTCCTTTAAACATTGATGAAAAATAACAAGCCTTTTGGAGGTAAAGTTGTGCTTCTTGGAGGAGATTTTCGCCATTGTTTACCAGTGGTACCACATGCTCACACGACGGCCATTATCGAATCATGTATTGATTTTTCTTATCTTTGGTCCAACTTTAAAATTCTACAACTTAAAGGTAATATTCGTGCAGTGGATAATATTTAAAGAGGTTGGCTTTTAAAAATAGGGAATGGTGAACTCAGTTCGGAATTTGGAGAGGACATTATTGCATTACCAAACGAAATGCTGGCTGAAAACTCAATCGTTAAAAATATCTTCGGTGAATGTTTAAAGCCGACTGATGTAGAACAGAATGGTAAATTTGCCATGTTATGCCCTAAGAATGATGAAGTATGCCAAATTAATGAAGAAGTACTAAGTCTTTTAGAGGGTGAATGTTTTACATTTTTGAGCGTTGACACGGTGGAGAGCAATAGCATAGCTGAACGGGAAAATTATCCGGTGGAGTGTTTAAACAGTCTATCGCCATCTGGAATGCCTCCTCATAAGTTGCAAGTCAAGGTGAAAGCCATTATCATTTAAACACTAAAAGGGGGCTGTGCAATGGCACAAGACTGCAAGTTACACAATTGTCACAGAATCTAATATGCGCAACTATATTAACCGGCACTGCAAAAGGCAATCCTGCATTTATTCCGAGGATTGATTTGGCTCCCATAAATCCCGACCTACCATTTATTTTGCGTAGGAGACAGTTTCCTAAAAGGTTGGCGTTTACCATCAACATCAATAAAGCTCAAGGTCAAACGTTAGAGAGGGGGGATATATTTACCCAAACCAATTTTTAGTTATGGACAATTGTACGTTGCTTTCTCAAGAGTGAAAAAAAAATTATGTTAAGGTAAAAGTGATGCATGTAGATGGCAAACAGGGCATGTTAAAACAGGGTTGTTCCTCAGTATTTTCAAAAAATGTTGTTTTTAAAGAAGTACTATAATTTAGTTACTTACTTATTGTTTTTTTTTTTTACATATGTATTTTACTTATTGTTATTTTTTACATATTTTTTCTTCTTATACCTATTAAATGTATTAAAATATTGAATAATAATTGTTTGTTTAATTTCTTTTATGAGCGGTACTATGTTAGTTATTATCTAAAAGATTTTTATGCCTGGCAGGGTCAGGCTTTGTGACTAGTTATGTATAAAACCAAAAAAGCTTAAAAAATATGCCAAAAAATGTTCACCTTTTTTAGAGCAACATGTTATGGTTGATAAAAAATACCATGCTATTATTATCGGTAATTGTATAGTGGTATTATAAACTTTATCATGGTCAAAGGCAACCATACAATAGTTGTGGCTTTCTTAAGGTGCTATCAGACGGGATGTATTTTACATATGTACTGTCACTTTTCTTACCCTTATGTAATTCCGTATGTATGTCAAAAATTTCAATTTTACATACGATTCATAATTTTTGCTATCACATCTGCTTATGTTTTTCCTTATGACATAACCTATAAATGGAAACAAAAGCTGACTTTTGTTTACGTTTCAAAACAAACCAGCTGTTTTGTTTATGTTTGCCACAGGAAAATAGAGCGTGTTCTAATCGAAAAAGTTACATACGTATTTCCACATGTATTTTACACATGCAAAGTTTCAGATGGAAAATTTGACAGTACATATGTAAAATACATACCGTCTGATAGCACCTTTAGTAAAGACGTATTTATCTATATATGTATATGTATATAAAAATGAAAAATGTTTGTATGTTTGTTTGTTTGTTTGTTTGTATGTTTGTTTGTTGGCTTATAGACTCCTAAACTACTGAACCGATTTTCCCGTAACATCATGTGAGCCCTAAAAATAAAATAGGCTACTTATTTTTTCGATAGGGGCAGGGGAATTGGTACCCCCATTGGATGCCAATATTAAATATCGCATATCTTAAGAGCCGCTGCACGCATTTTGTTGAAATTTTGGTAGTAGGATCTCCTAAGCCCCAAAATTTAAATAAAATAGTAGCGGGGGAAGTGGTTCTCCCCATAGGACGCCAATGTTTAATATAGCATATCTTAAGAACTTATAGTGAGAATGTTCAAACTTTGTAGAAGTCAGTCTTATGGTATACTTCTCTATTGAGAATAAAAATAAAACGGTAGGCGCAGGGGGGAAATAACTCCCATAGGATGCATATATTAAATATCGCTCAACTGAAGAACTATTAAAGGGACAGTCTGCAAACGTGGTTAAAGCTACTATTATGGTAAAATATAAATTTCAATATAAAAATGGGCGGGGTTGACAGGGGAGGAGCAGTACCCCTCATAGATAGAAATATTATTAAGAGCCGCTGCACGCATTTTGTTGAACTTTTGGAAGTAGGATCTTCAGAGCCCCAAAATTGAAATATAATAGCAGCGGGGGAAGTGGTACCCACCATAGGACGCCAATGGTTAATATCGCATTTCTTAAGAGCTTTTATAGTGAAAATGTTCAAACTTTGTAGAAGTCACACTTATGGTATACTACAGTTTTGAAAATAAAAATAAAGCGGGAAGGCGCAGGGGGGAAATACCTTCCATAGGATGCATATATTAAATATCTCTCAACTGAAGAACTATTAAAGGGAGAGACTTCAAACGTGGTTAAAGCTACTATTATGGCAACCTTTAAATTTTAATATAGAAATGGGCGGCGTTGACAGAGGAAGAGCAGTACCCCTCATAGATAGAAATATAATTTAGAGCCGCTGCACTCATTTTATTAAACTTTTTGTAGTATGATCTTCTGAACCCCAAAATTGAAATAAAATAGCAGCGAGGAAATGTTACCCCCCATAGGACGCCAATGTTTAATATCACATATCTTAAGAACTGTTATAGTAAGAATGTTCAAACTTTTGAAAATAAAAATAAAGCATATATTAAATATCTCTCAACTGAAGAAGTGGTTTAAGCAGTGTAGCGAAGCGCACCGGGTTAAGCTAGTGTTTTATAAAGAAAACTCATTTGAATAGTTTTTTGATAAAATAAATCTTCTATAAATCTTTCTGATTATAAAATTTTTTAAATTGCATTAAAAATTTTAGTTAAAATTATGTTCTTTTTTTCCTTTAAATACATTCTATGCCATATGGCATGATGATCAAAAATCACTTTTGCTATAAAATTTTAAAAAAATGTTTACTGATAGTTAATGCCAAAAGTTTTAGTAGTTATAAAATCGAAAAAACAAAATTTTTTTAATCAAAAACAAAAAAGAAGTACCGAAAGGGTTAATTACACTGTGCTACAATTTGTTTTGAGACTAAAGTACGCTGAATCCAATGGTGCTAAATGTTTTTTTTTTTAGGTTAGCTCTTGTTTTCGAGATATACCGTTATTTCGAAAATGCAGGAGGTTGCACAACATATATTCGCGTAACTCAACAGCGGCTTAGTTTATTAAAATTACAAAAAAAACCGGAATTCCGCAATAAAATTACCTTTTTGTAAAGTCTTATAATATGCGCTGTCGTTTTAGAAACATTAGTGGTATTCACACCGAACTTGTTAATTTGTTACTCGGTAGTTTGTTAATTTGTTGAAGTTACCAACTGTGAACGACCCCCTTTTTATACCCTTCACCGAAGGTCCTTATGAAAAGCGAAGTTCAAATCCGGTTGTCCGTCCGTCTGTTGAAATGGGTTTTCCGAAGCTCCCAGATATGATGGGGGCTTGATTGGGATATCTTTCTGTCAGGTATTCTTATTATAATTTTGCTATTGAAATTCAGCAAGATCGGTCCACAAATGGCTGAGATATGAGCAAAAAACCACGACTACCTCTAATTTTTTCCCAAAATCCCTTGTGGTTGTTGTATTTTTATTACTTTTTGCTGTATATCTGGTGAACGGCAAAAGCCAAATTTTCCAAATTAGGTACACACAATTAGGTTGTCAATACACACCATCCTGCAAATTGGATTGGAGAATTGGGCGTGGTACCTCCCGTACAAAAAAGATCAAAAACTTCATAAAAACCTGAATTTGTGCACTGCAACACTTCGATTTAAAATATACGAAGTTGCAAACAAAACAACCCATAAATTATAAAAATCTGTTAACAAGTTTTGATTTCATTCACAAAAGACGAAATTTTTAAGTAAACTTTAGAATTTCATAAAACACCAGGCGCGGATTCAGGGGGGGAGCGAAATAAGGAAATTCCCCCCCCCCCCCCCCCCCCCGTAAATTATAAAAATATGTTTTGTTAATTTCCCAATAATAATATTTTTTTTAATGTACAAAATTTTTAGAAATCCCAGCATGGTTTTTTTGTTTTTTTTTTATGGAAGTTCTAACGAAATTTTATATAATCCTAATAGTTATTTAATAGATATTTCAAATGAAACATCTAGTTTACCGTATTCAAATACTTATTATTCTACATTCAATCCCAGCAGGTGCCATCTACATCCAAAGACTAAACGTTTGACTTAATAATGCGTGCGGTTGAATTATTAAAAAGCCTTAGTAAATGCAATATTTATGTGTTATATGAATGTAAATTCTGTTCGATAATTTTTGACGAAAGCACGGATTTGTCGGGGAAAAGCCAGATTTCCTTATCTTTAAGATATTTCAAAATACAACAAAAAGTTTTTAGGGAAGAATTTATTGGCTTTGTTGTAAACGCATTTGAAGAGGCTTCAAAAGATATTGATGACGTTGATGTGTCAACTGATGCTTTGACAAATTTTGTGTAGGAGATGGAACAGATGGGTGACCTCTGATGTCAGCAGAAAATGGAGCTGTTTAAAATTTCTGGAAAAGCGACAAATGCGAAACGCCTTGCAATTCCCATAAATCGAACAACTCAATTTCTAAAAGCAATAAAGTGCCATTAATACAAAAAGTTGTATCATTTGTTAAAGAAACGACAAATTTTTTTAAATGTAGGGTGCGTTCGAAAATGCATTTTTATCGGTTTTAAAAAAGTTTGCTTTTCTGATGCAGCGCAGTGATGCATTTACGAACGCACTCAAAATCATCCCAAGCGAAAAACAGTTTTAGCAAAGTATTTGGGAGCCAAACTCTCTTCATTATGCGTCTTTGCAACAAGTGTACATCATATAGTAGAAGCTTTGGGAAAAATATCTGAGTGGAAAGGTAGTATCTCTACTTTATATTACGGAACTCACTTAGTACTTTTAAATTTATTTGCGGAATATACATGTTAAGTGTGATACCTATTGTAACACAGCCAATTAGTATCATTTTACAAAAGCTCGATTTAGATCTTCAAAAAGGATCAAGCCTTATCAAAATTTTAATGTGCCTTGAAGAAAAAAGAAATAAAGCTGAACAACAATTTAAAGCGATTTTTGAAAAAGTTAAAGTTATTTGCATTCAAATCGAGGTTCCTATCGAAAAGACAAGATTTGAACGAAATAATCACAACCAAAATGTTGAAGATTACTACCGAGTTGTAGGTTACATGCCTCTTATTGAATTTATTTTAGAAGATCTCATAACAACTTTCCCAATAGATATCCCAAATGTATTGAATATACCTAAATTTCTACCTCAAAGTGTAATCAAGTCATATACAGATACAAAACTGTTAAAACCACAACTAGCTGATGAGCTGATTATATCTGATAAAACAGATAAACACCTACTAAGATCTAAACTTGTGCCTGATCTATCAGATAACGTTGTAGATGCTTTAATAAACTGTGATGAAGATATCTACCCAAATCTAAGTAAAATATTCAAATTTTCGTTTCAACGCTCGTCAGTAAAGCTACGAGCGGGAGGTCATTTTCTACCCTTCGTCGAATTAAAACACGGCTCGGATCAACAATGACAGAAGATAGACTCTACTGTCTAAATTTGCCTCACAAGGAAATCATAAATTGCTTATTTAAAAAGATTAATGTATATTGAACTGATCTTATGTTTTATTTAACCTTTTTGTTGAGTTTTTTTAATTAGGGTAATGACCAGGGTTGCCGTTTAAAAATTTTTTATCCGACCAAAATTGTCTACAAAACCTACCAAAATCCTTTGAAACCGACCAATTTTTTATATATTTAAAAACCAATATGAAAACTTCCACAGAATCTTCTTGTTGCGCCAACAAATAATTAAGTTTGTATTTAGACCATATTGTTCAAATTTGTTCTCTCTTTCACTAAATTGCGCTTTACACCAAAATAAAAAAAAAAAATCAATAGCCCAATTCACAATCTTGTGCAAATGGTCTTGCATCGTAGCATTTGCAAAATGGTAAAGTAAATACTGTAGTATCCTTTTGGGATTATAGTAAATACTATACCATTTTGCAGATCGGCTTGGTTCACTGAGTGTTAGCTGTCGTTTTGCAGTCAAGTCGAGTAAATATAAACTATTGGTTTTAGGCATTGCATATTTGCAAAAGAGTAGCAAGTGCATTGCTGTATATTTTGTTGGTGTAGAGTAAAAATATACTATACCATTTTGCAAATGCTACGATATATGGTTATGATTTTAACCATAATCCCAAAAGTATGCTAAAGATTTTACTATACCATTTTACAAATGCTACGATGCAAGACCATTTGCACAAGATTGTGAACTGGGCTAATAATATATAAATAATTTTTTTATAAACAAGTTAAAAAGCTTGGTGACGTAGCGTGACAAAAAGTAGACTTTTCGATAAAAAAAAATACCCATATACTTATCCTACTTAATCAAGAAGAGGGTAATAACTCAAAATTTGAATCTGCAAGAATAGGAAAATCATGTTAAATGATATACCTTAAAAATTTTAATTATTACAAACTTTTATAATATTTTAGTAAAGTACTTGAATAAACTTACTCTCATAAAATAAATTAAAATATACTTATTCACAGTGATCTGCAAAATATTGCATCTCCAATTTCGAAGAATCGCGTAGATTCGCGAGTTTTTGTAGGTACTTCGACTCCGACTCCGGTACAAAAAACTCAACTCCATAGCCCTGTGAAATTCTTTTAGTTCAGAAAAAGAACTGTAAATATTACGACAAAGAACCTCAATATCATTTTGGTATCATTTTATATGCGTAACTTAAACAAAGGTGAAGAGAGTGAAACGTGCACCTTATGCAAAATAAATAAACTTCATTGCTAAGTAACGTTTTTAGCCCACTTATCTTACCAGCTATGACGTTATCGCCGTTTGTTTCCAATCCGATCAATATTTTTAAAGGAATATTGTTTGTTTATAAAAAACTGTTTTAAAAGAAAAAAAATTAAGACAAGGCGCCATCTGACTTGGTTAGCTCGGATTAGGGTACAAAACTATCCTTTATAGAACTAATTCCGTCCAACAATACAATTCGTCTTTGCTACATTCGTAGTTTCATCAGCTATCAAAAATAATCTTCTGTTTTTTTTAATATTTTCACTTGCCTGCTTCGCGATATACGCAGCTGATTCAACAGACTTTTTCCTACCACATTTAATAAGTTTTGTATGGTTAAATCTAGGAAACACTTATCCAAAATAAGGCTGGAAGTTAGTCCATTAGCAAAAATGGGAAATTTTGTATGTTTTTCGTCTGTTGAAAAGTAAATAGCGTTGCCGGAAAAATAAATAGCGTTGCCTTCTCAAACCGACCAAAATAAGGTTTAGCCTACCATCCGACCAAACGAAAAATATCCGACCAAATTTGGTCGGAAAAGACCAAGTTCGGCAATCCTGGTAATGACTTTTTTGGACAAAATTTCTTCATTCCACCACGCGATGGGCAATTTAGTATTGATAATGAAAATAATTTTTTTAGGCCATTTTGGCCAAAAAAGTTTCCGCACCAAATGCAATTTCTTAGGCTCCTCAAAAACAATTTTTTTTTTTTTTTTAATTTCCATACACATTGTATATGGTACATTTATTGTTTATATGTATATGCTATATGTTTTAGCCCCCATATTCATAAATGATTTTAAAATTTAATAAACGTTTATTAAGGAAAATTTTCATAGAAAATTTGGGTTTCAAGCCTTTATTAAATTTAAAATATTTTAATGAATACAGGCATAAATACATAAAAGAAGCAACTGTGTAACAAAAATATAAAGCTCTTTTTTTTTGGGTTTAATGAAATAAATTTTAAGTTTAAAGTGCTAGTTGATTTACATAGTGGAAAAATATCTTGTGCAACTTTAATAGCTCGTTCGGCGCATATATTACTACGCTGCACTATGGGATTTCTGCTGCAAAAAAGGCATTTTTTGACTATTACTTTTAAAAAATCTAATGATGTTATTTTATAGAGAAGAGTCTGGCAAACCAAAAACTGCATTTCTTTTAAGATATATGTATATATATTTTTAGAAAAGATCGGTTGAAATCAGGTTAATGTTGTGAAAGGAAAATATATGGTAATTTTGTTCAAATTCAGAGATTTATATATCGAAACTGTTTCGAGCGGAAAAATCTGAGTGTCGACTTTATTTAAGTCCAACGCCTTGTTTTTAATTTAAAGGAAAAGAAAAAGTTATTACATACATAGTTTGGGAGATATGAGTGCATCAAAATTGTCCTTAAAAATTCAGCATTGGCTGTTTTTGTTGGAGAAAAAGTCAGTTAGCTCGGTTTACCTCCGTGCTCTCAGTATAACGAAATTAAAGGTAAAAGGCTCTTCTTTCTAAATAGTCAAAAAAATTCACCAACTTTTGTCAATCTTTTAAAAAAATCCAAATTTAGTAAAAAAAAAAAGTCACGAATATTTCACCCTAGTATTTGTAATAAAAAAGTTTTGCATACCTTTAGGCTTAACGGTTTAAAGAAATTTGAGTTATTAATTATAACAACAATTTCTTAAGCTGTTATGATACTTGCTATTTTTTGTATTTTTTTTCTATATTGGAGAACAGTGCAAATAGATTTGCATAGGAAAACTGACTAAGTGTAAAGAGTATGATTATATCATAAAAAATCTTGAAATGTCAAACAAATATACATGTGTTATCGATAAATAATCTAATACTGTCAAAAAAAATATAAAATTTTTTAACTTAAAATTGACATTTCCAGATTAATTGTTAGCACTGTTGCCAATTTTTTTAGTTTTTGATCGAAAAAAACGGGTTTTAACTTTTTTTTTGCGATTTTTATCTTTTATGACGGTTTTTTGTGGGGAAAAAACGTGGGCAGTATGGTTTGTTTTGTTTACATATTATCAAATTGTATTTCTTGTTCTTTCTCGCATTTGTTGTTTCATTCAATCAATCCTAAAAAAAAATTCAATACAAAAAATAGCAAGTATCATAACACCTTTAATAAATTGTTGACAGCTGTTTTTAAAAGTGAATAAGATTAAAAAAAAATAAACAAAATCATGTTTTATTAAAAGAAAATGTATAGAAGAAAACCGCTTAAATTGAAAACAATATTTGTAACCAGTAAATAGTTAACGTTAATAAATAAATGATAATAAATATTGTAATAAAATTTAAAATATAATTCTAAAAATTATTTTCTCTGTCATATAGTGAATTGTGCCCGGAACTTATGGATTGTGGTAGCAATGTCAATTTGTTAAAAAAATTTTATAAAACAGGAAAATTCGGTGCTTACTATTGATGAAATTGAAATAGTGAAAAAGGCAGTTCAAAAGAGGCTTTCATTTTTTAAATCGTTGGGGAGAAGCGCGACTTGTTTAGAAACTAAATACATCTTTAAAAAATAAATTAATTAAAAATAATTCATTTTGAATATTATGAAATTTTTTTTCCATCGTTTTTCATCGTTTGCTTGAGTCGTCCGATCCATATATTAGTAGCTTCATATATAAGAATATTTTAGAATTGGATGATGTAGTTAAAGATATGATAGTTGATGAACAAAATGCATTTCTTTAATTAAATATAACTAGTATTTTCAATGAGAATTATATTTATACGAAATTTGTTCATTCAGGTTACATAAAAGACGACGCATTTCAACCAAAATTGTTTTCTTTTATCGATTAATACGCGTGTGCCAAATTTAATCAAATTCTATTTACAATTGCGCCCTATACATTGAAAAAAAAATTACGTGGAATAATGGGGGTCCATGGGAGGTACCCTAGGAGTCGACGGATTTCAACCAAAATTTTAAGTGCTCTTTTCTAGATCAACGTATGAACATCTGCTAAATTTTATAAAATTCCTTTGCGAATTGCGGCCCATACGTTGAGAAGAAAAATAAGCAACAAAATGGGGGTCCAAGGGAGGTACGCCTAGGAGTCGACGGATTTCAACCAAAATTTGTAATGCTTTTTCTTAGATCAACTTATAGACGTGTGCCAAATTTCGTAAAATTCTGTGAAGAATTGCGACTTATAAATTGAGTACAAAAATTCGTGAAAAATTGCGTTCCAAGGGAGGTACCCCAAGGAGTACACGGATTTTACAAATTTTTTGTATTTTTCTTTTCTACTTAAACCTAAACATGCGTGCAAAATTTCATCGTTGTAGGATCACTCCTTCTATTTTTTGCAGTTAGATGTATGAAGAAATACCACTGTGCGCTGCTGAAAATTATCACTGATTTTTTTTCGCCCTTCTTCCGTACAAATGGTAAGATCTTGTTATATTCATGAAATTATTAGAAAATACTTAGAATTTTGTAATTAAATGTTAATTTTGTATGGTAAGGAGAAAAATTGAAATTCAAAACTTTATCGCGTTTGGTGCGGAAACTTTCTTCACGATCGCGAAAAAGTAATACATCATTTCTTAATATTGTTTGACGGTCTATACGGCTATGCGATGAAGAATTTGAAATTCGCAAAAATTGCAAAAAGTACTTACCCTAATAAACATATTGTTTTTAATAAACTTTTAAAAACCAATTTTTTATCCTTTTTTGTATCATACAAAAGTCCCCCCACCCCCCTAAGGCTCAAGCTGGATCCGCGCCTGTAAAACACCATATATGTATTCACGGAGCTCCCTTAAGGGGTTGGGGGTAGATAAAGGGGAAGTATGTCCCGAGAAAATTTTAAGGACAAGAAACAAATTGAGGTCGGTCAAACTTTATATCCTCTTAGGGGCGACTCCTGGGCATTAATGGGACTTTGTTTTTCAATATATTTCTTGTCTGTATTGAACATTTTGTATGGGAACCCCTTTAAGGAATGGAGATAGCGCGTAGTTTTGTTAAAAATAAATAATGGAGATGAAAAATAAGGTGGGGTTGGTCACATACATTTGACCCATATAGGAGCATCCTACGTGCTGCAGTGGCAAAATTTAAGAATTTCATAAAACCGCAAGGTTTGTTTAGGAGCTCCCTTAAGGGGTGGAGATAAAGGCCTAAAGGATACAGGTTATCAGGGAATACTCCAAGATAATATTATAAAATATGTATTTATATGCAATTTCAATTTCTTAAGAAAAATGCTTGAAAAACTTGCCCTTATTATAATAAAAAACAGAGAATAAAAACTCATTCCATATTTTGTTCTCGTATTTAAGAAAAAAATTGGAAACAAAAAACTTTCGTAGACAGTAAGTGAATTTGAATAAAAAACAAAATAAACAATTGTTTGTTATTAAATAAATATTAATAAAATAAATAAATGAGAACAAACGACATGTGTGGCTGTTTTGAAAACAAACAAGAATTAAAAAAAATAAAGTATTAGAAGAGTACAAAGTAAAATAAAAAATTAGTCGGAAATTAAAGCTAAAACCAAAATGTTGTTCAATAAAAATTATTTTTTAGGTAAGATAAATAAATCTTAAACCACTTATTTCTTAAAAGTAAAAATCCTTTCCTTAGTGCTGCTATTCTTATGGATCCCTTCCAGTATGGCCAGCAAATGTAGGGATCGCATTGAAGTTGAGTGTGAAGTTAATGTGCAGGATCAGTGTTATCTCGATACGGACAGAACGTGTTTTAAACATTTTAAAACGAATTGCGGTATGGAAATAGCTGCATGTAAATATGAAAAGGGTAAGAGTGAATACGATTAAAAATGTAGTCAAAATGTTCACGAAGTGATAACGCAATACCTTTAGATGGAGTTCCACACCACGCGTTTGATACTTTCTCGACATAATTTTAAGGTGCATGCAAAAGTAGAAAGTAACTCATTTGCTGTGCAACTTGTCAATAAAATTTTACATTGATTCTACTTTTTTGACAGATGCATGAACGCATTATGCGCGTGGTGTGGACCTGCAGCTTTAAGGCTACTGCACTTGAATTCAGTTCATATGCTAGAATTAAAAGCTTTTCATGTAACTTTCTAAATATCTTTAATTACTTAACAAGTTTTCTACATTTCTTTTTACATTATCTCTTCCATGTCATTAAAATTTTTTCGTAGAATATCTACCATATCCGGAAAAATTCTGTAAATCTCGACAGTTCATGTGCAACGAAGAAATCGACAAATTTAAGTGGCCACCGGATGATTTTGATAGACAGATTGCAAATCTACGCAATAAACCTTTGAGTGCACACGAGGGCATGAATTTGAAAACCAACAAATTAATTTTTAAAAAATAAAATAAACAAATGCCATAAATTGTTAAACAGAAAATTTTTCAAATATTTTTAATAAATAAAATAATAAACAATAATGATTTATGTGTATACAAAATATTTATAACAAAAGAAAAAATATTAAATCAAATTGGACAAAAAAAGAAAGAAAACTTCCGATAGGAAATTTTAAAAGGCGGGCGTCCTCAAAAGAAGACTGCACAAAATGTTAAAACATACTTAGAGCAAAAAAAACCTCTTTAAATTGTCAACAGATCGTATTAAAAACGTCAACGGAACGTTGTCAATACTTTCGATAAAATCTGTTGTAAGTTTTATAGCAAAACGCTGTCAAGTCAGAAACGAAATTAAAAACATGGCGGTGCGCAAAAGGACCCCAGGAAATATGGCCCCAAAAGGAAAGTGAAGAACGGCCCTAACATTTTTCATGAGACACAACAACACGCAACTTTGGGGCAATTTTTTGGGTTTATTTTTCATGTTTTCGTTAGGGCATTTTTGCATTTTAAGTGGAATGAAAAATTACCCCAATATCAAGTAATGGAAAATGGCCCCAAATAAAATCACAATTTTTACTTTGGGGCTATTTTTCGTTTACTAAAAAATAATGCAAATTTAAAGAAATTAAATATCACCCCAAAAATTTTTACACAAATTTTATAAAATTTTATTTACAAGTTTGTGGGGATAGTATAAAAACCCGAATTCTTATACCAAAGTGGAGAAAATCCTTGCCGTTTATGCAGAGAAGCTTTACTAAGCGAAGCCAGTAGCTGAAAGCCGGCTATAACGTGAAGCTGAAGAAAGCCAAGCCAGTGTTCGTTATAAGTACAATAGAGGAAAAAATTCTTTCGCATGATCGAAAGCCCAACCATCCTCTCAATCGTACGATTTTATAAATCAAAACTGTTTAATTATTCGGATTTTGAAATCGGGATTTTAAATAAGGGATTTTTAGTTTCGGACATATAATCTCCACCCAAAATTTTTCATATATCTTTTTTTGTGTTCTTTTTTGGGGTTAAAATTCATTATAAATTTTGAGGTAAATTTTCATAATGAAAATTAGCCCAAATTTAGGATCATATTTTATTTTCTTTTTACGGTTATTTTTAATTTTTTTTTCGGGTAATTTTTCATTAAAAAATGGAGTCATATTGCATTATGAAAAATAGCCCCAAATTTGGGGTAAACTTTCATTTCTTTTTTGGGGCCATATTTTCTAGGCCCATATTTCGGCGGAAAACATCGCACGTTGTCAAATCAAGAACAAAGTTTTGTCAAATAAGAAAAAAGAAAAAAAAATATAATAAGTTATGGAATTGATAACACGCTGCTGTGAAATTGTGTATATCGTGCTCTTAAATTAAAAACATCAGATGTGGTATTAAAACTTTCAGCTATTGAACTACGGCTTTGGATTTATGTAAATATATTAAGTGTTTTAATTTAAATAAATATATATTTCAAAATAACTTGCGACCTTAGGACAACAAGGTTCTGGCGCTGCGAAATATGGCCCCAGGAAATATGGCCCAAAAAAATAAATGAAAATTGACCCCAAATTTGGGGCTATTTTCAAAATGCAATATGGCCCCATTTTTTTAATGAAAAATTACCCCAAAAAAATGAAAAATAATCCTAAAAATAAAATGAAATATGACCCTAAATTTAAGGTTATTCTTCATAATGAAAAATCACCTCAAAATTAATAATGAATTTGAACCCCAAAAAAGAACACAAAGAAAGTTACATTAAACATTTTCGGTGGAACTAAACTAAAAATCACAAATTTAGAATCCCGATTTCAAAATCCGGATAATTATACAGTTTTGGTTTTAAAAATCGTACGATTGATAGCATGGTTGGGCTTTCGGCCATGCGAAAGGATTTTTTCTCTATGGTATAACGAAAACTGGCTTTGCTTACTAAAGCTTCACGTTATAGACGGCCTGCGGCCTGGCGCAAGGATTTTCTCTTCTATGGTATAACGAATACTGACTTCGCTAACTAAAGCTTCTCTTCATAGCCAGCCTTTGACCGGGTGAAAGGATTTTCTTCTCTTTGGTATAACGAACACTGGCTTCGCTCACTAAAGCTTCACTACATAGCCGGCCTTCGGCCGGGCGCAAGGATTTTCTTTTCTATGGTATGACGAACTCTGGCTTCGCTCAGTAAAGCTTCTCTTAATAGCCGGCCTTCGGCCGGGCTCAATGATTTTTCCTCTATGGTATAACAAACACCGGCTTCGCTTACTAAAGCATCTCTGCATAATCGGCAAGGATTTTCTCTACTTTGGTATAAGAATTCGGGTTTTTTATACTTTCCCTAGAAACTTTTACATAGAATTTTATAAAATTTGTGTAAAAATGTTTGGGGTGTTTATTCATTTCATAAAATTTGCATTTTTTATTAGTAGACGAAAAATAGCCCCAAATTAAAAATTGTGATTTTATTTGGGGTCATTTTTCATTTCACTTAAAATGCAAAAACACCCTAACGAAAAAATGAAAAATTACCCCAAAAAAACCAAAAAAAATGAGCCAAAATTGCGTGTTGTTGTGTCTCATGTAAAATTTTGGGGCCGTTTTTCATTTTACTTTTGGTGCCATATTTTCTGGGGTAATTTTGCGCACCGCCCAAGCTTCTATTTGCACCTAAATTAACTGTAAGATAGAACCTTGTTGTTTTAAGGTCGCGATATATCACCGATTTTTAAATAGTTGGGCTCTTAATGAATAACTTTTTTTTACTGTTTGCAACATGTTGTCAAAATGCCAACAACATGACGTTCTTACAAAATGAAAAAATCTTGTTGTGGTAATAAGAATGATATGTCGTCAAGATGAGAACAAACGTTTACAAAACCATAACGTTGTGTTTTTTCAATATTGACACTATTCGTTGTTAGTTAGGGAGAAGCAATAGGTAAAAACTAAATAAATATTAAAGGTTTTGTTTTTCATATACAATATGAAAATATAAAACAACCAGGGACTGAAAATAACGATTTTTTTTAATTGAAACTAAAAACAAGCAATAAAGTAAAGTCGGTCAAAGCTGACCATATGATACCCTTCACCACAGTATTTAAAAACTACTTTTCGAGAGTGTATGGCTATTTGAATGGCTTTATGAACTATGTATATGATATGGCTATGTAATAAATTTCATTAAAATCTGTAAGATAGTTTCGGAGAGCCAAAACTTGTCACCTATATCTCCTCGTAGTCCTATTTTTTTTAAATGCATAGCTTACGTGTCCTTATAAATATGGATCTAACAATGTTTTAAATTTCAATAAAATTGGTTTGATAGTGGCCACAAAAATCCTATTCCGGTAAGCAGCTTGTATGGGGGCTATATGAAATTATAGACCGATTCAAACCATTTTCAGTGGGCTTGGACTTCGTGCCAACAAGAATTCATGTAACAAGTTTGATCAAATTATATTAAAAACCTGTACTTTCCGCACAAGGTTTAATGGACAGCCAGCCGGACGGACATCGTTAGATCGTCTCCGAAAGTGATTCTGATCGATCGGTATACTTTCAGGTATATTAAATTCAGAAAATAATAATTATTTATAAAGGGCGATTTTTTAACTATTATCTTTTTGGCAACACTGGCTTAAAAAGCTGACGCACGTTTCGTGTTTTGTTTCACTGTCAAACATCTTCAGTTTGGTCTATAATTTAACCATGAATCGTCTTACAAACGAACAACGCTTGCAAATTATTGAATTTTTTATTAGCAAAATGCGTGCTCTGTTAAGAAAGTTCATCGCGTGCTTCTTCCATTTTATGGTCAGTTTAATCGACCCACTGAAGCGGCTATTCGGGCTATTGTGACTAAATTTCGCATCAAATTTACATTGTTGGACATTAAACTACCAACACGCATACGTAGAGTGCAAAGTGAAGAAGATATCGCAGCTGTATCGGCCAGTGTTAATGATGACCATCAATTATCGATTTGTCGCCGGTCGCAGCAATTGGGCCTCTGTTACTCAACAACGTGGAAAATTTTGCGGAAGGATTGAGGAGTGAAGCCTTTCAAAATACAGCTGGTGCAAGAATTAAAGCCGAACGACTTACCGCAACGTAGAATTTTTGGTGAATGGGCTCTTGGAAAGTTGGCCGAAGATCCACTATTTTATCGAAAAATTGTGTTCAGCGACGAAGCTCATTTTTGGCTCAATGGGTACGTTAATAAGCAGAATTGTCGATTTTGGAGTGAAGATCAGCCAGAAGCATTGGAAGAGCTACCAATGCATCCTAAAAAAGTCACAGTTTGGTGCTGTTTATGGGCTGATGGCATCATTGGATCGTACTTCTTCAAAGATGATGCGAATCGTAACGTAACTGTGAATGGTGAGTGCTACCGTGAGATGATATCCAACTTTTTTTTGCCCAAAATTCAAGAGCTTGACTTGCATGACATGTGGTTTCAACAAGACGGTGCCATATGCCACACAGCACGCTTAACAATGGACTTATTGAGAGGCGAGTTCGGTGAACATTTTATTTCACGTTCGGGACCGGTCAATTGGCCGCCTAGATCGTTCGATTTAACGCCTTTAGACTATTTTTTGTGGGGCTATGTTATAGCTCATGTCTATACACACATGACCGCTTCAATTGACGCATTGGAAGACAACATTGAAGCATTTATTCATGAGATACCGGCCGAAATGTTGGAAAGAGTATGCCAAAATTGGACTAAGCGGATGGACCACTTGAGGCGCAGTCACGGTCAACATTTGCATGAAATAATCTTCAAACATTAAATTATATGGACCGTACTATCGATTCAAATAAAGATTTCATGCATTTTTCTGAATTTTATGTGTTTTTTTTTTAACTTTCCTATAGCTCTTAAAAAATCACCCATTATATTTATTTTTATTTCCTGAAGAATAAATAGAATCCAAAACATAACTTTTATATATGAGAAATAAATAAAACTAAGTGAAAAATAATTGAAGCACAGCCGCGAATAACATTGTAAAAGCCACTTTTTTTAGAAACTGTTTTTTTGCAGATAACCGTTAACATCACTCTCTTACACTGTTTTAAACCAAAAATTATGCAACAAATCACCCAAAATTATGCAACTTAACGCCTTCAAAATGGCATACAAAGAATCCACTAGTGGAAGAACGTTGTAAGTTACTTACAAAATGATACAAAGTAAATGGTTTTGAACCGTGGAGTAACGTTTTAAACGCCGCTTGCGTAGTGGAAGAACGTTTTAAATGACAGCGCGATTGTGGATATGAAACGTTTTTTCACTAAACAAAAGTTATAAACTATAAATTTGCATGTAATTTATATTTTAAATTTCTTGATATTTTGCATAAAAGTTTTTATTATCAATTTTTTTAATAATCTAAAGAAAAAAAAAAAAAATTTTTTTTTGCTCTCCTGAAAAATAGTTATTTTGTAACCTCAAATGTTATTCGCGGCTGTGGTTCAATTCAAGAAATAATGATAAAAAAAAAAGTCAGTTTTTTTATAAAATTTATAACCATCACGGTCCCTGAAAAAACCCGATCATCGTTTTCAAAAATAACTGATGAACAAATCCACTAGCTGTTAACACAAGGGGTTAATCTGTAAGGGACTTTACTATATAATCATAAAATCATTTTTCTTACTTTCAACACTTAAAATCTATGCCTCCTCTAATAATATTCGTACCAGAAATTCCCCTTTTTGCCTACTTTTAGCCTGCGAAAGGTCGACTTGCAAAATATACTTTTTTTTAACATATCGACGTACTTATTAGGGTATTCATTTAATCGACCTTTTGCTTTGATCGGTTAATCGCTCGATTAATTAACCGAGGTTTTGGTTTAACCGGTTAATAATCGGTTAGTTTTGTTTTGGATCGGTTAACCGATTATTCAAGTTTTTTTATAAATTAAGTAATTTCAATGTATAAAAACGCATTAATTGTTTATTATTAAAACGAGCAAACAAAAAAAAAAAAAACAATTCATAAATATTTAATATGCATTTTTCAAACAAAATAAAAATTTTAATGCTGTGTTCATTGATTCTTCATAACTGTACAGTATAAAACTAAATTATATGCAGTAGCCTACAACAGTCATATCGTCGGCTTAATATGCAAACCTGCTAACTCACTTTCAGCACATTTAACAGGAGAGACGAAAAACTTTTTATTTTTCCTATTTGCAGCTTTATAGAAAATCAAAAATACAGTTAGTTTTACAACCTTCAAGACTTAAATAGACAAAAAACCACATGCTGGTCGACGAGGCGTACCTTTCTCTACCACAAGGCATCAAAATTTAATTTACATAAAATTTACAATAGTTAAAGAAGATCTTATAAAATAATCTTTTAGAAAAGTAATTTATTTAAATGTTTAGGATTTAAGCTCGTCTTTTCTTTAGTTTTGCCAAAACTTGACTTGGAAAAAATTCTTTCACTTATCGTAGATCTAATTTCTCAGTCATTTTCCAGGATTTCTCTAAACATTAGTACACTAGAGTTTTTAAAAATTTTTATCACTTCTAACTGTTTTAGTTAATTCTGTTAAAAGACTGTTATGAGAAGATATAAGAAGAAACAAATAACTAAACACATACATGAAACAGAAAAAAGGTGCTGGTAATCAAAAATTTAACCCATTTTTCGCCACATTCCTGTTGATCGATGATGAAGATAAAAAATCATTGTAAGTTTAGTTAACGGTCGGTAGAAAATGGGTTAAAATTAAGATCACTGAACACCTTCTTTGTTTGTATGAAAAAATATTTTCTAAACACATACATTTTGTATATGAGACGAAAAAAATAATTACAATCACAAAAAATATGTTATAATACTACAAAATATTGAAAATTTTATTACATCGGTTAATCGACTGAAATTAATCGGTTTAATCGTTAATCGAAAAAAGCCAATTTGAAATTAACCGATCAGTTAATCGGGTAGTAATTAATCGGTTAACCGATTGACGGTTAACCGAATGAATACCCTAGTACTTATAGAATCTTTTAACAAAAAATTATTGATTTAGGATTTCAAAATTATTAAAAAAAGAGGACTTTACAAAAAGTACTTAAAGTACGAACTGTTAAGCTGTTGTGGCTATTTTAGTTAAAATTTTTTAAATATATGTTCCTAAAAAAAATTTGCAGTTCTCACGGGGTTGATTACAAACTACCCTAAATTTCCCTTTTTAGCCCATCGGCCTTTAAGAGGGTAATTAAAGGCCGATTTGCAAAATGTACATTTCTGTGGCATGCCGTCGTGGCTATAGATTAAAAATGAAGGGCTGCTTCACAATAGAGGGAGGCTTCTCTCTATTGCGATGCAAAAACAATTTTGATGCGAAAGACAAATGCGCAAACGCAATGCAGAGTACCAATCACTTGATTCTATCGCATCGCAATAGAAAGTAGCCCCTCAGCTGTGTCGTTTTTTGCCTTTTAACTTATTTCCTGGTCCAAAATATAGCCTAAAGTATTTTCGTTAAAACCAGGGCAAGTTTTTTAATAATTTTTGCATGAAAAATGTGCATTTCCATATTTTTCAAGTTTTTGCGAAAAATAAATGCCTTGCATAAGTTTGCATATAACACAGGTAGGCAGGCTATTTTACAAAAGAATTGCTTTTGAGCCAATCTGTTGCAATTCCATTTCTTTCATATCGTCGGTCACAGGTTGACAACTCTTAACATGTTTTTTTGTACTTTTCAGAAGACAAAAAAATCGTTATTAATCCGTTACTAAACCGTGTTGGAAGTAAATAAAAAAACCAAAATTAGTAGGAGATATTTATTGTAAGATGGTGTAAAGAAAACAAAGGTATTTAAATTATTTCACATTAAAAAAATTAAAATAAATAATAAGTGTTGACAATTTAAAAAAATTAAAAAATGTTGCTCACTTATGAGGTCCCAATTTTAAAAATATAGTATAAGACAATGTAAAAATATATTTAACAATGTGAATGAATGTGCAAAGAACTAAGTTAATAATATTTAAATAATATGAATTACAGCTTTATTTGTGGCGAAGGTTATCGTAAAAATAGTGGTAATCTGAAGGTATAAATTTTTTAAGATCTTGCAAATCTTTAAATTTTTGAGAAGTTAATTTTAGTGGTTCTTCAAAAAGTTGGGCGTAAGTTAAAAAGGAAGTACTATTTTTTTGGGTCTTACTGAAAGAATTTCGTGGTTATTTTCCGCAAAATCAAGTTTATAATAAATGTTACCATCTGGTTTATAGAGTAGCGCTTTAATATCGGTTACACATGGATCTCCCTTCTTCTTGCCAGGTCTAATACTGTTGTACTGCATAACTTTGGGATCGTCACATCTTTTAAAGAAGTCGAAGTTTAATAATATTGCCTCGTATGGAGTCTTTCGAGCTGCTCTTGTGATTTCAGCATATTGTGAAGGAACGTGAATTCCATCGTATTTTCTCATTGTATTTTCTATTGTAGGCTGCACACTGTCAACTTCCATTTGTGTATGGCCAGGTTCCAAGAATTTTTGATACACATTTACATTATTTTGGACACTAAAATTTAAAATAGCATTCGACAATACAGAATTTCTGTTCTGATACGTGCATCCATCACTCCATATTACTATTGGCGATTTAGGGTTGCACGACTTGTCAGAATTTTTTAAAAAATCATTAAGATATTCTATTACGCAGCTTGCAAAAACTGATGACTGAGTATCTGCATTCACCTCAGGAAACCAGTAGCATTTTACAGATTTTGAAGGGAATTCGTACACAGTAAAATTATGGTTAATTAATTTCCTTCTATAATAAGCGCTACTTGCTCGAATATAAGGACATACCTTTACCGCTTGAACATCTTGTTCAAAAAATACGCATTCGCCATCAATTGATTTGTTTTTGTCTTTTTCTTTTTCCAGCCGTGCTTTTACCTTATTGTTTTGATGTTTGTTGTACTCTTCTTCAGATAGTTGGTTTAAGGAGTAGCTTAAGCAAGTGTCACACACATGGAAAGATATGTTCTGTTTTTTTATAATATTGTCACATGACGTACGGGACATTGGACTTATAGCCTTGTCTTTACAAGTTTTGCAGTACTCTTTATAGACTGTAAGCATGCCTCCATTGACAGGTTCTAAATATTTTTTTTGAGTATATTTGCGACAACAATGCGAAGGCAATCGTGGGAGACTATTTATGTACTTCTGTTGCATTGCATTTCGCCGGGTTCTTCAAACATGCCGCAATTGGACTTTTTATTCCAGGAGTTCACTGACCATTCACCAATAACTAAAGTATTTAAAAACATTTGTTTGCAAACTATTAATTTTGTGTTTCCTTTATTCAAAAAATACTTCAACTATGCCTTGCACTGCCGTTTTTTTGTAGGTCTTTTGGTCTTAGACATCTTACACGAATTAACCACGAAAATTCGCTTTTCTTTCCATGTCATATTCCAAAATAATTTAAATAAACATTCACGATCTTCCTGTTTAAAACTTTGGCAATGGCGTAATTTGGACTTGCGACAATATTCTGAATGACATGTAGGCTTTATCTGTCTTTCTGGGCGATGTACATTGTTTTTGTTACAAGAATTTTCATGTCGTTTCCATCTAGTATATGATTTACCGGATTCTCGTAGTTTTTTGTTAATGTTTTTTTTCCATTTTGCTTTATTATGAAACCCCTTCCGTTTTTTTAACGCACTTTGATAATTTTCAGCACCATTTGAGTCCAATGATTCCGTAACCGTCAAACATTCATTATTACGGTATTGATCTAAGTCAACTACATTATCGGCAGAATTCATTTTAATATCTTAAAATAAGAAAAGTTAATATCCCAATATCAAGCATCAGATAAACTTACTTTTTTTTCAAGAATAAAATATACCGGTCAAGTCTTTCTATGAGCATAAACAATTATTATTTTTTGAGTGTTTTAATGGGATTCGATGACTTATTATAAAATTTTAGCTGATATTTTTTAAGTTGACAACTCGTTACTGACCTACTAATTTAAAAAATTTTTACTTTTCATTATGTTTGTAAGTTATGAGTTTCCAATATTGTAAAATTTCGCGGGAAGGAAATTTTTTAAAAATATAAATGAAACGTACTACCATGCAGAAGGACAGACACAGTCTTTTGGCATCAAAAACCCGATTCGATTTTTTTGCGAGTTAAGAGTTGTCAACCTGTGACCGACGATATGCATTTTCTTATATTGAAATTTTTAACAAAAATTAAAAAAAACTATTTCAAGTTCAGGTTTTCTTAAATAAACTGCTACTGAACAATTTTGAATGTTTTGTTTTTGTTAGTGAAATATTTAAAAATGCCAAAAGAAACTAAAAAAAGTCTTAAATGTTCGTTTGATAAGCGAAAACACAAGAACTTTAAGAGGGTATTGTTCCGTTCTGTTTTGCGTGCTTTACATGAAAGTTTATCCGTTAAAGAAGACGTCAAATAAAGTTTAAATATTAGTTTTAAAATATTTATTATAAAACTAAACGTTTTACATAGAAATGTTAAAGGTGTTATGATACTTGCTATTTTTTGTATTGGATTTTTTTAGGATTGACTGAATGAAACAACAAATGCGAGAAAGAACAAGAAATACAATTTGATAAAATGTAAACAAAACAAACAATACTGCCCACGTTTTTACCCCACAAAAAACCGCCATAAAAGCTAAAAATCGCAAAAAAAAAAAAGTTAAAAACCGTTTCTTTCGATCAAAACTAAAAAAATTGGCAACAGTGCTAGCAATTAATCTGGAAATGTCAATTTTAAGTTAAAAAATTTTATATTTTTTTTGACAGTCTGAGATTATTTATCGATAACACATGTATATTTGTTTGACATTTCAAGATTTTTTATGATATAATCATACTCTTTACACTTAGTCAGTTTTCCTATGCAAATATATTTGCACTGTTCTCCAATATAGAAAAAATACAAAAAATAGCAAGTATCATAACAGCTTAAGGCTGAACTACATATATTATGAATGAGCTAGCTTAAGCTACTGTCAAAAATTAACGAAACCCCTATGAAATACATTAAAAAAAAAAAAAAAAAAAAAAAAAAAAAAAACTTGTGATTCCGTATGGAATGTGCGATTTGGCACTTTTTCTTAAATTTCCTAATTGGTTTGGAAAATCCGTCATTAACGTCTAAAATTTAAATTAGTCACAATTATTTTTAAAAATATTGAGCAAAACAAAAACAAAAAAATTTTTTTTAAATTTATTACCGTCACAAAAAAAATGCACACAAATACACAAGTTTTACGTCGCAATATTAAAAATATAACCACAAAACAAACATATCAGAATATTTCGCACACTCTGGACCAACGAATACAGACAGCACTTTCAACGCTGCTGTCTCCATCAGCATTCCATCGCTATTTTTATTGTAGGTGCACAAATCTTTACGGAGCATCAACAGAACCATCTTACAACCCTACACATTTCACATAACATTAATTTAAGTCGGATGTAGAGTTTGTAACTTACGCATATGTATGAACATGTGTACATACATATGTATGTACATATGTTAAGGTTGGTCCGACCAAAACGCACGATGTTAATTGTAAATAATACAAAAGGTTTTCAGAGAATTATCTGTATATTACACGCAGAGAAAAAACATGTTTAATTATGGTCACCTTCAACAAAACTATTTTAAAAAAAAATTTTAAACAAATTATGGTTAATATAACCATTTTATTGTTACCTACAACCATATTATGGTTCAATTAGTCCTCCATTAAGAAGCCAAAACCATATGGTTGCCTCTAAGCATGTTATGGTTAAATATGACAATACTTTGTTTTAAAATTAACAATAGTATTTTCCTCTTTTCCAAGAGCAACACACTATGGTTGAAAACCAACCATGCTATTATAAGTGTTAAACATGTTTTAGTTATTTTTGACCATAACATGTTCGGAGGCAACCATAATATGGTTGTGGCTTCATGAAGGAGGACCAATTTAACCATAATATGGTTGTCGGTGACAATAATATAGTTATATTAACCATAATATGTTTAAAATTTTTTTTAAAAATAGTTTTGTTGGAGGTGACCATATTTAAACATGTTTTTTCTCTGGGTGTACTTATTATTATGATAGAAGGATCTATGACAATAAGATTAAATGTCATTAATGTGCGGAATTATCTTATCCTTTAGCTCTTGAATTGTTCTTGTCTTATTGGCGTACACTTTTTCTTTAAAATATACCCAAAGAAAGAAATTCAACGGTGTCAAATCACATGATCGTGGCGGCCTATTAAAATCGCCACGACGTGATAGCACGGCCATTGAATTTCTCGCGCAAAATAACCATTATTTCATTGGCTGTGTGGCAAGTAGCACCATCCTGTTGGAACCTCCAGGATCCAGATCCATATCCTCAATTTCTGGCCACAATTAGTCCGTTATCATCTCGCGATAGTGAACGCCATTCACGGTAACTGCTTGGCCGACCTAATTTTCTTAGAAGTACTTCCCGATGACGTAGAACGAACTGGGGGCAAATTATGGCAGTCGTGATCGAATACTTTTTCGTTTCGAAAGCAATTCAATTTCTAATCCTTTCTGTCCATACTGAACGGAACGAAATTATTTTTTTGGTACTGTAAAGCATTTATTTGAGTTTTCAAACACTGAAAAAATAATACCGGTTCGTTCAGTATTGACTGAAATAAAATTGCTTTCGAATCGAAGAAGTATTCGATCACGACTGCCATGATTTGCCCCCTGTTCTTTTCACATTTCCTATCTGAAATTCATGCTGAAATTCGCTCGCAATTGCCGACCAAATAAATCACAAAGTGCAAGAAATGCATTTTAATTGTAACGTCTATTTTTGTACAACGCTCTGCTCAATTCTGTACCTCCCCATCGTTGAATTTTTCAAACACTGAAACAAAGAAATGTCAAATTAAGTTAGGCAAAAAAGTTGACGTTAAGGTGGGATTCACAACTGGCATCGTGCATTATGGCTGGACCACCATTTAAAACAACCGTAACCGGCCTTATCAAAAGTGTTTCATTACTAAAACTTTACTTTAACCTAAACTGAGCGGTAAAGTAAAAATAAAGGTTCATCCTACCTGATAAGTCAAAGTAAAGTTTTAATAATGGAACACATTTTATACGGCCGATAAAATCCTATCTTTAGCTATCGGTAAGTTGTGAAAATGGGCCTATAAATACGAAACAGGGTTTAAGATCAATTTTGAAGAAACTACAAACGGAAAAGCAAACTGATATATAATCTTTGCATCTGTGATGTAGGGTATTATTAATGCTAACAAGAATTTATATCTTAACTATTCACTTTGTCTTCTTAAATTGAAATAGGTACATAACAAAGTCGGCTTCGCTCTCACATATCTTTTCATCCATTTTTTTTCTTGCTGTAAATTATGTTGCATTTTATTTTCGTCGCGAAAACAAAAACATTTCGAAAAGTAGCGCAATGTCAATGATCTTTAAAAATAAAAATTTTTTTTTTCTTAAATTCTATGAAAACGTTAAAAAATTTAATTTTACATACAAAAATAGTGGTCTAAGGAATTCAAAGCAGATGCATTTTCTACAAAGGTTTACTAGTTTAGAAATCTTCATATGTATACATTAGAGTTGTCAACCGATTAAGAATAATTCGATTAATCGATCAAACAAAAACAAACTCTTGTTCGAATAATTTTAAAATGGCGATTTTCGAATAACGAATAAATCGAATAAATTATTACGATTAATCGAACAATTTTTTTTTATTAAAAATTAAATTAATAAAATACTAATAAGAAATCAAAGCTTAGAATTTGTTATGTAGGCAAAAACCGTGTTAAGTATTCATTGTATTTCAAAAATGTATCTTATGTTCGTATTAAACAAATCTTTGATAAACAATTGTAACAGCTGTTTTCTTTTAAAATCAAACGTTAAACAATTTCCATGAAATGTTGATTAAGTTAATCAGAGCCGTTCACATTACATTTGAGATGATTTAGATGACAGATGTTAAAGAAAAAAAAATGCAACAAACAAATTTAAATTTCTTTAAATTATTAAAAATGGATAAAAATACTTTATTAAAGTGATCAGAACATCATTTTAAACATATTAATTATAGAATTGTGAAAATTTACGAATTATTTAAAGTCAAATAAAAACATTAAGAAGAAATCATGGTCGGTTATACACGCGAGGGGTACTTACATGGTGACCGATTCTATATTATACTCAGTTTGAGGTATGTTCAGAGGATTCGATGTGGTTAATGAAGGGATGAAGTTGTAATCATGTCAATTTGAAGTGATTAACAAATAATTTCAATATATGGTTAATCATCTCGATTTTGATGTGATTAGAGCTTAATCACGCTCGAGTTGCTTAAACGCGTTTAAAGTGTGAACATAGCATAAGTGTCACAATATTACAATAGAAAACGATGTAGTAGAAGATAATCCAACGACGTCAAAATATGCCGAACTTCTTCCAATTGAAAAATACATACAGAGAGACAGCGGTTGTTTTATAGAAGAATTTGTACGCAGAAGTTTGACTGAAGATGGAAGGTCTGCAAACGCCTTTCGAAAATCCAAAGTTGGATTATTTAAGAATTAACGATTTTACGATTCCTTTAAGTAATACAACGATATGGAGCTTAGATGAAAAGTTGTACGCATCAAAAAAAGAAGTCATAGTGGATTTGAGAAAAAATAAAGAAGAAATGGAAGATTTTCCATAGTTGTAAATTAACGGACGAATGTATCTTATTTAAAATATGTAATTTTTTTTATTCCTTATTCTCATCGATTAATCGAATAATTTTTCAGATTTGATCGTTAGATCGAACGAACAAAAACAATTATTTGAATTATTCGAACAAAGCTGAAAGGCGAATAATTGACAACTCTAGTATACATAATTTTATATTAAAAAACATTATTTTTATTTAGTACTAGCTGGCCCGGCAAACGTTGTTTTGCCACATAACTTATTTCTTTCAGATGTAACAGTGTCTGCTAGCCAAATTTTAAGAAAAAATTATAGGCTATAGTTCTTTCCAGATGTTACACTATTTGCCTGCCAAATTTCAAGAGAATTAATTGATTAGTTAAGAATATATAGGGAGGCGGAGCTTTTACCCCTCTTGCCCTTTTCAATGTCCTGTCATCTTTCCGATGTTACAGTGTGTGCATGCCAAATTTTAAGAAAACCGGTTGATAAGTTAAGAAGATAGAGGGAGGGGGAGCTTTTACCCCACTTGCTCTATTTCACGCCCTAAATAATAAAAACTATAGTCTATAGTTCTTTTCAACTGTAACACTATTTGCCTGCGAAATTTCAAAAAAATCGGTTGATTAGTTACGAAGGTATAGGGAGGGAGGGGGAGCTTTTAGCCCTCTTACCCTATTTCACACCCTATTCCCTATTCTCATTCAGATGTTACATTGTTTGCATGCCAAATTTTAAGAAAACCGGTTGATTAGTTTAGAAGATTGGGGAGTGGGAGGAGCTTTTAACCCCATTGCAATATTTTTCGCCCTCTAGCGATATAAAATATACTCTACGACCTATTCTCATACCTAACAAATACACATACAAAATTTCATAAAAATCGGTCAAGCCGTTTCGGAGAAGTTCAAAATGGAGGGCATTTTGTTGATATTTGTATGGGAATATAAATACATGTTTCGGAATAAATGCAGTGTTCACTAAAGTGGCTATAACTCATGAACCAATACACATTTGAAGACCGTTGATACATAAAAACCTTGGTATTGACGTCACCTTCCACGTGAACTTTACAGAAACAAAACATCTATTACTGTCACAATGCAACTTTTTTTTTTTTTTTTTTTTTTTACTGTTAGGACCAGCACTTAGGGGATGACCCCTACTAATGCATTGCATTGTGTTGGAACTAGGAAAATAGGTTGTGGGAAGGAGGATAGAGGGAGTAGTGTTTGTGAACATTCGATTTGAACTTAATCATGTTGTAAGTGAGAGAGAAGACTTCTGCAGGAAGGTTATTCCACATACGAACTGTGCGGGAAAAAAATGAATTCTCTCTGTAATGCGTTGTACGATTCACCTGCCAATCGACCACATAAGGATGGGCTCATGAGGAAAAACGTGTATTACGAACAAACGTACGGGTTTCGGGAACCAGATCCCTAATTTCGTCAGAACACATCCCATTGTAGTAACGATAAAACAGACAAATACAACCCACATTGCGACGGTGCTCGAGGGAGTCAATAAAATTGGATACCCTACTGTCACCAATGAGAACCTTCGCCCTCTCCTGCACGCGGTCGAGAAGCTCCAAAATAGACTTTGAAGCACCGGCCCACACATGAGAGTTGTATTCCATACGCGGTCGGATATAGGTGGTATAAATAGTAAGGAGATCAGATGGAGTGAAGTATATCTTACACCGTCTTAGAAAACCGAGGCACTTGAATGCTTCTTTCGACACCTTGTCACAATGCAACTTATTTTTATGTATATATATTGATTTTAATAAATAAAATTGTTTATATGCGAGAAATTATAAATAACCTGTCGACTATAGTAAGAGGAATTTTCGGATATCAATTTCTTTCTAGAAAAAATGTCCCGCTATTAATAATTTTCTGTTAAAATATCGCGCTGCCATGTATGCACTTTATATTAAATATATCTCGCCTTCATTAAGTTTATTTAGACATTTTCTGACTGTCATTTATTTTTTGTGGAAAATGTCTCACTGCTATTCATTTGCTATATTAAATGTACCGCTGCTATCATTTTCTATAGTAAATGTTTTTCTGCTATAAATTTCAAAATAAAATCTCTCGCTAGTGATCATTTTAAAAATAAAATCTCTCGCTAGTGATCATTTTTAAAATAAAATCTCCGGATTTCTCACTGCTGTTAATTTTTTAAAAAAATTTCTCGTTGTCAAAAATAATTTTTTTTTTTTTTTTTGAAAATTTCTCGTTTCCAATGCTTTTATCTGAAGAAATTCTTACTGCCCTTGATTTTTCTCTAGAAATTTTCTTAATTTCTCTTTGTCATTAATTTATTATAGAAAACTTTTAGCTGCCAATAATTTTCTATTGAAAATTTATCGCTGCCATTGTTTTTCTATCGAAAATGTATCACTGCTATTAATTTTTTTCAAGAACATTTGGACTTGGTATATATTTTCAAATAAAATTTCTTCAAGCTATTAATTTTCCAAAAGAAAAAAATGTCTCGATGTACCGCTATCAAGTTTTTGTTGAAAATTTGTCGCTTTTATCAATTTTTTTATAAAAAATTTCTCGCTGCCAATGCTATTTTATAGAAAACTGCTCGTAGCCAATAACTTTCATGGAATTAATTTTCAAACTAAAATTTCTTCCTCTTTTGAATATTCAAGTTAAAATTTCTTGATGTATCGCTATAAATTTTTTGTTGAAAATTTGTCGCTTTTATCAACTTTTTTTATAAAAAATTTCTCGCTGCCAATGCTTTTTATAGAAAACTTCTCGCTGCCAATAACTTTCAATCAAAAATTTATCGCTGCCATTAATTTTCTGTCAAAAGTGCTATTAATTTTTTTTATAGAAAATTTCTTCATGGTATTAATTATCAAATTAAAATTTCTTCCTCGTATTAAATTTCAAGTTAAAATTTCTCGATGCATCGCTATTAATTTTTTGTTAAAAATTTGTCGCTTTTATTTTTTTATTTATAAAAAATTTCTCGCTGCCAATGCTTTTCTATAGAAAATGTTTCGCTGCTATTATTTTTCCATAGAAAATTTCTTGCTGGTATTAATTTTAAAATAAAATCTTTCGATTTATTGTTGCCATTTCTTTTCGTTAAACAATTTATCGCTGGTTTTATTTTCTATTTAAAATCTTTCCCTGGTATTAATTTTCAAATGAAACCTCTCGATTTCTTGCTGCCGTTAGCGTTCTATAGAAAATTTTTCGTTGTCATTAATTTTTTATAGAAGAAGACTTGTTACTGCCAATAATTTTCTATGGAAAATTTATCGCTGCCATTAATTTTTTGTCAAAAATAAATCAATGCTATTAATTTTTATATAGAGAATTTCTTTTTGGTATTAATTTTCCAAAGAAAATGTCTTGATGTATCGCTTTAAACTTTTTGTTGACAATTTGTCGCTTTTATTAATTTTATTTCAAAAAATTTTTCGCTGCCAATGCTTTTGTATAGAAAATGTCTGGTTGCCATTTATTTTTAATAGAAAATTTATCGCTGCTATTATTTTTCTTTAGATAATTTCTCCCTGGTATTAATTTTAAAATGAATTTTTATACTTTCCTTAAAAAAACTCTAGATTTCTCGTTGCTATTACTTTTCTTTAAACAATTTCTCTATTGTTTTATTTTCTAATTAAAATCTTTCCCTGGTATTAATTTTCCAATGAAACCTCTCGATTTCTCGCTGCTATTAGTTTTGCATAGAAAATTTCTCGCTGACATTAATTAACTATGGAGATTTTCTCGTTCAATTATTTTCTAAAAAAAATCTCGCTAAGTCTGGGATCACACTATGAAAGTTTTCTTTGAGAAAGTCTGAGTTTATGGGTGAGAAGGGAGAACAGCATGTTCTCTTATCCTCTCGCCAATAAACTCAGACACTCTGAAAGAAAACTTTCATAGTGTGAACCCAGACTAATATTAGTTTTTAAAATAATCTTTTGCTCTTATTACAATATTTATCTTAAACAATTTCTTGCTGGTATAAATTTCTAAAAAAAATCTCGTTAATATTAGTTTTCGAAATAATCTCTCGCCAGAATTACAATATTTTAATAAAAAAAAAAATCTTTCGCTGGTATTACAATATTTTACTAAAAAAAACTCTGCATTTTTTTTAATTCTATAGGAAGTTTCTAGATTGCCTTAATTTTCCCTTTAAATATGTAAGAAAAGAAAATCTACATAAAATTTGTCTATAATTCTAGTCTGCCGCAAGTTTAATTGCCCTCATATTCAAGGCCATTGAATTAATTCCTTAAAAGTATTTCTGCTCAGTCTATTAATATTTTTTTTTTCAAACCCCAACAACAATATACATACTGAAAAGGTTTCAAACAATTTGACATTAATAAAATAAACAAAATTATCGTAAAAAAGAATTTTATTTTCGTAATTCTCTGAGTTTATTTCTGTTTCATTAACTTAACCTTGACATGAATACAGGTGTACTAATGTGGCCAAATAGAATTGTTGGACTTTTTGCCAACTTTTATTTTCGTTTCATTTTTTTAATACTCTCATGGTTAAAGTACTTTTTGCTTTTGTAACGAACAAAATTGTAAGAAAGAAACAGCGCAACAAAAAAATATTTAATCCGTTTAAAATACGCCCTCCCTCTTTTACATTTTATCTATCTGTCACTTTTTGTGTTGAATTTGGGATTTTTATATCGGTTTTTTTTTTGTTTTCTTAACAACACATTTATGCCACTTAATTGTTGTTGTTGTTCTTGCTGTCATTTGTGTCCATTTTTATTTCAATTTATTCTTATTTCTTCGTTTATATACATAAATTTTTTTTAATACAGAATCGTATTATTTAGCATGAATTTTTTTCAAATCATTCTTTTTTCATATCACGATATTTGTACGGTATTTTCAAGGTGGCAGTAAATTGTTTTAATCGGTTAAATTGTAAAATATAACACAGCCTATGAAGTCGATTAAGAGGGCATTAAGTGCTTTTTTGGGTCCTGTAGGTGTAGTGATCGTCTTAAGAATATTTCAACTTTTGGTGTTACATCTTCCGGGGTATGATCGGGTGCAGTTAATAACTGGGATTCGGCAAAAATCCAAAATTGACAGATCACAAGAGATCTTTACGCGATTTCTTGCGATAGCTGACCAGAGGCCTTCGTTGGTATGCTTTTTGCGAAAAATGCTCCTGTGTTTCAGTGAGATTGTCTTTGCGGAAGTTTCGCCTTTCCGCTGACAGTATACTTTCGAGGATCACTTGGTGGTTGTAGTTTACTGCCATAACTCGCGAGAAGGCGGAACCTGAAAATCCCACTAAAGAGCAGAAATTCATCTCTTGTGGAAAATTACGGCCTGAGGGATTGATCTTCCTCAACAGAAGCTGCTGGCATTTTTCAAAAGCAGCGGATGTTATTTAGGGGGTTCTTTCAGATAGTCTACGGAATACAGAACAAAAGCATATTCTCTTCCTCTCTCACCAATAAACTCATACTTTCAGTAGGAAATCTCTCATAGTGTTAACCCAGATTTAGAAAGCTCCAGCTCCTAAACAAGGGATGAGTGTATAATCTTACCGGAATATGCACTCAAATTGCTACCTGGTGTGAATGTTGCCTTTTAAACTCGTGGTGCGGTTGGTAAACGAATTGTTCGTCATCAATAAGGTTGCAATCCACCATGAGATAGATCCATATGGCTGGTGTAAATCTTTTCCACAACTGTCCCCAGTTTACCCTTTTTAACTAGTATGAAACAAGTTTCTATGAAAAAAAAGTTTTGAATTTATTTTTCCATTAATATTGTTTTTACTAAACGAAAGTAAAAATCTTTTAAATTTTTTTATTAAATTTTACTGTTGGGTATTTAAAGTTTATAACAACCGATTTTAAAAGAATTAAAGAGCTTTTAGGCCAACAGCAATAACAACAATTTGTTGCCACTTACTGTTGGCATGCAAATTAAAGAAGGCATTTCATTTTATTTTGTATTTAAAAACAAATGTTTTTCATTTGATTTCATTTACAATTAATTTCATTTTATTTGAAACAAATTTATTTATACTACATATATACTTTTGTGGGTGTTGTACTTTCCTTTTGGTATTTTTTGTGAAATTCTCTTTTAAATTGGCTTAATCTAAATTTATTTGCTTATTTAATTGTTATTATAGTTGTTTGTTGCTGTTAAATGTATTTGGGGAATTGAACCGGCAGGCATAAAGTCGTATGCGTTAAAATAATACCTCGAAAAATATGACCGCTGTGAGGAACCCCTCATAATTAAGATATGTAGTATTTACTAACAAAACAATAAACCCAGCATAACAAGTGTTATTATCTTATGACCTTTTTTGTTTGGAAAACAATAACAATATTTTTTTTTAAATTATTGTAAAATTTTGGGACTTGATGGCATACCGTTTAAATCCCCCAATTATTTTATTCACTTGAGCATAAAATTTTGTATTAGTTTTATTATAAATCTATTAGTTACACGAGGAATAACCAGACAAATAAATGTCAATAAAATTTTGGTTGAATAATTATTCATAGAAAAAAATATAATTAAATATAACTTATCATCTATTCTTTGTTTAATAAAAAAATATTGTTCTATATTTAAAAAATACAATAAAAAATTTTAAGCAGACATTTAGAAAAAAAAGTTAGTTTTGTCGATAGTTATAATTTTTTATAGAAAATATCTCGATAGTAACAATTTTCTATAGAAAATATCTCGATAGTAACAATTTTCTATAGAAAATATCGTCCCCATAACAATAGCGTATAATTTTTTTTGGGGTTTTGAGAAAATCGTGTTTAAAGTTTTTGTCAAATCGGATGTCTATTAAAACCTCAATATCGCGGTAAATAAAAACTCTTCATATTGGATTTGTCGACGAATACATAATACCGTTTATTGTCTTTAAATTGACCAATATTTTTTATTCTACGCATCCTTTAAGGCCATAATTATGTCATTCAAAGTTCAAGTCCTCCATCTAGGCTATTTTATTTTTTAAGGAATTCGTATGATGTATCTGATACACTATTTTATTTTGTATGGTATACGCTGTTTTATTCAATAATTTTACGGTATTTTTATTAAAATATTTGATCTCAAAAATATCAATTTGTAACATTATAAAACAGTGATTAATTCATAGTTTTGTTAATTGAGTGGCACATATTCATTACTTTCCAATTTGGGTTATTATAAACAAAAATTATGACAAATTAAGGTACACATTGCGTTAATCAAAAATAAATAGAAGCTCATTCGTCTTCTTTCTCTTCCTCTGCAACATCTGGCTCATCAAAACAATTTCGTTTTCTTTTCACCTTGTAAGTTAATGAAAAATGACTGCGAGCCACGAGGAATTACATTCTTCTTGCACAAATTTTGGAGATCATGCAGATTTCGATGGTCGAAATAAAACTATTTCTCAAACAATAGTATATATTATTATAAGCTATTTTATGAGTTAAAGTTTTCATAAATTGTATTTTGTTTTTCTACAGGCTAAAATGGAGTATAATACGTATACACTATTATTCTTTTAACAACTTTGGAGTGGCAATTTCAAGTAAAATAGCGCATATGAGCTTACACACTTATTGAAGGAAAATTTTGAACAAGAAATTATACACTATTTTTTCCAACGACATTTTGACCCACTTTTTGGAAGTAGAATTTGACGAAATTTTGACCAGACATAAACTCAATAATGGAGATTCTTAATATGCAATAAAAAAATAATAGCGTATGAGCACATACGCTATTGTTATATTAAGGGGACGATATCTCGATAGCAATAATTTTTTACAGTTAATTTTAAAAGCAATAAATGCTTAACACGTTGGCTGCCACGTCGCACGTTTTCATGCGACTCACACGTCGAACATTTTCGTGCGACACCTAAATGTTACCCTAAGGCCACGTCGCACATTTTCGTACATTCTTATATGGAATTTTACATGGAATTTGTATTCTCTGGCCTGTGGTGAACATTTTGGTGTATTTCCCATGGCCGCTGTGTATTTTTACTGGTATGGTATTTTTTTGGATAATAAAAAAGTTCGAAATTTAGATTTGTCTTTTTATTAATTCTTTTAAAAATCAATTCATTTATGAGCAGAAAAAAAATATATACATATGTTAATTCAAATGGAGATCTGTAGAAAAACAATAAACTTAAAATTAAAAAAAATCAATTTGTTAATGGAGATCAGTGCAAAAATAATGCAATTAAAATGAAAATCTATCAAAATTTATTCTTCTTCTTCTTCTTAGTGCCTAAAAATAAGTTTTGACTACTCGCGACTTTATTTAGGTCCCTAATTTTGCAGTTATAACGGTTTTTTGTGTCACAAATTTTCGTGCGACGTGGCCACACAACATGTTTTAAATTCTCCCAAGCCATGTCGCGCGAAAATGCGCAACACAAAAAAAAACCGTTATAACTGCAAAATTATAAATAAAGTCGCGAGTACTCAAAACTTATTTAAAGGCATTAAGAAACAAAAAAGAACAAAAATAAGTTGTTGGCATCAGGTGACCAAAATTGTTAAATGACATTTGCTACTGAACGATCAAAATTCTAAAAAGGATTTGGCAGCCATCTTGTTAATGAAACATTTTCGTTAGTAAATAAACTTCTATAAAAAATTTCTCGACAGCAAAATATTTTGAATTGAAAATTTCTTGGTAGCCATAATTTTCTATAGAAAATCTCCTGAAAGAACTTATTTTATATCGAAAGTTTCTTGATAGAAATTATTTGAATGAAAATTTATCGATAGAAATTATTGATAAAAATTATTTCTATATGAATTTCCTCAAAAGCAATAGTTTTCTAAAAAGATTTCTCGAAAAGAAAATTTTCCACAAAAAAGTTCTGGATTGCAATAATTTTTAATAAAAAATGTTTGGCTTTTCTAAAATTTTTGGAAAAGGTTTCCTGATGAGCTGGCCTAAGCAACCAGTGGAATGCGCATAGAAGCTAGCTTAACCTCAACAATAAATCTCAGTGTATTTATCAAATATGAAAAAAATGGGAACTTAGCACGTCATACAGAAATCTTATTAATAATAAATTTTGTATTCCCAAAAATAACTTTGATAATATACTTGCATGTGCCCGTGCAAAAAAACTGAACTGGCAAATTGTTTTTTTGTTATTTTCTTACGAAGACAATAAAATTAAGCAATTTGTTTTTTAATTTTGTTTTTTTCTTTTAAACCACTTACAACTGCAATTTGAGTCGGAAAAAAGCCAACCAATTGTAGGGGAATGTAAGAAAAGATAAACTCACTGTTTATTGTTGGTGTTTTGTTTATACTTTGATATTGGTACAAGTAAGACTTATTCTTTTAGGGTTTCATTTGCATAATATTTTTGACTTTTCTAAAATTTTTGGAAAAGGTTTCCTGATGAGCTGGCCTAAGCAACCAGTGAAATGCGCATAGAAGCTAGCTTTCCCTCAACAATATACCTCAGTGTATTTATCAAATATGAAAAAAAAATGGGAACTTAGCACGTCATACAGAAATCTTATCTTATATATAAATACGGGAACAATTTTTTGTGGTTGATTTTTAAGTATCTTATCGCCCACCGATTTTAATGAAACATATATCGTTTTTAAGGAATTTTTAAGGAATTTGTGTATTGTTTTTTGAAAATTTTTTTGAATTAAAGTACATATTTGAAAAGCGTTTTAAGTTATCTTACAGACAAACGTTCAAAGTTGGGTGAATATTGTAGTTTTTCCCTTCTCTTAAAATGTGTATGTTTTTGTTGTATACCGCACAGATTTTCTCAAATTTTCTCGAGTGGTCAAATTTCGGCGATCCTAGTTATTAATAAATTTTGTATTCCCAAAAATAACTTTGATATGATACCAAATTCCTCAATAGCTCTGGATTGCAATAATTTTTTATAGAAAATTTATCGATATTAATAATTGTTTTTAAAAAATTTCTCGATAGCAACAATTTTTTACAGCAAATGTCTCAATAGCAAAAATTGTTTAATGAAACATTTTCGATAGTAAAGATTTTCAAAAAAAAAAAAAAATTTTCAGCAATAATTTCTCAATAGCAATAAATTTCTATGGAAAATTTCTCGATAGCAATAATTTTCTATGGAACATTTCTTGATAGCCGTAGTTTTCTATAGAAATTTTTAAATATTAAATTTATCGATAGAAATTATTTTCTTTCCAAGAATCTTAATAAACATTATTTTCTGTTTGAAATTTCTCAATAGTAAGAATTTTTTTAAAAAAAATTCTTTCGTAGAAAAATTTTTCTCTAAAAAAATTCTGGATTGCAATAATTTTTACTAGAAAGTTTTGAAACCAATAATGGTTTATAAAAAATTTTTCAATTGCCTTAATTTCTTATCAAATTATTTCTAAGTAGCAAATTATCTCTCGATAGTAAAGTTTAAAAAAACACTTTAAATTTTTTTATTTCTATATTCTACACAAATTTTTCGATACCAATACATAATTCAACATTTTCTAAAGAAAGTTTTTCGATAGCAATATTTTTTTTTTATAAAATGTCTCGATATAAATAATTTTGTATAAAAGTAATAGCAATAATTTATTATATAAAAATTTCTTAATAGCAATAATTATCGCTTAAAAATTTCTCAAAAGTAATTATTTTCTACAGAAAATTGCTCGATAGCAAAAATTTTCTTTGGTAAATTTCCTGATAGCAATAATTTTTTATCGAATATGAATCGAAACTTTATTTTGAATCGAAAATTCCTTATCTTCTACCTATTGTATTTTTAAGTTAGGCTAGGTTCCATTGGCAACAGCAATCGAGATTACGTGGGTCCAGAAATTAGTTCCCGTTGTGTTACCATGTTTCTCCATCTCCACCTGGCTACTGATATTCTCACTCAGCCATTCGGTTGAAGGTGTGGATTCTAAAAAAATCAATGTCAGAGAAACAAGTTTTGCCCCTAAGGGTTCTTCGACCAAACATATCGAGTCTTAGATCTCTGAGTAAGAAGATCCGTTGGCTCCTCCGCTTCGCCGCAATTTCTGCATAAGTCATTGTGAGGAAGTCCCAGTCTTTGGGCGTGTTTCCTAATAAGGCAGAGCCCAGTCATAACGGCATTAATGTTTCTGAGTTGAAGACTGGTCAGCTTCAAAGCCCGCCGAGTCCTTTTTTCATGTACAATGATTTTTATGGTCTCCACACGGTAGTTTTATCAAACCATTTTGGATGGCAATAAGATGAAATATAAGATGCTTACTCGTCGGAAATGAAACACTTATATCATATTTTGAACCGTTCCGATTCGAGGTGCCGTCTGTAACTGTCAACAAGTCAGCCATTCAGTTTCCATGTATTCCTCTGTTTTCAAGGACCCATTTAAGTGTTACCACTGAATGTCTCACTATCTCCATCACACTGAACCAAAAATCCAATGAAAATGTACGTTAAGCAAACGAATTACGTTTATTAAAATATTTTCGTTGGCTCAACGAATTATTCGTTAATATAATGAAAATTTTATTATTATTAGGTATTATTTTCATTATATTAACGAATAATTCGTTAAGCCAACGAAAATATTTTAATAAACGTAATTCGTTTGCTTAACGTACATTTTCATTGGTTTAGTGCAGAGACATCCGGCATTCTTGAACAATTTTCGATGTGATAAACATATTAGCCATTGATCTTATGGCCACTTTACTATCGGTAATAATGTGAATATCCCTGCCAGATATCTCACTATACCGGATGTGTCATTGTATCCGACTGAATGAGAAATGCTACAGTTCAACTGTTCGAAGCAAATGCAAGAAAGGTGTTAAACAACTGTCAGTAAATATCTGTATCGCTTCCGCGGAAATTTGTAGGTTATCGTAGTGAACTAACAACGATATCCAAAATTTTACGGTGAAGCCAGGAAAATATATTGGCTTCGGTGTGATACACGATCCTAAGCATGTATGTACAATATCTCTATCTCTCCATGCTCTAGTGGCCCTTAAGCTATCATATTCAGACCAAACAAATATTTGACGAAAAATAAAAAAAAAACGTGAACAGTAAACTGATCAAATTTTAGATTTATTTTTAACAATTTCCATTGAAATTTTAGTACTTAATTTGTAAGAAGATAATTGAAGCACAGCCGCGAATAACGTTGTAAACGCCACATTTTGCAAAAACTGTTTTTTTGCAGGTAACCGTTGACCTAACTCTCTTACACAGTTTAAACAGCAAATCAACCAAAACTATGCACCCTAACGCCTTCAAAATGGTGTACAAAGTGTCCGCCAGTGGAAGAACATTGCAAGTTACTGACAAAACGATGAAACCGAAATGGTTTCGCAGTGCGGAATAATGTTTCAAAAGCCTTTTGCATTAAAGTTCTTATTATCATTATTTTTAATAATAGAAAAAAAAAATTTTTAAACAAATAATGCTGCCTGTCAAAAAACGTTTTTTTGCTCTCCTGAAAACTTATTATTTTGTAACTTAAAACGTTATTCGCGGCTGTGCTTCAATTGTATAATGTAATTAAGGAACTTGTTTAGTGATGTTCGATCTAGCCAAATGTTTGCAAAAGCAAATATTTTTTCAATACACAGAAAAAATTATTGCCGAATTATTTTCAAACAAACGCTTGTTTGAAAATTTTTTCAATTTCTACAAATTTTTTTACTGATTCAATTCAAATTTTTGTTTGATTTTTATTTAACCAACAAAAATGTTGACAACCATTCAAAAATATAATACACGCGTTATTGCTTTCAAGTTTTCATAATTTTGTATGAAATATTTAACGCTTTTTAATCTTGTCGTCTTTTTGCATTTTTTTATTTGATCGTAAGCAACACTTCCTTATGTGAAATATAAGAACTACAACAAAAAACACATATTGTCTATTTTTGGACACTTTAAAAAAGTACAACAATAAGAAAGATGAAGAGGTTTGAAGTAAAAAAAAAAAAACAAAAAATAACAGGTAAAAAAACGTTTCACTCTTTTTAAACAACAGAAACAACAACAACATTATAAGAAACAAAATAAATTTTTTGTTGGTTTCAAAGTTGGTTAAAACAAAACAAAATCCCGTATTCAATTTTTTCAAACTGTTTACTTAAATACATCAAACACAAAAATATAATGATGACGAAAAACACATCGTGTGTATAAAAAAAGACTTCGTTCAAAAATTATTTCAACAAAAAAATGTGTCTCAAAGCCAGCCGCCCGCTCAGCTCTCTCTCTCTACCACCATCTTCTAATACAGTGCCTGCTTGTGTGCGCATCATTGCTTGTGCAAAAACTTTTTTTTTTTGATTTTGAAATTTAGTATATGAATTTCAGTAAACTTTTTGTTTGATTCAGTTAATTATTTGTTTGAAAAAATCGGTGTTTTTTTTCAATAAACGAAATGCAAATAAATTGTTTGAATATGCGAATTTTTTATAGGACCGATTTCAGACAAAAAATTGTTTGATTCTACAAATTTTTTGTTTGAATTGGAAAAATAATTTTTTTCTGTGTAAAAGTAGTGGTGACGTGTAGCACGTCAAATATTTAGTAGGTGTGAAAATAGCTTTAGTCTGTGTTTGCAGTTCACTTTTTCACCAAAATGTTCGGTGGTAACTAGTTAATCATCGTTAACATTGCATTAGACGGTGTGGTCCTAATAGCATCTGCTACCGTTTTAACCACACAGAAAAAACTTTGCCCCAGTAAACGCATTAATCAAAAATAAAATCAGTTTTAATTAAAAATTTAATAAAGTGAATGTTTAATCAAGTGAATTAAACGTTTAATCAAGTGAATTAAAAGTTTAATTGATATTATTAATATGTATACTGGAGCAATTAATGTTGTCAATTAAACGTTTAATACACTTGATTAAACGTTTAATTCTCTTAATTAAACGTTTAATTCACTTGATTAAATTTTTAATTAAAACTGATTTTATTATTGATTAATGCGTTTACTTGGGCAAAATTTTTTTCTGTGCACCCTTCCCATTAAACGTGCAATCTTAGTTTGATGATTCTTATTGTATTGTATATCTAACAATTCATATTTATCAACCATTGTCTATTCTTATGACATACGATAAAAATTATTTATACTTTTAAAAACATCAAGTTATTTTATTATTTAAATTTTTAGAGATCTACATAAGAGTGCAAATTCCTACGCTTTTCTTTGAGTTGAGACTCTAAATCCAAATTTGTTGTTTGCCAAACTTGTGATATTTATAATATAAACCTCTCAACATGTTTATTTGCTTTTTAAGAATTTTTATCCGATTACTCTGTACATCGACAAAAGATAGTTCATTTAATAAATTAAATAATTCCATAGGCTCATTCACATCAAGCAAATTTAGAAATAGGACTTTACTCTCCGTACGTCGTTTTTTTACTTGTTGTTTGCTCCCCATCTCTTCCAATCTCTTTATTCGTTCCTTAGCATTCCACTTTTTATTTTCCTGTAAAACCTTTTACTTTATTTTCACACCACACAGAAAAAAATTATTTTTCCAATTCAAACAAAAAATTTGTAGAATCAAACAATTTTTTGACTGAAATCGGTCCTATAAACAAATTTGCATATTCAAACAATTTATTTGCATTTTGTTTATTGAAAAAAAAACACTGATTTTTTTAAACAAAAAAAAGTTTTTGCACAAGCAAGACGCGCTCACAAGTAAGCACTATATGAGAATATGACGGCAAGAACAGAGCCGCCTGGCTGGCTTTGAGACACAGTTTTTTTTATTGGAATAATTTTTGAACGAAGTCTTATATATACCCACAACACAATGTTTTTCTTTATCACTCTCTGTTGCTGTATCCTTTCCTTTGCTAAAGAAGAAATGTAACCAAAAACGGCAGCAGACCGACTCGATATGTTTTTGGTCATCATTCTATTTTTGTATTTGATGTATTTAACCAAACAGTTTTAAAAAATTGAATACGGGATTTTGTTTCTTGTAATGTTGTTTCTGCTATAGTTTTTCTTATAGTTGCACTTTTTTAAAGCGTCCAAAAATAGACTGTGTGTGTTTTTTGTTGTTGTTCTTATATTTCACAAAAAGAAGTGTTGCTTACGATCAAATAAAAATTATGAAAACTTGACACCAATAACGCGTTTATTAGATTTTTTAAGAGTTGTCCACATTTTTGTTGGCTAAAAAAAAATCAAACAAAAATATTGTTTGAATCAGTAAAAAAATTTATGGAAATTAAAAAAATTTTCAAACAAGCGTTTGTTTGAAAATATTTCGGCAATAATTAATAATTAATATCTTGCTTCGTTGGATAGAACTGCAAAATAACGAAAAGGAAGTGAATGCATTTGTTTTGCCGGGCCGTTACTTGCTGACATCTGGTGTATATTTCTTTATGAGGTGCCATATCCTCGTTACTCAATCAATTTTTTTAAATTATTGAAAGTGAAGTAAACGTTTGTTGACGTTTTTTTTTTTTTTTAATTTTATTTCTTTATGTAAGATCAAGTCTGGTTTATTACGAAGAAAATAAGAGGTGTTTTAACAAAATCTGTCAAAAATTTTAAAAGTAAAATGCATTTAAACAAACACTTTTTAACATGGTCAAATTAACAAATTAGGCAAGTTCACTTTGCGGACTTTCCTTGTAAATTACATGAAAACCCAACGATAGAATTCAATTCTTATGGCGGCATCGCATTCAGGAGGTCATAATACATAAGGATAGGTGGGTCTGGTTTCTGGGTCAGAACCTTTTTATATTTTTGTGAGGCTGTGTTATTAATAGCCACGCATAGGTGACGGCTAAAATATCTACTGCCGCTTTATCACAATAGTAAATGAAATATAAGTATATTTACTTATCACATGGAAAGGAATTTTGTTTCCTAAAGTGAAAACAGTGTCTATGTTCTTAATAACTAATGTATAACTAATTTCAGTAGCATAAATTTACGGTTTTTTTTTTAAATTCACCCTGTTTTTTAATCAATTAATAAAATTTGTCGAAAATAGGCTGTACTGTTTGTAATACGGCACAAATTCGGCTGAATATTATGCCTTGGGAGACAACATAGTTGTTGATGACTAAAATATCTAAAATTCTGCGGTGGTGCTTAAAGATAACACTCCTTCTTCAAAAGTTATAAGTAAATGAAGGTCAAAAAACAGAATTTTTTCATTTTTTTCGCCTTTTTTTACATTTTCCTAATTTTCTTGTAAACGAAAAATGCGAACGCCACGCACCACCGCAAAATTTTAGATTTTGATGTAATTAACAACTGTGTTGCATGGCAAGCCATAATATTCAGCCCAATTTATGCCGCGCTAAATATTAGAAGTAGTATTTTCTTACTTCCAAGTTTTGTTGTTGTCACTTTGTTTTTATACCCTTCACCTCAGGTGGAAAAGGGTATATATAAGTTTGTCATTCCGTTTGTAATTTCTACAATATTGATCTAAGACCCTATAAAGTACATATATTATGGGTCGTTATGAGGAGAGAAGTTGATTTAACGATATCCGTCTGTCCGTCTTACGTTTGATATGGTTTTCCAGAGACTCCAGACATGATAGCGGCAACGTTGTTTTACATTTATGTCACATATTGTCCACCATTTCTTGCTATTGAAATTCAGCGAGATCGGTCCAACAATGGCTGAGATATGACCAAAAAACCACGACTGCCTCTAATTTTTCCAAAAAATCCCTTGTGGTTGTTGTATTTTTATTACTTTTTTCTGTATATCTGGAGAACGGCAAGAGCCAAAGCTTTAAAATTAGGTACAAACATTTAGGTTATAAATATACACCATCCTACAAAATGTGGGCGGGATTGGAGGAGTAGGCGTGGTACCTCTAATACAAAAAGTATTAAAAATTGTATAAAAACCTGAATTTTTTGACTGTAATATGACCTATGGTTACGCCTTATATATCAGAAGATCGGAAATTTTTAATAGAAAATATTTTCTGAAAAACTCGGGAAAATCGGTTCAGATACGAAAAAGTTATGACCAAAATATTAATTTTTTTTTGAAAAATACCCATTTTCAGGAACCATAGATCTTCTCGAGTCCAAGTTTTATAGCCAAAATAACTGGCAAATTTCTTCTTTAACACGTTGGTATATAAATCTGTCAAATCGGTTAAGAAATAGCAGAGTTATGACCAAAATACTGAAATCCCAAAAATTACTCTTTTTTTATAATTAAAGGCCTGTTCGTCGATAGCGAATGAAGACTTCGTTCGCTTAAATTACATTTAAAACAAAAACAAATTTTAAAATATTGTTTTTGTTTTACATGTAAGTTAAGCGAACGAAGTCTTCATTCGCTATCGACGAACAGGCCATAAGTCTGTTTTTTATACCCTTCACCGAAGGTCCTACACCCTATAAAGTATATATATATTCTGGGTCCTTATGCAAAGCGAAGTTCAAATCCGGTTGTCGTCTCTTCTTCCAATTTTAATTCCACCCTATCTTGATAAATTTTGTAACAACATTCAACACAGTTTTGCCTTGTAGTAATTTCAATTAACTCTCTTTAGATTGTTTAACTTATTTAAATTAATTTACTTTTACTTTGCAAAGTTTTTAACTTTATAATGAATCAGGAAAATTGAAACAAACATTTCGTTGCACAACGAGCATAAAGTTTTCTATACAAATTAGAAAGATAAAGATAAATATTAATAGAATTTACAAGAACATTAAAATGACTTATTTCATTAAAGTTTGCTTTAGAAATTTCAGTTAAATATAGCTGGCAAAAGAATTAAGGGCACGCAAATTATAACAAAACGTAAATAAATACAAAGTTTGTTTAATCAATTTTATATCATAATTAAAAAGTTTTCATAGACAAGTTTTTGTATTCGCTTCTAACACAAGATTGCATTTTTTTCGTAGAAATGAAAGAAGTTGAAAAAGTGCTAATTATTATTTATTTTTATTTTTTTTATCAATTATGATCTACTTTAAGGTCAATGACAAATTTTGTCAAAGTAAATTTGGCAAATACCCTACACCTACATACATACGTATCTACTTTATTAAGTGGCATACATACGAGTTCTTGTATACGTCTGACAGACATTAAGAGAACATAAGTAATATTTAATACAGTGTCCGTGTTCTGTAACTCTTGCGTCGAGAAACTTTACGATTGAAATGTGTGAAACGAAACCAAAATTCCATGTATTGAAACAAACAGCTGTTTTTCTCACTAAAGTGTGTCTGTTACTTTTTTTTGGCGAGTACTAGCTGTCACGTAAGGAAATTTCTCGCCAATTTACAGAAAAAGTTTGTCCGTAACATTTTTGTGAGAAAAATTTCGCTTTGAACTGTTTAATAAACTCACGAATAAAAAAGGGACGAGAAAAAGTTTAAACAGTTAAAAACATTTAAAAATGCAAAATACAAAGAATAATATTATCAAAAAGTAATTTCAATTTTTGCGAATACAAAATTTTAATTTAAAAAGATTTTGTTATTTGTTATTGAAATTACTTTTTGATAATAAACAGGCAAGTGCACGGCCTAAAAAACACTTAATTGACAACATCTTCTTTTGTAAGTTGTTGTTGTTTTTATTTTGTTTTTCTTAACCTACTTACAACTACAATTAATGTTGAGAGAATTTCAACTAATTGTAGTGGGGAATGTAAGATGAGATAAACCCACTGTTGTTTATTGTTGATGTGTTTTGTTTAAGCTTTGATATTATTACAAGTAGAACTGTTGCTATAATTCTTATACGTTTAACAGTTTTATTTGGTTTAATATCTTTAGTTTTTCTAAAATCTTTATGGATGAAGTTTCCTGATGATCTGGCCTAAGCAACCAGTGAAATGCGCATAGAAATAGCTTATCCCATCAACAATAAATTTCAAGTGTTTTTGTCAAGAATAAAAACTGGGAATTAAGCACGAATAACAAAATCTTTTTAAATTAAAATTTTGTATTCCCAAAAATTGAAATTACTTTTTGATAATAAACAGGCAAGTGCACGGCCTAAAAAAAAAAACACTTAATTGACAACATCTTTTGTAAGTTGTTGTTTGTTTTTTATTTTGTTTTTCTTAACCTACTTACAACTACAATTAATGTTGAGAGAATTTCAACTAATTGTAGTGGGGAATGTAAGATGAGATAAACCCACTGTTGTTTATTGTTGATGTGTTTTGTTTAAGCTTTGATATTATTACAAGTAGAACTGTTGCTATAATTCTTATACGTTTAACAGTTTTATTTGGTTTAATATCTTTAGTTTTTCTAAAATCTTTATGGATGAAGTTTCCTGATGATCTGGCCTAAGCAACCAGTGAAATGCGCATAGGAATAGCTTATCCCATCAACAATAAATTTCAAGTGTTTTTGCCAAGAATGAAAACTGGGAATTAAGCACGAATAACAAAATCTTTTTAAATCAAAGAATAATAGTAATAATATTTTGTTCTTGGCACATTTTTCACTATTCAATGATTTGCTTTTAACATTTTTATAAAATATACAAATGTTTTCAAAGCTCGTTTGCAAACAACAAACATTAAAGTTGCACTTTACATTATTTGGTATAGCGGACGGTTGTTTTTTCGCCGCCGTCGTTACAAATTTTTCAATTTTGTTAAATTTTGGTCGCCGTCAGCGATATGTGTGACTGGCGTTCTCAACGCCTGCTATGTCTCATCGGCTTCGAGTACAATGTTATGACATTTGTAACGTAACGACGTAATCTCTTTTGATTTTTTTCGACATGAATAACCGACACACTTTTTTCTCACTTTTCGATGCGAGAAGTTCTTACTACAGTTACAGAACATGGATACTGGTAACAGAAATTTTAAGTCATTAAAACAAAAAAAACCCTTTTGAATATTATTTTTTATAATTTAAATAACAACTGTTTTTATTTGCGTTATCATTTGGCCTTGGGGGGGAATAGAAAAAATACATGGAAAAAATATATTTTAACCTCAAAGTTGGCTACGTCTTTAAGACACCTTTAACACCTTTAAGACATACTGAGAACAGATGGCGATGAGGTCACACAAAGCGAGATGAGCGGTAATGTCTTAAATAATTTCGTCGACGACTATATACCTACAATACAAAATCTCTTTTACAACATATTCTCTACTATATACAAGCCAATAACTCCTAATTTGTCGTCACGTCTCCATGCATGAGAATGTCGTCTATTTTTCCATCCATGAAAATAATTATTACATGGTTATTTATTTCAGACAATTGTTCCATGTGCTTTTTAAGTATAGCTGCATCTTCTGTTACATGTGTCCATATTCGACTTTTATAAGCAATTCTTAATTTCGGAAAGGATGTCCCTTCCCGAAAAATTTGATATCGTCACATAAAATCCCAAACAACGTATCAAAAGTTTACAGGAGAATGAAAAATCGTCCAAAATAATAAAAAATTAAATAAATTTGTGTCGAAATTTGGGTTAAATCTTCTGTATGAAAATGTTAAAATGTCAAAATTAAAAAAAAGAAAGGTTAGTATCAAAATTGTAAAAACCGGAATATCAGAATTCTTATCTAAATACCCTGGACTTTAAAATTTAGATGCTTTAGTTACACAGTGCAACACGAAAAAAAATAACCATATACGGACAACTCTACGTGATTAAAAGACTCGTGTCTCCAGTTTTGCCCAAAGTCATGCACTTTTTTATGGGCCTCAAAAGATTTGGGGCCTCGGTGTCATTTTCGCAAAAAAGTGATCATTTTCTCAGGCTCATATCTTGCAAACCGTTCGGAATTTTGATTTACCCTTTGAGACAAAATTGCCATAAAGAACAAAAATTGTGAACATATAAAATAAAAAAAAAATACTTCGATTTTTTTTTTACCTTTTTCCCCCCTAATCAGGTCCATAGGTAGCAAACCGTTCAAAATTCAAGGAAACAATCAACTACAAACATGTACCTTAGGTCTCAGTTAACAACTTTCTAGAGCATATCAACTTCCTAGGAATGATTCTTACACTGAAAATAATGAATGAAACTTTGTACGAAAAAAATTAATAAACTAAAATTTGTACAATCTTTTAATTAATTTATTTTTGCTTAAATTATCTTAGAATTTAAAATTAACTTCTATTCTTGATACTTAACTAAAATTATTAAGTACTGTTTACATTGTAGGCAATTACAAGTTTATTATACTTCACTAAAACATTTCGTGCATTGAAAACATTTGATTAAACCGTTGCGCTTCGCATCTGCTTTTGAAATAAAATCAGTAAACAAATTTTGAAACAGATCTCATGTATTAAAAACGAAGCAATTGTACCAAATTTAGACACTGTTATTATTGCCGCTCTCATGATCTACATAAATCTATACTGTGCTTATATTGAAAGCCCCGTGGCCATTTTTCCAAACTAATTCTGATAAGTGTTTTATATGGAAAACCAAACTTTTTGTTACAATTTTGGAAACTTTTACTTTAACTTTTGTTTAGATATTCAAAAATGTATACTGTCTTTGTATGGGATGTGCCAATTCACACTTTTCCAATTGGGCCTTTTTTTATGACAGATGTTGTGTTTTCATATCCAAACCATTTGTACCAGATTTGAAAACGTTTAAGGCAACCGTACACGACATGATTTTGTCATCTGACATGTCAAATTTCCCACTTCAAAATACATACATGTCGTGTGTTACCTTTTAAACTTTGCTTCTGTAAAAGTCAGATGAGTCATCTGACAAAATTTCAATTAGAGCGTGCTTTATTATCTTCTGACAAACCAACTGACATCAGAAATCTATGCCGAGAAGAAACCGGCAACGGCGTCCACTATTGACGGAATCATTAGCCGGCTGAAGTTAATATTTTACAATTCCGAGATATGTATGATCATCCCACTATTAAAAAGAATTTATGTAAATTTATGTATAAAAACCGATTCATTATAATATCCTAAATTGGTATCTTTTGGTATCTTAAAAGAAAAATATGTTATGATGGCTAAATTATTTTACGGCGTAAATAAAAAATTTCGTGGCGGCAATTTCATTTTTGTTTTTGCAACTACTATGGGGAAAAACCGAGACAATCACCCTTATCGTGAATAATTTTTCCCTCGTAATATTTCCCCTTTTCACATATTTGCGATCATGAACAACTCCCATGAAAAATTGTAATTCAAAGGAGAATAATAACGTGAAAAATTGTTCACGGGAAATAATTCCCCTTATCGTGAAAAATGTTTTCCCTCGTAATTTGTTCACATTTCCCTTAGATTTTCTCACTATATTTTTGCTAGGGAACAGAACATGTATGTAAGTAGCTCCTCCTATAAATCGAATATTAAGGTTTAATAAGCTAATAAGGCACAAACCGATATATTGCTCAACAAAATGCAAAACAACAGGACGATTGCCTGCGGATTTGTGAAGCTTTCGATTGAATTGGTGGCACAATTTTGGAAAATATTTTACTACATTAAATTTAAAAAGTGCAAAAAACTAGTGTTGTTATCAAACTATCTCTCCAATACTAAATATTTTGCTTTATTATTTTAACTTTTCTTTGAAATATATACTTGTATATTTATGAACAAACATTTCATTGATTTTTAATTTTTATAATCTTTCTTCTTTTTTTTACCATTCACTGGAACTGATAGCGTGAACAATTTTTCACATGAGGTTCACGATTGCTTTTTTCCCTTCGAGGGGAATGAAAATTTCATGGGAACAAAAATTCCACTTGTTTTTCACGATAAGGGTGAATGTCAGAAGCACATTACATGTATGTTTGTGACCGAATATTATAAACCTTCTGTAAAACAGCCATTTTGACAGACATGCACAATTACAGATGACTTGAAAAGTTGACAAGTTAGATGTAAAAAACATGTCGTCTACATGCACCTACCTTTACTGTGACCGTTATTCAGATACACAAAAATTTATATTTCTTTTGTATCGGAGGTGTATTTTTTTCGGTGAAATTTACAACGGGACATAGACTTTAAATCAACAGCAGTTTTCCAAAATAGGCAGATTTAATACACCCTTTTTTTAAATAAATCAAAACTTAGGGCCTTTTAAAATTCGCCTATTATGTATTTTAGCTTATTTCGCTTTTTAAAAATTTTACTTTCCCATCATATGTTGGCGTATTTTGTAAATACTTCTAGCATTGACTTTTTAATGAGCTTTTTATTTTGTTGGCTGTAGTAAATTTTTTTTCCCACAGCAACAACATTTAACAATTGTTGTAGTTGAAGGTAAAATAAAAACTTATGACGAAAAGTTTCTAAAGTGTTAATTCATAACGGTGGGATGCACAAAATATATGAACACATACAAAAAAAAAGAACTACTTTGTATTTCTGTTAAATAACAATTAATATATTAAATAATTGTTAAATTTTATAAATTGGCCCTTGAATGAAATAAGTTTTCTATGAAAATGAAAAAAAAAGATATTTATTTAAAACACTAAGTTTTTTGCTGCTAAGGCAAACAAGCAGGGAAAATCGTTTCATTATGACAATTAAGTAAATATATTTAGTTGTATCAACAAACTTTGGCAAAAGCAATCGAAGTTTGAGGAACATTTTCTTCGATTTCAAGAGTCCAGTTCTAATGACACAAAAACTTTTGGAAATCGATAACACGATTTTACGAGAAAAAAGTCTCAACTTCTGTAATAACATTTGTCTCAATTTTGTTACCAACAAATATTGCACGTTTACTTCAATATTGTCGTAACTCAAAAACCAAGATTTTTTTTCTAAGTATGATAATTTTTTATGAATCTTTGAAAGTTTTGTTACGCGTTTCTTTTTTTATGGATAAAAAAAATTGAAACGGCTTTACCCCGGCGAATTCATACATGTAAGAGAGAGAGAGAGAGAGTGTTATCTTAGCTGTTACATTTTTGTATGTAGGTATATGTATTCTTAATGTCAACCCTACAGATAATTTTGGACTACGTGGTCCATTGTGGCTTAATTGGACTACTTACAACATGGTCCAATGTACTGTAGTATGGACCATGTTATAAGAAATTAACATGCAGTGCTGCCAACAACTGCACGATGTATACTTTTCTATAGGTTACAGCAGGGATGATAAATGAGAAAACCAATATCGTACAAATGAACTTTTAAAATCGTACTTTTTCAGCTCCAATAGTACTAAATCTTTTTTAAAAAATGTTTTTAATTTAATTTTAAAAACATAAATGTAATACAACAAAAACAAAAGGTACTTAAAATTCATTCGTGCATTAATAAATTTTCGCAGCAAAAGCACATCGCGATTCGATCCCTGGATTTTTCAAAATAGTTAGTTTTCAAAATATTCAAGAATAGAGGTAAACAAATTGTATTTGATTTGGCCAGACCTGTATCAAGCGGTTTTTAGGGTCAAGAAATCCATTAATTTTTATTTTTGATTGCCGCCAGAGAGCGTTTTCATACATTTTTTAGAATTTATCGTCTTTTTCTCAAAATGAAATCTCGATTTTTAAGCGAAAATAAAATTTTTAAGCGTTTTAAAATTATGTACATACGAACATCTTCGGATTGCGTTTCCAAATTTATTGTGTTTACAATTTTTAATATGTACTACAGAAACAGGAAAGGAGTCCGAATATAAAAAAATTTATTATTGATTTGTTTAGAAAATTCTAAATCGGGCTTATTATGGTCATGTATTCTATGCAAATAAAAGATTATTTCATAATTTATTTTTCCGACGTTTCGTTGGAGATTCCCAACATCATCAGGGATATTTTATTAGATATATAATCCTTCGTCAATAGTTCTGCATTTTGAATATTTAACACACATTCTGTTTTACATAAACACAACATAAAACATAAATTTAATTAAACAAAACAAATGCAAAAATATAAATAAAAGTAAAAAATATCACAGTATAATTAAATTGTATTAAACTAAGTATCACAGAAGCAGAACTAAACTAAAATAATTAAGCACTTGTAACATCGCCTTTCAAAATAATTCGGAGTAAAATAATAATGGAGTGGGTTACCCCTGTTCCAAAATTCTGTTCATTATTTCTTTACGTGACAACTATCTTGTTGACGAATATTTGAAAATATTATGAGTTCGTTCCAAAATAATCTTGAATTGAGAGGAGTTCGTCCATTCTACTTTGTAGAACTTTTGCAGAAGTGGTTTGCCATTTTATATGTATTATAAATATGTAGGCTTGAAAAATTTGGAAATAGTACCAAATGAGTCACGGGGGTACCAGCGTACTTTTTAGTTATGAATTGTACCAAAAAAAGTACAATTGTACCAACTTTATCAACCCTTGTTTAACAAGAATAACAAGTGGAATTTTTGTTCCCATGAAATTTTCACTCCCCTCGAAGGGAAAAAAGCAATCGTGAATCTCGTGTGAAATATTGTTCACGCTATCAGCTCCAGTGAATGTAAAAAAAGAAGAAAGATTAAAAAATATTAAAAATCCATGAAATTTTTGTTCAAAAATATACAAGTATATATTTAAAAAAAATTTAAAATAATAAAGCAAAATATTTAGTATTGGAGGGATAGTTTGATTACAATGTTAGTTTTTTGCACATTTTAAATTTATGTAGTAAAATATTTTCCAAAATTCTGCCACCAAGTCAATTGAAATCTTCACAAATCCGCAGGCAATCGACCTGTTGCTCTGCATTTTGTTGAGCAATATATCGGTTTATATCTAATTTACTTATTTACCCTTAATATTCGATTTATAGGAGGAGCTACCTACATACATGTTCTGCTCCCTAGCAAAAATTAAGTGAGAAAATCTAAGGGAAATGTGAACAAATTACGAGGGAAAAAAATTTTCACGATAAGGGGAATTTTTTCCCGTGAACAATTTTTCACGTTATTATTCTCCTTTGAATTACAATTTTTCATGGGAGTTGTTCATGATCGCAAATATGTGAAAAGGGGAAAAATTACGAGGGAAAAATTATTCACGATAGGGGTGATTGATTGGTAGCCCTGATGGTGTCCATTATTAATTGTTTATTTAAAAGTGAAAGTTTGTGAAATTTGTCGAAAAAAGGTAAAAAAAATTAAAAATATCAAGTAAATATATTTAATAATAGCAATAATAGACTACAGTACACACTATAAAAGGCGATTAGTAAAAAACTAAATGAAAAATGTTTAATCTACCCCTTAAGTGTACTCCATTCTGTAGTAACATGGAGTACTTTTAAAACTAACCCACTTTAGTACTCCTCGGATTAGTTTAGGGACTACTTCGGTGGGTTATATGGTCCCCTTCTAGGACATCGTAATGTTAAATGGACCACCTTTTACCCATATATTTGGAGTACTCCTACTCCTTTATGGACTACTCTTTACATGCATGTATGGACTAGTCTCGTAGTCTGCAGGGAAACTGCCTACAAAAAATGTACAGCCTGAATAAATCTCTGCAGTCATCTCTATGAATTTTCCTTGGGCTCTACTAATAAAAAGTCACCCTTATCACGGTTGGCGAATTTAAAATACGCCTGCGACTGTTTGGTTACAGATTAATGAGAACATCAACTTATTTCCTTTAATCTATTACCAAACGGTCGCATGTGTATTTTAAATTCGCCAACCAGGATAAGGGTGAGTATTTTTTTTCTTACTTATGACACTATTAAAGAAAACAAGCAAGAATGCTATATTCGACTATGCCGAATCTTATATACCCTTCACCTTTATCGCTTAATTGTATTTAATTATTTGCACATGTTTGCGTGCTATTTAATATATTAAATTATAAAAAAAGTAATTTTTGTGATTTCAGTATTTTGGCCGATTTGACAGATTTATATACCGACGTCTTAAAGAAGAAATTTACCATTTAATTTGGGGATAAAACTTGGACTCGGAAAGATCTATGGTTCCCGAAAATGGGTATTTTTTCAAAACTTTTTGTATTCGAACAGATTTTTCCGGGATTTTCAGAAAATATATCCAATGTTTTTGGATGTTTTCTCTGCGAGAGGTACCACGCACACTTCTCCAATCCCCCAACATTTTGTGGAATGCTGTATATTGATAACTGTATATTGATATATCGACCCCTTTGCGCAAAATTATCGTATATGCCAATTTTTTTGAAATTGAGTTTTTTATGCAATCTTGTTCTACATTCAAAGAGACGTCACCTGACAAAAAATTGAAGGCGAATTCCACTTCGTTGCTCCAAAAATTTAATGTATATTTTCATTTTGATATTGCAAGCGAAAGCAGTGAAAATAGAAAAATGGCTGTCCTGTAAAATTTGGTTTTTGTAACATACGATAATTTCGCGCAAAGGGGTCGATATATGGAAAAAAATGTTCTCATATGTCAGCCATTTTAAGACTAATCGCGCTAAATTTCAAGCAAGTGACCCAATTTTTAAATAGCTATCGAAGCTACTTGGGACAAATTTTGCTAACACCAATATGTAATAAGTTACATGGATGAGAAAGAACACTGCATATGCTAAAAATTTAAAAACCGTAGTCTAGAGTTAGAAACTATTTTTGTTATACATTAGCTACTCGCATCCTAAAAAGCGACCAAAACTACCTTAAAGGAAAAGTCATGAGCTTTCTTTTGAGCAAAAAAATAAACATTCCGGAGAAAAAAAAAATAAAAAAAAAAAAAAATTTTTTAAAAGATTGATCAAATAGCTATCGAAGCTACTGGGGACAAATTTTGCTAACCCCAATAGGTAATAAGTAACATGGGTGAGAAAGAACACCTGTATGGACAAAATGTCACACTTTGACCCCCTCTAACTCTGAAACTTTTTGACCGATCTTGTTGAAAATTTGTGTCTAAACTACTATCAATATGAATAACCTTGGTGCAAATTTCATCCAAATCGGAAGACATCGATTTAAAAATTGGGTCACTTGACATGAAATCCCCCATATACTTAAAATGGTCTAAGAAATTACAAATATACATATACCCTTTTTCTTTCGGTTAAGGCTTAAATGACCGATTTTCATATTTATGTATCTACTTATTGATCCAAAAAGAGATTTTTTAAATGATTTATTTTCCTTTCCATTTCAGAATCTGCTACTGACGTTTCTGTGAATGACTTAAGTTCAGCAAATTCAACCACTGCCAAAACTAGCTGCCAGCAACAACTAGATCAACAACCACAATCTACACAAAAACAAGAATCTGCTCTGAAACCACAATCGAGAAAACTACCCAAACGCTATCAGGGACATCATCCGCACTTTCATCATCATACAGCACCAGCTTACTATACAGATCTTCATTTGAAGATCCATACACCCGAAGCTAAAGATTCGGTTAATGAAAACTATCAAAGTGTCTATCGTACACCATCGAAACTAATCAAAGACGAACATCAATTTCCGAAAACGACAACAGCCAATCTACCAGCACCACTTCCCCAAAGTCCCCGCCAGCAAAAGGTGGCCCAGGAATTAGAGGTTAGGGAAAATCCAGCATCATTTTTTCGTGGGGATTTCTCGCACAGCGATCAAAGACAACAACAGAATTGCAACGATCCGTATATGCCATCAAACAGAAGATTGCCGAAACCTACCAAAGGTAATAGTAGTTCTCCCTCAGATTTTAGAGTTAACGAAGATAATAGTAGTCTACCATTAGGGGCACCGGTTCAGGCGTCTGATGGTAGTGTAGTTTTTGCTTGCACCACTTTCAAACCTTGTAATACAGTCGATGTACAGAACGTTACGTGCCGTGGACGTAATACTCAGCGCTTTGCAAATCGTAAACGAGCCGTACGCGTACGTAGTGAATCGCGACCGATTAGTGCTTTGTATGATATAATATGCAAAGAAAAAGGTCTCGATATAGCAACTACTACTACGAACGACGAAGATTCTTCACCCTCGCATAGTCACGACGACGAAAAAGCTCAACTCAGTCTCTCTAGCAGATCTCGTAGATCCCACTCTAGATCAGTTTCCCGCCAAACCAAGTCATCGGTGACCAGTAGTAATAATTGCAATATGTCCGGCGGGGTGGGTCATAATTCGTCGGGTGGTGATCATTCTCAGCACAGATTGGCTTTGCAACAGAAAAAACGCAACGATAAATACTCGCCAAATAGCATATTTATAAACGATCTCAGTGATGAGGATGACGAAGACAATAATGGCTTAGAGGGAGGTTGTTCCCGTAAGAACTTTCGCATTCGTAATGCCCTCAAGAAAGGCAATCCTTGGGATGAATTACAACAATCAAAGTCATCGTCACTGCCGCCAGGTCTGGTAAATCGGGAGAAATTGAAACAGATGGCGGCAGAAAATCATCATAACAGTCATGATTCATTATCAAACATATCAAATATCAAGAATAATTTAAAATTCTTAGGCAGTAATAAGTCCAGTAGTGGTAGTAAAACTTTGCCAAGCTTTCAAACTAATCATGCATCACCACTATTAGCAGCACAACAATCAGCATTATCAAATCCATCATTATCATCAAACACCACCACAACTTTAAGTGTAGAACCCATTCACATGCATTTGAGTAGTAGTTCGCTACATGATCAACCACACACAGGTGCTGGCACCATCATCAACGCAGCAACAACTACTAGCAACCAACTAGATCACCAGCAGCTACAACAATCCAAAGGCGATCGCTATACACGTAAACATCGTCGTTTGCGTGACGATAAACCCAGACGTCATACTGATGGTGCCATAAAACTAGTCCCATCTGAGTTAAATGATTTTGATGGAAATGATCGGGCTCATAATAACGATAACAATGATCATCGCCAACGTATTGATGGTGATATTTATAGTGATGGTGATGATGATGAACAACATCATCCTTCACAATATCATGATTTAAATGGTGCCGGTCACGATTTTCATACTTCAGCTAGTAATGCTGCTGCAAATGCTAAAAGGTAAGTGTTATGGAGTAAAAATTATGCTTTTTTTGTGTTTAAGCTGTAATCGTAGTTTACCTAATGCAATGTTGAATTTATGATGTATTTCATTATCTAGTATTTTTTTTTTCTATGTTGTTGTTTTTCGACTTTACCACAATAATCATTCACCTAGACTTTGAATTTATAATTTTGTAATTATCCTTGAACTTGAATGTCTAAAATGACATGGTTTTTAAATTTATGCGCGATTCTAGGAATAAGAGTGCATTTTAGGGTTCAGTGAACCTCATGATCAAGATAACTATGCAAATTTCATCTGGGATTAGGAGCAATTTTTACAATGGCTAAATATGCACAGTGGTCTTCAAGCAGTATCAGGCATTATTTTTAATGTAGGCAAGTTCCAACTTCAGGAAGTCGTTCTTAATCACTCCCAGATTTTAAATTTATTTTCAATGTTTGAGTCGTCAATGTGAGCGAACAAAAATGAATAGGGTTTGTAAACAATAAGTTGCAATTTACTATTTACAAATCTCTGGGGGAGAGCCCAGATTAATGGAAAAGGAGTCAACGTAAGCGAACACAAATTAATAGGATTTGTGAACAATGGATGGAGCAACTTATTGTTCACCGATCCCATTTATTTTTGTTCCCCCACGGTAACTCCTTTTCCAGAAAGCTGTACTCATCTTGCAAATGGCAAACGATGAAGCACTTTTTTGCTCATAAATCCTATTCGTATTTGTTCGCCCACATTGACTCCTATACAGTAATCCCCACTATCCCTCATAAAAGCGTTAATATAAGTTCTGTTAAGTGGGTAGCATTATTCTGTTAACGTTACCGAATGTGTCTACGGTTATACATTTTTGAATTAAACCTCACACACATTTGATTAAGATATATAACACAGTCACATCGTTATCTCAACAATCAGTCCATAATCTTACATTGAACTTTTGTCAGCCGTAATCTAATGATAACAACGGACCAGCCGGGCAACTGCAATATTTGTATATTACATCATAAAATTCTTTTATTGCAAAAATCTTATTAAAAAGACGTTTAAAATTCTTGCGTTTTCGATTTCTAGAACATCCCTGTACCTCGTTTCTGTATTTCTCGCATCGTAAAATTTCTAACATGAAATGTGAAACAAAAAATTCCATCGTTTTTCGATTTATTAGATAAAAGTGTTTCTGTATTTGAATGCTAAAACAGACACAACAAATTCTGTTTATACTGGAATATTTCCAGTAATTAAGTGCCAAATAAAAGCGAAACGTCAACAAAAGAAATAAATATAATAAAAACGGGGCTGCCAGATTTGACGAGTTATTGTCATTTTGACAACTTTTTGTTCCGAAATAGCAAAGTGACGATTTAATGATTTTTTCTAAAAAAGTGACGAAAGCCAAAACAAAATCAAAAATATTTTATAATTTTGTTGTTACTTTCTATAGAAATTCATATTGAATTTTTAAATTTCAAACACTTCATATTTTGTGGCGTTGAAAATTGAAAAAACAAAATGAATTTCTGTAGAAAGTAACAACAAATTTATAAAATACTTTTGATTTTTTTTTTTTTTTTTGCTTTCAATGAAATTGTTGGCGTTGTTGCCCCTTAGTCTTCGAAATAAGATAGTTTTAAATATTTTAATATGTTTGTTTATTAGTAAAAAAAATATCTTTAAAAACAAGACAGCTTAAATTTTTTTATTTATCCCTTTTGTGAAAATTGTCCTCGAAGTTGTTTGCCTCTTCCCTGAAAAATGTATCGGCAAAAGCAAAATTTCGAGGGAAAGAAATGGACCGATTTGGCTTATTTTGAACATTTAATACTTCTTATATACATTAGCAAAATATGATTGATATTTGGGTGTATCCAAAGTAACGGCCGTTACTTTATAAATGTGGTGTTTTTAAATGTCTGAAACAAACATCATGTTTTTTAAAATTTTGCACAGGATGTGTCAAGTTAAATATCTGATTAAATTCTTTGAAATGTTTTGTTTAATTAATACATTATAAAAATTACAAGTTTTTTGCGTGTGAATTCATTTATTATCGGTGACAAAAAAAAATATATTTTTGTTAGTATAAATAAAATTAAAGTTAATCTTTAGGAATATGACACGATACATTTATTTTGTATAATAGCGGAAAAATTAATTCAAAATAAAAATTTAATTTTTGAACTATAAGGGGTCAATTTCTGTGCAAACACCCTTTTGATATTCTTATCTTATATGGATATTTTTGGGCCAAAACCATTATTTCTTCAAGAAAAAAAGTTGTTTGTCTGTAACCCGTTCATTTATGAACCGATTTTTTTAACTAAAACTACCAGCTGTTCTACTTAGTCTATTTCAGGTAAAAAAAAAGAAAAAAAATTTGTAGGAATAGGTAAATTACAGATTTATATTTCAGCCATTTGTAAACCGATATAGTTAAATTTCAATAATATACTATTTCGGACTACATAAAACAACGTGGTCACTATGAATTCTAGGTTTTTTACAAAGCTGATTTAATTAAAAAATGTATCTATTTATCTATATTTATCTATTTTAAATAAGGATGTATGTTTATTTTATTAAGCTTGGCTTCTTTTTGCTTTTGTAAAAATATTGGCCCATAATCATAGTCAAACGCTAAAAACAACTTTAAAATAAAAACATTCCTTTAAATATTTTGCTACTATAGTCGAAACTAAAGTATGTTTTAAATTGATCCGACTTTAACTGGGTGCCACCTCAAATGTAGCAAATTTTTCATACAACATACAACAAAATATAAGCAAGTGGCAACTTTAAGCAGCCGACATTGAAAATTAAAATATAAATAAAACACTGCATATCTTGTACGGTTGAAACACGCAATATGATTTTATGTAGAAAGCAACAACAAAATTACAAAACTTTGTGTAAAACGCTAGGCAATTTTGGCCTAGCGTTTTACACAATTAGGGCCTATACATATATATTTTGTGTTTCTTTCCATAAAAGTTTTCTGCAAATCATTAAAAATTGCAAAATATCAGCCAACATCTTATAACATAAACATTTTTTACTTTTTGCAAGTACTTTTTTATTTGGCGAAAAACAGCTGATGCTGTTGTTAAATGAGTTAAACACAACTTCAGCTGGTTTTAAAATTAACATCGGGTTTAACGTGTAAAGTATGCTTTTGCTTGTCTATAGTAGATCAAAAGCATATTTTTAATAAAAGTTTACTTTAGAACTCTTAAAGTATGCTTTGTTTATGACTATAGTTATGGGCCATTTATTTTATTTTTTGTTTAATATGATATTTTCTCATGCCTTTGTGTGACTTCTTCAGGGAAAAACAATTTTTAATTGTTATCGGAGAAAATAAATAGTTTTATAAAAAAATATCCTTCAGCTTAACAAAAGAAATATAAATGTAAAGAAATTATTAAATACCCATGAACTTTAACTTTGTTTTTGTTTGATTATGTTTTAATAAAAGTCGAAACAAATTTGTTTAAAATTTAGTTTAAATTACACGATTTTTAAAACAAAAAAGGAGGATCTTTTAGATTTTTTTCTCAGAAAATTGACGATTTTGACACAAATTAATCTGGCAGCGCTGATTAAAAACAAAACAAGAAAAGGCTAAAAAAAATTTAAAATAACAAAATATAACAATGGTTTTTTGTTTATTTTCATCATATAAATTATGCGTTCATCATTTATATTCCTTCTATTTTTTTATTTATTTAAAAAAAATAGTATATAAACATATTTTAAATTCAAAATATCTACATTTTGTTTTTCTCGCCACCAATTTCAAATGCGACTTATTTTGACAGTTCTTGAAAGAAACTTTTCGCAAAACATTGTTATAGAAACACTTTTTCTCGCATCCTTCCAATAATTGCTGGAAAATTATTAAAATGACAGATAATTCTCGCCAAGAAAAGATACAGAAACACTTGCGTGAGAAAAACCATTTTTTGTTTCATTTCACACTATTTTTGTTGCAATTCACACGTTTCATGCGGAAAATTTTACGAAGCGAGAAATACAGAAACGAGGTACTGTATGCTTCTAATATAGACATATAAAAAACAAAACAAGCCATAAATGATTAAAATCTGTTTACAACTTTTGATTTTATTCACAAAAGACGAAAAATTTTAATTAAACTTAAGAATTTCATAGAACGCCATATTTGTATGGGAGCCCCCTTAAGGGAGGGGGGGAGGGGGTTGATAAAGGGCAAGTATGTTTAAAGAAATGTTAAGAGCAATAAACTAATAGAAGTCCGTCATACATTTTATCCCCCTGGGGGTGACTCCGTGGCAGTTATGAGGGTTTTTCTTCAATATATTTGTAGTCTGTTTTGAAAATTTTGTGTGGAATCGGCCTTAAGAAATGGAAATAGCGGGAAGGTATGTTAGACATTAATGATGGAGATGAAAAATTAAGTGGCATTGGTCATACATTTGACCTTGAGTTTAAGAATTTCATTAAACCACCATATTTTTAAGATTAATATTCTTAAATTTGCATTGCGTAGGATGCTCCTAGGTAATTAGGACTAGTTCACAGGCAAAAGTTATCCCCATACCTGAAATCAAGGTAAATCATCCAATCCTCCAATTTTACCACATAAAACAGACAACGAGTTTTTTTTTAATGGGGCGTCACCTACAATCGTGGTCTTTTCTTTAAGGTTCAACTGGATTATTCAACACTAAAATGGAATCAAGTGCCCCGAAATCCATTGAAGAACGTCCATTTAAAGCTTCCAATAAACTTAAGGTAGCAACTGCAACAACATTCCCTGAAGAAATGACAAGGCTAGACGAATGCCCTTTTAAAAGGTGCTTCTTTAAAGACATTCTCTTGAACACCAAAATGGCGAAAGTAGATTGCCTCCTTATGTAACTCGTATGCTAAAGTTTTTCAGCAAAACCTGTGGTTTTGATAGTGAAGACAGCTGTCACATTACAACGTCCAAAATGGACCTCGTTGTCGAAATATCGTAGTTTTGTCAAAATCGAAACTCTGGTTTCAGCTACTACAGAACAAACTTAGCAAGCTCGCGTTTTTTTCAATACGCTTATCTTGAGCTTCAGGATAGATATTGTACACATTAAGGACTAGTCCTACTTCTAAATTCCCGGTTTGATGGCTGTTTGGCCAACGCTACGAGTTCACTCACTTGTGTTCTCCTAAAAACTTCAACAGCGCCTATATTATTAGATTAGTTTTGTGCTCTTTTACGTACAATTAGTTGCTTGGTTGTGTACTGATGAAGTCGAGAAATTGCGAATTTCTTGGAAGAAATAAATATCACTCAATGTTCTCTTAACAAATAGAAAAGGGTTTAGGTGTGCATATATCTGATGTTTTTTAGCTGCATGACAGCTAAGAATGTGAAACTGTATTGACATTTCTGTTAAGTAAAGTTTGGCAAGTCGTTGGAAGTGTGGAAATTTACTTAAAAAAACCTGTTCGCGAAGTTCATAAAGCACATTGCCCTTTTTACGAAGCTCATTTCTGCTCAAATAGCTACGTCAATAGGTAAAATTACCGTATTTGGAGCGGAGACAATCCTCAAGACTTTACATCTATTAAAGTTGGCAATTTGGTGGCAACTTTATTGCCAGAAGTAGTCCTGCTCACTCACCCTCTTGTTCTTGCGATTTTACGCCTCTAGGTTGTTTTGTATGTCGACAAACCAGCAACTCTCGAAGCATTGGAAGCCAATATTCAAGCATTGACGCCATATGGCCAGATTTAATGGAAAAAGTAGTCAAAAATTTAACTGATGGAATGGACCAAGGCGAGTTGACTAGAAGTTGAGGTCAACTCTACAACAACACTGCTTCTGTGGTCGGGTTGTAAAAATATTGCTAGTAAAAAAAATATGTTTGCGTACATAAAAAACATATACAAACTTTGACAAGTCTACCACCGAAAAAAACACCATTATTGACTTGACCCCACCTTCTAGTGAATTCGCCTTGGAATGGACCTTGTAAATCATAGCCGTGGCGGACAAATGCCGGAAACCATATTTAAAAAATAAATGCCATGAAGTTTCTGTCTTGTAATATCATTTTAAGTTCTCATTTAGCTAAAAAAAACAACCTATACAAACATACTTACATATATAAAAAAAAATAATGTGAAGTTTTTTGAGTTTGAAAACCCCCATTTGCTTTATTATTCCCATGTTATTATCCACCATTTATGTTTTTCATTTTAAAAAAGTAACAGTTTTTAAAACCTGAATTAGATTAAATAACTTCCAATGCCATTAAATGCGGATCTATTTCAAATTTTTTATTTTTAATTAAAATTTAATCATCCTTATCAAATATTTTCAAATGCTGTCTCGTGCTTAATAAAAATATAACTTTCGTTCAATTAACTTTCTTAAAAATCCGCGTTACTTTCAGTCTACTGCAAATGTGGTGTACGCAAAATAAAAAGACTACATAAACGCCCATTGATTTTTTTGAGTTAATAAATTATTGACTTTACTCGTGCTTTTTTCTCTTACATTTTTAATTTTCCTTAACTTGTTGTGTGTATCGATGTAGTTAAACAAGCTTTGGTCAAATTGAGGTGTAACCAATATGCCAAACAATTCAATACATCCATCGAGCCAGCGGCGACGACTTTTAACGCCAAAAACAAAACATCTTTTATCGCTTGTTGCTAATTTGTTGTTGCAGCAACTATTTTGTCTCATAAACATTTTTTTTTTTTTTGTAAATTATAAATTTGTATCTTCATTCATACATGATCATTTATATGCAAAATTAATAGTTTCACGCACTTGTTTTCTCATACTCACATGGGGTAGGCAACAGTGGTATTGGGGGACGAAAAAGTGGATAAAAGTGATTTACAAGAAAAATATGTAAGCCCAAAGAATCTGCCGAGTACTCTTCTTTGGCCTGTATATAAGCTTTGAACAATAAAGGTGCAGCCATTACTTGTAGCTTATTAAGGGCTTAAAACTAATAACAGCCTAGCCCACGATATCGACCGTTATCATTCGATTGAATTTTCAACAAAAAACAACTGATTTGCGCCAAGGCGAATTTACTTCAGGTGGCGGCGAGACTACAACAAGTCAACAACACAAAAAACAACATGTATTTTGTTTTTATTTTTCGGTCATGTAATGTCAAAAACAAGGCGAATTAATATATATATGAATTCGCTTTGTATAAAACAGTTGACTAAAGCAGGGCTACCAGATTTGGGGTTCTTATCTCAAATTAGTTTAAAACAATTAATTTCGGGCTTATATTGAGAATGTAAAAAAAACATTTTTCTTTTTAGGGAAATTATTGATAGATTTGTTTCTGTTACAAGCCGTCCTACATATATAAAATCTGTAAGACTTTTTATGTACAAAACTCATTTTAATACAATATATATGAAACAAATTATAGCGCAAATACAATATCGGACGGCTGAAAAATCTGATTTGCTGATCAGTAAATATCAGTTTTTTATTTAAAATTAATCAGCAGCATATTTTTCTCATCTAAAAAACGTTTGCCCCATTTGTTTAGGTTGACCTGTTAAAACTCTATGAAGTAAAAATACTTTTAAACGTATTCAGGGGTGTTCTGAAAATCGAAAACAAAAAACCCAAAAATTGTATATGTAATTTTTTAATAAGATTTCCGTGATAAAAGAATTTTACGACAAATATTAAACAATTATTTCTTTGTTAAACTGAAAATAATAAAAATTATACAAATTAGTTTAAAAGAGTATTACAAACAACTGAACAATTTTATTGTTTTGCTTTTTCGATTTAAAGAACACTCTTGAATGGCTAAGCCAATTATTATTTTACGCGTTAAATGGATGAGTTTGTGGGTCGTTATTATCGCCCTAATTCTCCACATTAGGAATTTTCTGAAGTTCTGAACATTTCAAGTTCTTAAACGATATAAAATGGTGTAACATGGATTTCCAGGCAGACTCCATTAATGCTAGAAGCATGTTTGCCAATGTTCTCATGATGCTTTAAGGTTTATATTTTGACCACTAGTCATAGGAACAAGAAATTTAAAATCTATTAATTATATCTTAGATTAACTGATCACAACTTCCACTTCTTTTAATAACGTAGATTTTTGGTCAGAATTTGTAAGATAATTACCAAATTGTAAAATTGGTTACATGACATTATTGTTTTAGTGTGTTTATCTATGCTAAACTAAATAATTTTTTTTTAAAGAATTATTTAGTGGCTTTTTATTTTTAGAGGGGATATTTTAAGTAATTTTTATTTTAAATTTGGGATTGAAGAAAAAATTTATCTGGCATCCCTAAACTAAAATTAACAAAAATAATTGAGAAAAAAAAAAATGAAAAAAAATAAAATTATTTTTGGAATTAAGAAAATAATAGTTTTTCTAACATAAACTTGTGCAATTTTTGTGAGCATTAATTCCCAAATTCGGTTGAATTTAATGTTGTATTTAAAATAATCTAAGCCGTTTCATTTCTGTGTTCATTTTATACATTTAAATATTAAACTGCACATAATCATAGAAATAGCTTTAAGCTATAGTTATAATGGTAAAAATTAGTTTTGGTGATATAAAAAAGATTTTAACTTAATTTTTATACATAGTTTAATTTATCATTTCTTTATTGTTTAATTTTTTCATTTATAAGTTGTAAAGCAAAATGTTAATTTAAAAACTCAATTTTAAAAAGCACATGTAAACAAACTTTTGACACATCTGGCCTGAACAAAAAAAAAAACCGGCTGGCTTTTCGACACCACCTGAAGTAAATTCGCCTTGATTTGCGCCTTTATTAATATATTTTCAGCACGACAAGTCGTTCGAAGTACTATACGACCACAATTGTCAAAGTCAGTTGCAAAGGCTTTTTCTTGAAATATTAAACAAAATTATTTATTTTCACACCAACACAAAATATTTTTTATAATAATATTTTTTTTAAACAACACCACTAATAATATTATAGTTTAACAAAATATTTTTCACAAAATTCTAATCTATATTTTCGGCTTACTGCTTTGTATGTTGCACAGAGTTGTATTTTTAGGGCTTAATTTATGTTTTGACGATTTTTTTTACAAACTAGCGTCTAATTTGTGGAATAGTCGATTTGACAATGAATAAATGGACCGACAAGATGATATTTTGTGGGCCGCTTAAGAGAACGATAATAAGTGACTTGTTGTTGTCAAACGACAACTTAAGCGAACTTGTAGTGGCTGGCTAGAGTCCTTTGCAGTACCATGAGAACAAAGTGCGCCGGAATTAATATACATAGATAAATAACTTGCGGGATAATGTTTTCTCTGTGGTTCAAATCGCTCGAGAAATTAGGTCTGCTTGCCTAATTGCTTGTTGTTATTTAACATAAACCGGTTTGCAGTGGAGATAAGATGGCGCTAGACTGAAATGCAGGAACTCTCGTAAATAAATAACAATATACAAATATACATAGATCGCTGGGGGAAAATTTTCGCCCCTAACCTAGAACGAAGTTCGACCTATTGGTTGATATTTTTACGAAGTCTTCTTTTTAAAATACGTTTTAAAAATGAAAGTAAGAATGTTTTCGCTCTTTAACAAGAGGTTAAGGGCGTGATCCAGATCATTATTGTAACCAGTATGATGAGGAAAGTTAAAGGACCTAATAATTAGTATTTTGGTTAATTTATTGAACAGTTTATGGTTTCTTTAATCCAAATTTTTCATATTTTAATCAGGCTAAAGTTCACTGAATTTAATTTTTACTAAATTATTTTTATAAAGAAAGGAATTTTACAACATGAAATGAATTCAAATTTTTATTGAAAAATTCAATTCTTGACAGCGCTAGGAACCGAACCCAGGTTTTCACGGACAGGTTGCGCTTACGATTCGATTGAAAACACTCAATCTCTTGAGAGGGGTTTGCCGTTTAACACTCACCGGCATTGTCGACGGCCGGCAGTCAAAAGTCAAACATCAATCCTTAAACCAAATGTTATTTTAACCTTTGGAAGATCGAAATATGTTCTGAATGGTTATCCATTTTTAATTGATTTACACGTTCTTCCTTACTTCTGTTTTTCGTATTTTTTGTCAATAATTCTTCTTGAAGTCCAAAGAACATTTTTCTGTTTTTTTCATATCTTCATTGTCTTACGTTTGCTTGTTGGCCTTTTTCTGCACAACTTGAAGAACAAATGTAAACTTAGAGCTTGTGCTTTAGCTGTTAACAATAATTAGTATTGTGGTTAATTTGTTGAACTGTTTATGGTTTCTTTAATTCAAATTTGTGATATTTTAATCAGGGTAAATAAAGTTCATTGAATTACATTTTCATTGAGTTAAGGTTCTAAGCCAGACAGCTCTCACATATGTTTTTCAAACTTAAACTAAAAGTTCTAAGTCATTCAACAAAATATACTCAACTGGTTTCCAAAATATTTCAATCTAAGCCCGCCCAAAAAATAAACAAACAAACAAAACAGAAAAACATGAGTAACCCCAAGTACCATAATATTGCTTTAATAAACTTTTTTACGTGTATACAAAAAAAAAGGAAAACTTTTAGATGACAAACTTAATTGAATAAAGTCCGTAAAAGCAAAATCTCTCTGTAACTTTAAACAACAATAATAATGAAAACTTGTAAAAACATCGACATAAGCAAAAATCAACAAAAAAAAAACAACTGGTACTTGTTTGAGATGCGGATAGAAAATAAATAATTAAATAGCACTTCGTATTCATTTTTAAATTTTTATGTACAAAAAATCTGTATTCAAATTCAAACGCACTTCAAACTTGTTTATGATGCATCCCAAAGTGATTCCAGCGACAGTGATTATGCTCGGTGCTGTATCACTTATCACTTTTCTATGGCAATTCTTTCTTTAAATTTCTGGCTTTTGTCATACGGCGAAAGGGGAGTGTTGCCAGCTAACATAAGTAACCGGCGTCCATTGACCGAGGAATTTATATAAAAAAGTTGGGGTTTTTCACAGATTCTAAATCTAGAAAAGGCAATTAGGCAACCAACATTTTCGAATTGCATCTTGCTACCAATTTGCTAAACAAAAATTGCAGGTCGCCCTATGCTCCAGTGGAATAAATATATAAAAATCATCTGAACGTACCTCCAATGCAAATACTACTCCCGAAAAAAGCTTTTAATGCTATAACTTCCTTATAAATCTTGGTATTAAATTACAAATTGGCGACAATAACTTTTGCAACAGCTACTGTGTCGTTTGTGCTAGTTGGTCCCATATAATTAACCATACGTCCCATATAAACACTCTTGCAAAACTCAATTAAAAGCAAACAAATTTTATATAGATTTGTTTTTTCTTATGCTTATCTCGCGAAGCTCTACACTTGTCTACAGGAGACCAGTTTCTCTGGCGGGAATTGAACCAGCCACCCCCGCACGGATATACTAGCTCACTAACAGCTAGCCTACACAGAAAAAAATTTTGCACCAGTAAAAGCAAATTAATACATTTAATTAAACGTTCAATTCTCTTGATTAAACGTTTAATTCACTTAATTAAATTATTAATTAAATCTGATATTATTTTTGATTAATGCTTTTACTGGTGCAAAATTTTTTTCTGTGTACTGGGGCATGAAGATAACTTATTGATATCCGGCACGTAGAACTTTTACATGAATTTAAACCTTATAACATAATTTTTCTGGCGTGTCCATGATTGCCCAAAGGTCCAGAATGCGGTACACTCTCTCTCTCACATGGTCTGCCTTGGACGACTGTATTTTTTTCCTTGATTCAAAACTATTATCGCCCTAGAATACATCATAATGATATTAATAATTTTGGTGTGTTTTTAACATTAGGATTTATTTTTTACCCGGAAAGTTTTTTTTATATTTCCGAAATCCGCGGTACCTGTTAGAATGGAAAATGAATCAAATTTATTTAGAAAGTTATTAAGTTAAGTAAGTGGGTTGTCAAGGGCCAATAACGCCCAAATAAGACGTGACAAAACCATAGCCATACAAACCAGCTGTTTGAACCAACCTTATGGGCAAACACTGTATTCGATTACAGGTGACTTACTTACCATTACGCCATTAGAATCTGGGAATTATTCCTCTCCATAGGTTACTTTTACCTCATGGAATACATTCGAAAAATTGAAATTGTAAAAACAAACCCGTTGAATTATGGTTAAGTCCTGTATAATTGGACCTTAAGTCATACTAGAAATATATTCGTGTTTCGAAAATTATTGTATTACAATATTTATTTTTTGTTATTAATACCTAGATCTAACTCATATTTAGTTTGATCCAAAATCATCCGTGATTTTGTAAAACTATTACCAAAATATTCAAGGCACCATATTCAAACAATCCGGTAGAACCAGGGCTGCCAAATAAATTTGTGAGAAAATCGTATGTTTCCTGAAAATAAAAAAATCGTCTATATCGTTTCGAAAAATCGTCAAAAAAAATCGGACAACTAGAAATTTTGTTTTTTTAAACAATTTTTGTTCGATTTTTATAAAAAAATACAAACAAAAACATAATTACTTCATACCCAGCTAGCATTTTCTGTTGTGTAAGAGCTACTGGGAGACTCATGAAGAGCGTCTTTGTTCGTCGACGATCGCATTTTTAAATCATAGAAGTTTCCTCACACGGGAAAAACTGTAACACGAGTGAGATTCTTCCATAGCACAGCAAAAGACGCTTCTTCATTCCTTGTGGGAATCGTTTCAGATCGTTGTGGGTAAAAATAATCTAACGAGGCTTTCATGTCAAGAATCGTATGAGACTCATGTAGATATTTTCTTACAACTCGTGAAATGCTTGCCGTATAATTGTTGAAAATATGATTTATGCAGCGAGCCGTAAAAGGTTCATTCGATGATGGTTCGATGGTGGATTGTTTTTGTACTCTGAAAATAAGACTTAAGACTTGCATATTACAGCCGTACCTAAACAAAAGCGGAAAGCGTTTTCTAGTTTTTGAATAGAGCGGCCTGAACGCTTTGCAATTGAAAAACCGATTTTGACAGCTCATTTAGTAGTGAATGGCAATTTAGCTATTTTTTGGTCAATCTAGCGTTTTTATCTCTATTTTTATTTATAATTCGTGGGTTTTATTAAACAAGAAAGCTATCACTACTGTACGTGACACAACGTTGAAGCTCTTGCTTTGGTATGGCATATCAGCGTAAAATCTGAAGGAAAGAAAATGTTCCGCCTTCCGCTCTTGTTAAGGTACGGCTGTTAAACATTCCAAGGTTAAAAAATGTAATATTTAATTCAGACTATGGAGACTGAAAAAATCGTCACTTTTTAGAAAAAAATCAGCAAATCGGCACTTTTGCTAATTTCGGAACAAAAATCGTCAAAATGAAGATAAATCGTCTAATCTGGCAGCCCTGGGTAGAACATTCATTTTTAAGCTAAAAACCCGATTTTTAACGAACGCCCTCGCTAAGAACGCTTTATTTTAACTACCGACATGTAAAGTTCTTGACAGTTGTCACTTTGTTAACACAGAAATAGCGCAAAATAGAAACTTAGGTTTGATGTATGAGTTCCATAAATGCGCTTATACCAAAATTGTTTTTGTTTTATTTTTTTTTTTAGAAATTTAGAAACTGTTAATTTTGTGTACACCCCTTTTGTTAAAGCTTTAATCGTACTGGCAACTCTGTTGCACGTAGTCAAAGTCATCCACTTTGTTTATTAGTATTGTAGTCATAAATTCACAAACTAATTGGTTGAAATTCATATGGATGTGTATATTTATAAATCGTGTATTTTTCTTTTTTTTTCTATTTCGTGTCTTTTTTAAAAAAAAAAACTACTTGTTTGTATTTAGTCATGACATTTTTTAGTAAAACTATTGTCGTAATCATTTTTTATGATGTTGAACGTTGTTGCTGATAACACTGGTGTGTGAGTGATGAGAAGAATGATAATACTTGAAGCTCAGCTTTAATTAAAAAAAGTGGTGATATTTTAATACAGACAAACCAGGGGAATCAACTGATTCGTTTTGGTGAAGAAATAAATCAAAATAATGGTTTGTTTACATGATAAAGAAAAGTGTTTCTTCTTTCTTCTTCAAAAAAAAAACGTTGTCGTCTGTCATTTACCTGCTCAGTGCAGTTTCCAGAAAGCGAAAGTTTTAATAATTTTATATGTGTCGATTTTTTTTTTTTTTTTTCTTCTAATAAATATTTTTCTCTATGACATTTAAAATTAATAGTTTCGTTTTAGTTGCATTTGATGCATACGAAATAAATGACATTTTAAGTTTGCCACAAGGAAACAAATGAAATAAAATTAAAAATCTATAAATTATTATTTTTCAAATGTTAAAATTGTAATACGGATATGGTTTTTATGCAAAACAGGCAAAATCTCCAACTTCGCACTTCATTGTAGGCTGTTGAGGTTTTATAATGTACAAATTAAATATTTTGTGGTTGGAGTAGATGTTGGAAAAATAATTCAAATGACAGCCATAAAACTGTCTCAGGCAATAAGTTTGTTAATATTTTTATAAATTTCGTGCACCAACAAACAAACAAACAATATAAAGTGCAGTCCGTCAGCCAAATGTTGTATTTTTGTATGTGGGGATAATTCTTTAAAAACTTGCCTGATTCTGTCAGCTAAAAAAAACCTACAACATGTGTGTCAATTTAATGTGCACTTTTTGATTTTTGTACTAAAAGGAAGTTAATTTTAACTTAAACAAAAAAACCGAATTTTTTTTAACAATCCATCATGCAACTGCCTCAGAAACTGAACTGTCAAAGTGGGAAAAGACATACAAAGTACAGAAACAATGAATTTCTTTTGAACTGACAGCTACCTACCTGACTTCTTTACTTAAGTTTTTTTAATCGTATGTTAACACTAACAAAAAAATTTTAAAGTTTAAAAGTATGGAAAGTTTATTTAATGAAAAGTAAGGAATATCTTTATTGGTTCACGCCTTTTCATGGATTTTAAGGAATAGTAGAAATTAACGAGAGTTCTTAAATAAGTTAAATAAATTATTAGATCAGATAAGAAAAGTTAGATAAGTTTTAAAATATTTCAAGCAACCCTTAAACAAATAACCTACCTCACTTTCATCTAGCCCGTCAGAAAATCCTGTACGTAACTTTTTAAGCTTTCAAGGCTATCTCACGATTCAAACTGTACTTATTACTGTGTTTTGTCCAAAATAAAGCTTTTTCCATAAAAGAGTTATTCAAATATCACGTCAAATCAAAAGTTAAACTTGTGCAGAAAATAACTTTGAACTTTTTAACGCGTTGTATATTTTTGCAATAAGCAATAAGCTGACAATAAAAAATAAAATAAAAGTGCCCCGGTAGGCTAGCTGGTAGTGAGCTAGTTTATCATCGCTGGGGTTGCGGGTTCGATTCCCGCCAGAGACTGGTTTCTTTCCTGCAGACAAGCGCAAAGCTTCGCGGGGTTTATCTTAGGAATTAAAAAAAAATAGCTTAAACAAATTTGTTAATCATGGAGGAAAAACTTATGGAAGAGGTTAAGAAACCAAAACTATAAAAAAAAACATAAAGAGCCGAAGTTTGGAATTCTATACGCAAAGTGTTAAAAACAGCTGGCAGAAAAGCCTTATTTTACTTAAACAATCGGTAATTTTTTTTTATCTTAATTAAATATGATTAATCAAATAGCACTTCACAACTGAAACTGTATTTATTTTTACTATTACTATTTTTACAACTTACAAATAGTTATTTTTAGGATGCTATCTGACAGATAAATGATTTTTTTTATAACAAGTTAACATTAACGTTAAAAGTGACTAAAAAGGTAACGGCAGATTTATCCTTATCGTTAATTTACAAGTGAACTTTATGATTTTGAAGTTGCCATATTTTCTGCTGAAGATATGGAATCTTCAATGGCAGTTTTATTTCAAATTAAATTATTCAAACTTTTTCAAAAAACACAATTTAACACGAAAACCAAAAAAAAATTACTTCTGTTATCACTACGTATTTTAAACAACCGAAAGTAGTCGGTATTTACTGCAATGTGTCCAAAGTATATAAAATAAAATTTTTCGTTTTCAGGAACTTTATCATTAGGTAATAATAATGACCCTAAGTGACCATTTAGACAGGGAAACATTTTGTTTGGTGCAAATTACGGGTGGGGAAGGGTCAATGGTTTTTCTGTTCGGTACATTTTCTTTGTTTTCATTTACTTTGCTTTTTGAGAAAAAAAACAACAAAAAAAAAAGCAGAGTTAGCCGAACGTCCACGTCCCCTAACGGAACGTCTGGTTCGTTTTGTTACTTGCAAACAATCCAAATGCTTATTAAATTTAAATGTCACGTTGACGGAACGTCTCGATCGGTATAAAACACATTTTTATGCCGTTGTTAAGTGACAGTGACATATGTTCAGTTGAATGCGGGTATTTTTGCTCTTATTTTGGTACTTTTTTCAGTAAAGCTATGAAATTGAGACAAAACAAATTAAAATAAAACATAATTCCATATATACAAATATATTTATGTTTAGATATATAAAATAAACAAATGCATATACACATACAATGGAAATGTGAAACAAATAAAAGGCTTTAAATGGCATCAAAACCTTGTTTGGTGCATACACCACAATACAATATATGTATGCTAAAAATATATATGCTAAAATACAAATTTGTTTATTGTAAGTCTATAATATAAATATTTATTTATTAACGTTATTTACATAAATACCGTTTAAATCACTTGGTACCTTTTTTGCACAGCGGTCACCATTTAAACATTTTTGATTCCCATCACTGCGTGTTTTAGGTATACTACCCTGCAAATAATAGGACTAGTCCAAACACGCGTGTAAAGAGTAGTCCACAAGGGACCTGGACTAGTCCAAAAGTAACCCAAACGTATGGAAAAAACCTGGTCCATTTAACATTACGATGTCCTAGGAGAGGACCATATAACCCACCTTTCGACCACTAAGGAGTAGTTTTGAAACTACTCCATGGTATATTCAAGAGGATTAGTTTTGAAATCGTTTAAAAACGAAATCATGTCGTTAAAAAACGAAGACATGTCGTCTCACGACAAACACTTTTTAACAATGACATGGTCCATGCTTGCATTACATCGGACCAGTCCATGGAGTAGTCCATTTTATCAAAATGGATCAGGTGGTCCAATTTTATTTGCAGGGTATTGCTTCTTGTTTATGTATGGGAAAACATATGACACGTTTTTAAATGTTCTATAAGTGCACCAACGTGCTTACAGTACGGTGCGGTACATTACGGGTACAGCAACGTTCGCCTAACTGGGCCTTAACAGATTGTTTCCGGCAACATGTTCGTCTGTGTGACCGCGAATGAAAAACAAAAGAGAATTCCAGATGTTTTTCTTCCAAAAGTTCGCTCGTCTTAACTCGGACTAAAAGTGCTATCATATCGTGATTTGCTTAAAAAATATTATTAGGCGAATTAAATTGATTTTCGGGAGACGATTTTTTATTGTACCTATTGTATATTATGGACCTTTCATCACAAAATTCGGTAGAGTGCATTTTAGTTAAAAAAAAAAACCTTAATTAGACAAAATTTCAATACATTTATACAAAGTTTTCAGAATTTAATGCTTCTTAAATTGCTTTTCGTAAGGCCGCTTATTATGGGACCTATGGTAAATTACGGACCGATAATCACAAAATTACGCGGTGTTATTTCTAGCCATAAAACGATAATTTGGATAAAATTTTGCCACAAAAATCTTATGTTCAATCCTATGAAACTTAAAAAGACCAATTTGATACAATTTGTTATATTTGATACAAACACTTCCACTTTCGATCGGAATTGATTTCTGCGCCAGGCCTGTTATACATCGAATTATCTGTTTAAAAACTGAATACAAAATATAAAATCTTGAAGTATTTGCATTTCTTTGCAAATTTTAAGAGCACTTGTAATTTTTAAACACTTCTTAACTAACCCTCGCATTGCAGCTAAGTTCATATAAAGGCCTCTATGTTTTATTTTCACTGATTATAGAAACCTAATGATCTACATTGCAACGTACATACTATGTCTGTCATTTAAACGTCAAATCGTGTCAACTTACAATGCAATGTGTCACTGCAACACAAAAATATATTAACTGCAACAATCTGCTGCTAACAAAGACCCAGTTATTGTAACCGCCACCATTTCAGCAAATGCAACAAACAAATAATGCAAAATTATATGCATCAATAAAAAAAAATAAAATTAGAAAACTTAGTTATAAAAAAATCAACAAATGTGTTACTATCTTTTCTGTGTAGGCATGTGTATCTGCAGTGACCGCTTTTTTACGCACTGTATTTACACGTCCATGGACAGGCAGACAAACAGACTGACATATACATTTTTGTGTCTCATTTTGTTTTTTTTTGCGCGTATAACTGTTTATTTGGGTAATCGGGTTTTTAAATAACTTTTCTCTTTTTTCTTTGAGGTTCGAGCTCTAGATTGAATAAATTTCTCTTATTTTTTTTTTAATAATATTTCTCTTCATAAATGTTGAAAATCGTTTTTTATTTTGTTTATTTCTTTAAAGTTTTTGTTTGTTGTTTTTGTAAAAAACAGAGGAAACCATGAAATGAAACTTAAACTCAAGCCACATCAAAATAAATACCCGGGTTGTACTCTGGTGGCAACATATGGACGATCTTTTATCTGGTTTATTGTTGAGCGATACAATTTCTTCTTTGGGTTTTTCTCGTTATTTTTTACTCTTTTCATGTGTTTTTTTTTATTATTTCTTTGCCAGAGTCGTTAACTATTCGCCAGTGTTAACTTGAATTGAATCTGAGTTGCCAGTAAATTTTTTTGTAATTGGAGTTCCCAAGGTGACAACAAAAATCCCAAAAAAAAAAATACTAATAAGCAATACATTTTGGTGTGATTAGCTATAAAACTATCAAAACATGTTATTAATGTATGTGAGCATAGTTCATTGCAGGCGTTGGCTGCGCAGAATGAATTTTTGATTAACTATAAAGAAATATAAAACCTGTATGTTTTATTGTGTATAGATCGATCTGCAAAATTTTTAAATTTCATCGAAATCGAAATTGTCCTTATGTGCCTTCATATTCCTAGCTTTGAAAAACATATAAACCCTGTGTGTTTTAATTACGCTGATCCATCTATTTAAATTTCATTAAAACTGGTTAGATATTTTCGGAGTGGCAGTAATTCTCCGTATGGTCCCTCTTGGGCGCTTTCACATTCGGTCAGGGGACGCCCGAGCGGAGAGATGACTGTAGGAGGGGTTAAAATAATTTTCATTTTCTTTTAAGTACTGAAACTATTGCTTTAATAGATCTCTCCTAAAACGATTATTAATATATTCTGAATATAGGTGGTTAAGCGGACCTGAACCCCTTTGCATGCTTAATTTGACGTTTTTAGGTCCAATATTAACGAACATTTAAAAAGTACCAGTTAAAGAACAAAAAGTACCAAAAAGCCCCTCTTACAGATTCGTATTCAGTCAGGAAACTGCACGTTTAATTCAATGCTTCTAGCTCCAATTTTAACGAAAATTCAGAAAGTACCAGTTAAAGAAAAGAATGCTGAAAATACGGTGTTACAATTAGAAGAAGAAGCGTGAACTTCTACATGGATGGCTCTAAGTCCCGAGAAGGAGCGGTCTTAGTAGACTCAAGGGAGCTCAACCTTTATTTAACGCGCAGACTTTCGGATCACTGCAACATTGTCCAGGTTGAGATTCTTGCGATCAAGATAGCCGTAGATTGGTTCAGGCTATCTGCTGTGCCACCGACTGCTGTGGATACACTGATAGCCGTGCCGCAGTTATTGCCTTGGAGTCCCTGGGAACAAGAACATCCCTTGATTGCATGTCAACTCGAAACGAAATCTCTCAGCAATTTGACATCAAAATCATATGGGGTTCCAGAAATATACTGGGGTATATTAAGGCGGATGGGCTTGCTAGAATCGGCACTACCTTCGGGTTCCACTGGATTGGAAAGGCGTTGTGCTATCTGAACTCTCGCGCAAACACGAAATTTGGCGATCGCCTGTCGATATTACTAACGACAGATTAGCCGCAAACACTGGATACAGAACTTCCTAGAAATTGTGGCTGACGGTCGTACCACGCCTCTATTATCGGTAAATAAAAAGGAAATAACTCTTGTGGTATCTTTTGTCACATTGCACTGCCTTATAGCTAGATAGGCATGCACAGCGTCTGGAAGCAAGACACTATGCTAACTGCGATGCAGCTGCGATGACGAAAATGAGGAGTACGTAGAACAACTCCTCCGTCACTGTCCTGCACTGGCGAGGGAGGAAGCGACTGCCTTAAATGGGATCGCCACCTTTTAGCGGATTGAATATCTCAGGCATCATACTGGAGTACACTTTGATCTTCAACAGAAGTTCGAGTTGGTTCTATGATGGGGGTTCTGTGTAGTGGAACTCGATTGTATCACAATGGATCATTGTAAGTTGACTACCGACTTCCATTCTTAACTAAACCAACAAATTATTGAACTTCCGAGTACAATACAATTTGTATATTAAATAAATGAATGAGAAAGGATTGACTCTTTTTTGGTTAATGTGACTAGCGAACTATAAGCATACCGATATATCGGCGATACTTCAGATTTGACGATATAAAGGTATCAGCGAATCTATAAGCGAAATCGATAAGCAAAGCCACTACTTGTCTGATGCTATCCCGCTAGTTATCAGTATTCGAGCATTATTAGAAATTATAATAAGTGAATCAAGGGAGATAGAGAATAGTTCAGAGTGCCAACATTTTGCGACCAACTTAGAAATATATCCGAATTTAAAATTAAAAGGGTTGGAGGATTATGAGACCTATTGTTTTTCTACAATGTTTGACTCTCGATACACAGCTCGAATATTTTAAAGATAGCCGTCTTCAATCGTATCGAAAAAAACGTCTCGAATTGTTGAACCCACGGTCACCCCCTAATGTTACAAATAAGCTTGACAATTTCTTTCAAGACGTAATTTAGAACACGGAATACTTATGTACTTTGTAATCCGTATATGCAATATGTTAACGATTCCGGGGTATATCATTCTAAAATCTATTCTAAGTATCGAAAAAACTTCCAAGTTGTTACTGTGTTTTGCAGATTTTTTAGTGTCAAGCTTATATTATGAACCAAAATTCCAAAGTTCCTAAGAATCTAAAAAACTTCGAGTCCATTTTATTTGACAACTACATTTTAAGTTTTTTTTTTCTTTTAAGCCTAGGTTCACACTTAGTTTAGTTTTCTTTCAGAAAGTGCTAGTTTATGAGAGGGGAAGGGAGCATGCAATGTTTCTTTCACCAATACAATAAGAATTTTTAAAGAAAACTTTCATAGTGTGAACCGAGACTAAGCCCTCTTATATTGAAATTTGTAATACGGAAAATTTTAAAAATATAGTAATATGCAAACATATGACCCAAGGTAAAATCTATATCCATATGTCTGCAATGGGGGTTTTCCATACCGTACAAAATTAATGTCTTAGTCGCAAATTACACTATGGACATTTCTTGCCGGACAGAAAAAGTTTTTTGGCGAGAGAGGCAAGAAGTAAAGAGTGTCAAGCATACAGCGTCGCCCCCTTACCAACAAACTTTTTCTGTCCGGCAAGAAATGTCCATAGTGTAAATTGCGACTTACTAAACCTCAAAGAAAATAAATCAGAAGATAAAACGAAAATCGGCAGATTTAGAGTTTGGCAACCAAATGACTCACTCAGACGTTTCGAGAAATCAACCGATATTCACAAAATACATGGCATGTGCAGCCTTTTTTGAGTATATATTCCACAAAAAGGGTTTCCAAATAATTGGTAAGCAGATCCTGGGGCCTAATTACCGCATTCGATATCGAGTAAGCTATCGTATCGAGTAAACTATCGTATTTTTCTGCATACGATAGACACTGACGTATCGAATGAAAACTAGAGAGATGTAATGTCTTTGGTTACTCGATATCGAATGCTATCATCTCAAATTATGATACATTTCATTCGATATCGAGAGTCATAATACCAAAATAAAAAATTTCGATCAATTTTGATCGATATCGAATGCGGTAATCAGGCCCCAGCCCCAGTAACGATAGCACCAGTCTTCTTTTACACAAATTAACAATTCTAACTGCCAATAATGTGCAAAAAATGTTTGCCCACGTATCGTTGTCTGGAGTATCTCTCCAGACATGAAGCTAATAAAGCTACAAAATCATGTTAAGAGTTAAGTCCTATCAGGAAAAAAGAATTAAAAGCTTTGATTTTAAAACTTATAATTAAATGTTGTGAAACATTTTAAAATAGTTTCTAAAACTGATGGCCAATTTCACCAATTTATTTTAAATTCGTTTTTTAAGTCAAATTTAAAAAGTTGAAAAAATGCTGTTGATTATACGAATTTTCCTTCAAAAAACATTTTTGTTTACGACTTTAAAATTTTGTGTTATAAAGACCCCTTTCAGACTCGGCAAGTTAGTTGCTCAAGTAACTTGCCGAGAACAACAAAGTCTGTACAAAATTTGTTTTCCTTACCCCGACATTACCGCTGACGTCTACAAACCAAGAGTTGAGTTTTAATGGGGTCAAACGAAATTTTTCTTTTATTTCGGTTAATTTAATTTTTTGATAAAATTGATTTTTTCGCCGAGTTTTTTTTTAACTTTTTTTGCTATCATATCTCGACTTAAGATGTTTTGTCAAAATGCCACAAATATGAAAAACTATATTTAAATATGAATTGATATTTAAATAGAATTGGTTTTCGCTGTAATTATTTTTTTAATATGCCCACATTTTTCCTACAATTCATATTTGAATGGCAACTCTAGTATGCAATGTATCTCCTAGATACCATTATTAATGTTGTTGTTGTAAATGTAGTTGGATGGTTGGTTTACTATGTTGTTGTACTTGTTGTTGTTTGTTATTTTCTTTGTTGCTGTTTTCTTCGTTCTTCAAATTTTTTATTTTTTTTTTTTTTGTGTTATTGTATTTCATACTTTTTGCTCGTTCGTTCGGTCTTCAGCTGGTATCTTTAGCCTGACTGACTGCCGCTCTACAGATAATTTTAAATATTAGTAACGTTTAGTTTTTAGCGAACCTTACGAGAGTGCGTGCGTGCCGAAACAAACAGTCAACATTTACTAATTTTAACGCGCTCACTTTATTCAATCACTCACGAACTCAAATAAATAAAAACAAATTTTACGAATGCAACAAAAGTACTAGATACATTGTGTGTACGTTTGTGCTTAAAAATACAGTGTGCTAAACGATAAATTTTTTTAAGTTAAAAACAAAAATATATAAAAAAATAAAATCAAGTTGTTGCAATTCCAAAATAAAAACTCTTCAACCATTTTAAATGTGGAAGTGAATGAATGGCATGAATGACTTTTGGTTGTTGTTTTTTTTTTTTTTTTTTTGTTGCTGTTGTTTTAATTGTGTTCAAAAGTGTTACTTTTGTTGTTTTTTTGAGGCATATACATAGGAAAAAAATACTTCCAACATTTAGTAGAATTTTGTTGCAACATTCACGATTTAGCACGAAAAGCACGTTTTTCTTGAAATAACAAAAAAGTATGTGAATTTCAAAATATTAACACAAAATAAAAGTTAAATTAAAATTGCAAAATTTTATATATGTAATATCTAAAAAGTAAATGGCAAGAAAATATCTTTGACCAAAAAATTTCTTAAAAATAAGAAGTTTCAAATTGATTTTTTATTAACAAAAGAATAAATTTAAGACAAAAAGCAAAGAATTTCTAAAAAATATATGAAAAAGTTTCTAAAAAAAAACGATATTTGAAAGTTGTTTTGTTTTTTTTTTACAATAACAGTGTGATGCCAATAAAATCGAACCTTTGTTAAAGATAAATAAAACTTTTGTTAAAATATAAATGTCTAAATTATGATAATTGCAATTTATTTAAAAAATTAAACAAACAAAAATTCAAAACTAAATTTTTTTTGTTCAATAACAAAATCAAAGCTTAAGCTTCGTTCACAATCAAAATTTCAACAATTTTTTCTTCTATCTGATTTCTTTCCAAAGTATTTCATATATTTTCCTATCATTTTTAGAACAAAAATGTTACTAAATTTTTTTTTAAAATGTAACTAAAGTTGAGTCTACTTTAACTTCTGCAACAATTTGTATGCAATTGTTTCTGACTTTTCAAATAATTTTATTTACATAGTTTATAATGAAAATTTTAAAATAATATTGTAAAATATAATAATAAATGCATAAAATTGTTGTGGCTAAAATTTGCAAACGGTTTCTAAATGCAAAATGTGTGTGGTTGAAAAAGAAATTGTTGCTCTATTATGAACACCAAGTGAAAATGTTTTTTTGAATGTGAACGAAGCTTTATAATACAAAAAGAAATTTACTATAATTTTCTATTTTTAAATTTCATTTAAAATGGAAAAAATTAAAAAAGTAAATCTTTTGTTTTGTTGACACATGTTAAAATAAAAAAAAATCTAAAAGATGACCTTAAAAGTTTAATGGCCATTTTCTCATTAGGCGATTATCTTTTTTCCCAACGAAAAACTGCACTTTAAAGAAATTTGGTTTTCTCAATGTCTCATTTGCAATCAAATCAATCGCAAAGCTAACCGGCACTCATCTGCCAATTATTTATTTTCCTTTTATTTGCCGTACAGATAAATTCAATCAGCTGACTCCCATCTTTTACATGTATTTTGAGTGGCGTTGCCAGCTGAAAACTTTGTTGTTTGCCGGTATATTGAGAAACCCAAAATCGTTAACGGACAGTTTATCGGTCCAATAAATTTATGTTGACATTAAGTAACAGACAGTTTGTCGATACATTGAGAAAATGGCCATAAGTTAAATAAACTTAAAATGATTGCAAAAAAATAATTACATATTTTCTAATTAACATTTCTTAAGGTATGTTCACACCTAAAACTAATATTTGAAGAAAAAATTCCAAAAATGGGTGTTAGTTCTTTAGCTTTTTTCCATTTTTTTTTTTTTTTTTATTATTTACGATACTTTATTTGTGAAAAGGTCGATCACGTTTGACTCGTCAAGTCTTGAGATTTTTAAGGATAGATGGGAAAAGAGAATGGAAACGGTTAAGCTGGAGGTCCATACCACGCGTTACTCGCTTTTTCGCAGCATCAAAAAGTAGAAGTAGTAAGTCACATGCACAAAAGGAGATTGCCTTGAGGCGGAATGTAGGTTTACTTTCTACTTTTGTAAGTCTGAGTTTACGGCTCATGGCTTATTGACAAGATTATTCCTTTTTCTTCTTTGAACATGAATTGGCGTTCAAATGATTCATGTCATGTTGACGACATGAGCTTTTTTGATATTGAAAACAATAACAAAATTAAACAACGAATGAAAAAGCAAAACGTAAAGACAGTACATGCATCTGTGTACTCGTTTCTTTTCCCCTCGTCCCTCTCGCCTATAAAGTAGCAATCATGTCAATAAGACATGAGCCGTATGAACACAGACTAAGCGTCACAAGCAGCGTTCGAACAAATCAGCTGATTTTGACAAATTAAATTTTTACTTGTGCTGCTGCTGCATAAAAAGCGTTGCATGTAACTTGAAACGAAGAACGCAAGTAAGGTTAGAAAAGCATGCGCTGCGTGGAGGCACGCGTAATATGCACCTCCAGCTTAAGAGCCTTTACCGCACTCGATATTTTTTTTTTTTTTTTTTTTCTTTTATTTCTTATTCGTAATATGCTGGACGAGTTTAAGTTAAAGGCAAAAATCATAAAAATTGACGACACAAACTGATTGTGTATGAACGTACAAGCAGGTTCAAAAAGAATTTTAGCTTAGCTAAAAGCATTATTGTGTAAAACGCAACGCCAAAAATTTTATTAAAAGCAAAAAAAAAATTCAAAAATATTTTATAATTTCGTTTTTGCTTTCTATAGGAATTCATATTGAATTTTTAAATTTCAAATACTTAAAATTTTGTGGCGTTGAAAATTTAAAAAACATTTTGAATTTATGTAGAATGCAACAACAAAATTTTTGGCGTTGCGTTTTACACAATTGGGCCCTACATCTGACGTGTCTAAACCGACACTTAAAGCCGGCGATTCACAGTCCTATTCGGTCGTACGATTTGTAAAAAAATCGTATGTGCTCACAAATTATGGTAGTGTGACATAGTGACGATATAAATCGATGTTTTAAAAACACTCGATGTAAGGAATTGATTAATCGAAACAATCCGATTTATCGAAACAATTCATCGAAACAATCCGATGTTTTTTTTACTCATTAACACGGAATAAACATCGATGTTTTTTTTTTCAATGCATTCTAGCGACAAATTTATTGCAAATACTTTGTAGCATGTGTAAAATGTCATTATTATCAACTATTTTTGTAATTGGTGATTTCCCAAACAAAATTTTGAAATCTATGCAAAGCTGGCCTGCCATAATTGCCGATTTTTTGTCTATAAACTATCAAAGTGCCGTTTTGCCGATTTCTCCTCAAAAAATGCCGATTTTTCGATAAGCATCGCAGTAAAAACTTTGCCTACAAAATAATGTGTTAAGTAATCAGGACAAAGTAGAAATACTACTTCCAATGTCCCAAAATGAACGCATTTAAATGTAAGTTATTACTTTTGACCTACATACATCTGAAAAATAAGTAGTTACAGAACTATTTATAGTAGTTATATAAAAGAAAGCTACTAAATAATGAGTGAAAGAAGCTATTAATTTTAAAAAAGTAGCCGAAATTTTTACTGGGTTATTACTTAAAATACAAAATTTTACTGGGATCTAAAACACGGTATCTTTTTGTTGAATTTAGTACAACTTATTTATTTTGGGTAACATTAAAATATTTGTTTTATGAAAAAGAGAGAACTGTTAAATTCTAAATTCACTTTCACTTTTAATGCAACAATTTAAATCAAAAAAGCGCAATTGGGGATGGTGCAGGTACATCAGATTGCCAATCTTTTGTAAGAATGTCAAGTAAATTTACAAACTTTTTGGCAAAAAAAAAAAATTCAGATTTAAAAGTGAGAATTCTGCTGGTGCATTTCTAACAAATTATGGTGCTTTCACATTCTTTCGCCAATGTGAATAATTGTTTAGCCAAGTCAACTAAATAAAACAAAATTTTGATGCACCCTACAAAATTATGCTTTGAAAGGAATTGGCATCACTGATGGTATTTGTGGTACAATTGTACCAAATTTCATCAGTTTTCAGTTCATCCTTTTTTGGTACAATTTAAAAAAACAATACTTAGTAAGTTTATCTTTTCTTTGAAGAGGATTAAATCACTTTTTTCTCAAATAATAACATATCTAGTTAAATATCCCCAGCCGTGACCAGAGCTGCCAAAAATTGCATTACATATTAAAATATGTAATAAGTACATATGTACATATATCAGTATATCGTTAGCTAAAATGCAAAAAGACGTAACTAACAAAAAATTCAAAATCGAGTTTTTGATTGATTATTATGAATGCTATAAAACTACATGTCTTGACAAAATTTTACACTTCTGCGATCAAAAATTTCGCTTTTATTAACAAAAAACAAAGGGACGTAACTACAAGTTTTTTTGTTTGATGTATGCAAAGCGGCGTAATTACACATTTTTTTTCTAAGAAAATATAATGAAATGGTTTTCTTTGCAAATTGGTTGAAGAATTCCATGGACGACTTATCAATGCATGTTTTTCTGACATGTTTATAGTTTTCACTTTACAAAGTTTTTTGCTTCTCCTGTAAAATTATATTTTTGTTAGTTAGTCTTTTTGCATTTTAGCTAACGATATGTACTCGTATCCCTGTAGGAAGCTTGGAATCAAGTGTCTCCAACTCAGCGGCTGGCTAGTTGTTTGTCTATGTAACCTTGTGCGCAAAGTACACGTCGCAATATTCAAGGCCATTTGATGGAACTTTGTTCATAGGTTTCAATTCATAAGCACGTAGCCCATCATCTTCTTCATATTATTCAACTTACCAAATTTTTTTGAAATCGGTCCATATTTGACCATAATGCCATAACTTCCTTATAAATGTTGGTATGACATTAAAATCGGCGACAATAACTTCTATGATAGCTATTATATCATGACAGAATAGTGTTAGGCCCAAAATTAACCAGAACTCCCATTAAGACCATTTCCTAAAATCACTTAAGGAGAGATGAAGATATCTAAAAAATATTTCGCACAAATAACTTTTATATAAATCTTTACCTTCTAACATAATTTTGTTCTGGCGGGTCCATGATTGACCATGGCTCCCAAATAGGGTACAATCTAAAAAATTGTCCTTTTTATACTATGGTGTAGGGTATCAAAGGGTCAGGCTTGATTACTTGATTTGTTGAATATAAAATTTAATATTTTTATTTTATAGCCATAATTTGGTACAATTTATGTTAATTTGGTACAATTTTGCCTTGGAGACGGTACAATTTAAGAATTGTCTGATCCCAACAGTGATTGGCATTCTAAAGATTATTTCAAATTTAAAATTTTAAACTATTTTGATGCAGATGTTAAAATTTAGGATTTAATAAAAATGTCAAGCTCAAATGTATCTATAATAACAAAAAGTACAAAACTTTAAAAAACAATTTTCCCTTAAGTACAGAATTTACACATATGTACATAAATTATGATTAATTGTTCTGTTTTGTTATTTTTTTTTGTCTCAAAAAAATGTTTTATTTTTTTTTTAAATATGCTTATATAAGTATAAATATATACTTATTAAAATTATCTGGCACACCTGATGCAAAGAAGAATTAATCTCTCTTTCTCTACATTTGTTACCAAATTTATTTGAACTTACCCTGCCTTTACACATGCAAGTAATTACTTGCAAGTAGTATATACGTATTATCAACGAAAACGTCGAAGAAAAAGCCGAAAGTCTTGCAAGTAGCTTGAGTGTTTACACAGTCAGTTCTAAGTTCATTTTTCAAATGTTCTCGAAGAGAAAACATCCTATAAAAAAACTTTGTTTTTCGGTTTAACAGCATTACCATGTTAAAAAGTTCTTACAAAATAAATTTAATAATTCCTTCTTTATTTAATTTTTGGTCGATCTTGATGAAAAAATTATGTTTATTTTATAAAATATCTGACTCCAGTATTGCCGTAGTGCCGATTTCATAATATTACTGAGAAAATATTTTGATTAACAATTTTTTTTTTTTTTCAAAATGCTTGAAATTTATGATAAAATTACCATTGAGATGGGTTGTTGTACAGTTGTTCTCTTTTTTATGTATTATTTGTTATAAATACACAGAAAATCCCCTATAAACATAACTTTTATATTACTAAGTAGTAGAAAATTTATACAAAAGTCATCCATTTTTCTTCATTTGTCATTTTACTGCAAGTGTCAAAAATTTACCTACAAGCAAAAAAAAACCTTAATGGTACACTGGTACAGTTCATCCTTTTTTGGTACAATTTAAAAAAACAATACTTAGTAAGTTTATCTTTTCTTTGAAGAGGATTAAATCACTTTTTTTCAAATAATAACATATCTAGTTAAATATCCCCAGCCGTGACCAGAGCTGCCAAAAAGAATTTTTCCTAAAGAAACCATGGTTTTAAAATTAAAATCGTGCTTCCGGTTTTTGACTTGAAAATTTGTTGCTCAGGAAATCTGAAAAAAATTATACTTTTTTGGAAATATTTATTGCAATTGGTGAATAGTTGGCCTGTATCGCTGAAAGAGGACTTGTTTAAAAGGAAATTTTCTCAGCTTTCTATATCTGTGCTTATTCTGTACATCAATAACACTACGTGACAAAATTTCAACAAAGTCGTGACGAAATGAATCTGACAGATAATCATTATGTAAAATTTTCCGCCGAATCTCAATACGAATATTTTGAAGATATTTGCATTTGAGCCACATCATCTTTTTTAAAAACACAAATTTTGGAATATATCAAAAACTGTTCTACTTTTGACAATTCTGACTTCATATTCGGATTCAGCGGAAAATGTTTCTTAAAGATTAGGTGTCAAATTCACTTGGTCAAAAAACTGTCACGTATTGTAATTGGTTAAGAGGTTTTAGTCAAAATAATCATAGTCAAGCTAGTAAAAAAACCTAAAACTGTTACAAATTTGAAACCCAAAAGTTAAATAAAAAATTTTAACTAAATTTTAATTCAAAATTGATTAAAATAAAACAATTAATTCAAAACTAAATTAAACGAAAATTTATTTAAAAACAAGTTAGAGTGCTATATTCGAATCTTTGATACCCTCCACCGACACTTCGAATGTTTTAGGACTAATATCTGTATGATGTCTATTTATTATTATAATCTTTGTAAAAACAAACATCTGCATTAAAATTTGTTGCGGTTTAGACCTATATAAAATTATTGATCGACAATCAGAATCAATTTTAAAAAGTTTGAGTAGAATATCAGTTTAAGATGAACTTAAATGATTTTCAAGAGAACAAATTATATAAAAGCCATGGTAAGCTATGAACCAATCATCCCAAATTCTGCAGAACTGGTATTAAAAAACATAAATTTCAATACAGCGGTGCAATTAGTTTAAGCGTTTGCAGTAAATTTCAAAAGGCTGCTAAAATGGAATCTAAGGAAAATTATGGACCGTATATCACAAAATTGCATAACATTTTTTCTGGCCATATGAAGCTAAACTGGAAGAAAGTTTACCGCGTATTTAATTATTTTAGCAGAGTGGGCTTTATATAAGGCCTATGGTAAGTTATGCACCGATCTTCACCAAATTTCACAGTGTCATTTCTAGTTCTATAAAACTGTGATGTACCAAATTTTGTTATGATAGCATTATTTTTTACGTTTTTAGGCGTACTAAGCTGTTTTCCGGGAGTAAGGTTTATATGGGGCCTATGGTAAATTATGGACCGATCTTCACGAAACTAAATAGTTTCATTTCTAGTCCTATTTAACTGTGACGTGGCAAAATTTGTTATGATAGCATTGTTAGTTAGGGTTTTAGGCTTAATATACTGTTTTCCGGGAGTAGGGCTTATATGGGGCCTAGGGTAAATCATGGACGGATCTTCAAGAAATTTTACAGCGTGATTTACAGTTAAATAAAATGAACTGTTGCGAAATCTTATATCATTCTGTGCATTTTCCACCATTTATGTTAGATTTTGTAACAAAATTATCAATTTTTTTTTAGGTGGTGGTTCCACATTTTGATTCATAGCTCAGATCCTATTGAACCGATTTTGCTGGATTTCAATCCCAAACTGCTTAGGATAATTACAAGCAATTTGACACCAAGTTTGTTTATTTCTTTTGAGTTTTTCGAAAGTGAGCGTGTTTTCAACAGACGGACAGACGGACATGGCTAAATCGACTTAAAATTACTCAAGAACCCAGAATATATATACTTTATAGGGTCTGAGATGAATAATAAAAAAGTTTCACACGGAATGACAAACTTAATATACCCTCTTCACAACTAATTGTGGTGGAGGGTATAAAAATTTAAGCAAAATAAAAATAAAGAAATAAATAAATAAATAAAATATTTTTAATCTATTTTTGGTGGCATGTCATAACGTCCAGTGTCAAAGTGTCCATGGACGTTATGACACTCCAAAAAGTGTCATAACGTCCATGGTTACTATGACACTGGACGTTATGCATGCCACCCTATTTTTTTTTATTAAAACGCACTTTTTTTTGAAAATTCACAACTAAAAAAAGGAACCGATTAAAAAATAAAAAATTTATAAAAAAAAATACTGGCCAAATCGGCCTATAACAGCAATTTACATACAATATATTTTTTGCTATTCATGCGTGGTATTCTGTTGGGGCTTTCAGTAGTAACTGCCAAAATATCATCGCGATTACATTATATGGCAAGCTGGGAAACATTGGTAAGCAGTTGTACAAATCGCTCAGTTCCCTGAATATCTGCCAGTAAAACCCTAGATCAGTTAACTGTGGATGCTTGTAGTAAATGGCGGCTCAGACAAAATACTATCTTCTATTTCTATTTTAGAAAATTGTATTAGCTATAAAAACATAAATTTCTGAAAAACATACAATTGGACATTTTTGAAGTTGACTTGGAAATTTCTAAAATACAGTTAGAAAATTCTGAAAAACAATTGTAAATGGTATAGTTAGAAACATAGGCCCTAATTATGTAAATTGCAACGCAACAATAAAGAATTACATTGAAAGCAAAAACAAATTCATAAATATTTTGCTTGTTTCGTTGAATTTCTGTTTTTGCCTTCAATGTTATTCTTTGGAGTTGCGTTGCGATTTACATAATAAGGGCCATAATTTGAAAACAAAACATAAGTAGGTAATGAAAAATTAAAAAAGTTTGTAATTCAATCGTTGTATCACACAATTTACCGTTAAAATTTTCGCGTTTATTCCATTTTAGAAATGTAAGGTAAGCAAAAATTTTTTTTTTTTAATTTTTTTTAGTTTAATATAAATTTTCACTTTTTCGACGCGTTTTCAAGAATAGCAAGCAATATTTAAAAATCTGCAAAAACTCTTTTTAAGCGCATAAGTTAATAAGTGCTGTTGTGGTCTAGTGGTTATGTTGTGCATTGTGACCCAGGATGTAATTGTTTAATTTCCGGTTTGTCCAGCATTTTTTCTTTTAAATACATTTTTATTGAAATTGTAATATTATTTTTTCATTCAGTTTCTTTTTTAAAAAGGTAGTGAATTTTTAAAAGAGAAATTTGAATTTTACGGGCCTCTTCTTAAAATCACGTGTTTTCAAATAACGTGCTTTTGAAATCACACGTGTGATTTTGTGGTGCCCTGAAAGTCATTCCGTTTTTGTGTTTCTCGGTGTACTTTCGGCAATTGAAGATCACACCAAAACACACAAAAACGGGACACTCAAATATCACACGTGTGAGTTTAGTAGGCACATGTGATTTGAAATCACGTGATTTGAGTTAAAGTGATTTTCAGAACAGCCCTGTTAATATAAAATAAAAATTTTTTATTTTTTTTATTTTACCACCTTGACTATGAATATTTTGACAAAAATCTCTTAACCTATTATTAATGTACAGAATTTTCTAAAAATAAGCACAGATATAGAAAGCCGAAAAAATTTCCCTTTAAACAAGCCCTCTTTCAGTGAAACAGGCCAACTATTCATCAATTGCAATAAACATTTCCAAAAAAGTATAATTTTTTTCAGATTTTCTGAGCACCAAATTTTCAAGTCAAAAACCGGAAGCTCGATTTTGATTTTAGAACCATGGTTTCTTTAGGAAAAGTTCTTTGAATTTTCCGTAGATTATGATTTTGCTATACGCTTTGTCACTTTGTTTGGGCCCGGACAAGTTGACCCACCCTAGTGAACATAGCTTTAGACCTGCGATCAGGGCGCCGCGTTTTCTCTTCTCTCTTTTATTCTCTGTTATACTCTTTTATTACGTACGTGTGCACCAGTGATGTTAACTTTTATTTTTTCATTACCTTGCGGACCTCTTAAAATTACCTTTTTTGAGAAGAAATTACCGTACGCAAAGATTTTTTTTATAAAAACATTAATATGCTGTTTCCAAATGACAGGCGATTGGTTGTGTAGTAAAGTTTATATTAAAAGCAATAGGTCCATCGCCTGTTTAATGTGTTTTAAGAAAAATTTCAATAGAAAATTTTGTGTTAAAATACATTTTTAACAAAAATTTTATTTTTTATGAATAAGGAAGTAAAATAATTTTGAATAAAATAGGTACATATATGGGTAAATCCAAAGTGTTGAACGTGACAGTCGTACGCATCAAAAATGCAATAACATTTTAAACAACAAATATTTTTACGTTCTCTTAACCCTTAAATTATAGCACTAAGAAAGTACTGTTATCTATGCTAAAGTTTATGGAGGGCGCTATTTAAGGTCAAAGATAATGACAAAAGAAGTAGTGGTTCGAACGTGAAAAAATAGAAGTAGTAGCGAAACCTGGCAAAATTTTTTTAGTCAAACTACTTTGAGACTTTTACGTAGCAATGTTACATTAAAATGTCTTTGGTTTGATTCCAAAATCTTCTGTATTTTCTTTTTTTTAAGCCAAAATCTGGGTCGATACGTGACATTTTGAACGTAAATTCCATAATAACTGAACTGAATAATGATTAAAACAAAATAAAAATTTACCGTTAATCCGAATAGCATATTGCTCTTCCTTAGATTACAGACCATGTAAGAAAATTTTTTTGGAATAATTTTTATCAAATATCACCTCTTTTAAGAAATATAAATATTAAAGAAAACATACAATTAAACATTATCACATATAAGAAATTACGTTTGCACAACTTTGCAGTCTGATTGTTCATCTAAGTGAAAAAATTTATGGGTAAATTTATAAAATTAGTAAAATCTAAATATTTCTCTATAATAATATCGTAAAATAATCAGCTTTTAATAACTTTTAAGTTTTCGGACACGGTGGACCTTTTGACGGATATGCCCATATGTATATTCCCAATAAAAAAAGGAGCTTCCAACGAAGCAGGTTTGTAAGGGAGAACCATAAGGGTTTCGCTTACCATTGCGCTTACGGAAGAGATGAATTTTATATGGCGAGTTCCCACTTTGAAGCAATACATTTTTGACACATAAAGCGCATTATTCAGCGCACATAAATATTGTCGGATGTAACGGTCATCTTTACACACTGAATGTTTTGATACAGTTATTTTTTAGTATTCTCCCTTACAAACCTGCTTTGTAGTAAGGGAATGCCGTAGCACTTGAAATGTTATTTTTTTTTATAAAAGTTGTTGAGAGTTCTTTCACTTACTTTACTGCATTTCTGTATGTCTTATTGCGTAGCGCATAATTGTGCGCTTATTTTTTAAATGTACCTTTAGTGCTTCGCAAAATGGTAAAAATTTGTATTGGGTTCATTCAACTCAAAATATTTTTATTTAATACGCTTAGCGTACATAATGCACTTGTTGCTCTAAAGAGAGTCAGCTCAAATTTTTCAATTTTTACTTTTTGCAAGAAATCGATGAACAGTGGTCATATCTACGCACGTTAAAAATCTGATATCAAAAAAAAAAAAAAAACACTATGGCCCAGAACAGACGGTGAAACGCAACTGCAACGAAACTGCAACTTCTAGTTATTTTCGAGTTTCATTTAAGTTTATGCAATAGACTCCTTTGAGGGACCAGACACGACGCGACCATTTTGAGACCGGTTTGAAATGCATTGGAAATCAGTTGCATTGAAACCGGCGTGCGGGAAACTCGTGTTTGCGTTTTATCTGTTCTCAAAGAAAATCGAAATGATTGTGATAATTTCATTACATTCGGGTACAATTTAGGTTGCAGGGTGTGTGGAAAACGATTGAAACTGGTTTCAAAACAATAATTTTTAAAGGGTTTCGTTGCAGTTGCGTTTTGCCGTCTGTTCTGGGCCTATTTCATCTATTTTTTATGTTTAAGAATTGTTGATTTTTAATATTAAATTAATAATAAACAAGAGTAATTGAATTTTTCTTATTTTGCACTTATCGGTTTTACGAAAAAAATTTGCAGAAACATAATTAAAGTTCTTAATTTTTTGTTATAAAATTTATCTATTTTTAAACTGAAAATCACCTCGCAAAAGTTAAAATTATAAAATACTTATGTAAGTATATGTATACAAAAAATCCAAATTTCTTTAGATTACCGTATTTTAAAAAAAATTACCTTGCTACCTTTTGCGGCTCAAAATTACCCTAAAAAAGGGTAATTACCGTACGGTTTACATCACTGGTGTGCACGCACATTAAAGAGAATTTAACAACATTAACAACAACATATTTAAAATTCATACAACGCACACAATCGCAAAATGTAATAGTATAGGTTGCCGATCGCAGCTTTAGACATAAGTTTAAAAGTTCTTAAAATTAGTGTTAAGTCTTAATTGGTTCATAAAAAAATAAATAAAAGTAAAATACAATTTACAATAAAAGAGTTACAGTGGGTGTTAAAAGTAAATGGACAAATAAAAAAAGAGATTAATTTCCTTTCAGTTTCCCAAAATCAATGTTTTTTCCAAAGTTATTTTCGGTAATACAAAATTTATTATTAATAATATTTATCTATGACGTGCTTAGGTTCCCAATTATTATTATTGATATATACGCTGGAATTTATTTATGTGCATTTTCCAACGATTTTAGAAAGATTAAAAATATTATACAAATAAAAATATAAAGCGAATAAGAGTTTAATTTCAAGAATTTCACCCAAAGTGGGTATAATAAAACAGTCAAATTTTAAAATAAGTTGTAAAATATGTGTTTAAAACTAAAGTCAGTACACGGAAGGAAAAAACCTGAAAAAATTATAAAAATTTACGCCATCTGTTGTCAAAAGATGATGACATTAAAATTTTTTAAACGCTTGGTTGGAATTTTGACCGTAACTGTTCTCACTTTGACATCGTACTGTTATGATTTTGACAACACAAAAACTGTTACACATTTGGTTTAAATTTAAACTTTAGCAATTTATCTTTATGGAAACTGTTCAGATTCTTTTATAATGTATATGCCATTTTATTTTAGATCTTCATAAAGAATACGAATGCAATTCTGTATAATCTTCATTATTAAAGAAATTTTTCAAGTTCATAATAAGTCTAAAAGCTTAATAAATTTTATATGGTTTTTTTTTTTTTGAGAGACTTCTTGTAAAACTTACCCGCTTAAATTTCGAAAATTCTTTCGTTAAGTAATGTGTAAAGTCGATTAATGGCTTAGTTGTTATTTTACATTCGAACTAGTTTAAAGTTATGTACATATGTAACACTGTGTCACAAATTTTCAGCAAACTCGTGACGAAATGAATCTGATACTTAATTTAAAATTGGCCGCTGAATCCGAATGTGAAGTCAGAATGGTCAAAAGAGTAACAGTTTTCGAGATATTCCAATAAATCGTTATTGGCGGTTAAAAAAAATGATGTCACTTCTAATACAACCACCACTTTAAAAGAGCAAAATTGCAAAAAATCATAAAATTTTCAATGAAATTTTCAGTGGACTTTTGTCCACTGTAACTCTGTCATTTCTTGACCAATCTACACTAACAATCCATTGTTATTTTAGTAATTTTATTATCTTTCATTAAATTCATGAAATACATAATCCGTTTAATATTTTTTAAAGATATTTTACATTTAAGTGACATAATCTTTTTCAATATCTCGAAAACTGTACTACTTTTGGGCATTCTGACTTCACATTCGGATTCAGCATCAAATACATTAGGTCAAATAACACGGTCACATGGTGTAATCTAATATAATAACAAATTACTTTTTGAATTTGACGAATGGAATATTGGGACCAGGTTGAAGAATAAAAGATCGGTTCGTTCCTTTTTCTATATATAACCGCTCGAATGCTTTTTTACGGTTGGGGTAGATACTTCTTTCCCTAACCCCGATTTGGCTCATTTTAGATATCAACCAAATTTCTACTACTTTGCATCACTATATTTCTTTTTTTGTTGTATTTTAGTGGTCACAGTAGACCGAAAGATTCATTGGCTTAAAGGCCCGTTTCTACAAGTTACCGGTAGCTACAGGTAGGACTTTATTGGCCGTAGCTACAGCTAAATTAAATGAGCTGAATCCCAAATTTTACACAGAATGTTCTTTAAAAGTGACCTCAGCTGTTCATTTCATTTATTTCTTTATTTACTTATCAGTTAATACAACATAACAAGAAAATTTCTTATATTAAAGTATTGGGTAGAAAAATTGGCATAAGGAAGAATGCAATATAAATAATAATCATAAATATTACATGCATACATAATTTAACATTACAATACGATTTAGTAGTCAGAAAATTGTTCAAATATGGCAGTTTTTGACTTGCATTGCGTATAATTTGAATTCGCAGTGTTTTTCTTGGTAGTGTGACGTTTGATGTTTTTTTGTTTGTTTTTTGTTTATATGTGACAGCGCATAGAGAAAGGGACCAGTAAGGTAAAGGGAACAGTAAAAACCAACTACACAAAACAAGAGGTATGGACGACCTACGATCGTTTTCAAGGTTGACCAACAAGGTTGAGATGTGTCGATTTTAAATGAGACCAATACCAACACGCTCAGAGATGGTAGACCAAAGATACACGTATTTAAATCTTTAAAATCGCAAACCCCTTAGGTCCCTTTCTATTTTTCGCATCACATATGTCTTTTTCATAAAGGCATTTTGACATTTACCGTCTCAGTTGTAGCAATTTGTTTACCTGTTATTTTTCTATTGTTGTAGAACTGAGGTCACTTTGTTACACTGGGTCTCCACGTAGCAATTTTTATTGCTAAGCACAAGCAAAAACTTCGGCAGAACAATGGCGCAATAATTGCTGATTATATTGCTGGAGAACACGTGAAATTGCTTTACCATAAACAATGGTACAGAAAATGTCAGATAAATCACAGCTGATTTTACAGCGGATTGCTAATTGCTCAAGCAAACAGAAGAGCAATCATTGCGCAATGGATTGCCACTCATGGCAATATGCGGTCTATACGTCGCAAATTTAATTGAGCAATCAAATTTGACGTTTGCCGCAATAAATATGCTACGTGGAGACCCGGGGTTAATACATTTTTCTTTTGTAGGTACATATTTTGAAAGGTGTTGCCAACTGAAAACAATGTTTTGTCGTTATATTGAGAAAACCAAAATCGCTAACGGACAGTCTTCGGTCTTATATATTTATGTTGACATTAATTAACAGGCAGTGTGTCGATTCTTTGCCCATAAGAATGAAGAGGTTAAATCTGTTGACTATCTTCAGGGTAAATACAAATTTATTTTAAATAATCTTAGGGAACTAAAGATTTAAGAATCACCCTTATCGAATTTCAAATACGCCTGCGACTGTTTGATAGTAGATTAAAGGAAAAAAGTTTACGGTCCCTTTGTTAATAACATAATAACATCAAGGCGAATTCAACTACAGGTGGTGTCGAAACTACAACAATCCAAAAAAAAAAAAAACAGAAACAACATAGGGCATTGTTAGTATTTACGGCTCGAAATGTCAACTATTCCTTACAAACATATCAAAACAAATTGGTTGGAACTTTCAAAATCAGATGGCGTTTCGACAGCACCTGCAGTTGAATACGTTTTGAATAACATGTTCTGCGTTAAAAAGATTTATAACGTCCTTCATTTGTGAAGACATCCCAAATTTTAATTAGTGTATTATTTTTCACCCCAAAAAATTCAGGCAGTGGTCAAATTACGCCATTCGATATCGGTCGAAACTTCCGTTTTAATTGTTTTTTGATTTCGATCGATATCGACTGCCCTAATTTGACTCCAGCCTTTATTTACAACAATTATTCCCATTTTAAACTTTTTATTCCACTTTCCTTCCAGATATATAACTCGTTCACAACGTGTACAACAACAAACAAATGACTCCAGATCATCACCATTGGTTATAAGCTCCCCAGCCCTGAATGCAGCAATACTGCAACAACAAGATTTGAAGCCATCTACAGCAAACTCTGAAACGACAACAACGATTGAAAGCAACGGTCATACGATTAGAACGAACGGTGAAGATCAAAAACTAGAAGAAGACATGACCAATAACTCGGGTAAAAAATCAAAGACGACAACGACCGCGACAGCAACAACAACAACAAATCCAAAAGAATTGAAAATAAATATTCCACTAACAAGCGAAGCAACATCAACTATTGCTGCTGCAACAACAACGGCAGCAGTTGCTAGTGCTGCCGTTCCCGACGCTTCATATTCAAGTACCACAGGTAAATTGTGAAGTTGCTGCTTTTGTTTTTATAATTGTTGCTGTTGATAAATGCACGTTATATTTTTTCTTTCTTTATTTTTTTTTTCTATTTATTTTTCACAAATGATTACAACTCTTTGTTTGTTTATTTTTTTATTCCGATCGTTTTTACATTTACTCGTTGTTGTTTTTGTACTTTTTTAAATTTGTTATTATTAATTATTGTGGCATGTTTTTTTTTTTTGCTGTTTTGTAGTTGTTGTTTTTCTCATTTAATTCAGATTTTGTTGGACATTCTTATCGGTTGTTGTTTTTTTTTTTTTCTGATTTTTCATGTGAAATTATTTCCTTAAGTATTTTGCTGACTCTTATTCAATTCTTCAATTTTAATTAAAAAGTAACAAAAAAGAATCGTGTATTTTTTTTATCAGTGTAAATATTGAACATTATTCAAATATACACATACATACATACATAAGTAAATATTAATTTTAAGGTTTTGTAAGCATTTTTGTTTAATTATTCTTTTAGTGTTTTTGAGGCTTTTGAATTATTTTTATTTACTATATTTCAAATCAAAGTTTAAAGTCAGTGAACTTATTTTTATAAACTGACTGAAGTTCAAGTGCGAGTTAAAAAACTTTTTATTCAAATTAAGACAATTTAGAACAAAACATATGTATATAAAAGATGTTTTAATTATATCTCCTTTGACTTTTCATCTCGTTTGATTCTTTTTCAGAAATTAAATTTTTTAAAACTATGTAATTAATTTTTTTGATATTTTTTATTTTTTTTACTGAAGGAAGGAATTTGTACAATGCATTTTTATACCCTCCACCACAATTAGTAGTGAAGAGGGTATATTAAGTTTGTCATTCCGTGTGAAACTTTTTTATTATTCATCTCAGACCCTATAAAGTATATATATTCTGGGTCCTTGAGTAATTTTAAGTCGATTTAGCCATGTCCGTCTGTCTGTCCGTCTGTTGAAAACACGCTCACTTTCGAAAAACTCAAAAGAAATAAACAAACTTGGTGTCAAATTGCTTGTAGTTATCCTAAGCAGTTTGGGATTGAAATCCAGCAAAATCGGTTCAATAGGATCTGAGCTATGAATCAAAATGTGGAACCACCACCTAAAAAAAATGGATAATTTTGTTACAAAAACTAACATAAATGGTGGAAAAATGCACAGAATGATATAAGATTTCGCAACAGTTTGTTTTATATAACTGGAAATCACGCTGTAAAATATCTTGAAGATCCGTCCATGATTTACCCTAGGCCCCATATAAGCCCTACTCCCGGAAAACAGTATAGTAAGCCTAAATAGGACTAGAAATAAAACTATTAAGTTTCGTGAAGATCGGTCCATAATTTACCATAGGCCCCATATAAAACCTACTTCCGGAAAACAGTTTAGTACGCCTAAATCCGTAAAAAATAATGCTATCATAACAAAATTTGGTAAATCACAGTTTTATTGAACGAGAAATAAGACTTTAAAATTTTGTGAAGAACGGTCCATCCTTTACCATAGGCCCCATATAAACCTTACTCCTGGAAAACAGCTTGGTAAACCTTAATCCGTAAAAAATAATGCTATCATAACAAAATTTGGAACATAAAAGTTTTACAGGACTAGAAATAAGACTGTGAAATTTCGTGAAGATCGGTCCATAATTTACCATAGGCCCCATATAAAACTTACTTCCGGAAAACAGCTTAGTACGCCTAAAAACGTAAAAAATAATGCTATCATAACAAAATTTGGTACATCACAGTTTTATTGAACGAGAAATAAGACTTTAAAATTTTGTGCAGAACGGTCCCGTTCTCCCGGAAAACAGCTTAGTACGCCTAAATCCGTAAAAAATAATGCTATCATAACAAAATTGGGAACATAAAAGTTTTACAGGACTAGAAATAAGACTGGGAAATTTCGTGAAGATCATTTCATAATTTACCCTAGGCCCTATATAAACCTTACTCCCGAAAAACAGCTTAGTACGCCTAAAAACGTAAAAAATAACGCTATCATAACAAAATTTGATACATCACAGTTTTATAGAACTAGAAATGACACTGTGAAATTTGGTGAAGATCGGTGCATAACTTACCATAGGCCTCATATAAACTTTCTTCCAGTTTAGCTTCATATGGCCAGAAAAAATGTTATGCAATTTTGTGATATACGGTATATAATTTTCCTTAGATTCCATTTTAGCAGCCTTCTGAAATTCACTGCAAACGCTTAAACTAACTGCACCGCTGTATTTTATGTTTTTTAATACCAGAAATCGTTCTGCAGAATTTGGGATGATTGGTTCATAGCTTACCATGGCTTTTATATAATTTGTTCCCTTGAAAATCATTTTAGTTCAGCTTAAACTGATATTCTACTTAAACTTTTTAAAATTGATTCTGATTGTCGATCAATAATTTTATATAGGTCTAAACCGCAACAAATTTTAATGCAGATGTCTGTTTTTACAAAGATTATAATAATAAATAGACATCATACAGATATTAGTCCTAAAACATTCGAAGTGTCGGTGGAGGGTATCAAAGATTCGGCACAGCCGAATATAGCACTCTAACTTGTTTTTTATTAAAATTTTGTTGATAATCTTCTTGGCTGAGCTGGGTTGAATTTACATTTAAACTTTTAAATATCACACTTGTAATACAGTGTAATTTCCTTTGTTTTTGTGCACATTATAAAACATTTGCTGCAAAAACTTTCTTCAATTCTCTTTTGATACTGCATTCGTGTCCATACAATAAAGGCCATTTGCTCAATGTATCGACAAACTGTCTGTTACTTAATGTCAACATAAATTTATTGGATCGATAAACCGTCCGTTAACGATTTTGGGTATCTCAATACACCGACAAAAAACATTGTTTTCAGTTGGCAACACCTCTTAAAATACATGCAAAAGTTGGGAGTCAGCTGATTGAATTTATCTGTACGGCAAATAAAAGGAAAATAAATAATTGGCAGATGAGTGCCGGTTAGCTTTGCGATAAAAACAAAGCAAATGAGACATTGAGAAAACCAAATTTCTTTAATGTGCAGTTTTTCGTTGGGAAAAAAGATAATCGCCTAATGAGAAAATGGCCATAAAACTTTTGTTTTTCAGCCATTAGGTCAAGTCGAATTCATATAAAATGTGGTGGTAATACTACACTAATAGAAAAGAGGCGTCATAACACTGATGAATTTTGACATCAGTTCTATGACAAGTGTCTTTCTTTTTGACCCCATGACACTTTTCATCATTGTCATGTCAGCCTTAACATCACTTGGCCAAATTGTCATCAGTTGAAATTATGTCATCAATGGAATGACACATCCACATCACAGAAATGACGAATCCGAATTAGGGATGACTAAGTAACATCAAAGAAAGGACTTATATAGCTCAATTTAATGACAAACTGTCATTAAGTATTAATCGCTTTTATGCATTCCAACTGATGAAATTATAGATTATAGAACATTTCTTGCATATGCTTATCTCGGACTTTTGCATCACAATATAATATAAATTATTTTAAACTTGAGCCAATTACAAAAAGCTGTACAAAAACTTGCGAGGGCCAGGTTTCACGATGCCAATCGACAACTCATAAGCGCCCTACTAACTATCGACTTCATTATTATTCGTTATTTTCTAAATTTTAAGTGAAAATTTGAATTTTTTATTTTTCTATTTTTAATTACTCTTGAAAATGGTGTAGATTACAAAATTTTGTAACTTCCTAATCGTATAACCCAATAAACATAAAACATATAAAATTAGTAAGATGCGTCTTTAAAATTAATTAAGTCTAATATTTACCGTTATCTTAAGAAACCAAAGATTTTCACACATATTCAATTATTATTTCAATATATTACCATAAATTATGTCACAGATATTGGTTTTTACCTTTTCTTGTTGTTGGGAGTTGCATTTTCGGTTTTGGTGTTCATGGTATTCATAATAGCAATACAAATTAAATAAATTTCTTACAAAATATGAAATTTTTATGGCTTCCAAATAATTTCTCATTCATTTTTCTTCTTCTGTCAAACTTGTTGGAACGTTCGTTAGTGCATATAATGTAAAAATACACATAATCAACTTAAACAACCGACATCCAGCCAATATTATTTTTTCTTTTCTTTCCCATTTTCATAATTGTATTTTAAATTTCTTTTTGTATATCTGTCTAGATGTCTGGTTGTCAGTCAAGTGTTTCGAATATTATAATAACCCTGCTTAATATTTGTACGACTGTCTGTCTGTTTTGTCTGCTTATATGTATGTATGAATTTTTTTATCTGTCAAACGAGGATAGATAATGTCTCGCAATAGCGGCAATAATAGCAACAACAAACTAACCAACCAACCAACCAACCATCCATCCATCCAAACAACACACTAACTAAATGAAATGTGTGTGTCATTTATGCAAATTTAACCAACAAAAATTAAACAAATAAATAAATCAATAGATGATATTCATTTATAGTACGTCTTGAATTAACGATCATTTAAAAACAAACAGAAACGAAAAATAATCAAGACAGCTAGCTCGACACTGTCTAGTGTTTCGGTGGTTGGATGTCTGTCTGTAACTTTTTCGGCTCTTTTTTTAAATTTAAATAAGAAAAGTGTTTATTAACATTTCTTCTCGTTATTTATTTTCTTTTTCTTTAAAACGTCTTGAAAGTTGTTATTTTTTTTTTTATTTAATTATGGTTATAGTTTATTTTTGTTTATTTTCCATTTGTTTTGCAACAAATATTTATTTACACGTTTAAGTCTTTTTTAAAACCAAAAACTTTAGACTTTTTCAACTGAAACTGGTTCAGTGAATTAAAGTCTGTTTGGTTTTTTTTTAATGAAAACGTGCCGTAGCGAAACAAAACCTCGTAAAATTTATATTAAATGGTGACATAACATTTGTTAGACTGCGAGCATTTATTTTAAACCGATACCGGCTTGGTATTTCTTATGTTAGATCGAGAGCATGTCGAGAAGTTTATGATATTTTTTTAAAAAAGAGCTGTTAATTCAGCAAAAAAGTTTCTTACGCAACGATATCTTTTATAACCCTCTACTACAACTAATTGGGAAGAGGGTATACTAAGTTGGTTACTCCATGTGATCCTTTTTTGTATATTCATCTAACAGTGCAGCCACACGATCAAGATTTTCTTGATAGTCTTTTACATATACTGATTGTCAAAATATGCAAAAGTTGACAGCTGTGACGTAGGCTGCACGCAAGTTGAAAGCAATTTACTTTTTCAAGATATCGTCGCCGAGAAAACAACTCAAAATGTTTTGCTATTTTCCACTTTTGATTTTTCTGCACTGTAGGCTGTTCGAAGGGACTTTATTTTTTACTTTACTTCTTCCACTGGCATTTTTGTTTCAGAAGCTATAGACTCGTAGGCTTTTATTTTCAAATCATTTCGCCTATATGATGAAAGATTCATAAAATTTCATGGCTTCTGTACAGCTCTATGAATCGCAGAACATCATTTTGCTTATTAATTTTATAAATAAATTTTATTAATAAACATATTTCACTATTTTTTTAGGGTTTTAGTTAAAATTTTAAAATTCCCGCAACAATTTGTAAAAAAAAGAACTTCAGCTTTTGCCGGCAAAATATTTGTGAAAAAAAAAAACAAAAACAACTTCAAAAGATTTGTAATAAGATGTTTTCTTGAACGAAAATTGATACACTCACTGGCAAGAGAATTTTAGAGGCAAGTTCGTATCAATTTTTAAAAGTATGAGTGTATTGGTAAAAAAGTGTGAGTGTATTAAAACTTGATAACCAAAACTTGATCGTGTAACCCTCAAGTAAACGGTGATTTTTTGGCTATTATATTTTTGGCAACACTGGTTTAAACAGCTGACGCACGTTTCGTGTTTTGTTTCACTGTCAAACATCTTCAGTTTGGTCGAACAACGCTTGCAAATTATTGAAGTTTATTATCAAAATGCGTGCTCTGTTAAGAAAGTTCATCACGCGCTTCTTGTGTTCAGCGACGAAGCTCATTTTTGGCTCAATGGGTACGTTAATAAGCAGAATTGTCGATTTTGAAATGAAGATCAGTCAGAAGCATTGCAAGAGCTACCAATGCATCCAGAAAAAGTCACAGTTTGGTGCGGTTCTTCAAAGATGATGCGAATCGTAACGAAACTGTGAATGGTGAGCTGATTATGATGTTCACATAAACCGAATAGAATCTGTCCAAAAACAATTTTTATTGTTCTGCTTAGGAAACTCAACTTGGAATCCTTCTGAAGTACTTCCATCTTACTCTGTAAGACTTGCACGCGTTAAATTACCATCACTAGTAAGCCGAAGAAAAATGCTTAACATTGCGTTTTTAGTTAATTTGTTTAATGGTAACGTTAGTTACGAATTCCTGCTTAATAATGTTAAACTCAACGTTCCTCAGCGATCAACTCGCAATTATATACCATATACAGCCAAGTCACAGAGTACAATTCCGTTCGGAATGATTCCATTCGGAATTGAAGAAAACATATTTGTTTATTGATAGAAAGTGTATTTTGATAGTTTTTTGGCCTTTCAGATACAGAAAACTCCCATTCCGTGCATGAAAACAAAAATGGTTTCATTCCGAATTTTTTTTTTTTCGTCATTTTCTGAAGCACCAAAATACGGAATGAATTCCGTTTCCGAACGGAATTGTACTCTGTGACATGGCTGTATATCTTCAAGCCGTTCACACAAACTATGCAAATTCTTATCCTTTTTGGAGAATATGTAAAGATTTTAACGAAATTTTTAATATTTTTAATTAGGCTTAAGTTCATAAAATTTAATTTTCATTAAATTATTTTTATGAAGAAAGGAATTTTACAACATGAAAATTAATTAAAATTTATTGATAATTTTTCATTCTTGACTCAATCTGGGCTCGAACCCAGGTGTTTACGGACAGGTTACCCTGACATGTTTCGATTGCAACCACTCAATCTCCTCAGAGGGCTTGCCGTTTAACACTCGCAGCCATCGACGACTTCTGACGTCATTAGTCAAACATCAATCCTTAAACCAAAATGTATTCAACCTTTGGTTGATCGAAATTTGCTTTGAATGATTATCTATTTTAATTCATTTTAACATGTTATTCCTTTACTTCTGTTTTTTCGTACTTTTGTCAAGAATTCTTCTTGAAGTTCAAAGTACATATTTTTTTTTTGTTTTTTCATTTTTTTTTTGTCTTTCTTATTCTTGTTGACCTTTTCAGCACAACTTGAAGGACAAATGCAAACATAGAGCTCGTGCCTTAGCTTTTAACAATTATTAGTATTGTGGTTATTTTAAAATGAATTAAAATAGATAATCATTCAAAGCAAATTTCGATCAACCAAAGGTTGAATACATTTTGGTTTAAGGATTGATGTTTGACTAATGACGTCAGCAGTCGTCGATGGCTGCGAGTGTTAAACGGCAAGCCCTCTGAGGAGATTGAGTGGTTGCAATCGAAACATGTCAGGGTAACCTGTACTTTGAACTTCAAGAAGAATTCTTGACAAAAGTACGAAAAAACAGAAGTAAATGAATAACATGTTAAAATGAATTAAAATAGATAATCATTCAAAGCAAATTTCGATCAACCAAAGGTTGAATACATTTTGGTTTAAGGATTGATGTTTGACTAATGACGTCAGCAGTCGTCGATGGCTGCGAGTGTTAAACGGCAAGCCCTCTGAGGAGATTGAGTGGTTGCAATCGAAACATGTCAGGGTAACCTGTCCGTAAACACCTGGGTTCGAGCCCAGATTGAGTCAAGAATGAAAAATTATCAATAAATTTTAATTAATTTTCATGTTGTAAAATTCCTTTCTTCATAAAAATAATTTAATGAAAATTAAATTTAATGAACTTAAGCCTAATTAAAAATATTAAAAATTTGGATTAAAAACCATAAATATGTAGTTCAATAAAATAACCACAATACTAATGATTTTAACGAAATGTATTTTTTAGTTGACTTTGCTTTAAGTACCAGTGTCATTAAACGTAGTATTATCTTGTTTTTAAATACATAAATTATTAATATTGCATGGCATTTAATTATAGTCTGTACGGATTTAAATCCATAGACTCAAATAAATAAATAAATAAAATAAATAAATAAATAAATACTGGGAAAGTATAAAGATATAAAGTTGAATTTTATACACAACTAGCTTAACCCGGTGTGCTTCGCTACCCCCATCGTTATAAAATATATAAGTATTTAAAATATATATTAACAAAAATTTATTTATTAAATTATTAACTGCTTCGTAGTAAGAGAATTCCGTGGCATTCAGTAGTTTAATTTTATGGGGGGTATTGCTCTCCCTCCGTCAACCCCGCCCATTTTTCTTTTAAAATTTACCATAATAGTGTTTTTTCCACGTTTGAAGACTCTAGCTATCATAGTTCTTCAGTAACGTGATATTTAATATTTGCATCCTATGGGGAGTACCACTTCCCCCTCTGCTATTTTATTTCAATTTTGTGGCTCAGAAGATCCTACTACCAAAAGTTCAACAAAATGCTTGCAGCGGCTCTTAAAATATGAGATATTTATTATTGACATCCACAAAAAAATATGGCACCGCCCCTTTGTCCAACCACACCTTTTTGAACCCAACGACATATTAATTCAGAACAATAGCCTTCTGTGAAAATTTAGTGACGATCGGTTCAGTAGTTTATTAGATATAACGTTTTTTACTTTTTCTATAAAGGGGCGGGGCCACGCCCACTTTTTTAATTAAACGTATTTCTGTTCATGCCAACAACAAATATACCAAATATTATCGCCGTAGGTCAAAAAATGTCATAAATAACACGAATTTAAATTTTGGGTTGTATGGGCGTGGCATCGCCCCTTTGCCCAGTCACAATTTTATATAGCCTAATGTCTCTTCCAGGGTCACAGTTACATGCTGTGAAAATTTCAAGTTCATCGGTCAAGTGGTTTGGCCTCCTATAAGGCACTAATATATATACATACATTCACTTTTATATATATAGATGTAAAGAAAAACATAGCGAAAATGTTTGCATTACTAACTCCAAAATTTCATTTTTTGAGTTATGACGACTTCACAGCAAATGAGCGATATTTAGACGGTGTCAAATACAAATACATACAGTACTTTTACTTATTTAGTTTTATTTCGATGTGCAAAGTAAATAGAAATTGTGTCGAAAGTAAATAATTTGTTATTTCTATCGGCTTCTTAACATGTCAATCATGCTTTTCTTTGTGATATGCAAAGCGTTATGAGTCAGTTTTTAAAGTTAAAAAAAACCGAATCTTAAAACTTTGTTTTTGTTTAAAAAACAGGCAGTTATTAGAATGTACTAATAAAGTGACCTCACAAGCGCAGCTGTTTGCAGTGATTTTCTTCGTGTGTGACGTTTGTCGTCAAATTTTTTTTTTTTTTTTTTTTTTTTATTTACTTTTTTTTATAAGGCATTGTGACACTTGCCGTCTCAATTCTAGCAACAAAATGCCTGTTGTTCTTTTTATTGTTTCATTGTTGTAGTACTGAGGTCACTTAATACATTTTGGCAGTTATCTTCGTTCACAATCAAAGAAACATTTTCACTTGGTGTTCATAACACTGGTTTACAGCCAAAAATTACCAAGAACGCCACGTGCCTAGATAAGTTAACTTTGACCTCCTGAACACGAAAAACGCTGTAATTTTTTTTTCATTAGTTAAGTTTTTAAGATAACGGTACTTTTGTGTTTTTCGGTGTATGGTCCCACTCAAACCCTTTGTTACCAATATTTTAAGCGCAATTTGAAAAAAATCGGATGAAAAATAAAGTTTTTATTAAGGATTTTGTGGAACGAAAATATTTTTCATCTCATATAAAATTCCGTTTTTTTTAAATACGTTAAAACTGATGGTTAAAAAAAAAGGCGGAATTTTATATGGGATGAAAATATTTTCGTTCCACAAAATCCTTAATAAAAACAAAAATTTGAAAAAAATCGGATGAAAAATAAAGTTTTTATTAAGGATTTTGTGGAACGAAAATATTTTTCATCTCATATAAAATTCCGTTTTTTTTAAATACGTTAAAACTGATGGTTAAAAAAAAGGCGGAATTTTATATGGGATGAAAATATTTTCGTTCCACAAAATCCTTAATAAAAACTTTATTTTTCATCCGATTTTTTTCAAATTGCGCTTAAAATATTGGTAACAAAATAAACTATTTGGTTAAAAAATAAAACATTCCAGATATTTACTATAACGTAGAAAAAAAACGAAATAAAAATGAAAAATTTTGAAAAAAACGTAAAAAATAGGCAAATTGCGAATGCCATAACTCAGCCAATTCTTATCAGATAAATTTTTTTAGCAGGAAAAGGCATTCAGTTGCCTTTCCAACGATATGCCATTTATCTCGATCGGACTTTTCGGTTGGGCTCCACAAGGGTTTGAGTGGGACCATACACCGAAAAACCGATGCCATAACTCAGAATTGGCTGAGTTATGGCATCTCAAAGTTCGCAATTTGCCTATTTTTACGTTTTTTTCAAAATTTTTCATTTTTATTTCGTTTTTTTTCTACGTTATAGTAAATATCTGGAATGTTTTATTTTTTAACCAAATAGTTTATTTTGTTACCAATATTTTAAGCGCAATTTGAAAAAAATCGGATGAAAAATAAAGTTTTTATTAAGGATTTTGTGGAACGAAAATATTTTTCATCTCATATAAAATTCCGTTTTTTTTAAATACGTTAAAACTGATGGTTAAAAAAAAGGCGGAATTTTATATGGGATGAAAATATTTTCGACCATACACCGAAAAACACAAAAGTACCGTTATCTTAAAAACTTAACTAATGAAAAAAAAATTACAGCGTTTTTCGTGTTCAGGAGGTCAAAGTTAACTTATCTAGGCACGTGGCGTTCTTGGTAATTTTCCAAATTAAAAATTTGTAAAGCAGTGTAATAGAGCAACAATTTCTTTTGCAACCACACACATTTTGCATTAAGAAACCGTATGCAAATTTTAGCCACACAATATTATGCATTTCTTATTATTTTTAACAACATTTTCTTAAAATTTTCATTCAAAATTAAATAAAATCATTTTAAACGTCAGAAACAATTTCCTACAAATTGTAGCTGAAGTTCTAGTTGACTCAATTTTCAAATAAAAAAACTTTAGCTACATTTTTGTTTATAAAATGAAAGGAAAATATATGAAATACTTTGGGAAGAAATAAGATAAAAGAAAATATTGCAATGAAATAAATATACTTTTTCAAAAATATTTCAATAGATAGTGTTGTTGACGCGAAACGTTGCTTACTGCACTGAGACAATTTTACAATGTAATTTAGAAACTGTTGGATGATATTTTATCTAACCAAACGTTTTATAAAAATAAATGATTTTTTAATTAAACTAGTGGTTACGTGTAGGACGTTAAATATTTATTAAGTGTGAACAAAGCTTAAGCCTATGCAGATTCTATGCAATTAACGCAACCGAAAAAGAGTTTCTCAAAATCTTTAACGATTCCACCCATTTTCAATAGGCTTGGTCCTTGTGCCAATAAAAACCTATGTTCCAAATTGTATCAATTTATCTCCTGTACTTTGCGCACAAGGTTACATGGACAGCCAGCCAGCCAGCCAGCCAGCCTGCCTGCCAGCCGGACGGACATCGTTAGTTCGACTCAGAAAGTGATTCTGAGTCGATCGGTATACTTCAAGGTCTAGGACCAACATTTTAAGGCGTTACACACATCAGCACAAATGCATAATACCCTCTCCACTATTGTGGTGTGGGTATAAAAACATATTTGTCTTTTAACCCATTAGTGCATATGGTGCCTTTTAAGGGACGCTCTTTTTTTTCCACTTTACATCAACACGAAGAATTTAAAATTAAACATTCATTTAGCATCTCATTCTCATGTGTGTTTTTATTCAATTTTATTCTATTGAGTGCGTAATATTGTGCAAAAAATGTATAACGGGAATAAAAAAATTCGCACCACACGTGAAGGGCATGTAAGAATGAAAAAAAATTAACAGTTTTTTATTATTATTTGCTTAATTTATATTTTTTAATGTGTGCTTATTAAAATGAGATTAAGTAACTGAATTGTTAAAGCTTTAAAATATAAATGATTTTTAAAATATTAGCAATTGGCGTTTTTTATCTATGTCCCTTTGAAGGGACATTATGCTCTATGAAAATATTCATTGCTATTCTTATACAGGCTTACTGTTGCTGAAATATTGCAGCAGTTAGAATATATAGACGGCAGCTTGCAAAATACCGACATATTTGCAATACCTCCTTTGGATGGTAATGATTAATGAATTATTTTGATACATTTTTTTCAATTGAAAATTTTAATTTTTTTTACATAAAGGTTTTTATTGATAACTATTTCATATCCGTAAAGGTTATTCGGCATATGTCAGCTTCTGGAATATGCTTATTTGGTACAATACGTGATAATCGAACCGAAAAATGACCTCTCCGTCCCGTTTCGGAAATGAAAAAAGATCAAAGAGAATCTACGGACTATCGTTTTTCTGATAATGGCAATATACTCGTCGTACGATGGAAAGACAATAACGTAGTCACTTTAGGAACTAATTTTGTCAAAAATGAAATGGGAACGTAAAAGCGTTATGCAAGAGGAGAAGACGCCATGCAGATACCCAACCAAAAGTATATCAACCTTACAATGAAGTCATGTAGACAAAATGGACCAGTTAATTTCTGTTTATCGGTCATGTATAAGACAACGTAAGTGGTGGTGACCAATTTTCGCATATCTGTTGAATGCTTCCGTTGTTAATGGTTGGCTACTAACGAGAAAGCTGCATCCAAATGATCTAATTTGCTTAAACTTGATGCAATTCCGTAGAGATATAGCCACTGCTTACCTAGAAACGTTCGGTGTGCCCTCTGTAAGAGGTTACAGACCATTGATTTTCAGTGCTGTCATTCGATATGAAGGTAAAAATCACATAATAGACTACTCCAAAACGGATAAAGATGTGCAAACTGCGGTAACAAGTCTAATTTTATGTGCAACAAGGGCCTTCACCCAAAAGAATGTTTCAAAAAATTTCACATTTCATGTGATGATATTGCATAATGTCCCTTATAGGGATTCCTTCTAAAATCTTAAAAAAAAATTTTTTTCAAATAAAACTTCTAAAAATTATTTTAATATGTAGCTGTTTTAAATTACGTGTTCAAAAAGAATTTTGTTAAAAAGCACTTGGGGAACTTCATGCACTAATGGGTTAACTCACATATGATTCGTAATAACATAAAATTATGAAGTATCAATCCTTCGAAATCGAAAGTTTTGTTCCCACAAACTGGGCGACGCGACAGATGAACTCAACATATTCTTTTTATTTTCACTAGCAACATTCGTACCCGAATGTTTTATCAGAGAAACGCTTGCCAATTGTTCGATAGCGATATTATTTTTATCTTCAATGAACAAGCGGGTAAAACCAGTGTTCAAAAACTACTTTTTTTCGACTACAACGCCGACACTTATAAGAAGGTTGATTGAATGATGGCTCCAAATAAAAAAATTCCAGTAGAGTGAGCGCAATGAAAGGCCATTTATTTATTTCCTAAGTGCACACTTTACAAACTTTAAATTATATAAAAAAAAAAAAAAAAAATTAAAAATCAAATAAAATAATTCCGAACATGCACTTGAATTAAACAGTCTTCTTATTATAGACATTGAATCACATTGATGGAACTGAAACAGTTTTAAGGAAATACATTTTTTTTATATCGTCAATTAAATATAGTTTTAATATCGATATTGACAGGTTTTTGATTTCATTCGTTATCTCTTTATTTTATTTATTATTAATTTTATATTCGCATACTCTTTTATTTATCATTAAATTGACAGAAAATAATTTTTAAAACACATAGAAACAAAAAAGAATTTATTTTTTTTTTGATAATTTGTGTTGCTTCGGTCTAAATTTTCATTAAGGATTTGAACATCATCATTATTAAATTTAATATTTGACAGCTTGAATGAAGCTAGAAAAAATTAACTATTTTTGATGATTTTTGAAAATTTTTTTGTTCGTTTGTTTAATAAAAAAAACAATTTCTTTTTATAGCAAATCAAGCTGATAATTTAGAATACATACCACTTTTTAAACATTATAAAAATTTAAAGGCTTTCAAAAGAAGCTAATTTGCCTTTAACAGAATATGATTTGCGTCCTTCTTAGAAAAAATCTTAAAAAAAAATTATTAAAAAATAAATTATAATAATCTTTAGCTTCTCCCTCTGCCTGCCAAACAATGTCTGCCTTTCATCACAAATTAATGGACCTTCATCATCAGCAACATTTTCAGCAACCTGCTCCTTTGCAACAAATCAAAATTTCCAATAAACATAATTTTGTCAACGCAAATAATTTCAATAATAATTTAAATCTCATCAATATTAACAATAATTGTAATAATAATTATGCCACGCCCACTGCTTCATCAGTTCTTAAGCAACGCAAACAAAATTCTACTATAAATTGTTCTTCTGCCAACACAACTCCAACCGCAATGCTCACACCAACAAAATATCGCAAATGTCCTCTTTCACCGCTTGTAATCACCACAAATGCACCATTATTTTCAACCACATCACTGTCATCACCTTCACAGCAACTGGTGACTATGACGCAGCCGCAGCATCATCACTTTGGCAAATTATCACCGGCCAGCCCGGTACTGGGTTTAACTCTATCACCTTTATCGCCGAACTCGAATTCGTCGTGTTCCTCGTCAGTGCATTTAGTGCGTACCACGAAAACCACACGTTTACGTGCCGCTGCACTGGGTGAGTTCTCTAAAACACTGAAATTAAAATGGGCTCTTTTTCAAAGCACAGGCTATAGAAATGGAAATAATAACTTTTTTTTTATCCCTTAACGTTTTGTTGCAATCAAATCATTATAACGATCCCTTTCCTTCCACTCAGGGCTGCCAGGTACTTTTTTTCCTTGTCCCCAAAAAATTAAAAAAATATCCCCAAAAATCCCCAAATTAAGAAAAAAAACCTTAATAAGTAAATATTTTTGTTTGTTTTTTTTTCTGACCAAATTTAAATTTTTTTTTTTTTAAAAACTAAAAATAGTAAAAAAAATTTTAATTAGAAATCCCCAAAAATCCCCAAATAAAAATTTTTTGTAAAAAAAATTATTTTATTTTGTTTGTACCCTGAAGGAAAAATAACATAAATTTATAAAGTACCTTTAACACTACCTTTTAACTAAAATGATAATCTTAATAAGGACCTTTTACACCGTATAAGTTGTTGATAAGAGTAAGATAAAAGTTTTGCTAATTTTTTTCATATTTTTAATACGAGACAAAGAAAAATAAGCATAAATAACAAAAGGGAAAATATATTAAAAGAGTGTAAAATCCCCAAAAAATCCCCGAATTTTTTTTTAAATCCCCAAAAAAATCCCCAATCCCCAAATGACTTTCTTTGTCCTTTTTGCTCGCATAAAATCCCCAACTTTGGGGATAAATCCCCAAGTCTGACAGCCCTGCTTCCACTTCCTTTTTTATGTGTTGTTGTGTAGTGAAGTTTTTGTGCAGTGTACTGTCGTTTAATCATCTCTTAATTGCTTTTTAAAATGTTTTACTAATAATTGGGTTTCCGAAAATTATAATAAACTTACTGTTTTTGTTGATGCAAAACACGTTCCAAACTAACTGTTAACTTTAACGGAATTCGGTTCAATGGACTACCTACCTACCTGCTTAATATTTATAACAGTTTAACCAACAGTATTTTGTATCCAGCAAAAAAAAAAACTAATTTATAACTAATATTTTATAATTTGTTTAAAAATATGGCCAAACACTAAATACAAACATTTTTAAAAGCAGAAGTTTTGCGTATGAAAATTTTTTTTTTATGTCAAAATTATGTGTTCATAAATTAATCAATATTGTTTAATTTAAATAGAACATCAAAGAAAATATTTAAATAGGTATATTAAATATAAATTTAAAGTAATTTTTGGAAATACAAAATTTTCAATTAACAAGATTTTGTTTGTCGTGCTTAATTTCCATTTTTTATTTTTGATAAAAACACGGAAATTTATTAATGATGGGATAAGCTATTCCTATGCGCATTTTACTGGTTGCTTAGGCCAGATCATCAGGAAACTTCATCCAACGATTTTAGAAAAACTAAAGACAATATTAATATTTGCTTAATGTTAATATCGATATTAATATTTTAAGAATAGTTACTGTGGCATGTCGAAATTTTTGCGGCTGCTACCAGAATTGACCATAGGTCCAAACAAACCGGCCTCCCTGAAGTTACGTTAAGGTAAAGAAATCTCTTGCAGGTGTAAGAATCTATTATGTTTATTAGTCAATGTCGACGTCAATTTTAAGACCCTATTTATAAAAAACGCAACGCAACGCCAAAGAATTACATTGAAAGCAAAAACATAGTCATAAATATTTTGTAATTTTGTTGTTGCTTTTTACAGAATTTCATGTTCCGTTTTAAAATTTTCAACGCCACAAGTTATGAGGCGTAAGATAATTAGGGCCTTAATCTTTGGCACATCGACGTTAATTTCGTACTTTCTAAGAATGTTGTGTCGCTGACGACCAGTTATCGAAATTCTGACAGAAAAAAATGCATGTCTAATTATTTTTTTCTTTTGACTTACAGTGTTTGTTTTTTTATACCCTCCACCACAATTAGTTGTGAAGAGGGTATATTAAGTTTGTCATTCCGTGTGAAACTTTTTTATTATTCATCTCAGACCCTATAAAGTATATATATTCTGGGTCCTTGAGTAATTTTAAGTCGATTTAGCCATGTCCGTCTGTCTGTCCCTCTGTCCGTCTGTTGAAAACACGCTCACTTTCGAAAAACTCAAAAGAAATAAACAAACTTGGTGTCAAATTGCTTGTAGTTATCCTAAGCAGTTTGGGATTGAAATCCAGCAAAATCGGTTCAATAGGATCTGAGCTATGAATCAAAATGTGGAACCACCACCTAAAAAAAATTTATAATTTTGTTACAAAAACTAACATAAATGGTGGAAAAATGCACAGAATGATATAAGATTTCGCAACAGTTCGTTTTATTTAACTGGAAATCACGCTGTAAAATATCTTGAAGATCCGTCCATGATTTACCCTAGGCCCCATATAAGCCCTACTCCCGGAAAACAGTATAGTAAGCCTAAAACCCTAACTAACAATGCTATCATAACAAATTTTGGCTCGTCACAGTTAAATAGGACTAGAAATGAAACTGTTAAGTTTCGTGAAGATCGGTCCATAATTTACCATAGGCCCCATATAAACCTTACTCCCGGAAAACAGCTTAGTACGCCTAAAAACGTAAAAAAGAATGCTATCATAACAAAATTTGGTACATCACAGTTTTATTGAACGAGAAATAAGACTTTAAAATTTTGTGAAGAACGGTCCATCATTTACCATAGACCCCATATAAACCTTACTCCCGGAAAACAGCTTAGTAAACCTAAATACGTAAAAACTAATGCTATCATAACAAAATTTGGTACATCAAAATTTTTTGGAACTAAAAATAAGACTGTGAAATTTCGTGAAGATCGGTCCATAATTTACCATAGGCCCCATATAAACCTTACTCCCGGAAAACAGCTTAGTACGCCTAAAAACGTAAAAAAGAATGCTATCATAACAAAATTTGGTACATCACAGTTTTATTGAACGAGAAATAAGACTTTAAAATTTTGTGAAGAACGGTCCATCATTTACCATAGACCCCATATAAACCTTACTCCCGGAAAACAGCTTAGTAAACCTAAATACGTAAAAAATAATGCTATCATAACAAAATTTGGAACATATAAGTTTTACAGGACTAGAAATAAGACTGTGAAATTTCGTGAAGATCAGTTCATAATTTACCCTAGGCCCCATATAAACCTTACTCCCGGAAAACAGCTTAGTACGCCTAAAAACGTAAAAAATAACGCTATCATAACAAAATTTGATACATCACAGTTTTATAGAACAAGAAATGACACAAGATCGGTGCATAACTTACCATAGGCCTCATATAAAGCCCACTCTGGTAAAATTATTAAATACGCGGTAAACTTTCTTCCAGTTAGCTTCATATGGCCAGAAAAAATGTTATGCAATTTTGTGATATACGGTCCATAATTTTCCTTATATTCCATTTTAGCAGCCTTTTGAAATTTACTGCAAACGCTTAAACTAATTGCACCGCTGTATTGAAATTTATGTTTTTTAATACCAGAAATCGTTCTGCAGAATTTGGGATGATTGGTTCATAGCTTACCATGGCTTTTATATAATTTGTTCTCTTGAAAATCATTTAAGTTCATCTTAAACTGATATTCTCCTCAAACTTTTTAAAATTGATTCTGATTGTCGATCAATAATTTTATATAGGTCTAAACCGCAACAAATTTTAATGCAGATGTCTGTTTTTACAAAGATTATAATAATAAATAGACATCATACAGATATTAGTCCTAAAACATTCGAAGTGTCGGTGGAGGGTATCAAAGATTCGGCACAGCCGAATATAGCACTCTAACTTGTTTTTTTATTCAATTAAATGAATGAAAGTTGCGTAAGCTAAAAGTAAACTAACATCCTGACCGATTCAGTTATTTAAGTGGCCTTAGTCTTAATTATGTATTTTATGTGTTTAAAACACATGTTTTTTAAACTTTTTTTGGACTAAGTTGAACATTAAAGGTCCGAAGAATAATTTTTTTACTGAGAGTGTTTTGCAGAACGATTCACCCATTTCGGAAAATTTGACTGGAAAAACAAAGCTACCATATGGGTAACAGATGCAATCAATTATGCAAAATGGCTTATTTTGAATTGTTTTCTAAAATTTAATGAAAAAAGGAAAGTGTTTTTTTTTTAATTATATTATTTTTTGTATTTAACTATTTAGCAAAAAAAAAAATAATAATTTCAAGTCGAAAAAAAGTGGCAACTCAGTTCATTTCGTTCTGAACAAAAAAATTGAATTAAACCAATTTAAGAAAAAACTTGCCGAACAAAATAATTTATCTCTCTCTCAAAAGTAAGACGTCAAACTCAAAAAAAAAAAAAATTTGTCCGGACAAAAACGCATGGGTAAATGGAGCTTAAATTTTAACAATAATTAATTAAATCTCTGACCATAAGTTCTTTTTATTTAAAACGTATGTATTAAATTAATAAATTTTCTTTCTTACAATATTGTCTTTAACTTTATACTCGATGTTTAGTTAAAAACTCCAAATCACTGTCAATAGCTGCGTTCGAGAACACAAAAGTTTTTACTATTTTTTACAGAACTTTACTGCATTTTACGAAATTGCGTTCGAGTACACAAAATACAGTTTATGAGACCACAAATTGAGAGCGTAAAGTGACAGTTCTTGTCTGAATATTTACAAATTTTTACTGCAGAAATTTTTGCAGTAAAATTTAGTAAATCAAGAAAAAGGTAAACAAACAAAAGTAACAAATAAAAAGCATACAAATTGTGAAAAAATTGTTAAATAAAAGAAAAGTTGAAATTAAAATTAAACCAAAACAAAAAGTGAATAAATATTAATTAATTTAACTTGTTTGTGAGGCATTTATTTTTTTGAAATGTTTTTTTGTTATGTTAATTTTTTAGAGTTGTAAAAGTGTGAAGTATTTGGGTACTTAAGTAATCAATAGCAAAACACCATGTTCTTTTAAATAATTTAAGCCGCTTCAGATTAGTAAAATCAAATAAAATAAAAAACAAACAAATATGAAAGATTACATAAAATAGTTTGCTTGTATTTTCCAAAAATGTTCGTGCTATAAAAAGTATTTAATCGAGCACCGATAAGAAAACGAGTTAAGTACATAGTCAAAAGTGTAAACGTTTTTCAATACTTCAATTATTTGCTTTCAGCTGTTGCCTTTATTTTACGAATTTTGCGTTTGCGTACTTTTTTGGACAACAGCTTTTTGTCAGAAAAAATTTTTCAGTTACTCATTTACTGCATTTTACTGTAAAAGTACTCAAATGCACCTAAAAGCAGGCTTTAAAAAACTGCAGTCGACACCAAAAACTGTCGAACAAAAAACGAAAATTCGGATACAACCATGGTGGAATAAATAGGTGGCATCGTTACGACAACAAGTACAACATTACAAAAAAAAAGGAAGCTATATCACCGTTTACGTCAAAAAATACATTAAACAAAAATCAAAGCGTGCCGCTGAACGTGATGAAATAAACAAATTTTTAGCAAATTTTTATTTAATTATGGTCAATGTCTTATTTATTTTTATTTAAAATTATCAAAAACTTTAATAAAATACAATAATCACAGCACAAAACGTGCACTTTTTGTAAACATAAACAAAACTTTGACATAAACCTAGACAAACAATCCAAGAGCAAAAAATCGTCATCTGGCGTAGTGCTGCCATCTGTTTATTTCACCATGGGTACAACTTTCCTCTTTTTGAGTTGGTTTGACAGCGATTGTTTACATTAAATGAATCAGAAGTAAAAGCAACAGGGGCGTAATCACCGCATTCGATACTATCGTATCGAATAAACTATCGATGTTTTTTGCATACGATAGACACTGACATATCGAATGAAAACTCGATAAATGTAATGTCGAATTATTCGATATCGAATGCTATTATTTCAAATTCAATACATTTCATTCGATATCGAGTTTCATGATACCAAAATAAATCAATTTCGCTCGATATCGTATGCGGTGATTAGACCCCAGTTTTTTTTGCCAATAATAAATGAAGAAGTGGAAGAAATGGCAGTTTTTCGACTTTGACTGCAGTTTTTTAAACGCTGGTCAATAGTAATCGATTGTTGTCAATAACGACTGAGAATGTTGACGTCGACTTTCGTAATAGATATGTATTAACTTCAGAAGATAATTTTCGAGGTTCACTCCCGAAAATTTGTGGGTATCATATTGTCGGGCTTGACCGACTATACATTCTTTGTTGTTTTAAGTTTGGATATGTTTAAGATTTTTAAGGTCGTTTAAATACGGCAATTCGCGGAAAAATGGCGATAATCTACGGCAAAAATTAAAATTTTAAGTTTGTAATAGTGTAAATAGGGAAATTATTGGTGAAAAAAGAGAAATTTCCATTTAAATGTGCCATTTTCAAATTAAAAAAGCAATTTAAGTTGAAAAGATTTTGGTTTTTTCTTTTTTTTTTTTTGTTTTCAATAAATAAGATTTAAGTATTAGAGATTAAGATTTGGGTATAAAAAATTTTTAAAAATTTATAAAAATAAAATAAAAGATTAAAAACTTAATACAATTCTTAACGCTATGTTTACTAAATGTTATCTAGTCACCTTAACTGGTAAATAAACTCTGCCTTTTTTTCTCCTTTCCTTTCCTCTATCAATTTTTTTTTTTACACAACTTTGTTTTTTTCTGTACTAAACTCTTAATTTTCTTAAAAATCCTAAAAAATAAACCCGCGAATGTATAACTTACCTTTCCTTCCTTTTCTTTGTTTGCTTTTCCCCTTAAAATAGACAAGAAAAAGGACGAAGAGAAACAACAACAGCAACGTTATACCTCTCCAACATCACCCAAACCTCAACATTACTCCCAGCACAACCGACGTACTTCACCTTCCAGCACTTGTTCGGATAATCAAAAGCTAATCACAAGTGGCTCCGAAGCAGAACATAATCACAAAATGTCCTCGGCAAATAGTTCACCAACACATCGTGGTAATAGGAAACTGGTACCCTCGATGTCGGTCTCAATGAAACAAAATCTAAGTGAAACACAATGCACTGCTTCACGATCAAATAGTATACGCTCGAATACCAATTCACCTAAATCTCCCAAACAGAAGTTACAAAATAACAGCACAGAATGTACGGTTAAAATTACCGTCCTACCCAAAGTGAAAACAAAGTCGGCCTCTATCTCCCAAAAACCACTGCAGCGTAATGAAAACGAAGATGACATCGATGCTAATTTCTTGGAAATTAATGATTTGCCTTTAAATTCCTTGGAAAACGATGAGGGCTGTTTAGCTAGCAGACCACGTTGTTCTACCATGTATAGCGATTCGGATAAATCCAAGTCATCTTTAAGTAATGGCGGTCAAAATCATGAAAAACATTCAGAATTGAGCCCGGTACATAATAGTAGAACTGTAAGTTGTTGTTTTTATTTTTTAAAGGATGATTTTAAAATAATGAATTTTTTTTTTATCTAAATTTCCAATATAGTCTAACAGATCGCCTAAATGCAATGAGGAACGTGATAAGTCTTCAAAGCGTAAATCAAATTTGAACCGTTCACTTAATGAAGAGGCAACACCAGATGGTGGTAAGTTGGTCACGTATGGCCTTAAAGTAAAAGTTTACAATTAAGAAAGCGTATAGGAATCTAAACGACGCGAGCAAAAAGTGTTTATATCACAAGATTTGACGACGATGCTAGGAATTTTAAATTTTAAGAAGAGGTATCGATTTTAAGAAAGTTCGAAAAAGGTTCCAAACAATACAAACCACTCAGTGTCTTTTTACTGAGGTCTTTTGCTGTTGAAAACGTAAATTAGTTCTTAAAAGCCAAGGTCCCTTGGGCAGTCATCCAGTACACAGCTCACTTATGTCAGCCAGTGATCCATTTGCAGAGCAGTTACTCAATATGTGTCACGGCAGATTTCAAACAATTCGCTTTCCTAATTAAAAGAAAAAGAAACCTTAGTTCTATTTTATATAGATCAGCCAAACAGACAAACACGCGTTTCCCCATCTATCTCTCCCTAATGTTTTGAAATGAAAAACAGTTTCCTCTTTCTCCTCGTCATGACAACTTCTGCAGTAGTCGTTGAATTTAAGGCACAACCTACAATCATGAGTCCCTACCGGCCATTATCTGTTCCCCGTTAACCCTAAATAGAAAATATGTCCTCCGTTTATCGTAGCTATTTAGGTTACAAAATCCTGGCTTAGTATTCGCAAGTCCACTCCAAATGTGCAGATCTATAGGACTCCCGCTGAACTAATGACTTACAGCGAGCCAGTGGAAGGCCAATTAATTGATTTATAAATCTGTAATCCAGGTTATCTAAACATCGAGTGCATATAATTCGTTTGTTAACACCAACACACAGGTGTCAATTTTAGCGAATCGTTGCCTGGACCATGTTCGTACTTGTTGCTAAAGGCTAGATTACACTATTATACTTTGTATTAATACATGTCAAAAACTCAAGTAATATGACAAAGTGTGATAGTGTGAATGCAATGTGTCACGAAAATGACAAGTATTAGGGAAAAAGTTTGACATCCCATACGACTTCATCGTTTTTTGAAAAATTTCTAAACAATAATACTTTTCATTGGATCAGGGTTGCATTTTATTTCATGTGTGAGTGTTATACTTTGTGTGATGGTGTGAACACAAACTGTCATTTTACATTAGATTTTTTGACAGTCGCATCAAAACTCATTAGATTTCTATCTCACAAAGTATTATGGAATACGTAAGACTTGTGAGATAGTGTAATCTAGGCTTAAGGAGTAGGAGGTATCTAACCTTCGCAAAGCAGCTTCTGATGAAAAGCAACAGCACACAGTGACATTCGCCAAAAAAAACAGAACTTTATTCTATGTTGCGTACAGAAAGCATCCGCTATTCACGTGCCGATTTAACTCCTTGGGTGGGGGCTGCTGCTTACTGTTGTATAAGTTATATTGGAAGATCTGCCATTTCTTCCGCGGTGCCAACTTGGACTCTGTAGTGCGATTCACTAACTTTTTACGAACCGACAATCGTTATATACATTTGTCGACATTTCTGTGGCATTTTGACAAAACTTCTTAAGCTAAATTTAAAAAGTTGAAAAAAAACGTTAATAATCATACGAATTTTCATTCAAAAAATATTTTTGTTTACGTTTTTTAAATTTTGTATTATATCATCAATTTTAAAACCCATACTACGCCAAACAAAAGAATATTAAAACAAGAGTCAAAAATCAAATTAATTAATCTGACATTACATGGATAAATAATGACAGCTCTCCCTAATGCGCTCAAAATGTATTAACAAAGTGACCTCAGTACTACAACAATAAAACAATAAAAAAGACAACAGCCATTTTGCTGCTAGAATTGAGACGGCAAGTGTCAAAAATACACAAAAAAATGACGACAAACGTCACACACGAAGAAAATCACTGCAAACAGCTGCGCTTGTGAGGTCACTTTATTAGTACATTCTGAATGCGCCTATTATATATTATATTATTATACCATGTCATAAACGGAATTTTTCTTTAATTTTGGTTTATTTTATTATACGAGAAAAATTATCTTTTCACCGAGTTTTTTTTATCTTTTTGCTATCTTATCTCGACTTAAGATGTTTTGTTAAAATGCTACAGATTTTTTTTTATCGATAGTATTTTTGTACTCATTTAATTTAATATCAAGTGGCATTTCTGTCTACAAAATGAATGCCAAATACTCAAAAGCCATTTCAAACACAAAATACTCTTTATCGATTAAATAAACATCACATTAATAGGTGTCGCTTAAATAACGCAAAAAATACTGCTTAAAGTAAAAGCTGGCTTCAGCCGACAGCGAATACCGTTAAAAATGTGGAATTGTAAAAACTTAAAATCGTTTTATTTTACATAGCAGCCACACGATCAAGTTTTGCCTTTCAATTCCTTTCAATTTGCAATACACTCTCACTTTTTTACTAACACGCTCACACTTTTTAAATTGACCACGAGATGGCTTTCAATTTCACCTTTCCATTTGTTTGGCAATTTTACTTTCAATTTAACAGCTGATTACATGGTTGTCTTTATAAATTGTTTTCTTGATGACATTATAAAAGTTAATTGCTTTCAACTTGCGTGCAGCCTACGTCACAGCTGTCAATTTTTGCATATCGAGCCCTAATAGCAAAAATGATGTAAGCGACATCATTTTAAATTTTAATTTTTTTTTTAATAAATGACTTTATTGGCAACACTTGCATCATCTCCTAAAATGTCGTGGTCACATAAGGCACCGTTACGATTTTATAGCAAGAACAATTTTGAGGTAACCGACAAATTTCATATAAAATTTATATGAAATAAAATAAAAAAACATTCTCCTGTAAAATTTTATTTTTGTTGGTTACATCATTTTTGCTATTAGGGCTCGATATTTTGACAAACAGTATCGTCATATAATTTCAAAAAAGCCCTAAGTTACATTGAAAAAATTTTACAGGAAAAGCAAAAAACTCTTTAAATTGAAAACTAACCAAAATTTAAAAAAATATATTTTTTTTTGGAAAAAAAGAAAACGTAACAGATGATCTCTTATTAAAACACAACAAAGGCAAACTTATAATTGATAAACAAAAATAAAAACACAAAACTTTTTTTTGTGTTTGTTAATTATTATTTATCGAAAAGCTCTTGCACTAACGCCTTTGAGAATTTTGTTGATAAAAACGTTATATTTAGTTATAGAAGAGTAAAATTTTCAAGAAGCGTGTATTTTGATACTGTGCATCATAATCGATCAAAAAGTCGATTTTGAATTTTTTGTAACTTAGGGCTTTTTTTAAATTATATGACGATATGTAAAAGGCTATCAAGAAACCTGGCGTGCCTTAGCAAGCACTTACTAAGTCTGGGTTCACATTATGAAAGTTTTCTTGCAGAAAGTCTGAGTTTATTGATGAGAGGGGAGAGATTAATAGCATTTCTGAAAGAAAACTTCCAAAGTGTGAACCCAGACTTATGAAAAACCTGACAATTTTACTATTATTAAGGTAAAGGTTGATTACATAGTCGAATCTTAACTTTTGGTCTTAAAATATTTGCCTAAGTATTCTTGTAAAACTTTCATTTTAAAATTATTGGACAAAAATTAGTACCAAAAATAAATCTTATTCTAAATGGTCCATAGTCAGTACACAGTACAAAAACCTTAACTATGGCCCCTATTACGGTTCACAGCTCAACTCAGTTGAGTTGTTATTCAGGGGAGTGCTGGAAATCGTAAACGCAAAACGCAAGAATTTTTACAGTCGTTTCTTAATAAGATTTCTGTAATAAAAGAATTTTATGACCAAAATTATACAAATATTTCTCTATTTAACAGAATTTTATAACAAAAATTCGATTTAAAGTGTATTAAAAACAACTTCCAAATTCTTGTGTTTTACGTTTTCGATTTCCAGCACACCCCTGATTAAGACAACTGGTTGCGATCAGTTGTAATTTTTGTTATGTTTTTGTTCACCGCAATATAGCAAAGTTGTAAACCATAATACAAAAATTAATAAGGCCTATAACTTATGGCGATTTCTTTTCTGAAAACAATATGCTACAGTATATACATGTAACATTTTCTAATGTTACCTATAATCACTGGAAGTGTTACATGTTGTGCAATTTTAATAGAACACAATTAGCTGCTTTTATTTACAACTATTACACTTTCACAATTAATGTACTTCATGAGCGATTTTTAATGCTATTTGAGCGGTTTCTGAACGCAATTATGGCTTGAAAACAAATATTGACATCACAAATGGCTTAGAAAAATTTAAACGATTATAATATAAATAGACTTTTTTTGATTTTAATGTGTAAATATATTTATATTTTCTTTTAAAATAATTTTTTTTACAAAATTATGAGCTGTACGAATTATGACAAGCAAAATAAAACATTGGTTGTACAAACAAAGTAGTAAGTACCAAAGTTGTAAGACAGGGCAGTATGAACACCTTAAGTAAAAGTAAGGGTAAAACATGCAACATGTTTTGCATGTTTTTTATCAACATATTCACAAAAGAACTTGAAAATTTTTCCCACAGTTGTATTTTATGTACAAACGAACACAAAAATGTAGAACATGTAACATTAATGCAACATTTTTCTCAGAAAAGAAATCGCCATTATATTGAGGAAACAATTGAAAAATAACTCTTTCTTTGGCGCAACTACATTTAAAAGAAAAATAATTTCTAAGATCTTTGTTTTTGTGCAAAAGAAATCCTTCTTTCGACATCGTGAAATTGTTAGTTAATTTATAGTAAAAAAAATTAAGCACAAATCGTCAGCTCATTATTGGTTTGGGGCATATGCCAAAAAGCCGCAATGGAGAAAAAAAAAGAAATTGAGTTTACATGAAGTTTTCAGAAAATATAGCCGATAGAATTTATTTGCATTTTCACCACTGCTTCTGGCATATCTTTAAAGAAAAATGTTAATTTTTGTGAATGATCATGAACGAACTTAGAAGTTTATACCATTTTGTTGAAAGTGAAAATTATTGTTTTGTGCAGTATGCGCAACTTTTCAAATTTTATTTCTAAAAAATTGCTTTTTGTGCTGCGTCCGTATACTGCGTATTGAGTTGTTGACCAATTATTTCGCAATTACTACTATATTTCTTACGACAATAATGCCCCTATTACGGTTTACAACTCAACTCCAGTTCAGTTGAAACTTTGCAGTTTTTGTATTATGGTTTGCAACTCTGTTATGTTTCGGTTTACAAACACATTAAATTACAACTCATCGCTAGCAGTTGTTTTAATTTCAACTCAAATGAGTTAAGTTGTAAACAGTCATAGGGACATTCATTTTAAATTTTACGTTTATCTGGGAATTTTTGGCTAATGTTGGCCTGATTTGAAATGCGAATACGAAAATTCTCTTTGAAAACCAACAAGTAGATATATCCCAATAAAAAATGGAGCTGCCAACGAAGCAAGTTTGTAAGGGAGAAACATAAACTTTGAAGCAATAAATTTTTGACACATAAAGCGCATTATTCAGCGCATCTAAAAATTATTGGATGTAACAATTAGCCTTACACACTAAATGTTTTGATACAGTTATTTTTTAGTAGGTAGGTAGGTAGAAAGGCCGGTGTGAAGTCTCCTTCTCACCTTCACCCAGAGACCAATATGGTCCATTGTGACGTCTTATTTAGAGATAGCTATGAAGGTAGAAAGTTGGTGAAATAAACAGCGAAACCACAAGACAGATCCGAAAGATTGGTAGAAAAGAAAGGAAAGTAAAGAACCAACCCCGAGAGAAATCCCACTCAAACCAAATTCGCCCTACGTGCAGTTAGCACCCAGTCTCCCCTCGCGCAGCCAGGCCATTCCCATTACGATTTATCGTCGCACATTGTGACAATTTTTTTCGGTTCGGTTCGGTAAATCATATGTTTTTGTTTATTTGCTTGTTGGCAAACATAATTTTACTTTAGCGATTCTCCGTCTGAATATTCCATAATGTTTCCTAACAATTTTAAATAATATAGTTAATATACATACATAAATATAATAAAAATATGTATTCAATTTTATTCAAAATTACTGCACTTTTTTTTTTTTTTTTTTTTTTTTTTTTTTTTTGTAATTGTTGTCTTGTAAAAAGATGTTTACAAACCAGGGATGGCAAGATCGACACAACTGAAATGTTTTGGTTAAAGCGAATTGTTTTCTTTCATTTAACAGTACAAATGTACTATTTAACGTTTTAATACAAAAATAACAGATAAAAAAAATGTAATTTGGGTACATTTAAGCTCAAAAAAGTAAAATTTTAGTAGCCAGTTGGTGCAATTTAAAAATTTCGTTTTGCCATCCCTTGTATCGTCGCTGATTGGCGACTGTGATCGGCGTACAAGTTGCCGATGAAAATTGGTACATATTAAATAATTTGATTGCTCCACATTGTGCAAAAGATTGTTCACATTATCGGCGCGTCAGGCTTAATTTTGATTGTCCACAGTCAGCACAATTTGGGCACAGATTGTCGCATATTACAAAATTTTGACCGTTCACACTATCGGCCCATGAAATACGACAAAAATTGGTACATTGCGCCGATAGTGAGATCTTAGCTTTACTCAAGATTTAAGCAAGAAGTTCAAATGTTTGTCTAATAAGTATCTGTATTCAAATCTAGGTTTGAAAGCTTTTTTTCTTAACCGACATTATCTACGCAAAAGTATTAAGTTACTGCAAAGTTTTGGGTTATCTGCAGTTAGAACTGCTACCGTTATTATGCTTACTGCTTTCTCTTAACCTAACATCCGCACTCATCGAAAAAAACTTATTGTAGTCAATATCATTACCGTTTATGTTATCCATAATTAGCATGAAATATCAACATTAAACTTGTATAAATAGACAACATCTCCAATAATTTAGTATTAAGTGGGTGTTTCATAAGATTCCACTTTAAAAACAAATTAAACTTTAAATGAATTTTTGTTTTGGTTGAGTGCCCATGATTACTTAAGCATTAAAAATGCATATTGGAAAATATATGAATAATGCAAAAAAAAAAAAATCAGAAACGTAAAAATCTACATAATTTTAAAATTATAATTTTAGTCTTAAGTTGTTAGCCTAAAGAATAACTTTAGAAATTTTGTATAAACAAGGGAAAACTTTTAATATGTATAATTTACAAATTCAACAGATAGATATTAAATCTAAATTAAAGCATTTACATTTGCAGTCATTCATTTTAAAAGATACAAAAGATCAACATTTTGTAGTACTAACCCAAAAGATTTGTGTAAAATATGTTTGTTTTCAATGTGATTTTAAAGAAATTTATAATGCACGTATGTTATGAGTTTTTGATTAAAATTTAAAAAAAGATTATTTGTCTCTTACAATATAAACAAATTTATCTTATTCATTGTCTTTCTTTGCTTTAAGATGATGCCGCCATGCGTAGAAGACGCCGCCGTGAAATGGGCATGTCACGCCCCTTGGTACCCAATGATGATGCCTCGATAAAAGCTTTGATATCACCCCACAAGACACGTGTGCCATCGCCGACTAAACCAGCTATACGCAATGATTTATCTTATCACATGGAAATGGCCAGAAGAGGTCTTGACTTGGCCACAACATCAGAACGTCGTAGAGCCCAAACCGCCAGCCCCAAAAATTCTAAAGACTGTCCGTCCCCTAAATCCTCGTATCCACCATCGAGAATGAGTAAACGTTGTGATACTGTGGCCATAGGTGAATTGCGCAAGGAACGCTCCTCAGAGGTGAATCGTAAACTAAATGAACGTACTCGCACTGGTTTAGAAGAAATTATGAGAATTGTGGAAAACGTTAATGAGAGTTCATCAAATTCAGCTAATCCTATTACTGATTTAAGCCAAACTATAAGTCGCTTAAGAGCCAGCCAAGAGCGAGAAAGGGAAGCGGAATCTCTTAATATACCCTCCGCAAGTGTTGAGGATCAACGCAGACCATCACCCGTTAAACATGCAACATTTTTGCAGGAAGAACGGATTTACTATGAACCAGATCCTTTAGAACATATCGAACCAACCAATGGCGAAGCAGAGCATTTAAAAGGTGGCATGTTGCGTTCTTTGCGCATGCTCAAGGCCAAGAGCATAGAGAGAGAAACTGCTGCCTACGAACCAACCAAACTCTCACCTATTTTAAGGCGCAAAAGCACAGACTGGCCTTCTAGTTCTTTGACTCAAGGCACCACTGCTTCAGCCACACCAAATCACATTGTTTCAATACTCAAGAAAAAGGATCATCTCTCGGCGGGCGATTCAAGTTCAGCATCAAGTAATGCTTCTCCCGTAACATTTTCGTCCAGTGTCATTGATACTCCCTCGAAACAAAAACGAGCTGGTATACTCAAAAAACGTTCATCTTTAGATGAATCGCGTTACTATTCACGCTCTCATTCTCCAGATGAACGTAGTATTTTGATCAAATCAGCTCGTCGTAATTCTCTCGAAGAAGTAGCTAATGGCAGTTCATCCTCTTCGTCGGCTCAAGGAGCAGCACATCATGGCATTTTAAAGCAAAGCAGTTATGACAGCTCCAAAAGTGATGGTTGTCCTTCTGCTACGCGAGAACCTCAACAACCTCATAGTATACTCAAGAAAAAAGACTCTACTTCAACGCCCTCAGATGGAGGAGACCATGCTCCTAAACATGTATCGATCTCTCAAGCTGTGATTTTAGCGGCAGCCGAGTTATCAGCTGCTGTTGAAACTGGTGACAAATTTACAAATGATGACCTTAACTTTACGCCCAATAATGAGGAATACGATATCAAGCCTATTCTTAAATTGGATTCTTATGCGGGAGATGAAGTGATTAAACCGCCTAAACCTATTCTTAAAAAGAAATCCATTGGTGAATCAGATGAATATGAAATAAAACCGATTTTGAAAACCTCCCGTAAATCTAGTAGAGAAGAATTTGAATTTTGTCCATACTCTGACAGTGAGGGCGGCCAACAAGAACCCCAAGTTAGGCCAATACTTAAAACTGATTCTCCATCCAAAAGACGTTCTTTAGGAGAACCCGATAGCTTTAATAAAGAAGGTGAACAGCGTGAAACTTTGTCTCCCTTCCTACTCAAAAGACGTACACGTTCCCTAGAACGTCACGATCAAGCCCCTGTGATTGATTTAGCTGCTGCTCTCAATGCAATTGCTACCTCACAAGCTTTGCCCAGTGAATTGGTTTCTTCCTTAACTAACTCCACCGCAGGCTCAAATATTTCAGTAGCTGAACGTATTAAATCTGTTGAAAAGTTCCTTGCCAATCAAAGTGGCCCACGATCATCACCTGGTGAAAATTTAACTACAACTTCTGGGGCTGCTACATCAACTGTGAATACATCGTGGGAGTCACCTTTACAAAATGATCCCGATAGCTCAAGTAGTGCAGCGGGCGAAGTTAAGATTCTTAAACCAAGTGTTATAAGACGTGATCTCTATAAGGATAGATTTAAAACTCAACCGGTTACCAGTGATGAAAAGAATTTGTAAGTAAACCTTTTTTTAATTTAGTTAAGTATGATAGTTGGTATAAAAATATGGCTTGAATAAGATTTTTTTAAAAGGATTTTTTAAATCTAAATTATTATTAGTGTGATTTAATATTCGTAGACAATCGCAAGAACAACATATAGTCGGTTGATAATTTAATTGTCGTATGTGGATTCCGATAGTTTCGAGTAAGTAAATTGAGTTTGAAGTTTGAAAATTGCTTCAGCAAATAACACATACGACAAACTCAACACTCCATATCTCGAAAACCGTATGAGGTATCGAAAAACTGATTACGTCAAATGAAAGATCAGGTCGGAAAACCTAAGCAACCGATCTTAACTCAAAACCGCAAAAACTCATTATCAACCAACATAGATCTTTTTAATTACTGATTCGAATAAGTAAAAACAACATTTTTGTTGAAGCTGTTTATAAATAAGTCGAATAATGCCCCAGGAATTCACCAAAAGTAAATATCTTACAATCTTAGTTCTCATGGCGATATTTATCTTAATAGCAATTCTACAGCTCTAAAATCTGAGTATTTCAAAGTAATTTTTAATCATAGGAACACTACTGGTCCTTTAAAAAATACATATTCTTTTGACAATTCTAATACCAATATAAACTAAAATCTTAGAAAACTAAAATCTTTACATTGAAAAAATACATATGTTGTTACTTTTAAACTATTTCTTAAAATAATTAAAAATAACTTGGTCCACATTGATATTAAAATTTTTCGATGACGAGTTAAAATATTCAAGTGCTATTTGGCAAGTTATATTAGCTTCTAATTGCCCAATTGTTACTGGACTTGAAAAGATCTATGAAATCGAATCGGGCGATCGAAATATAATTGCAATCTTATTTAAAATAAAAATAAGTTTTCATGAGCTGTGAAGCAAACGTTAACGAAGTCCGTACAAGATTTTTTTATTATAAAGTGAATTTTTGGAGATGATGAGCTAATTGCTCATGTCTTTTAGAATGCAAATGTGTTAAAGAAATTATCGGAATTAAGTTTTACATATGAGCTGGGACTAAAGACAGATTTCTACAATGTTTAGTAAAATTAAACAATCGTAATAATCGTTTATGAATACGGGGTTAATATTAAGAACACCGCTACAAAAAAATATGTTAAACTTTAATTGACTGCGCTGGACAGTTGAAAAAAAATAGATAACATTTGAGGAGGTCCATAACAAAACGCAATAATTACACCATAAAATTTTTTTGGCTAAACGACAAAATGTAATTTAAGTATGTTGCACATAATTTTTGTAAAAAACCATTATTGAGGTATAATTCGTCAGCTCAGAATTTGTTTGACCTACCGACCATTTTTAAAAAAATTTAGTTAGGTATGGGGCATATATATTTTGAATATGTACCCCCTTTTTGAATCCAAAATCTGATTCGCGAAATTTTTTGTGGTTTCTGAGATATAAAGCATTCATTCAGGACATTGCATGTTGAATTTTATGTTTTGAGGTCAAATATTAACGATAATTAAAAAATACCAGTTGAAGAACCAAAAAGCTGAAGAAAGATATTAAATTTTCCGTATTTTCCAGTTTTGGTACTCCATGGACTGGTCCGATGTTTTTTCCATACGTTTGGGTTACTTTTGGACTAGTCCTAGTCCCTTGTGGGCTACTCTTTACACGCGTGTTTGGACTGGTCCTGTTATTTGCAGGCAAAATTTCAGCTGCATATTCGAGTGAAGGTTTTGGATTTGGGGTCTAAAAGCATGAGAGAAAGGTTACCATAGGTTTCCAAGTTAGGACAGCTCGGGTATTACAAAAATTAAAAACGGTATAGAATTCTTAATTCTACAGAGTTCGGCTAAAGTAACTATGTATATGATTTGTTTTTAACCCTGAAGTCACACGTTAAATAAATAACTTTTAAGTTGTTCACACGAACTGCTTGTTAAAAATAGTTTAAATTGACAGCTTTGGCACAGGATGCACTTAATTTGATAATCAATTTCATTTTTAAAATGCCCCCGGCGAAGAAACAACTCAAAATAGTAGCTTGACTCAACGTATTTTGTAAAAATGCACAAGAATTTTTAAAAACACAATTTTTTATCAAAATAATTTTTGGGAATACAAAATTTTAATTAAAAAGATTTTGTTAGTCCTGCTTAATTCCCAATTTTTTTTTCACACATTAATTATTGAAGAAATATAAATATATAAAGGAAACGACAAAATTAATTTGTGATCAGCTGTTAAATTTAACGTAAAGTTGCCAAACAAATGGAAAATTAAAATTGAAAGCAATCTCGTAGTCAACGTAAAAAGTGTGTGGGTTAGTATAAAAAGTGAGAGTGTATTGCAAATTAAAAGACAGAATTTCATTGTGTGGCCTCCAAATAAAGAAATATTGAATGGAATGAAAAAAAAACAAAAATTGGATGATAAAAGTAATGTTTATTTTATGTTATTTTTTACATTAATTATGAAAAATAATATAAGTTAATGGACAACCATTTATAACTTTGTTGAGTGTTTCTTGTGGTATAAGAAAAAAATTTTTCTTGAGATATCCACACAAGAAAAAATCTTAAATTGCCATTTTTAGAAATTATTCGATTTGAAATTTTTTGTCTCAATAACTCCATTGTTCCACGGGTTGTATGGGGAGTTGCACCTTCTTGTTGGATTTTGTAAGGCAAGAGGTGCAAATCGTGTTTCAAGCTTCAACTAGGCAGATCGTCTTCTCTTTGATGTCTCCGAATTTTCTGCGACTCTCTGTCTCACAGCATCAATATTTTCGTCTGATCTGCTAGTTCTTGGTCTGCCCCTACGTCTTGAATCACCGACAGACCCAAATTTTGGAAAATTATCGACAAACGAAGGAATGGTTGGACCCGTTGGAGCAGTTCTTACACCATAAATCTTTTGTATGCACGTTGAGAATTAACTATTCACGATTATTTTTAAGGAATAGAAAGAAAATCTTAGTTCTTTGCGCAAATGTATAGCGTTTCATTTGTATATATCCTCCCAAGTTTTATTCCTGAAGTAAAAAAAAAAAATTTTAATATTCACATCATAAAGTTTCTTTAGCCGAACCCGAATATCTTGTTTTTTATAGTTTAGGAAAAATACGACTTTGAAAATATAAATTTGATAGTTTGGCTTACCCTTTACCCATGTTCTGTAACTTTAGTGAGAACTTCTTGCATCGAAAAGATGTGAAACAAAATATTCCATCGTTTCTCGAAAAGTGAGAAAAATCTGTATCTGTAACTCATGTCGAAAACTATCAAAAGAGATTACGTCGTTACGTTATAAATGTCATAATATTGCACTCGAAGCCGATGTGACATTGTAGACGTTCAGAACGCCAGTAACACATATCGTTGACGGCGACCAAAATTTACTAAAATTTAACATTTTTCAACGACGGTGGCGAAAATACAACCGTCGGCTATACCAAATTGTGTAAAGAGCGACTTTAATGTTTGTTGTTTGCAAACGAGCTTTGAAGACATTCATATATTTTATTAAAATGTTTAAAGCAAAATAATAAAACAATGAAAAATGTGCCAAGAAAAAAATATTATTATTATATTATTATTATTATTCTTTGCACTTTGCATTTTTAATTGTTTTTTAGTGTTAAAATTTTTTCTCGCCCCATTTTTATTCGTGAGTTTATTTGACAGTTCAAAGCGGGTACTTTTCTCACCAAAATGTTACAGACACACTTTTTCTGTAAATTGGCAAGTAATTTCCTTACGTGACAGCTTGTACTCGCCAAAAAAAGTTACAGACACAGTTAAGTGAAAAAAACAGCTGTTTGTTTCAATTTATGGCATTTTTGGTTCATTTCACACATTTCAATCGAAAACTTTCTCGACGCGATAGTTACAGAACATGGGCATTCTAGTATTTTGTATGTTTAAGATTAAAATTTGTACCGATTTTTTTTTTTTTTTTGAAATATGTTAAATGAATTACCAGCTACATAATTGGTTAATATTCTGCAGAAAAACTTGTAAAAAAAATTCTGAAAAAAAAAATTTTTTTTTTCTTTTCCACTGTTTAGCTAAAAAATTTTTTTTTATTTTTTTATGTTTAATATTGGTATGCAATAAATTTTTAATTTTGTTTTACATTTTCTCCGATCGGTAAGCTGAAATCAAAAATGTTTAGCATTGTTTACATGATCCAATATGTTTAAAATAATCATGTATAGGAAATCCTGAGACCCAGTCTTGGTAGGGAAAATACTGTTGATTTTTTGGGTATTTTCAGGAGTTTTTTGGGAATTGTATCTTTTTCAAAGAATAAAAACTTAGACAAATAATTACCCTTATTGTGTTTGGCGTATTTAAAATACGTCTACGACTGTTTGGTAATAGATAAAAGAGAACGTGAACTTTTTTCCTTTAATCTATTACCAAACTGTCGTAGGCGTATTTTAAATACGCCAAACACAATTAGGGTAAATGTCTTCTGCCTTATGATATTCATGATCTAATTAGATATTTTATGTTGTTAAATACAATGTATTAAAAAGGGTGGTCCAACCAAAACGCACGATGTTAATTGTAAATAAAACAAAAAGTTTTCAGAGAATTATCTTAATATTTTTTTTATCATGATAGAAGGATCTATTACAATTATGTGTGAAACAAAATATCGGCCAAATGCTCGCCACAGCTTTGGTGGTATACCTCTATCTGATGGTTCATATTTTGAATGACCCTGAGACAAACAATTAAGGTTCAATATCGTTAATGTACCGACTTATTTCATTTTTTAGCTCTTGAATTGTTCTTGGCTTATTGACGTAAACTTTTTCTTTGAAATATCTCCAAAGCAAGAAGTCCAACGGTGTTAAATCACGGCCAATTAACATCGCCACGAAGTCAGATAACACGGCCATTGAATTTTTCGCGCAAATGAGCCATTGTTTCGTTCGTTGTATGGCACCATCCTGATGGAACCACATATCGTCCATGTCCATATCCTCAATTTTCTGTCCACAACAAGTCCGTTATCATCTCGCGATAGCAAGCACCATTCACGGTTACTGCTTGGCTGACCACCTTTTCGAAGATTACGGTCCGAAGAACGCAGAACGAACTTGGCGAGCATGCACAGGTGTGTTCACATTTCTTACATACCCGGTTTGCTAAAATTTGTGCACAATTATCCCTAGTATTGACGTATTCGATTATGCAGTGCCCATGTTCTGTAACTCTCGCGTCGAGAAAGTTTTCGATTGAAATGTGTGAAATAAAACAAAAATGCCATAAATTGAAACAAACAGCTGTTTTTCTCACTTAACTGTGTCTGTAACTTTTTTTGGCGAGTACAAGCTGTCACGTAAGGAAATTACTCGCCAATTTACAGAAAAAGTGTGTCTGTAACATTTTGGTGAGAAAAGTTCCCGCTTTAAACTGTCAAATAAACTCACGAATAAAAATGGGGCGAAAAAAATTTTAACACTAAAAAACAATTAAAAATGCAAAATGCAAAGAATAATAATAATAATATTTTATTATTGGCACATTTTTCATTGTTTTATTATTTTGCTTTTAAACTTTTTTATAAAATATACGAATGTCTTCAAAGCTCGTTTGCAAACAACAAACATTAAAGTCGCTCTTTGCACAATTTGGCATAGCCGACGGTTGTGTTTTAGCCGCCGTCGTTGAAAAATGTTCAATTTAAGTAAATTTTGGTCGCCGTCAACCATATGTGTTACTGGCGTTCTGAACGTCTGCAACGTCACCTCGGCTTCGAGTGCAATATTATGACATTTATAACGTAACGACGTAATCTCTTTTGATAGTTTTCGACATGAGTTACAGACACACATTTTTCTCACTTTTCGAGAAACGATGGAATATTTTGTTTCACATCTTTTCGATGCAAGAAGTTCTCACTTAAGTTACAGAACATGGATACTGGACTTATGAATTTTATTTTACGTCATGGATTTATGGAAAAATTCATATTAAATATGAAAATAATTTGGAAAAAAATAATAATTTTTTCTTTTATCGTTTCATTTACATGCCGTTTTGACGAGCTATTGTTCTGTGTGCACGAGAACAAAACTTTTGCAGAATAATTTATTTATTTCGTTTGATATGGGGAAGGCGTTTTTGACGATTACTCAAATTAAAAAAAAAAAAACCTAATAAATCTTCTAAAGATTTTAAAAATAAACTAAACTTCGCTAACACTAACAGAAAAATCTTTTAAACAGCAAAATATTCTTATCTTCAAAATTTAATATTGAAAATACACATCCAAAAAAGAGAAGGAAATGTAAATATAAACCAAAGGCAATAAACTTTTAAGAATTTAATTGGAGACAAACATGAAACAACCAAAATAAATGTTCGCTTATTCTGTGTAATTAACATATCGCACACTAAATCGTTAACAGTCACAACTCCAAGTTCAGAAATGTTAAGGAGAGGCAAAAAACTGTTTTTAAAAACATGGTTGTAATTTTTTTAATCAAATGGAAGAAGACAGTGACGAAAACAAAATTTTCGACATCATTAGCGATTTGATTTGTGAAATGGCGTATCAAAAAAAAAAAAAAAAAAAAAAAAAAAAAAAACCAATTTATTAAATTTTGAGTTGTGACTGTTTATGATTTAGTGTGCGATATATATAAATAAAATTAAAAATTTTCCACTTTTGTTTTCTTCACATTCTAAAATTTGTTATTTAAATATTAGAATATTTTTGCTTCTACATATTTATTTATCTAAGGCCTTAAACTCTGGTACTCGGATGGCTGTGCCTAATTTTTTTAATTTTGGAACATTAATGACTGACAGGTACTATTTATAGTCATAGTAGCACATTTGAAGACAATTTTGCTTATTTCATCAAATTCAAATATTTTGAAGACTAAAAATGCATTTTAAAGATTCTTTTTTTTATGGGATTTTTTTCTGTTCATTTTCTCAGTTTGTTTCCTTTTTGGCGCATAATAAAGTCACAACGATTTGTTGAAGCGCATCGTGGCTAAAAGCCAAAAGTGTGAAAAAATTGTCTTGATAAATATTTGTGTGGATAATTTGTGTGTGCGTATGTTTAGGAAATTTTGTTTTTCTTGACTTAAGTTATTTATAATGTAGAGTTTCTTGAAGAAGTTATACACAAAAATATAAAATGATTAAATGATACGGATGCATTAAACATCTGTTAGAATTATTGAATATTTTGTACATACATACATATATATTTTTAACGTAGAATGATTTTTTATACCGTTTGCGAGAAATATTTTTATTTTCTAACGTTCATTTGTCCATGTTTGTTTTTCTCATTTAAGTCATTACAAAACTGTCCTTCCTTATTACCCCGATTCGTAGAAAGACCAAGAGGCACTTTAATTTATGTATTTTATTATAATTTGCTTAGAATTTATTTATTTACTTTACTGCGCGCTTCACCGCCTTTTTTTGTGTTAAGTGCTCGCAAAATATGAACATTTTTTACCCGGTTGATTTTAATTCGACATCGTGAAATATACATTCTTTCGAAGAAGCATTATAATTTTTTTTTTATTTGGGCGGTTTTTATACTCCTCATAAGAGGTGGCAAGAAAGAGCATATATATCGTTACCTAAAATGCAAAAGGACGTAACGACAAAAAAAATAGTTCAAAATCTTGACTTTGATGCACTAGACTAAATTACATGTCCCTATAAAATTAAAAAATAAAATAAAAAGTGTTGTTACGCCCTTTTCATTTTATGTGACGATATAATATACAGGCTATTTATTACTAGCCTATTTCCGATGTGCGAAAGAATTCATTCTTGCGAACAATTACATTTTAAACAAATTCCAAATATTTTGTTTTTGTTTTAGATGTATTTTTACGAAAGAAAAAATTCTTTCGCACATCGGAATTAGGCAGTAAGTGTGCTATATTCGGCTATGCTTAATCTTATATACATATGTACTGTTCACCATGATGCAAAAATAACAGAATGTTATATAAATAAATAAATTGGTTTGAAATTCAAAATCCAAATATCCCTTAAGAAGATAACCATTGAGATGGCGAAATATTGGATACAAAATAAATAAATTTTTTGTACATAAAAGACGAAGAAATTAAACTAAATAATTGAATTGTGTGCCACGCCCACTTGTCCAATCCTGCCCACATTTTGTTGGATGTTATGAATTTATAACCAAGAGACTTGTACGTAATTTGGAAACGTTGGGTCTTGCTGTTCTCCAGATATCCAGAAATCTATTGTTTTTGTATGGGAAGTGTAACGCCCACTTGTCCAATCTCCCCTAAATTTTGTCGATATCATTTTTTATTCATAATTGTCGAACTATTCTCTTTGTAATTCAATAAAAATTTTAATCATCTTCATTTGAATTTTTTGATTTATTTTGTTTTAGAAAACAAAGCTCTTTTTGAAAAACCCGATATATTTAGATATATATCTAGACGTCATAACATGATTTTTTTTTTGTCGGGGCCAAGGCCCATCTATCAGGTCTGCTTACTTGTACAAAAACAAGAAACGAACGTAAACAAACGTATACATGCACATGTAAGCAAAATGTAAGCAACTTTTGACAACTAAAAAGAACATAAACAATGATCATCAGGCTTCTTGCGCAGACCTTTTCAATGGGCCTTGGTCGGGGCCATTTAAAATTTTGTTATATTGTCGGGCTTAATTAACTATACTTGCTTACTTAACCTTTCCCCACTTAAAGTTTTAAGTGAAAGGTATATAAATTCGGCAAAGCCGGGCTTAACTCTTACTTATTTTAAATAAAATGAAGCCGGAGCTAAAACTACAATTTTCGGGTTTTCCAAAACCTTTTTTTTTTCTTTTTTTACCTTTTTGTCCAACAAATCTTTTGAATTAAGTATGTATGAAAAGTCGATTGATCGTCTTATTTCTTTGGCTGACATAAAACCCATTTGCCATTTGTTCATATTTTGCTATTTGACATTGAAAAGAAGCTGTATTGGCAAATTCCTATAGAGCCCATTAATTAATTTATAGATTTTTTTTATTGTAATAAAGAAATTTGGTACAAAATTAGCATATTTGTCCCCATTAAGCGGAAGTAAAACAACAACAAAAATGTGTTGAATTGTTTTTATGTTGTGTCAAAAAAACTCGTATGAAACAATAAACTTTGCAAAATTATAATTAATAATACTTATTTATATATAAATATATGTGTATTATAATTATTTTAAATATATACCCATTTATGATTCAATAGAAATTATTAAAAATAGAGAAATATGTAAAAATTCAAAAATAAAAAATCGCATTAGTAATAGAAATGAATTGTTTAAATTCACTAACTGGAACACAACGCATTTGTTGTTTTTTTATTATTATTTTTATTTTTTAAATATTGTAGTAATAAAAAAATTGTACACATTTCACAAGTCGTAACTCCCCTTTCATGTGTGGCAAGTTTAGGTTTATTTAAAAAAAATAAATAAAACTTATGAATATGTTTTGTTTTAATATTTTTTAAAAGTTGAATAAGTTCATTAAAGCAAATACAAGTTTTGTTATTTAGTTTATGTTTACGAGCAATTTTAATTTATTTTTTTTTTTGTCACTTATACATTTTTATACCCTTCACCACCTCAAGTGGTAAATAATGGTGTATTTAGTATGGTATTTCGTGTGTAAATATTCGTCTCATAGCTGCGGTGAACATAGTTTTGAAACCGTTGTACAGAATACAAGTTTTTATATTAATTATGGATCCGTTATTTTACGAAAACAAAGGGCACACGTCACAAATACCCCTTTTTACGCTATATATATTATATTATATATATAATATAAATTAGTATTGTGGTTATTTTGTTGAACTATTTATGGTTTTTAATCCAAATTTTTAATATTTTTAATTAGGCTTAAGTTCATGAAATTTAATTTTTCATTAAATTATTTTTATGAAGAAAGGAATTTTACAACATGAAAATTAATTAAAATTGTTATTGATAATCTTTCATTCTTGACGTGGCTGGGGCTCGAACCCCGGCCGGCAGATTACCATGACATGTTTCGATCGCAACCACTCGATCTCCTCAGATGGATTTGCCGTCTTACACTCGCAGCCATCGACGACTGCTGACGTCAATAGTCAAACATCAATCCTTAAACCAAATTGTATTCTAACATTTGGTAGACCGAAATTTGCTTTCCTGAATGATTATCCATTTTAATTGATTTCACATGTTTTTTCCTTACTTCTGTTTTTTCGTACTTTTCTCAAGAATTTTTCTTGAAGTCCAAGTACACTTTTTGTTTTTTCATTTTGTCTTTCTCTTTTCTGTTGCCCTTTTTCAGCACAACTTGAAGGACAAATGTACACATAGAGCTCGTGCCTTAGCTTTTAACAATAATTAGTATTGTGGTTATTTTGTTGAACTATTTATGGTTTTTAATCCAAATTTTTACAGCCGTATTCATAAAAAAATCATAATTCAGGTTTTAGATGAATTTTAGTTAAAAAACATTTTAAGCCTAAAAAAGCTTTTTTTTAAATTCGTATTCATAATCAGCATTTTAACTAATAAACGTTTTACCGTCTTTTTTAATTTGATGGTGGCAACGCTATCTCTTTTATTTGTCACATGAATCATAATGATGTAAAACAGTGGTTATTAATTCATACTCGTATTCGTATCTAAAATTTTTTTTTGTCGTGTGTGAGAAAAAAATTGTTTTTTATATATGAATAGTTGTCTCTTATATTTAAAAAAATAAAGAGTTCAAACAAAACAAAACAAAGTGCAATTTAGATGATGATTTTATTGCTGATATCAAAAAGTATTCAAATAACGAGTTTTATTTTATTTGTTTTGATCGTTTACACATCACTAGTTCATAATGTACAATTAATAATTTTTTGAGCTTTAATTTGTGAAATTGAAAAATATATTAATAATATACATTTTTCATACATACATATTTTTGAATTTCATTTTATTTTTAATGTTTAAATACATAATAATATATTGTCTTAAAATTTCTCGCAAAACTGTTCAAAATGACCATAAACACACAGCAAAAAGCAAAAATGTCATTTTAAAATAGGTTTAAACAAGGGTCGAACCAATTTTAAAATTCGCTTATTTACACAAGGTTTAAAATAGGGTTTTTAAGGTAATATTCGTTTATGAATACAATTTTAACGATTTATGCTTAAAACAGATTTGAAATGGAGTTTAAAATGTTTATGAATACGGCTGTTAATATTTTTAATTGGGCTTAAGTTCATGAAATTTAATTTTTATTAAATTATTTTTATGAAGAAAGGAATTTTACAACATGAAAATTAATTAAAATTGTTATTGATAATATTTCATTCTTGACGTGGCTCGGGCTCGAACCCTGGCCGGCAGGTTACCATGACATGTTTCGTTCGCAACCACTCGATCTCCTCAGATGGATTTGCCGTCTTACACTCGCAGCCATCGACGACTGCTGACGTCACTAGTCAAACATCAATCCTTAAACCAAATTGTATTTTAACATTTGGTAGATCGAAATTTGCTTTCCTGAATGATTATCCATTTTAATTGATTTTACATGTTTTTTCCTTTACTTCTGTTTTTTCGTACTTTCGTCAAGAATTTTTCTTGAAGTCCAAGTACATTTTTGGTTTTTTTCACTTTGTCTTTCTCTTTTCTGTTGACCTTTTTCAGCACAACTTGAAGGACAAATGTACAAATAGAGCTCGTGCCTTAGCTTTTAACAATAATTAGTATTGTGGTTATTTTGTTGAACTATTTATGGTTTTTAATCCAAATTTTTAATATTTTTAATTAGGCTTAAGTTCATGAAATTTAATTTTTATTAAATTATTTTTATGAAGAAAGGAATTTTACAACATGAAAATTAATTAAAATTGTTATTGATAATCTTTCATTCTTGACGTGGCTCGGGCTCGAACCCTGGCCGGCAGGTTACCATGACATGTTTCGATCGCAACCACTCGATCTCCTCAGATGGATTTGCCGTCTTACACTCGCAGCCATCGACGACTGCTGACGTCACTAGTCAAACATCAATCCTTAAACCAAATTGTATTTTAACATTTGGTAGATCGAAATTTGCTTTCCTGAATGATTATCCATTTTAATTGATTTTACATGTTTTTTCCTTTACTTCTGTTTTTTCGTACTTTCGTCAAGAATTTTTCTTGAAGTCCAAGTACATTTTTGGTTTTTTTCACTTTGTCTTTCTCTTTTCTGTTGACCTTTTTCAGCACAACTTGAAGGACAAATGTACAAATAGAGCTCGTGCCTTAGCTTTTAACAATAATTAGTATTGTGGTTATTTTGTTGAACTATTTATGGTTTTTAATCCAAATTTTTAATATTTTTAATTAGGCTTAAGTTCATGAAATTTAATTTTTATTAAATTATTTTTATGAAGAAAGGAATTTTACAACATGAAAATTAATTAAAATTGTTATTGATAATCTTTCATTCTTGACGTGGCTCGGGCTCGAACCCTGGCCGGCAGGTTACCATGACATGTTTCGATCGCAACCACTCGATCTCCTCAGATGGATTTGCCGTCTTACACTCGCAGCCATCGACGACTGCTGACGTCAATAGTCAAACATCAATCCTTAAACCAAATTGTATTCTAACATTTGGTAGATCGAAATTTATCCATTTTAATTGATTTTACATGTTTTTTCCTTACTTCTGTTTTTTCGTACTTTTGTCAAGAATTTTTCTTGAAGTCCAAGGACATTTTTTGTTTTTTCATTTTGCCTTTCTCTTTTCTGTTGACCTTTTTCAGCACAACTTGAAGGACAAATGTACACATAGAGCTCGTGCCTTAGCTTTTAACAATAATTAGTATTGTGGTTATTTTGTTGAACTATTTATGGTTTTTAATCCAAATTTTTAATATTTTTAATTGGGCTTAAGTTCATGAAATTTAATTTTTCATTAAATTATTTTTATGAAGAAAGGAATTTTACAACATGAAAATTAATTAAAATTGTTATTGATAATCTTTCATTCTTGACGTGGCTGGGGCTCGAACCCCGGCCGGCAGGTTACCATGACATGTTTCGATCGCAACCACTCGATCTCCTCAGATGGATTTGCCGTCTAACACTCGCAGCCATCGACGACTGCTGACGTCAATAGTCAAATATATATAATAAATATATATGATAAATGACGCATTTCATTGAATTTAATACGCATACTCAAACGTTTTTAATAGATTTTAAAATCAAGTTTATCTACTTTTATCAACTATACTCAAACTACTCCTAATGGTAACTGTTAAAACTCTGATACTTGACAAGTAGTATTGAATGGACAATAAGGAACTCGAATTGCAGCACATAACTTTTTGTATACAATATGATTAATCTTGACTTTGCTGCGATGAGGAAAATACTGTTCATCCTTCATAAGACCCTGTTGTGATCAATTGAAGCAAAGTTTAGCTCGTCAAATTACGGGACATATTTTTTTCGACATAGAGAAACTCGCAGTTAGTTCCATTTAATTAAAAAAAAATATTATTTAGGTATATATATAAATATACTTTAGAGGGAAACTCCTAAATTTTACAGTCTAAAAATTCTTGGGAATTTTGTGAATATTTTTACTTGGAACACCTCATGTAGAAACCCTACCCCTTAAGGCTCAGTTAGCCGGGAGTAACAGTAACCTTACCGTAAAAAAGTAAGACCAATCTATTTCTTACAGATTGAGACGTAACATCTTACTGCTAACTGTAATCGTTCTAATTGGTTTACATACAACAAAATGAATCAGCTGATTTTCTACGTTACTGTTACTCCCGGCTTACTGAGCCTTTACTCTTATTAAGTTAATTAATTGAGTTGTCCACTTGGAAAGTCCGAGTTGTAAATAAAACAAATTTCTTAGAAAATCGATTAAAACAGTTTTTTTTTACCAAATATTTAACTATTAATTGCGCGTAACTTACCGAGTTTTGAACTAGATTGATAAGATTGACTTAGTGAGGGCTTATAAAAAACAAATAAAATGGCCGCTTATACAGAATTTTTTTCTTTTATCTAAGCGGTGTTACGCTGAAATGGTGTCCAATTGCAGCAGTTCGGAATTGAGAATCGGCAAAGTTGCACGGAAAAGAAAAATCAATCCATCCGTTCTTAAATTAAGCCAAAGTTGTGTCAATAGTACGCAAACGCGGATTTCCTTAAATGAGTACAGACTGGTTGATACAATACGGATTATTCAAGTGCCCCGTACTTAAAATAATCCGAAAACGGAATTGACTTAACTAAAAGTGAGATAAAAGTTAATCTCAAACTGTGCATGATTCAAGAATTTCTAAGTTGGCTTAGTCTTACTTGAAATAAACCGAAAGAGAGATAGATATTGATTCTTACTTAGATACTTACCCCAGAGAATCAGAGAAAGAGAAAATAATGTTATTAACTAACCCGTTAAGGGGTCTGTACACGGTCAAAATTCTGACGTCACGGCGAACTCACTCGTGTACGTGTGCTGGACGTAATACTCGCCCTTATATCTACATTTTTGGATTTTCCATTTAACCGACCACGATTTCTGCTTAATGTTTTTATTTTTTCCTTAAATAATTCATAAATTTTCACAATTGCATCATTAATGTGTTTAAAATAATCTTTTGATAACTATAAAAGTATTTTTTATTAATTTTTAATACTTTAAAATAATATCAATTTGTTTGTTGGGTTTCTTTTCTTAATCAACTGTCATCTTAATCATCTCGAATGTAATGTGACAGCTTGGATTAACTTAATCAACATTTTGCTTAAACGCGTTTAAAAACCCAAGTGTGAACATAGTATTGCGTAAATCATGACATTGATTACAAAAGAACTATGGCGCCACAGAAAAGTAGACAGATAATGCATATGTGTGAAAAATCATACACGAGGGTAACTAACGTAAGTTTTTTTAAGGTTAAGCACTTTTTAGTTTTAAGTAGAAAAAATTTAAATGTAGAATGAGTTTATCCCCTCTATGTAGTGTTCTAGGACACATTTTGTTAACTGAAATTTATGGGTCGATTACGGATGGCAACACAACTGAAGTTGAAGCGAAATTAGGCAATGCCGCTAAAATTTTATATTTTAGCCGCAGTGGCGTTGTCTGATTTCGCTGCTGGCAACAAAACTTCAGGTGGGTTGCCATCCGTAATCGACCCATTAGTCAGCCGCACAAACATTTATGTTTTTCGCATATTTTGCAAATTTACTATATATTATACGTTTACGCTTTGGTTGCGATATATCATAGTTTCTTGAAAATATTATTTACTTGAACATACTTTTGCCGGAAGTTTGGCGACTTCAAATTGCAAAAGTAAATTCACAACAATATTTGAAGAAACTATGGAATATCGCAACCAAAGCGCACGAGTTTCAGAAAAAAAACTAAATTATACTGGCTGTTTGCGATTTTAAATCGTGCGATTGTCAGAACATGGTCGATAACAATGTCAAATCGCATAACATCTTTTCAAATCATGAATCAAATAAACAAACTTACGCATTGCTCAGGAACGTTATGTTTTTGATTTTTTGTGTGACGTAGACAATGACTATTATGCTTTGTTTTGAAAACAAAATCGCATACAATTTTGTAGTTTGACGACATTTTGTCGTCATTATTTTGAAAAGAGGAATGCGCCATCAATGCTTGTTGCTTCATGGTTTCAAATAAAGATATACAGCTCAATTATGAATAAAAATTCCCCGGCAGTTTTCTCCCTACTCCCATTTTTCGTATGTAAATTCAATTGTAAAATTGGGAAAAGTGATAAAACTCCTGGGGAATTTATATTCATAATTGGGCTGATAGTTACAAAATTATATAATTGTAAAGCCATGTTTCTTTATTAAGAATTTTTATAACTATTGGTGAAGGTTGTCAAAGATTCGGCATAGACGAATATAATATTGCAACTGGTTTAAAATTAATTTTTTTACTACTTTTTCTGTGACAATTTAACATTAAGAAGGCTTAGCACACATAATGACCCTAAATGCTCAAGGCAAAATGTTAGTTCAAAAGAATTCTAAGCGACTGTCTTTAAAAAGGGAGGTTTAAAAGTGTTTGTTGTTATTGTTATCTTCTGTGAAAGAAAAGTAAAGAAAAGGTGTTTTATAAAGAAGTGTTACTATAAAACAATTAAAATGTCTATAATCAGTCTTGGTCACCACGCTGAGTTCTATTAAAACAAGAAAAACAAACAATTATGTAAAGTCAAGCGATCAAGTTTTTTTTGGAGTTGGCCTTATACTGAAGCTATGATCAAGAATGCACCTATAAGTATAACATTTTAACAGATTAATGACGCAAAGAGTGATTTTAAGGAGTAGGGCTTCAATACATAGGCTATATCTCTCTTATTATAAGGACAAGTATAAATTAATCATTCAGTTGAATTTTTAGATACAACTTTTTCCACTTTTTAAGTAAATTGAGATTTTGATGCCGTGTGGTAGAGAAAGATAAATTGAGTCTTGAAGTGTGTAAAACCAACTTTATTTTTGGGGTTCCTCCCAAGCCGCAAATATGAAATATAAAAAGTTGTTTGACTCTCCTGCAAAATTGGAAGGGAGTTAGCAGGTTTGCATATTAAGCCGGCGATTTGTGGATTAATATGATCCGTTTTCGAAACTAAACTAACTTTGAAATATTAAAATAATGTCGCCGAAGTTCTTTGCACTAGCACGCTTTGTATAGTCGCTGTCTTGCCCAAACTCTTTATCAGGATTTGATAAAATACTAAATTTATACATACGTGGAATGTATTCAGGGCAAATGTAGCTGCTTTAGCATTCGGTTACATCACAACACTCATATTCTGAGCGACATTTTAGCTAGGACTAGGTGAAATAATAGACCATCTTTTAAAGCAAATATTTCTTATATGTATATATGTGTATATTGAAAGTATTTAGGTCATCTTCTGTTGCTGTTGCCCATCCCTTGAGGCTGCTTTCATGCCAAAAATTTTATTTTGGGAAGACATTTATAACTTTCCTACTTGAAAAATTGTACCGATTTAGCACATTTTATAAACTAAACTTTTTATAAAGAAACTTTTTATTTATTTAAAAAAGTTTACAAATTTAGGCGCACGATTGATACCCAAGGAAAGTATTTTATCTGAAAAAAGCCAAAGCAGTAAGAAAAAGAAAATAAAAAAATAAAATGTTTAATTAAAATCAAAAAGAAACTGGGAATTATTTCCTTCCGAATGTTACTTTATATTATATTCAACATTTTTCATTTTTCGAATGTATTCTATGAGCAAAATTTCACTTATGTATTTTATAAAGCTTTTTTTTTAGTAGTCCTATTCCTTTAATTTTTCAGAAGTGACTTTATACACTACCAGACTATTATATTGTATTTTCTTGTTACATTTTACCTTAGCTTTCCTTTGGACAGCAATGAGGTATATTGTATATACAGAAAAATTTACAATTATTAGACACCAGCAGAATGTAATGGATTTTCTAACTCGCTACGGCCTTCGTCAGCATTCTTTGTGTCACACTGGATAGTGATACTTTATAAATTGAATGTATTTAAGTCAACAATTTTAACAAATAGAAACTGGGAATTATTTCCTTCCAAAGGTTACTTTATATTATACTAGCTGGACCCGGTCCGCTTTGCTGGCCCTTAGTAAAGATTTAAAATTTTATAAAATATGAACGTGTTTAATTGATTTTCCAAACAAATATATGCAAAAACACCTAATAAACCAATAATAATTTTTATTAAAAATCGCAAAATTTATTTAACAAACGCGAAACTACACAGAAACACTCCTCATACCTCATACATCAAACACACAAATTTTGCTCAAAATCGGTGCAGTAGTTTTTGAGTTTAGCGATTACAAACAAACACGTCTCTTTTATATATATAGATAGATAGATTCAACATTTTTCATTTTTCGAATTTATTCTATGAGCTAAATTTCAGTTATGTATTTTATAAAGCTTTTTTTTAGTTAATAAGAGCAAAATGAAAAAAACTAACCGAAACTCTTGTGTACATGTCATTTTGCCTCTCTTTCTAAATAATGAATTCCACTCGACTACGGAACAATAATAACCAAAATAGTGGTGAATGCTAACTAGTTAGTCATAACGTAATTATTGGTAAGCACTAACTAGTTATTTATAATGTAAATCATGTTTATAAAAAAAATGCTTTTTTTTAATTTTCATTTAAATAAAAATTTTTATTAAAAAAATTATAATGGAATTTCATTAATACATAACAGTCAGGAATTTAGATTTCAGTAAAGTAAATACGTACCACGTACCATTATTTCTGTGGCTGCTCTTTAACGTTCCACTTCTTGCATGAGTCTGGAAATGTAGGTAAACATACGTGCTTCCAATCAATTAATCGTAGATCTTAAAAAGACATTTTAAATGATATACATACTTGAAAAGCCATCAGGATTTTTAATAATTCTTTTTGTTCCTTTTGAACGAGCACTCCTTTCAAAACGACCTTTTCGCACATGACCTCTGTTGTTTCCTGATAATCCAGCACCACGTCCTCTAAAGCCGCCATCAATACGTCCTCCTTTACCACTAGCATTCTGATTACAGCTTTTTGGCGGTGTCACTTTTTATACACTTCACCACAGGTTTGTCATTCCGTTTGTAATTTCTATAATATTGATCTTAGACCCTATAAAGTATATATATTCTGGGTCCTTATGCGGAGAGAAGTTGATTTAACGATGTCCGTCTGTCCGTCCGTCTGTCCAACTTACGTTTGATATGTGTTTTCCGGAGACTCCAGACATGATAGCGACTAGGTTGTTTTACATTTATGTCACATATAGTCTTCCATTTCTTGCTATTGATATTCAGCAAGATCTGTCCACAAATGGCTGAGATATGACAAAAAAACCACGACTACCTCTAATTTTTCCGAAAATTCCTTGTTGTTGTATTTTTATTACTTTTTTCTGTATATCTGGAGAACGGCAAGAGCCAAAGTTTGCAAATTAGGTACAAACATTTAGGTTATAAAAACACAATCTCACAAAATGTGGGCGGAATTGGAGAAGATACGAAAAAGTTATGACCAAAATATTTCGGGAACCATAGATCTTCTTGAGTCCAAGTTTTATAACCAAAATAACTGGCAAATTTCTTCTTTAACACGTCGGTATATAAATCTGTCAAATTGGTTAAGAAATAGCTGAGTTATGACCAAAATACTGAAATCCAAAAAATTACTTTTTTTTTATAATTAAGTTTGTTTTTATATAACTTTTAATTTCTGTAATTTCTACAATATTTATCCTACACCCTATAAAATATATATTCTCTGGGTCCTTATGAAAAGCGAAGTTCAAATCCGGTTGTCGTGTGAGTTGTGAACAGTAAATGGTCCATATTTCATATTAAAGATATTTAATTAACGTTCCTTCATGGTTCAGTTGTCTAGGGGGTGTGTTTAGTTAGAAACTGGTTCGAATCTTGGTTTTTTAAAAAGAAATTTTTTTTAATATTTTTATGTTCTAAAAACGATTTAAAAAAAATATTTACCAGTTTTCGCTTTTTAAATTTCATTTATAATGAAGTTTTAAATATTGTAAATATGTATGTATATGTAAAAATTATTTAGTTGCGCTGTATTCTGTTCGCACAATGGTGAAGGGTATATAAGATTCGCAAATATTAAGTTTAAGAAATTCTCAAATTTTTACACGCGTATGACAAAAATACATACAATATTGGCATTATTTGGGAAATGTTAGTTGTACCATTCTAACATATATGTTAGAGTGGAACAACTAATCTAAAATTGTTGCCAAGTGTGTTAGTAATTTTTTTAGTTTTGGTTATGCATTTCTTTAAGGGTTGTTTACATTTAACACATACTAGTGTTAATATTATGCGGCATCTCTTAATGCATAAACTTAAGGCCCAACTATAATATGCATAAGCTAAAAAAAGCATTTAAAAAGCAAAAAGTATTTTATTCCGTACGGAAAGTGCGATCTGTTTCGCACCTTGCTTAAGCAATTGCCAGTTTCATAAACTTAACCAAAAAGTTTTCTTAAGTTCGATATGCTTCGCCATATATGAATCACATGTATTCGCGCAATTGCTTTATCCAAATTAAGGCCCAATCACAATGTGCTTAAGTTGGCTTAAGCGAATGAGCGAAAACCTGTAAATTAGATAAAGCAAACGGAAACTTTTTGCTAAGTTTAATGTAACTGTAATTTGCTTAAGCAAGGTGCGAATCTAATCGCATATTCCGTACGGAATCAAATGTTTTTTATTTTGTTTTTGTTATCTTAAATACATTTGAGAGACTTTTTGTTAATTTTTGACAGTAGTTTAAGCAAGGCTGTGCATATTATGGTTGAGCCTTTAAGCATATTAAAGTTGGGCCTTAACGTTAAAAGTGAAAGATAGGATGGTATTCCCTTTAGGCTATCGTTCACTTTTATCTTAAAGCTAAGCTATAATACTAAAAAACCAATTAACTGCCTAATAACATTCTTACTTTAACTATCGGCAAGTTGTAATAATGGCCATTATAAAATTTTACATATTTTCCAAACCAATTGTATTTAAAGAAATTAATAACACCTCTTTTTTAACGCAACCTATATAAAAAAAAATATGAGTGTTTAATCACATTCTTCTTTGAATATTTCCAATTTTAACGCTTTTTGTATTTTGTATCTCGTTGGTTCAATAATGCCTAATTGGTGTTTATTGGGGTAGTGGCACTAGTACATGCCAGTATTGCACTTGTTTCCAATATTCATTTAAAAAAAAAAACGATAGCATTAAAAACAAAAAAAAAAAACTAAAAATTACCTTGTATTGTTTTACCAACTCAATAGTAGTAGTAGTTCGATTATTTGTTCATTTCAGTTGTCTTTGCTCTAGTTGTTTAAATTTGGGGTATCTGGGTGATTTTTAAATTTCTGTTACATTTTGTAGTCATTTTTTTTATCGAATGTTAGCAATCATGTTAACAACATGTAAAATTTACTACAATCATCAAATGTATAGTGGATTGGCTTTGTTATTGTTTTAAACGTCGTTTACGTTTTAGTTGTTGTACAAAGTTTGTTGTGAAAGGCCGTCGCTTAAATTTCATTCAAAAAGGTTGCAAAATAAGAAATACAAGGAATCAAATTGGCAAAAATAAAACTAATAAATTGCAAAATGTATTCAGCGTATTTTAGAAAACGGTAATAGTGAAAACAGGAAATTGTACAAAAAATATTAATATATCAATACCTAAGATCGTAGACATAAAAAGCCGGATCCAACCTTCAGTTCAGGGAAAGGGGTGTCGTCGCATAGTGGAAATTCAGTAGGGGTAGCTTAACCCAATTTGTGATTTTAAACAACAGTGCTCGATTAGTTCAGGAGTTGGGGATCATGAACCCCATTCACCCTCCCTCGCAACCCTCCAATCGCTTGTATACATAAAAGATATAAAATTTGTGGGGTGAAGTTTTTATAAAACTACAAAAAGAAAGCTGGTCGTATTCGTACTTAACAGTTATCTTACCCTATTTCAGCGTTCATTTGGCCTACATAGCATTCTATACACAGCTAGATTTTTTTTTTTTTTTTTTAGAAATTACGGGCCTTAGTATTTAGTGGCGAAATACAAAACAGTAGTCCAGCACCCGTATTCCGTAATTCGCTTAGCTAAAGCTTAATCTCTATCGCTAAAATGCCTTAGAGAATACAAAATTTAAACATTTTAGTAATGACAAAAAAAGCTTCAATTGCGGTGAATTAAATTGTCATGGCACTGCCAAATTTAGCAATTGCGTTACAGTACTGCATTCGTAGCCAAAAATCGCTAAATCAACTTTAAAGATTTTTAGCAATAGAGATTTATGTAGCTTTAGCGAATTACATACAGAATACGGCCACTGGGTTCTCAAAACTACAAGTTACAAATCTACAAGTAAAATATACATTTAAAACAAAAACAAAAATTGTAAAATTTTTGCTTTTTTAATGTTTTTTACTTGTAGATTTGTAACTTGTATTTTTGAGATACAATTCCCTGATTACAAATAAATAGGTCCGACTTAAAAAATAAGCGCAAAATCACAAATTGATTATTATTAAAAGGTCGGTCTTAAAGTGGAAAGAAAATCGCTAAATAAACTTAAGTGAACCTAAACGATTTTTTTGAAAAAAAAAAACATATCGGAAGATTAAAAAATTGTTACAATTACCGCTTTAATACTTTTATAAAAGTTTTTAATGAGAATATAACACTTGTTTTTATTTCTGTGAAAACAAACTCATGAACTTTTTTTTATAATTTGGCAATGACGCAACTTCTGCCAGTGTTATTTTAATCATTATGGATATGTAAACTATTTTGAAAGAAAAAGTCTGGGATCACACTATGAAAGTTTTCTTTCAGAAAGTCTGAGTTTATGGGTGCTAGGGGAAAAAGGAACAGCATGTTCTCTACCCCTCTCACCAATAAACTCAGACTTTCTGAAAGAAAACTTTCATATTGTGAACCCAGACAAAGATTCATAAATTAACGGTTGGTGCAAACATATTAAGCAACCATATTACGGTTAAATCAATTCCTACAATTCCGCCACAACCGTATTATAATTGATAACAGTAAAACATGTACATGGTCGTGGGCAATCGTGACATGATTTTGGAAGTCATGTAAGGTATACATACATTCGATCATAACGTGGTTGAAGTAACAGAAAATATCTCACTAAATTAACCTTTACATTATTGAAATTTCTACAATCATATAATTTTGATTAAATATCTGTTATACCTGTCAAAAACATATTGTTAACTAAAAATTAAAGTATGTAATAGTTAATTTCAACTGATCTTGGTGAAATTGGTGGTAAATGAGTTATTTGTTGAACCATATTTTTCTAAGCGTAATCTAGGACGGAGTAATTTATTTCCGACCAAAGCGAATTCTACATAAAATTCGAAAATGAAATGACGAATATAAAATTATTAGCATTTAATCTTCTAAAGAAAAGTGAATCATAAGCATAACGTTTCGTCTTTTTTTTAGGCTCTTATTGTGTAAAACGCAACGCCAAAAATTACATTTAAAGCAAAAAAAAAAACAAAAATATTTTATAATTTTGTTGTTGCTTTCTACAGAAATTCAAATTAAGTTTAAACATTTTCAACGCCACAAGATAAGCAGCGTTTCAAATTTAAAAACAAACGAATTTCAGTAGAAGCAACAACAAAATTGTAACATATTTTTGACTTTGTTTTTGCTTAAAATGTAATTTTTGACGTTGCGTTGCTTTTTACGCAACTAGGGCCTTTATATGTATTCAGATTTTGCATACAATTCTACGATTAAATAGAATGTCATGTTTGACCCCTCGAATTATTCAAATAAAAATTTATGGTACATATTAATTAACCGTTTGAAATTTATTAAACAAATACAAATCTGTATTTATATTATAAATGTATTTAACCCTGTCTTTACATATGCAAGTAATTACTTGCAAGTAGAATAAACGAATTAACATCAGCGGAGTTCAATTTTAGGCTTGCAAGCAAATGCAAAATTTCGTAGTAATTTAATGAAATCTAACTGAGACTCTTTGTTGTTGGACTTAACTTTTTTTTTACTTTTGCAAGACTAATGGCCAATTTCACCAATTCTATTTAACTGCCTGGCCCACGATGTCGACAAGAACATTTCTTTCGTATATTTATGTATGTTGAAAACAAAAACAAATTTTTTTTTTCATATTCATATTTAAATAAAGGTTTTCATAAAATTTTATTTTTATTTGACATGCAAACGAAATTTAAACATAAATTGGTATTTAAATAAATTTGTGAAATCGGCCATAAACTGAACTCCGCTATCGAAAATGTCTTATTCAGTAATGCCAACATTTGCGACACAAAACGTATGAACCCATGTGAAAAACGGTCTAAAAAGCCCTAAATTGGAAAAATACGGTTTTGATACATCCCAAACACTACATTATCGATTTCAAATCGTTTTCCATCACATACCTGATAAACTCGCTTCAAGTGTCAAAAAATCACTGTCTTCAGAAATGTCTTACAAGTTAAGCTGCAAGTTAGCTACAAGTACCAAAAATGTGATGGGGTTAGTGTATTGGGTCTTACATACATATGTAAAGACCAGGTAAACTATACACGTTTTTCTTATTAACTTTATTTATAAAGTTCGCTATTTTTTTTTTTTTTTTTTTAATTTATTTTTTTAATTTTTGCTTCTCGAAATCTTTCCGCTCTAGTGTAAACAAATAGGCTTAAAATTATTACAAATTATCAAAATATTAAATATTTCGCTTCCACAAGTTTTCGGACAATTACATATTTATTGGAAAACTCATTTCAGTTTCGATGATATTTTTTCTGATTTCTAGATTTGTCGCTTCTTTTAATTTCCATTTTATTTTTAACTTATTATTTTTTCTTTTGTTATTTCATTTCATTTTCTTTCTTTTTCAATTTGTTCCATTTGTGGTAATTTTTTCAATCCAACACAGACAAGAAAATTTTTGGTTAAAAATACTCTAGATAAATTGGTCAAAACAGAGAAAGAAAAACAAAAAAGAAAATAAAGAAAAACCTAAATAAAACTATCATTTGTTGAATACAAATTAAAAAAAAGTACTTTTATTTTCTAAAACTAAAAACTGCTCAACTAATTTGAAAATATTTTACACTACAGATAGTTTAAACCAGGGTTGGGAAAGTTAATGCAATTATACTTATACGTACGTGAATGATGTAGATAAAGGCCGTTTCACTAACGTTTTAAAATGTTGACCAAGCCTATAATCAACGCAAAGTGTGTGCGGGATTGCTCAAGTGGGTAGGGCACTTCCCATAAAAAGACATTGGTCCATATTCATAGTCAAAAATAAAGTCGACTTTAAGTTAAAACCGGCTTTAAATAATGTCAATAACATTGATTTAAAGTCGACTTTAGAAAAAGTCGACTTTATTTTTGACTATGAATATGGGCCATTATCTTTTTCTGTATATCTAGAGAACGGCAAGCTCCAAAGTTTTTAAATTATGTACAAGCATCGTGGTTATCAATACACAACATCCGACAAAATGTGGGCGGGATTGGGAAATGGGCGTAGCTCAAAATAGATTTATTAATATGTAAAGAACGGTAAAATCACAAAATCAGCACTGAACTAATTTCGAAAATTCAAAAAAGGAAGAACGATTAGTTTCATTAAATTACAAAAAGAAATTGATATTTTAATAAATTTGGCATAAATCTTTTTTACAATGTTTATGTAGAAAATATTTTAGTCTTAAATCGCATCTCATAACATCAAAAGGTTTTAAAACGATATTAAGATAACATTTTAAAACATCAAAAGATTTTGGTACAATTACTTATTTTATTTATGACTAGAATAAATAACAAGTATTTCGACTATTTGCGATTCCCAACAATCTTTTTGTACAGCAGTTAGTTAAACCAAAGCCGTTATTTCGAAAGAATTTTTCCATGGAAAGTATGGTTTATAATAGACTCTTAATTACCTTACTAGCAAGCCATGTCATTAAAAAACAGACCGATGAACATTTATAACGGAATACTCATAACTTTGCCGACTATTTTGGTATTTTATAAATTTGTGAATCATTTATTTTTAACGTAGTCTTGTTTGAGCTCTCAACACTTTATCCAACGTTTCTTTACTTTTTCCACCTTAAAAAAAATATATATATATATAAAAATAGGTATTTGTTTGTGACAAGAATTATAGAATACAAGATTACGTGTACATGATTTCCTTTAAGATGACGTAGTTTGTACGTAGCATGAGTTGTCAAGTATAAATGTAAATCCTAAGATTCGCGAATTTGATACAATATCTTAAGTTCGCCAGCTTGAAATTATTAGCCCATAGGAATGCAGTTTGCGTGACGTCATTTGTGCGATATGCGCAGAAGATTTCAACTTTGTTGTTGGGATGGCGTAAACTTTTTTTTATTTCATTATTGACTTCTGAGACATTTTTGTCGTTAGAATCAAATCTCTTCCCGCCAAGTAATTTTGTGAGGCTTCGAAATAAAAATAACTATTTACCCGCTGTTTTGAACAGTGTTCGAAAATAACCAGAACATTATTTAGCGTTCGGCTCACACACCCAGGAACGATATCTATTTTTTTAGTGTTTGTGTAGACGAACACAACCCTTAATACCATTCGTAATTATTTTCAAGAAAGTCGAACATTTTATAGTGTTCTCTTCATCGTTAAAAAACAGAACAATTGTAGTGATACTGTAGATAAACATTATATTTAAATGTTCTATAATGTTTTTTTTTTTTACGTTGATAAAGAAATAAACTAACCAAAAATTTTAGAAACGACCGCTTACGAACAGCTTGTGTGTGTATTGTGTATATGTTTTGTTTGCGTTAAATTATTTTGCCGAGTTTTTGTTTTTTTTTTTTCGTATGTATGTGTATTTTGTTTTTGTAAAAAATGTTTGGTTTTTTGCCAGTCAAAAGGACAACATTAATGAGTTGAACCGAACACAATCTTTTTGTTGAGTTGGATCATCAAAATCTTTTTGTTGAGTTTGATAAGAACAGTATTATTTTTGTGTTCGAAAGGTGGCAAACAGGGAAACGTTAATTTTTTCAATGATATTGTTTTTTTACAGCGAGAAAAAATTTTCATTTTCCATCTCTGGTATAAATACACAAATCGTAAAAAGCGCGCGCAGCTTTTTTTTATACTACTCTCTAAAAAATTGATCTCTCTTTTAAAGAGTTCCTATGTGTTTAAGTTTTGAATGAAAACAATTTCGAAATAAACACTTGGTTTTTTTCTTGAGTTGGTAAACGTAAATACAATTTTTGCATTTTCAGTTGGTAACGGTCGTCATTTGAATTTTCACGCTTTTTTTTTTGGTTGTTCGTTTTAAAAGTTTGTGGTCTTAAATTAAAAATTCAAACGAAAATGCGTAATTGTTTTCGCTAATTTGTGTAAATTGGAAAGTGATAATTAATCTCATTTTTTATTAAATAATATTGAAAAATATTGTAATTGTTGTTAAAATTAGTTTTTTTTATCTTAAATTGAATGTTATCAGTTTTTGTTTCATATTTATTGCCATTTTTAAAAGAAACCGAACAAACGGACGTCAGACCGACGATATCAAACTAAACAAGTGCGGTTTATTACGTTACCAATTTTTTTAAAAGAAAAAAATAATAATTTACTCGTTGTGTTTAACCGTCAATAGCGATATGTAGTCCCTACAAATCTTCATTATATAAAAATCAATTGTTTATAACAAATTTTTAAAAATTTTAATAAATTCTGTAGATTTTTTAAAGGCTTCTTTCAATAAAGTCAAATCTAAAAATAAAATTAATTTTAATAAATTGTAAATACATATAAGGCAAAGTTGTCCAAAAAAGAGTACAAACATCTATTTTAGAGAAATCGGAAAAAAATCCTGCTAAAGAGCTTTGAAGAGTGTAAAAATAAAAATTGTCCAGAGCGTAAATAAAATGTGTTAATGTATCTTAAAAATAAAATAAAGAAACAATAAAAAAAATTTTTGGCAAATGCTGCAAGAATATCAAATTAAAAAGAAAATAAAAAAAAAATTGTGCGACCTCCTATTTAATAAAAAAAAACCTATATAAGCCATTTGTATACCAAAAATATTTTTAATTTACTGTTTAAATAAAAGTTTCCATTTTAACAACAACAAAAAATTACAAATTATTACTTTTTATAGCTTCAAAAACAACGTGTCTTCTTCGAACAACTCGTCTCTACCCATTAATTCCGCGTTCAAACCTGCTCAATCATTAGAAGGTCTTGGTTTTGCTCACTTATCCTCACACGGCAATCAGTCGCCCAACGCCCCACCCTCAGCCTTTACTTTAACGCGTTCATTTACCCAACCACTTTCGAGTCCTATTATTTCGCCACCCCAATCTTCATCTTCGTTGAAGGGTGGTGTACCAGTTCCTTTGCCGCGTAAATCACCCGGCCGTTCTAGTCTGCTTTGTTCACCAGACACCGCTAACTTAACACTTTCGTTTACGGGCGATTCGGGTTTATCGTGTAATAGTAATAGTGAACGTATTTTCGAGATGTCTAGTCTTGAACAGGATGTTGATATGGCAGAAAATCAAGAGCCAAAAACACCTTTGAACAAAGACTCTTCGGAATCATCGGCCTCGTCAGTGGGTGTTGTGCGTACGAATAGTGTGAGAGCAAAGGCGAGTATGTTTCAGCAACTGCAGGAGAAAACGAATAGCGGCGCGTCCTTGAATCGGGAGGAAAGAACATCACCGAAAAGAGGTAAGTCAAAAAATTTAAATTGATTCTAATATTGAAAGGAAAAAGTAAATATAAGTAAGCCCATATGTGAGTTATTAGTGATGGCTCTTAGAGGATTGGGCTCAAACCTATATCTCAGGGGGAAGATCTTAGTTCCTAGATTTTTATCCTTAACTTATGGCAAATATTTGGCCTGCTGGCGAATTTCCCTGTAGACTGCTGCTATTCAAAAGAAGCTGGATTAGATAATAAGCTCCATCTCTTAAGAAAGGAGTATGTACATGGCCCAGGCTTTCCTCAAACTGAAACATTGCTAGACGTATTGTTTTAAGCCATTATTAATACCACCGGTGAGGAGGACAGGTATTAACGTTAGTCTTGTTTCTCTTGCGATTGTAAGCACTCGTTTTCATGAACTACCGATATCTTGTCATGGCACCCTCGGGAAATATATTTACACCTTTAAGCATTTGGGAATTATAGTTTGCCTTTGACTGATTATTTTTGAATAGCAATAAAAGCTGTTATCGTGATAATCGGTCAATAATTTAAAAAAGACTCATGCAAGAGTTCTTTGTGTCTAATGCTGAGTACACACAATGCAACCTACATGCAATCTGTTTCAATGGAACCTCAAAATATCAAAGCGTATTGATGTTGATGCAATCTAGAATGAATGAAAATGAATTTAATTCACTAGATTGCGTAAACGCGTTGCATAGTGTGTACCCAGCATAAAGGCTCAGTTGCGAACGTTGCTGTACCCGTAATGTACCGCACCGTACTGTAAGCACGTTGGTGCACTTATAGAACGTTTAAAAACGTGTCATATGTTTTCCCATACATAAACAAAAAGCAATAGTATACATAAAACAAAACAAACAGTGATGAGAATCAAAAATTTTCAAATGGTGGCCGTTGTGCAGAAAAGGTACCACGTGATTTAAATGGTATTAAAACAGTATTTTGTGTATGTAAAAAATGTTAATAATTTAATATTTATATTATAGATTTCCAACAAATAAATTTGTATTTTAGCATATATACATTTTTAGCATACATATATTGTAAATGTGCATACACCAAACAATGTTTTGATACCATTTAAAGTCTTTTATATGTTTCCCTTTTTCATTGTATGTGTATATGCATTTGTTTATTTTAAACATCTAATCATATGTATATTTGTATATTTGGAAATATGTTGTATTGTAAGTTGTTTTGTCGCAATTCCATAGATATACTAAAAAAGTACCAAAAAAAAGAGCAAAATTACCCGCATTCAATGTGACATACAAGCCGCCCAACACTGTCTTACAAATGTCACGTAACAACGGAATGAAATTCTATTTTATACAGATTGGTACGTTGCAACTACGGTACATTGCATTTCGGTAAGCTTTTGTATTGGTTTTCATATAACAAAAAGCGAACAGCTGATTGATACAGTACAGATACGGTACAGCAACGTTCGCCTAACTGAGCCTTAATAAGTCTTGGTTCATACGGCTCATGTCTTATTGACAAGATTCTTTCTTTTTCTTCATTGAACATGAATTCGCGTTCAAATGAATCATGTTGATGGCATGTTTTTTATTTTGTTTTATTTTATATTGAAAACAAAAACAAAATTAAACAACGAATAAGAAAGCAAAACGTAAAGACAGTACCTGCATCTGTGTACTCATTTCTTTTCCTCTCGTCCCTCTCGCCTATAACATAGCGTCTTCACCTGACAATTTTTTGTTATACCAAACGTCAAACTTCATATTAAAAAAACGCTGACAAAAATGTTCGAGTTTTTTTTTATATAGACTTTGACGTTTGGTATGACAAAAAATTGTCAGGTGAAGACGCTATGTAAAGTAGCAATCTTGTCAATAAGACATATGCCGTATGAACACAGACTAATAGAGTACTCTCTCGAATTTGTCTGTAAATACTGTTTTACTTGACTTACTCGTTTTTTTTATAATACTAAGCAATTACCATACTGCACAAATGAGTTCCCTAAATAATACAAAAACACAGAAATGTTCTTGCAACAAATTTAACGAAGCATGAATTTGTTTATTTCTAACTTGTTTTTTTTTTCAAATTAATTAGCAACATCAGCTAAAAGCTACAAAATGTTGGTTAAAACATACAAAAAAGTAAATTTCATATAATTGTCATGTTGACGAGTTTGTTTTATTATGAGTTAATAACCTGAAAAAAATATGTCACCCTTCACACTAAAAAACTTGTAATTATTTTGATTAAAAAGAAAAATTGTAACAAACCATTACAGATTTAGTGCAGAGTGTTTTTGTACTAAAATGCATATGTATGTAGTAGTTTTTCTTTTTCCGGACTTTACAATTTCCCGGGAAAGCGAAATTTGTTTTATAATTTCCCGGGAATTCTCGCTTACTATAAAACGGTGCAAAATATAATATTAATTATTTGAACAAAAAACAAATAACAGTTCAAGAGATTTACTACATAACGTCCGCAAAAAACCAGTAAAAGTGCTATATGCGGCTATGCCAAATCTTATATGCCCTTCACCATGGTGCGATTACAACAGAAAGTTATATGAATGCCGTAAATAATTCTGTTTTGTGCTACGCTCACTTCTCCGATCCCGCCCAAATGTTTTCAGATGTTGAGTATTGATAACCAAGATGCTTGTACCTCATTTGGAAACTTTGGCTCTTGCCGTTCTCTAGATATTTAAAAATGTATAATGTTTTTGCACGAGAAGTGCATCGCCCAGTTCTCCAATCTCCCGGCCATATTTTGTCGAATGTTGTGGTTTGATAACCAAGATGCTTGTTCCTTATTTGGAAACTTTAGCTCCTGCCGTTCTTCAGATTAACATAAAAATAAAATAAAAAGCAACAAAAAGGGATTTTAGGGTAAAATAGAGGCAGCCATGGTTTTTTGCTTATACCTCAGCCATTTGTTGACTTATTAGGCTGAGTTTCAATAGCAAACAATTCCAGACTTTATGTGGCATAAATATATAACTACAAAGTCCCTTTCATATCCGTGATATTCAGAAAACCCATTTCAACGTGCATTGTTAAATCAACTTCGCTCCTCATTAGGACCAAGAATATATATACTTTAAAGGATCTTATATCAATATTGTAGAAATTACAAACGGAATGACAAACTTCTATATTCCCTTTTCCTTCAAACGAACGTATAATAAAAAATATCAGCTGTTTATAGGTATTTAAACTAGATATTAGAAATTATGTTTTTGAAAATAGGATTTTAGTGCAGAATAGGCATTTACAGAATTGCTTGTCAGACTATTTATAATTTTAATCAAGAAGAGCTCTTATCAATCAGAAAACACGTTCCCTTTTTACGGTGCCTTTATTTACATAACCCCTAGACTCTCTCAGTTTTCTCACCATCTTCCTAAAAATTGTAATTCACTTTTTAAAAGAAAATATTTTTTTTTTTTTTTTAATCGAATCCGTGTTTTGCATTCAAAATTTCCTTAAATGTAAATTTTTTCCCTTCTGTCTTCATCTCCTATAGAAATATTACATTTTTACATTACTTTCAGAATCTTATCCAAAAAGTCTTTTATGCAGCTGCTCTGCATATAAAATCATTATGAACATTTCGAAGCAAGTAGGGACAACTTTTTTCGTTTTTATAAAATAAATCTGGGTCTTAAAAAAAATTTAAAATTGTGTACTTTTACTAGTTCGAAATTTCAGGGGGGCTACAGTCTTTTGCGATGCGAAAGAAAATGGAAGCAAACTAGTGATTGGTACTTTTAAATGCTTTTTCGCATTTGTCTTTCGCATCTTTTTTTTTTTTGGAAATCATCACTATTTATTTTATTTAAAATTTTTTTTTACATATTTTGACATTTCATTACTGTCAATCTGCGCCATCTTTAATTTTAATTGCCAGTATTGCTTCGTTTTCAAACAATTTTGCGAAAGTGATAGAGAGTACCAACCCAGCGGTAAATATTGAAAGGACCGCAAGTGGCTGGCCTTTTTGAAGGCCTCTATACTCCTTTTTAAAAGATTTGCTTCGCATGATATCCTGCCTTTAGAAGTATGCCTTGACAACCTGTGTAAAAAATTAAAAAGTATGGAATGCGGCGAGAAGGGCTTCTGACTGCTAAATAAGGCCTTCTATTAGGCCTCTTTACTCATTCTAGTTACCGCTGGGAAGTTTTAATTTTACTTTCACATCCAAATTTTTTTCGCATCGCAATGGAGAGTAGGCCCCCAGAGCATAAAACATTAAACATTGCGTAACCTATCGAATTTGAATTTACAATCAGCAGTAAAGTGCTATAATTAAACTAAAAATTCCTGGGAACTCCCGTACAAATTTCCCGGTATTTTTTTCTCCGAAAAATGTGAGTGATCACGGAATTTTTGTCTCGGGAAGCCCCGTATGAAAACCACTAGTATGTATGTATGTTTATGAAAGTTAATTTTCCTTAAACTTAAATGTTCTAAAATAAAAACGAAAAACTGTTTTTTCAAGACAATAACAAAAAGTTACGGTTTCTCTTAATTAAAAGAATTTTAATGAACTGTTATTCAAAATATGTAGTGATATTTAACAATAAAATATGAACATACATACATATATTTACATTAGGGTTAAAACTTTTTAAATTTAAATAACTGTTACAAGAAATGCGAAAACTTGGGGAATTCAAGGGCTGTATTTGCCATTTTGTCCTATATTATTCTCCCAAATTACCAAAAAGTTTTAGAACCTATATGTGATTTTATTTGTAAAGCATGGCTTTAAATTTGGTTTTCAGACAACTTTTTCCAAGAAAATAATATTGAAGGGTTAAAAAAGGCATCAATAAGGTAAGTGTTTCATCAGACATTGGGTACGAACACCACCTGCGATTTTAAATCAACAACTGCGATTTTAAATCAACAACGCAGAACATGGAATTAACTAAATGCAAGATATCGCGTACATTGAACTTGAACTTCATTTTTTTTAATTACTCGTCTTAACCATAAAATGTTATAATTTTTGTATAGATCTATAACTCGAGTTATTAAAAAAAAAAATATAAAAAATATCAACTAAATTTTATAAATCGCTTTTGGCGCGTGTAGTTTTTTCACCAAATTGAAGTATAAAAATGTTTTTTTTTATCAATATTGACCGTAAGATAGACCCTTGAGAGATTGACGTCCAAAAAAAGTTTTAATCCTAATGTACATACTTATGTACATACATATCGATGGTTTTCTTCCGCAACCACGTAACTCGATTTTTTCCGATTTTTGGTTTTAACCGGAAAGGTAATCAGTAAATACCGCCTTACAATTTTGCAATTGTTTTATTTGGCGGAATGTTGGAATTTTTCCTAATTCTTGGAATATAAAAGAATATAGCAAAAAGTTTCAAATATTTGGTTAAAAAAAAGTATTTAGTCTCTCCTGAAAAGTAGTAGTTTTTAAGTTACGAGGTTGCGGAAGAAAACCATCGATATGTATATAACATACTAAAAATGTTGTTTTAAACTCATATTAACATTGTAACCGATGTTTGTATATTCTTATTTTTTAATTGCAGAATTGCTTATAGCCCGAAAATAATGTATAAGAAGATAAGAGAGGGAACACATTGCTTTCAAATGCCCTCCTCTAAAATATTTGTAATCTAATCTATACATTTTTTTTACTTTTATGGTCTTTAATTTGCTTTTGAATATTTATTTTAAAACGTAAAAATCATTCAATAAATCGTCGGCGAATACAGGGTGATAAAGTAAAAAGTCCTTCAAAAAGCTTTAAGTTTTAATTCAAATTAATTTTAAATTTTTTTTTCTTGTAAAATAAGTGGATTATTTCCATTAACCTACACAAGTGAAAAAAATATTATTTTTAACATAACCTCAACATAAACTGTATTGTGATCTTATTAAAAATATATTTTTGGCAAATTTTGCCTCACCAGTCCCTTTAACAGACCAACCAACAGAAATCAGCACGTCGAGCATTTATTATCTGTCTAAAATTCTCATGCTCATACAAAATGTATGAAGCAACCCCAAATAGCGCGGCTCGAAGCTTTGCAATTAAAAAAACCCGATTTTCACATCGCGTTTTGTAGTGAAATTGGCTGCTATCGTTATTTGTTAATTTTGTTATTATACAAAAGTAGTGTTGCCAGTTGATTTTTCGAAAAATACCTACACATTAGACTGGTCGCATCTTGTATTGGATTTTTTTTTTTATTTAATTGTTTGCGCTGCTTAAAATATAAGGTTTGGTGTAAGAAATCGTGATCTAATTTTTCAGGTCAATCCGACGGTGCCTAGTCATGCCGAGTGGGGCCCAAAGTTCCCCATATCATAAAAAAAACATATTTTCTATCAGATCTTTCTCATCTTTATCAGATGGCTTCAGAAAGTTGCGGAAAGAATAGGACATACATGCAAACATCCTGACATACTAAGAAATTATATATTGTATAGATAGATTAAAGTATTTGCTGTCTAATATTTTAGTATGATACGAACGAAAGATTTTTAACCTGGTCCTATTATTTGCAGGGTATGTACTTTTAATTAAATTCAATTGACAGCTCATAATTGGGCTGTAAGTCTTTCAACAGTAGGTGTGATCCAGTACTCCGCGTTATGAGTACTCAAAGTTTGGAAAGGTGGGAGAGCTTTTAAGAGAAAAATATTCTTCTTCTTGCACGAAGAAATTCATACTTTTTCTTTGGCTAATTTATAAAATTGTTAAACAATCAGCTGTGTAAAAAATAAATAAAAAACTGCATGCAAGTTAACCAAAATAATTAATATAAGAAATATTTATAAAATAAACCATAGAAAATGTTTAAATATGTAAGTAAATGCTTGAGTTTTAATTTTATGCACGTTAATGTGCCATTTATGGATTTATTTAAACATACATATTTCATATTAACGTTTTCTTTTGAAGCAGAAATATGGTTTTGTTGTTCCCGTACTCTTGTACATCTTTGTCCATTAGTGAGAAATATTTGTTTACTCTCATTTTACCGAACTTTACCCAAAAATAACGGGATCACACCTGTTGAATGATAACTTAGAAAAAAACATACATAACTATTAGCGTCACCAACTTTTTAAACCACAAATAACACTGGAAATATATTTTGAAGCTGTTTTAGGGGAAACGTTTTTTTAACCGTTTTGGACAATAAAATATAAAAAAAAACGGTTTTTCAGCATTTCTTTTATAAATAACACTGGTTTACAGCCAAAAAATACCAAGAACGCCACATGCCTAGATAAGTTAATTGGGACCTCCTGAACACGAAAAACGCTGTAATTTGTTTCCCCTAAGTACCGTTTTTTAGATAACGGTACTTTTGTGTGTTTTCGGTGTATGGTCCCACTCAAACCCTTGTGGAGCCCAACCGACCGAAACAAGTGGCACATGTTGCAAAGGTAATTGAATGCCTTTTCCGTCGATATGTTGAAAATTTCTGACTGATAAGAAATGGCTGAGTTATGGCACCTCAAAGTCCAAAATTGGCCTATTTTTTACGTTTTTTTTTTCAAAATTGTTAATTTTTATTTCGTTTTTTTTTTCTACGTTATATTAAATATCTGGAATGTTTTATTTTTTAACCAAATAGTATATTTAATTACCAACATATTAAGCGTAATTTGAAAAAAATCGGATGAAAAATAAAGTTTTTATTAAGGATTTTTTGGAACGACAATATTTTCATCTCATATAAATTTCCGTTTTTTTTAATCCATCAGTTTTAACGTATTTAAAAAAACGGAATTCGGTTGGGCTCCACAAGGGTTTGAGTGGGACCATACAGCGAAAAACACAAAAGTACCGTTATCTAAAAAACAGTACTTAGGAAAAAAAATTACAGCGTTTTTCGTGTTCAGGAGGTCCGGTCCCAATTAACTTATCTAGGCATGTGGCGTTCTTGGTAGTTTTCCAAATTAAAAATTTGTAAAGCAGTGTAATACGATATGACGAAAAATCCCTACATTTTGGAGATTATGAAAAATCTACTTGATTTTCCCTACGCTTCTATTTAAGTATCAAAACTACCTATATGTAGCGATGTTCCCCATCTTCTGGCAACACTGTTCAAAAGTAAAGTTAAGTTTTTTTATGTCAATCTAGCGGTTTTTTCCAATATTTATACCCGCACCACAGTAGTGGAGAGGGTTATATGTGTCTCTGCTGGTGTTTGTAACATCTTAAAAAATTGGTCCTAAACCCACCATTTAGTATACCGATCATCACTAAAAATCAATTTTTCGAGCTTAAGATGTCTGTCAATGATCTGTTTAGTGTTTTTAAATCTTGCTTTATGCATTTTTTGCATAGTCGGCTTTTTTTTTTTTTTTGTTTTGAGCATAAAAACTTGCCCTGGTTATATTTTTAATGGTTTGAAATAAAAAAAAAAATAACTTAAACCTTCTAATTCCTTATAAATCAGTGAATGTTTAAATATTGGTTTAGTTGAACTAAACTTAAATTTCTATGTAATTAAAGCTCAACAGCTGTAAATCAGTGCCCCATATATTATATGTTGTGTAAAAAATAATGTGGCAGCACTACGATAAATGTTGTCAAATTCATATGGTTTGTATTGGTAGTTCAAACGCCGGAATTTTTGCGCTAAGATATGGCTTATATCTTTACTGAATTAAAGATTTGCTGGCTTAAACACATTTTAAACCAAAAAGGAGAGTTTAACTTGCACTGACTTATTAGCATTAAGAATTTGACATTATATTTCAAAACCACAGAAAAACAATTTTGTGGTCCATTTTTATTATAGAATTGATGATTTAAAATCATTTCCAAAACAAGATCAGAACATAACAAATTCTTATAAACTGACTAATAAAAATGATATTATTAATAATATAAGAATTGTATGGCTTTAAAAAATCGCTTTTCAATAAACGTTAAAGATTACTGCGGGTACCTTAGAATACAGTCTAACTGCGATTCATTTAATACCGAAGTTTGTTACTACGTCAAAGGCGAAAATTAGACCACTTCGCCAATTAAATTTTGGTATATAGTTATGACAGCCAACGCACAATTCCCGAACTGTCCTGGGGATAAGAAGTTTTCGTGGAACCTATTGCCCTAGACAAGCTTAATATTCTAAGCACTACAAGAGTATCTTGTATCTTTTTGTTACATGTTTCACTTTAGCTAACCTGTGGTTAGCAATGTAGGAAATCGTTTGTACAGAAAATTTTGCAGTTATCAGTCACCAGCTGAATGTGGCTGTAGGAAAATTCGCCCAAAGAAAAATGGCCCAAAAAAATAAATGAAAAATCGCCCAAAAAAATTCCATGTAAAATTGGGCCTGAATTCATATGAAAAGTGACCCAAAATTTTTGGGCAATTTTTCGTTATTATTGGGTGATTTTTCGTTTTTTAAATTTGGTGATTTTTCATTATGAAAAATCACCCAAAAATATTATATGAAAAATAGCCCATTTTTTCGGGCCATTTTTTTATTTTTAAAATTTCGTCAAAATCCTACATACTATTTGTCTAAATCATTCATTATTACTATACGTCGGACGTATAGTATGTCGCTCAGCGAAGCGACAAAATGTCCACCAATATAGTGTAATAATGTCCATGGACAATATGTCCGTTTTTGATGCGACATAATGTCCATAAAAATGTAAAGCGAATGTTTCCTATTTAAAGGTATTTTAGATTACCGTTATACATTTTTGAATTTAATTGTGTAAAGTTCGGCCGGTCGCAAGGATTTTCTCCTCTATGGTATAACAAAAAATGGCTTCGCTAACTAAAGCTTATCGTAGAGAAGGCCGGCTATACAGAGAAGATTTAGTTAGCGAAGAATGTTTTTGTTATACCATGGAGGAGAAAATCTTTGCGCACGGCCGAAGGCCGGCTATGCATAAGAAAAAAAATGCACTTATATTTTTCTTATTGTTATATGTGGACATTATGACGCCTTCATATTTGACATAATGTCCATATTAAAACCGACTTAATGTCCGCGGGCATTATGACGTTTTCCAAAACGTGTCCATGGACACTATCACATGCCACCGAATAATAAACATTGTTTTGCAAATTGGGTAATTTTTAATTTTTTTTGGGAAAAATTCGTTTTTTTTTGGTCATTTTTCATTTTTATTTTGGGCCCTTTTTCGTTTCTTTTAGGCAAACTTTCATATATAACTTTTTGGGTCATTTTTCATGTTCTGTTGGGCGATTCTTCATTTGGGCGATTTTTTATTTTTTTTTTGCGATTTTTCCTACAGCCGCAGAATGTATTGCATTCTCTGTGTCACTTGATGATGCTATCTGCTTTAAAAATTTCGAAAAATGTCTTTTATCTTTTGTAATTTTATGTTAATTTAAGTGTTGTTGAAAAATGAATGTTCGAATATTTAATCAGAAATTTTTTTTCAAACAAAAAATTCGACAAAATTATTGAATTTTTAAATCATTCGACTTTCTTTTCAAAATAATTCACATTTAACATGACTTGGCAAATTTTTATATTCAAAATTATAACTAAAATACTAAATTTAAAGTTTTGTATTCATAACATTTATTCGAATAAAATATTCGATCACAAGTTTTATTGTTTTAAACAAGGTAAATTGCAAAAAGGTCTTATTTTTAAAAATCAAATATCTGCTACCCCTAGGCAACAGTGTTGCCAACTATTCACCACTAAACATGGCAGAATTCTTTGTAAAAAATGGCTAAATTCTAAAAGTGGCTTAAGAAGATTTTATTACAAATACGCATCAATATTAATAAAAACTTACAAAATGCATTTATTACACTCAAATTGCACATAAGAGATTATTTTGTTTGTATTTACACATTTTTTGTAACAATAAAATAAACAAATGAAAAATTTTTGATCAACGAAAAACTCAAACTATCGATACAATTGGGATCCCAACGTTGAGTACGGGATCACATCTACTGTTTATAACTGTATGACAGTCTTATAGCTCAGTTAGCCGGGAGTAAAGGCTCAGTTAGGCGAACGTTGCTGTACCCGTAATGTACCGCACCGTACTGTAAGCACGTTGGTGCACTAATAGAACGTTTAAAAACGTGTCATATGTTTTCTCATGCATAAACAAAAAGCAATAGTATACATAAAACAAAACACACAGTGATGGGAATCAAAAATTTTCAAATGGTGACCGTTGTGCAGAAAAGGTACCACGTGATTTAAATGGTATTAAAACAGTATTTTGTGTATGTAAAAAATTTTAATAATTTAATATTTATATTATAGATTTACAATAAATAAATTTGTATTTTAGCATATATAAATTTTTAGCAAACATATATTGTAAATGTGCATACACCAAACAAGGTTTTGATACCATTTAAAGTCTTTTATATGTTTCACATTTCCATTGTATGTGTATATTTGTTTAAACACATGTATATTTGTATATTTGGAAACATGTTGCATTGTAAGTTGTTTTGTCGCAATTCCATTGATATACTGAAATATGTACCAAAAAAAAAATGAGCAAAATTACCCGCATTCAATGTAACATTCAAGCCGCCCATCACTGTCTTACAAATGTCACGTAACAACGGCATGAAATTCTATTTTATACAGATTGGTACGTTGAAACTACGGTACATTGCATTTCGGTAAGCTTTTGTATTGGTTTTCATATAACAAAAAGGGAACAGCTGATGGATACAGTACAGATACGGTACAGCAACGTTCGCCTAACTGAGCCTTAACAGTAACGTTGCAAATCAGCTGCTTCATTTTGTTGTATGTAAAGCAATTAGAATGATTACAGTTAGCAGTAAGATGTTACGTCTCAATCTGTAAGAATTAGATTGGTCTTACTTTTTAACGGTACGGTTACTGTTACTGTTACTCCCGGCTAACTGAGCCTTTAAGCTTGCTATACATTTGCAATGTTATTGTATAATTTTTCGTATTGTTCAATTATATCGCCAATGTGTATGTGATATTCGAAGGTGGCACACTATATTGGCTTTTTTCTGTTGTTTCCGAGGTCGGTTGCTGGCTATGGTGAATTTCGCTGATGTAATAGCTGGTAATTTGTCCCTGCTGCTGTTGCTTGTGCCGGGGTATTCTCATCTTAGGCTTCCTTGGACGCTTCAGATTAAAATGTCTTGGCGGAGTAGTGGCACGCTGTAACTCGTTTTCGGAACGATCCCCTGATTTTGTTTTGAATACTGTTTCTGACTTTGTGGTAAGGGGGACTGTGCTCATTGCTGTTGTTTGCAGTCAGTTTTGTTCGTGATGTTTTTGCTGGTGTTACACAATGTGACGCCCTTTGGTCCCAGTATGTAAATGTGTGCTTGATGTGGCAGCTGGGGTTCACTAGTCCCCGGACCGTTTGGGGTCCCACTTTGTAGTTACTTAGGCTACGAAGCTGATCGAAGTGTTTATTCGGTACCACGGAAACCAGGCCCAACCTGGATAATGGTGAGGACCTTTTGGGGAGAAACGTGGTGGCTCTTGTTATTGCCCGTTTTTTGTGTTGCATTGTAACCGGTTGCCATTTGCCCATAAAACGGTAGGAGTGTTAGATATGCTGCGCTCGTTACCAAGGGGGATGAAGTGTCGAAATGCATGGATTCGAAGTCGGAACCCTTGCTCTGCTGTCACGAATTTGCGGCGTTGGTCAACGCATTATTTTGAACCGGTGTGTAAAGCCCCGTGAGTTAAGGTCTTAGAAGAGGAACGTACGTAAATAAATGGACAAATCTGTTTCTTTTTTTATTACGTCTTCCTAACGTCAATAAACATGAGCAAATTAGTGTTCCAATGTTTTATTACTTTGCACACAAATAATGGATAGTCAAGACGGTGTTTAAAAAAAAGATGCATTTTGCAAAGTCCTTGGAAAATATTTTATAAAACAAGGCACCTTTCTCAATTCTAAAAGCGAACAAGGTTTCGAAGGGCGATCTTTCAGCCCTCTTTGGAGAGGACCTCTCCTGTAGTGGGACTGTTTTTCATTTTTAGTTTAAAAAAAAAAAAAAAAAAAACTTTTTTATAATTCACTCACAAGTTGAAGAATATAAATCACTAAAATATTCGATGAAAAAGTTTTTTTTTATTATTAATTTTTTTTTTTTGTGTAACTGTTTCTACAATTTATTTTTATCCTTTCTCTTATTTTAGTACCGCGTCGTTTATCGCCTTCTCCAGCTGTTAATACTGATGAACCAAAAACTACAAATAATCCGCCTCTTAATCCAGATGATGAAATCGGTAAGTGTATCTCTTTTTAAAATTATAATTTAATATATCATTTAAGCATTTTATTAATTATGGTTTTCTACTAAAATTTTTAATAAATTTTGTTTTTTTTTTAACTTTCAAAATTATTAATTTATATTTCAAATTCATGGACGCAAAGTGTTTTTATTTTAAGATTTTTTTTTTTTGCTCATTGAATGCAATTTATCTTGTTGTTGTTGTCGTTTGTTTGTTTGTTTTGCAAATTTGTTATATTTTTTATATTCATAATTTTGTTTAAATAACAAATTATTACATTTTACTAATTATAATAATAATAATAAAAATAATAATTATGAAGTAAGTGATTTGAAAATATGGGCTAAATTTTAACTTTAACCAAAAGATTTTACGTAGGAAAATTCTAATGCAATAACTTTTTTGAATATATTTTTGTTTTTTTAATTAACCTACAATCTTTTTTATTAAACGCGTTAATTTCAAAATTATTCGAACAAGAAAAAGTATTACGTTCGAAATTAAAATTGTGGTAATAATACATTTATTGTTATTCAATTTCTCATTTTCATTTCTTTTTGCGTTTTAGTTTTTATTTTTATATCATTACAATTTTATTTATTTCTTTATTGTTGTTAATTTAAAAATTAACTCTTGGAATGCATTTTGTTTTTATACATAATTTGTTTTTTTTTCAATACAAATAATACAATTTATGTTGCGCATGCGCTTTTTGTTGTTTTAATTTTATGCATTTTTTTTTTTTTTTTTTTTTTTTTTTTTTTTTACTTTTGTTGAATAATTTTCTGGCTTGTCCGATAAAAAACGGGAGGTGGGAAAAAACTTAAATTTTCCATAAGAAAATATGATGAATTGTTGGTGATTATGATTTGTTTCTTCTTTATTTTGTTACCAATGAATTCAAAATTTATTACACAAAAGAGGAAATTTAAAATAAAAAAAAATTACATTTAATGCGTTTATTTTGTAAAAAGTTTGCTTGGTGTGGAGGGGGGAGTTAGTGTTGGGCGCAAACTTTTTAATACTGATTTAAAAATTGTTTAAATAGAAATATTTATGATTTAAAATTAATAAATTATCACTTATTTAACAATGTGGAAAATATTGTTAAGTAAGAATTTAGAGTTTTTATGTAAAATTTTGTATTAATCCTAAATTAAAAACAACAAAGAACGCTTAAGGCCTTGTAACTCTCACGATCTCTTTAACGGGTTCCTACCCACAGCCCTCGTACTGAGCTGCTCACTGCCAACTGACCTCCCAAGGCAACCAATTATCAGCGAAAATAATAAATAAGATAACATTTTTGTAGAAATCCTTGCCTATAAAAACAGATAGGACCTGGTCCCTTTCGGGCAACAGTTGAACTTTAAACCCAAATCGCAGGAAAGGAGATCTTGAAAATGCCTTTCTTAAGGTTGATTTATAGAAAACACAGATTTTTTTATAGTAACGATTTTTGAACTCAAAACTTTATTTATAGTGTCTGACCCAAAGCACTTTTTTTTTGGACCAAATCGAAACCCAAGCGTTTTTTTTATTGAATAGAAACAATTTTAACTTTTGAAATTTAGGCTAAGTTCTGAAACTTTGCAGTCAAAGTCAAAAATGTATGATCAAGTTTAACGATGTACAGTTTGCTTATTGTGTACGCATCGATAACATTAGCTCTGTTTCTTTACTCTACTTTGGGATCCCTCGGGATCCCAATTTGCACGAAAAGCGTTCCCGTACTTTAAATTTGTGTAAATGAGAGCGAATTTGAGAGAATAAAATTCTTCTTCTTCTTGCACGGAACAGCCCTAACTTTTTCTTCGTGCAAATTGTGTAAATTGTCAAACAGCTGTAAAACATAAACAAAACAATAAAATGCAAAGGAAAAAAATCATGAACCAAATTTTGGAAAAAGAGTTGTAGAGTAAAATAATGTACTTAAATATAAAGTTTTATGCTGAAATATTAGGAAAACATAATGTTAGTTATTGTAAAAGTGTTTGTTTTTTTTAGTTTTTGGTAAAATTAGTTTATTTCTACAGACAATATACAATTTTCCAAAAGTGGCATAAACTTTTATCGTTTTGTAAGGACTATGAAAACAATGGACTTTTTATTTTGCGCTTAAAATTTGGTTTTTTCTGTTCCCGTACTTTTGTGTAATTTTGTCTCTTTATGAGAGAAATTTATGCTTGCTCTCATTTTCACGAACTTTACCCAAAAAGTAAAGAAACAGAGCTATTGTAATATTCTGTAACGTTGCATTTTAAAATTCATTTAAAAAAAGCAGGCGGCTTTGCAAGTGATGTTTTGAAACTGACCCCTATTTATTTAATAAAAACAAATCCATGGTATTAAGAAATATGTATGCCTTAAATAAATGTGATATTTTCTTAGAGAAAGTAAACACAGCACTATGATTAAGATGGCAACTTTCTTTGGCCATAACTAATTTAGAGCCAAGTTTTTTATCGATTCGCAGAAACATCTGTCGCAGGTAGCGCCACAGCTCAACATATTGCCTAGAAAAGTGGGCAGTGTCACGCCCATTCAATATAAATATTCTTTTTAAACTACTTCCACTAAACCAAATCTTTTGAAACTTGGCACACAAACACTAGAAAAAAAGTACTGCCACTCCCATTCAAAGGAATCATTATTTTTCAACTACTTCTATCTTAATGAATCTTATGAAACTTGTTTAAAACATTTAGGTCCGGACAAAATTCAATATTCTGATTAGAAAATTGGCAGTGCCACGAACATTCAAAGGAATCCCTTTTTTCATGCATTTCTACTTTACCGAATCTTTTAAAATTTGACACACACATTAGGTCCCGGTGAAAATGCAATATACAGGGGTGTCATGGAAATCGAAAACGTAAAACAAAAGAATTTGAAAGTTCTTTTTATTCAACTTTTAATCTAATTTTTAAAATTTTTGTGAAAAAATTCTGTTTAATAGAGCATTATTTGCATAATAATTGTCATGAAATTTTTTTATTACAGAAATCTTATTGAAAAACGACTCTTAAAATTCTTTCGTTTTACGTTTTCGATTTCCATGACACCCCTGATAATGACGAGAAAAGTAGGCATTGAAACGCCCATTCAAAGGAATTATTATTTTTTGAGTTTTTTAAATTTGTTCACTAAAGTTGTTTGGCCTTAACCAATAATAATTTTTTTAAATCTAAATTAAATTTACTAAAAAGAAACATGCAGTTTTATTTTTCATTTAATCACATAGAATAATAATAATATTAATTCATTATCTAAAATTTAATTTATATCTTATATGTACTTCCTATTCATCATCAACATCACTACTACTTTTGCAAGGTCCGTGTGCCTGTTCTATTGAATTATCACTACTTAATAAGTGAATTACTTCTTCCGGAAGAGTAAACTGCTCTTTTAAGTGCGCGATGATATAAGAAAGTCTCATGTATCCAGTGCATCGTGTAAATTATTGTTTCGACACTTTTTTCGAGCATGACATAACCCAGTAACAAATTTTGAAAATTGTTATAGAGTTTGGAATTAAGCATTTAAGTAGAAATGACTTCTTAACTGGATTACCATATTAATTACAAGGCATAAAGCTAAAATAATTAGTTCTTAAGTCTGAGTTCATATGGCTCATGTCTTATTGACATGATTGCTACTTATAGGCGAGAGGGACGAGAGGAAAAGAAACGAGAACACAGATGCATGTACTGTCTTTACGTTTTGCTTTCTTATTCGTTGCTTAATTTTGTTTTTGTTTTTAATATCAAATAAATCAAAATAAAAAACATGTCGTCAACATGACATAAATCATTTGAACGCCAATTCATGTTCAAAGAAGCAAAAAGAAGAATCATGTCAATAAGACATGAGCCTTATGAACTCAGACTTAGAATCGATTACTTTCTTAATTATAAATGAAGCATGTAGTGATTTTTGGACAAAATAATACAGAAATTCATATAATTTCCTTTTCATAATAAAGTTAACAGTAAATATATTCAGCCATTCTTTTGAAATAAGTTATTTTACTACTTCATATTTTGATGATCTAATGTAATACGTGTAATCAAGTAATCAAGGGTAATCAAGTGATTAAACTTGGCAACAAAAAAAAAAATAAGTCGTTATATGGCAAGCCGTTCTTTTATCACTATCACTTTTAGGTCCGTTTTTACAACTTACCGATAGCTAAAAGTAGACATTAACAGGCCTTATAAAAAGTGATACATTATTTACAGCCTGTTCATCGATTTCGAACGTAAACGTTCGCATAGAAAATAACATATAAAACAATAAAAAATTTTCGAATTTTGTTTTTGTTTTAAGTTTAATTTTCTATGCGAACGTTGACGTTCGGAATCGTTAAACAGGCAGTTAAACTTTTCTTTAACCTGGTAGGTTTAAGTAAAGTTGTTAAGTAAAGTAAAGTTAAAGTTAAGTATACTATATATAGACCACTCATGTTAAAGTTTAAACATTGATGTTAAAACATTTCTTTTGAAAGCTCTTTTATAAGATAAATTTAATTATTTAAAATGTATTTAAATTTGTCGAAACGGTTGTAAACTGCACATAACGTACTTTTATAAATGTGAAAAACATAAGTGTACAAAAATAAGCTTTTATTATTTTCCACAAGCTTTAACAAAATTCACCGAAGCAACTTGACGCGGGAACGAACTAAAACTAATGAAAAGTTGTAGCTCTAACATCGCTACGTGTACGCCACCATAAACAATTAGGTATTTAAACAGCAAGTCTTAACTTGATGTTTTAACTGCATTTTATGTTAGGTGTAGACGTGGAGTAATGGTTGGGAGTGAGGGGTTTTTGGTGTGCATGAGACCAAACATTTTTCGCACAACGCAATATAAATACATATATAAGAGATTATATACTTTTCCTATAGGGGGCCCTTATATTTACGGTCACCATCCATTCTGTTTAAAACAGAATAATTAAGACGCGTTAATTCGTCGACGAGTATCGTCCGTTTAAAATTTTGAGCGCATGAAAAATGGCAAGTTACACAACGCTCGTTATAAAAGTCGTTTCCTTCAGCTGTTTTTTATTTGTTACTACTTTTCTAATAAAATTCCAAGCTTCAGCTCTTTTTTATATTTTCTAAACTATTTAATAAGTTTTTCCTCTATGATTCACAAATTTGTTAAATTTTTCTTTGTTATTGTTAGCTGATTACATGTCAGAAATACACAACGTGTCAAAATGTTTTTTGTGTAACTTGTTTTATGGAAAAACAGTAGCTTAACTTTATTTGACAGAAGTCTACAGAGCGCTCGCGCACTAACGCGTGTTATGTACTTTTTCCTTAACAAAATAAAAAAAATTAAAAAATACTGAGTTTTTTACAGATAGCACAAAGTTTATTCATAATACACTTGCCAAACGTTTGCCAACTTTTTAAAAACAGCCGTTTAATGTTAAACAATTTTGCTTGTTATGTTTCTTAATTAATTTAAATTTTTAAAACTTTTTAAAATTTTCATTTGTGGAGGGAAAAACAAAAAAAGAAAAAACAAAGATAAAACCAGAGGTAATTAATGCAAAACGTGTTGCATTTTTGACTAATATAATGTGGCGAGGTACATTAACACAAGGTAGACTCATTTGCGAGTGTAGACATGCTGCTCTATAAAAAAACCGAGTTGTCAAAATTGTCTTCATATACACGAAATTTGACGTTTGTGTTTTAACTGGGGTAAACAGCTGAAAACAAACTAACGAGTCTACCTTGTTTAAATATACCTTGTGGTATTATTAAAATTCAAAGTTGATTACTTAAAAGTTAGCAGATGCGGAAAAGTTTTTTATGAATTAACTCTGTGCTCACAAGCATTCTAGTCAACAGCTCGTTGTACATAGTGTACAAACTGTGGCTAATTTTTTGTTATTAATACGTCTATTAGAATCCAAGCGCCCATGAGAGTGATTGTGGTCACGCCAGGATAATCAAACATTCGATTGGGCCTGACGGGGTGAACTACTGTACCTCAAAGCATTTCTTTGGTGTGCGGTACGCTACGAATACCGTGGTAATGTGCTGTCAGGCAAAAGGACTTTCCATGGATCAGCCCTAAGGGTCTGTACTGATGGTTCGGCGGGCGGCTAACTGGCTTAGGTATTATCGCATGTCGAGGGTGTCTTAACGCTGGGGTGCCAGATAACAAATAAGCTTGCCAAACGAGGTGGTCGTTGGATGACATTTTCATTTCATTTTCATTCGTTGGCCTTCCAGTAGCTCCCTGAAAGTAACTTGTCAAGCGCGGGTCTTATAGTGTTGCTCAGATGGGATGGATTTGCGAATTCACCTGCTCCATATCCAGAGCACTATGGCCTGGTTATGATGAACGGAGAACTAGCTCTCTACTTAAGTTAAATAGGGACCAGATTAGAACAGTGGTCTCAGTTGTGACTGGACACTGGCCTATGGCAACTCATGCGAGGAAAATGGGTCTAAGATTTAACGACTACTGCAGTAGTTGTCATGACGAGGAGAAGGAGGAAACTGTATTTCATTTTCTATGTCAATATCCTGAAATCCGGGACATTAGGGGAAAATACCTGGAAAACACCGGTTTGCCTGTTTGGGTGATTTTTCTGAGATAGATCTTCTTCTCTTCATAAGGAAGGCGAATTGGTTTAATTTCGAAGTGACGCCTGTTGAGTAAGGATGATCATTGGCGCTGTGTATCACAAAGGGAGCACTGAAGGACCCAAGTGAGCTGTCTCTCGTTGGCTGTCCAAGAAACCTAACCTAAGACAGTTTTAAACAGAATTTCAAAATTATTCCCATTAAATATCTAGTAAATTTTTTGCAGGGTATGAATTTTCAATTATATTGTTCTAAAAGATCGGTTATATTATTTTTCGAGTATCGAATCCCGTGGCTAAGAAATAATCGCGCACTTCGTCGCGTTTGGCAATAGTTTTGTAAAATGTTTAAACATAATTTCAAAAGTTCGTTCAAATTTAAATTTTGTTTTAATTTTTGGCAAATTAAATGTTAAATTTTTGATTAAGTTTTAAACAATTTATTAAATATTGAAGACTAATTAAAATTTGACTAAAATTTATTCTCACTATAAAATTATTATTTTAGTTAATTTCATAACCATTATTTAATGTAATATAGAAGTTATCAATATTTTAAGAATTTTCTGTAGAGCCTCGTACAAAACAGCCGCCTACACAAAGATTTTTATCGTTTTATATAATTCGATGAAAAAAAATGCTTAAAAAATTATCACCACAGAAGCGAAACAGTCTAAAAAAAAAACTGTAATCAAACCAAGAACAAACAATTCGTTTTGACTTCCTTGTGCAACGATAAAAACAAAATTCCATTCCGTTTTCAAACTGCAAGTGCATCAAACAATAAAAATTCTAAAACTCAAGATTAATTGTATTTTGGTTGTCAAACTAAAAAGATTAAAAATTAAGTTTTTCAAAAAATTACAAATTATACAAGCAAAACAAAACAAGCAAACAACAACAGTTATTTTAAAAGAAATTAAAGAAAAAATATCCAGACTAAAAATGAAAACACGTAAGTCTTCATTTCATGTTCGTATTTAGTAAAAAGTTCAATTTAATTAAAAAACGCTATGGTGTCTTTTTTCCTTTCTCTTTGTCATCAATGTCTTTTTTTAGAACCTTCATCATTACCATTATCGGAACGTTTAAGATTTTTCAGCAGTTTAAGTGAAGCTAGTAAACGTAACTCGTGTTCTTTTACCCGTAGCCCACCATTTAATTCCATAGAACGCAGTTCGAGTGTTAGTTCCTATCACTATTACATGGCAAACACGCCACGCAGCAGTACAAGTCTTAGCAGTGCCAGCGTAACACCCACGCCCATGGAATGTCATCTCCCGATTTTCATAGAATCACCCACGATGCTACGAAAAGAAAGTTTGGCCTCGACAGCGGCAATTGAAGATTCGGATCCTGCTGCCACTGAGTCCACCCATGATTTAACAGATTCCCGTTTTGCCATTAAAGCTGACATTGTGAAGACATCACCTTTTTTACAGGCCAGACTTATACCGGCTCATGTGGCAGCAACAGAAACCACACCCACTTCTACCTTAACGCCCACTATGAAACGTATTAAATTGAAGACAATAGGAAAACTTATGTTGCCTTCCACATTCCTTAATAACGATCGTAACAATAACAATGCCAAAGAGTCTCCTGCTAACAAGGAATCTCCTTCAGCCACCGATAGTAATGGGGAAAATGAAAATGCGGGACCTCCGAAGAAAATCGGTAAAATCAAATCCCCCTTCATAGAGAATTGCAATCAACAGCATCCAAAACAAATGCAAATCAACGGCAGGTGCTCCAAATTCGATAATAGCAATAAGGCAGCGAACTCCCAGACTGCCTTAACATCTCTGGAAAATAGTACAGATCATAATTCCTTGGATATATCTGGTAATACGAATGGCATTTGTAATGGCAATGGTCACAGAAAATATCAAAATACTTCCTCGCAAATAAATGGTCATCATTACAATGAAGATTTTAGCACAGATTCGGGTAAGGAAAATGTGGATACCTCTGTCAAGGAGCAGACCACACCGGTGGTAGATATACGCCGTAAATTTACCCGCAAAGCCAACACATCACAATCATTCAATACTAGCACGGCTAGCGGTATAACCCGACAACTGACCCCCCGATCGGCTTCTCTAAATGGGCCCTACTCTTCACCCCAGGTGGATGATAAATATGCAAAATATTTTGGGCTAACAAACTCTGCAAAATCCAACAAAATTAATCGGCCTTCTCCACCTTTACCAAAACAACCACCACCCCCATCGCCTGCTCTGCTAGCAAGACAAGACCCCTTTGGCCAACAAACTCAAGGCAAAAAATCACCACAGCCCCAAGTTGTAGCCATCAACCGTAATGTCCGTCTGTGGCAATCTACAGGTAGAGGCGTTAAGCGCATGGCCTCTGTGATAAAAGAATTGAACAAATTCGAAGATATAATTGTTACCGAAAAGGAGCTAAAATTGGCCTCAAAAGAATTCGACAATCTGCTACACAATGATTCGATACTGAAACACTCCTCAAAAGAATTGGAACAAATCTTTTCGAGTATAGTGTGATTATGGTGAAACCTTTTTGAGTGATGTATAATTCTATTTCTGCATTTTTTTTTTTTTTTTTTTTTTTATTTAAGTTTTTGTTACGTCTTTTAAATGTCGAAATGTGTTTTAATGTAAAAAATTTGTTTTTCTTTATTTTAAATTAAAAATTATAATCTTTTACATTTTGTTTTATAAACCTTGTATGTTTTTTTTCGTGCTAAACTGAAAAAAAAAACAAAATCCTGTGTTTTTAATGATTTCTTGCCTTTTATTGAAAATGATTTTAAGATTGAACGCAGTGAAACAGAGGAGCTAGAAAAAAAGAAGAGGTTGAAGAGTTACAAAGCGAAAAATAGAATGAGATTTCGATTTTTTTTTTTTTTTTTTTTATAAATAAAACAATAAATAAATTCAAAACATTTCGATATTGTTTAAATTTTTTTAGCTTAAAAATTCGATCGTTTCTTTTCAAACAAATAAAATTTCTTTATTCTAAAACTTTCGAGTTTTTCTGTAGCTTTTGAAAATTTTTAAGGTTTTACAGTAATTTAAATAATTTCAAATTAAAAAAATTTCGCTTACCATTTAAACTTTTGGCTTTCGAAATATCAAACAATTCGAAAAAATTTAGTTATTTCATCATTTAACCTTCGAAATGGTTTAATCGTTTTTTTAACAAAAAGTTAAGAGAAAAAAGTTTAAGAAAAAATAAAACATTTTCTAAATTCTTCAAACAAATTTAAAATTTTTGAGATCGTTGAAACTCGTTTTTTACTCAATTCATTTCTAGATCTTTTAAAAATCGCTCGCTTAGAATCTTCAATTTTAAACTTTTAATGGTAAAAAATTAACAAATTTTAATTTCAAAATTATTTTAAGTTTTTCATTTTATTTGAAGTGATGGTTTCTTTTTTTAAATATGTTTTTATATTTTTGGTTTATTTCTTACTTTTTTTCAAAATTTATCTAAAGCTTTTCTTTTCAATAAGAAAACGAATTTAGTTTAAAAACTTTTCCATGTTCTTTATGAAATATTGTGTTAAAAAAGAAATTACGTTTAAAAAATGCAAAAGATAGCAAAGGAAATTCCTCGTTCATTAATATTAAAATATAAATAAATTGTAAAGTTTTCCATTTTCGTTTGCAGAGCTTAAAGTTAAATATAATCAGTTTAAAAATATGTACTTTAAAGCTCTTTAACGAAATTGAAATCCACACTAAGGGGTTTTACTAAAAACATTCATATTTTTTGCAAAAGCTTTAAAAGCTCTAAAGAAAAACTTAGTATAAGGGTATTCACGTCACAAGTTGCACCCTTGCAAAAAAGCAAAAGTGCAAGAACATAACAACGACCACAAAGACAATTATTTACTCAAAACTAATTGTATGTGTGGTTGTTGTTATATTTTTTTAAATAAAAAGTCGAATGTGAATGTCGAACGTACGACTTCGAGCTTCAAGTACGTTAAAGTTTGAGCCAGCCAAGTCAAAACCTAAGCTGATCTTAAAACTTTTGCTAAGCATTTGGTGGAATTTGAGAATCACAAGCTTTTTTAAACCCTAAACATAAAAATTTCAAAGAATCTTCTTGAACTTTGTTACGCTTATAGCTTTTGAAACATAACGGAATTTCTATAAAAATTTCTAGTTCGATCCAAGCTTAACTATTTACTTTGAACTTTAAAGTTTTATAAATAATGGTCGATTATTGTTAAAGGCTGAAGTGGCTTCAGTCAAAATGTGGCTTTAGCTTAAAACTTTCATCGAGATTTAAGTAAAGCTTAAAAATTGCAGAATTTTTCAGCTTAAAACTTTAAAGGTAACCATGAAATATCACGAAAATGTTTTTTTAACTTTTGCTGATTTCTAAGTATGATTTTTAATTCTATCTAAGCTTTAAAGTTCCTGTAGAAAGATCTGTTTTTTTTTTCATTATTGATTTGCAGAAAAAGTCAAACGAAATATCGTCACCTTAGAGTGCTAACCTGCTTACTGACTAATTGAACGATACCAAACTGTCATAAACTGTTTAAAATAAATTAAGCAGGTTTTCACTCTAAAGCGACGATATGATTCTTTAAATGTTTCTATCTTAAAAGCTTAAATACTTTAACAATATTGTACATTTCTGATTACAGTTTTTGAGGATCAAATCAAGTCAAAAAGTAAATAGTAAAAGATATTTGCCTTAAAGCTTTTTAATTAACAGCCTGTTCATCGATTTAACGAATTTTGTTTTTGTTTTAAATATAATTTTCTATGCGAACGTTGACGTTCGAAATCGTTAAACAGGCAGTAAAAGTTGGTTAATTGATTTATAGTAAGAAACAATTTAAACATGGTTGATACTTTACTTTAAGCTCAAACGATAAATAAAAAAAGTTCCACTATTGTTAAAAGCTTCTTAGAACCCTTAAAAAATGATTTCAAGATAGTAAAAATATAATTTAAATCTCTCTGAACAAAGATTTGTATTTTAGACAAATCTTTGAAACCTGTTTCGTACACTTACAACTAAGACTTTCGAGTCTATAGAAAAAGCTTTCGAAATGTGTTTACCATTTTCCTTTAAAATTATTTGCATTTGTTCTTAATTAATTCGCTATTTAGCACAAATTTTTTTAGTTTGACAATTATTTTTTTCTCTAAAAATTTATTTTTCAAACTTTTCCGTCTAAAACGTTTATTTTTAAACCAAATCTATTATTCAAATATTATTAAAAGACATTTACTTTTAAAAAAGAAATCAAGTTTTATGCATCACAAAGTTTTTTTTTAAAAGAGCTCTCGACATTCCCTGAACCCAGATTTAAATCGTTGTCAAGAATTTAATTTTTAAATCTTGGGCCTGAAGTCCTAAAGATTTTCTTAATAAATTACTTAAATAATCATTAAAATAAAAACAAGAAACTTAAGTAAGATATTTAATTGTTTTTCTTTTATTTACTTTAATTATATTTAAATTTAATAAGTTGTGTTATCAAATGTATCAGGTGCTGTTAATAATAAAAGAAAATATAAGAAAAATTTTTAAAGAATTTAAATTAATTAAGGAAATAAAATAAAAAACGAAATAAATCCTTTTTATAAAGAAATAAGACAGATAGTAAATTAAGTTTTTTTGAAGATGAGAATTTTTGGTAGAATTTAAAATTTAAACTGAAACTTTAACAATAAAGATTAAAGGCCAACGTAGGCCTGAGACTATATGCTTAAGTCAATGTTCGAATTTTATTAATCCCTTTTTAATTTCTAATCGTAAGAAACTTTTAGAATATTTTATCTATTAACTGTTTTTACTAATACTTTAAAGCTTTAACGGTCATCATAATTCATCAAAATGCTTGACATCAAGGCGAATTCACTCGTGAGCGTGAACTATTTCGTTTTATTCTAAAAGCTTCCACTGGCCTTATGTTTCTTTCTAAGGCTACAATTGAAAGCTAAATTTTCTATTATTTAAGAAAAAAAGAAAAATTCTATCTGCTTTTTTTAAAATTTGGGTTTTTCAAACGACTTTTCCCGTCAAATGTTTTCAAATCTAAACAATTTTTTTTAAACTACACGAAAACCGATTTAAAAGTATAATCTAAATATAATGGAAATCGATTTTGAAAACAAAACGATTTTAAACCGAAAATATCGTTTTCAGAGTATTTAAAAAGTCTTTTTTAAAACATCTTCCTTCTGTTTCCTGTCTATATTCTTTTAAATTTTATATATCGAGCCCTAATAGCAAAAATTATGTAACCGACATCATTTTCACTTTTAGTTTTTTTTTAATAAATGACTTTATTGGCAACACTTGCATCATCTCCTAAAATGTCGTGGTCACATAAGACACCGTTACGATTTTATAGCAAAAACAATTTTGAGGTAACCGACAAATTTCATACAAAATTTATATTTTGTCAGTTACATAATTTTTGCTATTAGGGCTCGATATGTACATAATATTAATTAATTAAACTGTATTTAAAACAAAAAATAATGACTTTCGAAAACACGTGAAATTAAAATCGTCGTTAAAAGAACGTAGCGTTTCCTGATTTCAAAAAAAGTTTAGGTAGAGAAGGAAAGTAGTCCTCAAAGCATGAGGTTAATAAAAGGAAATGTTTTAATAAACTTTGAACACGGGAGAGTTTTCAAAATTTGTTCGATTTAATTTTCACCTGATTTCGATTTCCAAAACACGCCCGTATAATTTAGAAATCGATTTTTAAAATCACTCAAAATTCATCACACATTTGAAAAAAAGGTTCGTTTGAAATCTATCGCTTTGCATCACATAGCAGGGGTATAATCACCGCATTCGATACTATCGTATCGAATAAACTATCGAATTTTTTTGCATACGATAGACACTTACGTATAGAATGAAAACTCGATAAATGTAATGTCGAGTTACTCGGTATCAAATGTTATCATTTCAAATTCAATACGTTTTATTCGATATAGAGTTTCTTGATACCAAAATAAATAAATTCGATCAATTTTGCTCGATTTCTAATGCGGTGATTAGACCCCAGTTTGATTGTCTTTGAAAAAACCTCTACATAAAAAGGATTTATTTAAGTAATAATTTTTAGCTCAATTTAGAAACAAAAAAAAAAAAAACGAAAAAGAAAAAATTCTAAAAACCATTATGCCAAAACCCTTTTTTTATTTTTAACAAAAGGGTCTGAAGTTAAAAAAAAAATCTACCATTTATAAAATAATTTCCAATTAACTCCCACTATTGTTAAGAATAAAACACAATGCTGAACAGAAACTTCGAAAAATAATAGAACTAATTATAATTATCAAAACCAATAATTTTAATTAATAAACGAATAATGGAACAAAATAAGAAATATTAAACGATTTTGCCTTAATTTAATTATAAAAACAAAAAATATTCTTAATAATAAAACTAACTTATTTTAAATAATTAATTAAATACAACTTCCATTTCTTGCTTTAATTTGTTAAAAAGAAAAAGAAAAATTCTTTATATTCTGTTAATTTTTAAAACCTCTTAAATGTTTAAAACCTTAAATAAACTTATTTTTATTAATTAATGTACATTATTGTAATTATTAACCAATAAAAGCTCTCTTGTTTATTATTAAAAAAAAATATATATAAATAACTTACGAAAAAAAAAATATTTAAATTATTATTAAAAATTAAAGAAAAATTATTTTGTTTTTATTGAAAAAAAATATATATAAAAATATTTAAATGTTGCCCACGTGCTTAATTATTTTTCCTTATTTTACAAAAAAAAATCTTAAATGTGTTATTATTAAATTATATTAAAAATATATTATACATAAAGATATAAACAAAAAAATAAATTTTTGCGAAAAATAAAAATAATTTTGTTTTAAAAAATAACCAAAAAAAAAAAAAAATCAAAAAATTGAAATATGAAAAGTATAAAAAAAACCCAAGTCCCTCACTAAATAATGGCATTCTAGGATAGTTATTAGGATATTCAATTAATCGATTAATCGCGCTAATAATTATTCGAGGTAAAAATTTAATCGAACAATCTAATATTATTCGGTTAATCAAATAATTTGAATTTTCTCTAGTTTAGAAGTTTTTAAATAAGACCAAAAACTATATTTTTTAACATAAAAATGTTATTACAAAACTAACAACAATTTAATAAAATGTATGTCATAAAAGAAGAAAACTTTTTAAATAAAAAATAGCATAAAAATTTAAGCTAATCTTCTAAAATTATCTTTTAAAAAGAGTACAGTGGTCGGCATATCGAGGGTTATTTTTCAAATAGTGCTATCTGAAATTTTTCCAAAAAAATTTTTTTGGTAAAAAAGTGCTATCTACATAAAAAATATTACTTCATATAATAAAATGATAAAAAGTGTTCCCTGCAGATAACGAGACTAGTCCATACATGCATGTAAAGAGTAGTCCATAAAGGAGTAGGAGTACTCCAAAACTACTCCAAATATATGGGTAAAAGGTGGTCCATTTAACATTACGATGTCCTAGGAGGGGACCATATAACCCACCGAAGTAGTCCCTAAACTACTCCATGGAGTACTTAAGTGGGTTAGTTTTAAAAGTACTCCATGTTACTACAGTATGGAGTACACTTAAGGGGTAGTTTAAGCATTTTTCTTTTTAATTTTTCACTAATCGCCTTTTATGGTGTGTACTGTAGTCTATTATTGCTATTATTAAATATATTTGGTATTTTAAATTTTTTTTTTACCTTTTTCCACAAATTTCACAAACTTTCACTTTTTAATAAACAATTAATAATGGACACCATCAGGGCTACCAATGTGTAATACTGTAGAGTATAGAAAAGTATAAATCATGCTGCTGTTGGCAGCACTGCATGTTAATTTCTTATAACATGGTCCATACTACAGTATATTGGACCATGTTGTAAGTAGTCCATTTAAGCCACAATGGACCACGTAGTCCAATATTATCTGTAGGGTTATTACAAAGAAGACATATCGCACCCTAAATACTAGAGGTCTGCTTTGAATAATTCACTTGTTTGCCTTTATTCAAAGTGCACAACATTTACTCAAATATTAAACATTCAAAAATGTAAGAAAAGAGTAAACCATATACAAAAATAAGAGAGAATGAATTGAATAAAATACTTGTTTACTGTAAATGAATTTGAGAGTGGAATGACCCATTAGAGAGACCAAGTTTACAAAAAAATATTCGAATAATTTTTGAATTATTGAATGTCCATACATTTATTTGAATACATTGACGTAATATGTGTGTAAGCTTGTGGCTTCTTTTATTTGTAAGAGTTAAGCTTACACATACATACGTAATGTGTAGGTACAGAAATTTTACATTCAAATTATATAAGAATATTTCACTCATTTGACTTGAATTGACTGAATTGAATGAGTTTTTATTCGTTTTGTCTTTGGTTATTCTTTCATTTGTTTCTTTATTATTGGGTGTTCGACACATTGTAGTTGAAAAACAAATGAGTGTGTTGAAATTGGTTTTTATTTATTCTTGCAGACCTCTACTAAATACTAAAGGGTATTAACTCAAAATTTTCATTTTTTCATTTTTTGAAAGAAATCGACACATAATATTCATATCTACCCGCTGTAAAAATATCATGCTATTTTGTCTACTTTTTGGTAATGAAAAGTTTGGTTTAAAAATTCTTTTTCATATGCCTGTAATGTAAATTTAAAAATTGTCTTGCTTCTACTGAAATTTTTAAAATTTTGAGTTAATACCCTTTAGTATTTAGGGTGCGATATTATACATCAAAGGGTTGGGAATTGTGTCTAGATTTCATAAACTAATATAATTTTTAAATTCGTTGTAGAAATTTTGCAAAAAACTGCGAAACATTGTTTTATGAGTTTTTGTAAACAATATAAATTTTAATTTATCTAATAAAATCTTTATTAGCTAATATTATTTAATGAAATTTTACAAGTAAATATGTACATGTTTTAATGCTTAATACAAAACAGCTCAAAATTTTATTAAACTTACAAAATGAATCCCACAATTCCCAAAAAAAACAGCCGAAAATTCCCTAAAATTATTGATTTTTAGAAATATAATGGTTACCAAGCACGGGTCTAAAGCGGCCCATACACTTGCAATATTATTGTATATGATATTCACAATATTATTTAAATTTTGTCCTATATTATGCAATAAGTCGCACAATGGTTTCATTCATGCAATAAAAAGAAGAACATTAACTAAAGGAATAACATAAGCAGCATTGTACAATGTTGCCAACACGTTTCACTTTCTTTTCGTTGTGCAATAAAAATCAAAAGTCTTTTGATTGTTGCCAATATATTGTGCTACCATCGAATATCGCATACACATTGGCGATATAATTGTACAATACATACAACTGAACAATTTTATTGCAAGTTTATGAGCCGCTTTAGTATTCATTAGACTGGTCGCAATTTTTTTTTTTTTTTTAATTTACATGTTTGCGCTGCTTAAAATATGAGGTTTGGTGTAAGAAATCAAGTCCTAATTTTTCAGCTCAATCCGACGGTGCCTAGTCGTGCCAAGTGGGGCCCAAAGTTCCCCATTTTATAAAAAAAAACATCTTTTCTATCAAATCTTTATAGTAATACTAGTTGAAATGCCGAAAATCAAAAATATGACTACGCTACGATCTTCGGCAGAGAAAGTACTTCAAGTGTGCCAAATTTCAGCTTCCTATGTCATCAGATGGCTTCAGAAAGTTGCGGAAAGAATAAGACATACATGCAAACATCCTGACATACTAAGAAATTATATATTGTATGGATAGATTAAAGTATTTGCAGTTTAATATTTTAGTATGATACGAACGAAAGATTTTTAACTGATTTTAACTAATTCGGGGTCGCTGAATCCAGTGGTGCTAGCCGTTTTTTTAGGTTAGCTTTAGCTTTCGAGATATACCGTTATTTCGAAAATTAAGGATGTTGCACAACATATGTTCGCGCAACTCAAAAACGCTTTAGCTTATTGAAAAACTAAAAAAACCGAAATTCGGCAATAAAATTTACTTTAAGAAAGTTAAAACTTTTTTCTTCATATTGGCTTTGGTTTTCGAGATATACCGTTATTTCGAAAATTAAGGAGGTTGCACAACATATGTTCGCGTAACTCAAAAACGCTTTAGTTTATTGAAAAACAAAATAAACCGAAATTCCGCAATAAAATTTACTTAAGAAAGTTAAAACTTTTTTCTTCATATTGGCTTTGGTTTTCGAGATATACCGTTATTTCGAAAATTAAGGAGGTTGCACAACATATGTTCGCGTAACTCCAAAACGCTTTAGCTTATTGAAAAACTAAAAAAAACCGAAATTCCGCAATAAAATTTACTTTAAGAAAGGTGAAACGTTTTTCTTATATGCGCAGCCGTTTTAGAAACATAATTCTTTTTTCTGGAAAAAAAAATAATTTTTTTATTAAAATTTCGGAATTTTTGTTTTTAAAAATTCATAAAAAATTGAAAAATTGAGCTATGCTTCTAATTTTATAGAGTCATATAAAAAACAATATTGCAAACAAACCAAACTATAAATGATTAAAATCTGTTCACAACTTTTGATTTTATGTATTCACAAAAGACGAAAAATTTTAATTAATTTAAGAATTTTATTAAACCGCCATATGTGTATAATTGTCAAATGTATGACCAACTCCAGTCATACATACAACAGTTTTTCAATAAGCTAAAGCGTTTTTGAGTTACGCGAACATATGTTGTGCAACCTCCTTAAAAAAATCATCGCAAACCGCTTCTAAAATTGCTTTTTAACTTGTCAGTAAGAATTAAGGACACAACATAAGATTGATCTTTCTGAATTGTTTTTTTTTTTTCATAAATTTAAATAATTTCTGTCTATAATTTTTATTTTTTTTTTAAGCACGTTTTTGATTTTGCATGTTCAAGTTAAAAATTTTAAATCTGGACTTTAACTTAAACCAAACCAAACTAATCTAACCAACTAATATGAAAAACTGCAAAATTTCTTTTAATCCCTTTTAAAGTTGAGCATGAGGATGTTTAAACTAATTTAAAAATAAATAAAAAAGTAAGTCTACCCCAGTATTAATGTAATAATTATAAAAATAATATTTCAAATATTCAACTAAATTTTGAAATTTTCTTCTTTCTTTATGCGTTTAGCGTCATCATCCTTCAAACAAACTCTTGCACCGAACGAACCTACACGCGGTATTTTAAAATCCAAGTCGGGTTGTGTCGGCTTTATGCCCATGGATTTGAGTAATGAATTGAAAAATCGTCTAAAGAGTTCAAAACATGCAACCGTCTCTAATCTAAGTAAATCGGCTACGACCGCAAATGCCACTTCGTCCTCGCTAACAGCCCAACACGACGATGCTGTTAGTTTAGTACGTAACCTCTCGAATTTTGGTAAACCAACTGCACAATTAAGAGATCCCATGAAAATGGAACCCGATATCGCTTCAGCCTCAGAGGGCGAAAGTTCGGGTGGTCGTGAAATATCGGAAATTATAAAAAATAGTGCAGTAGCACGCAGGCGTAAATTTAACGAAGGGTAAGTTTTTTTTTTTGTAAGAGAATAAGTTTAAGCGATTCTCAGACACACAAATCTGTTGAAAAAAAAATTAAATAATAATTGTAATTTGATATTGATGAATGTCGTTTTTTTTTTTTCGTTAAACTAAAAAACTAATTGATGTATGTATGTGTAATTTTTATGTATAATCAGTTACTTTGTACTAACAATAATGTTCTAAATTTATTTGTTATGATGATGTATGTATTAAGCTTCCTTTTTCTAACTGTACTAAAATACTTAAAACTAAAATAAGACATATAAATTTTTGAAAAACAGAATCAAAAACTGTTAAATAACATTACTTAAGATTTGATGAAGAAATTAAAGTATGAAGTACAGTAGAATCCCGATAATTCGTAATCGCAAGGGACCGGCCATTTCTTACGGATTAAAGGGGTTTTCGATTTAGTGGGGTTTCGATTTAACCGGGTTAAAGTAAAATAAATACGAATAAACGGGGTTTTTCAATTTATTTCCTAAACGATAAAAAAAACATAAAAAACAATTGTTAAAAATTAAATGTATTAAAATTGTACATAAAAATTATTCATGTAACAAACTGATCTTAAGAAAATAAACCCACTTACAAGCAAAAACCCACGCAAAAATAAAATAGTGGTAAACAAAAAATCATTCTTTCCATGTTTCTGTTGTTTTTATTACGAATTATAAGTGGTAGTTAGCAAACAATTACGATTTATAAAAAAAAAATACGAATTAGCGAGGGGACCAAAATCTATGGAAATTTTACGAATTAACGAGATTTTTTCAAGGGACCGACAGTTTATTACGAATTATCGGGAATTACGATTTATCGGGGTGCGAATTGTCGGGATTTGACTGTATTTTCAAACTGAAAATGTCTGGGGAAAAACTTTTAAAAGTTTGCCAAGTTTAACTGGGCAAACATTTTATAATTCTCAAATGCTTATTTGGCTTAATAGAAGAATTGAGACATTAAATTGAAGATAAAAAAAAAACATCCCCGCAAATTCTGTTAAAATTCTTAAAACTTTTATACCAACTGCTATTAAATATTTTACTTAAATAAGACATTCTTTTATTAAAAATCTATCAATTAATCTTTAGTAATGCAATTTGTCTTGAAAACTAATTGATTTTTACATCTAAATTGAAACTGTAGTCGCGAAATTGATATTAAAATTTTTTTTACAATTAAGGGTATTCAGTATCTACTGTAATTACGAAAAGTTCGAACGAAAAGGACCAAGAGGTTGGTTGCATATGACCTATTTGCACATTGAAAATCATATAATTTAGTTAGAAAAATATATTAAGGGGACTCATGTCGTTTTAAAAAAGAATATAAGGTTAAGTACTCTTTTAGGCAGCCACTTATGTATGCATCTCTTGAGATTCTCGTAGCCATAGAAATATTTACAGGAATTAACAAAAAATCGAAATCTCATTTTCGTATGGGATAAACATTTAAATAGAATAATAAGCAATAGAAATCTTTTTTTAGGGATATTTTTATATTGAAATGTTTTTGAAAAAGCCCAATTGGCCGGTTGTATATGACCATTTTGCGTACTGAAAATTGTTGTAATAATAATTTTAATTAAATTAAATTTTAAGTATTCAGAAAATTAAGCCGTAATTTTGCACATTAAATCGCAAAAATCCAATTTTCAATGAAGTGCATAGATCCGGCAAAATGTGACAGCCAAAGTTATACTGCTTTAGAAATCTAGATCCATTGCTGCTTTATCGACTTGCGACTTAAAATACAAAATAAGAAAATCTAGCGAAGTCAACTCAAACCAATTATGTATATCTTTCTTTAGATCAAATAGCGATGCTAATCGCTAAGTTGAGGCCTGGAAAAGTTCGAATTGTTGATTGTGATGATAGACTGATGGCAACGACGAAACTGCAATGAACGGTTGCGAAATTATAAAAAAACTGAATCGATCGTCATAAATTAAGTAAAAATATATTCTGGATTAATTTCAAGTGTCATAAAGCTTATGGAAAAAGACTGTCAATCAGAGTTCAAAATAAAAAACACTAAGGTAGATCACGTTAGTATACTGTATCGTATTTAACCATGTACACATACACTTTCTATACAAAATAAAAAAAAAATTTTTGTAAATGTGAATTTGTGCACAAACAACACGAACACAAATATTAAGATAACGTACCGATCTCGTTTTATTGAACTTGTAGTGTTCTTAAAGCGTATGCATTCTGTATTTTTATGCGACGTCTTTCCCATGCAATAGCATTCATGAAAAAATACGTACGATAAAACAAGGTCGGTACGTTATCTAAGTGTATTTGCATTTGTCAGCTCACAATCGTGATATCATGTATTTTGTTTGTGTACAAATGCACAAACAGAAACACAATTTAAAAGTTTGTGTTTTCAAAAAATACACTACCTTAGTGTGCAATTTTTTCGAACTCTGCTGTTAGTAGCAAAACTTTTAAGCTTTTTAGGTGCGGCAAAACTTGTTTAAGCATTTTATGTGCGGCTACAACATACTTTATAAGAAAAATTATGCTGAATACCCTTATGTAGTTAGACTAACCACAATTACTCTTATTAAACAACAAAATCAATTGTCATATTATGTATTAATATAAATGTTTATAAAAACATAAAAATAAAACAATTAAAATGAAAATTATGTAATTAAAAACATTTTCCTAAGACTGGTCTTGATATACACTTTAATAATTTAAAAAAAAAATTTTGTAATTAATAACAACCAAAAAGCATTTTAAAAAATTGCACATCATTTAATGCATTTTTTTATTAAACAATAACAACCAACAATTTCCAATCAAGCACATTTAAATGTTTAAAACAAAGAAAAATCAAACAGTTTTACTAAAATGAAAATGTCTTGTTGTTTTGCACAAAGAAAACCCCAATAAAAAAACAAAACAAAATTCCCAAATTTAAATTTTTATTTTCAAAACAACCTTAAGCTAATACAAAAAAAAAACAAATTTTATTTATTTTTTATAAAAAAAAAAACTTGAAAAACAAAACTCGAAACAGCTTTTTTTATGCTAAACTGAAAAATCATCCTCCTCCTACAACTGCACAACATTTTTGGCCCTACAAACAAAATCCTATCCATTATGTGCAACAGCAATTGCAACAGCAAAACCAACAACAATTTCAGCCATCACAACCAAATTATCGCTATAAATAAATTTTGTGAAATAATATATGAAAAAAAAACAAATTAACAAAAATTATAAACTACCTTTTAATAATTTTAAAACTCAGTTTAAAAACGAAAAAATCTATTTTACATTTAAGCTTTTTCTTTTAACTTATGGTTTTTTATTTTCTCTGGAACTCATTCTTAATACTTAATTTACTAATTGTATACTTAAACTATTTTTTAAAGATTAAATAAACTATTAACTGAATGTAATTTTTTTTTGTAAATTTATAAAAAAAAATTCAAATAAATGTATATTTTTTCTCTTCTTTTGGTTAAAATTTGAGTTTTGATTTTTAATATAAATAAAAATGCTTAAAATTATGAAAAAAAATATGTGTTTTACTTTCATTGTGTATAAAAACAATTTAATAACTTCTTTTTTTTTTGCAAATAAACTAACATTTAAATTTAAATACACGTTAAACAAGGTGCTCCTTAAAATAGGCAATAGTTTTCGTATTTTGCTGTTTAAGTGTAGAGTTTGCTTTGTTTTCTGTTGTATTGTAATCCACTTCCAGTTGATATGGATTTTAATATAGTAGCCAGACTGCTAAAAAGTTAACTATGTATAACAGCATGGCGTATAAATACAAAAAATGGCTGTAGGAAAAATCGCCCAAAAAAATAAATGAAAAATCACCCAAAAAATTCCATGTAAAATTGGGCCTGAATTCATATGAAAAGTGACCCAAAAATTTTGGGCTATTTTTAGTTACTATTGGGTGATTTTTCGTTTTTTAAATTTGGTGATTTTTCATTATGAAAAACCACCCAAAAATATTATATGAAAAATTGCCCATTTTTTCGGGCCAAAAATGTGGCTGTAGGAAATATCGCCCAAAGAAAAATGGCCCAAAAAAAAAAATGAAAAATCACCCAAAAAAATTCCATGTAAAATTGGGCCTTAATTCATATGAAAAGTGACCCAAAATTTTTGGGCTTTTTTTCGTTATTATTGGGTGATTTTTCGTTTTTTAAATTGGGTGATTTTTCGTTATGAAAAATCACCCAAAAACATTATATGAAAAATAGCCCATTTTTTCGGGCCATCTTTATTTAATATAATTGTAATTTATTTAAAAATAAGTTTGTTGTTTTTTCTCTGGGTGTTTATATTAAATATATAACGAAAACACTTTTGCTTAGGATTTTCTCCTCAAGGATATAATATATACCGGCTGCGCTAACTAAAGCTTCTCTGCAAAGCCGGCCTTCGGCCGGGCGCATGGATTTTCTTCTCTATGGTATAACAAACACCGGCTTCGCTAACTAAAGCTTCTCTGTATAGCCGGCCTTCGGCCGGGCGCAAGGATTTCCCCTCTATGGTATAACAAACACCGGCTTCGCTAACTAAAGCTTCTCTGCGTATATGGCCTTCGTTCGCAAACAAGGCAGATTTTAGAAGCTTTACTTAGCGAAACCGGTACTTGTTCTACCATAGAGGAGAAAATCCTTGCGCCCGGCCGAAGGCCGGCTATACAGAGAAGCTTTAGTTAGCGAAGCCGGTGTTTGCTATATCATAGAGGAGAAAATCCTTGCGCCCGGCCGAAGGCCGGCTATGCAGAGAAGCTTAGCGAAGTTTGCGCAGCCGGTATTACTGTCCTTACTGCCGAGCAGCTGTTGAAGATAGAATGCAATTTTTTACGTAAAACTTACACTTGTATGGAACTAAATTTATATGAATAATAACCACTTTTTTGCAAATTGGGTCATTTTTAATTTTTTTTCGGAAAAATTCGTTTTTGCTTTTTGGGTCATTTTTCATTTTTTTTTTGGGCCCTTTTTCGTTTTTGTTGGGCAAAATTTCATATATAACTTTTTGGGTCATTTTTCATGTTCTTTTGGGCGATTCTTCATTTGGGCGATTTTTCATTTTTTTTTTTGGGCCATTTTTCTTTGGGCGATATTTCCTACAGCCCAAAAATGTAAATGTAAATTTTTAAAATTTAGTCAAAATCTTACATACTATTTGTCTAAATCATTCATTATTACTAAACGTCGAATACCTAAATTTTATTAATAAAAATAACAGGACATATTGAAAAAAGGTGGCATGTCATAACGTCCAGTGTCATAGTGTCCGTGGACAAACTCGAAAGCATACAAACTCGAAGCATAGCCGGCCTTTGGCCGTGCGCAAGGATTTTCGCCTCTTTGATAAAACAAGTACCGGCTTTTATAACTAAATCTTCTCTGCACAGCCGGCCTTCGGCCGGGCGCAAGGATTTTCTCCTCTATGGTATAACAAATACTGGCTTCGCTAGCTAAAGCTTATCTGCGAAGTCGGCCTTCGTTCGGAAAAAATCATTGCGCCCGCCCAAAGGCCGTCTGCGCAGAGAAGCTTTGTATATCATAGAGGAGAAAATCCTTGCGCCCGGCCGAAGGCCGGCTATGCAGAGAAGCTTCAGTTAACGAAGCCAGTTTTTGTTATACCATAGAGTAGAAAATCTTTGCGCACGGCCGAAGGCCGGCTATGCCAAGACGCTTTTGTAAGCGCTGCCGGTATTTGTTACACCATAGGGGAGATATGCAGTGATTAATTAATATTTAATATTTATTTAAATATTTAAGTTTGGCGGAGGGCTCAAATAAGTATTACTGTCCATACTGCCGCGCAGCTGTTGAAGATACAATGCAATTTTTTACATAAAACTTACATTTGTATGTTACTAAATTCGTTTTTTTGGGTCATTTTTATTTTGGGCCCTTTTTCGTTTCTTTTGGGCAAAATTTCATATATAACTTTTTGGGTCATTTTTCATGTTCTTTTGGGCGATTTTTCATTTAGTTTTTTGGGCCATTTTTCTTTTGGCGATTTTTCCTACAGCCACAAAAAATATATCGTTGGGAACTTTTTGGGAATATATTATGAATTAACAGTCGTTTAAAAATTAAAACGTTACGCTTTTATTGGACATATTTAATTAAAAAAAGAAAAAAAATATTTATAGGTAGGTATGTATGTCTTATTTTTCTTTTTTACAAAAAATGTGACATTTTATTTAAAAAAAAATGCAATTTGGAGTCTGTTTTTAAAAAATTCTAAAAATCTCACCCTTTTTTGGAAGTAAAATTTTTATTAAACAGACACCAAATTGCATTTTTTTGAATAAAATGTCACACTTTTTTGTAGAAAAGAAAACACCGTTATTTATTTATTCCGTTAGTTTTTCGTTTAAGTTCACAATCTAAATGTTTGCAATAAGTTATATCCGTTTAAATAGATCGTTTTTAAATAGCTTTGTAGCGTGATACGTTTTATAAGCAAATTTAAGTTCCACATAACATAATTTTCCAATCGTCTTGTTTTTAAACTATAGTCACTTGTTATTACAAGTTCTTACAGGCATATTCTGAAATCACAAGATTTCAAATCAATTGTGGTTTTAAAATCAAAATTTTTATTTAAGGGTTTTTTGAAAAACACAAGAGTTTAAAATAGTGGAAAAAATAAGCAACCAATTTTAAATCAGCGGCCATTTCGCTGACCGTTTTAAAATTACAATTATGAGGATAAGTTTTTTGTCCAGGACACTATTCTTGTGATTTTAAATTACTTTCACAAAAAGTAATTTTCAGAGCATGCCTGATAGTTTAATTGACACGGTATTTCTGTGAAACATTTAATTCTGCTTATCCAAAACTTTTTTTAATTATAAATTAAACAAATAAAATGAAATATACTTTCTGCGCTTATTAGTCCATTGGTTCAGACTTCTTCAAAAAATTACGTCTACTTTAATAAACTAGAGTACGGAATTCTAAGGATATATATAATTTTGTAACTTAACTGTACCTAAATCTTTTGAAATCTTTTTTTTTTTTGGGCAGTGACTACGTAAAATCTTTACCAATGGGACTATTACAAACGATCAATTTATAATCTATATATTTCAAATGTTCAAAAGAAATATTTAAAAGGAAACTTTCCTACATATTAATCATAATGGCAATGGATATCAATACTGCCAATATGTGTGTAATTGCACATATTGTGTATGATTTCTATTTGCATGTGTATCCAGCATTGCCATATATTTTTTTAAGAAAACTTATTTCTGGAAAAAAAAATAATAAAAACTTTTTCTGTATTTTGTTGAAGTATTTTTTCACTTGGCGGCTTTTTCTTGATTGCTTTTTTAATAAATAAATACACTAATAAATAAACAACCGTACAGAGAAATGAAATGTCAGATAAATTACAACTGATTTGACAGCAAATTGCTAAGCAATAATTGTTCAAGCAATCAGAAGAGCAATCATTGCGCAATGGATTGCCACTCATGGCAATTTGCGGTCTATACGTCGCAAATTTAATGGAGCAATCAAATTTGACGTTTGCCGCAATAAATATTGCTACGTGGAGACCCTGGGTTAAGGTAGGAAGGAGTAAGCACAATCAAACACTGCTTAAATAATGAAGGACTCAGAAAATAAAGGATCGTAGATATAGGTTTTTGTTATTCATTATATTATTTTTATTTATTATAGAAACTTCTAACATGGAGATATCTACCTTTCACAAGTGCATACATTTTTTTGAATTTCAGCAATCGTTTAGCTTTGGTTTTTTTGTAAACATGACAATAGTAAAACGGAACTTTTTAAGTTCTGGTACTGCAATAGTTATTAATTTGAGGCTTAAAAGATTCTTCAGTAGTAATCAATTTAGGTTATAAATGGTATCCCGCCAAGTGAATTTTTTCATAGTTTATTTATTGAATCTTCATATGTTAATAAATGAACTTCAAATACTTAAACAAATCTTAATCTTCTAAGCACGGTTCCCATTCACATAGCTCCTTAGCGCTCTTTTGAACAGGCAAGTGCTGTATTAGCTCTTCTTCTTCTTAGTCAATTTTGGCTATAATTGGTCTTCTGCTAGATAAAAAGTTAGGTTAAAAACAAAATAATGTGGCTTAAGTGGAAATGTAACACGCAGAGTTATGCACCAAATCTGTAAAGAAATTTAAAAAAAAGTTAAGATATTATACAAATTCTGTATAAAACCGCAAAAAAATTTATCAACCAACTTAATTTAAAATAGTTGCTTTCTAAGATAGAAATAAACTTTTTAAAGAACAAAGAACTTTTTGCCTTTAAAGAAATTAGGAATGGGCAAAAAGGGCATACAAAAAAATTAGCAAACACGATTCTCTTGAAAAATATTTTAAATCAAGTTGTAAAAACTTAAGAAAATTTTATATGCTAAATTTCTCAACGAAAAATAAAGGGATTTACAAAAACAGCCCTTAATTTTTTTGTATTACTTAAATCCTGTGTTTTCGTGATAATTACAGAGTATTGAAATAAATTATAAATACCCAAACAGAACAGAGAAACGAAAATAAGTGCTAAGCGAATTTCCCAAAAAAAAATGCCATATTCAGATCTTTTGGAATATTAAAGTTTTTAACATACCAGGGGGTAGCTGTGTTTATTCATAGAAATATACTTTGGCGCCTTTTATAAAACATTCGTATAAGAAGCCGAAGAGCTTCTAGAATATTTTTGTCTCTACCAGTAAAATGTCTTGAGTTTTTTTTATGGCACTTCGAATGTCTCTTTTGAGTTTTTTCCTTGATTCTCCACCGGATAAAACAAATTGCATGGTTATAAACGATTGCATACGCTTGATGCTAAAACCGCAATAACTGTAACTCGGTATAGTTATGAAATACCACGCCACTAGCTAAGGCAACTAACCTGTTTGCCTCTTGAAGTTAACAAAGACGCGCGAGCTGCTGCTCCGCGCAGAACAGATTTACGAATCATGAAAAAACATTAACGTTATTTCTGTTCTTTGATTTAGATGATATTTAGCATTGCTAAATATCATTGCCTTTTCTAATGCGTGGCTTATCTCTGAAAAATTTTAAGATCTGGTCACACTGATTTATAAATATATTTCAATTTAACGGTCTTTTGTTCACTGAGAGCAGCAGGGAATTTGATGACGAAGAGAATTTTTCTCACACAAATTTCCCAACTTTAACAATATAAGCGCATATGGTAGCACTAGGAAATACAATCCACATTTTATAAACTAAAGTCTAATATAAATCAAGAAATCAACTGTAATTAAATTATTATATAATTTAAATCTTTGTTTTTTAATAAAAAATTAATACTTTAATTTAAAATCTATTATTTAAACTTTTTAAATAACTAGAAAAACAAAATTAACAACTCCTCTTTGAAAATATGGCAACTCTATTGCTTTGTTTTGCTCCCTGTTTCTGGTTCTCTTTTGTTTTTTGTGTTTTCTTTTACGCTGCTATTTTGTTGCACCAAAATGCGCGTAGTAAACAAAAACTCCGCTGTTTAGTTAAATTTTAGACTTGTTTATGTGAGGTTGTGTTTTTTTCTATAAAATTTAATTAAATGCTCTGTCTTCCGAAAAATTATAACAAACTATTAAAAAGCTAAAAACATTGCCAATACAAAATAATTATGTAGTTGTTAATTTAATTATGTATTATAAAAAACAACAACATTTCTAAATATCATTGTCACACCAACAAAAACGTACAGGAATAAAACGGAACAATATTATTAAAAATTGAACGCGCAAAATTTTGAGTGCTTTTTGTTGTATTTTGGTGGTTTTATAAAAAAAATATTTGCCTTAAAAGTGCATTAAATTACTTTAAGATGAAACATCTGTATTAGATTCTAAAAGAAAAGAAAAACAATTTCAAATAAGAATTGTTTACCTTTTGCTTCCCTTGTGTTCAAAAACAAAAAAAAAAACAAAACTAAAAATAAGAAACAAAAGCAAACAATAGAACAAGCAACAGTGTGTTTTTTCTCCATTTGTTTACAATTTATATATGTGTGTAAAAAAAAAAAATTGTCCAGGTATCATCAACATCCGACTGTCTGTCTGTTTGTCTGCTTGACAGTCTGTTAAACTTCTTACAGCAAAAACTAATCTTCTGTTTTGAATACAATTTGTTGTTGCTATTTATTTAATACTGAGCGTTTTTAATGAGTCTATGTGTGCGAGAAAAAAGTATTAATAAAACTGCCATAAATTATTTATATTGTAAATGATAAACTAATAGTTTTGATTCATTGTTTTTTAAAAATTTATTGGCGATAATAAACAATTGTAAGTTTAATCATAAAACATACCAACTACGTTTAAATTCGTTTAAGTGTAAACTGATACATAGTGCCGTGCCGTTTTTTGCATTTTAAAAATTTATAAAAAATAAAAAAAGTAATAAAACTTGATTCTTAAAAAAAAAAAAAAACAGCAACAACCACAATTTTTTGTGGATTCTTCTGTTGGCATCATCATGACATTTTAAATCATCAACGGATTTTTTGGCTAAAAATTTTTTCTACTACTAAACCAGGTTTGTATTTTTTTATTTTTTGTGTTTGGTTTTCTTAAATTACCTTAAATACCCATAGGTATCATTATTTTGTGAGTTGCTTAAAATAAAATACCTACTGTTTCCAATATTTTATTGTGGTTGCTTTTTTAATATGTAGTATATACCTTTATTCCTGGAACCAGTACCGTGTTACCTGCAGTATCAATGGATTGCGATCCATTTCACAAAATAGGCTAATTTTATGTGATCCACCCGAGGCTAATTCACTATAAGATGGGGACAAGTCAACATAGCGTCGGGTTATTACTGGTTTAGCGCACGGAAAAAAATGTTTTTTCTAGAAAAACGGTTATGCTAAATTTTTTTGTTAAAAATAACATGGTTCGCGAGATATGTTTTCTATTGAAATTTAAAGTCGTTATAACTTTTTGCACAAATTATAAAAAGTTATTAATACATAATGCAAACCTGTTTTGTACCCCATATCCTAATATTTTAAAATGTCTTTAAAAGCGGCCAAAGTATTTGTTAAAGCAAACACAAAATACAAACCACATGGTGTATAGTTGGATGTTTATTGAAGCGAAGAATGGCCAATTTAAAAAAAGCCTGCGACTGTTTCGCAATAGATTAAAGATAACGTGAACTTATTTCCTTTAATCTATTACCAAACATTCATAGGCGTATTTTTAATTCGCCGATTAGGGTAAATGTTTAGACAACTGAGTTGCGGATATGAGGCAAAGTAAGAGCTTGGTATCCCTTAATGCATATATTCGAGATATCAAAAAAAAGGATTGAAGATTTGAAATTAGTTTATATATCAATTTTTGTAAAAATGTACGATGCTTCATACCAAAAACCACACGACGATATGTTTTTTTCGGTGGTCGAAATCTCAAAGTTTGTACCTATACGAACTACAGTTTTTTTTATGTAAACAAACCTTTTTTACTAGCAATATTTTTGATAGTCGGACCACAAAAATAGTGTTGTTGTAGAGCTGTCCTCACCTTGTGAATTCGTCTTGGGTCCACGCGATTAATATTGAACGTTCAGGATACTTCGTGATATAAATTCGAGATACCTACGTGAGAAGTAAAAAAATAAGAAATTATAAAATTTTTGTATTGTTTTAGCTTCAACGAAAAAGCCCGCAAGCTAGTTAAACAGGATGTTTTTGATTTTCTCGCGGCATTTTTTAACTTCTACCGAACTGCACAGCACAAAAATAATGTTAATACCTATAGATGCCATAAATATTGAAAATGTAGCGTACGCGCACGATCCATCAATCCATTTATTGATCGCGATGCAAATACCACAATATAGTAAAAGTTTTGCTTGAAGGGATTCACAATGGACCGTATCGGTCTCCGAGTGGAAGTGTGCCCTTGGGAATCTAACCCTTCTTAACCTAACCTAACCTGACGTCTTGCAGTGTCCTTAGGTAATGAAGAACTCGTTTCCAAACATAAAATAAAATATATAAATATTTAAAACTACTTGTTTCTAAAATATGGTTTTAAATATATGGGCGATTCTATTCTGACGGGTGCAACATTTAGACGCATTAAACGTCTTTTACTAATAGAAAGAAACCCATTTGCATTAAGTTATTTCTAGAAGGGGTAACATTTTTTTATATACTGTTGTTATCTATTTACAAGAATTTATATGAAACGATCAAACAGCCACGAGAGAGCTTTAAAGTGCATGTCGGGTGCAACCAAATTGGCCAACTTTCATAAGATCATACCACAAAAACACAAACACCCTTATTGTGTTTGGCGTATTTAAAATACGCCTACGACAGTTTGGTAATAGATTAAAGAGAACGTGGACTTTTTTCCTTTAATCTATTACCAAACAGTCGTAAGCGTATTTTAAATTCGCCAAACACAATAAGGGTGAAAACTCTGTTAATTTTTTAACTTATTTTTTTTTATTATTATTCTTTTTTATTGTAAAAGAAGAGATATTAGACGATGATTATCAAATCAAACATCGGAAAGAAATATAATCCAATAATAAGAAATTTGCTCTTTAAGCCATGACGGGTGCAACATGCAGTGAATTTTCTGTTCGCGCCAAATCTATGAATCTTAATGCTTCGAAGTGCAGAACAAATTTATATTTAACCTTAGTTACGTCTAAAAAAATTATATTCATCCTTATTGTGTTTGACGTATTTAAAATACGCCTACGACTGTTTGGTAATAGATTATTTCTGAATAAAATACTTCCCTGTTCGTTAATGTAATAAACAAACTTGTATTTATATAACGTGTTCTTTGGAGTTGATTGCTACTAAGTGCAGCAAATGGGTTTACTTCATGTACCTTAACTAGTGTAAAAAGTGTCATCTTAGACTATTTCAAATTCATGTATGTTGACCCTCTACGAGATCAGAAGATAAAACTTGCATTTGTTATAATCTATAAATAACTACACTCCCAATAAAAAATTTTATCATATTGCGAAGCACTAATGGTACATTTAAAAAAATAAGCGCAGAATTATGCGCTACGCAATAAGACATACAGAAATGCAGTAAAGTAAGTGAAAAAACTCTCAACAACTTTTATAAAAAAAAAATAACATTTCAAGTGCTACGGCATTCCCTTACTACAAAGCAGGTTTGTAAGGGATAATACTAAAAAATAACTGTATCAAAACATTCAGTGTGTAAAGCTGATCGTTACATCCAACAATTTTTTATGCGCTGAATAATGCGTCAAAAATGTATTGTTTCAAAGTGGAAACTCGCCATATAAAATACATGCCTTCCCTAAGCGCAATGGTAAGCGAAACTTTTATGTTTCTTCCTTACAAACCTGCTTCGTTAGAAGCTCCGTTTTTTATTGGGTCATATAAGTTGTGTAATGACGTTAAAAATTGATAGTAAAAGCTCCATTTTTTACTGGGCTGTTTTAATTGATTATCTCAAAATGAATGTTTTGAAGTTGTTACCTTTCTAAACTTAGCGATCCAATTAAAGAACATCTTTCAACTAGAGAACGTTATTAGTTTGTAAAAAACGGGGTCTACCTATAGTTTTTAACATAAAAAGTTAATTCACGTCACAATTTGCACCCTTGCGAAAAAGCAAAAGTGCAAAAACATAACAACAACCACATAGACAATTATTTATGTACAACTATTTAATTATGTATTTAGCATATTAAACAAATCATGTAATTTTAATTAAAAAAAAATAGACAAATTTACATACATATAAAATTTTCTTTGAGAGCACAAAGGCTAAAATAACCACCTTTTAAGTACGGTCTCCACAAATTTGCATAAAAATCTCAGCGAAACATCAACTGATGATTTACTTATGTTTTCAAGGCTTAAATCAGAAAATTATTTTTGTTTGTTGTTTGGAAAGCATTTAAGTTGTTTTGGGAAATTGTGAAATTTCTTTAAGGAATAAATATTATATGTTTTAACTTCACTTAGTTGTATTTTAATATTTTTGCGTTCCAGTCTCTCCTGCTATCTTATTTTATTTTTAACCTTCCACAGTCTGAAATTGAAAGCAAAAATCAAATGAAATAAAAACAGAGAATACCCCAGAATCTAGATTTTTGTTCTGTCTATAAAATGATCACTGACCAGGGTTGCCATATGCTTTTGATATTTTAACTCGATGTTGTAAATTTGTATCCCCAAAACCAATTATTTTTCATCCCAAAATATCCCCACTTACCAATCCAAAATTTTTTTTATTTATTTATTGCTTGTAAAGCAAAAAGCCTTCAAGGTCAAAGCGCATTACTAGATATTTCATACAACATTTTATCTTAAAAATAGTATAACAACATACAAAAACCAAGTTGAATTATTCTACAAAAAAAGAATCAAGACTAAAAAATTCAAAGAAAAATTATTCATAAGATATTTTAGGTTTGTAAAGGGGAACCAGTGTGATATTCATACTAGTATGGGTACAGTAATCCTTTTACAAAACAGAAACACTCCTTCCTAGTGAATAATATTTTATAGTTTAAATTTAAGTTTTTTACATCGAATAAATCTATCCATTTACCAAACAGCTTTTGATTTAAAAATACATATCTCTTAACACATTGATATCATTTACTGCTTAAAGTATTTTTATAATAAAGCTTAAATTGGTTGATATGTTGGGGTTACGGCATATATTGCACATGCTCAACAATATTTTATTAACTCAAAATTTAAAAATTTTCAGTAGAAGGCATATGAAAAAGATTTTTTAAACCAACCGTTTCATTATCAAAAAGAAGACGAAATTGCCCAAAAATAAAATTTTGAGTTAATACACTATTGTTGAACAAGTGCGATATGTATATATGTACATACATATATGGAGCATAATGTTTATAAGTAATTAAAAAAATAAGATTTGTTGGGAAACGCTTAAATATTTGTTGCAATAAACTTTTTAGATATTACATTTTTTTTTTTTGTTAAAGCGATCTGATTCTACAGCCTTACATGTCATAATTTATTAAATGGTTTGTCAAAGACTTTGTTTTATTTCAAACATTAAGCCTGTTCAATAACAGAAAACTATTGTTTATTTTCAATAATTGTTACTAGTTCTTGTTCACGTACACGAAATATGTACTTGCAACGAGAAAGTGAAAAAAACATACAAAATTTGAGACACAATACATTTGTTGAAAATTTCTGGTAGTAAAGTTTTTATTAGCAAGAACTTTTCAACCACCTTGTTTTATGATTTTGTTTACAAAACAAAATAATTTTTCTTATGGTGTTTTCTTTTCTACAAAAAAAATGTGACATTTTATTTAAAGAAATGCAATTTGCAATCTGTTTCTTAAAAATTTTGCTCCCGAAAAGGGTGAGTTTTTTTAGAATAAAACAGGCCACCCTTTTCGGAAGTAAAATTTTTAAGAAACAGACACCAAATTGCATTTTTTTAAATAAAATGTCACAGTTTTTTGTAGAAAAGAAAACACCATTAGTTTTTAATTAAAAATGTTTTAATAAAATAAAATCTTTACAAATAGAATTCGAAATCTACAAAAGGAAATTCTGACAGTGCATAGAAAATATTCCTGGAAAATATTCAAGAAATAAGACTATTAAAGTATAAAAGCTTTTAAAAATTGTAATTTGACTCAGAACACACATTCGAATTAATATGAACATTTTTATAATAAAATCTTTACATTTCTTTAATTTAAAACGGCAAAGCGTTCTCTAACTTTTTTATTTTTTTGAATAATGTGGAGAAATATTTTGTAAATTTAAATTTTACTCTCCCTTTACAAGTTTCTGCTAGTAAAGTAAATGAGCAAATGTTGACATAAAAAATGAAATTAGGTACTTTTCGCTTATTTCGCCAAATCGTGGACTATATCGCTAATGTGAGTATAAGTCTACTACTATGTTTACACTTGAGTTCTTAAACGCGTTTAAGCAGCTCGAACGTGATTAAGCTCTAATCACTTCAAAATCGAGATGATTACCCATACATGGAAGTGATTTGTTAATCACTTCAAATCGACATGATTACAACTAAATCACTTCATAAACCACATAGAATCCACTGAACATACCTAATAATGTAGAATCGCCAACATGTCGTGTACAACCGGCCAAGATTTCTGCTTAATGTTTTTATTTTTTCCCTTAAATAATTCATAAATTTTCACAATTTAATCATTAAAATGATTAAAATAATCTTCTGATAACTTTATAAAAGTGTTTTTATCCATTTTTAATACTTTAAAGAAATATAAATTTGTTTGATTTTTTTTTGTGTGTTTGTTGTGTGTTTTTTTCTTAATCATCTGTCATCTTAATCATCTCAAATGTAATGTGAACGGCTTTGATTAGCTAAATCAACATTTTGCTTAAACGCGTTTAAAAACCCAAGTGTGAACTTAGCATAATTCATATATAAGAAGTATGAGGCATATAAGCGAATTCGAATATACATAATAAGTTTATGTGAATATAGAAAATACAAAAAAATAATAATATTTATTACACCGACACCACGCTTATGGTTCTGTAACAGAGTTGAAAATTTAAAATGTTAATAAAGTATTTAATTCTTTACACCAAAACAAAAACTAATTTTTTTGAGTGAATATTTGATGACAAAATTTAAACGATTTAAGTATTACAGTACTTTTCGCTTAAAGTCACATCCTTTAGTTGCAGACAAAACGTGGACTATATCGCTAATGTGACCATAAGGCTAATTCACATACATATATGCCACTATGAGTCATTTAACCGAATTCGAATATAATCAAGTTATGTGAATATAGAAAATAAAACGTTCATATAAATTACACCGACATCAGGCTTATAGTTTTGCAACAGAGTTGTTCAAATAGTTTTAATAATAACAAAATATTTCATAACTGATACCAAAGGCAAAAACTAATTTTTTACAAGTAGAGAGTTGGTGACAAATATTAAACGATTTAATTATTTCTTTCTTTGGATGGATTGGGGTTTCGAAAACTAAAAAGAACTTAGTAAATATTGCTAATGTGGCTATAACGCCATTAATTTGCTTTACTTTTCCCTTTGATGGCTGTTGATAGATGGCATATATGGCAAATGTGCTTATATCGCTCAATGGACTATAAAGATTAAATTTACTTCAAGCTGCAAAATAAACTGATAAAATGGACTATATCGCTAATGTGACTTTTAGCTAAAGTGACATAAACGAAAAGTACTGTAGTTCTTGTTTGTGGTTTGTGGCTTCGAAAACTAAAAGAAACTTGATACACGTTACTTATGTGACTATAACGCTAATAATTTGCTTTACTTTTGCCTTTACTAGCCGCTGAAAGATAGAATATATGGCAAATTTGCCTTTATAACTAAATGGACTAAAACGAAAATACTTTCTATTAAATTTACATAATGCTGCAGAAAATAGAAAACAAATTGACCATAACGCTAATGCGACTAAAAACGGTCGTGACTATACAAGAAAAGTACTGTAGGTATTAAAATCTCTCAAATCAAAAAATTATCTCCAACTAAATCCCCAAATCAAATTTTTTATTCCCGCTTTCAAAATTAAATCCCCAATTTGGTTATACATCCCCTATTATGACAACACTGCTGCTGGCTGGCTGGTTTTTTATTTTTGTTGTTGTTTCATGTATGTCTGCCTTTGTTTTGATTATTTTTTTTGTTTTGTATTTTTTCATATTTTTTTGTTCCGAAAATTTTTACTAACATTTTGATTTAACTTTTTTTTTGGTGTGATTCTAAGGAATTACATTGAATCAGCAAAAAAAATAATTAAAATTAATTTTTCGTTTGCGTTTCTTTTTTTGGTAATAAAATATAATTTACAGTTATTGGATGTCAATGTAATCTTATAGTGTGACTATAAAAAAAAATAAAAATCTGAGAAATGTGTGATTTGGAACGTTCCTTACTCGTAGAGTTTTTATTATTATTTTTAAATAAAGACTTTACAAAACTAAATGAATTGTGTCACTTTCATCAATTTACTTAACACTAGCTTTAGTCTCATGATAAATTTATTATGTATTGTTCACTTAGTCAAAGTATGCGAGCTTTTAAGGCAACAATTGGTCCATTGTTAATGACTATGTATTAACCGAAAAACGTTTAGACGGAGCTGCCAAACACGAAACTTTATATCCGTTTTTACCTGTGTACCTTTTAAGAACTAATTTAAATAGCGGACAAAATGTTTTATCTTACCTACCTTTTAGCCCAGTCATTCCGATTCGATAAATTAACTTAGTTTTCGGTATTGAAAGCCTATAATCAAAATGGGCTTATCCAAATTTTAGGAAAAATCTTTTTTTTTAATGGCGAATAGCACTCTATGCAATACCAATTGCTTATATAAATTTTCAAAAATATTATAAATAAAAATAACGTTTTATATAAACTAGAGTTTGCCTAATGTTCGAAATTCTACCATAAATTTTTGTGTAAATATGAAGAAAACATAGTACAAATAAGTATTTATTTATGAATTTACATGTTTTGAGCATTTATTTTTAAGTCTTAGTGAATCGATTTGACGAGGGACCAACCGTCGGTTCGTGTGTTATCTTCCACGTGAGCTTATTTAATTTTCTAAGTTCAATATAAAAAATATCAGAAAATATCGATTGAAAAACAAAAAAATATCAAAAAGTCTCCTCTTATAGATTCTCATCCACTCAGGACATTTCATGTTTAGTTTTATCTTTATAGCGTAATAATTACAAAAATGCAAAAAGTACTAGATAAAAAACAAAAAAGTACCAACAATTTTCATCTTATAGGTTCTCATTCACTCAGTACCTGCACCTATAATATTATGTTTCTTAGTTCAATATTAAAGAAAATTCAAAAATTATCACATGCAAGACGGAAAATTAAAAAAAAGGAAATTTCCCATTTTTGATACTTTTTTTCTCCCCATTGAAATTCGGTTGACAAACAGAAGATGAAGAAATCGTTCTAAACTGGTTTGCCTGCTCCGATTTATATAGACTACGGCATTCGATATCGATCGAAACTCCCATTTAAATTGTATTGTAATTTCAATCGATATCGAATGCTGTAATTTAGCCCCAGTTTCTGAAAAATTTCCCTATTTTTTTAATTATTTATTTGATAGAAAAACCTTTGTGCAATTGGAAAAAAAAGTTTGAAAATATATTAATAAAATAAATATTGTGCACCAGAGCTGTTAATGAATTATTCTTTTTGATTCTTTTCACAGCAAAAAAAATTTAATGAAATTTGAATCAATTCAAACGAATTAGGCAGAAATGAATTTCAGTTGTAAACGAATTGCAACTCATTCTCCAAATTCATTTGAATTGGAAACGAATTGCAATTCATTTGAATTGGAAATAAATTACAATTCATTTGAATTGGAAATAAATTGCAATTCATTTAATTAATTTGTTTGTGTGAAAAGAATAAATTAAAAATTTGCTAATTCAGTGCATGAATGATTCGCGAATTAATTAAAAAATGAATTCATTTACAGCTCTGTTGTGCACTTCTGGAAGTAAATACCTTCAAAATTGTGTATTTTTTGTTCTAGTCGTTGGTCAAACAGAGCTGAAAAGTGTTCTTAACGGTTTTGCCTTTGCCGACTTACATACATATATATAAATCTTTGTTATTCTGCTATTTGAAATAAACTTTTTTGTGAAAATAAATACTAACTCCCATTGAATTTTTCCAACATTAAAAAAAAAAAAATATTAATGAGGCTTACATTCAAATGTTTTTGATTGGACAAATGAAAATTACATGTAATTTGCACTCTTATTGATGTGAACGGAAGTTTTTTTTTTTTAATAAAAGGTTCAAAACTTAACTGTCAAAAAAAAACATTCTGTCCACTATGATTTCATACAGGTGACCGCATCATGAGATAGAGTTATGCTAGATATCCCTTTTTTTAAAACTATGTATTTTGTTATTGTAAAAACACAAAATTATTTGTTGAAATATAAAAAAGGAACTTTTTTTTGTTTTCATCCAAATGCAAATTTATTGTTGCTCCACTTATTCCTTAAGTCTTTTTTAATCCTTGTGTTAATAGTTTGGGTTCACTTTTTTGTTATATAAAATTTAAATAAGTTTTATTTTAATTAATTTTTTCACAAAATGTAAACAAAGCTTGACAAACAAATGTGACCTTTATGAATTCGCCTTGATTCTGTCTTAAAATTCTTGCAAATAATTAATGATCAAAAATTACTTTTTGGGAATACAAACTTTTAATTTAAAAGATTTTGTTATTCGTGCTTAATTCCCAATTTTTATTCTTGATAAAAACACTGAAATTTATTGTTGATGGGATAAGCTATTCCTATGCGCATTTCACTGGTTGCTTAGGCCAGATCGTCAGGAAACTTCATCCATAAAGATTTTAGAAAAACTAAAGATATTAAACCAAATAAAACTGTTAAACGTATAAGACTTATAAGCAACAGTTCTACTTGTAACAATATCAAAGTTTAAACAAAAAACATCAACAATAAACAGTGAGTTTATCTCATCTTACAATCCCCACTACAATTGATTGAAATTCTTCCAACATTAATTGTAGTTGTAAGTAGGTTAAGAAAAAACAAAATAAAAATAAAAACAACTTGCAAAAGCATGTTGCCAGTTTAAGTTTTTTTAGGCAGTGCACTTGCCTGTTTATGGTCATTATCAACAACAAATTTCAGTGTTTTTATCAAGAATAAAAATTGGGAATTAAGCACGAATAACAAAATCTTTCAAATAATTAATTTTAAAATGCCAAATAAAAGTATTAAAAGTAAATTAATGGATAATTCACTTGTTTATTACTTATTTTTGTAATTTAAGCTTAACTATACAAATGCGAATAAAATTAGTTTTTTATGACTATTTTTTTTTTCTTAGATTTTAATGACTAAAACGCGTAGGGATTTTCGTAAGGAAAATTTTCGCAACGTGTAGGGAAAAATCGGATTATTTTTAGTATGCGTAGGTGTTTTTCAAAAAATCTTTTTGCAACACTGATTGTAAGACTGAAATTGATATCTATGTTTTGCAGGGATTCGGGGTGATTCGAGGATGTAGTGATGTCTGGGGAATAATCTGGGTATAACAAAGCGACCGCAATAAAGACCCAAGTGAGCCGTCCTCGTGTCGGCTGCTCTTTGAACCTTAAATAACCTAAGAAAACAGCGAAATCTTAATTATACTACCAACATTAAATTTTCAAACAAAAGTGATACTTTCTTGGCATATTTGGTAATTAGCAGAATTTCAAAAGAAATGAATAGTTTGAACTATTTTCTCAATCGATTTTTTTTCAAATTTTGCAAAAATCGGCTAATTATGTTTTTCAAACAAAATCATTACTTTATTGCAAATATTTTGTATAATATTATTTTTTTAGCTTTATAATTATTAAAACATTAGTTTCATGGATGAAATCCATAAAATACAAATTTTTAATTATTTGAAAGGTTCAATCACAACGTCATTAAATACAATCAATCTTCATATATTTATAAAAAAAGTAAACAGGTTTTAAATTTGAAATGTTATAGTACAAAAAAAAAATTGTGTTTTACTCTAATTTTTAAAACAAATAACAGAATAAAATGTGGCCTACAATTTTGAACAAAAAAAAAAAAAAAAAAAAAAAGACTGCGCCAAAACAGCCACCTACTCATAATACACTTGAAGAAACATTTCAAGCACAATTTTATTTCTATAAAATGTTTAAAGAGTTATAAATACAAATTAAATGTACAATTTAGCAACAAAATGATATTCTAATGAGAACATAAAAAAGTTATTAGGAATTAGATTAGAATTTAACCCACTTATTTAAATATTTGTAAAAAAAACATTAATTATTCATCTATTAAACAACGCATCAATAAGAGGAAATAATAAAAATAAACAAAATTGCTGATAACAAATTTTTTTAGAAAATTTGCATAAATTTAAATAGCCTACTTTTTTACTTTACGCCTATTTTTACGTAAACCATTAAGTTTAAAAGAGAATGAATTGAATATTTCATAATATTTTCTTTAGTTTTTTTTTTTTTATTTAATTATTGCTCAGTTTTTGTTGATCTTTGAAAATAAAAGTGAATATAATTAAGAGATTTCGAATTTGAGGAGCTATTTAAACATATAACGAAAAGAAATAAGTTAATAACGACTAAAGATGTGCACGTGAATGTTTTGTGTCACGCGTGAATCACAAGTAATTACTTGAAATATTAATTACGCCTGAAAGAGTGAGCGCGATTGCAATATAAACATTTGGGTGCGTGATTAAAATGTTTCAACCACGAAAAGGGCATGGTGGAATAAGCAGGTGGAATTGTTACGGCAACAAAAACAACAAAAATGGAAATTATATCACCGTTTACGTCAAAAAATACTTTAAACAAAAATTAAAGCGTGCCGTGCCGCTGAACGTGATGAAATAAATAAATTTTTAGCAAATTTTTATTTAATTATGGTCAATATTTATTTATTTTAATTTAAAATTATCAAAAACTTTAATAAAATACAATAATCACAGCATAAAACGTGGACTTTTTGTAAACATAAACAAAACTTTGACATAAACCTAGACAAACAATGCAAGAGCAAAAAATCGTCATCTGGCGTAGTGCTGCCACCTGTTTATTTCATCATGGGAAAGGGTATTAGCCAGCGATGCCAACTTAGTGCTTTTGGCACTATTTATGGTGCTTTTTGATGCCTCAAAACGCCAAATTTTTATCCTTAGTGCCAAACTAAGAAAAAGCACTAACTGGGTGCTTTGTCAATTTTTCGTTAGTGCCTTTAGTGCTTTTTACAATTTTTACTTTTTTCTATAATTTTTTAAAACTTTGATTATAAAGAGGATGACTTAGATGAGATTTGCTATTTGGGGTTCAATTTTAAGAAGGCCTGCAAAGATTTTAAGATTTCAAATGATAAAAAAGTGATACAAGATAGATTATTTACGAGGTTAGAGCTAGGCTTCTAGCAATTTGGAAATTTTGCAAAACGTCACACTTTTTAGCGTTGACAACATATTAAGCAATCGTAATAAAAATAATGTAACTGTTTTCAGTAAACATTTTTTTAAAGATATAGACACTGTTTCAAAATTAGAAAAAGGACGCAAAGACTTTAAAAACAAAAAAGGGCCGTAACTTGATATAAGCAAAGTGTTTAATAAATTAAAAACAGCTGACAGAAAATGCTTTTATAACGAGCGTTGTGTAACCTGCCATTTTTCATGCGCTTTAGTTTTCAAGCACACTACACTCGTCTCCGATTAACCGCGCGTTGTACACTTCTTCCTCTAGTGCTATTGCAAAAAAGTTGACTAAGTATCAGAATACAAACATACATGTTTTTCTATTTTGCACCTTATGTGTGTTCTTCATTCAGAAGCGTACATAGGTTAAAATAATTAAAATTCAAAATCGGCTGATGGTGATACAATTGAATTGGATGCTATTTTTATTGAAGATAATATTATTACAGTTAAAAATGTTTACATACGAATGTAAATATATTTTTTATTATAAAATTTTAAATGAAAATCCCCCATCAAAGCCTTCGCCTTTTTTACATTTTTGAGGTATGTATTATTTTGCACAGCCGATTGCAACTTGTTTTGTATTTAATTAAATTTTAAAAATGGCTTAGTGCTTTTTAACGCTTTTTTTGTTCGAAATAGTGCTTTTAAGTGCTTTTTTTAAATTTTAAAGTGCTTTTTGCTCTCAAAAAGTTGGCATCACTGGTATTAGCGTTTGTGCAGATGCTTGTAACCCCTTAAAATACTACACTTTTTAGTATATAGATCGACTTAGACTCATTTTGTAGAACAGTGCCCATGTTACAGAACAGAAAGTTTTCGATTGAAATGTGTGAAATGAAACAAAAATGCCATACATTGAAACAAACAGCTGTTTTTCTCACTTAACTGTGTCTGTAACTTTTTTTGGCGAGTACAAGCTGTCACGTAAGGAAATTACTCGCCAATTTAAAGCAAAAGTGTGTCTGTAACATTTTGGTGAGAAAAGTTCCCGCTTTGAACTGTCAAATAAACTCACGAATAAAAATGAGGAGAGAAAAAATTTTGACACTAAAAAACAACTAAAAATTCAAAATGCAAAGAATACTAATAATGACATTTTGTTCTTGGCACATTTTTCATTGATTTATTATTTTTCTTTAAACATTTTTATAAAAATTTAGTTAGAACTATTACAAAAAAGCTTTACAAAATACATAACTAAAAATTTAACTCATAGAATAAATTCGAAAAATGAAAAAAAAAAAATGTTTATAATAATATAAAGTAACCTTCACAAGGAAATAATTCCCAATTTCATTTTTATAAAATATACGAATGTCTTCAAAGCTCATTTGCAAATGACAAACACTAAAGTCGCTCTTTACACAATTTGGTATAGCCGACGGTTGTATTTTCGCCGTTGTAATTTTGGTCGCCGTCAACGATATGTGAAAGTCTGCAATGTCACATCGGCTTCGAGTGCAATATAATGACATTTATAACGTAACGATGTAATCTCTTTTGATAGTTTTCGACATGGGTTACAGACACACATTTTTCTCACTTTTCGAGAAACGATGGAATATTTTGTTCACTTAAGTTACAGAACATGGGTACAGTTTTTGAGATATGCCAATAATAACCGTTATTTGTGTTTTTAAAAAAGATGATGTGACTGAAATGCAAATATCTTCAAAAATTTTAAGCGGATTGTGTATTTCTTTCTTTTTAGTGAAAGATTATAAAATTTCTAAAATAACCATGGATTGCTAGTGAAGACTGTCAAGAAATGACAGAGTTACAGGGGACAAAAGTTCAAGCTTCTTGGATATTTTATGATTTTGTTCAATTTTGCTCTTTTCAACTTATTTTTTTCATATAATTCAGCGGAAAATTTACATAAAGATTAGGTGTCAAATTCATTTGTTCAAAAAACTGTCACGTAGTGTAATTGATGACATTTTGTACATACGTTTCAATTGCAAACGAAGTCATTATAATTTCTTATAGCCCCCATACAAGCTTCTTTACGGGACAGAGTCTTTATTTTAAATATTGGAAAAAATATTATTTTGGTATTTAGATTAAATTAAGTCCAAACTTATTTTATTGCAATCGAAATCATCTTACCCAATTTTATTGGAATCGGTCCATATATCACCATATCTCCCATACATATAATTCTCCCGAATAAAGCTTTTAATGCCATCACTATCTTATAAATGTTTGTATTGACAAAGAATTTGTCATCAGTAAGTCTGTGTTCATACGGCTCTTGTCTTATTGACTTGATTGCTACTTTATTGGCGAGAGGGTCGAGGGGAAAAGAAACGAGTACACACTTGTATGTACTGTCTTTACGTTTTGAATTTTCATTCGTTGTTTAATTTTGTTATTGTTTTCAATATCAAAAAAGCACATGTCGTCAACATTACATGAATCATTTGAACGCCAATTCATGTTCAAAGAAGAAAAAGGAAGAATCTTGTCAATAAGACATGAGCCGTATGAACTCAGACTAACTTTGACGTTAACTGCCCTGTCGTGTCAATTTAGTGTTGCCAATTTAGCCATTTAAACGTGAATTAAGTGTTCAATACTGTTTGTTCACAAATTCCATCAAATTTCATACGCCCATTTCCTACCATTTTCCTGGAATCCGGGATAATCTTCGAGAGAAATTGTAAATTTAAAAAATTAAAAAAAAAAAAACATTTAAAGTCATATTACAAACCTAAAATAATAAAAGTTTTTGATTAGCGGGATATGTGCTAAGCCCTATATTTTTTCCAGTCCATTTGATCCAAAAATTTAGGTATAATTTAATTTTGAATACATGTATCTCATTTCCTTAAGGTTAACAGTGTTATGTTAAAGCGTTAACAGAACTCTGTTATTTCGAAATTTACCTTTACACACATTATTCATATAATATTCATATTTAAGAAATATGTGCGCCAAATTTAGTTCTTCTAGCCGATATATTTTGGGCGCTATTGTGCAAAACTATTTTTTTTGGGAAAAACTCTTGCATTTATAAACTGATTATGTTATTTTAACTCCCATTATATTTTCTTTTCTACAAAAAAATGTGACATTTTATTTAAAAAAAAAATATGCAATTTGGTGCCTGTTTCTTAAATATTTTGCTCCCGAAAAGGGTGGCTTGTTTTATTCTAAAAAACTCACCCTTTTCGACACCAAATTGCATTTTTTTTTTTTTAAATAAAAGATTTTTAAGAAACAGACACAAAATTGCATTTTTTTAAATAAAATGTCACATTTTTTGTAGAAAAGAAAACACCATAAGTTTATTTAAGGTGCAAGTGATAAATAAAGTTCCTAGATAATGAAAAGACTTAAAAAGTGAAGGTAAGAATGAGAGATTTATGGATACACATTTCTGTCAGTCGTGTTTTTTTGCACATAAGACTACCAATCGGACTGAATTTCAAACCTAATCTGTTCCCGACTATAAATAATATGAATATATTCATAATAGAGAGATTAAACCGATAGTATTCGACCGTTTGTAACCGGGAATTTTAGTTTTACCCAAGTCGAATATTTTAAAATGTCAATTTTTAGAATATCGAAGTAAAATAACCCGGTTATTTTTGTAAATGTTCCCGTAATTTAAGTATTTTTTTAATTGGATATTGCGCAAACTTAACTTTTTATGAAAAATTTCAAAGCAAATTGTAACAAAAGTCAAAAAAACATTATGAGCAATGTAAATACATATCGCTTTTACAAGCGTGTGTTCTTGTAACAAAAACCAAAAACAATTCAAAATACTACAAAAAAATGTTCAGATATTTTCAGTTATTTTTAAAAAGATGTCATCGTTTGTGATATTTCGAACTGATTTCAAAGACAAAGGTGCTTAAAGGGCCCTAAAATGATAAGTTGCAAAGGTTCTTTAGTTTCACGACTTATTCATTACTTTTAATTAGTCCACAAGCTTGCCATTAATATACGCCAAGTAATTGACTCTGTTCGAAGTAGTTCTTAAGAGACTCCAAATAATACTTTACCAAAATATGTTGCCGAGGCCGGAATGCCCGTTACGGCACTTCAAAATCTTATGCTAGGAACACAACTGGGACGAACGACGAATTTTTGGCCGCGAATATTCGTCGCCAAAAATAAAACATATTTTTGTATATGAAAATACACACAATCATGGCGTCGGCCGAAATTCGTCATACGCGGCGACTTTGCAATAGATTTATTTATATTCCATACGCCGGCGAACGACGAACAAATCAGTACCAGGTGACCATGTTTGATTATAGTTTTCAAGTATTTTAGTATATAAAGTTACTTTTTTACTTTAATAATTGTTGTTCATTATTTTTTCGCATTTAAGATAAATATACAAAGTAGATAACTTTAAGAATAGTTTTTAATTGTGTTTTTGTTAATATTTGTGTTTTTAACAAAATTTTTTTTTATATGGTCACACAATTTCTCTCTCTTTGCACAAACAGCAAACAATTTTCTCAATTTGTAAAGCTGTTAGTTATTCGTCGTTATTGTGTTTCATACGACGAATTTACTCAGCGAAATTTTACTAAAAAATTCGTCGTGTAAGGCGAAATTCGTCGTTCGTCCCAGTTGTGTTCCTAGTATTAAGTAGTTCTAACATATTTTTTTAAAAAACTACAACATACCGGCGAAATCAACGATATGGTAAAACTCATCAGTTTTTTATTATTAAAACACCAAAAACTTAAAACAAAATTGAAGGAATCAAAAAACGTCATGGAAGGTTTTAAATTGTGATCGTCGAATTGACAGATATTTCTTACAAAAAGCATGTTCATAATACTATTCGTTTCTTTAATGCTGAAACAAAATAATTTGAAATAAATATTGTTTTTTGCAACTTTAATATATATAATATATAGATATTAAATATTTGACGTCCTTTACGTAACCATTATTTTTCTTAAAGAATTGTTTGCTTTTGCAAAACGTTTGGCTAGAGAAAACATTATTTAACAGTTTCTAAATTACCATTATACAATTATTATCTTAGAAACAAAGTTAATTACTTTAGCAATACAATTTAACAATTTTATTGCCTCAAATGCATAATTTGAGACACAGTCATTTGTTATTTCGGAATTTCATTTGCAACACTGAGTAAAAACACATAGATTTTGCTCGTAATCTCGTATGTTAGTATTTAATTTCAGTGACATGAAAACGGTCTATTTATCATATTTTAAATTTGAAATATTTGCCCTAGAGACAATCTTAAGTAAATGCTTTTATTAATCCGAAAGCAAAAAAGAACTTTATTTTAACATTTATCATTAAAATCCGCTTAAGTTATTCCTGTATAATTGTTTTAAATAAATATGTATGTCTAATTAAAAGTAATTTATAATTTTCAATTCCAACTTTAACATCGCTCTTAATGCTTTACGTTAACTACACTGGTCGGCAAAATTGTTTTAAATCAGTGTTCGAAAATAAACACTAAATATCGTTTCTTAATGTTCGGTTCGGTAGATTTGTGGAAAACACAAACGCTAATAGTGTTTGTGTAGAAAATCATTAAAAAAAATAACGTTTCCCTGTTAGTCATCTTCCGAACACAAAAATATTACTGTTTTTATCAAACTTAACAAAAGAACATTTAATTCCGTGTATCAGTGAGTAACAAAAATACAAAAAAAAAAAAAAAAAATAATATAATAAAAAAAAAAAAGTGAAAAAATATTTACCGTAGGTGAAAAAAAAATATTTGTAATAGGTGAAAAAAAAAGAACAATAACTAGTGTGCCCGAAGAGATTTGTGAATGAGCCTCACAAATACTCCCAATAAGGAGAGTAGGCCCAGCACAAATAGCAGAAATGCGTATATTGTGGTAAGCTCCCCGAGCGTGAGCAATGAAAACATTCGATACCCTGAATTAAACAAACATCTTTTAAGTGCAAAAATTGCCAGCGCAACTGGTTTTCCATACAGAAATTTAAGTTCAAGTGTGCCCAACCTGAGCAAGTGTGTTGATCCGACCGTAAATGTGGTTCAAAGTGTGAAGCCGTCTGACCAGAGGAATAATAACGAAAAACCTGGAACATCACGATTTGCATTAACAAATACAGGAGCTGTACCAAAAAGTACTAAAGTGCAAACAGGCATGGACAGATATATAACAATAACTAAGAGAAAGGCTAGCCCTAGGTCCACCCAACAGGAACGCGTGGCCAAACAATACAAAGGCTCTAACGTAGTCTCTTTGCCAACAAATGGTAACAGATTCTCTGTACTATCCATACCTGACGATGAAGAAGCAGAATTAGCTAATGGGACAGCCACTAAAGAAGTTAAACCGCCACCTATCTATCTGCGGGAGCAAACATCAAATAGCATAGTCAACATGTTGACTCTACTTGTAGGTAAGAACAATTTCTACGTCGTTTCTATACGACGCGGACAAATTCAAGAGACCAAAATTCAAGCCAGTACAGAAACGAACTTTCGTATTATATCAAGACACCTGGACGCAGAAAATAAAAGCTACTATACATACCAATTAAAAAGTGCTAAGGGATTGATTATTGTCATAAAAGGCATAGATAGTTCCGTTCCTACAGATGAAATAAAATCTGCCGTAGAGCAAGAGGGGTACGAGGTAAAATCGGTTCATAACATTTTGAACAGGAACAAAGTTCCCCAACCACTGCACCGCATTGAGATATCGTTTGATTCATCGGTTCTCAAAACCAAAAATTCAGTTCATCCCATATACAACTTGCGCTACCTACTCAACAGAAGAATAACTGTTGAGGAGCCAATAAAACGAAAGGGTCCCTCCCAATGCACAAACTGTCAGGAATATGGGCATACAAAATCATATTGTAAATTGCCTCACGTATGTGTGGTTTGTGGCGACGCTCATAAAACCGCCGAATGTAATCGTTCTAAAGTTGACCCAAATGTCAAGAAATGCAGCAACTGTGGCGAAAATCACACGGCAAACTATAGGGGTTGTAAAGTCTTCTTGCATTTAAAAAAACCAGCTTTAGTTCAAAAATATACTCACTCCCAATATGGTCCATCACATGCGCCCAGCCAAGCCGCTGGCTCTATTGCTAGTACTACACAAACAAACAAACAAAACCAATCATATGCCCAAGTCCTAAAAGGAAACCCTAATGCGAAAAATCCCCCGAGTACTTCCAACGCAAAGCAACCTCCATACGCTAATGTTCCTAGGGAAGGTCTACAAATGCCTACCTCAATTGAAAATTTAATTCAAACTATGAATAACTTCATGGCCACTATGCAGAGCATGTTTCAGGAAATGATGCGAAACCAGAACATGCTCCTGCAAGTTCTACTCAACAAAAAATGAACCAGTTAAAAATATGTTTCTGGAATGCAAACGGGTTATCCCAACATAAACACGAAGTTGCAAACTTTCTTCATAGGCATGAAATCGACGTACTTCTTGTCTCTGAAACACACTTTACTCATAAAAACTGCTTTAGGGTAAATGGTTACCTTACGTATGACACAAAACATCCCAGCGGACGAGCTTGTGGTGGCACAGCCATAATTGTGCACAAACACATCAGACACTTACCATTGCCAGAGTTCGAAGAAGATTGTATCCAGGCCACATCTATAAATCTGACTGATTTCAAACTAACGTTAACATCCGTTTATTGTCCCCCGAGGCACAAAATTCTACACGATAAATTTCTCAACTTCTTCTCCACATTGGGCCAGAAATTCATTGCTGCTGGCGACTACAACGCTAAACATACATATTGGGGCTCCAGACTTATTAGTCCTAGAGGTAATCAGCTATATAATACCGTAACTTCAAATAACTTTGATGTGGTATCGAGTGGTGAGCCTACCTATTGGCCAACCGACTTCAACAAGCTACCAGACCTTATTGACTTTGCTGTAATCAAAAACATCAAGCGCGATCAGGTACTAGTTAGTTCCTCCTATGATCTTTCGTCTGATCATTCACCTTCAATCCTCATTTTAAAATGTAACTCTGACGCCGCAGCTGCAAACTGGTTTTCCTATCCAAACAGAAACACAAATTGGTTAAAGTATAAAATGTATGTGAGCTCTCACCTATCACAGTGCATTCCCCTAAAAAATTCATCTGACATCCAAATAGCTGTCGACCGATTTACAGAAGTCTTGGATGCTGCAGCAAGAAATGCAACCCCAATCAAGCGGACAATTAAACGTGCTCCTTACAATACATCGACGGATATAGAGACCCTTATCAGAGAAAAAAGGAAGTTAAGAAGACAATGGCAAAACAGTCGTTCCCCAACCACTAAGGCCCAACTACAATTATGCCTGACAACTCTTCGCAACAAATTGAGACAGAACCACGAGTCTGCAATAGAAGGCTATCTAAACAGCCTAGATGCCACAAAAAACTCCAATTATAGCTTATGGAAGGCTGTACGGCATATGAAATGCCCTATAACCCAAGAATCTCCATTAAGACTGGAAAACCGCACTTGGGCGAAAAACACAGATGAAAAATTAAACGCTTTCGCGGGCCACCTTGAGAAAGTTTTCACGCCACATGATGCACATACTTGTTCCTGTCGTCCAATCATTCCTGATAAGGTAAACCATCCATTAAAATTTAACATAACTCAAGTAAAATCTGCAATAGAAAAAGTGAATATTAGAAAATCTCCCGGACTTGACCGTATCACAGGGTCAATGATAAGAAACTTACCTTCGTCTGCTTCCAGAATCTTGCTGTTCATTTTTAACGCTATATTAAGAGTCGGATACTTCCCATCCTCATGGAAGAAGTCTATAATTGTTATGATTCCCAAGCCAGGAAAAGATGCTAGCCAGGTTGCGTCGTACAGACCGATAAGCTTATTATCAATCCTATCAAAGCTTTTCGAAAAAATATTCATTTTAAGTATAACTCCTCATCTAAATGAACACGACATCATCCCGGATCACCAGTTCGGATTCAGAGCGAAACATGGTACAATAGAGCAAGTGCATAGAATTGTCACCCTTATTAGATCGGCGTTTGAGAAAAAGCAATACTGCTCAGCCCTGTTTATAGACATTTCCCAAGCATTTGACAAAGTTTGGCATGATGGGCTACTCATCAAAATAACACGAATGCTTCCTCAAAACACTCACAAGCTTCTGGAGAGCTATCTAACAGGCAGAACATTCATAGTAAGGTCGCAAGATAAATACTCCCCCCTCAAGAAAATTACTGCTGGTGTTCCCCAAGGCAGCATATTAGGACCGCTTCTATATATAATATACACAGCGGATATGCCAACAAACCTGAGCACGCATACCTCTACATTTGCAGACGACACAGCATTTATTAGCGTTAACCATGACCCAAAAGTCGCATCGCAAAATCTGCAGTCCCACATCAATGAACTAGAGGCATGGCTAGAAAAATGGAGAATAAAGGTTAACCCGGCTAAATGTGCTCACTTAACTTTCACGCTCAGAAGACAAACGTGCCCAGCAGTAAAAATAAATAACATCACTGTTCCGGTAGAAAACCATGTAAAGTACTTGGGAGTTCATATAGATAGACGTTTGACCTGGTCTCGTCATATCGAAGCGAAAATAACGGCTATGAAACTTAAAGCAGCTCAACTACATTGGCTTCTCGGTAGAAACTCAAACTTGTCTTTAGACAACAAAGTTCTTCTATACAAGTCCATCATAAAACCAATATGGACATATGGCATCCAATTATGGGGTACTGCATGCGCATCTAACATCCAAAAGCTTCAAAGAAGACAGTCTAGACTATTACGACAAATTGTCTGCGCCCCATGGTATATACGTAATGATATTATCCACAGAGATCTCAACGTCCCCACTATCCAGGAGGAAATTAAAAAATATTCAATAAGCTACATCGATAAACTAATGGTTCACCCTAACTACCTCGCTCGGGGTTTGCTTCAGTTTGAAGGTCACCAGAGGCTAAAAAGAACCGATACTTTGAGCCTTACTAGAAGACAGTCTTAAAAATTTGAATACAGCAGTTAGTGGTTACACAGGTAACAACTAATAAACAACAAGTAGAATTAAGATTTGAATACATATTGTAAATTTCGATAAGAAAGATTCAATAATAAAAATAAATTATTAAAAAAAAAAAAAAAAAAAAAAATTTAATTCCGTTCGGTTTTTTTTTTTAAATCCACAAACTTCAATGTGTTCGGTTCGGCTCGTCCCTTTTGGCTGGCAAAAAAAAAACATTTTTACAAAAACAAAATACACACACGAAAAAAACATTATAGAACATTAAAATATAAGGTTTGTCTACAGTATCACTACAATTGTTCTGTTTTTTAACGAAGAACCGAACATTATATAATGTTCGGTTCTGTCTTGAAAATAGTTACGAACGGTATTAAGGGTTGTGTATGTCTACACAATCACTAAAAAAATAGATATCGTTCCTGGGTGTGTGAGCCGAACGTTAAATAATGTACTGTTTATTTTCGAACACTGTTTTAAATAAAAATATGTGGAATATAAAGAGTTTTAACCGCTAAACTCAAATCAGTTTTCAGATTTTTCTATCACGTCTATTTTTTTTTTTGGGCGGAAGTAATATTTGCTAAAAGTAAATAATTAATATTTAAAATTTTAGTTTAAAAAACCAAGTACTCTCAACCTTTCTAGAGATAGACGAATTCGCAAATCCGTTTGCAGCAGACCTGCAGTGGAAAATAGTCTCTCAGATGCGACAGGTACTCATTTGAAAGCTGAAGTATTTCTGTGCCATGTTCTTAAATTTTGGGTATAACATTTCATTGTGTCGGTAAGCGCGGATATGCGTCTCTAGAAAAAGTAGAAGATCTAAGGTAGCTCTAGACTTCTTCTTTAGTGGAGGACAATCTTTCGCGAAATTTTCTTATAAGATTTACACAAAGCCTCCAAAGTACAGTTTTTGTAGACCTATCAGAACTTTTACTAGGTGCAGGATAGAACGTGTCTTCAACACTTTTGGAATGCAGAGTCATGTTTAGTAGCTCAATAAGACGTTTTATCAATCCATTGTCTTTGAAAATTGTCGAGCTTTGTGCTTGAATGTTTCATTTATTGAAATTGACGTCTAAGTAAGTAAGCAATTTTTGGTACTCTGACCAGTTCTGCATCTCATTTTATTCATTTATCGTATTTTCTAATGATGTTCGAAGACTGTTAACTAGCGGATTAGCGTCAGACATTGTAGCAGTGGCTTTGCTTATGGATTTTGTGGTATATTCGAAGTAACCCAGAGTTTTTAGTGAAATGATTTTTATTCTCACAAAAATCATTAAAAGTGAGCAGAAAAATCACAAAACCATAGTGAACAATGAGCCAAAATTTATATAAGTAGTAATTATAGAAAATTGTTTGTTTAAGACAAAGCAACTTATTAGGCCACCTTGTCCGATCCTGGTATTGCGTCTGGCTACAACTTTTAGGCAGGCAATTCGTAAATCGGAAAAAATAGAAAATAAAAAAACTGAGTTTCAGTGACTGTTTTCAGTTGATTATCACCTACAATCAAAATAAAAATCAATCCATCCGTACTTAAATCAATCCGAAGAGGTATTTAAAGTACGGTGAGTACGAATTTTCTTGAATCAAGTACAGAAAGATTGATCCAAGTACGGATTTTCAATCGCGAAGTACTTAACTTATCCATATTCAATCCCGAGTTCGTACTTGAAATAATCAGAAAATGAGATTGATTTAGTATGTACTATAAAGTTTATTTAATCCCGAATTCGTACTTGAAATAATCAGAAAATGAGACTGATTTAGTATGTACTAAAGTTTATTTAATCCCGAATTCGTACTTGAAATAATTAGAAAATGATATTGATTTAAGTACTATAAAGTTTATTTAATCCCGAATTAGTACTTGAAATAAACCAATGGTGAAATAAGAAAGATGATTTTATTATGATTGATTTTTTACCCGTTACAGAATTTCAATTGTAAAACACCAGCGTGGTGTTGTTGTAGTAGTCTACAACAAACTCTTAATAAGTTAAATGACAAGGCGAATTACTGTCAACAGTGGTGTCGATACTACAACAAGTACAACACCAAAAACACAACATTGTATTTTATATGTTGCTTTCGTAGGTCGATATGTCAAAAACACAAGCAACTTTTGTCATTCCCCTCTCCAAGTAAGAAAAAAAGTAGCACAGATGTGCTTTTAACGCCACCTGAAAACTTTGTAATTTTACTCTCTGAGTGGCACTATCAACGAAAAGTTTAATCTTTTTTTACTTGGTTTAAGAATTTTGTACTTATTTTAGGAAATTCCGGGATTGATTTTTGAAAGTAATCCCATTTAGGATTGTTTTCTGTATGTTTTAATGTTATTCGTACTTGAATTTTTGAGTACGACTCGTACTTTTTGTGTAGTTAGCTGAGACGCAACGATTTTCGTATGCCATTCAGGTTACAAATTTGTCCTCCTTTTCACTCTAACTGCGGTCGGATGGGTATCCGGATCACAATACCAGGGGATACTTGGTACAAGACCAGAAGTGATGAGATGCTTGGGAAATTTAAGACAAAGGAATCACTGCTTGTTATCCCCAAGTGGATAACAGACATTCAGCACGCCACAAAGTCCATTAAAATCACATAAGAAAGTTGATGCTCCCGACTTTTTTTGTTTTTTGTTGACCAGTGTTATTTGTCTTTTTTCTCACATTTAAAAACATTTTATTTTCATAAAACCGATTTAAATCTTTGTCATTTCTAATCGCATTTTTAATATTCATTTTATCAATCAAAAAATAGATCCAAGAAGAGAGTGAAAAAAATAAGACAAACGTGACTTTTACTAATTTCTTTTATTTATAATAAAACAAAACAAAAAACGCTTTAATATCTCTGGTAATTTGTTTGGAGAAAAAAAGACTGAAGTAATTTGTACAAAACAACTCACAGCACTTAAATACGGAAATGCACTTAAATTCAATATTTTGATTTTGTACCGAAGCAGCATAATTTTAGTACCCCTTTGTAACTCGAAAAATAATAAAAATGCAATCACACAGATGCATGCATGCATACATATGTACTTATGTACAACCTCAACGTCATCATCATCATTATAATAATCATCGTTGTTGCATGACTGGAGCATGTTTTTAACTCATAATTCATTCCAAAAACATTTTCGAACAGAAAATATTGTATTTGACTAAAAAAAAACCTCAGAAATCTGAAATAGAAGACTCCTCACGCACGTTCGTTTCGGTTACTTTTTTTATTATTTTGAAGTTCATGAATACAAGTCACCATGTAATTGATAACAGCACCGTTTTAAGCCCCATTCCAAATGCATGCGTTTTATTGTATAATTTTTTTTTAAAGAAAAAAAAAAGCCAAGTAAGCTAAAGATTTGTTTTATTCACTCGTACTTTCAAAATCAAGAAGTTATTTACTCAAAAGTGCGGGTGTTTATTTGTAACTCTTTGAACTCATTGTTGTCTTAAATTTACAATTTACGTGTTAAGCCGCTGCTTTTAAAAACTGAGGTAGACAAATTACCTTATATAACTGTGTAGTTTGTATGAACTGTCAGTTGATTGACAGTCATACATTCCAAAAGTCATTTAGCCTTCTTAAAAGGTAATTTTAGGTGAATGAATGAAGCAAGTTGTAGGTCAATGTACTTTAAAGTAAATATGTATGAATAATAAATCACAGATTAAACAATTAAAAAAAGTCTTCATTCAATGGCAATAGAGACTTAAATGTGCATTCTAGTTGATAGTTTCGGGATCATATTTGCTAAAACTCTATCTAAAACTCTAAGTTGACTTATTCCTCAGATGATGTAGCCGGTCTTTATCAAATCAAAGTTTATATACAGTGTAATCTAGCTTAATAGACAGCATTCTTAAGCGGACATCCCCTTTCGACGGACAGTCTTGCCTGGTCCCGACAACGTTCTCTAACATAGCGTTTACATTTGCCAGTACTGGCAAGAAAGTAGCAATTCATTCAAACTTTTTCACAAATACATAAACACTTTTACAGCTATTTTGTTTTTGCATTGTTTTGCCAACTAATATGTATATGCTTACTGTCTTGCCAGTACTGGCAAATGTAAACGCTGTGTAAGGAAACATTTGAGCAGACATTCCCCTTGTACGAACACCTTTCAATAGTCCCTTAGGTGTTTGGTTATAAGAGATTCCACTGGATTAATAAGCTCTACACATTTATCCAAAGCCGACACTACCATTTTTGGATATCCAATTAGTATTTGACACACTGTTGTCAATCAAATTCATCCCATCTACTCGGGAGGTATTTGATTTGCTAATTAAAAAAAGTTTATAAACTATTCTGTGAATACCAAAAAGGATATCCGTATAATATGCATTGGCAAGAGAGTGAGAAGTTTCGGGACGATCCAAATTTTGAATTTTCTGTGGCAGACTAGGAAAAAACCCCATCGGCAGCAACACTGTCGAAGAAGAAATTCAGGCAAATAAGAAGAGGTGAGTGGTTCAACATGTTCCACCTAAGGACATGATATAATGTTGGTCACTGGTCTGAGAATTGCGCGCGCAGCAGTTGTAAACTGCCTGAGTGCACGGTATAAAATCTAACAAAGTGTGGGAAGTGCGAAGTAGCCCCTTGCTTCACTATGGCCAAGAATTGAACATTTATTTTGCTGTAAATGCATAGCGTTGCAGATATGCTACAGCAAGTTTTTTTTTAATTAATTTCATTAGAAAAAATTAAATTTTTTTCTTTATTTTTCCCAGCATCATCGTATACTTGTCTGCATAATATATTTTTTTCAAAGTGTAAAAAAAAATCATTCAGTTTTCGAAACACAAAACAAATTGTATACCCTGTAATGTTCTTATTCTTAATCATACGGAGTTAAACTCAATTGCCGAACTCCTTTCTTAGACTACTTTACAGTACCACACCCAGAGAAAAAACATGTTTAAATATGGTCACCGCCAACAAAACTATTTTTAAAGATAATTTTAAACAAATTATATTAAATTTAACCATATTATTGTCAGCGGCAACCATATTTTTGTTAAATTAGTCCTCCATGAAAAAGCCACCACCATATTATAGTTGTCTCCGAACATGTTAAGGACAATAATAACTAAAATATGTTTAACAATTATAATAATACTATTGTTAATTTGAAAACAAATTATTGCAATATTTAACCATAAAATTTTTAGATGCAACCATAATATTTTTGTAGCGACAAAAATATGGTTAAATTAAACATAACTTGTTTCAAATATTCTTTATTCTGGTATTTTATCATGTTTCCAATAAAATTTGTCGTTACATCGGAGACATTTAAGTTACCTTAGATTTATTGAGAAGGGTTTGATTTAACTCTGCCATCTTTTTACGATCAGCGATCCTTTCAGCGGTATCTAAAGCTACGGTCGCACTTATAACCACTTTGACCAAATAAGCGTAACCACTACTTTTGTTAATATTGTGTGAGATTTAACATGGCCTTTATATGACAAAGTAAACTGATTATGTATACTACTATAGTAGTATATAGCAGAGAAACAAATATGTTAAATATGGTCACCTCCGACAAAACTATTTTATTTTTTGTAAAATGTGGTATTAAAATCAAAATAAATATTTGAATTAAAGGTAAAGGAAATGATTATTTAGTTTTCTTGTTGGTCCCGTTTTTTTGTCAAATATTTGCAAAGTGTGACTGTAGCTTAAGTAGGGATATTTTAAACGGAAAATTGTGCAAATCGAAATTTTTATTACAATCCGGTTTTCTATTTTAAGTTATTGTTCCTTATTTTACTTTATCACGGGTATCATTAGCTACCGTTTTTCTCATGAGATACTGATTTTTTCTTTAATTTGTGACCATCTGAAATAATTGTTTTGTTAATAAGAAAAGAATTAAGACAGAATGCTTCCTTTTTTTCTTGTTACGAGTTCACTCGGAGGCCATTAGGACGGTTTGGATTCCTAAAAAGTTTTTTCAAGTATCTTATCCTGCTTTTGATTTTTTTTACAATTCCCTTAATCAACCAATGTGTCCGACAGTACCCTTAGGCCCAATTTTTGGGATTGATATTAACACACATTTATGTTTAAAATCGTTTTAAATACAAAATTCGTTTCTTCACTAAACACTTAAATGTTACTTAATTCACCGATGTGGTACATTTAAATTCATTTTGAGTTTCCATTGGAAAAACTTAGTAAGGTGGTCTCAATATTAAACCAATGCAAATACAACAGGCAAAACAAAAGCAAACAACTGTTTTTGAAGGCCACCTTGCAAATAAATACACTTTTTTATGATATTTTTTTGTATTTAGTAGTGCTACCATACTTTTATCTTAATTAAATAAGACTTTTTAAGCAAAACTCAAAAAAGTCAATCTGTATTTAAATACGATTTAAGTTTATATGAAAATTAACTTAATATTGATTTAAATATTATCCTAAAAATTGAGCATTAGACAAATTTATTTTCCTAAGTAGATCTAGATTTTTTTAAAAGGTAGCGCGGCATTTATTTCCTCGGGGAAAAGCTGTAGATTGAAAACTGTCATCGGAAAATCTTCTGAAAATAATAAAATTTCATTTATTAAACTTTCTAAAACAGTTCTTATTTTAACTTTTAATTTTTATAGCTTATGCAAAATTATATTAAATAATAAACATTTTTATCATTGTCATCAACATTTTACGTCGAAGTTTGCTTTATTACGTATCCTTTTTTCTATGACCATATTCAGTTTTAAAACAATTCTATTTTTGATCTGACGCAGATACTAGACAGTTAGACAGGCAGTTACACGAGTAAAATATAATATCTCATACACCATAAAAATACACCCAACAATATGCGTCACTAAATGTGTGAAAAAAGTTGAAGGAAAACTATTTAAATGATTCGCAAACATGAAAAGATACCATAGAAACCTGAAAATGTTGACGTATTTTGTTTATTGCGTCTAAATTGTCAACACATCAAGGAAATGCCAAAAACATTTCAATGAAGATGCCACACCACTACTTGTAACATTAATAAAAGTAATATAAAATCAATGTTTGAAAAGTTTTATGTTCGAAAATAACAAAAAACTATATAAAAATTGCGTAGCAAAATAAAAAATTATAATAGCAGGAGAAAATGGAAAGTAGCTTGTTTCTAACAAATTTTTAAAATGCAAATAAATAGGTTTTGATAGCACGTTTTAAATAAACGTTGTCGAAATACCGAGTTAACACGTCCAGAAACGGAGACGTATTTTAACTTAATTGTGTGTACCTAGATTATGTACTAATCTCATCTTAAAGAGTTGGAGCTATCTAACCTCCAAAGCAACTCAGCTTTTGTTGAATAGCAACAGCTATTCATGTTAGTAGAACTAACTTCGCCTTAAGATCTGGGGCCTTATTCTGGCCGTCGTGATCGAGAATTTTCTCGATTCGAAATCAATTTACTATCTTATTATTTCAGTCAATACTGAACGAATCGGAATTATTATAATTCAGTGTTGTAAAGCTTTGACTTGAGTTTCACAATACTAAAAAAATTATTTCGATTCGTTAAGTGTCGACTGAAAAAATTATAAATAAAATTGCTTTCGAATCGAGAAAGTACTCGATCACGACTGCCAGAATTAGGCCCCTGGTAAAAAATCACACCCTTACCTATCATTTCTATACAGAAAGAAAAACACTCGGGATAAATAAAGCTTTTTATACTTACTTTAAGAACGAGTCGTACTCAAAAATTCAAGTACGAATAACACTAAAACGTACACGTAGAAGAAAAAAATATGGTTGGAGGTAACCATATTCTAAGAGCGACCTACTATGGTTGGATTTAAACAATGTTTATGCTTGCAGGCTACCATATTATGTTAAAATATGACCATAGTATGGTTAAAATCAACAAAAATGTTCCCGAAATAAACCATAATATGGTCAAAATTAACCATATTGTGGTTAATATTAACCAAAATAATGGTCAAAACTAACCATATTATATTAAAAATTAACCATAATATGATCAAAATTTTCAAGAATTTTGACAAAAGTAACCATATTATGGTCAGAATTAACAATAATATGGTCGATGTTAACCATATTATGGTTATTTATTTCATCCATTTTTTAAATTGGTTTGTTAAGTGTCAAATTATAATTTTGTTTAATTGTTTATTCCTGACAGGTGTTATGTTCCACTTTTATAAAAAAATCCCTTTGATCCATATTCCAGCTTGTGACGACCTTCATTACCATTTTTTTTGTTCTACTAGTTTATTTTACGTAAATTTATTTATTTAATCAATAATTAAAATAAAATAAATGAGAATTTTAAGCAAATCAAGCAACTATTGTAAAATGCAAACGACCAGAATGTTGTTGCTTTAAAAGCATATTATTTTAAATTCAAAATTAATTCGAACATATTATTGTTATTAAATATTAACCATAGCATCTTTGGAGGAAACCATAATATGGTTATGACTTTTGGATGGAAGAATTTAATCATTATATGTTTGCCGTGACAATAGTATGGTTAAGGTAAACATAATATGTTTAAGTGAATAGTTGAAGCCTTATTTTATTAAAAAAATATATTGTTAAATTCAACCATAATTGAAGTTTTAAGGGCGGTAAACACTTTATTGTTAAATTATTATTATTATTATTTTGTTAAACACAACAAAAGTTTGTTTGTTGCCATTGCAGGGACCAAAATATGTTTTTTTTAACCATACTTCGACCATGTTTTTTCTCTGCGTGTACTTAAAGAAATCCTAAATGGGATTACTTTCGAAAATCAGTTCCGGAATTTCTTAAAATAAGTACAAAATTCTTAAAACAAGTAAAAAAAAAAAGATTAAGCTTTTCGTTGGTAGTGCCACTCTGCGAGTAATATTACAAAGTGAGCGTTTTAATCTCATTAAACTTATCAAAGTTTATTGCAGACACTACAACAACACCACACAAGTAGCTAAAAACCGATTTGCTTTTTGTATGTAGAAACAACAAAAACAACAGAACAAGACGAAAACACATTATTTTCATGTTTAATAAGTAAAATTGAGAACTTTTGCTTCTCATTTAGTTTATATTTTTAGTTAAATATGTACATAAGATTTTTAAAGTAAAAATTATACACTGAAAAAAATTTCTTCACAGATCCAATGAAATTAACATTAAAATTCAACCTATGTAACCCTTCATTGAATTAATGAAATGTTACATAAAATCAATGAAAATTTTGCATTAGTTTAATGAAAAACGTTTGTTTTATCCATTTTTTCAATGAGGATTCATAAAATCAATGAAAATTTTGTCATTGATTTTATTAATCCTTCATTAATCCAATGAAGGGTTACATAGGTTGAATTTTAATGTAAATTTCATTGGATCTGTGAAGAAAATTTTTTCAGTGTATCGGGCATGATGTTGGTGTTTTATAATTGAAATTCTGTAACGCGTAAAACGGGTAAGTAAATCAATCATAATAATATCCTCTTTATAATTTCTTTATGGGGTTTTTTCAAGAATGAATTCGGGATAAAATCAACTTTACAATACTTGAATCAAGCGCATTTTGAGCTTGGTTCAATCTTAGTTTTACTTAAATCAATCTCATTTTCGGATTATTTCAAGTACGAATTCGGGATTAAATCAACTTTATAATTCTTAAATCAGACGCATTTTGAGATTGATTCAATCTTAGTTATACTTAAATCAATCATATTTTCGGAGTACGAATATGTATAAGTTTAGTATTTCGCGATTGAAAATCCGCACTTGATTTTTCTTTTGAGTGTAAGATCTCTCAGACCGCGATTTGGGCGTACACCACAGCCACCAAGAGTCCCGAAGGATACTTACCTATAATCAGTCAGAGAATTTTACTCCTGTATTCATAACAAAAAGTTAGCCACAGTTTGTACACTACGTACAACGAGCTGCTAATTAGAATTCCGATTAAGCTTAGCATCTTGTAAGCACAGAGTTAATTCATAAATAACTTTTCTCCATATGCCAACTTTTAATAAATCCACTCTGAATTTTAATAATGACGCATTATCTTACTCAAAAATGCAACACGTTTTGCATTAATCATCACATACAAATAATCTTAAAAAGATTTTATAATAAAAATAAAATAAAAAAAAGATAGTAAAATACAAAACAGTAAATTAAAAAAACATACAAATTTTTTTTTGGTGTTTTTTTATAACGTTTTTTTAAACATTTTCATATAACATATTTTTACTATAATAAACAAAAAGTATTTTACCTATAACTAAGATATAGCACTGTCCCAAGAACGGGATCTCAAGTATACTGGGTGGTATTATTGACTCCGTTCCGCAAGTGCGGAAAGCAATTTTTGTGCGGAAGCCAAATTTGTAATTATTCATTCCGTTTGTTTGTGCTTGTGGTTTTACACATATTAATAACACTGGTTTACAGCCAAAAATTACCAAGAACGCCACGTGCCTAGATAAGTTAATTTTGACCTCCTGAACACGAAAAACGCTGTAATTTTTTTTTTTCAAAAGTACAGTTTTTTAGATAACGGTACTTTTGTGTTTTTCGGTGTATGGTCCCACTCAAACCCTTGTGGAGCCCAACCGAAAAGTCCGATCGAAATAAATGGCATATCGTTGGAAAGGTAATTGAATGCCTTTTCCGTCGATATGATAAAAATCTTGTATATTTGATTACCAACGTTTTAAGCGCAATTTGAAAAAATCGGATGAAAAATAAAGGTTTTATTAAGGATTTTGTGGAACGACAATATTTTCATCCCATATAAAATTCCGCCTTTTTTTAACCATCAGTTTTAACGTATTTAAAAAAAACGGAATTTTATATGAGATGAAAAATATTGTCATAAAACATTCCAGATATTTAACATAACGTAGAAAAAAAACGAAATAAAAATGAAAAATTTTGAAAAAAACGTAAAAAATAGGCAAATTTCGAACTTTGAGGTGCCATAACTCAGCCAATTCTTATCAGATAATTTTTAGCATATCGACGGAAAAGGCATTCAATTACCTTTCCAACGATATGCCATTTATCTCGATCGGACTTTTCGGTTGGGCTCCACAAGGGTTTGAGTGGGACCATACACCGAAAACACACAAAAGTACCGTTATCTAAAAAACTGTACTTATAAAAAAAAAATTACAGCGTTGTTCGTGTTCAGGAGGTCAAAATTAACTTATCTAGGCACGTGGCGTTCTTGGTAATTTTCCAAATTAAAAATTTGTAAAGCAGTGTAATAGATTTATCCTGAAATTTTTTTTATTTTTTGAACTTAATCTCTATCCTTCATTTGTAACACGTCTTCAGATTTATAGCGTAAAACTCTTCTTTCTAACCGCATGTCCAAGTAATCATCGTCGAAAAAGGCAATTGTATCCATATTTTAATTTTATATTAACTGCCTTTTAAAATTCCACATATAATTTACTAAAAACACTTTTTATTTTACTTTCCAATTTAAAATCTTGTCTTGAAATGTCGTTTCTTCCATCAGCTGACACAAAATCAACTCGTAATTAATTAAAACAGGGATGTTAAATTTGCTTCGCAGAAAGTGTATACCGCAGGAATAAATAATTGCAATTTTCATATCGATCGATATTTTTTTCCGCAAAATTTTCCTTTCCGTGCGGAAACAAAACACCACCCACTAATTATGTTGTAACTATTATTTTGATAATATATATTTATTTATATTATTATACGTATAAATTATATAAAGTATATACAAATTTGTTTAACATAAAACAACTGTTTTTTAAAAGTTGGCAAACGTTTGGTAGCTCGTTAACAAGAGTTTAGCAAATCGTCAACCAGAGTTTGGTAAGTGTATTATGAATGAACTTTGTGCTAACTTCATGCCAAATTTTTATTATGAATATGGCTGTTAGAGTTCTGGTAGCTTCTGGTTTCAACGGTAACAAAATGGACCAGTCAGCTGCGCTTTGGCAGCTCGTTAACAAGAGTTTAGCAAATCGTCAACCAGAGTTTGGTAAGTGTATTATGAATAAACTTTGTGCTAACTTCATGCCAAATTTTCATTATGAATACGGCTGTTCGAGTTCTGGTAACTTCTGGTTTCAACGGCAACAAAATGGACCAGTCAGCTGCGCTTTTTATGAGATCTCTCAATGAAGCGCTCCGTACAAGCTTGAGTTACATCTGTTTCCACAGGCATGAAGCACCAGAAGTAGGGCGCTTCTTAACTCGGCTTCGTACAACCCCCGGAAGGAGGAAGTTTTGACAGCTGTGTTCAGTATTAATGCTAGCACTAGCCATTGCCGGCTTATTCCCTCGGTTGTCAATAGCTCTATCTAAGGAAAGCGTAGCAGTCTGGACTATGTGCAATACAGCTTCTCTTGTAAAGCAACAGCATGGGCGAAACCCAATTTCTCTTGCTACGATTTAGGTTGGAACCACCACGTGATCCTCGAAGCGGCCTAGAAACTTAAAACCTTATCCGCACTCAGAAGTGCAACGCCAAGTCGTTAGTGCTCTTCCAAGTTGCTCAAATAAAGACATCTGAAAATTTTAAGATGTCTTAAGCTCGTTAAAAGATCAAAATTTACTATCATTAAATCTTTGACGTTAGGCAGAAGTAAAAAAATTGCACTTTGAGTTATTGATAAGGTTTAACTAAATTTTTTTTATTTACTCTTTCGTTTGGTATTAATAATTTAAGTCTAGCACAACTGTATTTATCAAATATGAAAACGTGGGAATTTAGCACGTCATACAGAAATCTTATTAACAACTACTTCTAATTGTTATCATTTGCTCTTTAATAAATAAGTCAATTAAATAAAGCAATTAAACATTTTTCAATTTAATATTACGAAAAGCTACAGTTTCTGAACTTCTTTTTGCCTTACATCAAAGAAATATGAGCCGATAATTGTGGTTTCCGTCAGTTTTAGGAACTTTTCCTTCTAGACCCCCAACTATCTTTTCCTTTTTATTTTGCCCACAACTGTATCCTTTGTTGTCTTATATTCCCAAACACTGTAAAGGATTCTTAAACAAAAAACAACTGAAAACAAAGTATATTATTTATACCGCCAACATATGAATGAATGTTTAAATGAACGAATAAAAGCAATGAATGAATGAAAGAATGAATGTCTGTTTTGATGTCTCTCTGGTACATAACTTAAATGAGTTATTTACTTGTTACTACTGGCAACATGTTACTTTCAACATTCAACTTGTTAACTGACATGAACATGACAATTCATTAACTTTTCTACAACAATTAACAAGGAGCAGAAAGAAGTGTCTTCTAGAGTCTCTTGATAACAAAAGTCCATGGACAATGAACTTAAGTTTGTGTATTTTAAGTTTTTTTTTTCTCCTTTACTGCAGACATTAAACGATATTTGAAAAAAAAACAAACTAGAACAAAATGAAAACTTTATTTAAATAAATAAAATTGTTGCAAAAATTGCATCATTGCATGTTTTAAATTCCCTGAAAAACTCTAAAACGATAAACATCTTCGATTTATTTATGTTGTTTTCATTGTAAAGAAATCGAAAATCTATGTAAATACTGCTAATAAACCACATGCAATGGAGAGTAAATGGATTTTTTTTTATTTTTGAAAATGGGGTTTCATAGTTTTGTATCATTAAATCGTTAAGATTTTTAAATTAATGAAAAACAATAAAGTTGTTAGGCAAATTGTAGATCGGCAGAAATGCATCCCGCCTGGTGAACTAAAAACCTTATACTTAAAAGCATAAGCAGGGGTAAACAACTACAACTTCTTTGCATCGCCAGAATATTATGTCCTATAACGCTGGGCAACACACCAAAGTATGATTGAGTTTTGTCCATTTTTTTTGGTGAAATTGAGTACGATGGCACCATGAGTTTTTTCTAGCAGCTTTAGTTTTAAAAATATAGTGCCATTTAGTATTTAAATTTACACAATTTTTTGTATTATTCCCTTAACTTTTCACGAATGACCCGACAAACCTTAAAATTCTTTTTGGACTATTAAACTGCACAAAATTTTCTTTGATTTTAGTTGCGTCATATTCGTGAGTTTATCAAGATATCTAAGTTATGTTGCAAGGATGTTCAAAATTATGTTTTTTTAAGTTAGTTCTTAAACCTTTGAAAAATCCTATTGTTTCTCCTATTTTATAATGCATGCACAAACTAGACATTCCAAAAAACTATTCTATTAAAAAAATTTTAAATCCATTTAAAGGGTCCTTAAATATTTCGAAACCAACTTCAAGTTTTATCTCATATTGTACATGTTTTAAATAGTACAGAAAATGACAATCGTCATGGTTATAACGGGGTCTTCACCAGACCATTGGTGTTGCAAATTTAAGAGTGGATTTTTTACTACTTGAGCATTGCCGTAAGGATGCAGCGCAGTTTTGCCAAACAGCCTTTAGCACCCACTGTTTGTATTGATTGGAACCAGTAATTTCAAAATATCTAAAATATGCAGATTTCACGAAGTCTAAAGGTTTACGATACTGTGCAAGAATATATTGACACAAAACTGTCTCGCTTATTTATACAAAGTCTTTCCTTCGTAGCCATTTTGAATTATTTTGAATGGGGTTAAAAAGGAAAATTCAAAGTTTTTATTTTTTAAATTGAATGCACAAATCTTTAAAAGAAGAGGTGGTAGACAAAAACTAATCTTATATTCTTAATCGGTGGACAGAATACATAATCTGTTATTTTTATTTCAGGAAATTTACGTAAAAAAAAGTATAAGAGACTAAAGCAAAAACATAAATTTGTAATATCCTTGCCATAACTGTGAGATATGCTGAACGTAGTTTAAAGTTTGAATAACCATTTGCGAAAAATAATAGAATAAAACAGAAAATTGTGTAAAGTGTCAATATATCTTTTAAACCAGAGCTGTAAGAGAAAACCTAATGACACCATCGTCAAGAGCAGATAAAAAACTAAAAAAATACAATTTTGTTGAGCAGTGTAATCAACCGTTCTTATCCATTTACTTTTTTAAGCAGACATAACTCCAAAAATTAACGACCACTAACCGAAGAAGTGTTTTTTATTCCGTGATCTTTAAACATCCCAAACTATTCCTAGTAATGTTTATTATTGTATACAACATAATTATACATACATTCATTGTGTTTGTATAATATATTGTGGCCAGTGAAAGTTTCAGAAAAGAGCTGCTCTTACACGACTGCAACGACTTGACTTAGGTTGCAGTCAGTATCAATCTAACACACTTAAACCCAATGCTCCATTGTGTTAACATGGATTTCCACTAAACAAAACCGCCACCGCAGAATAAAAACTTCTAACGAAGTTTAAAATGCGCTCCAGTTCAGCCGCAGAGATATCTTACAATCCGTCAAAGGTGGCGGATCCCATTTTGGCCAGTCGTCTTCTCGCCACTGCAGGACAGTGACAGAGAAGGTGTTATACGTTACCTTCCTTGTCTTCGTCATAAGAGCTGCGGCATTAATCATTATTTCTGGCTCCCAGACGCTGTGTGACATCATATACCAAAACTGATACGTCCCTTTTGGTCATCGATAATAGAGACAGCGTTCGCCCGGCATTGATGTGGGACCACAATTGCCAACGTCTATCTTGCCAAGGCTAGCAAGCTTCTCTGTCCTAATGTCTCCCAGTATATTCCCATGCCCTAGGATCCATATGATCCTGATATAAAACTGTTCAGCCATTTTTGTTGGAGATAAGTGGCAGTCAAGGACTATTCTCGTTCTCAGGGGAATCCAAGGCGCAGGGCTGTCAATATAAATATCCACAGCAGTCGTATGTCTAGCCAGTCAACAACTTCGTAGATCGCAAGTATATCTGCCTGGAAATCGCTACAGTTACCCAGATACATCCGTGTAGAAGTGTACGCTTCCGCAACGACTTTACTATGACAAAATTTAAACTTAGCTTACTACTTTTAAGAAATGGAATAAGATTAAGAAATGCCAGTGGCAAATTTCTTAAGGCCCAACTATAATATGCATAAACTTCTGTCAAAAATTAACAAAAATCCTCTTAAATCCATTTTAAAACACAAAAACAAAACCAACAAACACTTGATTCCGTACGGAAAGTGCGATCTGTTTCGCACCTTGCTTAAGAAAATGATAGACTCATAAAACGTAGCAAAAAGTTTCCTTAAGTTTGACACACATGATTAACATGTAATCGCCCATTTGCTTAAGCCAACTTAATTGTATTATAGTTGGGCATTAAGACTGTTCTAATCCTCAAAAGAGCTAAATATCTATTTCTCTTTTTGCGCCTACATGCGTATTTCAGGGACATACGATTAAAACATGCACCAAATTAGGTTTTCCTTTAAATATATATGTTTAGAAATAGAAACGTTCAATCATGCATCAGTCAGTACTTCTAAAAAAACCTAATACCGTTTTTCGAAGATCATAAATTTCCTGTTGCGGAAATTTAAAAAATAAAATAAAATCTGTAATTTTAAAACACCAATAACTAAAGTTAAAATAAAACTTTGCATAGCTCTTAAGGAGCGCCCTTAATGGGACTCCATAAAGGTCGAATATTAAAACATAACTGGATCTCTAAATTAAGAAAATCTGTGGCATAAAGAGCAAGCATTAAGTGCTATTTTGGACTCTCTCGTATACCTTTAATAAGTAACGATTGGTCGAGCCTAAAACTTATTTAAGATTCAAAATTTTTTTTAAGCATTTCCAAAGTATTAATTACAAAATTAAGAAAAATTTTATAATTTTACAGTAACTGATTTTTTTTTTTTAATTTGACAGCCGATAAGAAAAATTGTCCTTGATTTTAAAAGAAAATTCTACTTAATAAATGTTTGTTAAATTAAATAATCATTAATGAATAGAGGTGTAAAAGTTTGATTTTTTTATTCAACTTTAGGGAACTGACAAACATGAGATTTATTCTTTAAGTGCCATATTATTCTTGCTTATCGTGGTAAGCGAATTTAAAAAACGCCTGCGACTGTTTGGTAATAGATTAAAGAGAACGTAAACTTATTTCTTTTAATCTATTACCAAACAGTCGCAGGCGTATTTTAAATTCGCTAACCACGATAAGGGTGATTGTCTTGAAAAATGTTTCTTTACCACAATCTCTGATATCCCTAAATATTTACTATTTAAAATACATTGAGTGCATCTTTTTGTTAATACATACAATCAATATTTTAGATCTTCTCTTTAATTTTTTGTTTACATTTTTTGCATAAACGTGATTTCGTTTTTATTTTTCAAAGTAGTTTCATTCGATATTTTTCTATGAAGTTCAAAAAATTGCTTATGCATCCACGTTCTGCCCACAGATTTCATTGTCTTTAACGTTTCCAATTCAAACGAGGAAAAAAAATTAAAGCCAGCAACATTAAATGGGCAGCAAAATTTCAGCTGCCCATTAATAGAAAAATCGCAAAGTGTACCTAATAGTACCAACTACCCGTACCTTACACCACACGTCACAATGACTAAATGCAGTGCCCTCAAATGTACCCCTTGCATACAAAACTAAAGTACATTAACCGCAATTGTACGTGTTGCTGCAGCAGACCTATTCATGTTTTTATGTATGTAAGTATGAATCGAGTCTGCCCGAGCCATAGCATACAAGGAGGAGGAACATATTTATGTATATTGTGGCATGGATGTTGGTGGCTTGCTGGCTGTGTGTTCATTCCTATTTAAAGATATGTAATGATATCTTATGAATAGTTTTCTATGTTGTTATTACTTTTCTTTGTATGTATTTATAATTGTTGTTGCCGTTGCTGTTGCATGCTGTTGTTGATATTTTGCAAACAAAGATGAAACATTGTTGTCTCTACATGGACCAGAGCCCAGCAAAACTCTTTCAGCTTGTCAGTCGAGTTTAAGTTTTGCATGCTATCGTTGAGTACAGTTGTTTTGCTTTAGGGTATAAAATGTTGTTTGGAGGAAAAAATTTCCATTTAATCCCATATAGAAAGTATACATAGTTCTCTTTAAAGCGTTCTCTAGTGCCTGTATTCTATACAGTCGAAAGATTTGAAGTCTGAGCTGGATGTTGTAATGCGAATTAAAAAAAAAGTTTTGATTAAGGATATAGGAATGCCATACACAAAGAGAAAAAAAAAATGCTTCTATACGGGCACTAATAACCAGGGCAGGTTTTTTATGGACAAAACAAATCAAAATATGCAAGCGGAAAGGCTTAAAAATTTAAGAAATATGCTAAAATAGAAACTGGGAATTATTTCCTTTAGAATTTATTTATTTATACACCTCCCCTACCCATAAAAGTTCAAAAATTTAATTTTTATAGTATTAAGGCGTTAGTAACCTATTTCTTTTAATATTTACATTTTTTTTAAATATTATTTATGTAACCGCCCTCAAAAGGGGGCGGAGGCGAAATGTGTAATTTTACGATCTCATGGGTCTAATTTTAGGTTTTTTAACTTTCGCCGACGTTAAAAGTTGCATTTGCCAAACAAAAATATGGGAAAACTTTAAAAAAATTGCATTTATCAGAGGTTGGATTAGTTCTTCTAGGGGGAACCTTTTCCTCCTTGGCCCGATTTTATTTATTTTTAAGGTTTACCTGCCTATGACAATATCACATATTTCTGCCAAGTTTCATCGATATAGGGGCACTCAATAACTTTTAAGAAGCAATATAAGCTAAAACAAAAAGTAATGTCCGGCTAGATTGCCAAAAAACCCCTATGTGAGCCGTCACGACGACCCTCAAAAATACCTGAACAAAATTCAAATCTTGCTTTAATTTAGGACACCTTTAATTAACATATGACAATTACAGCAACTACGCTATTGTTACCGCAACTTTTCATAGCCACTGCACCCGTTCTATGGTTGTCCACAATCATTTTATGTTTCTCACTATGCCATGGTGCTCTTCGAATATGATAAGATTTACAAAGAAGATTTTTTTGATTTGAACTTCTACGATATTGATCTTAGATCCTATAACGTAATACATTATGGGTCCTTATGAGAAGCGTAGTTGATTTAACGATGTACGTCTGTTCGTGTGTCCATTAAAATGTGATTTCCGAAGACCATATTTATGATAGGGAATATCGTATATATTCGGATAAAGTTTGCTGTTGAAGTTCAGCCAGATCGGTCCACGAATGGCTAAATAACATGTCTTCCACTAATTTTTACAAATAAACCTCAAATTTTTATATATAAAATATTAGTTTTCGAAGTCCTCATACCATATGAACTAAGAGGACCAAATTTTGCTCAAATATTTTAAAAATATAAGAGGTATTAAATATTTAAAATTAGCCAAATCAGTTCCCTGTTTCATCCGGCCGCCGTACAAGTGTCCTACCGAGTTAAGGGTTTTAGTGCGTAGGGTACATACGAAACATACTAGCTAGCTTGATAAAATTGAGTTCAAATAATCTCAGTGTATGGAATTTGTTTGGTTTTTAAAATCAGTCAAATCGGTCTATTATTTCACCTGGCCACCATAAAAGTGATCTCCCGAGTTTAGGGTTTGGGCACAATAAGGTCCAGAGAAAACAAACTAATGGTCATTTTCTCAATGTATCGACAAACTGCCTGTTACTTAATGTCAACATAAATTTATTGGACCGATAAACTGTCCGTTAACGATTTTGGGTTTCTCAATATACCGACAAAAAACATTGTTTTCAGCTGGCAACGCCACTCAAAATACATGTAAAAGTTGGGAGTCAGCTGATTGAATTTATCTGTACGGCAAATAAAAGGAAAATAAATAATTAGCAGATGAGTGCCGGTTAGCTTTGCGATAAAATCGAAGCAAATGAGACATTGAGAAAACCAAATTTCTTTAATGTGCAGTTTTTCGTTGGGAAAAAAGATAATTTCCTAATGAGCAAAATGGCCATAAGTGGATACAATTGAGCTTAAATATAACTTTCTTCACTTTTCCAACCTTCGTGAATGGTATATTAGATTCGGCCTAGCCGAATATAGCACTTTTACTTATTTCTAAAGCTACGGTCACACTAATATAATATTTGACGAAAAAAACGGGACCAACAAGCAAACTAAATAATTTCCTTCAGTTCCAATATTTATTTAAATTATAATACCACATCTTACAAAAAACCAGTTTTTTTTTGGTATGTCTAGTAGTATAATAAGCTTGTTTTGTGATATTAAGACCATTTTAAACCTCAATAACTATTTACAAAAGTAGGGGTTACTCTTATTTGATCAGATATTTAATAAGTTTGACCGTACCTAATGTGTACTTGTTAACAATAAAAAATTTCAAAACTTAAAATGTCGATACTTTTAGGACGGCAACAGTTTCCCTTTACCAAGACCTCCTATACTGCGAATTGCTATTTAAGGTGTTTTAAACCGGAACTGTAAACTTTAACACTTTAATTTAAACATTATTTTCTTTTTCTTTAATCTTTTTCTAATAAAATATTTGAATAATAAAAAAACATCCATTAACATTTAACAGCAGTCCAATCATAAAATCATGGCGTCATATGATATTAAGTTTTTTTTTTAAACACTTTTCCTAAGCAACCACCATTTAAGCAAAAACAAAAAAAGACTTGCGAAATTTTATTATTTTAATAGTAAATATAATTAAAAAAAAACTTTTTAAAATATGGGCGCGTTAAGACAGAAAGAAAAAAAATATAGTTAAACAAAAACAAAAATATCTTACAAAAAAAAAAAACAGACTTTAAATGAATGTAAAATTCAAAGACAAGGCAAAGAAAAATAATCATTAATTACTAATTAATCGTGTGTTTAAATTTGAAAATTTCATTCAAACAAATATTAGAAAAATAATATGTACAAACATCAGTTTAACGTTTGCCAGCCAACCGATTGGAGAATCAAAACACTGCGGTAAAAAAGAAAATAGAAGCTAAAGCAAGCAAAAAAGCATATCTTAAATTTAAACAGTGTGGGACAAAAGTGGATACTGTAAAGTAAGTATGCAGATGAAACTAGAAAACGATGTTTAACTTTCAATTAATATTAGGCAAATAGGGGATTTCCTGTCAAGTGACCCAACTTTTGAAATCGATGTCTGACGTGTTGGATAAGGCCAGTTTACACGGTAATACATTGTATTACGGCATAATGTAGAATGAGAGAAATCATATCATGTAAAAGCAAAATGCATTGAGTAAGAGAGAATACGAATACAAAATTTGACAAGCGGTCGGTAAATGGTTTTTTTCTAACCATTTTAGAAACTTATGTATTTTCATCACACCAGAGGTGCATTTTAACGGATTATATTGAAGGTGGTACCATTTTTATACAATTACAAAAACAACTAAAATCAACTCAGGAAATGTTCATGTTGTTTTTGTAAAAATTGTGAAACTGCAACCATCCGCTTTTTTGTTATTATTTTTGATTTTACTTATACCATCCGTGTAAACATAAAGTAAACACGGAGAGAATTTCATATTATTTTGCTTCTACAAAGTAGTAATACATTGTATTACCGTGTAAACTGGCCTATAGTAGTTTAGACACAAATTTTCAACAAGATCAGTCAAAAAGTTTCTGAGTGAAAAGGTGTCATAGTTTGACATTTTGGCCAAACAGGTGTTCATTCTCATCCATGTAAGTAATTACCTATTGCTGTTAGCAAAATTTGTCCCAAGTAGCTAAGATAGCTAGTTTATTAATCTTTCGAAAAAAAATTCCTTTTTGTTTTATTTAAAAAAATTTTAAATTTAAAATTGTTTTTATAGGAATAAAATCACGTTTTTTCTATAGAAATGTTGACAAATTAATTATTTTTTTAATCATTTGTAATAATAACACAATGTTACAGAAAATAATGTAACAGAAATACTTGGGATGCGATAATTTTTACTTGTAGGTGTTCTCAAAGTACAATAAGACTCTGTACTTTAAATATGCAAAACACCTCCAAAATCTCGAGTTACGGGTACAAAAACCGGTTTTTTGTACCTTTTGCACTTATATGCCAGTAACTTTGATAACTGTTAACCGATTTTGAATTTCTCAGCGGATTAAGAAAGAAGAAACTAAGGCCTTTAAAAGATGTGAACATGACATTTAAGTAATATTAGAGTTGTCAATTATTCGCCTTTCAACTTTGTTGGAATAATTCAAATAATTGTTTTTGTTCGTTCGATTAAACGATTAAATCTAAAAAATATTGGATTAATCGATGAGAATAACGAATAAAAAAATTAATTTTATAAAAAAATTACTATAGAAAATCTTACATTCCATCCGCTATGACTTCTTCTTTTTTTGATGCATACAATTTCTCATCTTAACTCCACATCGTTGTATTACTTAAAGGAATCGTAAAACCCTTAATTCCTTAATAACCCGATATTATTCTGGATTTTCGAAAGGCGTTGGCAGAATGCCATCTTCAGCCAAACTTCTGTCTACAATTTATGCTAAAGAACAGTTGCAGTCTTTTAATGTATTTTTCCATTAGACCAAGTTCGGCATTTCTAGATGTCGTTGGATTATATTACGCAAATGGTAAAAATATACACAAAGCGCCAAAAGAACTGTTAGTCATCTCGTATTTTTAATTGTTTGTTAAGATTTGTTTGATATGAACGTAAAATACATCTTTGAAATACAATGAGTACTCAACACGTTTTTTGCTTACTAAACATTGAGATTAATTACAACCAGGGCTATGGCAACAATAGTTTTTAACTTTCCTACATTTTGTATAGCATCACTAAAAACGTATGAGAATAAATCGAATTCTAAGCTTTTATTTAAATTATTTTTTAATAAAAAAAATTGTTCGATTAATCGACATTAATTAATCGATTTATTCGTTATTCGAAAATCGTCGTTTTGAAATTATTCGAACAAGAGTTTGGTTTTGTTTGATCGATTAATCGAATTATTCTTTATCGGTTGACAACTCTAGTAATTATACGTATTTCTCTAGCAATCTCAATATTTAAAAAAAAATCCCTATTTTTTAACTTTGGAGATGTTTTTGAAAATTTTTTAAGAACCGTATCAATTATGAATTAATTATAAAATAATGTTTATTTATGAGTAAAATGCTACCTTAAAATGTTTTAAAATATTCGTTAAAAATTGACCGAGTTATTAAAATTTTAATAGAAATAATCTGAGAATTCTTTTATTTTTATAAGCAGTGCTGACATACACTTTTTTAAAAAGTCCTCACGCATCCCGTAAAATCCCTATCTTTCCCTACGCGTGAAACAATGGTCTCTACAAAAATCCCTTCAACTTTAAAATGATAATATATCAATACAAATAAGGCCATTTGTGTTAATGTACATATATAAACTTTATTAAAAATTTTTATTAGCTAGCATTTGGGTGATCATTTTTTGTAAAAATCATCTAAATGAGTCTTCTCTAATCACTTTTAATGACTTAAACTGATTTATCATTTAAGCGATTGAAAAAGGATTCATAAAGAATTTATTGCCGGAGAAATAAAAAGATTGGTTTAAATAGAAGCCAAAAAATAAATGAAACAGCGAATGGTTTTTCCTTTTCTTACCGAGAACCCGATAACTTTTGTTTGGTTCAAAATAAAATTTGTTCAAATAATCGAGAGCTATAATCCTGCTGTTTTTATCGGAGAAAAAATTTCAAACATGACGATTAAAAAATGGTTAAAAATATTATCAAAAATAATATATCATTAATGATTGAAAAATAAGGCAAAAAAACTTAATATAACTATAAAAACTACAATTAAATTGCTTAAAAATATATATCAGAAATTTGTATTCTTTGAGGTGATTCATCGGTAGGGTACCATTTTCTCACAGCGATAGTTTCATTTATGATCGAAAAATTAGCTCTTATGCGTTTATTTCGTTCTTTACTATTTCGAAATTTTAATTTACGAATCATATGTTTCGCTTATATGCATATACTGTGCTTATAAAAAAAACTCGCTTATTTTCATCAGTATCTTGAAAAAAGCTGGTTTGCTTGCATCAAAGTGCATGAATACATTCAAAGTATGATTAAAATTTTGTTTTTATGAAATAACTAGCTGACCCGGTCCGCGTTGCTGGCCCTTAGCACACATAAGTGTTGTTTTACCACACGATTTAAATTGAGCTTTTAACGAAATTTACGGCCATTAAATAAAATCCATGGAATACCTATCATAAAGTTTTTTTCAGAATAACTTTCATATGGTGTAGATATGGGCTCAATCAAAAAAAAAAAAGAAACGCATGTATTTAAGGCAATTTGGAAATTATATTTATTTATTACTTCATCTTAAGATAGACAATGTTTTTTGTTTTTTTATTTGGTGTAAAAACGTATAATTTTTTTAGCGTGCCAACTCGGGAGCAAGCGACATACAACTGGCCGTTTAAGCCAGCAATAGTCAATGATTGGCTTTGTGCTTTGCTGATGGTAATAGCAAAGGCAAGACGTAAAGGGAAGTGCGTGGATTTCGAAAGTTTGAAAATTTTGATATTGGATTATTATTAAAGGCGCCCGTACACGACATGTATTTGTCATCTGACATGTCAAATTTTCAAGTCACATGTAATTGTTCATCTCTGTCAAAATTGCTGTTTTACATAAGGTTTATAATATTAGGTCACAAACGTACATGTAATTTGCTTCTGACATTGTCTCTGTTTTTTTTCGCATTGTTATTGCAGAAACCAAAGTAGTTCTCGGTTTCAAAATAGCTTGCTGCCGCCACGAAAATATTTATTTGCGCCGTAGAATAATTTAGCCATCTTAACATTTTTTCTTTTATTTTAAAGATACCAATTTAGAATTTTATAATTAAACGGTTTTTATGTATATATTTAAATAAATTCTATTCAATGGTGAGATGAGCATACATATCTTGGTATTGTAAAATATTAACTTCAGCCGGCTAATGATTCCGTCAATAGTTGACGCCGCTGCCAGTTTCTTCCCGGCATAGATTTCTGATGTCAGATGGTTTGTCAGAAGAAAATAGAGCACGCTCTAATTGAAATTTTGTCAGATGACTTTGCGTCTGACTTTTACAGAAGCAAAGTTAAAAAGGTAACACACGACATGTATGTGTTTTGCAGTGGGAAATTTGACATGTCAGATGACAAAAACATGTCGTCTATATGCTCCTTAACACAGGTTTTTTTTAAATATCTTCGGAACTACATAACCGATTTAAGAGTTTGATATCTCGTTTTGAAAAACATGACAACGGCTTTAAAAAAAATAAAAATAATGAAAATTGGATTTTGCCACGCCCCTCCGCCCGCAGACCGTAAATCAAAAAGCAGACTTCACAGTGTCACCCGCCTGATTATTCTGAAGATTCCCTGAAAATTTAATCAAAATCGGCCCAGCCGTTTTGGTGTCCATACGTTACATATATACGTACATACATACATACACACAAACCTACACACATACATACATAAACACATCCTGTTTTATATATATAGATTTTCTTGCGTTTTTTATTGTGTCTGGCTCAAGTTTGAAACGATGCTTATATGAGAACTTTTAATGCAATTTATTATAGTATTCACCCTTATCTTGGTTGGTGAATTTCAAATACGCCGCGACTGTTTGGTAATAGATTGAAGAGAACGTGAACTTATTTCCTTCCGACTAGGGTAGGGCTGCCAGAAGTTTGAACCTATCAACCAGGACACATATAAAAAATGGATAAATAATTAACCAACAAAAAACTTTTTTTTTTAATACATATGTATGTATGTATATGTAAAAAACATCCGTTTTTAATATTTAAATCCAACAATATATGAGGCTATTAGCGCAGAAGTGGTGTAACCCACAATTTAATTTGGTTACGGTTCTGGTGTAAGAAATGTTCTTTGCGCTATTCTTTACAGTGCATTAGTCGAGTTAGCCAACTGTTTGTATTCAAAACAGATGGCGCTAGAAACATAGTTTTGCAAACCAAGTACTATAGTGTAAGCTCTCATTATCTCATAATAAGTAGTCTGAGGTTACACCACTTCTGCGCTGATAGCCTCATATATAAAAAAAAATTAACGTGTACCTCATGTACATAAAAATGATGAAAAATAATAAAAAGTTGAGCTTAAAATGTTCTAAACTATAATTCTTTTCAGAAGATTGCACTTTTTCTAGAACTTAATTTCGGTCTTTGATATAGTTATAAAACAGGCAGCATGTCATATTAAAATTAAACTTACATTGAATAATACTCTCCAGTGTTTCAGTCTTTAACGAGTTTCTTTCTTTAGTCCATTGAGCAGACTCACATTGAAAAAATCAAAATCATTTGATTTTTCTTCAACCAAATCGACAACTGTCAAACTCATCAATTGACAAAGCCGTACACGCTTTGATTAGGACAACATCCGACTCAGTTGACAATTGTATTGAAACGTTTTTGGGCTGCTTTAGAGAAATCAATTTGTTATCGGTTTTCGATTACTTATAAAAGTTGTTTACACGGTATAACTTTTACAGCAACTAGTTGAAACAAAATTTGAAAGAGGTTTGAGTCTCATCTAATATTATTGCAAGCTTTTAGTTAAACCACGTTACACCACATAACAGTTGAATTTAATTAAAGTTCTTTATACAATTGCCTTAGGTAAGCAGTGTTATAACAGAAATATTAAACTTTGTTAACAACTAAAACCAGCAAAAAACAAATTTTTTGTCTTGACCTGTACAAAAAACCAGGACAATTTAGTAGTGGACCAGGACACCAGGACAAGTAGTCTAAAACCAGGACAATCCTGGAAAACCCGGACGTATGGCAGCCCTAGACTAGGGTGATTATATTGTAATGCATAAATGCGGTATATGCATTTAAAGCTGGGATCACACGATTGCCGCAATGCACAAATTTTCACACTTTTTAATGCCCCAATTGTGTGACTGCACAACCAAATGGCTCATGTACCAATCGAGGACAATATTGTGCTTACTTTTACCAATCAAATGCAACCCTAGTGCTGCAATCGTGTGACTGTTTGCTATGCAACCGCGCGAAAAGAAAAATAACATAAATGCAACAATATTTATTGTGTTCTTGTGCGGCAATCAAACAACACAATTCGCGCCAATATTTGAAATTTTTTTATTAAATTTACTTTTTAGTGTTTCTTTTAGTAATTAATAGTGTCCGACCGAACGTTCGGGTTCGGTTACGGAGTTCGGCAAAAAATTATGTTCGGTCAAAGTTCGGGGTTCGGCGAAATTTTTACCGAACTTTACCGAACATCGAACTTTTTTATGAAATAACATATTTATTATAACTTCAAATTATAATTTGGCATCATTGTTTGTGAAAATAATACGAAAACAATATTACTATATTTCTCTATGATTATTAGTTCGAAAAAATACAGCGATGACTTAATAACATGCTTAAGTGTATAAAAATGTTTTTATATGTGTCATTTTTAGAAGACGGTAAAAAATACAACAAAAAAAAAGGTTAAATTTTATTTAGCAAAAAAATACTCTCTATTTATATTCTGCGAATGATAAGATAATCTATAGTTTTGGGTGAACCACAAACCAAACTTTATAGTATACATATTTCCAGATAAAAATGTCATCCAATCCATTTTGAAGTTTTTTTTTTTTTAAATTGAGCAAGCGCTTAATGCAAATGCTGCGCCAAACAAATGTCAATGGGGAGTTCATTGCCAAGCAAACAAACTACCGCCAATATTAAACGCCACTTAGAGAAAATACACCCGAACGAATTCAAAAAATACAATGTAGAGGTTTGAGTACTACATACTAGGGCTATAACCAAATTATTAGCATAGTACGACGGAGTGGCCTAGAATGTTTTAGTAATGAAAACACCTGTCTCTCGTCGTTTTGCGAAAAAAACCTCACGCAGGGAAGCAAACTTCTAAAACCTTCCAAGAAATTTTGAACCGCGATGAACTGTAAACCGTAGGAAAATTTTAAATCTTAAGCAGTGGTTAAATTCCAAAATAGCATTTAAGTGATACGTATAGGAATATATACAAATATCAGGTATATATTTTTTAATATTTCCGTGAGATAAAATTCGTTGTTTTCAAACTTCAACCCGATCCCTGCGTGAACTTTTTTAACAATCCGAAAAAATTATCATATTTTTTGTTAATAACTTTTAATGTTCTACACGACTACACTATGCCATTTTTGATTTTCGCAAAAAGTGTGAAAAAGTTAGGGCCCTAATGTATACTGTATTAAATTTGAAATTTATTTTTTATTTTTTGTCTTAAAAAAAAGCAATTACTAATTATTTTTTAACTAGAAAATAGTTTTGACTACTTTAAAGTGCAATTTATCTTTTAATGTTGCATCCTTCCAAAAGTGTAAATGTAATAATTTCCCGAAATTTTATTTTGTTTTAAATAAATACATTAAAAAAGTACAATTGTTCAGATTTATTAACAAAAAGTTCGGTTTCGGGTTCGGGTTCGGCCGAACTTGTCAAAATTTAGCGAAGTTCGGGTTCGGGTTCGGTCTCAAAAAATGCGTTCGGTCGGACACTAGTAATTAATAAAGAAAAATATGAATTTATTTATTATGCGTTATAATTTTTTGTTTTAATTATTGCTATTAACAAGCATAGCTATTCAGTGTGAATATTTTTATTCAAGATATTTAACCCTTATGTGTGTGGAAAAAAAAACACCTTCTATAGGGTGGATAGGTACCTGGGTACCTTCATGCAAATTGTATGAGAAATCTAGTTTTTTGTCTTGTATTGTACGAACAATCGATCGTTAATGAAATAATATTAGAATTTTACTCTGGTTTTCTCCTTTTCATATATTTTTTAAAATTCTACACCCAAAAAAAAAAATTTGGAATATAAAACACCTTCTATAGGGTGGATAGGTACCTGGGTACCTTCATGGAAATTGTATGAGAAATCTAATTTTTTGTCTTGTATTGTACAAACAATCGATGGTTAATGAAATAATATTAGAATTTTACTCTGGTTTTCTCCTTTTCATATATTTTTTAAAATCCTACACCCAAAAAAAAAAAATTTGTAATATAAAACGTATACAGGTACCCAGGTACCTATTCACCCTATTAAGGGTGCAAAAAGCAAATTGGTATGCCACGCCCCCCCAAACTCATATTGTATATAAACACCTATGAAAATATAATAATAACAAAAAGTTAGGAGTTCTCATGAAATTGTAGAATTGTAGACTAAAATCTTATATAAAAAATTTCGATTTGAAAACGCAATAGGTACACAGGTACCTGTCCACACACATAAGGGTTAAAAAAAAAATAAGTATTACATATGTATTTCTTTTACAGATATTTGTCCTTAATATGTCATACATTTTTCTTAAAATATTTCAAATAGAAGTATTCAACAAAAATTTGTTTAAATGGCGGGTTCACAGCTGAACCGAACCAAGTCATAAAATAAAATTCATATAAGTATGTATTTCAAAACTGGTGTGAAATTCTTCACAAAGTTTAACTCTTTCTGTAACGGACTAAATCAAAGAGTTTTTCGTTCCAAAGGTAACGGTAATAAACCCATGTCAATGGCTCCATAAATTAATGCAAATTCACTTACTCAAACTCAAAATTTTATCGAATTTTAATTTTTGACTTGGTTCGCTTCAGCCCTCCAAATATACTTATGATAAAATGTTCTTTTTTTTAATGAACAAGCCAATTAGAATAAAAAAGCTGCCACAACAGCTGTTTTCACAGTCGACACAAGTATAAACAATCGTGTGGCTGTGCTGCGGCAACTTTTGTACCCATTTCGCTTTGTACCAACTAGCGGCAATTAAATTTCTATAAAACAGGGCAATCGTGTGATTTCAGAATATTTGATTGGTGCAATTTCGTTATTGTGCGTCAATAAAGCACAATCAAAATTGTGTCATATTGGTGCATTTGCGGCAATCGTGTGATACGAACTTAAGCTTATACACGAAACATTTTCGGCTATTTTAAATATTAAACTGTAATTGCACAAGTGTGTATGCATAAAAGTGTAAAATGCTTACGACCGGTGTGGAAATAAGCGATAAATTAAGTTTTCTTAAAGACTTTTTGTCAACAAAATAGTTGCATGTTTTAGTCTGCAAGATTAAACTGAAATTGAAACACAGGGGCCAAATTACTGCATTCGATATCGATTAAAATTGCCATTTAAATTGCATCGTTATTTCGATCGATATCAAATGCCGCAATCTGACCCCAGTACCCATGTTCTGTTACTTTAGTGAGAACTTCTTGCATCGTAAAGATGTGAAACAAAATATTCCATCGTTTCTCGAAAAGTGAGAAAAATGTGTGTGTCTGTAACTCATGTCGAAAACTATCAAAAGAGATTACGTCGTTACGTTATAAGTGTCATAATATTGCACTCGAAGCCGATGTGACATTGCAGACGTTCAGAACGCCAGTAACACATATCGTTGACGGCGACCAAAATTTACTTAAATTAAAAATTTTTCATGGACGGCGGCGAAAACACAACCGTCGGCTATGCCAAATTGTGCAAAGAGCGACTTTAATGTTTGTTGTTTGCAAACGAGCTTTAAAGACATTCGTATATTTTATAAAAATGTTAAAAGCAAAATAATAAAACAATGAAAAATGTGCCAAGAATAAAATATTATTATTATTATTCTTGCATTTTGCATTTTTAATTGTTTTTTAGTGTTAAAATTTTTTCTCGCCCCATTTTTATTCGTGAGTTTATTTGACAGTTCAAAGCGGGAACTTTTCCAACCAAAATGTTACAGACACACTTTTTCTGTAAATTACGTGACAGCTTGTACTCGCCAAAAAAAGTTACAGACACAGTTAAGTGAGAAAAACAGCTGTTTGTTTCAATTTATGGCATTTTTGTTTTATTTCACACATTTCAATCGAAAACTTTCTCGACGCGAGAGTTACAGAACATGAGCACAGGTTTCTTGTTATAAAATTCCATTTTATTTTGTTTTCCACTGTTTGTTTACTCATTATCTATTAGTTCTGCTCCTAAGCTTTTGGTCGTTAAATTATTTTTATTTTCTTAAATAAACAAACGTTAATGTAAACAAATCTCCAACAACTTATTTTCATTTTATTCTAATGAATAGAAAAACAAATATTTTAATAAAAAATTTAGTCTGTAGATAAAAACTCTTCTTACAAATATCTTACACACTCTCCCCAGTATCGAAGAGCATAACTCCGTTAAAAACTTTGAGAAACAAACATATCTTCTGTCTGCTGCTGCAGTGATTAATGCCTGCTTACAACATGATCTTTCAACTTAAATGAAGATGAAAAGCGGAAAGAAAAAGTATTTTTTTTCCATTTTAAAAATAATTTTATGTATATAGTTCGTTTACTAAAAAGTTCAAGATAATAAAACTCATGATGTACTCATAAGTGTTGTAAATATAGAGATGCAGACAATTGTAAATGCATTCATTTTTGTTGGTGTCCGAAGAAAGTTCTTCATTTCTGTTCAGTCAAAAGTGTCTAGACATTTACTTAATATTTAATTGCCTAGAGAACCGTAAGTGAAAACAATTTCATTTATTACATATAAAAAAATGTGTAAAACTTACCGTGGTCATTTAGACTGGGTGTGTATAAATAGAATGATGTAATGGGTGGGGTTGTGTATTGAACATGATGGGGATGTAGTATTTATATAAAAAGTATCTGCTTTATAAATTTTAAAGTCTTCTTTTTGTAATCCAATCAGATTCTAAAAATTTTTATGAATTAAATAACCATTTCTTTTTTTATTTTCTCTAAATTTTCGGTTTGCCCTCGTATTATAACATAAAGCATTTTGCTATTTCCTTTAACTAACCAGTAATATTGAACGTCATAAGATTTGACTTTGTTAGAGAAACATTCTACCTATATTGGGTTTTTTCTATAAGCTAATTTACCGTTTTCTAACTGTTATGCGGAAGGCAAAAATGTTTTTTCTTTTAAACTTGCCACATTTCATAAATAAAATTGTCATAAAATATGACACTGCCCCATAGATGTTTAAGGTAATAAAGTGTAAAGACTATGTACAATTTATTCACGCCCATTTATTATAAAAACAAACTAAACAACAACAGGAATATTAAAATGGAACCAGTCGAATAGTGTTCTATATAAATAATAGAAGTGCTAACAGAAATTTCTTAAAGTCTAAGGAATTTAAATCGAAAAATAGGTTTTTTGTAAAAAAAAAAAATTTAAACAATTTCATAGTGTTTGCAAAAATCCTTAAAAAAATTCCTAATAAATAAGAGTTTATAATTTTGTTAAATATAATTTATCACTAGCTTTAAGACCCATATTGCCTTGGTTTCATAGTAAGGCCCATTTCACAACTTACCGATAGCTTAAAGTAGACTTTAAATGGTCCGTTAAAAAGTGTTCCATTATTAAAACTTAACTTTAACCTAAAGTGAGCGATAAAGTAGATTAAGGTTAATCCTACCTGGTAGGTTGTAACAATGTAACACTTTTCATACGGCCGATAAAATCTTACCTTTAGATATCGGTAAGTTGTGAAAACGGGCCTAAGTTTGTGTTTTTTTTTTACGTATTTAAAGAAAATGTGCTTTTATATTTTTTTTTTATAAAATTGCTCTAATCCTAAACTTTCATTAGATAACCTACGTTTATTTGCATGTATAGTAATTCCTATTTAATCGAAAGAAATTGAAAAACAATAAATACCCCGAAATTTCGGAATAACTGAATGGAGAACTAATATTTTGTGTCGTCTAATACATTTTATTAAAGTTTATATTTTATAATAAAAATATGTAGGCTGGGCTATTTAGATCTCAGTTAAACTAGGTTTTGTTAATTTGAAAACCGATTTGTGCCGCCATTACCAAGTTTGTATACAAAGTTTTGACGGAAAAGCTTGGTTTTGCTTACAATTTTGTTCTTCAATGAAATAACAAAAAATCGAATTTCGCTTGAAAAATCTCAGTTTCACGTTAAACTAAGTTTAAACTTAACCCACATCTCAAACTAGGCCTTAATAGATTTTTTTTTAATTTTGTAAATTTTTAAATTTGTATTTCAAAAAAGTTTAAATTGAACTATCGGACATGTTCTAGAAATCGAAATGAAGTGAAATCGGAACGAACTAGATTTGAACGTAGTTTTTTTCTGATTTTAAGAGTTGTTCTTGTAGAAATAACTAGTACACATAGAATGAAGAATGTATATATTAATGAATATTTTTATGAAATGTAGTTGCCACTTCATTTTGATTTCTAGAACATTTTCTTTGAATTTATATTATTTAAATCTTTGATTTGAAACGTATTTATTGATTCATTAAAAGTTTTATTCATTCCTATAAAATCAGTTAAAATTAAAAAATTAAAAATATCACCAAATGTGCATACCATACTTTTAAAATGTTAATAAGTTCATTCCTATTAAATCGGGTCGAACTTTAAGTAATAATCTAAAATTAAATTTCAAACCTCTTACGATTATTTAAATGGGATTTGAGGTGCTCAGATAGGGGATTAGCTAGTATATTAGTGCGACGGTTGCTAGTTCAATTCCAGCCTGCGACTGGGCTGTTACTTTTGAACGGTAAATTAAGTTGTAATTGTATATCGTCGGTCTCATGTAGAAAGGCCCTAACTCGATTTTTTTCGAAATTGAGTTTTTTAGTGATTCCAATACATTTCCCACAAATACACCTAGTCGCAAAAATTTAATACAATAGCATCAAAAATATAATTTTAACAAGCAATTGTAGAAGCCATTTTACATTTTGATACATACAGTTTCCATTATCCTGTAAAGTTGCATTTATGTGAGTTAGGGCCTTTCTACATGAGACCAACGATATGTAACATATCGCACTTGTTCAACAATATTGTATTAACTTAAATTTTTTGCTTTTCACAAAATGGTATTAACTTTTTAAATGAATCAGAAAGTTAGTTAAATTATATTTTTTGTGATGTTATAAAAGTAGAACATTTTGAAGATATGAATCTCTAACTCTTGTGGGAATTCTTGAATACCTTAACTTTACTAATAGTTTACTTAACACTGAAAATAAATCTCAATACTACGAACACTTTAAGTAGAAAACCCCGATATACTTTAATTATTGAGAACATAAGAAATATTCCCATACTTTTGTTATATTTAAACAATCCAGTTAAAGAATGTCCCCTGGTTTTACACTATATTATCATTTGCCCCTGGAGCAAAAAAAAAAAAAACAAACAAACTAAAAACCAACAACAACCAAACATTATCCAATGACAAGTTAATTATCTACAACATAATCAAACAAAATAATATGCTCATCAATATATACTTGTAAATCGATTATTAATGTCTTTTGCATAATTAGCATATTGACAAGTCAGAGCAGACTGAACTGACTCTCTCTCAAGTCTGTACAATAAATGAAGAATAAAAAAAATGGCAAAGTAATGAAAGCTCTTGAAAGTGTCAAGTTGCTATTTCGATCGCTTAATCATCATTATCATGATCATCGGCAACATCAACCTCGAAATGGTCGTTTGGTCAACGGATCGGTAAAAGTAAAAGAGGTGACTTTGGCAACAGCATTAAGCAGCAACATCATCGTCATCATCGTCGTTGAATATTTAACTGGCCATTAAGAAAAATCAAATGGTCAATACATGAGCATCATAAAAATATCAGCAGCATTAAACATTAAACAAGTCTGCAGATTGTTGGTGGTAGCATGAATTGGTTGGTTGAATGTGTGAATGAATGGCAATGACTACAACATTAACTTGTCGCGCTCTGGCCACACATAATAAAGCCCATACACAAACATGTATGTATATACAAATCGCCAAAGAAAAGAAACCTACTGCAACAACAGAAAAAAAGGAAAACAACATTATGTTGCAAGTGTTGTCGCCAGCAAAAACATAACAAACCAAATTGTATACCAATGAATATGTGAAAATTTCTTTAACGAAACGCATCTGACCTGAATACATTCGTAAATGGCTAAAACTGCACATACAAACACTGCAACAAATCGGCTTAAACCAGTCAAGTAAACAACTTGCAACTCACAAAAAAAAAAGACAACGAAAAAGCAAAATAACCAAAAACTTGATAGTAAAAATTTCCTTTTTGTTTATGTGTTACAAAGGCAGCAAGCCTTAAGGCACTTGCACTTGCGCCGCTCAAAGTTGTCAACTCAATAACCAAACAAGTTTTTCTTTCAATATTACGCTACTCAGGATGAGTTGGGTGTTTTGAATTGTTGCATGAGATATGTGTTTGTGCAATTTTCTATAAAAAATAATAAAGATTTGCAAAGCAAATAAATTATTTTCTTCTTTTTGAAATTATAAAAAATAAGTTTTATTTTTTATTGTATTAAACATTTTTATTTTTCGAAAATGTTCAATGAATCAAATTTAAAGCAATAAAGCTTTCTTGCAATAGTCCTATTCGCTCAAGATTTCTTATATTCTTTGCTTAAGCCAACCTTTGGTTAACATTGAAGATATAGATATGTATATATGGGCATTTCCATGTCATCGTACGTGACATTTGTACGCCTTCAGAGAGATAGAAATTTTGCAAAAATAGTTTTAACTGGTGAATGTAAAAAATTACGAATATCTGCGAATTGAGGGAGGTTTTTCTCCTTTTTTTTAATTTTTTCACATTAAGCCACATATTTTTCCTTTATAATCCGTAATTGGAAAAACCAAATTTTTTTTGGATGGTCTTATAATGAACAAAATGTAATATCGTTCGTGACATACCGTACGTGACAGATTTTTCTCTTGTAGTATTTGTCAGGCACGAAATATATTTTTTGTAAATATATGTATATAAAAACCTTAAAACAAACAAGAAAGAAAGTATAGTCGGTCAAGCCCGACCTTATGATACCCTACACTATAATATTAAAAAAAAAATTTGAGAGTGTACCCTATTTGGGACCAATGGTCAATCAAGATCGCCAGAACAGTATTATGCTTTGAGTTTAAGAATTATATAAAAGTTATTTGTGTCGAATATTGTTTAGTTATATCCATCTATATGAGATTTGTTTGCCCATAGCCGATTTAAGGAAGGGTGTTTATATGGGACCTACTGCTAATTTTGAACCTACCCGCACAACATTTTGTCATGACATAGTACCTATCGTAAAAGTCATTGTCGACACCTTTTATGTAAATACCAACATTTATATGGAAGTTATGGCATTTAAAGCTATTGTCGGGAGTATTACTTGTATGGGAGCTATGGTCAAATATGGACCGATTCCAAAAAAATTTTGTAAGATGATTTTGATTGTAATAAAATAAGGTTTGACCAAATTTAAACTAAATAGCAACATAATAAGATGATGCATTAAGTTGCATTTAAGTACTTACAATATCGTACGTGACGAGCTTTAAAAGCTTATACAATTTTTATTATACCAATCTAAAAAAAAAAAATACCGATCAATATTTTTTTGCAGCAAATATCTTGCTTTGAACTTTTATATTGAAACACCTAAGACTGATCTATTTCAAATGACAAAGCAAATGATGTTTTCGCACCACGTACGTGACATTAGAATAGCATCCAAAACAAACTCAAAAATATACCGCTTATCGAACTATATATTTGGTCTTTCCTCATGGATCTTGCTAATTGCTGTTGTAACAATAATTTTAAAGCATAATTCCAGGGTTGCCAGCATCTGTATTTAATCGGCAGAAAATTTAAAATTGTTCATTGCAGTTACTAAAAATGTACCAAAGAGAAAGTCAGTTTAAACTTTTATTTTTTGCTTTTTAAAAATTGTAATAAGCTATAAGTACCCCGGCATAGTAAAGTTTGGGTTTTTTTTCCTTTCTACCATAATTGAAAAAAAGTTTCAAGCGATTTAATATTTTGAGTCGTGGTTGACATTCTCATGGAAATGCCCATATGTATGCTTAGGAATGATTCTATACACTACCAGAATATCTTGTAAAGGGTGGCCCAACCAAAACGCACGATGTTAATTGTAAATAAAACAAAAAGTTTTTAGAGAATTGACTTTAAATTATTTATTATGATCTATGACAATAATGTGTTAAACAAAATATCGACTAAAAGTTTGCCACGGTTTCGGTGGCATACCTCTAGCCGATGGTATATATTTTCAATCACTCTGAGACATAATTGAGGTTCAATGTCGTTAATGTTAATTATCTCATCCTTTAGCTCTTGAATTGTTCTTGGCTTATTAACGCACACTTTTTCTTTAAATATGCCCAAAGAAAGAAGTCCAACGGTGTCAAATCACATGATCGTGACGGCCAATTAGCATCCCCACGACGTGAAATAACACGACCATTGAATTTCTCGTGCAAAAGAGCCATCGTTTCGTTGGCGGTGTTGTAAGTGGCACCATCCTGTTGGAACCACATATCGTCCAGGTCCATATCCTCAATTTTGTGGCAACAAAAATTTTATTATCATCTCGCGATAGCGAACACCATTCACGGTAATTGCTTGGCATACCTCATTTTCAAAGAAGTACGGCTCTATGACACCGCCAGCCCAGACGTCTTCTAAACAGCGATTCAATTTTACAAAACCAAACTTAAAATGTACTGGTTAATGACGGTGGCACCTCAAGATATCAGTACCGCTCAATCTAAATAGACTCCAAGGAAAACCACAGCCTTTATTTATATTTATTGGATGGAAAATAAAAAGATTCTATACAAAATTTTAAATTTTATAAAAAAAACTCATCTTTAAGAACATGATTTATTCACAACAACTAGATTAAGCAAGTTTTGTACAATTATTAAAAAAAAAAAAATTAAAGAAACCTTTTTTTTAAGAGGTTTTAAAATTATTCGCCATAAAAGGTCAGGGTGCCTTTTTACTTATTTTGGCCTTTGCAATAGAGTAGTGCACATGGCGTGATTTATTCGAGTCACGCGTGAATCACCCGTGTTTTTGTGATTTCTATAAATATTAATTGCGCGTAAGAGAGTGAGCGCAAATGCAATTAAAGATTTGGGTGCATACACGATTTCCCACTCACTCGGGAAGAGTCTCTTCTTAAAGCCCTTATGACACTTCATTTTTAATGCATTGTTCAAGTTTTGGTGAACAGTGCAAATATAAAGTAATAGAAAAATTTACCAAGTGCGAAGGGTTCATCTGTATGAAGATAAATGGCAAGCTGTCAAAGATTTTACTAAAGTTATCGATAAAAAATTAAGTTATGTAAAAAAAAATTTTTAAAATTGTTCAACTTAAAATTCACATTTTAAGATTGATTTCAAGCAAATTTAGCGGTTTACCGCTTTTTGTTTTTAGGTTTCTCATAAACAAAAAGTTGGCAACATTTAATAAAATTAACAGAACAGGGATGGCTAAGTTGTTTCAATTGTACTTTTTTGTTGATATTTTTTTAACTAAGATTAATAATACCTTTTTGTGGTGTTTTTTAAGAACAAAAATAAAATTAATTTCAACTAAAAAAATCTTTTAGTAAATTAGGGTAAAAAAGTATAATTTTTAATAGTTGTTGGTACAATTTTAAAAATTCTCAACGCCGTCCCTGAAACAAAACCATATCAAGAGAAAAACAAACTAAAAACTTTATTTACAGTTTTTATAGCTTGCTCTTTCTAGCATTTACTGTTTCTTTCTATCAATTCTATATCAATTCAATGAATTAAAAATTTAGTGTCATAAGGGCTTAAGTAACAAACAAATTTAATAATATTTGTATATAATTGTCTAATGGCCAGTTCTTGCCGAGAGTATGCTTTATATTGGGCCTATGCAAATTATGGACCAATCTTCACGAAATTTAACAATATGATATCTAGTCATATAGAACAAATTTGTGCAAAATCTTATTGTGTTTGGCGTATTTAAAATACGCCTACGACTGTTTGGTAATAGATTAAACGAAAAAAGTTCACGTTCTCTTTAATCTATTACCAACAGTCGTAGGCGTATTATAAATACGCCAAACACAATAAGTGTGCTTATGTCAGTCCGTGCATTATGCCACCATTTATGTTAGCTTTTGTAACAAAATTATCAATTTTTTGTGGCAGTGGTTCCACATTTGGACGCATAACTCTCATCCTACTGAACCGATTTTTGCTGGTTTTCAATCATAAACTGCTCAGAATAAATTAAAGCAAATTAAGACCAATTTTGTTTTGAGTTTTTCGAAAGAAAGCGTGTTTTCAACAGACGAACATGGATAATTCGACTAAGAATTACTCAGGGGTCTGAGATGAATAATAAAAAAGTTTCACACGGAATGACAAACATAGTATAACCTCATTCATCACTAGTGGGGGTGGAGGGAAGGTTAGGTTAGGTTAAATGGGTAGCCGTCACGACGACGACTCACTTGGGTCCTTATAGCGGTCCCGTTGTGATACCCCTAGCAAGTGACAAGAGTCAGCCAGTATTCACCAGACTATTCCCCAGAGGTCACTGCAATCTCGAACCAACCCGATTCCCTACAGAACAAGAAGATCGATTTCAGTCCCGCATTGGACAAATCGTCCAGACATGGAAATTCCGGTCTCCCAAAATGCCTAAACCTAATGCCCCCCAGACCAGGGCATTGGCAGAGAAAGTGAAACACCGTGTCCTCCTCCTCCTCATCATGACAACTCCTACAGTAGTCATTATACGCAAAACCCATCCTCCTAGCATGAGTCCCTATCACCCAGTGACCCGTGATGACCGATATCACTGTCCTCATACGGTCCCTGCCGATACCGAGTAGTACGCGCGTTCTCGCCGCGTCATAGCCAGGCCATAGTGTCCTGGCCATCAAACATGTATGCTCCCCCTGAGCCCTTCTGTACGGCTCCCGTCTAATGAGAGTCCTGCAGTGGGTCATTGAAGTGCCAATCAGGCCGTCGACGAACATGTCGTCCAAGAGACAGCCCCGTTTGGCCAGACTGTCCGCAGTATGGTTACCCAGGCACCCACTGTGCCCTGGTACCCATGTCAGCGTTACACTGGAATCTTTCGCGATCTCATTCAGAGACATCCGGCATTCCACTGTCAACATAGATGTCGCAAAGACAGAGCTGCAATGGCAGCCTTACTGTCCGTAAATATACATATATCCCTCGATATACGATAGTACCTCAGCCAGTTTGCAGCACACTACTACCATCCGGCAGCCGAAAAGAGACCCTGATGTCCAATTCCTCGATGAAGAAACCTCCACTCACTCTATTGCCCATCCTCGATCGCGTATTATGGAGCAGCTCATCATAATTACCATGATGAACCGTGAACAAAGCACCGAAAAAGGGTTCTGGAATGCAATAGTCCAGCTCCGCCAGGTCGTAGGGCGTGCGAAGCGCGACCCTGGCATGACCACAGTTCCGCGTAGACCATAGGCCCACCGCCCCCAGTCTCATAGCGAAAGTTAGGGCCTGTTGTCCGGCCTTAATGTCAACCGGCAACCAGTTCAGCATAGTAAATAGTGCCTTCGTCGGTGTCGAGCGGAGTGATCCCGTGATCATCAGCGCAGCCAACCTATATACTTTCTCAAGCATCCCGCAGTACCGTCCCCTTTCCATGGCAGGCTACCACACTATGACCCCATAGAAGAGGATCGGTTTTAAAACCGCCTCAAAGATCCATTCGACGCCCCTGGATCTCTTACAGGTGTATAAGACCAAGGGGTGGAGGGTATAAAAAAGAAATGTCAAAATGAAGTTTCACAGGGCGAAGCAAGTGTTTCATGTGGTCGTATGAACAAATTTATTTATTTATTTATAAAATTACCCAGTAAAAACTTCGCTTACAAAATAATGTGTTGAGTAATCAGAAAAACATGAAGGCACTACTTACAATTCTACCGAAAGAACCAATGAATTTTACAAGGGATGTCCCAAAATGAACGCATTTTAATGTAAGTCATTATTTTTTTACTTAAATACATCCAGAAAAAAGTAGTTATAGAAGTAGCTATAGAAGAAAGCTACTAGATAATGAGTGAAAGAAGCTATTCATTTTGAAAAAGTAAGCGGAGTTTTTACTGGGTAACTTATAATAAGAAAATATAAGCTAATTTTAAGATTAAAGAGCCATAGCTACTAAGGCTTTCAGCTAATTTATATTAAAATTATGTAGTTATTATATGTTAGATAAACTTATATACGTATATTACAGTTTTTTAAGAATTTTATTATTGTTTTAATGTCATGAATACATGGATTTGATAAAAGATATAAAGCGTTATTATTCTTAAATATTTGTTGTCTGGCTTTGTGGTATTTACGACAGCAGTTTAAGAGGTGTTCTGGAGAGGTAGGACAAGCAATATTGCATTCAAAAATTAGAATATTTTGTAACTTAAGAAGGGAACCATGAGTCAATCGGGTATATCCAAGGCGGAGTCTTAAAAATTTTACAAATGCGATTTGGTCCAATCTGCGTTCCCTAATATCGGTATATCGATAAAGATAAGTTCTATTACGGTTAATATTCCTATACCAGTTAGATGTTCCTAGAAACGTGTTATCTTGTTTCACGAAGTGATCCTTAATATACCTAGAGATGTCCATGTAGCTTAAGTTCTCGGTAAAAATCAAAGGTATGAACATAGATATCATTAAATAATATAAATTATGATAGGACTACTAAATATTAAAAAAAGTATCATAAAACAGCTGTTTAATTAAAATTAAGAATCTAGTAATATGTATTTTTTTATAAGGTGGCCTCAAACAAACAGATGATTGTTTTGTTTTTGCTTTGCCTGTTGTTTTTATATTGTTGTGATGTAGACGCCACCTTATCTAGTAAATACACCACGAAAACTTAAATCGACTTTAAATAAGCAACGTTTGCTATCTAATGGCCAATTTCACTTATTCTATTTAAATATCAATTCATATTTAAATATAGTTTTTTATATAATTTTATTTTTATTTGACATGAAAAACTAATTCGAATTTTTGATATTTAGTTAGGCTTGAGCTCATCAAATTTAGGCCCAGGCCCAGGTCCACGATGTCGACAGGAACATTTCTATCGTATGTTTGTATTGAAAACAAAAACAAATTTTAGTTTCTTATTTTTGTTTTCAATATAAATATGCGAAAGAAATGTTCTTGTCGACAGTGGGCCTGACAGTTAATTTGCATTAAATTATTTTTACTGAAGGAAGAAATTTAACAACATGAAATTAATTTCACTTTATTGATAATTTTTTATTCCTGGCTTACCTGGGGTTCGAACTCGGATTGAATTTACGTTTCGAGAATAACCACAATTTCATCATCAGATTTCTTATTTTTTTTTTTTTTACTTTGAGCCAACACTCAGGGGACGCCCCCTACTATTGTGTTGGAATTAGGAAAATAGGTTATGGGGAGAAGGAAGGAGGGAGTAGTGTTTGTGGACATTTTGTTTGAATTTTTCCAAATTGAAGCCGACTGGGAAGACTTCTGCAGGGAGTATATTCCACATACGGCTAGTTCGACAAAGAAACGAATTTTCTCTGTAATGCGTTGTGCGAAACAATAAACAGTCGACAAAAAACGTATGTGATCTGCTGAAAAGGCGAGTACTACGGGCATGCACCCGCGTCTCAGGGATGAGGTCGCCCTTCGCAGCTGAACATCTTCCGTGGTAATATCGATAGAACAATACCGCACAACCCATATTCCGACGATGCTCCAAAGAGTCAATAGAGCTGGATACCCTACTGTCATTGATGAGCTTTAGCGCACCTTTGCACCCGATCCAGAAGCTTCAAGATAGACCTTGTAGCAACTGCCCAGAAATGGGAGTTGTAGTGAAGAGATCAAATGGAGTGAAGTAGTTCTTGCTGCGTTTTAAAAAACCAAGACACTTGAATGCTTCTTTCGACACTTGAAAGACATGTTGGTTCCAACGAACATCACATTGAATTTTCATGCCCAGAACATCAAGAGTGCCTGATTCCTCAATAGCTATACCTCCCATGGATGCAGATGACGCTGACTCCACAAGACGTCTGTGGGTCAACATGCAACATTGAGTATTACGAGCATTAAAATCGACCCTATTCGCAAGACCCCACTAGGTCAAGATTGAGTGTGCCATTCATATGCCGTCACATAGCTTCAATATAAAACTGGCATCTAATTTTAAGAAATATTAAAATACGAAGTCAGAAACTGGCACTTAATTTTAAAAATATTTGTAAAAGTTGAATTAAAAATAGGTACTTTAGAAAAAAAGTACTTTTTCATTGTGAGTCTTTAAAATTGATTTAAAAGTGATCGTGTGTAATAGCATAACTTTTGAAATTGAAAGACAATTTTAAACTTCCTAGTGCGTAAGCATACGTAATTATATTTCCTTGTACGCGTGCGTGTTCGTTAGTCAAAAACCACTCACGTGCGCAGCTCTATTTTGAAATTGTTATTTAATTTTTTAATGCCTTTTCCCATATTTCTTCTTCCCATTTACCAGATGTATAATTTTGGCGTTGTCTCAACTTCTTTTTGCTTTTTTCTTCAATAAAATCGTGTTAATACGCTTTCTTCCACGTCCTTACATTTATTTTTACTTCACTAAGCAATCACATGCCAGTTTTTTTTTTTTTGGTCATCTGGACTTTATACTCCATAAACTATTTATATTTTTATATGTTATTGGAATAAATTTTCCATTTTTTTGCAGTCGCTTATAATTTTCATACGACCACTTAAATTTACCGATATCAATGTGGAAAAATTCATTTAGATTTTGGTCATAAAACCAAATTAAATTTGTAGCCAGTTGTCCGTTTCCTTTAGATTTGATACTGGCATTTGGGTGAAAAAAACTTGTTGCTCGAATATCTCACGTTATATTAACACATTTTCCTACATAATTTTTTAAGTTTTTTGTTTGCGCAGCTATTGGCAACTAGTTTTCCATAGAGTTATGTGAAACTCTTGTATAGCAAATATTTAATTAATTTTTTTTCATTTTGTTTTTCGTTTTTGCGGAGTACTGGTGCATGTGTGTAAAAATTTGATTTTATTTTCGATTTTATAGGCAACCAGTTCAAGTTTAGTGTTGCAGCTTTAATTTATTTAATTTTTTCTTTTAAATATTTTTTTCGTATTTGGTGTTCATAATTTTTCCTCAATATGATGTAATTTTAATCGAGAAAAAATATAGTAAAAAAAAAAATAATGCATAACGGTGTTGATTTAATTAAAAGGAGTTAATAGCGTGATAATGTACTTTCACTTATGTTTAGTAGCAGTAAATTGGATAATATGATTATGCGAAAATTATTGAAATACTTAAGTTTATTTTGAACGGGATTTAATGAGACAGATTAAGGCTGGGTTTTTGGGATGTGGATTAAGTTTAAAATTAGTTAATCGTAGTCTGAAATGCTGATTTTTCCGGCGAAATGTGATTTTTTTATTATAATTTCATTAAAGACCAACATTTTAAGCAAAACTAAGCTGCTCCGTCAAAATTTTGTATACAAACTTGGTAATGGCGGTACAAATAGATTTTAAAATTAACTAAACCTAGTTTAACTGAGATCTAAAAAACCCAACCTTAAGCTGTTATGATACTTGCTATTTTTTGTATTTTTTCTATATTGGAGAACAGTACAAATATATTTGCATAGGAAAACTGACTAAGTGTAAAGAGTATGATTATATTATAAAAAATCTTGAAAAGTCAAACAAATAAACATGTGTTATCGATAACTAATCTAAGACTGTCAAAAATATATAAAATTTTTTAACTTAAAATTGACATTTCCAGATTAATTGTTAGCACTGTTGCCAATTTTTTTAGTTTTTGATCGAAAGAAACGGGTTTTAACTTTTTTTTTTGCGATTTTTAGCTTTTATGACGGTTTTTTGTGGGGAAAAAACGTGGGCAGTATTGTTTGTTTTGTTTACATTTTATCAAATTGTATTTCTTGTTCTTTCTCGCCAATACAAAAAATAGCAACTATCATAACACCTTAAGGAAAGAATATTAGATTATATTTAAAAAAAAAAATAATTTAAATTCAAAAGTTTTCCTAAAAAGATAACATAACTAATTTGACGATTTAATTTGAATATTTAGGTTTTCCTTTATTTCTATTCTACCAGAATCTTGTATATATTTTTATCTTGGTAAATAAATTAGATTTCGTGAAAGGATTTATTTTCCATCTGAAGTTCGCTTATCCCTACGAATTCCATTCAGGGCTGTTCTTGGTATGCTGATGTTGGGCTTGCGTAGATTATGCTCTATCCAACTCCATTTTTCTTTGTTATTTGCCGAATTATTGGTTCCTCGTTTGTTACTCTCTATATGTCCGTTTTTGTTATTGTATTAGGCCAGAATGTGCGGCATATTATGGCCAAGCATTTGCTTATGAATACTTGATATCTTTGAGTTATTTGTTTTATACATCATTCACGTTTCGCATTATAGATCAGGCCGATTCAGCAAATGTAAAACGAAATTTGTTCCTTCTGTTAGACACGTTAACTTCAATACTACCATCACTCGACATTATCAAGCCCAAGTAGGAAAAACATTTTACGTTATTTTTTTCCTGTGCCCATGTTCTGTAACTCTCGCGTCGAGAAACTTTTCGATTAAAATGTGTGAAATTAAACAAAAATGCCATATATTGAAACAAACAGCTGTTTTTCTCACTAAACTGTGTCTGTAACTTTTTTTGGCGAGTACTAGCTGACACGGAAGGAAATTACAGAAAAAATGTGTGTGTGTGACATTTTTGTGAGAAAAGTTCCCGCTTTGAACTGTCAAATAAAATCACGAATAAAAGTGGGGCGAGAAAAAATTTCAACACTAAAAAACAATTAAAAATCCAAAATACAAAAAATAATAATAATATTTTGTTGTTGGCACTTTTTTTTATTGTTTAATTATTTTGTTGTTTTCAGAGCTATTTTGTAAACAACAAACATTAAAGTCGCACTTTACATTATTTGGTATAGCCGATGGTTGTATTTTCGCCGCCGTCGTCGAAAAATTTAAAATTTTAGTAAATTTTGGTCGCCGTCAACGATGTGAGACTGGCGTTCTAAACGTCAGCAATGTCGCATCGGCTTCGAGTGCAATGTTATGTTTAGGGATGAGATTTTCATGCACTAAGAAATCGAAAATATGCGCATAAAATATGCACTAAAAACTCCAAAAGATGCATTAAAAAAATAAAATATATGAACTAAAAACTTGAACATTTTCAATAAGAAAGCGTTTGCTTTTTTAATTTTACTTAAAACAATAAAAATAAAAAATTCTGTTGTTGTTTTTATTTTATTGTTATTCATAGGTATACTATTTAAAAAACTTAATTTAAATAACATAATTAAAATTTTTGTTTGCATAATCAAGGAAATACTTTTTTATATCATCAAAAGTAAACCTTTATCTTGTAAAAAGCTTTTCTACATGGAAAATGATCTCTCAACGTCAACCGAAGTTGAAGGATGCCATTTCATTGGGAGAATAAAATTTCTAATTCAGGGGGGCTACTCTCTATTGCGATGCGAAAGAAAATTGTAGGAAATCTAGCGATTGGTACTCTTTAATACGTTTGCGCATGTGTCTTTCGCATCTTTTAATTTTTCTTCAATTCAAATATTTTTACTCACTTTGGCATTTCATTACTGTAATTTTTATTGCCACTATCGCTTCATTTTCAGAAAATTTTGCGAAATTGTTTTCGCATCGCAATAAAGAGTAGACACTCAGATCTCACTTTGGATTCCTGATCAAAAATAGTTGAAATTTGTTTTATTTTTAAAATTACATATTTTTTTGCAAAACGTTTTTTTTTAATTTTTCCCTCCTTTCTGCCATATCAATTGATTTTAGTTGATTATTAAATCAACAAAATCACTCCAATTTAGTTATTGTTTCACCAATATATCCGAAGTTTGTCATCGAATTTTCTTCTAATTTCCACTGCAACTCGATGTAACCCATGTGCCAAGCATGAAATATGTAACAGTTTTGGATAAATTGTTCAAGGCAAATTGGCAGCCTTAACCATGTAATACATTTATTGAACTTTTTTTATAATATGGAAATTTAAAAAAATTTTAAATATTCATTTAAAATCAAAATATGCAAAAATATGTTTTTTCACCAAAATATCAAATAACAATATGCAAAATCAAATCGATGCCATTTTATCGCAAATTAAATGATTCGGAAAGATAATTGGTCGACATCAAATTTAGACTTTCGACCAAAAACATGCATTTGCATGGAAATCGCATCCTTAGTTATGACATTTATAAAGTAACGACGTAATATCTTTTGATAGTTTTGGACATGAGACACACATTTGTCTCACTTTTCGAGAAACGATGGAATATGTTGTTTCACATCTTTTCGATCCGAGAACTTCTCACTATAGTTACAGAACATGGCTACTGGTCTATAATTTTTATTCTGATTGAGGATGTGTTGTTTATGCGCATCGCACATGTTTTTGTTATATTTATTTCCAAAACTCAAAAGACCAGTTATCTCGAAACCACCATTAAGAAACCCAAATGGAAGTTGGGCAAGAAATGATAATGAAAAAGGAAACCTGTTTGTAAATCATTTGAAAAACGTATTAACCCCAAATATACCTGACGATATAGCGGACGAGTTGCCGCCTGTTTATGTTAGAGCAGCTATCCCCCTAAGATTTGAGATAAGGGAAATAGAAAGGGCTATTTGTGAATTAAACACCAAGAAGGCACCTGGTTTTGATAAGATCAGTAACAAAATGCTTTTGGAGCTACCTCGCATAGCAAAGAAAATTATTCTTTATATTTTTAATGCTATTTTACGCCTTGAATACTACCCTCAAGAATGGAAGGTCTCCTTAATAACGATGATACCAAAGCCAGGAAAAGATCACACAAAAGTTGAGTCATATAGGCCAATTAGCTTATTATCTAATATATCAAAACTGTTCGAGAAGCTCTGAGCGTCAATATTAACCCCAATTTTAAATGACAATGGGTGTATACCTAATCATCAATTCGGCTTCAGAAGAGAGCATAGCACAATTGAACAAACCCATCGGATAGTAAACGCCATAAGAAAAGCCTTTGAAGAAAGAAAATATTGCTCCGCTCTTTTCATAGATGTTTCTCAAGCTTTTGACAAAGTCTGGCATGTAGGCTTGTTACATAAATTGAAGCTAAACCTACCGGTTAATACACACAAGCTGTTAAAAAGCTACCTGGTCGGTCGAAAGTTATTATTAAAGAAGGTGATTTTTTAAGTTCTCCTCAGGGAAGCATCCTGGGCCCACTTTTTTACCTTATATATACCTCGGACATGCCAACAAACAATTTCACCCTAACCTCAACTTTTGCTGATGATACAGCTTTTCTAAGCGTACACGAGAACAGTCGTGAAGCATCTCGATACCTGCAGGATCATATATTTCAACTAGAACTGTGGTTAAAACAATGGAGAATAAAGGTCAATGAGCAAAAATGCGTACATATAACATTCACCTTGCGTCGGGAAACATGCCCCCCTATTAAAATCAATAACCAACTAGTGCCTCAACAATCGCATGTCAAATATCTCGGTATTCATCTAGATCGGCGTTTAACATGGAAATGCCATTTAGAAGCAAAATTAACCCAAATGAAACTAAAAGCAATTCAAATTAACTGGCTTATTGGAAGAAATTCTGTTCTTAGTCTCGATTGCAAACTACTACTTTACAACGCTATTTTAAAGCCAATATGGTAATACGGTATTCAACTATGGGCCACTGCCTCGGCCTCAAATATCGAAAAAAATCAAAGGCGCCAAAAAAAAAACTTCTTCGAATAATTACAGCTGCCCCTTGGTATGTTAAAAACTCAAATATCCACAAGGATCTCAATGTGCCACTGGTAAGGACTATTATTACGAAGTATGCGGTAAAATATTTGAAAAGGCTAGAGTTGCACCCAAATCCACTCGCACGAAATATTTTAAATGATAGCGGCCACTCTCGCTTAAGAAGAAGAGACACTGCAGCAATTACCCATTAAGATGAGCGATAAACACCTACGTATGTGAACAGAACCCGTGATGAAGAAAGTTTTTGTCTCGCACTGGCAGGACATAAAATAAAGCATAATGTTAAGATTTGATTAATTATTGTTAGTTCATATTTAATATATGAAGATTTAATAAAAAAAAAAAAAAAAATTTATTTCCAAGCCTACTGTCTCTGCCATTGCAACCAACTCGTTAATTTTGCTTTGGATATCGCTAGTCTGGCCTGAAAAAAGGCGGATGTCATTCGCAAAATCAAGGTGCTCCCGAAAGTTGCAAACAATTTCTACAATTTGTGTCCTAAAAAAAGAGAAGAACCAACCTTAGTTAGGACAGATCATCCAAACAGGCAAACACCGTTTTTCACAGGCATTTCTCCCTAATATCCCGAATACCATGACATTGACATAGAAAATAGAACACATTCTCGTCATGACAAATTCTGCAGTAGTCATTGAATTGTAGGCCCATTCTTCTCGCATTAGTTATTGCCGAGACCACTTTTATCTGTTATCTGTTTCCTATAGATAGCTAGATCAGTATTTTATTTAACATTTAATGAAATAAATATAAAAAATATGGTTTTCTTTGAAACAATTTTTGGAATTTTCATTAAATAGTTGCATAAATGTTCATATTAATTTGAACGTGTATTCTAAGTCAAATCACAATTTATAAAGCTTTCATATTTTAATAGTCTTTTTTCTTCAGAATTTTCCAGGAATACTTTCTATGCACAATTGACTTAGAATACACATTCGAATTAATATGAAAATTTACACAATAAATGTTACTCACCATGAGAAATAAATTACCAATTTCTATCTGTATTTATAATGAAAAGTTTCTTCTTAATAAGATTAAAACGTAAATTGAAACTGTTTATCCACCAATTATTCTTTATTCTTTTCAGCTTAAAGTTTCTTAATTTTTCATTAATTAAATAATCTCCAATAAATTTTAAATTTCAAAACAAAAAATTCAATTTTGGTCAGCTTAAATTAACCCAATAATTATTTCAATAATAAAATTTTTCTTAAAATTGTTTTTTTATTATTTTACAACCGAAATTTATTTTGTATTAATAACCATTAAAAAAATAGGCAAAAAAAGTGATAAAAATTCTCTATCTCACTTAAGAAAAAAAAAATTGTATTTATTTATTTATTGTAGCATCCATTCATTCAGTCATCCATACAAGCGATTTATAACCCAAAATAATGATATCAAATAATGGTACTAAAAGCTTAAGGTCGGCTTTTGTGATAGCAAAATATCATAATGTATTTATTGTGAACACTGTTGCCAATTTGACGGTTTTACCGCGATTCTAGCGGTTTTTATGTGCCTATCGCGGCAAAATTTCCGTTTTGACGGTTAGCGGGAAACCTAGCGATTTTTTAAATATCTATAGAATATAAAATTATTGTTCTAGGAACTTGAAAACTTAAAATTGTTTCATGAAATAAGAGATTTAAAGTATGCATTTGTTTTTATTAAAATTATAAAGTAAGAAGAAAAAAAATTTTGTTTTTTTCGAAATTGAATTCGATTCCGCTTTACAAAAATAATTCGTAGTTTTATGGTTGATTTGGCGGCAGCAAGAACCTTCTTATGTTATTTTAATTGCCCTTAGCGTGCTGAATACAAATCTTTTCACAGATTGATTCTATTACGTCTAGTCGTTTATGGGCTTGACTAATATTTCTTCCGAAATAAGGTGGCTATGCTTTAAAGGGAATTTTATTCCAAGTCATATGCTAGTAATTTAATCCAAATCGGACAAATTCGACAAAATATTAGTCATTTTCATTATATAATCATTAGTAAATTTTGTCCTCAACATTAGATCAAAATCGGAGAAATAATTTTCCAGTTATGATGAAGTATATTAGCATCACCAGCCCATAATAAAAAACTAGAAAGACTTTATATATTTTACCAACTTTTAGGCACTTTTCTAAAAGAAACATTCTTGTACGTTCCCGGGACTAAAAAAGCCAGGGAAATCAAAAACGTTACTATATAATTTTAATAAAAAGTCGTATTCCTTTAAAAAAAGCAACCTATATCTTGATTTGTATATACATTTTGCAAAATATTGAGATTTTAGCGATATTTTAACACATTTTACGCTAAATAAAAAAATTAAGCGGCTACTAGCGGTTTTTGAAGTACGATTTGACGGTAAGTCTTCAAAAAAAGTTGGCAACAATGATTGTGAAACTATTGTTACCATTTATGGTAGAAAATATTGAAAATACTTCAGTACACTTTGTTTACAATATGCCCATATTTGTGGATGTAAAAAAAAAATTATTAAGTTGGAGGCCATGAGTAATTTTTTCAAAGAGGATTTGCATATGTTTGAAAATTAATATATTTACATATTTAGAATTTGTTTAGCAACTGATATATACGTAAAAATGTTCAGTTTTGAACATTTGTTAAAAATACTGAACTTACTAACGTTAATAACACATTTAACATTTTCTTTAAAGCATTAATTGCCATTTTCTCGATAAACTGGCTGTTACTTAATGTCAACAAAAATTTGTTAGAGCGATAAACTGTCCGTTAACGATTTTGGGTTTCTCAATATACCGACAAAAAAACATTGTTTTCAGCTGGCAACACCTCTCAAAATACATGTTAAAGACGGGAGTCAGCTGATTGAATTTATCTGTACGGAAAATAAAAGGTAAATAACTAATTGGCAGATGAGTGCTGGTTAGCTTTGCGACAGAATGGAAGCAAATTAGACATTGAGAAAACCAAATTTCTTTAATGTGCAGTTTTTCGTTGGGAAAAGTGATAATCGTATAATGAGAAAACGGCCATAAGTATTCGTATTATAAAGTTAATATATTTATTTTACTATTGTTATTTAAAGCTTGAATTTGAGACCTAAAGTGTTAGATAATTCATCATTCATACAAAATCGGGTACAAACTTCCCAGTAAAAACTTCGCTTACTTTTTCAAAACAAATAGCTTCTTTAACTCATTATTTAGTAGATTTCTTCTATAACTACATGTATAACAACTTCTATAACTACTTTTTTCTGGATGTACTTAAGTAAAAAAAATAATGACTTACTTTCATTTTGGGACATGCCTTTTAAAATTCATTGGTTCTTTCAGTAGAATTGTAAGTAGTGCCTTCATGTTTTTCTGGGTTATATCATATCATTAAATTAAATACTTAAAAAAATAGTTATTATTGCCCGATGCCAGATCATTTTTTATTTCTGTTTTCAATTCTTACAGAAATGTTGTCCTTAATCAAATTAAATAACTCGTTTAACAAAAATTTTTGTTGTTATCACGAAATATTATCTTTGTTCAATAATTAAATTAAAGTATTTTATATGAATATTGTACTAAAATTATACTCTCCACCACAATTAGTTGTGAAGAGGGTATACTAAGTTTGTCATTCCGTCTGAAACTTTTTATTATTCATCTCAGACCCCATAAAGTATATATATTCTGGGTCCTTGAGTAATTCTAAGTCGATTTAGCCATGTCCGTCTGTCTGTCCGTCTCTTGAAAACACGTTTACTTTCTAAAAACTCAAAAGAAATAAAAAAACTTAGTGTCAAATTGCTTTTAGTTATCCTAAGCAGTTTGGGATTGAAATCCAGCAAAATCGGCTAGGTAATATCAGAGCTATGAATCAAAATGTGGAACCACCACCTAAAAAAAATTGATCATTTTGTTACAAAAAGTAACATAAATGGTGGAAAAATGAACGGAATGATATAAGATTTTGCAAAAATTCGTTTTATTTGACTGGAAATCACGCTGTAAAATTTCGCGAAGATCCGTCCATAATTTATACTAGGGCCCATATAAGCCCTTCTCCCGGAAAATAGTTTAGTACGCCTAAAATCATAATTAATACTGCTATCATAACAAAATTTGGTAAATCACAGTTTTATATGACTAGAAATAAGACTGTAAAATTTTGTGAAGATCGGTCCATTATTAACCATAGGCCCCATATAAACCCTACTCCCGGAAAACAGTTTAGTACGCCTAAAATCATAATTAATAATGCTATCATAACAAAATTTGGTAAATCACAGTTTTATATGACTAGAAATAAGACTGTAAAATTTTGTGAAGATCGGTCCATTATTAACCATAGGCCCCATATAAACCCTACTCCCGGAAAACAGTTTAGTACGCCTAAAATCATAATTAATAATGCTATCATAACAAAATTTTGTTTTATTGGACTACAAATAAGACTATAAAATTTTGTGAAGATCGGTCCATTATTTACCATAGGCCCCATACAAAACCCTAATCCCGAAAAACAGTTCAGTACGCCTAAAACCGTACAAAATAATGCTATCAGAATAAAGTTTAATGCTTCACAGTTTTATAGTACTAAAAATCACACTAATAAATTTCGTGATGATCGGTCCATAATTTACTATAGACCTCATATAAAGCCCACTCTGGTAAAATAATTCAATATGCCTTAAACCGTAGCAGATATAGATATTGCGGTAAACTTTCTTCCAACTTAGCTTCATATGGTCAGAAAAATGTCAGCAATTTTGTACGGTCCATAAAAACCCTTACATCCATTTAAAGCAGCCTTCTGAAGTTTACTGCAAACGCTAAAACTTATTTCTCCGCTGTATTGAAATTTATATCTTTTAATACCAGAAATCACTCTGCAGAATTTTGAGATGATTGGTTCATAGCTTACCATGGCTCCAATATAAATTCCCCTCTGTTACGAATCATGATATTTTACTCAAGCTAGTAAAAATTGCTAAAAAAAAGTCATAAAACTTTCTGATTGTCAGTCAATTATTTAATATATGTCTAAACCGCAACCAATTTTAATGCAGATGTCTGTTTTTATAAAGATAAATTCATAATAAATAGATATCATACAGATATTACTTCTAAAACATTCGAACTGTGAGTGGAGAGTATCAAAGCTTCGGCACAGCCGAATATAGCACTCTAACTTGTTTTTTTTTAAATTATATTTTATCTTTTATTACTACTAACTCGGTCCAAAACAGATTTTAAAAGTATCATAGAACTCTATATCTTAAATTATAAATATAATTGACACCTGACATATAAAAACAATGTCAATGTATAAAAAGTGGATTTATTCAACAAAATTTGTTTAATTTAAAGAGTCTTTGGGGGAAGATTAGATTTAAAACCATTGACTAAACATAAAGAAATGTTAAGCCTGTGTGTTTTTGTGTGTGTTAATCGATCTACATTAGTTTTAAGTTACATCAAAATCAAAATTGCCCATCTGTCCCTTCGTATTCCTAGCTTTTACAAACATATTAACCCTGTGTGTTTTCATTACGCTGGTCTATATATTAAAATTTTTTCAAAATTTAAATATTAAATATTTTTCGGATTGGCGGTAATTCTCCGTATGTGCCCTCTTGGTCACTTTCGCATTTGCTCAGGTGATGGTCGAGCGGAGAGATAGACTGGCGGCGGAATGGAGGGTGAACAGCTTACTCATTTAAAAATGGCTTTCCTTTTCTTTTGAATACGGAAACTATTGATTTAATAGATCTCTTCTAAAACGATAATTAATATTTTCTGAATATAGGTGGTTTAGCGGCCCTGAACCCTATCCTAATTTTGTACCAGTTAGAGAAAAACAAAGTACCGAAAAAATCCCTCTTACAGATTCTCATTCATTCATAACTTTGCATGCTTAATTTGATGTTGATAGGTCCAATATTTACGGAAAATCTAAAAGTTTCAGCTAAATACCAAAAAGCGCCTCCTACAGATTCTCATTCACTCAGGACATTGCATGTTAATTTTTATGTTTCAAGTCCAATACTAACGAAAACTCAATAAGTACGAGTTAAAGACTACAAAGTACCCAAAAGTTCCACCTAGAGTCTTATCATACAGAATATTGCATGTTGAATTTTTTGATTCTAGGTCCAATATTAATGGCAATTAAAAAAGGTGCCAGTTGCAGAACCAAAAACATAAAGAGAGAAATTTACTTTTCCGTATTTCCCCTTTTTGGTACTTTTTTCTCCCCATTGACGTATCAAAAATTTAAGTATTTTAGTGGGAACCGATTTAATATGATTATGCCAAAAAAATGGGGGAAAATACTTTGTAAAAAAAAGTACCAACAGTAGTAACGAATTTCACACCTTAAACGTTCGAATTTGTCAAATGTACCAAATTTTAATTTGTATTTTTTAGTTATGTTTCAAATGTGATATTATATTTATCTTTACGTTTCTTGGTTTAAAAGATACCCTCCCTAAAAGGGCCGAATTTTAAAAAAGTACCAGACTTATTTTCTAAAGAACAATTTTTTCTGTTTCTTTTGGTTTTGGAGATATGAGTGAGGTTAGAATAGAAGGTTCAGCGCCTCTGGACCCTATCCTAAGAATTTTAGTGGGATCTGATATAGAGAATGTCCGTAAGAAGGTTCCATTCTCGACCGGCAGTTCACTTTTTAGTATTCATAAAAAATTAAATAAGTTTGAAATGTGTTTTAAGTTAAAATTTTCATACAAATTTTACTTAAAATGCATTTCAAATCCATTTTAATTATTTTATGATAACGGCAGCTATTATTTTTATTTTTTACTAAATTTTATAAATTATTTTACTTAAAGTTTTGCTAGTTTAAATAATTCTTTTAACAACTTTTAACACTTCATGTATGAAAAAATGTTAATAGATTTTTCTAAATTAAATTTAAGCTACTTTTATTCAAATTAAACGTTAATGTGTTGTTCAAACTAAATAACTAATTTAACAAATACTTTCGTTGCACTAACGAAATCAATTCTCTATGGCTTTTAAACGCTTGTTTATTTTACTCTTTTGTTTTCGTTTTGTATTTTCAAGTTATTATTTATTACAACATTCAATATATTTTCTGTTAATTTATGACTTTGGCTTATGTTTGAAATAAACTAATGGAAAATTTAATAACATATTTGGTAATATTTTGATTTAAATTGAGTACAATAAATGATTTTTGTGTAAAACTCTTATTACCACAACTGTACAGCTGGGGGACGAATTTCAAAACACAATCATAGAAAATGAAAACGAATTGCATTAAGAAACAGAAGCTCAAGTAAAATAATAAGAAAATTATAGAAAAATAAAAGTATTAAACATAATAATTAGGATTAACACCTGTGTTAGTTCGTAAAAGGGGGGAAAAAATCTTATAAATATAGAAATCGGAAGCTACTTTAGTTTCAACTTTTGAGGCGGTTTGTTATTAAAATAAGTATTTTGTCTTCCCAATTGCGATGATCAACACCTTTTTTAGTTGAATTTTATATTAAGTTTGAACATTTTTTTTCGTTTCTTTTTATTTTATTTTTAAATAGCACTTCTAAGAGTATTTGTGAACTGAATCCGCTGAAAAGTTTAATTAGCCTGCCTTTTATAGTCATTCTGTATGCAGTTGACTGGCAGCACTTTTAAAGCATTTTTTGCCTTATTGAAAACTGTTTATGCTTTTGTACAATTCTCGTAGATAATGTTTTATGAGTTTTCTGTAGATTATAGTTTGGTGGCAGGCATATATGGTGTGTACAAGTTTATTGTCAGGGTTTTCTTAGTAATTACTATAAACATGGGTTGTTATGAGGAAGAAACATTTTTTTGAACAGGTTTATTATATGCAATGAAAGTTTTTGCATTTTAATCATAAAACCTTAACAAAGCAAGAAAAAAAAAACAATTATCCAACAGATCCCATTAATTTTAGTCAGCAAATGTTTCGTTATCCCCTCATTCTTAATTTTTCACACAAAACGTGGTAGCTGATAATCTCTTTGATCTCTTCAGCGGACATAAAAACGGCTTAATCGATTTAGTCCATAATTGAAGAGTACACGACATAAAGTTTTAGGGATACAATTAAAAGGTTGCTTAGAAACTGAGATACGGATTCCTATAACGAATTACGATGCTTGAATAAATTTTTATTAGTTCAAAAAAGTGAATTTCAAAATTTTTTAAATCGTCAAAGAATGTACATAAAAAAAGTATCGACTTTCTCTTGAAGCTAACAACAATCGTTCAGATGACACCCTGCATTCAAAACGAAAAATCAATCCACCTGTACTCAAATCAATCCGAAGCGGTATTAATAGTACGGTGAGTACGGATTAACTTCCATCAAGTGCAGATAGATTGATTCATGTACGGATTTTCAATCGCGAAATTTTTAACTTATCCATATTCAATACCGAATTCGTACTTGAATTAATCCGTACATGAGATTGATTTAAGTAAAACTATGGTGTTCTGTTGATTAATTCTTATTCAGTTAATCGAACAATTTTAGACGATTAATTTTTCGAATAATTTTAAATTGCTAATTTCGACGAAAGGACTAATCGAAGAATTTATACCGGTTAATCGAATAATAATATGTAATAATATATACACACAGAAAAAAATCAATGTAAATTCGTTCAAAACGAGGTTGATTTTACATTTTTCAGTAGTGATTTTGCTTCATTGTTGTTTCATGTTAATTTAACAAGAGTTAGCAATAACTTTCGAACAACATTTTTTCTTTTAAAATAACTATAATTCGTGTTAATTTAACATTGCAGTAAAGTTAGAGCAAAATGTAATTTATATTGAAATAACAATCCGAATCACATTGAATGAAAGTTATTTCAAGTTGAAACAACGTGAATTTCATGTAGAATCAAATTGGTTGGAGTATGATATAACAGTGTGAAGACAACATATGCATTTATTTAAGAATAATTCAAAACACTTACCCATGTAACACATGTGTCACTTATTTTGTAATCTCCTTTGTTAACAGAAGCAGAATGGCCCGATATGGTTTTTTGGTCATCATTTTGCGTTGAAAACTTGATGTACTATTTAACTAAATAATTTTAATTAAAAGAAATTCTTTTTATAACATATTTTAAACATGAAAATAAAAAAATGTACATACTTAAGTATGTATGCATGTTAATTTAACAAGATAAACTTTTGATTTTAATATAAAACAGGTTTTTATGGATTCAATATTGAACAATGTTATTTTAAGAGTGAATAATATTAAATAAACGTGATTTAAGGTAATTTTAATATTTTTCATTTAAAATTAATATGAAATAATGATAAATTAAAATAAAGGGCATACTTTTGCAGAAATTTACCATGATTCTCAGTCAACATTTCGCCATGTTATTTTTACATTGGTATTTTTTTCTGTTAAATGCATTATTTTTTTTTTAATTTTAAGTCGAATAAATAAATCAAATGTATGTGTCCGTTGAAATTAAAAAAAGAACAGTCATGTTTAGTAGGGCTTCCAATCGGGAAATCCCAATCCCGGAAATCCCCGGATTTTCGGGATCACGATTTTTTTTTATATTTTGTATTATTTTTTACATTTTTTTTTTAGTAATTTGTATAAATTTTTGTTTGTTGGTGTATTTGTTGACACAAAAAGTTTTTGATACGCCCTGTTGTTCAAAAATAAACAAAACCTACTTAAACAAAAACTATGCTAACTTTCATTGGAGAAAACAATAATAACAATATGTACAATTAATAAATAACAACAAATTTTGTTCAAAATATATAGATTGGGATTTTTTATTAAGTTTAAATATTTTAAAATTGTCCAAATGTTTTCCTGTACACAATTTTTTAAAATACATTTGGAAATGGTGTAATTTTTATATCAATAATCAAATATTGATAAAAATAAAATTTGTATGTTTTTTTGTTATGTTTTTTCCCGGGATTCAAAATATCCCGAAAATCCCGAAATCAGGATCCCGAAATATTTTCTTCAATCCCGATACCCGGTATTCAAAAAAACCAATCCCGATTGGAAGCCCTAATTAGTGAGTAATTTAGCTTATATTTTTGTTACATTTTTACAACATAAATAAATTACTCATTTCACAAAAGAAAAATCGATAAATGTATGTTAACTCAAAGATTTATATTAATTTATCGGGTATGTTCTAGAATTCGTAATAAAGTGAAATCGAAATCGAGCGATTACTTAAATTCAATTACTATTTTGTTGTTCTTGCAAAAAAATAGATACTTAAAGAATGAAGTAGATAAAATGGAATATTTTTATGAACTTTCATTACAGGATCGCTTTTAAAATTTTCTCGATTTTATATCCACTTCATTTCGATTTCTAGAACAGGCCCATATTTTTTCACAAAATAGTTCGTTCATCTGTTTCTCTCTTTAGAATGAGTTTGGTTTAAAAATATTGTACGAAGGAAAAATCTTATATTGCTAAATTTAAGTAAAATGTTTTAACTTAAATGTTCTTCAACAACCTTACTAATTTTCCACTTACACAGCGACTATAACATACAATAGTACTTGAAGAAGATGCTCCACCAACAAAATCAAAGGGGACTACAAGTGCTCCAATGAATTAATATTTTAAGCAAGATACTTCGATTGATTCTCTTGAGGAAATTATTTGCAGAAGCATAGCAGAGGATAAAAGTTTAAAAAAATCCAAAGTTATATCTCTTTTGAAATCAAAGTGCCCGAAGCAAAAATTTGGAGCTACATTGACAAGTTTTATTTAAAAAATAATGTTTATTTACTCAAGTTCTAATTTTTTCTAAAACTATAACTCGTAATTTATAAAATTTCTGGATTTAGAATTATTCGATTAATCGATTAATTTTAAAATTTTATTCGTTCAATCGAATAAGTTAAAAATGCCAAATATCGATTAATAGTTTAATCGAACAAAAACAACACCCTAAGTAAAACTAAGATTGAATCAATCTCAAAATGCGCATGATTTAAAAATTATAAAGTTGATTTAATCCCGAATTCGTACATAAAATAATCCGGAAATGAGATTGATTTAATTAAAACGAAGATTGAACCAAACTCGAAATGCGCTTGATTCAAGTATTATAAAGTTAATTCAATCCCGAATTCATACTTGAAATAAACCAAAAGTGAAATTAGAAGGAGAAATGTTATGATTTATTTACTTACCGTTGTGTCAGAAGGTAAAAGCCTAAGTCCGCTTTTGGAAAATTTCTCAATTTTGTCATATTACTATCTTATTAGTTGTGAACTTTTTGAAAATTCTTAAGTTCTTTTATAATTAAAATATTTTCATATACCGATTTTCGTATGACGTGCTAAATTCCCAATTTTTCATATTTGATAAATACACTGAAATTTATTGTTGAGGGGAAAAATATGAAAAATCGGTAAAGGGTTTGAATCTTATTTGATTTTTTTTTTTCAGAAGCTACCAGTCAGATAAAAGGAAAGTATTCTTAACAAAATTAGGCCATTATATATTGCTTTAATATGAATTACGAAGCTTCAAGTGTTTGGCAACTTCCTTTTTGTAGCATCTTAAATTTTGGAAATCAATTTTTCAAACAATATTAATTTACTCTAATTTTTATGTTATGGAGTTAGACCTTTTAGTTTATGACACATTCATATGTATATAACTGAAAATGCAAACTAAATGAGAAGCAAGAGTTCTCAATTTTACTATTAAAACATGAGTACAATGTGTTTATGTCTTGTTTTGTTGTTTTTATTGTTTCTACACACAACAAGCAAATAATTGTTCAACAACTGGTGTGGTGTTGTTGTTGTGTCTGCGACAAACTTTAATAAGTTAAATGAGATTAAAACGATCACTTTGTAATTTTACTGTCAGAATGGCACTACCAACGAAAAGTTTAATAATTTTTTACTTAGTTTAAGAATTTTGTACTTATTTTAAGAAATTCCGGGATTGATTTTCGAAAGTAATCCCATTAAGGATTGTTTTAAGTACGTTTTAATGTTATTCGTACTTGAATTTTTGTGAACTTAAAGTCAGTATAAAAAAATTCATTTATCACGAGAGTTTTTCTCTCTGTGTGAAGCACTTGAAAATATAATGACCACGATTTTGTTATTTTTTTTTTAACTATAGGTCCCCATTTTCATTGGTCAATTTTTTGAGCCGCAATTTTTCTTGTTTCTTCTGTAAAGATGCGAATCGTTACCTAAAGCGCAACAAGCACTAACTAACCAAAAAATAAAAATCGACTTTTTCATTGCTTCTGATGTATTGCATCAACACAAATGTCCAAAAAATCTTTGGATTTTATTCGGCAAAGCATCCCTGCGCAGCTCATTCAAATCTAAAGCACGTATCACAAAAATGTCTGATGCATGTTCAAAAATGTAATCGAACTTGACAACAAAGAAGAGTCAGCTGATTTGTATGATCATCGCAAGTTAATCACAGATGCGCATCATATACAGTGCAGTGAAGCATTTCCGAACAGGCCCAATTATGGACCAAATAGACCCTTCCTATGGACGACCTTTGCTTAGGGGTTATTTAACAACAGAGTTGATAAAGTTGGTACAAATGTACTTTTTTTGGTACAATTCAAAACTTAAAATTACGCTGGTACCTCCGTGACTCATTTGGTACTATTTCAAAATTTTTCAAACCTACATATGTATTTATAATTGATATAAAATGGCAACTCGTATTAACTGTCCACTGAATATAAGCGGAGTTTAGTGTTTGGTGCAAATAGTCTTTCGAAAATGCAAAATGTCTCTATTTTTTGTTGTTGGATTTAACAAATCAGCTATGATATATTGCACTTTCTCTTTTGCAAGACCATTTGCACCAAACACTGAACTCCGCTATTGCGAATAGATTTTTGCCCTTGCTTATTGAAAGATTGCTTATGCCACAATAGGGTGTCCGTTATTTTTTTTTTCGTATTTTCACTTGGCAAACCCCTTAGAATGATTCAAAATTAGAAAAAAAATATATATATAAATTTTTAGATCGTTTGCATAGTTATTAGCCGTGCCTTAAGCCCACAAAGTTTGCTAAAATGCTATTTTTCTCACTATGGGTCGCTTTAATTGTTGATAACTTCCGTAATATGTATTTTAGAGAAAAACTTTATTTACTTTTGACAATTCTGACTTCATATTCGGATTCAGGGGAACGTTTTAGATAAAGATTAGCTGTCAGAATCATTTGGTCACGACTTTATTGAAAATTTGTCACGTAGCGTAATCACCAGACAAAGAATGCAAAGATATGTGAAAATTTCGGTGTTATTTTTTAATTTTGTTTTTTCGGGATTAAATATTAATGTTAAAGAAAACTAATACTGAGCATCATTGTTCATAAGATATAGCCCTAGAATATTTGTGAATAAGGTTTTTCTCTAAAATAAATATTACTGAAGTTATAAACAATTAAAGCGACCCATAGTGAGAAAAATAGCATTTTAGCAAACTTTGTTGGCTCAAGGCACGGCTAATAACTATGCAAACGATCTAAAATTTTTTTTATATATTTTTTTTCTAATTTGGACTCATTATAAGGGGTTTGCCAAGTGAAAATACGAAAAAAAATTGCCCATATAACTCTCGGTCACACTAATGCCACATTCTAAATTAAGTATCAGCTGCAGCATATGTACATATAAGCGTGCATTTTCTGATGATATTGACAAGTTTTTAAAAGATATGGGAAACCACTTCTGCAAACGTTCTACATAGTAGAAAAGACGACTTCCTCTCAGTTCAAGATTATTTTGGAACGAATTCTAACTATGTATTTTGAAAAATCTGGGGCCCGAAATTCCTTTTTGACCTATGGTTTCTTTGGAAAAGTTTCTTGGAATGACTTATAGAACACGAATCGCGATGTGTTTTAAACGCGAACAAATTTTACCCACCCTATTATTATGTATAATTAATGATCATGTCTTTTTTGCTATCTATACTTTGCATGAACAAATGAATTTTAAGTACCTTTCGTTTTTTATGGTTTAAATTTTTGTTTTTTAAAATAAAAAAAATGATTAAGTAACCTGCGGGAAATTTGTGTCAATTGGTCCAACAGACTGGTCCTGGGAGTTGTGAAAATAGAACAGGTACAAAAAGAAAAAACTCATGACCAGTGAAAGGAGAACCAATCATGAAACTGGTTTATGAAGAACAAAAAGGTAGAAAAAGTAATGAATTACAGTACAGTCTTCACGTTTGGTGTGATACATTTTTTTTGGGACTTTCTCAAATTTGGCTCTTGAATTTAATTCATTGAAATAATACTAAATTTTAGTAACTGTCACTAAACACGTCCATTGAGAATAGATTTGTGACTGGTCAAATGGTGTCAATTGACCCCCTCCAATGACAACCCCATGTAAAAGTGATAGGTCTTATTCATAGAAAGTGTTCAAACTAGAACCGGTCTCTACCACCAAAGACCTATCACGGGACTACTTTGGTGTCAGTTCGCTTCCCTCTAGGGTACTATTGGGGCCGAAAAAGTAAGATTTTAAAAGTTCGTTGGTACGATATTGGTTTTCTCATTTATCATCCCTGTTTACCAATTACAATCATTTTTGTGTGGGAGCCTTGTAATGCAATGAATTTAAAAAGTAATAAAATGTAAATTTAAAATTAACAGTTCAATTAAAAATCACAATTGTTCTATTTTCAAATATTCAAAAGAAATGTAGGCCAGGCAGTAAGTAATAGTTTTATAATAATATTACATTTCTTTTTTAATATCCCAGTAAAAACTTCGCCTACTTTTCAAAATGAATAGCTTCTTTAACTCATTATTTAGTAGCTTTCTTCTTAACCTACATTTATAACAACTTCTACAACCACTCTTTTCTGGATGTATTTAAGTAAAATAATAATGACTTACTTTAAAATGCGTTCATTTTGGGACATCCCTTGTAAAATTCATTGGTTCTTTCAGTAGAATTGCTAGTAGTGCCTTCATGTTTTTCTGATTACTCAACACATTATTTTGTAGGCGAAGTTTTTACTGGGATATTACTTTAATAATTCAATTTTAAAATTTTGAATCTTGTGCTAATCAAAACTCACTTTTTCTTTTTTCTTTTCAGGTAAGATTTTAAATACTTTTTTATGAAGTTTATTTTATTTTGTGGTAAGTTCAAATACACATTATACATTTTTAAGTTATTCGAATTCTCTAAATTAAACAACTGTACTTAAGTAATTCCAAAAGTTTGGCAAATTCTTTAGTGCTGGGTAGTAAAATGGGATCTATCAATTACGGTGCAACAAAAGTTTCAGGAAGTTTGGTAGAAAGCTCAGTAGTACTTGACTCGGCTGCAACTGTAGATGAGCTGCTAGTGGTAGGTTGGGGCGTTGTGGTAGTTAGCGGTAGAGGCTTTACGTGACCCTCCAAACAATCTTGCAGGTTGCGATAGTTGCCTGCAGTAGCATCGATATAACGCCGTTCGGAATTCTTGCAACATTGTTCATGACGCAAATCAATAATGCGATATTTTTCTTGCATTAAATTGGCATATTCCGAAGCATTGCCGGAAATGCTATAAACGGCTTTAGTATTGTTGGCTCCCTGGAATTGTGAACCGAATAAAATTATAATCGAATCATTATATTTAATATCTTTTTACAATACTTACAATGTTCGCATGACAATTGAAAACTTCAAAGGTTGTATTCAAACCATCACAAGTAGACAAACGTTTGCAAATTGCTTGAGAATCGTCTTCTATAGCAATGCGTTTGTCAACCATTTCCGCTTCAATAGCTTGGCGGCCATTCTTAGTATCCACTAAACACTGGTTAAAATTGTTGCCATAGGCTTCGCCTATTTCATTCGATCTTGCAATATAATTAGAAAAGCAAGTCATAGAAGCGACAGGATCTTGTGCTCCCATGCGAGACCTAAAGAACAGATTTGCTACATTTTGGGGGTTTGGGTAGAAACCATAAGACACTTGTACTAAGGCACAGGCCAACAATATTTTAATCACTACACTATTCATATTTTTATTTCAAATATTTTTGATTATCGAAATTCTAAAACCGTTATTTCACTTTATTGCATTAGCGATTTGCGTTCGTTTGCAAAGTTTATTAAAGACTGTACCACTTTTGAGAAATTCTCATAATTCTTATAGTTAATATTCACCTGCTTTCCTGACAGCTGAGGGACGATCTGTTTTATTTAATCTTTAAAATCACATTGTTGTCATTTTTACTTTCTGATTTGATTTTCTTATCTTTAATTTAAAATAATTAGTAAATATTTTTAGAAATGTTAGCGTTATGTTGTTATCGGAGTGAAAAATCATCTGTGTAATTAGTTTATTTGCCGGGTTACTCTGAAGCTGTTTTTGTGCGAATATTATTATAACGTTACAATATTAAGATATAGGATCTGTAGATATGATTTAGTATATGACTATAAAGTTTTATTATTCTATTTATAAAAAATATTTCGGGTTTAGAAAAGTAACATGTCAATCAATTTTTCTCAAAACTGGAAATTTTGTTAGTCAATCAAGATTGAGTATAAGACTCTGAAGTGTTAGTATAAGACTCAAAAGTGTTAGTATAAGACTGAAGTCTTGTGGCCTGTTCGCTTAAATAACATTTAAAACAAATTATAAAATATTGTTTTTTTTTTTCTTGTAAGTTAAGCGAACGAAGTCTTCATTCGTTATCGACGAACAGGCCATTAGTAAACGAGGTTTAGGCTTAAGTGTACAGAATTGCATCGAAACCACATTTGCAATATGATTTGATATTTATAGCAGGTAGCCGCGAGATTACAACAATTGTACAATAAAACAAACAACAGGGCTTTTTATTGTTGTTATGTGATACGAACAGTCAAACAGCAGAGGGGTTGAAAAGAGACAAAAGATTAAGACAAAAAACTAGTTTACTTTTTTACCATACAACATTTGACTACCTGCTATAAATATACCTTGGATTTGACATACAAATTTGTCGTAGAAAGCTTATAGTTTATTTTGAAAACGTATTTTCAAATGCTCTAACATATAGACACTTATTCTCCCAACAATGCTACCATACTTTCATTAAATTTCATACATTTTGTAACAGAAAATGAAAAAAAAAAAACAATAGAATGAGAAAGAATTTGAAGTAACAGCCGACGTTTTAATTTTGGGCTTTAGGATTTTTGGCCTGAAGTTGAAGACTCAATTCTGCTTAAACACCTATAATTTTCTTTCAATTTGATTACCATCTCATTACTTTTGAGATATGATGTTTTGTTATTGTTGTTTTAACAAATGTTTTACATGATTGGTTGTTTAATTAACCTTATTTTACAAACGAATGAAACTAAAACATAACAGCAACATTTTTACTGACAGTAAAAGAAAAGTAGAAAAAAACACGAGGAACAGAAATCATGACATTTTTCTTCTTCTCTTCTGTACCGAATTCGTCTTCAAATAAAGAAACATGTCTTGATGTCATAACTTAAAAATCATTGTATAAATGGCGCTTTAGTTCAGAATAGAAGTATAGTAGTTAAGAATAGAAGTAATAATATAATGGGGGCGGTTACGGATGGCAAGTCAATTTCAGTTCAGTTGCCAGCAGCGAAGTTAGGCAACGCCGCTTAAGTTAAAATATATAAAAAATCGTTTTGTTTTATATTTTAACATGAGGGGCGTTACCTGAATTCGCTGCTGGTAACTCATCTTCAGTTTAGTTGCCATCCGTAATCGACCCATAAGATTTTGAAATTTTAGTATGTAAACGATTTCGAAGATTAGTGTTAAAAACGCGCTTAAAAACTCAAGTGTGTACATAGTATAAGACTTTGAAGTTTTAGTATAAGACTTTTAAAACTTAATATGTACTTTGATTTTTAGTATAAGCAGTGTTGCCAAAACTTGGTGACCAAAATGGCTAAATTTACTGAAAAAAATGGCTAAAAAAATGGCTAAAAGCTTTTTTAAATAAAAACACATTAAAATTTAATAACAAAACAGATATTCATTTAAAGTTGTTTACGATGAAATTGTGAGTTAAGATCAATTTGTTAAATAAGAATAAACGTAAATTAATATTAAAAAATTAAATCATCAAAAAATTCGATGTCGTTTTTGTTCATCTCATAGGAATCACTCATTAGTTTCAAATAATCATAAGTTTTAAATAATTTGAAGGTAAATCATAATCACGACAACATTTAACCAACCTTTTGAGTCCAGATCTACAATAAAAAACAAGTAAGAAAGTATAGTCGGTTAAACCCGACTTTATGATACCCTACACCACATCAGAACCCTAGTACCAAATTTTATCAAATAATCTCTAAATTGCGACCTGTACTTTGCGCACAGGGCTTACATAGACAGCCAGCCAGCCGGACAAACATCGTGATTCTGAGTTAATCGGTATACGTAAAGGTGGGCTAAGGACTAATATTTTAAGTTGTTACAGACATCAGCACAAACGCAAAGTACCCTCCCCACTATTGTGGTGGTGGTATAAATATTGTATTGTTATGGTAAAAATATTTACCTAATTTATAAAATCGAATTAACGGTTGCTTAATGTAACCTATTTCTCAAATTACTTTTAACGATGTTTACTTGGCTAAACACCCTCTCTACTTCAGCATTAGACCATGGAAGTGAGAGCAACTTTATAGTCAATTCTGAAATTTCTAAAACAATTTTGTTACCGCCTGCATCCCTTTATTGAAATACTTGCAATCAGAAAGAAACAGCGATGTTTGTGCTGATCCATTTTATAAATTTAATAGTGGAATACTATTACTTTATTTTGAAAGATGTTTCAGCGTCATAGTTTATAGCGATTTTCAACATTTGTAAAAGTTGTGATTTAATTTAAAGGCATTTTAATTGTTCAAAATGTTTATTTTACTTTTATAAATTTTTATAATCAAATAAAAATAATTCTTTTTAAAGAAAAACGGCAAAACAATTTTATGGCTAAACAAGTTGAAAAATGGCTAAAAAAAAATGGCTGATGGCTTAACTCATTTTTTAATGGCTAAACAGGGTGAAAAATTGCTAAATCTAGCCACTAAATGGCTAAATTGGCAACGCTGAGTATAAGACTTTGAATTTTTGGTGTACGATTTTGAAGCTTCAGCGTAATACTTTACAGTATAAGTATAAGACGTTAAAGTGTTAGTATAACACTTTGGAGTCTTACAAATAAGAATCTTTGCCTATTTTTCTCCGTCACTTTTGTATCACCGTGTTTTTGTTTATTTTAATGTTCGTACGTAAGTAACTATTATTTGTTTAACCGAATTTAATGCAGATAAAAAAGTCTGCTTTTAAAATTAAAAGACTTTTTTTTTGCAAATCACAGAAGGAAAGGAGCTGGATTTTCGAAAGATCTCTCATTCAATGTGTCGTTTTGTAGAAAAAACGACGCAAGTAAATATTTTATTTATTTTTTATAAATTTTTATTTAATTAACTTTATTCGTTTAGTTGAAGATTATTAACCATAAACAAAGTGATACAATTGGTAAAATATGACGAATACAATATGATTGTTTAATAATAAACGACTGTGAGATATTTTTATAGGACAGAAAAGGTATTTACAATTTCTTATCGTTTTTTAACATCCGCTTTATGCATCTCTCATAAGTGTCTCTCATTGCGTTATGAATAATCAGTGCTTATGGTTTTTGTGATTTTTATAGAGAAAGATTTTAGAAGATTTTTAATAAGAAATGTGCGCCAGTGGTGAGTCATGAAATTTAGATATTTTTTACTGGCCATATGTCCAAATTGCTTTTTGTTTTGACAAGGGCCTTACAGGGTTAATTGTAAATATTTTTTTTACTGCGACTGAAGGTTATAGTCACGTTATTTGCATAGCGTAAAAAATATTTTACTTGCACGTGAACTTATGCAGCATTTTTCTTTAATATGTGTATTTAAATTATTGACCGACAATCAGAAAGTTTTATGACTTTATTTTAGCAATATTTACTAGCTTGAGTAAAATATCATGATTCGTAACAGTTTAAGCCGAACTTAATTGATTGTCAGGAGGGGAAATTATATTGGAGCCATGGTAAGTTATGAATCAATCATCCTAAAATTCTGCAAAGGGATTTCTGTATTAAAAAACATAAATTTCAATACAGTGGTGACATAAATTTTAGCGTTTACAGTGAAATTCAGAAGGCTGCTAAATATGGGACCAAAGGTAAATTATGGACCGTATATCACCAAATTGCATGACATTTTTTCTGCTTATACGAAGCTAAGTTGGAAGAAATTTTACCGCCGTATCTATACCTGAAACGTTTTAGGCGTATTTAATTAATTTACCAGATTGTGCTTTATATGGGGCCTATAGTAAATTATGGACCGATCATCACGAAATTTATAAGTGTGATTTCTAGTCCTATAAAACTGTGAAGTATTAAATGGTATTCTGATAGCATTATTTATTACGGATTTGGGCTCACTAAACTGTTTTCAGGGAGTAGGGTTTATATGGGGCCTAGGGTTAATTATAGAGTGATCTTCACGAAATTTTACAGTGAGTTTAGTCGAATAAAACGAACTTTTGCAAAATTTTATATCATTTCGTGCATTGTTCCTCCATTTATGTAACAAAATTATCAATTTTTTGGGGTGGTGTTTTCACATTTGGATTCTTACCTCTGATCCTGCCGAACCGATTTCGCTGCTTAGGATAACTACAAGCAATTTGACACCAAGTTTGTTCATTGATTTTGTTTTTCGAAAATGAGCGTGTTTTCAACAGAAGGACAGACGGACATGACTAAATCGACTTAGAATTACTCAAGGAGCCAGAATATTTATAGTTTATGGGGTCTTAGATGAGTAATAAAAACGTTTCATACGACATGACAAACTTAGTATATCATCTTCACAACTAATTGTGGTGGAGGGTATAAAAAGTAAGAGAGCTATATTCTGCTATGCCAAATCTTATATAGCCTTTACCATAGTGCAATAAAAACAGAAAATTTTATATTAATACCGATTTGTCTATTGATAACTTAGATGCTTGTATATAATTTGGAAACTTTGGCTCTTGCCGTTCTCCAGATATACAGAAAAAAAAACAACAACAACAAGAGATTGATGTCTAATATTACAGGCTGTCGTGGTTCATATCTCAATCATTTCTGGACCGATCTGGCTGAATTTCCATAGCAAACTCATCGGGACTATATGTGATATAAATTTATAAGAACCCAGTCCTCATCATATCTGGGGTCTTCGGAAATCCTATTTCAACGGACACATGGACTGACGAACATGAAGTCTTCATCATAAAATGAAGCACAGCCGCGAATAACGTTTTAAGTTACAAAATAATTTTTTTCAGGAGAGCAAAAAAACGTCTGTAACAGGCAAAATTATTAATTTTTTATTTTTTTTTTAGATTATTAAAAATAATGATAGTAAAAATTTGTATGCAAAATATCAACAAATTTAAAACTTAAATTACATGAAAATTTACAGTTTATAATTTTGTTTTTGTGGAAAAACGTTTCATATCCACAATCACGATGTCATTTGAAACGTTCTTCCACTACACAAAGCATCATGACTAATGGCTTTTAAAACGTTTAAAACCATTTACTTTGTATCATTTTTAAGTAACTTACAACGTTCTTCCACTAGCTGACTCTTTGTATGCCCTTTTTAAAGGCTTTAAGGTGCATAGTTTTGGGTGATTTGAGGTTTAAACAGTGTACGAGAGTAATGTTAACGGTTATCTGCAAAAAAACAGTTTGTGCAAAAAGTGGCTTTTACAACGTTATTCGCGGCTGAAATGAATGCTGAAAAAAACAAAGAAAAAATAATAATAAAAAAAGTTGCAAAGAAATCAAACCATATAGTTCATTTTGCGCCACCTTGTATATATTAAAAAATTAGTTGTATTGACGAATATGTTACTAAATATCACAATTATATATTAGTTCCTTTGGATACTATAAGGTGCAAATGGGCTCAATATGACAATTGATTAAAGGTAATTTTTTTCTGTGTAGTAATTTCTCTTGTTACAACTTATATTTTTTGGTGTATTAAGCTGGGATCACACGGTTGCCGCAAATGCACCAATATGACACAATTTTGATTGTGCTTTATTGACGCACAATAATGAAATTGCACCAATCAAATATTCTGAAATCACACGATTGCACTTTTTTATGCAAATTAAATTGCCGCTAGTTGGTACATAGTGAAATCGGTAGAATAATTGCCGCATCACAGTCATACGATTGTTCTTACTTGACAACTGCAAAAATAGCTGTTGTGGTAGCGTATTTATTTGTTTGGAAGTTCTAAACAAAGTTTAATTCTATTTTAAAATATATGATGAAAAAGAGAATATTTTTATTGAAATTTTTAGAATAAAAATTAAAAATATTGTTTTCGCTATAGTTGATTTAATTTGGAATCAAAATTTTATATATAAAAAAAATAGATTTTTAATTAATATCTTCAATAAAATATTCGCACTGAACAGCTACATTTGCTAGTGGACAAAAGTACATACATATTTTGTTAAAAGAAATCATTAAAAAAAAACAAGTAAGAGTGCTATATTCCGCTGTGCCGAATCTTATATACCCTTCACCATTGTGCGAGTAGAATAGAGAGCAACTAAAGAATTTTTACATATACATACATATTTACAATACTTACAACTTCATTATAAATGAAATTTAAAAAGCGATAACTGGTAAATATTTTTTATTATGAAATAATAAAGAAGGGTGGTAACGAAAATCATATTGGGCATTATGCTAGTATATGTAAACAAATACGAAGGGGTGGTGAGGGGATAGGAAGAAGAGACGACAACCGGGTTTGAACTTCGCTTTGCATAAGGACCCAGAATATATATACTTTATAGGGTGTAGGACCTTCGGTGAAGGGTATAAAAAACAATCTTAATTATAAAAAAGAGTAATTTTTGGGATTTCAGTATTTTGGTCATAACTCTGCTATTTCTTAACAGATTTGACAGATTTATATACCGACGTGTTGAAGAAGAAATTTGCCAGTTATTTTGGCTATAAAACGTGGACTTGGGAATATCTATGGTCCCTGAAAATGGGTATTTTTCAAAAAAAAATTAATATTTTGGTCATAATTTTTTCGTATCTGAACCGATTATCCGAGTTTTTCAGAAAATATATTCTATTAAAAAATTGATATATAATGCGTAACCATAGGTCATATTACAGTCAAAAAATTCAGGTTTTTATACAATTTTTAATACTTTTTGTATGAGAGGTACCACGCATACTTCTCCAATCCCGCCCATTTTGTAGGATGGTGTATATTTATAACCTAAATGTTTGTACCTAATTTTAAAGCTTTGGCTCTTGCCGTTCTCCAGATATACAGAAAAAAGTAATACAAATACAACAACCACAAGGGATTTTTTGGAAAAATTAGAGGCAGTCTGGCTGAGATAGCCATTGTTGGACCGATCTGGCTGAATTTCAATAGCAAGAAATGGTGGACTATATGTGACATAAATGTAAAACAACGTAGCCGCTATCATGTCTGGAGTCTCCGGAAAACACATATCAAACGTAAGACGGACAGACGGACGGACGGATGGACGGACGGATATCGTTAAATCAACTTCTCTCCTCATAAGGACCCAGAATATATATACTTTATAGGGTCTAAGATCAATATTGTAGAAATTACAAACGGAATGACAAACTTATATATACCCTTTTCCACCTGTGGTGAAGGGTATAATTAAAATGCATAATAAGTAAATACTCCCTTCATTATTTACTAAAAGAAACACAAAAACGTAAATTTATTAAAAAAAGGCAAATATTCGCGCTTATTTTGTTGTTTGATTGCCGCACAAGAACACACTGAAATCCCATGAAAAATTGCATTAAAAAGGAACCTATGCAGAGCTTCGTTGGATCAATGAAACCTGTTTCATTAAAAGGATTTAATGAAACATGACATTAGATCTATGATTATTATTAATTGGATGAATACTTTCAATAAAGTAAAAAAAAAATATTTTTTTTATTTTTTTTAATTATTTTTAATTTTTTCTTATTTTATTTTACTTTATTTTATTTTTTATTTTTTTTTTTCTGTCTCTGGCGGGATTCGATCGCGCAACCTCGGTGCTGATAGACTTGCTCACTACCAGCTAGTCTACTGGGGCAGTGTTTTGTACTCAATTAAGAGCGTAAATATCAGATGAAATTGTCAATAATAAAAATAACAACGTTGATTGAAAGTGGATTGAAAGTTTTTGTTTCATTACTATAATGACATTTTTATTGTCATAATGAAAATTTAAATTTATGAAGATATTATTAAAATATGTTGCTTTTATAAAAAAATTTTTTGCTTTCATAAATTTAATGGCATACATGTAACATTAGATGTACGAAATGGTTAAATCTTACATTTTTTAATTAACAATTAAACATTTTATTAAGGAAACTATAATTTTGTATTCATTTATGAATATAGTTATGTTTGTATATTGTTTTTTTATGTTCCCAACTAAAATTTTTTGTTTAACTTGGACAAACTTAAGTTTTCATATATCCAATAAAAATTTTTAACGTAATTACGAAATCCAATGAAGCGATTTTTACGAAAATATTTCATTATAACTATGAAATTCCATTTAGACAAAGAAAAATTTTCATTTACCCAAGGAAATTTTTTTTATGAAAATGATTCATTAAATATATGAAGCATTTTTCTTTCAGTGCACAATAAATATTGGTGCATTTTTGATATTTTTATTGACGCGCGGTTGCATAGCAAACAGTCACACGATTGCCTCACCAGGGTTGCATTTTATTGGTAAAAGTAAGCACAATATTGCCCTCGATTGGTACATTAGCAATTTGGTTGTGCAGTCACACTATTGGGGTATTAAAAAGTGTGAAAATTAGTGCATTGCGGCAATCGTGTGATCCTATCTTTACACAAAAAAAAAATAAAAATTTATTTCAATTAAAAAAATCATGTTATTAATCCAAAAATTTATTAAATTTGCACGAGTAAACAAATAAATAGGATCAATAAAATATTTTTTTAATTTAATAACATTTTCTGCAGTTTCGTTTAATTCACTTGATTATATTTTTAATTAAAACTGGTTATATTTTTTGCGTTAAGTGGTGGTTGATATGTTTACTGATTTATGGAATTGCGGGTTTGCACACTTAAACCAAAAAGAAAGTTTAACTTGCACTGGTTTCACAAAAAAAAATTTTTTTCACCAATTAGTCCAGTGAATTAAACGTTTAACCAAATAAATTAAAGGTCAGTTGATAATATTAATTTGCTTACTGGTGGACATTTAAATAATTTTTTAATAACTATCACAAACATTTTAATTGAAAAACGACAATACCGATTTCAAATCGTTTTGTTTTCAAAATTGTTATCCATCACATACCTGAATAGGAATAGCTTATCCTATCAACAACAAAATTTTATGTTAATCAATAGTATGAATGGGAATTTAGCACATTTTGAGGAAACCTTGTTCAAGTTGGATTTATTTAAAGGATCATTTTATGCTCTCATATTTACCTGGAAGATAAAACTGTGCAAATTTCTACACAGTTGTATCATCCAAATTATTCAAGTTTGCTGTTTTCATTTAATTTATGATGAATGTGAATACCCTTAATAATTATTTGAACTAAACGTTATTCTCAATTTGTTGTTACCACATTATTTAACCTTTAAATAATAAAATAATTTAGATTTCGTTGTTTGTGGCTTATTTAACAAAAAAAAAAAAAAAAAAAAAAATTATAATTGTTTAAAAATACAAATCAGAAGAAAACATCAAAACAACATTTTTGAACACGACTACAAATCATTGGTTAACCATGTTTACTACCATTTAATTATGAGGGCTTTATATTTATTTCAGCTGGTTTTGCTATTTGTTGTTCAACTCAAATGTTTATTAATAAATAATTGTTAATGGTTGAATTGAAATAAAAACTAAATCATACCTACATAGATTTCAAGTTAAACTTGTTGTACCAGGCATTTTGTCTCACAATGTTGTTTTTAACACATCGTAAACGCGTTAGGAACATGTAACTGTTTTTAAGGTCTTAACCGTAACTGAAAGTGCTTTGCTGTTTAAAAAGATTTCCTAAACTTGTTAATTGTTATTCTTTAATTTTTCTACTGTTTCTTTGTTACAATTATATGTATTGTGTAATTAAAAATTATTCATTTCATAATAGTTTGAGAATTCTAAGAAAAAAAAAAATGAAAAGCAAGAAGTAAAACCTGACAATTGTCAAACATGTTTGTAAAATTTTCTTTGTAAAAACAAAAAATAAAATCAAAAGAATGGCAAAAATTTTGTCTGTTTGTTCTTGTGGGGTAATTTTTTTTTCCTGCATGAAAATAAAAAAAAAAAAAAAACAGAAAATTGTGCCATCATAACATGATAATGACAGTGGTGAATGGAAGAATAAATGATTTGGTGAGCCGGTAACTGAGTGAATTGCTTGCGTGGAAAACTACTCGTTCGTAGTTGAATGTACTGTAATTACCACAATTCTGCTGTGATTTTGTTGGCTGTTTGGCGGGTTGTTTGGCCCATACGTTGTTAATGTCAACGTACAACATGTTACCAAACAATTGGAAAAAAATCCAATGTTTTTAATTCTTTTGTTTTTCTGTTGCTTTGTTTGTTATTTTTTAAAACTTTTTTTATTAGTGTGTGTAGATGCAATTGTTTTGTTTTGTCTTTCGTAACAGCTTCGGGGGTATAGAACATATGAATAATATTTTTACACGAGGTTTTAAATAATTTAAATTTCTTAAATCATCAGCATTAACAAAAAAAAAAACATTTTGAAAAGCCAAGACTAGCAGTTTAAACAAATCAGATTTAAGTGGACATCTGTTCAATCATACGGAATAATAAACAAGCAAGAAAGTATTGTCGGTCAAGCCAGACCATATGATACCCTAAACCGCAGAATTTAAAAACAAATTTTCGATAGTGTACCCAATTTAGGTCCCATGGTCAATCATGGACCTACCATGGACCTACTAAAATTAATGTCAAAGTTCTCTGTGCCGAATATTGTTAAGACATCTTCATCTTTATGAGAGTTAAGACATCTTCATCTATAAGAGAGTGAGTAGTTCGAGGAAGGGGGGTTTATATAGGACCTGTGATTAATTTTGGACCTATCGGCACAACATTTTGTCATGACATAACAGCTATCGGTAAAGTTATTGTCGCCAAGAAATTATAGCACTTAAAAAAATCCACATGTCAAATTCTGTTTTTCTATAAAACTTCAAATCATTTTGTTATTCGTGCTTAATTCCCAGGTTTTATTCTTGATAAAAACACTTGAAATTTATTGTTGATGGGATAAGCTATTCCTATGCGCATTTCACTGGTTGCTTAGGTCAGATCATCAGGAAACTTCATCCATAAAGATTTTAGAAAAACTAAAGATATTAAACCAAATAAAACTGTTAAACGTATAAGACTTATAGGCAACAAGCAACCAGTGAAATTCGCATAGGAATAGCTTATCCCATCAACAATAAATTTTAAGTGTTTTTATCAAGAATAAAAACTGGGATTTAAGCACGAATACCAAAATCTTTTGAAATTAAAATTTTGTATTCCCAAAAATTTAAATTACTTTTTGATAATTTTTTATAAAACTGACAAAACAATACAGAAACTGAAAAGATTTAAAAGCTGACGGACGTTTAAGCCAGAATATATCATATCTTTTTACTTCTCTTGATGACAACTCGTCATGCTATGTTTTGTTTAAGAACTATACTGGAAATAAAATCAATCCATACATACTTAAATCAAGTACAGATTATTTTAATTAATAGAGTAGAGTTGTGCTAAGAATTAGACAAATTTGCACTCAGTCGCGCCTACTTCTCAGTACCCAATTATGAAAAATACTTAAAATTTGAAATATGTTTTTTCCATTTTATTTCATTCATCAATTAGTTTGTGGACTTTTAAACAGCGTTCGCAAATAAACATTATCTTTAGTGTTCGGTTCGGTAGATACCCAAACGCTAATAGTGTTTGTGTAGTAAATCATTTAAAAAAATAACGTTTCTCTTTTTGTGATCGAAGAACAAAAAGATGAGAGCATTTTATTGCGTTCTGTTTAGAAAAAAAAGCACAAAGTTCGTTGTGTTCGGTCCGTTCGTTTAAGTAGTGCTTAGCGCGCTTTTGGCTGGTAAAGAAACCAACAATTTTTTACAAAAACGAAATACAAAAAGCCAGCAAATAATATACCAAAACAAAACATGTACACAATCAGCATTTTAAAAATTGCAGTCAAAATAGAAAAACTGCCATTACTTCCACTTCTTAATTTGTCATTGGCAAAAAAAAAAAAAAAAAAAATGTTGCTTTACTTCTGATTTATTTAATGTAAACAGTTGCTGTCAAACCAACTCAAAAAGCGAAAAGTTGTATACAAATTTTCGTATTTTGTTCGACAGTTTTTGGTTTCGATTGCAGTTTTTTAAACCCTGTACACAATACACACACAAGCTATTCTTGCTGTGGAAGTTACTTAAATTTTTTCTTTGCTCATTCCTTTATCAATAAAAAAACCACTAAAGAACTTTAAAATATAATGCATGTCTACAGAACCACTACAATTGTTCTATTTTATAACGAAGAACAGAACAGTATATAATCTTCGTTACTTTTTTTAAAATAGTTATGAACGGTATGAAGGGTTGTATTCGTATACACAAACACTAAAAAAAGATAGCGGTTCTGGGTTTGTGAGCCGTTCGCTTAATAATGTTCTGTTTATTTTCGAACTCTTCTTTAAACATTCGATGTTTTGATTATGGCTTTGAACAGGCAAGTCCAAAACCATCATTGAAGACAATATAAGCCAACTTCTTATTTGGTACTTGAATTTTCAAATAAAAGTACTTTCTTTGTCTGCTTTTCTTAGAGTATTGCCTTTTACACTTTGAATACATGTATGTATGTTGTTAAATTATTGCAATATGGCTTAAAAGAAAATGTATATTTAATTTCCTTTCTTAATAAAGTAAAAATCTCGCAACAACTCTCAAAAAAACAGAACTTAACTTTAGGAAATGTTATACCAAAATACCTTTAAAAATTGCATTTAGAAAACCAAATGAAATAAGCACATACTATTAATTTCAAGTTCTTTAACCATCAGCTCTAATGTCAAAGACATGGCACAATGTTAATGGACAATACTACAAACCCACACCCTTCCCTCACCCCACCTTCCCCAAATACTTTACAATAAACTGCATTTTTCATTATGAATACATGAATGAATGAATTGAAAAAGGAAAACCAACCCCTAAAATTTTAATAAAATCAAGTTGAAAATGCTTTTTTCCATAACAACTCTCGTATTTGGTTTGTTGACTTGGTTTTTGTTTATAATGCTTCGATTATTTGTTTCTTTGGGTTTTACTTTGTTTCTGATTATTCTTTATCCTGTTTTCAAAGAAGTGGGTGTGGATCCCCAAACACATGTTTCATAAAAGCAAAAAAGTTTGCAAATTTTTTTTATTTTCGTTTTTAGGGGTATGAGGTAAACACATGTTTTCTGTTTTTGTCTGTTCATTGTTTTTAGCCGGTAGCCGGCTTTTTTTATTTGCACACTTCTGTTAATATCTGTTCTAGACCGGTGGTAGACGTTTGTCGTATCATATGGTTTGGGTTCGTTTCAAAAGTTTTTAAGGGTTGGTTTTTTTTTGTTGGTTTTTTGTTTATATTTCCTTTCTTTCGTGAGAGCGAGTAGAATTTAGCTTTGGATTGTGATTTTTACTTGTAGTATTTATGTGGAACACGTTGTTTGGCAGAAAGTATAATTAAAAAAATTTCCTTAAAAATACAGGGTGTAATAAAATGTAATTTTTTTTCTGTCAAGGTAAAATATTGAAAAGCACTCTACGTGACAAAAAAAAGGAATTAACACCAAGGCCCATTGAAAAGGTCTGCGCAAGAAGCCTGAATACTGATTTGTCTCAAGTGAGTCAATTCGAAATTTAAACATTTTCCTTTTTCGCAAGAAAACGTTAAATAGTGTTTTTTTTTTTAATAAATTTTATCTTTTTTATTTTATCACTATTCGTTAAAATGTTTGAATTTTTCTTTACAAGTTTTAACAAGCCACCATATTTTGTTAAAATTAAATTTTTTTCTTGTACAGGGAAGTATTTTTAGTACTATATGGAGACATCAATAGTTGCATTACTAAAGCTAGAGGTCCACACCACGCGTTTTCGCCTCCACGCTTTGCATAATTTTTATACCTTCCATGCGTTCTATGTTTCAAGTTAAATGCAACTCTTTATGCGGCATCATCACCTAGTAAAAATTAAATTAAATTTTTCAAAACCAGCTGATTTGTTCGAACGCTTCTTGTGACGCTTACAAAAGTAGAAAGTAAACCTACTTTTCGCATTCAACGCCTTAATGCATACCACGCTTTTGTGCATGTAACTTGTTACATATAACTACACAGATTCTACTTTTTTGACAGCTGCGTATACAGCGAAAATGCGTGTAACGCGTGGTGTGGACCTCCAGCTTAAGTTCACCTAGATTTTGATTAGATTTCGCCAAAATCTAGTCAAGAAGTAGTTTTTGTTTTGTATGGTAAATCTAGTCAAAACCAACAAGATTGGGCTAATAGATACATTTCTCTAGTTTTTCGCAAAAAAATTGCAGTTGTAACCACCCTTGTGATAAAGAGTTCGTATAAAACAAAACTGTTTTTTATCAAAGTTTTTCTTAGGATTCAAAAATTCATTATCAAGGTTTCGTTATAATGTGCTAAATTCCCATTTCATACTATTGACAAACTGAAGTTTATTGTTGATGGGATAAGCTATTATCAGGAAACTTCATCCAAAGATTTGAGAAAAACAAAAGATATTACACAAATAAAACTGTTAAGCGAATAAGAATTATAAGCCCCAGTTTTACTTGTAACAATATCAAAGCTTTAACAAAAACAACAACAATAAACAGTGAGTTTATCTTTTCTTACAATCCCGACGAACTGTTTTTTGTCTCTACATAAAATTTATAAATTTTGAGTAACCACCTTTAAAGGAATCTGTGTGATAAGATAATATTGCAATTTATAATAGACCCTCAAAATCTGAAGTTATTCTTATAACAATTTAGGACCTTTTTAGACTCTAAAGCTTATAGTGTAGTTTTTTTAAACTATTTCTAGTTTTTTATGTAAATGGTGGTCCAACTATAATGCATGCTGTAAATTGTGAGTCACACCTTAACGTCAAGTTTTTTCCCAACTTAATTCAATATTTCTTTGTTATAGTGGTATACAAATTCAACCATGGAGAGGTACACAATTGACCTTCAATTGTGCGCTGCCTTTTACAAAAATGGGCGTTCAAATCAAAATTAATTTCGTGCACTTTGTGTTTTTTTTTGTCAGCTTAATCGGCTTAATGTGTCCACAATCAGGAAAATCGTGCGCAAATTTCAGCAAACCGGGTCTGTAGGAAATGTGAAAACACCTGTGCATGTCCACCCAGTTCGGTGACGTCATCGGGCCGTAATTCTCCAAAAATTAGGTCGGCCAACCAGTTATTGTGAATGGTGTTCGCTATCGCGAGATGAAAACGCACTTCATGTGGCCAGAAATTGAGGATATGGACCTGGACGATATGTGCTTCCAATATGATGGTTCCACTTGCCACACAGCCCACGAAACAATGGCTCTTTTGCGCGAGAAATTCAATGGCCGTGTTATCACAAGTCGTCGCGATATTAATTGGTCATCACTATCATGTGATTTGACACCGTTGGACTTCTTTCTTTGGGGATATTTAAAAGAAAAAGTGTACGTCAATAAGCCAATAACAATTTAAGAGCTAAAGGATAAAATAATTCGGCACATTGACGGCACTGAACCTTAAATATGTTTTAGTCATTGAATATATGACTATCGTATAGAGGTTAAGCACATAATTGTATTAGATCCTTCTATCATAATAAAGAATATTAAGATAATTCTGTGAAAACTTTTTGTTTTATTTTCAATTAACGGGATGCGTTTTCGTTATTACAAAAAATGGAAAATTTGAAAATAAAAGAGAGCAAATACAATTAAGAGTATTTTTAAACAACAAACTTTCAGTAGCAAAACTTTTGAATCTTTGTATTAACCGTTATAATTTAACAATTTACGACATGGTCCTTCGCGCCACGATAATACAACTAATTATTTCAACATTTCTATAAAAAAAAAATAAATATGAAAAAAACCTTTTATAATTTAAACTTGAAATTATTTAGTTACCTTTGCTGAATTTAGGCCATTCATATAAAAAACAAAAAAAAAATAAAAAATTTAAAACTTGTGAAAAACATCACTCTCTACTTACAAGTTGTATACAGGTTTCAACAAGTGTAAAAATCGTTGAAGCTTGAAAACAATATTTTTTATACATCATTTTCAACACTCACTTGCAACAAAATGTTTATTATGCAACGTATTGTTAAACAAACAACAAATAAGTAAAAAAAAAAAAACAACAACAATACAATAATTTATTGCTGAAAGGTAAAATTTATTTTGTATGTCTTCAATTGTTTTTTATCAGTCAAGTGGTGATCACTTCAGTAGGAAACACTTTTACTTCTAAACAATTTTAAAACAAAAAAAAAAAAAAAAATTTAAAAACCGTTAAAACGAAAAACAATTGAATGCAAATAAATTTAATTTTTAAGGTCCGTCAAAAAAGCGATAGAGTGTTAATTATTTTAAAAAAAAGTTTGCTTGATGTTGACGATCTCTTCTCCTTCCATTGTTGCCACACAAAGAAAAGTTTATTACACTTCTTCTTTTATGAACTCAAGCATGTTGCAATTACAATTTTTTTGTTGTTAACTCATGATGTTGCCCATTTTTTCCTTTGTTCTTATTGTCTGTTGCGTCTTCTTTATTTTCTAAACCAGCAATGTTTCATCTTAATTCCCTCAGGATAGAATTTTTTTTCTGGTCAATCTTGAATATTTGTATTGGTGATGAAGTTTTCTTTGTTTTAAACTTAAAAAGTGCATTGTTCGTTTTATTAAAAAAAAAAAAGAAAAAACTCTTTAGAAACTATTGAGTTTTTTTATGACCAATTGTTAGGGATTATGTGGAGTTTTATTGAAATGCTTATACTAAGAAATCGACCCTAAATCTTCTACATTTTTGGACTCTTATAGGCTTGATCAAAGAAGAAGCTGTATGTATTTTAAATCTTTATTAATTTAAATAATACACAGAGACTTGAAAGTTTCAAACAAACTTTATATTTGGGAGTTATCTTTATGTCATTATTGATTGAGAGTCCAACTTTCGACCACTTATAAAACGAGTTGGGGCAGAAACAGCGATGAGAGCTTTGAAGCCGCATAAAAAGCGTGGCATGTCACAAATAAGGTATAAAAAGCTTGCTACGCGTGGTGTGAACTTCCAGCTTTAATGTCAGCTAGTCCACAACTTCTTTGCATTTCTTTGCATTTTCGATACTAAATCGCCTATTGATTGTCGATGCTAAGCTAAGGAGTACCATGTCACCCTGCAACTATGCATTACAAACAAATTTAATTAACCATGATACTCGTAGTGAATATCCAGCAATACATAATTTTCAGTCTCCATTAAAGATGTAACAAATTTTTGGTTTTTATACCAGCCAAAAGGGCGCTAAGCACAACAAAAACGAACGAACATTAATGAGCTGAACCGAATACAATACAGTTTGTGTTTAAAGAATAAAAAACCGAACGTTATTAAATGTTCTCATTTTTTGTCTTGATTTGGATAGGAACTGTATTATTTTTGTGTTCGAAAGATGACAAACACGGAAACGTTATTTTTTAATTTTTTTTTTTCTACACAAACATTTTAGCGTTTGTATTTTCCACAAATTTACCGAACCGAACACTAAGGAGCGATATTTAGTGTTTATTTTCGAATACTGATTCAAACAATGGACAAGACTATTGTTCAGACAATACAATTTATTGTTTTTATTAACCATAACATGTTCAGAAGCAATCATAATATGGTGGTGGCTTCTTAATGGAGGAGGAAAAGATGGAGAAAAATAAGTTTCTATTCATTTCTACACACTAATAAAACTAGGAAAGTTGGTAAATTTTTTTTAAGGCATTATGGTGTACCATCCCAAAAAAAAAACGGAGGTTTGAATTCAAATTAAAAGTGATTTGAAATCAAAGTTTTTCTCAAACGACAAACGTTTAATAATGATTTGAAAACCATAGCATTCTCAACAACAAGGGAAATTATTTTCAAATTGAGAAATGCATATATCAAGGCGAATTCATAGAAGGTGACCTTGGCTTGCTATGTAAGCAACAGCTGATAACTAACCTTATGTCAAAATGATATGCCGTTACTTTTTTTGACATTCTATTTAAATGTTTATCTGTAAGCGAAATTAAAATAAAATTTCAAAATTTGTTGGTTTTTGTGAAAATTAAAATGCGTGCGTGCTGTTTGAAAAAAAAAAAACTAATTCAGGAGAAGGAACTTTGCTCCGTGTGCTATAAGGCATTTGTGCCGATGTTTGTAACACGTAAAATTATTGGTCCGAGACCCACCTTTAAGTGTACGGATCGACTCACTTTCTGAGTCAATTTAACGATGTCCGTCCGTTGTCCTTTTGTGTTTGTGTTGTGTTAGATGAAATTGGGTACATATGTATGATCTAATTGGTACAATGAACAGACCTTTGAAAATGGACAGCGAGCCAGACGAACATCGTTAATTCGACTCAGAAAGTGATTCTAAGCCGATTGGTATACTTAAATATTTTGAGGTGTTTCAAGTATCACCACAAATGCACCATGCCCTTTCCAATATTGTGCGGCTTTCAAATCTGGTTTTTATTTTCACTTTGGCCACACCATTAAGAAGAACATTTAAAAAAAGATCTTAGAAATACCAATAAAAGAAAGATATTTATTATTTAATATTGCCAACAAGGAGCATAAAATATGACAAAAGATTTTTTTCCTTTTCAAAGTGTTGGCAAAGTTTTGACCGTTTAGGAATGAAACTTTCGTCTTCCTATTCTTCCCAGCGTTTTCCTAGTGGTTGTTATTTTTCTCTGGTTCTTTTATTCATTTTCACTTAGAATTATGACGTTTTTAAAGGTTTTTAAATTATCACACTTCAAAACATACAATTTTAAATTAAAAACAAAATTAAATGTGACAGCAAATATTTTTGACACACAGATAATTTGTTTTCTACAGTGTTGTAGTATTTTGACACAATGTTGAAGTATTTTACAGTGTTGTATCCGTTTTTAAAATAAGTCCACCTTGTATGAATTCGCCTTGGCATATATTTTCAACATGGTTTTAAAAGTTATTCTCAAATATTGTTCAAACATAAATACAAATATTTTTTTTTTAAATTTAAATTCATTATTTATTTAAATAAACTGTGAGATAAACATTGGGCACCGTAGCTAAAAGATGAGGATTGTCATGACATAGCACTGCGATCGTACAACAAACTTTGTTATTAATTTTTTACTCACAAATAATTTATTTTTTTTTACAAGAATTCAAGGTTTTTAAAGGCGAATTAACATCACGTAATATGTAACTTTTCTTTAATTGTGTAACACATTTTACTTTAATCGCCATTTTATAGAGTTTACATTAATTTTCGCTTCAGTGCTGCCAAGCTATTTTTTGATTTGAGAATAACATTTGATAACAATTTGACATCAAATTGATAAAACATTGTATGTCAAATGTTAATACATATTCAAAACATTATCAGTTTGAATTCAAATGTTAAAATCAAATAATTGAAAAAGGTTTAAAAATTGTGTTTGATGTCAAATGATAATATCAATAAAATCATATCAAAGGTTTGACTTCGCGTTTGTTGGGATTGCACCGTTAAGTTGCAAACAGTACTGCCCTCCTAAGAAAGAAAGTCAAATCTCCATTTTAGTAGTTTTCAGCAGGGTAAAAAAAAAAAAACACTGCTCGCGAGCACAATTCGATCAATTTTCCCATTTTTTCCTACCCTGCTGTGATTTGATTTTCTTTCTAAGAGAGCAGAGTATTAAAGAACTGCAATAGTATTAACTTTGTCAACCCTGATTTGAGGCCGTAGATATGTCAATAGTCTGCAAAGTTATATTTTTGAATTTAAAAAATGTTTGTGGTTTGGTTGCAAAAAGAAAAAACTAAGTAACCGCAGGGTAAATATTTCAGGGGGCTTAAATCTTACGAACTCGGTGTTAAATTGACTGAACAATTTCTAAAAATAAGGAGGTTGCAAAATGTTTTCTCAAGTATGTCACCTGTATGCACTGTTGCAAGAATATGTTTTAAGTAAAAATTCCATCAAATTGGTTCCCCAAGAAATTTCGTAATTATCGTTTTATGCCACTCGTTGGTCTCATTTTAAAAATAAAACCATAAATATACCAAATACATTTTTTTGTGGGTATATCCAAATACATGGAGCATATGCATATAACTGCATTTTTTACTGTGTTGAAAGGTTTTGAAAGAAAAACGTACTATTTCGAGGGTATTTCTTTGAATTCTTGTATTTTTAGGATGAACAGTGACGCATAGAAATTCTTATTGTAGTTGTACATAAACGTTTTTAAAATGCATTTGATTTTTGTTGTGTGCTTGATTTTCAAATACATTAATGCAGGCCTTCAAGTTTTAAGAATATTTGACATTCCGATTTACAAAAGTTGTGGCATACATTTAGATAAGCTTATACTGCGTTTTTAGATTAATAGGGAAACAACAACCTGAACCTTTATGGCGCTTTACAAAACAAGTAATTGTTAGTAGTTGAAGTTTAAATAACAATATAAACTATAAAACAACATTAATAAACAATTTGACACTGACATTTTAGACAAGTATTTTTATTTATTTTTATAATTTTTTTTTTTCATTTTTCTGTCTCTATAGATTATTGTCATAGAAATAATATTAATAATGATGAATTGTTGTAGTTGTGTAAAAATAGGTTGTAGATTGTTTGTAATTATGAAAAAGGGGTAAAACTAGATACTTTTTGTCGAAATTCGTACTAATTCGCACAATAATGCAAAGATAATGCATTATTATACACTCTAGTGATATTGCAATAATAATACACTATTCTTGATTGTAATAATGCAAATGTAATGCATTAATTGGCATACAATTTAATGGTTATTAAAAAGTAATGCACTACTTTGATAAGCAAATGCAGTTAAATATTTTATGATCAATTTAATGGTAATGCAAAAGTAGTGCAAATAGCCCAGGTCTGCTAAGAAGATACTTCTAAGTAAGAAGTTCTTTCAAAAAGTTAAATTTTACTAAAAAGTTGCTTTTTACTAAAAGGCATATCATTTTTTTTACTAAAAAATACCTTTTGGGAGAAAGTTTCATTTTACTTTTTATTGAAATTCTTATTATTAAAAACTTAATTTTAACGAAACACTGAGTTTTTAGTAAAAAGGCGCCTTTTCATAAAAAGGCTAAAATATTCAACTCAAAGATACTTCCAAGTGACAAAAAAGTTTTTTTTATAAAAAAGGTACTTTGAACAAAAGTTTGTTTTAGCAAAAGAATTTTTTTTTTGCAAAAAAAAAAGAAAAAGATTTACCTTAAAACAAAAAAGTACCTTATTTTAACAAAAAAGTACTTCTTTAAAAAAATACTTACATATATAAGAAAAAAAATATTTTTAACAAAAAAGTACTTTTAAAAAAAGAACTTTTTAACAAAAAAGGATTTAAAAAAAAAAATATTTTTTTTTTAAAAAATAGTTCTATTTTTGGTAACAAAAATTTACTTTTTTTAACAAAAAGTACCTCTTTAACGCAAAAATACTTTTTTTAAAAAAAATTTTTATAACAAAAAATTACTTTTTAAAAAAGTATTTTTTTAACAAAAAAATACTTTTATAACACAAAAGGACTTTTTTAAGACAAAATCTTCTTTTTTTAACGCAAAAGTACTTGTTTTTAACAAAAAATATACTTATTTTAAGAATTCATTCAACACAAGTTTTAACTGTTTAAGTTTCAATGTATTTTTTTTAACCACCATCATCATGATCAAGGTAATGAAAACATTTTATTACTCGTATCAAGTTTAGGTCATGGTAATTTTAGTATATTAAACAACACGCGCTTTTAAATAATCAGCTAAATATTCACGAGAATACATGTTTAATATTTTAAATAATTGATCATCACATGCACATAGAATCGAAATGAATTAAATAAAATACTTGTGGATTGTACAAAGATGCTGTGCAATCATCATGTATTTCATAAATACAATAACCCTATTCACAATCTTGTGCAAATGGTTTTGTATCGTATCATTTGAAAAATTATGTAATATATTTTTGCTCTACACCAACAAAATACATATACAGTAGACTGGTCGCAATTTTTTTTTTAAATTTTATTGTTTGCGCTGCTTAAAATATGAGGTTTGGTGTAAGAAATCATGATCTAATTTTTCAGCTCAATCCGACGATGCCTAGCCGTGCCGGGTGGGGCCCAATGTTCCCCATATTATAAAAAAAAAAACATCTTTTCTATCAGATCTTTATAGTTATACTAGTTGAAAAGCCGAAAATCAAAAATATGGCTTCGTTACGCTCTTCCGCAGAGAAAGTACTTCAAGTGTGCCAAATTTCAGCTTCCTATGTCATCAGATGGCTTCAGAAAATTGCAGAAAGAATATGACATACATGCAGACATCCTGACAAGCTAGGCACCGTCGGATTGACCTGAAAAATTAGATCATGATTTCTTACACCAAACCTCATATTTTAAGCAGTGCAAACAATCAAATTTAAAAAAAAAAAATCCCATACAAGATGCGACCAGTCTAATATACAGCTATGCACTTGCTACTCTTTTCTTAATATGCAACATCTAAAACCAGTACTTAATATTGTGGATGACAATCGGGACTGGTTTTCGCAAATCCTGCGATTCGGGATTTCAAAAAAGCAAACACCGGGATTTTACAGGATCCCAGAATTTCTCGGCATATTGGTTTTTGAAAATTAAAAAATAAATGCTTTTCACTGGTATTTATTTATAAAAATTACTTTAAAGGAGATTTACAAATAAAAGTTTTATAATTAATATAATATTGGCTAATCGGTCGAAACTCAAACTTATCCTAAAGGAGCATATAGACGACATGTTTTTGTCATCTGACATGTCAAATTTCCCACTGCAAAACACATACATGTCGTGTGTTACCTTTTTAACTTTGCTTCTGTAAAAGTCAGACGCAAAGTCATCTGACAAAATTTCAATTAGAGCGTGCTCTATTTTCTTCCGACAAACCATCTGACATCAGAAATCTATGCCGGGAAGAAACTGGCAGCGGCGTCAACTATTGACGGAATCATTAGCCGGCTGAAGTTAATATTTTACAATACCAAGATATGTATGCTCATCTCACCATTGAATAGAATTTATGTAAATATATACATAAAAACCATTTAATTATAAAATTCTAAATTGGTATCTTTAAAATAAAAGAAAAAAATGTTAAGATGGCTAAATTATTCTACGGCGCAAATAAATATTTTCGTGGCGGCAGCAAGCTATTTTGAAACCGAGAACTACTTTGGTTTCTGCAATAACAATGCGAAAAAAAAACAGAGACAATGTCAGAAGCAAATTACATGTACGTTTGTGACCGAATATTATAAACCTTACATGCAGTCTACAACTGACATAAAATGCTTAACTTTAACACTAATATGATGTTAGTGTTAGGTATAGACTCATCATGTTAGAAGTTTTCTTATGTTATAACACGGTTGTTAATGCAAATGTTTTAACAACGCTGTTATAACTTCAAGTTATAACAGCAAATCATGTCAGTTGTAGACGGGCAGTTATGTAAAACAGCAATTTTGACAGACATGAACAATTACATGTGACTTGAAAATTTGACATGTCAGATGACAAATACATGCCGTGTACGGGCGCCTTAAGACAACAAAGTTCTCTTATACAAGTCTATCATAAAACCAATATGGACATATGGCATCCAATTACGCGGTACTGCATGCGCATCAAACATCCAGAAGCTACAAAGAAGACAGTCTAGGATATTACGGCAAATTGTCTGCTCCCCATGGAATATACAATGACATCATCCACATCATCATCTTAACATCGCTACTATCCAGGAATAAATTAAAAAGTATTCCGTCAAATACATAGATAAACAAATGGTCCATCCCAACTACCTCGCTCGGGATCTTATAAAGTTCGAAGGTCACCGGAGGCTGAAAAGATCCGACACTTTGAGCTTAGCAGGCTTTTTTGACACTTGAATGCAATTAATTAGCAGTTACATTGGTAACGGCTAAATACAAATAAAAATTAGGATTAAGCTTTGACTACATATTGTAATTTTCAACAAGAAAGATTCAATTAAAAAAAAATGTAATATTTTATACATTAACGAATATACGTATTTGTATCACAGGCAGTGTTGGGCAAAATACATGGTTTGCGGTATTTAAAATACAAAATACTTGCTGGACATGTATTTTAAATACTGCCCAGCCCTGATCACAGGAAGAAATAAAAATTGTTTTCAATTAAAAAATTTGTGATATTAATTAAAAAGTTAATTAAATTTGAACCAGAAAACAAATAAATAGCATCAATTAAATTTTTAATTCACTTGATAACGCATTTAATTTACTTGATTAAACGTTTAATTCACTTGATTAAACGTTTAACTCACTTGATAAAATTTTTAATTAAAACTGATTTTAATAAGATTTCCGTATGACGTGCTAAGTTCCCAGTTTTTCATATTTGATAAATACACTGAGATTTATTGTTAAGGGAAAGCTAGCTTCTATGCGAATTTCACTGGTTGCTTAGGCCAGCTCATCAGGAAACCGTTTCCAAAGATTTTAGAAAAGCTAAAAATATTATACAAATAAAACCCTTAAGCGAATCAGAATTTTAAACACTCAAAGTCTTACTTGTAACAATATCAATGCTTAAACAAAACACCAACAATAAACAGTGAGTTTATCTTTTCTTACATTCCCCTGATTTTATTTTTGATTATTGCTTTATAATTTGTGAAAAATTTTGGAGAATTTTTTCTGTGATTTGTATATAACAAAAAATATTAAATACATAGAAAATAAATAAAAAATTACTTGAATCACCAAATTCGTAGAATTAATATCAACAAAATGATTACATAGATAACTAAAATTTGTAAAAATGGAAAATTGTGGTTCTGTCTAAATCAATGATTAATTAAAAAATCTGTGCAATTTCAAACAATGTGTTAAATTATTCAATTAAAACATGTTTAACATAAAATCTATATAACCCCTTTTTTGAGTTGCATTCGACAAACGATGTTCGCTGGTTATCAGTCATCGACTATCGAATGTTAATTTGGTATTACGAATTGACAGAAAATTCAGTCGTGTGTCGAATTTTTTTACGAAACCAATTTTGCTGTCGATGCTGCAAATACATTTAAGAAACTTGTTGTAAATGTATTTTTGTTAATTTTATGAAAGTCTATGGTCGTAAACAGCTATTGGCTTGTTTATCTTATGGAACAAAATTATTTTTTGGTAAAAAGGATTTGCACAAAAGTTCAGCCTGTAAGGAAGTGGGATGAAACTCCACAGAATCTAAATTGCTTTGAATCAACCATAATTCCGTCGTAGTCATGTTAAACTTTAACTATAATTTTTAAAATTTGTAATAAAAATCCTATCGAAACTAAAACACATTTTTGAACTCACCACCACTAGTGGTAGAAAATATATAATTTGTAAATTCCACTACTTAATTTCGTGAAATCGGTCCATAACTTACCGGACTTAAAAATTTGTTATTATAAAAAAAGGTAAAATAAAAAAGTTAAGTAAAAAATTTCGGATTGATTTAATCCCGAAAATCCCTTGATTCTTCAATATGTATATAAAAAAAATATGTACATAAATGAAAAAGTGTTCTCTTCAAAATATAAAAATAAGCAAGAAAGTATAGTCGGTCAAGCCCGACCATATGATACCATACACCACAGTATTAAAAAACACATCATGCTTATATGTCCATATAAATATGGATTTATCTATGTTTATAAAAGTCATTAAAATCGGTTTAAAAATTTGTGAGAGGCAGAAATTGCCCCCTACCTCCCCTTGTGGTCCTATTTTTGAAAAACTATATAGCTTATGTGTCCATATAGATATGGATCTATCTATGTTTTGAATTTCATTAAAATCGGGTTGAGAGGCAGAAATTGGCCCTATCTCCCCTCGTGGTCCTATTTTTTAAAAAATGCATCCCTTTTGTGTCCATAAAGATATTGTTCTATGTATGTTTTAAATTTCATTAAAATCGGTTTGATAGTTTCTGAGAGGAAGAAATGTCCCCCTATGTTCCCTCGTGGTCCTATGATTTGGCCCATTTTCAATAGGCTTGGTCCTTGTCTTAAATTTTACCTATGTCCTAAATTTTATCAAATTATCTTCAAAATTGCGCACAAGGTTACATGGACAGCCAGCCTGCCAGCCAGCCAGCCGGACGGACATCGTTAGTTCGACTCAGAAAGTGATTCTGAGTCGATCGGTATACTTTAAGGTCTAGGACCAATATTTTAAGGCGTTGCACACATCTGCACAAATGCATAATACCCTCTCCACTATTATGGTGTGGGTATAAAAATATACATAAACCCAAATTTGTTAATAAATATATTGATACTAAATAAATAAATAAATGAAAAAAATTAATGCCCAAATTCCAATTTCTTTAGTTTGTTTTTCATAAAATATGTAAACAAGAAAATACCTTTGCCAGATTGCTGATTTATTAACACCAAATTTTTACGATTTCTTGATTTGACGTTATTTTTTTTCAAAAACAATTTTATAACACTGAATCTATTTAAATTTTCTATCACGACAACCTGCCATCAACAATGTAAAGCTTTCTTTTGTTTTTACTATAAAAAGAAAAAATAACTATTAAAACTTACAATTTTTACTGCCCTGATTAGAGGGGATTTTTCCCCAGCTTCGTCTGGTAGCCCTATATATAAACAGAAGCCATCTTTTTACAGGGCATTATCGATTTATACGGGGCGAAAAGTGCCAATGCCTTATGACATTTAAGGGTGAATTTTTTTAGAATAAAACACGCTGTCCTTTTAGATAGCAAAGCATTTTTAAGAAACGAACACCAAATTGAATTTTATTAAATAAAATGTGACACTTTTTGTAGAAAAGAAAACACCATAAGTGAATCACCGCATACGGTATCGAGCAAAATTGATCGACATTTTTTATTTTGGTATTATGACAATCGATATCGAACGAAATGTATCGTAATATGAGATTATAGCATTAGATATCAAGTAACCAAGGGCATCTCTTGCGTTTTCATTCGATACATCCGTGTCTATCGTATGCAGAAAAATACGATAGTCTACTCGATACGTTAGTTTACTCGATATCGAATGCGGTTATAAGACCCCAGCTGTGAATTTCGTGCTTTGCAAACAAGCATTGCAAATCAAACCAAAGAGCTCATTCATAATTGATAGAAAATATTTACAATTGCATAATATTGCAATCGCAAATGCACAAAATTGTGAACAGGGCTAATACTTATTTCGTTTCGTGCATTTTAGTAAACAGTAGCTGAAATAAGTCGACAACAACTAAAATTTTAACAAATCATCAGTAACATTTGACACTAACATTTATATTGAACCATAAATCATCTTAAATAACAACATAAGCGTAAATTTTTTACCACATTAACATGGTTGTAAATTTTTATCTGTACATACATATCTAAAAATGTTGCCTACTAAAATCTAGCAGATAGATACACCTTCATAAATCCATGAATCTGTGCAATACAATTTAATACTAACGACCACAATTTGACAAGAAATTGACAGTAATTGTGATCGATGTGTGTGTGTATTGGCGTTATTTTGTATAATGTACAAGCTGCAAGTGTCTTATGCAGCGAATATGTTGAAGCTTCTTCTTATTTTAAAATAACCTTAAAGTTGAATTTGTAATTAAAAACTTCAAGTTTTGCCAAGTTTTCAAAAAGGTGTTGGTTGGGTGTTTTAAAATTTTATAATTGAAAATCCATTATAAATTGTACTGATAATCTTTAAAGTTTTAAAATCGTAATGGTTTCATAAGAAAATTGTTTAAGTGATTCATTTAATCTTTTTTGTATCACGTTCTCATCTCTGTTGCCAATGTTTTTATTTATTTTTTTGTTATTTTTTATAGCAGAATGCAATTACCAATTAAATTTAGCAAATAAAATGTGTTTGGTAAATTTAGTGACTCAGTGGTTTTTGTATTTAAAAGATATTTTGTTCATACTTATCTTTTTTATGAGTTATAAAGTATGTAAAGAACGATTATTTTTTTACTTGTAAGAAAATCAAATAACGTTTTTTTAGGAATTCCATTTATATCGATTAAAGAATGTCCTAAAATTTAATGAAAAGCATAATTTTAAATATTTTAAAATGAACACGTAAGGATGTATGTGCAATTGCATTTATTTTCTACAAAATTATTTGTCAGGAATCCAAAATTGACAGATCCCAAGAGATTTTCACGATTTCTTGTCATCGCGGCTGACCGGAGATCCTATCTGGTACCATGGGAGTCAGTAGCTCCTGTTGACACGGCACCGGACTGAATTTTGGTTGAGGACTCCATTTGTATGCTTTTTGCGGGAAATTTCCCATGTTTTCAGGGAGATTATATTTTGGGAAGTTTGATCTGTCCGAAGAGAGGATAGTTTCAGGGATTACTTGGTGGTTGTGGTTTAATACTCAAAGTTGTGGTAAGGGGGATACAGAATGTCCCAGTAAAAGTATGATTGTTCACCACTTGTGAAAAAGTTCGGCCTGAGGGGGATCTTCCCTAAGAGATGTTGGCAGCGGAAGTAAGATAGCTCAAGCTTCTAAACAAGGGGCAAATGTTTACTTTTGCCAGACTATGTACTTAAAATGCTGTCTGGGTATGACGGTGCCTCTCACGCTCGGGGAAGGCTGCTAAACGCATTGTTTGTTACCAGTGTGGTTGAGATCCACCATGAGATTAGACCATATAGCAGGTGCTCATGTTAATCTGTTCCACAACTACAAAAGGAAAAAGTCGTTACAATTTGACATGAATAATACAAAAAAATTAGAAAAAATTTCAATCAATAATTTTGTTGAACAGAATAATGTTAACCACTTAACAGAACTTAAGTTAACGCTTTTATGAGGGATAAGTCCAGATTTCTGGAATAGAAGTCAATGTGGGCGAACAAAAATGAATAGGATTTGTAAAGAAAAAGTTTCTACATCGTATGCCATTACTAGAAGTTTCAACAGAGCGACTTGCAGCGACTTATTGAGAAACTTATTGCTAACGAATCCTGATCGCAAAAGTATAAAAAACACATTTTTGTGGTTCTATAGTATTGAAAATCTAAATAAAAAATATGAGCGATAACTCTGACAAATGGCTATCACCATAGAATTCAGCGAACACGAATTAGCTTTGCCAGTAGGGTGTCCAGCTAATAACAATTTGCGACTAGCACAGTTTTAAGAAAAAAACGTAAAAAAATTTGACGCCCATTATTATTTTCTTTGTTTTGATTTTAATCAACAAAACGATTTAGCTTTTTCAATGAATTTAAAAAAAAAAACATTAAAACAATTAATGTAGAAGCCAAAATCACGAAATTTTGCACGATTCTATTAAATGCCAGTGAAGTTTTTTTTTCGTTTTTTTTTTTTTGGAAATTAAGGGAGTGCCATCTCTTTACATAGAGACATCGATAGTTTGCCATATAAACTTTGAACTTATGACCACGACTGTCACACGACTGACAGACAAACAAAAAGCCAAGGAATAAAAAAAAACAACTTTAAAGCTCAAAACTTTATTTGCAATTTTATGACTATACAGTTTCGATTTTGGCTTTAGAAACAAAAGAATAGAGATTTATAAAGAATAAATAAACAGAAAACAAATTTAAAGGAAAAATAGAGGTCGCTTAATTTGTGAGAAAATTATCGACATTTCATCAGTTTGTCAGTTAGCGCGCGAGCGGCAACGATGTGATGTGTTGGGTTAATAAAATGAAACGACAGCAGCATTTTCATGTTACGCGAAAATATGCTGTTCAAATGTGAATGAAAATTTTTAAACGTTTAAATTACTCATTTGCTGATAGTCATGGTCATGCTATAATTATTACAGTATGATAATTTTTGTAGATATTCTTTTCAAAAAAACACTCTATAATCTGCATTGGTTATTTAGAGTGCTGATTCGGAAAAAATTGCGGGAGAAATCATTTGTTATTTATCGAATGTCGTTTGGTTTGTTAAGGTTAAGTTAAAGCAAATAATCGGCGATAAATCTTGAAGCCTTAAGTGCCAAATACACTTGTCAAATGCTTGTCCAGCATGCGATTTCACTCGTGTATGTGTTCTGCACGTAATATTTGCCGTCATATCTAATTTTTTTTTTTTAAATCCCATCCAGCTTCGTTGGTGTCACACATACAAACACATTTTCACTAATACTATCACAATGCTTGATGAGAATTTTTGACCGTGTACAGACATATTTAAAGGCCCAAATACACTTATCAAAATACTTATCAAGCATTATGGTGGTATTAGTGAAAATGTGTTTGGGTGTGTGTGACACCGACGATGCTGGATGGAAAATCAAAAATGTGCACATGTACACGAGTGAATTCGCCTGCTGGACAAGCTTTTGGCCCTGTATTACTTTCGGCATCCGATAAATGTTGAAAGCCGTCGCGGATTTTTTTAACTTCATTCAATTTAATAAAAAGCAGAATTTTTTAAGAAGTTTTACGGAAGGCGCAAAATTTGAAATTTTTGGCTTAAAGGTAATTTTGTATTCCCGTAAATAACTTTGGTAATTTGTTTAATTTTTTAAAAGAAATGAGCTAGAATCCATTTTTTGTAACCATATTTGAAATTTTAGAAAAAAAGTCATAATCAACGAATGCTTTCAGTCTCTGATGATTTTTAAAACTTTCACAAGCTAGGTTAGATAGATGCGGCAGTCAATGATTCATTGTAATACCATGGACTTCCACTAAATGCGCTCCAAATTAACGCTCGATATATCATACAATCTGTCAAAGGAAGCGTACCCCATTTCGGCCAGTCGCCTTCTCACCAGTGCAGTACAGTGACAGAGAAGGTGTCCCAAGTTTTCCTTCTACTTTTCGTCATCACAGCATAGTGTCCGGCTCCCAGTCGCTGTGCATGCCTATCTATAAGACAGTGCCCTTGACATACCAAAAGTGATACGTTCAAACTTGGACTTTGGACTTTAAATTTAAATACAGACCGCCCTAGAGATGTTGCACAATTTTTATTCACCAATATTGCTGATTTACTGTAGCCAACTCTTGCGTTTCCAAATGCCACACCTACTCAAAAAACTAAAGAAATTTTTGCAAAGAATAAAAAAATTGTAATTGATCATTTAGTCAAGAATATTTTAATATGAAAACATTTTAAAATGGGAATAAAAATTCCACAATGATTGGTTTTATGTGTCTTTCCTCTATAAATAAACTTCGTTTAAAGTAAAGTCAAAGAATTGTTTTTGTTATAGATGGGAGATTTTGCAAAGCATGCAATAAAAGAGGTGTTCACACTAGTGGGAAATTAAGAATGTTTTTCAACGTACACTGATTTTAAAATCACGCTTCTGAATTGTGTAAGTTTACTCTGTAAGAAATGGCGATGTGAAGTGACGAATAGGGTTCATATTTGGAAAAAATTCCCTTGAAAATGAAATTGACTGAAACATTTCGATAATTTGAAGATGAGAAATTTTGCAAAAGCTGAAAAAGACCTAATCAAGAGAAATCAAAGCTGCAGAATTATAACCAATTAAAATGTAGTTTACTCATCGTATTTATAAGCCATGATGAATTTAGTTCGTGAAGTCGGCTGTTGTCAGTGTTTTGTTTTTTTAAGTATTTGTTGACACTACGATGTCCAACATCTGTTTTGTTGTTGCTTTTTTTATAAGTTGTCATGCCATACGTGTTCCTCACATCAATGAACATGAATTAATTATCCTGCCAATGTTTTTATTCTTACGCACACAAAACAACGGGGTGCTAAAGAACTGGGAGCTACCGCGTATTTCGATTCGAAAAGCAAAATTTTTCGAAAGCAATTTCCGATTCGAATGTTAAACCGTACTGCGTAATTCTTTCGAAACGATGACAAAGTTGTATTTATAAACAAATGGGAAATTTTATTAAAAGTTGGTAGCACTGTTATTAAAAAACAAAAATGGATGAAAATATCCTACAATAAAACAAACGCTTTTAACATAACTAACGCTTGTTTTCGTAATACAGAGTTGGAGTTTTTAAAAGGGATTTTTATTGTTCGTCATAGAGAGCTGCCGTTACGAAAGGGACTTTTTGTTTTCGAAAAGGTATAAACAACTTCCGTTCATTCGAAACAAATATTACGAAAATCGTAATACACAGTTCAAATTGTTCGAACTCGTAAATTATTTCTTTCAAATCGAAATACGCAGTAACCCCCTAAATTCAAATCATGGATGCTTACTGTTTTTGTTAAAAATGTTAAGAAAAGTGGTTTTCTGTGTCCACCAGATACTAGAAGATATGAACTCAAATATCTCTCATAATCAACCTTTTAACATTTCTATCAAAAATGGTTCCTTAAATCCTCGAGGCGAGTAAAAAATTTTAAATTTTATATAATTTTACGAAAACAAAAACACTAATGTCTGAATTAGGGGTTACCAACTTTTTTTGTTGCAATTATTAAAGGTTAAGAAAAAAAAGTACGCAGTATAAATATAAAGTACAATTAATTTCTTTTTATTGGTTTATTTAAAAACGTTTTTTACTGCTTTTCGCGAGTTTTATCAAACAATTACATTGTGCTAGAATTTTACACTTTGTTCTTGAGACAAGCCGGGCAACTGGCGCTTTAACCCAATTCGGGTACGCTGAATCCAATACCGGTTCAGTTTATTGAAATAACTAAAGAAAAAACGAAAATCTACAATAAAATTAATTAAAACGTTAAATTTTTTTCTAACTAGCGCAGTCGTTTTAGAAACATAATCTATTTTGAAATCTAGATAAATCTAATCATGCGAAATAAAGTATTTTCGCGTACTTTATTATTCTCATAAAGTATAGAGTACAATTACTCGAAATATCGTACAATACTTTATTATAAAGTACGGTTGGCAAGCCTAGTTATGATTCCCCCGGGTTTTTGTCCAAGCCCGGTAACGCATAACATTTTTATTTCGTTGCTGTAATAAAACGAGCTTAATCATGTTCTAGAAAATAAAGTCCAACAGAAAACGTTCAGCTCGCTTTTGTTTCAAAATTCGTGCTAGTGTTGTCAAATCTCCTCATCGCATCGCAAAAATCAAGTGTCTTTCCAGAGATGCTTTAGTTAGTAATAGTTTGTAATACCATAGAGCAGAAAATCCTTGCGCACGGCCTGCTATGCAGAGAAACTTTAGTTAATGAAGCCGGTGTTTGTTACACCATATACGAGAAAATCCTTAGGCGTAGCCGTAGTCCGCTTATGCAGAGAAGTTTTAGTTTGCGTTTCTAGTTTTAAAAATTTGGGATTTTGAAATTTTCGAATTCAGGATTTCAAGCCTCGGGTATATGACCCAAACCCAAAAAAATATGTATGTTTAAAACAACTTTGTACTTGAATATTTACATATAATGTAATTTACAAAAACAAATAAAAAATGTTTAGAAAATGTTTAGAAATTTAAAGAAATTGCAAATAATTTCAAATTAAATTACTCCCACAAAAAATTTAAATAACTGCCACAGCATATGAACTGACACCGTAAAACAAAATAAAATAAAAAAACTCCCACGTTTAATTTTCTTTGGGACTTATTTCATTATGAAATAACACGCACCCAAAAAATTAAATAACTTAAAAAAAAAAATTCAACCCGAAATAAAACCCCTACATTGGTATGAAAAGTTTTTGGGCATAATTTAACTTTTATCTTGGGTCTTATTGCTCCTGGGACTTATTTCGCAGAGAGGGAAATTTCGAATGCCGTTATTTGCTCCGATCTTGTATATTTATAACGAAACTTTTTGTTCCAAATATGTATACGAAAATCTATATATTTTTTTACTGAAGGTGCCACACCTACTTTTTCAATCCAGTCTACTTTTTTGACCGATTTTTAATGTTGATAGCTAATTAAATTGCATTGTAATTTCGATGTAAATTGAATGTCGAGATTTGACCTTTGTATTAAAAAAATTTTGATGGAGGTAGCGAAGCGCAAATGTGTTTCTTAAACAAACAGTCTAAGATATAAACATGGGAAACAAAATTTAAATACAAATTCTACGATGTCGAAAGAACGTTGTGCGTAAGAAAGAATTCATTCGCTTTTAGTGAAATAGACAGTAAGTCTTTGAAAAATTTCGATCACAATGGGAACACATTTTAACACTTACGACATGGCATCACACATTCAAGCATTCATGCATTCTCCTTTAGCATAATGGCAAAAAACTAAAAATAAATACCCAATATTACTTAATTAATTAATTTCAAAGCAAAAGCAAAAACAACAACAAAATATTAAATATGTTTTTGTTTAATTTCTATTTCGAAACGCATTTTAATTAAAATATAATTTATTCTTAGCACTTGTGAAAATAAAATTTAAAAAACTCTTTTTTCCATATTTTAAAATTAAATATTTGACCTAAATTTTCAATTTCTATATTCTAATACACAGCAGCAAGCAGCAGTTAATAGAAATAGCTTGAAGTGTGTCCGTCCGTCCGTCCATCCGTCTAAACTTACACCGAATTGTCGTTCGTTCAATTACACCAACTGCAACGACAAAAAAAAAGAAACAATGACGACAACACTACAACATAAAGTTGTTGGCTTAGTTGTTAAAATAAATTCATATATTGTTTTTTTGTTATGGTTGCTACTGCTACTAGGCATTGCTTCATGCATTTTGTGTAACCGTGTCACGCAGTCGCATTTATAGTCATTCATTTGTTCAGTCAGTCAGTCAGTCATGCATTCATTTGCATATGAATGTTTGCCACAGTGTTAGTAGTGTGACACTCCAGTTCATACACACTAATTGTTGTTGGTTTTGTTGCTGTCTATGTCGCCTTGTGTGGAAAATTTACTAACTGTATGTTGGTGGCGATATTGTTGTTGATAACGACAATGGCGTTAGCGGTGGTGGTTGGTGGCAACAAGTTTTCACTAGTTCAATGCAATTTATTTATATATATTTTTTTATTATTTACTTTTTTTACTTTTTATTTTCGCATACATACTTTATTAACGTACATGGTTTGAGAGAGTGTTTTTGGTTAGTTGTTAGGGTTTGTAAAGTTAGAAAGATGTTTCGCTTCTTTTTCGGTCAAAAGCAAAAGTTATAAAGTGGGATCATAATATAAGTGTTTAAGTTTTGTATTGTGTTCGCACTTAAGCTGGTTTCACTGTAAACAATGTTAACCGTAATAGTTGTCAGGTATTGGGATTTATCGCAAAATTAGTAGTTTGTTAGAATCTTTAAAAAAAGAGCGCAAGTTTATTTGTACCAAAATTTTTAATAATAAAATTAAATTAAATTAAATTAAATTAGGCAAGTAAAAAAAGAAAAATGTGCGTAGGTACCAAAAATGAAAAAAAAAATTAATTTATGGATATTTTACACTATCAAGTCTTACGTATTCCATAATACTTTGTAATCTAGTGAGTTTTGTTGCCACTGTCAAAAAATGTAATATATCATTACATTTTGTATTCACACTATCACACATGAAATAAAATTTAATTTGCTCTTGTTAAAATGTAACCCTGACCAAATGAAAAACATTATCGTTAAGAAAATTTAAAAAACCCATTAAGTCGTATGGGTTGTCAAATTTTTTTTCTTAATACTTGTCATTTTCATAACACATGACATAGGTACACACTTCTACATATTACTAGAGTTTTGACATGTCTTAATACAAAGTTTAATAGTGTAAGATAGGTTAGGTTAGGTAGAAAGGCAGGTGCCACGTCAGCTTCACACCCTCACCCAGAGACCAGTATTGTTCATTGTGACGTAATATGAAAAAAATACAACCCTGTCATGATAAGTTGTTATTGTTCTTTGAAAATGTTTAATAAAGAATTAGATGAGGTAATCATTTTCGTAAAATACCTAAGACTTTGTGGAATAGTGTATAACGGCTTTTAGTGATAGATTACTAATAAAAAAAGACTGAGAAAAATAAAAAGTGAAATGAAAGAAGTGAAAGATCAAAAAAAAAAAAAAAAATTTGACCAAAAAGAAAAATAATCCTACTAAACAAAAACTGTCCTATATATACCTCGTACTCAGCCGCCTGTTATACAGCCAGGTCATTCCCATTCCCACTCTAGAGCCCACAGCCCGAGACATCTCCCAATTCGCATATGAACCTTTATACTAACCATCTCAATCAACCTGCTGTTTCATAGTGTAAAGTACCCTTGAACAAAATCTAGTAATTAATTAATCAAAAATAAAAAAAATTCATTATTTTCTCAAGTTTTTAAACCAAAATTATCAACTATGTATCTTATTAGGTATACAAAACTTTTTTTACGCACAAAGCTGTTGATAATAGAAATACGGAACAACTTTTTCGAGAGTCTAAAGATCTACCTAAGGCGAATTCAATATATAGGTGGCGCTCAAAACATTGAGGTATATTTTGTACATTTACATTTTACAGTACATTTTACTTATAAAAGGAAATTTCACAAGTTACTTATTTTTTTTTTTAGACGTATCGACCAATTAAAGCAACAAAAAATATACAATGTTGTTTTTATACCCTTGACCTAGGGTTGCCAGAAACCAAAATTGAAATAACTGGATTATTTAAAGATACATGTGTACGATTGTTAAAAAAATGTACAGTTTTTTTAATTTTTTTACACACAGCAAATAATATTCAGTCTTACGTCATATTACATATCGTCACTTAAAAATTTTAATTTCGGAAGGACATTATATTCCTTTGTTGTTAGTATAGATTATTCTATATGCTCAAAGTACTTCCACAAAAAACCTTGCTAATTGATGTGGGAAAACCAAACGAAATCAGTTTATCTATATAGATTTTGTACATTTGTTATATTTAGAAAAGGGGTTTTCAACAAGAACTTTGTTTTCTTAAACAAAATAAAATAAAAAATTGGATTAAAATTTTTATTGTATTACGAAGAGAAAAGTTCGGCAATTATGAATGAAACAGTCTATCTGGCAGATATCCACCACGAACACGCTGACAGATGTCGATTCATTCATTAAAGTTTTTAATCACTTTTTGACTCTGTCCTTAACATAGCCCTACAAAAAATAATCCAGTGGTGTTAAATCACACGATCTGGCTGGCCAATTAACAGCTGATGTTCGTTAAATTATGCGATCGGGAAATTTGGTTTGCAATAAATTGATCGTTTCATTGGCTGTGTGGCACCGTTCTGTTGGTGTTGGCACATTTTGTATCGAGCCTGTCGACTCAAATTTAACGACCAGATTGTTAATAGCGTCCTTATAAGGACGATTATGTTGTCCGAAAATATCACGAATTTAACGAAATGTAACTTTAACAGAACCACCATTTTCATAGCAGATTTTAATTATTTTAATGCTATTTTCGAGCGAATACGTCAAAAAACTAAATGTCAAAACTATCATGTTGTTGGTGTTGCCACAATTAAAAAAAAAGTTCTTGTTCAAAAATCCGATTTATTTATTTTATATTGTATTATATTTAATAAAAAAATTCTATTTTAAAATTAAAGAAAAATTTTTAACTGGACAAATTGTATTTAAGCTGGTAACTGGACATGGCGCAAAAAAACTGTACAATCCAGGCCTTCTGGCAACCCTACCTTCACCATAGACGGAAAGGGGTATATATAAGTTTGTCATTTCGTATGTACTTCTACAATATTGATCTTAGACCCTATAAAGTATATATATACTCGGTCCTTATGAGAAGCAAAGTTGATTTAACGATGTTCGTCTGTCCGGGTATCCGTTGAAATTAGTTTTCCGAAGACCTCATGTATGATGGGGACTTGGTAGTTAATTTATGTCACATATAGTCCGGAATTATTTGATATTGAAATTCAGCCTGACCGGTCCACAAATGGCGGAGATATGAGCAAAAAACACGACTGTCTCTAATGTTACCCAAAAATCCCTTTTACGTATACCTGGACAACGGCAAGAGCCAACGTTTACAAATTAGGTTCAAGCATATTGGTTAACAATTCACAACGACAAAATGTGGGTGGGGTTGGACAAGTGGGCGTGGCACAAAGTTGTTTTTTATATCTGAACAACGGTATTTGTATAACTTTCTGTTATTAACGCACCATGGTAGCTGAATATAGCACTCTTACTTGTTTATCATTGTGCTTAATGTAGTATCACCCCCACCCGATACATGAATTCGCCTTGAAACATAAAGACTGTTGAAATGTATTGCAAACCGACAATTAAGTTTAAAATCTTCCATTAAAATAAAGATTTTATGAAAGCCAGGAGACACCCTCAATTATATAAAATATTTAATATTTAATATTTTAAATTACTTGTGATTTTAAAATTACAATTTTGATTTAAGAGTGTATTGAAAATCACAAAAGTTTTAATAATATGATTTGAAATGCTGAAAGAAATAAGCAAGAAATGTTTAATCGGCGGACACTTAGCTGGCCGGTTTAAAATCACAATAATGAAAAAACTTTTTTGACCAAAAAACCTTGCTTGTGATTTTAAATGACTTTTACAAAAAGAGATTTTTAGAACAAGCCTGATAATACGAGTTTACGCCAATAAGCTTGAATTAACATTGGACACATGCAGCGGCCTAATTGTATTAAGCGAATAATTTACAAACATTTGAGGCTATATCAGAGCAATAGTCCGCACTTTCTAATCTTGAAAGTCGGTCATAGTAGATATTTTGTTCTCAATCAACGACATTGTAAAGCCTGAGAAAATGTCTTAAACAGCACGAACTTGGCAGCCAATTGTCTGGACCATTTAGAGAAATAATGAGTTAGCAAAATATTTTCTTCTGAATAATCCGCCGTTAATGGCAACGATTTTAACGGATCCATTCTTAAAGGAGGGGGAAAATATCGAGCCCTAACCGCGAAAATAACGTAAGCGCCAAAAATCAAATTTTACAGGAGATAGTTTTTTTTATTTAATTTCATATAAATTTTGTATGAAATTTGTCGCTTACGATAAAATTGTTCTTGCTATAAAATCGTAACGGTACCTTATGTGGCCAAGACATTTTAGGAGATGTTCAAGTGTTGCCAATAGAGTAATTTAAAAAAAAACGAAAATTTAAATAACATCGGTTAGGTTATTTCCGCGGTTAGGGCTCAATATATGGAATGATCTGCTTATGAAGTAAAGTCTTTAGAATCTCCGAACTTGAATTTTTTTCACTCCAAATGCTAAATTGTATGCAATTAATATACAAGTTAAATGAGAGTTTAAAAAAATGGGTAACACTATAAAAATTTTGCGATAAATAAATGGTTTGACATTCTCGAAGTTCGATATCCGAAATTAATTTGCATGCGCTGTTCTGCAGCCGTGTTCTGTAATCCGCTTAGCTAAAGCTTAAACTCGATCGCTTAAATGCCTTAAAAAATATACAATTTAAAAATTATAGCGATGACATTAAAAGATTTAGAGTTTTATGGCATTACCAAATTTTGCAATGCAAGCTACAGAATTGCATTCTTAGCCAAAAATCGCTAAATCAACTTTATAGATTTTTAGCGATAGAGATTTAGCTTCAGCGAATTACGGAAAACGGCTGCTGGTGTTAGTCTTTTCAGCGGTCTACACCCGGATTTCTGCATAAACTACATAATTTTCTGCAACAATATTTTTTTTATATTTATTTCGATAAATTCACAAATGTAGGGTATACAAAAAATGTTTTACGGTTTATTTTTTATAGTTCAATTTAAAAAAAAAATTTCGTTCTTAGAATAACTTGTTGTTGCAATTTCTTATAACTGCCATTCATATGTAGGCTATGAAAAATTTAATCACGCTTAATAATGCAGACATTTTAAAAAACAATTTCATTATTTAATTATTACGAATGCAGTGGATCAGGTTATTTTTCTTAATTAAATAAAAAATAGTTAATTGAGAGGCTGAAAATCATTGGAATACAAGTGTGAAGACTAAAAAAATTAAGTGAGATGCAGCAATTAACACTTTCTTTCTATAACTCTACCAAAATTCTGACCTGTACAATGATCTCAAATCGATCTATACCGATCGAAACTTTAATATAAGCATATAAACAAAAATGTGTAACAAAAAAAAAAAAAAAAACTTCGCTTCGTAACTCAGAATTTTTATTTTTGCAATTTGATTCTTAATTAGGAAATAACAAACTACTAATAAGAAATATGTTGAATTCAACGAAGGATACGAGCTAATTGCTAATTGAGTTAGCTAAATTGTGTATGTGTGAACAGAAAGATAATTATGTCAATAAACCGTGTATTGACTCAATAAAAAAGGTATATTTGAACAAGATATAAAACAAGAGCAACCTGGCTTTGGGCCAAATAAGTCATGTATCGCTTACATTAACACCACTAGAATAATTGCTGAACAGTCGGTAGAATAGTGCTTATCGTTATATTTAGTGGTTGTGGATTCAATGCGCGTATTTGATTCATTACAACATAATGTGATATAGAAAGCCTTCGAATGTAAAGGTGTTCCTTAGAAGATAATAATACTGATTAAAGAGCTTTACAATAACGCTTAGGGCCTTATCCTACACGAGGGCTGAGCAAGCAATTCTATAAAAGTAAACGTAGGAGTACGTCAAGGCTGTGTTCTTTCTCCGCTATTGCTTAACATAGATCTTGACGAAGTAGTAAGCCACTCTATATACACAAGGCAAAGTATAACTTGGGGTCTGAAATGACATCGATTATGCGGACGACGCACTTTGGGGACAATCGCAGGAAAGTGGTTACAAATTGGAATCTCCTAAACTACTGGTCGGATTGAAAAATGATATATGAATGAATATATGAAATGAGAACAAAGACTTTAAGAAAAGGGAGCTTTGATCCTGTCAGATTACAAGATGAGGTAAAATCTAACTGAAATATTTTAAAAAATATAAGAGATAACTTAGTGAAGTAAATAGGAATTTTTTTATTAATTACTTTTTGCACAAGTTACAAAGTTAAAATAACCCCAGGTCGTCAATTTTGAGACCTTGTTTCGCACCTGGTATTCTTACAGGTTGGACACAAATCCCATTTTCTTAGATCCTATGACCTCCTCTACTACTCGTTCATACATGATTTTGAAATCCGACCAGTAGTTTCGAGATTCAGTTTTATTATTTTACTTTTTTGCGATTGACCCCACTGTGCGACGTCTTCTAACCCATCGTTTTTCTACCATGCAATTTCAGATTCAATCCTTTGTATCTGGCGCTGCGAAAGCGGGCTTCAACATTAACATCGCTAAAAATAAGGCAATGATATCTGGGAACTACTGAGTGAAAACAGAAAACAAAACATACAGAAAAGACTTTGCAAGTCAAAGTAGGCTTACGCACTCTCATTTAATTCTCGAGATCGCAAGGAATCTCAACGTACACCAAAGTCAGAGTATTTAACAGTGATGCCAACTTTTTGAGAGCAAAAAGCACTTTAAAATTTAAAAAAAGCACTATTTCGAGCAAAAAAAAAAGCGTAAAAATGCTTTTTTACGCTTTAATTAAACACAAAGCAAGTTGCATTCGGCTGTGCCGAATAGTATATCGACCCATTTGCGCAAAATTATCGTATGTTACAAAAACCAAATTTTACAGGACAGCCATTTTTCTACTTTTCTCTGCTTTTGCTTGCAATATCAAAATGAAAATATACATTCAATTTTTGGGAGCAACGAAGTGGAATTCGCCTACAATATTTTGTCAGGTGAGTTCTCTTTGAATGTAGAACAAGATTGCATAAAAAACTCAATTTCCAAAAAATTGGCATATACAATAATTTCGCGCAAAGGGGTCGATATACCTCCAAAATTTAAAAAAAGGCGATGGCGTTGATGAGACCATTTTCATTTAAGATTAAATAATAAATATATTTACATTGTATATACAGTACTTTTCGCTTATAGTCCACTACTATAGTTGCACAACTTTTGTGGACTATAAGCGAATTTGGACTATAACCGATTTTTTTTATAAGCCATTTTATGGATAAATAGTGAAACCTAGTATAATCCACATTTTGGACTATATAAATATTATTTTCTTCAATAAATCCACTCTTTTTAAACAAAAGAAAAGTTTATTTAAAACATAACCAAATATTGATTTAATTTAAATAAATAGTTAAAACAAAAATCTTTTTTTTTAATTAATTCAGCATTTGAATTTGAAAAGATTTCAATAAAAACAAATGCGTATGAGATTCATTTTAATTCTTTGGATGACGAAATCAAACACAACATAAATATCAATTTCATAGGATCTTTACATGGGGTCTTCACCTGACAATATTTTGTTATACCAAGCGTCAAAGTCTATATAAAAAAACTCTAATATTTCAATTAGCTTTTTTTATGAAGTTGGACGTTTATTTAACAAAAAATTGTCAGACGAAGACACCATGTCATGAAATTTAAATTGCGAAATTTGGCATTTATAATAGTTGCCAGAAAGCTAAATTAAAACATGTTGCCAGTTGAATAAAATTATATAAAAAACAGAGTGGACTATAAGCGAACATTTTTGCATGAAGAATAATATACTCATGCTAAGAAAATGTGGCTTTTAAACGAAAATGGACTACAAGCGAAATGGACCTTAGAACAAATAATTCGTATGAAATTCGAAAAAATCTGCATGTGAATATGACAGTTTTGGCTTGTATCCGTTTTTGGCCTTTAAGCGGAATGGACTATAAGCGAAAAGTACTGTAAACATTTTTAAATGTATTATTATTATCTTCAATAAAAATAATATTATCTAATCATTTGGAGTTTAAATTGGCCATAAAAAAGTTTTAAAGTAATATAGTGCGAGCTCGATTTTCGCAACTCGAAAAAATATGGTCTGTTGCAATTACCGAAAATTTGCAATGACCGACCATTGTTTATAAAACTTAATGACAGCATGTCTTTTAATAAACATCCTTATATTTTATCGCTTTAATAAATCTAAATTAAAATTATTAAAACAATTGGCTTATGATATTATCCAATTATTTTAACATATGTTTGCATTCTGATACTTAGTCAAACCTTTTTTCAATAGCACAAGAGGTAGAACAACACGTGGAAAACTAAAGCGCATGAAATGGTTACACAACGCTCGTTATAAAAGTATTTTCTGTCAGCTGTTTTTAATTTATTTAACAATTTGCATATAACAAGCTACGGCTTTTTTTTGTTTGTTTTTAAAGTCTCTGCGCTTTTTTGTACGGTTTCCGACTGCATGTTTTTTAACAATTCCTAATATTTTCCAATCCATATTCTATTTTTGAAACAGTGTCTACATCTTTAAAAAAAATTTTACCGAAATACATCGCTTTTATTACGATTACTAAATATGTTGTCAACGCTAAAAAGTGAAAGGTTTCGTAAAATTTCCAAATTGCTAGGAAGCCTAGCTCTAACCTCGTAAATAAAGTTTAAGGTAAAACGAATGTAACTTTTTTTTATCACCTTTTTATCTTTTGAAATCTTAAAATCTTTACAAGCCTTCTCAAAATTGTACCACAAATAGCAAAGTTCAACTAAATCATACTCTATGTAATCGTCTTTTAAAAATCGCTAGAAACAAAAAATAAAAATTGTAAAAAGCACTAAAGGCACTAACGGAAAATTGCAAAAGCACCAAGTTAGTGCTTTTGTTTAGTTTGGCACTATGGATAAAATTTTGGCGTTTTGAACCATCAAAAAGCACTAAGTTGGCATCACTGGTATTTAACAGCAACGTGAAATCGTGGTTCTCTCTGCTTGTGAAACGTAAAATATATCAAGTAGCGAAATGAGCAGTATGCAAACCAGTGTTGCCGTTAGGATACGAAAGATACATTTTTCGTATCTTTTGATGGCTTCACGTACCATGCATAATCCTGACATTTTTCTTTTGATGGCTTCACGTACCATGTATAATCCTGACATTTTTGTATCTTTTGAATCCGTATGCTAAATGTACTAAAACTTATTAAGAATGATCATCGTAACCGACTTAATAATTATACAATAGCATAATGGTGAAAGAAAACATTAAGGATTACAAGTAGTGCGAAGTTGTTCGGAGGATATATGAACATCTTTTATTTTCAGGAAATTTATATGAACTTTTTGACATAATCGACTTGGTATAAACGCCTTAACTTGAATATTATTTTTACAAAACTGAATTTGTTTCGATAACATCCAAAGATAGTTACATATAATTAATTTAAATGTTTGCTTTTTACATTTTTAAGAATTAAATACCTAATATTTATGACTTAAATAAATATGAAAATGAATTCAAATGATATCATTATTCCCACACCACAATAGTGGAAAGGGTATTATGCATTTGTGCTGATGTGTGTAACGCCTTAAAATATTGGTCCTAGACCCACCTTAAAGTATACCGATCGACTTAGAATCACTTTACTAACTAACGAAGTCCGTCCGGCTGGCTGGCTGTCCATGTAACCTTGTGCGCAAGGTACAGGTCGAAATTTTGGAGATAATTTGATAAAATTTGGGACATAGATTCTTATTGGCACAAGGACCAAGCCTATTGAGGGGGACATTTTCTTCCACTCAGAAACTATCAAACCGATTTTAATTAAATTTGAAACATAGATAGAACCATATCTATATGGACACAAAAGATATGCCTTTTTTAAAAAATATGACCACGAGGGGAAATAGGGGCAATTTCTGCTCTCAAACCGATATTTATAAAATTTAAAACATATATAGATCCATATCTATATGGACACATAAGCTATACAGTTTTTCAAAAATAGGACCACAAGGGGAGGTAGTGGACAATTTCTGCCTCTCACAAACTTTTAAACCGATTTAAATGAAGTTTATAAACATAGATAAATCCATATTTTTTTGGACACATAAGCATGATGTGCTTTTAAGTACTGTGGTGCTTTCTTACTTGTTTTCTTTACAATATTGATTTAATATGAAATAAAACATTATTAACATTACAATAAATGTTAAACGTTAAAAGTGGACATTTTTTCAAAATGTATCTTTTTGGAAAAAAGTGTATCTTTTTTGAAACTAAAATGTATCTTTCTCGAAATTTCACTGGCAACACTGATGCAAACATTTGTTAATCGGGTTTTCAGGCTCATACTCAGATCATTCGGGCCAACCACGATTTAAAATCAAGATCTGTAGACCGAACTAATCAAATTTCTTTGGATGTGAAAATATGTTACCTTAAATTTGGTTGTTTGGCCTGCATACGATATAACAAGTCAAGCTGACGAATTCAACCCCAAGGTTCGAGGAGACCAGGCGGGCAGGCCTGCCAACACTTGGAGACGCCAGATTGAGAGCAAACTGCAAGAACATGGTGTATCTTGGAACGAGATGAAACAAATGGTGATTAATAAGAATAATGGAAAACATTTCTGGTTGCCTTATGCTCCACTAGTAACTAAAGGATTATATAAATATATACGGAACTACATATTAACAGTTTGAAGACTTAAATACTTTTGCTGATTTAAAACATTTCTGCTACTCTTCTATTACAAATTGATTAAATTTTGTTTTACCTTCAAGGTAGTGGGTAAAGTTTATATACTATTTTTTTACATTTCATTAAAATATTTTTTGCATCTAAATTGTTATATTTTTCTGTACAAATCTCACATCTTTCAATCATCACTTTAACAGCGGATGCAAAATTTAATTGATTTGCCGTATCATAAAGATATTTTATTACATATGCCAAGTACAAATAATAATTATGCCAAATCAAAGAAAAACCCACTAGTTTACTTTCGATTTTGAATTATAAAATCACCACAATTACTCGATTAAACTCGTATTTACACATAACCTGCCTACCCGCCGCACATTATTAATTTTAGAGTTTCGTGTTTCTTATTTTTTTTTTTTGTTTCAACTCTTAGACAGTTTACAACTTGTCTTTAAATAAATTATGTGTTAATATTAGCAAAAGCAATAAATAAAATTTTTGCCGCCATGGATCGCGTATTTTTTGCCAGTTGTCTTAGAAAACCACCCATCCATCCAACTCGTTACACCACGTTGCCACACAAAAAAACAAAAACAAAAACAAAAAAGTGATACGTTACCAAAGAAAATTATAAATTGATGAGATTCGAAAAATGTGGTCTGTCCGAAATATGAAATATTTATGCTGAAATTTGTTAATCAATACCACTATTAACTTCGATGGCTTAAATTTTTTTTTGCAAAAAAAAAACTCATAAAATCAATTTCAGGTTTTTTTTAAAGTTGTAAATTAAAACGATTATCTTAATTATAAGATCTAAAGATTATTGAATTCTCTGCAAGTTTTATTGGAATTTTATTAAAAGTTTGCAACTGGATAAGCGAGTAATTAATTTTAGGTAAAAAGTAGAGCACTACATACATGTAAAATAGATTAATGAAAAATATTTGATTTTAAAATTGTTTAGAATTAAAAACTTATACGATATTAGTGGGCTCAGAGCTGAAGCGAACCAAGTCAAAAAAGAAATTTTGAAAATATTTTGAGTTTGAGTAAATAAACTGCCATTTATTTCTGAAGCAACTAACTTGAACTTATTACCGTTACCGAAATAATTTTCGATTAAGTCCGTTACAGAACTGGATAGAGTTTTTTTTTTCAAATTAGCACTTTTGCTTTTGATGCGTCATAACATACTTGCAACCAAGTTCTTGATTGTTTTCTTCAAAATATTTGACAAGTGTGTTTGAATTTGTTTCTTCAAAAAATGCCATACATTTTTGATAGGGCTGAGAACTGTAGCCCGTTTCTGTATTTCTCACATCGTAATATTTTTCGCATGAAACGTGTGAATTGCAACAAAAATGGTTTGAAATGAAACAAAAAAATGGTTTTTCTCACACAAGTGTTTCTGTATCTTTTCTTTGCGACAATTATCTGTCATTAAAATAATTTTCCAGCAATAATTGGAAGGATGTGAGAAAAAGTGTTTCTGTAACAATATTTTGCGAAAAGTTTCTTACAAGAACTGTCAAAATAAGTCACATTTGAAATTGGTGCGAGAAAAACCAAGGCGAATTCATCCCAGGTAATCTCGGTACTACAACAAGTACAACTCGTACAAAAACCACAAGCAATTTGTTTTTGTAAAACCATTGTACAATGTCAAAAACAGCAATAAAACAAAACAGAAACAAAGATAATAAAAGAGAATAAACCAAATTTTGACATCCAACAGTGATTTTAGCTAATATCAGCAGGGCTTTTAAGACCACCTGTAATAAATTCGCCTTGGAGAAAAACAAAATTTAAATATAAAATATGTTTATATACTATTTTTTTAAAATAAATAAAAAATGAAAGGAATTTAAATGATAAATGCATAATTTATATGATGAAAATAAACAAAACACAATTGTTGTATTTTGTTATTTTGAATTTTTTTTAGCCTTTCCTTGTTTAGGTTTTATTCGGTGCTGCCAGATAAATTTGTGTAAAAATCGTCGGATTCCTGAAAAAAATAATAAGATCGTCTTTTTTTAATTTTAATTATTTTAAACAAAGTTTGTTCGATTTTTTTTTTAAACATAATCAAACAAAAGCATAGTTAATGTTCATGCCCAGCTAGCATTTTGTATCATAATCTAATCATTAAGGAATCAGCAACACGAGCAAAATACCCGTATATGAGCTTTTTTTCAATCATAAATCATACTCTCGTTGTGAGAAAATGGTACCCTACAGATGGATCACCTGAAAGAATCATATCCCAGTAAAAACTTCGCCTACAAGGGAAGTCCCAAAATGAACGCATTAAAAAGTAAGTCATAATTTTTTTTACCTGCATACATCCAGAAAAAATTAGTTATGGAAGTTGTTATAGATGTAGTTATAGAAGAAAGCCACAAAATAATGAGTTAAAGAAAAAATTTTGAAAAAGTAGGCGAAGTTTTCACTGGGATGTGATACAATTTTTGATCCTTTTAAAGCCACTTTTTGGGTTTGAGATTAAAGTTAATTTAATTCTATAATTAGCTTATCTGAGAATTAAGTTAATCTAGTATCAATTGAGTTTGATATTTTTGGGTGGTGGCTTAAACCATGTAGCGCTACCATACTGAGCACAAATAAATGGCAACATTTTTTTGCAAATGTCAACTTTTTATCAAACAATATGGATGTTTTCAAAGAAGAAGAAGAAAATGCGCTAATTTAATATTGTTTACCAGTACCCATGTTCTGTAACTTTAGTGAGAACTTTTTGCATCGAAAAGATGGGAAACAAAATATTCCATCGTTTCTCGAAAAGTGAGAGCAATGTGTGTCTGTAACTCGTGTCGAAAACTATCAAAAGAGATTACGTCGTTACGTTATAAATGTCATAATATTGTACTCGAAGCCGATGTGACATTGCAGACGTTCAGAACGCCAGTAACACATATCGTTGACGGCGACCAAAATTTACCAAAAATTAAAAATTATTCAACGACGGCGGCGAAAAGTCAACCGTCGGCTATACCAAATTGTGTAAAGAGCGACTTTAATGTTTGTTGTTTGCAAACGAGCTTTGAAGACATTCGTATATTTTATTAAAATGTTAAAAGCAAAATAATAAAACAATGAAAAATGTGCCAAGAACAAAATATTATTATTATTATTCTTTGCATTTTTCATTTTAATTGTTTTTTAGTGTTAAAATTTTTTTTCGCCCCATTTTTATTCGTGAGTTTATTTAACAGTTCAAAGCGGGAACTTTTCTCACCAAAATGTTACAGACACACTTTTTCTGTAAATTGGCGAGTAATTTTCTTACGTGACAGCTTGTACTCGCCAAAAAAAGTTACAGACACAGTTAAGTGAGAAAAACAGCTGTTTGTTTTAATTTATCGCATTTTTGTTTCATTTCACACATTTCAATCGAAAACTTTCTCGACGCGAGAGTTACAGAACATGGGCACAGGTAGAAATTTTTTATGTTTGAAGAAAAAATATAGAACGGAAAAATTATACATATAAAAGTGCTAAGCAACGTTTTAAAATGTATTTTTGTTTATATTTTTGCAAAAGTTCTTTATGTTAAACATGTGTATGGTGACAGTTTAAGTTAAGGTTTTAACCACCACCGTTGGCCGCTTAAACTAGCAAAAAAAAGTTAAAAAAATACAACTCAAAAAGTAAATACGGGGATTAAAGTTAATTTAATCGCTAATCTCTAACCCAAAAAGTGACTCTTAATGTTAGTTTTTATAATCATTATCGAATCGTTTTCGTCTCATTTTTCAATCGTAAATTATATAGTTTTTGATTATATTTCATATCATTTTTTAATTTCCATGTTTTTTAATTTTTCTCCGATAAAATCATCACCATTATGGCTTTAAACCAGCTTTATTTTGAACTAAAAAAAGAAGAAAAGAAACAATTTGCACTTACATTTATACATTGTCAATATTCTTTGGGCTTCTTTTTTATCCAAGCTTTTTTTTATTTTTTTGATTTGCCCAAAACAAAAATCATTATTTAAACATATACATGAATCATATGGGTATTTCCACAGAAAATTCTACTTTTTGTCACGTTACGACACTAAGCAATTTTTCCTCTCTTTCACTTAATGTAAAGCTAGTTGCGCTTTACACCAAAATGCAAAAAAGTAAATAATATTTTCATTATTCTTTAAGAGAACAATTAAAAATGGTTGGTGTCGTAACGTGGCAAAAAGTAGACTTTTCTGTGGAAATACCCATATATGAATCCATTTTCTATCACTCAAGTGATAAATCTGTTTTTAATCATCAAAACTGATCTGAAAAGATTAATTTCGGTGATTTTTACAAAAAATAATCACCCAAATGGTAGCTGGTTGGGTATTTTATACATACATACATACATATAAATTGTCTATTGTTCGACCTTAATTTTTTTAAATTTATATTTTTTATTTTATTAAGCTTGAGGTCTATTTTTTATAAAATTATTTATTTTCTTTAATCCGATAACAATTTTAAGTTGTCATTTTTCCCTGAAGAAGTCACACAAACGCATGACAAAATATCATATTGAACAAAAAATAAAATAAATATTTCTATAAAAAAAAGCCAAGTCGGTTCATTTCTTCACCTGGTCCTCATACAAGCAAGTATCCTTTCGAAATTAAGGTTTTGGTGCGATTTTTAATGCTATGGTGAAGGGTTTATAAGATTTACCATAGCCGAATATAGCACTTTAAATTGTTTTATTTAAATCATCTTGACTCAAACTTTTTTTTAATATTGACTGAAAAATGGGGTAATGGTTTAATGTTTTGAACACAAACAATTGTATTAAATAATCACGGGGATAAAAAGTAAACGCTTTTCCCTCGAAATTTTGCTTTTGCCAATATATTTTTTAGGGAAGAGACAAACAATTTCGAGGACAATTTTCACAATAGGGATACATATGAAAATTATGGCTGCCTTGTTTCTAAAAATATTTTTTTTGTAATGCCTGGTAACCAAACATATAAAAAGATTTAAAATTGTCTGATTTCAAAGACTAAATAATATCGTCCCTTTTTTAGAAAAAATCAGCAAACCGGCTCTTTGCTAATTTCGGAACAAGAAAATCTTAAAAATCACGATAAATCGTCAAATCTGGCAGCTCTGGTTTTATTATATACATATATTTCTTTCGTTGACGTTTCGCTTTCATTTGACACTTGATTACTAGAAATATTCCAGTTAAAACCAAATCCGTTTTGTCTGTTTTCGCATTCAAATACAGAAACACTTTTTTCTCACATATCGAGAAACGATGGAATTTTTTGTTTCACACTTCATGTGAGTAATTTTACGATGGGAGAAATACAGAAACGAGCTACTGGGTTTTTTCAGTTCCGATCCAAAGTGAGTTCGTTTTATGTGAAGCAAGATACGAAATCACTTTCACTTTCGATCGGAATTGTTTTCTGTGACAGGCCTGATTAAGGTGTTCTGTTTTTCCTTGAGTTAAAAAAATTGGTGGCATGTCTTAGTGTCCACGGACATAATGTCCATGGACATTATGACTCCCTTCGATGCGACATAAAGCCCATGGAAATTATGTCGTTTTGGAAAACGTCATAATGCCCGCGGACATAAAGTCGTTTTTAATATGGATATTATCAGGTATGTTCTAGGTTTCGACTCGAATTGAAAACGAAAAATTTTTTTAAATCCACATAATTCATAAATTGGTGTTCTCAAATCCGCATGTTTTTGTGTATTCGAAGTTTATGTTAGAAAAAACTTTTGTTGAACTTAAGATCGCTAATTTGCTAACCTCAGTATGATGGAAATATCTAATATTTATATTTGCAAACTTTTAAACAAACACTAAAATTTATTTGAAATCGCTAAATGGGTGTAAAAAACAAAATGTCGGAAAATAACAAAAAATAGCAAAAATTCGCGGAAATTTTTAATATTTCAAACCAGCCATAAAATTGGTAAAAAGTCCCTAAGACTATAAGGAATGACGAAAATTTGGTAAAATTGTTAAATTCGCGGAGATTCGCAAAAATTTGCTAACAGCGGCATGATAAAAACTCTACTACATATTTATTAAAAATCGTGAAAGCTGTAAAGAAACAGAAAACTTACAGAAAAAAATCGTTTCTATTGCGAACATGGCTAAAATTCGCGAAAAGTTGCAAAATTTTAAACAAACCCAAAAACTAATTTGAGATCGCTAAATCGATTAAAAAAAACAAATTGTCTAAAAATAACATAAAAACCCGTAACAAAATTAGCTATGATTACATCATAATCAATGAAAAATTTGATTTTAAATTTATGGTTAGTTAGGGCCTTTTGCGATTTAGATAACGATAACTTTTTGATTTAATTGGATAAAGAAGATTTTAAAACAAAAAACAAAATTTAGTTTTTTGTTAAAAATGTTATCACATATAAGAATAAAAGTCAATTAGTTTTACTTTCACCAACCCATTTCTACTCTAATTGAAAACGAATAAAAACATGTGGATGTGAAATGCAGAACACCAAAAATGCTGAAGTAATCCACTTTCGAGTGGATTCGGATTCTAGAACACACCCGTATGTCTTTTTAAAAATGGTTTTGCTATTTTTCTCTCTCTATTAAATATATAACGAAAACACTTTTGGGCGCAAGTATTTTCTCCTTTATGGTATAACAAAACCCGGCTTCGCTAACTAAAGCTTCTCTGCATAGCCGGCTTTCGGCCGGGCGCATAGTATTTCTCCTCTATGGTATAACAAAAACCGGCATCGCTAACTAAAGCTTCTCTGCATAGGCGGCCTACGACAACAAGGCAGATTTTAAAAGCTTTACTAAGCGAAGCCGGTCTTTGTTATATCATAGAGGAGAAAATCCATGCGCCCGGCCGAAGGCCGGCTATGCAGAGAAGCATTATGTCGCACCAAAAAAGGACATAATGTCCATGGACATTATTACACTATATTGATGGACATTTTGTCGCATCGCTGAGCGATATAGCGTCCATGGACTTAATGTCGTTCTTTGGTGCGACATAATGTCCATGGACATTAAAATTATTCGGCACACAGAGTTTTTGAATAGAACTTTGTTTTTTTTTTTGACAGTTAAAATGTTGAAACAAAAGCAAAAAAAATAATTTTTAGGGTAATTAGTGAGTTATTTTTTAACATTTAAAATTGATTTTTAGTCTGATTTAAAAGAAAAATGAGTTGATTGGGTTTGAAATCAATTCTCATTTGTCTTATATTTTCTATCGCGCTATGGTGAATGTGATATAAGGGTCCCTTACCATAGCGCCATTCTTTACACCCTTATTAAGGGTGTATAGGATGGCAACTAAACCTTTCATGTGAAAATATATAATAAATAAATTTTTTCAGTTGTATTGTCATTCGTAATCGACCCAAAAGATTCGGCATAGCCGAATTTAGAACTCCTACTTGTTCCATTATACCATCGATTTTAACAATGGATCAAACTTCAAGTTTTCACCTACATGTTTCATCGTTTATTTTACTTGGTGCTTTTTTAAATAAACTCTTTTCCATCCCTAGTGATCCCAAACTAGAGTAAAGAAACAAACCTTTTAAGTGCACATTTAAATTTAACAAAAACAAAAAACTTTCAATCTGAATTACTTAGAAATTTTGGCACATGTAATTCTTTGCTTATCAGACACTCAATTTTAATAATATTAATAAATATATCCTTTCGACTACTCCTAATATCTCAAGCTTGAGTTGGACTTAGGTAAGGTTAGACTTAAAATTGGCAGATCTCTGGTTATTTTCAGGTACCATTTAAAGATCACGTAATTTATATTTTTACATTATTGACATAAGTCTGTCCTGCTGGTGGGAAAATTCGATGTTGAAATTTCTTAAGCTAAGGTCACACTTGGCAAATAATCAGCCTTATTCCAGTTGTCACTGTCGTCATCGACAGTGTCTTTTTTGTAGAAGATTAAAGAACACAGGCTGTGTGTCACTTTGATCTATTACATCAAACGACACTGTCGATGACGTTAACGGCAACCGGATTAAGGCTGATTTTTTCATTATTTATTTATTGAATCCTCATATATTAAATATGAACTAATTTTCTTTGCTATGCTGAGTACCACCAAAAGCATTTTATTACTGATCTTATTAAAACCAGGGGCTTTCTTAGAACTTAAATCATAAATAGCCTTTTCGATTTATCTTATCTCAAATCTTAGGGGAACAGCTGCTCTAGCAGCAACCCGTGGTAACCCGACCGCAATATCGTGAGATATATTTGGGGTACATACGTTTTTTTAATTGATTAACAAACAGATTTCTTTATTTCTTGCCCAACTTCCATTCAAGTTTCGTAATGTTGGTTTAAAGACAACTGGCCTTTTGAGATTTCTAGCTTTACGCCATAATGAGTCGTCTTATTGTGGAGTTGCATTAATTTCCTTAAGATATTTTTCCAGAGAAGCTGTTTTTTGAGTCTGCAGCAACTTTCTTAGCCTTTTTGTACACTCTTTTAATTAATTCTTAAGTTGAGGGGATCTGTGCAATTGCCACTCTCTTCGAGCTCTCCTCTTTTCAGACGAGAGACGCTCGACATCTGTAGAATATATTTTATTATTTTGGATTTTTTAAGGGGTTATGTGGAAATGTTGAACCAGCGGTTAAAAAACTGCAGTCAAAGTTGAAAAACTGCCATTTCTTCCACTTCTTCATTTGTCATTGTCCGAAAAAACATGTTGCTTTTATTTCAGTTTCATTAAATGTAAACAATCGCTGTCAAACCAACTCAAAATGCGAACAGTTTTACACAAATTTTCGTTTTTTGTTCGACAGTTTTTGGCTTCGACTGCAGTTTTTTAAACCCTGTGTTGAACAGTTAGTGTTCGGCAACTGTCAAAATTAACAATTGAGAGATCTACATTCTCCGGTGTACGCGGAATTTTTTCTGTGCAATGGGTACTGAGATAATAAAAAATATCTTGGCAAATATAAGACGAAAAAAGTGACCAGCAGGCAAACTAAAATATAATTTCCTTTAATTCCAATATTTATTTTGATTCTAGAGGTATGTTCAGACCTAACAAATATTTGACGAAAAAAGCGTGATTAAACTTTAGCTTGATTTTTAAAAATTTCTATTTGTAAGAAGATAATTGTAATTTGTAATTTAGAAACTGATAAATGATGTTTGATCTATCTAAATGTTTTGCATAAGCAAATAATTTTTTAATAAAACTAGTGGTTACGTGGAGAACGTCAGACATTTAATAGGTGTGAACATAGCTTAATACCACATCTTACAGAAAACAGTAGCAGTATAAAAAGTTTTAATTTGTGATATTAAGACCATGTTAAATCTTACTCTTAACAGAATTAGTGGTTATGTTTACTTGGTCAAATATTTAATAAGTGTGACCGCCCTGCAAATAAAATTGGACCACCTGATCCATTTTGATAAAATGGACTACTCCATGGACTGGTCCGATGTAATGCAAGCATGGACCATGTCATTGTTAAAAAGTGTTTGTAGTGAGACGTCATGTCTTCGTTTTTTAACGACATGCTTTCGTTTTTAAACAACTTCAAAAACCAATCCTCTTGAGTATACAATGGAGTAGTTTTAAAACTACTCCTTAGTGGTCCAAAGGTGGGTTATATGGTCCTCTCCTAGGACATCGTAATGTTAAATAGACAAGGTTTTTTCCATACGTTTGGGTTACTTTTGGACTAGTCCTGGTGTCTAATCACCGCATACGATATCGAGCAAAATTGAAATTTTTTATTTTGGTATCACGAAACTCGATTTCGAATGAAATGTATTGAATTTTAAATAATAGAATTCGATATCGAGTAACTCGATATTTCATTTATCGAGTTTTCATTCGATACGTCAGTATCTATCGTATGCAAAAAAATTCGATAGTTTATTCGATACGATAGTATCGAATGCGGTGATAAGACCCCTGGTCCCTTGTGGACTACTCTTTACACGCGTGTTTGGACTGGTCCTATTATTTGCAGGGCGTAGCTTTACTAACACAGTCATAGAGTTATGTTTTTTCCTCTCTCTTTCCGTTCTAGTTAATCTTCTTTGTCCTTGTGAATTTTTTTTAATTTATTTAAAATTTATTTTTCAAATTTTATGATTTTGAACGCTGAATCAAAGGGTGTGTTAGTCGAAAACAGTGAAACAGTTAAATCACAGTGTGTAGGTATGAGCTAACTAAGCAAACAAATAATAAATTTTATCTATGCGGTAGTTTTTTTTAATTAGGAAAAACTAACTGTAAAACCATTTAAAATAATTGCTTATTTTTATTTAGTTTTGGAGGATTTTAATTATATTTTAACAAGTCTTTAAATCACCAAAAATTGTTTCTGAAATAACTCATAATAAGTTAGTTAATTATTAAAAGCAACAACAATATTTTAGGTTTATTAGGTGAGTTCAAGCAACAACAAATTTAAACGATTTTAAAAAGTTAATACCTGCCACAAATCACAAGTTGTAGTTAAATTTAAACGTGTGTCATAAATAGGTAAACAATGTTTGTTTACCTAAGTCTTCAATGTATGTTTAGGTATCTGTGAGTAGGTAACACACATTCACTTACATTTTAAGTTCAAGTATTTATTTAATTTGCTTTTATTATTTCTGCGATTTTCGTGTTAAACGTGGGTTGTGGCTGCTGCTAATTTTTTGTTTTTGTTCAGTTTTGTAGGTATTGACTTGCTTGTTTTTCTTTTTTGGTTGTTAAAAGTAAATTACTTAAGATTTAAAGGATTTTTTTATTGTAATTTTCTTTTAAATGCCTGCCCTTTTTCCTGTCTCGTTCTGTTTTTATATTGTTTAGCTTGAAAGCCTTTAATAGTTATAAAAACTACATCAGGTGTTATTTAGTTTAAGCAGGGTTTTTGAATTTTTTTCTATAATTTTTAGTTTGGTCGCGGTTTTCATTCGAAACGGTTGTGTTAACTTTAAAGTGTAAAACAAAAATTCGTTTAATAATAACAAATAGTTTATAAATGTTATTAGATAAAGCATATTTTACTCTTAAAATCGAAGTAACATTTGAAGTGCTACCATTGAATTAAGTTTGACAAATGGATGTGTTTAAAAACACACAATTAAGTGTTACAGTTGCATAGTTAAAATTTAAGTGCTAATTGCAATATTATCCAAAACTAAAATAAAAATATGATCAAATATAAACCAATCATTATTGAAGTAAGTCAATTTAATTTTAAGTGTAAATAAAGTGAGGAATTTAATCTACAACTTTAGTTTTTTAAACACTCTTCCTCTCGTTTTCACAACTTACCGTTAGCTAAAGGTAGGATTTTTATCGGCCGTATAAAAAGGGTTCCATTATTACATTTTTACCTAATGAAAATTCTAGGAAATATTTCCAGAATATTTTATAAGCGATCAGTTTTTTCTGTCTACTCTTAAAAAACCCCGAGACAAAACTGAATGTTTTTAAAATTCACTCTCCAGCTTTAACAAACTTGAACAAATATCAAAATTGTATTATTGATTTTTACTCAGTTAACTACACAGAAAAAAATATTTCAAGATAATTTTTAACAACAGAGTTTATTAAAAATAAAATTTAAGGTCAACAAACATTTTGTTTGATTCAATGAAAAAATTAATTCAATTTACACTCAATTCAAATGAGGGCTTTTACGACGTCGTTTTATCTTGATTCTCTTTTAAAGCGACTTCCAAAATGCGTTCATAGAATGATTTTTGGTTGCATGTCTTTTTTTTATTTACAGTATGGCCTTGATTATCCGTCTTTCGATTAACCGGCAGCTTTAATTAACTGGAAAATAAAAAAATTTTTTGCATTGATTTAAATTACCTCTATTATCCGGCATTACCTCTGTTATCCGAAATTATAAAAAAATTATCTCCTTTTCGTTTACTTTTGAACAATCAAAACAAATTAAAATAAACGAAGAAAGAGAATTTCCCAACGTACTGGAAGCATGTTCTGCCAAAATTAAGAAATAAGAAACACACAAAAAAACAAAAAATAAATAATCAAGAATGCTGCCGGTCCCGTCTATTATCGATAATCGAGGCCTCACTGTATTTTCAACCACACACTTCAAAGTAAGAAGAAGAATAAAACGTAAAAAGAAAAAGTTAAAAGAGAAATATAAAAAACGACATGCAAAACACAAAACTAGTCGTTTTGTTTACCCCTCTTTCTTCTCTACACCGGTCACCGACAAACCAAAAGAGACGTCGACAAAGCGACGTCGTAAAAGCGACGTCGTAAAAGCCTCCATGTGAATTGGCTGTTACACTTTGCAAAATAACACTCAATAAAATAATGAAATGATTAAATATTTCTTCATATTCAAAAAAAAAAAAAAATATTCGAATCAAAGTAAAGACAGTATTTTTACAACTCTTGTCCATTTTTAAATAGCTCATAATTCTCATTCGCTTTAAAGTTTTATTTGTATAACATATTTAGTTTGGCCATAGTCTTTAGAAAAAGGTTTCCTGATGGTCTGGCCTAAGCAACCAGCGAAATACGCAAAGGAACTAGCTTATTAAAAAATAAAAATTGGGTATTTAGCGCATCATCATTAATAAATTAAGATTCGATAAACATTTTGTTTGATTTATTCAACAGTTCACAGAAAAAAATTTTTGCGCCAGTAAAAGAATTAATTAAAAATAAAATCAGTTTTAATTAAATATTTAATCAGGTGAATTAAAATTTTGATCAAGTGTATTAATTGTTTACTTGACAATATTTCAATTAAACGTTTAATTCACTTCATTAAATGTTTAACTAACCTGATTAAATATTTAATAAACACTGATTTTATTTTTGATTAATTCTTTTACTGCCTCAACAAATTTTTTCTAACAAATCAATTTATTTTAACAAATCACGTAAACATTTTTTTGAAACAAATTATTTTGTTCAAGAACTGTTTTTATTGACTCAATAAACTTGGTTGTTGACTAAAAATTCAATAACTATACCTACAAACGATTTTTACGGTATCGTCATCGCAGAAAATTTTAATTTTTTTTTTTTTTTTTTTTATCAAATATGCGATTTTCGTATTCAAATATGAAAATAATTTTCTTCTGTGTATGTTAATAGCAAAAACACCGACATACACAACACCAACGCACTCTACAGTGTCAGATTGAACTTGAATTACCGGCATTAAGGCCGAGTTACATAGAATCTGTTGTACTTTATACGTAGCTCTTTTCAACTGGCAACTAAGCTAACATACAGGGGTCTAATCACCGCATTCGATACTATCGTATCGAATAAACTATCGAATTTTTTTGCATACGATAGACACTGACGTATCGAATGAAAACTTGATAATCGTAATGTCGAGTTACTCGATATCGAATGCTTTTATTTTAATTCCAATACATTTCATTCGATATCGAGTTTCATGATACCAAAATAAATAATTTCGATAAATTTTGCTCGATATCGTATGCGGTGATTAGACCCCATGGTTTCTTATGATCTTTGTTCCATTTCGTACGTCTCCGTTAAGGCAAAGTTCTAAAGTTGGGCAAATTTAGTTATTGAAAGCTTCAGTTTGACTAATAAAACTTTTTGGAAAATATACAAAAATTTCTTAAAGGCCCTGTTGGCCAATTTTTGCGGTGTTGATAAAAAAGTCGTAGGTATATTTATTGAATTTTTACTCAACAAACAAGTTTATTGAGTCAATAAAAAAAGTTGTTGCCCAAATTAATTTTTTTCACCAAAATGTTTACGTGAGTTGTTAAAATAAATTGTTAGAAATTTTCAATAAATCAAACAAAATGTTTATAGAATCTTTATTTATTTATTATTAATTATGATATCATAAATTCGCAATTTTTATTCTTTGGCAAATATACTAATATTTATTGTTGGGGGATAAGCTAGTTCCTATGCGCATTTCACTGGTTGCTTAGGCCAAATCATCAGGAAACCTTTTTCCAAAGACTTTGGAAAAACTAAAGATATTATTCAAATAAAACTGTTGAGCGAATGAGAATTACAAACACTCAAGTCTTACTTGCAACGATATCATAGCTATTAAAAAAATGGACAGGAGTCGTAAAAATACTGTCTTTACTTTTTTTTATTGAATATGAAGAAATATTTACTAAATATGTTTTATTGAGTGCTATTTTGCAAAGCGCAATTCTGTAAATTTTTTCATTGAACCAAATAAAAATAAAATTTTTTGAGATATTCTTTCCTATGTAATAAATAATGTATAACTGTTTTTAAATCCCGATCATGGTCCGTTTCCACTCTGGAGACCTACGTTAAGATTGAAATTGGATTATCGGATGTGTTGCTTTAATCCTTCCGGGCCCGGTTTCTCAAAATTGCAAGTTACAAATCTACAAGTAAAATACATTTGAAACAAAAACAAAAATTGTTGCTTTTTAAAGGTATTTTACTTGTAGCTTTGTAACTTATAGTTTTGAGAAACAGGGCCCTGTACGCAATCCAAACGTCGAAGGGTTTTTTAGGAATAAATAAAAGCAATCTTATGCAACCTGTAAGGCTTCTTCGAAGCTGGTCTATCCAGGATAGTATCATGTGCAATACAATCATGTCTTAGTTCATCCAACTCTGCGTTTCAGCATCGATTCTTTTATATAAATATAATTAAGATAAATGTCCAACATTAACTCAAACCCAGCTGACGAATTAACCCATTGGTCTAGTTGTAGCAAAGCTTACTTACTCTATATGTTTACGTTATATGTATCTCGTCCAAAAATTACAGTTTTTTTTTATTGGGAATTACTTTTAAAGGCTCTGACGTTTGATGGTTTCCTTATTTTTTTGCAGTCCAGTTTTTTCTAACGGGCCTTTTATATTTTATTATTTAATATTTAAATTAACTTTTGTTTGTATTTTCTATATAGTGTTGAAAATCTTCTAACCATTCTTCTAACGTTTAACACTTTTTCCCTCTATTTGCTTTTGTTTATTGTTTAACACACAAGGAAAAGTGTTAAAATAGAATACTAAGAAAAATCCAAAAGAAAACGAAAATTTTATTAAAAACAAAATCTCATTAAATTGTGAAGTGCCTGGTCACGATTTATGCATTAAACATAAAAAGTTATGATTAAATACAAAAAGAAAAAAAAAAAAGTAAAATGCAATTGAAATGGATCTCATAATGTTCACATGTGATGGTTGGATGTTGGTACAAGTAAAAATTTCATAACAATAGGCCCGAATTAGAAAGGTGAAGCCTGAGTTTTATGCACAACTAGACGTTTTGTTTTCTTATTTCTTTCTTCTGTTTACTTTTTTGAAAATAAAACAGAACTTAAATAATGAAGTAGAAGATTGTTATAATAATAACTAAGAAGAAGAAGTTTAACTACCCTACTCACTGAGGTTGGTTAATCATTATTAAGGGAAGAATATCATATAAACTCAACTACGAACGTACACAGCAATTTAAATAAGTTTAGGGAACTTTCTCTTGTTCTAATTGTGAAAAAATATTAAATGCCAATAATTAATCGAATCTGATCCTAATACATTATATATGTATGTATGTCCAGTCAGTGCCAGACAAAAAGTTTCTTCATCACGGGTTCTGTTCACATATATGTCGGGTGATTTTTTAGCTATTATCTTTTTGGCAACACTGGTTTAAACAGCTGACGCACGTTTCGTGTTTTGTTTCACTGTCAAACATCTTCAGTTTGGTCTATAATTTAACCATGAATCGTCTTACAAACGAATACCGCTTGCAAATTATTGAATTTTATTATTAAAATGCGTGCTCTGTTTAGAAAGGTCATCGCGCGCTTCTTGTGTTCAGCGACGAAGCTCATTTTTGGCTCAATGGGTACGTTAATAAGCAGAATTGTCGATTTTGGAGTAAAGATCAGCCAGAAGCATTGCAAGAGCTACCAATGCATCCATAAAAAGTCTCAGTTTGGTGCGGTTTATGGGCTGGTGGCATCATTGGACCGTACTTCTTCAAAGATGATGCGAATCGTAACGTAACTGTGAATGGTGAGCGCTACCGTGTGATGATATCCAACTTTTTTTTGCCCAAAATGCAAGAGCTTGACTTGCAAGACATGTGATTTCAACAAGACGGTGCCACATGCCACACAGCACGCTTAACAATGGACTTATTGAGAGGCGAGTTCGGTGAACATTTTATTTCACGTTCGGGACCGGTCAATTGGCCGCCTAGATCGTGCGATTTATCGCCTTTAGGCTATTTTTTGTGGGGCTATGTTAAAGCTCATGTCTAAACAAACATGCCCGCTTCAATTGACGCATTGGAAGGCAACATTGAAGCATTTATTCATGAGATACAGGCTGAAATGTTGGAAAGAGCATGCCAAAATTGGACTAAGCGGATGAACCATTTGAGGCGCAGTCACGGTCAACATTTGCATGAAATAATTTTCAAACATTAAATTATATGGACCGTACTATCGACTCAAATAAAGAACTTTTCTGAATTTTATGTGTTTTTTTTTTAACTTTCCTATAGCTCTTTAAAAATCACCCATTATGTAGGTGTTTATTGTTTATCGAATTGGGTAAGTGCTGCAGTGTCTCTTTTTCTTAAGCGAGTGTGGCCGCCTTGATTTAAAATATTTCGAGCTAGTGGATTTGGGTGTTGTTCAAGCCTTTTTAAATATTTTACTGCATATTTTGTAATCATAGTTTTTACTAATGGCACATTGAGATCCTTATGAATGTTTGAGTTTTTAACATACCAGGGAGCGGCTGTGATTATTCGAAGAAGTTTATTTTGACCCCTTTGAATTTTTTCGATATTAGAGGCCGAGGCAGTGTCCCATAGTTGAATACCGTAGCACCAGATAGGCTTTAAGATAGAGTTGTAAAGTAGGACCTTGGAATCGAGACTAAGGACAGAATTTCCTTCAATAAGCCAATGAATTTGAATGGCTTTTAGTTCCATTTGAGTTAATTTTGCCTCTATATGACATTTATACGTTAATCACCGGTCCAGATGTATACCGAGATATTTTACGTGCGAATGTTGAGGAATTTTTTGATTTTTGATTTTTATAGGGGGGCATGATTCCCGGCGCAAGGTGAATGTTATATGTACGCATTTTTGCTCATTGATCATTATCCTCCATTGTCTTAACCATATTTCTAGTTGAAATATATGATGCTGTAAGTAACGAGATGCTTCATAACGGTTTTCGTGGACGCTTAGAAAAGCTGTATCGTCTGCAAATGTTGAAGTTTGGGTTTAGTTGTTTGTTGGCATGTCCGAAGTATAAATTAAGTATAATAGAGGGCCTTGTGGGACTCCAACGCCAATTGGCTGAGGTGAACATAAGAAATTTCCTTCTTTAATAATAAATTGAGGACCGACTAAGTTGCTTTCTAACAGCTTGTGTGTGCTTGCTGGTAAATTTTGCTTCAATTTATGTAATAAGCCTTTATGGCAGACTTTATCAAAAGCTTGCGAAATTTCGATGAAGAGTGCTGAGCAATATTTTTTTTTCTTCAAATGCTTTTCTTATGAGATTTACTATTTGATGAGTTTGTTCAATTGTGCTGTGTTTTTTCTAAATCCGAATTGATGGTTTGGAATACATACAACTATTTTCACTTGAAATCGGTGTTAATTTATACTAAAAACTAATAATTTCTCAAATAGCTTCGACATATTTGATAATAAGCTAATAGGCCTATATGACTCAACCTTTGTATGATCTTTATCAGGCTTTGGTATCATGGTAACTAAGGAAAACTTAAATTTTTGAGTATAGAATTCAAGGCGTTAAATAGCATTAAAAATAAAAAGAATAATTTTCTTTGCCACGCGAGAGAGCTTTTAAAGCATTTTATTGCTGATCCTTTCAATACCAGGTGCCTTCTTAGGGTTTAAGTCACAAATAGTCTTTTCTATTTCTCCTATCTCAAATCTTAGGGAAATAGCTGCTCTAACATTAACAGGCGGTAACTCGACTGCTATACCGTGAGATATATTTGGGGTGAATACAGATTTTATTTTTCAATATCCATTCAAGTTTCTTAATGGTGGCTTAGATATAACTGGCCTTTTTAGATTTCTAGCTGCACGCCATAATGAGTAGTCAGATTGTGGAGTTGCATCAAGTTCCTTAAGATATTTTTCTAGAGAAGCCGTTTTCTGAGTCTGCAGTAACTTTCTTAGCCTTTTTGTGCACTCTTTTAATAAATTTTTAAGTTGCGGGGATCTGTACCAGTTTTTTTACAATGGCTCACCAAATAATCGTTCATTTACTCGCGAAGGAACAATCCTCTTTTGATTTTAATCGTCAATTTTCGCTTAATCGAACATTTTATGCCAAACTTTTTCAATCAAAAATAAATATTGAATTACTTAATTTTTTTTATAAAGTGAAAACTTATAGGCAGGGGCCTAATTCTGGCAGTCGTGATCGAGTACGTTCTCGATTCGAAGGCAATTTAATTTCTAATTCTTTCAGTCGATTGTGAACGAATCGAATTTTTTTTTCAGTATTGTGAAACTCAAATTAATGCTTTACAACATTGAAAAAATAACTCCGATTCGTTCAGTATTGACTGAAATAATTAGATATTAAATTGCTTTCGAACCGAGAAAGTACTCGATCACGACTGCCAGAAACAGGCCTCAGTTCCCTTAAAACTGTGAATTATTTTTAAAATTTACTTTTAACCAAAAATTTATCGTAAATTTTCTCTTATTTGCTCCAAAACTAAAACACATACATCGTTTATTTTCTGTTAAACTTAAAATGTTTTGTTAATTTTCTCTTAAACTTATGTAAAACCAAGGCGAATTTATTTTTCAGGTGGCGTTGAAACAGGGCTGCCAGATATGTGGATCTATCCCCAAAGTTGTGGATTTAATACAAGCAAAAAGGACAAAGAAAGTCATTTGGGGATTGAGGATTTTTTTAGGAATTAAAAAAAAAAATTTGGGGATTTTTTAAAGAATTTTACACATTTTTAATATATTTGCCTTTTTGAATTATTAACGCTTATTTTTCTTTGTTTCGTATAAAAATAAAAAACACTTAATTGACAACATCTTTTGTAAGTTGTTGTTGTTTTTATTTTATTTTTCTTAACCTACTTACAACTACAATTAATGTTGAGAGAATTTCAACTAATTGTAGTGGGGAATGTAAGATGAGATAAACCCACTGTTTATTGTTGATGTGTTTTGTTTAAACTTTGATATTATTACAAGTAGAACTGTTGCTAAAAGTCTTATACGTTTAACAGTTTTATTTGGTTTAATATCTTTACTTTTTCTAAAATCTTTATGGATGAAGTTTCCTGATGATCTGGCCTAAGCAACCAGTGAAATGTGCATAGGAATAGCTTATCCCATCAACAATAAATTTCAAGTGTTTTTATCAATAATAAACTGGGAATTAAGCACGAATAACAAAATATTTTGAAATTAAAATTTTGTATTCCCAAAAATTGAAATTACTTTTTAATAAAAAAGAATTTAAAAAAACATGCCGAAACCAGTCGCTGCAAACAAAACAAAATAATTTTTATTTGGGGATTTTTGGGGAATTCTTATTATAATTTGTCTTATTATTTTATAAAAAAAATTTTAAATTTGGTAAAAAAAAAAACAAACAAAAATATTAACTTCTTTAAGTTTTGTTTTTTATTTTGGAGATTTTCAGGGATTTTTATTTTATTTTTTGGGGACATGGAAAAAAGTACCTGGCAGTCCTGCGTTGAAAGCACAACTGTGCTACCTTTTTTCTTACTAAGAGAGAGGTATGTCAAAAGTTGCTTGTGTTTTTGACATATCGACCACCGAATTCGCCTTGCTTAAAACTTTGTTCTAAATAAACAAAAATCAAATATTCAACCTTATTATGATTTTTCGTCTCGTGAACGACTAAGTCGTTTTTTAATAGATAAAGTAAAACACAACTTGTGTTCTTTAATCTACTACAAAAAACGACTTACGGCCATTTTCACCAAGCTCGGTTAAAACTAACTTTCAATTAAAGTTCCGGTTACCACTATGTTTTGACAGCTATAAACGATAGTTAATTATAACCGAACTTAGGGAAAATGGCCGTTAGTCGTTTATTTAAACGAGAACCGCAATAAGGCTGAATTATAAAGAAAAAACGGTTTTGGAATTAATTCTTATATATGGAAGAACAAAACCTCTTGTTACAAATCATTATTTGTATTAATTATACCGTCCTAAAAGTAGGGCACTCAGTCAGCACCATAAATCTTCATACCAAAACTTATGTTCCCATGAAAATTGCCATTGCCGTTTAAAATTTTAACTAATCATTCGTTTTTTCCTTCCTCTTTTCTTTTACAGAAATCTAATAGCCAAAAGTAAAAGTCATTCGTCTATTCTTCTACCACCTCCACCTGGTGGCTTAGCAATTGGAATTGGACCACAATTACCTCCAATAACCGGTGGTTTTATTAAATTGCGTCATGTAGGTTCGACATCGGATGCACAAAAAGACAAAGATTTAGAAGAGTCCACGTTCTCCTCCATCTCCTCAACAACTCAACAAGAACCACAACATAAAAAAGATAAACAGGAAGACATTAATAAAGTAGAGCAAGAGGAAGAAACAAGACAACCCACAACAGCTTTGCCTGCATTTTTACAAGGTGGCCTGAGACGTAGCCTAACGCAAGTAAGTTCTTTTGAGTATTCTTTTAAATTACATATGCTTTTATTCACAAAAAATTAAATTCAAGGCCATGGGTCCCGATCAACGTTCCATTACGAAAACCGGCTCTATAGCCGATCGTTTGGCGGCTTTGCAAAAAAGCGGTGAAGATGATTGGAAACGACGCATTTCAAAGCGTGACGATATCGATGATATAAAACGTGAAAATTTCGTTAATGTGAGTACAAGAATTTCAGCATTTATTTAAATTTACTAAATTATATGGGTGAAATCACAATATTGTTGTTATTGTTTTATTTCTGTTGTATTTACTTTCGTTTTCCTCAATTATCTCCGATTACATTTAATTACGCACTTGCCATTAAAATTTTTTTTTTTTACATATTTTATTTAATTGTCATTTTTTGTTTTTGTTGCGGCGATGAAGCTGTTGTTGTTGGTTTTGTAGCGTTGGTTGCACACACTTTTTCGTGCGGTTTTCATTGAGTTATTTCATTGTTATTTACACCTTTATTTTCTACCATTTCCCTTGTAGCTTACTCTATTTCCCCTGGCCACCTTTCTGGGGGAAATTATGTAATTACAAGTATGAATGTTGTTGTTTTTTTTTTTTTTTTTGCTTATTATAATTGTGCAAAAGTGTGAAAAATTGTAGGTTTTCCTCACGCGTGTCGTAATTTGAGTTACATGTTGTTTTTATTGTTGCTATTAAAAATTTTTTATGAACAGTTGTACACAAGATTTCCTTGATAATTAAATAAATCGGGAAAACCTTGAGGCAGGGGATTATAAATTATAGAAGTTAATAAACCTTGGTGATTAAAAAAAAATTATGGAAAATTTTTAATAAATTTTTATATAAAGGAAATTGTTTTTCTATCCAAGATTTTCTTTATAGTCGTTCGAAAGTTTGTATTGAAAATTCCAAAATTTTTATAGGCAGATGTAAGACCATGTATGTATACATATGTACATTAGGCCTATAACTTTTTCACACTTTTTGCAAATATCAAAAACGGCATAGTATAGTCGTGTAGAACATTTAAAGTAATTTATAAAAAATATGATAATTTTTTCGGATTGTTAAAAAAGTTCACGCAGGGATTGGGCTGAAGTTTGAAAACCACCATTTTTAATCCACGGAAATTTTAAAAAATATACACCTGTACCCATGTTCTGTAACTTTAGTGAGAACTTCTTGCATCGAAAAGATGTGAAACAAAATATTCCATCGTTTCTCGAAAAGTGAGAAAAATGTGTGTATGTAACTCATGTTGAAAACAATCAAAAGAGATTACGTCGTTACGTTATAAATGTCATTATATTGCACTCGAAGCCGATGTGACATTGCAGATTTTCAGATGTTCAGAACGCCAGTAACACATATCGTTGACGGCGACCAAAATTTACTTAAATTTAAAATTTTTCAACGACGGCGGCGAAAATACAACCGTCGGCTATACCAAATTGTGTAAAGAGCGACTTTAATGTTTGTTGTTTGCAAACAAGCTTTGAAGACATTCGTATATTTTATAAAAATGTTAAAAGCAAAATAATAAAACAATGAAAAATTTGCCAAGAATAAAATATTATTATTATTATTCTTTGCTCTTTGCATTTTTAATTGTTTTTTAGTGTTGAAATTTTTTCTCGCCCCATTTTTATTCGTGAGTTTATTTGACAGTTCAAAGCGGGAACTTTTCTCACCAAAATGTTACAGACACACTTTTTCTGTAAATTGGCTAGTAATTTCCTTACGTGACAGTTAAAAAAGTTACTGACACAGTTAAGTGAGAAAAACAGCTGTTTGTTTCAATTTATGGCATTTTTGTTTCATTTCACACATTTCAATCGAAAACTTTCTCGACGCGAGAGTTACAGAACATTGGCACTGATATTTGTATATATTCCAGTGTTACCACTTTGTAGGTAATTGCCCGAATTTGGTATAATTTTTACTGTCGTGGGTAGAGCGTGGATAATTTCTCTTAGGTGTAATTCAGGTGTTATTTGAAATTCTTACCTCAGATACCCAAATAAAATCAAGTCTCGGCTTCTTTTAATGAAAAGACTTCAATCGTTAAATATAAATTTTCAAAAGTTTAGTAATGAATGTCGCAAGATGGGTCCTTAGATCTGGATAAAGATGCCTATCATAGTGAATTATAACCTAAAGTTTATTGAAAAAGTTATTCAAACTAAAAACTAGCCCGGGAGAAGATATGTTTCCAACATTCCATTATATAGACAATTTTTATCTTGCAACTTTGTAATGCTTTAGTTTAAAGAATAATTAAAGCCCTTTACAGTTGTAAAACTGAATTACGAAAGGGATAGTTGTATTAAACCCTGCTGGCGTTTTGTTAGCTAAAAAGGTATAAGAGATGTCACATCGGACGGTCTTGAAGTCGAATGGACAGTTTATTTTCTCTATATCAACACATCGCCTTATTTGTGAAACATAAGTTGCGACAGTTTTATCATGAAGTCGCCTATAAGTTGTGAAAATCGATAACTGAATTTCAAAGTAAATTTGGATAATTTGGTGGCGTTGTTCAATCATGAATCTATTCATGATGATGTGCCTGAGCAAAAAGAGAAAGTCGTATGCCAGTTCGTTTGACAGCTAACCTTTCGAAAGCTCTATGGGGCTAAAAAACACCCATTACAAAGGAATGGCAATGAGCATTTTGAACCTTCCCTAGGTATATGCAACCAAATGTGGAAGTTAAACTCATTATTTTATGAGTTTTATTTTATGTTTTATTAATTGTTTTTAAGTCTTTAATGTTATTTTTGTTAATTTATTTAAAATTACAATAAGAATCGTAAAAGTTTGACTTATATTGATCTTCTTTCAATGAGTTTGTTGTGTTTTGCTTCTTTGTAAATGTCTATTTATTAAATAAAACTTCAATTTTATATCAGGTGTAATTTCATTTAAATCGGGTAGTTTTGTTTCACCTCAAGTGTAATTTTAAATTTTACTGGTGGTAACACTGATATATTCCTATACGTATCACTTAAATGCTATTTTGGAACTTATCCACTGCTTTAGATTTAAAAATTTGCTTCCCTGCGTGAGTTTTTTTTTTCGCAAAACGACGGGAGACAGATGTTTTCATTACTAAAACATTTTTGGCCAATCCGTGGTACTATGCCAATGTACAATGTATATAATTGTTGTGTATTTTTGTGACTCGGTATTCCTGAAGATGACATCCAAAGGATGTCGAAATTTTGAAAAATAAAGAATTAAAAAGGAGAAAAAACTGACCTCGAGCTTGAATATTATTTATTTTTTTTTTTTTAATTATTATTAAATTTTTGATAAAAACCAGTAAAAAAGTACTTTATTCGGCTGTGATGAGCTTTGATACCCTCGACCGTGAGTAAGAATATTTCAGAAGTGGAATTTGTATGGAATCTATAAATTAGGAACCAAACTTAATTAAAATTTACCTTAAAGTACTAAAATTCTTTGCGGTTTTAGGCGTATTCCAAAATTATGCTTTCGAAAATTGGTTTTATAAGAGGCATATGGTAAATTATAGAGTGGACTTTATATAGGGCCTATGGCAAATTGTGAACCGAAATTAAAATAAATCTTTACGAAATTATGCAATGTAATTTCCAGTTTTATAAAGCTGCGAGGCACAAAATTTACCATAATAGCTTTATTTATAACGGTTTTGGGCGTACTAAAGTGTTTTTCGAGTATGGGCTCAATATGCGGCATATGGTAAATTATGGAACGATCTTCTTGAAATTTGATGTTTGATCTAGTCTAATGAAGCTAGACATACCAAATTTTACTATAAAAGCAATATCAATTGGGGCTTGAAGTGTACGAAAGTGTTTCCCGGTAGAGCCTATGATAAATTATGGACCGATCTTCACGAAAGTTAGTTGTGTTATTTAAGTCATGCAACACGAATTTGTTCAAAATTTAATAACAATCACTCAAATTATATTAGTTTTTTTTTAATAGAAATATAAATTTTTAAGGGTGGTTGTTCCACATTGAGGTCAATAACTCGTTTTCTACTGAACCGAATTTGCCGGCTATTAATCCTAAACTGCTCGGGATATATTTAGTCCTTTAAAATTCCCAGTTGGAACATAGGGCCATCTGCTCGGGATAACTAGAATCAATTTGACAACATTATTGTTGTCTTAAATTATTTCTTAAATTTGGATTTATGGAGTCTTAGATGAATATTAAAAAATGTTTCTACGAAATGACCAACCAAGTATACCCTTGGCTTGAGAGGAACAACAAAAATATAGTTGGCTTTGCACAATTCAAGACTCAAATTGAAGAAAAACTACATGTTGGTCGACGAGGCGTATCTTTCTCTACCACACGTCATCAAAATCTCAATTTATCTAAAAATTGGATTTTAGCAGGTTTGCATTTTAGGCCAACGAAATGCTGTTCAACAATTTTGAACGTTAACGTTCATATAGAATTTTATATGGAAAATATTTTCTAAATTTAGTGTTTTTGATAGAAAATATCTATGCGAACGTTAACATTCGAAATCATTGAACAGACAGTTAGTTTCTGCCGTAATTTATTTTTTAGCAAATCTTTATCGTAAATTTTCTCTTAAACAAAAAATTTATCGTAAATTTCCTCTTTAACGAAATTAAGGGTATTCATTTCAGTTTTTTTATTTGTTGGAAAAATGGAAAAGTGGAAAAATTTAATTTTTTTTACAACAAACACAAGGAAAAACTTTTCCACCGAAAGTTGCAATTTAAGCAAGCTTTAACCAATTGATCTAAAATTTAAATTGTTTAAACATTTTTATTGGAAGTTTATCGATAATCACAATTTTTTAAAAAACCCCACACCTTCTTTGGAATTTTATCGATAATTCATGATTTTCTTTATATTTTAATCGGTAGTTGATAAGTTCCCCTAAAAATTCATGCTTTTTGCTAGAAAATAAAATTTAAATTGTTTAAACATTTTTATTGGAAGTTTATCGATAATCACAATTTTTTAAAAAACCCCACACCTTCTTTGGAATTTTATCGATAATTCATGATTTTTTTTTTTTATTTTAATCGGTAGTTGATAAGTTCCCCTAAAAATTCATGCTTTTTGCTAGAAAATAAACGTTTCCTGTTAAATTTATTAATGTTCAATCATTTGCCATAAAAATTTTTTGACAAACGATATTTTTTAGTAAAATTTATCGATTATTTTCTATAAAATTTGTCGATATTCGATTATTTTCTATAAAAATTTATCGATAATCGATTATTGTCTATAAAAATGTATCGATAACTGAAAATTTTTCTAAAAAAATTTATTGATAATTGAACATTTTCTGTAGATATTTATCGATAATCAAAAATTTTCTATAGAAATTAATCAACAATTCAAACGTCAAACTAGAAATTTAACAAATTTAGAAAAAATTTTATCGTCAATCGAAAATTTTAATTAAAAATTTATCATTTATCGAAAATTTTCAATAAAAATTTTTCGGTAATCAAAAATCTGTTTCAATGTAATAAAAAATCGTCTATAAATACTGAGGTGTATGTATAGTCTTGATTGATTATCGGGTATGTGATGGAAATCGATTTTAAAAACGATACGACTTGAAACCGAAAATATCGTTTTCAGTATCTTTTAAAATGGATTTTAAATGCATATTCCTTTTATTTTCAGTCTTTATTCTTTCAAATTTTATATTATATACGTTAATTGAATGGTATTCTAAACGAAAATTTAAGACTATAATTCAGAAATAGATTTTAAAATCCTTCGAAATTCATCACACCTTTTAAAAACGTTCGTTTTGAAATCGATCGATTTTCATCACATACCTGATCGAAAATTTTTTAATTTATTATTTATTGTTATGAATAAACGCAAATTTACTCAAAATTCCAAATCTTAAAATATATCGAAACATTTTTCTAAATCGAAAACTTAAAAATTAATCGTAAATTTCTTAATCACACACTAAACAAGTTATTGCAAATTTTCTATTAATCAAAATGTTAAAATTAAATGAAAATTTTAAACTTTATTGTAAATTTTCTTTAAATCAATTTAAAATTTAAGTATTTGTCGTAACTTTTTCCAAATCTTAAAATATATCGGAAATTTTCTCTAAATCGAAAATTATTCGTAACTTTTTATAAAACGGAATTCTATTGTAAATTTTTCGAAATCAAGAATTTAAAATTTATTTGCAAATTTTCTAAATCGAAAATATAAAATTTATCGTAAATATTCTTAAAATCAAAAATTTTAAAATATGTATATCGCAAAATTTCTTAAAATCGAAAAACTTAAAAACTTAAGCTTCGTTCACAATGGCAGCAACAATTTTGTTTTTCTTCTTTTTATCTTATTTCTTTCCAAAGTATTTCATTTATTTCCCTTTAATTTTCAAACAAAAATGTAACTAAGGTTTTTTAAAAAGTTGAGTCTACTTCTACTTCAGCAACAATTTGTATGAAAATAAAGATGGCGTTTAAAATAATTTTGTTTAGTTTTGAATAAAAAATATAATTAAATGTTTTAAAGAATAAAAATAAATATATGTATGCATAATATTGTTGTGGGAAAAATTTGCAAACGTTTTCTTAATTGAAAATATGTGTGGTTAAAAAAATGGTTGCTCTATTATGAACACCAGTGAAGATGTTACTGCCTATTGTGAACAAAGCTTTACTGTAAATTTTCTTTATATCAAAAACCTAAAAATTTTTATTTTCTAAATCGAAAATTTACTAATTAATGTTCAAACAGAATTGAGTCTTCAATTTTAGGCAAAAATCCGAAAACCCATAATTAAATCGACGCGTCGGCAGCAACTTTAAATTCTCTCTGATTTCTTTCTTCTTCTTTTGTTCTTATTTTTCTTTGTTTGCAAAATGTATGAAATTTAATGAAAGTATGGTAACATTGTTAAAAGAATAACCCCCATATTCATAAAAAATATTTTTGATTTATAAAAAGTTTATTGAAGAAGTTAACATGGTCACTCTAATGTTTTAAGCAAAAATAAACTGAAAACTTTAAGCTTCTTTTATACAGCAAGATAAATCTGATTATTGTTTTACTTGAAAACAATTTCACTTGTAAATATCTTAAGGCGAAATTCAAAGCATACTTGTAGGCATGAAATAAAAATACATTGTTAGGGATTCCCCACAAAGTAAACATTTATACAAATACTCTCACATACATATTTGCGTCAATTTGAGAACTTGTTAATGAACTTCTGGTTTTTAATAGTAAATATGGCAATCAAATTTCACTTTCTGCTAAATTATTCATTAATTTATAAAGAAATACAATATTTCAGTCTATATTGTTGTAATTTTTTTGTGACCATTATTCAACAAATAGTGTATTAAATATTCTTTCAGCATATATTTAGTTTAATATGAAGCCATAAATTATTAATTGCAAATAGTGTGAAAGGAATAACAAACAATTATTTGCACAAATTAATTTCATATAAATATTTTTATTAACTTTCTTTGGTCGTTACTGAAGGCTGTGTATTTTCTTTGTTAACAAAATAAAATTTTAAAAAGTCTTTTATTGGCCGTAAATTTATTTTTAAAATAATGCGAACAAAAGAAGTCAGTCATCAGTTTCTTTTCTTGAACTTTTAATTATTTGTATAAATAAAATGACAATTAAGTTTAAAACTTCTTGTGCTTACAAAATAGTATTTCACGACTTGGTTATGGTTTTTTATTATTTAGAGTTCTTTTTTATTTTTTTGTGTCTTGCTGTTTAAAGCCACACTCTACTTAATGTATTTTTAATTGGGTAACAGACACTTTTAAACGAACTCAAACTCCAACAACCAGACAAATCAGCAAGGTGTTAAATACTGTTTTACACTGCGGTAAATATAGTTAAGGGAAATAAATGTATATAGTAGAAATCCTAAGAAAATTTGTTTAGAAAATTAACAAATTCTTAATAATATTAAGCGAAAATTTACGATTTAGAAGATATTGAATATGAATTGTTACCCTGCAAATAATAGGACCAGTCCAAACACGCGTGTAAAGAGTAGCCCAAAAAGGACCAGGACTAGTCCAAAAGTAACCCAAACGTATGGAAAAAACATGGTCTATTAAACATTCCGATGTCGTAGGGAAGGACCATATAACCCACCTTTGGACTACTAAAGAGTAGTTTTAAAACTACTCCATGGTATACACAAAAGGACTAGTTTTAAAGTCGTTTAAAAACGAAAGCACGTCGTTAAAAACCGAAGACATGTCGTCTCACTACAAACACTTTTTAACAATGACATGGTCCATGCTTGCATTACATCGGACCAGTCCATGGAGTAGTCCATTTTATCAAAATGGATCAGGTGGTCCAATTTTATTTGCAGGGTAATTAAGAGAAGATTTATTATAAATTATCGATTAGCAAAGAATTTACGAAAAATTTTAGATTAAGAAAAAAATTTATTATACATTTTCAGTTTTAAAAGTTTACAATAAATTACCGATTTACAGAAACTTTTAACAATAAATTTTTGAGTAAAACAGTTTGCGATATATTGTCTTGATGAAGAGCAAATTTACGATGAATTTTCGATTTGGGCAGAATTAACAATCAATTTCAAAAAAATGTATTAATTTTTTTGATTTAAACTTAATTTACGAAAAATTTTCGTCTAGTGGAAATTAACGTTAAAAATTCGATTTTAATCAAATTTATTACAAAATTTTCGATTGAAATTTTCGTAATTTTTTTAGTTAAACAAAATTAACGGAAAAATTTTCAACTAAGAGAATAGTTACTAAAACTTTCCGGTTTAAACTTAATTTACGACAAATTTTCGATTGAAGCTCAACATTCCACGTGAAATGCGGTCAAAACGCATATGAAAAAAACTTGTGCGGAATATCTATGAAATAATGTTTATACACGCAGAGAAAAAATATGGTTGGGCATGGTTACTTCAACAACACTATGTTTAATGTAACAATATATTTTTGTCGTACACAAATAATTGTTATTTTTATTCAATATCAACAATATTATAGTTACTGTAAACATATCAATGTTTTTCGCAAATATGAATTTGAGTATTGTTGACCGAAAAATAATTATTTTTCTAACAACTTAATTATGGTAACTTTCTGAACATATTATATTTCTCATAACCATATCATGATATTTAATAGCCATAACATGAAAACTTTCTATACATTTATCATATTATGTTAAAGATGCAGTCAAACTATTTTTACTCTAATCATATTATGTTAGCGCCATTTGTAAAATAATTTTGAAGCAGTTGTGTCGTTTTTTTATTTTTGAGCGGTTAATTAATTAAAAGATAAAATCCATAAAAAAATAAGTTTAAAGAAATTAAAAAATTAAATTATTAGCGGAGTTCATTCAAGTATTAGTGATTTAATAGTGCAAATGCAAAATATCATAGTTTTTTTGTAAAATCCAACAACAAAACACACAGAGATTTCGTTATATTTTATAAAAGTGCTACGATATTTCTGTGGTTGTTCCATGGGCTAGGTATTGCACTTTTTAAACTTTGTCATTACGTTAAAAAATCGGAATTGATCCATCTTTTTTCAAAAAAATGTAAAGAGCGTTCAAAATTAGGCAATATGGCATCAACATCTTTAAATCGAAAAAATGGAGATACGCCCATGAAAACCACAGATTTTTCATTTGCTCTTATGCAAGCCTTATATTGAACTCCGTATTTGATTAACATTAAGAAAAATTTTAAAAAGCCACAAAATAAAAAATCGATGCAAAAATATATTAATTTATATTGTATTTTTATGACAGCAATGAATCATAATAGGATTGCTTCTAAATTTATTATGATTAACATGATGATAATATGATTACTTCTTAGCTTATTATGATTAACATGACAATAATATGATTAATTTCTTAGCTTATTATGATTAACATGACAATAATTTGATTACTTCTTAACATAGTATGATTAACAGAATAATAATATGATTAAGGGCAAAATATAATGATGTAATAGTACGAGTATATTAAGTCATAATATGATTCAAAAATAATCTTAATATGGTGACTACAATCATAATTCGTATCATAATATGTTGCTCTTAGAATATGTTTACCACAACCATGTTTTTCTTTGCGTGTAGAGTTGTACTCTGTTCATTTTGTGAAAAAGTTCCGAAATGTTTCTGGTAACATTTTTTACAACTGCCAAATAATGTAAGCTTCACTTATTTCACGTGGATTTTTAAGCAAAAGCAAATAAGTACGCACTGATTATTAAATAAGAAATAAAAAATTAAAATAACACAACCGGTAACAGTTTTTATTCATATTTATTTTTTTTTTTATTAAAATAAATAACTTTTAGTAAAATACATGTGGCGTTTGTTTACATACGCAAAACATAGTCGCATACATTGCAGGAATAAAATCGGCAAATTGTACAAACTCGCATGATAGGTAACATCGATTCATGTCAAAATTTTCGTGTGAAATAACAAATGTTGTTCCACACTTTTCACATATTTGAACAGAGTACTAGGCTTAAAACAAAATTTACGATACATTTTCGATTAAGAGAAAATCAACAATTTCGATTTAAAAAAATTTATTAATTTTTTTTTTTATTTTAACTAAATTTCCGAAAAATTTTCGTCTAGTGTTAATTAACGATACAAATTCGATTTAAATCAAATTTAGTAAAAAATTTCAATTAAAGCAAAATTTTCGGAATTTTTTCAGTTAAACAGGGAAAAATTTTCAACTAAGAGAATAGTTACGAATACTTTCCGGTTAAACCTAATTTACGATAAATTTTCGATTAAGAGAAAATCTACAATTTCGATTTATGCAGAATTTACGATTAACTTTTTAATTAAAGAAAATTGAGAAAATGTATTCGATTGGAGAAAATTTACAAAAAAAAAAAAAAAAACAAGTAAGAAAGTAAAGTCGGTCAAGCCCGGCCATATGATACCCTACACCACAGTATTTAAAAACACATCATGCTTATGTGTCCATATAATTATGGATTTATCTATGTCTGAGAGGCAGAAATTTCCTCCTATCTTCCCTCGTGGTCCTATGATTCGGCCCATTTTGTCCCAAATTTAATTAAATTATCTCCAAAATTGCGACCTGTACTTTGCGCACATGGTTACATGGACAGCCGGCCAGCCTTCCAGCCAGCCGGATGGACATCGTTAGTTCGACTCAGAAAGTGATTTTAAGTCGATCGGTATACTTTAAGGCGTTACACACATCAGCACAAATGCATAATACCCTCTCCACTATTGTGGTGTGGGTATAAATATATCGAATTTATGATAAACTAGCTGACCCGACAGACGTTGTCCTGTCCAAATTAGGAAAAATGTTTGCGTTCGATTTTTAAAATCCGTTAAAAAGATACGAACATTTGAAAGAAATATTAGTCAAATCGAAATCGAAAAAAGTGGGCGGGGCAAAATTTTCTTTCCGTAAAAACCTAAGTTGGACCATGGCAATCATTTTAAAGAAAAAATCGTCCAAATCGGTCAAGCCGTTCTCAAGTTAAGCGCTTAATAGAAAAAGTGGACGTAAAAGTAGGCGTGGTTAATTTTTATTTTCGATGAAAACTTAAAATGGATTAATACGAACATTTGAAAGAAAAATTTGTCAAATCGATGGAGCCGTTTTCTGATTTTAGGTAATTCGAAAAAAAGTGGGCGTAAAAGTGGGCGGGGCAAAATTTTCTTTTCGTATAAATCTAAGTTGGACCATGGGTATAATTTTAAAGAAAAAATCGTCCAAATTATATAGATGTCATTGGTGGTGCAATATGAAAATTGAATTTTGCCACGCCCCTCCGCCCGCAGACTGGGTGACTTCACAGTGTCACCCGCCTGAATATTCTGAAGATTCCCTGAAAATTTCATCAAAATCGGCCCAGCCGTTTTGGAGTCCATACGTTACATACATACATACATACATACATACATACCCAGTATAAAATTTTAAGGTTTTCGGAAGCAAGAAAAGTACAAGAGCGCTGATATATGCGCTGGCTATTACATACTACTTAGAAGCAACAGGGAAGCGAAAACCATTGAAGTCAATTTTTAATATAAGTAAATGAAAATTATTTTATAGCTTCGCATAATCCCTTATAAGTAAGCAGGTTGTAAGGGAATAGTTGAAATGATTATTTAAAAGAAAAAATTTACGCCCAAAGTTCAAAGTGCTTCTGTTAATCCCTTACATGGAAGCACGTTGTATTGCAATGATTTCAAAATGTGTTTACGATTATTCCCGACATGTAATCGAAAACAACAGTTGCTTAAAATTACTTCTTTTTTATTACGCAATCAGTCGGCAAATTGTTTTTGAGCAGAGAGGACGCAAGCAAATTTTTGTGTGGTCAATTACAAGATTTGTTGTTGTTTTCTTTTTAATTTGCGTACAGTTTCGTTCTATTTTAAAAATTACATATTAACTGTGTTGTGTGTTTGTTTTGCTTTTTGTTCTTTTGCATAAGTTTTTGCTTCTATACTGTATACAACAAAGGTATGAAAGCTGCGGTTTTTGGAAGCTCTTCCTTCACGGAATAATGTAAGTCATGAAAAACGCAGTGATTTTACAAAGAAGTAGTGCTTCCAAGTGGGAATTCGCCATATAAAAATCATGCCTCTTGTAAGCAGGTTTATAAGGGGGAATTGTGCTTCTCTCCCTTACAAACCTGCCTACCAGAAAGCACCATTTTTTACTGGGTACATACATACATACATACTCACATCCTGTTTTATTGATAGAAGATAGAAGATAGATAGATAGAAGACAGATTATTAATTTAGAGAAAAATATCCACTGACAGAAAATTCTTGGTTAAGCCAATGTTAAAGAAAAATTTTGGATTTAGAGAAAATAAAGTTTTAATAAAAAAATTTACGAAAAATTTTTGTTTTCTGTAATATCCAAAAATATGAGATAAATCGGTGAGGGCTTGGTCAACGTCGTACTCCAGAAAATATAGACCCATAACAGAGTTAGCCAAAAACCACATATGTATGTACATATATGCAACAAATTTTCTATTAATCACCTACCCAATAAACCCTAGAACGATACGATAGCGACAGCGATATAATATTTTACGGAAATTTTAACATTATATACTATTATTAAACGCGATATCGTTCCGATCTCACTTGTTCCAAATATTTTTTTTTCCAATTAAAAAACAAACATTTAAAAATAAGCATCAAAACATAAAATGCGGTTTCACTATCGTTTAGTGCTGGGATACTATCGATATTTTCAACTATCGATAGTTCAGATTTCACTATCGATATATCGATATTACTATCGACTGAATGTTTGTACTTGTGCAGGAAAACTTTAAATATTTTTTTATAAGGCTACAGTCCGTTGGTTTCATCACTTTATTGAATGTATGAGACGTATTTATATACGCACGTTATTTTAGATGGCAGTTTTTTAAAAATTGTGAGTAGCTTCCTGAAAGAACCGAAGTAACAGGGACTATAAGATATTCTATTGCAACTTTAAATAATTTTCTAAATTGGTTTTGATTCTCAACCCAAAAAGGTAATCAATCTAGCGGACTTATCCTCTAATGGTCCTTCATTGTTTTGTCCTATGCTTGCAATAGCATTTGAATTTGCCTTTTTTTTACAACATTACAAAAATATTTGACATTTCAGTCCCTATATAAACATGTACGATTTTCGACTTAAAGGCCTTTAATTAGCAGTCAAAAGCACTGCTAAGCAATCCAATTGTAATTCAGCGCGAATTTATAATAGCAAGTAAAAATTTGCGGCAAAAAAACTGGTTGTGTATTGCTGCTGTAACATGTCTTCATAGCTGTATTTTAAATAATAAAAATATCGATATTGATATTTTTCCTATCGATATTTTCGATATTTTAAGACTATCGATAATATCGATAGTCTATCGATAGTTTCCCAGCACTACTATCGTTATTATTGAAAATAATGCTATCGAAAACGATATTATAATTTAATGGAAAACGTTATTATAAGGAAATGTACAATTAATAAGGCCCGTTTTCACAACTTACCGATAGCTAAAAGTAGACTTTAACCGGCCTTATTAAAATTGTTCCATTATTAAAACTTAACTTTGACCAAAAGTGAGCGATAAAGTAAAGTAAGGTTCATCCTACGCGGTAGGTTAACGGAAAGTTGTAATAATGGAACACTTTTTATACGGCCGATAAAATCCTACCTTTAGCTATCGGTAAGTTGTGAAAACGGGCCTAAGTCCGTAAAAACTATCGTTTACGAATCCAAAAAGGATTATCATCGATTATTGTGATACTTTCTATCACCCATTTAATATCGTTTCGATATCGTTAAAATATCGCTTGGTTTACTGGGGTTATATACAAAATTGCTCTTAATAGAAATGTACTGCCTTTATTTAAATGTTTCTTGCTGTAACCTTCGTGTAAACTAAACCGTCTATAGTTAATGTTTAATGACGGCAGATTTTGTAAACACTTTTAAATATCTTGTACTTATATTTCAATACACTTTATAACTAAGATTTGTTTCCCCTTTACATCTTGCGCATACATTTTTTTTATTTTGAATTTTCTACAACTACAAATCTGTAATTATAAATGTATTTGTGGTTAAATATTTTATAGTTTGTTTTTATTTTTTTCATTTACCGCCAGTAGTTTTCCATAATTATGTTGTACTTAGTCAAGTTTTTTTATTTCGTTTTTAAACTGTAACTACTTTCTGTTACTAGTGTTTTTGCGCAAGAGACACTCACTCAACTGTCTTTAGTTTTAGTGAGGTTTTGTTTTGGGCCGGCTTCCGTCGCATAGAGAAGGTAGAGGAAAACTGCATAAAGAGCTTTTGGCATTTGGCCCACAATTGTCTTCTTGCATACCGGTGAATGAATAATGATGAACTTCTTATTTATGTTAAACTGATATAAATGGTCACTCAATTGGCTGGAGGCACACATTTTATTAATGGGCTTTTGTTTTCTTTTTATTTCTGTACTTATTTTTTACAATAAGAAGATACACTTTAAAAAGTGTGACACTTTGGGGTCTTCTAGGAAAAAAAGGTTTCTTTTTAAAGTGGCTTAATAGTTAGTTAACTTAGTAGTTTGGAAATTTTAAACATTTTTTTTATGTAAAAGACTGAAGTTGCCTTAATTGAAAGATATCCTATCTCATAAATATGTTTGTACAGAAAAGCTCTTGATAACAAATTTAGATACAAAGAAAATCGTAAACCGTAATTTGTGTTTTTTATATAGAAAACATTTTCAAAAAACAATCTATAAAGGTATTTATTTCAGTTTTTTTTATTTATTGGAAAAATGAAAAAATTTTATTTTTGTTACAACAACCACAAGAAAAAAAATTCCATTCCAAAAAGTCACATTTTTATCACACTATAACCAAATGTAATAAAAAATCAGGATAAAAAGATGTAAATTTCCGCTATAAACGTCAAACGAAATGATGCTGGCATTCATAAAAAATTGTTAATTTTTATACAAAGTACGAAAAATTACATCTCTTTTCACAAACTCTTGAATTGTACAGCTCTGATTTTAAAAATTATTTTTTATAGTTACAACATTTCAAAGATAACGTCTTTTTCATTAAATCTTCCAAAAAGAAAAATTCATATTAAGAATGTGTTTAATGAAGAAAGTTATTAAAAAAGAATTAAAAAAAAAAGAAATGGGGTCAAAAAAATGGACAGAAGCGGAAGTTAACAAAATATGTACTCGACTTTTTGGCAGACAATCGCCATTTTGAGGTAAATTTTTGTAGTTTAATATTATGATGAAAATAACACCATTCACTTCGTTTTAAATTAAATAATCAATTAATTCACTTTTAACACTTTTATTCGGCATCTTGAAAAAAAAACCGTTCAAGTCAATAAGACTGTATACTTTTAAAATTTGATGTATTTAACTGAATTATTTTAACAAATAGAAAATGGGAATTGCTTACACAAAACAAGCAATTCATTTTCTATAGATAAGTAAAAATTTATTTTTGGTACACTGAAAGAATTTTCTTCGCAATACCAATGAATTTTGACATTAATCCCATGAAAAATTGCATTAAAAAGGAACCTATGCAGCGCTTCGTTGGATCAATGAAACCTGTTTCATTAAAAGGATTTAATGAAACATTACGTTAGATCTATGAATATTATTCATTGGATGAATACTTGCAATAAAGTAAAAAAATTTTTATTTTTTATTTTTTTTTTTAATTATTTTTTCTTATTTTATTTTACTTTATTTAATTTTTAATTTTTTTTTTTTTTTATTCTGGCGGGAATCGATCGCGCAACCTCAGTGCTGATTGACTAGCTCCCTACCAGCTAGTCTACCGAGGCAGTGTAGTTTTTAGATAAAAAAAAACTTTATGTTTTACTCAATTAAGAGCGTAAATATGAGATTAAATTGTCTGATAATAACAATAACAACGTTGATTGAAAGTGGATTGAAAGTTTTTGTTTCATTACTATAATGACATTTTTATTGTCATAATGAAAATTTAAATTTATGAAGGCAATTATTGAAATATGTTGCTTTTATAAAAAAATTTTTTGATTTCATAAATTTAATGGCATACATGTAATTAAATAAACTACAGTCCGTTACTGTTATAATATTGTGAGTGTAGTTATATGTATTTATTTCAGTTTTTTTTTTTTTTTTGTATGTTTGACATTTTAAAATATAAAAAAATGATAGCCAGCAGACCTATCTCCCTGATGCGGCCAACTGTATGAATTTGCGTTGAACCTAGGAAAAGATTGCCCGTAAAACGAACCGTCATACTGCGCTCAATTTTGGACATTTATAATCTGCAGGGAAACCGTAAATATGCCTTTGCATGTTTTTCCTTGAGCGACCAATTAAAGAAAGAAGAATATATTTGGCCGGTTTAGAGCTTTTTATGAATTTTGGCATCGATTTGTTAGTGCATATTTTTGCATATTCTGCCCTTTGCAGCATATTTTTGCATATTTTAGTCGAAACAGCATTTTTTAAGTTAATAGCGTAGATTCCACCTTATCAAAGCACATTTTGGTTCATGGTAGTTTTTAAATGATTTTTCCCAAAGCCGAACGTTTAACAGATTTTTTTTATATATATTTGTGTACCAAAGTGTTGCTTTAAAATCGCCACCTACATCTTCTTAATACCCACACCATGTTATGTGGAGAGGGTAGTATGCGTTTTTGCTGATCTGTGTAACACATCAAAATATTGGCTTAAAATACCTTTAAATCCGATCGATTTAGAGTGACTATCTCAGTCGATCGAACTAAGTCTCTCCGTCCGGCTGTCTGCCCATTGTAATTTGAGGAAATTTGGCACAACATACGTTTTAATTGTCATAGGGACGAAGCCTATTAAGAATTGTAATGTTACATAGTCCCCATCAGTGTTCGAAAATAAACACTAAATATCGTTGCTTAATGTTCGGTTCGGTAGATTTGTGGAAAACACAAACGCTTATAGTGTTTGTGTAGAAAATCATTAAAAAAAATAACGTTTCCCTGTTAGTCATCTTTCGAACACAAAAATATTATTGTTTAAATAATGTTCTGTTTATTTTCGAACACTGGTCCCCATGCACAATTCCTTCCGAAATAGAGTCTTGTGCCCATAAATCATCTTATTATCTTGGTATAAAGATTAAATTTGGCCCCAAAAATATATTTTTGCAACCCTTATCATATCGAGTCATAACTGCAAAAAAAAACTTAAGCGACAAAAACAAAATTTTACAGGAGAATTTTTTTTATATAATTGTTGCCAGTTAAGACATTTATTAAAAAAATCGAAAATCCAAAATGATGTCCCTTAGGGCACTGCTACACGTTCGTGTAGCATGCAATATTGATGGATCGCATTCTATATCGCAGAATGGCCTAAAATATGAAATCCAGATCGCGGATCGTGGATCGCGTGATAAATATTGAACGTGTAGCATTTTCATGATATTAAAAAATGAAACGGCAGTAAAAACTGGCAAATAAAAGAGAATACGCAGTGGAAAAAATTAAACAAATGAAAAGTAAAACACAATTGGCAAAATTTGTGTATTTTTTCCGATCCTGCAACCACTTTTTGCTCCAAATTTTTCTTTCCACTTTTTTCTTCAATGAAAAAAGCAGGCAAAATAGCTAAATAGGCGTTCTTTTGGGTTTCTCGCGACATTGATAAACGACCTGCACAGCACAAAAATAACATACATATTTTAAAATGGATCGCGATCAAAATATCACGATATTTATTGAACGTGTAGCAGTACCCTTAAGCTTTTTCTTCGGTAAGGGCTCGATATTATTAAAATTTATTTGATCCAGTCTTTGTCTTTTACCAGAGTTCCCATACAAATATCCCACCCAAAAATAGCTTTTAATACCATAACTTCCTTATAAATGTTGGTATTAGCGACGGAAATCTTTATCATAGCTACTAAGTCCTGTTTGAATTTTGTACTGTTAGGTCCAGATTTGACCAATACGGAAATATTTTGATATATTTAATTCAAAATGTTTATATGTAGAACATATTCGGCACAAACAACTCTTTTATGTATATGTACCTTGTTATTTACTTCATAACATAATTTGTTTCTGTTGGATCCATGATTGCTGATTGGTCCTAAATGTGGCTTATTCTTTGTTGTTGCTTAATACTGCGGTGTAGGATATCATATGGTCGTTCTTGACCGACTATACATATTATTTGCTTATTATATGCAAATATTTTTAAATGTTTTGTTTACAAATGAATCATTTTTGTTTTTTAGTCCATATTTCAGACAACTGTTAGAGCATAGTTTTGACTGCATATTTAAATTAAAAATTTTTTTGAGAGCATATCTTTGATTTCCCTGATGATTAGTATACTATGGCACATATAGCCTAAACAGAGCTAGCAAATGATCCCAATTTACTTTGAAAATCAGTTACCGATTTTTTATCGCAAAATTGTATTAAGCGATGAGGCTCATTTTTGGCCTAACAGGTTTGCATTTAAATAGAACGGCCGCATATGGAGTACACCCAATCCATAACAGACCCTACAGACTCCATTACATCCAGAAAAATTAACCGTTTGGTTCGGTTATATCCAAGTGTCATCACCGGACCTTAGTTTTTTTAAAAAACTCCAGACTTGTATTTTAGTGTGAAACTGCCTTAATCAGTATTAATAATTGCATAACATTAATTTTGTTCCCTGACCATTTCACTCTTTTCTGTAATAATTCACAAGTGATCATTATTACAATAAAAAAAACATCGATTTCAAGGAATTAAAAAAAAAATTATCAAATTCCTAGGAAAAAAATTAAATATGGATAAAATAATAATAAAAATAATTATTTATAAAAATGTAGGCTATACTAAAGTGGAAAAAAAGAGACCGAAAATCAGGGCTGCCAGATAAATTTGTGAGGAAATCGTAAATTTCCTGAGAAAAATTAAAAAAATCGTCTTTCACGTTTCGAAAAATCGTCAAAAAAACAACTTAAAATGTTGGTTTTTTTAAACAATTTTTATTCGATTTTTATAAAAAAAACAAGTAAGAAAGTATAGTCGATCAAGCCCGACCATATGATACCCTACACCACAGAATTTAATAGCACATCATGCTTATGTGTCCATATTAATATGGATTTATCTGTGTTTATAAACTTCATTCAAACCGGTTTGAAAGTTTGTGAGAGGCAGAAATTGCCCCTACCTCCCCTTGTGGTCCTATTTTTGAAAAACTGTATAGCTTATGTGTCCATATAGATATGGATCTATCTATGTTTTAAATTTCATTAAAATCGGTTTGATAGGCAGAAATTGCCCCTATCTCCCCTCATGGTCCTATTTTCTTCAAAATGCATAGCTTATGTGTCCGTACAAATATGGATCTATCTATATTTTAAATTTTATTAAAATCGGTTTGATGGTTTCTGAGAGGAAGAAATTTCCCCCTCTCTTCTCTCGTGGTCCTATGATTCGGCCCATTTTCAATAGGCTTGGTCCTTGTGCCAATAAGAACCTATGACCCAAATTTTATCAAATTATCTTCAAAATTGCGACCTGTACAAGGTTACATGGACAGCCAGCCAGCCGGACGGACATCGTTAGTTCGACGCAGAAAGTAATTCTAAGTAGTTCGGTATACTTTAAGGTGGATCTAGGACCAATATTTTAAGGCGTTACACACATCAGCACAAATGCATAATACCCTCTCCACTATTGTGGTGTGGGTATAAAAACATTCAAACAAAAACATAATTACTTCATACCCAGCAAGCATGTTCAATCGTGTAAGAGATACTGGAACGTCTTTGATCGTCGATGACCGCTTTTTTTACTCGTAGAAGATTCCTCACACGGGAAAAACTGCAACACGACTGAGATTCTTCCATAGCACAGCGAAAGACGCTTCTTCAATCGTTTAAGACGACGGTAAAGATTATCTAACGAGTCTTTCATGTCAAGAATCGTATGAGACTCATGTAGATATTATCTTACAACTCGTGAAATATTCGCCGTATAATTGTAAAAAAATGATTTATACAGAGAGTCGTAAAAGGTTCATTCGATGATGGTTTGACGAAAGATAAACAAAGTGATACATTTTTGGATTTGTACTCTGAAAATAATCATTTAAAGATTATCTTAAGACTTGTGTTTTTTTGTTTGTTTTTGAATAGAGCGACCTCAACGCTTTGCAATTGGAAACCCAGATTTTGACAGTTAGTTGTATAGTGAAGTTTGCCGCGTAAAAGCGAGAAAAAACGTTTCGCCTTCCGCTCTTGTTAAGGTACGGCTGTTAAACATTCCAAAATTAATGTTTTATTCAGACTTTGGAGACTAAAAAAAATCGTCACTTTTTAGAAAAAAATGAGCAAATCGGCACTTTGCTAATTTCGCAACAAAAAAATCTTCAAAATGATAATAAATCGTTAAATCTGGCAGCCCTGCGGAAAAAGTATGTAATAAAGAGAAAAATGTAAAGAAAATCTGATACTTACACCAACACCAAGAGCACCATCGCTCTTCGCCTCAAACAAAAAAAAAAAATCTTCAGTTGATCATGATGCTGACGATGCAGAAATAAAGACAGAAAAGTACCCTGCCGATCTAACTGCCAGTTGCTGCTTAGTCAGGCTTACTGCTGTCTAGTAAATAAACTTCAAGTAACGTCAAGTCAAGCAAAATTCAAGACTATTCGTCTAAGTATCCGTCTGCATAACCGTCTGTCGTCTGCATATTCTTGACTGTATGATATAAATGTTTACACTTAGCTTCCAGGGAATAATTTATAACCCTTTAACAAGGAAACTTGTTAAGCCAGCATCACGTTGTAATAATCATCCTCATACACATCATGATCATTATTATTATTTTTGTAACAACGTCAGCTTTATTATGGAAGAGAGGACAAGGGCGAGGAGGACTGACTTTAACAAAAATCGAGAACAATTACACAAAAAAATGATTCAGAAAAAAAATTAAATAAAAAAGAAATATTTTAATGTTGTGTAATTCATTTAGAAATCCTTCTTTGTGTTTGCAAATGTCTGTCGTTAGGAGGTACTAAGACTGCTGGAATTTCTTTCCAGCCTCACCAAAGTCAACTCAACGATCGTCAGCAGCACCATTATTATTCGAAACTAATAGAGATACATATTTTTAGACATGTATATTGCTTTTGTGGATTCGTTTGTAACACTTAAAATAGATCCATAAATAAAGTACTTAAAATGTTTTATTAAAAGTTTGATGTTTTAAATTTCGTTCCTTGAAGAATCGTCACTTTAATTTGAAAAAACTTTAACTTAAAACTGAATTCCTAACTATTGGCAGAAAGTGTAGAGCTCTTAATACGATGCTTTTAATGCTTTAAGTTTTAATGTTTACCTAAATAATGAAGCTTCTTAAATTTTAAAGAATTCTGCACGAAGCACACCCTAAAATATTTAAGGATGAAAGATTTTAATTCGATTCGTTTAAGAATTAAATGAAATTTTTACTTCAATATCAATTCCTTGCCTCTCAACTAATGAAAGAAAGCTTTAACTTTTAAATACGATTTTGTATGTGTTTAAAAAATTGCTTAAAGTTTATCTTAGGAAGGTTTGTTAATTTCTTTTAAAATTATAATAAAAGCTTTAAGCTTTTCATTCAATTGAAAGCTCTTGATACTATTTTATATTTTTTTAATTTTTTTTTAAATTTAATAAAACCTTAAGCTTTGTATAAAGTAACTTGCCATTAAAAAGTTAAATTTATTTGATAAAAGCTAAAAGCTTTAAAACAGATCTCTCAAAGTTTGGATAAACCTTCGAATTTTTGACAGAAAGCTTTTAATATATTCTGCTCAATAAAGGCTTAAAGTTCTCAAAAAAGTTACTTTAAAAGCTTTCAATGGTTGTGATTAACGCAAAAAGTTTTTGATATAAATTATTAAAAGCTTTCAATGGTAAGCTTTTAATGGAACTTTATAAATAGATTTTTAAAAACCTTGAAATGAAAGTTTAAAAAAAGGTCCGAAGCTTTTTATACGATTCCTTTTTCATGTTAAATCAACAATAGTTAAGAAAAAGCTTAAAGCGTTTTATAGAATTCTTATTTCAAGGCTCTTAAATTTTTATTACAAGCGAGTTTTAAAAAAGCTATTGATGTATACATTTTTTTAATCCATTTCTTTTGTGCATTAAATAGTGCTCATTACAGTCATTTTTATTGCCACAGAACTTATTTTATTTTCTGAGAACAAAAGATCATGAATTTAAAACTAACCCTGAGCGAGTTGCGCAGAAATAAAATAGACTGGTAGTATTTTATCACAGACTAAAGATCTTGTTGCCACAAGCAAGAAAACAAGACAAAATTAAAGCAATTTTTTTTAACTTGAACAGCCTTTCTACTGTAAGTAAAAAAATAGGGGTATTCCCACACATAAAAATACGTAAATATCTCCAAGTACATACTTACAAACAATTCCATCTACGTCAAACATAAATAGAACGAAAAAACAAAAATTATAATACAAGCTTTTATTTTTTTTAAGTTTTAACATAAAGCGAATGCCCTTAATTTTATAAACGTTTTCTTTAGTTAATTCTTTACTGCAGTTTATTAAATGTATCGACTTTCTAAGACATTGTTGCAAATTATTGTGTAAATTTGATATACAATCTGAAGAACAAGTAAAGTAACAACAGTTCTAAAAACAGTTTGTAAATTTTAAAAAGCTTTTATTTATGAAAAAGAATAAAGTTTCATATAAATTTTAAAAGATGAAATGCATACTTAAGAGAGTATTTTTTTTGCTGTTAATAGTAGGATATTAAGGTCGTTAATTTAAATCTAAAATTGCACTTGAGTTTAAGTGTAACTCAAGATGAGTTTATAATGATATTAATTTTTATTGGTCCTGTAGTATTTTATTAGTGACAGGTAAAGTGTCCAGTCTCTAAAGTACATTACATAATGAAAATTAAAGTTATTACTTTAGAATGTAATAAATATTGAAGAGGTAACAATTTATAAGGGTACATGAGTTTCTGTAGAAAGCAACAACAAAATAACAAAATATTTATGACTTTGTTTCTTAGGCGTTGCGTTTTACATGATTAGGACCTAAGTTCAAACCCCAACTAGGTAATTAAACTCTCTTTGCAAAATTAATGGTGTTTTCTTTTCTACAAAAAAGTGTGACATTTTATATAAAAAATGCAATTTGGTGTCTGTTTCATAAAAATTTTGCTTCCAAAAAAGGGTGAGTTTTTTAGAATAAAACAAGCCACCCTTTTCGGCAACAAAATTTTTAAGAAGCAGACTCCAAATTGCAAACACCATAAGATTTTTGCTTGCTTGTAAAAATAGTTTGTTTACTGTCAATTAAATAATATTTACTTGAAGTAGTTAGTAAGACTAAAAAGTAAAGACGTTGTTTTTTTTTTTGTAGTTAAATAAAAATAGATCCAAATTAATGACCCTTATTGTGTTTGGCGTATTTAAAATACGCCTACGACTGTTTGGTAATAGATTAAAGAGAAAGTGAACTTTTTTGCTTTATTCTATTACCAAACAGTCGTAGGCGTATTTTAAATACGCCAAAAACAATAAAGGTGAATATTTTTCAACGACTCGTTGTCATTTTGCCACCAGTCCAATCCTGACAACAAGCTGTAAATTTATTATCACCAGGGAAACCACAAATATGCAATTGCATGTTTTTCCTTGTGCGACCAATGACGGCAGAAATAATATATCTATCCGTTTTAGAGCTTTTTATGAATTTTGGCATCGATTTGTTAGTGCATATTTTGACATATTTTACCGTTTGGAGCATATTTTTGCATAATTTAGTTAAAAAAGACTTTTTGCAGCATTTTTTTAAGTTTTAAGCGCATATTTTGTCTTTTTAAGGCATATTTTGATACATATTCGACTTTTTTAGATGCCTCTTGCAAGCTTTCGCAGCAAAAAATTTTTTTTTTTTTTTCGAAATTCAGATGGCGTTTCTGTTTTAAATATCTTTCTGTATACCTTACGTTTTGCTTTAATTTTGCCATCCACATTTAATTTTTACTCTTAAATGAAGACCAAGCAGGTTGTCATTAAAAATAATTTTATTTTAAACTTTCATATTTTACATAAAAGCAAAAATTAAGAAAAAAAAAAACAATTATAAACTTACGTTTTTGGCGATTCGAAGCAAATCCTTTAGTACACCGATCGAATGAGAAACCATTTTTAAAGTGATTTAACGATGCCCATCCGTCCGTCTGGCTGGTTGTCTGTCCATGTTAACCTTGTGCGCAAAATACAGTTTGCAATTTTGTACATTATTTGATCAAATTTGCTAAAGATATTTTAATTGTACCAAGGACGAAGTCTATGTTAATGGTAAGAATCGGTCTTTAATTTAATATATTCCCCATAAAAACTTCTTTCCAAATTAGACTCTTTGTGTACGTAAGCCATCTAATTATGTTGGCATTAAGATTAAGTTTTTCCAAAAAATATGTAACAGCAGATTAAATTTTTTTCGAATTGGTCTTGAAATACTACGGTGTTTAGGCTTTACAGATTATAATTTTAGTATTGTTTTTTTTTTTTTTTTTTATTGAAATGGTGAATATTTTGTTTTTAAATGAGTAATTTTTAATTTTTTTGGAGCATATTTTTAACAATTTTGAGGGCATATTTTTGAATTTTTGCTGCATATTTAATGCGCATAAATTGCATTTTTTAGAGCATATTTCTGGTTTCCCTGATTATCACCATAATGGTGTGATTACAACACACTGTTGATATACTGTTCTTAGTAAAGTAAAGAATTACCCATTTTGAACGCAACTAATAAAAAACATATACAGACCCGTTCTGAAAATCACTTGATTTTAAATAATGTGACTTCAAAATCTCATGTCATTTAAAATCACACGTTTGGTATTGTGGTGTTCCGTTTTTTGCCTGTTAAATAATCAGAAATTCCTTCCATATTAATAGATGGCCCATGTTGTTTTTTGTTTTCCACTGATTTAATTTTCACTATTCAAGCGGCGAATACAAAAGTTATTTGTTTGACAACATATGTACACTTTTAATAATGACCACAGGGCATTTTATATTTCCCGACAATGTTTTAACATATTTGGTTTCAATTTGGCAACGTTTTAATCAAAATTTGACAACAGATGTTGTTGAAATATTGACAACTCTTCGTTATCGTTTTATAATCATTGATTGACAATTTTGTAACTTGTTTTTTCGCTCTGGATCAGAGATCTGCAAAACACCGCACATGTGCGAATGCTCTCACACAAATAAAGAGAGCATGAGAAAATAATTTGTATTTTTACTCGAAAACACTGAACAAACAAAAACAATTACGCTCAAAAATAAACAACCAAGAGAAACAAGAAATGTAAATGTATGTGTTTGGCGGACTCTGCTCTGGATAGTGTTAAACGGGGTCTTCTTAAAGAGAATATGCCGCTAGCTTCTACGGCCCAAAATCAAGTTAACGTATCTTATTTTAAGAGTTGATTCCTGTAACCCCATAAAAAGATCTCCACTATATGTATAACAGGGATGTCAGCGTCATACACAATTGTGGAAATTAATTCACACACATTCTTCACACGCATTCTTACGCTCTTTCATTTAGTACACGAGAGTACACAATTCAGTCGTCGATTATCAAGCGATGAGTGCACATGCGGCGAATGCTTACGTATTTTTTTATTTTTATTAAGAGTACTTGTCTCTTTATTCACAAATACTAATTTAAATCAATACAACCACAATTGACATCACTGGTGTATAAGGACTTAAGCACCTTAAGTGATACAAAGCTTCAATTGCATCATGCAGCCTCTATAATTACACAGAAAGCAAAACACTCGGGATAAATTAAGTTTTTTATACTTACTTTAAGTACGAGTCGCACTCAAATATTCAAGTACGAATAACACTAAAACGTACTTAAAACAATCCTAAATGGGATTACTTTCGAAAATTAATCCCGGAGTTTCTTAAAATAAGTATAAAATTCCTAAACTTAATAACAACAAGGATTAAACTTTTCCTTGGTAGTGCCACTCTGAAAGTAAAATTAAAAAGTGAACTTTTAAATCTCATTTAACTTAAGTATTAAGTTTGTTGCAGACACTACAACAACACCACAGAAGTAGATACAAATCGATTTGCTTGTTGTGTAAAAAAAAAAACAGACAAGACGAAAACGCTTTATTTTACTTTTCGTTGATTTCAAGTACGAATTCGGGATTGAATCAAGTTTATAATAATTGAATCAAGCGCATTTTGAGATGGGTCAAATTTTAGTTTTAATGAAATCAAACTCATTTTCGGATTATTTTCGTACTTAAAATTAAATCAACTTTTTAAATTTTTTGGACTATTTTGAACTTATTTTACTTGTCATAACCCACTGTTAAATGCTTTTTTTTCATAATTAATTTCCAATATCTTCTGTATTACATTTGTTTCATTTCTTCAAAATATCTTTTCTCTTAATTTTATTTCTAAAATAAGAAAAATGATTCATTGCCACTGAGTGGTGACAATGAACAAGAAATGCGTGAATAAATGTCGCCTTTATATCTAGTCCAATCGTACAATGAATGTCTTACTAACTTTGGGTCCGTCTATCTATCTGCCTGCTTGGTTCATGAATGTTGTTTGCAAGGTGTGATAAACCAACAAATAATATATTTTATATGTTTTTGGCTGTCACTGCATTTGTGGCAGACAGACAGATATATCGTATAAACAATTAAAAAGTAAATGTTACAATAAATTAGTGTCTCAGTTTTACATGTATTTTTGAATTTTAAGAATTAAAAAAATTATTTTTGTTAACATTTTATTTTGATTTAAAAAGTAGCAAATAAATAACAAAAAATTATCTTCTTCTTAGTTCGTTTTTATACGAATTAAATGACGCCACATTTCAAATAAGAAATAGAAAATGAATTCTATTTATGCATCTTTGATGCATTTGATGAGGAAAAATGTAAATAAAATTTTTTTCTAGCCTTTTCCTGTTAAACTTTTAAAGGGTACTCACTTACTCAGCATTCCATGAATCATCATCAGCAACAGCATCAACATTTTTAGTATTTAGTTCTTAAACTTCTAGTTCACAGACATAAAAAAAAAAAAAAAAAACTATGGCATAGAATAAATGTCCCAAGTCTGAGTTGTTGCTTGCCATACGTCTCTATGATGTTGATAAGCTTTAAACACAAAGATTGTAGGTATTGTTGGTCCATAGATTTTTTTAGACTACTTAACCAGAGTTGGCAAAATTGTACTTTTTTTGTACTGTTAGATTTTCAAAAATACAGGGGTACGACAATGACTAATTTAATACAATTTAATTTTCGTTTGGGAATTTACATTAATGTGCTGTTTGCACAGTACAAGTGATTGAACGTTTAGCAAAATTTATATTAGTGTTTTTGTTCTCAATATAAACTTTTAAGCGAACATTTTTATTTTGATTTCAAAAACAGGCAGTTAATCTGAAAATTGGCATACTGGGAGTACTAAGCCGGAACTTCAGGTACTATTAGTGCAGATCAGAGATCGTTTCTTCGCTACTCATACTGACTCATGCAATTGTAAGTATAAGTGCGTAGAAATCATTTCAACTTAACTACTCTGATTCACTCATACTCACAAGAGAAATATTTATGAGTGCGACGTCGACATTATACGCATACTCATAAATGACCTCAGCTTGATTTATAATTTCAAGAAAATACTTACAATACTCACAATGATTCAAATCATTTAGCTCATCCATTTACCGTTTGAACACAACAGAGAAAACACACAACTTAATAATCAGCGCTGCCAGATAAATTTGCCGAAAAATCGTCCACTTCATACATGTAACTTTAGTAAACTGTAATTACCAAATCGTCACTTTGCTATTTCGGGGACAAATCTGGCAGCCTCGAATTTTGCTTCGCCTATACACATTGAGTTGAGTCGATTCTAAATCAAACACTACAAATGTTGCTTAGTATGAGTACGATGAATAAAATAAAACTTTCGAGTGAATATGAGTGTGAATACCATTGGAATAAGTATGAGTGCGTAAAAGTACAAGAATTTATGAGTCATGATTTAGCTCTACTCACTTTTTTACTACTCATTGCTGATCTCTGGTGCAGATAGAAAAGATTTTAGAGGCATATCGGATTTCCTATATTTTTGTATATTCCAGAAATATTTTCGTTAAGAGCAAATGTTATTTAAGGATCTGAATTTTAAGCTTATGGTCTTTTATGTAGACTGTTTATCTAGCCTTAACCGCGAAAATAACGTAAGTGATAATTTTCAATTTTCGTTTTTTTTTTAAATAAATGACTTTATTGCCAACACTTGCGTCATCTCCTAAAATGTCATGGTCACATAAGGAACCGTTATGATTTTATAGCAAGAACAATTTTATTGTAAGCGACAAATTTCATACAAAATTTATAGGAAATACAATAAAAAAGCTCTTTCCTGTAAAATTTGATTTTTGGCGCTTACGTTATTTTCGGGGTTAGGGGTCGATATAATGTACGTAATAAATCAAGGAAAATGCCTAAATTAAACTAAACTTACGTTTCCTACCCTTAACGGATACCTTTCTTAAGCGGACACCCCCCCTGTTGCCTGGTCCCGGAACGTTCCATAAGAAAGAAAAATATCGAGTTTTTCTGAGAGGACAATTTCCTTGTACGGGCACATTTCAATGGTTCCTTCGGTTCCCGGTCATGAGAGAATAGTTTATGGAGACTTACCAGGCAATTCACCTATCCTGTATTTTTATATGAATCGACAAAGAAGCTAGGTTCTCTGCAAACACTTTTAAAACAGTTAGAGTGATCAAACAAGTTTTAAAACAGTTAAGATTAATCCTTTGTGAAAATATAATTATTTAAAAAAAAAAAACAATTAAAAAAATACAATATTTTAAAATCAAGCTTGCAAATTTTAAAACTGTTTTTGCCCATCTCTGTAATTTACGTATTCTTAAGGATTTGTTGTTTGTTTTTGTTTTTTTTTTTTGTCACTGTTGTTAGAATAGACTTAAGCAAAGAACTGTTGCATTTCCAACATATGCTGCCTTTGCATTTAATGCAACTGACATTTGAGTTTACAATTTTATTCAAATTATTTCTTTTATTTTTTCCATTTTTCATTTCTTTTCCTTATGCAGTCACTGGATTGTTTGTCTTTTTTTTTAAGTTTCTCATTAAAACAAACTCTTACAAGCTTTTTTTCAATCTTAAGAAGTTCTTGCTTTTCAAGTTAAATGATGTCTAGAATATGCGGGAGTATGTTTTTCTTTTTTATTCTAAAAGGTCTAGAGTATGGGAATAAAATATAAAAAAAAAAATTTCTATATAAAAGAGTCTTTATTGTTAATAAGTGATATACTCTCTCTAATAGAACAAAAAAGTTAGGGATACTTAAATCATTTTTTTTTATTAGGAAAAAAATTTCCTATATTTATTATTTCTTAACTTCAGAATCAGTAAAACTTTTAATCGGTCAATAATTGTAATTCAGCAACACATTTTATTAGAAGATTACACAAGGGAACAAATTTGAACGCTCTGACATTTGATGGCAAATTTTTAATAATTTGAGTTCACTGATTTCAAATCTAATCTTCATTTTTCTCTATCGGCTCTAGTTTGCGAGATATACCGTTATGTCCAAAATTAAGGCACTTTCACTACATATAGTGGAATAACTTGAAAACGGTGTACCATCTTCAGTTAAAAAAAAATCCGAATCTCGGCAACAATATTATCTTTAAGCCGTGATTACATTGTTTTTAAATATGCTCTGTAGTTATCAAAATAATTTTTGGGAATACAAAATTTTAATTTTAAAACATTTTGTTATTCGTGCTTAATTCCCAATTTTTATTATTGATAAAAACAATCAATTTCAGTGTTTTTATCAATAATAAAAATTGGGAATTAAGCACGAATAACAAAATCTTTTATGCTCTGTAGTTTTAGAGATATCGTTAAATTTTTGAAGAAAAAATAGGAAAATTTTGAAAATAAACCAATTTTTTGTTCTTTAAAAATTCGTAACAAATAAAGACGCGACAAAAATCGCCGTTTTGGTCTAAAAACATTTAGCTTATTTCAATTTCAAGTTTCATTGAAATCGGTGCACAACTTTTGATTTTATTCACAATTTACTGAGAAAACTGAATATCGAATTTCAGGAACCACAAATTAATTAAAACTTGCAATCAAATTTCAGAGCGCAAACTTACTGTTCCGCAGTGTTTATCACTTTTAAAAATCTGTTGAATTCTTTTTTAAGAGTAACTTTTTTTTCTACAAAATACTTATTATTAAAAGTAAAAGTGCTATGTTCGGCTTTGCCAAATAATTGATATCCTCCACCCAGAATAAGAATATTTCTGGATTGGGCTTTTTACACAGAAAAACATCTCGCGAAATTTTTCTCAACTAAACCATTAATCAAAAATATAATCAGTTTAAATTAAAAACTTAATCAAGTAAATAAGACATTTACTTCTATCGATAACATAACTGCAGAGATTGTTGTATATCAAAAAGTGTTTAATTCATACTATTAATTTGTTGACTGATGCAAATTGAATTAAATAATATCAAAATTTTTTAATTGAACTCAATTTTTATTTTTTTCTGTGTATCTTAAAATTAAAAACCAATATTAATAAAAACTGACATCGCAGTATTTAGGCACATTCTAGCCTATTTTAAAAGTACGCTATGGCAGGCCAATTTTTAAACATACTAAAGTGTTTTTCGAGAGTGGGCTTTATATGGGGCCTGTGGTAAATAATGGACTGCTCTTCACAAAATTTGGCAGTGTAATTTCTAGTCTTATGAAACTATGACATACCACGTTTTACTAAAAAAGGCGTTATTCGTTACGGTTTTAGGCGCACTAAAGTCGGAAAGACAGACATACGGCTACATCGACTTAAAACTACTCAAGGACCCAACAAAGTTTCACACAGAAAGACAAACTTAGTATTCACCACTAGTGTTGGAGGATATAAAAAGTACCAAGTACTTAATAATGTACGGAGCTTTATTTTAAATATTAAGTACTTTTTGAACTTAATACTTATTACTTGGGCTCAAACGATCTAGTTTTGCCTTTCAATTCCTTTCAATTTACAATGCACTCGAAACTTTTTTCTAACACACTCACACTTTTTTCCAAAAGAGTCTCTGGCAATAAAAATATATACATCATTTGAGTTTTTTCTTCGTCGGGGGCATTTTTAATATAAATTTGACTATCAATTTGAGTGCAGCCTGTGCCATGGCTGTCAATTCAAATAAGTTTTGACAAGCTGTTTATGTAAACAACTTGAAAGTGATTTATTGCACGTGTGGCTGCAGCGTTAGAAGAATTTTTTAAGGACGTTTCGATATGATAACAAAATGTAATAAATATGTTTCTATTTGTCCAGAAAGTACTTGATAAAGTAATTGATACTGAAACAGCATTTTGTGCTTTTCAAAAAGTACATTGATTCAGAATACATTAAAAAAACTTTTTATTTTCTAAAATGGAATCAGTGTTTTCTAAAGGTACTGAGTACTCGTTAAAATGTAGTTACTACTTTCTTTTAAGCATCACCGTAATTTTAGTTATTTTTAAGTTTTTTAAAATCCTTTTTCAAAAAGTACATTTCTAAAAAAAATTTTCAAATTTTGGAAAAGAACTTGGCATTTTCTGGAAGTAATTATTATTCTCTCAAAAAGTAATAAATTTATTATCTTTTTTAAAAATTTTTATTTTCAAAGAGTCCATTTCTGAAAAATATTGTTATTTTTTAAGAAGTATTTGGTACTTTTTTAAAAATAATTTTTGTTCTCTTTGAATAGTTTTTGAAATTGTAAGGATTTTTCATGTGTTTAATGCTTAGAACTTTCCAAGAAATACAATTTTTTGTTTTAGGTCCTTTCGACAATTTTACTTTATGTCCATTTTTTAATTTTTACCTACTCTCCTATTGAATTATTTTGAAAGCAACCAAGGCGAATTCACTAAAGGTGGCGGAAAAAAGTATGTTGACTTTGACAGTTCCAACCAATTTGTTGTGTTTTGTTTAGAAATGGTTGACTTTATGAACCGTAAACACTTACGCCGTATTCATCTATATATATAAAAATGAAAAATGTTTGTGTGTTTGTGTGTTTGTTTGTTTGTTTGTTTGTTTGTTTGTTTGTTTGTTTGTTTGTTTGTTTGTTTGTTTGTTGGCTTATAGACTCCGAAACTACTGAACCGATTTTCCTGAAATTTTTACAGTAACATCACGTGAGCCCTAAAAATAAAATAGGCTACTTATTTTTTCGATAGGGGCAGGGGAATTGGTATCCCCCATAGGATGCCAATATTAATTATCGCATATATTAAGATCCGCTGCACGCATTATGCAGAACTTTTGGTAGTAAGATCTTCTGAGCCCCAAAATTAAAATAAAATAGCAGCGGGGGAAGTGGAATCCCCCATAGGACCCCAATGTTTAACATCGCATATCTAAAGAACTGTAATAGTGAGAATGTTCAAACTTTCTAGAAGTCACTCTTATGGTATACAACACTTTTGAAAATAACAATAAAGCGGGTAGGCGCAGGGGGGGGAATACCTCCCATAGGATGCATATATTAAATATCGCTCAACTGAAGAACTATTAAAGGGAGAGTCTTCAAAAGTGGTTAAAGCTACTATTATAGTAAACTATAAATTTCAATTTACAAATGGGCGGGGTAGACGGGGGAGGAGCAGTACCCCTCATATATAGAAATATTAATAAGAGCCACTGCACGCATTTTGTTGAACTTTTGGTAGTAGGATCTTCTGAGCCCCAAAATTAAAACAAAATAGCGGCGGGGGTAGTGGTACCCACCATAGGACGCCAATGTTTAATAACGCATATCTTAAGAACTGTTATAGTGAGAATGTTCAAACTTTGTGGAAGTCACTCTTATGGTATACTACACTTTTGCAAATAAAAATAAAGCGGGTAGGCGCAGGCGAGAAAATACCTCTCTAAGGATATTAAATATCTCTCTACTGAAGAACTATTAAAGGGAGAGTCTTCAAAGGTGGTGAAAGCAGTGTAGCGAAGCGCACCGGGTTAAGCTATCTTATATATATAAAAATGAAAAATGTTTGTATGTTTGTGTGTTTGTTTGTTGGCTTATAGACTCCTAAACTACTGAACCGATTTTCCTGAAATTTTTACAGATACATCACGTGAGCCCTAAAAATAAAATAGGCTACTTATTTTTTCGATCGGGGCAGGGGAATTGGTATCCCCCATAGGATGCCAATATTAATTATCGCATATATTAAGATCCGCTGCACGCATTATGCAGAACTTTTGGTAGTAAGATCTTCTGAGCCCCAAAATTAAAATAAAATAGCAGCGGGGGAAGTGGAATCCGCCATAGGACGCCAATGTTTAACATCGCATATCTAAAGCACTGTAATAGTGAGAATGTTCAAACTTTCTAGAAGTCACTCTTATGGTATACAACACTTTTGAAAATAACAATAAAGCGGGTAGGCGCAGGGGGGGAAATACCTCCCATAGGATGCATATATTAAATATCGCTCAACTGAAGAATTATTAAAGGGAGAGTCTTCAAAAGTGGTTAAAGCTATTATTATAGTAAACTATAAATTTCAATACACAAATGGGCGGGGTAGACGGGGGAGGAGCAGTACCCCTCATATATAGAAATATTTATAAGAGCCACTGCACGCATTTTGCTGAACTTTTGGTAGTAGGATCTTCTTAGCCCCAAAATGGAAATAAAATAGCAGCAGGGAAATGTTAGCCCCCATAGGACGCCAATGTTTAATATCGCAAATCTTAAGAACTGTTATAGTAAGAATGTTCAAACTTTATAGAAGTCACTCTTATGGTATACTACACTATTGAAAATAAAAATAAAGCGGGTAGGCGCAGGGGGTAAATACCTCCCATAGGATGCATATATTAAATATAGCCCATATGAAGAACTATTAAAGGGAGAGTCTTCAAACGTGGTTAAAGCTACTATTACGGCAAACTTTAAATTTCAATTAAAAATGGGCGGGGTAGACAGAGGAGGAGCAGTACCCCTCATAGATAGAAATATTAATAAAAGCCGCTGCACGCATTTTGCTGTACTTTTGGTAGTAGGATCTTTTGAGCCCCAAAATTGAAATAAAATAGCAGCGGGGAAATGTTAGCCCCCATAGGACGCCAATGTTTAATATCGCAAATCTTAAGAACTGTTATAGTAAGAATGTTCAAACTTTGTAAAAGTCAATCTTATGGTATACTACACTTTTGAAAATAAAAATAAAGCGGGTAGGCGCAGGAGGAAAATACCTCCCATAGGATGCATATATTAAATATCGCTCAACTGAAGAATTATTAAAGGGAGAGTCTTCAAAAGTGGTTAAAGCTATTATTATAGTAAACTATAAATTTCAGTATACAAATGGGCGGGGTAGACGGGGGAGGAGCAGTACCCCTCATATATAGAAATATTAATAAGAGCCACTGCATGCATTTTGTTGAACTTTTGGTAGTAGGATCTTCTGAGCCCCAAAATGGAAATAAAATAGCAGCAGGGAAATGTTAGCCCCCATAGGACGCCAATGTTTAATATCGCAAATCTTAGAAACTGTTATAGTAAGAATGTTCAAACTTTATAGAAGTCACTCTTATGGTATACTACACTATTGAAAACAAAAATAAAGCGGGTAGGCGCAGGGGGTAAATACCTCCCATAGGATGCATATATTAAATATAGCCCATATGAAGAACTATTAAAGGGAGAGTCTTCAAAAGTGGTTAAAGCTACTATTACGGCAAACTTTAAATTTCAATTAAAAATGGGCGGGGTAGACAGAAGAGGAGCAGTACCCCTCATAGATAGAAATATTAATAAGAGTCGCTGCACGCATTTTGCTGTACTTTTGGTAGTAGGATCTTTTGAGCCCCAAAATTGAAATAAAATAGCAGCGGGGAAATGTTAGCCCCCATAGGACGCCAATGTTTAATATCGCAAATCTTAAGAACTGTTATAGTAAGAATGTTCAAACTTTGTAAAAGTCAATCTTATGGTATACTACACTTTTGAAAATAAAAATAAAGCGGGTAGGCGCAGGGTGGAAATATCCCCATAGGATGCATATATTAAATATCTCTCAACTGAAGAAGTGGTTAAAGCAGTGTAGCGAAGCGCAGCGGGTAAAGCTAGTAAAATATAAAAAAAAAGTTTGAAATGAGTTTTAAGACAACATTTTTATAAATTTTTTTTAAAAACAATTCAAATCTATTTATTTTTGTGTTTTTGGATTATTGCAGTGTTGCCGCCACCTTTAAAGCAACAAACTGCATATATGTAAATATTTTGGCATTAATGCTGTTGTCATTTTGTACTATATTTTGTGTTGTCATTTTGTTGGATTTTTTTTGCATACTTTCTTTTAATTTCCCTTGCGATCTTTTTCGCTCCCCACTCTTTTTTAATAAATAAATACATATTCATGAACACTGAACATGAGTATTAACACTAAAATTAAGTTGTTGTTTGTCAAATGAATGAACTTAATTGTGGTTTTTTCAGTGTAACGTGAACATTAAAACAATTAAGACGCGAATGCCTCGACGTATTAAGTGTTTAGACGAACGAAATTGCAGTAATATTAAATACTTTAAATATAATTGGTGTTTAAACAAGAAATGTTTTTGATTAATTAGTGAAAAAAAAGAATTATAATAATTTGCAATACTTTAACATGCTATAGCAATAAAACTATAATAAAAAATAAATCAAAACTGAAAATATAAACCAAAGTCAGTCAGGAAGTCGCTATAATAAAAAATTGACTTCAATATCACAAATTTTATTTCTTAGTAGTGGCAAATATGTTTTCTTGTGCTGTGTTGCAAATGTCGTTAAAAGGGTGTTTCAATTAAAATTGTTAGTTTTTAAAAAATATAAAATTAATTTACTTGGAATTAAAGAAAATTTATTTTGAAAATTCCCGTAAAATTTCAGGAATTTCTTCATCGAGTTTTTTACTTTAATCTTAGGTTTTTTAACATTATTACTAAATACAACTTAAAAGATGGCCAAAATAGCAGAAGGAAGAATAAATAAAAACCCTGAGAACGTACACGCAGAGAAAAAACATGTTTAAATATGGTCACCTCCAACAATACTATGTTTAAGGAAAATTTTCACCATATAATGTTTAATTTAACTATATTTGTGTCACCGACAACCATATTATGGTTAAATTAGCCACATAATATGATCGGAAGCAACCATAATATGATTGTAGCTTCTTGATGGAGGACTATTTTAACCATAATATGGTTGTCGTTGACAATAATATGGTTAAATTTAACATATTATTGTTAAAATTTTCTTTAAACATAGAATTGTTGGAGGTGACCATATTTAGAAACATTTTTAAAACTATACAAAAACATAGTTGAAGTATGGTTAAAAAAATACTTTTGATCCCCGCAATGGCCAAAAGCAAACTATTGTTGTTTTTAACATTACTCTTGTCACGATTAACACAATTTTATTTTTATTTAACAAAAACATGTTAACCTCCCTTGAAACTTCAAATATGGTTGAATTTAACAATAACATGTTTAAATATAATATAGCTACAATCATAGACTTAAACAGATTATGGTTAATTTAACCATATTATTGACAACACAACCATATTGTGGTTAAATTAATCCTCTATTCAAAAGCCACAACCATGGCATTTTAAAAGATTGTAGTTTTAACTTTAAAATTTTCTGACTGTCCCACGATGTCCGCAAGAATATTGCTTTTGTATATTCATATTAAAAACAATATTAAAAAACACTTTGTTTTCGTTTTATTGTAAATATACGAAAGAAATTTTCTTGTTGACATCTAGGGCCATGCAGAGAATGTTTAAAAGTAACAAAATTATGGTTGTTATGCTCTCTACAGTAGTTGATTGCTTTTCAATCACTTGCTTGTTTTGCTTAAAGTTCTCACATTCTTTTTCTTTTCATTATTATTATTTAAATACATAAATTGACGTAGTATTACCAGGGTTTAAAAAACTGCAGTCGAAACCAAAAACTGTCAAACAGAAAACGATTTTTGAGTTGGTTTGACAGCGACTGTTTACATTTAATGAATCAATCAGAAGTAAAAGCAACCGTTTTTTTAGCCAATGACAAATTAAGAAGTGAAAGAAATGGCAGTTTTTCTTCTTTGACTGCAGTTTTTTAAACGCTGAGTATTACAAACCATCAAAACAGAAAGAATGTTTATAAAGGTCGTCACGGGCTGGAAAATAAATTAAAGGATAGCTTATAAAAATGAAACGCAGCATGTAACAGGAGTAAAAAAAAAGAAAAAGAAGAAAAGAAAAATTACACTTGACTCAATTTGCAAATTGAAAAAAGCTGAAATATGTATTCATAATATGGTTAACATTGACCATACTATTGTTACTTCTGACTATAATAGTAAATCGAGTCAAATGAAGTGCTGGAAAATTGCAGAAAATATGTGACAACTGTCTATTTTTCCTCTCTGGTACAAGGCAGCAGCGATAGCTAAGCGCGATGCCCAGTCTGTTCGCATGTTTTCCGATGACCCAGTGCCCGGTTTACACCGATATCAGTTTTGAAATATTTTTCTGTTGTAGTTCAGTAATTGTGACGAACGCTTTTTGTTAGACCTTAGTCAGAATTCTAAGCAATCCTGTATATTCCCAGTCTGTGCCACCTGCTTTTATAATATCTGAAAATGTGTCTTTTAGACGTCCCGAAAGGTGTCGCAACCGACATTGATGTATAAAAGCAGATCCCTCTGTAGCAGCTAAAAAATCCGCCGGGTCGTTACAAGAGTAATTCCAAGGAACTCTACTTCTATCGAAATTATGAAGTTTCTTGAGCTCTCAATTAACGACTCTCTTACTCAAGAGACTTTGTAATCTCACCAATAAAAAAAGTATCACTGCAATTACCGCTTTTTCAATCTTATTTAGCTGCTGCTTAATATTTCATAGTATGTATAACACTTTTTCAACCACCCTTTTTCTTATCTATTAAATATTTCTTCAAAAATTTTCCACAACAAAAAAAAATTAAAGCCTTTTATACCACATTTCCAACTAAATGCGGAAGATTTCAAAAACATTAAAGACAAATACTTGTTACAATATTTTTGTAATAAAGCAAATAAAAAAATAATCACAAAGTCTTGTTAAGAAGACTAATTTTTATTATCACACCATAATTTTTATTATAGTCTAAAAAGACTTAAAAAAAGCAAAACTGCATTTCTTTGTACAATTTTGTATTTTTAAAAAAGACACAACTTCTGTCTGCCTGCCTCAATTATGGATGGTGGTTATTAAATGTCTATTGCATGACTGCTGCAAACAAAACCGATTTGGTATTGATATTGACATCAAACATTTGACCATTTTTGGACTTTGATAGTTGTGGCTAAAGATCTGTATATAACTGGCCGTTAAAAAATTTTGTTTGAAACCATATTAAATTTGCTAGTCAAGTCAATGAACTTAAGAAAAATAACAACTTTATTATAATGGATTAGATTATTTCGAAAGAATTTTTTATGTTTTGTGTAGGATTTTGTTGATAGGAAGTCTAAATGTTAAAAAAAAAGTTTAGGCATTTAACAGTGGGATAAGGAATCGTAAGAGTAAATATGTTTTGTTGAAAATTGTACTTTTTTAAATTTAATAAAATCTTGATGTAGACAAAAATCTTGATATTTTAATATCATTAAAAAAAAACAGTATGAAGTGGTTTTTTTGACGGAAGAAATTGTCACTATAACATCCATTAGAGAGTTTCATTTGCTATATTTTATTAATTTCTAATAGCAAATTTGCTACATTTAAAGCTGTAATTGAAAATAAACACCAAATAGCACTCCTTAGTGTTCAGTTCGGTAGATTTGTTATAGTGTTTGTTAAGTAAATCATTTAAAAATAAAGTTCCCCTGTTTGTAAACTTTCGAACACAAAAATACTGTTCTTATCCACCTTAACAAAAAGATGAGAACATTTAATTCAGTTCGGTTTTTTTCACTACAGTTGATCTGTTTTTTTTAACGAAGAACAAAACGCTATATAAAGTTCGGCTCTTTCTTGAAAATAGTTACAAACGGCATTAAGGGTTGTGTTTGTCTAAACACTAAAAAATAGATATCATTCCTGGATGTGTGAGCCGAGCGCTGTTTTACAGTGAGTATACTGGCGAGCTTAGTCAAAACGGCAGTAAAATTCATTTAATGCCTTTCTTTAATTTTCTACTCATTAATTATAAAATAAATCATTAAAAACTTTTATTCAAAGTAAGAAAACTTTTTGAAGTTTGTCAAATTTTAAAAATAAAAGGTACAAAAATACAAAATTATAAGTTCAATTTTCATTGATTTTAATTTTTACACTTTATTGCCTTTTTACTAAGCACGGCAGTATACTTGAATTTGTCCAGACATCTCAGAACGATAACTTCCCTTCTTAATTTTTAAAAAAAAATCAGGCCGACGATTAAGTTGTGCCAGCAGCATTGTGTACAGAGCCATTATTAGCAATTATTCAATGCCCCAGTTGGATGAGCGGTTTACTTAAGTCATATTATTCTTTACAGAGTAGTAACACGTTCGAGTTTTTCTTATAAGAACTATTATAATAGTCTTTTGCATATACTTTTGTCAAAATTTACAAAAATTAAAAGCTGTGACGTGGGCTGCACGCAATTTTGAAGCAATTTACTGTCAAGATGTCATCAAGAAAACTATTTATAACGAGAATCGAAAAATTTACACAATAAACTTGTAATCAGCTGTTTTTTGAACGTAATTTGACACACTTAACTTGAAAGAAAATTTTAAGGGAAAGTTCGTTTAAATTTTTAAAGTTTGAGAGAATTAGTAAAAAAGTGAGAGCGTATAAAACTTGAAGACAAAACTTGATCGTGTAACCCTCAAGTTAGATCAGCTTCACATTCCATAGTGCCAATCAATGGAATATTTTAATACTCATTGTGCAAAAGCATTTTTTCTTTGGAAATAATCCAGCTAATTGGTCTTAAAGATCGTGCGCCTTTGAACTATTTAGCGTGAGAATTCAACTTAATATACATAGGTTGCGAACAAACCGGTTAGTTTGAAGAATTTGGAGGACAACATTGTGCTGGCCATTGTCGAGATATGGACCTAAATGCGGTCGATAATTGGACTTTCAAACAACAATTCAACTGGGTCAACCGCGCCGCTAACATTAACGGTGTCAAATTTACTTTTACATTTACTTACATTTTTTTTTTTTTTGTTTTCTTTTTAGGGACTTTAAATAAAGTTCTAGGAAACATTAAAAAAATACTTTATATTAACTAAGTTCTTGTTACTAAAAAAAAGTTAGAATCTTTATCTATATATAATTGTCACGTTACTGACTGACTGATTCTTTATCGCACAGCCTAATCGGCTGAAGCTAACAATTTGGATCGCCAAGTCGATCCACTAAAATGGGATTTTTGAAAACTCTAGTGTTCAGGGGGGAAAAAGGTAATAATGTGTAAATTCGCTTAACTCATACCCTTAACTAAAAGAGCTACAAAAAACATTTAATACTTATCGTTAAAAAAATTAGCGAACAGGCTTCTGGTACTTTTTTGAAATTCGGCATTTTTGGGGAGTAAAGGGTAAAACCTGTTATTTGAAACTTTTTGTCAGCCCATCTATCTTTAAAAAACTTTATCACATTCGTAACTTTTCTAAAAAATAAAAATGTAAATTTGGTACTTCTTCGAAATTTTAAGGTTTTAGGAGATGGAAATCTGCATTCTTTGAGTTATACTTACGTATTTAATTATGGGCTCCAATGCACAGTGTGGTAGATCGCAAATCTAGCTGGACAAAATTTATTAATCGCGTTAGGTTCACTTCTCACTCCTGAATTAAATAAAAAATGAGATCAAATATATAAATGAATATGAAGCGGGATCCCGGGATCCCGGGAAATTTAAAAAAAAATCCCGCTTTGCCGGGAAAAAAACTCTACTTCTAGTATATCTTGAAGGGCATATCTAACCATTATTAACGTCAATAATACGTCTTTCCGTTCTTCAAAAATTTCCTTTCGCCAAAGAGTGGAGGTCATACTGGAAAAGTGAAAAAAAATGTATGGCGGTCGCAAAAACGCGCAAGATGTTTTTGATTTATCTTAACCCAAATATAGTTTTACGCCGGAATTATGCGGAATTAACAGCTTTAACTCTACTTGAAAAAAGGAAATATTTTATTTTTTGCACTTTCTGAACTTCTTACAAAAAAAAATAAATTTTTTTTTAATACTTACAATGGAAATAATTGAATGAAAATTGTAATATATTTGCTTGAAATAGAGCTTTATCATAATGAAAAAAAATTATGACAATAAAATCACTGTAGCCTTTTGAATCATAAACCGAAGCCACACAAAAAATACGCTTCCCTTTGAAATCTGAATGTACGTGCTGACAAAAACTGACTTTAAAGCTTATTTATCCTAATCAGAGCTAAAAACAAACAAAACGATCAGAAGGAATGTTGCCAGACATTTTTTTTTTATTTTGTCCACCTAGATTTGTGATTTACCACAGTGTGCAATGGGGAGAAAAAAAAAGAATGGGTACTTTTTGAATTTTCTATAATATTGAACTTAGAAACATAAACTCGTAGGTTCAAGGTCCTGAGTGAATGAGATGAAAAATGTTGGTTGAAACCTAGAAACATAAACTTTGGCATATAAAAGAAAGAGAGAAGCTAACGAAGTAGCTGGTTTAAAGCTAGTTAAATCATAAAAACAAGTAACTGATATCTTTCAAAAAGTCGATATTAAAACAAAATACATCATTTTATAATAAAGTACTGGATATTATAATATTTGCTCTCCTAATAATATTAAAAAAACTTTTAGTACATTACAAAATGTACTTGGTACATTACAAAATGTACTTGGTACATTACAAAATATACTTGATATATTACAAAATGTACTTGGTACATTGTAAAATGTACTTTATGTACATTATGAAATGTGCTTAGTAAATAAAAATGTACTTGGTACATCATTAAATGTATTCCTTAATAAGAAAGTAGACTTGGTTTTTTCCAAAATGTAATTAAAGTACCTTATACTACTTACGATTATTAAAAGCACAACAAAAGTATTTTATTTTAAAAAAATGTACAGTTCCATAATGTGATTGCCCAGCTTTTAATTTAACTAGGTTATTGGGGAATCACCTTCGACAAGATCTCTCTGAGGTATCGCGGGTTAAACTCGGCAATATGCAGGCTGAAGTCTCCTCAACATTAACCTAACATCAAGTCTGATCTAGGATTCTTATTTCATTGACTCTAACCTTTTTTTTGCTTGGTGCATATAATGAGTACATAAAAAAAAGTACTAGGTTTTTTTTTAAAGTACTAAAAACATTGCGAAATCCACAATAATTACAAAAAAAAAAAAAATACAATTGGTCCTTTTAAAGAATAAAAAAGTACTTAAAAACCCTAAACCTAGTCATTTTCAAATGTTTGATTACGTCAACTTATTTTGAATAAATTTTTGGCCCGCATAAGGTATCTTAAAAATCGCTTACTCACCACACCTGTTCACTTGCTTTTTCGGCCATTATTCTTGTCAATAATTGAAATGCATTCATACAACTGGCTAAACATAAATAATAATGATAAATTAAATTACGAAAAATAGCAAGTACTAAAACAAAATTTGTTAATAAATCGTATATTTGCGTGTGTTGCATATTTATGTAGATGTTATGAAATCTCAAATGTTGATTAAGCAAAAAAAAAAAAACAATCGTTAATGTTGCAACACAAATTAATTTAATGGCGCCATTAAATTGATTAAAGATTATAAGGCTAGATGTTTTTATAGAGTTTAAAATAAAAATTGTTATATCCCAGTAAAAACTTCGCCTACAAAATAATGTGTTGAGTAATCAGAAAAACATAAGAGCACTACTTACAATTCTACTGAAAGAACCAATGAATTTTACAATGGAAGTCCCAAAATGAACGCATTAAAAAGTAAGTCATTATTTTTTTTACCTGCATACATCCAGAAAAAAGTAGTTATGGAAGTTGTTATAGATGTAGTTATAGAAGAAAGCTACAAAATAATGAGTTAAAGAAGCTATTCATTTTGAAAAAGTAGGCGAAGTTTTTACTGGGATATGATATGCTCGGACTTAATTATAAGTGGACCGCACTCTGGTCTTTTCCAAAGTTTGTGGCTTGTCCGCATCAATCAATTCAATACAGAAAATAGTTCAAAGGCATAAAATCGAATGATCATCATTAGATCACTTATGAATTGATGAAATTAAAATTTTTTATCAGAAAGTTAAATTTGTAAAAACTTTAATATATAAACTCACAATATTCTGTACGTAAAGTTAACTCAAATTGTAATACAAAATAAATGAAAATTCAATAAAAACTGGTCTACTTATTTTTCGTTTAATTTTAATGAAAAGTTCATGTAATTTTTTCTGTCAAAAATTCAACCGTGAATTCCGTAAAAACAAATAATAAATATTCAGTTAGTTTATATAATAATGTTTTACTCGTTTACTCCCCAAAACAGCCGAATTTCTCAAAAATACCAGACATTTGTACGCTTGTTTTTCTAATGAGAATGAGAGAGAACTTTTTAAAATTTGATGTATTTAACTTAATAATGTAACAAATTGAATGGGAATTTTTGCTTTATATTTTATTTATTAAAACTGAAAATAACGTACACAGAAAAAATTCACCAACTTATTTTACAAATTAAAGCGTTAATCGAAAATAAAATCTGTTTTAACTAAAAATTTAATCAAGTGAATTAAACTTTTAATTAATGCTATTACTTTGTTTACTGGTGCATATTTAATTAATTTTTTAATTAATATCACAGATTTTTTAATTTAAATAAATTTATATTTTTTTCTGTGAATGTTTTTCCTCTTGTAGCAGGGTTGTCTGATTTTTTTGAGCTCCATCGCCAAACCGCATGTCAGAAATCTGACAGCCCTGTCTTGTAGAGTTGTTGTTCTTTCTCCACAAAACAAGCAAATCGTTTTTTAAGTAAATTTTCTTAGTTTTTTTTAATAAATGTTGGAATCAGTTAAAAATAAATTTGCTTGGAATTTTAAATGTTGTTTAAATGTATTTATTTAAAAATAACTGCACGGAATATTTCTTAAATCTAACGGACTGTGAGTGTATATGTACATGTTCCTTTCGGTCCTATAAGAAGCTTAGGGCCTACACAAATGATCTCAAGTTTAATCATTCCATTGCTATATTCCCAATTTCACTCCAGCTTTTCATCGTCTTGGCAACTGCTTTGTGGATCTTTCTCCTCCAGCTGTGAGTGGGCCTTCCTTTTCGGCGGCTACCTTGTGAATTTCAATAGCTTGGTGTTCGGGCTATGCCGTCATTACGCTTTTACAGCATATGCCCAATTCAGTTCCATTTACGTCCTCTAATTTCACGCTCAAGAAGAATTTGATTTGTTTGTTTGACTATTTGAGAATGTGTTGGGCCAGAATATTTTCAAGATTCTCCTAAAGCTTCTATAAATAAACCCTTGTACAGCCTTAAGGTCGCTTGATGCGTCATTCCAGGTCCCACAGCGATATAAAGGGTGGTTAACTTATAAGGGCCGATTATGATTTTGAATAAAACACAAATTATTTAGAAAATTATTCTCATTTCTTTTTATTACGATAATATTGGTATAGTTCAATTATGTTTGGAACTAAGACCTCTATTTCGGTTTACAACTCAACTCAGTTAAGTTGTAATTTCTTAATTTTTGTATAATGGTTTACAACTTTGCTATATTGCGGTGAACAACAACATACACTCAAAATATTATGTGGGTAATTCCATGTCAAAACGACCAAGAGTGGGACACGACCCCTTCCGATTTTAATGAAATTTGGTGAGAAGGTTCCTTTTATCTTATTAGGAACATATATGAACGAAAAAAATGTTTAAAATTTGTTTTTCGAAAGTTATGTCATATTCAAAATGTCATAATTTCCCAGAATTAGCCGAATGTGTTGAGTTTATTTCTTCAATATCTCGAAAACTACTTGACTTACGAAGATGATTTTGATGTCATTTTGAAGAGAATACTTGGGGCAACAAACCATATATTGAAAAAAAAAAAAAAAATTCGGCAATAAATAATAAAGTGGGGCTGGTCATGCATTTGACCCATCTACGAGCATCCTACGCGCTGTACCATAAAAATATTTCGGCTCAATAAAATTCTTTAATTTGGCCCCTGCAGCGCGTAGGATGCTCGTAGATGGGTCAAATGTATGACCAGCCCCACTTTATTATTTATTGCCGAATTTCGTTTTTTTTTAGTTATTTCAATAAACTAAACCGTTTTTGAGTTACGCGAATATATGCTGTGCAACCTCTTACATTTTCGAAATAACGATATATCTTGAAAACAAGAGCTAACCTAAAAAAACGGTTAGCACCACTGGATTCAGCGTCCCCAATTAGGGTAAAATGCCAGGTGCGCGGCTGGTCTGTTGTTTGCAACTAGCACAGTGTACTTATTGCTCCAAATTACAATATTAAAATTCTATTCTATTTTAATATTATTTTTTTAAGGGTTGCGCAAGGAAAAAAATCATATCTTAAAAAAAAACACCTCCTTCAAAGTTTCAGGATTTTTAAAGAACAGTTTGAGGTATTATACAAAAAAAAATCAGCCAAATAAAAAAATAGGTTTTTGACTTAGTCCGTTTTTAAAATTTAACATTTTGCAGATATTACATTTTTCAAAAATTTTTTCAATTTATGGTTTGTTGCCCCAAGTATTCTCTTCAAAATGACATCAAAATCATCTTCGTAAGTCAAGTAGTTTTCGAGATATTGAAGAAATAAGCTCAACACATTCGGCTAATTCTGCGAAATTATGACATTTTGAATATGACATAACTTTCGAAAAACAAATTTTAAAAATTTTTTTCGTTCATATATGTTACTAATAAGATAAAAGGAACCTTCTCACCAAATTTCATTAAAATCGGAAGGGGTCGTGTCCCACTCTTGGTCGTTTTGACATGGAATTACCCATGTAGTCATTTTAAACAAATTAAAATTCATTTAAAAAACGGATCATTTACATTTCAATTAAAACAAATGATTTTTTCATTGATTTCTAAAATTTTTATTTATTGAACATCATATTCCTTAAAATTGAATAGTTTTTACTTTTAAAAAATATATTTTAACCGACAAAAATCAAACTACATAACAAAATAAATATGGAAAAACATTATTTTTTGGTTGTTTGTTTTTTGAATAACAAACATAAATGTTAAAAAAGAAAATTATTGGTAAAATAACCATTTTTTTTATTCAATTTTAACAGTACGGAAAACAAATTTAATAACCCACAATCAGTTACTGTAATCATTTTATGAGTGTAACAAAAATTACAACTGATCACAACCAGTTGTATTAATAACAACTCCACTGAGTTGAGTTGTAAATTGTAATAGGGTCCTAAATATCGGCCAAATGGCGCCGCCCCCTCGCAGCACACCTCCATGCGATGGTCAACATTTCCGATGACGCTGAGGCATAATTGAGGTTCTATGCCGTTAATGTGCCGAATTATCTCAGCCTTTAGCTCTTGAATTTCTCCTGGCTTATCGACGTACACCTTTTCTTTCAAATAACCCCAAAGAAAGAAGTCCAACGGTGTCAAATCACATGATCTTGGCGGCCAATTGACATTCCCACCACGTGAGATAACACGGCCATTGAATTTGTCGCGCAAAAAAGTCATTGTTTCGTTAGCTGTGTGGCAAGTGGCACCGTCCTGTTAAACCACATATCGTCCACATCCATATCTTCCATTTCGGGTCATAAAAAGTTCGTTATCATCTCACGATAGCGTACACCATTCACAGTAACTGCCTGACCGGCCTCATTTTAGAAAAAATACGGCCCGATGATGTCGCCATCGCATAAACCGCACCAAACAGTCACTCTTTGTGGGTGCATTAGTTTTTCGGCAATCAATCTTGGATTATCATTCGCCAAATGCGGTAATTCTGCTTATTGACGATTCCACGGAGGTGAAAATGTGCCTCATCACTGAAGATGATTTTCTTCGAAAATTGCACCCACTGTTACTATTTCTTGCCACCATTATCAATTCAAGTGCACCTTGTAAGCTTGTAAATGCAAATCTTTATGCATAATGTTCATCAACGACGAGCGTGAGAGGTGCAATTGTTGGGCACGACGACGAGTTGAGGTGGACGGCTCTTCAACCACACTATCGCGAACAGCAGCAATATTTTCTGCAGTACGAGCTGTACGAGCACGCAATGTAGTTTTCACATCTCCTACAGACCCGGTTTGCTCAAATTTTTGCACGATTTTTTTGATTGTACGCACATTTGGACGACTAAATTGATCGAAAAATTCACGAAGTCCAAGATATGCATTTTGATGTGAATGCCCATTTTCATAATAATCCTGAATAGCTTTAACGCGTTGCTCGATTGTGTATCTTTCCATGGCTCAAATTGAGTTAGTCAAATGCTAAATGAAATGGAGAAACAAAACTTGACGTTACGTGTGGTTCACATTCAACATCGGCCCTTAAAATTTAACCACCCTTTAGTAGTATTGACTTGACGTTTGAGTTGAAGATGAGGTTGATTTTCAAACGTTCGCCAGTCGTCCAACTGCTTGATTTGCATACTTTCTTCGGTTTACAATATCCAGTGAGGAGCCACATGCTTATTCTTGGTACTTTCGTTTTTTCTTCTGTAAAATTAAATGATATAGAAAAATTTTATTATGGTTTGCCTGCATTTAGGTAATAAATTACCTATATACCTCTTAATAGCCTTGTTTTTACCCGATTATTATAATTATTGTGCGTATCTTATATTAATGTCAATTGCTATTCCAATGCGCATTTCACTGGTTGCTAAGGCCAAATCATCAGGAAACTTTATCCAAAGATTTTATAAAAAACTCAAGATATTAAAGATTTAAAACTGTTAAGCGAATAAGAATTATAAGCACCAGTTTGACTAGTAATGTAAAATTTCTTAATAACCTCATATTTTTCAAACGGCTGGATGGATTTTACGCGGGTTGGGCTTAGCTGGCGAAACACAGTTGCAAATTATAAACCGAAATAATGTTAATGGGCTCCAATAAATGTAGAGTTTACTTGGTTCATAGTTTATTTTAATTTTGTTTTTCAAGGCCTCATAAAATAAGAAAACATTGCACATACCAGCAGCAACATTATTTTCTTTAGGAAATTATTTATAATATTGAAACTATAAATTCTTATTCCTCACAATTTATTGCTTCAACAAATGCAATTAAATGCACTTAATTGTTTACAAAATAAAATTAAATGTAGAACATACTTTTTTCTTTTTGATAATTTTATTATTTATTAATAATTTAAACTATTTGCTGAATACATTATCTTTATGAAGTGCAATTTAAGATAGATGACACAAATATAAAAATAAAAATATACACACGAAAAACAAAAGTAGAAAATTTTATTTAAAAGATGGACGACACTCACTAGTCGTATACCGCTGTGTGTATACAAAAATTTAAATCAACACTAAAAAACACATAATTTACGATAACAAAATTTACGTTAAAACAAAAATCTGAAAAAATAAATCTGATACTTTATCAGTCATGGAAAACTTAGTACTATTTTGTACCTTTTTCAGTACATGTTATACACCTGAGATAAAAAAAGTTCCAATTTGCAAAAAAAAAAAAAAAAAAAAAAAAACCAAAATTCTATATTCGGCTGTGCCTAAGTCCCAATTCACACGTTGCAAGTCTTATTGATCAGCTTGCTACTTTATAACGAGAGTGAAGAGAGGAAAATAAACCTTTCTCTCTCACTCTCTCTCGCCTATAAGGTAGCAAGCTGATCAATAAGACTTGCAACGTGTGAATTGGCACTAATCTTTGATACCCTTCATCCAGAGTAGGAATATGCATTTCAAATTTTAAACCAATATTATTAAATACTGACCCCACAGTATTAAAATCTATTTTAAAACCGCGATTTATATGCTTTTTATATCCTAGCGAAATTTAGCAGCGGGATTTCTAGTCGTTTATAACTATGACAGGCCAATTTTTACTACAGTAGCATTATCCCCAACGGCTTTAAGCTTATTTAACTGCCTGTTTTTAGAATGCGACCAAAAAAGTGACTCGTTCAACTAACATTTAAAACAAAAACAAATTTTGAAATTTTGTTTTGTTTGTCACTTAAAGACCCAGAATATACTTAATGGGGTCTTATGCCCGTAATTTCTACAAATAGATATCAAGCTGTGTTTAGATATCTATGGTGAAACGAATTTTTCATAATTTTAATACGTATGTCTTATCTACTGATTAAACTGTAGTGTATTTTAAACCATCCATTTTTGACAGTTAATTAAAAAAATTAATAAAAACACAAATGTTGCCATATTTTTAAAGAAAATTTAAAGGAAAAAACACGTTGAAATTACCAAACTAGTTTTACCGCATAGGTAAAGATAACTGTTAAGTACTAACCGACCAGATATCTGTTTGTTGAAATTACGGGCATTAGGAGAATATTTAAAAAGTCTCACACAGAAAGACAAACTAAGTATGGTCTTATTCGCCACAATTGATGAAAGCTATAATTAAATCAACTTAAGATTCCTAAACAGGGTTGCCAGAAGTGAGGAAAAATCTCCACATGTAGGTTTTTACTTTTCTTAAACAGTATCGTGGGAAAAAATCTGACAGATTTTCTGTAAAAAAAAACTTTAAATTGGACATTGTTATAAGTTTTTGAGTAGAACAACTTTTAATTTTTCGTCTGTACCGAAAATGTTACTGTAAAAGTATGATTATTTTAGGTTTGATAGTACATATTTACAATTTTACAAAAAAACAAGTAAGAGTGCTATATTGGGCTGTGCCGAATCTTATATACCCTTCACCATTGTGCGAGCAGAATACAGAGCAACTAGACAAAAACTAAATAAAACTGGTAAATATTTTTAAAAATAAGAGACAACCGGTTTTGAACTTCGGTTTTCATAAGGGTCCAGAATATATATACTTTATAGGGTGTAGGATCAATATTGTAGAAAGTACAGTTATATATACCTTTTCCACCTGAGGTGAAGGGTATAAAAAGAGTAATTTTTGGGGATTCAGTATTTCGGGTATAACTCAGCCATTTTTTAGAATAGTGTGTATTGGCAACCTAAATGTGTGTACCTAATTTGGAAACTTTGGCTTTTTCCGTTCCAAAGATATGCAGCAAAAAGTAATAAAAATACAACAACCACAAGGGATTTTTGGAAAAAATTAGAGGTAGTCCTGGTTTGTTGGTCATATCTCAGCCATTTGTGGACCGATCTTGCTGAATTTCAATAGCACGAAATGGTGGACTATATGTGACATAAATGTTAAACAACCTAGCGGCTATCATGTCTGGAGTCTCAAACATATCAAACGTAAGACGGACAGACGGACGGACATCGTTAAATCAAGTTCTCTCCTCATAAGGACCCAGAATATATATACTTTATAGGGTCTTAGATCACTATTGTAGAAATTACAAACGGAAAAACAAACTTATATATACCCTTTTCCACCTGAGGTGAAGGGTATAAAAAAACTGGATAATGGTTTTTGAAAATTGGCATTTTTAATTTTTCAAAAATAAAAAAACAAAAATAAAAAAATTTCAACAAATAGAAACTGGGAATTATTTCCTTCCGAAGGTAATAATGTTGAATAAAAAAAATTTCTTTATAAAAACCTTACTGTAGGAAAAAAGTTGTTTGCTGACAGTGAAATAATTTTCTCAAGCTAGATTCGAGATTCATCACACTGTGAGTCACTTTAAAAATATTTTCATACAATTTTAGAAAATTTAAAAAAATGTTGTGCGTAAAATTTCTCAACGACTTAAATAATCACGCCTTAAATATTTTTTTTTTATAATTATCTCGAAATATTTTAATCGGAGTTCAATATTAGGGGTGTAAAAGAGCAACAGCAATGTATCGTAGCACTTTAATGAAAGGGAAACTCCGTGTATTTAGTTGTTGGATTAAAAAAAGAGCTACGATATTTTGCATTTGCACTTTTGCAAGACCAATTCTGAACTCCGCTAATTTGTTTTTTAAAACAACCTGTTTCACAATTTATTAAATCTTAAATTTCTTTTTTTAAAATAATATCAATAACAAATGCGGTATGCACTAGTTGCAATAACTCATCCGTACAAAATTTAAAAAAAAAATTAATATTTCACTAGTATGTTTCTTTCTGCAGTAAAAGTAGTGTATACCCTTCTTTATATACAAAAGTATGTACGTTTCACAATGCGAATTAATTTTTGTATGCCGTACCATAAAACAATAATTCACAAAATATTCCCAATAGAAAAATTTTAATAATTTATATAAAATTATTAAATTATAAACATTTCTTATTTAATGAAAAATAAAATTAGCATTTTAATTCGTCGAAAGTACCTTTTCACTGGATATTTTGTACCATTTTAAAATCTTATAATTTCACCCGTGTCGCATACTTTTTCAGTTAGATGTGATGTTTTGGTTTGCTTTTATATACGATTTTTTGTTTTTTGCCTTTGCTGTGTGAATTTTTGAGAAAAAATTATACTTATGGCGATTTCTTTTCTGAAAACAATATGCTACAGTATATACATGTAACATTTTCTAATGTTACCTATAATCACTGGAAGTGTTACATGTTGTGCAATTTTAATAGAACACAATTAGCTGCTTTTATTTACAACTATTACACTTTCATAATTAATGTACTTCATGAGCGATTTTTAATGCTATTTGAGCGGTTTCTGAACGCAATTATGGCTTGAAAACAAATATTGACATCACTAATGGCTTAGAAAAATTTAAACGATTATAATATAAATAGACTTTTTTTGATTTTAATGTGTAAATATATTTATATTTTCTTTTAAAATAATTTTTTTTACAAAATTATGAGCTGTATGAGTTATGACAAGCAAAATAAAACATTGGTTGTACAAACAAAGTAGTAAGTACCAAAGTTGTAAGACAGGGCAGTATGAACACCTTAAGTAAAAGTAAGGGTAAAACATGCAACATGTTTTGCATGTTTTTTATCAACATATTCACAAAAGAACTTGAAAATTTTTCCCACAGTTGTATTTTATGTACAAACGAACACAAAAATGTAGAACATGTAACATTAATGCAACATTTTTCTCAGAAAAGAAATCGCCATTAGTTAACCATCACATGATGATTGATGGAAGAACAATATTTGGACAGAAATAAGTTTGATTCTTTATTTGCTCGTTTGAGGGGAGGTGGCAAAAATAAAAATGTAATTTATTTTTATTCACAAATTATTATCTTTGTTTGCTTTATTAAAGTTCTTCGGCATGTGGGCGTCGCGGGTGGCACATCGGTAATGGACTGCACAAAGTTAATTTCAATGCTGCCCAAAGTTTCCGATAACTGTACGTAACCCTAAAGAAAGATATACGAATTTGTTAATTCGCATGATCTTGGTGATTATTACGAGAGTTAATTTGTTCTAAAAAAGTTTCGCCGATTTCAAATTTGAGAGTTAGTAAGTAACGATTAGCACACTTCACACTTTGTATGAACGCCGTTAGAATATCTCGTAGATTTTTCTTTTTAAAATGATGAAAAACTTGACTAGACCATCAAGCCAAAAATGAGCTTTCAGCGATGGGACCACTTCAATGCTGCGCTTTACTTCAGCAATGAATTCTTCGGATAGCACAATTCGACGGCTTTGCGGTTCAATATAATTATTTAAACATACATATGTAAGAATATCGTGCATAAGCAATCCAATCGATTTTTTCGCTTGGGTAGAGCTTAAAATACTCCTATCATACGGTAACATTCCCAAAAATAACCCAAATTATCTTAATAATTTTGCACAATTTAGAAGTATTGATCAGTCCTAATGCTAGAAACACAACTGGGACGAGCGACGAATTATTCGCAAAGAATATTCGTCATTAGAAATAGAACACATTGGTGTATATGAAAGTACACACAATCATTGCGTAGACCGAAATTCGTCGTGCGTAACGAACTCTGCGATAGGTTTATTTCTATTTCTTACGCAGACGAACGACGAATAAATTCAGAAAGGATCAGCGCAGCGAAAGCTGTAAAGAATCAAAGGGACAAATCGCTTCTTTTGCGAACTTGGCTAAAATTCGCGAAAAATTGCAAACTTTTAAACAAACACTAAAATATATTTGAAATCGCTAAATGAGTGAAAAAAAAAACAAAATGTCGAAAAATAACCAAAAAATTTTTTTTTGCAAAAATTGCGAAAATTCGCGAATATTTTTTTTTCATATTTTAAAGCAAGCCATAAAACTGGTTTAAAGCCTCTAGAACTATAATGAATGGCAAAAGTTCGGTAAAAATTGCTAAATTTGCTAACAGCGGCATGATAGCAAAGACTACTATATTTATTATAAATCGTTAAAGCTGTCAAGAGTCAGAAAACTTACAGGAACAAATCGCTTTTATCGCAAACATTGCTGAAATTCAGAACACCAAAAATGCTGAAGGAATCCACTTCGAGTGGATTCAGATTCTAGAACACACCCGATTAATATTTTTTTTTTTTTTTTTTTTTTTTTTGTTGAAATATGGTCAACCTATGATTTCATTAATGTTAACAAACAATTAAATTATAAAGAAATTTTAATAATATTTATTTCTAGTTAAAAAAGATGAAAATGGGTGCAGTAAAATAAAAAAAGAATAAATAAATGTTTATACAATCTAGCGTCCAAAATTAAAAAAAAAATGCCAAGTCACATTAATACCTGGAGTTTACGCACTTATTGGGTCGCATACGAGCGAGACTGCGAATATGGCGAAACCGTCCTGCTCGTTCGAATCCATGTTAAAACCTGAAGAATTGAACGGCCCGTGTGTGTACATCTCAGTCGGCCTTAAAGTTGTTAAAAATTTGCCCCAAAAAATTCAGAAATTTCTAATTTGAAAACAAAAGATCCTTATTTATAAAAAATTACACAAGTTAATAAAGGGTTTATGAAACGGATTTTGTATGAAAGTTTGTTTAATAACCCTTTTTCTCACTTAACTGTGTCTGTAACTTTTTTGGCGAGTACAAGCTGTCACGTAAGGAAATTATTCGCCAATTTACAGAAAAAGTGTGTCTGTAACATTTTGGTGAGAAAAGTTCCCGCTTTGAACTGTCAAATAAACTCACGAATAAAAATGGGGCAAGAAAAAATTTGAACACTAAAAAACAATTAAAAATGCAAAATGCAAAGAATAATAATAATATTATTTTGTTCTTGGCACATTTTTCATTGTTTTATTATTTTGATTTTAACATTTTATTAAAATATACGAATGTCTTCAAAGATCATTTGCAAACAACAAACACTAAAGTCGCTCTTTACACAATTTGGTATAGCTGACGGTTGTAGTTTCACCGCCGTCGTTGAAAAATTTTCAATTTTTGGTCAATTTTGGTCGCCGTCAACGATATGTGCTACTGGCGTTCTGAACGTCAGCAATGTCACATTGGCTTCAAGTGCAATATTATGACATTTATAACGTAACGACGTAATCTCTTTTGATAGTTTTCGACATGAGTTACAGACACACATTTCTCTCACTTTTCGAGAAACGATGGAATATTTTGTTTCACATCTTTTCGATGCAAGAAGTTCTCACTAAAGTTACAGAGCATGGGTACTGTTTTATGTTTTTAAATAACACCGAAAATATTTAGCAATTAAATAACAGTTCCATTAAATAAAAACAAATCTTAGATTAAAATCGATAAAGCCCAAGACGAGTTTTCGAGATTTTACCCTATTTGAAAACGATGGGCTGTCATTGGCTCACAATAATGAAGTTATGTTACGAGGTGAAAATCTATATAAGAGTTATTTGTTCCGAATATAATCGAGTTATTAACATACATATGAGATTTTTTATTTAATTCTTAAAGGGAATTGGGGGATGGTCGCTAAATTGTTTATTGATGTTAACATTTAAAAGGAAGTTTAAGCTTTTTATAGATGGGAGCTTTGGGCAAATGGGAACCGATACGAAAATAATTTAATTTGCAGTAAAATATGCGACTAAAGTTGAGATGTCGCTCAGAGGGGCCTATGTCGTATGCGAGACAAGTTACTTTGGTAGCTCTGCAGCTCGTTAGCGATATCCTTTATTTGATTCAAAATATTTTTATGAATATAGCAGTTTAAGTTTGAAAAAGTATTTATATTTAACGACAACCTTAAAATTTTAGAGTAAATAGATTTTTATTGAATAAGAATTAATAGGTTGACGAAAAGGGAAATAGGTTTAGATCTATGGTTGTTTTCTAAAATAAAGTTTAGATGGCTTAAGTTAGATTTGTTAAAAATTTTTTGACGAAAAAGGGAAATATTTTAAAATTGTTTTTTGTTTCCTCTTTTTAATTTTTTAATTTTTTAATATTTTGATTTTATGAAATGTTATTGTTGAATGTTGAAAAAATTTTTAAATTTAATTTTAATTTTTAATTTTTATTAATTGTCAAACATAATTTTTGTTAATTTTTATTAAAATATATCCTGAAGAAGATTTCCAAAGGAAATCGAAATATCGATAATAAAAATATACCAAATTCATTAAATTTAATTTTCATTAAATTATTTTTATGAAGAAAGGAATTTTACAACATGAAAATTAATTAAAATTTATTGATAATTTTTCATTCTTGACTCAATCTGGGCTCTGAATTTGCTTTGAATGATTATCTATTTTAATTTTATTTTAACATGTTGTTCCTTTACTTCTGTTTTTTCGTACTGAGGAGATTGAGTGGTTGCAATCGAAACATGTCAGGGTAACCTGTCCGTAAACACCTGGGTTCGAGCCCAGATTGAGTCAAGAATGAAAAATTATCAATAAATTTTAATTAATTTTCATGTTGTAAAATTCCTTTCTTCATAAAAATAATTTAATGAAAATTAAATTTAATGAACTTGAGCCTAATTAAAAATATTAAAAATTTGGATTAAAAACCATAAATAGTTCAATAAAATAACCACAATACTAATAATATACCAAATATTTAAAATAGAAGTGACCTTAAGCTCAAATATTAATAAGGAAGAAATATATTTAAAAAAGGTCGAAGAAATTAGAATAAAATTAGTAAAAGTTAAATGTAAATAGCGAAATTGAAGCAACAGGTTGAGTTTACAGATAGATGTTAACAGCAGGGTTGTCAGATCGACTTTGACCTTTTTCGCCATATTCAATATCAAAAATCGCCAAAGCCTTTGTTTACAAATTTTTGACAATAAAATACATATTTTTTAAATTATTAAAAATATCTTTTATAAATCTTAAAAACTAAATTAGTTCCGTATCGCTTAAATACGCAAAAAATTCAAAAAAAAAAACGCAATATTATATATTTTGCTTAATTTTTATTTAGAGCGAAATGTTTTCTATAAAATAATTTATAGTAGTTTACTTAAAGCAACAAATATTAGAAATGCACTATATACAATAGTTGCAGTTTTATTATATATCTAAAACGCTTCACCGTCAAGTCTCCTATTTGTCTTCTAATTTGGAATACATTGTGAGGGTATAACATTTATTCAACGAAAGTACAAAAGAAGTGCAACATGTACTATTCCCATTCATAAAACTTATCAGGCATGTTCTGAAAATTATATTTTGTGAAAGTGATTTGAAATCACAAAAAAGGTGTTCTGGACAAAAAGCCTTTTTTCATAATTGTGGTTTTAAACCAGTCAGTTAAGAGGCAGCTGATTTAAAATTACTTGCTTATTTGTTTCCACCATTTTTAACTTAGTTAAAACTTTTGTGGTTTTCAAAACACCCATTAATCACAATTGTGATTTCAAAATCACAAGTGATTTGAAATCTTGTGATTTACAGAACATGCCAGTATAACTCCTAATAACGCGTCTAGAAGTTCGTATTGCATTCTAATGCGAGGGCGAGTTTTAGTGGAGATCATAGTTTCAACACAGGAATTACTAGTTGTAGAAACCTCATATTAAGATCAGCCAAAGTAATGTCCTTAAAATTGTACGTACCTTCCGTATCCTTGTAGCTTTAAAATGTTGGCCTAAACTGATTTAGTTATCTTTCCAATTAACAAACACTTATTTTTACCATTGTGTTTCATAAATGTCCAAAGGTATAATAGGATTCATAAAAATCTTTAAAATATCTCTTACAACATCATATTTTATCTGTGATAATAAATTGCCACATACATATAAGTATAATGTGAAAATGTTTATAGACTTAAAACATATTCGTGTTTTAAGGAATTCTATTTATTGATTTTTCAAGAGCAATTTTCATTAAATTCATCAGCCATTTGAACATACCTTCAAATACCTATCATATATATGATTGCCTGAAATTTCATTCATACAAATACGGGAATTAAAATAATATTATTTCTAAGTATTGAATTTAACGAATTTCAAAACTATTTCATAGGTCATAAAAAATAGCCAGTTGGCGATTTTAACAATTTTTAAATCGCCAAAAAATCGCCATGTCGCCAAATCAAAAATTAGGTCGCCAAACATGTTTGAAAATCGCCACGTTTGGATAGAAATCGCCACATCTGACAACCCTGATTAACAGAAAAGCAAGAATTTCGAAAAAAAAATTTTATTTGCTGCGAAAGCTCTTGTAGGCATCTAAAAAAATTAAACATGTACACTTAAAAGAAAAATCAATCCATACGTACTCAAATCAATCCGAAGCGGTGTTAATAGTACGATGAGTACGGATTTTCTTGAATCAAGTACAGAAAGATTATTTCTAGTACGTGTAAAAGTTATTTTTTTTACGTGTTAAAATTTACAAAACAAATTTTCTATGAATAATTTTGTTAATTAAGGTTTTGGTTCGATTTTTAAAACTATTGTGAATAGATATAAAATTCAGCACAGCCGAATATGGGAAAATCTCAGAAACAGTAAACCAACCAAAAATTTTTCAAATTTATATTTTTTTTAATGGAATATAAGACTAATAAATGTATAATAGATATGCAAAACAATTAGGCGATAAAAACATAAAATTTTAAAAAAGAAAAAAAAATCAAACAATAATTTTCGGAAATCGCAGGTCTTCCATATTAAGATTCTTTAACCCTAAATCGTTCGAAAATCCTCTAAAACAATTTTTAGCTGACGGTTATGTCCACTAATGTCTAGATAAAATCATATATTTTTTCTATATAAAATACACCCTTTACAGATGCTCATCTCGTATGCAAATGACAAATTAGTTGGACTCCCGACTTGACCCAATTTTAGTACAGTACAAATGTAAAATTTAATGTTTATAAAACTTTGCTTTCGATGGTATTTATGCCGAGAGAATATTTATATTTGGCATTTCCAGCAAAGGCTAAACTTTATTTCTACAAGATATTCAAAGAGGGATAAATTAAATAAAACACCATTTTGGCCTATTAATACCAAATAAATCATTTAAAGTGTAAAATTTGGGGAAAATTTCTTAACCCGAATAAGTCTTTTAAGAACTATATCCTCTCTCTTTAATTAGCTAGATGAATCTTGCAATCGGTCCATGCTCACATCACGTTTAGGGCCATTATTACAACTTGAAGTAAGGAAAGATTAAGTTGAGAGATAATAATCGGTTATCGTTCAAAAAGCGTCTGTTATCTGCGTAAATCACAAAGAAAAAAAGTTAATTCAGTGCTTGGAAGTCCTAAGCGAAAATACATATCATTTATACTAATATATCAGATTAATTTAAAGAGTCAGTTATAAATGTGAACTTAGGTTAACATTTATACTCTCTTATGCTTTTAAGAGCACACACCATAATTTTTACAAAAAGTCATTACAGAACCGGCTTAATAATAATTATAAAATCTTGCCTTAATTGAAAGTACTTCATGCAATTTCCTATACACACACACACATAAATACATAACAAAATGGTAATGCACTACAGAACACATGGTTAAATATAAACAACAACAACAGCTATATTAATAAGGAAAAAAAAAACAAACGTAAACCAGTTTTGTACAACAAATTAAATCAGTAGTACAAACAGTGTTGCCAGATAAGAGGAGGAAGAACATACATCGTGGACTTTTGCTAAATTAAGGAATATTTCCCTTTGTATGCAATATTATTTTTACTAAAAATAAAATTTTGTGATGCATAAGATTTCGGTAAATGCCGGGAAATTTATGTTAAGAAAAATAAGAAAAAATACCACGTGTTCCTAAGGGCCAAATACACTGATCAAAATATTCATCAAGCATTGTGGTAGTCAGGGCTCCCAGATTTGACGATTTATCGTCATTTTGTCGATTTTTTGTCCAGAAATTAGTTAAGTGCCGATTTGCTGATTTTTTTTTTTTTTTTTAAAGTGATCAGTTTGTCTCTATCAGCTCTAGTTTTCATGATATAACTTTTTATACCCTCCACTTATGACCTTCAATTACACCAATTACCCAAATTTTTTTTCCAAATTTTTTTTTTTTTATCAAAATTTTTTATTTACTGTTATAGTTATTGCCAAAAAAAAAACTCCCAAATTTTTTTAAGTATTTAGAAAGTAAAACTTTTCCATAGGAGTTTAAAAAAATACAAAAAAGTAATACTGTTTCATACAGATTTATTAAAATAAAAAAAAAATACTTAAAAAAATTTGGGAGTTTTTTTTTTGGCAATAACTATAACAGTAAATAAAAAATTTTGATAAAAAAAAAAAAAATTTGGAAAAAAAATTTGGGTAATTGGAGGTCATAAGTGGAGGGTATATAAAGTGGCTCCACGAAAAGCCCCCCAATGAAATAACGCCCAAACGAGAAATGAAATATTCCCCAATTTTTTTTTCATACATTTTTGGGTGTTATTTCATATGAAAAAACTCCCAATTTTTTTGGGCCGTTTTTCATTTTTTTTGGGAATTATTTCATTCTTCATTTGGGGTTTTCAAATTATGAAATAATCTCCAATGAAATGAAACCCAACAAATTTTTAAAATTCGGGGCTTGTTTCATAGCGTGTTTAATTTGGGTGTTATTTCATTTTTAATTCGGAGGTTATTTTTAACACCAAAGTTAAGCATTGAAATCTGGCTTCGCATACTTAAGTTTTTCTGCTTAGGGATTTTTTCCTCCAGTAGCACGCGGCAGGTGGCTTCGCTGAATGAAGTTTTCCTGCGTGCGTCACAAGAATAAAAAAATGTTTTTCAATGATAACTAACGATTTTCCCTTTTACAGAATGTTGACACCATGCGTAACACTATTCTGGAAAAGTATGGCTTTGTCTCTCATTTGTGAAAAAAATATGGCTATATCTCTCATATCGCAAAATTTTAAATATGACCTTATCTCTCAATGATTGGGCGATAAGACCATAACGGCTTTATCTCCCATTCAATTGAGCAATAAAGCCATTATGACCTTACCTCCCATGGTTAAAAAGCAACCCCCGCCCCCCGCCCCCCGTGTAAAGGCCAAACGTAGAAGGCAAATTGTCTTCCGAACTGCAAAAAGTGAGCAGGGCTACAAGGATCTACGGGCGGGTAAAATAACTACAGCAATATTTTTGAACCGAATATATCCTTATTATTAAGAAGACGCCTGCGGGCCTCCACACGATTCATTTCAATAATTTTGCGACTTTGCTGTTGGTCCATATTGACTTTCATATGAAATAACATAAAAATATTGGGGGTTGTTTCGTTTTCGTTTTGGGGTTTATTTCATTTATTTTTCGATGTTATTTCATTCACTGCTTTTGGGTGTTATTTCCTATTTTTTGGGGATTATTTCATTGGGGGCTTTTTCCTGGGCGTTATTTCATTGGGGGCTTTTCGTGGAGCCTATAAAGTTATATCATGAAAACTAGAGCTGATAGAGACAAACTGATTACAGTTTTGAATTTAGCGCACCCAAATTAACTAGAATCAGTTGATAAATTCAAAGAAGCAAATTGAGTGTTGGCCTGTGTTATCAATTATATAACAATATAGCAAACTTCACTATCAAACGAGCTGTCAAAATCGGTTTTTACAATTGCAAAGCGTGCCGCTTTTGCTTAGGTACGGCTGTAATATGCAAGTCTTAAGAAAATCTTTGATTATTTTCCGAGTACAAAAACAACAATGTTATACTTTGTATATTTCGACAAACTACCATCGAATGAACCTTTTTCGACTCTCTTTATAAATCATATTTTCAACGATTATACGGCGCGCATTTTACGATTTGTAAGAGTATATCTCAGGAGTCTCATACGATTCTTGACATGAAAGTCTCGTTAGGTTATCTTTACTTTTTTTTTTTGAAAATCGAACAAAAATTGCTTAAAAAAACTAAATTTTAAATTGTCCGATTTTTTTTGACGATTTTTCGAAATGATAAAGTCAATTTTTTTATTTATTCTCAGGAAACTGACGATTTCCTCACAAATTTATCTGGCAGCTCTGGTGGTAGTATTAGTGAAAATGAGTTTTTATGTTTCTCACCAGCGATGCTAGATGGAAAATCAAAAACTTTAAATATGTCGGCGAATATAACGTCCAGCACACGTACACGAGTGAATTAGCCTGCTGGACAAGCATTCGACAAGTGCATTTGGCCCTTTAGAATGAATAATTTTTAAGGACTTAAAAGTTTATAAAACAGGGTTAGTTTTTACAATTATAAAAAAAATTGAGGATGAAGATTTTGAGATGTCTAAATTAAGAGACTTAAACTTAAAATTGGCGATATTAGTAAAGAGGCAACACTGTACACGCCAATAACTTGAAATTTCATTAAATACAGCAAACACTTGATCAATAGCCCAAAAACAAAACTAAAACAATAACAAAGAGAGTGAAAGATAGAGAGAGAGAGGGACAGAGCAACAAACACATTCTCTTACACACACATTTTTATTAAAAAGGGGGGATCGTCTCTGTTAATAAAAGAAACGATATAACAGTGTATTTCTCTTATTGACTGTTAAAGTTTCCCCAAAAACATTGTTCACTTCTTATCTATTGGATTGAATGTAAGTTTTTCGTTGAACATTTCAATACAATTTTAGTCAACGCCGTATATTCGATTTAAAAACAACGGCCGTTTTACGCGACGGTAAAAAAAAAGCGTTTTGTGTTAAAGAAATTTGATTTTTCAAAAGAAAAAAACAAACACTATCGAAATAAAAATAAACGTAAATTTCATTATAATTATTTAAAACATAAAACAAATTTGAAAAGAAATATTTTAAAAATATAATTATCAAAATTTATATTATACAAAAGTGATCTCATGAACGAAATTATATATTTTTAAAACTATAGTAGATATTTTCGTCGACTATAAAAACGCAAATTTTAAGGCAACTATTTCTATGTTAAAGGTTTTTTTTATTCAGCAAAAATTTAAAAACATTTTAAAAAATTCGTGTTAAAAGGAAAAAGTTAAAGTTCAACAATATTGTTAGCGCAGAAACTTAAACAAATATTAATTATACAATTTTAATTAAAAATATTTATTGTCTTAATATTTTTTTTAAAAAACCTTGTGTTTTATTATTAAATTTTTGTATGAACAAGTGTTTTTGTTACTATTCATATTAAAAGCTGCTGTCTCTAAGCTTTTGTTTATACTAAAATTCTTTGTTTAGCTTATTTTTATAACAGCTTTGAAATTTTACATGCAAAAAATTAATTAAAACAATAAAAACATACATAAATTGCATAATTTTTTTTTTTTATTACTGATAGTGATTTTTAAAGACATAGCGAAATAATAACTTGACATTTACACATTGATTAATTGTTTAAATTGATAAAATAAATAAATAAACAACTTTGTTTTCAATCAGTGTTACCATCTCTAAGCTAAAATTTTACACGACCATACGTTCGGTCAAAAATTCAGTGGCTTAATGACAAAATCGGTTTATGATCTGAGTCGGTTAATGATTTCACTTTGTGTCTATAGAAATGTCCCTCTTCTAGAGTTTCTTCTAAAAGTATTTCTATTCATATATACTAGACCAAAAAAGATAAAATTAAACTTTAATATATTCCAACGCCATCATTGTTTCACCTTTCAGTTGGCTTTCTTAAGAAAAGCACTTTCTGCGTTTTATTTGCATATAAATGGGCTCCTCGCTGGTCAAACTCCAGAGTTTGGCGTAGGGCCAGAATAGTCCACATATTAAGCGCAGGCTCTTGTTTATAAAAGTTTGAAGTCGTTGCCGGGTCACTTCAATATACAGTCATGTTTCACTTCCATATAAAAGCATTGATTGGACGGACGCATACGTTGAAAGTGCGGATATGGATTATTGCATTTATTTTAATGACAACTTATCCTAATTTTTTTGCGGTAAGAATATGATTGCAAAACGCTATGCCGATTGCTGTTGCTACAATAACTTTTATATAAACCTAAAACTGCGAATTTGTGAAAGTGAAAATAAGAGGAAATTTTTGTGATACAACATTTTTAATATCCAAAGAATTTGAAAACAATAAAATATTTAAATATTCAATTTTCAATGTCAGTCATCTTCCAAATATTTCAAAGAAGCTAATTTGATCGCATAGAAATGAACCCAAAGTCGATTAATCCCCAGGCTTGGTCGCTAGTTTTAAGTTAGTTTCGAAAAATAATGCCTTTCCCAAACATTTTCTTTAATAAGGCCGTTTTGTTGGAAAGACATTTAATGAAACACGAGGTTATTTTAAACTTCTTCAACGTTGCTAGTTCGATCGCATTCGCAATGATTTGTTGTAACCCCAGAGAAATAAATCCAAAGGCTTCCCAAGCTTGGTTGCGAATTTTATGGTTGCTTTCCAGAAAAAATACGTTTCCAAAATGTTTTCTTTAATGAGCCGATTGTAGAAAGTGTAATCCAATTGGTATTTTATATTCAAAAATATAAAATAAGACTAAATTTTTTCTAAATGTACACCGTTTTTTAATATAAAGTACGTGTAAGAACTAAGTATTTAATAACAGTCCTGAGTCTGGACCATGCATTAAACCCCCTGCTTAGAAATCTCCACTGCACCCAGAAGAATACTCCAGCTAGGCGAACTTTGACACAGATTTCAAGTAAATCAACACCCAACCACGCATCTGTAAGATCCCTGCGATTTTGTTCTTAAAAAGCTCTGGGGGTTAATGAGCTTGAGATATTGGCTGCACATTTATCCCAAATAAGACTACACTCAGAGAAAAAAAATTTTTCAATATGGTCACCTCCAAAAAAACAATTTTTTAAGAAAGCTTTGTAGATGCTTCTCAAGAGGCATACACAGTAGCCCCAGGAAAAGCTCTTACAATTTTGCAAATCAACGAAAACGCAAATAACTCCACTTTGGAGTTTTTAGAAAATTTGTTGTATTAAATCTATTTGAGTTCACGGAAACAGAAAATGTGTCCTTCAGTGTTACCATTTTAGCATATATTCTGCTAGATTTAGCAGATTGAGTTGGGGATTTGTATATTTTTGAAAAAATATGCTTAACTGGCTAAAAATAATATTTATTTCTTTTTAGAAAAGCAGAATTTCTTATAATTTTTGTTTAAATAAAAGTTTTTATGAAATATATCGTCACCTAAAACGCAAGAGGCCCATTCTTACATTATGAAAATTTTACAGGAGAAGCAAAACATATTTAAAATGATCAGATATACATTTTTTATTGAGTCAATATTCGATTTATTGACATAATTATCTTTCTGTTCACACATACACAATTTAGCTTACTCAATTAGCAGTTTGCAATTAACTTAGCAAAATGTAAACAACATTTGACAAAAATATTTGACATTTCAGTCCCTATATAAACATGTACAAATTTCGACTTAAAGGCCTTAAATTAGCAGTAAAAAGCACCGCTAAGCAATCCATACCACTTGCCATTCTTATTGTTTGTATTCACTGATGTAATTTAGAGCGAATTAATAACAGCAAGTAAAAATTTGCGGCAAAAAACTGTGTGTGTATAGCTGCTGTTACATCTCTTCATAGCTGTATTTTAAATAATAAAAATATCGATATTTATGTTATTCCTATCGATATTTTCGATATTTTAAGACTATCGATAATATCGATAGTTTCCCAGCACTACTAAACACACTTGTGACAGTGTACTGCAGTGTTGTATTTTAATTTTACTCAATATTAATAACAATTTCGTATTAATTGAGCAATAACTAAATTGCAATTTTGTATGGATAATTGAGCTCAATAATGGCATTTATTGCGTAAAACTCAATTAAGGTGCATATCTGAACACGGTATTAAGCTATTTATACATAATTTATTTTTCTTCCATTTTTTCTTATTGAACCTACCACTTGTTTTAACAATTGACAATGTTGCCTATTTTGCAAACAGTTAGTTAAGCTTTTTAACGTTTATCATATAGGGGCTCTTTTTTTTGCTAATATAATCGCAAATTTTTGTCGAAAGATTTCAAAATTTTTGTGGACATTTGAGTTAATGCAATACATCGGATTCAATAAAAAAGGCGATATTTAATTTTTGGTTAGTTAAGGCCGTTTGCGTTTCAGGTAACGATGTATTAAAATTCCTTTTTATTAAACAGATATTTAGCATACTTTCTTCAGTTTACGTTTTAGCAGATTTTTTGAAGTTTTGGCATATCCACATCCTATTGTTATGGCAACACTGGTGTCCTTAGAATGATTTTCAAATTATTTTGATTCCTTACACTTTTTATTTGTTGATAATATTTAAATGTTATTAAAGATTTTCCAAACTATTTTCTAATAATCATTTTACTAAACCGTTTAATTTTAAATTTCAAAAATAATATTGTTGAACTTGTTCTCTCAAAAAATAAAAAAGAATCAAATAATACACGACTTTGCAACACAATAAAAACTACCAGAAAAAAAGTGTGAAAACGTAAATTAATGGACTATTAAATTTTTTATTTTAGAAAAATAAAATTAAAAATATCTCCATCTCAAAAAAAATATCTCTAAAACAAAAAAACGAACAGAACAAAATCGAAAACTTTTTATAAATAAACAGAACAAAAATTTGATAAAAAGTGCACTTTAAAAACAAAAAATAGAAAAAAACAAATTGTTAAAACCCAAACGATAAAATAATTAATTATTGCAATTAATTACCAAAACAAAAAACCATGGAGTATCTGGAATATCTGGAGACAGCCTGGTACTATTTTCCCTACATATTCTACACCTTCGTATTCTTAACTCTTATACCGAAATCTATAAGTAAAATCAATCAGTTTGCTAAAGACGATTATGAAGCGAATCGTAATAAATGGCATCGTTGTTATGCACCCGATATTTGCTGTCACAACTTGAGAGAATCGGAGAAGTCATTGCCCAAACAAAAGCCTCGCAAAGCCGTAACACGAGTTTATCCCAAAAAACAAGCGGCTAAACATGAAGTTACAAGTCCAATTTCACACAGTCCTGTGGTAAACGATGAACCCAGTAATATTTACAAACGTCAGGTCCATACTCACACAAATGTCAACAAGATTGCCAAAATGTTCGAAAATGGTGGAGTACAAAAGAAAATAAATCGTGTAACCCCAACAGTATTACCTTCAGATTTTCGCCGCACTTCTATGGACTTTGATGATGAAGAAAGTTTCCACAAGCAACGAGACTACTCTTGTCATTCACAAGAGAGTCCTCTAAAAAAAGAAAATGTGGTGCTAAGAAGACTTTCTAAGCTGTCCCAGGAATTAGAGGAAAACAATGAAAATTCTTCAAATGTTTTGAATCAAATGTCTCACGAAGAACACAGCGATTTACATAATTCCAGTTGGCGCAGTGAACCCATACCCATACAAAGACGTAAACGTCAAGTGCCTAGTAATTTATTGTTAAATGGCAATTCTGCCACACCCTCAACAGTATCACCCGCCCACTCATCACCTTTGTCATCACCGCGTTCCTGCCATTCGCCGATGCCTTCCTCTTCACCCATTTTACGTAATGCTCCCGTACTTAATATGAACACTAGTCTGGAAGACCTTTTTGTAGCCATAGCCAAAAGTGCCGAAAATTCCGATGGCTTTTTGTATAATACTGGTGCCTCCCTATCACCCGTTACCTCCATAGATGATATTTTATCACAAAGACGTTTATCAAGACCTCTGTCAGCCTATTCTATAAGTGATTTATTAAACGATGAACCCAATAAGGGCATGGATGAAGCCTATGTGGAAAGTTTCTTAAAAGTTTTAAATAAAACCTGAAATAAATTAAACAGAAATAGAAATAAGGAACGTTTTCATGGAATACGTTTAATGTAAATTTATTAATATAAAGGGAAAGTAAAGACGTTTTGTAGGTTAAGATTATAGTTATTAAGTTTTTTTAGAGAGAGATATTTTAAATTTAAAGCTTTAATTTTAAAAGCTTTAGCTAGTTTTATATTGGATTTCTTTATCCCTGGTCTCTGAATTTTAACTAAAGCTAAAGTTATTATTATTTTTTAATCAAATGCCAGTAAAAGTGATCTTTAGATTAAGAAATATAACGTTAAAAAGATTTTAAAGCACAGAAGTTTAACTGAAGTTTAAATTTACAAGAAACCGAATTAAATCGTTATCTTCTAGAATACTATTTGCATTAGCCTAATGACACTTTTTGTCCTATGTTCTTATGTTTAAAGCCATTTATGTAATTTTGGAATATTGCAGATAGCGGCTACTAAATTTTAATACTATATTGGTCCGTTAACACGGGTCCCTTAATACTGGTCCCTTGCACGCTATATAAGACATTTTACTAGGCTAGTTTCTCAGCTGTTTTTAGAAAACGATTTAATTACACGTTTAACAGATATGTTTAATTAAAGTAAGAGTCAGTTATTTACGGATAGTCAGTCATTTCACAAAAGAAAGTTAAGTTAAGTTCTGATTAGTTGTTACCTTATTAAAAGAATAAGTACATATCATTTTCTTGGGAGTTTATCTAGTTTATTATTGAAGCTTAACAACTGTTTAAACCAGCACGAAATTAATCCTTTATCTCACAAAATTCTATCTAAACTAAATTAAACATGGCCTTTAACCAGGGTTTAAAAAACTGCAGTTGTTACTAAAAAACTCGAACAAAAAATTAAAATTTGTGTACAATTTTTCGCTTTTCAAGTTGGTTTGACATTGACTGATTTCATTTAATGAATCCGAAGTAAAAGCAACATTTTTTTTTTTGTTTAATGACCAATGAAGAAGTGTAAGAAATGGCAGTTTTTACATTTTGCCTGCAGTTTTTTAAACGCTGTCTTTAACTACATTTTGCTACTTTATATGCTAATTGCTGTCAGTATTTTATCGGCTTAACTACAAAAAGAAGATATCAGTTAAAGTTTTGCCATAATTGGAGTGAGGGCTCAGAGCCAAGCTAAAAAAAAAGAAAATTGGAAAATATTTTGAATTTGAGTAAGTGGAGCCATTGACTTGGGTTTTTACCGTTAGCTTATTAACGAAACACTTTATAATTTAGTCCGTTACAGACCTGAATAAAGCTAAACTTTGCGGAGAATTTCGCACCAGTTTTAAAATATATTTATATAAAATTTTTTAGGACTTGGTTCGGTTCAGCTCTGAGCCCTCCAAATATGCTGCTGTTAATTGCTATTTCAAAGCCAGCAAAAATAATTGAGAGTATATTAAAATGAAAGCTCTTTGATCTTTAATAACATATCGAATTTTTCAAGTTTAAATTACTAAAAAATACTAGTGTATTTTATATTGTGTAGTTGTAATAAAGTTTAACTGCAGTTTAAACCAGCATGGGCAACAGGGCTGCCAGACGGGCTTGTTTTGGCGAGATTGTCCACATTCTTTATTTGTTCGATTGAATGTTTATAAAATGTATATTTATTTTGTTTTTGTTATTTAATATTAAATCTAAAAAACTTTCTCGCGTTGTTATTAAAAAGGGTGAAAAAACTAAGTTTATTTATAAGTTTATCAGGAAGAAATTATGTATCTATGTTTTATATTTCGTAAAAATTTGCTATCAAAATGTCCAGATTTTTTTAGACATCCCACTCATGGTTCGATTACGGATGGCATCAGATTTGAAGTTGAGTTGCCAGCAGCGAAAATAATATAAATATTTATATTTTAATATGGGCGGCGTTGCCTGATTTCGCTGCTGGCAACTCAACTTCAGTTCTGTTGTCATCCGTAATCGACTCATTATTCAATTTGAATGTCCAGTTTCTTGTTAATCTCAATCTGGCAATCCTAATCAATACAGGTTACTTACTGATCTACCTATTTATATGCACATATTCATTGGCCTGTTCACAAATTAAATTTAAATAGGAGAAATTAAGTTTAGTTAGATTTTTGCGAGATTAACTTTTTAAATAAGCAATATTCTAAAATGTCGATAAATTATTTTTTTAATTAAGAAGGAAACTTTTTAACATATTTATATTATTTTTAAACTGCGACCGTGAAAACGTCCCTTAAAACATCCCATAAAAATCCTGTAACAAATTTATGTGAAAAAACATGTTTTAAAGTGCCATGACTTAAAGTCAAACAAAAAAAAACCAAAACAAAAGTATATTGTGTTTTTAATTTCAAGATAAATTAAAAAAGGAAAATAAAGTCAGGCAACTAAAAAAAAACAACAAGAAAACTTAATGAATCACTCAGTTTTTTTTAATCACTTGTCTTTTTTGTAAATAATTTATTTTTTACTCCTCAATAAAATCTATTTAAACAGTTTTTACAAGAAAAAAAATTAAAAATGCCAGTCAAGCTTTACAAATAAATTTATTATTATAATTTAAAAAAACGATTTCAATTATTTTGTTCTACACACACTTTTATTTAATTGAACAATTTGTATGTTTTTTTTTTTGTTTATTAATTATGTGTAAAATTTTTAAACCTTAATTCTCTATAAAATAAGAATTTTTTTGTTAAAATTGTATAACTTATTTTGTGTATGATGATTAAGTGTTTTATGGGTGATTGAATGAAGAAGAGATTTTTTAAATTATTAAAAAAATGTTAAGTTGGTTTGAGAGTAGAAGGATCCGCCAGTGATTTTAAAGGTCCTAGTAAAAATGTGCAGTGTAGCACAACTATTACTAGGCTAAGAAGTGTGTAAAGTATTATAAATATTTTATAACTTTTACATGAATATACATATTATTTAAACTAAACAAATGTTATATTGTAAATATAAATAAAAAAAGATAATAAAATAAACTTTTCGACTGAATTAAAAAAAAAAAAAAATGTTAGTGATTGTATTTATTTCTTTTAAACCTACTGAACTTTATCAGAACTACAGAAAAATAGAAAATTGTCTGTGCAAGACTACTTTTAGTATAAAATTGTTCTTATTTTCTTTTTAAGAACTATATTTCAGTAGAAGCTTTTTGTATATAAGACTATTTTTCATGGAAAGCTTTTTATTACAGAAAATAGTATTATACACTGAAAAAACCAATCAATCCATCCGTCCTTAAATCAAGCCGAAGCGGTGTCAATAGTACGGTAAGTACGAATTTCCTTGAATCAAGTACAGAATGCTTGATTTAAGTACGGATATTCAAGTGCGAAAGACTTAACTTATCCATATTTATTTAAGTAAAACTAAGATTGAATCAATCCAAAAATGCGCTTGATTCAGGTATTATAAAGTTGATTTAATCTTAATTCTGATTCAAGAATTTATAAGATGGTTTAATCTCGATTACTACTTGAAATAATCCAAGAGTGAGATTAGATTGATTCTAACCTAAACACTTACCCCACAGAACCAGAGAGAATATTATTGTTTTGCACATGTTTATTTCGCTTTTGTTGTATTCCGGCGTTTGTTAACAGAAGAATTCGCAATTATAAGTCACCAGCATGCATATTCTACTTTGAAAATTGTAGGTATTTAACTCAATTATTTTAACAAATAGAATACGAAAATTATTGCTCACACATTATTGCTCACACACCCAGGAACGATTTCTATTTTTTTTAGTGTTTGTGTAGACGAACACAACCCTAAATACCATTCGTAACTATTTTCAAGAAAGCGCCAACATTATATAGTGTTCTGTTCTTCGTTAAAAACAGATCAATTGTAGTGATACTGTAGACAAACATTTGGGGGATTCACAAGGTGTCATAAAGCCATATGTCTTAAAATAATTACATGAAAAAAAGACTGTTGTGAACTACCCCTCATAATTCAGTGTGCTATTTGGAATTTAAATCAGCGTATTTAAAACAAATTAAAAAATAAATATTAACCAAAAATAACAATATTTTTTTATTCTAATTCATGAATTTATAAATTAAATTAGATTTTACCTGACTATTTTCCATTTTTCAGAGGCAAATCAGAAAATTTTATTTTGTTTGTTTACCAAACAGCAGAGTCCTTAGCCGATCTAATTTGATGCCGCAAGTGATTTCTTTCGAAAATTGCTAGCCGCAGGTTAAATTCGGATTTTAGCCGGATAAAATTTTACCATCAACGGCGACGGCTTACAAAAACTAATGCGGCTCGGCTCAGCTGTTCAGCGCAGGTCTCTTCGGATTAACTATGACAGCACAATAAACATAGCAAAAAATGTTTATTTAAGACACTTTTTGCTTACAAAGCAGCAACAATATTTTTAAACCATTGTAAAATGTTAGAACATTATGGCTGGGTTTTTAAAATATGGTTTTAGTTTAAACTTAGTTTAACGTAGTCTGAAACTCTGATTTTTCCGGCGAAATGTATTTTTTTTTATTTTTATCATTAGAGACTACCATTTTTAGCAAAACTAAGCTGTTCCGTCAAAATTTTGTATACAAACTTGGTAATGGCGGCATAAATCTGTTTTCAGATTAACTTAACCTATTTTAACTGAGATTACAAAAACCCTTCCTATGACAATATAACATGATAGCACACCTTGTGAATACCCCAATTATATTTAAGTGTTCTATAATGTTTCTTTTTTACATTGATAAAGAAATGAACAACAAAAAAAGCTTAGCAACGACCGCAGCACGAACAGCTTGTGGTTGTGTTGTGTATATGTTTTGTTTGTGTAAAATTATTTTGCTGCCTTTTTGTTTTTTTTTTTTTTTTTGTATGTGTATTTTGTTCTCATCTTTTTGTTGAGTTGGATAAGAACAGTATTATTTTTGTGTTCGAAAGTTGACACACAGGGAAACGTTATTTTTTTTAATGATTTTCTATACAAACACTATTAGCGTTTGTGTTTTACCCAAATCTTAAAAACCGAACACTAAGGAACGATATTTACTGCCGTTTTCATAAAAAATAAAATAAGTTTAAAATGTATTTTAAGGCAAAATGTTCATACAAATGATTCTTAAAATGCATTTCAAATGAATTTTAATTTTTTATGAATACGGCAGTTAATGTTTATTCGAACGCTGGTTTTAAGTACTTTTAAGTGTTATTCGCACTTAATTTTTTGATTACGACTCTTAAGTAGAAAAAACTTAAATTTAATTTTCTTTCTGTGTACAAAAAAAATTTCAATATATTTTTTTTGTCTTTTATCTTGTTGGCAACACTGGTTTAAACAGCTGACGCACGTTTCGTGTTTTGTTTCACTGTCAAACAACTTCAGTTTGGTCTATAATTTAACCATGAATCGTCTTACAACGCTTGCAAATGATTGAATTTTATTATCAAAATGCGTGCTCTGTTAAGAAAGTTCATCGCGAGCTTCTTGTGTTCAGCGACGAAGCTCATTTTTGGCTCAATGGGTATGTTAATAAGCAGAATTTTCGATTTTGGAGTGAAGCTCAGCCAGAAGCATTGCAAGAGCAACCAATGTATCCAGCGAAAGTCACAGTTTGGTGCGGTTTATGGGCTGGTGGCATCATTGGACCATACTTCTTCAAAGATGATGCGAATCGTTACGTAACTGTGAATGGTGAGCGCTACCGTCAGATGATATCCAACTTCTTTTTGCCCAAAATGCAAGAGCTTGACTTGCATGACATGTGGTTTCAACAAGACGGTGCCACATGCCACACAGCACGCTTAACAACGGACTTATTGAGAGGCGAGTTCGGTGAACATTTTATTTCACGTTCGGGACCTGTCATTTGGCCGTCTAGATCGTGCGATTTAACGCCTTTAGACTATTTTTTGTGGGGCTATGTCAAAGCTCATGTCTATACACACATGCCCGCTTCAATTGACGCATTGGAAGACAACATTAAAGCATTTATTCTTGAGATACCGGCCGAAATGTTGGAAAGAGTATGCCAAAATTGGACTAAGCGGATGGACCATTTGAGGCGCAGTCACGGTCAACATTTGCGTGAAATAATCTTCAAACATTAAATTATATGGACCGTACTATCGATTCAAAAAAAAGATTTCATGCATTTTTCTGAATTGTATGTGTTTTTTTTTAGACTTTCCTATAGCTCTTAAAAAATCACCCGATATATCCTTTTTTTTGTTATGACTATTTTCTGTATAAAAATTGTTGTAAAAATTGTTTATATTTGCTGCCAAAAATATGCACTAATAGACTATTTTTTATAGAAATTGTTTTGCTTTAGACCATTTTCTAAAGACAATGTTCTATATAAAACTATTTTCTAAAGAAAAATTGCTGTATAACACGATTTTCTATAGAATAAGATGATTTTCTTTAAAATTTATACTTTTTTTCTGTATAGGATTATTTTCTATAGAACTAATTTTTAAGATTATTTTCTATAGAACTCTTTATAATCTTATATAAGGATATGGAAAATTGTCTGTAATTGTCTATAAACCTCCAAAAATATTCACGAATAGACTATTTTTCATAGAAATTATTTTGCACATGGCTATTTTTAACAGAAAATGTTCTATATAAATTTTCTATAGAAAAATGTCTGTATAAGACGATTTTTTATAAAACGTGTACTATATAACCTTTTTCTGTATAATTTTATTTTCTATAGAAATTCTTCTGTATAATACTATTTTCTATGAAATATTTTCTGTATAAGATTAATTCCTGTTGAAAATTGGCCATTTGCTGACAAAAATATTCACTATCAGCCCAATTATAAATAAAAATTCCCCGGGAGTTTTCTCCCTTCTCCCATTTTTCCTATGTAAATTCAATTGTAAGAATGGGAAAAGGGAAAAAACTCCCGGGGAATTTTTATTCATAATTGGGTTGTATATGACTATTTTTTAGTTTTGTGTTAAATTTTTTTTCTACAGAAAGCGTTTTATAACTATTTTCTAAAGAAAAATTTCTGTAAAACAGGATTTTCTATAGAAAAATATCTGTATAAGGGGATTTTTAATAAAAAGTATATTCAATAATACCTATATTAGACTATTTTCTGTGTAAGATTATTTTCCATAGAAAATTTTCTGTAGAATACTATTTTCTATGAAATATTTTCTGTATAAGATTATTTCCTGAGGAACATTGGCCATTTGCTGACAAAAATATTCACTATAAGACTATTTTTTAGTTTTGTGTTATATTGTTTTTTCTACAGAAAACGTTTTATTTAAAACTATTTTATAAAGAAAAATTTCTGTATAACACGATTTTCTATAGAAAAATATCTGTATAAGGGGATTTTTAATAAAAAGTATATTAAATAATATGTTAGACTATTTTCTGTATAAGATTATTTTCTATAGAAAATTTTCTGTATACTATTTTCATTAAAATAATTACTGTATTTGATTTTTTTTATTGGAAAACTTTCTGTTTCAACTAGTTCTGTACATCTTAGTTTCTTTAAAAAAAAGTATATGCTACAGAATTTTTTGTTAAACAAAAAATGTCTGTAAAAACCTATATTTTATAGTTTTCTGAATAAGACTACTTTCTTTAGAAAATTTACTGCATAGGACTATTTTCTATAGAAAAATTACGGCATTGGTCTATTTCCTACTAATATTTTTCTTCTTAAGACAATGTTATACAGAAAACTTTCTGTGTAATATTAGTTTCAATATAATTTTATGTATGAGCGAAGTTTTTTTAGAAAAACTTTTTGTAAAAGTGAATTCCCGATGATAATTTTCTGTATAAGTTTTATAAAAAACTCATTTTGTATAAATGCATTTTCTGTAAAAAAATATAATATGTTAATAGAACACTTTTTGTAAAAGACTATTTTTTTAAATAATTTTCTGTAAAACAATTTATTATAGAGTTCAAAGATTTTTGCTTTAAATGGTTAATTTAACTATTAAATTTGCTTCAGAATAAACGCATTTTCATGCTTTTTCTAGATATCTGGATTATAAACAAGTAAGAAAGTATAGTCGGTCATGCCCGACCATATGATCCCTACACCAAAGTATTTAAAAACACATCATGCTTATGTGTCCATACAAATATGGATTTATCTATAAACTTTATTAAAATCGGTTTGAAATTTTGTGAGGGGCAGAAATTGTCCCCTACCTCCCCTTGTGGTCCTATTTTTGAAAAACTGTATAGCTTATGTGTCCATATAGATATGGTTCAATCAATGTTTTAAATTTCATTAAAATCGGTTTGATAGTTTCTGAGAGGAAGAAATTTCCCAATATCTTCCCTCGTGGTCCTACGATTATCAATAGGCTTAGTCCTTGTGCCAATAAAAACCTATGTGCCAAATTTTATTAAATTATCTCCAAAATTGCAACCTGGCACAAGGTTACATGGACAGCCAGCCAGCCGGACGGACATCGATAATTCGACTCAGAAAGTGATCCTGAGTCGATCGGTATACTTTAAGGTGGGTCTAGGACCATTATTTTAAGGTGTTACACACATCAGCACAAATGCATAATACCCTCTCCACTACTGTGGTGTGGGTATAAAAACAGTCTAACGTACACATAATTGTTTATGAAAAGTATTTATTGTTCTTTCATTAAAATGCTTCTAAATTGTTTAAAATAATAATTTTCCGTATCAAATTTATTGTGCTCTGTTAATTTTCTTTTTACAACAACAAAAAAAATTAGTAACACACCTTTTTAATTAAATTAAATTTTATGTTTTTTTTATCATTTCAAGGTGAAATTAATAATAAAGGAATTTTTTTTGCAAAATATTTTAGTATGTATTTACAAGATTATTTTTGTTGGTGTGACAATTTTTATAGTTTTTCTAATAGTATGTATTTGTTATATTTTTAAATAAATATAAATATGTAAAATAATAATTATATGTTAAAAGCAATCTTATTAGTATATATGTATGTATGTACATTAGAGGTGGTCCAAAAGATGAAAGAGAAGTCTAAAATGAAAGAAGGGAGTGATGTGGTTTCTTTGTATATTAAAACGTTTAATATGAATTTTGGAGCTGGTTGGATAAAGAATAGTTGAGGCGGAAATCAATTGAAAATTTAAATAGTGAAAACAAAAACTGCTGTTTTTAACGTTTTAAATGTATTGGGTCAATTTTGCCTCCAAGTGCATAAAAGGGTTAATTTAATTTTTTTTCTTTTGAAATATTAATTATCACTTACAGAAAATAGCTTTTTCAACTTTTATCAAAATATGAATACTAGACTGGTCTTATCTTGTATGGGATTTTTTTTTTAAATTTAATTGTTTGCGCTCCTTAAAATATGAGGTTTGGAGTAAGAAATCATGATCTAATTTTTTAGGTCAATCCAACGGTGCCTAGCCGTGCCGAGTGGGGCCCAAAGTCCCCCATATTATAAAAAAAAACATATTTTCTATCAGATCTTTATAGTTATACTAGTTGAAAAGCCGAAAATCAGAAATATGGCTTCGTTACGATCTTCCGCAGAGAAAGTACTTCAAGTGTGCCAAATTTCAGCTTCCTATGTCATAAGATGGCTGGGGAGACGATTTTAGAACCAAATTTTATTTAAATACCAACCTCATAAAATAGACAGACAACCAGCTAGCCATACGGATGGATGGACGGATATTGTGAGGTCGACTCAGAAAGTGATTCTGAGTCGATCGGTATAGTACAAGGTGGCTCTAGAACCAAATTATTTTTTTTTGTAACGCACATCAGCAATAACGCATAATACCCTCTCCACTATTGTGGTGTGGATACACAAAATATCTAAAATCTTATGTTTTTGTTAAAACCTAAGAACGAATGCGCATTGTTTGTAATACTCTATTAAATATTAAAAATTACATAATTTTTAAAAAAAAAAATCTAATTTTTATTGAAAAATGTTTACATTTTTAAAATCATCTTCTTTCTTAAAGGATGTGCAAGAATTTTTCATCACAAAATTCTGAAATTAATCAATTCAATTTAATTATTATGTCAACATATCGCTTGACCTAAATTGTAAAAAAAAAAAAAATTGTTGTTAAATTTTTTCTTAACATTTCTGAAATTATACCCGTATGACGCATCATATCATGTCAGTTGTTATAAATCTTAATATCACGTAACTAATTTATGAAACCAATAAACAATGAATGAAATATTTTCCCCATGCTTTGATTTTGAAAAATTTATTTACCATTTTATTAAGTTCATTTGTTTAGTCAACAACAACTGCATAGTGATAAAAATCAAGACATTCTAGAATTATTTCAATACGAATATTAATAAATAAACAAACAAGGAAATTAATAAATAAATGTTGTATTTACATATGAAGTATTTAATATGTAGTACATACAAACAAAACTGACGAGTTTTCAAATATTTGTTTTAACATTTTGTACCACAATAAAGAAAACTGGGGTATTGTTTCAAATATTATTAAAAAATTTCGTTAATATTAAATTTCGTTAATATCACTGCTTTACAAATTTTTAATTTGCGAAAGTACCAAGAACGCCACATGCCTAGATAAGTTAATTGGGACCTCCTGAAAACGAAAAACGCTGTAATTTTTTAGATAACGGTACTTTTGTGTTTTTCGGTGTATGGTCCCACTCAAACCCTTGTGGAGCCCAACAGAAACATCTGGAATGTTTTATTTTTAACCAAACAGTATATTTAATTACCAACATTTTAAGCGTAATTTGAAAAAAATCGGATGAAAAATAAAGTTTTTATTAAGGATTTTGTGGAACGACAATATAAAATTTCGATTTTTTTAAATCCATCATTTTTAACGTATTTACGTATTACGCTCAAAATGTTGGTAATTAAATATACTATTTGGTTAAAAAATAAAACATTCCAGATGTTTCTGTTGGGCTCCACAAGGGTTTGAGTGGGACCATACACCGAAAAACACAAAAGTACCGTTAACTAAAAAACGGTACTTAGGAAAAAAAATTACAGCGTTTTTCGTGTTCAGGAGGTCCCAATTAACTTATCTAGGCATGTGGCGTTCTTGGTATTTTTTGGCTGTAAACCAGTGTATTTTATAGCAAAAGTAAGTAATTTTTTTTTTTACTAAAATTTTGACGAAAATGCTTCCCTGATCTAATTATTGTTTAAAATTGTTCAAAAAACAACAAAGCTGGAGGTCCACACCACGCGTTTTCGCCTCCACGCAGTGCATGCTGTTCTAACCTTAATTGCGTTCTACGTTTCAAGTAACATGCAACGCTTTTAATGCAGCAGCAGCACAAGTAAAAATAAAATTTAATTTGTCAAAATCAGCTGATTTGTTCGAACGCTGCTTGTGACGCTTGCAAAAGTTGAAAGTAAACCTACTTTTCGCCTCAAGGCATCTACGCTTGTGTGCATGTAACTTACTATGTATAACTACACAGATTCTACTTTTTTGACAGCTGCGAAAAAGCGAGTAACGCGTGGTGTGGACCTCCAGCTTAACAGCTGTATTTTTGTATTTTCCTCAAAATACATAAGACTTGCGTAAAAGTGTAAAGTACTCTTATGCTATGTTCACATTTGGATTTTTAAACGCGTTTAAGCAAAATGTTGATTTAGCTAATCAAAGCCGTTCACATTACATTTGAGATGATTAAGATGACAGATGATTAAGAAAAAACACACACACAAACACACAAAAAAACCACAAACAAATTTAAATTTCTTTAAAGTATTAAAAATGGATAAAAACACTTTTATAAAGTTATCAGAAGATTATTTTAATCAATTTAATGATGAAATTGTTAAAATTTATGATTTATTTAAGGAAAAAAATAAAAACATTAAGCATACATCTTGGCCGGTTGTACACGATCATGAGCGATTCTACATTATTAGGGTATGTTCAGTGGATTCTATGTGGTTTATGAAGTGATTTAGTTGTAATCATGTCGATTTGAAGTGATTAACAAATCACTTCAATGTATGGGTAATCATCTCGATTTTGAAGTGATTAGAGCTTAATCACGTTCGAGCTGCTTAAACGCGTTTAAGAACCCAAGTGTGAACATAGTATTAAATGATATGAAACCTAAAAAACGTAACTGCAGAAATTAATGTTAATTCATGTAATGAAATTAATGTATACTGTATACAGATGAAAACTGCTGTCTATGTCACGTTTATGTTATTTAACTTTATCTTAATCAATTATAAAATTAAACAATTCCAATAATTTATCCATCCGCATTTGAAACCATTTATGAATCATCTTTTGCCATTAAAAAAATGTTAAATAAATTCATCAACACTTTAGTTATGCAAAACATGTTCCTATCATTGCATTGTTTATAATCATAAATAAAATGTTAACATAATTATGTGGCTAACATTTTAACTTGGTAAAGACAAACACAACATTCAATATTAGTAGAAATTTTGTAAAAATTATGTTATTTTCTATAAAAAAAAAAGCTTACTACAATGACATAAAATCTTCTATACAACAACATCTGTACAGACATTTTTGAAAGAAAATGCTCTTCAACAGAAATTTTTCTAAAAAAAAAGCAGTAACAATAATAAGTATTGTGGTTATTTTGTTGAACTATTTATGGTTTTTAATCCAAATTTTTAATATTTTTAATTAGGCTTAAGTTCATGAAATTTAATTTTCATTAAATTATTCTTATGAAGAAAGGAGTAACTTTTCTATTTAAAATGGTTTTAAAAAAAAATTTTTTTTTTATAGAATTTATTAACAAAATATTCTGCAGAAAATAGTCTTATACAAAAATTTTTTTATAGAAATAGTTTTTAACTGAAAATTTTCTATACAAAATAGTTTTGCGAACAACATTTTAAATGAAATAAATGTTTTAAGAAAAATTTTATTTTTATAGTATGTTCACATTTGGCTTCTTAAACGCGTTTAAGCAGTTCGAACGTGATTAAGCTCTAATCACTTCAAAATCGAGATGATTACCCATACATTGAAGTGATTTGTTAATCACTTCAAATCGACATGATTACAACTAAATCACTTCATAAACCACATAGAATCCACTGAACATACCCTAATAATGTACAATCGCTAGATTGTGTACAACCGGCCAAGATGTCTGCTTAATGTTTTTATTTTTTTTCCTTAAATAATTCATTAATTTTCACAATTTCATCATTAAATTGATTAAAATAATCTTCTGATAACTTTATAAAAGTGTTTTTATCCAATTTTAATACTTTAAAGAAATTTAAATTTGTTTGTTGTTTTTTTGTGTGCTTGTGTGTGTGTTTTTTCTTAATCATCTGTCATCTTAATCATCTCAAATGTAATGTGAACGGCTTTGATTAGCTAAATCAACATTTTGCTTAAACGCGTTTAAAACCCCAAATGTGAACATACTATTATACCAATTTTCTATAGAAAAAAGTCTTACAGCAAATGTTCCATTGAAAATAGCCTTTAACAAAACATGTTTTATAGAAAAAGAAATAACCCAACAAAAAATGGAGCTTCGAACGAAGCAAGTTTGTAAGGGAGAAACATAAAAGTTTCGCTTACCGTTGCGCTTACGGAAGACATGAATTTTATGTGGCGAGTTCTCGCTTTGAAGCAATACATTTTTGACACATAATGCGCATTACTTAGCGCATATAAAAATTGTTGGATGTAACGATCAGCTTTACACACTGAATGTTTTGATACAGTTATTTTTGAGTATCCTCCCTTACAAACCTGCTTCGTAGTAAGGGACTGCCGTAGCACTTAAAATGTTATTTTTTTTTTTTATAAAAGTTGTTGAGAGTTCTTTCACTTATGGTGTTTTCTTTTCTGACAAAAATTTTCCATGTATGCTACCATTCGCGCAGGTTTTGTTCTATTCTAAAAATATATGCAAAAATGTGAAAAGTTGTCGTTTTCCTTTCTAAATATGTTGCAACAATAAATGGCAAATTTGTTCCATTTCTTACCCACAGTTATAACTGAGTGTGAGATAATACCATTTTTTGCATCTGCGTAAAGTACTTTTTTATGCAAGCAAGTATTTTTTTTATTAAGTTTTTTCTTGTGTTTGCGTACAATTTGCGTTATATTGTGATTTTTAGTTATATCGTCTGTTTTACTTTTATTTAATAATTATATTTTTTTGTCGCAAAATTTTTAACAACAGCTGACATTAATTATTGAAAATCAGTGCTGTTAACGCTTATGGAATTCAAAGAAAATTTAATGTTGTAAATTGCTACAAGCGTGGTGAATATCGCTTTTAGTACAAACTTTGCATTCAATATTTAACACGCTAAATACACATTAGTGTTGAGTGTAAAACGTAGCTATTATTTTGTTCCATTGTAATTTAGAAAAATTTATCACTTTGTAGGGGTTCGTGTAAGCTGATAAATTTATTACACAACTATAATGCATCATTATTTTTTAGAAAAGAAAACACCATTAGTTTATTGCATATCTGCATGTCTTATTGCGTAGCGCATAATGAAAAAATTTTTTTATTGGGACACTTGTACAGTAATTTAGTAATTAAAAAAGTACTTTTAGTGAAACATTTCTATAAAAACTACACAAATACGGTAAATATTTTTATAGAAAATAAGTACATAGTATTCGTAGGCAGTGTTTTGGAAATCGGAATCAAGTAAATTTAAAACAATTTAGATTTATAATTAAAGTTTTGCAAAAATAAACATTGATACTCCTGATTTTAACTGTTAAAGAAAAGTGGTCCTCAAAGTATGCGATATATTAAAAGAGAGGCATATAAGACAGGATCAATTTCAAAATTTGTTCGATTTTAGAGATAATCATCCCTATTATGTAAGGCGTTGTCGACGTCGACATTAATTTTTAATTGTTGTCACATCAAGGCGACGACTACATCACTTCGACGTTAATTTGGTATTTTATAAGAATGTTGTGTCGACGTCGACTAGTTATCGAAAATTTGACAAAAAAAATCCCATCTCCAATTGTTTTTTTTTTATTTTTTGTTCTTCACTCACTTTTTAACGCTATTTATGCTATTTTACGACATATTTTTTGAACCGATTTAGCTTTTTAAAATAAAGTGTAGAGTTTGTTTCCAATTTTGAATTTTTTTCGCGAATTTTTGGCATGTTTTTGATAAAAGATATTTTTACTGTAAGTTTTCTGATTCTTTATAGCTTTAACGTTTATTAATAAATACAAGACTTTTCTTTCATGCCGCTGTTAGCAAATTTTTGGGAATTTTCGTTAATTTAGCAATTTTCACCGAATTTTTGCCATTCCTTTCAGTTTAAGGGACTTTTAATCAATTTTATGGCTTGTTTGATATATTAAAAATTTTCCCGAATTTTCGCTGTTTTTGCATAATTTTTTTATAACTTCCCGACATTTTATTTTTTCGCCGAATTAGCGATTTCAAACCAATTTAAGGGTTTGTTTCAAAGTTTGAAATTTTTGCTTATTTTCGCCATGCTCGCGATAGCAGCGACTTTTTCCTAAAAGTTTTCAGATTCTTTACAGCTTTAACGATTTTTAATAAATATTAGACTTTGCTATCATTTAGCTGTTAGCAATTTTTTGCGAATTTCCGCTAATTTTGCAATTTTAGCAAAATTTTTGCCATTTCTTATAGTTTTAGGGCTTTCGTTATATATTAAAAACGTTCGCAAATTTTCGCTATTTTTGCAAATGTTTCCGAATTTTCGCGTTAAATTTACTACTAAAATTTGTGCCCATAACTTCTTTTAAATTTGCATTTTTTTATTTCAAACGTATTCAATAAATATGTTAACATTTCATTTAAAATTTCTTTAACTTTCATTTGAGTCGTCACAAAATTTCCTGTCGACTAAAACGGGGACAATACTAATCGACGTCGACTTAAAAGCGCCTTAGAAAATATCACTTGACTGTCAAAAGTAATCGATTATTGTCAACAACGACTCAGAAAATACCATTAATGTTCAGGTGCCGTCGACTTGTGTCGATGTCGACTTTCATAATAGGGGTGAATATTAAATAAAAAATAGTTTATACAAATTTTTTTATATAAAATCGGAATCATGTAAAATTGAAACCGAAGAAAATTTTCAATTAACTTTTTTTAAAAATAAACAGAGTTTCCTGATTTAAAAAGTGTTGCTGGTAAAGATAATTGGTCCTCAAAGTATGCGCTATATAAGAGAAGAGGTTTTTAAGACAGGATAATTTTCAAAATTTTTTCGATTTTAGATATAATATTGTATAGAAAATAGTCTTATACAGACTTTTATTTTTTTATAAAAAATAGTCTTACACAGAAATCTTTCTATGAAGAAAAGTCTTAAGTTTCTATTAAATTTTGTCAGGGAAACAGCCCGAGCTTGTTTGTCGTTATCTCTCAAAGACATTAATTGTTTGTTAGCTTGTTTTTCGTGCGTTTTACCTTACACCTCCCGCTGGGTAATGGGTTTGCATCGCATAGCTGCACCTAGTTACAATTTTTGCGGTTAACTAACCAAAGGAAAAAACTTGTGACTTGTGGAGGGCCATTAAAGACTCGAGGTTTAAGTACGGGGGTCTAATCACCGCATTCGATACTATCGTATCGAATAAACTATCGGATTTTTTGCATACGATAGACACTGACGTAACAAATGAAAACTCGATATGAATATTATTTCAAATTCAATACATTTCATTCGATATCGAGTTTCATGATACCAAAATAAAAAATTTCGATTAATTTTGCTCGATATCGTATGCGGTGATTAAACCCCTGCAGACCAAAATACTTCGTAGGGGATTTTGGAAGCTCTAGGCTAACGTTGACCGAGGAGTTGTGGATGAGATTCCAAAGACTGTGTAGTACCCTGGCGATATGACTGGAATAGTAATCCAAAAACCTTGTTTTTTAACATTAAAAAAAAAATTGGGCATTTAGGAAAAATGTATTTGATTTTATGAAATATTACATTAAAAACATTGTGAAATATCATATTTCAAATATGTGTCAAAAACTGTTACCGGTTGTGTTATTTTTTTTTCCTATTAATTATAGAAACTTTCATATTTTAAATTTTATCACAAAACCAATTAAAACAACACAAAACCGATATTTTTGTTGAAATAATACCCCAATTTTTAGAAACTTATTTCATATGAAATACAACCCCGATTTCTAAATTGAAAAAGATCCCAAATTTAATACATTTAACTGTACAGTTTTGGTCATTTAGGTGATTTTCTCATCTATGGTATAGCAAGCAATTTTATTGGTAAAATTATACGCACTATTCAGGCGCACTATCAGGCATTTGCAGACTGATCTTTCTGAATTTCAATTGCAAACTATTCCGGACTATACGCGATATAAATATATAGCAATCTGGTCTGCATGATATCTGGGGTCCCCAGAAAACCCATTTTACATACTGATGGATGGATAGACGAACATTGTTAAATCAACGCCGATAATTACAAGAAGCCAGAATATTGGTCTGATATCAATATTGTAAAAACTAAAAACTGATTTACATAGTCTTGTATAGGGTATATATACCTGTAGTGAAGAGTATAAAAACTATATAAGTTTTTTCTGTTAATTTATCGAAGTTTTAATTGTCAAGAAAATCAAGCTTTTTCTTTCGAATGTCAAGCTTTTTGCCGATATCGATCTGGCAAGGTCAACTTTGCGAGCTGTTAGAATGATAACGAAGAAGAGACGATTATTCTCTTTCTAATCCGATCCCCTGTTCTACGCAATATGTATTCGGATAAGGTATTTTGTAAGTACATAATTGGCATGTGTGGATATCCTTCTGAGGTAGAACTTAATGGTGTTTTCTTTTCTACAAAAAAATGTGACATTTTATTTAAAAAAATGCAATTTGGTGTCTGTTTCCTAAAAATTTTGGTCACGAAAAGGGTGGCTTGTTTTATTCTAAAAAACTCACCCTTTTTCTCACATTTTTTTGTAGAAAAGAAAACACCATAAGTCAATCACTTTTTTCAGCAGGGTATTTATATAAGTTGGATAGTGCAGTGATGCGTTTGTAGTAATGTAGGTCTAACACTGGTCACTGGCTCTGGGTTTCACAAAGTAACCGCTGTAAGGACTTAAGTGTGCCGTCCCCATTGAACATAAGCTTCTTATTTGGTATTAAATATTTACTTTTAATTTTTTAATTTGTATGACAAAACAAATTCAAATTACATGAAACTGGTTAGCTGTTGCTTTTAATTTCGTGCGAAATAAGTGAAACTCATACACTTTCGCAGTTGTAAAACAATCTTTCGACAAACATTTCGAAACTTCTTTACAAAATAAATGAAAATTTTGCACAAATTTTAATAATCATTATTATGGTAATCTTAATATTTTCGTCTAAAATAAAAAGTGGCTCGTAAAGCGTTTTCAATACAGCAATAAAAATAATTTTATATACATACATATTTTTACTGAACATTAAAATAAATTACTTTTAAATAAAATAATGAAGAAAGGAAAATAATATTCGAATAAAAACCGCATTAAAATTAAGATTTTTTTTTAATATAATTTGATGGTGGTAAATATTTTTAATTGAAAAAAAAATCTTTTTTCTTTTCAAAATTGCGTGTGGTTTACACATTTTCAGGTGTATTGAACTATCGAACATTTGGCTCCCAAAAGTCATAGTGATTTTACAATTTCTTGCTGAATCAAACAAAATCTTTGAAGATCTTTTTATTGTTTTAGTGACATCATGCTGTTTCGTTAAGACCATTAGTTTTAAGTAGTATATATAAATTTTTTTTTAGATATTTTGCTTTATAATTACTTAAATAAACGTTTTCGTAAATTGTGTTGACCAGAAAACCGAAAAGCATCATGATGATCGTCATCATTATAATACACATAATCATTCATTCCATCTTTACTTAAACTTGGTGGTAAAGCCATTGAACTTTGACTTTATAAACTTGTTGCTGCAACAACCAGCATTCTGTAGTAATTCATTTAAATTGTGTAAATTTAAATGACTCTATAGATACTCGAACCCAACACATTCTCACAAACACACACTTTTTGGGAAAATATAAACTCAACTGGAGAAAAAACCAAACGAAGACGACCCTTCTTTTCAAAGCTGCAGCTTAAAGTGCTCAATAATAAAATTCCTTCTTAAAGACTTAATTTATGTTTATTGTTATTTTTGCTATTTTTTATTATTAACTAGTTTTTTATTATTATTATTATTATTATTATCATTATGTGTATTTAAATGTTGAAATAAATAAATTTTGATTAAAGAAAGGCCTTTAATGTGATAAAATTATTTTAAAACAATTTTGATAGATAAATGAAGAAAGAAGTGCAACACGAATTTTCCCTTGGATTTATTTAAAACCCAAGTGAAAGTGCTGCACTCGGTTGAGCCGAATTTTATATACCCTAAGTATTGACAAGCCCCAGCTCATATTGAAGGGGCGCTATCGTTTCAAAAATCCTTATTCTGGGAGCATATTGTTATGCGCGCACATTGGTTCAAGGGCGGCATTAATTCATTTTGTTCATGTTCGCCGATTTGGACAATTTTAATATATAAATATAAGCCTGATATATTTATTATTTGTTTGGACAGACACACTCAAAGTTCATATATGTTCACTTGTTTAAAATGGCATGCAATTTTACTGTATGTTCAATCTTTTGGTGCAATCACAGTAAACTTACCATTTGAATTTTTTGTACATAATTTGGGACATAGTTCTTATTGGCACAAGGACCAAGCCTATTGAAAATGGGCCAAATCGTAGGACTACGAGGGAAGATAGGGGGAAATTTCTTCCTCTTAGAAACTATTAAACCGATTTTAATGAAATTGAAAACATAGATAGAACCATATCTTTATGGACACAAAAGGGATGCATTTAAAAAAAAATAGGACCACTAGAGGAGATAGGGGCAATTTTTTCCTCTCAAACCGATTTTAATGAAATCAAAAACATAGATAGATCCATATCTATATGGACACATAAGCTATACAGTTTTTCAAAAATAGGACCACAAGGGGATAAATCCATCTTTATATGGACATATAAGCATGATGTGTTTTTTAATACTGTGGTGTAGGATATCATATGGTCGGGCTTGACGGACTATACTTTTTTACTTGTTTCTTTTTCTCTTTTTTCTATGGGAGGTGGGCGTAAAAGTGGGCGGAACAAGTATTTGTTTTCAGGAGTCCATTCGACAATTATAATCACCCCTATCGTGAATAACAAGTGGAATTTTTGTTCCCATGAAATTTTCATTCCCCTCGAAGGGAAAAAGCAATCGTGAATCTCGTGTGAAAAATTTTTCACGATATCAGTTCCAGTGAATGTAAAAAAAAGAAGAAATATTAAAAATCCATGAAATTTTTGTTCAAAAATATATGTACAAGTTTATATTTTAAAGAAAAGTTAAAATAATAAAGCAACATGTTTAGTATTGGAGGGATAGTTTGATTACAACGTTAGTTTTTTGCACATTTTAAATTTTATGTAGTTAAATATTTTCCAAAATTCTGCCACCAAGTCAATCGAAGGCTTCACAATTCCCTAGCAAAAATAAAGTGATAACATCTAAGGGAAATGTGAACAAATAACGAGGGGAAAAATTTTTCACGATAAGGGGAATTTTTTACCGTGAACAATTTTTCACGTTATTATTCTCCTTTGAATTACAATTTTTCATGGGAGTTGTTCATGATCGCAAATATGTGAAAAGGGGAAAAATTACAAGGGAAAAATTATTCAAACAAAAAATGCCTATAAGGCCAGTTTCATTATCCTTCGACAACTGCTTCTATTTTTTGCCGCTCGTTCTATGAACTTGAACCAATGTGGGGCGCCAGCTAGCTGAAATAATGGGTAAATTTCGCCGATTTTTAAAACCAAACAAATCTGATATATCGAAAATATTCAAACTCAATTTTATCAATCTAGCATATTTTGTGTAAAATCTCTTGTACCAAAACACTTAAATCAGAAAGACACTTTTATGGGGGCCACGTGAAATAATGAACCGATTTGGCTATTTTCAATATTTATTTATCAACCGATTTTCACTATTAGTCTTCTGCTAAGTTTACTTAAGGTAAAAGTATAAAAATATATAAAGTTCATAGAATCTTACGCTGCGATCGTCAACTTATACTATTGCATTTTGCGATTGTATGTGTTGTATACATTTTACAAATGTTGTTGGTAATGTATGCTATAAAAGAGAAAATAGTAAACGCGGCGCCCTTATTTTGCCTATCGCAGATCTAAAGAGACTGCAAAAAGAATAGATTTATAGGTAAAAAAAGAGGCAGTCGTGGTGTGGTTTCTTGCTAATATTTCAGCCATTTTTATACCGATCTGGCAGAATTTCAAAAGCAAACTATTCCGGGTATACATACAGTGAGTCTAAGAAAAATAAACCTTTTAGAAAAACTTGACTGACATCCATTTATTAATTATATTAAACAGGAATTGCTTTTTATTAACGTGTTAGGGGAAAGACAAAGAATTAAATTATAAAATAAAATTTAGAATATCTTCATTATTTTACTCTTTATAGGTGATTTTAGAAGAATATAGTGCATTTTTAAGGTCACAAAAATATTTTGCTTTTAAAAAATATCACGTATTTTTACCGTATAACCATGGATATGTCACAGTAAATACTCTGTGGCATATCCGTTTTTTTTAGAAACTGCAGCTAATCGTCGTGGTATAGATTTCACCAAATTTTGGTACTTTCCACATTCTTGTAGCAAAATTTGTTTCAATGTAGTTTTCGAAGATATGTGGCGTTGACGAACCTTTTCCTCCAAATACGCCCACAAATTTTCAAATTTGGTTCAAGTCCGGGCTTTGAGGAGGTGTGTATTGGCAACCTAAATGTGTGTACCTAATTTGGAAACTTTGGCTTTTGCCGTTCCGAAATTTTCAGAAAATATTTTCTACTAAAGATTTCCGGTCTTTTGATATATAAGGTGTAACCATCGGTCATATAGCAGTGCACAAATTCAGGTTTTTATGAAGTTTTTGATATTTTTTCTACGGGAGGTACCACGCCCACTTCTCCAATCCCGCCCACATTTTGTAGGATGGTGTGTATTGACAACCTAATTGTGTGTACCTAATTTGGAAACTTTGGCTTTTTCCGTTCACCAGATATACAGCAAAAAGTAATAAAAATACAACAACAACAATGGATTTTTTTAAAAAAATAGAGGTAGTTGTGGTTTTTTGCTCATAACTCAGCCATTTTTTAACCGATTTGACAGATTAATATACCGACGTGTTAAAGAATAAATTTACCGTTTACTTTAGTTATAAAGCTTGGACTCGGGGAGATCTATGGTTCCCGAAAGTGGGTATTATTGGGTATATATTTTGGCCATAACTTTTTTGTGTCTGAACCGATTTTCCCGAGTCTTATGTAAAATATGTTTTACTAAAAATTTCCAATATTTTGGTATATAAATCATATCCATAGGACATATGGCAGCCTTAAAATTTAGGTTTTTATAAAATTTTTAATTTTTTTTGTACGGGAGGTACCACGCCGACTTCTCCAATCCCGCCCACATTTTGTAGAATGGTGTGTATTGGCAACCTTAATGTGTGTACCTAATTTGGAAACTTTGGCTTTTGCCGTTCCCCAGTTATACAGCAAAAAGTAATAAAAATACAACAACCACAAGGGATTTTTGGGAAAAATTAGAGGTAGTCGTGGTTTTTTGCTCATATCTCAGCCATTTGTGGACCGATCTGGCTGAATTTCAATAGCAAAATTATAATAAGAATACCTGACAGAAAGATACCCCAACGAAGCTCCCATCATATCTGGGGGCTTCGGAAAACCCATTTCAACAGACAGACGGACAGACGGACAGCCGGATTTGAACTTCGCTTTTCATAAGGACCCAGAATATATCTACTTTATAGGGTGTAGGATCAATATTGTAGAAATTACAAACGGAATGACAAAGTTATATATACCCTTTTACCTTCGGTGAAGGGTATAAAATCTTAAGAGAATCTTTGTGTGGGCTTTAATCAAATACCTTTTTTAGATTCAGCACTTGTTTTGAAATTCCCCAAAGCAAATATTAAATAAAAAAAAAAAAATTTTATTTTCAAAAAATTTTAGCAAATATTAAATAATATTTATAGACATAGGGTGTGTGTGAAACGGTAGCAAAGTACTCATGGAAGTAAAATTTTGACACTATTGAGGTGAATAAAATTTCACTAGCCCTAGGGGCTAGTATAAATTTTGACATTAGTGTAGAAATTTTTGACAACCACAAAATAATTTTTTTTCATCAAATTTGTTTAAACAAAATAAAAAATAATATGGAAGCAGGACCAGTGGCAAAAAAAATTAAAAAGAATTATGCAAGATGTAAATATTTAATATGTATAAGCTTTTTTGCCCACACCTTTTGTAAAACTTGTTAATATCTCAGAACGAATTCATCAAATAGTTGTGACGATATCATTTCCAACATACATAATTGAAATGATTATTGGTAAACGTTTGTTTAATTGATTGATTTTTACAAAACTATTAGTAATTGTTTTTTTCTTTATGTCAAAATTTTACGTTGTCAAAAATGTTACAATTTTACACAGCAAAAATATGAAAATTTTCTACCACAAACAAATTTCATTTCACCATAGAACTTTGCTACCGTTTCACACACACCCATAAAAGAGTTCATATTTATATATGTATGTATGCACGTTTAAACCAGCTAGCACCCTGCAAATAATATTTCACTACCTAATCCATTTTGATTAAATGGACTACCCCCTGGACTGGTCCAATGTATTGCAAGCATGGACCATGTCATTGTTAAAAAATGTTGTAGTGAGACGACATGTCTTCGTTTTTTAACATGTTTTCGTTTCTAAACGACTTCAAACCTAATCCTCTTGAGTATACCATCAAGTAGTTTTAAGACTTCTCCTTTGTAATCCAAAGCTCCAAAGGGTTATATGGTCGTGCCCTAGGACATCGTGATGTTAAATACACCATGTTTTTTCCATACGTTTGGGTTACTTTTGGACTAGTCCTAGTCCCTTGTGGGCTACATTTTACACACGTGTTTGGACTAGTTCTATTATTTGCAGGGCATTTTGAGCGATAAGTCCCAGTTTACAATGCGACAGACAGAAGGTAGACAGACGAAGTTGGTGGTAAGGGGGACACGCTGTATGCGTGACACACTTTACTTTTTTCCTCTCTCGCCTACAAATTTCGTCTGTCTGTCTTCGGTCTGCCAAATAGTAAATTCGGACTAATCAAATATTTTAGGAATCATTAACTATACTCTTGTTGTGAGAAAATGGTACCCTACCGACGCATCATCTCAATGAATAAGTTGTGATAAAATTTTCTGATCTCTTTTTAAGCAATTTTATGGTAGTTTTTTTAAGTATTTTTCGTCTTATTTTTCAATCGTAAATTATATAGTTTTTTGATAATATTTGAAATAATTTTTTAATCGTCATGTTTTTAATTTTTCTTCGGTAAAAAGCATTATGACTCTTGATTATTTGACAAATTTTATTTTGAACCAAGCAAAAGTTATCGGCTTCACGCGAAGAAAAGAAGAAAACATTCGCAATTTCATTAATTGACAATAATTTTTGGGCTTCTTTTTTACCCAATCTTTTTATTGTTCATCAATGAATCATATCATCAGTTCTTATTCATCAAAAGTGACCTGAGAAGACTCATTAAGGTGTTTTTTGTAAAAAACTATCACCCTAATGCCATCTGGGAACAACTTTAAATAAAATATTTGTACATAGGTATATCAAAATGTTTGTATTTGTATTGATATTTTATCATTTTAAAGTTGTAGGGATTTTTGTAGAGCCAACTTTTTTTCGGCTCCATGCAATAACTCCCAGGTGCAATAAATCCCAAGAAAAAAATGAAATTAGACCCAACAATTTTTCATACATATGTGGGAGTAATTTCATTATGAAATATCTCCCAGGCTTGGAGAGTTTTCTTCATTTTCGACTTGGAAATTAATTAGTATTGTGGTAATTTTGTTGAACTATTTACGGTATTTAATCCAAATTTTCAATATTTTCAATCAGGCTTAAGTTCATCAAATTTAATTTTCATTAAATTATTTTTATGCGAGTGTAAGACGGCAAATCCCTCTGAGGAGATCGAGTGGTAGCGATCGAAGCATGTCAGGGTAACCAGCCGCCTGGGTTCGAATCACAGGTCAGTCAAGAATGAATGATTATCAAAAACAATTTTAATTAATTTTCATGTTGTAAAATTCCTTTCTTCATAAAAATAATTTAATAAAAATTAAATTTGATGAACTTAAGCCTGATTAAAAATATTGAAAATTTGGATTAAAAACTTGCAGCCGTATTCATAACAAAAAGTTAGCCATAGTTTGTACACTACGTACAACGAGCTGCTAACTAGAATGGCGATTAAGCTTAGCAGCTTGTTGGCACAGATTTAATTCATAACGAATTTTTCTCCATCTGCCAACTTTTAATAAATCAACGCGGAATTTTTATGATGCCACATTGTATTAATCAAAAATGCAACACGTTTTGCATTAATCATCGCTGAATGTGTCAATTTTTTTTCTTTTCCCCTTAACATATAAAAATTTTGAAAAGTTTTTAAAATTAAAATAAATTTAGAAAATACAGTAGTAAATTAAAAAACAACAGTTATTTAAAAAAAACCAACAAAACAATAAACGGCTGTTTTTCACAAGTTGGCAAACGTTTGGCAGCTCGTTAACAAGAGTTTAGCAAATCGTTAGCCAGAGTTTGGTTAGTGTATAATGAATAAAATTTTTGCTAACTTTATGCCAAATTTTTATTATGAATACGGCTGTTGGAAATTATTTCATTTTTTTTTTTTGGACTTATTTCTTTTTTCCAGTTGGGACATATTTAATTTATTTTGGGATTTATTTCATTGGGAGTTATTGCACTGGGGCTTATTTCACAGAGCCATTTTTTCGGACTAGGTATGTCAGGACGTTTCAAAAAAGTGTATAATATCACTGATTTGGTCATTGATTGTACAAACAAATATTTACAGATCTTTTTATTCATGCAAAATAACGTTTTTGGACCCGTTTTTGGCGAAGTTTAGCGAACAGGAGATTACCGCTAGCAGCGTTACCGTTGTGATACTAAAGTATCAATTTGACCCCTTTTCGACGGTGTCGATACCTTTTATGACCCATTTTTTAAATTATACTTTTGTATCATTATCACCTATTTTGTGACACTTTTTGACCCTTTTTTGGAAATAGCTCTCACATTTTTTTTTGTCAACACTGCGGAACAGAAGTGCTAAACATATGCTTTCGAAATAAGCATTGCTTGATATGGAACAGACTCAAAGTATAAACTTACAATTCCATGCTTTCTTCTCCTTGATTTTTGATAGTAAAGTACAATTTCCCTAAAAGCAAACATAACTCATATAAATATTTGATATTTTTTACGGTGGTTTCTTTTTAAAACAAAAATTTGACATTTTATTAAAAAAATGCAATTTGGTGTTTTGCTCTCTTAAACAGTAGCATGTTTTATTCGAAAAAATTCGACCTTAATAATGGCAAAAGGTATTGAACTTTTCGCCCCATTTTGAATCGACAAAAGGTAAAAATTGCTCAATTAGAGGAAATTCCCAAATATTTGGTAAAAGCGGTATGATAGCAAAGTCTTATATTTATTAAAAATCGTAAAAGCTTTAAAAAATCTGACACTTACAGGAACAAATCGCTTTAATCGAGAAAATGGTTACAATTCGCGAACGATAGCAAAATTAAAAACCAACACTAAAATTTATTTGACATCGCTAAATCGGAAAATAACATAAAAAGTATGAAAAAATTAGCTATAATGATAAAGAATAAACTTTTTGTCCGGTGTTTAAAACAGGACAGAGCATTCCAAAAAAAAAAAAAAATAAGTTTTGAGCTCTTCCTACCTGTTATATTATTTTTTTGTTTGCTTATAAAAAAACTTGGTCTTATTATGTTCATTAAAATGGGAAATAATGCTTATAAAAAACTTGACCCTTTTTTTATTGAAATACCCTTTTTTGACCCCTTTTTCTGGAAAATCCCCTTTTTGTGACCCTTTTCGAAAATTTCCAACGGTAACCCTGACCGCTAGAGCCCAAATATTTTGTGAATCTTCATAAAACATGTCAAAGTTAGTTTTGAAGGGGGTACATCACCAACTTTTTTTTTAGTCGGTCTAATTTACATATTAAGTATGTTATTCGAAAAATGGTAACAGAAGCACGCACTATAACAATATTTGCTAAATTCTAATTCATTACACACGTACATACATGAATGCAGACTTATTTATGCAAATTAGAGTAAACAAATCAAATGTTTGCGTGTGTGTGTGTGTGTGTATTGGAAAAAACATTTTGTTTACATTTTTTGCTTTTTTAATAAAAATAAATAAAGATTACAACAACAAAAGTTATACCTACTGTCTCTGTTTATAATAAAAATTTACGTCGTTTTTTAGTTTAATTTTTATAATAAAAAATATTTTTGTTGTAAAAAGGTTTCATTAATTTTTGTTGAACATTTTTATCAGTAAATTTTATGAGTCATTGGAATTTTTTTTTTATTTGTTTTCGGTTAACAATTTTGTGTTAATGACTTTTATAAATTTCCCATTCTCTCGCATTAATTGCTTAAAACTTTAAGAGAGTTTTTAAGAGAGTAAGTTGTTAAGAGAAATTTATTGCTTTGTTTTTGTTTTGTTTATTAAATTTAGGGATCTGTATTTAATTTAGTTTCTTTTATTATCCAATTACTTACTGAACGACAGAGCTGCATTAAATGTAAGTTTTTGAACGCATTTTGTGACTGTGCCATCATCCATGGTTGGGGGAATTGGGTCAATGTGCTAAAAATAACAACGACGAATTTCGAAATCCTAATTAAAATTGAACTACTAACTAACGTCCATAAATAAAATAAAGACTAAACGTAAAAATGTTATTTAAATGTCGAAAAAACCTACACTCAAAATATTATGTAGTTAAATTCAAACGAAAATTCATTTGAAACAAATTAAAATTCATTTAAAAAACGGATCATTTACATTTCATTTAAAACAAATGATTTTTTCAGTAATTTCTAAGTTTTTTATTTATTGAACATCATATTCGTTAAAATTGAATAGTTTTTACTTTAAAAAAATATATTTTAACCGATAAAAATCAAACAAATTAACAAAAAAAAATACGGAAAACATTATTTTTTGGTAGTTTGTTTTTTTAATAACAAACATAAATGTTGAAAAATAAATTTATTCGTAAAATAACTATATTTTTATTCAATTTTAACAGTACCGAAAACGAATTTAATAACCTACAATCAGTTACTGTAATAATTTTATGAGTGTACATGTTGTGTGCAAAATTTCGCATAATTAATTAATATAACATTAATAATATACAGAAAATTATCTATTGGAAATACCTACACTAATTGGGGAAATTTGCCAAAGATAAAAGTCTTATACATACAATTTTCTATTGGCAAGAGTCTTATACAGAAAATTGTCTATGGAAAATGCACTTATACAAAGCACTTTATTTAGAAAATTGTATATCCCAGTAAAAACTTCGCCTACAAAATAATGTGTTGAGTAACAGAAAAACATAAGAGCACTACTTACAATTCTACTGAAAGAACCAATGAATTTTACAAGCGATGTCCCAAAATGAACTCATTAAAAAGTAAGTGATTATTTTTTTTACCTGCAAACATTTAGAAAAAAGTAGTTATAGAAGTTGTTATAGAAGAAAGCTACAAAATAATGAGTTAAAGAAGCTATTCATTTGGAAAAAGTAGGCGAAGTTTTTACTGGGTATGTGTTAGGGAATGGTAAATGGATACCAAAATCGATTTTCGATTTTTTGATCGACTTTTTTTATTACGGTTTTTGAAATCGATTAATCGAACCTCAAAATCGATTTTAAAATCGATTTCAAAATCGTTTAAGATAAATTTGCAAACTCATACCTTATATCATATTACATACCAGCATTTTTTCTAATTTTCCTGCAAAAAGTGAAAATGTGTTAATTTTGAGATCGCGTTTAGAGGTACAAGTATATGTACATTTTACATATTAAAATTGTGTTCTTCTGTAGACAATCAGGCCTGGCACATAAATTAATTCCGATCGAAAGTGGAAGTGATTTCGTATCTTGCTTCACATTAAACGAAATCACTTTTGATCGGACTTAATTCTGTGACAAGCCTGAAATTATGGATAGTACTTCAAAGGATTATGACAGTAGTTCCTGATCGGTTGCGACTGTTTCTTTGCTAAGTTACTATTAAGTTAGTTTAAAAAAACACGTTTGCATGTCATTGATGCCAGAAAGATGCAGAGACATTTCCTTGTAATTTCGTATTTGTTAGGTAAAATTACATACTTTTTGTTTTTCACTCTGCTTATAACTAGATTTAAATATCGCTCACAGAGCCCTTATATTAAACTTGGAAGTATATCAAGGATACTAATAGGTAAATACGTAAAATTACAACTTTAAACTGGGAAAACTGCATAAGCATACCTACAGACGTATGTACGCACAACAAAAAAAAAATACGTTCTATTGTGCATGCCCATAATTTATCGATTTAATTAAGATTAAAATTAAAAATTGCCAAAATTTTGATAAAAAAAAATCGATTTTAAAAGCCCAATAATCGATAATCGAATACAGAAAACTTTTTTATAGAAAATGAATTTATACAAAACATTCACTTTAGAGAAAATTTGTATTCAGACAATTATTTCTAGACAATAATCTTATGCAGAAAATTTTCTATAGAAAATACTGCTATATAAAAAGTTTTCTAAAGAAAATAGACTTATAAAGACTTTTTATAGAATATAGGTCCCTATTATGAGTTACATTCGATAAACGATTTTCGTTGGCTATCGAACATGGACTATCGAATGTTAATTCGGTATTATGAGATGGCAGCACTGTCGAAAGTTTCGTTTAGCATAAAAATTTTCAACGAAAACAAATTTGCTTTCGACGGTGCAAATAAATGTAAAAAACTTGAAACCCCACTGGAGCCAAATTATTTGAAAACAACCATTATTCCGCCTTGGTCACGTTTAATTTAATTTTATTTTTTAAATTTGTAAACAAAAATTATTTATTTTAATCCAAATTTTTAATATTTTTAATTAGGCTTAAGTTCATGAAATTTAATTTTTCATTAAATTATTTTTATGAAGAAAGGAATTTTTACAACATGAAAATTAATAAAAATTGTTATTGATAATCTTTCATTCTTGACGTGGCTGGGGCTCGAACCCCGGCCGGCAGGTTACCATGACATGTTTCGATCGCAACCACTCGATCTCCTCAGATGGATTTGCCGTCTTACACTCGCAGCCATCGACGACTGCTGACGTCAATAGTCAAACATCAATCCTTAAACCAAATTGTATTCTAACATTTGGTAGATCGAAATTTGCTTTCCTGAATGATTATCCTTTTTAATTGATTTTACATGTTTTTTCCTTACTTCTGTTTTTTCGTACTTTTGTCAAGAATTTTTCTTGAAGTCCAAGTACATTTTTTGTTTTTTCATTTTGTCTTTCTCTTTTCTGTTGACCTTTTTCAGCACAACTTGAAGGACAAATGTACACATAGAGCTCGTGCCTTAGATTTTTAACAATAATTAGTATTGTGGTTATTTAATATATTGCTAACAATTTTAATTAATTTTCTTCATAAAAATAATTTAATGAAAAATTAAATTTCATGAACTTAAGCCTAATTAAAAATATTAAAAATTTGGATTAAAAACCATAAATAGTTCAACAAAATAACCATAATACTAATTATTATTTATTTTATTTATGTGACAGCTGATCGAAAATGTACAACTGTGAACAAAATCACAATGGTAAATTTTAATCGAATGCGCGCCATAATACCAAATGAAAATTCGTTCGATAAGCTAATTCAACTGCTGTCGAAAATCGAATTTAGTTCATAATAGGCACCATAGTCTTCTACAGAAAATTTAGTATAGAAAATTGTTTTAAACGGAAAATTTTTTATGGAAAAAGTATTTTTCTGAAATCAATTGTTATTATGTTTTGTTAACATCGTCTAATTGTAAATTTTTTTACGGAAAATATTTTTATCCAGAAAATTTTGGATAGAAAATTATTTAAGACTGTTTCCAAGAGATAAGTTTTTTTCCTTAGAAATTTTATTCTTTAAAAAATAGTATGATAATAATTTTATAATAATATACATATCAAGTTTTTGTATAAGTTCTAAGGAAATGTTCATGTACTTTTTTCTTATAAAAATGTCCTTGTATAAGACTTTTTTCGATAGTAAATTTTAATATTAAAATTACTGTACATAAAATACTCCTGTATTAAATAGTTGTGTAAATGTAAGTTAAAAACATATAATACACAGAAAGAAAAACACTCGGGATAAATCAAGTTTTTTTATGATTACTTTAAGTACGAGTGGTACTCAAAGTCAAGTACGAATAACACTAAAACGTACTGAAATCAATCCTAAATGGGATTACTTTCGAAAATCAATCCCGGAATTTCTTGAAAAAAGTATAAAATTCTTTAATCTGGTAAAAAAAAGGTTAACAGCCTGTTCATCGATTTCGAACTTTTACGTTCTCATAGAAAATGCTATTTAAAACAAAAACAAAATTCTAAAACTTGTTTTTGTTTTAAATGTATTTTTCTTGCGAAGGTTGACGTTCGAAATCGTTAAACAGGCAGTAAACTTTTCGTTGTGTTTAACCCTCCGGCTTACGCATGTTTTGATTTTCTATACACATTGAAAAAAGGTCTGGCCAGACTCATGTGTACCAAGGTAAAAAGTAAATTTTAACTCTTGCTTCTCATTTAGTTAATATTTTTTGTTAAATATGTACATAAGATTTCTAAAGTAAAAACCATATCGGACATGATGTTGGTGCTTTATTTTATTCTGTAAGGTGTTATACGGGTAAGTTAATCAATCATAATAATTTGTTCTTTCTAATTCGGGATAAAATCAACGTTATATAAGTATTATACTTGAATCATGCGCCTTTTTAGATTGATTCAATCTTAGTTTTACTTAAATCAATCTCATTTTAGGATTATTTCAAGTACGAAATCGGGATGGAATATGGATAATTTAAGTATTTTGCGATTGAAAATCCGTACTTGAATTAATCTTTCTGTACTTGATTCAAGAAAACCCGTACTCCCCATACTATTAATACCGCTTCGGATTGATTTGAGTACGGCTGGATTGTTTTTTCCTTTGAGTGTATGTATTTCTTTTTAAAGTTTTTATTATTATGAAAAAGTTCTCGTAAAAGACTGTTTCTTATAGAAAATTTTCTGTATAAAACAACTTTTACTGTTGTATCACTCATTTAAGGCATTTTTCTTAATGCAATTGATCTTTTATTAAATTCTACTTCAAACTAAATTTATTTTTTTATTAAAACTCTACTACAAAACAAATTGGCTATAAGAATACTTTTTTCTTATATTTAAACACTTTCGAACTTTAAATTTTCTGAAAGATTTCTCTTGAACACAAAATTTCTTACAGAAAATATATTAATGGATGAGAAAATTCTTCCAAAAATAACTTTGATAATAAATTTGGATGTGCCCCTGCAAAAAAAACTGAACTATTTTTTACGATAACAATAAAATGATGCAATTCGTTTTTTAATTTTGTTTTTTCTTTTTACTTACTTACAACTATAATTCGAGTCGGAAAAAAGCCAACCAATTGTAGGGGAATGTAAGAAAAGAAAAAAATCCACGGTTTATTGTCGGTGTTTTGTTTATGCTTTGATATTGTTATAGGTATAACTTTGAGTCTTTATAATTCTTATTCGCTTGACAGTTTAATTTGTATAATATTTTTACCATTTCTAAAATCTTTGGAAAAAGGTTTCCTAAGCAACCAGTGAAATGCGCATATAAACTAGTTTTCCCTCAACAATAAATTTCAGGGTATTTATCAAAAACAAAAATTGGAAACTTAACTAGCACGTCAAAGAGAAATCTTATTAATAAGAAAATACTTTGATTTGAGAAATTTTTTATAAGGAAATTTTACAAAGGAAAGTAATAATTGTCTACGGAATTGTTCTATAAATAATTGTCTTATTACTACTCGGAATTTCATACAGAAGTTAATTTTATGTTCGAAATCTATATATATAAAATTGGATGTGTGTGTGTATGTGTGTATGTATGTAACGTATGGACTCCAAAACGGCTGGGCCGATTTTGATGAAATTTTCAGGGAATCTTCAGAATATTCAGGCGGGTGACACTGTGAAGTTTTTTTTTGATTTTCGGTCTGGGGGCGGAGGGGCGTGGCAAAAACCATAACTTGAGAACGGCTTGACCGATTTGAACGATTTTTTCTTTAAAATGATCGCCATGGTCCACCTTAGGTTTTTACGGAAAAAAAATTTTCCCCGCCCACTTTTTTTCGATTTACCTAAAATCAGAAAACGGCTCCATCGGGTTGACTAATTTTTCTTTCAAATGTTCGTATTAATCAACTTTAAGTTTTCATCGAAAGAAAAATTTACCACGCCTACTTTTACGCCCACTTTTTCTATTAAGCGCATAACTGGAGAACGGCTTGACCGATTTGAGCGATTTTTTCTTTAATATGATCGCCATGGTCCAACTTAGGTTTTGAGGAAAAAAATGTTGCCCCGCCCACTTTTACGCCCACTTTTTTCGAATTACCTAAAATCAGAAAACGGCTCCATCGAGTTGACTAATTGTCCTTTCAAATGTTCGTATTAATCCATTTTAAGTTTTCATCGAAAGAAAAATTTACCACGCCTACTTTTACGCCCACTTTTTCTATTAAGCGCATTAGTTGAGAACGGCTTGACCGATTCAAACGATTTTTTCTTTAAAATGATTGCCTTGGTCTAACTTAGGTTTTTACGGAAATAAAATTTTGCCCCGCCCACTTTTTTCGATTTACCTAAAATCAAAAAACGGCTACATCGATTTGACTAATTTTTCTTTTAAATGTTCGTATTAACCCATTCTACGTTTTCATCGAAAGAAAAATGTCTCACGCCTACTTTTTCGCCCACTTTTTCTATTAAGCGCATAACTTGAGAACGGCTTGACCGATTTGGACGATTTTTTCTTTAAAATCATCGCCATGGTCCAACTTAGGTTTTTAAGGAAGGAATATTTTAAAGGCCGTAAATTTCGTTTAAAGCTCAATTTAAATCGTCTGGTAATACAACACTAATGTTTGCTTAGGGCCAGCAACGCGGACCGGGTCAGCTAGTTTAAAATATAAACGAAGTTTTGAGACAATTTGTTAATTGTTTGTTAACCAGTTTAATTGTATGCCACTCCTCTAAAAAGTAGGAGCTACCTTTTTCCTTTCATTACGCTTTTTTTAAAGGCAAGTTTTTAATGCTAAGATTAAAAACGTAGTTTTATAAGAAAAAAATTTCACCAGAAAATGTTGTAAAGATTAAAAAGTACTAAAAACAGTTAACACTCCCTGAAAAAAATCAAACTAAAAATGTACAAACTGAAAACAATTTCGTACATACAAACATACGTACATCCAGATTGAGTAGTTTCTATAGTCTAACAGTTGAAAAAGAAAATTAATTGATATAAAAAAAAATCTAATTTAAGACCTTAAGTCATATACAGGTAGCACACGAGTGGATTTCCAAATTTATCATTTTAATCTTATCTTATCAAACTATCAACATTTTCTATCGTTAAAAAGCAAAATAAGCAGCTGGAGTGGCATGAAATTCGTCTCTCAATTCTCACTTACTAAAACTTTGGTAGAAATTCTCTTAAATATTGTTAGCTGGGGCTATTTTTGTTGTCATCTACTAGTTAAACAATAAAAAAAAATAGCTTAAAAATATTAAAAGGTGGTAGTTTGGTTGTTGGTTCTTTGGTATGACAGTTATTTCGAATTGTTTAGTATTTTGGAATTATTTGAGGCCGAAGGGAAAACTCAACAGTGAAATGAATAAAAACGTAAAAAATATAATAAATTAACTAATTGCATTTCAGAAAAGTTCAAAAATATTTACTTGTTGTACTTGAATACGTAAAAAAATACAAATTTCCGAAACTAATAAATGAGTTTACGGGCGTGTCAAATAAAGTGCATTTAGTTTTTTTTGTTGTTGCTTTTTAATATTTAAACAACTAATGGATAATGAAATTAACAAACCAAATGCGCAAAATATTGAAAACGAAACGGAAGAGGTAATACTTAAACTAAATATGTTATAACAAAGAAAAGCGGTTAATTCATGTAAAAGTTGCTGTTTATTATTTTAAGCCTTTTATAAATAAAAAAAAATAAATAAATAAACAATTGCATTTAGAAAAAGTGACAACAGTGAGTGATTTTAATAGTGAATAAAAATTCAATATCGAAAGTGAGTCACTTTTTTGTTCAATTAATCCACAAAATGTCGTTATCAAGCCTGTCTTCCTATATTGAGTTCAAATTAAACGAACGATAAATATTTTGAAGTTTTACTTCCATTGGCCATTAACTTTTTAGTAAATTTATACTTTATATTTAGGAAACTCCCAATTTCATGCAAAGTTATAAAAAATAAAAATTGTTAAATGAAAATGTTAAATATCTATATGTGACGCGGAAAATAGAAAGGGACCTAAGGGTTTTGCCTTTTTAAGGATTTAAATACGTGTATCTTTGGTGTACCATCACTGAGCGTGTTGGTAATGATCTCATTTGAATCCGACACATCTCAACCTTGTTGGTCAACCTTGGAAACGCGCATGTAGTTGGTTTTTACTGTTCCCTTTACCTTACTGGTCCCTTTTCTCTTAGCGCTGTCACATATATAAATCGGCTAAGGCAAAACAGTTAAAAACACTTTCCTCCTCTGTATGTCAATCGATTTGAACAAATTATACACCATTTGAGAGGTATTTACTCAAAGAAGTGTACAATGTATATTTTATTAAAATCTGTTCAATAATTTAGAGTTATAAGCGTTCAAAATTGCTACTAACACAAATGCAAAATAAATAAATAAACATTTTTTTCAATTATCAAATAATAAAACATTAGGGTGATCGATTATTCGACATTTTTCAGAAACCGGTTTTCGAATATTTCGACTATATAAATCTTATGTATAAATCAGACCAGGCAAAACAGTTAAGAACGCTTTCTTCCTTTATTTGTCAACCGAAACTCTATGGGGAGAAAAAACGGGAAATAAGGGAAACTAAATTTCTTTTTTTTACTTTTCTGTTTTATAATTTTTAAATTTTTTATAATATAGAACTTAGAAACATAATATTATAGGTGTAGGATCCTGAGTGAGTGATAACCTATAAGATACGAAATGCTGGTATTTTTTGTTTTTCATCTGGACCTTTTTAATTTTCGTTAATATTCGACCTATAAAGATAAAATTATACATTAAACTGGGTGAATAAGAACCTGTAAGGGGAGCTTTTTGGTACTTTTTCATTCAACAGCTGGTACTTTGATTAATTTTCGTTAATATTAGACATAGAAACAAAAATTGAACGCGCGACGTCCTGAGTGGATGACAATATATAAAGGAGACTTTTTGATTCTTTTTTGTTTTTCAATTGGTATTTTTTATACTGAAAATAAAATTAACTCACGTAGAAGATAAAATATGAACCGGAGGTTGGGCCCTCGCCAAATCGGTCCACTTTGAAGGAAAAAAATAAATGCTCGAAACAAATAAATTCATATAAACTTAGATGAATTATGTTTTCTTCATATTAACAAATAAAATTGATGGTCGAATTTTGACCATTAGGCCTAGTGATCGCTTAATTGATAATGTATTGAAGTACATATGTATATTAATTTTCTTTCTAAAAGTTTGAATAAGCGTTTGTTAATTCAGCTATTGTTAATAAATAATGGCAATTTAGCTAATTTTTTGTCAGTCTAGCAGTCTTATCTCCAATTTTATTTCTGTTATGTTGGTTTTATTAAGAAAGAGAGTTCGTGACACCAACGTTGACGCTCTTGTTTCCGTATGGCATATTAGTGCCGAAGCTAAGCGGTAGAAAACGTTCCGCCTTTCGCTCTTGTTTAGGTACGGCTGCAAATAATTAATGTTCGAAACCCAATCTGAATTACATACTTTAAATTAGGGGCCAAATCGTCGCAATCGTTATCGAAAGACTTTAATCTTACTTTTTTATATCGGCGTAGTCGATTTCTAAAAAACTTATGAGAAGAAAATCTTTACTTGAGCACCTGCCGTGTTGGCCTAATCATAGGGTTGTCTTAACCAATGGCTGAATAAATCATGCGTTTACCATCCGCCCCTGTTTGTGAGATCAACCAACACACGCAGGTAGCAATTTAAGTGTAGAATCTGTTTAGTTTAGTTTGAATTGCTACAATTACAACCAGTTTTATTGCGGGAGACGAAGGAGATTAAAAATAATGTGGGCTTGGTCATACATTTGACCCGTCTAGGGGCATCCAAATTTAAGCTTTTAAAAAAGTTTATTCATAACACTAACCAAACTCTGGCTAACGTTTTGCTAAATTCTTGTTAACGAGCTGCCAAACGTTTGCCAACTTGTGAAAAACAGCCGTTTAATGTCAAACAATTTTGTTGGTTTATTTTAATTAACTGTTTTTTTTTAGTTTACTGTCTTTTACTTAATTTATTTAAATTTTAAAAACTTTTTAAAATTTTTAAATGTGAAGGGAAAAACAAAAAAAGGACAAAATAACAAATTCAGCGATGACTAATGCAAAATTTGTTGAATTTTTGAGCAATACAATGTGGCATCATAAAAATTCAGAGTTGATTTATTAAAAGTTGGCAGATCGAGAAAAGTTCGTTATGAATAAACTCTGTGCCAACAAGCTGCTAAGCTTAATCGGCATTCTAGTTAGAAGCTCGTTGTACGTAGTGTACAAACTGTGGCTAACTTTTTGTTATGAATACGGCTGTATGTGTATTATGAATAACTTTGTACTAACTTCATGCCAAATTTTCATTATGAAGACGTCTGTAAGTGAACCCCGCCAAATTATGACTTTCAATATCAATCGAAATTGCAATACATACCATTTAAATGGAAATTTTGATCGATATCGAAAATACCGTAATATGGCCCCAGTGAATGTTATTCAATGTTGTTTAATGAATTGCCGTTTTTCTATTCAATTTGTTTTTATGCTTTTATAAAAACAAAAAACTTGTTAATTTTTTCTTTATGAAATTTTATTCATATTTTTTTTTTTTTTTTTATTATTGTTTTATGCAAAAATACTAAACAAAAACGTTACTTGCCATAATTGCGGTTACACTTACAACAAACAGTGTGTTAACAATTCAGTTCCATTGTCATAAATCTTAATGTATAAATTTCCATATTTAGATGCCAACCATTTAAGGATTTAAATAATTTAAAAAAAAAAACAAGATGATTTCGCAATGTTTTAAAACTTGATCTATAAAAATTTAAATAAAAAAAGTAACTTAAAAAAATTGCTGAAAAAAACCAGCATACTCATATGAGTAATTAAGGAATAACTAAATATTTGTTTAAATTTAGAAGCCTTAAAAGGCCTGAATAAACATTTGAATAATAAACTGTGAAGTAAAAAAGATTTTTGGTAATTAATTTTAAAACCCCAATTGGTATTAAAATTTTATTAAGACTTTTTACGAATAAGGTGTTTGTTTTTGAAAGTTATAGTCCTACACAATTTCTAATTGTTATTTTTTTCGTAATTTTTGGGTTAAGTGTCAGTTTTTTTTTTTGTTTTGAATTTTGTATTATTAAATTATTTTATTGAGACGTAATTTAAAAAAAAAAAACAAAGTAATTACCAATAAATTTATTGAAGTACCTTTTCGTCGAAAAAAATTATTGATAAAGTTTTTTTAATATTTTTAATTAGGCTTAAGTTCATGAAATTTAATTTTTATTAAATTATTTTTATGAAGAAAGGAATTTTACAACATGAAAATCAACTAGAATTGTTATTGATAATCTTTCATTCTTGACGTGGCTCGGGCTCGAACCCTGGCCGGCAGGTTAACATGACATGTTTCGATCGCAACCACTCGATCTCCTCAGATGGATTTGCCGTCTTACACTCGCAGCCATCGACGACTGCTGACGTCACTAGTCAAACATCAATCCTTAAACCAAATTGTATTTTAACATTTGGTAGATCGAAATTTGCTTTCCTGAATGATTATCCACTTTAATTGATTTTACATGTTTTTTCCTTTACTTCTGTTTTTTCGTACTTTCGTCAAGAATTTTTCTTGAAGTCCAAGTACATTTTTTGTTTTTTCACTTTGTCTTTCTCTTTTCTGTTGACCTTTTTCAGCACAACTTGAAGGACAAATGTACACATAGAGCTCGTGCCTTAGCTTTAACAATAATTAGTATTGTGGTTATTTTGTTGAACTATTTATGGTTTTTAATCCAATTTTTTTTTTAATATTTTTAATTAGGCTTAAGTTCATGAAATTTAATTTTTATTAAATTATTTTTATGAAGAAAGGAATTTTACAACATGAAAATCAACTAGAATTGTTATTGATAATCTTTCATTCTTGACGTGGCTCGGGCTCGAACCCTGGCCGGCAGGTTACCATGACATGTTTCGATCGCAACCACTCGATCTCCTCAGATGGATTTGCCGTCTTACACTCGCAGCCATCGACGACTGCTGACGTCACTAGTCAAACATCAATCCTTAAACCAAATTGTATTTTAACATTTGGTAGATCGAAATTTGCTTTCCTGAATGATTATCCACTTTAATTGATTTTACATGTTTTTTCCTTTACTTCTGTTTTTTCGTACTTTCGTCAAGAATTTTTCTTGAAGTCCAAGTACATTTTTTGTTTTTTCACTTTGTCTTTCTCTTTTCTGTTGACCTTTTTCAGCACAACTTGAAGGACAAATGTACACATAGAGCTCGTGCCTTAGCTTTAACAATAATTAGTATTGTGGTTATTTTGTTGAACTATTTATGGTTTTTAATCCAATTTTTTTTTTAATATTTTTAATTAGGCTTAAGTTCATGAAATTTAATTTTTATTAAATTATTTTTATGAAGAAAGGAATTTTACAACATGAAAATCAACTAGAATTGTTATTGATAATCTTTCATTCTTGACGTGGCTCGGGCTCGAACCCTGGCCGGCAGGTTACCATGACATGTTTCGATCGCAACCACTCGATCTCCTCAGATGGATTTGCCGTCTTACACTCACAGCCATCGACGACTGCTGACGTCACTAGTCAAATATCAATCCTTAAACCAAATTGTATTTTAACATTTGGTAGATCGAAATTTGCTTTCCTGAATGATTATCCACTTTAATTGATTTTACATGTTTTTTCCTTTACTTCTGTTTTTTCGTACTTTCGTCAAGAATTTTTCTTGAAGTCCAAGTACATTTTTTGTTTTTTCACTTTGTCTTTCTCTTTTCTGTTGACCTTTTTCAGCACAACTTGAAGGACAAATGTACACATAGAGCTCGTGCCTTAGCTTTAACAATAATTAGTATTGTGGTTATTTTGTTGAACTATTTATGGTTTTTAATCTAATTTTTTTTAATATTTTTAATTAGGCTTAAGTTCATGAAATTTAATTTTTATTAAATTATTTTTATGAAGAAAGGAATTTTACAACATGAAAATCAACTAGAATTGTTATTGATAATCTTTCATTCTTGACGTGGCTCGGGCTTAATTATCATTTTGTGATTTACAAAGAACTTTATTTTATTGATCTAAAGATAAACATAAAAATGATGTATTCTTTATGAGTAAGAACTTTTTTATAAATTGTTAAATTAGTACTTTTTAATCCAAATTTTAATATTTTAATTAGGCTAAAGATCATCAAATTTAATTTTCATTAAATTATTTTTTGTGAAGAAAGGAATTTTACAACAGGAAAATTAATTAAAATTGTTATTGATAATTTTTCATTCTTGACTGCAGCTGGGCTCGAAACTTTTAAAAAGTAAGATTTAAAAAAGAAATTAAGAAAAACATGTAAAGAAGTACAGTCAATCAAGCCCAAACATTTGAATCCCGAGTATATTCTAGACATGCAGAGCAAAAAAAATTTTAAATATAGTCACCTCCAACAAAACTATTTTTAAAGACAATTTGAAACATATTATGTTAAATATAACCATATTATTGTCACCTACAAACATATTATAGTTAAATTAGTCCTCCATCAAGAAGCCACAACCATACTATGGTTGCCTCCAAACATTTTATGGTTAAATATGACAGTAATATGTTTAAATATTTTCCTCTTTTTCAAGATTAACATCCTATGGTTAAAAACCAACCATGCTATTATATTAGTTATTTTTAATCATAACATGTTCGGAGGCAACCATAATATTATTGCGGCTTTAAAACGAATCATAATAAGTTTAAAATTTCCTTTAAAAATAGTTTTGTTGGAGGTGACCATATTTAAACATGTTTTTTTTCTGAGTGTATAGAGAAAAATGTTCGAGAGTTAAAAGTTTTAGTACCGATGAGCATCCATGGACCCGCCAGAACAAAATTATGTTATGAGGTTAAGATACATATAAAAGTTCATTGTGCCAATTATTATGTTTGTGCCTCTAAGTGATTTTATGGGACCTATGGTTATTTTTGGACGTACCATGACAACATTGTGTGGTGAAATGGTAGCTGGCGCTGCGAAATACGGCCCCAGGAAATATGGCCCCAAAAAATAAATTAAAATTGACCCCAAATTTGTTTTAATGAAAAATTACCCCAAAAAAATTAAAAATAACCCTAAAAATAAAAAGGAATATGACCCTAAATTTAGGGTTATTCTTTATTATGAAAAGTCACCTCAAAATTTATAATTAAACATTTTCGGTGAAGTGCATATGCCCAAAACTAAAAATCCCAAATTTAGAATCCCGATTTCAAAATCCGGATAATTATACAGTTTTGGTTTTAAAAATCGTACAATTGATAGCACGGTTGGGCTTTCGGCCATGCACAAGGATTTTTTTCTCTATGGTATAACGAACACTGGCTTTGCTTACTAAAGCTCTACGTTATAGCCGGCCTTCGGCCGGGCGCAAGGATTTTTTTCTCTATCATATAACGAACACTGGCTTCGCTAACTAAAGCTTCTCTGTATAGCCGGCCTTCGACCGGGTGAATGGATTTTCTTCTCTTTGGTATAACGAACACTGGCTTCGCTCACTAAAGCTTCACTACATAGCCGGCCTTCGGCCGGGCGCAAGGATTTTCTTTTCTATGGTATAACGAACTCTTCTCGTAATAGCCGGCCTTCGGCCGGACTCAAGGAATTTTTCCTCTATGGTATAACAAACACCGGCTTCGCTAACTAAAGCATCTCTGCATAATTGGCAAGGATTTTCTCTACTTTGGTATAAGAATTCAGGGTTTTTATGTTATCCCTAGAAACTTTTACATAGAATTTTATATAAATTTGTGTAAAAATGTTTGGGGTGATTTTTCATTTCTCTAAACTTGCATTTTTTATTAGTAGATGAAAAATAGCCCCAAAGTAAAAATTGTGATTTTATTCGGGGCCATTTTTCATTTCTTGATATTGGGGTCATTTTTCATTCCACTTAAAATGCAAAAACACCCTAACGAAAAAATGAAAAATAACCCCAAAAAAAAAGGAAAAATTGCGCCAAAATTGCGTGTTGTTGTGTCTCATGTAAAATTTTGGGGCCGTTTTTCATTTTCCTTTTGGGCCATGGTAGCTATCACAGAAAATGATTTAGATTTAGATTGTAATAAAATAAGTTAGAATGGTAAACGGTCACAAAGACTTTTCCGGAAAGAAGTTTGTATGGAGGCCATGTGAAATTATGGACAATTTCTCACCATTTTCAAAAGGCTTCTTCTTTTAGCAAATTATCTTCAAAATTGTGCCTGCGGCTTATTCTTTATTGCGATGCGCAAATGAAATGCGAAGTGATGCAAAAGAAAGTTGGTATTCTGTAAGTCTTTCGTATGCGTATTCGTATTCGTATTCGTATTCGACTTTTAATTAAAATCAGGGATTGGTCGAAAAATAACAAATAAACGTCAAATATAAAATTTAATACAAATTTTTGTGGCTTTGATTACAAAATATATATACTTATGTATGTAAGTATATAAATTGAAAAAAAGATGCATAATTTGTAAAAAAATGTTTTAAAAGCTCTTTTTATTTGTTTCCCTGAATAATTAATAGCAATTTAAGTAAATATATTATATCTCTGGTCGATAGCCTAGAACCTAGCAGAGTTGTAAATGAATCATTCATTTTTGAATTAATGCGTGAATCATTAATGCACTGAATTAGCAAATTTTGAATTAATTATTTTCACACAAAAAAATCAATTAAATGAAATTTGAGTCAATTCAAATTAAATATACAGAAATTAATATTAATTCGTTTTCCAATTCAAATGAATTTGTAAAATGAATTGCAGTTCGTTTCCAATTCAAATGAATTTGTTAAAGTGAATTGCAATTCATTTTACAGATTCATTTGAATTGGTTTTGAATTAATTCAAAATGAATTAGAAAAAAGAATTAGCAATTCATTTCTAAATAATTTGAATTGATTGTAATTTGAATTGATTTTGTATTGAAATGGAATTGCCAGGTAGCGGCAGAATAGGAATTTAATTATAAGGTATAGGCGAAATCATATCAATATGGAAACATTTTGTTTATTTGCTAAAAGAAACTTAAATTTTTATTTTTATGAAATAGTGTAAAATATTATTAAAAGTGGGTTTAACATGGATTTTTTGTTTAAATAATCTCATATTTGTGTTTTGTGGAAAATTTCTTTTTTTTAAATTTTTGAATCGAATTTTAAAGATTTTAGCAATTTTGAATCTAAACAACGTTTTTTGCTGTCAAAGCTACAATTGAAAAATTTTTACTTTGTTATATAAACTTCAAACTGCAATAAAAAAAAGTAAGTTTTAGTAATTCTCCCTAGATCTGCTCTTGAATATGATTGATTGCAACTCATTTTTGATTTCATTTATTTGATTTGCAGTTCGTTTTTCTAATGCATTTGATTAAATTCAAAATCAATTCAATTCAAATGAATCTGTAAAATGAATTGCAATTCACTTAAAAAAATTCTTTTGTATTGGAAAACGAATTGAAATTCATTCTGCCTAGTGCATTTAAATTGACTCAAATTTCACTCAATTCATTTTTTGTGCGAAAAGAATTAATTCAAAATGTAGCTTATTCGTAATGAATTAAAATCAAAAATGAATGATTCATTTACAGATCTGCTATTCACAATTGTTTACTATAACTACACGTTTGTTTGAATAAAATGTTAGTTATCAATAACTTAAGTCTAGCACAGATGCTTCTAATCGTTATCATCTCGTCAGCTCAGAATTGGTTTGACCTACCGACCATTTTAAAAAAAATTTAGTTAGGTATGGGGTATATATATTTTTAATACCCCCCTTATTGAATCCAAAATCTGCATTCATTTTGCTGCATATCAACTGTTTCAAAATTTTTTAAGTTTTGTTTTGCTCTACAATCCACTGTTTGGCGATTGCAGCAAATTCTTCATACAAAAACGTACAAAATAAATTTTACTGTTGCTTTGCTGCATTGCCGTAAGAAAAAAAGTAGTTAAAGCAAAAGCAAAATAAAATGACAACAAGAAAATAAATTTGTGAAAAAAAGTTTTATAAAATAATGGGCCCAACCAAGTGTACGGTTTGCTATTATTTGCAAAGTGTTTTTAGCCTACCTAAGGGCATTTCCCTTTAACATTTTACTACAAACGAAAATTAAATATGGGCATTTCCCCAGAAAGGTCTACCAGGATGAAAAAATAAAATGTTGATTATCATCGTCTTTTATTGTTTATTATTATAAAAAAGTCTTTGTTCTCTCAGCTGTTTTACTTAAGGAAATTGGGCTGGACACTGGAAAATTTTATATTTTTCTGTATTTTTTTATTTTCCTGTAAGTTTTTTTTGCTAAGGAAATTTTAAGACATTTATGGGAAAATGCGTGGTGATAATAACAAAAAAACATATGGAAAAATCGTACATTCGCGATCCGTACGTTCGCGACCGGTAAATAAGCCAATTAAACATAAACCAAGAGATATATTTTATTTTGTAAATACTGGATGGAGACCTACATTAATACACTTTTAAAATAAATTAATCACTTTTGAATATTCCGTTCCATTGCGCAGATTTTTACATTTCACTATTGTCAGCCAAAGTTGACTTCTATTTTGCGTACGTTTGTGACCACACGTTTATAACTCTTATAATGAAAACTTAAACTCGATGAAATCTATCTTTTGCACTAAACAAAGAGCTGCCACCCAAATGCTGTCGAATCGAGAAAAAAAATGCTAGGGAAAGTTTTGTTTTCTATATTATTTGTACTTCAAAAGCGTACGAACGTACGTTTGTGACGCCAGGAAATGCCCATATGTATAATCTTACAGCAACCATTATTATACCAAATATACCAACTTTTACTTATTGTGCCTTGTGGACGGAAGCTCATAGTGGTCGGAGTGGTAACAATATTGCTAGTGCTTAAATTAAAATTTTAAATGAATTAATAAAAGATTATCCAATAATTAAAACTTTGACATTATGGAGCGATTCTTGCGTATCTCGAAATAAAAATCGAATTAACTCAACCGCAATCAAAATGTTCTTTAAACAAAATAATATTGATGCGTTATACAAAAGTCTTCAGAACCAGGACTTTCTTTAATTCATGAAATGGACTGTGTCCATGGTGTTATTGACCGGTACTTAAAGAATAAATTTGCTTAAAACAATGCCAAATTATAAAACAAAATTAAAAAGTTATAAAAAGCTTCCGGAAGATTTTCGTACATACTCGTTGGAAGCAAATAAAATGAACTTTCAAAAAGTCCCTTTTGCTAAAATTAAAGTACTTCTATACAGTTTTATATTATAAAACTTCTACGAGAGAGGAAAAGTATAAAAATGAAATTTTGATTAAGTCTGCATCAAAAAATTGTTTGAAAACTCCTGAGAATTTGTTGACTAATGTTTTGAAAATATCGAAACCATAATTTATTTCCAGCGATCAAAATAGAGACATAAAAGGCTTGCACGTGTTGATAAATCTTATTATTAAATTTTACTCAATATTAAGTTTTACATTTTAAGTGTTTTTTCTTGATTCTATTTTACTTTTGCATTATTTAAGTTGTTTAATTTGTGGCTTTTTATGTACCTTTTCATAACAGTAGAACTGTTTTTTCTGTTTTTGTAAAATAAAATCAAATAAAAAAAATATAATATAATTAAAATAAACAACAAGTTACTCAATATACAGCAATAAGTATACGTATGCAGCACAAAAAGCAACTTTTTTAATTTTATTTTTATAAAAGTGGCGTATGCGGCACAAAACAATATTTTTCATATTCAAAAAAATACTATTAAATTGTAACTTTATTCATAAAAGTGCCCAAAAGTTTACATTTTTCTTCTAGACATATACCGGAAGCAGTGGTAAAATATAAAAAAATTATATCGTGCACATTTTGAGAAATCTTCATGTAAATCTTCTTTGTCGTTTTTCTCCACTTCGACTTTTTGGCATATGCGCCAAACCAATTCTGAGCTTGACGATCTGCTCTTTAAAATACAGTCTGAAATTACGAAAAACTATAGAATCTGACTTAAGACCTTTTGCCTAACCAAAATGAATTTTTATTGCATTTAAAAAGATTAAACTAATCAAAACGAAGCAGTTGTGTTTCACCATTACAATGCTTGTAAACGTTTCACAGAAAAAAATAAAAATTAATTTCATTAAAAAAATTTGCGGTATTAATTAAAAAAACAAATTAATAGAATTAATTAAATTATTGTTGATATTAACAAAATTTTCTGCAGTAATATTGTTGATATAAATAAGTAAACGTTAAATTCACTTGATTACATTTTTTATTAGAACTGATTTTATTTTTGATTAATCTGTGTCCTGTTATCACAATAAAGAACGATTTCAAAACAGCGAACAGAATGTATTTTTAATTCGCTTACAACGTAGAAAATGCTTTGTATTTTTTTTTGGGTTTCAGTCAGTTTATTTGGAGTGAAGTCCATCTATTGCGAGAAAGATAGAATAGAGTTCTATCAAATAATACATTTCTAAAAGAGTTCACTTTTAAAAATACCTTTTATGAAAATGACCTTCAATACAGAAAAAAAAAAATTATTAATTATTTTTTATATTTTCCAGGAATCTCTTTCTCTATCACAAAATCTCTCAGAAAAATCATTATCACCATCCCCCTTGATACCCACCTCCTTAGAAGGGGGTAAAGTTTCAGATCGTTTGGGTAAATTAAAAACATCCTCAGAAAGTTGGAAAAATCGTGTGGGTAAGTAAATCACTTTTGAAACCCCCATTCAAAAACAAATTTTCTTCTATTCATCTCTTTTTCTTCCAGAACAATCTGATGCTGCTAATTTCACAGTCGCTGGTCGACTTCAAAAGAAGGCCCAATCCCCAGTTGAATTACAATTCGAAAGATCACCAAATGCCTCACCAAAAAGATGCCCTCTTCAAATTATACGCAGTGCCAATCAACCACAGTTGGGTTTGGCTAAAAGTGCCTCAATGATGGTTACTTCCAGCACTAACGGCAGTGTTGGACAAAATGCTAGCAATGGTGCTCTCTTCGTACAACGTAGTCTTAGTGTTAATAATGAAAATCCTAATAGTGCTTCTGAATCGAATTCAGCTGCTAGTAATTCAGACAGCGACAATGAGAAGGAACAAAAGGATAAACGTAATATTAACAATCAAACAGCAAATAAAACAACTAGTCCTAGTCATGGCCAGAGTGCCCGCGGTGCTCGTGTTGCCATACCCAAGTTAGATGATGAGGAGACATTCGAGAAATTCTTTGTATCAAAGAAAACTCAAGATAAATCTACACCAGATGAGGAGGGTATTGATATTTCTGATTTTGATAAAATAAAACCAACAGAGAGGTGAGTTTGAATAGATTGAAAAGAACTTATAGAAAAATATTTGTGTTTATTCATTACTTTATAGATTGGCCGTTAAGCGTAATATACAGTTACCTAAAGGTCGGCGAGCTGCTCGCAATCCTTTACGAAATTTAGCTGCTCGTAGTGATATTTCTTCTGAATATACTGAAGTTAAATCGGGCATAGCCGAAAGGGAAATGCGCAGAATTAAGGCTGAATCATGTAAGTAGATAATTAAGATCTCAACATTTTTTACAAACGTCGCTTAAAAAACTAAACTAGAAGAACCGGCTCCGGGTAAATTTTTTCTGTAATTTTATGATGAGAAGAATCTTGAATTCTGAATGAAATACATTTTGAGCTTAATTTTTTATTTGTTTTTCATTTCTTTCCGTTTTAGTTGGTTGTCGTCCCAATTTAGCTGCAGAAGCCATTGCTGGTTTAGCTTCCGTAGAAGATTTCAAAGCAGTAGCTTTAAAATCCTCCTCTCTTCCCCTAAATCAAATGTGGCTGCCATGTAAACCCTTAATGTTGTTGCATGTAAAAGGCCGTACCCACGTACAAACCCGTCTAGTGGAACCTTCTTATTTGTCTCTTAATCGGGGAGATTGTTTCATTTTAATCAGTGGCGATAACTTATATCGTTATGTTGGTTCGTATGCCAACATAATCGAGATATCTCGCAGCAAGAAAATCTGTGCTTATATACTAGAAAATAAAGACTTAGGCTGCACGGCAACTTCAGAGGTTATTTTAACCGATGGCAAATTTATGAATGAAAGACATTGGAAAATATTCTGGGAGTTATTAGAAAAACCTGAGGATTATATAATTCCCGACAGTGGTCATGCCGATGAAGATGACTTATTTGAAGCCAGTCTTATCGAAACTAATAAAGTCTATGAATTCCAAGATGATTCGTTAGTGCCATTTGAAAAGTACTGGGGTTGCATACCCAAAGTCGAGATGTTGGACACCAAAAAGGTATTAGTTTTTGATTTCGGTTCCGAAATGTATGTATGGAATGGTAAAAACGCCTCTTCAAATGCCAAAAGAGCTGCCATTAAATTGGCTCAGGAACATTATAACGAGGGTCAGGTAGACTATTCCATATGCTATGTAAATCCGATGCATTTCTCTAGCATTGTTGGATCCAGAGACAATTACAAATTCCCTAAACGTTGTGAAAAACGCGGAGAATGGTGTATTTTGGGTAAGATAACACAAAATATGGAGACGTGTTTGTTTAAAGAAAAATTTGCCGATTGGCCCGAAGTCGAGCGGGAAGATTTGGAAAAAGATTATTTAGTCAATAGTGTCAATGCTGTAAAACCTTTAGATGGTAGTGCTCTCTTTAAGGGTTCGCCCTATGAAGAGCCTAATTTGGTATTGGAGCAATCGAATTTGGGTCGTGGCAATTTCTACTATGACACAGACAGCATGCGTCATTTTGAGATTATTTCCAAGTCATGTGATAAATGGCAGATAAATGAATTTAATTTTGATAAAGCCGAAGAATCGTCCTACGGGCATTTCTATTCTGCTGAAAGTTATATTTTGAAGTGGATTTATCAAATCAATGTTACAGTACGTGAACTAAGTGGCCGTATTTCCAACCGCAGCACTGTGGGGCGTGATCGTTGTGTTTATTTCACCTGGCAAGGTAAAGAAGCCTCGGCAAATGAGAAAGGCGCTGCTGCCCTTTTAACCGTTGAATTGGATAAGGAAAAAGGGGCTCAAATGCGTGTGGCACAAGGAGATGAAACCACAGTATTTTTGAGGCTCTTTAATGTCATGTGTCTACACAAAGGACGCAAAGAAGAATGTCTAAAACGTCGACAACAATGGCGTTTATATCAGGTATGTGGTAATGTACCCGAAGAAACTCTACTCAAAGAAGTAGAATGTCAAGGCAATCAATTGCGTTCTCGCGCCTCAATGTTATTGATACACGGTGAAACTGGTCTAATATATGTATGGCACGGTTGCAAGGCAGCTCAGCACACCAGAGATGTGGCGACAAGAGCTGCTGAAAAATTAAAAGACTCAAAACCCCAAGATCTCTTTCAAACAGCTTCAGTATCTGTGGAAATTCTAGAGGAACAAAAAGAATCGAGTGAATTTAAACAAGCTCTGGCGACAGACTTAACTCAACCTTTGGAATTATATGGCAGTTTGTGTAAAGAAGTTTTTAAGGATTTCTCTTATACTCCCAGAATTTTCCATTTCTCTAGTACCCAGGGTGTTTTCAAAGCCGCCGAATTGTATTCACCTCTTAGGTGCCAAGATTTAATCACACCCTATCCATTTTCTCAAAGTCAGTTGTATAATGCTCGTCAGCCTACTATATTTATGGTAGATGACGGTGATGTACTGTGGCTGTGGATGGGTTGGTGGCCTTTGGAGGATATTAAAAGTAAGTTGTTATTTTTTTTTTTTTTTTTTTATTAACAATGATTGTTTTAAGTTTCTGTCACTTATAAAATATGTTAAAATTTCAGTTAATACTGATGAACGAAGTAGCCCTACTAATGAAAATCGAGCTGGAGTTAATCGTTGGATTTCAGAGCGCCGAGCTGCTTTGGAGACAGCAGTTTCCTATTGGAGAGCAAAGTTTGGTAAGTAAAAAAAAATATGTATTTTTTTTTTTTTTATGGAATTAATGAATTTCAGCACCCCAATTTCAAAAGGATATTTTAAAAAGGGGTTTTTTTTTTGTTAATTTTTGCTTAAAGTACTTTGAAGAAAATTTAACTTTAGAAAAAGTATCGGCAGTATAAAAGAAACTTGTTGTTTGCTCACAGAGAACGAGGAATTTTGCTTCGTTGCAAAGATGAAATCCTTTTAACGACAATTCTAAGTTTAATTCAGCGAACAAAATTAAAACTAAGCGAACATTTTCTTTGCACTACGTTAAAGCCATTTCATCAAAGACCCTTTAAATGCACAGAAAAAACAAGTAAGAAAGTATAGTCGGTCAAGCCCGACCATATGATACCCTACACCACAGTATTTAAAAACACATCATGCTTATGTTACCATATAAATATAGATTTATTTATGCTTATAAACTTCATGAAAATCGGTTTGAAAGTTTGTGGTCCTATTTTTAAAAAAACTGTATAGCTAATGTGTCCATATATATATGGATCTGTCTATGTTTTAAATTTCATTAAAATCGGTTTGAGAGGCAGAATTCGCCCCTATCTCCCCTCGTGGTCCTATTTTTTAAAAAATGCATACATTTTGTGTCCATATAGATATGGTTCTATCTATGTTTTAAATTTCATTGAAATCGGTTTGATAGTTTCTGAGAGGAAGAAATTTCCCCCTATCTTCCCTCGTGGTCCTAATTTGATAATAATGAGATAATTTGATCAAATTTGGGACATAGGTTCTTATTGGCTTAAGGAGCAAGCCTATTGAAAATGGGCCAAATCGTAGGACCATTAGGGAAGATAGGGGGAAATTTCTTCCTCTCAGAAACTATCAAACCGATTTTAATGAAATTTAAAACACAGATAGAACCATATCTATATGGACACAAAAGCTATGAATTAAAAAAAAATGGGACCACGAGCGGAGTTAGGGGCAATTTCTGCCTCTTAAACCGATTTTAAATTTAAAACATACATAGATAGATCCATATCTATATGGACACATAAGCTATACAGTTTTTTAAAAATAGGACCACAAGGGGAGGTAGGGGGTAATTTCTGCCTCTCACAAACTTTCAAACCGATTTTAATGAAGTTTATAGATAAATCCATATTTATATGGACATATAAGTATGATGTGTTTTTTAATACTGTGATGTAGGGTATCATATGGTCGGGCTTGACCGACTATACTTTCTTTCTTGTTTTGTTTGATATTTATTTATTTAACCAACAAAAATGTTGACAACTATTCAAAAATATAATATACGCGTTATTGGTTTCAAGTTTTCATAATTTTGTATGACATATTTAACGCTCCTTAATGTTGTCCTTTTTTCATTTTTTTATTTGATCGTAAGCAACACTTCTTTATGTGAATTATAAGAACTACAACAAAAAACACATGCAGTCTATATTTGGAAGCTTTAAAAAAGTACAGCAATAAATAAAAATTTAAAAAAAAGCGTGACGAGGTTTGTAGTAAAAAAACAACAAAAACAATAGCAGGTAAAAAAAACGTTTCACTCTTTTTAAACAACAGAAACAACAACAACAACATTATAAGAAACAAAATAAAATTTTGGTTGGTTTCAAAGTTGGTAAGAATGAAAAACAAAATCCCGTATTAAATTTTTTCAAACTGTTTACTTAATACTTAATACATCAAATACAAAAATAGAATGATGACGAAACACATATCGAGTCGGTCTGCCGCCGTTTTTGGTTACATTTCTTCTTCATTAGCAAAGGAAAGGATGCAGCAACAGTTGAGTGATGAAGAAAAACATTGTGTGTGTATAAATAAGACTTCGCTCAAAAATGATTCCAATAAAAAAATGTGCCTCAAAGCCAGCCGGCCGCTCTGCTCTGCCTTCATCTTCTCATATAGTGCTTGCTTGCTTGTGGGGGCGTCATTGCTTGTACAAAAACTTTTTTGTTTGATTCAGCAAAATAATTTGTTTGAAATTTATATAAATTTCAGTAAACTTTTTGTTTGATTCAGTTAAATTTTTTGTTTAAAAAAATCGGTGTTTTTTTTTCAATGAACAAAATGCAAATAAATTGTTTGAATACGCGAATTTGTTTATAGGACCGATTGCAGACAAAAAATTGTTTGATTCTACAATTTTTTTGTTTGAATTGGAAAAATAATTTTTCTTTGTCTTAAAGACAGATCAAACAGATCGAAAAATATAAAATGAAGCATTGGGAAATTGCTTCTTTAACGATACAAAGAGAATTGTGTAACTGGGACGATGCATAAGTTTATTACGGTAGTTTTAATTGTATTTCGCAATACTTTAAGCAAACCTACGAGTTACGGCTGTGAGGATAATAATTTTTGTGTGGTGGGATTAGAAATGGGTATCTTACAGTCAGTCTTCTGCTACATTCTCTCAGATATAAACTGATATATTTTAAGAAAGATACTAACGAAAAACTCCCAGGAAACGAGAATGTTATTTTAAGCAAGTACTTGTGTACTAATAGCGGTTTTCACCCTTTGCATTAAGTGTACAAATCTGTTTTTTTTTCATACGATTTAATACTACAAAGCGTGAGTGTCTTTTTCGTATGTATTGTAAATTAGTGAATCTGCTGAGTGAGAAAAAGTGAGAGTTCGTTAACTATTTCACTTTGGTAAATTCAGCACACGTATTTACTACAGTTTTTTGTGGGATTTTTTTAACCATAGCGTAGTAAATTTTAGTCTCATACATTTCGTTGTTGCAGTGTTTTATGCGCCCCATACACTTTTGAATTCAATTGTCAACTGAATCTTTCAACTGAATTGATGCTTGGCCACACACTTCATCAACTGAATTGAAAGACTTTAAATTAATTTTAAAATTTAATTAAAAATAAAAGACAATCTTTAAAATACTTAACTTTTAAGAAATAAAATTTAATTCAATATACTTAACTTTTTTTTTAATTTTGACAGCTAATCAAGAGACTCGAGCACACACAGTACAATCGAATTAAAAGACTTAGGCCGGGTTTTTGAGGTGTGGATTAAGTTTAAACTCAGTTTAACGCAGCCTGCAACTCGGATTTTTTTCCGCGAAATTAAACTTTTTTTTAATTATTTCATTAGCGACCAACATTTTAAGCAAAACTAAGCTGTTCCGTCAAAATTTTATATACAAACTTGGTAATGCCAGCACAAATCTGTTTTCATATTAGCTAAACCTAGTTTAACTAGATCTCAATAACCCGGCCTTAGTAGTCAACTTGAACAAATCTAAATCTCGTGATTTTTCTTCAACCAACTCGACAACCGTCAAACTAATCAATTGACAAAGCCATACACGCCTTGATTTGGACGACAACCGACTCAGTTGACAATTGAATTGAATCGTGTATGGGCTGTGTTACCGCCACAGTCGCTCAAGTAGGTATCGATTAGTTATTTATCGGTAACTTTTAATGTATATCATCTCGAACTGTCAAAAAAAGAACAAAATTATAAAATAGCGCAGATTTTTTTGTTGCTCACTTCCTTTTTTTAAAGTTCTACTTTTTTCTAGAAGTCAAAATCTATTTCTTTAACCGTGGAGATACATTTATTGAAGTTAAAAATTAATATTTCGCGCTTAGTTCTCATGCTAAAAAAGTACGTAGAATTGTAAATTGTGTTAAGAACGCTTTCTTCCTTTGTTTGTCAACCGAAGCTCTGTGGGGAGAAAAAGAGGAGATATATGGGAAACTAAATTTTTTTTTTTTTTTACTTTTCTGTGCTTCATGTGATAATTTTTAACAGCCTGTTCATGGATTTCGATTCGACAATGTTCGATTTTTGTTTTTGTTTTAAATGTAATTTTCTATGCGAACGATGACGTTCGATATCGTTAAACAGGCAGGAAAATTTCTATAATATAGAACTTAGAAACATAATATTATAGGTGTAGGATCCTGAGTGAGTGATAACCTATAAGATAAAAAATGCTGGTATTTTTTGTTTTTTTAAGCTGGACCTTTTTAATTTTCGTTAATATTCGACCTATAAAGATAAAATTATACATTAAACTGGGCGAATAAGAACATGTAAGGGGAGCTTTTTGGTACTTTTTCGTTCTACATCTGGTACTTTGATTAATTTTCGTTTGTATTAGACATAGAAACATAAAATTAAACGTGCAACGTTCGAGTGGATGACAATATATAAAGGAGACTTTTTGATACTTTTTTGTTTTTCAATTGGTATTTTTTATACTGAACTTACAAAATTAAATTACTCACGTAGAAGATTAAATATGAACCGGAGGTTGGTCCCCCGCCAAATCGATCCACTTTGAAGGAAAAAATAAATGCTCGCAACAAATAAATTCATATATACTTAGATGAATTATGTTTTCTTCATATTTACAAAAAAAAAAAATCATGGTCGAATTTTGACCATAAGGCGAAAACTAGTTTAAAGTAAAAAGTGATTAAAACAACGAGCTGTTTTGTGGCAAGCAATACTGCTAAAAAAAATTAAATTAAATTTTTAAAATTTTCTTAATGCTTCTTTTTCAATGTCTTTACTGTGCAAAACTTTTTGCTGAAATGAAAAAATTTAGCATTAGTCGCCACAAAAAGTTTGCCAAATATCCAACTTTTCTGCCAAATATTCAAAATATTTAATTTTTTTTACAAACATTGCTTTAAATGTTTGTTCAAACAGCAAGCACCCCAATTAACAACACAAAATATTTGTACAAACCTTAAATTTTGACATATCTGCCAAGCCATTTGTGTGGTTTATTATGACCTTAAATGTTACTACCTTAACGAAATTAATAAGATTAACAAGGTCTACTATCAAAAATTCCATTTTTTCTGGCTTTTAATAAGGGTATTCATTTCAGTTTTTTTATTTGTTGGAAAAATGGAAAAGTGGAAAAATGTAATTTTTGTTACAACAAACACAAGGAAAAACTTTTCCACCGAAAGTTGCAATTTAAACAAGCTTTAACCAAGTGTAAAAAAATCAGATTGGAAAATTACAATTACAATCACCATATTAAAAATGTTGTTATTTTTCACAAAAAGCACTAAAATTTACATCTCTTTTTAAGATAATCAACTATGATTCTTTAAACTCCATTTTTATTAAATCAAATTTTACTTTTTTTAAAACGTCGTTTTTCAAAACTAAATTAAAAATGAATTCTATACAAAAAATATATAAAAAAAAAACTTAAAAATGACGTGACAATTAAATAATCAATTAATTCAATTTTAACTCTTTTATTTGGCATCTTGAAAAATATCAATTACTTCCAAGAATTATATGACAGATTTTTGTTTCTGACAGTTTTGTACCTTTAACTAAAAAAATACCGTTCACGTCAATAAGGTGTAATTTTCCTTTTTTCCATTTTTCCAACCAAAAAAATTTTGAAATGAATACCCTTAAAATACTTCTATTGTCAGAAAGATGATAAAGAACAAAAGCTAGCGACAGCGAATACTGGTGTTGAATTTAAAACCTTTTCGAAATTAACTTATATTTGTGTCTAAAAGTACCCTAATAAGTTCTTACTTTTAATTTTTAGGTGACAATGAAGAGAAACAATTCCATGGTATTAGAGGTTTCGTAGTGTGGGCAGGCTTAGAATCAACCGCCTTTAAAGCCCTTTTCCCCGATTGGACAGTGCAAGAAGAAGTTAAAGAAATTAATTTACAAGTAAGTTTCAAAATGGCTTAATAATATTTGCAAAACTAAAGTATTTATTTAAATTTTATTTTTTAACAGGATGGCCGTACTGATGAACCTCTGCCCATTGTTGATGTCCTTGAACAATTGACTAAAACAGAATATCCCTTTGAGGTGCTTAAAGAAAGACCCTTACCCGAAGGCGTCGATCCAACTCGTTTAGAGTTGTATCTGAATAATGAAGACTTTGAGAAAGCTTTGGGTCTGACGCGTTCAGAATTCGAGCAAATGCCATTGTGGAAACAAACCAATTTAAAAAAAGAAAAAGGTCTGTTCTAAATTAACAAGCCAGGAGATTAAATTTAAACGCACAACAGGCTTTGATAAGTCATTTTGAAAACTAAAGAAAAACAAAACTTAAACGCATCTTATACATACATTTCATAGAAATAACTCTAAATCTTTTTGAAAGAGTTAAAAAGCTAAAAACAAAATTTCAATCATTTTTTTATACACAAAAAAAAAACAAGGCCTTAACCCATATTTTTCCCAAACTTTTAAAACACGCTTATTAATTATGAAAAAAAAATCAATCTAAAATTTAAGTCATACGACAAACATTTTATTTAAATAATCGTACCACCATAATTCACACATATTTATATATTAATATATAAAACTTAATTTAATTAATATCGATAAAAGAAATTTGATATTAAAATTATTTTGCATAAATTATGAAGCCAGCTTATTTTCAAATAAACTTACATACATATAAACTATAACTTTCTAACTAATCCATATACATACATATTAATTGCATCTAACACATTTCATTTAATCATTTTTGTTTATTAATTTTTTAGAATTTTTATTTGTTATTAAGTGTAATTTGTAAATATTAATTTTTAATATTTAGTTGGTTTACGATTTTAGTTTCAAAATTTATTTTAATTTTCTTTTTATTGAAAATATTTTTAATGTGTCTTTTTATTTAAGAAAAAGTTTTAGTTAATACTAACTGTCTGTTTTTAGAAGATGAAAACAGAATTTCGGGTGAGAAATTATATTAAGAAATAATTTTTTTCACACAAAATTTTGTTTTCATTTTCTAAAAACCGGCGGTTAGTTTTCATTTCTAATTTTAAGTTAATTGTCTAGAAAATTTGAATTTTTATAAGTTTTTTTTTTTTGCAATTTGTTATGTTACGCAATCGAAAATTATTAGTATATTTTTTTCAAGCAAATATAAAATATTATTAAAAAAAAAAATTCAAAAACGTGTTTTTTTTTATTGAAAAGAAAGAAAATAGATCGTAAAAGAAGTATCAGGTGTTTGGAGTTATTTATTTGAAATAAAGAAGCATTCTTAGCATAACTTAAGGCGCAAAAATTAATGTTACTATATGATAACAGTCTCCATGGTTTTAATAACATGATAAAGTAGTTTACCGTGATAATACTGTTTAACACATTAAAATGCTGTTAACTAACAGTGTTTTTGAAAAAAATCCCAGGATAAAAAGAAAAATACCTTAAATTAAGAAAACTAGTGATATTTTTATAGTTTTTTGATAATTAACGTTATTATTGAAACATTTTCTTACGAATGTGCTTCTGTGAGTCAATATTTATTTGTAAAGCTTTTTTTCCTCATATTCCCTGAATATTTCACATGCTTTTGGCTCAAGCCAACCTTTTAGTTAAAAAAGCATTGAACCAACACAAATGTCAATAAAACAATTTTGGAGTCTTTCGGCCAAAATAACAGATTTAATTAATAAAAAACAAACGGCCCTAACTACAAAATATTAAACGTTCCCGCGACAATTGGGTCTACGTACCGGAACGATACGGAGCATCAATTGCACCGACCAAAGATTGTTAACTCAGCAACACCAATACAAGTCGAGCTGTTACAACAAAATACTAAATGATAAACGCTTAAAATAACAGTTTTTATAATCTGCAACATTGTCAATTATCTAAAAGAACTTGCAGGTTTTGCAAGAAAAATAAGAAAAATATGAAAAATTGGGAATTAAGCACGTCATACGGAAATCGTATTAATAATAAAGTTTGTATTCCCGAAAATAACTTTGATAAATTATAAATAGTTTAATTCAATTAATCAATTTAAATAGTTTTTTGCTTCTCCTGTAAAATTTTCAAAATATTGGATAGGGCCTTCTGCATTTCTAGTAACTATATAAAAAATACGATATATTTGTTAATTTTAATAACTTAATAATACACCCTTCTATGATGCTTTAATTGGCAAAATACAAAAAAAAAATAAAATGTTTTTATTTTTATCTCATATTATTAAGAAAATCTTCAGAAAACACTTACGTTCTTCACAAAATTAAAATTAAGACTATTTACCGAGATTTTTCGAAATTTAGTTTTTACTCTTGAAATTTTCACTACAAATATGTTAGTTAACAGAGTTGTGAGGCCGTGAACAGTATTATCCTACTAAGTTACATTACATATCATAAATGTTAACAGCATTTTAAACACTACTGCCATGTATAGTTTTTAACAGTTGTGACAATGAAACTAACAGGATAATACTGTTTACGTCCTCAAAACTCTGTTAACTAACAGATTTGTAGTGAAAATTTCGTGATTAAAAACTAAATTTCGAAATATCTCAGTTAATACGATTACATTTTTATTTTAAATAGGGGGAAAGGTTTTTATGAAGTTTTTTTAATAATACGTGATGAGAATAAAAACATTTTTTTTTATTTGACCATTAAATCATAGCAGGTTTTTATAGATGCATGACTTGTAATAAATTTCTTAAATTTTTTACGATTTGTTTTTTCATTAACAAGAATATTTAAGGTTTGTTTTTATTATTAAGAGATAAACAGTGTTTCACAGAAAATCCCTGCTATATTCTGAAAGAAAACACTTGCCATTATTTCTGAAATCTTAAGACTTAAAGAAGGCGCTTTATTAAAATAAAGACTATAATCACTTATGCTGGGTACACACTAAGCAACACGTTTACGCAATCCAGTGAATTAAATTCATTTTCATTCATTTCAGATTGCATACACATCAAAACGCTTTGATATTTTGAGGTTGCATTGAAACAGTTTCCATGTAGGTTGCACTGTGTGTACCCAGCATTATATTTGCTGTAAAGCGGGTATGATAATGATGATCAACCGGTAATATGATTGAAGGCGTTGTAATACTTAAGTAAACAAAATCTGTGATTCGTTCGCAGTACTGTAAAACAAATACCTGATTAACTAAAAAACTGGAAATAATAAAGAAAATGTATGTACTTTAGGGAAAGCTTGTATTACATTCTGATAATAATAATAACTAGATATCCCACACTAATCATAAACAGGGGTCTTATCACCGCATTCGATGCTATCGTATCGAATAAACTATCGGATTTTTTTGCATACGATAGACACTGACGTATCAAATGAAAACTCGATAAATGTTATGTCGAGTAACTCGATATCGAATGCTATTATTATTTTAAATTCAATACATTTCATTCGATATCGAGTTTCATGATACCAAAATAAATAATTTCGATCAATTTTGCTCGAGATCGTATGCGGTGATTAGACCCTAGTAACAACTCAAAATCGTTACCAGGGGTCTAATCACCGCATTCGATACTATCGTATCGAATAAACTTTCGAATTTTTTTGCATACGATAGACACTGACGTATCGAATGAAAACTCGATAAACGTAATGTCGAGTTACTCGATATCGAATGCTAGTATTTGAAATTCAATACATTTCATTTGATATCGAGTTTCATGATGCCAAAATAAATAATTTCGATCAGTTTTGCTCGATATCGTATGCGGTGATTAGACTCCGGTTCACGAATCAAATATCCAACGACGCGTAGACGTCACTGTATGCGGTATGCTGTTTTTAAGTTCGTTGTGCTTGTGAATAATCAACTTAAGTGTAGGTACTAGTTTTACTTGTGTTAGTGTGCTTATAAGAAATTGAGTAGTTTTCTTTCATCTTATAGTACTATGTATGTAAAATTGTTAAGTTTTGCAGTACACCATTTAGAGGTGTGCCTAAAGACTAACGAGTCACAACATAAAATTAACTGTTATTTTCAAAATTAAAAAAAAAATTAGTTAAACTGTCTTCTAAAAGGGGTTTCTTCAATGTGGAACTTAATTTGATTATAAACTTAACACTTATTTTTGTTATTTGCCTCTCCTAAATAGTTTAAAATTTTGAGTTGTGACTGTTTATGATTTAGTGTCCGATATAAGGATTAACTAAAAATTTTGCATTTTGTAAGTATGTATGTAAATAAAATTTAAAAGTTTTATATAAAATCAATTTTTCAATTAACACAAACACTCATCATGTAAAGTAACACCTGCTCCTGATCTTACAAATTCTTTTTTAAGTAATTTTAAATTGTTGGTAACAAATATTATGTAGAAATATTTGCGAAAAAAGGAAATCAAAAAAAATCCACATTTAAAGATAAAACGGCTTCAATATACGAGATTTTATTTTCTATTCTAAAAATTTTACCAAAAATTCTGTTAGTTAACAGGGTTGTAAAGACGAAAACCGTATTACCCTACGAAACAGTGTTATCATATCTGTAAGGCAGCTTTTTGTAGTTTTAATTATAAAGTATAGCATACTTAAAGGGGTAACTATAAAATAACGGATAAAAGCGTTTCACAGAGTTGACAATTAATGTAATCTTAAGCAAAAAAAAAAAAAACGTTTCTCTAAAAATAAAAGCCTTTTTGAAGTTTTGCGTATACATTATTATTTATTGTTCACATACTAAAGGTCTTATTCATAAAAAAATATTAAAGGTTTATTAAAAAATTATGTATAATAACTTTAATAAAACGGAAATATTTTTTATGAGTAAGGGGATTAATCCATAAATCTAATTGTCTTCTTAACATCTAAAAATATTAAATGGTACAAACTTTTTTAAATATACATACAATGTACATACATTCATATATGTATACATATATAAGAAGTGGTTAATTTCTTAAAAAGTACTTTTTTAACATTTAAATTCATGCACTGTTCTCATTTATTTTAAAATAAATTGTAATTTTCTTTTAAAACGAAAAATGTACATACATATATTTTAAATAAAAAAAAAAAAAAATAATAACTTAATTTTATCTCCGAAAAGAACTCAACATATTTTTAACATTTTAAACTAAAAAAATTGCCTTTGCCCAAAATTTGACTCCACACGCAAGCGCAGTTTATTTTTTTGGCGCTAAATTGTATTGTACAGCAATTTCTTTTATCACACGGCACAAAAGTTCACTACAGGTGGCTTGGCGGGAATTGCCTACCAATACGACTTCTTCATGATTAGCCTCATCTTCACTGCTGTCATAATCGGTGGCACATTTGTTTGTTATTAAACTAAAGGCAAATACTGTTAAATCACAATGTCTGGCGGTAATAACTTCATGAACGGTACTCATGCCCACGGCATCCACCCCCATAATACGTAACATTTTCAACTCGGCTACAGTCTCGTAATTGGGACCTCCTAAGCAAGTATAGACACCCTCATGTACTTCATTTTGAATGCCCATATCTTTGACCACCTTGCGTGCAGTATGTATAAGATGTGCATCATAGGCATTTGTCATGGGAGGGAATCTGGGACCAAAACGAGGATCATTGGGTCCTTGTAAAGGGGAATTACCAGCAAAACCCATAATATTGATGTGGTCCCGTACAATCATAATATCTCCTACTTTGAATTTGGGATTAAGACCTCCAGCAGCATTTGTGGCCATGAGGAATCTTACACCCACCAATTTCATAACACGCACAGGCATAGAACATTTAGCCAAAGGATAACCTTCATAGTAGTGAAAACGTCCTTGCATAGCCATGACGGGTAGACCCTCTAAGTAGCCGAAAATCATGCGACCGACATGACCTTCTACAGTAGAAACGGGGAAATTGGGTATATCTTCATATTCAAAAATGTGAGTATCTGTGATATTATTAGCCAGGGAATTCAAACCGGAACCACAAATTATGCCAATGACAGGTCTAATAGAAGTACGCTCCAATAGGTAATCAGCAATATCCTTAATAACTTCATAAGAGTAACTAAAAATAAATAAAGAAAAAATACATGCAATTAGTATTGAAATACGTATATGTATCGTTACCTATAACGCAAAAGGCCCTAACTAACATTTCGAAAATTTCACAGTAGAAGCAAAATACTTTTAAAATCTATTTTCTAGCCAAGCCTACCAGATGTTTTGACAATTGGCAACGTTGCATATTATGCAAACTGTAAGTAAGGTATTTTAGCGTTTATCAAAATCAATGAAGAAGTCGATTTAAAATTTTGGTTAGTTAGGGTCTTTTGCGTTTTATATGACGATATTTAGATTAAATTTTTTCGACGTGTAGGTAAAAATCGAATTTTTTTAGTATGCGTATTTAAAAAATCTACTGGCAACACTTCCTCGGTATTACAACAAATAATTTTGTATATTTTTTTCATATGCAGTTTGACAATCATAACCTTCCATACTGACGTGCTTAATATACCAACTTCAATGCACTTTATACATATCGCTCATTTGCTGCAAGGCCGGCATAACTCAAAAAAATCCATTTCGAGATAAACGCATTTAAAGTTTTTGATTTGTTCTAACTACTTAGAAAAAAAGAAGACACATTCTCTTCAAACTGGGAAAGTATAAAAGATATAAACATGAACTAAATACACAATATAAAGAAAAACAAAGCTAACAATTCTGCATCTCTAACTCCAAAATTTAATTTTTTGAGTTATGCCAGTCTTGCAGCAAATGAGCGATATGTAAACACAAGCAAACAATACGATCGGTACCACCTTTTAATAATTACAACATGTTTAACACTATTCAAATATTTTTCAATCGACTTTTTAACTGAAAACCCACATTAAATTTTTTAGAAATAAAAATTTACCAACCCAAAGTATTTTTCCGATTTAAACATTTAATTGTTATTTTTTTTTTTTTAATTTTTACTTCTAACTGCCAGTCCAATTATTTTGATTAATTTTGACAGAATAATGAAATCGATGTTTTATACCATCGATCTCTTTTTATTATTAGCTGGGTTCGAGTACACAAAATACAGTAAATGAGAACACAAATTGAGAGCGAAAAGTGACAGATCTTGTCAGAGTATTTAAAAATTTTTACTGCAGAAATTTTTGAAGTAAAATTTAATAAATCAAAAAAACATATGTTTCAAAAGGTAAACAAATAAAAAGCATACAAATTTAAATGGATATCCAAAAAACTTACGAGCTATGTTTAATTTTTCTAGATCTGCTAGGCATGTTCAAATTCTAATTCCACAAATATCCAAATCAATATTTGAACGATCATTTATGGTTAGGGTAGCCAGAATATGGAATGATTTGCCACCAAATCTTAGAATGTTTAACAAATCAGTAAATATATTTAAAAAGAGGCTTTATTCTTATATTTGTGATACATCCTAATGCATTATGTAGATATAAGTCACTTACTTCTGTGCCTTTTGAATATTTTGCTTTAAGAATATATTTTGTCACTTACATGGACTACTTTAAAACATTTAAAACTTATTTAAATTGGCTGGGGGGCCTAAACTTTTTTTCTTGATTACTAAAACCTACATATCTATATGTGTTTATGTACATATGTATGTATGTATATATACATATATGAACATATATGAACAAAGCATACATATGTGTATGTATATGTAAAAGTACTCAAACGCACCTATTATTGACATTCAATGTTTTTTTTTTGTTTGACAAAACTTTTATATGATAAAAAATCCATTAAAATTTTTATCAAAATGTTTTTATTGTCAAAACTTTCCAATAGACATGAATTTGCTTGATTGCTTTAAAATACATAGTCATCGTCCAGACTTGCAATTTTTGTTGCAGCAATTCTTGAGTTTATCGGTGAGAGCGGTGAGAAGATTAGGGTGGGGAACTTAGTTTCATGAACTCTGCAATTCTGTTTTGTTTTGTGATTCTCACACTTTTTAACTTGAAGTTGTCTGTAGGTATTTGTATTTACATATATATAAAATATAAAAAGGAGAAGTGGAAATACAAGATAATGATACCAAAATTGCCAAGCTATAATTTCATAATCTGGAAACTTAAGCAATTTCAAAGCAGAATTTCTAAAAATTACAGCAACAAAAATTGCAAGTCTCGACAATGAAATACAGAAGCTCTGCTAGCATTTGGAAGATCGTTTTTTCAAAAATCATCTGTATGAGTCTTTTTTGAGTACTTTTGTTGATTAAAAAATGATTAATCGCTTAGGGCGATTCTATTCTGACGGCTGCAAGATTTATACGCTTTAAACGTCTTTTACGAGTAGAAAGAAACACATTTACAATTAAGTTATTTCTAGAAAGGGTAACATTTTTTATACACTATTGTTATCTATTTACAAGAATTTATATGAAACGATCAAACATAAAACATAAAATAAGCATGTTGCTCAACACAAATTAGCGATAAAAAAGGTCAAAACAAGGTACTTTCAGTTTATCGGGAATAAAACAGGTATTTATCCATGGATTTTTATGAAATAAAATGTATTTTACTTCTAATGCATGCAGCTTTAAGCTTAGGTACTAAAACTGGTAAGTATTTGTTGATTTAAATTGTTTTAAAGAATTTTTTGAATCAAAAATTTTATAAAACAAATTAGAGTGCTATATTCGGCTGTGCCGAATCTTTGATACCCTCTTCCGATAGATCGAATGTTTAAGAAGTAATATCTGTATGATGTCTATTTATTATTATTATCTTAAACTGTGACGATTTGTTATTAATTATGGTTTTAGGCGACTAAACTGTTTTCCAGTAGTAGGGTTTATATGGGGCCTAGGGTAAATTATGGACCGACCATCACGAAATTTCACAGCGTCATTTCTAGTCCTTTAAAACTGTGACGTACCAATTTCTGTTATGATAGCATTATTAATTATGGTTTTAGGTGTACTAAACTGTTTTCCGAGAGTAGGGTTTCTATGGGGCCTAGGGTAAATTATGTACCGATCTTCACGAAATTTCACAGTATCATTTATAGTCCTATAAAAATGTGACGAGTCAAAATTTGTTATGCTTGCATTATTTTTTACGGTTTTAGGCGTACTAAACTGTTTTCCGGTAGTAGGGTTTATATGGGGCCCAGGCGCGGATCCAGCTTGAGCCTTAGGGGGGGGGGGGAATTTTGTATGATACAAAAAAGTAAAAAACTTTTTTTTAAAGTTTATTAAAAGCAATATGTGTATTAGGGTAAGTACTTTTTGCAATATTTGCGAATATCAAATTCTTCATCGCATAGCCGTATAGACCGTGAAAAAATATTAAGAAATGATGTATTATTTCGCGATCGTGAAGAAAGTTTCCGCACCAAACGGGATAAAGTTTTAAATTTCAATTTTTCTCCTAACTATACAAAATTAGCATTTAAGTACAAAATTTTAGGTATTTTCTAATAATTTCATGAATATAACAAGATCCTACCATTTGTACGGAAGAAGGACGCAAAAAAATCGCTACTCTATTTCGCGGTTTTTTTTAATAAACTAAATTTTAATGGCAAATGATAGATGTTGTGATAGATGAGTTGTTTGGCGGATATATGAAACAGTGATAATTTTCAGCAGCGTAGTAATATATGCGCGGAACGATCTATTGAAGTTGCACAAGATATTATTCCATTATGTAAATCAAATCGCACTTTAAACTTAAAATTTATTTCATTGATGTATTTATGCCTGTATTAATAAAAATATTTTAAATTTAATAAAGGCTTGAAAACCAATTTTTCTATGCAAATTTTCCTTAATAAACGTTTATTAAATTTTATAATCATTTATGAATATAGGGGCTAAAATATATAGCATATACAAAGAATTAATGTACCATATATAATGTGTATGGAAATTAAAAGAAAGCTATAGAAATTGCATTTGGTGCGGAAACTTTTTTGGCCAAAATGGTCTTATAAATACTAAATTGCCCATCGCCTGGTGGAATGAAGAAATTTCGTCCAAAAAAAGTCATTACCCTAATAAAAAAAAATCAACAAAAAGTTTAAATAAAATATAAGATCAGTTCAATATACATTAATCTTTTTAAATAAGCAATTTATGATTTCCTTGTGAGGCAAATTTAGACAGTACAGTCTATCTTCTGTCATTGTTGATCCGGGCCATGTTTTTATTCGACGAAGGGTAAGAAATGACCTCCCGCTCGTAGCATTACTGACGAGCATTGAAACGAAAATTTGAAATATTTTTCTTAGATTTGGGTAGATATCTTCATCACAGCTTATTAAAGCATCTACAACGTTATCTGATAGATCAGGCTCAAGTTTAGATCTTAGTAGGTGTTTATCTCTTTTATCAAAAATAATCAGCCCATCAGCTAGTTGTGGTTTTAACAGTTTTGTATCTGTATATGACTTGATTACACATTGAGGTAGAAGTTAAGGTATGTTCAATACATTTGGGATATCTATTGGGAAAGCTGTTGTGAGATCTTCTAAAATAAATTCAATAAGAGGAATGTAACCTACAACTCGGTAGTAATCTTCAACATTTTGGAAGTGATTATTTCGATTGGAACTTCGATTTGAACGCAAATAACTTTAACTTTTTCAAAAATCGCTTTAAATTGTTCTTCGGCTTTATTATTTTTTTCTTCAAGGCACATGATTAAAATTTTGATAAGGCTTGATCCTTTTTGAAGATCTATATCTTGCTTTTGTAAAATGATACTAAGTGGCTGTGTTACAATATGTATCGCACTTAATATGTATATTCCGCAAATAAATTTAAAAGTACTAAGTGAGTTCCTTAATATAAAGGTAGATATACTACCTTTAAACTCAGATATTTTTTCCAAAGCTTCTACTATATGATGTACACTTTTTGCAAAGGCGCATAATGAAGAGAGTTTTGCTCCCAAAAACTTTTCTAAGACTGTTTTGTCGTCTCTTTAACAAATGATACAACTTTTTGTATTAATGTCACTTAATTGCTTTCAGACATTGAGTTGTTCGATTTATGGGAATAGCAAGGCCTTTGTTTCGACAGCTCCATTTTCTGGTGACATCAGAGGACGCCCATCTGTTCCATCTCCTACACAATTTTTTAGTTCAAGACCAACATTTTTCAAAGCTTTAAGAACTATTGATGATAGCGCCTTCGCATCAATTGACACATCAACGTCATCAATATCTTTTGAAGCCTCTTCAAATGCGTTTACAACAAAGCCAATCAATTCTTCCCTACCAACTTTTTGTTGTATGTTGAGATATCTTAAAGATAAGGAAATCTGGCTTTTCCCCGACAAATCCGTGCTTTCGTCAAAAATTATCGAATAGAATTCTGATTCATATAACACATAAATATCAAGTCAAACGTTTAGTCTTTGGATATAGACCTGCTGGGACTGAATGTAGAATAATAAGTAATTGAATACGATAAACTAGATGTTCATTGAAAATATCTAATAAATAACTATTAGGATTAAGATATGGATACCTATTGAAAATCGTTAGAGATTCAATAAAAAAAAAAAAAAATAACAGAGTTGCAATAAAATAGAAAAGATAAGCTTTGATATTAATTTAAGTTGTGTGTTTAATTTAATTATATGTTAAATGTTTTGTGTTTTATGTAAGCTGTGTAACATTCAATGTATAATTTAATGTGAAAAACTACTTAGTAATTACAACCCCTGAAGATGTCAACAAATAATTGACGAAACGTTGGGAGAAACATGTAAAAAAAGGTTTTTATTTACATTAATACATAAGGCCCAATTAGCTTAACAAAAACTTATATATAATAAAAAAAATACTTATTGAAAATTTCGTTAGAGATTCCCTAAAAAAAAAAAACAAAAAAAAACCTTTCCCGGATTTCCAAACATTATGTACATTAAAAAAAATATTATTATTGGGAATTCTTGTATTATTGAAATTAACAAAACATATTTTTATAATTTACGGTGGGGAAATTTCCTAGCGTTATTTTTTACGGTTTTAGGCGTACTAAACTGTTTTCCGGGAGTAGTGTTTATATGGGGCTTAGGGTAAATTATAAACGGATCTTCACGAAATTTAACAGCGTGATTTCCAGTTAAATAAAACAAATTTTCGCAAAATCTTATCTCATTCCGTGCCTTGTTCCACCCTTTATGTTATTTTTTGTAACAAATTTATCAATTTTTTTAGGTGGTGGTTCCACATTTTGATTCATAGCTCTGGTCCTACTGAACCGATTTTGCTGGATTTCAATCCCAAACTGCTTAGGATAACTACAAACAATTTGGCACCAAGTTTGTTCATTTCTTTTGAGTTTTTCGAAAGTGAGCGTGTTTTCAACAGACGGACAGAGGGACAGACAGACGGACATGGCTAAATCGACTTAAAATTACTCAAGGACCCATTAAATATATACTTTATGGGGTCTGAGATGAATAATAAAAAAGTTTCACACGGAATGACAAACTTTATATACCCTCTTCACAACTAATTGTGGTGGAGGGTATAATGATCCGAAAATGTGTTTGATTCAATAGAAAATACTATTAAGAGTCGAAAATGTCTCTAAGTTAATAAAAAAATCAAGAAAAGTCGCGGGTGGGGTAAAATTTTCTACAGACAAAAATATTATTTATGGTCAGAAAATGAGCGCATATTTTGGTATTTAAACCAGTGTTCGTAAATAAACAGTACAATATTTACCGTTCGGCTCACACACCCAAAAACGATACCATACTTTTCGCTTATAGTCACATCCTTTAGTTGCAACCATAACGTGGACTATATCGCTAATGTGACTATAAGGCTAATTCACATATATGCCACTATGACGCATATGACCGAATTCGAATATAATCAAGTTATGTGAATAAAGGAAATAAAAAATTCATATAAATTACACGGACATCAGGCTTATGGTTTTACAACAGAGTTGCATACTGTATAAAAAATAGTTAAAATAATAACAAGATATTTCATAACTGATACCAACGGCAAAACTAATTTTTTACGAGTAGAGAGTTGATGACAAAAATTAAATGACTATTTCGCTAATGTGACTATAAGCGTAGTGACTATAGACGAAAAGTACTTTATCTATTTTTTTAAACTGATTGTGTAGACGAACACAACCCTTCTTCATTAAAAAACAGTACAATTGTAGTAACACTGTAGACACCCATACATTATATTTTAATGTTCTATAATGTTTCGGTTTTTACATTGATAAAGAAATGAACAAACAAAAAATTTTAGCAACGACCGCACCACGAACAGCTTGTGTGTGTATTGTGTATATGTTTTGTTTATGCAGAGTTCTCAGTTTTGGGGATTTATCCCTAAATTGGCGATTTTTTTTTTTTTTTGTAAATGGGGATACAAATTTTGTGAAAATCCCCCGCATTTTTTTCGTTGGGGGTTTTTGGGAATAATATTTTATTTATATACGCCATTTGTGCAATGCCAAATCCAGTTTGGTCCAGATGTTGATACAAATTAAAGTTTTTGTTGGCACAAAGTTTTTTTTTTTGTAACCAAGACGCTGGCGGTTCGATACCTTGTCAAGAGCTTGCTGAAATAATTTTAAATATGCTTTCTGTTCCAACATGTAACGCTTGTTTCTATAATAAATATAATTAAATCCAAAATTTGCAACATAATGCAGTATGAGTTATTAGAAGCTCTTTTCTGAATAAATACACACTTTAATAATAATTCAGTTCTCTATGACAAATTTATTCTATTCTCTCAAATGCTAACACTTTTTAATACAAACAACATGTAAAACAATATTGCATTGGCTGATTAACCAGCAGTTTTTGAAATGATAAACATCGATGCAAAACTATTTCTCTTGTGTGTCTTTTTAAGTTACTCAAAGCAAAAATAAAATTAATCGTAATAACACAACTGACATAATATTATTTTATTTTTTAGGATCTGTGGGGATTTTTGGGGATAAGAAAACAGTTATTTTGGGGATACAAATTCTTAAATTGGGGATATGGTATAAAATAAAACTGGGAACCCTGTGTTTATGTAAAATTATTTTGCTGGCTTTTTGTTTTTTTCGTATGTGTATTTTGTTTTTGTAAAAAATGTGTTTGGTTTTTTTTACCAGCCAAAAAGGATGGACATTAATAAGTCGACCCGAACACAATGAAGTTTGTGGATTAAAAAAAAAAACCGAACGGAATTAAATGTTTTCATCTTTTGTTGAGTTTGATTAACAGCATAATTTTTGTGTTCGAAAGATGACTAACTGGGAAACGTTATTTTTTATTGATTTTTTACACAAACACTATTAGCGTTTGTGTTTTATACAAATATACCGTACCGAACACTAAAGAGCGATATTTTGTGTTTATTTTCGAAAACTGATTTAAATAATTGTTTTCTTGTGCTTTCATGTGGCATCACGTTATTTCATTGATTGATGTAAAACGGCATCACATAAAGAGAATGTAAAGAAGGCAATAAAAACAAGTTCGAGTGCTATATCCAGCTGTGCCGAATCTTTGATACCCTCCACCGACAGTTAGAATATTTCAGGAGTGGGCTTTATTTATTACAATGTTCGTTATGGTTTTACGCCTACTAAAGTGTTTTCCGAGAGTAACCCTTATATGGGACCTATGGTTATTTATAATCCATAATTTTAGACTGATCTTTACGAAAGTTGACTGTATTATTTCTAGTCCAAGAAGACTTTGAAATACCACATTTTACTTCAGTAGCATTGAGATACTAACTTTGAATAAAAACAAAAAACAAAAAAAATCCAAAATAACAAACAGAAACCAATAAATCAAACAATTAGTACCAATAAAGCAAAAAGTTAATTGAACAAATAAAACAATAAAACCAGTGGTGACAAACATAAATAAAAATAAAAAATGTTAATGGCTTAAATTATTTGAAAACAGTGAAAACAAACAAAATAAATAAATAAATGTTTACTAACTTTTCTTCATTAATCACCATTTCAACTTGTTCTGCTGGAGACAATTCATTATTCATGGATGGGTTTGTTGCTGGTGGCATTTGGTGATCACTAGAATAAGAAAAAGAAGGAATTGATTTTTGTAAAATTATGTTAATGTAAGTAAATGTAATTTCAATAAATAAATTATAGCCCCGTTTATGAGTAACATGCGAAAACCGATTTTCGATGGGTACCGAACATCGACTATCGCATGTAAGATTTGTATTATGATTTGACAATAATGTCGAATATTTATATGCATAAGTTATATATTATATGTATATTCTCTCAATTAAAATTATAATTAAAAAAAAAAAAACAAAAAAAAGTATAGTCGGTCAAGCCCGACCATATGATACCCTACACCACAGTATTAAGAAACACATCATGCTTATATGTTTATATAAATATGGAATTTATCTAAGTATGTTTATAAACTTCATTAAAATCGGGTTGAAAGTTTGTGAGAGGCAGAAATTGCCCCCTACCTCCCCTTGTGGTCCTATTTTTGAAAAACTGTATAGCTTATGTGTCCATATAGATATAGATATATCTATGTTTTACATTTCATTAAAATTAAAATGCATCCCTTTTGTGTCCATAAAGATATGGTTCTATCTATGTTTTAAATTTCATTAAAATCGGTTTGATAGTTTCTGAGAGGAAGAAATTTCCCCCTATCTTCCCTCGTGGTCCTACGATTTGGCCTATTTTCAATAGGCTTGGTCCTTGTGCCAATAAGAACCTATGTCCCAAATTTAATCAAATTATCTTCAAAATTGCGACCTGTACTTTGCGCACAAGGTTACATGGACAGCCAGCCAGCCGGACGGACATCGTTAGTTCAACTCAGAAACTGATCTGTATACTTTAAGGTGGGTCTAGGACCAATATTTTAAGGCGTTACACACCTCAGCACAAATGCATAATACCCTCTCCACTATTGTGGTGTGGGTATAAAAACTGAGAGAAAACATTTACATATTTACAAATTTTTAAAAGAAGTATATAAAAAAACACTCTAATGTCTTTATTTAGCTAATTATCTGGAAATGTTTTCAAACTAACCTTCGTATTGTCATTCGTTTTTAAAAAATTTTAGACTTTACCCCCTAATTTCACCATGTTCAGGTAAAACTAACTATTACTTAAACTTCCAGTTAACAATATGTTTTGACAGCTATAACTGATATTTATGCGCAAACTATGTTTTTTACTGCTGGGTACACAATATGCAACGCATTTACTCAATCTAGTGAATTAAATTCATTTTCATTCATTTCAGATTGCATCAACTTCAAAACGCTTTGATATTTTGAGGTTGCATTGAAACAGATTGCATGCAGATTGCACTGTGTGTACCCAGCATTACATTAAGGCAGCAAACAAATAATGTAAATTTTTGGGGGAAAAACATAGTAAAAATTCTTACTTTTTGTACTTATTGTGAAAAAACACGTTTTTTCTCAAAATAATTTTGCACAAACTTGATTATAAAAGCAGCTTCAAAACAATAATTTAACTGTCATGTATTTTTTTGCCATAACCTGCATCGGAAGTATATGTTTGTTTAATAATATTTATGTCATCATTAGAGTTGTGTCGTTCCGGAACGACCTAGTTCCATTGAACGATTCCCTAAAAGGAACGGTGCGGACTTTTTTAATAGTTCCTTTTTTGTCGTTCCTCGTTCCGCAATTGCAATCCGTTGGATGATCGCATGTATTTTTGTAGCTTCATATTTTATGTATTGATCAGTGTTGCCGTCTTTTGTGTATTGTTATCGCGAACTATAAAAAATTACTAATTTAATCAATTACTAATGTGACTCAAAGAAATATATTTTAGAATAAACCACTTATTATTATTTTTTACAAACATTTCAAAAATCATTAATTCTAATCATTAATGTATGTAGTTGTTGCGACACAAAAAGAAAACAAACAATAACAAATACATATTTGATTGTTGGCGTTTTAGCGAACGACAGAGAAGTTTTCTCGTTCCTCGTTTATAAATTGTTCAAAGTAAAAAACCGGAACGATGAACGAAAGGAACGACCTAGTTCCTTTGATCTTTCGGATCGGTCGGAACGATTCCACAAAAGGAACGATTTTGCCCAACTCTAGTCATCATTATTATGATAATGTCAATATGTATATAATTTTATCAATCGACTTAATCTATTACATGACACTTTATCTATCTTATGTAATTAATAATTCATTGTTCAATTCAACCGTTCAATCAGTCAATCATTGCAGACTGCAGGTTTAAAATTGTATGTTAATTTTTTTAAATGTTATACAAACATTTGTTTAAGCACAAATTATACAATAAAACTTGTCTATGAATATTTTAAATTTGAACAAAAATGCACACGCCTGTTTCAATGTTAGTTTGTCACATGTTTAAACTATTGATGACAAAGAATTAAGAAAAAAAAATATGAAAAACAAGTATGTCCTTTTTAGACCATTGTGCAATTAAGTTTTATGTTTTTATACCCTTCACCAAAGGTAAAATACTATTAATAAGATTGCCATTCGGTTTGAGATTTTTAGAATATTGGTCTTAGAACCTATAAAGTATATATACTCTGGTCCTTGTGAGTAGCGAAGTTGATCTAACGAAGACCGTCTGTCCATCTGTCTGGCTATATATTTTGCTATATAAATTAAGCCAGATGGGTTCATAAATGGCTGCTATATGGACAAAAACCGACAACTGCCTCTGATTTTTACCAATAGAATCCCTTGTTTTGGTTTTTATAACCACATCACAACAGCGGAGAGAGTATTATGCGTTTGTGCTGATGTTTGTAACACTTTCAAATATTCGTCCTAGACCCAGCTTTAAGTATTCCGAATCCCTTTCTGAGCAATTTCTGAGAGGAATATATTTACTGAAAGTTAATGTGGGTTAAACTTTTTAAAACTTTTCCCTAGTCAATGGAGCCCATTGAGGCAAAAAACAAAATTCTGATTTGAGATTAAGATTCATATAAACGTTCTTTGTGGCGAATATTATCTAGATATCTACAGCTATGAGTTTTTTTTATCTGAAAGTGATTTTAGGGAGGGGGTATGGTGAAAATCTACTTACTTGAACTTTTCATGACATAGTAGCTAATATAAAAATTATCGTCACCTAATCAAATATCAATATCATCATTTATAACGAAGTTATGGCACTTAAAGCTTTTTTAGGGAGTGCTATTTAAGTGCAAGCTTTATTCAAATATGGACCGATTCCAATAAAATTTGGAGAATGACGAACATAATAAGTTGGTTTATGGCATAAAAACTAAATTCCAGAAAAAAACTTGTGTGGGGCTTTGTGAATTCAACCTTTTCAATAGTCTGCGTTCTTGTATTAAGTGTAACAAATGTACTAAATTGTATTAATTAACTTTTCTAAAGATTTTTGGGTAAAGGTTTCCTGATGATCTGGCCTAATCAACCAGTGCTAATCCTCCAACAATAAATTTCTGTGCATTTATCACGGACAAAAATTGGGAATTAAGCACGAAAAACAAAATCTTTTTAAAAAATACTTTCAGAATAGTGATTTGTGCAAATAGAAATCTGAGTCGATCGGTACATATAGTTAAATCAATATTTGTATGTGTTACACACATCAGCACAAACGCAAAAAGCCTCTCCTCTCCAACATTTAAGCAAGAAAAACAAATGACACATTCTTCTATTTAAAACAATTTTCTACTGCGCATAACTTCAAACTGACAGCGCAAACGAATTAAAACTGTATCAACAACATAACGGACCTTCGCAATTCGTAATATTGTTAATTATATTCATGCTCTACACCTACGGTGGGGTGGGTATATAACAGCAATTTATTGACTCAATAATTAAATGAGCATTATTCGTGAAGCGTAAATACCAAAAAAAATTTTTGCTGAAAAGTCTTCATACATATTTGGCATAACTATAGCTATATTAATTATGTAAGTATGTGTGTGCAAATATCTGTCTCTTTATAACAACATCTTAAATCAAAATTTAAAAAGTTCAAAACGATGTTGTTAATCATACGAATTTTAATTAAAAAAACTTTTTTGTTTACATTTTTAAAATTTTGTATAATAAACGAATTTTTTTTTTAATTTAGTTTATTTTATCTTCTAACTTCTATATATACATATAAAAACGTTTGTGCCGTGTATGTGCTCCTAAAGATCAAGAATCGCTGGACCGATTGGCACCAAACTTGGACAATAAATTATTTTAGTTGGGAGACAGGGTTCTCTTAAGTTTAATCCCGACAGGTGGCGCTGTTGTCGTGATATTTAAATTATTTTTTATTTATCGTACGATTTGGCTGATATTCATAAAATATATTTATTAAGCAAAAATAATTTTCCGGGTAAAATGTTGACCCGGTAGATAGCGTAGGGGTTAATTAAGTTATTAACAAAATTCTTTAGTTTTTAATTTCTTATTTTTATTTAGAAAATCCCGATCAGCGCCGGGACTAAACAGCTAGTGTTTTAAAAAAAGTCATTTTTACACCGAATTTTTTTTAAAAACTTGTTTGCTATCTTATCTCAAACTAAAATCTTATGATAAAACGACACAGATATGTATGTTTTAATATTTTTGATTTTTATTTGTCGAGCTATGAAACAATTGGAACAAAATACATTGAGATAACTGATACCTATAGGAAATCGTTTCAATTATATAAACATTTTTCGAGCTTGTGTGCCTTTTTTTTCAATTTTTTTTTTTTACCAAAATCAATCTTTATTATACTGTAAAAGCTTGAGTATATGATATCCATAAGTTTAAGAGTTATACGCATTTCTTTACACTGTAAAAGCTTGAGTATGTGATATCCATAAGTTTAAGAGTTATACGCATTTCTTTACAGGGGCGAAACATTTCTAAACCGGATGTGACCATTTTGAATTCCAATTTATCTTGCTTAGACTTTTTTTAAATCCGAAAATATCCTTTATCATACTTGCAGAATTAACGGTTTGATATTGTAGACCTTGTACATCTTGTTGGTCTTGTAAATATCCATTTAAGACATGACAACAACAAAATGCATATGTTTAATTTTTTGAGTTAATACCCTCTTGTTGATTAAGTGCGATATATAACTATTCAAAGTTGTTCCACTGCGAAACCAGAAGTGACCAACGAAAATTTTTCTAACTTGCATCCCTTTTTCTTTTATTTTTTAGTGAAATAAGCCTACGTTACGAATAGCGCTGCAAGCTGTCAAAAGGTAAAAACGGCAGTTTCAAAATAGTGTCAACAGAATACGTAGTTATAGTAGTCTTTGCAGTTGAAGCGCAAAATTCAAAATTTTGAAATTTGTTGCGCTACAGAGCTTTCGTCAGTGTCAGCTTCTCCTACAACTATTTTATTCTGTTTCAGGCTTAATAATTATATTGTAAAAAGTTTAAAATGGGATCTCCATAACTTTAAAATAAAGCAAATATACATATGTATGTACAAACTTAACCTTTCTGCATTCCTCTCTTACTTTTCCCATCTATGATCTTTTTGGTTCAGAGAGCCAACTATAACTTAGAATCTATATGCAGAGTTGGAAATGCCACTTAATTCGCTGTTTCAACAGGATGACGATCCAAAACACACTTCTAGTCTTGCAAAAAAATGGATTTCAGACAACTGAGTTGATTTTATGTCTTGGACTGTGCAATCCCCGGATCTAAATCCCACAGAAAATGTATGGAAGATTATTAAAGAAAGGATTGTACGGTTAAAATCCTTAAATAAAGACGATCTGTGGGAGAACATTCATATGGCGTGGTATGCTATTCCAAACCGGATATGTCGTGACATGGTGGGTTTCTTACCTAAACGATGTAAGGCTGTCCTTTCTAATAAAGGACATGTGACCAAATATTAGGATTAAAGTATGTTTTTTTAAACATTGTTGTAAGTTTTTCTTAATGACCCTATTTTATTGTTCATTAAAAAATCATACACAGAAAAAATTATTGCCGAATTATTTTCAAACAAACGCTTGTTTGAAAATTTTTTTAATTTCTACAAATTTTTTTACTGATTCAATTAAAATTTTTGTTTGATTTTTATTTAACCAACAAAAATGTTGACAACCATTCAAAATTATAATACACGCGTTATTAGTTTCAAGTTTTCATAATTTTGTATGAAATATTTAACGCTTTTTAATGTTGTCGTCTTTTTGCATTTTTTTATTTGATCGTAAGCAACACTTCCTAGTGTGAAATATAAGAACTACAACAAAAAACACATACAGTCTATTTTTGGACACTTTAAAAAAGTACAACAGTAAGAAGAAAAGAGGTTTGAAGTAAAAAAAAAAAAAAAAAAAAAAATAGCAGGTAAAAAAACGTTTCACTCTTTTTAAACAACAGAAACAACAACAACATTATAAGAAACAAAACAAATTTTTGGTTGGTTTCAAAGTTGGTTAAAAAAAAACAAAATCCCGTATTCAATTTTTTCAAACTGTTTGCTTAAATACATCAAATACAAAAATATAATGATGACGATAAACATATCGAGTCGGTCTGTCGCCGTTTTTGGGTTACATTTCTTCGTCATTAGCAAAGGAAAGGATGCAGCAACAGTGAGTGATGACGAAAAACATTGTGTGTATAAAAAAAGACTTCGTTCAAAAATTATTCCAACAAAAAAATGTGTCTCAAAGCCAGCCGGCCGCTCTGCCATCATCTTCTAATAAAGTGCCTGCTTGTGTGCGCATCATTGCTTGTGCAAAAACCTTTTTTTTTTTTTGATTTTGAAATTTAGTATATGAATTTCAGTAAACTTTTTGTTTGATTCAGTTAAATTATTTGTTTGAAAATATCAGTGTTTTTTTTTTCAATAAACAAAATGCAAATAAATTGTTTGAATATGCGAATTTGTTTATAGGACCGATTTCAGACAAAAAATTGTTTGATTCTACAAATTTTTTGTTTGAATTGGAAAAATAATTTTTTCTGTGTAGGTATACATAAGTATATTTAGGAATTGCAATTTTTTTTTTAATTAAATTTAGTGAATTTTTTTAAGTTTTTGTAAAAATTTTTAAAAAAAAATGTATCCCAAAGTTTGTTTATATATGTATAATCTAAAATGTCTATACAGTTTATTAGCTATTTGCAAAAGATCTCATATGGCTGAGTGCTTTAGGAGTCCATAGGTCTAGAAAAATACAATAAAGATTGGTTTGATTGGTATTTTGGGTTCGAGAATACAATGAAAAAATAAGCTTTTATTGTGAATCTGGCTTTAATCTTAAAATTGCAAATATAAATTTGTATTAAAAGTGCCTCTTTTTTTTGGGGAGGTGTGTTAAATAACAAATGAAATTTTAATTTGTTTGATTAAATAATAAAGAAAATAAAATAATTCATTTATATCAAACTTGTTTTAAGTGCTAAGATAATAAATTTTAAAATAAATTACAATATAAATATTTGAAAATTAGATGGCATGAAAAATTGTTATTGAAATTTAAATAAATTACAAAAAATTACTACTAATGAGTTTATATTTATAATAGCGTGCAATAAATGTGTAATTATTATTGCTACGTTTAAATTAATTATTAAGAATATTCAATATCAAGGCTATTGTTTTTATAATACATATTTATAAAGCTCTTTCATGGGAAACTAACTAAAAAATAATAAAACAAAACATGTTTAATTTGAAACAATAATAACTCGGACTCAGGGAATCACTGGGCGAGACGAGACAGAAGTTATTGTGTTTTATAACGGTTTCCTTCTTCAAAAGCTGTTTTTTTGAATTTCTCTTTGCGCCATATTTTATTGCCGCAATTTAAATGAGATGTACTTATAAAATGGTTGTAAAAATAAACTTATTATTTTACCTGCCACAACCTAAGTAAATTATATTCAAGTAAGTAAATAATATCAGAAAGCAAAATAACAGCGGGGTTTAGAATTTGGTGCAAATGGTTTTGCCAAAAGACAAATGCAAAATATCGTACCTTTTTGTTAAATCCAACAATAATACACAGAGTTTCTGTTAGATTTTATAAAAGAGCTACGATATTTTGCATTTTCTTATTCGAAAGATAATTTGCACCTATCAATTGAATTCCGCTTGTGTTACTCAAACCCCTTTTCAAATTGAATGATTTTTTGATTGTCAAGAAATCAAATAGAAAATCTTTTTCATTATATTTTGCGTATACTATACAGTACCTCACTTCAAATAAAAACAAAATTTTTTGCAAAATATGAACAGCTGTTAAGTATAAAATATTTATATTTTAGAAGCGGCTTAATTTTTGACGCGATTTTCATACACAGAAAGAAAAACACTCGGGATAAATTAAGTTTTTTAGACATACTTTAAGTACGAGTCGTACTCAAAAATTCAAGTATGAAAAACACTTAACACTACTCAATATAATCAGTGTTACCACCAGCAAAATTCAAAATTACACTTGAGATGAAGCAAAATTACCCGATTTAAATGAAATTACACCTGATATAAAATTGTAGTTTCATTTACTGAAAGAAGCAAAAACACAACAAACTCATTGAAAGAAGAGCCAAACTATTAAGATTCTTACTGTAATTTAAAATAAATAAAAAAAAACATAAAATAAAACTCCTAAAATAATGAGTTAATTCCTATATTTGGTTGCATATATCTAGGGAAGGTTCAAAATGCTGATTGCCATTCCTTTTTAATTAGAGTTTTTTTTAGCCCTATAACGCTTACGAAAGGTTAGCTGTCAAACGAACTGTCATACTGCTTTCACTTTTTGCTCAGTCACATCATCATGAATAGATCATGCTTGAAAAACGCCACCAAATTATCCAAAATTAGCCATCGATTCTCGCAACTTATAGGCCACTTTATGATTTATATGACGAAACTTATTTTTTCACAAATAAAGGCAATGTGTTGATATAGAAATGACAAAGTGTCAATTAGACTTTTAGGCCGTGCGATGTGACACCGCATGTTTGTTTTATGTAGGGCTCTGGTTTGTGCTGATAAGCTAGCAACAATTGACGTCTTGGAGGTCAACATTGTGCATTTTATTCGTGACATGCAGCCAGCAATGCTCGAAAAAGAGAAACAAAATTGGACGTCTGCAATGCGTTTCGTCAGGGACAGGCGCGGTTTCTATTTGTTTGAAATCAGTTTCAAATTGTAATGCTGTTTAATTATCTGCGATTAATATTAATTTTTTTTTGTGTTGGTTTAAGTTTTAGGTCTTAAGAAATACCTTTTATACCTTATTTAGTAAACTGTAAAGTAGAACTGACCCTTTCGTAATTCAGTTTTACAACTGTTAAGGGCGTTAAATATTCTTTAAACTAAAGCATTTGAAAGTTGCCAGATAAAAATAAAATTAATTATATGTTGGAATATTGGAAACATAAATTCCCCCAGGCTAGTTTTTAGTTTAAATTACTTTTTTCAATAGACTTTTAGGTTCTAAATCACTATGATAGCCATCTCCATCCAAATCTAAGAATCCATCTTGCGACATTCGTTATTGTTCTTTTAAAAAAATATATTTAATGATTGAAGACTTTTCTTAAAAAAATCGAGACTTTGGTTTAGAAGACTTTGCATTTTTTATCAACAAAATATAAAGGGAAATAAATGTCGTCACTGATATCGAATCTTGATTTTATTTAGGTATCGGAAGCAAGAATTTCAAATTACACCTAAATTACACCTTAGAGGAATTACCCACGCTCTACCCACGACAGTAAAAATTATTCCAAATTCGGGTAATTACCCATAAAGTGGCAACACTGAATATAATCCTAAATGAGATAACTTTCAAAAATCAATCCCAGAATTTTTTAAAATAAGTATAAAATTCTTAAATCAAGTAAATAAAACAATTTTACTTTTCGTTGGTAGTGCCACTCTGAAAGAAAGGCTCAGTTAGCCGGGAGTAACAGTAATTTAACCTGTAAAAAAGTAAGACCAATATATTTCTTACAGATTGATACGTGACATTTTACTGCTAACTATAATAGTTCTAATTGGCTTAATGCAACAAAGTGAAGCAGCTAAACTGCAACGTTACTGTTACTTCCGGCTAACTGAAGGCTCAGTTAGGCGAACGTTGCTGTACCGTATCTGTGCTGTATCCATCAGCTGTTCGCTTTTTATGATATAACAACCAATACCAAAGCTTACTGAAATGCAATGTACCGTAGTTGCAACGTACCAATCTGTATAAAATAGAATTTCATGCCGTTGTTACGTAACATTTGTAAGACAGTGATGGGCGGCTTGTATGTTACATTGAATGCGGGTAATTTTGCTCTTTTTTTTTGGTACATATTTCAGTATATCAATGGAATTGCGACAAAACAACTTACAATGCAACATGTTTCCAAATATAGATGTGTTTAGATCAGTGATAACCAAGCCCCGAACGCACGCACACAAAGATATTATGTACTTGGGTGCGGTCGCAGAGACTGATGATAGCCTGATGTTTTGAAACGAACAAAGTTGTTGTATACATGTGAATTGCCGACCGTGTCTGTGTGAAAACTACGATTATTGACTTACTCGCGAGCCTATGGAGTGGTTATCACTGGTTTAGATGTTTAAAATAAACAAATATACACATACAATGGAAATGTGATACATATAAAAGACTTTAAATGGTATCAAAACATTGTTTGGTGTATGCACATTTACAATATATGTATGCTAAAAATTTATATATGCTAAAATACAAATTTATTTATTGTAAATCTATAATATAATTATTAACATTTTTACATACACAAAATACTGTTTTAATGCCATTTAAATCACGTGGTACCTTTTCTGCACAACGGTCATTATTTGAACATTTTTGATTCCCATCACTGTGTGTTTTGTTTTATGTATACTATTGCTTTTGGTTTATGTATGGAAAAACATATGACACGTTTTTAAACGTTCTATAAGTGCACCAACGTGCTTACAGTACGGTGCGGTACATTACGGGTACAGCAACGTTCGCCTAACTGAGCCTTGACCCTTTAATCTCATATAACTTATTAGTCTCATCTCTCACCATTGCATTCTTTTATGCGAGCATGCGAGTGTGTTTTTTAAAGTTGGTTGTAGAAATTACAACAACACCACACAAGTTGGAAAAGAACGATTTGCTTGTTGTGTGTAGAAACAACAAAAACAACAGAACAAGAAGAAAAACATAAATTATTTTCATCTTTAAGAAGTAAAATTGAACTGTTGCTTCTCATTTAGTTTATATTTTTGGTTAAATATGTACATACGATTTTAAAAGTAAAAACCATGTCGGTCATGATGCTGGTGTTTTATCATACTGTAAGCTGTAAAACGAGTAAGTAAATAAATCATAATAATATCCGCTTTCAAATTTCATTTTTGGTTTTTTTTAGCAAGAATTTGGTATAATATAACTAATACTTGAATCAAGCGCATTTTGAGATTGATTCAATCAAAGTTTTACTTAAATCATTAAATCAATCTCATTTTCGGATTATTTCAAGTGCGAATTCGGGATTGTATATAGCAAAGTTAAGTATTTTGCGATGGAAAATCCGTACTTGAATCAATATTTCTGTACTTGATTTAAGAAAATCCGTACTCACCATACTATTAATACCGCTTCGGATTGATTTTAGTACGGATGGATTGATTTTTATTTAGAGTGTAGATATGTATTCGAAAAATAATTAAAAGTGAGAAGCTCACAACAGAAAATGTAATATGTATTTCATAATTTTAATTCTGATGCTTGCGGTAAATCATTCAAATACTGCTTTTGTTATTTTTATCATGGGTGGAAAAGTTTATACTGAATTTCATTATTTAAGGCTCTGTTACACTATAATGCTGAGAGCAAATAAATTAAAAATGTGTGAAAACATAGAGAGATTTAACAGTCGTATCTCACCATTTTTTTTAAATGTTAAGATTTTTCATCAAAGTTATTTTCGGGAATACATAATTTAAGATTTTATTTGTTTTGCTAAATTCCCAATTTTCATTCTTGATAAATACACTGAAATGTATTGGTGGAGGATAAGCTAGTTCCTATGCGCACTTCACAGGCTGCTTAGGCCAGATCATTAGGAAACTATAGAAAAGTAAAGATATTAGATATGCAAATAAAACTGTTGAGTTAATGAGAATTACAAACACTAAAAATTTTATTTGCAACGATATCAAAGCTTAAACAAAACACTCGGAATCTAATAAAGTTCGAAGGTCACCGGAGGCTAAAAAGAACCGACACTTTGAGCCTAGCAGGCTTTTTTGACACTTGAATGTAATTAATTAGCGGTTACATTGGTAACGGCTAATAAATAAAAATTAGTATTTAGCTTTGAATACATATTGTAATTTTCGACAAGAAAGATTCAATAAAAAAAAAATTAACAGTGAGTTTCTCTTTTCTTACACATCGTTTACATTTGACAGTACTGGCAAGACAGTAAGAAAATACATATTACATAGTGGCCAAAAATACTACTAACTGACCTCGTGACGTAGGCGTCCAGACAGTAGTTGATACAGTTCACTTTTTAAAATATGGCAAACGTGAATGTTGCAGCGCAAGGCCAACTAAACGTATTTTGTGTAAACTAAACAAATTTAAAAAAAGCTTAAATAACTATATTGTGTGAACAAATATAAAACTTAACTAACATACAAAAAAAACAAAGCAAAATATGTTTAATTTTTTTGTGTTTTGCCTTTTGCTAACAAAACTTTAGATTACTGTTAGCAAATGTCAAATCACTGTCCAATTATACTGTCTGCAAAATTTGCTAGACAGTAGTAGACAAGACAGTTGGAATAGTGTGCATGCATTAGTGAAAAGGTTTGCATGTATTGCTACTGTCTTGCCAGTACTGGCAAATGTAAACGGCAGGTTACATTCCACCCTTAAATTTTTATTAAAAAAAAAAAGTCAGTTGAGTTGTGAACCGTGATAGGGGCATTTTTCTTTAATATTAGTTTAAATCATTCCAATAATTAAAACGCTCCTAAAACAAATATATACATGTTGTTCTTACTGAACAGCTGTATATATTCTACAAAGAGTTTTTGTTTTATTTGATGTGTCATAGTTTAAACGCTACATTTTGCGTTACTTGATTCTTTGACAATCAGACCGAATAGCATTACATTTTGTGAGAGCAAAAATCTCAAGACTTGTAGAATATATTATTTACTATTAGTCTGTGCAATAATCGATCATTTAAAATAAAAAAAAAACATCAGAATCGGATTTTTTTATAGTTTCCGTTAACAAGTTACTAAAAAAATAACAAAAATATATTTGTTTTTATTAAATTTGCTTTGAAACATATTTATACATTTATACATTTCTTTTTTTTTTTTTGCTTTCATATTTTTTTTAATTTTTTGTGCATATGCAAATTGTCTTTGTTTAATCTTAAATGTTAATTTAAGGTACATATTCTTTTTTTTAAGATTATTTACTTTTTGTTGTCATTTGAAACTTTCGCCACTGTCATACATTGTTTAACGCCTAAAATTAAGCTAAATATAACGACAATTAAATTTTTTTTACATTATTGCGGTCAAGACGGTCATAAAAATTTTAATTTTATTTGCAGTTTTGCAATACAAATATGAAATGTATACCCTTTAATGGCAATGCAACAAGATTCTTTGTCTTGTTTAAAAAAAATATTGTAATAAAATATTGAATTTCATCAGAAAACTTAAAGTGTTTGCACATAAAGATTTAAAATTTTAAAATAATTTTATACGATTATTTTATAAAATTGCATAAGGAAAAATAAGTGGAAAAAATAAGTGTAAGTCCACAATAGTGAAGTAGGTATTAAACGATCCAGTTGATCAAAGGATTTCCGAGCGTCATGCTTACTGTCTATGTTAACCATTCCTGTGCGTAAAGTATAGGTCGTAATTTGAGAGATGATTTGACGAAATTTGGTACGTAGGTTCTTATTGTCACAAAGACCAATTGGTTCAAAATAAAAACTTCCTCCGTAAAATTACTTTAAGATAAAAAGGCTCATACAAAATCTAGGTAATAGTCGACACAAAAAGCTTTTATATAAATCTCAACATCATAACATAATTTTGTTCCATGACTGCCCATGGGTCCCAAATAGTATACAACATTCAAAATGTATCTGTAAATATTGTGGGGAAGAAAACCAGCCAGACTTTCGAATGGACATGCTGAAATCGATCCAGAAAGACGGTGAATTCAGAAATGTCATTTGCAATTAGTTTTTTCCCGGTCTTTTTCATTTCCCGGGAAAGCGGGAATTTAGGCTTAATATATCGTTTTATATAAAATATAATTCAATTATTTGAACAAAAAACAAATAACAATTCATAAGAATAACTAGTTAAAAATGTCAGAGCATCAAACATTAAACATGGCCTTACTTATCCGATTTGGATTTGTATTTACATATCAATGGTTTTCTTCCGCAACCTCGTAACTCAAAAACAACTACTTTTCAGGAGAGACAAAAATACTTTTTTTTACCAAATATTTGAAACTTTTAGCTATATTTTCTTTTATAATCCAAGAATTAAAAAAAAATTCCGATATTTCACCAAACAAAAAAATTGCAAAATTATAAGGCGGTATTTACTGACTACTTTTCTGGTTTAAACAAAAAATCGGAAAAAATCGAGTTACGTAGTTGCGGTAGAAAACCATCGATATGTAACTTACTTAAAATTATATCAGCAGTTAGGTTGCCATAATGAAATAAAAAAAAACCCGGAAATTCCCGCAAAAATTTGCCAGGATTTTTTTCCCGAAAAATGTGCGGAGTCCCGGGAAATCCTGTATGAAAAACACAACTTGCAATGTAACTAAATAAAGGTATTCCTAGACAAAACCATTCAGATATTTACAGTTGATGCTTTGTTGACATTTTTTTCAATGTTTTGGAACTCACTCAGAGATTCATAATTGATCGGTTTACTAAAAGATTTTTTAAACACCGAATCCACTCCATTTAGTTTTGCTGAGTTATCTGCCTGTTTTTAGAAAACATAAACAAGTAAGTGAGTGAGAAATTATATTGAAAACAAGAACAAATTTTAGTTTTTTGTTGTTGTTTTCAATAAAAGTTCTCACTCACTCACTTGTTTACGTTTTCTAAAAACAGGCAGTATATATAAATCGTTCTTTTCAACAACAATTTTGTTTTTTAATTGAACCCACCAACAACATGATAGTTTTAACATTAAGTTTTTTGACTTATTCGTAGTAGATGCATTGCCAATTGTTATAATGAATTCAATTTCGCTTAAAAATCGCAAAAAGTCATTCAAAACTTTAATGAAAGAATCAACAGCAGTCAGCGTGCTCGTTGTGGATATTTGCCTGATATCATGTTTCATTCATAATTGCCGAACTTTTCTCTTCGTAATACAATAAAAATTTGAATCATCTTCATCTAAATTTTTTGTTTTAGAAAACAAAGTTTTTGTCGAAAAACCCGATATATATATACTTATATATTAAGGTACGGACAAAAAAAGGGTCACTTATATTTTCATAAGTTTCTTTATATTTTGGAAAACTTGTAAGCAAGAGTGCCAATATATTTTGGAGAAAGTTATTGTTAACTTATAGCGTTTTAAAAATCTGTACTTTAAAAATATATTGAATTCGGAACATTTCCTTAATTGTAAAAAGTTGGGAATATGAGCTGGCAAAAAATAGGGTCACTATTTAAAACAATAAACAATTTTTCTTTTACGTCAAAAATATTAGCGAAAATATTTTTTGTATTAATTCGATAATCGTTATAAATTTAATAAAAAAAAAAAACCAACATAAAAAATTTTGAAAAGATGAGCCGTGATAAGCATTAATCGTAAAACCGAAAGAATAATCATTGAAAGGCTAAACTATTAAGGTCAAAGCCAACGGCAAATAGCGAAATCTATTGGAACGTCCAGTATTTTGTTTATAGTGCTTTGTTGGTTCTAAAACACACAAAACGCACACTTGGTACTGGGTATATCAAGAAAGACTAATGAAAAAGTTGATAAACATATACAACTTGTATCTACTCAAGACACTTTCACGTCCGGTGCAGCAATTAAAACAGAATTGGGATTAGAAATTTCTGCTAGAACTGAACTAGAAGACGGCTAGTAGAAATAAATCTATTCGGGAGGTGCTCAAAGAAAGTGCCAATGCTAACAAAAAGGCATAGTCGAAATCGACTAATATTCGCAAAAGCTCATACGGATTGGAATGACCCTGTTCATGGAATACAGTAGCGCAATGTGCTTAGGTCGGACGAATCTTAAATCAATTAAATTGGAAACGATGTTAAAGCATGGCTAAGGCGTTCAAAAAACGCAGAATTGAACCCACGTTACACCACTAAAACAATTAAACATGGAGGAGGCAACATAATGGGGATGGGATACTTTTCCTGGTTTGGTGTTGGGCCATTATTTTAGAAAAAAAGAAACATAGACCCATATTTGAACGTTGCGGTCCTTAGTAAAATAATGCTGCCATATGGGTAGTTCCAAAGTGTTGAACGTGACAGTCGTACGCATCAAAAATGCAATAACATTTTAACCAAAAAATATTTTTACGTTTTTTAACCCTAAAATTATAGCACTAAGAAAGCACTGTTATCTATGCTAAAGTTTATGGAGGGCGCGATTCTAGGTAAAACTACTTTCAGAACTTTACGTAGCAAGGTATCATTTAAATGTCTTGATTTGATTCCAAAATCTTCTGTATTTTCTTTTTTTTAAGCCAAAATCTGGGTCGATACGTGACATTTCGAACGTGAAATTTTTTCCGTAATAATTTAACAGAATAATGATCAAAATAAAATAAAAATTTACCATTAAGATTTTTGTATGACGTGCTAAATTCTAAATTGGTTTTTTTTTTGTTGTTTTCTTGCGAAGACAATAGAATGAAGAAATTTGTTTTTTAATTTTGTTTTTTCTTTTTACCCACTTACAACTACAACTCGAGTCGGAAAGAACCCAACCAATTGTAGGGGGATGTAAGAAAAGATAATCTCACTGTTTATTGTTGGTATTTTGTTTAAGCTTTGATATTGTTACAAGTAAGACTTTGAGTGTTTAAAATTCTTATTCGCTTTAGGGTTTTATTTGTGTAATATTTTTAGCTTTTCTAAAATCTTTGGAAAAGGTTTCCTGATGATCTGGCCTAAGCAACCAGTGAAATGCGCATAGAGGCTAGCTTTCCCTCAACAATAAATTTCGGTGTATTTATCAAATATGGAAAATTGGGAATTTAGCACGTCATACAAAAATCTTAATAGTAAATTTTGTATTCCCGTAAATAACTTTGATAAAAATTTACCGTTAATCCGAATACCATATTTCTTTTTGAACTCTTCCTTAAATTACAGACCATGTAAGAAAAATTGTTTGTATAATTTTTATCAAATATCACCTCTTTTAAGAAAGATAAATATGAAAGAAAACATACAGTAAAACATTCTCACAAATAAGAAATTACGTTTGCACAACTTTGCAGTCTGATTGTTCATCTTAGTGAACAAATTGATGGGTAAATTTATAAAAAAAGTAAAATCTAAATATTTCTCTATAACAATATCGTAAAATAATCAGCTTTTAATAACTTTTAAATTTTCGGTCACGGTGGACCTTTTGACGGAAATGCCCATATGCAGAGTGGGAAATGCCACTTAATTGGCTGCTCCAACAAGATAACGAACCGAAACACAATTCGGGTCTTACAAAAAAATGGATTTTACACAACGGAGTTGATTTAACGTCTTAGCCTGGAAATCTCCGGATGTCAGTCCCACAGAAAATTTTTGGAAGATTGTTAAAGAAAGGATTGTACCAATAATAATACCAAAATAAAGAAGAACTGTGAGAGAACATTCAAAAGGCATGGTATGCTATTCCAAACCGGATATGTCGTGACTTGGTGGTTTTCATGACAAAACGATGTAAGGCTGTGCTTTCTAATAAAGGACATGCGACCTAATACTAGTATTAAAGTATTTTTTTAAGCGTTTTTGTAATTTTTTCTAAATTACCCAATTTTATTGTCCATTAAAAATCAGACAGGGGTGTTCTGGAAATCGAAAACGCGAAACGCAAGAATTTGGAATTTGTTTTTAATACACTTTTCGGCTGTAGGAAATATCGCCCAAAAAAATTGCATGTAAAATTGGGCCTGATTTCATATGAAAAATGGCCCAAAATTTTTGGGCTATTTTTCGTTATTGTTGGGTGATTTTTCGTTTTTTAAATTTGGGTGATTTTTCATAATGTTGTATGAAAAATTGCCCATTTTTTTGGGCCATTTTTCATTTTTAAAATTCTACCATAATCTTACATATGAGAGAAAACCATGTTTTATTATGGTTGCAAGCAACAAAACTATTTTTCAAGAAACTAATTTAACCATAATATGGTTGTCGGCTACAATGATTTGGTTAAATTAAACATAATATGGGTAGAATTTCTTTAAAAATGGTTTTGTAGCTTTTTCTCTGGGTGTATATATTAAATATATATATATCGAAAATAAGGATTTTCTCTTCTATGGTATAACAAATACTGGCTTCGCTAACTAAAGCTTCTCTGTATAGCCGGCCTTCGGCCGAGCGCAAAGATTTTCTCCTCTATGGTATAACAAAGAACGGCTTCGCTAACTAAAGCTTCTCTGTATAGCCGGCCTTCGGCCGGGCGCAAGGATTTTCTCCTCTATGGTATAACAAACACCGGCTTCGCTAACTAAAGCTTCTCTGCGTAGTCGGCCTTGTTCGGAAACAAGGCAGTTTTTCGAAGCTTTACTTAGCGAAACCGGTTTTTGTAAGACCATAAAGGAGAAAATCCTTGCGCCAGACCGAAGGCCGGCTTTACAGAGAAGCTTTAGTTAGCGAAGCCGGTCTTTGTTATACCATAGAGGAGAAAATCCTTGCGCCCGGCCGAAGGCCTGCTATACAGAGAAGCTTTAGTTAGCGAAGCCGTTCTTTGTTATACCATAGAAGATGAAATCCTTATTTTGGATATATATATATATTTAATATATACACCCGGAGTAAAAGCTATATAAATATTTTATCCATATTATGTTTAATTTAACCAAATCATTGTCACCGACAACCATGTTATGGTTAAATTAGTATCTTTAAAAAAATCACTTGAAATTTTAACGGTATTTAAAAAAAAATTTACACATTTTTGATTATAAGTTAAGTTGCGGACGTTATGACAATTCTTCGATGGACATTATGACAGTTATAAAAGTGTCATAAAGTCCAAGGCCACTACGACACTGGACGTTATGAGATGTCACCTAAATTTATATGAATAATAAACACTTTTTTGCAAATTGAGTAATTTTTTATTTTTTTTTTGGTAAAAAATTCGTTTTTGCTTTTTGGGTCATTTTTCATTTTGTTTTTGCCCCTTTTTCGTTTTTTTTGGGCAAAATTTCATATATACCTTTTTGGGTCATTTTTCATGTTCGCTTGGGCGATTCTTCATTTGGGCGATTTTTCATTTTTTTTTGGGCCATTTTTCTTTGGGCGATATTTCCTATAGCCACACTTTTGATGTCATTTTTATAATTTTTGTTATAAAATTCCGTTACAAAGAGAACTATTTGTATAATATTTGTCATAAAATTATTTTATTACAGAAATCTTTTTCAAAAACGACGTTTAAGATTCCTGCGTTTTCGATTTCCAGAACACCCCTGATAGATAAAAATTGACTTATATTTTCCATTAAATTTAGCAACGAACTTTGCAAGAAATGTTATAACAAATTTTAAACAAAAACATTCTCGTTTTATAAATTTTTTTTTTATATAATATAAACTTGGACTAAGTGACCCTATTTGTTTGTCTGTAACTGTATGTAACATATGAACTAAACTGCCAACAAACATTGACAACAAACATTTTATATAATTAACAATAAAATTTGGTGTTAAATAATTATGTTATAACCAAGGCCCGTATTTATTCTCGTCAGTCGGAGATTACCATGTACAAAATATCTTTGCGAATCAAGAGATTTGCAGTAAAATGTCACCGATTTGTTAGTGCATATTTTGCTTTGAATGCATATTTTTGCATATATTGCATATTTTTGTTGCATATTTTGAAAAAACTTGTTTTAATTGCATTATTTTGCTACACAGAAAAAAATATCCAAGAAAATTTTAAACAACACAGTTTGTTAAAAAATATAATTTTTGTTCAACAAACTTTTTGTTTGATTCAATGAAAAAATTTATCAAATATACACTTGGCAAAATAGCACTCAATAAAACATATTTAATAATGAAATATTTGAATATTTCTTGATATTCAATAAAACAAATATTTGAATCAACGTTAAAACAGTATTTTTACAACTCTTGTCCATTTTATAATAGGTCATAATTCTCATTCGCTTAACACTTTTATTTGGTTAAATATCTTTAGTTTTGCCAAAGTCTTTAGAAAAAGGTTTCCTGATGATCTGGCCTAAGCAACCAGCGAAATGCGCATAGGAACTAGCTTATCCCCCAATAATAAATTTTAGTGTATTTATCAAAAAATAAAATTGGGAATTTAGCACATCATTTTAAATAAACAAATAAATAAAGATTTGATAAACATTTTGTTTGATTTATTCAACATTTCCAACAATTTATTTTAACAAATCACGTAAACACGCAGAAAATTCAAAATTTTTTTTTTATCAAATATGCGAATTTCGTATTCAAATATGAAAATTATTTTTTTCTGTGTATGCACCCTTCCGCAGAAGAGATAAAAGACAACTTCGATGATATTTATTTATTGATTTCTAATGGGAAAACTATTTTGTAAAGCGCCTTCGCGTGTTGCCGCATATAAAAGAATTATCCGAATTAATGTGTAAGCAATAATGTATTATGCTGAAAACTTTTGCCGATTCAAAGATAAGTAAAAGGATTCAACAACTGTGAATTTAAGTTAATTGATATTGCCATAAATAAGATGTATTTTGTGCTCAAGCTTAAGCTTGATAAAGTTTAAATAAAAATTAAGGATTTAAATTTATTGTTTTAAATCCTAAGCTTGCATATTTAATTTAAATTGTTTTTGAAAATAGCGTAGCGAAAATGAATATACCACAGAGGAACTATCAGCATTTAATCATGCACCTATCACATCCGTTTTATTTTGTTTTGAAAAACAGGCAGTAAACTTATATTTTGAAAAAATATAGGGTCAAATATATCTCTAAAAGCATTTTAAAAAACAAAATCAATAAACATTTGATTCGTATGTAATTGCGATCAGTTTCGCAGTTTCAATATGGTTAGAAACTTATGATTAACATGTATTCGCACAGTTACTCTGGCCTACATGTAGTACATATTATAGTTGGGCCTTTACAAGTGACTTAATGTACATGATTGTCTAACTGTTTCTTCATAAATTTGTGCTTTACTTTAACTTCAACTTATGTCGTTATAGTGCCTAACTTACGTTTATGAAACTGAATTTGAACGATCTTCATGCTATTTTAGGTTTTTCTTGTTATTTTTACGTTTTTTTTTTATCAAGGGTATTCATTTCAGTTTTTTTATTTGTTGGAAAAATGGAAAAGTGGAAAAATGTAATTTTTGTTACAACAACCACAAGAAAAAAAATTCCACCAAAAGTTACATTTTTATCAGACTATAACCAAGTGTAAAAAAGTCAGGATAAAAAGATGTAATTTTCCGCTTTAAACGTCAAACGAAATGATGTTGCCATTCATAAAAAATTGCTAATTTTTAATACAAAGTACGAAAAGTTGCATCTCTTTTTATAAACTCTTAAATTGTACAACTCTGATTTTAAAAATTATTTTTTATAGTTACAACATTTCTTTTTCATTTAATCTTTCAAAAAGAAAAAATTCATATTAAATATGTGTTCAATGAAAAAAGTTATTAAAAAAGAATTAAAAAAAAGAAATGGGGTCAAAAAAAAATTGACAGAAGCTGAAGTTAATAAAATACTCGACATTTTGGCAGACAATCGCCATTTTGAGTTACTTTTTGTAGTCGAATATTATGATGAAAATAACACCAATCACTTCGTTTTAAATTTAATAATCAATTTATTCACTTTAAACACTTTTGTTCGGCATCTTGAAAAATATCAATTACTTTCACGAATTATTTGACAGATTTTTTTTGACAGTTTGTAAAAAAAAAAAAAAAAAAAAAAAAAACCCGTTCACGTCAATAATAGGCTTTTTACACTGATCAACATCTAACATCCACCATCAAAGATGTAGAAAATGTGAAACACTCGTTTACATTGCTCACATCTAACATCTACCATCAAACAAAAATGTCACCATTTTTGAAAAAAAAATTTTTTAATTAAAAATGTTTTTTTCTCACAAAAGTGCTAAAATTTAAAAAGAAAACTCAAAAATGTATTTGACGTTCAATTTGTTTAAAAATATAAAAAATACTTAACAAAAAAACATTGCAATTAAAGATAAAACTTGACAAATGGCAACGCTGCTTTCAAAACAAATTTCTTTTTATCAGTGATGCCACAATAATAATAGAACTTATTGCCACTTTTCTAGTGTTGACACTAAAATAATCGAAAGATGTAGAATGGAATAAAATGAGATAGGAACATCTTTTAAAGATGTTGGTTTTTAGCCCTATGTATTTCTTATGGAAAGATGTTAACATCTTCGCAAATGGTGGAAAATTGATGGTAGATGTTAGATGTTGATCAGTGTAAAAAGGCTATAAGAGTGTAATTTTTTCTTTTTTCCACTTTTTCAACCAAAAAAAAAATTGAAATGAATACCCTTATCACTAATAAAAAAATTTAATATAATTTTAACTGCATATTTTTTAAATTTTCAGCGCATATTTTTAGTGCATTTTTTATGCGCATTAAACACGATTTTAACTGCATAAAAGCCCTGGCCCTGGTTATAACACACCCATTTGTTGTCATACCCTTTATCACGCAAAAAAGAGGCCGGTTTTAAATTTGACATCACAAAACAAGTTATTGTCTCTTTTGTTCGCACTTATTTTATTTAAATTTGTTTAAGAACTGTTAATTAAATAAACAATTTGTTTTCTTATATTATTTTATTTAATTAAAATCACGTTTTCTGTCTTGTCAAAAGAATTTCATAAATAATCTTTTTAGATGAGGGCTTCTATAAAATATTTTTTAGATTCAAAAGAAATTTAAGATCAAGGTTATTATGTTTAGATGTATCTATGCATGTACATACGTATGATGAAATACGTTTTGAAAAGAAAGCTGGTTTTGTTTCTATTAGACAGATTTTTTTTTTTTAGATTGCCTTAAAATTTTTTAAATAAACAATAATAAATACTGTTTAATTTAAAATTTAGATTTTATTAATGTTGAAAACAATCAAGACATATCGTTTAGGAATCCAGTGAGAGAACAGATATTAAGCAAATAAGAGAACATAAGAGATTCAAAGGTCAAAAAGGTATTAAAAAAAAAAATAGATCGAAGAGCAACTAATGAGAACCTTCTTTTTAAAATAACAGTCATTAAATTGTCACTCTACATGGGCAAGCAAATGAATATGATTAACAATTAAAATATAGAGATGTTAATTAAGAAAATATAAAAATCTAGAGTTATATCCAACAGCTTTTTTTTTAATCTATTTTTGAAAAATTGGTAATTATGATATGATACCACCCGCTGATGCTGTCCGCCTTATTTCAAAAGAAAAAAAAAAAAAAAAAAAAAACGATGTTTTCCATTACTCAAAGAGTGCCCTAATTAAGGAAGGCTGTTATGTTTTTGTACTGAGGGGTTACCGTGTATTTCTATTCGAAAGAAATAACTAACGAGTTCGAACTACATATATATGTCTTTTTAGTGTCTATTATGCTGATATCGTTCGAAACGATGGCAACGTTCTATTTATAAACAAATGGAAAATTTGGTGAACAATTATTGTTCGTAATGGAGAGTTGCTGATTTAAAAGGGATATCTTGTTTTCGATCAAGTATAAAACACTTTCGTTCATTCGAAACAAAAAATGCGAAAATCATAATGCACAGTTCACGTTTTCGTACTCATACATTTTTTCATTCGAAGCGAAGTTGCCGATTGCTTTCCACATGTTCCAAGACAGATTTATTTAAGTGAACGGATCAACTAAAAATTACTTTCTTACCTCATCTAATGATGCTGGATGGTTGATTCAAGGGTACACACGGCATTGTGCGACCTGTGAGCACTTTTGTAACTGAAATTAGGAATTGTTCCTTGATTCTACTAAGTCCCAATAGAAATATCGCTCTCGAATAGAGATTTTGTACTAATAACGGCTAATAGATCAGTGAATATTTAAGCGCTGGTTTAGTTGAATTAAACTTAAATTTATATGCAGTTTAAACTAAACTGCTGTGAAGCAATGTCCCTTTTATAAAATCTAGTTTAAAAATTAATATTGTGGCAACACTGCGATAAATGTTGTCAAATTTAGATGGTTTGTGTTGGTAGTTTAAACGCCCTATTTTATGCGTTTAGAGATGGCTTATATGAGGGGTATAGATGCAAAGACTGCAATGTCCACATTTATAGTTTTCGTAATAAATAGTAAAAACCTCTAGCTCAAAGTATATTTATATTTATGTATTGTTTATTATGCTATTCAGTAAATAAGAATATGATAAAGATATGGCGCAAGTTTCAACCAAATGGATATAGCGGTTTGCTGGCAATTATAATAATAAAATTGGAGATTGCTGTGTTTACTCTAATCAAATGGACATTGCTGCTTTTTTACATGGGCAAGTACTTAACAAAATCAGTAGTTATAAAATTCTTAAACTTAACAAAGGCTTAGTTTTTTCTTGATTGATTTGGAGGAACTTCATAACAAGTTAGCTCCAAAATTTCGACTAATGACAAAGTTATAAAATTAACAATAAAACTAACTGTTTTATAAAAACAATAATTTGTTAGATTTTTCAATTTCTTTTTAGTTTTGTTTTGCAAAAAAGAAAAAGAATAAAAAAAAAAAATAGCGTGCATTTTCGCAAATAGTTGAGAGAAAAAGAGCTTAACAAACTGTGATCATTGCAAAAACGACAATCTCCAATGGATTGTTAATTTTTGAACATACTTTTTTATGTGATAAAAGTGTTTCTGGTAATGTAATATTCACTAATTGGAAGCATTCATTAAATACAACTAAATGGCATTTTTAGTTACGTTTGTGAAAAAAGTGGACTTTGCAGTCTTTGACTCTATACCCCTCAATTACTCAAGAATTTAGAATACATATATAAACTTTATGGTGTCTTAGGTGAACATTAAAAAAGTTTCACACGGAATGACAAACTAAGTATAACCTCATTCACCACTAGTGGTGGAGGTTATAAAAATTTTTAAAACATTTTTCTTTGCTTATAGCTACCAACATTTGCTCTGAAACATCGATAGCGCTCTGAAATCTCATTCAAATTCAATTATTCTTTCCGAAACCTTATAATTAAATCTATTAAAAATAACTTCGTTTACATCTGGTCCTAACTTTAGATTTTCCTTAATATTTATAAACTTTTAGGAATGGAATAGGAATGCACGAACTTGCATGCTTGAACTTATACAATACACCGCTATTATACAATTTCGATGCCTTCAAAGTAAAGCAAACGTTGCCCTTCAAGTTGATAAGACCATAATCTCTAGCTTGAATTCCGAAATTTATTCGGGCATTGAACTTTAAACAAATTAAAATTTTTCAAAATTCATTTCAAGGCGTGCATAATGATTTTTTTATTTTTTTGTAATTTTTACACCAAAGTTTGCATTGCTAAAAATAAAAAAAATTATTACATACTATTTCGTTAACAACTATTTATGGACAAGCAGACAGGCCATAAATAATATCCACAGAATACCTAATTAAATACAAACTACAATAAAACCTTAATAGTTTTCTTTTTTATTAAACACTTGCAAGAAACAGGTGTTTGGTACTTACGAGGAATTTTCTCTGGCTGTATAGGAATTGCGTGTGCCATTTGTAGTTTCAGTGCCATTGGTTGAGGATTTGGCTTTTGCGATGAGACAGGTGGAATTTTTGATATCAAAACCGGTCATATTGATAAAATTTGCTTCCTTTTTTTAGCAGTTCTTAGTTTAAATTATTTAAAGTTTTTTTATTAGAAATGTTAGACAAAAAATTTAAATCTTGTTATGTTAATATTTTTTAAACTTTTTTTTTTTGTTGCGTTAAATCAGTTTTATATTTTTTTTTGTTTGTTTTTTTTTTCAATAATATTTTTCTCTTGAAAATTTTCACTTTTTTTCAATGTTGTCCGCTTGAAGTATGTTTGTTAACTGATCTATTTGGCGGTGTTATGGCCTCTATTTATAAGAAACCTTTTGTTTTGTTATTATTGTTGATCATCAGTTTATTTAGTACTCGTATTTTACTGTTTGCAACAGATATAGTTTTCGATCGTTAACACTTGTACAAACATACAGCACTGAAATCGTACTTACATATTTGTTTTCATTTTCTTCTTCTTTTCTGTGATTTTGTTTATATACGTACTTTTTTTGAGATTGTTTTTTTCCATGAAATATGTATGTATGTAAATGAAACTAAAAACTCACTTATACACATTCACGTGTTAATTTGAATAAAATTTTAATTTAATAAAAAATTGAAGATGCTTAAAAAATATATTCTAAACTGACTGATAACATTGCGTTTGACTGATCAATTATGAGGAGAGTATTTGAGAGAATTTTGCCAATTTGTCTCTCAAGTGCAATTCTATAACTTTTGTTATTAAATATATTAAGGTCCGTTTTCACAACTTACCGATAGCTAAAGGAAGGATTTTACCGGCCGCATAAAAAGTGTTCCAATATTTGTTTAATACTAGCCGCAAAAAAACTTTTTTTGTAGTAAACATCGTACCATTTTTGTGTTCACTAGCTATTTTTACTTTTTTCTAAATAAAAATTAAGCAAAATATATGGCGACTTTTTTGAACTTTTGGCGTATTTTAGCGATACGGAACAAATTAATTTTTTTAGAATTTATAAAGAATATTTTTAATAAATTAAAAAATATGTATTTTACTGCCAAAAACTTGAAAATAAAGGCTTTGGCGATTTTTGACATTGAATTTGGCGAAAAAGGTCAAAATCAATCTGACAACCCTGGCTATGTGTACCAAATTTGGACAATTGTGCTCTTACCAATCTTTAGACAAAAACAAATCTATTTTGAACCACGCCTACTTCTCCACTCCCTTTAACATTTTGTTGTCGGAAACTTTGAGCTCTTGCCATTCTAGATATATTAAAAAAAAAACAACAACAAGAGTAAAATAAGGATCAGTCGTGATTTTTTGCTCATATCTTAGCCATTTTTGGACCGATCGGGCTGAATTTCAATAGAAAATTTTAACTGAGCATATGTGACATAAATATATAAAAACCTAGTCCCCACCATTTCTGGGACCTAATTCTGGCAGTCGTGATTGAGCACTTTCTCGATTCGAAAGCAATTTTATTTCTAATTCTTTCAGTCTGCACTGAACGAATCGAAATTATTTTTTCAGTATTGTGAAACTCAAATTAATGCTTTACAAAACTGAAAAAATAATTCCGATTCGTTCAGTATTAACAGCACACAGAAAAAAAATCAATGTTAATTCGTTCAAAACAAGGTTGATTTTACATTTTTCAGTAGTGATTATGCTTCATTGTTGTTTCATGTTAATTTATCATGATTTTACAATAACTTGCGAACAACATTTTTTTTTCTTTTAAAATTACTTTAATTCATGTTAATTTAACATTGCAGTAAAGTTAGAGCAAAATGTCATTTATATTGAAATAACAATGCGAATTACGTTGAATGAAAGTTATTTCAAGTTGAAACAGTTTGAAGACAACAACTGCATTTATTTAAGAATAATTCAAAACACTTACCCCTGTAACACATGCTTCACTTATTTTGTATTCTCCGTTGTTAACAGAAGCATCAGCAGAATCGCCCGATATGGTTTTCGTCATCATTCTACTTTGAAAACTTGATGTACTATTTAACTTAATAATTTTAATTAAAAGAATACGGGAATTGTCTTCTTTTTATAACATATTTGAAACATGAGAATAAAAAAATTTACATACATACTAAAGTACGTATGCATGTTAATTTAACACGATAAACTTTTGATTTTAATATAAAACAGGTTTTTATGGATTCAATATTGAACAATGTTATTTTAACAGTGAATAATATCAAATAAAAGTGATTTAAGGTTATTTTAGTATTTTTCATTCAAAATTAATATGAAATAATGATAAATTAAAATAAAGGGCATACGTTTGCAGAAATTTACCATGATTCTCAATCAATATTTCGCCATGTTAATTTAACATTGGTATTTTTTTCTGTGTGTGAAATATTTAGATATTAAATTGCTTTCGAATCACGACTGCCAGAATCAGACCCCTGGTATCTTCGGAAAACCCATTTCAACAGACAGACGAAAAGATTGATATTTCTAAAAAAGTGTTTTCTCTTTAAAATGCCCTAAATGCAATTACATGTTTTACTCTGCTGTTTAATATTTTGACGTTTTTTGTATGTGTTCTATTGTACTCGATGCTTTTGCTATTATTTACCGTTCCTTTATTTCACTGTTGGTCTTTTGTTGATAATCTACTTGTTTTGAAAAAACAAACACTAAAAAAGCTGTACAGAAAAACTTTCCGAATGATGCCTGATTTATTTTAGTGAGAATCATGCTCTGTTATTTTTTTAATGTATTTATGTTTACACTGATATGGGCAGTTCCAGCGAAAAGTCTACTTTTTGTCACGTAACGCCAGAAGTAATTTTAATTCTTTCTCAAACAATTTTATATGTAGTTTACTTTTTTATATTTTGGTGTAAAGCGCAACTAGCTCTGCATTTTGTAACAAAAGGGATAACATTTGGAAAACATGGTTCTAAAATACAAGATTTTTTGCATTCTGGCGTTACATTAAAAAAAAGTAGACTCTTTGCTAAAAATACCCATATGTACCTTTAAACGAGCACAGATTTTTAAATTTGGTAGCTTGAAAAATAAATCTATATAAGTCCAAATCTTACTAAAAAAGGTTTTATACAAAACGTTTTGCTCAATTTGCAGTCTTATTCAGTTTTGTAATGCAAGTCAAAATACACTTCCGTTTTTTTAACGTCACGCCAGCGCATATTTTTGCTTATACCTGCAAACCCTTAGCGTCGATTGCTGCAATTCTTTTCCTCAATATAGTGCTACTTCATTACTTTGTATATATAAAAACCCTTTTGACAAATTTCACTTCATCATTTAATTTTTTTAAATTTTGTGGGACAAATATCACGACACGTCAAAATGGAAATTCCCATATACGGTGTTTGGAAGTAGAGTACAAAAAGAGTACTTAATCGTTTCTTAAATTTCTAACCAGCTATGGGCACCACTTCATTGAAAGCTTTGCATGTGTTTCATTGAATTGGTTTGTTTTTTGTGTATGTATACACATCGTTCGCTCTTTTTGAATTTTCATTTTGAACTTGCCCATAGCTGTTCCTAACGTCGATAAATTCAAAATGAGTAATATGAAATGATCTAGATGGTTTTTGCACAGGTCGTTAAGAAAAATTAACCCTTTAATTGTGTAATTAAAACAGCTGTTATAAAATATAAACCTTGCAGGTTAATAGTTCTAGAATATCGTTTTTAAAAGGCTTGGTTTTCCTGAGAACAAAAATTAAGTTAACTCCATACGCACCATGTGATATTCCACACTAACAATAACAAGTTAGAGTGCTATATTCGGCTGTGCCGAATCTTTGATACCCTCCACCGACACTTCGAATGTTTTAGGAGTAATATCTGTATGATGTCTATTTATTATTACAATCTTTGTAAAAACAGACATCTGCATTAAAATTTGTTGCGGTTTAGACCTATATAAAATTATTGACCGACAATTAGAATCAATTTTAAAAAGCTTGAGTAGAATATCAGTTTAAGCCGAACTTAAATGATTTTCAGGAGAACAAATTATATAAAAGCAATGGTAGGCTATGAACTAATCATCCCAAATTCTGCAGATGATGTACCAAATTTTGTCATGATAGCATTATTTTTTACGTTTTTAGGCGTACTATGCTGTTTTCCGGATGTAGGGTTTATATGGGGCCTAGGGTAAATTATAGACCGATCTTCACGAAATTACATAGTTTTATTTCTTGTCCTATTAAACTTTGATGTACCAAATGTTGTTATGATAGCATTATTTTTTACGGATTAAGGCGTACTACACTGTTTTCCGGAAGTAGGGTTTATATGAGGCCTAGGGTAAATTATGGACCGATCTTCACGAAATTACATAGTTTTATTTCTTGTCCTGTAAAACTTTGATGTACCAAATTTTGTTATGATAGCGTTATTTTTTACGGTTTTAGGCGTACTAAACTGTTTTCCGGAAGTAGGGTTTATATGGGGCCTAGGGTAAATTATGGACTGATCTTCACGAAATTTTACAGCGTGATTTCCAGTTGAATAAGACGAATTCTTGCAATATCGTATGTCATTCTGCGCATTACTCCACCATTTATGTAAGTTTTTGTAACAAAATTATCAATTTTTTTTAGGTAGTGGTTCCACATTTTGATTCATTACTCTGATCCTACTAAACGGATTTTGCTGAATTTCAATCCCAAACTGCTTAGGATAACTACAAGCATATTGACACCCAGTTTGTTTAGTTCTTTTGAGGTTTTCGAAAGTGAGCGTGTTTTCAACAGACGGACAGACAGACGGACAAGGCTAAATCGACTTAGAATTACTCAAGGACCCAGAATATATATACTTTATGGGGTCTGAGATGAATAATAAAAAAGTTTCACACGGAATGACAAACTTAATATACCCTCTTCACAACTAATTGTGGTGAGGGGTATAAAAAAATAGACAATTTCGGAAGTACATAGCACACTACTTAGGAACATAGTCACTTGTCACCTTTTGGTATACCGATCCACTTTCTAAATCGTCCGGCTGGCTGGATATCCCTTAAAATCTTGAGCTATTATGTGCTAATCGTAATTAGGACAAAGCTTTTTGTTAATACGTATTTTTGAACCTTAATCGTCAAAGCAATTTTTATTAATCTTTTATTTATTTATATAATTGGCCAATGAAACAAACATTTCTTACTGGCTAGTATATGCATGCTAAAACAATTAATTCTAAAGTTGTATATAAAAAATAATTAAAGTGCTATTATATTCGGCTGTGCCGAATCGTAAATACAAAGTATGAAAACTGTAATTTCTTCCGCTTCTATATTTGTCATTAGCAAAAAAAAAAACTATTGCTTTGACTTCGGATTCTCTAAATGTAAACATTCGCTGTCAAACCAACTCAAAAAAGCGAAAAGTTTTTCGACAGTTTTTTGGTTTCAACTGCAGTTTTTTAAGCCCTGGTAAATACCCTTCACCTAACATTATGAATTGTCTTAATCCACTAACCCACTAACACACATTATCAAACAGAATTAAAAAAAAATATGTTGAGTATATTTTTTCGATTAAAACACGTTTCTATATTTAAGCAGCAAATCATTTAAGGCCGTGTTTTTGAGATGTAGATTAAGTTCAAACTAAGTTTAACGTAGTCTGAAACTCGGATTCTTCCGGCGTAATTAATGTATACATATACCATGTCGTAAAGGATATAACCAAGCATATTGACTTAAGTTATTTTAAGACACTTATGCTAGAAACACAACTGGGACGAATATTCTTCACCAGAAATAGAACACGTTGTGTAGACCGAAATTCGTCGTGCGTAACGAACTCTGCGATAGGTTTATTTCTATTTCTTACGCAGAAGAACGACGAATAAATTGGGAAAGGGACAGCGCAGCATGATAGTAAAGTTCAATATTTATTAAAAATGTGAAACCTGTAAAGAATAACAGGGACAATTCGCTTCTATTGCAAACTTGGCTAAAATTCGAGAAAAATTGCAAACTTTTAAACAAACACTAAAATTTATTAGAAATCGAAAAAAGAAAACAAAATGTCGGAAAATAATAAAAAATTTGCTAAAATTCGCAAAACATTTAAATATTTCAAAAAAGCCATAAATATATTTTTAATTTATAATATTTTTTAACTTTATTTTTTTTATATCAATATTGTTATATTCACTTGTATCAAGTTTGTTTTGTAACGTTATACGTTCCTGTGCTATAAATATAAGACCCAGTCTTGTTGTACAGGAAATGGAATCAGTAAATAAATCATTGAGTGTTTAAACGTTGGCTTAGTTGAATTAAACTTGAATTAATATGTAGTTGAATAAACAAGGTTACGTTAAAATGTGCTAAATTCCCATTTTATACTATTCATAAACTAAAATTTATTGTTGGTGGGATAAGCTATTCCAATGCGCATTTTACTGGCTGCTTAGGCCAGATCTTCAGGAAACTTCATGCAAAGATTTAAGACAAACAAAAGATATTACACAAATAAAACTGTTAAGCGTATAAGAATTATAAGCACTAGTTTTACTCGTAACAATATCAAAGCTTTAACAAAAACAACAACAATAAAAAGTGAGTTTATCTTTTGTTACAAGAGATCAAACATAACAGTTGTTAATCAGTGCCCCATAATACAACAAATAATAATGTGGCAGCACAACGATAAATGTTGTCAACTTCATATGGTTGGTATTTTTTAAACCAAAATGATAGTTGAACTTGCACTGATTTATTTCCCCCGAAGAGGGTATTGTTAATGCTAATAGGATCATACAAATCCTTATACATTTAAAAGTTGTTAAATTTAGAACACAGCCTGTACACAGGTTAAAATTGGCGAAATTAAACCGATTGTATTGAAGTCTAAGGGGAATATAATTTCTGGAAGGACGTATTGTAACTGAGAACTCATCTTTAGGAAGTAGGAACTCTGAACAAATTTCGCCATTCAACAAATTCAGCATCAAGAAAATGTTGCAACATAGTCGTATCTCAAAAAATCAAAAATTTTAGGTTACTTAAGCAAGAGTGTTCCTTCATAGCTTCTCTGTATGTGAAAAAAAATCAGAATTATATCTGAAACTGAACCGAAGTTCTAGCAAAATATATTTTATTAAATCTGTATAAAAATGTACAATTGGAAAACTTTAACCGCATTTTGCCAAGCTTGATATTTTGGAGATATGACTGTGTTGCAATAAAGGAGCGATATGTATATTCTTCGATTTTTAAGAGTTAAGGTTTAGGAAGTTTCAAACTGTTCGGATAAGAAGGAAAGTATTTGAATTTCAATGTTGTGTTCAGAGATTTTTAAAATATCCTTCTAAAGATAAGCGGCTTATTTTTTTTTATCAATAAGGGGGTAAATCTATAAATGCTGGCAGAAAACAGACAATAGAACTGCTAATAACACTAATATAACAAGACTCCTTTAGGCCTAAAATTTAAGCATGAGATTTTTGAAACATTTATTTCTAATAAAAATTTATTTCCAATGTATCCGCAAAATCAAGCAATGTTCTAAAAACTCCTTAAATAAATAAAACTGTCAAAACTTGGACAGTCTTTAGGGTGCCTCAAAATTCGTTTAAACAAAAAATTCAATTGCAAATTTAAACAAGAAAATTGTGCAATACATAAATTTCACAAAGAATTTCTTTGATTAAAATTAATTTAAATATTTATTATTATTCATTGTGTTGTTTAGTTCGTTGTTATTTAACTTTTATTCGTGCTGTAATTTCTTTCAATTGAATTTAAATTTTATCAAAAAGTGTAACAACATTTTCATTTACATAAGAAATTTTTTAGCGAAAATTCACAAAGAAAGAATAAAATTATACTTCCGTTTATGTGACAAAAAAAGAAATAGCTTTATTTCTATTTAACACTCACCGAATTGTAGTTGGGATGTAAACAGCGTTTTTGTTCTTCGAAAAATTTTTCTACATACTTAACAGAACAAATTGGGGTGCTCAGAAATATTTCTGGTTTTAAATCGGTAACTTTTAATAATTGCGCTTTCTTATTAACCCTTTGAGGACCAGACTTTTTCTGCCGAACCGATTTTTTATTTTTTCTTATATTCATAATAAATGGCTCAATAATAGTAACGTTAAAAAAAATTGGCCCCCCTGGTCTTCGCCTTGCCCCTCTTTTTGCTTGGCAAATATAGTTGCCTATAGGCTGAAAGACAATTTTTTATCCAAAAAATTAAATTGAAAAATATAAATGTTTTATACATTTTTTATTTATTTAAACTATTTAAAAAGTAATTTATAAATAACTAACAATTTAAAATAATTCCCAAAACAGTCACGTGATGTAAAGCAGACAAAATACATTTGTGAGGCTATATTTGCCATAGCTGGCACAACGAAGGCATCGTTTCCAATTTTCACGTTTTTCCATTTTATGGAAAGACTTCGGCTTTTTTAGAGAGATACTTCCAGTTCTGGTTGCTTCCGGGAATCTGCGCGGTCTTGAACAGAAGTCATTAATTAATTCCTTTGCTAAAGCTGCCCGAAAATCAATCGAGGCCACTTTTGTCGCGAAGATGTTAGGCATGGACGCATATTTCGAAGAGATCAAAGAACAATCGAATATAAAACCGCCATTTGCTTCTGCGATCATACTCATAACCTTTTGTTGGTCCATGAGATCGACACCTCCCATTCCCTTGTTGTAGTGCTGGACAACCAACTGCTTGTCCCGCCGCTTCACTTTGCACACCACAGTTGAGTTGTTGGGTTGGACTGCTGCACTATCATTATGCACATTTCTGAATCCAAAAAAGTATAGAAAAATAGTAACTACTATTGCAATATAAAAACTTGCATTTCCACGTACTTATGCATTTACAATGGGTTTTAGAACTTGCGAATGTTCATTTATGCAATTCTCCTGAAATCCGTTGAAAACGGAGTTTTTATAGGCAAGCGTCTCTCTGAACCAGAAAGTCTTCTCTGGTGGTATAAAAAGTCCTCTTGAATTTCCAAAGCGTAATTTTCTAGAAAAACGATGTCCTCTTCATTCATATATATATGCAGCAGCTTCTTCCTCATTATCACTGGTGTCGCAAAACCAAAGTTGCTCAATTTCGTCCGCATTAAGGAAAAGAAAATTATCAGGGACTGATCCACTCATTTAAATTTTTTTATAATATCCAAATAATAATACACTGTTTGATTAAAAATAACACTCGAAATACAACAATAATACACTTTCGAATAGCAGTGCATGAAATACGTATGCCATGATTGATTTCGAATAAGAAATGAATAAAAACAAACTAACAATCACCGCAAAAAAAACTTTGAACTTAAAACAATAACAGACAAGATGCGTTTTGTTCAATTGACTTAAAAAAACAATGTAAAACTATGTATATACACACATACATACAATGATGAAAATAAAAAAAAATATTTAGATTATTTTTAGGTGCGTTTTTTTCCGTTTTAACCCACAGGCAAACATACTTGCCAAACATATTTGGGGTAAATGCGGGCAGGTTGAAATTTACACAAACTTCCCCCATATATATTTTGAAAGGTAAGAGGTGCCTCCAAAATATACCCGAGTTTTAGCCAGATGCGCCCTACGATCTCCCCGCAGCACCCCCTGAAGTAAGGCGACTTTTTTGCCAAATTTTAGGCCTCCTAGCGGGCAAATGGGACCAGATAGGCACCTACCACCTACCACATTTTTGTTGCCCCAACCCTCCGCTACAAATCCGTTTTATACATATTTACTCTATCTCTGAGGTGAACAATTATATGACGCAAAATCCCCTGGGCAAGTATGTTTGCCTATGGTCGTCAAAGGGTTAAAAGTTTTACAACGCAGTCAGTTTTAAATGAGAAAAATAGGAGCATGCCTTCTTTGTAATAGCAGTTTTTACTCTTGGTAGTACAGTATCCTTGTAGACCTTGTATACCTTGTTAATGTTGTTAGAGTAACAACGTTTACAACCAGCGTTTAAAAAAACTGCAGTCAAAGTTGAAAAACTGCAATTTCTTGTACTTCTTAATTTGTCATTGGCCAAAAAAAAAAAAAAAACTGTTGCTTTTACTTCTGATCCATTAAATGTAAATAGTCACTGCCAAACAACTCAAAAAGTGGAAAGTTGTACATACATTTTTTCTTTTTTGTTTTACAGTTTTTGGTTTCGACTGCAGTTTTTCAAACCCTGCTTACAACATCGCAACTTAATGCTCTTAAGCTAAGATCCCACTATCGGCGCAATGTACCAATTTTTGTCGTATTTCATGTGCCGATAGTGGGAACGGTCAACATTTTTTAATATGCGACAATCTGTGCCGAAATTGTGCTGACTGTGGACAATCAAAATTTACATTGATGCGCCGATAATGTGAACACTCTTTTGCACAATGTGGAGCAATCAAATTACTTAAATGTACCGATTTTTATCGGCCACTTGCGCGCCGATAACAGTCGCCAATCAGCGCCGAAACAAGGGATGGCAAAACGAAATTTTTAAAATGCACCAACTGGCTAAAAAAATTTTACTTTTTTGAGCTTAATTGTACCAAAATACATTTGTTTTATCTATTATTTATGTATTTAAACGTTAACTAGTACATTTCTACTGTTAATTGAAAGAAAACAATTCGCCTTCACCACAAAACATTGCAGTTGTATCGATCTTGCCGTCCCTGGTTTGTAAACATCTTTTTACAAAACAACAATTACAAAAAAAAAAGAACAAGTGCAGTAAGTTGGAATTAAATTGTATACATTTTTTATTATATATAAATACATATATTATTTAAAATTGTTAGGAAACATAATTGAATATTCAGACGGAGAATTTTGCGAATTTCTAAGGTAAAATGATATCTGCCAACAAGCAAATAAACAAAAACATATGATTTAATTTGCCCAAATAGCACGATAGTGTGACCGCATTGTACCGTTTATTGTCGCAATTGAGTTTTGGCCGATATGAATCGAAAACAATTGTCACAATGTGCGACGATAATGGGACCACCCAAGAATAAATTGTGCAATGTTTTAAAATGTGCGCCGATGTAGCACGATAAAAATCGTCACAGATTGTGCTATTTGAGCCGATAGTGGGATCTTAGCTTTAGTCTTAAGTTTTATTTACTACGATTTTGTAGCTCGAGTGTCTTTTGCCTACGTACTGTAAACTAATTAATCAGCTGATTCTTGTTTTGGTTTTCGTTAGTTTGAATGCAAGACGATTTGCGGTTTTTTCTTCTGATAAATTTAACACACTTACTAACAGCTTTTTGTAAGATTTTTTGACCAGAGTATGTTAAACCAGTGTTCGAAAATAAACACTAAATATCGTTTAAAAAACAACCAAGCATTTTTTACAAAAACAAAATACACACACGAAAAAAACATTATAGAACAATTAAATATAATGTTTGTCTACAGTATCACTACAATTGTTTTGTTTTTTAACGAAGATCCGAACATTATATAAGGTTCGGTTCCTTCTTGAAAATAGTTACGACCGGTATTAATGGTTGTGCCTGACTACACAATCACTAAAAAAATAGATATCGTTCCTGGGTGTGTGAGCCGAACGTTAAATAATGTACTGTTTATTTTTGAACACTGTGTATAGTTTAATACATTTTGTTGTTGCGGTATTGTTCTTTACTACTAAGATTAAAAATAATTTACTACGCTGTGGTTAAAAAATCACACAAAATGCTGTAGTAAAAACTGACGAAAACAAAAATCAGCTGATTTATTAATTAACAATACGTAAAAAAATACCCTCACGTTTTTATGTGAACAATCGTAGTAAATATAACAGAGTTATAAACTTAACACATAGAGTGAATACCGCTCATTTTAAATTATGTATCAAAAGTTCAAAAAATAAGAAAACATTTTAAACGCTTTCCAATATGTTGACCAACAGTTAAGAACAACAATGGATTTTAAGCATAAAATAGTCAAAAGCTGTAAGAAAATTTAAGGGTCGGTATAAAGGGCCAAATTAACTGCACACGCAGATCGACAGCAACAACAACAAGACTTTTGTGTGAATATTAAAAATGTTTTGTGAATATTAAAAATGTTTAACATTCCCACAAACATGCTTCATACTCTTTTCATATGGTTGTTAAACCGTTTGTGTGGTTTCTTTAAACGTTTAGGTCACGTCTCATCATTCTGTTAAAATACCGATGTAATTGACATGGTAGAGCAGAAAGAGCTATATGGTTTAAATTGTATTTTTATTTATGCGATTATTATTTTTTTGGATATTGTACAGGGAAGTGTTTTGAGTAGTGATTTTGTAAGTGGTGGTAATTTTCTGTTTCGCATATTAGTGCTTTTCCTAAATTTCGGGTTCAAGGATGGTTGTTGGCCTGTTAGCATACACTTTTTCTTTCAAACATCCCTAAACTAAGGCCAGTTAAAATCGCTTGCGCGCAATAATGCGTTCGCTAAAAATGTTCATTACCAAAGCCATTAAGTACTTGATGTGGCTCCATCTTGTTAAAACCACAGGGTTAAATAATTTTCAACAGCGGCCCTAGCAAAATTTTTCAAAATCCAGTGTTGGAAAACCGATGTCATTTTAAATAAGTAATAGTGGTTTATTCGGCAATGCCGACCGAATCTTCACCATGGTGCGTTAAAAACAGAAAGTTATATAGGCCCCTATTACGGTTCACAACTCAACTCAGTTGAGTTTTCCAATCCCGCCCACATTTTGTGTATTGATAACCAAGATGCTAATTAGGCAATAAGGATGCTTTTGCCGTTCTCCACATATACAAAAAAAAGCAAGGAAGTTGTGGCTAAAATTAGAGGCATTCGTGGTTTTTTGTTCATATCTCAGCCAGTTGTTGACAGATCTTTTTTTTTTTTTTTTTTTTGTCATTATTGTTTTATTGAATCTTCATATATTAAATATGAACTAACAATAATTAATCAAATCTTAACCTAATACGTTATTTTATCTCCTGCCAGTGCCAGACAAAATTTTCTTCATCACGGGTTATGTTCACTTTTATAGGTGTTTATCGCTCATCTAATTGGGTAAGTGCTGCAGTGTCTCTTCTTCTTAAGCGAGTGTGGCCGCCATGATTTAAAATATTTCGAGCTAGTGGATTTGGGTGTTGTTCAAGCCTTTTTAAATATTTTATTGCGTATTTTGTAATCATAGATTTCACTAATGGCACATTGAGATCCTTATGAATGTTTGAGTTTTTAGCATACCAGGGAGCGGCTGTGATTATTCGAAGAAGTTTATTTTGGCGCCTTTGAATTTTGTCGATATTAGAGGCCGAGGCAGTGCCCCATAGTTGAATACCGTAGTACCAGATAGGCTTTAAGATAGAGTTGTAAAGTAGAAGCTTGCAATCGAGACTAAGGACAGAATTTCTTCCAATAAGCCAATGAATTTGAATGGCTTTTAGTTTCATTTGAGTTAATTTTGCCTCTATATGGCATTTCCACGTTAATCGCCGATCCAGATGTATACCGAGATATTTAACATGCGAATGTTGAGGAATTATTTGATTATTGATTGTAATAGGGGGGCAAGATTCCCGGCGCAAAGTGAATGTTATATGTACACATTTTTGCTCATTGACCATTATCCTCCATTGTCTTAACCATATTTCTAGTTGAAATATATGATGCTGTAAGTAACGCGATGCTTCATAACGGTTTTCGTGGACGCTTAGAAAAGCTGTATCGTCTGCAAATGTTGAAGTTTGTGTGTAGTTGCTTGTTGGCATGTCCGAAGTATAAATTAAGTATAATAGGGGGCCCAGGATGCTGCCTTGTGGGACTCCAGCGGCAATGGGCTGAGGTGAACTTAAGAAATTTCCTTCTTTAATAATAAATTGACGACCGACTAAGTAGCTTTCTAGCAGCTTGTGTGTGTTTGCTGGTAAATTTTGCTTCAATTTGTGTAATAAGCCTTCATGCCAGACTTTGTCAAAAGCTTGCGAAACATCGATGAAGAGTGCTGAGCAATATTTCTTTTCTTCAAATGCTTTTCTTATGACATTTACTATTCGATGAGTCTGCTCGATTGTGCTGTGTTTTCTTCTAAATCCGAACTGATGGTTTGGAATACATCTATTTTCACTTAAAATTGGTGTTAATTTTGAAACTAATAATTTCTCAAACAGCTTTGACATATTTGATAATAAGCTAATAGGTCTATAAGACTCAACTTTTGTATGATCTTTACCTGGCTTTGGTATCATGGTAACTAAGGAAACCTTCCATGTTGACAGATCTGGCTGACTTTTAATATCAAACACCTCGACTAGTATATTTAGGATGGTCCTAATCCACTTTTTCCATACAAATTTGGGAGCATGGTATTACCCAGCAAACAATCACTTGTTCCATACACATTTGGGAGCATGGTATAACCCAGCAAACAATTTCATGTAAAAACTATCCTCTATATATCCCTATGTATCCCCTTCCTATCTTGGAGGCGATATCGTAGTGAGCATTCGCTATCAAGATTTTATTTTCACCCTACAGTCGGTTGGTTAACTTAATAAGTTCATCGATTTGCAAGCTCCACCACTTTTATTGTCTGTGTATGTTTGTGTGTGCGTAAATGTGACCTTCTGGCAACCCTATGCGGGCTCTTTGTTAGGTGTTCGTAAAGAGTAGGGTGTGTGTGTGTGTATGTGCGTGTGTAAATGTGACCGTCTGGCAACCCTATGCGGGCTCTTTGTTAGGTTTTCGTAAAGAGTAGGGTGTGTGTGTGTGTGTAAATGTGACCATCTAGCAACCCTATGCGGGGTCTTTGTTAGATGTTCGCAAAAAGAGTAGGGTGTGTGTAGATACAACCATGTCGGATGGTCTTTTTTATGTAAATATAACCCTTTTATTTTTCAAATGAATTGTACATACGTGACAAATTTAAGTTTCATAAAGTCTCAAAATTCTTGGAAATACAAAGAAATTTGAGTATTTGTTGAGCAGATGTGTAGGTGTTTAGAATTCTTAAAAAAACAAAACAAAAATAACTAAATAAATATTTTATAGAATCAGCTAATTGCTCCTTTTCATAATTATCTTTTTTATGTAATATAAAACCTTTTTATTTTTTTCAAATGAATTCTACATTTATTCGTAATAAATTTATTTTATGTTTGTAATATGATTTCATAAAAAAAGAAACTATGTTTATGAATTAGAAAATAAAACAAATAGTTTGATATATGTATGTATGTATATGTTTACATTTTATTAAAAATACAATTTTTACATTTAGTTAAATTATATACATTATTATTATAATATTCCATGATTTCTTTAGCTTCTTCTATGACAGTTTCTTTTGTTTTCTTAAAGCGGGAGCAGGAACAAGTATCTGGACCACACGTATTATTTTCATATGACCAAGCACAATTATCTTTTTTATGTAATATAAAACCTTTTTATTTTTTCAAATGAATTCTACATTTATTCGTAATAAAAATTAATATCGAATTTCATCAAACAAATGTGCTATACAATTATTTAAGAGCCGTATATTTGAAGAGATTGTTGAATCTTCCTTTGATGCTAACCCTTCCACATATAAGAGACTTTCATGTGGTAATACGTATAAATCCTGATTTTGAATGGCTATACGAATTTCATCATTATTCTTAAACGATTATAAATATGATGAGTAGCTATGATACTCCTTTTTGATGATTGAATTGTCGAATTGAGGTTTTTGTAAAACATCAATTAAATGATTCATTTTTTTAAATGTTTTAATCGAAATCCCAAGTTTTTTAAAAATTCTTGATTATTCTCGCTTAGACTAAGTCTTAAAGTTTTTTTCAGATTCTTGTTCCTTTGAACGTAAATGTGTGAATGATGACTCCTTATACAAATCACTTGTATTTTTATTACTATTGTTATTATTATTATTGAATATAATCATTCTTTTATACTGGTTTTAAATGTAATCGTATAGATATTTTCTCCTCACGAAAATTTATTAAATTTCCGTCTTGATCGATTACTTTTAAAACTAAAGTGTTTATACTTTTAGTGTTAACGGGTAAATATATAACATTAGCCGGTGTCTCTGTTATTTTATAGCCGGGACTGACAACAAGCGAAAACTGATGAAGGGTATGCGCAGATGTGCTATTTATATAGGATCCGTTAACAATATTACATTCAACTATAATATTGTTTATTTTTGTAATCTCTATAGTTTTATCTGAAAAATGTTCTTGATTCTTTTCCAAAATTTTCTTACTAAAACCCCAATAGGGAACCGATTGATCGCTCCTTGGTAAAATAAATTGTATCGGTTGTACATTTTATAGACGTTTGTAAAGTATTATAATTAGCTTCAATAATAAGATTTCCTCTTGGATTAGGGGTGTTATATTTATCTATAATCAAATCAGCTATATCCGAGAATTCATATGATCCAACAGGTATAACTATTTCATAATCACCAATATGAAATCTATTGTTATCAACATTTGGTATAGAATGATATGTATCAAGACTAATTAATCCGCAAACGTAATTTCCATCAAGTTGAATGGGGGGAAAATAGTTGGCAACTAGAAGTGAAGTATCACCATTTAATGTTAGCGTTATTGACATCTTAAAGTTCGGTGTATTAATAAATTAAACATTTTTTAATGCTCTTTATATAGGAGACGAATCGTTTACATTTATCCAAGAGTTATGATCTGATGTAAATCCCAACCATTTAACATATAACATATTTCCTCTTCTTCTTAAAATCTTTTCAACCAAATACGTTTCTGGATATTTAGTTTTCATTAGTTCAAAATCATAAAAACCACCTTTAATATCATGTCCTTTATAATCTTTTAGTGTATAAGTGGTAGGACTTGTGTATCTTTCAGTTTTAACTTTAAAGATTTCTGTAGTCCAATTCGGTGTATAACCTTTTTCAAACACATGTTTATATTTACTTATTCGAACATTATCACCAACTTTAAACTTCGGTCTTTTAAACACTTTTAAATTGTTGTAGACTGTATCCAATAGTGATTTTTCATTTGATAAATTTACTTGATTTGGTGTCATTTTTATTGTTCTATGATAAGTATTATTATATTTATTAACAAGTTCTTGATAAATGTGTATCCATTTATATGTTCCTTGATAACTAAATTCTTCCAATTGCTTTAAGTCTTTGCAATATGATCTTCTAAGCCGCAAAATTTTAATTATATATCAGCAGGGTAGTGGTATACTTATAGAACGCCAATATTAAATATAACATATCTTAAAAACTGTTATATTGATAATTTTATAACTTGATAGGAGTCAACCTTATAGTTAATTATACCTTTGAAAATAAAAATAAAAAATTAATACCACTCGTGGGATACAATATATACAATATCGCGTAACTGAAGAACTATTATAGCTAGAGTCTTTAAACCTGGCTAAAGCCAATATTATAGTAAATTATAAATTTTAAAATAAAAATGGGCGAAAGAACAATTATCAATTCACAAAATCTGTTTTAAAAATTTTTTTATTAATTTTATTTCGATGAGGGTAGCAAAGCGCACCGGGTTTAAGCTAGTATGAAATAAAATAATGCAAGAATTTAAACTTAGAAAAAAAAAAAATATTTTTTAAAATCTGCTAATTGTTCCTTTTCATAATTGTCTTTTTCGTGTAATATGAAACCTTTTTATTTGTCGAATGAATTCTACATTTGTACGTGATAAATTTATTTTATGTTTGTATGGAAATATGATTTTATAAAAAAAGAAACTATGTTTTTGAATTAGAAAATAAAACAAATAGTTTGATAGATGTTTATGTTTATGTTTTCATTTTATTAAAATTACAATATTTACATTTAGTTAAATTATATACATTATTATTATTATTATAATATTCCATGATTTCTTTAGCTTCTTCTATGACAGATTCTTTTGTGTTCTTAAAGCGGGGAACAGGAACAAGTATCTAGATCACACGTATTATTTTCATCTAACCAAGCATAATTATTGTAATGTTCTCCATATCGATTAGTTATTGTTTGAAATTTGTTTTCTATCCTCCTGATATGATTTAATGTTCATAATTTTATTTTTATGTTTATCAAAAATAACGTTAGAAATTTGTTTGAAAATTTTTTTTGTTAATTTATTTATTTAATGTGTTAATCTCTTTAATAATCATTGTTGGAGATGTTATTATATACTTATTTGTAATGTTTGTGAATAATCGTTAATATTGATTGTTCTTCCTTCTATTTATATCATTTTGACTACGTTCGAAGTGGACTTGTTTCAAAGTCACTATATCTATCATAATAGTATATATAGGATGATTTCATAGTATAATGAAATTTATAAAAATACTTGCTTACTAATATTAATACATTGAATCTAAAGTCATTTATACTTAATTTACTAGTTACACATTGCTTAACGCCCTTAATTCTTTTAATTTCCTTATCTTCTCTATCAATTTTCACTGAGTACACTTTAGCTCTTAACCCAATGAATTCCTTAATAATATTACCATTACACTCATCCTTCATCATCCCTAAAACTTTTTTATTAAGAAGTGGGATATTGTAGACATTATCTATCGGATATGCAGATGTATCAAAATGAGTATTTATGTCATTTTGATACATCTGTATAGATCATCTGTTTTAATGTCGTAAATAAAGGAATCAGTATCCATATACTGCATTATTCAACAATTTAA